>OZ010800.1:184741155-190660492 GCA_963932465.1 Maratus speciosus
GTATAAACATGTTAAATTAAATTAAATCTTTTATTTGAGGTTCAGTATTGATTTTCTTATGAAGGGGGGGGGGGGGGGAGTTTAAAGATGTATGACAAGGAAAACTGTTATAGCCCCGTCCTGTATAAAAATCGCGGCGTCTAAAATGCAAAATTCCTGGAGTTCAGGCATGACGAAACGTCTTAACTTTGTCAGTAAGCGAGCTGCAGTCACATTGCATGTAACAGGTCCAGCTGTCGACTGCTCTTCAAAGACAAATGGTCCAATTATGAAACTTGATGTCATACGACACCAGACGGTGACATAATGAGAATACAATGGAGCTGGGTGCACAACATGAAGGATTTGTTTTGCTCAAATTCTGCAGTTATGGGTGTTGACGTCGCCATTTAGGTAAAAATGGTCCTCATCTGTCCACAAAATGTTCCATGGCCAATATTAGTCTAATTTCATCCGTGCAATAAATTCCAAAGCGAAGGATTCTCTTGCAGTAAAAATGCGTTATAGACAACGCATGTTTTTCTTTCTTATCTGATTCCGTCTTAAAAGTTTCTACTATGTATCATTTTTCAAAGTCTCCAACACATGGAATATGGATTAACTATATTAAAGGACTAGTGAAACTTTTGCATATAAATAGAGATTCATTAACCCGGAAGTAATTTCTAAAAGCTGCATTTTCAAAACTGAGTAAAAAATACTCAAATCTGAGTATATCGCATAGTCAAAATGGCTCCGAAACAAAGATTCTCAAGTTTGAAACATGTATATACTCATTATTTGAAAATATGGACATACACAAATATGAGCACATGACGCTTTATTCACGATGTTTATTCACGATTATGTATGATGTTTGTATTTATATATGATTGATGGTTGTGAAATCCCGCCTGCAAAGTTTTTCCTTTACGAATTCATCCACTTTTTGACTTCGAAGGTTGAAGAATAAAATTTACGCTTTCGTGATTCTATTACGACGGCTTTTAAGTGTTCTTTCACGAACACGATAAAAATGTAGCTCGCCACTTTTCATGTTATAAATTGTTACTGAATGTAGCGTTTCGTTCGAAATCATAACATATGATATAATATTAATAAATTCAGCTACCCTGGTAAAATTTACTACGTTTAACGAATGAAAAGTAATTTTTCCTAAACTGATTATTTCTGGTATTTCAGAATTGAAAGCCGTTTTTTGTCGTCGTATTTGAAACAAAAAGTTTCATAACAAAATAAAAAAATAGATTTACTCAGATTTGAAAGTGTCATTTTTCTGAGTGTAGTCGCGTCTTTTTTCAGAACGTTATTTGTCGCGTCTTTTTGCTGCCGACACTCCATATACAGAAAATGTAAAATAAAAAACATTTTTCACTTAACATTCGAATATTACTTTTCAATGAAGTTATAAATTTGCAGTTTACTTAAATTATACATTTTATCCATGATATTTGGAATAATAAGTAAAAGTAAAAATGAACTGACACTAGGAATCATTGCGTATACTTTTTCACTTATTTTAACTTTGTTTGCAAAAATGTACCTGAAAGAAAAAAAAAACAAATATATCTTCTTACCTCACTAAAGTGATGGATAAACATTTAAAGTCAGCTACATGATAGCTCTCCATTGCTTTTGCGAAGGGATGAGAGTTAAGACAAGATAGTCTATATGGGCGGCAAAAAGAACGACACGCGATTACTGCCGGGTATTATAACAAATAATCACAGCTTTTGGCGCTACTTTAAAAATAATAATTATAAAGATGAAAAAAGGAAAGCTACAATAAGTATATTTGGTCAACCCTCCCCCCATACGAAACAATTTTTTACCATGTCGATGTAAAAAACTATGTAGAAATTCAGTCAGGCCGGGCCAGGCTATGATTTGAGCTTTTTCCAGGCTGGGCCGAAATTAGGACCTAGGTATTTTCACCCGCGCACTAAAATCTATACGCTGCTATTTTATGTCTAAAGGAGAGGCACTGTTTTAAATCGACTTTGAATAATATACAATTTGCAGATTATCCCTATCTTGTATTAAAAATTAGTCACAAGTAACAGCACCTGCCATTTAATGTGTTTCAAAAAAAAAAAAAAAAAAAAAAAAAAAAAATGTGTCAGAAAGTAGACGCTCTTTGGATTTGAGAACATTCTTAACAAATATCTTCGATACTTACACTTTAAATCTCATTTCAAATAATACGAAAAATTCCTTGCAGCCAATCTATAATTATGAATTGTGGTTTACACTGGCCTCCAAAAGTTAAGGTACACGGACTAAATGCGATCGATTGCACACGTTCTGTCGAATATCTACAAAACTTATTGGCGAATTGTTCTTCAACTTCTGGGATGAAAAGAACATGTTTCATTTCATATTTCTAGGTGAAGATTTAGTCGGGGGTACAATTAGGGGGCTAATAATAAATTTAATAATAAAATAATATTTGCGATCACCTATGTAACAGGAAAGGCTGGAAATGGTTTGTCACTGTGGTAAATGACTTTTTGGGTCCTGTTCAGCGTTTGTATGCATTTGTGTAAGCATAGCACTCATATTCGTGAAGTTGTTAACGTTTTTGTGAAAAACTCAAACGTTTTTTTATAGCATACAGAGTTTTCAACATAATTTAACACAACTTTCCAAAAACCTGACAAAGAACAGTAGAAACAGTATACTGCAATTAAAACATGAATATATTGAATATTTGATAAGATATGGGCATTTTTATGAGATAATTTTTAACTGCGCATGCGCGGAAGATTTCAAAATTTTTATTTCATAATTTGGTACTCAGTATTTTGGGGCAACTTCTATAAAAAGTCCAGTCAAATATTGTGAAAACTTAGGAAGATGTAGTGAGCTGATTGAAAAGTTGTGTAAAATCCCTTACAATAAAGCTATTTTTAGGAAGCAACTCACTATATCGACCCCATCTTTGTGAATTTTCGCGATATTTGACTAGACTTTTTATATAAGTTGCCCTAAATAGCTGACTACCAAATTCTGAAATAAAAATTTTTAAATCTGCTGCGCATGCGCAGTTAAAAATTATCTCATAAAAATGCTCATTTCTCATCCAATATTCAATATATTCATGTTTTAATTTCAGTATACTGTTTCTACTGTTTTTTGTCAGGTTTTTGGAAAGTTGTGATAAATTTGGTTGAAAACTCTGTATGCTATAAAAAAAAGTTTGAGTTTTAAAAAAAAACTTTAACATTTTCACGAATATGAGTGCTATGCTTACACAAATGCATAAAAATGTTGAACAGGACTCAAATAATCATTTACCACAGTGAGAAACCATTTCCAGACTTTCCTGTTACATAGGTGATCGCAAATATTATTTTATTATTAAATTTATTATTAGCCCCCTAATTGTACCCCCGACTAAATCTTCACCGAGAAATATGAAATGAAACGTGTTCTTTTCTTCCCAGAAGTTCAAGAACAATTCGCCAATAAGTTTTGTAGATATTCGACAAAACGTGTGCAATCGAACGCATTTAGTCCGTGTACCTTAAATTTTGGAGGCCAGTGTATTGAAAGATTACTCAGATTGGAATAAGTTTGACGGTTAAAGATTTTTTTTTTTAAAGAAAACTTTTTGATGATGTATTCAGAGTGAAATATTTTGCTTTTGTATTAGGGAAAATGTTTTTCCATTGAAACTAATAATAAATGTTGTTATAATTTTTCGTATTGTTCAACTGAGCATTTCTTATTATTTTTTACATTTTACATTTCTATTTAAAAAAAGAAGGAATTTATAAAAAGTGTACTCTATTTCATTCCAGTGTGCTTAGAAAAAACATAAATATATATATTTTAAGATGTAATTTGTAGACAAGAAAATTTTATTTGTAATTTACTAGAATGCGTAAAAAACAGTAAGTCTTTTAATATATATTTTAGTGCATAAAAAATAAATATTGCACCTTATTGAATACTGTCACCGAAACGTAGATTTTGGATAAGGCAAATTATGTTGAAAAATTGAAGAGAAAGAATTTTTCTATTTCTTTCAATCAATATATCAAGCAGATTAAACTGGCCCAGCTATTTTCACCCGATTCTGGTCTTTTATACACTAGCCGGAAATTTAACTTCAGTGGCTAGTGGGCAGGAAAAAAGCACGCGTTTTCTCCACACTCGCCCGTTATCAGTTAGATGATGGCTACCGGGGGTAAAGGCATCAGTTAATATAAAACGGTGGTTTGATACAAATAGCCGGAATTCTGTTTGGCCCCAAAACTCACAGAATGCGGCCAGATTTTTGGTGTTTGTTGGAGTTTAAACTACGGGAGCCATATAAAAATTTAGTTTTTGTATTAAAGTCAAAAACTCAAAATGGAGAGTTTTGCGTATCCATGTACCCGCCTAAATTAAATCATGCCTTATCTCAGAAAAATATTTTGTCCAAAATCTTGATGTTGTTCGGAATAAATCTCCGGAAGCACCTGCAATAATGAATCCGCTTCTCAAGGTCCGATGGCTTTATCTCCTGTACCATTTTTGCACGATATACGAGTATTTATGCATGCTATATTGTGTGTATAAATACTATAATTCATATACAGGGCTACACAAAACAATTCGTAAGAGTTACTGGGTATGAACGCGAATTGCTTAAAGGGGGTTTTAACAATGAACTGCATTTAGCTTACTAAGAAAAGTTTGTAGATATAAATAAATTGATATACAGGGTCACGCAAAGAATTGGATATATGATCGTCTATAAATGGCAATTTCTAGAAATGTGATTTCAGTTGTTTTGAGAGTGTTTTAGTTTGAATTGAATTTTAGCTAAATAGCGGCGAGTAATAAGGGTAAGTACTGAATACAAAAGTATTCATGTATGTTTCCATCTACTAGTATAAATTGCTGAAAGAGAATTTTCAACCTGTTATGCGTTTTCTTGACAAACTAAATTTTCCCATTATATAATATATATATATATATATAGATTTAGATATATATCAACCTACAGATCAAATACAAGGCTGTTCAAAAGCATTGGAATACATATTTGCTATGGACGGTAACTGCTGAAATCAGTTTTTCAAAATATTTTATGCGTTTTCTAAAATGTTTACTTGGTTATCTTATTTACCTTATTTCCCTAAATAACGAAGTTTTGTTAAGGCATTCAGGAAGTGTTGGAAAAATGTGATAAGCTATGCTTGACGCATGGTTTTTCTTTGTTGTTAACTTTTATCTTTATATAATGTGGTCACGATGTGACCCGCAATATTAGACGCTCTTGTATTTCAAAATTAGTTGATCCACGTGTATTAAATTCATTTTAAATTCTAGCGAGAAAATTATCTACGCATCCAGAACCAAAAAACTCACGAATCACTGATAGAGAAAATCTAAATCCGCGTCGAAACTACGGTTCGTCTAAACAACATAGAAGGAACAAAAGACATGAGAACGCCAGCAGATTCCAACGGCTTGGAGGAAACGCCATACCTAGACATTAAGCTTTTCGGAATTTTTACCGCAACGGTTTCTGGGCGCTCGTCTGAACAGACCAGAAGATTAGTATGCTCTCAAGAGAGGGTCTATATGGCTGCTTTTCAAAACCGCTCGTCTGACATTAGCCTCGCACCAAGTGAGCGCGAATTCAACCAAACGATAAACACTAACTGATGCAACGATAATCAGACGATAAAATTTAATATTTTTATAAAAATCACAGACTATGAGTTCTTTAATTTGGAGTACGCCAACTTTTAGGATCCATGGTATTAGGTACCACGTAGCTAATGAAAAAGTAAAGTAATTTTTATATGGTATTGTGCTACTCGCTGTTCAAGCAACGCAGTATTTCTGCAGTTGGTGAATTTAATATCTAAATACCTAAGAACCCGGGCACACCAGGCATATACTGTTAATATCTTTCTTATAGAGTAAAAATTCTTCATTTAATTCTAAATTTTGATAGATAAAAAAAAAAAGAAAAAACCCTAAGATAAATTGTGTTTCTATATTGTGTCAGTATTGGGAAATACATTTAATACGTACCCGTTGTTATTTATTTCTTTTCGAAAGTGTTTATAGTTTAAAAAATGCATAAATTTGTTATTGTTTTAAAAACAGCTTTACTACGGCTGGATATGAAAATCAGCTATTTTGAGAATTGCATGAAATATATCATATTATATTTTTGAGTTTACTATATACTTAACATACCAATAATATTAAATAAATTACTTCTCGATCATTAAATAGAAATACCCGTTATATAATGCATACAAATGAGAATACTTGGTCTAATACTTATATGTATCAAACAATATCCACTTTAAAGTAAGAAGAAATCTGAGAGGGTCTTAACCCAATACCACTCATTTCCATTTCATTGCTTTCTGAATGATTCTTTTTAAATATTGCCAAACATAAACGCTTTAATCTGTTTTTTTTTTTTTTTTTTTTTTTTTTTTTTTTTTTTTTTTTTACAAATCAATCTTTTTTGTCTCTTTGAACTTTAAATATACTTTATTTCAAGAGCAAATTAGAATTTGTCTTCACATTAGACATTTAAAGAAGGACATTATTTTATGAATCTTTTAAGTTGACTGGGATTTGTTTTAAAAACAAAATTCTGCTAGAAGTCAAGTGCACTCGAATTAATGAAATGCTTTTTAAATCCCCTAAGTAGATGTTCGCATTGGCTTTTTTTATTTTAATGATGAGAAATATATAATAATTCATTTGAAATATCCAATTAAAAAGTTAAAACATCCTCCATGTTTATTTTTTTTTAATCTATATATATATTTTTTAATTAAATTATGTAAAAATTATTTATTAGTTTTATAAATATATCGGCGTTTATGTACTTAATAAAAAATATATATTTATCCTCGTTAATTATAACTGCTTACTGTGTAAAACATCATAATTTTATTCGATTTTTCTAACGAATATTTTCAATAACTGGAACAGAATTACCAAAAGCAGATATACTTTATTTAGTACTACCAGGCCCGCCCGGCGTTGCCCGGTGTTTGTAAATAATAACCTTAAAAAAAACTAAAGTTTATATGAATTTTTATCTTTGGAAATTCTTTTAAAGAACCTAATTTCGGAGGCCCCATTGACTTCCTCAGCGCGTAATGTGTTCCCCTCAAACTTCTTTCCGAACGAATCTGTAATCTAGATCCTCACAACCTATGGCAGCATTTACCGGAGACAATCGAAAACCAAGGTGAGTGAGCCAAACCTCGTAGGAATCAAGCCCGCAGAAAAAAAAAAAAAAAAAAAAAAAAAAAAAAAAAAAAAAGGCACTATTAATGTCAGAAAATGTTGGTAACTAAACTCTAGATAAAATTTCATAATACAGAAAGTAAAAAAAAAAAAAAAAAAAAAAAAAAAAAAAAAAAAAACCTGCAATTACCCCTGCATTTAACTTAGTACACTCTCGACAAAATAGTGTCTTTATAATAACTAGGGGGCTCAGGCCTCTACGAGCTACGCTCGCCAACTCCCGTTTAGACACCGCAGTTTCTAAAAGCACGCTAATTTGATCGGCTTTAAAAAGAGTTTGAAAGATTGAATTATAATTTTTAAAACATTGGCGATCTCCCTATAAACGGATTTTTATTCATTTCTCTTTGATTGGGGAATTTTAAGGAAAAATCAGCTGCTGTTAAAAGATACTATGGCTGTTTTCCTCTTTGATTAAATAAAACCAGTTAAACATTTCAAAATAAGCTAAAATAAAATGAATAAAATAAACAGAGTCTTTCTCTCCCGGTATTTTTTAACAAAGCGAGAAGAAGGTTCTTTTAAATAAGACATTTTAAGCGGGCTCTCATGTCAAGCACACAAGTCGTATGTTTGTTGTTCAATAAATAAATAAATAAATAAAAGACATTTTAAATGTATTTTTTTTTTTAATCGCACGCAATTTTCACCAAACTTTTAGTTATCTTTTTAATACTCACGTGAAAATACTTTTGTTTGAAATGAAATATTATTTTCGCTGTCCCAATAAAAATAGTTGAAAATTTCATCTCGAAATATCACATAAATATCTCGCGCAATTTTTAAATTTAAACTGTTTTGCAATATTATCTTTTGTTCATTTTACGTAATAAGTGTAATGTGACGTAAATATGACGTAATTTCTCCTATTTAAGACTTCAAACGCATGTTAATGAATTTATTATTTTACAATATCCTTACTCTGTTAAAAATGACTTGTAAATATAGTTTTTATGAAGTGATTTTCAATAAGACCCAGCTTTTTATACGTAATTATTTAATTCTAATTTGAAAGTTTTTTTTTTTTTCTGTTTATAATAGTCACGTGTAAATGAATTTTTAATTTGAAGCAAACATTATTGTTTGCGCTGTTTATACAGTTGTCAAAAGGTTAAATTAGTACAATTTTCTAAAATAAGTAAAAAATATCTCTCGAAATGCTGAAAATTTGAATTGAAATAGAAATAAAAGCTAAAAAAAAAATGAGTCAAATTAAAAAAAAATAAATGCAATCTACACACCGGGAAATTATAACTTATAAATGATCTAAAAATAATTAAATTCCGATGCATAGTTTTTGCTCCTATAAAACTTTTATAATGGAATGACTTTGTCCAGCTTTAGCATTAAATATCTCTTAAAATAATTCTTCGATTTGAAAACTGTCTGCATCAGCGTGTTTATTAAATATTTCTCTGTAATACCGCCGACTTTCATATTTTTGTATGCGATATTTTTCTTAATATTAACGGAGAAAGACCTCCGGTCACAAATAATTTAAAACCGTTGGCGGCGGTGACAGCGTAAGTTACTTTTTTTTTTTTTTTTTTAGAATAGAGAGATACTTTACTATTTTAATACTTTTCTTGTAAAACGTAACTTGTAACATTAACATAATTTTAAATGATATTTTTTGTTTATATGAAACAAAATTAATTCCTAGAATTTATCGATAACTTCCTGATC
Source organism: Maratus speciosus (assembly GCA_963932465.1). Classification (NCBI taxonomy): domain Eukaryota; kingdom Metazoa; phylum Arthropoda; class Arachnida; order Araneae; family Salticidae; genus Maratus; species Maratus speciosus. The sequence continues at coordinate 184,750,123 of OZ010800.1, forward strand.
TTCTTTAGATTTTTCTGGTTATTTGCCAGATACCTCTAAACCTAGTTATTATTTTTTTAATATTTTCCAGCCAAGTAGAAAAGTATTTATCGTTTCGGTTTGTCTGTCCGTCTGTCCGTCTGCCCACGATATAACTCCCGTAAATATACCCCGATTGCCCTGCAATTTTTTGATTTGACTGACATTTATCATAGCACGTTCCGTATTTCAAATGAAGTTTGTAGCATGTTTAGATCGTTTACACGGAGAGTGAAAAGTATTCTGTTATATTACGGCCAATGGTCGTTTTAAATGATTTTTAATGATGTTAAACGCTTTCAAACACAACAAATTTGATATGCATTTATGAAACGCACTAAAATATGCATTATGCGGTGCAAAGAATAGTTGTTATTAATTTACAGGGCCACATTCCGTTACATAATGATACTGGGGTGAAGGGAATTGTTTGCAGCGTCTTTTAATTATGTTAAACTATTTCATATATAATGAAATTGATATACATGTCTGTTTTATGTAACATATTTTACGTATAATACGAAGTGCGTACAATTTACAGGGAAACACAAAATATTTCAGATACTATATTGTATCCGAAGTACTTTACATTAGCGATGATTGCTGAAAATGAATTTTTAATTAAGATGTGCGCTTTTATGTTTCACTATACGAGTATTTATGCATACTATATGGTGTGTATAAATACTATAATTCATATACAGGGCTACACAAAACAATTCGTAAGAGTTACTGGGTATGAGCGCGAATTGCTTAAAAGGGGTTTTTACAATGAACTGCATTTAGCTTACTAAGAAAAGTTTGTAGGATATAAATAAAATGATATACAGGGTTACGCAAAGAATTGGATATATGTCCGTCTATAAATGGCAATTTCAAGAAATGTGATTTCAGTAGTTTTGAGAGTGTTTTAGTTTTAATCAAATTTTAGCTAAATAGCGGCGTGTAATAAGGGTAAGTACTGAATACAAAAGCATTCGTGCATGTTTCCATCTATTGGTATAAATTGCTGAAAGAGAAATTTCAACCTGTTATGCGTTTCCTTGATAAACTAAAGTTTTCCATTATATAGTATATGTATATATATATATATATATATATATATATATATATATATATGAAACTACAGATCAAATACAGTGCTGTTCAACTATGGTTCTAAAATGTTTACTTGGCTATGTTATTTACCTTATTTCCCTAAATAACGAAGATTTGTGAAGGCATTCAGGAAGTGTTGGAAAATAATCATAAGCTATGCTTGACGCATTTTTTTTCTTTCTTGTTAACTTTCATCTTTATATAATGTGCACATGATGTGACCCTTATATTGGACGCTCTTGTATTTCAAAAATTAGTTGATACGCGTGTATTAAATCCATTTTAAATTCTAGCGAGAAAATTCGTTACGCAACCATTACCAAAAACTCATGAATCACTGATAGTGAAAATCGAAAGCTGCATCAAAACTACGGTTCGTCTGAACAACATAGAACGCCAGCAGATTACAACGGCTTGGAGAAAACGCTAAACCTTGAGATGAAGCTTTTCGGAATTTTTACTATAAACACTATTTGATGCAACGATAAGCAGGCGATAAAATTTAATATTTTTTATAAAAATCAAGGACAATGAGTTCTTTACGTTAGAGTACGTCAAATTTTAGGATCCATGGCATTAGCTACCACGTAGTTAATGAAAATGTAAAGTAATTTTTATATGGAATTGTGCTATTCACTGTTCAAGCAACACAGTATTTCTGCAGTTGGTGAATATAATATCTAAATACCTAAGAACCCGGGCACACCAGGCCTATACTGTTAATATCTTTCTTATAGAGTAAAAATTCTTCATTTAATTCTAAATTTTTATAGATAAAAAAATGGAAAAAAAAACCTAAGACAAATTGCGTTTCTATACTGTGTCAGTATTGGTAAATACATTTTATACATAACCGTTTGGTTTTATTCCTTTGCGAAAGTGTTTATAGTTTAAAAATTACATAAATTTGTTATTGTTTTAAAAACAGCTTTACTACTGCAGGATATGAAAATCAGCTATTTTGAGAATTGCATGAAATATATCATATTATATTTATGAGTTTTATATATACTTAACATACCAATAATATTAAATTAGTTCTCGAACATTAAATAGAAATACCCGTTATTTAATGCATACAAATGATAATACTTGGTCTAATACTTATATGTATCAAACAATATCCACTTTAAAGTAAGAAGAAATCTGAGAGGGTCTTAACCCAATACCACTCTTTTCCATTTCATTGCTTTCTGAAGGATTCTCTTTAAATATTGCCAAACGTAAGCGTTTTAATCTTTTTTTTTTTTTTTTTTTTTTTTTTTTTTGTCTACAAATCAATCTCCTTTGTCTCTTTGAACTTTAAATATACTTTATCTCAAGAGCAGATTAGAATTTGTCAGAACATTATTTTATGAATATTTTAAGTTAACAGGGATTTGTTTTAAAAACAAAATTCTGCTAGAAGTCAAGTGTACTCGAAATCATGAAATGCTTTTTGAATCCACTAAGTAGAAGTTTCTCATTGGCATTTTTTATTTTAATGATGAGAAATATTTAATAATTCATTTGAAATATCCAATTAAAAAGTTAAAACATCCTCCATGTTTATTTTTTATCTATATATATTTTTTAATTAAATTATGTAAAAAAGTTTTATAAAAAGTTGTTTTATAAATATATCGACGTTTATGTAAGTTAATAAAAAAAATTTATTTATCCTCGTTAATTATAACTGCTTACTGTGTAAAACATCATAATTTTATTCAATTTTTCTAATGAATATTTGTATCTATAACAGAATTACCAAAAGCAGATATACTTTATTTAGCATATGCAGGGTAAAATACATCTATTCCGGCCGTTTAAGAGAACAAGGGACGTTTAAAATCATTTTTTTTTACTTATTGTAAATTTCACTTGAAATATTATTCAAGGGCACTAAATGAATATATTTATAACAAAAAAAAATTATATATATATATATATATATTCCAAAAAGAAAAGGGATTTTCCGTAATATTTTAGAACTTTTGAAAATGTCCAATGAACATTCCATATCTCAAGAAAATCCCCAATATTTTTTACACAAGATTGGTTTATATTGTAAATAAATAAAACTGTACATCGAATTTTATATATTTGAGAATAATGTTTAGAAAAGTAATTAGGAACTTTTTATCTTACGTTTATATCCAAATACATAAAATTCGATGTGTAGTTTAATTTATATAGATAAACCAAACTTGTATAAAAAAAAATATTGAGGATTTTCATTGATATGGAATGTGCATGGAGCATTTTGAAAATTCTAAAATATAACGGAAAAATATTTTTTCTCAAAAATTTTTTAACATTTTTTTGTGACAAATGTATGCCATAATGCATATAACGTACCCTTGAGTAATATTTAAAGTAAAATTTACAAAAAATAAAAAAATTAATTTTAAATGTCCCTCGTCCCCTTAAGTAACTCTATTAGCCATATATACAAATTAGGCATACAAATTATATACGAATATAAAAACCTAACTAATTTAATATCAAATTTGATAGGATGTGATATTTTATTAATAATTAAAGAATTAAAATATTTTGAAATTTAAAGTGAACGTTTTTTATACTTAATATTTTCAGGAGATGAAGCATCTTTGTCTATTATCGAAAACAAAATAAATATACACCATCCCCTCCCTACTGGTATTGCAGCAAATTTAATTATTTAAAAGGACATAGATTATGCAGTTTGGATCATAGTAACAAATATATGACAACCTTCATACATATTTTATTTGACAACAAACAATTTTGGCAATCTATAAGTACATGCATAAAATAATACTCCTTTATTATCTGAATAGTTTATTTTAGCTATGCATAACTGATTTTTGCCATTTTAACATGTGTGTTTGTATATTTGAATTGCATATGAAAGTTTCTTACCGAATTATTTCTCAATGGTAACGCCTAAAAAGTATTCCCCAGCACCCAAATCAGGTAATCTTGATGAGAGAATCATTCTTAAGATATTTTTATACAATTAACCTTTCCGTTTAAACACCTTTTCATTTTTTTTATTTACAGTAATAATACACTATCATTCCAATGTTTAAGTTTATTTTCTGATACATTCTTTATTATTTTTTAATTAACTGCAATTCTTTTTTACCCGACTACCAAGAAGGGTTTTATGTATTTCACGCGTATCTGGGTATGTGGATTTGTTTATACCCTCGAAACAACCCAACGACTGGATGGATTTTAATGAATAAGGTTTCTATCGATTCGTCTTAACCGTCTTATGGTTATAGGCTAGGTTTTGTTTTTATAAATTCAAAATGGCGGCCGTAAAATACAAAATGACGGTAGAGACGAAAAAAATTTCGCACCATATTGAATGGCATATCATTGGATAGGTCTTTCAAATTGAAGAGGATGTTTCATTGACTATGTTGCAGTCCGAATCTCCGTTTAAATATAACACAACCTGGACGTTAGGTAGGTAGGATCTCTAGCTTTACCGCAACTCTAACCTTCATAGACATCGATAGGCCTCATCAAAATAATGTTTATAGATAGGAACTTACAATTAAATACAACTTAAAAGTCATCAATACAAGTAAATAAATAAAAAAAAAAATAGGTGAATAATTTAAAAAATAGTTCCACATTTATGAGAAATAATTAGTTCGCTTTTTAAGCAGTTGATTTTTTTGATTTTTTAAATTTAATTGTTAACTGTTAATTAAGGGGTTTTGTACCTTTTAAACGCGTCGAAAATTAACGAAAAACTTCAAAGTTTGAATTAGTTTATCTTCAAAACATTTTTATGTATAAACATGAAATTTTGGATATTGACTAAACAGATTGTGCTTTGTAATATGCTACCCTTAGAAATTTATTTGCCTTTTGCAGAATTTGTGTATTGTTGAAGTCAAAATAGCTCTTTTTTTACTCCAGAAGTCATTGCGCGTATGATATCTTGAGAAAGTATGAATGGATTGTCATGAAATTTGGTAAAGATACTGAACAAACATGTGTGTTTAAAATGAACTACTTTTAAGTATTTACAATGGTAATATTTTGAGTTATGACGATTTGTATTCATTAAAAATATAAGATTTTTTTTTCTTTACAAAAATATATTTTTATATAATTAATGAAATAATTTTAGCCTAAGAATAGTTCATTTTAAACACACATATATGTTTGAATCCGGATCCGGACATTTTTCACCCAGTTGGAAAGTTACATTCCATATGATTTATTTGCCAATTAGAATAATTGTGTTAAAATTAATCCAGAGTACTGTTTATTTCATTCAAATTACGTTTCCACAGACATTTAACTTAACCGTTAAGAAACGTTCTGATACAATGAAAACAAGATACTAGAGAACAAGAATTCTGCTTTACCAGAATTTAGTGTCGCCCACGATGAAAAAAAAACATATAAGGGAGTTAGGGGGGGGGGGGAAATGTGAACAGTTCGCATAAATATAGCTTTCTCTCATAATTGGGTTAATTTCTATAAACAAAAACTACTTAATATAGTAAACAGAACTTTCTTTTTACATGGTAATTTTCAAAAAATCACATGTATAGTTTTTCTTACATTTTTTAATAGTTTTATAAATTCAAAAAATTGTTCACATGTGCCCCATCAGCGGGGTAGTTGTGAACACACGTGAGGCACATGTGAACACAAGGAAAAAATATCCTTTAACATGCTTTTTATTCTGTTATTCATTTGTCATCGTAATCAATAGTTATATTACCTTTTAAATTCACCATAAAGAAAAAAATCTATAAATATTTCTCTAGTTTCTTAGTGACATGTTTAAGCAAAAGATTATAAAATGAAAATAAGTAGATTTGGAGGGGAGAGGCTTAGATGATTCATTAAATATTAATGCAATAAAAAAAAAAAAAATAAAGAAGCAATTTAAAAAAAGAAATTAAAACTTTAAAATTTTGCTTAAGGGTTTTGTTTGAGGGGGAAATTTAGGGAGGGGCATTTACATACTATTTATCGGAAATGTGCCGAAATACAAAAGATTCTCTCTCCTGTATTTGCCTTATTTACTTGTAAATTATAGATATAGAAGGTTTTTTAATGATAAAAAAATCTCGACTATAACCCCCCCCCCCCAACCTTCTTTTGCTTTTGAAAGATGAGGGGGGGGGGGGGGCAATCGGGATTTTACGGTAGTTATAAGTTTAAAAATTTTACTTTCTTAAAATATTACTGGTAATATTACTTAAAATAATTATGGAATTTTGAATGGGTAGCTCCATTCAATGCATCATATACATAACTGTTTTAGAGATGAAAGTAAGCCCTCATTGCAAGGTTAGAACAAATGTAACAGAAAAATTTGCAATGTTGTTCAAGGTAATGCTTTTGTATTAACAAAGCATAAAAAATATTGTTGTAAACCGTTTAGTATAATAATATATAACACTTATTGCATTTTAGAAAACATTAAATTTATTTAAAGTGCAATTGAACGTAAACGAGCTTGTTGCTCTTTATGTATTTGCTGAAAGATGTGGTTGTGGAAGTTTCAATACAAAATAAACTTTGTGTGAGGAAAATAATCATCTATTTCAGGAAAATTGTAGATAATGGAACTTAAATTATTTCTCATTAAGTTAACTGAAAGAAACAGAATCCCAGAATGATTATTGGGGCACTTATGAACATTTCATATCTGCGCCAACTAGTCTGTTCACAAGTGCCCCACATTGTTGCTTTTGTTAAATTGATAAATCATTAACATTTCTCAATTTTAGAAGAAAAAGAACTGTATCAAAAATGTTTATTAGTATTCATAGTATATGTTAAAACACTCAAATCCAAATAAAGGAATAAATAAATAAAGTTATTCGCTTATCAACTTGGAACAAAGATTTTACTTTTTAGATCTAAAAATAGTGTTTTGGCTACAGACGACAAACAAAATGTCATAGAGCTTCAAAAATAGAGCTTCATATTTTTACCATATGTCTACAGGTGCTATCATCTTTAGCAATTTTTTTCAAATAAAAAAAACTTATAATAACTATCGAAAAATTGCGATGTTCACATGTCCCCCGTGTTCACATGTGCCCCCATCACCCCTATCTATATAAATATAGATAGAGTCCCGATTATACAAGTTAATCGAACCTTTGGAATGGATCCTTTTCTTCTGATGGACTGATGGCTTCTGTTATTATGAAACAGCCATTATAAATGAAGTGTTAGGTGAGGATGAAAGAACAGCCGTAAAAAGTTAACTCAGATTTTCTGGTCAGAATGGAAAAAAATGGCCATTTTTTTTTTATTTTTTTATTTTATTTATTTTATTTATTTTTTTTTATTTTTTTGAAAAAAAAAATGGCCATTTCACGACTGCTCTTTCGTCTTCAACTAGCACTTCATTTATATTGGTTGTTTCATAATAATAGAAGCCATCAGTCCATCAGAAGAAAATATGTGAGTTAAAGCGGAAACTCGGTTAAGCGCGACTCGGATAATCGGGACTCTACTGTAGCTCAGTTTTGAGACTTAAAACACGCGATTTTATTTATATAAAACACCGTCATCTGAATCCACTGAATAATTCCTCATTTTACGATCCAATCATAGACATCTACAATACAGTTTGGGTAGGACATCACTATCTCAGAATAATACATAAATACAGCAAAAAGAAATCAATTCATTTATATTTTTTTTCAAAATAGCACGTATTTTATTTACTTTTTTTCAGTTTTTATGAGAAAGTGGCAACAAAAAGATATAATTGCTATTTCACAACTATTTTTCTAGTACTTTCTACAGACATGGAGTACTTGAGTTGCCAAAATTAAACAATTGTCGCTAAAAACTACAAAAAAAAAAAATTATTATTTCAACAATAAATGGAGATACAGTTTTAAACAAATTACATTTAAATGAACTTTTTTTTTTCCCAATACGGCGGTCTAAAAATTAAAAATGTGCGAAGCGTAGAAATTTAAAAAAATGCTATAGAGCATTTAATCGTACAATGATACATCTGCTTTGTTTATTGCTGGCTTCTGTAGGGTAACGTTATTTTTTGGAGGCGACACAAAATAAGCTGGGAAAAAGAAGTAGCCTACCGTACCGGGGGCTAATAAATGAGTCATGGATTCTCTTTACAGCTAGCCCCATTTAACACGCACACTTTCTTTTGTCAGTTAAGGCGCAATGTCTTTCTCATGATCTTTTCACTGTCACATCTTTTCAGTCTAGTTTATACATGCGCTTGCAACTTATGTCATCTCCTCTTCTCTCAGATGTATATTTATTAACGGACCCTGCATTTAATAGCCAATTTTGTGAGCTGCCAGAGATTTTTAATTATGACTAAATCTATAACGTACTCTTAAAAGGCATCATTAAACATTCCTTATCTTCGAAGTATCCAATTACAACGATTATTCATTTAGTTGGTAACCATACCCCTCAGTGTACCACTGACTTGCGGTCACTCAAGGTTTTTAATCGCTCGTTAAATACTTTCTCTCTCTGTGTGCATTATCTTCACGGTCATATCATACAAGTCTGGTTTATACACGCCTTTGCAACGTATGTCAGCTCCTCTTCTCTCAGACGCATTTTTAGTAACTTCTTTCATTATCTAATTTTGCCAACTGCCATTTTTGTAATCGAAGAAACTTTTAATCATGACTAAATCTATAACGTATTCTTAAAATCCATCATTCAACATTCCTTATCTTTGACGCACGTAGTTACACCAATTATTCACTTAGTTGGTACCCATAGCCCTTAGCTTGCCACTGGCTTGTGGTCAATCAAGGTTTTTAATCGCTTTTCAAATCCTTCGTCTCTCTGGGTACAATATCGCCACGGTCATGTCAAATTTTCACGGTCACATCATATCAGTCTAGTTTATACATGCGTTTGCAACTTTTGCCCGCTCCTGCTCTCTCACATACATTTTTGTATATTGTTCACATTTCTTTCTATAGCTGATGTTGCTAGCTGCCATTTTGGTAATAAAAATGATGGTTAATTCTGACTAAATCTATAACGTACTCTTAAAATCCATGATTCAACATTCCTTATCTTCGGCGCGTACAATTACCACAAGAATTCCTTTAGTTGTTAACCATGCGCCTCTGTGTGCCGCGGGGTTTCGGTCACTCAAGTTTATTATTCACTTGATAAATCCTTAATTTATCTGGGTACATTATCGCTAAACCTGACTCATTTCACATTATTGTTTCGTAAACTAGCACGGGATTGTAATTTTACTTGACTTACTTCAGTCTTTTCTTTTCTGATTACCAAACCTCGCAAACACGGCTATAGTTTTATCTATTGTTTTCTGGTCTCCTCTTTGTGTACTTTTATCACGGCCATGTCTTCTTGCAACAAAATATCCAATTCGTAAAAAATATATATATAATTTCACACTGTATGTTTATAGTACCAAACATCATCTCTGTGTGATTGTTACATCAAGTCATAGAAAACTTTACGGTATTAATTAAACCTCTACATATTTCAACCCGAGAGTAGTCGCGTGTTTTTTTAGAACGTTATTGGTCGCGTTCGTTTGTTTTGTTGTCCGTCCTTGCTACCGGAAAAATAACAATAACAAATACTTTACATTATTTACTCAATTGATACATTTTAATAAAGTTATACATTTGTACTTTAATTAAATTAGTCAGTTTTCTCACGAGTAAAGAAATATATTGAAAATGGGAAAATGAAATCTCAAAAATGATTATGCCATGGTCATTTTGAGGAATTTCTACTTTTCAAGTAAATATATACTTGTAAAAAAGCTAGAATGCCATGTAACTTTACTACGGTAGATTAGAAACATTTAATTTCAGCTAAACGAAATCTCACTATTGCATTTATAAGGGGAGATGGCTCAGAGGTCAATAATTGATATGAGCGGCAAGAAGACTGGCGCGCGACTACAGCCAGGTTAAATTATTTCTTTATTTTCTGATTTATATAACAGATATGGAGATAATTTATATAAGACTCTATATTTATTTTCTGAATGTTTTTAAAATTCGACATTCTTTAAACAACTTTTTAGACATTTGTAGTGAAATATGAAATTAATATTCTAGTTTTTAATAAATATGCTTTTAAACAAAAAAAGGTATACATCAAGCTTACATTATGAAACAATTTCCAAATCTTCCAAATTGCTTTAAGGAAACTTAGCTGTTTAATAACGGGAAAAAATAGTACGTAAACATATTCGTAAATGCATAACACCTTCTTTTATTATTTGTACAGCCCAGTGTACCACCAACAGACTTTTATATGTGCCACATATTAAGAAAAACAAATCAGACTAAAACATGGTTGAAAGTAATGAAATCACACTTCCAGAATTATCATCCCTAAAAGGCATGTTTTCAGTTCTTTGAGTGGCAATGCGCATGATTTATCTATAAAATCATCTGTTAGTATACAAAATATAATTCAACTTGAAAATGCATGGCACAACTAAAAGCCACCTTTAACCCGTTCCTGCTGATACTCCGCAACTTAAACCTGCATACCATAAATGGAATCGCACATCCAGCAATTATTGATAATAGTCAGTATTTATGGTATGGTTCTGTATCGGCGTCTAAGCCCTGTAAATGAATAAAATATGCTTTGCACCCTATATTCTACTTACCTTCTATCCTAGGCATATAATGATTCATTTTATTTAAAATGTTTTAACATCATTAAAATGGACTTAAAATAATTTTTCCTATTGACCGTAATCTAACAGAATACTTATAGTGAAAATTGACACATTAGCCCACTTTCACGAGCAGGAGTTTAGTATTCCACATTTATAAATGAAATAGTACATGTAAGAAAGGTACAATTATTTCCTTAAAAAAAAAATAAAGATTTTTTTGCAGTCAAAAATTTGTAATATCCTTAAAATACACTGAATGCTATTTTCCACATAGATCCTAATGTAACGAAATGTTTTTCAGTGTCCATGTGAAATAACCATAAATGGAACGCATTTCATTTTATGTTATCGAGGGAGCCATAATAAAAGTAAATAACATATTTCAGTCTCATGGTCATTTGAGAATATTTACGAAAGTTATAGTACGGACAGACAAACAGGCAAACAGAATTTTTTTTTTTATTTCTATATAGAAGAATTATATTAAAACTTTATATAAATTGTTAAAAACATTAAATCTTCAATAACTGGAGTTACAGTTCCCGAAAACTGCATTTCTAAGTATATCTGTTACCTGTTCGACGGTATAAAAAGTGAAATTGTGCAACGCGTAGAAATTAATTTATTTCTGTTAAAAGCAAAATCTGTTTTTTATGACTGTTGACCTCGTATATGACGTCAGCGTTGGGGACATGCTTTTGCTTTAATTTATATATCGTGTTGAAAATATGAAGCACTCTAACTTACAAAACTGTTTTGAAAGAATACTACCACGAAAAAACACTGTATATGTATAAGAGTATTCTTTCATGTTAATATTTGTTATAAATGCCTTAAAAAATGTGATGTTAATGGAACATTTCATCGATTTGTTTTTTGTTGGTATTAATTTTTTGTAAATATAGTGTTAAACGTTATTTTATCTAAGTGCTGGCTTGCTCTATAAGAACTAGAATAGGGGAAAATGAATAAAAAATCCAGGAAACGAAGCATATATGTGTGCCAATTATTGATAATCCTCTGTACTATTAACTAAAAAACGCTGAAGAAGAAGCTTTTATTACATGTACTATTTCATTTATAAATGTGGAACACTAAACTCCTGCTCGTGACAATTGACACATTAGCCCATTATCTTCTGGCGGTACTTATGATTACCATTAAAATAACTTATTACAAAATTTCTTTAGTACATCAATTAGTAGTACTACAGTTTAGAAGGAGTTATATATGCATTACTTTATCTTGATCGAAAAGCATTATAGGGTACACAAAACAAAAATATTTTTTAAAATGATGATTTATTTTGACTTTGCATTTTTTCAGCTTTCTTGGGCAGGAGTGGGGTTTATCAATTGGGAAATATTTCTACATTTCTATTGTAAGAATATTATATTTGTACAGCCGTGAAAAAAAAGTAAACACCCCTACTAACTCCTCAACAAATCATCGTAGAAGAAAGTTACTGGTACCGAACGATTGGAAATAAAGTCTACTTTTAAATGATGTATATAAATTTTCTTAGGAGGTCATCTACATATTAAAATGAATCCAAACTTCATTTTTTCAATGGCAATACCCAATTTTAACGAGATATTTCAAATCTTCGGTTCAAACTATGCCTAGACACCAAATTTCAAGTCATTTCAATGATAAGTTTTTGAATTATAAACATTCAAAATTTAGTGCTTATAATGTTAAATTACATTTTCATATTTTTATTTATATCTCCCGAAATTATGCTCCTAATGTGCTATTTTTTTTGTAGTAATAATACTAATATACCCAAACATAAATAAGCTGAATTTGCAATTTTTATAATTTTATGATATGCATTATGAATTCTGAAATTAATATTCGAAAAAATTATGAATTCCAACCTACAATTTTTTTGATGGATTTAGATTTATTAAGTCTTGCTTTATGAAAATTCAAAAATTTCACATTTTTCTTCCAAGTAGTTTTCAAATTAAGCTTAAAAAACGGCAAAATGATGGTTTAAGGGGCCGTCTATGATGAAAGTGAGTAGACATTTTGAAATTTATTCTGCTGTACTGTAATCAAACAGGTGTCATTGACGCTTAAACGTGCCTTGATCAAGAAGGCGACTCTCTCGGTTAACAATCCAGTACGGAACTTCAATTTGGATACAGCCCTTAAAATACGCTAGTTTTAAAATAATTAAATTCTCGGAAACTTATGGTACGAATTGCATAAAAATTCGTTTTTAGGCTAATTGAAGGGTGTAGAGTTCATTTATGCTGTCAGAATTGGGTACTGCTATTGAAAAAAAATAAAGTTATGGTTCGTTTTAATATGTAGATGGCCCCCTAAGCCAATTTTATATACATCATTTAAAAGTAGACTTTATTTCCAATCGTTCGGTACCAGTAACTTTCTTCTACTGTAATTTGTTGAGGAGTTAGAAGGGGGTGTTTACTTTTTTTTTTTTTTCCACGACTGTACATTTTCGAATTCTACAAAGTATTAAGAAAAATATTTAAAATAAATGATTTGATTGGGGTTATAAATAATGCACAAAATCAATATAAATTCAAATTTACTTAATCCTTCTAAATCATTCAAACATTCTAAATTTCTTCTACAATTTATTAAATGAATATTTAAATCATCTAAATTAGTTTTAAAAGTTCATAAAAAAGGCTTTAGAAGATAAAATTTGCATGATTTCATAATCCAGTACATAAAGGGTTAAAAAATCTGTTTCGATAACTAAAAAGGAATAATTCAAGACTTCTAATAAATTTCTCTAATACTAGCAGAACTAACCGGTTTCAACAGAATGAGGGTTTCCTGTTGTGAGTGTAAGAGAACAATATACGATTTCCCGCGTAATACGAAAGAAAATCCACCAAAGGACTGTCGAGGTATTAATAATAATATTTACAAGCAGATACTGTACATGCATTAATATGATGAATCTTTTATTTTATATTTTAAATTATTTTTTTTTTTTAATTTCCCAAGTGGAAAATTACGCATCACATTCATATTAATGAATATATTATTATTTGTGGAAAATAAAACACATTACGATTTACTGATCAATTCGGTAATGTATAATTGAAAATAATTTCATAATCAATATTAATAATATGAGGTTTTTTAAATTTTCAAGCAATAATATATAGAAAAAAGTCTTCAAAATTATTTCAAAATGTATTTCACAGATTGAATAGTAATATATTATTTTACGATTCCCGACATAAAACTGTTTATTTACTCATGCATTATAAAGCACAGATAAATAGTTGACGAAAGTATACAATTTTTGTTGAATTTTAAACAAGCAAATGGTCATCTTAGTGTTATTTACATTCATATTAATTTCTGCCTAATATTCACACTTATAAGAACAATCTCTCTATTCTAAAAAAAAGTAACTACCGCTGTCACCGCCGCCGGTTTTGAATTTTTTGTGACCAGAGGTCTTTCTTTGTTATTATTAAAAAAAATAATGCATACAAAAATATGAAAATCGGTAGTGTTATACAGAAATGTTTGATAAACACGCTGATGCAGACAGTTTTCAAATCGAAGAATGATTTTAAGAGATATTTAATGCTAAAGTTGGACAAAATCGTTCCACTAAAAAAGTTTTATAGTAGCAAAAACTATACATCGGAATTTAATAATTTTTAGTTCATTTTATACGTTATAATTTCCTGGTGTGCAGAAGTGATTTATTTTTTTTTATTTGACTCATTCTTCGAGGTTTTATATCTATTTTAAATTCAAATTTTCAGCATTTCGAGAGATATTTTTTACAGATTTTAGAAAGTGATATTAATTTAAACTGTTGCCAACTGTATAAACAGCGGAAACAATAATGTTTGCTTAAAAAATATATATATATTTATACGTGTAATAAATTAAAAATTTATTTACACGTGACTATTATAAACAGAAAAGAAAAACATTTGGAATTAGAATTAAATTATTATGTACAAAAAGCAGGAACTTATTAAAAATTACGTCATAAAAACTATAATTACACGTGAATTTTAAGAGAGAAAGGAATTTGTAAAATAATAAATTTATTAACATGCGTTAGAAGTCTTAAATAGTAGAAATTACGTCATATTTACGTCACATTACAGTTATTACATAAAATGAACACAAAATAATATTGCAAAACGTTTGGTTTAAATTTACAAATTGCGCTAGACATTTATTTGATATTTTGAGAGGATACTTTTCAACTATTTCTCTTAGGAAAGCGCAAATAATATTTTATTTCTAACACAAGTATTTTCACTTGAATATTAAAAAGAGAAAGAATAGTTTGGTCAAAATTACGTCAGATTAAAAACGATTAATTTAAAATGTCTACATTTAAAAGAACTTTCTTTTCGCTTTGTTAAAAAAAAACCGGGCGACAAAGATTCTGTTTACTTAATTCCTTTTATATTAGCTTATTTTGAAATGTTGTTACACGTGTCTACGTCATCAAGTTATTTTTATTTCGAAATTTTATTTGTATTTTTATTAATGTTGTACTAATTTATTTGTTCTTTCGTTATTTAAAATAAAAATTATGTTAATTTGTATAATTTGGCGATTTATATAATTTGGCGAAATTAGTCCACGGGATAATCAAGTAGTAAGACGGCGGATTTGGCGTTAAAACTTCCCCAATCAAAGAGAAATGAATAGAAATCAGTTTATAGGGAGATCGCCACTGTTTTTTTTAATTATAATTCAATCTTTCGAAATCTTTTTAAAGCCGATCACATAAGCGTGCATTTTGAATCTGCGGTGTCTGGACGGGGGTTGGCGAGCGTAGCTCGTAGGGGGCCGAACCCCCTAGTAACATTAAAAAGAAATATATTTCAAATGTTTTTTGTTGCAAATTATATTAGGAAAAGGATTTACAACAATAAGAATTTATTTATTTTCTGAAGAAAATAAGTATTTTTAATGGAAATGTTTGAATTAGCACATATTTGTCATCATTCGGAATTACATAGCATTATATATTCTTCTGAAGTAGGTCATGCTCCATCTCGTTTGACTCTAGTATTTGATAATAGTCTTCTTGAAAAAAAGAGTAATCGTGTCATGTTAGCTAATGTCAGAGTTTTTTAATACGAGTGAATTTAATGAAATTTATATTATTCATTTTATATGTTCCTGTGAAGAAAACGCGATGCTTCTCTTGTAGATTTTCCTTTGTTTCGTTAATTATTTGTAACAGTTTAAAGCAATTTTTAAACATTCTGTTATTAGATTTATTTAGTTCTGTAAATAAATGATTAATATTAATAAGGTTTGTTGGGGTAACTGGAACCTCGAGGTAATCGGATCATAGGCTATTTTATAAATATAGGCTATTTGGTGTTTTTTAAGTTTTAGCTTTTGTGAACAATTCCCCTTTATCTCTACTTCCTAAAACAACGTGTATCAACTCAATCATAACTCTCACTCTGCTGTGATAGGTTGACAAAATTTTACGTTTCTTTTTTTTTAAAAACAACGTCAATATGGTTGAACTTCCTCGGATTTTTATTAAAATACTGTAAGTACTTTTATTAAAGAATTTTTTTTTTTTTAGAGATTATACATATAACTACATTAATATTATTAGGTATCTATACATAATTACTTCATGTTTTAAATGTAAGCCCGGTGTCCCAGTAACCCCATAAATGTTTCAAGAATGGGGTAACTGGAACATGTATCCGGGCTAACTGGGCCATGCTGGATCCAGTTACGCCAATAGTTATAAATAACTTTTTTGTGTTTCTCTTACTACGGGAAGTAAATTTCTCCATTGTTTTTTGCTCACAATAAAGAAAATGATAGAATATCTTATTAAAATAACGTAATGAAATTTAAAAAACAGCATATTGAGGGGTATCAAACCAAATTTCTTGACCCCTTGAGAGGCGGTGATGCCGTTATGGCATCAGTTAATTTTAATTCCTAATTGCCACATTGGCACCTGAATTTTATAATTAAAATTTAACCTTTATTAAGTACGCGAAAATGTACTTTTACATGTTTTCAGATAGATTCTCTTGTAAATATTGGTGTCATTAAAATATTTCAACATTTTACGAATGAAGTATCTTGCCCCTGAAAGCCAGGTAACCAGACCTTGAAATTGTACTATACACAGAGGTCGCATTCTATAGGCATAGCTGCCAATTTTTACGTTTTCTTGCAACCACTAAAATTTAATAGAGATTTTCGTTTTATTTAATCATAAGATTTCGACGATTAAATAAGACAACATTTACTATAATATTTTAGCGATAAGAGGAAAGCGTAAAAGTTGGAAGCTAGGCTACAGGAAATCTTTTATCGTCCCTACCACTATTTTGAAAATAATATCTTCATCGCACCTTTCTTTAAGGAACAATAAAATTTTCCCTGTATAATGCGACCCCTGGATAAAGATAAAGTACTTAAGTACTTACGTAGCCTTTTGTTCAGAGATTTACCTTGCTATTTTTTCCTTAAAATACCCATGTGACTTTTATACTTATTATCTATACTAAAGTACATAAGTACTTACTTAAGTTTTATATTTTTTGTATAAATAAATCTAATATTTTCACTTTTAGTGCTTTTTTTAGGCACACTGACAGCAAAGGTTTCCCTTACAATGCTGTTTATTGACACATAATTTACATGATCTACATGGTTTAAATTTTTTTTCAGTAGTTTACACTTTTTCAAACAGGACCTGATATCCGATATGAAAAAATATAAACGCGTGTGGAACATAGACCCCCCTGGTCCAGTTACCCCATTTGTGGGGGCAACTGGACCCATGAGGAAAGAAAGATGAAATATGCATATTTTTATATTTTTAAATATTAAAATGTAATTTTGAGCATTTCTGTCTGACAAAGGGAACCTAAGTGAACACATTTACAGAAGTCCAGACTTTAATTGAAATGAACATTAGCTTTTTTAGCTGAATTGTCAGAAGCTCCAGAGTCACATTGTAAAATCATGTCCCAGTTGTCCCGACTAACCTTAGTACATTCGATATTTTATTTGACATAAATATTTCTATCGCTCGCTAAAATTTTAATATTGCATTTCAAAATTCTTCATTTTACAGGAGAAAAATGAGCATAATGTATTAAATATTTTGTTCATTTATTAAATTGTGTGTACTTTCTTTTCGTTTCATTTAAGATATTTTCATTAAGTGTTTACTGTATTTTTAAAGATTAAAGCAATAATTTATTATTAACAGTAAATAAGAAAGCCTTTTCTAGCATTTGATTCTGTTTCAATTATATTTAAAACGTTAAATTTGACCTGTGCGTTTGCATGAATATAACTCATTTATAATATCAATCGTAAATATCTTATTTCTTCAGTCACTTTGAATGCATTTCCTTTACTTATGCTCTGTCACAAAAATGTGTTGTTGAAACTAAGGACTTCTAAACATTTCTTATGCGACAACATCTATGCAATTCATTTTTTTTCAATTTCCATTATGTGTATGTGAATCGAAAAGATATGTTCAGTAGTGAAAAAATAGTAAACACCACCTACTTGCTGTGCAACTAATTATAATAAAAGCAAATTACTGGTACCCAACGATTGAAATAAAGTCTATTTTAAATTATGTATATAAAATTTACTTAAGGGGGCATCTACAAATCAAAAACAGACCAAACTTTGTTTTCTCCAAGGGCAACACCCAATTTTGACATTACATTTTAAATCCTCTGTTCAAACTATTGCTATAAACGAAATTACAAGTCGTTTGGATGATAATTTTTTTGAATTATAAGTATTCACAATTTAGAGCTGTCACATCACTGTTTACATTTTTATTAATATCTCCTAAAATTATAATTCTAAAGTGATAATTATTTGTGTGATTATAATACTAGAAAATTCAAACATAAATACATTGAATTTGTAATTTTAAATTTCATATAATATAAATTTTGGATTATGAAATAATTATTTTCAAGTTTAGCAGGATAATTGTAACGGTACAATTAAAGCGACCTGGCAAATATAGCTCATGTCCCCTATATTAAAAGATTCGCGTAAAATTTTGAGTTTTATAAAAATAAATTAAAAACTATGCTTAAATGAAAGGTTTGATTATTCAGAAATCAATTGTTTCAGCTTTATTAGATTTGGATGAACGAACCTACTGAAAGAGACAGTGAGGATGTGAAATATCGTTATTTTAATTACTCTTCTGTTATATTTTTATCCATTCGTGTTTAACGGACTATATAAATTGGCATTGCATTTACAGTTATAACAGAAGCAATTTTGACTGAAAAGACTTTAATAACTATTTATAATTTTATTTGTTATTATAAAATCATCACTGCAGTTATGTACTATACTGGCTTTCGTTGTGTTTAAGGAGTACTACCATTATTTTTTCTTCTTGTAAATTCAATTTTGATTCGTATAAATAAACTTTTATTATTAAATGTAAACTAATAGTACAGAAATAATATACATAAGCAAACATATTTAGAAAACAATTGCTAATTTCAGTATTTAAATTTTTAAAACAAAAGTATTTGATCTATATTTTTTTTCGATATGATTATTTTACCTTTCTAATAGACTTTGTCCTTCAAAAAATTATAAAGTTTGGATTTAAATTAAAATTAAAACCCTTTAATATAAGCTTCACCAATATATACTTTTATTAATTTGTCTCTAATCGAAAATAAAAATATAAACTTATTATCTACAAACTCTTCATCCACATACTGAGGATCTGTTCCATGAAGATTCACATAATGATCAAGAAAGTTTCCTTTGAAACTTAAATCTTTTAAGTTTTATTATACACTCCAATTAAAAATTAAGAGAATATTCATATTTGGTCAAGAATCTCCAGAACTACTGGACAGATTTTAATGAAATTATGTATGTACTTAGGCGGATATAATGCAAAATATATACCATTCAACAGTTATCATGCACATGAATGATCGTTAATAAGACCTATCGGCATCGGAAGGTAAAAAACAGAGCTCACAATATCGAAAAAGAAAATGGGTTAATAGGAGGTAATGTTCCCTCTTACTTATACAGCTCTCAAAACATGAATTCATACTCAAAATCAGGCAGTTTTTTATTTCCTGTGGCAAATTGTCTCACTCATGCAGCATCGCTGTTTTCAGGCCCTTTGGGGTTTTGGGAGGTAAAAGTCGAGTTGCAATCATCCTACCCAGAACATCCAAGACCTGCTCTGTACAGTTTAGGTCTGAATGTCTGGATGGCCAATCTATCACGCAAATTTCTCCACATTCCAAAAATTCGTCGACCAGATTAGCTCTATCTGAGCGAGCCAGTAGTCCGAGTTGTATTCCATTAAAATTAAATCATGTCCTACTTTATCCACAAAAAGGCGAACATAGGGTACCAATATATTATCCCTACGCGCCATATCAGCCACAGAGTCTTTGCCAAACACATGGAGGGATATACGGCCATCCAAGATGATGCCTGCCGAGATCATCAAATCTCCTACGTCATAGTGATCTCTTTCTCGTACTTTGGATGGCAGGTAGAAGATGCCTAAACGCGTTCTCCTGCGTGCAGATGTGAGCTAGAAGCAAACAGAAAGTCTTCTTGAACACTACTGTATATCATGTAGCTTTCTGGAAGCAGTCATCCTTGAATTTCGGTTTCCTGTGGCCACATAAAATCACGAGATAAATGGGAAGCTGTTGTTCTACTGGTACCCCTAACATTTATGTACAAATGGCGATCTTAATTGGCTGTTGTTGCTCTTAGACGACTATGCCCAGCCTTACTCTTTATGGAACCAGGATCCTTAAACTATTTTCGTAAGTTGCACAAGACGCTGGGAGTTACATTGAAGTTTCTCCGAATCTGCACTTGAAAGTGCCCTGTTTCCAGTCTCCCTGCAATTCACCTCCTCATTTCTTCATCCAACAGTTGGTGGTTACTCCTTTTTACTGTTTTCTCTTGGACTTAACTGAATGTTGCAAAAAAAAACCATGATATTCTGTAAGGTGTGACAGCGAACGAAACGCGGAAATTGCCACGCTGGATAATAAAGCATATTTTTCTACTCGATCCACCAATACACACGTGTACACTTACGTATTCGACACTAAAGATTTGCATCTTTGTTTAGAAGCGTTAGTTTTACCTTTCGTGAATTTACTTTTCTGAGTTAGTTTTACTTTTCGTGAAATTCGCAAAATATGGAAATTGTCTTAATTTTGAACATAAGTGTACTTCAGTCTATGTGAAAAATTAAAAAGAAACAATCACCATTGTACTATTACATAAGGTCATAACGAAAACTCAGAATATTTCTCAACTGGGCTTGGGGTCATTTATATGTCTTTAAAAAAATCCGCAATGCATTGTAGGTATTTGCACAGAAACAACATATATTTTCTTCGAAGTAAGAGAACAACATCTCGGATGGAAACAGTCATTAGAACTTTTGAAAATTATGAACAGTGAGGACATATATGGAAAAATTAAAATAATTCTACAAATCATTAGTTATTTACACACACGTTGTTAAATGTGGTAAAGTTTTTTTTTTATTTGTTTTCCTCCATTTTTAATATAATTTGGTAAAAGAGTGCACTTAATGAATGTTTTTCCGATGCGATCAAAATATAAGAAATATCTGTATATCCTTACTTCATAAATTTACATACATAAAAAACAAAAAGGCACAGATTAATTACCGAAAAATTTTACTTTAATAAGCAATCTATGCTTATTTCAAATGAATTATTTCGGTAATTTTATTATAACATTGTACACTATTTTTCTTTAATAGTTGGATATTCCAATAATAACAGGTTGTAAAGAATTCATCTTTACCGATTTAATTCTGTTTCCTTGAGAACATTGGCTTATGGAAATACACAATTTAAAGACCAGAAAATTAAACGCATTTAAACGTTGTTACTGCATCGGATTGTTTTCACATAACCTATGCAGATCGATAATACAAAATGGAAGTGTAAATTGTTTGAGACTGTATAAAACCAACTTTTCTTTTGAAACTTTACAATTCCCAAAGAGTACAGGAATAATTCATGAAATAATCGAAACGTTTACGTTAAGCGATATTTTACCAGATTGATTATTATACATTTTCGACAACACTTTGTAAATCTATATGAATTACAATGATATGTGAGAGCAAATACAAAAGTTTCTCATAGTTTTTGATTTGCATTTTTATTGGAGAATTATCCAATACTTTCTTTTTTTCAAATTATTCAAATATTGTAGACCATAATTTAATTCACAAAAGTTCATTTATACTATATGGTTGGACACATGTTTTTAGGGTTTCGTTCATCTCACGAAACCCTATTCGTCTCTCTCCTCTGTCTGTCTGTCTGTCCGTCACAGAGCCCGTTCTCAGAAACTATACATGTTAGAGACTTGAAATTTTGGGTACTTATAGCTGAACACCTCACATCAAACAACAAATAATAAAATTTTCAAAAAGTTGGTAACTAACCGAATTACGGGGTAATTAACTTCTAAAATTAACCAATCCACCTTTTTAACGCAAATTCAAACGGACTTTCTCGAAATCATCCGTGTTTCTCCTAAGGGTTGCCAGTAAAATCAGCCGAATGCACGGTTACCACGGAGGAAATTAAGCCGAAAAATGAAGTGGAGATTTTAAAGCGAAATCGTATATCAGAAAATATTGGTCCGAGAAATTTGTAAATGGAATAGACAGACGCAGGAAAAAATCTACTTTCATTTGGTATAAAGTTCACATTTCTACGATGTGTATAAGTTAAAATATCCACTAAAATTCGATCGATAAAAATTTAATTTCTTTAATTGGAAAGACAAGGAAATAAAAAGATTTCAATTCGGCGGGAAAGCAGGTAGACATGACAACGCTGCGGTTTTCCATAATAGCATATTTTAATACGAAATTTTAACTTTTTAAATATTAAATTTTTTGATTAAATTTTTTGGCATCCCGATGTCAAATTTCTCGCTGATTTCATTGATACCCATATCTAAGTCCTATCTTAATTACAAGCTGAAATATTAATTATTATTTAATTAATCGGTTTATTCCTATCAAATGCGTCGATTAAAATGAAGAGACTTATATAATATAGACTTAAGATATTTAAAAACGAATTAACTTAAATTAGGAAATCTAATAATTTGCCTGGGGTTTTTGAACAGCGATATGAGATAAGTATAACTCATTCATCATCAGAAAAATTACTTCATACCACTATTTTCTAATAGTAATTTCAGGAAATATTTTGAATTATAGGTTAAGACCGCCACTCAGTCTGTTTGTAACTTTAAGATAGTTTATAACACATAGAAAAAAGTGTAAAAAAGAATGGAGTGTGAGATTTCGAGGAGGGAGGGGGGGGGGGGGGGCTAGAATTATTTTTAAAATCTTAGCGTTTGTTACCGCAGCAAATATTTTAAATTCTTGTTTAAGACCGCCACCATCCCGATCCATCTATCTACGGAAAGATTGCGTAAAGGAGTTTCGTTCAGATATGCTTTTGTTAAGAATAGTGTGCATTCCCTGGTAGTGGAATGTGGAACTAACATAACGCGATTTTGTTAAAATTAGGAAATCTAACAAGTCGATCTGTTTGAAACTTTAAGATATTTTATTACACATAAGATAAAGTGTAAGAAAGAATGACACGCGAAATTCCGGGGAGGCGGGGGGGCGCTAGATTTCTATTTAAAAAATTAGCGTTTCTGTCCGCTTTAGGTGAATTTCTGAGGGAGTCTTAAGATATATGCTACTTATTTAATATAAAATTGTCTAAAGTTTAGTTACCACTATTTCCTAATAGCAATTTCAGCAAATATCTTAATTTCTTATTAAGACCGCCACCACCTCGAGTAACATATCTACTTATAGGTTGTTTAACGGAGTTTCCTTCCGATACAGTTTTGTTAAGAATAGAGTGCGCTCCCTGGTGGTGGAATGTGGAACTAACATTTTTGTTAAACTAGAATTATTTTTAAAATCTTAGCGTTTGTTACCGCAGCAAATATTTTAAATTCTTGTTTAAGACCGCCACCATCCCGACCCATCTATCTACGGAAAGATTGCGTAAAGGAGTTTCGTTCAGATACGCTTTTGTTAAGAATATAGTGCATTCCCTGGTGGTGGAATGTGGAACTAACATAACGCGATTTTGTTAAAATTAGGAAATCTAACAAGTCGATCTGTTTGAAACTTTAAGATATTTTATAACACATAAAATAAAGTGTAAGAAAGAATGACACGCGAAATTCCGGGAAGGCGGGGGGGGCGCTAGATTTCTATTTAAAAAATTAGCGTTTCTGTCCGCTTTAGGTGACTTTTTGAGGGAGTCCTAAGATATATGCTACTTATTTAATATAAAATTGTCTAAAGTTTAGTTACCACTATTTCCTAATAGTAATTTCAGCAAATATCTTAATTTCTTATTAAGACCGCCACCACCTCGAGTAACATATCTACTTATAGGTTGTTTAACGGAGTTTCCTTCCGATACAGTTTTGTTAAGAATAGGGTGCGCTCCCTGGTGGTGGAATGTGGAACTAACATTTTTGTTAAACTAGAATTATTTTTAAAATCTTAGCGTTTGTTACCGCAGCAAATATTTTAAATTCTTGTTTAAGACCGCCACCATCCCGACCCATCTATCTACGGAAAGATTGCGTAAAGGAGTTTCGATCAGATACGCTTTTGTTAAGAATATAGTGCATTCCCTGGTGGTGGAATGTGGAACTAACATAACGCGATTTTGTTAAAATTAGGAAATCTAACAAGTCGATCTGTTTGAAACTTTAAGATATTTTATAACACATAAAATAAAGTGTAAGAAAGAATGACACGCGAAATTCTGGGGAGGGGGGGGGGGCGCTAGATTTCTATTTAAAAAATTAGCGTTTCTGAGCGCTTTAGGTGACTTTTTGAGGGAGTCCTGAGATATATGCTACTTATTTAATATAAAACTGTCTAAAGTTTAGTTACCACTATTTCCTAATAGTAATTTCAGCAAATATCTTAATTTCTTATTAAGACCGCCACCACCTCGAGTAACATATCTACGTATAGGTTGTTTAACGGAGTTTCCTTCCGATACAGTTTTGTTAAGAATAGAGTGCGCTCCCTGGTGGTGGAATGTGGAACTAACATTTTTGTTAAAATTAGGAAATATAACAAGGCGATCTGTTTGAAATTTTACGATAGTTTATAACACATTAGAAAAAGTTTATAAAAAATGGCGCGTGAAATTTCGGGAAGGTGGGGAGAGGGTAGGGGCAAAATATTTCTTTTTTGTTTCATACCGTTTCAGATGCGTTTTTTGATGGAGTCCTCAGATACATGCTACTTATACTTATTAAATATAAATATGTCAAAAGTTAAATTACCACTATTTCCGAATAGTAATTTCAACAATTATCTTAAATTCTTGCTGAAGACCGCCACCCCCTCGAGTAACATATCTACTAATGGATTGTGTAAAGGAGTTTCGTTCAGATACGCTTTTGTTAAGAATACAGTGCGCTCCCTGGTGGTGGAATGTGGAATTAACAGACCGCGATTTCATTTAAAGTAGGAAATCTAACAATTCAATCTGTTTTAAACTTTAAGATACTTTATAACACACGATAATAAATTATAAAGAGGAAGGGCGCGTCGCATTTCGAGGAGGGGGGGGGGGTTGAGGGAGGTGCGCGAACAAAATTAGGAAATATAACTGGACGTTCTGTTTGAAACTTTAATATGGCTTATAAAACATAACATAAATTTTTTAAATCAGGCCGCGTCAAAAATCATGGTGACCATCTTCCCACTCCCCCCCAAGGGGGCACTTTTTCTAAGTTTGGCAGATACCCGTCATGTGATATATCGTAGCATTTTGGGAAGGGGGCGAACAAAATTAGGAAATATAACAAGGCGAATATGTTTGAAACTTTAACATAGTTTAGGATGTGTTTGCCAAAATTTATAAGGTATTCCATGGCGATAAATGTACTGGACGTTTTGAAAGAAAGTGTTTTGAAAGGAATATTAAAAGAAACCCTTTGTGCGATGTATGATCACACTTACCCACTTGTTTTCTTGATTTTTTTTAAAGAAGAAATATTATTCTAAATAAAAGTTTTTGAATAATGCATGTGTGTTTCAGAATATTTAGATTTATTTATTCTTTCTAGTGAAATCATATATTATGTTTACATTTATTTAAACAATTCAAGCAATAAGTATTTTAAATTTGTTGTCATTATTCTCGTTCTACTTTACTATTATTTGTTATATTTTTTACATAAATTAATATAATTCCGTTTACTTTAGACTTAAAATTCCCCAGCAGTAAATTTAATTTTTAAAAGACCGGAAACTACAAAATGAGAGTAAAAATTTTTATCACATGTTCATGGGTATTATTATTTTGTAATTATTCTTAACATTACTCAAGCTAACAAGCTAGTATCCTATGGCACTTTAATGAAAAATAAGAGAAATAGTTTTGAGATTATATATTTATTTTCAATGAAAGAGAAACAAATAATGAAAGCTAATGAGAATTATTTCAAATGTTGATAACCAGAAAATCGGAATGATTTACTTTGTGAGATATCTTTAAAAAATATGAAACAAAAGCAAGGATACACACTGCTTTTTTGGCAAAAAAAAAAAATCACCAGCATTGCGTTATGGCTCATTCTTTTATAATTCAATGTATTAAATATATTCCATTATTTTAAAATATTGATACGAGATGTTCAATATATGTTTTCAAAGATGTAAAAAAAATGCGTTAAGCAATGTATACTTGTTATTTTTATTTAGGGCATTGGATGAACAATTGTTACTGTACAATATGTAAACAATACATAAATACGTAAAAAAAAAAAAAATGCGTTAAGCAATATATACTTGTTATTTTTATTCAGGGCATTGGATGAACAATAGTTACTGTACAATGTGTAAACAATACATAAATATCTACGAAATACAATATACAAAACAATAATATCTAAAATTAATATCTACTAAAATTGGGAGTCGAACAAAACAGTTTTTCGTATAAACCAGATAAAAGTTTTTACATCTATCATGCTTTTTTTACCTAAATGTCACCCCCCCCCCCCCTCCAAAAAAAATAATTAATTAAAAATAAAAATAAAAAAATACACAAAATACTTAAACTATTTTCTGATAGTTAAAGTAAAAATGGAGATCAATGAAATAAGATATATTATTATACTTAACTTGATGCAAAAGTGATAACATGTAAATAATAAAAATAATTTCAGAAAAAAACGAACGTTTTAAACACACAGCAATTTTAATTAATTACGGGCTACTTTTGAAAGCGTTCAGCGAACTGGCATCATTGTCCTGAATGATGTCCAACATTGGCACCGTTTCATAATGTTTAGCTGAATATATAGCCTGAAAGTTTGCAATTCCCCCCCCCCCCCCTACTTCCAGCTATTACACATACTATAAAGAATTCAATAAATTTCAGTAAAGAAAACTACAATTTACGCTATACTAATCTTACTTGATCTCATTTGATGAAAAATAACTATTCACTATTATTCACACTAATGGCTGGCTCTCTTGCACAGAAAAGTGCAAAACATTAAAAGTAAAATTTCTTGTATGAATTCCATTATACACATTTTTAAATTCATGAGGTCCTAGAATATGTCTGTACCAAACGAATTTCCATTCCCAGGAAACTTCTCACAAAAATATGACGGCTCAATGGATCCCTCTACGTGACAATCTCGCAGACATTTACATGCACTTTTTAAATTCACATTGTTAATTCAATCTCTTTTTTAGACTCGCTTCGTTGATAACATAATTCACCTAAATTTGCATCATCTTCACAACACTGTTAATATTATGAACTAGATTGACAACAATGTTCAATTCACTTATGAATCAGAAAATAATTGTGCACTCCCTTTTCTGGATACCTTTGTAAATCGGACTAAAAAAAGTTTATCTACATCCGTCTATAGAAATGTTTGCTTGTCTCTCTACAATTCTATGTCCGTTCAGGTCATTCTCTCCTCTCAGGCTCCTCTGAGGTCAAAAGCAGCCACTTTATACACCTTTTATATCATGACATTCACGTTCGCTTCAAATCTCTCTCAATTAATTCTGAAATTTAACAGCACAGTCATTGCTATTAATTGAGTTTACAACGCATATATACTGATATACCGTAATAATGTGGTATTTATTGCATTAAATACTTGTTTGGTCTTTTTTTAAATCTGGCAAACCAAAATTGGCTTAAAATTTCGAATTAATGAAAGCAAGCAATATATTCAAAAACAATATGCAAATACTTAGTCAATTTTAAATCATTGCTGAGTGATTATCCCTTATTTTGACTTTTAATTATCAATATTACTTAAAAACCTACCCACATACTCCTATACATAAATTTACTTTTCTTTAGACAATACACGTATATTAAAAACTTAAACATGTCGTTTTTTTGTACTTCGTTATTTTCCCATTGCCGGACTGCTTGTAATATTCTACGAAAACATCATTTTATTAATTACTACTAGCATATATCCACATTGTAAGATCCTTTCTCTATACAATTTGCTCCTGACTGTTTCCCGTAATTTTCTGTAACACGATTGGTCAATAAATCTATTCCTGAATTTTCTTCTGCTGTATAAAAAGATGAAAAGTGCTATGATTCTTTAAACTGGTGACGGTATGCTACATGCTACTGAAAGTGGAGTGCAATCAGAAAAAATGTTCTGACACTATAAACTTTTTTCTTATTCTGCCTCTAATACTAAGTACTATCGTAATTGTTTGGAAAAATAATTCACCATAACATGAATGTGGATATTTTTTCATATTAAAAATGCCAGTTTCATTCAACAAAAGTGTGTCTTTTTAAAAATTATATGCTGCTCTTTCAAAAAGAAAATATTCCTTTGCCGATATGATGCGGAACAAAAGTGGCAATACAAAACAATGTGAACTTTAAATGTCACAGTACTATCAGTTAGCAGCATTGTTCTACACATGGTTTAGTTTGAACTTCAAATTTTGCAATTATACGTGTCTAAAATATCAATAAAGTATTCCTAATTATACAACACAGAAATGGCGTTGTTTCATTGCATCGGAAGAGAGAAAATTAATTTCATGTTCTTCACACATCTCCGTAAATTGAGCATGTAATAAATATATAACAAAAAAATGAAAATGAAAAAAAAAAGCAGTTTTACTTCTTTTCTTTTCTGAAGTTTTTTGTTGTTGGATTAGAAGTCATTGGAGGGAATACGGTTTTATTCTTTATAACCAGAATGATTTTTTTTAAGCGCTGTTGGATTGAAAGTTTCATTCGAATGTTATAATGAGCCATGGAATAATTTTACGTTTAATCTGAGGTGAATGATCATGCAAATGTCAACAGTTCTAAAAAATACACAACTCCTTATGGTATTCTATCCTGAAATTGTCTCAGCTAGATGCAAGGTGTTACCAATGAACTGATGAACTGGATTTAATTTCTGAATATAAACACAAATTTTGAATTACGTGTCATGTATTAATATAATTACCCATGACAATACACCTCCGTATTTAAATTAGAATTGGTTTAGTATTTTAGCCGTTATGGTGATGACAATTGGATATTATTTTAGCTTTGTGCATTCCTGTAAACAAACTATAAGGGCTACACACACGTTAAGGAACTCATCCAGGACACTAAGTAAATCAATGCGTACAGTCACTTATGTCCCAATAAGTATAGCATTTCAGATGTTATCGTGATGTCTTGCTTTATACATACATATATAGATATTGATGTCTTGCTTTATACATACATATATAGATATTTCTGTAAGAAACGCAGTAACTCGATATCTGTTAACTTTACGAGCTAGTACGAAATATTATGAGGTCATGTTTGGAACAGACCTCGGTGAGTTTATCGTACAATCTTTAGGTACCTGTTTGATGTTTTGAATAGAGAATGTATAAGTACTATATAGTGCTATTTTCGTAAATTCAAATAAAGCTATTGTGAACCTTGTTAACTTACTGTCGAACTATCTTCTGTTTATTTGTTTATATAATTTATATTTAATTAAATGTTTTCAGCGTTTTAGAAACCAGTGTATTCACTTCAAGTATTTCGTGAACAACATATTATTTTATATAATAATACCAGAAAATAATTGGAGTTATGTGTAAAGATATGTAACGTCACATGTTCCATTTTAAATCAAATGTTTATATCCTTTAACGCCCCCTCAAAATAATATTAATTGTTACAAAATTTTAGCTGAAATAGTAATTTAGTTCTTAATTTATAAAGTAATTATCCCAAGTCTTTCGCATTTCCTAAAATTAACCTTTCATTTTTAATACATGTTTTGTAATTCTCTGACCGCATTTTGCTCTGCAAAACAAAAACAAAAAAAGAATAATTTATTCGCAAAAAAGCAAAAATATATTCAGTTTCCAGATTTCATTTCAGTTAGCAAGCACAGTTTAACACGTTATACACATATCCGAATTTTCATTAGCACGTCTACCCGGCGAATGTCTTGCATTTTATTTAAAAATTATTACATACTTTAGTCAAAGAGATGAGTTTTATTTATCTTAGATAAAGTTCCCCGGCACCCGCGAGTTAATTTTAGATATCCGCTCTAAGTTTATTTTGTAACCTCCTGCAATCCTTGTATCATTAAAAGCTGCCACGAATTTTATTTTTATCAGTCGCATTCTTTAAATATCTAAATTTGAAACTTGATGCTGCTAACTATTTATAACATATATTTTTTAATTACTTGTATTTTATTTTACATTTTTATACCATTTTCAATTATTAGACTATGGATACGAAGGAAATCTTTTATTTTTCTTTCTTTTCGTTTTATTTTTTACGGAAAAGAATGAAAAACTTTTCTTTCTAACACATACGCTTATGTTTTCTTGAGGATGGTCAGAAAATAGAACAAAAATTGTAGATCAGCTCAATTTATTTAATTGATAATTACATGAAAAATACTGTTGCTTAAATATTTTGAATATAAAATCATTATTTTTTCAAAATACTGTTGACTGTTTAATTTTATTTAATTACTAAGCATTCAAATAATAATAATAATAATAATAACAATAAAATAAAAATCCTATAACTTCTCTTTCTATTAAAATATGTCAATATTAAAATGAATAATCGGCACAAATATTGCAGAAATCATAATGCCGAGCTTGGGCTCAAACCTGCGTCCTTTACAAAAATTCAGAGCTCAAAAAACTGTTGGCGCATACGCAATTATGACAAATTTTCTTTCTCATCTTACAGAAATAGCTTTGCCTTTTAATGTATGTGATAATAGCGCATTCATTTCGCCTAAATCCACTTAAAAAGCATAGCTGGGTTTGGTATAACCCTTTAGCACACACCTTGCCCAAATCATCATTGAATAAGCTGATTTCTACCCGGCTTAATTGTCAGAGTTTTTGTTGAGAGTTTGCACGATTAGTCAGGATTTCATTGTACTTTGTGTAGGGTGATTAAATCTAATTAAAAGTGATTTTTTATGCTTTTATTATAGATTTATTATGCTCAAATTAGAAGATTTTGCACCAAACAACAACAACCTGCATTATTGAGCTGGTGAGATATTTTTTGTTAATTATTGGTAAATTACATCACAAATTGCGATGAAATACCGCATGCATCAAAACTTGGTTATGGGAGATTCCGTTAATTTTTAAATGTGTTCGTCTTAATGCAGTAATAAAAAACAAGAGATATTAAACAAAAACATAATTTGCATAATAAATTAAGAAACAAAACAATTTATTTCGTAAATTGTTTAAGCCCAAGAATAGGCATATACTAAGATATTCCATTTAGTTAGTTTTACATTTAATGTTACATTTTTGTAAACAAATTGAACATTAACAAGTAAGAAAAAATCTTGCGTCAAGCATAGATTATGAAACACTTTCCAACACATTCAGAATAATATAACAAAATTGCACTGCTTGAAAAATTAAAATATAAGTCTAATTCAACCATATGGAAACGCATAATATGTTTCAGAACCCAATTTCAGCTGTTCCCATCCACAATCGGAAAATAATGCGAATTGCAGCCCTGTATATGATTTATAGATTTAACCTCCTCAGCGCCATGAATTGATATATCCGTTCACTAATCTGCAGATTTCACTGCAATAGAAGCATTAATTAAATCAATATAATTATCCAGATATAATGTCGTTTTAAAGCACAGAGTTACGATTAATACTCGCAGGGATTGTATTCATATACGTAATTACATTTTTTACATCGTATTAGAAAAATCGTCGTTTTTTAGCATTTAAAAAATAAAATTACAGAGAAAACAACTTTACAAATTTGCCCTTTTGCTCGGCGGTCAGTGGGTTAAATCTATTAGCTACATCCAAGCCAAAATTTAGTTCACTTAAGAGCTACATATACTTCAGTTGAAAATTTACCTTCAGCAATTTCCTCTAATAAGGAGAACGGTACGCGAATACTTTTGTTCAGCCCTCTATTTAAGGTATAGAATTTATATATTACGGGCAAGATGCAAAAAATTAATTAAATTTAAAAGCGCATACCGAATTTTAAACCGTGCACGCCAGCAATTATTACTCAAAGACAGTACTCTATTGTAACCGATTTCTTTTGTGTGTCCCTGTAAATGAATAAAAAATGCTATGAATATCCAGTTCTAACGCGATCGTAGTGAAATTCAGTGATTTATATCAGTTTCAATACATTTGAAACAGCATAATATCATTAAAATACTCTGCAAACGATTTTCCCCATATACCATAATGTAATGGAATACTTTTGAGTTAAATGAAAAATTAATCCTACATACTTAATATACAATACCAAACATGTTTTTGCGACCGTAAATAACCTTTTTCAATTTCATGAAAATCCGAGTATGTTTGGGGGAGTTATTCCCCATATACCATAATGTAATGGAATAATTTTGACTGCCCCTGTAAATGAACGATTAATCCTACATACTTCATATACAATACCAAACATGCTTTTGTGACCCCAAATAATCTTTATCAATTTCATGAAAATCTGAGTATATTTACGGGAGTTATTCTCCATATACCATAAAGTAATGTAACACTTTTGAGTGCCCCTGTAAAAGAACGATTAATCCTACATACTTCATATATAATATCAATGATGCTTTTTTGACCCTAAATAACCTTTATCAATTTCATGAAAATCCGAGAATATTTACGGGAGTTATTCCCCATATACCATAATGTGATGGAATACTTTTGAGTGCCCCTGTACATGAATGATTAATCCTACATATTTCATATACAATACCAAACATGCTTTGGTGACTCTAAATAACCTTTAGCAATTTTATGAAAATCCGAGTATGTTTACGGGAGATAAAGCGTGGACAGACGGCCAGACGGCCAGACAAACCGAATGCATGAACACTTTTGAACTTTATAGTAGGGTTCGAAATGTCGTAAAATGTGGCTCCAGCTCAATTGACGTGCCAAGTTTGATATTTTTATAGTATTGTGGAGGTTTTGACATGTACATTCCAAATACCTTAGGTGCCATTTTTTATACATATTTTTGGGGGTGATTTTCAAGATGGCGTCCAAGATGGCTAACATTTACTGATTTTTTTAATAATTGAGGCATATAATTGACCAGTGTGTCAAATTATATGTTTTCGGGGTCAAGAAATACAAATATATAAAAAATTAGGAGTAAATTGAGTTTTTTAAGTGTTTTAAGTGGTAAGAGGCAAATAAAGCACAAAAATATGAGACATTAGATATACTAGCGTTTTATTACTCAGTTATACATGACCAAAGTATTTAAATGAAATAACATAAATTACTGAAGATATTGAACAAAATTATTAAAAACAGCATTTATATCTATATACAGTACTGGGATGTTATGTATCCTCTTCTGAATCACTGCTATCGCTGTGATGATATTAATAGTCCTGGGCGCAGATAACTGCAGGCATTTGACTGGAGAAATTACTCTTTCGCCATTTTTCCCCAACCATTGCCCATAAGATCATTGCCCATATCGCAGGTTGCAGATTTCTGTAGCCCTTTCAAGTGGCGCCAATTAAGTGAGATCTTACAATATTTGGCTTCAGTGCTCCAAGAATTGGTGGTAATTTCTCCCCCTCGAAACTTTTAGTTCTGAAAAGGTGCCATCTTAACTATAAAATCCTTTAAAAATTACTATTTTTCAAATGAGTGCAGCTGGTGAATTTTTCAAACAGCGACAGATTGGATAATGAATCAACGTTAGGTTCCCAGAGTTCTTGAAAAGCTATTATAATATTATCATCACACTGAAAATTGATATAAACTTTTATCCACTTCTGTTTTGAAATGCCTACAAATTTTCCTCCCCAGTCTCCATCAGTATATGAATGTAAACCTAGTAAACCTTTGCTTTTATGAGCACCTATTACTCGACATCTTTTATTAATATTAGTTTTTCTGTGTTTGTTGCATCGACCAGTAACAAAATTGATTTCACTGTTTACTAGATGACTTGAAACCAAGTCAATCAGCAATATGAAAATGTCAGTATCTTGCAAAAATACATCGATCTCATAATTATCATGATGGTTCACTATATCAAGTACATGAAGATGTATAAATGTTTCTGCTTCTTCATGTGTATGATCACATAATTCTGAATCGAAAACTTTAGCGTGGTTACTGTATGCTTTACTGCCAAAAACGACAACAATTGTCTTCTCACTATCAGCAAAAACCTGTAGTAATTTATTCTGAGGTACTCAACCAGCTGTGATTTTGTATCATTATGCGAAAGAAACGTCTTTAATATGAAACCAGTGTTATATTGGTACTATTTGTGATAGTAAATCCAATAGGTTCTGTAGAACCCAATCTTTTCTTACTAGTTTGTTCCTTCAATGAAGCTCAGGGTATTGGTCAAATATTATTCTCCTTTCAGTGCAGTGTTGCCAGATTAGAGACTTTTTTAATTCAGATTATTTGACTGTCATCACTTTTTAAAAATAGTATAATACGCCTTATTTTTCAGAATTTGTATTCTATTTTTAAATAGGTCGAATATTTCTATTTAAAAAAAGCTGTAACAATCAACAATCTGCGGACAAAAAAGTCTCCAATCTGGCAACACTGCTTCAGAGTATCCGCTTGCCATTTTCATAATGATTTCGGTAAAAGCATTTGCGAAATCTTCATAAGATTTTATGGCAGGTGTCTTTTTTATTGATTGTACGATTGCCATTCCATGTATAATACAAACTTTTTCTATCGGAGAAGCAATCGAAGATTCTAATGATTCAAGTATGGATGATTGATTATATTGCTCTGTTTCTGCAATAAATGAACTTTTGCCAGATGGAATATGAATAAATCCATCAGAAAAAAAATAGTGATCTTGTTATTACAGAAAACTTGTAGTTTCCAATCGCATCTTTCAAGTTTGTAGACATTTGAGGTCTTGATCCCATAACAACAAGAAAACGAGCAAGAAGTTGCCTATCTTCTCGAATTAATCTCTTGCAAATTTTTCGAATTCAATTGGCCTTTTTGGCCGACGATTCAGGATATCATCCTTCGCAGATTTTGGAATTTTCATATAAGATGCAATATTCATTAGTGTGGTATTATCTTGTAAAGGGTTTTCTCCACAATGATCCCGAATACTCTCCTTGACGATGGCTGCATTGTGAAAAATTCTTAGTGACATGGAAGTCTGAAGTTGATAGTGTTTCCTGGGCTGCTTAGAGACTTCAACTGGACAGTACTTTTCAAAGAAACTTGAAACAATGCGTAATATTTCTGGTGCACACAAGAAATACCTTTCGAGGACGTTTTCATTCTGATTTAAACCAATAACTCCACCAGTGTTCTCCAGTTTTTTTGATTTTCTGTTTCAAGTTCTGGTCTGAAAATAGTTTTGTAAACGGCACAATGGATTTGGATACTACGAAACAACCAGATTCAAGAGCTTCACATACTTCTGGATATGTTGTTTTAAGGTCCTTTATCTATGCTATGTATACTGGAATGAGTCTGGCATAATGAAATAAGTCATGAGCAAAATAATGACGCGAGATGCAATGCCCAATATGCTTGACGAATGGCACGTATTAAACGTAGCAAATATCCAAACTGGTTCATATACTGTAATAAGAACTTTGCCATTAGTCCAGTCAAATTAGGTTTTTTTCTGGACATAATTATGAGAGTTTTGAAACTTGGTAATATTGTTTGGGAGGGTCTACTAATGAACATACTAAAAGTCCTGATGGATGGGGGTGAGCGCGAGGGGGAGGGGGTAAAAGAAGGTACCATTTTTCGGTTTTTTGTTAATATCTCATAATCTATAAGTCCTACGGAAAAATGTCTAGTACAAAAGTTAAAGAGAATTAAATTCTCTACAAAAAAGGTTATAAACATTTTTTCTCTAGAAGCCATAGTTAACGAGATAGTCGCATTCAAAAACGAAGAAATTTGCCGAAAGTCACACCAGTGCCAGAGAGCGGGTCAATAGCACCTGCATTGCATCTATTTAACTTAAATTTAAAAGGGCATTAATAAATGTTGTGGTCAGGTGAATGGAAGCCTGAAC
Source organism: Maratus speciosus (assembly GCA_963932465.1). Classification (NCBI taxonomy): domain Eukaryota; kingdom Metazoa; phylum Arthropoda; class Arachnida; order Araneae; family Salticidae; genus Maratus; species Maratus speciosus. The sequence continues at coordinate 184,786,572 of OZ010800.1, forward strand.
AATAACTTCAACAAATGACATTTTTCTTAACTATAGATTATGTTATATAGATTATATGTTCCGTAATCTGGTTTGAAGTCATTTTGAAAAGCATGGATTAACGCCAATTTAATTTCCTTCTGTAACTTTTGTTTGGTATACTTTTTTTACATAGATTATAGATATGTTCAACCTTCAATCCGTCAGGACTAAAGAGGAATACGACAAGTTTGTTCGATAGAGCTATTTCACGATTCGACACAGCGACAAGTTTTGGACAGGAGTTTGGTTTGACATAACCTTTGAGCAAAAACTAATGCTATCTATGAAATGCTCTGTAATGCTCACACATGGACGAGGAATAAGTGGGTTCCTGTGCGCCACAGCTACCTTTCATATTTGTGCCACCCTGGAAGAATTCTGTGGTTTAACCTTTTCTTCTGTTGAACAACATAAGGATTTTCGTGAAGCTCGGATGAATAGAGATGCTGTGGATATCTCCAAACTTTCAACTTGGTTTGAAAATCACCCGCCCTTTCCTCAGATAGAAACAATTATATCAATATCTTCTGGGGTTACTGGAGATGAAACTATCACCTACTTCAAAACTTTGGAAATCGGGAGTAAAAAGATAATTCAGGTGTCTAGCAAATGTTAGTAAGGCTTAACATTTTTGCCTATAAACAGTTGTACACTGAATGGGGTTTAGTACTGCCCCAGGGGCAACAGGATCGGTGGTTGTGATAGGCACTAACGTATGAATGAGCTTACGTTTCCAATCCCAAATCTCAGGAGACAGTTCATTTCCCTGCCACAGCTGTATCTGTAAGCATATATTTTTATCTGAAGAGGTTAAGACTGTGAGAAGAACAAGTATCCACATCATGTCCAACAACAGTAATGTTGTCACTTTCACTCAGTGCATCTATAGCAATCTGAACAGTTAGAGTGGCGACATTATTAGGACTTTGCTGTCTTGAGACTCCTTTGTCATTTAAATTAGAGGATAGAATGGGAATCAACATTGTCTTATTGTTCTTATTTCAGAGAAACTGATTTTGGGGAACACTGATGACAGTATGTTCTTCAAAATATATATCAACTGAAGTTTTCACTAAGCTCCTTCTATTTTGTCCTGCTACTTTATTACTGTTTACAATGTCAGTATATCCATCGAAAACAATTCTGAGTCTTTTTCCACAATAGTGTTTCTTACGTACTTTATTTAGGTGTTACAAATTCCTGTATTGTTGATCCCTTTATCCATACCACCTCATATAACAGAAAGCCACCATCCACATCTAGTGTTTGTTGTTGGTATACTATCTCACCTGATTGTTCAAATATTTGACTCAAAGCATTTTTCTTTGTCTTGCACATTCCGCAATCATTGAAAAGAGAGAGAAGATAAGGAGTCGATTCATATTGTAGGTAATTTGCTAAATCATCATTACTACGCTTGCTCAAGGAAATACGTTGGAATATAACTAGAGAATCCACAGTTTTAGTAGTATCATCAAATTTTATTGAATTGTGCGTACGGTTGAGTAATTGTACTATACCTTTCCGAGTTAGTTTCCCATCTGAGTAACATTTGCTAGACACCTGTATCATCTTTTTACTCCCGATTTCCAAAGTTTTGAAGCAGGTGATAGTTTCATCACCAATAGCCCTAGAATATATTGATATAATTATTTCTATCTGAGGAAAGGGCGGGTGATTTTCAAACCAAGTTGAAAGTTTGGAGATATCCGCAGCATCTCTATTCATCCGAGCTTCATGAAAATCCTTATGTTGTTCACCAGAAGAAAAGGTTAAACCACAGAATTCTTCCAGGGTGGTACAAATATGAAAGGTAGCTGTGGCGCCCAGACCCCACTTATTCCTCGTCCATGTGTGAGCCCTACATAGCATTTCATAGATAGCATTAGTTTTTGCTCAAAGGTTATGTCAAACCAAACTCCTGTCCAAAACTTGTCACTGTGTCGAATCGTAAAATAGCTCTATCGAACAAACTTGTCGTATTCCTCTTTGGTCCTGACGGATTGAAGGTTCAACATGTCTATAATCTATGTAAAAAAAAAGTATACCAAACAAAAGTTACAGAAGGAAATTAAATTGGCGTTAATCCATGCTTTTTAAAATGACTTCAAACCCGATTACGGAACATATTATCTATATAACATAATCTATAGTTAAGAAAAATGTCATTTGTTGAAGTTATTGTTCAGGCTTCAATTCACCTGACCACAACATTTATTAATGGTCATTTAAATTTAAGTTAAATAGATGCAATGCAAGTGCTATTGACCCGCTCTCTGGCAGTGGTGTGACTTTCGGCAAATTTCTTCGTTTTTGAATGCGATTACCTCGTTAACTATAGCTTCTAGAGAAAAATGTTTATAACCTTTTTTGTAGAGAATTTAATTTTCTTTAACTTTTTTATTAGACATTTTTCCGTAGGACTTATAGATTATGAGATATTAACAAAAACCGAAAAATGGTACCTTCTTTTACCCCCTCCTCCTCGCGCTCACCCCCAATCCATCAGGACTTTTAGTATGTTCATTAGTAAACCCTCCCAAACAATATTACCAAGTTTCAAAACTCTCATAATTATGTCCCAAAATGACCCAAAATCTGCCTAATTTGACTGGACTACATATCACCACTGCACTATGTAATATATGGAAGACAATTTTTTTCAACTACTACTATGATCTCTTCAAACAAAGTTGTAGCTTCAAATTCACAATTGTGCAATTTCTCACGTAGTGAGTTGCATTTTTCTTGCAGGAAAATAATCTCTGTAGAATGTGGCACTGTTTCAAAGAGAAGGTCGTAGCATGCTAAAAGGATAGTCATGTAAAACTCTATGCCTCTAGTATATTAGTAATTTTTTAGTATATTTATAAATAAATAATAAATAACACAAATTTGCCTATTTTGATTGTATATTTAAATTTTTTGACCACGAAAATATATAATTTGATATACTGGTCAATAATATCCCACAAATATTAAAAAAGTCAGTGAATGGCAGCCACCTTGGACGCCATCTTGAAAATCACTTCAAAAACGTGTAAGAAAAAAATGGCACCTAAGATATTTGGAATCTACATGTCAAAAGCTACAGAAAAAAAAAATATATCAAACTTGGCTCAAAAATCGAGCTGGAAAACATTTCGGACCCTACTATTATTGGAAAGTGTTAAAAAAAAATAGATTCAATCAATATGATAATTAAAGCCTCCTAAAAACTTATATTCCGTTCGAATGAAATCAAAATAAGTCTTAGACTTTTTCCATTTTTAAGTTGCAAAAATTTGTATTTCAGATTTTGTAATTATGTTTATAATAGGTGTATATGTTACCGGTCAAACCCGATTTTAGGCCAAACTAGATTGGCCTAGTCCCAACTAGTTTATCCTAACCTGCATAGGATAAACTAGTTTTTCCTAGGCCAATCTAGTTCATACTAACGCCCATAAGATAAACTAGTTTCGTCTAACTCTCATAGGATAAACTAGTTTAGCCTGCTATTCATTGCTCCGAACTAGTTTATCATAGACTGATCTAGTTTATCCTAAATCAATTCAATTTGGCGTGATTTTTTTTTATCCCAAAGACCGCCCCGTCGCCAACGTTGTGCAAAGTATTATTGGCGTCACGTATGTATAACATATTTTATTCGATGGGGAGTGGGATACTGTCCCCCTATCTTCCCCATTTCAACTTCAATACAGTTATAAAATATGTTCCATATGATAAATTTTGTACTGGAGATCTGGGTATGAAGAAATCCTGTTTTAAACGAAATTTGATATTATTTTCTTTTTTTAATCAGTGCAAATTCGATATAATAATCGGTTTGAAAAAAAAACATAATTCATTTGCTAGAGACGACGGACATGCTAAAAAAGGAACTTAACTATAACGAAGTTTTTTTCTCTCCCATGTGATTCCGTCTTAGAAGGTTTTTCTATATAATTTTTTTCAGGTTTTTAAGTCTCTAAACCGTGTAAAAAAATTAATAGTAGTAGTAATTTTTTAGTTAATTATATACAAATAGAGATTCATTAAAAAATCAATAAAATTTACAATAGAATCTTTAATATCGTTAATCCACATTCTATGGCTTGGAGATTTAATTTTTTTCAAAATTCTATACAATAAAAACTTCTAAGATGGAATTGCATAGGTAAAAAGAAAAATCCGTTATAAGCAGGATCCCTTATTAGAAGGTTCGTCGTCTGTTGTAAATGCATTATATTCTTTTTACAACTACTAATGGCCTCATTTTACATAGATCAACATATTTTTTTCTTAAACACGGGATTCCATCATAAGTAGATTATTTTTGTCAGGTTTTACTGTACTTTAATTTCATTACCTAAAAATGCATCTACTCATCTTAAAACTAGTCGGATGTACCAATCCCAAAACCTTCTTCTATCTCAAACCTGCTAATGCTTCAAAATTCTCTAACACGGTGAAAAATTAAATGGCAATCTATGGTCACCATAAGGATTCTAAAAATATGAAATTCCGTGTTTTACTTCTTGAGGTACGACTATCGCTGAAAACGTGTACATCCAGATAAATGCAGCATAGCAGAGCTTTATTTTGAGTAATTTACACCAGTACCTAACGAGAAACAACTTATATCAATGTCTAATTGATATTTAAGTTTGGTGCAAATCCGTGCATTAAATTTTTAAATACAGCTGCTGAGAAAATCCTGAAAAATTTAGCATAGCAGCGTCACCTGTTGAGCGATTTACACCAAAACATAATCAGCAGCAGTATTAATCAAGATATACTTGAATCTGAAGTTTTGGGAATATTCGTGCATTAGTTCTTCAGACAGAGCTATTGAGGAAATCGTGAAAAATACAGCACAGCAGCGCCACATATTAGACTATTTACACCAACTCACAATCAGTATCAATTCATATCAAGAACTAACTGAATATGAAGTTTGTTGAAAATCAGTGCCTAAGTTCTGGAGTTAGAGCTATTGCGGAAATTGTGTAAACCCTGTGAAATGCAGCATAGCAGCTCCACCTGTTGGGCGATTTACACCAAAACCTAAACTGCACCAATTCATATCAAGGACTAACGGAATCTGAATTTTCTTGAAAATCCGTGCATTCGTCAGATAGAGCTAATTGCGGAAATCATGAAAAATGCAGCGTAGCAGCTCCAACTGTTGAACAATTTACACCAAAAACCAACCAGCACCAATTTATAGCAGGGACTACCTGAATATATTTTTTTTATTACATTTCGTGTATTAGTTCTTGAAATAGAGCACCCACAAAATCTGTGTGACGTACATACAGACAGACTGACCGACTCACAGACAGAAATTTTGTAAAAACATGTTTTTCGGGATCTCTGACCTCTAAAACGTGTAAATCCGTCGAAAACCGAAGTAAAAAATTTTCAAAAATCCAATATTTTCTTCTTGTAAAGATAGAAAGAAGTAAAAAAGAAATATATATATATATATATATATATATATATATATATATATATATATATATATATATATATATTATTGTGGAATAATATAGATTTAAAAATACGTGCATTAAAATAAAAGTTGGGCCCGGACAAATGTTATTGATAGTTTTACTGAACGGACCAGCGATCCTTCCGGTCCAAATGATTTTCATATGAGCTGGGTTGTAAATTGGAGTAAAAATGTCTGCCTCTGCAGAACTAAAAAAGAATGCAGTCCAGTCCCGACTTAAGCCGGGAAAAAAATTGAGTCCCTGTCCACCTCGGTCGTAATCTCTTGAAAAAAGTAATCCCCAAACGAAGCCCGGACCGAGTATCGGGAAGGAAAATTGGGCGGGCCCGTAAAGACACTTTGATTGAATAACCAAATGACTAGCTCACAAAATTTTGTAAATTTGAACGCTAAACTTCTATTATATTTGAAAAAATAAAAATAAATAAATAAACTAGTTTTTAGTGAGCTGTAGTCACTTCCATAGATTGTTTGAGTTGAGCGGATTGTTTTGAAAATTTTTGAATTTGAGCTTGAACTTGACTCGTTTTTGAGAATTTGAATTTGACTTTAAATTAGTTATTTCTTTTCTTTTTTTTTTCTTTTTTCTTTTTTTTTTTTTTTACCAGACTGCCAAGATGGGTTATGTGTTCCACGCGTATATGGGTATGTGGATTTCTTTATACCCTTGAAACATCCCAATGGCTGGATGGATTTTAATGAATAAGGTCTATATTGATTCGTCTTAACATCCCGGTGGTTATAGTCTAGGTTTTGTTTTCATGTGTAAAATGGCGGCCGTAAAATACAAATTTGCGGTAAGCACGAAAACAATTTTACGCACCCTATTGAGTGACATATCATTGGATAGGTCTTTCAAAATGAAAACGATGTTTCATTGACTATTTTACAGTCAGAAGCTCCGTTTAAGTATTACACAACCTGGAAGTTGTGTAGGTAGTATCTCTAGATTTACCGCAACTATAACCTTCATGGACATCTACAGGCCTCATCAAAACAGTGTTTATAAATAGGAACTAACAATTAAACACAACTTAAAAGTCACCAATACAAGTAAATGAAAAAATAGGTAAGTAATATAAAAAATAGTTTAACATTGATGAGAAATAATTAGTTCGCTTTTTACGCAGTCGAGTTTTTTTATTTTTTTAAATTAAATTTTTACTTGTTTCTTTTTGCGAGCGTGCTCAACACTGGTTGGCATCGATTAAAGCACGTCAAATTGATTTGGCCTAAGATAAACTAGAAGGTTGGCGCCGAAGCGGTCTTTGGGATCAATAAAGCCACGCCAAATTGAATTAGCCTAGGATAAACTAGTTCAGACCAATGAATATCTGCCCAAACTAGTTTATCCAATGAGCGTTAGGCCAAACTAGTTTGGCCTAGGAAAAACTAGTTTATCCTATGCGTGTTAGGATAAACTAGCTTGACCTAGGAAAACTAGTTTATCCTATGGGCGTTAGGACAAACTAGTTTGCCTAGGAAAAACTAGTTTATTCGATGCGCACTAGAATAAACTACTTTGGCCTAGGCCAATTTAGTTTGGCCTAAATTCGGGTTTGGCCGGTAACGTTTATAAAACGATAAGATGCATGCAAAATACAAACCTTTAAAAAAAGTCTAAGATTTATTTCGATTTCATTTGAACGGAATATAAGTTTAAAGGGGATTTTAAATACCATATTGTTTGAATTTTATTTTTATTTTTAATGTCCAATCTGTTAATTTATTTGTAACAAAAAATTTAACATTAAATATAGAAATAACTAAATGCAACATCTTAATATCCGTCCCTTCTCTGGTTTAAATAATGCAGGAAATAAATTGTTTTGTTTTTTAATTTGTTATGCTTATTATATTTTCGTTTAATATATACTGACCTTCGTTTTACAGAAGTTAAATAATCGTTTAATTTTTTCAGACAAAATTGTCTTTATTGTATAACTTTTTGATAACTTTAATTTGGGTTTTGCATTTTTTTATTAATATAATTTTTTGTGTGTGAATATTAAACATTCATTAAATAACAATTTAAGTACGAGTGAAAGTAAAACAAACTAATAATCTTTAATCTTGATAACTATTTATATACATAATATAATTTATTTTTTAATAAATTACCCCATTTAAAGCGAATGATTTTATAAAGTCTTTAAGTCCCATACAAATTAGGTATTATCTAATAAATTTTAGGTTTTTCCAAGATACTCAAAAAACATTTTCGCATATACACTTCTTAAACTATTTAAATTCCTGTAAATAAAATGTATTATATTATCGTTAAAGTTTTCCTATAATAATTATATATATATATATATATATAGGGGAGAGTAGCCATATTTAGACCGCCGCTTTAATTGGACCGTTGCCATTCTGCCGTTAATTACACGAAGAGACTCCATCTACCGCTGAAATCCTACTCATCAGAATGACGTCACTCATGATGATTAGAAGAAGCAACCGCCTACCACGTGCTGTTTTCAGACAATTTAAAACACCTAAAGTTAGCTGTTTTGATCTAAATTTTTCCTAGTAAACGTAAGTAAATATTTTAAAACTAAAGTAAGTTGTTATGTTTTCATATACATATATGAATTCATCTGTTTATTGCGCATATTTTTCATGCGGATTTGTTTGATTTCGTTTTTGTTCTTAGTCTTAAAATTAACTGTTTTAAAAAATGGCGCAGTTGCCGTAATTGGGCCAATTTAAGTTGCTTAAATTGGACGAGATATGCGATCATAAATTTGAAAAGTAAGTAATGAATTTCGAGGATGGTACGCTTTGTACACTATTTTTTTTTATATTTTATAATAATTACTATCTCCATGCAAGTTTTTTTTATATCTTGATTAATTTTAATATACAATTTAAGCCTATATAAACATAAAAATATTTTTACATGTCTGTGCCATAAATTTTGTTTGCAATGTCTTTTATCTTGTATGTAATTGTATTTATTTTCTTTGAATTCTTTATTCCTACGGCATATTTGATTTACAGAGTTGAATTCAAACATTTTCCTCATGCAGGATATTTGTGATGGGAGACTTTTTACAGATCCGGAGGGTGGAATTATACTTTTTTGCTATTAAAACGAATAAAATCTCAAACCTTGATGAAAATGTTGAAAAAGGCACAGACAGACTGTCTGGAAGAAAAACACCGGTGAAGCAAAAGCTGTTAAAGATATAGGAAACAAAAAGCAGACAGTAAGTTGTGAAGAAATTGACCTGCAACAAGGCTGCACCTACAAATCCTCCCCAAAAGCAAAAATAAATCATTAGAAATGTTATTTCCCTTGCTAAATTCAGTTAAATCAATGTACAGAGGGAACCAAAAAACAGTTGTGTTAACATCATCGACATATAAACTAAACCTTGAAATGAAAAAAAAAAAAAAAAAGAAAGAAAGCTTTTACAACAAAAAAGAAATTGGAACATCGAGTTTTAAAAAAATAGGCGTAATGCAATTAGCAATAAAATGATGGAAGAGAAGAACTACAAACATAATGTAAAGAAAACTTCTGTTGCAAAAAATAAAAGTCTGATAATTCAGAATCTAAAAAGAAAAATCTAGACAGTGGTGATTGATTTTGCCTAATTTGTAAGAAAAATAAAATAACAGTGTTCAGATTGCCATATACGGTTCCATGTTGTGTGCGCTGGAAAACAAAAACAATAAACAAAATTCTTGTATAAGCTTTGCTTCACTCCTTACATGATATACAAGTAACTGACAATTAGTTCCATAATTTCTATTCTTAATTACTGATAACTTTGATTTCTATTTTGAATACATTTTGATTTAAAACAATTACTCTTATTTTCAGATATTTGATTTCATTATATTTCATTGTTGTTATTTTGTTTGATTGTTTCATTAACCGCAAACTTTGCTTTTAATAAAATTAGCTATATTAACTAGTCATTAAAACAACCTGATGATATCTGGTCCAATTAAGGCGACTGAGGGTCCAACTTACTCGACCAGTTGCTGAATTTGGACCACTTTTGATAAATTTTTCAGCTTAATATAAAATTTAAGATTTTAAAAAAGAAATTGATCTAAATATTGATTTAGTTAGTAGATGAATAGATTGACCCTAAGTAATGATTTTTTTCAGATATTCCAAAAATTAAGTGACTTACACCTGAAAATAAGTGAAGTGGTCCAAATTAGGCTACTCTCCCCTATATTATCGTCAAAGTTTTCCTATAATAATTAAATAAATGTATATATATATATAGATATAGGATATAAACAGATATAGGTAATTAAAAAAAAATATTTAATGATTTCATTTGAAAATGTGTCCTGGGTTAATAACGCCAGGATGTGTAATGACGCCAAGTGCTAATATTACGCTTATTATGAATGAATCCGGCAGATGACACCTACGGATTCTGCGCAGAAGGTCTCTGAGTCATCTGAATCACAAATAACCCTTAAAAGTTAATTTGTTCCATTTGTAGACCTTATCGCTAGAATAAGCACTAAAGAGTCAACGCCCGATCTAAAATTTTCGAGTTAAGTTCTGTGATCTGAAGACTATATATTTATTAGAAAATACTTTGTTTATTAAATAAATTTGTAGTGTATTTCATGTACTTTCAAAAATTTTTGGAAGATTTTGGATGTGTTGCAAGGCGGTTTGTACACTGCTCAAAACAATTAGGGGAGCTCATGGTTTTAAAGAAATTACGCAAATATTTACATCGATAAGTAACATAAAAAAAAAAACATCCATAATTTAAAGTGCTGTAGAAAACAGATAAAGAAAACTTCACATGTAAATGAAAGTTTAATGCGTCAAAAACATGAAAAAGGAGATAAATGCAGAAATCAGGATTTTGCAGAAACGTGTGTTTCACTGCCTCAGTTGCAAAATTTAATTTCTCAGCTTGTGTTTTGAGAAAATATGGCTTGAAAATGTCACAACAACATGATTTACCGCAATCCATGGCTTGGCGTGTTAGCATCGGGACAGTTGAATTTGGGGAAACACAACGAAGCGTAGTGGACACTGTTGGAGGGGCAAGAAGTGACCCTGAAAGACTGTGGAATCGATTCCAAGACACATGGAATGGTAGTCATCGACAAGTGCAAAGTCAAAAATGTGCTAACCCAGAAAGCGATGACCGATATATCCCGTTAACAGGTCGCAGAGACGGAACGAGCAAAGCTACTCAGCGTCAAACACAGTTGTTCTTGGCCACAGGACGAAGGCTGTCCAGCCAAACTGTCCGAAATAGGCTTCATCAGGGTGGTCTTTATGAACGTAAGTCAGTGGTCTGTATTCCGTTGAACTCAAGCCACTGTGCGGCCTAAAGAAGGTGGAGAACTGAATATCGAGTTTGGAGGCAACGTTATTGGAGTCACATTCTGTTTACAAATGAGTCCCGATTCAGTTTGGATGTGACATCTGATATGTTTTAGCATAGAGTGAAAGAGACACACAAAATAATCCCGCATTCGTTCGTGGAAGATCACATTACAGGCGAGGGTGGTTGATGCGATTGGCTGGAATCAGCATAGGTGGACGGGCCTGCATATCATTCGGAATGGCACTTTGACGGAACGAAGTAATACAGACGAGATATTGAGACCTCATGTCGTTTTTTATGATGCAGTAATTAGTGATTTATTTTTTTCAATGCATGATAATGCCAGACTTCATACAGTTCGTCTTATGTCAAACATGCTTGAAGCTAAAACAATACAGCGCATGGAATGACCAGCGTACTCTAGTGACCTAAATCCGACCAAGCATCTTTGTGAAATACTCAGACGATGCATTGCTGAGAGATCGAGGCCTCCTTTTATTGTCCGGGACTTGGTGATTGCAATTCTTGAGCAGTGGAACAGTATCCCACAAAGTCTTTTCGGTAACCTCATCGCATCCAAGGAAAACGGGTGCGCAGCAGTCTTAGCTGTTCGAGGAGACCACACGCCATATTAAAAATCTTGCATTATTTCTAAACAATACTTTTTTTATCATTTACATGAGTCGAAATTGTTACCCTAAACCATCTTTTCATGTTCTTTTCATCTTTTCAAAGAATAAAAGCTTCTTTAAAATTTTTTGCGTCTTTTTTTTCTGTGTTGTGCATTGATGCACGTGTACTATCCATTTTATGCGCATACACGGCTGTCTTGCACTGTTCTCTTTACTTTTTTGTTTACTCCTAATTTTTTTGAGCAGTGTAGTTTAAAATATTCTGCGAAATAAATACACTGAGGTAATAAAGTCATCTATTGACGTAATTACTCCGGTTGATACTTTTCAGTGCTGGAACTACATCCGAAGAGGGTTTATGTTTTATTTTATACACCGGATAGCATTATTGTTATTGTTGAAAACCATAAAGCATAAAGAAAATTCGTATGTCCTAAGAGATTCTAATTTTCTCATGTCAGAAGAATAAAATATCAAAAAGGTTATTAATGCATCCTGATATCGCAATTAATGGTTATTAAGAGAAATTTGTCAATTTCTAGGGGTGTAGAGTTTGTATCGTTATTATTAGACCATTTACATGCCATTAGTTTTGTTTTCATTCCGTTATTACCCACATAGGTGGGCAATAACGCCAAATAGCATTGGTCAATAAATCATGCCATTACATTTCATGAATACATATCTACTAAAATATTCTTTCTTGTATACATAGCCAATAAGTTGCTGTATCAAATCCTATATTTGTTTGTAAAATCTTCTAAAACTAAGCCGTGAGAGTTGATAGAACCTTAACGTGGCGTTATTACCCCAGGACACTTATTTAAAAAAAATGGTTTCTAAAAGCAGTCAACAGAATCAATGAACAATACATTTAATTAATAACAATTGTTCTGATATATAAGATACCTTTTTTAATAGTCATTTCAAAATCCTGCTTCAAACCAAATTTTCATTATAAAATAATACCGAGTTATTGTATATGTTTTTAAAATATTTTTATATGTATCTTATTGATTTTTATTCTAGACACTGCGAAAGTCAAATATGCAAATACACGTAATTTTTTTATATTGACTTATTATTTTATTATTAATGTAAAGAAAAAAAATCAAATCCGCCCAATTCTTTCTAAATTCATGAAAGTGAATTGTTTTCATGCGAATAAAATATTGCAATTACAACTAAATATATATGTATAATGTGTACGTTTCTTTATTACCTTCCTAAGAAAGTGAAAAATCCCTTTAGTAAAAGTTTGAAGCTTCATGATTATTTCTTACTGTTTATGTCCCTCTTTTGCATCACCTAAAATTACTTTTCTTGAATAAATTTGTTTCTAATTTAAACGATTAATGTTTCAGACAATTATTGATCGTGTTATCGGAGACTGGGTGCTATTGCCCAAAGTTTGACTGAATTGTTTTTGCAAGAGGTATTCGTTATAGCTCAGTTTGCAGAGAGCTGGCAAGGTTAAAAAATAATATATGTTTGATACGAGTACAGTGGCACCTTTTTTTTTTTTTTTTGGAAATATTTGACTGATGCATTTGCTGATGTATAATTGAAGTTAAAAGTGTAGAAAGCAAATAAATATCGTGAGCTTCTTTTAAAATAAAAATACGTTATCGCAACATTATGTCAAAAGAATTGCATAGTCCCTGAAATGTTTTACCACTAGCAACGAAAGAAAGTGCCAAGTACGTAGAGATAAATTTGTGAATTGGGTTCATATTTTCCAATACTCCTACTGCTATTTTTTTAATAATATTCTCCGTTTTACATAACCGCTAAATTTTGTCACACGATAACACGAAAAATGCCATTAAAATTTTCGGGACGTAAGTTGACATCTGTTGAACCGACTGTATGTAATCGTGGGCGCTACATCTTCCCAGCACCAGTATTTAACAATGATGAATAAAAATTATATTAAAGTTTATTGATAATTATATTATTTTTTCTAAGGGTTAAAAATTAAGGTAATGATTATTTAATAATATGCATCCGTTTTATTATATTATTTCATGTTACAATTCAACATATGATTTTAAAGCCTTCAAAACAAATGAAACAAATGTCAGAAAATAAATATGTTTAATTTTCCTGTATGCCGTATGGCAGTAGGAATCATTTCTAAGACAAAATCAATACATTTTTAAATACATTATTTAAAAAAAAATAGTTCTCATTTTCTTAACGTAAATTAATTAGAAAAGTTTTCAAAGTAATGTTCATCTTATTTTTTTTTTATCCAGATTAAAAAAAAAAATGAACAGAAATTAATAATGTCATATAAATTACGTTTATATGTAAGTCATTAAAATAATTTCGCTTCTTAAGAAAATCAAAAATCCAAGTTTAGTTAATTGCAAAAAATGCATAGCTATTAAAAGATAAACTTTTTTTGTCCTTTGAAGAATAGATAATTTAAACCATTACATTTTGCATTTTGTTCAACAAAGCTACAAACATTACTTTTAAATTTAATCTTATATAAAAAATGACTTAATATCTGTAAAAATTAGCATTACATTTTTTTTAAAATATGAGTAATGCGTACCATCAAATTATGCAGAGTGTAACACAAATATTATAATATATTTTTTTAAAGTGAATGTTAGATATAAGTAATTGGTAAATTTTAAACAAAATTAAACTTTTCCGAGTTTATAATTTGCTTTATTATTTATGAAATAGGTAAATAGTGCTTTAGACATAAAAGAAAGATTTCCCCTAAAAATACATGTAATTATTTCTTTCCTTCAGATAATAATTGTTTAAAACTTAATAATATTTATAAAAACTTCCAATTCTACTTTCTAAAATAACACAATTTTTCAATAAAAAGTAGTTAATATAATATTGTTTAATGTTCATTTTAATAAAAATTTAAATTAAACATAATGTTTTGAAAATTAAAAATATATTATTTGCTCACTCTGATAGAAAAAAAAATGTTCATGTCATTTTTTGCAAGAAAAAAAGTTTTATGGACTGTGTTAAACACTTAAACGTAAGTAATTGGAGGACGAAAATGTTTCACACTTTCAAACACTATATGTTTAAATTCATTGTTTACTGAAATTCCTTATTAGTGCTTGTCACGTGTGATGTTATGTTTCTAATTATTGATTTATTTAAATTTATTTCTCATGTTTATAAGAAGTAAAATATAATTTTAATTGTAATAACACACAACGCGCTGCACAAAGAAAACGTGTAATTTATAGTGCCTCAAGTGAAGTTGAAACGTGTTCATTTGAACACGTCTGAAAATGAACGTCAAATGTGGCAAACGCTGCGCGTTCATACTATAACGAAGATTTATTATATTCAGATCTTGGTGCAATAGCTGTTGTACCTTTATGCAACAATGCATAAATATAAATTTTATTACGATAATGTATATTAAATTCAGTAATAAGGCAATAATAGGACTCCATCTTGAATAGGACGTCATCAACATGGCAACCGAGAATCATTACCTATCATAGGATATCATTGAATTACTTACGTATGATAAGACTTAATAGAAAGAAGTAATCTTTAAGTAATATCTTTTAAGTTTTGACTCGATTTTCATAAAATGTGAAATGACTTGACAAAATTATGCAACGATTGTATATATTAAATTTCAAACCATTCAGTTGGGTAGTTCTTGCGCTGTTATATGCAGACAGATGGATAGGCCGACGGACATACCAGATGGCGACTATAGGTGCTACGTATTTATATAGAGTGTTTATGTAAATAAACTATGAAAGCTACATACTTTATTTCCAATAGCGAACATGGTAGAGTAAATCTCAATTACATATATCAATTACAGAGCAATCCAACTATATTTATTCAAGTTCAAGTTCGGACAGACAGACAGTGAGACGGCCAGATGGACAGACAATCTGAATTCACAATCACTTTTCAACGTTGTTGGAAAGTGTTAAAAACGAATAAGAGTTTTAAATTTCTCTTGCAGCAGTTTACATCAATAGACGGAAGCATACGTGAATACTTTTGTACAGCCCTATATTTTATCTACTATCTATATATACACGCCACTATTTAGCTAAAATTTAATTAAGACTAAAAAACGCTTAAAACTACTGAAATCAAACTTTCAGAGCTTATCATTCATAGACGGCCATGTATTGAATCCTTGCGTGGCCCTATATATCATTTTATCTAAGTTATACAAACATATCTTAGTATACTAAATGTAGTTGAGAGTAAACATCCATAAGTTATTTAAATACCACTTTTAAACTATTTTAGTTCCTACTCAGATACCCTTACGAATCCTTTTGTGTAGTCCTGTATATGGTCTACAGCATTTATACACACAAAGTAATGTGAAAAAAAATTAGTAAAACTTAAAAACAAATGTCAGAAATAAAAATTGCTCTTTCATCAATCATTACTGATATACAGTACTTTGGATACAGTATAGTATCCGAAATCTTTTGTGTGTCCCTGTAAATACTATGTACTTTCTGTTATTCAGAAAGTAACTTATAGCAAATTTCAACAACGTATTTCAATTTCAGTATATGTGAAATATTTTAACATAATTAAATAACGCACAAAACAAAGTTTCACCACTACCATTATGTAACGGAAAACTTTTTTGTGACTCTGTAAATGAATAATAAATATTCTTTGCATCGCATATTCTACAGAATGTCTATTTTTGTATTCTCCCTAAATATATATAAATGTCATTATGTGCGAAAGAGTGTAACACCATTAAACTACACATTTCCTACTGTCCGTAATGTAACGGAATACTTCAGACGGTCCCTGTGATTGAACTATATAATCCGATTTTCATAAAATTTTAAAAGACTAGACAAAATTAGGCAAAATTATTGAATAATTTTGGAATAATTTTTGAAATTATTTCAAATTTCAAATGATTCGGATGTGTGACTTTTGCGCTGTTATATGCGGACGGACGGATAGATAGACAAACAGGCAGAAGGACCAGATGACAACTATAGGTTATATGTATTTATATATGAACGAACGCACCTAAAAACTTCCATTTTATATGTTGCAGCAAAAATTACATTTTAATTTTTTAAAATTACCTTTTGGCCATTAAAGTCTTAAAGTGTTGGGTTAATTTTTCATGTTTTATTTTTAATGCTACCTTATTAATAGTATATTTACTTTCGCCTAAGAATTACATCTATTGAATTTTACATAATAGAAGTCTTTTTTTATAAAGCAGCTAGTTATTATTTTATAAATAAAAAAAAGAAATAAATTTCATTAAAATAATAATAAACTATTTTATATTTTCTATCATTTAGCTCTTCAGAAATTCATTAAAAAATTCCTACACATATTCTAAGTTTAATTGTATTTTTCAGAAATAATACTTTTAATCTTTAACTACATATATTTTATAAATCCTTCACAAATATTTTGAATTTTACATTTTTAAATAGTTTTAGTTTTTAAAAATAACTACATTAATATTGTAACGTTTTATGTTAGGGGAAAAGAATTAAACATATTACATAAATTAGTTACCTGGGTCTTCAAAGAACAAACCTATCCATACTTAACGTGATTTTATGAAAATTATAAAACACAGCATTTCATCATTATAAAGATAAAATATTTGACATTATACAGGGTGTCTAAAAAGTAGTTGGTCATTTTCGTAAGATAAGAACTTCTGAAATATTCAATGAAATTAACGAAATGAGGGTCAGACTAGTATAATATTGCGAAGTTTATTCATAGATGGCGTTATGAGTACTAACTGAGATTGTCGCTTTGCGAGCGTGGGTGTTATTCAATGACCAATAGGACTACACGATCGTTCACCGCTTGATTTCCGTGGATGAGGTTTTATAAAGGATCAAGTGTACCTGTACAATCCCTAACTTCATGTATCCATTTCGGTTTAGATGCCGTATATCCCTTTGGCCGCCATCTTGGATGTTTTGAGATTTCTTGGCGATTTTCTGTCGGCGATCTTTATCGATATTGAACCCGTGTGACGTATGTGTTCTGGCGTGACGTGTTCTGGCAACCCCGTTTTTCAGCGAGATTGTTCTTGAAAATGATTTCGTTTGGGATTTTCTGCATGTGCTTTAATATCGTGTTGTATCGTTCTGTCTTTTTACTTTTGTGTTAAATTTATTGGATGTATTTGATTGACTATGGGTTCTGTAGTCCGTTTAAACGCTCTTGCTGATGTAATTAAGAAATATGAGAAAATTCTGAATGATAAAGCAGGTTTGTTTACAATGCGTAATCATAAGCTTATTTTGGGAAATGAAGATGATGCTAGGAGGTATTTCGTGCTTGAGCTTTCAAGAAAGATGTCTGTTAAGGTATGTTGATAATTTTATGTATATTTTGTTGTTTTATTTTATATTAATGTTTTATATTAGTCGTTTATTATATATTTCTCATGCATTTCGGAGATTGGTGCACAGCAACATACGTGCATTTACTAACTGCGGCTTTAACTAGTTTTGTGCTTTTTTGTGATTGCTGCAGAAGGAGTTAGCTGAATCTAGTGATGTTTTTTTTTTCGGTTAATGAGCGCGCAGTGCTCATACGACGATTACTGATATCCACTTTAACGAGTTTCGTGCATTTTTGTGATCGCGGCAGAATGAGTTAGCTGAATCCAGTGATGTTTCTTTTCAGATAATGAGCACGTAGAGCTCATACGACGTTTAGTAATTGCCACTTTAACGAGTTTTGTTTATTATTTACATTTTATTTTCGTTAAGCCTAACATGCGTATAAATCGGTGCTTGGTGACATTTACTACTAAGCGGAAAAAGGTTTTCACGCCAAGAAAGATCCCAAGATGGCGCCATCTGTAATTTATGACCTCTACTCCTCAATTTCTGAAATAAAATCAAGAATCTGGACTGCAATTAATTGTATCGACGCAAAGATGCTCAGAAATCTGTGGCAAGAAATGATTTACCGATGGAAAATTAACATATTCACGAAAGAAAATCTCATCCAAAAATTTCTGATAATAGTAAATTTGAACTATTTTCCTATCTTACATATGTATTATTTTTTCCCTGTCAGTTCCTTTCAATAAATCATTCTTTTTGCCCTACTAAGTTGTAGACACCACGATTTTTTTTTTTTTTTTTTTTTTTTTTTTTTTTGGTAAAAGATAACCAGGAATTCTTTATTACAAACACTATCAACTGTTTACATTTCCTTAAAAGAATACAGAACTCTTTTAAAAGTGGTATTATTAAAATTGTTAATCATTTTAAATTGTTTAACCATGTTATCATTTTGCATGTTTCATTCCTAATTTTAATTCTTTATGTACTAAAGAAATATTATCACACGGAACCTAAAGAAATGATTCATTGTTAAAAAATACCCAGAGTCTCCTCTGCGTTAAACTAAATAGCAATAATATAAAAAATATTCATATCATACTTTCTTGACCATTTAATTTATGTTAAAAATAATACAAATATTAATTAGCATGTCCCATTAAAATATTTACGATTTAAATGTTAATGACATCGAAATTGCAATAAAAATATTTAGATGGCAACTTATTTTTTTCACGTTTAATGACGTGAAATTCCTAAAATAATCTAAAATAATGACATGCTCATAAAAAAAATGAATCGTTAGAGAAAGAAAAGACCTACACAGAAGAGAAGATTTCACATTCCAATGAAATCACTTTAAAGATATTAGTGGATAAAAACGGAATACTTTAAAATTTAATGGTAGCTCCATGGAAAAAAACTCATGCATTACTGTCTATGAACAACTGTTTTTACATGATTGTTACTGTATTACAAGTGCTGTAAAATGTCGATTTACGTATCTCATTGGATTGTTTTATAAAAGGAAATTTCTTAGCAATATTCGGATTTGGGTGGGAAGTGTTTTAATCTATGGCTGCATGATGAGTTTACGTCATTATATATATATATATATATATATATATATATATATATATATATATATATATATATATAACGTATATGACTAAAAATATATTCTTACATTCAAAAAGTAATTTTACATAGTCTCGCAAAAAGTAAACCTAATATTTTCTGAAATTCAACTGGTAATATTCAACTAATTATTAAGCGGTTATTGAAATTATTAGACGCCAACATTTTTCCTTTTTTAATTTGTTAATAAATAAATATAATACAAAATTGATTGTTAAAATAGTGCATAGGCGTATATGTTTTAAATTACAGTGTATTTTAATTTTAAAAAGAAATTTATTTTTATTAAAGGTTAAAATGTATTTTCTAATATATATTAATATAATTATATTTTTCTAAAATAATTACTTTTTTTTCTTCTTCAAGTGTAAAACAATGTAGGTTTTAGTTCTTTTATCATCAGTCTTTTTTATCATCGTACAATATCAGATTTATTTCGTACACTTTTGCTTAATTCCCTGCGTATCAAGACGAATGAGTTTAATTACCGAATGCCGTACTTATCAAGATTTGAAAGAATAACCATCGAAACAACAAACACCGTTAATTATACGATAAAAATATAACTACACGCAATAACAAGGTATGAACAAGAACATGATATTAAGTCATTTTAAACAGTGTTAATTATGTGTTTAAAGTATAATAATGCCTTCTTTCTAAATATAGCTATTCAAAGATAGGTAATCTTTTTTAAAGATTTTCTGTAATTTTAAATAATCACTAATTAGTAATTTTTACGATTTTGTAAATTTAAATTCTTAGCAAACAGAAGATTTTTTACTGGCATAATACATGACAACGAATACAATATTTAGCATATTAATTAAATTTCGTTATCCAAAGTAAAAAAAAAAAAAAAAAAAAAAAAAAAAAAAAAAAAAAAAAAGGTGTATGATTTGTGATTTACGTGTCAAAGAAAATAGTGATACATTTTGTATTGTCCAACAGATTAATTACAAAAATAAACATATTATTTTATTTAGATCAACAATAAATAAATTGATACCTCAAGAATTATATTAATAATAAAATTTTCTTTTAATATTTTTTACTATTTTTGAAACGCTAAATTATTTTCTCTAGTAAATAAACATTTGAACGATAAAAAATGCATTTTAATCGCTAATTACATTATTTTTAACACCTGTGCTTTGTTTTGGGATGTAATACATTTTAATTCAATATAAACCGATGCATGAATTTTAAAATCTACGATTATTAATCGAACATTTCTTGGCATGTCATACATTTTGAACATAGTTATTTGTTATGGTTTCGTTTTTCTTCTTTTTAGATTTCCGTACTTAAAAAGTAAAAACGGAACCATTATAAGATCATTCCTGTCTGTCACATCCATTTTACTCGTAAACTATGTAACGTGGAAAGTTCAAATTGCGGGAAATAATAAAGAGTATTGACCCACATATTTTCAGTTTATTTAAACATTTATAAATATACTAGCTGTTACCCGTGACGTCGTTCACGTAACATCAAAAGAAGAAATTAATTAATTAAGCAAAGCATTTACCTTCCGATAATTAAAAACATATATAATAAACCAATTTTTTATCACATTTTATAGGAGAAAATATCTCCATATATATATTACGCTATCGCACGTGGCACAGAAAGCGCAATTATTTGTTAATTATTTAATGGCAACGCCCAAATGAAACACATCTCATTGGTTATTGAACAACATTTAATGCATCCCCATACCTATAAGGGGGTTACCATAGGGTACCCTGCTCTGTTGCCAAATACCGCCAAGTTTGTCACCAAAAGTGACGCCAACTTGGCGATATCTCTAATATTTCGCCAAATTCCCATAGAATTCCATTGTAAACCAATAGGGTTTACTTGCTTACAGAAAATCAACAAATTGAGATATTTTAATGCAACAAAAACTGATATTAGCTTAAGGGATTATATTAATTATATTTAACCCTCTCTCAGCGTATTTTGTTTTTCTTTTATCAAAATAGGCTCAAAAATTGCACCTTTTTTTATTACATTTTTCAAATCTATATATAGCTTAGAAGCTTAGAGTTTCAATATGTAAACATTTTTTGTAAAAGAGTTCAGGATCTTAGATGGGATAGGATATTAGAAATTGGGCGAAATCAGGGCTGTCACTGGAGACTATTTTTATTAGTCTCGCACCACTATTGTAAAAAAAATCAATTTTGTAGTACAGTTACCTTGTAGATGTTGTTAAAGTCTATATGAAATTTTTGTACTTAAAAAGTGATCCCAGTTGAATTTAAAAAATCCCTGCCGGCCTGGCCTACAGGCGGAGGTAGATTTCGAAGTTAAGTATACTAATTTCACAATCAAAAACCAAATCATGATTACAGATAAACCCACTTTAACAATTTTATCTGTCCGCTTTTGACGAGTTTTTATTTCATTTTTATATAATAACTGGTTTTATCAGAATCATGTTAGGGCGGTATTCAAAAAAATACTTTTCCATGATCAACAACTCGAAATTTTCTGGCATAACACCAGATTCGTTTTTAATAGGAAAAACATGAAACTTGTTGACGTGATTTTTGAAGAGATTTATAAGCGACCTTTGTTTTTAATTTTCGTTCAATTAATTACAACTTGATATATAAACAATTATTTTCTCAGTAAGACAATATTTTTCGTTTCTAACACAATCGCTTCGGGAAATTCCGTTCAAAATGCCCACTTTGACATCATTTTTTGAAATATATTATGCCTCTGTCAAAAAATCGATCATTACGGTACGTTATATAGTTTCTGAATAAGCGAATCTACCAATTGGATGCGTTTGAGAGCAAAAATGAATTTAAAAATGAGTCAGAAAATAAGCAGTTTGGATTTGAATACTCCCTTAATACGATGATTTTTCCAACACAATCCCCTTCGGGAAATTCGGTTCAAAAGGCCCACTTTGACAGCATGTTTTAAAATATATTCTGCCTCTATCAAAAAATTGACCATTTCGGTACATTATATAGTTTCTGAGTAAGAAAAGGTATCAATGGGAAGCCTTTGAGACTAAAAATGAATTGTAAAATGAGTCAGAAAAAAAGCAGTTTGGATTTGAATACTTTTTTACTAAGATGATTTTTTTCTTCAACCGCTATGTATTTTTAATTTGTTTTTGCTGTAAGAATTGGTCCTATCCAAAACTTGTCTATATAGATGTTGTAAACAATATTAAGAAGATATATGATAAATTCATGGGGATTTTATATCTTTTGAATTGACGGAGTTATGGATTTTTTTCTTCTTCAACAGATCGAGTCAAAAACAGTTCGAGCCAAACCAGGTTCGTAAATGGCATCTGTGGCAAGAAAATTATCGGATGATACTTTTTTATATGTTTTACAATCATACTTGCCATCAAAGGTGGGTGAAGAAATGATCATCTAGAATATTATTAAGTCTTTACTACACAAAAAACAAACCTGTTTACAACAATGTATTTATTTTTGCAACAAATGCCTTTCTCTAAAAAAAGCAAATTGACTACGAACCCGATTACAGAACATAACCTTTCTATCTAGTTAATTTTTTACTTTTCAAGAATGAAAATATATATTTCCTGCGAATCATTACGTCATTTTCGACACTGATAATTTTACTGTGCATATTATTGACATTTTCTATCCATTTAATCTTCTAAAGTTTTTATTTTTATTTTTAAATGTTAAATTAAAATTTAAATCTTTATGTTAACCGCGCGCAGACGATAAACCGTAAGCATTGATAACAAATTTCTTTAAATAATAAGAATTAATACAATAACACAATCTCATTTTATTTGAACATCAAAGCATATCCGTTTTATATTCCATATATGACGTCACATTTGCCTTCATTCCGCACATACTCAAAATTCATGCACCTTGTATTATTAAAAATACTTGAAAATTTCCGTTTTAATCTTTCAATCAGAAATTAAATTATTATTCTGGGTTTTATCTTTTGGCAACGAACTGAGGAAGATGGTTAAATTTTATCGGGAAAATGTCAATTCATTGTGTATGAAAAATAATTAAATTTTGGATTATTAAGCAAAATATTTGAATAAAACAAATTAAACATAGCCTATGTTCATTTCCGGGTTGTAATCCATCTATATCCTAAAAATACAAAAGCATTAATTCATTCGTTTAGACGCACGCTTCATTCAAACATTCGGACACACATTGACATTTATAATATTATAAGGATTTAGTAAAAATGTGGAGGGGCAAATTAAGTTACTTGGAAAAAAAAAAAATCTTTGTATATCGTGTGGGGAATCGCGTGAAAGCTTTCGTAACACTGAATTCAAAAATACATTTCTTTTAATTTTAGGTATTACATTTTCTAAGATATTGTCGAAAATGTAGCGCAAAAATATGCCCCCCCCCCACCCCTCTCTAATTCCGAATCTACTGAAACAAAAATTATGAAAGAATTAGAGGCAGTAGACGCTAATTTATTGTATTTAATGTATGTATGTCTGTATAATATTTATATATACTATTAACTGTTGAATGCAGGCGTTATTTGTGTATGTTATATTATATATTGTAGTATGTGAGTTTTATTGTATATCGTAGATCGACGCGACGTAATAATAAAATCTATTCATCTCTGTCCGGTCATTCAAGGCGGTCTTGTGACATTCCCAACATGATTTATTAGTGAAAAGTAGTAGACCCAGGTATTGGTCGGAGCTCAGTGTTTAGAGTGACAGCTTGGAATGCTGTGGTCCTGGGTTCGATTCCTAGCTCTGTCTAATTTTTCACTCCAGTTGGGTTTATTTTATTTATAGCATGTATGTCTGTATAATATTTTTATAAACTGTACATGGCATATGTTTTGACGGAAGAAAGGAGGATACCTCAGTTATAGTAAGGATATGATCTAAACAGTTTCGTCGAATTATTAATGAGGAACACTTTCTATCACAAAAGAGCGTGTCTCAATTTATTTAGGCCGTGTGTCTCCAAACTCCAGATCTGCTAAGGACATTGTAGCATCTATAGTATCATTGTCTTAATGAACAAGGGGTTTCACTAGAATACTTAGGTGTGGTAGGATGTGATTGTACGAATACCAATACTGGATTGAAAGGTGATGCTATCAGACAGATTTAAGTGAAACTCTGACGATCACTGCACTGGGCTGTTCGTTTATTTCATTTTTTTTTTGAATTACCTTTCCGCCATCATTTTCAACATCGTTATTTTATTTTAGATAGTGAAACAACTAGCCCAAGATCATTTAGTGGACAAATTCGGCAGAATCTCATTGATTGTATCGGCATCATTGATTGTATTGATTTGATCGGCAGGATCTCAGTGATAAATTTTAAATTGATTGTTTCTGAAATTCCACGAGTGGGCAGACAACTATTAAGCAATCACAAAAGATATCTTTTGACGTAAGTCAAGCAATTAAATGTGGCAACTATCCAAATGACTTATCAAAGCGTGAACCCGGTCCAAATTTCACATGCCAGATTGCTCACTTGTGCAAATAGAGTACTCCAACTTTAAGTGTGCGGGAGAAAACCCGTTGGACGTCTTGAAAGCCTTAGTGACATTTATTTTCAAATCTTACATGCTAGTTGAAATGAAATGCAGTAAGTGGATTACAGATGGAACTATTCATCTGTACAGATCAATAGAATTATCTCGATACCTGTCTGACGTCATGAAGAAAGTGCTATTCCCAGTATTTTTGGGGTGTGATAGAAATCCGTTCTTTGCGCACCCGGAAAACCTACTGATGGCAACGGTATTAGGTAAGAGAAGGTACAGCCGTGGAAAAAAAAAGTAAGCACCCCTACAAATTCCTCAACAAACTATGGTAGAAGAATGTTACTGGTACCGAACGATTGGAAATAAAGTCTACTTTGAAATGATGTATATAAAATTTGCTTAGGGGGTCATCTACATATTAAAACGAACCACAACTTTGTTTTTTTCAATAGCAGCACACAATTCTGACAGCATAAATGAACTCTACACACTTCAATTAGTCGAAAAACAAATTTTTATGCAATTCGTACCAAAATTTTCCGAGAAATTAATTATTTTAAAACGAGCGTATTTTAAGGGCTGTGTCCAAATTGAAGTTCGGTACTCGATTGTTGACCGAGAGAGCTCCTTTCTTGATCAAGGCACCTTAAGCAGTCAATTAAGCCTGTTAGATTATAGGATAGCATAAGAAATTTCAAAATATTAAGTCACTTCTACCATAAACCATCATTTTGCCAATTTTTAAGCATAATTTGAAAACTACTTGGAAGGAAAATGTGAAAGTTTGGATATCCATAAAGCAAGAGTTAATAAATCTGAATCCATCAAAAAAATTGTAGGTTGCAATTCATAATTTTTTTTAATATTTATTTCATAATTCATACTTTATATCAGAAAATTATAAAAATTGCAAATTCAATGTATTTATGTTTGGGTATATTAGTATTATTGCTACACAAAAAATTAAAACATTAGGATCATAATTTCAGAAGTTATAAATAAAAATATGAAAATGTAATTTAACATTAGAACCACAAAATTTTGAATTGTTATAATTCAGAAACTTATCATTCAAATTACTTGAAATTTGGTGTCTAGGCATAGTTTAAAACAAAGATATGAAATATCGCGATAAAATTGGGTATTGCCTTTGAAATAAATGAAGTTTGGACTCGTTTTAATATGTAGATGGCGCCCTAAGCGAATTTTATGTACGTCATTTAAAAGTAGACTTCATTTCCAATCGTTCGGTATCAGTAAGTTTTGTCTACGATAATTTGTTGAGGAGTTAGTAGGGGATGTTTCCTTTTTTGTTCCCACGACTGTACATAATAGAGCTAGGGCTAAGGAGAGTGTTAAAAGCCAGTTAGACTGTTTAAAAAGTTAAAGGCATCAGAAACTTTATCACTCCTACTTTAAACTTCGATGCGACAGACTATATAGAATTAATGGAAATTCAGAATACAGGATACAGAATAATTTGAATGTAAAAAAAAAATATATATATATATATATATATATCATCTCCACCTTTTTTTCAGAGAGTAACTAATGAGGAAATTCCTTTGTTCAATCAGGTGATATCACAGACTGGGATGCCAAAAAATTCCCTGACACACGCAAGCTGCCGAGCGATGCGTCACATTGGTAACGGAAGCCTCTTTTATGGTATGTGGACCCAATTCATGAAATCTATTCATCAGAGCCATACTGAAATCAAGGATACCAGACATTACCACCAAATCGCAGTACAAAATTGCATCTAAATATCAGACTTAAACAGATGAAATAATAAATTATGTATTTAAGTAATGTAAGTAGTAAACATCCTGATTGGTTGGATGAAGTGAAGTGTGTGGTCTTTACTTGAACTAGAGTCACCGTCCCGTGGTGAGTTCTCGGTATTTTAAATATTATCAACTATCTACACAAGTAAAGATCTGTACAATTTATATGTAAATGTTAACATTGGAACGCAAACTGATTCCAGGAGATTATTTTCTTAATTCATCAAAATAATTCAAAACTGAAATTTCTCCTTTTTTATTGAGCTTGCGCGGTCGGAAGATATTCTCTAAACGCATTTTTTTTATTATTACTAAACAGTACAAACTGCAAATACTTTTCATTATAGCGACAATATATAACATATATATGTAATTTTTTTTATTCTGAAAAAAACGTAAATTTTCAACGTTTTTGTATTTTTAGATGGTTTGCGCGATTGGAAAATAAAGTTCGATTTGAAGATTTTTTTTTGTTTTGTTTTTCTCATATTTACCATTCGCAACTTTTCTGCACTATAGCGACTTGGAAATATCAAATTCATTTTTTTAGCACCAGCCTACTATATATATATCGGTTCATAAATACGAAAGTAACAGCATGTCAAAAGTATGGGTGTATACCTTATAAAAAGGACGTTCAATAAAACTCGTATATATGAGCGAATTTGGTTGTGTATTAGCATCTCTACAGATATCTGAACACATTTGATAGTGTCTATCTACATATCATAATTTGAACTGAAGAAAAAAAATATACAAAAAATATGGAAAATATTTTAATCTGAATGTCTGCAATAGAGAGTGTCTTACTTTTTGTAATGGAAGCTATGTTATGAATGTACCGAAACAATTGCTTAGTTGAAGAGTTTGTTCTTATTTGCTTTCGTATTTGATTTGTTGCACATTTCCATACTATTTTGAGATATTTGTTTTTAAATCACTGCTAAAAAACAGATTCTGATATAAATGTCATTATATAACAAATTTCTTATATTTGTGAATAAATAAGCATAAAATACATCTATTTTACAAGATACGTTCAATTTTTATTGGTATACATTATTTTCTATACAAAATGTAACCACAAATATAAAACAAAATTTATTTTACGCTGCCTTCATGAGCCTACCATTTCGTATTTGAAAAACAATAAATGTATATTAAATAAGTACAACATCTACAAGCACCTGGCATAATATTTATAACATAAATTTTCATGAAAGTTCAGTTTTATTTCTGTGTTAGTAGATGTACTTTTATATTATTAAAGGGTCTAGCCGGATAAGCATAGCAAAATGGCCCCCACGGCCGATGCTTGAAATAACATGTGTGGTAATAATATTCACCACGAGAATAAAACGTAGAGTGTTTTTAGCCCCTGATCTTGAACTGCCCTTGAAATAATCGGGGAAATATGCGCCGGCGCTACTATTTTTCAAATACGTTTTTCTCAAATAGTACAAAAGTTAAAAATATAAGACCAACGCTATTTATTGAAGAATATATTAGTTCACATTATATTTTTTTTTCACATTTTTACACAAATTTTAGCATGAAAAAATAAACTAAAATATTTTTTTAAAAAAATTATTAATGTAGTAATTTTATACTTACACCAACCAAAAAATTACAGAATAATGCTCAAAGTATGTACTTTAAAGAAAAAAAAATTCGTTAAAATCGAAAATGCGCTTTTTATGACAAAAATAATGCTAGCAACATACTAAAATATTCGTAACTTTCCCTGTTTGTATTTCAAGAAGTACGCTGCTATCAATGCATTGATCAATTTATGACATTTCCACTCGGGCAGGAGGCACAGTATGCCAAAATAAGGCAATGTTTACATACATGCCCATTCTTTATAGGCTTGTTTTGTGTTGGTAAACATTCTTTTATTTTGGCGCACCACGCATCGTTCTCGCGTAACACTAATATCAAGTCGATGGCATAATCGATTGTGCAGGTAAGGCTGAATAGGGGCTGTAATAAGGTTATAATTTTTGTTGGCAATTTCGGACCCCCCCCCCCCCTCTCAAATTTCCGATATTATTCTTTATCATTCCTAGACCTCCCCCCCCCTCCCCGCCCATTCTCTCGCTAATAATATCGTTAATAGTCTAAAAATTCTTTTTATTTTTGCAATTTTTTTCATTTTATTCGTTTTCAATGGCATAGGTGCCAACAATTTCGCTTTCTTCTGACCACTAAAATTTTATAGTAAATGTCGTCTTATTTAATCGGTAAAATCTCACAATTAAAGAAGGTGAAAGCTCTATTAAATTTTAGTGGTAGCACAAAAGTATAAAAGTTGGCAGCTATGCAATGGTATATATGGTTAATGCATTTTTAATTCGCATATTTTGCTGATTTAAATGAAGAGAAGCAATTCATAAAATATCACTCTTATCTAAGATATAACGTTATATCAAATAATATTTTAAAGAAATACTATTTAAAAGTTTTTAATAATAGCTCTTTGTTACATAATGAATTAAACATTAATATTGGCTTCTTGCACTTCCTAATTGCACGCGAATAACCAGAATTTCTTATTAAAAAAAACAAACAAACAAAACAGATGGACAGAAGTCTTCCCATATTTTACTAGCAAAAATAACAAGTATCATTTCGAAACTGGTTTCTCTAACAATGGATTATATACACATATGGCAGGCGAATATTAATGGCGAACGTTGGGTTATTCCATATTTTGGAATGAAATTACTTTATAATCATTCAATGGTTTTAATAATAATCTTGTACTTTCATAAAATTACGAAATCAGACTAAAAAAAAATTAAAGATAACAGATGTAAAGAAAAAGTTAACAAAAAAGCAAGGCTTTAAAAAAAAAAATGAAAACCATATCAAATGACAAACCCCCTCCCCCTACAGATATTTCCCGAAGTCAAAAGCCAGACCCTCCCCCCACCCTTAAAGTGATACGTTATATATGTAAACTGTACAGCTCCATAGCCTTCTTCTATCTGGAAATAATAGTAGCCAAATGTTACCATTTTGTTTGTCAGTTCTTGAAATTATTAGGCGAGAAGGATGCGCAGTACGGCAAAATAACGCAAAAATAAAAAGAATTTTTAGACACCGTTAACGATATTATTAGCGAGAAGGTGGGCGGGGGGGAGGTCGAGGAATGATAAAGCATGATATCGGAAAGTTGGGAGGGGGGGTCCGAAATTGCCAAAAAAATTATAACCTTATATATTTACAGCCCCTGTTCAGCTTTACCTGCACAATCGATTATGCCATCGACTTGATATTAGTATTACGCGTGGTGCGACAAAATAAAAGAATATTTACAAACAAGGAAAAAACCTGTAGAGAAGTGGTATGTATAAAAGCATTCACTTATTTTAGCGCTCTTCGCACTGCCTTAGTGGAAATGTCACGAATCGACCAATGCTTCGATTGCAACGTATTTCTTCAAATACAAGCAGGGAAAGTTACGAATATTTTAGCAAGTCGCTAGCATTATTTTTGTTATAACTCAAAAAGCGCATCTTCGATTTTAACGAAAATTTCCTTAAAAGTACATATTCTGTGCATTATTCTGTAATTTTTTGTTTGGTGTAAATATAAAATTACTACATTAATATATATATTTTTAAATATTTTTGTTTATTTTTCTGTGTTAAAATTTGTGTAAAAATGCGAAAAAAATATATGATGTGAACTAATATATTCTTCATTAATTAGCGTTGGTTTCAGTTTTTTAACTTTTGTACTTTTTGAGAAAAACGTATTTGAAAAACAGTAGCGCCGGCGCATACTTACCCGATTATCCCAAGCACAGTTCAAGGTCAGGGGCTAAAAACGCTTTATATTTTATTCTTGGGGTGAGCCTTATTACCACACATGTTATTTTAAACATCGGCCGTAGGGGCCATTTTGCTATGCTTATCCGGCTAGACCCTTTACAACAATTTTAGTTTTCATTTAAATAAATATTGTAATAAATAAAACTTCCATATACGGTGTGTAAAGTTGGACGTATACTTATGTAAATAAAATTATCTTTGGAAAAGTTTAATATTGTATGAAGTATGAATGTCATTTATAAAAGATATATAGATAAATACTTAATAAAAATAATAACGCAAGAATAAATACATCTTGCAAGGAATAATATTAAAGGAATCAGATTACTTATAATGTAAAGTAATATTTTTAGAGCGATGATATTATGTAATATAAATTTATTATAAATATAACTAATCGTATAATTTTTAATTCTATTAACAATATATTTTAGTTTGTTATGTAGTCACTTTGAAGAATCAGAAGCGCCCATAAAGATAAGCAAATACTTCCTGAATCAATGCTGTGCGAAAATTATTACTTCAGCATTGAATATTTATTATTTTACATATAATATTATAATTTAATAGATGATTTGAATTGCTTTGTAACATTTCTAGTTAATCTGTTTTTATTTATTATTATTATTTTTTTTTTTAAATTTAACTTATTTTTATTAAAGGGATTTGAGATAAATATTTAAAAACAGTTTGATGTTTTTGTTTTGAATTTTTTTCTTACAGCAGAGACCTTGTGCCATTAAATCCTAAACAGCAAACCAGCAATCTGAATGACCATGCACTGTAGTCGCATGTAATTACTTATATATGCATGTTAGCTGCGATACGACAGATTGAGACCAGATTAGCGCAACAAACCAGGCTTTTAAAATCGAAATTTTCTATTCAGGTAGTTCAACCACAGTTTTCAAACAATTTTTAAATCAATTTGGATAATAATAATAAAATTAAATGTCCGTTCTCGTACATTTTCCTGCCTTACATCGTAATAAAACTTAATCTACAACTATCATTATTTTAAGATACATTTATTACAAAAAATTAAAGCCGACATTCCAGCCTAAGCGGTCTGGATAGTTTCCTACATTGTTAAACGAACTTAAAACTTGTTTCCTATTTCAGAAGTTATTCTTATGAAAAGAATCATTCGAATGTCGTATAAAATGTTTTGGGTTAGATTTAGAGGACAAAGGACCTTAAAAATCAATATTTTATTTTTTGTAAATTTCACTTTATATATTACTCAAGGGTACATTATATGCATTAGGACATGCATTTAACACAAAAAAAATTATATTTTTGAGAAAAAAATGGAATTATACGTCTTAGAAATCTTCAAAATTCCCCTGCGCGTTCAATATCAATGAAAATCCCCATTATTTTTTATAATAGTTTGGTTTATATATATAAATGAAACAGTGCATCGAAGTTTATATATCTGAATACAAAGTATAAAAAAAAGAAAAAAATGAAATTTTTTCGGAAAAAATTTCAAAATTTCAATTTTTTTTTTTTTAAATATTACTTTAAATATTACTCAAGGGCACATTATATGCATTATGGTATGCATTTATCACAAAAAAAAATATTAACAATAAATATTTTTCTGAAAAAAAATGGATTCTTTCGCGTCGTCTTAGAAATCTTCGAAATGCTCCCAGCACGTTACATATCAATGGAAATCTCCAATATTTTTTATAAAAGTCTAGTTTATATATATAAATAAAACTGTGCATTGAATTTTATATATTTGAATATAAAGGTATTAAAAAAAATAATTTTTTTTCTTATTTTTTCGAAAAAATTTCAAACTTTTTCAATTTTTTTAAAAACTTTATATTCAAAGAAATAAAATTCGATGCACAGTTTTATTTATATATATAAACCAAACTTTTATAAAAAATATTGGAGATTTTCATTGATATAGAACGCGCAGGGAGCATGTCGAAAATTTCTAAGACGACGACGCGTAAAATTCCATTTTTTTTTTATTATTTTTTTTTCGTGATAAATACAGCCATAATGCATATAATGTGCCCTTGAATAATATTTAAAGTGAAATTTACAAAAAAATAAGAAATTGATTTTTAAGGATTTCAAGGTCCCACGTCCACTTAAATGGCGCAAATTTTAGCCTTAAACAAAATGTTCAGTGACAAAATTTAGGAAATGTCCATCATTGTGTCATGCTTGCTAATTAATGTCTTTACTTCAAAGAATAAAATAATATATAATAGCTAAGTATTAGGAGACTTAACCGAGATATTTTAGATGCTTTTATTCAATTTTATTTCTCGAATAAAAGAATGGGTATATTTTATTTGATAAGAATACCATTTTCATTCAGAAATCTTCCGTTCCAGCAAGGGAAGCTTTAGCTCATGCTTTGCAAATTATATAAAATATAATTAATAAGCTAGATGTATGGCCTGTTATTTCGATACTCTGTAATCAACTATATCTCATTCTCATTATATCTCAACACTTGTATAGTTCACAGGGGTTGATATTATCGGATACAATTTGCGCTGAAATAGAGAAATACCACGGACATTATAGAATAATATTTAAATATTGATAAAATAAATAATTAATTAAGAAAAAGGAAACTTAAAACTTTCTTTTACATTTTCCTTTTAGAATCATACATTTGGTGATAAAATCCTTCTAATCGTTATAAAAAATGAAAATTTATTTTTTTTACTGTTTTTGTCGTACGCAATAATCGCTTAAAGAAAACACAATAAATCTTTTTTCTTTCTTTCTTTCTGTTCTCTTCATTAACGCAGAATACGATGTAATTTCTTCTTTTATTGGTAAAAGCTTTTTCGTGAAATAAATCATTTAGGAAACCAGTTAAATAAATTTTCTGACAATACGTTTCACTGGACCGTAAATTAGGTTTGAAAAATCATTCCTAAAAGAATCTCGGATAAAGGATGTAAAAAATGAAGTAAAAATAGTTGTTGCGCACTTTTTAGCCATTGAAGTGAAAGTAATTTATGATCTACAGCTCAATCTTTAAAGACAGATTTTTGTTATATTTCGTTTCGTTGTGATATAGTGTTTAGAAGTATACAATTACTTAGTACATAATAGATAGTTTCATGATAATTAGATTATACATACGAAGAAGAATTTGGAAAAAAATATATATGAAAATCACATGAAACACCAAGTTAACTTAATATTTGCTCGATAAAAATTATTGATACGTATTTGAATAATTACAATTGTAAAATTAAAAAAAACATAGTATGTATTAAAATAGACCCAGCAGAATCAAATCAATTATCAGGAGTATATAAAATACCATTCTCTAAAGAAGATGGATAAGAGCAATTTTATAAAGAAATGACGAACAAAAAGCTTAAATCTCGGATGAAAGAACATACACTGTAAAAGAAAAAACGACATTTTTACAGTACTAGGTAATGTTCATCTCGCGCACAAACTCGATCACAGAGAATGTGCTGTATCTTTCTTTGGTTTCCTGACTATTAACATGGAAAATACAGTAGTTGCGTAAAATTAACAGTACAATGTGCTGGCAATTTGGACGCCAGCAGTTTGTGCTGTAAAAAAATGCGTCAAATTGCCAGCACATTGTGCTGTTAATTTCACGCAACTATTGTATTTTCCATGTTAATTTAGTCAGGAATCCAAAGAAAGATACAGCACATTCACTGTGATCGAGTTTGTTCTGGCAAATTTACAGTGGTTTTTTACAGTGTATAGCAGACATCAAATACAACAGGGAAACTACAGATTTAGCCAGACTATACAAGAACGAACCTTTACAGATTAATTTTAAAAATAGTAGAATAAATCATTCATCAATATTTTATTTGCCACCCATTATCCGAGCATCAATACAGGTCTTTTTATGCTATGAGAATATATGCAATGATTAAGCCTGCATGGAGCTTCCTAAAATTTGGAAAGAGATGCTCTGAAGAATAATGAAACAATAGAATAAAATAATTCACGCTGACTAATATCCATTTTTAGGTGTGTTCGTAATTATATAAATACGTAGCACCTATAGTCGTCGTTCAGTCCGTCTGTCCGTCCGTATATAACAGACCAAAAACTACCCAACCGAATAGTCTGAAATTTTAAATATACGAGTGTTGCAACATTTTGTCGAGCCATTTCAAATTTTATGAAAATCGGATGTATAGTTTAATTACAGAGACATTCAAAAATTTTTCTTTACATTACGGCCAATGGGGAAATATTATTGCAAGTACATTTTAATGATGTTACAGTCTTCCGAATGGTCTGAAATTTTAAATATGTAATTGTTGTAAAATTTTGTCGAGCCATTTCAGATTTTATGAAAATCGGATGTATAGTTTAATTACAGGGATATTCAAAAGTTTTTTTTTACATTACGGCCAATGCGAAAAATTATTGAAAGTACATTTTAATGATGTTCAGTCTTCCGAATGGTCTGACATTTTAAATATATAATTGTTGTAAAATTTTGTCGGGCCATTTCAGATTTTATGAAAATCGGATGTATAGTTTAATTACAGGGACATTCAAAATTTTTTCGTTACATTACGGCCAATGGGAAAAGATTATTGCAAGTACATTTTAGTGATGTTACAGTCTTCCGAATGGTCTGATATTTTAAATATACAATTGTTGCAAAATTTTGTCGAGCCATTTCAGATTTTATGAAAATCG
This sequence comes from Maratus speciosus, assembly GCA_963932465.1. Taxonomy (NCBI): domain Eukaryota; kingdom Metazoa; phylum Arthropoda; class Arachnida; order Araneae; family Salticidae; genus Maratus; species Maratus speciosus. The sequence goes on from OZ010800.1 coordinate 184,821,862, forward strand.
GATGTATAGTTTAATTACAGTGACATTCAAAATTTTTTCTTTACATTACGGCCAAAGGGAAAAGATTATTGCAAGTACATTATAATTATGTTACAGTCTTCCGAATGGTCTGAAATTTTAAATATAAAATTGTTGCAAAATTTTGTCGAGCCATTTCAGATTTTATGAAAATCGGATGTATAGTTTAATTACAATGACATTTAAAAGTTTTTCTTTACATTACGGCCAAAGGGAAAAGATTATTGCAAGTACATTTTAATGATCTTACAGTCTTCCGAATGGTCTGAAATTTTAAATATATAATTGTTGCAAAATATTGTCGAGCCATTTCAGATTTTATGAAAATTGGATTTATAGTTTAATTACAGGGACAGTCAAAAGTTTTCCGTTACATTACGGGGAATGGGAAAAAATGTATTGCAAGTGCATTTTAATGATGTTACAGACTATGCACTTATGTAGTGTAAAAAAATATACATTCAGTACAATATGGGGTGCAAAAAATATTTATAAAACTAGTTATAGTACGAATGCACCTCATTTGCCACGTTTGACGAGCAATTTCCTACTTGTTTATTTTACAGTTAATTTGATTAGCTATGAGTTCGCGTGATTTTTGTTTATAAGATTTCAGTTAAAAGAAATTTCGCGAAAATATTTGTATCATTATAGATCTTGATAACGTAGTCGTCACAGCAGTGAAACATGTAGATCTGAATAAAAGAAGGTATTTATTTGCATTTTAAATGTATTTTTATCACATTTAGAAGTTATTAAGTTGGTTTAGTGCTTTTTAGAGGTATTGGAATTCTTCGTTCGACTCTAAATAAAACGAAATTAGCAGTCTTATTTTAAGTGGTTTCTGCACAGAGTTTAATGTAGATGTTTTTACACTCATCTCCAAAATTATCTTTTTGTGCATAGAATCATGGATTTTAGAAAACTATTAACTATAATTTTATGGTTTTATGTGGAATAATAAATAACATCATAAAACACAAATACAAAGTTAAAAATTACGATTATTGCACATTATATAAAGCTGTTGCATGAAACATTAAAAAAGTGCAATAATTAGTGACAGCAGTGTTTAGAAAAAATAGAGAAACTGTAAAGATAAATTTGGACATGAGTGTATTTTATTAGCGAATAATGACAAAACTTTACTTACACATCTGCATACGTTTAAAGTGTTTTCAGATTGAATTTTAAAAGTCTATTTTTTTTTCTATTTTTGTTACATTCACGAAACCTTTAGGGGAACTGGGACTCGAAACCACCCAAACAGCTTATTTTCTAGCGAGTTTTGCAAAAAGTATAGCAGGTATAGAGTAGCATCGTGCCATAAAGAAAAAGTAATTAAAAATACATAGAACAGTTTTTTTTTATCTTCAGAATTTATGTATTATATAATTTATGAAATTCCGAATTTCCTGTGTGTCAGCATTCACAGGAAAATATACACCATAGATTTTTATATCACAATAATCATGAGTTTATTTTTTATTAAGTACTTTTCTTCGTTCTATTTGTGCATCGTGTTTTTCAGACCAATAAATTGTATGTTCTTTTTTCTTTCATTTAACGTAAATTAATATAAGACACTCCTATATAAAATATCGTCCATGTATCATCCGTACAAATAGTTTTAAATATTTTTTAAGCATTCTCCCTGAAAACATGTATGAAAATACATTTTTTTTTTTTTTTTTTTTTTGTAAAAATCACTTGCAGAAAGGAAAAAAATATTGTAGTAATAGGAAAATCGCGCTTCTAAATAGCAAAGTTAAATCACATTTTTCTGTTACTTATTCAAAACATAAGGTCCTATTTCCTTACTGATTCCATTTTCGAATCCTGGGCTTGATAATTTTTACGCAGTTAGGAGAATTCGTACAACTTCCCCCAAGCCCATGAAAAGTTTCACAAGAAAAGTCAATATTTATAATGCGTTGCAAATTATTTCTACAACTACCGTAATAACGACATATATAAAGTTGTTTCTATATTTAATTTCTGTTTTAAAGATACATTCAAAATGTTTCCTAACTTAAATGAAATTATTCACGAAGTCTTCTAAATTACTCTAGATCCTAAAACTTGCTTTATGTTACCCGTTAATGTCAAATATTTCTATGTGTGCATATATATTCTACGAATTTTAAGATTATTAGTGTTTCGTTCATCTGACGAAACCCTACACGACTCGCTTCTCTGTCTGTCTGTCCGTCACAGAGCCCGTTTTCAGAAACGATATATGTTGCGACTTGAAATTTTGCATACTTATAGCTGAACACCTCACATCAAACGAGAAATCATAAAATTTTGAAAAAGTCTTATATTTAACCATCTGGGCTCTAACTTGTGTCTTTTAATCTTTTTTTTTTTTTTTTTTTTTTTTCCCTAACTGAGCCCCTAATTAAGTTTAAGACTTGAAATTTTGCATACTTATAGCTGAACACTTCACGTAAAACGACAAATCATAAAATTTTGAAAATGTCTTATATTTAACCCTATGGGCTCTAACTTGTGTATTTTAATCTTTTTGATCTAACTGAGCCCCTAATTAAGTTTAAGACTTGAAATTTTGCATACTTATAGCTGAACACCCTCACATCAAACGACAAATCATAAAATTTTGAAAAAGTCTTATATTTAACCCTATGGGCTCTAACTTGTGTATTTTAAGCTTTTTTTTTTCAAACTGAGCCCCTATTTAAGTTGAAGACTTGAAATTTTGCATACGTATAGCAGAACACTTGCAATCACACGAAAAATTATAATCTTTTCAAAAAGTCTTATATTATTTACCCACCGGGCCCTAACTTTTGTATTTTAAGCAATTTTTCTAGCCTTCCCCCATTGCACCCGGTGGGTACTTTTCTAACTTTTGACGACATAATTTTGACCACTCTTTCATATTTTGCACATAGCCTTACATATTTCAGTTCCACGTTTTACCGCCAGGGGCGCCTACCTATCTCAGGTGCTAAATCCGCACGACAAATATACCTACCGATAGGTTTGAAAATGGAGTTTCGTTCAGATAGAGGTTTGTGTAGAATAGAGTGCGCCCCCTGGTTACGAAATATGGAACTAACAGATTTCGCAAAAGGATAAAGTGTTTTGAAAGGAATATTAAACGAAACCCTCTGTGCGATCTGTGATCACACTTACCCACTTGTTTTTTTTCTAGGCTCGTGTAATCTTGCATTCCTTCTCGTTAATTACTTCTGTTGCAAAATACGTACCGTCGTGGGGGAAAAAAGTAAACACCCCCTGCTAACTCTGCAATAAATTGTCGTAGCAGAAAGTTACAGGTTTCGAGTGATTGTAAATAAAGTATTCTTTTAAATAGGGTATATAAAATTTGCTTAGGGGTCCATCTACATATGAAAACGAACTCAAACTATGTTTTTTTTTTTTTTTTTTTTTTTTTTTTTTTTTTTTTTTTTTTTTTTTTTTTTTACAATAGCAATACCCAAGTTTGACATCATAAATCTACATCCTTCAATTATCCTAAATCTAAATTCTCATGAACTTCGTATCATTAGTTTCCGAGTTATTTTAAAATGAGCATGTTTTAGGGGCTTTATCCAATCTAATTTCGGTTCCCGATTGTTGAAATGCAACAGAATGACTATGTCATTTCTATTAATTTATTACTTCTTGATAATGTGACCATTTGACTCGCTTAATATGTTTTGACTATTGCCAGCCCAAATATTTGAATAAAATGAGTAAAATATATATTTTTTAAATTATGCTTTTCTGCACATCATAGATAACCCTTTAAACTATCACCTTGACGTATAAAATTTTTAAAATTACGAATTCAATATATTTTTATTGGGGTTTTTAGTATTATAATCATACGCAAAATAAAGGATTTTAGGATTTTAATTTCAGGAGATATTAACAAACGTATGAAAGTGTAATTTAGCATTAGAAGCTCTAAAATTTGAAGGTTTATAATTAAAAAACTTATTATTCAAATGACTAGAAATTTTGTTTCTAGGCATATTTGGAAAAGAAGATTTAAAATATATTGTTAAAATTGGGTGTTGGTAGTGAAAAGAAACAAAGTTTGGTCTCGTTTTGATTTGTAGATGCCTCCTGAGAACATTTTATGCGCATCATTTGCAAGTAGACATCATTTACGATAGATGGTGCCATAACCTTTATACTACTCTTATTAGTTGCAGAGTTAGTAGGGGTGTTTGCTTTTCCCCCCACGACTTCACGTATCTTTTCATCTGATATTGGAAAATGAACAACGCAATTTATCTGTCTTTGAAGAAATGCGTTAATTCTTTTCAAAAAATGCTTCCATATGATATTTTGTTCTTCGTAGGCGTATTACGACCCGTAGTAAGTCTTTTTTTGACTAATACAAAACAAGTTGGAAATTGCTCGTCAAACGTGGCAAATGAGGTGCGTTCGTACTATAACTAGTTTTATAATTATTTTTTGCACCCCATATTGTACTGAATGTATACTTTTTTGCACTTCATAAAACGCATAGTCTGATACACCATTAAAATGCACTTCCAATAATTTTTTCCCATTCCCCGTAATGTAACGGAACACTTTTGACTGTCCGTGTAATTAAACTATACATCCGAATTTCCTAAAATTTGAAATAGCTCAACAAAACTTTGCAACAATTATATCTTTAAAATTTCAGACCATTCGGAAGGCTGTAATATCATTAAAATGCACTTGCAATAATTTTTCCCATTCCCCGTAATGTAACGGAACACTTTCGACTGTCCCTGTAATTAAACTATACATCCGATTTTCCTAAAATTTGAAATAGCTCGACAAAACTTTGCAACAATTATATCTTTAAAATTTCAGAGAATTCGGAAGGCTGTAATATCATTAAAATGCACTTGCAATAATTTTTCCCATTGGCCGTAATGTAAAGAAAAACTTTTGACTGTCCCTGTAATTAAACTATGCATCCGATTTTCCTAAAATTTGAAATGGCTCGACAAAATTTTGCAACAGTTATATCTTTAAAATTTCAGATCATTCGGAAGGCTCTAATATCATTAAAATGCACTTGCAATAATTTTTCCCATTGGCCGTAATGTAAAGAAAAACTTTTGACTGTCCCTGTAATTAAACTATACATCCGATTTTCCTAAAATTTGAAATGGCTCGACAAAATTTTGCAACAGTTATATCTTTAAAATTTCAGATCATTCGGAAGGCTGTAATATCATTAAAATGCACTTGCAATAATTTTTCCCATTGGCCGTAATGTAAAGAAAAATTTTGACTGTCCCTGTAATTAAACTATACATCCGATTTTCCTAAAATTTGAAATGGCTCGACAAAATTTTGCAACAGTTATATCTTTAAAATTTCAGATCATTCGGAAGGCTCTAATATCATTAAAATGCACTTTCAATAATTTTTCCCATTGGCCGTAATGTAAAGAAAAACTTTTGACTGTCCCTGTAATTAAACTATACATTCGATTTTCATAAAATTTGAAATGGCTCGACAAAATTTTGCAACAATCATATATTTGAAATTTCAGACCATTCGGCTGGGTAATTTTTGCTCTGTTACATGCGGACAGACGGACGGACAGACGGACGGACGGACTGAACGACGACTATAGGTGCTACGTATTTATATAATTACGAACGCACCTAATGATTTTTTTCTTCAGAAAAGCGTTCCGATAGATCTTTTTTGTGGAGTAGAGATTTAACAAATACTATGTTTTACTTGGTACTGTGAGATGTATTAGGAGTATATTTTTATACTCTAAATACAATCTAAGGGAGTATTTGTAGTATTAAAAAAAAAAAAAAAACACACCTGTTGCGTTCATGGATTAACTTGACTTGAAATTGGATTATTAATGGTTTTCGAATCACTTTAACCCTTTCAGGGGCAAAGTACTATTGTTGCTAAAATGTTAAAATGATTGAATGACACCGGTTTTATGAACAAATTTATATGAAACTATGTAACATATTTTCTTCGCGTACATTGTATTAAGCAAAATAAAATTTCTTTATTCTGATGCCAATGTGGCATTTGGGAGTTAAAATTAAGTGATATATATAATATACCGGTGCCCTTCAAGGGGTTAATAAGTACAGATAGTTAATAGAAAAATCTGTTTATGTTGAATGTTATAAATATACCTTAATGGGTGTTTTTGTAGTCTACTCAGTAGCTAATTTTTAGTTTCCTTTATTTTAATGTATATTAATATTTAATGCTCTATTTATACTTATCATGTCATTTGTTGTCCATGGGCACCTTCGGCAGCGTTTGTTTTCCTATAAGTCGTTTTTGAAAAAAAAAAAGACTTGTCTTGTTTATGAGGCATAGAAATATTTTGATCATACATTGATTGCTTTCTGTCTTTTATGTAAGAAAAAGCATAAAAATAAATATACTTATTCTCGTTAATTGTCTTGTGATTTGATATGAAATATAAGAAACCCATTTGTTTTCTGAAAAGACAGATTTATGAATTAATAAATGATTTTAGATAGATAAATACTTTTTCTCTTTATTACATTTCACAAGATAATTAAACCTAATATTGTAAGTATTATTGGAAAGCTTTAAAATTGTATACTTTAAAATTGTATTTGTATGGTTTACACCCCACCCCGTCCTCCCCAAAACATATATATATATATATATATATATACTAATATTATAAAGATGTAAAAATTGTTTTATTGTTAGAGGTTTTCTCTGGAGCTACCGAACAGATTTCAAAAGTAATAGTATCAAAATGATGGTGTTCGTCCTACTTAGAACTTAGGCTATATTTTATGTTGGTGCCACTACCCCAAAGGGAGCGCAGGAGAAAAAAAAACGTTCTAAAAATGCAGTTTTTGTGTTATGGATGGGCCTAGGACAATGAAATTTGGAATGGTAGTTACTTATAAGATATAAATGATATCTAAGAACATTTTGTAAACAATTCGAAATTTAATAGGCGTGAAAATGTACAAAATGCGTTCTAAAAACGTCCGAAATGGTGGTTTCCACACAATCTCAGGAAATACCAAACCGATTTAAAAAATAATGGTGTCAAAATGATGGTAACAACCCTTTCTCTATGATAGGCTATATTTTATGTTGGTGCTACTACACCAAAAGGGGTGGGTGCAGGAGCAAAAAAACGTTCTAAATTACGGTTTTTGCGTTACTGAAGGGCCTAGAAATATGAAATTTGAAATTTTAGTTATTTATTAGATATAAAGTATTTTTAAGAACAGTTCATTAAAAATTCGAAATTTAAAAGGGGTGAAAATGCACAAAAAGCGTTCTGAAAAACGTTCTAAACGCGGTTTCTACACAATCTCAGGAAATACTAAATGATTAAAAAAATGAGGGTGTCAAAATGATAGTAACAACACTTGCTCCAAGATAGGCTATATTTCATGCCGGTGCCACTACGCCAAAGAGGGTGCAAGAGCAAAAAACGTTCTAAAAATGCAATTTTTGCGTCACTGAAGGGCCTAGAAATATGAATTTTGAAATATTAGTTACTTATTAGATATAAAGGATTTCTATGACTGTTCTTAAAAAAATTTGAAATTTAAAAGGGGTAATAATGCGCGAAGAGAGTTCTAAAAAACATTATAAATAGTGATTTCTACTCAATTTTGGGAAGTATCAAATCGATTTCAAAAGTAATGGTTGTAAATTGGTGGTGACAGACCTTGCTCTAACATGGCTTTGTTTTATGTTTGTATAATTACCACCATAGGGTTGCAGGAGAAAAATAACGTTCTAAATTGCGGTTTTGTGTTCTGGAAGGGCCTAGAATCATGAAATTTGGAATGGTAGTTACTTATAAGATATCAATGATCTCTAAGAACATTTCTTTAAAAAAAAATCGAAATTTAAAAACGGTGAAAATGCGCGAAAAACGTTGTAAAAATCATTCTAAATTGCAATTTATATGCAGCCGCAGTCAAATATAATGGTGTAAAATAATGGAGACAGCCCTTGCTCTAAGGTAGGCTATATTTTATGTCTGTTTCCACTACCCCAGAGGAGATGCAGGGACTAAAAAGTTCTAAAAATGCGATTTTTGAATTATGGTAGGTATTCATGACATTTTGCATGGTATATATTTAAGAACATTTATTTAAAATTTGGAAATTTAAAAAGGGTGTAAATGCGCGAAAAGCGTTCTAAAAACGTTCTAAATGCCGATTTGTGAGCAATCTCAGGAAGAATCAAACTGATTTCAGAAGTAATTGTAGTCAAATTGATGCCGACAGCCTCTGTTCTAACATAGACGCTATTTCATGTCGGTGTCACTATCACCTGGGTGATGCAAGAGCAAAAAATGTTCTAATTTTCAATTTTTTGTGATCGGTAGGGGCTAGTAACTTGAAATTAGGTAAGGTACATTTTTATTAGATATAAATGATCTTTAAGAACAGTTTTGAAACAATTGGAAATTTAAAAGGGGTGAAAGTGCGCGAAAAGCGTTCTAAAAACGTTGTAAAAAAGTTCTAAATTGCGATTTCTACTCAATCTCAGGAAACAACAAACCTATTTCAAAAGCAATGGTTGCAAATTGATGGTGACAGTCCCTGCTCCAACATGGGATATATTTAATGTTGTTGTCACTACCATCTTGTGGTGCAAGAGCAAAACTTGTTCTAATTTTCGTTTTTTGCACAACTGAGGGGTCTAACATTTTGAAATATGGCATGGTATTTACTTATAAGATTCAACTGCTTTGTACGAACAGACGAAAAAACATTCCAAATTTAAAAGGATGAAGTGAGTGAAAAGCGTTCTAATAATTACAATTTTTATTCAATCTTATCAAATACCAAACCGATTTAAAACATAATGGTGTCAAACTGTTGGTGATAGAACCTGCTCAAACATAAGCTATATTTTATGTCTGTGCCGCTATTACCAGAAGGTTGCAGGAGCAAAAAACATTATAAATTGCGAATTCTGTGATACTGAAGAGGCTAGAAACTTTAAATATAGCCTGGTAGTTACTTATAAAATATAAATGCCTCGAAGGACTGCCGAAAATAAATTCCAATTGAAAAGGGGTGAAGCGAAGTGGAAGTTCGGAAAGCGTTCTAAAAAAGTCCTAAATTACGATTTCTATGCAATTTCAGGCAATATAAACCGATTATAAAAGTAATAATTGCGAATCAGTGGTAACAGTCTCTGATCCTACACATCTGATCCTTTTATGCGTATGATTCTACCACCTGGGCTTCACAGGAAGAACAAAAGTTCTAAAAAAAGCCTTTAAAAGCTTTATAAATTACGTTTCTGTGGAATATTAGGAAATAAAAAACCGATTTCAAAATTAATGTTGCTAAATTAATGGTGATAGTTCCTATTTCAATATAGCCCTTTATTTTGAGAGAGGTGGTAGGACTTTAAATTTGACATGGTGGTTAATTTTAAGACGTAAGAAGATGGTTTCTAAAAAATTCAAAACCTCAAATGAATACTGAAATAAGCGTATTAATTGATCATAAAAGTTTCAAAATATTTTCTAAATTGTCATTTATTTAATTTTATTTCTTTTTATTAATTTAAATCTATTTTCTGCTTTATGCAGTGTAATAATGATGTTTAGTCAAACTATGTTTTAAATAGTAATTTTTGAATTTTTTCTAAAAGTATAATTTCTTTTAATAAAAATTACAGATATAAATATCACTTCGCATATTTCAAATATTACGTGAGCAAAGCCGCGGGGTTCGCTAGTTGATTAATAAATAGGATAAATTTTAAAGAAATAAAACTCTCAGTGTGTTTTAAATTTGCGAATAAAACTTGTAAGCAAAAAACGAAAGCTATTTTTATTCAAAGATGAGTTTTATAAATGCCTTTTATTGTTTCGTAACCTTAATATTTTTATATATCTATATATCTATGTAGTTTTTAAATTTTTGTAAAACAAAGAAGAATCAAACATAGTTAATGCCTATTTTAAATAACTGTGGAAAATGTTTTTTGCTGGAAAAAGATGTTACATTAAAAAATATTCAGACTAAAATTAGCTCCTCCCTCTTCAACTTATTTAAATGAATTTGAAAATGCTTTTTGCTCGAAAAAGATGTTACATTAAAAAAATATCCAGATTAAAATTAGCCACTTCCTTTTCAACTTATTTAAATGAATTTGACTAAACGACTTTAAATATATGCCTCTTCAAACTTTAGTATTATCAGTCATATGAATGTTTATTTATTATTATTATATAAATATTTTTAGTAATGTTTAATTTGATACTTTTTTTTTTATCAATGTAATTTTGTTATTTTATACAATATTTATTTATATAACTAATTATTATAAAATTATAGACTATTATGTGTATTTACATAATATTTTGCAAATAACACATAAAATATATAATTTTTTAGAGAATAGAAAACTCATATGTTAGCTTTATAGTTTATAATTTTAGTATGTATAGATCTCTTCACAACCAGATTTTTTTTTAAATATAAATAATAGTCTAAATAAAAAATATAAATAAAAATAATAATATAGATGCAAAGTATAAATAAATAATTTTTTTATGCTAAATTAAATATTTAAAATGATATTCATGGTTAATTATTTAAATTCCATGCTTTCACATTAAATTATTTGAAATACACGTAAGACATTCTGGTGATATTGTAAACTCCCCCCGCCCTCCTCGTTTGTTTTGCTATCTAAAACCAAGAAAAAATTTCGAAAGCGGAGGCGATCATCTTATTATTTTTCCTTACACTCATCTGACTGACAATCAATTATTCTTAAGTATAACACAAATATTTTTAGTAAATAAATAAATAACAAACAATTCTTGGAATATTGAGCTAAACTTTAGACAGACAGTCGCTACAATTTAACGCATTGCAACACATTAAAGTCACTACAATTAAAAACTGGCATTAACATTTTTTTCTTCTTTGTTTTACGACTCTTAAAAACTTCATACATATCTGAAATATTAAGATTTTTGGGAAACAGTGAAAAGCATTCATAAAACTTACCTGTAAATAAAAATACCAATGGATATCCTTTTTCATGCCTTTCAACGAAGCTTTTTGCCATTTGCACTTTGAAAAGGGTCATTCCTTGCAAAATGAGCAAATCAGCTGTGGCAGACATGTCACAGATTTTAATTAAAATCAGTCTATAACTAGGTTATATCTATTTATGAGTAAATGTAAAATAATAGATTTCAGGATTGTTTATTTAAGTATTAAAATTTACATTAAAACTGAATGTAAAATCGAAGTTCTGTCTACATGCTTAAATATTCAATTTCAATTATTAGCTTTAGGAATGGAAAGACAATATTAAAAATTATTTATAATTTGGAATGAATAATAATTAACAGACTGGAGTAAGTTAGTAATTGTATCTTTATTCCGTAATGAGAAAAAAATTATTTTAAAAAAATTTTGAGGGAAAAATGCGACATTTCTATTACTCGATGAAGCATTAGGGACAGCTCTTACAAGGTTTTTTTTTACGTTACAATTAAAAGTGCATATTTTAAATATCGAAAGTTTCTTTCTTGAATTTTTTATTCCTTAATGAGAAAAAAAAATAAATAGTAAAAAATATTGAGTGTGAAACGCAATATTCTATCACTACTTTTTAAGTGAAGGAAAGCTTTATTAAACTTTTAAATTCTTTGATATTGTAGATAAAGGTGTATATTTTAAATATAGACACTTTTATTTTTGCTTTCAGTTTATTTTTGCCTCAAGAGTATTTTTAATTAAAGTAGAAAGAAATTACTGAGTAGAAAAAAAAACTATATATTAATTCTAAATCCAAATAAAAAAACTAGATGGCAGCACTAAAATTGTTTTCCCATGAAATCGTGCAATATTTTAGGAAAAGCGCGAGAATTCAAAAGAGGAATAGCGAATGGAATATAGATTACATTACTACTTTGAACCCAATTTTGTTATGTTAGGAATCAAAAGGCAATCTTGAATTTTTTTAACATATCATGGACTTATTAATCTTTATGTCTAAGCAATATTGTTAATGTCGGATCCGTCCTTTATTTATTTTTGGCTCATATAGAAGAGGAAAAATCACGATTTTGTATATATTTTTTTAATTTCTATTTTTTTTTAAGATGAAGGAAATAAATGGCGACTTTCAAACTTTGGGAATTCGATCTCCATATGTCATACTACATCAGGCATTATTTTCACAGATGTTTTTTAATTCCTTGGATTTTTATAACGTTTCTAATTTTCTCAAAATTCACAAATTTTCAATTTTTACAAGCAATATATAATTAATTATGATGTTACTAAATTATTATTACTCAATAAATAGGAAGATAATTTTTCAGAGTTTACAAAATTAAAAAAAATTCCTTTCTGTTAAATAGTTTTCAAGATACAGAACTTCAAACTTGCAACTTTGGCCTATTGTCCACATGCCATTCTAGATCACAATTTTTTTAAATGTCCAAAATTGCTAAAAAAAAATTTTTTGTCAAGATATTTTGCAAAGCATTACTTATGAATTGAACCTCTGCATCGATTTTTATTAAAATTGGTTAGTATGTGGCCACGACTTTTTTTAAATTTTTGCTCATTTTACGTGGAATGACCCAAAACGACCGCTAAAGAACCCTTTGCAACCGTTTCGACCTTGTCCATTCTAAAGAACCTGTTTCTCTACTGCGGGAAGGAGCGTTGTTCTGTTCTTGTCGCCGGAAAGGGAGACCATAGATAATTTGTTTACAGAAGTTGATTTGCGCCGAGAGATACCTCCACGGATTAATTTTTTTCAATGAATCAAGTGAATGACTCGCTACCGCTTGTTTACGTTTTACGCTAATATATGCTTTTAACTCGAGTTCTGAAATTCTTTTTCAACTGCGCAAATCATTCAAAATTTCTTAGTTTGGGATAAATTATGTTGAACAGAAGAGATTTCACGTACAAAAGATTTGTATTTATGCAGATAAGTTTTCTCTTACACATCTCAAATCATAATTAAGCCTAACGGGCTCCATCTTATCGGAGACTGGTAAGATCGATGGGTTTGCCTTTTATTATATAGAGATTTATACTTATCGAGTATTTTACATAGAACAGGAAGATCTCTAAACATTAAAATGTTCCTCTTAAGAAAAACATTTCAAATATTTGTTAATAAAATTACGCGGGAAAATATCTTGACGCTATTAATTTTTGTTTGTTTTATGAAGCGTGAGAGATATTAAAAAAATCGATTTTATTATTTTGATATACACATTTTATGTATCGTTCTGAAATATTGAATGCAAATTTGGTGAATATTTAGTTTTATTTAATTAATGTACTTAAATGGTGTCTTAAATGGTGCAAACAATTATGTTATGTTGTCCCGCAACATGCTGTGAAATCATGGTGAATTGAAAAATAAACTGACACAAGGGATTGTGGCGAGACCGAATTAGCACTTTGCTTTTCAATATAAACTTAAATAAACGAAATTGCCTTGCAAATTTACTTTTGTTGAAGTGAGAAATTTCTCAATTTTAATATTAAGGGAAGAAAGGTTAGGGCAAACTTGCTTCCTTCCTACGAGAAAAAGAGACACAAAATTTTCGCGGATTTAATTATGAACTGTTGAAAATTTCTCAAAAAGAATAAATAAATTCTGATTAAACATATTTGGAAGATTTCTTACTTAAAAACCAAATAATAAAAGTTGTTTGTTTGCACATGAAATAATAAAGATTCAAATGCATTTTTCAAATGTATTCTACAACCTTGTTTATTTAGTTTTGAACTAGAAAATGTTCGTCTCATTATGAATTATTTTCTTATTCATTATTTCGAGTATTCTGCATAGAACTGGAAGATCTGTAAACATTAAAATATTCATGTTAAAAAAAATAGTTCAAATATTTGTTAATACAAATTACGCGGGAAAATATCCTCACGCTATTAGTTTTTGTTTGTTTTCTGAAGCGTGAAAGATATTTTAAAAAGAATTTATTGATTTAAAAAACAGATCAATTTTATTATTTTGATATAAACATTTTATGTGTCTTTCTGAAATATTGCATGCCGATTTGGTGTATATTTTGTTTAATTTAAATCTTGTACTTTGTAATATTATTAAAAACAAACAATTGTTTCTGCTGCATTTATCCTAAGAGATGCTGTTGTTTTACCTGTATTGTATGATAGTATTAAGGTGCAGTCGTGGAAAAAAAAAAGTAAAAACCTCCTACTAAAACCTCAAGAAATTATCGTAGAAGAAAGTTACTGGTATCGAACGATTGGAAATAAAGTCTACTTTTAAATGATGTATATAAAATTTGCTTATGGGGCCCTCTACATATTAAAACGAACCATAACTTTGTTTTATTTTTTCAATAGCAGTACTCAGTTTTGACAGCATAATTGAACTCTACACCCTTCAATTAGCCTTAAAACGAATTTTTATGCAATTCGTGCGATAAGTTTCCGAGAAATTAATTATTTTAAAACGAGCGTATTTTAGGGGCTGTATCAAAATTGAAGTTCGGTACACGTTTGTTGACCGAGAAAGCCTCCTTCTTGATCAAGGCATCTCAAGTGCTGCTCAAGCAGTCATTGGAGACTGCTTGATTACAGGATACAGAAAAAATTTCAAAATATCTAGTCACTTCTATCACAGAGGGCCCCGTAAACCATCATTTTGCTGTTTTTAAGCATAATTTGAAAACTACTTGGAAGAAAAATGTGAAATTTGGGATTTCAATAAAGCAGGACTTAATAAATCTAAATCCATCAAAAAATTGTAGGTTTCTATTCAGAATTGTTTCGAATATTAAATTCATAATTCATATCATAAAATTATAAAAAATGCAAATTCAACGTATTTATGTTTGGGTATATTAGAATTATTGCTACACAAACAATTAGCACATTAGGAGTATAATTTCTGGAGATGTAAATAAAAGTATGAAAATGTAATTTAACATTCGAAGCACTAAATTTTGAATGTTTATAATTCAAAAACTTATCATTCGAATGACTTGAAATTTGGTGTCTGGGTATAGTTTGAACCAAAGATTTGAAATATCTTTTTAAAATTGTGTATTGCTATTGAAAAAAATGAAGTTTGGCTTCGTTTTAATATGTAGATGGCCCCTAAGCAAATTTTATATACATCATTTAAAAGTAGACTTTATTTTCAATCGTTCGGTACCAGTAACTATCTTCTACGATAATTTGTTCCGTAGTTAGTAGGGGGTGTTTACTTTTTTTTCCACGACTGGTCATTGAGAATGAAAGAAGTTAATACTAAGTAAACTAGCAGAAAAGGAAGGGACATTTGAACAACTTAAAATTCATTTAATTAGCAATATTTAAAGATTTCAAAAATTGTCATTGGGTTTATTAAATCTATCAACAATTAAATATTAAAAATAAGCAGGCAGCAGGAACTCTGCTTTTTTCAGAATTTAGTGTCTCCTGTGATGAAAAACAAAATGTAAATATAGATAGTACAAAACATAATTCATATTAAGACTTAAAGTTTTTCCTTCATATAAAATGACGTCATTTGCATTCATTAAAGAATTCCACATTTACGGTCCTCTCTTTATAAACATCTATACAAAAGTATGTTTAGGATGTCACTATCGCCGAACAATACATAAACCCAGCAAAATTCGATGTCTTCGTTCACGAAACTCTACAGAAATTCGGGTATCTAATTATTCATAAGTAATCATTTGTTTGTTACATTAATATGTATACTGAGAATCAAATAATTTTTTTAATAGCTCCATGCTTTATCAGAAATTATTCTTTTTTTTTTTTTTTTTTTTTTTTTTGAAAATGTCATTACACACGGAATATTAAACTTGGATTCTTTCAGCTTTTTGATAGGAGTTAAGTAAATGCGTATAAACAAAAGTCACGCATGTATACTTAAAAAACATTTTTTTAGCAGACGATATTTTTGGAATAGCACGTATTTTAATTACAATTATTTTCCCGTTTATTTGAGAAAATGGCATCAAAAAGATATATTGGGTTGGCAAGAAAGTAATTTCGGTTTTGTAGTATTGAAGAAAACTCATTTTTTTTAAGACAAAGAATAAACTTTAATCAATTATATATTTTCCATTTTGTTCAAGGACCTTCTGCCATCTTTCTTCCAGCTGCATGATTCCGCATTCATAGAACTTCTGGTCCTTATCAGACAAAAACTGAACCAAGAACTGTTTTAGGTGATCGTCATTTGTGAAATTTTTACCATTCAAAGAATTCTGCAAACTTCGAAATAAATAGTAATCAGATGGTGCCAGGTCAGGGCTGTAGGGTGGATGCGACATCACTTCCCAACCAAGCTCTAATAATTTCCCACGAGTTAACAAAGATGTGTGAGGCCGGGCATTATCATGGTGGAAGACGATTCCTTTACGATTTGCCAATGCCGGTCGCTTTTCCATGATTGCTTCATCCAGTTTTATTAGTTGCTGACAGTAAATATCTGAATTAATTGTCTGGTTTCTTGGGAGAAGCTCGAAATACACAACACCTTTGTAATCCCACCAAATAGACAGCATGATCTTTTTTTTGATGCAATTCAGCTTTCGATGTGGTTTGTGCTGGTTCATCATGCTTGAACCATGATCGTTTTCGAATGACGTTACTGTAAGTGACCCATTTTTCATCACCAGTGATGATTCTTTTCAAGAAAAGATCGTTTTTATTGCGTTTAAGATGCATATCACAAATATTGATTCGTTGTGTTAAGTGAATATCTTTCAATTCATGCGGAACCCAAATATCGAGCTTCTTAACGAGTCCAAGACCTTTTAAGTGATTTTCAACAGTTGTGTGAGATAATTTTAACCTCTCTGCAATCTTTCGAACAGTTACATGACGATCCTCTTGAATAATGACACTGATTTGGTCATCAGAAACTTTAGTCGGTCGACCAGAACGTTGGTCATCTTTCAGTGAAAAATCGCCAGAACGAAATTTTTTAAACCAATTCTGACACGTGCGCTCTGTTATGCAATCAACATCATAAACTTCACATATTTCTTTATAAGCCTCTGTAGCTTTTTTTTCTTTTCCGGAAATAAACAAGTAAAATATGCCAAAAATGTTCGTTTTTGCACTCCATGTTAAAATTGACCCTCAACAAACAGTTGCAAACTAAATCACACTGGAATGGCTTAAAAAGCAACCTCAAGGTCACTGCTATCAAATGGCAAAATACCAAAAACATTACTAGCAGAATTCATTCAAAAAAATTTACATAAATCTCTGAATGTGTGAAAACAGAAATTACTTTCTTGCCAACCCAATAGTAATCTAGTAATCTACTACACTTTACAGACACTTTACTTTTCTACAGAAATGGAGTACTTCAGTTGACACCATTACATAAATGGTTTTAAAAACTACAAAAAATTAATATCTGAAAATACAGGGTGTCCAGCGAATAAGACCCTGATTTCAAAATTAAATATCTGAAACACAAAGATCGATAGAATTATGCGATAAACGGTTTGTTTATTAGCTAAGCTGTAAAAATGTTATACCGATGTTTCAAATTTTAGTTGCAAAAACCATTAAAAGAAGGCGCTGTAATCGCAATGCCTATAAATTGTGCTTAGACGTCCAGAACACTAGCGTCTCATTCCTAGGTGGATGCCTATGGCAAAACGAAAATTGGGAAAGTCCACTTTTTCATTGAGGTGATGTGCAGAAGTGGAGACATCTGGCCACATAATTATTGCATCAGCTTTAATTTTAGAGAATTTCAATTAATATTACTTTCAATACAAGATTAGAAGTCTTTATATAAGAACTTATTAAAATATTTTATTAAATTAAATTTTTAATGCCATTTAATTATTTAAATAAAAATGCATATATTTAGGAAAATAATTTTGTACTTTTTATTTATTTTTTATATTTTAAAATCACGGCATAATATTTCGGTATTATTGTTTATACCTGAATTATTATAAATAAAAAAGTAATTTTGCACTTCTCATTTATTTTTAAATCACGGCATAATATTTTGGTTTTAGCACAACACATATATTTCTTTTCTTTGTAAAAAAAAAAAAAAAAAAAAAAAGTTTTAGAGACAGAAATTATGCATTAAATTATTTCATTTTTAAAAGGAATTGATGATAAGTCATATAATCAACGTCGAAGCAAAACTACTTTGGAGGCTGCATTCCTTTCCAACACTTCGGATCATATCGCTAAACGCTGTACAATACTTCTGTGCTCAATGATAAAAAAAATAAAAATGAGTTTTTAAAATTAAAATTATTTTTTTAAGTTAATTAAGTTTTTAAAACAAGAAACTTTGTATTTTTTCATTCAAACTATTTTTTACAAAAAAAAAAAAAAAAAAAAAAAAAAAAAAAAAAAATGAATCATTATTATAAATGCTCAATGATTTTTTTAAAAAAAAGAGGTTTCGTTTAGCTTAGTTAAATTTTAAAACCGGAAGCTTTGGATTTTTTTATTCAAAGTTTTTTTCACAATTTAAATAAATATTAAAAAGTAAACATTTCCAATTTTCTGAAATCCTCCTGTACTTGGATTCGATTCCACGATCTACCATTTAGGAGAGAAATGACATACCACAGAGATACTGGTATCCGGACCGAAGTAGCTTATAACAAAATTTGAAACAAATCTCAATTCAGTCAACACATGGCTCCGCTTCTGCACATCATCCAAATAAAATATTTTAATAAGTTTTTATATAATGATTGCTAAACATTTTTATGAAAATGCTGTTAATTGAAATTCTCTAAATTTAAAGCTGATGCAATAATTCTGTGACCAGATGTCTCCACTTCTGCACATCACCCCAACAAAAAAAGTGATCTTTCCCAATTTTCGTTCTTCCATAGGGAGCCATCAAGGAATGAGACGGTAGTGCTGTGGACTTTGAAGCACAATTTGTAGACATTGCGATTACAGCGCCATCTGTTAACGGTTTTTGCAACTAAATTTCGAAACTTCTGTATAACATTTTTACAGCTTAGCTAATAAATAAACCGTTTACCGCATAATTCTATTGATCTTTGTTTTTGAGATATTTAATTTTGAAATCAGGGTCTTATTCGCTAGACACCCTGTAAATTGAGACGCAGTTTTCAAACAAATTGCATTTAAAATTACTTTTTCCTTAAACGACGGTGTAAAAATTGCAGTAGATATTATCAATATTTAACTATACATTGATACATCTACTTCGTTAATTTTGTAACGGGACGTTATTAGGGTCAGCGAAGCGAATCCTCTACTAGTCTACTCAAATTACATTTTGTCGTACACTTTACAAAAAAACTATTCAGTATTTTGCCTTGGAATTAAACTTAAAAATACATTATGACCTGTAGATTTGCACAATGTTATTTTCTTTACAGAATAACCTTAAAAAAATTATCATTTTAATTAATTTATTTTACATATTTTTCCATTACGGATGCATTTTGGAAAAAAAAAATGAAACACGTATATTTTCAGAAGAAAAATTAATAAATCATGGAGTCAGTACTTATAGATAGAATCATGATTAATTAAATAAATTAAATTTATTTTCATTATTCCGCCAAAATATCTCAAAAACTGTTTTTTTAAATTTAACTAGCTGTTTAACCCGCTTTATGCACGGGAGTTCATGAATTGAATTCTAAAACCAAAATTTAAAATAACTATTTGATTTACTAAAATATTTTTCTACTACTGCTCATTTTTTAAATAAAATTTAATTTTTCATGTTTCTATGGCAGTCGATAGTCTGCTGCTTCTTTGGAATAAGGAATAAATAGAATAAAAAGTTTTGTTGGAGTTTGTGATAAAATGTTTGTGTTTATCTAAAAAGAAAATTGTAATAATTAAGCGGAATTAAATCATCTCTATTTGCATCTAAGGTAAAATAATTATCATAATACCCGCAGGAGCTTTTTAATATTGCAGCGTGGCATACATAATATGTATATCTCTAATTATTTGCATGTGAGGCAAAAGAATTATTGTAATGCCAGCTACAGCTTTTTAATATTGCAGCGTGGAATACGTAATATGTAAGGTAAAAGAATTACCGTAATACCGACTTTACTTACATTAAACTTTCTTATATTAAAAATGTATGTTATTTGAGAGCAAAATATGCATTTTAATAGAATACACAACTTATTCTTACTATGTGAAATAATTGACGCAGACGAAACTTATGCATTTTAAAAGAATTATATTATGATTTTATTTATTTTTTATTTTTATTTTTATTTTTATTTTTATTTTTTTTTTTGTAAAGTGGCAACAAAAAAAATTAAACAATTAAAATTAAATGTTAAATTTATTGTATAAAGTGTTATTTGAATTCGAATGTTGAAAATTTAACCAAATGAAATATATTTACTATTAAGAAGTAATTACTATCAGTATTATTTTTAATATGTTGTCCGTTTAAAAACAATTTATGAAATGTGTTAGTTCTATTATAAAGAATGCCGAGAAAACGTACACTTACTGGTCGAAAAGAACGCGAACATGATTTAGCTTTAAGACAAGAGACTAGATACCAGCGCAAAAAACGACAACATGACGAATCGCTTCTGGCAGATAATGCATGTGCTCGGAAATATGCTTTAAATTTCGAAAATGAAAAAAAAATATATATATATATATATATATATATATATATATATATATATATTTATATATTTATATATTTTTTGTAAAATTTGTCATCGACGTTGGTTTGACATGCATATACAATCTGACGGATCTTGTAAGACTTTCCATAAATGTATAGTAAATAATGAACTATTTTTTTTTCTGTAGATAATAATATGGATCCAGGTCCACAACCGGAAATATTGAATAACTTAACTTTCGTTGAGGAGCAATTAATTGCCCAAGTTCATCCAGTTATTACTGTTTATCGCATTAAAGGTGGTCAGCTTGGATATAGTGGGCAAGTTATTAATTTTCAACAAGGTATTACAGAATTTTGTACTTTATTACCTCATTCCATAGATACTATATCACAGTACATCTTTGTTAAAAGACAAGATGGTGAAGAATTAAAAGATTTTATAGTAAATCGTGAAAACGTTAAGTCTGCTTTAGAATATCTAAAGGAAAATAATCCTTGGTATCGTTATATTACTATTGATGAAAATAATTTGCAAAGTTTACCCGAAAATGAAAGTATTTTTCAGCGAATAATACTCTGTCAAGAGCAATAGCAGATTTATTTACCATCAGTTGAAAAAATTTTGAATTCTGTAGATGATCAATGTCCATGGACAAATAATATTTATGAATCCGGAACCCCAAATGCGACTTTCAGATGTAATCGAGAGGTAATAAATAGTATGTTAGGTATTAAAGAAGGAAATGATGAATGCAGTGTCATTCTTAGGCCTCAGATAGATACTAAGCCTATAAATGTATTTTCATGTGATGGATATATTTGTACAGCTTTTCCTACGTTATTTCCAACAGGAAGAGGTGATCTTTGAGATGCTAGAGTTCGCATGATTTACAGGATCAAGAACTGAATGAGGTAGTCTAGCATTGACTCAAACGCTATCGTCCACGTCATGTCCACTTGGCGGACATGTTGTATTTTTTATTTCTCCATAAATATCATAATTATGCGCAAATCTTGATACTCCTGCGAAAAATAACAATTTAAAACCATATTTATGAGAGTTTTTTTTTTTTTTTTTTTTTTTGGGGGGGGGGGGGTATACTGGCTCCATGGTGTGATGATCCTTTGCGCATAAAAACTGAGAGATTCTTCCATGGGAATGGATAAGAATTCCCATACATGATACCAACTATTGGTCTCAGCTTGAATAACTCATCTTCTTCATTAGGCTATATATTATCGTTCAGATGGGGAAAAATGTCGTATACTTTGTATGTATTCAAAGTCATAGCGCAACTACCTAGTGGTACACCAAAGACAGTGATACCAAACAATCTAATGAATTTAAATTTTGCCATGCTACTCAAGGTACAGATTCTTAGATACTTCTTTATATCTGTCGAGCATATAATGAGTGGCTTTAGAATACGTTTTAGAACATTATACATGCTTCTTTGTTCAGAGATATGATCGAAAAGTGCTGGGTGGGAAACAAAATATAAGGTGTTTTTAATGATAACACTTTTTCAGGCAGAGAAACATCTCCAATAATCTTTATCCAAGAAGGATCTGGCTGCAGAGTGTACAGCTTTCAATTTTTCTGTTTACGCTTACCTGACTGCTTATGTTTTGATGTAGATGGAATATTCACTATCCTGACGTTTTCACCAACAATCTAGTCAACTTCATTAGCTGATTTATCTGCTTGTAAATCACAATCAGTCTCATCATAAGTGTCTGAACCGTTTTTGAATAGAACGTTTGGATCAAAAGGTGGATCGTCATTGTTGCCATTGAAAGAAATGTCACTTTCATTTGACAATGCAATCCATATTTCTTCTGTTAATAATTTTTTTTTGTGTGTCTTCGCTTTAAAATATAAGTTGAACATGGTGAGGGTTTATTAGAACAAATTTTTTGATAAAAAAATAGACAAAAAGTAAGATGAAACAATCAACAAATTCATTGTATACTAAAAATGCAAATAAAAGCGAAACTCAATTCATGATGTTGCCACATGGCAACTAACGTATATTTACCTGCATGCTATATGTGCTGCAAAAAACCTTACAGAAAATTATTTAAAATAAGTTTTAAAGTATAATTTTTTGAAAAATATTTTTTTCAAATGAAATTTTTCATTTTATTTTATTTTATTTTATTTTATTATTATTATTATTATTATTATTATTATTTTATGTTAGAAATCTACTTATGGCTGGGAAAATAGAAGGCATCAAAAGTTCGTTTTTATTTGTAACTGGTAAACAAATATTATCACCTAAGGTATTTTTAATGAACTAAACCTAATTGTAGGATCAAAATGAATACGTAAAGCCAGAGGTATCGGTAAATAAACGATAAGAAGAGAAAGTTGAATTTGTTGCCAGTTGGCAACAAAGGGTTAATAGGATATTTTTTCTTTTTACTTTTATGACACATATCCTCTAAGTTTAATCACGGTATATAAATTCAGCATTGTATTGTTTGTGTTCATAGCGTCCCCTGGTGCAAAAATTGTAACAGACTCTTAAAAAAGTGATTATTTATGTTCTTTTTATTAGTTCTTCAGAATAAATTTTCACCTCGGTCAAGTTTAAGTTTTAAAAATATCACATCGTAATTTTTTTTTTTTTTTTTTTTTTATTTATTTTTTTTTTTACACTGGTAGAGTCCATGGTGGGAAATTGAATAACTAAATTTTTAAATAGGTTTTTTTCTTTATATGGCACGGTAGTCCAAGGTGAAATTATGTAACACAGATTAAACAGAATAAAGCGTCCCCATTCCGGAAATAGAGAAATTAATTCAAATAAAATTAACTTTTATGTTTTTTCGCTAAATCGTCATAATCAATTTTGATAAAAAATTTGCATGATACGTTTTTTACGCTAGTAGAGAGCTCCCCCGGTGGGAAATCGGTTAACTAACACTTTCAGATTGATTTTATATAGTTTTTCATACGGCTACCAATCTCGAATTTAAAACTAGATTTGGTCATATTTTACTTAACTGTGTTTAATTACTGATAAAAGTCCCTAATGAGAAATATATTAACCACATTTTAATTATTTTTTTTTTATGTTTAACTGTTTGACGAGCGTACTCAAAAAAAAAAAAAAAAAAAAAAAAAAAAAGATAATACTAGTTCATTTTTTTTTCTTTTTTAGAGGCCAGTGGCTACATTAAAATAAAGATAGTTGCTATTTTTTACTGCATGAACTCAAGTACAGTGATTACTGGGAATTTAAACTCATCAAAAGTTTGTTAAATAAAAGGTTTGTTAAATCTTTAAAAAAACTCATAGAAAAGGAAGAAATTATGATTAAGGAGTGCGTTTGCAAGAAAGGGCTCACAAGGTAGTCGAATTTTTTTCAGCCGCAAAAAAATTTAAAAAAATCACTAAATATAGAGGCTGACTACCCGAATCACAATGAAAAGGTACTACAACACAACCTGGTTGTGTCGTAGAATCTTCTGGAGGTCATGTTGAACATTTGTTATTGAAAGAACAAATGAATGGAGCGTATTGTTGTCCTTTCTGTTGTGTTTCGGGTTGTCAGCGCCCTCTACATATGATTTTTTAACTTTTTTTTTTTTTTCTGCTCAAAAACATCCGACTTCTATGTGAGCCCTTACTTGCAATCCGCACTCGTTTATCATAATTTCTTCCTTTTTATGAGTTTTTAAACTTTTAACGATTTTTTAGCTCACCTAGTATAAAACAATAGCCTATTTCCCTAACTATTGCCCCTAGACATATACCTCTAATTCCAAAGTTCCATAAAAAGGCGCAAAATTTGATGACATAGACCATCCCATGGGGGTGGTCTATATGAGAAAATACAATAAAAAAATTTTTATACTTCCGCCCTAGCTTAAAACTTCAATTATGAAAATTTTCCTTATCCATTCTTGAATGAATCACAAAAAAATCCTACTTGATATCTGTAAAACTCACAGGGACAGGCCCGTTTAGATAATTCGTCAGGTTTTAAAAGATTAGAAATAAATTGAAATGCGTGCAATACAAGAAAAAATGTTAATTTAATGGTTCCGGGAAAAAATATTTTTTAATTTTTTATTTATTGAGATAGAATTCTGAATTGTTATGTGATTGTTAAATATATAATCAGTAAACAAAATCATATCATAAAGCTTTTAAAAACTTTAAATTATTTTTTTAATGTGGGTAATTTAAAATCGTTATAACACGAAATATTATTTATCGAATTTCAAAAATTTTTCTTTTGAGTAAGGAATAAGTACAAGTTTCAATTTTGTTTAGGATATGTCCATTTTAGCATGATATAATTATGCAATAAGTTGGATTGCAAGAACATTATATCACAGTTTCGATTTTTCATACGAGGATAATACCGGTGTCAGATTCTTTACTTTTTTTAATGCTTCTTAATGAAAGGAACATAGAAGAGCGATAGTTATGCATTTAAGTGTAGTTATGCGCATTTCTATTATCCTTTTGCATTTTTCATGTATATGACTTCGTTTAAGAAAACACATAATTAGGAATTGAAATTAAACTAGTCAACAAAGGTCGCGCATTCATAGGCGACTGGAACGACTTTAAATAAACAATATTTCTCTTTCAAACATTCCGTGATGAAAAGCAATTAAAACGACAGTTATATATTTTACGCTAACAGCAACAACAAAGAAAAAATAAAATTTATATTTTCAGTTTTTTAATTTGTAAAAATACTCTTCCAGTAAAGTGGTAAGGTTACGACAATTTGCCCATATTACTAGATTTCACTAATATTTTTTTAGAAATTAATGCAATTTTTTTTAAATATCTTTATAATCCGCACCCATCTATATTTTTGCATGTTTTTTCATAAATATAAAGATTTATCTACATATTTGTGATCTCATACGGGTGTTGCACATTGGGAACATAAACGTTGGAGTTGATACTTAAGCAAAAGTGATTCACATGTTTGTTTTTCAATTTTTTAATGTTCAATATACATAAGGCCATAGCGAAATTATGTTTCTTTCTAGTGTTAGGATCATTTTGTTTTCACTTTACGATGTTTTTTTAGGAATGCAACCATTAGAAATTTTTGCAGTTTCACCACGTGTTCACTGCAAAAGTAACATTGCTACAACTTTGATGAAAAAAAAAATTATTTTCCAATTTTTGTAAAATACAAATAATAATGACATTTCATTACGGCATTTCGCAATGTCAACCAATTAACACTTTGATTAAAGATTTGGACATATACGCCACAGTGGACTACTTTTACGTCGATTTCGTATGAAATACTACCTATTACATTCTCTCCTGTGTTGGAATTTCTGGAAAATTTCTCCAGATCTACACAGATCAGGACCCCTAGAACCCCAGACCACCCCCTGTAAAAATCTTTATCTATCTATCTATCTGTCTGTCTATCTATCTATATATATATATATCTTTCCCTCTCTCTATCTATCTATATATATATATCACTTTTTTCTGGGCACGATAACTTCCCTAATTCTGCACAAATCTCTTCCAAACTCATGCATAAAATCAAGGGGCATAAAATCTCGGTCAAGTTCATTAATGGTCAAAATCGGAGCAAGGGAAGGAAATAGGGAGGTGTTTTGTGGAAAGCGAAAAAAAACCCATAACTTCTTAATTTTTGTACATATAAAATCAGTTTAAAGTTTTTATTACTTCTAAAAATTGGGCCAAAAATTTATGTATCACAGATTTTTGATAAAATTAAAAATGGTATCAAGGGGCACAAAAAATAGGGTTTTTGGGAGAAAAAAATTCGTAACTTCGTCAAATCTACAAGATATCAAATCCAATTAAATTTATTATAATTCGTCTTAATATTATCTATAACTTTTATACTGACAAGTTTTTGATAAGACCAATTCGCTCTAGGCAAAAAAAAAAAAAAAAAACACACAAAAAAAAAAACACAAAATACACAAAAAACGACATGAAACATGAAGGGGAAGAGAATTTTCAAAAACAAAAAAAAATATATATAGCAGTTGAAGAAAAAAAATAATCGTATTAGGGGTGTATTCAAATCCAAACTGCTTATTTTCTGACTCATTTTTAAATATATTTTTGCTCGCAAACTCATCCAATTGGTAGATTCTCTTATTCAAAAACTATATAATTTACAGTAATGATCTATTTTTTGATAGAGGGAGAATATATTTCAAAAAATTATGTCAAATTGGGCATTTTGAACCGAATTTCCCGGAGCGATTGTGTTAGAAACGAAAAATATTGTCCTACTGAGAAAATAATTGTTTATAAATCAAGTTTTAATTAATTGAACGAAAAAAAAAAAAAAAACACTGGTCTCTTATAAATCTCTTCAAAAATCACGTCAACAAGTTTCATATTTTTTCAATTAAAAATGATTCTGAAAATGTGCTAGAAAATTTCGAGTTGTTGAGCATGGAAAAGCCTTTTTTTTAATGCCGCCTTAACATGATTCTGATAAAACGAGCTCTTATTTAAAAATGAAATAAAAAATCGTCAAAAGCGGATAGATAAAATCGTTAAAGAGGGTTTATCTCTAATCATGATACTATTTTTTGGTGGTGAAATTAGTATACATAACTTTGGAATCTACCTCGCCTGTAGGCCGGGCCGGCAGGAATTTTCTTTTTGTACAGTAGCGCTAAAAAATATTTTGACAAAGACAATAATTTATTTAAGTAAAATCAATAATAAAATAATCAATCATTTATTTTATTTTATCATATGCAATGTTTTAGAGAATTTTAGTAAGTTAACTGTCGTTTGGTAGGAAATAACGCGAAACCAAAGAAACATCAGAAAAATGATAAATCAAAAGCATTTTGACAGAAATAAAAAATTCATTTTAACACAATAATTATCAGATATAGTAATGAGTCTGTCAATATTTAGTAGTATATCCTCTGTCGTTTATAACAGCCTCACAATGCGTGGCGATTAGTCGACTAATTCTTGTATTCGATCTAAAAGAATTCAATCCCACACATTTTTTAGAAATTATTTTATATTATAAAGCTGTCTTATTTGAATTATTTCGGCATCTTACTGTACGATCTAACTCCTCTCACAGATGTTGCATGTAGTTCAAATCCGGCCTTCTCTTTGCCACTCTAGAACCTTGACTTTTCTGTATTTCATAAAATCACTGCGTTACATAAAATCACTCACTTCGTGTTTCTGGTTATTATCGTGCTGAAAATACTACTGAGCAGCCTAGTTTTGCTTAGCACACGGTAGCATATGAGTTTTTAATGTATGAGCATACATGAATCGATCTATATTCCCATCAATTCGAATTAAGCATCTACCTCTGTTGAGTGAAAATTAATTCCAAGCCATCACATTGCCGCCTTCATTTTTATCAGTGGGTATTTGGTATCGAAAATCATATTTTTTTTGTTTTTTAGTACGCTGAATGTACTTGATTCCATCAGGTGATACTAAATTACACTTCCTTTCATCGCTCCACAAAACGTTAGACCATTGGACACTTTTCCACGATTTATGCCGCTTTGCAAATGCAACTTCAGATCTCCTATTCTTTGTAGATTACAAACGCCTTTCTTGCTGATCTTCTGTCATATGAAACATTCAAGTTTAGGCGTTGTTTCACAATTGAAACGTGTATGTCTATGTCGCAATTTTCATTCATTTTTATTATTACAGCTGATTTACGAGAATCACTTTAAGATATCAATTTCATAATACAGTCGAAATTACAATTTTTTTTTTTCAGATGACTACTTCGAAGCTTATTTGGGATGTCTTTCTGTTTATTAAAAACTTTATTCCATGTAATAACAAGTTGCAAAGACACGTTAAAAGCACGAGCAAATTCTGCTTGCAGTATAACTTTCTTAAGTGCATCTACAATGGCTCGTCTACAATCACTGGAATATTCTTTACGTTTCGGCATTTAAAAATATTTACAATAAGTCAATATAAACACTAATCGAAGCTATAGCGCCAATGACGCCTTCAACAATTAAATGCTAACTATTTGTCAAAATACTTTTGAGCTATGCAGGAGTCATATTTCTTCTGTGGCGAAAAATGTAAACAAACAAGTGGAAACTTGATACATTTGAATAACTGGAGTCATAATGTTCTCAATTATATGATTTTCTTTTATATTTTTATGTTAAATAATATAAGGGGCAATATAATGTTGTTAAAGTACTTTTGAGCGTTACGGTATTTATACCACTTTGTGAAAAAAAATCTCTATCATACGAGGATATATTCAAGAGAAACAAGGATTTTTTTTCAATTATGGAATGATTGCTAAAAAATATTTGCTATTCCAGGCCGTAATCAAAAGGTTAGGATTTTAGAAAGTTGCATTGTTCCTTTGTAAGCAGTGGCTTAATGTACATTAATATAATAATATATGCTATTTATTGAAATACATATAGAACAATGTAAAAAAGAGAATTTTTCCTAATTCTGTTTTCTCTATTTCTACGATGATTTCAAAATGAAATTCAACGTAAATTCTTTATTTAGCTGCTGTTTGAAAATATAAGAAATATCTGTAAATTATGGATTCGGTGAATTTCCGATCTCAAAGTTTAAGAATTTTTTTCCTTTTTATAGAAAGAAACATATTTTAATAATATGTTTATGCTGATTTAAATCAACATTTACGACAATTTCATGATACAAGTTATACGCTCATTTCCCTTATATTGTATTAGTAGGAATACCAATAAAAATTAATGCTACAGAATTAGATAAACGAACCTTTACAAACAACTAAGTTGCCGCACTTATTAACATTTATAAACGATGTATAAATATGGATATATAAATATCGATAATATATACATATCGAAAATACGAAACACCAGAGAAACAGTTTTTATTTTTAACTTCATAAAATCAATTTTATGCATTTTCCCTTAAATAATATACAAATATGTATTTAAAAAAAATAGAAACTCTTTAGACATGTGATATTTAAATTAGATATTATGATGTAAATTCTTATACAAAACGTTTCAAACTAATTAGAATTATAAGATTTTGAGGGAACGAATACGATAGTTTCGCACAGTTTATGGTTTGCGTTTTTATTATTGAATTTTCCAAAACTTTTTGTTTTATTGAATTATTCAAATTTTGCAGAAGAATAATCAATCTTATAAGTGGGATTCATAATATATTATTAATATACAGATATCCTTTTCTAACATTATTTTAAAGAACCAAAAATATTCTTAACTGAAGCGTGTTTTAAAAGCTTTTTCCATAAATATTCTTGATTTATCGAGAGAGAAAACTTTTTCAAAACGTCCGAAAAATGTATGCTTATTTTTTTCATATTTAATATTATTCCCCCTTGTGTTAAATCATATTGTATTGTTAAATTTATTTGAATACCTCAAGCAAATAAATACTTTGATTTTTTTTGGATTATTTGTTTTAACTATTTATAATTGTTTGTATGCGATAAACGTATGGTAATCATACGCTTATTCAAAAATGTTTCTTCGAAAGTATCTCTTATCATACAACATCATTTCGTCATCTTCTCAATTGTTTTCGCTATATATTAACTTTATTTTCAATTGCATAGGAATGCTTATATAATTAAATAAAACTGTTTTAGTATCCGCATTACATGTTTATTTTTAAAGAAATTTGTCGGATAAGCAAAATGATTGTTCTTTCTGAAAATTTTTAATACTTTCAATGCTCGACATTAAAAAAAATAAATAGGCTTCAACATATTTTTATTTCAGAAGCTCCGGTTCTTAAATTACGCTACATAAATAGATTTTTTAAAAGTTATTTTGACATTTGATGTTGTTGGTTTTGAGTAATTAAATCAAGAACCACAGATTAAGTTTCTTTCAGTTTTATACGGGATATTTAGGTAATTTAAATGTGTTGTAATTTAAATTGCTGTTTGCTTTTATACTATGTCATACTGACTTATATAGAATATGACTTAATAATAGTATACTGACGATGTCATACTTAAAAATATACAGTATGACTGAATAATATACTGACATACTGAATAATACTAAACTAAATAATAGACAGTCATAACTTGTTTGCTTTTATACGATGTCATACTGAATAACAAAAAATATGATTGAATAATATACGATGTCATGCTGAATAATATATTGGCATGATGCTCAATATATCGACATACTGAATAATTTATTGAGATACTAAATAATATGCTGACATACTCAATAATATACCGTCATGTTATACTGAAAATTATACATCCTGATAATATAACACATTGCGCTCAAAAAACAGAGATAATTTTGTGAATTAGCTGCATGTCTGTGAATTCTCTAACCACAATTTTTAAATAATAATCATCGTATTACATAATCGCATATAATTTATCTCACACTAAAACTAACATCCCCATTAAAATTGTGACACGAAACTTGCCACATGTGCAACTATAGTAGAACTCGATTAAGGGAATGAAAGAGTGTCACATATTATGCGTAATCGCCTATTAAACGTCTTTTGTGTGATGTTGCAGGTACTGAGCGTATTCACTCATTTGAATGATAAACTAGAATTTATATCTTCCATTTATATGTTTCTGGTCGGAAATTCAGTTTTTTTACGCTTATTGAGGTACAAATTTAACTATGACCAAATTTAATTTATTGCTTGCTTTTATACGACTAATTGGAACAACAGCTGAAAATAAATATGGATTCAAATATGGGTTTACTTCCTATTAATATATTACAACAAAAATAATGTTACTACTGTACAAATATCTGAGCACACACCAAACAAATATTAAATATTTGCAGCACAAGCCAGTTTTTGAAAACATATTTAATACTGTCAATAATGAGTATAACTATATTCAGTACTTAATTTTTAAAATAACCAAAAATAACTATCCTTAATAATCTCTGTATTAAAAATGTATTATCATATTTAAAAATGAACAAAACAGACAAATCATAAATAAATTAATAACTGCAGTCGTATTTATTTTATCGTCACAAGTTTCTGTCAGTTTTTTTGTATTTGTTATAAGATACATTTAAAATCATATGAGTCATATAACATACACCCATGTCAAAAAATTAAGGTCACAAACATAAAATCTGTGAAGATTGATAAATTATTCATTGTGCTACCACAAAATTTGGCACATATGTATATTATAATGCGAGAAATAATATAGCAACATAACACTATGGAAAAGATTTTAATTGTGAATTAAGAAACAGGGTATATCAAAGTGTGAAATCTTGAATCAGAGATAAAGCATTTATCTCGGGAAAAGTCTGTCTAACATGCAGTGTGACCGCCGTGCATTGCTATACAAGCCTCACAATGAGCTCTCATACTGTGTATGGGGCTGGCAATCAAATGTTTGTGGCAGCAAAGCCCATCCTTCCAAAAGCGCGGCTCTTAACTTCTGGCGAGTCCTGGGAGTGGGGTTACGCCGTTCAATGACTCTTCCTATACCATCCCAAATATGTTCAATAGGATTGAGATGCGGAGACCTCGAAGGCGAATTCATATGGCGAATATCCTCTTCTTCAAGAAAATCATCAACAATGTGAGCTCTGTGTGGCTTCTCATTATCGTCCATAAACATGAAGTCCGGGCCTACAGCATCCTCTCACAACATCACATAGGCTTCTAGAACCTCATCTGCAACGCTAGGCGTCCAGTCGTGTGTGTCCATTTCACTCATCCAACAAGAGAGGCCAGTTGTTGTGGAGCCGAAGACATCAGTCTTGGGCACAACAAGAATAGGGGCGTGTTCTTTCCAGTGATGTGTCGCGATTTACCACGCAGAGTGATTCTCGTCGAATCTTCATCTAGAGAGAACGTGAAGATCGCTATCATCCTTCCTTCGTAAAGTAAATCGACAGATTTGGTGGCGAAGGAATCCACAGAATAGGAAGGTTCTAGGGTTTGTAGTCGTCTTTCTCCATACCTGTTCTTTAAATTCCAAATACAAGCAGTTACGTCTTTTATAATGTATTCTAAACTTCCAAAGTCGCTTGTACTGATGCCTTCGGGAATGTCCATTACTCTTCGATGAAGATCTGCTTCATCCCACTGGGGTGAGTTACATAATTTTTAATATTGAAACAGGATGTAGTCATACGATTTCTCGTGTTGATTTTTATGTAAAACTGGATACCCCCCCCACCCCCCCACCCCCCCTACGCGAAATTAGTTTTTGATTTATTTTTGGATTTAAGCTATCCAAATATACAGAGGATAAATTCTATTTAACGGAAATACATATTACTCTTCATGTTTATATCAATCCGACGAACCTATGAACAATTCATATTTTATATTTTTTTCGGTCAGTACTTACGCCCTAATTGATCTGCCGAGGAACTCCTAGAATATTGTGGCACTCAATGTGAATCTTTTTAAACACTAAATCTTTTCGGATGGGTCGGGCAGTTCCCTACAAGCAGCACCTTCCCAGATTTTACCTGCAATGCTGTCCATATATGAGAAGAAAAGACATCCTAGTCATCAAAATATGCTTTAAAGTTTACATAGCCACGGGGCAAATTCTCGTATTTTTAGACAGCGGGGATTTCGTTATCACAAAGTGCATAATAATTCGGGTAACGCCTGCATTTCTTTTGATAGCTCACGACCATTAATGAACTTCTCTCAAGTTTATTTGACCCTTTTTTACAGCGAATGTTTCACCAGGCATTAGGGGGTCTCAGGACTCTTAAAGCTTTAAAATTTTTAAAATTTTAATTTGTTTAGACGTCAAACTCCTATCTTTTCTGAACATTTTGATATAATTGTTTCCTTTAAATTCCTATTAGAACTGAAGTCATGGCTTTTACATTTATACACGTGCAATAGCCAAAGCGTCGTTTCGGAAACTTTGAAGCCATTTTTCTCCAAATGACATTTTTGGTCATAACGCGCACGATATCTCAAAAACTTATGAATATTTTTTCATGAAACTTTCAAAACATGTGTTTCATGTTAGTCTGTATAAAATGAACCTAAATTTTCCTTTTTATAGTTCAAAACAATATTTTTTTAGGTGATTATACTGTTGAAATTTTCTTAATTTTGCATTAGCTAAATACAACTTTGTATTGAAAATATAAAAAAACTTTAAATACAAATTTATTTAAGTTCGGGGTAATTATTACAATCTAAAGTATAAGTAGGTACCAAAATTTTCATTCTAATTGCAATACTTATTTTGTAATCGTGCGCGTAAGCTGTTATGCAGATATTTTGCTCGTCAAATGTCTAACAGTTTGGAGCCCCCTGTAAATGCTAATTCTGCATCTTATAATTTTTTAAAGACATGAAATGAAAGAACATACTTGTATATTTTATTCCAATTAAAATTGTGTCTTAAAATCAAATACATTTTAAGATATTAAATGTTGAAAATGGTCTTTTTTTTATTTTTTCCAATTTTAAGAGTCCTGAGACCCCTTAATAGATTACTTTGAAGAACTATGCACGTCTGATCACATTGAATATATCACAACTAACATGTGTCTTGTAACTTTGCGGAAACATGCAAGTTCTCCAACTATCTTCATCTTCGGTGTTTGTTTATGCCATTTCGCCAAAACATATGGTGGTGTACGATTCCATACGGATTTTAAATCTGTCAATCCTCCACTTGGTGATTGAATTCTTTTGCTAAGAGTCTTTGCAATCCGCGAAGACTACTATTTCATAACTGACCAGTAAAATATTTTTTCAAAGAACGAGTTCGAGTATAATAATCAAAGAATATATTTTTGCGCTATTATATTTATTCGTTTATACCTTCATTTTCTTGGAAAAATAAGCAGCTGAGATTTTCTAGATTGCTTCTAAAGTCGTTAACAAAATATGTATTATTGGTTCTGGAATATTTATTGCATGCTGATTTATTTAACATGGCCTTGATATCATATTTTTATATATCTCACAGAGTTTTATCTCCACAGATAAAAGAAAACATACATTAATAGGGATTTTTTTTATTTCCTACATTGCACCTTTGGATAAAAGGAATCAACAGCATATGCTATCACGAATAATTAACTAAAAATGACTATCATTTGTCTATCTCAAAGTATGTTAGAAGAACGAGAAAGGTGTTAAAAGGTGCTACTTCTATTTCCGATTAGTTACATCCGCCTTAATAAGTCTCTTATTAATTAATATAAAATGTTATTTATAAGAAACTATAGTAGTTATCTAAATGCAAAATGTGCTAAGTTGACAACACTGCAGAAGTGAAAAGAAGTTTGCATCTCTGTCTATGAAAATTCGCGTCTTAAGTGATATTTCTTGTGTCAGGGAATAGAAAATATATCGCGTATGAAACGGGATCACGTAATAAACGCTCCCGTATTAAACGTGATTTTTTGCTTAACATTTATGGAGGAGTTTTAAGGGACCAAAATAAATCAGCCTATTAAGGTACATCGAGTATTAACCGTGTTCGACAGTATCTTACAAATATGTCTAGACAAACTTGGCGATATGTTTTTCTTCATGAATTGTTATCAAGTACGAGTAATTTAGTCCGAGTGCTACACGACCAAAATAAGGTGAAAAGTGTAAATCGTGATAAGAATATACCGATTGGTCAGGATCTACTTTATATTAATACAATACATTTCAGAGAGGGGAGGCATCACGTAAAGTCGTGGGAATTAGAGATGGCGGCTATTATTCAAAAATGGCGTTATTTTCTGAATTTTCTTACTATCCATCATATAATGTGTCTTTTAGGTCCATTTCGATATTTTTAACGTCAAAATTTTCGTTTATAATATTTTCCGTCATAGTTGAATGAGTTTATGAATTCAGTTTGTCGGTTTGATGTCTGTCTGCCTTTTTTGCCATTCCATGCTCTAATTCCATGCGCTTAAATAACGATACGCGCTTAAATTCACTCAGATTGTCATGTAATTTATGTATGTTATTGAAGTTTACAATAACATGTTCCGAATAAAAATGAAGTGTATAGGTTTTATAGTTCGTTTACAGGGCCCTCAAACGAATTCCATTACGTTATTGTCTATTAATCCAGGCGTTACGGGTGAGAAAACTGCAAATCGTGAGAAGAATATACCGATTGGTAAGTATCTACTTTATATTAATACAATCCATATGAGAGGGGGGGGGGGGCATTACGTAAAGTCTTAGGAATTCAAGATCGCGGCTGTTATTCAAAGCGGCGTCATTTTCTGAATTTTCTTACTATCTATCATATAAATGTGTGCTTCAGGTCGATATCGATGTTTTTAACGTCAAATATTTCGTTTTTAATACTTTCCGCGATAGTTGAATGAGTTTATGAATTCAGTTTACTGCTTGTTTGTCTCTCTGTCTGCTTGTCATTCTATGCTCTAACTCGCTTAAGTGCACCCAGATTCTCGTGTAGTTTATATATATTATTGAAGTTTACAAAGACATGTTCCGAATAAAAATTAAATGTATAACTTTTATATTCCTTTTACAGGGCCCTCAAGAGATTTCCATTGCGTTATTGTCTATTAGTGCGGGTTCTACGTTTGAGAATACTGAAATTCGTGAGAAGAATATACATATTGGTGAGTATCTACTTTATATTAATACAATCATATATAAGACGGAGGGGGACTGCGTCAAGTCGTAGGAATTCAAGATTGCGGCTGTTATTCAAAATGGCGTCATTTTCTGGAATTCTTGCAATTTTCATACTATTCATCGTATAAAAGTCTGTTTGATGTAAAATGTATGTGCAAAATCTGTAAAAATAAGTGTTGCTGTAGAAAGGTTGGACTTTCTTGCACATTATTGTGCAACTGCAAAAACGAATGTGAGAAATATAATGATACAAAGTGATTTTTTTATATTCTCTAACATTAAATGTAACATGCAATATTTTTTAATATGTTTTATAATTAAGGTATTAATAAAAATGCATTTATTTATTCCTTTCATTTTCCTCACTATAAAATATAAAAACACTTTAATAATTGTCCTATTTTCATTTTAAGCGTACTTCTGATATTAAAAAGGGAATTTCTGCAGTTTAAAAATATCGAAGTTGACATTACAGACACATTTATATGATGTATAGAAATGAAAATGCAAACAATTTTGAATAACAGCCGCAATCTTGAATTCCTATGAATTTGCAAGATGCCCCAACTTCTTATATGCATTATGTTAATATGAAGTAGATACTGATCATTCGGGATTTCTTTATCACAAAATGCACTTTTTTCATACCTAGCAGCTCTACTGATAATAGTTGATTTAACTGATGATCTCTATAGAATTTATACTCTAGTTAGAAACGCACGTATTCTTTTTTTGGTGTGTCACTGTAAATTAACGATAAATACTATGCACACGTTATTCTATTGTAAGTATCGTGTAGTGCACCTCACTGATGTGTGCCAGTTTGAATGTGTATCAGACAGTATAACATGATTAAAACACATTGCAAACGATTTCCCCCCATAGACAATAACGTAATGGAATTGTTTTGAAGGGACTGTAAACGGACTATAAAACCTATACACTTGAATTTTTATTCGAAACGTGTTATTGTAAGCTTCAATAACATATATAAATTACATGGCAATCTCAGTGAATTTAAGCGAGTAGCGATATTTAAGAGAGTTAGAACATGGAATGGCAAGCAGACAAACACACAAACAAACTGAATTCATAAACTCATTCAACTATGGCGGAAAGTATTAAAAACGACCTTTTTTACGTTAAAAACATCGAAATCGACCTGAAACACAAATTTATATGACAGATAGTATGAAAATTGAGAAAATGACGCCATTTTGAATAAAAGCCGCCATCTTGAATAAAAGCCGCCATCTTGAATAAAAGCCGCCATCTTGAATTCCTACGACTTTACGTGATGTCTCCTCCTCTCATATGGATTGTATTAATATAAAGGAGATACTCACCAATCGGTATATTCTTCGCACGATTTGCAGTTTTCTCAACCGCAACCGCAGCACACAGATTAGTAGACAAAAAGTAATGGAATTCTTTTGAGAACCTTGTAAACGGACTATAAAACCTATACACTTCATTTTTATTCGGAACATGTTATTGTAAACTTCAATGACGTATATAAACTAGGAAATCTGCAGATCAGGAGCCTCAACGTCATCTTTGCAAGTCATTGTTTTTTAACACTCTTTGCGTAATATTCAACTTCCTACAATCGTTTTTTAAAGATTTCAAATTACATAAATATTTATAAGCGTACAAGATACTTCGTAAAGTTTCAGAAATTAAATGTGTTAAACAAGTGGTTATACATTGATGTTCTGAAATTCTGATGAGATACTTATTCTGGTAGCTTTTTAAATCAAAAATTGCTTTTCTTCAGGGGGGGGCTCTGCCTCCCTGAACCCCCGTAGTCTATTTAAATTTACATTCGTAATTTTTTATTGATTGTGCGGATGGTTATAGTATATCTTAGATTTTTTTACGCTGTGATTTATAAGGATAAGCATAAGTTTTTTTTTTTTTACAAATTAATAAAATTTTAATTTAAAATAAAATATTCATGTTAACCGTACGCAGACAATAAATCTTGAAGTGACGCCAAAAATGTAACCCTAAAATCCGCTACATTCGGCACAACACAACGACGTGCTTAAAAAAAAAAAAAAAAAAAAAAAAAAAACAATAATATTTTTAGTAATACAGTTTTAAATTCATAATACAATGAAATGCTACCTTAGAATGCTTATTGCTTAAATATAAGCAGATCATTTTCATTTTACAGAAAAAATGCACGGATGAAGTCAAAGAATTCGGTCCCTGTTCCACATGCTTGTTTTGTTTGGGCCGAATGAGGGCATTTAAATCTGAGCGATAACGCACATCGTATTGCGAACTGTTTTTACGGCATACTGCATCTCCATCTATCTCTTTCCTCCGTGAATAATAGTTAATTTTATTTTACCCAAGATCTTTTTATTCTAGCATCTTTGTTTTCGATAAATGACGTCTAATTCACCCACTATGCGTACTTACTCAAAACTTTTCATCTTGTTATATTAAGAAATACTCGAGAGTTTTCTTTTTATTTCCAATATGCCGCCATATTAATTTTTTTATTCTTAATTTTATTTTTCATTTTCCTGTTACACGACAAAACATTTCAATTGAAAATTGTTTAAAAGAAAATATTATTCCGTGTTTTGATTTTCTTGGCAACAATTAAAGAAAAATTGGTAAATGTTATGGGAAAATGTTACGTTATTCTCTATGAAAATAATGAACTTTTGTATTTTTAAGCAAAATATTTGAATAAAATAAATGAAATATTGCCTATTTTTATTTCTGGGCTAAAATCCATCTATATGCAAGGATACAAATGCATTAATTCATCCGTTTTGACGTTTTGTTTACTCAAACATTATACACGCAACTATACTAATATTATTAGGACCAAATACGTTTCTAGGCAACAGATGAAAGAAAAGGAAAAAAATGAAACATGCATTATGTCAAATTGATAAAACAAAATCATTTATATTATCGGAAAAGATGCATAACATTAACCCCAATATTATAAACCTAATTGCCGAAACGTCAGTGAAGGCTTACTGTGCAGACACGAAAAGTTTTGATTTCCGTTTGTCTGTCTGTCTGTCTGTCTGTCTGTCTGTCTGTCTGTCTGTCTGTCTGTTCCGCGATAACTGCCGCAAAAAGCACCCGATCAGCTTGAAATTAATTGGGCATATTCATGAGATACCCGGACGTAGCTGTATAGTTTTTGGTTAAATTTGGTTCATTCGTTCGGAAAATATGGAAGATTTTATTTTTCTTTATAATGCTTTTCTACGGCAAGTCAGACGATTTTCAAATTTCCATTTGTTGAAAGAAAATGGCACGTTTGATTAATGGATTTAAATGTCAAATTATGGATACTAAAATTCCAAATAAGGGTTTTAAATTATTCCTATTATATTGAAGTTTTATCAATATATCTATCAGATTTTTTTATTTACGTGTATAATGTTTTGAGGACATTTATACATGTATTCCAATAATAAAAAGAATTTTTAAATTAATTTTCTTGTTTTACATGATACATATTTCTTTTTATTTTTCCTTTTCTTCGTTGCCTAGCGACTGTTATTCGTAGCCTATCATTGCGTCAAATATGAATGAAGTTAGTAAATTACGTTAATTTTGTTGCAGGTATTATTAAAAGGCTATCACAAAAAATATTTTATCGCGCCAAATCGATGCAATTTATGCAATTAACAGTGGGCACGATAATGAATTATTTTCCAGTAGATTTATAGATCTCCAGATATGCATATTTTGGGGGGCTTTTAATATGTTATTGCTATCGCATGGATTAGGATGTTTAAACTAATGTTTAACCATGCTATAAGTGAAAAAAAAAGTACAGTTAAAGGCATGTAAATCCTTTTTAACACTTTCCAGCATGCATGAAAAGTATTTATGACTTCAGTTTTTCTATCTGTCGCCTGCCGTGTTTCTCTACGTGCTCTAACTTGCGTAAATATAGTCGGGATTACATGTAATTGATATACGTTATTAAGGTTTGCCAAAGTATGTTTGGTATTAAAAATGAAGAGTGTAGCATTCATAGCTTAATTACAGGGGCACTCAAAACTATTCCGTTACATTATAGTCTTTGAGAAAAATTGTCTGCGGTGTATTTTAATAATGTTACACAATTTTAAACGTAATGAAATTTATATACTTTATTAAGGTGCACTAGGACCTGGTTACTATAAAATATGTTATGTGTAGCACTTACAGCATGCGTACAGGGAACTCAAAAGTATTCATAATATTACAATCTTTGAAGAAAATCCTTTTGTGGCGTTTTTTAATGATGTTACTCAGTTACAAAATAATAAAATTGATATGTATTTTTGAAACATTTTTGTAGTATATGGGGTGCAAAGCATATGTTTTTTTCAGGGTCACACAAAAGTGATCGATTAAAATGTGGTCTACGGGGGAAAAAAACTAACTCCTCACAGCTTATTTTAACACATTAGCGACGGGAAACGAGAATTCTCGTTTTTATTCAGAATACATCATTGGCTAAGGGAGTGACTTCTACCTTACAGAAAAGACATTTATATTGTGTTGTCCATATTTTTTATAGATTGTAAGACATTATATATTACATCCGTACATTGAAAGATATTTACTGCTGCATAAACATGAAAAACATATCTCAGAAACCAATTTCCGAGACACTTTCAGAAGAGGGAGGAGCTTCTACTGTTTTTAAACCCAGATTTAATTAAATTGCCTGTCGTCAGTGTGTTAATTGTGTTGCACTAATTCAAAAATTATGAAATTAAATTACATTACTGTGGTTGACTACAAGAAGCTTGAATATGATTTGTATCGTATTTATCGTTCATTTATAGGGTCACATAAAAAATTTCGGATACAGTTCTGGTCTATTAGGGATGATTGCTGAAGAGCATTTTCGATTATGGTGTGCGTTTTAACGTTAAGTAAATTTGTGCTTAATAAGTAGTGCTTAAATATTGTATAGACCATGTACAGGGATACACAAATGAATTCGTAAGTATAAATGAAAATGAGCGCGAATTGCTTCAGTGTGTTTTTTTTTTTTTTTTTTTTTTTTTTTTTTTTAATTTGAGTTATGTATTTCCCAGCCCAATTACATTTAGTATACTAAAAAATGTTTGCAGAATTTAAATAGAACCATATACAGGACTCCGCAGAAACTGGATATATGGTGCACACTATGCATACTAATCCCCGGAAATGTGATATGAGCAGTTTTAAGAGGGATTTTTGTCTGCATTAAATTTAAATGTTATAGACGACGCGTAAAAATCTTCACGTAATATACAGGGCTGTAGAAAAGAATTCATGTACGTTTCCGTCTATTGGTAGAATTTACTAAAGGACATTAACACAATTAATTGATAATTACAAATGTAAATTAAATTACACTACGAAGGGGTTCAGGGGGGCTCTGCCCCCCTGACGAAATCTACTTTATTATCTAAAAATTACCAGAATAAGTAGCTCATGAGATTTTCAGAATACCATTACATAACAAGGGGTTTAATTTAACGCTTCTAATGTCAGAAACCTTCGAAATATTTTTTCGTTTTATAAATGTTTATGTAATTTCAAAACTTTAAATTTCGTTTTTTGTAGAAAGATTAATATTACTCAAAGGGGGCTAAACACAATGAATTGTAGAGCTGACGTTGAGGCTCCTGATCTGCAGATTTACTAGTTAAAAAAATCTCGCAAATATATTGACAAAATTTAGAACTAATTGGAATAATTGCCGAAACGTCAGTGAAGGCTTACTGTGGAGACACGAAAAGTTTTGGTTTCCGTTTGTCTGTCTGTCTGTTCCGCGATAACTGCCGTAAAAAGCATCCGATTAGCTTAAAATTAATGATACATGTTGGTAAAATCCCCGGATTTAGCTGTATAGTTTTTGGTTAAATTTGGATCATGCGTTCGTAATATATAGAACATTTTATTTTGCGACTTAATGCTTTCCTATAGCAATTCAGACGATTTATCCATTTTTATTAGTTGAAAGGAAATGGCTCATATGATTGAAGGATTTAAATGGTAAATTATGGATGATGTAATTTCTAATTACAACCATACATTATTCATATTAGTTTGAAATTTTGTGTATGCATTTGTCAGAGTTTTTAAATTCGGTGTTTAACTTATGGAGGTATTTTATATATGTGTTCCAATAATATATCTTTTTATAAATTTACTTCTTTTCAAAGCACATATTTCATTGTTTTCATTTTCTTTTAACTGTTGCCTAGCAACGAAACTACACCTAAAAATATTGTAAATGTGAAAGTATGTGTAAATGTTTGAAGTCAAATCAAAGTCAAAAGGGACGAATTAATGCCTTTGTGACTTTATATATAGATGGAATTTACACCAGAAATAAAGAAAGACTATGTCCTACTTATTTTGTTCAAATACTTTTTCTTTTAAATTAAGAAGTTCGTTATTTTCATACGGAACAAATCGACATTTTGCTATAAAATTTAACAATCTTTTTTTTTTTTTTTTTTTTTTTTTTTTTTTACCGTTTCCAAAAAAATGCGATCCCAGAAAAATAATTTATCCTAAACAGTTATTTTTGATTTGAAAGATTTTCATGTGCAAGAGGAAAATGAAATAAAAAGTAGACAAAAATACGTCTTTATATTGGAAATAAAACTAAAATACGAAAAGAAGGTGAATTTGATCTCATATATCAAAAGTAAAACTAATATGCTTTGAGGTTGAAATAAAAAGGGCTTCTGTTATGATATTAATTCTTATTATTAAAAGAAATGTTACTAATATCTCATGGTTTATCGTCTGCACACA
Source organism: Maratus speciosus (assembly GCA_963932465.1). Lineage (NCBI taxonomy): Eukaryota > Metazoa > Arthropoda > Arachnida > Araneae > Salticidae > Maratus > Maratus speciosus. Next base: position 184,864,922 of record OZ010800.1, read on the forward strand.
GCTAACAGAAATGTTAATTTTTAATCGAAAATTTCAATGAGAAAAAAAAAAAAAAAACTTTTGAAAATCAAATATATGTAGTAAATGTCAAAATTATACACCGCAAAATTATCGCTGTCGAAAATGACGTCATTGTATCGGGAAATAAATATTCTCATTCTTTAAAACCAAGCATTAACTAGATTGCATGAAAAAAATATTTTATGACGAGTATTACTTCTTAATGCCGCCTCATTTCAGAAAATATGGAAGAAAATTATTTTATTTTTAAAAGGAAATTATATTTTCATTCATAAAACCTAAATTTTTAATATAATTGCGACAATGTGAATCATTTTCTGTTCACCAGTATTAAAAATTAAGGCTCGGAAGTGTAAAAAGAAATTTAAGATTTGCGATTACCATTAGCACAGTCAATAAAAAGTTACATATGTAAATTAATGAGACCACGGGGGGTTCAGGGGTTCGGAGCCCTCCCCCTCCTGAAGAAATCTATTTTATTATTTAAAAAAATATCAGAATTAGTAGCTCATGAAAATTATTTCAAAATATCTTTCCATAACAACGTTTTTAATTTAATGCTTCTAATGTCTGAAGACTTCATATTTTTTATTCTTATAAATAATTACATAATTTGAAAACTTTAAATTGCGGTTTGCAGGAAATTGAATATTACCAAAGTGTGTCTAAAAACAATGACTTGGAGAGCTGACGTTGAGGCTCCTGATCTGCAGATTTACTAGTTTAATAATCTTATTGCCGAAACGTCAGTGAAGGCTTACTGTGGAGACACGAAATGTTTTGGTTTCTGTTAGTCTGTTTGTTAGTCTGTCTGTTCCGCGATAACTGCCGCAAAAAGCATCCGATTAACTTGAAATTAAGTGGGTATGTTGGTGAGGTACCCGGAATTAGCTGTATAGTTTTTTGTTATATTTGGTTCATTCGTTCGGAAAATATAGGATATTTTATTTTTCACAATAATGCTTTTTTATGGCAATTCAGACGATTTTTCCATTTTTATTTGTTGAAAGGAAATGACCCATATGATTGAAGGATTTAAATGGTAAATTATGGATGATGAAATTTCCTAATTGGAATCACAGAATGTTCATATTAGTTTGAAATTTTTTCTATCCATTTGTCAGAGTTTTTAAATTCGGTGTGTAACTTATGGAGGGATTATATATATATGCGTTCCAATAACATAAAATATTTTCTTTTATAAATTTTCTTCTTTAGAATGTACACATTTCATTGTTTTAATTTTTTTTAACTGTTGCCTAGCAACGCAACTACGCATAAAAATATCGCAGATGTGAAAGTATGTGTAATTGTTTGAAGTCAAATGAACGTCAAAAAGGGATAATTTTTTTTTTTTTTTTTTTTTTTTTTACAAACAAACCGTTTTGTCTTTGCAAAATATAGATGGATTTTACGCCAGAAATAAAGGCAGGCTATGTTCTATTTATTTTGTTCAAATACATTTCTTTTAAATTAAAAATTTCATTATTTTCATAAGGAATAAATTGACATTTTTCTATAAAATTTAACACTCTTTTTTTTTTTTTTTTTTTTTTTTTTACCGTTGCCAAGAAAATCAAATCCCGCTTTTTTTTTTTTTTTTTTTTTTTTTTTTTAACCGTTGCCAAGAAAATCAAATCCCGCAATAATAATTTACCCTAAACAGTTAACTTTGATTTGAAAGATTTTCATGTGCAAGAGGAAAATGAAATAAACAATAGACATGAATATACGTCTTCATATTGGGAATAAAGCGAAAATACGAAAAGAGAGTGAATTTTACTTCATATATCTAAAACAAAGCGAATATGCTTTGAGGTTGAAATAAAAGGGCCTTGTGTTATGATATTAATTCTTAATATAAAAAAAAAGTTACCAATATCTCACGGTTTATCGTCTGCACACGCCTAACAGAAATGTTTAATTTTTAATTGAAAATTTCAATAAGAAAAAAACTTTTGAAAAGCGAATAGATAGTAAACGTCAAATTTATGCACCGAAAAATTATCTCTGTTGAAAATGACGTCATTTTATCGGGAAACAAATATTTTCATTCTTAAAGGCGAAACATTAACTAGATTGCCTGAAAAAATATTTTTTGACGAGTGTTACTTCCTAATGCATCCTCATTTCTGAAAATATGAATTAAAATTATTTTATTTTTAAAAGGAAATTACTTTTTCGTTCATAAAACCTAAACTTTTAATATAATTGCGTCAATGTAAATTTTCTTCTGTTCACCGGTACTAAAAAATAAGGCTAAAAATCAATCTAAGATTTACGATAACCGCTAGCACAATGAATAAAATGTTACATTTGTAAATTTAATTAAATCACGGGAGGTTCAGGGGGCGGATCCCCCCTGAAGAAATCTACTTTATTATCTAAAAAGAAATACCAGAATTAGCAGCTCATGAAAATTTCAGAATATCCTTACATAACGTTTTTTAAATTAACGCTTATAATGTCTGAAAACTTCGTATTTTTCATTCTTATAAATAATTACGTAATTTGAAAACTTTAAATTGCGGTTTGCAGGGAGTTGAATGTTACCCAAAAGTGTGTTTAAAAATAATGACTTGCAGTGCTGACGTTGAGGCTCCTGATCTGCAGATTTATTTTCAGCATCAAAAATTTACCATTAAAATGTATTTTTCATATGAGCCATTTCTTTCAACAAATGAAAATCTGAAAATCGTCTGACTTGCCATGGAAAAGCATTATAGAGAAAAATAAAATGTTCCATATTTCCCGAACGAATGAACCAAATTTAACCGAAAACTATACAGCTAAGTCTGGGTACCTCATCAACATGTCCAGTGAATTTCAAGCCGATCGGATGCTTTTTGCGGTAGTTATCGCGGAACAGACAGACAGGCTAACAGACAGACTAACAGACAGACTAACAGACTGACTAACAGACAGACTAACAGACAGACTAACAGAAACTAAAACTTTTCGTGTCTCCACAGTAAGCCTTCACTGACGTTTCGGCAATTACATAGCAATCCGAGTGAATTTAAGCGAGTAGCGATATTTAAGCGAGTTAGAGCATGTAATGGCAAGCAGAGAGACAGACAAATAAACAGACAACGTGAATTCATAAACTCATTCAACTATGGCGGAAAGTATTAAAAATGAAATTTTTGACGTTAAAAACATCGAAATCGCCCTGAAACACATATTTATATGATGGATAGTAAGAAAAATCAGAAAATGACGCCATTTGAACAACAGCCGCCATTTTGAATTCCCATGACTTTACGCGATGCCTCCCCCCCTGAAATGCATTGTATTAATATAAAGTAGATCCTGACCAATCGGTATATTCTTATCACGATTTGCAGTTTTCTCAACTGTAGCAGCCAGACTAATTGGAATTTTTCAATTTATAAATAATTAGATTAGATTATGTGATCTTGAATAATTAAGGTAATCTTTTTTTATTAAAATAATAGTAGTATAATATTTTTTTTTTTCAAATACTATTCAAAACATGATGTTAAAACACTAGAAAACTTAAACAAATTTTAAAAGTTTATCTGCTTAGCCTTTTGTGTATGGCATATTAGTTTAAAAGTCACTTCTAAGAGGAAAATGAGTATATATCTAAACGCATAAATGAAAAAAAAATAAAGTTGTAAGTTTTTTAAAGAAAAAAAAATATTAATCAGAAAACCAATATATACATAATATCCAAAAAGCAATATCTACTTTGGCCAGAGGAAAATTGATAATTTTATCAACGAAGTTGTTATTTTTTCGAAACAATAAAATTTTTTTACATTTAAATTTTTTATTATATATATTCATTTAATACCTCCTTAAATGTGATTAATTTTATATGTATGTATTTTTATACTTAGGTTATTAAAATTTAGTTCGTTACATTTATGTAATGTGTACATTGATCAAATTCTGAGTAAAATCCCATTCATATTATGATAATTAGTAAAAAATATATATGAAATAAAAAAAAGCTGCAATTTAAAGAATGTTATAGAAAAATATAATTTTCAGCGTTTATAATATATTTTAGATTTTTGAAAGAAGATAATTAAAGATTTCACATCAAAATAAAGTTTTATGAAATAACTACACATATTATAATTTTGTTTTCACAGATTAAACGCTAAACATTTATAAATATTTAATATTTTTCCAATTTCCTAATGCTAAATAACGCAATTTTTAAGTAAAAATCATAAAGTAAATGAATATTTGTTTTAAGATAAAATGCACATAAGCAGAATGGACAAAATAATTTTATTTAGATTTTTTTTGTGTGTTCTTTAAGCCTGGGAGATAGGTAAAAAATTTTAAACGTAATGATTTGATAATGAAAAACACATTATTCAATCATGTGACAGAAAATTAATTATTCACATTTTAATTTTTACTAAAGAGGAGAAATTTATGCGCTATATTTACTGGACAAATGTAAGTAATTACATGAAGAAAATGTTTCGAAATTACAAAAAAATAAATATGTGTAAGCATTATTTATGGAAATTTTTAACATGTATTCTAATACGAGCAAATCGTGTGTCTATGTGTGTGTCTATATATATATGCAAATTTTATCGAAAAATGCCTTTAACGATTTTGACTAAATTCGTAACCTACCTTTCAGGTGCACATGAAGTCTAGGTCATATGCTCCAGAAAATTTTATTAGTGGAACATTTTGGGGTCACTACGGGTCAAAGTATTTCAAAGGGAATGGAGGGTGAAGCAGATATTAGGTCTGATAAGCAATCGGTAGAAAGCAAAGTCGCAAATTTCATACAATCTCGCCATATTTGGTAATGTTTGGCGATATATTACGACGTTGGTGTGATAATCAACTTTCAAGAATACCGACGCATAATCACATGCTTCTCGCCGAATAAAAAATATACCAAAATTGGCGATATTTAGCGTGAAAACTGGCTTTCAGTATATGAAGGAATTTTCAAGAAATTGCCAAAAGAAACCGAGATGAATGATTAAACATATCATAATCTAACTAAAAATGCAGTTTTGAAGGACTCCCTAGGGTTGCAACTATATAAGTAATGTAAAATTTTTAAATACGTACAGGGTGATTATAAAAATAACTAGCCAGACGCATATATGCCCCTATCTATCATACCATTAACAGAAACGGAATGAAAGTATTTTGAGGTATGCGCTCAAGAAACATATAAAAAACCACTATTAATCTCTAGCTGTTACTGTTACAGAGAAGAAATTTCAAAATTTTGAAATGAAACCACATTTTTTAATGGGATATGATTTCCAAAGTGAATAACAATAAATAGCGTTGGAACGGTACCTGCAGCACAAAATTCACCAGCGACAGACTATGAAGAAAAGGGAAAACAACCAATAAGGAGAGAGGAACTACGGAAAGGTAAACGTTACATGTTACCGCCTTCACACAACGTTTTCCATGCTACCGCCTTCACACAACGTTTTCCATGCGACCGCCTTCACACAGGATGACACTTTGCATGTTTCAGATGGTGGGTAGTACTATGTACCATAGCAACAGGAATGTGTTGAACCTGGCGTCTAATCGCATCTTTCAGATCAGATTCAGTTTTCGGATTAAATGCATACACTTCAGGACACCTCTGGTTTCAGGAATCCTCAAAGCGATAAATCAGTTATAGTGAGATCGGGTGGCCATTGGTGGTCCCAGAAGCGTGGAATGGTGGGAGATCTCTCTGTCGCCAAACTGATGTGGCCCATTAACCGCCAAAACTATAAGGGTTTAACATTTTTTTTTTTTTTTTAATACAAATGATATTGGTTATTCATTTGAACATATATAGCATTAATTTATAGTGTAAATAACAAAATTTGCGTTAGCTTACGAAAAATCGAGTGTTGCGTTCACACAACGTCAGCGGAATAAGAGTACTGATGATTAGTGAGTTCAACTGAGCATCAGCAGAGTTTTCTTGCATATTTGGGAATTGGAAGATTTTTTTTCTTTGTTATAATTTAGACAGCAAACAATCACATTAACCGTAATCAATTTATTAGTAAAATTTAATTTATTTTTTCTTTCTAAACTAGGGGGCGCTGCCCCCTACGAGCTATGCTCGTCAACCCCCGTTCAGACACCACAGACTAAAAGCACGTTAATTTGATCGGCTTAAAAAATATTTCGGAAGACTGAATTATAAGTTTAAAAACAGTGGCGATTTCCCTATAAACGGGTTTCTATTCATTTCTCTTCGATTGGGGAATTTTAAAGCCAAATCAGCGGCTGTTAAATGATTCAATGGCTGTTTCCGTCTTTAATTAAATAAAATCAGTTGACATTTCAAAATAAGCTAATATAAAATAAATTAAATATAGTCTTTGCTTCCCGGTATTTTTTAGCAAAGCGAAAAGAAAGTCTTTTTTTTTTATGACACTTTAAATGTATCGTTTTTAATCTGACGTAATTTTCACTAAACTTTTCTTTCTCCTTTTACTATTCACGAGAAAATAATTTTGTTAGAAATGAAATATTATTTACGGTATCCTAATAAAAATAGTTGAAAATATCATCTTAAAATATTACATAAATGTCTCGCGCATTTTTTTAATTTAAACTGTTTTGCAATATTATTTTTTGTTCCTTTTACGTAATGTGTAACGTGACGTAATTTCTCCTATTTAAGACTTCTAACGCATGTTAATGAATTTATTATTTTACAACAATCTTTCACTTTTAAAATTCACGTGTAATATGGTTTTTATGATAATTTTCAATGAGTTCCTGCTTTTTATATTTTCTTGTTTATAATAGTCACGTGTAAAATAAATTTTTAATTTGAAGCAAATATTATTATTTGCGCTGTTTATACAGTTGGCAACAGTTTAAATTAATAACAATTTCTAAAATGTGTAAAAAAATATCTCTCGAAATGCTGAACATTTGAATTTAAAATAGAAATAAAACCTCAAAAAATGAGTCAAATTAATAAACTGAGTGCAGTCTGCACACCGGGAAATTCTGACGCATAAAATGATCTAAAAATGATTAAAATCCGATGTACAGTTTTTGTTCTTATAAAACTTTTTTAATGGAACGATTTTGTCCAACTTTAGCATTAAATATCTTTTTAAATATTTCTTCGATTCGAAAACTGTCTGCATCAGCGTGTTTATCAAACACTTCTCTATAAGTCCACCGATTTTCATATTTGTGTATGCAATATTTTGCTTAATATTAACGAAGAAAGACCTCCGGTCACAAAAAATTCAAAACCGGCGGCGGCGGTGACAGCGGTAGTTACTTTTTTTTTAGAATAGAGAAATTACTCATCATATCCAGAAAAAAGTTTCAAGTATCAAAATATTCGCTACACTAATGATGTAAAACAACATCAGAAATTTACTGCAGCGATAAACATTATGGCTATGGTATTGTTTGCAATGCAGTCTTCTGCTGTCACCGGACTTGTCGATTAACCCTTTCAGTGGCAGTCGTGTATTTATGAAACCAATTAATTTTATTTTCCAAATTCCACAATGCACCAGAATTTTGGTAAAGTAATTTTTCTTTATTATGTAATTGTTCGTAAATTCCGCTGTCATTCATTCATTTCAACATTTTAGAAATAGAAATGCTTTGCCACGGAAAGGGTTAAATGTCCGCGTTCTGTCTGTAATGGCTCTTGCATGGGGAAATTACTATGCCTTTTTGTGGCTGATATGTTTATGGCTAACTCTTTACATTCAAAGGGTGTTTCCAAAAGGTACAATGCAACGTCACATCTGAAATCTAAGTGAGAGTTTTTGTTTTCGAACATAATCTTTATATCTTCCCACATTTGTCAATGTTTTATTTTTTCTTCATTTCTTGGCTATATCATGATAAATATTTTCATCTTTATCCACTTCAAATCTTCATTTTTTTATGTATGACTCGTATTACTTTTAGAGGGTACAAACTTCTTTTTTACGCAACTTCAATTTCGCCAGCAGTAGCGCATGGTAAAATATCATTATCATTTTTTGATATATTATCATTTCCTTCTTCTTCACCAATATTTTCTCCTATTTCTCATGAAATAATAATAATATCAGTTTCGTTCCTGTCATCATTACATGAATCTTTATTAAAAATTCTTTGAACTCCTTCCTCTAACATAAGACATCTAGTTGCAAGCATTTCTATGTGCACAGAATAAGAAAAAATTCCACAGAGTGAATAATGGATCTACCACTTTCCCGCTGACGTTGCGTAAACGCAACACCTATTTTCTCTTCCTCCCCCACAAAAACAAAAGCAACTGATTCCTTGAATGTTTTGATGTACTTTGACCTTGAATAAATATAGATTTACTCTAAAGTGGACATTTGTCTCTATTTCTTCTGCGAAACGACAATGTAAAAATTTTCCTTTAAAAATGCTTTAAGTTTCGAACTTGTTATTAAATAGAAAATAAATGTTGAAAGAAAATATTTTTCTATTGAATTATTAACCATATTGTTCCCTACTTAAAAATTACTATTAATATAAAATTCGTTTGATAGCTAATTTTTTATACGCATTTATGTTGACTGTTGCGTCAACGCAACACCAGCGGTTAATGGGTTAAGAAGCGATTGACAGAAAACACCACACGGATGGTAACATCTACACGATCTACAGGACAACACATCTAACATCTATACGACGCTATGTGGAGCATTTCGCTTTTGCAAGTTGGGAATTATGTTCAACATTTCTAGATAACAAGCAGTCGTTACCGTACACGTTTGTAGTCCTGTGGCAGTAACATCTTCAAAACGTTACGGCCGATGATGAAGGGATTGTTATACCGCACCACACAGTTACTTTGTCTTCGTGTAACGGAAGTGCAACCACAAGATGGGGATTATTGTCTACACAGTGCATGCAGTTCATCTAATTAACGTTAACAGTCAATGACAAATGAGCTTCGACCTCCCAGAGAATTCATAAAAGTCAGCTGTTATCTTCATGACACCAAATGAGTAATTTCTTAGCAAGCACTAACCGTTGTCGCTTATCTCATGCTTGCAACACCTAGACGCGCTGAAACCGATACGGAAACCTGTGGAGAACAAAGAACATACTCTTTCGGACTGTAGAATTCTTCAACTACAGAAAGCGTGAAACAGCTCGTGCGTTTACAAGAGGAGCTTTACTTTCTCCTCGTGGATCTCTGAAACAGCCTCAACGAAAACTGAAGGGCGACCGGGCGCAGATGAATCGCATATCGAATCAGTTTCTTCAAATTCGCAAATCGAGTCCCGTGCAGCTCATACAGTACATAGGCTTCGGCTTAGACCATCGTTTTTGCGGTAGACAAGTTAATAAATCTGCAGCATTTTCAGCGATCAGGTAATAAATCTTTACAATTTACCCAAGTTCATGCCCTGTAAGAGGTTTGCTGTTCAAAGCGCAAGAAAGCAACGTACGCGACACTCTTTCTCAGGGTCTTGTGTTTCACTTAGTGCAACAAAATCATTCATGAGGCTGTATTACACCGGAGCAGGATATTTGCATTTCTTGGTTTCACCTTTTCGTTTCAAGAAAGTTTCAGTAGGCTGGGATCAGACCGAAGACACAGTACAGTGTGAAATGTGACTTTAGAAAACAGTTGATTTTTCTTTTCTTTTTAGTCTGCCTAGCGCAGGCGATTTTCTTGATGCAGTTACCGTTCAAACGCTATTTATGGTTTTAGAAATAGGTGATTAGGTGATTAGTATGGTTTTAGAAATGGGTGTTTTAAAATAGGAAAATAGGTGTTGCCGTTTCAAATTTTCGGCAGTTTGTCGCTGTAACAGTAACTGTAAGAGCGGTAAGAGCTGAAAGTAACCATAACTGCTATTTTTCATATAATTCTTGAGTGCATATCTTAAAATTATTTAAACCAGCATTTCATCCAGTTTCTTTCAGTACGATACCTGGAGGTTAATATAACTAGAAGATTTTTATAATAACCCTATACATAATTTTAATATTGATTGTTTCTGTAAATATTACTGTTGTACAATAAAATACTTTTGTTATATCGAGTTGAACATAAAGAAAGTAGACCGAGTGGAGCTCGGTCTTTCCTGCTGATCAGTGTTCTTGCTTGTGATTGATTTATTTCAATCAAAGTCAATTTCTTCTATGTTTGATTTATTTCAGTTATCTTTCAGTTTAGTAGGAAGTATAATATTATTTTGGGTTTTATTTCTTTGTCTGTTTTTATGAACAGGAAAAATATTACAAAAATGTGTTTTAGTGGCTTTTATTTTGTTATGTGGGTTATTTTACCCTGAATTAACGAGTAATATATTATTCCATTTAAATGTAAAGTTTTCAAAATGAAAATCCTATTCTTTACTCATTGTTATTGAAAATAATTTATTCATTTTTTAATTGTGAAAGTCGTGATTTCTCGACTGTATTAATCGGATGAATTTAGGAATTAGAGGACAAACATGTTTCTAAATTGCAAAAGATGCTTCTAATAATTCATTATTCTCCTGTTATATTTCTTATAATACATTTCCTTAAATTCAGTTACTGTGGTAGTAATATAATACTAATTAATGTATATTTTATGAAAAAAAATGTCATAAGCAAAATGGGCGAAATTGTTTTATTTAGATTTTCCTTTGTTATATGTGTCACTTGAGTTTGGGGGGGGGGGGGGATGCATTTTGAAATGAATACTTTGTTATTTACTCATTATTATGGAAAATAATGCATGCATATTTTTCTTAATAAAACAAAATGTTGACTGTATTAACTATATTCACGTAATTAATTATAGTACAAAAACATTTGTAAATTACTAAAACTATTTGTTACAGACCATTCTATATTTGAATTCATTATTACATTTGTCCACTGTTATGTTATGTTTCTTAAAATAGATTCCCCTAAATTGAATTAGTGCTATTTCAATTATTACAATACTAATTAATGTTTGTTTTGTAAAGAAAATGAACATAAAGGAACTGGATAAAAGGGTTTTATTTAGATTTTGCTTTGTTATGAATATTCTATGAGTCTGAGAATGAAAATTGCATTTAAACGTAAAGTTTTGAAAATTAACACCCTATTATTTCCACATAGTAACAGAAAAACAATTCATTCATATTTTGTTTATAAAAGAAACTTTTATGAAAGGTATTAACTTGAAAGATATAAGTAATTAAGAGAAAAAATTGCAAAAACTATTTGTAACCGTTTATTTTTTATTCGAATTCATTATTACATTTGTCGTCTGTCATGTTATGTTTCTTTTAATAGGTTCTTTTAATTGAGATATTGTTGGAGTAATTAATTGTATGTAAATTTAGGTTTGTTTTATGTAAAAAATAATCATAAGCAAAATGGGCAAAATGGTTTATTTAGATGTTTCTTTGATATGAGTGTTTTTTGAGTACGGGAAAGAAAATTACATATAAACGTAAAGTTTTGAAAATCTACAGCTTATTATTTTCCCATTATAATGGAAAATAATTCATTAATATTTCCCCTCATTGAAGAACGATTCATGGATTGTATTCACTACACACTCGTTCTTAATTATAGGATAAAAATGTTTATAAATTGCAAAAACAATTTGTAACAATTCATTATTGAAATTCATCATTCCATTTCCCGCCTGTTATGTTATGTTTCTTTTTATAATAAATTCCATAAATTTAGTTATATTTATGGTAAATAATACGAAACTCATGTTTGTTTTATTTAAACAGAAAAAGTCATAAGCAAAATGCAGAAAATGAGATTTTCTTTACATTTTGCTTTCTTATGAGAGATCTGTGAGTCTGGAAGAGAAAGTTTCTGTTAAAAATAATGTTTTGAAAATTCACAGCTTACTATTTACTCATTGTAACGGAAAATAATTTATTCATGTTTTGTTACACACAGTAAACATTTAAAAATTGTATTAACACTACCCGTAAGTAATTAGAGAATAAAAATTTCTCAAAATTACAAAACCTATTTGCAACAATTCATTCTATATCAGAGTACATTATTACATTTCTAGCCTGTTATGTTTCTTATAATAGATTTCCCTAAATTGAGTTATTGTTTTAGTAATTAATACAATGTCAATAAATGTTTGTTTTAGGAACAAAATGATCAAAAATAAAATGGCATTTTTCAAATTTAGATTTTGCTTGTTATCAATGTGCAGTTAAAGTAATGTTTTATGTTCATGGAACAATTTTAAAGCGGTGGTAAAGAAGACATAAAGTAACATTAATTAATAATTCTTTCTAAATTGATCTCAAAATGTTATTGCATTTTTAGAATTTTTTTGTCTGTAACTTTATCTTTACATTAATTATAGGCACGTTTTGCATTATTTTAAATTTATAATCTTAACAAACAGCGATTTTATAACTGGCATAAAACAAGACAAAGTATATAATAATAAAAATGTTAATTAAATGTTGTTATAATATGCGGCGGAATCATTTAGCTTGGGGTATGTTATGCAGGCGTCAACGAAAATAGTGATGCATTCTTTATTATTCTACAGGTCTTACAATTACAATAATCACTATATTATCTACATGTTAACAGATTATGTGCTGAAATTTTAGAAAATAGTATGCTTAATCTGTGAAGCGTGAAATATTGGATGCATGCGTGTACTTCCAATGTTTTCTCTACAAATTTAATAGAATAAAATGCAGTTAAGCAACATATATATGTAAGGTAAATGTAATTAGTAAAATACGTAACTTTTTTAAGCAAATCTGATACTTGTTTGAAATGAATTACAGCGAATTTGAGGTACTCTTTAATAATATTCCTAATAGTCGTATTTCATATAACGATCTTGCTGGTAATTTTAGAGAAATGCTTTCACACAGAGTGAAATTTTCTTTGTCGTCGTGCAAATTCTCACAGCAATTCCGCCAATAATATTACAATATTTAAAAAACAAAAATAAAAAAAAGTTTGATTTTTGTTGTGTAGGTACTGCTTTGCGTAATATCAATATTCTCTGAAAGTGAAATCTTCTGAATGACAAGAAATAGTTCATAAAAAAGTCTTTTTGTTACAGAAACTGTATAATAGCGAAGTAATTCATATAAAAAACTCTTTTTTTTTTACCAAAAATGTATAATAATACATTATTCAATGAATAAAATGTTAACATTGTCAAACATCGTATTTTCTTCCAAAAGTCAGCTATTTGACTTAAGTTTTTCAAATACTTTTCCAAATTTTATGCATTAATTAATAAATTTTATACTTGTGATCTATTTAATAAAATTCTACAACGAAACGAAAATAAGCTGTCCCAGATAAGGAAAGTAAATATTTCTCAATTACTAGTAATATAAATGAATAAAAAAAGGTGAGTTATCGCAAGATGACAAATGGAAGCATGTGAAAAAAGTCGGAATTGAATTATTTTAATTATCACTGAACGCGTTGTACACAACAACTTACCAGAACATGTGTGTTTTTCTTATGAAAAATACACAAGATATTGATATATAATTAATTATAATGAAAAAAAAACGTTAATTAACCATTCGTTTAAATTTGAAAATTGTATGATTATACCGGTTGGGCAAAAGGCCCATAAAAAATTTAGAAATTCCTAAAAATCGGAAAAATAACTAAAATGAAAAACGATTTGCAGGTTTAGCATCTATAGGTCACTGGAATATTTTTAAGACAGTAATAAAAAATAAGTCAAAAAACAACCGACAGATTTCGCTGGTGCTTGCGATTTCAGTGGAAATATGCAAATGAAACGATTATAGGAACTTGCGCTCCTAATCCACATCTAGTTCACCGTTGTAAGCCGTGTACATGATCAAAGATGCTAACTGTGAAGAATAAAACTTTGTTGGTGAAGTTATTTTACATGAACCAGGAATCAGTGACCATCGATTTGCAGAAATTCCGAGTTCAGAAGAAAGTGAGTGCTGGAAAAGGGCCTTTAACAGGGACAGGTCTCATGAAGCTTGCTCGACAAATTGAGGAAACTGGAACGCTGGAGGATCTTGCAAGATCCGGACGACCATATTTAATGAAGCTACGTTCACCGCATGTTGCAGTCAAAAAGGAACCGCTAGCGTCCGATGCAACTGCGGGGTCCAGCAGAGCTCGTGAAACTGACAGACACTTGGGATTACCACCATCCTCGGTTCGCAATATTCTTCATGGAATACTTGATGTGTACCCATACAGATTACAGTCGTGCCATGAACTTTTAACAGCGATTACAGAGGGAAGCATTTGTAAGGTGGGCTTTCTTCAAAATCGAACAGAATCCCACCTTTGTCTTTAAAATCTCCTGGACAGATGAAACTCATTTTTCGCTTCATGGCGGCGGTAAAACCCATAATTGTTCCATCTGGACGAAGTCTAATCCATGTGGGTACACCCAATCCCCCCACCCCCCAAAAAAGACTGTGTTGTGTAGATTTACAAGTTCGTTTGCCATAGGATTCTTCTTCTTTGAAACGCAGTGCCGAGTAAATGAGTCGAAAACGGCTACGGTGAATGCTCAGCGTTATTTAATGCTTCTGCGTGAGAAGGCCATGTTTGCGAGAAAGAGATGCGGTTTCTACCATCACAATTATGCAAGATTGAGCACCCAGTAACATTGGTACTCCTGTCAAGGAATTCCTGATACAGACGTTTGGGGAAGACAAAATCATTAGCAGGGGTTGCAGGTTCACATGGCCACCCCGGACTCCAGATTTGACCCCAGCAAATTTCTGGTTATGAGGTTATTTTAAATCACGGGTGTATCGATCCGGTCCATGTAATCTGTCGGAACTGAAATATGCGATCCTCCGAGAAGAGTCATGTATACATCCAGAGCTGCTAAACTCTGCTGGTACTGTATATGTGACTCGCCTGCAATTTGTCATCCCCTGTGGTGGTGGTCATGTGGAATACATAGAGCTATAACAAACGATTTGGTTATGTGCGTATATTTTATTTTATTTGGGTACGTAAGCGCCGCCTATTGGCTGGTTTTTGAGTTATTTTTTCATGTCGCAATACAATCCCCTTGTCCTATAAACCTGCAAAATTAACCCTGCATCCTAAACCTGTAAAGTGTTTTTTCTTTCGGTTATTTTTCCGGTTTTTATGAATTTTAAGAGTTACTATGGACTTTTTGCCCACCCGGTAATTGTTCATAGTAAACCCATAAAACGCCACTTACATCTATTTTTTTTATGTCTGTTTGCGAAATAAAAGTTTCTGAAATCCCTGTTTAAATAGATACGCCGTCATATACAGCTTACACGAGTCGAGAAGAATCTCAGCATTCCCTATAAAATCACTATCATCTGCCATCTAGGTCACTATCATATCTAAGTCACTATCATATCTAGGTCACTATCATATCTAGGTCACTATCATATCTAGGTCACTATCATATCAGTATCACTACCATATCATTCTAGTGTCGTAGAGAATTTCTATTTAATCAGCATAAATTCAGACAAGAAGATTAAGCCTGCTGTAGAGCAACAGGGTCATGAAAACTAATTACTCCACTAAAGTTATACATCATATATTTGCATATATAACTTTCTTCTATATAATTTTATTTTTATTTAAGCGTTTTAATGTACCCCAATCATCTTGTTTTTTTTCGCTGTGTTATAAGTAGCTTAATAATGTTATTTAAATAAAAAATCTCATATCGACAATATTCGACGACATAACATAATATAAATTATGCTTACGAAGCACCTATGAAGAAATTATATCACATTCCGAGTCGTAAATCCTAGGTAAACACCTAATAATAGCTGAAATTTAACGATAATAATGTCCGTTAATGGTGAAGGAATGTTGTAATAATGTAGAACAATGTGAGTTTTCAATACGAATTTTATGAATAAACATCCTTATTTAGAAAAATGTTACTGGATGAAAACCTTAGCACACTAGCAATTTTTGCAACATATAAGTTATAATTTCCTTTATTTATCGTGAACAGTTTTATTGACTTTAACGATTATAAAAAACTACACAAGGACTTCCCTCAGAGGGATTAGTCTGGGCGATATTGCCGAGAACATAGATTTAATAATAACTTGTTGCTAGTAAAAAAATGAGATACTATCTTTAATTGGCCATATACTGGTTACAAATTCAAATGATGAAATATCTAAATTAGTGAACCTGAAAAAAAATTCCATATCAATTTTAAACCAACTCTTCCCTCTGTTAAGGACCCTGGCAAGAGATAGAATAGCCTAGAAAAGGAACACATTTACAAGTACTTTCGGACAATCTATTCGCTGTTTCATACCGATATTTTTGCCTTTTTAAAAATACATGCACAAACCAGTATAATACTGCTTCAGTTTTATTTTCAGAGTCGTTTATATCATTTGACAAAAAATCTACCTTTCTTAAACTCAAATTGCGTCAAGCTTTTTAAAAAAAGCAAAGTCCATATAACAATGAATTTCCATGAAGGGAATTAAACACATGGTGATAAAGCATTTAGGTGAGCGCAATTGATAAATCGTCAAATATTGTTCTTATCGTCATCTTTCGTAATGCATTCTTTTAATTTAAGATACACACATTAAATAAATTTATAAACACGATTTGAGTCATTTAATTTAAAATAATAATAAGTAAATAAATAAAAACAATAAGAAGAGATAATAGCATAAGTCAAAACCCTTATTTCAACATTAAGACAAGTTACACTTGTGGGGGGAAAAGGCGGCTTTTGACAAAAAATAAAAATAAAATACTCTTGGCAAAATCTGAACCGGGCTAAAAAAATGTACCGTGATTAATTCAAATATTATAGGAATATTCTGTAATCTGGTTTTAAACCAATATCGTATTTTAAAAAGCTTCGCTTAACCCCAATTAAATTTCATTGCTGTAACATTTTATTTTTATTTTTATTTTTTTTATTTTATTTTTTTTTGGGGGGGAGGGGGGGGGAGAATGCGAGATTGCATATATTTACATTTAAATTTTAAACTTTCGTTTATGTAACGGTTGCTTGTATGAATAATTAGCACCTCGATGATCGAGCTTCACTCGAAACATATGTAAAAAACTGCTTGTGTGGTATGATTGCTTAAAGCCACTAATACTTAGCTATTATAACTCCCGTCCGTTATAACAATGCTGCTGTTAGTATTACTCTTGTTTGACGTTAACCTTACCTGTGTATATGAATACGAATTATTGGCCATTTTTCTTGCACGAAGAGTGGTTATAACACAATTGTTTCATTTTGCATAGCATGTACCAATTGCAATATTGATACCTTTAAGGTAGTCAAGCGCAGGTGATAAAATGACAATATTTTTTCCGTACTATATTCTTGCATTCATTTCATTTAAAATATAAAGCTTTCATTCACTTCATTTAAAATTTACGTTTTTAACTAATTTCACTGTACTTTAACAACATTACTTTGCATTGTCGGTTTTTTTTTTTTTTTTTTTTTTTTTTTTTTTTTTTTTTTTTTTTTTTTTTTTAAAGCTTTATGTAGTTTTGGCTTCAGAAAGTGAGATTTGTTACACAAAGATACAAACCTGACAATTTATTACAAACCCGATGAACGTTTATGTTTACTTTTTACAAATAAATATAAACCTTTTTAGCACAGATGTCACATACGCACCAGGTTGACGCGATTTTTTTCTATTTAATTTTATTACTTTAAAAACAATTTCATGTATAAAAAATACTTTCATATGTTTAAGCGTATTCCAAAATAAAGACAAGATTCATTTAGCAGTTATTCATTTCAATATAAAAAAATTCGTCGTTTCCATAGCAAAAAAAAAATAAAAAAAAATAATTGACAGCGCTCAAATGGACTTAATTTTGAGATATTGATATAATTTTAATTTATATTAATTTTATTTTAATACACTAGGGGCTCTGCCCCCTACGAGCTACGCTCGCCAACCCCCGTTCAGACACCCCAGAATCTAAAAGCATGCTAATTTCATCGGCCTTAAAAATATTGAATTATAATTAAAAAAAAAAAAAAAAAAAAAAAAAAAAAAAAACAGTGACGGTATCCCTGTAAACGGATTTTTATTCATTTTCCTTTGATTGGAGATTTTTAAGAAGAAATCAGCCGCTGCTAAGAGATACAATGCTGTTTTCGTCTTTGATTAAAAACGAGAAAGAAAAATCATGCGTACGGCATAGATTATGAAACACTTTCCAACACACCCTGAAAGCTTTAACAAAACTTCGTTATTTAGGGGAATAATTTAAATAAGATAACTAACTAAACATTTAAAAGACTGATTTCAGCAGTTACCATCCATAGCTAAATATTTATTTCAATTCTTCCGAAGAGCCCTGTATTTGATCTGTAGGCTGATATGTATACTATATAACAGAAAATTTAGTTTAGCAGGAAAACGCATAACAGGTTGAAATTTCTCTTTCAGCAATTTATACTAATAAGTGGAAACATACTTGAAGCCCTGTTGTTTTACCTAGTACCTTAATTACACGCCACTATTTAGATAAACTTTAATTCAAACTAAATCACTCTTAAAACTACTGAAATCGCATTTACAGAATTTATCATCTATAGGCGGCCATGTATCCAATTCTTTGCGTGGCCCTGTATATAATTTTATGTATATTCTACAAACATTTCATAGAAAACTACATGCAGTTCAGCATAACACATTTTAAACCCACCTTTCAGCAATTTACGGTCATACTCAATAACCTTTACGAATTCTTTTGCGTAGCCCTGTATATCAACTATAATATTTACACACACCATATAGTATGCATAAATATAGTGAAACTTAAAAGCGCATATCATAATTAAAAATGCATTCCCTGCCATCGCCGCTCATATACAGTACTTCGAATAGAAAATACTTCTCTGAAATGTTTCGTATGTTCCTGTAAATGCTATGCACTTTGTGTTATACATGTAATAACTTAAGTAAGCCTCACCGACGTATATCAATTTTATTATATATGAATTTGTATAATTAAAACACGCCGCAAACAATTTCCCCCTACACCATTTGTAAGGGAATTCTTTTGTGTAGCCCTGTAAATAAATAGTAACTATTCGTTGCACCGCATATGCAACAGAATATTCTGCACATCGTAACTTCGTGCACTTCGTAAATGTATATTTTTTATTGTGTTTGAAAGGGTATAACATCTTTAAAATTCATTTGAAATGATTTTTTCCCATTGGCCGTAATGTAACAGAATATTTTTGACTGTCCCTGTAAATGAACTAAACATGCTACAAACTTTATTTGAAATAGGGTTCGTGTTAGGCTAAACGTCAATAACGAAAAATTTCAGTGCGATCCGACTATATTTATGAGGGTTAGAGCGCAAATAGATAAACCGAAATCAATAACACTTTTCAACTTTGTTGGAAAGTGTTAAAAAATAGTTAAAAATTTGAAAGTAAGCTAATGTAAAATGAATTAAGTACACAGAGTCTTTGTCTCTCGGTAATTTTTAACAACGCTATGAGAAAGTTCTTTTAAATGTATAGTTTTAAATCTGACGTAATTTTTCACCAAAGTTTTCTTTCTCTTTTTAATATTCACATGAAAATTCTTTTGTTGTTAAAAAGGAAATATTATTTGCGCTGTCTTAGAATTCACGATAATAGTTGGAAAGATTATCTCAAAATATGAAATAAACGTCTCATGCAAATATAATTTTTAATTTAAAGTGTTTTGCCAACTTTTATTTATTTGGCATTTTTAAATATGACGTGATTTCCTTCATTTGTGACTTTTAACGCATAATAATGAATTTAGTATTTAAAACTTTTCTTTCCCTTTTAAAACTCACGTGTAACTGTAGTTTTTATGATGTAATTTTCAATATTTTCCAGATTTTTAACACGTAATCACTTAATTCTAATTTGAAAGTTTTTTTCTGTTTGTAATAGCCACGCGTAAATAAATCTTTTATTTGAAGGAAATATTAATCTTTGCGCTGTTTTTAAAATTGGCAACAGTTTAAAATAATTACCTTTTTCTAAAATGTGTAAAAAATATCTCTCGAAATGCTGAAAATTTGAATTTAAAATGGAAATAAATCCTCAAAAAATGAGTCAAATTAAAAAGATAATTACAGCCTGCACATCTGGAACTTCCAATGTATAAAATGATCTAAAAATGTTTAAATTCCTATGTATAGTTTTTCTCCTATGAAACTTTTTTAATGGAACGATTTTGACCATCTTTAAAATTAAATATCTCTTAAAATAATTATCCGATTTAAAAACTGTCTGCATCAGCGTGTTTATCAAACATGTCTCTATAATACCACCGATTTTCATATTTTTGTAGGAAACCGTTTTATTAATATTAACGAAGAAAGACCCCCGGTCATAAAAATATGGATGCCGACCTAGTAGGAGTATACCCGGATGATCTACGCGGATTTTCATTGGTCCATTTCCAAATCAAAACTTTTTTTATATATATAGAAGGATTTGAATTTGATATTTAACTGCCATTATAAATATATATATGTATGACAAAACTATAGTTAAATCAAACTAAAACTGATCTAACTAAAGTTATTTACGTTTAATTTATTTAAACAAGTTCAACATGAAACATTTTTTCGTAAAGAGTATTCGACATGAAAACGTTTTTTCGAAATTTCATTTCATCTCCAACCGATGATAAATCGCCAAATAAAAGAAAATTTCCTTATTTTTTTACGAACGTTCTATCGAGGTTCCGCCGGCAAAAAAATTTATAAACATATATATCCACAAGAGAAGAACACTCTGTAATTGAGAGAAGAACACTCTGAATATACCTGTATGAAGACCTTCCTTGTCGTTAGCGAAGCGGTTATAATAAGGAATAAAATAATAAAATAGTGGTAGCAAACTACAAAAACTTTAGGATCGTTGCGAGCCCTGATTTATAATTTATAACAATGAAGTCTGAATACTATCTATTCTCTTTTATATTTATCTTTCTATTAACACATATCACACACATTCGCAATTTCTGAATGATATCTTTTTCTCACATCATAGTGATCTATCACTTATTCAGCATGCTATTATTGTGAACAACAATGTTTGTATTAATAATGTTATATCATTAATTTTAAGAGTATGCTACAATAAGTCACCATTACACTGAATTTGTAAAATACAGCAAGATATGAAATATTATAAATATTTAAGAGAAAATTCAGTTCGAGATTAAAATATTTTAAAAATATTAAATGAATTTATATATTGTTTGATATCCTTAATTTGTAAATTCATTGGACAGTGATACTTATTTCTTATATGCTACCAGTATATACCGGATGAGCCAAAATTTCGTTAAAACTATAAAAACTCATGAAAAAGGAAAACATTATGATAAAGGAGTGCGGTTTGGAAGAAAGGGCTCACAAGGTAGGCGGATTTTTTTTACAGAAAAAAATGTTAAAAAATCACATGTAGAGGGCGCTGACGACCCGAAACATAATGAATAGGACAACTCCATTCATTTTTTCTTCCAACAACAAATGTTCAAATTGACCTCCAGAACATTCTACTACATAAAAGTTGCCCTGTACGTTGTGTTTCGTGTCGTCAGCGACACATGTGATTTTTTAACTTTTTTTTTTTTTTTTTTTTTTTCTCAGCTTAAACACATCCGACTACCTTTTGAGTCCTTTTTTGCAAACCGCACTCCTTTATAATAACTTCTTCCTTTTTTATGAGGTTTTAAAGTTTTGACGAACTTTTGGCTCACCGGGTATTTCCCGGTGAATTCGATTTTGAACAATGTATCGCTGAATATCCGGGAAGGATTATTTTTAAAGCATGGGATATATAACATTTCCGTGGATTTATTGTTTATACACTACATTTATCTAAAAGAAAACACAATAAATCAAAACTTTGTTTTTATTTCTAGTAATAGTCAAAGGTAAATAAATGTGAAAGCCTATTCTTTTAGGTGATAGAAAATATATTTTATTTCCACATATAAATTAAGGATACATTTTTTTTTTTTTTTTTAATCAAAATAAATTTTAAGAATTAATAGGGAATTTTAGGATGAATTTTAGGATTAATAATTTTTTTCTGTAATACATTTCTACACCACGTAAGTGAAATTAAAACAGCACAGAACATTTAAAATCCAAAAATGAATACAAATAATTGCCAAATTCTTTTACCACACAGGTGTTATTGAGATTTATAAATAGTTTTTATTTTAATTTACTCTAATTCTGTATATACAATAAATAACACATCATTCTTATAATTATGTATTATATCATTTCTAACTGAGTTATATACGTTACATACTTTAATACTTATTATATAATAGCATGCATTCATATAGCAATTATTAATATATATAATACATATTATAACGTAATTGTTCCAACAGAAAAATTTAATTTGTAAATTTATACATGGTTGTTTAATTAAGACTTAACAAAAATTCGCGGAATGTAACTAAATATTAACTATTTAATTTTAAAGAAAATTATTTGAAGATCTGGTTTTTATTCGTGCTATTAAAACATGGTAAAGAAATGCAATAAAAAGTTTTAAAAAGCAACAATAAAACACTAACTACTTAAATATTTGATACATTGTACATATTCAATTTCGTCTAAAATGTTACTTTTTATATAAAATGTAACATTATTTATTTTATATAAAATTAAATAAATTTCATTTTGTATTACAATCATATTATGTATGTCATTTACATGATAAGCTATATTTGGAGTGCTAAGATGCATTTCTCAGATTTTTTTCACATATATACAGCATTTTTAAAACAAAATTATAAATATCAGGAGGAATTGAATCTCAATTTGTATAATTAAATAAATTAACTGCCTTATGCTCAGTTTATTTCTCTTCAAATTAAAAATATATATATATATATATATATAAATTATACATTATTTAACATTAGGAAAAATAAACTCAAGCTGAATATAATTTTTAAATTTTCTATGTAGAAATGGTTGGATAAACATTTCCGGTGCAATTTATTATGTGAAAAAATATTATATGTATATATATATGAAATGATAAAAAAGCCCCTTTTTAAAATCCCCTTTTTGTCCCTTTTTAAAATTTAAATTTAGAAATTAAAATTAAAACTTTTAAAATGCTTTTGTAATTGTGTCTCAGTTGATTGAATGAGGTTGCCCCTGTTAAGTCAGTTTTCCCGCATCGCATTTTATAACTTTTAGACATCGTTTTGGCACATCTCATAAGAATACTTTTGCTGAATAAGTGCAATTTATAAGTCTTGCTGCATTCGATCGGCCAACTCAAACCACAGCCTGTATCCCGGGCAGTCAATCATTCAGCTAACGACCAATTATAGTTTAAAGACGCCTCCTTTGACTTCAACGGCCCCTAGCTGGAATAATGCGAAATACAGCATATTTATACCGATGCACAGGTCCCCGGACAGGGCTTTTGACCATCAAAAGAATGCCCTAACTCCACGACACTCGGCTCTCTAAGTATCGCTTAGCGGTACACATAATTCCCAAGCCCGATGTCCATAAAGTATATTAGCAGCTCTCAAGCCAAAAGGGGCCTGATTACTCAAAAGGATGTAACAAAGGAACAATAAATCAGGTCCCCGGAAAAACTGTGTCTTTATTGGAATAACTACTGTCTGAATCTGACTTTGATTTCCCGGATACTACTCGCGGCCTGCGACTACCTAAAGATGATAGAAGTTCCGAGGATTCGCTCAGAAATCGGCACGCACGCGTCCGCGGTTCGCGCCCCTGCCCCCAGCGGTCGGGCCTTGGCCGACGACACGACAGAAGATCCATAACTGGAGTAGCGACGAATTCGTTACACATATATATATATATACATAGGCTAAAAGCAACAATAGTCGGCCACTTAAGCGCTTTCTTTAAGTATATAGCTCAAAGCGTAAATTTAAAAAACAATACAACATTTTTAACAGTGACACATGTTAAAGTACACTTTTCTTTTACTTTTTCAGCAATTTTTAAAAAAAAAAACTAATTATAGTTTTTATTTATAAAAAGTTAAACTTAAATGTAGCAAAGGTCTAGTAGTCGGCCACTCAATTCTAGTGTTCGGCCATCACTGGACCAGTAGTCGGCCATTTAAATGCTTTGTTATTTAAATAACTTAAAGTATAACTTTTATAAACAGAACAACATTTTAATGTTAAAATATGTTAATCTATTCTTTTCTTATAATGTTGCTGTAATAATTTAAAATATTATAATAGTATTTAACACTTTCCAACATAGCTTAAAAGTGTTTGTGAATTTGAATTGTCTCCAGTCTGTCCGAGTTCTAACACTCTCAAATATACTCGAATCTCCTTGAAGTTTTTGCATGGTTTTGACGTTAACAATAGCACGATCGATATTGAAAATAAAGTGTGTAGAATTTATAGTCCAACTACAGGGACAGTCAAAAATATCCCGATGCATTACGCTCAATGAGAAAAATTGCTTCAAGTTTATTTTAATTATGTTGGCCATTTCAAGTATAATGAAACTGATATGCATTTATGAAGTGCATTTAACTACGCATTCTAGACACTATGGAGTGCAAAGAACTTATTATTCATTTATAGGGCCCCGCAAAAGAATTCCTTTACATAATAGTGTCAGATGATAAGCAGTTTGCAGCGTATTTTATTTCTCTTATACTACATCAAATAGAATTGAATTGATATACAACATTACTGAGGCTTACTACAAAATACTCGTCGTATAACATGATATGCATAGCATTTATCGTTCATTTACAGGGAAACACAAAAAATTGGAATACAGTACTGTATCTTTCTATTAGCGATAATTGCTGTAAGTGTAATTTTGTTTATGACATGCGTTTTTATGTTTAATTAAACCTTAACTTACAATGCGGTGTGTATAACTGATATAGATCACATACAAGGCTATACAAAAGAGTTTGTAAGCTTTGTGGAGTATCAGGGTGAATGGCTTAAAAGAGGCTTTTATGCTCTTTCAAGCTGAACTATATTTAGTATACTAAGAGATGTTTGTATAATATAAATAAAACATATACTGGGCCACGCAAAGAACTGAATACATGACCTCCCAGGGATAATAATGTGTGGAAGTATCATTTCAGTAGTTTTAACCACGTTTTAGCCTTAATTAAATTTTAGCTTAATATGTGCGGCATATAAAAATCTATTGGTAATATACAGGGCCGTACAAAATAATTCAAGTATGTTTCCGTATAGGGGTAGAAATTGCTGAAGGTAAATTTTCAACCCGTTATGCATTTTCTTACTATACTAAGTTTTATCATACTATGTATAGAATAATATACAAATATTTAGATTAAATACAGGACTGCGCGAAAGAATTGAACTACTATTTCTGTTAGGGACCATAATCTGGTTTTCAAAAGTATTATGCCTTTTCTAAAATGTTTACTTTTTTTACGGTATAAAGAAGCTCAATTTCATTGAAGAATTCTGTAAGTCATGGGAAATGCTTTTATAATCTATTCTTCGTGCAAGATTTTTCATTCTTGTTTCATATGGAAAGTAAAGTTAAAAGTACCAAATTATCTAGTAGTGGGCCTTTCAAATTTTTTGTTTAACCGTTGTAGACTAGGCTGCGGGCAGAGAAAAAATTATTACGTCATTTTGTTTCAAAATGAAATTATGATGTAGGACAAGATTATTAACAGAACACGAATGACTGATCTGTCAATGCATATCTTATTGTGATATCAGCAGTAGGGAGTGCAAAATCGTCATTTTAGCGTTACTATCATGTCGTCGAGTTTCGGGATGAAATTTTAATATGTTGCATGTCTCGACTAGTACAATGCACATATTTTAGTTTATCTTGGGATTTCGTTGTTAGATATTTGCAGAACGCAGCGCCAATTCTTCATTTTCGCGTTACTATCTCATAATCGAGTTTCGAAATGTAATTTTAAAAAGTTGCATATCTTGAATAGTACATTACAAATATCACAGTCTGTCTCGTAGTATCTTTGAACAATATGAGCAGAATAAGGCGCCAGTTCTTATTTAAGGGAAAATATGGTTTCATGTTCAGTTGTTTTCCCATATTCGATATTTTAAATACATGTGACAAAGCAATCGTTTGCTATCATTGTTATTTTAGTAGTTATCTTATTATTATAGATTTGTGATTTTATAGTAACTGTCGTTTTGATATAATTATGCGATTTTATTAAAAAAAATTCTTGATGAATGCATAGCGCTCATGAAGACCGAAGAAAAACGTCACTGGATGCAGCAAACTTGTGAAGCAGTCACTAAAATGCAGTAATTCGCGAAAGCCACGATCACGAAAGAAGGAAATTCGTTAACGCCGCAATCAGTAACAAACGTATGAGCTAATAGCACTCATGAAAACAAAAAAAAAAAAACATCACTGGTTGCAGCAACCTCGTCTTGCAACAGTCTATAAAACGCAGTAATTCGCGAAAGCCACGATCAAGAACGAACGAAATTCGTTAACGCCGCAATGCGTAACAACGTATGAATCCATAGTGTTCATGAAAACCGAAAAAAAAATCACTGGGTGCAGAAACCTTGTCGTGCAGCAGTCCCTAAAACGCAGTAATTCGCGAAAGCCGCAATCACAAACGAACGAAATTCGTTAACTCCGTAATCATTAACGAACGTATGAGCTAATAGCGCTCATGAAAACAAAAAAAAAAAAACATCACTGGGTGCAGCAACCTCGTCGTGCAGTAGTCTCTAAAACGCAGTAATTCCCAAAAGTCACGATCACAAACGGACGAAATTCTTAACGTCGAGATCAATAACGAACGTATAAATCCATAGCGTTTATGAAAACCGAAAAAACATCACTGGGTGCAGCAACCTCGTCGTGCAGCAGCATTTAAAACGCAGTAATTCGCGAAAGCCACGATCACGAACGAACGAAATTCGTTACTACCGCAATCAGTAACGAACGTATGAGCACAAAGTGCTCATCAAAACCGAAAAAAAAATTACTGGATGCAGCAACCTCGTCGTGTATCAGTCTCAAAAGGCACTAAATTCGCGAAAGCCGCAAACGCAAACGAACGAGATTCGTTAACGACGCGATAAGTTACGAACGTATGAGAGCGTAGCGCTCATGAAAAAAAAAATCACTGGATGCAGCAACCTCGTCGAGCAGCAGTCTATAAAACGCAATTATTCGCGAAAGCCACGATCATGAACGAACGAAATGCGTTAACGCTGCAATCATCAACGAACGTATGAGCGCATAGCGCTCATGAAAACCGAAAAAACATCACTGGATGCAGCAAACTCGTCGTGCAGCAGTCTCGAAAACGCACCAAATTCGCAAAAGCCGCAATCAAAAACGAATGAAATTCGTTAACGCCGCAATCAGTTAGGAGCGTATGAGCCCATAGCGCTCTTGAAAACCGAAAAAAGAACATCACTGGGTGCAACAACCTCGTCGTGCAGCTGTCTCAAAAAAGCGGTAATT
Source organism: Maratus speciosus (assembly GCA_963932465.1). Lineage (NCBI taxonomy): Eukaryota > Metazoa > Arthropoda > Arachnida > Araneae > Salticidae > Maratus > Maratus speciosus. The sequence continues at coordinate 184,892,411 of OZ010800.1, forward strand.
CGCGAAAGCCGCGATTTGAAACGCACGAAATTCGTTAACGCCGCAAACACTAACGAACGAATGAGCACATAGCACTCATAAAAAAAAGAAATCTCTGGATGCAGCAGTCTCAAAAACGTACTAAATTCGCGAAATCCGAGATCACAAACGAACGAAATTCGTGATCGTTGCAGTCACTGACGAACGTATGAGTGCAAATCAATTCCATTTAACTTGTGCATGAATGATATTTATAAGTCTTTTTACCCGACTGCCAAGAAGGGTTATGTGTTTCACGCATATCTGGGTATGTGGATTTTTTTATACCCTCGAAACATCCCAACGGCTGGATGGATTTTAATGAATGTAGTCTCTATCGATTCGTCTTAACCGTCCGATGGTTATAGGCTGGGTATTGTTTTTATCAATTCAAAATGGCGGCTGTAAAATAAAAAGTGGCGGTAGAGACGAAAATTTTTTTTCGCACCCTATTGTGTGGCATACTATTGGATAGGTCTTTCAAAATGAAGACGATGTTTGATTGACTATTTTACAGTCAGAAGCTCCGTTTAAATATGACACAACCTGGAAGTCGTGTAGGTAGGATCTCTAGCTTGACTGCAACTCTAACCATCATAGACATCTATAGACCTCATCAAAACAGTGTTTATAGATAGGAACTAACAATTAAACACAACTTAAATGTCATCCATACAAGTAAATAATAAAAAAAAAAAAATAGGTAAGTATTCTAAAAATAGTTTCAAATAGATGGGAAATAATTAGTTCGTTGGGTTTTTTGATTTTTTTAAATTAAATGTTTACTTCTTCTAATTTTGTATGAAATCTAAACACTATGGAAACAACACTATGAAGTCTAAAAATGCAACACTAAAGTAAATAATAATGGCATCGTATGAGCCAGGGCAAAGTGCAAGGGAATTTCTTGGGCGCATTTGTGATAAGAGCCGTTTTGAGGGCCGCGATTTAGACGCTATTTTATTACCCAACAGGTGGGTAATAACGCTTAATAGCATTGGTCAAGAAATCATGCCACTATATTTTATGAATAGCTATCTGCTAAAATAGTATTTCTTGTATGCATAATCAATAAGTTACTGTATCAAATCCTATATTTGTTTGGGAAAAAAATTATAAAACTAAGCCGTAAAAATTGGTAGAATCTTAACGTGGCGTTATTACCCCAGAACACCTTATATATAGTGTACATAAAATAAAATGCAAGTAAAAGGTTATATAAATCTCAAATTGCGATAATCAAATTACGAAAAAAATCAAACTATTAAAAGTAGACTCAAAAAAGTGAAATAGCCTTTTAGCTAGTAGTCAACCGTGGTGGCCGATTACTGAACATGTAAGTAAATATAATACCCAATAGTCGGCCACATTAAAATTAATTAATACAAACACACTTATTGAATTTTGATACTGAAAAACATTAGTTAATTAAACTTTTTAATAGTAGAGTCTTTTAATTTTAGAAAATAATAAAGAAATAAATTAATACTAGTCTTTCAAAAATTTTGTCATCGGTTAACAAAAAAATAGCAAAAACGGTTGTTTGACCCCAACCAAATAAAAAATGGCTGATTACTAACGCAATAAAAATACCCACAATTCTTTGCTGATGGCTTATGACGTATAAAGGATGGCTACATATAATGGGATTGTAATATTTCATTTCAAATCAAAAGTAAGCAATTCATAACGTATTTTATCTCAAAGTGGCCGACTACTGGTGCATTTACCCTATATATATATATATATATATATATATATATATATATATATATATATATACATATATATATATATATATATATATATATATATATATATATATATATATATATATATATATATATATACATATATATATATATATATATATATATTAAAGAGAAGACTAATTTGAAGAACAAATTAAAAAAAAAAAACAATTTTTTTCCTAAATTGTTTTCAGGCCGAGAAGGGGCAGATATTAAGACATTTCATTCACTTCGTTCTACATTTAATGTTAAATTTTTGTAACAAAAACATTAAAGTTAAATCAATTGAACATTAATAAAAATGAAATTTATACAATATAATGATTTAAACACCTATATACTTAGATTCCGTTCAAATCAAATCGAAATAAATCTTAGACTTTTTTTTAAGTTTTGTATTTTGCATGTACCTTATCATATAATGTACAATCATCATAAACATAATGCAAAATCTACAGTACAAATATTTCCAACATAAAAATGGAAAAAAGTCTAAGATTTATTTCGATTTCATTTCAACGGAATCTGAGTATATAAGTGTTTAAAGCATTATATTGTATGAATTTCATTTTCATTTTTTAATGTTCGATTGGTTTAGCTTATTTGTTACAAAAATTTAACATTAAATGTAGAACGAATTGAATAAAATATCTTAATGCCTGCCCCGTCTTGTGCTTAAACAATTTAGGAAATAAATTTTGATTTTTTTTTTTAATTTGTTCTGCAAATTAGGCTTTTGTTTAATATGTCAAGTTTTTTTTAATAACTACTGCATTGAGACAAACACATTTCAAAATTAATGGAGGATGTCATCATCACGCTTTGATTTGTGCGATATCGCATCACAATTTGCGATGCAATTTACCTATGTATAATTCAAAATGTTTCACCAGTGCAGTAATGCAGGTTGCTGTAGTTTGGTCAAAAAATCACAATCGGAACTTAAAAAATCTGCTTGAAAATGTCATTTTCCCCCCTATGACGTCATATTCATCTTCTTTTTAATTCTAAAAAAAAAAAAAAAAAAAAAAAAAACTATTTCAGTTTCTTCAGTTTTATGTTTCGCGTGAAAATCAGTCAACTAAAAATTGGCAAATTATTATTACGGCTTTTGAATTATTTACAAAAATGACGGGAAAATGTTAAATTTTATTTGAAAATGTCCGTTGATTCTCAATGAAAAAAGCAAAATTTGGAATTATTAAGAAAATTATTTGAATAATGTAAATAAAAATTAGCCCATGTTACTCTCTAGATTATAATCCACCCATATGCAAAGGCATTTTATGATCCGTTTTGATCCTGACGTCTGGCAAATGTTTTTACACTTTGAATTTATAATATTATTAGAATTAGCAAAGAAATAAAAATTAGTGGCATCAGGAACAAAAAGGTGTTCAGAAAAAATGAAAAAGTTATGATCTCCATAGGCTATGTTAAATTAACATTGAGAAGTGACACTGGAAATAAATAAGTATTGCGCTGCCGCGCAATACATAAATATATATAAATTTATTATGTATCTTGTGTAATATTACTATTTTACCTTGATATAAATTAATTATTTAAAAGGTTGTATTGCTTTTTCCATTTAATAGCATTTAATTTTATTCTGTTTTCATCTTGAAACTGTTCTCTTGGATATTGGTCGTTTGAGTACACGAGAAAAAAAAAAACAGCTTTTAGCTTTTTTCTCACAGAAAACGACTCATTTTGCTTATATAATTGAATTCTGTACTCTTCATAACGTAAATCAATATATAAGCTTTTCAATTATTTTTATCGAAATCTATATACTTCTTTTTTTTCTTCATTATTAATTCTTGTTATATAGTACAAGGGACTTTATTTTATACATAGAAGCTTGTTTATTATGTTTTTGGTATCCATTCAGTGTGTTTGGGTATTGTTGTAAATTCATTCATACTATCACATTTATTGGAAGTGGTCAGTAATGTTTAATTAATGGTTATATATATATATATATATATATATATATATATGGTTGGATAAATATTTCCGGTGCAATTTATTATGTGAAATAATATAATACGAATATATATATATATATATACTTATAATAAAATCTGAGTGCAGGAAACCGTCAGAACGATGCCGGTGCGAACCACTCCAGTGTGCGAATCGACCGTAGTTAAACGCCATGTTAGGCTTAATGAAAAATATATCTTAACATATGCTAGCTAAATGATAATTTTTTCTACTAGAAATCATGTCTGTTCAGCATATTTTCACTAAAACTTGTATATCATATCCAATTATAATGTATTAACTTCCAAATTAAAAATAATCTATTATAAACATCAGATTTCTAGATATAAACAAAAGAACACTGTTGCCATTCACAATTTCAGAATATTGAAATAAATGAATGACTCTTTGAGCGCTTCATTAAAAAAATTACGGGTTAATTATCTGATTTTGTTTTTAAAATATTTGTAGACGCTTATTAAAGTCTTTAAATATTTTAATTTTGTTTAAAACCTTCAAAAACTATTTTTGCAGCCATCTATCATCAATTAATATAAACAATCGAAGTTTGTTAAAAATACAAGTTAATATTTTCATATAATTAGCATATTAAAATTTAATGGGAAATTTTCAGAAATTACATTTCACTTTGCTAATTATTATTATTAATATCATTGTTGCAAAAAAAAAAAAAAAAAAAAAAAAAAAAAAAAAAAAAAAAAGTGAGCCAAATGGTGAGTCATTCATGTTTGAGATTCATTCACCATACTGTACTGATTGCCAATTGGCAACGTGTGCCTTACTGTTTTAACATTTTTGTTGATGCTGTTTTGAACACGCGGTGGATTTGAATTTATTCAATCAAACCAGTTTTTTTTTTGTTGTTTTCTATAGTTTAAGTTTAAGGATCGTTTTAGCATTGCTTGATGAGCTACATGATGGCTACATAAGGCCGAGCCATGGAGCTATAAACATTAAGTCTTCAATATAATTTAGTCTTCATTCAGTCCGCTAATGTTACGAAGTTATATTAAAAAAATCTTTATGAAATAAACTTTTTTTTTCTGAAGTTTTCATTCTTTGATTTGGGTACATTGATAAAAGATGTATTATTTGCCTAAATGTAATTAAGTTATTTGTAACTCAAATTTATGTTTTTTAGTTTTAAAATTTAGAAAACGCAAATGTTCATACACAAAATCCCAGCAATTTAGTTCTAGGCGTGGCGCCTTCTATTATCTGTAAATTCATATTTTTACAGATTATACGTATTTATTAATACATATTTATGCGAAGTAATTTTAAAATATCTTATTTACCTGTACTTTTTTTACAGAATATTTACGTTTTTCAATCATTTAAATTTTTTTCTTAGAACAGAAAAAAATTGATATTTTAATAATCTGATTAAAAAATACAATTTATTTACCTTGCTTAATGATGGATTTTTTTTTAATTTAATAATAACCTTAGAAACTAAAAACTGTTAATGTTATATTGTTTTTTTTTTATACATATTGACAATTATGGCAGCCAGATTTGAAATATAAAAATGTGAAAATTCAGAGATTATTTTATATATTTTTTTTAATGTTGTTTGCTTATAAATTTTTCTTTGATGAATGTTATTTGGGATAAATTAACTATTTTTTTTTATTAAAAATTATGTTATTAGTAAATTTCTTTTATGTTATAATAGTTTCAGAAACTATACTTATGATGTTATAAAATGTAAAATTAAAAAAATATATATATTTTAGTGTTTTGATATTTTAAAACTAAAATACACAAATCTGAGCAAAAAAAACCTTCATTGCACATGCAATATGAATATGTACAATATTTTATAAAAAGTTTTATAGAATTAAGCGTAATTTATCCTTTAATAATTTATATATATGTTACAAATGCAATACAACTTTGATCTTTTCCTGTTCCATTCTGAAATATTTAAAATATGATTTTAAACTGTAGTTTACATAATATCTTCGTTCTAATTATCAAAAATCAAAGGATAATACTTTTTGATTAAAAAAATGCAAGAGGCATTTTTTTTTTAATTATTGTTTTGGAGATTTATCATTCACATTCCGTCATTTTTGACGGGGGTTATGCACTAGAATATATATATTTTACAGATAATAATCAAAAAGATGTGTTATCATTTTTTACATGTATACATGTGTTTTGTTTTTGAAATAATTTTGTTATTGAATAAATATTACCGTCTGACACAGCATTATTTACGTTATATCTGCAGATATTTTCCATTTGGAAAAGAAAAATCTTTTAACATTAACATGTTCTTCTAGTGAAGTGTCTTAAAATATTTCTGGTTATAAATTCTACTGGGAAAATATATCCAGCGGGATTTTATCTGTTTGTTTATGGATACTAAGAGTATTTTGACTAAAGTTGTATGTGTTCAGGGTCACGTGCATAAAAATTTTCAAATAAACAGTTTTTTCTCGTATAAACTGAAATGCCGGTTTCTTGAAATTTTCACTTTGAGTTATTACAGTACTATTTAAAAATAATATTTTCGAAGAACGCGTTTGTGAAGTTTAAAAGATATTCTTGCTTCGAGTCTTAAATATGAGTATTTCAATAGCTGATGCTAGATAAATTTGAATTGCAGCAATTTTGTAAACTGCTAAGGATCTCACATTTTAAATTTTTATACCGTCGTATTGGAAAAAAAGAAGATTACTTTTAAATGCAATTTGTTTGAAAACTGTATCTCCAATTATTTTTGAGATATTAATTTCTTTGTAGTTTTTAGCAGCATTTGTTTAATTTTGGCAACTCAAGCACTCCATTTCTGTAGAAAGTAAAAGAAAAACAGTTGTAAAATATTAATTATATATTTTTGTTGCCATTTTTTCATAACAACCAAAAGAAAATGTAATTAAAATACATTCTATTTTCAAAAATATGATATTTATGAGTATGAATTTGTAGTATGAAACTATAAGTGTTCAATCTGAGGCTTTTCAGAAACATGAACATTATCGAGGCGATACAATAACTCATCCCATGCTTTTCTTAGCATGATTTTTTTTAGCCCCCGGTATGCAATTTCTTTCTACCATTTATTAATTTGTCGTCTCCAAAAAATAACGTTACGTTGTATCAGCCATCCGTAAAACAAAGCAGATGAATCGTACGAAATAATCTCTACTGCAATTTTTTTAACTGGTAAGCATCGCACATTTTAAATTTCTATACCATCGTATTATAAAAGAGAGTACTTTTAAATGCAATTTGTTTGAAAAATTTATCTCCAATTATTTTTGAGATATTAATTTTTTTGTAGTTTTTAGCAGTATTTGTTTAATTTTGGCAACTCAAGTACTCCATTTCTATAGAAAGTAAAGGAAAAGCAGTTGTAAAATATTAATTATATATTTTTCTTGCAATTTTTTCATAACAACCGAAAGAAAATTTAATTAAAATATGTGCTATTTTTAAAAATATAAACATGGGGCTTAAAACATGGGGTTATTATAAACGAAATTTAATTTTAAGTATCTATATTAATATTACAGGCAAATGAAGGCATATGAATCATGATATAGCCAATTATTTTTGTCCAGTTTCTTAAATGACGAAACCTCTTTTTTCGGATTTGTGTATTATTCAGCGATAGTGACGTATTATGCATATTTTACTGTAGATGCTGTTTAAGACTGGATCATAAATGAGGAATTCTTTAGCGGATGCAGATGACGTCATTTTATATAAAATAAAAGTGCGTGTTTAGAGCTTTAAAACTGAACTATCTATGCAAATAAGCAAATAAAGCAAAAGAGACAAATAAACTATCTATATTTATGTACATATACATTTTTTTCATCGATGGCGACACTAAATACTGAAAAAGTAAAATGCCTGTTTTCCAGTTTTTTTTTTTTTTTTTTTTTTTTTTTTTTTTTTTTTTAACTATTTGTAAAAATGGTTATTGTTCTCGTCAGGATGGGAAATGAAAAGTATATCTGAAGGTTTTCATTACAATTTATTCGTTTTCTGATTGGTCTATACAGTAATCTGTATTTCCCTTTAATTTCAACAACGATGGATACTTTCTGTTGCCACTATGACAAAAAAGTAATAAAAACTACAAAAAAAAAAAAATAACAACTCAGAAACAAATTGAGGTACAGCTTTCAAACAAATTGCATTTAAAAGTACATTTTTTTCTCTATCCGACGGTGTAAAAAGTAATATTGTCGGATGTTTAGAAGTTTACGAATGAAATTTCATTTAAAATTGGCCGTCAGATTTCTTGGAAATCTGACGATGGAAAAGCCTTTTCCCGAACAGCCAATGAAATGCTTGGATATTTACGTAAGTTTCAGGTGGATAATACTTAAGTTTCATGAAATCTGACGGGTCGCAGGCGATATTTTTGGCTTGCAATTTTTACGTGTAATAACACTATTAATGTTTAATTCATGGCGTACGTAATGTATGATCAACCCCGTACGATTTTTTATGTCTTAAATTTTAGTCTTCAAAAAAATCGTTTTCCAAATGGTCGTTGTAATTTGATAAATTGCTTTTTTTTTTTTTTTTTTTTTTTTTTTTTTTTAGTAGGGCCTTATCAAAAGTCAGGTGTTTGTACAACCGCTAACAACTGATGTTGAGCAAGTTAGGACACGCATGTCTGCAGACGTTCAAAGAGTCACACAAGGCATGATGAAAAGTGTGTGTGATGAGATATTGTACCACCTTTATAGCGTTCTTGTTTCTCGGGGGAGGGGATGCTTACTATAAACACTTATAACTGTGTTGAATTCAAGCTTTCAACTGCTATTTTTCAAATGCAATTATCTTCATGAACATTTTATTAACCTGTTATATTATTACTATATATATGAAGATATAGAATAAATTATGTATACACATTTTTTACATATTCGCTACTGTATTTAAATTTTATATTCTGAAAAAAAAATTATAACACATATGTACATATATCAGATGTTTTGATTATTAGTTTATAGAATTCTTTTTCGCCAACACATTTAAATTGCATCACACAAAATGATATATGCAATTGCAAAACTCTGATGATCCTTATACTCAAGTGTTTGGTTAAGGAATTGCATTTTTTTGTTACGATATAATCTTGAATATATTTATTAAATTATGTTTTTAATATAGTTATATTAAAATTTTAATATATAAAGTATCATATTTTTCATCACAAGGCATGAAATAATAACCCTCAGATATATATTGTACTCTTTATCAAACTTCTCAGCAGAAAAAAAGTCTGCGTGTGTTTGAATGTATATCACTCTTTTCTGTTGTGAAATAATGCTTTGTAATCGTAAACAAGTTTTTGCTTCAGTCGCTTTGAATAACTTTCTTTCTCATCCATCCTGTCACAAAAATATATAGCCCTAACTGACGCCTCCGAAATGATTCTCTGTAACAATGGCTTTCGAATGTATTTTTTAAATTGTCACTACGCTTACGTGAAACGGAAGGATATGGACATTATAGCATGATACATTAAATACGTAAAGTACGCTTTGGAATTTTTCTAAAGAAAATTAAAGGGATAAATAAACTAAAAATGTTTTATTATCCAGAAAATAACGGTTTTAAATGCATTATTTTTTTAATGGCAGATATTGTGAAAGAGAAAAGGTCTAATTCATTATTTTAGGAATGGGTGTGAGAGAGTATTAAATTACATTTAAAAGTGGAAAAGATGCTAGTAGAGTTCAACTGAATTTTTTGGTCGCAAACAATATTCAAGTTCTAATAGTTTTTAGAATTAGCTACTTCTTACTAATGAGCTATTTAGATTAAACTATTACTAAAAATCGTTCTCCAACTTATTTATGTCAGTATCGCCAAGGTGAGGTATTTTTAATAATAAATATTTTATTATATTTAATGGTACTTCTTAGTTATCCCGTCGACCAAATTACTGTCGCCAAATTGTCAGATTAAATGCCAATAATGGTTGCCATTAATTAATTAATGGTAAGATTAAATGCCAATAAAGGCCAATAAAACCATTAATTCAACGTTTTATTTGTATTTTTATTAATGTTTTACTAATTTATTTGTTCTTTCGTTATTTAAAATAGAAATTATGTCAATGTGTATAATTTGACGAGTGGTTTGGCGATTTATATAATTTGTCGAAATTGGGCAACGGGGTAACTAAGAAGTACCTATTTAATTATAGTAAAAGTTCATCATTATTTAATGACAGATATTCAGTGATTAAATAATTCTAAAATATCTAGACGGAGAATGTTGTAGCTATTTTGAATAAAAACATTCCTAATCTGGCAAACTGGTTTTTATAAACAAACTTTAAATTCTATAATTGTTTTTAATTGGCTTCTCTATATGTTTTTGTTTTATTATTTTACTTCTATATTTAAAACATTTTAACATTTTAAGAGAATGGTGGACATCATTATTTTTTTTTTTATTTCATCATAGAATTACAAAATTCTGTGCATATATACATTTCATCATAAGTATATAAAACACCTTAAAATAAATTTTCAATCTTATTATAATTTTATGTTTAAACAAAATTTTAAATTTTAAAATAAAATTTTTAAATACTCCGGGTGTCATAATTTCTGAGATATGTCCTTGTTTTTGCATTTTAATCACTTAAAACTCTATTAAAAACGAATCTAAGCATCGGTTTTTTAATCTCTTGTATGGTTATTTTTTTTTAGATTTTTTTTCTTAAATTCATATAGATTTTCATTAAAATTTTGTCTTTTAATACGTTAAAAATAAAATTTAATTTTCTTAATGAAGTCGAATATCAAAATGCATGCGTAGTTCCTTTGTAAACAACATCATTGTTCTTTCTTATTAATTTCATGAATTTTGATAAAAAATTACGACGTCTAAAGAGTTTCAAACATCTAGAAACGATAAAAAAAATCTGTTTTGAATAAAGCAGATTTAATGTATATTAAGAGGCCGAAAAATAGTTATTTTACAAAATTCAAATGCTTGTAACCTTTAAGAAAGTAATCGCATATAAATGCGGCTTTTAGCAAATGGCTCAGAACAAACTGAAGAACAATTATACGCACAAAACTAATTTTATATTTTGGGGAAGATTTCTGCTTAACTAAAGGTCCACGGTCCACTTAACGCTTTCCAACATAGTTGAAGAGCGTTTATAAATTTGGGTCATCTGTCTGACTGTTCCTCTGGCCGTGATTTCACTTTTTAAATATACTCATACTATCTTGTAATTTTTTAAAAGTTAATTTAGTATATTATAGAATGTTCTATATTAAAAATAAAGTGTCATTATAATTCGTTTTCAGAAACACAAAAGAATACCTCTACCTTATGGTCTATGAGGAAAAATCGTATCCAAAGCATTTTTTTTTTTTTTTTTTTTTTAGTACTTCCAACAAAATAACATTAATATGCATTACTGAGGTGCACTATAATTACATTGTCAGAAGTACCTAATATATATAAGCTATAGTTTGTTTACAGGGGCGCACAAAATAATTCTATTACATTATCACATATCTAAGAAGAAAAATCGTTTTCTATTGATGTTAATTATTCTAAGATGCTTCAAATATAGTGAATTAACAAAAATTATGTTTGAGAAATGCTGCAACATGTTTTTATAGGTCATTGAGTGCGTAGAAATTATCGTTCATTTACAGAGAGGAACAAAAGAATTCTGTTACTGGACGAAATATGATTGATTTCATTGTACAAAAAAATGAAATTTCTTAATCTTCTTTTGTTAGTAGTGAAAATTCCTTTTGCGGCTAAAGCTCCTCGAACATACAATATTGCAATAAAAGCATCATGTTCATCAAGAAAAATGCTCCATTTTTCATTATTTAGTTTTGATCTTGCTTCTACTTCTGTGCATTTCTTTATAATATTCAAAATTTTATCATTTATGAAAAGTCAGCAGGAAGTCATGAAACTGTTATTATTAACATTTCTTTTCCATTAAGGTGTAGGTCTCGGCTTTTCTTTTAGAATATTTTGAATAGGTTATCGACCAGAAGAATATGAACATTTTGACTCTATTTTGCATATAGTTCCATCTTTCGATTCTCCCAAATCGCTTTGAAGAGGTACTTCATTTTCTGTATTTGTCTGTTTTTTTTTGTTTCCATTATTTTGTATTTTCTTCATAATACTTTTGTGAATTATTGGCGATTCACCACTTCCCCCACTGCCTTTACTTGAAATATTTTCATTTATCTCACTGTCACTTGAACTGGATTCAGACGATGAGATTTTATTGGCATTTCACCCTCATTTGTTTCATCATTTATATAAAAATTCTCATCATGATCAGACGTAATTTCGTCGCATGACTCGTTTTCAGATAGTTCATTTAGCAATTTTATAATTTCCTCATTAAAAATACCTTTACGGTGCGAAGCCATTTTTATACGTGTGCGAAACTCGAATGTCACTTACAGACTTTTTTTTTCGCGACTTTAGTTTACACCTCCAAAATAGTCTGTTTACTTATTTTTAACTCATAATAGAGATAAGAACATTCTACAACATTCCAAATACATAGATGCAATAGCTTGAAATTACATAAAAGCTCACACACCTGTCTTGCAGGTGCATGGCATATGTGTGAATAACACCCACCCCCCTCCCCAAACCACCCTTTCCTCATTCATATATAAGCAGGTGAAATAGATTTCCTTATTTTATCCTTTTGTTACTGAATAATTTAAAGTTGAAAATCCTGTTGAAATAACAGAAAATGCTGTTATTTTGTTTGGGTTACCGATGACGCGCCATGGTAATTCTAGGTATACAGGCCTGCAGATAAAAAAGTATTCATTGGATTTCATTTAAACTTATGCTTAGGCATTATAGTGAATATTTAGGAAAAGTCAAGCAATTTTTGAAAAACAACATTGATACGAGCAAAAAATCACGCCTTGTGTCACAGTTGACCCGCGACGGTAATTCTAGTGTTAAATGTAAATCTCTCGAGAAATTCATTCAACCGGATGTATTCCATAACTTTCGAAATTTTTATGATATGTAAATATATGTAAATAAACTTTTATTTTGTATTAAATTTAGCTTCCCTCATTTTATACTTTGCATCTAATTTATTATATATTTTTTTAGAAATTGGTGATTTTTCACAGGGTAGTTTATAAATTTTAGCCGAATTATAAATTAAACTGTAAATATTCCGAGTCACCTATGATCCATCGGTGATTTACAAGATTCTTGTACTACGAAATCACACAACGCAGTTCAATTTAACTTAAGCAATTTAATTAATTTCAATAATAATTCAATTTTAAATTGCACTACAAGAGACCAGAATCATGGTGATTTTTAGTATACGAGTTTAAATGGCAGATATGCCTAATAAATTTCCCATTTCATAATTTTGTCGGTATGCTGGTGCAAGTAACACTAACATTTCCTGCAGGTTAAAGACATTTTTCTGTATAAAAATGCACTGTAAAAAAAATTCTGCAACGTTCCAGGGAAAAAATGGGCAGCTGAGTTGCCCATTATTTCCAAGAAACATTTCTTGAAAATGACTGGAACTTTACTGTATATGTTAAAAACATTCTACAGAAATGCCAGTAAGTTTGCTGCGAAATACCAGGAATATTTCTGTTGACAGTAAAACATTACTGACATTTCACAGCATGCGGGATCCGCAGACGATTTTTACATTTCCAGTTGACAATTTTCACTTTATTATCATTATTTGTTGGAATGTAAAAATATTTTGAAATTGACATCAAAATTATTATTTATAATTTACACGAAAAAATAAATTTTCAGTTAAAATTCAATAAAGTATATATATATATATGATATATTGTTTCTGAACTTTGCTTAAAATATAAAAATATATAAATGTAAATAATAATTAGAAAAAAATATAGACATAAAATATTTTGGATTTTCGTCAGTAATTATGTTAGTTTACAAGTTAGATAAAATACATATAAATTTTCATGAAAAAAAAAATCCTAAACGTAATTGTAATTTTTTTTTCCGAAAATAAAAAAAAAATCAAATTTGCAGCAATTCAAAGTGTCAAATATATATCAAATTTAAATCAAATTGTAAAGTGTTAAAATATAAAATTAATTAAAAAAGAAAAAAAAAAGTCCAGAGGTAGCATCGAACTCGGGCCGTACGGGTGACGTGCGATCCTTCTGCGTCCACACCATGAAAAACACATTGAGAGCTGCAAACTAATGGATATTTGAAACGTATGCTAAACCTCGGTATCTAATTTCTGAAAATCTAAGGCCCATTTGAAGAAATCCTTTAACAAGAATAATTAGAGTTAAGAACTCTAAAACATACTTTAAATTAATCAAAATAGGTGAGAATCATGTTTGATGGTCCCCTGGTTAATGGAGATCCAAATAATAGGTGTATTTTTTTTACACGGTCTGCTCCTTAAACATTCCACAGACAAGTACGAGAGATAATCTCTTAGCGATGTCACGGAGGTATTATATTTTCATCTGAATGGTTGACAATAGAGACGTAAAGGATTATGTCGCCTATTGATTTATTTGCATTCCATATTGATTTTCTTACATTCATTTAAGGAATTCGTTTTCGACACTCGCGCGCGAGCAACGTATTATAGCAAAAAAATAATAAATGGCGGCCGCAGCGTTTTGCTGTTTCTAACTTTTGTTCAGGTACGTTTCAGATAAGAAAACCAGAATTTCACAGGAAAGAGCTAAATTATTCTGAAAACCTGAGAAAATGCGAAACGTTCCTGGATTTTACATAGAACGTTACCATTTTTTTTTTTTTTTTTTTTTTTTTTACAGTGTGTACCTGTATTATATTTATGCGAATTCAGAAGTATTATTATTATTATTTTCCTGTTTTATAAACTATGTATTGAAATGTATTAGATGGTTATGTATATATATGTAATGGAGTAAGTTGTTTACGATTTAAGAAGGAAGCAGGTGGAGGCTATCTGTATGAGGGGATCTTTGGGCTGTCGCCAAGTAGACGGCCATTTAACAATACTTTGACAATATGTCACTGCTCTTCTATAAAGACAATCTAAATTTTTGTGAAACATTGCATTTAATCAGTGCGTGATTTCGGTTACATTATTTTCAAAAGTGAAGCCTTTTCACCTCTGAAGAATTTCAAAGCAGCTAAGGTGAAAATGACGCACTTCTATAAAACATATTTCTGTTTTATGAATTAAATACATGCTTTTTTTGTCAAATCACGTCATTTGCTTCCTATAAAGAATTCCACTTTTACGATCCAGTCTTAAACATCTGTAGAAAAATATATATATGACGTCATTATCGGGGAATAAGATACAAAACCAGAAAAGAAACAATAACAGCTCTATGTTTTATCAAAGCTATTCAAATGAGGTATCAAATGTATAATTTTTCAAAATTCGGAAAACGTTACTATACCCGAAATAATAAAAGTGCATTCATTCAGATTTGTATCGTTTGTAAAGTAAGTTTGCAATAAACTACAATTTATTAAATTGATAAATAAAAACGAATTAAAACAAAATTCATCTGATTAATTAATAGACAATATTCTTCACATAAGCACGTACTTTAATTTCATTTTTTTTTTTCAGTTTTTATGAGAAAATGGCAACAGAAACATGCAGTAATTTACTATTTTCCTTTTACTTTCACTATAAATGGAGTACTTTAGTTGCCACGATTACAAAATTTGTTTTAAAAACTACAAAAAATTAGTATCTCTAAAGTAAATTGAGATACAGCTTTCAAACAAATTTCATTTAAAAGCAAATTTTCTTTCCTGTACGACGGTGTAAAAATGGAAAATGTGCGATGTTTAGAATTTTAAAAATTTGCAGTAGCAAAAATTGCAAATCCGAAATTTCATTTCAAATTTCAAACTGCTGCCATTCGCAAAATAACGTATGCATTACGCACAGATATGTTTGTCCTATATAATATAGCTAGATAATATGAACTACGTAATCAGCTTTACCAAATATTGATTCATTAAAGCCTTAAAAACCGAACCGAAAGGAACCGAAATTATTCTGCTTTAAACAGGTTTACATTTTAGCAGGTATAATTTTTCATATTCTCTCTCTTGAAAATATATAATTCTTTCTTTAAACACCGGATTCCGTATATACAGATTTAATTTTTAAAGATTTTACGGTAGTTGTAGTATTGAGGCGCTTAAAAAAAGAGTTATATGAATATGTGACTAAATTAGTCACACGAAGACATTCGCAAGGTAATACTAAACATATGGGAGTGTTCTTGAGAAATATCTCGCTTGGATTTTTTTATTATTTTTTTATTTTTTTATTTTTTTATGGGATACCTGAGATCAATATCTAATGTTATGCTTTTGTGCTTTTCCGGGTTCTGTTGCATTTTTTGTTTTTAATATTCGGACACTTACATTTTTGGAAAATTGTTTGGAACTCGTTTTGAAATTTATTGTATCCTCATAAAAAAAAAAAATACAACCAAATTCGAAAAATTAAAAACGCACAATGTTAAATATCGACCTCAGATACCATATACCCCACTAAAAATAATCTTAAGATTATCTGAAGAAATATGTACTTTCTGCAGAAATTCTACAGAAATCTGAAGAAATTTTGAAGATTTAGCTTACCTTAAAAATATCTGTAGAATTTCTTAAGATATTCTTAAAAATATATACAGAATGGGCCAATTACCTACAGATTTTCTACAGATTTTTGGGCCAATTACCTACAGATTTTCTACAGATTTTTTTTAGTGGGGTAAATAATATTAAATATTGAAATTGCAGCAATAATTCTGAAAAGAATGCTCCCATAGATTTAACTTTAGCGTGCAAATGTTTTCGCGTGAAACTACACTAATCACTCGAAGACGCTAGAACGCTAACGTTAAATCGGATTGTTCTTTTTACAGTTTCTCGCTTGCAATTTAATAGTTTTAAACGCTTTTTTTGGCTTAGAATTGCTGACGTTGAATTCTAACAGTATTTGTGTTTAACTTTTCTATTTTCGTTATTTTGGTTTTCTATTTTGATTACAGTTTTTTTTTTTTTAGTTTTCCGGCAGCGAGACATTTTTATTCATATTTCATATATATATACATATATTAGTCGACAGATAAAAACTTCTTTTGGCGCCCCCTTCGCCTTTCGTTTATCTATGATCCAGATATCTGCTTTATTCAAGAAAAAGATATTCATTCGAAACTGGATGCTAATTATACTACAACAGTGCCATCAAAAAGAAAAAAATATTGTCCAATAGCCTGCAGGAATTATTATTATTAAAATACATTTTTCAATTTAGCTTGTGCAGTCACATTGCGTAAATTACTTTTTTTGAGAAATTGGAGTTAAATAAAACATAGGTGATCAATGCGAAAACAAAACTATTAATATGGTCTACAATCATAAATAAATTGATATTTCATTTGATAAATGGTATCACTGAGATCATTAAACAGATATAGTTCCAAAACAGTACATGTTACAGAAGATCAGAATATTCCACAAAGTATATATTTCAATAATCAAAGTAAGTTTTTCTGTTTCAGCTAAGCAATTAATATATATATATTTTTTTCTTTTTTTTTGCATGTTAAAATGATATAATCACTTGTTAAATCTATTGATATAAGTAGAAAAATATTGACAATATATATATATATATTTTTTTTAAATAACCTTTTAAATATTTTTATGAAACCAGTGATCTCAAATATTTTATTGACAAATTTTAAAATTTTACCAGCGTTAAATGCATAATACTAGCTAGTTAAATAATCTGTTGTCATTTTTATTTTAGCTATCTCAAAAGGCTATGCATAAATAAATGAAATAATAAGAAAAATATGTATGCATTATAAAAGTTAAAAAATATATAAAATTACTAAAACTAAAAAAGAATTCTTTCTTAATTGAAACTATTGTGAAAATAAGTTATTAAATATTGATGTATTCATTTAAACAATGCTTTGAAGTTACCATTGTATAAACTTGAAGTTGCTGTCTAAATAATGAAACTGTCTCATTCATCTACACTCTGCCCTCTTTTAAAATTATATACATATATCGAATGTAAAAAGTCCTTCCGGCCAGTGCCGGGAGGAAGAGGTAGCTTTCATAATCCTTATTTTTAAAAAGCCAACTTATATCATGCAAACACACGAAGCTCAATTTAGTGGAAGCTGAATATAGGAGATTCAATACTAATTTTTATCAATATAATGAATGAGAATTTCGCGAAATTAGTCAGCTTTATCCAAGCTGCTTTTCTTTAAAGTAACTTATATTTGGCTGCCAAATTCGGCAATTTCTTAAAGTGTCGGTCATTTTAAGACAACATGGTGGATGAGGCTAAGCAGTGAACTTGGTCGAGACCTTAGTAATTGCTGTGCACATGCTCACTCACATCGGAATCGGTTAATATATAGGAGTGCTGTCGCATGCAAAAAATCAGATTTTTCAAAATGTCACCCACAATAGAAAGTGAAACTGCTGTATCTGAGCCATTTTTTAAGGTAAAGACAAACAAAAAGTGCTCCTGAATCCTTATATCAAGATCAAATACTTAAGAAAGAAACCTTTTTCAATTTCTAATTTTTTTGCACCTCACTTTAAATATATATATATTTTTTTTTAATTTAATGGCCGCCATTTTGAAACAAAACGGCGGATGAAGCTGGCCAACGAACTCGGTCGAGACATTGGTATGTACTATGTACACACCGAATTACATCGAAATCGGTTCATAATTACGGGAGTTACAGTGTGACATAGGTCAGATATATATATATATGTATCAATTTTGAACAGAGGGTGGTTTCGGGGTCTGGGGGTCATGATCGATGAAAATATACCAAATTTTTTTGAAATCGCTTTCCTCCGAACGGCTGCAATAGGTAGCTTTTTTGTAAAGAAAGCTACCTAATGTCTGTTGCGATGAAAATAAAGACATGAATGTGCAAATAATAGATAATTCACTGTTATCAATTGTTAGAAGTCGACATATACGATGAAATCCACGGGAACATTTGAATAATCGGGGTAAAACTGCGTTTTTCTCAGTTTTTAAGAAAATTAAAAAAATTGTCTTATTTTTGAAATTGCGTACTGCGCTTGCTATTGAGTGTATAAAAAAGTTGTAAATATGAAAGTTGTAGAGAATTTTATCTTTTTTGATACTGTAGTTGATAAATAGTATGCTACGGCAACGAGTTTCGAGATATTTAAAAATACAAACAAAAAAGGTCCTAAAATTTTGTTGTTTTTGGCCACAGAAAATTTAGTCTTAAGAATTTTTGTTACAAAACTTGGTTTTTCCATGTTGGCATCATTATAAACAATTCAGAAAAAAATCTTCTACCCGACCTTTTGCAAGGTAAAATGTACATTTCCCCTGGATTAGTATTTTAATGTCGAATTTTATGTCCATAAGGAAAATATATAGATACTTTCTTTTAGAAAAAACAAAGTATAATTATAAAAATATTTTTTCTAGTTAGATATTCAGCAGTTTTTTTTCAATTCTTGATAACTTCCATTGTAATACATAAAACGTATCGCATTAGTAAATATTGTCATATTCTATACAAAATAAATTCGTACACTGTAAATAAAAAAAAAAAAAAAAAAAAAAAAAAGACATTTTTACAGCACGAAGTACTGTTCATCTCGCGCACAAACTCGATCACAGTTGAATGTACTGTATCTTTCTTTGGTTTACTGACTATTTAAACATGGAAAATACAGTAGTTGCGTAAAAATAACAGCACAATGTACTGGCAATTTGGACGCCAGTAGTTTGTGCTGTGATCCAAATGCGTCCAAAATTGCCAGTATATTGTAATGTTAATTTTACGCAACTACTGTATTTTTCATGTTTAAATAGTCAAGAAACCAAAGAAAGGTACAGTACATTCAACTGTGATCGAGTTGTGCTGGCAAATTTACAGTGGTTTTTTTACAGTGTACGCGAAAATTTTTAATCTGACAATTATTTGTATTTTAAAAATTTAATAATTGAATAATTTAGAACCTTTTTACTAATTTAAAACCACATTTTGAATATAACATTTTTAGCTTGTCATTAATAAGTCTGCAAAATTTCAAATTCATCCATCGGAAATTAAAGGATTCTGTTTTTAATACCCAGTGTCTCCTTAAGTGTTTAAGTGTCCATAAGTAATATGAATATATGCACACACACATGTATATATTCAAATACGATGCCGTAGATTCTTCAATATACTGCTTTCAAAATGCGGCTTTTCAGTAAATATGAAAAAGTTGTATAAATATACGAACTTGCAAAGCGGCTACATAGATATATTGTGAATTAATATATTTTGTAAGATATTTGCAGGTACCATTTCAATTTCATTAGAGAACATCAAACTGTGAGCCACTTAAACTTTATTTCCCTCTTCATGCGTATATATGGGAATTCTTAAAGATCGAAGCAATAGGCCATTTCCTTAATTATTGCCCCTAGACACATAATTCCATTTGCAAATTTTCATAAAAATGTGCAATGACATAAGTTGCAAACACATGTGCGTTTATTTGAGAAAATACAAAACAAAATTTTTATATGGCCCCCGTAGCGTAAAAATTCAAATTGGGACATTTTCACTTATCTATATCTGAGGTATACACACACACACACACACACAAAAAAAAAAAAAAAATTAAACGTCAGTTTTTTTTTTCATTTTTAATGCGATATTATGGATGATTTAAAAATATTTCATTTCTATAAAACTATCTTTATTTCTTGTTTTTATCTTATTTTTTTTTACTGAAAATAATTTGAAAAAAAAAACTGTATAATATGCTGAATGTATAATATGCTTTTTTTGTTCAAAGTACAGTTTATTTATTAATAAATTTAAAGACTTACTGACCCACTGTGTGCCGGGGCAAACTATCACCAGTAAAAACGTATTGATAATTTTGCCTTAATCATCACAGAAATTCTGCAGGAATAATGTGATTATATCAAGAAAAAAAATTCTCTTTTATAATGTACTGATGGAAATCAGCGCGGCTGTAATTAACTATTCCGGAACCGTTTACAGTTGATATTCAATTCCTCTTTATACTTAATTCCATGATTTCAGGCTTTATTTTTGAAAAACAGCAATACATTGTTTCAGACAAAGGCAATAATCTCTGTTCAAAATTATGTACCATTTACGTCGTGATTTAGCTGGTGACTGAATGCCTTTATTTTACTGAAAATTTTTATTACTCGATTACTTGATCTAATCCATCTTACTTGATCAGAGGGTCTGTGGAACACTCTGAGACAAACCCTTTCCTTCTAACTGACCTATCAAGCATTAATCTTTCTTAGAAATGGGAGTCTGTTTCCAAATGCTAATTTCGTAGCAATTTAAGTGTAATTATTCTTTTATAAAAAAAAAAAAAAAATGTTTACGAAAATATAATTGCTCGACACTGTCATCATGTTTCCTTAAATGGTGTATTAATGAACAAAAAGTTAAACAGTAACTGTAGATTCTACTTTTTTAACATATATATATTATTCTACGAAAAGAATTTGTATAGACCCTACTTCGTTTTTTTTTTTTTTTTTTTTTTTTTTTCAATATTCACAAAAAAATTCTTTTTAAATCATTTTCAGTCACACTGAATTATTTACAAATTTATCTCTGCTATATAAAAACTACATTTAAAAAGGTTTTTTGTTCTTAGAATATGTACAAAATACAGGGTATTTCATAAAAGATGGATAAACGCTAACAGGTGATAATACACATCCAAACAAACAACTTTCATCAGAGAATGCATGAGCGGAAATAAAGCGCAAGGGTGCTGGCGCATTTAGAAACTTTGTCCATAAAATCGTTAAAGCACCATTCTTGTTGTGAATTAACGGGAGATGATCAACACTAATAACATGCTAATGTTACATGGAGAAGAACGCATGTGCAAATTTTTCCTTCAATTAATACATAAAAGTCTCTGATCCGAGTGTGCAACTCTCAATCGCTGTAGGGACGTATCGGAAGATGTTGCCCTTCGCTAATAGGAAAAATACTAATATACATTCTGTCTACGGGACTGAAAACAGAAATGTCTCAGAGGTTGGGTGACTGTAGAAATAGCGATTTTCCCCCTTCCATTTGTCACTTAATTATTTTTTGTGTGTTTTTGCCTCGTAAGGGAATCTCACCTTTGGCGTCCTCTATCGCTTTTACGTTTTACTTCTGACCAATCATTCTTTGATGAAAGTCGCTTGATTGGATGCGCACTACAGTTTTGCCGATCCTTTATGAAAAACCCTGTCTGTGCATAACATAAAAAACTTTAAAGTATGAAAGAAAAACCTACAAAATAAAATCTCGCCAAATCTTAATGAGAAATTATTCTTTACTGTTTAACACACACACACACACACACACACACACACACACACACACACACACACACACACACACACACACACACACACACATACACGCACACACACACATATATATATATATATATCAGTGGCATGGCGTGAAAATTTTCGGTGGTCATCGCAATTATTTAAGTTTGTGGTGAAAAATTATTAACTCTAAAATTCAATGGTTGAATGTTCAAAAAAGAAACTTTAAATCTTACCTTCACTTATACATGAACTCCAAATGTTCTGCTAAAACTGGATCGTAGAGTTTTAAAAGCTTATTAAGAGTTTTAAAATATTGCTTGGTCATCGCCGCATCGTGCGATGACCGGACGCCACGCCACTGATATATATATATATATATTAAAATAGTTATATACAAATGTTTTTAACTCAATATAATTATGGAATTCTTTTTGTAATTTATTATAATTTTCTTTACAGTTGGAAAAGAAATAGCATGATATCGAATAAAATCATTTCCATTAAAATGAGAGCATTTGAAAATTATAACAGATTCTTTCACTATAAATTTAGTTTTGGGGTTATACCAGATAACTTATAATCATGAAAATTAGAACTATTTGAAAAAAAAAGCCAGAATAGGAAGTACTTACCAAAATAAAATTAAAGCTGTACACACACACACACATATATATGTATATATATAAAATAGTTCTATACAAATGTTTTTAACTCGATATAATTATGAAATTCTTTTTTTAATTTATTATAACTTTCTTTACAGGTAGAAAAGAAACAGCATGATATCGAATAAAATTATTTCTATTAAAATGAGAGCATTTGAAAATGATAACCGATTCTTTCACTATAAATTTTGTTTTTGTGATATACCAGATAACTTATAATCATGAAAATTGGAACTATTTGAAAAAAAAAAGCCAGAATAGGAAGTACTTAGCAAAATAAAATTAAATCTGTACACACACACACACATATATATATATGGGTGTTTTTCAATATGCAATTTCTTACTATTTAAGTTTTAAGAAGTATTAATCAAAATAATACATTTATTTTCAGATATACGTAGCTGCAAACATGAAGATGTTTTTAATACCAGTAGTTTTTTTTTTTTAATGTTCGCTTTATTTAATTGCCGAATCCATAAAACAAATATTTCTACATAAAAATATCGGTATTAAAAAATCAGGAGATTGACAACTATGGATATATTTTAATTTTCTTGATTATATATTAAATTGTATACCACCGAAATTTCCGGTAAAATAATGTATTTTACTACTATTTTAAACAGATAGTTTAATAACAAAGGCTAAATTCAATCTTCATTTTAGACAATTTTCAAAATCCCATAATTTTACACAATCAAATCCTTAAAAATCAAACTCTCGAATTTTTTTTTCTTACAATATTATTTTATTTATTTTATCATTGGATAACAACAAAATCAAATTTAAATTTTTCCTTATTTGGATTAAGTATTTGAATTATGAAAAAAAAAATAAAAAAAAAACTTCTGTCAGGACATTGTGGCAGAAAATTTAAATTATGAAAAAAGAAGTTTACTTCATCATCTAACTCATTTTTTTATCATGATAGACCCATTGATTATATATAAATGTGTCTGATAAGAACTGTAACATATTGATAATTTTCGAGAATTGTGTAGGCGAAATCAGAGATAGTGCTTATTCTAAATTAAATTTATATATAATTAATACTATTTCTAAAACAAAACATAATTATTTATTTTTATTGACAGTCCCATCTGCCACCTATGCAGTTATACTCGTATTACTGTTTGGTTCTTTTAATGAAGGGGAGATTCGGAAAAATTCTTCTACAAATGCAGCAGAAGATAAGTATATGGTGGGTTGTTATTCTACAATTCCCACCTTTTCGATATACCTGCAACTTAATCAGAAATAATTAAACTCTAAAATAATTCGAAATGTATAGTGACATTTAAAAATACCTCGGTCACCTAAAAAAAAAGAACTCAAATGTTAAACTGCTATAAGGAGACGACAAGAGGAAGTGATAAATATTCGCGAAGAGACAAAATCACAGGAGAGGAGTTGACATACAAATTTTGTGGAAAATATGTGTGCATTGTAAGCATGTGGGGAGATATAAACACTCACATGCTAATCACGCATCCAATAGAATGAAATAGGGTATTTTTTACCCGACTGCCAAGAAAAGTTATGTGTTTCAAGCGTATCTGGGTATGTGGATTTCTTTATACCCTCGAAAGATCCAATGGCTGAATGGATTTTAATGCATGATATCTCTATAGATTCGTCTTAACCGTTCGGTGGTTATAGGCTAGGTTTTGTTTTTATAAATTCAAAATGGTGGCCATAAAATACAAAATGGTGGTAGAGACAAAAAAAATTTATCGGAACGAAAATTTAGAGAAGGATTAGACGAAACGCATCCTAATTGAATGGTATATCATTGGATAGGTCTTTCAAAATGAAGACGATGTTCCATTGACTATTTGACAGTCAGAAGCTCCGTTTAAATATTATACAGCCTGAAAGTTATGTAGGTAGTATTTTGTCTAGATTTACCGCAACTCTAACCATCATAGACAACTACAGGCCTCATCAAAAGAGTGTTTATAGATATGAATTAACAGTTAAATGCAACTTAAAAGTCATCAATGCAAGTAAATAATAAAAAATAAGTATGTAATATAAAAAAATAGTTTCACATTGATGAAAAATAATTCATTAGTTCGCAGTGGGGTTTTTAAATTTTTAAATTTAATATGTTATCTATTGGTTGAAAGATACACGCACCCTGACTTAAAAAAAAAGACTCTCTCTCGAGTCAGTGAAGAAAATGTTTTCCAGAGTTTAGCATCTTTTTATGATGCACATTTTTAAAGACGCTGTCAATATGTTTTTAAGGAAAGATTACTTCCGAAATGCTTTCACTCTTTGAGTTTTGAACAAGACTTTTTAGCCCATTACTGTTGAAATATCTTATAGAGCACAGATTGATGTTTGATGGAGAGCACCCAGCACGATGACGCAGATATTGCACAGATGCCCCCAAGAGATATCAAGGAGATGACCTGAAGCTCAATCATCAACAAAGTATTAAAAACATTATTTTTAGCAGTTCCATTAAGTATTGATAAGATTAAAATTCGCGCAACTTCCAGTGGGAATAAAAACAGAGTCTTCCTTATAAACATTTATTAAAGTATAATGTATCGAAACATAATTCTTCTTCATTTTAATACTAGAATTACCATATTTCTTGTATGCCTAAAACTACCGTAGTGGGTCATACATGACCCATGGATTCCAATTACATTATTCTTTTATTTTATGCGCGTTATTGACACAAAATAAGTTTTGATGATTAATACAATTATTTTAATTAAAGATTAATACAGTTTAGCATTTAAAGTATTACAGAATAAGAAATTTAATGAATGGATACAATCAAAAATTTTAAACTTTTAATTTCGGAATAGGTACTTAGATATATTGTATGAAATAAAAAGTAAGAAAGATCATTTAAATAATGTTTCTACATATTAATAAGCTGTTAATGCACAATAAAAATGAAATACGTATAGCTGCATGATATTTTACTTACATTACGCTACTTTCCATCAAAACAATCCACACAAAATGCAATGATCTACGTTTCTCTTTTTGCAGTGCATAATATACACACAAATTTTAGACATCTTTCGCATACAGTATTAGTACAGCACCTAGAAGATAAAGTGTGGAAAATGGCTACAAAATAGTGCTAACAAATTGAATCCCATAAATGTACAACGATGCTGAATAACAAGATGTCGATCGTAGCGCCATCGTAGTGATTTAAAAACGATAGTCATTCTGAAAGAGACTCTTTAACCTATTTCACGTCATTCTTTAACTAAATTAGCTTATAACAGACTAAAATATCTTATATTTATAGTTTCCGATATTTAACATTCTATAATTTTTGAAAACACAGGGTTTATATCGAAAAGAGTTACGAGATGGCGCTCGTATCAGCATATTGCCGCTGAGCATTGTTGGAGATTTATGGGATACAAGTTTTTAGCACTTTTTAAATCATTATAGGAGTAGCCGTTTTCCACACTGTATCTTCTAGGCGCTGTAGTATTAGTCTTATTATCTTTGCAATGCTTTATCCGACAACGTTTTCGTTTGTTTGAAACCTCTGGGATGGTTCGTGGACGGATAGCTTCATGTTCCTTCGCAACATATTTCTCTCTCAGCTCTTCTGCTAATTTTAGAATGTAGTCTCTTCTGCTCATATTACAACCTGTTGTTTCTTTAAAAACTACCCATGCATTTATGACAGCTAGATCTAATATATTGAAAAAAACATGCATTGGCCAACGCCTTGATGCAGATTTCACGGAATATTTCCTGGCCATTTGATCTACAACATCAACTCCAAACTTTGTGGAATTTTAGGAATCTATTATTTCAGGAGTTTTCTTCTCATTTTGAATAACGTCTAGTGATGAATGCAATGTGCTAAGTAGAAGTACATTTTTGTTTTTCTTACATTGGAAAGAAACTAGAATTGTATTTTTATGTGTCATGAATGTTGTTGCATATAATTCTTTTTTCATTTTCTTCAAAGATTTTGGAACTTATTTTTATGCTCTATTAATTGTTCCTACATAGCTCAAACCATTTTCTTTGAAATTCTCTACAAGTTTTAGAGATGTAAAAAAACTGTCACTTGTTACATTTCGTCCTGTATTCTGATAAGGCTTCATTAACCGAAGAGCAGCATTTTTACCAACACTTAGATCAATTGCTTTGGAATCATCTTTTCCTAAAAATGGAAAAGCATTGATTATGTATTTATAGCTCAGATCTACAGACAACCGAAATTTGATGCCAAATTTATCAGGTTTGTTCGGCATGTACTGTAAAAATATACAGCGTGTCCTTGACGGAAACAGCTCCTCATCTACAATAATGATTTCTCCTGGTTTGTAACACGTAAAACAGTTCTCTATAAATGTATTCCATACACCTGATATAAGAGCAAATTTATCATCTTTCACTCATATCTTGAAATTTTTACATCACATTTTATCTCAGATCTTGAAATTTTTACATCAAAACGAATGTATCTCATGATTTCTAAAAATCTGTTCTTGCTCATTGTTGAAGGGGAAAATTTGTGGCCCCAGGTCTTTGACCAAAGACTTATTATGGAAATTCCTTTTGCGGCTAAAGCTCCTCGAACATACAATATTGCAATAAAAGCATCATGTTCATCAAGAAAAATGCTCATTTTTCATTATTTAGTTTTGATCTTGCTTCTACTTCTGTGCATTTCTTTATAATATTCAAAATTTTATCATTTATGAAATGTCACCAGGAAGTCATGAAACTGTTATTACTAACATTTCTTTTCGATTAAGGTGTAGGTCTCGGCTTTTCTTTTAGAATATTTTGAATAGGTTTTCGACCAGAAGAATATGAACATTTTGGCTCTATTTTGCATATAGTTCCATCTTTCGATTCTTCCAAATCGCTTTGAAGAGGTACTTCATTTTCTGTATTTATCTGTTTTTTTTCTTTCCATTATTTTGTATTTTCTTCATAATACTTTTGTGAATTATTGGCGATTCACCACTTCCCCCACTGTCTTTACTTGAAATATTTTCATTTATCTCACTGTCACTTGAACTGGATTCAGACGATGAGATTTTATTGGCATTTTCACCCTCATTTGTTTCATCATTTATATAAAAATTCTCATCATGATCAGACGTAATTTCGTCGCATGACTCGTTTTCAGATAGTTCATTTAGCAATTTTATAATTTCCTCATTAGAAATACCTTTACGGTGCGAAGCCATTTTTATACGTGTGCGAAACTCGGATGTCACTTACAGACTTTTTTTTCGCGACTTTAGTTTACACCTGCAAAATAGTCTGTTTACTTAGTTTTAACTCATAATAGAGATAAGAACATTCTACAACATTCCAAATACATAGATGCAATAGCTTGAAATTACATAAAAGCTCACACACCTGTCTTGCAGGTGCATGGCATATGTGTGAATAACACCCCCCCCCCCCCTCAAACCACCCTTTCCTCATTCATAAATAAGCAGGTGAAATAGATTTCCTTATTTTATTCTTTTGTTACTGAATAATTTAAAGTTGGAAATCCTGTTGAAATAACAGAAAATGCTGTTATTTTGTTTGGGTTACCGATGACGCGCCATGGTAATTCTAGGTATACAGGCCTGCAGATAAAAATGTATTCATTGGATTTCATTTAAACTTATGCTTAGGCATTATAGTGAATATTCAGGAAAAGTCAAGCTATTTTTGAAAAACAACACTGATACGAGCGAAAAATCACGCCTAGTGTCACAGTTGACCCGCGACGGTAATTCTAGTGTTAAATGTAAATCTCTTGAGAAATTCATTCAACCGGATGTATTCCATAACTTTCGAAAATTTTATGATATGTAAATATATGTAAATAAACTTTTATTTTGTATTAAATTTAGCTTCCCTCATTTTATACTTTGCATCTAATTTATTATATATTTTTTTAGAAATTGGTGATTTTTCACAGGGTAGTTTATAAATTTTAGCCGAATTATAAATTAAACTGTAAATATTCCGAGTCACCTATGATCCATCGGTGATTTGCAAGATTCTTGTACTACGAAATCACACAACGCAGTTCAATTTAACTTAAGCAATTTAATTAATTTCAACAATATTTCAATTTTAAATTGCACTACAAGAGACCAGAATCAATGTGATTTTTAGTATACGAGTTTAAATCGCAGATATGCCTAATAAATTTCCCATTTCATAATTTTGTCGGTATGCTGGTGCAAGTAACACGGACGTTTCCTGCAGGTTAAAGACATTTTCTTGTATAAAAATGTACCTGTATTATATTTATGCGAACTCAGAAGTATTATTATTATTATTTTCCTGTTTTATAAACTATGTATTGAAATGTATTAGAGGGTTATGTATATATAAGTAATGGATTTAAGTTGTTTACGATTTAAGAAGGAAGCAGGTGGAGGCTATCTGTATGAGGGGATCTTTGGGTCGTCGCCAAGTAGACGGCCATTTAACAATACTTTGACAATATAGTCAAGTGTATATTTATGGGAATATTTATGACTGGTCGAAAATGGACCACACACAATTTTAACAAGCATGGGCTCATTCCCTAACGCGCCCCTTCGAGGTTGGGGCTCCGTGAATACCGCACGCCCCCAAAGTATCGAATCAGATGCTTTGCGAGGGAGTTGTTGAAGGGGGTCAGATATACTCGTTCGCTGATTGAACGAGGGGCGTTTAAGCCCGGATCCTATTGTCCAGTGGAATCAACTTACGTAAGAGATGTAGTAAAAGAAGAAGTCATATATATGCAGAGTATTCAAAAAGTTTGAGTAACATGTAGCTGTCTTATGATATCCTCCAAAGTGCTCACAACGATCAGGAAGTTTTCTCTAAGTGTTTGCCATAGGAGTTAATCTCTCGCAATTAATTACTCCCAGCCTATTCGAGATGCTGTACTTGCAGAATCCCAATACCCTAATTTGAGTACTTAAACCAAAAGGGGCGTTATAGTTCTAGGTTGACCGGTCCACTAGATATGGTAGTGAGACCGCTCCACGATGCTCGATTGAAGAGCTGTTTGTTTTTGTGATGACCTCCACAAGTATTTCTACGTGCTAAATGTGTGTAGTGAAAGACGTTCTTGAGGATTACATATCCCATGCCTGAATCCGATGAGTTTGGTCTTCTATGGTCTTGATGAGTTTGGTCTTTTTGTTAACTGTTAAAATTTGAATATGTCATTTTTCAACCATGAGTCTTGTAAGTTATTTTAGTATTAGATTTTATTCCAGGTCAAATTCGAATTCCTTAAGAATTATTAATGTTTAATTTTTGTATTGTTAACTTAGTTTTGCGTGCTCTAAAACCTACTTCTTGTACGAAAAATAAATCCCAACGTAATTTGGGGTAGTGTTGAGATCGATGTCTTCCGCCCCCTTTCGGGATAATGATATAGGTATTATCTCAGAAGCTAGCCAGGACCAAATTTCACGATCACAATATATTTTATTATTAATTTGAGGTTAACAGTATGAATACTACAGGTTGAATAATTAGGAGTGGCTAACATACACTGTTAAAACTTTTGCAGCACTCTCGCAGGTCATTCGACCGTTTTTTCAAAAGACGGTTTTATAACCATAATTTAAATATATTCTGACCATAAAATGACCAATAATATGGTGAGAATCGCGTTAAAATGACGGTTGTGTAACCGTTTTCGGAAAAAACGGTCAAATGACCTGCCAGAATGCTGCAAATAATTAACAGTGTAATTTATTCTGGGATTTTGGGTAGTTGGGGATATTGAGTTAGGATGTTGCCCCATATCTTCCGACTTTGATGTCCCATGTTTATTTTATGCGCCTCTGTGTTTCACATTATTATTATTCCCCCATACCCCACTTTTCTCCATTAATTTCTATCTGTCTGAGTGGTAGCTGGGCGATACCGTTATAGGAGCCTAGTTCTACTCAACATATACATTTTATTAGCTGCTATAGTGACCGTGCCTTTCAGGATTGTTCCGTTGGTTCTTAATATTACTTCTAGTGGCGTGGCGTGAAAATTTTCGGTGGTCATCGCAATTATTTAAGTTTGTGGGGAAAAATTATTAACTCTAAAATTCAATGGTTGAATGTTCAAAAAAGAAACTTTAAATCTTACCTTCACTTATACATGAACTTCAAATGTTCTGCTAAAACTGTATCGTAGAGTTTTAAAAGCTTATTAAGAGTTTTAAAATATTGCTTGGTCATCGCCGCATCCAGCGATGACCGGACGCCACGCACTGATTACTTCGTTATATGAGGTTAATATTAGTTCATAGTGTTAATTTTATACACAATTTCACGCGTTATTCATGGTTATTAATATTAAAATAAATTTTAAAATTAAATTTATGGCCCTGGTGCCAATTGAGAATTTTATAATAGATCTTACTTATTTTTCGGTAATTATGGCTTACACGAAAATTGATCGTATATATTGTAGTGAAAAAAAATGAAAAGTTATAAAAATTGTTTAGCGTTTGATAATATGATTTTGAATGCTAACAATTAAATATATAAACAGGAAAATTCTAAATATTTGACTTAAAGAGTTAAAACAAAAATGGAATAATATGAAAATTTTATAAAAATTGATAATTTAAAATAAATAGAGGAAAAAAGGAAAATTATTTAAATAATTACGGAATTCTTGTGTTAATTCAACGAAAATTATTTTTTTAGAGAGTATTTTAATTATGCCGTATATAAAAATTATTTATATGTAAAAAGGTTTGATTAAAGATAGGCAAATTAATAAATTAATGTGTAGCGAATTCATTACTTCTTAAAATGTAGTTAAGGATTAAAATTTAAAGATAATTTAAATAAACCATTTTTTTTTTACGAAAATTTCAATAAATCGTGAAAAAAATATTAAAATAAACAATTTGGTGCACATATGTGATGTAATTTTTAAATTATAAATTATAGTATAAATTTTAACACTTCTGTATGTTTTAAAAGGTTAAAAGAGAATTTAAACTTAAACTTTTAGTTACATTATTAAAAAGGTTAAATTTAACAAATTGAATAATTACAGGAATTATACATAAATAAGCTATAAATAAATATAAATACCAGTATACCCAAGGGCTTAGCAGATTTTTGGCTGTATTAAATGCTACTAATTAAAAAAAAAAAGGGAAAATATTCTGGATTAATAACAAAACTTTAATATTAAAATATAAAATTAATTTCAATTTTGGATAGAAGGGTATTGTATCGGAGTAATAACACTTACCTTTTGTTGGGGTAATCCAGTGTTGGTGTGACCGCGCTGTATAGGTGGTGATACGCATCTCGCTGGTCGAGTCGCATCATTTCCGGAGCTCATGTTCAGAGAGGGCGTTCAGCATTGTGGTACCTATAAAAAAGAGATGCAAAATTGTGTTAGTACTGGGTTAAACACATTAAAAATGAGAAAGAAAGGACAGTGTTATTTAAGCTAATTTTTTTTTAAACAAATATGATAGAAAAAAAAAATTCTTTTATTTTAAAAGGGGAATGTTTGAAATTTGGTTAATTTTGGTGGTATTAAAACAAAATTAATTTGAATACAATAGGATTTTAAATTTAAGAGTAGTCTTTTAAGAAGTGTAATTTAGTCACATAAGTAATGTTTTCTTAATAACGATTGGTTATAAGGAAGCCGCAGGTTATGGATTGTGTTTCCGCTTTAAGCAGGTTCGGAGCAGTCAACGTTTGCGAGTATATTTGCAGTAAAATACATGTCATTCAGTTTGGAATGTAAGTATTATAGGAAGGTATGAGTTTGGTCTTCTACTACGGTTATTCTCATATTGGTAACCAGGTATTCAAATAATTTTATGATAAGAAACTTAAAATTAATTTTAGAATAAAATGACTGTTTTTGATTTATTACTTAGAGCAAGGGTGTCTTGTGATACATATTCCCAAATTGTATATTTTGTGTAAATAATTTTTTGTTAATTGTTAAAATTTGAATATGTCATTTTTCAACCATGAGTCTTGTAAGTTATTTTAGTATTAGATTTTATTCCAGGTCAAATTCGAAGTCCTTAAGAATTATTAATGTTTAATTTTTGTATTGTTAACTTAGTTTTGCGTAGTCTAAAAGCTGCTTCTTGTACGAATAAAAATCACAACGCAATTTGGGATTGTGTTGAGTTCGATGTCTCCCGCCCCCTTTCGGGATAATTATATAGGTATTATCTCGGAAGTTAGCCAGGACCAAATTTTACGATCACAATATATTTTATTATTAATTTGATGTTAACACTATAAATACTACAGGATGAGTAATTAGGAGTTGCTAACCTAATTTACTCTGGGGTTTTGGGTAGTTGTGAATGTTGAGTCGCCCAAATCTTCCGACTTTTCTGTCACATGTTTATTTTATGTGCCTCTGTGTTTAACATTATTATTATTCCCCCATATCCCAGTTCCCTCCATTAATTTCTATATGAGTGGTAGCTGGGCGGTACCGTGATAGGAGCGTAGTTCTACCCAACAGCTGGAATTAATATTTTTCTGAATTAATAATTTTTATTTTAATTTAATCAATGTGCATAAAGCGTTCCAGCAGTATAAGAATTAAAAAAAAAAAAAAAAAAAAAAAAAAAAAAAAAAAAACATTGCTCTTAATCGAAAGAATAATGAAAAATTATTTTCGAACATCACAATTTCTCCTGTAAATATTCAACTGTATTAATTTAGAGAATTTGGAGATCCCCTTAAAAAAATAAATCCAATTTCTAAATAAAAAACAATAATGTTTTTCGTCATAAAAAGTATTCAGTAATAATAAAAGTATTTCTTATCTTCTAATAAATTTATTCAAAAGGTTTTCAAAGTATTTTTACTTCTTCTCTTTTACTATGCAAATTGCGTAAATAAAAATAGAAATAATTAATGCAGACGTGGTGTATATTGTTTTTTATTGATTTACTTAAAATGATTTATGTAAAAAAAAAAGGGGTCAATTGATTAATTTATTAGAGAAAAAAAAAAAAAAAAACATGCGTAAGTAAATAAAAGACAATGTCTTCTTTCTCTCGAAGGATATTATGCATAATATGAAACAAAAATCATATCTGATGCTTCTTCACAGAGTTTTAAGCATTTATATTTTTAAAAACCATATATATCTATGCAGTTTTTTAAATTAAATGCTATTTCTCAAAACTGAAAAACTCGCATTTTTCTGGCTTTTCAAACATTCCATGCGCATTTGAAATTTATATTGTATATTCTTTATACGATAATAAATAAATGTTAGCATAAAAAGTTACATTTCAGGAGTATAGTACAGGGGAAATGTACCAAGAAGGGGGCTACCTTGAAAAAAGTCGGATAGAAGATTTTTTTCTGAATTGTTTATAATGATGCCAACATAGAAAAACCAAGTTTTCTAACAAAATTACTTAAGGCTAAATTTTCTGTGATCTAAAAACAACAAAATTTTGGGACCATTTTTTTTAAATATCTCGAAACTCGTTGCCATAGCATACTATTTATCAATTACAATATTAAAAAAGATAAAATTCTCTACAACTTTCATATTTACAACTTTTTTATACACTCAATAGCAAACGCAGTACGCCATTTCAAAAATAGGACATTTTTGTTTTTCAATTTTCTTAAAAACCGTGAAAACTTAGTTCTACCTCGATTATTCAAATGTTTTCCCCGGATTTAATCGTGTATGTCAACTTCTATATATTGGTATCAGTAAATTATGTGTTTCAGGAACAAAACTAGATTTTTTTTTTTTTTTTTTTTGTGTGCCTGTGGCAATCATGGATATATAGACCCCCACATAAAAAGAAAATTTACCACGAGATTTTTAATAAATCTCTAATAGCCGGATTTTGAAAATTTTAGTTGTGTAATCATCAAATACACTATCTTATCGTACCCAGGCTTCCCGGGTCACAGAATATAGGTGAAAACATTTCTTTAATTGAAAACTAATTTTTTTTTTTTTTTTTTTTTTTTTTTTTTTTTTTTTTACATTCAATATATTTTATAGATTGCCTACTAACAATTATAAAAAAAAGATTTCATATGAAAAATATGTATTACACAATCGGTTAAAGTTTTGAAATTTTTTAAAAGCAATATTTACATATAAGTTGCAGGTTAAGAGTTATTAACCCAAGATTTTGCTACTTACAGCATCCTTTTAAATTCTTATAATTTCAGATATTTAAGCGCGTACTTCAATTGCATGTCTGTTAAATTTGTGTTTGTTTATATTATTTTATTTATTTATTCATAGAGAAAGATTTTTTTTTTTTATGGAATATTAGCCATAAGAAAATGATGAACTCTTTATGTTGTTTTAAAGGCAAACGGATTAAT
Organism: Maratus speciosus; assembly: GCA_963932465.1. Lineage (NCBI taxonomy): Eukaryota > Metazoa > Arthropoda > Arachnida > Araneae > Salticidae > Maratus > Maratus speciosus. Next base: position 184,927,605 of record OZ010800.1, read on the forward strand.
CTTTCGTAATCGAGCTCCACACAATAGAGATAAATTAAAAATATTTCATCCTTGAAAATTGTTTTTAAAACTATAGACAATCTGTAAACACAGATGCTCTTTGCAAACAAATTCCATTTGAATGTTTTTTTTTTCCTGTTTGGCGGTCTAAAATTTTAAGTTCTTCGTTAAAAATGTCTTTTTTTTAATATTACTCTTTTATTTATTTATAGATGACGTATGAATTTTGTTGTGGAAAATTAGTAAGAAATAAATGCTGAACAATTTTTATTGCTTCTATGGGCAAAATTTTTATTATTATTATGTATTGAAGCCCGCTCGTGATAAGATAAATTTGAAAAAATCATGCTTAAAAATCATTTTTAAAATCATAATAAATCAGTCAATTAAGATACAGTTTTTAAACAAATTGCATTTGAAAGTAGATTTCTTCCCTAAACGACGTTCTAAAAATTGAAGATGTACGATGGTCAGAAGATTAAAAAATTGCAGTAGTGAAAATTTCAAAGCCGAAATTTTATGATGATGTTTTGCCATTCGCAAAATAACGTCAGCGTTACGCACACATAAGTTTGTACTTTATAATATAGATAGATATGTAATCAGTGAAATATAATATCTATCAGTTATTATGATTAAGTTATCAATTAAGGCACTTATTCTTTGTATTCCTTAATGAAAAACAGCAAAATTTATTCCACTTTGACACGATCATAGATTTTTTTCCCCCATGAAATCTAAACCCGAGATCATTTTCCCCTTCTCAAAATTTACATACGCATTTCTCATGTCCATTTTAACATTTTTTTTTTTTAACAGTATTTTAATTTGATCAATTAAAAATCATTTAAATTCAAAACTTGAAGTCTGTCACCAACATCTTTGCATGTGAACAGCTGCATTCCTAACTTGAGATTCTAGTCTCAGTATCGGAGAGTAAAATTTGTCTGATTTATGTTTCTAGGCGCATTTATGTTAAAATGTTGAGCTTTATCTAACAAAATGATCGTTTTCTTTTAAATATGACGTAATTTTCACTCATTTATATTTCGCCTAGTGTCGGAAACTTAGTATCAGTACACATGCAGAAGGGAGAAAAAATAAGGAAACTTTGTGTGAAAAAATGCGTGTTTTCAAAAGCAGTACATCATTTTCCATTTTGCGCCACTAAACCATATACAGCAATTTTTATCAACATTTTTTTTTTTTTTTTAAATCAGAAAATGGCATGAATAAATATAAATAAACATCATTATTTCTCTTATCTCTGTGATAATGAAAGCTAACTAATTACTACAATTTTGAAGAAATTTCATAAATTACTATTAAAATTAAAATATAAAAATGGAGATATTTAAAGAAAACAGCTACTGCATGTACATCTACAAATAAACATCTTACAGTAAAAAAAAAAAAAAAAAGAAAGAAAAAAGGAGATTGGTTCAACAGAAAGCTATGGGTTGGTGGTTTTAAATCTATATAGATTATATAAAATTGTGAAAAGTTGAATTAAGCAAATTATGTTATTTTGATAAAATTATAATAGAATATCTTAAAAAATAGCAATGAAATTTCATTAGTGGGAAGAATTTTGTACAAAAACTTTGAAAACCTGATATTATTTTAAACCTCGAATTATTCCCATGATCTATCTTAACTGCTTGTCTAATTCTGCGAAACCAATTCACCCAGTAAAAGAATCATCAAATTTTGTAATATAAATTGTTATTTTTTGGAAAAAAATATTTCCAATATGAGAATTAACATTGTATGTCACTGCTCTTCTATAAAGACAATCTAAATTTTTGTGAAACATTGCATTTAATCAGTGTGCGATTTCGGTTACATTATTTTCAGTGAAGCCTTTTCACCTCTGAAGAATTTCAAAGCAGCTAAGGTGAAAATGACGCACTTCTATAAAACATATTTCTGTTTTATGAATTAAATACATGCTTTTTTTTGTCAAATCACGTCATTTGCTTCCTATAAAGAATTCCACTTTTATGATCCAGTCTTAAACATCTGTAGAAAAATATATATATGACGTCATTATCGGGGAATAAGATACAAAACCAGAAAAGAAGCAATAACAGCTCTATGTTTTATCAAAGCTATTCAAATGAGGTATCAAATGTATAGTTTTTCAAAATTCGGAAAATGTTACTATACCCGAAATAATAAAATTGCATTCATTCAGATTTGTATCATTTGTAAAGTAAGTTTGCAATAAACTACAATTTATTAAATTGATAAATAAGAACGAATTAAAACAAAATTCATCTGATTAATTAATAGACAATATTCATCACATAAGCACGTACTTTAATTTCATTTTTTTTCAGTTTTTATGAGAAAATGGCAACAGAAACATGCAGTAATTTACTATTTTCCTTTTACTTTCAATATAAATGGAGTACTTTAGTTGCCACGATTACAAAATTTGTTTTAAAAACTACAAAAAATTAATATCTCAAAAGTAAATTGAGATACAGCTTTCAAACAAATTCCATTTAAAAGCAATTTTTCTATCCTGTACGACGGTGTAAAAATGGAAAATGTGCGATGTTTAGAATTTTATAAATTTGCAGTAGCAAAAATTGCAAATCCGAAATTTCATTTCAAATTTCAAACTGATTGATTCATTAAAACCTTAAAAACCGAACCGAAAGGAACCGAAATTATTCTGCTTTAAACAGGTTTACATTTTAGCAGGTATAATTTTTCATATTCTCTCTCTTGAAAATATATAATTCTTTCTTTAAACACCGGATTCCGTATATACAGATTTAATTTTTAAAGATTTTACGGTAGTTGTAGTATTGAGGCGCTTAAAAAAAGTTATATGAATATGTGACTAAATTAGTCACACGAAGACTTTCGCAAGGTAATACTAAACATACGGGAGTGTTCTTGAGAAATATCTCGCTTGCATTTTATTATTATTTTTTTTATTTTTTTATTTTTTTACGGGATACCTGAGATCAATATCTAATGTTATGCTTTTGTGCTTTTCCGGGTTCTGTTGCATTTTTTGTTTGTAATATTCGGACACTTACATTTTTGGAAAATTGTTTGGAACCCGTTTTGAAATTTATTGTATCCTCATTAAAAAAAATACAACCAAATTCGAAAAATTAAAAACGCAAAATGTTAAATATCGACCTCAGATATCATATAAATAATATTAAATATTGAAATTGCAGCAATAATTCTGAAAAGAATGCTCCCATAGATTTAACATTAGCGTGCAAATGTTTTCGCGTGAAACTACACTAATCACGCGAAGACGCTAGAACGCTAATATTAAATCGGATTGTTCTTTTTATAGTTTCCCGCTTGCAATTTAATAGTTTTAAATGCTTTTTTTGGCTTAGAATTGCTGACAACAGTATTTGTGTTTAACTTTTCTATTTTCGTTATTTTAGTTTTCTATTTTGATTACAGTTTTTTTTTATTTTTCCGGCAGCGAGACATTTTTATTCATATTTCATATATATATACATATATTAGTCGACAGATAAAAACTTCTTTTGACGCCCCCTTCGCCTTTCGTTTATCTATGATCCACACTGTAAAAAAAAAAATCTGTGAAGTTACTAAAGTTTTTCTAGGAAACTTGGATTCCTAGAACTTTTCATGTAACGGCAACAACAAAATTTCATGTAACAGACACACTTTTGCGCCGAAAATCAAAAAATCTGTAAGGTTACTAAGAATTTTTTTGGAAACTGAGATTCCGAGAACTTTTCATGTAACTCCAGCCAGGGTTACAAATAAAAGTTTAGTAAGATTACTGAAATTTTAGCAGATTCATTTGTAAAGTTACATATTTTTGTAGCTTTACAAAAACTAGTTTTGTAGATTTGCAGCTTTTTTCGTACAGTTACAGGTGAAAGTTTAGTAAGCATGTAACTTTACATCTGTAGAACTACAGATTTTGTTTTACAGTGCAGATATCTGCTTTATTCAAGAATAAGATATTCATTCGAAACTGGATGCTAATTATACTACAACAGTGCCATCAAAAAAATATATATATTGTTCAATAACCTGCAGGAATTATTATTATTAAAATACATTTTTCATTTTAGCTTGTGCAGTCATATTGCGTAAATTACTTTTTTTGAGAAATTGGAGTTAAATAAAACATAGGTGATCAATGCGAAAACGAAAATATTTATATGGTCTACAATCATAAATAAATTGATATTTCATTTGATAAATGGTATCACTGAGGTCATTAAACAGATATAGTTCCAAAACAGTACATGTTACAGAAGATTAGAATATTCCACAAAGTATATATTTCAATAATCAAAGCAAGTTTTTCTGTTTCAGCTAAGCAATTAATATATATATATATATATATATATATATTTCTTTTTTTGCGTGCTAAAATGATATAATCCCTTGTTAAATTTATTGATATAAGTAGAAAAATATTGACAATATATTTTTTTAATAACTTTTTAAATATTTTTATGAAACCAGTGACCTCAAATATTTTATTAACAGAATTTTAAAATTTTACTAGAGTTAAATGCATAATACTAGCTAGTTAAATAATCTGTTGTCATTTTATTTTAGCTATCTCAAAAGGCTATGCATAAATAAATGAAATAATAAGAAAAATATGTATGCATTATAAAAGTTAAAATATATATAAAATTACTAAAACTAAAAAAGAATTCTTTCTTAATTGAAACTATTGTGAAAATAAGTTACTAAATATTGAAGTATTCTTTTAAACAATGCTTTGAAGTTACCATTGTATAAACTTGAAGTTGCTGTCTAAATAATGAAACTGTCTCATTCATCTACACTCTGTCCTCTTTTAAAATTATATACATATATCGAATGTAAAATGTCTGTTGCGATGAAAATAAAGACATGAATGTGCAAATAATAGATAATTTACTGCTATCAATTGTTAGAAGTCGACAATTACGATGAAATCTACGGGGAACATTTGAATAATCGGGGTAAAACTGCGTTTTTCTCAGTTTTTAAGAAAATTGAAAAAATTGTCTTATTTTTGAAATTGCGTACTGCGCTTGCTATTGTGTGTATAAAAAAGTTGTAAATATGAAAGTTGTAGAGAATTTTATCTTTTTTGATACTGTAGTTGATAAATAGTATGCTACGGTAACGAGTTTCGAGATATTTAAAAATACAAACAAAAAAGGTCCCAAAATTTTTTTGTTTTTTGGCCACAGAAAATTTAGTCTTAAGAATTTTTGTTACAAAACTTGGTTTTTCAATGTTGGCATCATTATAAACAATTCAGAAAAGAATCTTCTACCCGACCTTTTGCAAGGTAAAATGTACATTTCCCCTGGATTAGTATTTTAATGTCGAATTTCATATAGATACTTTCTTTTAGGAAAAACAAAGTATAATTATAAAAATATTTTTTCTAGTTAGATATTCAGCGATTTTTTTTTCAATTCTTGCTAACTTCCATTGTAATACATAAAACGTATCGCATTAGTAAATATTGTCATATTCTATACAAAATAAATTCGTACACTGTAAAAAAAAAAAAAAAAAAAAAAAAAAAAAAAAAAAAAAAAAAAAAACGACATTTTTACAGCACAATGTACTGTTCATCTCGCGCACAAACTCGATCACAGTTGAATGTACTGTATCTTTCTTTGGTTTCCTGACTATTTAAGCATGGAAAATACAGTAGTTGCGTAAAAATAACAGCACAATGTACTGGCAATTTGGACGCCAGTAGTTTGTGCTGTGATCCAAATGCGTCCAAAATTGCTAGTATATTGTAATGTTAATTTTACGCAACTACTGTATTTTTCATGTTTAAATAGTCAGGAAACCAAAGAAAGATACAGTACATTCAACTGTGATCGAATTGTGCTGGCAAATTTACAGTGGTTTTTTTACAGTGTACGCGACAATTTTTAATCTCACAATTATTTGTATTTTAAAAATTTAATAACTGAATAATTTAGAATCTTTTTACTAATTTAAAACCACATTTTGAATAGAACATTTTTAGCTTGTCATTAATAAGTCTGCAAAATTTCAAATTCATACATCGGAAATTAAAGGATTCGGTTTTTAATACCCAGTGTCTCCTTAAGTGTTTAAGTGTTCATAAGTAATATGAATATGTGCACACACACATGTATATATTCAAATACGATGCCGTAGATTCTTCAATATACTGCTTTCAAAATATGCTTTTCAGTAAATATGAAAAAGTTGTATAAATATACGAACTTACAAAGCGGCTACAGAGATATATTGTGAATTAACATATTTTGTAAGATATTTGCAGGTACCATTTCAATTTCATTAGAGAACATCAAACTGTGAGCCACTGAAACTTTATTTTCCTCTTCATGCGTATACATGGGGATTCTTAAAGATCGAAGCAATAGGCCATTTCCTTAATTATTGCCCCTAGACACATAATTCCATTTGCAAATTTTCATAAAAATGTGCAATGACATAAGTTGCAAACACATGTGCGTTTATTTGAGAAAATACAAAACAAAATTTTTATATGACCCCCGTAGATTAAAAATTCAAATTGGGACATTTTCCCTTATCTATATCTGAGGTAAACACAAAAAAAAATAATAATAATTTAAACGTCAGTTTTTTTTTCATTTTTAATGCGGTATTATGGATGATTTAAAAATATTTAATTTCTATAAAACTATCTTTATTTCTTGTTTTTATCTTTTTTTTTTTTTTTTTTTTTTTTTTTTTTTACTGAAAATAATTTGAAAAAAAAAAAACTTGTAAATTAATTAATAAATTACTCTAAAGCTTATGTAATAGTTTTATGTTTTACTAGGTAAAGTCTGTAAAAGAATGTATAATATGCTTTTTTTGTTCAAAGTACAGTTTATTTATTAATAACTTTAAAGACTTACTGACCCACTGTGTGCCGGGGCAAACTATCACCAGTAAAAACATAATGATAATTTTGCCTAAATCATCACAGAAATTCTGCAGGAATAATGTGATTACATCAAGAAAAAAATTTCTCTTTTAAAATGTACTGATGGAAATCAGCGCGGCTGTAATGAACTATTTCGGAACCCTTTACAGTTGATATTCAATTCCTCTTTATACTTAATTCCATGATTTCAGGCTTTATTTTTGAAAAACAGCAATACATTGTTTCAGACAAAGGCAATAATCTCTGTTCAAAATTATGTACCATTTACGTCGTGATTTAGCTGGTGACTGAATGCCTTTATTTATCTGAAAATTTTTATTACTCGATTACTTGATCTAAAGGGTGTTCAGAGGGTCTGTGGAACAATCTGAGACTAACCCTTTCCTTCTAACTGATCTACCAAGCATTAATCTTTCTTAGAAATAGGAGTCTGTTTCCAAATGCTAATTTCGTAGCAATTTAAGTGTAATTATTCTTTTATAACAAAAAAAAAAAAATGTTTACGAAAATATAATTGTTCGACACTGTCATCATGTTTGCTTAAATGGTGTATTAATGAACAAAAAGTTAAACAGTAACTGTAGATTCTACTTTTTTAACATATCTATATTATTCTACGAAAATAATTTGTATAGACCCTACTTCGTTTTTTTTTTCAATATTCACAAAAAAATTCTTTTTAAAACATTTTCAGTCACACTGAATTATTTACAAATTTATCTCTGCTATACAGGGTGTCCGGTCTCAACGGTGTCCAATGGCTAATTCTTTAACCGTTAGTCATAGACATATAGTTCCAATTACAAAAATGTTTTAAATCAGGTAAAGAAATATTTTAAAAGCGATTTGGGTCAATAAAAACATTTCTTAAAAAATTACAAAATTTAAATTTTTATACGGTCCCCCGGACCTATTAGTTATATTTAGTAAAATTTTCCTTTTACACTGACAAGTAATGCAAAAAAAGTCCCGTTATTCTACGATTAAAATTGACAGAGTAATAGCTGTTTAAAGATGGAGCATATTTTTTGCTGCGAATTGGGGGTCATTCACAAACTTAGTCGAAATATAATTTCGTCAGATATATTAAAAAATGTTTGAGAGTAAAATTAACGTTGCAATATAAATTTGAAATCTTTAATCATTCTGACATATTAATGCAAAATATACAATTTGAAATAAACATTTAAGAAGAAAGAAAAAACAGAATTTTTGTTAAATAAAATGATGCTAAATTAACAGCTTCAATCCTTAACAAAATTATACGTATTTTAAAATATTATTAGATTGCACTAGCCTGCAAAAATTGTGTTATGTCATGTTTTTTTTAGCTTTTGATAAATGATTCTTATGTATTCTGCACAGCTGAATCCAAAATTGACATTCATTTTTAACCATCAAGTCAGGATTTTTCGCAAATTATAAATTTCAAAGTTAAAATTGAATCTCCTCCCCCATCTCATCGGACCTCTCAGCTGTTTAGCTGTAAGAATCCCATGATGAGCAAAAATATTGAATAAATTATTGAATAAAATAAAATAAAATAAAAAAAGTTTTACATATGTTTTATAGTATGAGATTTTCGCATATTTTAACTTACACATTTACGATTTGAAAAAAAATTCTAACGTGATGGTTAAAAATGAAGGTCATTTTCAGATTCAGTGCTAAAAAGTACGTAAAAATCAATTATCAAAAGTTAAAAAACACAACCATCTCCTCTACTTTATAGTATCCGATTTTTGTTATTCTTTAAATTTGACAGATTATGATTTGCGAAATATCCTGACATGATGGTTAAGAATTAAGGTAATTTTCGTATTCAGTGCTAAAAAATACATAAAATTAAAAAATCCCAACAATCGCAGTCTTGTATTATCTAATCTAAAACTTTTTCTTAAACTTCTTGGCGGTAATCTATCCGAAATTTTTTTGTGTTATCCTGTAAAATAAGTATAAATGGTAACTACCGAAAATCATAATAATATTAGATTGTTATCGGATTTGCGCCAGTATATAAAATGTATTCTCGATCGGATATTTGAAAGTGAGTCAAAGTTTTAGTACAAATTTTGAACTGGAAAAACATACATACGATCATTGAAGTAACATAAAAACTTACAAAAATTACATAATTTTTGTTAAAAGAAATCATAAAAGAAACAGTCTCAAATCCTGACAAAATAGCCCCACCAGTGACTGAGAGGTTTTGCTCTCGAAGCTGGTAGACGGGAGGTGCTGGGTTCGAACCCAATCGCGCCCGTCGGCCTAGTCGTTCGGAGTTTTCGTGGTTTTGTTCGAACCGTGGATTTCCATGCGTTAATACGGATTAGGTTCCCTTAGAAAGACCTCCACGGAAGGCACTCCCCCTCGCGCCTATATCCCTTGTGTAGATAATTGGCCGTCAAAAATCAACCCAACCCAACCCTGACAAAATAAAACATATGTTATTTTAGCTAATCTGAAACTTAATAAATGATAAATTAATCATAATAATTGTACGATTTTTTTCAAAGCGCAGATACACATGAAATAAGATCTTGGAATACTTTAAGCAGTTGGTATGTGCTCCCTCAAACCCAAACTGATATCATTTGTTTTCAGAGCAGAAAAGTGGCATAAGTTATGCATTTTTAAAGTTTCATAACTTGCTCAATTTTAGTGTTATATCAATGGGACTTTGCTTGTCTTACTTGTCAGTGTAATAGGAAAATTTTACTAAATATAACTTATAGGACCGGGGGACCATATAAAAATTTAAATTTCGTATTTTTTTAAGAAATGCTTTTATTCACCCAAATCGCTTTTAAAATATTTCTTTACTTGATTTAAAACATTTTTTTTTTTTAAATTTGAACTATATGTCTATGAATAACGGTTTAGGAATTAGTCATTGGACACCGTTGAGACCGGACACCTTGTATAAAAATTATATTTAAATAGGTTTTTTACTTAGAATATGTACAATATACAGGGTATTTCATAAAAGATGGATAAACGTTAACAGGTGATAATACACATCCAAACAAACAACTTTCATCAGAGAATGCATGAGCGGAAATAAAGCGCAAGGGTGCTGGCGCATTTAGAAACTTTGTCCATAAAAACGTTAAAGCTCCATTCTTGTTGTGAATTAACGGGAGATGATCAACACTAATAACATGCAAATGTTACATGGAGAAGAAGGAGAAGAACGCATGTGTAAATTTTTCCTTCATTTTATACATAAAAGTCTCTGATCTGAGTGTGCAATTCTCAATCGCGGTAGGGACGTATCGGAAGATGTTGCCCTTCGCTAATAGGAAAAATACTAATACATATTCTATATACGGGACTGCAAACAGAAATGTCTCAAAGGTTGGGTGACTGTAGAAATAGCGATTTTCCCCCTTCCATTTGTCACTTAATTATTTTTTGTGTGTTTTTGCCTCGTAAAGCAATCTCACCTTCAGCGCCCTCTATCGCTTTTGCGTTTTACTTCTGACCAATCATTCTTTGATGAAAGTTGCTTGATTGGATGCGCACTACAGTTTTGCCCATCCTTTATGAAAAACCCTGTCTGTGCATAACATAAAAAACTTTAAAGTATGAAAGAAAACTTACAAAATAAAATCTCGCCAAATCTTAATGAGAAATTATTCTTTACTTTTTAACACACACACACACACACACACACACATATATATATATATATATTACGAAAAATAAACTTCCGCGCTTTATTAAAAATTTTTCTAATCTAACATAATTCTACAACCCTCGTTTAATTATTTCCTATCTTAAACACATTCCAAACATTCATTTTACTAAAATGTATTTCCAATTAAAATGCATATATTAATATTTTATTTATCTTCCGAAATCTATTATAAACGATTTTACGTATTATTATTTTGTTTCAAGTTCTTTGATTTTTTGTTTCAATCTTATATACCGTTTTGAATTCTAATAAATTTATCTGTTCTGTTTTTTTTTTCTCATTTTTTAACATTTCTTTCCGTTTTTATATTCTAAAATCCGGATTCGTGAGTTTGTAAGTAAAAGTCGCTTTGCTTCATTTTTCTTCCTCCTTAAAAATACATTTCCCGTTTGTTCGCATTCCTATTGGCTATTCAGAATATCTGCATTTTTGTAAAAGTCACTAGGCCTGCAGGTACTTATTGACAAATCATGAGACAGGAGATCAGATTTTGTATGTCAGAAATTGATTGCCATCTTCTTGATCAAGGCATTTTAAGCGCCACTCAAGACGAATGAGGAATGGGAGAAAAAAATATCTTGTTGACCTAAGTAGGAATTGACTTCAAATATTTGTTTTATATTACTTGTTTATATTACTTACCTATTTTTTTATTTACTTGTATTGATGACTTTTAAGTTATGTTCAATTGTTAGTTCCTAATATCTATAAACACAGTTTTGATGAGGTCTATAGATGTTTATGATGGTTAGAGTTGCAGTAAAGCAAGAGATCATACCTACACTACTTCTAGGTTGTATAATATTTTAACGGAGCTTCTGACTGTAAAATATTCAGTGAAACATCGTCTTCATTTTGAAAAACCTATCTAATTATATGCACTCAATAGGGTGCGTAATTTTTTTTTTTTCGTCTCTACAGCCATTTTGTATTTTACGGCCGTGATTTTGAATTTATAAAACCAAAACTTGGCCTATAATCATCAGACGGTTAAGACTAATCGATAGAGACCTCATTCATTAAAATCTATCCAGCCGTTGGGAACATTCGGGGGGTATAAACTAATCCACATACCCAAATACACGTGAAACACATAACCCTTATTGGAAGCCGGGTAAAAACTGGTAATCATGATTGGTAAATGCAGACAAAACGTTTTACTTTCCTATTATCTTCTTGAAAAACAACGGAAAGTCGAAAATATGCAGCAACAATTAGCAGAACGGATGAATGTCATCCTTTTAAGATGGCCATGGTGGTTTCGAATTAATATCACAGCTTTTTACTATAACATGAAAAATATGAACGTCTGCCGCATTATGACCTATCTTGGTCTATTTTCATCGATATTATCGGACATCGACTTGCGGTTCAGGAAATATCTCTAGCTATCGCCAACTAACACATGACAGACACAGAGATATATAATTCTTAAATTGGCAGAGATTCTTAAATTCTTAAAATGTCTGTTTATTAAAACCAGCCAACAAAAATTGGGCTTTAATTGGGGAAAATTCGACAAAGAAGATGTAAAAAATAAAAAATAATTAAGTAAATTCAAAACAAACGTATAATATTCTGAAATTACTTTCTATTTTATATATTTTCAGAAATTCATTAGCATTTAGACATATAAATAAAAAAAAAAAACAGAATTTAAAATTTTACATTTTTAGTATTCAACGACAAAGACTTAATTAGAAAAAGGTTTATTTATTTATATTTTCTTCAACAAAGAACATTTAAAAGAAAATTAATATATATATATATGTATATATATATATATATACATTTTAAAGTTAATTTAAAAATAGTTTCTTTAAGGCATGTAATATGACTGTTTATACAGTATTTGTTATGAAACAAAAATTAATAATTCTGAATGAAATTCCAGAATAATTTTTCGTACAATATAAATTAAATATTTTTCAAAGTTCTACATAAACGATTTGGATGAAATAAACACATGATTTATTCATGAAATGGATATTATATATGTATATATTTCTAATAAGCATGCGTTTTTGCAATAAAATATATTGTTCCTTTTTATTTTCGAATTCTCTCACGAAACCAAATGAATATAATAAAATTTTTCGTGTTTTTTTTTTTTTTTTTTTTTTCATTTTATAATTTATTTTGAAAATATAAAACTAATGTTTATGTGAATATTTTTAAATAATAATTACAGTAAAATAAACTAAATATATACGAAACAAATAAATGAGCAAAATCTTTTGTATTAAAAAGACATATTCCCAATAAAGTTCCACTTTTTATTAAATAGATACATATAATTTAAATATAGTGATGATTTCTATTACATGACAAGTAACTATTCTGAAAATTTTCAAGGTAAATTTTAAAGTGGAGATAAAGAAGTTTGATTAATTATCACGATAATCAAATAAAATATATTAACAGAAAATGATGAGATACAAACTCGGCCCATACCTTTAATTGCTCTCTAAAAGCCTATGTTCCATGTTAGTGCATTTAGCAGTAGGATGTGAAAAGTGAGTTGGTGTACTAGTAATTTGTGTAATTTCACTCTTAAATTTGTCCGGTATTAATTTTTGAATTTTTTTTTTCAACGTCGCTTCTGCTAGAGTCCTTTATACTCGGGACGTGGCTGGGGACCTATGAACTTTGCTTCCGCAAAGAGTGGGGATAGGTTAGAAGAATAAAGGGCTGCGGACGAAAAGAAGCCACTCGCCGAGGCGGCTGCCCCACCCGCCCACCGAGGGTAATAATAAGCTCGAAGTAGCAGGAGTCGTTCGGTAGCTTCAGGGCCCCGAGCCAAAGCGATATAAGTAAGCGTGCAAACTTAATGGTGGAATCGGGCGTAAATTAACACACTTGCGCCACCTTGCGGACGGAGTTATAATCCACATACGCGGGCTTTTAGGGCGGTGCATATTTTCTAAATCTTTAGCCACTCATGGAAGTGAATTTTGTTTTGCCACATTTATTGCAACATAATGGCGTAGCAAGAGGGGCATCCATATGCACATGACACCACGAGGTTTTATTCGCCTTGTCAATTCGACTTCATTTATTAATCAAGTTGAAAGAAAATTTATAATTTTAGTGGTGTGAGTAAAAAACAGTTAGGTATTTACCTGTAGTTCACACTCCATCCGCTACGTGGCGCGTGACCTTGATTGATGTGACCTCGCTTTTAATTTTGCGGTTACTTCTTCCATTTAAGATAGGACGCTTACTTATATCGCTTTGGCCCCGAGCTCTCCCTTCCCGCTTTTTGGTGTCTTTAATTTGTGTAATTTTACTCTTAAATTTGTCCGGCATTAATTTTTTTTTCAACGTTGCTTCCGCTAGAGTCTCTTATACTCGAGGCGTCGCTGGGGACATATCAACCTTGCTTCCGCAAAAGAGTCGGGATAGAGTAGAAGAATAAAGGGATAAATAATTATTTTCTCGTAATAATAATAATTAAAAAAAAAAAACATTTTTATTAGAAAAGAGGGAAAAAGTAAAGAAAGCGAATTTTCGTATTTTGTTAAGCATTCTTCTAAAAGCTATACTTTAATAATTTAAACGTCTTTTATGTTTAAATTATTAAATAACGTGCTGAATATTAATTAGTTATTTTTACTTTTAATGAATTACATGTAAGGGGAGAGAGTAAATAACTACATTTTATGGATAAAAGAAAGAAGTAATGAAAAAATATGTCTTCGTACACATTCGTTGATGTCATTTTGTCATAAAAATGAAAAAAAAAAAGATTTTTCAAAATTTGATATTTAGTTTAAAAACAAAAATACATAATAACCTATAAAATATGTAAAATAAATGATTTTAGAAAAAATATAAGTTTCAAATAGATAAAAATAAACATTTTAAGCATTTCACAAAGAAATAAATATGCTTAAAAGCTGCCCATAATAGAGTTTTTTTTTTTTTTTTTTTTTTTTTTTTTTTTTTTTTTTTATTGAACTTTTAAAATGAATATAAATGCTTTTTCGGAGATCTATTAAAAGGCAAACTACCCAGCAAACACAGAGCTATCGGTAAGCAATTGGCCTGCAACCACTTGCCAATACTGAAGGTATTGGCACGATACCAGTTCCGTATCTGCCAATACTGAAGGTATTGGCACGATACCAGTTCCGTATCTATTTTGCTACGTGCGCGAATGTGGGCCGATTCATGAGGCACGCAGCCTGTTCGATATCAGCAGAGCACTATGCCGACAACACGACGATAGCTATCCATACGAATGCTTGCCACAGCCCGACATCAGCATGAACTGGAAAAATAAAACCTTGATGGCGCCATCTGTGAGCCATCGTGGAATGTATATTTGAAAAGAACTTATTTCAGCACTGGAAGAGCTAGGTTTCATCCGACGACCGCAAGGACAGACGATGAAAGTCTTAACCACTTGGCCACTGAAACTTGTTGAGGGGGGGAGGAGGTATTCTATGAGGTAATAAGGGGAAGATATTTCTATAAGTGATAGTTTGTCGTTGAAGGTAAATGGTACGTGGGAAATTGGAATGTTGAAGTGTTTTTATTTTATGTTTTATTTATGTATTTGCTTGTAATTGTCTTCTGCGCTTGTATTAAAAAGTTAATTTAATATTTAAATGCAAGAAATAAGTATCTTAACGAATTAGTTAAACGAAACGAATTGCTTTTTTCTTATAAATTAAGAATAATTTAGTATTAAAAAAATAAAATTATTTTAGAGGTTTTGTTCACTTCATAATATTATTTTGCTCACTTCATAATATTTATTTAATATTATATCACTTCATAATATTATTCTTATTAGGTATTATAATGCAATTGCACGCGTTATGTTATTTTATAATATATATTTTTTTAACCTGGAAAAATTTATTTACTTTTAATTAGAGTTCATTTCATGTCGTTTGATGATTTAAAGTAGAACATATTTTTAATGATTATTTTGTAATATTAATTGGTTACTTATCAATATTTTTAATTTTAAAATAAAATACGAATATTAATTTGCATATTTTTCGTATTTTGGAAGATAATTTTTTTAAGTGAAGGATATTTCTGAATCTTTCTTATAAATTTAAGAATGCTTAAGTATTAAATAAAGTAATGGAGTTTTAGAGGTTTTTCTGTTAATGCAATTTTCTCTTTAGCAATTATAATGTAATTAAATGTGTTAATTGAAAGAAATATATTGTGTAATATAGAAAAACTAATTTTAATAAAAAATAATTTGGTAAGTAATATTTTTTAATTAGAATAAGAATTAATTTTATGTCATTTAACACTTTAATAAAGAATATATTTTTAATGATTATCTAGCAATATTAATTCTTTTACTTATCAACATTTTTTAATCTTAAAATAAAATAGAAATATTAATTTATCTTTTTTTTTTTTTTTTTTGGTAACTACTTTTTTGGAAGTGGAAGATTTCTGAATCTTTCTTTTAAATTTTAATGCTAAGAAGATGTGTAGATTTATTTTTATATTTTAAATAATTTTAAACAATTTTTAATAATTTAATTTTTAAATAAAATAAGAAATATAGGTATTGCTTTTAAAAGGAATATATAATTAGAAAATAAGTTCAATGAACTTATGAAGATTTCTTTTCTTTCTACGATTAAGTTTAAAATGAATAATAATTTTAAAGAGCGATTTAAAAAAAATCTTTTGATGATTCAATAACTGTAAATTAACTGTTAAAATGAACAATAATATTAAAAAAAATAATATAGGCTATTTTTGACATTTTTTCTGTATATCACTGTTAGAATTTTATATGAGATACATGAAATATACATCTCTTATCAAAACTCGAACTCAAACAAAATTAAGAAAAAGAAAATAAAAATTCGCCAAAGACTAAAAATTCCGAATTTGGACCGATTTTGCCAAATCTCGGGATTGCATTAACGCTCTAAAACGAAACCTGAGTTCCGGAGGCGGTCATCGCTGCCATCGTTGCCGGTGTATGTCACTTGCCTATATATAACCATACAGTTTACGGTAACCGGCAGTCAAAAACAAATGCATAGGGACTTTTACTCGATTTATTGAGGTAAGTTTATGTGGTTTTTTCATCTGCAGTAAAATAATGTTGAAAGGGGGAAAGAAAAAGGAAAATCCGAACCGTAGCTCCAACCTGTAAGCATGATGGAGTATTTTCCTACTGATGGCTGAAACACATTTGTTATCATATTGATACTAGTTTTAAAAAGATTAGTCAATATTTATATTTATGATTTAGCAACGTAAAAAATTGTAACATTATCAATATAGTTGCCTGGTTCAAAACATGACGATTTATAATAAATACAAAATATTAGTAACTAATTGTAATCAAGTTAGTAACTAATCACTAATTGTAATAAATATAATACCAAAAATAATAATAATAATAAATGTAATTAATGAATATACCGGGTGTCCCAAAAAGGACTGACTGATTTTAAAATTCAATAACTTCCAAACGGTGACAGATATTTTAAAAAATTCTTGCAGGAGGGTTATGCATAAAAGACAAAAGTTTTTTTACAGTGATTTTTGATTTTAGTTCGAATTACAAACTATAGATGGCGCTGCGATCAATAGAGGCTAAATTCAGGCTCGATTTTTGGTACTTCGTGGCCCGGATAATACATTTCCATCTCCTTTTTCTGCATGGAACAACAAAAAGGACCAAAAATCGAGCCTGTATTTATCGACTATTGCTTACAGCGCCATCTATTGTGTGTAATTCGAACTAAAATCGAAAATCACTGTAAAAAAACTTTTGACATTATGCATAACCCTCCTGCAAGAATTTTTTTAATATCTGTCACCGTTTGGAAGTTATTGAATTTTAAAATCAGTCAGTCCTTTTTGGGACACCCGGTATATGAAAACTATTTACAATGGTATAATTTTGAATACAAAACACAAATTGTGTTTATTTAAGTTTTCTTCCATTAATAAATTATGAATTTTCACTTGAACATTCAATTTTGTTTTTATATGATCGGGCACTTAAATATGTCTTTCAAAGAAGTTAATCTATTACTTTCTGTGTTTATCGCCTTTAACCTGAAAATATTTGAAATATTTAAACATGTACAACTAATCTAACGAAAATAATAATATTAGAAGTGGGGATTATAGAGGTTAGTAGGTTAAATGCTTAAAGCTCTGGTGCAGGCGTAATAAGCTTCAAATAAGTATACATTATAACATAAATTTCAAATTTCAAAACATTTTATACTACACATAAATATGAAGCGAAATCTCGCTACCAAAGAAGCTTGGTAGAAAAGAAAATTGGCTAATTAGAATTGATAATGATGATAATATAAAAATGCTTCTTGTTTATTGTGGTTTTCAAAGAGAGATCGTTTAATAGAAGAAAAGAAAAATTCCATTTCTCTTTAATGAAGTAATATAATAAATCATAAACTTTTTGAAATGCGTGAGTCTTTTATTAAATATTAAGATTTGTATGTTATATAGAGAGAGTGGAGATCATGATTTTAGAATCGCTTAGGTTAGAAGGGGGTAAAAAAATGTTTGGGAACCACTGGTATAGATTCATACATTCGAGAAACCTAAAACAAAATATTGACAGGCACAGAGATAGCAAAAGCAAAAATGAATCGATAGAAAACTGAACATCAAAATATATTTGTTTAAAGTTATTGCAATATAATAAAATTACTTTGGTAATTTTTTTGTCATATTGGTTATTCATAAGTTACTTATTGTTTTATACATGACCACTTTTTAAAGTTTTCCCAGTAAAGATGATGAAACATTCATTATTTAATTATAATATATTCAATATTTGATATCTTAAAGTTATATTTATAATGATTTTTCTAATTTAATTAACAAATTAATATATTTAAATAGTTCTATAATGGTGTTCAATGGTTTCATTTTCAACTATATCAATTCTATCAACTATATCAATTAAGTCTATCATGCATTGAAGCAATTTAACATTTCTTTTAAAATGAACTGACAGGCAAAAACTGCATTGTCACAGTACAAGGTACTCTGTACGACTCATTTCGGTTTTAACTATTATAAATGCGATAAAATTGACCTAAATCCGACATTGATTGCTTATATTACAAATAATGATTCAATTTATACAAAACAAGACAGTTTTAATCTAAAGACACAGTAGCTGCAATCATTTTCTGCTTAATAATATATATATTTATTAAATAAATTATTAAATAATTATTAATTAACTATGACACACTGAGCTTATATCAGGGGACGCCTCCTGGAATTTTGCAGACTAGAAAATTCTTATGCCCCAATCTTTTCTAATAGAAAAATCTTTCCTTAAAAGGATGTGAAATTTCGGGCGTTTAACCTAGATTATAAAACTAATAATAAATTATAAATAATAATTTGATAACCTAGACCTATAAAAAAAATACTGGTAGTTCTCCTGAAAAAATTCTCTGAAATGTACGAACCCTGTTGTATGGTCTAATACATTTAAGCACATTTTTTTTCTTAAAAATTCAGATATCTACTATCTTTCATATACAGATAATATTAATTATCTCAGGACACATAAAACGTATGTCCAATGTATTTCAGATTGTCATTCTTCACACCTAATTTTTAACAGAATTTTCTCAATTACAGTTTTTTTTTTCTTGTGGATTTCTAAATTTTAATTTTTAGCTTCAAATACATAATAATACTCAACTACCATACCATATCATTTTTAAGGATTTTTTTTTTTTTTTTACTACGAGGAACTTCCTTAAAAAATACTCAACCCCAACTTTTTAATGGTAGTTAGGGTAGTTGGTACCAGAACACACGTGCAGAATCCCGGTCTCGATCTGTTTAATCATTGTGAGTAAAAGATGATAATTCCACTCGCTGTCAACCGTCCAATAAAACTACTGATAGGAAGATAAATCATTTATGTAGAAAGTTTTTATAGTTCTTGAAATTACGTAAATGGAAAGATAATGAAGTCACAAACTTTTAATAAATAGATTATGACTTTTTTAGTTATAAAGTAAGGAAATGTGAACCATAATACATAAAATTAAAATATTTCAACCTAAAAATATATCAGCTGTTTTGATGTATAAATAGTCTTTGTCTTTAGGGAAAAAATATTTAAATAGAACTTTTTATTGAATATTATGAAGATACAATATATATGTATATATATACTTTTGAAGTTTTTCTTATGCTTTCCTTCGTACGATATTATTACAGCACTTATTCTTCTGATGGCGAAATTCTCAATGATAATTCACCAACATCATCATCTTTATATAACAATAAAATGCTGAAAATTTGCTGTGATTCACAATTTACGGCAATAATAATAATAAAAAAGAAATTTGAAAATCCTACGAAAAACCATGTCTTTCTTCATTAAGCACAAATAGGACGCGCAACCACTTTGAAAGAAGAATCAAAACTAAACACATTGTCAAGGTATGACTTTAAGAAAACAGCCAATAAGAAGGCAAAATGTATCAGCCAATCTTACTGAAAGGATTAACCAATCAGAAGAAAATGGAACAGAAGGAGAAATATGAAGAAAGTTGAATATAAAAGCAATCAGGAAAATAAAATGAAATTAAATGGAAATATATCATGCATATAATAAATAACAAGTCGGAAATTGCTCGTCAAACGTGGCAAATGAGGTGCGTTCGTACTATAACTAGTTTTATAATTATTTTTTGTACCCCATATTGTACTGAATGTATATATTTTTTAACTTCATAAGTGCATAGTCTATAACATCATTAAAATGCACTTGCAATAATTTTTTTCCCATTCCCCGTAATGTAACGGAAAACTTTTGACTGTCCCTGTAATTAAACTATACATCCGATTTTCATAAAATTTGAAATGGCTCGACAAAATTTTGCAACAATTATATATTTAAATTTTCAGACAATTCGGAAGGCTGTAACGTCATTAAAACGCACTTGCAATATTTTTTTCCCCATTGGCCGTAATGTAACGGAAAACTTTTGACTGTCCCTGTAATTAAACTATACATCCGATTTTCCTAAAATTTCAAATGGCTCGACAAAATTTTGAAACAATTATATATTTAAAATTTCAGACCATTCGGAAGGCTGTAACATCATTAAAATGCATTTGCAATAATTTTTCCCATTGGCCGTAATGTAAAGAAAAACTTTTGACTGTCCCTGTAATTAAACTATGCATCCGATTTTCATAAAATTTAAAATGGCTCGACAAAATTTTGCAACAATCATACATAAACGATTTCAGACCATTCGGTTGGGTAGTTTTTGCTCTGTCACATGCGGACAGACAGACAGACGGACGGACGGACTGAACGACGACTATAGGTGCTACGTATTTATATAATTACGAACGCACCTAAAAAGGATAAAATTAAAATTGAACTAAATAACATTAAGCATAACATTAAAAAGAAATAAATATATAAAATAAAAATAAAATAGAAAATAATAACAATGATACTAATAATAACATTAAATTAAACTAATGAAAATTAATAAGAGATTGAATATTAATTATATATATATATATATATATATATATATATATATATGAATATATATATATATATATATATATATATATATATATATATATATATATATATATATATATATATATATATATATATATATAATGTACCAAAATAATATGAAAATTTAATATTGTTTAACTGAACTTTACACAACCATTGTCAAAGATGTAACGCGTCTTCATTTCGTCTCATTAAGAAAGACAAAATGTCTGTCAAAAGTTCTTCGGCCTTTCTTATTTTTATGGTGTTATTTAAAAGTATTTTCCTTCATGTGCGTAACACACCATTGCTCCCCTTTATTAAAGTAAAACCTCCATAATGGACACTAACGAATAGCGGTCACCTCTATTTAACGACATTTCTCCAATTCCCACTTCCAAAACCTACATTTTTTGTATGTTTAACCTCTGAATAAAAGACACTCCGAGTAGCGGACAGTAATTGTGCCGATAAAGGCAGAAAAATCATTTTTTAACGAGAAAAAGGGAAAAAAATTAAAAAGCTTCGAAATTTATCAGAGCAACGTGTCACAAATTTTGTGATCACAGATAAATGTAGGTGGTGGGCTCAGGAAAATCCAGCTCCCACATCCAGTGTTGAATTAGGGGGTGGGGATGGCCTGGGAAAGACATTACCTCCGCAGCATTGAAATGATCCCACAGGAAGATTTGATATTTTATGCTTTTAATCGTCAAAATTTGCATTCCCCCCCGGAAATCTATAATGTCCGCTGCCCCACCAGGGGCTGGGAGGTACTGCTCTCGAGGTTGGTAGATGGGAGGTGTTGGGTTCGAACCCAATCGCGCCCGTCGGCCTAATCGTTCGGAGTTTTCGTGGTTTTCTTCGATCCATGGATTTCCATGTATAAATACGATTTAGGTTCCCTTAGAAAGACACCCACGAACGTCACTACCCCCCTCGGGCCTATATCGCTAGAGTAGATAATCGGCCGTCAAAAATCAACCAACCTATAATGTCCGCCCTGAAGCCACAGAAATCCCTCCCGGAGAAAAATGTCTGAATTCAACTCTGTCCACGTCGCACAGTGGGACGTTTTGAAGATCTAGGTGGTCAAAATTATTTCGTTGAAGTTTAATTAGCTCGTTAGAAATTAAATTCATATTTATCTGAGTGTTTAATTCATAGAAAGATTGATTATTTTCTCACTATTTTGAATGACAATAGAGATTTTTGACTTCAGAAATAATTACTGCAAATTTAGATCTTCTTTCTTATTTATAACTTAAATTTTTAATGTAACGTTCATGCAATTAACGTTAGCATTATTTATAACATGAATGAAATGTGCTTTAAAACATAGTTTTTACTGTTCATATTGTGGTATATTTCACAACTGCCATCCCATTTGCTTGCCTGTTAGCACGTTCCGAGGGGCCTTGATCACGTGTCTCAGTGGATAAATGATTTTAAACATTTTTCTTTAATTTTCGCATAGATGTAAATTTTAGCGCAGCAAGCAAGTTGAAAATTTTATTTCCATCTTCCAAACAGGATGAAATGAATATTATTCATTTAAAATAATTCATTCTCGAGCCTGAAAACGTGTTATATTTTTGCTACTGCTTCTTTACAGAAGAAACGAAATGCTGAATTTTTAATTTTATTAAATGCGGGAGTTCTAAAGAAAAAGACAAAGCAACTAAAAAATATTTCATCTATAAATTTGTAAATACATTGTTCATATGTACATATATAAAAGTAGGAAAACAGAGTTAGCATTTTTTTTTATTCTTGTTGCGTTTCCTGAAATTGAGAAACCCCAAGTGAAATTCTAGCTGATAAATTACTTTTGATTTCGATTATATTTACTCGATAAACATGATTTATGGTATCCCAAAGTTATTTTCGTGAACTATAAATTAAATATCGTGTACCATCTTTTTTTGAATTTCTTGAAATAATTTTGGATTGTAATTCCTCATTACAAATTTAATTTTTTATATATATTATATTAGATATGTGAAATAAAATTATAATATTTTATTTATAAATACAGTATCTATTTTTTTTTTTGTTTAATATAATAATCATACATTTCAATTCTTAAACTATTAAATCTTATGGTCAGAGGCATGAACCTCAATTTTGTAAAACACTTTAATTTTCATCTTAGTTCACTTAATATCTGCCGCACTGTAAAAAAAAAACACTATAGATTTGCCAGAACAAACACGATCACAGTGAATGTGCTGTATCTTTCTTGGGTTTCCTGACTATATTAACATGGAAAATACAGTAATTGCGCAAAATCAACAGCACAATTTGCTGTCAATTTGGACGCATTTTTTTACAGCACAAACTGTGGCGTCCAGCCACAGTTTGTGCTGTACGCCACAGTTTTGCCAGCACATTGTGCTGTGCACAAATTGCCAGCACATTGTGCTGTTAATTTTACGCAACTACTGTATTTTCCATGTTTATATAGTCAGGAAACCAAAGAAAGATACAGCACATTCACTATGGTCGAGTTTGTGCGCGACTTCGTACTGTAAAAATGTCTTTTTTTTTTTTTTTTTTTTTTTTTTTTTTTTTTTTTTTTTTTACCGTGTACTTCCAAATCCGTTAGATTATTCGTAAAATTCTAAGTACATAAGTTTTCTTAATGTTCGGAAAATCTAATTTATAAGAATGTCAAAGAAGTCAGATTCTATTTATTTATTTATTTACTTTTTGTCTTTCTGATATGCTATATGATTCAGTTTCTAGGCCACTGTTTAATGATAAATAGAATATTATGAAAACTACATACGTGTTATTTCTTATTGTAAAAATTATAAAAAAAAATCTTACCTTTTTTTAACATATGCATACATTTCTATAAAATAATATAAACGCACTTGAGAAAGGCCGACGAAAGTATTGAAAAAAAAATTCACAACGTTTATTCTAAGTATTATTTTGTACAAAAGTTTTTGAACGAATCAAATTTTATATCTGGTATATGACTTTCATATAAAGACACACGATGCTTCAGTGATATTTTAAACTCTGATTTTCTTATAATTATTACTTTTGAAAGTTTGGAATGCAAACATTCTTAAATTTGTTTATTTTGCGTTATAATTTGGTGTAACGTAGTGTTATAATTTGGCGATTTTTTTTTCCTTGTACCGAAAGTTTCCGACGGGAACATTTGTACAAGTACATTTTTTATAATATGGAATGTTGACATAATTATTTGGAATTTTGAAGTTCGTAGACGGTAATTCATAATCCCCCGTAAAAATATTTTTTGGCCAACCTATAGAGTAACCATTATTGTTTAAATAGGAAAATATTTTCCTTCCTTTCTCTAATTCAAGGGTTGCGACGTTGGAAAAATATATCTTATCCTTATGAGCTAAAGTTTTAACAGCAGCTTTTTTATGGGAAAGGTGTGCTATTAAAATACAAGTACACTGTAAAAAAAAAAAAAAAAAAAAAAAAAAAAAAAAAAATCTGTAAAGTTACTGAAGTTTTTTTAGGAAACTGGGATTCCTAGAACTTTTTATGTAACGGCAACAATAAAAATTCCTGTAACAGACGCTCTTACAGGAATTTTTGTTGTTGCCGTTACATAAAAAGTTCTAGGAATCCCAGTTTCCTAGAAAAACTTTAGTAACTTTACAGAATTTTTTTACTGTGTAGTGACCCTAAAACTTTGCTGTTGTGGTATACAGACCTTGAAATTTCTTTATAGATAACTTTCTCTTTTCTTCGAATTAAAATATAAAGGAAGGTAAGTTTACGGTCGTTTTAAAATGTAATTTTTAAATGCATTCCTGGGCAAATATAGTTGGCAATTTCTAAAATTTCATTTAATTCTTCCTATTTGGCAATAAAAAAACATCGCCAAATTATCTTTTCCAGAAACAAATGTTGGGAATTAAATGGACAATTATTTCACGTTCAAGAAATTGCATTACAAATCATACTGAAATGGCAGACCTCAATAATGTTCTGTAGATTTGCTTATAACTTTTTTTTTTTTTTTTTTTTTTTTTTTTTTAAGAACGAAACAGCTATATATTAAATATTATCAAACAAGCTGAACAATGCCCTCAAGGTATAAATTTTGTGCAATGTCAAATCTAATTTCGACACTGTCGAGTTGTTAACATTGTTTATTTTCAATTTACATTGTTTGTTTTCAACTTTTTAAAATTTGTGATGACGTAGTATCTTTAATTAATTGTAACTATTTGTTTTCCTGTTTTTTATATAAAAGGTGTTTGGATCATACTATCATTTAGTTCGAGCTTAATTTAAAAGAATTAAATATACGAATAAGTAATTAATTCTTAGCTTAATGAATAATTCACCACAAAAGATTAACGAGATTTTTCATTCTCAAAAGAGTAACATTAGCAAAGCAATTTTTAAGCTTCATTGAAATAATTATACACAGTTATTAAATTATCTTTATAACTATAAAACATTATTAATATTCCTGTTTAAATTAGTTTGATTTTTTAAAATATTATAATTCTGACAGATATAAAACAACTTACAGCTCATTGGATCAAAAAATAAAACTACGAGCACTTTTTGAAGCAATTTCTTCATGAAAAAGATATGAAAGATACGAGATTAAATGGATTAAAGTTAGATTTAAATTTAAAGAAATATAAAGTTATATTATTAATTCCTTACATTCATTCCAACGTATTAAGAATATTAATCTTTATTTAATGAGTACGTAGCTCATATTTCCTGGGAACCGTAAAACCCAAGCATCGTAATATCATAAAAAAAGATCAAACAGTAAGCATACTAATTAAGAAGGTATTTCATAAGAACACACTATTCAGTATTTTAAAAGTATTATTCAATATGTAGGAGAGGTTAATTAGCTCTGTTTTAATGATACTTTTTTATAGTAAGATATGAATTCATTTTGGCATTTTTAAATACGTAGGCAGTGTAAAATTAATCATTTAATAATGATTCATAATTTTTATATTTTAAAACTTATACTCTTTAAAAGAACTAGTTTTTATAACAAATGAACTTATATTTAATTTGTAATAATTAGAATATTACTTAATAAAAATTTATATTTAAAATGAAAAATATTTTCTTAATAAACTATTTGGAAAGAAGTAAAGAGAAACGTATACTAATCGAAAATAATTCCTGATAAGAACAATTTCAGATATACTATTGCATTTTTTAAATTTAAAAGATAATAATGATAATATATATATATATATATATATATATATATTGCAAAAAAACTTTATTTTTAAACAAAAATATCAATCCTAACTATATAGCTACTTGCAGTACTTCTAACATAGTTTAAAGATTGCGAGTGACAGAATAAATCTTTTTCAAAAGATTTTAAATATATGTTTAAAATTTTTACTTTTCGAATATCATTCGGAATAATTCTAATCAGAGTATACAAGGGTGCATTGATGTCGAAATCTCGGTTTAGTAACACAATATTTCTTAAATCCTAAATAACTATAATACCTTTTATAATTTATCTTGTTCTACAGATTTCATGTACAATTATCCGAACAACAGTATCTATCGATTTTGCTATTATTAATTACATATAACGTGATAAATGTATATATTAAAAACGTTTTAACAGATAAAAAAAAAAAAAAAACACAAATTAGAAAAGAGAAGAAATCAATGACCATTTTTTTCACTATTATATATTTATATATATTTTTTTTTAATTTTAAATTTAAACATTTAATCTTATAAAAAAAGTACAATGAAAGCAATATGTAAAATATTTTCGGGGTTTCAATACGTAAACACTAGAAAAGTTTGTTTGAGACTTAGATTCAACTGGGGAATAATGATGATGGTATTACAGAAACAAAATTAAGTGTTAAATTTTTTCAGACATTAAGTTTGTAAAAACTATCTTAATGTTATTAAGGTAAAAAGATACCCTGACGTAAAACTTAGCAAATACATAAAAATAATAACAAGTACAATAAACTTGATTTCAACAATAATCAGTGAATATAAGCACTTGTGCAGGGTGACTTATTTCAGATGGTTCGAAACTAAGGTCAATTAAAAAATCAATGAGAGGATTTGGTTCTTAAAATTGATAAAAATACAAATAAAGGTATATACATTTAAAGGTTCGTAAAACATAAAATAAAATCATTTAAAAATACATTAAAGTTCTTTTAAAATCAACACGTTTCGAACCGAAACTAACACGGCCTTCATCCGTGAAAAAAAATTAGTTGTTTTCCCTTTGCGTCTTCTAGTTTTTCCCGGAACAGACCATTCTACGTCAAGGGTGGTATGGAATATAAGGTAGAATGGAAAAGGTTATTCAAAATTTCAAAAACAAGCATAGGATTATCTACCTATCTAAATAAACATGTGCTCGTTTTTGCAATGTTGGATAATCTTTACCATTCCACCTTATATTCCACACCACCCTTGACGCAGAATGGTCTGTTCCGGGAAAAACTAGAAGACGCAAAGAGACAACAACTATTATTTTTTTTACTGATGAAGGCGAAGTAAGCTTCGGTTGGAAATGTTTTGATTTTAAAAGGAATTTAATGTATTTTTAAATGATTTTCTATTATGTTATACGCACCTTTAAGGAATGTATGTACTTTTATTTGTGTTTTTATGAACTTTATTTATTAATCAAAATTAATTTTACGCTGGAATTTTAACTTTTTTTTGGAATTGGTTCTATTCAAAAGATTGTTAATTTATAAACTATATTACTAAGTTGGCACTGTCTTAACAAATTATTTTACTAATCTGAAACTTCTCCTTTGAAGATAACTGAAAATTATAACAAAATCTCGTTGGTCATTACTTATTTTTATTCTGAAAAATAGAAATATTCAAAATACCAAATACATGTGTAGAATATTTTGCAACCCTCTCTCGCGGGCCTCTCTTATCCAGGCGTGCGCCGCGAAGGATCACGTGACCTTCGAGAGAATTGATATTTAAAAAACATTTTTTCTTTCTTGTTCCTTTTTTTAGTTTAGTTTTGTGAATGTGAATCTTGAACGCAGCAGGTAATAAGCTGCGTATAGGTTTTTTTGTCATGTTCTTTATAGGAGAAATGATGTTTTGATTTTGAAAAGGAAAATTTATTTTCGAATATTAAATCATGCTATTTTCTTGGCTTCTTTTACAGAAGAATATAATTGCTGATATTTTAATCTGATCATCTTGGATTCCCAGCGAGGAATAACAAATTATATTCAAATATTTTCGTTGTACATACTGTATATATTTAAAAGTGTAAATAGAATAATCAAAGTTTTCTTAATCTTCCTGTGATTACTTATACTGAACAACACCTGCGCCACTTGCTTGTGAAATATGCTTAATTATTTTAATGTGATTTTACATGAATCGTGAAGTTTTCATCTAAGCTCTCCCAACTTTGATTTAAATTAAGAAAAACGTGAAATCTCTTGAAATTCATAAAGATTATTCTTTAACATGAAACTAGCACTCGCAATCGCTCTCGCAAGCACTCCAATTTGTATCTATAAAACAATAGCAACGTGACGAAGAATCCACGAATCTAGTCCCCGTGTTATTTCAACGCTGAGCGTACTTCGGATCACACTGGCGTCTGTTACTTTCAAAAATCACCAGAGTTCCATGCAAAAATCTCACTAAATTTACTACACAACCACAAAAACTTATTAACATATCTTCCAAAAAAATAATACCCACTCAAATATTAGGTTGAGCAAAAAGTTCTGGGAATTTTTTTATCTAATAGTTACCAGAATGTTTATCGAATGTAGGAGTACTAGTGGTATATCTATAGGGTTTCAGGAATTTTGATTAAAATGTCTATTGAACAGTATGATTTGCGTGTGTTGATGCGGCATTATTGGAGAAAAGACTAACGATTCTGAAAGCTTTCGATGAGAATCCTTTAATGAAGTTGAAGAAGTATGCCAAGAGTTTTTAGATTCCAAGGAGTCGCCATGGTACTTCCAGCAACTCCGGAACCTGGCAGAACGATGGCAGAAAGTCGTGGACTATGATGGTCTCTACTTTGAAGAATTGTCCTTGTTGCTTTTGTTGTTAATTTGCACATAACAACGCAACTTTCACAAATTTCCTAGGACATTTTTCTCAACCTAGTACATAGATTAATGAAAGAAAGAATAAATCTCTCATGCACCCAGAATGTTAGTAACGGAAAACTATATGATCACATGCTAGAGTATCCTCATCAAAGAGTTACAAGGCATTAAAGTGGGTTGAAAAGAATCGAAATTTTTCAGAGGAACCTTTAATACTGCGGAAAACGTGCCCTTCGTAATTGGAAGAATAATACATTTTTTCATCGGTTAATATCTTTACGTCGGTCATCGCACTTGAATTTTGGGAAGTATGAACGAAGGTGACAATTTTTGAAATTAGTGATGAGAAAATACATACCTACTTCTAATAGTGATTAAAAAGGTGCCTTTCATAAACTGAAAAATAACCCAAAATAAAAAAATTAAATCTATTTATCTTTTTCAATCACGCATTGCCATTAAAGTTAGGAAAATAGTATCAAAATTGAGAAAATGTTTGATAAAAATGAGGAAAATATTTGTTTACACATTAACGTCTAATAATGTAAAAATGTTACTTTATCTTCATAGTAGCATAACGTAAAACTAATTGTAATATATGATAACCTTTTTGCTTTAAATTATTGGTTAATATTTGGTACGAATTATCTTTTGGTTAGATCAATTTTAAAATATTAAAATTTTTGCGAAACGATATTTTTCAATTATTTTATTTCTTATAATTTAAACTGTTATATAAAAAAATGAAAATTGCTTATTAAAACATTTTTGAACAGTACCAATTTGAAAATTTTAAACAGTTGGCTGACCAGCCCGGCGTTGCTCGGGCCTGTAATATTATTCTTAAATGAATCTGAATTTTTTATCGCAGGTACGTACAGAGATCGTGATTTCTGTGTCACGTACGTTAGCGGGATATAGATATAGATGTGCAATACGACAATTTTGAAGAATTGTTATAGTTCTCTTTTCTGTTATAGGTAAGAACTTATAATGAGATTTATTACCAAACTCTGGAATTAGCTATAAGTTTCAAACATAATTCACAGCTTGTTTGTACCACAGAAACGCCTTTATGGTTTTGATTTCCGATTCTGAGAGAGCTTTTATATCCACGAGAGGCGAAAAGCTCTCAGAGCTCATTCAATGCAATATAACAGTTGAAATACCCTTGCAGGTAGACCAATAATTCTGAGTAATCGGTAGCAATAAAATTGAGCTTAGTAACACAGAATCTTGCAAAAAAAACCCCACCCTTTCTGTCACAGCTACCATTATTTTTCAGATCCGTTTAAATTTCAATTCTCTTACAGACGTCAGTGATTACAAATGTTCTCTTTCATCTGTAATCATTGGGAATAACAGGTTTTCCGGATGCGTAAAGGCAGTGGTACGTTCAATAACATCGTCTATAACCTTCTGCAATATTTTTCGTAAAACACACGGTGTTGTTATTATTTTCAACACATACATTGCTCCGTCAATAATAGAATGATTTCTCTTAAAATCAAATCCTACATATGTCTTAATGACGAATAAAAAATCACTGTATCAATTTAGCGGTAGTATTTTCTGTGGCTACATAGAGACTGGGAGTTCTGCCGGCGGTTGTTATCCATCGGGAAAGAGAAATAAAACCTCGGTGACGGATTGTAGGATTTCCATGACATAGCCCGGTCGCACATTATTTCATATTTCAATAAGATATATTTTTATCTTTATCGAAGACATTTGTGTTTTTAACAATCACTATTGAGATATTGCAATTGATTAATTTTTGGCGCGTGTTCATGTATTTGTGTTGAATAAATAAGGCATTTTTGATTCACACCACAACATTTAATAAAACATTCACAAGACGAACAAATAGCACAGGAAGAATAATAAATATCAATATTGGATATCGTTTGTTTGCAATGCAACTGGTATAAATTCTCAACTTTTAAAAATGAAGTTTCCTTCATCAATGGAGAGATGAGATTGAAAGATGCACGCGCAGGAAAATAAAAATATTTCTTCATTAGAGAAATACTACATGAGTTTCCCCCCAGTGACGAAGGAACGACACAACAAAAAACAATGTGAAAATACAAGATGCATGTAAACGACACAATATATTTATAAAAAAAAAATCAATTGTATGAAGTATAGTTTATTTCAGTTATCAGTCTTTTAGGAAATCTTACTCGTCTATCTGATTTGGTAGTTGGTGCTTCTGATTTTATTGGCTGGCTATCTACCGGAAAACTTTTAGTTTCATGATTATCTGTGTTACTTGGTAAATCCCTAAACACAAATGCAGGTTTGATATGATTTGATTTGATTTGATAGCCTAAGAGGACTGCTCAGACCAGGATCTAGCCTGTAGAGCATAGTATTCCTCCCGGTCACCTTTATTAAGGTTTATTAAAAAAAATACAATGAAAAAGTTACAATATTCAGCCGGAGCTGTACCCGCCTTAAACGCGACAAGGGGCGGGTTGAAAATAAGTTTGCTCAAGACAGAAATAATAATTATAAGCTATGGTCTAAGACCAGATCGGCTCTGCCAGGGAAGAACCCTCAACGCGACAGGCGGCAGAGATTGAGAAGATGTTTTGCATTGGAAATTGCAGCTGACGGCTACTAGGTAAGGTTTGAGAGATCTCTGAGGAAAAGATATATTTTAAGTAGTTTATTGTTAAGGGCATGTCTATTAAGGATATTGCGAAGCCATTCCTTGGGAGGGATGGCAGGCTTTTTAATATGCCACTGTGCTGTTAACGGGCAGGTGAAATAATAATGGGAGGGAGACGCCACTACGCCACACTCGCAAAGGAATGTGTCTGCACATTTAAATTTGTGGAGGTAAGTTCGAAAGGGACCATGCCCCGTGAGAAACGCTGTTGTGTGTGGGGAGAGGTTATAGTGGGTTACTGATAATTTCGGTATTAGATTATATGTATGTCGGCCTTTGTCGGTATTGTTCCAGATTAATTGCCAATCCTTAATTATTTTAGCTTTAAGTGAACGTTTTATGCATGTTGGTGGAAGTGGGAGATGGATGTCTATATGTGGTTTAGCAGTTGCTTCCTTTGCGAGTGCGTCTGCTGTTTCATTACCCTGAACGCCCGTGTGCGCTGAGACGTGGCCAATACCTACACTATTTTGGAGGGACATTAACTTAACCTTTATCTCGAGGATTAGCGGGTGTTTGGTTCTATGACCATAGATAGCTTGCAGACCAGATAGACTGTCACTATAGATTTTCACGAAAGGGTTTGTGGTGTTTATTTGAACCCAGTCTAGGGCTTTTAAAATTGCATAAAGTTCTGCTTGATAAACAGATTTGTAATCATCTAGTCTGCAAGCCCACTGATGGGTAACGGCGCCCCTTTCCATTGCGCAGAATGCAGATCCTACGCCGTTGGCTGTTCCGGACCCATCAGTAAAAAGAGTAATCAGAGGTGATGGGGAGAAAGAATTCAGTTTGGTGTTTATTTGGAAGTGAGATGTCTCATCAGAGGTGTGTATCTGCCAGCTTGGAACTTTGTGTTGTATTGTGATGATTGGAAAGAATTCACTTACAGTCGGTTATGTTTGAGGTGGAGAATACGTCCCTTGGTGTATTCATAATTGAGTACTGTGTGGATTGGTGGTATGCCTGTTATAGTATTTAGCGTGTCCGTGGAGATTGTTTTGTACCCTCGTGAGATTTGTAAGAGAAACATTCGCTGAAGTGAAATTAATTATTGCTTGTTTTGTTAGGTGTCCCCCCCCATATACTTGCGCCGTAAGTTATTATTTTTTCTACTATAGTGCGATACCATATTTTAAGCATTAGGTTGCTAATGCCCCATGTTTTTGATGTCATTTTAAGTGAGTTATGATAAAAAGCTACGAGTTTTAGTTTAAGATGATGTAGATGTGCTAGCCAATTTTGATGTTTGTCAATTGTTATGCCTAAAAGTTTGAGATACGGGACATGGTGCACACTGATCCCGTTGACTTGAATAACTGGATTCATGTTATTCAGGGGCCGTGGTTTTGCAAATATCAGTGCTTGAGATTTTCCTGGTGAGAGTTGAATGTTTAGGGATTCCAGTAGCTGGCAGAACACAGGAAGAACTGAAGCTGCCTCTTGCTCCAAGTCCAGACGGATACGGCCCGAGAAAATAAAGGTGAAGTCATCCGCAAACGCGTAGAGGAGGAAACCACATTTTTCTAATTCTTTTAGGATT
Source organism: Maratus speciosus (assembly GCA_963932465.1). Lineage (NCBI taxonomy): Eukaryota > Metazoa > Arthropoda > Arachnida > Araneae > Salticidae > Maratus > Maratus speciosus. The sequence goes on from OZ010800.1 coordinate 184,961,074, forward strand.
AAATTTGCTATTAGCGGCCATAAAAAGGGTCCGAGGCAAGAGCCTTGTGGACAGCCTTTTTCCAAGTTGTGTATTGAAGTGTCAGAACCCCAATTTATTAGAATGCTGCGCTGTGATAAGTAAGAGCGGATGACTCCAGCAATATTTTTTGGGCAGTTGAGTACTTTTAGCTGTTGTATGATGTCGCGCCGTTCCACGTTGTCGAAGGCCCCCTGTATATCTAGTGAGACTAGTGATGTATAGTTTCCACGAGCGATGCTATCAGTGCAGGAAGTCAAGATTGCATGAAGAGCTTTTTCGCATGATCTGCCCTCTCTAAACCCGAATTGGTGCGGATGGAAGATATTATTCGTTTCTAGAAAAAAGGTCGGTCGCTGGTCCAGGAGCTTTTCAAGTAATTTTCCTAGCGTTGGAAGAAGGCAGATCGGTCGGTATGAGCGTGGTTCAGAGGGTGCCTTCCCGTGTTTCAGGAAATATACGACTTCCCCTTGTCTAAGGACAAGTGGGAAATGATTGTGTGAGAGGCAGAGGTTTGCCCATCGTGTAAATAGTTGTGGAAAATTTTTGAATGCTCGTTTTAACAGTATGAAATCTATGGCATCGGGGCCTGGTGCTTTTTTGTCATTTAGTGAATTAAGAGCCGTTCTTAATTCTGCTTTTGTGAAGGGTTTGTCAGATGGCGCTGTGAATTCTATGTCCATGTTATCGTGTTGTGGGTATGCTGATTTACCAAAAGCGTTTTCTGTTAAAAATCCTAAACTGCGCTGCCTGGACGCTTCGCTGGGAGGCAGTTCGAGCTTGATTTCATCAGGAGTGAAATATTTTCCAGTGAAAAATTTTTGGGTTGTGCCAAACGGATTAGATTCGCTGCTACAGAACTTCCTCCATGCTGCATTTTTGGTCGACAGGACGTTGCGCTTATACTGCGCCGCAAGCTTCGAATATCTGGCACCCAAGATTTTCAGCTCATCCGCATTAGGATTTAGCCGTCTAGTTGCCTTTATTTTCCGCCTGAGTGATGTGAGTAGGTTACGCTGTGCCCTTAGTTCGGGAGTCCAGAAGGAGAACGAGCGTGTTTTTCTGACTGTTTTGAGTCGGAAGCAGGCACTTGCCGCTGAACGAATTTCTTCTATTAATTTTGTTGTGAAAGTATTTATTTGTTCCGTGTTGCTGATATCGTGAAGTTGTTGAATTAGTGCCTGCTTCCGCGATTTTAAAATTTTGTCAAATTTATGGACCTTGCCCCTCGTAGTATTAAAACGTCTTCTCAATGTGTAAAGTGGTGTTGTCTGGTATGTGAAATGTATGTATCGGTGATCAGAGGCACTATAGGTATCTATTACTTGCCAGTTCGAGATTCTTTGAAGTGTATGTGTGTTGGTGAGTGTGAGATCTGGCCAGCCTTTGGCAATGACTTCACCTTTAGAGTTTACTTTGACAAAAGTTGCCTCTGAATTGTGGGCATTTGCTATTGCTAAGTTATGCACCACTAAGTGTTCTGTGAGGAATTCTCCTCTGAGGTCTTCCCTAACACAATTCCACAGAGCAGAATTGGCATTGAAGTCAGCTCCGCAGATAAATGCGTGCCTTTGTGTGATGAGATGGCTCCATTCTTCCAAGGACTCCTCGAAATCCACTGAAGGCGCCGCATAGGTTGATCCTATGATAGTCTTGCCTTCTTTTGCATCAATTGTAACAAAAGCACAGTGATTACCCGTGAAAAGGTGCGAGTACACTAGCTCAACATTCCTAATGACCAACTGTTTTTCTTGGAGGGAAAGATTGCCCATGATTTTGGAAAGCCCTCGAGAATGCCATCTTTGATGCGGTAGGCGTCCTGTAGAAGCGCAATATCAATAGAATTTTGCGATATGTGGTTCTTTGCACTATCATTTGCTGCTTTGCAGTGATTTAAATTAATTTGCAGGAATTTTAATTGGCCTAAAGATGGTAGTGGTGGTTGGTGAGACATCTATGTTACTGTTAATTTTAAAATTTAAAAGGGTAAGAGTTTAAGGGTAATAGTTACCTGAGTGATTGTAGCCGTCAGACTGAAAGAGGGTGGTGGTTGGTTCTTGGCGAGGCTGTGGCAACTTCCAAAGAGGCCAGTATGGTTTTAACTCTCTAAAGACCAGAGAACAAACTTCCCTTATGCCTCAAAAGACCAGAGAAACGGCCCACAGCCTTCGAAAATTTCGCCCCCATCTCATCTGTCTAGCGTAAATCAGTGGGTGGGATTTCTGTTCAGAAGTTCACCGCCTGTGTTGAAAGGGAAAATGCGACAGGATTTTTTATCGGGGTTGTGGGCAAAGGGAAAAAAATATCCATCACGGTTATCAAAGGAAGTAATAGTTAATTGATGATGCTTTAGTCTGACCCTTCTCAGCAGTGCTCAAGTAATTAAATGATAAATTTAAATAAATGATAAAAACATCTAAAATTGTATTGTCTGTGGCAGATTCCTTTCGATTCTTTTAAAAAGAAGTGTTTTTGTTCATCAGAAATAATGACAACTTGCTACATGGCAATTAGATGTGTTAAATTTAGGCTGCATAAAACCAATGTAAAAAAAAAAAAAAAAAAAAAAAAAACTATGTAAAAAAAGAAAGAAAGAAATGAATGAAAATTGGAAATAAATTTTATTTCTTTCTACATTTAGAAAATATATTTATAATATTAATTTTAAACATGGAATCGTATTGCACTGAATGTAATTTAGACAAAAATTGCGAAATTTACCTTGCAATCTTTACAATTGATACATTTACTTTGCAGTTTTCGCAATAAAAATGCACATTTTTAATAATGCTATTTTCATTCGCGAAAGTTTTTGCCTTTTAGAAATTCACTCACTAATTTTTGAGCCGATTTAATATATTTTGTATCTTTATTAATTGGTCGCATTTGTAAAATAATATTTCTCTATTACCAAGTACGCTTTGTTTTAAAAATCATGAAAAATTTTTTCGAGTAAGTATGCGCTTTTACGACGATTAATTAGCATTATATTCATATTAAAAGTAGTTTCCTTTTTTTTTCCTTCACAAAATGGCATGAATAAATATTTAATAATCATTATAATTTCCTCTCGCCCTTAAAAAATAAAATGAAACTGTTGCAACCATTTCAGTTTATTAAGAAAATATCATTAATAAAATTTTTGAACTCATATGTAATGTTGAAAATAACTTTTTAAATTTGGAGAGCTATTTTGAGATAGCTGTTCTCTTGCAAATAAATAATGTTTGTTTAGAATCACAATTCATGCTATTTTCCCAATCAAGGTATAAAGGAGTGCATCTATAGGAAATACATACCTAAACTCAGATTATACTATATGTATAATTAATGATGCTATATTAAACATGATTATTTATGACTATTTAGCCCATTATTAGTGCTATATTACTCATGATTATTTATGATTATTTAGCATAACATTTATGTTATATTAATTTATACATAAAATTATGTTTTCAGGGTTTAATTTTGTAAGGTGTAATTCACACAAAAACAATTTTATGTGATAAAGTGCATGGTTCAAATATTTTTTGGCTCTTCAATCCAAGAACATATACACTGCAAAGATGATTTTGAAATGTGTGAGATGGTGAGATCAAAATATTTTGATGTTTAAATTATTGAATCCGGATGATACACATGATTAAAAAATGACAAATTAAGGAAAATATTTCTTTAAAGACATTTTTTAAATCAAGAATTTTAATAAATTTAAACACTTTATTATTGTTTAGACATTAAAAATATAACTTCATTGTATCTCTTATCTCATATAAAAGCTTTGTTTAATTTTGTTTTTGTTTTTTATCTTGTGATGCAGCGCGAACCGTCATCTGAAGGAACCTTTAACTTCATGTATCTCAGAATGAATTTTTTCATGATTTGCCAACTTTGAAACATATATCTAAAATGTCTTATAAAGTATTTGTATGAAATTTTCAATAGAGTTTCTGTATTATATTTCTAATAAATTGTCTTCGGGATTTATTATTTTGAGTAAGAATTGCGAAAATATGCTAATTTATGCAAAAGTTACGCGTGAAAAAAACTTATTTTTTTCACTTTAAAATTTATTATGAACTTTATAAGTATTATTTTTAAGACTTCTGACCACAAGTTAAAACTACACATTATCTGTATACAACAGGGCAAAAATTATGCAAATCAGGCAAGTGGTTCAAGAGTTATATATAAAAAAAATTAAACATGTTTAAATTCTTAAATTTAAAATTTTTTAATGTTTTAAAGTTTTCAGTATTTTTTACATGCAATAAATTCCTTACATAAACACATATTTCACACACACACACACACACACACACACACACAAAAAAAAAAAACAAAAAAAAAAAAAAAAAAAAAAAAAAAGGAAAAAAAAGATATTCAAAAATATCAGGTGCATTCTCACAATCTTTTGACTTTCATGTCCCTGAATAATAATTTTTATTTTAATACACTTTTTTGTTTTGTTTTTTAATTTCATATACTGGAGAACATCCCATTGCATGATTGCATAACAATATTAGCGAGATAAATAAGTTTTGGACGATGTTGGAGGTCCAAATACCAAGAAAACTCCTATACCGTCCTATGTCCCTGATGCTGATTTTTAAGTTTGGAGCTGTCTGTATAAAATTGTTTCAATAAAAGTAATTCAATGTAACTTTTTTCCGAAACTGGGATAATTGTTTTATATAAATATGTAACAAAAAATTAACCTGCACACATTTTTACGGTTGATATTATTTTTTGAACTCTGTCCCTGGGTTTTTCATCCTCATCGTCCCTCTTGCTAAACTTATACAGAAAATCACTTCAGATGCAGCCACATACTTTTTTTCAAGTTTTTCTCATGCAGAAGTACGATAGAGAAAGAATGTCTAAAATTATTTGATAGGAAATTTACTGCAGAATTTAAATCAACATTTAAATATCAATTTCAAGATCGTGGCTTTATTGGTAGTCTTACCGTCCCCAAGGTTTATTCCTGCACTTTTCGAGGTAAATAAATAATAATAATAATAATAAAAAAAATAATCCAATGTTAACAACTGTTTCTAAACATCAATGAACATTGTGGCTATCACTTAGTTTTAACATGATTTGTCTAAAAATAGGTGGCAATTTCCCTTACCGTTCCATCCTTATCGTTCCCTTTTTTCACATTTCGTCCCTTTTTTCCTATACCGTCCCCTTTTTTTACCTTACCGTCCCTTCTTTAACACCCCTTTAAGACAATGTTATGCAAAAATTCTGCAATTAAAAGTACTACTACATTTTTATTATTTCTTATTTGAATGTCCTGTGGGTACTATGCAAATTCATTATAAGTAAAAATTTAGAAGAAAATAAAACGTTATAGTGGTAAAATGGTAAGGAAAATTAAACTCGCAAGTTTAACTTAAACCTCAGTTAAATAAAATATTTTTCACTGCTGACCATTTTTTCTTTATTTTGAATAATTAAGGCATTCATCTATCTGATTAAAATGTTATTTAAGGAAGTTTAATTTCACCAGATTTTTCCCCCCCGAAAGTCAAAAGATTGTGAGAATGCCCCATCTACACATAAAGAAACAGAATTTTGTGCTCCGCATTCCTTAGTCTTATTAGCATGCCAAGTAGACGTAAAATTCAACTGTTTTCAACTTTCAGGTATACTAAAATATCAAAGGAAGACAAAAGTCTTCCTTTTAAATGCCATTTTGTTATTAACCACAAACGGTTGCAGAAGAAAGGGTGATAATTGTAGTTGCAGAAGGAGCACTTTTTCGCCTTAACTTGGCCTTATGATATCCAGTTGCTCCTTAAAAGCTCTGAATGCTGTTTTAATTTAATTTTCTTGATTTTTTTTTTTTTTTTTTTTTTCAAGCAGTTTAAATCTTTAGAATGGAATCTTTTGGTTCCGACATATTTTAAAGACAGATTTCTTAAACATCCTTGTATTATTTATTTTTTTTTTTTTTATTATGAAAAAAAAAGTTAGAATATGTTATCAGATAGTGGCTGGTTAATTCTGTTTTGTAATTCAATGTCGTCATAGGATTAAAAAGTCAAATAAATTTTATTGTGTCATTAGGTAAATAATTCCCTTATAATATAAGCTCTGATAAGATGAGAGGAAATTTTTTTAACGATGAGATTTTTAGGGTTAAGTAATTTAAAGTGCATTAAAAAAATAAAAATATTCCAAGTTTCTCAAAATTATTGTGAAATACACACCTTGCACTTATTAAAAGAAGTTTTGTATTTTCTTGGAGAGGAAACTTTTTTAAAAAATCATAATCCAGAAAACAATAGTAATATCTTTGTAATCATTAAATTGTCAAATGCAAGAGTTTAAAATTATTGTCTTTTATTTCAAAATGGTAGTGGTGAAACAATTAAAAGAAAATTAAAAATTCATCTAATAATAGTCTATGTTTTATCCATGGATATGCTTTCACGTCAAAGATACAGCTTAACAACAGCTTCATTTAAAGTAGGCATTTGTCTCAGACTTTTATTTCAGTATACAGTTTTTTTTTTTAATTTTGTTATTCATATTAGTTAGAAGGATGCAAAAAGAAAAAAAATAAAGCAAGCCTATTTTTATTTGAATGACTGATTTCTTCTAATAGAAAAAATAATGCTTCATTGGGGTTTTTGTGTGCGTAATATTACAAATATATATATATATATATATATATATATAGTCTCATTCCTTCCAAATTATCAAATTTTTTTTTTTCTTTTGAAAAAGAATTGCAGTAACATTTATTAAAAATAACGTCTAACCTTTAGCTTCTGTAATGCATTTATTTAAACACATTGACAGTATTCACGTAGCAGCTCACACATATCAACTTTAGTTATCAATTTATAAATTAAAAAAAAAAAAAAAAAAAAAAAAAAAGAAGAAAAAAGAAAAAAAAAAAGAAACATATTTCTGATATTTTTTTTTTTTCAAATAAATTTACGAAAGACTTGAGATTTTTAACCGTATGACATGAATTGACCGTATGACATCATGTTGACGCAGCATAAATGATATATTATAATATTATACAAGTATTATAATGCGTTTAATTTTTATTTGACTTTGGCAGAAAATTAACAGATTAAACGATAAACATTATTTCTGGTTTTGCGAGAAAATTTTTGTTAACCAGTCAAGCGCACATCCATGGATGTCATGGAGTATCATGACGCCCATCTAAACGAAGAAAGATACAAAAATACATTTAAAAAAATTATGTGAAGTTAGTTTAAAGACAATCTCGCCCAACACCGCAAATTTTTCTGACGCACAGAATGTAATTAAAATGGAAATATATAAAACTCGTTCTTTAATCGTCAGCAATCGATCAGCGTTTTTCACTTTTTTTATATATTTTATGCAGCTTCAATTATAACTAATTGCTCCCTTTTAATAATCTTTTCGTGACTGTAGAGTCGCAAAAATCAAACAAAACAGCTAGCTTTTTTTAAACTTATCTGAAAGATCTTGCAATCTTGAAACTTTATTCGATTTCTTAGTATCTGAATATAACTTATGAATTTTATACATTTACGAATATATCTCCAAATGTTATTAATTTACGAATATACCTGAAAATTTTATGCATTTACGAATGAAAATATAACTTTGTTATGTGTCATGAAACAGAGAATTTAGAATTGTAGCAAACATAAGCTATAAGAATTTATATTATAGTTATGAGCCCCTCACTTTCCGACAAATAGACATGACCCCCACCCCCCGCTCTTTTTTAATAGAAAATTGGATTCGTCCTTGTAACGAGTACTGCAAGAACACTGTATTCGAGAAAAACTAAGGAATTCCATTCTGTGATGCGCACTGCATGGGGTCCAATCGGCCGTCTTTAAAAAGATTTTTGGTAAAAGAGAAGAAAGTGATAACAAATAGGTACTTCGCTTCGAGCCTTTCTCCTTACAAAGCGTGGGAAAAAATGTCACACGGCTTACATTTAGTTTGAATAGTGATTCACTAAAAAAAAGGAAAAAAAAATATTTTTTTCATTTTTCTTAAATTTTATGAATGAATAATTTCAAGATTGATAACTTTTAAGAGAATTCGAATTCATAAATTGTCGAACAATTTAATGTATAATATTTTTGCATGAACATTTTATGAAAAATTAACAATATTACATTTTAAAAATAAATTGATGTTTCTTTATTGATATACTTTATCTGTAAACAAAATGTAGAATGTGATCGAACTAACTTTTATAAAATTTATTTGGATTTATTTATTTGTTATACAACGGGAGTCTGCTTCATAAGATATCGCTTACTCACATCCAGATCCAGAACGATCGAAAAGAAGGTAATTTTTTATGTTTCAAAAACAGTACCTGATTACAGAAAATTGAATGATATTATCAAGAACGTTGGGGATCTTCTGTTATCTTTTTGACATGTACATGGATATTTTTCAGTTCCCAAGGCCGCATCCACCACTATCATGACACCTGACAGCTGTTTTCGTGATAAAGTAAGATAAGTTTCAAATTTCAAAGTCAGCTTGTAGAAAACAGTTAAGTAAAAACAATGTCGCTTCTTCTCAGACTTTTATAATAAAGCTACAGACAATCCTATTCCTTTGGGTCAATGCTATAAGAAATGAATGTGTTGAGGGGGGGGGGGGGAAACCTTCAGTACCGCGCTATTGAAAAACACTGCAATTAGATGTTTATGCTTATATTATATTTTACCTCTAGTTTTAGATATTTTCAGGAAGTGGTATAGGATATACATGAATTCTTTTAATGCAACTTAATACATATTGTTCCATATTATTTATAAAATGAAAGTTGTTTATTTTAAATAATAAGCATATATAAATTTTGTAATATGTATTTATCGAATAATAATTTGTACAAACAAAACCTAAACTATTTTTCTATTATTACTAACTATTTTATTTAGTATTAGATGGAAAAATTTAGCAGATATTCTTATTCAGATGATAGTAATTTGAAAAACGTTTTCCTTTTTACTTATAAAAGCAAGACTTCTGAAAGAAATTTTTATCGAAATAAAAATTTCGAAACTATTTTAGAGATACAACTGCAGGAAGATGGTCCTCAGTGAGCAATTGAAGATTTGATAAATTTATTGCTAAATGAAAAACACCATTGATTAAAACGCATTTAAATAATAATTTTTACATAATTTTACATATAAACTGGACTTTGTAGATTTGACAGAAAGATCAGCTTTGTTGAACGTAATTTTTTTTCTTTTTCTTTTATTATCATTATAAGATAACAAAAGAAATTACACTTTTGTTATTTTTTAGAGTTATTTTCATGTATTCACATGCACAGATGCAATTTGAATATGGTAGACTCACTTATTTATTGTACATTTGTCTTACTTCTATTTATTCCTGTGTGTTTTTCGTTTATAAATACTTATTTACATGATTGCACTAATTTAGAGCTTACATAAATTATAGATTTTACACAATTAGATTTTTTTTTTCAATAACAGTTATTATAACATATTTATTTTCCTGGTAAATATTTCTGCAGTCTTGAACACCATAAAATTGTTTACGCATTGTAATAAATTTATCAGGCATTATAATAAAGTGTCGAAATTCTGATACAGTGCAAAATATTCATGATTTTACAAAGAAAAACAAAAAAAAAAAAAAAAACCTTTTTACATGTTTACATCAAGATTAAATGGTATATAACCCCCCCCCCTTTTTTTATGACGTCTACGTGCATCTAAAAAAGCTCTCAGTATAAAACGCTAATATATTTTAAGTATCTTAATGCAAGAATATATTAAAGCCACATAATTTCAATGAATGGTCACATAATTTTATAAGAAACAGTAATAGTTTTTATAAGAAAGTTTGCGCGGCATTGTAAAATTTACTGAAAAGTTATTGCAGTCTATAAAAACAGTTATTTTAGCAGTTAAAGTAGTGTTGTTTAAGATAATATTTAAACGACAAATATTCTTAATCAAAATAAGAATCACTAATAATAATCATCTTCATCTTCCTGAAGTTAAAGACAAATGTTTTTAGAATTAATGCAAGCATGTTAAAGCTATGCATAAACACAGATAATAAAAATTATTATTCTCGAGGCAAAAGGCCTTTCTTTTTCTCAAAATGGCATAAATTATAATGAATAATTTTTGCCTTATTTAAAAATTAATTATTATTTATCTATATATATATCAGGTGTCGATTCAGGTAAATTTTGGGGTCTCTTTACAAACCCTTTGCACGCATACAAAAAAAAAAAAAAAAAAAAAAAAAAAAAAAAAAAAAAAACTTTTTTTTTTTACGTCTACTTGCATCTAAAAAAGCTCTCAGTATAAAACGCTAATATATTTTAAGTATCTTAATGCAAGAATATATTAAAGCCACATAATTTCAATGAATGGTCACATAATTTTATAAGAAAGTTTGCGCGGCATTGTAAAATTTACTGAAAAGTTATTGCAGTCTATAAAAACAGTTATTTTAGCAGTTAAAGTAGTGTTGTTTAAGATAATATTTAAACGACAAATATTCTTAATCAAAATAAGAATCACTAATAATAATCATCTTCATCTTCCTGAAGTTAAAGACAAATGTTTTTAGAATTAATGCAAGCATGTTAAAGCTATGCATAAACACAGATAATAAAAATTATTATTCTCGAGGCAAAAGGCCTTTCTTTTTCTCAAAATGGCATAAATTATAATGAATAATTTTTGCCTTATTTAAAAATTAATTATTATTTATCTATATATATATCAGGTGTCGATTCAGGTAAATTTTGGGGTCTCTTTACAAACCCTTTGCACGCATACAAAAAAAAAAAAAAAAAAAAAAAAAAAAAAAAAAAAAAAAAAAAAAAAAAAACTTTTTTTTTTACGTCTACTTGCATCTAAAAAAGCTCTCAGTATAAAACGCTAATATATTTTAAGTATCTTAATGCAAGAATATATTAAAGCCACATAATTTCAATGAATGGTCACATAATTTTATAAGAAACAGTAATAGTTTTTTTTAAGAAAGTTTGCGCGGCATTGTAAAATTTACTGAAAAGTTATTGCAGTCTATAAAAACAGTTATTTTAGCAGTTAAAGTAGTGTTGTTTAAGATAATATTTAAACGACAAATATTCTTAATCAAAATAAGAATCACTAATAATAATCATCTTCATCTTCCTGAAGTTAAAAACAAATGTTTTTAGAATTAATGCAAGCATGTTAAAGCTATGCATAAACACAGATAATAAAAATTATTATTCTCGAGGCAAAAGGCCTTTCTTTTTCTTAAAATGGCATAAATTATAAGGAATAATTTCTGCCTTATTTAAAAATTAATTATTATTTATCTATATATATATATCAGGTGTCGATTCAGGTAAATTTTGGGGTCTCTTTACAGACCCTTTACACGCATACAAAAAAAACAAAAACAATAATAATAATAATAATAATAATAATAATAGTAATAAAGCCCATCACAAAATTACTGTTAATAAAATAGTTTCCCTCACAAAATTCCTTTTTTATAAAATAGGTCGATTCACAAAAATTCAGTTCTATAAAACCACACTCTTCATTAATTATTTTCATTTTATTAGGTTTTGCAAACAAAACAAGTTGTTCAAATTTGACATTTGGATGGCTTGATTTCATCTTTCATTACATTTTTTTTTTTTTTTTTTTTTACAAAATTATATTACATTTTGCAAAAATAACTTTTATTCTTCACAATATGGATAAAGAAACGAAAAAAAATGCATCGACTTATATATACATGTATATTATTTAAAAAAAACTTAAGAAACATTAAATCGTAAGATATAATTTCTCATTTCATGAAAAAATATCTTTATATATATATACATATATATATATATATATATATGTATATATATATATATATATATATATATATATATATATATATATATATATATATATATATACATACATATATATAACGCGTAATTTTCGTTAAATGGCTGTAACAATTTTTAGTTTAAAATAAGCTCTTTTAATGGAAAAATCTCTTTACACGTTTAGAGAATTTCCTAAAATAAAACTTTTTTATTAATAAATTTATATCGTTTTATACATTTAAAAAACATGTTTTAACTATATTAATCCATACAGACTTTTTAATCTAATAAATACATATAGATTTTTTAATCTAATAAATACATACAGATTTTTTAATCTAATAAATACACACATTATATTAATTTTAGAAAGCTCAACTAATTAAGAAATCAGCGTATATTTAATAGTTTGTTATGCTTTACAATATTCAGCTAATGAAAGTTTTCCATTGAAAAAATCCCTGCAAAACTACCGCTTTTAGGGACAGTCAGCATGAAAGAAGGACTGATTCTTATCGAAATAGAAAGTAGGAACCACCTGACAACCAAACAATTGGCAAATTGATTGGAGTAGCTACCGCCCTTCTGGTAAGCGGGGGTAGGAATGACTTTCCATTTTCGGCCGGCGGCTTCGGTCGTCTGCTTGGCCGGCCGTTTCGGCCGTTCTGGTCGCCAGAAGGTTAAGGGTCTACTCCAGTGCTGATCATGGAAATCATTCCCTTGTTCTGGTGGATGGGGCCTACCTGCTGTGTGTTCGTCACCCAGGTAGTAGTCCTGATTGTAAAAATGAGGCCATCGGTGGTGAGCAGTTGGAATGTTCATACGGTAGGGTTGGTTTGGGCCGTGGATACCTGGTAGAGGTGTTGGAGGACCCCATGAAATGTCCAATGGGGGGAACATTGGCTGATCTTGTGTATGTTGTGTGCTTGGTGAAAGGTGCATTCGTGGCGGTTGACGTGTGGGTTTCGAACACTGTTTAGGTTGAGGAGGTGCTTGTTGGAGGATCTCATCTAGTTTTTCTCTTTCTTCGCTGTAAGCTTTTTCATATATGGGGCAGCTACTGGATGAGGCCTTGTGGTTTGTATTGTATTGAGTTGTTTCTTGTTTATTATGTATTATGCAGTTTATGCAGCAAGACTCTGCATCACAGTTGTTGTTAAAATGCTTGTCTCCGCAATTATCACAGAAAATGCTATTATCACAGTGCGTGTCAGAGTGACCGTAGTCCTGACATCGCCGGCAACGCTGGACTGTTGTGTACGGGCGAAGCCTACAGCGTTTAGGTCCCAGTGTGATACCGCCATCTTGTATAATTTCTTTGGCAAGAAGTTCGGGGAAAAGTAGTATCCAGTCTCAGGATCCCTTCGTTTTTTAGGTGAAGTTACGGAGGTGGTGGATCTCGTCATCATGAATGATGAAGGATAGCTTCAGGCATTCCAGTATATAGGGGAAGTCCACTCCTTCCGGAACACCCAGAAGGATCATCCTGAAAAACTGGATGGTTTTACTCGTGAAATTTAACTCTCTATTCAATGTTTGGTTTTGCTGTAGCTCCAACTTGAGGGCCTCCATCTCACTTCTGCTTCTGCATGTTATTTCCAAGTGGAAACGTTTTTGAATAAGCCGTTCTACAACGGCTGGGCTAAAAATTTTTTGGCTTGCTATAAGCTTTTCGATTTCTCTGCCTGATGTCCGTCGACAGCCTCTAACTCTCAGCGTCCTACGGTATGGTCTTTCGTCCATTTTGGCATTTAGGTTGAGTAAGATCGTTGTTTGTTGAGCTTTAGTGGAGTTGCCACTTTTTATGCCTTCAGATGGGACTGATGCTATGAGCTCTCTACTCAGTGCCTCATCTGTTTCAGTTGCCTGTCTGAGGACCTCCGCATGTTCTTTTAAAGCTTTGGCAACTGCTTCGCGAATAGCTTCTGGGCTGGGTATATTAGCCATGCATTTGTGCATATGCTGAACTGTGCGTTCATTTTGAAGTTTTAGAGAAGTGTTCTCTTCCTTAAGTTTTTTAAAACTCAGCTCCAGGTTGTGTGATTCGTTATCATCCTTCAGAGCCTTGTCCTGTATTTTATTTAATACAGTTATTATGTCTTTGATGTGGTCTGTGGACGCAGAGTTAAGTTTGTTGGATTTGTCGTTTTTGTTCTTGTTTAAGAGTTTTGTTGCCCTTTCCACCAAGTCAGAGATCAGAACGTCAACGGCCTGCCTGACGGACGAGTGGCCTCTCCTATTAAGTCTTAACGGAGGTGACACCTTGGTTGAAGCGTCCGAATCTAATGAGACTTCGGACATGATTGGCAGAGGCAATTTTATAGATTTTTTGACTATATTTAATAATTCGGATTAATGATGAAGAAGTTGAAGAAGCCACTATGTAGTTGCGAATATAATCAAAGAATTAAATGAACGTGTGACCCTTGGGCATCTGGCCACCCGCCCAACCATAAGGAGAACTCAACTCCAGCTGCTAAGTATATATATATATATATATATATATATATATTGAATTAGAAAAAGGATGCAAAGAAAGTGCCGAACTGAGCGCAAGCCATTGCATTATCCAGAGGGCAGTTGGACAGCCCACAACAGTAACATTAAGTGTAGTGAAAAACAAGAATTTGTATTGAATGGCAGAATAAAAATAAATAAATTAATAAAGAATACTAGAAAAAGTGAATTGACTAAGCTAGATTCAGAACTACAAGGAACAAAGTTACAGAGGTAGTGACGTTATGCAGACGGTATAAGTGAGGACAAAAGAAGGCAGGAGGGCCAACCGATGAAGACTGCGATACAGGAAGATGCGGGAGGAAGCTGAAAGGTGCAAGAGAACGTCTCGTGCGACCAGACAGCTGGGAGAACTGCTGATGTTATGGTAAAAAAAGAATATATATATACACACACATATATATATATATATATGCAGAGGGAGAGAGTAACCGGCTGAGGAGAGCCTGTAAAAAGATTTTTAGAAAGTACACTAGCATAAAAAAAAAAGAATTTTTTTCCCTTTTTTTTCTTCTTCCCTTCTCTAATTCTCTACCCCTCTCTTCCCTCCCTCCCTCCTGATCAGTACATAGATTTGATAGAAGGGGAAAAAAAGAAAAAAGAAAGGGAGGGAGAGAGAGAAGATAAAAAAATGTAGGAGGTAAAAAAGGGAGAATTTGGCCGATAGGAGAATCTGACGGGGCTTCCTGCAAAGGCAAGATTGGATAGAGAGACTTTTAACAAAAGATAGTTAAAACAAAAGGTTGGTGCTGATTACAGGAAAATAATGGAATGCAATGCAATGTGAGAACTAGGAACAGAGAGGAATAACACTTAATACCAAATAAGTGAAAAAAAGGAAAAAAATAGAGGGGCAGGGGATCTTTGAGAGGATGCAGGGGAAAAAACGTTACGATAGGCAGCAAGAGTAACAAACGAGGAGTTAAAACAAACTATAGGTGAGAAAATTAGCAGTATTTAAAGTTTATATCCCCTTCTTTCCCACTTTCATCCTCTTACCTGCATTTAACATTACATCTTTGGAAAATGTTATTGTATTCAGAATAATTTGATACCAATTCCTTTACTCTGTGAAAATTATTTACTGAGATACAAGGGAAAATGTAGACATCACACTTTCATTTCCGATTTATGCACTGTGATAACTGTATGACGACTTGTTTACATTTTTTTTTTCTTTTTTTAACCTTTTTTTCTTTTTTTTTTTTTTTTTTTTTTTTTTTTTCGCTTTCACATTACCTTAACTCAGAAATAAGTTAAAATTCGTTATTTTTTAATTTAGGGCATTACTTGATAATAAATAAGCTTTGAGTTATTAACTAGCTTCCACTTTCGCCAAATTTAATTGCTTGGTTTTGCTCTGTAACGTGATGGCAAAAGTGCTTAGCTGTTTAGTTATTTCCCATTAAGTGCTTAAATGAAAATAAAGGTATTTCCCTAGAGCAATACTTTCTTAATTTTGCAAAAGTATTATAAGTTTTAGTATTTATTATCATTTATAATGAATAATGGTGCGAAGTGAACAGCATCGAGGAAAGAGTCAGTTAGAAGATAACTGCTATGCACAATGCGATGATAGAAATATATCCTTGGGTACTATTACATGTTGTAGGATACTTAGAAGCAGTCAATTTGATGAGGATTTTAATTCAGATGACAGTTTAGGATATGGATTTATTGGTATTAATATATTTTTAGTAAAAGAGCAGGATTCTTATGCTGCAGAGTTCAATCAGATATCGAATTATAATTTAAAATTAAATTTGCGACAGAAAATGCTTAAATACATTATTTATATTTATTTATTTATTACGCATGCTCCTAATTTCAGCAGCATTCTGCAGACAAATTAATATTTATCATTTTAATTCAACATTTAATTTTTAATACTTAATTAGTTGAATAATTTGTAGTTTTGTTACTTTTATTCATATATACATATATTTTTCTTATATTTAAAAAGAAAAACTATTAAGTCATAATACGGCATTTTCACAAAATGACATACTTCTCCTTGCGCACACGATATCTCCAAAACGGTTTGAAGTATAGCTTTAAAATTTTCCTCTATCAAGTGAAACACAACTTTTCTTCCCATTTATGATGATGGTTATGTGCTTGTCACTTCCTGATAGAAATTCATGACGGCCAGAATAAGGTGGAGATAAGGATGAAAGGACTTTATCTAATCGCAGAAACACATGCGTGCACTCTTTCAATTTAGGATGAACATTAATTTTTGAGTGTCCGTTAGCAGATGTACATGAACGTTTTAAACTATTCATTCTCTCTTTCAATTGCTGGATAAAATTATTGTCGCAAGATACCAAAGATGGGATTTCTGAACACATTTAATCGGGTAGTGTGTGTGAAATGCCATAAACTAACTCATCGCTTGAAGCTTTTATATCAGGTTTCACAGCATATACCAAGTAGAACTGCAGGCAAGCTCTCGGTCCACTTACTATGCTCATGAGCCTTTAATGCGCTCTTTAAGATTCTGTGGAAGAGTTCAACTAAACTGTTTGCTTGAGGTTGAAATGATGTCGTTCGTATGCGGTTTGAGCCCAGAAATCTTGTCAGTTCTTTTAACAGATTTGACTCAAAGTGTCTACATTGTTTGGCTGTTATTATGATGGGGCAACCGAATCTAGATGTCCATCCGTCAAAAATGGCACGGCAAGCTGATTCTGCAGTTATATCTTTTAAAGGTATCACTTCTGGCCATATTGTAAATCGATCTATTATTGTTAAACAGTATATGTTTCCATCTGATGGAGTTAATGGACATATCAAATCTATGTGAATGTGTGAAAATCTTGCATCGGGGAAGGCGAAAGTACCTAGACTTGTTTTCGTCTGTCTCTGTACATTTTAACGTTGGCAAGCACTACAACTTTTGCCCCATTCTTTCACATTTTGCTGCATATTGGGCCATACATATCGTGACGCAATAAGATTTAAGGATGCTGCAACACCAGGATGAGCTAAATTATGGAAATGTCCCAATACCGTTCTACGAAAATTCGTTGGTACGAATGGCCTCGGAGAACCTGTTGATATATCAGAAATCAGTTCAGCAGCAGACATTGGAGACGGCATGCTTTTAAACAGAAGAGAAGATTTGTTGTGATTTTGCAAGTTGCGTAGAACTACATCCTCCTCTTGAGCTTTTGCAAACTCCTCAAAGTCTAAAAATCAGCTGGAGATTTGATCTACTTCAATTCGATATAGTGCATAAGCAACTGTATTGTTGGCGCCCCTTACGTTGGCGCCCCTTACATCCGTACTAAACTGATAAATGTAATATAGATGCGCCATTTGCACGGACTACATTTGAGTGGATTTTTTTGAAGGTATATATCAGACATTTTTGGTCTGTATATATGATAAAGTTCCTTCCTTCGAGCATGTGTCCAAAACGCTGCACAGATGTATAAATTGTCAAGAGTTCTCTGGCGTATGTAGACAATTTCTGCTGACTTTTCGAAAGCATTACTTGCAGAAAAGCATTGGGTTCCCAATACATGTTATTAAGCTGCATAAGGGAACCGCCAACGGTTTTGTCGCTTGCGTCAATCCAAATGCTGAACTTTGCGCCGGTGATGATATATCGTTGGAGAATCGCATTAGCTAAAGCTTGTTTGGCGTCAATAAAAGCCTCCCTAGTCCATTGAATTGAGTTGTGTGCATTTTTTTCAGATGCCTACTAGACTGTTTTGAGTTTTTTACTTCTTCCAAAAATTTATTTAATGGAACCAGCATGTTAGCAGCTTTTGATATACATCGACGTTAATAATTAAATAACTCAAGAAAACGTCTTAACTGTGTCGGATTAGTAGGTTGAGGAAATTTTAAAATACAGTTAACACGATATAGTAGGGGATGAAAGAATAAACCTCCAACTTTGATACTTCTGCCGTCTGCTGTAAAAAGTAAAAACTAACTTATAAAAAGCAGAGTGCAGGGGAAAAAAGAAGGCAGATTATGATGGGATCCTCTGTTCAATCTAACACACAAATTAGTGAGCTGTCGCTCCTAGCGGCGCCCAAGTCACTGGCTCTGACTTATAGTGAGATCATGTAATATTAACGAAAATAAAATCAGGTTCAGGACAAAACGGCCTCAGCTTCTTTTAATTCCACGACTACAATCGCATAAATGAAGGACAAGCAGATTCTTTTCATATATATATATATACTCATAAATATTTTATCCACTTATATTTTTTAGCAACTTATCATTTACCAGAAACATACGTATGTCTCAGTAGTAGCAAATCAAAAATATTATATATATACATGGCTTAGCAAAAGTCCCTGACACATTTTAAAATTCAATATAAAATCAAGTAATTGTGTACAGGAATGCGTTTTGGGCTAAAATGCTTCCTTGCATAAAATTTTTTCTTCAAGTGAATAAAAAAATAGTTCCAAACTTTGATCATAGTTGGCGCCACTTGTTTCATTTGGCATGATTGGTTTCAAACACACGTTTTTTTCTGATTTTTATGTTAGCTTTGATTGTTTTTTTCGAAGTACCAACTTACGCAATTAGCTTTTCACTGGGAGTCGTCATTTCTGTGTCACAGCGTCAAAACAAATCTGAAAATCAGAAAAAAATGCATGTTTCAAACCAAAGATGCGGATAAATGGCGTCATCTATGATCAAAGTTTGGAAAAAAAAATTATTTTCATTCACTTGAAAAAAAAACTTTCCACACTGAGAAGCATTTTAGTCCAAAAACTGCACTACTGTAAGACAATTACTTTATTTTAATTACTTGATATTGAATTTCAAAATGTGTCATGAACTTTACGGTTAATCTGTATACACATATATATATAGATATATATATAGTAACAAATCGAAAATGTTATATATATATAATTTACAATGTAATCAAATATCTCAAATCCATTTTTTTTAATAGTATACAATTCAAAAGCAATGGAAATTCTTAAGAGCACATGGTACATAAATTGGGTCAAATTTTCGAGTTTTGAATTTAGTTATAAATCAATCGAAAAAAAACTTTGAAAATCTTTTTCAAAAATTTTCAGTAAAATATTTTTTATTTTATTATTTTAAACCAAAATGAAAATCGCTTCTTATTATTCACAGATAGAGTTAGTTACGCAATTTTGAAAATTTTCAGCTATTTAACTAAAGTAGATTTTTAGAAAAGTATACCGAAGCATCAAAATACCACTTTTTTCGAAAAGGCAAAAGAAACTATATACACACCTATAATGCTTAAATATATTATTCTAAAACCTTCCAGCATCATAATCATATTGATTTAACTTTTCATCATCAACTTTTTTTTCTGTTTTATCAATTTGTAACTCTTTCAGAACTCGAAAACTTCAACTACTTTATGTCCATTTGTCCTTAAGGATTTACTTAATGTATTCACGCTTTCGTCCTCCGCTTTGATTTAAAAAAAAAATTCATACTTGTAAAGTTTGTTAAAATGTTAGGTGAGAAAGAAAAGATTTTTCTTTAATGTGAAGTGCTTTTAATGCTTTTACAAACAACAAAATATGTGTATTTTTGCCATTACTATTTGTGTTTTTTCTCCAAAATGAAATTTCTTAAACATGTTTATTTTGCTTGAAGAAATTACTTTTAAACTAAAACCAACGTTATTTAAGAAAAAATACTAATGGGGGCGGGGGGGGGATATTATCCTATTTAATTAAGGGAAATATTGTAAATGTTATTTTTAATAATTAAATTATTTTTGATTTTATAGATATAGACATCATAATTCTATATACATACAGTTTTTTTAAGATTTCATAAAATATTTATTGATATTTTAAAATAAATATTATTTGTCATTTGTCATTTAATATCTTTATGTCATATTTAATTTATATTGTCGAATAAACGAAAACTAATACAAAATAATGTGAGGAATTTAAAAAGTAAACTAGATGTGGTAGAAGGGAAATGTGAATAAACATTTTTCAAGCAATACATTTTTCATATTTGTGAAGAAAATATCTTTGGCTATCAGCCAACCTGATAAAGATGACTTAAACAAATGGAGCGTAAGCGAATATGCAATCATTTCGCGGTTGACGCCTTTTAAATTCTTGGGATATTACTTATCTTTATTTGTCATTTTTTATGCTTGTACTGTTTCTACAACTCTCTTTCCTTTTGTTTGGATACGATGATTTATGTTAGAGCAATTGTTTAGTTGAAGGATTTTTGTGATTTTTACATAAAATGCCTTCACATAATTTAATTGCAACAATGTAGATATAAGAAAGTTTTCTTTTTATTCCAAAATAATGAAAGTCTTTGTAATAAGGATAATTTAAATTTCGATAGGAATTTAATAATATATAAAATAATATTCAATTAAGAAAGCTTTATATACACTTTATATTGACTAATGTTCTGTAAATTTATACCTTACTTATAAGTATAAAACATGTACAGGATAGATAAATTGGAAAGCTTTAAATGTTATTTTAGGCTTATTAGGCCTTCCAAACTATAGGTTTTCTAAATACAACTTTTTTCAGCTTCTTTAATGAGTTTCTTGTAAATTTTAAGGAAAACTACTTCAAAACTTATTCCTATTACAAATGTTGTAGAAACATACCAGAAAACATTTTGTTATGAAATATTTTTTTTTTCAAAAAACGACCATTTCCACGCACTTCATTAAAAAATATAAAGTGCTATTCAGTTTTAAAAATTGAAACTAAAATCCGCAAGAATTCAGATATTTATTTATTTCATAAATATATATTATAAATTTTGTGATTTTTCAGGAATTATATATTTTTTTTTCTAAATGTGAGAGTATTTTTAATAATGTGTAATTTTTCTGTATAGCTGTTCTCTATGCTAATTTCTATCTCATTATCAATTTCGATTTCAAATTGCTATCATTTCGTGAGCCACAATAACACATAGCTTGCACTAATTTATTTAATATGAACATAACTTAAAAATGAATAATATTTTCAATTTGTCCAATAAAAAATCTAAATTATAGCTAAATTATCAAATATGGATGAGCGAAAAAAAACATTTAGTACAACTCGGCTCATTCTCCCGAATGTTCCGTAATATCTCATGCATTGGATTCTATAACAGCACAGCCATATAACATACTTTTTAACCCATCAGATAAGTCAAAATCCTACTTACAACAGTGTAGAGCGTCCTTGATTTAGTATTAAATCATGTTTATATTTAAAATAAACTTTATTAGTTCAAAGAAGTAAGGATTGTGATATTCATCCTATCACCAGCTAAAATGCGTGTTATTCAAGCATGTAGTGTGGCATCATAAATCAGATGTAAATTGAGTAATAATTTTATCTCATATAATATTCAGTTAATAAGAGAAGAATGCTAAGAATGCTCAGTGTGTACACCATCACTAACAATGCACCAAATCATGCAATCTGGAGCATATACCGGGTGTCCCAAAAATGACTGATGGATTTTAAAAATTCAATAACTTGCAAACGGTGACAGATATTAAAATAAAATTGCAGGAGGATTATGTAAGATATCAGGAGTTTTTATGCTGCGATTTCATTTTTAGTTACAAATAGCAGCGATAGATGGCGCTGCAAGCAATAGGCGCAAATCCAAGCTCTTTCTGCCTCTCTCTTCACCCATGCGGAAAAAGGAAATTAAAATGTTTTGAATGGATTCCGAAGTGCCAAAAATCCGGTCTGGAATCAGCACCTATTTCTGGCAAAGCCATCTATAGTTTGAAATTCGAACTAAAATCTAGAATCACCTCCTGACAGCACACATAACCTTATTGCAAGAATTTTTTGAATATGTGTCACAGTTTGCAAGTTATTCAATTTTAAAATTCATCAATCATTTTTGGGACACCGGGTACATGCATTCCTGTAGACACTGTATAAATAAAGCATGATCAACTATTTTTAAAATCAAAATAAATAATACATTGTTCACTTGTTACTTACGTTTATTGCTAAACTGGCGTTTGCCTCATGATGTCATCACTCTGTACACAATTTTTTCATAGTGTCTCATAAATTTTTCTTTATGTGTATGGTATCACTTAATATTTAACCCTTTAGTGCGGAGGTTTGCATATATGCGAAAAACAGTGTTTTGAATTTAATAGATTTTTTTTTATTTGTAAATACCTAATTTACACCAGAGAATAAAAATAGCAATATATTCTTTAATTAATAACAGGCATTCCGCATTTAAATAAAGCGAAATTAACCATTGCAACTTTCTGCTGTAAAGTCTGATTCTCTGGACTACGTAATTTCTAGAACGTATTCTATCGTGGGAATTAAAGGGTTCAGTTTTATAAAATAAATAATTAAATTAAATAAGGTACTTGGGGACGTACTTCTTAAAATATTTACTAATTTGCAATATTCTAGCGTAAAACAGCCATATGAGAGTAGTTTTTACTTATATTGCAGATGTGCAACAATAGAAAAGATTAACGTATTATATGAAAAATGTATCGCATTTTTTTCATTATTTTTCCTGTGTAATAAACCTTTCAGAGATTCGTACATAGTTTTTTTTAAACAAAATAATAAATCGCGCATTTAAGGGTTATACAAGGAATTACAAATAAAAACTTATTAACTTTTTCCGGTACTCTCTACCGTAGTTTAATGTTATTGTCAGTATTTTCTGAATTTCCCACTTTTAGCGGTACAATTGTTCTTACAGGACAGTGTACAGTTATATTACTATAGAAAATCCTTAGATCTAAAATCTTAGATTTAGAAGTCCAAACCAGTACTTGAGTGCATACAGACATTGTTGTGGTATCGTATATATTTGAGATAAATGGCGAAGATGTTTTCGTAATAGACAGACAAGTCAAAAGACAAATATTAATAACATACTACATTAGACATAAATCACTTAATTTAAATTTTTTTAATCCAAATAAAAATGTAAAGAAATTTTATTTTATAAACATAATTTAAAACCGATGCAATAAAACTAATTTCTATCTTATATGCAATTCAAATCTTCTTTAAAAGTTCACTTAAATTTATTCACAATTATTGAAATTTATCAAATAACGATTTATGCTGTAAACCATGCTAGTTTTCAAACAATACATTTGAAACACAAATACTGTTAACAGAATTACATAAACGTTAATACAGTCATCAAAAAATAATTTGAAAATTCCCGATTACTTCCAATTATTCAATAGCATTCCCAGACATAAGAATGGAAATTTTTTCTAAAGTTTGAATAAACCCGTCTTTTTTGTTAATAGAAAAGTGAAATGATAGGATTTGCTGTAACAATGAGAAGAATTATAAATCTTTAAAATTATGGTTTTGGCATGAATGTTTTAAACATACTTGGCATAAAGCCAAAGCGATAACGATGAATGAAACAAATGGAGTGTATACGACTTTGAAATCATTTTATTTGACGCCTCTTAAATTCATAAGATATTATGTATCTTTTATTTGTATTTTGACCTTCTTTATATTCGGTTTTCTTGTTATTGTTTTGTGATATTTTCTTCTGGAAATATTCCAAAATTCAATTGTTTTTAAAACAATTTAATACTCAAATTTTATACATTTCACTTTCAAGAAATTTTATACATTATCACTTATTTTAAAGAAACAAAAGTCTGAGAGAAATTTTGGCCACCATTAAAGTGTTTTTGGTTCTTACATATAACATAATTAATAATTTTTATCTCAATAAAGTAGTATAAATAACAAAAGTCTTTTATTTTCTTTTGAAAAAAAAAAGTTATTTTGAAAAATGTTGACAAATTTTACTCACAGAAAATATTTTTTGTTTTGTTTAATGTCTTTATAAAGAAAAACAATGATAAATAGCCCGGTGGGTATCATTTACCACTCTTAAAATATCTGCAAAGTGTAAATAACCGTCAATATATGCAATGTGCGGCAAATATTTCAGAACATACATTAGAGGTGAAATAATACCCCGTACATCATGGTAAAAATTATTTTTTTTTTACATTTAAACAAGTCAGAACATAGACCAAATGAGAAAATGAAGAGGTATGCTACCAATGTATGACTGGCTGAATAACACTCCAATTTAGAATTGAAGTGTTCCCGGTTCTTACATATAACATAATTAATAATTTTTATCTGAGTAAATAGTACAATTAACAGAGGTCTTTTATATTCTTTTTGGAAGAAAAACGTATTTTGAAAAATGTTGACAGATTTTACTCACAGAAAATATTTTTTTTTTTTGTTTTGTCTATTTTTTAAAAGAACCTATGATAAATAGACCGGTGGATATCATTTTCCACCCTTAACATATCTGTAAATTGTAAATATGCATCACTATATACAGGGTGCGGCAAATATTTGAGAACACGCATTAGAGGTTAAAGGACACCCTGTACAGTGTGCATCATGGTACAAATTCTTTTATGTTACATTTAAACAAGTTAGAACATAGACTAACTGAGAAATTGAAGAGATATGCTGTCATTGTATGACCGGCTGATTAACACTCCAATTTAGAGAATGTTGCATTGTTGAAACTCGTCAAGTCATTCATATTTAAAGTAAGGAGCGGTCTGATGGCTGACATGTTTGATGTTTTAAAAGTTTTATACAGGAAAGACAATTCTGCGATATAACGTTATCAAAATACCGGAATTCCTCATTCGTTCCGATGAAAATCCTAAGAAATCAGGTGAGGGTACTCACTACAAAGCTTCAGATTAATGAGGCCAATGTGCGATTTGTGAGGACCTTCTTTAAATGGTGTGCGTTGATGAGGAGTGTACAGTACTTGCCCGAAAGAGCCAGGGATAACCTCCGGACCAAAGCCAAACGCCTCCTTAGCAAGCGGAAACATGAAGAGTAACAAGGAATGCTGTTCTTTTCCTCAGATGAGAAAAACTTTGTACTGTTACAGAAAGAAAACCACAAAATGATGGGTGGTTGTGTAAAATTTTCGAAGAGATTCCGACTGTCATGCAAAGAAAATTTCCAGCCTCACTGAAGATTCTGGGGGATCGTGAGCAGAGAAGACGACATGATGCTTCAATATTTTCTTTTTGAAGGTGCCAGAGTCAACGCCGTTGTTTATATGGATGTGAAAAACCTGTGGATTACTTATTATGTATACACACAACACTTAATCTCAGGGCAGACGTATGTGTTCAGTGACAGACATTCCCAACAAGCATCTGATTATTGCCTGCAGTTGGTTCCGACAGCGTATAAACACTATTATTGCCACTGATGGTGGTTTGGCTGCATGATACCATCAACCGTGTATATGGTCACGTTTACAGAACGTTAAAATGTAAAAAGATTCTCTATCTCTAGTGTCTATCCAGGTTTGAATGCAGGCGTTCATGTGTTCTCAAATACCTGCCTCACCCTGTATAATTAGTATTTACACTTTGCATTAAATAATTCTCTGTTGCTCACTTTTATTTCTAAAAACAGAAAATTTCCATCTTTAATAGCCGGAAATGTTCATCTTGAAAATGGGGAAAAGAAAAAAAGACAGCAAATTTGTGTAAAAAATTGGAGAATGAATGGCAACTTCGTTGCTACTACAATATCCGATTTTCGACGGATTTGTTTTTTGTTGTTGCAGCGTATTCTTTATGTGCAAAGCACATTTTACAAAGATAAAGCATTGTTGATGACAATTTATTAAAGTTTCAGGAAGGATAACCCATTAAAATACTAAAAAATGTCCCAATAACAACTCATAGTGAGTGTTCTACTCAGGAATAACCATATAAATCTTCTCGACTACTTACTTTATATCACTTTTTCCGCTCATGACGGTCATATCTTGGCCATACCTAAGGCGTACTTTCATAATATATGTTGTACGAATAATGAGATTATCATATGACTTTCCTGTGGTCACATACAACCTTAAAATTGTACCTGCAGTTGTTAGCCATCTTGAGAGAACAACTGGACCGGGGTTTTTTAATGCTAGATAGACCGCATTCACCTCGTAGTATTTCTATGCGAATAACATGTAAATATTGCTGAGCATTACTGGAAACCATTTTATCCGTGTTATATGGCATGTTCTCGACACTCATTGAAGAAAATGAAGGTACAAGTAGCTCCTCGTAGGTTTTGATTTCCGTACCAATTGGCCCATAATAGTCTATAGGACCAATTGTTGCGCCATCTAAAGAATTTAGTAAATGTCATAAAGGCAACTCATTTGTATGAAGCAAACAAATGCACCACAGTATGGATCTTTTGAGTTCCAGCTCCATCAGGCGAATAACTTCTCTCTTGAGAACAATATTTACATTTTTTGCCGCATCCAATTACTATAAGACCATATAATTGCATGGTATTTGAATAAAAAAGAATGATTATAAAAAGTGGGGGAGGATTGCAAGTTGTGCAGATATATTAAGAAAAAGAAACAACGTATAAAGGCACCAAAAAAATATGTTTAAAAGCATACACCTGTTTCAAAACCTCTAAGGTTTCCTCATCAGTGCTTAAAATAAAAGTAAAATTAAAACATTATGTAAAAAGGGGGGGGGGGAAGAGAGCCAGAAAGGCGTACCTTTCAGCTCTACTGCCAACAGCGAAATGTGACATACGGCTGACAAACAGTTACGGAGTCTAACTCACGCGCATACTCAGGGAGACCAATCAAAATCACCCAACTGCTCCGGAAGAGTTCAAAGTTAGAAGGAGAAAAGGGGGGGGGAGGAGTGAAGAGAATTATAGAAAATTAAACCATATCTTTGAAAAATTGGGCGTACTGGATAAATCGTTAACTAAACTGTTTGAATTGACATATGGAAAAATTCAACATTGAAAAATTTAAATTTGAACATATAGAAAAATTCAAACAGTTTAGTTAACTGTTCCAGTGCGCCCAATTTTTCAAAGATATGGTTTAATTTTCTATAATTCTCTTTACTCCCTCGCCCCCCCCCCTTTTTTTTCTCCTTCTAAGTTTGAACTCTTGAGTAGCAGTTGGGTGTTTTTGATTGGTCTCCCTGAGTATGCGCGTGAGATCGACTCCGTAGCTGCTTGTCAGCCGTTTGTCGCATTTCACCGTTGGCAGTAGAGCTGAAAGGTACGCCTTTCTGAATCTCTGTCCACCCCCCCCTCCATTTTACACAATGTTTTAATTTTACATTTATTTCAAGCACTGGTGAGGAAACCTTACAGGTTTTGAAACAGCTGTATGCTTTTAAACAGATTTTACGTGTGCCTTTATACGTTGTTTCTTTTTCTTAAGAATGATTATTGCTTCTTTTTCTGGATTTAGATTCTGCTGTAGCAACAGTAAATTGTACAATATACAAAGACTCGGGTTACTTACCATGAAATTAATTATCTTCATTTCTTGTTTTTGTGTAGTACTTTGTGTTCTTCAGCTCTTGCACTTTCGTGTTGTCTCTTCTATACAGGATAAAAAAATAATTTAATACATTAATATGAACGATAAATGATTTTTAATCCTGTGGCTGTACTTTTTACACAATACAAATGATTCTTTAATTCTTATTTTTAGTTATATTTTTAAGTTCAAAATTTACATGAAATCGTTTTTCGGCAATGTATTTAAGAAATTGATAGAATAATTTATTTTTTTGCATGTATGCAATTTTGCTTAAAAGACAACTTAATCATCCCGAGTCAAGAGTAATTTAATAATAAGAAAAATATAAATTTTAATAATAATTTAAATTTTTAATTATATTTGGGACGTTTGGGTCACCAGAAGATATGAATGGATTTCAATTTAAAAATAAAAATTTAAACTAATACAGTACATAAAATACAACTTCTTCAGCATGCGCCAAAAGCAATAAAAACAATTAAAAAAAGGAAATATATTAGAAATTTTCATAAAAATGTCAATTTTTAATTATTTATTGGGTGTTTGGGATATCGGAAGATATGAATGGATTTTAATTTTAAAAAATGCAAACTAATATACATAAATGACAACATTTCCAAACTACAGCGTTTCGATTGTCCACATTTCAATTTTTTGATCCAGCCTTGTGGGTTTATTTAGAATTCATGAAATTTTATAGGATTTATACAATTTGCAAAATAAAATCAGATCAAATTAATATTTTGGGGGGTTTTAAAGTTATCTTCCATAGAAGCTAAATAGTTTCCATTTATAAAACAATGAATTAATGAAACAAATGTACATAAAATAATTACTTTAAATATAAAAGAAATATAAGCAAAAATTATGAAATTTAAAATCAATATAAATATCTATTAAATTTTAGTGTATCAAAATCAAAAGAAACATTCATAGTTATAGCGAACATTTGTCATTCTGATACAATGACATGTAAAGAGATTAGATAAAAATAAATTGAATAAGATTTATTATTTCAGTAGATGTGGAAAAAAACTTAAGGAATTTCCTGAAAAAAAAACAGAAGGATTAAAAGCACTAGAAAGGTTTTATAAATTGTACTTTTTCAAAAAATGAAAAATTCACAAATATGATGGGTGCTTTACATTCGGAGGGGAGGGGCTTAGTTTCGGTACTTTCCTTAATACAGAACCTTTTTTTAAAAATTAAAATTGAGTAATATTCTTTAAAATATGTTAGTGGTTTATTCGTACGTTATTTTATTATTTGAAAATCATTTTATGCTTCAATTAACAAAAGTGTTTACATTATCTAAAATTAAAAGCTACAAATTTCTGCTTTATTCTCTTCGCTGATTCCTGGATAATTCTAAAGAAACAAGAATAATCTTTTCATTGAAGAAAATGGTTTTCCAACAAAATAAAAAATATGCTTTTTTTTATAATGACTTTTTTTATAATGAACAAAGGTATGAATTTTACCAAAATAATTCGCCATAAAAAAAATAATATGTTCTGTTAATAATTATTCATTTCTTAAGTGAAGGACTGAAAAGAAAATGCTATTTAATTACTTTTGTTTCAAAAAGCACCATTCTTTAATTAGCAGATAAAAATATATAATTAAATAAAAGTAGGAAATTTTGCATTACATAAAATTTTGTTGGAGTAATTTGTTTATTTGTTACAAGATTTTACAGCAATTTATACAATATGCTTTTAGGGATTGTTTCTAGTTTTGAATTCAAATATAATATTTCTGAATAGATTATTTTCTTTTTAAATCATTACTTCATATGAAGCTTCCTTCAAGAGTAGATTACATTAAATAATTTAAATGCATTGTATTTATAAAAAAAATTCTAATTTAACGTTAAAAATAATTCTTCTTTAAATATTACTTCTAACTTCTTTTTGTATATATTTTTGCACTCTTTAAGGGTGTTTGGCACGCAAAAACTATTAAATAATAATAAGAAAAAAACGTTTGTTGCATTAAAACATTATCTGTTTCATTTTCGCTTAAAGTAACGTTTAAATCGTGTTTTTATATTAATTGAAATATAATTTTTTAGCTCACAGGCTATCAAAGCCTGAGAGCTAATGTGCCCGCCCGTTCTGTATGTATGTATGTATGTATGTATGTATGTATGTACGTACGTATGTACGTAACGCGATAACTCTTGATAGAAACATCCGATTTGCTTCAAATTTTTTTCCTAGGTTCACTGTGATAAGGCGCTTCCCTGATTAGTTTTTGGAGTTCATTGGTTAAGGATAAAGGGGGAAAAACGGGGTTAGTCCACCCCCACCCTCCCCTTAATTCAGATAAATGGGTTTTTCATGCAGAATGATTCGATTTGCTCCGAATTTGATATACCGGTTTATTATGTTAAGGAACTTCCCTGATTAGTTTTGAAAGTTCATTGATTAAGGATAAAGGGGGAAAAACGGGGTTAGTCCACCCCCCTTAATTCAGATAAATGTCTTTTTCATGCAGAATGATTCGATTTGCTCTGAATTTGGTATAGCGGTTTATTATGTTAAGGAACTTCCCTGATTAGTTTTGGGAGTTCATTGGTTAAGGGTAAAGGTGGAAAAACGGGTTTAGTCCACCCCCCTTAATTCAGATAAATGGGTTTTTCATGCAGAATCATTCAATTTGCTCCGAATTTGGTATACCGGTTTATTATGTTAAGGAACTTTGCTGATTAGTTTTAGGGGTTCATTGGTTAAGGATAAAGGGGGAAAAGGGGGGTTAGTCCAACCCCTTAATTCAGATAAATGGGTTTTTCATGCAGAATCATTTGATTTGCCCCGAATTTGGTATACCGGTTTATTATGTTAAGGAACTTCCCTGATTAGTTTTGGGAGTTCATTGGTTAAGGATAAAGGGGGGAAAACGGGGTTAGTCCACCCCCCCCCCTTAATTCAGATAAATGGGTTTTTCATGCAGAATGATTCGATTTGCTCCGAATTTGGTATACCGGTTTATTATGTTAAGGAACTTCCCTGATTAGTTTTGGGAGTTCATTGGTTAAGGATAAAGGGGAAAAACGGGGTTAGTCCACCCCCCTTAATTCAGATAAATGTGTTTTTCATGCAGAATGATTCGATTTGCTCCGAATTTGGTATACCGGTTTATTATGTTAAGGAACTTCCCTGATTAGTTTTGGTGGTTCCTTGGTTAAGGATAAAGGAGGAAAAACGGGGTTAGTCCACCCCCTTAATTCAGATAAATGTGTTTTTCTTGCAGAATGATTCGATTTACTCCGAATTTGGTATACCGGTTTATTATGTTAAGGAACTTCCCTGATTAGTTTTGGGGGTTCATTGGTTAAGGATAAAGGAGGAAAAACGGGGTTAGTCCACCCCCCTTAATTCAGATAAATGTGTTTTTCATGCAGAATGATTCGATTTGCTCCGAATTTGGTACACCAGTTTATTATGTTATGGAACTTCCCTGATTAGTTTTGGGGTTCATTGGTTAAGGATAAAGGGGGAAAAGGGAGGTTAGCCCGCCACTCTTAATTTAGATAAATGGGTTTTTCATGCAGAATGATTCGATTTGCTCCGAAGTTGGTATACCGGTTTATTATGTTAAAGAGCTTCCCTGATTTGTTTTGGCGATTAATTGGTTAAGGATAAAGGGGGGTTAGTCCACCCCCTTAATTTATATAAATGTTTTTATTTTTGCAAGATTATTCGATTTGCTCCAAATTTGGTATACCGGTTTATTATGAAAAGGAGCTTCCCTGATTAGATTTGGAGGTTCACTGGTTAAGTATAAAGGGGGAAACGGGGGCTAATTCCCCTTCACTTATTTTTTTGAGTGGCATTATTCTTTAAAATAAGAGTATAATATACAATTAGTGTGAATAGTCTGTGAGCTCAATGCCATCAGTTTAGCTGGGCACTTTTCTTTTTAATTTTTTTCTGGTTTGTTTTCAAAATCTAGCTTTCAAACAAAGGTTGTCATGGAAACGACTTCGATTGAAATATAAACAAGCTTTTTCACGGCGGCAGATTTATTCCGAAATTAAATACATTATTATTTTAATTTTAAAGATACTAGAGGGTCGTACCCGGACTTCACGGGTTACAAAATATAGGTAAAAACCTTTTTTTAATTGAAAAGTATTATTATTATTTTACATACAATATATTTTTTAGATGGCCAACCAAAAACTAAGCATTTTTCATATAAAAATATGATTTATACAATCAAATAAACTGTTGAAATTTATCATAAGCGATTTTTTCATATTAGCCGCATGCTAAGAGTTATTAGCCCAAGTTTTTGCCGCTTACGGCATCATTTTATTTTCTAATAATTTCAGAGCTTTAATCACGTAGTTCAGTTACATGTCTGTGAAATTTCTGTTAAATTTGTATTATTTTATTTATTTAATCATAGTGGAAGTTTTACTTTTGTTTACGGAATATTAGTCGTAAGAAAATGATGAACTCTTTAAGTTTTTTTAAGGGTAAACGGATTAATCCTTCTTAAAAGCGCTCCACTCGATGGAGATAAATAAAAAAAATAACCTCCCGCAATCACCCTTTTTAAAAAATTGGTATTTTAATTTGATCATTTTAAACGTAAAGTCTCGATAGTCAGCAAAATCTTTGCATGTGAACAGTTGCAATCTTAACTTGAGATTCTAATCCCAGTAGCAGTGAGTAAAACTTGCCGTAATTTAGATTTTTTTGACGCGTTTGAGTTAAAAAGTTTATTTTTATCAAAGAAAATTATCATTTTCTTTTAAATATGACGCCATTTTGGCTAACTTAGGCATTTCACCTTGTGTGTGAAAAGAAGACATATAGAAGGAAAAACCTTTATCAGGAAAATGCGTGTTTTCAAAAGCAGAACGTAATTTTCCGTTCAAAATATTATGTTCCTAATGGAATTTTGCGCCATTAAAACCTATACAGCAATTTGTATCAACAGTTTTGATTTTTTATCAGATAATCACATGAATAAAGATAAATAAACCTCATTATTTCTCTTTTCTCTGAAATAATGAAAGTTATCTCATTACAATCATTTTGAAGAAGTTTCATGAAATACTTTTAAAATTAAAATGTAATAACGGAATATAAAAAAAAAAACAGCTAGTGTGGGTACATCTACAAATGAACAGCTTTCGGTTAAAAAAATTATTAGTAAATTTGGTTCAGCAGAAAGCTCAAGGCATATGACTAAAAAATATTCTTGTGTATTAAATATACAGATTATATAAAATTAAGAAAAAATAAATTAAGCAAAATATGTTATTTTGATAAAATTACAGTAACATGTTTTAAGGAATAGCAAAAAAATTTTATTAGCAGAGAGAACTTTGGACAAAAACTTGTTGAACCTGATATTATTTTCAACCTCGAATTATTGCCAAGATCTTCGTTGATTGCTTGTCTAACTCGGCGAAGCGAATTCATAGAAGAAATAATCATCAAGTTCTGCAATATAAATCGCTATTTTTCGTACAAAGAGGATGCACACTGTATGTTACTGCTCTTCCATAAAGTCATTCTAAATGTTTGTAAAACATTGCGTTTTATCAGTGTGTGATTTCGATTACGTTATTTTCAAAGATAAATCATTTTGACCGGTGAAGAATTTTAAAGCAACTGGGGTTAAAATGACACACTTCTACAGAATATATTTCAGTTTTAAAAATTAAAATACACGATTTATTATAAAATGACGTCAATTGCATCCGCTAAAACATCCGACTTTTATGATCCAGTCTTAAATATCGTCTGTAGAAAAGTGTGCATATTAAGTCATTATCATGGAATAATAGACAAACAGATCAAACATCAATGACGTCATTTAAAAGTAGTGCATATTTATACTTCATTTGACCTTTCATAAACCAAATTCAGCGTAGTAATAATATTTCTTTTTACAGCGTACCTAAGGTCAAACACTCCTTCAAAAATTAAACTTGACAATGTGCTAAGCACGTTTCGAAAGGAGGTCCCAAATGTGCCTTGGTCCATGCCGCGATTTTTTAGATATGTTTTTAATTAGCCTTTAAAGATACATGTGGCGTATTGAGAAAGGCACTAAATGCAAACTAGTCGCGATTCCCATAATAATTATGTGACTAAATCTAATTATAGTATTTTAATATTTTGACGTTTTTTGGTTTTATAGTACTACTGCAGAAATAAATTACACAAATATATAGTTAAAAATTGTTATCTAGGCTTTAAAAGCCGATGGCGAATAGAGTACGCCGCACGTGTCTTTGTGTATGTCCAAACCATTCATGTCTTTACGGGTTATCTCGGCTGACTACCGACAATTTTTTTCAAAAATCATTATCAACAATCCTTTTATATTTCTGCGACAATACGTACTTCCATCGCTTTTCAACTCCTATGCCGAATGCCCGCAAAAAGAAATCTGTGTGTAACGGATAAATGTGATTTGCTCAAAAACTATGTGACGTAGGGTAATCGCTAAAGTTTCCTTGAAAGTATTAAATTAACTTCTACTACTCTTTTTTTTTCCATAATCTTATTTTCAGTATATTAGGAAATAGAGGGGGGGGGGGTGTATATTTTATCATCGCATTTTCAACGATATCTCTGAAAATACTATACCTAAAATTAAAAGAAATGTATTTTTGAGTTCGTCGTTACAAAAGCAATCAGACGATATCTCACACAATATACAATGAAAAGATCTTTTTTGAGTAACTTAATTAGGAAGTGTACTTTTTTCATAAATATATTTGCAGCCAATTTGAACTTTCCACATACCATAGTTTTCGAGTAAAATGGCCGTGACAGGCGTACAGAAAGACAGACAACCAAACACAAGAGCGATCTTTTAATGGTTCCGTTTTTACATTTTATGTACGGAACCTTAAAAAGATAATAGATTAAAACAATTCAGATGTGCCAATCCCAAAATATTCTTCTATCTCATACATGTTATTACAGCAAAATTTGCTATTAATGCGCAAAAATTAAATGACAATATATGCAGATTGCGATGATTCTAAAAGCATAGGTTCATTAGTTTGTATGGATTTAAATAATATATATAATGTCAGCCTGTTTCAAACAAATCGTTGTATTCCGACACCTACCCTCTTAGATGTCTGCAACCAAAATTCTCAACCCGAAGAGCATAAAAGAGACAGATGATGGGCAGTATACAATAAGTCTCTATTTTTGTGAAATTGTAAAAGGATATGAACTTTGATTAAATACTGCACATTAGTTTGATTAGTTCTGTGCACGATTTTTGCGATAGATAATTCTGAATAAAGTAGCTATCGCGAAAATCGTGAAAAATGAAGTACAGCAGCATTACCAATTATACGATTTACACGAAATTCTAACCAGCATCAACTTATGTCAAGGTCTAATGGGATATGAAGTTTTATTAAATCACTTGTGTTAGTTCTTCAGATATGACTATGGCTAAAATAGTGTAAATCTTGAACAATGCAGCATAGAAGCATAACCTATTTGGGCGATTTATACCAAAACATAATCAGCAGCAACTTTCCATCAATATCTAGCTGAATCTGACTTTAAATGGAAATCCACACATCAGTTCTTAAGAATGAAAAATTAAGAATATGAGCTCCAACATTTATTTTCGATTTACACCTAAAACTAACCAACAACAAATTATATCATGGTCTAACGGAATCTAAGTTTTTTTAAATTCTGAGCATTAATCATTGGGATAGAGCACCCACAAAAGTTTTGTCACATACAGACATTTTATAAAAACAGTCATATCGAATTCAGGTCCTTTTAAAACGCATTAATGAAAATGTTTTTCACGAATAGATAATTTTCTTATGCTAAAGACAGAAGAAAGTTAAATAAACAAGATAAAAAACTATTTTTTAAATTTTAAAATTGTTTTATAATGTGTTAGTGCTGCACAAAACAAAATAAAGTGCATAATATTTTTGACAATACATTTGTATTGTAAATGTTACTCTTGATACTGACTGTAAAATTGTAACGTCAGTGCTACACTTTATAACAACAATAAAATTGTATTGAATAGAATCAAAACACTCTCTTAAAATTACTGTCGTGAAGGAATTTTCACCTTTTTGTTAATATTGACATTAAAAACATACATATATTTACATAAAAATTGTTACAAACATATAAAGATATTAGTTAATATAACCCCGAGATCTTTCAAACGCACACGCGATTACGTGTGATTTTCCATTCCAGTCAGTCATATTTTCCCCTTTGAAAATGAACGCATGTGCGTTTCAAAGATTTCACGGATTTACCAACAATTATCTTCATGTGTTTGTAACACCTTTTAGGTAAATATATTTATGTTTTAACGTTTATATAAAATTGTATTGTCAATGAGAATGTTAACATTGGCAATAAAATTGTATTGTCAATGATAATGTTGACATTGGCAATAAAATTGTATATGTATGATGATATTGCTATTAAATAAAATTATATGTTTTATATCTTAAAATACTTCTCGTATTCTGATAAAAATGACAATGAGAAAAAGATTTCGTATAATTCTCAATATTGATCAGTATTTAGTTTAAATTTAATAATCACTTTTCTTAATTATAGAAATAAAGAAACAGAGACCAATTGATAACCATGAAAAATGTATTTTATCACGACAAGTAAATTTATAAATCATTTTCTTCTGTAAAGATTTCTTTAAACTGACAAAACAATACATAAACTATTCATGAAATAAAAACTCCGCTAATCTAAATATTTTAGCAATAAAATAAAAATAAATTAAATATTTATGTCTTCATTAAATGATTCTACTGTTCTTTAAACAACTGCTGTGCAAGATTTTTATTTAAATAAAGGAATTACAGGAAAAGCTAATACTTAAAAAATGAACATCCATAAACCTGAAGGATTTTGAATTTGTCTTGAGAAATTTATTGTTGTTTAAGTATTTCGTCAGATAATTATCCAGACATTCATTTTAAATTTAGATTTTTTCGAATGCATTATTTTTCGTATAACTTCTAACAATATAAAACCGAAACGAGTTATTTTTAAGAAGCTTTATGAAAAAACATTATTTAATTGAAATATATTCAGGAAATGTAAAATGATATAATAAAGCGGAATAAAAAGTGGTGCACGGGCTTATTTGGTCAAATTCGACTTATTTGCTTTGTCAAAAAAATACATTATAGAAATTGTTTGTTACTAATAAAAACTATTTTTTTTTTTTATAATATAATGAAATGGAAATTGTACATTACTTTCCATATATACTGATTTCTGATTTAATATGCAATATAATACAATTAAAATTCACATTAAATGAGAAATTAGTATACAGTGCAAGCACAAAAAAATCTTGACGTTCATTGAAAATTTATTTTTTAAATCCTTATTTCCAATTACTATCTTAACTAAAAAAATAAAGGAGAATGCTGAGTCATGTCAATACGTAAGGGTCACCACCACACGTACCCATCACGGGATAGAAACTCTCTCTTGCCTCTTCTATTTAAATCAGGGAAAAGTAAATAAAACATCTGAACATTAAAATTGCGCTTGAGTGTCAAGATTTTTTTTTTTTTTTTTTTTTTTTTTTTGCTGGCACTGTTTATAAAAAGTAATGTCAAATTTTCATTTCATTATTTTTTGCGGGAAAAAATAAGATTTGTCAAACTGAATATGTAGGAACTTATGTAAAATGATAAAGCACATCAATGTGCATACCATACATTAATACGCAATGTATACTTAAAAAGAAAAACAAATAAGCAAGTAATTCATATAATTCTTTCTCTGTATCTTATAGAAAAATGAACAAATATATTTTTTTTTGTAATAATTTACTTATTGTATAAGTTTAGGTGATAAAATATGAATTTAACGTATTAAAATCAAAGCAAAAAACATTCTACAAGCGACTTTTAAGTTTTTTAAAGATAATTTGTGACAGTAAGAAAAAAAAATCCAATTCATGTTAACAAAAAAAAAAAAAAAAAAAAAAAAAAAAATCCTCTTTTTAACGTTTTAGGTATTTGCAAAAACATATGTGTGTGTACCTCTAAATATCAATTTAACTTGTTAAAATCAACAAAAAGAAATTCTACAAATGAATTTTATGTTTTTTTAAATTAATTTGTGACAGTAAGAAACAAAAATTTAAATCATGTTAGCAATAAAACAGCAACAAAAGAAAATCCTCTTTTTTACGTTTTAGAAATTGCAAAAATATGTATACACTTTCGGTCTTTTAAAATTTAAAATACAGGTATTTTCCATTCATGCAATTTTTTTACAGCTATGGTCAGACGTGCCCATTCGAAGGCTTTGGACTTGCAGCACAATATATTTGTTTATTTCATTATTCAATAGCAAGTACACTACTGAGAATATATTGAATTATAAATATGAACTTACGAAAAAATAATAAAGGGGAAATTTCGAAAGACAAACAATGTGAGGTATTTGTTACATAAATAAAACAAATTGTAAAACCTTCACATTATGCTGTGAACATTCCATTAATTATTTTATTTTTTACAGGAAGGCGAAAAAAAAACTGTATGCTTGTAAAAGGACTTCGATAGCTTAGCATGATATTTTTCGCTTAACGTTCTGAATGACCTACAGGGTTATTCAATAAAAATTTACCTAATGCCATGGCAAATCAGGAATACAAAAAGGATGGAAAATTACATAGGAACATAGTGTCGCAAATCACTTACTTATTCACAAATACACAGTGTTTCATCCTAACTCAATTTGGGTTTACTGTAATAACTTTCTGAAAACTGAAGTATGATATAATAAAACATTTAACAGACATTCTCAACTTTGTTGTAAATATGATAACACCAAACAAAAGTGGTAGAAGTTTCCGTTGTAGGCGCCAGCAGTATGCACTGTGATTATCCATCCATATAGTATCATCGATTGCCTGAGCAATATGTTTTATCTAGATCTTTTCATAATGTTATCACCTTTCAAACAAAACAAGGTACATATCGTTGGATTTTCATTACAATGCTTTTGTTTTTCTCGAAATTATTACCGTCTACTCGGGTTCAGTTTGGATGAAACACCCTGAATTTGTGACTGAATAAGTGGTCTGCGACCCTATGTTCCTATGTGATTTTTTATCCTTGCTGTATGCGTGATTTGCCATGTCATTTTGTAAACTTTTTTAAATCACCCTGAATATATATTTATTTTCCTTCAGTGTGTCGAGGTGGTGCAATAATGGATTCTGTAGGCTTGATGACAAGGAAAAGCATGCGTTGTACTGCACTGTAAAAAATCTATATACTAAGAATTTTCTAGGAAACTGGGATGCCTAGAACTTTTTATGTAATAGCAACTACAAAAAATCATATAATGGATAGACGTGTCCCCCCCCCCCCCGAACTGTAAATCAAGAAATCTGTAAGGTTACTAAGAATTTTTTAGGAAACTGCGATGCCTAGAACATTTTATATAACTGCAACCCGGGTTACAGACAAAATTTTAATACGATTACTGCAATTTTTGAAGATCCTGTTGGAAAGACAGATTTCTGCAGTTTTACAAAACTAGATTTTTAGATTTTACATCTCTTTTGTAAAGCCTACAGATAAAAGACTACAAATAAGAATATACAGATTTCTGTAACTTTACATCTGTAGAATTACATTTTTTTTTTTTTTTTTTACAGCGGGATAATTAATCCCGTTAATTTTAGAGAATAAAAAAAAAATAAATAAATTAGCGACCACTTTTGAAATAACCATTAAAACATTAATGAACATTTTCCAAAGAAATTTGACTCCCACGAATTATGTTTAAACAATACAATGCTACAATCCACAGTACGAATTTAAAGTTTGGGGGTTTCAATAAACAGGTACTCTCTTTATTCTCTGGATACTTTAAATCTTATTTAAAATCACATAAAACAGATTTGAGAAAACTAATAACGTATACTGCTCCAAGAAAGCAAGTAACTTTGAATGAACTAACAATGCTCAAGATTATAAGTTTGCATCACTTGGAAAAAATCATTAATTTAAAATGATCCTAACGAAGGAAAAATATATTTGCCTTTTTTTATATTTCAATTGGTCAATATTTTTTTTTAAACATATATTTCAAATATTGTTTCCAATTTTGTTAATCTATTTTCTATATTGTTTTTTCATTTTATATAATTATGTTGTTATAAAAGTTTTATAACTTGTATATTATACTGTTTAATGTTAACATGTAATATTTCAATACAAATGATATCTTGAAAATTTTTTAGGACCTATCGTCTTGCAACACACGGTATACAGGGTGCGATTTTAAGCCATTTCCACATCAATTAACTTCAGAACGGTGACACCGTAAATTGGATCTCCAAATGCTCTGCACACCAGAATTGTCTGCGATTTAAGATCGCAAAATGAACTGTAAGAAATTAGTGTTGTCCTGGGAAATTTGAGCCCTCATTTACGCGAGACATCAGACAACACTAGTAACAAGTATAATTTTACTAGAGAAAACTGTCCTAAAATAATATACCCAAAAGAAAAAATGCTTTTATTCATACAAATGTTTTCTCAGAACGTTTATTTTTTTACAATCTAACTTTGAAATATATACAAAATGCAATGCTGTTTTTCAACAAGCACCAAAACAAAGCCACAAAGTCATAATAACGATTTATATAAAATGGTGCACATATCATTTGTTCTACTGTGGTACCCTAAAATGACACACCCGTAAGTTACTATTCGTTCTACCTGCCTACACCACCCACAAACACATATTTTTGCACACCAAGAAACACCGGCACATTCCTATATGACCACTATGAACATTTAGAGCAGACTAGGGAGGGTTGGCGTACTTTTTTACATTTTTTTTTATTTTTTAAATATTGAACGTATAATAAAGTTTTATATATCATTTTATTCGTTATACAATCAATTATAAAAATAAAATCGCTACATAAGTGTAATACATAAGTAATTAGAAAAATGATTGATTTTAATCATGAGGAAAACTGGGTCAAGGCTCCCCACATATCGGAGGGTTGACCCATTATATTGGGTGCTTGACACACTTTGTTTTACATTGAAATATTTAAAGAAACAAAATCAGTTAAAAAATAAATAAATAACTTTATACTACATGCTTTAATTATTATAAAATATATTTTTGAAAATGTGATGCTGAAACGAGCCTGTGTAGACGCACTCGCATGTCAGAGGAGAAAAATGTTGTTTTAAACAGGATTTTGTCTGAGCAGGTATAATTGTACATCAAGGAAAATGAAATTTTAATATTTAAGACCATTTTCCGTTTTCATAGGGTTTCATGTATTATTATGTCCGGATTTAGCCGCTGCTGTAACTCTTTTTTTGTCTCCTTGTCCTACTTTTTATGCCACTCGACCTGACAACTCTAGTTGTCATATAGTTTGGCTTCATCTCACTATATTTATCCTGCTGAATTTTGTCTATATACCTTCCTAAAGTTTTTCCATCAATGCTATTTTTTTGCAGCCGCAGAAGCACTTAACTTAACTTATCATTAACAACTTTTATTCCTGTCAAGGACAAAGTACTTTCAGTACTAAAATTTTGAAATAAACGACTGGCACCGGAATTTACGAACAAATTTATTTGGAAATTATCAAAAGGCTATATTCCACATACATATTAAATGGAAAAGATTTTATCAAAATTCTTGTGTCATTGTGGCGTTTGGGAATTAAAATTAAGTGGTTTCAAAAACATACCACCGCCCCTGAAAGATTTAAGACAGCTGCTCTCATACTTTCTCGTGCTTTCTAGTCTTTTCTACTGTTTCTATTTACCTACCATAAGTAATATTTAAATGAAAATTTTTCTTATTTACTTTCACATTTAAATTTCATTAAATATTTTCATGGAGTAGATACAATAACAAATTTTCACATATTTCTTTAATCAGTTTTAAATATTTTTATTTTCGATCATCCCATTTTACTGTAGCTTTACTGGAAATTTACATTCTTTTTAATACATAACCATTACCATTTCATTATGCACAGTGTATAATTAAAAGATTTCCAAAAACGCTAAATTAGGGGAATCTTGAGCCAACCCTCCCTCACATTGACTGTGTCAAGCCTACCCACATAGCCCTTTTCTAAAAAGAGCACATTGTTAAATTAAGCCTATCTTACTCTACAATCTTTATACCTGGACTGAAAGCTCAATATTTCTGCATTAACTGAAACCTACTTACTTAAATTGCAATGATATATTTTATCTAAAAAAAAGCTTACAAAATATTTCTAAAAAACACAACTTTTAGGTTGAAAACGCCTCACAATTGATTTGTTCCACATCTATTTCGATTATCTGTATGAAACAAAGACTGTTGTTTGAGCATTCCAGTACCTTTGGTTGAAACCTATTTATAAAACTCTGAAATTCTTTTAAGTATGAAAACTGATGGGTGGGTTAAGCCTCCCTAGTCCACCCTAACACATTTTATTCACTTTTCCTTCGGTTTTGAGTGACTGGATTAATCGTTGGAATAAAGACATGCTCAATCATCTGCAGAAAGATCCACGTCTTTGCCTTCATCACTGGATCTAAAAAGGCGAATTTTCCCCTGAACATGTAGAGCTGTGTGTATTCAAATTCGAATTGAAGAGCTCAGTAGAGAGTGTTATGCTACAGTTTCTTTAAAATTATTTTTGTACGAAGTCGTTATCAGGTATTCTATCACAAGTAAAGCTAATATACCAAAATTATATTTAGCCTTGAAGATTTAAGACATTATTCATTAATATTTAATATTTTATTATTTAATAATTAAAATAACATTAATATTTTTTTAATATTTAAAAATTAAATATGAATAAGTTTTTTTTTTTTATTGAGTTCAGTACCACACCTATTAATATTTTAAACACATGGTATCAAACAGAAAATAAATCATTAAAACTGACAACAAAAACTTTCACATCAAATTTCTTCAAATGTAATTTTTTTTACTTAAAATGTTCTTCCACTTAGCTCTTCAATTATGTTTTCATCAGCTTTTGCGTTCACTTCGACAATATTAGAACTGCTAGTTTAGGACTGCACCTTCGCGTTTCCTCTTTTTGCAGGGTGATTTCACACGAGGTGCAAAATGAAGTGGACGCATATAGAGTGGTGCAATAAATGGAGATAATGAATTTGAAGATTCTTCCTGATTAAAAGATACATACATACGTCTTCGAGTATCAGAAACGGATATTGTTGGCGTTGGAGTTTAAGGAAGTGATATATACACTGTTAAAATTGACGGATAAGCTCTAGATAGGCTGTTATCTATGGAACTTGTGTTGCTGTCGTTGCTTTCTACTTTTTTTTGGACTTTCTATCACATGTGAAACATAGAAAACATGATCGGGACAGATGTCTGTGTTCAAGGGATATATTTCAATTTTTAAAAACATTCATCCCAGTTTACGTACAATCACCCTATATTATATA
This sequence comes from Maratus speciosus, assembly GCA_963932465.1. NCBI lineage: Eukaryota > Metazoa > Arthropoda > Arachnida > Araneae > Salticidae > Maratus > Maratus speciosus. Next base: position 185,004,339 of record OZ010800.1, read on the forward strand.
GAGAGGCAGTATTCGAGATCACATGCATTTATGAATTTTTGAATATACAGAAAATCATCTAACAAGAAATATGTCCTCACTTCATACTTCAGATATGTAATCACTGAAATGAAACAGAAGTGAATTAGCACCAATAAATCGTCTCCATTAATTTCTGACGAAAGTGTAAACAATTTCTTTGTAAATAATGAAAAATGTAATCTAGAAAACTTTGCCATTAGATGCTTATTGTTGCTGACATAATAAGTGCTGTCCTCTTGCTGCAATAAGAAACATTAGGTATGTCATTTTGTCATTTTGGGAGAGTTTCCCTATGTATTGTAAAGCGGCTTTGCAATGTGCGATTATGCTACTTATAGCGACAGCTGTCGTAGAGTTAGATTCCGATTAATATAAATATATGAGATAAATTGCAGACGCAAACTACAAAATTGTTGAACGCCATATATTTAATATGAAGTGACATCTTACATTTAAAATTAACAGGATTAATCGTCCTGAAGTATGAATTCTTGATATTTAATCTCTAGCATAAATACCCCACTAATTGCATACAGAAGTATAGCATTTTGAAACAGAACAATATTTACAATCTAAACTAACATATATAAGCATGGAACATGCTATTAAAATTTATTTTTCTAAGAATGCTAAATATGTTGTCCATTGTCGTTAATCCATTATGCATTCGGCATGAATTAAAATGGTGGACAAATTTATGATATTTATTATATTTTATTTTTAAAATACATTTTCCTTGCGTACATGTGTTAGTCTTTTTTTATTTAATGTGCATCTGCATTAAAATGCCCCCTTACACTTCTGCATAAAATCTGTGGCGTATTTTCCGCTAATGATAGGAAATTAAAAAATGCATTCCAAGGTGACTATAAAAGTTATTTATATTATAAGATACGGTTTCATACATTCTATAACTCCTTACTTAACTCTTTTTCCGATACCGTACCGACATCAGGATAAGAATATAAAACTGACTTATGGAGCTTGGTAACGCTGTAAGTTGTCTCATCGTGTGGCACATAAACATGTAAATATTTTGTTACACTTTGAGGCCATGTTGTAGTTGTCATCATTCTGAATTCAATGATGTGGAAGAGATTTTAGTATCCATGTGTATAATATTATACACTAAATTTAAATTATACTGGGAATACACGATAGTATTATCAGTAAACTAATTCGAATGATTTTAAAAGAAATGGGTCTTTTAAAAACATCCGAATTCAAATTAAATAATAGAAATCATCAGAAATCATGATAAAATTTAGGAATAAACTAAAAGCTTTATATTTAAATGAATAAAGCAAGTATATAATTAATTTAAGGAGAATTTAATAGGATTAATGAAAGGTAATAATAAAGAATAAGAAATCACTAAATATGCTTGAAATTTAGCATGTAGAAAGGAAATATCGCGAAAAAGAAATTAATAATATAACAATATCCCCCTCCCTAAAAATTGTATGAACTGGTTGATCTAACAGACTTACAAGTTCATTGGAAGAAAATCTAAAAACTCGGATTACAATGCAACCTCCTGGTAGATTTATAAAAAAAATTAATATCTCTGAATTCTGTTAAGCCTAAAAATAATAATTTTTGAAAAACGTGACTATGTGGGAATTGGTTTTAAAAAAAATTTACACTTTCAAAAATAAGGAATAATGAGTTACAATAACTGTCTGCTAATAACTAGCATAAGCTTCGCTTCCTAAAGTTAAACTAATGTTAAATCATAAATAATAATGCATGGATGTAGGATAACAAAATAAAAGTTCAATAATAAAATTTAACAATAATATACAAATTTTTCTCTTTACTGATAATTTAGAGTTAATTCAAGCATATTCACTTATGGTCCATAAATTTTTTAGTCCTATTGAATCTTTAGTTCTCTATATCAATAATTGTCCAGAGACCATATTTTATATATATGTGTTGTGGCAATTAATAAGAAAAATAATAATAATAACAATTAATAAGAAAAATAGCATTTAATACAAGTAATGCATCTATTAACAATAGTAAAAATAACAATCAAACAATAGTAAATAACAAAAATACCTCAGGTTTTCATAAGTATATTTCTCTCAAATTCAAATGAATAGACCTTCTTCATACATATCATCTTGTAAAATCATATCGTAATAACTCATAAGGGTACACAACCATTATCTAAATGAGCATGATTCAAAACATACAGCTTTCATCAAAATAAAAGAATAATGAGAAAAAAATATGCTCACTAAGTTAATGTTGCAACCAATGTCCGATGCTGCAATGATTTATGTTAATTATATACTTTATTTTAATTATATTTTTATGTTAATTATATACTGTTTTTACAAAAACCGTAATTTCTCTACGAGTATACATGCTATCCTCATAGAAATGAACACATTATATTACAATAAGCCGCTTATTAATATTCTTGAGTTTAAACGCGTTTGTTCAATCAGTTTTTACAGGGTTATCCAAAAGATATTCGCTCTTTTTCAATTTTTTGACGATCCCCTATAGGGTTTCGGGAAAAAAAATCTTCGTGAAAATATATGACCTATACTATACTAGATTAATATTAACACAATTATTCTAATTGGTAAACAAATCATATTAGATGTAAATTTCCAACTGGGTGAAAAATGTCCGGACCAGGATTCGAACCCGGGACCTCCCTGGCTGAAGCCGCCAGTGCTCTGCCATCTGAGCTATCCCGGACGATTCTGGTCGAACTTTTTCACCCAGATAACCTTGATGATTACAGCATCTGGTCTGAAACCTGGTTCAGCTCAACAGAATAAATCTCAGGTAATGGAACTCCAGAAATCGCTGGATACTGTAATCATCAAGGTTAGCTGGGTGAAAAAGTTCGACCAGAATCGTCCGGGATAGCTCAGATGGCAGAGCACTGGCGGCTTCAGCCAGGGAGGTCCCGGGTTCGAATCCTGGTCCGGACATTTTTCGCCCAGTTGGAAATTTACATCTAATATGATTTGTTTACCAATTAGAATAATTGTGTTAATATTAATCTAGTGTAATTTCGTATCCAGCGATTTCTGGAGTTCCATTACCTGAGATTTATTCTGTTGAGCTGAACCAGGTTTCAGACCAGATGCTGTAATCATCAAGGTTAGCTGGGTGAAAAAGTTCGACCAGAATCGTCCGGGATAGCTCAGATGGCAGAGCACTGGCGGCTTCAGCCAGGGAGGTCCCGGGTTCGAATCCTGGTTCGGACATTTTTCGCCCAGTTGGAAATTTACATCTACTATACTATACTGTTTATACACCTGCAGTTTCAGATTACTTCCTCATGTATTTTTGTAGATATTTAACAAAACGTCAAAAATCGCAAGTGATCGGTCACCTTTGGCCATATAGTGTATATCCAAATGCGTATGGCTCATATTTTTAAGAACATACGAATGGGAGTATTGTGTTCACTAAAATAGATAATAGAATTATTTTTTTTCTAAATATTTGATAGTAGTAAATTCAAATAAGTGCACCACATAATACTAACCCAAACAAAATATAAATAAATAATGAATAAATAAATAACACCTTAATACTAGTTAAAACAAAGCATATTTACATAATTTACATCAGTAGGTATTACCAATCATCAATGAGAGAGTGTATTAAACTTAAATGTGAAAATTAAACCTTGACTATAGGAAATTCATCAAAATATAGTGCAAAACAGAGGTAAACTTTACTGAAAATAACATGTTAAATTTACTGTATTTATTTAAGTTGACTATTTTAAAAACCATAAAAACTAAACTTAAGCAGAAATTTTACCCAATAAAAACATTAATTATTAAGAAAATTAAGTATTACAGTTAATGTTTTAAAGTTAATATTTTAAGTCAATTCTATTAAAATAATTAAACACATATTCAAAATTTTAAATTACATATTATCTCTTAATATAAATTAATGGAATTTTAATGAAAGTTTTAATTATAGTTTATATGTCAAAATTCTGATATATATAAGTTTCGCCTAATACCACATTTTCTTACTGAATTTAATTAAATTATGAGAATCCGGAAATTAAATCTAACTGCAACCAGAAATCATATCAAATGAAAATATAAAAATTAACTTATAAATTTTCCTTACACTGACTACACATGATAATTTGTTCAACAAACTTAACCAAACATGTAAAAAATTTAACAATTTTTTCTGTTGTCCACAATTTTGTCATAAACATCAAAATCAAATTTATCAAATATATCAATTATGACAAAATTCCCTGTTATAACCATAAATTTATATATTTCATGTAAAAGGATTAATCTGAGATCTTTTCTTCTTGTATTTCTATTGAAAGCTTTAACCTTTAATTTACTACACATTCTGCCAATGCATTGACGATTTGTTACAGAACTGATCAAATTTTTATATTCTGCAGAGATATAAATTACATAATTTCTGTACTTCTGATCATAACTGTGTTCACATTCATCTGTCATCTCCACTAAAGAGTTACTATTCATTCATCGATGCACCTTACTATCATAAAATTACTTTAATCTTATTCGAATTGAATAAGATTAAAGTAATAGTAATAAAAAATAAATAAAAAGTAAAATATTAAAAATAATAGTAATAAAAGTACTTTAATCTTATACAAAAATACCATAATCGTCTTCAATAAGTTATCGCAGATCAGGATCAAAAGGTTCAATTTTATTTTCGGACATTTTGTCATTCAATTTCAAAGAAATAAAACTAGAATATGTAACTTTAGTATCCTTTATAATTCCAGACTTTAAAAGCATAGCACAGCATAATCCTTAAATCTCTGATATATTACTTTAAAAATATCAAAGCTTTAATTTAATGGGTTAATTTTTAATTAATTTTAATGGTTTAATTTGATGGGTTACCAGTGTTTGTTCCAGTGTTGAAACTAATGAGCTTCTTTGTGTGCCAAAGTTGCGTGGTCTCGGGACCACACAAAATGTTGTGAATTCTATTTTTACTCTTTTACGTAAATCGGTTGCAGATTACGTAAATATAAAAATAACAACATACAAAGAATAATTTTAGTAATAAAAATCTCATAATTTAATAATAACAACACACTGTCACTTTGAAATGAATTATTTCAATTTGCAATCGTTTCCTAACTCAATGTCAAAAGATTAATATTTACTGAGTCTTAGGTTTGAAAATTGAAAATGAAAATTTTATAACGAATTATGTCTAAGAAAGACCAGCCAGGGAACTGTTGGCAAAATCATGCTCGAACAAATCAATAGAAAAATCTGAGGAAAGAACCGTGCATATGCTTTTTGTGACAACGCGTAGAAACACAAAATCATGACGTCGCGTGAGCTCTGGACAATGCAAGAACAAAGACTATGCGTAAATCCTACGTCACGGCCAATGAGAGTGATAAAGCAAAGAGTCCTGGCAATTTGGAGCGGATGCATAAAGAAGTGTAAGTACCCCAACACGTAAAAATAATTTTGGAATAAAATAAGTACAATAAAAAAATAAATAAATGGTTCTTTTAAAAACATTCGAATTCACATTAAATAATAGAAATGTTCAGAAATCATGATACAATTTAGGATTAAACTAAAAGCTTTATATTTAAGTAAATCTAGCAAGATAACAATTTTCGGAGAATGTAATAGGATTAATGAAAGGTATTAATAAAGAATACGAAATTAGTGAATGTGCCTGTAATTCAGTAACTAAAAATGAAATATCGCGAAGGAAACATTAATAATATAACATATATATATTTATATACCAGGAAACACCACGGCTTTGCAAGCATAATAGTTCAAATATGCCAAGTGATATGTGTGCCTAATTTTTATTAAATAAATTATACATTGAAGAATATTTCAAAAATGAATAATTAAGCCACAGTTTGACTAAACTTCATTCTTACACTGCATTAGGCATTAATGAGACTTAAAATGATACGAATAAATAAAACTTATTCTAAATAAATGATAATTTAGAAAGAATTTTCAATCACTTATGCTTATTTCATACGCTCATTTCAGTATTTATTTGAAGTGTTTTCATCAAGGTTGAGCATTCGTTATATTGTATTATGACGACGATACCAAGAAAAAGCAATTAAAAAAATTGAAAAAAATATATACATAAATCCTAGGTCCCTGCAGTACCTGCAGAATACTAAAAAATCATATTATCGTATTCAATCCATATATATATATATATATAAACATCGTATAATTTTAATACCTGATCATAATATATATATATATATATATTTAAATATGTATAAGATGTATGTGATTTTTATAATTGACTCTGCTTTTATAAATATTGTTGATTCATGTTTTTTTTCAAACAAATAATAAAAACAAAAGACAATACTTACAAAATTTAACTTCACTGAGTGGAAGAGATTTTAAAATTTATTTTCAGAACATTATCTCTTCAGATTTTTTTAAATCATTATCACCTAATTTTGAATGCATAATTATGTTTATTCCAGACAAATTCTTGCAATGTAAAACCGAAGGTAATTATTTTCACGAATGTAATTACAAAAATTCTAATAGTTTCAAATTTGTTTATGTCATATAAAAGTTTATCACTAAGCGGGATAAAATGCTGTACACAGACATATTAATTTATTACGCTAAAAAAATGAAGATTTAATTAACCCATTCCTCAGTTAAGAAATTAATACCTTTAACATCAAAATACATGTTTTAATTACTAAACACATTTTCGTTTTATTGTCTTTTCATGAAAAATGTTCCTATTCAAAGAAATTATGAAATATTATAAGGCACTCTAAATATATAAAACTTATTGGGACGCATTTTGAAATGGAAAAAAAAAATGAATCAAAGAATTTGTATTCAATAAATATTAAACTCGTTTATTCAATAGTTTGATTGAAAAAAAAATACTAAAGAATGTACCTATCAACACATTAAAACGAAAAAAAAAAATGACATATATAACCTTTAGAGATTCAACGGATGAAGATTGGTAATAAATCAATTTTACGTTATTACATATTTTTGGGCGTTTTTTAAATCTGAAATTTATTTAAAGAGATCAAAATATATAAATAAATGTATTAAAAATTTCCTGCTAGTTATTTGATTAAGTAAATGAACAAAAATATACAAACAAACTAAAACCTGCGGCTATACAATCCATGAAGAATCTGGGCCGAGAGTTCCCTTCTCTGTTTTCTTGACCTTGGCCCACAAAGTTCTCTGTATCATGCGTCCCAGCCAGGTGATACGCCTAACGCGAGACCATCGGTGGTTAGTTCCCAAGCAAGCTTAGTACTCATTTCATCGGCCCCGAAAGGATGAAAGGCTGAGTGAACCTTGCCCAGTCAGGAGTCGAACTCTCGACCCGCGAGGACGAAGTCAGATGCTCTGACCACTATGCCACTGGGCTTCATACAAACAAACAAATATATATATATTTATGCTTATATTTATATACATAAATATATATATATTTACATATCAAGTAAAATCTGAAATTTTTTGGCATTTGTTTTACTTATCATCATAAAAATACTATAATTCTTTTTTTAAGATATATAAATTAAAGGTGTCAATATTTTTTTTTCAATTTGCTAATGCGGCAATCATATTTCTGTATTCGAATTTTGAACATTTTCTTCTGATGCAAATTTTTCAACAGAGTTCTAGAAACTTTTTTCTCGAGATTTGTGTAACGTTTTACCATTAAAATTATTATTCCGCGAATTAAGTAAACAATGTCTCTCGTAGTTTTGAAGCAGTTTGCAGACAAAACTTTTTATAAAGTTCTTTAAATCCGCATGCTACCTTTATATTATACGCGAGCCTGGAGACAAGATTCTGTCTGTGTTTTCATCTGTTAAAATACGTGACGCGTAACTGAAATATTTTCTCCTATAATCTATTTGGAATTTAACTAAAAGTTTTTTAACGGTAATCATGGAGCTGTTTAAAAAAATTCTTGTTTGAGTTTTTTTTATAAGCTATCATGGAACAGTGTGACAGCAGAAGAGAGAGTTCACAAAGTTTGCATAAAGTGACTGTAACAGCCATCCTTTCAAAATGCGTGAAACATGTTTAAACAGCAAAGTAAATCTCGTCGATGTCAAAGAGAAAAAAAAAAAAAAAAAAAAAAAAAAAAAAAAAAAAAAATCTAGGTAGTAAAATAAGGTACTACCTAACATAAAAATGCGGAAGTTTATCATTGACAACAGTGAACGAGTTATAGTGACACCTAAAGCATACGCCAAAACAGTTTTGCCAGATGGGCTACTTTTTAAAAAATCAGATTCTTGATTGGCACCAATTTTTTGAAATGAAAAAAAGTGCCTTATTTAATAACATAATAATTAAGACAAAAACAAAGTGAATTTTATCGTTTCAAAAAAGTTGTGCCTATCAAAGTGGTGCCTGTGTGAATTTAAAAAAAGTAGCCCACTGGCAACACAGCTCCTAAATGCAATTCGATTTTTGAAACGATAAAAAGTAAAAGGAATAAAAGTTTTAAAGAAAGTTAATAATATTTTTAGATGAAAAGAGAAATAATAAATACGAAATATTTTGCATAATCATGAGATAGGCACAATATTAAAATATGTTATATACAGAAATCTCTAGAGGCCGGTCCGTTGAGCCGATGAACATCAAATTTCAGGCATTTGTTATTCAGTGGTAAGAGCTCCAAATTCTCTTAACTGCTACAAAGTGTCGCTCATGATTTTGACAGCAGGTACAGAAACTCGACATTTTGGAATAACAACACCCATTTTTCCCTTCGCGGAATTATCAGTGCGTGCGAAAACCCGAAATAGAGTTGGATGGTACGTATATCACAAAAAAAATGGACGCGTTACGCACGTGCAAAAAACAGCTCTGCGAACGGCCAAAAAAGAAAAAAAAAAAAGCTGGCGAACAGAGGAAATTTCCATATCAGAGAGGCAAGATATAATGTAATCTGTGTTGCAATCAGCAATCACTGATTACAAAACAGATGGAATAAATCAGAACTTTTATTTAGATTACACATTTTCCACATGGCTGCTGTCAGATGCAATTAAGCTTTGCGTAAGGGTGACTGTGGACAATACAGCCGAACGTAACATAGAATGAGGGATGTTTGCAATCTCATATTTGATAGGGTCTTTCTAATCTGACACTGTTTGCGGATTGCATATGTACTCTCTATATTAGAAAAATCTACAGAACCTGAAATGCAAAAGAGTGAGATTCACGGAGGTCACAGAACTGGAAAATGGCGTTAGATGAGGCGTTCGACAAAATGCTGTTCCAGGACTCTGCGAATGATCGCGCTATATATGCAGGTCAGTGGCGTGGCGTGAAAATTTTCGGTGGTCATCGCAATTATTTAAGTTTGTGGTGAAAAATTATTAACTCTAAAATTCAATGGTTGAATGTTAAAAAAAGAAACTTTAAATCTTACCTTCACTTATACATGAACTCCAAATGTTCTGCTAAAACTGGATGGTAGAGTTTTAAAACTTATTAAGAGTTTTAAAATATTTCTTGGTCATCGCCGCATCCAGCGATGACCGGACGCCACGCCACTGATGCAGGTGCACCATCTTGCATCAAAACGATGTCATTCATTACTATTTGCTGCAACAATTCTGGTATGACGTGATACTGAGCATGATTGTAGAGCTATAACCGGTCACACAGCACGTTACAAACACCGTTGGTGCCCTTTCCTCAAAGAAATACCGGCAATTAACAATTGTGCCTCCAATGACGCACCATATGGAAAATTTTGCATCGTACACAAATGCTGATGTCAAAGAGTGAGGATTCGTGTCTGTCCAGTGCACACAATTTTTGGAGTTGACGTTGCCAGTTAATGTGGAATGTGCCTCGTCCGCCCATATATGGTAATAGTTATCCCATTATAACTGATAAAATATTCATTTTCAAATTTCATGCGTTGTGGTGTTCCCCCACGTCAGAAATCTAGACGCGCTGGTAAAGGTATGGAAACATGCACATTATAGAGCGCAGTAGATTTAGGACCGTTGTTTTGGTATACCCAATCAAATACACGATCTGTACCCCTTTGCATTTTGCATGTGGCCTGAAGGCACCATGCAATGCACTTGCATGGCAGTGTCCCCAAGACCAATTGGTTTTCCGGATCTCGGTCTATCAAAGGTGCAGCCAGTTTCTTTACTAAATCACGCAGAGCTTGCGGGGTACATAGACCACGTATTTGGCGATGTTTTCGACGGTAAACCCGCAAGACTTACGCGCATTCATTCCATTTTGATAATAGAGTTTTATCAATTCGCCACGAACTTTCGCTGGCAAAGCCATTTCGCCGGCATGTGGGAACACCCGACTGGAGAATCGAAATTCCCCCTTTAGCGTTTCCTACACTGAAAACCTGGCGAATGGCGTTCTGTGATTTTTTGTCCCCTCTATCATATTCAAATTTCTTCCGTGCCCCCTGATCGTTTTTATTTCATTTCGCATAGCTATTTTCTGTGAATGCATAACATTTCCGTTTTTTGTGTTACACGTACCGTTCCAAAGGTGTGGATGATTTTCGCATGCGCTGAGCATTTTGAAACAGGATACAATGGAGTTTGCGATTCGAAAATTTTGATTTTCCGCAACTATAACCATAAACATGTGCGCCACTTTGTTGCTGTCCAGAGAATGCCGAGCTTGTACCTATGAATAATTATATCTCAAATTTCCTTTCTATCGCTTAAACGGATCGGCCACTTGATGTCCATATATAGCAAAGTTTTTTATGACCATCCTGTATATACATATACATATATTGCTCAAATAAGTATGCATGTTTATATTCTTTTATAATTCGCACTTTGAATTCTCACAAATTCTTTTTAAAAATATTAATTCATATTTTTATGGTATTCAGTATATAAAAATCGTTAGATAGCTAATTTTTTGTTTAAGAAAAACCTGAAAATATTATAGGCTATGATAATTGATTCATTTACTATATATTTCTGTGTTTTATTTCCATTATTCGTACATTTGTCCTTATATGATGCCTTTATTTATAAGATTTAACATTTGACAATTTATTTCCATCATCTCATTGAATAATCTTATCTTTTATTAACTAATTTACACAAAAATATATTATTTTAAAAATAGGTATGACTTAATTTGTATAAGTATTTGCATCTCACAATGGTTACAGTGGTGGTGAAAAGTTTCCGGCAAGCATAAAATGTTTTGTTAATTTATAAGTATACCCTTAAGAAGAAGAATCTCAAAGTGATACTTATACATTTTATTGACATAACAGTTTAGAACTAATTTATGGAATAAAAAATACAATCAATAAATTTAATTGACAAAATTAATTGCAAAAGAAAACACATGTTCTCAAAAATTTCCTGCTATATTTGCAAGTTTGGAAAAAAATTGTTTAAAAATAGAAAATATCACTGATCAACAATATTTACAATTAATATTTTGTATTCAAACATTTAGCAATAAGTACTGCGGCGCAGCAATTGGGATTGATTCAACGAATTGTGGAAGATCGTCTATGGCAAGATTTTTCCAAAGTCCTTGCAATTTTTGGGAAAATGCGGCTAAATCGGAATATTTATAATTCCACAACCATTTTCAAGTTCGATCCAAAGATTTTCTGTTGGATTCAGATCGGGTATTGGGCTGTCCATTTCAAAAACGGAATTTTTTGATGCGAAAGCTACTGTTCGACGAGCTTGAATGCATGCTTTGGGTCATCATCAGATATCCTTATACAATGTGCTTCTTGCCGCGGATTTCAGCAAACGAACCGACACATTTTCTAGAAAATGCCCCAAACAGCATAGCGTTTCATCCGCCATGCTTCTTTGTAGAAATAACTTATCTCGAATCTTATCTTTTGTTTTTTGGTCGTCGGATGTTATATCTGCCAACACTCCCAAAAATATTGAACATCGATTCATCGGAAAATAGTACTTTTCTCGAGTTTTCACTTGACCAGTCTTTGTATTCCTTGGCAAACGTCAGTTGGGCCCAATGATTTTTTTTTATTTATGAAAGGTTTTTTAACACCGAGTCTTCCATAAAGTCTTACGTCACGTAAGCTTCTTGACATAGTAGACAGACTTATTTGAGCAATATTTTAACATCGCAAATCGCGTGGAAATGCAGTGACATTTTTATGCGGATCATCAACTGCTTTTCTACTGGTAATTCTCTCCAGAAGAATAGTCGATTTCCGGAGTCCCCCAGACCATGGCAAGTCCCGAAGGCCATGGCCATCTTACATTTTTTTAAATATCGTTCACAGTAAATTTTCCGATCGATAACTTTGCCGCAATCTCACGAGAGGACTGGCTCTTTAGTGGCAAACAAATCATTACTTTAAACAATAATTGTTGAAATTTTCATTTTTGAATTTCAACTACGTTATTCACGTTAATTAATGAACAAACATGGCCAAAAAAACGCTTTACCAGTAGCAGAATCTAGCGAATGAATGACCGGAATCTTTTGCACACGTGAATTACGAATTCCTCCCCATCGCATCAAGTATCCTCAGTATTCAGTCAAAATGATCGTGTGGTAACAGTTAATTTGCTTCTTCCTAACGTTTGGAGCAATTGTGCTTCTTCTTCGCCAAAACGTCTGGCAAACAAATCAGAGAAACTAACTGGCAGGAAACTTTTGATCGCCACTGTATATATACATTTATACTCTTTCAGTTGAAACAATTACTCTCTGTAATATTGCACATACGTACGTAGAATACAGTGGTGGTCAATATTGTGGGCACTTTTAGGTAGCTTTCATTATAAAATGTTAAAAGATACCAGTTGCAGCCGTCTGAAGGAAAATACTTCGGAGAATTTTGCTATATTTTGGCCGATAATGACCTCCAGATACTAAAACCACAATCCGTTGAAATCGGGGGATGACCGAGCGTAACTCGGTCAAAATTAGCTTTGTATTCAACTCGATATAATATTATCACTATATCATTCGTCCTTGCAAATTACATTTTTAGCTCAACTCTTGGTTTAACCATGTAACATGAGTTTTATTAAGAATTTTTAAAAAAATTCTTTCACATTCTGAATGCCTATTTTTACAACAGATATAGCCAAATTAAGTGGCATTCTTGCATTTGGCGTCGAGTATTTGCTTTGGCATTCGTAATCTTGAAAATAAATTTTTCGGCCAAATGTTGCCAATATATCGCCAACTTCGCGGTTTCGTGACCCTGACACGTAGTGACCCAAAATGAGGCACTAATGAGATCTACTCGAACATGTGTGACTTAAACTCGGTGGTCTCTGCTAATCAAAAACCGGTAGGATACAAAATTTATTCGAAATCATGTAAGCCGTTTTATAGATAAAATTTGCTTGACCCGCAGTGACTCCAAAATGAACTTCTAACCTAATTTTCTCGAACGTGTGACACACTAAGTGGCACATAGAAAAAGGTACAATACAAAATTTTGTCAAAATCGTTTGAACCGCTTTTAGATCAATTAGCTTGACCCTGACCCATTGTGACCCAAAAAGGCACACTAATTGACCATGTGACCTAGCCCAATAGTATTTTTGGCCCAAAAACAACAGAATACAAAATTTCATCAAAATCATTAGAGCCATTTTCTAGATAAAATTAGCTTGACCCACAATGACCCACTAATTGAAATTTCGCGAACATGTGACCTAGCCCAATGATATTCTCGTGTCCGGAAAAAGTTGGGTATAAAAATTAGTTAAAATACATTGAGTCGAATTTTAGATATAATTAGCTTGACCCTGACCCATTATGATAAAAAATGACCTAGTAATAGAATTTTCTCAAACATGCGACCTTCTCGACCCCCAAAACGATAGAATTCAAAATTTAATCAAAATTATTAGAGCCGTTTTCTAGTTATTATCTTGATCTGTAGCGATCTAAAAATGACCCACTAATCGAAATTCCTTGAACATGTTACCTAACCCAATGAACTTCGCAGGCCCGCAAAAAAATTTAATTTTGAATTAATTAATTTAATTTTAATTAATTAATTTAAATTAATAAAAAAAATTGTCGTAAATTTTTGAGCCTTTTTTTTTGTTACAATTAGCTTGATCCTGATCAATTGTGACACAAAATAGTTAGAGCTGTTTTCTAGATAAAATTAGCTTGACCCACAGTGACCCAAAAATGACCCACTAATCGAATTTTCTTGTACATGCGATCTAACCCAATGGTATTCTTGTGCCCGGAAACGATAGAATACAAAATTTATACAAAATCGTTAGAGCCGTTTTTTTAGATAAAATTGGCTTCACCCAAAGTGACCCAAATATGACTCACCTAATCATAATTTCTCGAACATGTGACCTAACCCAATAGTTTTCTACTGCCCAAAAATTGTTGGCTATAAAATTTAATTAAGGGGTCTCAGGACTCTTAAAATTGGAAAAAATGAAAAAAAGGACCTTTTTCAACATTTAATATCTTAAAATGTATTTGATATTAAGACACAATTTTAAATGGGAAAGAAAGATATAAGTATGTTCTTTCATTTCAAATGTTTGAAAAATTGCAAGATGCAGAATTAGCATTTACAGGGCGCTCCAAACTGTCAGACATTTGACGAGCAGAAAATCGGCATAACAGCTTATGCGCACAATTACAAAATAAATTTAGCAAATAGAATGAAAATTTTGGTACCTTCTTATACGTCAAATTATATTAATTACACTGAACTTAAATAAATTTGCATTTAAAGCATTTTTATATTTTTAATACAAAGTTGTATTTAGTTAATGAAAATTTAGAAAATTTCAACAATACAAACACCTGAAAAAATATTTTCTTTTTACAATAAAGAGGAAATTTTAGGTTCAGTGTATACAGACTAACATGAAACATATGTTTTGAAAATTTCATGAAAAAATATTCAGCAGTTTTTGAGATATCGTGCGCGTTATGCCCAAAAACGTCATTTGGAGAAAAATGACTTCAAAAATTTGGAAATACCGCTTCAGCTTTTGAGCGAGTATAATTCTAAATGCCACAACTTCTGTTCTAATTGAAATTTCAAGATAACAATTATATCAAAATGTTCAGAAAACATAGAAGTTTAACATCTAAAAAAAATAATTTTTCGAAAATTTTAGAGCTTTAAGAGTCCTGAGACACCTTAAAAGAGGTTGAGTCGTTTTTTAGATATAATTAGTTTTACCCTGACCCATTATGACCCAAAATGACACACTAATTGAATTTTCTCGAACATGTGGCCTAACCCAATCGTCTTTGCGTGCCCGAAAATGGTAAAATACAAAATTTAGTCAATATCGTTAGAGCTGTTTTTAAGATAAAATTCACATGCACAAACACAGACACACACACACACACATAGACAGACAATTTTTGCTCTTATTATAGTATAAGATATATATATATATATATATGAAATTTGTCATGCTGTAGCTGTCGAATTTTTCAACCCATTTGGATGAAATTTTTCATATGCATGGTGCATACAAATGTCTCGACTGAATTTGTTGGCCAGCTACACCCACCCTCTAGTTTCAAAATGGCGGCCATTTGAATTTTGTGTACACTTTTGAAAATTTTTAGGTTTCCCAACACTCTTTTTAAAATGACCTATGATGTCAACTTGCACTGTGTATCTCTTTAAAATATCTTTTAATGTTTCTAACATTCTGTTCAAAATGATACATAAGAGTTTGCATTTTATGCAACGTAACATTTTCTATAAGTATACAAAGATAAAAAAAATAAAAAAAATAAAAAAATTCAAATGGCCGCCATTCGAAACAAGATGGTGGATGGAACTGAGGTCGAGACATTAGTATGTACAATGTACATGAAATTTTTCATGCAAATCGCTTAAAAAATTCTAGTTACAGCCTGACAAAATTCAGATATACATATAGCGTATATATATATATATATATAAGTCAGCATTTCAACGGAGGGTGGTTTTTGTATTTTGGGATCATTATAGGCGGAAATATAGCAAAATTTCCCGAAGTGTTTTCGTTTGTCCGGCTGCAATAGGTAGCTTTTTACTTTTTGTAACGAAAGCTACCTAAAAGTGTCCAAAATTTTGGCCACCACTGTATGTTTAAATACATATACATTTGTATATGTTACCAATCAAACCCGATTTTAGGCCAAACTAGATTGGCCTAGCCCAAACTAGTTTATCCTAACGCACATAGGATAAACTAGTTTTTCCTAGGCCAAACTATTTTATCCTAACTCCCATAAGATAAACTACTTTTCCCTAGGCCAATCTAGTTTTTCCGAACGCTCATGAGGATAAACTAGGCTACCCTGCTATTCATTGGTCCGAACTAGTTTATCCTACGCCAATGCA
Source organism: Maratus speciosus (assembly GCA_963932465.1). NCBI lineage: Eukaryota > Metazoa > Arthropoda > Arachnida > Araneae > Salticidae > Maratus > Maratus speciosus. The sequence continues at coordinate 185,020,743 of OZ010800.1, forward strand.
ATTTGACGTGCCCCAACTACCGCTCCATCGACAACCTTGTGCAAAGTAGTATTGTCGTCACCCTTATATAATACATTTTATTCTATGGGGAGTAGGATACTGTCCCCCTATCTTCCACATTTCACCGCCGTCGGTAGTTTAAAATATGTTCCATATGACAAATTCTTGGATGACCAAAGAATGAGATGAGAGGTTATCATAAAATTTATGTGAGAAAGAATTTATAGGATTGATTAATAATGTACATTATAACCTTCAAAATCAGGCATCATCGGGACTTCGACGGATTTTTGAAAATTCAAGATTTCTGAAAGAAGATCAAATGTACTTCTGATATTCTTAATAATATATTTATTCATAATTAATTCAATGCCAAGTAATATTTATGTGAGAAAAAAATATTTAAAAAAAAACCCATTGATTTTTTCTATGGTTCATAAATTCTAATAAACAGTGAAATCAATTCTTGTGTAATTTCCGAAACATCGATTTTAATTTTATTTGCTTCGATTTTTGCCGTTCTTTAACAATTTGTTCTTGGATTTTTTGAGTGAACAATATCGATTTCGGAAAGATAATCTTGTTCCCCTAAAGCATATAGTAATTTTCTAGTCAGTCATATGCATTTTTCAAGTGACATCTTTTATTCTGCCGGTTCCTCGTCCTCCTTCTTTTGAGCTGCTACAATCACGTTATCGGCGGTTCAATTTAGCACAGTTTGAGCGATCTGAGTGTCTGTTTATCCATCTTTTTAGGTGCGTTCGTAATTATATAAATACGTAGCACCTATAGTCGTCGTTCAGTCCGTCCGTCTGTCTGTCCGCATGTAACAGAGCAAAAACTACCCAACCGAATGGTCTGAAATTTCAAATATATGATTGTTGCAAAATTTTGTCGAGCCATTTCAAATTTTATGAAAATCGGATGTATAGTTTAATTACAGGGACAGTCAAATTTTTTCTTTACATTACGGCCAATGGGATAAATTATTGCAAGTGGATTTTAATGATATTAGAGCCTTCTGAATGATCTGAAATTTTAAAGATATAACTGTTGCAAAATTTTGTCGAGCCCTTTCAAATTTTAGGAAAATCGGATGTATAGTTTAATTACAGGGACAGTCAAAAATTTTTCTTTACATTACGGCCAATGTTAAAAATTATTGCAAGTGCATTTTAATGATATTAGAGCCTTCCGAATGATCTGAAATTTTAAAGATATAACTGTTGCAAAATTTTGTCGAGCCCTTTCAAATTTTAGGAAAATCGGATGTATAGTTTAATTACAGGGACAGTCAGAAGTTTTTCTTTACATTACGACCAATGGGAAAAATTATTGCAAGTGCATTTTAATGATATTAGAGCCTTCCGAATGATCTGAAATTTTAAAGATATAACTGTTGCAAAATTTTGACGAGCCCTTTCAAATTTTAGGAAAATCGGATGTATAGTTTAATTACAGGGACAGTCAAAAGTTTTTCTTTACATTACGGCCAATGGGAAAAATTATTGCAAGTGGATTTTAATGATATTAGAGCCTTCCGAATGATCTGAAATTTTAAAGATATAACTGTTGCAAAATTTTGTCGAGCCCTTTCAAATTTTAGGAAAATCGGATGTATGTTTAATTACAGGGACAGTCAAAAGTTTTTCTTTACATTACGGCCAATGGGAAAAATTATTGCAAGTGCATTTTAATGACATTACAGCCTTCCGAATGGTCTGAAATTTTAAAGATATAATTGTTGTAAAATTTTGTTGAGCTATTTCAAATTTTAGGAAATTCGGATGTATAGTTTAATTACAGGGACAGTCAAAAGTGTTCCGTTACATTACGGGGAATGGTAAAAAAATATTGGAAGTGCATTTTAATGATGTATCAGACTATGCGCTTTATGAGGTGCAAAAAATTATACATTCAGTACAATATGGGGTGCAAAAATAATTATAAAACTAGTTATAGTACGAACGCACCTCATTTGCCACGTTTGACGAGCAATTTCCAACTTTTTTTATTTTAAAATATTTTATTCGTAAACAATTTCTATTTCTCTCTGTCCCATAAGTTGTATGAATAAAGAAAGGGGGGGGGGGGGAAAGGTGGCCTTAGTTGCCAGATTTTTGAAGTTGTCGGATTTATGAATGCTGGATTTTCGAGGTCACATTGTATTAGTAGTTTAAAGTAAAAAATGAATGAACTACGACAAAATATAATGAAATAGAAAGGGAAGAATTTAAAAATATATATGCTTATAATTTTGAAATTTTTTAATTTTGTGTGCTGGGTGAGGGAGGGTGGCAGATTTTTATTGAATAAAAATTTAAATGGAGACGATAAATATGTAATGTCATTAAAATGTTATCATAATTCATTTAAATGCGTGCTTCATCTCCAACTTAATTGTCTGAGCGAAGCGAAGGCTATTACTCAGCGAAATATTACTGTCCGGACACATTACAGCTACGATGGATATTAACGCCATGTCCTACTAAAAAAAAAGCCTAATAAAAACCTTTCGTCAAGCATAACTCAAAAAATATTTGTCGGATTTCGTTTCTGATTGCACCAGAAGGTACCTATGAGGTTCACCTACGGAATGCACCTACTATGAAAAATAAGTTCCAAACCGTTTAAAAATTATATTAAAAAACTGATAAAAAAGCACAAATTATCTGCATACGTCACAGAAATTTGGTGTGCGTCACTTTCACCGGTGGATGTTTTCGTAGACAACTGGTTTGAACACATGGAGCAAATAATAATAAAAAAAAAAAAATACGCATGCAGTAATATTGAATAGATCAGTTTCAACCACGTTATCACAAACCTTGCAACAACCCGTGGCAACTAGTTTTGGTGAGCACACAAATAATAATACAGTACTCCGTACCACGGTGACCGTTTTTAGCCTGTTGTATAAACTTTGGCCTGTTGTATGACATACAACAGGGTAAATCCGGCTAAAAACTCAGGCTAAAAGATAGTTGTCAGTCTATCGACTAGAAATTAACAGATTTTTTAAATACTGGTATAACGAAATTTAAAAACGATTATGGATGATTAAAAAAAAAAAGACATGAGTGTTTATTGCTCCGAGAGGTTATCTTTCTCTGGATGTCTGTCTATCATACAGCATGCAATTTCCTTGTAAATGATGATATTATTATGCAGTAAAACCTCCATAACGGACACACCCGATTAGTGGACACCTCTATTTAGCGGGTATTTTTTCGATTATCAACCCTTAAATAACTGTACATTTTTTACTCTCAGTAGCGGACACCTCCAGAGAGAGGACAAATTCTGCCCTCAAGAGGTGTTCGTTATTCCGAGGTTTTACTGGTAAAACCTCCATAACGGACACACCCGATTAGCGGATACCTCTATTTAGCGGACATTTTTTTCGATTACCAACACTTAAATAACTGCACATGTTTTACTCTCAGTAGCGGACACCTCCGAATAGAGGACAAATTCTGCATTCTCGAGGTGTCCGCTTATCAGACGTTTTACTGTATATATTATTCATAGTTATTTTACAGAGCCGCACAAAAGAATAAGAATATATGAAACGAATATAAACTAAATTCGGGATTGGTAGATCGCTGATGGTAATGTAATTTTAGGGTGTTGTTACAGTCATCCGCAGCTTGTTTTTAGAGTTTCGTTCATCTAACGAAACCCTACCTGTCTCACTCCTTTGTCTGTCTGTCTGTCTGCCCGTCTGGCACAGAGCCCGTTTTCAGAAACTGTATATGTCGGAGACTTGAAAATTTGCATACTTATAGCTGAACGCCTCACATCAAACTACAAATAATAAAATTTTGAAAAAGGTCTAATATTCAACCCTCTGGGTTCTAAATGTGTATTTTAAACAATTTTTCTAACTCAGCCCCTAATTAAGTTGGAGACATGAAATTTTGCATACTTATAACTGAACACCTCACATCAAACGACAAATAAAAAAAATAAAAAAATGAAAAAGGTCTAATATTTAACCCTTTGGGCTCTAACTTATGTATTTTAAGCAATTTTTCTAACTCATCCCCTAATTAAGTTGGAGACTTGAAAGTTTGCATACTTATAGCTGAGCACTTGCGATAACACGATAAATCATAAAATTTTGAAAAAGTCTAATATTTAAGCCTCTGGGTTCTAACTTGTGTATTTTAAACAATTTTTCTAACTCAGCACCTAATTAAGTTGGAGACAGGAAATTTAGCATTCTTATAGCTGAACACCTCACATCAAACGACAAATGAAAAAAATTTGAAAAAGTCTAATACTTAACCCTCTAGTCTCTAACTTGTGTATTTATAGCAATTATTTCTAATTCAGCCCTTAATTAATTTGGAGACATGAAATTTTGCATACATATAGCTGAGCACCTCACACCAAAAGACAAATAGTAAAATTTTCAAAAAATCTATTATTTAACCCTCTGGGCTCTAACTTGTGTATTTTAATCAATTTTTCTAACTCAGCCCCTAATTAAGTTGGAGACAGGAAATTTAGCATTCTTATAGCTGAACACCTCACATCAAACGACAAATGAAAAAATTTTGAAAAAGTCTAATACTTAACCCTCTGGTCTCTAACTTGTGTATTTATAGCAATTATTTCTAATTCAGCCCTTAATTAAGTTGGAGACATGAAATTTTGCATACATATAGCTGAGCACCTCACACCAAAAGACAAATAATAAAATTTTGAAAAAATCTATTATTTAACCCTCTGGGCTCTAACTTGTGTATTTTAAACAATTTTTCTAACTCAGCCACTAATTAAGTTGGAGACAGGAAATTTTGCGTACTTATAGCTGAACAACTCACATCAAACGACAAATAATAAAATTTTGAAAAAGTCTAATATTTAACCCTCTGGGCTCTAACTTATGTATTTTAAACAATTTTTCTAACTCAGACCCTAATTAAGTTGGAGACATGAAATTATGCATACATATAGCTGAGCACCTCACATCAAAAGAAAAATAATAAAATTTTGAAAAAATCTATTATTTAACCCTCTGGGCTCTAAATTGTGTATTTTAAGCAATTTTTCTAACTCAGCGAGTAATTAAGGTGGAGACATGAAATTTTACATACTTATAGCTGAACACTTGCGATAACACTATAAATCATAAAATTTTGAAAAAGTCATATTTAACCGTCCGGTCTTTAGCTAAACACTTGCGATAACACGATAAATCATAAAATTTTGAAAAAGTTTAATATTTAATCTTTAATACTTTGTCTCGCGCAATTTTTAAATTAAAAATGTTTTGCAATAATATTTTTTGTTCATTTTGCATAATAAGTGTAATGTGACGTAATTTCTTCTATTTAAGACTTCTAACGTATGTTAATGAATTTATTTTGCAATATCCTTTCTCTTTTAAAATTCACATGTAAATATAGTTTATATGGCGTAATTTCCAATAAGTGCCTGCTTTTTATACCTAATTATTTAATTCTAATTTGAAGTTATTTTTTTCTGTTTATAATAGTAACGTGTAAATATTTTTTTATTTTTATTTGAAACAAACATTATTGTTTGTGCTGTTTATACAGTTGGCAACAGTTTAAATCAACACCATTTTCTAAAATATGTAAAAGATATCTGTAGAAATGCTGAATATTTGAATTTAAAATAGAAATAAAACCTCAAAAAATGAGTCAAATTAAAAAAAATTAATGGAATCGGCACACCAGGATCTTCTATTGAATAAAATGATCTAAAAATGATTAAATTCCCATGTATAGTTTTTGCTCCTATAAAACTTTTTTAATGGAACGATTTTGTCCAAATTTAGCATTAAATATCTCTTAAAATAATTCTTCTATTTGAAAACTGTAGGCATCAGCGTGTTGGTCGAACATTTCTCTATAATACCACCGATTTTCATATTTTTGTATGCAATAGATTTCTTAATATTAACGAAGAAAATCCTCCGGTCACAAAAAATTCAAAACCGGCGGCGGCGGTGACAGCGTTAGTTAATTTTTTAGAATAGAGACATATATAAAAATGAAAACTTGTCTATCTGTCTGTTTGTAATTCTATAAAAATCCACAATTTGGAAGCCAAAATTGTGAAATGATGCATACATGTGTATTAAAACATGGCCGAGGCAGCTAAAGTAATCACGAATCGAGATAATATATAGTTAATTTTTAATTAATAAAAAACCACCAATTTAACAGCAATTTCTTATAAAATTTAAACATTTTTCGCCATAGCAGTTGCGAACAATTAAAATACACAATAAAATTATTACTACAACAATTAATTTTCTACTGGAAGATTTCCACGTGAAAAATGAAAATGAAATAAATAGTTTTCCGAATTTAAAAAAAAGTGAATATTACATCATAATTTTTCTATTGCAATATATTCACGTGAAAAAGGAAAATGAAATAAATAGTTTGACGAATTTAAATGAAAGTGAATATACCTTCATAACTTTTTTCTATTTCAAGGTTTCCACGAGAAAGAGGAAAATATTACGTCATTTTGGAAATATAAAGGACGTGGTGGATATAGTATAACGTCATATGAGTGTGAAAAATGTATTGAAGCATGATAAAAACCCGAGTAGGGAAATATTGGCGTATTTTAACATTATTGCTCCAATTATAAATTGAAATAAGTTCATCTATAGCTGCATTCTTTTGCGTCTGTTATATACATTTATGCATTTTTATATAGCGTTTTCATATGATTCATTCATACAACATTTCGACTGCTTTTTTTTAATGTTTGTTTTGTGTTGTATGTTAAATTTTGAAATTGATTTTTCAGAACAAACATCCTTCAAATTCTGGGCAACGCCGGGCACTTTAGTTTGTAACAGATAAATGGCTTTTGTATTTGTACATCTAATGCTTATATTATAAAGCGTTATAATATTATAAATTGTATAATATTATTAATGCTTGAACGTTTGTGAGGTGTTATCTCTGAAACTACATAGCCAACTTAAAAAAAAAAAAATGTTGGTGGCCATCTCTGCTCCGAAAAAAAGAATGTATTTTATGTCAGTGCAAGAACCTACATCGCTGCAGGGCAGGAGCAAAAAAGTTTAAAATTGCGATTTCTGTGATATTGATTTGGTTAGAAACTTTAAATTTGGTGTGGTAGTTACTTTTAAGATGTAAATACTCGTAATGAAAGCTCTCTAAAAGGTTCAATTTGACGGATAAACGTAAAAATTTCTAGAAAGGTTCTAAACTATGATTTATTTGGAATACTGAAATTTTTGGGATACTGTTGGGTTAGAAACTAGAACTTTGGCATTTTGGTAATTTATAAGATGTAAATGCTCGTTGTAGAACGAATTCTAAAAAATCGAAAGACTAAACAAAGCGGAAAAAGATCTAAAGGTGATCTAAGTAACGAAGCACATGGAATTGTTGGGAATATAAACATGAATATTGGCATGGCTGTATTTATCATGACGTAAATTCTCGCAATAGAACAATTTCTAAAAATGTCGCTATATAAAATAGTGCAGAAACAAAAAAATTTCAAAAAATTTCTATTTCTGTGTTACTGCTGAGCACAAATTCGTGAAATTCTGCTTCGGGTTAGTTTTAATATATACAATTGTCTCTATGAATGGTTTCTAAAAAAATAAAAATTTAAAAAGATGAAATTAACGGAAAGCGATCTCAATTACCATTAATTTGGAATTATTAGGTATAGCAACTTTAAATATTTCATAATGCTGGATTTCCTCTGCAAAACATGCAATTTAAATTCAACAAAACTGATAGATACCCACCTAGCATTAAATAAATTGTGTAAATATTGAATAAAGAACTGTATGAAACAGTGAGTAGGTTGCCCGAAAGTACTTGTAAAAGTGTTCCTTCTCTAGGCTTTTCTCTCTCTCGCCAAGGCCACTAACAGAGGGAAGCGCCGTTTTAAATGTGATATGTATTTTTTATCTGATTCATTTTTCTAGACATTTTATAATAAGGTCATATTCTCAATTATCATTAGTAGATTTTTTATATATTAACTTATTCTGGTTAAATTTCATAATCGGGTTCATATTGGCGTATGTTAGCTTGCATGATTTGCTGAATAAATATGTATGGATTTGTAAATTACTTAAAAGACACTTTGAGAGTCAAAAGTTATGCAGACAATATATTCAGATCTTGTGTCATACTTTATATTACAATCATTGCCGATTCCTTATTTTTATTACATGCTAAATGGAGCACAACTTGTGCAGAATATGTTTAAAAACAAAACAATGCAGCGTATGTAGTGACCAGCATACACTCATCATTTAAATCCGATCGAGCATATCTAAAACACACTCTAACGAAGCATTGCATGCCACTGTTGATGTATTCGCTACTTTGATACTATATCAGATTTTGAGGAGAGAATTCCTTAACTGTTATCGACAACCTCATTGCATCCGTGGAAAACAGATATTGTACAATATTAACTATTCCGGGGGAGCACACACCGAATGAAGTATAGGCCATTCTTTATAAATGCCATATATTTGTCATTTAAAGTTACTCAAATTGGCGCGGAACGTCTGATTATGCTCTTGACATCATTTTATACAGTTAAAATTCCGATATAAGATAATTTAGTGTTTCATTTTCTATTTTACTTTTAATATATTGCGTACTTTCAATTTTATAGCCATGCATGGCTGTCTTGCATGTTTTGATTTCCCATTTTTTTAAACAGTGTATACGAATTTATAGATAAAATTTTGTAATTCTACGATTCCTTTATTTTCCTTATTTCAATTTATCGCAGTATATGGACAATTAAAATAACATCTCATTTTCTTTGCTTCCGAATGTTATTATTAAATCTATGTTCTCAGCAATATCGCTCAGACTAATCCCTCTGAGGGAAGTCCTAGTTTTAAAGAAAATATTTTAACTGCGATTTATTTCATATCAGTATACAGCTAAAATATATTACTTGTAAGTGAACCTAATTATAATTAAATCCAATTGAATTTTAATTAGTTGCAGCTTGCTTATAACTTTAAATGCTATTAAATCAAATGCACTTATTTTTAAAAATAAATTTATTATTTGAATAACAATATCATTGAATGTTGCTGATAACAAAATCTTAAATTAAATCATTATTATTAGTAGTAGTAATATTTTTCGCAGTTCAGTTGTGTTATGAATGAAGCCAATCATTTAAGAGAATATTATTTATTATAAGATAATCGTTATTTCTGTTATTATTTTTTGTGTGTGTGTGTGTGTGTTAAAAATAAGTTAACAAATTTCTTCAAACATTAACAATTAGGAAAATTAAAAATTATTATTAACAAACTGGAAAAATAAGTAAAATTACTTATATTTATTATATATTTATTTTATGTTGAAATATATGTATTTATTTCGAAATCAAAAGCATTTAAACCTCAAAAAGCTTTTGTTTTAAGGAAATGCATTAAATGTAAACCGCCGTAAAGTAATAACATTTCCGCACTCTAATTCTCCACCCCCCACTTGATAATATATCTGAAATAATCCCCTGTCCCACTCTTCGCAGCAGCAATGGAATAGGTGGAATAATAATAAATATGTAAATTTTAATTGTGGAAAAATAGCAATTTAAAAATACGTGCATTAAAACAAAGTTGGGCCATGACAAATGTTACTGATATTTTTATTGAACTGACCAGAGATCCTACCGGTCCAATTGATTTTCATGTGAGCTGGGTTGGAAATTGGACTGAAAATTTCTGCCTGCGTAGACCTCAAGAAGAAAGAAGTTCAGTCGCGACTTAAGCCAGAAAAAAATTGATTGCCTGTCCATCTCGGTCCGAACCTGTCAAAAAAAGTAATCACCAAACCAAGCCCGGCATGAGTATTGGAATGAAAATTGGGCGGTTCCGTAAAGACCCTTACATCGAATAACCAAAAAACTAGCTCGCTATTTTTTTTTTCGTTAAACTTTTATTATATTTAAATAAATAAATAAATAAATCAAGATTTTAGTGAACTTTGGTCACTTCCATAAAATATATTTGAGTTGAGTGGATTCGATTGAAATTTTTTCAATTTCCGAGTGAACTTGACTCAGTTTTGAGAAATCGGATTTTAATTTGAATTAGTCGAAAGTTATTTTTTTTATGAGTGTGCTCAACACTGGTTAGAATCAATTACAGCACATCAAATCGAATTGGCCTAGGATAAACTAGATTGGCATAGGATATACTAGAATGTTGGCGCCGAAGCTGTCTTTGGGGCAATAAAAGCACGCCAAATTGAATTGGCATAGGATAAACTAGATCGGCCTAGGATAAACTAGTTAAGACCAATGACTACCATGCTAAACTAGTTTATCTTATGAGCGTTAGGCAAAACTAGTTTGGCATAGGAAAAACTAGTTTATCCTATGGGCGTCAGGATAAACTAGTTTGGCATAGGAAAAACTAGTTTATTCTTTGGGCGTTAGGATAAACCAGTTTGGCCGAGGAAAAACTAGTTTATCCGATGCGCGTTAAGATAAACTAGTTTGGCCTAAAATCGGGTTTGGACGGTAACATGAAAATAATATTTATATGTGAAATATACTTTAAAGGACTACTATACTTTGTCATGTTAATGAGTAACTGAACTGTTAATTTGGAATTTCATTTATTGAGCATCTAGGAATTTATAATAAATTTTTAATAGGCTATTATTAAATAGATTATTTTTTCAACGTTTTATGAAATGTGACTGGCAGCCTCTGTAACTCCAGCATTCTGCGAAAATCTTTGTGGGTTTTCCCTCTACAACAAAAACAGTATTGCCATCGACGAGTGTGTGCAATAGTTGAAATCGATGATAAGATGTGGTGGCGTTTAACACTTTACAATACATATGAAAAGTGTTTATGAGTTCAGTTTGTCTGTCTGTCAGTCTCGCGTATTTATACACGGGTTTCCATATAAACGACACTATATGTAATTGAACTTTAAAATGATAAGTTTGGTATTGTAAATAATGTATGTAGTAAATGTAGTTCATTTACTGGACGCAAAAATAATTCAATTACATTATTGTCTATCGCAAAAAAGGATTTTTTGTGTATTTTTATAACATTACACAATTTCAAACGGATTTAAATTGATATATATCACAGAGATGCACTATAAGATGTTAATAGTAGGATGTACTGTACATAGCATTATCTGTCATTTAGAGAGAAACACAAAATGATTTTGTTGCATTACTGTCTATGGACAATATAACATTTGATGAAAGTAGTTGAAGAAATTAATTGAGTTTTGAGTTCTGGTATGAGTTTTGAAATATAAATGTTTGCATATTACTTTTTAGCTCACAGGCTATCAAAGCCTGAGAGCTAATGTGCCCGCCTGTTCTGTATGTATGTATGTATGTATGTATGTATGTATGTATGTATGTATGTACGCACGTACGTATGTATAGACGTAACGCGATAACTCTTGATAGAAACATCCGATTTGCTTCAAAATTTTTTCCTAAGTTCATTGTGATAAGGCGCTTCCCTGATTAGTTTTGGGAGTTCATTGGTTAAGGATAAAGGGGGAAAAACGGGGTTAGTCCACCCCCTTAATTCAGAAAAATGGGTTTTTCATGCAGAATCATTCGATTTGCTCCGAATTTGGTATACCGGTTTATTATGTTAAGGAACTTCCCTGATTAGTTTTGGGAGTTCATTGGTTAAGGATAAAGGGGGAAAAACGGGTTAGTCGACCCCCCCCCTTAATTCAGATAAATGTGTTTTTCATGCAGAATGATTCGATTTGCTCCGAATTTGGTATACCAGTTTATTATGTTAATGAACTTCCCTGATTACTTTTGGGAGTTCATTGGTTAAGGATAAAGGGGGAAAAACGGGATTAGTCCACCCCCCCCCCTTTATTCAGATAAATGTGTTTTTCATGCAGAATGATTCGATTTAATCCGAATTTGGTATACTGGTTTATTATGTTAAGGAACTTCCCTGATTAGTTTTGGGAGTTCATTGGTTAAGGATATAGGGGGAAAAACGGGGTTAGTCCACCCCCCCCCCCCCTTAATTCAGATAAATGTGTTTTTCATGCAGAATGATTCGATTTGCTCCGAATTTGGTATACGGTTTATTATGTTAAGGAACTTCCCTGATTAGTTTTGGGAGTTCATTGGTTAAGGATAAAGGGGGGAAAACGGAGTTAGTCCACCTCCCTTAATTCAGATAAATGTTTTTTTCATGCAGAATGATTCGATTTGCTCCGAATTTGGTATACCGGTTTTTTCAGGCTATCAAAGCCTGAGAGCTAATGTGCCCGCCCGTTCTGTATGTATGTATGTACGTACGTACGTATGTATGTATGTATGTACGTACGTACGTATGTATCTAAAATAGTACGTAACGCGATAACTCTTGACAGAAACATCCGATTTGCTTCAAAATTTTTTCCTAGGTTCATTTTGATAAGGCGCTTCCCTGATTTGTTTTGGGAGTTCATTGGTTAAGGATAAAGGGGTGAAAACGGGGTTAGTCCACCCCCCTTAATTCAGAAAAAGGTGTTTTTCATGCAGAATCATTCGATTTGCTCCGAATTTGGTATACCGGTTTAATATGTTAAGGAACATCCCTGATTAGTTTTGGGGGTTATTGGTTAAGGATAAAGGGGGAAAAGTGGGGTTAGTCCACCCCTTAATTCAGATAAATGGGTTTTTCATGCAGAATCATTCAATTTGCTCCGAATTTGGTATACCGGTTTGTTATGTTAAGGAACTTCCCTGATTAGTTTTGGGGGTTCACTGGTTAATGATAAAGGGGGAAAAGGGGGGTTAGTCAACCCACTTAATTCAGATAAACGGGTTTTTCATGCAGAATCATTCGATTTGCTCCGAATTTGGTATACCGGTTTATTATGTTAAGGAACTTCCCTGATTAGTTTTGGGAGTTCATTGGTTAAGGATAAAGGGGGAAAACGGGGTTAGTCCACCCCCCTTAATTCAGAAAAATGGGTTTTTCATGCAGAATCATTCGATTTGCTCCGAATTTGGTATACCGGTTTATTATGTTAAGGAACTTCCCTGATTAGTTTTGGGAGTTCATTGGTTAAGGATAAAGGGGGAAAAACGGGGTTAGTCCACCACCCCCCCTTAATTCAGATAAATGTGTTTTTCATGCAGAATGATTCGATTTGCTCCGAATTTGGTATACCGGTTTATTATGTTAAGGAACTTCCCTGATTAGTTTTGGGAGTTCATTGGTTAAGGATAAAGGGGGGGAAACGGAGTTAGTCCACCTCCCTTAATTCAGATAAATGTGTTTCTCATGCAGAATGATTCGATTTGCTCCGAATTTGGTATACCGGTTTTTTCAGGCTATCAAAGCCTGAGGGCTAATGTGCCCGCCCGTTCTGTATGTATGTATGTACGTACGTACGTATGTATGTATGTATGTACGTACGTACGTATGTATCTATGTATGTATGTATGTACGTACCGCGATAACTCTTTATAGAAACATCCGATTTGCTTCAAAATTTTTTCCTGGGTTCATTTTGATAAGGCGCTTCCCTGATTTGTTTTGGGAGTTCATTGGTTAAGGATAAAGGGGTGAAATCGGGGTTAGTCCACCCCCCTTAATTCAGAAAAAGGTGTTTTTCATGCAGAATCATTCGATTTGCTCCGAATTTGGTATACCGGTTTGTTATGTTAAGGAACTTCCCTGATTAGTTTTGGGGGTTCATTGGTTAATGATAAAGGGGGAAAAGCGGGGTTAGTCCACCCCCTTAATTCAGATAAACGGGTTTTTCATGCAGAATCATTCGATTTTCTCCGAATTTGGTATACCGGTTTATTATGTTAAGGAACTTCCCTGATTAGTTTTGGGAGTTCATTGGTTAAGGATAAAGGGGGAAAACGGGGTTAGTCCACCCCCCTTAATTCAGAAAAATGGGTTTTTCATGCAGAATCATTCGATTTGCTCCGTATTTGGTATACCGGTTTATTATGTTAAGGAACTTCCCTGATTAGTTTTGGGAGTTCATTGGTTAAGGATAAAGGGGGGGGAAAACGGAGTTAGTTCACCTCCCTTAATTCAGATAAATGTGTTTCTCATGCAGAATGATTCGATTTGCTCCGAATTTTGTATACCAGTTTTTTCAGGCTATCAAAGCCTGAGAGCTAATGTGCCCGCCCGTTCTGTATGTATGTATGTACGTACGTACGTATGTATGTATGTATGTACGTACGTACGTATATATCTATGTATGTATGTATGTACGTAACGCGATAACTCTTGATAGAAACATCCGATTTGCTTCAAAATTTTTTCCTAGGTTCATTTTGATAAGGCGATTCCCTGATTTGTTTTGGGAGTTCATTGGTTAAGGATAAAGGGGTGAAAACGGGGTTAGTCCACCCCCCTTAATTCAGAAAAATGTGTTTTTCATGCAGAATCATTCGATTTGCTCCGAATTTGGTATACCGGTTTATTATGTTAAGGAACATCCCTGATTAGTTTTGGGGGTTATTGGTTAAGGATAAAGGGGGAAAAGTGGGGTTAGTCCACCCCTTAATTCAGATAAATGGGTTTTCATGCAGAATCATTAAATTTGCTCCGAATTTGGTATACCGGTTTGTTATGTTAAGGAACTTCCCTGATTAGTTTTGGGGGTTCATTGGTTAATGATAAAGGGGGAAAAGGGGGGTTAGTCCACCCCCTTAGTTCAGATAAACGGGTTTTTTATGCAGAATCATTCGATTTGCTCCGAATTTGGTATACCGGTTTATTATGTTAAGGAACTTCCCTGATTAGTTTTGGGAGTTCATTGGTTAAGGATAAAGGGGGAAAACGGGGTTAGTCCACCCCCCTTAATTCAGAAAAATGTGTTTTTCATGCAGAATCATTCGATTTGCTCCGAATTTGGTATACCGGTTTATTATGTTAATGCGCTTCCCTGATTAGTTTTGGGAGTTCATTGGTTAAGGATAAAGGGGGAAAAACGGGGTTAGTCCACCCCCTTAATTCAGAAAAATGGGTTTTTCATGCAGAATCCTTCGATTTGCTCCGAATTTGGCATACCGGTTAATTATGTTAAGGAACATCCCTGATTAGTTTTGGGGGTTCATTGGTTAAGGATAAAGGGAGAAAAGGGGGGTTAGTCCACCCCCTTAATTCAGATAAATGGGTTTTTCATGCAGAATCATTCGATTTGCTCCGAATTTGGTATACCGGTTTATTATGTTAAGGAACTTCCCTGATTAGTTTTGGGAGTTCATTGGTTAAGGATAAAGGGGGAAAAACGGGGTTAGTCCACCCTCCCCCCCCCTTAATTCAGATAAATGTGTTTTTCATGCAGAATGATTCGATTTGCTCCGAATTTGGTTTACCAGTTTATTATGTTAAGGAACTTCCCTGATTACTTTTGGGAGTTCATTGGTTAAGGATAAAGGGGGAAAAACGGGATTAGTCCACCCCCCCCCCTTAATTCAGATAAATGTGTTTCTCATGCAGAATTAATTCGATTTAATCCGAATTTGGTATACCGGTTTATTATGTTAAGGAACTTCCCTGATTAGTTTTGGGAGTTCATTGGTTAAGGATAAAGGGGGAAAAACGGGGTTAGTCCACCCCACCCCTTAATTCAGATAAATGTGTTTTTCATGCAGAATGATTCGATTTGCTCCGAATTTGGTATACCGGTTTATTATGTTAAGGAACTTAACTGATTAGTTTTGGGAGTTCATTGGTTAAGGATAAAGGGGGGGAAACGGAGTTAGTCCACATCCCTTAATTCAGATAAATGTGTTTCTCATGCAGAATGATTCGATTTGCTCCGAATTTGGTATACCGGTTTTTTCAGGCTATCAAAGCCTGAGAGCTAATGTGCCCGCCCGTTCTGTATGTATGTATGTACGTACGTACGTATGTATGTATGTATGTACGTACGTACGTATGTATCTAAAATTGTACGTAACGCGATAACTCTTGATAGAAACATCCGATTTGCTTCAAAATTTTTTCCTAGATTCATTTTGATAAGGCGCTTCCCTGATTTGTTTTGGGAGTTCATTGGTTAAGGATAAAGGGGTGAAAACGGATTTAGTCCACCCCCCTTAATTCAGAAAAAGGTGTTTTTCATGCAGAATCATTCGATTTGCACCGAATTTGGTATACCGGTTTATTATGTTAAGGAACATCCCTGATTAGTTTTGGGGGTTATTGGTTAAGGATAAAGGGGGAAAAGTGGGGTTAGTCCACCCCTTAATTCAGATAAATGGGTTTTTCATGCAGAATCATTCAATTTGCTCCGAATTTGGTATACCGTTTATTATGTTAAGGAACTTCCCTGATTAGTTTTGGGAGTTCATTGGTTAAGGATAAAGGGGGGAAAACGGAGTTAGTCCACCTCCCTTAATTCAGATAAATGTGTTTCTCATGCAGAATGATTCGATTTAATCCGAATTTGGTATACCGGTTTTTTCAGGCTATCAAAGCCTGAGAGCTAATGTACCCGCCCGTTCTGTATGTATGTATGTACGTACGTACGTATGTATGTATGTATGTACGTACGTACGTATGTATCTAAAATTGTACGTAACGCGATAACTCTTGATAGAAACATCCGATTTGCTTCAAAATTTTTTCCTCGGTTCATTTTGATGAGGCGCTTCCCTGATTTGTTTTGGGAGTTCATTGGTTAAGGATAAAGGGGTGAAAACGGGGTTAGTCCACCCCCCTTAATTCAGAAAAAGGTGTTTTTCATGCAGAATCATTCGATTTGCTCCGAATTTGGTATACCGGTTTATTATGTTAAGGAACATCCCTGATTAGTTTTGGGGGTTATTGGTTAAGGATAAAGGGGGAAAAGTGGGGTTAGTCCACCCCTTAATTCAGATAAATGGGTTTTTCATGCAGAATCATTCAATTTGCTCCGAATTTGGTATACCGGTTTGTTATGTTAAGGATCTTCCCTGATTAGTTTTGGGGGTTCACTGGTTAATGATAAAGGGGGAAAAGGGGGGTTAGTCAACCCACTTAATTCAGATAAACGGGTTTTTCATGCAGAATCATTCGATTTGCTCCGAATTTGGTATATCGGTTTATTATGTTAAGGAACTTCCCTGATTAGTTTTGGGAGTTCATTGGTTAAGGATAAAGGGGGAAAACGGGGTTAGTCCACCCCCCTTAATTCAGAAAAATGGGTTTTTCATGCAGAATCATTCGATTTGCTCCGAATTTGGTATACCGGTTTATTATGTTAAGGAACTTCCCTGATTAGTTTTGGGAGTTCATTGGTTAAGGATAAAGGGGGAAAAACGGGGTTAGTCCACCACCACCCCTTAATTCAGATAAATGTGTTTTTCATGCAGAATGATTCGATTTGCTCCGAATTTGGTATACCGGTTTATTATGTTAAGGAACTTCCCTGATTAGTTTTGGGAGTTCATTGGTTAAGGATAAAGGGGGGAAAACGGAGTTAGTCCACCTCCCTTAATTCAGATAAATGTGTTTCTCATGCAGAATGATTCGATTTGCTCCGAATTTGGTATACCGGTTTTTTCAGGCTATCAAAGCCTGAGAGCTAATGTGCCCGCCCGTTCTGTATGTATGTATGTACGTACGTACGTATGTATCTATGTATGTATGTATGTACGTAACGCGATAACTCTTTATAGAAACATCCGATTTGCTTCAAAATTTTTTCCTGGGTTCTTTTTTATAAGGCGCTTCCCTGATTTGTTTTGGGAGTTCATTGGTTAAGGATAAAGGGGTGAAAACGGGGTTAGTCCACCCCCCTTAATTCAGAAAAAGGTGTTTTTCATGCAGAATCATTCGATTTGCTCCGAATTTGGTATACCGGTTTATTATGTTAAGGAACATCCCTGATTAGTTTTGGGGGTTATTGGTTAAGGATAAAGGGGGAAAAGTGGGGTTAGTCCACCCCTTAATTCAGATAAATGGGTTTTTCATGCAGAATCATTCAATTTGCTCCGAATTCGGTATACCGGTTTGTTATGTTAAGGAACTTCCCTGATTAGTTTTGGGGGTTCATTGGTTAATGATAAAGGGGGTTAAAGGGGGGTTAATCCACCCCCTTAATTCAGATAAACGGGTTTTTCATGCAGAATCATTCGATTTTCTCCGAATTTGGTATACCGGTTTATAATGTTAAGGAACCTCCCTGATTAGTTTTGGGAGTTCATTGGTTAAGGATAAAGGGGGAAAACGGGGTTAGTCCACCCCCCTTAATTCAGAAAAATGGGTTTTTCATGCAGAATCATTCGATTTGCTCCGTATTTGGTATACCGGTTTATTATGTTAAGGAACTTCCCTGATTAGTTTTGGGAGTTCATTGGTTAAGGATAAAGGGGGGAAAACGGGGTTAGTCCCCCCCCCTTAATTCAGATAAATGTGTTTTTCATGCAGATTGATTCGATTTGCTCCGAATTTGGTATACCAGTTTATTATGTTAAGGAACTTCCCTGATTACTTTTGGGAGTTCATTGGTTAAGGATAAAGGGGGAAAAACGGGATTAGTCCCCCCCTTAATTCAGATAAATGTGTTTTTCATGCAGAATGATTCGATTTGCTCCGAATTTGGTATACCGGTTTATTATGTTAAGGAACTTCCCTGATTAGTTTTGGGAGTTCATTGGTTAAGGATAAAGGGGGAAAAACGGGGTTAGTCCATCACCCCCCTTAATTCAGATAAATGTGTTTTTCATGCAGAATGATTCGATTTGCTCCGAATTTGGTATACCGGTTTATTATGTTAAGGAACTTCCCTGATTACATTTGGAAGTTCATTGGTTAAGGATAAAGGGGGGAAAACGGAGTTAGTCCACCTCCCTTAATTCAGATAAATGTGTTTCTCATGCAGAATGATTCGATTTGCTCCGAATTTGGTATACCGGTTTTCTCAGGCTATCAAAGCCTGAGAGCTAATGTGCCCGCCCGTTCTGTATGTATGTATGTACGTACGTACGTATGTATGTATGTATGTACGTACGTACGTATATATCTATGTATGTATGTATGTACGTAACGCGATAACTCTTGATAGAAACATCCGATTTGCTTCAAAATTTTTTCCTAGGTTCATTTTGATAAGGCGATTCCCTGATTTGTTTTGGGAGTTCATTGGTTAAGGATAAAGGGGTGAAAACGGGGTTAGTCCACCCCCCTTAATTCAGAAAAATGTGTTTTTCATACAGAATCATTCGATTTGCACCGAATTTAGTATACCGGTTTATTATGTTAAGGAACATCCCTGATTAGTTTTGGGGGTTATTGTTTAAGGATAAAGGGGGAAAACGGGGTTAGTCCACCCCCCTTAATTCAGAAAAATGGGTTTTTCATGCAGAATCATTCGATTTGCTCCGAATTTGGTATACCTGTTTATTATGTTAAGGAACTTCCCTGATTAGTTTTGGGAGTTCATTGGTTAAGGATAAAGGGGGAAAACGGGGTTAGTCCACCCCCCTTAATTCAGAAAAATGTGTTTTTCATGCAGAATCATTCGATTTGCTCCGAATTTGGTATACCGGTTTATTATGTTAAGGAACTTCCCTGATTACTTTTGGGAGTTCATTGGTTAAGGATAAAAGGGGAAAAACGGGATTAGTCTCCCCCCCCCTTAATTCAGATAAATGTGTTTTTCATGCAGAATGATTCGATTTGCTCCGAATTTGGTATACCGGTTTATTATGTTAAGGAACTTCCCTGATTAGTTTTGGGAGTTCATTGGTTAAGGATAAAGGGGGGAAAACGGGGTTAGTCCATCACCCCCCTTAATTCAGATAAATGTGTTTTTCATGCAGAATGATTCGATTTGCTCCGAATTTGGTATACCGGTTTATTATGTTAAGGAACTTCCCTGATTAGTTTTGGGAGTTCATTGGTTAAGGATAAAGGGGGGGAAAACGGAGTTAGTCCACCTCCCTTAATTCAGATAAATGTGTTTCTCATGCAGAATGATTCGATTTGCTCCGAATTTGGTATACCGGTTTTTTCAGGCTATCAAAGCCTGAGAGCTAATGTCCCCGCCCGTTCTGCATGTATGTATGTACGTACGTACGTATGTATGTATGTATGTACGTACGTACGTATATATCTATGTATGTATGTATGTACGTAACGCGATAACTCTTGATAGAAACATCCGATTTGCTTCAAAATTTTTTCCTAAGTTCATTTTGATAAGGCGATTCCCTGATTTGTTTTGGGAGTTCATTGGTTAAGGATAAAGGGGTGAAAACGGGGTTAGTCCACCCCCCTTAATTCAGAAAAATGTGTTTTTCATGCAGAATCATTCGATTTGCTCCGAATTTAGTATACCGGTTTATTATGTTAAGGAACATCCCTGATTAGTTTTGGGGGTTATTGGTTAAGGATAAAGGGGGAAAAGTGGGGTTAGTCCACCCCTTAATTCAGATAAATGGGTTTTCATGCAGAATCATTAAATTTGCTCCGAATTTGGTATACCGGTATGTTATGTTAAGGAACTTCCCTGATTAGTTTTGGGGGTTCATTGGTTAATGATAAAGGTGGAAAAGGGGGGTTAGTCCACCCCCTTAATTCAGATAAACTGTTTTTTTATGCAGAATCACTCGATTTGCTCCGAATTTGGTATACCTGTTTATTATGTTAAGGAACATCCCTGATTAGTTTTGGGATATCATTGGTTAAGGATAAAGGGGGAAAACGGGGTTAGTCCACCCCCCTTAATTCAGAAAAATGGGTTTTTCATGCAGAATCATTCGATTTGCTCCGAATTTGGTATACCGGTTTATTATGTTAAGGAACTTCCCTGATTAGTTTTGGGATATCATTGGTTAAGGATAAAGGGGGAAAACGGGGTTAGTCCACCCCCCTTAATTCAGAAAAATGTGTTTTTCATGCAGAATCATTCGATTTGCTCCGAATTTGGTATACCGGTTTATTATGTTAAGGAACTTCCCTGATTAGTTTTGGGAGTTCATTGGTTAAGGATAAAGGGGGAAAACGGGGTTAGTCCACCCCCCTTAATTCAGAAAAATGTGTTTTTCATGCAGAATCATTCGATTTGCTCCGAATTTGGTATACCGGTTTATTATGTTAATGCGCTTCCCTGATTAGTTTTGGGAGTTCATTGGTTAAGGATAAAGGGGGAAAAACGGGGTTAGCCCACCCCCTTAATTCAGAAAAATGTGTTTTTCATGCAGAATCATTCGATTTGCCCGAATTTGGTATACCGGTTTATTATGTTAAGGAACATCCCTGATTAGGTTTGTGGGTTCATTGGTTAAGGATAAAGGGGGAAAAGGGGGGTTAGTCCACCCCTTAATTCAGATAAATGGGTTTTTCATGCAGAATCATTCAATTTGCTCCGAATTTGGTATACCGGTTTATTATGTTAAGGATTTTCCCTGATTAGTTTTGGGGGTTCATTGGTTAAGGATAAAGGGGGAAAAAGGGGTTAGTCCACCCCCCCCCCTTAATTCAGATAAATGGGTTTTTCATGCAGAATGATTCGATTTGCTCCGAATTTGGTATACCGGTTTATTATGTTAAGGAACTTCCCTGATTAGTTTTGGGGGTTCATTGGTTAAGGGTAAAGGGGGAAAAAGGAGGTTAGCCCGCACCTCTTAATTTAGATAAATGGGTTTTTCATGCAGAATGATTCGATTTGCTCCGAAGTTGCTATACCCGTTTATTATGTTAAGGACCTTCCCTGATTCGTTTTGGCGATTCATTGGTTAAGGATAAAGGGGGGGTTAGTCCACCCCCTTAATTTAGATAAATGTTTTTTTTGCAAGATTATTCGATTTGCTCCAAATTTGGTATACCGATTTATTATGATAAGGGGCTTCCCCGATTAGTTTTGGGAGTTCATTGGTTAAGGATAAAGGGGGAAAACGGGGTTAGTCCACCCCCCTTAAATCAGAAAAATGTGTTTTTCATGCAGAATCATTCGATTTGCTCCGAATTTGGTATACCGGTTTATTATGTTAAGGAACATCCCTGATTAGGTTTGTGGGTTCATTGGTTAAGGATAAAGGGGGAAAAGGGGGGTTAGTCCACCCCTTAATTCAGATAAATGGGTTTTTCATGCAGAATCATTCAATTTGCTCCGAATTTGGTATACCTGTTTATTATGTTAAGGAACTTCCCTGATTAGTTTTGGGGGTTCATTGGTAAGGATAAAGGGGGGGAAAGGGGTTAGTCCACCCCCCCCCTTAATTCAGATAAATGGGTTTTTCATGCAGAATGATTCGATTTGCTCCGAATTTGGTATACCGGTTTATTATGTTAAGGAACTTCCCTGATTAGTTTTGGGAGTTCATTGGTTAAGGATAAAGGGGGAAAAACGGGGTTAGTCCATCACCCCCCTTAATTCAGATAAATGTGTTTTTCATGCAGAATGATTCGATTTGCTCCGAATTTGGTATACCGGTTTATTATGTTAAGGAACTTCCCTGATTAGTTTTGGGAGTTCATTGGTTAAGGATAAAGGGGGGGAAAACGTAGTTAGTCCACCTCCCTTAATTCAGATAAATGTGTTTCTCATGCAGAATGATTCGATTTGCTCCGAATTTGGTATACCGGTTTTTTCAGGCTATCAAAGCCTGAGAGCTAATGTCCCCGCCCGTTCTGCATGTATGTATGTACGTACGTACGTATGTATGTATGTATGTACGTACGTACGTATATATCTATGTATGTATGTATGTACGTAACGCGATAACTCTTGATAGAAACATCCGATTTGCTTCAAAATTTTTTCCTAAGTTCATTTTGATAAGGCGATTCCCTGATTTGTTTTGGGAGTTCATTGGTTAAGGATAAAGGGGTGAAAACGGGGTTAGTCCACCCCCCTTAATTCAGAAAAATGTGTTTTTCATGCAGAATCATTCGATTTGCTCCGAATTTAGTATACCGGTTTATTATGTTAAGGAACATCCCTGATTAGTTTTGGGGGTTATTGGTTAAGGATAAAGGGGGAAAAGTGGGGTTAGTCCACCCCTTAATTCAGATAAATGGGTTTTCATGCAGAATCATTAAATTTGCTCCGAATTTGGTATACCGGTATGTTATGTTAAGGAACTTCCCTGATTAGTTTTGGGGGTTCATTGGTTAATGATAAAGGTGGAAAAGGGGGGTTAGTCCACCCCCTTAATTCAGATAAACTGTTTTTTTATGCAGAATCACTCGATTTGCTCCGAATTTGGTATACCTGTTTATTATGTTAAGGAACTTCCCTGATTAGTTTTGGGATATCATTGGTTAAGGATAAAGGGGGAAAACGGGGTTAGTCCACCCCCCTTAATTCAGAAAAATGGGTTTTTCATGCAGAATCATTCGATTTGCTCCGAATTTGGTATACCGGTTTATTATGTTAAGGAACTTCCCTGATTAGTTTTGGGATATCATTGGTTAAGGATAAAGGGGGAAAACGGGGTTAGTCCACCCCCCTTAATTCAGAAAAATGTGTTTTTCATGCAGAATCATTCGATTTGCTCCGAATTTGGTATACCGGTTTATTATGTTAAGGAACTTCCCTGATTAGTTTTGGGAGTTCATTGGTTAAGGATAAAGGGGGAAAACGGGGTTAGTCCACCCCCCTTAATTCAGAAAAATGTGTTTTTCATGCAGAATCATTCGATTTGCTCCGAATTTGGTATACCGGTTTATTATGTTAATGCGCTTCCCTGATTAGTTTTGGGAGTTCATTGGTTAAGGATAAAGGGGGAAAAACGGGGTTAGTCCACCCCCTTAATTCAGAAAAATGTGTTTTTCATGCAGAATCATTCGATTTGCCCGAATTTGGTATACCGGTTTATTATGTTAAGGAACATCCCTGATTAGGTTTGTGGGTTCATTGGTTAAGGATAAAGGGGGAAAAGGGAGGTTAGTCCACCCCTTAATTCAGATAAATGGGTTTTTCATGCAGAATCATTCAATTTGCTCCGAATTTGGTATACCGGTTTATTATGTTAAGGATTTTCCCTGATTAGTTTTGGGGGTTCATTGGTTAAGGATAAAGGGGGAAAAAGGGGTTAGTCCACCACCCCCCCCCTTAATTCAGATAAATGGGTTTTTCATGCAGAATGATTCGATTTGCTCCGAATTTGGTATACCGGTTTATTATGTTAAGGAACTTCCCTGATTAGTTTTGGGGGTTCATTGGTTAAGGGTAAAGGGGGAAAAAGGAGGTTAGCCCGCACCTCTTAATTTAGATAAATGGGTTTTTCATGCAGAATGATTCGATTTGCTCCGAAGTTGCTATACCCGTTTATTATGTTAAGGACCTTCCCTGATTCGTTTTGGCGATTCATTGGTTAAGGATAAAGGGGGGGTTAGTCCACCCCCTTAATTTAGATAAATGTTTTTTTTGCAAGATTATTCGATTTGCTCCAAATTTGGTATACCGATTTATTATGATAAGGGGCTTCCCCGATTAGTTTTGGGAGTTCATTGGTTAAGGATAAAGGGGGAAAACGGGGTTAGTCCACCCCCCTTAATTCAGAAAAATGTGTTTTTCATGCAGAATCATTCGATTTGCTCCGAATTTGGTATACCGGTTTATTATGTTAAGGAACATCCCTGATTAGGTTTGTGGGTTCATTGGTTAAGGATAAAGGGGGAAAAGGGGGGTTAGTCCACCCCTTAATTCAGATAAATGGGTTTTTCATGCAGAATCATTCAATTTGCTCCGAATTTGGTATACCTGTTTATTATGTTAAGGAACTTCCCTGATTAGTTTTGGGGGTTCATTGGTAAGGATAAAGGGGGGGAAAGGGGTTAGTCCACCCCCCCCCCCCCTTAATTCAGATAAATGGGTTTTTCATGCAGAATGATTCGATTTGCTCCGAATTTGGTATACCGGTTTATTATGTTAAGGAACTTCCCTGATTAGTTTTGGGGGTTTATTGGTTAAGAATAAAGGGGTGAAAACAGGGTTAGTCCACCCCCCTTAATTCCGATAAATGTGTTTTTCATTCAGAATGATTCGATTTGCTCCGAATTTGGTATAACGGTTTATTATGTTAAGGAACTTCCCTGATTAGTTTTGGGGGTTCATTGGTTAAGGGTAAAGGGGGAAAAAGGAGGTTAGCCCGCACCTCTTAATTTAGATAAATGGGTTTTTCATGCAGAATGATTCGATTTGCTCCGAAGTTGCTATACCCGTTTATTATGTTAAGGACCTTCCCTGATTCGTTTTGGCGATTCATTGGTTAAGGATAAAGGGGGGGCTAGTCCACCCCCTTAATTTAGATAAATGTTTTTTTTTTTGCAAGATTATTCGATTTGCTCCAAATTTGGTATACCGATTTATTATGATAAGGGCTTCCCTGATTAGATTTGGAGGTTCACTGGCTAAGTATAAAGGGGGAAACGGGGGCTAATTCTCCTTCACTTATTTTTTTTGAGTGGCATTATTCTTTAAAATAAGAGTATAATATACAATTAGTGTGAATAGTCTGTGAGCTCAATGCCATCAGTTTAGCTGGGCACTTTTCTTTTTTATTTTGTTTAGTTCCACCGAGCATATACAAGGTTGCACAAAATGTGTCGAGCAATATTCCGTCAGTATACGGAAGTAGTTGAAATTGAAATTTCAACAGTGCTATGCGTTTCTTAACCGAAGTAAATGGCAGGCATTAAGGAGTATGTATACAAATCTATAGGGTGTGTACAGGGTTGCACAAAATAATATATTTTCTTGAATATTGATGGTAATTGCTAAATTGTGTTTCAAATGTGTTTTGCGCTTTCCAAATTATTTTCTTGACATCACCTAATAGATCCGTAAAATTTTGTTACAGTATTTTGGATGTGTTCGAGATGTATCATAATTTATGCTTGTGGCATGTCTGTTAGTTTTTGATTCTATAATGCTACAAACTTATCGAACTGTAAACGGGAAGGTGACGTAATGCTGATAAAGCTAATCAATAGGAGTAGAGAGTGTATACTCTCTAACTGATGTAGAGATGAGGGTATCCTTCACTAAGCATTGGAGAGGGATAACATGCAAATAGGATATTATGATTTGACATTATTCGTGAAGGACCTGTGAACTTTTTCATAGTATTTTGCAGTTCATATTTTTTTTTACAGTATTTTGGATGGGTTCGAAGGTTTTCATAATTTATGCTTGTGGCATAATTGTTAACTCTTGTTTCAACAATGCTACAAACTTATTGATCTGTAAACGGGAGGATGACGAAATGCTGATAAAGCTGATCAATATGAGTAAAGAGGGTGGTGAACTCTCTGGTGAACGAATGTAGACAAAAGGGATTTCTTCTGTAAGCTTTGCAGAGAGATAACATGTAAATAGGAAATTATGATTTGACATTATTCTTGAAGCACCTGTGAAGTTTTTCATAAGAGTGTAGTAGCAAAATTAAATCTTCGAAGTTAGGGACATTTAGTTAGTGTATGCAATAGATGAAATTCATGTGTCCAATAAGTGGATATATTTCAAAAATCTTAGAAGTGTTTCAGTGATAGCTTTATGTAGTATAGTAGTAGTAAGCATTAAAAAAATCAGTAATTATTTGTTTTTTCTAATAAATAATGTAAATTGTTAATTCTGGATAAAATTCTCTAAAGAAAAGTGACAAATTCCTTGCTTTTATTTACACAATTTAAGGATCGATATGATACAGTATAGATTATTTGAAACATGAAATAAATATAAAATATGTATTCTTTTGAAACTACGAAGTTTTCTAGTCACAAATACAAAACATATTCTAATTAAAATAACATAATATGTTTTGCGAAATAAACAAATTAAATTAATTAATAAAACGAAATTATTTTAAATACATCATTTATTAAATTGCTGAAACTCAATGCATAATATAATTAGCTGTCCATTTTAAAGGAAGAAAATTAATTAAATAAGATGTGTAAAGCAAAATTAATAGTTTAACAACTACAATTCGCATTCATTAACTTGAAGTAAAAAATTAAATATTCAAAATAATGCACTTCTATAAGCATAATCAATTTTGTATATTTTATTTTCAAAATATAACTTTCGTTAATAATTAATTTCGAATGCATTATTATTTGATTTTCGGATAACTACGTACAATGCGAAATCAAAATTATATATATTTACAAATGCTTATTAATATATCTGACTCTAAACATTAAAATTAATGAATTTTAAAGAGATATTCAAAAATTTACGGCTGAAATAAAAATAAATATATTTTCCTAACATTGTTATGGAATGAAACAAACACACTATTAAAAAATATTATATTTGATATTATAAAATATATCATTAAGCAAACAATTTAAAATAACAATTACTTCGATTTGCATAATTACAGGCAATAAAATAAAAAAAAAATATTATATATTTATTAAAAACAATTGCATTTATTTAGTTTTTTAAAATATAATAAAGAAAATGTTTTACATACCGGTTTTTCTCATTTTATGCGGTGTAAGATGATGCGATTTTGAATTTCTTCAGTATTTTTTATTTTTAATCCTTCCTCAATAAATACAAAAGAAGTATCGATTATTGCTCCTAGCACCGAACATGCAATACTCTCTTTTTAACAGAATTATTCTAAAAATAAAATAAAAAATCCATCAAGGAATGAGACTTAAGGCACAATAATCTTTGTTATGAAAAGGAAACTTATTATCAATCTTTTAGAATTTAGTTATTGTTCCTAATAAAATTAGCTCACAAGTCAATGTTAATTAAAGTTCATGCACATTCGATAAATTTTGTTAAACGAACTTCAAATCACACTGTAATATGTACTTTCTACACTCATCAGAGTAGTGTCACCCATAGTTAAATAGATATAATTCTCATATTAAATAGATTAATAAAGTATACTACTCTTTAGAGAAAAATGGATGTGAATCTATAAAAGATTTATCCATCGAATGAATGTTTAAATTTGTGCGTAATTTCTAGGACGTCTAATTTCCCGACGTGCTTTTATATCATTTAAACAAGGTTCTTACACTAATCTATCGCCTTGATAAAATGAAATAAATAACTTACATATTAACTACAGGAGCTACAGCCCCCGGTTGGGAGAATTTCTTAATAACTCAAGGACTTCTGATCACCTTAATAATATTGCTGAAATCCTTTACTGTAATTCAAAACCTTTTGAAGTTCGCATAAATTTATCATCATCAGGCTTCGATGAATCAGGCTTTGATTTTTATAATCATCAGGCTTTGATGTATGCGGTATTGCAGCGCAATGTATGATGCAGTTTACCAATGCATAATTCAAATTATTTCACCACTGCAATAATGCAGATTTTTGTAGTTTGTATAAAAACTTCCAATCTGAACCCAAAAAATCTACAATCAAAATATAAAACAATTAATTTCATTTGAATTTATATAGGGGAGACTAGGGACGGTTGACCATACGGGAGGCTTGACCCACCCATCAGTTTTCGTATTTAAAAGAATTTCAGAGTTTTATCAATAGGTGTCAACCAAAGCTACAAGAATACTCAAACAACAGTCTCTGTTTCATACAGATAATCGAAATAGGTGTAGAAAAAATCAATTGTGAGGCGTTTTCAACTTAAAATTTGCGTTTTTTAGAAATATTTTGTAAGCTGTTTTCAGATAAAATATATCATAGAAATTTAAGTAAGTAGGTTTTAAGTAATGCAGAAATATCAAGCTTTCATTCAAGGCATAAAGATTATACAGTAAGTTAGGCTTAACATAACAATGTGCTATTCTTTAGAAAAGGACTATGTGGGGAGGCTTGACCCAGTCAATGTGAGTGAGGGTTGACCAGATGTTCAAGGCTTCCTTAACACATTCAGAACGGGAGACGAGAATTCTCGTTTTCATTCAAAAACATCATTGACTAAGGGCGTGACTTCTGCCTTACAGGAAATGTATTTGTACCATGTTGTCCATGTTTTTTTTTTAGATTGCAAGGCATTTTTGATTAAATTTGTAGATTGAAAAATATTTACCGATGCATAAACTTGGAAAACAGATCTAGAAGACACATTTACAAAAGACTTTTAGAACAGAGAGGAGCTTCTATTGTTTTAAAATTCAGATTTAATAAAAATTGCCCGTCGTCTATGTGTTAATTTAGGTGGTTTTAGAAATATTTTTATTATACACTGTGCATAATGAAAGATCAACGGTTATATATAAAAATGCATATAAATTTATTCTGAAAAGCTACAGTAAAATGGGTTGATGGAAAAGAGAACGTTTAAAACTGATTAAAGTAGGATGTGAAAAATTGCTATAGTATTCAGTACATGAAAACAATTAAGGAAATATAAATGGGAAAGTTGATTAGGAACTTTTTTCCATTTAAATGTTACTTACAGTAGGTAAATAGAAACAGTGGAAAAGACTAGAAAGTATGAATGCGGCAGTCTTAACCGTTTCAAGGGCAGTGGTATGTTTATGAAACCACTTAATTTTAATTCCCAAACGCCACAATGGCACCAGAATTTTGCTAAAACCTTTTTCATTTAATATGTACGTGAAATATAGCCTTTTTCATATTTCGAAATAATTTTTTTTCGTATATTCCGCTGCCAGTATTTCAACATTTTACTACTGAAAGTACTTTGCCCCTTAAAGGGTTACAAGATTTTAATGTTAAGTTAAGTACTTATGCGGCTGCAAAAGGGCATAGCATTGATCGAAAAACTTTAAAAAGGTATGTAGACAAATTTCAACATGATGAATACACTGAGATGAAGCCAAACTATGTGACAACTAGAGTTGTCAGATAGAATGTCACATAAAGTAGGACAAGGAGACAAAAAAAAAGCGGAACAGTGACCACTAAATCCGGACAGAATAATGCATGATACACTATGAAAACGGAACCTGTCTCTACCGGAATGCTCAAATAAATGTTAAAATTTCACTTTCCCTGCTGTACAATTATACCTGCTCAGACAAAATCTTGTTCAAAATAAGATTTTTCTCCTCTATTTTGCAGTTGAGTCTAAACAGGTTTATTTAAGCATCACTTTTTCAAAAATATGTTTTTTTATAATAATTAAAGGATGTAGCATAAAGTTATTTTGCTTTTTTAAAACTGATTCTATTTCTCTTCACAAATATATCGATATAAAACAAAGTGGGTCAAGCCTCCCATATGGTGGGTCAATCCTCTCATATGTGGGGAGCCTTGACCCATTATTTTCTCATGGTTAAAATCCATCATTTTTCAAATTTCTTATGTATTACAGCAATGTAGCAATTTTATTTTGATAACTGGTTGTATAACGAATAAAATGATATATAAAACTTTATTCTACGTTCAATATTTAAAAAATAAAAAATGATTTTGTAAAAAGTGGGTCAACCCTCCCTAGTCTCTCCTACCCTATTTCCTACTCAGAAACGCTATGAATGCAATAATAAATTGTGCTGAATCCTTACTGCTAATATTTAACAATATTATAGCTGTGATGTAGTAAAAAAATTAAAAAACAAGTTTTACTTAAATTTTGTCACGTTATTTTCTCTCAAGAGGTGATGAAAACACAAACAGGTAATTATTACCTAAGTTTAACTTGAGATATAAATAGTTCACATCTTGGAAAAATATATATTTTCTAATTTAAGTTATGTAATTCCTCACTAAGTTCACTACCTGCGTAAAAATAGCTATCTTTTTGAAAGTTTTTACAAAAACGTAAACTTGACCAAAGAAAAAACTTATTCTGAAAATGTCCTTTTTATTTCAACACACGTCTTTTTAATTCTGAAAAAAAAGAAAAAGAAAAAACTATTTCAGTTGAATTTTTCTTCTGGAAATCTTCAGACTAAAAATAGATAAATTATTTTTATGGCTTTTGAATTATTTGCAACAATGAAGAAAAAACGTTAATTTTTATATGAAAAATATCCGCTAATTCTCAATGAAAAAACAAAAGGGTCTAGCCGCATAAGCATAGCATGGCCCCCATGCCAATGTTTGAAATAACATGTGTAAAGCACATCATGAGAATACAATATAGAGGATATTGAGACCCCGACCTTGAACTGCACTTGAGATAATCGGCGAAGTATGCGCCGTCGCTACTATTTTTCAAGTACGTTTTTCTGAAAAAGGACAAAAGTTAAGAAAATGAAATCAATGCTAATTATTGAAGAATGTATTTGTTCACAATATATATTTTTTTCACATTTTTACACAAATTTTGACGTAAAAAAATAAACAAAAAAATTTTCAAAAAATTTATTTATGTAGTAATTTTACATTTACACCAACCAAAAAATTATGTATTTTATTAATTATGTAAATAGTATGTATTTTTAGATTTTTTTTTGTTGTTGTTAAAATCGAAGATGCGCTTTTTGATTTATAACAAAAATAATTCTAACAACTTGATAAAATATTTCTAACTTTCCCTGTTTCTATTTGCAGAAATACGCTGCTATCGATGCATTGGTCGATTCGTGACATTTCTACTCGGGCAGGATGCGCAGTTCGCCAAAATAAGAGAATGTTTCCATGCATACTACTTCTCTATAGGTTCGTTTCGTGTTTGTAAATATTCTGTTATTTTGGCGTACTGCGCATACTTCTCGCGTAATAATATGAAGAACTGTTAAACAAAATGGTACATTTGCCTACCAAGATTTTCACATAGAAGAATGCTATGGGGTTGTACAGTGTACATATGTAACGTATCAGTCCAGGGGAGCTTGTGTTCGAAAGATACCTTTAGGGGGAGGGGGGTTGTCGTTTGATATCGTTATAATTTTTGATGAAACCAAAATTTAATTTTTGGTAACATTTTTTTTTACATCTGTTACCGTATTTTTTTAAAGTCTGTTTTCTTCTTTTTACGAAAATACAAAATTATTATTAAAACCATTGTATGATTATAAAACATTTCATTCCAAAATATGGAATAACCCAACGTTCACCATTGATATTCTCCTGACATATGCGTATATAATTCGTTGTTAGAGAAACTAGATTAGAAATCATACTAGTTATTTTTGCTAATGAAATATGGGGAGGAATGTTGTCCACCTGTTTTCCTTGAAAAAAGTACTGTTTATCCTTGCGCAAGGGCGAAGTGCAAGAAGACAATATTACTGTTCAATGCACTATGTAACAAAGAATTATTATGAAAAACTTAAATAATATTTCTTTAAAATGTTATTTGATATAAAGTTATTTCTTATATAACAGTGATATTTTATGAATTTCTTTTCATTATTTAAACCAGGAAAATATGCGAATAAAAAATGTACAACCATATCTGTATTTCATTGCAAACGTATAAAAAAAAAAAAAAAAAAAAAAAAAAAAAAAAAAAAAAAGAATTTTTTGACACTGATAATAATATCATTAGGGGGAGGTGAATTCGAGGAAATGATAACGTATGATATTGGAAGGTTGGGAGGGGACCCGAAATTGCCGAAGAGTTGATAACCTTATATATTTACAGCCCCTATTCAGCTTCTGTGCAATCGACTAGGCCATCGGCTTGATGTTATTACGCGAGAAGGAAACATAGAACCCCAAAATAACAGGATGTTTACAAACACGAAACAAACCTATAGGGAAGTGGAATGTATGGAAACATTTTCTTATTATGGCGCACTGCGCATCCTGCCTGAGTGGAAATGTCACAAATCGACCAATGCATTAATAGTAGCGTATTTCTGTAAATACAATCAGGGGAAGTTAGGAATATTTTAGCAAGTTTCTAGCATTATTTTTGTTATAACTCAAAAAGCGCATCTTCGATTTTAGCGAAATTTTCTTTCTTAAAAGTACATACTTTGAGCATTATTCTGTAATTTTTTGGTTGCTGTAAATATAAAATTATTACATTAATAATTTTTTGAAAAATGTTTTTGTTTAATTTTCTATGCTAAAATTTGTGGAAAAAATGTGGAAAAAAATATATAAGGTGAGCCGATATATTCTTCAATAATTGGCATTGGTTTTATTTTTTTTAACTGATGTACTTTTTGAGAAAAACGTCTGTAAAAAATAGTAGTACCGACGCATACTTCCACGATTATCTCAAGGAGAGTTCAAGGTCAGGGGCTAAAAACACTCTATATTGTATTCTCATGGTGAGCGTTATACCACACATGTTATTTCAATCACCGGCCGTGGGGCCATTTCGCTATGCTTATCCGGCTAGACCCTTTGGAACTATTAAGAAACATATTTGAATAATGTAAATAAAAATTTACCAATGTTACTCTCTGGGTTATAATTCACCCATATGGAAAGATATTTTATCATCCCTTTTGTCCCTGACGTCTGGCAAACATTTTTACACTTTAAATTTAAAATATCATTATAATTAGTAAAGGATAATAATAATAAAAAAACGTGGAATTAGGAATAAAAAGGTGGGAAGAAAAAATGAAAAAGCTATGAGCTTCATAAGCTTTTCTATTTTACATTAACATTGAAGAGTAACAATGGAAATAAATAAGTATTGGGCTGCCACGTAATACTTAAATATATATATTTTTTAACATGAATTTATTAAAGCAAGTACCACATGTCGAACTTGTTAATATAGCAATGTAAAATGATGACATATAACAACGCGATTGTTACGAAAAATTTCATATCTAAATATACTTCATTTATTAACCATTTGGAAAAATGGTTATTGTTCTCTGTCAGGATAGAAAATCGAAAACATATCTGAGGTGTTTTATTGCCTGAATCCGCATTTTATGCGTTTTCTGATTGGTCTATACAGTAACCTGTATTTCCCTTTATTTTTAACATAGATGGTTACATCTGTTGCCACTATGACAAAAAAGTTATAAATACTACAAAAAAAAATAATAATAACTAAGAAACAAATTGCGATACAGCTTTCAAACAAATTGCATTTAAAAGTTCATTTTTTCTCTATACGAAAGTGTAAAAAGTAATATTGTGGGATGTTTAGAAGTTTAAGAATGAAATTTCATTTAAAATGCGTCGTCAGATTTCTTGGAAATCTGGCGATGGAAAAGCCTTTTCCCGAGCAGCCAATTAAATGCTTGGATAATACGTAAGTTTCAGGAAATCTGAGGAGTCGTAAGCGATTTTTGTCGCTTGCAATTTTTACGTGTAATAGCACTATTAATGTTTAATTAATGGCGTACGTAATGTATGATCAACTCCGTGCGATTTTTTATGTCTTAAATTTTAATCTTTGAAAAAATCATTTTCCAAATGGTCGTTGTAATTTGTTAAATTGCATTTTTTTTGGTAAGTAATTTTCCTTAAACAGTAGTTTAAGAGATAAAGACTGTCATATTCAAATGTACATGAGGTTTGACTATTTGATAAATAGATTATTGCTTCTGCAAAAGAACTGCGTATGCGCCAAATTAGATCGA
Source organism: Maratus speciosus (assembly GCA_963932465.1). Classification (NCBI taxonomy): domain Eukaryota; kingdom Metazoa; phylum Arthropoda; class Arachnida; order Araneae; family Salticidae; genus Maratus; species Maratus speciosus. The sequence continues at coordinate 185,055,090 of OZ010800.1, forward strand.
CCAATACTTGTGTAACACAAAGTTTCCTGTATCGATTCCCGTCTCTAAATTGGCTGAATTCCAATCAGTCTCGTCGTGACTCTTGTTTGTTCTTGACCCCCTTTTGGTGTTTTGCCGGGAAAATGTTGAGTGTTTTAAAAGAGCAAATAATTAATATAAATATTATTTTTAAACTTGTAAAATCCGCAACTGAAACTCATCACTAGTTAAGAGAAGTATACAGCAATGAATTTTTATCTCGTGCGCAGGTTTGTGAGTGTTTTAAGCGTTTCCAAGTTGGCCGAGAAGACATAGAAGATGATGTTTGATCGGGTTGCTCTTCCACATCAACAACAGAGAAAAATTTCGATATTCATACAATTGTGCACTGGACTTCTAAATGTCAATGTATTAATTAGCATTACTACCCAAATGTCCTTGCACTACAACTTCAACAAATACGGAGAAAAACGGCCCGAATTGTGAAAGAATAAGTCATCGGTGATTCATCAGAACAATGCACCGGCTTGCACTGCATTCTCTGTCAAGTAATTTTTATCCAAGTATAATATATCAGTTTTATATCATCCGATTTATTCGCCTGAACTGGCACATTTGAGTTTTATCTATTCCCCGAAGTCAAACCTGCATTAAAAGTAGCCAAATTTCAGACTGTTGAAGCTGTAAAAGAGAAACAGGCATACGTTATGAATGAGCTCACAGAAGAAGACATCCAGCGCTGTTTCATACAAAACAAAAATCGCATAGAGCGTTGTAGTGACAAAGGAGGTGTTTTTTGAAGGGGATAATAACAAACAAGTAATATAAAAATTTTGTTTTTAAAGTCAATTCCTACTTTGGCCATCAAAGAAAAATTTAATATAATCCCTTAAGCTAATATTAGTTTTTGTTGCATTAAAATATTTCAATTTGTTGATTTTCTATAAGCAAGTAGGTTTACAATGGAAGTCTATGGGAATTTGGCGAAATATTAGAGATATCGCCAAGTTGGCGTCACTTTTGGCGTCTCATTTTAGCCGCCAAATTTGGCGGTATATCGCCAAGTTGGCGATAAACTTAGCGGTATTTGGCGAGAGAACAGGGTCCCCCCTGTGGTAATCCCCTTATAGATATGAAGATGCACTAAATGCTTCAATAACCAATGGCCGCCATTTTGTCTCCCATATAAAACTAAAATTAATTATTAAATTATAAACAGAAGTTCTCTTATACGTCCATTAAAAATATTTCAAAAATATATATTCTAAAAACACACTCAAAATATATATTAAACATTTAACTGCTAAAAAGGACGCCAATGTTAATAAAATACATTAAAAGATCTTAATAATTTGACATGTTTCGATTGAACTTACTCAATCATCATCAGAAAAACAAATGAACACAAAGTCATTGTTGTCATTTTCCATCTTTGTGTTTATTTGTTTTCCTGATGATGATTGAGTAAATTCAATCGAAACATGTCAAATTATTAAGATCTTTTACTGTATTTTTTTAACATTTGACGTCTTTTTTAGCAATTAAATGTTTAATATATATTTTGAGTGTGTTTTTAGAATATATATTTTTGAAATAGAATATATATTAGAATTTTAGATAATAGAATTTTAATAATGGAATTTTAGAATATATATTTTTGAATTGGCAGCGGGAATGGCAAGGGAGATTGCCATTGTTTTTTAAATTATAATTCAATCTTCCGAAATCTTTTTAAAGCGTAAATTAGCGTACTTTTAGAGTCTGTGGTGTCTGAATGGGGGTTGACGAGCGTAGCTCGTAGGGGGCAGAGCCCCCTAGTTAACATTTGAAAAAACTGCATTAACATGAATTGTCATCTAGTACAAGTTAAAAAAAAATATTTCAACTTGATAGGTTGAATAATAATATTTTATTAACGATTGAAAATTTGAACAAGATATATCTATACTAATATTATAAAGAGGTAAAAGAATGTTCATATGTAGGAGGAAAGCTCTGGAACTACTGAACCGATTCCTAAGGTTATGGTATCAAAATGATGGTATTAATCGAACTTAGAACATAGGCTATATCTTATGTCCGTGCAACTGGCCAAAAGGGGGTGCAGGAGTAAATAACGTTCTAAAAATGCGATTTTTGTGTTACTAAAAAGCCTAGAAACATGACATTTGGAATGGTAGTTACTTATAAGATATTAATGATCTCCAACGACATTTCTTAAAAAAATCGAAATTAAAAAGGGGTAAAAATGCGGGAAAAGCGTTCTAAAAAACGTTCTAAATGGCGATTTTTACGCAATTTCAGGAAGTACCAAACCGATTTAAAAAATGATGGTGTCGAAATGATGGTAACAACCCTTGCTCCAACATAGGCTACAATTTATGTCGGTGCCATTACCCCCAAAGGGGGGTGCAGGAGCAAAAATACGTTCGAAAATGCGACTTTTGTGTTACTGAAGGGCCTAGAAAAATGAAATTTGGAATGGTAGGTACTTATAAGATATAAATGATCTCTAAGAACATTTCTTAAAGAATTCGAAATTTAAAAGGGATGAAAATGCTCGAACATAGTTCTAAAAAACGTCTTAAAGGGCTATTTCTACGCAATTTCAGAAAGTACCCAACGTATTTCAAAATGAATGGTAGGAAATTGATGATGACAGCCTTGCTCCAACATGTTCTCTATTTCATATCGTTGTCAGTGCCACCTAGGGGTTGCAGAAGCAAAAAACGTTCTAAATTGCCATTTGTGTGTTACTGAAGGGCTTAGAATCCTGAAATTAAGCAGGACAGTTATTTATAAGATACAAATGATCTCTAAGAACATTTCCTAAAAAAATCCAAATATAAAAGTGGTGAAAATGAGCGAAAAGCGTTATAAAAAACTTTCTAAATTTCTATTACTACGGAATCTCAGGAAATACAGAACCGATTTTTAAAAAAAATGGAGTGAAAATGAAGAAGACGCCCCTCGCTCCAACATAGGCTGTATTTCATGTCGGTGCCACTACACCAAAGGGGATTCAGGAGCAGAAAACGATCTAAATTGCGTTTTTTGTAATACTGCAGGGGCTAACAACTTGAAACTAGGCATGGTGGTTACTTATAAGATATAAATGATCTCTAAGAACATTTTCTAAATAATTTGAAATTTAAAAAGGTTGAAAATGGAAGAAAAACGTACTAGAAAACGTTCTAAATTCCGATTTCTATGCAATTTCAGAAAATACCCAACCAATTTCAAAAGTAATGGTTGGAAATTGATCATGACAGCCCTTGTTCCAATATAGGATCTAATTCATCTCGGCATCAATACCAATCTGCGGTTGCATTTTAAAAAAACGTTCTAAATTGTGATTTTTGTGATACTGAAGGGGCTAGCAACTTGAAATTTGGCATGGTAATTACTTATGAGTTGTAAATGCTCTCTGAGAAGAGTTCCTTAAAAATTTGAAATTTAAAAGTGGTGAAAATGAACGAAAAGCGTTCAAAAAACGTTCTAAATAGCGATTTCTACGCAATCTGAGGAAATATAAACCGATTTCAGAAGTAATGTTTTCAAATTGATGGTGACAGTCCCCGCTCCAACACCTATATTTTACGTTGTTGTCACTACCACCTGGGGGTTACAGAAGCAAAGAATGTTCTAAATTGAGTTTTTTTGTGTTACTGTGGGGGTCTAATATTTTAAATTTGGAATGATAATTACTTCAAAGATGTCATACTTCAAGCTTCATACTTTCTAAGAATTGTCGAAAGAAAATTCCAAATTTAAAAGGATGAAGTGAGCGAAAAGCGTTGTATAAGCGTTCTAAACAACGATTTTTATGCAATCGTATGAATACAAAATCGATTTCAAACATAAGGATTGCAAAGTGATGGTGATAGAACCTGCTCAAACATAAGCTATATTTTATGTCGGTGCCACAACCCCTAGAGGGTTACAGGAGCAAAAAACTTTCTAAATTACAATTTCTGGGGTACTGAAGAGACTAGAAACTTTAAATACAGCACGGCAGTTACTTATAAAATATAAATCTCCTCTAAGAACAGTCGAAAATAAATTCTAAATTAAAAAGGGTGAAGCGAAGGGAAGGAGCGAAAAGCATTCTAAAAGATTCCTAAATTACGATATCTATGGAATCTCAGGAAATAATAAACCGATTACAGAAGTTATTGGTTGCGAATCAAGAGTGATAGTCCCTGGTCCTATACAAGCTATATTTTATGCCGGTGTCACTATCACCTGGTTGGTAGGAACAATAAGAAAGCCTTTAAAACCATCTAAATTCCGTTTTCTTTAAAATATTAGGAAGTACCAACCGATTTTAAGTATAATGTTGGCAAATTAATGGTGACAATCTCTGTTTCAACGTTTTTCGAGACATTCAATTTCAACTCTGTTTCGGCATTTTATGTTGGTGCCACTAACACCAGAGAGGTGGTACACTGTCAGACAAGAAGCTTGAAATTTGACAAGGTTGTTAATTTTAAGATGTAAATATGTTAAGATGGTTTCTAAAAAATTCAAATGAATACAGAAATTAGCGTATGAAATGAGCATAAAAGACTCAAAATACTTTCTAAATTTCCATTTATTTGAAATTAGTTTTAGTTCTTCTTATTAAGTAAATCTCATTTCTGTCTATTGCACTTTTATAATGAAATTTAGTCAAAATGTGGCTTAATTTGTAATTTTTGAATTATACCAAAAAGTGATCTTCTAATAAAAAATAGTCATGCAAATATCACTTGGCATATTTCAACTATTACGCGAGCAAAGTCGCGGGGTTTGCTAGTATCCTTCTATATATAAAAAAAAGTTTTGATTTGGAAATGGACCAATGAAAATCTGCGTAGATATTCCGGGTAGATCGGCATCCAATTTGAATGCTTAAGCATGGCCTTTCAGCGTTAATATTTAAAAAAAAACTGTTGCATACAAAAGTATGAAAATCGGTGGTATTATAGAGAAATGTTTGATAAACACGCTGATGTAGACAGTTTCCAAATCCAAGAATTATTTTAAGATATATTTAATTCTAAAGTTGGGCAAAATTGTTCCATTAAAAAAGTTTTATTGGAGCAAAAACTATACATGGGAATTTAATCATTTTTAGATCATTTTATACGTTATAAGTTCCTGGTGTGAAGATTGCATTTATTTTTCTTATTTGACTCATTTTTTCAGGTTTTATTTCAATTTTAAATTCAAATTTTCAGCATTTCGAGAGATATTTTTTACAAATTTTAGAAAATGTTATTAATTTAAACTGTTGCCAGTTGTATAAACAGCGCAAACAATAATGTTTACTTCAAATTAAAAATTTATTTACACGTGACTATTACAAACAAAAAAAACTTTAAAATTAGAATTAAATGATTACATGTTAAAAGCAGGAAAATTACGTCATAAGAATCATAGGCACAGATGTCATATACATATTGGCGCAATTTTTTTCCGACGCCAATTTGGTGAAAACAAAAATATCCGGGTTACCATATCAAGCAAAATAAGGACACTTTAGCACCAGTTAAGTACCCGTTCCGTATATGAAATTGACGTCAGAAAAAAATTGCGCCAATGACATCTGTGCCGAACCATATTTACAATTGAATTTAAAAAGAGAAAAAAAATCATTATTATGCGTTAAAACTTGTAATGTGAGGAAATTACTTCATATTTAAAATGGCAAAAAATATAGCAAAACAATTTAAATTGAAAAATATATTTGCGCGAGATATTTTGAGATAATTTTTTCAACTATTATCGTGAATTCGAAGACAGCGCAAATAATATTTCCTTCTAACAACAAAAGAATTTTCACGCGAATATTAATAAGAAAAATAAAACTTTGGTGTAATTTACGTCAGATTTCAAACGATACATTTAAAATGAATTATTTAAAAGAACTATCTTATAGAGCTGTTAAAAAATACCAGGAGACAATGTCACTGTTTACTTGATTCATTTTACATTAGCTTATTTTCAAATGTTTAAGGGTGCTTCTTAGTTATCCCGTCGACCAAATTACTAACGCCAAATTGTAAGATTAAATGCCAATAATGGTTGCCATTAATTAATTAATTGCAAGATTAAATGCCAATAATGGCCAATAAAATCATTAATTCGACGTTTTATTTCTATTTTTATTAATGTTTCACTAATTTATTTGTTCTTTCGTTATTTAAAACAAACATTATGTCAATGTGTATGATTTGGCGAGTGGTTTGGCGATTTATATAAATTGGCGAAATTGGTCGACTGGATAACTAAGAAGTACAAGTTTAACTAATTTTTTTAATTAAATACGAAAAAAGCCATTGTATCTCTTAACAGCAGCAGATTTGGCCTTAAAAATCCCCAATCCAAGGAAAACGAATAGAAACCCGTTTACAGAGAGATCGCTAATGTTTTTTTTTTTTTTTTTTTTTTTTTTTCCCTTAATTCAATATTTTTAAAACCGATCAAATTAGCATGCTTTTTGGATTTTGGTGTGCCTGAACGGGGGTTGGTGAGCGTAGCTTGTAGGGGACAGAGCCCCCTAGTTTAAATAAATAAATAAATAAATAAGTATAGGGAGAGTGCGAACTAATAGTATTTAAATAAATAAATAAATAAATAAGTATAGGGAGAGTGCGAACTAATAGTATGAGTTGAAAAATGTATAAATTTAAAATAAAATATTTTACATCATTAGACTCGCTATTTAATAGCCACACATTGTATATTTAGAAAAGTTTTATTTCGCAGATGTGTAATGACTTCAAAAACTGCATTATTTTATCCCATGTATTCCGAAAAAATTACGAAAACTAGAAAACAGGAATTCAGCTTTTTTCAGAATTTAGTGTCGCCCCCGATGAAAAAAAATATATGTATATATAAATAGTGCAAAACATATTTCAATTTTATGACTTAAAGCATAAACTTTTATTTTATGTAAAATGACGTCATTCGTTTTAAACTAAGTCCAAACAAACGGTTGCTATGCTGTATTTTCTATTTTCCTTGTGTGTTGCTGCAGCTATATCTTATATCTATATCTCATATCTAAGTGTTTTAATACTTGATATGTACTGGTAACATTTTCCACGATTTATATTTAAAAAGAAATGACGCATAGCAACCGTTTGTTTGGAGTCAGATTCCAACCAAAACGTCATGACTCACGTCACACTGAAAGGGTCTACGGATACTTAAAATGAAATATAGATTATAATAGCTCCATATTTTATTATTCGTTGAAATTATTCGTTTATATTTTTTTTCAAAATAGCACGTATTTTAATTACATTTTCTTTCGGTTGATATGAGAAAATGGCAACAAAAAGATATAATTGCTATTTTTCAACTATTTTCACTTTACTTTCTATATAAATGGAGTACTTGAGTTCCCAAAATAAAAAAAATGGTGCTAAAAACTGCAAAAAAATTAATTTTTCAAAAATAAATGGAGATACAGTTTTCAAACAAATTGCGTTGAAAAGTTCTTTTTTTTTTCCAATACGACGGTATACACATTCAAAATGTGCGATGCTTAGAAATTAAAAAAATTGCTATAGAGCATTTAATTGTACAATAATACATATGCTTTGTTTATTGGTAGCGTCTGTAAGGTAAAGTTATATTTTGGAGACAAAATAAGCTGGGAGAAAGAAATAGCATACCGTTCGGTGGGGGGGGGGGGGCTAATAATCCATTACAATCTAGGCGTAAAGATGTTTTCATCCAAATAAGCATTGTGCAATTCTCAGCAGGAAAATCGCAACCGGATTAGATCTAATGAACTTAGCATGACAGCACCTTACTTCTTTAAATACTAAAACATTTTTTTTTTCGGTTTTTATAACACCAAGTAATTCAAGAAAATATATTTGTCATATTATTTATGATAGAGATGATGTTTCATGCCTTTCCTATAGATACTTCACTGATATTACTAAAATCAATGAGTTCCAATGATGATTCTGTAATACCCTGCTTTCTTAAATCACTGGATAATTGAGAAGCATTTGAGAAACGAAATTGTGGTACTTATGCCTGCATATTTGATATTGGTTATGTGAGGTTAAATCTTATTATACATTTTTTATAAGATAATGCGTTCACAATGATTCCTCCATTATACTGACATTATGACGATAACTAAGTGATAATAATTTTTGCAAAATGTCCTGTCCTCGGAATTAACTGCATGAAAATCTGAAGCACTTGAGATAAAAAACGGAGACACTTGGTCTTGCATATTTAATATAACATACCTTAGCACATCTTCAAATATTTTTAACTTTCATTCCAAAGAGTAATTGCTGATTGATATTAACACTACAAAGGCCGGAAATTTTGCTGAAGGTTTATAAAAGTATTTTTCATAGAATTCTTATTTAAAAGTGTTTAAATTTTTATTTAACCTTTTATTTATTTGTATCTTTTAAACTAGTTTTAAAAGAAATTTCTGGGTCGAAACGAAATATATTCGTATGGTAGCGGTCAAAATGACAACTAACGGTGTTTCTAGTGTTAAAATGATTTCGAAAACAAAGGGCATTAAAATTAATTTTTCCAATATTTTTGGATGTATATTGCTTTAACATCTTACATTTTCGAACTGTTTAGTTTAGTCACTATCTTTACTCCTGCGCAACCTTTTCTCCTATTTTTTTTCAGAAAAATATGATATCGTTATATACATAATGATCAAATATATAAACATAAAATAAAATACATAAATATATAACTGAAAAAAATACCTGCACATTTCATAGAAAACGACTGGCGCAATTTTGATAAACATATAGTGAGGGAAATGAGTGCATTATGCAACTACGCAGACGTAAACCTCTATTATAGAAAAAACATTTTTCTCGCAACAAAGTAATATGATATGTATCATTTGCAGTTAAAAAATAAAACAATTGATTAATTGTATATTTGATTATAAAATAATAATTTTTAATAAAAATTTCTTTCTTACTGTATAAACGCGCATAGATTAAATTATAGATATTCATTTCACAAAATATTTATTATGTTTGTTTAAAAACTGTGGAGCTATTCTGCACATCCTTTTACAACTTCTACAAGATTTTACATTCCATCTTTATTTCGTATAAAATTGATTAGGTAAGTGAGTTTTTGCACATAATATCTTTTAGGCGTGTCAACTTGATTTTGCTGTTGCGTGACCCTTTATCTACTGACGGTACTTATAAGTACCATTAAAATAACTTGTTGTAAAATTCATTTAAGATATCGATTAGTTGTAATACAGTTTAGAATGAGTTATAGATACATTACTTTAACTTGTTCCAAAATCATTATGGGTTACACAAAACAAAAATATTTTTAAAAGAATGATATATTTTGCATTTGCATCTTTTCAGCTTTCTTGGCGTTGGGGGAGGCGGGGGGGGGGGGATTTTCAATTCGGAAACATTTCTATATTTCTGTTGTAAGAACATTATATTTGTACATTTCCAAATTCTAGAAAATACTAAGAACAATATTTAACATAAAAGATTTGAGTTGGGTTACAAATAGTGCACAAAATTACTACAAATTCAAACATAATTAATCCGTCTAAATCCCTCAATCCTTCTAGAATCCTTCTAAAATTATTTAAATGAGTATGTAAATCTTCTAATGTAGTTTAAACAATTCACGAAAAATGCTTTAGAAGATAAAAATTTTCATGAATTCATAATTCAATAGATAAAGAGTTAAGCTCTGATTCGATTCAGTTGGATGATATTAAAAATATTCATATCGTGAAAAAAGCCATCTGACAGGTGAACTTGCAACTCAAATAATTTCATAGCCAATTGTTGCATTTCTGTGTTTTTATGCAGAGTGTAATCTGCATAATATACACGCACATGTACAGCAATAAATCATTTATAATTTAAAAAAATTGTATAAAAGTTCTACGCTCTCTATGGGATTCTTATTAGTAGTTATTACATGGGGGACGTGGCACTTAATAAATAGTCCATATTTTTAAAAATCATATCTTTATTTTTTGCAAGGTCTCTGCCTCTAAATTTAGTTAATATTTATAATGCATATTGTTCTGCTATTTCTAATTCCAAAGATAAATTACACATTGTTAGGTAAAGAATAATTTTTTATAGTAGTAGATTTTGTTTTCGTATCGTATTTTAAAATTTGGAGCGCGATCTAGTCATATTGTCTTAATAATAAGTTTTATTTATTAAACATGTCTAAAACATGTTGTATTAAACATGTTGAATCTATAGGACTATAGCAATCACCAATCATAGTTTATAAATCATATGCTAAGCATATATGTAGTGGAGGGTATATGCGGTTATACGCCGTATACTTTCTATATTTTTTAAAAGAAAATCCGTATACCCACCGTAGCTGTAGCTTATTCTCTCTAGTGTATGTGCTCTGCCTATAACATCAACCCTCGGATTTCTTTAGGAATGCACCACTCATTCTAGACTCTGTCAAGTGACACGATTATTTGTAAATCAAAAATTTTGTTCTTTAGAAACAGTGACTGGTATTTTTTTCGTCTATAAAACTTAAAATCACAAACAAAATCAGCTAATTCATCATTCATTCAAATAAAGAGAATAAACAGTTTAGTTATATTGAATTTCTACATTGTACAGTTCCATGTTCTATAGTGTATCCAAAGTGGAGCAAGTATCTTTCTGGTTGAAATAAAATCTTAAGAAACCACCAATTATTTGCAACATGTTAATAAGAAAACACAAATACCTCATTTTTAAGAAAAAAAAATAACTATAAAATATTCAATTTTTCATAATCATTTTAAGTACAGAATTTTGATAAACAATTAAACTTGGTACATTTCTATTTACTGCATTTAAACATTCTTGAACATGTAGAATTATTCATTTGTAATTTTCCCACCTTTTTTGATAAAAACAAATCAAATTGTATCGTAAGAGGTATTTTCACCGAAAAGCGTGGCGCATTATTTTCTTAATCCAAAATATAGAACTCCTTGTAAAATTGCTAATCCATGAATAGTAGTGTTAATGCCATGAAAAAGAATATGTTTTGTATCATTATGTGGCCGGCGAAAACCAAAATGTTAGGCAATCCTGATATAATCCATTTTGCATTGCAAAATAAGGAACTAACAAATATTGTTAATATATATATATATATATATATATATATATATATATATATATATATATATTTATATATAACATTTAAATATAAATTTCATTTATGTAATTTGAATGCATGTTTTTTTATTGTAATCGGTGTGTGCAATTCATTGTAATCTCAAGCGATATTAAATATCTGACTGAAATTAATTTCTCGATGTTTGAGGTATAAACACATAGGATATACATGGAACAGTTATTCCATATGTTTAATGAATAATTTCAATTTCAATGAATGCTAGAGCACCCTTTCTCATTTAACAATGATTATTAGGCTCTCTTTGTATGTTTATGTAGTAGGATTGTAAAATTGTATTCTACATTTGTATACCTACAAATAGGGAATGTACTACACTCGAAATGAATACATTTACTTCATTGCAAATACAATGTTAATAAATGTACACAAGTTCTGCGATAATTGAAATTAGATGTAACAAAGGTCGGAAACTTCATTTACATGAATACTGACAACCTACACCGGATAATATTAAACAAATTGTATATCTTAAAAAATACAGTATTTAATCAAAGTGCATTTGATAAATAACTTAATTTAATTTTTGTTAATAATGTTTTTTTTATATTGAATTAATATTTAAAAAAATATTATATTATATTTCAAAACCTTATTTAAATATCATTTTGAAAGTTCTTTTAAAACATTTCATCTAAGTCTTTAATTATATAAACAATTAAAAATTCATAAATAAATATCCGGAACATAAACTTAATGCTAAATATATTGATAAAGAAAAAACCGTTTTGTGAATGAAACTGAGTTCTTCAAAATTCATTGAAAATAAAATATATATATATATATATATATATATATATATATATATATACACTATATGGCTATATAGCTATTAATGACCGGCAACTTACAATCTTAGACATTTTATCTAATATTTAGTAATATACTTGTCAGATTCTTCTGGAAATTCAGGATTAAAAAGAAGCAGTATGACCTAACATTTATCAATGTCGATTTACAAGAGGGACAATTAGGGAGCCAACAAAAAATCAAAGAAAAGATAATATTGGGATCACCCTGTAAAATAAAATATACGAAATGATATATCGCTACAGAATATAAATAAACAGACATTGTGCAATATGTGTATTCATTTGTGTAAGAATAGCACGTATATTAATAGAGATATAGCGGTTTGTTTAAAAAATAAGAGAAATTCTTTCATGTTTTTAACTTATAACATGCATGGATTTCAACCAAATTTAACGCCGGTTTCAGAAAAATTGACAAAATATAGTAGACACAATATAGTATAACTGGAATATAAATATATTAAATATTTTAGGAACTATCAGCAGTTGTATGAAATGATTTTTATCTGCGCATGCGCCAACGATAACAAGGATCTTTTTACATAATTTAACAAACAACTCTATGGAGCAACTTATAAAAAAATCCGGTCAAATATCATAAAAACTCAGAAAGATATCGGCGTTAAAGTGAGCTAATTTTTAGTTGCTCTCTAAAAGTAGCTGAATGATAAGGGATTGTCCACAAGTTGTCAATTTTAATTTAATTTTTTTTTAATGTTTAATTTTTTATTGATGCTTTAGTTCCTCTTGGATAACTAACAGAACGAGCTTATATCATGATAAAAAGAAATATCGAAGACGAAGCATTTTTTCCAAATCTACTCTTTGATAGTCACTAAATACTAACTTTTTTTCTGAAACGCAGTTTATAAAAAATGACAATTTGTGGAAAATCCTTTATCATTCAGCTGCGTTTAGAGAACAACTAAAAATTTGCTGACTCTAACGCCGATATCTTTCGGAATTTTTACGATATTTGACTGGATTTTTTTAAAGAAGTTGCTCCATAGAGTTGACTATTAAATTATGTAAAATGATCCTTGTTTTCTTTCGCGCATGCGCAGATAAAAATCCTTTCATACAACTGTTGATATTTTCTAAAATATTTAATATATTTACATTCCAATTGCAGTATGCTGTTTCTACTATATTTTGTCAATTTTTCGGAAACCGGTGTTAAATTGGGTTGAAAACCCTGCATGTTATAAGCAAAAAACATGAAAGTAGTTCTTTTATTATTTTTTTTTTTTTAATTGCTATATCTCAATTAATATACTTGCTATTCTTACACAAATGAATGCACATATTGCACAATGTCTGTTTATTTATATTATGTCGCGATAGATCTTTTCGTGTATTTTATTTTACAAGGTGATCTCAAGTATTATTTTTCTCTTTGATTTTTTGTTGGCCCCCTCTAATTGTTCCTCTTGCCAGATCGACATTGATAAATCTGAAGTCATACTTCTTCTTTTTAATCCTGAAATTCCAGAAGAATCTGATATATCTCTAAATATTCGACAAAATGTCTAAAATTGAAAGTTGCCGGTCATTAATGGCCATATAGTATATATATATATATATATATATATATATATATACAGTGGAACCTGGTAAAGTGACCACCTGCCTAAAGTGACCGCTTTTACAAAATTTTAATCTTGCTCATATAAAATGATATGAGAAGTGTCCCGGTAATGTGACCACCTGTCTATTGTGTAAAGTGACCAGAAAGCTTGTTATTGTCAATGTTATTTGAACCTGTGACCATCAGGTTTTCTGCATGTCAAAAATTTTCAAAGTAAAAGGCTAAAGTGACCATTTTACGAAATTTTTATTTTCCTCCATAAAAAGTACAGGAATTTATTTCCTAAAGTGGCCATCTGCTTAATGTACAATATGACCACTTTGTCCTTTATTGTAATGATATTAGCACCTGTATAAGCACCCTTCCCATTTTTCTCTCGAGGTGTGAGAGGAATGACGGATCGTAGGATAGGAATCTTGCGCCTGCTACTCATTGGCTAAGTAACTCACATGTTAGTACTACTCTTACCCAATGAGACGATTTGGCGATTGTTTGGGTTTGTTTTAAAAAAAGGGTTCCTTTGTCACATGTTCTCAGAAATTCTAAGAATAAACCTGCACATGTTCTTTCATTGTACTGCTTGCAAGATTTTTAACATTTAACATTAAGTTTTAGTTGTATGAACTTGTTGTTTTCTTATTGCTTTGATAGTTTTTACAAGTTTTTTTTTTTTTTTTTTTTTTTTTTCAATGCAGTTACATTTCTTCTTAAAGTATAGAGAATAAAGAAACTAAATCTAAACAGTATAAAGAGTTGTGTATAAAATATAAAATTGAGGTCATTAATTTTCTAAAATATAAAAAGCTGAAAATCTTCAAATCAGTAAAACTTCTGTGAGCAATATTTAAAAAAGAAAATCTGAATATCTACAAAGATTTGAAGAAAATGAAAATGAGTCTAGGAGTCAGAAAATTCGAAAAACAGATTATTTTGAAGTGAATCAAGAAACTGTTGAATGGTTTAAAAAAATGCGTGGGATGAATGCTTGAGTTTCTGGACCTTTTCCACACGAAGCAGCTTTAGAGTTTTCAAAAAAAGAAAAAACGCAAAGTAGAAAATTTTACTATCTTCTAATGGCTGGTTAGAATCTTTCAAGAAAAGAAATACCATTTCTCAGAAAATTTTGTGTGGAGAATCTCATGACGTTGATATAGAAACGCTAGATTCATTTAAAAGGCGGATTTCTGATTTACTGAGAATTACAAGAAAGAAGACATAGTCAACGCTGACGAAAGTGGTTTGTTTTATCGGGCAATGCCAAACAAAACATTAGCAGTGGTCGGAGATAAATTTAAAGATGGAAAGATTTCTAAAGAGAGAATTACCATTTTGCTTGCTTGCAGTTCAACAGGAGAGAAACTAAAACCTCTTGTCATAGAAAAATCCAGAAAACCACACTGTTTCAAAAAGGTTAACATTAAGAATTTACCAGTCTCGTGGTATGGAAATAGAAAATACTAGATGGCATCCTCCATTTTTACTGAATGGGTTACACAATTAAGCAAGCAGATGAAGCAAAGAAAGAGAAAGATTCTATTGTTTATAGATAACTGTCCAGCCCATCCTAGTGATTTGTCATTTTCAAATGTGAAAGTTAAGTTTCTACCACCTAATACCACATCACATTTAGAACCGGTAGATCAAGGAATAATTCAAGCTTTCAATATACATAATAGAAGGTTCTTGCTCCAGGCTATAATTCCCAGAGTAGAAGAATGCACACCAGCAAATGAAATTGCTTCCTGTATAAACGTCCTCGATGCCATAATGTGAATTAATGATTCATGGAATTTGGTAAATCAAAGTAGAATTTCAAAATGCTTTGAAAAATCTGGCTTTTCGCAAATAATATCTGAATATATCGGTGATTCACAGTCTGCAACTGATGACAATAGCCTTTCCAATATTCAAAATCTTATAAATCAATTGCCTTTTGGAGATGAACCAGTGAATGCTGAATTATTCATGAATTTTGACAGTGATATCCCAACATGCAATGCTTCCGTTGATCAAGAAAGTTTGAAGCAAGAAATTTGCGAAATGGTTAAAAATGGAAAAGAAAAGGAAGATTTTGTTAGTGAAGATGAAGTTGAAATCGAAGGAAATGATGGAATATCAGGCGCAGAAATGTAAAAAAAAAAATGAAAACATGTGCCCTAAATAACTGTCCACCAATGTTGGATTTATTGAGAAAACTTGAAAGCTAATTGTTGAAAAGAAGTGTTTTAAGCAACGAAAAATTTCTGATTTTTTTTCTGTAAATGAAACTTCATAAAAATTTGTATCATTTTTTAATGAATAGTTTATTACTACCAGTTATAGAAACATTATCATTATGCAATTGCAATCAAAATAAAAATACGTATTAATTACAGTGTACCTTATCGTTATGTGTTATTTAAATCATTCACTACGGAAGTTTTTCAATTGAATTCAAAAGAAATACGGTGAGTTTTAAGTTATCTACTATGTAGTGTATTTTAAATTAGTAATTCAGTTATTATAATTGTTAATTAATCAATTCATTACTTAATATAGTTCATTTTTCCGTATGTATATTTTAATTTGTTTTATTTTTTGAGATCACAAAAAATTTTAACCACTCATTTTTAAAGACACTTCATAAAGTGACCACCTCTATATAGTGACCATTTTAGCCGGTCCCGAGGGTGGTCACTTTAGGCAGGTTCTACTGTATATATATATATATATATATATATATAATTACAATATTAATCCTGAGAACTTATGACCCTAAGTTAGCTTTTCATACACAGATTTGAAAAAAATGAATAATGAATAATTATAGTGTAAATTATATAGATAGATATAAATAACTAAGATAAAACTTTATCCGTAATGCTTCATTTAAAGTACATCGTTAGTTTATTTCATCAGAAAACTTTTATCAAAGATTTTTTACGGCTTCAATAAACATTTGGAATTAATCAGGAATTTATTTAATTTTATCTTCTGAAAATAAATTTGTTTTTAATGCGATCAGAATGTTCGCTCTGTTGAATTTCAGAAATGGCGAATGTTTTTTGAGCAAAAAGCATGACTTAAAATTTTGTTTTTGCATTGAAATTTCAGCTACAAAAGCAATCGAAATATTTCAAAAAAACTTTAAAGACTACTTTCTTTCAAAAACAAATGTATTCGATTGCTATAAAAAGTTTAAAGATGGTAGAGAATCCGCCGTAGATGATATGCGATTTGGTACACCATCCACCTCGATTAATAATCAAGATACCGATAAGGTTAGATAACTAGTGCTTGCGGATCACCGTTTTAAAATAAGAGACAGTATTTAAAAAGTTCCTAAATCATTTAGTTCCTCTCAGACAACTTTAGAAGATCATTTAGGTAGCAATGTGTCTGCTCTCAAGTTGTCCCAAGAAATATGGATTTATCCAAAAATCAAGCCCTCAAGTAAACCGAGGAGATGCTTTCCCAAAGCGATTCCTTTCTAAAACAGATTTATTATAGGTGATAAACTTGGATATACCCTTTTGATGCAAAAACAATTCATTAATCAAGTAAATGTTTCATGAAAGGAGAAGCAAGATCAGGAAGACCACGTCACGTCAAAGTAGCTCAAAAAACAAACCTGTTCTGACTTTTTTTTTTCGTGATGTTGTGCGTTTTGAATATCTACCAACTACCCAGATAGTGAATAAAAGTTGCTATTTGACTGTTTTCGACATTTACATGAAGCAATTAGTCGAAAGCGGCATGGAACGGATCGAGAAAACTCGTGGCTTTTAATGCACGATAATGAGCCTTCTCAGAGAGCAATTATTATTCGTGAGTTTTTAGCCCAAACATTAAAAAATGCTGCTCTACAAGCACCGTATTCACGTGATATGAAACCGATTGATTTTTTTCTTATTCCCAAAATTGAAAATTCCTCTTCGTTGGAACCTCTTCGTTGAGTCCATTATTTCGATAAAAGATATTCCTTTACTAACACTGAATTGGTTTCACAAAAACACAAAAAGCTTTTTTAATTAATGTTTTGATGATTGGTAAAAAGCTGGCAGAAGTGCATTTCAGTATATATGAATAGTATCACATAGAAGTGCATTTCAGTCATGTTTAATCTATATTTTCCACATTTAATTTTTTTATTTTCGCCTAAAATGTATTAATTTACATTCGCTAGCTTAAAATTCGATTATTTTTACTCCTGGTTTAACTTATCAAAATTTGTTCCGTTTTAGTAAATTCTATTTGTGTCATAAACCTAGTTTTAATATTCAAAGTGATGCTTTCCGGGATTTTTTACGCTAAATTAGTACCTCATTAGATCAAATATTTCTAGCATTTAGAGTTGTTTATACAGGACCACACAAAATAATACGCAATTATAAAACGATTATACGATAATAGCGGAATTTGTAGACCGCTGACAGTAATGAAATTTTAGTATTTTGTTATAGTTACCTACAACATGTTTTTTTTTTTCTCTAGTGAAGTGTATAGTGCATTTATAGTTATTTTACAGGGATGTAGAAAAGAAAACTACTATATGAAACTAATGTATGCTAATTGCGGGGTAGAATGGTGACGGTGATGTACTTTTAGTATGACGTTACATTCAACTTCGGAATGATCTTTTCTCTTAGCAAGTATATATATAGCTTTTATAGCTATTTTACAGTTCCGAACAAAATAATGCGAATATCTGGAACGAATATATGCTAAATACGCGGTTTGTTGAACACTGACGGTAATGTACTTTTAGTATGCAGTCACAGATATGCAGCATTTAACAGACAGACAGTTAGCAGACAGAAAGAAAACAGATAGACAGCAGAGATAGCCATCTGAAACACAGATAGCAGACACATAATTCACAGAGTGTAGACAGATAGCTGAGAGACAAGCTGCAAACAGTCAGTTGACATTGTGTTGGCATATAGCAGACAGACATCATATAGAAACCAAATAGACAAACAATATGTATACAGACAGCATATAGCAGACAGACAGAACACCGACAGAGTGTAGACAGAAACCAAACAGGCAGAAAGCACGCAGTCAGGAAACAGACAGGTAGCTGATAGTTTAGGCAGATAGAAAGAAAGCAGCAGACAGAGTGTAGAAATACAGCAAATAAAATACAGAAGGCATTAAAAAGTGGTCAAACAGACGCCAGACAGACATACAGCAGGCATACATACGCAAGACAGACATACGGCAGAAATCAGATAGCAGATATACATAAGATAGCAAACATATATACAACAGACAAATACAAGCCAGACATCAAACAGCAGAAAACAGACATACAACATACAGACAGCTAATATATTGTAGAAAGAACAGCATACAGCTCAGACAGTCTGCTGTAGTTTGGACAGACATCAGATGGCCGACAGACATACAGCAGACAGAAAATAGCAAACAGAGCAGTCATGCAGAATACAAACTGACCGAGATATAACAGACAATATACAAGTATTCGGCAGTGTCTAGACAGACAACAAGCAGCAGCCAGTTAAAAGGCAGGGGCGAAACACAGACAGGCATCAGAGAGACTAGGAAGACAAACAAAAATAGATTTTATAGATAAACAGAAGATAGCAGAGAGACAGTAAACGAAAAGCATATAGACATCCGATATAGTGTACACAGATATACAGCAGACAGGAAACAGACAGCCACCATAGCATATAACAGACAGACCGACAGAGAGCGAGCAAGCAAGAGAGAAGGAAAGAGCAAACGGAACCAAAACAGTCCAGGGATTGGCGTACGAAGGTTATTTCATGTAGGGAAATCCCAGGATTTATGCCGCACATTTTTTTGAATTTGTGTATAAAGTCCCATGTGGGACATAAAATTAAAAAAAATCATGCTGTGTTATTTAATGTTAAATATACAACGCATGTACTGCGACAAAAAATTTCAAAACAATATATTAATATTTTTTAACAATTTTTTCTAAAACATTACACTGAGGCGCGTTACCCGTACATTCACGCTGAGATGCCGCACTTCTGCTGTAGTTATGCCGCGCTTGTAATAAAAACAGAATGAAATTATAAATAAAAAAAAAATCATATCTGGACTATAATTAACGATGTAATAACAAAATGAAACTAAAGGAGTACAATGAAACGTATTAGTAGATTCAAATTAATAATTGTTGCCTACTTTCACTATTAAAATTATCGATATATTTTTTTTAATTAAATTTTAATTGATATTTCAGCAACAACGTAACATCAATGTATTAAAAAGGGGAAAAAAAGTAAAATTGTGTTTAAATAATTTATTTGTTAACCCTTTCGGGACCGGTGGCATTTACACAAATTTTATTCGGTTTGTACCACTTTTTTAAAAGAAGTTACCTTTACTTAAATAATCATGAAAATGCTCTAATTAATCAAAGCAAATATTACTTTCCTTTTTACTGGCGCCAAAAACAAATTTTGTAAGCTCTTTATGAAGGTGCTTATATGCACATATGATCCAGAATGGGTTATGAGACCTTTTTTTTTTTTACACTTTTTCTGTAGATGGTAGACTTTATGTAACTACATTTAAACACATGATGCAACGAAGCCAATTACACTTCCTCTTTTTTGAGTAGTTTTCTAATCATTCCTTGCAAAGAATGTTTGCGTTACGCGTAATCGAATTTTTATTCATTATCATCTTGACTTGCAACTTTCTTGCCATTCTTACTTTTTATTTTCCCCCTTTTTCTTCTTTAGTTTTAGTATACTTGATAACATGCCTAACATAGTTAGTCTGTGAAAAAAGAAAAGGAAAAGTTAATAAAACTTAATCATCCAGTACAAAAGAAACTGCGGCATGTATACCGGAATAGCAATGCGGCATGTATACCATTTTGCATGGTGCAGACGTCGGCCCTCACAGTTACATGCATTTGCTAAGGAAAATGGCGTAACCACACACACAGTACTCTATATAAACGCTACACTTAGTTTTGACATCGAAATTATGCATGCATTTAGTAATTAGTGTATGAAAACTATTTAAACTTAACGTGTTTAAAAGTTTGGACAGTGAAATCATGCACTTACGTCAAATTAAGGATTGATCTTCTACAAGTAAACATCGAAATGGTATTCACGCTATACACTGGTTATTATAATCTCATTGCGCACCTATACTGTGCGTTTGACGACCACCTATCAATAATTATAAGAAATACAAAGTGTGCGGCATCTAACCCGTATGCGGCGACTCTCCCGGAGTTACCCTATTTGTAATTTAAAATTTTAATTACCATACACGGAAAAACTGTTTTGTTGAAACAACTAAATTTTGGTTAATATAGCTCCAAGCAAATATTTAGGTTAAAATAACCAAATTTTGGTTGGACTAACCAAATGATTTTTTGAATTGACAAAATCATTTGGTTAATATAATCAAAATTTGATCATTCCAACCAAAATATTTGTTTGGAGCTATATTAACCAAAATGTAATTGTTTCAACAAAACAGTTCTTTCCTTGTATGACGTCAACTTCATGCCCTCATTATTAATGTCAGTTTTAAAAATACCAGAAATATGTTGTTAAAAATCAGTAAATTCCTTTATTTAAATTTATACCCAAGCAGAATATTTGAATGTCGGGAATAGTTTAGAATTTATTTGGCCTAATTTCGAATATGTTGAAGCGAATGTATACGATCAATTTTAGTTATTGAATTTTAAAGATAAGACAGCTTCGATGACGTTATTGTTGCATGGAGGTTGATACTGATCCTTTGATGCGATATTTACTGATGTAACAAATAGGTTATGTGAGTTTAAAATATTTTTTATTAATTCTGTAATTCTATTTTACGAAAATTTTATATTGATAATTACAGACGGTATAATCTATACCGACGGTACCTATCTTTTTATACGAAAAATAAAACGTAAAAAAATACTTAAATCTTGAGCTCGAATATTTATTTTTTTATCTTTAAAATTTTAAAAATACGTTGGAGACACAACTTGAACACAACAATTTGAGTTTTTACTTTTTTAATGACCAAACTGAAACTTCCACAATTTCAGGAGAAGCCATGTACTAATTTTTTTTAATTCTCTAAATGCTGAGACCATTAACTTGAAGCGAACATATACGAACATGATTAGGTTTCAAAGATAAGATAGTAATTATTTTTTTAAGAGATTCCACTGAATTTTATTTATAAACTTAAAAAAAGATGAATGATTCAAATTAAGAAAACTTTTAAATTAAATAATTGTATACATTAATATATTTACTCATTAGTACAATATTATTTAAAGTAAATCAAAATAAATATATTTTTTATCTGCACATCAAATAGCAATCAAAGTAATTGGTTACCTGAGAATTCCGTTTTTTGGAAATGCTTATGTACATGTCTATTCATTCAAGTAAAGTGGAATATTGTGTTGCTTTGGAAAAAAAAATCTGTGACTTCAAAAGAACAGAGGACGAGTTATTCTTTCCTGTGATTGCATATCAAAGGTGTGTTTTTTCATTTCTCAAATATCTGTAATTCTAAATTTACTTAATCAATGTAACACAATATTAAGCTGTAATTGATTTTTATAATTTTACTACAGTTATTTCTGCTTTCATTTAACTGAAAATTTAATTTGACTCATTATTACTTTCTCATAAAATATATATTAATTTTAGAAAAAATAGTTATTTAGGATTATTATAACGATATATTGTTTTTTATAACTTAAAATATATGTATACTTTTATCTTAAAAAAAATTATATTCCATAATAAAAAAACAAACTATTTATGTAATTTTGTAGCGCAACTAATGATAAAAAAGACCGTAAACATTCAATTTAAAACGATCAAGAATGAAGTTTCCAGTTTTCAAAATAACAGTATCTTAACCAATAACTATTATGCTCGTATACTTATATAGTTTTATTTTTTAATAAAGAGTTAAAAGGGAAACACTCTAAAACTTAAATCCAACATTTTATAAATGTGAAAAATAGGAACAACTTTAAAACACTTATGATAAACTGTTTAAGTAGAGTAAATAATAAGTTAAATTATTATGTTTTTAAACCTTGCCTCTCTTTCGTTGAAAACTAATGCATCTAATAAATTAATGGGTCTCATGATAATTGTTGTCTTCAGGATTAAGTAATTAAAATGTTTATATATTTTGTGAACATTTTAACAAAAAAATTATAATTTTATTATTATTATTATGAGCGGTTTTATGCAGCTTTTGATCAAATTCGTTTACTAATAATGATAGTATTTAAATTTAAAGGAAAACACATTTGTACGTATACCGCTTCTCTTTAAATGGATGGTCTGATTTTTAAATTAACCCTTAATTGCCTGATTTTTCAAAAATCATTTTAATCATGTTTTTCGGCTTTCATTTTTTAAATAAATCAAGGGGAAAATAATTAAAAAATCATATTTAGTTTTAAGTATGGATTACGACTAAAAAACAGTTTGTTACTAACCGGCAACACTGGTCTTTAATTGAAAAAAATATTTTTCTCTGTTAAAATGCTATAATATTAAACACACAAGAATTTTCAGAACTATCATAAGAAATAAATTGCACTTGCTCACGGTAGAACAAAATAGGGTATTTCGCAAGCTTCCAAACAAAACAAAAAGAACATGTAGCAACATTTGAAAAAATAAATCTATCTTTATTCTTAGACAACACAAGTGTCGCCATCTACCTGTTGAAAATCTATTTAATAATATTTTCAGGATGTATTTTTTTGGCAACATTAGGCATGATAGCTTAAACATTATTCTAATAGAATATTTAAATCCTAAATTGGGTATGTTGCCGAAATACAATACACGGCATTTAAGACTGCCTAATTAACTTCTAAATGACAGCAGTTAATAAAAGAAAAAATTACAAGAGCGTTATGTAAGATATAAGAAAATATTATTGTATACAGGTTACCTGGCTTTAGTCCCAAATAGCAATGATAAATTGCGCTGCAAGCAGTACGCACAAAATCAAGGTCCAAATTTTGGCCTATGTCTTCTCTCAGCATTGATGGAAAGAAGGGGGTTAAATATGTGGAGCTTGCCTCAGTCGGCAATGATATATTGTGCTTAGGGATATACTCAATATATTTAAACTCCTTTTTCATCAATGCTGGGGGATGAGCGAATCCAAAAACCCGGGCTTTGGCTTAGCACCTATTGCTTTCAGCATCATTTATTGCTGCCATTTTGAGCTACACCTGAGAATAGCAGTTAAAATTTTCAAAGCAGAGTTCTTACATAACACTTCTATAGGGTAATTCCAGGATTTATGCCGCACATTTTTAGGTAGATTTCGTATGAAATACTACCTATTGGAATCGTTCCTATGTTGGAATTTCTGAAATACTTTTGCAGATCTGCACCGATCATGACTCCTAGAACCCAAAACCACCCTCAGTAAAAAACTTTATTTATCTATCTATCTATCTATCTATCTATCTACCTATCTATCTATCTATCTATCTATCTATCTATATCTATATATCACTTTCTTCTGGACACGAAAACTTTCGTAATTCTGCACCAATCTCTTCCAAACTGATACATAAAATCAAAGGGCATAAAATCTCGGTCAAGTTCGTTAATGGGAAAAATCGGACCAAGGGGATGGAAATAGGGAGGGGTTTTGTGAAAACCGAAAACCCCCCATAACTTCTTAATTTTTGTACATATCAAATCAGTTTAAAGTTTTTATTACTTCTAAGAATTGGGCCAAAATTTTATGTATCACAGATTTCTGATAAAGTTAAAAATGGGCTCAAGGGGCGCAAAAAATAGGGTTTTTGGGAGAAAAAAATTCATAACTTCGTCAATTCTCAAGATATCAATTCCAATTAATTTTATTATAAATCTTCTTAATATTATCTACAACTTTTACATTCACAAGTTTTTGATAGGACCAATTCGTACCGCAAAAAAAATTAAAAAAGAAAACGAAAATGGGGTTTGAAGAAGTAAAAAATCCATAACTCCGTCAATTCAAAAGATATAAAATCCCCATGAATTTATCATATATCTTCTTAATATTGTCTACAACATCTGTATAGACAAGTTTTGGATAGGACCAATTCTTACAGCAAAAACAAATTAAAAATACATGGCGGTTGAAGAAAAAAATCATCTAAGTAAGGGTGTATTCAAATCCAAACTGCGTATTTTCTTACTCATTTTACAATTCATTTTTTCTCTCAAAGGCTTCCAATTGGTACGTTTTCTTACTCAGAAACTATATAATGTACGTAATGGTCGATTTTTTGATAGAGGCAGAATATATTTCAAAAAAGGATGTCAAAGTGGGCATTTTCAACCGAATTTCCCGAAGCGGATTGTGTTGGAAAAATCATTGCATTAAGGATGCAATCAAATCCAAACTGCTTATTTTCTGACTCATTTTTAAATTCATTTTTGCTCTCAAATGCATTTAATTGGTAGATTCGCTTATTCAGAAACTATATAATGTACCGCAATGATCGATTTTTTGATAGAGGATAAAATAGTAGTTTATTAATCAAGTTTTAATTAATTGAAAGAAAAATAAAAACACAGGTCGCTTATAAATCTTTTCAAAAATCACGTCAGCATGTTTCATATTTTTTTTTTATTCAAAATTAATCTGAAAATGTGCCAGAAAATTTCGAGTTGTTGAGTATGGAAAAATATTTTTTTAATATCGCCTTAACAGGATTCTGATAAAACCAGCTATTTTATAAAAAAGGAAGTATAAGCTCGTCAAAAGCAGACAGATAAATCTGTTAAAGTGGATTTATATCTAATAATGATTTAGTTTTTGTTGGTGAAATTAATATACTTAACTTCGAAATCTACCTCTGCCTGTAGGCCGGGCCGTATGGGATTTTTTTTTAATTTGTGTATATAGTCCCATGGTGTACATAAAATTAAAAAAAATCATGCTGTGCTATTTAATTTTAAATATACAACGCGTGTATTGCGACAAAAAATTTCAAAACAAATTATTAATATTTTTTTAACAATTTTTCTTCTAAAACATTACACTGCGGCGCGTCACCCGTAAATTCAGGCTGAGACGCCGCACTTTTGCGGTAGTTATGCCGCGCTTGTAATAAGATGAGAATGAAATTATAGACAAAAATATTTAAAAAAAATCATATCTGGACTATAATTAACGATGTAATCACAAAATGAAACTAAATGAGTACAATGAAACGTATTAGTAGATTCAAATTAATATTTGTTGCCTATTTTCACTATTAAAATTATCGATTTTTTTTTTTTTTTTACATTAATCTTTAATTTTTATTTCAGCAACAACCTAACATCAATGTATTAGAAAGGAAAAAGAAAAGAAGTAAAATTGTGTTTACATAATTTATTTGTTAACCCTTCCGGGACCAGGGACTTTTACGCAAATTGTATTCGGTTGGTACCACTATTTTAAAAGAAGTTACCTTTACTTAAATAATAATGAAAATGCTCTAATTAAACAAAGCAAATATTACTTTTTCTTTTTTACTGGTGCCAGAAACATATTTTGTAAGCTCTTTATGAATGTGCTTATATGCACCTATGGCGCCGAATGGGTTAAGAGACCGGTTTTTTCGTCTTCAATCTACAGAAAAAGTGTCGAAAGAGTACAGTCTTTATGTAACTCCATTTAAACACATGATGCAACCAAGCCAATTACACTTCCTCTTTTTCGGAGTAGTTTTCTAAACATTCCTTGCAAGGAACGTCTGCGTTACGCGCAATCAAATTTTCCATTATTATCATCTTGACTTGCATCTTTCTTGCCCTTGTTACTTTTTATTTTCCCCTTTTTCTCCTTTGGTTTTAGTAAACTTGATAACATGCCTAACATGGTTAGTCTGTGCAAAAAGAAAAGGAAAAGTTAATAACACTTAATCATCCTGTGGAAACGAAACTGCGGCATATATACCGGAATAGCAATGCGGCATGTATACCATTTTGCATGGTGCAGACGTCGGCCATCACAGTTACATGCATTCGCTAAGGAAAATGGCGGAACCACACACACATTACTCTATATAAACGCTACACTTAGTTTTGACATCGAAATTATGCATGCATTTAATAATTAGTGTATGAAAACTATTTAAACATAACGTGTTTAAAAGTTTGAACAGTGAAATCATGTACTTACGTCAAATTAAGGATTGATCTTCTACAAGTAAACATCGAAATGGTATTCACGCTATACACTGGTTATTATAATCCAATTCATGCTATCAATGATACAGCATGTTGAAAACGTTATAAGAAATAATTTGCAAGTGTTGCCAAAAATATTGAAGAAAAATACTATTAGTACAGCCAGTGAGCTAAGTTTAACAGCGTAACAAGCTTGAAATAGATTAAATACATTATTTTCACTAATGGATCAGAAATGGTGCTGCCCTCTATCATTATATAATACATTTAAAGATCAATTCCTAAGTTTTACTTTTAGGAAAGATAGGGAAATAAAAATTATTCATAAATAAATAAAATAAATTAATAAATAATAATACTAACTATTTGTGGATCAATCTTTATATCAGTAACTTTATTTAGTTAATATAAATGACGAATTCTAAATATATATTTAAAATTAAATAAATAAAGAAATAATTATAGGATATAGATGGTTCATTAAATAATAATTCAATTTAAATAAATGTAATAATAAATATGCTATATTGTAGCAGAATCATAAATATAAATTTTTATCACAGCAGTGCATAATTACTTAAATATAAAAAATAAAATAAATTATATTTGTGATTAAATCCAAATTAACATTCTAAAATGTTCGAAAATAATAAATAACAAATGAAATGTCCCCAAACTTGCATAAAATTTAAAATACATAATTATGGAGAAGAGGAAATGGTAAAGAATAAAACATTTAATTGATACATATACTTTTTACGCTATTGTAAAATAATTTTTTAAGTATGAGATATTTATATGATATTGTCCACTTTGGGCTAAAAATTGAAATAAAATTTAAATTATTTAACCAATATTATTTAATAAAAATAAAATAAATAAATCTTTTATGTAGGCATTATTGAAGTATGCTGTATAAGAAATCGTAATAAAATATGTAACATTGCTGAATAGTTATTATACAAAAGCCCCCTCTCTCTCTCTGTATATATATATATATATATATATATATATATGAACTTTCTGTGCAAATATATGTATATTATCTATGACATAAGATAGTACTCGAGTTTACAAACCGTTTTGAATATAACTAGCCATGTAGTAGAATTACCTATTTTTCTAGCGATTTCATTAGCCAGCATTGGGAAGAGAGCCACTTAATCTCAAATTTAAACTCAAATTATATACAAAAATATTATAAATATTTTTTTCTTTCTTTCTTAAGAGTTATTCCTTTATACGAGGTTTCCATAGCATATTTTCTTTTCCTTGTAGGGAAGACCGGGTTAGTTGTGCCAGGGGCAAGTTGTGCCAGGGTTGGCATTAATCGATTACTTTTTTAATCGATTGATTAGTCGATTAAAGATTCAGTCATACGAAATTGACGCCTAATTCAATGTATCATGATTGAAATTGAAAAAGTAATTGATCTTTAAAAAGTTTTTTTATGATTCTTTCAATCTGCATGAATTCAATCTGGATTAATTTAATCATTAATTACATAGATAAAATTTAAATATGACCGCCCTGTTTACTTTCTTAAATTCGCTTTCATTGATACGAAATCCTTTTTAAGAGTCACTATACGATTTTCCTTATTGATTATACAGGGTCACACAAAATTATTCATTCAAACCGAGGTCAATATGTTTAATTATTTAGGGGGTATTAGGGGGAATTAAAACCCGCTTAATAAAACTGATATATTCTATTATAATTATTTTAGGCAAATAGGAGCAATGTTATCAATCATTTGATAGTCACAAACTGATGGCGATGGTCTCTGCTCCCTGATAGACTATACTTCATGTCGATGCCGCTACCTTCAATGGGTGCAGAAGCGAAAAATTTCTGAAATTCCGATTTTTATGATATTGATGGGGAGAGAAACTTGAAATTTGAATGATGGTAATTACTTAAAAGTTTTAAATGCTATGTAAGAACAGTTTCTAAATTATTCGAAAATTAAAACGGTGAAATCAGCAAAAAGTGTTCTAAAAACGTTCAAATTACGATTTCAATGGAATTGTTAAGAATAGAAAAATTAAATTTGCTGTGGATGTCACTTTTAAGACTAGTCTAACAGAACAGTTAAAAAAATTTAGATATCTAAAAGGTTGAAGTGTATGGCGAAAAGCGTTCAAAAAACGTTTAAAATTACGATTTTTGTGGAAATGTTAAGGGTACAAACTTGAAATTATACACGGTTGTTACTTTTAAGACAAAAATATATGCGCCTTACATTTTTTAAAATTAAAATATAAAAAGCTGTAGGAGAAAATGCGCCTTTTAACGGGAAATATAAGAAAATTTCAGAAAAATGTATTTTCTGTTTTTTCTTCAATGGCACTAATTTTCAAGTTACAAATATAAAAGATTCATCTCAACTTTTTAAAAAGTTTCTAGTTTAGAAACTCGTAACGGAAATATATATATATATATTTAACCATACTTAATGACCAGTGGTGACACGCCCCTCTCGGAGCGATGACATGTCCCCTCCCGGAAGATTTGAGATTTTGTATTTACAATGGCCAAAAAGTGAAATCGCCCCTCCGGAACCACAAAAATTCCTCCCGAAGAAAAGTGCCTGAATTAAACACTGTTAATGACTTAAAATAAAATCTTAAGATTTGTGTACCAAGAGTATTTCTCTTAATTGCAACTCATTTAAATTTTAAACAGAATAGAAAAAAAGATACATATATATATATATTTTGGAATTTTAATCTAACTAAATATAAAGAAATGATCTATAAATATTATTTATTAAGCTTACAAATATTTTTACAGTGCACATTTACATATATTTAGATAATTTTTAAACAGTTTAAAGAATTGAAAGGAAAAAAAAAATATTCTGTATCAAATAACTGATTTGCAGCTGCAAATTGAGTTTAATAAACGTACTAAATTACGCTAAACATACGACATTACGGTAACATACTAAAGTATTCTTATGTCATAAAAAATAAACTTACAACAAACTGAAGAAGAAAGTCTATCGTAAAAGCAAAATGCAACAGTTTGATGTCAGCTTCACATCAGAAAAGTGTAAAAATAAATCAAAGGGGATGCTTTACATCTCCACCGATTCTCGCCAAAGCAAACTTTTGTAGCATATTCAGAGCAATTATTAAAATACTCAAAATTTTCCAGGAATATTTTCGCAGTTTATTTACATATTTTCCGACGTTTTTAAGGATTTTAATGAATTAAAGTAAAAAAAAAAAAATCTGTATGGGATAACTAATATGTTGCAGCAAATTTTGTGCAAATAATCATACTAAATTGTTGTACTTCATAAGAAACTTATAACAAGCTGAAGAAAAAAAGAACATTGTATAAGCAAAATTCAACATTTCGATCTTAGTTTTTATATCATAAAATTATTAAAATAAATTGGTGGATTTTCTCTTTATCCCCATCCCCTTCTTTTTCACGAAAAAGATTCTTTCAAAATATACTGACAAAACAGTTAATTTCAATAATGTACTCATAGAATGTCATTCATGTGAAAAAAAGTCGAACAATGTTTTAATTGTTCTTTAAACTAAATGCATGTTTAATAATATTGTATTAATAATACAACTAATTATTTATTGATGGTACTAATTAACAAACGTCCTTTTATGGCTTCAACACTTTAAAAATCTTTTCGAAACACGCACTCTTTCTTTTTAAAGGGTCTTTCTTTTTTTGTAAAATGAGAAATTTTGTTCGATGTCTTGACATTTTAATAAAAACAACTGAGCGTTTTATACATTAAACAGATTTAAATGGTTTCGTGAATTGGCAAAAGAGCAGCAAATTACGATTTCGAAACAGTCTCATTTTTTTTTCAATTAAGTATCTGTTTTCAAAACTATAATTTTTTTGAAATTATAAACATATTGAACAAAGTTTATTTGCTAGTTGATGGCTGAAAATATTTAGCAATATGCAATTGTTTGACAGAAAGATCTTCTGTTTATGAATTTCCATATAAGTAAAATTGCAGCCTCTATTTTTCTTTTACATTTAAAACTCATCAACAGTGAAGGATCGTATTATATAGCTTTCTTAACAAAATGTTGTTGAAGTTTTAAAATTTCCCCGACAATTTATACAGAAAAAATTTCACATGTAATAAAAATTTTGAATTTCAGAAAATTCGCGGGTTTCTCGGAATTACTGATCTATATTTTGCCTTATCACAAGGGTTGAAGTTCTGGAAACGTAGGCTATACAATACAGGTGTTCAGTTCATGGAATTGATAAAATAAAGTAAGTTTACTTTGTAAAAAAAACATTCTTTGTAAAATAAAATCGCGAAAAACCAAGTTAAGTATTCGTGAATCTTAATATGTTCTTCAATTTTCATTTCGCGAATAATCAAAACTCGCGAATGTTAAATCCGCGAAGGTTAAGGGATTACTGTATATAAATTTACATATGTAAATAAAATTCATAATCATGAAATAACAATAAAGTTGAACAGAAGAATTGGGAGGTTTGTTCTTTAAATTTTGATAACTCTGTTAAAAATGACAAAATCCGAGTTTATACTAGCTATTTGGAGACGGAAATGCAAAAAAGGGGAGGCTGAAAATTCATCGAATTCCAAATATAATTCAGTATGTTTGGCCATACAAAGATGATTTCTTTATGTTTGACATTTAAAATAAGGGATACTATTTATAACAAGACATAACGTACCTTAAACATCCTGTTTTCAAGTTTGAACTTAGAAAATAATGAAAAAACACTAATTACTTTTCCTTTCAAGTTATCCGGCTTTACCCTAACAATTAGCCATCATATGGTTATTTTTTAAAGTAATTTAGATCATTCTTCTTTACTACTTTATTTTCAAACATATCATCCGATAAATTTTGAGATGTAGATAAATTAATCATCGTGGCAAAAGAAAACATCCTTTCTACAGCTCCAGATGATGGCATTGCGGTATTATATTTCACAAATACTCTCTTTATCAACTGATAACGTTCTAGGATGTTTACTTCTTGACACCGTTCCAAAAAAAAACCTCGATATAAGGAGTTCGACTTTCTTTTTAGGAGTGTCGAATTCTTCACACTTGCTATCAGAATCTGAACCGAAATCAAAATATATATCTTCCTTTGATTTTTTAGTGAAACAGTTTTGAAGGAAAGGAACTTTCACGTTTGCAGAAATGTCATCTCATATTGCAGCTATGAATAATCGAATACACCATTTATGCCTCTTAAATGGTATACATAGAAACAATTTATTTTTAAATTTAGGATAACTTAAAGCTACAATTACAGCGTTTTCAGCAGCATTACCCGAAAGATCATAAAATTCAGAAAACCTCTCTTCAATACTGTCAATGTACTTGTTTAATACTGGTCTACAATACTTGAGATCCCGTTTAAATAACTTCTTCAGGTTCTTTTTAAATGGTAATAGACAAAGCAAAACAACACCATAAAACGTTTTACTGACTTGTATGATATCAATTGCATCTGCTCTCGGTATAGCGAATTCAACGAATTCATCAATATAATCATATTCAATATTTGTTAGCGGATTTTTGTTGCCCCCAACGCCTGACTTAGTATGAAATTTTTTTCTCTTATTGC
Organism: Maratus speciosus; assembly: GCA_963932465.1. Lineage (NCBI taxonomy): Eukaryota > Metazoa > Arthropoda > Arachnida > Araneae > Salticidae > Maratus > Maratus speciosus. Next base: position 185,087,461 of record OZ010800.1, read on the forward strand.
TGAAATTTGTTTTAAACTATCGTAAAAACTATTCCATCTCGTGGTCCTGGACGGGATATGTCCTAAAATGCTTTATATACTTTTCGCTGATTTTGGTCACCCGCCGCATTCCATAATGCATTGTACTTCCTGATAACTTTCAAATACAGCCTTCTTAATGCAGTTTTATTATCATTCAATAAAACTTTTATATCAGCACTTGCTGTCAGGTTTAGAGTAGGAACACAATATCTGAGATGAGGGGATAACAAATTATCATCGATATTATTATATGTCGACTTGTTTGTTACCGTTTGACTATTTTTTTTTTCAATTAACGGATCTTTGTCAATCAGCGGACTCTCACATTCATCTTCGGCATCACTGGTTTCAAAGCCTAAAAACACCTCTGTCTCCAGTTCTAGAGATTTGGTTTGAACTCCAAAAATCTTGAAGGCTTTCACAAAATTTGCACCGTTATCTGTAACTGATGCTACTGTCTTCAAAACGTCTAAACTGAAATCCGAATACACTTCAAGCAAAATATCTTTGATTTGATCATGTGTATGTGACCCTTTAAACCGGCAACAAGCATGTGCAACTGATTGTCTTTGTAAATATGCACTTATCCAATGGGCGGTTACACCCAGAAAGCTTCTTTTTTTTCGACCAAATATATGTCGTGATGCAAACATATCTGGCAGATGTCAACTTCTCTTTTACTTCAGATTCTAGTTCAAATGATTGCTTTAAAATAGTCTTTCTTTGAGATCGTCGATTCGGGATTTTAAGGCTTCGGTCGCTAATGTTTAAATTTTCGAACAAATTTTTAAAATATGGATCTTCTACTGTTCGTACAGATATCATTGAATAAATAAAATATTTGGCTAAACCATCTAGAAATTCCTTTTATAATATGACATGGTTAGAAATTCCAGCGACATTGTTAACATTGACAGAGTAGTGGTTAACTCTGCTTTTCGTGCCATTATTCTGCATATATTTCCGGTATTGCTGTGTAGCTTCAGGTCCGTGTATTCGTCTTAAATGGCTCACAAAATTAGAAGTGCATTTTATGTATCCTTTTACTTCCTTTTTGTGGGGCAAGCATTTCATACAAAGTCCAATAAAAGTTTTTTTTCTGTAGATTTTTCTGGAATATATTTGAAAAATATTCCGTTAAATAAAGTCATAGGTGCTGGTATTGAGTAACTGTCTGAAGCTTCTTTTGTAGAATTTAAAGACAACGACTCCTGGGAAGTTTCAGTTTCAGCTCGCAATAAATCATTACATGCTTCATCAACTTCCATTTTTTAAGGGAGTAAATAACAACGTCACTTTATAAAAGCATAAAACGATAAAACTCATACGCCTATAACATTTTCCACTTTAAATCTAACAAGATAAGCGAATGGTATATATGAACTTTACTACTAATTACTAATCTTGTCATTCATTACTCGGTCACTCACGTACACGATCAAACGAATCAGACTAAATAGTACTTATACAAATCCTTTGAACATTTGATGTTGAAATCCACTGACGTCATTGACCTGATGCTACTTTCTATTGTTTGAAGCTAGTAGAGAGAAAATTAATAATATTGAATATAAACTACGTGTAAAAGAAGGGCTACACTAGATACCTCAATGATTGCAATCTATTATATTAAAAAGTGACTATCTATTTGTATTTCACAAAATTTCTTGAATGAAGACATCACATTTTACTGGGTGTGTATGCTATTGCGAAATCTTGACGTCATACCCATATATTTCTATATATGTTATTTAAGATTGTTCTCAAGATCCTAAAAGCGAAATGCGTTAGCGGAAGCAAGTGGCATCATTTTCAATCCAACAGCTTTAGATGTCTTCCTAGGAGGAAATACTTCTGAGAAATTACGTCACTTGAAGATAACATAATTGATATCACACAGTGATAAAACGCAAAAATTAACTAAAATTTAGAGTGCTTTTACAGTAGAGAGCAGACACATGCTCAACTTGTTGGCTCAGATCGGAAGTGTTTGCCCAAAATTTAGCAATCCGCATTATAGAACTTGGTTATTCTCGGTATATTCATTATTTTATTTTTATTTTTTAAATCGAGTCATATCAGAGTACGACCAGAAAGAGTCAAAACCTACTCTAAACCGAACCAAATCCAAAATTCTTAAAGACAAGCCGATCCAAGACAAGACCCGACAAGACCCTAGCAGCGATCAAGGGTGATTAAACCAGAAGAAGCTTGAAAAAAAGATAAAATAAAGGCCCCAAAGTCAGAACAATACATGAAGTTTTCAATTATATATCCTTCATGATATTGACTAATTAGGTTGACTAATTAGATTAAGAATTGATTTAATCGTAAAACTACAAGCGATTTCATCCAAATAATCATTGGCCATTAGTCTATGAGTAGGATTGAATTGATTTAATCGTAATCGAAGTATTGATTACATTAAAATAATCACTGATCGTTAGTCTATCAGTTCTATTGAAACTAAGCTTAATCGGTCAATCTTTAGTCATGATTTAAAAAATAATCGTTAATCTAATTAAAATTTTGCACAACCCTGAGTTGTGCCATCGAGCTTCCTGACTGAGCGAATAGGTTGCAGCACCTGTCGCGTCATGTGAATGAAGAGGTTGATTGTCTCAGTGTGTTGCGTATGTTTTAAAGTTTAGCGTTGCGTTGTTTTCGAAATATTTATCTTGTTTTCTACAGTAAAAGTAAATTTTGCGATCTACGTCGGAATCGTCATTGCCACTAGCTATACTGAGGTATGTAAACCTCCCTAACATTATTTAAATGCTTGTATTTTGAGATGTTACTATATGTATTTCATTTGTTAATCATGCCAACATTTCGGAAACTAATGAATAAAGTTCAAAATGGCGTAACGCGGGGCTAGTAGTGACGAAGTCTAAGAGGCACGTTCTGACAGTGTCACTTCTTACCCCAGCATAATTTTTAATGGGGTTTTTATATTTCAGGAAAAATGGTGCGAAATTACAAGAGGCGTACTGAAAGAGCTAAAGCTACTTTAGTAGATTATAGTAGGGTTGCAATAGACGTAAAATCCGGAAGGTGCAGTTAAAGGAAAGCCCAATAACTGTTGAATGTAAACCGAATGTTCCTTCTTAGATATGTGAATAAAAAGAAGAGTACTAATACGGAAGACAATATTGAAATGGGATATAAAAAACCGCGTATGATATCCACACCTAAACAGGACCTTGGAAAGGCAAGCGATGTATTCGTAAATGTTTGAAATCTGCCATTCCAACAAGCACACCTGTAAAAGAGAAACTTTGAGCAGAATAAAAAGCAAAAGAACTCAGAGAATAAATTGAAGAAGAAAAAGCAAAAAAGAAACTGTATGGAAAGGCCAAACAGTGCATAAAAAAATATTGCACCTAGGTTATTGAAAAAAAGGGAGAAGCAAGTATTGTATAGCTCTGAAGATGACGAAAATTGCTTATGTCTAGTCTGATTGGAGCAATACAAAATTTCTAGACCCGGAGAAGTCTGGGTGCAATGCATGATATGTAAAAGATAAGCGCATGTCAAATGTACAAAAAATTAACCTTATTATATTTGTATTAACTGCAAATCAGACGCTGAAAAATGCGATGACAATTAAAAATATAGGATATAGGCCTGCACGTTGTAGTAGGCTACCGAGTCAAAGATCAATGTGGCCAAAGATTAGTGTTGGCTTTCTTTTTCTTTCCTGATTAAGACAGTTTTTTTTTTCCTTTTTATTGCTAAGTGTCTCTAAAAGTTTCTTTATAAAGCACTAAGAGTTTACAATTGTTAACAATTGAACTATTTTATTTTCATTTGTTTTACAATATTATAAAAACATAAATGTGTTTTATTGTGTTAACAACGTTATAAATGAATAAATTTCTCATTCATGATTTAACATATCCCATTTAATCGCCTTTCTTACATAATTTGTATATATTACAATGTACTTGTATGTGTCACAATGTGCCCTAAGCATGTGACATGTTGAACCGTAGCGGGGGTTAGTAGTGACAAATTTCGAAGTTACGCAGAATTCATTTTGTGTTATGAAAAACGTTCATAATGTTAATAGTAGTTTTATAAATATGTTACGCAACATTTTCTCTAATGATATGATACACTAAATGTTTCGTTCAGTTCAAATCTTACGGCTAATATAAAAAATGTTGTAAATGTCACTACTATCCTCGGTCACCCCTATCTAAAAAAAAACACTGAGATTTAGTAGTTTGAAATTTGAGTGTGGTTGATATTTTGAAACAAAACAACCAAATAAATAAGCCATAGAATAATACATGAGTTTAATAAACGTGCTTTTTTAGAAATTATCATGCATGGTTATAACCATTTTTCAAATAATATGCATTAAAACACATTTTCATATCCGGTAGCGTCTATTTCTGACCGAAAATGCCGATATGCGACCAAAAATAAATCTCTGTAAATGAAACCAACTTGGTTATTTTGGTGAATTTTCTCTGTCAAATTATGTATTGCAGAATCTGAGAATAAATCTTCTAAAATTGTGTTCTTCACATTTTCGATTCGTGTTTTCACAGTAAAAATAGCTAAATTTTTAAAACGAAGAAAAGTATAACTACCTTTTCCTCCCAGTACAGCCAGAGAGGAATTTTTAGAACATAATGTTTTTTTCATGAAAAATTTGTTTGAATTAAAATAAATGAAAATAATCATTTTTTTTCCTTGGTTAAATAACTGGGAATATAAATAAACATATGGAATTGGATGCGTGCAAACATCAGAATATCTCACATCCCAGAGTCAATGCTCAGCTAGGACACTTTGCGATTGGCTCGAAGTCATAGTCGCTGCCGATCAAAGAAATCGAACTCGAAACCTCGCTATCGATCAAGCTGGAAAAAACTACTTACAACTGCATGAGATGTGAAAACTTTAGCATTTATCGCTTCCCCAAGTACTCCCGCTTCTCCCCACTTCCACTTTTCAGCACTTTGTTCATATGCAAGTTGATATACGGCTATCAAATAGAAGTATCATAACATCAATTGGTTGGTTTATGCGAGATCAATTGTTGCAGATGCAGAGACATCAGTGGATTAGTGTATGCGAGATCACTATATATATGTTTTAAAACATCACTTGTTTCGTGTATGGGATATTAATTTGTATATATGTTGAAACATCAGTCGGTAATTTAATTCAAGTTCCATTGGTAGAAATGTTTAACAAATAGAAAAAAAAATGTGAGATAATCAGAAAGTTGGAACTTGGTTCTGATTAAACATGTAGACATCTTATAAAAAGCTATGAAAGTTCAGAATCAAATTTTAGTTAAATTTATAAATAAATTTATATAGTGTTATCGTTTATAGAATCACATTGTTTATTAAAATAACTTCGTAATTTTATAAAATGTAACTCTCTTCATGATATTGAAACTTTACTGAAGTAATCTGTTTACACGTTAACATGTCAACGTTAACATAATGTCTCTGGAATGGATCCATTTATTAATTAACACATTAATTTTAAGGCATATTTACGTTTCCATGCCACAGGCAATAAATCGAGAAACATTTTCTGTAACTTAAGCAATCATATACGAGTTGAAGAAACAGTGGATTTAATTATGCGCCAATAAACGCTCGTTAACATATGATAAATGTTTGGAAAACTGCAAAAATAAAACATTTTAAAGGCAAAAAAGCATAAAATAAATTATAAAGGAAAAAGGTAAGAGTAGGGTAGGTATAGAAAAGATAAGAAAGGTAAGGTATTTTTTAAAAAAACTTTTATCAGTTAATTATTTATTAATAAAATTACGATACTTTAAAAATATATTTAGAAATCCTAAAAACATAGTTTTTATTTTTTGTTCTTTCTTGTTGTCGTATCTTATAAAAAATAAGAGAAAAAAATAATATACTTTTTGATAAATTCACATGTGTTTGCTCTCTTTACCTTGCGTTAAAAAAAGTTGTGAGTTTTTTATGAACAAGTTCGGTATCTATGTCAAATGAATCTTGTGTAATGAGAATTTCTGGGAAATGACATGGATAGCAGTCAAAAATATAGGCTTGATTTTCAACATAAACAATGAATGCTTATAAAAGGGAATATTTTTTAAACTATTTTAAATTTAATTTTTATACTTATATACTTTGCAAATTATCATATACGCAAAAACAGGGTGTCCGTAATTAATCAACCATAATTTAAATTTGTCTACAGACAAAACTATTGTTCATAAAGTTATGAAATTTTGTGAAAGATATAATAAAGAGGTGGGAATTTATTTAAGCAAAAATAAATAAATAAATAGTAACAAATTTCGCCACTAGAGGGCGATTTTAATAAATTACGCATTTAGCATTACGATAGTTAAGAAATTTTATTTACAGGGTTTCCATAGTTTAACGACCCTATTTTAAAGTTATTTACAGACGAAACTATTGTTCAGATTGTTGAGAAATTTCGTAGAGGACATAATAAAGATATGCAAATTTCTTTGAGCGAAAAAAAAAAATAGTAGGCGGTTTTTTAACGAATGACACATTTAACATACATCTGAGATTGTTTAACAAATTTTGTAATTAACACTCATGTTCCTCAGGTTGGTCATCACTTTTGAGATACCATCTGAAATCGCAGATAGTATGTTCCACATTTGACTGTAATGTGTTCTGGGAAATGCCATATAACTATTAATAAATAGGAACTGACATACCCTTAAAATAATGAAAGTTCAACTACTTTCGCAAGGGCTGATTACCTCCGGTCGAAGCTTCCACCGGTAAATTTATATAGAAATTTTCTCCGTATTTAAAAGTTTTATTAATGCAAAATTTCTGTCGTAAATAAAGGCAAGAAATGATTTTAATTTTAACCGGTGTAAGTTTACTTTTGCGGTAATCAGGTCCTTTGTTTCTACCATATTGTGACAACCGGTGATGCAATCTGACTGTTTCGCATGTCAAATTGATACCAGAAAATATTTGTGAGAAAATATTTCTATGAATAAGACGCTTAAATAAGATATAAATTCTATTCAATTACATTGGTGGGAAGTTTTCCCCAGCGGTATTTTAAAACTGTAGATCCGATTTAAAAAAAAGCAGCCGCCATCTTGTGACAACCTTTTCGTTCACTTCACTCGCACCTGGCAGACAGTACACTATCTGTCACCTCCTCTGTATTCGTAACTCTATTGGAAATGCTAGGAACATGTCGTGAAATGCTGTCTTTTGAATCAGGTTAAGTTAATAAATAAAATATCTGTACTATCTCAATTCTTAATGAGAAATTTATTAAAAATCGCTGGTGCTGAAATTATGAAATGTTATTTATATATTTATTTTTTTACTTAAGCAAATTTCCATCCCTTTATCATGTCTTTCATAAATTTTCACAACTTTATGAATAATGGTTTTGTCTGTAGACAACTTTAACCCCTTAATTATCTCTCTCGTGATATTCACGGTCTGTGTCTTTTCTCGCGATTTTTTGATTTCCACCACTTTTATAAAAATCCCTGCCGGCCCGGCCTACAGGCAGACGTACATTTCGAAGTTAAGTATATTAATCTCACCAACAAAAGCTAAATCATGATTAGAGGTAAACACACTTTAACAATTTTACCTGGTCGCTTTTGACGAGTTTTTATTTCATTTTTATACAATAGCTGGTTTTGTCTGAATAATGTTAAGGCGGTATTAAAAAAAAAAAAAAAAAAAACACTTTTCCATGCTCAACAACTTGAAATTTTCTGGCACATTTTCAGATTCATTTTTATACAATAGCTGGTTTTGTCTGAATAATGTTAAGGCGGTATTAAAAAAAAAAACACTTTTCCATGCTCAACAACTTGAAATTTTCTGGCACATTTTCAGATTCATTTTTAATAGAAAAAATATGAAACTTGCTGACGTGATTTTTGAAGAGACTTATAAGCGATCTGTGATTTTATTTTTCGTTCAATTAATTAAAACATGATTTGTAAACAATTATTTTCTCAGTAGGACAATATTTTTTGTTTCTAAAACAATCGCTTCTGGAAATTCTGTTACAAATGTCCACATTGACATAATTTTTTGCACTATATTCTGCCTCTATCAAAAAATCGATCATTCCGGTACATTATATAGTTTCTGAATAAGAGAATCTGTCAATTGGATGCGTCTGAGAGCAAAATGAATTTTAAAATGAGTAAGAAAACAGGCAGTTTGGATTTGAATACATCCTTAATAAGATGATAATTTTTTTCTTCAACCACTATGTATTTTTAATTTGTTTTTGCTGTAAGAATGTGTCCTATGAAAAACTTGTCTATATAAATATTGTAGACAATATTAAGAAGATATATGATAAATTCATGGGGATTTTATATCTCGTGAATCGACGGAGTTATGAATTTTTTTCTTCTTCAACCTTCCTCCTTCCTTTTTTTTTTTTTTGTTTTCGTTTTTAATTTTTTTTTTTTTTTTTTTTTTTTTTTTTTTTTTTTTTTTTGTGGTACGAATTGGTCCATTCAAAAACTTGTGAATATAAAAGTTGTAGATAACATTAAGGAGATTTATAATAATATTAATTGGATTTGATATCTGGAGAGTTGATGATGTTATGATTTTTGCCTCTCGAAACAACTATTTTTTGCACCCCTCGGGCCCATTTTTAATTTTATCAAAAATTTGCGACAGATAAATTTTTGGTCCTATTTTTAGAAATAATAAAAACTTTAAACTGATTTGATATGTACAAAAATTAAGAAGTTATGAGGTTTTTTATGTTTTCACAAAACCCCTCCATATTTCCATCCCCTTGGACCGATTTTGGACCGATTGACTAAAAGATTTAAAATTAATACAAAACAAGTTATGTGGGCACAGTAAGAAGAAACCGAAAGGAATTCCGCATGAAGTAAGGAATTCTAATTACCAGCTGTATGAAACACTTTTAATAAAGAATGGAGAAACTATTCTGACGGTCTATGAGGGAAAATATGAATAAAAATGTGTTGCTACTCAGTACCTTGCGTCAAAATTTTAAATATTGAATTACAAAATAAGAAGAAACTTTAAGAAACAGTGGAGTTATACAACAAAACCAAACCTGGAGTTGATATCGTTGACCAGATGATCCGTAAATATTTTGTTTAAGCTGGTTCACGTAGATGGGCAGTCCATGTTTTCTCCAATGTGCTGGATTTAGCAGGAACAAATGCCTATCTTACCTACCGAGAATTGACTGGTAAAATATGTCAAGGCGTAGCTTCCTATTTCAATTGGTGAAAGGAGTTAAGACAGGTCAATTTGAAAAGAAAAAAAAAAAGCTCAAGATTGTCCCAGGAAATTTTCAACACTAGCAATAGATTCTCAAAGAGAGGACGTCAGTGCCAAATTGTAATTTATAATATGACAACAAAACAAATGTATTTAAAAAAAATCCTATTATGCATATGTGGAAAATGCACTTCGATTATTGGAAAAATTGTGTTGAGTGAAAATTTCGAAAAGTAATAAAATGTGTTTTATTAAAGGTAATTAGAAATGTATTACAAAATAATACATTTTTATTAAGGGTACAGTACCTTTTTAAACTTAAAAAAATTCAGTTTTGCGTTTTAATTTTATTCTAAGTGTTTTAAAATTTCTATAAAACAATGTTAAAAAAAAAAGCATTCAAAAAATCTGCATTATTTATTGAGTTATAATCATTTATAGACAGTGAGTATAATTGAATGTCCGTAGATATTGAAACTTTAAAAAGAGTTTTCTCATATTATTATATTTAGAATTTGAAGAGGAAAAATTTTTAGAGCAAAAAATTTTTTATATATATACCAATTAAAGTTTTATCATGCGCGAAGCACTTAATCGCGCATTAGTGAGATGAATTTTTATATTTAAAATTTAAATATTAATTTTGTACATTCGATATTTATTTTTCTGGAAAATGTAGATAAGGATATATACTTTAGGCAGAAAGGGAAACAAAATCTAAATTGTATATTGTGTGAGTTTTGGTACTTTGAAAAAGACGATGTTTTGGTTTATTTCGACAAACTCAAAGGTCCTCTGTGCCCTTACAAAATGTGTTGTTCTTTGACGAATTTTCTTATAAGAAATAGTTAAAAGTAATTTAAATATCACAACTAGTCTTATAATGTAGTATAAAACCTTTACAATGACCTTTACAAGACATGCATTCAATTCATTGAGCGGTCAATTTGACTGCTGTTAGCGCTTCTAGGTAATGACAAAGCTTGGCTCTTCCATTGTTAAAAGATTAAAATGACGTAGTTTTATTTATTACTTATATGAACATACGAACTAATTATATTAAGTGTGCATAAAACTGATAAAGAAAAGATTACTTAAATAGTTAAACGTTATTATATTCTATTAACATAAAAAAGGAAGAATTAATATTAACATTTTGAAAAATAAATGTTAAATATTTTATATCTTACTGAAAATTTTAAAAGATTATAATAACAAATCTAGATTTATTATTTATATGAACATATGTATTAATTATATTATGTGTGCATAAAACTGAAAAATAAAACAATATTTATTGGGTTAACAGTTATTATATTTCATTAATATAAAAAAATAACAATTAAGATTAATATTTTTAAAAATAATTGTTAAGTATTTTATAACTTACCGATATTTTAAAAAGATTATAAGAAAGTATCTAGATTTATTATTTATATGAACATACGTATTCATTATATTACGTCGGCATAAAACTGAAAACTGAAAGATTGTTTAGATGGTTAAAAGTTATTATATTTTATTAACATAAAATATGAACAATTAAGATTGAATGTAAAAAATAACTAAACATTAAACATTCATGTAATGCCCTACTTTAGAAAGTTGAAATAAATATAACAATGCATCGATCCCCATTATTTTCTAAGCAATAAAACATTTCTAAGTTTATTTCTCACTGAAATTTCTCTTTTGAGAATTCAAGTGCTTATCTAATGGCTTTAATACATCATGCTGAAATGTCCATATTCTTCCGCTTCACATAAATGCAATGACAATTCGAAAAACTATCGGATTCTCATTGTTGAAGAGGGTAGTTTTCGAAGCGCCAGTTACGATAATACATTTCTGTGACATAGGAGACACTAGATAAATGCATTCAAAAGACTGCGAAAAAAATAAACGATAACAGAACACGAATTTTCAATTCCGTACTAAAATAGGGATATATTTTTGTATTTATTCATACATATACATAGATATATAAATGACTATATATGTATAGATATATTACAGTTTAAATATATCAGTAGAGCATTTATTAATTTTTATATGTGTGTCACCATCATGAAGCTACTTCTGTAATATTCATATTTAGAGTAATATTTTAAATTTTATTTATATCATTATCAAAATTAACTTAATAGTTTCTAAAAGTGATAAAAATACATTTAAAAGGCAATTAAATACCTTTATTTATTCAGAGAGACATGTTTCGTCGCTCTATCGGCAACGTTCTCAAGATTTACATTGATGCAAATATATTCGCAAAATAGTTTTAATTGAAAATGTGTTAGACAAAAATCACACGATCTCATGCCTAATGAAATCAACTGTAATATCAAAAACGGATATTTGTGATCGTGAATTATTTTATACTATTTTTCCATTATTCAGTACAGCATCTCTTTCCAAATTTTAGGAAGCTCCATAGAGGCTGAATCATTGAATATATTCTAACTAACATGTCGACTATGCTGTCGATATAACTATATATCTCGATATGAATAAATAAAGGTATTTATTTGCCTTTTAGATGCATTTTTATAACTTTTAGCAAATAATAAGTTGCTTTTGATATTTCAATGATTTTTCATGCATAGTTTTATATCGTTTATATCATATCGTTACAATTTTCAAGTGAAAAAATGTTTGTGATAAATTTCAGAAAAACATTACAAAATTTTGAATGACATTGTATGTTTCATTAGCTGTTTCACTGTTTGTAATATTTATAATTAGCAGACACACCCGGTGCCACCCGATTCAAATTTAATATCGTTAAAATAGCCTAAAGTAGGGGAGACTGGGGCTAGTAGGCGCAGTTTTTAGTTATTGATTTTTATTATTTTTTTTTTGTTTACGGTTTTCATGAAACTTTAACTGTACTTTTAAAGAACAGGAATTAGGCTATGAATACCCGGAGTTTTGAGATTGTAGCTTTTGTAGTTTATGTTTAGCGGAAGCCTAAGATAAAAGTGAAATTGTGCGCCAACCTACCCCGTCACGGGGCAAGTTGCATTTACCTATGGGGTATGTTGGCACACGCTTTATAAAAATTTAAATGAAACTCAAATAAGACACGCTGTTAAGAGAAATCTATTTCATTATTACCAGTAAGTTTAAGCAAAGATATTATCACAGTACAATGTAAATTCTAAATTATACAGACATAAAAATAATGAATAAAACATTAACATTGAGTAACTTCTATCCTACTTGATATCATCATCAGAGTTACAGTTGTCACAAATAAAAAATCGAGTGTCTCCGTTTGGGCAAGCCCCGTGTGCCCAAAATCTTGCATTGCAGCCACTTTTCTCGGTGTTTGCTGTTTTTCAAGCTACCAGCACACACCAAACACCGAGCCAACTTGCCTCGTGTTCAATGAGCCTACTAGCCCCATAATAAATTTCTTCACTAAAGGACACGTAACCATATAAGCATAAATAATCCAAGTAAACCACATATGAGATAGGTACAGTTAATCATACACTAAGAAAAACTGCACAAGTTAAATTGCAGTTATTAAGATAAGTGTTAGAAATGAGAAGAAGAGTGAAGCAACAAAAAATTACTTATGAGTGCAAAAAACAGAAAAATCGTAATAAATGTCCACTGCACATAGATAACGATGCTAAACTACAATGAGGACTGTAAACGGCAAGAAGAAAGGTACTCTGTGGCTGGTTACGCAATCAATGCACAAACAGGCGATTTATGAGCACTGCGCCTACTTACCCCTGTAGCCAACTAGCCCCGGTCTCCCCTAAACATAAAGTTTTCAAGGATTATTTTTAACATACATCGCACTCATCGAATAAAAATATAAGCTCCCGATTGCCAGTAATATGTTTCTTCATAGTAAATGTTTTTTTTTTTCCCATAAAGGTATTATTTAGGAAAACAAGGCTTCTATTTTTCTCTCATTTGAATTTTGCTGCGCTTCAGAGAAAATACCGATAGCGTAACTGGTTTTAATAATTAATTTAAAACGAATGTATTCATATTATGTTTTCTAAATTATTGATGGTCTCCTCCAAACAGGATTATGAAATATAACAACTGATGGATAAGGTATAAAAAAGAAATTTTTGGTAAAAAACAAATTTGTCCATTTTCAGCGAACTGGGAGTAGTAACATAATAACGATTCAAAAATAGTAGTACTTATTCCGAATAAAATTTGGTTTGGAGTTTTCTGTTCAGTATAAAACAACAAAAAATATAATTTAAAATATAAAATATAGATATTCACTTGCACTCGGATATGTCTTTGTTTACTTGGATCTAACTTTGCAGGCTTCTACGTGTGATATATTTTCCTTACCATCTCAAACAAACCAACAAACAGAAGCACATACACAGATACACACACATTTATACAGACAAAAACATTCTTTTATTAATACAGATCTTGTTTTGAAAACTCGTTCGCGGTAAAATTCATTATATTTAAAATGAGAAATAAGAAAATGGACACCCAAACAAAATTTCAGATTTTTTATACAGGGGCTTTTTTATACTAGTTTTTTTTATAGTGTTCTTATTATTAAATATTTTGTTAAAAGAAAAAGAAAAAAAAAACATTAAATCACTCTATATTTTTAAACTATTTTTTTTAATCTATGCGTTTGCGTTTAATGTTTGTGTTTGAAAGTATGCATTCGATACATATATAATAATTATATGTTACTAGAAAATAAATGCATAAACAAAACTGGAAGATTTTATACATATTTAAAACACTTTTTTAGTTATTAATAGGTCTCAGTACTATTAAAATTGGAAAAATGAAAAAAAAAAGACACTATTTTCAACATTTAATATACTAGGCTGTATAGGATTTAAAAAAAAAATTGGGGGGGGGGGGTGAAAGATATGAGTATCTTCTTTCATTTGATGCATTTAAAAAAATGCAAGATGCAAAATTATTATTTATTGGTGACTCCAAACTGTCAGACATTTGACGAGGGGAAAATTGGTATAACAGATTACGCGCAGGATTTCAAAATAAATTTTGCCCCTAGAATAAAAATTTTGGTGCATACTTATACTTCAGATTACAATAATTTCTCTGAACCGAAATAAATTTATATTTAAAGTTTTTTATATTTTTAATACAAAGTTGTATTTAGCTAATGCAAAATTTTGAAAATTTCAACAGTATTATCACCTAAAAAATAGTTTTTTTGGAACAATAAAGATGAAATTTTTGGTTCCGTTTAAACAGACTAACATGAAACATATAATTTAAAATTTCCGAGAAACAATATTCAAAAGTTTTTGAGATATCGTGCACATAATGCCCAAAACGTCATTTGGAGAAACATAACTTCAAAATTAAGGAAAGGCCGCTTCAGTTATTGAGCGGGTCTAATTTTAAAAGCCATAACTTCTGCTCTAATGGGAATTTCAAGGAAATAAATGTATCAAAATGTTCCGAAAAGATGGTAATTTAACATTTAAAAAAATAAAATTTCAAAAATTTTGAAGATTTAAAAGCCCTGAGACCCCTTACGATTTATTTTATGTGTCAATAGTATATTTTACATTAGCATACATTTTCGTTAAATGCATCCTCACTACTTATTGCAAAAGGTAACATATAATTTTTAAATTAATTCAATTTGAAAACACTTTTTAACGTGAATTAGACTGTATTTATTACTAGTAAAAAATTATACATATGGCGGCTTCATTATTATCTATTTCTTCGCATTTCATATTTTAACGATATGTGTTTGAATATTATGACTATGATGAATAATAATTCTTAGCACATAATCTTATGCGTTCGAAATAAAATGCGTTTCAAACATAAAGTACAAATTTATACGTAGGCATATACTTATATATAGAAGGCATGATATAAATATAAGGCCTACCCTTTTTACTTTATTCTATCTTTACAATAAGAAATTATTGTATTCGTGAAAATTTCCGACTTCCTCTTTTCGACGGATTTACATGTTTTAGGGGTCAGAGATCACAAAAAACATGTTTTTACAAAATGTCATTCTGTGAGTCTGTCTGTCTGTATGACAAAATTTTGTGGGCGCTGTATCTCAAGAGAACGGAGTTTAATAAAAAATTATATTTAGATACTCCCTGATACGAATTGGTGCTGATTAGTTTTTGGTGTAAATCGCCCAACAGGTGGCGCTGTTATGCAGCATTTTCCCATTTTCCTCATTTCTTCTATCTCAAGAACTAACGCACTCATGTTCATAAAACTTCAGATTCAGTTCGTCCTTGATATGAATTGGTGCTCTTTATGTTTTGGTGTAAATCGCCCAAAAGATGCTATGCTGCACTTTGCAAGATTTACACGATTTCCGCAGTGGTTCTATCTCAAGAGCTAATTCACACATTTTCATCATACTCCAGATTAATTTAGTCTTTGATATGAAATGATGCTGATTACCTGTTGGTGTAAATCTCCCAATAGGTGGGGCTGTTGTGCTGCATATTGCGCGGTTTTCTCAACAGCACTATCTCATGAACTAATGCATGAATTTTCATGAAACTTCCGATTAAAGTATACCTTGATTAATATTGTTGCCGATTTTGTTTGGTGTAAATCACTCAACAGGTGGTGCTGCTATGCTGCATTTGTCATGACTTCCGCAATAGAGATCTCAAGAATTAATGCGCGATTTTCCACAAATCTCATATTCAGTTAGACGTTGATATAAGTTGATGATGATTCGGTTCTTCTGTAAGTTGCCCAATAAATGGAGCTGCTATGCTGCATTTAGCTAGATTTACACGATTCAAGCGATTTCCAGTTTTCCCCTAATTAATTTTGAGTTCAACCCTCTGACCACGGGGCTAAAACTTTGAAGTAGAATTGTGAAAAACATTGTGTCTAAAACATTGTTAGTACAAATGTTGTAGAGCATAAAATGAGGACACACATTAATATTTTTGTTCAAAATTAAGGTTGGAATTCCATTTCAAAATTTTGCCTTAATCACTAATCAAGAGCTTCAGGATAGGAGAGACATGATTACCTTAACAATATCTCAAAACAGCTAACTACATAAAAAAATTGTCAATGCAGATGTTGTAGAGCTTAAAATTCTGAATAAAATGAATATTCACATTAATATTTTTGTTCAAAATTAAGGACGCAATTTCAGATATCAGGTCAGATTGCCACATGTGACTAGTTGTAATTGCTTTAGAGCAGATAATTTTAGGTCATACACTGTACAAAAAGAAGAATGTTTTTTAAACTACGAAAATGTACAATAAACACGAACGGAAATATATAATAACCTCTTCCGAATCATCCATGATTTCAAAAAGTGTTTCTTTATCTTTAGAAATCGCAGAAAAATATTTATTTTCGAAATTTAACCACTGCACTGGCTGCCCCGAGATAAGTCGGAGGTAAAAGCACTGTTTCAGCATACCTGTCGCCGGTGAAGTGGTTAAAGAAGAATTGGCATAATTAAATTTTTATCAGCTGCCCGTCTATTTCGGAAACGTTTTCTAGTTAGCATTTACAATGCTTTAATCTGTTCTCTGTACACTGAAAATCGGTTTTCCGGATTCTATATATTCTCAAGTAAATATTTTCAGCTGCATAACTGAATTTGTGCATGCAATTTTAACAAAATAAGGTTAATTTTCACATTAACGTTAATGCTGTTAATTGTGTATGTTTGTCAGTTAAACGTGTTTTCTGAATATCAAAACGTTTACTTGAGAAAAGATAGCATCCAAAAAAGTAATATTCTGATTTGAGAATACTGATTATTGCACAGTAAAAGCTACTCAGAAACATTTCCGAAAATGATGAGCAGCTAATAAAAAATTATTTTTACAAATTTCTTCTTCAGATTTCATAAATAAGTCGTTTTTTTTTAGGTTTTTAAAGGTAAAGGAATGTTTTTTGGAATTTTCGGTGACTCGGAAGACGTTATTGTATATTTTCGTTCTTGATTATAGTACATTTTTGTGGATTAAGATATATCTGTATTTTTTTCTGCCAAACACGTCATCTTAAATTTTATAAACTTCTTAGAATTTGTATTTGAGTTAAAAGACACTGAATTAAAAAGATATATACAAGGTGATTCCAAAAATGTTTACAAAATGACATGGCAAATCAATCATACAAGAAGAATAAAAAACGTATGGGAACATAGGGACGCAAAATACTTATTGAGTCACAAATACTTTGAGTCACAAATTTCATCTTAAATCAAATTTTGTTGACGTTAATAACTTAAAAAAATGAAGTATATTATAATAAAGTATTTCACAGACATTCTCTCCTTTTTTGTAAATGTGATAACACCAATAAAAGTGGTATAAATTTGTATTATACGCGCCAGCAATTAGAAATTGACGCGCCACATTTTGGACTATGATTATCAATTCATACGTTACCATTAATTGCTTGAGCAACATGTTTTCAAGATCTTTTCGTGATGTTATCGCATTTCACACAAAACAAGGTACATATCGTTGCAATTTTAATTGCAATGTTTTTATTTTTCTCGAAATTATTACCATTTACCCGATTCGGTTCGGATGAAATACCCAGTATTTTGACTAAATAAGTGGTTTGCGACATTATGTTCTTATGTGATTTTTTTTTATCCTTGTGTGCAAGATTTGCCATGCATTTTGTAAACGTATTTTTGAATCACCTTGTATATTGTTTTTATAAATTGCATATTATGAAAAGTCTGGCATATGCACGTCATTCTGTTCTTTTTTATTACTTCAAAGCAGGTTTGAACATACAATTGAAGATAATGAGTATAGAATAAATGAAATAAACTTTTAAGCTTTCTATACCATTTAAGAAGCTTTACAACTCTCTTCAATGATAGCGGCACATCTCTTTTGAACAGTAAATGTAGAGAAAATTTATTGAAGTGAAATATGTTTCTCCTTTGATCGAATAAATTACCCAGCGACCTAGATTAGCGACCTCTGCCGTTAATGAGTTTTGACATAATGAACACACGTGTTATGGGCTTTTCAGTATGTTCATTTTGAGTTAGTGCATCATTATTCTAATAAAAAGTATAATTATAATAAATAGTTCTACACAATTTTTCTTAAGTCTTTTAAACTGCAAAAAAATAGCCAGGTATTGATATATAATTCTTTAAATGACAAACCAGGAAACTAAATATTACATTAACTTTTAAATCACTTTCATGATTTTATACGTAAAATTATTTAAAAAATATGTGCATTACTTTTCTACCAATAATTACAATACATATACTCGCTGATTAAAGAAACACTCTAAAAAATTCCAGGTGTTAATGCTCAGTACAGCAATAAATTTGGGGTAGGGTAGCAGGGTCAGAAAAGCCTTATTTTGACAAACAATACACGCGTCACATTCGAGTCCCAATTTAGAATTTTGTTCAAAACTTTAAGAATAATACAAATATTATAATGGAAGTTTAAACAAATTTTAGAAGATGGGTTTTAACAGATATACCTTGCATTATGTTATAATTGAATATGTTAATAAATAAATGGTGGATGTGGTTACTATATATTCAAACAGCATTGAACTAGATACTAAATGTTTTCAAAAGTAATAACCAGTTCATACGGTTTCTCTCCGCCAAATGATGTACACTTTCAACACTTTACGCTATATCGTTACCTTTCACATAATACCAAATAAAACTGTTGAAGGTTGATTTAAAATAATTTTGTTTTTAGTAAAAATTCGAACGAGAGATATGTTGTCACCGCAGTGAGATACACGGTATAGTGAGAAATTTTCCGTGCTGGGTATCGTTCCAAGTGGTTTAGTCGGTAGAACGTCAGTGCGCTATACTGATGGCCCGGGTTCGAGTCCCAGCTTGGAATCTTTTTCACTATGTTGGCCTTTGCGCCTTTTAAGCAATTACTTTGTACTTTGAAATTTGATTTTCATTTGAAATATTGTATGCAAGGCAAATGTTTCCCTCTGGAATAATTTCCATGTATTAAAAAATACGATCCAACTTTTTTATCCTTTTTTTTATTATTTTTTGTTACACTGCTACAGGGTGGTTCAAAATCATTGAGCGCATTTCATGTTTAAAAGAAAAAAAAGTAAAAAATGAACTACGTACATGTAAAAACAATTTGAAACAGTTTTACGCAACATTTTAAACATTACATAAGTTTAACATAAGTCGGTTGATGGCACGAAAATATTGCGCGGGGAAAATTTATTGTTTGCGTCTGTCTGCAAATGGCTACTGTACAGGAAACAGCAATGTGCATTTTGTGGTTTGGTCCTCCAGTTAAGGACTCTATAAAACGGTGATAAACACACAATGTGTTCACGCCATCAACTGGCTTATATATTAAACTTATTTAATATTTAAAATTTTGTTGTGTAATGTTTTAACTCGTCTTTTCAAGAAAACATCTAACATGTTTTAACTCACTTTGTTATTTTTTTTTCTAACATATCTTGAGCTCAATAATTTTGTACCACCCAGTATGATTTAAAGAATTTCAAGATATCTTGAGCGTGTTATGTCTTATTTGCAATAATTTACATATCTTTTAGGAACTTAGCACCATTTCGTAAAATATTGAGTAATGCTTCGTAGAAAATAAATTAAAAAAAATAAAGAATTCTGTGCAATCTGCCATTAAAAAATTGTATTTCTAACAAAATCGACTTCCCAAGTCATGTCATAATATATAAAAATATGGTATATATTTGTCCAAAGGTTATAGTTAATGAATTTGTTAATGTAGTAATTAAAGATATGAAGAAAACTTAATTTTTAATGAAATTCATAGCATCTTTTAATTAAAAAATTAAGGCGGATTTATTAAAATGATTATCGTATTCTTCTGAACTATTAGTATTGTACCGCAGACAAGGCTCCTAGCTGCCGAGAAAAATGTCTAGCTTAACGAATTTCTGTACCTGGCTGCAGGGCAAAAGTCACTTGATCGCCTCATGTCGGAGATCTCCTTCATAGTACCTTGGCTTTCGTGGCTGTATCGCTATTTATTTTATCACTTTTGTTACTGTGTTGGCCAGTTCTAGATTTCTATTAATTATGTTGTTTTAATTTGCTTAAATGGAAGAGAAATTGGAATGCAAAGAAAAAGAAAAGAAAAGACGCTGGGAGTGCTTACTCTTCAACAGAACTCATACCAACCAACTATCAAGGGCTGTCATCGCTACTCGAGTTTTATCTCATAATTTAGAATCTTGATCAAATAACCAGATCTTCACCTTACATTAAGAGGTATAATTCATAGAGCACTTGGCACACACGACGGATTTTACATGCAACAGGCGCCATTAATTTACATGGCAGATTTTTAGCTTTCGGTGGGCCTCGAACCCACGACCTTTCAGCTACGAGACCGACGCTGTGCCAACTCGGCCACCGTGCTCACTTATACCGATTTGTCTTCTTGAAAACCTTTGATGTTGGCGTAATGTTCGTCACTGTCATCTGCTTTTTATTCACATTTCTTAGTTTGCTCTCACTACAGTTTTTCTTTCACTTTTTATGATGGTGGTTTCTCTTTTCATGGTTAATTACAAATTATGGTGAAAGTTTTCATGTATCTTGGTTTCTGTGTTTCTTCTTTGGTCACAATATGGTATAGTTTAGATTTTCATGAGACAAATTTTGCAGTATTTTCAAATATGTTGGTAGTTGGTGTCAAATATCTTTGTTGTTGATGTTACGATTGGGCGTAGTTATAATTTTCTCTAGATATATTGTTTACTCGTGGGTTATTGTTTTCTTGCTGCCCTATAGGGTGGAGCTTGTTTATTGGTCTTTAATTCGTCTATTAATTTCAGAGATGTCATTACAGTAATATATTTGTCTGAAGTTACACACTTTAATGTAATGGACTTTTTTATGGAAATTTATGTTATCGAAGTAAGTTCACTTCAGAATCTTGTTCGTAAATTCTATTATAAAAAACACAACATAAGAACGAATGAATGTCATGTATTTGTTGTAAATTGCGTAGACAATAAAAGGTCCGTTACCGCAATAACATAGATGTGACTTTTGTTAAACTCTTTCTTATGATCACATTTTTCTATAACATATAAAATTTATCACCTTGAATTTTTCAAATAATTCAGAGTCCTTATATTGCGACATTTTTAATTTAAAGCCACAAAATATACTGCAGCAAACTTTATACTAAAAAACACACTAATGCATTTCGTTATTTAATTTTTTTGTTTATATAGTGTTATGGGAAATTTTTTAAATATAAATAAAAACACCAAAACCTTTCAATTTTAAAACGAATTACGGAACCCACATTTGCGTTTATTAAATACTGAGATATATATTCTAAAGTAAATCTCAAAAATACAATTTGAAGGGAAATACGCACTTCTTGAAATTAAGTAATTAACTAGAGACCTAGTTTTTATAGTCACCACTGACAGGCAACATACTTTCAGACAAATTCATTTTTGATTAATATATTTAATTTTACTTAAAAAATAATATGAATAAATTAATATGATGCATTCCTTCTTATGTCATACGAATATAAGAAAATAAATATTGCTGATGAACTCAGATATGATTTGTTTTTATTGTTTGTCGAAAAATATTTTTTGAATATATGCAAAAGCCCTTCGTTTGAATTTTTTAACCCATTTATGCTTAGCGTCCCATAGTTGGGATGTTTCGAATTTTGATCTTTTTTTATAATTTTCTTCTTCTTTACAACATGAAAATTGTATGTCTAAGATGTTTTTATCTCTAACCGAGAGATGAAAGCACAATATTGATATTTATTTGCTTAAATGAAGTCCTTTTTTTGGTGTTTATAGAATTTCCAACATAGCAAAATGTTAAAAGTAAGTTTATTTGTATTTTTCGACCAAGGATCCAAATAAATAAGTCATACTCTTAGCTTGTTGACTTCTTTGAAATACGTATTTTTTTTAAACTGAGAAAATATATGTTCAAGCCTATTTTTTATGCATGTTTGTAACGTACAAAATATAGGGCGCTAGGTGCAAATGGGTACATATTTCTATTAGCCGTTTAGGGGAGAGTTATTTATGTGAAGTCCTTTTTAAGATGATTTTGAAATAAATTGTTTTTTAGCCTTAAATACGATTATTCTTAATTTATTATTAATAATACTTATAATGTTATTAGTCTCTGTAAAGAAATAAATATATATTTAATAGTTAAAAAAATAGTAATTATGGCATATAATACGCAAGTTAAAATGTTTTTTTTTTTTTAGAAATTCAGACGAAACATATAATAATGCATTTTTATACATATGCATTTTCGCATATTTAGTACGTTTACATTTTATCAAATAAATACAAAAATATTTTAGCGTAATTTTTTAAATATTTTTCCAGTTCAATTTGCAGCAGTTTTAAGTGATTGTACAAACAAATTTGAGAAAACAAAATTTCATGAATAATTGTATTAAGATTATTATAAATTATATTGTAGATACAAGAAATCATACACGTCAAAATGTACTGAGACAAATTTCATGATATAATAAAAACTAACACGTATCGGTCTTTCTGTTTCTAACTTATTAATTAAGAGCAGTTTAAAGATGTAAATTACGATAATGAGTTGAAAATAAACAAAGAAATATATAACTTTTAAAAACTCTCTGTGTCTTTATTTATAAGTTCTAAAACTGCTTTTAATAAAAGCGCCAATCTCTTTTGAATAGTAAATCTGATGAGAATGTATTGAGGCGAAAGACCCCTTTCCTCAAATAAATTACTGGGAGACCTAGATTAGCGATCCCATTCAGTGATGTGTTTTGATATAATGAACTCTATTATGGGCTTTTGAGTTATGTACATAAGTTCATTCTAAGTTACTAAATCTAAATTTTCAGAGAAGAATAATCAGAATAAAGAATGCCCCACATTTCTTCCTAAGTCATTTTCTTATGCATTTAAATTGTGATTTTAACCCTTTATCTACTGCATTCTGATCTACAGCAATTTTTTTCTGGTATTTTTTTTTTCAGTTACTACAAGAAAAATTATGATATACATCAAAAAATTCTCACCAGCGAGAAATTTAGTTCGTTATAGGTAATTAATTAAAGTGGTAGTTTAAATTATCGATAGTATACACTGCCTAAAATATTCTCGTAACAGAAAATCCACATGGTATTTCAAATAAAGTTTAAACTCTTAAAAATTCTGAATAACAAGAACATACTCGCAAGTTAACAATAATTTTTTTTAATGGAAATAGTTTTACGTTACACATGCAAAATAAGTAAAAATTGAAATTTGATGGCACTAAAAAAACTTTTTTTTTAGATCCGGTGCCACAACTTTTACGATTTCCTATAAATCATAATAATGAAGCAGAAAAGAAATACCAAGAAAATCATTACTACACTACAATTTAGTAATTACATTATAAGGCAGATAAAAACGATGGATAATTGCGCAGACGAAAAGTAAACAAGAAGTTTGTCTCCATCTCCCAGTGTACTGACGGTACTTATAAGTACTGCAGAGTAATGCAAATGTTAAATCAAATACATAACCACACACTTAAAATAGCTAATCCAATTGTATTCTAAGATAATAATAAGCACATAAAAATCAAACACTTATCTTATGTCCTTTACTATGTTTGTAAACATAAATGGGCATGAGTGACAAAATGTCGGCACGAAACACTGCAACGGTTTCAAAGATAGCCTCCTTCCTCGCTAAAATAACAAACCTTGAACTACTGTTATGTATCCTAATAAAGTGCAGTTATAAGAGTGTTTTTGCAAAGTACCATTAGAATATTTGTAATATTCACTATGGTATAAAAGTTTAAAGTACTTATAAGTACCGTCAGTAGAAAAAGAGTTAAACAGTCAGTTAATGTTTATACAAACTCTTAAATGACACACGAACACAAAAAATATTAAACGATCTTTTAAATCATTGCTCTTTTTTCATATTTTATGTAATTTGCTTAATAGGTATTTTATATTTTGGTTTTAAGGAGAAACAGGACCTTTAAATTTTCCAAAAATCCATTTCCGATTTTTGTTTAATTATTTTTTTTTTTCAATTTCGCAACAATATGTAGAGCAATAATGGCTAATTTTTCACTCCAGTTGGGTTTATTGTATTTATTGTTTCTATGTCTGTATAATATTTATATATACCTTTAAGTGTTGAATGCAGGCGTTATTTATGTGTGTATGTGTGCTTTAATATATATTGTAGTATGAGTGTTTTATTATAATTATCGTAGATCGATGTAATAGTAAAATCTATTCATCGTTGTCCGGTCATCCAAGGCTGTCGTATAGATGGCTGGTGACTTCCCCAACATGGTTTATTAGTGAGAAATTGCAAACTCAGGCATCGGCCGGAGTAGCTCAGTGGTTAGAGCAGCAGTCTTGTATACTGTGGTCCCGGGTTCGATTCCTGGCTCTGGCTAATTTTTCACTACAGTTGGGTTTATTGTATTTATTCTTTGTATGTCTGTATAATATTTATATATACCTTTAACTGTTGAATGCAGGCGTTATTTATGTGTGTATGTGTGCTTTAATATATATTGTAGTATGAGTGTTTTATTATAATATGTAGAGACCCCATTCAAAAATCTCCATTATTTCTGGAGTTATTATCATTTATAGACGGTGAGTACAATTGAAGGTCCGTAGATATTGAAATTTTAAAACGGGTTTTCTCTAATTAGTAAATTTGGAATTTTCGCGCACGTATACATTCAAACTATATTCTCTACAGCTTTAAAAAATTAACCAACTATGCATTTTTTATAGTCTTCATGCTAAAACCAAACAAAATCTTTTTTTTTTCTTTTTTTTTTTTTTCATTTCAAAATCTTGATTTGCAGTTTGAAAAATTTGATTTTTTTATATTTTGTGCTAAAATTAAAATTTAAACAAAACTTTTTGTACATAGTATGGTTTCAATTTAGAGGGAAATGAGTCAGAAAATAAGCAGTTTGGATTTGAGTGCATCCTTAATGCAATGATTTTTCGAACACAATCCGCTTCGGGAAATTCGGTTCAAAATGCCCACTTTAACAGCATTTTTAAAAATATATTCTGCCTCTATCAAAAAATCGACCATTACGGTACATTATATAGTTTCTGAGTAAGAAAACGTACCAATTGGAAGCCTTTGAGAGCAAAAATGAATTGTAAAATGAGTCAGAAAATACGCAGTTTGGATTGGAATACACCCTTACTTAGATGAATTTTTTCATCAACCACTATGTATTTTTAATTTGTTTTTGCTGTAAGAATTGGTCCTATCCAAAACTTGTCTATATAGATGTTGTAGACAATATTAAGAAGATATATGATAAATTCATGGGGATTTTATATCTTTTGAATTGACGGAGTTATGGATTTTTTACTTCTTCAAACCCCCTTTTTAGGTGCGTTCGTAATTATATAAATACGTAGCACCTATAGTTGTCGTTCAGTCCGTCTGTCTGTCCGTCCGTCTGTCCGTCCGTCTGTCCGTCCGTCTGTCTGTCCGTCCGCATATAACAGAGCAAAAACTACCCAACCGAATCGTTTAAAATTTAAACTATATAATTGTTGCATAATTTTGTCGAGTCATTTCAATTTTTATGAAAATCGGAAGTATAATTTAATTACAGGGACAATCAAAAGTTTTCCGTTACATTACGGCCAATGGGAAGAAATTATTGCAAGTGCATTTTAATGATGTTACAGCCTTCCGAATGGTCTGAAATTATAAATATATAATTGTTGCATAATTTTGTCGAGTTATTTCAATTTTTATGAAAATCGGATGTATAGTTTAATTACAGGGACAATCAAAAGTTTTCCGTTACATTACGGCCAATGGGAAGAAATTATTGCAAGTGCATTTTAATGATGTTACAGCCTTCCGAATGGTCTGAAATTATAAATATATAATTGTTGCAAGATTTTGTCGAGTCATTTCATATTTTATGAAAATCGGATGTATAGTTTAATTACAGGGACAATCATAAGTTTTCCGTTACATTACGGCCAATGGGAAAAAAATGTTTCAAGTGCAAATTAATGATGTTATAGCCTTTCGAAGTACATTAAAATATACATTCTGTACAATATGCGGCGAAAAAAATATTTATAAAACTAGTTATAGTACGAACGCACCTCATTTGCCACGTTTGACGAGCAATTTCCAACTTGTTGTTTTCGTTTTCATTTTTTTGCGGTACGAATTGGTCCTATCAAAAACTTGTGAATATAAAAGTTGTAGATAATGTTAAGGAGATTCATGATAAAATTAATTGGATTTGATATCTTGAGAATTGACGAAGTTATGAATTTTTTTCTCCCAAAAACCCTATTTTTGCGCACTTTGAGCCCATTTTTAACTTTATCAAACATCTGTGATACATAAAGTTTTGGCCCTATTTTTAGAAGTAATAAAAACTTTAAACTGATTCGATATGTACAAAATTTAAGAAGTTATGGGGTTTTTTCGGTTTTTACAAAACCCCTCCCTATTTCCATCCCCTTGGTCCGATTTTGCCCATTAACGAACTCGACCGAGATTTTATGCACCTTGATCTTATGTATCAGTTTGGAAGAGATTGGTGCAGAATTGTGGAAGTTATCGTGTCCAGAAGAAAGTGATACATATAGATACATACATACATAGATAGATAGATAGATAGATAAAGTTTTTTACTGAGGGTGGTTTTGGGATCTAGGGGTCATGATCGGTGTAGATCTGCAAAAATTTTTCAGAAATTCCAACATAGGAACGACGCTAATAGGTAGTATTTCATACGAAATCTACCTAAAAGTCAAAGGACATTCTAGATTTGGTCTCTTAAAAAAATGTGTATCTAAAAAAATCGAAATGACTAAAAATATCATTGCTGAAAATACGTGATATATCTGTCAACAGTTTGCAATAAATGAATATTTTAATGGAATTAATGATATTAGTTTAGCGTTTTATTCAATAGATTGTTTGGTGAAATCATGGCTGCATTTACTAAAGGAAAGCCGTGAGTCGAATATACAGTTTAAAAAACAATTTATTTTAAAACAATAATTGTTGAGCAAAACAGTGACGAAGAGTTTTGAAATGAAATAAGGTCTACGTAATGATTAAATAAATAAATGTATATAAAATTCGTTAAATTTAAAACGAAATTTACTTTAAAATGTATATGTATATCCTGACAGTTTGCGAAAATTGATGAACTGTTCCACTCAGATCAGTAGAAATACTAATTATAATTTATAATGTCACTAATACGCTAGTGCAATAGTTCTAAAATACATTCCCATGGATTCCAACTTCTGCTTATTTGACAAAACTAAACAATAAGGCCATACCACTGCATCAAATGCCTCAATTTAAAGATTCCGATACAATGATCAGCTCAAACAGGTACTGGCTATTGGCACGTGACCAAATCTAACTTAATACTAAACAGAATGAAAAGCGCTGGTCTCAAACTCTATAAATGTTGAGATATGGACCTAATTGAACGCTACTCACGTCTAACAGCGTATTTATACACTAAATGACACCACAGGGACTTAACTAGTATAAACTGTATAAAACAATGTGCGATAATTACATTCATGGATATTGAATCATACTTTGCGAAAGTAAAACAAGTGGCGGAATAAATGACTCTTTCAAGTACGAAATTTCGGAAACTCAACATTTCTTTTAAGAATAGACTACTTTCATAAAGAGAGTAATAGAGAGTATCTAGGCTGCACAGTACATTTTGTTTTGTAAATTGGGTTCTTTATATCTATTTACCATTTTGATACTAGAAGTTATGGATTTGAGTTTCTTTTGTGTCTATGGGACCTACGGAACATAACGCATCTATTTCTGATTCTTCTAACGTACTGAAAGTTATTAGAATGCTGTTATGGATAGCAAAATTCCCTTGTTTTACAAACACTTTTGTCAAAGCCCTTTTTTAAGTTTTTATAAGTATTATAGACAATTTTTGATTTATATGTCTCTGACTCATAATTATTCGAGACAAAGGAGTCAGTATTTCTCTATGCTATTTAACTTTACGATATTTAAATATGAGGTATAGAAAATTTTACAAATGAAGCTTTTTAAACAATTTATATATAATCAAATATTTATATGTATATTTTTAATTTTTAAAGTAACCTAAAATCTAATTTTTCTATTTATTCAATTTAAAAAGTACGCCCAATGCTTACAATAAGAACGTTAATAACTCGTATATGTTACACCAAATCCGTTACACATAAATAAAAAAATGAAATAAAATGTGTAAAAAAATCACATTATAATCTGCTTCTCAAAAACGCAAATTTAAAGCTAATTAAAAACAATGATAAATTTTATCTAAATTATATTTGCAGTAAATATATTTTAATAATTCAAGATGATATCAATGTAGAATTTTGTTTTATATATGAGGGATTTTGCCTTTTAATGATTAAGATTTCATACTTTTAGAGAGCATAAAATATTTTCATTTGAAAATTCTTATAACCGGAATTATAATAACATGTACCTAATGATGTACCGAAAATTGGATTCACAAAAACACTTTATTGGTGGTTTTGCCTTTACAGGAAAATGAAAAAAATATAAAAAAATACGTCAGACATCCCTATTTTCCTAGCAATAGCAATTTCAGTTTTATTTCTTTTCAGCTTTCCTTATAAAGAATTTAGTTGCTCATGTAATGGCTTGAATGACTCAGATTGGAACGCTCTGGCAAGTGTTTCTTTCGAAGTACAATATCAATATGAAAAGCTATTTCATTGCATTGAATATGTAAGTTGTTAATATAATCTGAGTTTGTAGCACAAGAGATATGTGAGATAAGCATATTCTAAAAACATTTGAAGCAACTATATCCATGGTGAAATTTCTGTCAAATGTTTATCTAAATGTTTTTAAGGGAGGTTGTACACGGATTCATACTTAATTTTCATAATAATCATTAAGTATTATCGTCTTGAAGTATAATGTATTTGTATAAATATAACGGGGTGCAAAATGGATCGATCATTTAATTTACGATACATGAAATATAATTATATCAATCAGCATTCACCATAAATGTTGATTTTATCGAACTAAATAGTCAATATAAGCATTAAAAACATCGTGAAACATTTTGTATTAATTCAATCTAAAAATTGTGTATTCATAGAGAAACCAATAGGAGCAAAAAGATAAGAATGGAACGCATATTTCTAAACTATTGGAATATTTCGTGTCAATTGTGCTTATTTTGTGTTTAAGACTTTCAATAAAACATTGTGACATGGAGTTTAGAACGCTTCGAATTTATCAATTAGGCACCATGCTTTACAAATTAGACATTTTAATTTGCTTTCACATAATATTGGGCCATTTGAATATTTTGTAGGTGATATTGCGCATTATAACACACCAGACATTATCCATGGGGCTTTGGTCCAGTGTATTTTTCAGTCAACTAAGTTTGGGGATCTTATTTTTTATTAAACTCAACTATTACATCCTGTGTTCAAATATATATTTAATGGATTCAACAAAAAGAATTCTAACAAGTGAATACATACATGTGTATTCTACTGTCCATTTATAAAAGCACTCATGAGTTTACCTCCAAAGGATACAACGACCGAAAGCATAATGAAGCCTCCACGATATTCAAGCGTGAAAAATACTTCCGTTACCTTTCAAAGGTTTTGACAATAGGAATAAATAAAGTCTGTACTACCTAAATTATACTTATTTTAATCACTAAAAATAATTTTAGACTTAATCGTTCGTTGCTTTAGATGTTTTTCTACAAACAGATTATGTGTATATATATATATATATATATATGGGGCGTTCTCACAATCTTTTGACTTTTATGTCGCTGAATAATAATTTCTATTTTAATAAAATTTTTTGTGTTTTTTTTTTTTTCATATTCTGGGGAACACCCCATTGCATGATTGCATAACAATA
Organism: Maratus speciosus; assembly: GCA_963932465.1. Classification (NCBI taxonomy): domain Eukaryota; kingdom Metazoa; phylum Arthropoda; class Arachnida; order Araneae; family Salticidae; genus Maratus; species Maratus speciosus. The sequence continues at coordinate 185,117,712 of OZ010800.1, forward strand.
TTAACGAGATAAATAACTTTTGGACGATGTTGGGGGTCCAAATACCAGGAAATCTCCTATACCGTCCCGTGTCCCTGATGCTCTTTTTTTAAGTTTGGAGCTGTCTGTATAAAATTGTTTCAATAAAAATAATTTCATGTATTTTTTTCCGAAACTGGGACAATTTTTTTATATACATATGTAGCAAAAAATTAACCTGCACACATTTTTACGATTGATATTATTTTTTTAACTCTGCCCCTGCGTTTTTCATCCTTACCGTCCCTCTTGCTAAACTTATACAGAAAATAACTTCAGATAGAGCCACATAATTTTTTTCAAGTTTTTTCTAATGCAGAACTATGCTAGAAAAAGGAAGTCTAAAATTCTTTGACAAGAAATTTACTGCATAATTTAAATCAGCATTTAAATATCAATTCCAAGATCGTGGCTTTATTGGTAGTCTTCCCGTCCCCAAAGTTTATTCCTGCACTTTTCGAGGTAAATAATAATAAAAAAAATCTTTTTAAACCAATGTTAACAACTGTTTCTAAAAATAAATGAACATTGTGGCTATCACTTAGTCTTAACATGATTTTCCTAAAAATAGGTGGTAATTTTCCTTACCATTCCATCCTTACCGTCTCCTTTTTTCCCATTTCGTCCCTGTTTTCCTATACCGTCCTTCTTTAACACCCCTTTAAGACAATGTTATACAAAAATTCTTTATTAAAAGTACTACATTTTTATTATTTCTTATTTGAATGTTCTGTAGGTACTATGCAAATTTATTATAAGTAAAAATTTAGAAGAAAATAAAAAGTTATAGTGGCAAAATGGTAAGGAAAATTAAATTCGCAAAATTAACTTAAACCTCAGTTAAATAAAAACATTTTCGCTGCTAACCACTTTTTCTTTATTTTGAATCATTAAGGTATTCGTCTATCAGATTAAAATGTTATTTTAGTAAGTTTAATTTCACCAGATTTTTATTCCCGAAAGTCAAAAGATTGTGAGAATGCCCCCATATATATATACACTGCTCAAAGCAATTAATAGATATTGAGGTTCTACATAGATCTTGCGGCTGGGGAATTGTTTCGATGGTTGATGACAGACGTGGTAGACTGTATATGAAAGAATTGCATATGTTAGGCAGAAAAAATGCATTATATAGAGCATTTTGGTAAAAAAAGAAAACAAAAAGTAATTTGTGCATATAAGAAAAAAAACAAATAAATAAAAATATTTCCTTCAAAGAAAATCATTTTTAGTAGAGGGTATGGTTTTCGCGGACGGCCAGGAACGTTCAACACCTTTGAGGCGTGGAGTCAATGAGACTATTAATGAGGCGCTGGGGTATTCTCTCCCACTCCACCAGAAGATGTCTTTCCAGTTCTTGTTGAGATTGTGGGGGTAGTAAGCGGACAGCAACTCGCCTGCACAGAATGTCCCAAGCATGCCCTATTGCATTCATGTCCAGAGAAAAGCTGTCCAGTCAGTCCATTTCAGTTGTATGATTCCTTTCTCTAAATGACATTCATCCACCAAACGAGCACGATATAGCCTGCAATTGTCGTAATTAACATTAAGTTATCTCATTATGCTGCAACTTAAGGAGTGCAATAAATCTGATGATCTCATCGCTATACCGCTGGTCGTTCGGAGCTACATTTCGAATAATGTTTAGGTCGGTGTGCCCATCAATGGTGTTGCCAGCATAGTCCGGGATGGCCACGCAGGGAAACACAGCAAATGCTTTGGAGTTTTAGTGCAGTTCTTGGGGAAAGACACCAGAACCGAAACGTCCCGCCTTCCGATGCCGAACATTTATTTTCATTGAACTTCATATACAATGCCAATCACAATTGGTTATCCAATTATTCTGGGCGAACCGGATCTATATACAATGCGCTAACTGTGTATATTACATTTTTCACATACTTGCGTACATTAATTTATGGTACCTTTCCTCTTTAATCTACATTTTTATGTTATACTTGGAACCTTGTTATAAACAGATTACATATTTACATAATTCAAATACAATTACAGTGTTATTATATCTACAATGATACGTTATCAATGGCAAGTTATCATTGACAATGATTGTCAATCCATTTCCAATGTCACAATAAAGAATTTATCTACATAATGCAGTGCTATTGTTATGTTGGAATTTTTACAATATCATTAGCTTCAATAGCAAATGGCATTACAATATTATTTACATTGTTGGAAAGGCAACATGTTATAATATAATTACGAACAATATTGGGTTACACTAACTTACAATTATGCTCTAATATTTACAATTAGCAAAAAAAAAAAAAAAGAGGAAAAGAAAAACTTTAGGACTCAATACAGTTTTATTTAGAGTGAGGTTCTTGCCTGGTACGTGTTGTGTGATTTCCATTATTTCTTGTCTCTTGTTTACTAAGTATTAGTAAAAGGTTCAAGTTCAGGGCGAGCCCAAGTTCAGTAATATTTACAAGATATTATAATATAGAAAATTTATGCAAGTTTAGGTATTACCACTAAGTTTAAGTTTATATATTGGATTAAATATGATTAAATATGATAAAAGAATGAGTAAATAATAAATAAATGACCATGGAAGGACTGTGTAACAAAATAAATGATGATATTTCAAGGTACTTAGAGCAATACAAAATAGGAGCTAAAGAAGAATAATTTCAGATAATTTTGCAAAGATAAACACTCTTCTAGTTAAAATCCTCAAACTCTTCAAGATAAATTCCTCAAATTTTCCAATGCTTGAAAGTTATTGAAATGTTACACAGTACCACAGCTAAATTGCTCCCCCCACGTAGAACTAGCCAAAAAAATTCCAGTTTTTAAGATAATACTTAAGTAGAGTTATACACTTTAAAAAATGTTTTGAGATAAGAGGCAACATTCAATGAAGGAGCGAAACTTCTAAATATTTTTAATGGTCATTTTCTAGAGATCAATATTTAAGTATTTACATATTTAACAACACAGCACAAGTAAGAGTGAATTAAACATTTAGGATTATTATTTGCAAAGACAACACCACACTAAAATACGTAATTTAATTAGACTAAACATAGAAAGATAATTTAAAAATTTGGTAATTAGATTTAAAGTAAATGATAAGATATTTAAAAAATAAGTACGATAAAAAAATTTGTAATTAATATGATAACATTTGGTGAGTGTTTATTGGTAACCCATAACATATAGATGAAAATTTAGAGTTTTTAATATTCATGGTTGGCAGCACCCCCGCCATACCAACCAGTATTCATGGAATTACTTTTATCATGATTTTGATTAGTATTTCTGTAGTTCATTTGATAATGAAATGTAGGACACTACGGCGAATCTGCTGTATTAATATGATAGTTCTCAAAACATAAGCAGTTTGTACAGTTTTTAAGTTCTGGCTTATCAATGTTTATGCAAATCTTAGTTGAGTGACCCATTGCGCAATAAGCACAAATGGAATCTCTCTTACGCAATTTTTCCGAGTTTCCATAGATCTGGCAATTAGCACAATGAATTATCGGTTTGTAGAGATAAATACCACATTGACGCAATCCCATAATGAGAAATCCCATTCTGAGAAAGATATTTGAAGTTGGACTGTCGGTCTCGAGAACCAACTGGTAATTATTTGATATAGTTTTCTGTATTACCTTGTAGGTTTTCATTAGTAAGTTATTTTTATAGTTAGGATGTAGTTTTATTAAGTTGTTAATCTATACAATTGATATATTCTTGGGAATTACTGTTGTTATTATTCGTTTGGTGTTGTATTTACTGTAATTAATTTCTATTTTACTTTTTAGCTCTTCAAATTTTTCACTACTTAAATACATTTCCTTCAACTGAACTTCTGTATATGTTTTTATGATAATCGTTTACTTGTTTCGTGATGTCTTGATAAAAAATAATGACAAAGAATCAGATTCAATTAGTTTTGTGTTTATGATGTCACGTATCTCTATTATTGAAGTACCTTAGAGACACCTTATAAGGATCGCTGCCTCTGTAAATATATTCTCTTCCCATGTGTTGTTCTTCTCCGATGTATGTTCTTTATAATTTTCTGTATAACTTTTATCTATTTTCATTTATGTTCCTTCTAACATCCTTTCTAATTTTATAAGTTTTTCTTCTTTCATCATGATTCCTGGCTCTTTTATTATTTGCATTTTCAGCTGTTCTTCAGAGGGACCCTCCACATGTTTTCCTTCTCCGTCTTTCCTCTGAGTTAGTTCAGCTACTCCCATCTGAGGAACTGTAATATTTTTGTTTTCTCGATCGTTTTGTTCTTCTGTAATAATAGTTGCCTGAGTACCTCCAGTCGTTGTTTTAATGATGGTTCTGGTTGCTTTATTTGAAAATTATTTTTTGTTTATTTTAACTTTTTGTTGTTGTTGTAATTCTTTCTGCAGATTCTCAATTTTTGCGGTTTTATTGGTTATCTCATTTTGTTAACTACTAGTCTCGTTTCTAACTTTTTTTTTTACTTTTACTATTAGTTGTTCACTAATATCCTTCTATTCTTTATAATTATTTAGTATATCTTGCATTTGTTTTTTATTATTATTGTTCTGTCTGGATAACTCTTGCATTTTTCCTTCCATTTTTTGGAGCTCAAATATTTGTTCTTTTATTTTTATTTATTTTTCTTCTGATAGTAACTTGTATTTTGTTACTACTTTGCCAGCATAGACCATCAATTCCCTCCGCCAAATCTGATACTTCCTTGCATGACCGCAGGAGTGTTTATATTGCCACGTTCCCTCCAGATTAAAATACGCATATTATAAGGACGAACAAAAAAAAAAAAAAAAAGACTCGTCAGAAAATAATTTTGCGCCATCCATTTCTCCTCCACTTCACATATTATGTTGCCCACAGGAAGTGGGCAACAGAGTACCTTGCTCTTAACGTAACATATACCATTAGTCTGCGAGTATACAAACCTACAGCTTGGAGCCGGTTTGAATGGATTTAATTAAAAACGTGGTGCCAGTAGCCGAGAGAAAGTGTTGTTGAAGAAGATTGACATTCATATTTTGGTATCTCAGAGCTATTAGCGTTAAATATCGGTCTTCATTGGGCATTGCTCCACGTTTAGGACATTGCCTTAAACTTCTGTCTTCATTTCCAGTCTCTAAAAAAAAAAAAATGTTCCAGTTCCTGGAAATCCCGCTTTGTGAAACTCCAGTTGATTCTACTACTTCGGCTTTGGCACCCCCCTCTCCCCTGTAACCGACCAACAACTCTCCAAATTTCTTATTCGGTTAAATGACTTCGTTGACACATCGCACCCATCGCAAAAAAGTACTGAATGTTGATCATGGTTTTCCGCTTTGTGTTTCAGTAAGTTGAGATGCAAATTTCATTCGCTGCCGCTGAAGCATCGTTTTTGACGTCGAACGCAAAATTTGCATACTCCGATATATAAAAATGAGAAACATTTGCATTTGTGACTCTCTTCTTCCATTTTCTGCAAAGAATAAATTTTGCTTATACCTTTACTTTATATAAGACTTACAATATTTGCAATATGCGTTAATTGTTTTGAGCTGCGTTATATATATACTAGCAGGCTGTGTCCGCTGCGCTGGTCCATTTTCCAAACGTATCTTGAATCAAACGAAATTGTGATTTTTAACCTTCTATTTAAAGCAGTAAAGATCATCACCTGGAATGTCCTTCTGCATTGCTGAAAACGATGCTAACTTCATTTGGGATATTATACTATCTTATGCCTTAGACAAAATTTGGGCAATAAAGGAACAACTCTTTTAGTTGACCATTTAAAGAAGAGTTTGGTACGGAAATGAGACAGTTATGACAACAGGAATTAAAGTATTCTCTAGTCATCACACTGTTAAATTAGAGAGCATTACAATGATTGAAGAGATTGATTTTTGAACTTTAAGAACATTCCGATTGTTCATTTTCATTTGTTTGTTGTTGAACTCCCAGCATCTCAACGTGCGCTATATGTGGTTCTGGTAGCTTAAATTCGATTTCATTACATGTTACATTACATTTTTTAATAAACGTCCTCTTCTGGCAAGTCTACTACTGTTTTCCATCTGTCTATTCCAGCAGAATAAATAGAATAAAAATTTTAAAGACATATTTGCAGACAATGATGAGCATTTAACTTATATATTTATTCGAACAATGAAGTAAAAAAAAAAGTGGATTTTTAAAGCTAAATTTTTTGAATAAAATTAAAAGGTACTACTTGATTATCCCATTGACCAAAAAGTTTTCGCCAAACTATAAGATTAAATGTCAATAATGGATGATCGTAAATATCATATTCACTTGATATTAAACACCTTACACGTATTTGTTACGTCATCAAATTAATTTTAATTCGACTTTTTACTTGCATTTTTATTAAGGTTTTACTAATTTATTTGTTCTTTCGTTATTTGAAATAAAAATATATCTTAATTTGTATAATTTGGCGTTGGCGAATAGTTTGGTGAAATTGGTCGACGCGATAATCAAGTAGTACCCCACGAAAAATACATTTGCATAAAGAATTTTTTACGTTAAAGAACAATTACATTCACAGAAAAATATTGCTTAAATAAAAAAAAAAAATTCCAGAAAATTATAAATTAAAAAAAATAATTATAAAAAATATGCATGCAAAATTATTACTTATCCACCAGTAGCATTCAAAGAAAAACGCAATCCAAAATGCTGAAGATCGCAACAATCACATTGAAACATTTATCACCAAAAAAACGCTCGCCAAAAAACCAGAACAGGAAATGGAGCTCTTGCCTAACTATTAGACACAGATGTCATATACGTATTTGTCATATACGGTTTGGCGCGTTTTTTTTTTTTCTTTTTTTTTTCCACAACAGTTTGGCGAACAACTCTTGGCGAAAACATAGTTTTCAAATACCAGTTACATATTATGTATACTTATTTTTAAAAAAATTCTATTATTTTAAAAGGAAATAACAATAAATGAAAAAAAAAAAGTAATTAATAACTATAGACAGAAAATAATTTATTTAATTGCAAAGAAAGGAAATAAGAGTAAATAAACGACTTATTAAATAAACAACAATAGCCATGTTAGTTACCATGTCAGGCAAAATAACGCCATTTTGGAGCCCATTAAGTATCCTGGAGCGTATATGAATTCCGTGCCAATAATAATAATAATAATAATAATAATAATAATAATAATAATAATAATAATAATAATAATAATAATAATATGGAATTCAGACGTTACTTTATGTACTTTTAAATATCGAAGATTAGTCTAATGTCTTTTAAAATATTACCTAACAGAGGGGGGTATATGAAGAAAAACAAAGAAGAAATAACGAATTAAAAAAGATTTGCAATTTTTTTTTCAGCAAGCAATTATTGGTATTTTCCAGTTAACCGGCGCCAGTGTTATATATACATATATATACATACATAGATGCGTGTATATATACACATATATACATGTGTATCCACATATTTGTATATGTATATAGATGTAAATACATACATTTGTATATATATATACATGTAAATATAACAGTGGCGTCCGGCTAACCAAAAAGTACCCAATTTTTATTTCAAAATGTTAAATTTTTTTACAATAATAACACATGATTTCATAAATTTCCTTGAGAATAGTTTTCAGCTCCTAAATTTTGAAGCTGTGAATTTCCCTATACGTGAAATAGGCGTTATGGCGAAAGAAATATTAAATAAACAACATTTCCAAAAATGAAAAAAAGGGATAATATTCATTGATCTGAATTGGAGTCTATAAAAATCACATGCTTCCGTAATTACGACGAATTTTTTTAAAGTATGAAATTACACACAGATGTCATATATTCCCTCGGCAGCCATCTGGTATTTTTCCTTGGCGTAAAAACACCTTTTCCGCCAAGTAGTAAATGTTACCCAGCAACAATTTATGCACATGAAAGGCTTAACGAATGTAAAATGTAAAACATCGTCAACAAAATATCGCCAAGAAATCTCAAAACATCCAAGATGGCGTACGCTTGGATATACAGCATCGAAGCCTGGAAGGATTTTACAATATGTATGTGTGGCAGAAATTCAAACAAAATTTTAAATATTTGATTCCATTTTAAAAATATTAACTGATATCTATATCATTTATAATCGAAAAAAAAATGTTTATCTCGTCCACTTGAAGAACCACAAATCCTCAAGCTAATGTCACGCTTATGCATTTTTGGCTTAAAATCACATTGTTTGGCGACAAACGAAAAATAGAAAGCGTAAAGAAACACATAATATGTAACTCACAATAATTGCAGTATTATTTACAGTTGCATCTGCTTATGAATTAAATAGTTAGAAAAAAATGAAAAGAAAAGAACTAAAAAGAAAAAAAAAAGTAGTGATTCAAAATTAGTCTAATCAAATTTTCAGATTTCTTTTTCTAATGTAAGACAGGCGATAATTCGCCAAATATTGTATCAACTCTAAAATTTCACAATAAATTATATTTAAGTATTACAAATATTTATTTCATGTTTAAATTAAATATTTTCGTTTTATAATATGTCTTATTAAAACATTTTTTGTTGTCTTTTTAAATTGAATATCAATATTTTTTTTCATTTATTTGCGAAATGTTTGTCTAACGGATATAGTCATTTCAATTCTATAATCAACAAACTTTTCGCCAAAATATAATCACTGGCAACCCTTTCCTTCAACATAACATTAAAATACGAAATTTATTACCAAAAATCATAGTTATCCCTGTATATTTTCTCATAAACCACCACGTGAATATTCTTTATCGAATGATATAACTTGCAAAATAATCCACCGAGTAGTTTTTGAAAACAGTTGAGCGGAACTTTTAGAGCTTACTGCTTTATAATATACTAGCAGGCTATGCCCACTGCGCTGGTCAGTATTTCCAAATGAACCTTGGATCAAATGAAATAAATTTGATCTTGTATTTTAAACAATTTGGACCTTCATCTGGACTTTGCTCATTGCTGAAAACGATGCGAACGCCATCGCAATAATCTAAAGCGTTGGGCAAAATTTAGCAATTAACCAGCAATTCTTTTAGTTGATTATTAACAGTTCACTTTTGGTAGGATAATGTGACCCTTATGACAACAGGAATTAAAATGGTCTCTGATCTGACATTACTAAATTAGAAGCCATTAGAATGATGCAAAGATTGATCATTGAACACGAATAATGTTCAGGTGGTTCATTTTCGTTTGATAGTCCTTGAACTCCTGTGATCTCAGTTCGCGCAATATGTGATTCTGGTAGCTTAAATATAATCTCACTGAATGTTACGTTATATTTCTTAATAAACGTCCTCTTGTGACAGATCTACTATTACTGTTTTCTCTCTTTGGATTCCAGCAGAGTAAATACCGCAAAAAAAAAAAAAAAAAAAAAAAAAAAAAAAAAAAAAAAAATGTATTGAACAATTTGTCGTCAAAAAAGAATGTTTAACTTTCATATTTCAAAGAAAAGTGAAATATAAAAAAAGTGTGTTTTTAAAGCTGAATTGTTTTAATAAAATTAAAATGACGTCATTTTCACTGCCTTTTCATTTTGTAGAGCATTTACAATCATGTAACCGTTTACACGTTATAAAACTTGATGACTTAATCTTGCAAAAAAATAAACCTCTTGCATCAAATAAAATCTTTCTAATCATCTGTAATCGACTCCATTGTGATGGTCTACGTCAAACAGTAAGACTGATGCAACAATATTGTTACACATTTACCAGAGTTAATGACAAAACAAACTTAATTACTCGCCAAAATACGATCCAATAAATAATGTCGAAATATTCATGTCTTAAATAGACCTGACAATGATAAATAAAGTTAGTTATACAAAAATTTTAGCAATAAGCATTTTGGTGAATACTTGAACCGGAGATTTATTTTGCATTTTTCTAAAGAGCATAATAACACACGGACAAATTAATAGGCTTGCTAATTCCTTTATAGTCAAGAGTAAATTAATCTACCGTCTATTGTGTATATAACTCAGATTATGAAAATAACTCTTAATTTTTTGCTAAGTTTAGCTGAAGCGACGAATTAAAATATATATATATATATATCTGAAATTAAATTCAGCAAACAATTTCTATTGCAAAATTTTGGCTTTTTTTTTTTTTTTTTTTTTTTTTTTTTTTTTTTTTTACAATAATAATAACGCATAATTGCAGAAATCTTCTTAAGAATCTTATTATATCCTAACTTTCAAAGCAGTGAATATTCCTATAGGTGAAATTAGCAATAGGTCCGGCATCTTAACAAAAAAAAAAAAAAAAAAAAAAAAAAAAAAAAAAACTTAATACGCAATTTCCCATTAATAATTAATAATCTGAGTTCAAGGATATAAAAATGACATGCTTGAAGAAAAGAAAACGGCATGTTTCCATAGTAATGGTATTCCATATTATAATAAAAAATATTTTAAATCTCTGAAATTAAATTATTCTAGTATGTGTGTATTTAGCAGACACGTACACTAAAATTTAAATACCTGCTACATAATTATAAATTTAACTGCTTTTCATAAGAATTACAATTGAATATAAAAAAAAATACTCCAAAATCTTCTCCTACACATGAAAAAAAAATGATTGCGACCTTCGCCTGGTTTATTTCACGCTTCTGCCTTTGTGGCTTAAAATTGCATTGTTTGGCGACAACAGTAAATTCGATCTCCCAATTAAACAAATAACGTACAATTCGCAGTTAGAGCCATTTTTAAAAATAATTCTACTAATTTCTCCTGTAAGAAACATAATGGGAGAATAGATAAAAATCAAAATAAAATTATTAAAAAAAAAAAAAAGAAAAAAAATATTTAGATTTTATCTAATGAAATTTTTGAGAAGCATCTTTTCTTTAACCTGGCGCGCAAAAGATAAAAACGCCAAATAAGGTATCAACTCAAAACTTTCTTAGTTAATTTAAAAAAAATAATAATAATACTGAGATTTTATGTAATCAAATTTTTGAGTTGTATTTTTCGGTACTACTTGATTAGGAATCGATGTCATATATGCAACACGTTGGGGCGATTTTTTCTGACGCCAATTTGGCGTAAACCTTGTTTTCGAATATCAATTACACATGTATTTTAAAAAAGGGAATAGCAATAAAAAAATGTTTAATTAATAAATATAGAACAAAACAATTTGTATAATTTTTAAAAAGAAAATAAAAGTTAAAAAAAAAAAAAACACAATTTATCAAATTACAACGACCATTTGAGAAACGATTTTTTGAAGACTAAAATTTAAGACATGAAAAATTGCACGGAGTTGATCATACATTATGCACGCCACGAATGAAACATTAATAGTGTTATTACACGTAAAAATTGCAAGTCAAAAATATCGCCTGCGACCCGTCAGATTTCATGAAACTTAAGTATTATCAACCTGAAACTTACATAAATATCCAAGCATTTCATTGGCTGTTCGGGAAAAAGCTTTTCCATCGTCATATTTCCAATAATTCTGACGGCCAATTTGAAATGAAATTTCATTCTTAAACTTCTAAACATCCCACAATGCTACTTTTTACACCGTCGGATAGAGAAAAAAATGTTCTTTTAAATGCAATTTGTTTGAAAGCTGTATCTCAATTTGTTTCTGAGTAATTCATTTATTTTTGTAGTTTTTATTACTTTTTTGTCATAGTGGCAACAGAAAGTATCCATCGTTGTTGAAATTAAAGGGAAATACAGATTAATATATAGACCAATCAGAAACCATATTACTTTTTACACCGTCGGATAGAGAAAAAAATGTACTTTTAAATGCAATTTGTTTGAAAGCTGTATCTCAATTTGTTTCTGAGTAATTCATTTCTTTTTGTAGTTTTTATTACTTTTTTGTCATAGTGGCAACAGAAAGTATCCATCGTTGTTGAAATTAAAGGGAAATACAGATTAATATATAGACCAATCAGAAAACGAATAAATTGCGGATTAAACCAATGAAAACCTTCAGATATGCTTTTCATTTCCCATCCTGACGAGAACAATAAACATTTTTCCAAATGGTTAATAAATAATTTATTAATAAATAATTTATTAATAAATAAACAACAACCTCCTGGTTACCATATCAAGCAAAATAACGATACTTTGGAGCCACTTAAGTATCCGGGTGCGTATATGAGATTGGCATCAGAAAAAAATCGGGCCAACGTGGTGCGTATATGACATCTGTGTCCTTGATTATTCCGTCGACAAAAAAACTGTTGCCAAACTGTAAGGTTAAATGCTAATAATGGATGATCGTAAATGTCACATTCAGATGACATTAAATATGTTAAATGTGTTTGGTAGTCATCAAGTCTTTTTAATTCGACGTTTTATTTGTAAATTGATTATTGTTTTCCTAATTTACATGTTCTTTCGTTATTTAAAATTACTGCAAAACTTGAAATTTATTTTCTTTAATCCTATATTTAATGTTTACATAAATTTTATAGTTATATACGCCTACGTTTTTTGGCTAAAAAAGAGTATCAGGTTCCTTGCAATTTTCCGTTATCATTGATACTTATTGCGTGTACTTTAATAAATGGATTATTACATTTAAAATACTTACTTTTTATTCACAAATACTATATCCTAAAAATATACTTTGTTTTTGGTTTAATTTAATAATTCTTCATGTAAATACGTTAACTATTAGTATTCTTTTGTCCGAAATTATCTAAATAAATCAAATTTTATATTTCGTATATTGCTTTACGCCATAAGTGAACGTCATCATTAAAGTAACCCTATTCTTTAGTGATTTTTGAATTTAAATTAATTATTTTTTTTTCTTAAAAGGTCAGAGTGGCAACATTCTTCCATGTGTATAATTTGGCGAATAATTTGGCAATTTGTATAATTTTGCGAAATTGGTCTACGGAATAGTGAAGTAGTAACCATTTTTCTTAACCTGGCGGAAGCGATAACGCGTCAAATATTGCATCAATTGAAATATATCTTATTGAATTCATATTTAAGCATTACGAATATTCCTTTCATGTATGATTAAATTAAATATTTTCGTTTATAATATTTTCCCTCATTAAAGCGGTTTTTCTTTCTTTTTTTAAAATTAAATATTAGTAATTATTTCCTTCTTTCGTTTGCAATATGTTTGTATTATTTTCTAACGGGTATAGCCATTTGAATTCATTTATCAAAGATAATTTTCGCCAAAATGACCACTGGCAACCCTTTCGTTGAAAATATCAATAAAATACGAAATTTATTATCAAAAATCATAGCTATCCCTGTATATTTTCTCATAAACCACCCCGGGAATATTTCCTATCGAATGATACAATTTGGGAAAAAATCCACAGGGTAGTTTTTGAAAACACTCGAGCGGAACTTTTAGAGCTTACTGCTTTATAATATATATGACTGTACAAAATTCGATACCCTAATGTATGATTTTATCAGTCAAAGATAAATAACTTAAACCTTTAATCAAAATAAGTTTTATATGATTCTTTAATTAAAAACAGGTGCTTATTTTGTAACAGATTTAATTAATCTCCTCTTTCAGTAAACTTGAATTTTCCAGTTTTGAAGAGTTTCCTCTGATGTGTTTTAATTAAAACTATTATTTACCAAGAATGGTGATACATTTTCGGTTATATGTATGTGAAGTTACCTATTGTGAAAAATATTTTAGAAGTTGTAGTAGAATGAAATAAACATCGAATAACACCTGATTAATTAGCAACTTATTAAATTAATTGCTGAAGGTTATAATGACTTTTTTCTATTCATGAAGATAGAGAGACATGGCAATTTTTTAATTATTTTAATTCTCGCATTAATTTGAGATAATAGGGATATTACTGTTGTTGTTGCTTTATACAAAGTACTCTTTACACTTTTGAATTGGGGCCATAAGCTCATCCGAAAATCCAGTTACGACGGTATGTCTTTTATCCTAAGAATCCTGCACCCAACATAAGCAACAGTTGTGGTAAAGCAATTTTCCTAAAAACATCGAAACTATGGTCGTATGGTCGTATGGTAGGAGTGTGGGATGCCATACAAAATAAATCTTGAAGATCTTGAATAAATACTGGGATATCTGCGGGATGAAGGTTGGAAATACTATTATCTTATGAGGTGGATTTTGTGACCTTTCTTTACCAAAGTAAGAGTTGCGGATGAATCTAATGCTTGCTTTAATATCTCACGTTATACATGCTCCAAAGGTAGATCTCGTTGGTAGCTAACATCGACGTATGTAAAATTGATGACACTTCTACGAAATCTTTGTCAAACATCTGATTAGCTGTAATTAGTGGTAAAAGTTTCCCTACAAAATGCATACCAAATTGAAGTTATTTCGGTTAGATTTTTGTGTATTTCGGACCACTTTAAAAGAAATTATACAAAAAGTATTTTCAAAAACTTAAATTAATTTTAAGAAGCAACAGTGTATTTTTGAAAAAATAAAGATTCTTGTAATTTTTCAAAGACGGCACCAATAGTTAACGCCATTTATCAACTTATTTTGTTTGAACAAAAAAAAATTTATTGATACTTTTCCATGTTATTAAACAACATAAGCATATACTTTATGTTTTGTTTTTTCTTATACATACGTCAGAAATACACGCGGGGGGATCTGGTTACACTATAAATATATAGTACATTCTAATGATTGATATACCCATAAAATATACGAAGATATTTTCGAAAATTATAAAATAACGAATGTAATTTATCATTCATAACAATTATTTGATTGTATGTTTCGATTGTACATTTGAATGTTCGATTGTATTTTTCAATAATTAAAAGGCTACCAAAGTAAATAACAATATACTCTAAGTTTTTCGTGAGAATTGGAATCGATGTAAATCTATTGAGACCGAGAAGAAAAAATATCAACGTTAAGTCTCCTATAACTCGGGCTGACTCACGCCGCCATTTAATTGCCGGTAGGAGAAGAACGATTGGCCAGGTCGCATGGTCAACAATCGCTCATTGGTTTAAGTGGGAAACAAAATGCTTGACGATTCAACCTGTGTTATAGGAGCCCTAATAAAGGAGCTTACTTCAGAACAGATTTTTTAATTATTTCAATCCTCCTAGTATGTAACCATATTACCGGGTGCCCCAAAAATGACTGATGGATTTAAAAATTCTATAACTTCCAAACGGTGACATATATTTAAAAAATTCTTGCATGAAGGTTATGTATGATGTCAGTAGTACTGTGATTCATGATTTTAGTTCGAATTTCAAACAATAGATGGCGCTGATAGCAATAGGCGCTGAGTTCAGACCCGATTTTTGGTACTTCGGGATCCATTCAATGCATTTTCATCTCTTTTTTTCGCATCGAACAAGAGAGAGGCTGAAAAACAGAGCCTGGATTTAGCGGTTATTGCTTGCAGCGCCATCTATCGATGCTATATGTAACTAAAACTGAGAATCGCAGCATAAAATCTCCTGACATCTTATATAACACTCCTGCAAGAATTTTTTTTAATATCTGTCACCGTTTGCAAGTTATTGAATTTTAAAATTCATCTGTCATTCTTGGGGCACCCGGTACTAGGATATATATAATATACTAGGATATAATGAAACTATAAGTGGCAATTGCATATCATGCAACTCAGGATTTAAATAATCCAAAATAATGCATTGAAACAAGACTTTTCTTTAGAAGGAATTTGTGTATCGTCATTTTGGGAAAAATATTCTTTCCGGCCATGTTAAAATAAATATATTTTTACTTTTCATCATCCCTTATATAATACACGATATGCCGTTAAACTTTAAACGTCTTCAGTGTGTAGTTCGCATGGAATTTCAATCGCAATTAGAAATGCTCAAGGTCAATCTCCTGCATCAACACACAAACACTGTGCTTGCCCATCGACCAACTATTTTTCTGTTGCTTGTTCGAATGTGGGAGCTAAAAAAAAATCTTTACATATATATGTATATATATGCACCAAACTGTTAGAATGCAAATTTTGTTTACCTTAAAGCGAAAGAATACAGGACAGATGCTAAAGTTTGGTGACTATTATGAGATAAAAATAAAGATTGTTGTAATTTTTCGAAGACTGCACCAATAGCTAATGCCATTTATCAATTTATTTTGTTTGAACAAAAAATAAATATATATATATTGATTTTTTCCATGTTATTAATCCATTTATGCCTGAATTTTTGTTTTCTCAAATTTTTGGTAAAATCACTTTAAAATGTTGCAAAATGAACTGGAAAAATACTAAAAAAATTAAGCTTAATTTGTTTTGTATTTATTTGATAAAATGTAAAAGAACTAAATATGAGTATTTCTAGTAGAATAATATGCATAATTATATATTTTGCCTATATTTATATTTAAAATGTTTTTAAATTGTATATTATGTACTATAAATAGTATTTTAATGAACTACAAAAAAATATATTTATTTCTTTGAAAAGACTAATAACGTTATAACTATTATTAATAATAAAATAAGAATAATCATATTGCAGACTTAATAACAATTTATTTCATAAATATCTTCGAAAGGAGATTGCATTTATAATTGTCTCCTAAATTTCTAACAAATATATGTGCCCATTTGTGCCTAGAACCCTATATTTTGTACATTACAAAAACGCATTAAAAATAGGCTTGAATATTTAATTTCGCAATTAAAAAAAAATACGTATTTCAAAAAAGTCCACAAGCTAAGATTATAACTTGCGATTTTGGGTCCATGATAGAAAAAATACAAATAAACTTACTTTTTACATTTCGCCTTCTTGAAAAAATAAAAATCTATAAACACCGAAAAAAGCCTTAATTTAAGCAAATAAATATCCACCTTGTGCTGTCATCGCTCGGTTATAGATAAAGACATTTATAAATAATGATTTCATGCAATTTTCATGTTATAAAGAAGAAGAAAATTATACAAATGCATTAAAATTTCAAACGTGTCAAAAATGGGACGCTAGGCATAAATGGGTTAAACAACATAAGCATATAATTTATGTTTTGTTTTCTGTTATACATATGGCAGAAATACACGCAGGAGCAGCTGGTTGCACTATAAATCTATAGTACATTCTAATGATTGATACACCAATAAAATATACGAAGGTATTTTGGAAAATGTAATTTATCAGTCATAACAATTATTCTGACGAAAATCAATAAAATAATGAACTAATAATAATTTACTTAAATATTGCAATCTTTGGAATATTTTTTGTAGATTTCACCAGATATACTACTTCCTTAAAAATTAAAAATGTTAACATTTAATTTTCATCAATAGATTGTTCATTTATTAAAAAATAAACGTACATAAATTTATAATTTTTGTAAGAGTTAGAATATTTATAATCACTTTTATTAACTATGCTCAGCTCTTTGAATCGGTAAAATTGAATACACTATATTCAAGCAAAATACATTTTCTTTTAAGATAATCAATTACTGCATGGACTAATTTAGCGAAATATGTAGGTAATATACATTGACGTAATAAACTTTCTTAGAAGTATTTAAGTACATCGAGGGAGTTCATTTCACTCCACTTAATCTAAATATTCTTGAACAATAATTAGAAATACCGCATGCCGTGCATTCCTTGTAAACCTCTGCAAACGTTTAATGCCACTGTAGTTAATTATTATGGACTTTACTTTGTTATTGCTTCAAAGACTTTAAATTATAAATTTATGTAAGATCCAAATTTCGATAAAATTAATTTTTCGAAATATGAATTATTACATTGCGTACGGAAGGAGAAATACGTAAAAACTTATAAAACTTATACATTTAAAAAAATAAATTTACAAACCTTTCAATTTACAACATATGATGTAAGTTACAGAACTCTGTTTAGTTGGAATTCGTAATGTTCTTGGTGTATACATTCAGATATTGCTGTGGCTATCAGAATTCAATGTCTCAGTTTTATGATTACTGGTCTCTGTAATCGACAAATAAACTACGTCACCAAATTCTCTGGGGTATGTAGCTATAGACAAATATTTTGTTACTTCTGAATATCTTTTTTCTTACAATTCTTATATAAATACCATAGTTATAGAACCTACCTACAATTATACATTGGAAAACTACTAAAAAAAGACAAGATAATGGTATTTCGGCATATAAAGAATATTATTCATACCTCTCTGTGTTTACCACTACCACCATATTATCATAGAAACTTGAGAGAGTTTCTTCCGAGAAAAAGAAACAAGAGTTTAATGAACCGTAAAGCAAACGAATTTCCGCCAATTGATGCCAAACGATTTTGCAAAATTTCTTTAGTACTCTGTCTAGTTTATACTTTCCGGACTGACCAATCCGGGATTTTGACACCTCTATAGCTCGAGTTCTATTTATGATAAAAACAAAATTCTAGTTTCTATGGAATAGGGTGCGCCACGTGACTCAGGAAACAAAAGTAAAGTGGAATCCAGCGAATAAGTTTTTAATAAATGCGATTTTAAAAGTGCTGTTTTTGGCACTTTTTAATTCTTGTTCTGACCAAAATCTGTTGACAGGGCTAAAGCAATGTGTAATTATCGGATTTTGACGCGGTTTACGGAATTTTAATTGTTCTTATGCGTATTTCAAACTTTTGAAAATTGCATGTAAAAATATTAATTAGTTTTAGATTTATAGCAATTTAAAGTAATTGATTCCTATATCTCTCGTGGCGTACGTAATATGTATTGTATACCTCTACTTATATTTGCATGTGAGCTAAAAGAATTATTTCAATACCCGTTATAGTTCGTTAGTATTGCAGCGTGGCGTACGCAATATGTATATCTCACATTGCAGTAAAAATTTAGAACTGGTTAGAACTCGCGCGATTACGGGTTGAATTTAAAAAGGCAAATATTCGTCAATAATGTAAAATAAGAAATAATCTATTTAAAAATTTCGAATTTTTGGCCCCCAATCGTTCATGAATCCCCCTACAAGCAACCCGTGTGGCAAATTTCGTAGCCCTGCGCGCAGTGATTTACCTGATTTTGAGGTTGCATAGATAGATAGATGTACGGATTTTAATTGGGTAGAAGATGTTATTGCATTCGATCACGTTAAGCTCTCTATTGTAAGGCGGTACTGATGCATTTACGGTTCGTTTAGAAATTAACTTAAAAGTTCTTGATTACATTACAACCGATGGATATTTACTGAGTGGCATGTATTTTAAGGAATTTGTACTATTTTAATCTCTAGAAAATTTTATCATGTTACTTGAAAGTTGAATATGAAGTCAATTTGTTCATCTAAAATCACAATGATCCAGGTTTCTACTTTATGAAAGATGTTTCTAGTATCCACTTTATTAAAGATGCTTCTAGATTTCATCACATACCCTTTTCAAATTCCAATACTATGGGTATTTTTGCACACAAGATTTAGATGACAATTAAATGAAAAATTATTTTCCACGAAATCGGAAGGTTTTTTGACGAACGTACTGCGCACAATAATCATCGCGGAATATCCTGCTGACATCTGAGGAAAAACTAGATTATAGAAACGTGCTAGTGGACCTCGAATATGGAAATGTCCTAGGTAAATACCGACTACGGAGAAACCACGGAACTTGCTCAGAAAGATAATGTAAGCAGTTTAGTGAATCATAGAGTATTTATAGTCATGAAACAATTCAACAGAACGTAAGGATTATTGTTTATCATATTGAAATAATCTTGAAAATGTTCTCGTCTGTATTGATTTTATACTAAAATGCACATACACTCAAATATTTTTTTCGACATTCCAAACTTTGATATTTATTCAATTTAAACCATTTTACTAAGGTAATACAGTCTGTTTATATTTTTTATTACATAATTTTGTTTCATTTTTTTACAATCATTTTATATCAAATAAATTTTGGCTGTTTTATATGAATTTTTTTGTTTTTTCTTTTCATTCAAAAATATTATTAAGGGGATTTATTGAACTAATTGACTGTGTTATTTTGGAATTGGTAATTAAAGAATGCGATCAATATACCATAAATAGTATTTAGTTAATTTTTAATCATATTATAGAACTACTTAAAAATTTACAAATATGCCGAAATTAGGGTAAATCATTACATAACGATGAAATATTAAATTCTGAACATGTCTCGAAATGAATTATAATTGATCGTATGGATTATCTGAAATATATGAGAAAATACTTTGAAAGCATGTGACTTAGTATGTTCTGTTAGTCACGTAAAAAACAATTAGGAATTTAGAAAGTTCATGCGTTGAAAATTTAGAAAATCCAACAAGTGTTAGAGCTTATGAAAATCTTTGAGGGGTCTCAGGACTCTTAAAATTGGAAAAAAATGAAAAAAAAGAAGACTAATTTCAACATTTAATATCTTAAAATCTGTATGATTTTAAAACAAAATTTGAGGTGATGAAAGGTATAAGTCTGTTCTTTCATTTCTTTTATTTAAAAAATTGCGAGATGCAGAATTAGCATTTATAGGGGGCTCCAAACAGTCAGACATCTGACGAGCAGAAAATTAGTATAACAGCTTAAGCGCAAGATTACAAAATACATTTTGCAACTAGAATGGAAGTTTAGGTGCCTACTTATACTTTTATTGCAATAATTACCCTGAGCCTAAATAAATTTGTATTTAGAACATTTTTATATTTTTAATACAAAGTTGTATTTAGCTAATGCAAAATTCCGAAAATTTCAACAGTATAATCGCCTAAAAAAATATGTTTTTGAAAATGAAAAGGAAATTTTAGGTTCAGTTTATACAGACTTACATGAAACACATGTTTTGACAATTTCATTAGTATATATTTAGAAGTTTTTGAGATATCATGCGCGTTAGGCCCAAAAACGTCATTTGGAGAAAAATGACTTCTAAGTTTAGGAAACGCCGCTTCAGCAATAGAGTGGATATAATTCTAAAATACATAACATGTGTTCTAATGGGAATTTCAAGGAAACATATATATCAAAATGTTCAGAAAAAATAGGAATTTAACCACTAAAAAAATTAAAATTTCGAAAATTTTGAAGTTTTAAGAGTCCTGAGACCAATTTAAAAAAAAAGCTTGAATATTAATGATGTGAATTATCACACTGCTAACAAAGAGTAAACCAACTTAGTGAAAAATGTCCAAGCCGGGAATCGAACCCGGGTTCCTGGAATAGATCTCCAGTGTTCTACCACTAAACCACAAGGACGATGTCAAGCTTGGCATTTCTCACTTGTATGAAATGTAGTTAATTAAAAAAAAGCTTAATTAGATAATCTGAGTTTCTGCCGCTCTTATTGGATAGACGTTGGATTTCCTGAAATAAAAAAAAAATAATACTTTTATTTAAAAATTACTTCAAGCACGCCCGGTGGTAAAACAAATGTTCAATATTCAGTCTGCTTTTAAGTCTTTACATATTTTATGTAAAATGATGTGAATTTTTCGGCAATTCTATTGGAATTTTTCGTTATTATTTTCATTTAAAAAGATTAATAAGGAGATTTATTAAACAAATCGACTGTGTTATTTTGAACTTGGTAATTAAAGAATGCTATCAATATGCCCTAAATAGCTTTTAGTTAATTTATAATCCGATTATAGAACTACAATAAAATTTACAAATATCACCGAAATTATGGAAAATCATTTCATTAGGATGAAATATCGAATTCTGAACTTTTATTGAAATGATTTACAATTTATCGGATAAAATATCCCAAAGATATGAGAAAATACTTGGAAAGCATACGACATAGTATGTCCTGTTAGTCACGTAAAAAACAATTAGGAATTTAGAAAGTACATCATTGAAAAATCAGAAAATGCAGCAAGTGTTAGAGCTTATGAAAACATCTAAAAAGAAAAAAAAAAAAGCTTAATCAGATTCTGTGTGTTTTTGCCGCGCTTATTGGACAGACGTTAGATTTCCTGAAAAAAAAAACTAATTTTATTTAATAATTACTTCAAGCACGCCAGGTGATAAAACAAATGCTCATTATTCAGTCTGTTTTTAAGTCTTTACTTATTTTGTGTAAAATGATGTGAATTTGGAAAATGTAAAGGTAGTTTTTCAAAAGTTATTAGGATAAAATCCTTGCTGAGTTAAATAATGTATCACTATATAGATTTTAGAAAACAGCAAAAAATATTGCTGGCCAGTTCGACACATTTTATCATTTCTAAAAAATAAATGATTTCTTCTGAGATATGTAAGTTTTATAGATTGATCGATAAAACGGTTTTGAATTATTTTTAAAATGTCCAACTTACTAGATATATTACAGTCTTACTAGATATATTACACTTTTGAAAAGCTTATAGTATCACTATTAAATTATTTTTTTACTTATATCAGCTGGGGTTTATCTTTTCTTTTCTGAATTCAAATGGAATATGTATAAATCAAATGAAATACCTTACAAAATGAAGTGATATCTAATCAAAAAAATCGTTGTAAATGATCCCGACAAGCCAGAGACCTAAAACTTCAGTCACAAAAAGAAATGATATCACATAAAATGCAACGATATAGAAGTGCATACTCCGAGTGCCGTGTAAAAATCTACCATTACCCATAATTTTTCCAAAGACCTGGGAGTGGAGGTACAGTATGTGAAAACAGTTTGGCGACCTGCAGGCGTATATTTATTATATTCAGTACTTATATCAATTTCGAAAACTTTTGAATGTCGAAAAATTTAATTTTAAATTCTCATTATGTCACTCTTA
Source organism: Maratus speciosus (assembly GCA_963932465.1). Lineage (NCBI taxonomy): Eukaryota > Metazoa > Arthropoda > Arachnida > Araneae > Salticidae > Maratus > Maratus speciosus. The sequence continues at coordinate 185,140,488 of OZ010800.1, forward strand.
TAAATATTTGTAGGGGGAAGATCTGTAATAAATCAGAAAGATTTTTAAGACAAGCAGGAAATGGTATGTAATTGTGGTAATCATCTACTATTACAATTACACTTTTCATTATTTTAAATATAATTTTAATTACATAAACACGTTTAATAATACACTGTTTCAAAATTAAAGGGAAAACTGATAAAACGGATCCTTTTATGACAGAATTATTTCTTAAACGTATTGGGTGTAGTAAGAAGTTTTAAAGCGTTTTTCAGAGAAATGAATATGCAATTAAGAGCACAGATTAATATCTTCATTCATGAAAATAATCTCCACCACTTTCTAACACCTACCGGCATCGCTAGGACAGTTAACGAATGCCAGCAGTGTAGAATTTCGTCTTTCGACGTGATGAAGTCGTCAACCCAGTTTAGCACTTTGTCCACTGCTCGGAATTCTACAGAAGACAAGGCATTATGCATCGACCGAAACAAAGAATGGTCTGAAGGGGCTATGTCGGAACTATACGTCGGTGTTCCAAAACTTTCCAGTCAAGAGTTAGTAACGTGTCCTTGACTTCTTTTGCAACATCAGGACCTGTCGTTGTCATGGAGCAATCTCACCGGGCGAAAACCATTGCCAGTAAATAGACGTTTCCGACCAATTTCCCGGTTCAGTTCAAGTAATTGTTTCTTGTTGCTTTCAGTAGTTACATTTACACCAGGCTCCATCAGTTCATAATAGAGCACACTCTTCATATCCCACCAGATGCAGAGAAGGACATTTTTGCTGTGAATGCCTCATTCCGGCGTTGATCTTGTTGCTCCGTCGGGATTCAACCATATTTTTTGCGTATCGGATTGTCATAACATATCTATTTCTCATCCTCCGTCACGATTTTTCCAAGAAAGTTTTTTTTTAATGTTGCATGTTTAGCAGATTCATGCACATCAAGACACGCACATCCTTGTTGCTATGGCTCAATCCATGTTGTGCCGATCTTCCTGACTTCTGAATATTTCCCATTACGTGTAAACTATTACAAATCATTTCTTGTCATACTCCTAATAGTTCGGCAAGTTATTTTTGCTTCTGAGATGCATCTTGAAGTGCTTGCAAAGCCTCATGATTAGTCTTCAGTGGAGCGCCGATATGTTCTCGATCGCTAACATCAAATTCGTCATCTTTAAAACGTCGAAACCAAAATTCGCATGTACTTTTCGATACGATTTCCTCTCCAAGAACGGAACAGATTGATTGATATGCTTTTGCAGCCCTTTTTTCTTGGTGAAAATCGTAACAAATGCAGTGACGTATAAATGACATGGTATGACATCTTTCACCTTCGCAATTTCAACTTTACTTTTATTTTTTTCCCAGCTTTTGAGTCGATTTAAAAACGCTGAACTGTTTTTTATCACGTGACATAAAAACGGTCTACTGCTTGGAGTGCTATTTCGCAGTAAATGTCAGACAAAATTTGCTTTAAAACTTCTTACTACACCCAATAATATGTCGTGTTTCCAACATAAGGAATATTATGTATTAATATTGTAACAGAAGCCTTAAAATACAGATTTTTTCCGTCATGCGCAATTCTGTTTACGCAATGGCTTTACTGCAGGCTTTACTGCAATATATCTTCTTTTACTTAACGTCAAATATTACGTGCATATGATGAATCATTATTCGTATGATCATTATTTTTTATTATTATTTTACAAACTCAAAATATTTATTACATGTTTACTTAGAAAATCATCCTCGTAAATGTGGTATTTCTCGTTCAAATAAAATCGACAAATCGATCGCATGATGTAAATAAGCTTCAACTTTTCACAGTCTAATGGGATCAGTAATACAGGAAAAAATTGTGAAACAAATAATATGTAAGTGCAGGAAGAACAAACATCATAAAAGTCTGCAGGTTGCTAAGCGGTTTTGACGTACTGTGCTCCACTCCAAGTCCTTTGAAAACATTATGAGCAGTGATAGATTTTTACACGGAACTCGGAGTGCGCAGCGCACTTCTATATCTTCTCTTTTTATGTGATATCATTTCTTTTTATGACAGACGTTTTAGGTTTTTGGCTTGGCGGATCATTTACAACGAGTTATTTTTCATTATATATTCATTTAACGAAAAACTTTCTATTGGAAAAAAAAATTCAATTTCTAATCTGAAAGAATTAAAAAAAAAATTAGTACTGTTAAAAATTCAATATAATTTGGGTAAATAAAATAGTATTTTTCCCTAAAAAACATACTTTAAGTTGCGTTTGTGATAGATCAAAATAAAAACTTTCCGCATTCACATGTTACAGGTTTTGCTGTATTTAAGGGGTCTCAGGACTCTTAAAATTGGAAAAAATGAAAAAAAAGGACCATTTTCAACATTTAATATCTTAACCCCCTCACTGACAAGCCCGTGTTAATATGTTCACTAACCTCCAGTTTTCACTGCAATACAAGCAATATTTAAAGTTATATAATTCTATTGATTTAATGTATTTTTAATACATTGAACGATGATTAATACTTCCAAGGATTACATTCATATTCGTTATTAAGTTTTTTTATAAAATGTTCAAAAAATCATTTTTTTAAGCATTTAAAACAAAATAAAGTAAAAGCAACATTACAATTTTGCCCTTTTCCAAGACAGTCGGAGGGTTAAAATGTATTTGATATTAAGACACAATTTTAAATGGGAATGAAAGATACAAGTATGTTCTTTCATTTCAAATATTTGAAAAATTGCAAGATGCAGAATTAGCATTTACAGGGGGCTCCAAACTGTCAGACATTTGACGAGCAGAAAATCGGCAGAACAGTTTATGCGCACGATTACAAAATACATTTTGCAACTAGAATGAAAATTTTGGTGCCTACTTCTACCTCAGATTATAATAATTACACGGAATTTAAATAAATTTGTATTTAAAACATTTTTATATATTTAATACAAAGTTGTATTTAGCTAATGCAAAATTTAAAAAATTTCAACAATATAAACCATTAAAAAAATATTTTCTTTTTACAATAAAAAGGAAATATTTTTGATTCCTTTTATAAACATGTGTCGGGAACCGCTATGGGCTCACCTCTTTCTGTGGTAGTTGCTGAAATAGTGTTGCAGTTAATTGAAATAAATATTATTAATGCACTCGATCAACGTTTAATTTTCTGGCGTAGATACTTGGACGATGTTTACATAATAGCTAAAGATTGTGATTTGAATGACATCATCTCTACTGCGAATTTGATTGCTGTACCTTTAAAGTTTACCATTGAACGCGAGTCTAATGGAGTGTTACCGTTTCTGGACATCCTCATCCAAAGAACAGAGAATGATAATTCACAGCAAATTTCTACTTCTGTCTATAGAAAACCGACATCTACAGGTCAGTACACCAATTTTAATTATGTTTGCCCACTCAGTCATAAGATTTCTATTATTAAAAGTTTAACATATAGAGCTATAAAATATTGCAGCAGCATTGAAGCTTTCGAAACTGAAAGAAATAAAATTTATGAAGATTTAAGGAATAACGGCTTCCCAAAAAATCTCCTTAAAAAAGTTTTCAAGAATACTCTAGATTTGGTTAATTCAACCCCCCCCCCCTTTTCAACAGGTTAAACCAAAATATTTCGTGTGTTTTACCATATTATACTAATGTTTCTGAAAAAATTTCTGCAGTTTTGAAATCATTTAACATAGGTGTTTCTTATAAACCATTAAATAAATTAAGTTACTTCCTGAATAGCCATAAGTTCAAATATGAAAAAGAAAAATTAAGCGGTGTTGTGTACAAGATTCCATGCAATGATTGTGATAATGTTTACATAGGTGAAACCGCCAGATCCATGGAAATTCGTCTTAAAGAGCACATCGGTGCTTTTAAAAAAGGTAAATTAAATTCCAGGTTAGTGCATCATGCACTTGACAAGGATCACACCCCCTCCTTCACAGATTCTTCAATTTTAAGAAGTAAATGCATAGACTATTATTATAGAATATTTATGGAAGGTTGGTTTACTAAATTGCATCCATTAACTCTGAATGAATCAAGTCCTGTTCCGAATGAATATTTTGTTTTCTTAAATCATTGACTTTAACTTTGACTGGGTCCGGTGTATGCACGTTGTTTTATTGTAAGTTGATTCGAATACTGATGAGGCTATGCGGTGAATGGCGAAACGTTTATTTTATAGTGTATAATTTTACATGATTTTATCTCATTTTAATTGTTTTGTATATTTTTTAGTAATTGTATTAAAGTCTGTCTACTGTTGCCTATTTAAATATTTTTAATTCAGACGTTAAAATGTATATATATCTTAGAAATAAAAAGGAAATTTTAGGTTCAGTTTAAACAGACTAACATGAAACATATGTTTTGAAAATTTCATGAAAAAATATTCAGAAGTTTTTGAGATATCGTGCGCGTTATGCCCAAAAACGTCATTTGAAGAAAAAATGACTTCAAACTTTTGGAAACATCGCTTCAGCTATTGAGCGAGTATAATTCTAAATGCCATAACTTCTGTTCTAATGGGAATTTCAAGATAACATTTATATCAAAATGTTCAAAAAATATAGAAGTTTAACGCATAAAAAAATTAAAATTTCGAAAATTTTAGAGCTTTAAGAGTCCTGAGACCCCTTAATAAATAATAAGTATGTCTAGTAAATAATAATTTTTACTCGTTAATCATTATATACACACATATATAGGGTGTTAAAATATAATCATCCATTTCTATGATGCACTAGTCTATTGGTTTCTTTCGCAGGTGTTTGAAGAAATGCTATCCTTAGAAATAAGAATAGCCATCCTTGCCTGGAAAGTGAGTATTAAAACATATGGAGAGGTGCATCAGCTGTACCTTTAAAAATACGAGAAACAGCCACCAAAAACCTCCAATATTGGGGTACTTGTGAAACATTCAGACGAACCGGCATAGGGGTGGTTGAAAAACGTCTTGGACGACCATTAACATCTGAGGATACCATCCAGAGTATTCTTGAGGCAGTTGGAAGGAGCTCATGTGCTTCTGTTTGAAGATAGAGCCGTGAGTTGTGAATTCCTCAAATTACTTTTTGGTTTACTCCTCCTTTTACTCTGAAGAAAAAGGCGTATCACGTGCAGGTATTGCATCACTTGGAGGAGGAAGATTATGTAGACCGTATGGCAATGTGTACTGACATTTCGAGAACTTAAAAAATGAGGACTTGTTAGACCACATACTATGAACAGACGAAGCCGCAATTCACACATGTGGGTTAGTGAACTGCTGGCTCTGGGCCGACAGCAATCCTCATGAGGTGCAAGAATGGCAAAGAAACACACCGAAAGTTAGCGTGTTGTTAGGGATGACAAAGAATAAGATTTATGGTCGATTCATGTTTGAGGAGGAAACGGTAAATGGTACAACTTAACTTGATATGTTTGGGATTTTTTTTTCAACCACAATTGGAGTCTGATGGAATTTTGTATACCACTGTGTTCCAACCAGTGGCGGGCACACTCACAAAAAACGAACTCATTCGAACTCAAGTTCAATTTCTCAAAAGTGAGTCAAGTTCACGTTCAAATTGAAAATTTTTAAAACGCACTCGTTCAACTCAAACTCATCTATGAAAGTAAACGAAGTTCACTAAAGAACGAAGTTCACTTTTAAATATAATCGGACTTAATTTTGTAACTTTTGGTTGTTCGATGTATGGGACTTCATTGTCCCGACCTAATTTTCCTTCCCGACACTTAGTCCGATCTTGGATTAGGGATTGCTTTTTTCTAGAGGTTCGGAGCCAAATGGGCCGGCACTTGATTTATTTTCCGGCCCACGTCGGTGTTGGACTGCTCTTGAGGTCTGAACAGGCAGAAATTTTCAGTCCCAGCTCATATGAAAATCATTGGACGGGCACGGCTCTGGCCTGTCCAGTTAAAATATCAGAAAATTTGGCCCGGCCCAATATTTTTTTTCAAGTTTTAAATCGCTATTATTCCACAATTAAACTGATATATATATATATATATATATATATATATATATATAACGACTCGGATTGATATGGAAACTCTTACTGATATATATATATATATATATATATATATATATATCAATGAGCGTGAATTTTTAATAATTGAGGTCTGTGCCCACCCCAAATTAATGTATTATAACGGATTTTTTTTATTTTTTTTTGGGGGGGGGGGGATGAACTGCTGTCAAAAGCAGTGTTGCCAGATTGGGAACATTTTTAATTCAGATTATTTGACTGTCACTATTTTTTTAAATAGTATAATTCGCCTTGTTTTTCAGAATTTTTAGTATATTTCCAAATAGGCCGAATATTTCTGTTTCAAAAAAGTGGTGACAATCAACAATCTGGGGACAAAAATGTCGCCTATCTGGCAACACCGGTCAAAAGGTAGGGCTTAATTTTCAAAATGAGCATCATTAAATTATTATAAAAGAGTGTTTATAAAAAACTATTTTTACTCTTATACTTATTTGTTTAAGAGTCTATTCCAATTTAAACTGCTTATTTTCTGATTCATTGAAAAATGAAATCACAGGGACTCTTATACATCTCTTCAAAAATAACCTCAGCAAGTTTCATGTTTTTATTTTTAAAAATGAGTCTGAAAATGTTTCAGAAAATTTCGAGCTGTTGAGGGTGGAAAAATATTTCTCGATTACACCCTTAAAGGGTATTTGTCAACGAGATCTCAAATTCTCCTCATTAATGTTATATCTATTGATATGGAATGCATTTTTATTTTTAAAATATTTCCCCAGAAAATGAATATCTTTAATTTTTTTTTCTTTTCTTTTGGGTAATTTTCTTAGATGTTTTCTCTTTTTTCTTTCTTTAGCTTGCTAAGTTAAGCAACCGAAATTTTATTACAGAAATACACAGATACGTAAATATATAAGGGAAAACTTTAGCATGTTTTATTTTATAGCTTTCATTAAATAAAATAAATGAGGTGTTCTGAGGTTTATAAATTTTATACTATTGGTAATATGTTACAATATATGGGCCAGATTTCGGGGCATTGCTTTCTAAAATTAAATCTGATAAAAATAAATCTCGGCTGCATTCTTCATAATAAGCATGTGTTTCCATTTTGCTATATATTTTTAGGACTAAGACACATTTAAGGCAGTAATTCACTTATTTTTATTTATCTTTCAATTTATATACCTTTAATTTCCGAAAAGGTTTTTAAAATGGAGAAATTGTGAAAAAGGAAAGAAAAGACAGAAAGAAAGGGGAAGAAAAAACAAAAAAAAAGAAAACAATCTTTCAAAAAACGCTATATTTCCTTTTTCTTTTTCCACCAATAATTATTAAAAATTAATGCGGCTTTTTAAGTCAAATTCCATATATCGATTTGTAATCCCTTGCTCATATAGGATTTATTTTAACGATATTCTTGTAAAATCCATGAGAATATGCTACCCATTCTCAATTTCTTTGCTTTTACTTGTTAAATAAGGGGTATGTGGAATTCTAGGGATAGTGCTTTTGTCAAACAACACAAAAACCACCTTATCAATGCACTGTGTCCTACCTCCTGCTGCTATGAATATGGTCACGGTGTCGTTATATGATACCATGTATTGACGTAATGGGATAACAATAAGCAAAGCCAATTTCTAAAGGCCCGAAGACGACATTCCTCGCGGTCATAACGCCCTAAGTTTTGTTCTTTGGAAGAATTCACCGAAAATAATTAGAATGAACGTAAACACTCTTCTTTCCCACAGTGAAATAAGAATAAATAGCATCAGATTGAAAGCCAGTAACTTGAAGGATTTCTAGCATTGAAAAGAAAATACGTCATCGTTTTGCTGTGTAATTCCGAAATTTGGTGACGAAGAAACGTATATATGTAAAGAAATTATCTGTCAAAATTAAGCATGACAGAAAAAAAAAGATATTTTAATCGTCGCCATCTTGTATGCACGCGTTTTTTTTTTTTTTTTTTTTTTGGTGGGAGGGTGTCTGCTATTTTGCTTTTAGCTACGGATGTACCGGGCCCACTTCAACGGTTTTTTACCCAAGAATGGTAATTAATCAGAGGAACACGAAAATTGCTTTCAGTCAACAAAATCATGCCCAGTCAATTAACTACTAAGTAATTATTAATTAGCAGGGAACATGTGAAGCTAGCGGCAAAGAGCGACGCAAGCAGCCAACGGTAGAACGCTACAGGTTAGGACCGGTCGAAAGAAGGAAATCTCCGGTGAAAAAAGAACCCTCTCCCTGTAAGGCGCCAGCCTTGATCAAGAACGTAGCTCTCCCAAACGCCATTTTCTCCAACACTGGCTACTTAGAGGTAAAAGAAGGACGCCATCTTTTCGTAAACAACATCTTCTAGACGATACCGGAGACCTGGCGGGGAAAAACAAACCGTAAGTAATGTAAAAATTAAAACAATACTCTTCTTTGTGTGACAAACGACTGAGAGGAACAATGAGGCTTTGACAAGTTGGGATCCATCCCATTATTGTTACTTCCCAATTGCTAATCAAAAAGGGTGCCCTCCCAGCTATTTTCAGGTTAATTGACTATCCCAATTAATCTATCGCGGCGTAGGACTGGCACACATAAATAGTTCAATTAACACTTAAATCTAAACAATAGATAACTCAATCTCAGGTTATTTTTTTTATTTCTTACTACAACGCCCTTTTTTGTTGTTTTACCATTTAACACAGTTTTGTTTATTATATTCATTAAATAACTAACCTTTAATTTTAATAACTCTCTGTATTGATTAATCAGCCCCTTCACCTTTTGTTCTACAAAACTTTCATTTTTCCTAATAACCTAGCCATTTTATTCAACTTAATTTAATATAATATTCAGTCATTTAACGCCTACAGTTCACATTCTAACACATCATTTAGGATCCAAAAGTGTCTATACAGCGCATAGCTGATAGATAAGTAACAATAGAAGTTAGGGTGCGTCAATCATACCCCAGTACAATAAATAATCTCCCCTACGCAGCGGGCGAATCCTTGGAGCATCTATAATCCCTTCATCTTCAGCATACCAGTTCATTGAATCCCAAAGTTTCCACTCTTTGAAAGATCACTAAGATTTTTACTAATAATTATCTGATTTTATCTAATTATAGATCTTATCTAATAGCTATTTTAACAAACCCGTTCCACAGTTGATAGATAAGCTCCCACAGCAAGCATTAGTGACCCATTGTATTTTAAATACTATATATTCAATTTTTCAGCTCATCGACCTCTCCCCAAATCCTAGTATCTACAGTTTACTAAGGGAATAAACTAACTCGCAAAATTAATCAATTAAATATTGGAATTAAAACTTTTGAATAATTAACCAAGTTAACAAGGACTAATGAAATCGATAGTGTCTTTCTATGACTATTAACAGATTATATACCTTTATTCTATCCACTTCCAGCCTATTTAAGTTTTTGCTTAGCCCTCCCCCTTCCCCCTAGTTCCTTTTTCTCCTTGCATTTTAGTAGTTAATAAGTGATTAAATCTTATACCTTAGCAACCTTAGTACCCAACAAGGCATAGGTTCTAGCATTCTCTCCTTCCCACAATTGTTTAACTTCATGTAAACCAATTACCATTAGTATTTATTGTGTGAAATCAATTTATGTTTATGTATCTTTGTCTCCCCCTTACTCCGCTAGGAAGTAAAATAAAAAAAACAAGTACACTTACATGTGAAATCAGATTAATAGAACACAACAAAATGCCACCCGGCACTCGCTCCTCCTAAAGGAGTAGCATAAAATCACTAACAGACATACGTAACAATGCACCAAAAACCAACTCAAAATCAACAACACTAAAACCCAAAATACAAAAAAAGACACCAGTAGTGGCAGGTGGGTCCGGTTCCGCTCGAAGGCAGCTAGCTGGTCAATCATTGAAGAATTCAACTAAAAAAGAAGAGATCCCCGAAAAGACAGTAATAACACTGAAGAATATACAAGAATATTTCAACCTCACCAACGATGTCGAGACAGAAGTAGATTCCGACGAAGATAGCCAACAGAATGCCTCAAAAATGGAAAAAAAGAGACAGATGACATCAAGAATAAGCTAATGAGTTATTGTGATCTGCCAGAAGTAAATAAAAGAAGATCATTAGAAGTTGAAAGAGGAATGCTGGCAATTAGCTATATTAAATCAATCGCAGCAAAATCTACAAAAATCACCGCTTCGACGCGCACGGCCATATAACGAATACTCCCAATAGTGACCAATTCCCTAATGGATATCGATACTACGGCTGTGCACGCCAAGGCCAGGATAGAAGTTATGGAACAATCGACAGCCTTAAGAACAGCGATCAATGAAGAAACAATTGATAAAGAAGAACAGGTAAGTATAAAAACGTTGGTGGTAATATCATATGCAAGAGCAGTACAAGAAGCTACAGTTACAGTAATAGTCCAAGCTAAAAAATACAGAACAGCAGAAGAAGTGGAGCAACAAGTAGCCAGCAAGATACAAAACAAAGACGGGGTGAAGAATGTAAAGAAGAGACGCAACGGTATGAAAATACACTGCTGTCCAAAATTAAAGACCAATCACAAAATGCTAATTTTCATGTAAGCGAATACTCAAAAGGAAATAACATAATTCGAATAATTACTATCTCTACAGCACAGCTAGCCCATATAACATCTCATTCATACCACACATGGTCACAAGTGTCACAGTCACTACGGTGAATAAAAAAAATAAGAAATTCCGTACATTTCATTATGAGTCTCAAATGATCACTATATGTGACTCCAGTGAGACGTCACTGTGATTGCTGCTTTGTGACGAGTCACCATGTGATTTTACGTTGTAGTTACATTGTGACTCTCATGTGACTGTCACCTGCAGACTCAATTTCAAAGTCATCGTGAACGCTAGATTGTGATAAGTTACCAAATAATGTTACATTAAAGTCACATGATGACTTTCAGGTGACAGAGAGACTACTGTGAAGTCACCATTGTGCTAATTTGTGAAAAGTCACCATGTGACAATAATATGATATTAATTGGTGACTTATCATAATGCAACGTTCATGATGACTTTGAAATTGAGTCTAAAAATGACAGTCACATGAGAGTCACAATGTAACTACATTGTGAAATCACCTGGTGACTCGCCACAAAGCAGCAGCCACATTGACGTCTCATTGTAGTCACATATGGTGATCATTTGAGACTCATAATGAGTCGTGCGGAATTTCCTATTTTTTTTTTTCACCGTAGTGACTGTGACACTTGTGACCATGTGTGACATGAATGAGATGCTATATGGGCTAGCTGTGCTGTAGGGATAGTAATTATTTGAATTAAATTATTTCCTTCTGAGTATTCGCTTACTCAAAATTTAGCATTTTGTGACTGGTCCTTAATTTTGGACACCAGTGTAGTATGTGATTCGGCGGCACAAGCCACGAGGATAAAAGAAGCCCTCACAGAAAGCGAAGGAACTAGCAGCTGTTTGAATATCAAGACAGCAAACATGAAGATGAAGATATTCATAATCTTCCACGCACCAGAGGAAACAGATGGAACAACTGTGAAAACGAAGATATGCAGGAAGATAGGCATCAGCCCCAAAGATAATCTGGAAAAGATACGAACCCTACGGTATCTGCGGGCATCAGCAGGAAATGTACACATACCGGTATCGCTTCCGAAGCCCTTGGAAAATCACATGCTCAGAGAGAGAACAGTTTACCTGGGGCTCAGGGAATGCCCAGTGAAGAACTATGTCACAATCCTAAGATGCCATCGATGCCACGGGTTAGATCATCTTGCAAACCAGTGTACCCAAAAAGAAGAATACTGTCAATTTGCGCCGACCACCATAGATACGAAGACTGCCCCAAAAATTTGATGCGGTGTGTCATGTGCACAACCTTCAATGAATGGTATAGAGATCACCTCATAGCACATCTGCCAGTTGACCACACGGCTCATGACGGGCGGTGCAGAATTTACCGTAAACTACTGACAATAAGACAGTTGGAACTAGAAAAAGGAAAAACAAAACTAACCACTGGTGAAGAGGTTTTAAAAGACTTAGTAACACTAAATACATACGGGGGTGTTCCACGATTGCGTAGGCGTACACAAGCACAAATCAGAGAACATGAACAAAGAGTACATGAACTAAATAGAGTCAATTATGCACCACGCCGCCATTAAAGATAGCGCGTGCCATAAAGGCACCCAAGCGTTAAACATGCAAAAACAAAAAAATAAAAAAATACATGTAGCAAACTCCACCACAAATTAAAACTCGCAAGATAAAGACAATATTAAATTCATACAAATAAATCTACACAACAGCTTTCATGCCACTAACTCATTAAAGGGTTACATGAGTGAAAACAAGATTAACATAGAACTGCTTCAAGACTTCTATCAAAATAATAGAACTGAAAAAATAACAGCCTTTAGCGATAAAAATACCATCTGGAAATTAACCAAAACAAAAAATAATCGATCAGCCATAGTAACGAATATAGGCGCAAACCCAATAACAATCGCAGAAAAAAAAAATATACAACAGCAATAAAAGCAGAAAAAAAAAACTGCTCCCCCCTCGGCAGATTTCACAATAGTACTTCAGGAAGAGGAAGACACACTGAAATTAGCAAAGGGTGAGATTCTACTGGCAGGGGACTTCAATGTACACTCGTAACAATGAGGGTACGCAGATATAAATGGCAGGGATGAAAAACTTACACATTTTCTACTCCTAAACTCGCTCTTTGTGCAAAATCCTCCAGGAGCACCAGCGTCTTTTAGTACAATAAGGGAACAAAAGAAACTAGAGGGCTGGCCAGATTTAACAATAGCTACATCAAAACTAGGGACTGAAATTACAGATTTAGAAGTGAGCGATGATGAATCAGGCAACGACTTCAAGTATATTAAATTTAAACTTCAGTACGATAACACTAACTATCAAAGACATAGGTTAGACACGAAATACGAAAAACAAGCTAAATTTGAGAAAACAATAAAACAAATAAGAAATAAATATATTAAAGATCTTAAAAGAATAACAAACACAGACCAATTAGATAAAATAACCTTAAGACTCCAAAACGAAATTAAACAATAGCGTTTAAATGTTATAAACAAAGGAAAACACCTGTCATAACAGAGCCGTAATAGTGGACGCAAGAGGTGAAGATAGCAAGAAACAGGGTCAGAGCGTTTAGGAGAAATGTTCAAAAACAAGAAGACGGGGAAAAAAACAGAAATTACACATGGAATACAAAAAAGAAAGGGCAAAACTTAAAAAAATAGTGCAAAAAGCTAAACGCGATTCACGGAAGAAATACAGTGAAGAAGTTAAAAGTACATACGGACCACAATACAAGATAGCGTCGGGTAAGAAAACAAGCCCATCAAGGTTAGTCAATATCCTGCCAGACAACAAAGAAGTCACATTTAAAAATACACTAAACCATTTCATAAATAGCCTTTACTTAACAGACCAAACAACAGAACATAAATTAACATCGGAAAAACCAAGACAAGAAGAAGACCCCCCCCCCCCCCCCTGAAATCAAGCGACAAGAGCTGAACAGGACAATTAAAAACATTAAACAAAACAAAGCCTCTGGTTTCGACTATATTGATTACAACCTAATAAAACGAATTCACAATGCAGCGCCACAACTTCTTTTAACATTAGACAATACTTCTCCACTTTAAATATTTTCCAAAATCTTTCAAAATAGGTACAGTGGTTCTGTTCCACAAGAAAGGTAAACACCCTAAAAACCACAAAAATTATGGACCAATCAGCCTATTACCGGCATTCAGCAAAATTTCAGAAAGAATAATACACGGCAGAATATCCCACCACCTAACAGTAAAAAAATATTGGAGCGATAAACAATACGGATTTTAAAAAAGAAGGATCTCATGCGAACATGCATTTAATAATCTTATAAAAACAATTAAACAGGATAAAATAGAGGTTTACGAAGCACTACTCATAGCAATGGATATAAAGGGAGCATTAAATAACTTCAGATGGCCTATTATATCTGAAAACCTTAAGCAATCCCCCAATCCAACTTCTTTAACAAACTGGATATTGAGCTTCCTAAAAAACAGGAACGTCACAATCGGAGAAAGTGGCATTATTTTAACAAAGCAGACATTCCGCGGCCGCCCACAAGGCAGCTGTCTCGGGCCTTTGCAGTGGCTACTCATAGCAGATACGGCGCTCAAGAAAAATTGGGAAATTAACGTAAGAATACAAGCATTGGCGGATGATTTTGTAATAATACATAGAGCAAAAACAAAAATCAAATTAGTTAAACAAGTTAACAAAATAATCAAAGAATTCAATGAATGGATTACAGGAAATAAACTAACTCTAAACTGGCATAAAACAGAACTGCTGTATCTAAACAGGACACACACGGAACCATCCAACAGAGGACACATATAAAATAGAAGACATAAAATTGAATGACAAAGAACTCAGAGGAAAAGAGTAAATAAAATACTTAAGAGTCATAATACACAAAAAACTCAACTGGCTAGCAGATTGCCAAACACAAGCAGCAAAAATAAGAAACAAATTCAACATGTTGGGAGCAATAGCATCCAGGAATTGGGGCTTAAAACCAGAAAATATTAAAACTTGGTATAGGACAGTAGTTGAAACGACACTAACTTATGTCGCCCCTATTTGTGGCCACAAACACAATACAAGGAGCAAGGAGGTATTATCCTCTTGCCAGACACACTTCCTGCTGTCCATTGTTAAGACATATAAAACAGCCCCACCGCGTCCCTTCAGGTACTTGCAGGCCTGATCCCAATACACATACAAGTAAAATACGAAGCAACATACGGTACAATATCAAGACTGAGAGAAAATGTAAACCTCCATGGAACAACAATAAAGCACCCGGACTATACAAAAAAATAAACGTATGGAACACACACTCCGCAGAAACAATCGAACGAAGAATAGGACACAACGTCAAAGACATAAATATCTACCCAGATGGCTCAAAATTGGAATCAGGAGCTATGGGTTCGGCATTCGTAGCCTTCAAAAATGAACAAAAAATTGAAACGTGGTCAGCGCCTTTAACCTTCTGACCGCCGTGAACTGATATATCCGTTCACTAAGCTGCAGGCTTCACTGCAATGGAAGCATTATTTAAATAAACATAACTCTACAAATATAATGCAGTTTTAAAACATTTTGTTATGATTAATACTCTCAAGACATACATTCCTATAACTAATTACATTTTTTATGTAATGGAAAAATCATCTATTTTCAGATTTTTTAAAAAAATTACTAAGAAAACAACATTACAATTTTACCCTTTTGCTCGGCGGTCAGGGGGGTTAAGGAAATTTAATAGTGTCTTTCAAGCCGAACTACTGGCGAAACTAAAAGCAGCATATTGGGGCAACAGCACAGGGATGGAATACAGCATTCGCTCGGACTGCATGTCAGCCATCCAATCATTACGCAACCCATTTAACACCATACAACTAGTAAATGATATACAAGAAGCAATTAAACTCTCAAATAATAGGTTCAAAATTAGCTGGGTTAAAGCACATGTTGGCATCCAAGGAAACGAAGATGCCGAGAAATTAGCCAAACAAGAAGCAGAAAATAAAATAAAAGGAATTCCATATAACTTAGAAAGACCAATAACAAACCTTAAAAAACATTTAAAGAACTGATTATTAAACAGTGGCAGTTCGAGTGGGATTATGGGGACACGGGCAGGACAATATATCAATACTTTCCAAAAGTAAGTACAAACAGACTAAGGAGTTGTAAATTACTCAGCCAGATATACACGGGACATGGAGCATTCCCAAAATACTTACACAGATTCGAGCTCAAAGATGAGCCAAACTGTGCATGCGGGCAATTGGGAACCCTAAAACACTTTCTAATAGCCTGCCCACTAACACAACCACACCATCTGAGTCAAATCACAGCAAACAACGAGCAACTTTGGCATAATCATCTATCAAACAATAAACATGTACAAAACAAGGGCAAAGCAGTTATAAGATGGTTAATAGAAAACATAGACTTAATCTCTTAATAAAACATAAAAGAACAAGGCTAAACACATACCATCCCAGCGGACATCGTTACCCCTAACTAACTAACTGCCTTTATTTTCAGGTTTAATAAAAAAAGAGGCCCAAGTTTTAACTATTAAGTTTACCGCGGTCGCAGGTGAAGGAACCTTTTACTTGCAAAAAAAATCGATTTATCGCACTCCTGAGAGGTGGAAGTCTTTTATGATGAACTGATAGCTACGGCTCACTCACACAAACACAACGAATCATCGGAAGATTGTTAAGTGGATAAGGAAAACATGTGTTTTAAATGAAACAGAGAAGCCAACTACATACTAAAGCAAGCCAACTACAACAAAGGAGAAATTATAACGAAACATCTTTTGGAAACAGTCATAATAAAAAAAAATGACGGACTAACGGCCATGGAACAAGCCTCACTCCAGTAGTGCACAAGCCTTTTCAAATAGCTCGCAACAATGTTGCATAAATCGTGATAACAGCCATTAGGTTCCAATGGACTGATCGCCATGTGCGCATTCACGTATCAAAGTAACATACAAACAAAGGAAAAGAAACCTGTTAAGTGATCAAAGCAATTCAAAGGGTCACAAATTAAAGACCACAACAAGTCAACCTATCAGCGGCAAGTTCGCAAAGTGACAAAACCTCAAATTTAGGCATCCACCATTAATAGAGTCATAAAGAAAAACAACCTACGATAGAGATAAGCATCTCACGGTATGTTAGAAGCATATATCGAATCAAGGAAATAGAAAAGACCCACAAGAATATGTCAAAATATTAAAAAGACAACCACCACGACAGTGACCAAATACCAAGACAAGGAAACCTCCTCAGAAGAACAACTCCACTGGGTGAGATAAGCATAATATACTAGACAAATATAATGAATTATTAAATTAAATGTTAATTTAGGTCAAACCCAACCCCCATAGATTATGACTAAGTTACAACCTCAAGCAGCTAGCTGAATTAGAAATTAGTATATTAATCTCACTAGGTCAGCTCATTAGTCTCTTATCAATTCCCTCCTAGCTAAGTAACAGTATGCCATTTCGTAGTTAACTTGCCATAAGATAATATAAAAATATTAATAATAATAAATAAATAAAATCCTGATTCTAATATTAGATATGGTTAAAAATATAAATTCACTTTAAATAGCCTGGCATTATTTAAGTAATCTAAAGTAAATTACTCTAGTTAGTTTAATGTTACCTAGTGCTATAGGATAATATTAAAACAATATACATAATAAATGATAGTTAAGTAAATAGCTATAAGTAAGTTTTAAGTGTAATAACATGTACAAGCTAACCCCTTTCCCTTTCAGTTTTTTTTTTTTTTTTTTTTTTTTTTTTTTTTTTTACTGCCGCCTCTTTATTATTCGTAGTTGCACATACGCTATAGCCTGCACAAGCTACCGGACCCTCTCCAGTGGGAAGTTTCCTGAGCCAGTTTCTACGCGGTGGGGTACAGTAGATAGGCGGAGTCTCATCTCCCCGCATCGTTATGTTTGCCTAGCATTTCTGCCCAAATTAACTTTCGGTGCAACTTTTCTATCTATCTGCGGCGGTCCATTTTATTTCTTTTTTTCTCCCCCCCCCCCTCCCTCCAAAATCCATTTTCTTACGACAAGTCTGGAACAAAAATTGGGCTTCTAAACCCCAGGTCAATCAGAAGTAGTTTGGGCAGCGGTGGCCCAGTTGGCAGAGCATAGAATCCGCGGCTAAGGCCGCGGGATCAAGGCCTACTGCTGGCTATAATCCGCCATGTACGCTAATGGCGCCTGGCGGATGTAAAATCCGTCGTGGGAGCAAAGTCCTCCATTTTACCTGTGAATTATACCTCTGGAGGTGCCTTGCCAGGTGAAGGTCTCGTCACCTCATCAAGGTTCTAAATTACGAGACCAACTTGAATAGCATTTGCAGGTGCCAAACAACAGGATATAACATTAAGTAACCGGCAAAACAAAGTATACACATACGAGCAGTAGGCAATGAAGATAGGATGACGATCGAGGCAATGATTTTGGGTTTATTGCCGCTTCGCGGCGATTAGGCGGTCTTACGCCCCGATGCCAGTTACTAAACTCGTTAAGCTGGGACAACCCGGCAGGTAGGGGTCTGGTCATCGGTTAGATAGAAAGCATGACAGAAAGTAAGAATACAAAATGATCCTTTAAAAAATAAACATTACTTAAAGTTAAATAAATTCAGATAACTATTTTCCCATCAATTTTAAGATTTGCTTTGCAGAATATAATCTATGGCATTTTATATCTTTGATATTTTAAATAAAATGAAAAGAATTGTTTACAGAAAAACGACCTAACTAGAGTATGAATATTTTGATTATATTCTTTGCAGAATTTTTCATATTAAGTAATATATATCTAGATAAAAGATGAATATTGTGCAGATATATGAAAAAAATAATTTAAGGAAAATAATTTATTTATATTTAAAGAAAAGAATCTAGTAAATAGACTTTTTCTGTTAAGAATAAAAATTCGATGTGTAATATATTTAACCCTCCGTCTACCAGACGGGTCCATTGGACCCGACAGGTACATACAAAATATTCATTCAAACCAGAAATTTCTTTAAAATAAACTAAGTATATAAACCAGACAAAAATAAGGTAAATAAATAAGTTAAATAGTTTTAAATAAAAATTCTGGTGTAGAACGTTTTATTAAAACTTGAATAAAATTCCCGGTAGATCTAGGGTTAAAACAAGCACAGACTAGATTATTACAATTTTTTTATGAATTTTTATTGTTATTTGTCGATTACTGGATTAACAGATATGTGATTTTATTTTAGGATGATCCGCTTCTGTCCCTTCAACTATGTACCATTTTTGCCTATGCAGTTCCGCCATAGAAGATTTTACTGCATAGCATTTTTCAGATTTTTAAATCTCCAAAAGATGGATTATGGATTAACTATATTAATTATAACTGAAACATTCATACAACAAATAGAAATTCATTAATAAATATCGCAATAACACCTATAAAAATGAAGTCTATAAGCATGCCAATGAAAAGCAAAGATAAGAATATTTGGTCAGAACTCCTCGTACAAGAATAATTTTTAACCAAATCGACGTAAAAATCAATATTTTGTGGAAATTCATTCGGGGCGGAAATTCATTCGGGTATTATTATATGCTAATTAATTTCTCTTTTTACATAGTTTTGTAGTATAAAATGTTCCGTTTCAGTGGCGTTCCTGCGGTCCAATTTTCTTGAACATTGGATATCAATTTAGAACACGATTTGCTTGCCTTATATGTTTCACGTTTTAGGAACTTTTTTTTTTTTTTACATTTAAGAAAAAATTGTCTCGACTACAAAAGATAACTTTGTACACCAATTATATTCGAGATAAATATGTTTTTATGTACAGCATAAACTTTTATCTTCGTTACAAAGAAATGTCTTAGTTTCTCAAGATTTCAAATTTAATCCTAAAATACAAATGAAGTAATTTTAAAGCAATCACAACTTTTCTGAGAACGTGATACGTCGTAAATCGCACATTAGAAAACTAAAGCAATTTGTGTTCCGTTACAGCTTCTATTAGTAAATTTTGTTTGCATTTAAAATACGGAATTCAATTCACTTTAACAAATTTTATTTACATAGACTTAATTACTTTTTAAGATTTTTCTTAGTGGAGATGTAGATGAAAAAAATTTTTGGAATCATTTTCTTTGATTTTAACTAACGATCTGTAGTTTCTTTAAGTCTTCTTTATCAATGCAGTATTTAAAAAAAACGCATTACTTTAGCCTTGTGTGAGATCCGAAAGCATCAATAGCTCTCCGAAAGCTTTTAGTTGTTTTCTATTTTAGCAAAACTATGTTTTCTGAAATAGTGAGTTTTGTATTAGGGTAACTTGAAGTGATATGCCGTGTTGTACAAGATGCCATATCATGTAGTTTTCATATGGGCAGGCAATGTAAAGAAAGGCTGCTCACAAGGGAACCACTTTTGGTGTTGCTCGCACCTAGCATTGAGACCTGGTGCATTTTAAAGCCCTATATTATGAAGTTTGAGAATCGATAAATTTTTTCTGTTAAAATAATATTTCGTGATTATACAGCAGTATAATTTTCTGAAAATGAAATTTTTGAGACCACTTATCGGACTATTAACACTGAACGTTTTTAAAGAAAAGCATTTAAAAATAAAAATTAGTTAATAATAAGTATAAAATATTGAAAAAAAGTTTGAAAAGTCCTTCAAAAACCCACGAATTTGATTTTGAAAAATTGCAACTTTATATTCATAATTTTCGCGGGGAAACAGTTGGCGTTTATTTTCAAAAGTAGAGCTCTCCGGCAACCCTAGCCAAATGTCATAGCTGAATTTGTAATAGCTAGAAATTCCAGTGTCCGAGATATTTCGCCACAGTATTTTTTCTAAATTGTGTAAAAATATTAATTTACTTTATGATTACTTTTACCGAAGGACGTTGCTGTATTAAAATACAGCAACATTTCATTTTAAACATTCGAAACTTTATTTCATTCGATTTCAAAAGAAAATAGTTTGTTTATTTTGTATTTCACTAAAAAATAGTTTTCAATGATCTTCGAAGCTTTTATAGAATTATATTTATTACTTATATATTTATCTATTTATCGTCTGCATGAAAAAAAAAATAAAAACGTAATATTTGTTTCTTATGCTATCAATTATATATAAAAAAATCGCAATCTGATATAATTCTAGTAAAATGTTCTGTACATTTTCTCTTCGGATAAAGCGCCATATTTGGCGACTTAACTCACTTTTGGTGTGAAATAAACAAATAAATATGTAATAATAAAAAATTAAAAGTACAAAAAAGTATATAAAATATTATTTTAACAAAGAATTTTTATCGGTTCTCTAACTTTTATGCATAGGGCTACAAAATGCATCAAGTCTCGATTCTAGGTGCGAGCAACACCTAAAGTGGTTCCCTTGTCAGTTGTAAGAAATAGGGTTCCCTAGTGATACTTTAATTTCTATTTGCGTTCTTTCTTAAATTTTTTAAGTGGTACTTTTTTATTGCTATTTCGTTTTAACACTTCTGCTAAGTTTCCAAAATCTTTTACGTGACTTCTTTATTTCCCTATATAAGTCTTAGTTTAAACACAAGAGAAATAAATCTGATGTATTTAGAGAGTACTGGTACATGACCTTTCTGCAAAGCATAAATACTGGCCGGTTCCTGCTTCTTCAAGACAGTGGGGGGGAGGGGGGGGCAACGGCGTCTTGCACAATTCTTTGGAGTGAGTTCACGAAAATTTTTGAGGGTAAGATGCCGGTTATTTACCCTTGGGGTAAGATGCCGATGATTTTCCGTTGCTGTCAAATGCCTGGTTGTTTCTCCGTTGTTTAAATTACTCTTGGCTATTAACTAACTTGTCTACAATTTCAATCAGATAATTTAGATTAATCAGATAATTCAGATTTTAATACATTTAAACATTGGTAGTAATAAATATAGTTTTAGATAACTAGGTTTTGCTGCTCCCTAGAGCTATGCTCGCCAATCTCCATCCAGACACAGCAGACTCTAAAAACACGCTAATTTGATCTGCTTTGAAAATATTACAGAAGACTGAATCGTAATTAAATGACTAGTGGCGATCTCCTGCAAACGGTTTTCCATTCATTTCCCTTTGGCATAGAGATTTTAAGGCTGCACAGTACCCTAAAAATGACAAAAATATCAGCTATTTTTTATTGAATTTTTCAGTGGTCCATAGGGTTGTGAACCATGACTCCAAATTGTAGATCTGAAATCCAAGTAGTTTTAAAGACTGTTCCTTTACAAACTTTAAATGCATTTTCTCAGACTTTTATTTTTGTTGATGCTAGTGTTTTCTAATACCTAAGGCTTTTTTTCTGTAGCAGATAGAGTCTTGGAATTTTTTGCAGACACTTACATGTATATGTACTACAATAATTAGTATGGATTTATATCTGAGGGTCATAGTTTTCTTTTTTTTAATATCAAAGTTAATATTTCCAAAATTTTCGTACTTTTTTCAGGTTTCGCGCTACAAAAATAAATAAAACTTTAAATAAAAGTTACATCTTTAATTCCATACTAACTTTTGTTCCCAATAAACCAATGAATATAAGTCACTTAAAATAAATAAAAAATATTAAAAATTAAAAACGTTATAAAAGTTTTTAAAAACTTCAGAATTTTCAAAAGTTTTTAAATTAAAAAAATCCGGTGATTGTTAAAATGATATTTTTTTTTTTTTTTTTTTTTACCAGAATCAGTTAGATTTTATAATCTGAAGCAAAGTCATTTATTATTTTTAATGTAACTGTCTCTATTTTTTTTTTTTTTTTTTTTTTTTTTTTTTTTTTTTTTTTTTTTTTTTTTTTTTTTTGGAAAAAGGGCATTGTGTAGCCTTAAGACTGAATCAATTGCTGCCGAGGCAGCAACTGCTACTTTCGTGATTGATTGAATAAAATGAACCCAACAAATCAAAATTAGCTTGTATAGAAGGGCCAAGTAAAGAATTTTATAAAAACGCAGTAAGAAATTTATTTTAAGTTAGACATTTTAAATGTATAGTTTTAAATATGACGTAGTTTTTACGAAACTTTTTTTCTTATTTTAATATTCAAATAAAAATAATTTTAAAGGCATATTAAATTCAAACTAAATCGTTGTGAAAATAGAAACTGCGAATTTCCAGGCGTTTCAAGTCTTTGCAAAAAGAAATTACATAAGAAGTCAAAGGTTAGAAAGACAGAATCTTCAAGTGACGATAATTTGGATGATGATTAAATTTCCTTACAAGATTCAGAAGACGATGATTTTTTTTAAGTGAATGAGAAAGATTTTTCAGAGTATCTAACAGAGTGCCATGAATCCTTTGGAAAATCCTCTGGTAAATTGCATTCAGTGAAACTGTTGGTTATATAAAAGCTGCTCGAATGTCCTAAAAAATGTGCAGTTTGTATCAGATCTGAGATATTGTTAAAAATAACAAACGGACATATGTACAACATAAAAAGAAGCTTGATTCTAAAGCTCTTTATCACAGAGGCTTTACCGTAGTTAAACTTGTTATAATATTTAAAAATAGGCATTCTTAAGAGTCATAATTCTTTTAAATGTAATGTAGAATATAACATATTAAATAAATATTGTAAAATCAAATATATTAACATAACATAATTAGTTATATAACAAATAAATATCAATTTGATCTTTTATTATATTGCCAACATTTGTTACATTCATATTTTTGTAATTTCCTAATATTAAATAAGTTAACATCTTTAGCATGTCTAAAGTATTAAAGTTACTTTTATTCGTTACATTATGTTTTATACTGCTTCACAAAAGTTATGGTTTGCATTGAACTTCCATAAGGCATCTTACCCCTAGATAGTTCGCCATCTTACCCATACCTATTGGTTAGAGACCGAAATGGAAGTGTTTAAAAAACAAAATTTTCGATGTTTTCTGTAACATCTGTAAAATGAAATAAGTTTTTAAATCATACATAAGCGTCTACATTTTAACAAGAAATCAATGAATAACAAATATAAACAACATGCGATTTTTAAAACAATTAAGTCAAAAACTACAGAATCTTCATCCAATCTACCCTAAATGTAGAAAAGGTGGAGAATTTTAAATAAAAAGTAAGCAACAAAGACATATACAGTATTAGCAAGAAACAAGTTAGTAAATTTAAGAGGCTCTGGACTACATTCTACTGATGTAACTGAGACGCAATTAAAGCTACAGAAAATACACATAATGATGTTCTAATTTATGAAATAAAAATCTTTCGTAAAACAAATTCAACTGTAGAAGGCACTGTAAAAATCACATAAATTTTAAATTATCTTATGCATTATAAGACATAATATGATTTCAAATAAATACTTAATATGCTACAAAATTTTACCAACAACCAGTTTTTATTATCAACACTTTATTACACCTTTAAAATGCTAGTTTCGATTCTTCGCTATTTTCGAGATATTTAGTCAAACATACTGTGTTTAGCGATTGCAAATACTGGATTGCAACGATTGATTTTTTTACCGGCACCTACACTCCCCCAACTTTATCTTACAAATTTTCTTATAATCCAAATGTCTATGTTTTTTTTTCCAAAAATCATTGAAAATACAAGATTTCTTCGAATTATTATAATTAACTGTACATATGAAACAGACGCTCATATGCTTAAGGTGGAGGTTTTTTGGTCACCGAAATATTAATTGGTGACATTATATAGAAAAAAACCGTGTAAGCTCATAGAATGGACTTTAGAGCATGCAGAAAGGGCCTGTAACGGTCATTATAACCCAGGCAACAAAATTTAAGATGAATTAAGTAGTCAGTATTTTTAAAATTACATTTAATAGACGTTGGTAAATGATTCATTCCTTTTTGTACATTTTGCATTTATTAGATCAAAATTATCGTATCAACGCACAAAAGTTATACAACTTAATTGTTTATAATCTACATTCTTTGCATGCTACTACCATACGTATAACTATGACTGTCTTTGTAAAAAAATATTTCAATTCTTTTTTCGATGAAACATTATTATTATTATTATATATTTTGTATTCCGAAAATGAATTTTGTAATTTAAAAAATCCATTTATTAACATTTTTATGTTCAATTCCTACTTAGGTCATCAAAGAAAAATTTAATATAATCCCTTAAGATAATATAGAGGTCTACGCGGGCCGGAATATCCATTCCCGACCCCAGCCCGAACGAAGGGTATCTTGGCCCGGCCTGGTGTAAAAAGTGAAAGTTCGGCCCGAGCCCGGCCGGCCCGTTTGCATTTTTACAGTTCCCGGCCCGTACAAAAATCCGTGAAAACAGGCCCGGCCGTACACGTATTATCACAATCTTAAAATATTGCTACACATCAGCAGTTTTCTTCTTCATTCAAACAGCGTGAGCCTAATAAATTGTTACAAAATCGCAACAAAATCTTCTTTTTTAGAAATTAGCAATTAAATGCTTTGAGTAAATTCAATATTTTCAAGGAAAAAAATGTTAAAATGTTAAAATATTTAGATTAATACAAGTACATATTGTAAGGGAATTTTGCAATTTAAAAAATCGATTTATTAATTTTTTATGTTCTTTAGTACATATATTTATACAAGCTTAAAATATTGCAACCCATCGGCATTTGTCTTCATTATTCAAACAGCTTGCGCCCAATAAATTGTTGCAAAATCACCAATATTATCTTCTTATTTTAGAAATTAGCAAATAAATGCTTAAAGTTTTAATTTAAAATACAACAATAAATTTATTGTGTATAAATTAAACCGAATGACAATAGGTTAAAAATTTACTAGTGCACCGTGATTCCTGTAAAAACTAGTTACGTCCTATAACAAGCATTACCAAGACAAAAATACTTAAAGATATTTTTAAGAACATTATCATTTGTTATTTTCCTCATACAAAATTATTGTTAAGAAAAGAAAACTTACTATATGTTGAAAAATCCAATTCACAGTCATTTGTCTCATCAGTATGAATTTATTCAAAATACTTCAAAAAGGAACCATATATCGTCTCTTACTTTGCAACAAATCACATTGGACTGACAACTGTTGTTTTCTCAAGAGCCTCGTTTTTCAAAAGTACTTGCACATTTATTTTTGATGCATTTGTGTATGTAATATTTTAAACTGAAATATAATATCCCTATTTTAAAGCATAGGATTCTACTTTTTCTTTTCGTTTCACACTTTGACATTTTGCTTCAAATATTTGTATCCGTACTCTGAGTTTGTTTATTAGAATTTATATGTAATCACTTTGAATAACATTTAATATTTCTTTCTTTCTTTTTTTACGTTTTTAACTATTTTAAATATTTTAAATGAGGGATAAATATATAAAATATTTAAACATTTTTATGGTATAAGTTGAATGTTTGTAACTTCGATTATTTGATCTGTTCGTTTCTCCGTACGAAAAATTAAATAAAGGACTTGACTCGATGAAACAATAAAATTCATCCCTAGAATAGTAAAAACTAAATTATCATATAAATATTTTAAGGAGAAGTCATTATATTTATATCTATTAAATGTTATATAACATTCCGATTAAATGCAGTATTTATGCTATTGTGATATTTTATAGCTTTTTAATTTTATAATAGACTAGCAAACCCCGCGGCTTTGCTCGCGTAATATTTGAAATATGCCAAGTGATATTTATATGTCTAATTTTTATCTAAATGTACTAATTAAATTTTTATTTTATTAAAAGGTAATATTTTATTTTATTAAAAGGTACTTATTACTTTTAGGAATAATTCAAAAATTACTATATAAAACACAGTTTGACTAAACATCATTATTACACTCTATTAGGCAGAAATGAGACTTAAATTAATAAAATGAAATAAAACTAAATAAATGATAATTTAGAAAATATTTTGAAACTTTTATGCTCAATTAATACGCTCATTTCAGTATTCATTTGAAGTTTTGAATTTTTTATAAACCATCTTCTTACATCTTAAAATTAACCATCATGTCGAATTCCAAGTCCTACTACCTCTCTCAACATAAAGGGCTATGTTGAAACAGGAACTGTCACCATTAATTTGCCAACATTAATTTTGAAATCGGTTTGTTATTTCCTAATATTCCACAGAAACGTAATTTAAAAAGTCCTTCCAGCCAGTGCCGGGAGGAAGAGGTAGCTTTCAAATACCTTATTTTAAAAAAGCCAACTTATATTATTCAAACACACGAAGCTCAATTTAGTGGAAACCGAATATAGGAGATTCTATACTAATTTTTATCAATACTAAATCATTATGAATGAGAATTGCATGAAATTAGTCAGCTTTATCCAAGCTGCTTTTTTTTTTTTTTTAAAGTAATTTATATTTGGCTGAGATGTTGATGTATACTATCGACATGCTTTCTCACATGGAAATAGGCGAATACGTGTGTTATCGCGTGACAAATACAAGATCGTTTCAAAATGTTAGCCATACTAGAAATTCAAAGTGCTATAATTCAACCATTTTTTAAGATATAAACAAAAG
The DNA here is from genome assembly GCA_963932465.1 of Maratus speciosus. Taxonomy (NCBI): domain Eukaryota; kingdom Metazoa; phylum Arthropoda; class Arachnida; order Araneae; family Salticidae; genus Maratus; species Maratus speciosus. The sequence goes on from OZ010800.1 coordinate 185,167,719, forward strand.
AACAAATTTTCAGAAACAAAATCTGCTCCGGAATCTTTGTATCAAGGGCAAACACAATCAAAAATCTTTTTCATTTTCCAATTTTTTAATACCTCATTTTAAATTTTAAATTTGATTTTTTTAAAATGGCAACACTTTTTAAACAAGATGGCGAATAAAGCTGGCCAACGAACTCGGTCGAGACATTGGTATGTACTATGTACAGACCAAGTAACATCCAAATCGGTTCATAAATACGCTTGTTATCGCGTGACAAAAATCAGGTCGTTTTAAAATGTCAGCCACAATAGAAATTCAAAACGCTATAACTCAGCCATTTTTTTAGATATAGACAAAACAAAAACTGTTCCGGGATCTTTGTATTAATGTCAAACACATACAAAAATAATCTTTTTCATTTTCTAATATTTTGGTATCTCATTTTAAATTTAAAATTTTTAAAAATTTTTTATATGGCCGCCATTTTGAAACAAGATGGCGGATGAAGCTGGCCAACGTACTCGGTCGAGATATTTGTATGTACTATGTACACAAAAAAGTACATCCAAATAGGTTCATAAATACGCCTATTATCACGTGTAAAATATCAGGTCGTTTCAAAATGTCACCCACGATAGAAATTCAAAATGCTATAACTCAGCCATTTTTTGAGATATAGACGAAACAAAAACTGCTCACGAATCTTTGTATCAAGGTCAAATACATAAAAAGAAATATTTTTTCAATTTTCAATTTTTTGGTACCACATTTCAAATTTAAATTTTTCTTAAAAATTTAAATGGCTGCCATTTTTAAACAAGATGGCGGATGAAGCTGGCCAACGAACTCGGTCGAGACATTGGTATGTACTATGTACAAATGAAGTAACATCCAAATCGGTTCATAAATATGCCTTTTATCGCGTGACAAAATTCAGGACGTTTCAAAATGTCAGCCACGCTAGAAATTCAAAATGCTATAACTCAGCCATTTTTTAAGATATAGACGAAACAAAAACTGCTCCGGAATCTTTGTATAAAGATCAAATACATAAGAAAAAAATATTTTTCCATTTTCAATTCTTTGGTACCACATTTCAAATTTAAAATTTTTAAGAAAAATTTAAATGGCCGCCATTTTGAATCAAAATAGCGGATGAAGCTGGCCAACGAACTCGGTCGAGACATTGGTATGTACTATGTACATACCTAATTACATCCAAATCGGTTCATAAATTCGAGAGTTACAGTATGACAAATGTCAGATATATATATATATATATATATACATATATATATATATCAACTTTTAAACGGAGGGTGGTTTCGGGGTCTGGGGGTCATGATCGATGAAAATATACCAAAATTTTTGGAAATCGCTTTCCTCCGAACGGCTGCAATAGGTAGCTTTTTGTAATGAAAGCTAACTAAAAGCTTTTAAAGCCCTTTTTTAGAACGTTTGCTGTTCCTGTGAACCCCAGGTGGTAGAATCCCCGGCATAAAATATAGCCTGTGTAGGATCAGAGACTGTTACCACTGATTCGCAACTATTACTTTTATAATCGGTTTATATTCCCCGAAATTGCATAGAATCGTAATTTAGAACTTTTTTGAATGCTTTTCGCACCTCCCCTTCGCTTCACCCCTTTTTAATTCGAATTTATTTTCGACGTTCCTTCGAGGGCATTTATATTTTATAAGTAACTAACATGTCATATTTAAAGTATCTAGCCTTTTCAGTATCACAGAAATCGCAATTTAGAAAGTTTTTAGCTCCTGCAACCCTCTGGTGGTAGTGGAACAGACATAAAATATAGCTTATGTTTGAGCCACAGACTTCTAATATAAGTAGGCTCCAAATCGGCAACCTTTTCTTGTCTCCGACATCTCTGCCCTCCATCACGTGATGAAGGCAGATTTAGCGCGCTAAACCGGTTTTTCTTCTCGGAATCTCTCTCCAGATTCCCGCCGAAACATCGTCTATCATGAGTTGACCGCACTTTTGCTTTGTCAATAAAGGGATTACCGCCAAAATACGGCACACTTTTGGCGATGAAAGCAAAAGATGTTGGAATCAAAACCTTCCCGAAAGAACAATGGAATTGGGAGTCTACTTATATTAGAAGTCTGTGGTTTGAGCAGGTTCTATCACCAAAATTTGTCATCATTATTTTTTTAATCGGTTTGGTAATTTATAAGTTTGCTTAAAAATTGTAATTTATAACGCTTTTCACTCACTTTATTTTTTTTAAAGTTGGAATTTTCTTTCGACTGTTCTTAGAAAGCAGTTGCATCTTGTCAGTAAATACCATGCCATACTTCAAAGTGTTAGACCCCTCAGTTGTGCAAAAAATGCAAATTAGAACATGTTTTGCTTTTGCAACCCTCACATGGTAGTGACAGCAACATAAAATATAATCTATGTTATAGCAGGGTCTGTCACCAATGATTTGCAACCATTACTTTTGAAATAGCTTTGGTATTTCCTTAGATTGAGTAGAAATCGCAATTTAGAACGTTTTTAGGACGCTTTTCGCGCATTTTCACCGCTTTTTAAATTTCCATTTTTTTCGAAACTGTTCTTAAAGATCATTTATAGCTAATATATATGTACCTTGCCTAATTTTAAGTTGCTAGCCCCTACCGATCACAAAAATCGAAATTTAGAACGCTTTTTTGCTCCTGCAACGTCTTGTTGATAGTGATACCGACATAAAATAGCATCTATGTTAGAGCAGAGGCTGTCAGCATCAATTTCCTACCATTACGTTTGAAATCAGATTCATTCTTCCTGAGATATTGCCGACAAATCGGCATCTAGAACGTTTTTAGAACGCTTTTCGCGCATTTTGCTCATGTATCTCCTCTGGGGTAGTGAAAACAGATATAAAATATAGCTGATCTTGGAGCAAGATCTGTCACCATCATTTTTACACCATTATATTTGAAATCGGTTCAGTACATCCTGAGATTGCATAGAAATTGCAATTTAGAAAGTTTTTTATAGCGCTTTTCGACCCCCTTTTAAAATTCGATTTCTTTTTAGGAAATGTCCTTAGAGATCATTGATATCTTATAACTAACTACCATTCCAAATTTCACGATTTTAGGCCCTTCTGTAACGCAAAACCCGCATTTTAGAACGTTTTTTGCTCCTGCACCCCCTTTGGGGTAGTGGCACCGACATAAAACATCGCCTATGTTGGAGCAAGGGTTTTCACCATCATTTTGACGCCATTATTTTTTAGATCGTTTTAATATTTCCTGAGATTGTGTAGAAACCACCATTAGAACGTTTTTTAGAACGCTTTTCGCGCATTCTCACTCCTTTTAAATTTCGAATTGTTTAAGAACTGTTCTTAGAAATCCTTTATATCTAATAAGTAGCTAATATTTCAAATTTCATATTTCTAGGCCCTTCGATAACGCAAAAATTGGATTTTTAGAACGTTTTTTGCTCCTGCACCACCTTTGGGGTAGTGGCACCGACATAAAACATAGCCTATCTTGGAGCAAGCGTTGTCACCATCATTTTGATATCAATATTTTTAAATCGGTTTGATATTTCCTGAGATTGTGTAGAAACCACCGTTTAGAACGTTTTTTAGAACGATTTTCGTGCATTTTCACCCCTTTCTAATTTCGAATTGCTTAAGAACTGTTCTTAGAAATCCTTTATGTATTATAAGTAGCTAGTATTTCAAATTTTCATATTTCTAGGCCCTTCAGTAACGCTAAAATCGCATTTTTAGAACGCTTTTCGCTCCTACACCCCCTTTGGTGTAGTGGAACCGACATTAAACATAGCCTATCTTGGAGCAAGCGTTCTCACCGTCATTTTGACACCAATACTTTTTAAATTGGTTGGGTATTTCCTAAGATTGTGTAGAAACTACCATTTAGAACACTTTTTGTGCTGTCTCATCCCTTTTAAATTTCGAATTGTTTAAGAACTGTTCTTAGACATCATTTATATCTTATAAGTAACTAATACTCAAAATTTCATATTTCTAAGCCCTGCTGTAACGCTAAAATCGCATTTTTAGAAAGTTTTTTGCTCCTACACCCCCTTTGGGGTAGTGGCACCGACATAAGATATAGCCTATGTTCTAAGTTAAACTAACACCATCATTTTGATACCATTACATTTGGAATCGGTTCGGTAGTTCCAGAGCTTATCTCCGACAAATAAACAATTTTTTCCTCTTTATAATAGGAGTATAGATAAATTATTATCGGATCCGGACATTGTATGAGGTAAAATTCAAGCGTTGTAATTAATCTCGAATGTGCATATGGTTAATGTTTTAATAGCAAAACTTAGAATTGGACCAATATCACAAAAGGATAATTGTTCGTATTTCAAACAAACGAATCCACAACAACTGCAATAAAATGTCAGCATCGAACCTGAGTAGTTTATGTCAATATATCACCTGTTTTTAGGGTTTCGTCCATGTGACGAAACCCTATTCGTCTCACTCCTTTGTCTGTCTGTCTGTCCGTCACAGAGCCCGTTCTCAGAAACTAAACATGTTAGAGACTTGAAATTTTAGGTACTTATATTTGAACACTTCACATCAAACAACAAATCCTAAAATTTTGAAAAAGTCGTACATTTAAGCCTTTGGGCTCCCACATGTGTATTTTAAACAATTCTTTTTAAGTGAGCCCCTAATTATGTTGAAGGCGTGAAATTTTGCGTATTTATAGCTGGGCCCCCCAGATCAAACGACAAATCATAAAATTTTGAAAAAGTCACACATTTAACCCTTTGGACTCCCACATGTGTATTTTAAACAATTCTTTCTGTGTGAGCCTCTAATTAGGTTGGAGGCGTGAAATTCTGTATAATTATAGCTGAACACCTCACATCAAACGAAAAATCATAAAATTTTGAAAAAGTTTTAAATTTAACCCTTTAGGGGTCTCACATGTTGATTTTAAACAATCCTTTCTAAGTGAGCTCCTAATTAGGTTGGAGGCGTGAAATTTAACATACTTATAGCTGAACACCTCACATCAAATGGAAAATCATAAAATTTTGAAAAAAGTTTTAAATTTAACCCTTTAGGCGTCTCACATGTTGATTTTAAACAATGCTTTCTAAGTGAGCCCCTAATTAGGTTGGAGGAGTGAAATTTTGCATACTTATAGCTGAACACCTCACATCAGACGACAAATGATAAAATTTTCAAAAATTCGTACATTTAACCCTTTGGGCTCCCACATTTGTATTTTAAACAATGCTTTCTAAGTGAGCCCCTAATTAGATTGGAGGAGTGAAATTTTGCATACTTACAGCTCAACACCTCACATCAAACGACAAATGATAAAATTTTGAAAAAGTGGTAAATTTAACCCTTCGGGGTCTCACATGTGTATTTTAAACAATCCTTTCTAAGTGAGCTCCTAACCCTCATAGCATGCATGGTCACGGTGACGTCGTTGTGACGTCACTGTGAGTCACTGTGGTCACGTCACATCTGTGACCAAAATGCCACCACTCAGTGATGTCACATTGTGACTGAGATGTGAACTTCTTAGAAAAATTAAAAGAATTACAAAAAATATTCAAAACATGTTATTTATGTAAAATTATATTTTCTGGCAAAAAAAAAAAAAAAAAAAAAAAAAAGTGACGTTACTGTTATGTCACTGCATGTAACGTACGTCACGTCACATTTGTGACGAAAAAAAACCACCATATTGTAAGTCACAGTGTGACAAAAATATGAACATCAAAAATCATCAGAAATATTTTAACATGCCCGAGTTACAGCAACATAAGGAATGAAAACATATTAGTGGAGAGGAAATAGTAAATTCGGACACGAAAAGAGGTGGGGAGGGGGGGCATAAAAAGGAAAATGCACGGTACAAGTATCAACAAACTAGATTTTCATGCTATATTTTATCAATTTGTTATCTAAGACAGTGATGTATACTTTTTTTATGATTTCAATTTTATCTACCATTGCAATTTAATCCTTCACCGATTGTTATTATTATAAAAGTGTTTCTCGGAAAAATGGTGCGTTATGAAGCAATTTGGATAACATATTTAGAATTAGGAATATTAAATCTGTACACTTTACATATTTAATTTGCAGGGAGGATTTTTTTTTTTTTTTTTTTTTTTTTTTTTTTTTTTTTTTGTCGACCAGTGTTATTCGAAACACTTCTGTGGTTTCAAACTAAAATTTTCTGTTACAGTTAAGTGTGCAGCTTTTAATGAGCACGTATAAAGAGTATTCAGAGTTTAGTCATATATGCATTTCTTGCTTTAGAATTTGCATTCAAGTCATATTTTTTCCTGTTAGTGTTTAACTATTTTAAATAACTATTTTTTAATAAATTCTACTTCTTTCAAACTTTTTAAATAAAATTAGCATTTTCCGAAAAAATATTTATACAAATTTTATACAAAACCTATGATATAATTATTCATATTTTAAATTCGTGTTTTAGAAATACGACTTTAAAAAAAGCTATTTTACAAATAGTTTTATTCTACAGAAAATGAATATAAAAAAAAAAATGACAGATTGACAAAGAAATTTTTTTTTCCTGTATACTTTCTTTTCATTTATTAAGATGCCTAATTTGTATTTATTACGTGTAAAACAAACTTTACTTTAAAAAAAAGAAAGAAAAAAGGCAGGTGTTTCATTCAAATAGAAAATTTTCATTACAGACAAAAATTATAATAATACAGTATAAGCACCTGCTTGCGCGTGCGCTATCGTCTGCGCTCCATTAAACCGCAGAATAAAATAAGGATCAGAACTTTTGACGCGGAAGTATGTCTGACAATTTTGTCATTTTGTCAGAAATATGTCTGACAATTTAGGATAAAACACGGATATTATTAAACTATTTATGGAACTTAAAAGGTATGTCTTATTTAATTTAATTTTTTTATTCCCGTTTGATAGATTAAAGTTAAATAAGTTGTAGTATGTTATATGCAATGAGACTGATCTGCAATTCTTTTCCGATTCGATGCTGTAAATTATCTTAATCTGCCATCGCTACAAGGGGAAAAAAAAGCTGATGCAGAGACTGATTCTAACACAGTATTTATCGTCATTAATATTTTGGAGTTAAATATGATACTCGATTATAATGATATTAGGAAACTGTTTCAATTTTGAAATTACCATTATACTGGGAAAATAACTTTTTACATATTGTAGTAGTGAAACTTTTGAAAGATTTTTTTTTCATTGTTAATAATATTTTAAATTAGTATTTAAAATCTTAAATCTTCATACCAATGTTTTCAGATTTAACATTTGCCAAAATTATAAAATAGTAGGAATTCCTTATAACATATGGAAAGATTTTTGAGAAATTGTTAAATGCATTTAATTCATCTATTGTAGTATACATTCAGAATCAGTTATTAAATTTTCTTTGATTGTAAACCCATTTTCTACGTTTTCAATACATTTATTTTATTGGCATTAAAAAATAAAAAATAATATTTAAGCATTGAAATAAAGTGTTTTTCAGGCCCGATAAAGTTGAAAAGTGTTTATGACTTCGGTTTGTTTGGCCGTCTGTCCGCGCTCTAACTCGCGTAAATATACTCGGATTGACTTGAAATTTTTGGATGTTATTGACGTTTACCATAGCAAGGTCCCTATTTGTAATGAAGTTTGTAGCATGTTTAGTTCATTTACAGGGACAGTCAAAAGTATTCCATTACATTACGGACTGTGGAAGAAAAAATCGTTTCAAATGATTTTTAATGATTTTACACGCTTTCAAACAGAATAAAATTGATATGCATTTATGAAGCGCACTAAAATGTGCATTCCGTAGAATATGCAATGCAGAGAATAGTTATTGTTTATTTACAGGGCTAAAAAAGGAATTCCAATACATAATGATATAGGGGTGGAGGGAATTGTTTGCGGCGTACTATATTTATGTTAATCTATTTGATATGTAATGAAATTGATATACGTCGTTGAGGTTTGCATACTATGAATTATTTCATGTATAATACGAAGTGTATATAGCATTTACAGGGACACACAAAATATTTCAGATACTATATTGTATCCGAAGTACTGTTCATTAGCGATGATTGCTGGAAATGCATTTTTATTTATGATATGCGCTTTTATGATTCACTACATTTATGCAAAGTATATGGTGTATATATATATATATGCTATAATTGATATACAGGACTATACAAAAGTATTCGTAAGGGTTACTGGGTATTGCTTAAAGGTGATTTTTAAATAAGTTATGCATTTTTACGCTGCACTGTATTTAATTTACTAAGAAATGTTTGTAGAATATAGATAAAATGATATACAGGGGGTCACGCAAAGAATTGGATACGTTGCCGTCTATAAATTATAATTTCTGGAAATGTGATTTCAGTAGTTTTAAAAGTGTTTTAGTTTGAATTAAATTTTAACTAAATAGTGGCGTGTAATAAAGGTTCTAGGTAAACTACAGGGTTGTACAAAATTACTTAAGTATGTTTCCATATATTAGTATAAATTTCTGAAAGAGAATTTCAACCTGTTATGCGTTTCCTTGATAAAGTAAATTTTCCCATTATATAGTATATATATATCAATCTACAGATCAAATACTGGACTGTTTAAAAGAATTGGAAAACATATTTGGCTATGGATGGTAACTGCTGAAAATGTTCAAATGTTTTATGCGTTTTCATGTTTAGTTAGTTATCTTGTTTACGTTATTTCCCCCGATGTCTTGTTAAAACATTCAGGAGGAGTTGGAAAGTGTTTTATAATCTAGGCTTAACGCATGATATATCTTACTTGTTGTTTCTATTTCCCAGATCAGTCTTTTCCTATAAAACATACCAAATCTAATTAGCTCATATTCACAAAATACAATATATACGGGAATAAAAAATTTAAATAAATAGGGCTTATCATGTCGTTCTATAAATAACAGTTGTATTAATGTCCATTAGACTCCATGTTCGTATTTAGTAAAGCAATGACAAATCACAAAAAATTAAAAAGCTTACACATTCTTAATATAAAGCTTGAATTCAAGATCAAGCTTAGAACTTAATAAAAAAAAAGATGTCAGTTGATAAAAATTGTTTTTTAAATGGAAAATTAAAAATATTTTAGAAGAATAGGACTCCAAAATAGGGATATCTTGCTAAAAAGTACGGTAAAAAGATAAGACTTTATATTTCAAACAAAACTTTACTTTAAAATTATCATAGTTTTTATGACAAGAATCATCACAATATTAATACTTGGAAATTTTTCCAGAGAAAAACATTCGCCTTGCATACAATATTTCAAATGAAAATCAAATTTCAAATTAATTGCTTAAAAGGCGCAAAGGGCAACATAGTGAAAACATTCCACGCCGGGACTCGATCCCGGGTCATCAGTATAGCGCACTGACATTCTACTGACTAAAACACATGGAACGATACCCAGCCTGGAAAATTTCTCCCTATTACATGTTGGCAAGGCCACAAACGCAGCACAAGATGGAATATTTATCGTGAGCCACAGTCATGGGGCAAACACGAAACTTAATTAAATCCAGCATCGATTGAAACTATATTAATGCTTGGAAATTTTTCCAGAGAGAAACATTCGCCTTGCATACAGTATTTCAAATGAAAATCAAATTTCAAATTAAAATTGCCTTTTAAGCAATTAATTTGAAATTTGATTTTCATTTGAAATATTGTATGCAAGGCGAATGGTTCTCTCTGGAAAAATTCCCAAGTATTAATATAGTTTCAATCGATGCTCGATTTAATTAAGTTTCGTGTTTGCCCCATGTCGGTGGCTCACGATAAATATTCCATCTTGTGCTGCGTTTGTATCCTTGCCAACATGTAATAGTTAGAAATTTTCCAGGCCGGGTATTGTTCCATGTGGTTTAGTCGGTAGAATGTCAGTGCGCTATACTCATGGCCCGGGTTCGAGTCCCAGCATGGAATCTTTTTCACTATGTTCGCCTTTGCGCCTTTTAAGCAATTAATTTGAAATTTGATTTTCATTTGAAATCATCACAGTGTTTATGACAAATTCGTCACAAATGACACATATTTCACAAATTGGTCACAATGTGACTTCAAAGCATTGTCACTTTCGTCACAGGTTCGTCACAAAGTTAATGCCAAAATAGTCCCAAATGACACACTTTTCACAAATTTGTCACAACGTGACTTCACAGAGTGGTCACAATGTGACGTCACAAACGACCTCGCATTCTAGTCACTATGACGTTTCATCGACGGTCACAAAATCACAGTGTGACTTCACAACGACGTCGCCGTGACGTCACCATGCCTTACGGGAATTAGGTTGGAGGCGTGAAATTTAACATACTTATAGCTGAACACCTCACATCAAACGACAAATCATAAAATTTTGAAAAAGTCGTACATTTAACCCTTTGAGCTCCCACATGTGTATTTCAAACAATTCTAAGTCAGCCCCTAATAAGGTTGGAGCCATGAAATTCCGCATACTTATAGCTTAATACCTGAGACAACAAGACAAATCATAACATTTTGAAAAAAAGTTTTATATTTAACCCTTTGGGCTTAAACCTTACTTGTGCATTTTAAGCATTTTTTTTTTTCTAACAGAGCCCCTAATTAAGTTAGATACATGGAATTTTGAATTATTATAGTTAAGCACATGAGCCCAAACAACAAATCATAAAACTTTGAAAAGGTGTTATATTTAACCCTTTGGGCTCCAATTTGCGTATTTTCAGCAATCCTTTATAACAGAATTCCTAATCAAATTGGAGGCATGCAATTTTGTATTCTGATAGCTAAACACCTCAGATCAAACGACAAATAATAAATTTCGAAAAAGTTTTATGTTTAACACTTCGGAGTCCAAGTTGTGTATTTTAAGCAATTCATTTTAACAGAGTCCCTAAGTGAATTGGGGACTTGAAATTTTGACTTATATCTGAAGGCCTCCGATCACACGCCAAATAATAAATTTCAAAAAAGTTTTACATTTAACCCTTTGGACTCAAGCTTGTGTGTTTTAATCAATTATTTTTAACAGAGCCCCTAATTGTATTCGAGACTTGAAATTTTGCATACATATAGCTGAAAACTTCAGATCACACGACAGATAATAAATTGCGAAAAAAGTTTCCTATTTAACCCTTTGGACACCAGCTTGTGTATTTTAAGCAATTCTTTCTAACTGAGCTCATAATTAAATTGGAGATTTGAAATATTGCATACTTATAGCAGAACACCTGAGGGCAGGCGACAGATATAAAATCTTGAAAAAGTCTTACATTTAACCCTTTGAGCTCCCACATATATGTTTTAAGCAATTCTCTCTAAATGAGCCTCATAATTAAGTTGGAGTCATGAAATTTTGCATACATATAGCTGAACACTTCAGATCACACGACAAATAATAAACTTTGAAAAACGTTTTATATTTAACCCTTTGAACTCCAGCATGTGTATTTTAAGCAATTCTTTTTAACTGAGACCATATTTAAATTGGAGATTTGAAATTTTGCATACTTATACCAGAACACCTGAGGCCAGGCGACAAATTATAAAATCTTGAAAAAGTGTTACATTTAACCCTTTGAGCTCCCACATATATATTTTAAGCTATTCTTTCTAAATGAGTCCCATACTTAAGTTGGAGACATGAAATTTTGCATACTTATAGCAGAACACCTGAGACCACACGACAAATATTTTTTTTTCGAAAAAGTTTTATATTTAACCCTTTGGACTACAGCTTGTGTTTTTTAATCAATTCTTTCTAACTGAGCCCCTAATTGGAGACATGAAATTTTGCATACTTATAGCTGAACGCGTCAGATAATAAGACAAAATATGAATTTTTGAAAAAGTCTTATAATTAACACTTTGGGCTTCAACTTCTGTATTATAAGCAATTATTTCTAACTGAGCCCTAATTAAGCTGGGATATGAAATTTTGCATACTTATAGCTGAACACTTGTGATCACACGAGAGATGATAAATTTTTCAAAAAGTCTTATATTATTGACTCCTCTGGTCTCTAACTTGTATTTTTTAAGCATTTTTTTTCTAACTTAGCCGTTAATTAAGCTACATCGAGCTAGTTTCACTTGAAGGCTCCGGGAGGGGGGGGGGGTTGTCCATTTTTCTTCAAACCCCTCATCTGATATATCTTTAGACGACCCTTCGGCCACTCTTTCAGTTTATGCACAATAGCTTTTCATATTTTATTTCCACTTGGCCCGGAGGGCTTTCCTATTTTAAGTTTTATTGGTCCAATCTCCTCTACTAATATAAGTGCGAATAGGTTCTAAAACGGAGTTTTGTCGGGTAGACGTTTGTTTAGAATAGAGTGCACTCCCTATTTGCGAATTGTGGAGCTAACAGATTTTGCAAAAGAATAGTGTTTTGAAAGAAATATTAAACGAAACCCTTTGTGCGATCTGTGATCACACTTACCCACTTGTTTTTATAATAATTTGGATTCTGAGTTCAATTTTTAAAAATCAATTAATAAAAATTAAATTAAATTAAAAAAAATAATTAAAATTATGAATTAAATAAATTAAAATTATGAAATAAATAAATTAAAATTTTGAATTAAATAAATTAAAATTATGAATTAAATAAATTAAAATTAATAAATAAATTCATTTTAATTCATTTTAAACCGTCTATAACAGAGCTTGAAAAGAGTTTATGAATTTGTCTGTCGATTTATCTATCTGCCACCAGTTTCCCCGTTCTAAAACTCTCGTAAAGAAGCTAGGATTGCCATTAAATTTTTATATGCAATGCGGTTTACTATAGAATGTTCGGTACTTAAAATGAAGTTTGTAACATTTTTAGTTCTTTTACAGGTATACAGAAAAGAATTCCATTACATCATAGTCTCAGGGAAAAATCGTTTGCGGTAAACTTATTTGATGTTTCAATATTTCAGATATAAGATTATTAGGCTTCCTTGAGATTGACTACAAAACGATTTCTCAGCTGTATGGAATAGGTAGCATTTATAGTTCATTCACAAGGAGTCTCAAGAAACTTCCATTATATTATGATCCATGGTTATAACCGTTTGCGGAGAAATTTAATGATGTTAGGACGCTCATATATAATGCAATCAGTGAAACGCACAAAAGTATGTTTTCTGTAGATTATGTAGTACACAGAAATTGTCATTCATCCACAGAAACACACAAAATATTTCGATTACAAGACTGACTAAAATCTATAGCATATAGAAATGCGTTTTCATCAGTGTATGCATTGTTAAAATTATCTGATTTTGAGTTTATGATGTGGCATTCATAAATTTTGTAGAACGCATACAGGGCTGCAATAAAGAATTCGCACGCATTACCAATATGTGCAGCAATTGTTTGCAATGTATTTTTCTGAGTTTTGTGTGTCACTATGTTTGTTTTTTAGATATATCATTTCACTGTGCATAAAAATTTAAATATCCAGTTCATAAAGAGTTAGTGTTGGAGAGAGTTTTATAGTCTATGCAGGATGGGTTTTTTTTCGATCTTGTTTTATTCAGTCATATCATTCTAAAGAGAACTTGTTTTGTTTTTCACATAAATAGTTTTGATCAGATTTCATTTTCTGGTAAACTTTCAAAACAATATATGCCGTTGTATTTCTTAAATGTAGTATAAAAACTAATCGGCTGTGCCGATCCCCAAAATTATCTTCTTTCCCATACATTTTAATATTTAAAAAAAAAAATTACACATGTTAATCCCTCAATATTATTACTTCATAATTACGCCAACTTTTATTTTCATCTTGACATTCAAGCTTCTGCTTCATTTAATTAATCGGAGTAAATTACGATTTAATCTCAATCGAGGATTCCAATTTCTTTTTGCTCCATGAACAACCTATGAACAATAAAACTATGAAAAATCGTGAAAAATTGCTACTACAGCGCCCCCTTACGGAATATTGTTACTAAATTCACGTGGGACTTTCTGGCAATTGCCAAAAACTTGCACATAGAATTTTGTTCAAATCTATTCATTATCACAAAAATCGCTATGGCAGTGCCCCCAATAGGCGGAATATTTCCAAGTTGAAGGAGGACCTCCTTGACATTGCCAAAACCATGCACAAAAAAGTTGGTTAAATTCTATGCATAACTTCATACGTTTTTCGATGCTACAATAGGGTAAATAGCACAAAAATCACTGTTACAGACACGCCTTCCGGCGGAATATTTCCAAATTCAATTGAAACTTGCTGCCTGTTCAGTGCTAAACTGATTAGAAATCAAATTTAAGGTTTAGTTATTCTGTTTGTTGACAGATGGCAGCACTATGCATTCTGTGCTGTTGTGAAATCTTAATTATGACATCATCAGTGAGTTGATGTTTGGTTTTCCTGAGAGTGTGGCATGGAGAATGTTGCTCCTGCTGCATTATTGTCTTTCTTTATTCTATTTAATTATCTGCACCCAGTTTAGGCAGGGGATATATTTTTATAATGTAATTTAAGGCTTTCATGTGATGAAAGCATACTAATTAGAGTGTTAATTTTAACTAGAGAAATTTGATTCTGAAACCAGAACTGTATGTTTCATTGTGTGTTAAGTTTTCGTGAATGTCAAGATTTGTTTTTGTGTTGTGAAATAAAATTAAGAAAATTTCAAGGATTTCTTTCTTCAAATTCTCTACATAAAGAAAATTGGAGGCACCGGCGAGATATGTGAGTACTTGCTTTGTTTTGAAATTGTTCTTTGATGCTAAAGCTTAATTTTTTCTACTGAAGTTGCATTTAGCAAGATATTATTTTAGAATATGAGAACAATTTAGTATCTTCTTTATTGAATTGATAAAATAAGAAAAAATAGTATTCTACAATATTATGTTTTGATAGTTCTTGAAAAAGAAAATTGTTCTGAAGATTATTATGATTTATTTACTTGTTGTTCTCAAGAACATTATGATTTATTTGCTTGAAATATTTGAATATTTAATTATTATGGTGAATTATTATTTTACATTGAAGATTTTTAATTTTATGCACATTTGAGAACAGAAAATTCTATTGTTTGTATGAAAGAATAATTATGAACATTTTATAGTAGTTCTGTTTTTGACTTTGATTTGTTCTGTTTTTGAATTTAATTCAGTTACTTCTGTTTTTGAACTTAATTTGATTAGTTTTGTTTTGAAGCAATTCTGATTACTTTTGATTTTGAAGTAATTTTGATTAGTTTTGTTTTCAAGTTATCTGATTAATTTTATTTTGGAAATTATTCTGCTTATAAGTTATTGTATAAAATGGAGGATTATGAGAAAAAATCTGCTCAAATTAAAATTGAGAGAGGTAGGGTGAAAGGCTCTGTAACTAGATTAGAGAATAGTTTTGATAATGTGAATACTAAGAATGAAATTTTGATTAGATTACAAAGATTAGATGATTTACTTAAAGAGTTCTTGAGATTAGATTCTTGTTTAAATGATGATGATGATTCTGAATTAGCAGAATTTGAAGACAGGTATTTTCAGTTAAAAACTAAATATCAAAACAAACTAGATTCTTTGAATCCTTCAGAAGTTGTTAATGTTGCAACACACAATTCTGTGCAAGGTTCTTCTGTTACTATTCCTAATCAATGTAATATTAGACTACCAAAATTGAATATTCCAGTATTTTCTGGAAAGTTTTCAGAATGGACAAATTTTAAGGATATGTTTGTTTCCACTGTCCATTCACAAGTAGGTTTAAGTAACATTCAGAAATTCCAGTATCTTAAAGGGTTACTTTCTGAAGAACCAGCTACATTAATTAAGCATATTCCCCTTTCTAATGAATCTTATCAAGAAGCTTGGGAAAAGTTGTTAAATCGATATGATAAAAAGAAACAAATTGTTAATTCTTTAATTAAATTATTTTTAGAACAAAAATCAGTTCTGCATCCTAATAGCATAAATATAAGAAATTTGCTGAATACTAGTGATGAAGTTATTAGGGGTTTGAAAGCTGTTGGTGATGAAGCTACAAATAGAGACCCATGGTTAATATATTTGTTATTTCAAAAACTTGATCCGGAAAGCCGAAGACTTTGGTCCATTGAAAGTACAGAAAATGAATTTCCCACTTTGAAAGAATTTTTTGATTTCTTAAGTGTAAGATGTTCTTCTTTAGAGCTCATCTCTAACAATGAAAGTGATGTGAAACATTCCAAAAGTTCAAATTTTGTTGGTTCCAAGTACAGTTCTAATGATAAGCAATCAAAGGTGTGCTTAAAGTGTCAAGGAATACATCCGCTCTATAAATGTATTAAATTTAAATCCATGGATGTTGTTGCTCGAAAGAACTTTATTAAGCGTAATAACTGTTGCTTTTTATGTTTAAACTCTCATAAAGTTAAGGAATGTCCAAATTCTCATTTGAAATGCTTTAAATGTGAAAGTAAACATAATACACTCTTACATGAAGAGAATAAAAGTAATAATGCTTGCACTGCTAAGTTTGAAAATAAAGTTTTTCCAAATTCATCTGAGAATAAAAACCACCAGTCAAATAAAGAATTTGTACAGGAGTCGACATCTCACGAATTACAAATTAATTCTAGTGCTTCTTTCAATAATTCAAAATGTGTTTCTTTCCTACCTACTGCTAAAGTTCTCTTATATAATAATGAAAATAAACCTTACTCTTTTAGAGCTCTACTCGATTCTGGTTCGGAATGTTCTTTTGTTAGTGAAAATGTCATAAGAACTTTAGGGTTAAAAAGAAAGAATGACAGAATTCGATTAAATGGAATTGCTGGAGTATTGGCTGGACAAACTCGCGGTTCAGTAACTCTTACAGTAGGTTCAAAGCTTTCTACTGAGTCCTTAAAGGTTCAGGCATACATCCTGCCTAAAGTGACATCTCAATTACCTGCAGAATTACTTGATACGAAAAATATAGAGTACCTTAAAAATATTAAGTTAGCAGATGAAGATTTCATGAAACCACAGGAATGTGATATTATTTTGGGATCTGACTGTTTCTTTACTATTTTAAGATATGGTAGAATTGTTAGTACCGAGAATGAGCCAATTGCCCAAAACACTATGTTTGGTTGGGTGGTAGCCGGAAAATTGGAACCTAAATGTAAATATTCTTCTAGTATTCAATCCCATTTTCTTAGTGTTGAAAACGAATCCAATGTTGATCTATTATTACAAAAATTTTGGCAAGCAGAAGAAATAGATGTTAATAAACCCCATTTGTCTGAGGAAGAAGAATTTTGTGAACAACATTTTTGTTCAACTTACAAGGTAACACCAGAAGGTAGATTTGAAGTTAAATTGCCAGTTTATAAAGATGTGATGTCATTAGGCGATTCTAAATCCATGGCAGTGTCACGTTTGTTTGCTATGGAGAAAAAATTTCAATTTGATAAAAATTTTGAAAATGAGTATGGAAATTTTATGAAGCAATATGAAGACCTTGGTCATATGACACTTATCGACAAAAACTCAAATCCTGCAAGCAACAAAGTATATTATCTTCCACATCATTCTGTTATAAAAAGCGACTCTATTTCAACAAAGTTACGTGTGGTGTTTGATGGTTCATGCAAACCTCCTAATGCTAATTCGTTAAATTCTGTTTTAGCTGTTGGACAAATTCCTCAACCAAATCTTTTCACCATTTTCATAAGATTTAGAGCAAATCCTATTGCTTTTACCACTGATATTCAGCAGATGTATAGACAAGTTTTGATTGCTCCAGAAGATCAAGATTTACAGCGTATTGTTTGGCGTGACTCAGCATACTCAGCTATAAAGGAATACAGGCTACGAACTATTACATATGGTACATCATCAGCTCCATTTGTAGCTACTCGTTGCCTATTTCAAATTGGAAAGGATATTGAAAAGAATGATCCTGTAACAGCTTCAATAATTAAAGATAGTTTCTATGTTGATGACTGTATGTCCGGTGCAATCTCAACCGAAGAAGCTATTAAAATGGTTGAGAAACTTTCACTGGCTTTAGAAAATAGAGGTTTTCATTTACGGAAGTGGAGATCTAATTCTTCTGATGTAGTTGATGTAGTGAATCATTTATCTTCAAATTCTCTTGAGTCAACAAATTTAGAAATTCATCCTGATGACTGTTCCAAAGCCTTAGGGCTTATTTGGGATTCTTCAAATGATGTTTTTGTCTTTAAAGTTAATTTACAATTTGATGATAACATAACTAAAAGAAAATTTCTTTCACAATCTGCCAAATTATTTGATCCATTAGGATTTTTGGCTCCATGTACTGTCTCTATAAAAATGTTTTACCAGCAATTGTGGTTGATGAAGTTAGACTGGGATACTGCTCTTCCTGAAAATTTCCAAGCAAATTGGAAGAAATTCCAAGAGGAATTTGAACAAGTTTGCTCTATTAGAATTCCCCGATGGATCCAAGTTTCCAGTAAAGAGCTCATTTTACATGGATTTAGCGATGCATCAGAATCAGCATATGCCGCCATCATATATGTGGTTCAACCTGGTGAAGTGAAGTCAAAGGTGACCATTTTAGTTGCTAAAAGCAAGGTAGCACCCCTTAAATCAGTTTCCATTCCAAGGCTTGAGCTCAATGGTGCTTTACTACTTTCCAGACTATATTCTGCATTGGTGACTATTTTGAATACCTTCATTATTAAGTTTTATGCTTGGACCGACTCGCAAGTAGTTCTATCATGGCTGTCATCTCATCCTAGGTGTTGGAAACCTTATGTGGCCAATAGAACCTCAGAAATTCTAGACTCTGTTCCATCTGACTGTTGGAGGTATGTTCCAAGCAAGGAAAATCCAGCTGACATTGCTTCTAGAGGTTTATCTCCTAAGGATCTTCCCGATTGTTCCCTTTGGTGGGAGGGCCCAAAGTGGCTTTCTTTAAGTCAAGAACATTGGCCTGAACAACCTCAAATAAAAACTAATTTAGACACTGTAAATAAAGAGAAAAAGAACTCTAAATTTTGTTTTCCAGTAACTGTGAATAATTCTTTGATTGATTTACTTTTTGAAAAATATTCTTCTTTTACTAAAATTGTTGTTGTTTTAGCTTTTTGTATTAGGTTTGTGAGAAATTGCAAACAGAAAGTTGGCAAAATGAACACCAGTCCTTTGAGTAAAGGTAAATTTCTTCCTTTATCGACAAACGAAAGAAGACATTCAGGTAATTTGATTATTTCTTATATTCAGCAGCTATATTTCGCAGATGAAATTAGTTGTATTAGATCAAACAGACCAGTTTCTAAAAAAAGTTCTCTTTTTTCACTTTGTCCTTTTATTGATAGTGATGGTTTACTTAGGGTGGGAGGTAGGCTGAGAAATTCACCTCTCCAGTACAATGCAAAACATCCTGTCATTTTGCCAACTCAACATAAATTAAGTGTGTTAATTGTTAAATATTTTCATGTTATGCATTTTCATGCTGGGTTAAATTTGTTAATGGGTATCATTAGACAGAGTTATTGGATTGTATGTGCCAAGAAGATAATTAAAAATTGTATTCATAAATGTGTTACCTGCTGTAGATATAGAGCAGCTTCTTCCAAACAGTTAATGGGAGATCTTCCTCTTAACAGAGTCACTCCTAACAGGCCATTTTCTGCATGTGGAATCGATTATGCAGGGCCTATTAATATTTTGAAATATCGAGGTAGAGGAGCAAAAACTACTAAATGCTATATTGTTCTATTTGTTTGTTTTGCAACTAAAGCTCTACATTTAGAGTTGGTGAGTGATTTAACCTCCGAGGCATTTATTGCTTCATTAAACAGATTTTGCTCTCGAAGAGGAGCTCCTCAACATATGTATAGTGATAATGCCACAACATTTGTAGGTGCTAAAAGGCAACTCTCAGATTTATATAAATTTATTTGTTCAATTGAAAGAAATGAAAAAATTTGTTATTTTTTGTCTCAAAGAAACATTGAGTGGCATATGATTCCTCCAGTGAGTCCGCATTTTGGTGGACTGTGGGAAGCCGCTGTACGTTCTGTAAAATTTCATATCAAACGTGTAATTGGAAATACTAATTTAACTTTTGAGGAACTTTATACATTTTTAACTCAAATTGAAGCCATCTTGAATTCTAGACCATTAGTGGCAATTGATAGTGATAACAATTCAGAAGGTATAAATATATTGACTCCATCTCATTTTTTAACTGGTGATGTCATAACTTCCCCAGCTGAACCTTTAAATGAGGAAAATTTGTATTTACGATCTCGTTGGGATATTGTACAAAAATTGAAATTATGTTTTTGGAAAAGGTGGAGTATTGATTATTTGAGTACTCTGCAAAATAGAAAAAAATGGAGAGTAAATACTGAAAATTTTAAAGTAAATGATGTAGTAATTTTGAAAGAGGATAATGTTCCTCCTTCTGTTTGGCCATTAGGCAAAATTATTGAAATTCATCCAGGTAAGGATGGTATAGTCCGTGTAGTAACTGTTAAAACCGCTAGGGGTATTTTTAAAAGACCTATTGTAAAACTTTGTTTACTTCCTTTGCATCAAGAATAGCTTCTTGATGGGTGGGAGTATGTTCAGTGCTAAACTGATTAGAAATCAAATTTAAGGTTTAGTTATTCTGTTTGTTGACAGATGGCAGCACTATGCATTCTGTGCTGTTGTGAAATCTTAATTATGACATCATCAGTGAGTTGATGTTTGGTTTTCCTGAGAGTGTGGCATGGAGAATGTTGCTCCTGCTGCATTATTGTCTTTCTTTATTCTATTTAATTATCTGCACCCAGTTTAGGCAGGGGATATATTTTTATAATGTAATTTAAGGCTTTCATGTGATGAAAGCATACTAATTAGAGTGTTAATTTTAACTAGAGAAATTTGATTCTGAAACCAGAACTGTATGTTTCATTGTGTGTTAAGTTTTCGTGAATGTCAAGATTTGTTTTTGTGTTGTGAAATAAAATTAAGAAAATTTCAAGGATTTCTTTCTTCAAATTCTCTACACTGCCCATGCCCAAAAAACAACATAAAATTTTTTTATTCAATTATATGCATAAATTCATACACTATTCGATGATACAAAAAAGACACACGGACATACGGGCGAACAAACAGACATTTTGTCTATACGTGTTTTACGCGAATGCTGACCATTAAACCAGGGAAATCAATCGAAAAGTGGAAGTCGAAAATAATTTCGATTGCAATATTATCCTCTTTAGAAAGAAGAATGAAACAAGTAATGATTCCTCATCTTAAGTAATTCTAGTAAATATATATATATACATATATATATATACTATATATATATAATGTAACACTCGGGTTGGAGTCGTCGCTGGTGGCATTCGTACTTAAAACACACACAGTTTGCTCATAAATTTCTTTATTAATAATAGAGCCATTTTAACCGGAGTCTCAGCCATCCAAGGCGTCACCCGTCGAGGTCAATTCGAGCAACCCCAATATCGTCTGTTCCCAATGGCGGCTCATAGCAATCTGTATGAATTTGAAGTTCTAAGAGGTCGTCATCACTTGAAGAGTTCTTTATTACAATTTATACTCTTAGACTGTTTTATATTAGTAGATGATACTGAGTAATGTTTGATAATTGGCCTTCCCTTTAGTATATAATGCGTATTCATGCCCGCCTAGACTTAGAAGTTATAAATACTTGAAAATTGGGCCACGTGTTGCGAGTTACTTCTCAAATTAATTGGGATTTGAAGCAGCCAAGAAATTATGAGGTTTGAGAAATGTAAAGATATCGAACATATGTCTGCACTGATGATTCTCGAAACTACTCTGTTAAAAATTTTGCAGCATAATAGTTGAAATACACTAAGTGATATTTGTATGTCTAATTATTATTAGAAAAAAGTATACGTTTACGAATAATTCAAAAATTACTAATTTAGCCACAGTTTGACAAAACTTCATTATTACACTAAATTAGGTAGAAATGAGACTTGAATTAAAAGTAATTCAAAATAAATGGTAATTTAGAAAGTATTTTGAACATTTCATACGCTTATTTCATTATTCATTTGATGTATTAATTTTTTTTAACTGTTCTTAGTACAGATTTACATTTTAAAATTAACCATCATGTCAAATTCCAAGCTTCTTGGCGGTCGGTTTACCACTTTTCTGGTGGTAGTGGCACTAAATGCCTATGCTGAAATAGAAACCGTACCATTAATTTTGAAATCGGTTTGGAATATTCTAATATTCCATAAGAAAGGTAACTTAGAAAGTTTTTAAAGGTTCTTTTAGGAGGTGTTTTGTTTCTGCAACCCCAGATGGTAGTGGTACTGGCATAAAATATATCCTGTGTGCGATCACAGACTGTCACCGTTAATTCGCAATCATTACTTGTGTAATCTGTTTATTATTTCCTGAGATTCCATAGAAATCGTAATTTAGGACTGCTAGTACGCTTTTCGATATTTCCCTTCGCTTCACCTCTTTTAAATTTCGACTTATTTTCGACAGTTCTCAGAGGGCATTTATATTTTATAAGTAGAAATTATGCCATATTTAAAGTTTCAAGCCTCTTTGGTATCACAGAAATCGTAATTTAGAACGTTTTCTGCTCCTGCAACCCCAGGGGGTATAGTGACACCGACATGAAATAGAGCCTATGTTGGAGCAAGGGCCTTCACTATCAATTTCCAATCATTACTTTCGAAATTGTTTTGGTACTTCATGAGATTGCGCAGAAATTGCAATTTAGAACAGTTTTCGAACGCTTTTCGCCTGTATCCATCACTTTTAAATTTCGAATTTATTAGGAAATGGTCTTAGACATCATTTATAGCATATAAGTAACTACCAAGTCGAATTTCAAGTTGCTAGAACCTGCAGTATCACAAATATTGTAATTTAGAACTTTTTGTGTTCCTGCAACTCTCAGGTTGCAAGTGACACTGACATAAAATAGAGCCTATCTTGGAGCAAAGACAGTCACCATCATTTTCACAACATTATTTTGAAATCCGTTCGGTACTTCCTGAGATTTTGTAATAATCGTAATTTAGAACGCTCGTTGGAACGCTTTTCGCGCAATTTCACCCCTTTTTAATTTTTTTTTTTTTTTTAGGAAATGTTCGTAGAGATCATTTATATGTAATATGTAACTACCATGCCAAATTTTATGTATCTAAGCCCTTCAGTAACAGAAAAATCGCAATTTAGAAAGTTTTTTACTCCTTTTCACCCTTTGTGATAGCGGCACCGACATAAAATAATGCCTATCTTTGCAAGTGCTGTCACCATCATTTTCATACCATTATTTGTTAAACCGGTTCGGTACGTCCTGAAATTGCGTAGAAATTCCAATTTGGAAAGTTTTTTGCTGTTGCAGCCAACTGGTGGTAGTTGTAGCGCGCTGGTTGAAATTAAATAAACACAAACTCCTCAATAACTCACAACACTTAATAAATAACAAATTGAACTGTATCACACGTTTAATTATAAACCCTGTTGGTTTCACATTCTTAGAATAGAATAAAATACATGCCAACAAAACAAGAACGTTGCCATTTTTTAGAAATTAAACTTACACAAAAATGGTCGCACTGAGCCTTGGCAGACGATAAATAAATTTCGAACATACACCCCCGGCCTTGAAATCTTCAAGGGGTACAAGTAAAATATTTATATATGTTAATGAAAGTTGTTGTTAATGAAAGGGCAAAGGACAGAGTTTATGAACAGTTCTTACTATGGAGACTCTCACACGACCGTCATGGCCGGGAAATGTCTGAATAATTCTTCCTAACTTCCACTGAAGAGGGGAAAGAAGTTCATTTTTAATTAGCACTAAGACACCAACATTTATATTTGCTGTCGCACGCAACCACTTGGGACGTTGCTGGAGTTGAGACAAATACTCACCACTCCATCGCTTCCAGAAGTGCTGATATACTCTCTAGGTTAATTGCCAACGGCAATGTCTATTAGGGGGAATTTCAGAAACGTCAAGTTCTGGAATAGCCGTCAAGGCAGCACCAGTCAAAAAATGACCTCGTGTCAGGACTTGTAGATAACTTGGATCGTTCGACAGAGGACATAAAGGTCTCGAGTTCAAACAGGCTTCAATTTGTGACAGTAATGTAGAGAATTCTTCAATTGTAAATAGTGAATTTCGCATTGTTCTACGTAGATGATATTTCACAGATTTTATGTTAGCTTCTCACAGCCCACCAAAATGTGGAGCAGAAGGAGGATTAAAATTCCATATGATACCTTCATTAGCCACATAATTCTGAAATGTTTGATCCTTACTAATGGAGGATACGGAATTGTATAACTCACGCAGATCCCTACTTGCACACTTGAAATTTCCTGCGCAATCACTGACAAACTCAGCTGGTTTACCTCTAAGGGCAACAAATCTTTTCAGAGCAGCCAAAAATGTAGAAGCTGTCAAATCCGAAACCAATTCAAGATGAATAGCACGAGTTGAGAAACAAATAAAAATAGCAATATAACTCTTAAACGTCTTGATATTTCTAAGATTTCTCTCCTTGCACATAAATGGGACGGCATAATCAATTCCAGTCTTTGAGAATGGACGACTTGGCGTAGCACGTATGGCTGGAAGATATCCCATTATTTGAGTGCCAACAGATGGTGAAGCATGAAAACACTTTAAGCAACTCCTCACTATTTTTCTTACTGCATTTCGACCACTTAAATTCCAGAAATTGGTTCAAAGAACAGCTAAAAGAAGCTGTGGACCAGCATTTAAATAAGTTGTATGATAATGTTTGATAATTAATGCAGTTATATGATGTGTCTTAGGCAATAATATTGGGTGTTTCTGATCTTCTGAGACATTAGCATGTCTCAATCTTCCACCAACACGCAAAATACAATTATGATCCAGGAATGGGTTTAAAGACAAAAGTTTACTTGAAGATTTTAAAGATTTTTGATGACTTAAATCAGACATTTCATCACGGAAACACTCGTTTTGGACTATTTTCAGAATTTTCGTTGTGTAATTTGAAATCTCTAAGACTGAGAGAAAACCATTTACTCGATTTGATAACGACTTTCTTGCATTGTCTACAAATCTTAAGCACCACGCGACGATTCGTACTAGTCTATTCCTAGAAGAATATCTGAAAATCAGATGATCATCATTAAGTTTAGAAATATTTACAACACAATTCTTTTTTTCTTCCTTTAGGATAATTTCTTGTACATCCTTGCCTTCAAATGATTCATTATAAGGTTTATCCCATGGCTCTCTTAACCATTTAAGACCATGAAACCATAGCTCACAATTCACTAATTCAGATGGTAGCATACCTCTTGTTCCGCATTCAGCTGGATTTTCAAGCCCGCGAACATGATTCCACGAAATATTAGGCAGTATTTCTTGGATTTTAGCAACATGGTTTGCTACAAATGTTTGCCATCTATGAGGCTCTGAAGAAAGCCATTCCAACGCAATATTAGAATCAGTCCACACAAATACTTCACTCTCCTTGAGACTTAAGTTATCCAAAACAACTTTTAGCGAATTTGTCAAACGAACAGCTGAACAAATTTCCAGCCTTAGAATTGACTGAGACTTAATGGGTGCGACCTTAGTTTTAGATGTCAAAAGAATTACGGTGATAGTCTCATTCTGAGAAACTGAACGCATATATATTGCTGCACAAAATGTTTTTTCAGACGCATCACAAAAGGCGTGAATTTGAAGGTTTATCTGCAGCTAATACAATCGAGGAATTTTCAACATAGAAATTACCTTTAAATCATTCCGAAAAGATGTCCACCGTTTACTATGTTCTTCACTAATTGGCTCGTCGCAGGTAAGTGAAAACTTCCATAAGTCTTGCAGCAGTACCTTCATGAAAACAGCACAGGGGGAAAGCAAGCCTAGCGGATCAAACACCTTTGCAACTTCTGACAAAATATCTCTTTTAGTATATCTGCCCTTTTTCTCATGGTCTAAAGCAGTGAAACAGAAGAAATCACCCGTTAAATTCCAATGAATTCCTAAAATTTTTATCCCGCCATCATTAGTCAAGAGCAGTGACTCTGTACTTCCCTTACATTCTTCAGAAATATTCCTCAGTACTCCAGGTACATTTGAAATCCATTTTCGTAAATTAAAGCCACCTCGTTTCATTAATAATGTCAATTGACTAATTAGTTCCACAACTTCTTCCTCATTCTGTCCGCCAGAGAGAAAATCATCTACTTAAATATCTTTCAACACAGCTGCAGATGCCAAAGGAAAATCGTTTTTCTCATCTAAGGCAAGATGATGAAGAGTTCTTGTAGACAGAAACGGGGCAGATTCCATACCATAAGTGACTGTTGTTAAACGATATTCCTCTAACGGATTCTGGGAATTCTCTCTCCAAAAATTCTTAAAAAATCTCTATCTTCTGGATTAATCAAGATTTGTCTAAACATCTTCTCTATATCTGCTCGTACAACAATAGGCAAAGCTCTAAATCTTAAAAGAATTGGAAAAAGTTCCTGTTGTATACGGAGTCCGACCATTAGAATGTTATTCAAGGACACACCAGAGGTAGATTTAGCAGAGGCATCAAAAACAACTCTTAATTTTGTCGTCGAACTGGATTCACGAATTACCGCATGATGAGGTAAATAAAAAACAAATGCAGGGACCCTTTCCGATTTGGATATCCGTTCCATATGACCCAAATCCGAATATTCCTTCATAAACTCTCGATAGTTTTTATAAATAGACTGTTGTTTTGAAAGCTTACGTTTCAAAGAACGAAATCGCTGTATGGCTAATTCCTTAGTATCACTTAATTGAGATGGAGAATCTTTAAATGGAAGTTTCACAACAAAACTTCCAGAACTATTTCGAAATTAATTGCTCTTAAAATGGTCTTCACATTCTTGTTCTTCCTTAGAAATTCAAACTAGCTCAAGAATGAAATCTAAAGACCAAAACGTTTGTACTAAATCATCTAGTTGAAATTGAATATTATTAACAGAAAATGTACGTTGACTTGTATCAAAAGAGGTAGTTCCCGTAATTATCCAACCAAATTTAGAACATACGGCAAAGTGTAGAGTTTCTTCTCTTTTTATAACTTCCCCTTTAAGCAATGTAAAGAAAACGTTAACACTTAATAAGATATCTACTGGTTTTGATTCAAAGAATATTGGGTCTGCTAGAACTAAATCATTGAAATTATTCACAATATTTGAAGGAATAGAACTATACGGAACATTTGATGTGATTCTTTTTATCACAAATGTTCTAGTGGCAAATCTCACTTCAGAATTAAATTGGGGAGTAAAATTTAAATTTACCTCTTCATTAGATTCAGCATTATAAGAACGTAAACATGTAATCTGTACTTTAGTAGATTGCCTTGGCAAACATAATTTACGCATACAATTTTCACTTATGAAAGAGGCTCCGCTGCCACTATCCAGCAAAGCGCGACAGTTTACAAGATTACCCAGTGAGTCACGAACCTTAATCATTGCTGTACAAAGTAGAGTTTGCTTATTTTGAAATGAATGTAATCCTGACACAGAGTTGTTTGGAAATTCAAAGATGCTAGTACAAGAAGTTTGATTTAATGACTCAGTTGGTCTCGGCTGAAATTCTGGTGCGTTCGGAGAAAGAGGGCCAGCGGGCGTTTCATTTACACTATCTGAATAAGAATCCGGGTCTCTCCGAAGATGTAAAATTGTATGGTGAGGCTTATGACACACTTTACATTTACTTAAACTCTTACAGATTTTTGCATAGTGTTTATCTAAAAGACAATTGTAATACAAGTTGTTTCTTCTAATCAATTCTATTCTTTTATGTACACTTAACTGCAAGAACTTAGGACATTTATATAACGGATGTGATTCATTGCATACACAACAACTATTATTAGAAGACAACAATGTCGTTATTTACCTTTATTTATTTCCTTTACTGAGGATTTGCTGTTTTGAAGGGTTCTAGCGTGATCCTTCATGAAAGATAATAAATTATCAAGAGTTTCCACCTCCTCCTTTTTTAATGTTCTTTCCCACCAATATCTCGTATTTTTATCTAATTTGTCAGTAATTACATAAACAATCATTACTTCCGAAAATCCACTAACGTCTTGTTTAAGCACGCTTAACGAACGCACCACATTCGTTTATAACATCTACACTCTCTAAAATAGACTGTGCATTATCCGAAATACAAGGCATTCCAATTAACCTCATAATTAATTCATTAACTAACTCACGCTTATTTGAATATCGCTCCTTTAATAATTCTAAATCTGTCTTATAGTTTGAATCAGATATTGGAAGACTCTGAATAATTTTAATGGCACTGTTTTTACATGCCGATTTCAAATACTGCAATTTTTGATAGTCTGATAATCTCTCATTATTATCCACACTATCTTTAAATAAATCATAAAATGATATCCATTCTTCTAAATTACCACTAAACGTAGGAAGTGTCAATTTTGGGACCTTTACTTCTGGTATTTGAGATTTAGAAAGACTATTATTTTGATTTGATTCATTTAAAGTAAATTTTGAGTTTTTTCGGTTAACACTTAATCAAAGATAGTCAAGTTTATCCTGTACGGATTGTTGCTCATCAGCAAAATTATCTACATCTTCTTTATTTTGGGAAAAAATTGCATTAAAAATTTCATTTAATTCCTCATTTAATTTTTCAATTTTATTTTCGAATAAAGCAAGCTGACTAGAATCAGCATCATCTATCGAACTAATATTATTATTTTCTAGTTTAGTGACAGTAGCTTTTAAAACTCGTTTTCTAACTAAAATGTCTTTAAATTCAGTCATAATGAGATAATATTAACAAAAAAGACTCACCAAATAGTATAGATGTTTGAATGACGCAGCTTCTTTATTTATTTTCACATCACAACTTCGGAACGATAACATGATTACTCTTGAAAACGAAACTCATCTTACGTTCGTTCTATCACTCGATTAACAAAAAGAGAAAAATATCAAATATCCGGTAGACGTAACCAAAATTTTGTGTAGCGCGCCGGTTGAAATTAAATAAACACAAACTCGTCAATAACTTACAGCACTTAATAAATAACAAAGTGAACTGTATCACACGTTTAATTATAAACGCTGTTGGTTTCACACTCTTAGAATAGAATAAAATACATGTCGACAAAACAAGAACGTTGCCATATTTTAGAGATTAAACCTACACAAAAATGCTCGCACTGAGCCTTGGCAGACGATAAATAAATTTCGAACAGTAGTGACATCGAGTAAAATAGAGCCTATGTTAGAGAACGGGCTATCACCATCAATTTCAACCATTGCTTTTGAAATTGGTTCGATACTTCCTGAGATTGAGAAAAATCGCCATTTAGAAAGTTTTTTAGAGCTCTTATCGCGCATTTTCACCCTTTTAAATTTTGATTATTTGTTTTTTAAGGAATGCTGTTTGAGATCATTTATATCAAAAAAATAACTACCATGCCAAATTTCATGTATCTGGGCTCTTCATTAACATAAAAATCTCTATTTAGAACGTTTTTTTGATCCTGCAACCCCCATGTTGCAGTGCCATCGACATAAAATAGAGCCTTTCTTGGAGCAAGACTGTCACCATCATTTTTTAAACCGGTTCGGTACTTCCTAAGATTGTGTAAAAATCGCCATTTAGAACGTTTTTTAGTAAACTTTTCACGCATTTTTACCCTTTTTAATTTCGATTTTTTGAGAAATGTCCTTAGAGGTCATTTATATCTTACAAGTAACTACCGTTCCAAATTTCATGTTTCTAAGACCTTCAGGAACATAAAAATTGCATTTTTAGAAATTAATTTGATCCTGCACCCCCTTTGGGTTAGTGGTATCGACTTAAGATACAGCCTATGTTCGAACGTCGACTAACACCGGAATTTTGATACCATTACTTTTGAAATCAGCTCGGTAGTTCCAGATTTTACCTCCTACAAACAAACAAAGAATTTTTACCTCTTTATAATAGTATCTCTATTTAGTATCTCTATAATAATAGCCTAAGTCATGTGACTTTCATCAATAGTTCCGGGTTGACCGCTTCGCTTCTTATATGCCAGGCGGCCAATTTGTTAATTTAATGTTAGCCGTGCACAGGTGATAAATCGCCAAATGTATCAGTATTATAAAAGTCCATTTCATGCGACTGTCATAAACATTTTTTCGCGTGGTATATTAAAACAAAGCTTTGATGTTAAAATTAAATATCATGGTTTATGGTATTATTTATTACTTTTTTCTTTCTAAAGAAATGATTGAGAATCATAAAATTTAAAGTTTTCAGTTTTAAATTAAATTTACGTTTTTCAAATAAAATGTGTGAAAGTATTATATTTTAAATGAAATACAAAAAAATTCGACGGGAACAATGTTTGGCGATTTATCACCTGCGCCTGTCTAACATAAAAATACCGAGTTCATGATTTCTGTATCAGAATCTTCCGATTTGTCGAAGGATAGACCAGAAAAAATTAAATTATGAATAAAAGTAATGTTATGCAATGCTTAGCATACATTTAGAGGAGACCAAACTGGTCGAAAAGGGCGCCTAGTAGATATATATTAACATAGAATAATATTATTGAAGATTTAATGTAATTTATCTACATTAATAAAAGGAATATGTATGTCTGTCTCTCTACCTTCTTTCGGCGATTACTAGGGAAATCTATTGTTCGTAGAAGCTTACAAAAATGGTTTGTTATAGGCTAAGAATGTTTCTAATGCAAATGTGAATCAGATATTTTTTTTCCATCGGATTTTTGGTATTGTAATTGAAGGGTTCATGTATTTTCCCGATTTTCTATGTTCCTCGCAAATTTTGAGTCAATAATAAAAGCAACAGTAACTATTTGCCTGATACAGGAAACAAAAAATTTTCACATGCTTTCTTTTAACTTACAATCATGTTTGTATGTGGCAGTGAAATCTTACAAACTCATCTCCTGATTCATTTTCTCTAACTTTCTGTTGACATAGATCTTTGAAATTTGTAATATATGTGTGTGTTACAGAAATATATGAAATGGACATTGATTTTTTAAAATAATGATCTCTAACGGGGACAACAGGGACAACTTTTCTTAACGGTTACTTAGTTATAGTTTCATTTCCTATGAAGAAATCAATATCAGCTTCAATAATGAGTATTTGTATAAAAGTACTAATGAGAGTGTTACCACAATATCACTAAAACTTGGTCAACTTGGCAGAATATCGTCAAATTTAGTAATAAAAAGAAGTTGCCATACATGAAGCCAATTTGGCGATAGCTGGCTGGTTTGGCGAAATTCCCATTTAAAGCCATTAATCTTACATACTTAAGTTCACGACTTTTTAATTAACACTCCGCGCATTTAATTTTTTTTCCAAGACTTTTCTACTTTTTAGCGAATATATATAAATATATATTCTACATTTTTGTGGATTTTAATGAAAGCATGTTTATTTATCTATTTACATTTATATTTATTCAGTTTAGTGTTAGCAATTCATACAGTAAATCCCTAATCACCTAAAATTGTTAAATTTCAGTTTTTTATTAAACAATATCTCTATGTACCTTATGCATCCAATCTCACATTTTATAACTCAGCTAGAAGATAACATTTTGGAATGTAAAAAAAAAAAATAAATAAATAAAAATGGATAAGTTTCCTGAAATGAATTACTAAACAGTAAGAACATAGAAATTTCTCATCAGCTAAGAAACTAATAAAAAAGCCATTATGGTTTCTTAAATAACTCCTTTTATCACCCAAAACCGTTACTATGACGACACACATGACAAGCCCGCCAGGAGGATTTTGCTTTTAATATAAGGGGGTCGGAAAGTAGAGATTTGGTATTTTATGCTTATAAATGTTATACCAGTGTGATCCCCCTTGAAGCTACGGTTCATATTTCTCTTTTCCACTTCCCCCTTTCTCTTGAGGAATTCTATTCCTTGCGTCCCTCCCCACGGAGCGTGAAAAAATATCAACGCAGATTATAAGTAATTTGAAGGTCATTATCCCGTGGTGGGCAACGCCGGACAGATCAAATATTTAGAAATTAAAATCAATGATAATAAATTTTAATGTTTTAGAAAAAAAAAATGGATATTACGAAGATATTAAAATTTTTTAGGGATGTTTCCACTTAACCTGAAAATTATTGGTAAATTGCATTGTAACTAATATATTTTCTATGGTAAATTGAGGACTAAGATAGGAAAACGCAGGAAGTCCAGAAGAGGAAATTTTTCAAGTGAACGAAAAAAAAAAAAAAAACAACTCCTTCTTCTGGTATTTACAGCCTTTTCCGTTTCACTTATTTTAGGCTCTTGGTACTAACAAATTTTTTCACATCATTCCTTTTGGACTCTTTGTGCAACACTTTAAAATGTATGTGCCTAACTTCTTTTCGTTTAGTGTTTAAAAACATAATATTATCATTTGTAAACATTTCTTTTAGGTAGCTTTCTTTACAAAAAAGCTACCTATTGCAGCCGTTCGGAGGAAAGCGATTTCAAAAAATTTTGGTATATTTTCATCGATCATGACCCCCAGACCCCGAAACCACCCTCCGTTCAAAATTTATATATATATATATATATATATATATATATATATCTGACCTATGTCACACTGTAACTCCCGTAATTATGAACCGATTTCGATGTAATTCGGTGTGTACATAGTACATACCAATGTCTCGACCGAGTTCGTTGGCCAGCTTCATCCGCCATCTTGTTTCAAAATGGCGGCCATTTAAAATTTTAAAAAAAATTTAAAACTTGAAATGTGGTACCAAAAAATTAAAAATGGAAAAATGTTTTTTTCTTATGTATTTGACCTTTATACAAAGATTCCGGAGCAGTTTTTGTTTCGTCTATATCTTAAAAAATGGCTGAGTTATAGCATTTTGAATTTCTAGCGTGGCTGACATTTTGAAACGTCCTGAATTTTGTCACGCGATAAAAGGCGTATTTATGAACCGATTTGGATGTAATTCGGTGTGTACATAGTACATACCAATCTCTCGACCGAGTTCGTTGGCCAGCTTCATCCGCCATTTTGTTTCAAAATGGCGGCCATTTCAAATTTTTAAAAAAATTTAAAATTTGAAATGTGGTACCAAAAAATTGAAAATGGAAAAATATTTTTTTCTTATGTATTTGACCTTTATACAAAGATTTCGGAGCAGTTTTAGTTTCGTCTATATCTTAAAAAATGGCTGAGTTATAGCATTTTGAATGTCTAGCGTGGCTGACATTTTGAAACGTTCTGGATTTTGTCACGCGATAAAAGGCGTATTTATGAACCGATTTGGATGTAACTTCGTTTATACATAGTACATACCAATGTCTCGACCGGGTTCGTTGGCCAGCTTCACCCGCCATCTTGTTTAAAAATGGCGGCCATTTAAATTTTTAAGAAAAATTTAAATTTGAAATGTGGTACCAAAAATTGAAAATTGAAAAAATATTTTCTTCTTATGTGTTTGACCTTGATAAAAAGATTCGGGAGCAGTTTTTGTTTCGTCTATATCTTAAGAAATGGCTTGAGTTATAGCATTTTGAATTTCTAGCGTGGCTGACATTTTGAAACGTCCTGATTTTTCTCACGTAATAACAGGCGTATTTATGAACCGACTTTGATGCACCTTGGTGTGTACATAGTACATACAAATATCTCGACCGAGTTCGTTGGCCAGCTTCATCCGCCATCTTGTTTCAAAATGGCGGCCATTTAAAAAATTAAAAAATAAAAAAATTTAAATGAGATACCAAAAAATTGGAAAATGAAAAAGATTTTTTTTGTATGTGTTTGACCTTAATACAAAGATTCCGGAACAGTTTTTCTTTCGTCTATATCTAAAAAAAAAATGGCTGAGTAATAGCATTTTGAATTTCTCTTGTGGCTGACATTTTAAAACGACCTGATTTTTGTCACGCGATAACAGGCGTATTTATGAACCTATTTGGATGTAACTTGGTCTGTACATAGTACATACCAATGTCTCGACCGAGTTCGTTGGCCAGCTTCATTCGCCATCTTGTTTCAAAAGGGTTGCCATTTTAAAAAAATTAAATTTAAAATTCAAAATGAGGTATTAAAAACTTGGAAAATGAAAAAGATTTTTTTTATGTGTTTGGCCTTGATACAAAGATTCCGGAGCAGTTTTTGTTTCTGAAAATTTGTTCTTTTGTTGATATCTTTAAAAATGGTTGATTTATAGCACTTTGAATTTCTAGCATGGCTAACATTTTGAAACGATCTTGTATTTGTCACGCGATAACACACGTATTCGCCTATTTCGATGTAAGAAGGCATGTGGATAGTATACATCAACACCTCGACCAAGTTCGCTGGCCAGATTCATCAGCCATCTTGTTTCAAAATGGCGGCCATTAAATTAAAAAATATATATATATTTAAAGTGAGGTGCAAAAAAATTAGAAATTGAAAAAGGTTTCTTTTTTAAGTATTTGATCTTGATATAAGGATTCAGGAGCATTTTTTGTTTGTCTTTACCTTAAAAAAGGGCTCAGATATAGCAGTTTCAATTTCTATTGTGGGTGACATTTTGAAAAATCTGATTTTTTGCATGCGACAGCACTCTTATATATTAACCGATTCCGATGAGAGTGAGCATGTGCACGGCAATTACTAAGGTCTCGACCAAGTTCACTACTTAGCCTCATCCACCATGTTGTCTTAAAATGACAGGCACTTTAAGAAATTGCCGAATTTGGCAGCCAAATATAAGTTACTTTAAAGAAAAGCAGCTTGGATAAAGCTGACTAATTTCGCGAAATTCTCATTCATTATATTGATAAAAATTAGTATTGAATCTCGTATATTCGGTTTCCACTAAATTGAGCTTCGTGTGTTTGCATGATATAAGTTGGCTTTTTTTAAATAAGGATTATGAAAGCTACCTCTTCCTCCCGGCACTGGCCGGAAGGACTTTTATTTATTTATTTACTATTTTTCACCTTGTTTAAAAATATCCCATTGATGTAAACAATCACAAGATAATCAAGTTGTGTAGTGGCCACATGTCGTCAAGCATCTTATTACTGGCACTTTCAGCGTTTAGCATTTCACTTCGTGTGGCACATTCAGTTTCCTCCGCTTTACTTCCTGTGGCACTTTCAACCAGTGTCATTTTCTACTCTTTTTTTTAACTATTTATATTAGAGTTGGCACTTCAAAGGTTTTCGTGTTTGACAAGCCTAGTATTAAAGAGATTTTCTCGTGGAAAAAAAAAAAAAAGATTTTCAGTTTATTGATACTTTTAGTGTTTTTTATTCTCAATCTTCAATTAATGCTTTTGATTTTATGCGTAATTTTCAATTAATTATTTTCACTTTATATGCAATTTTGCTTCATATATTTGTATGTTGAATTTCTTCATTTTATTTAATAAGTCTGAATAAATTCTTATACTTTACTATCTTTTCTCGTTTATTAGTTTTTATTTATTCGCCTTAGTTTTTAATTTGCAAGATACGATTTTTTTGTTCCGCGAAGGAAAATATTCAAAACACGTATGCAATACTTTTATTCGTTTATTTTCATGTTTACGATAGAGTCTTGTCATAACAGTTTAATGGCATTTCTACGTTTAAATTTCTAATATAAAGCGGGAAACCAAACATTTTTTTTAATATAGCCAGCCATCTATTATAAATACTTTATCTATGACAAGCATTTTATTTTAAATTTTATTCAATTTATCATATGCAAGATATTTATATCACAAGAGCCAAAATATAAAGTAAAAATAAATGAAATTTGGTGTCAAAAAGTGATTTGCGGAAAAGCTAAATGAAAAAAATTATATTGATTTTTCGTAGAACATTGTAAATGATTTTTTAATCATGTTTTTCTTTTTAAGACGTGCATTTAGGAGAAACAAAAATAATTTTAAATGTTCGTTCCAATGGCTAAGGCAATATAAACAATGCTACATTTTCTTAAAATATTTTGTTGTCATTATTCATTTCATAAATATTTTTTTTCTTTAATTATTAAAAAATATATATGTCAGTTTTATCTGTTACAAATATTTTTTATTTTATCCTTTTGAGAATAAATGTCTTAAATTTTCAAAACATAAGCACAAAAAAGAGAACATAATGCCAAATTACGAATATTAGAAGAGTAAAAATAAAATCATTTAACACTTGTCATGCATTTATCGTGCAAATATTATTTAAAAAAAAATATTCAGTTTTTTTTTTTTTCATAACACACGGATTAACAATTTAGGTTTTATTTAAAAAGCAACATTTTGTTTATTTTTCATTTGAAATGCATAGAAAAATAAATTCAATCGAAGAGAGTGCTTACTAAAATCCCTTCAGAAACAGTAATCTAACTTTGCTAATAGTTAGTAATAGTTAGTAATGAATTTTACTTCTAGCTGAATTAAAAATCATTTCTTCTTCACAGATACTTTTCAGAAATGATTAGTATATATTTTTAATGTTTGGTATTATTGAATATTTAATACGTGATTTATCACATTGCTGACTAAGCGTAGAACCAACAAAGTGAAAAATGTCCAAGCCCGGAATCGAACACGGAACCTTTGGAATAGCGATCCAATTGCTCTTCAATTTAAGCTACTCCCCACCAGTGGCCGATAGGTTCTGCCCTCGAAGCTGGTAGACGGGAGGTGCTGGGTTCGATCCCAATCGCGCCCGTCGGCCTAATCGTTCGGAGTTTTCGTGGTTTTCTTCGAACCTTGGATTTTCCAAGCGTAAATACCTGTTAGGTTCCCTTAGAAAGACTTCCACGGAGGGCACTCCCCCATTTAGGGCTTATATCCCTCGTGTTGATAATTGGCCGTCATAAACACAACAACAGCAACAATTTAAGCTACGCAGACGATACAGAGGATAGCCCATATGTTGGTAAGGCTGGTACTTAATTAAAATTAAATTAATTGAAAAATTTGTTAAATTTACATATGATTGATATTATATTAGAGATATATTTTACACATACACACACACACATATATATATTGGAATGCGTATGCTTAAATACGAAATAAATAGTTTAATAATATCAGAAATTAAAATATATATAAAAGAAAACTTAAGTTATAAATTTCTTTTAATATGAAGTTTTATTTTTTATTACAATTTGACTTACAGTTATCTACAGTGTCAGTACACAGTGTGCGTAGAGCGCTGTCGCAAGCGGCGAATACAATATTTCAACTCATTTAATCACAGTAAAATATTACAATTTATCTCATTAAATAAGGCAAGTTCTAACCTGAAATAATGTTGCTTAATTTATTTATTCGTTTATTATGTTTATTATGTAAACGTATTTATTAAATAAAAACTCAGAAAGTACAGAATCCATCAGTAACCTTCAAATGTTGGCTATTCAATTTTGTCTTATTCTAATTATGAATCTGACGATTATAAATATTATTCTAAAATAGAAAAAGAGAAATCTTGTGAAACTTAATAATTCGAACATTACTTCCCGCATTTGAAGTTATTGGTCTCATATAATAATTTCATCGTCAAAATAAGGTCTTTAACTACATAAGTGATTTTGAAGCTCTTCAACTAATCTGAAAAATTTAAAAATAGATAATGATGATTTAAAATAAAATCCAAAAACACTTTTTTTCGCCTGTTTTTTTCTATTCGAGACTTTTCATTATTAATTTCAGTGCAAGTGATTTCAGCGATTAGAAATCACATTGCCATAAAAAATTTTATTAATTTACTAGATTACGTGTAAAGGGTCTTTGGCATGAATAGTTAATAATTATCAATCAATACACTTAACTATTTATAAATCATATATATTATTCATTATGTCAACATACCTATTTCTGTTCATTTACAAAATATAGGAGGGGAATGAAGTACCAAGCAAACTGTTTTTGAACAGTATTTTTATAAACTACTTTCACATTTTGTCAAAACATAATTTTGATTAAAAGTTGTAGTTAATTACAAATTTAATGATGATTTCAGCGCCGAAAACTCTCACAGGCGCACTGATTGAATGTAATGTGACTATAAAAAACAATTTTTTCCAGAAATTTTATTTGCCAAATTTCGTTTTTCATAAAGTCCTGTCGTGACAGAGGTCAGAGAATAAGGTCTCGACTTTCCTTTTAGGGGTACAAATTACACATTAAAACGCGTCAGTTTTGGCCGAAGGCAGTCTACGCTGCAACGTTTCTCCTTACAATAAATGAAAGTTAAAATCCTAGTGCCATATTCCCCTTGAGTTAAAGAATAAGAATACATGTAAAAGCTCAAATAATTGTAGAAAATTAATTCTAGGTGCATAAATATAATATAAAGATATTTAAAATACAAATTAAAAATATCTTAAAATAAATTAGAAAAACCTAGAGCGTTTTCATCCATTGCCAGGCCGTCGTCAGTAGTATTTAAATGTTGTTATTATTTTCTCTGTGCTTATTGGTGAATTGTCCAGAAGAAGGCATTGTAATTTAAAGGTTGTACATTAGATGAGTTATGAGATGCGCGATCAAGTTAGAATTTTCAACAAAACGAGGTTTCATCTATTATGCAGCAAATATTTCCATACTTTCTTTTCATCATTGTATTTTAAGATATTTAATTTGTATTTTAAGATATTTAATTTGTATTTTAAGATATTTAATTTGTATCTTAAGATATTTAACTTGTATTTTAAATACATTTATATTATATTTATGCATCTGAAAGTAATTTTGTACAATTATTTGTTCTTTTATATGTGTTTCACCTTACAGTTTATATTCTTATATGAGAGGGCGATCTAGGCTTGATACCTCTACCCCACTTACTGGCCTCTAAGTGCGACGAATTTTCACACCACTGTTTTAAAGTGCTAGAAAGTGGAATTTGTGCGAAGTCGGAAGTAACGTAAACCTTTCTAGAATGTCATCTTCCTAAATAAGCTAGCCTTCATTGTTTCACCTCATAATTTTATTCTTTACCTGAAAGGAGGACATTCCAGCGAGATTCTTCTTCACCATTTACGGAACTTCGAAGTAGAGGACTTTTGACATCACAGACTTTACAATAGAGTATGTGTCATTTAAACAAATTCAGCAGCGTATAAATGAATTCAGAAGCTCACACTTATATGAATGAACAACGTTTGGTGTATATTTTATTTTGTTTTTCGGATAGAAAATTATGATTTTACAGCATAGTTTACAATTGGCCTGTTTAGTTTACTTAATTTTAGGAGGAGGAATAAAATACTTCCTATAAAATTAGTGCTAATGTTCCTTCTCCCTTATATCATTTTAATAACCTTAAATTAAAATAAAACACTTGCGCTGTTAATGCATTAAAATTTATTAATCAGTTTATTTAACATTTCTTCATTAAAAAGAATACAATAATGAATAGAGTTATGCTCCAATCCATCAGATTAATCAACGCTGTAATCACGTTTCACTGTGGCGCAATAAAATTGAATTATAATCGAGAAAATACGTGTCTGAAATAAAACAGCTGTTGAGATGACGCTGAGGAAAAGAAATGGTGCTAATGCAATTTTGAAAATCCCATTAGCTTTAGGAATTTCTAATCATTTTCGCATGCCCAAGGGGGTATTTTGTTAGAAATATAGAGATATTCTTAAGAACAAACTATTGCTTGCTCTATCGTGGTCCCAATTTTATACACTTACTACCTTATTTGTTGCTCCGCATTCACAAGATTTTGGGTTGTTGTTATTTATCAAATATGGTGCCAATATTAAAACAACAAAACTAATATTGGAGAAATATTGTAATTTCATTGGATATACATTCAACGTAATGCTAATAATTTTGAGATTGTGGAATTGCATTGAAGATAGTTTCAAAGAAACCACATTATTTGTTTTATTGGCTTTTCATTAGCTTAAAGATTCTTGCCATTTTAACTACATCATAGTGAGGAATATGCCATCAAACAAATATTATTACAATTTTTCCTCACAAGTGTATTTTATGTGTAATATTTATTATCTGTAACATACATCTATTTATTTTTATAATTTATTAGTATGTGACGAAATAAAAATAAATAAATGTGACCAACTGTTATAAATAAATTTTATTTCACCGTGGAAAAAAAAAAAAAAAAAAAAAAAAAAAAAACATTGAATACTTCTCATTTTTTATTACTATATTTAGGGCTGCGGTTTTTCTAGAACTCTGCAAGAAAAAAAGTTTAACGAACCGCTATAAACTAAAAGTAAATATACTAAAACTTCAGCGTTAATGTAATATGAAAGGGAATTTAACATATTTTCGTATGTTTTAGGCATTCCATTGTATTTAATAAATATCAGAAAGAATAAATCATGTATGTACAACGTCTTTATGTTTTCACTGCCGGCAGACAAAAAATACATAGAAAATTACATGACTCGTTAAGTTTTCGTCGTACATAAATTTTATTTTGTAACATGTATATACACTGTAAAAAAAAATCTGTAGTTCTACAGATGTAAAGTTACATGCTTACTAAACTTTCACCTGTAACTGTACGAAAAAAGCTGCAAATCTACAAAACTAGTTTTTGTAAAGCTACAAAAATCTGTAACTTTACAAATGAATCTGCTAAAATTTCAGTAATCTTACTAAACTTTTATTTGTAACCCTGGCTGCAGTTACATGAAAAGTTCTCGGAATCCCAGTTTCCAAAAAAATTCTTAGTAACCTTACAGATTTTTTGATTTTCGGCGCAAAAGTGTGTCTGTTACATGAAATTTTGTTGTTGCCGTTACATGAAAAGTTCTAGGAATCCCAGTTTCCTAGAAAAACTTTAGTAACTTCACAGATTTTTTTTTACAGTGTAGCCCATTATAAAGTAAATACCACATTTGGAATTTATACTTGATTTCCATGTTTTTTGGAAGAATGTTATTATCATAAGCGTTTTAAGAGATAATCACCATCACACATTTTAAATCATCGCAACATAATAAAGTAAAATATTACGAGAAATACGATAAATATCATGAGAAAATTATAGCCTATGTTCAAATGCAGCACAATATTTGTATTAAGAAAATGAAAAGGATTTTATTTCTTTTTTATTTTTGAATACGTTAACTTTTCGTTTGCAATATCCCTTTACAGACAAACTTGTTTAATACAAGCACGGGTAAAACAAGTACACTGTAAAAAAAAAATCTGTAGTTCTACAGATCTAAAGTTACATGCTTACTAAACTTTCACCTGTAACTGTACGAAAAAAGCTGCAAATCTACAAAACTAGTTTTTGTAAAGCTACAAAAATCTGTAACTTTACAAATGAATCTGCTAAAATTTCAGTAATCTTACTAAACTTTTATTTGTAACCCTGGCTGCAGTTACATGAAAAGTTCTCGGAATCCCAGTTTCCAAAAAAATTCTTAGTAACCTTACAGATTTTTTTGATTTTCGGCGCAAAAGTGTGTCTGTTACATGAAATTTTGTTGTTGCCGTTACATGAAAAGTTCTAGGAATCCAAGTTTCCTAGAAAAATTTTAGTAACTTCACAGATTTTTTTTTTACAGTGTACACGGTTACAATGTGAAATTTGCACGAAAAGAATGGTTTATCAATTAAACTATATAACGATTTTACACTTTGTACGAGTTATAAAAGCAGGATCACGAATAATAAGAGCAAAACGCGTTTTCATTTCAAAATGAATCTCTGCCATAAGTAGGGTCGAATCAGGAAAAGTTTTTATTAAATTAAGTTCTCTCTTGTCCATAATTTTTTAACATTAAAACTCTCTACAAAAATGTAATAATTTAAGTAATTTACGTGAGAGAATTTCAGACTTCAAGAAGAAAACCCTGCCCACGCTCCAGAACAAATGCAAAGGTGGTCCCGAGCGTTGCAAAATATGTAAGAGAGAAGTGACAGATAAGGATGTTTGAAAAACCGCCACAATGCTATGTTTAAGACTGAGCCATTTAAAGAAAACAGCAGAGAAGAAAACATTTATTTGTTTATTTTTTAAACAATATTTTCTTGTATATCATTGCACTCTTAAAATCAAAAGTATATGTGAAATAAATAGTTCGAAAATTGTAGTGACGACTTACAAAGTAGCGGAATCCTTCTTTGAAAATGCAAAGTGATGAGTTGCGTTACTTTACAACGGCCATTCTCTTTGGAATTACGAGATTTTTGTAGGCTGTGAGTTCGGTACTGTGAGTTTGTATAACGAAAAGATCGGTTAATAAAGTTACCGTTAAAACAATGTCATAAATGCTTTATATTGAGTTCATTTTGTCATTGAGAAAATAAAAAAAAACATTAATAGTAGAAATTAGTTTAATTATGTGTGTGTGTGTGTGTTTATGAATTTTAATATATTCACGCCTCTTAGAAGTAATGGTGAACAAAAATACTTTTATAATTATCTTGCTTCTCGTATTAATCGGGTTCGAATGAATATGCATTTTCAATGCAATGCCGCACATAACAAATATTTTCTTTATCATACTCAAATAAATTTTGGTGAGAACCAATACTTTATTTTTCTGGAGTATTTTTATACGAATAAACCCTTTTGTAAGAGTAAATTTCTTGTTAGTTTAACTGTCCAAATCAATTTCATTTGCTTCTTTAAAATGAATTATTTGAAAACGCTAAGAAGTAGGCATAGTATGATAGAATATCGCATAAAGGGTTCCGTTTAACATTCCTGTCAAAACACTGTAATCTTAATCAATAAGTTCATAGATGACAGCAACATTAAGTTCAATATTAAAGTTGATACAACCTAATTTTAATCAAATTAAAAGTATTCAAAAACTGCTTTTCGGACATTTGTAACTGTACATGTTTATATATCTGACAAGTATGTTTAAGTACG
The DNA here is from genome assembly GCA_963932465.1 of Maratus speciosus. NCBI lineage: Eukaryota > Metazoa > Arthropoda > Arachnida > Araneae > Salticidae > Maratus > Maratus speciosus. The sequence goes on from OZ010800.1 coordinate 185,210,584, forward strand.
TGATGTAATTTTATCTTAATGAAACGAAACCCTTAAAATTAAAAAAAAAAAAAAAAAATACCGAGAGAAAAGAAATTTCAAATTTCTGCTTAAATATGGCAAAAATAATTACAAACATTCTGTAAAATTTTATCTACTAGATAATAAAATCTATTCCTTTGAAACATTCTCCTCCGACGCCGAGATTCTAGCCAGAAAGCTTTTGAATAGCAGACAAGTGGGCTTCCACAGAGCCATCTAAGCTACGCATTAAAGACTGAAATTAAGGTTTAGTTTTAAAATCTAAATCGCAGAAATGGTCCGATGTCACTAAATTAATTCATTAAAGTAATATAACGCTTCTTCACAATTTTATAACCTAATAAGGAACCATTAATCAATTCCTCCTTTGAAACAAATCCCGTTTGACTGAAAGTTGTGATTCTCATCAGAATTGCAAAAAATCTCGTACATTTTTTTTTTTCGTATAAGACTATATTATGTGACACGGGAAACTTGAAATATTCGTCAATACTGTAGGTTTGACCCACAACCTTTATTTCATTTTGAAAATATTTTTGAGTGATAAGCACAAGACGGAAGCATAATGTTATTTTTCAGCCTTTTCTCGTAACTATATATATATATATGTTACATTATTAGATCTAATTCCGCGATTTCCTTATCTTATTCTAAATTACTACTTTATATTCACTAAATCTATATTATTAAATAATCTCTATCGTTAACTCTGTTAAATTCCCTTTAATTTAATGTCTCACTTGTCTAAATTGCTTTAATATTAAGCTTTTAGTATTCTTAAATTAAATGTTCCTTTCCGCGCCTTTTTTTCTTTCTAGATTATTCTTTTAGCTTCCTTTTTTACTTTCTCGCGCATTTCTGAGGTTATCCTTTTTCCCTTCGAATTCATTCGCGTGCTCTGTCCGCACTCTTTATATCACGTGACATTCTTAATTATTCATTGGTTGAGAGCGCGACCTATGTCATATTTGTATTCTTACACGTGAGGAACAAAAAGTTGATACTCGCTGTGTTTCAGCAGATTTTGGCAGATTTGAGTCGATTTTCCAGTTTACATCCATCCCCTGGTCACCGTCCTGTTATTCGATTATCTGGAACTTTGATTAAACCTAATTACTACTACGGAGAAGTGGCTAATTATCTGGGTGGAAACTGCACCTTTTGCAAGATGTTCTAATAAAGTGCTTAGCTGATATTATGAGTTGTTTCAATTTCTTCTGGGGAAATTTCCCGGAACGATGTATTCCATTGTTTTCACCTGACAACTGCATTTCAACAATTTGTTCTACTAATATAACAGATTCGAATTATCTGTTCTGACCACTTCTTTTACGCCATTATCGCTGGATGTGATCCACAACTACTATCGTGACAGCCAGTACTGCATTTTTAACGATAAAGCCAATCCAATGTTGCTAGAATGCAACATTTATATATATATATATATTACGCAAAGAATAAGTGGATTAAGTCGAACAGTCACGTCTTTCTTTTTCCGACATCCTGCTGGATTATTACAGTATATTAATCAGGCACTTTTGAGGTTGACTAATATTAGTACCACTTAATACAAACATCGCTATTGGAGGTATCAACATCGTGGAATATTAGCAGCTGTGGGCCGATAGAATACTTCAGCCGACTGATTTAACACGTTCACGCCGGCGCGGTGGGTCACACTTGACTGTCTCAGAGTTGTCAAGTCTCAGGCTTTTTGCACACCACTATTATTTTAGAGAAAATGTTGTTCCTTTAAATCGTCCAATTGTTCTAATTAAATAAAGCAATATTTTCTGTATTAAAATACTGGTATCCAAAAAGCCTGAGACGTAAAGCTCAGAGATAGTCGAGTGTGACCCACCGCGCAAGCGTGAGCGTGTTAATCAACTCTATCGATTTTTTATAGTGATGAGAATGGCGAAGTTCAATCAAAAATCCATCGATTCATGATACAGCCAACGTAGATTAGACCGCATCAATGGTAAATAAAGGATTAAGAAGTACAGGGTTTTCCCAATAAAACATAGGCTGCGTTCACTTGAAACTGTCATCACAACATAGAAACGTGAACAATTCCCACGGTGCTAGAATTTATCAGAGCGTCCATGCTAGGGCACGAACCAATATGTCTTGCGAAAAGGATGTTAAAAGACGATTTAGATATTTTACGCCACTTTGAACACCATGTAACACATTAGATAAACAATCAAACAGCACAAAAAACTTCTCATTCAAATGAGATCATGCTATAGCGTTTTATTAGAATGCGCGAAGGAATACCAATTGAAATGTAAACTTCATCCGAACCAAAAAAATTTAATGAGCGAGACACGAAAGAAAATGCAATCCTTCACTCGAACAATGGAAAGTGTGATAGAGGGTAGATATAATTGAGTTCCGGATCGACTGACGGAGGGATTTCGATGTAATACTGCTGACGTAAGACAGGTGGCGGGAATTTGATATGGAATAAAATAAAATAGTAAAAATAGCTTTTATAAAAATTCGCAATTTAAAAGTAGCTGCGCTCAGAATATTAAAGTTTTGGTAGCTGATAAAAATTAATGAAGGGATTAAAATTTTAGATTAAGTTTTTGAATAAGACTATTATTAAGAAACGCGTTTTAACTTTATAGGAATTTAACTAGAAATAAATAATAGATAATATTAAGAAATAGGGAAATAATGAATACGCCAGCAATTTAGAATAATTTAAATGAATCTTGCAAAAGAAAATTTTATATAACACTAACACACACACACACACATATATATACATAAAAGTCAGGCGACAAAGTAAGCTTTCTATTCGTCAATAGCAGCCTACTACGCCACTTGAAAATAAAGTTGATGAACATATTTTTTGATTTATAGTGTACTTTATTTACTTGTCGAAAGATAAGATAGTTAAGTAAAACATGGTATAGTTAATTGACACGTATTTTCAGACTTTTCAAAATTGCAGTTCTTAAAGGTTAGATAATTGGTGATGTTTTTCCAAACTAAAATCTCCCGTTTCCCTTGTAATGTAAGCGAATATGTTTTAATAATTAGGATTTACATTTTCAAACAAATAATTATGTACTTATTGCAGTAATAAATAGAATAATTTGCATTATTTGAATTGAAAGCGTATGTAAGCTGTTTTATGACCCTGCTTACAATAATAATAATCAATTTGTAAAATTTTGTATATGATATACAACATATTGAGAAGCATTAGAATTATATAGTGGAGAGACGAAATAAATCTGTTACTGAACTAGTTATAAAATATAGTAAAATTAAATATCTTCATGGAATTATATTCAAGTTAATATGAATTCAGCATTCTATTATTATTTGAATATTTCAATAAATTAACGTTTTGCGCATCTTACAATTTTTACAATTTTCAGGATAGGTCGGGACTTAAAGAAATAAAATAAAACCATTACATTAGTAGTGGTGATCACGAAAATAAGTAGAAAAATATGATCAAATGCGAAGATGTCAAAAATTGCATGTGTAAAGAATAGGGTTTTGAGATAACTTTGGAAGTGTGGAAACAATAATCGGACATTTACAAGTACAAGTTTGGAAGATTACGAATTTGGATTACGTATTTGTCGTAATCCAAAGATTGTGTCAAATCGAAAGATTATGCATTTGGCTAAACCTAAATAAAGCTTTTAGAAGTAATTTCACAAATGCATGTGAGAAATGCGGGATTGAAATACCAGAAAAAAAAAACTATTATCACACTGCTAATAAAAGTGATTAAAAACATAGCAAATTGGGATGAGGATTTAACAAAAGGACAGCTTAGAAGAAAATATGGCAGCCAGAAACGCGAAAGCAGAAGAAGAAAAAGAGAAACAGGAAAAAAAACTACAGGCGCAGAAAGAACTCGACGAGAAATAATTACAAGCAGAACTTGAAGAAAATAAATTGCGATTTCAGGCTGATATTGAAGAAATGAAACCTAAAATGCAAAAAAGAAATGAAGAGTAGAATTGGAACTAAATATCGCTATACAAAGTTCCAGATTAAGAAAAACAGATTTTGTGAAGGTATGATAATAAGGATTACATAAACTGCAGAGTAAATTTAACTGATATTACGAAGGTAGCTAACCAGGAACAAATACAAGGATTAATTCCCTGACCGCCGAGCAAAAGGGAAAAAATATAATGTTGTTTTCTCTGTAAGTTTTTAAAAAGCTAAAAAAAGATATTTTTTCTAACATGATATAAAAATGTTTGTTACGTATAAAGGTTATAAAAAGGTTTGTTACGCATAAACAAACGTTACCTATACGTAACAAACTTTTTTATATCATGTTAGAAAAACATATTTTTTTAGCTTTTTAAAAAAACTTACAGAGAAAACAACATTATAATTTTTCCCTTTTGCTCGGCGTAACAAACATTTATAGACCTTGAGAGTATTAATCATAACTTAATTTTGTAAAACTGGATCATAACTGTAGGATTATATTAATTCAAATAATGCTTCTATTGTAGAGAAACCTATAGTAGTGAACAAATATATCAGTTCGCGGCGGTGAGAAGGTTAAAGAAATCGTACAAACCGAATAAAACAAAAGATAATGGACTATAAATGAAAAGAATACTGCCAGATGAAAAACCTATCTGCGAACGTCTTAGGAGTTCCTCATATTTTGCAGCACTAGTAATCCTGAGTCAGGTAAACGAAATAGATAAGAAAATAGTCAATGTTATACAAGAGAGATCCAAAAAATAAAGCCACTGGGAAGAAAACTGAAAGTAACACCATTTGAACAACTGTTTCCGGAGATACTAATAACTTTAAACAAAAAAGAGCAGAAAAAGACATAAAACAAAATCGGCTAGAAAGGAAATTTCCCAAAACAATTTTTATCAAAAAATTGAAGATAATACTACTGTAAATACTACAAGAAATGTTAAAGAAAACAAAAAATAACAATTCCACAAGGAAACCTGAACCGATTCAACCTGAATCACCTGCTGACAAATCCAAGTGATGTAAATATTTGCCAAAATTACAACGTATCAATAAGATAACAACAAGTAAGAAAAAATCATGCGTCAAGCATAGATTATAAAACGCTTTCCAACACATTCAGAATAATGTAACAAAACTGAACTGTTAAAAAAAAATAAAATATTACGTCTAATTCAACCATATGGAAACGCATAATACATTTCAAAACCCAAATTCAGCTGTCCCCATCCACAATCGGAAAATTATGCGAATTTTTTCAGCAGGCCTGTATATCATATATAGATTTCAATCTATTAACTACATGCATGCCAAAATTGAGTTCACTTAAGAGATACACATACTTCCGTTAAAAATTTACCTTCAGCAATTTCCTCTAATAAGGAGAGCGGTACGCGAATACTTTTGTGTAGCCCTGTATTTGAGTTATAGAATTTATATGCAACGAGTAAGATGCAAAAATGAATTAAATATAAAATCGCATACCGAATTTTAAACCGTACACTCCAGCAATTTTTACTCAAAGACAGTACTGCACGCTAACTAATTTATTTTGTGTGTCCCTGTAAATGAATAAAAAATGCTATGAATGCTTTGTTCGTGATCATAGTGAAATGCAGTGATTTATATCAGTTTCAATACATTTTAAATAGTATAATGTCATTAAAATACTCTGCAAACGATTTTTTCCCGTATACAATAATGTAATGGAACATTTTTGAGTGCCCCTGTAAATGAATGATTAATCCTACATACTTCATATACAATACCAAACATGCTTTGGTGACCCTAAATAACCTTTATCAATTCCATGAAAATCCGAGTATATTTACGGGAGTTAGAGCGTGGAAAGGCGGACAGACGGACAGACAGCCTGACGGACTGACGGCCAGACGGCCAGACATACCGAATGCATAAACACTTTTCAACTTTGTTGGGAAGTGTTAAAAACGCAGAGCACGAATTATAGTCCCTATGTGCTAATGACAATAGGCAAAATGAATGACATCCACTTACAATACATAAAAAATAAGAATAAGAATATACCAAGCCGTATTATGAACAAATGAGTAGCCATAACAGAGAAGGTGAACAGAGGAGAAAAACATACTCAAAATACCTGCAGAAAACAAGGTTCAATTTAATAACAAAAGCCAACTGTCATGAAAGTACGAGATTGGTCATATAGTGGCAGTAAAGAGGATGCAATTTGGAAACATTAAGAAACTGAAAGAAAATGTATGGGACCATATGATTTTAGTGCGGCCAAGAGTCGCGATCAATATGAAGTAGAATAAATAGTATGTGATGTGTAGGGCGAGGAAATACAATAACCGTATGCGATTATATGAATCCGTTGCCTATGGGTTAAATACCTGAATAATTTATCCTGGATAATGTATATGTGTATGTTGAACATGTAAGAATATATTCTGTACAAGAAAGAATATACAAATAAATTTAGATGTTTATATATGAATATAGATCTAGCCAACATCCATCAATTCAGGATGACAGATCTTGAAGAATTAAAATTTAGATAGCATCATTTATTTCATATACGATTTACGTGATGAAATTAACTAAATCTCTGGTATTTATTATCGTCTATAATTTTGAAAGCAGGATATATCAAAGTGCAATTCGCGGATCACACGCACATGTACTTTACGCTTTAAAACACCGAAAGGAGGCAGTCTTCATGAATCATGGAAAATACATGATTCATGAAGCATTCACACGGAAGCTGTCAATAAAGGAATTGGCTTCATTAGGCCTAATTAGCAAGTTTTACAGATATTACTTAAAATAATGTTATAAGTGCGAATCCTGGTATGTTTGAAAAAGCTAGTTATAAAGTATTGAAAAATTAAATTACTTCAAGGAAATTAAATGTAAGTTTGTATGTTTTCGGAATTATGTTATCGTTTCAATATTTGAATGAATTTACGTTTTGCACATATATTTCTTACATAATTAAACGAAAAATTTTAGAATTACTAAAGAATATTTGTTAAATAAAACTAAAGTATAAATACTGAAAAAAACTTAGATAGTCCTATGTAAATACTCAGTGTGATTTCAATACGTTATTTGTCAAGAAAAAGGATTCTGATAAGTTGAAAAGACGCAAAAAACATGCACCCTCCTTTGCAAAGAAGTAAAGAAATTGTATGCTAAATTTTGAATTAAATTATTAACCAAAACTTATGCACTTTTATTATTATAAAGCAGAGAATTTATATTTTAAACATTCGTGTAAGTAATGAAAAATTAAACATCGAGTTGCCGTATGTATTTTCGATCTAATTTGGAATATACGTACAAGAGATATTAAAGAAATAATAATATTATTATATATTTATGAATAAAATTAGTTTATAGAAAAAATCCTTACACTAAATCAGCAATGAAATCTACAGGATCGGTTTACGAAATAGGTGCTGCAGCCTCATTTATATTCCACGCCAGTATTTTTAAATAATATTACGAGTATGCAAGACATGCACTATGAACATTATTCTATAGAAACGGACATAGAGAAAAGTATACGCTAGATGCTTCGCTGCCTGCATGAAAAGCTAAATTTGAAACCGCATTATAATTGACGAATATTTAAATGAATTATTACACTTTTTGTTTCAATAAGATTCTCATGTTTCTTTGGTTATACGTTCATTTGACTAAGTTTGAACCTTGCCGACAATAAATTAATTAATTATGCGACAAAATAAATAAGAAATGTAAAAACAAACCTTCTTCATTTTAAAGTAGTGCATATGAAACGTTCAAATCTAAGAGACGTTTGTACTTGAAATAAAATAAATACATTTTTATGATTAGTTAAATGTGTGTCTTTTTAATGTTTATTATAAATGAAGTGATAAAAATTTTGGATTTCCTCAAAATATAATTTTGAAATCTAATTCTTGATTTTCCTTTTAAGAAATAAATTATTTAACACCACTCTTTCAGTTTTTTCTATACGTTAAGAAATTTATTAATAAGTTGTTATTGTCATAGGTTCTTTTCTTTTTCTCTCAGCGTCAAGAACCCAGTGCTTATAATTTAAACCATAAAAGCAATTTTTAAGTCTTTAATAAAAATAGTCGGATGTACCTATCCCAAAGGGTGGAGGGGAGATTTCAGCGTGTGGTAGTGGAAATTAAAAAAAAATAATAATAACAAATACAGCAGACGAAAAAACTAGTCGGATGTGCCAATCACAAAACTTTCTTCTATCTCATACATGTTAATACTTCAAAATTCGCTAACACAGTGAAAAATTAAATGGCAATCTATGCTCATTATGAGGATGCTAAAAAGATGAAATTCGGTGCATTAGTTCTTGGGATATGACTGTCGCTCAAATCGTGTAAATGCAGCAAAATGCAGCATAGCAGTGCCAACAATTGTGTGATTTACACCAGAACCTAATCATCATCAACTTATGTGAACGTCTAACTGAATATAAATTTTGGGGGAAATTCGAGCATTAGTTCTTGAGATAGATCTATTGCGGTAATCATGACAAATGCAGCATAGCCTGCTGAACAATTTACACCAACACATAATCACCAGCAACATTAATCAAGGTATACTTTAATCGGAAGTTTCATGAAAATTCATGCATTTGTTCTTGAGATAGAACTACTGAGAAAGTGGTGCAAAATGCAGCATAGCAGCGCCACTCATTGGGCAAAGTACACCAACACGTAATCAGCATCTTTTCATATCAAGGACTAACTGAATCTGAAGTTTGATGAAAATGTGTGCATCAGTTCTTGAGATAGAGCTATTGCGTATATCCTGAAAAATGCAGCATAGCAGCGCCATCTGTTGGGCGATTTACACAAACACATAAACGGCATCAACTCATATCAAGAACTAACAGAAACTGAAGTTTTATGAAAATCCGTGCATTAGTTCTTGAGGTAGAGCTATTGCGTAAATCCTGCAAAATGCAGCATAGCAACGCCATCTTTTGGGCGATTTACACCAAGACGTAAACAGCACCAACTCATATCAAGAACTAAATGAATCTGAAGTTTTATGAAAATGCGTGCATTAGTTCTTGAGATAGAGCTATTGCGTAAATGCTGCAAAATGTAGCAAAGCAGCGTCTGTTGGGCGATTTACACCAAAAACTAATCAGCACCAATCCGTACCCGGGACTATCTGAATATAATGTTTTATTAAATTCCGTTTGTTAGTTCTTGAGATAGAGCGCCCACAAAATTTGTGTCACATACAGACAGACAGTCTCACAGACTCACAGACAGACATTTTGTAAAAACATGTTGTTTGGGATCTCTGAGCCCTAAAACGTGTAAATCCATCGATAAACGAAAGTCGAAAATTTTCACGAAAACAATACTTTCTTCTTGTATAGATAGAAGAAAGTTAAAATTGTATTTTATTAATTTCTTTAGTGCTACTATTTTATGTTTTCAGTCTAAATTTTAATAAGAATTCGTTGTGTACGCGAAGAGCTTTTTTTGTGATAAATTAGTAATCTTTACTTAAAGTCAGAAATTATACATAATCACATTACGGGTTAAAAGAAAACAGGAAACTATAACTATTTCTTTCCTAATTATCTCCATTTAAATAACTTATACTGAAAGTTTCCGACTTTCTTCAAAATTCAATCATTACTGATATCCAATATTCTGCTTATGTATTAATTTATAAAATATTTACAAAGTGAGAAAATATTTTTTTTTCACTTTTCATTATGTCAAGTATCTTGAAACTTCATTATTATTAATTATGAGTTCTTTAAATGGCAAATAAGAAACAATCTTTGAAGGTATCCTACAAAGTCAATTACAGAATCAGGTTCTTGGTGACCTAGATTCATGACCTGTACAGCTAATCTACATGAAATTAATGAACTTTCTTTTGAGCACTTCAATAATCTGAAATTGTTCATTGTGTCTAATGTTATAGGAAAATTCTATCATTATTATAATAATAGTTTGTATGTTGTAGAATGTCTTGCTAAACTTTGAGGAGTTCTGAATGCTCTTTCAGTGGATTAATATCTTAATTTGAAAACTATGCAGGGAAAAATCTTGATTTCGTTCTATATCTACCATGAATAAATTTTATATTAATAATCTTTCGTAAAACTTATATATATGTTACCGGCCAAACCCGATTTTAGGCCATACTAGATTGGCCTAGGCCAAACTAGTTTATCCTAACGCGCATAGGATAAACTAGTTTTTCCTAGGCCAAACTAGTTTAACCTAACGCCCATAGGATAAACTAGTTTTTCCTAGGCCAAAATTGTTTGGTCTAACACTCATAGGATAAACTAGTTTAGCCTGCTATTCATTGGTCTGAACTAGTTTATCCTAGTCCGATCTATTTTATCCTAGGCCAATTCAATTTGGCGTGCATTTATTGATCCCTAAGACCGCTTTGGCGCCAACATTCTAGTTTATACTAGAACAATTCAATCTGACGTGCTTTAATTGATGCCAACCAGTGTTGAGCATGCTCACAAATAAATAAATAAATAAATAAATAAATAAAAAAGAAAGAAAGAAAACGAACTCATTCAAACTCTAATTCAGTTTCTCAAAAATGAGTCAAGTTCGCACTCAAATTCAAAATTTTTCAAACGAATCCGCTCAACTGAAACACATCTATGAAAGTGACCGAAGTTCATTAAAAACTTTTTTTTTATTTGCTATTTTTTAAATATAATAGAAGTTTAGCCTTCAAATTTACAAAATTTTGTGAACTAGCCTATTAGTTATTCGATGTAAGGATCTTTACGGGCCCGCCCAATTTTCCACCCCCACACTCGGTCCGGGTTTGGGTTGGGGATTACTTTTTTCGAGAGGTTCGGACCGATATGGACTGGGACTCAATTTTTTCCGGCTTAATTTGGGACTGGACTGCATTCTTCTTGAGGTCTCCACTACCAGAAATTTACAGTCCAATTGCCAACCCAGCCCATATGAAAATCATTTGGACCGGCAGGATCTTTGGTCTGTTCAGTAAAAATATCAGTAGTATTTGGGCTGAGCCATTTTTTTTAATGCACGTATTTTTAAACCGCTATTATTCCACGATTAAAATTTATATATTTCTTAGCCCCGATATGCTATTTCTTTCGGCTAGCAATAAAAGTGTCGTCTCTAAAAAAAAACGTTCCGTTGTATAAGCCAGACGTAAAAAAAGCAGATGTATCAATGTGCGGCTAAATACTCTACTGCAATTTTTTTTAACTTCCAAGCATCGCGCATTTTCAATTTTTATACCGTCGTATTAGATAAAAAAGTACTTTTAACTGCGATTTGTTTGAAAACTTCATCTCAATGTATTTTTGAGATATTAATTCTTTTATAGTTTTTAGCGCCATTTGTTTAATGTTGGCAACTCACGTACTCTATTTCTGTAGAGAGTAAAAAATAAATAGTTGGAAAATTGTAATTATATTTTTTGTCGCCATTTTTTCATAAAAACTGAAATAAAATGTAATTAAAATAGTGCTATTTTGAAAAAATATAAATGAATGATTTCTGATAAAACATGGAGCTATTATAAGCTATATTTAATTTTAAGTATCTATATTAATGTTACAAACAAATGAAGGCATATGAATCATTAGATAGCCGATTTTTTTGTCGAGTTTCTTGAATGACGACATCTATTTTTTTGGATTTATGTATTATTCAGCGATAGTGACGTCCTATGAATAATTTACTGTAGATGCTGTTAAGACTGGATCGTAAATGAGGAATTATTCAGCTGATACGAATGACGTCATTTTATATAAATTAAAAACGTGTGTTTCAAGTCTTAAAATTAAAATAAGTTTTGTACTATCTATATTTATATGCTTTTTTTTTTTTTTTTATCGGGGGAGACACTAAATTCTGAAAAAAGGAGAATTATGTTTTTAGTTATTTTTATTATTTTTTTAAGATGAGTAGAGGCATTTTTAGGTAATAAAATTAAAGTACGGTAAAACCTGAGAAAAAATAACCTGCTTATGATGAAATCCCGTGTTTAACAAAAAGAAATATGTTGATCTATGTAAAATGAGGATATTTGTATTTTTAAAAAGAATATAATGCATTTGTAACAGAGATGAACTTTCTAATAAGGGAACCTGCCTATAACGGATTTTTTTTCTTTTCTATGCAATTCCGTCTTAGAAGATCTTATTGTATAGAATTTTTTTAATTTTTAAATCTCCAAGCCATAGAATGAGGATTAACGATAGTAATGATTCTATTGTAAACTATATTGATTTTTTAATGAATCGCTGTTTGTATGTAAATATCTGAATAATTACTAATACCATTAATTTTTTACACGGCTTGGAAACTTGAAAATCTGAAAAACATTATGTAGAAAAACTTTCTAAGACAGAATCACATAGAAGAGAAAAAAACTTCGTTATAGTTAAGTTCCTTTTTTAGCAGGTCCGTCGTCTCTAGCAAATGTTTTATGTTTTTTTTAAACGGTTTATTATATTCAATTTGAAAATTCCGTTTAAAACGCGATTTCGTCACACACAGATTCTAAAACAAGTTTTACAGTTCTGCATCCCCATCCGTATAAATGGATATATACTATTCTTTAAAGAGAATTTTAATTGTGGAATAATGGTAGCTTAAAAATATATGTGTTTTAGGTCAAACTGGGACCGGGACTTCGCAGGATTTTTGAAAATTCCAGATATCTGAAGGAATATCAAATGTACTTCTGATATTCTTAATGCTGCATTTATTCATAATTAATTTAAAGCCAAGTGATATTTATATGAGAAAAGAAAATCAATGTTTTTTTTTTTATATTTATTTTTTTCTCACATAAATATCCCTTGGCTTTGAATTATTTATAAATAAATGCACCATTAAGGATATCAGAATTATATTTGATATTCTTTTAGAAATCTGGAATTTTCAAAAAGTTATACTGTGCATAATTAATCCTCTAAATTCTTCCTCTCCTAAATTTTATGATAACCTCTCATCCACTGTTGAACAATTTACACCAACACATAATCAGCAGCAACATTAATCAAGGTATACTTTAATCGGAAGTTTCATGAAAATTCACGCATTTGTTCTTGAGATAGGACTATTGAGAAAGTGGTGCAAAATGCAGCACAGCAGCGCCACTTATTGGGCAAAGTACACCAACACGTAATCAGCATCTTTTCATATCAAGGACTAACTGAATCTGAAGTTTGATGAAAATGTGTACATTAGTTCTTGAGATAGAGCTATTGCGTATATCCTGAAAAATGCAGCATAGCAGCGCCATCTGTTGGGCGATTTACACAAAGACATAAACGGCACCAACTCATATCAAGAACCAACAGAAACTGAAGTTTTATGAAAATACGCGCATTAGTTCTTGAGGTAGAGCTATTGCGTAAATGCTGCAAAATGTAGCATAGCAGCGTCTGTTGGGCGATTTACACTAAAAACTAATCAGCACCAATCCATACCCGGGACTACCTGAATATAATGTTTTATTAAATCCCGTTTGTTAGTTCTTGAGGTAGAGCGCCCACAAAATTTGTGTCACATACAGACAGACAGTCTCACATACTCACAGACAGACATTTTGTAAAAACATGTTGTTTGGGATCTCTGAGTCCTAAAACGTGTAAATCCATCGATAAACGAAAATCGAAAATTTTCACGAAAACAATACTTTCTTCTTGTATAGATAGAAGAAAGTTAAAAAAGTCCTTCCGGCCAGTGCCGGGAGGAAGAGGTAGCTTTCATAATCCTTATTTAAAAAAAGCCAACTTATATCATGCAAACACACGAAGCTCAATTTAGTGGAAACCGAATATAGGAGATTCAATACTAATTTTTATCAATATAATGAATGAGAATTTCGCGAAATTAGTCAGCTTTATCCAAGCTGCTTTTCTTTAAAGTAACTTATATTTGGCTGCCAAATTCGGCAATTTCTTAAAGTGCCTGTCATTTTAAGACAACATGGTGGATGAGGCTAAGCAGTGAACTTGGTCGAGACCATAGTAATTGCTGTGCACATGCTCACTCACATCGGAATCGGTTAATATATAGGAGTGCTGTCGCATGCAAAAAATCAGATTTTTCAAAATGTCACCCACAATAGAAATTGAAACTGCTATATCTGAGCCATTTTTTAAGGTAAAGACAAACAAAAAATGCTCCTGAATCCTTATATCAAGATCAAATACTTAAGAAAGAAACCTTTTTCAATTTCTAATTTTTTTGCACCTCACTTTAAATATATATATTTTTTTTAATTTAATGGCCGCCATTTTGAAACAAGATGGCTGATGAATCTGGCCAGCGAACTTGGTCGAGGTGTTGATGTATACTATCCACATGCCTTCTTACATCAAAATAGGCGAATACGCGTGTTATCGCGTGACAAATACAAGATCGTTTCAAAATGTTAGCCATGCTAGAAATTCAAAGAGCTATAAATCAACCATTTTTTAAAATATCAACAAAAGAACAAATTTTCAGAAACAAAAACTGCTCCGGAATCTTTGTATCAAGACCAAACACATAAAAAAAATCTTTTTCATTTTCCAGTTTTTTAATACCTCATTTTGAATTTTAAATTTAATTTTTTTTAAATGGCAACCCTTTTGAAACAAGATGGCGAATGAAGCTGGCCAACGAACTCGGTCAAGACATTGGTATGTACTATGTACAGACCAAGTTACATCCAAATAGGTTCATAAATACGCCTGTTATCGCGTGACAAAAATCAGGTCGTTTTAAAATGTCAGCCACAAGAGAAATTCAAAATGCTATTGCTCAGCCATTTTTTTTTAGATATAGACGAAAGAAAAACTGTTCCGGAATCTTTGTATTAAGGTCAAACACATACAAAAAAAATATTTTTCATTTTCCAATTTTTTGGTATCTAATTTAAATTTTTTTATTTTTTAATTTTTTTTAAATGGCCGCCATTTTGAAACAAGATGGCGGATGAAGCTGGCCAACGAACTCGGTCGAGATATTTGTATGTACTATGTACACACCAAGGTACATCCAAGTCGGTTCATAAATACGCCTGTTATTACGTGAGAAAAATCAGGACGTTTCAAAATGACAGCCACGCTAGAAATTCAAAATGCTATAACTCAGCCATTTCTTAAGATATAGACGAAACAAAAACTGCTCCCGAATCTTTTTATCAAGGTCAAACACATAAGAAGAAAATATTTTTTCAATTTGCAATTTTTGGTACCACATTTCAAATTTAAATTTTTCTTAAAAATTTAAATGGCCGCCATTTTTAAACAAGATGGCGGGTGAAGCTGGCCAATGAACCCGGTCGAAACATTGGTATGTACTATGTATAAACGAAGTTACATCCAAATCGGTTCATAAATGCGCCTTTTATCGCGTGACAAAATTCAGGACGTTTCAAAATGTCAGCCACGCTAGAAATTCAAAATGCTATAACTCAGCCATTTTTTAAGATATAGACGAAACAAAATCTTCTCCGAAATCTTTGTATAAAGGTCAAATACATAAGAAAAAAATATTTTTCCATTTTCAATTTTTTGGTACCACATTTCAATTTTTACATTTTTAAAAAATTTTTAAATGGCCGCCATTTTGAAACAAAATGGCGGATGAAGCTGGCCAACGAACTCGGTCGAGAGCTTGGTATGTACTATGTACACACCGAATTACATCCAAATCGGTTCATAAATACGCCCTTTATCGCGTGACAAAATTCAGGACGTTTCAAAATGTCAGCGACGCTAGAAATTCAAAATGCTATAACTCAGCCATTTTTTAAGATATAGACGAAACAAAAACTGCCCCGGAATCTTTGTATAAAGGTCAAATACATAAGAAAAAAATATTTTTCCATTTTTAATTTTTTGGTACCACATTTCAAGTTTAATTTTTTTTTTTTAAATTTTAAATGGCCGCCATTTTGAAACAAAACTGCGGATGAAGCTGGCCAACGAACTCGGTCGAGACATTGGTATGTACTATGTACACACCGAATTACATCGAAATCGGTTCATAATTACGGGAGTTACAGTGTGACATAGGTCAGATATATATATATATATATATATATATATATCAATTTTGAACGGAGGGTGGTTTCGGGGTCTGGGGGTCATGATCGATGAAAATATACCAAAATTTTTTGAAATCGCTTTCCTCCGAACGGCTGCAATAGGTAGCTTTTTTGTAAAGAAAGCTACCTAATTGTATTTTATTAATTTCTCTAGTGCTACTATTTTATGTTTTCAGCCTAAATTTTAATAAGAATTCGTTATGTACGCGAAGAGCTTTTTTTGTGATAAATTAGTAATCTTTACTTAAAGTCAGAAATTATACATAATCACATTACGGGTTAAAAGAAAACAGGAAACTATAACTATTTCTTTCCAAATTATTTCCATTTAAATAACTTATACTGAAAGTTTTCGACTTTCTTCAAAATTCAATCATTACTGATATCCAATATTCTGCTTATGTATTAATTTATAAAATATTTACAAAGTGAGAAAATATTTTTTTTTCACTTTTCATTATGTCAAGTATCTTGAAACTTCATTATGTTTAATTATGAGTTCTTTAAATGGCAAATAAGAAACAATCTTTTAAGGTATCCTACAAAGTCAATTACAGAAACAGGTTCTTGGTGACCTAGATTCATGACCTGTACAGCTAATCTACATGAAATTAATGAACTTTCTTTTGAGCACTTCAATAATCTGAAATTGTTCATTGTGTCTAATGTTATAGGAAAATTCTATCATTATTATAATAATAGTTTGTATATTGTAGAATGTCTTGCTAAACTTTGAGGAGTTCTGAAAGCTCTTTCAGTGGATTAATATCTTAAGTTGAAAACTATGCAGGGAAAAATCTTGATTTCGTTCTATATCTACCATGAATAAATTTTATATTAATAATCTTTCGTAAAACTTATATATGTTGCCGGCCAAACCCGATTTTAGGCCATACTAGATTGGCCTAGGCCAAACTAGTTTATCCTAACGCGCATAGGATAAACTAGTTTTTCCTAGGCCAAACTAGTTTATCCTAATGCCCAAAGGATAAACTGGTTTTTCCTAGGCCAAACTAGTTTAACCTAACGCCCATAGGATAAACTAGATTTTCCTAGGCCAAACTAGTTTGGTCTAACACTCATAGGATAAACTCGTTTAGCCTGCTATTCATTGGTCTGAACTAGTTTATCCTAGTCCGATCTATTTTATCCTAGGCCAATTCAATTTGGCATGGATTTATTGTAACAAAGACCGCTTTGGCGCCAACATTATAGTTTATCCTAGTCCAATTTAATCTGACGTGCTTTAATTGATGCCAACCAGTGTTGAGCACGCTCACAAATAAATAAATAAATAAATAAATAAAAAAGAAAGACAGAAAACGAACTCATTCAAACTCTAATTCAGTTTCTCAAAAATGAGTCAAGTTCGCACTCAAATTCAAAATTTTTCAAACGAATCCGCTCAACTGAAACACATCTATGGAAGTGACCGAAGTTCACTAAAAACTTTTTTTTTATTTGCTATTTTTTAAATATAATAGAAGTTTAGCCTTCAAATTTACAAAATTTTGTGAACTAGTCTTTTAGTTATTCGATGTAAGGATCTTTACGGGACCGCCCAATTTTCCATTCCCACACTCGGTCCGGGTTTGTTTTGGGGATTACTTTTTTCGAGAGGTTCGGGCCGATATGGACTGGGACTCAATATTTTTCCGGCTTAATTTGGGACTGGACTGCATTCTTCTTGAGGTCTCCACTACCAGAAATTTTCAGTCCATTTTCCAACCCAGCCCATATGAAAATCATTTGGACCGGCAGGATCTCTGGTCTGTTCAGTAAAAATATCAGTAGTATTTGGGCTGAGCCATTTTTTTTAATGCACGTATTTTTAAACCGCTATTATTCCACGATTAAAATTTATATATTTCTTAGCCCCGATATGCTATTTCTTTCGGCTAGCAATAAAAGTGTCGTCTCTAAAAAACAACGTTCCGTTGTATAAGCCAGACGTAAAAAAAAAGCAGATGTATCAATGTGCGGCTAAATACTCTAGTGCAATTTTTTTTAACTTCTAAGCACCGCACATTTTAAATTTTTATACCGTCGTATTAGGGAAAAAAATACTTTTAACTGCGATTATTTTGAAAACTTCATCTCAATGTATTTTTGAGATATTAATTCTTTTATAGTTTTTAGCGTCATTTGTTTAATGTTGGCAACTCACGTACTCCATTTCTCTCGAGAGCAGAAGATAAATAGTTGGAAAATTGTAATTATATTTTTTGTCGCCATTTTTTCATAAAAACTGAAAAAAAATATAATTAAAATAGTGCTATTTTGAAAAAAAATATAAATGAATGATTTCTGATAAAACATGGAGTTATTATAAGCTATATTTAATTTTAAGTATCTATATTAATGTTACAAACAAATGAAGGCATATGAATCATTAGATAGCCGATTTTTTTGTCGAGTTTCTTGAATGAAGACATCTATTTTTTTTTTTTTTTGGATTTATGTATTATTCAGCGATAGTGACGTCCTATGAATAATTTACTGTAGATGCTGTTAAGACTGGATAGTAAATGAGGAATTATTCAGCGGATACGAATGACGTCATTTTATATAAATTAAAAGCGTGTGTTTTAAGTCTTAAAATTAAAATAAGTTTTGTACTATCTATATTTATATGTTTTTTTTTTTTTTTTTTTTATCGGGGGCGACACTAAATTCTGAAAAAAGGAGAATTCCCGTTTTTAGTTATTTTTATTAATTTT
Source organism: Maratus speciosus (assembly GCA_963932465.1). Lineage (NCBI taxonomy): Eukaryota > Metazoa > Arthropoda > Arachnida > Araneae > Salticidae > Maratus > Maratus speciosus. The sequence continues at coordinate 185,229,405 of OZ010800.1, forward strand.
TTTAGGATGAGTAGAGGCATTTTTAGGTAATAAAATTAAAGTACGGTAAAACCTGAGAAAAAATAACCTGCCTATGATGGAATCCCGTGTTTAACAAAAAGAAATATGTTGATCTATGTAAAATGAGGATATTAGTACTTTTAAAAAGAATATAATGCATTTGTAACAGAGATGAACTTTCTAATAAGGGAACCTCCTTATAACGGATTTTTTTTCTTTTCTATGCAATTCCGTCTTAGAAGATCTTATTGTATAGAATTTTTTTAATTTTTAAATCTCCAAGCCATAGAATGAGGATTAACGATAGTAATGATTCTATTGTAAACTATATTGATTTTTTAATGAATCGCTGTTTGTATGTAAATATCTGAATAATTACTAATACCATTAATTTTTTACACGGCTTGGAAACTTGAAAATCTGAAAAACATTATGTAGAAAAACTTTCTAAGACGGAATCACATAGAAGAGAAAAAAACTTCGTTATAGTTAAGTTCCTTTTTTAGCAGGTCCGTCGTCTCTAGCAAATGTTTTATGTTTTTTTTAAACGGTTTATTATATTCAATTTGAACCGATTAAAAAAAAAATTCCGTTTAAAACGCGATTTCGTCACACACAGATTCTTTAACAAGTTTTACAGTTCTGTATCCCCATCCGTATAAATGGATATATACTATTCTTTAAAGAGAATTTTAATTGTGGAATAATGGTAGCTTAAAAATATATGTGTTTTAGGTCAAACTGGGACCGGGACTTCGCAGGATTTTTGAAAATTCCAGATATCTGAAGGAATATCAAATGTACTTCTGATATTCTTAATGCTGCATTTATTCATAATTAACTCAAAGCCAAGTGATATTTATATGAGAAAAAACAAATCAATGTTTTATTTTTTTTTATATTTATTTTTTTCTCACATAAATATCCCTTGGCTTTGAATTATTTATAAATAAATGCACAATTAAGAATATCAGAATTATATTTGATATTTTTTCAGAAATCTGGAATTTTCAAAAAGTTATACTGTGCATAATTAATCCTCTAAATTCTTCCTCTCCTAAATTTTATGATAACCTCTCATCCACTTCTTCGGTCATGTCAAATGGAACATAGTTTGTAACTACCGGCGGCGGTGAAATGTGGAATATAGGGGACAGTATCCCACTCCACATCGAATAAATTATATTATACAGGGGTGACGGCAATGCTACTATAGACAAGATTGGGGACGTTGTGGTAGTTGGGATCAATCAAAGCAGGTCAAATTGGATTGGTCTAGGATAAACTAGAAGTTTGTTGCCGAAGCGGTCTTTGGGATCAATAAAATCACGCCAAATTGAATTGGCCTAGGATAAACTAGATCGGCCTAGGATAAGCTAGTTTGGACCAATGAATAGCAGGCTAAACTAGTTTATCCTATGAGCGTTAGGCCAAACTAGTTTGTCCTAGGAAAAACTAGTTTATCCTATGGGCGTTAGGATAAACTAGTTTGGCCTAGGAAAAACTAGTTTATCCTACGGGCGTTAGGATAAACTAGTTTTTCCTAGGCCAAACTAGTTTATCCTATGCGCGTTAGGATAAACTAGTTTGGCCTAGGCCAATCTAGTTTGGCCTAAAATCGGGTTTGGCCGGTAACATATATATTAATTTCATTGTTTATTGATAACTATGTCGTAAAGAAATGCTTCATACACTCAATGTATATTACTGTAATTTTTGTTCTTACATGCGTAAAAAATTAAGTAATAAATTTTTTATATATTATACAGGGTCTGTACGTGTTTAGGCACCAGAAATTTTGTAAAATATTGGTCCCTATATCTTAATTTAGATTTTTTTTGTCCATTAAAAAATGCAAAAATTACTTTACAATGATTCTGATATAATGCGGTTGAAATTTCTTTAAGCGCACGAACCCTGTTATACGGACAGTGCCTTATATTACTATATTTTGTTTTCTTTTCAATATAGATATTTATTACATCTATACATATTATAGTTTAAACATCTATAAATTTTAATCTTTTAAGTTAGAAATTTTTCGTTTCTAGAAGGTAAAAAGACTGGATTATTTAAAAAAATAACGTACATTGGAAGAAATTATATTGTAAGAATATTTATTAATTTGCCAACAAATAGAATATCTCTGTTACATAAATCAATCTATGCGGAAAGGCAGAAGGTGTAAAGTATTGTGATTTTATTGGATAATGCGTTGTACACGAGATGAAAAATGTTCTACGTCATGTTAAAATGTGACAAGAATGATAGAAAATGTTCAGCGATAGTTTCGTATGCTTCACACTCAAGACCTGCCTACTCCTCAATACCCAGAGATTTTACAATGTAAGTTGGATACACGCGGCGATTCTCAGTCTTCGATTTCTTTACAGAAGTCGTGCAGTACGCAAACATTGCCCAGTAGTCTTCCACCTCGTTCAACAGGGTATGGCATTCAAGTCCAATTTCTAAAGATGTAATTCCGTACTTTGTAACATACAAAAATTGAGAACTGAGAATTGCATCAATTGCCAAAAAGTTCCACAATGGGTATTTAATAAATTAGAACAGGAAATCAAGTGTCTTTCAAATTGTTTTGAGTTGATTGTACGCTTTATGGATGCGTTGACACAATATAGGTATATACCAAGTACTCCAGACAATAGGGAAATTTACCTAGCAAAATTAATGGTAGTTCTGGAAATTGGCTTACTTTATGTTTTTTTGGGTCGCTGAATCCGAATTTGTAACTTCCCACCAAAATTCCCCCCGCAACCCCCCTCCCCCCCAAATTTTGGTAAAAAGTCCCTCAAAAATGGTTTTTATTAAAAAAATCAATTTTATTTTATTTTATTAAATTCAGAAACTAGACAAAATTTCCAACAAATGGGATATATGACATCATGGCGTAGGATAAACGGGGAGAGAGGGGGCTGAGTCGGAACATTCCCCGCGCGCTTTTCTCAAAAACCAAATTTTTTCAAAAAATCATTTTTTGGGGGGGTTGCCGAGTGAAAATTTGGTGGGAAGTTACAAATTTAGATTCAGCAACCCAAAAAAAAACATAAAGTGAGTCGAAATCCAGAACTAATATTAATTTTGCCAAGTAAAATCCCCTATTGCCTAGACTTCATAACTTAGTGCACGTAGCGCCGCAGTGCATGTTCAGAGGCAGCCCTCCCACTCCTCGTTCATCCTATGTCATACTGTCATATATCCTATTTGTTGCAAATTTCGTCTAGTTTCTGAATTTCGTAATGCTTTCCCCCCCTAAAACAATAAGAAATTTAAGTTAAAAACAACTATTGAAGGGGGGTAGGGCGGTAAAAAAAAATTTTTTGGGGCGGGTTAAAAATTCGGATTCAGCGACCCAAAAAACTTAAAGTAAACCTTATAGAGAAAGTTCGGAGGGGAGATGGGAGGGCGAATGTAACGTGTGAGTGGTTAAGTGGAATTGTGCAACTTAGTCCACAGAGCACCGCACGCATGTTCCGAGGCAGATCCCCCTTCCCCTTCATCCTAAGTCATAATGTCATATATCTAATTTGTTGCAAATTTTGTCTACTTTCTGAAATTCTGGATACTTTTTCCCTAAAATAATAATTTTTTTTTTGGGGTGGGGATGGGGTCATTTTACCAAAATTTGTGGTGGTGGGGGGGGGGGGGGTTGCCGGAGGAAATTTTGGTGGGAAGTTAAAAATTCGGATTCAGCGACCCAAAAAACATATACTAACCTTTTATCCAGAACTACCATGAATTTTGCTAGGTAGAGCCCCTATACGGTCTCTATTGCCTGGACTAAAGGATATATCGAACAAGTCTTCTTTCAGTGAAAAATTACAATATGGAGTGACTTCATCGTCATATTTTTAAGACACTAGTCTAGTCATGGACTGACGTTCGTCAGCTAATGTTAAACCACTAGGAGGATTGTGTATAATAACCTCTTTTTCATTTTAATATTTTAAAACCATGTCTTTTGCATAGGACATTTAATGTCTATATCTAAAGTGATTTTTTTTTCTATTTTAATGGTTGTTTATTTAATTTAATATTTCTTTCTTATTGTTTGAAGAGTTTGTAGCAACAAGGTTCATCAACAGGTATTGGCATGTTTAGATAAAATCTGTTTTAAAGATTTTGTTGAAATCGTGAAATCAGGTATTGCTTGTCTGATGGAGGATTTCATAGAATTATACTGTTTCTATAAATTGAGCATCATATCTTTATTTAAAAAAAAAATTCTTTAGTAATATGTTTATTAACGAACGTTTATGAAAATGTGACGTAACCTTCTACTTTTAAATGAACTTATGCATTTTTTAATGCAAAAATGACACAGTTAATTATGATTATTATTTACTATCAGTTAATATGAATTATTATCAACTGTTTCATATCAATAAGTTTATTTTCACATAACAACAACAAAAAAATCGAGTATAATACATTTGGCAAAAACTGGCTTCTTTCTATTAATCGACGTAAAAATTTAACCTGAAATTTAATCCTTTTCTACAGTTTTTACATTACTCCTCTCCGCAGATGCCTCGAAAATAGCTAAATTATAGCTTTGGCTAATATGAGGTATATGACTTTTTAAATTGGCAACTATTTTGATATTAAACTACACAGCTTTCCTGTATTCACTGCTCAAGGTACATAGAATTCTTAATAGATTAAAGACACAGATTTTTCAGTGTTTTTCAACATAAACTTTCTTGAAAATATACAAGTTAAAAAACAAAAAGGACACATGCTACATTGCGGACCAATACATTTTTTCAACGAAAACTTTGAAATAGAAAAGGGCATAAGCCACATTGGAAAGTTAAATATATTTTATAGTCAGCAGGTGAATTATGATATATTGAATCAGAACTAATGGTGCGATGATGGTACTTTACTATAAGTCACCAAAACAAAAAAGAGATCATGCTAAAATATAAAAATTATTGTGTTGAGTAATAAATGTACATGCGACACTAAAAGTACAGCACGGTGTTTGTAAACTACAATGTTAATTTCGAGTCAATACATCATCTTTCGATGAAGGATTAGAGCTGCAAAAATTTAGATAATAATTTCCGTTCTTTATACTAGTGTCTGAATCTAAATCATTTTCAATTTCCTTTGGGAAATTTCACTTTGAAGCAGATTGTCGAAATATCTCTTAATTTTTTCAGAAATATTAAAGTGGCTAGCGACTTTTTTGGGATATGCTCCCATGAAGGTATCTAGATTTTTATGAAAATGTTGATTACATAACTTCATTTGATCTATTACGAAATATTTATATGGCATTTTACATTTTTGTTAAAGTAAGTGATTACTTTATTTTAACATATTTTAAATATTTACTTCACAAAAACCATATTTAATAAGAACACTTCAAGAAAATGATCTGAATATTTATGCAACAGTGAGTTATGCTTTTCGCAGCCCAATTAATTTTATTACACAATTTATTAATCATAAAAGCATTCATATAACTCATTCATATGTATGCATAGCAATTCATTGACAGTTTACCAAACTGCGCTAAAGTTTTAGACTGTATTGCTGCACATAGGCGATTTTTATTAGTTATGTCACTTGATTCAAAAATTGTTTATCTAAACATATGGTTTCATGGTTAAAAAAATGTTTTGAAAATGTTTCTTATTATGTTGGAAAGTGCTTTAGAATATTTGTGAGATGTATTATTTTTTTTCTTATTTGGTACGGATTTTATTCTTATTTCTTTATGTATATGTAAAAAAAAAGTCCTTCCGGCCAGTGCCGGGAGGAAGAGGTAGCTTTCAAATACCTTATTTTAAAAAAGCCAACTTATATTATTCAAACACACGAAGCTCAATTTAGTGGAAACCGTATATAGGAGATTCAATACTAATTTTTATCAATACTAAATCATTATGAATGAGAATTTCACGAAATTAGTCAGCTTTATCCAAGCAGCTTTTATTTAAAGTAACTTATATTTGGCTGAGATGTTGATGTATACTATCCACATGCTTCCTCACATGGAAATAGGCAAATACGTGTGTTATCGCGTGACAAATACAAGATCATTTCAAAGTGTTCTAGTTCAAAATGTACTAGAAATTCAAAGTGCTATAATTCAACCATTTTTTAAGATATAAACAAAAGAACAAATTTTCAGAAACAAAATCTACTCCGGAATCTTTGTATCAAGGCCAAACACATAAAAAAATCTTTTTCATTTTCCAATTTTTTAATACCTCATTTTAAATTTTAAATTTAATTTCTTTAAATGGCAAACCTTTTGAAACAAGATAGCGAATGAAGCTGGCCAACGAACTCGGTCGAGACATTGGTATGTACTATGTACAGACCAAGTAACATCCAAATCGGTTCATAAATACGCATGTTATCGCGTGACAAAAATCAGGTCGTTTTAAAATGTCAGCCACAATAGAAATTCAAAACGCTATAACTCAGCCATTTTTTTAGATATAGACGAAACAAAAACTGTTCCGGGATCTTTGTATTAAGGTCAAACACATACAAAAAAAAATCTTTTTCATTTTTCAATATTTTGGTATCTCATTTTAAATTTTACATTTTTTAAATTTTTTTAAATGGCCGCCATTTTGAAACAAGATGGCGGATGAAGCTGGCCAACGAACTCGGTCGAGATATTTATATGTACTATGTACAAACCAAAGTACATCCACATCGGTTCATAAATACGCCTGTTATCACGTGACAAATATCAGGACGTTTCAAAATGTCAGCCACGCTAGAAATTCAAAATGCTATAACTCAGTCATGTTTTGAGATATAGACGAAACAAAAACTGCTGTCGAATCTTTGTATCAAGGTCAAATACTTAAAAAAAAATATTTTTTCAATTTTCAATTTTTTGGTACCACATTTCAAATTTAAATTTTTCTTAAAAATTTAAATGGCTGCCATTTTTAAACAAGATGGCGGATGAAGCTGGCCAACGAACTCGGTCGAGACATTGGTATGTACTATGTACAAACAAAGTTACATCCAAATCGGTTCATAAATACGCCTTTTATCGCGTGACAAAATTCAGGACGTTTCAAAATGTCAGCCACGCTAGAAATTCAAAATGCTATAACTCAGCCATTTTTTTAAGATATAGACGAAACAAAAACTGCTTCGGAATCTTTGTGTAAAAGTCAAATACATAAGAAAAAAATATTTTTCCATTTTCAATTCTTTTGTACCACATTTCAAATTTAAAATTTTTAAGAAAATTTTAAATGGCCGCCATTTTGAAACAAAATGGCGGATGAAGCTGGCCAACGAACTCGGTCGAGCCATTGGTATGTACTATGTACATACCGAATTACATCCAAATCGGTTCATAAATTCGAGAGTTACAGTATGACAAATGTCAGATATATATATATATATATATATATATCAACTTTTGAACGGAGGGTGGTTTTGTCTGGGGGTCATGATCGATGAAAATATACCAAAATTTTTTGAAATCGCTTTCCTCCGAACGGCTGCAAAAGTAAGCTTTTTGTAATGAAAGCTACCTAATAATAATTAAATTAATTAAAGGCAAAATATAAGAAATTGAAACAGGTGCAACTTCCTAGTGTCACTCAGCGATAAACATGCGGTAATTTAAAGACAATAAAGCGTTAAACAGTATATATTTATTATTCTGACTACTTCAGTTCCATTTCCCATCTATTTTCCCGTTGTCTGTTACCTGTCATCCTCTATTTTCGTATTGGTTAATAAACCTTTAATTTGAATCCCCATCTTTCATATGTATGTGAGCAAATTTACTCCATCCTTAACACTTAGGACGGTATGCTGTATACTACCGCAACTGGTACGCTTAAAATATAAAAGTATTAGTTCTTTTAACGTTGATATTTTTACATTTTTAGTATAATTATATGTTATTTATTTTCAAAGAATTATGTCTGGATATTATCTGGATCAAACCCAAAATTTTCTTTACAGCATTTTAATCAAAGGTGTGGTAAAATAAGCTGATCATCGCTGATTTGATTCAAATATTATTAAATAATTTTATTTAAAAATAACACAGGTTAATGACAAACAGAATTATGAGAACATGCGAAACTTATTCATTTTCAGCACTGATAATTTATACTTTTATAAATATATCGGTATAAGTATGAAACATAGTTTTAACAATATGTAAAATAAGTTGAAATGTGATATAATTAGAAAAAAAAAGAATAGTTCTGTTTTATCTATTGTCCTCATCATTTTGCAATAACTTAAAATTATTTATAAAAGCTATATAAATGTATATGTTACCGACCAAACCCGATTTTAGGCCAAACTAGATTGGCCTAGGCCAAACTAGTTTATCCTAACGCCCATAGGATAAACTAGTTTTTCCTAGGCCAAACTAGTTTATCCTAACGCCCATAGGATATACTAGTTTTTCCTAGGCCAAACTAGTTTATCCTAACGCCCATAGGATATACTAGTTTTTCCTAGGCCAAACTAGTTTATCCTAACGCCCATAGGATAAACTAGTTTTTCCTAGGCCAAACTAGTTTATCCTGACGCACGTAGGACAAACTAGTTTTTACTAGGCCAAACTAGTTTGGCCTAATGCTCATAGGATAAACTAGTTTAGCCTGCTATTCAATGGTCTGAACTAGTTTATCCTAGGCCGATCTAGTTTGTCCTAGGCCAATTCCATTTGGCGAGCTTTTATTGATCCCAAAGACTTCCTCGGCGCCAATCTTCTAGTTTGTCCTAGGCCAATCTAGTTTAGCCTAGGCCAATTCAATTTGACGTGCTTTTATAGATGCCAAGCAGTGTTGGACATACAAAAAAATGAACTAATGCAAACTCAAATTCAATTTTTCAAAAATGAGTCGAGTTCAGGCTCATATTCAAAATTTTTCTCACGAATCCGCTCAACTCAAACTCATTTATGGAAGTGAGCAAAATTCACTTCATACTCGTTTTTTTTTTTTTTTTTTTTTTTTTTTTTTTTTTTTTTTTTTTTTTTTTAAGATAAGAGAATTTTAGCGTCCTAATTTACAAAATTTTGTGAACTAGTCTTTGGGTTATTCGATGTACGGGTCTGTACGGTCCCACCCAATTTCCCTTCCTGACACTGGGTCTGGTCTTGTTTTGAGAATTACTTTTTTCGAGAGGTTCGGACCGAGATGAACCGTGACTCAATTTTTTTTCTGGCTTCAGTCGGGAGTTGACTGCATTCTTCTTGAGTTCTGAACAAGCAGAAATTTTAAGTCGGTAATAAAATAAGGTACGTTAAAACCTGAGAAAAATAACCTGCCTATGACGGAATCCCGTGTTTAATAAAAAAAATGTTGATCTATGTAAAATGAAGATATTAGTACTTGTGAAATGAATATAATGCACTTGCAACAGACGATGAACCTGCTAATAAGGGAATCTGCCGATAACGAATTTTTCTTCTTCCCTATGCAATTCCGTCTTAGAAGATTTTATTATATAGAATTTTAACAATTTTTAAATCTCCAAGCCATAGAATGTAGATTGACGATATTAATGATTCTTTTGTAAACTATATTCATTTTTTAATGAATGTCTATTTGTATGTAAATATCCGAATTACTACTAATACCATTAATACTTTAACACGGAGACTTGAAAATCTGAAAAATTTTATATAGAAAAACCATCTGAGCCGGAATCACAAAGGAGAGGGAAAAACTTCGATTTTGTTAAGTTCCTGTTTTAGCAGGCCCGTCGTCTTTAGCAAATGTATGATGTTTTTTTCAAACGGATTGTTATATCTAATTTGCACCGGAAAAAAAAAAAAAAAAAAAAAAAAAAAAAAAAAAAAAAAAAAAAACGTTTAAAATTGGATTTCGTCATACGCAGTTTCTACTAACAGGTTTTAGAGTACTGTATCCCCATCCGTACAAATGTATATGTAATATTCTGTAAAGAGAATTTTATTTGCGGAATAATGGTAGCTTAAAAATATATGCATATTTTCCGTAAAAATTGTTGACCCAAGAAAGTTGTTCCTTAAACAGATTTTTGCATTGGTCAGGCAGGCACGAGTCAATAATTTTTATACATGCAGTGTTGTGACCAGACGAGAATATTTCGGGACACTACTAGAAAGAATACAGCACAGGTCCAGAAATAACTTCGGTTCGGACCGGCCCGTGCCTGCAAAGAAAGCATGACCCGGGCACGACCTAGAAAACTGATGATCAGACTCATCCCGTCCTGAGTCCATGTAGGCCTCTAAATGGAATTTGAATGGGAAAAAACATGTTGTAACAGCTGGGAATTTTTTTATAAATTATGAAAAAAATTGAGTTTAAGTTGTAAATTTCGCTTAAACTCACAGATTTTTTGAGCTTTCGTTCAGCTCACGCTCTTTTATCAAAAGTGAGTCAAGTTTAACTTAACGTCACAGAAGGTGAGCTAAACTCATGAGATTTCGCACAATGAGTTCGCTCATACTGAAAATCTGAATGCCAACTGATGCCCATACATACTCACTGATGCCAACGAACACTCCGGCACCAGCCTTGTACAAATTAGTAGTGCCGTCACCCTCGTATAAAGTATTTTATTCGATGGAGAATGGTATACTTCCCCCTATTTACTCCATTTCACCGTCATCGGTAGTTACAAAATACGTTTTATATGCCAAACTATACAATATGAACTTTAAATTTCTCCGTTTTACTTGAAATGTAAGATGTTACAAGTTTAAAATATATATTTTATTTAAATTTCCTAATACTTTTGCCCTGCAATCGCACAGCCATCGTCAGGGAATGAATGTAACGGCAATTAAAAAAATATTCCCTGACGATGAGTGTGGGATTGAGATCGAAAGTACTAGCAATTTTAGATAAAATGCATATTGTAAACTTTTAACACCTGTATTTCACACGAAAATTTATCATTCAGAAATAAGTCAACTTCAAAAATCCGGGAAAGAAGGCCAGCCCTCCCATTTTTTTTCTTCCAACTTATGGGACAAAGAAAAATAGCAATTGTTTGCGAATTAAAAATTTCGAGATCGAAAGAGATGGATCAGCGGACACAAAGATCGCTCAAGCTGTGCTAAATAGAACCGCCGATAAAGCTATATTAGCAGCTCATAGGAAGGAGAACGAAAAACTTGCAGAAGAAAAGATGTCACTTGAAAAATGTATATTTTTCACATGAAAATTACTAAATGGTTTAGAGGAGCAATACTACTTTTCCGAAATCGATATTGTTCACTTATAAAATCCAAGAAAAACTTGTTAAAGAACGATAGACACTCTAGCAAATAAAATTTTATCGATCGACACAAGAATTGATTTTACTGTTTATTAGAATTTATGTACCTTAGAAAAAATCAATGTTTTTTTTTATATTTATTTTTCCCACATAAATGTCACTTGGTTTTGAATTAATTTTGAATAAATGCACCATTAAGATATCACAAGTACATTTGATATTCTTTCAAAAATCTGTAATTTTCAAAAAGCCGGCGAAGTCCCGGTCCTGACGATGCCGGATTTTCGAGGTACAACTGCACATAATTAATCAATTCTCCAAATTATTCCTCTCCTAAATTTTATGATAGCACCGCACCCCATTCTTGGTCCTCCAGCACATAATTTGTCATATGGAACATATTTTGTAACTAGCGATGGCAGTGAAATGGGAAAGGTAGGGGAACTGTATTCCACTTTTCATCGAATAAAATATATTATACAGTTGTGACAGCAATACTACTTTGCACAAGGTTGATGCCGGAGTGGTAGTTGGGATCAATAAAAAGACGTCAAATTGCATTGGCTTAGGATAAACTAGAATGGCCTAGGACAAACTAGAAGGTTGGCGCCGAGGGAGTCTTTGGAATCAATAAAGGCTCGCCAAATCGAATTGGGCTAGGACAAACTAGATCGGCCTAGGATAAACTAGTTCAGACCAATGAATAGCAGGCTAAACTAGTTTATCCTATGAGCATTAGGCCAAACTAGTTTGGCCTAGGAAAAACTAATTTGTCCTACGTGCGTCAGGATAAACTAGTTTGGCCTAGGAAAAACTAGTTTATCCTATGGGCGTTAGGATAAACTAGTTTGGCCTAGGAAAAACTAGTTTATCCTATGGGCGTTAGGATAAACTTGTTTGGCCTAGGAAAAACTAGTTTATCCTATGAGCGTTAGGATAAACTAGTTTGGCCTATGCCAATCTAGTTTGGCCTAAAATCGCGTTTGGCCGGTAACATATATATTAATTACAAATACAATACTATATCCCTAAAAACTATATTCAGAGCAATTAATTCGAAAGAGTCCTACAGTGCGATCCAAAAGTTTATAGACAACAATGTTTTTGGATTTGAGAGCTAACTAAACGAGCAAGAAAGACGAAATAAATTATGCAAATATTTGATCATAAAATAAAAGTAATAAAATACTCCAACAACTTTTAACAGTCATAGTTTTAATATAAAAAAATAAAAACTAAAAAATGCTGTCCCAAAATATATAGACAACCGGTGTTAAAAGCTGATTAAAGTACTGGTATCAAAAATTTGCATATTTCAAGGTCATGTACTTGTGACGCAATAGTTTCCTGAGATAAAAGGGAATCTGTATTTTCATTTCCGACTGTTTGCAAAGATGCCTTGTAACGTGCAATTTCCCAAAAAGGAAAATTTTCAAATCTGTCATTTAAAGGGTCGTGGATGGAAAGTGGTGGACATTGCAAGACAAATTGCGGGCAGCAGTGTCGGTATTTACCAAATTCTGTCAAAAGGTGACAATTTCGAAACAAAATTACGTTCTGGCCGACCAAAGAAAACAACTAAACAGCAAGACAGAGAGATTTTGAGATTAATTTCAACCGAAAATCACTCTGTGCGGTCAGTTTGTAAAGAAGTAAGCATTCCAGTATCAAAATATACGGTTTATCGACGGTTTCAGGCAAGTCTATTTCTTGATTATCGCAAAATGTGACGTACGCAAAAGTTTACAAAACATCGTAAAGACGCTCATGTTCATTGGGCCCGAAATCACATGAAGTGGACTGATGAATGGTTGAGTTTTCTTTTTTAGTGACGAAAAGAAGTTTAGCTTAGATAGCCCCAATTGTTGGTCATATTACTGCCACGATATTCGCAAGGAACCAAGAACTTTTTTCAGCGGACAACAAGGAGGGGGTTCATTCATGGTGTGGGGTTCATTTTCTTATATTGGAACAACCGATATTGCTGTTTTGAAAGGTCGTCAATGTACCGAAGATAACCAGATAATACTTGAAGTACAGTTACTTCCATTTGAAAAGTTGCTAGGTGGGGACAAAAGGATATACCAGCAATACTGTTGTTCCATCCATGTGTCCAACTCTACAATGCAGTGGTTTAGACAAAACCAAGTAACTGTTATGGACTGGACAACCTTAAGTCCTGACTTAAACCCAATAGCGAACCTCTGGGGAAGATTAGCTACAGACGTACATGCTAATGGGCGTCAATTTGCAACAGTTCAAGCGTTAAAGCTTGAAATTGAACGAAGTTGGTTTTCTTTAAAGCCAGAATTTCTTCAAACTCTTGTTTTAAGTATTCCTAATCTTGTTATTCAAGTGATTAGAAAAAACGGCTTGAAAATATGAACGTTAAAGGGAAAAAAATGAGTTGTCTATAAACTTTTTTGACAGTAAAACTTAAGTTTCAATCTCACAAAATCTGCGATTGTGTGATATTATTTTTATATAGTATTATTATTATCTTGATATTATTTATAATTATAAATTATTTTGAAATTCTTACTCCTCTTTTTTAACGGAAAAAAAAGTTGTCTATAAATTTTGGGACGCATTGTATACAACTCTAAAAACAACAATTAAAAGAACCCATAAATGTACGTGGACAATGTAGTTTACTGTAAAGGTCACTTTTATTACTAAACAAAATCTGTCAGAATATTTTGATAGTTCTAATTTGTCATAGTGTGGTAAGTTTTATTAATTTAATTAAGAATAATCAACAAAGGAAAATATTTTTTTTTAGCGTACAGATGTTTAACCAAATTAAAAAATGAAAAAGGAATATTTTTAGAGAATTTGAAATATTCCATATTACAAGTAATATCAGTACAAAAAAATAAGTTAGAATTTTTCTTTTTTTTGAAAACCAGATAGAAGTATGCACAAATTGCTATAAATGTTGCGGATTATCAACATAGAAATGACAGTATTTAATATGTAACTGAATTTCGGCTAATATTACCTTATTTATGATTTGTTATATTTCCCTTTACATATTGTTTGCATAATATGTGTAATTTTAACTTACACATTGTCCCGAAAATGGCAAAAGTAAACTACTCTGATATCAATTTGAATATTTTCAAATTATTTTATTTATATATTTTGAACTAACTTGAAAAAAAAAATCGTCTTTCTCATGCTTCATATGCCTTCATTTGTTTATAACATTAATATGGATACTTAAAATTAAATATAGTTCACAACAGTTGTATGTTTTATGAGAAATCATTTAATTTTATGCTCATATCCAAATTTATCTTTACAGTTTTACTCTTTTTTTTTCTAAAAACTGCTTATCACATATTATTGCACTTTTTTAGTGTTTCATGCAACAGCTTTATAAAAAATGCAGTTATCGTAATTTTTAAATTTGTTTTGTGTTTTATTATGTTATTTATGATTCCACACAAATTCATAAAATTATAGTTCACAGTTTTTGAGAAATCTGTAATTTTATGCATGTAAAGATAATTTTGGACATGAGTGTATATTCTTTCAGAATAGCACGTATTTTAATGACATTTTTTTTTCATTTCTTTTGAGAAAATGGCAACAAAAAGTTAATGTAATGTACTGTTCCCCTTTTACTTCCTAAAGAAATGGAGTACTTCAGTTACCAACATTAACGAAATGAGATAAAAAAACTTCAAAAAAATAATATCTCAAAAATAAATTGAGATGCAGTTTCCAAAAACATTCATTTAAAAGTTTTCTTATCTATACTAGGGTGTAAAATTTGAAAATGTGTGATATTTAGAAGTTAAACAAAAATTGCAGTAAAGATGATCAGTATTGAACTGTACAATGATACATAACATGCATGTAACATGATAAATAAGATGCTACTTTTTACGGCTGACTTATGTAACAGAACGGTATTTTTTAGGGACGACACTTTAATTGCTTCCTGAACGAAATAGCAGATCGTAAGGTTTAAAAAAAACCCTTAGGTTTTTCTCGCTGAAATCCTTGAGATTGTTTGCGAACACGATTTTTCCTTCAATTTTGATTAAGTGCAGATTTTTTTTTTTTTTTTTTTTTTTTTTTTTTTTTTTTTTTTTATCAAGCAATATGTTTTACACATATATATGTATACATACTACGTCAAAAGCTATTTCAAGTGAAAAAACCTCTTTCATTTCTGTGCCTTTTAAATGGTACACAGAAAAAAAATATATACTAACTACACAGGGTGTCTACAAATTAGTTGGGCAATTTCATAAGTTAAAAACTTCCGAAATATTAAATGAAATTAACTAGTTGAAAGTCAAGACTAGTAGTAATATTGCCGAAGTTTGTTCATAGATTGCGTTAGGTGTCATAATTGACGTTATCGCTTAGGGAGTGGGGGTGTTATTCAATGGCCACCATTATAACAAAGTGCTTCACAGCTAGATTTCCGTGTATGTTTTTTTTTTAAGGATCAAATGTACAAGACGCCACTTCCTGCATCCATTCTTGAACTTAAATCAAGAATCTGTAGTGCGATTAATTTGATTGACGAAAACATGCTGAAAAATCTGTGTTAAGGAAGTATTCAACGATGGGATATTTGAAGAGTCATCGAAGGAAGTCACATCCAGCATTTGTGATAGTGGTAAACTTGAATTATTTTTCTATCTTATACCACAACAATATGTACATTAATTTTTTCCTACTAATTCCATTCAATAAATCATTATTTTTTCCCAACTAATTTGTAGATGATCTGTTTCATGTTTTTCATAGTCCCTGTTTAATATATCAACAATATGTACTTTAATTTTTTTCCTACCAATTCCATTGAATAAATCATTCTTTTTGCCCAACTAATTTCAAAGACGCCCTGTTTAATGTTTTTCGTTGTCCCTGTTTAATATATTCGGTGTCTGGGAAGTCCGGATTTATTCCCTTGTACCAGATAATAAAACACATATTTTCCTATATTTTTGAGCAATTCCGATTTTATGCTGGTTTGAAATTACACTTTTCCTATGCTGGACGTTTTTCAAAGTAATGTCATTGCGTTATCACATTATTTTTTTAATGTTTTCCGAACTATTTTTATCACATTAAGATAGGGCATTTTTGCATTTAAATTTACAACTTTCTAAACAGGAAATGGAAAACGTGCTTTAATACCATTACGCATTTACTAAATATTTTATTTTTGAGAAGGAGATGTATAACATTTTTTCTTTATTTTCGGATATAATGCTTTCATTTCAAACGTAAAAATACGTGTATGTCTTTAAAAAACATGAAATAGTTGTAACGTCCTCCGATAACTTTAAAAGCTACTAAAAATATCTTTATGCCCAACTACAAACCAGTTAAGTCCCTGCCCCCTTGGGTCCCGGTACAGGGTCCCTTGAAGTTTTTGCACCATAAATTGTTAATAAATTGCCCCCTCTTAATATTATCTTCATTTTTGGAACCCCTTTTCCATTTAGTTATTCGGACGTTTCTACCTTCCAATTAAGACCCTGGGGCCCCGTATGGTACCGTAGGGCCCGGTCCAGGTCTCTTGAACTTTCTGTGCGCCATGCATTTTTCATTCCGTAATTTTCTCACCTCCTCAGTGCATACTTTTAAAGTTGAGTCTTGGAATTTTATCCGAGGTCCAACACCCTCATATTTTTATTGGGGCCCTGGGGCCTTTTTTGAAGTATTTACCCAAATTTTATGTTATTCTTTAAAATATTATTCTAACGGAAAATTCATACCCCATGCTTAGTTTTGACTATAGATCTAAATCGTTAAGTATTAAGACATTGCAACAAGTTTCCATGTTAGGGCCCTGTTTCTAACTATCAGTTGGAACCCTGTTGGGCCCCATACTATAGCTCCCTTAAAAATGGTCCGATTCAGAAGCTCTTTTTTTCTAACAACTTCTTAGGTCCGCCTGCAACTACGTAAACGAAAAAAAAATTCAGACTTCAGCTACCGCCAATTTTGAATATTAATCTCCATCTTGTCGCCCTTGGTGGAGCTTCTTTAAAATGATCGAAATTTATTGCAGTTTTCTTTAACATATTTGAAGCATCATCTGACTACTTTAAAAACTACTAAATAGTCACTTTATACGCAACTACATGCCACTTAATTCCCTTGCTCCTTGGGGCCCGATATAGGGCCCCTAAAAGTTTTGCACCATAAATTGTTAATAAATTGCTTCTTCTTAATCCGATTTTCATTTTTGGAATCCCTTTTCCATTTAGCTATTCTTCCGTTTCTTTATCCCACTTAAAATTCTTTGCCATCTTAGGGTTCCATAGGGCCCGATCCGAGACCCCTTGAAATTTTTGTGCGGTATGCATTTTGGACCACCTAATTTTCTCTCATTATCAAGGCAAAATTTTAATATATGTAATGTATGTAATGTATTTTAATCATGTTATATTAATCAATAATAATAAAACTGATAATCATTTCTTAGGTGCACTAAAACATGTTTTCTTTTGAAAATGTAGTGCAAAGAGTTTATCATTACAAGCTCACACAAAAGAATTCGGTTGCGGTATCTATGAGCGATAAATTCTTAATGTGCGTTTTAAGTTTTGGTGTGTTTTTAAGGTTAAATAATTTTTTCTATACTACGAGGTGTTTATAAATTCTGTAGACCATATACAGGGATACATTAAAAATTCGCAAGCAGTACTATGCATGTGCGTGAATTGCTTAAAGAGTTTTTTTTTTTTTTGTTGTTGTTGAGTTATGGAGTTTGTACTCAACTATACAGGGTGTATCTCAAAAAGGTGGCAAAACTTTACGAGGTGATAGAACGCTGCTATACGAGCAAATTTCGTCAGAGAATGTATGGTCGGAAGTTAAAAGGGCGTTTTCCACTGTCGCAGTTAAAGAATTAACACAAGAATGAGAGAAGATACTTCAGAAAACATTTTATTAACAGGAATGTAATTAATGTAATGTTCACAGAAATTGCTCAAGATAAATTGCTCATCTTCCCATGCACGCTTCACACCTGCGGAATAAGGAATGAAGCACATTTGCAAATACACGATGCATTTCCCGAATATCGCCGGTAACAACGGCAACCCTGTCGACTATATCCCTATCGGTTTCAATGGGGAATGCGTAGATTAGGCTTTTCATATGGTCCCACAGGAAAAAGTTCAAACACTAGAAATCCGGCGATCTAGTGCTCAAGCTATGGCCCCACCTCGACCAATCCATTGTCCTGGGACAGTGGTAAACTACCTTTTAAATTCTCACCTCTTACGTTCCGACATACATTCTATGACGAAATTTGCTCGTATAGCTGCGTTCTATCACATCGTAAAGTTTTTCCAGCTTTTTGAGACACACCCTCTATTTAGTGTAATAAGATAAGTTTGTAGGTAAATTCCTACAATGGGCTATGCAAAGAACATGATGCATTGCAATCTATAGATGGTTATTTCTGAAGCTACATTTTCTGTCATTTTGCGTTTTTAAAAATGTTTACTTCAGCTATCTGCTTTGATATTATTAAGATACAGGGTGTCCAGTAAATGACTGGCCGATTTTGAACGTAAATGATAAAAAAACGCGTTGAGAAAAAATGCGCTGTTTGCTGCATTGTTATTAGAAAATCAATAATTTTTTAAAAAGCGCTTCGTTGAAATAGTTCAATTTTTTGTCAAAAAATGGCGCTGGCGGCAGCAAGCTGTAAGAAACACAGACATTACTCTAGTTTTCATAGGAATGGGCTTTTCGACTCATTTTGCAGAGTCGACTCTGAGTCGGCTTACCTAAGTGACGATTCAACATGTTGAGTCGATTC
This sequence comes from Maratus speciosus, assembly GCA_963932465.1. Taxonomy (NCBI): domain Eukaryota; kingdom Metazoa; phylum Arthropoda; class Arachnida; order Araneae; family Salticidae; genus Maratus; species Maratus speciosus. The sequence continues at coordinate 185,248,459 of OZ010800.1, forward strand.
TCGATCACCTGCAGAAATAGGACTGGTTGGTTAAAAAGAGATTTAACATAATATTTATGATTAAAACAGAGGCGTAGCTAAGGTGTGGCAGCTGCCCCGGACGTCGCTGTTAAGGAGCTCCAAATTTAGAGAGGTTTAACCGAAATTAACTCACATATTCTGACAGTAAATAAAAATTGTTGATTTTTTGTGTGCGCGTGTGTGTGTAAATATTTCCTGTAGTAAAATATTTTGGGTATATCGAAATGAGCATTAAAAAAATTCTGTAAATATTTCTAGAGATAACAGACGACACTGTGCAATTACGTGCAAATTATGTACCGATAATTACGCGCCTGAATTGAGGTTTAAAATGATTAAATTAGGGGCACCAAATTCAGAGAAGGTTTAAATTAAAACTGCCTCACCTATTTTGACCATAAATAAGAATTGCTGAACTTTTGTTGTTTGTGTGTGTGAAATAATTTCAACGAGGGGGGGGGGGGGCGACGTATGTTTTCGTTGGTATCGTAATTTTCCTCTGTGAAATTTTTGATTTTCAAACTGATTATTTCACCCTTAAATATTACAACTAAATCGATACTTGATCATTAGCTTAAAGTTAACTATATAATTAACAGGTTATTAAAATTTCAAAGCTATTGTAGAATATTAAATATATGAAACGAAAAGAGACTTCGACGACTGAAATTTTTTCAAAGGATTATATTTGCATTTTTTTTAAAGTGGATTGCAGTGTTGCAAAGGAAACTGGAGGTATATGATGTTTTGTATTTCCTTTTCTGCGTATTTTGCTTTTCGGTGTTAATGAGTGAATTTGAAATATGCTGGAAAAGGGGGTGTGGGGTGGGGAGGTCGCCCGGGATTTTAAATGTTTTTTTAAAAAAGAGTCGTTATCGTCCAAAATCTTAGAAATTTTTAGGATTAAAAATTTCATAAATTCCTAGTCTGTGTGAGACGGTATAGAAAAAAAAATGATATTTAATAGTAAATTGGCTAAATTGGTTCCTAAAAGGCTTTTTTTATTTGATACTAGCAGTCCTTGCCCGCTATACTGGTCGGTTTCTCCAAAAGAATCTTGAATTAAGCGAAATGAAAACTTTTTTAAATTATTTCTTTTCAAAATATCTAATCGGAAATCAGTAATAGTTGTCTTATTCATATGATCTTATACTATTGAGTTGAAAGTCGACGTTGGAGTAGAAACGGCTAAAATAGCTCTAAAATCGCAGAAATACATGTGTTTAATTATTTTTTAATATGTTTGTTGCCTTGGATTTCATGCCTCTAGCTAAATTTGTTGCTGAGACCTAGCGAAATGTCCTAACATTTTCGCCCTCCTCTTTAAATCCTTAGCGGTAGAATTTCTAAAATCACCGAAACATGTGTTTAGTTATTTTTTAATAGGTTTGTTATCCAGAATTTTCCGCTTAAACCTTTTGCTATGATATGATGAAATATCTTAAAACTTTCGACTATCCCATTTCATACAGCTATCTAAAACTGCTGCTGAAATATAGCGAAATGATCTAAAAGATTTGACTCTCCCTTTAACCCTCTTAAGGGAAAAACAGTAAACTCTCTAAGAAACAATTTAAACTATTTTTTTGCAGCCCTTGACCGCTGCTAGTTGTTTTCTCTGGGAATTCAGAATCCTGCCTAAAACGGCTGCAGAGATATGGTGAGATATAACGAAATGCTCTAAAATTTTCGACTCCCCCCCCCCCCCCTCCATTTCTAAACTAGTCTATACGTGGAAAAGAACGGGAAAGAAGAATTCTGAAAGTAAAAATTTGAAATATGGAACATTATTAGAAAAAAATATTCTACAAGCTTTTTAAAAATTATGTATAGAAAACCCCGCAATTTTCAAGTTACTTGTCAATATTTATATTTATAAAATTGAACTAAAATAAGTAGACGTTTATTTTTATCTAAAACACGTAGACAATTAAATAAACTCAGTAACAAAACATATTTAAAATACACTTTTGCTAAAGAAAAACTCCATGTCTTTTTCTTCTAATTTTTTCATTATTATATGAGACAGAAGCAGTTAAATATATTTCAAAACCCAACGCTATTTCCACTTTTTCAGAAAAGTACAAAGATAATAACTATTTGATTACCTATCCGGCGTCTTGATTTCATAATTAATCATACACGAAATACCCCGCTCCGTTGTCCTCCCATTTCTTTCATTTAATCATTCTCCCGATCCTACATCTTTCCCCTTGTGGATTCGGTGAGTTGAAATATGATATTGAATCGAGGAGTTGAAGAGTGAAAAATTCACTTTATTTTTTACTCTTGACTCTCCATGTCTGACACTATGTTAAACGCGTCCTCTAGTCCTGGAGTCGACTTCGATTCCGAATTCCAAACAGAGCGGAAATTAAAGTTCGACTCTTTTGAGTCGAGGCAATTCAATTTGAAGTAATCGATAGACTCACTTCGACTCACTTAGAAGGAGTCGAATTTTACAGTCAACTTTTCGACTCTTTGGCCAACTCCAGTTGTTTTTGAATGAGTTCATGCTAAAGTTTGCTGTATAAAAATGGTGTATTCTATGGAATAAAGAATATCTTTAATATTAGAATTTCACCGTCTGAATCATAGTGTTGTGAAAACCAGACGAAGTTTCCAACAGAAATTTAGTGTGAGTAAAGGACCGACGAACAACACGATTAGAAGTTTGTTTGCAAAATTTGAACGGACTGGAAGCGTGAACGATGATCGCGCAGGAAACGTTGGGAAATCGCATGCATCAATTACTGTCGATAATATCAAGGCAGTTCAACAGGCAATTCAAACACGTCCTTGATCGTCTGTCAGGAAAATTTCAAGGAAGTGTGGAATACGCAAATCCTCGACGCATCTAATCATGAAAAAGTGTTTAAACATTTTTCCATACAAGATTCAGGCTCGTCGATCTTTGAAATTTGCACCACCAATCAAAGAGAGACCTTTGCCAACGATTTGCTTCAAAAGATTGATGGTCGCGAGATTGATGCGGGGTCCATTTGGTTTTCCGACGAAGCCCACTTTTATCTCGATGGCTTTGTGAATAAGCAAAATTGGCGATTTTTGGGGGAAAGAAAACCCCCATATTTCTGTGCAATCACCATTAGAATCGCCGAAAGTCACGGTATGGGCCGCCATATCCTCGAAAGGAATCATTGGACCCTTTTTTCTACACCATACAGTAATTGCAGTACGATATCTTGTGTGGTGCATGACTTTGTGACCATACAAAATGCCTTGAATGACTCACGTGGCTCATCGTGGTTTGTGCAAGATGATGCCAGACCACATCGAACGGTGGAAATATTTGATTTCCTGCAGGAACATTTTGATGATCGTGTCATTGCTCTACACTTCAGAAACCATACAGGAACAGGCATGGACTGCCCCCCCCCCCCCTATTCACCTGATTTAAATCCTTGTGATTTCTTTCTGTGGGGACACTTTAAATAAGAGGTGTACCAGCAAGAGCCACAAAGTCTTGCCGACATTGAACATTACGTCTATAATGCATGTCAGTCCATTACGACTGAGACTTTATCACGCGTATATACAAATTTTGTTTTGAGACTACGCCATATTATTGCTAGAGAGGGCGGCTATATTGAAAATATTGTTATTTAGTTTTCAGTCACCAGCGTAACATAGTGGTAAAATTTGGAGCTTTTTAATGCAATGCATTTTTTTTATATTGATTTTCTAATAACAATGCAGCAAAACCATGCATTTTTTCTCAAACCGTGTTTTTTGTTGATGTTGTTGTTATTTACATTCAAAAATAGTCATTTACTGGGCACCCTCTATTTTAACTCATCGAATCTACAAGAGGAAAGATGTAAGATTGGGGGCGGCGTGATTATATGAAAAAAAGAGGGAGGACCACGGAGAGGATTATTTCGTGTATGATTAATTGTGTTATCAGTACACCGGATAGGTAATCAAGTAGTTATCATCTTTGTATTTTTCTGAAAAAAATTAAAATAGCGTTGGGTTCTGAAATGTTTTCAACCGCTTTTGTCTCATGTAATATTGAAATGTTAGAAGAGAAAGGAAAGAAATTTAACTTTAGTCAAATGTTTTATAAAAATTGTTTTGCTACTGAATTTATTTCATCGCCTACGTGTTTTAGATAAAACTTAATGTCTACTTATTTTAGCTAAATTTTATAAATATAAATACTAGCAAGTAACTTCAAAATTGCTGTTTTTCTATATATTCTTTTTAAAAAGTTTAATTAATATATTTTTTTAAATAACATTCCTTATTTCAAATCACATACAAGAGAAATGTTCAGAATTCTTCTTTTCCGTTCTTTTCTTCATACAGGATAGTTTTGAAAGGGGGAGGAGAGTAGGGAGGATGAAAAACGTGTATCAGAATCTATAATAGTTTTTTTTAATGAAATTTTGAAAAGGAGGGACTCGCGGAATCAAACACAGGTATGTCGATTTTTTTTTTACTTTTTAACCCGTAACACGTATTGTAAAATTTTGTTACGCTACAAGTATGCCGCGGTCTCTCAGATCGCTTAACGGAAAGATGAATAAAAAACCCGAATGACTTCACCCCGATTGTTTCTGTACTTAACTTTATGTACAGGACTATGGCAATTAAAAATAATGTGTTTAGAAATCTCTAGCGATAAGTTTATCACCCCAAACCAAACTTCATTTCAGCAGCATCTATAATTAAACCTTAAACTGCAAGTTAAATCGAAAAGAGAGCCGGTCTGTGAGACCGGCAATACCTGTTATGGGTTAGGCATCCTTCCATTTCAGCGTAGATGAGTTTGTAGGCGTGAGAGGTGAGTGGTAAAAGATATCTTATAATCCTTCGCGGCTTTTGTAATAAAATTTTCAGATATGTTAAATGTGAAAACATGAATATAATGTACGGATGAATTCGGTTTTTGGAAAAATCAATAAAATGTCGTTTTAGGCAGGTTTCCGTCTTAGCAGATAGTTTCATATGCTATTTTCTCCATCGGGTTCATGATTTTTTTATGTTTAAGATAAAACTTGTCACAGACAGATTCCTTTTTTCTAAAATTTGCTATATTTTTATGCACCGATTTAGAAAGCTCTTCTCTTCTTTTCTCTGATAGGGGACCTGGCAATGCTATTTCGGAAACACTGTTTTAAAAGAACATATCCTTAATAAAATTTCTTTAGGCTAAATGTGTATAAACTTGTTGCTTATTTCAAAGTATGTTTATCTGTTTTTTATTAAGTATAATACACATTTTTCGATCATAAATATTATTTTAAATTTCTTTCTAACCAACCAGTCCTATTTCTGCAGGCGAGTCGAGAATCGACTCAACATGTTGAATCGTCACTTATGTAAGCCGACTCTGCAAAATGAGTGGAAAAGCCCATCCCTATGAGAACTAGAGTAATGTCTGTGTTTCTTACAGCTTGCTGCCGCCAGCGCCATCTTTTGGCAAAAAATCGAACTATTTCAACGAAGCGCTTTTTGAAAATTTATTGATTTTCTAATAACAATGCAGCAAATGGCGCATTTTTTTCTCAACCCGTTTTTTTATTATTTACGTTCAAAATCGGTCAGTCAGTTACTGGACACCCTGTATCTACTTTCATATTATTAAGGTATCTTTTTTCATATTATTAAGTTATCTGCTTTCATATTATTTCATATTCATATTATTAACCACTTAACTGTCACATTTTTTTTTTACACCACTAGGGGGCTCGGCCCCCTACGAGCTACGCTCGCCAACCCCCGTCCAGACACCGCAGACTCTAAATGCACGCTAATGTGATCGGCTTTAAAAAGATTTCGAAAGATTGAATTATAATTTAAAAAACAGTGGCGATCTCCCTATAAACGGATTTCTATTCATTTCTCTTTGATTGGGGAAATTTTAACGCCAAATCCGCTGCGGTACTACTTGATTATCCCGTCGACTAATTTCGCCAAATTATATAAATCGCCAAACCACACGCCAAATTATACAAATTGACATAATTTTTATTAATGAAAGAACAAATAAATTAGTACAACATTAATAAAAATACAAATAAAACGTCGAAATAAAAATAACTTGATAACGTAGACACGTGTAACAACATTTCAAAATAAGCTAATATAAAAGGAATTAAGTAAACAGAATCTTTGTCTCCCGGTATTTTTTAACAAAGCGAAAAGAAAGTTCTTTTAAATGAGACATTTTAAATTAATCGTTTTTAATCTGACGTAATTTTGACCAAACTATTCTTTCTCTTTTTAATATTCACGTGGAAATACTTGAGTTAGAAATAAAATATTATTTGCGCTTTCCTAAGAAAAATAGTTGAAAAATATCCTCTCAAAACAAATAAATGTCTAGCGCAATTTGTAAATTTAAACCGTTTTGCAGTATTATTTTGTGTTCATTTTATGTAATAACTGTAATGTGACGTAATTTCCCCTATTTAAGAGTTCTAACGCATGTTAATAAATTTATTATTTTACAAATTCCTTTCTCTCTTGAAATTCACGTGTAATTATAGTTTTTATGACGGAATTTTTAATAAGTTCCTGCTTTTTGTACATAATTATTTAATTCTAATTCCAAATGTTTTTTCTGTTTATAATAGTCACGTGTAAATAAATTTTTAATTTATTACACGTATAAATATTTTTTTTTTTTTTTTTAAGCAAACATTATTGTTTCCGCTGCTTATACAGTTGGCAACAGTTTAAATTAATATCACTTTCTAAAATCTGTAAAAAATATCTCTCGAAATGCTGAAAATTTGAATTTAAAATAGATACAAAACCTCGAAAAATGAGCCAAATAAAAAAAATAAATCAATTCTGCACACCGGGAAATTATAACTTATAAAATGAACTAAAAATTATTAAATTCCGATGTATAGTTTTTGCTACTATAAAAATTTTAGTGGAACGATTTTGTCCAACTTTAGCATTAAATATCTCTTAAAATAATTCTTCGATTTGAAAACTGTCTGCATCAGCGTGTTTATCAAACATTTCTGTATAACACTAGCAATTTTCATATTTTTGTATGCATTATTTTTCTTAATATTAACGAAGAAAGACCTCCGGTCACAAAAAATTCAAAACCGGCGGCGGCGGTGACAGCGGTAGTTACTTTTTTTTAAGAATAGAGAGATAAACAAAAAAAAGGGAGCCAACACCAATTTTTAAGTACAAAAATTATGCCTTAAATAATCGTGAAAATCTGCCATTTAGTGACCCGACAGTTCCAGGTAAAAATTAGTGGTGTGGAAAAGCTTTAAGTAATAAAGCAAGCTCACTTTTCTTTCCCGAACAGAGTTTGGCCAAAACAGTTAAGTGGTTTGGATCCGTTAACTATTCTGAAAATGTTGGGAAGTGTATCATAGTCTGTGCTTTATGCATGATTTTTCATTGTTTTCTTTCCTTTTTCTCTCTTTTTTGTTGTTTAAAACTTTTTTAAATTAAAGCTAAATTTCATATTTTACGTGTTAAAATCTGACGGTAAGTGAGTATGATTTAAACACTTTCAATATAATTAATCATATATTTAAAAAATATGTTTCGTAAAGTTGAAAAATAGGAGATTAGAAAAAGATATATCAATTTTCCGGAGAGATTTGTTGTTTCACTACTGATTTTAATCATTCATTAAAATTTAATATTGCCATTATTCACAACCTTAATACTGTAAAGCAATTTATGTTAAAGAGGGTAATTGGTGAAATGTTTACAAACAATATTTCACATAAATGCATACAAAACATGCATTTTGCAGCTCTAAAAAATAGAACTATTTGAATAACTACGGTATTGTACTGTCGTGGAAAAAAAAAGTAAACACCCCCTACTAACTTCTCAACAAATTATCGCAGAAGAAAGTTACTGGCACCGAACGATTGGAAATAAAGTCTACTTTTAAATGATGTATATAAAATTTGTTGAAGGGACCATATACATATTAAAACGAACCATAACTTTGTTTTTTTCAATAGCAGTACAGCTATGTACAGCTATGATCTGACAGCATAAATGAACTCTACACTTTTCAATTAGCCTATAAACAAATTTCCGAGAAATTAATTATTTTAAAACGAGCTTAGTTTAAGGGCTGTATCCAAATTGAAGTTCCGAACTCGATTGTTAACCGAGATAGCCGCCTTCTTGTTCAAGACACTTTTAAGCGTCAATGAAACGTGTTTGATTGCAGGATAGCAGAATAAATTTCAAAAATTTACTCACTTCTATCATAGACGGCCCCTTAAACCATCATTTTGCCGTTTTTTAAGCATAATTTGATAAGTACTTGGAAGAAAAATGTGAAATTTTGGATTTCCATAAAGCAGGATTTACTAAATCTAAATCCATCAAAAAAAATTGTAGGTTGCAATTCATAATTTTTTCGAATATTAATTTCATAATTCATAATTCATATAAAAAATTATTAAAATTCCAAATTCAACGTATTTATGTTTGGTTATATTAGCATTATTGCTACACAAAAAATTAGCCCATTGGGAGCATAATTGCAGGAGATATAAATAAAAATATGAAAATGTAATTTATTATTAGAAGTACTAAATTTTGAATGTCTATAATTCAAAACTTATCATTCGAATGACTTGAAATTTGGTTTTTAGGCATATTTTTAACCGAAGATTTGAAATATATCGTTAAATTTGGGTACTGACTTTGAAAAAAATGAAGTTTGGATTCGTTTTAATGTGTATATGGCCCCCTAAGCCAATTTTATACACACCATTTAAAAGTAGACTTTATTTCCAATCGTCCGGTACCAGTAACTTTTGGCTACGATAATTTGTTGAGGAGTTAGTAGGGGGTGTTTACTTTTTTTTCCGCGACTGTACATTTTCCCATTAATTGGGAGTTCTAAATGTTATATTTTCTATACTTCAGTATGTTATATTTCGACAACTACAGTAAAATAATTCAAAATATTCCAATATAACAGTTTCAATTACATATACATCATTCAAAGTTTTCGCCCACATCCAGCATACATTTTTTTAAAGATTTAAATAATTGCTAATTTATATGTACTATATTCAGATTCATAATTAATAAATCTAATCAATAATGAATAATTTTCATGTTGCTATACATGCTTTAATTCTGAGAAGAAATGCTCAATCCATCAGAGTAATCTATCCTGTTAATCACGTTCCGCTGAACCGCAATCAAATTGAGTTATATGCGATGGCAGACGTGACTTGAATCTAGATGAAGTTTGCAGGATTCTAAAAGGCAACAAATAGAGTTAGTGCTATTTTAAATTTCGACTCTTTTCGAGACTTCATGTAAATTGCACGTATTTGATTGAAAATCTAAGAAATAATTTATGTGCATGCTTGTTTAAAAAGTAGAAAAATGTAATGGGACATATTTTTTTTTTGTTTAAATGAAAACAAATTATCTTTTTTATATTTAATTTGTTCCACGTGATCCATACCGTTATGATTATTAGCAGTTTTCGAAACATGTACTGTACAGTATGTTTTATAAACAATTTTTATAAATATGACTGAAAAAGAAAAAAAAATGTTTGGCGATGTTTGACTTAGTTACCTGTTCCTATTGTTCGAAGTTTTTAAATGTATCCACTCTCAAATCTGTCTAATTATTTATATGAGTGTGAGACTATTAAATTCGTGAATTTTCACATTGCTAACTAAACGTGTAGCTAATTGATTAAAAAAAGTATAAGCCGGGAATCGAACCCGGATCCTCGGAATAAATCAACAATGTTCTACGTTTGAGCAAACAACACTGCGGAAAATATGACACATAAATAAGAATCGACAAATAAAACATTTTGCTTGATATTTTTGTCGCAAGGTTGTGAGCTCGAGAAGACAATTCAAACTTGTGCTATGGTTGCAAACTTACTGACATAGGAGATTAAGACATACCATGCTGGATATCGTCCTCGTAGCTCAATAGTACATCATCGGGGAGTAATTCAAAGGATCCTGTTTCGATTATTGGCATGGACAGTTTTCTTTTGTGGTTATACGCATTGTTAGAAATGTGGAAATCAAGTATATAATATTCAATAATCGTAATTTCACTACTGAAAATTAATTGAAATATTATTAATTTTATATATATATATATATATATAATTAATAATACACGGATATGTGTCTTCAAGATGTGAGAAAAAATCATTTGCCATTACAGTCAAAGTACGTCTAGTACACAGATGACGATACGACTTATATTCGAATGGACTTATATACTTTACAAGATAATGGCGATATATGGGCAATAAAATTGTATTGCCCAGAGACCATTTTATACAAAAACCAGAATCATCTTTAAGAGACTGCCATTAATACCATGTTTGTCCCGATCGGCTAATAGAACAATATTTTATGAATATCACCAAAATGTAGAATGTCGGTGTGTTATATTTTAGGCAAATTCTTCAGTCTGAGAATGGGCTCTGTGTGTATGTCCTTACTTTCCTATACTGTCACCGTACTAAAAGGTATAGAAGAAATAATGATTATAAATATAAAAATAAGTTTTTGAAAATGATGGAGTTCTATATACACCATTAATTAAACTTAGCATATTTTTTAACTCATGAACATCCTTCCAAAAATTTAAATCAACAGGACACGTACAATACTAGGTGACATTAAGAGAGGAAAAAAACTAAAATTTTCCATCCTATCGAATAATGTGTATTTTGATGGTTATTAATTTTTTATTTTTATTCCAAGGCCCATTGAAATTTTTTTAGTCTGGTGCTGTTACTGTATTATCTTTACTAGGCTTCACACAGCTGTCTTTTGTGAAATTTATTTTTGGCAATTTTAATTACATATTTTTTATGCATTATTATGCATAGTTATTAAATATTGACCACAGTAATACAATTACAAAATATGTTATACTTTAGGCGGGACTGAAGTTTACATGCATAAATAAATTCTCATAATGCAATGAAATAGTTTTCTTAATTTAAGCATGGCAAATTCTTTAATGTGTTGACGTTTGTATGCACAAATAATCAGATATTGGAAATCATTCCAAACATAGTCATTGTTTTGACTGCCTATTTACTTAAGCTATAGAAAAGAAGTTTTAATATACTATTTAATAACGTTAAAGTTTTAAATATTTATAGTCTAAACAGAAAAAAGGAAACGTGTTCCATGTCGTCAAATGGATATAAATTGTTTTATTATGGAAGGAATGTTTATTAAATTTTCCATTTATTTCCTTCTACAATGCCATCGGTTACAAGAAATATTGCATATATAATTAAATTCTGAAAAGGTCAGCAACAAATGAAATTAAAGTATTTGATTTTCTGCAAATTCAGATGAAATAAAAAGGTTCTATTTCATTCAACTTCAGGATAAAATGTAACATATTTTTTAAAGAACTTTAATTACCTATTGCAAAGTTAGATCGATATGTTACGATTTTATTTTAATTAACCCACTTGTTTTACTCTTTTAAAGTGGATATTATTTAATGATATACATATATATATATAAATTTATAAATTGCATACGAAATCCGACAACAGAATAAAGTCTTTATAAAATGATGGATTACAATAGAAATAAATAATACACATGTTACTTTGGATTGCAGTATTAACAATATTGTTGCACTAAAATCTTCTTTTGGCGATTTTTTAAAGAAGAACCAAAAACTGAAATTTTTAAATGCTTATAAATAAGAATGTCAAATTGCTAAATTGTACAAACAACTATAACTTTATCCTGAGGACGACTCCGGAAGTAGTTCGAAACATAGTTATTGTATTTTTATCATCGTATTTCTTTGTACAAGTTCATATAATGTCTTTTGTTGTTTGTACCATTTATCAGCTTTATGTGCTTTTCCGAATCTATTCTTATTTATAATATTTCATTGTACAATTAACCAGCATGTATTAATTTAAAAATGTTTTTTTCTATTTTTAATTAAAGAGTTTAATAATATTCTTTAAAATTTTCTTTTCGTAATACAACGCCACATATACCGATTCTGGCGGGGATGAACGCATACAATGAAATGATAATTCTGCATTATTCCAATACATAAAAAAAATTATATGACTTAAAAAAATACAATTTTAAATATACCAATGGAACAATGTGATCAGCTGAATGGATTACCTAGTTGCGTTGCAACTATACATCCAGTGGAAAAGTGATTATGTTTGCAAGGGCATTAAAACGATCGTCCGATGGCTTGGTGAATTTCCTTTTAATTTTGTCCGGTACCAATTTTTTTTCCTTTTCGTTGGAGCAATCGGGCGACTGCAGCGGCTTCGAGCTTAATGTTCTTCCAGTCGGCGGTCGGGGGGTGGGCGAATGTGGTCCACCCCAGAATATTTGGAGCGCAGCTTTCCTCGTTCCCGTACAAGGTCTTTTTGCTTTTTTTCAAAACTGAGCACCTATTGCCAATTCACTGGACCAGAAGAGAGAGAAAAAAATGAAAATTGAAATGGTCATATTTAACAGCAAAAATCAGTGCATGAAATATATTGAAAACCAGGAAGAGTTGGGATTGCGACCCAGTTTCAATGGAACGACCATAGGGGATTCTAGATTAATGTTCATCCTGTGGAACGTTAAAATGTAAAAAAATGCTCATGTTTGAAAGCAGGCGTTATTTGGTTCTCAAATACCTGACGTGCTCTGTATGTATTAAAATAAATTAACAATTTAAACATAACACATAGTATCAAATATCATATACTATTCTTAATGAACTGTATTCAATAATGACATTTACGATTAATTATTTCTAGATATTTTGATCTAATCTCATGTAATGTCACAAATGTGTCATGATCATGAATAATATGTATCCTCTCTAGAGCCAATAAAAATATTGTAAGGCTTATAAAATCGTATTTGTGGAACATACACAGGGAAGCAAAACTTTGTTACAAAAATATATTAAAAAAATCACTTCAAAACATGAAAGTACTCAATATTTGCTATAAGTGATAAAAATAAGTTACAAAAAAGCAAAATATACCTTTGTTTATTGAGAATGTTGCCGTCAAATGCAATGAAACATGACGGAATTTGAATAAATAAATGTATTTTTTGCCTTTTTAAAATTATTTTTATCACTTCTCAGCAAAGTGGAAATTGCTGGCCAGCAAGATAGGTGCTGGCAATGATGGAAAAGTGCTGGCTGATAGTCTACCACTGCATGACCACTGCTGGACAGCTTCAGTCAACTTTGTTGTTGGAAATCATCAGATAAAATTCTGGTGGGCATTCGTTTTATCTCATGCGCTGGCCCACCACTACATGGAAGTGCACAAACGTTTGCAGCATTATTGCTGGGAACCCTTACGCTAGGTGGCGCTGCGAATATCAAAGACATTGAGTATTTGACCGAAAATCTGAAATGAATATCTTAACACAATTTAAGCCATAAAGCTAATTTTTTTAACTGTAAAAACTGTAAATTTAACTGTAAGAAATATAGCACCACTGCGACCAATAAAATAAATAAGTAAATGAATAAATAAATAAATTATTTATTTCACCTTAAATCTGGTTTTACTAGGTTACAACGGATTTCGGTTTTCATTATTAACACAGTTCAGAATCAATAATAAAAAAAAGCTTATAAAATATAAAGGATTTCTATACACTAGAATAATTTCTACACCAGTTTAAAGATTGTGTACGTAAATCACAAAAGAAACAAACTTGAAATAGTTAATGAGAGCTTGAAAACTACGAGCAGTCGTCGCGTACGCTGAATGTACTTGTTCATGTGCGATCACGAAAACCTAACAGGATCGACCGCGGTTGGTGGGAGGGTGACTACATGGAAACCGCTGAAAGTTCAAATATTTCTATAGACATCTCTATTATAGGCACTTCTACAGATATTTCTGTAGCTCTTGGTGAAACTAACTTATAGAAAAAGAGACATAATTATATAATACTATGTTTTTTTATAGAATTCTATAAGAAATTTTGCACACATATAGAAGAAATTTTGGTACGGCAATGTGGGTTCAGAAATGAAACGTTTTGGCGAAAAACAAGAAATGTGACAGAATGAAAACGAGCATTTTATTGACGTAACAATTATAGTAAGTGCTCAGATGTGCCACTAGCAGCGTTTATCAAGTGATTGGCGTACCTTTACGGAAATTCCAAGTGTGTCCGGAACATTTACAGTAACGACAGATGAGTCTTGCAATGATATCATCATCAGAGTCATCCTGTGTATCATAAACATTTGAAACCTTCGAAAGGGTCCACCAATCATTTGCTATGTACCTTCAGGTCTATATAAATGTTAGTGTTGGCACAACTGAACACTTACTGCAATCATTATGTCAAAAGATCGCTTGTTTTTATTACCTCCGCAGGTCTTGTTTTTTGCAAAAACTTTTCATTTCCGACTTCACATTGCTATACCAAAATTTCTTATTAATGTGTACATTACATTACCATGCAGTTTGGCCCATGAATTCGGGGACACCCTGTAAAACATCTGCAACGCCAGATAATATTGTAAGACAAAAATAGACCAGATGAATCTTCCATTCTGCGGAATATAAATTGTATTTGGACCTTTCTTGCTTTGTTATTTTCTGTCCAAAGCGTGTTAAAATTTATTTTAGCATTTTCCTGTTACTGTATTCTCCTTGTTAGATCTAACACAGTTATCTGTTCGTTTACATTTATTACTTTGCAATTTTAATTATACCATTTTTGAAATATTACTATAATTTGTTAAACATCGTCTAAAGTAATCAAACCAAGATCTAACACAGATCTAACACAGCTATCTGCTCGTTTACATTTATTACTTTGCAATTTTAATTATACCTTTTTTTAAATATTACTATAATTTGTTAAACATCGTCTAAAGTAATCAAACCAGAAACTATATAATGTTTTAGATGGAAGAAAAGTTTATGCGTATAAATGGAGTCACGTAATGAAATGACATTTGTGTGGACAAATTTCCAGATATTAAAAATCAGTCCAATACTAGTATTACATTCTCAGCTTATTTATATCACATATAGGACAACCCATTTAATACACTACATGATACCAATTTTGAATTTAAAATTTATTATCCCAAATAAAATTATAGAAAACGTGTTTTAATATCGTAAACCGCTTCTAAAACATTTTATTTGTCACAAGAAGTTTTATTAAATTTTCCTTTATTTTTCTAATACAATTGCACTGATTTCAATCTAATAACGCATATACATTCAACAATGGACGAGGAATTTTCATTTTTTGCAAATACAACTGAAATAAAAATATTATATTTCATTGAATTTCAGATTAAAAATAAATAAAGCAACATATTGTTAAAAGAGGAACTTTTATTTACTTTTTCCAAAGTTAGAGAGGGGGGGTTCGGGGTAGGATTTTATTTTACTTATTTTATTTATTTACTTTTATTTTACTAGACAAAACACACATAATAATGCTCATGTTACTTTCGTTTACGAAAATACAGTATTAACAATATGGAAAATTGTATTTTTGGGGGGGATTCTATAAATCAGTTACAAAGGCAAATAAGATGGAGTAACTCCGAGAGAGTTTCCGCATACGGGATAGATGCCGCACCCCTTGCATTTCTTCTAATTCTCGATAGATGGTCGCCAAACGCACAGTATAGGTGCGCAATGAGATTATTTTAACCAGTGTATAGCGTGAATCCCATTTCGATGTTTACTTGTAGAAGTACAATCCTTAATTTGACGTAAGTGCACGATTTCACTGTCCAAACTTTTAAACATGTTATGTTTAAATACTTTTGTATACTTTACATACTCTAATTACTAAATGCGTGCATGATTTAGAAGTCAAAACTAAGTGTAGAGTTTATATAGAGTACTGTGCGTATGGTTACGCCATCCACCTTAGCGATGGCAGGTAACTGTGATGGCCGACGTCAGCACCATGCAAATTGGGATACAAGCCGCACTGCTATTCCGGTATACATGCCGCAGTTTCTTTTGTACGGGATGATTAAGTGTTAAACTTTTCGTTTTCTTTTTACACAGACTAACCATGTTAGGCATGTTTTGAAGTTTATTAAAACCAAAGGAGAAAAAGGGGGAATTAAAAAGTAAGAAGGGCAAGAAAGATGCAAGTCAAGATGATAATAATGGAAAAATGGATTACGCGTAACGCAGATGTTCTTTGCAAGGAATGTTTAGAAAACTACTTCCAAACAGAGGAACTGCAATTGGCTTTATTGCATCAAGTGTTTAAATGGAGTGACATAAAAACTGTACTTTTTCAACACTTTTTCTGTAGGTTGTATTTTGTTATTACATAGTTAATTATAGTCCAGGTATGTATATTTAAAAAAAAAATATTTTTATTTATAATTTCATTCTCTTCTTATTAGAAGCGCGGCATAACTACCGCACAAGTGCGGCGTCTCAGCCTGAATGTACGGGTGACGCGCCGCAGTGTAATGTTTTAGAAAAATATTGTTAAAACATATTAATAACACAAGCCTGCGATGAAAAAATTGCCGGTATAGTAAGTGGTATTTTTTATAGTTTTTTGGATGCTTATTACTAGAAAAATAATGAAAAAATTCCATCACGTACAGTTTTATCACGAAACACGATCTATTTTTTTTGTTATGAATTTGGTATATTTCGGACCAAAAATTATTATTTATATGAGTTTAATAAATAAATTTACGGACTTAAAATAGTAAATTGGTGCATTAAACTAATAAAAAACAAAGAAGGAACTATTTCAGTACAGAATATTTCTTTTAATCGGTAACCTGCCTACTAAATACAATATTTAAGGCAGAGGAAACGAGTTGAAATTGGATTTCTCCTGTTTGCATGTGTCTGCTCACCACCCCTTCTTCACACCGCTTTTCACTGACTTTAACTCTACTACTGAAGCAGTGTCTTTCTTTACTCTGTGCTGTACACATGTTTTTTTATTCCGACCTGTGAGTTATAATCTATAGTAGAAGTTTTTACTTCTAGTTTTTGCTGCATTAGAGAACATGGCTTCCAGAGAATGTGCTAATTCACCGAATTCTTTCTGCTATATTTGTGGTAACTATACGGTGAAAAAACAACAAAGAAGCATTTCTGATTTTGTAAAAAAAGTGTATTTCACTTGCTTTGGTATGAAATTAGGCGATCAAGACAAGCCTTGCACTCCATGCAAAGTTTGCCGTATTTGTGTAGAAGAATTAAGGCAATGGTTTCAAGGTAAAAAGCAATCTTTTCGGTTTGGTATACCAATGGTTTGGAGAGAACCTAAAAATCACAGTGATGACTGCTATTTTTGTATGTGTAATGTGAAAGGTTTCAATTTAAAGAACAAAAAGGAAATATTTTATCCTGACATTCCGCCTGCCATACGTCCAGTCCCTCATGGATCTGGTAAAGGAAAAATCTTGTTGATCCAAAAAAGTGTTACTTCCACCGCTTCATATAAAATTAAGTCTTCTGAAACAATTTGTCAATGCCAAAAGAAGGTGAATATTTCAAATAACTTTGTGAGCAGTCCCGGTTCTTATTCGAAGCAAAACTGAAAGAAGATATGTTTGCAGGACCAGACATCAGGAAAATGATGAAAGTGGATGAAAATGGATAATTTTGAGAATAAAATGAAAACAAACGAAAGAAAAGCCTGGATATCTTTCAAACTCGTTATTACTAGCTTTCTTGGCAACAAAAACGACCCAAACTACAAATCTGTTGTAGAAGAGATGGTAAAAAATTTCAAGATTTTAGGGTGTAATATGAGCTTAAAAGTTCATTTTCTTGATTCTCACCTAGACTATTTTCCTGAAAATTTACGTGCAGCTAGTGAGGAACAAGGTGAAAGATTTCACCAGGATATAAAGGAAATGGAGAGACGATATCAAGGCAAATGGAATGTCAGCTTGATAGCCGACTACTGCTGGATGCTACAAAGAGACAATCCCTGCAAAGTTCACAATAGGAAAAGTGGCAAAAAAACTTTTGATTTAAAGGAAAAACATTACTCTAAGGACTTGTAACCTTCTATATATACTTAACTATTACTTTAACTCAGATATAAATGTAATTTATATGGATTTATAAATAAATGAAATTTAAATGAAATGTTAAAATTTCGTGATATCAGCTTTTTCTTTAAAAATATGCAATCATTTTATGAAAATTCCTTACGTGATAGAAAAAAAAATGGATTTCATTTTCGGAATCAGCAATAAAAAAAAACATAAAAATTAGTTATCAAAATTCATGCAATTTTCAAAAAGTATTTTTTTGCAGGTCTGTGTAATTTGTTTTGAATTTTTTTGTCGCAATACACGCGTTGTATGTTTAACATTAAATAGCACAGCATGTCTTTTTTTATTTTATGTCCACCATGGGACTTTATACACAAATTCAAAACAATGTGCGACATAAATCCCGGAATTACCCTATAGAGGCACATAGTAAAGATGTCTTACTAAATACAAAAGCACTTAGTACAATAAACTGATTCTGGTGTTCCCACTATCACCGCGAATGATATCATGATTAGTTCCGCTGCAGTTATATCTTACAGCGTGGATTTCAATATTCATCAAGATTATTTTAAAATTATCTATACATATGAGAGAAGTGTGCCGAGATAATTAATTCCGAAAAAGAAACAGGTATCGGTAGATGTGCTCCAGGATATACGGCAAGTGGTGCATCACACTTCAGTTCTTCATCATCCTAATCATCATTCTCATCACAATACTGGATATATATGCATGATTATAAAGTCAGGAAGATCAGCATAATGTTGTAATTCCTAATTTCTAAAGAGTAAAGAAGGCTAAAAGCGTAAAGTCTGTAGTAATATTAATGGTAGTTGCTTTCTTTCACTATCACGGAATTGTTCATAAACAAGCATTCCACCATCTACCACATCATCCATGCAGCACAAACTTCGCTGCAATGCACTTCTCATTTGATCTGTTTGATTTGTCATTTTTAGGTGTGTTCGTAATTATGCAAATACGTAGCACCTATAGTCGTCGTTCAGTCCGTCTGTCCGTCCGTCCATCCTTCGCAAAAACTACCCAAACGAATCGTTTGAAATTTAAAATATATAATTGCTGCATAACTTTGTTGAGTCATTTCAAATTTTATGAAAATCGGATTTATAGTTTAATTACAGGTACAGTAAAAATTTTCTCTTACATTACGGCAATGGGAAACAATTATTTCAAGTGCATTTTAATGATGTTACAGATTTTCGAACATAAAGAAATTGATATGCATTTATGCAGTGCACTAAAATATACATTCAATACAATATGCAGTGAAAAAAATATTTATAAAACTAGTTATCATACGAACGACCTCATTTGCCACGTTTGGCGTACAATTTCCAACTTGTTAGACATGTGGAAAGCTTTCGCGGTTTTGATCATGCACGAAATATTTTTCCAAGCAGGTATTCGAAAAATTTCAGACTCTCTATAAGAAGTGTAGCAGATAGTATCTTATTTTTTTTTAATTTGCTTAAAATAAAATGTTTATTTTTATTATCCATTATTTTGTCATAGTGAATACTTTTTCTCGCCAATAATATATTTTTTTGATAACGTATTTTGAAGCAAATTGATAGAATAAGTATATGCATTTTTATACCATTTACTTTTATTCCTTCCCTAGTGCTGTCTTATGTTTAAAGTTCATTTCGGTTTAAAGAACTTCAAATAGCAATTGGTTTTAGTGTAATATTACAGAAAAACGATTTTATGCTATGATGCTCGTAAGTTGTCTTTTATATGAACTATGAGCGACAGTAAATTCAATATTAAAAAATCTTTCTTACACGAAAAGGAAAATTTTGTGAATTTTCTGTGTATAAATATAACTCAAAAATTAGTTATAAAACTTCGTAAAAGCAAGGCAAAATGCGAAAAACATACTACCTTAAGCTATAGATATAATATTAATTTATCTATATATATGTGTGTGTGTAATGCATATGTTTAAATACTATAATACTGTTCAGGTTATCTCAGAAAAGGTTTCAGTGACTTAGAGTTATGACGATGGTTTGCTTTATTTTATTTTTTAGAAATAACTAAAATGTGAATTTTTAATTTTTTGATAGAGATTTTCCTATTTTCTCCCCCTTTTTTTTATTACAATGCACTTGTACATATTTTGGCGGAGAAGAACACATATCATGCATTGGTGATTTTGCATAATTGCACTGCGTAAGGAAAAAAAAGTTTATATGAATTTAAACTATTAACTGTAATTTTAAATACACATTTACACACCAGCTATATTATATAAAAGTGAATAATATTTTTAAAGCATCAGAGAAATCTAATCTTACTTTTCTTAAATATAAAAAACAATCCATCTTGAATAATTTTCGCATTTATAAAAAGTGTTATTTTCTAAAGCAAAAAAAAAAAAAAAAAGTCTTACTGCTTTGATTTAATATTACACTGACAGTATCAAATATTATGTTTTTAGAAATAAACTATTTTTTAAAATAAATGATCAATTTAAACATAATCTGTAGTTTAAAATATCGTGTACGATTCAAATCAAACTGCATTTAGTAAAGTAAATTCCGATAAGTTCTTTCTATATATATCGATTGCATCTTGTGCAATGTCACAGATGTGTCGTTATTATGAATAATGTGTATGATCTCTAGAGGCCCAAGAAAATTTGATGGATACAAAATTTGTTAAAGATGATAAAATTACATATTTTTTCAAAAGAATCGTGTAAATAAAAGTTTGTTAAACATAATTCTTTGTTACATGATTATTCAATATAAAATATATCGAAGCATGTATATTTTAAAGATAATTTTCTGAAATATATAAAAAAAATTAAAGTATTTCATAGTTTATTGTAATGTATCTTAAAAATATTCCAATTTAATGGTCTGGGATACGATTTTTTAAATTTTAAAGTACATTTTCTGAAATATAAAAAATAATTTAAAAGTATTTCATAGTTTATTATTATGTATCTTAATAATATTACAATTTAATGGTCGGGAATTCGATTTTAAAAATTTTAAAATTCGTTTTCAGAAATATAAAAAAATAATTTAAAAGTATTTCATAGTTTATTATTATGTATCTTAATAATATTCCAATTTAATAGTCGAGAATTAGATTTTTTAATTTTTAAAGTATGTTTCTAGAAAAAGAAAAATAAATAATTTAAAAGTATTTCATACTTTATTACAATGTATCTTAATAATATTCGAATTTAATGGTCGAAAATACGTATGTTTAGATTTTAAAGTACGTTTTCTCATATGTTTCAAAACACAAATAAACGATGTTTGAAAACTTGCTTAACGTAAGCTTTAAAATATTATACAAATTCCAAAATGTATCAAATGTTATTATTTTTTATAGATGTAAGCACCATACTGTTTAATGTGTTCTACTAGGGGAAATTTCATTTCAGTGCACGCTGGTACGTGTAAGGACTGTTTGTTTGGCGCAAAATCTTCATTAAAATTTCCAAAGCACAAGTACTTTTAGGGTCATTAAGCCCGTAAACATTTATGAGCATAATTTTGCAAAACCATCTTTCATGTAACATAAATATTTAAAGTTGTTGCATAAGTGCTTATACGCTCACTTTTGAAGGAAGTCAAGATTCAAGATATAATTTAGGTAAGGTTAAGGTAAGGCAAGTTTAGCTGAACTGTATTTGAAAGTACTTTTTTTTTTATTCGACTGTGTAAAAGTTGAAATAGTGTGATTTTTAGAAGTTAATAAATCTACAAAAAAGCGAATTAGATTACTCATTTCTTGACCAACGGCAAAATGATCTTAGCTTCATACACGGATTTGTTGTTACTTTAGGTAATACCTATCTATTTGTGTATGTAGTATACATAACTTCCATAAGCGATTTCACCTGATCAAAGAATTTTGCCCATTGCTCAATGGATGTAGATTGAATTGATTTATGCAAAACAAACACTGTAAACCTTATCAATCCCTAAATAATCATTCATCTACATGAAAGATCCTTTCAGAAGAAAATCTTGAAAAACGCAAACTTTTATAATCAGGTTAAAAAGTTTTTTCGAAGATTTTTCGTAGCTCTGTAGCTAAACAACTTGTGTTGCACGAAAAAAACCTTCTCAAACCGAAACCAGAAAAAATTTTGTACGTCCCACCAAAATCTATCAAGATTAAAAAATCCGAGTTACAAACGACTGGAAAGAAATGCAAATTCGCGTTATATATATATATACAGTGAAACCTCTCTGTAAGGACCACCTGCCGTTCCATTGAAAATTGGCCCTTATGAGGGGTGGCTCTTGAATAGGGGTGACAAAAAAAAACCAAAAATAAGGAAATAAAAATATATATCGGTGAAAAAACTGTTTATTAACATTTTCAAACTCTATACATGATATAGAAAAATTTCTATTGAAGTTGTTTTACTTTTCATAATTTTTTCGCAGACAATTTTGGTTTCTACTGATTTTTTACTTTATGCAACAAATTTCTTAAATTTGCATCATTTATTAATGCCTTAGAATGAGATACTAGTTTATTTATTTCTGTTAGCATTTCCTGACAGGTGTGAAAATTGTGCTTCAACATCCATTCACAGTTTTAGTAAATGTGGAACCAGTTTTTCTAGATAACCTGTTATTTTTTGTGTGCCCACAACAAAGGGTGACGTTTCCCCTCCAACCCAACCCCTACAGGTTGAAAGGTCAAACAAAATGTAACAAACACCTGTTTGTCTCACTTGTGAAAAAGTTTGTAGTTCTTCAATGTGTTAGTAAATCCTTCCAATCCCCCCTGACTTCTTTGTTGCAAGTGCAGTTGTTTGCTGAACTCTTATCTGTTGTTTCAAGAATTCATTACACATGTTTAGGATTTAAGGCACATGTGAAAAAAAATGATCTTGATGAGGGGTAGGTGCGACCCCTAATAGGAGTAAATTTAATACTATGTGTATGGGAAAATTTTTCGTTCGTAAAGATACTGGCCCTTAATAGAGGTGGCCCTTGAATAGCGGTGGCCTTTAAAAGAAGTTTCACTGTATATATATATATATATATATATTAGATGGTGGTGTGATTTTCTTTAATCAGATTCGTTAAAGTAAAGGTAATACTAAAAGTCACAACGGTGCATTTAAAAGACTCTAAATACCTTTCAATAAACTGATATACCTGATTCGCACGACTCGTATATAATCGGAGGCTTTATCCAGATCAATACAGATTAAACAAAAACCTAATTTGCAGAACAAATTTAAAAAAAAACAAAATTTATTTCCTAAATTGTTTAAGCCCGAGAAGGGGCAGATATTAAGATATTTCATTCAATTCGTTCTACATTTAATGTTAAATTTTTGAAACAAATAAGTTAAACCAATTGAAAATAAAAAAATAAAAATGAAATTCATACAATACAATGCATTAAACACCTATATACTTAGATTCCGTTCAAATGAAATCGAAATAAATCTTAAACTTTTTTTAAAGTTTTGTATTTTGCGTGTACCTTATCATATTATATACAATCGTCATAAACATAATGCAAAATCTGCAGTACAAATATTTAGAACTTAAAAATGGAAAAAGTCTAAGATTTATTTCAATTTATTTCGCTGCCGCGCAATACTTAAATAATTAAACTATTTCAAAAAAAAAAAAAAAATCTTGATAAACAAAAATCTCGCGATTACATGTATAATAAATGTAAGTGATTTATTAAACCCTGGTCACTTGTGAAAGTGAAATATCTTGAAGTGAATGAATCTTATTGTTTTTTTTTATTATTATTATTTATAAAGAATCTCACATGTTCACATAGAGATACCATACTGAATAGCCTCTTATCCCAGATCAATGACCTCTATTTTGAAATTAAGTTTGCTTTAGAAGTTGAACAAAATGGTACACTACCTTATTTAGATGTATTATTAATCAAAACGCACCATCGAATACAACGTACTGTATATAGAAAACCAGTACCAATCAATCCACTATTCAATATATTTCTTCAGCACATCTTTTTACAATGTTTCTGGTTTTACATATTTTATTATGATAACGTCTGTAGTCTTTAACCAATACAATTCAACGAACGAAAAAAATAAAATATATGATATCACAAAAAATAATGGATATAAAGAAAGCACTATAAATAGATTATTATTCAGCATTAATAATAAGGGGAAAAGAAACTACAATGAGCAAAATTTAAAAATATCTGTTTTCTCATATTTTCCTTGATTCTCCGGTTGGTTTAAATATAAAAGTTTATACTCAATAAATTGAATATAGCTCTTATTGTAGAACTTTCCATAAAATAAAATAACCTGACCAATTTTCACCAAAGTAGATGGAACATTGTAATATCATATAAAGATGAAAAACAGAAAAAAACATGTTTAAAACAAGGATCGAACAACATATAGCTCATATAAAATACAACAAGATAAGTACATCTTTTGCAAACTATATAACAAAGAATCTTTACACATTGATCGTAAAAATAGCAGAAGAATTTATCTATCAAGATTTTATTTCTCTTCCATTGCCAAGAGTCCATAGAAATCTATATACGCAGCAAGAATATATGCAATGATTCAATTTCCTTTGAGTTACCTAGAATTTAGAACGAGATACTGGGTAAATTAAAAACAATAGGATAAAATTATTTACACTCACATATGACAATTTCTTATTAAAGTACCTGTTTTATTATAACTGTGATTTCGTGATTATTTTCTCTCAAGTTCGCTTTCAAAATTTAAGCTGAGATAATTTATTTATTGTTATAGATCTTGAAAAAAGCCCGATTGTGCATACGAAACATATAGATGTATTTGTTTAAATGTATTTATGAGCCTTTAAATGTACCCGTTTCGCTTAGAATGTGTAACTTTCGTTTATTGCTAATAAGTGAATTTCTTACGAATTTTTCTTACTTAATTTTATCGGATTTGTTGTTAAACTTTCGCTTAAAAAAACAAGTTGGAAATTGCTCGTCAAACGTGGCAAATGAGGTGCGTTCGTACTATAACTAATTTTATAATTATGTTTTGCACCCCATATTGTACTGAATGTATATTTTTTTGCGCTTCATAAGTGCATAGTCTGTAACATCATTAAAATGCACTTACAATATTTTTTTTCCCCATTCCCCGTAATGTAACGGAAAACTTTTGACTGTTCCTGTAATTAAACTATACATTCGATTTTCATACAATTTGAAATGGCTCGACAAAATTTTGCAGCAATTATATATTTAAAATTTCAGACCATTCGGAAGGCTGTAAAAACATTAAAATGCATTTGCAATATTTTTTTCCCATTGGCCATAATGTAACGGAAAACCTTTGGGTGTTCCTGTAATTAAACTATACATCCGATTTTCATAAAATTGGAAATGGCTCAACAAAATTTTGCAGCAATTATATATTAAAAATTTCAGACCATTCGGAAGGCTGTAAAATCATTAAAATGCATTTGCTATAATTTTTTCCCATTGGCCGTAATGTAACGGAAAACTTTTGGGTGTCCCTGTAATTAAACTATACATCCGATTTTCATAAAATTGGAAATGGCTCGACAAAATTTTGCAGCAATTATATATTAAAAATTTCCGACCATTCGGAAGGCTGTAACATCATTAAAATTCACTTGCAATAATTTTCCCCATTGGCCGTAATGTAAAGAAAAACTTTTGACTGTCCCTGTAATTAAACTATACATCCGATTTTCATAAAATTGGAAATGGCTCGACAAAATTTTGCAGCAATTATATATTAAAAATTTCAGATCATTCGGTCGGGTAGTTTTTGCTCTGTTATATGCGGACGGACAGACAGACGGACGGACAGACGGACGGACAGACGGACGGACAGACGGACAGACAGACGGACTGAACGACGACTATAGGTGCTACGTATTTATATAATTACGAACGCACCTAAAAACAACGCAGAAGGAAACCGCTAAAGAGAAATACCAACCATCTCCGCAAAAATTGCATAACGAATAATGTAAATCACACTAAAATCCGTTCAGCAGAATTCAAACAATAAACGAACGACACGAAATACGAATTCGATTCTCATATACAGGGTATCCTAAAAATCCCTGACACATTTAAAAATTCAAAATAAAATCAAGTAATTGTCATAGAGGAGTGCAGTTTGAACTAAAATGCTTCTCAGGATGAAAAGATTTCTTCAAGTGAATGGAAATAATACGTTCCAACTTCGATCATATGGGCCGCCACTTCCCGTATATTTGCGGTCAAACATGATTTTTTTTTCCTATTAATTTTGATGCTATGACGCAGAAATAACGACTCTCAGTGATAACGGTAATTGATTAGGTTTGTACTTCGAAATAGAATCTATCATTACCATACAAATAGACTTTGGTGCAAAGTAAAAAAAAAAAAAAAAAAAAAAAAAAAAAAAAGTCCTTCCGGCCAGTGCCGAGAGGAAGAGGTAACTTTCTTATTCCTTATTTTTAAAAAGCAAGCTTATATTATTCAATCACACGAAGCTCAATTTAGTGGAAACCGATTATAGGAGATTCAATACTAATTTTTATAAATACTAAATCATTATGAATGAGAATTTCGCGAAATTAGTCAGCTTTATCCAAGCTGCTTTTGTTTAAAGTAAGTTATATTTGGCTGCCAAATTCGGCGATTTTTTAAAGTGCCTGCCATTTTAAGACAAATGGTGGATGGGGCTAACCAGTGAACTTGGTCGAGACCTTAGTAATTCCTGTGCATAAGCTCACTCACATGGGAATCGGTTGATATATACAAGTGCTGTCGCAGGGAAAAAATCAGATTTTTCAAAATGTCGCCCACATTAGAAATTTAAACTGCTATATCTGAGCCATTTTTTAAGATAAAGACAAAACAAAAAATGCTCCGGAATCCTTATATCATAGTCAAATACTTAAGAAAGAAACCTTTTTCAATTTATAATTTTTTTGCACCTCACTTTAAATGTAATTTTTTTTTAACTTAATGGTCTCCATTTTGAAACAATATGGCTGATGAAGCTGGCCAGAAAACTTGGTCAAGACATTACAATACACTATCCACATGCCTTCTTACATCGAAATAGGTTAATAAATACGCTTGGTACCACGTGACAAATATCAGATCGTTTCAAAATTCCAGTCATGCTAGAAATTCAAAGTGCTATAATTCAACTATTTTTAAAGATATATACAAAACAAAAACTGCTCCGGAATCTTTGTATCAAGGTCAAATACATAAAAAAAAATCTTTTTCATTTTTCAATTTTTTGATAACTCGTTTTAAATTTAAATTAATTTTTTTAAATGGCAACCCTTTTGAAACAAAATGGCGAATGAAGCTGGCCAACGAACTCGGCTGAGACATTGGTATGTACTGTGTACACACCAAGTTACATCAAAATCGGTTCATAAATACGCGTGTTATCCCGTGACAAAAATCAGGTCGTTTCAAAATGTCAGCCACAATAGAAATTCAAAATGCTATAACTCAGCCATTTGTTTAGATATAGACGAAACAAAAACTGTTCCGGAATCTTTGCATTAAGGTCAAACACATACAAATAAAATCTTTTTCATTTTCCTATTTTTTGGAACCTCATTTTAAATTTTAAATTAAAAAAAATTTTAATTGCCGCCATTTTCAACAAGATGACGGATGAAGCTGGCGACCGAACTCGGTCGAGACATTGGTACATATTATGTATATACTAAGGTTCATCCGAATCGGTTCGTAAATACGCCTGTTATCGTGTGACAAAAATCAGGCCGTTTCAAAATGTCAGCCAAGCTAGGAATTCAAAGTGCTATATCTGAGTCATTTTTTAAGATATAGACGAAACAAAAGCTCTCCGGAATCTTTGTATCAAGATCAAACTCAATAAGGAAAAATATTTTTCAAATTTCAATTTTTTGGTACCACACTTCAAATTTTATTTTTTTTTTAATTTAAATGACCGCCATTTTGAAACAAAATGGCGGATGAGGCTGGCCATCGAACTCGGTCGAGACATTGGTACGTATTATGTATACACCAAGGTACATCCAAATCGATTCATAAATACTCCTGTTATCGCGTGACAAAAATCAGGTCTTTTCAAAATGTCAGCCAAGCTAGAAATTCAAAATGCTATAACTCAGACATTTTTTAAGATATAGACGAAACAAAAAATGCTCCGGAATCTTTGTATCAAGGTCAAACACATAAGAAAAAAAAAATATTTTTCAATTTTCAAGTTTTTGGTACCACATTTCAAATTTTAAATTTTTAAAAAAAATTTAAATGGCCGCCATTTTGAAACAAGATGGCGGATGAAGCTGGCCAACGAACTCGGTCGAGGCATTGGTATGCACTATGTATACACGAAGTTATATCCAAATCTGTTCATAGATACGAGAGTTACAGTGAGACAAAGATCACATATATATGTATAAACTTTTGAACGGAGGTTGGTTTCGTCGTCTGGGGGTCATAATCGATGAAAATATACCAATTTTTTTTTTAAATCGCTTTCCTCCGAACGGCTGCAATAGGTAGCTTTTTGTAATGAAAGCTACCTAAATAACCTCCATCTCGAAACAGCATTTTGAACTGGCATAGGAAAATTTTAGCAAATTGAACTTAGCTACAAAGGGTGCAGACATTGAATTATGCTAATTGATTGCACAAATTATTGCTCTGTGACTGCTTTTGAGAAAATAAAATTATCTGTAACTTTGTCTTCGGTGTTTTATGATTCTTTCTGATAATTTAAAGTACAGCACCATCTGTGGGTGACATTTGAAAATAATTTTTTAATTCGCCTGACGAAAGCTTTTCATCGTGTGAAGCATTTTATCCAAATCATACTAAAATGTGCCAGGGGCTTTTGGGACACTCTGTGTATAGTAGATATATATTTCTTAATTGCGTTAACCCTCCCAATCATTTTCTCAATACTTCAATAACTAAGCCACATTTTAAATACACGGTAGATGATGATATGATTTTCTGTAATCGGTGTCATCGTCGAAGATTCTCGTCAAACATGCTAATGCTTTCCAAAATGTAGTTAATACTCCAATTGGACAGGTATGAACATCTCTCAGTACAGAGCTTTTTTTAGTTCGGAATAATCCACTTTTTAGCTCACAGGCTATCAAAGCCTGAGAGCTAATGTGCCCGCCCGTTCTGTATGTATGTATGTATGTATGTATGTATGTATGTATGTATGTATGTATGTATGTACGTACGTACGTATGTACGTAACGCGATAACTCTTGATAGAAACATCCGATTTGCTTCAAAATGTTTTCCTAGGTTCACTGTGATAAGGCGCTTCCCTGATTAGTTTTTGGAGTTCATTGGTTAAGGATAAAGGTGGAAAAACGGGGTTAGTCCACACCTCACCCCCTTAATTCAGATAAATGGGTTTTTCATGCAGAATGATTCGATTTGCTCCGAATTTGGTATAGCGGTTTATTATGTTAAGAAACTTCTCTGATTAGTTTTGGGGGTTCATTGGTTAAGGGTAAAGGGGGAAAAACGGGGTTAGTCCACCCCCCTTAATTCAGATAAATGGGTTTTTCATGCAGAATCATTCAATTTGCTCCGAATTTGGTATACCGGTTTATTATGTTAAGGAACTTCCCTGATTAGTTTTGGGGGTTCATTGGTTAAGGATAAAGGGGGAAAAGGGGGGGTTAGTCCACCCCCTTAATTCAGATAAATGGGTTTTTCATGCAGAATCATTCGATTTGCTCCGAATTTGGTATACCGGTTTATTATGTTAAGGAACTTCCCTGATCAGTTTTGGGAGTTCATTGGTTAAGGATAAAGGGGGAAAACGGGGTTAGTCCACCCCCCTTATTTCAGAAAAATGGGTTTTTCATGCAGAATGATTCGATTTGCTCCGAATTTGGTATACCGGTTTATTATGTTAAGGAACTTCCCTGATTAGTTTTGGGAGTTCATTGGTTAAGGATAAAGGGGAAAAAACGGGGTTAGTCCACCCCCCTTTAATTCAGATAAATGTGTTTTTCATGCAGAATGATTCGATTTGCTCTGAATTTGGTATACCGGTTTATTATGTTAAGGAACTCCCCTGATTAGTTTTGGGCGTTCATTGGTTAAGGATAAAAGAGGGAAAACGGGGTTAGTCCACCCCCCTTAATTCAGATAAATGTGTTTTTCATGCAGAATGATTCGATTTGCTCCGAATTAGGTATACCGGTTTATTATGTTAAGGAACTTCCCTGATTAGTTTTGGGGGTTCGTTGGTTAAGGATAAAGGGGGGAAAAACAGGGTTAGTCCACCCCCCTTAATTCAGATAAATGTGTTTTTCATGCAGAATGATTCGATTTGCTCCGAATTTTGTATACCGGTTTATTATGTTAAGGAACTTCCCTGATTAGTTTTGGTGTTCATTGGTTAAGGGTAAAGGGGGAAAAGGGAGGTTAGCCCGCCCCTCTTACTTTAGATAAATGGGTTTTTCATGCAGAATGATTCGATTTGCTCCGAAGTTGGTATACCGGTTTATTATGTTAAGGAGCTTCCCTGATTCGTTTTGGCGATTAATTGGTTAAGGATAAAGGGGGTTAGTCCACCCCCTTAATTTAGATAAATGTTTTTTTTTTGCAAGATTATTCGATTTGCTCCAAATTTGGTATACCGGTTTATTATGATAAGGAGCTTCCCTGATTAGATTTGGAGGTTCACTGGTTAAGTATAAAGGGGGAAACGGGGGCTAATTCCCCTTCACTTATTATTTGAGTGGCATTATTCTTTAAAATAAGAGTATAATATACAATTAGGGTGAATAGTCTGTCAGCTCAATGCCATCAGTTTAGCTGGGCACTTTTCTTTTTTATTTAGAAGCATGTTATGCTCAGTCTTTGAAAACTGACTGAATAAATGTTACCTTATGAAATACATATAGAAAATTCCGTATATTATGCTTAAAATACATATTTATCTTAAAAAATCAAATTAATAATTTAAAGAGATTGTTAACAAGATGCAAAGAATCTTGTAATGATGCATTATTCTATCATAACAACATATGTGGTTTAATGTACTTGTCGTTAGAGGTGCATTTGGTTTTGATCTTCTTTCCTTCGCTCCCTCAATTTATTGTTTTTGGTTTTAATCCTTGCTGCTTACCCGTGTACACATTTGAGGATTATTTTAACTGTTTTTGGATTAAATGCAAGCATTTTAAAGTCAATTTTTGAGGAGCAAACATATTTTTCTTATACTGCGATTTTTGCAAATATTTAAATTTTGAAACTTCGTGAGAAATTAAATTTATTCGCACTTTCCTTTTAATGTTAAAGAAGTGCTCTGAGAAAGCGGCTATTTGACAATTATCATTACGCACTATTTTGCGTGGTTGACAATGGCGAAGTAGGCTTTTTTTATAATCATGTACAAGTGACGAAACACTCTCCCAAACTAAATGTAATAAAAATGTGTATCAAGATTTGACTGTCACGTATACCAACAGAATTGTAAGTTACTAGAGAACAGGAATTCTGCTTTTTCAGAATTTAGTGTCGGCCGCGGCATTTCCATTACTTCATTTTCTTCTGTTGGACTGATGGCTTCTATTATTATGAAACAGCTATTATAAATTAAGTGTTAGGTGAAGATGAAAGAGTAGCCGTAAAAAGTTAGGACTCTGATTTTCTAATCAGAAGGTTTTTTTTTTTCTTTTTACGGCTGCTTTTTCATCTTCCCCTAACACTTCATTTGTAATGGCTGTTTCATAATAATAGAGGCCACCAGTCCATCAGAAGAAATAACTCAGTTAAGCGGGACTCTACTGCAGTACAAAACATATTTCAATTTTAAGACTTAAAGCACACGTTTTATTTTATGTAAAATGACGTCATTCGCATCCGCTTAAGAATTGCACATTTACGATCTACTCTTAAACATCCACTGTAAAGCACGCACAGCACATCACTATTGCGAAATAATGCACAAATGCAGCAAAAAGATTCCGTCATTCAAGAAAATCGAAAAAAAAAGGCTATCTAATGATTCATACATATTTACAATTAAATATAGTACATAATAGCTCCATTGTTTTTACAGAAATCATTCGTTTATATATTTTTTCAAAATAGCCCGTATTTTAATTCGATTTTCTTTTCGGTTGTTACGAGAAAATGACAACAAAAATATATAATTACTATTTTAAAACTATTTTTCCTTTACTTTCTACAAAAATGAAGTACTTCCGTTGCAATTATTAAGCAAATGGCTCCAGAAACTACAAAAAAAAAAAAAAAAAAAAAAAAAAATATTATTTCAAAAATAAATGGAGATACAGTTTTCAAACAAAATGCATTTAAAAGAGCCTTTTTTTCCCAATACGACAGTCTAAAAATTGAAAATGTGCGATGCTTAGAAGTTTAAAATAATACTAAAGAATATTTAATCGTAATGCTTTGTTTTACGGCTAGCTTCTATAAGATGACGTTATTTTTTGGACACAAAATAAACTGGGAAAAAGAAATAGCATACCGTAACGGAGGCTAAAAAAAAATAATAACATAAATAGTTTTTGGTGCACAACACATACGAAATATTTAAAGAACCACCGTATTATTAATTAAAATGATAATATATTTACATAAATTAAAATGATAATATATTTACAAAATTTTACAAATTGATGTAATCGGACAAAAGAATTACCTATTGTTATTTATTGTGGTATCTAAAATGTAAGGACATTAAGTAATAGAATGTGCTTATCATATATTTACATCCAAATGCTTATCATTGTTCACAAAACATATTAAATTACAGTTTGGAAAGTACGAGACAAGAATGCAAGTGTTATACTATGATGCACTATGTTAATAAATGGAAATGATTAGATAACTATATCTATCAAAAATAATACTCTTTTTATCAATTATAATCGATTAATACAATCCCCATCTAATTAAAATGATCATTAATATTTAAATACGTTTAAATGTATTACATAATTTTGTGAAATCTAACAAATTTTCACTTTTTTTTTTTTTTTTTTTTTTTTTTTTTTTTTTTTTTTTTTTTTTTTACAGATTTTGCTATACATAAACTTGTCTTTTTGAACCATTTATTTGAGTAACCATGTCACAAACCTTTTTTTAATTTAAGAACAAACTTTCAGAAGCAGTGTATATATATATTTTTAGAAAATTCGATACTCAATCCAAGCCGAACTCAGGATTTTGCACAAAATATTTTTAATTTTAAATATTTTATTTACAATATTTTCAAAACATTTATCTGTTCTCTATAAAATATGATGTATTTTGATAACTTATGCTAATAACCTGAATTTATGAGCAATTAACAACAAGATAGATGTTCTATAATTCAGGGAGATTTTTTAAAGTGTTACTCACAAAAACACGGTGCACTTTCAGAACTTTCCATTGTTCCATAATATATCATACAAAGAAAAGTTATTGATTCGTTTGCATAAAATGTTGTATTTATGAAAATGTTTCTAGAATATCTTCATTACCCGACTGAAAAGAAGGTTATGTGTTTCACGCGTATCTGTGTATGTGGATTTCTTTATACCCTCAAAACATTCCAACGGCTAGATGGATTTTAATGAATGAGGTCTCTATCAATTCGTCTTAACGTCTCGATGGTTATAGGCAAGGTTTTGTTTTTATAAATTCAAAATGGAGGTCGTAAAATACAAAATGGCGGTATAGAAGTAAAAAAAAAAAAATTACGCACCCTATTGAGTGGCATATTAATGGATAGGTCTTTCAAAATGAAAACGATGTTTCATTGACTATTTTACAGTCAGAAGCTCCGTTAAAATATAATACAACCTGGAAGTTGTGTATGTATTGTTGATCTCTAGCTTTATTGCAACTCTAATCATCATAGACATCTATAGACCTCATCAAAACAGTGTTTATAGATAGGAACTAACTATTAAACACAATTTAAAAGTCATCAATACAAGTAAATAAAAAAAATAGGTAAGTAATATAAACAAGATATATAAAAAAAGTATTTTAAGTCAATTCCAACTTAGGTCAATAAGAGAACTTCTTTTTCGCCCATTCTTCTTTCTTCTTGAGTAGCGCTTAAAACGCTTTGATCAAGAAGAGGGCTCTCTCGGTCTTAAAATACCTTGATCAAGAAGAGGGCTCTCTCGATTATTGGAAATTAATTAATTTAATTTAATTTATGAATTAATATTTGAAAAAACTGGAGTAACATCAATTGTTATCCACTACAAGTTTTAAAAAAATTATTTGAGATTGATTTGATGAATAATAAGTATTTTATTAACGATTGACAATTTGAACAAGATATATATAGCGAGAGTGTGAGCTAATAGTAGGAATTGAAAAAAAAAGTTTCTGATTGGTGAGAAATAATTAATTAGTTTGCTTTTTACGCAGTCGGGTTTTTTGTTTTTTTTTAAATTTAATTGTTTATTATTATTATAGTTTGTGAACGAAATTTCGGGCTAAGCTCGTGGTGTGGTGTTTTGAATTTTTAGGAAAATAATTAATTTGTGACCTGGAATTGTGAACTGGATTCCCACTTAAAAACTGCACTGACGCGTTCTAACACCCTTGAAAATTTTGTTCATTACATTAGAAATTTCCTAAATATAATTTACTTTACTATTATTTTAAACATATTATCAACTTTGCATGAAGAATGATATAACAAATTATTCAAATATTTATAAATTCCAAATATCTGGAAGAAAATTCATGTTTTTCCCATGCTTTTTTTTCCTTTGAAATTAAACTAATAAAGTTAATTGTTACATCTACACTGGTGTCCAAAATTAAGGACCAATCACAAATTGCTAATTTGGAAGTACCTCAAAATGAAATAATATAATTTGAATAATTACTATCTCTACAGCACAGCTAGTCCATATAACATCTCATTCATGTCACACATGGTCACAAGTGTCACAGTCACTATGGTGAAGCAAAAAAATAGGTAAAAATAGGTAATAGGTAATCTCATTATGAGTCTCAAATGATCACTATAATGTGACTCCACTGAGACGTCACTGTGGCTGCTGCTTTGTGAAGAGTCAACATGCGACTTTACAATTAAGTTACATTGTGACTCTCATGTGACTGTCACCTGCAGACTCAATTTCAAAGTCATCGTGAACGCTGCATTGTGATAAGTTACCAAATAATATCACATTAAAGACACATAATGACTTTCAGGTGACAGAGAGACTACTGTGAAGTCACCATTGTGTTCTTTATCGAAAAGTCACTATGTGACAATAATGGGATAATATTTGGTGACTTATCATAATGTAACGTTCATGACGACTTTAAAATTGAGTCTAAAAATGACAGTTACATGAGAGTCACAATGTAACTACATTGTAAAGTCCCCTGGTGACTCATCACAAAGCAGCAGTCACATTATCGTCTCAGTGGAGTCACATACAGTGATCATTTGAGACTAATAATGAGACGTGTGGAATTTCTTTTTTTTTTTTTTTGGTTTAGCCGTTGTGACTGTGATACTTGTGAACATGTGTGACATGAATGAGATGCTATATGGACTAGCTGCACTGTAGGTATAGTAATTACTTGAATTGTATTATTTCCTTTTGAGTATTTGCTTACTTAAAAATTAGCATTTTGTGACTGGTCCTTAAATTTGGACACAAGTGTATTACAATAAACTGGTGGAAACTCCCGTCCTAGGACGGTGGGTAAAAATTTTGGTTTTCCCTTAAAATTTTAAATAATGGATAAAAATATTTATTTACTATTATTCCGTAATCGAGCTATTTTGTTTAAAAATCATAATAAGTCGGTAAATCCAAATGTAGTTTTCAAACAATTTACATTTCAAAATACACGCTCCCTATTCAACGGTGTAAAATTTAAAATTACGTAATGTTGAGAAGTAATTAAGTTTGAAAAAAAAAAAAAAGGAAAATACATTAAATATTCATGACATAAACTTTTCCAAAAAAAAAAAAATAAATAAATAAATAAATAAAAATAAAAATACAAACCTGAAGCAAACAAACTAAAGAATATGTTTATTACATTAGTACACAGAATTGAATTTAGGGAAACACAACGAAGTGGTGGACACAAGTTAAGGACACAAGTGCAGATAAAATGACATAGTGCAGCATTTTATATCAATCGTTATTATGACGTTGTGACTTTATTTGATATTTTTTAAAAGGGACCATAACATTTTGTTTACATTTCAATGAGAATGTGTAAAACATAATGGTCATGAGAAAACATTTGCATGAATAAAAGCATTTTTCTTTAGGGTGTAACATTTTAGGACAGTTTCCCCTATTAGGTTCACTTAATTCACTAACAGTATCTTATCATATTAAACTACAATTTCAATACTTTTTTCTAAAGCTTATAGCCAACAAAACAATGCATACGTTTCACAAAAGTAGATAAATGTTACAAAATTGATTCGATTCAATGACATACAATAATTTTTATAGAAGGTACGATAACTTTTCTGTCGGACAAAGATTTCGTAAAAAAATTATTATACATTTCCTTTACCCAGGAATTATTAAATTATAAATACTGTATCGTTTAAAAAAGTGTAATTCATGCGGATTACTCATGAAATCATTAACAAAAGACTTAAATTACTTCCGGTCATCGAAAATTACCGAGGAAGGTTACGTTACCTGAAATCAGGGAAGAATTCTCATAAACCAAAGGAATTGAAACATATTTGCAAGAGTTTCTTGAAGTCTTTACAGTTTTACAATGTAGGATATTTCTATTGAAATATTTTCATTTTGGAAATATCTACATTACTGTTTAAATTACGAAGAACACTTTGAGTTCATATTGTTGTGATATTATTTTAACTGAATATAAGTAGAATATTTTAACTGAACAAATTGATCACTATTGTGTCTTTCTAGAATTTATATTTGTGTTAATGTGATTTAACTCTTTGAAAATTTCCATCTTCTTTTCAAACATTAATATATCTACCAACTACGCCCTGCGGTATGATTAACATATGTCTGCATGATATATTTAGAGTAAACATAAGCTTAAATTCCATGTTGAGATACGTTAAGGAAATAGTAATGATCAATGCATTGCGATAGGGTAACAAACTTAACTTCAAATATTGCAATTGTACGATTTTCGTGAATCTATATTTAAAAATAATATAGGGTAACTGTAGGATAGATGGCCATAGTTTTTAAAGATTGAAAAAAAAATCTTATAAGGCGAATACAAGAAATATTGATGAATATTTGAAATTCTTATACATATCATCATCATATTTTGGACAAAAAATAATTAAATATCGAGAACAAAATTAGGGCAAACAAAATTGAAATTAAAAGGGCAGATGGCCATCTCTCCTTCAAGCAGATGAGAGATGGCCATCCAATAGAAAAAAGAAAAATTGAAGTTAAAAAAGCAAAAATAACACATATCATGCAGTTAATCATGGGAAACATTTAGAAATTTTTAAAGATGAAATTATATCATGGAAAATCAGTGAATAAATTTGAATAAACAAAATTTGAATTATAATTTCAATCCTCCACTTTTCGTAAAATTTTAACCGTATTTTCGCAAAAGCTCTTAATAATTTCTACACGGTTCAAGAAACAACTTCTGGCAACTTATGCATTGTATCCAGTCATACTTTTTGGTTGTGGTATTATATTCTTCTCCACAACCAGCACAGTGATCCTCGTCCAATTCTATTACCTCGGACTCAGTAAAATTTAATAATTTCAATTGTATTTCATCTATTTTGTTTTTTTTCTCTCATTTATTTTAAACTTTTTCACGGTTTTTTATCAACTATTTTTTTCTCAATTTTATTTATCAACTTTATCTGTTTCCGGGATGAACGTTTCCAAAGTTTTTCAATATTTTATGAAACAAAAATACATCTTTAAACTCTATTATATTATTGTTATTGAAATATTTATATTAGATAAAATTTAAATAATTATGTCAATATAAGTATAAAAATAAAAATTATATAATTATTTAAAAAATAATTATATTTAGTTAAAAACCTTACTCAGTACAATTTGGAAATATTGATTATAGGTGACAATTTCTCTTCGATTTGACTTGGCCATCCATCTTAAAATTAATAGATATATTGTCATCCAGTTTTAAGTGACACTCTGCCATTGTACGTCTTTTGCTTTAGACATAAAAGCAAAGATTGTATTATATACGTTCAATAAAAGTACTTATATTAAAAATAAATGTA
Organism: Maratus speciosus; assembly: GCA_963932465.1. NCBI lineage: Eukaryota > Metazoa > Arthropoda > Arachnida > Araneae > Salticidae > Maratus > Maratus speciosus. Next base: position 185,286,776 of record OZ010800.1, read on the forward strand.
AGATACGTACTGCAAAACGTTCAGATACCTAACTCAACAAAAATATCCAACCACTAAATTTAATAAACATTGAAATTACACTTTATTTTTAAAAGTGAAAAACACAGCTGCGCGTCACATTGAATGAAAGTGGTGAACTATTTCTTTCGAATAAAGTTTATGCTGCAATCTATGATATAGTTTTTGAATTATTTAGACTAGCCATACGTCTTCTATGGCCATCTATCCTAGAATTACACTATAGCAAAAGGGATATGGTGTTGTATAAAATTATCATGTGCTTTATACGATAAATTACATAAATTTTTATTACAATTTAAGACACAAAGTTGAAAAAACAAACATTGTGTTTTCCGTTTTACACAAAATAATGGTGGAGAAGTAGCTATTAAATACTTCGAATAATAATAAAAAAAAATTATGGAAAGCGCTACTTAAATACTGATTATTTTACATATTTTATACCAATAAAGATCCTTAAAATTTAATAAAAAATTACATCTGTAAATATTAAATATATAAATGTAATAAAAATATATTCAAAAGATTGATTAACTAAGCTAAATAAAACTGGGAGAAATTTAAACAAGAACTTTAGTAAAATTACGTTATTTTAATTAATATAAAATGTGATATAAATCTGGAATACACATTTAATATTTCTTGAGAGTGCAAGAATATGTATTGGAGCGAAATCAAATCCTCAACGAAAATCAATTACTAGAATGACCCAGATAATCAACCCATCTCAGTAATCTACTGAGGCATAATGAACTTTCTTATAAACCTCTGAGGAATTTCCGAAAGTTCGTTTAACGCTGTTTATCTTAATTTGCAGGAACTATGTTTAAAATTAGCATACATTGCTACATTTCTCGCTAAACCACGGGATATTTACAATTATGTTAAAGTACAAATTTATATTGCGCTTTGAAATACTTTAATTGACAAAAAACGCATAGTTAATAACCCTTAATTATAGATTATTTCTTTAATTAAATGCCTTAAAATATCCATAATACACTGAAAAAAAAAAAAAAAAAAAAAAAAAAAAATCCGATCAGTTTTCCTGTAGGAATAGGAAAAATAGTCGCCCTTATCGTACCGGAAAATTTTTCCAACCCAGCTCGGAATAAAATCCGTAAAAAAAAAAAAAAAAAAAAGAAATAGTCAACAAAACGGCATTTTACGGATTTTATTCCGATTTCACGGGTTTTTTTTCTGAGCTGTGATGAAAAATTTTCCGGTACGATAAGGACAACTCTTTTTCCGATTCCTACCTGAAAACTGGTCGTTTTTTTTTTTTTTTTTTTTTTTTTTTTTTTTTTTTTTTACAGTGTATTTTAATTTTGATTGCAGTGTAAAAATAGGTAGATTTGTAAAAACTATGTGTAAACATGATTTTAAGAAAATCTTTACTTTGTCATAACAGAATCTATTTTCCCGTTATATAAAATGGCAAGTAATGCCTTAAATAAGTGAACATTTTATTAATTGTTCAATATTTAAATAAAATGTTTAACAAGAATCTGGTTTCTTTAGTAACTCAATTCAAATTCTGCATATTAAATTTGAAATTATCATTTTAAGTTTGTACATCTTGTTTGCTTTCGGGTATAGTTTTAAAATACAGTGATGACCAAAATTATGGACATTTTTTATAATTTTCGTATTTTATAACTTTGTGTGCTTGAACAATGTAATAACTTAAAAACTCTTAAATAACTTAAATACGATTTTTACTTTCTTCTATCTTTACAAGAAGAAAGTATTGGATTCGTGAAAATTTTCGACTGATTTATACGTTTTAGAATGCCCTGAACAAGATTTTATGGTTTTTAGAAAATGTCTGTCTGTCACTCTGTCACTCTGTCACTCTGTGAGTCTGTATGTGACAAACATTTTGTGGGCGCACTATCTCAAGAACTAATGCACGGAATTTTACAAAACTTCAGATTCAGTTAGACTTTGATAAAAACTGGACCTGATTAGTTTTTGGTGAAAATCGCCCAACAGGTAGCGCTGCTATACGGCATTTTTCCCGATTTCTCCAATACTTATATCTCAAGAACTACTGCACGGATTTTCATAAAACTTCAGATTCAGTTAGAACAGAATATAGTTTGGTGCTGATTACTTTTTTGTAAAAATCGCCCAACAGGTGGCTCTGCTATGCTTCATTATTCATGATTATCGCAATAGCTCTAACTCAAGAAAAAATGCACGAATTTTCATCAAACTTCAGATTCAGTAAGTCCCTTATATAAATGAGTGTTGTTTAATTTTTGGTGTAAATCGCCCACCAGGTGGCGCTGCTGTGCTGCATTTTTAACGATTTCTGCAAGAGCTGTATCTCAAGAACTAATGCACGGATTTTCATCAAACTTCAGATTTAGTTAGTCCTTGACATGAATTGACGATTTGTACATTTTGGTGTAAATCGCTCAACAGGTGGCGCTGCTATGAAGCATTTTTTTCAATTCCAGCAATAGCTTTATCTCAAGAACTAATGCTTGGATTTTCAACAAACTTCAGATTCATGTATACCTTGATATCAATTAGTGCGGTTTATGTTTTGGTGTAAATCGCTCAACAGGGGGTGCTGCTATGCTACATTTTTTTTAATTTCCGCTATAGCTCTATCTCAATAACTAATGCACGAATTTTCATCAAACTTCAAATTCAGATATACTTTGATATGAATTGGTGCTAAATTGATGTTATTTCTTGTACTATTTAAATGATTTAATTGACGTGATTTATATAGAAGATAGTTTTGTGATGGCCACAACATACTAGTTTATATATCAAATTCAAGGTAATTTAATGTAGAATTGGATAAAAAAAGCAATTAAAATAGCTGCATTCCAAAAAATGTTACGCTTACAAAAAATAAGATCTATCATGGATTTCATTGTATTTTAAAGTTACACTTACACATTCAATATTTAGTAGGTTTTGATACTTTCTTCTATCTTTACAAGAAGAAAGTATTGGATTCGTAAAAATTTTCGACTTTCGGTTTTCGACGGATTTACACGTTTTAGGGAGAGAACCCGAAAAACATGTTTTTAGAAAATGTCTGTCTGCGAGTCTGTGAATCTGATAGTCCGTCTGTCTGTCTGTCTGACTGACTGTATGTGACACAAATTTTGTGGGCGCTCTATCTCAAGAACTAATGCACTGAATTTAATAAAAAATTATATTCAGTTAGTCCCTGATATAAATTGGTGGTGATTAGTTTTTGGTGAAAATCGCCCAACAGGTGGCGCTGCTATACGGCATTTTTCACGATTTCTCCAATAGCTATATCTCAAGAACTACTGCACGGATTTTCATCAAACTTCAGATTCAGTTAGTCCTTGACATGAATTGAAGTTTTGAACATTTTGGTGTAAATCGCTCAACAGGTGGTGCCGCTATACTGAATTTTTGACAATTTCCGCAATAGCTCTATCTCAACAACTAATTCTTGGAAAATCAACAAACTTCAGATTCAAGTATAGGTTGATATAAATTAGTGCTGTTTGTGTTTTGGTGCAAATCGCTCAACAGGTGGCGCTGCTATGCTGCACTTTTCAGAATTTCCATTATAGCTGTATCTCAAAAACTAATGCAATAATTTTCACCAAACTTCAGAATCAGTTAATCTATGATATGAATTGATTTTTTGTACATTTTGGTGTAAATTGCTCAACAGGTGGTGCTGCTATACAGCATTTTTCCCGATTTCTGCAATAGCCCTATCTCAAGAACTAATGGACACATTTTCATCAAACTTCAGATTCAGTTACTCTTTGATATGAAATGATGCTGACTACGTGTTGGTGAATACCTTCCAATAGGTGGCGCTGCTGTGCTGCATTTTGCACTATTTCCTCAATAGCTCTATCTCAAGAACTAATGCACGAATTTTCATCACACTTCAGATTCAAGTACACCTTGATAAATGTTGATGCTGATTATGTGGTTGTGTAAATCGCTCAACAGGTGGCGCTGTTATGCTGAATTTGTCATCATTTGCGCAATAACTCTATCCCCAGAACTAATGCACGGATTTTCCCCAAACTTCATATTCAGTTAGACATTGACATAAGATGATGATAATTAGGTTTTGGTGTAAATCACCCAATAGGTGGCGCTGCTATGCTGCATTATGATGGATTTATACGATTTTAAGGACAGTAATATCTCAAGAACTAATGCACGGAATTTCATCTTTTTAGAATCCTCATGATGAGCATAGATGTACTGTGATAATGACTTTTGAAGTATTGACAAGTATGAGATAGAAGAAAGTTTTGTGATGGCCACAACTTACCAGTTTTTTATTACAGCTTCACAGCGTCTTTTCATTGAGAGATATAGTATATTTGAAGTTCATCCTTTACAATCACATGATGATGTCAAGAATCAATTATAGCTTCAATAATTTGCGTTTATTAGCCTCCCGTACGGTATGCTATTTCTTTCTCCCAGCTTATTTTGTGTCCAAAAAATAACGTTACCTTACAGAAGCTAGCAATAAAGCAAAGCATTACGATTAAATGCTCTTTAGCAATTTTTTAAACTTCTAAGCATCATACATTTTCAATTTTTATGCCGTCGTATTGAGAAAAAAGGTATTTTAAATGCATTTTGTTTGAAAACTGTATATCCATTTATTTTTGAAATATTAATTTTTTTGTAGTTTTTGCAGACATTTGCTTAATATTGGCCACGGAAATACTCCATTTCTATAGAAAAAAAAGGAAAAATAGTTTTAAAATAGTAATTATATATTTTCGTTCCCATTTTCTCGTAACAACCGAAAGAAAATGTAATTAAAATACGTGCTATTTTGAAAATAATATAAACGAGTGATTTCTGTTAAAACAATGGAGCTATTACATACTATATTTAATGAAGTATCTACCGGGTGTCCCAAAAAGGACTGACTGATTTTAAAATTCAATACCTTGCAAACGGTGACAGATATTTAAAAAATTCTTGCAGGAGGTTTATGCATAAGGTCAAAAGTTTTTTTTACAGCGATTTTCAATTTTAGTTCGAATTACGAACAACAGATGGCGCTGCGATCAATAGACGCTGAATTCAGGCTCGATTTTTGGTACTTCGTGGCCCGGATAATACATTTCCATCTCCTTTTTCAGCATGGAACAAGATAAAGGACCAGAAATCGAGCCTGTATTTAGCGACTATTGCTTACAGCGCCATCTATTGTTTGTAATTCGAACTAAAATCGAAAATGACTGTAATAAAACTTTTGACCTTATGCATAACCCTCCTGCAAGAATTTTTTAAATATCTGTTACCGTTTGCAAGTTATTGAATTTTAAAATCAGTCAGTCCTTTTTGGGACACCCGGTATGAATCATTAGATAGCCCTTTTGTTTCGATTTTCTCGATTGACGGAATCTTTTTGCTACATTTGTGCATTATTTCGCGATAGTGATGTGCTATGCATGCTTTACTGTAGTTGTTTAAGAGTAGATCGTAAATGTGGAATTCTTAAGCGGATGCGAATGACGTCATTTTACATAAAATAAAACGTGTGCTTTAAGTCTTAAAATTGAAATATGTTTTGTACTGCAGTAGAGTCCCACTTAACCGAGTTATTTTCTTCTGATGGACTGGTGGCTTCTATTATTATGCAACAGCCATTATAAATGAAGTGCTAGGTGAAGATGAAAGAGCAGCCGTAAAAAAATTATGGCCAAAACCCCTCCCCCCCCCCCATTCTGACCAGAAAATCAGAGTTCTAACTTTTTACGGCTGCTCTTTCATCTTCAACTAACACTTGATTTATAATGGCTGTTTCATAATAATAGAAACCATCAGTCCATCACAAGAAAAGGAAGTAATGGAAATGCCGGGTGCGACACTAAATTCTGAAAAAGCAGAATTCCTGTTCTCTAGTTAGATGGACATTTTTTTTTTTTTTTTTTTTTTTTGGTACAAATATTTTCAAACGTCGCCAAAAACTTTCTATCGGATTCAGATCAGGGCTCTTTCCTGGCCAGGGTAATAATTATATGCTTTTATTTTTAAACCACCATTCTTTACTAATTTTCGCCGTATGACATGGAGCAGAATCCTGCTGAAAGATAAATGGTGCTTTATTTGAGAAGAGATCACTGATGAAAGGTATCATATTTTCACCCATCACTACCAAAGAGCTATATTTTACTCTCATTGCTCCAGATTATTTGCTTCCACTGTCTTTCTGACCAATTAATGTATTCTTAAGCCCACTGAACTCATTTTTTGCGTTGCTGAAGATTTAAAAATTGTTTTTTCCTCGGAATTCTACCTTTCAATCCAAAACCTGCTAATCATCTCCTTATTGTTCTTGAACTAAGTGAAATACCCATTGCATTCATTTCACATCTCACATCATCTGAAGAAATTTTTCTCTCTTTGAGGCATATCCTTTTTATCTTTCTATCGTATCACAGATTTAGGTTCTTCATAACGTGAGCACAATTTTCGTCAACCAGATAAAGTGACTGATTCACCAACCTGTCTTGCAAATTCAGCGTAAGAGAGACCATTTTCACTCAATATGGCAATTCTGCTTCTTATTGTAGATTTCCAACCATTTCTAGTTGTTGATGACATTCTTTAAAATTATTAGCATTAAGAAAAAATAGAAATATTTAAAAAAAGAACATCAATCTATTTAGTTACACTAGCATTCACCCTTCTGCAAAATGCATTCCTGCAAAATACCGCTTTTACAAATCAAAACATACTACAGTTTAATTACTGACATTTGATTAGATCTCTGAACAGTCATTGTGATTGGCTAGGAAGTTCTTCTTAGAATACACCTCAGAATTATTGTGTTTGTATTTTAGACTAAATTAAGTGTAACATTTTTGTAATGCAAATATCCTTAATTCTGTTATTGTTATTAAATTCTACATTAAATTTCCTTGAATTTGATATATAATCATTTGTATTTAAGTGAAAATTAATCTATTCTATAATCGCACAAAATTAAGAAACATGAAAATTTCAAATATGTCCACAATTTTGGCCACCACTGTATATTTGATTTGACAGTATATCATTCATTTAACCTTTAACTGATGTCACTCGGTCTCACAGACCCTGCGACTCACAGCTATATACACTTTCATCCCTTAAAATTGCAAATCTTACTTGTCCGTACTAGTACCTTCTTCTACCAGCTTACCAAGGTCACACTCAAAGCGATAATTATGTGAGTTGATTTTAAACGTGTTATTCGTTATTCTGGGGTCGTCAGACCGCATCACATCAGATGTGGGATTATTTGAAACTGTAGTGCAATACTCTTCATTAGTTGTACTTTTTTTCCCCCCTTTCTTTGGTGTCTCTTTTTTTTTTTTTTTTTTTTTTTTTTTTTTTTTTTGTGATATGATGTCGTCGCAACCTCAAAAATGTTACTACTTTCCTCAGCCAGAAGGAAATAGAAGATATTAGGAACAACTGTTCAGATCAGAAATTTCCCGATATTAAAAGTTCTGATGATGCAGATTTTACTGACGGCAGAGATCACGATACGAATTCTGAACTTTCTGATGGTGAAAATGTAAATAATTCTGATGGAGTTAAACATATGTTTTATTACCGAAGGAATAGTTTAGAGAAAAACACCTCATAAGTGCCTTTTATGCCAAAAGTCAGTATACATTGAATGTACATGAAAATGATGTACTTTGACTCTTGCATATTCGTAGGGTAAATATATATTTTTTTAAATTATCACTGCATTTCAATTTCCAAAGCTTGTTGCAACGATAATTTCTAAAAAAAAAATTGTACACGATTAATTTTTATATTTAATTAGCAAAATTAACAATGCTCCGTTTATTTTGAAAAAAAAAAAGTATTTTTTTGTACTGAAGTTAAAAAATATAATAAAATACTTTTTCATGCAATTTAATTCACATGCTCCTAAGAGAAGTACAACGATATTGTTAGGACAAAATTTAAGTAAATTCAACCATTTAAGTTATTTTTTTTTATTCATTGTATTTGAGCGGTCTGAGACACTGCATCACATGAGTTGTGTGACAAAATTTAGTGACATCAGTTAAAGGTTAAATAAATTTTTTCTAAGCATTGTTTTTCCAATTTCACTTAAATGTTACCACTAAATTTAAGTACTCACATTGTTTTACGCTTTAATTAGATGAAAGACTATAAAACTGGGGGGAATAATTAAGCTTAGTGATTCGTTACTTAGTGTCGTTTGGACATTTTAAAGAATATCATTAAATGTAGGAAAATTTAAATTAAAATAAGAGGATCTTCCACCTACGAGCTACTCTCACCAATCGGTTAAAAATTAGAAGAGTCCAAAAACATAATATATGCACTGTTTTAAAAATATTACCCAGTTACGGCAGATTGAATGAAAGTATTACGAATAGCAAAGATCTTCTTTAATCGCGTTGACATATATTTCCGTTCAATTGGGATATATTTTGATTACCATGAACTCAGCCAAAGCTGTCGCAAGAGCTGACGCATGTTTTTGGGATTAATTAGATTAATTAGACATTATAAAATCAGCTTGTTTAAAATGTTTAGCTTTTTAAAATATCGCTGCCTCTCGGACTTTTATAACGACACTGTGGACAATATTTCATTTTATTCGGTAGGAGCATATAAAACTCAGTTTTTAAAGGAAATATTTCGACACTATTCAACTTTAAATAACTCTTAAAATAATTCTAAGATTATAAACGTGTCTGCGTAACAGTGTTTCTCAAAACTTTCTCTATAAATTTACCAATTTTTCGCCTTTTTATATGCTATAGTTTTCCTAATATTAGCCTAGGAATTCCCCCAATTGCAAAAATGTCATTTACGCTGGTGGCGGGGGTGACAGAGTTAGTATATATTTTTTTAGAACAGTGAGAAACTATCTCGTTCTAAAAATATTTTTCAAAACACAAATATGTACTTTTTTTTTTTTAATAACAGTATACGCTTTGTTTCAAACTAATCTGCAAATCCTATGTTAACATAATAAATGCACAATTTTGATTTGGAAAAAAATGAACTTTTTTTCTTATATTAATAGAAAAACCAGAAAACAGTCATTTATATACTTATTTAAAACCTGATTTAAAGCATCACTCACTTAAAACGTTATGCTTCATCAGACTGCGCTATACAGTTGCACCATCTTATAGAATCCGTGATTCTAGTTCATGCAATAGATATGATGCTATACATAACGAAATTGCTAGTCAGTTGCTGAGCCTATAAGGGGTATTACAATAGCAACTCCGTAAATCCCGCTGTAATGTTGAATTAAAGGTAACCCGATTAATGATGATGCTCTAGAGTCGGTGTAACATCAGTATATAAGGTTGCCATACATTTCACACAGCAGAAGGCTATGTGACATGTTTATGAGTTATATTCATGTTTAGCACATGAAATTATTAAGGGAACGCTTCACTTAAACTCCTCGATGACTAAATCGCATGTCAACAAACAAGAAAACTTAAAAGCGCAATTTCGCATTACTCAGTATAATTTTCGAAATATGGTTTTCAATATCAGATAGTACACTTTATTTACCGACGAGGTGCGTTTATAAAAATTGCTTCCTTAAAACTTAAATATATAAGTATATCCTGCAAAATTTGAATTTTTACTTAATGAAATTTTATCATGCTCCTAAAATTTAAGAAGGCTTTTTTAAAAAGTGCATCTCGTTGGCACCTTGCGTTAATTTATGATGGTGAAAACCTTATTTCGATAGTTATAGTAAATGAGTAATAATTATTGTAATATTCCCCATAGGTTAACATTGGATTTAGTGATAATTTAAATGAAGCGGTTCCTTAAGAATTAAACATTTTATCAGATCATCGAGTATGAAATTTGTGATCACGAAAGGGCCAGAATATCAACGAGACAAACTAATATCAATAAAAAAAGAATAGACATTTTTGTGTTATTCATGACTAATTTTTCATGATAATAGTGATTATATAAGACGAAAATATCTATTAAAATTTAATGGTGGTAGATTCCCCTGTTGTTTATCTGGCCCTTTTGTAATCCCAAGTTTCATATTTGATAACCTAATAATAATATTAGCTTATTTCGTAAATTTTTATTCACAGTGTAATTGTACTATTTAATATAATAATTTCAAATGCTAAAAGTGTAAATTAAAATTTTAAAGCCAGTACAAATACATTTATTTTGACTGTTGACATATTTCGACTCTCCCCGATTCATTTTCAAAAGAAATAAATAAAACTATTCCAAATTTGCACAATCTATGAAACGCCATCATTCAGTTTTCCACGTGTTCTTTCATAATATGCACGTTATTTTTTATTTTACTTGGATATGTACTTTATTTTCATAACCATTGAGTAGATCGAGCCATATGTTTGGTAAGTGAAATGATGCTGCATCATTACATATTGATTTTTTGCGCGTTACAATCTCTATGATTTCTGTTATAGTGGATGGATAGTGTAGACTGTCGTATTTTTTTTTTTTTTTTTCATTTATGTGGATGGTTTCTTCTTGATAAAATCTTGCTAGGTTTTTTCTGTTGTATTTAATATCAGCTATATACTCTTTTTTTCTATACTTAAATTTCCTGCTAGTCATACCAATATAGTAATTATTTGTTCCGTCTGCTCTAGTGAAATGTATTTCATACACTCCTAAGTAATTATCAAAATATATTGGGTCAATTTTAGCGCAAATGATATTCTTCAGTTTCGGAGGTGTTGCCGACCTTCTCCAACCTGGTAAACCAATGTAAGACTCTTTGTAACCTGGAAAATAGGGGGTAAAGGTTTAATTTACATCTTTTAGCATTTAAAATTAGTATAACATTATAAGGTGTTATTTGCTACATGTTTATACTACTTAATACTGTTAAAATTATTAGAAGAAATATTCAAAACATAAAACTGCATTGCAGTTACTACTTTAATTTATTATGCAGATAGAGCACGTAATATTATGTATATGCTTATCAGAGTTATGCTTATTAAGAAAAAAAAGGTGACTTAATGATCCTTTTGAGGCGCTTCTGGATCGTTTCATATGCAACAAAGTCGCATCCTTTCTATGAATAATGTATATATTCTCTAGGGAAAGATAATTAGGCAAAAATGAAAGTTCTTGTATAAAAACAACATCTTCAATATGAAGATAAGAAGAACTAGGAGAAAACTGGCGTAAAGATAAAAAGTACAACACATGTTTCGAAATTATACATCTTTTTAAAATTGTAAACTTTTTAAAAAGTATCTTTGAATTTGTATAAATTGATGTTTTTCTAGAGAATTATTTTGAATGTATCATATTTTATAATACTTTGAATGTATGTGAATTGTAAAACTTCTCTAGTTTAAAAAAAATATATATTAAGTAAATTTACAGCACATTACATACTCAATTAACTCCTTCACTGCCAACCAACTCGTGGTTTTAATTTATTAATTACTTTGTCACCACTATTTTAGAACAAAAAATATCTTATTTATTGGCAGAAATTTCGCTGTATTAGTAATGCGAAATTTATCTTTCTGAATTTGTGGTGGAAAATGACTTTCAATAAGAAATTTGGAAATTCTTACTTTATTGTTTTGGCAGTGAACATGTTAAATTTAGAAATTTCATATTATTAGGAAAATACTCCGCTTGGAAAAATATGACCTCATATTGGAAGAAAAAAAGTACAAAATTTTCAAATATTTGTAATAAGAGAAGGAGCATGACTATCAGTAAATAGCGAAAGTAGATAAGTATGACGTTGTTTCTTAAATTATAAACTGAAATATTTTTAGCGATACTGTTTATTCAGCTTGAAAAACAGTGACAGACAAATGACTGTTTTCCGCCAAGTTTTCTGCCAATTCATGTCATGATTAAGAGGAAAAGAAAAAGAAAAATAATTATAATATTTAAAAAAATATATATATTTCACTAGAGAAACAAATTACGTCATAGTTGAAATAAAACGGGCATTTTCATAATTTTTTTTAATGATACAAGTAGCATGAAATTCATTCTGTGCAGAAAGTAGGTGAATTTAACGACATGCCACCTTGCTGATTATTCCTTTATGAATTTCAGTTACATACACATGAGTATTTCCTGTTAAAAAAAAAAAAAAAGTTATGATTAACAAGAAAAGAGAAGGAAAAAAATATATATTATTTAAAAGAGATTTATTGGGAGGAAAACATGGTCATATTTGAAATAAAACCAGCATTTTGATTTTTTTTTTATATTAGGTGGATAAATATCAGTAAGTTACTGAGATTAGGTGAATATTAAGTTATATTTATAACGAAAAAATGTAAATATTTTTATCTATACTCATTATTGAGAATGAATACCCGTGTCAAACAAATGAAAGTTTTCTGCCAAAAATCTTCTCAGCATTAACAGGAAAAGAAAATGAACAAGAATTATATTATTAAAAAGATATATTGTTGGGGACGAACCTTTAATTACATTTAAAAAAAACATACATATGTTTTTAATATTTTTAATAATAAAAAGAGCATTTATAATCAATAAATACAAAAAATTGGACGCAATGTGTCCGAATTTCCAGCCTATGAAATAAACTATAAACAATTACAGCCCTTTGGTTCAACATAGAGATGTGGATTTCCCCACAAAAGTTTTTCTGAAGTTTCAATATGTACCTATTATGTTTGAAAGACTTTTCTTAATTAATTTTTATATACCTCTCATACCTATCTTCCCTCCCAGTTTAAGACATTAACGCCCAATTAACAAATTTTTAAAATTTTCCTTGAAATTGATATATATTGGTATCAATGCATAAATTAAGAGTATATCAAAAGCATTTTGAAAACATTTCACTGCAAACATATTTTTTTTAACTCTCTTCATTTGATGACGCTGGGCGTTTGTATGTAAAAATCTAACATTTTTAAAAATGAAAAATTTTTATATAAAATTATTTAGTATTAATATATAAGCAAACTAGTTTGCAAAATAATGTTAAAAATCAAAATTTATTTTTAGATATGTAAGAAAACTCTTCTTACATTTTTAAGATTGATTTTTAGTGTGTAGGAAAACATTGTATGCATAATATTGCATTTCATTTCATGCAATATGTTCATGGCATTGAAGAACAGTTATATTGACAACACCTTTGTTTCTTGCTATTTCCAATAGAATGCTGTATTTTGTCGAATTTTATATAAGGAAGCACATTGGATCTGAATGTTATCAGCCTTTGTACTTGTCTTCTCAGAATTGTTTTTGGATCGGCTCCTTTTTTTGAAAATTAAATTACTGCAAGATACCTTCTAAAATCTTTGATTGACATCAACTTAGAACTATGGATCTTTTTATAAATGACATATATATTTACAACAGCCATATCTATCAGCCTAGTAAGCCAATCATGAAGGTCGGCACCCCCATAAATGAGGTACAGGAACTTATAGCATGAGGCTGATTCACTGTCACATTTTTTTTTCTGCACTCCATCTTTGTACTGGAGAAAGCGGCAATATGGTATCAAAATTAGTGGCGAAAGAAACACTATTAATATCCTTCCATTTAACAGTAAGAATTTCATTTGTTTTGTCAAATTTACTATTGTAAAACCCTCTCTCTTTTTTACTCATTTTTTTTATCCATTATTGGCATTTTGCAGTAGGATATTCTCCTTGTTCCACTATCTCTGAACTGCATTTCTTTCAGTTTCTTTAGCATCATATGATTGGTAAAGAAATTATCCAAAATAAACCGCTCTTGTTCCTAAAAGGAAGTATGACAGATACAGAAGTATTTGATCCTTCTCCACAATGCAGTGTAAAGGTGTAACAGTAATCATCACTGCTACACAGAACCCAGAGTTTATAGTCAAATTTAATAGGTTTAGATTTTATAAACTGTTTCAGTGTATCATGACCATAATGCCGAAAGATCATTTTGTTAACAGAGATATTTTGATGGAAAATGACCCATTTAAGAAAATTCTTGGAAAGCATTTCTTACAATCTCATTAGCTCTAATTAGAATTTTCTTGCCATAGCATCATTCACTATTGTTACTCCTAAATCATCTCCTTCTGTCTAGTAGTCCCGTACACTTTGTAAAGTATGATAGCCCGAATGTATCAGAAATATTATAAAAGTTTTTATTTATTTCTTCTTTAGTCAAGTTATAGTTCAATTTATTTTTCACTTCGCGAGCATATAGACTAGTTTCCTCTACAATCGTATCATAAACACTTTCAGTAAAAAGGTCTTCAAACAGTTCAATTGGACTCATTATTAGTTTCCGCTCTTAGTATATCCGAATTTCTCTTAGAAGAATTTTCCAAACTCCCGGATGTGTAAGCCGAGGTTTCATCTGTCCATACAATTGCTATTTCTCTTTTACGTTTACAGAATTTTTCCCCTTTTTTAAAAAATCCGAAGTAATAAAGTTATCATTATCATCTGGTATTGTAATTTCCAATGTACCTGCAACATCTGATACAACCGGAGTACCCAAATTATCGTCATCGAACTGCTCTTCATCTGTTAGATCATCTATATCCGGAGACATTAGTATAATATTTGCTTCTATTTTTTCAGAAAAAAAAGATAAGCAGTTGCCTCTTCTAAGCTTTTAAAAACATTTTTCTATCCTTTATCAATTTTCTTTTATAGTTTATCCACAAAAAAACGTAAGAAACTCTTAAGAAAAAATATGAATATGAATAAAAACTATACCCAAACGCTCAGCGTCCTCAAACGATGACGGAAAACTTTTCCTGTTTATTACAGATATATTATCAACAATAATTATTAAAAAACATGCTAATGGTGTAATATGGACTATCTACATTGTATTTATATAAAATTGAAAGAATTTACCTGATAAATCCAGTTCCATATAGTAGTATAAAAATACACAACGTGATTACGAAAAAAAAAAAACGGGAAAATATACTTTATCTTTCCCGTGCATTTTTAGTTAGTTACAAAGAAATAGTGTATCTTATATTGTGTGATGCTGCCATTTATCATGCCAATTTGTAAATAAAAGAATATTTTTAAATTTAATGTAGGAAATAACTTTTTTTAAAACATCATCAAATGAGGACGCTGGGCACTAATGGGTTAATTGATTTACTTTTCAAGCATTTGAATCCCAGTCCACTCAGATTTTGAGCTGGCATATATGAAATACCCATTACAAGTGAGGACAATAGTAGGACATATTATATAGGTATGACTAAGAGGATGTTTGTGGAAAGGTTAACACGTTCACTGCCGCAAAAAGTAAGAATTTTCACATTTTTTCTTGAAAGTCGTTTGCCACTAGAAATTCTGAAGGGCAAATTTCTCATTACTAATACAGCGAAATTACTGCCAATATGTAAGGCAATTTGTTTTTTTAAATAATGGTGAGAAAGTAATAAATTAAAGCCACTAATATTAAAGCTACGAGTATACTCGTAGCGTGGCTGTCAACGTGTTAAAGAAGCATCGTAACGATATCAAAAACCATCTACAGTCCTGTCGAGATTTTATCTGAATAATTATCATTTCTATATTGATTTTCAGAGTACTGGTATTAATGTTCCAGGTAATGACTTATATGTAAATTTAATTGGAGAATCAATAGAAACTTTATTAAGAAAAGAAGAAGTATGTAATGACAATATATCATATAATATTCCAAAACTTTGGTTAAATATCCTTAGAGCCATTTAATTTTTAGTTATGCAGTTCATCGATATTTTCACACATAGATGGGGACAGAGTATTTATATTATCATCATATCTCAACAGATGGCGCCTATAAAATATGATTTCCCTGTCTTCTGGCTCATTGGTTATTTTTCCACACATGTTTGAATTTCTATCGGGCGGAGTTTTGACATTTCTGATCCAGCTTAGTTCATTTACTTTCCTGAGGAAGGCCATGGAGGTGTGCTGAAACTGTAGAATGAATACTTTGAAGTTTTTAGTGTGTTTTAATGTTTTAATCTATATTAAATATTTATAGGCCAATATACGAGGGATTTGTTGCTTGTTCACATCTCACTTACATAAATTCTATGAAATAAATTTAAATTATCTCATATATAAAAACATAAACATGCAAATCGGTATCATTAAAAGTGTTTGTTTTACAATAAAAGATGATAAAGATTTCGTTTATGGATTGTATTTTGAATTATCGCAAATGAAATATTTTGCCAAATTATTGTATTTATTATTTTTAAAAGTTTCGTTAACGAAGTCACGGTTAACAACTGGTATTTATATATTTATATAATTATTTATACATTTAGTATGTATTAACATAAAAATTTATATATATGCTTTTTCACATACGTCTCAAAGTCTGTTATACTACGTTGCATTTGTTACATCTCAAAGTCTGTTATACTACGTTGCATTTGTTACATCTCAAAGTCTGTTATACTACTTTGCATTTATTACATCTCACCATATGTAATACAAACATTACGCCAATAAAACAAATTCAATCTCTATATTGCATTTTGCCTTACCTGCTGGTTTAACTTGCGGCATCGAACGATTTTTAAATCTAAGACTACTTAAATAATTCTATAAAGAATAACGAAATTATATATATATAGATAGATATATAAAAACAAAACAAATAAATTATTATAATTAGAAAAAGGCAGAAATTATAATTTCACTAGATTCGTGAATATCAACACGTTATGTATTCTGTATTCCCCTAACAAACTAAGTACCATTTACCTATTATTATTTCATAATAACACATTGTTTGATATTCATTCACAATGTTATTGTCATTAGTTAATTTATGGGGCGAAATTCAAGTCGACGATTTAGCAAGTGTATTTCAAGCATAAACATGCTCTCTCACTTAATAGAACAATTAAGTGCTTCAGTTTATCGCAATAATTCCATGCATTAATTAATTCAGTTTTCTCGTTTAATATTACCGAAAATTGTTTCACGATGCATAGAAATAAGCATTTATACTATATACTATAAACAAATGAATACAATGGCAAGTACGTATGTGTGTAATTATGTACATATTCATATATATGCCTGTAATTAACGTACAAATATTTATTTGCTTAATGAGAACTCCCCATTATTTACATGTGAATTCTTTCAGAAAATTTATTTAAACAGATATTTCGTTTTGCAGTTTACTCTATTTATATTTTTCAAGTGACATAACACGTTGAGTGCCACGTCAATCACCGGTTCATTATTCGGCTAATAATAAGCTAGAAAAAGCAAGGGGTCGTCGTGTAGCTTCATCGCCCCGAGCCCTCCCTTGCCTCTTTTCGGTGTCTTTAATTTGTGTAAATTCCCTTTTAAATTTGTCCGGTTTCAATTTTTGATTTTTTTTTTTTTTTTCATTCTGGCTTTCGCTAGAGAGTCTTTCATTCGGTACGTGGCTAGGCACCTGTGAATCTTGCTTCCGCAAAAGAGTCGGAGTAGAGTAGAAGAATAAAGGGTTGCGGACGAAGATGGTGGTATATTAACCGGTTCAACACTGAACATCCGTTTAGGCCGCGTGGGTCATTGGTGACTGACACTTATAGATTGTGTAAGGGGAATCTTATTTCGTGGCCCAAACAGAAAGACAGAGAAAATAGACTTGGCATTCAACGTGTTAATAGTTGCCATTATTTTGTTTATGCAGATGCTTTTCTGTTTTCAATTTTGAAAATACATGTCTTAATATTTATCAGATTTATATACACACACACACACACACACCAACACACACACACACACATATATATATATATATATATATATATATATATATATATACTAGCAGCCTTCGCCCGCTACGCTAGTCGGTTTCACCAAAAGAAACTTTAATCAAACGAAATATATCGGTGTATTTGATCTTGTTTTTTATAACAATATATACATTTATCTCCTATAACCTTCGACATTGCTGAAAAACAATATGAACTCCATTAACGTTTTATATATTCTAATGTAAAATTTGGACCGTTAAGAAGCAAATCTTTTAGTTGATTATTTACAATTGAATATGGAAAAGAACGGAAGAACAATATGTAGCATATTAAAAACATCCCTGAAAATCTAGAAATTCAAATCTCATCTAAACCCGCTCTGTAGAACCTTCTAATAAGACTAATTTTTCATAATCAAGTTCACCAGATTATGGAACATTCACCTATAATTCTATAGCAAAGCAATCTAGAATAATCTGTGTTATAAAGTAAAACCTTTCTTGAAAAAATTATCTAACAACCAGTTTTTTCCATAGAACTCAACTCAGTAGAACCATTTAAAAAGGCTAATCATTCAAAATAGGGCTCACTGATTAAAGAATTTTTGAACATAATTCAATAACTAAGCAACGTAAAATAATATATGTTATATATGAAATATTTTCTTGAAAATTTATCTAACAATGCAAGTCTTCTCAAAATCCATTCAAAAGAACTCAAGTTATAAATTGTCGGACCGAAATTGTTCTTTGTATTTTATATATGGAGTAGATAGTTAAATATATCTTTCATAATCGCGTTAACGTGATTATAGAAGTTTCAGGAATGTAGCACTCTGCACACCCTCCATAGCTATAACATAAACGCTCTAATATATACCCTTTGCCTGTAAATTTTATCCTACGTTTTTTGCAATTACACCACTGAGAACTTTCCATATAGCTCCATAACTAAAAATGTAGAATATCTTAGATATTGAAACAATCCTTGAAATATTACCTAACTGTGCGACTCCAGTTTTAATACGCTCAGTAGAACTTTAAATAAAAGGTAATCTTTCACAAACGGGTTCACCTAGTTTTGGAACTTTCTCTTGTAATATGATTTTCTGCAATCTGATATGTTGTCAAGTTTGTGCTTCTGAAAAAACAATAACCAAGAAAAAAACTTCGCTACAGAGAAGAACCATCCAAGGAAGAAGAGCCAACCATCCACAAAAAAAAATTATCTAACTAACAGTGTTATGTCCCATTAATAAAAAAAACATCCAAAAACATAATCTGTTCAATAGAATTTTTTTAAAGGTTAACTTTAATATTCAGGTTAACTTAATTTTTTCATTTTCTTTTATCTCTATAACTAAGCAACGTACAATACTGTGTATACGCAAAAACCGTTCCAAAAAAATTACCTAAGTAATAGTGGCATATCCTACCAAAATATTAAAAACAATCAGAATGAAATGCAAATTTCCGTTTTAAATATCTAGTAGATGATGAAGATACGATTTTCTGTAATGGAATTTATCGTGAGGTTTTCACTTCATACGTAAAGGATGCTTTCAACACTGTGGTTAATACACCGATAGGCGAGGTATCCGATTACTGAAGATTAACCAGGAATCCCAAGGGCAACTACCCAAAGAAAGGTAAATATATGGATTTTGTGATATTTTTATGTTAGCAGGCGCAAGGAATAAATCAACAATAATTGATTCCATACCTTATTCTTATTTTATTATTTTCATTCAAAATATAAACGTTTCACTCATTTCATTTAAAACACGTGCATTACACTGATTTCATTGAAAAAACTGAAAAGTAAAACAATAATAGGAAATAATGCCATAACTTAAAACAAAGAATTGTTTTTAATTTACATATGCGAAATGTAACTACTGCTATTGGCAATTTTAAAAATGCTACTGACGAGATTTACACACGGCTGACATCTTCGGCTGTACTCCTTCTTTTTCTTATCTAGGAGCAAAAGATAAATCGTGATGTATTATTTCAATTCCAATTTCTTCCATTGAAAAAAGTTTTACTTATGTATTATCAGGACCATGAGATAGATCGCCAAAAATGGTTGACAATTGCCAATCTTGTTTATCGTTTGCCAACTACGTTCAAAACAGTAATTTGACATTCTTAAATACATAATATTGATAAAAATGGCAAATTGTTTAAAGTAAATAAATAAATAAAATATGTAACATAAAACTACATACTATAAACTATAATTAAAAAAAAAGCTATAATAATAAAATAAATTTTAAACTATAATAACTAAACTATCAAATGAACAAAAAATAAAGGTTGCTGTAGGTAGTGCCATTGTCTTGTATCTGACATGGCCTGGATGTAAGAACCAAAATTTTTTTTTAAGTCGTACAAACATTGCTTCCATTTTTAAATAATTCCGTTTTATAATGTTAATTTTTCAGTGGATCGCTTCCTTGTATTTTAAATAAAATCAATATATATATATATATATATATTCAAGGCGTTGGTGTTTATTTTTTTTCAAACTCATACAGCAGTTTTAATTCTTTAACCAAAAGAATTAACAAGAATATTTAATTTGAATTTCTTCCATTTTTAAGGCAACGGATTTATAATATGAATGAATATGGATGAATTATCACTTTCAATGTTAGATATTTCGAGGTTTTGGCGCCAAAGTTATAGCCAAATTAGAAAAATATGAAATATTTCACGAACTATTGGACTTAAAGGATTTTGGTAAGTACCATTCGATTCAGCATACAAAAATATACTCAAATACGTTATTAGTTGAAAAATAACTACAGGATCAGACTCTTAAGGAATTTTGTATAAGTTCGTTCTCTATTTTACTACCCTTAGGAGAAGAATTTTAGGAAATCCTTTCTTAGTGGCACTCTATGTCATAAGAAGTATTTTTACACCAATTTTCAAAATTTTAGGTTCAGTAGTTGGGGCTGAGCGTTGATTAATATAAAATTCAGACTTTCTTATATATATATATACTAGCAGCCTAACGCCCGCTACGCTGGTCAGTTTTTCAAAAGAAACCTTCAATCAAAGGAAATAAATCTGTGAAATTGATCATGCATTTGAAAGCAATATGAACATTTACCTGGAATGCCCAATCTAATTGGTGAAAACAATATGAACGTTATTACGCTATTGTATCTTTTGAGCCATACAAAATTTAGGCTGTTAAGGGCCAACTTCTTACGTTGATCATTTAGTGTAGTATTCGGTGAAGAAAGATAGACCAATATGTAATGTACTAAAAGGGTTCAAGAAAAATTATCAATGCAAGTCTCATCAGAATCTGTTAATTGGGCATACTGGAAAGCTAATCGTTCATAATTTGGTTCGCCTGATTCTAAAACATTCAGCCTTAATTCTATAATCAAGCAACCTGACGTCCAAGCAACACAAAGCGAATGATATGTGCTTTATACTAAAAAATTTACTGAAAAATTAACTAACCGAGCAAGTTCCATCGAAATCCACTTAGCAGGATCTTTTAAACTGGAAAACGTACTGAAGCATTTGATAAAAATAATCTAATTAACAGTTTAAATCCTGGGAAAATTCATTCAGCGGAACCTTAAAAAAAAGCCAATCTTTCGAAATTGGGTTCATTTAATTTAGATCTTGACCCATAATTATTTAATTAAGCAACGTAGAACATTATGTTTTGTACTAACATCTTTTCTGTAAATTATCTAACTAACAATGTAAGCTCCATAAAAATCAATTCAGAAGATGTAAATTTAAAAGCGGCCGGAATGAAATTTCTCTTTGCATTTTATATACATTGAGATAGCTAAATATAGCTATCACAATCGGGTTAACCTGATTATAGAACTCTCAGGGATGTAGGGGTAGGTATACGTCGCATCATATCTGGATTTTTAAAGCAACTCTGCACAACTTCCATAACCATAGCATTCTAGTATATATCCTTTGCCTGTAGCGTATTATCCTCCAACTTTCTTTACTATACCACTGAGAACTTTTTCCGCTTAGCTTCATAACTAAACAATTTTGAAAGATATGATAAATATTGAAAAAATCCCTGAAATATTATCTAACTGTGCAACTGTCATTAAAATCCATTCAGTAAAACTTGAAATCTTTCCTAATCGAGTTTACCTAATTTTAGAACTCCCGTAACTATTACTAAGCAACTTGGAACGATGTTTTTACATTAAACTATTTATAAACCAAATTTAATATCTAATAGTGTAAGCTCTGCAAAATTATGTTCAGTAGAATCTGAGTTATAATCAATCGGAATGAAATAGGAATTTACGCTTTACATATAGTAATAGAAGCCTTTTGCCCGCTACGCTGGTCGGTTTCGCAAAACGAAACTTTAATCAAACGAAATATATCAGTGTGTTTGATCTTGTGTTTTATAGCAATAAATACATTCATCTCCAATGATCATCCGCGTTGCTGAAAACAATATGAACGCCATTGCGATTTTATATCTTCTAATGTCTCAGACAAAATTTGGACTGTTATGAAGCAAATCTTTTAGTTGATTATTTATATTTCAATATGAAAAAGCACGGAAGAACAATATGTAGCATATTAAAATCATCCCTGAAAATTAAAAATGCAAATCTCATCAAAATCCGTTCAGTAAAATCTTCTAATAAGACTAATTTTTCATAATCGGGTTCACCAAATAATAGAACATTCAGCAATAATTCTATAGCAAAGCAATGTAGAAATTTATGTGTTATATACTAAAATCTTTCCTGAAAAAATATCTAACAACAGTGCTAATTAACTCAGTAGAACCATTTAAAAAGGTTAATCATTCAAAATAGGGTTCACTGATTAAAGAACTTTCGCACATAATTGTATAACTGAGCAACGTAGAGTAATATGTGTTATATATGAAACACTTTCTTGAAAATTTATCTAACAATGCAAATCTTCTCAAAATCCATTGAAAAGTACTCAAGTTATAAGCGGTCGGACCGAAATTGCCCTTTTTATTTTATATTTGGAGTTGATAGTTAAATATAGCTTTCATAATCAAGTTAACGTGATTGTAGAATTTTCAGGAATGTAGCATAGACTATACGCCGTAGACCTTCTGGATTTTTTTAGAAACGCTGCGCTCCATAGCTATAACATATATACTTTCTAATATATGCCCTCTGCCTGTAGATTTTATCCTACTTTTTTTTTCAACTACACCACTGAGAACTTTCATCATAGCTCCATAACTAAAAATGTAGAATTACATGTCAAATATTGCAACAATCCCTAATATTACCTAACTGTGCAACTCCAATCAAAATATGTTCAGTAGAACTTTAAATAAATGGTAATCTTTCACATTCGGGTTCACCTAGTTTAGGAACTTTCTCTTGTAATCTAATTTTCTGCAATCTGATTTGTTACCAAGTTTGTGCTTCAGAAAAACAATAGCGCAGAAAAAAACTTCGCTACAGAGAAGTACCATCCATGCAAGAAGTACCAACCATCCACAAAAAATAATCTAACTAACAGTGTAAGTCCCATCAAAATACATCCAGCAAAACTCAAATTATAAACGGGTGGAAGGAAAAGCAAATTTGCATTTTATATAATTACAGTAGATGTATCTTTCATAATTGCGTTCACTTTTCTGTATAGCTTTTCCAATAGCTCTATAACTAAAACTAAGGAACGTAGAACGCTGTGTGTATACTTTAAAACCGTTCCAAAAACATTACCTAACTAATAGTGGCATACCCTATAAAAATATTAAAAAAAATAGGAATAAAATGCAAATTTCCGTTTTAAATATGTAGTAGATGATGATGATGATGATACGATTTTCTGTAGTAGAATTCATCATGAAGTTTTCGCTTCATACATAAACGATGCTTTCAACATTGTACTTAAACTTAATACACCGATTGAAGGAGTATCCGATTACGGAAGATTAACCAGAAATTCCATGAACAACTACCCAAAGAAAGGTGAATATATGGCTTTTCTGATACTTTTATGTTAGCCGGGCGCATGTAATAAATCAACAAAATTAGTTTCCATATCTTATTCTTATTTTATTATTTTCATTCAAAAAGAAGACATTTCATTTATAATACATGCTTTACACTAATGTCATTGAAAAAGATGAAAAGTAAAACAATAGGAAATAATGATATAACTTAAAACAAAGAATTGTTTTTCATTTACATACGCGAAATGTAACTACTGCTATTGGCAATTTTAAAAATGCTAATGGCGATATTTACATACGGATACGACTGACATAAAAGTACCCATTTTTTCTTCTTATCTAGAAGCAAGTGATAAATCGCCATGTATTATTTCAATTCCAATTTCTTCCATTGAAAAGTAATACTTGTGCATTATTCGGACCATGAGATAGATCGCCAAAAATGGTTGACAATTGCCAATCTTGTTTATCGTTTGCCAATTACGTTCAAAAAAGTAATTTAGCATTCTTAAATACATAACCTTGATAAAAATGGCAAATTGTTTTAAGTAAATAAATAAATAAAATATATAACATAAAACTACATACTATAAACTACAATTTTAAAAAATTATAATAATAAAATTAATTTAAAACTATACTAAATAAACTATCAAATTGACAAAAAATAAGGGTTGCTGTTATAAATGTAATTTCCATGCTTGGCGCAGTTGTATCTGACATGGCCCAGATGTAAGTACCACAAATTTTTTTAAAGTCGTACAAACATTGATTTCATTTTTAAATATTTTCGTTTTATAATGTTAATTTCTAAGTGGATCGCTTCCTTGTATTTCAAATAAAATCCATGTATTTTTTCATTTTTTTTTCAAAATATTTGTATTTATTTATTTTTTTTTCAAACTCATATAGCCGTTTTAATTTCTTAACCAAAAGAAAAGATTTAATTTGAATTTCTTCCGTTGCTACAGTAACGGATATACAATATAAATGAATATGGGTGAATTATCACTTGCAATGTTCGAGATTTCGAGGTTTTGGCGCCAAAGACATTGCCAAATTAGAAAAATACGAAATATTACACGAACTATTGAACTTAAAAGAGTTTGGTTAGTACCATTCGATTCAGCTTACAAAAATACACCAAAATATGTCATCAGTTGAAAAATAACTACAAAATCCGATTTTTAAGGAATTTTTTTAATGTTCGTTCTCTTTTTTACCCCCCTTAGAGGTGGAATTTTAGAAAATCCTTTCTTAGCGGCACTCTATATCATAAGAAGTATTTTTACCCCAATTTTCAAGATTTTAGGTTCAGTAGTTTTGGCTGCGCGTTGATTAATACAAAATCCAGACTTTCTTTTATATA
Organism: Maratus speciosus; assembly: GCA_963932465.1. Taxonomy (NCBI): domain Eukaryota; kingdom Metazoa; phylum Arthropoda; class Arachnida; order Araneae; family Salticidae; genus Maratus; species Maratus speciosus. The sequence continues at coordinate 185,311,873 of OZ010800.1, forward strand.
TATAGATATATTTCATTACTACTTTAAAAATGCAAAAAAACACCATAACTCTGAAAAGAAGGTGTATATCAGCAATATTTAACAATAAAAATATCAAAAACATTCAAGAATATAGGTAAAAAACAAAACACAGGCAAAAAACAGTCTGTTCTTCATCAGTGGGAGGACAGACAGATCTAACTCCACCCCCACTGTTAAAAGCTTGCAGGTTTCTGAACACACGTCCATCCTGCACTCAATACAGAAAAAAAAACTATAGTAATTTTAGAAATAAAACTCAAAAAGGCTAAACTAATCCACATTTAAAGAAAAAAAAGTAATGTAAACAAGCATAATTTAAAATACAAAAACAAACAAATCTTTAATAAAATGGTGTTTTAGAAAATTACTGCAATTTAAATATAAACAAAAAACATTAACATGTATGAATGCAGAAGAACGTGCACCCTCCCAAACCTACAAGAAAAAATTTCCAAAACATGGAAACAGTAGTACCTGTACAATGTCCTTCACCTGTCAATAATATCGAACTGTTAATTTTTCCTCCGAGTCCAGTGTCAAAATCTAGAAATCCATTTCTGCATACTTTCTTTGATTCAAAACATCTGCGTAAATTCGTTCTTTAAACAAGACTTTAGAATTCACGCTTCATATGGAATGTTCTGGAAAGATGCTGCCATAAGTTGCTCATCTCACCAATCCACAATGCTGCCACTCTATTTTTACAACTATCTTTAAATAATACTTCAAAAACATTATAGGATAATTATTATTGTAAAAAAGATTAGCCAAAACTTAAAAATCTGCTTATAAAAATTACTATGTGTGCCACAAATTTTGTTAAAACGAATTAATTGATTAATTATAATATTTATGTAATTTTTTTTATGTAAATTAGAAAACCAATGTGTCATAGTTCTTGTAAAAAATTGAAAACTATTTCTTTTATCATACAAATACAAAGTTGATTTATTATCAAAAATTTTAATTGAAATATACATAAATTCTGCATTATAATCATCACAGTTTGCCCTATACAACTTTAAACAATTTAGATATATATTGTCATATTCGTTAGTATAATCAAAATTAAAAATCAAATATCATCAATATATCCTAAAGATTTTTAAAGATTTATTTTATTTCATTGTACTTAAATTCGTTATAAAAGAAAAATAAATTAGCTGCTGTACTAGAATAATTTGTCCCCATTCAAATTTCACAAATCTGATTAAAGGTATTATTGTTGAAATTTACATAATTATTATGAATACAAAAATGACATAAACTTAAAAATAAATCTCTATTAATATTTAATTCTTCATTTAAACAAAATAAATCAAAAATATTCATTAAAACATTATAAAGACAATCAATAGGTATATTGGTAAACAGATTTGCAAAGTCGAATACCTGCTTTTACAGAGGAGTCAATGGCAGTTTGTCCAAAATTTTGATACTATTATCAATTGACCAAAAATAGCTGTAATTCTTAAATTTACATTTAAAAAAAACATATATATATTTTAATACATTCTGTAAAACAATATTAAAATTTTTATTAACAATTTTAGAAGTACTACAAATAAATCTAAATTTAATCGGATTGTTGTGAAACTTAGGTGTTAAAAATATAAGTGGCAAACAGTAATGATTAGAAACTTCAAAATTGTAAGAAAACATATTTTTAACTTTCTTTTTATATGCAAAAAAATTTTTATCAACAGAATTCTTATCAATATTAACCTTTGCATAAAAATCTATATTATCTAATTCATCTTCTATTTCTTCAATGTAAAATTTCTTACGTATTATTGCATAATTGTTGGCGGCATTGTCCACTGGGACAATAACAAAAACATTATGCATATTCTAATAAATTATACATCTTCATCATTAAAAATTTGATATTCATACGTATCTGAATTTAAATAATCTTTCAAAAAATTAATGAAACGCCCCAAAAGTTGAGATCCCCATTCAAAAATGCCTCCAAAGGCATACTAAAATTATAACTTTGTTTCTTTATAAAATTATTGACATTATCCTTAAAAATCTTTAGTGCTTTCTTGTTACTTATTTTACTATTAATTCTAAATTTTGTACCAAAATTCATTAAATATTTCACATTTTTATTCTTGATTATATCAAGATTACCTGTAATTATATGACCATGATAGTTGTCGTTAAAATCTTTATATTCCACATTATTGCAAAAACAAGTTAAAGATGTATTCACATCTGAAAAAGCTATTTGTCTATAATTAAAATTCTTGTTACTTAATGGTTTAGGACAATCGTATGCAACTGAATTAATACAATCTTTAAGAGGGAAAAGGTCGTAAATATCTTTGCATATCTTATATAAATATATAATATAAATATATTTTATATCTATATATAATATATATATATATATATATATGTATGTATATTACCATTAATTAAACATAACCTACCACCGTCAATTATTATGAATTAAAGCTGTAAGTATTAAAAAAAAAAAAAAAAAAAAAAAAAAAAATTATAAGAATTATTATGGAAGAAAAAAGAAAAAAGTGGACACCGACAAAAATTGAAAAGCTTATACATTGAATTACGTTATCAAGGGCACAGAATTCAATGATATAAGGAAAATGGTTGTTTTCTGTGGGAAAAATAAGCTAAAGCTAAAATTAATTTTCCCCTGTGCCCGAACAACCACTAAAATCAAGTGAATTGATTAAAAATGAAAGCAGAATAGAAACAAATAATATGAAATGGAAGAATCAATAAAACGTATTTAAATATTTATAGGATATAAAATATAAATAATAAACACCATACCGATTAATATTTCAGTATTTTACAAAAATCCATGTGCACATGTCTACCAGTATATCAAAAAGATTAAGGTGAATAAAACAGTTAAGAAATCACAGTAAATGATACCAAAGGATGCAGTTAATACATTTTGAAAAAAATTTTGAAATACCTTGTAAAACAAATTTAATCTAATATAAAATAAATAGATATTAATTACATTATTTAAAATGCACTATTAAATTAATAGATAACAGTTTAACAATATCGTCAAAATTTAGCTAAAAATACCCCCTGGTGTATAAATTATAACTGAAATGGAGCTAGAAAAATTAAAAATTAGAGCAATCTGAAAGAGACAAATTTGGTGCTGCCATCTATTATTAATTATATTAAACATCTATCGCAAGATAAAAATTTGTAAGCTTTTGATTGTAAATAACTGTTTAAACAGCAAAACCAAACAAATCCTTATATATAGAGAATTATAAACCTAATATAAATCACACAATGTATTTAAAACTATCGTTAATAAAATTTAAAAGCATACAATATATTCTATTAGCTAACTTATTTAAACTAAACTAAGTGTTTAAATAATGCTAGAACATTGATAATATATAGCATATAGCTATATGCTATAAAACAAAATAAATTCAGTAATAATTAATATAAATAATTATTAAAAATAATATAAAAATTATTTTTTAATGAATTATATATAAGATATTTATAAAATGAACAGGAAATAAAAAACATGTGGAAGTATATAGAAGGTTAAATAATACTTAAAATCCCATTACTTAAAAAGCACAAATATAGAATGTGGATTATTTTCAGACATCCATAAAAATCCATAAAGTATGAATGTGGGACATTCAAAAATATTAAACCGATAATAAATATTAAAAAGAATAGAGGAATAATAATGAAAATAATTACCCAATTTTAATGCATACAGTATAACTATATTTATATTAAAACTACTTATATGTATATTATTCACTATAAGAGTGGCATACTATTAGTAATTAATATGATATTGTCCTTAGTAAATTAAAATTTAATAACAAATAATTGTAAATTAGATTAATGAATAATTAAGCTAATTATAATATTAATGAAAATCTCCAATTTACATATAAAATATCAAATCAACATCCACATAAAATACATAACAAAAATATAGTAATAATACAAGAGCCCTGTTTTTTTTTTTTAATAAATAATTAACCATTGCGTATTATCCAGACAACACCACCCTCCTCCGTACTCTAACATCTGCCCACCCAACCAACCTATAATATTTTTATATTATTTTACAATTTTTAATTTTTTATAGATATTTTTTTTTTATAATTTTTTTGTAATTTTGTTTACGCATGTGTTAATTTGTGTTTATAGATCATGTAAGAAAAGTACTAATTGTATATTAATGAATATATGAATTTTTTTGGAAAACCATGATTTAATGCATCATAAATTAGTTTTTTAATATTATTGTTAATTAGAGGAGAAGAACATAAACATTTTATTCTATATAAATGATTAAGTATTATATTACGAAATACAGAATGATGTAGACAAGATTTAAAATTTGTAAATGTATTAACTGTGAATTTAAATTCTTTACGTTTGTCATATAAATCTGTGATTGTTTTATTGTCTTTTATTGTAATTTTAAGATCTAAGAAGTTAATTGTATTGTTAGATAAAAGGTTTTCCGTTAATTCCAAATTAGTGGGATAATCAACTGGAAATCGAGTAATTGCAGATTGATCAGTTTCAATTAAAATGATGTCATCAATATAACGATATAAATGTAGATTATTATTAGTAAAATTACATTCATAATGAGATAAGTATAAGTCTGAGAGTAAACTGGAAGTACAACCGCCTTGTGGTATACCGACATGCTGTAAATATAAAGTATTATCTTGCAATATATAATTATTATAGATAATGAAGTTAGTTAAAGATTTAAAATATGCAATATCTATATTAGATGGTAATTCCAGTTTTTTATAATACTTTTTAAATAATGCATTTATAATTTTATGCAAATCTAATAGGTCTATATTATTAAAAAGATCTTTGAAGTCATATGTATATATATATATATATATATATATAATGGTGTACCGGAAAATTCAGTCGCATAATCTTCTTTCGCGCCTACTTTTTTAAAATTTTGATTTCTTCATTAGCGCAACTTTTTTGAAACCGTAAAATTCTCATAGTTTTCACCTTAATGTGAAATGTGAAAACTTTGAGAATTTTACCATTTCAAAAAAGTGGTGCGAATGAAGAAATCAGAATTTAAAAAATGTAGGCGTGAAAGAACATTTTGTGACAGAATTTTCTGGTAGACTTAATATATATTACAATTTTACTTACATTTTAGTTTATTGACCATTCCTTTCATGAGTTTTGATATACGCAAAAAACAGACGCGTAAACTCTTACATTTATGTACTATTGTCAATGCAAAATGACAATGCTGTCATTAAACATCACTGCTAATATCAACAAAAATATTTAGGATTAATCCTTTCAGATAATTTTCAATTTAAACTAGAAAAAAAAGGCATGTTCAACCTAAGAAAATGTAATCTAACCACAAACATAAGTGCGAAACAACCACATTCGAGTAACCATTTCTAAATAGAAACTTCCGAAATCAATATGTTTTCAACATGTAAAGAAGCATTTATAAAAATTAAGCTTATTTTGTTGCTATTGATTTTCGGAAATTTTGCCAAGTACTATCTCATTGTGTATTAATCAGATTTTTTTATATTGTTATATTGGTTTTTAGTAAACTATCATTTCTAAATTGAATATTTTCTGTTACGCAATTCAATTTATACAGGCTAGATTAATAAAATAATTTTAATTTTAATGTTGATTTAAATGTTGCTAATCTATCACGTTTCTTGAAGATAAACATTTTTACTTGAAAATTGATAGAATCCATAATTACCAATTTTCTGGATTGAGAAAACTGAATGATTCGCTATAAAAAGTCTCGAAAGCAGTTCCGAATTTCAGTGGCTTAAAAAGAAACTTTGCTTCTTAAAATCTTGAAAATATATGGATTTTTGTGATTTATAATTATACAGAACGCTTCTCCGAATCATGGGTAACTCGAAAGGGGTTCTTAATATTTTCGTTCGTGATTGTATTATTTTTTGTTAAATTAAGAATTACTTTTCTTTTTATCTTGAATACAGAGAAAAAAAATAGATTCGTTAATAATTTTTATTGTCAGTTTTCGTCGGATCTGTAACTTGTATTAGGCCCTGAACAATATTTCACTGAAATACACAATATGAACATTAAAAAGCTCGCAATTTTACAAAAAAGGCGACAAAAATAATAAAACAGGTGTTACAAGTTATAAATATAAATTTTATTTAAAACTTCTTAGTACTTTCTGCTTGCATTTCTCGTGGACATCATCAGTATTTATAATAAATTGCTGTTCACTCATACAAATACTTCACGTCGTTTGAAATAGGGAACCAAAAATTATTAGGATAGTTACAGTTGCTATATGAAGTACCAATGATTTTGATTGAAGTTACGTCGAGAAAAATATTTAACTGCAGTTCCATTTATTGTGTTGCATCACTTTGTTCAAGTGATTGTAACAAAGTGATGTAATAAAATAAATGGAACTGCAATTAAATATTTTTCTCTACATAACTTCAAACCGAGGCATCGATACTTCTACCTTCAAACTATCCTATTAATTATTTTTTCTCTAATTTGAAATTAAGTGAAGTATTTGTTTGAGTGAACAGCGATTAATTATAAAAATATTCTCTGATTAGGGACGCGGGAAATGCAGGCCAAAAGTTGTAAGACGTTTTAAATAAAATGTATATTTTTCTCTTGTAATACCTATTTTATTATTTTCGATGCCTTTTAATTACAACAGTGAGATTTTAAAGTTCATGTTGTGTATTTCGTGACTGAATAAAAATGGAATACTGCATTTCGCCTTATGATGTTATTTTAAGATTTGGCTGTTTTAATAGAGTGTCAGTCAATGAGTTAATCTGTGTGTTTGTCTGTCTATATATGGCATGAACTTTACGGCGCGTCTAATTCACGAGCTACAGTACGAAATATAAAAGAACAACAGATTCAACGAAACATTGACTTAAATCAGATCCGATTAGGTTTTGTTGTATACCGCACAACAGGTGGTGCAAATATGCTGTATTCATTTTTCCACATACGCTAATTGTTAGGGATGAAGAAACGGAAACTACGGGAATAAAGACAAAAACATTTCAAAATCATTTCGTAATACAAAAATAGTATATATTATCTAGTGGAACATACAAAATTAATATGAGTAGTATTGAATTATATGATTTACCTATAAAACTAGAAAGAAAAAATATATTTTAAATTTAGTTTATTAAAAACATTAGATGACCAACCCAGCGTTTCCGAATGATTGAAACCTCGATTCATATTAATATTTCTTTTAAAAAAATACCAAAATATACCATTTGTCTCTATCCCCGATATCTTTCGGAAACAAAACTGGATGTGCTACGCAGCGTGTTCAAAACAAATATCTTTCCGAAAGATCCTCTTGCACGGTTCCCCGCTGCCTACGGAAAAGTATAGCAGGTATGCTGCGGACGTGCCAGAAAATTGGAAGAGAATCGTAAGCTGAGTTGAAAGAAAAAAAAATCTGTTGAAATCGGGTACATAAAACTCGAGATATGAATGCTCAGCCTGGCGATAGAAGGTGGATCTAAAAACAGTAAGACAATCGAAAATAAAGTTAAATGCACGAAATCCCGTTGAAATCGGGAATGAACCAGGGATGTAAATGCGAAAATGTGTCGTTAATATTCGAAAATGGTGGTAATTCGTACATATTTAAGATAACTTACTATTAAATGTAAATAAAAGGAGAGAAACAATTGTTGTAAACTCTTAACACATATTAAGAACTCTTCCGTCAGAACACATCAATAAACTTCGAATAAATTGAGAAAACGTTTTAAATTTTGTTTTTAGTATTAGGCAAACTTTAATAATTCATTTCCTTTCATAACCCAAATTAGATAGCGGGTAGAGTTATCTGCTGAAACTTATCTGTTTTTAGTTCAATTTTTAATGAATGTTTATCCCTGTTTGGTTGTTTATTTGAATATTTGTGCTGTTTGAAAAAAATAAGAAAAAATACTGGCCTATTTTAAAAATGGATATTCGGATGTAAAAAATAGTATATAAATAAATAAATAAATAATATAATAAAATCTACATTTGCTCTGAAATTTTCAAATCGATATACTTATTAGTTTTCTTGTATTTAGCCAAATAATTTAAATTGTCATTATTTTTATTGTCGTTCTCAAAGCCCTAGCCTTGCTTCCAAGTTCAAAGTTCCCTATATACGGAGGGCTTCGATTGGGCCGTCGTACAAGACTCTCTGTAAGGGTAAAAATCGTCTTTTAATTGGGCCGTTTGAAGAGTTTTCGGTGTACATCTCGTCGAATTATCCAAAAATTAAAAATTTTAGTATCAGTCTATCAGAACCTGCCTTGGACTTCACACACCACTGTTGTTTCAAAATAAATGCGCTTTGAAAATAACAAACTTAAGGGAAACATACTGCTTTTACAACAGACTTTTTCAGATATTTTATCATATTATTATATGTGTTCAGCTCGATATAACAATAAATTGCCGCTGTATTATTGCTATAAAGCATTTTATTTTATATCAGCATTGCTTACTTAAAACATCGTTAAAATACTGGAATAACGAAATACTGGAACAATGTAGAGTTTCTATATTTTAAATTACTTACATATTTACAACAAAATAGCATGCTTTCAAATTACATTTTCAGTTTTGACTCTGATTGGTTGGATTATGTTTCACCGCTACTATTTTTAATTTCTAGAAAATTACTTGACATTCTTCAAGCCAATTCCTCCAACAAACGTCGCCAAATATCGCTAAACTTAGTGTTATTCTTTCAGTTTTGCAGCAAGCATCTGTTTTGGAATTGGTAATATCGAAAGTCAATTTCCCTACTAAATCTGGCCAGTGTCGCCCATATTTAACTGAATATCACTAAATTTGACGAAATGTTACAAACTTTGCGATTTCGTTTGCTGCCAACTTTTATTGAACAACTTAATTACTGCACCAACCTTCGTTTTCCTTGAAATGTATTGACCTATAGTAACCCCAAATGACTCACTAATAGAATTTTAACTAGTCCCTTGTCCCCTTGTACCACAAAATGGTAGGATATAAAATATATTCAAAATCGTTGGAGCCGTTTATTAGACTTTTCTTTCCGTACAATCACAGACAAGCACGTGGACACAAGATTTTTTCGTAAAGTAATATATAATTAGATTAAATCAGAAGTATTAGAAAAGAAAAATCTTAAAAAGCTTTCCATGTTTAGACACTTACCATATGTTTTCGTGAAAAAAGCATTTTATCAGAAACTTGAGTCATGTGTTTAATTTTCGTGTAAAAAAATACTTCTCACTTAAAGTTTTATTTCATTGACGATGATGTGAAAGGAAATTTGTTAAACACGTTTCCCTTAAAATAAACATTTTTTTTTTTTTTTTAAGTGACTGTGGATGATCGATGATGACACTTTTAAAAAAGTGCTAAAGTAAGCACGCGAGTAAGAAACGAACTTCATATACAAAAAACATTAAATGGAAAAGAATTGTAAATCTTAAAATAATATTTATTTAGGAAGAAAATTTATAATATTAAAAAATATTAAAATATAGTGTAATATTTTGTCATAATAATAATAACTAATAATAAAAACTACTAATAAAACGAAAAGTACCCAGTTAAACTGATGGCATTGATGTCACAGGCTCATCATACTAATTGTATATTGTACTCTTATTTCATAGAATAATACCCCTCGAAAATTAAGATATCGAAAAAAACATTTAGCTAACTTAAGTGGGGAATTAGCTCCACCATGTCATTCATTTATACTTAACCATGAACCTCCTAATGTAATCAGGGAAACGCTTTATCAGAATACAGCGTTATACTAAATTTGAAGCAATTCAGTTAATTCTGCATGAAAAACCCATTTCGCTAAAATAAGAGGGATTAGCCCACCGTTACCCATTTTATACTTAACCAGTGCTTCCTTAAATCTAATCAGAGAAGCGCCTTATCAGAATGAACCTATATCCAAAATTTGAAGTAAATCGGATATGTCTATCACGAGTTATTGCCTTACGTACATACATACGTACGTACATACCGAATCTGCAGGCACATTAGCTCTCAAGCTTTGATAGCCTGCAAGGTAAAAACTGGTGCATAAGTTAAATGCAAGCATGCAAATGTTTTCACATTTTGTACTTCCACTAAAATGTATTACTAAAGTTTATAAATATTAATACATTTGCGTAAACTTTGTAAAAAGTGCATATTATACTTCTTATAAATGTAAGTAATGAAAATATACTATAATGTATTTCCGAAAGCATTTTTCTCAAAACAAATTTTCCGCGTACACATACACATATTCAAGGTGTCTTATACATTTACAGTTTTGATCAGAACGCGTAATATCTATAAAGGAAAATATATGAAGCAGTGGTTCCCAACTTATTATCGACTACGGACAACAGAAGTTTTTCTATAATGACGATGCCCCCACCCCCCCCTATAGTCCATAACGTAATTTTTTATTATTTATAAAAAGGGGAATACATTTCCTATGAAGGGAGCTTAAATGAGTTTTAAGAATATCAATTTATTTTGAATTCTTTTTACCTTATCAAGCATTTTTTGCCACAAATATGTTTTTAACATAATAACTATACAAAAAATAATAGCAATGAGGCAACACGTGTTCTCCTTTATTCCATAAAATGTTTAAAGCCAACTTATTTCAGTGTAAAATAAAACTGTTGTATAGTCTTAGAGTTTTATGCAGTTTAACCAGTTGGGAACGAGCGACACGTATACGTGCCGCATGAAGCGCTCAGAATCCTTGTTTTTCCTCACCAGTAAAATTTTACTGTAAAATTTGCCTTATTTAATCAACGCATTTTATCGATTCAAGAAGACACGAATTTCTGTTTTTAAGAAACGGTGACAAAAGATTAAAAAATTCGTAAAAGGCTCCCGTCCCGAAGGGGTTAAGAGAGATTTTAATTACTCATTATGAGCTATTGAAATATGTTGGAATACTAAGATTTCTTAATAAATAACACAAATATGATTTGACACAAGAACAAAAAACATTTCTTTCACAACATAACTCACGTGTATTGTTCTATTTTCAAATTTAATATACATACATAATATACATGTAATATACATTTAATATACATACATAATATACTATGATATATATTTATTTACTATGTAAGAGGCCTGGCAAGCAATAAAGCTATAAGAAATTTATTATTTGAGCCGTTAATTTTGAAAGTGGACCATGATCATTTTATGTTTATGCCAGATGATCACTTTGAAAATTAACGAATTCGGAATATCGTTAATCAAATTAAACAACTACGAAGACATTATGCTGATATTAAAAGATATGTAATGTGAATTAGCTAAAAAAATAATTTATTTGATAGTTTGCAATAAGGTTAGTCTTTAACAAATGATGGTGTTTTTCGAAAAGTAGACTTTCTCACATTTCAAAATCAACGGCTCATTCCTTTTTTCATTCATATTTCTTATACGTGAATTTTATCAAAATTATAATATCTCATTCAGCTATTACATATATTTTTTTAGCTTAAATGTGTTTAAGAAAAAAAATTTAAGATACACAGTTAAATAGTTTCACGTATAAACTTTTCGTCACGTGACATATAAGAGAACGAATGAAAATAATTGTTTAATAAATAGTTTAATAAATTGATTAATAAATAGTAAAAAATAAACAACTTGCAAAAATAAAAATCAATAGAAATCTGAAAAGTCCTTCAGGCCAGTGAACTGGAGGAAGTGGTAGCTTTCATATTCCTTATTTTTAAAAGCCAGCTTATATTATGCAAACACACGAAGCTCAAATTAGAGGAACCCGATTATAGAAGATTAAATACTAATTTTTGTCAATATTGAATATGAATAAGATATTCGCGAAATTAGTCAGCGTTATCAAAGCTGATTTTATTAAAGTGATTTATAGTTTGTCGCCAAATTCGGTGATATCCCGAATTATATTAATAATTATATTAACACGAATTATCGGTGGTAGCCCTCCATTTTAAAACAACATAATGGGTGCAACAAAGCTCACCAATGAACTTGGTCGAGACCTTAGTAATTCCTGTGCACATGCTCACTCATATCTAAATCGGTTGATATATATACGATTGCTGTTGCAGTCAAAAAATCAGATTTTTCAAAATGTCACACACATTCGAAATTCAAACTGCTATATCTCAGCATTTTTTTAGATAAAGGCAAAACAAAAAATAATCCGGAATCTTTGTAACAAGCTGAAACACATAAAAAAAAAAAAAAAAAAAAATCTTTTTCAATATCTAATTTTTTTGCACCTTATTTTAAATTTTTTTTTTTAAATTTTAAATGGCCGCCATTTTGAAACAAGGTGGCGGATGAAGTTAGCAAACGAGCTCGGCCGAGAGATTGCTATGTACTATGCACATGCCTTGTCACATCGTAACCGGTTCTTAAAATCGCGTGTTATCGCGTGACAAAAATCAGATCGTTTTAAAATATCAGCCATGCTAGAAATTCAAAGTGCTATAACTCAGCCATTTTTTAAGATATAGACGAAACGAAAAATGCTCCGAAATATTTGTATCAAGGTCAAACACATAAGAAAAAAATCTTTTTCAATTTCTAATTTTTTTGTACCTCATTTTAAATTAAGATAAAAAAAAAAACTAATAGCCGCCATTTTGACACAAGATGGCGGATGATGTTGGCCAACATACTCGGTCGAGACATTGGTATGTACTATGTACACACCAAGTTATATCCAAATCCGTTCATAAATACGCGTGTTACCGCGCGACAAATATCAGATCGTTTCAAAATGTCAGCCACACTAGAATTTCAAAGTGCTATAACTCAACCGTTTTTTAAGATATAGACGAAACAAAAACTGTTCCGGAATCTTCGTATCAAGCTCAAACACATAAAGGTAAAAATCTTTTTCAATTTATAATTTTTTTGTACTTAATTTTAAATTTTAAACTTTTTTTTAAATTTTAAACGGCCGACATTTTGAAACAAGTTGGCGTATGAAGCTGGCCAACGAACTCGATCGAGACATTGCTATGTACTATGCAATGCCTTGTCACATCGAAATCGGTTCATAAAAACGCATATTATTGCATGACAAAGATCAGATCGTTTCAGAACGCCAGCCATGCTAGAAATTCAAAGTTCTATAACTCAGCCATTTTTTAAGATATAGACGAAACTAAAAATGCTCCGGAATCTTTGTATCAAGCTCAAACACATAAGAAAAAATATTTTTCAATGTCTAATTTTTTTGTGCCTCATTTTAAATTTAATTTATTTTTTATTTTTAATAGGCCGCCATTTTGAAACAAGATGGCGGATGAGGCTGGTCAACGAACTCGGTCGAGACATTGCTATGTACTATGCACATTGTTTGTCACATCCAAATCGGTTCATAAATACGTGTATTATCGCGTCACAAAAATCAGATCGTTTCAAAATGTCAATCATGCTAGAAATTCAAAGTGTTATAACTCAGCCATTTTTTAAGGTATATACGAAGCTAAAAATGCTTCAGGATCTTTGTATAAAGCCCAAACACATAAGAAAAAATATTTTTCAATGTCTAATTTTTTTGTGCCTCATTTTATTATTATTTTTTTTTAATTTTTAAATGGTCGCAATTTTGAAACAAGATGGCGGATGAGGCTGGCCAACGAACTCAGTCGAGACATTGCTATGTGCTATGCACATTCCTTGTCAAATCCAAATCGGTTCATAAATACGTGTATTATTTATTATGTGACAAATGTCAGATTATTTCAAAATGTCAGACATGCTAGAAATTCAAAGTGCTATAACTCAGCCATTTTAGGTAACTTTCATTACAAACAGCTACCCATTGCAGCCGTTCAGAGGAAAGCGATTTCAAAATATTTTGGTATATTTTCATCGATCATGACCCCCAGACCCCGAAACCACCCTCCGTTCAAAATTGATATATATATATATATATATATATATATATATGTGATCTTTGTCACATTGTTACTCTCGTATTCATGAACCGATTTGGATGAAATTTCGTGTATACATAGTGCATACCAATGTCTCGACCGAGTTCGTTGGCCAGCTTTTCCGAAATCTTGTTTCAAAATGGCGGCCATTTAATTTTTTTTTTAATTTAAAATTTGAAATGCGGTATCAAAAAATTGAAAATTGAAAAATATTTTTTCTTATGTGTTTGATCTTGATACAAAGATTCCTGAGCATTTTTTGTTTCGTCTATATCTTAAAAAATGGCTGAGTTATAACACTTTGAATTTCTAGCTTAGCTGACATTTTGAAACGACCTGATGTTTGTCACGCGATACCAGGCGTATTTATGAACCGATTTGGATGTACCTTGGTGTATACATATTACGTACCAATGTCTCGACCGAGTTCGTTGGCCAGCTTCATCCGCCATTTTGTTTCAAAATGGCGGCCATTTAAATTTTTAAAAAAAAATTTAAAATTTGAAATGTGGTATCAAAAAATTGAAAATTGAAAAATATTTTTTTCTTATATGTTTGTCCTTGATACAAAGATTCCGGAGCAGTTTTTGTTTCGTCTATATCTTTAAAAAATGGCTGAGTTATAGCACTTTGAATTTCTTGCGTGGCTGACATTTTGAAACGACTTGATTTTTGTCACGCGATAACAGGCATATTGTGAACCGATTTGGATGTACCTTGGTGTATACATAATACGTACCAATGTCTCGACCGAGTTCGTTCGCCAGCTTCATTTGCCAATTGTTTCAAAATGGCGGCCATTTAAAAAAAATTAAAATCTAAAATTTAAAATAAGGTACCAAAAAATTGGAAAATGAAAAATATTTTTTTTTTATATGTGTTTGACCTTAATATAAAGATTCCGCAACAGTTTTCGTTTTGTCTATATCTAAACAAATGGTTGAGTTATAGCATTTTGAATTTCTATTGTGGCTGACATTTTGAAATTACCTGATTTTTGTCACGCGATAACAGGCGTATTTATGAACCGATTTGGATGTAACTTGGTGTGTACATAATACGTACCAATGTCTCCACCGAGTTCGTTCGCCAGCTTCATCCGCCATCTTGTTTCAAAATGGCGGACATTTAAAAAAATTTTTAAAAACTAAAATTTAAAATAAGGTACCAAAAAATTGGAAAATGAAAAATATTTTTTTATATGTGATTGACCTTAATATAAAGATTCCGGAACAGTTTTGGTTTGGTCTATATCTAAACAAATGGTTGAGTTATAGCATTTTGAATTTCTATTGTGGCTGACATTTTGAAATGACCTGATTTTTGTCACGCGATAACAGGCGTATTTATGAAATGTTTGGATGTAACTTGATGTGTACATAGTACATACTAATGTCTCCACCGAGTTCGTTGGCCAGCTTCTTTCGCCATTTTGTTTCAAAAGGGCTGCCATTTAAAAAAAAAAATAAATTTTAAATAAGTTATCAAAAAATTGAAAAATGAAAAAGTATTTTTTATGTGTTTGACCTTGATACAAAGATTCCGGAGCAGTTTTTTTTCGTATATATCTTAGAAAATGGTTGAATTGTAGCACTTTGAATTTCTAGCATGGCTGACATTTTGAAACGATCTGATGTTTGTCACGTGATAACACGCGTATTTATTAACCTATTTCGATCTAAGAAGGCATGTGGATAATATATCGTAATGTCTCGTCCAAGTTCGCTGCCGAGCTTCATCAGCCATCTTGTTTCAAAATGAAGACCATTAAATTAAAAAAAAAATTATATTTAAAGTGAGGTGCAAAAAATTAGAAATTCAAAGTATTTGACCATGGTATAAGGATTCCGCAGCATTTTTTGTTTTGTCTTTATCTTAAAAAATGGCTCAGATATAGCAGTTTGAATTTCTAATGTGGGTGACATTTTTAAAAATATGATTTTTTGCCTGCGACAGCACTTGTATATATCAACCGATTCCGATGTGAGTGAGCATGTGCACAGGAATTACTAAGGTCTCGACCAAGTTCACTCGTTAGTCTCTCCACCATGTTGTCTTAAAATGGCAGGAACTTCAAGATATCGCCGAATTTGGCAACCGACTATAAATTACTTTAAATAAAAGCAGCTTGGATAAAGCTGACTAATTTCGCGAAATTCTAATTCATAATGATTTAGTATTGACAAAAATTAGTATTGAATCTCCTATAATCGGTTTCCACTAAATTCAGCTTCGTGTGTTTAATAATATAAGCTTGCTTTTTTAAAATAAGGAAAATGAAAGCTACCTCTTCCTTCCGGCACTGGCCGGAAGGACTTTTTTAAGATATAGACGAAGCTAAAAATGCTCCAGAATCTTTGTATCAAGCCCAAACACATAAGAAAAAAATCTTTTCAATGTCTAATATTTTGGTGCCTCATTTTAAATTTTAAATTTTTAAAAAATTTTTAAATGGCCGCCATTTTGAAACAAGATGGCAGATGATGCTGGCCAACGAACTCGGTCGAGACATTGGTATGTACTATGTACACACGAAATTTTATCCAAATCGGTTCATAAATACGAGAGTTACAGTATGACAAAGGTCAGATATATATACATACATATATATATATATATATATATATATATATTTGAACGGGGGGTGGTTTCGAGGTCTAGGGGTCATGATCGGTGAAAATATACAAATATTTTTCGGAATCGTTTTCCTCCGAGCGGCTGCAATAGGTAGCTTTTTGTAATGAAAGCTATCTAAAAATTGTAGAACTATTTAAATAAATAATATTTAATGTCTAAAATTTTTTTAAGGATTTTTCATATAATTATTCTGGTACTGTGTCTATTTTCAACTTTTCATTTTTTTTTTTGTTTTTTTTCTGAAAATTCAAAGATTTCTTCTTTCAAATGAAAATCAAATTTCAAATTATTTTTGCTTAAAAGGCGCAAAGACCAACTTAGTGAAAAATATTCCATGCCGGGAATCGAACCCGGGTCATCAGTATAGCGCACTGACGTTCTACCGCTAAACCACATGGAACGATACCCAGCCTGGAACTTCTCACTATTACAAGTTGGCAAGGCTACAAACGCAGCACAAGATGGAATATTTTCCGTGAGCCACCAACCTGGGGCAAACACAGACACTTAATTAAATCCAGCATCGATGAATCTATATTATCATCGATGAATCTATATATCTTAATAGTGAGAAGTTCCAGGCTGGGTATCGTTCCATGTGGTTTAGCGGTAGAACGTCAGTGCGCTATACTGATGACCCGGGTTCGATTCCCGGCATGGAATATTTTTCACTAAGTTGGTCTTTGCGCCTTTTAAGCAAAAATAATTTGAAATTTGATTTTCATTTGAAATATTGTATTCAAGGCGAATGTTTCTCTCTGGAAAATTTTCCAAATATTAATATTTCTTCTTTTTCAATTTTTTGCATATAAAATTTAATTTTAGTCCATAACTTTGTTTTTTAGAAATACGGTAAAAAATATCGCAGAGATTGGGCTTAGTACAAATTGTAATCACCCCCTTAAAAAATTAAATAACCCTCTAGTGGCGCGTACGCCCCACGTTGACAACTAGTGCTCTAAGAAATCCTACGAAAAATCTGTGTACTGAATTTTGTAATGGTTGTTTGGTTTTTTAAGCATGTTGTACTAATTGTTCATTAAGAAACTTACTATTAATTTTGTTAATATGTGAAATTAAAAAAAAATCAGATTCGAGCCAGTTTTTTGTCTTTTTCTATTAAAGTAACAGTCTTGTATGTCGAATTAAACGAAGATTTTAAACTCTAAATCTTTTATTTTTATAAAGACTTTCTAAACACTTTTTTATTTATTGTGACAGTAAAAATGATTAAATCATCTAAATTGAATTTCCAAAACATTCTACTTTCCTGATTTGTTCAGTCTGAACTCCGCAAATAAAGTTTAAAACATTTTAATTCTTTAAAGCATTTTTTTACAAAAAAAAAATATATTCATTTGAATATCAATCCTAGAAAATTCAGCATTTTAAAACTCTGTTTTGAACGTTAAAATTATATTTTAAACTCCGCAAAAAACCTATTTCTTTTATTTTCAGCATCATTTGCTGGTTTCTAATTACAAGAAATAAATGTATAATTATTTAATATTTCTTTCTTGAAATCGTTCTCCCAGCAAAAAGGGTAAATGAATTTTCTTTTATTTTTCTTTTTGATTGTTCTAATCATTCTTGAAATTATTCTAAATCTATAAAATTGTTTAAAATTTTTAAGTCGTCTATATTAATATAGAAAACGCTATATCTTTATAACACATGTTAAAACATAAATATTTCTCCTAAATCATTAAATGAAACTTTTAAATAAAAAACCCTTACATTTCAAAGTAATCTTCAATTCCTTGGAATGTGACAATTTTTTGGAAATTTTATTAAAAATACTGAATCTTTTCACGAGTTATCTAAAATGCAATGTAGCGAAAAAAAAAGTCTCAATATTATACAATAAAATCTAAGTTAATCCATGAAAAATAAATTACGTAATTATAAAATCATTTCGCAAATCAAGTACTAATTTTTAATTGTTTATTCGATTTTTATGGAACGCTTTTTTATTATAAATTTATGAGACCTAAATGTTTTTTTCAGTATGTGTAGGTACGTTCTGCGGGCTTTACACTCGTAGAGTTGAATAATCGAAAACTATTTACTCCACATTTTTAACTCCCGTGGTTGGCACCACGTTCCGGTATATTTTTTTAACTCCGCTTTTTGATCTCAGTGCTATCTATTGCTTCTCCTCTTCAATTCCAAAGCTAAAATAATAATACAAATGCTTATTCATTGTTTTTTCCAAACAAAATGACATCGTACATGACAGAAAAAATACATTTTCTGTAATTGATCATTTAGGCACTTTGTAATTTAGTTTAAAAAATATGGATCTAAAACTATAAATCCCTTAAAAACTTTAATTTAATAACCATTAACCTAAATTAACGCAATTACAAATTTAAGATCTTTAAACAGGTTCATAATCTACAAATCCTCAATTTTTTTTATTGAAAAAGATTTCAGTTAAATACTCATGAAAATTTCTCACGTACTTGGTCATACTATATTTTGGGTATTTTTAAGCATTTTGCAAACTCAGATGAAAATAACATTTATTTTATGTGGGAATCAGCTCAGATGCTGCCGTTTATTGGTTTGAATTGAAAGCAAAAAACATTCAGCTATTAAGAAGTGATGTGGAAATGTATAAAAATCGGACATTTTAGTTTTTATAAGGAAAAGAACAGAGGTCGCCTTATTGGCACACAGGGACAGAAGAGGTTAAAATTGGAAATAAAATCCAGTGCAGCGGTATAAAAAATTCAACTTCATGTATTCGTGCTATAATTTTTTCAATATAAAAATATCACCAATTACATAATGCTGAACTTTTTAAAAACTCTGTGGTGTTTTAGCGATCATGGAGGTTTTTTTTATAATTCATCAAAAATATTTAAAATTTCTATAAACTCAGTGATTTTTAGAGTGTGTAATGACACTCTATGACTTAACTGGAAAAAAAAAGTCGGATGTGGCGATTTCAAAACATTCTTCTATCTCATACATTTTTATGTTTGTTGAGAAATGAAGCATATCAGTACCACCGGTTCGGTGATTTACACCAAAATCTAATCAACAACAATTTTTGTCAAAATGTAGTTGAATCTGAAATTTGTTGAAATCCGTGCATTAGTTCTTGAGATATAGCTATTCTGAAACCGTGAATAGCTATTGTGAAATGCAGCATAGCAGCGCCACCTGCTGAACACTTTACACCGAAAAATAATCAGTACAAGTTTATATCAGATACTAGCTGACTCTAAAGTTTTACTAAATTCCGTTCATTACTTCTTGAGATTGAGAGCCCACAAAATTTGTGTCACAAACACACAGACAGACAGACAGGCTGACAGACAGACATTTTGTAAAAACATGTTTTTCGGGATCTCTGACCCCTAAAACATGTAAATCCGTTGAAAACCGTAATTCGAAAATTTTCATGAATGCAATGCTTTCTCCTTGTAAAGAAAGAAGAAAGAAAAAAAAATTGAAGTGCAAATTGTTACAGACGAATTCGCGACAAATTATAAATATTTATTTGTTAATATCAAGTAACCACATAAGTGTAAGTAGAGAAAAAAATGCACATGTTAACTTTAAATAATACAATTTCACTGATGTACTTATGCAAAATAGTAGTCATCATTATTACATTTCATTTTTGAAAAGAAGTAAAAATTAAATTTAAGAAATCAAAAAACCCGACTGCGTAAAAAGCGAACTAATTAATTACTTCGCACCAATGTGAAACTTTTTTATAATTTATTACCTTTTTTTTTATTTACTTGTGGCTTTTAAATTGTATTTAATTGTTAGTTCCTATCTATAAACACAGTTTGATGAGGCCTATAGATGACTATGAATGTTAGAGATTCAGTAAAGCTAGAGATCCTACCTACACAGCTTCCAGCTTGTGTAATATTTAAACGGAGCTTCTGACTGTAAAATAGTCAATGAAACATCGTCTTCATTTTGAAAGACCTGTCCAATGATATGCCACTCAGTATGGTGCGTAAAAAATTTTTCGTCTCTACGGCATTTTATATTTTAAGGCCGTAATTTGGAATTTATAAAAACAAAACCTAACCTATAACCATCCCACGGTTAAAACAAATCTATAGAGACCTCATTCATTTACATCCATCCAGCCGTTGGGGTGTATCGAGGGTATAAAAAAATCCACATACCCAGACACGCGTGAAACACATAACCCTTCTTGGCAGCTGGGTAATAAACTTAATCAAGGTTTTATATGCTGAAAATAATCCAAAATGATGTAATCTCATTCTAAAATATATTTTCTCATAAAATGCACATTCCTAGGGCAATAAATACTGTTAATCATGATTTATTTCAAAGCTATCAAATGGAGTTT
Source organism: Maratus speciosus (assembly GCA_963932465.1). Lineage (NCBI taxonomy): Eukaryota > Metazoa > Arthropoda > Arachnida > Araneae > Salticidae > Maratus > Maratus speciosus. The sequence goes on from OZ010800.1 coordinate 185,332,891, forward strand.
TATTCGACCAGAACGTGATCAGAATGCGAATGCTGTTTTGCACATTCTGAAAAATGATAAAACAAAAGTAGGTTATTGAGATTTTAAAATTTAGAACTATATCATGTGCACCAGTTTTTTAACGGATTGGGTAATTTTTATAATGATTCTGTAATGATTCAACAGATAGTGTAATAATCAAAATGACATGATGACAAAAATAGAGTAATTATGAGAGAGGCTGCTTTTTACTTTTAAGATAAAAAATTTATTTATTTGTCTATACCTAAACATTTTGCTGGACTTAAATGAGCACCTTTTTTATAGCTAGATTTTTTATTTATTCTTTCATATTTTACCAAAAGCCATCATCAAGCCGCATTGGTTCAATTAATTTACTTATAAAAATAATAATAAATCGTGATAATACCGTTGTAATAAATACCGTTCTAGTAATAGGGTAACGCGAGCTTTAAATTTATTAAAACAAACGCTCACGTTAAAAATTGAATGGATAAATTTTAATTTAATCAAAATACTGCGTTGTGTAGTTTCGATGCCCCTATTGCTTTTAAACTTTCCGCGGTAGATACTTATATTTAGAATTAACATAAAATTTTTATTGAAATAACTAAATTAAAATTGGCAGGTAAAAGTAAATTGAAAATTACCTAAAGAAATAAATTAGATTAATTTAAACTAAAATCGGTTACACACATATAAATCTGATGAAATTGTTACAAAAAGAAAATTAATTAAAACTAGATTATTTATTTACAAAAATGAAACACAGCACTTACAGTTAAATATTATTATAAGGCAATTATAATGGATTTTTACATTTCCATAAAACTAAGTTCGGCATTTTTTACCAGACTGCCAAGAAGGATTATGTGTTTCGCGGGTACCTGTGTATGTGGATTTTTTATACCCTCGTAACATCCCAACGGCTGGATGGATTTTAATGAATGAGGTCTCTATCTATTTGACATAACCGTTCGATGGTTATGGGCTAGGTTTTGTTTTTACAAATTCAAAATGGTGGCCGTAAAATACAAAATGGCGGTAGAGACGATAAAAACATTTTACGCATCCTATTGCGTGGCATATCATTGGATAGGTCTTTCAAAGTGAAGACGATGTTTCATTGATTATTTTACAGTCACAAGCTCCGTTTAAATATTACACAACCTGGAAGTTGTTTAGGTAGGATCTCTAGCTTTACTGCAACTCTAACCTTCACAGACCTCGTCAAAAGATTGTTTATAGATAAGAACTAACAAGAAAACACAACTTAAAAATCATCAATACAAGTAAATAAAAAAATAGGTAAATAGTATAAAAAATAGTTTCACATTGATGAGAAACAATTTGTTTGCTTTTTACACAGTCTAGTATTTTGAATTTTCAAATTTAGTTTTTACTTGTTTATTAAACTGTTCAAATTAGGTTTATTTTCATGTGATATGCGGTCATTAATTTTTCAATTTTATAATTTAATTACCATATTACATTGTTCATTTCATTAAGTACTAATGGTTCACAGTAGTCCATTTCTAACATATTTAGAAATATAAATACTTTTTTTAGACTCAACTAGTTATATAAAATTTAAATACCTCTTACTGACACATCATCCTGAGTGTGGAGTTGTGGCGATGAATAAATATATGAGGACGTGAGTTTCAAAACTCGCTTTATCAATTTTTTTAATCGAGTTTTCTCTGTCATATCTATTCTATTGGTGAAGTTAAACACTATAATCTGCAAAAAAGCTAATTTTATCGTGCGTTTCTCGCATTGTTAAATCTTGGCTTACAATGAAAAACAATGGACGCAGCCAGAGTTTTTTTGGCGATTGCCCAATATTTGATTTTTTGGAGAAGGCGAGTTTTGAAACTCACGTCCTCATATATTCTTTCGGAGCGAACCAGATTTTTACTGGTCAGGCATTTAGAAAACTCCACCTCATTATCCTGATATTACAAACAAATCTCTACATTCTGCGAAAATAAAATCAGACTCAAGTAATTTATTGTAAAAAAAAAAAAAAAAAAAAAACTTCACATACTCAGAAGCAAAACCTGACACTATATATAATTTTTTACTAACAGTGATTTCAATACACTATGATTCAATGGGCAGGCTAAAAGTACAATCACCCTCTATTGGCTTACACATCTTCCAGTAATAACAAAAATGCTACGTTTGTAACATTTGATAACATATTTCTCTATTCTAAAAAAAAAAAAAAAGTAACTACCGCTGTCGACGCCGCCGCCGCCGCCGCCGCCGCCGCCGCCGCCGCCAGTTTTGATTTTTTTATGACCGGAGGTCTTTCTTGAAAAACTAATTTCTAGAAAACTAATGCATAAAAAATATGATAATCGGTAGTATTATACAGAAATGTTTGATAAACAAGCTGATTGTTCGATGAATTGTATATGTTGTGTCAACAGTTAATAAATATACTAGAGATTAAAATAAAATTATATTGAAAGAAACATAGATTTACATCTTCCTGCAGGTACAAGAATGCGGTATGCTAATGTTGACAAGAGCCAGGCTTTTTGGGATGCCCGGTTGCGTAATTAAAAAATATCGCAGCTAAAGAGTTAAATGCTGCGTGCGTTCAATCTGAAGGTTGCACTTCAACTGCTTCTTCTAATGTAGAGGTGCACTGAAAACCAGGAAGTGTCCTTGACCAATACAAATAAATCACAATAATTATTTTTAAACAACTGAGAAAAATGTCTAAATAGAAAAGTATATTGATATGATAAACAAAGTTATTTCAATAAGGAAATGAAGGTAATGTTTATAAGTATAACACTATTTCAGATGCTTTAAAGTTTTAAAATTGCTATAATTACAAAAGGAATGTATTTCACAATAATGATTAAACTGTTGGATTGTTTATGTTAAGTAGATATTTGTGTTACAACAGGAAATGAAATGTTGATTTATGATGGATAAATGCTTTTAGATTATTATTTCAAGAAATATCAATAAGGGTTTTCTTAAATAACAGTTATAGCAATAAATAGCTGTAAAGTGATTTTAGTTGAAGTGATTATTCAGTAAATGGGTTCTCATAAATCATAATAGCGAAAAATGATATGTTCACTGAACATGTGCCCCCCCTATCAGGGCCTTAGTCCTGATACCGAGGGAGTAATGCTATTTTGTTGATTGGACGCTTGACTAATGAAGAACCGCGTTGCGCCACTCTGTTGAGTCCATCACTGCCTGGGTGGACATCTCTAATGCGACCCAACGGCCAAGTTCCAGGCAGTTGATTTGCGTCCATGAGTAACACTATCTGACCCACCTCGATGTTAGGCATGCCGATCTTCCACTTAACTCTGGGTTGCAGCGAGGCCAAGTATTCTCTGGAACACCGTTTAGCAAATCCAGCTTTCATGTTTCGGATCAGTTCCCATCGTTTCTTTAGATTTGTTGTCGGGGTTGCTGACTCATCGGGTATGGAATGCAAAACATCCCCTGTAAGAAAATGTGAGGGAGTGAGAACATTTATAGAATCAGCATTATTATCGTATAAATGAAAAACGGCCGCCAGTTTAGCAAGAATTCTATCTGGACGAGTAACGTGGCTAGCTCTTCGAAAGTGAGCAATGTCTCTCCTATGACTCGCTTGATGTGATACATTGTCGATTTTATGGCAGCCTCCCAAATCCCGCCACAATGAGGGACAGATGGAGGGATGAAATGCCATTCTAGAGAGTTTTCAGCTTGATAATGTGACATTATTTCATTATCTGTAAATGAACGCCACAAGTCATAAATTTTGTCCAACTTTCTGGATGCACCGACAAAATTGGTGCCATTGTCGCTCTAAAGATGCCGTGGGGCGCCTCACCTTGCACTAAAACGTCGAAGGGCGGCGATAAATGCTTCAGCTGTTATATCACTCACAGCTTCAATATGCACAGCTTTTGTAGCCAAACAAATAAACAAAGCTATATAGCCCTTAGTTGTTTTTGCACCCCGTCCTTACTAAATTTAATAGATATAGGGCCTGCGTAATCAACACCGCTGGAGAAAAATGGACGTTCCAGGGTTACTCGATGCTTTGGCAAATTCCCCATTAGTTGAGGGGTTGCAATGGACCTTTTATATCTGTAGCATTTCAAGCATCTATGGATGCATTTGTTAATGATCTTTTTTCCACCAACTATCCAATAAGATTTTCTTATGATGTAGGATAGCAGTGAAGGCCCAGCATGTAAATGGGCAATGGGATGTTGCTGTAATATTAACTCAGCGATTTTATGCTGTGAGGGCAAGATTAACGGATGTTTGTGATTAAATGATAATTGTGAATTTTGTAAGAGTCCTCCCACCCGTAACAGACCCTTATCATCAATAAATGGGTGGAGGGGTGGTAACGCACTTTTCCTTGGAAAAGCTTTCTGTTCTTGGATACATTTAAATTCTTCCTGAAAGTAAGAATTCTGAATCCAACGAACAATATTTCCTTCAGCTGCTTTTGTTTCTTTGTAAGTAAGATGTGGTGAAGAAATTTCTGTTTTGTTAGACTCCTTGCAGTTTTTGATAAATCTTTGGCAATATGCCAAAATGCGAATAATTTTTGCAAGCGAAGAGTGCTTTTGAAACAAATTATCAAATAGATCATTTGATGTGCGGGCGTGAAAGGAAAAAATTGGACCAGACCTTTGTTCGGCTTTGATTTGATCATCAAATTCCTCAGAATTTGAGTCGTCTTTGGGCCAATTGGATGGGTCCAAAACCAGCCAACTTGGCCCCTTCCACCACAAATCGCAACCTGGAAGACATTTTGAATCAATACCGCGTGAAGCGATATCTGCGGGGTTCTCTTTGGATGTGACATGTCTCCAGTGCTTAGTAGGCAGAATTTCGGTGATTTGAGAATTTCTATTCGCGACAAAAGTTTTCCATTTACGCGGATGTGCAGATAGCCAAGAAAGGACGACTTTTGAGTCCGTCCAGGCAAAAATATCGAATTTGTAGCTCTTTAATGTTTCCATGACGGAACGGAAAAGCTTAGATAGTAGGTGCGCACCGCAAAGCTGTAATTTTGGCACTGAAATCTGTTTGATTGGAGCAACTTTAATTTTAAAAACTAAGAGAAAGGAGCTTATTTTCCCCTTATAACTTTGTCGGCAATAAATTGCGGCAGCATATGCCAATGTTGAGGCATCAGAAAATCCGTGTAATTCAAATGGGTTACCGGATGAAATCGTGACACATCTAGGAACAGACAATTGATTTAGTCCGTTAAAGGAAATTTGAAATTGTAGCAATTTGTCTGTAAGATATTGCGGTATAATAGATTCCCAGTCCCCTTTTGTAAGCCAAAGTTTCTGATAAAATAACTTTACAGTTACAGTACAGGGCAAAATTAGACCTAGTGGGTCGAAAATCCGTGCAGACTCAGCTAAAATGTGTCTCTTTGTAAGTGGTGGAGTGAGTGTTAATGCAGTTATGAAAATAAAACCCTCTGATGAAGAGTTCCAGCTTAAGCCTAGAACCTTGGAGCTTCCGTTGTCACTGGGAATTATTTCAAAATTTGATTCAGTGCTAGAAGAATCTATAAATTCATTAAGAAATGCCTGCGAATTCAAATTCCACTTCCTCAAGTGGAAACCATGCGCATCTAAACAATCTGTAATTTCTTTGCAAGTTTCTATTTCTTCCCTAACAGTATTCGTACCGGATAATAAATCATCCATGTACATATCCTCTTCTAACATGCGCGAAATGCAAGGATTTTTTGTATAATCCTGAGCAATTTGTTTTATACATCTATTTCCCAGAAAAGATGCTGGCGCTAAACCATATGTGACAGTTTTTAGTTTGTAATTTTTTATTTCCTCATTAGGATTAGACCTCTAAACTATTTGCTGATAAATTTGATCCTTTTCAGCAACCAAAATCTAGCGGTACATTTTTTCTATGTCCGCAGAAAAGACTATTTTCGAAAATCGAAAATTAAGTAAGATTTCGAAAATGTCCCGTTGTAACTTAGAGCCTACACCCAAAATGGAATTCAAGGAAACACCACTTGAAGTTTTGCATGAAGCACCAAAAACTACTCATAATTTAGTAGTCATACTAGAAGATTTAATAACCGCATGATGAGGTAGAAAGTAGTGTTCGTTTTCATAATTATTAATGTCATTTTGCGCAACTAATTCCATGTGATCAAATTCTTCACTGTAAAAAAAATGGTAACGTTCCATGTAAAATCCAGGAACGTTTCGCCTTTTCTCAGGTTTTCAGAATAATTTAGCTCTTTCCTGTGAAATTCTGGTTTTCTTATCTGAAACGTTCCTGAACAAAAGTTGGAAACAGCAAAACGTTGCGGCCGCCATTTATTATTTTTTTGCTATAATCCGTTGCTCGCGCGCGAGTGTCGAAAACGAATTCCTTAAATGAATGTAAAAAAATCAATATGGAATGCAAATAAATTAATAGACGACATAATCCTTTACGTCTCTATTGTCAAGACATTTCAGATGAAAATACAATAGCTCTGTGACGTCGCTAAGAGATTATCTTTCGTACTTGTCTGTGGAAGGTTTAACGAGCAGACCGTGTAAAAAGATACACCTATTATTTGGATCTCCATTAACCAGGGGACCATCAAACATGATTCTCATCGATTTTGATTAATTTAAAGTAGGTTTTAGAGTTCTTATCTCTAATTATTCTTGTGAAAGGATTTCTTCAAATGGGCCTTAGATTTTCAGAAATTAGATGCCGAGGTTTAGCATACGTTTCAAATACCCATTAGTTTGCAGCTCTCAACGTGTCTTTCGTGGTGTGGACGCAGAAAGCTCGCACGCCACCCGTACGGCCCAAGTTCGATGCTACCTCTTGACTTTTTTTTTCTTTTTTAATTAATTTTATATTTTAACAATTTATTACAATTTGATTTAAATTTGATATATATTTAACACTTTGAACTGCTGCAAATTTGAGGTTTTTTTTTTTTTTTTTTTTTTTTTTTTTTTTTTTTTTTTTTCGGAAAAAATATATAATTACGTTTAGTTTTTTTTGTTGTTGTTTTTTTTTTCATGAAAATTTATATGTATTTTATCTAACTTGTAAACTAACATAATTACTGACGAAAATCCAAAATATTTGATATCTAGATTTTTTTCTAATTATTATTTACATTTATATATTTTTATATTTTAAGCAAAGTTCAGAAACAATATATCATATATATATATTTACTTTATTGAATTTTAACTGAAAATTTATTTTTTCGTGTAAATTATAAATAATAATTTTGATGTCAATTTCAAAATATTTTTTCGTTCTAACAAATAATGATAATAAAGCCAAAATTGTCAACTGGAAATGTAAAAATCGTCTGCGGATCCCGCATGCTGTGAAATGTCAGTAATGTTTTGCTGTCAACAGAAATATTCCTGGTATTTCGCAGGAAACTTACTGGCATTTCTGTAGAAAGTTTTTAACATATACAGTAAAGTTCCAGTCATTTTCAAGAAATGTTTCGTGGAAATATGGGCAACTCAGCTGCCCATTTTTTCCCAGGAACGTTGCGGAATTTTTTTTACAGTGTTCATATTCGTACATAAACTCTTTGTACTGATTTTCAAATTCTAGTTTTTCTCTAAATTTCTTTTCCATAGCAAGCAAGCGAGAAATTGCGGCAGGTTTAGAATTACATAATTCTGATTTAGATTGAATAAAAGGTAACTTAACCACAAAACGACCCTCGGAATTAATTGAATAATTTTCCTGAAAATGTGATTCAACAAATTGCTCTTCAAGTGACAACATTTGAGTATTCTTATTAAATACTTCTTCTACTTCCCAAAAACGCTTTAACTCTTTATCAATATTAACTTCATAAATGTGTAAATTATGTATCGAATTTGGAGATGTACTAGCATGTGGCATTTTCCCTGATACCAGAAAGCGAAAAATTGAATTTTGAGCAATTAAATTGCTCTGCGTATCTGTTACTTGACCAGGAAGCAAAATAGAAAAGAAATAATCAGATCCTAGAATGATGTCTATTTTATTTGGTGTCTCGAAATGTGGATCCGTTACGTTTATATTCTTTAAATGCGAAGAATGCTTCTAATGTATATTTTCCGCAGGTAACGGAGCAGTTAAATCATCTAAAATAAATGCCTTAACAGGCAACTTGGTGTCAGCATTATAAATTGATGTAAGATAAAACATTACGTAACCCTTAGTTACTGCGATCTTTGAATTAGACATACCTTTTACGGGGAACCTAGCATTTTTCCTTTTAATTCCTAACATTTTCATGCAGGATTCAGAAACAAACGTAGACTCTGATCCACTATCACACATGATTCTTAAAGTGTGCTTTTGACCCATTCAATCATTAATATATACACTAGCAGTGGGCAAAAGTGCGAAGGATGTTTGAACTGCCTTTATGGAAGGAGAAATTTCCTTTTTATTCTCATCCGGAATCGAAACGGCCTCTGAATCAGGTCTGTTTTTGCGGCTCTGTTTTTCATTTGAACGAGAAGTTGATATCGAGTAATTTTGCAGTTTGTTTTCGCATAAACTAGTATGATGTTTCAGCTTGCAATTGTGACAAGAGTAAGAGGAATTGCATTGCCAGGTAGTGTGCTTGTCAGACAAGCAATTACTGCATAACTTGTTTTTCTTAACAAACTGTCTCCTATCCCTGGTGCTTAATTCCTTAAATTTAGCACACTTGTAAAGTGAGTGATTCAATTTACAAAGTAAACATTTGCTAATGACTCTAGAATAAAATCTATTGACGTTACATTGTTTCTCTTGTTTATGCGAATCTTTATTTTCACTTTTATACAACTCTAAAGATGAACATCTATCATTTATAAACTGAATAAATTGATCGAAAGACGGAAAGTATTCACTTGAGGTCAATTTTGCCCATTCCTCCCTTGTTTTAGAATCAACCTTTTGTAATAAAATATGAATTAGCCATAAGTCACGGCCAGATGCCTTTTCATCGATTGATTTAATGCCTCTAATTACTTCATCTGATACATCTGATAAACAGCGTAAGCTAAATGCATTCACTTGAGTAATAGGGGGAATGTCCAAGAATGTTTTAACTAAAGTGGAAACAATTTGTTTTTTCTTATCATATCTCGACAGCAATTTTCCCCACGCTTCTGAATAACTGTTTTCAGAAATAGGTATATGTTTTATTATAGAGGCTGGCTCTTCCCCTAGTAATCCTCTTAAATACTGAAACTTCTGTATATTAATTATGCTGTCGTTATTATGAACTAATGATAAATATAAATCTTTAAATGACAGTCAGTTTTTAAAATGACCATTAAATTGCTCTATATTGAGCCTAGGCAATTTAAAATTGTTAGAAATAGTAGAACTAACAACTGGAATCTGATCATTTATCAATTGAGATTGTGTATGCACATTTACGGTAACTTTTTCAAGTTCCGTTTGCAGTTTGGCTTTGGTTTCATAATATATTTTTTCAAATTCCTCAATTTCAGATGCTTCAGCTGGTAATTGAGCATCATATTTATCAAAGTCTGAGTAAACTGTCTCTAATTTTTCTAATTTATTGTACAAATCATTCTTTTGAAACGTTTGCTCAGAGTTAATGAAGTTGTTTATCCTTGTTAGAGCAGATTTAGATCTGCCACGTAAATTTATAGCTGCTTTTTTCAATTCTTCAGCAGCCTTTTTTGCGGCTTCCAAGTCGGTACTCATTATTCAAATAATGAGGTGAATAGCGTAAAAAACAAAAGCCAAACCGATAATAATAATAAGATAAAATGTACTTATCTGTAATAAATGTGATGCGAGGTGCTCCGCCGTCTGTAGCCATTCCACATAAGACTGATGAAAATTTTATTTAAAAAACTGCTGTAAGATATGATGAGCGTACACTTATTCCAAACTTGAAAAAAGTATCCAAAATCTCGCCGGTGCCTCCAGGTTTTATTGTTCGATGAATTGTATATGTTGTGTCAACAGTTAATAAATATACTAGAGATTAAAATAAAATTATATTGAAACAAACATAGATTTACATCTTCCTGCAGGTACAAGAATGCGGTATGTTAATGTTGACAAGAGCCAGACTTTTTGGGATGCCCGGTTGCGTAATTAAAAAATATCGCAGCTAAAGAGTTAATACTGCGTGCGTTTAATCTGAAGGTTGCACTTCAACTGCTTCTTCTAATGTAGAGGTGCACTGAAAACCAGGATGTGTCCTTGACCAATACATATAAATCACAATAATTATTTTTAAACAACTGAGAAAATGTCTGAATAGAAAAGTATCTTGATATGATAAACGAAGTTATTTCAATAAGGAAATGAAGGTAATGTTTATAAGTATAACACTATTTCAGATGCTTTAAAGTTTTAAAATTGCTATAATTACAAAAGGAATGTATTTCACAATAATGACTAAACTGTTGGATTGTATATGTTAAGTAGATATTTGTGTTACAACAGGAAATGAAATGTTGATTTATGATGGATAAATGCTTTTAGATTATTATTTCAAAAAATATCAATAAGGGTTTTCTTAAATAACAGTTATAGCAATAATTAACTCTAAAGTCATTTTATTTGAAGTGATTATTCAGTAAATGGGTTCTCATAAATCATAATTCCGAAAAATGATATGTTCACTGAACACTGATGCAGACAGTTTTCAAATCGAAGAATTATTTTAAGAGATATTTAATGCTAAAGTTGGACAAAATTATTCCACTAAAAAAGTTTTATAGGAGCAAAAACTGTTCATTTGAATTTAATCATTTTTAGATCATTTTATACGTTTGAAGTTCCCGGTGTGCAGACTGTATTTATTTTTTTAATTTGACTAATTTTTGAGGTTTTATTTCAATTTTAAATTCAAATTTTCAGCATTTCGAGAGATATATTTTACTTATTTTAGAAAATTGTACTAATTTAACCTGTTGCCAACTGTATTAACAGCGTAAACAATAATGTTTGCTTCAAAAAAAAAATCTTTATACGTGTAAATAAATTAAAAATTTATTTACACGTGACTATTATAAACAGAAAAAAAACATTTGGAATTAGAATTAAATAATTATGTACAAAAAGCAGGAACGTCATAAAAAGTATACACGTGAATATAAAAGATATTGTAAAATTAAATTCATTAACATGCGTTAGAAGTCTTAAATAGGAGAATTTACGTCATATTTACGTCACATTACAGTTATTACATAAAATGAACACAAAATATTGCAAAACAGTTTAAATTTAGAAATTGCGCTAGACATTTATTTGATATTTTGAGAGGATATTTCCAACTATTTTTGTTAGGAAAGTGCAAATAATATTTCATTTCTAACAAAAGTATTTTCACGTGAATATTTAAAAGAGAAAGAATAGCTTGGTCAAAATTACGCCAGATTAAAAACGATTAATTTAAAATGTCTCATTTAAAAGAACTTTCTTTTCGCTTTGTTAAAAAATACCAGGAGACAAAGACTGTTTACTTAATTCCTTTTATATTAGCTTATTTTGAAATGTTGTTACACGTATCTACGTCATCAAGTTATTTTTGTTTCGACGTTTTATTTGTATTTTTATTAATGATCTACTAATTTATTTGTTCTCTCGTTATTTAAAATAAAAATTATGTCAATTTGTATAATTTGGCGAGTGGTTTGGCGATTTATATAATTTGGCGAAATTGGTCGACGGGATAATCAAGTAGTACCTCAGCGGATTTGGCGTTAAAATTCCCCCCAATCAAAGAGAAATGAATAGAAATCTGTTTATAGGGAGATTGACACTGTTTCTTAAATTATAATTCAATATTTTGAAATATTTTTAAAGCCGATCGAATTAGCATGCATTTAGAGTCTGCGGTGTCTGGACGGGGGTTGGCGAGCGTAGCTCGTAGGGGGCCGAGCCCCCTAGTAGATAAAAAAAAATATTATCTGCACCTCTCTAACAAAATATTCAACATTTCCAGAGGCCAAAGGCCATAAATACAGGGACAGCAAAATTAATAATTTGATAATAATTTTTTACTAACAGACACCACTATGATTTCAATGGGCAGGCTAAAAGTACAATCACCCTCTATTGGCTTACACATCTTCCAGTAATAACAAAAATGCTACGTTTGTAACATTTGATAACATCTCTCTATTCTAAAAAAAAGTAAGTACCACTGTCACCGCCGCCGCCGGTTTTGAGTTTTTTTGTGACCGGAGGTCTTTCTTCGTTAATATTAAGAACATAAAAAAATATGAAAATCGGTAGTATTAAGCACCGTTTCCAATGCATTTTTCAAGCCTCCCCGGAACGGGCATTTTACCCCCTACACCGTTTCCAATGCACAAGCCGGTTTGAGGGTGAAACTAGCCTAGGTCATTTTTTCCCCGAAATCAGACCTGCAATCTATTAGGTCAGTAAGCCTGCTTTACGGAGAACTCTTTTTCGATAAACAAACTTTCAGCGCAACGCTTGCTGAATTGCTTGTGTATTTCAATGGCATGTTGATGTTTTAGTGATTAATTTTAAATGTTATTAATTGTTTTATTATTTTTTAATCTTTTTTAATTTTTAGAAATTAGTATTTTTGTTAAGGCTACAACACGAATAAAGAGAGTTCGTTGGTCATCTAATGAAATGAAGCGTCCGACAGAAAAAAATTTCGAACTTAATGTGATTAGTTGAAAAATGAAGCATAATAAAAATGAAAAGGTGGCGATGAATTAGTAATGGTAAAATTTTTTGGCTTTTGAGAAAATCTAAGTCAATATTTTCGCAATATTGTAATCTCAGTAATACAAAGTATTAATCTGTATTTTTTTTTCACATTTCATTTATTAACCCCCGGTATGTTATTTCTTTCTCCCAGTAATTAAAGTGTCATCTCCAAAAAATATCGTTCCGTTGTATAAGCCAGCCGTAAAACAAAGGATGTATCATTGTACAGAATAATCTCTACTGCAATTTTTTAAACTTCTAAGAATCGCACATTTTCAATTTTTATACAGTCGTTTTGGGGAGAAAAAAGTAGTTTTAAATGCAATTTGTTTGAAAACTGCATCTCAATTTATTTGAGATATTACTTTTTTAGTAGTTTTTAGCGCCGTTTGTTTAATTTTGGCAACTCAAGTACTCCATTTCTGTAGAAAGTAAAGGAAAAATAGTTGGGAAATAGCAATTATATCTTTTTGTTTCCAGTTTCCCATAAAACAGAAAAAAAAGTAATTAAAATACATGCTATTTTGAAAAAAAAAAAAAAAAAAACATAAATGAATGATTTCTGATAAACATGGAGCTGTTATAAACTACATTTAATTTTAAGTAACTATATATTAATATTACAAACAAATGAAGGCAAATAGATCATTAGATAGCCGGTATTTTTTGTCGAATTTCTTTCTGATTTCTTTTTGCTGGATTTGTGTATTATTCTGAGATAGTGACGTCCTACTTTAGTGTAGATGTTGTTTAAGACTGGATCGTAAATGAGGAATTCTTCTTCGGATGCGAATGACGTCGTTTTATATAAAATAAAAGCTTGCGTTTGAAGTCTTAAAACTGAACTATCTATATACATGTATATATTTTTTCCATCGGGAGCGACACTAAATTCTGAAAAAGCAGAATTCCTGTTTTCTAGTTACTCCACCCACCCCCCTTCCTAAGGATGTCATCAGAATTTGCAGAAGTGATTTTTTTAATGATTTCTTGAAGAAAATCCTTTAAAGTGCATTGTTGATGCTCTTGATATTTTAGTTTAATAAAGCAATATCTTTCTTTCAGTCTAATTAGACAGAAAACTAAAAGCAAACTATGAACTTTATTTGAGAAATCTACATTACTAAAAAACTTAACATTCCTCAGATATATAATAAAAGCGGTGAAATCTACACAAAAACAAAATTAGGCAGCATTGTAACTCTAAAAACTGTAGCGTTTTGCAAAAATTAATAATCGATTATATGCCATATTTATAGGCACGGAATGTTTGTAATCCAAATATCTGCCGAAAATATCTACATTTTTTTTCGCACGAAGAGAGGAAACAGCCTTTGTAATTGTACAAAACTATGTATGATTATCAAATATTAGCGGTAACATGCATCATTTGCAAAAAATAGGTAACAAAAATTAAAAATTAAAGTAGATTTTTTGGATTTTTATCTAATTTTTTCTGCAAGATGCTGAAAACAAGCGGATTTCTCAAATTTTTAATAACTAACAATTCGCTTAGTGAAGACAAACAATGTAAAGGGTGTTCTAAAAATCCAAAATACTATTTTCAGACAATTTTTTTCTTATTTTTATTCTTAGACATATGAAATTGGCAAGAGCTATTATTCAGAAACTACGAAATTGAATAGCGTTTTCCATTTTTTGATAAAGCTAAAGTATATTTAAAACAATTTTGTCAAATTTAACGTTTTAAGCATATTTTTGGGGTGTAATTGCTTAAAAAAGGTCGTCATGAGACAAAAGTTGCTTATAACTCAAGATATAATACATTTATCGAAAAAGAAAAACGCTATTCGATTTCATATCCCTTCATAGTCTTGCCTTCATATTGCATGCTTTCGCGCTTAAAAATTACTTCGTGAATGCGTCAGAAAGTTCTGCGCTAATGTTAGGAATATATGCATATATATATACTTTAAGAACCGCTCTAGACCCATTACCTAATATTTGCTTCCTTGTCATATGAGCATATAATTACAATTTACTCGATTCCATTCAGAGCCAGTCTTTCGTAAAACAACCCAGACGAAAGAGAATTTTCGGAAGGCCCTATATATTTTCATTGATCCCCCTTCCCTCCCCCCCCTCAAAAAAGATGTTTCCTTAGGAGCAGTGGTGTAGTCGTAAAAAAAAACAGAGGGTATACGTTCTAAGCAGTGGGTATACGCTCAAGGCAGAGCGTATACCCTAGTGTATATACTATAGCTTTCTTGAGAAACAGAGGGTATACGGCGTATACCCCCGTATACCCTCCAATACATCCCTGCTTAGGAGTCGTTTATAAATGAGAGGGAAGAAGTACATTGGATCAGAATACACACCCTTTTACCTTCAAAGATAATATATATATATATATATATATATATATATATATATATATATATATATATATATATATATATATATATATATATATATAAATATATATATATATATATATATATATATATATATATATATTAGATTTCAGCCTTTTTGGGACCCCTTATAAGTGAGCTCTGCCGTTTATGGCTGGTCCTGATACCATTAAATTACTATCTGATAGCTTAAGAAATTCATGACAAAGGATTATAGATTTATCAAATTTTTCATTTAAGAAATACAACAACCCTTTACTATACGTGAGAATCAAACTTAATTAAAAGTATCTAAGTAGTTGTACTAAAGGTGCTTAAAAATGAGCTTAAAAATTAAATTAGAATCAAAGTTTAAAAATAAAATAAAACTAAAATTAGAAAATTAGTAAAGTTTAGCAAATTTTAAAATTTATATTCGAAGAAATTGCTCGATTTTTCTTAACTTGTTTTGAATCTAAATATTCTATACGTGTAGTGCTGAAAATTATTTTGTTGCCGTTCTTAGGCGTATGATAATTAGATAATAAATAGCATTGATAAAATGCAAATGTTATTTAGAAAACATTAAAAGGTAACTTTCGTCCTCAAGATGTTCAAAACAGATTTAAGAAATTTTAATAAAATCATTTTTTCAAAATAAAATATTTTTCTTTCTTTCTCTTTTTTTTTTCCCATTATAACTAACTCGTATTTGTAGATCCTTGAAAACTAAAATTTGAAGCTTTATTTAGAATATAAAAAATTATATTATGAAATTTTTACGATGCAATAAAATTTGAAGGCGAAAAATACTATTCCAATAAATTGGCAACTATGTTTTACTTACAATTCTTGAATAAAGAATTTTCAGATTTCCACAAATTGTGAAAAATGCAACATTTGAACTTTTAAATTTTAAATGTTTGATCATTTTATTATAATAGCTAAACATCATCCGTCATCGGTCTTTACCCTGACCAAACATCACAAATCTGATAAAGATAAGTTAAGCAAAATTTGAAAAATTTATATGAAGTGTAACTTCAAAAATCCGGCATCAAAACCATCTTTCCCTTCCTTTTTCTTTTACACTTTCAAGTTATGGGAGGAGAAAAATATAAATTCTTTCTGAATTAAAAACTTCAAGATCGAAAGTAAAAATGCAAAAAAAAAAAAAAAAAAAAAAATGCAAAAAAAAAAAAAAAAAAAAAAAATATCTGACTTAATATTATTTTTTTTTTTCATTTGTAAGAGGCGATTATATTCTGAACACATTTTCTGGGAGCTGCACCGTTGCTCAGCAAAGGCAACAAATTTGGGGACAACTTTGGCAAATGCATAGCACAGTAGTATATGACTACACGAATTTTCGGCAACGGCGACATCAATGCGGATAAAGTATTTCAGACTTTCACATTACCCGTGTAAAGACCGCAATTTATGAGCTGATTGAACACGCAAAATTTTAAAATGCATTAAGTGTCGAAAAAGTGATATAGATGATTGGTTAAGCATTGAAGAAAATGCATCAAGAACGAACAATTTAATGGATAGATAGATCGCTGACGCTGTACTAAATAAAACCGCTGGTAGTGCTAGTAGCAACTCAGAAGATGAGGATGAACAACCAACCGAAGAAAAGGTATCACTAGAAAAATACATAAATTTGACTAGAGAATTAATATATGGCTTAGAGAAATAAGACAGTATTTCCGAAACCGACATTTTACATTTGTATAAAATGAAAAAAAAATTGTTAAGGAACGACCGAAAAAAATTGAAGTAAACAAATTGGACATACATCGATGTTACCGAAATTATAAGCGAAGAAATAATGTCACTCTTTATTAGATTTTTTTTCTGTAATATAGAAAATATTAAAGTAAGTTTTTTTTTTTATATTTAATTCTCTTTTTCTTACATAATTTTCACTTATCACGAATTAAATTATGGCTAAAGGCACCATTAAGAATATAATACTACATTTGATATTCCTAGTTACTACTTTTGACATTCCTTCAAAAATCCGGCATAGTCTCAATCCCGATGATGCCGGATTTTTGAAGTTATAATGTACTAGGCCATTTATAATGAAATCACCATGCATAATTTTACGAGTAAAGTTTTGCATATCGCTTCTTCTGTTTACATCGGAACTGGACTAGCAGCCAATCACAGTCCAAAAAAACACGTTACGCAGCTTTCGGATTTTTAAAGAGGTTTGGTTTTATGCTTGCGTATGGAAACGGGTGCAAAATGAAAGCAGGTACGACAGCCGCATCTCAGCCCTTCCTAAAAAGCCGGTTTGATTTTAACGCGATTGGAAACGGTGCTTTATACAGAAATGTTTGATAAACACGTTGATGCAGACAGTTTTCAAATCGAAGAATTATTTAAAGAGATATTTAATGCTAAAGTTGGAAAAAGTCGTTCCACTAAAAAAGTTTTATAGGAGCAAAAACTATACATCGAAATTTAATAATTTTAAGATCATTTTATATGTTATAATTTCCCGGTGTGCAGAATTCATTAATTTTTTTTAATTGACTCATTTTTCGAGGTTTCATTTCTATTTTAAATTCAAATTTTTAGCATTTCGAGAGATAATTGTTACTTATTTTAGAAACTTATAATAATTTAACCTGTTGCCAACTGTATAAACAACGGAAACAATAATGTTTGCTTCAAATCAAAAATTTATTTACACGTGACTATTATAAACAGAACAGACTATTATAACAGATACTTTCAAATTAAAATTAAATAATTGCGTATAAAAAGCAGGAACTTATTGAAAATTACTTCATAAGAACTATATTTACACGTGAAGTTTAACAGAGAAAGGATATTGTAAAATAATAAGTTCATTAACATGCGTTAGAAGTCTTAAATAGGAGAAATTACGTCACATTTACGTCTACACTTATTATGTAAAATGAACAAAAAATAATACTGCAAAACAGTTTAAATTTAAAAATTGCGCGAGAGATTTATTTGATATTTGGACATGATCTTTTCCACTATTTTTGCTGGGACAGCGCAAATAATATTTCATTTCTAACAAAACTATTTTCACGTGAATATTAAAAAGAGAAAGAGAAATTTGGTGAAAATTACGTCAGAACTTTCTTTTCACTTTGTTAAAAAACACCGGGACACAAAGACTCTGTTTACTTAATTCATTTTATATTAGCTTATTTTGAAATGTTTAATGATTTCATTTAATCAAAGACGAAAACAGCCATTGTATCTTTTAACAGCACCTGATTTTCCCTTAAAATTCCCCAATGAGAGAGAAATGAATAAAAACCCGTTTATAGGGAGATCGCCACTGTTTTTTAATTTATAATTCAATCTTTTAAAATCTTTTTAAAGCCAATCAAATTAGCGTGCTTTTAGAAAATGCGGTGTCTGTGCAGGGTTGGCGAGCGTAGCTCGTAGGGGGCCGAGCCCCCTAGTATAGATAAAAAAAAAATATTATCTGCTCCTCTCTAACAAAATATTCAGCTTTTCCAGAGGCCAAAGGCCATAAATGCAGGGACAGCAAAATTAATCTTGACACCCAAACCACAACTTAATGTTCAGATGTCTTATTTTACTCTTTCCTGCTTTAAATAGAAGAGGCGGACGACAATTTCTATCACGAGTTGGTCAAGTGCAGTGGTGGACATTGCAGCTTGAGATGACTGAGCGTCCTCCTTTTTAGGTGCGTTCGTAATTATATAAATACGTAGCACCTATAGTCGTCGTTCAGTCCGTCCGTCTGCCCGTCTGTCCGTCCGTCTGTCCGTCCGTCTGTCCGCATGTAACAGAGCAAAAACTACCCAACCGAATTGTCTGAAATTTCAAATATATAATTGTTGCAAAATTTTGTCGAGCCCTTTCAAATTTTAGGAAAATCGGATGTATAGTTTAATTACAGGGACAGTCAAAAGTTTTTCTTTACATTACGGCCAATGGGAAAAATTATTGCAAGTGCATTTTAATGATATTACAGCCTTCCGAATGGTCTGAAATTTTAAAGATATAATTGTTGCAAAATTTTGTTGAGCTATTTCAAATTTTAGGAAAATCGGATGTATAGTTTAATTACAGGGACAGTCAAAAGTTTTTCTTTACATTACGGCCAATGGGAAAAATTATTGCAAGTGGATTTTAATGATATTAAAGCCTTCCGAATGATCTGAAATTTTAAAGATATAACTGTTGCAAAATTTTGTCGAGCCCTTTCAAATTTTAGGAAAATCGGATGTATAGTTTAATTACAGGGACAGTCAAAAGTGTTCCGTTACATTACGGGGAATGGGAAAAAAATATTGGAAGTGCATTTTAATGATGTATCAGACTATGCGCTTTATGAAGTGCAAAAAATTATACATTCAGTACAATATGGGGTGCAAAAAATAATTATAAAACTAGTTATAGTACGAACGCACCTCATTTGCCACGTTTGACGAGCAATTTCCAACTTGTTACTTTCTTCTATCTTTACAAGAAGAAAGTATTGGATTCGTGAAAATTTTCGACTTTCGGTTTTCCACGGATTTACACGTTTTAGGGGTCAGAGATTCCGAAAAACATGTTTTTACAAAATGTCTGTCTGTGAGTCTATCTGCTGTCTATATGTATCTGACACAAATTTTGTCGGCGCTCTATCTCAAGAATTAATGCACGGAATTTGATAAAAATTTACATTAAGTTAGTTCCTGATATAAATTTGTGCTGATTAGATTTTGGTGTAAATCGCTTAAAAGGTGGCGCTGCTATGCAGAATTTTTTACGATTTCCGCAATAGCTCAATCTCTAGGTCTAATGCGCGGATTTTCATCAAACTTCAGATTCAGTTAGTCCATGACATGAATTGAAGTTTTATACATTTTGGTGTAAATCGTTTAACAGGTGGTACTGGTAAACTGCATTTTTGCGATTTCCGCAATAGTTCTATCTCTTCAATACTTGCTTAGATTTTTAACAAACTTCATATTCAGGTATACCTTGATATACATTACTGATGTTTATGTTTTGGTGCAAATCGCTCAACAAGTGGCGCTGCTATGCTGCATTTTTCAGAATATCCACTATAGGTGTACCTCAAGAACTAATGCAGGAATTGTCATGAAACTTTAGAATCAGTTAGTCCTTGACATGAATTGACATTTACACATTTTGGGGTAAATCACTTAACAGGTGGCGCTTCTATGCTATTTTTTGCGTTTTCCGCAATACCTCAATCTCAAGAACTAATGCTTGGATTTTCAACAAACTTCAGATTCATGTGTACCTTGATATCAATTAGTGCGGATTATGTTTTGGTGGCTCAACAGGGGGCGCTGCTATGCTACATTTTTCAGAATTTCCGCTATAGATCTATCTCAAGAACTAATGCAAGAATTTACATAAAACTTCAAATTCAGATATATTTTGGTATGATTTGGTGCTAAATTGATGTAATTTCTTGTACTATTTAAATGATTTAATTGATGTGATTTATATAGAAGAAAGTTTTGTGATGGCCACAACATACTAGTTTTGTTTAGTTCTTGTAGTGGTTTGGAATGAGGACTCTTTTAAAGAATTTCAATGACTGTCAAGATTTTTTTTGCTGGCACTGTTTACAGGACATATATATTTTCTTAAAGAGGGTCATGTTTATAGAATCCAATAAAATTCTCTAGAATCGCTTTGTTGTCACGATCAAATTTGTCGCCATTGAGACTGGGTGTGGCCACACCGGTGTTGTGGTCTGATATTTTCTTTATAAAATTTTCGTAAAAGTCCGCCTGCATATACAAAATATTTTTTTATATCTATAATAATAAGGAAAGAAGTTTATGTGTGAGCGTGTGAGTGTGTCGACGGTGTTCTGAAGTGACCCCTGCGCGTACAGCTACAAAATTTGAGGAAAAGGTACGTCTATATATAACGTTTTGCACCTCGAAGCCCGATTTTCGATTTTTTGATTAGATTTTTTTTATTTAATTTTCTATGCGCTTTTTTAAGTTTTGAGGTGATTTTTCCACATTAGTGAAACAAATACGGTTTCTTTCTTTTAACCCAATATAGTAATTTTGTTCTCTTTTCAAAAAAATGTTTATTCGGAATTCGTACATCCATTTTTGAATTTTCAGCGAATTTTTTATATGATTATTGAATAGCATTTAATGCAACTCCATGCTTATAAGGGGGTTACGGTAGGGGGGGACGAAGTTCTATCGCCAAATGCAGCCAAGTTTGTCGCCAACTTGGAGATATATCGCCAAATTTGACGACCAAAATTAGTCGCCAAAAGTGACGCCAGCTTAGCGATATCTCTAATATTTCGCCAAATTCCCATAAACTTCCACTGCAAACCAATAGGGATTACTTGCTTACAGAAAATCAACAAATTGAGATATTTTAATGCAACAAAAACTAATATTAACTTAAGGGATTATATTAATTATATTTAAGTTAATCCAATTAAATTATGAATAAAAGTAACATGATACAATGCTTACAACTTTTTCAAACATAAATTTTAACAGAGCTCGCAGGTCAAAGGAATTAGATTTGAAACTTTTATCCAATTATAGTAAATTTTGACAATCGTGATTTTTGAACTTTTGTAATTTTTAATTCGATTTCTACGTTTCTTCGTGATCTACTGGAATTTTTTGACATTCCATTTTTGATCTATAATACTAAAGTAATTTCCGCCCTCATTACAATAAAGTTTATTCGGATTTCGTATATCAATTTTCATATATCAATCAACATATCGACTGTCAACAGAGTTATAAAATTTTATCTGCAGATAACTTTGGCACCAGTTTTGAGTTTATTCTCAATAGAGTTTTTATAGCAGGGTAACAAAATTTAGTGGGCTAGCAGAAACATTTATGGGAGCAAGATTATATAAAACCATTTCTCTGAGAATGAATTCCATGGGATTTACTGGCTCATTATCTCATTTTTTGTGCAACTTACTTAGAGAACGTTTGGCGCTGCATGTCCCTAAAGAGTTTTTTCTCTACAAAGCCCAATACAACCAACCAACCAACCAATGCGTGAACGGGATACGCCAAATGCAGGACATTTAATCATTTTAATATGTAGTCTGATAAAGAAAACACCTGCCCTCAAAAGATAATCCGATATTGGGAGCAGTGTTAAAAGGGGACACAGTACCTTTTAAACTACTTTTTCGATTTTGAATAATACTCTAATATACTTAAATATAATGTCACTATAGATATTAGGTACTAAAAAGCAAATATAATTTTAAAAAAAAATCTTGTAGAAGAGCCTATTTAACTAAAATTTAAATTAAAAAAAATTTAAAAAAATTTTTAAATCCCTACTACTTTTTTAAACATGAATATTTTTGCTTCATTTTTTTTCCATATTCCATAGATTATACCACATAAAACTGTGCATGGATTTTTAGATGTATGGGATATTACATTTAATATCAGTCTTTTTCTCTTTTGTATAAAGTCTTTTGTATAGTAAAAAGCAAGGAAAAATAATTGAAATTCTTAAAATAAAATAACTATAACCTTGAATGTTAAATCCATGCATAATTTTATGTAGTATGTTTTTAGGATTACGAAAAAAAATTTTGAAGCAAAAATATTCATATTTAAAAAAATAGTAGGGATTTAAAAAAAAAAAATTATTTTTTTTTTTAATTTAAATTTTAGTTAAATAGGCTGTTCTACAAGTTTTTTTTAATTATATGAAATTTATATTTGCTTTATAGTATTAAATATAATGTCACTAAAGGTATTACATTATATTACAGTATTATTCAAAATTGAAAAAGTGGTATAAAAGGTACTGTGTCCCCTTAAAAGAATTAACATTTCAGTTTTGAAACACACTCTCATCTTTTACACTAACGTCATACTACTCTTCTACATATTACTCATCTCTTCGTCATACTACTATATAGCTTCTGTATTCGATAGCTCACTTTTATAGGAATGTGACTGTACTGTGGTCAATGGATAGATAGTCCACGCTTCTAAAACACAACACAACATTTAATTATTTACATAAAATTCAAGGGAGACTGGCAATGGTTGATACATTGCGCTTACGTCGTAACTTACATGGAGAACAACAACAACAAACTGGCGGGGAATCCTCGCCCGCGCCCCTTCCAGTCCAAAGCGCTTGTAGCGCCCTCTCACAAATTATGATATACGGAGGAAACACTCCCCCGGGGATTGAAATGCAAATTTCAATATACATTAACATATAAATTTGCAAAAAAAAAATGTTCACACAAGAAAAATTATAGCATATAACAACTTACATACACAATAATAATACAAGAATAAATTCACTATAACACTAGAATAAATACAGAAATAATATATACATTTTAAAGTTTGCTTAGGGAAAGAAAGGAAATTTGTTACTCAACTGGTAATATACAGACATCTCGGACGTTTCTTTTAAAAATTCGCCCATCTGGTAAGCGTAAATTCACCGTTCGAATTATATTATCCCTTCCCTTAAAAACTTCTACTATTCTACCAACCAACCATTTGGTGGAAGGTAAATTTTCCTGCTTTATTAGTACCAAAGTTCCTTTCTGTACATCATCTTTTTTAAATTTCCATTTCCCCCTCTGTTGGAGATTATTCAAATAATCGCGCTTCCAAAGTTTCCAAATTTGTTGGCTAAATTTGGTGATTATCTGCCATTTTGCCAATCTATTTTCATTAATTTCATCTAACTGAGGTTCGGCGATCGAAGTAATTGGCCTACCGATAAGGAAATGTGAGGGTGTCAAAGTTTCGAAATTTTCAAAATCTGGGGATAGTGGGGTAAGGGGGCGAGAGTTCAAAACTCCCTCAATTTCCGCTAATGTCGTTAAAAATTCTTCTAAAGTTAATTTTTGATCACCTATTACCCTTTTCAAATGAAACTTGAACGATTTTACTGCTGCTTCCCAGATGCCGCCAAAATTAGGAGATTTGGGGGGAATAAATTCCCATTTGATACCCTCCTGGGTTAAAAGTTACACAATTCCTCATCTGGGACACTAACCAGTTTATGCAATTTTTTCAACTCGATGTCAGCTCCAATGAACGTTTTTGCATTATCAGATAGAATTTTGGCACATTTCCCTCGTCTGCCAAAGAAACGTTTTAAACTAGCTATAAAAGCTTGAGTTGTGAGATCTGAAACAATGTCCAGGTGTATTGCTTTGGTGCATAGACATATATACACTACTACATAAACTTTATTTAATACACCCTTCCTTTGATTTCTAAATTTAATAGAATAGGGTCCACAGTAATCCAGGCCTGTCACGGAAAATGCAAAATTTGGGGTCACACGTTCCCTTGGCAGATCGGCCATCAACTGGGAGCTGACAACAGGCTTATTTTTGAAGCATGTCACACATTTGTGAACAATTTTCCGGCAATTATTCCTGCCATTAAGTGGCCAAAATTTCTGTCTAACATGGAAAAGCAAGGCTTGTGGGCCTAAATGAAAATACTTCAAATGGAAATAATTTAAGATAATATTTGTTAACTTATGATTGGCAGGCAACACAATTGGAAATTTAGAGTTATGCGGCAAATCGGCATGCGATAAACGGCCACCAACTCTAATTAATCCTTCATTTCCCAGGAATACATTTAGAGAAGATAATCTACTATTATGCTTAACAGGCTTACCCTTTTTGAGACATTTTATTTCATCTCGAAACTCACCCTTTTGTGCTGACCGAATTAAAAATAATTCGGCTTGTCTCACTTCATCTAGTGTTAGTGGTCCCCTTGTTTTCTGTGGGTTGCGACAATTCTTGTAAAATCTAAAAATAAAACTAATTATACGTATTAATTTTATAAAATTATTAGTCAATGAAAAAATGTGTTCAATTATACAATGTTCAGTGGTGATAGATAAGGTGGTAAAGTCATGAATATTGTCCACGGAGTCTCTTTTTAGTTCATTTAAATAGATCTCCTGATCTGGAACTACTAGTGATTGTTCGTTGTTACAAATATCTAACGAGTCCTTGAGAAATTCTGGACCAGTCCACCATTTGTGACTCTGAATAAGATCTTCCGATTTTATACCTCTAGTCAGCAAATCTGCAGGATTCTCAGACCCTGCACAATGAAACCACCTGGATGGGTCTGTCAGTGATTGGATTTCTTTGACCCGGTTAGACACGAATGATTTCCACCTATTTGCAGACCCCTTTATCCAATAAAGGGCAATCTGGGAATCGGTCCATAGAAACATAGAAGACGGTCCCTTGCGATCTAGCACCTTCTTCACCTCACAAGTTAGACGCGCTGCTAGTAATGCACCCAACAGTTCCAGCCGGGGTAATGACACCTTTCTCAGGGGTGCCACTCTGCTTTTCGATGTTAGCAATTTAATGGAAGACTGGGTCTTGGAATATATTTGGAGGTATATGACAGCACCGTATGCTTTGGGACTGGCATCGGCAAAGGTGTGCAGTATTACTTTATATTCAGAGTCTTCAGGGAACTGAAACACATTTCGAGGAATATTTAGTTGTACTAATTGAGGTAACTCGGAACACCATTGTTCCCACAGCTTTGAAATATCGGGGGGCAATTCTTCATCCCATGTTAAATTCCTATTCCACAATTCTTGAAACAACAGTTTAATTCGTATTGTAAATGGCGATATGAGACCCAAGGGGTCAAAAATTCTACCTGCTACTTGCAGAACGAACCTCTTCGTATTTTTTGCCTTGCACAAAAATTCTACTAAATTATCAATATCGATCATCAACATGTCCTGTTTAGGTTGCCATAACAGTCCTAATACCTTATGTGGTTTATTTTCCTCAAAGGGCTGAGGTAAAGTACTAAACCCGTTCTTCTCCCACGATTCCATTACTACTTCGTTGTTCGATATCCATTTTCGAAAAGTCATACTAGCTTCCTTCATAATTCTGTGTGATTGTTGTGAAATGTTCAGTGCATCTTGTACCGTGTCGCTACCGGCAATGAGATCATCAACATAAATACAACTATCGAGTATTTCGGTTGTCACCGGATATTCCTTCTTAAATTTACTAAGATGTTGTTTTATAGTGGCTGATAGTAAAAATGGGCTTGAGTTCAAACCAAATGTTAGGCGTAAGAATCTGTACATAATAACCTTAAATTCATCACCGTTGACAGGATTGTCATCTATAAACAAGAATCTTAAAACGTCTCTATCTTTTTCGTTGATAGAAATTTGTAAAAAGGCCTTTTCTATGTCGGCCAAAACAGCAATTTTATTTAATCTAAAAAAAATCAACAAATGGAAAATGTTCGGATTTAGGTTACTGCCTGCATCCAAACAGTCATTCAAGGACAACTCACCTGCTTCATGCGAACTCGCATCAAAAACAATGCGACATTTTGTGTATACACTGTCTTGTTTAAATACCGTATGGTGAGGTAAATAAAAAATCGGGTTGTTAGAATTTTCTTCTGACTCAGGAACAAGTTCAATAATTTTCATCTCTAAATATTCGTCTAAAATTTTACGATAATTTTCATATAAACTTGTATCACGTTTCATTCTTTTTACGAGAGTAGCGAGCCGTGTTTGGGCTATCTGGTCATTATTGTTTAGTTCTTCCAAATCCCGTTTCCATGGGAGACAGATTTCATATCTGTTATTTATAAACCGCACCTTTTCCCGAAATTTCTCTAAAATATCTTCATTTTTTACATTAACTGGGTCATCCCTAATTCCTATTGTCTCTAAATCCCAGAACACCTTCAAATCTAATTCATCTTGATTTTCTAATAAATAACAATTATATTTAGTTTCGTTATTTTCGTTTTCATCATGTATAACTCCACCTGCAATCCAGCCTAAATAAGAGTTTTGTAAAATTATAGAAGTCTCAGGAATTTTCATTTGACCAGTTAATAACAAATCATAATAAACATCTGCCCCCAATAGCACCTGAATTCGCTGTGGTTCAAAAAACTTTGGGTTAGCATAAACCAAATTACGTGGTAGTTTCAGATTAGAAATATCTACGCCACTCATAGGATTTAAATCAGTTATTTTAGGAACCAAAAACATGTTACAGAATTTTTTAAATGTTCGATCTTTGTTTGAAATTTCGACATGTATTCTGTTTTTAATTTTACAGATTGCATCATTTAATCCGGAAACAACTGACCTTACTTTATATTTATCTAATCCTAATAATTCTGCTGCAGAAAAGGTAATTAAAGATATATTACTAGCTGTATCTAAAATAGCAACAAAAGGAAAAAAAAATCATTTCTTCCCCTCAAATAAACTGTCGCTGTTGAAATCAACGCATTATAGCTGGCGCCGGACACTGTCTGGTTATAATTATTTTGACAGCTCAAGGTCTTCGCATTTGAAATAATTTCCACAGAATTAGTATTTATTTTTTCTTCATTTTTAATCGGAGATGAATTCATGATATGATTACTTTGTTTATTTTCATAACAAGATTTCGAAAAGTTAGCTCCATGAAGTGTGGTATGGTGATCTGAGTAACAAACCTTGCATTTATTATTTAATTTATTACATCGGTTAAGGGTATGAGGAGATAAGCAATTATAACATAATCGTAATTTTCGTATTTGATTTAATCTTTCCTGAACCGGTGAAGCTAAATACTTTTGACATCGAAAAATCAAATGGGGTTGTTTACAAATTGCGCAATTAAGTTTGTCACCTTGTAAAACGAAAGATTTTTGCTTAGAGGCAATTTCAAACCTAGGTTTCGTAGCGATATTGTTTTTTTGTACATTTTCTAAAGCTTGAGCTCTTTTCAGTAAAAAATCAATAAAATTATTCCACTCAGGTAACTCGTTAGAATCAAGAGACATTTCAAAAGCTTTTCTTGATTCATCATCGATTCTTTGTAAAACAAAATACATTAAAATGGATTCTGATAAAGTGTTTTGTTCAAGTTCTAATTGTTTTAAAGCTCTCAAATGGCTCAATAAATTATCTACCAAATTGCGTATTTCTTTCGCGTTTTCAATTTTTATTTTGTTATTACTCAATAATTCTGAAATATGACTATTTACCAATAATCTTTTGTTTTCAAATCGTTTTTTTAAAGCTTCGAATAAGGAAGTATAAGAATCGTCAATATTTTGTAATTGTTTCACAGGCCCGGTTAAGGATGATTGTAAATAATACAGCCTTTGCGCATCATTTAACTCAACGTTACTATCTATTAAAGTGGTGAATTGTAACTTAAAATTCATCCACTCTGTATATCGCCCCGAAAATTGGGGTAGATTAATTGACGGCAATTTGATTTTTGCCTCATTAGAAATGCCTCTATCATTACTATTATTTTGACTTTCAACACTAGAAATACTAGGTTTTATTAAATCAAGAAGGCTTACTTCGATAGCTTCTAACTGTTCTTCGATTTCAGTCAAGGAATTTTCAAACTCCTCTAAATCCTCGTCGGCTATAATAGAGTATGCTTCGTTTCTTAATTCATCAGTCTTCTTTTTCAACGTTTGAAGAGAATTTAATTTCAAATCCAATTCTTTAGGGCCAAGTTTCGATTTCAATGCATTCGATATTCTGGTTACCTGGCCGCGTCACGCTTCTAAAACACAACACAACATTTAATTATTTACATAAAATTCAAGGGAGACTGGCAATGGTTGATACATTGCGCTTACGTCGTAACTTACATGGAGAACAACAACAACAAACTGGCGGGGAATCCTCGCCCGCGCCCCTTCCAGTCCAAAGCGCTTGTAGCGCCCTCTCACAAATTATGATATACGGAGGAAACAGCTTCTACTCCCAAGTATTACACACACACACACATCTTTACTCTTAAAAAAAAAAAAAAAAAAAAAAAAAAAAAAAAAAAAAACGCTCATTGATCATTAGGTCAATGCCAGACGAGCGTCTTTTTGCCTGCTTTTTTGCTTACGTATTATCCATTCACAATGCTATTGCTTACGTATTATCCATTCACATTGTGAATGGATAATACGTAAGAAAAAAATCAGGCACGTCTGACATTGGCCTTATGCTCAAATTTTACACACATAAAAACAGAAGCGAAAATGACCACGCACAGTCAAGCTTTGGCCGAAACAATAAACTATGAGCAGAGCCGGCGTCAGCAAACTCACATTCCTCTCCAACCCCCTCCCATGTCTGTATGGAGAACATGCGTAGGAAATTTCTTAATTCACTACCTTTTATTCTTATTCTTATCTGCATTTTTTGTTGAAAAAACGTTTAGTTTAAATAAATCGTTTCAGTTTAAATAAATCGTATTACCGTACATTTAAAATTTCTTTATTTTATAAACCTAAGCTCATATTCAAATTAGCATACTTGGTGACTGCATTGGTTTCTTTAGAAACGAAAAATATTTACTTTTGAGGTAAATATGCAGAAAAACATCCAGCAAGGCGCGATTATTTGGCGACCACAGTTGATCCGACATTTTGGATGGAAGCCGGCATCGATTTTTTTAAGACTTCGGGATACATTCTATATATATCCAGGAGCTAATCCTGAAAA
The DNA here is from genome assembly GCA_963932465.1 of Maratus speciosus. NCBI lineage: Eukaryota > Metazoa > Arthropoda > Arachnida > Araneae > Salticidae > Maratus > Maratus speciosus. The sequence goes on from OZ010800.1 coordinate 185,362,512, forward strand.
TTTTAGCTCATTATGAATTTCTTAGCTATCGACCCCCTTTTTGGTCTAAATTTACTGAGCTAACACTTCTCTGAAGTTGTGCCAATAACCTTCACTTCACATCAATCACACATTCGGATTCTTTAATTTCAGATGGAAATTTTCAGAGATACTCTACAGCCGAAATCACCATAATATATTTTTGATTATATTGCCTGTCGATACTCACTCTAAAAAAATCCTTGCCGACCCGGCCTACAGGCGGGGGTAGATTTCGAAGTTAAGTATACGAATTTCACTAACAAAAACTAAATCATGATTAGAGATTTATCCTCTTTAACAAATTCATCTGGCCGCTTTTGACGAGTTTTTATTTCATTTTTATATAATAGCTGGTTTTATCAAAATCGTGTTAAGGAGGTATTAAAAAAATATACTTTTCCATGCTCAAAAACTCGAAATATTCTGACACATTTTCAGACTCATTTTTAATAGAAAAAATATGAAACTTGCTGACGTGATTTTTGAAGCGATTTCTAAGCGACTTGTGTTTTTATTTTTCGTTCAATTAATAAAAACTTGATTTATGAAGAATTATTTTCTCAGTAGGACAATATTTTTCGTTTCTACACAATCGCTTCGAGAAATTCTGTTCAAAATACCTACTTTGACATTTTTTTTTTTTAAATATATTCTGCCTTTATCAAAAAATCAATCCTTACGGTACATTATATAGTTTCTGAATAAGAGAATCTACCAATTGGAAGCGTTTGAGAGCAAAAATGAATTTAAAAATGAGTAAGAAAACAAGCACTTTTGATTTGAATACACACTTAATAAGGCGATTTTTTTCTTCAACCGCTATGTATTTTTAATTTATTTTTGCTGTAAGAATTGGTCCTATCAAAAACTTCTCTATATAAATGTTGTAAACAATATTAAGAAAATATATGATACATTCATGGGGATTTTATATCTACTAAATTGACGGAGTTATGGATTTTTTTCTTCTTCAACCCCCCCCCCCCTTTTTTTTGCGGTACGAAATGATCCTATCACAAACTTGTGAATATAAAAGTTGTAGATAATATTAAGGAAATTTATAATAAAATTAATTGGATTTGATATCTTGAGAATTGACGAAGTTATGATTTCTTTCTCCCAAAAGCCCTATTTTTCCGCTCCTTGAGCCCATTTTTAATTTTATCAAAAATCTCTGATGCATAAAGTTTTAGCCCTATTTTTAGAAGTAATAAAAACTTTCAACTGATTTGATATGTACAAAAATTAAGAAGTTATTGCGTTTTTTCGTTTTTCGCAAAACCCCTCCCTATTTCTATCCCCTTAGTCCGATTTTGCCCATTAACGAACATGACCGAGATTTTTTGCCCCTTGATTTTATGTATCAGTTTGGAAGAGATTTGTGCATAATTGTAGAAGTTATCGTGTTTAGAAAAAAGTGATATATAGAGAGAGATAGATAGATAAATTTTTTTATTGAGGGCGGCTTTGGGTTCTAGGGGTCATGATTAGTGTAGATCTGCAATTTTTTTTAGTAATTCCGAGATAGGGGAGAATGTAATAGAGAGTATTTCATAGAAACCTACCTAAAATCAAGAGCCATTGTTATTATAAAGTTATAAACTGCATTGATTCTCCTATTTAACTTCCTTGGCAATAAGAGACCAACTTCCGTAACTGCCATTATTCTCCGATTGACCTGCCTATACTCTAGTACATTACAAATTTTGGAGAGCGCCGTCTCATTTTTTGTTCTTTGTGGATATTAGGGTGGACCGAAAAAACTTTTTTTTGTTGTTTTTTGATTCCTATACCGCGGAAAACGTGGGTTTGGGCTTGCTTAGTAAAATGCAAAAACAAATTAAATATTTTTTTATGTTTGGCGGTAGCGCATCAACCAGTAGTTTTTTTCATTTTTTTAAAGCTATAAACGAAAAAGATGAAAAACTGCTATGATGAAAAAGCTTAAAAAAAAAAAAGATAAAAAACACATTATAATAAAAAAAGAAACAAAATTACTTCATTTAGGGTAGCGCAAAGCAATTAAAATATCCTTAAATTGACGCATTCAAGCTGTATTATGAGTACTACACTGGCAGCAGTTCAGCGCGATGAGCCCTGCTGCGAATTGGAGCCCGTCAATACTATTTGTACTGACGCTTCACAATGCACTGTGCCATACGCATTCGTGTGCTTTATGAAACAGCGGTTTCTGTGAGTTGTGCACTAGAGTTTTGCCGGCAATGATTAGCAGTGTGGTCTTCTTGTGCACTTCAATTGCGATTCTTAAAGACTGATTTAATTAGTGACCGCTTAATAAGTGATTCGATTTATTGATTATATTAATCGCTGTGTTATGGCTGTTTCCAAGGAAATTACTCTCAGTGAATTTAACTGCTCGTTATTTGGCCACCCAAAAGAACTTCCAACTTATGAAGACGTTCTCAAGTGGGGCTTCCATAAAAATTACAACTTATCCTTGAAATGAAACAACAGGTCAGTTAATTTTTCTCACGTTTCGATTATTGTGACGCCAAAAGTTAAATCTGTGTTTGATAAAGCTTTAATACTGACAGTAACGCCTTACAGAATTGTTCAGTTAATGAATGCATATCTTGACAGTCATCGTAATCTTATGTAGTTTTTAAGCGTGATAAAGGAAAGTAAAAGTTGAAAAAGAGAGTTGAAGATTTAAAAAAATAATCTTTGTTACTGTTTGATGTCTCTGTGTGTAAGTGAAAATAACATTAGACTGCAATTGTAAAAATGGTCCCCGAGGTTTGTGAGTGCCCTGTCTCTATTATTTGTAACTGTGGAAAAGCAAAAATTATACCAATCATTGAACTAAAATTGTTGTACTTCCAAAGAATGCATGGTATTGGTAAAATTGGAAGTGTGGACGTAAAGGAAACAAAAAAATGTGATTGGATGTGATAGCACTGTTAATAATGCGGGGTGGAAAACAGGTGTTATTCACATTGAAGAAGTTAAAAGACCACTACAGTGGGGTGAGTTGGTGGTGTATGCATCTTACATTTCAATGAGTTGCCATTCCGGCATTTGTTTCAAACATTAGATGCTGAAACGACTGGGCCAAAATCATTAGTCCGATTGGCATGCAGCTCAGGAAATGTGAGAAACTCCCAGTGGTATTTTTTCTCAGTGTTGAGTGTAAATTTCCAGAACCAACCTGCAAATTTTAAGCAAAGAGCAGCAGTATCTACTGAACATTAGTTGTACTATAAAAGCAGGCAGCTGTCCTGAAGATTTATCTGTTCTGAGCCTGGCACACTTTCCACTCAAGGTGGGTAACGACGGAGAACAGAATTCCCCAGTTGTATTTAAGTATTGAAAATCCAACAGACAAACACAAAATTATAGTTTATTTTCTCCCAAAGTCTTATGGACCTGTATAGTTAAGTACAAAAAAAAAGTAAATACTTCACAAATGGACCAGAACATGTATTGAAAGTTATAAAATCGTCAAAATTCCTCTCTGAAAACTTGATGAAGTTCATTGACCCAACAATTGAGAGAAACGCATTTTTCAGAAAATTTGCTTTTGAGTATGATCGTAGATAAAAGGGATCATATACGAGAGTTATGTTTCAGAAGAATTATAAAGGCTAGAAACTTAGCTTCTAAAAGAAAGTCAATTAGGTGTTTTCAAACATCCAAAATCATTTTTCTAGCTACAGACTACATCGAAATGATTCACTGGAACTCTACTACACTTTCACTACCACCTTTTTCTGAGGAGAGTTACCAACGAAGAGATTTGGTCTAAGGTCGAATCAGGTGAAACAGCGGCCCAGTGGAAATTTGACCAATTCCCATGTCACACCCAAACAGTGGAACTGTGCATGAAGGTGGTAACCGAGGCATCACAAAAAGTCTTCGGTCGAGAGATGATTTTATAAGAACGCCACTTTTCTTGAGATCTCCAATGCCAAGTTTTTCAAACAAATCTTATTTCAAACATCCAAAAGACAGTAAAGACAAGTAAAGGACTATATTACAAAGTGAAATTACACTCAGTTACAATTAGATAAATGTAATCAGATCAGGTAAAGGTACAATCAGAAAATTAGTTTCTAATTCAATGAAAATTTGTCATTAAAAAAAAAAAAAATGCCTTTATTTTAAACATAATCCTCTGCCAATGTGTTGCGAAATGTATTTATTTTTCCATTTATTTATCATTCCTATACTCTTTTCTACTAAAATATGTCTATAGCTTCTTGTTATATAAGTTATTTGATTTATTTCTATGTATTAGAAAAATTATCAAAATCGTGTTTTTTTCTGAAATTTTAGACCCGATGCGCTACCGCCAAACGTAAAAATTTATTTATTTTGTTATTGCATTGTACTAATCTACCCTAGAAGTTTTCCGCGGTATAGAGAATCAAAAAGAAAAAAAAAACATTTTTCGGCCCACCCTAGTGGATATCCTTAATTTTTTAAAGTGTAACTATGCGTGTTTCTATTCAATTTTGAAAGGACATAATATTTGGAATAATAATGTTGAAATCCTGTCATTAATTTAGGAATATTTGTCCTTGGAATTTTTTCCTTGCTGTGCTGTGATTTTGGATAAACTTTGGTAAAACATATTATAGTTATTTTGAAATATATAAAAAAATATAATTATAAATATAAAATATAATAGAGTATAAAATTATCTGTATCAATTAAGGATGTTTATTAACAAATAAAAACAAAGGTAGTTCAATAATTATTGTCCCGAATGTGTATAAAATATTTGTACTGCGATGGTTGATGTGGAATATTGAAGCCTTATGTCGTAGATGCCTATATGCTCAATTTCAGAACGGTAGATGTTTTAGTAACATTTTTTTTTTTCGTTTTAGGCGTGAGAGGTGGCAACTAGTTTGTAAAGGGGGGTTGGAGGAAAAGGCTTGTTTGGAGCTTATGGGGCCGAGCATGAAGTACCTCTGTGATTAATAACAGTTGAAGAGACATGGCTGATTCACTGTGATTCCGAGTCCAAACGACAGTAGCTACGTCTCATTCACTGTCACCCCTGTGACAGAGTTCTCTCACATATCATATTTTCCTTAAAATTAATTTAAATCATTTATTTTGGCTTTTGAAACGTGTTGTTTTCTCCCTTCGTTATGTTAAAATTTATAATTTAATTCTTTGCTTAAAATCCATATCGAATTTTATCTGTTCGTTTTTTTTTTCTTTCTTTCAATAACCTCTTTAATTTAATGCAGTGATTTTAAATTTATGATTTGTAACCGTTTCTTGCATATGCAATTTAATTTTTCAATAACATTTGAGCTTTTATACAAAATAAAACAGAAGAGTTAAAAGCACCTGCCTTTGATATTTCAATGTATGTTATTTTGTTTTTGTTTCTCTTTTGCTTTGCCCACGATAGAAATAATTCACCCGGTAATTCTCCGTCAACTCCAACCTCGCGTTTCGGAGCTTAACTCTCGGTTGAATGCGAAATCCAATTCTCCGTTTACCCAACCTGACGAAATTCGAGGTAAATACTAACCTGGGGTTGACTAACTCAACCAAACTCTGGTAGGTATGTTAGTGAACCGCGCATGCCTAGTAGAAAGAAAGATGGCGGTCGTTTTAAATTGTGCGCTGATGCTTCTTTTTTAAAAACAAAGCTTTTTGGAATTTACTAATTAAACGAAGCATTAATTATTAAAGATGGTATTATAAAAGAATGTGTGACTTACATTTTCCCCCTTTTTTTGGATATTTTTGCTCTATGAATGCAAAATTATACTAATTTGTGTGTCGAAAACAAAGCTTCAAATTTTATTGATTTACAAAGTATTTTGTGGTGGCGCCATCTAACAAATCTAAATGGAAATATGTACTTTCAATACCAATTTTGTAAAAATATATGATTCAAAACTCTTTCTTTCTCTCTCTCTTTTTTAATAATAATGAAAAAATAGAAAACAAATTTTCTTCCATTTGAGTCCCTCGTTCATAGTTGCTTAAATCATGAATTTTTTACCGAATTGTGTATATGTGATCAATTGTTCATAATAGATAAATAATTATTTGTTTTATTACATACTTAGTAAGTTTGAAATAATGATTTTTGTTTTAAAGAAACATTTTTTCAGAAGATTTTTTTTTTATTTAATTTCGCAATACATCAAGAATATTAATACATGTTCTCGGCCTTCTTCTAAAGTTATTAAACATGATCTCTAAAAAAATGTGTAATAATCAACACAAGATTTTCTAAAGCCTCGTCTTTTTTTTTTTTTTTTTTTTTTTTTTTGCTACCGGCATGCTATTTTATCCAAGATATTTTAATTGAATCTGTACAGACATTTGTTAAATAAAATATATATGCATTAGAAATAATTATATGAAAATATCTTCACATCTAATATTCATTGTAAAAAATAAATAAATAAACCTATTGCGTTATTTACTTTTATTCTACTTAATACTACTAGTTTGGTCAGATAATTGTTTATTAACCACTTCACCGGCGACAGGTATGGAGAAACAGTGCTTTTACCCCCGACTTATCTCGGGGCAGCCGGTTACAATTAACGAAACGACGACTTACATTAACGAAAATGATTTTTTTAATCAAGATATTTTTTAATCAACTGTTTTTTAAGAATTTTATTGTTAAGAATTTTAATGAAACTTTTGTTCTGTAAAAGAACAAAATCATGAAATCAAAATGGTAATTGCACATTTACTTATAAGAATTTTTTATTTAAAAATTAAACATGATAAGTATTTGCATTTCCAATTTCAATACTGCCTTTAGATTCGTTATTGAAAAGAAACAGATTAAGATGGTGTCAAGGAAGGACAGAACTCGCAGAGAGGATTGCTAGGTCATGTGATTCCTTTGGCCAATCAACTACGCAGATTTCAAGCGAGAGTTGACTAACTCAGGTCGACTAATCGCGGCTTGAAAGTTATCGATGAATTCGAAATATTAACCGGCGGTTAGATTTGTCAACGGAAGGTTTCTCAACTGAGAGTTGAACCGCGAGTTAAAGGTTGGTGGAGAATCGACCGGTCAGTCTCATTTTTCACTGAAGTAAACAGCCATTGAAATAAAATATCAAAAAATGTAAAAAGATAGTTATTTTAGAAGACTCTGTAAATCACTTTTCATGTACGTTAAATTTATTTGTCAGTTGTTTTAAAGCTTATTCCTCTCTCGGCATTTCGCAATTATAAGTATCAATCATTTAACGTAATTATTTATTTTAGATAAACACTGTCAGGTTTTATGGCGTCTATAGTAAATACATATGGAGAGCCGTTATTCTGGCCTGGCAACCACTTTGCATCACGCGTTTTTTCATTGTTTTTATCGGGGTTGCTAGATTTTGGGGTAATCATTTGGCTCGCAAAAATAACTCCTTTGCCTGCTGTTCGTTCACGGTGCTAACGTTTGAATTTAGCGATGTTGTAGCGCCAAGTGTTATATGCTTCTTATGAAATCACTCACTTTTATCTTGACCTGTGAGAATGTAAGACCAAGTGGTCTTGGGTCACGCTTAGGCGTACTTGTTATATAAGAATTTTCTCTCTCTCACTGTTGATACTTATGAGTAATATTCTTTTTGTAACTCACTTAAAAATGTTAAATAAAATTTACTAGTTCCTGTAATGAATGGTTGGAGTTTCTTGCATTTAAGTGGACCAGTCCGCTGAACCCCGTCATAACCCCCAACCTCTCTTTTAAGCTAGATGCGACCTATCACACCAAAAACAAAAAAAATAAGTTAATACAGCAGCTACAGGTCTGAAATTAGGCATATAAGCATCTAAGACATTAGGTTTCCATATTCCACATCAACCACCGTATTACAAATATTTTATACACACTCAGGCCAGTAAATATTGTTCCACCCCTGTACTTAAAAATGAATTTATGGATTGCATCTGTTCCATTCTTTTTCTTCCTTCTTTGTACTTGATTTTATGACAGGTGCGTGATTTTATATTTTAATTAACTTTTTTTTTCAAAATTACAGTTGCACTCTTTTGGTTTTTAAAATAATTTTATCTTGATCACTATGTACTTAATATTAAACAATCTTGTGACTAATCAGAGCAGATTATACTTTTTTATCGATATAATAGAATCCTAACCGAGACATGACGAGAAATCTTGCGATTCACAGTTACGGGATAAGAAGCATTAAAAATCTTACACTGTACCTTCACTTAACGACGTTAATAACGAAGTCTTTACAACAGTACACTTAACTCCAAAACTGTAAAACAATCACTTTCACTTTTATAATGTAATTAGCAACATGTCATTTAATAATATTATAACAAATATTAGATGCCAGTATATGAATATTGGGATTATAAAAGAATATATATAATATGTAATTTTTCATTATTTTCAGAATATTTTATAAAATATTTTTTTTTCTTTTTTACAAAACATACATTTTTCTCTATTATTATTAAATGAACTGATTCTAATGAATATAAGTATTTACTTATATTCATATCACTTTATCTTCGAAAGGGATAAATTTCGGAGTAAATTGTAACAAACAAACGCATTATGAAAATCATGTAAATAAATGTAAAATGATTATTAAGATGGAGCTTGGTGCAATATAAGAAAATGTAAAAATATCAACGGTCAAAGCATCAGTAAATTTAAATTTTAAGCATGCCGGTTTCGGTAGCATATACCATAGCGTCCTCAGCACTGAGGACTGTATGCTATATGCTACCGAAACCGCTATGCTTAAAATTTAAAATTAGTGGTGCTTTGAACGTTGGAAAAAAAATCATGCCAATGTGGGGTGTGTATGACATCTGTGCCCTTATCTAATACGTGTTAGCAGATGCAATTTTTTAAATATATACCCAAATCAGTATAATACTTCTTCAGTTTTATTTTCATGGTCGTTTACATCATTTGGCAAAAAATCTTATTTTCTTAAACTGGAATTGCGTCAAGCTCTTTTAAAAAAGCAAAGTCCATACAACAATGAAATTCCATAAAGGGTATTAAATACATGGTAATAAAGCATTTAGGTGAGCGCAGGTGATAAATCGTCAAATATTGTTCTTATCACCATCTTTCGTAATGCAATCTTTTAATTTAAAATACACATATTAAATACATTTAAAAACAAGATTTGACTCATTTAATTAAAATTTCTAATAAGTAAATAAATAAAAAGGAACAAAAAAATGTAATTTAATATATTACAACGATCATTTGGAATTTATTTCGTCCACCAAATTCCGTCGCATCCTCTTCATTAACAGATCCCAAAGATAAAACTTCTAGCGACCAAAACCTTCATCGATAAACTCTCCAAGTCCCGTTTCGAGAAGAAAAACTGTTTACAAATCGAAAGCAGTTCCACCGAATCATCCACAGAATGCGACAAATTACCTACGTTGAGCTCAATTTTTCCCGGATAGAATCGCCATATTGTAAAACGCCGTTGCTAGTGGATTGGAGCCCATCGAGACATGGCCTTTTACTATAAATCGATTAAATATTAGATTGTTTTATTTTTCGCATTCGTCTTTTACTCTGTAATCGATTTTCATGGGCTGCATAATCAGTTTTAGACCTCGATTTTCATGAGCTACATAATCAGTCGAAGACCTCGATTTTTATGGCCTACATAGTGAGTTGAAGACCTCGATTTTTGCTTTGGAAGTCGATTTTCATTTCAGCATCGCTCTTTGGCTTTGGATTTTTCCATATCTGATAATTTGCGCCTACCCATTTTGTAACTTTTTTCAATTTTTAACGATTTTATGCCTTTTGATTACCTATTCAAAGCATTTGTAACGATTTTATGCCTTTCTATTACCTATTCAAATAAAACTTCTTCTAAAAGTAAAGAACATCGTTGAATTTCCTTAAAAAAGATAAAATGCGAGCATCATTTAGCCCCATCCTCGACCGAAACAACAACCATTTTTAAATGGTTAAGATAATAGCATAAGTCGAAACATTTATTTCAACATCAACACAAGTTAAACGTGCGGAAAAAAGGCGGTTTTTGACAAAAATAAAATAAAATAAAATACTCTTCGCTAAATTTGAACCGGGCTATAAAAAAATGTACCATGATTAATTCAAATATTATAGGAATATTCCGTAATCTGGTTTTCAACCAATGTCGTATTTTAAAAAGCTTTGTTTAGCTCCAATTAAATTTCATTGCTGTAACAATTTTTTCGGGGGGGGGGGGTAGGGAAGGAATGCGAGATTGCATATATTTACATTTAAATTTTAAACTTTCGTTTATATAACGGTTGCTTTTATGAATAATTAGCACCTTGATGATCGAGCTTCACTCGAAATATATAAAAAAACTGCTTGTGCGGTTGTTTGCTTAAAGCCATTATTACTTATCTATTATAACTCCCATAAAGTTATAACAATGTTGCTGTTAGTATTACTCTTGTTTGACGTCAACCTTGCCTGTGTATCTGAATACGAATTATTGGCCATTTTCTGCACGAAGAGTGGTTGTAACATAATTGTTTCATTTTGAATAGCATTTAGGGGAGATCGGGGCTAGTTGGCTACAGGGGTAAGTAGGAGCAGTCCTCATAAATCGCCTGTTTGTTGATAGATTGCGCAACCAGTCACAGAGTACCTTTTTTCTTGCGTTTTACAATCCTCATTGTAGTTTTGCAGCGTTACCTACGTGCAGTGGACATTTATTACGATTTTTTCTGTTTTTCGCACTCATAAGTATTTTTGTTTTGTTGCTTTATTCTTTTTCTAATTTCTAATACTTACCTTAATAACTGCGATTTAACTTGTGCAGATTTTCTTAGTGTATGATTAAGTGTACCTACCCCATATGAGATTTACTTGGATTATTTATGATTAGATGGTTACGTGTCTTTTTGTGAAGAAATTTATTATGGGGCTAGTAGGCGCATTGAACACGGGGCAAGTTAGATAGGTGTCTGAGGTGTGCTGGTAGCTTGAACTACAGCAAACACCGAGAAAAGTGGTTGCAATGAAAGATTTTGGGCACACGAGGCTTGCCCAAACGGAGACACTCGATTTTTTATTTGTGGCAACTGTAACTCTGATGATGATATCAAGTAGGATAGAAGTTACTCAATGTTAATGTTTTATTCATTATTTTTATGTCTGTATAATTTTGAATTTACACTGTACGGCGATAACGCCTTTGTTTAAACTTACTTGTAGTAATGAAATTTATTTCTCTTAACTGCGTGTCTTATTTTGACTTTCATTTAAATTTTTATGAAGCGTGTGCAGACTTACACCATAGGTATAGACAACTTATCCCTTGACGGGGTAGGTTGGCGCACAATTTTACTTTTACTTCAGGCTTCCGCTAAACATAAACTACAAAAGCTACAAACTCAAAACTCTGGGAATTTATAGCCAAATGTCTGTTCTTTAAAAGTGGAGTTACAGTTTGCTAAAAAAAAAAAAAATAAATAAATAAAAAATAATCAATAACTAAAAATTGCGCCTACTAGCCGAGGTGTCCCCTATCAATTGCAATATTGATACTTTCAAGTTAGTCAAGCGCAGGTGATAAATTGTCAATACTCTTTCCCATACCATATTCATCTTGCGTTCATTTCATTTAAAATATACACCTTTCATTCAATTAATTTAAAATACACGTTTTTATCTAATTTCACTGTACTTTAACAACATTACTTTGCCTTGCCGTTTTTTTTTAAATTAAGCTTTGTGAAGTTTTGGCTCCAGAAAGTGAGATTTTCTTACAAAAAGATACAAACCTGACAATTTATTACAAACCCGATGAACGTTTATGCTTATCCTTCTATATATATATATATATATATATATAGTAACGGTTTGGAAGTGCACCAATGAAAATCTGCGTAGATATTCCCAGTAGATCGGCATCCATTTGAATGCTTAATCATGGTCTTTCTTCGTTAATATTAAAAAAAAAACTGTTGCACACAAAAATATAAAAGTCGGTAGTATAATAGAGAAATGTTTGATAAATATGATAATGCAGATAGTTTTCAAATAGAATAATTATTTTAAGAGATTTTTAATGTTAAAGTTGGTCAAAATCATACCATTAAAAAAATTTTATAAGAGAAAAAAATATACATAGGAATTTAATAATTTTTAGATCATTTTAAACAATAGAAATTCCCGGTGCGTTTACTTTTTTAATTTGATTAATTCTTTGAGGATTTATTTCCATTTTAAATTCTAATTTTCAGCATTTCGAGAGATATTTTTTACATATTTAAAAAAAAAAAATACATATTTTAAACTGTTGCCAATTTTTAAAGCAGTGCAAAGAATAATATTTCCTTCAAGTTAAAAATGTATTTACACGTGGCTATTATAAACAGAAAAAAACCCCTTTCAAATGAGAATTAAATTATTACATTTTAAAAGCAGGAAAATATTGAAAATTACGTCTTAAGAACACTTGAATTTTGAAAGAGAAAGAAAATGTTAAAATAAAAAACTCAATATTATGCATTAAAAATCGTAAATGGAGGAAATTGCGACAGATTTAAAATGGACAAATAATATGAAAGCAGTTTAAAATTAAAAATATATTTGCGCGATACATTTATTTCATATTTTGAGATAATCTTTTCAACTATTGTTGTGAATTCTATGACAGGGAAATTAATAATTCTTTTCTAACAACAAAAGTATTTTCACGTGAATATTAATAAGAGAAAGAAAACTTTGTAAAAATTACGTCAGATTTAAAACGATACATTTAAAATGACTTATTTAAAAGAACCTTCTTATAGCATTGTTAAAAAATAGCGGGAGACAATGACACTGTTTTTATAATTCATTTTACATTAGCTTATTTTCATATTTTTAACTATTTTTTTTAAAATCAAAGACGAAAACAGCCATTGTATCTCTTAACAGCAGCCAATTTGGTCTTGAAAATCCCCAATGAAAGGAAAACTAATGGAAACACACGACTGTTTTTTTAAATTATAATTCAATCTTTTTAAAGCCGATCAAATTAGCGTGCTTTTAGAATCTGGGGTGTCTGAACGAGGGTTGGTCAGCGTAGCTTGTTGTGGTCAGAGCCCCCTAGTTTTTTACAAATAAATATAAAACTTTTTGGCACAGATGTCATATACGCACCACGAAGACGCAATTTTTTTCTGACGCCAATTTGGAGGAAACCTCGTTTTCGATACCAGTTACATATGTATTTTTAAAAAGTTATTAATAATAAATTTTTAAAAAGTTTAAATAATAACTATAGAACAAAACAATTTATATAATTAAAAAAAAAGAAAATAAATAATTTATTAATAAATAAACAAGAACATCTAGGTTACCATATCAAGCAAAATAACGACACTTTGGCATCAGTTAAGTACCCTTGTGCGTACATGATATTGGCGCCAGAAGACGTTTTATTTGTATTTTTGTTAATGTTATATTAATTGATTTGTTCTTTCGTTATTTAAAATAAAAAATATGTCAATTTGTATAATTTGACAGGTGTTTTGCCGATTTATATGATAATTTGGTCGAAATTGGCCGATGGGATAACTAACAAGTAGCCAAATCTCATTTAAAATACTAGAAAGGAAAAAAATAATTAATTAACAATAAATGAGTCCACAAATCAAAAATGTTTATTCAAACGTCAATTAACTGTTTCAAATTTTCGCAGGCAACATATAAATGTTGCTTTTGGTGATAAAAAAATCCTATTGGGTAGATTATCGTAAAATCTTAAATCCTAAGTTGTTATTGCATTTTTCTTTGAAAAAAAAAATCCAATTTTCTTTTCCTGTTTAATTAAATTTAAATATGTTTTATTGCACTTTAATATTAGTGCGTGCATATTTTCTTTGCTCCATGTGCTGTAATTTGGTTTTCTACAAAAACATCCAGCCGGTGAAAATAACATACACTAAATTTCCGTGACGTATGTAGATAATTTTGCTTTTTTATCAGTTTTTTTTACATATAATTTTTAAACAAATTGGAACTTATTTTTCATAGTAGGTGCATTCAGTAGGTTACCCTCATAGGCACTTTCTGGTAAAATCAGAACCGAAATCCTACAAATATTTTTTGAGTTATGCTTGACGAAAGTTTTTACGAAAGGTTTTAATATCCATCGAAGCTGTTTTTGCCCGTAAAGAATTATTGCGCTGTGTATTAGCCTTCGCTTCGCTCAGACAATTAGTATTTCTGAGGCAGGGTAAGTATTTACAAAAAATAAAACATTATGAGCATTTCTAAAAGTTTGATTTTGCTATGCCAAAACATGGGTAGATTTTGAAAATGACAAGGATTTAATTTAAACACATTTTAATATAAACTGCCTTCTTAAAAAAAATACATATATTATGTTTGAAAACAAGTGTATTACAGAACACTATATTAACATTCTGAGCATTTTTTTTTAATAAAACTCACAAAACTTTCCCATAAATCCATTAATTTGAGAAAATTAAGTCAGTTGTTACTGTAAAAACTATTTAAATAATACAAAATAATGTATAATACTTCAAAGACCATTTATAATAATTTATGGTTTAATCAAAAGCGTTATTTAAAAATAAATGCTCACCATGTTTCTATTAAAATACTTTACATTTTTATATAACATGTATGGGCTACAGATTATATCCATATCTTAAGAGTTGGAAAAACTTTGTTTATAATCCAGACACAAACAAAAACCACAGATAAAAAAATTGCATTCCGTTCAACTTATTTAAGACATTTTTTCTAAAATATACACAAATTTAGTTTCAGTCTTAAGATAATAAATTGCCAAATATTTCATTTAAATACATGAACTAACTTTATAGTTATATTTCTCATACTTTAATGAAGACATGTTTATCATTTCTGGGATAAACCACTTTAAATTATCTTTTTATACATCGCCTACCCGGGAATAATAGACACTTTCTTGCCATAACTCATGTAATTATAAGCTTTCTTATGCAGATGTTCTTAAAATGCTCAAATGATGTTGTTCATTCACGGTAATTTTTTTTTCTAAACTTTTTGAAGATTATACGCTGTTACGCCCCTTTGAAATTTCAAGATATTTCAATTTTAATTTATTTGTGGCTAAAGAAAAAAAAAATCCCAGTTAAAAAAAGGCATACTTCAAATGAAATATGAATAAATGCACATTTTAAAATCTTTGCAATAGATAATTCTTTCTTTTTTCCTTCAGCGCAAGCGAATGGATTTTCTAACTGACGTTTTTATTAAAGAAATGAATGATTAAAATATTATTTTGAACGTAGATCATTGTATTTCAAGAAACATTTGCATATTACACTTTCACTCAGACAATTAGTATTTATGATGCAGGTTGAGTATTTACAAAAATTGAAACTTTATGAGCATTTCTAAAAGTTTGATTTTGCTATGCCAAAACATGGGTAGATTTTGAAAATGACAAGGTTTTAATTTAAACACATTTTAATATAAACTGCCTTTTTCTTAAAAAAAAAATACATATATTATGTTTTAAAACAAGTGTATTACAGAACACTATATTAACATTCTGAGCATTTTTTTAATAAAACGTACAAAACTTTCCCATAAATCCATTAATTTGAGAAAATTAAGTCAGTTGTTACTGTAAAAACTATTTAAATAATACAAAATAATGTATAATACTTCAAAGAGCATTTATAATAATTTAATTGGTTTATTCAACAGCGTTATTTAAAAATAAATGCTCACCATGTTTCTATTAAAATACTTTACATTTTTATAAAAAATGTACGGGTTACAGATTATATCCATATCTTAAGATTTGGAAAAACTTTGTTTATAATCCAGACATAAACAAAAACCACAGATAAAAAAAATGCATTCCGTTCAATTTATTTAAGACATTTTTTATAAAATATACACAAATTTAGGTTCAGTCTTAAGATAATAAATTGCAAAATATTTCATTTTAATACATTAACTAACTTTATAGTTATATTTCTCATACTTTAATGAAGACATGCTTATCATTTCTGGGATAAACCACTTTAAAATATTTTTTTATACATTGCCTGACTGGGAATAATAGACACTTTTTTGCCGTAACTCATGTAATTATAAGCTTTCTTATGCAAATGTTCTTAAAATGCTCAAATGATTTTGTTCATTCACGGAAAGTTTTTTTTCTCTAAACTTTTTGAAGATTATACGCGAAATTTCAAGATATTTCAATTTTAATTTATTTGTGGCTAAAGGAAAAAAAATTCCAGTTAAAAAAAGACATACTTCAAATGAAATATGAATAAATGAACATTTTAAAATCTTTGCAATAGATAATTCTTTTTTTTTTTTTTTTTTTTTTTTTTAAAGAAATGAATGATTAAAATATTTTTTTGAACGTAGATCATTGTATTTCAAGATACGTTTGCATATTACAGCTGATTTTTCCCCATTAATTTTAATTAGTTACATAGTACTATCATTTTATTTTTAATAATGTTTACATGTAAATATAAAGAGCTTTTGTTACTGTAAACGATCCTGCATCAACCCATTTATTTCGAGAATTATTTCTTGTTCTTTTTTACTTAAAATTGCTTGAATGCTACAATTTTTTGAAATAGTAATATTTCCCGTATACCTGACCTTAAATAAGGCGCATATTACTAATTCAAAAATGTGCTCGCAATCAAACAATTAGATTTTTTAAGTTCGCCAAATTAACAACTTTTTTTGGCATGGAATCCTATTATTCGTATAATTTGGCTTTATTTAATCTAACATAACGGTCTCAAGCTAGAAAAATCTGTTAACTTTTTTTAAATTATCCCTTGGCAGACCGCTATCTGTATTTTATCATTTTAATTTTGTTGTTTTACTATATTTTGTACTGAACACTAGGTAGTAGGAGTAATTTATAATTTAAAAAAAAAATGAAAAACTCACTCAAAATAAAATAAAGAAGTCTTTCGATTGGCATACATGCTGAAATTATGATTTAATCATAATTTCAGTCACATTTTGACTAAACTTGATATACTTAAAGTTCATGTTATTCGATATATAAAACAGTGACAGTCCTGTAACTGATCACTAAGACGTTTTAAATTATTCCTATCATTTAGAAAGATTTTTTAAATTGACATTTTGGTCACAACAAAACATTACGATTTGCTGATTTTTTTTTTATTATTATTACAGACCTTATGCGATGTACGTGACTTGCAACGACGTCATAGTGAGGTCACAAAAATAAAAAAAAATGCCAGAATGAGAAATGTACAATTAATAGCATGTTTTCAATAACTTTTGTATTTAAAATAAATCCAATAAGTTATCCATTTTGTCACTATGTGTGAAATTTCGCAAACCCCTTCCTCTCTCGAGCAATCAGCCAGACCTGCTCAGGCGCCAGTGATCCCAGATCACGTGGTCTGACTAGAGAATTAATATTAAACAACATTTTTTCTTTCTTGTTCCTTTTTTAGTTTAGTTATATTATTGTGAATGTGAATCTTGAACGCAGCAGGTAATAAGCTGCGTATAGGTTTTTTGCCATGGTCTTTATAGGAGAAATGATGTTTTGATTTCAAAAAGGGAAATTTATTTTCGAATCTGAAATCATGCTATTTTCTTGGCTCCTTTATAGAAGAACATAATTGCTGATATTTTAATATGATTATCTTGGATTCCCAGTGAGGAATAACAAATATTATCCAAATGTTTTAGTTGTAAATACTGTACATATTTAAAAGTGTAAATAGAATTTTCAAGTTTTTTTTATCATCATGTGCTCTTTTATTGATCAACACCTGCGCCACTTTCAACGTGAAATATGCTTGATTATTTTAATGTGATTTTACATGAATCGTGAGTTTTTCATCTAGCTCTCCCAACTTTGATTTAAATTAAGAATAACGTGAAGCTCTTGAATTTCATGAAGATTATTCTTTACTATGTGAAAGCACTTGGCAGTTGAGTTTTGTCACAAATGTGACATGACCACCGTGACATGCGGTACATCGCACAGAAATAACTGGCATCGTGCTTGATATACGATTAATACAATTGTAATAAAACTGATGATATTTATCCTTTATTTCGCTTTTTTATAGCATTATGGCATATACAAATCACAGAGAGGTGGGAAAATGTTGTCTCTATTGTACAATATATTTTTCCAAAAAATACAATCTCGTTTAAATTAATTAAATTACGGTAATTGAGAGTTTTACAAGAATTTCAAACAAAAATGATTGTGAATTTATATATATTTCACCTATTTATATTTCAAATTAATAAAAACGAAAAAAAAAGAAGAAATAATATACGGGTCAATCCATTTTAAGTTGTCCAGCACTGGTTGCTCGACCATTTTTAAAAAATCTGAATTTTTTTGTACAACAACCCTAACATGATGAAAGTTCAAAATGACTATTATTTTAATTTTATTAATTTTTGTTTGTGCATGGCGGCCATCTTTGTTTCATCGTTTGCAGCAATTTTCTCAAAATAAGGGTTTACGGAATTGTAAATAATTCATCGTTTATTTATCCAATTCAAGTGCGGATTAAAGCATTTTGTACAGAATACACCGGGCTAAAAATTTGGTAATGGAGTAGTTTCCGAAACTAACTGCTTATTGGTAAAATTTAACCATAAATTTTCATTTTTTTTTTCAAAATTTGTCCGTTTACAAGAGGACATTTTTCTAGCAAGGAATACTGTCAACAGGACATAATTTTTTTACAAATAGGCCGAAAGTACTTGTACACACACGCCGAGTTCCAGATCTGGGACTTGCTTTCTCTTCGCTAAAAAAAATCCCAATTTTTTTCAAAAATGACAAAACTCGCACTTTTTAGGGATTGATATCTCTGGTGGGTCACGAGATAAAAATCTGAATTTTTTTATAAGAGTATTGTATGGTAGTATTATGCACAAGAAATTTTAGGATGGAGATTTGACTGCAAGCTGAGATATGACAAGGGCAACATGTCAAAACAATACTGCCAAACTATAGTTTTGTTGTAATCACAGCTAAGTATTTATCTCATAGTATCATTTAAATTTATTTTTTAGATTATCTTTAAATAATAGTAACAGAAAATAAAGCCTTTTGCAATTAATTAAAAAAATAATTATGCCTAAGGCCTACATTTTGTATGGTTTCAGTAATTTTTGTTGTAATTTTAGTAACTAAAAGAAACCTCATCACTTTTACACACACACACACACACACACATACACACAGACATATATATATATATATATATATATATATATATATATATATATATATATATATATATATATATATATATATATATATATATATATATATATATATATATATATATATATATATATATATATATATATATATATATATATATATATATATACAAGACCTGAGACAAAAACAGAATATGGAAATCGAAAAGCTGTTAATGTTGGCATACTTGGTGAGACATGATCAAGCGTGTCAAAACGCATTCCTGATTGTTGGTTTAAAAACCACAATTTTAATGCTGCTTGCAAGCCACTGAAACGTGTTTCTACCATAAGTATGTTCCTGTAAATGGAACATTATGCGATGTTACCATGCATCAGCCTCAAGTAATTTTCAGAAAGTAAAGATACCCAAAGCCTTTTCAAAATTTATACTGCAGAAAAATCACATTTTTGCATAAGATGTAAGATAGAAATTATTAATGATTTGAGACTTGCACATAGTGATTTCAAAGTATATGTCTATGAGCCAGCAGGGCCAAGATCTTCAATCAAGTTATCAAGAGATGACAATACTTGGTTCCTACAAATAAAATATTGAGAAAGATCAAAATTGTAGTTTTTGAACCAACAAGCAAGAATTTGTTTTGACACGTTTGATCATGTCTCAACAAGTATGACAACATTAACAGCTTTTCTTTTTCCCTATGTTGTTTTTATCTAAGTTCTTGCATAAAAATATTTTTTTCTTTATGTAAAAGTGCTGAGGTTTCTTTTAGTTACTAAAATTACTTACAACAAAAATTACTGAAACCATATAAAATGTATAGCCTTCGGCATAATTATTTTTTTAATTAACTGCTAAGCTTTGCAAAGGGCTTTATTTTCTGTTACTATTATTTAAAGATAATCAAAAACATAAATTTAAATGACACTCTGAGATAAATACTTAGCTGTGACTACAACAAAACAATAGTTTGGCAGTATTGTTTTGACATGTTGCTCTTGCCATATCTCAGCTTGCAGTCAAATCTCCATCCTGAAATTTCTTGTGCATAACACTACCATACAATACTCTTATAAAAAAAAATTTCAGATTTTTATCTCGTGCCCCACCAGAGATATCAAAGTCTGAAAAGTGCGATTTTTGTCAATTTTGAAAAATTTGGGATTTCTTTTTAGCGAAGAGAAAGCAAGACCCAGATCTGGAACTCGGCGTGTGAGTACAAGTACTTTCGGCCTATTTATAAAAATATGTATATATATATATATATATATATGTCATGTTGACAGTATTCCTTGCTAGAAATATTTCCTCTTGTAAACTGACAAATTTTGGAAAAAAAAACTGAAATTTTATGCTTCAATTTTACCAATAAGCAGTTAGTTTCGGAAACTACTTCATTACTAAATTTTTAGCCCAATGTATTCTGTACAAATTCTTTAATCCGCAGTTGAATTGGATAAATAAACGATGAATTATTTACAATTCCGTAAACCCTTCTTTTGAGAAAATTGCTGCAGACGATGAAACAAAGATGGCCGCCATGCACAAACAAAAATTAATAAAATTAAAATAATAGTCATTGTGAACTTCCATCATGTTAGGGTTGTTGTACAAAAAATTTCAGATTTTTTAAAATGGTCAAGCAACGAATTGATGATTTTCTGGACCACTTGAAATGGATTAACCCATACTGAATTATATGAATAGAAAATTTCCCCACTGTATTTTATTTCCTTTTTAAAGAGCCCACGTACTTATATAGTTGTTAAATTACTAATTATGCGACAATATGTGCTAGACTAAAACTTTGACTTAGTCTCGGATGTTTTTTATGCGTAGAATACCACTTTAAAAGTGTCGTTCCTGTCTGTTTAGCCATCGTAAGCAAAATATCAATTTACTTCCAGTATCAGAGCAACAAACACGTTTTTAGCATAGAGAAAATCTGAAAATTAATAAAGTTCAGTGTATCAGACTTCGATCAATTTTGGTTTTAAATTTTGCGGTTTTACTTGTTACACCATAGCAAAAGTTTTTGAAGTATACCGTATATGTACCGAATAAAAATCTAAATTTAATATATATATATATATATATATATATATATCATCATCATCATCATCATCATCATGAACCATTTTCAATCAATTGCTGTATGTAGGTCTCCCCCAGACTTTTCCAATGTTTTCTGTCTAGTGCTTTAGTCATCCAATTTACACCGGCTACTTTCCTGATTTCATCACTCCAATTTCATATATATATATATAAACCATTTTGAAATAAATGACTTTTCGTAAGGCGAATACCAAATTTCAAACATTTCTGCTGATAGAATCATATCTCTAATACTCAAGCTTTAAGAATTAGCTTTTGTATAAGGATAAGAGACACGTAAAATAATTCCCGATAATTATCAAACGTTCATAAATTTTGTTTTACTATGTTACAAATTTCAGTATTTTCCTACAAGTTTTAAGTATATAAGAAAACTGTAATTTACAAATTACACTGATCTATAAATTGAAAAATAATTCTGAAATTACTTTAAGAGATTGATATCTTGAAGAGCATGAAGACGTAAAGATATAACATTTTTAACAATCCAATGCTCTTGGTAGCATAAATGCTATCACGTTTCGAAGGCGTAGGGATTTTTAATATGGATATTCGAAATTCCTAGAAGAAATTTAAAATAGTACTATCTGCTTTATTTAAAAAAGAGACATTCCGGATTTAAATAAAGCGAACTTTATCATTGAACTTTTCTGGTATGAATTAAGATTCTCTGAATTACGAAATTCCTAGAATGTATTCTACCATGGGAATTAAAGGGTTTGTCATAAATTTGAGTATGACATCTTTTGGCAGTTTTGAAAATTTCATTGACGTTACAATAATTTCTTATGATAATAGAGTTAAACGTGTATGTTGCACTAGAAATATTATTTTTAAAAAATTATGAAATAAAATGCTATGCGTAGATTTAATTTTGAAGTAGAGTTTGTAAAAATATTTAATTTGCTTTTTCTGTAATTCTTCAATTTCATTTGCTGATACATGATGTTTAACTTCTTTCACTTCAAATTTCTTATAAAAATATTAAAGAGAATTTTATAAAGAATGATTTTGCTTCTTAAATCTTAAACATACATTTATTAAATTTGAATTTTATAAAAAATAAAATAACATGTTTTATTTTTAAATCTAGCCTTTAGGGGCTGTGCATATATAACGTTATCATTTTATGGGGGAGCGGGGGGCTCTGGCACATGATATCGTAAGGTATCTCTAGGGGCAGGGGTTTTGTCTTTTGATATAAATATCAGTTTTGATCCAACCAATATTTTCTTTTTCGATTTATAACATGGCATTTACATGAAAATAATATGTTATATTTTTTAGTATGTTATCTATTTTTATGAAAGTACAAAATTATAAAAAATCATCATTATCAAATTATATATTCCAAAATGTATAATAGCCCAAACGTTTGTCATTCTTATTCTGCTTTATATGTGTATGCATATATAATCGCAGAAACCGTATGCGAAGTATATTTGAAATGAAACTTGTGTTTACTAATAAATAAAAGAGTAACAATATTGTCCACCTGTTTTGCTGATAAGAAATTCTATATGCCTCTCCTCCATACATGATGGGCAAGTGAAAAATACATTATTACTGTTGAATGCATTATGTAACAAAAGCTATTATAAAATATTTTTTAAATAGTAAATATTTCTCTTAAATGTTATTTGATATAAAGTTATTTCATATATAAGTGATATTTTATTGATGTCTCTTGATTTGATTCAATAAATTATTTGAAAAATAACTGTAACCATATTTTGTATATCACTGCAAATGAAAAAAATATATATATTCCAAAAATTAAAGAATTTTTAGGTATTCATAATGATATCATTTCGGGAGGCAGGGGGAATTCGAGGGATGATAACGTATGATATCGGAAGGGGGGGAGGGTGTCCAAAATTACCAGTTGATAACGTTATATATGCACAGTCCCTTAAAGATTTAAATCAAACATGAATTTCAGCTTATATTCTCTCATTATATATTGCTTAATTTTCATATTTACATAATCTTAATTTATGTCATTCGGAGAATTCAAATGCTAGTGCTATGATTAATTTTGACACAAAAGTATTGGAGCTATAAAAATTTATACAAAATAAAAAATGAACGTTAAACCTAACTTGTATTTTAAAATATTCGGAATAGAATACCTTTAAGGGGAAAATTCTTAATAGTACTTCCGAATCGCATATGGGTTCTCTCATGTGTGATATTACTGCTCCATTATTATGAATAATGCATGGCCTCTTCAGAGATATATAGTTACTAGGAAAGGTTTTCCATCCTAGGAAATGGATGTTAACTGTGATACAAATGTATGTCACTGATAAAGAAAAAAAAAGAAAAGAAAGAAAGAAATTTAAAATGTAAAACATATATTTTAAAGCATAAGAAAAAACAATTGTTTCTATAAAAACATATAGTAAAATGCTTACTCAATGTTTGTCCTTTTCACAAAACTTCACATTTAAATAAATTAAACAGTATTATGGATATGTGAATATTTTAAAAATATTAAGGAGTTAGTATATTGGTATATATAATACTTTCGGTCATACAGCGCAAGTAGTAGAAACTTCTTTTCATAACAACTGACCATTAATGAATATTTGGATGTTAGGTTGAAAAATTTCACAATATAAAATATACTTTACTAATATAAAAACATATCTTTTGAAATAATAATGGGTAATTTCAGAGTTTAGCGTATTCATCCCAATAAAAAAAAAAAAAAAAAAAAAAAAAAAAAAAAAAAAAAAATCTTTAATATTTCTTTTTCTGTGGAATTTTAAAATATCTGAAACAAGTTATGGTACATGTGTTAGTTCATGATGTAAAGTCTTGGTGAAACCTAAAGTTACGGAATAAATAGGCTGCAAATAAAAAAGAAAACATGTTAGCGGTACCATTCGACTAACGTTAATGTCTGTCATATATTTTGTAAAAACATATTAACAAAATTAGTACTAGATAAAATTAAAACAGACTACAACAGTAATTACATATTTGATACAAAATATAAGATTCTAAATCCCATTTAGCATAAATGCAGTATTATATTATATTTCGCTACTTAATTTCTGATTTTTCAATTACTTTTTATTTAATTAGTACTAGATAAAATTAAAACAGACTACAATAGTAACTACCACATTTGATACAAAATATAAAATTATAAATCTCATTTAGCATACGAGTAAATGAAGCATTATACTATATTTCTGTACTTAATTTCTGATTTTTCAATTTTGTATAAAGTATTTTTATGTTATCTCTCGAAATTTAATTTAAACTTTTATCTAAACGGTTTCATAATGTATAGCTGTTATTAATTTAATCGTGGAATGAAAACAATGTTAAAAAAGTCGGATGATTTAATTTATTTTTTTTTAATTAGTAGGGTAACTCCGGGAGAGTCGACGCATACGAGATAGATGCCACACCCATTCTATATCTTGTAATTATCGACAGATGGTCGTCAAACGCACATTATAGGTGCACAATGAGATTATATTAACCAGTGTATAGCGTGAATACCATTTCGACGTTTACTTGTAGAGGTACAATCCTTAATTTGACGTAAGTGTATGATTTCACTGTCGAAACTTTTAAACACGTTATGTTTAAATATTTTCCATATACTAATTACTAAATGCATGCATGATTTCGAAGTCAAAGCTAAGTGTAGCGTTTGTGTAGAGTACTGTGTGTATGATTGCACCATTCCCCTTAGCGATGGCAGGTAACTGTGATGGCCGACGTCTGCACCATGCAAAATAGGATACATGCCGCACTGCTATTCCGGCATCCATGCCGCAGTTTCTTTTGTGCAGTATGATTAAGTGTTATTAACTTTTCCTTTTCTTTTTGCACAAATTAACCATGTTAGGCATGTTATCAAGTTTACTAAAACCAAAGGAGAAAAGGGGGAAAATAAAAAGTAAGAAGAGCAAGAAAGATGCAAGTCAAGATGATAATAATGAAAAATTGGATTACGCGTACTTTCTTTGCAAACTACTCCAAAAAATAGGAAGTGTAATTGGTTTCGTTGCATCATGCATTTAAATGTAGTTACATAAAGACTGTACTTTTTCGACACATTTCTGTAGATTGAAGTCGATCTCTTAACCCATTCAGGACCATAGGTGCATATAAGCACCTTCATAAAGAGCTTACAAAATTTGTTTGCTTATTTAAGTAAAGGTAACTTCTTTCAAAAAAGTGGGACCAACCGAATAAAATTTGCATAAAAGCCACCGGTCCCGAAAGGCTTAACAAATAAATTATGTAAACACAATTTTACTTTTTTTTTCTTTTCCCTTTCTAATACATTTATGTTACGTTGTTGCTGAAATAACAATTAAAATTTAATTAAAAAAAAGTCGATATTTTTAATAGTGAAAGTAGGCAACAATTATTAATTTGAATCTACTAATACGTTTCATTGAACCCATTTAGTTTCATTTTGTTATTACATCCATAATTATAGTCCAGATATCAATATTTTTTTTAAATATTTTTATTTGTAACTTCATTCTGTTCTCATTACAAGCGCGGCATAACTACCGCACAAGTGCGGCGTGTCAGCCTGAATGTACGGGTGACGCGCCGCAGTTTTAGAAAAAAAAGCGTTAAAAATATTAATAATTTTTTTGAATTTTTTTGTCGCAGTACACGCATTGTATATTTAAAATTAAATAGCACAGCATGATTTTTTTTATTTTATGTCCACCATGGAACTTTATACACAAACTCAAAAAAATATGCGGCATAAATCCCGGAATTACCCTACTAAATAAAATTAAAACAGACTACAACAGTAACTACCACATTTGATACAAAATAAACTGGTGAAAACAATTAAAGGGACAAATGTTATTTTTGCAAAAAAAAAAAAAAAAAAAAAACTAACAAAGCAAATAAAACCAAACTTGGCCAAAATATCACTCGATACAAGGTCAATATATGGGAATAGAAAAATGGGCACACCCTACACCCTAAATAAGGAAACTGGTCATGTGTCCAGCACAACAGCTGACAGACACCCTGCCAGTCAGAGAAAAACATGTCTAATAGGGTGTATGATCGCCTGTAACAGCTACACAACTCTCGCATCGGCGTTTCATACTGTTTACCAGGGTCCTTATCAGTCCCTGTTGCAACTGCCCCCACTCTTGCACCAAGGCACCATAGAGCTCATCGATGGCCATTAGAGCTGGTGTTCTTTGCAATTGATCGTCCAAGGGCGTCCCATACGTGTTCGACAGGATTAAGGTCATTGGACATCGCAGGCCACTCCATTCGTTGAATATCCTCCGATTAGAGATATTCGCTCACCAACTGAGCCCTATATGGACGGGCGTTATCGTCCATAAAGACGAAATTTGGATCATATGCCCCGTGAAAAAGTCTCACATAGGCTGCAAGGATCTCGTCCCTGTACCGCTGACCTGTCAGAGTATCTCTATCAAACCCATGAAGGTCGGTATGCCCGTCTGCCATGATACCTACCATAGACCATCAGACCACTTGTACCATAGTGATACTTTTCGACATTCTTAGAGGGCCGATATCGACTCCCGGATTCTCTCCAGATGAGAACACGTCTCGAGTCACTGTCCAGACTAAATAGCGACTCATCACTGAAGAGAACCCGCCCCCAACTATCCTCTGTCCAGGACAGGTATTCTCGGCACCATGTTAGACGGCGTTTTTTGTAGTTCACAGTCAAAGGGATGCAGACTACAGGGCACCTGGCATACAGGCCACCAGCATTAAGTTTCTGGGTGACTATTATTCGTGAAATGGAAGTTCCTGTTGCATTATACAGGTGACGAGACAGTTGTGTCGCTGTCGCTGTTGCGGACCTATCACTTTTGGTTAGAAGTCTCAAATAACGATCTTCAGCCGGCGTTGTTGCCCTTTTGTGGCCTTGAACAGGTCGGCAGACCACTGTTCCTGTCTCACTGAACTGTTTCCACAGAGTGGACGGACACCCCACTTCTCGAAACACCGAGGTCATTACAACAGGTAGCCTGTGATTGGTCGGCCTCGAGTCTTCCAACAATTCGCCATCTTGTGGCATCATCTAGACGATGACAACTAGCCATACTAACAATGGGTAAACAAAGAAATTTAAAAAACAAGGATTGGGTTATGCTACGATGTTTCAAAACGTCCTTACGCTACAAACTTCAGCGGTCAAATGAGGTACCTCTGCACAAACGCGATCACAGCGCCACTGCCTTATGACGACACAGACCACTGCGTGGCAGGTGTATCCGAGATGAGCTTAACTATCATCTGATACCTTATTTGCGTATGGGGATAACTCATTTTGTTTTGTTTTTTTAAAAAACCGTTTGTCCCTTTAATTGTTTTCACCAGTGTATAAGATTATACATCTCATTTAGAATAAATGCAGTATTATACTATATTTCTCTACTTAATTTCTGTTTTTTTTTCAATTTTTTATAAAGTATTTTTATGTTATCTCTCGAAATTTAATTTAAACTTTTATCTAAACGGTTTCATAATGTATGGCTGGTTAATAATTTAATCATGGAATGAAGACAATGTTGAATGAATCGGATGATTTTTAAATTACTTTTTTTTTAAATTAGTACTAGATAAAATTAAAACAGACTACAACAGTAACTGCCACATTTGATACAAAATATAAGATTATAAATCTCATTTAGCATAAATGCAGTATTATACTATATTTCCCTACTTAATTTCTGATTTTTCTATTTTTTTATAAGGTATTTTTATGTTATCTCTCGAGAATTGATTTAAACGGCTTCACAATGTATGGCTGGTTATAATTTAATCATGGAATGAAAACAATGTTAAAAGAGTCGGATGTTTTTTTTTTGTTGTTGTTGTTTTTAACTCGCATGTTATATTAAATTAAAATTTATAAACTTGTCATAAAGAATTGTTACAAACTTTACATTTAGTTTTAGTTATTCTTATATAATTTAATAATCAGCACTTAGTTATTCATATTTCATTACAAAAATGATTCAATTTTCGATTATATGGGGAAAAAGGGACTTCAATCATATATTCTTAAAAGTAAAAAAATCATATTTTAAATAATTGGCTTTGAGTATAATGTTTTTTTTTTTTTTTGTACGATGAAAGATTTTAGTTTAAAATTAAATATTTTTGCAATATTCATAAAAAAAACTCTAACTGGAAAAGAAATATTTATTATCAACAGCTTTTCCAGTCCAATTCGTTGAATTAAGATTTTATATAATAAAATTTCAATTAATTTGTTTATGCAATTTTTGTCATATTTATTAATATAAGTATAGGAAAAGAAATATGTTATGTAAGCTACATATGAAAAGAACATTTATCAGGAAGTTTTCAAACTTAATAATTGTTTTTAATATTTATTCATAAATGGTTAGTGATTTTTTAAGAATAAAAAGGTGAAATACATGTTTATTGTAGCGCAAAGTTGGATTTTCTTTAAAAAAATGGCACGTAAGAAAAGGTAAGATATTTATTTCTTTTATTTTTTTATCAATTACTTTATAATTGGCATTATTTATAAGAAGACGCATTATTTTAAAGTATGTATTTTTGCTTTTTTTTTCGATTTCTACTTTTTTGTTCGAATCTGAACTTTTATATACCATCCTATTTCTGGGACGCTTGGCACGAAAGGTAGGGTTTTCTCCGTTACTGTCTATGCATTAAATCTATGTTAATGTTCCGTGCCATTTAGTTTGTTACAATTTTTTTACATATCATTCGGTTTATTATTTGGCTAAAAAAAGATTGTGTGTTATTACTAAAGGGGGGGGGGGGGTTCTCGTAAATGTCTCAATGTCCGAATCCAGTTTTTTAAATTCATACCAAATAACGATTTCTTTGAACACCATGTTCTGGATTTTGAGCAAGTCCGTTTTGATAAGAAGGCTCTCGTTATACGTAAGTAATAATTTCATTTTAGCATTTTTTTCAACTATCGGTTCAACAAGGTACGTATACATTATTTTTTATTTCTTTTTTCAGTATGTGAACTATTGGGATTAAAATTTGATATAGGGGACCAGCACAACTATCTTAGAGATTTATTTAAGGCTGAGCTCGCGGCCAGTTTGAAAAGTAAGAACAATTATTTTTAAGTAGTTTCAGACTAGTTCTTTTTGATATGTTCTAGTTGATATGTCAGAGCAAGACATCCACCCTTCCCCATCCTTAGATAATGGGTTAGTAAAAATTTATATTATACCGTTATGTTTTGTACTAGTTTAGTATTTGACACCCTGAGGTAACTAATATGTTTACTAATATATGTACCATATATACTCGCGTATAACTCAAGGAATTTCTGACGATTTTCTGCAAGAAAAATGGGGTGTTGACTTATATGCTAGTCAATTACAAAAGCCAAAAAAAAAATCTTTCGAATATTTCGAATATTTAAAATTCTGGCTTTTTATGAGTATAAATAATAAAGTTATATATAAAATATACCAATAATAATAATTTATTATTAAAAAAAAATCAATGTTTTTTTTTTGTTTACTTACTACTTTTTTGCATTAGTAAGTGAAATCTTTGGTTTGATTTTATGCAAAATTGAAATAAAAAGTTAGGGGTCGGCTTACACGCGAGTTTTTGATTTTTTGCAGAATTAGCAATCGAAAGTTAGGGTCGACTAATATGCGAGTATATACGGTATATATTCTCTAATAGTAATTCTTGATTATTATGAATTTTTATTCTATAATTTTTTACTATGTCAATGGCTCAGGGAGGGGAGGCGTTCTTGTGTAGAGTATTCTAGAGGCGAGCCCAGCCCCCATAGTAAATACAAAGACATTTCTATAGCCAAATAGTAACCGGAATGATAAATAGCCATTTTGTAACAAAATAAATGGCGTAGATCTTAGATTTAGTGTATATATTTTAACGGAGAAAATACGACATATAATTATTATTGAAATTATTATTTAAAAATATTTACATATTAGTAATGAACAATTGTATATATAGTTTATACATGTATTAGTACATATATTAGTAACTCAGGATGTCAAATAATAAATTAGTATAAAACATAACATTATGTTATAAACTTTTACTATGCCAATGGCTAAGGGTGGAGAGGAATGGGGATCTAGTTCTTGAACCGAGCCCAGCCGCCCCCCCCCCTCCTTATAGTAATAATAAAGAATTTTATATTGTCAAATAATAATCCGAATAATATATAACCATTTGAAACAAAGTAAATGGCATATAACATAGATTTTATGCACAGGGAGCAAATAAGGAAACCCCCACCCTTACGTGCACAGTGTCCCAAAATTGGGACGCTTAGATTTTTATAAGTTGAATAAATATTTTTTCAAAGATATTTTTTTCTTACGTTCATTTTACACCATTTACTATAATTTCGTACAATATTCAGTTAAAAAAAAAGATTCAAGCACTAATGAAAGCTCAGGATTCAGGGTTAAGGAAATTCGGCAGATCATCAATATGAGTATCCCTATATGTGTCACTTATCATTGTACGGAATTCATATTGAAGTAAAATGTGAAAAAAGATGTATCTCAAATATAGTTGACGTTTGTATACTTATTAATGATTATAAACAGCAATGATTGGATTCAAATTATTGTATTACAATGTATAATACTCATTTAGCACTGTTACTTTTGAGTACAGTGTTATTTAAATATATCATAATAAATTAAATAACTTAAAAGACCAATTGATATTTTATAAATTAAGGGTTGTTTTCATTTTTATTCCACAGCTATTTCGTATATTTCTAAAAATCTTTTCTGAATAAGAATTATTCTAGCGGTGTATCTTCACATTCTTTTTTTTTTTTTTTTTTTTTTTTTTTTTTTTAAGCTAAACATATTTTTGGTTGGATTTTCAGAAATACTCTAAATATAACTTATATTGACACGAAACCGCAATGAATACAGATAATGAAATTTTTAAAATAATGTACACACATATATATATGTGAGTGTGTGTGTGTGTGTGTGTGTGAATAATTCTTTTTTCCGATGAAAGCTTTCGATTAAATTAAAAATATATAATAATAAACATTAATTTACAAATTGTTAAATATTAAAATATTAATTTTATATTTATTAAAAATTTAAATTATGTGCATTATGTGCATTTTAATAGTTTTATGTATATATATATGTATACATAAAATGTACATATAAAGTATGACTCCGAACGCATGCTTGAAGCCTATGTATATACCTATACAATGTGGTATTATGAATTTCAATGTAGTCTTAAGAGTTCTCAGGACGCTTTAAAGCTTCAAAATTTTCGAAATTTTAATTTTTTCGATATTAAACTACTGTCTTTTCTGAACATTTTGAAATGTATGTTTCCTTCAAATTCTCATTAGAACAGTACTTATGGCTTTTAGAATTTTACCCAATTAATAGCTGAAGCGGCGTTTTCGAAACTTTGGGGTCATTTTTCTCTAAATGACATTTTTGGGCATAACGCGCACGATATCTCAAAAACTTCTGAATATTTTTTCTTGAAATTTTCAAAACATATGTTTCCTGGTCGTCTGTATAAACTGAACCTAAGATTGCCTTTTTATCGTTCAAAAAAATATAATTTATAGGTGATTATACTGTTGAAAGTTTCAAAATTTTGCATTAGCTAAATACAACTTTGTATTAAAAGTATTAAAAAAATTTAAATCAAATTTATTTAGGCTCAGGGCCATTGTTACAATCTGAAGTACACGTACGCACAAAAAAATTCATTCTAGTTGCAAAATTTATCTCGTAATCCTGCACGTAATCTGTTATACGAATTTTCTATTCGTCAAATGTCTGACAGTTTGCCAGACCCTGCAAATGCTAATTCTGCATCTTGCAATTTTTTAAATCCATGAAATAAAAGAACACACTTATATCTTTCATCCCAAAAATTTTCGTTTTAAAATCATATACATTCTAAGGTATTACATGTTTAAAAATAGTCTTTTTTTTTCAATTTTTTTCCAATTTTTAGAGTCCTGAGACACCTTAATAAAAAATGCCTATATATTCGCTAGTGATAGAATAGTTCAATAAAACGGGATGGAATTTTGGATGCAGTAACTTTATGGCATGGGACTGGATTGAAGTAAAGAAGAACAATGCTGCGCATTATTGCAGTTTGGTGACAAAATTTCGAAAAATTTAAATAGCAACACCCAATTTCATCATTGCAATATATATACTGCTCAAAACAATTAGGGAAGTACATGGTGTTAACGAAATTACGCAAATATTTACACCGATAAATAATGTATAAATAAAAAAAAAAACATAATTTAAAGTGTTATAGAAAACAGATAAAGAAAACTGCACAGGTAAATAAAAGTTTATGGCGTCAAAAACTAGAAAAGGAGATAAATACAGAAATCGGGATTTTGCAGAAACGTCTGTTTCACTGCCTCAGTTGTAAAATTCAATTGCTCAGCTTGTGTTTTGAGAAAAGGTGGTTTGAAAATGTCACAACAAAATGATTTACCGCAATCCGTGGCTTGGCGTGTTATCGGGACAGTTGAATTTGGGGAAACACAACGAAGTGTAGTGGACGCTTTTGAAGTCGCAAGACGTGTCCATGAAAGTCTGTGAAATCGATTCCAAGACACTTGGAATGGTAGTCATCGACACGTGCAAGGTCAACAATGTGCTAACACAGAAACTGATGACCGATATATCCTGTTAACAGCTAATCGAGACGGAACGGGCAATGCTACTTAGCTGCAAACACAATTGTTCTTGGCCACAGGGCGAAGGGTGTCCAGCCAAACAGTCCGAAATAGGCTTCATCAGGGTGGTCTCCATGCACGTAAGCCAATGGTCTGTATTCCGTTGACCTCAAGCCTTTGTGCGGCCTAAAGAAGGTGGGGAAATGAACATCGAGTTTGGAGGCAACGTTGTTGGAGTCAAATTCTGTTTACAGACGAGTCCCGATTCAGCCTGGATGTGACATGTGATGTATTTTGGATTGGAGAGAAAGAGACACTCAAAATAATCCCACATTCGTTCGTGAAAGATCACATTACAGACGAGGTGGATTGATTCTATTGGCTGGAATCAGCATAGGTGGACGCACGTGCCTGCATATCATTCGGAATGGCATTTTGACGGTCCGAAGTTATACAGACGAGATACTGAGACCTCATGTCGTATTTTATGTTGCAGCAATCACTGCTTTCCTTTTGCCCATGCATGATAATGCCAGACTTCATACAGTTCGTCTTTTGGAAAACATGCTTGAAGCTAAAACAATACAGCATATGGAATGACCGGCATGCTCTCCTGGACTAAATCCGATCGAGCATGTTTGATACATATTCAGACGACACATTTCTGCGAGACCGAGGCCTCCTTTTACTGTTCGGGTCTTGAAGATTGCAATTCTTGAGCAGTAGAACAATATTCTCCAAAGTCTTATCGATAACCTCATCGCATCCATGGGAAACAGGTGTGTAGCAGTCTTAGCTGTTCGAGGAGACCACACGCCATATTAAAAATCTTGCATCATTTCTAAACAATACTTTTTTTAATCATTTACATGAAACCAAATTGTTGCCCTAAACCATCTTTTCATCTTTTCAAAGAATAAAAGCTCCCTTACAATTTTTTTGCATCTTTTTTTCGGTATTGCGCATTGATACATGTGTACTATCCATTTTATGACCATACATGGCTGTCTTGCACTGTTCTCTTCACTTTTTTGCTTGCCCCTCTAATTTTTTTGAGAAGTGTATGTATATATATATATATCTGATTACAAAATTGGAAAGTATTTACATTTACAGAGGATAGTATATCGCATGTGATATACTGTGGAAAATAATAAATGGCAGCATGATGTAAGTCCAGAATTTCTTGTTTCATTGCGTTTCTAATGTCGGACTGGCTTAGTGGACTTCATGTGTATGCCTAGAATTTTAAACAGCTCCAAAAATAGATTAAGATTCAGGTGACCTTGCCATCAAAATTGTGGTAGATGATAATGTAAACAATACGTTCCTTCAGCACATGTGGAACATGAAGTGATCTATTTTGTGTTTTTTGTATGTTGCCATTTCTGTAGCTAAAATTTGTTTTTTCAAAGTAATTTAAGGTAATTTATTGTGTCTGAAAGTTTGTGATGACTCAAACTGAATTTTTCGATTTAAAATATTTAAAGATTTGGAAAGGCTTTGCGAGATTCATTTTTGCTTTTTACCTTATTCTTGAAACCCATGCAATAAAACCTCTACATCCTATGTAACGGCCTGTTCCCTTGACGTTTTCATCACTATGAGCTCATATACCTATAAATTATTTTTATGATAGACAAATATTAATTTCAAAAATTTAGATAATCGTTTACGAGTATTCGAAACATAAAGCAAAGTGCGAGGTAGTTTACCAATTTACGTGCAATTCTGCTTTTATAATATTAAATAAAGTCTTTTATTTAATCTAGTGTTGTAAATTTAAATTTTCTATATTTATATTAGTTTTGAATAAATTTTATTTTCGAAGATTTAAATCTCCATAAAACGCTGAGTTTTTTTTTACAAAATGGAAGTAGAGAGGCAAAATAAATAAAGGACTATCCTTAGAAAAAAACGAAAATCTTAATATATTTGTTGTTGAAAACTTATAAATATAACTTTTTCTTATTATTCGGATTTTTTTTTTAATTATTATTTTGAAATTATTTAGAGAAATATATGTTTAATGGTTCTCTTGAGACTTATGCAGTTTATCTGAAAACTGACAAAGGAATATTATTATATATATATATAAAAAGTATATCCGCTTAGGAGCAATTATTAATTACCATGCTATTTTTCTTTTAAAAGTTGTTTATCTCAAACCTAGATAAATGGGTATAAAATTTAAATTTTCCAGAGAGATTTACTATTTATTTTAGTTTACAGTTAAATTTTTACTCATCGAGTATGGAAAATATTTTTTATTATTCTTCCTACTGTTATAAATATTTATACAGAGTCATCGAAAAATAATGCCTAGATTAAAAAAAAAAAATCATAAAATCGAAAACTTTTAAGTTAATTGAGTAATTCTTTCACTACACGATAACTGGTGAACGCAAATTTGGTTTTAGTTCATCAAAATTCGTTTGCGTGTCTCTATTATGCGCGGATTAGTTGCGCAGTCGTCAAGGACAGCCGACGCATCAGATTGCAGCTGCTCAGTACGATGTTGACCGTACAACAAAAAACACAGTACGATGTTGACCGTGCAATAAAAAGCACAGTGCGTGATTTGGTATGTGGAGTATAAGTCAATAATAAGTGTACAGCGGCTTTTTCTGAGAACTTATCCGGGTCAAACTGCTCCTGGTGCTCACATTGCACACAGTTGCTCCTGGTGCACACCCAGCGGTGCTCAGATTGAAACATACTGTATCATAAAATGAAACATAATGTATGAAAAAAAATATTATTTTGCCGCACATTATAAGACTAAAACTAATAAATTACCTTTCATAGATTTTTTGTGACAGTTATTTAAAATTTAGGCATTACTTTTCGATGACACTGTACAATATAATCTATAAGTAATCGCATACCAAATTTCATTTATTCCTTTATTAAAGTAAACAAAGTTCAGAAACACAATCTGAAGTACATACTTTATCTTATTTCGACCACTTGCCTGAAGTTAAAAAAAGTAATTAACTAATACTTTATATGAGCTACTAATTGTAAAATGTTTTAAGAAACAAAAATAATTTAAAAATAATGTTATGAAAACATATTTAACTTGAATGCATTTTTTCCTTATCCCTTAAATTAAGTTTGAAATTTAACATATTTTCTAAACTAAAATTTAACTACATTTTTTTTTTTTTTTTTTTAATGACTGAGGAGTTTTTACGAGTAAAATTTTATATGAATGAACTGATATTTTGGACATATTTGATTGATTAGTGTACCCACTAGCAAACAGTTTTTTTTTCTTTCCTGAACAAAAGGTGCATTTTTGAATACACATTAGATTTTCCTGTGCATAACTTTACTCCCAGTTATGCTCAGTTGGTAGAATTTTATTTAAGGCAAGATTCAAATTTAACTGCGAAGAACAATATCCATATACAGGCATAAAATTGCGCGTGATATTAAAAATATACTTCATTTAAGTTCGTTCTTTCACCAGAACTAAACATTTGTACAAGGTAATATTATACAAGTGGCTAAGAGTGATCACAGATCAAACAGATGGTTTCGTTTAATATTAATTTCAAAACAATTTATTCATTAGAAAATCTGTTAATTCTAAATTTCGCAACTAGGAGGCACACTCTATTCTAAACAAACCTCTATCCGAACGAAACATTGTCTTACAAACTATCCGCAGTTATATTAGTCGAGGGGATCCGGCCCATAGCACCTGAGATAGGTAGGCGCCCCTGGTGGTAAAAATTAGAACTAAAATATATTCGGCTATGGTGCATAATATGAAAGAGTGGTCAAAGGAATATCGGCAAAAGTTAGAAAATTGCACACCGGGGGAAAAGGGTGCAGGTTACAAAAATTGCTAAAAATACAGAAGTTTGAGCCCGGAGGGGTAAATAATATACTTTTTGAAAATTTTATGATTTTTCGTGGGATCGCAAGTGTTCTGCTTATAAGTATGCAAAATTTCACATCTTCAACTTAATTAGGGGCTGAGTTGCTTAAAATGCAAATGAAATTGCATAAAATACACAACATAGAGTCCACAGGGGTAAATATAAGACTTTATTAAAATTTTATGATTTGCCGTTTGATGTGAGATGTTCAGCTATACATATCCAAACTTTCTGGTCTTCAACTTAATTAGGGGCTTAGTTCGGGAAAAAAAGGTTAAAATACACAAGTTAGAGCTCGTAGAGGTAAATAATATAAGTTTTTTGAAAATGTTATGATATTTCGTGTGATCGCAAGTGTTCTGCTATAAGTATGCACAATTTAATATCTCCAACTTAATTAGGAGCTAAGTTAGAAAAATTGCTTAAAATAAACAAGAGGAGCCAGAGGGGTAAATATAAGCCTTTTTTCAAAATTTTATGATCTATTCTTTGATGTGAGGTGTTTAGCTGTAAGTTTTCAAAATTTCCATTCATCAACTTAATTAGGGACTCAATTTGAAAATCTATAACAAAACAACATAATCTTTATTGTTAGTTATTCATAGTAGTAATTTAATTCATAATAAATACAGTTTGTGCTTATCAAGACTTATTTTATTTTGTGAGTGCTACCCATTTGTCTTGCCTTCTGAAATTCAATAAGAAAAGGTTATATTAATCCTCTTTAATTATTTCTTATTTTTATACTCGTTTGGTGTAGATTCAAAATTTTTATAAATCCATCAATGTTAGATTCACAAATCGCGTATTCCGGAAAGTATTTGAAAAGTATTCTTTAAGTTTGTATATTTATTCATACTTTTATAGTTTATATACGAGTAAATACTGTTTTGCGATATATATATATATTACAAATTTTAAATTTTTTTGCCAAGTTTAAAGTATTTTATATAAACTTTCATTTTTCAGTAATATTCTATATATTATACCGTGCTATTAAATTAAAACCCTAGTCTATTAATCGCTATATGATTCTAATCCATATAGTAATATTTATTCCAAAGTGCGTAAATCTAAAAATGGCTCTAACTATTTATATTTCATTAATAAAACTTTTATTATTTAAATCCCTATTAAATTCCGCTATTAAATCCCGGTATATCATATTCCCCTAAAATCTTTATTTAACTTCTAAAATATTATACCGTCTTAAAAAAGCCCTACTTATTTCACTTTATTCTTTTATTTAAAATATCCAGGTGTCAGCTAGAATATTTCAAAGAACAAAACTTACGCAGAAATAAATTCATTTTCTTTTATCGTCTGGCGAGGGGAAAAAGTTATTTTTAGCGCAGTCTCGACAATACAGATTAAAGTTTGGTTACACTTAAACATCTGGGGCTAGGCTAAAGAATATTCTCGAACAATCTTTTGGCGGTAGTATAAATACTGATTGCGGCAACCGGAGAGTGTGTAGTGTAGAGGAAGTAGAGAGAGAGAAATTGTGGTAGCTGGGACTTCATTCTGCATTGACACTTCAAAAGCAACCTACATTGGTCTATGATAATGAGTATTCGGAGTGATTTACAGCGTTTTTATTGAGATGTTATTGGAATTTTTAAGAGCTTTGTGAGAGATTTAGTGAATTTACGAAGGTAATAAGTGTCTGGTAATATAATTAAGCGAAAAGGAGTTCGTAGAGATATATGGAATAGCTTTTAAGCTAATTTTGATGAAACGAGTATATATATATATATATATATATATTTTATCATCGGTAAAGTGGAGCATTTACCGCCTAAGATCAAATTATTAGAATGTCAATAAAGTGGAATTGCTTTCAATCGATTGCGTTTTTTATGATCTTCGAGCCTTTTATTCTCAACCACCATATCGACCTGAACGCCTGTGTTTTTTATAAGTGGAACCCCCCCCCCCCCCCATAATCTTTTGACAATGCCTGCTGCTTGCCGTCAAATCGTCACACACACACATATATATAGCACATTATGTATTAAATGCATTTGTCAGACCCAGAATCCTGCACCATAAATAAACTAAGAATAACCATAAAACATCCAAGAAATTTGAACAGATATAACCTGAACAAGTAAAAACCAAGAAAAAAAAAGTGCTGTGGCCTCTTTAGCGGTGGGCATTTTAAAAAGCACAGCAATATTTCAGACTAATTACAATTTACAACAAATTATTATTCAGTAGTGGCAGTGGGTTTCGGCCAGAGTGTCGCAAAGCATAAATCAAATGCATAAAAACAATTGAAAGCATATCGCGAACACTCCCCCACCGGACCCGACACCACAATAAACAGTGCATCTCGAAGATACAACTGATTCAGAATGTATGTGTAATATATACTGAAACAATAAAATTATTTTACCCAAATCCGAGCCACACAGCTACAAAAAACAATAACCAAATTCCAGTGATCCATAATCTGTTCATGCACGTTCCATGTCTGTTGCCACACAATTGCAGACATCCTTGTAAAATCGTCCTTTGTAACCGTCCCTGTAAAACCGTAAAATGCTTTCAATTGTTTTTATGCATTTGATTTATGCTTTGCGACACTCTGGCCAAAACCCACTGCCACTACTGAATAATAGTTTGTTGTAAATTGTAATTAGTCTGAATCATTGCTGTGCTTTTTAAAATGCCCACCGCTGAAGAAGCCACAGTCTTTTGTTGATTTTTCTTGTTTTTTTCTTGTTCACGTTATATCAGTTTAAATTTCTTGGATGTTTTATGGTTATACTTAGTTTATTTATGGTGCAGGATTCTGGGTCTGACAAATGGATTTAATACATAATGTGCTATATATATAATCTGTGTGGTTATTTGCAGCTGTAGCGCTTATCGCATGGATTTTGTTTTTATTTTTTTATTTTATTTTTAGTTTTACTTTTAACCTTTTTGAGCTTATATATATATATATATATATATGTGTGTGTGTGTGTGTGTGGTATATAAAAATTTTACCTTTTACTATTCATTTAAATTATTCTAAATTGCCAGCCTATTCATTATTTCCCTTTTTTTAATACGCTCTATTATTTATTTCTAGCTAAATTCCTCTATTTTTAAACGCGTATCTTAATAATAGATTTATTCCAAAACGTAATCTAAACTTTTAATCCCTTCATTTATCTTTATCGTCTACCAAACTGTAAAGTTCTGAACGCAGTCACTTATTTTTCGAATGTTTATCAAAGCCATTTTTACTTTTTTATTATATTTCATATATTTTTCCCGCCAGCTGGGAGACAACCTTTTCACATCGAAATCATTCCATTAGCGGTGCTGGGATCCTTCCTGTGACGTTTCTTGATCGCTCTCCATTGGCTGAGTGTCGGATCCCAGTTTCACTTCGATGCTCGTTCGTGATTTTCGTTGGTTTAGCTTGAAGTTTTCATTTCAATCTGAATTCCTCCGCGCATTCTCATAAATAGCGAGAGCATGAGCTCAGAACGAGAGATTTTTGTGCTGTGATTGTTTACATAACCTGTTACCCGGTGTCCTTAGCCATGTAGAATATTCATTTCGTAAATTAACATCTATTTAGCATGAGTAATTAGTTTATGCTCGAGTGGAATGCTCTGATTTCTCATCTGCGGGAATTGTTCAGTGTTGGTATGTTCTGATGGAACAAACAGTTGTTCTATGACTACGTTTCCATGTGTTTAATTGGGAAAACCCCATATTTCTTCATACGCCTTTTTTGCCACTCACGCTGCCTTGTTTTCATAATGAAATAATGTTTGATTGGACTATACCAATATTATCATCGCTCTACAGCTGCTATATTTTCACAGAGTTGATACCTCCGCTAGCAATGCTTGTGCTAAGTGGTTGGATTGCTTACAACATCACCATCGGCTGATTAAAATGTGGTATGACTCCAGTAATACGTAATAAGCACTATGTGATATTTCAACTACACCCATTAAATTGTTTCCTAACATATATATATATATTACCAAAGAAACTTACAAATTCGACTTGTGCAAAATTCAAGTTACGTAAAACTTTACGGAACGCATTACTTACGTAAGTCGGGGGATGCTTGCATCAAGTTAGGTGTCAACCACAGATATACTACGGAAAAATAAATATTTAAAAGTACTGAATTATAAAAAAGAAATATTTAAAAAAAATTGCGGTTATCATTGATTTACGGTTAGCTTGAGATTATATTCATGCTACTGGCGTGGGCTGTTACATGTAAACATCATAAATTATAACAAGTTGGAAATTGCTCGTCAAACGTGGAAAATGAGGTGCGTTCGTACTATAACTAGTTTTATAAGTATTTTTGGACCGCATATTGTACTTAATGTATATTTTAGTACGCTTCTATAAGTGCCATTTCATTCTGTTCGAAAGGCTGTAATATCATTAAAATGCACTTGGAAAAACTTTTTTCTCATTGGGCATCATGTAACGGAAAATTTTGACTGTCTCTGTAATTAAACTATACATCCGATTTTCATAAAATTTGAAATGACTCGACAATATTTTGCAACAATCATATATGTGGAGCAAACATTCAAACCGTGTTTTCTCACAAAAAAATAAAAAATGAGTTATTGTTATTTTTATGAACTCTGTGTTAAATTGCACAGAAATAAATGGTATTTTTTACTAAAAAAATTTTTTCTCCGATTATAAATCAATTTTGAAACTTGACGTTTCAATCAAAGAGTGTTTCCTCCAAAGCCTTCATTCAATCAAGCAGTGATTTCTCCAGTCTGCCAATCACAGTTGTCACTTAATGTGTACTTTCGAAACCTACCGTACATATCACAATTGAAACGGATTGTTTTAGAAAAAAAAATAAGAGAACTGTTAAAGTTAAAGTCTTCCAGAATTATAGATTTCAAGATCTAAATGAAGAATGTGATGTAAATCTTCTTAAAAAGGGAATTACTGTTGCCTTGTTCAAAGGGTTGTTTTAGAATATCTTCCTCTTAGCCACGCCATACCAGTTGAAAAGAACAAAGATGTTAAAAAACTTTTGAAGGTAATATATAGTGAACAGTGGCAAAATCAACCTGATAATATATTCAAATGATACAACTACATTATCCATGATTGATAAGCCTGCAATAAAGAAGAGGGGGATGTGTATAACTGTCTAGATGAAGATATTGGTTTTAAAATTTGAAGTGGATTTCTGGCAAACGAGTATTTATTTAGTAAATATTTAATGGATACTACTACGTACCATAATCTGCCATTTTATTTTAACAATAATCAACTGAAATTCGGTATTTATTCCAATAAAATAATGCTATTGTATTATTTGTGAGTTAGAACTTATTTCATTCAAAAAGCTTTTTATCCACTTGTCAAACAATCAAAACATGTTTCCTCCTCTGAATTCGGTCAAAACGTGATTTCTCCAAATATTAAATGCATTTTATTAATTTGTTTTATGTTTAATATCTTAGGTACGCTTGCAACACTTTCTAATAAACAGTAATAAAAATACACAATAAAAATGAGAATTAGATACAAGTTATTTTCTTATTTATCAGTTTTTTGTGTTTTTTGAAAATTTGTATCTAAAGGAGAAAGCATGGTTTGCATGTTTGCTCCACATATTTAAAATTTCAGACTTTTCGGTTGGGTAGTTTTTGCTCTGTTATATGCGGACGGACAGACGGATTGAACGACGACTATAGATGCTACGTATTTATATAATTACGAACGCACCTAAAAGATAAAATCTCAAAAATGATCATATTAGAGATATTAAGATAAATATTCAAAATATAAATCTGTGTTTTAGTTAATTTTAACATATAAAATAAAGCTAGTGTAATATTTCTATGTTTATGAAAACGATGTATGGTGAAAAAAAGATACTTAATGATTCTTCCGGGACACATCTGGATCATTTGATATGCGGCAAATTCGTGTCACTTAGATGAATTATGTATATCTACACTAGGGAGTGATAATTAGGCAAAAGGAAAAGTTATTCCACTAAAGAAACAGTTTCTTAACTATGAAGATAAGAGTAATGAGAGTGAGAAATAAGCGAAAATAAAATATGAAAATATATTTTGTATTTCAATGCTTGCACAATTCTCAATTTTTGAATTATTTAAAAAAATTCTCTTAATTTCTCTCTCTCTCTCTCTTTTTTTTTTTACTTAACATAGTTACCTAATTTTTTTTTAATGTCCTTATGGGAAAGTAAACACCAAATAAAATTAAAAAAAAAAGTCTATATTTATAATGATTGAAAATATAAAATTTTTCTCCAAAAATGGTATGGCGTACATGAATAAAATTCAACCTGTTTATTTGTGTAAACTGATAGTATAATTAATTTATGAGTGATTATTAAATTGAAAGTTACAGTTATAAAATGTAACTGAAAGCCATGTCAAATTTGTAATTCGATGTGTCCTCAACTTCCGTAGTTAACGAATTTATTTCAACACAGCAGAGAAATATTTTATTTTATTGAATTAAACCTGAACTATGTCGCATTTACTA
Organism: Maratus speciosus; assembly: GCA_963932465.1. Classification (NCBI taxonomy): domain Eukaryota; kingdom Metazoa; phylum Arthropoda; class Arachnida; order Araneae; family Salticidae; genus Maratus; species Maratus speciosus. The sequence continues at coordinate 185,405,969 of OZ010800.1, forward strand.
GATATTTCAATAATAATCAGTATAATTTTAGTATGGGCTAAAATATTACATGCAAAATTTTCCTATACAAACCAGATTCGCCTTCAGTAAACATAATCATCATAATGTGCGAATATGTTATTTGAAGAAAGGGTTAGTGAAAGAGTTTCCACACTACGAGTAGAGAAATAACAAATAACGTGGTAAAAATAATAATAAGTTGCTTTCGTAAAATTTTGAAAAAATAAATGTGTATATTTAGGGTGTCCCAGGATTCAAGGTAAAAATTTTTTTTTGCAAAATCAAATACGCATACCCTCTATTTTTTTTTCTATTTTGTCTGAAAAACATAAATAAAAAATATTATTGCAATCAGATAACGGTAACCCGTGCCGACTTTAGGTCAAACTTGAACATAAAATCTTATATGGGGAATACTATGGAAAAATGTAAAATGTATGTTTTTTTAGTACATAAAACACTATTATACTCAAAGAAGATATTTATTAACATGTTACAGTCAACGAAACATTACTGAGCTTATGTTCATTTCAATGTATTCTTTTTACAGTCGCGATAGAAATTTGTATGTACGCAACATAACGAAAATTGTTTTTGTTCCTTCGTCACCGTTATTAAATCATGAAAGTCCTGCTTCAATTTTACAGGTCTTTCAGCTGTATAGTTCATTGCTCTGAGCTTTGAGATCGTCTTTTTCGCGTCGGGAAACGAAGCATTAATCCCCCTTGAAGAGTGACTCTTCAAAATTATCATAAATTTTGAGTCTAGAAAACAATGAATGGCTTATGACAAATATGAGATCATCGATGCCTTTTTCTGTAAAAAAAAATTAAACAACAGGTAACAATCGCGTGATATAAATGAATAACTAAATAATTAATTACAAAATCAATATATGAAACTCGCCATACACTGAACTACTTTCTTCCTTCGATGGAATGAATATTTTTTCACGGGTCGAGAAATTTTCTCCATGTAAATTTGTCATCATTTTTAATTTTGTTTTTTTGTCAACATCATCATCATCAAAAAGTGCTAATACTGCTATTTCATCAGTCAAATACCATAAATGCTGGAGAAATCTCTGTACAGCAGCTTTCGAGACACTTTCGTTCACATTTTCGCAGATTTCAAAGATTTCAAAAATCAGAAAGCATTTTAGGGTTTTTTAGCTGCCAAAATGTATTGAAGCCATGTTTAGATTATCGCGATAAACAAGCAGACGTTTAACAGTGATTTCTTATCTTTGGTGTTTCATTTTAGGTGAAAACTAAATAACGAGACTTTTAGGGAGTAAACCGCTTGGGCCATACATTTAGCTTGGTACATAGCACCCAGAGGTCTGATTTATTTTTTTTTCTGCATCTCCACCTAAAAATATGACAGAAATTTTGATCAACTCTCGATAGTCCTTTCTGATCATAACATTTTAAAGTTCAGAGCGGTAAAATTCAAGCAAATTGCCAAGTTCAGATACGGGTTAGAACAATTCCACTGTTTCTCCATAGCACTGTTTTTTAGTGGGATAGATGTTCTTCCAATTCTCTTTGTGCTTTTTAAAGAGTGTAATATCGGGACTTGTTGTCACTTGTTTAATGTTCACCTCGAATGCAGCCTTTAATACCAGATCGTATACATGATGGTAGCAAGAAAAGAAAAGTATTTCCCTATCATTTTTTTTTTTCGAGGAGCGCACAGGCACCATTAAAACGACCTTTATTCGAAGCCAGAGTATCACAAGAGAGAATTTGGACTTTTTTTCGAGATTCCAATCTAAGATAGCCTTCCAAATAGCCTGCGCCTGTTCTTTGCCTGTATAATTATAAAGTCTCAATGCAGCAATGAGGGATTCTTTAAGTTCATATGAAATAACTATAAGCAAGCGTTCTTCTTTTGATTTTCAAGCACTCAAAGCAGACAATAGTTTGCCATCTTAATGTAAGGTCACTACATCTGGTACCTCGTTTTGGAACTCAATTTTTATATTTTCCGCGCGTTCCTTCCGTGTTTCTGTTCCGGCTCGGCTCTTTTTAGCGCTGAAAGAACATCCTATCTTCCTCTATTTTCATTATTTGAAATGCATCAGCATGTGCAATGACGGACAAATTGTCTAAAGTAGTTACAAATTCTTGTTCTTGCAGCTTGAATACGTCTTGTAATTTCTTTGCACTTTTTGTAAGTCTCTACAAACTTGATACATATTAACAAGCTTCCTCACACAATTTGGCAACGATTTCTTAGGCATGTGTGCCTGTTCCCAAATGATAATACTTTCACGAATAGCGATATTTGCAGTTTCATTAACAGTTAAATTCACTTCTCGCATATTGTAAAACAAAACTGCGAGAACTTGTCCATTAGACGGAAGTTTTGAATCCGTTATTTCATGTTTAATTTTCCCTATTAAAAATATCACTTTTTTAGAACTACACAATTCCACTCCCATGTTCTGCTTACTGATTAAAAACTATCCAGACATTTAGAAACAAAAGACTATCTTGGAATTATACGGACATTGACACATAGACGTGCGCTGTGCTCACTATACTGGTATACTGACACGTTTCACAGGTTTCGCACTGTTTCTTCACGGGTTGAGCATTGTCACAAGCATTCCAAAACCTTTTTTTTTTTTTTTTTTTTTTTTTTTTTTAGTTTTATTTTTTCCAGTTGCACTTGCTGGGTGCTTCACTACAGACACGTGACAGGGTGACATGTGTCAGCGTTCGCTCGCTAAGTACACAAGTATTGACTGAGACATTTAGATGCACGTCGGCACGGCTTCCCATGGTCCAAATTACATGAAACTTTATTTACAATTGTTTTGACATAAAAGGAAAAAAATGAGAGGGTATGCGAAAAAATGAAACGACTTTCATTTTTTCGGGACACCCTAATATATATATATATATATATATATATATATATATATATATATATATTTAAAAAAAACTATTACCGAAATCAGCGGCGTTATTCGCGAAATACGCAACACCGCGGCCAAATTAGGCAGTCGGGAAGAGTGGTAGACCCGATAACGGAAGAACCCACCAGCAAAATTTAAAAGATAAATTAAGTAAGTTTAAGCCATCGGGTTCGGGAGGTTTGGGTCGCTTAATACTTTAGGCGATAGTGGTGGTTTTGATGTCACTTATTAATCTGCGATCTATACTGTCTGAGGATTTCATATTTTAAGGGGATAAGAGACCTCCAAAATCTTTCTTTTATTTTCTTAAAATTGCACTTTAAATAGTATTCAAATACAAGCTAGATGAATTGTGCCTTATATTTATTGCACAAGAAATTAAAAATAATGTGGGGATAAGGAATTTTTCTAATTATTTTAGGCGTTATCATGAACTATTAAAATGCCACAACCTCATTACATATCAAATAAAATCCGCAATATTTGCTATGCCAGTTTGGTTTACACATATACAAATAAAACTGTGCATCGAATTTTATATTTTTGAATATAAAGGTAAGAAATAAATATATTTTTTTTAATTTTATGAATTTTTCAGCATTTTTGCATCTTAATTCTGCATTTTAACTAAAACTATGAACAGTTTTATTAAATTAACATTGCATTATTAATTTGAAAGCTTTAATCATTCTGACATATTAATGAAATTTATAATAAACATTTAAGAAGAAAGAAAAAGCAGATTTTTTAAAATATTATTAGATTACACTAGCCTGCAAAAGTTGGGTTATGTCATGGTTTTTGAACTTTTGATAATTGATTCTTATGTATTCTGTACCATTAAATTCGAAATTGAACTTCATTTTATTATCATCATATAAAGATTTTCACGTAAATTTTAAAGTAAAAAAAAAAAAAAGAAAAGAAAATTGTGAAATTTTGATACTATAAATATATGTGATTGTTCTGTTTTTAACTTTTAGTGATTAATTTTTATCTATTTTTTACCGCTGAATCCGAAAATGATGTTCATTTTTAGCCATCACAGCAGGGTCTCTCGCAAATTGCAAATTTCAAAGTTAAAATTTTCAAAGTTAAAATTGAACCTCCCCCCTATCTCATCGGACCACTCAAGTGTTTAGCTGTAAGAATCCCAGGATATGCAAAAATATTGAATAAATTATCGAATAAAATAAAATTAAATAAAAAAAAAATTACAAATGTTTTTTAGCATAAGATTTTCGCTATATTTTAACTTACACATTTACGACTTGCTAAAAAATTCTAACGTGATGGTTAAAAATGAAGGTCAATTTCAGATTCTGTGCTAAAAAGTACGTAAAAATCAATTATCAATAGTTAAAAAACACAGCCATCACCTCTACTTTATAGTATCCGATTTTTTTTATTCTTTAACTTTCACCATTTAGGGTTTGCAAAACATCCTGACATGATGGTTAAAAATTAAGGTAATTTTTGGATTCAGTGCTAAAAACTAAATAAAGATAAAAAAAAAAAAAAACAACAATCGCAGTTTTGTAATATCTAATCCAAAACTTTTTCTTGAACTTCTTGGCGGTAATCATTTCGAAATTTTTTGTGTTACGCTGTAAAATAAGTATAAATGGTAGCTACCGAAAATCATAATAATATTACATTGTTATCGGATTTGCACCAGTATATGAAATATAATCTCGATAGGATATTTGTAAGCGAGTTAAAGTTCGAGTACAAATTTTGAACTGGAAAAACATACATACAATCGTTGAAGTAACATAAAAACTTATAAAAATAACGTAATTTTTGTTAAAAGAAATCATAATAAAAAACAGTCTCAAACCCTGACAAATTAAAACGTATGTTATTTTAGACAATCTGAAACTTAATAATTGTTAACTTAATCGTAATACTTGTGCAATTTTTTTCTAAGCGCAGTTACACATGAAATAAGATCGAATGCTTTAAGCACATGGTATGTGACCCCTCAAATCCAAGCCGAACTATTTTGTTTTCAGAGCAGAAAAATGGCATAAATCATGCATTTTTAAAGTTTCATAACTCGTTAAATTTTAGCGATATATGAGTGGGACTTTTTTCGTCTTACTTGTCAGTGTAATAGGAAAATTTTACTAAATATAACTTATAGATCCGGGGGACCGTATAAAAATTTAAATTTCGTAATTTTTCAAGAAATGCTTTATTGACCCAAATCGCTTTTAAAATAATTCTTTACCTGATTTAAACATTTTTGTAATTGGAACTTTATGTTTATGACTAAAGGTTTAGGAATTAAACAATGGACACCGTTGAGAACGGACCCACTGTACAATTTCACACATGTCAAAATCTAAATTATGTTTGTTAATGTTCAAGGATCAGTACAAGTATATTATAGACTCTTCCTATATTATTGTATATTTAAATGTTTTATATCATATTTAGGTATTTTACACCAGTTCTACTATAAAAGAAATGTCAGTGTAATGCAAAATTTTCGATTGTATACTTCTCGAGATTTAAACTGATCTGTTTTCGTCCTTGGCGGAGTCGGATAAAGTTTTGGTTGGTTGGGTTTCGATAGCTGAGATTTTTTTAGGGGCTTCCGCACTTGTTTGCAGCGCACAGTTACTATTTTACCTACCGATACGGACGCAAGGTAACACCATTTTGTCTGCCCTGTTTTGTTGTATGTGTCAAAATTTTATATAAAATATATTTATTTATTTATTCCTGTCTATTCTACACCAGTTTCCCAAAAGCCGAATGAACTCCCTCCAGATAATTTTTAGTTATTTTTCTATTGCCTCAAATATTCATAATCTTTGAAAGTCTTATCTTGCAATCCACGATCCGATAAACAATTTTTGGCTCACAGACTATCAAACTCTGAGAGCTAATGTGCTCGTAGATTCTGTATGTACTTACGTATGGATGTACAGTCGTGGAAAAAAAAAAGTAAACACCCCCTACTAACTCCTCAGCAAATCATCGTAGAAGAAAGTTACTGGTACCGAACGATTGGAAATGAAGTCTACTTTTAAATGACGTATATAAAATTTTCTTAGGGGTCATCTACATATTAAAACGAATCCAAACTTCATTTTTTTCAATGGCAATGCCCAATTTTAACGAGATATTTCAAATCTTCCGTTCAAACTATGCCTAGACACCAAATTTCAAGTCATTTGAATGATAAGTTTTTGAATTATAACCATTAAAAATCGAGTGCTTCTAATGTTAAATTACATTTTCATATTTTTATTTATATCTCCCGAAATTATGCTCCTAATGTGCTAATTTTTTTTTTTGTAGTAATAATACTAATATACCCAAACATAAATAAGCTGAATTTGCAATTTTTATAATTTTATGATATGAATTATGAATTATGAAATTAATATTCGAAAAAAATATGAATTGCATCCTACAATTTTTTTGATGGATTTAGATTTATTAAGTCCTGATTTATGGAAATTCAAAAATTTCACATTTTTATTCCCAGTAGTTTTCAAATTATGCTTAAAAAACGGCAAAATGATGGTTTAAGGGGCCGTCTATGATGGAAGTGAGTAGGCATTTTGAAATTTATTCTGCCGTACTGTAATCTAACACGCTTCATTGACTCCTTGAGTGGCGCTTAAGGTGCCTTGATCAAGGAAGAGGCTCTCTCGGTGAACAATCCAGTACGGAACTTCAATTTGGATACAGCCCTTAAAATAAGCTCGTTTTAAAATAATTAATTTCTCAGAAACTTATGGTACGAATTGCATAAAAATTCGTTTTTAGGCTAATTGAAGGGTGTAGAGTTCATTTATGCTGTCAGAATTGGGTACTGCTATTGAAAAAAACAAAGTTATGGTTCGTTTTAATATGTAGATGGCCCTCTAAGCAAATTTTATATACATCATTTAAAAGTAGACTTTATTTCCAATCGTTCGGTACCAGTAACTTTCTTCTACGATAATTTGTTGAGGAGTTAGTAGGGGGTGTTTACTTTTTTTTCCACGACTGTACGTATGTATGTACGTATTGTGATAAATCTTGATAGAAATATCTGATTAACATCAAGTTTTGTAAACAGTTTCATTCTGATAAGGCGCTTCCCTGATTAGTTATGGGGGTTTCATTGGTTAAATATAAAAGGGTGAATTGAAGGCAAATCCCACTTTTAATTTTGATAAATGAGTTTTTCATTCAGAATTTTCCGATTTGCTTTAATTTTGGTACACGGGCTTATTTGGATAAGGCGCTTCCATAAGCTTTTGACATTTTTCTCAAAAAAGAGTACGTACTATTTTAGGAATAATATAAATAAATATAAGTGAAATACACAATTAACCTACCTACCCTGAGTGAGTCCAATCAACCCATTTCTATTATTTATTTCATGATAACTCCTTCGGGTTTTAACTAAATGCTCTTAAAAATTCCTTTAAATGCTTAAAAATGCTTTTAAAAATTCTTCAAACAGAAAAATATCTTAAAATTTCACTACGTGTAAATTACTTAAAAGATGAAAAATATTTAAAAAGGTGTTAAATTACTTCATTATCCTTATTACTTTAAACTATACGCATAGTCTTCGTCAGAGAATTCAAAAATATAAGCGTCATTTTTTCAAATTTCACATAGTTTGTGTCGGAAGGACTGAAAATGAAAGTGAATTCTCTGATGAAGACTATGTGTGTAATTGAAAACACTAAGGATATTAAAGTAATTTAACATCTTTTCAAATATTTTTCATCGTTTAACTAATTTACACATAGTGTAATTTTAACTTTTTGAAGATGAATTTAGCATTCTATTTATTTATTTGCAAATAAATATCTTCAGTTTATAATTTTTTTCAGACTTCGGGAATTATTTTTTTAACCAAAATAAAAGAAGCCTCATTTTACCTAAATGGGTCTAATCGACCCATGTCACTAATCACATATAAATCCATGGAAAGCAATTAGTGTGTATTTCGAATAATGATCGATAGATGGCGCTATCATACTGATATACTCAAGTAATGTTCTTCTAAGAATGTTCTAAGAATATGATTTATTTACCAATTAGAATAATTGTGTTAAAATTAATCTAGCGTAATTTCGAATCCAGCGATTTCTGGAGCTCCATTACCTGAGATTTATTCTGTTGAGCTGAAAAAGGTATCAGACCAGATGATATAATCATTAAAGTTATCTGGGTGAAAAAGTTCCACCAGATTCGTCCGGGATAGCTCACGTGGCAGAGCACTGGCGGCCACAGCCAGGAGATCCCTGGTTCGAATCCTGGTCCGGACATTTTTCGCCCAGTTGAGAATTTACATCTAATAATGTTCTTCTTGTTTTAGAGTGTTTCGCCATTTTTATGCAATATGGCACGTAATAAACGCGGTTTTACTGATGAGAAAATCAGAAAGCTTTGGCAAGTGTTCCTTATTGATAAATCTGATAAAGGCAGTGATAAAGAATTCATTGAAATAATTGAAGCTGATCATTTATCCATCGAAGAGGATGATGAGAAAACAGATATTTCCGATACAGCAGATGACAAATGGAGAGAGGATGAGATGGAGTCTTCAAACTCCTTTATTAGTCGCAACAAAACTGTATGTTGTAAATCCCCTCCAACTACATCAAAAGAACGGTATGTACTAGTACATAATTTATGTTCATTGTATTCTATATTTATTTTACATAATTTGTTCATAGTCAGGGGTGTTCCAGCTGTGGAACTCGGACCCCCCCCCCCCCCCCCCGCCTTCTACCATTACGTCAAATATACTTATCTTCGAGGAAATTTATAGAGATTTTTTCGGAATTTATATGCTAGGAGGGCTAAAAAAGGCACTAGGCGATGGCCTCTGTGTTTATTCTACAATTTAATTGGCATAGCTTCAATAAATGCATACGTTGTTTTTATGCATGTAAATCCTTCTTACAATCAGTATAAACTATACAAAAGGCACCTTTTCCTAAAGGAAGTTGACAAACAGATGACCGAACTTCACAGAAATATTTGGATGAAAATAAAAATATCCAAGTAACCATAAAGAAGAAATTGGCTAATGCTGCAGGTGGAAAAAAAGGGAAAGTATTAATTCAAATAAACGTGGAAGATGCAAAGAATGTGGTCCAAATAGAGATCGAAAATGCAGAGGAGATGTACTTTATGCTTATCTTTTCTTTGCCAGGAGAATGTAAATGTGTACTGAACATATTTTTTATCATAAAAAAAGCATCAAGAACAATGGAAATAAAACAAATTTGTAATATATTTATTATTATTATTATTTTCCAAACAAGGCATTTGAAGTAAGATGGGGGTAGGGCGGAGTAAAAAGTGGTGGGGGGGGGGAGGAATTATAAAATTTCTTGCCTCTAATAGTGAATATAAAAATAATATATGAAATAAAGCTAGATAAAAATACTTGTTTTTAGCTAGAGTAAATATATACTAAACTGGGTTTAATCGACCCATTCAGATAAAACGTAACTTATTTTCAACAGGTTAGGAAGGTTAATGTGAATATCCTGTGAGCTCAATGCCATGAGTTTAACTGGACACTTTTCTTTTCTTTTGTTATTCTTTATGGATATTTGCAATGGGAATACCAATGATTGACACCTTGAAATTATTAAATATGTATATATAAATAAGTAATATTTTAGGACTTATTAAAAATTTCATATCTTATTTTTTCAATTAATAACCCGGTGAGAAACTAATAACTGATTGGCAATTGTGTGAGACCTTGTAATTTAAAAGGCCGTTACGTGCGTTACCGCTCAAGTTCATATAAGAAAAGGACCTACCTAATCTAAAACTGTGATTAGCTTCATATGCCACTTCTGTAAGTTACAAAATCTGTTATTTTCTCTAGCACTAAACTGGTACCTTGATTGCAAACTGAAGATACACATGAAACATTAATTTTAGATTCATTTATCATATCTTCTTCTTAATCATATATTTTAGAATCTGGGGGCACGGCTGTGCCCTGCCAAGGCGAGAAAGCACAGCTGTAAGCATCCTTTTCTGGAAACAACTCAGGGTACTTTTGACAGCCCCATATCCCTGCGCTGGAATTTCCCAGGAACTTTAAACTTTGCTTTTCTAAAAGACTCTTCATATGGAAACAAATGTTTAAATGTACACGTTTCTATCTTTTCTCGTTCAGAAAATATATGAACTCAAAATTTCGCTTTTTCTACACAGACTGACTGACTCACCTATCATCAAAAATCTGACACACATCTTGTAGCCCTAGTAACTCGAAATTTGATCAGAAGGTAGTATTTGGGATACAAAAAAAAGGAAAAATTTGGAAAATTCGAAAACAAAAATCGAAAATCTTTTATCTTCCGTAATCGAAATTCTTGCCAATACTATTGCTCACTGATTATCAACACCATAAAACGCAGTTTGTCAACTAAAGCATCGTCTTTTCAACTATACTAAATCGAGCACGAAATAGCTGGGTCCTGAATACAGTAAAATTCGTTTTAATAGACTAGAACAAATAAATGTACTCTCAACGCTATTTTTAATGTACCTGACGAAATTCTATTTCGACTAAATTTATGAATGACTCCCAATTTCCAGCAAAAAATATGCTCCAACTTTGAACAGCTATTACTCGGCCAATTTTAATCGTAGAATAACGGGACTTTTTTTGTATTACTTCTCAGTGTAAAAGGAAAATTTTACTAAATATAACTTACGGGGCCAGGGGACCGTATAAAAATTTAAGTTTCGTAGTTTTTTACGAAATGTTTTTATTGATCCAGATCGCTTTTAAAATATTTCTTTACCTCATTTAACACTAGAACGCCGGACGGTGTCATTTCAACAACAAAGCATGTAAATTCTTTTATAAAATCTTTAAATTTTGATGGATTCTTTTTATTTCGCTTGACTTTTATTAAATATGTAGGAAGAAGTCACATAGAAAGTTTTGTGGAATTAGCTTTATGCAAACTTAGATTACGGATAGATTTACCTATAACGCCGGTCAGGTGTCAGTTGGACCCGGCAATAATTTCAATTCCCCTATTAATTTTTAATTTAGTTCTTCTGTGCGGTCGTTCCACTGTGTATAGAAGGGGAGTCTTGGAATGGCTTCTGACACCTGATCATCACGTGATCCGTTTCAGATGCATCAACACCTGCCGCCTCGATTTCATTTCTCACAAGGATACTGCATGCGCGGTTGCTTATAAGTTATGACTAGTAGAATTTTTGTGAGGTTTTATTTGTTCTTGTTACTTTCTATGAATAAAACTTAAAATGTCTCGTAAGAGAGGGCTTACTGCGGAAGAAATAACCGCGCTTCTAAGAGAATTGTCAGATAATGAATCAGACGGCGGAGAATTATCCGACATGCATGATGAATCTGATAATGAAAATTTTATTCCTGTCGTATCATCTGAATCGGAAAGCGATGAGGATATTGAAATTGATGATTCTCAAAATATTAATGAATATGCGGCTCGCGATGGCTCACATTGGAAAGAATGTGGTTCTCTGAAGTTAAACCGGTAGATTAGCAAACCAAAATATTTTGCGGGAAAATAGTGTAAATAATTATGCAATCACATTCAAATGATCCTCATGTAATCACTACATACAGTCATGTAAATAGTAGGTGTTTGATATTGTGTTGTAATGTGTTTCTAATTGTCATGTTAAATATTGTGTGTTAAATGTACTGTGACGTATATATATCCAAGAAAATTGTAAACAATTATGCAATCACATTAGGTGAAATGATCCTCATGTAATCACTACATACAGTCATATATCTCGATGTGAAATCTTCGGTTCGCCCAGAAAAATTGGGTAACCAATTGTGATTGTAATTGTAAATCTCACAGTAACCGAAATAAATCTCAGCAGCTTGATCAGGGACCCGACGCTCCCTCTCAGACTCTGGTTGAGAGTCGGGAGGAGCGGATGTGGTCTACCCCTCGGGATTGCACTAACACTCTAAAGCGAAAGCTGAGTTCCCGAGGTGGTCATCGTTGTCATCGCGGTCCAACTAAATATGCAAAAAGAAATGTGAATGATGACAGTGTTTTGAGTGCTTGGTTGCTTTTTATAGACAGAACAGTTTTAGAGCATGTAATAAAATGCACAAACACAGAAGCTCGTCGAGTATTAGAAAACAATGTTTGGTCTCTTTCAAAACAGAAACTGTTTGCTTACATTTCGATTTTGTATGCACGGGGAGTTTCAAGAGCTAGTAATCTGGAACTTCATTCATTATGGTCTACTACATGGTGTGTAAATTTTTGTAAAGAAACCATGTACAGAGACAAATTTTGTGAAATATCAAGATTTTTGAGATTTGATATCAATTCAACGCGCCGTAATCGAACAAAACAGGATAAATTCGCAATGATTTCGGAAGTATGGGATCGTTTTATTGAAAAGTGTATAAGCTGTTACAATCCAGGCCAGAACATAACAATTGATAAACAGCTATTTCCTAGTAAGACCCGCTGTCCATTTACTCAGTTTATAGCATCAAAACCTCATAAATACGGACAAAAATTTTGGATAGCTGCAGATTTAGAAAGTAAGTATATTTTGAACGCATTTCCCTACCTAGGAAAAAATGAAGAACGAGATCGAGACCAGAGACTTTCTGAGTATGTGGTTTTAAAACTAATAGAACCCTTTAATAATATGGGAAGAAATGGCACAGTTGACATTTTTTTTACTTCTCTTGAGTTGGCTAAGAAACTAAAGGAAAGACGGAAGGGTTTAGTTGGCACGGTGAATAAGGCCAGACGAGAAATTCCCGATTGTATAAAATCCGGAAAAGAAGCGTTATATTCAACAAAAATATTGAAAAATGAAGAATCGGGTTCAACACTTGCAGTTTACCAGTGTAAAAAGAAAAAAAAAAGTGATAATCCTAAGTTCTATGCATTCAAACAATGGAATTGCTAACAATTCAAAGAAAACACCTGAAACCACCAGTTTTTATAATGAAACGAAATGTGGCGTAGATATTGTTGACCAAATGTCATGGCAATATTCAGTCAAAGCAGGTTCGAGAAGATGGCCAATTCACATATTCTACAATATTTTAGACTTTACTGCCATAAACGTTTGGATTATTTTTAAAGTTGTGACGGGAAAACAATTATCAAGACGTACACTTATCCAAACATTAGCTGAAGAATTGCGAGCAGAATATATTGAAAAATCCACTAAAAACCCAGGAGCGATGAAGATGAACTGCGCACTGAAAATCATTCTAAGCGTAAGAAATGCGAGGTTAAAAAATGTCATGGAAATGTTACAAATAAAATATGTTTTTCTTGTAAAAGAATGACGTGTGGCAAATGCACAAAATATGTCAGCTATAAATGTATTGATGGTGAATAAAGTACGTAAATGCACAAAATGCACAAAATATGTCAGCTATAAATGTATTGACGGTGAATAAAGTACGTAAATGAAATTCCCCATCTCTCCTATTTATGTGAGCAAAATTACGCCATCCTTTGCACTGAGGACGGTTTGCTATAAGCTACCAAAACCTGTATGCTTAAAATTTAAAATTATTGGTGCTTTTTACGTTGATATTTTTAAATTTCTATTATATTGCACCAAGTTCTATCTTAATAATTAATGTAAGTAGTTATTTCTTTTGTTTATATTTTCATCTTGCAAAAATATTCTTATTTTACAGATATAATATTGTTTCTGTTTACCATATATATTTTCAAATCATCTTGCAGAATTATTATTTTTTTTACAGATATAATATTATTTGTGTGTACCATACATATTTTCATATCATCTTGCAAAATTATTCTTATTTTACAGATATATCATTTATGTGTACCAGATATATTTTCATAAAATCTTTCAAAATTTTTACTATTTTACAGATAATAATAATATTTGTGTATACGATATATCTATATTATAAAGGGCAAACATATCTGTGCGTAACGCATACGTCATTCTGCGAATGGCAACACTTTGAAATCTGAAATGAAATTTCGGTTTTGCAATTTTCGGTACTGCAAATTTTTAAACTTTTAAACATCTCACATTTTAAATGTTTACACCGCCGAATGCAGAAAAAAATGCACTTTTAATTGCAATATGTTTGAAAGCTGTTTCTCAATTTATGTTTAAGATATTAATTTTTTAATAGTTTTTAATACCAATTTCCTAATCGTGGCAACTGAAGAACTTCATTTCTATTAAAAGTGGTTTAGTTATCTTTATTGATTATATTGTTACTGATGCCATTTTCTCATTACAATTAAAAATATCTTTTTTCAAAATTTGAACAGAAAATGACGTTACGCTTTAAAAAAAACGCAATTTCCCTGATGATGCTGTTATATTTCACTATTTTTTCATTTCGCTGATATTGAGTTTGAGACAATAGGCAAAATATTTCAGCGACTGAAAATGACGTCATATTTAAAAGAAAACGATAATTTTATTTGATAAAACCAGATATTTCCCCTAGAATACGTCTAAAAGTTATAAATTTCTGGAATTTTTACGCGCAGGTACAGAGATTATACTAAGACGTCAAATCACGAGTGGGAATTTTAACATGAAAAGCTGTAATAGTTGACAAACGTGACTTCAAGTTTGAAAATATATTTATTAATAACCTATTGCGAGTTAAAATGGTTTTAAATGGTTAATATGGATGTGAAACGTGGAAAATGACTTGATTCGGTTTAGATTTAAGGGGGAGAAATTCTATGATTATGTCAAGGTGAAATCATTTTTGCTGATTTTTTATTCCGTAATACCAAGCATCAATTGATAACTTAATCAAAATTACTTATCATGATTATATCTTACTGATTACGTATATGAATAAGTTTAATTTTTCAATAATTTTAACAGTTGAAGTTTATGAAAAAAAGTATTTTGTTAATCTTAGGTTAAAATATGTCTTTGGAGAGTTAAACTAACAAGTGTAAGATGGATTTTTTATTGTAATTGTTGTTGTCGATGTATTAAAATTTTGATGCAAGTTCCTTTGTAAACATTTTCTTTCGTCGAAATTCGACGGGTGCTACCTCGTATTTGTAAAAATAGTATTGAAATGAATACTTTCTTCGAATTTTTCGCTTACTATCAACCAGTGTTGAATTGACACCTGGCCGGCGTTTCAGGGGGTTGCAAGATTTCCGGCGTTCTAGTGTTAAATCATTTTTGTAATTGGAACTATACGTCTATGGCTAACTGTTTAAGAATTAGCCATTAGAAACCGTTGAGAGAGAACCCCTGTACAAAAATTTTAAAGTAAAATTAATTTCTGACACGGAGAAGGAGGAAGGGGTCTTCCAGACAGTAGTTCTTACCTATAAACCTATATGAGTGGATATACTACGCTAGCCAACACCATGTGTTGACTGTGGTATCTAGAAGAAGACGGAGCCACAAAAAAAAAGTTTAAAAAATGGAAGTATTCCCCCATTTCAGCTCTCTCCTGACTGATTTAAGTTTGAGAATGTTTGTGATAATTATCACTTTTGGAGTTCACAATAATACGCACTTGAATGCTTTAATTTTCATTAGCTTTCTATTTAGCAATGATCAAAAGCATTTCTCATGTGGCTATATATTGTTCTAATGTTGATTATCTCTATTTTTCGAACTCCCTTTTATGGAAAAAATGGCTATAATAATAGACGTTAGCATGTTTTTTTGCTTATTACACTGACTAAATTTATTTTAGTCATTTTAATATTATTATCATTCGTGTAATATTTTCATTAGTAGCTGCATGGTTCGCAATATCCATATTTACAGTATATAGTATTGACCAACATAAAACTTGAGTATAATATAAATTCTAGAATAGAAGTAAGAAAAAATATATAGATAATACAAAATAAAAAGAAAGAAAGAAAAGATAAAAAAAAATAACACTATTTACGATGGACACAGTGATATCCGCTGAAATAGATTAGATGTCGTCATCTGAAGATGTATCTGGGAAGTAAGGATAGTTATTTATAAATATGAGTTCATTTTCCCACATAAATTTTAAGTTGTGTATTTTGTTAATGATAAGTGGAATTCAACTAATATAATTAATCCAGTACGGTATCTAATAGTTCGTTGCTTTTTAACACGATAATATTATGCTAGAGTGCAATTTAGAACATAGTGCAGTAAGGTGGAGAGAACCCCATAAACACGAAGTTTTGTGTATGATTTGTGATGAAAATATAAAGCTACTGATTATTTAAAGTTAAATCATTTAATTTATGATACAATGCAATAGGCTGTATGACTGGATTCAAGCGTTGGAATTATTGATAAAAAAAATTAAAACATCGATAGTGCGTTACTGATGCATGATTACATTGTCGCAATAGCTATAACTTCTCTGATTCTTTTTCCTGTAGAATTTGTTTCAAAATACTTTAAACATGCATTAAAAAGGGATTCATTTTCAAATCACAAGGCTGATTTTTAGGGAAAATTCTGAATTTTTTGCGACAGTATTATGTACCATAAACATACTCACACACACACACATATATATACACACACAGACAGACAGATGGTGATCATAATACTTCTCTTACACTGTGTTTTAAGAAAGAAAATACTTTAAAAATGTATTTAAAAAATAAAACAAATTGACTTATCAAATTGCGGTTTATACTATAAGACAGCAGCTCTTCCAACGTTTCATAACAAAAGTATAATTAAAGGGAAATTTAAACTATATTAACGTTTTCCACAAAAATACGAAGTTCCGATACGAGAATGTTAATTTTTAATCATTAATGTAACATTGCTAATGAGACAAATGTTTTTAAATTTATTAGTAAAATGTGCGAGTGAAATGGTCATACTGGCAAGAAATAATACATAAATACAAATGACACAGACATTCTGTAGTATTTCAATAATCGAGTACGTATTTCAATCTGGATACAACCCATACAATACGATCAATTTAAAATAATAAATTTCTTTAAAACCCATCGTACGAATTTCATGAAAATTTGTATTTAGGCTAAATGAAGGAAGTAAAAACTCTTTATGGTGTCAAACACGAGCATTGCTATTGAACAAAACAAAATTTGTGTTCGTTTTGATATGTAGATGGCAAACTAAGAAAACTTTGTATACATAATTTAAAAGTAGACATTACTTCAAATCGTTTAGTACCGGTAACTTTCTTCAATAATATTTTGCTGCAGTTGTAGTAGATGATGTTTACTTTTCTTTCCACGGTTGTACAAGGGCGGAGCATAAACTGTTTCTTTCCGAAATTTTTTTCGTGCTAGCTCGGAAAAGTTGTGGAATGGTCAGAGAAATATATCCAAAAAATTACAAAATAATCAATACATAGCTTCCGGTTCCATTTTGGTATCTAAATGTGGAAAATTAGCCAAAAATGATGCAGATTTTCACATTTTAGTGATTTTTTTTAATTTTCAATTTTCTGTTCCCGCTACCACGGAGAAGTTGGAAGAATATACAAGGAACATAAATGAGAAGTTTTTAAGTTATCGAGAAATATTTTTTTGTTTCACTTTGGAGTCTAAAATTGCCAAAGTGGCCGAAAATTATGGAAATCTTCACATTTCAGTGATTTCTTTTAAATTTCCGATTTTTGCATCCCGCTGGCGCGGAAAAGTCGGGAGACAAGTAATGGTCACCAAAAAGCCGCCTTCCAGCACTAGCTAGAGCGTGAGACAGTATGGGGGTGTTTGAATGAGTTGCGGCATCAGTAGCAAGTGCAGTTCTTGAAGACTTACGAGTTGTGACAGATGATGGCATGCCCAATGTTATAGACAGGCATAAGATAAGAAGAGAAAGAAAAAAGTATCGCTTGGGACAAATAGTCCAAGATTTCAGTTTCAACGTCACCAATAATTTGAAAGATCTGTATTTTGACGGTCGAAAACATTAAACATTAACTCAGATGAACATTAAGGGAAAGCTGGCACAACAAAGAATGCTTGAGATACTCGTAACGCTAATAGAAAAACCTGGTTGCAATTGCATAGGGCATATGTTACCAATAACCTCTTCTGCTAAAGACATTACTAAAAGTATAAGAAAATTTTTCACAGAGCGTCATATTGATTTCACTACACTGTTAGAAATATAAGGTGATGATACCGCAATAAACGCGGGAAATATAGGTGGTGTTTTCCGCCGTATAGCACAGTTTTGTAAGAAATTCCTACAATGGTTCGTGTGTCAGCTGCTTTGTAACGAGCTACCGCTCAGGCACCTAATGAAGCACTTAGATGACGATGCAACTGACCCTAATACGTACAATGGACCAATTCCAAAACAGCTTCCAAATTGTGAACTTTTACCTGTTGTGGAAATTAACGTCGCAGTCCTTCCTGCAGATAAAACTAATCTGAGCACAGGACAGAGGTGCCTGCTTAAAACCTGCACCGCAGTTATAAATGAGTTTTGCGCTGAGAATTTGTCCCACAAAAATCGTGGAAAACTTTCCCCCATGCCCGATGGTTGACAACGACTAACCGAATCTTGTGTATTCATATTGGTTAACAGAATCCCGCTATCGAAATACAAGTTTAGACTTAGTTTATCATAAAGGTTTAAACACTTACGTGATTCACAATCCAATTGCATGTCAATTGCACAGATATAGCACAAAATCTTTGGAAAACAATTTAAGCTTCACGTTAATTTGCAAATTTATCTGAATCTAGTTGTGGGTCGGGTCATCCAATGAAATGGTTACTCTGATCATCCTCAAGCAATAGTCCTTGCAATGCTTGTCTACCCAAACTAGAATGTACAAGAATTTGCTCTACGCAGGGTTTTGAAAGCAAAGAAAAAAAAACGGGAGCTGGAGTTCGTTTTTTACAAATACCTGAACTTAACTTTAAGCGCAATCTTGCATGGATCTCATAGACTGCAGAACTTAAAGCATCACAACCTTCGATTACCACTTACTTCTCGAGTGAAGACATAAAGGAAATGAAACAGCCGCCTATTCTCCATTGTCGACAAATACGTCCCGTGCCACACTCTATGTGTTGAAAGAGGAGTAAAACTGACAACAGCTTCCTTTGCAGTCGTCGAAAGGAATAAGCGTGATGGTTACATCAAATCCAGAATGGAGTCAAGGGGTATCATGCCATCGTTTGAAACCAAAAACCAGTATAGAAAGAAAAATATGGAATCTCGTTAATGAAATACGTTTAATTTACATTTGCAACTTTTATTCTAGAACTCCATATACACTTATTTATGCAAAATCTGTGTATTGCGTGAATAATAAGATTTATATTTTAATGTTAAAAATTATCATTTACGAATATCTAATTTTGGTAAAAGAAATGCTTTACCGTTCCAAAAATAATTTTTTATTCAAATTTTTTTTCATTTCTTTCTAGTACTAGTACTAGTTTCTTTCACTTTTGCGTGATTTCTCATATTAAGACCCTAAAGTGGAACAGGAACATAATTATTATATACTCTAAAACTGCACTTATATTCGTTATTTATTCCTTCAACTTTGTTGCGCTAGCGGGAAGAAAAAATCTGGAATTAAAAATTTTATTGAAATGTGAAAATTTGTATCATTTTCGGCGAATTCTCCATATTGAGATCCCAGGGTGAAAAGTTTTACTCCCCGCTTTAGGGTGGAGCGTAAATTTTTATTTTCGAAATTCTGTTCCAGCTAGCTCGGTAAATTTGTGGAAATGGTTCAGAAATTTGCGCACCAAATTTCAAAATAATCAAATTATAGCTTCCGGTTACACTCTAAAAGTGGTCTATTCATCCAGCACAGGTGAGACGTACAGTAAAAGCCAATGTAACTCCCTAAAGAGAAAACTGCCTGAATTAAAAGATATAACAAGGCCGCAAACACTGCAGTACATTTGTTTTGAGCCGTGGAATGCATCCTTCAAATAAAGACGTTATTTTAGCCGTAACCCTCTAAAATAAAAGTAAATATACATTATCCATACTAATATTATAATGAAGTAAACTTTGTTTCTTTGTTTCTTTATTCGAGGTAACCTCTAGAACTAGAACCGATTTCAAAAGAAATGGAACCACATTATGGTGTTAGTCCTTATTTCAACATAGGCTACATCTAATGACGATGCCACTACCCGGAATGGAATGCAACTTTTTTAAAAAATGCAAACAACTTTTTTAAAAATGAGATTTTTGTGTTACTGAAGGGCATAGAAGCATGAAATCAGGCATGGTATTTAATTATTAGATATAAATTATCTCTAAGATCATTCCTTAAAAATGTCGAAATTTAAAAGTGATTATAATGCGTGAAAAGCATTCTAAAAAACTTTCTAAATGGCGATTTCTATGCAATCTCAGGAAGTATCAGATCGATTTCGAAATTAATCGTTACAAAATGATGGTGACAGGCTTTATTTTATTTGTCAGTGTCACTACCACCTGACGGTTGAAGAATCAAAAATCATTCTAAATTGCGATTTTTGTATTACTGAAGGGCCTCGAAATATGAAATATGTCATGGTAGTTACTTATTAGATATAAATTATCTCTAAGACAATTTCCTAAAATATTCGAAATTTAAAAGAGTTAAAAAGGGACAAAAAAGTTCTAAAAAAGTAGTAATTTGCGATTTCTACTGAATCTCAGGAATTATAAAATCAATTTCAAAAGTAATGGCTGCAAATTGATGGTGAGAGTCCCAGTTCCAACATATGCTATACTTTATGTTGTTGTCGCTACAACCTGGGCATAGCAGGAATAAAAAAAAAAAAACTAAATTGACTAAATTGCCTTTTTTGTGATACTGAAATGTCTAACATTAAAAAAAATTTGGAACTTAAAAGAGACAAATCCTTCCTAAGAACTGTCGAAAGAAATTCCTAATTTAATAGATGAAGTCAGCGAAAAGTGTTCTAAACGTTCTAAATTTAGATTTTTATGCAGCCTTATGAAATACCAATCCAATTTTAAAAATAATGGTCGCAAATTGGTGGTGATAGAACCTGCTCAAACTTAACATTTAAAACTTTTATGTCGGTGCCATTACCACCAGAGCGTTGTAGAAGATAAAACTTTCTAAATTGTGATTTTTGTGATACTGAAGACGTTAGAAACTTTAAATATGGCACGGTAGTTGCTTATAAAATATAAATGTCCTCTAAGAACTGTCGAAAATAAATTCGAAATTTAAAAGTGGTGAATCGAGGGACAGTATCGGAAAGCATTCTAAAAACATTCTAAAAACATTCTAAATTACAATTTATAAGAAATTTAAGGAAATAATAAACCTATTACAAAAGTAGTGGTTGCGAATCAGTAGTGACACTTTCTGATCCTACACAGGCTATATTTTACGCCGGCTCCTCTAGCACCTTATGTTGGCAGGTACAACAAACGTTCTAAAAATGTCTTTAAAAACTTTCTAAATTACGTTTTCTAATGAAAATTAGGAAATACCAAGCTGATTTCAAAACCCAACGTAGAAACTTAATGGAGTTTCAACATAGGCATTTTATGTTAGTGCTACTACCACCAGAAATGTGGTAGACTGTTAGATAATTAACTTGGAATTTGACATGATGCTTAATTTAAAATTTAAATTCGTACTAAAAACGGTTTCTAAAATATTAAAATCTTCAAATGATTACTGAAATGAGGATAAAAGCTTTAAAATACTTTCTAAATGATCATTTATTTAGTATTAGTTTTCGTTTTTCATATTAATTTTTTACTCATTTCTGCCTAGAGCAGTATAATAATGAAGTTTAGACAAACTGTGGCTTAATTAGTAATTTCTTAATGACTCATAAAAATATAATTTCTTCTATAAAACATTAGGCTTACAATTATCACTTGGCATATTTCAACTATAACGGTAGCAAAGCACGGGCTTTGCTAGTATATATTAAATAAGTAAAAATAAAAGTAATTATACATTCCAATTATTATAATATCATACTAATAATCATTAATAATACGAGTAAATATACATAATAGATAATTAATAATAAAAATAAATATACATTATAAATAATAAATATACCATAATAAATGACCACATAAATACACGCATAAAACATTTGGGATATTTATTCCACATTTGCCTGATGAAAGCATTGTATAATAAGTGGAATACAAACTTTAATATTCCACTATCCCTTACAATCTTTTAATTTTATTATAATAACAATTGTGCAATCGTATATTAAAATATTTATTTTAGAACAGAACATTGATTTGATGATAAACGGTTCACATTTTCTTCAAAGTTGCTGTACTTTTATGCACAAACTTACTTATATTTGCTATTTTATTTTCAGCTGAAAAAGTTTCATAACGAGATAACCAAAAGCACGTGTTGAGTGCATTATTTCACTAAAAATAAAAAAATAAAAAAATAAAAATACTAAAGATATAGCTACGAAAATTCCATAAATAATTAAGAATAAAAATTTAAATGATTACGAATGATAGGCTTAGAAAGTAAATGTCAACTCTCTTTAAGCATATATTGCAGAAAAGTGGTCAAAGTTCCAAATACATACCAAATTTTTATTTGTCTTTGAAATTTAAAAAAAAATGGCGATGATCGAACAAGATAAATTTCAAACAACATTCATTAATTAGAAATACATTTTAAACAAAATTAAACTCCAAGTATAAAACAAAACAAAACTTCATTTTTATATATTGCTTTAAACATGGACATAAAGTATGTACTACAGAAGCGCTCAAAAGTATTTTGACAGAGATAATAATTCGCTTAATTGAAAAGAACAATAAAATACAAAAATCAATCCTTTATTTTATTTCACCATATTTAATGTTTTAATTTTAACAAATTAACAATAAATATTAATGATATTAATAAAATTATACATATACTATATATATATTTATATCTGAATTTTGTCATGCTGTAACTCTCGAATTTTGTAACCGATTTGGATGAAATTTTTCATATGCATAATGCATACTAATGCCTCGACCGAGTTCGTTGACCAGCTTCATCCGCCATATTGTTTCAAAATGGCGGCCATTTGAATTTTGTGAACACGTTTGGAAATTTTTAAGTTTCCTAACTTTCTCTTTAAAATGACCTATGTTGTTAACTTACACTGTGTGACTCTTTAAAATATATTTTAATGTTTTTAACATTCTGTTTAAAATGATACATAACAGTTTGCAATTTGTGAAACATAACCTTTACTATAAGAATACAATGTTAGAAAACATAAAAAAAATAAAAAATTCCAATGGCCGCCATTTTGAAACAACATAGCTGATGAAGCTGGCCAACGCACTCGGTCGAGACATTAGTATGTTTTATGCATATGAAAAATTTCATTTCAAATCGGTTCAAAAATTCGAGAGTTACAGCATGATTAAATTTAGATACATATATATATATATATAGTATATGTATAATTTTATTAATATTATTAATATTTATTGTTAATTTATTAAAATGAAAACATTGAATATGGTTAAATAAAATAAATGATTGATTTTTGCATTTCATTATTCTTTTCAATTAAGTGAATTATTATCTTTGTCAAAATACATTTGAGCGCTACTGTATTTAAAAATAATAACTACAATTTCAAAAATAGTTATACATTTGTTAAATACAGTCGTTTTTCTTGTAGTGTGTCTATACATAATCATAACATTTTACTCATATTTAAACGTATTAACTTCAAAAATTTTCTCATTTATATAAAATGTATTTCCCAAAAGCATAAAAACTTTTTTTTTTTTTGCTCCAGTAATTTAACAATAACAGGAAAGTATTACGCAAAATATTTTTAACATGAAACTTTCATTAAAATAAATGATCAATCTAAACATACCCTGGAGTTTGAGATATTCATGTCCCGTTTCCGACCGAGCGAATTTAAGAAAGAAATCCCATATTACTTATTCCTAGACACATATTCACCATCTCAGGGCGATGTTACAAATGTGTCATTATTATGAATAATTTATATCCTCTCTAAAGAAAGATATTTATACGCAAATAAATGTTTCTGCATAAAATGATCTAAAATGTGATAGGAAATCTTATTTCTTGAAAAATAAATAAATATGTATTACATAGTTACATATTTTCATTTTCATTTTTCAATAATTATTTCATATTCAAAGTTTTGATTAAAATAAACAAACATGCATCTTTCTATTGATTTTCGTATTGAATTAAAAATTTTATTTTTTATTCCGTGCTCAAGATGAGAGTACTATTAAACCCTGGGTGACGAGCGCCCGGTATATGTGCCAGTCAAGCTGCTCAGAATACTTCATTATTCCCACCAGTTATTTTTTATTATAAAGTTTACCTTATTTAATCAGAGCATTTTTGCGATTCAATTACAGAAAATTTTCAGGTTTGAAAAACTTGCTGTAAACGATTAAAAATTAAGCAAAAGACTCTTGTCGCGAAGGGTTTAAATACACTCATATTTTGTGAAAATTGCAACACCATGAATGAGTCAATAGAATTATGTGAAATTTAATACATTAACGACTGGTATTGTTACAAAGAAATGATTGCATTCTTAACTCTTAGACTACAAGTGGGGCACTATGTCACAGAGCAAATTAAACAATTACCTCTGGACACAGCAGTCCATGAAACGCTTGGAAAACCATGTCTGCTTGTCCCATTGACCTCTCACGTTCATTTGGGATCGGACCATTTGCTCGGTAGATGCTAAATTTATTTTAAAATATCCCACAGAAAAAAAAAAATTATAGTCAAGTTGTTAAAGCAAATATATACAGGGTACAATATGTTATCTATCGCCGACCTTTAATTTCGCAACCGTTGGCCGTAGACATATAGTTCCAATTGCAAAAACGTTTCAAATAAGCTAAATATTCATGTTGTGGCATTATTTAAAGCAAAAAATCAATTTTATAAAAATTATGAAATCTAACTTTTTATACGGTACCCCAGTCCCTATAGTTATATTTAGTAAAAGTTTACACATATCATAACAGATATAACACAAAATGTTTGACATCTGTATTGCAAAAATTGACACAGTTATTAAATTTCAAAGTTTGAGATTTTTGCACATGATTTTGTCTTTCATTGAGGGATCAGTTAAAATATGAATTAAAGTAATTCGAGATTAAATTCAGGGTGCAATGTCCTTTTTACGGCGAAACCACTTTTAGCCGGTATCTAAAATTTGAACTATCTTTTATGGGTCGAACAATATTCAAACGTCAAAGTAGGTAGAATCGACAACGGGAAAATAAAACATACTCACTGAGGACTATACGAATGCAGCGGAATTGTACGCTGATTTTGATCTCGAATTACTTTAATTTATCTTTTATTTGATCCCTCAATGAAAGCCAAAATCATGTGCAAAAATCTCAAACTTTGAAATTTAATAACTGTGTCAATTTTTGTAGTACAAATGTCAAACCTTTTGTGTTATATCTGTTATGATATGTGTAAACTTTTACTAAATATAACTATAGGGACTGGGGGACCGTATAAAATGTTAGAATTCGTACTTTTTATAAAATTGAGTTTTTACTTTAAATAATGCCACATCATGAATATTTACCTCATTTGAAACGTTTTTGTAATTGGAACTATATGTCTACGACCAACGGTTGAGAAATTGAAGGTCGGCGATAGATAACATATTGCACACTATATATATATATATTTATATATACAGGGTGATTCATAAAAGATGGGCAGAACTTTAAGGGGTTATAGTACACTTAAAGACAAATAATATTAAATAGGAGACTAAGGGTCCCAGACGTATTCCCAAGGAGATAGGGGGCATTAAAGTTTAGGGTCCGAAATTTCAAATGATTATAAAACATGGAAAAATTGGTCGATTCGTTTGCGGTTTTTGCAAAAATTTTCTTTATGCCAGTATTTTCTTGAAATAAAATTTTAAAGTTCAATTTCAAAAAATGCCGATAGGGGGCGCTTTAGACTTTGGAGTAACAAACAACTATTTTTTAACGTTATTTTTTGTATTTCTTTAAATGATTTCGAAAGCTTAGACTTAAACTTAAATTTTGATCTAAAAATCTGAGTCCTAACGAGTAGTTAAGTAGCATAAACTGAAATTTGAAATTTGAAACCCTTCTCCCCCCAGAACAAAAATCAGTTATTCCCGATCTTTGTGTCGTAGATTAGGCTCTAACTACTGCCGCGTTTTGCTAAAATTATTCTTTATGTCAGTACTTTCTTGAAAATAAATTTTAAAGAAATTTTTCAAAAAATTCCGATAGAGGGCGCTTTAGACTTTGGAGTAACGAACAACTATTTTATACCGTTATTTTTTGTGTCTCATTAAATGCTTTCTAAAGCTTAGACTTAAACTTAAATTTTCAGCTCAAAATCTGAATCGCTGAGCGTGGTTCAGTAGCGAGGGAAGGGGGTTCAAATTTCAACTTCTGAACATAGTTCAGTTTGCACTACTTAACCATGCCCAACGATTCTGTGCTGTGATACGAGGCAAAAATACAACTTTCGTCAAGGACTGCATAGTCGGAATTCACTCATAAAGGCACTGGCACAGTTGGAAACGTCGCTCATGCAAACGTTAAAGCTCCATTCCTGACGCTAGTCACCGGGTGAAAAAGGAAACAGAAAGTATGCAAATGTCAAATGGGGAAGAAGAAGAACACGTATGCAAAATTTCGACACGATTCAGGCATAAAAACCACTGAACGGTGAGTCAAGTGTAAGTCGCTGTAGTAATGAATCGGAAGATGGTGCCCTTCACGAATAAGGAAAAGGCTGAGATGCATTTAATTTACGGAGCGGCAGATGGAAATGGTGCAGAGGCACAACGAATGTACGGAGAGCGATTTCCCAACAGGCGGTTGCCTAACCGCAAAACTTTCGAGCGCTTGCACAGACAGTTGTGTGAGACGGGATCATTTCTCGCTTCCCGGTCGAATGCAGGTCGTGCAAAAAAGGACGAATCAGTAGTTGTTGCAGAAGCCATTCTGGATGTAGTAGCGGCGCAGCCAAGTACAAGTACACGAACAGTGGCTAGGCAGGTGGATACCTCACAGTCCATGACTTGGAGGGTACTGAAGGATGAACATTTGCTCCCGTTTCATGTGCAACGAGTCCAGAAACTGTCTCCAGGGGATTATCCAAATCGTATTGAATTCGCCCGCTGGTTTCTGCAGCAGAACGCGCTAAATCCACATTTTGGACGAACTGTGCTTTTCACCGATGAATGTACCTTCACACGTGAAGGTACATTTAACACACACAATGCACATGTATGGGCGGATGTCAATCCACATGCTACGTATCCACATGCTCATCAGAGACGCTTTTCCATCAATGTTTGGGCAGGAATCCTCGGAGACCACCTAATCGGACCGTACCTTCTTCCTGAACGCCTCAAAGGTAAAACATACGTCACATTTCTGCAACATGTGCTGCCAGACCTGTTAAACGTTGTTCCTCCACGCATCCGGCGGGTCATGTGGTTCCAGCACGATGGAGCGCCAGCCCATTACGTACGAGACGTCCGCAACTATCTGGACATCACATTTCCGAACAGATGGATTAGTCGAGGTGGTCCTGTTGCTTGGCCTGCTCGCTCGCCAGATCTTTCACCCCTCGATTTCTTTTTTGGGGACGATTGAAGGCTCTTATGAATGAGACACCCATTGAATCCCCCGAGGAACTGGTCGCCAGACTTTCCGCGCTGTAGGGGAAGTGCTCGAAAAGCCTGATGTTTTCGCGAATGTTCGCCGTTCCATTCTTCGCCGTTGTTCTACGTGCATAACCTCTGGTGGTCACAATTTTGAACATTTATTGTAATTACATGTTAATAAATATGCTTTGGTAACATAATCCTAATTTGTGTCTTTTTACCTCGTATCACAGCACACAATGTGTGGACATGGTAAACTGAACTGTGCTCAGGAGTAGAAATTTCAAACCCCTCTCCCCAGAAACTTAACCACGTCTAACGATTCAGATTTTGGGCTGAAAATTTAAGTCTAAGCTTTAGAAAGCATTTAATGAGACACAAAAAATAACGGTATAAAATAGTTGTTCGTTACTCCAAAGTCTAAAGCGCCCTCTATCGGAATTTTTTGAAAATTTTCTTTAAAATTTATTTTCAAGAAAATACTGACATAAAGAATAATTTTAGCAAAACTCGGCAGTAGTTAGAGCCTAATCTACGACACAAAGATCGGGAATAACTGATTTTTGTTCTGGGGGGAGAAGGGTTTCAAATTTCAAATTTCAGTTTACGCTACTTAACTACTCGTTAGGACTCAGATTTTTAGATCAAAATTTAAGTTTAAGTCTAAGCTTTCGAAATCATTTAAAGAAATACAAAAAATAACGTTAAAAAATAGTTGTTTGTTACTCCAAAGTCTAAAGCGCCCCCTATCGGCATTTTTTGAAATTGAACTTTAAAATTTTATTTCAAGAAAATACTGGCATAAAGAAAATTTTTTGCAAAAACCGCAAACGAATCGACCAATTTTTCCATGTTTTATAATCATTTGAAATTTCGGACCCTAAACTTTAATGCCCCCTATCTCCTTGGGAATACGTCTGGGACCCTTAGTCTCCTATTTAATATTATTTATCTTTAAGTGTACTATAACCCCTTAAAGTTCTGCCCATCTTTTATGAATCACCCTGTATATATTAAGTGTCCGAAATCAATATTTGATGTAGCCACCACGCGCTACAATAAGTGCTGATATACGACATGGAGTTAAACAGATTTTGAATGCCTGCCTGGAGAAGAGTATTACATATTGTGTGTATGTGTAACCATCCGTAGAAGCTGCAATACGAGGATCACGAGCGAGACGGCTACCAACAAAATCCCTCACATGTTCAATTGGCGACATATTCGGCGAATACGCAGGCCAGCGAAGAAACTGTATCTGTTCTGCTTACAAGAAGCTTAAACATTCGTTACAACATGTGGGCCGGCAATATCTCATTGAAAAATATCTCCAAGAATGCCTTGAAGGAAAACAACGACTTCGGGTTCCTGCACTTCACTGATGTACCTGTTGCTGTTCAGATTACCCACAATTCGTGCATCTGCGATCTTCCATGATTCGGAATCGCATGACAGACCGTAACTTCCGGTTTTCGTCCACTATGATTTTCGATAAATCACTCCGGAAGGTAGCGTTCCCCGGCATAGCGTTGAACATGAATGCGGCAATGATGGTACCACAAATTAAAGCAGGATTCGTCAGATAAAACAACTTTTTGCCAATGTGTGTGACAGTCTGTATGTTTATGATCACATTACAGCCGCAGGCGTAGATGCTTTTGCGAGGGGGATCTTTTATAAAGGATGTCTTCCACGCAGTCCACGGTGCTGCAGACGTCGGCGAATTAACGATGCAGACAATGACACACCTGTAGCAGTTTACCAATGTGCTGCCAACTGTCTAGATGAAGCTGCACGGTCCATCAGCGCCATACGGACAATGTGTCTATCATCGCGCGTTGAAGTCACCGTCCGGGGTCCACTCTCAGATTTCAGAGTTGTCCGATCCTCATTGGCCTACTGCTTCCACTGCTACCTTTTCCCCAGTCAAATGTTAATATGACGTTTCTTTGTGTTTGTAATTAGGTTTTATTGTCAAATATTTTATGTTTGAAATATTAAAACTATGCTTTTTACATTTAAATTTTTATCAATTGAATAAGAATAATTCTATAGTAAAATATTGGCACATAGTTTTCTATATATCGTTTATTTTCCAGCGACATTTTATTGCAAAAATTTCATATGAATTTTTTTCATTATTTTCTGTATATTCATTTTCGTTGGAGACACGTTTTCTTCACACATTTATAATAAACTGTTATTAAATAATTATTATATTCTGAAAATAAATGCGATTTTTTACAATGAGATATAAAAATTTCATTTGATGTTCTATACAATGCAATGGCGATATTAAAGTAATATTCATCATGCATGTCTGGGAATGGCAGAGTAACAAAGAACGTGAAAACTTCCTTTAATTAGCTTTAAATGAATAAATGTTGATATTATTCTATTATTATATTAATAATTACAGTGGAATCCAATACATAAAAAAATCCCTAATTTTATTTTAAACCCAAAATATTAAAACTCATAATTTTTTTTCAACACCACCAGCGATAAAGTACATTTTACACGAGATAAATAACCAAAAACTGCTATTTTCAGTTACATTAACATTTAGTTGATTTATATTATAGTAATCCAAACTAAAGTTTTGATAAAACCATTTGAATTGTTGGCATATAAAAAGGGCGAAATGTTCATGTTTAAAATAATTTCCTTCTGAATGATTTTTTTCTGATCATGAGTACGATTTTTCGGAAATGGTCGCAAACATTTTCTTAATGTTCTAACACATTGTACAGTAACCGAAAGCGCACAAAATGAAATATATGTTAGGTACTTTAGTTAGTATTTATAAAATTATATTTGTTTTTGTGTTTCAAATATTTCTGAATTGCCGACTGTTATTTAGTATTACCTTTTTTTTTTTTAAATAAAAGAAGGAAGTATTTCTCTCAATTTTAATTCATATTAGTCAGAAAACATTTATCTATTTAATATAAAACATCGCGAGAATTTTACTCAAGTATTAGAAAAATCATCCCAGAACTTTTATTTAAAGCTATTAAAGTATTTTTATGTGATTTATATTTTGTTTGTTTATTCAGATATTTCTGGTTGAATCGGAAAATTTTCAATTGGTCATCATTTGGTTCATTTGTCAAACGATCAGTTGTTGGTATATTTAGTGTTTAAAAATTATTTTATACTGTTAAGTTATTTGAATGTTATCCTGCGTGCAAAGGAAAATGCAGGCATCCACCTATGCCTTTAAAATGATAAATATATATATACATCTATGTTTTGGAAAAAAAGGTAATAAAATGAAATAAAAACAGTAAGTGTATTTAAATATTTTTTTTCGAGTGTGTTGAATATTTTTTATCCTAACAATCTTTATAACTTTTAATATTTTCAAATGCTTACATTTCCCTGAAACTTTTGAAAAAACATGATTAAAGGCAGAGAAGTGGGAATTATCAGTTTCTCTATTTAAATTTTATTTAACGAGGCAAAAATATATTTTTTATTAAATAAATAAAAATGATATATAAATGTATTTAATATAATATGTCAATATAAAACTATAGGGGAGAATAGCCATATTTGGACCGTCGCTATTCTGCCGTTAATTACAGAAAGAGACGCCACCTACCTCTGAAATCCTACTCATCAGAATGATGTCATTTATGATTAGAAGAAGCACCCGCTATCCACGTGCTGTTTTCAGACAATTAAAAAAAACATAAAATTAGCTGTTTTGATCTATTTATTCCTACTAAATGTAAGGAAATACTTTAAAACTAAAACCAGTTGTTATGTTTTTATATAAATATCTAAATTTAGGCGTTTATTGCGCATATTTATCACGCGGATTTGTTTGCTTTCGTTTTTGTTCTTAGACTTGAGATTATCTGTTTTTAACAATGGCGCATTTGCCTTAATTGAATCAATTGGAGTTGCTTAAGTTGGACCAGGTATACGGTCATTAATCTGAAAAGTAAGTAATGAATTTCGAAGTCTGTACACATTGGACACTATTCGTTTATGTTTTTATATTTTACAATAGATTACTATCTCCATCATGCAATTTTTTTAATATTTTGATTAAAATGTTTTCTGTATATCTGTATCAAATTCTTTATACAGTTTAGGCCTATATAAACATACTATATATATTTTGCAGGTTTATGCAATAAATTTTGTTTGCAATTTATTTTATATTGTATGTATTTGTATTTATTTTCATTGAATTCTTTATTTCATCTAAGTATTTGATTTAAAGTTTTGTATTTAGAAACTTCTAGACTTATTCTCGAAAACGAGATAGGCACACTGCAGATAGATCCGCTGATTGACTAGCTAGTGAGATATCAGAGTCAGAGCCAATATCCATGAAACCTACTAAAACTAAGAGAGTAAAAAAAAATATGAAAATGACACAGACAAACAGTCTGGAAGAAAAACATCAGTGGCAGCGAAAGTTGTTTAAGATATATGAAAAAAAAAGAAAGAGTAATTTCAGGAGAGATTGACCCGCAAGAAGACTGCAGCTACCCCCCCCCCCCCCATAAAAATCAAAGAACCATAAAAATTGTTATTCCCCTTTCTAAAATCACTTAAGTCAAAGCGAAAATGGACACAAAACAGCTGTGTTAACATTTTTTCCATTTAAAGTAAAACTTGAAATAAAAAAAAAACTTTAAAAAAGGACAGAAGGAGGTGTAATTCAATTGCAATGAAAATTATGGAAGGGAAGAACTACATAAGTTAAAAAAAAAAAAAAAAAAAAACATTCGTTGGAAAAAAAAATATCTAATGATTTAGTATCTAAAAAGAAAAATCAAGACAGTGATGATTGTTTTTGCCTAATTCGTAAGAATATTAAAATAGCAGAAACAATTCAGTGTTTAGATTGCCAAATATGGTCCCATATTGTGTGCTATGGAATAAAAAATGAGCAAAAGAAACTCATGGAAGCTTTGGATCACTTCTTACATGACATTCAAGTAACTGACAATGAGTTCTATAATTTCGATTCTTAATTATTTATAACTTTGATTCATATTTTGAATATATTTTGATTTAAAACATTTACTCTTTCTTTGATTTAAAATAATTACTTTTGATTTCAATATATTTCATTGCTATTGTTTTGTGATTGTTTCATTAATCGCAACTTTGCTTTTAATAAAATTAGTTATGTTTCCTACGTATTAAAAAAAAGCCTAATATTGTTTAGTCAAATTTAGGAGACTGGAGGTCCAACCTAGGCTATCAGTCGCTGAATTTGGACCACTTTTAACAAATGTTTCAAATTAAAATGAAACTTAAGGTTTTCAAAAACAAATTGCTATAAAGATTTATTTAGTTAATAGATGAATAGATTGACCACATGTAGTGATATTTTATAGATACTAGGGGGCTCGGCCCCCTACGAGCTACGCTCGCCAACCCCCATTCAGACACCGCAGTCTCTAAAATCACGCTAATTTGATCGGCTTTAAACAGATTTTGAAAGATTGAATTATAATTTAAAAAAACAGTAGCGATCTCCCTATAAACGGGTTTCTATTCATTTCTCTTCGATTGCGGAATTTTAAGGAAAAATCAGCTGCTGTTAAAAGATACAATGGTCGTATTCGTCTTTGATTATATGAAAGCAGTTAAACATTTTAAAATAAGCTAATATAATAAGCAAATTTGCATCAAAATGCAAATATATTTCACAAATACCAATGCCTTCTTTTGACGGAAACGACACAGAAGGTTAACGAATCTTAACTAAACCATTTAAGCCCTTTCTGGCACAGATGTCATATTCGCCCAATATTGGTGCGATTTTTTTTTCGGTTGCCAATTTAGCGAAAATATCAACAGCATAAACAAAATAATCCGCGTTACCACATCAAGCAAAATAACGACACTTTGGCGCCAGTTAAGTACCGTTGCGTATATGACATTGGCGTCAGAAAGAAATCGCGCCAATATGGGGCGAATATGACATCTGTGCCTAATTTCTTTATTTTCTGCTTCACAGATTTTTCTCTTTCAAATCATATTTTTTGTCGATGACACTTCATTTTCAGCTCGTAATTCTTTTTTAACCATTTGGAAAATTGGTTATTGTCCTCGTCAGGGTAGGAAATCAAAAGCATATCTGAAGGTTTTTATGGGTTTAATCATCATTTTATTCGTTTTCTGATGGGTCTATACAGTAATATGTATTTCCCTTTACTTTCAACAGAGATTTTTTGCCACTATGACAAAAAAGTAATAAAAACTACAAAAAAAATGAATAACTCAGAAACGAATTGAGATACAGCTTTCAAACAAATTGCATTTAAAAGTACATTTTTTTCTCTATACGATGGTGTAAAATGTAATATTGTGGGGTGTTTAGAAGTTTAAGAATGAAATTTCATTTAAAATGGGTCGTCAGACCTCTTGGGAATCTGATGATGGAAAAGCCTTTTCCCGAACAGCCAATGAAATATTTGGATAATACGTACGAGTTGCAGGCGATTTTTGTCGCTTGGAATTTTTATGTGTCATAACACTATTAATGTTTAATTCATGGCGTACGTAATGTATGATCGACTCCGTATGTAATGCATGATCAATTTTTTATGTCTAAAATTTTAGTCTTTGAAAAAATCATTTTCCAAATGGTCGTTGTAATTTGTTAAATTACATTTTTTTTTAATTTTATTAAATTACTAAATAGTCGCTTTAAAGCAGTCTAAACGCGTTCAATAAATTTAATATTAATCTTATTAATATAATCTCAAAATATCAAAATAATGTCTCGCGCAATTTTTTAATTTAAACTGTTTTGCAATATTACTTTTTGTTCATTTTACGTAATAAGTGTAATGTGACGTAATTTCTCCTATTTAAGACTTTCAACGCATGTTAATGAATTTATTATTTTACAATATCTTTTCTCTTTTAGATTCACGTGTCAGTATAGTTTTTATGAAGTATTTTCAATAAGTTTCTGCTTTTCATACGTAATTATTTAGTCCTAATTTGAAAGATTTTTTTTCTGTTAATAATAGTCACGTGTAAAATAATTTTTTAATTTGAAGCAAACATTATTATTTTCGCTGTTTATACAGTTGGCAGTAGGTTAAATTAGTACCATTTTCTAAAATAAGTAAAAAATATCTCTCGAAATGCTGAAAATTTGAATTTAAAATGGAAATAAAACCTCAAAAAATGAGTCAAATTAAAAAAATCCCTGCCGGCCCGGCCTACAGGCAGAAGTAGATTTCGAAGTCAAATATACTAATTTCACAAACAAAAACTAAATCATGATTATAGATAAATCCACTTTAACAATTTTATCTGGCCGCTCTTGACGTGTTTTTATTTCATTTTCATATAATAGCTGGTTTTATCAGAATCATGTTAGGGCGGTATTCAAAAAAATACTTTTCCATGCTCAACAACTCGAAATTTTCTGGCATAATTCCAGATTCATTTTTAATTTTAAAAAAATATGAAACTGGCTGACGTGATTTTTGAAGAGATTTATAAGCGACCTGTGTTTTTATTTTTTGTTCAATTAATTAAAACTTTATATATAAACAATTATTTTCTCAGAAGGACAATATTTTTCGTTTCTAACACAATCGCTTCCGGAAATTCCGTTCAAAATGCCCACTTTGACATGATTTTTTGAAATATATTCTGCCTCTATCTAAAAATCGATTATTACAGTACATTATATAGTTTCTGAATAAGCGAATCTACCAATTAAATGCGTTTGAGAGCAAAAATGAATTTAAAAACCAGTCAGAAAATAAGCAGTTTGAATTTAAGCGCATCCTTAATACAATGATTTTTCCAACACAATCCGCTTCGGTAAATTCGGTTCAAAATGCCCTTTTTAACAGCATTTAAAAAATATATATTCTGCCCCTATCAGAAAATCGACCATTACGGTACATTATATAGTTTCTGAGTAAGAAAACGTACCAATTGGAAGCCTTTGAGAGCAAAAATGAATTGTAAAATGAGTCAGAAAATAAGCAGTTTGGATTTGAATACACCCTTACTAAGATCATTTTTTACTTCAACCGGTATGTACTTTTAATTTGTTTTTGCTCTAAGAATTGGTCCTATCCAAAACTTGTCTATATAGATGTTGTAGACAATATTAAGAAGGTATATGATAAATTCATGGGGATTTTATATCTTTTGAATTGACGGAGTTATGGATTTTTTTCTTCTTCAAACCCCCTTTTTGTTTTCGTTTTTAATTTTTTTTTTGCGGTACGAATTGGTCCTATCAAAAACTTGTGAATATAAAAGTTGTAGATAATGTTAAGGAGATTCATGATACAATTAATTGGATTTAATATCTTCAGAATTGACGAAGTTATGGATGTTTTTCTTCTTCAAACGCCCTTTTTGTTTTCGTTTTTAGTTTTTTGCGGTACGAATTGCTCCTATCAAAAACTTGTGAATATAAAAGTTTTAGATAATGTTAAGGAGATTTATAATAAAATTAATTGAATTTGATATCTTGAGAATTGACGAAGTTGTGAATTATTTTCTCCCAAAACCCCTATTTTTTGCGCCCCTTGAGCCCATTTTTAACTTTATCAAAAATTTGTGATACATAAATTTTGGCCCTATTTTTAGAAGTAATAAAAACTTTAAACTGGTTTGATATGTACAAAAATTAAGAAGTTATGGGGGGTTTTCTGTTTTTACAAAACCCCTCCCTATTTCCCTCCCCTTGGTCCAATTTTGCCCATTAACGAACTTGACCGAGATTTTATGCCCATTGATTTATGTATCAGTTTGGAAGAGATTGGTGCAGAATTACGAAAGTTATCGTGTCCAGAAGAAAGTGATATATATATATATATAGATAGATAGATAGATATATAGATAGATAGATAGATAGATAGATAGATAGATAGATAGATAGATATATAAAGTTTTTTACTGAGGGTGGTTTTGGGTTCTAGGGGTCATGATCGGTGTAGATCTGCAAAAATTTTTCAGAAATTCCAACATAGGAACGATCCCAATAGGTAGTATTTCATACGAAATCTACCTAAAAACGAAATACAGTCTGCACACCAGGAACTTCAAGCGCATAAAATGATCTAAAAATGATTACACTGCCATGTATAGTTTTTTCTGCTATAAAACTTTTTTAGTGGAATGATTTTGTCCAACTTTAGCATTAAATATCTCTTAAAATAATTCTTCGATTTGGAAACTGTCTGCATCAGCGTGTTTATCAATCATTTCTGTATAAAACCACCGATTTTCATATTTTTGTGTGCATTATTTTTCTTAATATTAACGATGAAAGACCTCCGGTCACAAAAAATTCAAAACCGGCGGCGGCGGTGGTGGTAAAAGCGGTAGTTACTTTTTTTCTTTAGAATAGAGAGATCTTAAAAATGAAGTGAGTTACACATGAAAAAAAAAATAAAGTGATCGAAATTCGTCTACTCTCCCCAAAATGACACATATATCACTTTTGTGACATATATCAATTTTTAATCAATACTATTTAAAATAATTATTATTTAAAATTGTAGGTAAATTTCTTTAAAAAAATTCCAATGTGTTGCATCGCTTTTTGATTAACATGCAAATTTTCATTTTCTCGCATCCCATTAAAATTTAGAAGATTAATAAAATAATTATTTTGACTGCATACAAAAATTTCTAATTGTTAACAGCTAGGACGAATTAGCTAAGACGATGTATTAGAGCGGATGAAATAAAAACAGAACAGTGGTCATAATTTGATTTGTTTTTGTATAAAAGTTACGACAACTTTGTGTAGAGGTAGAGCAGGAATTAAGGCAGGCAAACTCTACTAAGAAATAGAAGTTGCCGTAGGTAGTTGGGGCATAAGTATTTGATATTTAGTGCTTCGTCCTACAGGTTGTTATTCATCTTCTTTAGCGGAATGTTTGGAAGTAAAAAAGAGCAACATATTGTTAATCTTTTTCTAGTGACTGGAGGAATTGGAGTTCGCGAAGTAACTCGGAGAATGAAGTTAGTGTATGAAGAATATTCCCTGTCATTGACTCATGTTAAGGATTGACACAAACATTACCGAGAAACAGGAATCTGTAACTAATTATCTGCGATTACATCATAATCTCGTCATCACATCCTTGGTCGGCTGAAAAGGAAATTAAAGGATTCCCCTTTTTACTCGAAGAATGAATCCATCAATAATATTCTAGAGTGGTTTCGATAGTTGACAAAGAATTTCAAAAAACAAGGAATTATCCGTTAAATAATAAAGCTTTGTATAAATGACCATAAAATATAAAATCACAAAAAAAAATTTCGAGATGGAAAATTCACAGCCGGTCATCAGCTACTGTAAAGACGTGTCCGTAAGGGGATAAGGTCACGAATGAACAGAAAGGGAAAACTGAGGTTACAAAAAGAGCTACAGGTGGTGCTAGCTGTAAGTGATGAAGCAAGATAACATGATGCAACAAACACGGATACGTTTTACAGTAGCTGATGAAGTGCTGTAAATTTCCCAACTCGAAACTAGCTCTGTGTGTTTTAATACTTTTTGAGGATTTATACAAAGGTTTATTATTTAATTTTATTTACAAAAAGAGCTACAGGTGGTGCTAGCTGTAAGTGATGAAGCAAGATAACATGATGCAACAAATACGGATACGTTTTACAGTAGCTGATGAAGTGCTGTAAATTTCCCAACTCGAAACTAGCTCTGTGTGTTTTTATACTTTTTGAGGATTTATACAAAGGTTTATTATTTAATTTTATTTACAAAAAGAGCTACAGGTGGTGCTAGCTGTAAGGGATGAAGCAAGATAACATGATGCAACAAACACGGATACGTTTTACAGTAGCTGATGAAGTGCTGTAAATTCCCCAGCTCGAAACTAGCTCTGTGTGTTTTTATACTTTTTGAGGATTTATACAAAGGTTTTTTATTTAATTTTATTTACAAAAAGAGCTACAGGTGGTGCTAGCTGTAAATGATGAAGCAAGATAACATGATGCAACAAACACGGATACGTTTTACAGTAGCTGATGAAGTGCTGTAAATTTCCCAGCTCGAAACTAGCTCTGTGTGTTTTTATACTTTTTGAGGATTTATACAAAGGTTTTTTATTTAATTTTATTTACAAAAAGAGCTACAGGTGGTGCTAGCTGTAAATGATGAAGCAAGATAACATGATGCAACAAACACGGATACGTTTTACAGTAGCTGATGAAGTGCTGTAAATTTCCCAGCTCGAAACTAGCTCTGTGTGTTTTTATACTTTTTGAGGATTTATACAAAGGTTTATTATTTAATTTTATTTACAAAAAGATCTACAGGTGGTGCTAGCTGTAAGTGATGAAGCAAGATAACATGATGCAACAAACACGGATACGTTTTACAGTAGCTGATGAAGTGCTGTAAATTTCCCATCTCGAAACTAGCTCTGTGTGTTTTTTATACTTTTTGATGATTTATACAAAGGTTTATTATTAAATTGTGGTTTTTCGCCAGTTTTTCTGTGCTGTTTCATATAATGTATTTAACGCTTGTTGAAGCAGTGGTACAAATGCTTATATACCGTTGGAGATTACGTTGGAGATAACTATGTCATTTTATTCAGCAGCTGGATGCTTTATTTTCGTTAGATTCGCTCTGTTATGCATAACATTTAATTGAACTGCTGCTTCAGCTTTATCATACTGTAATATATATAAGAATATTGATCATAAATTAAAACAGCAACAAAACGGTTAAACCAAATCGAATCTATTTAAATATTAACCATATTATGTCCAACTTTAGTATTAAATATCTCTTAAAATAATCCTTCGATTTGAAAACTGTCTGCATCAGCGTGTTTATCAATCATTTCTGTATAAAACCACCGATTTTGATATTTTTGTATGCATTATTTTTCTTAATATTAACGAAGAAAGACCTCCGGTCTCAAAAAATTCAAAACCGGCGGCGGCAGGTTCATTTACATTCTTTAGTACAAAAAGAAAAAAATATTTGAAAATACATATACAAAAATTTATTAAATAGCAAATATTGAATTATAACTTTTATCTCCACGACACCATAATATCATTAAATTCTCTTTTTATCATGTCTGTAATGAAAAAATGGCATATTGCTTAATGTTAAATTTTATTTGCAGTTAATATTAGCATTAATGTTATCGTTCTAATGCTACAATTTTATGTGTTCTTTATAGAAAAACGATTGAGACTGACTAATTTGAAAATAACACAGATGTCCTACAAATACTCAGAAGTATATTTTCACTTCGGAATTTCTCACAGGAAAACACATAATTTTATCTTGATTTTTGATATTTGCAATGATATTTGTGCTATATTTATTTAATATTAAAATACAAATAATTTTCAATGTATTTTTAACACGAAACTTTGTTTAAGGTAAATGATCAATTTAAACATACCTGTAGTTTCAGATTATTCATGTTCGATTTTCGACTGAGTTCATTTAAAAAAAAAATTCCATTCTAATTTTTGCTAAAGAAATATGCATAGTCTCAGAGCAACGTTACAAATGTTTCATAATTATGAATAATGCATATACTCTCCTACAATCTACTTACACGGGCATACATTTTAGTGCATAGAATTGTATGGGAAAAAAAAATATAAACTTTAATATTTCGTCAACATAAATAAACAGATGCAATATTGTTTTACAAAATTTAAATTTAAGTACATATTGAAAGTTCAAATATATAGATATGTATTGTTCTCTTAATTTTTTAGTGAAATTTTACAAATAAACGATTTCAAAAGTATTTTGAAATGATTATTTTATAATTTTGATCAGTTATTTTGTAATAATCTACAGTTAAAATTGTATCGCATCCGTATTATTTTGACAAACAAGAAGTTACAGAAAATTTTCTTTATTTTACGTTATTGTGGTATAAGAGAACATAAAAAAAAATATTCGTTAGTTTTTAAATTGTTGATTTTAACTGTTGCATATTTTGTTGCATCTCGTTTGTTTAATCTAATTATTTCGATGACATTTAAAAATTTCTTCTCGAAATGTTTTATCGTTTACATAAAATGACTCTCTCAGCATAGAAATTCCCATTCTATATTGTTTTTACAATAAAATGTAAATATTAAGAAAAATATTTTTAACATGAAACTTTGTTTAAGATAAATGATCAATCTAAACATATCTTGCAGTTTAAGATTTTCATGTAGGAATCCCGACGGAGTAAATTTAAGAAGGGGAATTTCCTATTAGTTCCTCCCAGAGACATATGCATCATCCCAAGGCGACGTAGCAAATGTGTCATTATTATGAATAATGTATATTCTCTCCAGATGAAGGTAGTTACACGGAAATATATTTTTATGCATAAAATGTATGATAAATGGGATAAGATATTGCATTTCTTAAATACTAAAATAAATGTGTAACTTTTTTATGCATAATTTAAATTTAAGTCCATGTAATTAATGACTTATTTAAAATAGAAATGAACAGACTATTTATTTTTTCCTGGATATTCTACAAATAAATATTTTCAAATGTGTTTTCGATTTTTATATTTTTTGTTATGAGTTTGTCTATTGATTTATATTAGGTTCGGAGTTATTTTATTATATATATATATATATTTATTTACTAAGGTTATCAATAAGAAATCATACCTAAGTAAAACGTGTGCAGGGTATTCATAAATCATTTCTTTAAAATAAGTGAAGTAATTGTATCCAACAGGAAGATTAATTTTTACCAGGGTTAACTTAAACCATTTTAACTTAAACTAGAGTTGCAATGTGTTCATAGACAAAAAATGCATTCTTTTTCAACTTCTTCTATCTTTATAAGAAGAAAGTACATGATTCGTGAAATTTTACGAATTCCGTTTTCAACGGAATTACAAGTTATAGCGGTCAGAGATACCGAAATGCATGTTTTCTCAAAATGTCAGAGTCTATTAGTCTATATGTGACACAGATTTTGAGGGCGCTGTATACAAAGAACTAATAAACGGAATTTAATAAAACTTTAAAATTAGTTAGTCCCTGATATAAATTGGTGTTGATTACTTTTTAGTGTAAATCGACAATCAGGTGGCACTGTCATGCTGCATTTTTTTTACGATTTCTGCAATAGATACATCTCAACAACTAATGCACGTATTTTTATATAACTTTACATTCAGCTGGGCATTGCTATAATGTGGTTCGGATTACATTTTGGTGTAAATCGCCCAACATGTGGCCCTTTTATTCTGCATTATTCATGATTATCGCAAACTCTATCTCTAGATCTACAGCACGAAATTTCATCAAAAGTCAGATTTCGTTTATTGCTCATATAAGGAATCCTATCCACCATTGGAAGTGTTGCACGCAGGTTTCAGCGCTCTCAAGTTAAAGTCCTAAAACATGGTAATTATTCATCTA
Source organism: Maratus speciosus (assembly GCA_963932465.1). Classification (NCBI taxonomy): domain Eukaryota; kingdom Metazoa; phylum Arthropoda; class Arachnida; order Araneae; family Salticidae; genus Maratus; species Maratus speciosus. The sequence goes on from OZ010800.1 coordinate 185,447,948, forward strand.
GCATTTTAAATAATTGCATAACCCCTCCTATAGCATACGCTTTTAATCTTTATTTAATCTTATTTGATTTCTATGAATACTTTTGGATTTAAAGGGCTTTGAAATTTTAAATGGCCATTTCGCTGTCACTTTTCTTTCAAAGTTTCTAATTATCTTTATTATACTAATATTTATGCATTTAAATAACTTATAAGTTCTTGCCTTATTTCCTGATTCACACTAGTTCCTTTTTGTTATATTTTTAGTATAATTCTGGTTTATTTTCTATATATAATTTTATTCGATGGGTTTTGGGTGGTTCACGTTGAACATAATTGTTTTGGCGGCCATTTTTTGCCTGAGTCCTTTTGCTGATTCTGCCTTCTGAATTATTATTTCATTTGCGAATGCGATTTGCAATTGCGTATTGTGTTAAGCAACTGATATTGCTACTTATCTTGGGGTTTAAAGTAACTGCGTTTTGTGAGGTGCTTTTGTTGTTGTTGTAACTTAGTTGCTATGGTGATTCAATGTATGGGGGTTGATTAATGTGTGGCTATTGTTCGGGTCTGGTAGTTTGTTTATAGACTTAAGATGATATTAATTGTTTGTTTATTTACGGTTTTTTTTTTTTATTGAACACATATAATAGACTTGGGTGCTTGACACCAGGGCCCGCTTATAAATCATCGTCGATATACAGGGACGAGATAGCACAAAGAAATTTACAACACCAGAGAATAACTACCTGGGGGCTCCACAAAGAGTGTGCAACGGAGCAGCCGGGATTCGAACCGCCCCCACATACGCTCTCCAGCGATTAGCGGTGTGGTGTCTTATCCACTCAGTCACGGTGGGCCCTTATTTACGGTTGCTTTGGTGAACAGTTCTGTATTGTTTTGGTGGTGATGCGAGATTAGTAATTTGGCAGCTGTGTTGTCATAGTGACGCGACTTATTTGCTTGTTTGGTGCGTATTGGTATCTGGCTGTCGAATTATTTTAAATTTTGCTGTGGGCTATTCTGGCTATTGTGTTCGTCGTTTATTGCGGTTGATCCTTTTATCCGGTAGCGTATTTGATACTGAGTCATGTTGAGTTGTTTTGCTGATTCTGTCTTCTGAATTATTATTTTATTTGCGAATGCGATTTGCAATTGCGTATTGTGTTGAGCAACTGATATTGTTACATATCTTGGGGTTTAAGGTACCTGCGTTTTGTGAGGTGCTTTTGTTGTTGTTGTAACTTAGTTGCTATGATGATTCAATGTATGTGGGTTGATTAGTGTGTGGCTATTGTTCGGGTCTGGTAGTTTGTTTTATAGACTTGGGATGATATTAATTGTTTGTTTATTTATGGTTTGTTTGTTTTGTTTTGTTTGTTTGTTTTATTGAACACATATAATAGACTTGTGTGCTTGACACCAGAGCCCGCTTATAAATCATCGTCGATATACAGGGACGAGATAGCACAAGGAAATTTACAACACCAGAGAATAATTACCTGGGGGCTCCACAAAGAGTGTGCAACGGAGCAGCCGGGATTCGAACCGCCCCCACATACGCTCTCCAGCGATTAGCGGCGTGGTGTCTTATCCACTCAGTCACGGTGGGCCCTTATTTACGGTTGCTTTGGTGAACAGTTCTGTATTGTTTTGGTGGTGATGCGAGATTAGTAATTTGGCAGCTGTGTTGTCATAGTGACGCGACATATTTGCTTGTTTGATGCGTATTGGTATCTGATCTGTCGAATTATTTTAAATTCTGCTGTGGGCTATTCCGGTTATTGTGTTCGTCGTTTATTGCGGTTGATCCTTTTATCCGGTAGCGTATTTGATCCGATTATCCGGCGCTATCTTGCGATTTTTATAATCGTTTGATTTTGTTACGTATTTGGTTTGCCTATTTAATTGGACCAGTTGACTTTTTTCCAATCTAGTGTTGGCTCTTATAGATAGTGAAAGTTAGTTCTCTGTGTTACTTGGAGATTGACGGAGTTTTTCTTCTTCTCGTTTTGAATTGGTGTTTTGGCTTCTCTATTGATCTTTTGTTTGTATTTAGGTGCTTGGTGTTTGTTGTACGTCATGGAGGATGTGGATGGCTGGATTAAGGAATGTAAGGGTATGAAATTTGCATTTATGGTCACAGAAATGCATTCAAAGATAGTTGATTACATGGAATTCAAAAAGTCGAGGAAAGACAACGTATCAGGTCAAGTTATTACAAACGTTAAGATGGCCCTGGACTTGCTACTGAAACAGTCCATGGAGGTTCATGACGAGAATACTGCGCTGCGGACAAAGTTAGAAGCTAGAGATGAACATAATGAAATACTCAGAGAATTGGCAGAGAAGATAACTAGGCCTTCTGTTGGATCGACAGATGAGATAGTGGTGAAGGAGGCTCTAGTTCGGCATGTGAAAAATGATGATTATACAGTAATTGTCACGTCAACGGACAAGCAAATTGATGTTTTGGATTTGAAGTCGGATATTAAAAATATATGTAAAACAAAAGAGGACACTCCGATTCCTACCGATGTGATTACAACTAAGGCGGGACTGGTTGTCCTTAAACTGGGAACACGAAAGGAAGCACAGAATATGCGTAAGGTTTTGCTGAGTTCGGGGAGTCTGAAAGAAACAGTTAAGGTAAATGTTCCACAGAAACGAAGCGAAAGAATAATTTTAAGTGTGCATCCTTCAATTGAAGAGATAGAGGTTAAGAAGGAGTTGCAGAGGGTGTTAGCTGAAGAATCTACTGATAAATTTACGCGAAATTTGAGGGAAAAATTGTGTTCTGCTACAATAGATGCGGTAACTAGATCTATTTTGGAGGATATGTGGAATGATAATGATACGGAATTTAGAATACTTAGAAAAATCATGACAAAACAAGGCATTCGAATTGGTTAATAGACATTGATGCTGCAGGCAAGAATTGTTTGATGAGAAAGAAGCGCATCTGTTTGGATTTCGAGAGGTACCGTGTGGTGGAATTTGTTTCCATCCCACGGTGCTTCAGATGTCAGCAGTATGGAAACTATGTAAAAATTGTAAGGGAGAGCCAAGATGTGCTAAATGTACGGGAGCACATGACCAGATATATTGCAAAGCTGATAAGATATGTTGTGCGAACTGTTACTTCGAGGATGCACGGGGGGATAGTAATCATAGAACTGATAGTAATAACTGTCCAGTATATCAAAAACATAAAGCTTCGGTAATACCTACTCAATGTAGCTAAAGGCGACGTTGATGCGGGGGATTCGCTTTTTACAAATAAATCTAAACCATTGTAGTGATGCTAACGACGCTTTCATTAAATATTCAGTTGATAATAACATAGATATTACTCTTTGTCAGGTCTTATATATTGTTGATGGTGTTGTTCCAGGTATTCTAGCTGATTGGCTTTCCTTTTATTCAACTAATCTTAATGCAGCTATTTTCTTCACTAACCGGGATATCATAGCAATTAGAAATATGGCTCTGAATAATTGTGTCTTTGTCTCTGTCAATGTGTATAACGATGTGATTTTTATATGCTCTCAGTATTCCTCTCCATCGGGTGATTTAGATGCTGTTATTAGCGATTATAGTTATCATTTTCCCAATTTTAATCATGTTTTGGTTGGCGGTGACTTTATTGTATCTTTAGCGGATTTCGTCTATACACGCCGTAATGACAGAACTGATATATTGTTGGAACATTTGGCTGATAAAGATTCCATATACTCAACGACCCTGATGCACCTCATTCTTTTGTCCGGGGTAAATTGACTGGCATACCAGATCTGATTCTGGGTGGTCAAGATATCCGCGATAAAATTGAAAATTGATCAGTAGATGTAATTTTTTTTTTTTTTTTTAGCGACCAAAGATATATTATTTATAATATGACAGAAGCAATTTTCGTTATAAAACGTAGAACAAAAGTTTTAACAAGTTTAATAGAAAAGCTGAAGAATTTAAGCAGGAATGGTTGAGTCGATTACTGTTTGTCAATACTTCTGACGATCTTGATGTATATGTCAAAAGTTTTACCACTGACATTGTAAATATATCTAATTCATGCTTCAAACTGGGGATATATCGATTAGACCATCTATCACCTGGCTTAATAACGATTTTAAAGTTGCAAGAAACAGGGTTTTGGCCCTTTATAAATGATATATTAGAAACATCGACAATGGTAAATATAGAGAAGGATTATATCAACTATAGAAATCAATATCAGAAGATGGTGAAAGCAGCGAAAATGAAATCATGGATGACATATTGTGCCAACACTAATGATTCCTTTGTCAGTCTCTACAAATTTATATCAGGAAAATCGTTGAAACAGACAGATTTAATTTTTACCAGGCTTGAGAATTTAGCGTCATTTGATTCATACGATAAGGTGGCAGAAACACTGATGAATGAAGATTTCCAAGGGAATGAAACTCAAGACAAGGTCTTTAATTTTAAATCTGACACTGTGGAGGAAAGTACGTCTTTTGTTCAAGAGAGGTAATTAAGGGAATTTTTAACAGTTGTCTTGCACAGGGACATTTTCCGGATAGCTGAAAGAGGGGAGTTGTGATCTTTTTTTAGAAAGAGGAATAAAGTCGCTATTTCTCCTCTTCCATATAAACCGATTATCCTTCTTCCAATCTTCGGGAAGCTACTAGAGCGCATTATACAGTTAAGAATTATGCCGTCATTGGAAAAGGTTAGTTTTCTGTATGAGGACCAATTTGGTTTTCGTGAAGGACGAAGCACCTTAAAGGCACTTACAAAATTAAAGGATATTGTAAAGACCCTACTTATACAGACAAAATATTGTGATATGAAGTCCATTGATATACAAGGGGCTTTTTATTCCGTTTCCTGGAAAGTACTAACAACATTAATTGATAATTTACAAATTCCCTCTTATTTGAAGTCTATTCTAAAGAACTATATTTCGAACAGGAAGATTGGCTTTAGATTTGCCACAGGTATCAGATGGTTTCTTTATTCCGTGATTGCCCGCAGAGGTCTTGTATTGGGCCAATTTTGTGGCTTATAGTTGCAGATTTTATAATGAAAAAATATAAACTGGCTCATAAATACATTATTTCATACGCCGATGTCCATATTGTCACAGAGGCTTCTAATACTCTCCATGAACTAGAAATTAATATGAATTCAGCGATTACTGTCTTTGAGGAGTTATGTTCTGACCTTTAGCAAAAATTAGCACAGAGAAATGCGAATCGATGATGTTTGGTAGATTTACACTTGAAAACAGACGGCCAATAATTAAGCTTAACAACCGGTCAATACTAGTCAAGGATAACATAAAGTAGTTATGTTTCATCGTAGATAAAATGTTTAATTGGGTAGCCCATCTTGAAACTATTCGGGAAAATATCAGGAACTTTGCTACACATATTAAAAAATCAGGTACGCGGGAGCGAGGACTTCAGGCCTCATTTTCAAAAATATGGTATGAGTTGGTTATTGAGAGACAGATCTCGTATGGTTCGGAAGTATGTTTTCGGGACCTCAAGTCTCAAGCTCTTAGTAAACTCAGCTCTTGTCAAAGACTGGGTTTATTAATGATAATATCCACTTATCACACGGTGTCAACAAATGGACTTTGCGTCATTACGGGAGTATTGCCATTGCATATTAAACTACAGAGTATCTCACAGTGTTATAATGTAATTCACGGAACGTCGAGCATCGAAATTGAAAAAGGTTGTATCAAGAGAGAGAATATTATGTGTTCATTACTAATGTCGTCTTTTCCACACTACTATAAAATAAGAAATATTAGTTTTATAGATCCAAAGGATAAGTTAATAACTACAGCAAGTTATCCTACCATCTACGCTGATGGTTCCATGATGCCTGAGGGCGTCGGTGCAGTATATACTGTAAGTCTTCATAATGTTTTTATCCATGATTTTAAAATTGCTTTACATCCATTAAACTCTATTTATCAAACGGAACTAATTGAATTAAAATATGCTATTACCTGGCTGACTGAATCAAATCATCAACGTGCATTAATATATACAGACAACCTTTCTTCATTTGTGATTTTACAGAAAGCATTTCCAAATAACGAGACTGTTCGACAAATTTTTGAAATTTTATTGCAATATTTGAACAAACATATCAGCATAGGTTGGATTAGGGCTCATGTGGACCATCTGGGCAATGAAAGAGCCGATGGTTTAGCTAAAGTGGTTATTTTAGAGAAAAATGTGGACACTATAGCTTTTCCATTTTCAATTATTAACAGAGCTTGCCTTGAAAAAGCTTTAAATATTTGGCAAGAGAAATGGCGAACTAGTGAGAATGGTCGAGATACCTATGAAATTATTAATAAAGTGGACCCTAAATACCTCTGTTGTAAGCAAGTAATTCAATGCTATCTAACTGGCCACGGAAGCTTCCCTAAATTTTTGAACGAGATTGGAAAACGGCCGAATCCTAAATGTGACTGCGGAAGAGTGTGGAATGTGCTGCGTTATATATATGCCAGATGTCCTTTCATGCCGTATTTTTTAAACTTTGACAAAAGTAGAACGGTGAGATATAATTTAAGACGTACTCTTTTTGCTACAGATAATTATGAAAAACTGAAAGATAAATATAATGAGCTGAATCGGCTGTACTCATTTATAAAGTATAAATTTTGAGGACTTATAATACTTGCCTTACATCAAGGTGAACTTGGGACATTCAGTAATGAAATTTCAGGAATTCATACTCTTTGAGGACTGTGACATACAGCTATTCATTTTATTATTAGGATTTGCCTCTGAATTATCTGTGCATTTTGAGGACTATTATAAACTGTTATATATTATTAAATTATGTTTTGCCAGTTGCCGGTTACCAATAAACTAGAGTTATGCTTATTTATTTATTTTATTTTTTTGCTTTTTATTTGTACATACATATATATATATATATATATATATATGTATAGATATTTCTTTCTTTTAGTTGACGGTTATCTGTAATCAGTCAGTTTCTGTACATTCTTTCATTTTTAACTGTTATTTTATTTTGTTTTCTATATTATTGATCTGCTAATTGTCAGTTTTCTAATTTATGGTGTTAAGTCTTTTCTTTTAAGTTGACAGTAACCTATAAACCGTCAGTTCTTGTAATTATGTTTTTTTTTGTGTGTATGGTGATTTTTTGTGCCGTTTGATTTAATTCCTAATGGGAATATGCTGTGATTTATTGGTTTGGTATTTGTCACTGTTCTGGGCTTGTTCCCGGGCAGGTGGTGGTGCTGGATCGTGGATAGGGTTTTCCCACCGGCACATTTCGTCCATAAACCTTAAGGTTAACGTCCCGGCTGGATGCCTTGTATCCCTTGTTGCAGATGTAAAATAGTGTTGTCTAGTTTTTGGTACAGGTAGTGCTGCTATGCTGCATTTTTCACGATTTCCATATTATCTGTATCTCAAGAACTAATGCATGAATTTTCATCGAACTTCAAATTCAGTTACTCCTGGATATAAATTGCTATGCTGGATTTTTCACGATTTCCATATTATCTGTATCTCAAGAACTAATGCATGAATTTTCATCGAACTTCAAATTCAGTTACTCCTGGATATAAATTGGTCCTGATTAGTTTGTATTGTAAATCGCTCAAACTCTGCTAAGTAGAATTTTTTACGATTTCTTCAATAGCTCTATCTCCAAAACTAATGCTACAGCGTCTAGAATACCTAGTGTGTAAATATGCTATCCAAACAATAATGAAAATTTTTATCCCTTAAAGATGCGACGATACTGCTAAAATCCCAAGTGTCGATCGCAGCGACATCTGCGGGATTTTCGTATTACTAGTATTACATTGTATAGACTAGTAAAATCTTACAGTTGTACAAAATATCAAGCAGGTGTCGCTGTGATCTTAATATTTCAGCAGCATCGTTACACATTTAAGGGATACAAGATTTTACAGCTTTCTTAAGTGTTAAAGGGATAGCCGATTTCCGCACTATATATTCTAGGCGCTATACTAATGCACATGAATCATCAAACTTCAGATTCAGTTAGAATTTAACATAAGATGTTGTGAATTAGATTTTATATTAAATCACAAAACCGGTGGCGCGACTGTGATGCTTTTTTGATGAATTATTAACATGTATGAGATAGAAAAATGTTTTGGGATTGCCACATGCGAGTAGTTTTTACTTTCCAAAGCATCTCGTTACAAATTCTAGGTAACTTAAAGGAAGCTACCATTGCGTATGTTCTCGTTGTGCAAAAATATTTCTATTGATTCTCGGAGAATGGATGGAAATAAAATCTTGATGGATAATAATTACATAATTTTACAATTAAAAAAATTAATTTCTTTAACTATTTCGTTAAATTATCTTACTTATTTTAGGTAGCTTTCATTACAAGAAGTAAAAAGCAACCTATTGCAGTCGTCTGGAGGAAAGCACTTCGGGAAAATGTTGGTATATTTTTACCGATCATGACTCCCACACCCTGAAAACCACACCCGTTCAAACGTGACTTATATATATATGTGACATATCGACGACTTTCTTATATATTGACTAAAACGTAGAACAATAATTAATGTTAAATACTTTGCCAACCCTCCATCATCATGAGACAACTGGAGCGCAGGTATGGTGGCGAATAGTAGACAGATTCAAGAAAACATTGGGAGAATTTCCTCTTCAATGAATAATAGAGGCATCAAAAATTTAACGTGGTTTATTTGGATGACCATATCGTAATATTTCCAGTAGAAGATCCATCAACTCTCGAATAACCGCTGCTCCACTTCATAAAAAATTATGATGTTAAAAGTTATTAGAATCTACACATTAGAAGTCATTCACCCCAAGTGAGGTGGATTTATTAAACAACAGAAAAACTCTCGCTCCTTGTGTGTGTAACAGTATAAATACTCAAAGAGACAGGACGCGGACGGATACATTACTAGAAAATAAACAAATTCCGTAAAAGTAGCAGGAAGAACACGATGATATGCAGAATACGATAGGACTTAGCTCCTGTGTGAAGGGGGGAAACACGCGTGACGACGATCTGAACTCTTTAGCCTCGGCTCTCAGAATCATTACGCAAACAAATATTGGCGGGAGGCTGTCCATGGAATTGTGGGAAATAGAATATCAGAGAACAAATGCTATTAAAAACATTCGAAACAAAAAGAATTTAGTTTTAGAATGAAATAAAAAAAGTGATTTAATGGGTTTTATAAGATTAGACGAATGGATTAAGTTTTTTTAGAATAATAGAAGAATACGAATATATATATATATATGTGTGTGTGTGTGCTTTTTGTCATACGATAACTATCGTATTTATTAATCGATTTGCATGAGATTAGTTGCATGCATAGTACATACAAATGTCTCAACATAGTTCTTTGACCAGCTTCATCCGCCATCTTGTTTCAAAATGGCGGTCATTTAAATAAAATTTTAAATTTTAAAATTTAAAAAGCGAAAAAAATATAATATTTAAAAATATTTCTTTCTTAAGAATTTCACCTTAATACAAGGATTCCGGAGCATATATTGTTTCGTCTTTAAAATAAGGTTGAGGTATAGCAGTTTAATTTCTAGAGTGGCTGACATTTTGGAATAATCTGATTTTCGTCATGCTGTAATTCTCGTATTTATAAACTGATTTGGATGAGCTTTATTGTATGCATAGTGCATGCCAATGTCTCGACCGAGTTCGTTGACCAGTTTCATCGGTCATCTTGTTTTAAAATGACCGAGATTTGCACCGTGCACTGCCGCGCAATTCTTAAATATTATTAATATCCGTTAGCTTCAAATTCTCGCCATGCTTTTCGACACTTGGCAAAATATCGCCAAATTTGGCGGCCTAAATTAAGTATCCATAAATTATGCTAACCAGTCTATAGCTTATTAATTTGGCGCAATTCTCATTCAAATTCAGTTTTGACGAATGTTCTCTTATCGGGTTCGTTGTATTTTAGCTTCTTAAAATTTCAGTAAAATTATCTTCGAGTAAGATTTGCAAAATTTTAAAACCAAGAAATATAAAAGCTACCTCTTCTTCCTTGCACTTGCCGAAAGGATTTTTTAAGTTATGTACAAACATACGGGTCAACTGAGAATGAGCCACGCTGTACTTTCCGCAGAATAAGGGTATTATTGTACTGGTGTCCTATACAAAAAATGTCAATTTTGATAGTTACTATTGCCTCACTTATAAAAATAGCTTCCCAGTACCTTGTATAAATATTCTGTAGCTGTGAAACATATTCAGTCGTTTAATCAATCGTTTCATAAAATTGTATCATAAATTCGTTTCATTAGGATTTTATATATACGAGGTGGAACCCGCCGAATTTCGACGAAAGAAAATGTTTACAAAGGAACTGTTGCATCAAATTTACAATACATCAACAACAATAATTAGAATAAAAAATCCACCTTACACTTGTTAATTTAACTCTCCAAAGACATATTTTAACCTAAGATTAACAAAATACTTTTTCCATAAACTTCAACTGTTAAAATTATTGAAAAATTAAACTTAATTCATATCCGTCATCAGTAAAATATAATCAAGATAAGTAATTTTGATTAAGTTATTAATTGATGCTTGGTATTAGGGAATGAAAAATCCACAAAAATGATTTCACTTTGACATAATCATAGAATTTTTCTACCTTCACATCTAAACGAAATCAAGTAATTTTCCACGTTTCACATCCATATTAACCATTTAAAAACATTTTAATGCGCAATAGGTTATTAATAAATATATTTTCAAGCTTGAAGTCACGTTTGCTAACTATTACAACTTTTCATGTTAAAATTTCCACTCGTCATTTGAGATCTTAGTATAATCTCTGTACCTGCGCGTAAAAATTCCAGAAATTTATAACTTTTAGACATATTCAAGGAGAAATATCTCGTTTTATCAAATAAAATTATCGTTTACTTTTAAATATGACGTCATTTTCAGTCGCTGAAATATTTTGCTTATTGTCTCAAACTCAATATCAGCGAAATGAATAAATAGTGAAATATAACAGCATCATCAGGGAAATTGTGTCTTTTTTAAAGCGTAACGTCATTTTCTGTTCAAATTTGTAAAAATATATTTTTAATTGTAATGAGAAAATGGCATCAGTAAGAATATAATCAATAAAGATAACTAATCCACTTTTAATAGAAATGAAGTACTTCAGTTGCCACGATTAGAAAATTGGTATTAAAAACTATAAAAAAATTAATATCTCAAAAATAAATTGAGATACAGCTTTCAAATAAATTGCATTTAAAAGTGCATTTTTTTCTGCGTACGACGGTGTAAACATTTAAAATGTGGGATGTTTAGAAGTTTAAAAATTTGCTGTAGCAAAAATTGCAAAAGCGAAATTTCATTTCAAATTTCAAAGTGTTGCCATTCGCAGAATGACGTATGCGTTACGCACAGATATGTTTGTCCTTTATAATATAGATAGGGTAGATATAAATAATATAACAAATTGAAATCAATCAGAAATAACGATATTTTTTTCGAAAAATATATTACAAGCTTTATATTTTTAAATTTTATTGCCCACTTTTTAGTGATTAAAACAAAACTGCTAGAGTGAAATATTTTATTTCATTGTTGCAGGTTCACAACCAGTTGGAATACTTTATATTCGGTGGTTTGGCACACCATTTTAAACACCATTTTTGTTGTAACTCGACTACAGTTGTAAATATAAAAGAAATTTGGCGATTTATCACCTCCGTTAGCCTAGCAGAAAATACTTTAAATTATTATATTAATTTTTAATTGGGATTAAAAAAAATTAAATGTTGTATTGTCTTCGAAAATGTGCCTCTGTACTTATTTTTTATAATTCTAGCACACCAGCACATCTGAGTGATCAAAAAGATTATATACAGGATCTTACTTACAGGATATACAGGATACTTATTATACAGGATACTTATATATATACAGGATCCAAATTAAGTAAAAGAGTGTAATATGACCTTCTTTTAGTATTTTGAGTTATATTTATAGATTAACTATTCAAGAATAAAGTTTTCGATCCAATCATCGTATGATAAAGAACATTATTCAGTGTGTCATAATATTACATTAGTCCTAAACTCAAAAACATTTTTACCTTTAGTATAAATTTATGGCTATACAAGTCAATATCCTTCTTCAAGAGATCAAAGTAATATCACTTTAGAAAAAACTGAACATCTTCCAGATACAGTAACACATTTTAAATTAATAATTCTAAAAAGATATTTTTAGTTTCGAAACCAAAGAAAGTGCATTCATTTCAAGGAATTGAAAGACTATTTTTACGGTTGAAGCACGAATATTTGTCATTGCCAGGTGTGAGTGCAAGTTATAATCAGTGTAAATAAAGTGCAACACTATACATTTTTTTTATAAAATATTTAAAAAAACATTGCATAACAAGAAATGTTTAGTTTAGATTTCAACTGCAAAAGCAATATACACATGTCTAACCGTCACACATACAAATTCCAAAAAATATATATATTTTTATGCTATCGCCAACTGACACACATTCATTGAATTAAAAGTGTTAATGAGTATAAATACTTACATAGATTAAAATAAGTCGTTTATAAATATTCAGATCTTGGTGCAATAGCTGTTGCATTCTCTTGCAAAAGTGCAGGAATAAAAAAAAAAATATTACGATTACACATATATTCAATTCAGTAATGCGAAAATAATAGGACTCCATCTTTAATAGTGCGTACCATCATAAATGGGACGTAATCACCATGGCAACATAGAACCATTATCTAACATAGGTTATCACTGAATTGATTTTGTATGGTAGGATTTAATAGAATGAACAAAATTTTATTAATCTTTTTACATCATCATTTAATTTTCATAATATTTGAAATGACTCTCCAAAATTCTTGAACGATTATATGCATATTACATTTAAAACCATTCGGTTGGGTACTTTTGGAGCTATTATATGCGGACAGATGGATGTGTCAGACGACGACTATAATTCGTACGTATTTATATAATTACGAACGCACCTAAAAATAAAAACAATCGGTCGCATTTTTTATCGCATACATGAACATACAATATAGTAAAACTAATTGTATTTTCTGAAGTATTTGCACGAATCGGAATTTAAATAACACCAAAATAAATAAGTATTAATAATTATTAACGTCGTAGGAAATATTACATTTTTTATCATACCATAACTTTTATATATTTATTACCAAAGTAATGCGAAATATTTACTCAAATGATGGAAACATTAGCCCTCAGAAAGTAATAAACATAACTATCCATAATTTACACACAAATCGCTGTCCTCTTTACTACAAGTGATACAAATTTTATTTCTTGTAATATGTATGCATATAAGTGAAATCGAAAATTACAAATTTAGCCATAAATCATATCATTTTAACTTAATATCTCAAATGGAAATTATCAGTACTTGTACTTTGAATTTTAACGTGCAGCTCAAAGAATGGCACAATGTTTAAAATATTGCAGTAATAAATCTATAGCAAATAACACCTTATAATAATATATTAATTTCAAATGCTGAAATTGTAAATTAAAACTTTAAAACCAGTAAAAATACGTTTATTTCGAATGTTGACATGTTTCGAATGACTCCCCAGTCATTTAAAAAAACAAATAAATAAAGCTAGTCTAAGTTTGCACGGTCTATGACACGCCATCATTCAGTTTTCCACGTATTCTTTCATATGCATGTTAAATTTTTATTTTAGATGGATGTTTATTTTATTTTATTTTCATACTCATCGAATAACTCGAGTCATATTTTTGGTAAGTGAAATGATGCTGCATCGTTACATATTCAGTTTTTGCGCGTTACAATCTCTATGGTTTCTATTATGATGGATGAATAGTATTGACTGGGTGGAAAAATTATTTTATTTTTATTGAAATTTACTTGGGTGGTTTCTTCTTGATAAATCCTTGCTAGGGCTGTGGTTTTTTCTATTACATTTAATATCAGCTATATGCTCCTTTTTTCTATACTTAAATTTTCTGCTAGTCATACCAATATAGTAATTCTTTGATCCGTCTGTTCTAATAAATGGTATTCCATACACCCCTGAGTAATTCTCAAAACTAATAGCTTCAAATTTAGCACAAATGATATTCTTCAGTTTCGGAGTCGTCCTTGCTACTAAGCAGATATTGAAACGTTTAAGGCAATATTTTAATTTCTCAAAAAAGCTTGGAATATATTGTATTGTATGAAATTTGTATTTTTCCGAATCAAAATTACGTTCAGGCTTCCTATTGTTGGCAATATCCACGATTAATTTGTTAATATGTCGAACTTTAAAACCATTATTATGAGTAATGCTGCGAATATTAAATAATAAATTGCGCTAAGATTGACCCAATTAGTTTTGAGAATCACTCAAGGGTGTATTAAACATAATTTATTAGAGAAGACGGATAAAAAAATTGCTATATTGGTATCACTAGCAGAAAATTTAAGTATAGAAGAAAGGAGCATGTAGCTGATGTTAAATATAATAGAAAAACCACACCCCTAGCAAGATTTTATCAAGAAGAATCCATCCAATTAAATTTCAATAGTAAAATAATTTTCCCACCCATTTTATACTATCCATCCATTATAAGAAAAACCATAGAGATTGTAACGATCAAAAACTCAATATGTAACGATCATTTCACTTACCAAAAATATGGCTCGAGCTACTCAATGAAAAAGAAATAAACATCCATCTAAAATAAAAATGTAACGTGCATAATATGAAAGAATACGTGAAAAAAATAATGATGGCGTGTTATAGACCATGCAAATTTAGAAAAGCTTTACTTATTTTATTTTTTTAAATGACTCGGGGTGAGTCAAACATGTCAAGAATCGAAATAAACTTATTTTTACTGGTTTAAAGTTTTAATTTACACCTTTTAGCATTTGAAATTAATATATTGCAGTAATAAACAGTTTCTTACACAAATATGTTTATTTATTATGTGCACAATCCATCAGAGTAATAAATAATCTTAATCACGTTACAAAATATAAGAAGATGCAATCATTTCAAGCAATTGAAGAATGTTTGTTAGGACGAAGCACGAATTTTTGTCATTGTCAGTGTGTCAGTGTGTAAATGCAAGTCATAATTCAATGTAAATAAAGTGGAACAACATACTTTTTTACCAAATATATTTTAAAATATTACAGGAAATGTGTAGTTTAGATTTCAACTGCAAAAGCAATAGAGTCATGTCGAAAGGTCACAAGTAGAAATTTACAGAACAAAATATATTTTTTATAATTTCTCGAACTAATCGTGTTACATCGTGTTAAAAATTTTAAATGAGTATAAAAATTTACAGATGTTAAAACAGGTGTTATTCGTGTAATATGAGGTGCGTTCGTACTACAAGTAGTTTTAAAAATGCTCATATCTTTATGCAATAGCTGTTGCACTCTTATGTAAAAATGTATGAATACAAAATTTATTACGATTCTGTATATTCAATTTAGTAATACGGAAATAAAAGGACTCCATCTTAAATAGGATGTGATCACTATGGAAACCTAGAATCATTAGCTATCATGAGATATCATTGAATTAATTACGTATGATAGGATTTAATGGAATAAATAAAACTATTATTATTACTTTTTTAAAGTTTTGATTCGATTTTCATACAATTTGAAATGATTCGCGCAAACTTCTGCAACAATTATATATATTAAATTTCAAAACATTGTGTTGGGTAGTTTTTGCGCTGTTATATGCAGTCATACGGACAGACAAACAGACGGAAGGACCATATGACTAATATAATTGCTAGGCATTTATATACATACCAACGCATCTAAAAATAACATTAATAGACAGTGTATTTTTTTATGGCAAACACGAACATATAGCATAATATAACAGTTAAATAGCACGAATTAGTATTTAAATAAAACCAAAAATAAAGAAGTATTAAACATTATTATGTCATAGAAAGTATTATCTTTTTTATCAATTCAAAACTTCTATATACTTAATACCAAAGTAAGGCGAAATATTTACTCAAATGATGGAAAAATTAGCCCTCAGAAGGTATCGAAAATATCTATCCGTAATTTACGGACAAATCGCTATCCCCTTTACTACAAGTGATAAAAGTTTTCTTTCTTGTAATATGTAACCTTATAAGTTATGTGAAACACAAAAATTACAAATTTGGCTTTCAGGCGTAACATTTTAACTTATCTTAAATGATCATTATTATTACTTGCATTTTTACGAAATAACCTCATACGTTTTACGATGTTTAAAATATTGCAGTAATAAACAGTTTGATACAAAAATATTTATGTTTATAAAGTTCACAATCCATTAGTGTAATAAAGAATGTTAATCACGTTCCAATGCTCTGCAGTCAAATTGAGTTATATTCAAAGTAATACGTGAGTTGGAAATAAATGCTGTTTGGGGGATTCTATTAAGTAACAAATGGGGTTAAAATCTAAAATATTTCGATGAACACTGATTTATTATAGGGAAAAGGAGGCAGGAATGGACAGTTTTGTTAAAAAACATATCTCACTGAATATTTTCTTCCGAATTTTGTATGCAATCGTAGTAGAAAATTTACAGTGCTCTCAGAAATTAAGAAAAATGTAATGATTGTAATAATGCTTGAATTTTTTAATTCCAAAATATTTAAAAATTTGGAAATTTTTGTCTGGTTACTCCCTCGTATATGACAGAAGTTACAAGAAAAGTATTAGTTCGTTATCTTTTAAGGAAAATTATTTTTTCGCAGATCTAATTTAAATAAAAAATTATTTGGCGCAATATATTACAACGTACGAAAAAATTAAAACTACTAGATTAAAAATATTTGTCGTTGAGATATCTACTTTTTAAAGTTATTTTAATATATTATAATTAATTTTAACATTTTAAAATTAATATTGCTTAAAATAATTGTGCAACATCCACCAACGTCAGTCAGTCTAACCTCCAGACAGCTGTAACACAGATTAATTCGTTCACGCCGGCACGTTGGGTCACACTCGACTGTCTGAGATTTGTCAAGTCTCCGGCTTTTTGCTTACCACTTTTATTTTAGAAAAAACGTTGTTCATTTAAATCGCCTAATTGTTCTAATTAAATAAAACAACACTTTCTGTATTTAAATACTGGTATTCAGAAAGCCGGAGACTTGGCAGCTCTGAGACAGTCGAGTGTGACCCACCGCGCTGGCTTGAACGTGTTAAGGATAGATGAATTATGCTTGAAGCTACTGCTATAAGTTTAGAATTCTTCATGCCCTTTAATCATTCCTTCTAAGAAAACAACATGTTTATGTACTTTCCTTAGAAAATAAATATTCACCTCCGACTAACTCTGTCACAGATATACGTATAAAATATGACTGCTACCAACCATTTAATAATAAAGTCTGGTAATTAATGTTATACTCAAATTCGTCTTAAGATGTCGTCTGGATATAAAAAATTTAACCAACTTAAATTTTGTTCTACACTAACAGATATTTTTGAAGTCATATTTTGAAACTTATATTTAACTTACGATACAAAACGGAAATTCCCTCAATAAAAAAATTTTGGAATTGCGAAGTTTTAAATTTTGAAATTTTTCATGTTAAATCCTTTTTTTTATTCGTTGTAAAACACATAGCAATGACGGTGGCATTTTAAGCATAATTCAAAAAATGCTTCTCAAAATCAACTGAAATTGATTTCTCCTGAAGCTTTCACAATTTGCAATTCTATTTTGCTTAAAAACATGATCTAAAGAAACAAAAAACAAAACTCTAACCTTTTTTAAGTCAGATTTCAAATGAATAAAAAAGAATTTATCATTCAGAATTCCAAAGTTTAAAGTGCGTTGGACGTCATCTTTCTTGTTCTAATATAATTTACAAAAGGATTTAAATATGATGTTAAAATAATATGTTAGTATAGAAATGTTTGAAGTTTTGTTCAATTCATGTAATTCGACAACTTTCCTGAGACAAATTTATGTACAGAACTAGTTGATGTTTTTAGTATTCAGTTGCTAAAAAGCGTTTTTAGCCAATAATTTACGGTAGAGATAGTAGAAGTGATAATTTCACCCCCAGAAATCTACATAAACGTGTATATTTCTTTAGATTTTATAAAACTATGCAACACGTTTCATAAAAAAGGAAATCCCACATTTTTTCTGCAGTATTCTATAATGAAATAACTACAAAATTGTTATTAAATTTCCAATAACTTACTACAATATGAATGAATAATTGTGTTTTCCTCCACTGACTATTACAAATATTGTTATGAAAATATTAATCAACCAGTTAAGTAATGGTTATTCAAATAAAACTGAATTATTTCTAAAAATATAATAAAAATTATACAAATAAAAAGTATTACGTGATTTCATATTTTTCAATATACAGGGTGATTATAATTAAAGTTTAACTTTCAAAATGCTGTAAAAAAGAACCACTGGTCAGAATGACTTCAAATTTGAAATGAATATACCAGAAAAAGGGGGAAACGGTATGGCATAAGAAAAAAAAATTCCAAAGTGTCTCAACGGATGGCTCTGTCAGCGACATAACGAAAGTGGATTCGGCGTCTAGTGACATTTTTAATCGAAATACGACGATTTTGTCATGAGTTGCACAGTAAACAAACCATATTTTTCAATGTGCAGGAGTGCTTCGGTTGTTTTACGGAAAACATGACTTCCAAATCAGCCAACTGTTCTGGTACTGTTAGTGGAAAATCCATCCACCACAGCAAGGTCGTGTACCATGATTGGACATGATACACCACATTGGATGGGAAAAATCGGTTTTTAATTGTCCTTGGGCCAAAAACCGCATAAAAATCTCATAATGATTCCTTTTTTAATTATCCTTCGGCCAAAACCCGCATAAAAAGCACATAATGATTCGGTTTTTAATTATCCTTCTGCCAAAAAACACATAAAAATCACTTAATGATTCGGTTTTTAATTGTCCTTGGGCCAAAAACCGCATAAAAAGCGAATAATGATTCTGTTTTAAATTATTGCTAGACATACGATGAGACAACCGATAACGATTATCGGTTTCAACTTGTGGCGGACAACGGTGGGCAGCATATGGAACCTGCCTGCCGCATGTCTAGCAATAATTAAAAATAGAATCATTATTCGCTTTTTATGCGGTTTTTAGCCCAAGGACAATTAAAAACCGATTTTCCCCATCGAATGTGGTACGACCTTGCTGTGGTGTATGGAATTTCCACTAACAGTACCAGAACAGTTGACTGATTTGGAAGTCATGTTTTCCGTAAAATAACCGAAGCACTCATGCACATTGAACAATATGGTTGGTTTACTGTGCAACTCATGAAAAAACCGTCGTATTTCGATTAAAAATGTCATCTGACGCCGAATCCACTTTCGTTATGCCGCTTACAGCGCCATCTATTGAGACACTTTGGAACTTTCTTTTCTTATGCCATACTGTTTCCCCCTTCTTCAAGTATATTCATTCAAATTTGAAGTTATTCTTACCAGTGGTTCTCTTTTACAGCATTTTGAAAGTTAAACTTTAATTATAATCACCCTGTACATATATGTATGTATACATTTAAGTAAGTCCAAGTTAAGTTTTTTAATCCATGCCTGAAATCCAAATATGTGCATTTTCTCAAGTATTGCGTAATTTAAAGTAAACTGTTTGCTAAAGACAAGGATTAAAATGGTTAAATTTTCCTGTTCTCAGCGGATGTGTTTAAGAGCCTACACTAGTCACTCAAAAAGACCCGGATGATAATGTTAATCATACGGGGAAGTTATTTTCAAATATCTCGCTTGAATTGTAATATTTTTGAATGATGTTTTAGCATAGGATAGCTGAGGACGATCTACAACCGGGCAAGTCTTTATTTTTTTCATTATGGTTTAATATATATTTTTTTAAATTACTTTTAGTTTCGGAACCGGATTGAACAGGTTCTGAAATTGAAACTATCTAAATATTAAAAAAAAAAAACTATAACCAAAATCAAAAAAAGTTAAAACTAGCCCGGTTGTAGATCGTCCTCAGACGTATCCTATGCAAAGCAATCATTCGAAAATATCAAAATTCAAGCTACATATTTGAAATAACATCCCATTAGGAATAACATTATCATCCGGGTCTTTTTGAGTGACTAGTGTAGGCTCTTAACTCAAACACCAGAATCAGTCTATAAGATGTCAATGTGATTTTTCAGAAGGCCACGAGAATCGTAATCAAAAAAGTCCTCCCGGCCAGTGCCGGGAGGAAGAGGTAGCTTTCATATTCCTTATTTTTAAAAAGCCAACTTATATCATTCAAACACACGAAGCTCAATTTAGTGGAAACCGAATATAGGAGATTCAATACTAATTTTTATCAATATAATGAATGAGAATTTCGCGAAATTAGTCCGCTTTATCCAAGCGGCTTTTCTTTAAAGTAACTTATATTTGGCTGCCAAATTCGGCGATTTCTTAAAGTGCGTGCCATTTTAAGACAACATGGTGGATGAGGCTAGCCAGTGAACTTGGTCGAGACCTTAGTAATTGCTGTGCACATGCTCACTCACATCGGAATCGGTTGATATATACGAGTGCTGTTGCATGCAAAAAAATCAGATTTTTCAAAATGTCACCCACAATAGAAATTGAAACTGCTATATCTGAGCCATTTTTTAAGGTAAAGACAAACAAAAAATGCTCCTGAATCCTTATATCAAGGTCAAATACTTAAGAAAGAAACCTTTTTCAATTTCTAATTTTTTTGCACCTCACTTTAAATATATATATATTTTTTTTAATTTAATGGCCGCCATTTTGAAACAAGATGGCTTATGAACCTGGCCAGCAAACTTGGTCGAGGTATTGATGTATACTATCTACATGCCTTCTTACATCGAAATAGGCGAATACGTGTGTTATCGCGTGGGAAATACAAGATCGTTTTAAAATGTTAGCCATGCTAGAAATTCAAAGTGCTATAATTCAACCATTTTTTAAGATATAAACAAAAGAACAAATTTTTAGAAACAAAAACTGCTCCGGAATCTTTGTATCAAAGCGAAACACATAAAAAAATCTTTTTCATTTTCCAATTTTTAATACATCATTTTAAATTTAATTTTTTTTTTTAAATGGCAACCCTTTTGAAACAAGATGGTGAATGAAGCTGGCCAACGAATTCGGTCGAGACATTGGTATGTACTATGTACAGACCAAGTTACATCCAAATCGGTTCATAAATACGCCTGTTATCGCGTGACAAAAATCAGGTCGTTTTAAAATGTCAGCCACAATAGAAATTCAAAATGCTTATTACTCAGCCATTTTTTTAGATATAGACGAAACAAAAACTGTTCCGGAATCTTTGTACTAAGGTCAAATACATACAAAAAAATCTTTTTCATTTTCCAATTTTTTGGTATCTCATTTTAATTTTTTTTATTTTTAAAAATTTTTTTAAATGGCCGCCATTTTGAAACAAGATGGCGGATGAATCTGACCAACGAACTCGGTCGAGATATTTCTATGTACTATGTACACACCAAGGTACATCCAAATCGGTTCCTAAATACGCCTGTTATTACGTGACAAAAATCAGGACGTTTCAAAATGTCAGCCACGCTAGAAATTCAAAATACTATAACTCAGCCATTTCTTAAGATATAGACGAAACAATAACTGCTTCCGAATCTTTTTATCAAGGTCAAACACATAAGAAGAAAATAATTTTTAATTTTTCAATTTTTTGGTACATTTCAAATTTAAATATTTCTTAAAAGTTTAAATGGCCACCATTTTTAAACAAGATGTCGGATGAAGCTGGTCAACGAACCCGGTCTAGACATTGGTATGTACTATGTATAAACGAAGTTACATCCAAATCGGTTCATAAATACGCCTTTTATCGCGTGACAAAATTCAGGACGTTTCAAAATGTCAGACACGCTAGAAATTCAAAATGCTGCAACTCAGCCATTTTTTAAGACATAGACGAAACAAAAACTGCTCCGAAATCTTTGTATAAAGGTCAAATACATAAGAAAAAAATATTTTTCCATTTTCAATTTTTTGGTACCACATTTCAAATTTTAATTTTTTTTTTTTTTTTTTAAATGGCCGCCATTTTGAAACAAAATAGCGGATGAAATGGGCAAACGAACTCGGTTGAGACATTGGTATTTACTATGTACACACCGAATTACATCGAAATCGGTTCATAAATACGCCTTTTATTGCGTGACAAATTTCAGGACGTTTCAAAATGTCAGCCACCCTAGAAATTCAAAATGCTATAACTCAGCCATTTTTTAAGATATAGACGAAACAATAACTGCTCCGGAATCTTTGTATAAAGGTCAAATACATAAGAAAAAATATTTTTCCATTTTTAATTTTTGGTACCACATTTTAAATTTTAATTTTTTTAAAAATTTTAAATGGCCGCCATTTTGAAACAAAACGGCGGATGAAGCTGGCCAACAAACTCGGTCGAGACATTGGTATTTACTATGTACACACCGAATTACATCGAAATCGGTTCATGATTATGAGAGTTAGAGCGTGACATAGGTCAGATATATATATATATATATATATATATATATATATATATATATATATATATATATCAATTTTGAACGGAGGGTGGTTTCGGAGTCTGGGGGTCATGATCGATGAAAATATACCAAAACTTTTTGAAATCGCTTTCCTCCGAACGGCTGCAATAGGTAGCTTTTTGTAATGAAAGCTACCTAAAAGATGAATTATATGTAATATTTTAAATACGTTACATTATGACTATCAGGCGACCATCAATTCATGTCTTTATTGGTAATTAATTTCCGAGTTATTTGGATGTTTTCCCAAAGTTGGACATATCGTTTTCGTAGTGACATTAGAGTCACTTATATTCTACTTCTGGTGACGGCAGTGTATTATAGTAACATTTGCAGTAGTATAGTAACATTAAAATTTTACATTAACTAAAATGTAAACTATAACTTATTTACAGACGACGAATACACTACAAACTAATAACTAGCAACCTTATTTACAACACACAAAACACATATGACTATCACATTTTGATAGGAATCTACTAAAGCATAAAGGCGACTGTATTGAAATCATTCAAACAGGCGTTACAGACGATCATCAAACAAAATGTCCAAAAATAACTCTGAATGTCCAACAAGTGCCCACAAGTGTCAGCATTTATCTCTTATGATGGAAAAATATTCGTTTAAAACTTTATAATTGTCCTTTAATTTGTGGTAATTGTCAGGATTAAGCGATGTACGCTTAAGATTTTGTCTCATCGTTGATTCATTATTAAAACGAAAATGTTGCACCATGAGTCTACATCTTCCATAAAGGTAATGTTTCACATCGCTATGCACCCCACAAGTACACAGAGAAGAAGGCCTATTGTCAATTTTGTAGAAAAATGCCGGAAAAGATTAGTGAGCAATGATGTAAAACTGCACAATTTCGCTGGAACAAATATATTCATTGTCTACTTTATTAAAAATGATATAAGTATCGCGGCCAGCGTCAGAATTTGACCAATGTTCTTGCATTCTATAATAAGGTTCTTTTTTAGATGAGCATTCACATATGATACCGAAAAAGGCACCATTAGAGCAGTCATAAAGAATAGCAGCTTTTGGGTTTACATCAGCTCACTCATGTCCTATCAGACCGATACGGGCTTTAATTCAACCTATAAAAAGAGTTTTCCAAGGAATTTTAACCAAAAAATCAAAAATATTTCTTACAATAATATTTATCGGAAAAAGTCTTTGTAAAGAAAATACCGAAGACAAACTGTCTGTGTACAGTCTAGCATGTGAATATTCTGAGTCAGTGAACCACTTTATTGCGTACTCAATAGCAGTCAGTTCTTCCTGGTATACTATATTGTAGGGTTGCAAACGTATTCCAAAGTCTTGAAATACCCTGTGATCACTCATTACAGTGAAAGCGGAGGATGTGCCCTGGGCCATATTTGAGCCATCAGTATAAATTGTAGGATATATTGAATCTGGAACTCTGTACATCACGAAGGAAATAAAAATTCCTAAGACTATTATACTCGGGAAATTCAAAAGTCTTTAATTCCTGCATTAAATTGTCGCTTTTAATTTCATGATCGCCAATCATAATATTTCGCTTACCATGGAATAATTCATATCTTTTCGATATCATTTTTAACTTTATATACAACGGTGGAACACTACTGATTTTGTAAAGTGAGTCTGTAGATACGTTCCTATATGTCTTAATAATTGTCATTAAACCCGCTCGTTGACAGGAGCTTAATCTTCTGAAACCGTGAGAATTGAGGTCGTTTAGCATAACTTCTGAACCATAAGCTATTTGCTTCTCTATTACCTGAAGATACCATATCTTCCTATATTTTTCCAAAAGACCCCTGTCACGACTTACAATTTTTTTATATCTATTGCAAAATTATGAATACTTTCGCGCACCAGGTCCAGATGATGCAACCAATTAAAACGGTTGTATAAGGGGAATCAGAGGTATGTAATATTTTGTTTAACAGGTATTGAAATTCCATTAATTTTAAAAATAGGATGCCTTTTTTCGAGTGTATTCTTTCCCATCATGATAGCAATGCTTTTTTAATACTTAATAATATTTAGACTTGTACATATATTCCGAAAAGTCTCCAAAGAACTATTAATCTTGTCTTCCGAAGAGCTACGAGTGTCCTCGCCGTCCAGAATAACAAAGTCGTCAGCGTTCGAGACAATATATGGATGAAGAAGCTTATACTCCTTAATCAATTTGACGACAAAATTGTCTAAATGAACGGACCCAGACAAGAACCCTGGGGGCAGCCATGGAACATTATGTACCATCGCACACCCCCAGTAAACTTAAAACCAATACGGTGGCTTGACATGTAATTCTTGAGTGCAGACTTGAGGTGATCGGCAATTGGGAGAGAATTAATGATCATCGCCATCGTCTTCCAGCACTCAGCGTCAAAAGCTCCCACTATACCCAACGATAAAATCGTACAATACTTGTGACTTTTCAAGATATGTTTAACTAAATCCTTTACTGTCGAAAGGACAGTTACAGTAGATTTTTTCTCCCTAAAACCATGTTGATTATCTTCAATATAATTTTGTGATTCCAATACCCCAATAGCTCTATTTTTAATGATTCTCTCTAACACTTTGCCAAGAATAGATAATAAGGTGATTGGGCGTATCCTCTGAGAGAAGAGGCCGGTTTATTACACTTCCTAAAGTAAATGACAATCCCATCCTTCCAACATCGAAGGAAATGTCCCATAACTAAACACTTGTTAAACATTGCTAGAACTGCATCCGGAAAATTACTACATATGTTCTTCATTGTTAGTGCATCCAATTCATCCCATCCAGGAGCCTTACCGTTTGCTTGCTGTGCCAATTCATACTTGAGTTCTCTATTACTAATTTTGTAAAAATTTTGATCATTCTCATAAGATCTATTTGCAGTAGTAAAATTTGCATGATGGTCACCGTGCTTTCGCATTTTGTGGATTTCAGGTAACATTGATACTAGGGAAGTAACATCCTCTCCCAAAATCCATAACTGCCAGAAAATATTTAACGTCATAGCCCGTAGTGTTTTCTCTGAAATGTGATCAACATTTATTGTGTATGTTACACATTATTTTGGCATCATATTTGATTCCGGCAGTATATTACGTTACTGAACAAACATGACGTCATTTGGTCCAACAACTAAGGAATTTTGCAAGTTTGATCATCGGGACGTCTAATATTAAATTCATTTTTATTTATTGGAAAACAGACTGCAAACATGATAGTTTTTGTAAAGTATAACTCGTAGTTACTTGGCCGAATGCGATGTAATTTCCATCAGCATATTTGATGTTTCTAGAAATTGATTTCTGTAAAAAAATCAATAGCTATTTTGTTTTATTACATATCTTTTGAGTTTGCGTTTGGAAGAAATTAAGAATTAGCAACTATGATTGTTCCAACAGAAATCGATTTCAGGTGATTTTGAAAAGCAATTTTTGAAGTAGCTTAAACACTACCTTCATTGCTTTATTTTCGCAACGATTCAAAAACGAATTTAGCATTCGAAGGTTTAAAATTTAAAATTACGAAAATTCATACATTATTTACTGAGAATAACAATATTAATGTACGCTTTTAGATAGAAATGATGAATTATTAAAATATCTTTAAGACAAGGAAGAATTGCAAAATCTAGTATTAAAAATTGTGTTACATAGGAAAAATGTATCGAATATTTTTCATGTAGAGCGGAAATTTAATTTTCGCATTATACATACTTATACATATCAGAATCTCAGTGCCTTACAACTATTTATATAATCCTGTAAGACCTGAAGATTTTCGGTAGAAATTAAAACTCTTATTTTTTAACCCTTATTAATAGGATCATATTTGATTGAAAAAAGTATTTAAAGAAAATTTCGGTGTCAGGTTACGTAAAGGGAGAATCCACAGAATTATGTACTGAAGGCTTTAAATCGCATAAAAGAGGAAATTGATTTTTTTTCTTCCTTAGGATCACGGTTGGTCTTAAAGGGATTGGGATTATTATTGATATTTCGTAATTTTTATTTCGACTTTATAACATATGTATTAAAAATATCATTTTAACTTAGAATGAAAATAATATTTTAGTTTGTAATTTTTGAAAAATACATTTCTACAGATTAGATTATTACTTTTTATTTTCCTAAACTATTTGCTTGAATATATCGCTTACCCACAAGAAAAGTGACACATCTCTCAAAAATTTATTCTGCGTTTTATTCCACTAATACGTCTGTCATAGGTGTGTCTTGCTAAACAAAAAGTTTCATAAGTGTAATTAAATCACTTTATTACACTATTTGTTTATTTGTGACCACAAAAGAGGGTTGGATTAAATGGGGAGGTAAATTTATCCAAATCTCCAAACATCATTCTATGTCTTCATTATTAAGTGTTAACGCTTTAATACACTTTTTACTCTTGCATGCAGAACTAAGCGCTGTAATTTTATGTTACAGTAAAATCATGCAATTTTTTTTTTTTTTTTTTGCCTCTTCTGTGAAGTTTACTTTTGTCGAGATGTTTCCCTTTTCTTGCGGGAGAGCGGTATCCCCACATTATAGTAATTCATTATTATTGTATATTGTAAATTATTGTAATCAATTTATGCCTAGAGCCCCAAGAAACTGCAGTTGTGCTTTTCGGGTAATCTAGACTAATGTCATAAAAAAAAATAAAGTTTGTGTGTTTTTGTGATTTTTTTTTTATTTCTAAGGGGTAATGTCTGGAACAACCGAACCTATTTCAAAAATAATTATAGCAATCTGAAGGTGAAACATCCTGTTCGAACAGAAGCTGTATTTTATTTTGATGCCACAACCCCCAAAGGGGTTGAAGGAGCAAAAAGTATTCTAAAAATGCGATTTTTCTGTTACTGAAGGAGTTAGAAACTTAACATTTCCCCTGGTAGGTATAAGATATACGTGTACTTTAAGAACAGAAGAGTTTCTAAAAAAAATCTAAATTTAAAAGGGGTGAAAATGACCGAAAAGCATTATAAATTTCGATTTCTATACAATCTCAGAAAATACCAAATCGATTTTAAGAGTAATGGTTGCAAATTGAGGGTGACAGTCCTTGCTCCAACGTATATTATATTTTATGTCGGTACCACAACCAACCTGGGGATTGCAGGAGCAAAAGAAGTCACAAATTGCAATTTTTGCGATACTGAGGGAGCTAGCAACTTTAAATTTCCCATGAAAGTTACTTATAAGATTTAAATCCTTTATAAGAAGAGTCGGAAAAAATTGATGTTTAAAAGGGGTAGAAATGCGCTAAAATCGTTCTAAAAACCTTCTAAATTATGATTTCTAAGAAATTGTTAAAAATAGAAACTTGAAATTTAACGTGGTAGGTATTTATAAGATACATGTGCCCTCCAAAAACAGTTTCTAAATAATTTCAAATTTAAAAGTGTTAAATGAGCGAAAACGTTCTAAAACTGCTCTAAATTACGATTTTTATGAAATCTTAGTTAACCCATAACTACTGTGAGCGGTCTGACAGACCGCTCCAGATTTTCCCGCATGCATTGACACCCCTCAGAATAGATAATGATCCTTACCCTTACCTCTACCTTCCTCAAATGGACCCCCAAGGTCACATTCCGCCTTTCATTCTTCTAGCCTTTTTTGTTATTATTTTTTTTTTACTCATTTCATTGCAAAAGCCGTCTGCCAGACCGCTCACAGTAGTTGTGATACTGTTTTTGTCCGAAAAGGAACTCTTTATTTTGTGAATAATTTTATATTTTTTTCATGATATTATGGGAAAAGTGGAATCTAATTATTCGCGAAAACGTTTCTAAATTTTCGGAATATTCAGATTCTGACTATTCTGAAAATGAATTTACTGAAAGTGATCATGGTTCACATTCGGAATTATCACTGGATGATGAAAAAAATATTTCAAGTAACTCAGACTATGTTTGTGGGAAAAATAATTTTATATTGACTACAAAAGAACCAAATCGTATTTTTCGAACTCAGAAACATAATATTGCTACTGCCGAGTTTAAAAGGTCCTGCAAAAACTGGGCATAAAACAGAACCAGTAGAAACTTTGAACACACTATTTTTAAAAAAACATTATAGAAACTACAGCTAAATGGACTAATGTAAAAATTAAAGAATGTAAATTGCGTTATTCTGATAAAATGAGACACGAACTTACTCTGATACAGGTGATATTGAAATAAAAGCATTTCTTCGATTATTATTATACTTAGCAGTTTTCAAATGAAATCAAGAGTCTGCCTTCAATGTCCGAGAATGCAAGGCATTGACTGCAACTGAACATTTTGTACTGTATAGTAAAAATAGTGTTGTTTTTATTTATTTTATTTTTACGCTGATGTATAAATTCTAATGTATTTATTTCCTTTTTTAAAAAAAAATTATGTAGATATGTATTATGTAAGCTTTAATTTACGAACTTTTTTATTTATATAACGATATATTTTTTTCAAATATAATCTAATTTTTACTATTTAACTATACTTTTATTATATTCATCCATTTTTTACAAAAAAAAATATTCAACGATTATTAGATGAGTTTAAAATTACATATTTC
The DNA here is from genome assembly GCA_963932465.1 of Maratus speciosus. Taxonomy (NCBI): domain Eukaryota; kingdom Metazoa; phylum Arthropoda; class Arachnida; order Araneae; family Salticidae; genus Maratus; species Maratus speciosus. Next base: position 185,477,212 of record OZ010800.1, read on the forward strand.
TTTTCCTTGAAGTCCTACAATAAATCGCTTTTTCTTACTATTCCCATATAACGGGATACCAGTCTTTAGTCTTCAAAAATAAACTTCAAGTTTCGAAAAATGATTTATAAATCAATTGAGTAGATAAGTATTGGTAAACAAACCATTTTTTACCACTTAGTTAATATTTTATTAATGTTTTGATTTAGCGGTCTGAGAGACCGCTCTCAGTAGTTATGGGACAATTTCTGTCACAGTAGTTAATGGTTAATACTAAATTCATTTCAAAAGTATTGATTGTCAATTGATGGTGACTGTCCCCTGTAGTCGTTGAGACAGAAGGCAAAATTAGTGATTTTGGTTTCATCTCTGAGGACTAGATGATATGTACCTTTTTGGACTCACAATGGTTCAAGGAGTTCATTTTATGATGATACTATGAAATTGTGGTAGATTATAGACGGCATATTGAAAATATTAGCACCATCTGTGGCACATACATACATATGATTTTTTTGCCTGTATCACATAATTAAAAAGATTTCAATGAATAAATGGAAAGAATAAATATTTTTAAACATAAAATGTTATACAAATTATACAGGGTGTCCGGTCTCAACGGTGTCCAATGGCTAATTCCTAAACCGTTAGTAATTGACATATAATTCCAATTGCAAAAATGTTTCAAATGAGGTAAAGAAGTATTTTTAAAGCGATTTGGGTCAACAAAAACTATTTTTAAAAAATTACGAAATTAAAATTTTTATACTGTCCCTATGTCCTATAAGTGATATTTAGTAAAAATATCCTATTTCACTGACAAGTAAGACAAAAAAAAGTCCCATTCCTCTGCGATTCAAATTGACCGAGGAGAGAGTAGATTTTTTTCTTTTTTTTTTGGGGGGGGGGGGGTGATGTGGTAGATTGGTTAGTTATTTCTTGCATAATAAAATAAAATATAAGGAAAAATACATACATAATTTTAGACAGTATGTATTGGCCGAGCAAAAGTTGTGGCGGGGGAGTATAAATTTTAGGGAGGATTGAGATGATTAGTAACTTACTATAACTATAAAGTAACGGCTAACTACAAAGACAAAGTAGAAAATTTTCCTACCATTTTAATAAAGTTATTAATTTTAATAATTTTAAATTTAATATACTTTTTTATATTTTTTAATTTAAGAGTATCTCTATATATTTTTATTTAATCACTAATTTATACTTAAATAAAATTGTAAATGAAATCTATAATTGCTTATATAAATTATAAATTTGAATCTTTTTTTAATGATTTTAAATTTAATAATTTTTAAAATTATTACCTCTTTATGCTCCAATAATTAAGTGTTATGATTAAGACAATAGGAAATAAAATTTTTAACGGGCGTGGAGTTTTAGAAGATGCATTATTTAATTAGACAAATAGAGTAGAATAGTAAAATATATATATATATATAAAATCCTCTATAGATTTTTAACTTTGCGTTCAGGTGAAGCAAAAAGTGGGGAAGTATAAAATTAAGGGGCCGATTAATTTAGATGAAGTCTTAAAAAAAAAAAAAAAAGAAAAAAAAGCGAAAATCTACTGATATGCAAAGAATTATCACGCTGTAAAACTTAGGAAAAAAAGGCCCGTCTTCTTTATTGCTGCAATAATTAATAAGTAATCCATAATCTAAATTCCACCTGAAATTACAATTTAAACTTTTCCCTCACTGGCTCTCATAGATACAAAGTTTATAATCCTGAAAACTACATTTTTTTTTTTATGCAGCAATATCTGTTGTAGTAATGAACACTAAACAGCCGTATCAATTTCCCCTGAAATCTCTGCTCCAAATTTTGTTACGTCTCCCCCCCCCCACACACACACACCCCATCCTCCCGTTCCAAGCACAGACACAGGAAAGCTCAATTTGTAAGTAATTTGTTTGTACCATCTTAATGTTTTGCTTTTGTTTGTTTTTTTTGTATGCCTATATTTTTATACATAATTTTTGAATGGCTGCTCTGAATATGTTAGGGAAATTAATATGTCCATTTTTGAAAATGATCCTCGTATCCCTTTTATTTTCTTTTACAATAAACATCAATTATTTGAATTATATGATTCAGCCTGTGCGATTACTTCAATGATTTAAATAAACATAACAAAATTGTTACAATATTTTAATATTTTGTTCTAATTGAGCACAGATTTATCCATTAAAGGTCGGACATCATATAACCGCCCTTTTTATTCTCTCTTTTTAATTAACTTTTCTTTTTTAAAGATTTTGTTCCATTTGTAATTTTATTGTAACGATAAAAATAATAATTATTATTATTATTTTTACATTACCCCTTCTGAAAATTCCACTGTCTCTCCCCTCAGCAAATATTCATTAGATCAGTTATTTTTTAATTATTTTTTAATTAAAAATTAGGGAAAAAATATTGTTAAATCAAAACATTTATTAAATTATTGAGGACGTCTGTTTCGAAACTGACCTTATCCGAAATTTAAAAAATCGTGTTTCTCTATCAATCTATTCTATTGGTATAACTGTACCAATCAAACACGACAATCTCCAAATTTTCAATGAATACCAATGGGCGCATTTAAAGCTTTTACGCGATTTCCCAAAATTTGATTTTCTCGATATGGCGAGTTTTGAAACTCACTTCTTCAATTATTTTAACCAATCTGAAAGTTAATTACTAAAAATTAACACTACTGTAATATTTATACGGGGGAAGCACCTTCTGTTAAATTGCTTTAAAAATGCTCTTTATGTTATTTAAAACCTTTTTGTAATTGGAACTATATGTCTTTGACTAACGGTTTAGGAATTAGCCATTGAACATCATTTGGAGTAGACGCCCTTTATAATACTTTAAGCACTTCGCGTACAACCCCTGAAAGCTTGGTCCAACTCATCTGTTTTCAGTTACAGAAAAGTGGTTTAAGTAATAAAATTGAAAATGTCATAACTTGGTCAATTTTAGTGTTAGATGAATGGGACTTTTTTTGCCGTACTTGTTAGAGGAATAGGAAAACTTTACTAAATATCACTTATAGGACCGGGGGACAGAATAAAAATTTAAATTTCGTAATTTTTAAATAAATGTGTTTCTTGACCCAATTCGCTTTAAAAATACTTCTTTACCTCATTTAAAATATTTTTGTAATTGGAAATATATGTCTATGACTAACGGTTTACGAATTAGCCATTGGACACTGTTGAGACCGGACACCCTGTATATTAAAAGATTTTATTTTAATATCATGCATATCTTTACATTTAACTTTATGTTTATTAACATTTTCAATGGGATACACAGTTCAAAAGACATTTGCGATGAAAGAAATCCGAAATCTTGTTTTGCATTTTAATGCCTATTATTTCCATGTGGAAAGACACAGCAATTTAAGAATAAATTAATATTGGTGAAACTGTTGTACTTAGTCTGTTAAGAATTAACCCCTTTGGAAGCACTGGTGCATGAATGTATGCACCTTCGAAAAGTGTTTCCACCGGTTGCTTTGATACCACTAAAAGAGAAAAGTAAAGTTTTCCTTATTTAATTAAGATATTTCCTTTACTTTTAAGCTACATTTAATTGTTTGGCCAAAAGCGGTGTCAACCGAATAAAATTCATGTAATAGATGCTGGCCCCGAAATGGTTAATAAATAGCAGAAATATTAGTCATCTTCACTGCTATCATCGTCATTGTTTGACATTCCGGTGTCCAAATAACTTCCACCGTCATAGAATAATGTTATGTTCTGCATATGCTTGTATATCTGAGTATTAAAAATACACGCATATGATGGTGAGACACATGTTCTTGAACAAGAACATGACATAGTTCCAAAATAGCTTCAGGATCAGGAGAAATGCCATTCCACTGGACTTCTAGATAGCCTTTTCCTTCACTATTTGTTCCAAAAATCCAAACATGTAACGCTCGAACAATACGCACTCCATATATTTGTTCTCCTTTTCTTTTTTTTTCTTTTCTTTCAAAAGAACTGACAAGCTGAGTAAATTAGACTTGACGAGTGAGAAGAATGTTTACAAAGTGGTTGCCGACAAGGCATTTGTGCTATGCTGTATTTTAAATTAACTGAGTTATTTTGTAAATAGTAACATGTAAATAGGATGTAAATATTAAAACTTATTAATCTATGATAAGTTATCCAGTTTTATTTCGTAACATAAGATAGTTTCCACCCTGGATTCTGAATAATATGTTACAAACATAATTATCTGGGGATGGGAGAACAAGATAAGCCTGTAGCTACTTCATTCAAACAAGACGGTGGTAATTAGCTCGCATTTTCTATAGGTAGAGTGTATTACTACATGGCAGATGGCGATGCGACTCCACAAACTCCTTTTTTATCGAAAGAATATATGGAATGTAGCGCAATTCATTGATGTCTGAGTATTTGTGCTTTCTATAATAGCGATATCAAACTTACGACTCAAGCTGTTACTTTGTTTCCTCTGATATATCAGCTTCAATATCAAGTGCCTTCAGCGCATTTAGAAATTCAGTGTTCTGAGTTATCATTTTCACTTGCCTTCAGATGCAACTACTTTATCGCACACACTAAAAAAAAAAAAAAAAAAAAAAAAAAAAAAAAAACACGACATTTTTACAGTACAAAATACTGTTCATCTCGCTCGCAAAGTCTATCACAGTGAATGTGCTGTATCTTTCTTTGGTTTCCTGACTATATTAACATGGAAAATACAGTAGTTGCGTACAATTAACAGCACAATGTGCTGGCAATTTGGACGCCACCAGTTTGTGCTGTAAAAAAATGCGTCCGAATTGCCAGCACATTGTGCTGTTAATTTTACGCAACTACTGTATTGTCCATGTTAATATAGTCAGGGAACCATGGAAAGATACAGCACATTCACTGTGATCGAGTTTGTTCTGGCCAATTTACAGTGGTTTTTTTTACAGTGCACGACAGTGAATGCATTTCAGGTAATGCATTACATACCACTTTACCTAGAATTTCATGCATGCCCAGGTTGTAGTACTTTACTTTAACCTGTCATTGGATCCACTTTTTACAAATATTAATGCTTTCTAGTTTTCAAATCGTTTTCTAAAGAAAACAGTGTGATAACTGCCACATCAGTATCTATAGAGTTGATATCAGTATCTGTAGAGATGATAATAATGATTCTAAATCTAGACGCTAAAACATGGTGTGCGCGAAATAAAAGTTTCGTATAACCTCTTCTTGGAAGGAGGTCAATTTTGTGGATTCTTCAACTTTTTATTTCGTTAATTTATAGGATTTTTTTTTCCGTAGATAACGTACATCATTTGTGCATTCAACCATTTCAGATAATTTTCATTTTGACATTCTTGACAAATGAAATGTATAGGTCTTTCATGTTCTCCTGATCAGATAGAATCTGCTTCCATTTTCGTACTAGGTGTCCAGGAGTATATAACTTTTATAGCATTACCAACAGTTCATATTTTTCGTTCATTTCTTTTTATTGACACCCGCCTGTATGTATCAAATACATCACCTCTTCTTTGAAAGGACGTAGAATTTTGTATTATTTTAGAAAACAGATTCTTTGCTAGTTTTCCAAATGATTGTAGCTCCTGTTGATTGTAGCTCCTGAAACTTGAAATTTGGCATGGTACTAACTTATAAGGTGTAAATGAACTGTTGCTAAAAATTTTCAAATTTAAAAATGTGAAATAAGCGAAAAGCGTTCTAAACATTTTCTAAATTTCGATTTTCTTGGAGTTGCTAAAAATAGAAACTAGAAATTTTGCATGGTAGTTATTTATATGATATATCTTATGCATTACTTATATGCTTATGCATTACTTATATGTTCTCTAAGAACAGATTTCAAAAATCGAAATTTAAAAGAATTATGTAAGCAAAAGTGCTCTAAAATTTTTCTAAATTAAGGTTTCTATTGAATTGTTAAAAATAGAAACCTAAAATTTAGCATGATAGATAAAACGTACATTCTCTCTAAGGACAGTTTCTAAAATATTTGAAATTTAAAGGGTAAAGTTAGCGAAAAGCCTTTTAAAAGCTGTCTAAATTAAAATCTATATAGCATGTGATCAACTACCAACCCAATTTTCAAAATTTATGTTGCCAAATTCATGATAACACCCCATATTCCAACACAGGCTTTATTTTATATTGGTGCACTACCACCATAAGGGTGCTAGACTGTTAGTCTAAAAGCTTAGAGTATCGGAGGATGGTTACTTTTAAGACGTAAATGCATACTAAGAACTGTTTCTGAAAAATTCAAAACCTCAAATGAAAAGAGAACTAAAATGAGCGTAAAAGCTTCAAAGTATATTCTAAATTGTCATTTGTTTAGAATTAGCTTTCTTCTCATTAATTTGAGCTTCATTTTTGCATAACGCAGTGAAATAATGAAGTTTAATCAAACTGTCGCTTAATTAGCCATTTTTAAATTATTCCTAACAGTGTAAATTTTTCTAATAAAAATAAGAACACAAATACCATTTGGCATTATTCAACTATTATGCGAGCAAATCCGCGGGTTTTGCTAGTAAAAAAATATTTTCTTTGATAAAATAAATTTTCATTTTTTTAATGATTATTTTACCCAAATTACAAAAAGTCTATTCATGTTAATATAATGCATAGTTTTTGCTTTACATACATAGCAGTTGCACTTAACCCTTTATGTACCGAATTATGAAATCATGAAAATTTTATCTTCCAAAGCATTTTTCGGGAATTTTTGAAACTACATGAGAAGATTTAAATAAACACTTAATACATTTTAAGAAGGATTGATGGATTTAGAAAGGTTAATTAAATTTGAATGAATAGGGATTTTGTGCAATATTTATAAACCCGCTCAAATCTTTTTTTTAAAATATTCTTCTTAGCATTTTGTAGAATTGGGAAATGTACAAATATAACGTTCTGACAATAAAAATATAGAAATATTCTCGAATTGAAAAACCTCTGCCCCCACTGTTGAAAGAAAACTTTTCATATTCCTACAAATAAGGTCTTTTTAATTACATAAAAACTTATTATAAATCATCCATTGAAAGTTACTTTACTGGGGTTTTTAAAATATTTGTGACAACATTCGGCACAATATTACGTAAAATACGATTATAACAATTAAAAGTGAGGACCAAGAGGTTTCAATAGTCTGTTACGGAACCAGACATTAGATCAAAGTGTTTATAAATATCGTTTTTCATGTATTTTTACATTAAAAAATGTATTGCAACAAAGACATGCCTGATATACAAAAGTTTATTGGAGGGACTACTGAATATACAACCGTCTACTATCTGGGATATTTTAAGAAACTCCATATACCCTCTGGATTATTTTAAGAAACTTCGTATACCTTCTGTTTCTCTAATAAATCTACAATGCACTCTCACTAGCGAATAACATATGCCGAAAGCGTATACCATCTGCATACATCTTATACCTTCTAAGTTTTATTTTATGTCTAAAGCACTGCAGATATTTAAAATGAGGACGTACATTTTAAAACTCGCATAATCCAGAAAACGAAAATTTGGAAAATAATGAAGAACTTCTAACAGCGAATATTGGTTTTCATCGTAAACAAAGGATTTACAATGCCAAAAATAGAGGATAAAACTAGCTTGTTTGGAAATTGTATTGCTTTTTCGGTGCAAGTTTACCAGTGGGATAGATTGATAGGAAAAACAAGATTTTTTTTAAAAATTTGGAAAAGGCGTGTGTTGGAAATCATGTCCTCAAATATATAAACATATTATATTACTGCGATTAGCCATGTAGGGTGTAGTAATGTCACGTCCTTATTAATGATTGGTGGCCTTGGAGAAGAAATTATTCAAACATATAAACTAAGCCAATTTCATTTATAGGTTAAATTATTTCAGTGTAATTATACAAGAATGTCGAAAAGCTAGGTTTGTTGTCGATTTCAATTGGAAGGTCCAATTACACCAGTACAGGATCTCTCGTCCTGGAATAGAAATTGCCAGCTTGCTGCTGTCTGCAAAATCCATGACACTTCTCCGACTCAATATCTCATCTCCCTTCGTCACGTCTCTCAACTCCATCATCTCTCACCGGAGAAAAAGGGAGCGGGGGCACGTCCACTATCACAGTACTTCCAATCGCTGTGAGGTGCCTTAGTGTTGATTGGAGTTCTTTGTTGTCTGTAAGATGCAAGTGATGCCACCGAACGTCTTCTGCGGGACTGAAACTTTGGCCAGAGAGGGTCAAGCAGAGAAGAAAGCCATCTATGAAGGATGTACTGTGACAAATTTTTGTGTCAAGAGGCATAGGAAAAAATACTTTGCGATGGCTGCTCGTTGTCCATGCAAGACACGCTGTTCTCTTCCCATGGGAAACTATAGTCCATTGCAAAGTCTAAATTCGGGCACAGTTCTGTTAAATTAATCACTGATTTCTTGAAGACTTTACAAGGAGCAAATAACGTAAAATTACAATGTTCTTCGCATTTTATTTTTAAAAGGATATTTTATAAAAAGAGACAAATGTTTATTAATCAATGAAAAAAATGTTATAACTACTAAAGAAAATATACAATACGCTCTTCAGTGTTATTCAGAAAAGTATTACTATAACGATCAAAAATGCATAATAACCTACTCCAAGCTCACATGATTGTGAAAAGCATTCTTTATTTTCAGAAAGCTCAAAATTTAGTATACATACCACAAATAACGAAGCAGTTACAAAAACAAAGCTTCTTTTGCTGCCAAACATTTTCGGAAACGTTTCCGGGTAGTTCATTTGATGTATTAAACAGTTTTTCAAACCAGAATATCCGTAATTAGAGTTCTGTTAATTCTCAAGTAAATATATTGTTATTCGAGAAACATGTTTTATAGACAAACATTGGTAAATTAACAATATTAATATGAATATTATTTTTTTACCCACACATGTATAAATTTAGATAAGCATCAGAAAATAAATATTTGAAATGCGATAGCATCCAAAAATTCATATTCCAGTTTTATTAAAGTAAAATAAAGCCTTCCCTGAAGGGTTTCCGAATATTAATGATAGCAAATATTATTTTAATAAATGTTTCTTTAAATCTCTAAAACATATTGGTTTCTGAAGGTTCTAAGTATAATGAACGGTTTTTGGAATCGAAGTATATCTCGGAAAAGATTATTGTATATTTTCGCTCATGGTGGTATTATGTTTTATTATTAAGTATTATTAACTAATAATTGTCGCTTTTGCACTATTTTGCATATGTGAACCACATATTTTTAAAAGATTTATAAGGAATAACTTTCAATGTAGAATTGGAAAATTTGACGCACATTTAGAAAAGAAAATATGAGTAAAAAATTTTGGAAAAAAAATTGTAATTACCGTAAATAAAACAACTCTGCCTATTATTTTAAAATGGTACTTAAATTATATAATATTTATTACTTGAAAGCAACAATAAAGTCTCTTAGGTTCAGAGGAATAAATGTTCTATATATTCTAAATTAAAATTGATTTTTCAGTAGTTTGAAAAAAAATATATATATACTATAAAGAATCACAATAAGCACATGATGATAAAAGTTTATATAATAACTGGAAATAATTAATAATAACCTCTCTGGAATAATTTCCATGTATTATTAAAAGTTTATATTGTTCAAGGAAAATGTTTTTGTAAATTTTAAATTGCCACAGTTAAATGATACATTTGATAATTTTCGTAATGTACGGCAAATCTGGAATAATGACTCTATATGTATTCTGAAATATTTCTCCTGATAAAATCGACGAAAAATATATTGGAACAACATTCAATCCTGCACGAGAATCAATTACCGGAATGACCTAGTTTGGCGACTCATGTCAGTAATCTACCGAGACATAATGAACTTTCTTATAAGCCTTTCAGAAATCTGTGAAGGTTAATTTAACGGCGCTTTATCTTAATTTTCTTGAGCTATAATTAGAATTAACTTATGCTGGAACATTTGTTTTAAACTACATTAAAGTTAAATTAAAGGTATAATGTGAATATAGAATGTACTCTTAAAATAGTTCTAGAGATAAAAAATATCCAAAATATAAGCAGTTTTAAGAAGTTACTTCTTAAAAAGTGGGAATATTAATATTATTTTTGCTAATTCGTACTTACATACAATAGGGGAGACTAGGGATGGTTGACCCACTTTTTACGAAATGATTTTTTATTGTTTAAAATTTGAACGTAGAATAAAGTTTTATATATCATTTTATTTGATATACAATCAGTCATCAAAATAAATTTGTTACACAAGTGTAACATAGAAGAAATTGCAAAAATGATTGATTTTATTCATGAAAAAATACTGGGTCAAGACTCTTCACATATGGGAGGGTTGACCCCCTATATGGGAGGCTTTACCCACTTTGTTTTATATTGCACTATTTGTGAAGAGAAATAAAACTAGTTTAAAAAAGCAAAATAACATTATTGTACTTGTTTTAATTATTATATATATATATTTTTAATATGAGGCTTAAACAAATTTGTTAAGACGCAATCGCAAGTGAGAGGAGAAACATTTTATTTTAAAAAGGATTTTGTCTGAGCAGGTATAATTGTACAGCAAGGGAGTACTGTACAGAAAGAGAGTACTTCTAAGTCTAATGTTGCGTGTGAGTCTCGTACTGTAGTCGTCCGATCGAGATCTCCTGTTCCTGGCTGTTCCCATTGGTCAGTATCTGAGGGTCCATGTTCGACTGACGACAGCGAGGACGACTTTTTGCCTAGCCCGAAGCGTACTAAATAGCTTGAAGATGTTCGCCCAGTGCTTGCACGGTAATATACCAGTTTATTTTACAAAGCCTGCTTTTTTTCGAGAAAAAAATATGTAAATACGTTACATTCCTGTAAATAGTAATCTAATATTGTAATATTTATATATATCTCTGTGACATTTATTTTAAATAAAGGCGTGCAGTAGCACTTTTAAAACTTAAAATTTGTTTGTTTCTTATTCAATTAACAAAAATTTTAATTTTCAGATATTTTTTAGTTAAAAAACTGCTGTTTTTAATCATAGATGGACTTTGGACATACGCCGTCTTGGGCGTCCGTCATCTTCGATTTTGTATCCCCCGGACGACCAATGTGTTAGATGGCCGCCATCTTGGACGTCTAGAGAATCTGATAAGCGGATTGGACCCCTTCTTCCACTAATATTAGTATTACCTTAGTTGGAAGACGTCCAGCGTCCAAGTGACCTTTCCACCGTCCAGATTCTGACGTCACGCTTGCGTATCCCGTCCAACTTTCAGACTGCTGATCACGTGACCAGACTGGACTTCAGCCTTTTTTTTTCAGATAATTTTCGTGACGAAGGTTTCTGCTATTACGTAATCGCTATAAAGGGCGGGAGGTCTGCGGGATAGTCTTGCTCGGTGTGCAAGGTGATCTGTCACTTGTAATTAGCTGACTGTGCGTGTTTCGAGTGTTTCTGGAATGTAATTCTGCTTATTCAGGCGCAATCGAACCTGTGCTGATAGTATGTTTGATTCGCTTGCATAAAAACTGCTGAGCGCCTGCGTATTTTTTTTTTTTTTTTTTTACGCAGGCAATGTTTTTTACAAGTCAATTTAACATTTAAGGCAGTATTCTGTTAGAGACAGGTTCAGTTTTGATAGTGTTATATTTTATTATGTCCTGATTTAGGAGCCACTGTCCCGCTTCTTTTATGTCCTTGTTCTATTTTTTGTGACAGTCCATCTGACAAATCTAGTTGTCACATAGTTTGGCTTCATCTCACTGTATTCACCTTGGTGAAAATTTTCTACATACCTTCCTGAAGTTTTTCGATCGATGATATGTTCTTTTGCAACCGCATGAGTACTTAACTTATCATTAACATGATTTAAGCCTTTAAGGGGAAAAGTACTTTCATTACTGAAATGTTGAAATAAATGACTGACACAGGAATTTATGAACAAATTTATTTGGAAATATGAAAATGGTTATATTTCACATACATGTTAAATGAAAATATTTTAGCAAAATTCTGGTGTCATTGTGATGTTTCAAAATTAAAATTAAGTTGTTTTATAAACAACCACTGCCCCTCAAAGGTTAAGATTGCTGCTTTCATCCTTTTTAGTCTTTCCCACTGTTTCTATTAACCTATTGTAAGCAATATTTAAATAGAAAAAAAAGTTCCTAATAACTTTCCCATTTCCTAGCAATTTTTCACATTTTTTATAGTCAGTTTTAAACATTTTATTTTCCATCACACCATTTTACTGAAGCTTTATAGAATAAAATTACATTATTTTATGAATATACCATTAACTTTCCATTATGCACAGTGTATAATAAAAATATTTCCAAAACCACTTAATTAAGGGTGCCTTGAGCATCTGGTCAACATTCCCTCATATCGACTGGGTCAAGCCTCCTTACATAGACCTTTTCTAAAGAATACCTCATTGATATGTTAAGCCTAACTTACTGTGTAATATTTTTGCCTGGAACTGAAGCTCGATATTTCTGCATTATTTTAAATCTACTTACATAAATTTCTATGATATAATTTATTTGAAAAAAGCTTACAAAATATTTCTAAAAATCACAACTTTTAGGTTGAAAACGCCTCACAATTGATTTTTCCACACGTATTTCGATTATCTCTATGAAACTATGACTGTTGTTTGATCATTGCAGTAGATTTAGTTGACACCTATAAAACTCTGAAATTCTTTTAAATATGAAAACTGATGGGTGGGTCATGCCTCCCGTATGGTCAACCGGCCCTAGTCTTCCCTACACTAAATGCTGAAATAATGGAATTAAATGTAGATATTGAATGCAAATTTGAAATTCAAAAGCCATTTGATTTTAAGATATTGTATAGGCCCATGCATTTTAATAATATAATATAATAGTGTGTTATACTGGGAGGTTTAATTAATAAAACATTGAATCATTGATTATTACATGACGGCACAAGACAAACGCAACATAAAAGGCTAAAAATTACGTGTCTTAATTAATAGCTTGAAGTCACATAGAATAAAATATACTTGCGCTTAATATGATTTAGTACATAAAATACATAATAAGAAATAAAAGGACAAACTTTTGTGCTCTTCTCAACTTGATGGGCAAGGCTAGTTAAGCTTAAGAAATTTAGTAGGACTCGCTGGTTGGCCTGAACCTGAAACTTTTATCACCATGAAGCTACAACAAATATACATTATTTACAATTTAATTATAATAAATACATATAAATGAAAAACACCTGATTAAATTCAAGATTTTATACATTATGTATTGAAACTCTCACAATCAAACAACAATAGTCAATATTCACAGTTCTCATTCATTAATAATGCTAATTTGGGAGATGTTGTGGACTAATTAAACATGACATCATCGAATACCTAATGGGAGACGAGATGATTTTTCATGAAGAACCAAAGATCGTGTTTTATATAATGATGCTTATTACTAAAGATTTTGTATTGTTATACTATAAAAATTTCGAGAAAGGAATAATTCATTTATCATACGAAATTCAACTGAAGTCACAAGGACGGTGTTTCGTTCAGTATCTATACTAATATTATAAAGGGGTAAAAATTGTTTATTTGTAGGCGGTAAGCTCTGGAACTACCGAACCGATTCCAAAAGTAATGGTATCAAAATGATGGTGTTAGTCCAACATAGAACATAGGCTATAACTTATGTCCGTGCCACAGGCCAAAAGGGGGTGCAGGAGCAAAAAACTTTTTAAAAACTCGATTTTTGTGTTACCAAAGTGCCTAGAAACATGAAATTTGGAATGGTAGTTACTTATAAGATACTAATATTCTCTAAGGACATTTCTTAAAATAATCGAAATTAAAAAGAGGTGAAAATGTGTGAAAAGCGTTCTACAAAACGTTCTAAATGACGAATTTTACGCAGTTTAAAGAAGTACTAAACCAATTTAAAAAATAATGGTGTCAAAATGATGATCACAACACTTGCACCAACATAGGCTACATTATATGTTGGTGTCACTACCCCTAAAGGGGGTGCAGGAGCTAAAAATCCGTACGAAATTGCGATTTTTGTGTTACTGAAGGGTGCAGATATATGGAATTTGGCATGGTAGTTACTTATTAGATATAAATGATATTTAAGAACATTTCTTAAAAATTTCGATATTTAAAAGGGGGGGAAAATGGACGAAAAATATTCTTAAAAACGTTCTAAATTGCGATTTCTAAGCAATCGCAGAAAGTATCCAACCGATTTCAAAAGAAATGTTTGGAAATTGATGATGACAGCCTTTGCTCCAATGTAGAATCTATTTCATGTCGGCGTCACTACCACCTTGCGATTGCATTTAAAAAAAAACATTTTAAATTGTGATTTTTGTGGTACTGAAGGGGCTAGCAACTTGAAATTTGGCATGGCAATTACTTATGAGATGTGAATACACTCTGAGAACAGTTCTTTAAAAATTTGAAATTTAAAATGAATGAAAAGGAACGAAGAGCGTTCTAAAAACGTTCTAAATAGCAATTTCTACGCAATCTCAGGCAATATAAACCGATTTCAGAAGTAATGGTTTCAAACTGATTGTGAAAGTCCCCGCTCACACATACCTATATTTTACATTATTGTCACTACCACCTGGGGGTTACAGGAGCAAAAAATGTTCTAAATTGCGTTTCTTGTGTTACTGAGGGGATCTAATATTTTAAATTTGGAACTGTAATTACTTCAAAGATGCAAACGCTTTCTAAGAATTGTCGAAAGAAAATTCCAAATTTAAAAGGATGAAGTGAGCGAAATGAATTCTATAAGTGTTCTAAATTACTATTTTTATGCAATTTTATGAAATGCGAAACCGATTTCAAACATAATGGTTGCAAATTGATTGTGATATAACTTGCTCAAACATAAGCTATATTTTATGTCGAGGGTTGAAAAAGCAAAAAACTGTCTAAATTGCGATTTCTACGGTACTTAAGAGGTTAGAAATTTTAAATATAGCATGATAGTTACTTATGAAATATAAATGTTCTCTAAAAACAGTAGAAAATAAATTCGAAATTAAAAAGGGGTGAAGCGAAGAGAAGGAGCGAAAAGCATTCAAAAATAGTCCTAAATTACGATTTCTATGTAATCTCAGGAAATAATAAACTGATTACAGAAGTTATTGGTTGCGAATCAAGAGTGATAATCCCTGATACTATACGGGCTATATTTTATGACGGTGTCACTACCACCTTTTTGGCAGGAACAACAAGAAAGCCTTTAAAAACATCTAAATTATGTTTTCCATAGAATATTAGGAAATACCAACCGATTTCATGGTTAATTTTGGCGAATTAATGGCGACAGTCTCTGTTTCAACATTTTTCGAGACATTCTATTTCAACTCTGTTTCGGCATTTTATGTTGGTGTCACTAACACCAGAGGGGTGGTAGATTTTTAGACAAGAAGTTTGGAATTTGACATGATGGTTAATTTCAAGATGTAAATGCGTTAAGATGGTTTCTAAAAAATTCAAAACTTCAAATGAATACTAAAATGAGCGTATGAAATGAGCATAAAAGTCTGTAAATACTTTCTAAATTATTATTTAATTGGAATTAGTTTAGTTCTTCTTATTAATTAATTTTTTTTTCTGTCTATTGCACTTTTATAATGAAGTTTAGTCAAACTGTGGCTTAATTTGCAATTTTTGAATTATTTCAAAAAGTGTTCATCTAATAAAAAATAGTCATGCAAATATCACTTGGTATATTTCATCTATTACGCGAGCAAAGCCGCGGGTTATGCTAGTATAATATGCTTTGAATAGTGTTTGTATTTTTTTAGAAAATTAGACATTGATATGAATACAGCTGTATTTCATCTGGAAATACCAAGGATCACCATTATCTGTTTCTTTTAGAAGGCGCAAGATGCCTGTATTCACCATCTCCCTTAACCTAGACACTCAAAAGATATTCCCGATTAATTTGATTGAACCTGACAGTGGCTAAAGTTATTATCAGATTATTGATTAATACAATTTTAACCTATGTTCGACCCAAGTATTCTAGATTGAGATTATTGTTGAATACGATCATAAGTGAAAATGAATGATCAATGATTTCGGGTTTTAGGCGTCATGCCAAATGTATAAATTATCAAAATATTTAGAGTATAAATACCAAAATGGTGTAAATTTGACTATCGCGATAGACCTGACACATTTTGCGTAGCCTTGCTGTTTTTTTAAATACTTGAATGTATTACAAAGATGAATTAAATGACGCAGATGTAATGATTAAAAAATTATAACTGATAATTAGGATTTCAATTGCGAAGAAAGTAAACACAATCGTTTTACTCGTGTGACATATTTTACAATAGAATTTATTTAAAACATTTCTGCACGATTCATAAAATCATGTTTTGAAAAAGTGTATTATTATTATTTTTTCCTCTCAAATTCGCAATGAACGAAAACGATTATTCTAAGCTAGAATTAGCGTCTGCCTGATACAAATTCGTGTCCACATTTTACCACAATACATAGTTATAAAACGTTAAAGACAATTTTCTTAGAAAACATATTATAATTATAAGAGTTTTATATGAAAGTAAATAATGTTTTTTCCTCTGTCTTAAATTCTTCTCACTTTTGACTGAGAGGTTTTGCTTTAATAACTGGTTGACGGGAGCTGTTCTGTTTGAAACCAATCGCGCTCGTTGGCATTATCGTTCTGTGTTTTCTGTGAATTTCTTAAATCCTTGCGTAATACGGGTTAAGTTTCCTTAGAATGATCCACATGCAGGGCACCATTGTATATAATCGACAATAAAAGACAACACCCGCTGTAATAAATTCTCCAGCTTATTCTGTGTGTATTATCTTCTCATTCTTCTTATTCAGCCATTTCATTATAAAACGAGACACTTTTAAAGTCAATGAACTCATAACATTTTAAATTTCTTAAAAATGTGAACATAATGTTTTAATATGTATTTTAGGATATTTTATAAATGTAGCGTTACACTATAAAGGAATCTAACATTTAAAAAAATTATAATACAATAAATAAGGCATTGCTGGTTAAATAAAGGTAAAAAAGCTTTTTTCGATTCCTTCGGAAGTATGCTTCTATTTGTCAACTGAATATAATATCCACATTGTAAAATTCTTAATTAGTATCTCATAATAGCGATAAGTTTTCTCTTCATTTACACTCTGAGAAATACTTTGTTCAATTTGCGGAAATTTACCTGGTGGCAGTGATGCTAGAATTTTTCTGTTCATTGAAGATTATCCGTTTTTTTTTTTCTTTTCCGTGGCAGAAGATAAAACATATGCGAATTGAAGAAAGTTGCGAAAAAATGCAAGTTGCATACCTCAAATCGAACCAGCTATCTTGGAGTTACGAGACGAGTACGCTAACCAATGGACTAGAGATGCACGACTGAGAGATACTTTGAAGTACATGTGTTTGCTTCAGATGGATATGGCTTGATTAATTTCTTTAGAAAGCTTTTAATTTTGAAGTTAATTTCGGGGAGATTTCCTCTTTAAAGAGATTGTGTTTGGTGTTTTAATACTTAGTATTAGTGCATGACAAAAATATGAATTATAAATATATTTAAATAGATTGCAAGAGGTATTATATTTTTAGTCGATATTTTATTTGTATCAGATGTCATAAGTTTCCACTGCCGCCATCTTGGAATTCTTCTTGGAGTGAAAACCCCTTTTTCCTCCAAGTAGTAAATGTCGCTAAGCACCGGTTTATACGCATGTTTGGCTTAACGAAAATAGAATGTAAATAATAAACAAAATTCGCTAAACTGGCAATCAGTAATCGTTGTATGAGCACATCGCGCACATTTACCGAAAAAAACATCGTCGAATTCAGCATTTCTCGCGGTATAGCATTCTCAAAATTCAGCAGTTCTCGTTTTGTAGCAATCTCAAAATGTAAAAAAAAACTCTTTAAGCAGCAAAATATACGTAAAAAACGAAACTCCCTAAAGTGGCAATCAGCAATAGTTGTATGAGCGCTTAGCGCACATTTACCGGAAAAAACATCGCCGAATTCAGCATTTCTCGCGGTATAGCATTCTCAAAATTCAGCAGTCTCATTTTGTAGCAATCTCAAAATGTAAAAAACCCTTAAAGCAGCAATATATACATAAAATCATCAACATACCTTAACAGACATCTGCTTTCTTGAAACCTCCAGCACGAAATATCTCTCATAACATCGCCGCCATTTTCCAAAATAGGCTTAATACGCATTGACACGCTATAAACAAACCTCCCTTTCTTGTCAAAATTTCCTCATATTTCTTAATTACTTCAGCAAGAGCGTTTAAACGGACTACAGAAACTATAGTCAATGAAATACATCCAATAAATTTAACATAAAAAAAAGACAACGATAGAACATGATATCAAAATACATCCACAAAATTCTAAGCTTCTCAGGGGTTGCCAGAACACGACACGTCACAACACACACGTCACGAGGTTTACATATCGAGTTTTTCATATCGAGTTTTTCATAAACACCGCCAACACGCCAACAAAAAATCGCCAAACAATTCAAAACAACAACGGCTGAAGGAAGATACGGCATCTAAGCCTTTTATTTTTTATTTTTGGAGTAAAATTGATTTTTTTTTTCAATTTAATATTTAAATTAAAATCTCTTTTAATGTGTTAATTTAAAATATATTTTAAATGAGCATATTTTTTTATAAACAACTTTATAAATTCAACTTTATTTAACTTTATTCAACTTATAAAATTAAAAAATATAAATTGTGAGTATTTTTGAGTGAATGAGAAAAATAAGTGTTATTTATTTTTAAATTCGAAAACATTTTTTTCTTTTTCAATTAAATTATAAATCTTAATGTATAGAGTCTTGTGTTTTTCATTTTTTAAAGTAAATTCGTATGTTAGTATTCATAGAATGCATTACTGCTAGGAATGACCGGAATTTCTTTCTCTTTTTCACACTCTCAGAAATACCTTCTTCGATTCGCGGAATTTTACCTGGCAGCAGTAATGCCGGAATTTTTTTGCTCATTGACAAATATCCGTTTTTTTCCTTCTCCGTTACAGGATGTAAAGCATATGTGAATTGAAGAAAGTTGTGAAAAAATGTAAGGTGCATACCTGGAATCGAACCAGCTATCTTGGAGTTACGAGACGAGTACGCTAACCAATGGGATACAG
Organism: Maratus speciosus; assembly: GCA_963932465.1. Taxonomy (NCBI): domain Eukaryota; kingdom Metazoa; phylum Arthropoda; class Arachnida; order Araneae; family Salticidae; genus Maratus; species Maratus speciosus. The sequence continues at coordinate 185,496,450 of OZ010800.1, forward strand.
ATGCACTGTTGTGAAAAATTTTGAAGTAAATATGTTTGCTTTAGATGGATATGGCTTGATTAATTTCTTTAAAAAACTTTTACTTTTGAAGTTAATTTTGGAGAGATTTCCTCTTTAATGATATTGTGTTTGGGATTTTAATAATTATTATTAGTGTATGATAAACATATAAATTATAAATAGTTTTAAGTAGATTTCTAGATGCAAAGGCAAAGTATGAATATTAATTTCTTAGTCATTGTATATACTAGGGGATCGTACCCGGGCTTTCCGGGTTACAGAATATACATGAAAACATTTTTTTTATTATTATTGAAAACTACTACTTTTTTTATATGCAATAAGTTTTTTCGATTGCCTACTTACATTAAAAAGCATTTTTCATATTAAAAATACGAATTATACAATCAAATAAATTTTTGAAATTTATCAAAAGCGATATTCTCTTATTAGCCGCATGCTAAGAGTTATTTGATCAACATTTTTCTACTTACGGCATCCTTTTATATTCTGATAATTTCAGACCTTATATATGTCTGTTAAATTTGTGTTTTATTCATATTATTTTATTTATTTATTTATTTATTCTTAAGGAATTTTTCTTTTAAATGGATATTAGCCGTAACAAAATGGTGAACTCTTTATTTTGTTTTAAGGGCAAACGGATTAATCTTTCGTAATCGAGCTATGCGCAATATAGATAATTTAAAAAAATATTTCATGCACTAAAATTGCTTTTTAAAACCATAGACAGTCTGTAAACTGAGATGAACTTTGTAAACAAATTCCATTTGAAAAAAAATCCTATTTGATGATCTAAAAATTTAAATTGTATGATTACAAATATGTTAGATTTGTGTTTTTATATATATATATATATATTATTATTTTATTTGTTTATAAAGGAAGTATTAATTTCGTTATGCAAAAATAGTCAGAAACAAATGCTGAACAATGTTTGTTGCTTTATGTGCAAAATGTTTATTATTATTATGTATTGAAACCGGCACGTGATAAGTAAAAATTTAAAAAAAATCATGCTTAAAAATTATTTTTAAAAGCATAATACATCAGTCAATTAAGGTACAGTTTTTAAACAAATTGCACTTGAAAGTAAATTTTTCCCTATGCGACGAAAATTGAAAATGTACGATAGTCAAAAGATTAAAAAAATGCAGTAGTGAAAATTTCAAGACCGAAATTTGATCGTGAAGTGTTGCCATTCGCAAAATGACGTCAGTGTTATGCACAGATACGTTTGTTCTTTATAATATAGAAGATACGTAATCAGTAAAATATAATTAAGATCAGTTATTACGATGTGGTTATCAATTGCAGCTCTTATGCTTGGTATTCTGGAATGAAAACAGCTATGTTCACCTTCTCAAAATTTGCATACGCACTTCTCATTTCGATATTCATCATTTAAAAAAATATTATTATAAATATATATTATAATAAGTATTTTGTTTGATCATTTTAAAATCATTTTAGCTCAAAACTTGAAGTCACCATTGTCAGCAACATCTCTTATGTGAGTAGACGCACTCTTTAGTTGAGATTCTAATCTCAATTCCGGAGAGTAAGAATTTCCGTAGTTTATGTTTCAGGCGAATTTTTGTTAAAATGTTTAGTTTTATCTAAGAAAGTGTTCGTTTTCTTTTAAATATGACTTCATTTTCACTTAAATAAGCATTTCGCCTAGTGTCTGAAACTTAGTATCAGTACACATGCTGAAGGAAAAACAATATAGAAAATTTATGAGAAAAAATGCTTGTTTTCAAAAGCAGTATGCCATTTTCCGTTATTATTCCCCTAATATAATATTATGCTCCTAAAGGGATTTTGCACCACTAAAACCTATACAACAATTTTTATAAACAATTTTGAATTTTTATCAGAAAATGGCGTGAATAAAGATGAAAATACCTCTTTTTTTCTCACTTGTCTGCAATAATGAAAGCTAATTTTCATCATTTTGGATAAATTTCATAAATGCTTTTAAAACTAAAATATAAAAGTAGGAATATTAAAAAAAAAAAAAAAAAAAAAAAAAAAAAAAAAAAAAGATGGTGCGATCACATCTACAAATGAACGGCTTTCAGTTGAAAAACAATATTAGTAAAATCGGTTCAGCAGAAAGATCAGGGAAGATGACTAAAAAATACACTTGTGTTTTAAATATATAGAATACTAGCCGCTTTCGCCCGCTACGCTGGTCGGTTTCTCCAAACGAACCTTTAATCAAACGGAATATAGCCGTGTACTTGATCTTGTGTTTTATAGCAATATAAACATTTATCTCCAAATGATCTTCTGCATTGCTGGAAACAATATGAATGCCATTACGATTTTGTATCTTCTAATGTGTCAGACAAAATTTGAACTGTTAAGAAGCAAATCGTTTAGTTGATTATTTACAACTGAATATGGAAAAGAACAGAAGGACAATATGTAGCACATTAAAATCATCCCTGAAAATTTAAAAATGCAAATATCATCAAAATCCATTCAGTAAAACCTTCAAATAAGACTAATTTTTCATAATTGGGTTCATCAGATTGTAGAACATTCACCTATAATTATATAGCAAAGCAATGTTGAACAATGTGTTACATACTAAAACCTTTCCTGAAAAATTATCTAACAACCAGTGCTAATTCCATCGAACTCAGTAGAACCTTTTAAAAAGGCTAATCTTACAAAATAGGGTTCACTCATTAAAGAACTTTCGCACATAGTTCTATAACTAAGCAACGTAGAATGATATGTGCTCTGTACGATACCCTTTCTCGAAAATTTATCTAACTAACAATGCAAGTCTTCTCAAAATCCATTCAAAAGAACTCCAGTTATAAGTGGTTGGACCAAAATTGCTCTTTGTATTTTATACGTGGAGTAGATAGTTAAATATACCTTTCATAATCGCGTTTACGTGATTGTAGAACTTTCAGGAATGTAGCGTAGGCTATACGCTGTAGACCTTCTGGGTTGTTTTAGAAACTCTGAACACCCTCCATAGCTATAACATTGATGCTCTCTAGTATATACCTTCTGCCTGTAGATTTTATCCTATGTTTTTTTACAACTACACCACTAAGAACTTTCCCGATATCTCCATAACTAAAAATGTAGAATGATATGTTAAATATTTAAATAATCCCTAAAATATTACCTAACTGTGCAACTCCAATCGAAATACGATCAGTAGAGCTTTAAATAAAAGGTAATCTTTCACAATCGGGTTCACCTAATTTTGAAACATTCTCTTGTAATGTGATTTTCTGCAATCTGATTTATTGTCCAGTTTGTGCTTCAGAAAAAACAATAACGCAGAAGAAAATTTCACTATAGAAAAGTACCATTCACGCAAGAAGTACCAGCCACCCACAAAATATTATCTAACTAACAATATAAGTCCCATCAAAATACATCAAGCAAAACTCAAATTATAAATGGGTGGAAGGAAAAACAAATTTGCAATTTATATAATTACAGTAGATTTCATAATTGCGTTCACCTTTCTCTATAACTTTTCCAATAGATCTATAACTAAGCAACACATAATGAAATATTATATACTAAAACCATTCCTGAAAAGTTATGCAACAGTGCCACTTGGATCAAAATCTATTCAATGGAATTTTTTTTTAAGGCTAACCTTTAATAATGAGGCTCATTTAATGTTTCTAACTTTTTCCTTTATCTCCATAACTAAGCAACCTAGAACACTGTGTATACACAAAAACGGTTCCAAAAACATTACCTAACTAATAGTGGTATATCCTATCAAAATATTATAAACAATCGGAATGAAATGGAAATTTCCGTTTTAAATATGTAGTAGATGATGATGATACAATTTTCTGTAGTAGAATTCATAGTGAAGTTTTCGCTTCATACGTAAACGATGCTTTCAACATTGTAGCTAATGCACCGATTAGCGAGGTATCCGATTACGGAAGATTAACAGGAATACCAAGAGCAACTACCCAAAGAAAGGTGAATATATGGCTTTTGTGATATTTTTATGTTAGCCGGGCGCAAGTAAAAAATCAACAATTTCGTACCTTATTCTTATTTTATTATTTTCTTTCAAAATATAAACGTTTCACTCAATTCAATTTAAATACATACATATACATGCCTTACACTAATTTCATTGAAAAAACTTAAAAGTAAAACAATAGTAGAAAATAATGCCATAGTTTAAAACAAATAATTGTTTTTAATTTACGTACGCGAAATGTAACTACTGCTATTGGCAATTTTAAAAATGCTAATGGCGAGATTTACACACGGCTGACGTAAAAGTACCCATTTTTTCTTCTTATCCAGGAGTAAATGATAAATCGCGATGTAATATTTCAATACAAATTTCATCCATTGAAAAAAGTGGTACTTACGTATTATTTGGACCATGAGATAGATCGCCAAAAACGGTTGACAATTGGCAATGTTGTTTATCGCTTGTCAATTACGTACAAAAAAGTAATTTACCATTCTTAATTAATCTTCTTAAAAATGGCAAATTGTTTAAAGTAAATAAATAAATAAAATATATAACAAAAACTACATACTATAAACCATAATTATAAAAACCTATAATAATAAAAACCTATAATAATAAAATAAATTTAAAACTGTAACAAACTATCAAATGGGCAAAAATAAGTGTTGCTATAATTAGTGCAATTGTCGCCATGTTGGGCGCAATTGTATCTGACATGGCTCGGATGTAAGTACCAAAAGTTTTTTAGGCCTACAAACATTGCTTTCATTTTTAAACATTTCCGTTTTATAATGTTAATTGCTCAGTCGATTGCTTCCTTGTATTTAATAAATTCAATATTTTATTTTCTTTTTTTCAAGGCGTTTGTATTTATTTATTTTTTTCAAACACATACAGCCGGTTTAATTCTTTAACCAAAAGATTTAATTTGAATTTCTTCCGTTTCTACAGTAACGGGTGTATAATATGAATGGATATGGATGAATTATCACTTGTAATGATAGGCATTTCGAGATTTTGGCGCCAAAGACATCACCAAATTAGAAAAATATGAAATATCTCACGAACTTTTGGACTTAAAATAATTTGGTTAGTACCATTGATTCAGCATTAGCGGCATTCCATGTCATAAGAGATATTTTTACTCCAATTTTCAAAATTCAGCAGTTTGCAGCAAGGTTCAGCAGTTTGGGCTGCGCATTGATTAATACAAAATCCAGCCTTTCTTATATATATATATATAGATTTAAACTGCAATCTTGAAATTGTAAATGTCTTTTAGTACTTTTGCAGCTTGGCGTACGTAATACCTATGTCTCACATTGCAGTAAATATTTCATTCTTTAAATGAAGACATGTTTTTCGAACAAAACATTTTTATATGTATAATTCCTAACATTTGAAATAATTTTATTGTAGCTTTCTCATCATCAGATTACTGCCAAATGGTAAAATCTATGTCACTATCAGTAATAAATGCAAGCTATAATTAAGAATAAATATTTCCTATTAAAAAAATAACAAAATAAAAAGTTTTGCGAGATTACGATGGAATATTTCTGATAAAAGATATTCGCGCTCAATAATTCGCGCTCACAAAGGTTAATATTTGGCACGGTTTGCAATGAAAATCGTTTGCACGATTATGGTTGAAATAAATGGCGCGATACCATACATTTTAGCATGGTGTTGGTAGAAGAAAAAAATACCACAGATTTATTTATTTTTTAAATTTAGTTTTAGTTTTTGAGGTGTTTGTAATTTTTTTCCTAACTGACATAGTTGTTTTAATTATTTAACCAAAAGAATTGATTAAAAAATTTATTCAATTTGAATTCCTTCGCTTTCTATAGTAACAGAATGAGTTTTTAGAAAATATTACATACTTGAAAATTTGAGCTTTTGGCGCCAAAGGTAGCGCCAAATTAGAACAATGGGAAATATCTCGCGAACTATTGAACTTAAAACAATTTAGTTAGTACCATTCGATTCAGCATACAAAAATACACCAATATATGTTATTAGTTGGAAAATAACGATAAAATCAGATTTTTAAGGATTTTTTTAAAAGTTCGTTCATTTTTTTACCCACCTTAGGGGTGGAATTTTAGAAAATGCTTTCTTAGCGGCACTCTATGTCATAAGAAGTATTTTTACCCCAATTTTCAAAATTGTAGGTTCAGTAGTTTCGGCTGCGCGTTGATTAATACGAAATTCAGACTTTCTTTTATATATATATATATTTAAAATAGTGAAAAATTAAATTAAGCAAATTATGTTATTTTGATAAAATTATAGTAGAATGTCCTAAAAAATAGCATTGAAGTTTTACTATTCGAGAGAATTTTGGACAATAACTTCAGGAACATGATATTATTTTAAACCTCGAATTATTTGTTTGCTTGTCTAACTCGACGAAGCAAATCCACCCAGGCGATAATCGTCAATTTCTGTAATATAAATCGCTATTATTTGCATGTCACCTCTCTTTTATAAAGACACTATAAATTTTTGTAAAACATTGCTTTTTATCAGTGCGTGATTTCGATTACATTACCTTCAAAAGTGAAGAATTTTCAGTGAGAATAATTTGAAAGCAGATTGGCTGTGAAAATGACGCACTTCTACAAAACATAACTCAGTTTTAAGAATTAAATACACGCTGTTTTATAAAATGATGTCATTTGCATCCGCTAAAGTAATCCACTTTTACAATCCAATATTAAACTTCGTCTGTAGAAAAGTATGCATATGACAGCATTATCGCGGAATTACAGACAATATTCTTGACATAGCCGTATTTTAATTTCAACTTTTTTTTCAGGTTTTATGAGAAAATGGCAACAAAAAGATACAGTAATCTCCTATTTTCGACTATTTTCCGTTCACTTTCAATGACTTTCAATAGAAATGGGGTATTTTCGTTGCCACGATTGGAAAAATGGTATTAAAACTCCAAAAAAATTAATATCTCAAAAATAAATTGGGATACAGTTTTCAGTCAAATTGCATTTAAAAGAGCATTTTTTTCCTTATACGACGGCGTAAAAATTTTAAATGTGCAATGTTTAGAAGTTTAAAAATTTGCAGTAGAGAAAATTGTAAAACCAAAATTTCATTTCAAATTTTAAACTGTTGCCATTCGCATTCGCAAAATGACGTATGCGTTACGCACAGATATGTTTGTCTTTTATAATATAGATATATATATTTCTTTTAAGAGTAGAATAATTGTTTTCCATTTAATATTTAAATTAAAATCTTTTTTTAATCTGTTCATTTAAAATATATTTTAAATGCAAATATTTTTTTATGAACTTTTTTCTGAATTCTACTTTATTTAACTTTTTTCAATTTATTAAATAAAATAAAAATTGTCAGTATTTTTGAATGAATGAGAAAAATAACTGTTATTCATTTTTAAATTCTAAAATTTCTTTTTCTTTTTCAATTAAATTAGAAATCTTAATGTATACTGTTATGCGTTTTCCTTGTTTTATATATAAATTCGGATTTTATAATTCAATAGGGGATCGTACCCGGGCTTCCCGGATTAAAAAATATAGGTGAAAATGTATATATATTTTTTAATTAATATTTTTTTTATATGCAATAAATTTTTTAGATTGCCCACTTGCATTAAAAAAGAATTTTGATATGGGGAATACGAATTATACAATCAAATAAATTTTTGAAATTTATCAAAAGCGATATTTTCTTATTAGCCGCATGCTAAGAGTTATTTGACCCAGATTTTGCTACTTATGGCATCCTTTTATGTTCTGATAATTTCAGAGCTTATACATGTCTGTTAAATTTGTGTTTTATTTATATTATTTTATTTATTTATTCACAGGGAAGTGTTTTAATGGACATTAGCCATAAGAAAATGATGAACTCTTTATTTTGTTTTAAAGGCAAACGGATTAATTTTTCGTCATCCAGCTCCGCGCGATATAGATGAATTAAAAAATATTTCATGCTTTAAAACTGTTTTTAAAACCACAGGCAATCAGTAAACTGAGATGAAATTTGCAAACAAATTCAATTTGAAAAAAAAATCCTATTTTGTGATCTAAAATTTTAAATTGTACGATAACAAATACGTTAGATTTCTGTTTTTTTTCAATATTATTCTTTTTTTATTTGTTGATAAAAGAAGCATTAATTTCGTTAATTTATTTTTCAAAAAATTTGTTAGATTGGTGGTTTTTTTATATTATTCTTTTATTTGTTTATAAAGGAAGTATTAATTTCGTTATGCAAAAATAGTCAGAAACAAATGCTGAAAAATGTTTGTAGCTTTATGTGTAAAATGTGATAAGATTGTACACGTGATAAGATTAAATTTTAAAAAATCATGCTTAAAAATTATTTTAGAGAATATAATACATCTGACAATTAAAATACAGTTTTTAAACAAATTGCATTTGAAAGAAATTTTTTTTCCCTATGCGAAGAAAATTGAAAATGCACGATGGTCAGAAGATTAAAAAAATTGCAGTAGCGAAAATTTCAAGACCGAAATTTGATGGTGAAGTGCTGCCATTCGCAAAATGATGTCAGCGTTACGCACAGATACGTTTGTTCTTCATAATATAGATATTTAATCAGTAAAATATAATAAAGATCAGTTATTAGGATGTGGTTAACAATGAGGCTCTTATGCTCGGTATTCCGGAAAGAAAAACAGCATTTTTCATCTTCTCAAAATTTGCATACGCACTTTTCAGATCCATATTCACCATTTTTTTAAAAAATTTTTTGATTATTGTTTGATCATTTAAAAAGCATTTTAACTTAATACTTGAAGTCACGATTGTCCGCAACATCTTTTATGTGAACAGACGCACTTTTTACTTGAGATTCTAATCTCAATTCCGGAGAGTAAAAAAATCCGTAATTTATGTTTTTTAGAAGCATTTGTGTTAAAATGTTTAGTTTTATCTAAGAAAATGATCGTTTTCTTTTAAATATGACTTCATTTTCACTCAAATAAGCATTTCGCCTAGTGTCTGAAAATTAGTATCAGTACACATGCAGAAGGAAAAATAATATAGAAAATTTTCGAGGAAAAATGGGTGTTTTCGAAAGCAGTATGTCATTTTCCCGTTATTATGTCCCTAATACAATATTATGCTCCTAATCGGATTTAGCGACACTAAACCCTATACAACAATTTTTATCAGCAATTTTGAATTTTTATCTGAAAATAGTATGAATAAAGATAAAAATACCTCATTATTACTCTCTTGTCTGCAATAATGAAAGCTATCTAATTTTCACCATTTTGAAGAAATTTCATAAAATGCTTTTAAATTTAAAGTATAAAAGTGGGAATATTTAAAAAAAAAACAGATAGTACAATCACATCTACAAATGAAGAGCTTTCAGTTAAAATATATATATATATATATATATATATATATATATATATATATATATTAGTAAAATTGGTTCAGTGAAAGATCGGGGCAGATGACTAAAAACCACACTTCTGTTTTAAATGTATAGATTATATAAAATTAGTAAAAATTAAATTAAGCAAATTATGTTATTTTGATAAAATTATACTAGAATGTCCTAAAGAATAGCATTAAAATTTTATTATTTGAGAGAATTTTGGGCAAAAACCTCAGGAACATGATATTATTTTAAACCACGAATTATTTGTTTGCTTTTCTAACTCGGCGAAGGAAATCCATCCATGCGAGAATCATCAAATTCTGTAATATAAATCGCTATTATTTGCATGTCACATCTCTTTTATAAAGACACTCTAAATTTCTGTAAAACTTTGCGTTTTATCAGTGTGTTATTTCGATTATATTATTTTCAAACGCGAAGCATTTTCACCTATGAAGAATTTCAAAGCAGATAGACTGTGAAAATGACGTACTTTTACAAAGCATAATTCAGGTTTAAGAATTAAAATTACCGTTTTTTTTATAAAATGACGTCATTTGTATCCGCTAAAGCAATCCACTTTTACAATCTTCGTCTTAAACTTCGTCTATAGAAAAGTATACATATGACGTCATTGTCACTGAATAACAGACAATATTCTTGATATAGCCCATATTTTAATTTCAACTATTTTTTTCAAGTCTTATGAGAAAATGGCAACAAAAAAATACAGTATCTACTATTTTCGTCTATTTTCCATTTATTTTCAATGAAAATGGTGTACTTTTGTTGCCACGATAAGAAAAATGGTATTAAAAACTACAAAAAAAAATAATATCTCAAACATAAATTGAGATATCGCTTTCAGACAAATTGCATTTAAAAGAGCATTTTTTTTTCCTTATACGATGATGTAATAATTTAAAATGTATGATGTTTAGAAGTTTAAAAATTTGCAGTAGAGAAAATTTCAAAACCAAAATTTTATTTCAAATTTCAAAGTGTTACCATTCGCCAAATGACGTATGCGTTACGCACAGATATGTTTGTCCTTTATAATATAGATAGAGCGTATTCGTCCAAGGAATGAACGGAATTTCTTGCTCTTTTTCTCACTTTGGGGCAGAATTCATAGATAAAATATCTTTTCCAGTTGTACAGAAAACGATTTATTAAAAAATGAGGAATTATTTAGACGATTAAATTGGCAAGTTTTTCTGACAGTGTATCAGTGATATATAATTGTCTGAGCGAAGCGAAGGCTAATACGCAGCGCAATATTACTTTCCGGGCTTAGTCTGCTACGATGGATATTAAAACCTTTTGTCAAGCATAACACAAAAGAGGTTTGTCGGATTTCGTTTCTGATTGTCATAGAAGGTACCTGTGAGGATAGCCTACTAAATGCATCTATTAAGAAGAATAAGTTTAAAATATTTTTAGAATTATATTTTAAAAAACTGATAAAAAAATGCAAAATTAAAGTACATACGTCATACGGCTTTAACGTACGTCATTTTTATCGACTGGATATTTTCTTAGACAACCGCCTCAGAGCACATGGAGCAAAAAAATATGTAACTATTAATATTAAAGTACAATAAAACATACTTCAATAAACTAAAACCTATTAATATCAAGGGACTTTTTTTTGAAGGAAACAAAAAAGTAATAACTTAGAATAGAGATTCATCGTAAATCTCGCTAATCGCATTTTTAAGATCCCCAATAGCAGCTTTTATATTCCGCGTATGTGAATTAGAAATACTTTGTAAATAAAAAGATTAGAAATTTTTTAAAAATAAGTTTGTTACAAATGTTACCCATGCAACGGCGTTTCTTTTTGGCGCCATAATGCAGATTTTTCACCTGGCGTTGTCATGGAACTATTAAAAAGAGGATTTGACATATCCTTAAAATAGTGAAGCTTCAACTGTAACCGTTTTCGCAAGGTTGGTTGATTGATTTTTGATGGCCGATTATCTACTCCTGGGTTATAGGCCCTAAGGAGAGTGCCCTTCGTGGGGGTTCTTTCTAAGAGAACCTAACCCGTATTTATGCATGGAAATCCAAGGTTTCGTAGAAAACCACGAAAACTCCGAAACGGTTAGGCCGACGGGCGCGATTGGGTTCAAATCAAGCACCTCTCGTCCACCAGCTTCGAGAGCAGAACCTCTCAGCCACACATGGGGCCCGCTTTCGCAAGGACCGATTACCTCCGGTGGAAATTCCCACCAGTTAGTTAATATACAAATTTTTTCCGTATTTAAAGGCATTAAAATGCAAAAATTCAGTCATAAATAACGGCAGTTACAGATTTTCATTTTTACTGGTAGAACTTTACTTTTGCGGTAGTCAGTCCAAGCGTTTCCGTCATATTGTGACAACCGGTGAAACAAACTGGCTGTTTTACTAGGCAAATTGACGCCTGTAAAAACAAACAGAAGTTTTTAAAATATTTGTGAGATAATATTTCCATGAATAAGACGCTTAAATAGGAGAAAATTTTCTATTCTATTTTACTGGGGGGCAGTTTTCCCCAGCGTTATTCAGAAACTCTAGATTCGATTTTTAAAAAAAGCAGCCCCCATCTTGTGAGAACCTCCTCAGTTACTTCTCTCGCAACTCGCTGACAGTACACCGCATGTCCCCTCCGCTTTATTCATAACTCCATTGCGTGTTAACACGCCTATTTTTAGTTCTTATGGCAGTTTCCTGTTTTATAATAAAATATGTGCGTTTTACAATAAAGTTAAATTTGTGTGTAAATAAATAAACTTAAACGGTATGATTAAATATTATAAAACTACAAATAAATATATTGCGTGAAAACAAATTATGCGTGTTGTAGGAATAAAATTAAATGTGTGCATTTTATAATAAAGTATATTTTCATAATAAAATAAAACTAACAAGCTATTTCGTACGCTAAGCCTAACAAGTACTCTCACTTTGAATTTCCTTGGCAAATTAGGGGGCAAAAAGAAGATACCTACTTCGTTTCGTTTGCGCGATCTCTTCCCAAAGTTTCAATAAAATGTTTTGATTTATGGTATTATATATTCTTAATTTTCCCTTTATAGTATTTTAAATGAAATTAGTGAAAGGCATGCGCTCTAAATGTATACATTTTAAATTAAATGAGTGAACATTTTATATTTTAAATGAAAATAAATGCAATATGAATGTTGTGTGGGAGCAGCGTTTGGCGATTTATCACCGGCGACCGTAACATAAAAATACCATATTGCAATTGCGAACAGTACATGGTATGCACAATGAAAGGAAAAATGTATCAGCGTGATTTGTTGGCGTGATTTATTTTTTCTTTTGACTGGCTTTGGCGAAAAAACCATGTTTTCGTATATCTGTCAGGCTTTACTGGCAAAACCAGCATGGTAGTTTTAATTTATTTTGAAACAGTTTATTTTATAAACAAAACACAATTTTTATTATAACATTAAATAGGCTATTTTATTAAAAAACACACAATATTTAATTTAATATAAAACACGCAATCTATTCTACCAGGATGCTGTGCGAAGCAAGACCTGACCAAAATCGCCATTTTGGTACCAAAAACGTATCACGGTGCGTCTGACACATCTGAACAAAAATAAAATAATCTGCTTATATATCTGTACCTTGGAACAATAAGGGACAATGTCCAAAATTGAGAAATTTGAGTTAAATGCACGAAGGAATTCGGGATGCGATATAAAGTAATTGTTAAAAGGGTTAAAGTCCTCCCAATATTAGATCATTGAAAACAAAATATTTTGTCGAGGACAATGTTACTTACTGTTAATGTAAAAATGGCCAATGTCACTGCTAGTTGGACAATGGCCCTTTTTGACAAAAGTTTCTCAACAGTACCCCTCCTTATCAGGACAGTGTGATTACAACATACCCTTACCTGACGATCCCTTCCACCTGTTGATTTCATGTAGTGGATGTTTTGTTTTTATTTGCACCTACCACATAGTTTTCTTTTGTATTTTGAAGTGGCGTTGTAATTATTATAACAAAATGTATTCAAGAGGAAAAATATTAGTGAACATGGTTTTGGAATCAATGAAAGAATCAAATCAAGAAGAAAACTCAGGTAAGAAATAATCATTTAATTTCGTAATCTCAAAAACTTCGGAAATGTGAAACTTATATTCCTGAATTCAAATAATAGTAACCGTTCGAAAATATCTGCCGTACACATTTTCGATAGAATTCAGAATTGAACGACACCTGGATAACGACACCTTGGGCTTCGCAGTCGCTTCTGAATCGGAAAAGACTCCGTAAGTAGTCTTCAGTTTTCCTGCATCCAAGGACATTTCGCAGTTTGAATGTTTTGTTCTTTTTCTCCTTTTTCTTGTTAACTGTTAAAGTGACTGTTTTATACTGTGAGTTCAATTCAGAGCAGTGAGCGCGTGTGTTTTTAGACGGCGTCGCTGTCGAGTGTATAACGAAGAGGATTTTTATCTTTTTAATTAAATGTTTTACAGTGACACATGTAGAGTTGTATTTAATGAGTTAATTTTCGTGAATTTGTGCAAACCAGTCGCGTCAGAAAGTATGTATAATTTCATTTCGTTTCATTATTCTTACATTTTTTTTTATTTCACTAAGAAAGTTCATTATTATTACTGTATGTTTTTCCTTTTAGGCACAAGCCCTATACGATCAATTACGATCGAGGATATGAATTTTCTGCTAAATGATCAAGATGATTCAGATAAAGACCCTGATTTTATCATTGACAATCTCACTCAACATCAGATGACTCTGTACAATACGATGAACCACCTTAAAGAGAAAAAGAGAGAAAGGAAAAACTATGGACCAGAAACACGAAAACGTATTAAGAATGAAAAAAAGTGGGAGCAAAATATACGTAAGGATAAGAAGACCAAAAGGGAAACGTATGTTTCAGAAAAAGGGGTGTTAAGGAAAGCAAAGATAATGAGTGAACCTTGCACATGTAGAAGGAGATGCTACCAAAAAATTACCCACGATCAAAGGCAAGCCTTACACAAGGGATTTTATAGAGTTACGTCTGATGATCAAAATCAACTTATTGCTAACACGGTCGAGGAAATGATAAAAATCAGAGAACGTACTCACTTAGCAGAAAATACTGCTAGTAGAAGAAAATTTCAAGGAAATATTTCTTTGACTTGGCCTGTGGAAATTTTGAGGTGTGCCAAAAAATGTACATCAATACATTCGCTCTGACTCTAAAAAAGGTTAGGGTGATTGTGGAAAAAAAAGACTGACGACAGGCAAAATCTGCCCTCCGGACTCTAGAGGTAGGCACAACAATCGTCTGAAATTGGACTAAGAAATGATTCAAGGTATAAGAACACATATATCAAGCTTTCCAACACACAGGAGTAACTATTCTCGAGAAAGGACTTCAAAAAATTATTTGAGACTCGAATTATCGGTTTCAAGAATGTTCATGTTATACAAGAATGGGTGCAAACAAGATAATAAAAAAGTAGCGAAATTGAGCTATTATCGTAAATATTCAACGCGGAGTACAACTTTGCTTTCTATTCACCAAAAAACGACACATGTCCTAAATGTGATAGATATGTAATGTCAATCAAAACTTGCAATGAAGGCGATGAAGAATAAAAGTTGGCTCTAGAAAAAAAAAAAAACAAGATCGTCTTAAGTTAGCAGAATATGCTTATAAAAGGAAAAAGGAAGCTAAGGAAAAGAGTAAATCCAATACAAGTTATGCGACTGCTTCGTTTGACCTTGAGAAGTGTTTGCCTACGTCTTATTTAAGAAATGGTGTCTCCTTTTACAAGAGACAGCTGTGGACGCATAACCTCACAGTCTATCACACAAGCGTATTAGGAAGTCAAGGGTTTTGTTACCTGTGGAATGAAACTGTTGCAAACCGTGGAGGCCATGAAATCGCTTCTTGTATTCGACAATTTATTAAATCCATTTCTCCGGAAATAGCGGAACTCCACTTGTACAATGACTCATGTTTTGGCCAAAATAAAAATATATACATGGCCGTGATGCTGTGTCATTTAATGATAGAAATAAAAAACAAAAAAAAAGTCAATTGAAGTCAATTCTTCATCATTTCATGTAACCAGGCCACACTCACATGGAAGCTGACACAATTCATTCTTCCATAGAGACAGCTAAGAAACGGACCAATGCTGATATTGAAGTACCCCACGACTTTATAAAATCAATAACGAGATCATCGCCATTGAATATAATTAAAGTGCCTCGATGTCACTTTTTAGATATCCGTTCCTTGATTCGTCCTAGGCTAGTCAATAGAAAAACCACTATTGAGGATTCAGAGACTGTAAAGTGGTCTAATATCAAGGAGCTAAAATTTGACCGAGACCATGAGTATCAGTACTTCTACAGATCGACGCATGAAGAAGAATTCAAGTTAGTTGACTTGAGGAAAGGTTCTTTACGAAAAAGACTTTCTGTGCACGAGTGTTATGAATTACTGCCTTTAAACAATATACCGTTACCGTTGGATGAAACAAAATTAAAAGATCTGAAGTCCCTCCAAAAGTACATTAGCAGCTGCAATCAGCCCTATTACAATAATCTAAGATCTTCGGCAGACTTAGAAGTGACTTTTTACCCTTCGTTCCTGAATATGAGGAGGAAGAGATATAACACATGTTTATTAGAAATTCGAATCGTTATTGAATTTTGTTAATTTTTTTTTCAAACAAAATTAAAATGATAAGAATCAGCCAGTTTGTATTTTATTTTATTTTTGTATCATTTCTTACCGTTATTATTATTTTTTCGTTGTAAATAAAACAATTTTGTCATCAAAACCGTTGTTTTTCTTGAGATTTGTATGACTCAAAAGGCCAATCTCCATTAATCCTAAATCAATCCTACAATATCAAGGGGCCAATGTCCACGAAAATATGGTAAAAATATTTAAAAAAATCTAAATCAATGTAACATTAGATTGTAGTGAGAAAAACATTACTGAATTGAAAGGTACAACTTTAAAAAATAATAGTACAGAAATCGTAGCAAGATTCTTAAAATTCCTCAAACTTAAATTACGTTTCCTGCCATTTGAGAAAAATGGACATTGGCCCTTATTGTTCCAAGGTTATATAAAATCCACAGAAAAACAGATAAAAACAAATATATAAAATCCAAAAGGAAATTTCGTTCCGAACATCTATATTTCGAGTTCTACTGCATGGATTTTGACTAAACTTCCACTGTTGGATAGATATTATTTCAGGGGAGGTTTTATGCTATAAGACATCGTTCTACGTATATTATAGAATTATGTCTGAAAGTTCTGTTATTTTGGACGATAAGGTTACCATTTTATTTTTTGGCGAAATTTATCGTTGATAAAAAAAAATATTGAAACGGCTACCTCGACTTGAAACGGCTACTGTTGAAACGGCTACTATTGAAACGGCTACTAACTTACTTTACCTCGAAAAGTAAAAGAAAAACTGTTACTAATTTTATTTAATAGAAGAAAAAAAATAAGAAAATCCTTTTTAATGAGTGATAATATTAAAAAAATAAAATATTTAATTTAAACATGAAAGGGAATGTTCGTAATGCTTTAAAAATTACTCAGTATTGCAATTGAAATAAGATTTGTCTATTTATCTTTTGCGTCAGGTTAAGAAAAATGCATCTGAAAAATTGATAGGATGATATCAAGGAAGTTTTCATAAGCGCTCAGAAATATTTGAAAAAAAATATCTTCTCATGAGGAATATATAGAATATTCTTCTAATGACATATAATATGTTTATAAAAAAAATCGGCAGAACCTCAATTAAGCGTTCGTAAACAAATAATGAAAATTTAATTTTTTGGCGATTTAATGCTGGTTGGCGACAAAATAAAATTTTGAACGACACTTTTTTTAGGATAAATAATTTTTAAGTAAATCTTTTTTTTCTACTCTTCATACGAAGTCAGTTAGATTAAGTTTAACTTAAATAAATACATTTTTATTACTATAGTTTTGTCATACACCTTTATATGTATATATATTAAAATTTTACTATCATAATTATACGGTTTAAAACAAAATTTAAGTTTATTAAATTTCTTCCAAACTCAAAATTAATGTCCGATACGTAACACTGACAGTTTGACTTCGATATTGTTAGTGTCAGAAACAGGAAGCAAAGGTTATTGTTGCCATGGAAACAACTACTTAATATAAAAATGTTTAATGATAGCATTTTCAATTAGCCAGTTTCATTTTAAACAAACTTAAAACGGTACTACTTGATTATCCCGTCGATTAAAAAAAAAAAAAAACTATCGCCAAACTATAAGATTGAATGCCAATAATGGCTGATCGTAAATTTTACACTCACTTGACATTAAACACGGTACACGTGTTTGTTGCTTCATCAAGTGATTTTTAATTTCACTTCTATTCGTAATTTTATTAATGTTTACAAATTAATTTATTCCTTCGTTGTTTAAAATAATTTGGCAAGTAGTTTGGCAATTTATATAATTTGGCGAAATTGGTCGACAGGATAATCAAATAGTTTTCTTGAAAATTTTCTAGCTGGTGAAACCATACAAAATTAAATAACAACTGCAACACGCAATTTGTATATATTATATACGCTTACAGATAAAAAATAATACGCTAATCTTTCGTTTAGGTTTAAATTCATTTAATTTTAGGCATTTTAAACACTTATTTAGCAAGCAATTTCCAAATGCATTTAAATGTCTTGATTTGGGAAGAAAATGAGTTGGCTAACCAAATAGCGTAGAACGTTTGTTTTCGTTTTTTTTGTTGTTGTTGTTGTTGTTTGTTTGTTTGTTTTTTTGCGACAATTTCTCGAATATATGTCTTTTTTCTTTTTTCAAATTTTTACTGAGATTCCGCCGACAAATTTGACTGATGTTTTACTACATATAAGTAGTTTTATAAGCTTTAAAAAAAAAATAATTTTCGTATGCTCTTTAAGGAGACCTTCCTTGTGAGTAAAATTTTGTTTTTGAATTGTTCTTTTTTATTTCTAACTCCTCCCTCGTGTGACTTACAGACGAAACTAGCAGATGTAATTGTAAAAAGGATGATACTTATGATTAACATGTTATATGTTAATTTATGGTTTTGAGTTCATTTTTGTCGCCAAACAATTTGATTTTAAATCAAAAAGACGTAACCGTGACATAAGTTCAACCGATCTTTACAATAAAGGTGATTTTGTAAGTGTACGAAAGTATTTTTAGAGTATTTTTAATAATTCAAATGTACAATATATAAATAGCAATTAATATTTTAAAATGGAGTCAAATATTTTAATTTGGTACTACTTTGTTATCCCGTCGACCAATTTCACCAAATTATATAAATCGCCAAACCACTTACCAAATTATACAAATTGATATAATTTTTATTTTAAACAATGAAAGAACAAATAAATTAGTATAACATTAATAAAAGTACAAGTAAAACGTCGAAATAAAAATAACCAGATGACGTAAACATGTGTAACTTGCTTAAAGTCAAGTGAATGTGACATTTACGATCAACCAATATTGGTATTTAATATTACAATTTGGAGATAGATTTTTGGTCAACGGGATAACAAAGTAATACCTTTAATTTTAGTATAAATGTCTTCCACACAAGCACATACATATTGCAAAATAATTTAATTTCAGACATTTAAAAAATTTCTCTCCATACTTTATTGCGAAAACATGTCGGTTTGTTTTCCCCAAATTTGTGACTTTTATAACCTCGAAGTCAGATTAACTAATATTGTACACTCTTTTTACTTTCTTCTATCTATACAAGAAGAAAGTATTGGATTCGTAAAAATTTTCGACTTCCGGTTTTCGACGGATTTACACGTTTTAGAGGTCAGAGATTCCAAAAAACATGTTTTAAAAAAATGTCTGTCTGTGACTCTGTGAGTCTGTCTGTCTGTCTGTGTGTATGTGACACAAATTTTGTGGGCGCTCTACCTCAAGAACTAATGCACGAAATTTAATAAAAATTTATATTCAAACAGTCCCTAATATAAATTGGTGCTGATTAGTTTTTGGTGTAAATCGCCCGACAGGTGGCGCTGCCATGCTGCATTTTGCGCGATTTCTGCACTAGCTCTATCTCAAGAACTAATGCACGGATTTTCATAAAACTTCAGATTCAATTAATCCTTGATATGAATTAGTGCTGGTAATGTTTTGGTGCAAATCGCCCAACAGATGGCGCTGCTATGCTGCATTTTGCAGCATTTACACGATTTTCGTAATAGCTCTATCTCAAGAAATAATGCACGGATTTTCATCAAACTTCAGATTCTGTTAGTGCTTGACATGAGTTGACGTTTTGCACCTTTTGGTGTAAATCGCTCAACAGGTGGCGCTGCTATGCTGCATTTTTTGTGATTTCCGCAGTAGCTCTATCTCAAGAACTAATCCTTGGGTTTTCAACAAACTTCAGATTCAGGTATACCTGGATATGAATTACTGCTGTTTATGTTTTGCTGTAAATCGCTCAACAGGTGGCGCTGCTATGCTGCATTTTTGTGATTTCCGCAGTAGCTCTATCTCAAGAACTAATGCTTGGGTTTTCAACAAACTTCAGATTCAGGTATACCTGGATATGAATTACTGCTGTTTATGTTTTGCTGTAAATCGCTCAACAGGTGGCGCTGCTATGCAGCATTTTTCTCGATTTCCACAATAGCTCAATGTCCAGAACTAATGCACGGATTTTTATCAAACTTCAGATTCAGTTAGTCCTTGACATGAATTGATGTTTTGTTCCTTTTGGTATAAATCGCTCAACAGGTGGCGCTGCTGTGCTGCATTTTTTGTGATTTCCACAGTAGCTCTAGCTGCAGAACTAATACACGGATTTTCATCAAACTTCATATTCCGGTATACCTTAATATGAATTAGTGCTGTTTGTGTTTGGGTGCAAATCGCTCAACAGATGGCGCTGCTATGCTGCATTTTTTAGAATTTCCCCTACAGCTCTATCTCAATAACTAATGCACGAATTTTCATCAAACTTCAAATTCAGGTATACTTTTATATGAATAAATTGATATATTTTCTTTTACTATTTAAATGATTTAATTGACGTGATTTATATAGAAGAAAGTTTTGTGATGGCCACAACATACTAGTTTTAATAAAAAACATATCTCCAATTCCCCTTATAGAAATGTTCAATGCTTGCAATGTTAAGTAGTAAAGATTATTATTAAGCAAATGTAAGCAATTATGTGTTATTGGTATCATGAAAGAAAACATTTTATAATAAAATTTACTTTCTGCTGCAATAAAAATCACTTTTCGATATTTCCTTTAATTCGTAGTTTTTTTTTTCATATCCTGCCTTCTTTTAGAAATGTTATTAGAATATATTGGATGAATCTGCCATAAACAACCACCCTACAATTGGCGAATTTACTATATAATGTGCGAAGATTCGTTTGTATTTGAAAGGAACCGTTGACGGTAAATCCGATTTCAGATTATTACACGGAATTTGTATTTAGCGGTTAGTAAATTTATATTTTATTATTATGGATCAAACGGATAAAAGAATATTTACTGTTATATATTTTTCATCTGCAATTATTTTACTATCACTAAAAAAGCATCAATTTGAATGTACAAAAAAAAAAAAAAAAATCTTTCAAATGCCAAAGGTGGACAATGGAACAATATCTGTTCATTTAGCCTAGGTTTAGAAAAAAGTACCTCAGATTCAAATAAAATTTCAATCATTATAAAGCAATTTTGGCTGATGCACATCCCGAGCAGCTGATCGTAGTCACAAATTAACATTTTTAGTTTTATTTAGGCAACATCCTGATGAATAATGACATCTTGAAAGCAACAAGCATGTGTATTTCTCCGTCTTATTATGCGAAAGAAATGTGAAAAAAATATTCGGTTTGCCAAAAAGATCATTACTAAAAATTTTGCATAACTACCTTTATTTATCATTCGCAAAGAGATAGTGAAAGATTTAAAATTCAATCAACAGCAATTTGACATTTTTTAATGAAATGTAGTTTGGCGCGTAATTAACTCATTTGTAACCATACCATTACAAACATTTCTAACGTTTCACATCAAACTTGGTTGTGGATCCGATTACGGATAATCGGGAAGATTTTATTGACTGAACACTAGAGGTTTACTTTTCAATTTGAATCAGTTATCGAGGTTATTTTCTTAGGTTAATAGTTGCATGATTAAAACTGTTATATAAAAAGAAACGGCAGTTAAAATGACATTGTTTTAATTTTATTCAAACAATTCAGCTTTAAATATCCACTTTTACATGATTCACATTTTTAAAATATAAAAGTTAAATACGGTTTTCACTGTATTTACTCAACTGGAATTCTAAGATACGAAACTTTAGAAAACCTGCCAAAAGAAGATGTATATTACCAAATATAATGTAACCTAGAGAAAAGATTGCATTTATGTTATCAGATCTACACATAACACCAAGCTGAGAAGCCCGGTGTAAAAGAACTAACAAACGGAAGTTAATAACCCGAACATTCTTTAAGTTAAATGGTCAATCTCTGCAATCATTGTAATTCTCTCTTTTTTAGTAGTGTGGTGATTAAAGAACATTTTAATATCTGATGATCGTAATGGCCGCATTTCCCTCCCAAACTCTACATGATGTACTAAAACGTTGCTTCTGAATTGCCCGAATTTCGTCTAAAACATCAGATAATATAACAGCGCAATGACGTCCGATGCGTATTCAGAAAATGTGGAAGGACTTTCCAGGTGAAGATCCATATTAATTTAAAATACAGGGCCGAATTCTCCATTTCGTTTGATTGCAGGTTCATTTGAAAAATGGACCAGCGCACAGTGTGGTATTTCGCTGAAAAAGCTGGCCAAAAGTCAAAATTTCAAATCTCGTATATAGCTGATCATTTTCTGGTTGGTATAAGAGCACTATCCTGTCCATATGATTACGGGTTCATTTCGATCTGTAGACTCTTCAGTTGTCTGGTATTTTACTTGGAATTCATGGTTTGTGCATTTCTCTTTTTATGCTTCTGATCTATGCATCTTTTCATCGAACGTCTAAAAAACTACTCTTAATCGAATTTCAAAAACTTTTTACGGTTTCTAAAGACGAAGATATATACTTCCTTTTACATAAATATTTTTGTAAATATAATGCATCTTCATTATGATATTCACGTTTGAAACCACAGTTTTTTTTAGTTTAATATTTTAGATAAAATTATAATTTTAATAGGGAGTTAAACTGAGTTCAGCAAGAACTCTTATGTTTTCATACAGTATATGTCGGCTAATTAAAAGATATGAAATAAAATCTACCCCCATTTGACCCCCATTCTTTTAATAAATAAAACAAAATTTCAAAAAAAGTTTTTGAAAAACAGTTTTTTACTTTATTAAATTTTTTTATTTATTAACTGTTTACATTTAATCTATGCTATAGTTTTTTACTCCATACTGGTGACCATTTCGTGTGCAGAGGACAAATCTGAAAATCGAAAAGAAAAAATCCCTTTTTTTAACCCTTTGAGCTCTGGTGGTTGAATTTTTTCCCACTTAATTTTAATCCCCAAATGTCACAATAACACCGGAATATTCGACCAAATTTATTCGAAAAGAGTTTAATGCATTTTTTTCCGTTTATATTTTAGATTGAATTTTTTTATTTCAAAATACTGGTGCCAGTGTGACATTTGGGAATTTTGAAGAAATTCACCCACCAGAGCTCAAAGAGTTAAGTGGTTAGACGTGTCTTCTTTTTATTTTAAGCAAGACGTTTTTTGATCGTACAGTGATAAGGTGCACTAAATGATTCTTTGTAAATGTTGTTACATTTTGCTTTGTACCAAGTGTTTGTAATATGTGAATTATCTGTTATCATTTTGGATAATATATTTTAGATTAGCCATAAAGAAGGGCGTTCTTTACTCACTAACGAGGTAAGAGAGTTTTATATTATTAAGAAGATATGTACTAGATATACATAATTTATTTTTTATTCAGTATATGAAAATCAATACAAATATCAAGAAAATATATATGTGATGTAATAAAAGTTGTGTGACACAGAAAAATAAACAAGAAGTTGAAGTTTCTAGAAAAGAAACTTATCGAAATTACGAAATGTCCAGAAAATTAAATACATTTGCTCCGTTACAAAGTAAAGTCTTTCAAACATACTTATAAATAGAAATGAGCTTCTTCGCGATTCACTGAACACTGTTTTCAAGAAAACAACGAGGAATGACTGAAACGAATGCTTTATTGTTTTACAAGGACAATAGAGAAACTCAGTCGCCCAGCTAAAGAATTTAAAGATTGTAGTTGCAGAAGTAAGAGGCGTAAAACAAAACAATTAAGATCTGAAATAAGCAACGAACAATTGACACACGCAGCTCAAATGAGGGAAAGAGCTGCCGGACATGCAGATGTCTCAAAAATTATTAAAGATGTCACAGTCAGCTCAACTAGGGAAAAGAATATAGAAAATTTTAGAATTCTTCGGTTTAGATAACAAACATAAGTACATTGTCGTTATCACCGACTGAGGCTTTGGCCATGTTTGTTGCAGCAGATTTCACTTACAATAAATATAATATAATCCGAACTTCTAATAAATATATATGTCCTTGCTATTCACTTCTATAGCGAGCTAAAGAGAGCTACTTGTTATATTTAAAAGATACCACATTACTGACAACATGGCGGAAGCAAAACTTCAAATTGTTTTAGATCATATTACTCAAAGACTGTGTAAATACACAGAAGATGTTTTCATAACAGCAAGTGAAGCAGAATTGAAAAATTTAAAATACCTCTGCAAATGGGTTTGTAACGGCTCCCAGCAACAAATGTTCAAACAAAAGTTTGAAAACCCCTCTGACAATGACTCTAACATCTTCCAAAGCTCTTTAGCTCATTTGAGATTAATAAGTAACATAAATGGATTTCGAAAAGTATGGTGGCAGAACATTGTACTTTCATCTGCACTTTTTTGCCGTTCATAAAGATAATGACATAATCAAAGAGGAAGTAAAATACATTGAAGAGAAGGCACGAAATTTAATAAACACAAAGATACTCACAGCTTATGGCTTACTGCACGTTCAGTACAGATTAATGCTGACTATTGTCGATGCTAAAGTTTGCAATGCTATTAACAGCACCAATTCCACGGTGCGATGTAATATTTGCAAACAATCATCCAAAGATTTTAATAAGTTAAAAATAGTTAAAGACATTGACCCTGATTCTTTATAATTCGGTCTCTTAATATTCCAGTATAGGATCAGATTTTTCGAGTCAATTCTACATCTTGCTTAGAAGCTTCCAATAAAAAAAAATGGCAAGCAAGAAGTGATAATGATAGATTGTCAATAAAAGAAAAAAATCAATGCAAGAGAAGTTTTAAACTGAGATGCGATTACTGGTAGCCTTTGCAAAAACCCGTTTCGGAAACACCAATAACGGAAACATCTCAAGAAAGTTTTTCTCAGATCCAGTAACATCAGAGTAAATTACAGGAATTGACATAAAATTAATGCACTATCTAAAAATTATTCTAGAAGGGTTATCTAATGTTATAAAATAAATACTAAAAAATTTTAAGAATTTGCGAATTATACCTCTAACCATTATCTAAATTTTTATGGTTGGCAACCAACATGCATTGCATCCAATCGGGCAGCTATCACAGGATGCGACTGAAACTCGCAACACGCATTTTCGTTCATATAGGCAAAACTTTTCAAGAAAAGCCTCGCTCATAGACTGGAATCATGAGTAATAGCTTACTTTTATGTTCTGATTCTTGTTTAAGTTTTAGTATGCGAAAAAACTCTACAAAACGTAAAAATTTCTCTGCAGAGGCATTACAGTTTTTATTGCCAGAATCTAAGTTTTCGAGTGATTCTGAAGAGGATGATGTGGACGACTATGATCAAAGAATGATGGTAATAGGACATTAATTTATTACATACATTTGCATAAATTGTACGAAAAGTGGGTTGTTTCTAGCATATTAAAATATTTTTCGTTTTCTTAAGACATTTTATGTGTTATAGAACGCACAAAAGATTTTAAATAATTTTGGCCAGGTTTTTCAGCAAAATACCACACTGTGCAGCGCAGCGAGCTCAGCCTCGTAGTTATATTATAAAACAAATCTTCGTAGAATAAAAATAGCTAATAATCCGCATTCTCGTGCAATATTGCATCAAGCAAGAGTAATGCTAGCAACATTATAATTTTAAGTTTGTGAAAGTTATAAATTAGTGATAATAATTAATGCTCCAATTGTATTGGTCCCGATTACAGAAGTTTCTTCTACAAAATAATCACATAAATAGTATTTTACATTTATGGTGAGTTAAAATCTATCCAGAAAGTGCCGATTAATTATTTTTAAAAAGTTTAATAACTATGGAAGCAAAAGTTTAAATTCAAATTTAAATATTTGCAACCCCCCTCCCCCACATGCACAAAAATATATGAATGAAATTAAATTGGCTTTAAGCCAGGTTTTTAAAATATGTAGTTGGATGTGAAACTGATTACGGGTTTACCAGTACAACTTATGATTAATATATTAGACTTTACCGTAATACACATTTATACGTGCCTTGGCGTTTTTTAGCTCACAAGCTATCAAAGCCTAAGAGCTAATATGCCCGCCGGTTCTGTATGTATGTTTGTATGTATGTATTTACGTATTTATGTATGTATGTATTTACGAATGTATGTAACGCGACAACTCTTGATAGAAGCATCCGATTTGCTTCAATTTTCTCTAAGTTCATTCTGATAAAGCGCTTCCCTGATTAGTTTTGAAGTTCACTGGTTAAGTATAAAGGGGGAAAAGGGGGCTACACCCCCCCCTCCCGCACCTTAATTTAGATAAATGGGTTTTTCATGCAGACTTACTCGATTTGCTCCAAATTTGGTATGTGGAAACTTTAAAAAACTTTAACTTTAAAAAACTTTAAAAAACTTTATGAAAACTATGTTACGGAACTTCCCTGATTAAATTTGTTGGTTTATTAGTTAAGTATGAAGGGGGGAAAGAGGGCTACCCCCTTAATTTAGATTAATGTTTTTTTCATGCACAGTTATTCGATTTGCTCCAAATTTGGTATACCGGTTACTTATGTTAAGGAGCTTCTCTGATTAGATTTGGAGGTTTATTAGTTAAGTATAAAGGCGGGAAAGATGGGCCACCCCCCCCCCCCCCTTAATTTATAAAAATGTTTTTTTTTTTTTTTTTTTCATACAGAGTTATTTGATTTGCTTCAAATTTTATATACGGTTTTATTCTTATAAGGAGGTATACTCTTATTCCCTGGTTATATTTGGAGGTTAATTGTTTAAGTATAAAGGGGGGGGGCGGGGCTAGACTCTCCCCTTAATTTAAATAAATGGGTTTTTCATGCAGAATTATTCGATTTGCTCCAAATTTGTCATACCGATTTAATGTGATAAGAAACATTCTTTATTAGATTCGGAAGTTCATTAGTTAAGTATAAAAGGGGGGGGGGGGAAGGAGGCTAGTTCCTCCTTAATTTAGATAAATGGTTTTTCATGCAGAATTATTCGATTTCATCCAAAGGGTCTAGCCGGATAAGCATAGCAAAATGGCCCCTACGGCCGATGTTTGAAATAATATGTGTGGTAATAAGTCTTACCACGAGAATAAAATATAGAGTGTTTCTAGCCCCTGACCTTGAACTGTCCTTGAGATAATCGGGGAAGTATGCGCCGGTGCTGCTATTTTTCAAATACGTTTTTCTGAAAATGTACAAAAGT
Source organism: Maratus speciosus (assembly GCA_963932465.1). Taxonomy (NCBI): domain Eukaryota; kingdom Metazoa; phylum Arthropoda; class Arachnida; order Araneae; family Salticidae; genus Maratus; species Maratus speciosus. Next base: position 185,523,718 of record OZ010800.1, read on the forward strand.
TAAAAAAAAATGAAACCAACGCCAATTATTGAAGAATATATCACTTCATATTATATATATTTTTCACCTTTCACACAAATTTTAACATAGAAAAATAAACAAAAATATTTAAAAAAAATTAATGTTGTAATTTTATATTTACAACAACCAAAAAATTACAGAATAATGCTCAATGTACTTACTTTTAAGAAAATAAATGTCATTAAAATCGAAGATGCGCTTTTTGAGTTATTAAAAAAAAAAAAAATGCTAGCAGCTTGCTAAAATATTCGTAACTTCCCCTGTTTATATTTGAAGAAATACGCTGCTATCAATACATTGGTTGATTCGTGGCATTTCTACACGGGCTGGATGCGCAGTGCCCCAAAATAAGAGAATGTACATACCACATTTCTATAGGTTTGTTTTGACTTTGTAAACATTCTGTTATTTTGGCTTATCACGCATCCTTATTGCTTAATAATAGCAAGTCGGTGGTCTAGTCGATTGTACAGTTGAAGCTGAATAGGAGCTGTAAGTTTATAAGGTTATCAACTTTTTGGAAATGTCGGGCCCTCTATCAAATTTCCGATATCACACTTTATAATTCATCGGACCACTCCCCCCCTCCTCTCGCTAATAATATCGTTATCAATGTCTAAAAATTATTTTTTTTTTACATTTTTTTTTTCTTTTTATACGTTTGTAATGGTATACAGATATGGTTGTGCATTTTTTATTCGCGTATTTTACTGATATGGAGGAAAGAATTTCATAAAATATCACTGTTATGTAAGAAATAACTTTACATCAAATAACATTTTAAAGAAATATTATTTAAAAGTTTTTAATAATAGCTCTTTGTTACATAATGCATTGAACAGTAATATTGTCTTCTTGCACTTCCTAATTGTACGCGGCTAAGCAGAATTTCTTGTAAACAAAACAGGTGGACAGCATTCTTCCCCATCTTTTACTAGCAAAAATAACAATTATCATTTCGAATCTGGTTTCTCTAACAACGAATTATACAAGCATATGGCAGGGGAATATTAATGTGGAACGTTGGGTTGTTCCATATTTTGGAATTAAATGATTTTGTAATCTTTCAATGGTTTTATTAATAAACTTGTATTCTCATAAAAATTCGAAAACAGACTAAAAACCTTTAAGATAGATGTAATTAGATTTTAGATTAGATGTGAAAAAAAAGTTAACAAAAAAGTAAATATCAATTTGATTAAAAATGATAACAATATCAATTGTCAAATCCCTTCCCCCTACAGATATCTTCCGGTATCAAGTGTCAGATCCCTCCCCCACACACTCCCCCTAAAGTGATACGTTATATATTATATATATACACTGTACAGCCCATAGCCTTCTTCTATCTGAAAATAATGATAGCCAAATGTTACCGTTTTGTTTGTTAGTTCTTGATATTATTACGCGAGAATGATGCGCAGTACGCCTAAATAACAGAATATTTACAAACACGAAAAAACCCTATAGAGAAATGGTATGTATGGAAACATTCTCTTATTTTGGCGCATTGCGCATCCAGTCCGAGTAGAAATGCCACGAATCAAATAATGTATTGATAGCAGCGTATTTCTTCAAATACAAACAGGAAAAGATACGAATATTTCAGCAAGTTGCTAGCATAATTTTTATTATAACTCAAAAAGCGCATCTTCGATTTCAACGGATTTTTTTTTTTCTTAAAAGTACGTACTTTGTGCATTATTCTGTAATTTTTTGGCTGGTGTAAATATAAAATCACTACATTAATATATTTTTAAATATATTTTTGTTTATTTTTCTATTTTAAAATTTGTGTAAAAATGTGAAAAAAAAATATATAATGTGAAGTAGTATATTCTTCAATAGTTGGCGTTGGTTTCATCCTTTTAACTTTTGTACTTTTTGAGAAAAATGTATTTGAAGAATTGTAGCGCCGGCGCATACTTCCTCGATTATCTCAAGGACAGTTCAAGGTAGGGATAAATACATTCTATATTTCATTCTCGTGGGAGCCTTATTACCACACATGTTATTTCAAACATTGGCCGTGGGGGCCATTTTGCTATGCTTATCCGGCTAGACCCTTTGGTATACCGGTTTATTATGTTAAGGAGCTGCCTTGCATAGATTTGGAGATTCATTAGTTGAGTATAAAGGGGGTAAGGGGGGGGCTATTCCACCACTTAATTTAGGTAAATGGGCTTTTCATGCAGAATTATTCGATTTACTTTATTTTTTTTTTTTCTAGGTTCCTTCTGATATCGTGCTTTCCTGATTAGATTTAAAAGTTCATTGGTTAAGCATAAAAGGGGGAATGTGGGAGCTAATACTCTTCCCCTTTAATTTTGCGAAATGGTTTTTTTCATGCAGAATTATTTGATTTGCTTGAAATTTTGGTATACATGTTTATTATGATAAGCCACGTCACTGATTAGATTCGGATTTTCATTGATTAAGTACAAAGGGGGAAAACGGGTGCTAATCCCCTTCATTTACTTTTTAAGGGCCATTATTCTTTGAAATAAGTGTATAATATACAAGTAGTGTGAATAGCCTGTGAGCTCAATGCCATCAGCGTAACTAGGCAATTTTATTTTTATTTTAAAGGTTTACGCAATTCGGTTTTAAGAAAACGAGATATATTGCCAAATGATATAAACAATTATAGAAATAAAATGTATGAAATACTATGTTGGTTTATGTATGTATTTAAAAAATTGCATCTAATAAATTACACGTATGAGATAGGGGAAAGTAACCATATTTGGACATCCGCTTTAAATGGACCGTTGCCATTATGCCGTTTATTACACCAAGAGACGCCCTCTACCGCTGAAACTCTACTCATCAGAATGACGTGATGTTTGATTAGAAGAAGCAGCTCTCTACCACGTGCTGTTTTCAGACAATTTTAAAAAACTTAAAATTATCTGTTTTGATCTAATTTTTTCCTACTAAACGTAAGTGAATATTTTAATAGCAAGGTAAGTTGTTAGGTTTTTATATACATACCTGTATTCATCTGTTTATTGTGCATATTTCTGACGCGGATTTGTTTGATTTCGTTTTTGTTCTTAGTCTTGAGATTATCTGTTTTAAAAAAAATGGCACAATTACCTCAATGGGGCAAATTAATTTGCTTAAATTGGACCAAATATTTGATCACAAATTTGAAAAGTAAGTCATGAATTTCGGGGGCTTTGCACACTATCTTTTTATTTTTAATATTTTATAATGGATTACTAACTCCAAGTAAGTTTTTGAATATTTTATGTCATTTCTTGTATATCTGGATCAATTTCTTTATTAGGCCTACATAAACATAAAAATATTTTTACATGTTTATGCAATAAATTTTGTTTGTAACTTCTTTTATTTTGTATGTATATGTATTTACTTTCTTCGCATTCTTCATTCCTCCTGCGTATTTGATTTACAGAGTTAAATTCAAACATTTCCCACCTGGAGAATATTTGTAGTTCCGCGTGGGGAGGGGGCACACTTTTTATAGTTCTGGATGGTGAAATTACACTTTTTTGCCCTTAAAACGCTTAAAATCTCAAACCTTGCGGAGGCTCAGGAGACTTATTTCAAGGCTCAGGAGGCTTTCCACTGAATTCAACACTGTTTGAATATATAATGCTTTGCGTTTGAATAATCGTAGCGTAATTTTTTTTTTCAATGTAGCATATTTTTAAACATTTTTTATATAATTGAAAAATGTTGAAAACGACACAGACAAACTGTACGGAAGAAAAACACCCAAGACAGCAAAAAACTGTTAAAGATATAGGAAACGAAAAGAAGAGAGTAAGTTGTATAAAAATTGACCTGCAAGAGGGCTGCAGCTACAAATCCCCCGAAACCCCCTCCCCCACCCCAAAAAAACCAAACAAACAAAGAATTATTAGAAAATCTATCCCTCTTGTTAAATGCAGTTACATGAAACTACAGAGGGAGAAAAAAACAGCTGTGTAACAATTTTGCCATATATAATAAATCTTGAAATATAAAAAATACGTCAAAAAGGAAGCGTTCTCAGCATAAAAGCAATTGGAACATCAAGTTTTAAAAAATAGGCGTAATGCTATTATAAAGAAAACGATGGAAGGGAAGAACTGCAAACATAATATAAAGAAAACTTCTGTTGCAAAAAAATATGTCAAATGTATCAGAATTTAAAAAGAAAAATCTTCACAGTGATGATTGGTTTTGCCTAATAAGTAAGAAAAATAAAATACTAGAAATGATTCAGCGTTAAGTTTGTCAAATATTGTGCAATATTGTGCGCACTGGAATAAAAAATGAATAAACGAAATTCACGTGTAAGCTTTGCATCTCTTCTTACATGATGTTTAAGTAACTGGCAATTAGTTCCATAATTTATTTTCTTATTTGCTGATAAATTTGATTTATATTTTGAATATATTTTGATTTAAAACAATTACTCTTATTTTCAGATATCTGGTTTGTATTTCAATGCTGTTATTTTGGATGATTGCTTCCTTAATCACAAACTTTGCTTTTAATAAAATTAGTCATATTCTCTATTCATTAAAACAACTTTATACTGTTTGGTCCAATTTAGGAGACTGGGAGTCCAACTTAGGCGACCAGCTTCTGAATTTGAACCACTTTTGGCAAATTTTTCAAATTAATATAACTTAAGATTTACAAAAACAAATTGATCTAAAGATTTATTTAGTTAGTAGATGAATAGATTGACCCCGTGTTGTGATGTTTTTCAGATATTCCAAAAATTAAGTGAGTTACACCTGAAAATAAGTGAAGTGGTCCAAATTTGACTACTCTCACTTAAATATCTTCTGTTTGTATAAAAGACAGGTAATACTCAGATAACCTACCAATCAACCATTAAAATTGGGTCTGCAGGTGGTTTTGTACCAAGGTTTGATTTGGCAGCCAGTGTCATTTTAATAGTATAATCGAGTTTTAAGTAATCCTGTAATTTCAATCTTGAACTTCATAAGGTGATACATTGTGCAACCACCGCTCGCGCTATTAGTAACATATTTTAGGAAACTTCGGTAATTTCATATTAGCGGGTTTTGGCAAGCATGGTTTGCTGAGTAAATACGTACCGGTTTATATATTACATGGAAGGTACTTTGACAGCCCAAAGTTATGCAGATATCATTTGCCATACCTTTACGCTGCAGCCATTGTTGATTCCTTTCTTCTAATGCAGAGTAATTCGTAATATATCTTCACTTGTGAAGAATATATTTCAAACGGTAACAATACAGAGTTTGTAGTGGCTAACATGCTCTCCTCACTAAAAATCTGATCAAGAATGCCTGGGCACTTTAGAACGACGCATTGAATTTAGAGCGATACATCTTTTGACATTTCGGGATTTTGAGACATCATTTTTTGAAGAGTGAAGAATTCTTATCGACAATCTTTTTCTCACCGTATCCTTAGAAAACAGGTATGGACCAGCTTTAATTGTTTGGGGGGACCACGCACCGTATAAAAAATCGTCCATTCTCTTCAAACAAGAGATTTTTTTGTGTTTTACAGGTTCTCAAATTGGTGCGAAGTGCCTCTCCATGTCCTTCACAACATTTCAGGGAATTAAAATTCCAATACACGATGTTTTAATGTCTTATTTTCTGTTGTAACTTAAATATGTTTACTTCCAAATTTATACCCATGCATGGTTGTCTTGTATTTGTGTTCTCTAATTGTATGTTTGCTTCCCTAATTTTTCTGACATTGTATGTGAATCCGTGTATGGTAATTTGTAATAATACCATTTAACTTGCTCAATTTCATTATTTGAATTTGCACCATTATTTAATTAAAGCTAAAATGTCATTTTCTTTTTTTGTCAGAAATTATTGTTAAATACACATTCGCAGTAGTATCGTTCAGACTAATCCTTTTAAGGGAGGTTCTGATTAATTTGTTTCATGTGAAATTTGCCCTAACTATTAAGAACGATTAGTGGAAGCAAACATATTATTACACACTTAATAGAAAAAAAAATATGTGCATTAATTTTTTGCAAGAATTATATTATATATTTATTTCAGAATTTTATTTTAGTATTTTCAACACCTATTTCACAGTAGCATAATAAAAAATATTTACAAATCTTCATATATCAAAAATTGTGTGGGATAAATACATCTGGAAGATATTTACTTACATTATCCAGAACCGTAATTTATTTTCTGTTTCAAAAGAAAAAATATACTTTAAATATTAAATTGAAAACTGCTTAATATTTACCCATACATTTCATAAAAACACCCGTTTCATTTGCAAAGAATATGGTTATGTAAATTTTTGCGTGCTTTGAATGGTAATAAAATGGGTATTCATAATTGTATATTTTATCTTTATATTTGTCTTTCATTTTAATAACATGTGTCTTAAATTTTATATTTTCATTTTTGTCTATTATAACACTGATATTTATTTATATTAGAGACTAGTTAGTTGTGTACTTTAGGTTTAAGAGAATTCATAAAAATACATGAGAACTTATCTTAGCTAAAAGTTTATTTGTCTAAGACTTATTTTCCTACTTTACGTAAGTGCATTATTTTATGGGTGTCTGGAAGAAGCGAATAAGATACAAATTTCGGAAAGTTGGGGATTTAGTTTGTAAAGGGGGTATTTGGAAGTATTAATAATTTTCCTGTGTTAAAAATTAGAATTTTTTCATAAGATACAAGTTTGTTTACTTTGAATAAAACAATAAACAAAATTATATTATTACATTTCTTAAAACCTAACTATTTTTTTAATTGTTCGTCCAATTCACAGTATGAAGAAAAAAACTGCAGTGTAATTAAGATAGTAAGTAGAACCTATATTACACTGGGTGCTCAGAACATGGCTAGTCAATGTTATTAAGGGGTTTCAGGACTCTTAAAAGTTCCAATTTTTCGATTTTTTTTTTTTTTTTTTTTTTTTTTTTTTTTTTTTTTTTTTAATGTTAAACTACTATCTTTTCTGAAAATTTTTATATAATAGATTCCTTGAAATTTTCATTAGATCAAAAGTTATGGCTTTCAGAATTATACTTGCTCAATAGCTGAAATGGCATTTCGGAAACTTTTCATAATTCATAAGTCATTTTTCTCCAAATGGCGTTTTTGGGCATAACGCGCTGGATATCTTAAAACCTTCTAAATATTTTTTCATAAAATTTTCACAACATATGTTCACGTTAGCCTGTATAAACAGAACCTAAAATTTCCTTTTTATTATTTAAAAAAAAAAAAAAAAAAAAAAAAAAAAAAAAAAAAAAAGGTGATTATGTTGTAGAAATTTTCAAAATTTTGTATTAGTAAAATACAAATTTGTCTTAAAACAGAGAAATACTTTAAATGCAAATTTATTTGGGTTCAGTGCAATTAATACAATTTGATGTATAAGTAGGCTCCAAAATGTTCGTTCTGGTAGCAATATTTCTTTTGTAATCGTGCGCTCAATCTATTATAACAAATATCTGCTCGTCAAATATCTGACAGTTTGGAGCCCCATGTAAATGCGAATTATGCATCTTGCAATTTTTTAAAGACATAAAATCAACGAACTTACTTATATCTTTCATCTCAATGAAAATTTTGTTTTAAAACCACATACATTTTAAGATATAGAAAGTTGAAAATGGTCTCTTTTTTACATTTTCCCCCGATTTAAGTGTCCTGAGACTCTTTAATAATTTTCTTCATTTCGGTAAAATGTTAAATTTGTAATACACTGTCAGAAAAATTCATCTTTATACCATAAATTATTTGTCAATTTTAAAGAAATAATTTTCGTATTCCTAGAAAGCATGCTTTTTGTTTTAATTCTTCCCGGGAATCCAAAAAAAAAAGAGAAAATTCCGTATATTCCTTCAACGCATGTGTATTTGCGTTATTATTAACAAAGTTCATTTTTTTTTAATAAAAAACCAAAAATTCAATAAATTAAACTTAAAAAAAAAAAAACATAAAGAGCGCTTTCGAATTTAATAAATCAACAATTTTCACATCCATTTAAATTTATTGGTAATTTATAATTTAGAGTTTTAAAGAAAATATTCGCATTTAAAATATATTAAAAACGAACACATTTAAAAAAAATATAGTGCTTCAATCAAGTTTTTAAAAAATGTAAAAAAAGAAAACGATTTTATTCCAAAAAGCAAATCTTTCTACTCGAATTTTATTATAAATATTAGTATTTTACATCTAACAATCAAATTATATCTTATTAAAAAAATATCCAATATGTAATAATTTTATCCTCTTTTATTCTATAAATGTTAAAACCCCAAAAAATTTTCATAACGACGAAATGTTCATGGGATTAAGATTAAATTTCTGAGCTTTATGAACAAGAAATTTAACAAGCCTTACCAATCCCCCCTTTTGAAGAATAACTCAAATCTTCATTTTAAACTCTTCCTCCTCCATGCGATCGGTAGCATAGTGGTCAAAATGCTAGATTTGAAACGTGGGGGTCCCAAGTATGAAGCCAAGGGGATCACGGAAGAACGAGATTTCCTTAAAAACTCTGTTTCCCAGATTACGGAAATTGCCTGTCCGAGAACGGAAAAAAACAATAATATCTTCAATTCTCGGATATACGACGAAGTATCAATAAGTTTTGCCCTCGCATAGAAATAATTCAGTAAAATTCAGCAACGTTTTAATAGTTCTTTTCTACATATTCACCGTGCACAGTAAAACATTTCTGTAAACGACATTTTTAAAAGGGTGGGGGATGTATTCCAGGAAATCCGATACTAGACCCAAAGGGGGTACTTTTGAGGGGTTGCCGCAAAATTCAGAAAACTGCCCCTCGGTGCGGTCAAATTGGGGGAGAATTACTCCAGAGGTGTATAATATGAATAAGTGGCCACAGGCCTTTCCAATAATACGCCACATGAGGGGGTTTACAAATGCTATAAAAGTACCGACTTCGGGTGTACTATTGAGCCTCCTGGAATACACCCTCCTCCTTTGAAATAACCTTTGCAGAAAGGTGTGCACGGTGACTTATAAAAAAAGACTAATAAGATGTAGCAATTTCATAAATGTCACTCAATTATTTCTATGTGAGAGGTAAAAATTATTGATACTCCCTCATATACTGGTAGCAGTGCTGCCAACAATATTTCCGTGAATTCATGGACGTATTTCTGAGAGAATATAGACCATTCTTTCAAAGAACTAATTACCCTTCGCACGTTGCTAGAACTGACCGATACGTCGGCGTTTGCCTCATTACAAATGAAACTTTTTAATAAGTTTAAATTCATTTTTCAAAATTAAAATCTGAAGAAACTTTACATAATGAAATACAATGAAACCTCCCTATGCGACCACCTCCATGAACGACCATTTTTACATGGAACGAAATTCATTCCCATTTGCTCAATACTAATTTTACCTCCATTCAGAGATTATTCCAGTTGAACTCCCTTCATGAGCGACCCATTTCGTTAAAAAAATGAAACAAATTCCGTTTTCTTTTTTCGGACCGTTTGAAGAAGGTTTTATTAGAAAAATAATTCCAAAGAGCGTATTATTCATCAAACTAAGTTTAGATTTTTTTTTCCGGTAACTTTCAAGTGCCTTTTCAGGCAATGGATTTAACTCTGGTGACAAATTAACCCTTAAATGCCCGATTTTTCAAAAATCATTGTAATAATGTTTTTCGGCTTTCATTTTTTATATATATCATGGGAAAAATACTTAAAAAAATCATATTTTGTTTTAAGTATGGTTCACGGTTAAAAAACAGTTTGTTACTAATCGGCAATACTGGTCTTTAATTGAAAAAATAATTTTCTTTGATAAAATTCTATAGTATTAAACACACAAGAATTTTAGGAACTATAATAAGAAATAAATTTTACTTGCTCACTGCAGAACAAAATAGGGTACTTCGCAAGCTTCCAAACAAAACAAAAAGAACAAGTAGCAACAATTGAAAAAATAAATCTATCTTTATTCTTAAACAGCACAAGTGTTGCCATCTAGATGTTAAAAAGCGATTTAATAATATTTTCAGAATGTATTTTATTGGCAACATTAGGCATTATAGCTTCAATATTACTGTAATAGTATTTTAGAGCCTAAATTGGGTAAGTTGCCGAAAAGCAACACCCAGCATTTAAGGGTTAAGAATGAAGGTCAAAAAAATCCCGTGTCCTATTCTGTCAGGACACTTTCAAAGAAATAAATTAATGAAATCGTCATTATTTGTTCCCGTCCAAAAAAAAAAAAAAAAAAAAAAAAAAAAAAAAAAAAAAAAAAAAAAGCATTTATTTACTGAACTCCGAAAGGACTTAGAAATAAAAATTATAAAAGGTAAAACCGTGACATCACAACAAACGTCAATGTATTAATTTTTTAAACTCTGCTGTCATTAAGTTATGTAATTAACTTTTGTTTTGGTGCTAAAATTTTCATATTTTTTTCCTAAAGTGAAAAATAAATTTTAGTAACATTAATTGTTACTTTTTTCAACAATTAAAATATAGATTTAAGCATCCCCTCCATTAAGAGACCACCTCTCGGAGCGACCCATTTTTATTGGAACGTAACGTGGTCGCTTTAGGGAGGTTTTACTGTAGTATAATATTTTTCGTTCTTTCCAGTTTAAGAATTCTACGAAAATAGAATATGTTACAAAGGATCAACATGTATTGTTTATATGTACCTTCGAAAAACAATTAAATCAACCTCCTTTCTCCAAATGTAAATCATTAGGGAAGGGGGGGGGGGGGGGGGGGTATTAATTTTATCTTTCGTCTTAATTTTTATTTTTCAATAAGTAAAATTATAATTTTTTGTATTATATTTTCTTTCTAAAATTTGATGTTTTTTCTAAATTTTGGTAAAAATAAATTTTAAATTTCATTTCTAGGTGGATTATTTAAAAATGCTTTTGTTATTGGGGTGTAAAGAAAACAAAGAAAACGGAGAAATATAAACAGTTGGTGATTTTTCTAATAAAGCAACATTTACAAGTTATTTCATAAAACTAGAGTGAGAGGTTTGGTGAATACGTATACGATTACTGTTCATTTTATAATTTGTAGAAATAAATGTAAGTTACTTTATTTAGTTATTTACAGATGAAATGAAATCATTTCTATATAATATAATTCAATGGATTATATTTAATATATAAAATATATATTTTTATATTAAAATTAGAATTTTCAAAACAATTAGATTATTTTGATATATGATTATTTATAAAAACGCTTTCTTGTTGTAACTGCTTGAGAGTCTTTATTTACTCCACAATTTTTTTATGTGTCCGATAAGTTCCTCAAACAAATAAAATTGAATATATATATATATATGCTTCTGTAAAACTGCAAATGAAAACAAAATGTGTTTATGTGCAAATGAAATCTTAATAGAAATTTAATACTCTTAACACACAGAACAAAAACAACTTAATATTAATATTTATTTAACACTACAAGCTAGACATTCAATCTTAAAACATTATTTTTTAGTTCTAGTATCATTTTATTTACATTATAAATATTGAATTAAATTATTTTTTTATTGCTTATATGGATGATTAAACTTACTGTTTGATAATTTTTTCGTATATTTGTAGAATGTCTATACTTAAATAAACATTAATTTGAATATGTCTGGATTAATAATGAGACACGAAAATTATTTATATGTATTTTACTGGAATTTTAATTTATAATTTCATTTCCAGAAGTTTTCTTTTGGTAAAAGTTGATAATTTATTAACCCGTTCTCAAAGAATTAATATACAACGATGGTTGATGCATTAGTTAAAAACTATTATTCATACAGACTACAAATGCAGAATAGGGATTTCAATAGCTAGGAAAGAAATATACAGTAGAGTCCCTCAAATCTGCAATCCTAAAATCCTCAAACGCTTTAAACTCGCACATCGTCGAAGATGTAAAAAATGAAACTTTCAGTTCAGATGTAGTGACAAAATTACAGAATGTTTTAGTTTTATATCAGCATGTATGCATTTTTATATGCAATTCCCGATAATATGATTGAACTTGTTGTTTTTCATGAAGGAAGCATAAATTTATTGCTGAAAAAAATCGAGATATTGCTGATATTGCTGGTAAACACAATCATTTTTGGTTATTAAAACTAGTTAATCCTGAAATAAAACTTCCTTACCTTATAATTTCGATGTGAATTAATAGAGTACATTTCTGAGGAAAGTTTAATTGAATAATTCAGGGAAACAGTATCTCATGTGTATTATGCAAAATTAATTATACATTACTTACTTGACCTTTACTTTTAACAATTTAATCTTTTTAAAATGTATCTTACTTTTTATCATTTTAGTTTATTGTTTTACTTATTTTAATATTTTATCATATTATAAATATTCATTATAATTTTGATTGGTTTATTACATTCAAATAAATGTTTAAAAAATGTAAACAAAGCAATGACCAGGAATTCCTCAAAATTCTAAAATCCGCAGAATCTCTGGTCGCAAGCTGAGCTGATTTGATGGGGTCTAGTGTCTTAACAACGATTCAAGTTTTTATAAGTGATCAAAATGATAGTTAAAATACAAAAAAAAAAGTAATGATAATAATAAATAATAGTAGGTGAAAAACATAGGTTAAAACTGCATGTAATGAATTCAGTTTGTTTGTCTGTTACCTAACTCGCATCAATATACAGTGAGCAAAAAAAGTATTTGCACGCAGACGATTTTTTGCATAAGTAACCATAGAAAGCAAATTTCATACTATTCTCTTAATTATTCATTTATTTAAATAAGAAGAAAATAAAAATAACTACTCATTTTCCTCAAACAGTAATATTACACATTTTAAAAAATAAATTAATATTTTCTCATACCTAAAAAGTATTTGCACAAGAAGCATTGACTGTTAAAAAAGGCATTAAAAGTTAACATTATGCGAATGTTTAGCATATCAGTCCCGCTGTACATTAGCCTCGCACTTTAAAGTCACGTAATATATTAACTGGAGCAGGGATTCTGGGGAGTTTTTGTTCTAGTGGCGCCGAAAACGTGTGGACTGTCTGTTGCTACCAGCGAGAAGATTATATTTCTTTACAATTCTGGATTAAGTTACCGGGGAATAGGTAAAAAATTAAATCTAAACTTTTCTAGTGTTCGTTATGTAATTAAGAAGAAAAAAGAAACTGGTTCGACAATAAATAAACCGCGAACTGGGCGTCCAAGAAAGCTAAATACCAGGCAAAGGAGAGCCATCATAAAATAATCTTCAAAAAACCCTTTTTTAAGTGCTCGAGAATTTGCTGTTGATGTCGCTTCAACGTCGGGAACAATAGTTACGTAATCAATTCGAAATATTCTTCATGATGCAAATATTCGAAGAAGAGCCCCTCGAAAAAAAACCAGTTATTAGTGAAACAAATAGGGTGAAAAGACTTTAATTTGCAAAAGCGTATGTCAACAAACAACTAGAGTTTTGGAAAAGTGTTATTTTTTCCGATGAATGGAAGTTCAATATTTTTGGCTCAGATGGTAAGAAAACTGTATGGCGAAAGCCAAATACTTCTCTTCAAATTAAAAACTTGAAACCTACTGTAAAGCATGGGGGTGGTCATGTAATGATTTTGGGTGCATGTCTTTTAACGGAGTTCGCGAAATGACCTTTATTGAAGGCAATATGAATGCTAAACAATATATTAATATATTGCGAGATCATTTATCTAATAGTGCTCTGAAATTAGGAATTCCTAATTCAGATTATTTCCAACAGGATAACGATCCGAAACACACTGCATATATTACGAGGTTATGGTTGCTTTATAATGTAAAAAATCAATTGAAAACGCCACCACAATCACCAGACCTCAATCCGATTGAAAATTTATGGGATATTTTTGATGTGAAAAAAAAAGGAAATAGAAAATTTCTAACAAATCAGAACTTAAGCAAGCTCTTAGGGAAGAATAGCTACAAATCAGCAGTGAAACATGTCACAAATTAATAGAATTAATGCCCAGGATATTACAAGCTGTAATTGAAGCAAAGGGCATGCATACTAAATATTAGCACTGTTTTTAACTTATAAATAATTCCTCTAGTTATATTTTTATTGTTAGTGTGCAAATATTTTTTTTGGCAGTACAAATGCTACTTTTTTATGTTTTCATATTTTAAATATAATTATTAAGTCAGATATCAAATATGTTTATTTGTTTTGTAAAAGTGTTAGTATTTTTAATTCTTAGTTGCTTTTTATTTATTTATAGATATGCTACAACAAATTTACCTGGTGTGCAAATACTTTTTTTTCTCACTGTATTTCCATTGTCATATAATTCATATATGTTATTTGAGATTTCCTATGGTTCCGTATTGAAAATGAAATGTGTTGCATTTATAGTTTCTCAACAGGTGCAATCAGAATAACATTTTCCCGTTACATTGTGGAATATTGAAAAAAAATTCCTTTTTTGAGAAAATTTTAATGATGTTACACTATTTAAAACATATAGAAATGTATATGCATCACTGAGGTACACTACAAATTGCTTAGTATAGAATAGGGAGAACATAACCTTAAGCGTTCAATTACAGAGATAGTAAAAAAAATGTTATAATACTGTCTATGAACAATAATTGCTGGAAGTACGGTTTCAATTGAAGTATGCGTTTTTAGATTTTACGCAGTTTTTGAATATTAGTAGGTGGGCTATACATCATATACAGAACTGCACAAAATAATTCGAGAAAGTTTTCGCTTATTGACTAAACTTTTGAAGAGGAATTTTGAAATGGTGTTATGCGTCAGAAAACTGAGGTAAATTTTGGAATTCTGCGTGCACTGTAAAATATATCGGTGTAACTTTATACTAAAAGGAGGTCTCAACTTAGTTACCACAAAAAATGTGTAAGTTAACACAACCAGTAAATTAGTGTAATGAAACCCCGATAATTAACTGTTGTAAAGACATACCATTTTTGGTGGCAAGTTAGTTGCCACAATTTCTGGTGTTAAGTTACATCATCACTGATTTGATGTACTTTATAAATTTCTCAGGTTTTTGAAGAAAAAAATATATTAAGGAAAACGTTTCTCAATTTAAAAACCAATTTTCAAAATAGTCATTTAAATGACCAATTAATAATTTATATTATGCTTCATTAAACAAAATAAATATGCTTTTGTTATTAATATAATTAAATAATTTATCCACAAAATAGTATGTGCGTGTATTTATTTTAACATGTGCTTTTTTTTTCGTTCTGTGACTTTAGATGTTTACATCTTACGACGAAAATCTTATATTCTTGTTATTTACATAAATGCATGGGAAGACATTTTATGATTCTGATTGTCTTCTCTTCTCAATATAAAAAAAAATTGGAAATTGCTCGTTAAACTTGGCAAATGAGGTGCGTTCGTACTATAACTAGTTTTATAAATATTTTTTATAATTTTTTTTGCACCGCATATTTTACTGAATGTATATTTTAGTGCGCTTCATAAGTTCTTATCAATTTCACTCTGTTCGAAAGGCTACGACATCATTAAAATGCACTTGAAATATTTTTTTTTTCCCATTGGCCGTAATATAGCGGAAAATTTTGACTATCGCTGTAATTAAACTATACACCCGATTTCCATAAAATCTGAAATGACTCGACAAAATCTGGCAAAAATTATATATTTAAAATTTCAGACTATTCTAAAGGCTGTAACATCATTAAAATGCACTTGCAATATTTTTTTCCCATTGGCCGTAATGTAACGAAAATTTTTTGACTGTCCCTGTAATTAAACTATACATTCGATTTTCATAAAATTTGAAATGACCCAACAAAATTATGCAACAATTATATTTTTTAAATTTCAAACGATTCAGATGGGTAGTTTTTGCGCTGTTATTTGCGGACGGACAGACAGACGGACTGAACGAAGACTATAGGTGCTACGTATTTATATAATTACGAACGCACCCTTAAACAATTAAAAAAATATTCTTATAATATTTATTAAATGTAAAATGAAAGTAAAATTATTATCACTGCTGTGTCGCATGAAAGAAATTGCTATCTATTATTCAATAACACCACAAATTGGAATATCCATATGGAAGCAACTGAAATATAAATTAAAACCCGAACACTATTTTTCGCATCCGAATATATTTGCATGTGAAACTATTATTGTTTGTCTAATAAATAAATTTATGAGTTTAATGAATAAAGACAAATTTGACGCCAGAATCGAAATCTTTACACTAGAAACACAAATGTCAGTTGATATTCTAAAAGCCGTTGCCATAGATTGTTACAACATTATTCATCGTAAACTGCTGTAAATGACAACCTTAGGGGAGGGTGGGGTTTACGTTAACTAGCAGTGAATGAATTAGATTAGACATTTTTACTTTGCTATGTTTCTGTAAAATATTTTTTTTTCAGGCTTTTCTGAGTGCAGAGGATTAAATAAAAATTTATTCATTAAAAATATTTCCTTCTTACATTTTAAAGAAAACGGCAAATGGGTTTCTGGTAAAATCTTTTAATATATTTATCAAAAAATGGTAAATATTACTTCCTATAAATTAAAAGTTTATAAATGTTAAAATTTATTTGCTTACTTTCTTTAGAATAATTGAAGTATTCTTTGTGTATACATTTTTATTATAAAACATTTCAAGCTGTAGTTTATTAAGGAAATTGTATTTCTAAAAATTGAAAGTAATTAATATCACAACTATTTTTACATAATACACAGTTTACGGTTAGTATGGAATTTTTACACTTTTAACAATTTCAAACATAGTTAAAAAGTGCTTATGAATTCAATTCGCCTGCCCATGATCTAAATGGTGTAAATATAGTCTGTTGCCATGGAACTGATATATGTTATTGGAATTTACTACATTATTTTCGGTATTTAGAATGAAGTATGTAGCATTTACGATTCATCAACAGGGTCACTCAAAGAATTCCGTTATATTGCGGTCTATGGGGAAAAATCTTTTGTGGTGAACTTTAATGTATTACACTATTTTAAAGATATTCAAATTGATATGTATCACTGAGGTGTACTACAAGGTTTGTATTATAGAATATAGTGTGTATAGTTTTAGAACGATAGACACCTTAATGAGTATTATTAATTAGGCAAAATAATGAAAAATACCAATTTTAAATGAAAAAAGCTAGTTTCTTTAGAGTTTTTTCATCTATAAGATGACAATGTCATCTTCAAAAGGGAAATTTAAACATATATTTTAGTTTTTCAACGACAATAAGCTTAATGAATTTTAATAATTGAACAAATAACAAAGATAAATATAATTCTTTAAGGAAAAAAGGCGCAAGTTAAGGAAAACTTTTGCACAAGTTTGAGATTTTATCATACTTTTAGAAGCTAGCTATGTAAGATTAAAACGCTTAGAAGACTATACCCGAAGATATTTTCATAATTAACCACTTCACCGGCGATGGGTATAGGGAAACAGTGCTTTTACCCCTGACTTATCTCGGGGCAGCCGTTGAAGTGGTTAAACAAAGTAAATTAATTTTTAATCTATTCAATAACTGTAAATTAATTTTAACATTTTAATAATATTACACACATTAAACACATTTTAATTAAAAACATTTTAATAATATTTTCACGAAAACACTTATAAAGATAGGATTTTTCGAGTTAATTTCCTTAATTTTTACCAAATTTAACAGGATTTTTTGATTGATTCAACATGAAAATATTTCCAAACAAGTTTTCCTATTATCTACTTCCCCTCGCATTCCTACATCTTGGATCACAAGTTTTGACTTTATAAACTGCAAAAGCGGATGAGAAAATGTTTTTAATCAAGAAAAATATTAATTTTTAATGAAAAAAGCCGATTTCATTATAGATTTTTAACTATAAGATGACGATATAAACTTAAATTTTAGTTTTTGAACAACCATCACTTTAAGGAGGATTGTTAATTAAGCAAAACAATGGAAAGTATCAATTTTTAAGGAAAAGAGCTGGTTTGTTATAACTTTTTCAACTATAGTTCGAAAATATCACTTTCAAAGGGTAGAGTTAAACTTATATTTTAGTTTTCAATACCTTAGTTTACATTAGTTTGCAAAACCTTAATAAGTATCATTAATTAAATGAAAGAAATATCAATTTTCGAGAAAAATATGATTTTTTACTCAAATTTTCAACTATGAAGTATATCTGTCTATATATTGTTACAAGATACTAATTATATTGTTAAATTTTAGCTACTTTTGAAATATTGAATGTCTTTATATGGTGTTCATATTTATATTTATTCACGTCATGACTACATTTGAGATCTTATAACCAACAGTACAAATTTCCTTTCTATGTTGGAATCCGAAAATGAATAAAATTGTTTTATGCATTGGAGATTTTGCAACCGACAGTACAAATTTCTTTTCTATTTTGGAAACTGAAAGAAAACTTCATACTGCTTCACACATTTGGCACATTAAAATTCAATCTAGTTTTAAGCTGAGTTGTTTTAAAATCACAGAATGATGACACATCATGTTGTATCAGATATGAATACTAGATTTACAATTTTTTAATAATGCATCAATACAAACTTTATTTTTTTTTCTAAATATTCCATATTTCAAGTAGTCTATATTTCAAACGAAACTATTTGAAATTTTACCAAATAAGAGCAAACATTAAACTATTTTTTTTTATTAATATTGCATACATATTAACACCATTGCCTTTTTAATATACGGTAATTTTTATATCGCCGCACTCTTATTATAACTCTTAACTAATTACTCTTAACTAAGGAAGAAGGTGTAACTATAAGATTACTTATAGTTTATTTTACATATTTACAAAGGCTGCTAAACGCAGCTCTCAGAACAAATCATATCTTACAACTGCGTGGAATATTCTGGTAACATGCGATACCTTACAAACAGATTGTGTAGTGCTGCCATCTATTAACGCAGTTCACAACTATTGTTGGGTGGTGATATGACACCCCTCCCCTCATAGTTCAAACGAACTACAGGCAATATTGTTCTATGAATTCTTCGAACTGGAGCACTTTTCTTACAGTCCTCGTCATAAGATTCTGTCAAATTGTCTTTCGCAGTTTTCTTTGTCGTAACATCATTTTTATTACTCACAACTGTACCTGCCACAATATCATGCGAAGGCTGAGATTGGCTTGATTCTATAGTATCATCATTATTAAGCTGTTCTTTTATTTTTCCATTAATTCCAGAAAAACGGTTTTGGTTAACCCTTTCATACCTATCATAATTACAGTAATTTTTACCACTATGTTCCATATTTTCAACTTTGTCTGACATTAGTTTATCATTTCGATTTATCTCTATAACTCTCTCTGGTATTTCATAACTTTTATATCTCTTTATTACGTCTCAACTGATCAACGAACGTGACGCTTACACATTATTCCGTCACATCTATTTACTAAACCCATCTACTCCCCAATAATTTCATAATTTTTCCTTTTACCCATTTCTCCCCTTTTCCAACTTTTTTAACAAAAACTAAACCATGAAGCTTATATTTGTGATGGGGTTGCTGTATTTTAGGTTTTGATGGTAATACCAAGTGAGGGGCTGTTCGAACTGGCCTTCCAAACATTAATTCAGCAGGAGTTTTACCAGTCACCGAATGGGGAGTTCAATGATTTTCTAACAAAAATCGTGAAATTGACAATGTTAAGTCACTTTTATCTAGATTTTTAAGACAATTTTTCACAGTTTGCACATGTCTTTCCACTTGTCCATTCGAAGACGGATAATAAGGTGGAACAGGCGTATGCTTAATTCCATTATTTTTAAGAAATTCCTCAAATTCATCACTTGTGAACGCGGGACCATTATCACTGACCATTAACAGGTAATCCAAATGTAGCAAAAATTCTCCTTAATACCTTAATTGTAGTTTTACTATCAGACCTGGGTACTACCTCTACCTCCAACCATTTAGTATAAGTATCGACTACCATTAAAAACATTTTACCTTCAAAAGGACCGGCATGATCTATATGGATCCTTTCCCAGGGCAGTTCAGATTTCCATGTCAAGGGTTCCATTTTGGCAAAATCCCTCGCAAACATCTGACATCTATTACAAGAATTTACCATTTGTTCAATTTCTTTATACATATTTGGCCACCAAACTACCCCCCTAGCTTTTGCTTTCATGCTCGATATACCTTGATGAACAGAATTTTAATATACATTCACGGCCTTCCTCTGGTACGATCACTCTATGTCCCTACAATAGACAATTTTCTAGACAGGAAATTTCCTCCCTTCTACGAAAATATGGTTGATATTCTTCTTGTTTAACCTTCCGCGGCCACCCATGTAACACCCACTCTAAAATTTGTTTAGTTACAGGATTTTCAGTTGTCCACTTTGCAATAGTTTTAGACGTAATAGGCCAATTATCATTATTTGAAACGAACATTATTTCCGCAGGATTACTCACTATATTTACAGTTTCTGGGAGAGGTAATCTACTTAATGCGTCAGCATTTTTATTACTTTTACCTTCGCGATACTCATTTGTATAATAATACCCAGCTAACATTAACGACCATCTCAGCATTCTAGGTGATAATGTATCAGGTACCTTTTTAACAGGATCAAATAATCCAATTAAAGGTTTATGATCTGTTGTAATTTTAAATTTTTTTTCCCGCTAAATATTGATGAAATTAAGTGACACCAAACATTACAGATAAAGCTTCTTTATCAATCATTGCATAATTTCTTTCAGTTTTATTTAAGGGGTCTTGTACCTTTTAAATGCGTCGAAAATTAACGAAAATCTTCAAAGATTGAATTAGTCTATCTTCAAAACCTTTTTATGTATAAACGTAAAATTTTGGATATTCATTAAGCAGATTGTGCTTTGTAATATACTACACACAGAAATTTATTAACCCTTTACAGAATTTGTGTATTGTTGAAAACAAAATAGCTCTTTTTTTACCCCATAAGTCATTGCGCGCATGATATCTTGAGAAGGTATGCATGGATTGTCATGAAATTTGGTAAATATACTAAACAAATATGTGTGTTTAAAATGATCTACTTTTAAGTATTTACAATGGTAATTTTTTTAGTTATGACTATTTTTATTCATTAAAAATACAAAATTTTTAATTTTTTTTTACGAAAATATTTTTTTCATATAGTTAATGAAATAATTTTAGCCTAAGAGTAGATCATTTTAAACACACATATATGTTTAGCATCTTTACCAAATTTCATGCCAATCCATACATACTTTCTCAAGATATCATGCGCGCAATGACTTATGGGGTAAGAAAAGAGCTATTTTGATTTCAACAATACACAAATTCTATAAAGGGTTAATAAATTTTTAATGGTAGCATATTACAAAGCACAATCTGTTCAATCAATATCCAAAATTTCATGTTTATACATAAAAAGGCTTTGAAGATAGACTAATTCAAACTTTGAAGTTTTTAGTTAATGTTCGACGCGTTTAAAATGTACAAGACCCCTTAAAATTCTCGAAGCATAAGCAATAGGTTTCTCTTTACCCTCAACAATGTGGCTTAAAACTGACCCTATACCATATTCAGAAGCATCACAGTTTAAAACTATATCTTTGTTTACATCATATAATTCTAAAACAGAAGATGTGCATAATAATTGTTTCACTTTTTGAAACGCTTTTTCATGCTTTTCTGACCATATCCAGTTTACATTATTATCTAATAATTTATGTAAAGGTTCTAAAACATCTGAAATATTAGGCAGGAAGTTTCTATAATAAGAAATTAAGCCTAAAACTGAACGCAATTGTGACACATTATTTGGAATAGGAGCATTCAAAATAGCCTTAACTTTTTATGGAATAGGTCTAATTCCTTCCTGAGATATTTTATGACCTAAATAAGAAACTTCCGAAACCATAAATTTTAATTTTTCCTTATTTAATCTTATACCATGTTCAGAAAAGCAATTCTGAACATTTTCAACTCTTTCAGAATGTTCTGATTCATTACTAGCACTAATGATAACATCATCTAAAAATAAACCAACATATTCAAAATTTTTTTAAATATGTTCAATTTTTCTTTGGAACATTCCAGGAGCACGTTTTACACCAAATGCTAATCGTAACACATTGAATAAACCTTTATGTGTATTTATAGTGAAAATATTACTACTTTCGTTATCTACAGGTTGTTGTAAATGAGCATCTTTTAATTCAAAAACAATAAAAAATTTACCACCTGATAATTTAGAAAATAATTCTTCCATTCTAGGAGGAGGATAATTATCATTTTCAGTATTAGCATTAACTGTTGCTCTATAATCACCACATATTCTAACAGAACCATTAGGCTTAGGAACAATTACTGTAGGACTAGCCCATTCTGAATGATCAACAGGTTTCAAAATACCCTCATTAGTTAGTTAATCTTTCCAATTCTACATCAGTAGCTTTTCTTAAAGCAAAAGGAACAGGTCGAGACTTAAGAAAAACTGGTTTTGCATCTTTTTTCAATTTTATTGACACTCGGGGGCCCTTGATTGTCCCGTTCTCGTCAGCAAAAACATTAGGAAAATTTCTAATTAAATCATCTTTCGAAATGCTTTTAATCATATTTACATTAGGCCAAAATAATTTTGATGCTTTTAACCAAGTTTTTCCGATTAGACTCGGACCCTCCTCTTTAATAACTAACATTCTTAAATCCGGAATACAATAACCATTAACAACAGCATTTACTTTTAATTCCCCTAAAACAGTTAAAGAGTCTTTAGTAAAAGTTTGTAATTTAATATTAGATTTAATTAAAGGCAGCTTACCTGAGAACAATTTATGAGCAACACTTTTACGTACAAAAGTATGAGCTGCACCACTCTCAATTTCAAATTGTATATTTACACCATTTATTTTAACCGATTTTATCCATGACACCCTGGAGTTGTCGTCCATAAAATTTACACAATATTCTTCCTGAACAGTTTTAATTTTTCTGTTCTTAAAAGGTTTCTCACTTTTCATTCCAAATTTTCTATTTCGACAACAAATTTTTAAATGACCCAATCGATGGCAGAAATAACATTCTCTAGATTTAAAATGGCATAATTTTGGATTATGATTTTTAGAACATCTGTAACACGGTTTCTCAGGCGCGAATTTATCTTTTTTAGGCTTAGATGCATGAGCGAACTTCTCCACTTTCGTTTTCTCTCCTTTCGAAACACGCACTTGATTGACAGTCGTACTATCTCCGATGTGTAGGGATTTCACTCCAGCCTCAGTTATCTCAAATGACTCAGCTATTTCTATCGCTGTTTGGAACGTTAAGTCTCTAGAATCCAGTAATTTTTGCTGTATTTTCTCATCCTGGATCCCAAATATCAACTGATCACGAAGGCGGTCATTAAGCGTATTTCTGAAGTTGCAATGTTCGGATAAATGACGCGAATCTCGTACGAAATCGGCTATATTTTCTCCTTGCTTCCTTATTCGTTTCTGGAACTTAAATCGTTCCACAATTTCACTAGGGCGTGGTGAAAAATGATCCTTAGCTTTCTTTAAAAGATCCTCGTAACTGATTTCTTTCAGCGTATTCGGAACGATAATATCTCGTAAAATTACAAAAGTTGTTGTTCCAACAGAACTTAGTAAAATATTCTTCTTCATATCATCAGTTTTTATGCTATTCGCTGAGAAATAAAAATCAATTTTCTCGACGTAAATAGTCCAAAGAACATTCGCATTATATTCTTCTAAGCGTCCCAGAGAAATTATTTCTTTATCGGCCATTTTTCGTGCCACTTTTTCTTTTTCTCTTTCGAAAAAAAAAAAAAAAAAATCACAACATTTCAATTTGGGTTAAATCCCATTTTCGTCGCCACTTTTATATCGCCGCACTGTTATTATAACTCTTAACTAAGGAAGAAGGCATAACTATAAGATTATTATAGTTTATTTTACATATTTACAAACGGCTGCTAAACGCAGCTCTCAGAGCAAATCATATCTTACAACTGCGTGGAATATTCTGGTAACATGCGATACCGTAGTGCTGCCATCTATGAACGCAGATCTCAACTATTGTTGGATTCAACTATTGAGGTATTATATGACAGTAATACCTTAAAATTCGCGGATTTAACATTTGCGAGTTTTGATTATCCGCGAAATAAATAATGAAGAACATTTTAACATTCGCAAATGCTTAACTTCTTTATTCGCGATTTTTTTTTACAAGTGTGTTTTGTTACAAAGGAAGTTCACTTTACTTTATCAATTCTACGAACTGGACACCTATATTGTATAGACTAAGTTCCCAGAACTTCAGCCCTTGTTTTAAGTCAAAATATAGATTAGTAATTCCAAGAAACACTGTTTTTTTTTATTCAAAATTTTTATTGCATGTGAAATATTTTCTACATAAAACGTCGGGAAAATTTTAAAACTTCAACAACATTTTGTTGGGAAAGCAATAGAATGTGATCTTTCACTGGTGATAATTTTTAAATTTAAAAGAGAAATCGAGGCCGCGACTTTTACATACATGGAAATTTATAAACAGAAGATATGTTCTGCCAAAAAAAACGCATATTGCTAATTTTTTTCAGCCATCAACTAGCAAATAAACTTTGTACAACATGTTTATAATTATTAAAATTTACTTATAGCACATGCTTTTGCTTAAGAAATATACTTTTACGTTTCATTTGCTTTTTTCCATAAAAAAATATCTTAAAAAATAACCCCCTTTTATGTGCGGGAAGATAGTCTCAACATTCGTGATTTTGACATTGGTGGACATTTCTGCGAACCCAACCCTCGCGAATGTTAAGGGATTACAGTACCAGATATCATCTTTTGGGTTAATTTTACAAGATCTGTAACTGAAATATCGTAGACTCTTTATCAAGACTCGTGTTTTCACAAAAATTCTTTAAATTCGACAACAAATCAACCTTTACCGCAATATTTATCGACATCAAACTCGATTTTTGCTCCTATATATTTTAACATTACAAAATTTTATCAAATGTTGCTTTTTCCATTAATTAGAAAATTATTAAATCACCCGACGATTTGTGCTTAAAATTTTCACCTCTCTTGCTTATCATTCCAATAATTATCAGAGATAATCCTCAGAAATATTACTATCATATGATACAGTAAAGGAAATCAATATATATTTACTATTTAAAAACTCCAGACACGAAACTACTACCAAATGAATATACTAATAATCAATAAAATAAACTCTTGAACAAAAAATTATATAAATTACTGAAAAATTCTGTTTTTTCTGAAAAACAAAATTACAAATACAAAATTCTTACAAAATTAAAAAAATTAACAGATAAATGACAAGTTAGAGAAATAATTTAAACGTTTTCTGAATTTATTTACAATTTTACTAAAACTACACTTTTTTTGGACCGCAAAAGATAATTTCTTAAAAATTAAACATCGAAATTGAATGATTTTAACTCTTGGGTGACATACACCTCAAGAAATATTCATAATAAAAAAAAAAATACATATAATTTTTAATAGTATCAATAACTGGAAATTTCGCATTAAACAAAAATGTTTCCGTGTACGTATATAAATAAGAGTCTACAAAATAATTTCCATAACTATATCAAATTTGAACTTAATATTTTATACTGAAAGCATTATTTAATCAAATTCTATACAGTCTGTTTCGGTTAAATTCGGTGATTTTTCAGTTTTTAAACCAATACCACACTATTTATCTACATAAAATTTGATTATTTGCCTTTATATTTTTGCATTACATTATTGAGATAGATACTGACTTGGAGCGGTAACAGATTTCAAATCAATTGATTCTAATTGATTTTCACCTTGTATGAATTGCTCCTACATGACATTTCTTACTGCTACAACCATTTGGCATATTAAAACTAATCTGGTGGTATTCTACTCATATTATTAATCATATTGTCATGTGTTGCACCTTGCACTTCAGAGATTTCTGAATTATCCTCCATTAAGTTGTTTAAAATATAAATATTATTTTAGTAGTTTTAATGATACATAATATACATGACTAGTCTAAGTTATTTTGTTCATATTATAAATAAAATTATCATATATTTTATCTTACATTTATAAGATTTCTGAATTGTCGTCCATCAAGTTGTTTACAATATTAATACCATTCTTATAGTTTTTAATTGTACATAGTATGCTCGAATACAATATTTAATTTTAACATTTCATATTTCAAGTAACCTATTTTCGAAACCAAACTATATGAATTTTTACCACGATGCTTAGCAACATCACAGAACGGTTTCTGCTTCACATTTTCTTATCCATCGTTTATTGCCGAAACGTCAGTGAAGGCTTACTGTGGACACCCGAAAAGTTTTTGGTTTCAGTCTGTTAGTTAGTTAGTTAGTTAGTTAGTTAGTCTGTCTGTCCTGTGATAACTGCCATAAAAAGCATCCGATTAGCTTGAAATTAAGGATGCATGTTGTGAGGTCCCCGGATTCAGCTGTATAGTTTATGGTTAAATTTGGTTCATTCGTTCGGAATATATAGAACATTTTATTTTGCGCCTTAATGCTTTCCTATAGCAATTCATACGATTTTTCCATTTTTATTTGTTGAAAGGAAATGGCTCATATGATTGAAAGATTTAAATAATAAATTTTGGATGATGGAATTTCCTAATTAGAACCATGCATTGTTCATATCTGTTTGAAATTTTGTGTATACATTTGTCAGAGTTTTTAAATTCGGTGTATAATTTATGGAGGGATTTTATATATGTGTTCCAATAATACAAAATATTTTCTTTTATAAATTTACTTTTTTTATGCACACATTTCATTATCTTAATTTTCTTTTAACTGTTGCCTAGCAACGGAACTACACCTAAAAATATCGGAAATGTGAAAATATGTGTAATTGTTTGAAGTCAAATCAACGTCGAAAGGATGAATTAATGCTTTTGTGTTTTTACATATAGATGGAATTACCCCCCAGAAATAAAGAAAGGCTATGTTCTGTTTTGTTCAAATATTTTTCTTTTAAATGAAATAGTTCATTATTTTCATAAGGAATAAATTGACTTCTTGCTATAAAACTTAACAACTTTTTTTTTTTTTTTTTTTTTTACCATTGCCAAGAAAAATCCAATCCTGGAATAATAATTTATACTAAACAGTTAATTTTGATTTGAAAGTTTTCATGTGCAAGAGGAAAATGAAATAAAAAATAGACATGAATAGGTCTCCATATTGGAAATAAAACGAAAATACGAAAAAAAAAGAAATTACATTTTCATTCACAAATCCTAAACTTTTAATATAATTGCGTCAATGTAAATCATTTTCTGTCTACCAGTATTGAAAAATAAGGCTCGGAAATGTAAAAAGAAAGTTTACGATAACCATTAGCGCAATCAATAAAAAGTTACATATGCAAATTAATAAGACCACAAGGGGTTCAGGGGGCTCCGCCCCCCTGAAGACATTTATTATTAAAAAAAAAAAAAATTCCAGAATTAGTAGCTCATGAAAATTTCAAAATATCCTTCCATAACAACGTTTTTAATTTAACGCTTCTAATGTCTGAAAACTTTGTATTTTTTATTCTTATAAATAATTACATAATTTGAAAAATGTAAATTGCGGTTTGCAGGAAATTGAATATTACCAGAGTGTGTCTAAAAACAATGACTTGCAAAGCTGACGTTGAGACTCCTGATCTGCAGATTTACTAGTTATTCTAATAATTCTCGGATATATATTCCTCAGAAATATTATTATCATATGATTAAGTAAAGAAAATGTAATGTATATTAAATATTAAATAGCATCATACACGTAAAGTATCACAGAAGGAAAATACTAATAATCAATTAAAATAATTATCACTTAAAATTCCATCTATTACATGTAAATCTTCAACAGATGAATGAAGAAATATGCCAATTAGGAAAATAAATTTACAATAAAGTTAAAAAAAATTACAACATAAAAAAGTACAAAAGTAAAATTAAATACAACGTAATTTATTTTATAAAAGTAAAAAAAAAAAAAAAAAAAAAAAAAAAAAAACATAAAAAATTTACAACAGAAAAAATAAATAAAATTTTCCCAAAAAAGTTTTAAAAATTGCATGTTCAACCTTAAATGTCATTACCACTATCTCTTCTCAGAATATAATAATCTATGGTTTACTATGACAAAATTTCTTGTCAACATTTATTATACTACTAATCTCTACTCATGCGTGAGTTGTCACGTGGCAAAACATTTTTGAATAACATACATTTTCGAAAAGCAGCACAAAACTTGTCATTTCCACTGTCAGACTTGTGAGGGAATGGGACTTTAAATGCACAACTCTGATAAATTTCCTGATTTTAATTCAGGTGAGGAATCGATTTCTTCGTCAGTGAATAAAGTAAATTTTTGTATATCATTACACTATATATGTTATATAAAAAAAATTACTTTGCAATATTCATTTAAAATATTCTTAGATTTCGGCATATTCATTATTTTCCCTATTTCTTAATAATATTTATTATTTATTCCTAACTAATTTCCATTAAATTAAAACGCCTATATTAATACGTATCCTATTCGAAATCTTAATTTAAACTTTTAATCCCTTCATAAATATTTATCAGCTACCAAGCCTATAAAATTTTGGGAGAAGCTAAAATATTTTTACAAATGTTTTTAAAGCCATTTGTTATTGTATTTGTGTTTCTAATCTTCAATTCCACGAATCTGTATTCCACGCCTTGGAGACGCCAGACTTTTCACTCCGAAATCTGTACATTAAGAGATCTGGGATTCATTCTTCTAAAACATTTTTTCTGTCACTCATTGGTTTAGCTTCCGCTGATAGAAGTTCGCCGTTCACCAGTTGGTTCGTCTCTGTATTACACTGAATCTGTCACTCTACGTGCCTTCTAACAAAAAGCCAATGCGATGATTACTGAACTCAGACTTATCTGTTGTCCGAGCGTTTTAAAACTATGTTATCAAATGTCTTACAGTCTAGTAGAACATCTAAATTTGTTGTTTAAGATATTTTTAGCATGAAGTAGTGATTCGTGCGCCAGCTGTACGAATCGTCTCATAATGTGCGAATTGTTTCCGTTTTCATATTTTGATGAATGAACATTTTATAATGACATTTGGCTCTGTTTGTATTGAGATTTCTAAATCTTTTGCCTTGCTACACGTATCACCTGATCAACGGAATATAATACGACTGCTATACGAATAATTGTGTTTTGATGGGACTTAGCCGATCTGAACGATTACCATCAAATTCATGTAGTTGATTGGATTTGTCAATCGTAAAATTAACACAATCTCTCAACAGCTGCCAACATTCTACGATTTTAATGCAGCTAACTACAATATTTCACTAGTTTGATAAGACTTTTATACGACGTTACAAACATATATTAACCCTTAAATGCCTGGTGTTGCTTTTTGGCAACATACCCAATTTAGGCTCTAAAATACTATTAGAATAATATTGAAGCTATAATGCCTAATGTTGCCAATAAAATACATTCTGAAAATATTATTAAATCGATTTTCAACATGTAGATGGCAACAATTTTTCCGTTTAAGAATAAAGATATATTTATTTTTTTTATTGTTGCTACTTGTTCTTTTTGTTTTGTTTGGAAGCTTGCGAAATACTCTATTTTGACCTGCAGTGAGCAAGTAAAATTTATTTCTTATTATAGTTCCTAAAATTCTTGTGTGCTTAATATCATAGAATTTTATCAAGGGAAATTATTTTTTCAATTAAACAACAGTATTGCCGATTAGTAACAAACTGTTTTTTACCCGTAAACTATACTTAAAACAAAATATGATTTTTTAAAGTATTTTTCCCGTGATTTATTTCAAAAATGAAAGCCGAAAAACATTATTACAATGATTTTTGGAAAATCAGGCATTTAACGGTTAATAATAAATAAAAAATGATTATTTATATATTGAAACTTTTCTAAGTGTATAAATATATTTCTTTTATGGTACAGATCTTGCAACGAGATGAATTAAAAGAGCAGCAAAACTCTTTATCAGAAACTAGCAAATCCCGCGGCTTTGCTCGCGTAATATTTGAAATATGCCAAGTGATATTTATATGTCTAATTTTTATTAAAAGGTACTAACTAAATTTTTATTTTATTAAAAGGTAATATTTTAGTTTATTAAAAGGGACTTATTACTTTTAGGAATAATTAAAACAATTACTATTTAAAACACAATTTGATTAAGCATCATTGTTACACTGCATAAAGCAGAAATGAGACTTATATTAATAAAACGAAATAAAACTAAATAAATAATAATTTAGAAAATATTTTGAAACTTTTATTCTCAGTTAATACGCTCATTTCAGTATTCATTTGAAGTTTTGAATTTTCTAGAAACCATCTTCTTACATCTTAAAATTAACCATCATGTCAAATTCCAAGTTCTACCACCTCTCTCAACATAAAGGGCTGTGTTGAAATAGAAACTGTCACCATTAATTTGCCAACATTAATTTTGAAATTGGTTTGTTATTTCCTAATATTCCACAGAAACGTAATTTAGAAAGCTTTTAAAGGCCTTTTTTAGAGCGTTTGTTGTTCCTGTCAACCCCAGGTGGTAGAATCATCGGCATAAAATATAACCTGTGTAGGATCAGAAACTGCTACCATTGATTCGCAGCTATTACTTTTATATTTGGTTTATATTCCCTGAAAATGCTTAGAACTCGTCATTTAGGACTTTTTTAGAATGATTTTCGCACCTCCCCTTCACTTCACCCCTTTTTAATTCCAATTTATTTTCGATAGTCCTTCCACGGCATTTATATTTTATAAGTAACTACCATGCCATATTTCAAGTTTCTAGCCTTTTCAGTATCACAGAAATCGCATTTTAGAAAGTTTTTAGCTACTGCAACCCTCTGGTGGTAGTGGCACAGGCATAAAATATAGCTTATGTTTGCGCAAGTTCTATCACCAACAATTTGTCATCGTTATTTTTTTAATCAGTTTGGTATTTGATAAGATTACATAAAAAATGTAATTTATAACGCTTTTCGCTCACTTCATCTTTTTAAATTTGAAATTTTCTTTCGACAGTTCTTAGAAATCAGTTGCATCTTGTAAGTAAATACCATGCCATACTTCAAAGTGTTAGACCCTTCACTTATGCAAAAAACGCAAATTAGAACATGTTTTGCTTTTGCAACCCTCAGATGGTAGTGACAGCAACATAAAATATAACCTATGTTATAGCAGTGACTGTCACCATTGATTTGCAACCATTACTTTTGAAACAGCTTTGGAATTTCCTGAGATTGAGTAGAAATCGCAATTTAGAATGTCTTTAGAACGCTTTTCGCGCATTTTCACCCCTTTTTAAATTTCCATTTTTTTCGAAACTGTTCTTAAAGATCATTTATATGTAATATATATGTACCTTGCCTAATTTTAAGTTGCTAGCCCCTACCGATCACAAAAATCGAAATTTGGAACGCTTTTTTGCTCCTGCAACGTCTAGGTGATAGTGATACCGACTTAAAATAGCGTCTGTGTTAGAACAGAGGCTGTCAGCATCAATTTCTTAGCATTACTTTTGAAATCAGTTTGATTCTTCCTGAGATATTGGTGACAAATCGGCATTTAGAACGTTTTTAGAACGCTTTTCGCTCATTATGCTCCTGCATCTCCTCTGGGTTAGTGGAAACATATATAAAATATAGCCTATCTTGGAGCAATATCTGTCACCATCTTTTTAACGCCATTATATTTGAAATCGGTTCATTATTTCCTGAGATTGCATAGAAATTGCAATTTAGTACGTTTTTTATAACGCTTTTTGCGCATTTTGACCCCCCTTTTAAATTTCGATTTTTTTAGGAAATGTCCTTAGAGATCATTGATATCTTATAACTAACTACCATTCTAAATTTCACGATTCAAGGCCCTTCCGTCACGCAAAAACAGCAATTTAGAACGTTTTTCTCCTGCAGCCCCTTTGGGGTAGTGGCACTGATATAAAACATAGCTTATGTTGGAGCAGGGATTTTCACCATCATTTTGACGCCATTATTTTTCAAATCGGTTTGGTATTTCCTGAGATTGTGTAGAAACTACCATTTAGAACGTTTTTTAGAACGCTTTTCGCGCATTTTCACCCCTTTTAAATTTAGATTTGTTTAAGAACTGTTTTTAGAAATCCTTTATATCTAATAAGTAGCTGATACTTCAAATTTCATATTTCTAGGCCCATCAGTAACACATAAATCGCATTTTTAGAACGTTTTTTGCTCCTGCACGCCCTTTGGGGTAGTGGCACCGACATACAACATAGCCTATCTTGGAGCAAACGTTGTCACTATCATTTTGACACCAATATTTTTTAAATCGGTTTGGTATTTCCTGAGATTATGTAGAAACTACCATTTAGAACGTTTTTTAGAACGCTTTTTGTGCATTTTCACCCCTTTTAAATTTCGAATTGTTTAAGAACTGTTCTTAGACACCATTTATATCTTATAAGTAACTAATATTCCAAATTTCATATTTCTAGGTCCTTCAGTAACGCAAAAATCGCATTTTTAGAACGTTTTTTGCTCCTGCACCCCCTTTGGGGTAGTGGCAATGACATAAAATATAGCCTATGTTCTATGTTGGACTAACACCATCATTTTGACACCAATATTTTTTAAATCGGTTTGGTATTTCCTGAGATTATGTAGAAACTACCATTTAGAACGTTTTTTAGAACGCTTTTTGTGCATTTTCACCCCTTTTAAATTTCGAATTGTTTAAGAACTTTTCTTAGACACCATTTGTATCTTATAAGTAACTAATATTCCAAATTTCATATTTCTAGGTCCTTCAGTAACGCAAAAATCGCATTTTTAGAACGTTTTTTGCTCCTGCACCCCCTTTGGGGTAGTGGCAATGACATAAAATATAGCCTATGTTCTAAGTTGGACTAACACCATCATTTTGACACCAATATTTTTTAAATCGGTTTGGTATTTCCTCAGATTATGTAGAAACTACCATTTAGAACGTTTTTTAGAACGCTTTTTGTGCATTTTCACCCCTTTTAAATTTCGAATTGTTTAAGAACTGTTCTTAGACACCATTTATATCTTATAAGTAACTAATATTCCAAATTTCATATTTCTAGGCCCTTCAGTATCGCAAAAATCGCATTTTTAGAACGTTTTTTGCTCCTGCACCCCCTTTGGGGTAGTGGCACCGACATAAGATATAGCCTATGTTCTAATTTGGGCGAACACCATCATTTTGATACCATTACATTTGGAATCGGTTCGGTAGTTCCTGAGCTTATCTCCGACAAATAAACAATTTTTACCTCTTTATAATAGGAGTATGATGAATGATCTGAATGATTCGTCCTTAACACAAGCAGAGTTAAGGAAAAATAAATATGCAAGTACTAATATGTGAAATATTAGAATTCATATATGAAACGTATGAAAACTTATGAAATTTATATGAAAACTTAGCGTGAATTTAAAATCAAATATTTTAACTATTATACTTTAACAAGTGCTTTTTATCTATATCGTTGACGAGAATCGTAATTGTTTACATTTATTTCTCATGCAGATATGTTCTATTTGCTAGAAACATTTAAAAAATAAATGGAATTTAAAAGAACATACACATATCCTTACGGATGGCGAAACCCTATACTTGCGAAGATTGCCAAATCCGTTTACAAGAAATCATGAATCAAAAACACATACGACGTCATGTAAGGCATAACCAGTCGCATGAAAACTTTGAAAAGATATTCTGAAAATAACTAGACGTTTGAAGAATTTAACAATCAAGGGAGAGATTTAGACTATTTACCCAATCTAACTGCATACGAGTTACCACAATATCCCCCAAATTAAAATTTGGAGGGTATATACACTGCTGTAATGAAATTTTTTGTTACCCATGATTCTTCAATATGAATGTAGATAATTTTCACAGTGTAATCTTTAAATGGTTATAATAGATATTCTTTTATCAACAGATATAGGTGTTTTTTTAAAGCCTATTCCATTACTGGAATATATCTCCTAACATTTTAAAGAAACAACGCTTTCACAACTTAAAAAAATTCATAAGAACAGAACCAATATGATAAAAGGATTGAAATAAGTTTGTAAACTTTTATTTCTATATGTACAGTAGGGTGGAACTTAAGTATAGGGTAAAAAAAAAAACTTTTTTATTTTAATGTGTAATAGTGAAAACTTTTTTTCTTTTTGGATGTCTAAACTTTTGGCTAAAAAGGTTTTTTTAAATTAAGTTGTTTTCCGGTTCCTCAAGGAGGTCAAAGTTTTGAAATTTCAGTATAAAGTAACTGAAAGTAAACAACGTAGCTGTTAGCTCATATCTACTTTTATTTATCAAATACTATCCAGAAGTCATCACGAGGAGGTGGTTAAATATCGACTTCCACCCTCCTTACCTCCCTTTGTTATGAATTAATTAAATTGGATATTCAACTTACTGTCTTTTTAGGCAAACTTTGTCATTACATTGTGGGAATTCAACTTTCCCAAGATTAAGCCGTCTTTTGCTTAATATTTAAAGACGGTTGACGCAGCTCGCGGGACAATTTTGACACACGTTTCCACTGTTTGAGTATGACAAGGAAAATCTAAAATTCAGGTGTATCCCCTGTTTGTACTTTTTTTAAGTTCTTCATCCGATCAGACCGTCAAGATAGGATCAATGTTTTTATAGTCTATAATTTCAATATGTTCACATTTTTTCAAGTCGCTTTCCTACTGGTCCAGAAAATCCTTTTGTACCCGTAGTTTTTCAGCAAGATGTTGAAATAAGTATCTAAGAAAAAAGTTCATTTGCATGTAATAATAAAATTATCCATTATAAAGTTTTTAGGGTATTGCTTCCGATGTTTTAACAACTCCAGATTTGCATCCTGCATTAAAGGCGTTTCTGCTTCACCTAATAACTCTCAAACTTGAAATGTCTGTGTTATTATTATGAAAATACACCAAAATTGCAGTGGCTATATTAATATAAGAAGAAGATGTCAATGAAATATGACCAATATATTTTTATCCTGGTTTTTGAACTGAGACCTGATGTTCGTCTTTAATGATTCTTTATACTTTTTTCCCTCTGCTTCAGTTATCATAGCGTTATCCTTTCTGCCATAAAAATACTAACCTTCTAAAATTAACTCATTTAGTCTTTCTTGTTCTTTCAAATTCTTCATTTTCTTTTCTCTTAGTCATCTTCAAGTCCTTCTTTCAGTTACCTTTTCTTTATTATCATCAGAAATACCCATATCTTCTAAGGTGCCATTTGCAATAATATTTGCAGTTCTGTCTAATACTCCGATTCTTTCACCGTGTTGCTTATCAAATTCAGGTTTAGAAAAACAACCGATTGAACTATTTCCTTCCGAACTGTTTTTTACACTTGACGATCATTCAATCAAAACATCATTTTTTTGTTTTAAAATAACTTTTTTCCTTGATATTTCCATTTCCAGTCTTGCTTACACATTTTTTGTAGTTTTTATATCTATTGATCCTATTGTCATCACCCCATCTCTCTTTGGTCTTGCAGAAAGTGACGTTCTTGTTCTGATACACGATAATATTTAGTGCTTTTACACAAAGAAATGTTTTTTAGAGGATTACCTAACATTTTGCAATTTTATATTGGATGTGGGATTATTCTTTCTAATCTTAATATTTTTCTTCAAATTTTGACATTTCTCGCACTAGTCTCTAATCATTTTTTTTATGATTTGTGTATCAGAAACCGTTGGAATTGAAGGTCTCAGCAATACACTTTTAATTGTATCATCAACAGCTTTAGATATTTTAGAAATAGTGTGTACCAGATTCCAGTTGTCAGATTTTAAGTTAAATTGAACCCAAAAATAATGTTTCATAACTTCTTCATATGTTCGTCAAAGATGACAATCTAATGTTAATTGTTTTGGTTCACGAAATACAGGACACTTCAACAATTATCTAGATTTCGGTACGTTAACAGACTTTGTCACTTTTGACACCGAATGTTTATCGAAAAATAATTAAAGAAACTGTTAACACCCGTTAAATTGGACTAACTTGTTATGTGTCGCAGCCAAATAAATCAGAGACAATGAAAGCCAAAGCCCACGACGCTGGCTTCTACAAAAGTCAAATAAAGTGGGGCTAACTTTTCTAAGGCACTCAAACTAAATTAATCTCTTTATTGCAGGACATTAACACTTAATTAATTTAATTTTTCAAAATATAAATTTAACAATAAGCTTAAAAACTTTTCATGCAATAATTGGCTTTTTTTCGTTTTTTATGGAAAATCAGGCGCTTTGAGGAACCGAAAAATATCATTTTAAAATTAAAAGAAAAATATTTTCTGTTTATGGAGTTAAAAAGGAAAAAAATAATCACTATTAGAATATAAAATTCGAAACTTCGTTTTTTAGTTCCACCCTAATGTACAGTCTTGAAAATCATTTTTAAAATATGAAATATCCAGTTATTGATAAGATTAAAAATTATTTTTTTCGTTTAATTATGAATATTTCCTGAAGTGAATGTCATCCAAGTGTTCAGATCTTGTAAATTCGACGTAAATTTTCAAGAAATAATAGTTTGCGGTCCGAAAAAAGTATGGTTTTAGTAAATTTATAAAAAAATTAAGAAATTTTTTAAATTATTCTTATCAGTTATCGATTAATTTTAACCTTTTGTAGAATTTTTTTTAATTTTCAGTAATTTGTATCATTTTCTGTTCAACAGTTGATATTATTGATTACAGTAGAGCGCCGATTATCCGAAAAACTCGGGACCGACCCTAGTTCGGATAAGCAAAAGTTCGGATAAATGGAGAGACAATTTAAGGGATGTTCCAGACTATACTAAAACCTTCACACTTTATACAGGCTTGAGGCTGGCAGAACCAGTTAGTGCTAGCGTATATAAAAACTATATATATATATTTCTTTTTTTTTTTTTTTTTACTTTTTTATCATTTAAAATATCCTTTTTCTCTTTTTATCATTTTCTGAACTCCAGAGATTATAATTTAAGCAAAAAAGCTTTCAATTGTTAATTGCTTCAAAGAATACGTTCTTCCTAAAGCTGCCATATCTCGAATTCATCTTAAATACGTTAGCTGAGTAGGCCACGTTGAGTAGAGTACGTTAGCTAGGGTCAGAGTTCTGCTGTTCGAGTCATTTCATAGCATTTTCCAAACATTCAAAGGCTTAGCGTTATGTGTTGGACCTGGGTTATTTTCAGAGTATTCGTTTTCATCTCTTCAATTTCTTTTCCATCTTAAATCTCATTCACAATCTCACCATCATTTAAAAAATTTTTGAGAGAAATAGGGCATTCGGATAAATGGAAATTTGGTTAAAAAAAATTTTTGAGAGAAATAAGCTGTTCGGATAATTGGAAGTTCGGTTATTTAGAGTTCCGATAATCGGCGCTCTACTGCATTAGTATTTTCATTCGGAAGTAATTTCGTGTATGGGGTTATTAAATATTAACTATTTTTAATTTTCTTTACTGTTTCATATTATAGTAATATTTCTGAGGAAAATATCTGATGATGATTAGAATGATATGCAAGAGAGGTGACAATTTGAAGCACAAATCGTTCTGTGATTTAATAATTTTCTGATAAAGAGAAAAAACAGCTGTTAAAATTATGTAATGTTAAAATATATATGAACAATAATCGAGATTTATGTATATAAGCATTGCGGTAAAGGTCAATTCGTTGTTGAAATTCAAGACAGCACTTTTTATAAGGAGTCAACGTAATTTCAGTTACAGTTTATGGAAAACTAACCCAAAAGTTGATATCTGCTATTTTTAATAGGCAATGTTGTAAAGGTCTAAGTAATATTAATGAAAAAAAAATAGTCTAATATTTCCTGTTATATGGTGAACTTTTCAAATAGTTTGGTTTGAAATTTAGACTATTTGAAATATGAAATGTTTAGAAAAAAATAAAGTTTTATATTCATGCATATTCTGTATCATAAAAAAAAAAAAAAAAAAAAAAAAAAACTGTAGAGATAGTATTAATATTTGAAACAACTTGATGTGTGATCGTTCTGTGATTTAATAATTTTTTGATAAATGAATAAAAAAAAATGTTAAATTATACTATGTTAAAATATATAGTGTCAAGAATCGAGATTGATGTAGGTAAGTATTGCAATAATTCAGAAATCTTCGAAATTTCAGGTGAAACATACGATAAGTTGATTAAGAACATGAGCAGAATAACTCAACTTAAAACTAGACTGAATTTTAATATGTCAAATGTTTGAAGCATTAAGAAGTGTTTTTCAGTTTCGAACATGGAAAAGAAATTTCTACTAGTGGTTGTAAAGTCATGAATGTATAAAACTTTTTTATTCATTTTCAGTTTCAGAAATTTGTAATCATTTTCAGAATTTGTACTGTTGGTTTTAAGATCTCAAATTTAGTCATGACGTGAATAAATATAAATAAGAACGCCATATAAATACATTGAAGCATTTAAAAAAAATAGCTAATGTTTAACAATATAATTAGTATCTTGTAACAGTATTAAAACAAATGTATTTGAAAGTTGAAAATTTGAGTAAAAATTCATTTTTTCTTGAAAATTGATATTTCTTTTGTTTAAATAATGATATTAAGTTTTTGTTTTTAAAAACTAAAATATAAGTTTCACTCTCCTCTTTGAAGTTGGTAATATCGTGCTAGAGTTGAAAATTTATAACAAATCAAGTTTTTTTCCTTAAAAATTTTTATTTTCTATTGTTTTGCTTAATTTGTAATACTCATTAAGGTGACGGTTGTTCAAAAAATAAAATTTATTTTTATATCATCATCTTACATTTGAAAAACTGTAAAGAAATCAGCCTTTTTCATTAAAAATTGAAATTTTCCTTGAATAAAAACCTTTTCGGATCCGCTTTTGTAGTTTCTGACGTCAAAACCCTTTGTTGTGACTCCATGCTTGAGGAATGCGAGGGGGAGTAGAGAATAGGAGTTCCTGTTTGGAATTATTTTTCTTCATGCTGACTCTGTCGAAAAAATCGTTTTGAATCTGATAAAAAATAAGGAAATTAGTTCGAAAAATTCGTATTTGTGTATGTGTTTACGTGAAAGTATTTTTTTAATGTGGAATTTCCAGTTATTGATTAAACTAAAAATGAATTTATTTTGATCAATTATGAATATATCTTTGGCTGTTCTCGTCTAATGGTTTAAATCTTACATAACTAGCCTCAAAAAGTAAAACAGCATGATAAAATCTCAAATTAGTGTAAACGTTAATGATATTCGTCTTTTTCATTAAAAATTCGATATTTTCCTTTGTTATTTGTTCAGTTATTAAAATTCCTTAAGGTAATGTTTGTTCAAAAATTTATATATATGTTTAAATTTCCCTTTTAACACAATA
The DNA here is from genome assembly GCA_963932465.1 of Maratus speciosus. Classification (NCBI taxonomy): domain Eukaryota; kingdom Metazoa; phylum Arthropoda; class Arachnida; order Araneae; family Salticidae; genus Maratus; species Maratus speciosus. Next base: position 185,563,274 of record OZ010800.1, read on the forward strand.
TTCTCATCTTGTAATTGATAAAAATCTGGAGAAATCTGCTTTTTTCATTAAAAATTGATATTTTTCATTATTTTGTTTAATAAATAATGCTCATTAAGGTGATGACCGTTCAAAAACTGAAATGTATATTTTACGTTCCTCTGTTAAGTTGATATTCTGATCTCATTGTGGAAAAATTTTTAAAAAGCCGTCCTTATTCGTTAAAAATTGATATTTTCCATTGTTTTGCTTAATTATTAATATTAATTAAGGTGTTGATCCTTCAAAATTTAAATATAAATTTCATCTTCAACTTATAGTATGATAATCTAGTCGATCTAACGTTCACCCCTTATGTTATAGTAGGAAAAACTCTAAAAATGTCATTTTTCCTACTAGGGAGCATTCGAATTGTTTCCTAAGGGTGCGGAGGCGGGACGGTTGGAGGCAGCACGTTCGGTGGCCAACGGGTGGTGTCGGCACGGTGCTGCAGTGCCACTGCCTGCTGAGTCCGTACTGTCGTTTCCTCACTACTATTATTCAGCACTTATGCAAATTTATCTAATTATTAATTACTAAAAAAAAAAAAACTTTTGAACATTTTCGTTTTCGATCTAAAATAGGAAGATTGCAGAAATTTGCTTTTGGTCCTAAAATCATTTTTGGTCAATACTTAATTATAATTAAGTTCATTATTTAATTGAAAAAAGTTTTTTATCGTTCACTGTTTAAAATTATATATGTCATAGGCTAACTGAGAAATCAGGTTCTTTGCAAAGAGATCGCCGTTTGCAATGAATCGGGGTAATTGGAGAAACATCTTCATTTTTCCAATTAGCCTGATATTTTTGAGGCTTATTGCAAAGAACCTAGCGTTAGCTAATTGAAAAATGAGCACTTATTTCGGTATCAGCGTAATATTTTTAGGCTTATTAACCCATAATGAGACCAGAACACGAAAAAAAAAAACTACAACAAACCGAAAAACTCGAAATCTGGCACGAACCAAATCTGAACCGGACAAAAATATACCAAACAACCATAACCCGATCCGAGCAAGACAAAATAATTTCCGAGGACATGCAACCCGATACGAACCTAAAAATGTTATATGAAAAAAACCCGAAATATCACCCGAACTAAATATAACCGGCAAAAATATTGTAAAGAACCATAACCCGATCCGAGCAAGAAATAATATGTGGACACGCAAAACGGCCGAACCGAAAAATTCCATTAGAAAAAGTCTCACACGAAAAGAATCTGAACCCGACAAAAATATTCCAAAGATCCATAACACAATCCGAGCAAAACAAAATAATTTCCGTGAACACGCAACCCGATCCGAACCTAAAAATTCGTTTGAAAAGAAACCGAAATATGACCTGATCCAAATATGTTAACCAACAAAAACATTCCAAAAAAAAACATAATCCGATCCGAGCAAGACAAAATAATTTCCGTGAACACGCAACCCGACCTAAACCTAAAAATTCCATTAAAAAAAAATCACGAAATCTGACCCGAATATAATCTAAATCCGACAAAATCCGTCACGTCACATATGTGACGAAAAAAAAAACACCAAAGTGTGACAAAAATATGAACTTCAAATATCTTTGAAAATGAAGAGAAATAATATAACAGTATTTTAAACAGACCGGAGTTACAGTGGCACAAGGAATGAAAATGTATTAGTGGATAGCGAATAGTAAATTCGGACACGAAAAGAGGGGGGGGGGGGGGGGCATAAAAAGGAAAATGCACGGTACAAGTATCAACAAACTAGATTTTCATGCTATATTTTATCAATTTGATATATAAGACAACTTTTATCATGATTTCAACTTTATCTAGCATTGGAAACTAATATAATAATCCTTCACTGTTTGTTATTATTATAAAAGTGTTTCTCGAAAAATGGTACGTGCTGGGGCAATTTGGATAACATATTTAGAATTAGAAATGTTAAATCTGTACACTTTACATATTTAATTAGTAGGGAGGAAATTGTTTTATTTATTTATTTATTTTTATTTATTTTTATTTTTTATTTATTATTATTATTATTTTTTGTCGACCAGTGGTATTCGAAACACTTCTGTGGTTTTAAACTAAAAAATTTCTATTACAGTTAAGTTGTCAGCTTTTAATGAGCACGTGGAAAGAGTCTTCAGAGTTTAGTCATACATGCATTTCTTGCTTTATAATTTGCATTCAAGTCATGTTTTTCCCTGTTAGTGATTAACGATTTTAAGTACCGTATATACTCGCGTATAAGTCGAGGAATTTCTGAGAATTTTCGGTAAGCAAATTTGGGAGGTCGACTTATACGCGGGTCAGTTAAAAAAGAAAACCATAAACATTGAATACTGCAAAATTATGGCTTTTTATGTGTATGAATAATAATAATTTATCATTTTAAAAAATTTCAATGATTTGTTTTTGTTTTCTTACTACCTTTTCACATTGACAAGTGAAATCTTTGGTTTGATTTTGTGCAAAATTGAAGTAGAAAGTTAGGGAGTCAACTTATACGCGGGATTTTGATTTTTTCCAGAATTTGCATTCGAAAGTTAGGGGGTCGACTTATACGCGAGTCGACTTATACGCGAGTATATACGGTAACTATTTTTTTTTTTTAATTCTACTTTTTTCAGACTTTTTAAATAAAATTAGCATTTTCCGAAAAAAAAAAAATATATATATATATATATATATACAAAAATTAAGGATGTTCCTTAAAACTACTGAAATCACATTTTCAGAAATTATCATCCATAGACAGCCAGGTATCTGATTCTTTGCGTGACCCTGTATAACATTTTATCTACATTCTAAACTAAATTCAGTTAAGCGTAAAAAAGCATAACTCATTTAAAACCCAAATTTAAGGAATTTACGCTCATACTCAGTAACCCTTAAGAATGCTTTTCCGCAGCCCTGTATAGTATACTGTTCCGTATACTGTTCCTGTATACTGTTCCGTAGCCCCGTAGCTATAGCATTTGTACACACTATAAAGTATGTATATATATAGTGAAACATAAAAGCGCATATCATTATTAAAAATGCATCTCGAGCATACTTCGGATACAATATAATATCTGAAATCTTTTGCGTGTACCTGTAAATGCTATGCATTTCGTATTATACATGAAATAACTTATACTAAAGCTCATCGACGTATATCAGTTTCATTAAATATGAATTGGTTTAACATAATTCAAATACGCCGTATACAATTGGCCCATATACACTGCTCAAAACAATTAAAGGATATTTGAAGTTTTATATAAAATAAAGATATAAACGAAATTTTTTTTGCCGAAAATAGAAGAAGAGAATCACAAATGCAAATTTTTCTGGTTTTCAAACTGTGGAGTATGCAAATTTTGAGTTCGACGTCAAAAACGTCGCTTCAGCGGCAGCGAATGAAATTTGACTTTCAACTGGATAAAAGAGAATGAAGACAAGGATGATCGGCATTCAGTGATTGCTTTGTTTCGATGAGTACGATGTCTCAGCGAAGTCATTTGACAGATTCAGAAGCTTTGAGAATTGTTGGTAGGTTAGAAGGGGGCCAAACTCAAGCCGAAGTAGCGCAAGCCATTGGAGTGTCACAAAGTGTCATTTCCAGGATCTGGAACCGTTTTTTGGATAGTGGATGTGCAGGCCGAAGGCCAGGGCAAGGTCGTAGACGGGCAACAATGCCCAATGAAGATCGGTATTTAGCGTTAACAGCTCGGAGACACCGAACCATGAACGCTACTCTTCTTCAACAACACCTTCGCTTGGCTACAGGCACCACGATTTCAACTCAGACTGTCCGAAACAGGCTCCATGCTGTAGGTCTGTATGCTCGCCGACCGATGGTATTTGTTAGATTAATACCAAGGCATCGTCGCGGCCGCAGGGAGTGGGCAACCGAGCATGTCAACTGGAGGAGAAATGAATGGAGCAATATTCTGTTTTCTGACGAGTCCCGTTTTTCTGTGCATCCGGATAATAGGCGTATTTTCATCTGGAGGGACCGTGGCAGTAGGAATAATCCTGAGTTCGTGCACGAAAGTGTCAGATTTGGCAGTGGAGGAGTGTTGGTGTATGGTGGCATCTCCATTGACGGGCGCACTGACCTCTACATCATTCGAGATGGAGCTCTGACTGATCGCCGATATAGGGATGAGATCCTCAGACCTATTGCAGTCCCTTACGCTGCAGCAATCGGAGATAACTTCATTTTAATGGACGATAACTGCAGGCCACATCGTGAAAACCTGGTGGAGGATTTCCTTTTCGAGGAAGGAATCGTTCGAATGGAATTGTCAGCGTGTTCTCCAGACATGAATCCAATCCAGCACGTTTGGGACGCTCTAGGAAGATAAGTTTCTGGCCGCCAACAACCTCCACAAACTCTCCAAGGACTGGAAAGGGCTCTTCTGGAAGAGTGGGGCAGAGTACCCCAACTCGTCATTAATAGCCTCATTGAGTCCATGCCTCAAAGGTGTTCAACGTTGCTGGCCGCCCGTCGAAACCATACCCCCTACTGAAAATGATTTTCTTTGAAGAAAACACTTTTCTTATTCTTTTTTTCTCATATGCACAAATCGTGTTTTTTTCCTTTAGTACACAAATGCGCAATAAAATGCATTTTTTTCTGCCAAACATGTGTAATTTATTCTCATATAACCTACTATGTCTGTCGAACATGTATCAATCAGCTAAACAGTTTACCAGATACAAAATCCACCTAAAACTGCAATATCCTTTAATTGTTTTGAGCAGTGTATCATTATGGTTTATATTTTCTATATCATAATGAATTCTTTTGTGTGTCCCTGTAAGTGAATGATAACTATTCTTTACACCACATATTCTATATAGTGTATATTTCAGTGGATTTCATAAATGCATATCAATTTTACTATGTTTGAAAGAGTGTAATACCTTTAAAAATCATTTGAAACGATTTTTTCCCAGTGGCTGTAATGTAACGGGATACATTTTACTGTCTCTGTAAATGAACTAAACATACTACAAACTTCATTTGAAATAGGGATCGTGCTATTGTAGAGGTCACTAACATCTAAAAATTTCAGAACAATCTGATTGTAGTTACGAGAGTTAGAGAGCGGACAGACAGACAGACGGATTTATGGACAGACGGAGACGAACCGAAGTCAAAAACACTTTTCAACTTTGTTGGAAAGTGTTAAAAATAGGGGTTGAACGAAAAATTATCGTATTAACATGATTCTGATAAAACTGGCTCTTAGAGAAAAAAGAAATTAAAAAATCTTCAAAAGCGGCCAGATAAAATTGTTAAAGTGGATTCATCTCTAATCTTGATTTACTTTTTGTGGGTGAAATTAGTACTTAACTTCGAAATCTATCGGTGTCTGCAGGCCGAGCCGGCAATTTTTTTTTTTTTTTTTTAGAATTTTTGTCAAAAAAAAAAAAAAAAAAAAAAAAAAAGGTAATAATTTATTTGTGTAGTAATATTTCGGCAATCAGTGTTGCTGGATTATTTGAACAAATCGTTAATATTTGATAATTTCAGATATATTAAATATATTAAGTTTTCATAATTTGTAGAAACATTAGAAAGAATGTTACTTGTAGTTTTTTTTTTCTTTTAATGAAATCATTTCACTCATAAATTACTATTAACGTTCAGCGGTCACAAATGGGGATGTTATTTATTATTTTTTGTGATTTCTTTTTTTGTTTTATACGTGTTTTTTTTTTCTTTTTCAATTCCTAATAATAGAAAATAAACCAATCTAAAAAAAAAAAAAAAATAATAATAAGTAATTTTTTCTCACCGTAAACAAATCGTCACTGAAGAGATGAAAAGATTTTTGCAAATGTATATTTGTCTGCGTGTTGTTCTGTTCTATGCTTCCTTTTTTTCTATTCCTGTCTTTTTTTTAATGCTACAACTAAAGAAAACTAATAAAATAATACAGAACTCGCTATGTACATTTGGATAAGTACATTTCAATAGTTAACTATTGAAAGCATGCACGAGACATGAAATTTTGAGAGCAGCTGAAGAATATAAAAAATAAAAATAGTAATTATAAAATTTGATCCCTAGACTCAACACTTATACGTGAATGTATATGGAAATATTATTTTGCGAAACTCATTAACACTCTTATCTTGAATGCAGTTATAAAATAATATTTTTCATTTTTCCAAGTAATAAATGAACTTTTATGGCTGTTTATACTGCCATCTATCGACAAGAAATGCATTCGTGATTTAGATGATTTCAGGAAAAGAATATGATAATAAATAATCAATTATTTATACATTATGTTATTACAAAGCCAGTTATTTTTATCATACATTAATAGATCGTATTTCTTTAATAACCTAAAATATTTCACCAACAAAATAAATTTTCAACATTTCGTTAAGTTCACATTATTTCACATCTCAAATTAATACTTCTTCACTGATTTTTTAAGGAATATAATAATATCTCCTAATTAAAATGTATGTGTAGGAGCTTTAAAATTTTCTGCATTTTAAAATATCTTTAGAAATTTCCTTGATAAAATTTTACGGTATTTTAGTGCAGTAATTTTAAGAGAAGATTTTTTTTTTTTTTGAGTAGTGAATTTAAATGCCAATATTATAGAATTTGTAATATTTTAAAGTAAAGTATATACAACAATGTGTAATTAAAAATTTTCGTAAATGTTTTAGATTCGTTTGTTTCTTTTATATAAATTACTCTGTAATTTGTCTTTCCTTAGCCTAAGCTATGTAAAATCATGTGAAGATGTATTTCGTTTTCACCTAAAATAATAATATGTATTTATTGGTATATATCGTAAAACCGAGCGTTTTTTAAACCTATAAAAGATTGGCATGCCTACATTGTTATTTATTAAACAGTAAAATTAATGCATATGACGCCAATATTGATGAAATTTGTTTTATAGACATAAATATTTAAAAGGAAAACAAATATTTTGTAGTGCTAAAAATATTACATCAATGTTCATAAACTATATGTCATAAAACCTGTATGATATCGACAAGGATACAGAATTTTACATACAGATAAAAATGACAAAATTATTTTGTATTCACTTTAAACATATGTAGGTAGCTTTTAACATTTAGTAAAAGGGTACTTAATGATACCTTTTATTTTATTTTATTTTATTTATTTATTTTATTTATTTATTTATTTATTTTATTTTATTTTATTTTATTTATTTATTTATTTTTATTTTATTTTATTTTTTTTTTTTTTTGTAAGGGGTAAAACATACAGGATTGTGATTCTTATTTGTCATATATACATATTATTTCTTGAATTAGCATATAATGTTGAATTTTACGCACACTTCAAATTTTAAACCGTCTATTGCATGGAAAGAAAAAAAATAAAACAAGGAGAATGGGGGAAAATGCATATTTCACTCTTGTAATTCGAAACAGTTGGTATTAATCAGTCTGATATAATTATATACATAAAATATAGCTATGTGTATGGAACAAAATAAATAAATAAATACATTTTACATTTTTAAAACTAAAAGTAAAACATAAAATGCCTTGTTGGATAAACTTATAATCTAAAAAAACATTTTTTATAATATTATTAAAGTAATTCCCATGAGGGAATTTTTTATAAGCGTTGATTGTTCCATATATAAAAATAAATACAAGGTATCATTTATTTAAGCACGTAAAAAGTTATGAACAAATATTCTATTTCTGCAAAATAAATGTACATTTATTTCAATATATTTTACTTTTATTAATTATTATATTTAATTTCAGTAGCATTAGTTTAACTTGTAAAATTAACGTTTACATACTAAATAAATTTTCTTCATTAAACACTTATGACAGTCTTTAACAGCTCTGTTTCCAAATAAAAAAATTATTTTATTATAATTTAAAACTTACTCTTGAAAGATGAAATTATACATGTTTTTTTTTTTTTTTTTTTTTTTTTTTTTTCTGAGTTATCCTGCCATTCAAAAAATTTTCTGACATTCTCACATGATTTATGAGAATTTTCAAAAGAATGATGGCGCCATCTATTGTCGAGTAGGAGACTAAATAGAATTATTGTAAGTTTTGCCAATTTAATAATTTACATTTATTAAAATTACACAATATACAGTATAAAATGTTGATAAGTCAAACGAAAAAAAAAAATCTGTTTTTTTATTTTTTTTTCTTACATAGGAGATTTTGAAATTTATTTCTTAATTAATAAAAATATAATTTACAGAACATCTTGAAGATAATCTTGATGTTTCGAAAACTTGAAATTTATATATTTAAATATTCCTTAAAATAAAAGAAATAGCTTCTTCAATATTAGAAATTTTTAGTTCTTGAGAAAAACTTTAAAGTACTAATTTAAAAAATGCAACGAATTTTAAATTAGGTAAAATTTTAGTAACAAAAGAAATAAATTTGATCTAAAAGAGAATTTAAAGACGACCGTATGATATTCCATCAATTCGATTAGGTAGAAATATTTTCCCTGCTAAAACAAATGAAAAATGCACTATTAATAATTAATTACTACATTTACATTAATTATGATTAAATGTTTAATATATTATTTAATATACTAATTGTTATTTATGATATTGATTAAACATTAATACAGTAAGTTCAGAAAAATTTGGAATTTTTTTAAATTCTTTTACTTATACAAAAAAAAAAAAAAAAAAAAAAAAAAAAAAAAGTAAATAAAAAAATCAGAACTTCGATAAAAGAATAGATTTTTTTTAATGCAAATAACTTAGATCTTAATACATAATGGATTATCCTAATACATATCATTTTCTATTTTTTGTATCATTTTGTGTTTGTAATTTTATTAAGTAATTATAATACTAAAGTATAGATGGGTTATCATTAGATGATAACTTTAATAAAAAATATACAGGTTCATTTATTTAAATTTCGGAAAAAAGAGATAATCTTAAATAAATAATTTAAACTAATATTTAAAAAAATAATAATCGATGTATATTTTAATAATTAATTGATGGTTGGAATTTCTCAACTAGGGCTTCGGCGAGGGTAACTTAGTGGTTAAAGCAACCGCACGTATGCTGTCGACCCAGGTTCCAGTCCAGGCCCCCACTTTTTTTTTCTCTCATGTGAGATTTATTGTGTTAATTGTGTATATGTCTGTCATAATATTTTCCCTAAACAGTTAGAGTTCCATTGTCTTAGTCTGCTAACGCGTTTGCAAGTCCAAATGCATCTCGCATCCACGTAGTAAAAGAATGTTATTTCATTTGCTTTGTTAGTGCCAATGATTATAAAATAATTATTAACTTAGTTAAATACAAAGCAAATTGTTGAAGAAGTGAAGTGCATTATATTTTAGTAACAACGATAGAGGATGAAAATTCAGTTTAGCACTTTGCTTTTTTTAAGGATGTCCGGGACACATTTTCAAATAATTTTTATTTATTGATTTAAAATTTCGAAATTTGTTGTGATGGTTAATCATATCATTAGGGTTTCGTTCATCTGACGAAACCCTATTCGTCTCGCTCCTCTATCTGTCTGTCTGTCACAGAGCCCGTTCTCAGAAACTATATCTATTGGAGACTTGAAATTTCGCATACTTATAGATGAACACCACACATCATACGACAAATCATAAAATTTTGAAAAAGTCGTACATTTAACCCTTTGGTTTCCCACATGTGTATTTCAAACAATTCTTTCTATGTGAGCCTCTAATTAGGTTGGAGGAGTGAAATTTTGCATACTTATAACTGAATACCTCACATCAAACGACAAATCATAAAATTTTGAAAAAGTCCTACACTTAACCTTTTGGACTCCCACATGTGTATTTTAAACAATTCTTTCTAAGTGACACCCTATTTAGGTTGGAGGTGTGAAGTTTTGCATACTTATAGCTGAACACCTCACATCAAACGACAAATCATAACATTTTGAAAAAGTCCTACATTTAACCTTTTGGACTCCCACATGTGTATTTTAAACAATTCTTTCTAAGTGACACCCTATTTAGGTTGGAGGCGTGAAATTTTGCATACTTATAGCTGAACACCATCATGCGACAAATCATAAAATTTTGAAAAAGTCGTACATTTAACCCGATGGCTTCCCACATGCGTATTTTAAACAATTCTTTCTAACTGAGCCCCTTATCAAATTGGAGATTTGAAAATTTGCATACTTACAGCAGAACACCTGAGGCCAGGCGAAAAATCATAAAATCTTGAAAAAGTCTTACATTTAACCCTTTGAGCTACCACATATGTATTTTAAGCAATTCTTTCTAAGAGAGCCCCTAATTAAGTTGGACACATGAATTTTTACATATTTATAGCTGAATACCTCAGACCACACGACAAATCATAAAATTTTCAAAAAGTCTTATATATTATTTACTCCTCCGTGCTCTAACTTGTATATTTTAAGCAATTTTTCTAACCTCCGCCCTTTTCACCCGAGAAGCACTTTTCCCACTTTTGCCGACACCCCTTTGACCATTCTTTCATATTATGCAACATAGCCTTTCATATTTTAGTTCCACTTTTTACCGCCAGGGGCACCTACTTATATTGGGTGCTATGGGCCCAATCCCTTCAACTAATATATATACGGATAGTATGTAAAACGGAGTTTCGTTCGGAGAGAGGTTTGTTTAGAATAGAGTGCGCCGCTGGTTGCGAAATTTAGAACTAACAGATTTTTAAAATGGATAAAGTGTTTTGAAAGGAATATTAAACCAAACCCTCTGTGCGATCTGTGATCACACTTACCCACTTGTTTGTAAATAAAATCACATGATAAAACTTTTCATAATTTTTTTAAAAAATTTAAATTTTAAATTTTATTAAAAAGTGGGGTAGTTATAAAATCGTTATTATTTGAAATACTATTTGTAGAATTTAAATTTTTTTGCACTTAAATAAACAGAAATATATAAGTTTTAATTTAGATTCAGCATTTTAACAAATATTAATTTAAATAATAATAAAAAAAACATTTAAAGTAAAAACACGAAAAAAATGACGTAACTTTAAAAAAAAAAAATCACATTTTCAAAAGTATTTTTTTTTTTAATTTGCTGAATCAGAATTAAAGTAAAACAATTCAAAAGGACATGTTCCAAATTTGAGCCAATTGTGTTTAACAAGGTTCTTGAGTTATAACAATTTAAATAGGAGAAATAGTGAAAAAATTCATCATGAAGAAAAACGCATTTTCGCAAAAAATCTTTTTCAGGACAACCATTGCTTGAAAGCTAAATTTTGAAAACAAACCAACACTTAAAAATGAATATTTCTACTTCCAATTAAGATAGAAACATAATTTATATTTCATTTTAAGCAGAAAGAAACATCGAAAGTTTTAATGTAATAAAAATTTTTAAGAAATTTTAAGATTTTTGTGTCCCGGACCCTCTTAAGGGGATTATTCAAGCACTTAAAAACACACGCTCCGTAATCTTAATCCTATGGGCAGGTTATTTTCGAATTTTTCATTTCAATTTGAATATTTTTAAGAGATTTTTTTGCATAGGATAGTTGAGATCGATCTTCAATATGACTCTTTTGTACTTTTTCGATTTTGGTTGCAGATATTAAAAAAAAAAAAAAAAAAAAAAAAAAAAAAAAGTTATTTTTATTTTTGAAACCGGTTTCGAAACTGAAAGTACCTTTCTTTGGTGGGGTTGAAGAAGAAAAAAATCCGTAACTTCCTCAATTCACAAGATATAAAATCCCTATGAAGTTATTATATATCTTTTAAATATTATCTACAAGTTTTATATTGACAAGTTTTTGATAGGACCCATTCTTACAGCAAAAACAAATTACTAGAAAGCATGAATTCTGCTTTCTCAGAATTTAGTGTTGCCCCCGATGAAAAAAAAAATTATGTATATATACAAAACATATTTCAATTTTAAGACTTAAAGCACACAATTTTATTTTATGTAAAATGACATCATTCGCATCCGCTTAAGAATTCCACATTCACGATCCACTCTTAAACATCTACAGTAAAGCATGCATAGGATGTCACTATCGCAAAATAATACTCAAATGTAGGAAAAATATGCCGTTATTAAAGCAACTCGACAAGAAAACGGCTATCTAATGATTCATAGGCCTTCATTTGTTTGTAAATATAGTTTATAACAGCTTCATGTTTTAAAGGAAATTATTTGTTTATATTTTTTCAAAATAGTAGTATTTTAATTACATTTTCTTTCTGTTGTTATGAGATAATGCCAACAAAAAGATATAATTGCTATTTTCCGTGTTTTTCATCTACTTTCCCTAAACTTTCTACAGAAATGGGGTACGTGAGTTTCTAAAATTAAACAAATGGTGCTAAAAACTACAAAAAAAAAAAAAAAATAATAATAATAATATTTAAAAAAAAATGGAGATAAAGTTTTCAAACAAATTGCATTTAAAAGTTCTTTTTTCCCCCCAATACGACGGTATAAAAATTGAAAATGTGCGAAGCTTAGAAATTAAAAAAAAATGCTATAGAGCATTTAATCGTACAACGAAACATCTGCTTTGTTTATAGCGGGCTTCTGTAAGGTAACGTTATTTTTGAAGACACAAAACAAGCTGGGAGAAAGAAATAGCATGCCGTACCGGGGCTAAAAATACAAGGTGGGTGAAGAAAAACAAGCCTATTAAGGATGTACTGAAATCGAAACTTCTGACTTATTTACTGACTCATTTTTAAATTCATTTTTGCTTTCAAACGCATCTAATTGGTACAATATTCTTATTCAGTCTCTTATTCAGAAACTATATAAAGTACTGTAATAGTCGATTTCTTCTATAGAGACAGAATATATTTCAAACAATGATGTCAAAGTGGGCATTTTGAACCGAATTTCCCGAAGCGATTGTGTTGGGAATGAAAAATATTGCCCTACTGAGAAAATAATTGTCCAGAAAAAAATTTCTAATTAATTGAACAAAAAATAAAAACACTGGTCGCTTATAAATCTCTTCAAAAATCACGTCAGTTTCATGCTTTTTCTTTTAAATATGAACCTGGAAATGTATCAGAAAATTTCCAGTTGTTGAGCATGGAAAAGTATTTTTAATACCGCCTTAATATGATTCTGATAAAACCAGCTCTTATATAAAAATGAAATTAAAAACTCGTCAAAAGCGACCAGATAAAAATCTTAAAGTGGGTTTATCTCTAATCATGATTTAGTTTTTGTTCTTGAAATTATTATTAAACTTCGAAATCTACCTGTGCCTGTATGCCGAGCCGGCAGGGATTTTATGATTGCGTGTTCACTGGTACAGTTGGGGACTTTTTTGTCCCCAAATTGTTGATTGTCAGCGCTTTTTTGAAATAGAAATATTCGCTCTATTTAAAGACGGATTAAAAATTCTGAAAAAAAGGCGAATTATACTATTTTATAAAAGTAGTGACAGTCAAATAATGTGAAATAAAAAAGTCCCCAATACGTTGTCGCAGTTGGAATCGGAGTCAGGCACATTTTTGAGCAAAAGAGTCGGAGTCGTCCATTTTTCCCACCGACTCCGCAGCTCACCTTAATACACGCTACAGATTTAACTAAAATTTAGTTGAGGTTAAACGTGCATAAGACACTTAAAACTGCACCTCCAGTAATTACCTTACAGATTTTTGATTAAGATGTGATTATTTCACATTCCATTTTGAATTTTTTTTTTTTTAAGACAATGCATCGGCTACAGCATGGAGATTCATTGAAACATAATTAGAGACTTGTAACACAACACAAATTACAAACGAGACTCCTGTATTGGGAAAATATACAAATTAATATCAGTAAAATGTATTTAAGTAAGGCAATTTGAAACTTCAAGCGCATAATTTCTGTTCAAATAAGTGCTTTAAGTGATTGCCTTACATGTAAAATTAAAGATATATCACAAAAAACGTGTCATGAAGCAATTAATCCTAAAATTCTTACTCTTTGATTTAAATCGTATTTCTTGTAATATTAGGAACATGTAAGTTATATCGTCGGTACCATGTCAAACTATCTAATATGAAAACTGTGTTGCCAGGGATTACTTTTTGAAAATTCAGATCTTGATTGCACCGCTTTTTTGAAATAGTAAATTTCGCATTTTTTAATGTCATGTTAATTAAGCTGAAAACGAGGGGAATTATACAAATTCAAAAAAGTGGGGCCAATTATGAAATCTGAATTTTAAAAAAGTAGTCCACTGGCAACACTGAATGGTGAATTGTTAAAAAATTACAAAAAAATATTTGGCGAATTTCATTTAAATACCAAAGCGCATCTGTTCGTTTATTAAGTAAAGTGAAATTAAAAATTGTCCACAATAGGTATGTTAATAATAGTGAATTTCAAAGTTCGTTTTAAAAGAAATAATAACATTTTAGAGAGCATCCAAAAGTAATATTATTTTTATATATAAATGTTGATATTACACACTTAACTCCATATATCATATAAGGCCTATTGTATATAAGACAACAAAATTTAGCTTATTGCTAAATGTTTCTAATACTGAATATTCAAAGCTCATTTTTTATTATAAATTAATTATAAATTAATTTTGTTCAATCTGTTTTTATTTACTGACTCATACGAGAAACGAAATTAAAAAGAGTATATGAATATATGTGATCAACAATTAGAGTAATTTCACTTTAAGAAATCTTACGACTTTGAATAAAATGAGTTATGTTATTATAAAAAGTAAATTTAAATGACAAATATTTTGGAAAATATAATGATAGCAGTGCTTCAATAGTATTTCCTTTAAATGTTAAACGTTCTACAGGGCGGGCTAAAAGTGCGTAGAAATTTTAATGGTTCCTAAAAACTGGAAAAGAAACCGAAATAAAAAAACGATTTGCAGGGCTTAGATCGCAAGGTCACATGAATATATTTTAGACAGGACAAAAAAACCCTTAAAAATCGATGGATGGCGCTGGTACGAGCGACATCGGTGGAGATATGCAAATGAGACAGTTGTAAGAACTTGCTTCGTCAGTCACCAGATGTTGAAAAAAAATCAGAGGTTTCTCAGCAACCATCGATACGATAGGAAACGGAAAGTGGCTGTCGGCCGATATCGTTCTAATTGCTCGGTGATTGTTGGTATATTTAAAAGTTTAAAATATAGAATATATCTTATTGCAATTGATTCCATGAAAAATATTTTAAAGTTCAGCTATATACCAAATACGAAGGGAAAATTGGTGTGAAAATTGATATATCTTTTCATTATACTATTTTTTTTTTAAGTATATGCCTAACAATTAAAAACGTCAATGACAAGATGAAATAAATCCTTTGTTATAAAGTGTCACATTTTGTTTAAGTTTTCCCTTATGTTTTTCTTCAATCATATATAAGTACTAAACGGCGAGTCACTTCCTGTTTATGCGTCAAAATAAGAATTGGATACATATGTACACTATGAAGCTACATATATTTCACTGTGAAAATGTTTCTGTAAAGTAAGGCGCAGTCGAAAAACTCACGTAATTTCGTTGTAATTCTTTAATACCACACTGTAATTAATTTATTTCTTTACTACCACTATATTTTTTTACTATCGGAATTCATAACAGGATCTGTGATGGCAGTGAAGCTGAAGGTAGTGTGTGTGTGTGTTGAACAGTTGGTGCGGTGTCAAAGTTAGAGTTCATAAAGTTGATGTACAGAGTGGGGAAATCTACTTCAGAGACTTTGTTAGTCTTCGAAACAGCGTATGTTTAAGATACATCCGTATTCTGGCTTTTCCCCAAGATAAAAATGGACCTCAAAGGTAACTGTTTTGACACCGTAGAAGACATCAAAATCAACGCGGCGCCTGAACGTGGGAAGATATATTAAAACAGGAATTTCATCGTTGTTTCCAGCAATGACAGGAGCGGTTGGAGCACGTGTGTGTGTGTTCTGCCTGAGTCTACTTTGAAGGTAATTAAGTAAATGTGTACCTATAGTGTGGTGATACTAAGTTACAGAGGAATTCCGGGAACTTTTTGTCTGCCCCCCGTATAAATGTAATTAATTAATTAATATGTATAATTAATTATGCTTAACCCCATATCACGAACGGGGCATGTCTAATTCATAAAAATTTATCAAAATCACACTGATGCAGATCCTCCTATTTTCTGAAGTTATAAGAAAATTATAAAGAGGCAAACGTGGATATGATAAAGAAATTTAAAGAATTACCCGGAAGAATTAAATATAAAAAAATACATTTACTTTAATCAGTTATTTTACAATACTAGGGAGCTTTGCCCCCTACGAGTTACGCTTGCCAACCCCCGTTCAAACCCCTAAAACTCTAAAAGCACGTTAATTTGATCGGTTTTAAGAAAAAATCGGAAGAGTGAATTATAATAATAATAATAATAATAATAATAATAAAACAGTGGTCATCTCTCTGTTAACGGGTTATTTTCGTCTTCGATTAAATCAGATTAGTGAAACATGTAAAAATAAGCTAATATAAAATGATTTAAGTAATAAGAGTCTTTGTCTCGCGGTATCTTTTAACAACGCTATAAGTAGACAGTGGAGTTTAAAATCCTTAAAAATAATTTTTTTTATTCTTGTAAATTTCACCTTAAATATTATTCCAGGGCACATTATATGCATTTTGGCATGCATTTATCACAAACAAAAATTAAAAAAAAAATTTATTTTTGAAAAAAAAATGGAATTTTACGTGTCGTCTTAGAATTCTTCGAAATGCCCCCTGCGCATTCCATATCAATGAAAATCCCCAATATTTTTTATAAAAGTTTGGTTTATACGAGTATATCGAAATAAAATAGAGCATCGAATTTTATATATTTGAATTTAAAAGGAAAAAAAAAATGAAAAATTTTGAAAATTTTTCTTTTATTTTTTGTGAATTTTATCTTATATATTATTCAAGGGTACATTATATACATTATGGCATGCATTTATCACAAAAACATTAAAAATAAATTCATTTTTGAGAAAAAGATGGAATTTTACGCGTTGTCTTAGAAATCTTCGAAATTCCCCCTGCGCATTCCATATCAATGAAAATCCCCAATATTTTTTATAAAAGTTTCTCTCTATTCTAAAAAAAAGGTAACTACCGCTGTCACCGCCGCCGCCGCCTCCGGTTTTGAATTTTTTGTGACCGGAGGTCTTTCTTCGTTAATATTAAGAAAACTAATGCGTACAAAAATATGAAAATCGGTAGTATTATACAGAAATGTTCGATAAACACGCTGATGCAGACAGTTTTCAAATCGAAGAATTATTTTAAGAGATATTTAATGCTAAAGTTGGACAAAATCGTTCCACTAAAAAAGTTTTATAGGAGCAAAAACTATACATCGGAATTTAATAATTTTTAGATCATTTTATACGTTATAATTTCCCGGTGTGCAGAATTCATTAATTTTTTTTAATTTGACTCATTTTTCGAGGTTTCATTTCTATTTTAAATTCAAATTTTCAGCATTTAGAGAGATATTTTTTACTTATTTTAGAAAATTGTACTAATTTAACCTGTTGCCAACTGTATAAACAAAGAAAACAATATTGTTTGCTTCAAATTAAAAAATTATTTACACGTGACTATTATAAACAGAAAAGATACTTTCAAATTAAAATTAAATAATTGCGTATAAAAAGCAGGAACTTATTAAAAATTACGTCATAAAAAGTATACACTTGAATTTTAAGAGATAAAGGAAATTGGCTTTGTCAAAATTATGTCAGATTAAAAACGATTAATTTAAAATGTCTCATTTAAGAGAACTTTCTTTTCGCTTTGTTAAAAAATACCAGGAGACAATGACTCTGTTTACTTGATTCCTATTATATTAGTTTATTTTGAAATGTTGTTACACGTGTCTACGTCATCAAGTTATTTTTATTTCGAGGTTTTATTTGTATTTTTATTAATGTTGTACTAATTTATTTGTTCTTTCGTTATTTAAAATAAAAATTATGTCAATTTGTATAATTTGGCGATTGGTTTGGCGATTTATATAATTTGGCGAAATTGGTCGACGGGATAATCAAGTAGTACCGCAGCGGATTTGGCGTTAAAATTCCCCAATCAAAGAGAAATGAATATAAATCCGTTTATAGGGAGATCGCTACTGTTTTTTAAATTATATTTCAATCTTTCGAAATCTTTTTAAAGCCGATCAAATTAGCGTGCATTTAGAGTCTGCGGTGTCTGGACGGGGTGGGCGAGCGTAGCTCGTAGGAAACCGAGCCCCCAAGTGGTTTATATATAGAAATAAAATATAGCATCGATTTTTTTAAGTTTGAATTTAAAGGTTAAAAAAAATGAAAAATTTTGAAATTTTGAGTAAAATTCCATTTTTTTCTCAAAAATTAATTTTTTTTATTTTATTTATTTATTTATTTATTTATTTATTTTTTTGCGATAAATGCATGCCATAATGCATATAATGTACCCGTGAATAATATTTAAAGTGAAATTTACAAAAAAAAAAAAAAAAAAAAAAAATATTTTTAAGGATTTTAAACTTTACTGTCCCCAAGAAAGGTTTTTTTTAATAAAAAATTTTGAATGTATCGTTTTAAATCTGACGTAATTTTCGCCAAAGTTGTTTCTCTTTTTAATATTCACGTAAAAATACTTTTGTTGTTAGAAAGGAAATATTATTTGCGCTGTTTTAGAATTCCCAACACAAGAGCAATGTGACTGTTGTAGCCACTTCAATAATATCTGCATTAGTTCAAAATATCTCAATATGTTGATTTTCTGTAAGCAAGTAAACCCTATTGGTTTACAATGGAAGTCTATGTGAACTTGGCCAAATATTACAGATATCGTCAAGTTGGCGCACTTTTGGCAACTAATTTTGGTCGCCAAGTTGGCGATAAACTTGTCGGCATTTGACGATAGAACAGGACGCCCCAACCCCCTATGGTAATATATATAGAGATTAGTTTTAAAAGATTATCTCAAAATATGAAATAAATGTCTCGTGCAAGTATATTAGGTAGCTTTCTTTACAAAAAAGCTACCTATTGCAGCCGTTCGGAGGAAAGCGATTTCAAAAAATTTTGGTATATTTTCATCGATCATGACCCCCAGACCCCGAAACCACCCTCCGTTCAAAATTGATATATATATATATATATATATATATATATATATATCTGATCTATGTCACACTGTAACTCCCGTAATTATGAACCGATTTGGGTGTAATTCGGTGTGTACATAGTACATACCAATGTCTCGACCGAGTTCGTTGGCCAGCTTCATCCGCCGTTTTGTTTCAAAATGGCGGCCATTTAAAATTTAAAAAAAAATTTAAAACTTGAAATGTGGTACCAAAAAATTAAAAAGGGAAAAATATTTTTTTCTTATGTATTTGACCTTTATACAAAGATTCCGGAGCAGTTTTTGTTTCGTCTATATCTTAAAAAATGGCTGAGTTATAGCATTTTGAATTTCTAGCGTGGCTGACATTTTGAAACGTCCTGAATTTTGTCACGCGATAAAAGGCGTATTTATGAACCGATTTGGATGTAATTCGGTGTGTACATAGTACATACGAATCTCTCGACCGAGTTTGTTGGCCAGCTTCATCCGCCATTTTGTTTCAAAATGGCGGCCATTTAAAATTTTTTTAAAAATTTAAAATTTGAAATGTGGTACCAAAAAATTGAAAATGGAAAAATATTTTTTTCTTATGTATTTGACCTTTATACAAAGATTTCGGAGCAGTTTTTGTTTCGTCTATATCTTAAAAAATGGCTGAGTTATAGCATTTTGAAATTCTAGCGTGGCTGACATTTTGAAACGTCCTGAATTTTGTCACGCGATAAAAGGCGTATTTATGAACCGATTTGGATGTAACTTCGTTTATGCATAGTACATACCAATGTCTCGACCGGGTTCGTTGGCCAGCTTCACCCGCCATCTTGTTTAAAAATGGCGGCCATTTAAATTTTTAAGAAAAATTTAAATTTGAATTGTGGTACCAAAAATTGAAAATTGAAAAAATATTTTCTTCTTATGTGTTTGACCTTGATAAAAAGATTCGGGAGCAGTTTTTGTTTCGTCTATATCTTAAGAAATGGCTGAGTTATAGCATTTTGAATTTCTAGCGTGGCTGACATTTTGAAACGTCCTGATTTTTCTCACGTAATAACAGGCGTATTTATGAACCGAATTGGATGTACCTTGGTGTGTACATAGTACATACAAATATCTCGACCGAGTTCGTTGGCCAGCTTCATCCGCCATCTTGTTTCAAAATGGCGGCCATTTAAAAAAATTAAATAATAAAAAAATTTAAATGAGATACCAAAAAATTGGAAAATGAAAAAGATTTTTTTTTGTATGTGTTTGACCTTAATACAAAGATTCAGGAACAGTTTTTCTTTCGTCTATATATAAAAAAAAATGGCTGAGTAATAGCATTTTGAATTTCTCTTGTGGCTGACATTTTAAAACGACCTGATTTTTGTCACGCGATAACAGGCGTATTTATGAACCTATTTGGATGTAACTTGGTCTGTACATAGTACATACCAATGTCTCGACCGAGTTCGTTGGCCAGCTTCATTCGCCATCTTGTTTCAAAAGGGTTGCCATTTAAAAAAAATTAAATTTAAAATTCAAAATGAGGTATTAAAAAATTGGAAAATGAAAAAGATTTTTTTTATGTGTTTGGCCTTGATACAAAGATTCCGGAGCAGTTTTTGTTTCTGAAAATTTGTTCTTTTGTTGATATCTTAAAAAATGGTTGATTTATAGCACTTTGAATTTCTAGCATGGCTAACATTTTGAAACGATCTTGTATTTGTCACGCGATAACACACGTATTCGCCTATTTCGATGTAAGAAGGCATGTGGATAGTATACATCAACACCTCGACCAAGTTCGCTGGCCAGATTCATCAGCCATCTTGTTTCAAAATGGCGGCCATTAAATTAAAAATATATATATATTTAAAGTGAGGTGCAAAAAAATTAGAAATTGAAAAAGGTTTCTTTCTTAAGTATTTGATCTTGATATAAGGATTCAGGAGCATTTTTTGTTTGTCTTTACCTTAAAAAATGGCTCAGATATAGCAGTTTCAATTTCTATTGTGGGTGACATTTTGAAAAATCTGATTTTTTGCATGCGACAGCACTCCTATATATTAACCGATTCCGATGTGAGTGAGCATGTGCACAGCAATTACTAAGGTCTCGACCAAGTTCACTGCTTAGCCTCATCCACCATGTTGTCTTAAAATGACAGGCACTTTAAGAAATTGCCGAATTTGGCAGCCAAATATAAGTTACTTTAAAGAAAAGCAGCTTGGATAAAGCTGACTAATTTCGCGAAATTCTCATTCATTATATTGATAAAAATTAGTATTGAATCTCCTATATTCGGTTTCCACTAAATTGAGCTTCGTGTGTTTGCATGATATAAGTTGGCTTTTTTTAAATAAGGATTATGAAAGCTACCTCTTCCTCCCGGCACTGGCCGGAAGGACTTTTTTAAATTTAAACTGTTTGGCAATATTATGGTTTGGCAACTTTAAATATGAGGTAATTTCCTCCGTTTGCATCTTTTACGCTTATTAATGAAATTATTATTTTATTATTTCTAAAATTATTTATTATTTCTAAAAGTTGTAAAAAATATCTCTTAGAAAGGCTGAAAACTTGAATTTAAAACAGAAAGAAAACCTCTAAAAATGAATCAAATTAAAAAAAAATAAATGCAGCCTGCACACTGGGAACTTCTAATGTATAAAACTATCTAAAAATGATTAAATGCCTATGTATAGTTTTTCCTCCTATAAAACTATTTTAATGGAACGATTTTGACCAACTTTAACATTAAATATCTCTTAAAATTATTCTTCGATTTGAAAACTGTCTCCATCAGCGTATCTATCAAACATTTTTCTATAATATCACCCATTTTTATATTTTTGTATGCAATATTTTTCTTAATATGAACAAAGAAAGAACTTCGGTCACAAAGAAACTCAAAACCGGTGGCGGCGGCGGCGGCCGCGGTGACAGCGTTAGTTACTTTTTCTTAGAATAGTGAGATTTATTGTAGATCAATTATTTTCATCTGTTGTAGCGGAGTGCGAGTTTGCTATGGTACGTTAATCCTAAGTATGCCGCAAAATGTATTAAAAATCACTAATTAATAAAAACTTGGACTTACTCTGTCAAATTTATTGATTAAAAACACTTACGATATTCATCAGCGTACTACATATACAAAAACTATATTGAATACACATTAAAAATAACGTTTCAAGCACTTTCTAATAAGCCATCATCAGGGAGGGGGTGGTCTTGACCTCTACGTAGCTAAGTTATACACAACGCCAAACTGAAAACATTTCTGTAAAATATCATAACATAAAAAAACAATATTACTCCTGATATGGCGTCATCTATTGGTAGGCTATAACATTATTATAAAAGCTAGGAAATTCCGAATGTAACTTTACAAATGTTTTTCTTTCAAAACATTTAACCAAACATTAGACACTTGAAATGAAATGTCATTACAAACAACGCCTTTCTTCAGACTAATTTCTATAGATTCTCTTATAAGGGCCTTAAAAGGGTTGGAATATCTAGAAATAATTTTTACATCATCGAAATGTACTGTCTTAATACTTCCTTTAAACGCTGATCTAGACAGAGCTGTAGACTTTCAATTGAATTTTAAATCCCTTTTATGCTCTTTAATTCTTTCAAACATCGTTTTGTCATGTCAATATATGAAGGTAACAAATCAGTAGTGAGTTGCACAAGGATTTCATAAACACCAGAATGAAATAAAATTGGTATAGGATCTTGCTTTTTGTTAATAGCTGTAAACAGATTTCTTTTATTTATTTATTTATTTTTTTTACTTTTTTTTTTTACGTGGGGGAGGCAACAAGATGAATTCCGAAATCTATTAAATATTCTCCATAATCTTTAAAACATTGCTGGGATATAAGAATTTTTTCTATAAATAGGACGGTTCTTAAAATGATCGCATTGAGGATAACAATTGAACTTCTTGATTAATATATGGATTACCTCAGGATTATATCCGTTATATTAGCGTTTAAAGGCAGTATTAAGACAGTTCATTTCGATGATGTAAAATTAATTTCTAGATATTCCAATCCTCTTAAGCCCCTTATACCGGGTGTCCCAAAAAAGACTGACGATTTTAAAATTCAATAACTTGCAAACGGTGAACAATATTAACAGAATTCTTGCAGGAGGGTTATATATGATGTCAGGAGTTTTTTTTCCCGTTATTCTTGATTTTACTTCGAATTTCAAACAATAGATGGCACTGACAGCGATTGGCGCTCAGTCGAGGACGAAACTGATATCACTCAGCATTGATCAGAGTCTCATTCGCCAGTACAATAAGGAAAGGGCAGCTGACGTCACTGTTGGTCGAATTACTGTGGATCAGCAGGAACAACCTGACCGTTTTTTATGATACGATTGTACACATGAGCTAGGGCAATTTGATTGGTCTACGTTTAACATGTCTCTGATATGATTGGCTTAAGTCGCCAAGATTATTCCTGCAATGATCGTTAAGGCAAAAATGTTGTTGGTAGATTTAGACGGACGTGTTTGTTTGTAAACATGCCCTTTCCTTATCTTGCTCTTAGGCCCCGATTCTGAACTCAATCGATATGATTTCAATGGAATGCCTTTTTGCCATGGAAACAACAAATTCTTCCATAGTGGAATACAGAGTTCAGAACTGGTTAAGCAAGGCAACTTCTATTATTTGTTTTGAAGTAGTTATTTTGAACAACAATATACTATTAACAATTTTCACGATTATTTTTCAACATCCATAAAAGTCTACTGGCGAATTTCGAAGATTGAAATTTCTTAGAATGAACCGGTTGTCCCAAAAATTACCGACGATTTGAAAAATCAATTAAATAAAAACGGATGGCGATAGAAACGTACGGTTTGCTGCATTCATGGAGGAATGAAGACTAAAGGAGACGACATAAATGACGTCACTTGAAGCTGTTCCTATCCCCCTACTTCCTCCATATTTGACCACGGTGTGCTGGGCAGTTAACCAGTTCTTTTCGCTGCGCAAATCAACTACGGAAATGCCAAATATGGCGGACGCTGAAGAGGGGGGGGGGGGGTGCGCGTCTTTCAGCTTCAACACTCTCCACGGAGCTAGATTGATATGTCGTCACCTTTTAATCTTTATAGCTCCATGCTTGCATTCCGCTTAGGTAACCAGTAGGAAAGACTGGGCGATATAGAAATTTCTTAAATCGATTTATCATCCGTCTAACATCTCAATTCAGCACTAAATCGCGATTTAACAGATTTTACCAATTAGAATATGAAAGCCTATTTTTTAATTTTTAGTAACAAAATGCGGTCTTTTTGCACCCCCGCCCTCCTGTATTATTTAGTATACTTAGCTTTTAATTTTTCAAATACCTTTGAAAAGAGGTAATATCTACCCTATATATATAAAATTCTAATGAAACGAATTTATGAAACGGATATATGAAACGAATGAAATGTAACGAACTTATGAAACGATTCTATGAAACGGCTGATTAAACAACTGATTACGTTTCTCGGCAATTTCTCCTAAAATATTGAATACTTTGCGATGAAATTAACACCGAAAATCCGTATAGATCCGCAGATCTCAAAACTGGTGTTAGAATTTTTAAATTCGAGTTAATTTTCGAAATATTATTATTTTTTTTCTAATTTTAAATACTTTTTTCTAATGATGGCAACTCAAATTTTAATCATAAAAGGGTTTTTTTTCATATTTTAGAAAAGGATATTATTTTAAACTAATTTGGCGACCAGTTTGGCCTTCCTTAAATGTATGCTAAGAACAATGCTTTTTTTATTATTTCATTATCATTTTATTTAATACAAAACTTTCATTTAAAAATAAAAAAATTAAAATCAATGGCTTTCATTTCTTTATTTTTTTTAAACGAAACGAAAAGAAAAATATTAATTGCAGATGACATATACGCACCGTGGTACCTAAATAGTGCCAAAAGGGTGTTATTTTGCAGGACATGGTAGCCCGGCTATTGCTGCTTATTTATTAATAAATGTTCATTTACCTTTATTTTCTTTTTATTTAAAAATAAAATTTATAAATTGTTGTGTTCTATAGTTATTAATGAATTATTTTTTATTTATTGTTATTTCATTTAAAAAATAATAGGAAATAATTTAAAAATACATATGTAACTGGTATTCGAAAACAAGGTTTTTGACAAATTGTCGTAAAGAAATCACGCCAAACCCGATTAAATATTGCAACAAATCCCGATATTTAATTTCAAATTCAAAGCAATGTTTTAATGGTACTACTTAGTTATCCTGTCGACCATTTTCGCGAAATTATATAAATCGCCAAAGCACTCACCAAATTATACACATTGACATAATTTTTATTTTAAATAATGAAAGAACAAATAAAAGCACAGATGTCATATACACCCCATATTAGCGCGATTTTTTTCTGACGCCAATGTCGTATACGCAACGGGTACTTAACTGGCGCCAAAGTATCGTTATTTTGCTTGATATGGTAATCCGGATGTTGTTGTTTATGCTGTTGATGTACGCGATTAACTCATAGGATGATGTTTTTGTACAAACTTTTTGTACAGGGCTGTTATAATTAAAATTCACCTGATCAAAAGTCTCTGGTGATAGTACTAAAGTTCCAAACGGAACAAAATTTCGGTAGTGTTTGTAGTTAAACTGAAAATTGCAAGTTAATCTATAAAAATTGAAAAAAGTCGCGGTCTGAGGAACTGGTAACAACAGTTAAATGTTAAAAATAAAAGTTATTTCACGCGGAACATTGTCAAATCGAAATACACGAAACAATGCAATTCTGAATGCTGTATCCGACTATCGAAGAATTTGTTGTTTCCATGTCAACAAGGCATTCCATTGAAATCATATCGAATGAGTTCAGAATCGGCGCCAATGAGCAAGATTGTACTCGCGAATGAGACCCACCCCATAGCCTTATTCTCCATCCTTCAAATCAATCACCGCCCCCTGTATACTAGGCCTGAGCGCTGATGCAAAACTGGCGGCTGCCGAAGGCGGATTTTTTTTAACGTAGGTACGGTCCCTTATATGTAGACACCAGTATTTTATAAAATATTTCTCTGTCTCGTTTAATATCAGAAAAATAAAGCGGAAAAACCTTTTAAAAATTATTGGTACGACTATTTAAGGGACCGTATACACGCTGAAAAAAATCCGTCTTCGGCAGCCGCTATTTTTTATCAGCGCTCAGGCCTAGTATTCAGGGGGCGTTGCATCAAAGCTAAGTGATGTCAGTTTCGACCTCGACTAAGCGCCAATCGCTGTCAGCGCCATCTATTGTTTGAAATTCGAACTAAAATCAAGAAACACAGTAAAAAAATCCTGACATCATACATAACCCTCCTGCAAGAATTTTTTTAATATCTGACACCGTTCGCAAGTTATTGAATTTTAAAATCGTCGGTTATTTTTGGGGCACCCGATAAGAGAATATATAGAAACTAGTCTGAGGAACGGCGAAGTTTGTAATGATGATATCTCATTTCGAGTTTCTAAAGTTTGATTAAATGTTTTGAAAGAAATATATTTGTAAAGTTAAATTCAGTTTTTCCTAGCTTTGATAAGAATGTTGTAGCCTACCAATAAATGGTGCCATACCTGATACAATATTGTTTTTGATGTTTAATAATCTTTTACAGAAATGTTTGTGACAGTGACTGTGTTGTGCGTAACATAGAGGCCAAGACCCACCCATCCCTGATGAAGGCTTATTAGAAGGAGTCTGATACGTTGGGTGTATTTTTAATGCGTATTTAATGTAGTTTTTATATATGTTGTACGCTGATGTGTATCGTAAGTGTTTTAATCATCACTGATTAAATTTGTATTCCTTTATTTAATAACCAGTCTTAAATTTCTAGATATCAGAAAGAAATGAATTGTTTAATTACAAAAGTTATGTTTAATTCGAATACGTTGTTCTCTATTAAAGGCCTATAAAAACAGCCATCAGATACTGCTAGAGTCTTTGGAAAATATTTGGGATTAAACTTATAGATAAACACTGTAAGTATTTGCATATATATATCAAGCTCAGCTGTTTCACAATCTTTGGAATAGTAGAAAAAATACTGATTTAGATTATTATCTAAAGTTTTAAAAATGAAATGTATATTTTTGCAAAGATTCCAGTTGTTTTTATAAACTGTACTTATCTATAGTGCGCTGATTACCGTTATAAACAGTCATATTGCATCCTGTAATCGAATTTGGCAATGTCCCACAACTTTAACTGCCACTTAAGTATAATATCAATTCTTTTTTATAGCTGATATTTGAGCTTTACGACTTACAGATGCATGAAATACATTTTCTGATGAGAAAGCATCCTGTAAATATATCATTCCATTTGGAATGCATTAAGGAATCTTATAAATTTTTTGAGAAGTGCGGGGGGTGGGGAGTCCATAATACATTTATTTTTTTTAGAAAAATGAACAAAATATGATATGTTGACATCGCGATAAAATTAATGCGTGATGTTATAAATTTATCAAACGTTTTATCACTGATCAGACTTATTTCATTGAATTACTCAAATTCCAACTTTCCACTAGCACGTTATTTGTACTGAAGGGCTGTTGTCTTTATTGCACACTATAAAGGACATAAAACATTTAATATACCAATAACTAAAATGTGAACTAAAATTTAATCAACTAAAATAATTTGTTGTTAAAAGAAAAATAAAAACCTTTCATATGATTTATTTTATTTGAAATATATACGACGCCAGGCGTGCCTTACAGCAGTTAATTTAAAGAAATTACACTAGAGTTAATTTTTTAAGAGCCAGTTTCCTCAAGTGAGAACTTAAAATTGAATATACACTTAAAAATAAAGTTTCATTTATCAGAAGTTTAACAATTTAAGAGTTATAGTAAAATCATCATTTGATTATTTAACCCTTAAGGGACTAATGGCACCATATAAGCGAAATTGGCGCCCTTAACCAAATTTATTCGTTTGGTATTACTTTTTTTTATTATTATTTTTTTAAGAAACACTTTTAGGGTAGATTGTGTAGAGATGCCACAATTTTAGAGTTCATTATTTTAAAAATCACCTGTTGTTTATATTTATTATTCATTGATTTCTTGTAAAAGTTTAGACTCTTTTGTATGATTTAAAAACATATTTCATTTCACAGATGTTATAGAAAGCATAAAAAATTTTATTTTTTGTAAACATTTCGGTATCTTACCCATAGGTATGGGTAAGATGGCCAACTATCTTGGGGTAAGATGCTTTATGGAGATTCAATGTAAAAAATAATTTTTGTGAAGTGGTATAAAACATAATGTGACGAATAAAAGTAACTTTAATATTTTAGACATACTAAAGTTGTTAACTTACTTAATATTAGGAAATTACAAAAATATGAATGTTACAAACGTTGGCAACATAATAAAGGAACAAACTAATATTTATTTGTTATATAATTATTTATGTTATGCTAATATATTTGTTTGTATAACATTTATTTAATATTTTATGTTCTACTAACATTTAAAAGAATTATGGCTCTTAAGTACGGGAGATGGAGGCACATGTGACAATGAGGCAGATGTGAACATTACACTTTTTTAATAGTTATTATAAGTTTTTTTTTTTTTTTTTTTTTTTTTTTTTTTGAAAAAAAAATACTAAAGATGAAAGTACCTGGTAAAATTTTTTTGAAGCTGTTTGATATTTTGTTTGTCTTCTGTTGCAAAAACACTGTTTTTAGATCTCAAAAGTAAAATCTTTGATCCAAGTTGATAAGCGAATAACTTTATTTATTTATTCATTTATTTGAATTTGAGTGCTTTAACATACACTATGAGTACAAATAAATATTTTTCATAAAGTTATTTTTCTTTTAAAATTGAGAAACATTAATGATTTATCAATTTAACAGAAGCAGCAATGTGGGGCACTTGTGAACAGACTATTTGGGGCAGATATGAACAGGACATAAGTGCCCCAATAATCATTCTGTGATTCTGTTCTTTTCAGTTAACTTAATGAGAAATAATGTCAGTTTCATTATCTCTAATTATCCTGTAATAGAAGATATTTTCCTCAAATAAAGTTGATTTTGTATTGAAACTTCACCAAACACATCTTTCACCAAATACATAAAGAGCAACAAGCTTGTTTACGTCCAATTGTACTTTAAATAAATTTAATGTTTTGCTACAATGCAATAAGTGTTATATATTATTTTACTAAACGGTTTACAACAATATTTTTTATGCATTGTTAATACAAAAGTATTAACTTGAACAACTTTGCGAATTTTTCTATTACATTTGTTCTAAACTTGCAATGATGGCTTACTTCCATATCTAAAACAGTGATTTATATGATTCTTAGAATGGAAATAGATATCAGTAATATTTTAAGAATGTAACATTTTTAAATTGATAACTACGGTAAAATCCCGATTGTAACCCCTTCCTCTTTGAAAAGCAAAAGGAGTTAGGGGAGGTACAGTCGAGATTTATTTTTAAATACTTAAAAAACCTTTCTTTATCTATAATTTACAAGTAAATAAGGCAAATACCAGAGTGCGAATCTTTCGTATTTCGGTAGATTTCTGATAAATAGTATATGAATACACCAAGAAATTTTCCTCAAACAAAAACCCCTAAGCAAAATTTAAATGTTTTAATTTCTTTTTTTAAATTGCTTTTTATATATTTTTATTTTATTGCAACGATATTTAATTAATCATCTAACCCCCCCCCCCCCCACCACCCACCCAAATCTACTTATTTTCATTTTATAATCTTTTGCTTAAACACATCATCCAGAAACTAGAGAAATATATATGGGGCATTCTCACAATCTTTTGACTTTTGGAAAAAAAAATCTGGCTAAATTAAACTTGCTAAAATAACATTTTAAGCTGATAGACGAATGCCTTAATGATTCAAAAAAAAAAAAGAAAAAATGGTCAGCAGCGAAATTTTTTTATTTAACTGAGGTTTAAGTTAAACTTGCGAGTTTAATTTTCCTTACCACTTTATCCCTTAACTTTTTATTTTCTTCTAAATTTTTACTTATAATGAATTTGCATAGTACCCACAGGACATTCAAATAAGAAATAATAACAATGTAGTACTTTTAATAGAGAATTTTTGTATAACGTTGTCTTAAAGGGGTGTTACAGAAGGGACGGTAACGTAAAAAAAAGGAATGTTATTGCAAAAAAGGGACGGTAAGGATGGAACGGTAACGAAAATTACCACCTATTTTTAGGAATATCATGTTAAGACTAAGTGATATAGCCATAATGTTCATTGATTTTTAGAAACAGTTGTTAACATTGGATTTTTTTTTTTTTTTTTTTTTTTTTTTTTTTTTAATTTACGTCGAAAAGTGCAGGAATAAACCTTGAGGACGGTGAGACTACCAATAATGCCACGATGCTTGAAATTGATATTTAAATTCTACAGTAAATTTCCTGCTAAAGAATTTTAGACATTATTTCTCTACCATACTTCTGCATGAGAAAAAACTTGAAAAAAATTCTGTGGCTGCATCTGAAATGATTTTCTGTATAATTTAAAAAGAGGGATGGTAAGGAATCTAAAACCCAGGGACAGAGTTTAAAAAATAATAACAACCCTAAAAATGTGTGCAGGTTAATTTTTAGCTACATATTTATATAAAACAATAGCTCCAGTTTCAGAAAAAAATTACATCGGATTATTTTTATTGAAACAATTTTATCCAGACAGCTCCAAACTTAAAAATAAACATCAGGGACACGGGACGGTAGATGAGTTTTCCTGGTATTTGGACCCCCAACATCATTCAAAACTTCTTTATCTCGTTGATATTGTTATGCAATCATGCAATGGGATGTTCCCCAGTATATGAGATTTAAAAAAAAAAAAAAAAAAAAGTGTATTAAAATAAAAATTATTATTCAGGGACATGAAAGTCAAAAGTTTGTGAGAATGCCCCATATATATTTCTTTATAGTGAATTTAACAGGTAATATAACTAATGATTACGATGACAATTGAATAACAGAAAATTAATAACAGGCATGTAAA
Source organism: Maratus speciosus (assembly GCA_963932465.1). Taxonomy (NCBI): domain Eukaryota; kingdom Metazoa; phylum Arthropoda; class Arachnida; order Araneae; family Salticidae; genus Maratus; species Maratus speciosus. The sequence continues at coordinate 185,594,469 of OZ010800.1, forward strand.
AGTATATTTTTTTCGTTGTGTTCACATATGCCCCACCTGTGTTCACAGATACCCTGATGTTCACATGTGCTGATGGGGCACATGTGAACACTTTTTAAAATTTTTAAAACTATTAAAAAATGTAAGAAGGTGATTTAAAAAAATTACCATGTGTAAAAGAAAGTTCTGTTTACTATATTGAATAGTTTTTGTTTATAGAAATTAATTCAGCTATGAGAAAAAGCTATATTTATGCGAACTGTTCATATGTGCCCCCACCTTCCCTATGCCTATTTTTAAACATTATAACACGTTTAACTACGGTAAAGCCACTTTGATAAAGTACCTTAGAGTCAAGGCCTTTTGTTAATGTTTATCATATGTCCCTTTATTCTTTTTAGAAATATCTTAGGTCTGACATAAACTGCATATTTGTTTAGGAACGTTGAGCAGCTTTTATATAACTAACAGTTTCACTGAATGCACTTGATCCCATCACAATTTCCCGAGGTTTTATTCCACTCTGCTAGATACTCTGAACAATCATTCTCATTCATTTAAAAAATAATAATCATCGTGTTCTGAATCTTGGGAGGGAGCTTAATCATCATCCATATCATCGTCAGTTGAAGATTATGTATTTCCACCCTTTGACTTCTTATCTAATTCCTTTTTAGAAAGGCTTGAGACACCTGGAAATTCGCAGTTGCTATTGTCACTTCGACTTATGGTGTTATTACACGTAGAATCCCAGGCGACAAAAGACGCCGCGTCAAACTCCTCCCACAAGTTCTTGATGCGAGGGTTGCCAAAATAAATTCCGAACCCGTTCCCGTACTCGCATATTCATCGCTCTAAACAGACAGCCAAGCGAGCGACCGTGCCAAGAGGATTGTTTTCAACCTGTTTAAAGAAATGAGACTTTTTTTAGACGGATTTTCGGCAAAATTGTAATCGCGGACTGTATAAAACGGACTTTTTTTTTTATTATTATTTTATTAAAAATATAGTAAAGTTTAAAGATAGGATTGAGAAGTCAGATGGTTGAACTTAATGTTAAAAATAGTGGTACATAGATATTTAGGAGTTAGATTAAAACATGGAGTTTTGACATTCATAAAAGGAATCCGGTATAAATTTTCCAGTGCAGTATACAAAAAAATTCCTTTTTTAATAAAGTTTAATCGGAATTCTTAAAGGGTTTTTTGAATTTTACACAAAATTTTTTATCTACATTTAGTGTTTTTGTAGAAATTTTTCGACTTCGTAAAAGAATCCTATTTCAAAGTATTAGCTCAGTATAACAAATTTTGTCTTCTAAAATTTTTACCGATACTGGCGAATTTCAAATAAAAAATTTGATTGATATCTATATTTCAACAACTTTTATAATATTCATACATATATAAATAGCCCTACATGTAAAAATTTTTATAAATGGGATTTTAAAACACTCCATAAAGCAGATAAGGGATATAATTTAGCATATTTTTTCCAAATCATCGAGGAAAACACCCTTTAACCCTTTATGTACTGAATTATGAAAATTTTATATTCTAAAGCATTTTACGCGAATTGTTTAAACTACATTAGAAGATATTTTAACAAATTTTAGAAGGATTTTAGAAGTATTGAAGGATTAATTAAATTTGAATTTATAGGGATTTTGAGCAATATTTATAACCCCACTCAAATCTTTTATTTTTAATATTTTTCTTAGTATTTTGTTGAATTAGGAAATGTACAAATATAATGTTCTTACAATAGAAATATTTCCGAATTGAAAAATTCCTAACCCCCCCCCCCCCCCAAACGCCAAGAAAGCTGAAAGATGCAAAGGCAAAAGAAATCACCCTTTTAAAAATATTTCTGTTTTGTGTAACCCATAAGGCTTTATGAACAAGATAAAGTAGTATATCTATAACTCATTCTAAACTATATTTCAACTAATCGATGTATTAAATGAATTTTATAACAAGTATTTTAATGGTACTTATAAGTACCGCCAGTCGATAAAGGGTTAAAGAAGCATAAATAGTATTAATTTAATACGGTTAAACCTGAGTAAGAGAGAAACTTTTATTAATGCTATTTCTTCTGAAACTGCATTTTTAAAATTAAAAATCTTTGTTAGCGAGACCACAAAATCTCTAATTGAAATTGCTTTATTTGTCTTGATACTTACCTTCATGATTGAGACAATTTTCACTTGTTACCAAAGTTCAACATGAATGACTTCCTGAAACTAAGAACACAAATATGTCACCTCTACTAGTATAATAGTTATTACTGTCACTTTGAGAGCCTTTTTTAGTAAAAGAAGCACTCGTTGATCTTATATAGGGGAGGTAGGGGTAATTAGGATCAGGGGCACTTCAAGGGCAACTTGTAACACATAAAAAAAATTGACCATGTTAATTATGAAGTCTAACTAATATTCCACGTGTGCAATTTGTTTGGAGTGAAAATGTATGTTCCTGTACAAGTAATTACTGTTTTTCCCAGAACACAAAGAAAAACGTTGTCTGTCAAAGTGAGAATGTTTTAGTTAAAAAGGTCCTGTTTAAAAAGTTGTACGAATATTGAAATATAGCTATGGATTTAAATTTGGAAAAAAATTGTTTTTAAGAGGAAATGGTTACGTTTTGCAACAGACGAAGCATAATGTTAATAAACTGCATGATTCTAATTATCCCAGAAATAGCATTTTCGGGTTAAGAGTAAATTGGGATCGCAAATTTTATTTTCTATTTAAATCAAATTGCGGTTTAGAATGCGTTTTTTAATCTTTCAGTTTTCAGATCCTGTGAAATACCCCTAGTTCGGTTTACTTTACTGCACATTTTCTGTTAGCAAAACATTTATTTTACAATTTTACCTTGCATTTATTCCAAATTTTAGCCTTGACCGCATATTTTAAGCCTAATTAGGCCTCAACACATTTAATGTAAATGAAATTTTCGTCCTTCACAACATATGAGTTTTGACTGGTCCTTTCTCCCTGTTATTTTGTTCCCCATTTCATGTCATTTTGAAGAAAAAAAAAATTATAAACTTAATTGAACTTAAAAAATTATATTTTTAGTAATAAAACAAGGCTATTAATTTACAATAAAAAAATTTGCATTTGATTTTGTTTTGTAGGTAGAGTGTAAAATATATAAATATTAAAAATCCATTAAACAACTTTTTTTCCAGCGTACTTATCTTTCCAATATTGTATCTCTGAGTTGTAGTTGTAAAACCAAAAATATCTTCCTGTAACGCCCAAACTGAGATCTTTTAATCCCATTTACCCATGACTGTGTATCTTGCAAGGCATGGGAGAAAATACCATTGATCACAATTACCCCATTTTATGGGGTAATTGGTATCAAGAGGCATTTTTTGAAAAAGACACTTGCATCAGGTAACATGGTACATTAAAAATAACTCTTTACACATTTCAAGAGACAACTACCTACTGAGTAAAATTATACAGAACAGTAGTATGTAGTCCACCACTTCATTCTATGACAATCGTCAAAAAGTGATACTAGTTACCCCCAACACCACTAACAAAAACACCACTTTAAGGCTGAGTTGGTCGTTCCTTCAGTTCCAACTTCTCCAAACTTAATTTTATTTATACTCGTATATTCTTAAATAAAACAAATCAAAAATTTCACATGTTAACTTGTCCCACCTAGGAAGTTGTAACAAGATAGATCTCTGATAAGATTAACTCGCACATCCCCCTTTAAAAAACTGATATTCAAAATAATTTATAAGGCGATTTAAATATTTATAAAACACAGGCCACTATATCATTTCTTTTCAAAAATGATAAAAATTATTCTACGAGAATTAATTCAATACTTATCAATTCACAGCATCATTAAAAGAACATTTTTATCCTACTAAACTTTACATGTTTTTCATGATTATTTTAGTACTACGCTTCTTAATAAAAGTAGTTTATCTGAAATTGCGTTTCAATTCTTTTACAATGGTAAGGATTACATCATTTCACTCATCACTAGTAAAAGGATTTTCTTACAGGCTAAGGGATTTTTAGGAAGTCCTTTAAAAACTGTGCAGTTATAAATCTAAAAATTGCTCTTGCGAATCTAAAAAGCATCCTTTCCACACCAACCGCATCCTGTCCTGATTTAAACCTGAGGGGAACTCTGCTATAATAAACTGCCCTCTGTTGTATATAATTCTTAATTGTAAGAAAAATTCACAAAAATGCATTGTAGCAATAATATTGAAGTCGCGTAAATTTTGTCATAATAATTTTCAACTGTACTTTGAATATTGCTGGCAGTTAAGATTTCTGAAAATCCCCCACTCTTGAAAATTTAAGCATGAGCAGTGGTTCCCAACATTTTTAGGCCACACCTCACCTAAGAATTTCTAAAATCCAGATGCTTCACCTTCCACTGTAACTTGCAATTCCTATTGTTTAAAAAGTGAATCCATATTCACATGAGGGAAGATTAAAAAAGGAAGTAAAATAAATTCCCATTCAATAAATACTAGTCGAAAAAGTTATATACAAAAAAAAAAAAAAAAGTTACATAAAAAAGGCATTTAAGCATCACAAAATTTATGCCATTTTATATACATATATATTCCAGTTATTGCTGTATTTTGAAATTTTGCGAGAGAGCTTTTTGAAAAAGATAACTTATTTTTTCACTTTATCTTAAAACATCCACATGTACTGACTTTATGTTTAAACTGCACCACATTACAAAAAAAAAAAAAAAGAAAGAATAAAAGAGCCGATAGGGAATCAGTTTAATAACAAATATCAAGCTCCCCTCCCCCTGCCCTGTGGGATGTATTCATACCATTTGGAACCACTGTTGTTAGAGAATGGCTGTAGATTAACCCATTAACCGCTGACGTTGCGTTCATGCAACAGTCAAAATAATTGCTCACGCAATGAATTAATTACATTTGCACCACTATTTAAGAATTTAAAAAAATTCTTATTTATTGGCAGGAAATTTGTTATCTTAGTAAAGCGAAATTTACTTTACTGAATTTGTGGTGGGAAACTACTTTCAACAAGAAATTTGAAAATTTCTATCGTAATAGTTTTGGAGGTTAATGGGTTAATACAGATTGTTTTGAATTCATTCAATATTCTGAATCTGAGATCGGAATCTTAGGCTTTAACTGTGAATGCTCTTCGAATTGAGCTATTTGGATGACATCCCAGACAACAAAAAAATTAATACTTGCATCACTTATTTACAAAAAAAAATAATTGTTAAAATATAAAGTGTGATATGCATTCATAGTTTATTCGAGTTTCATTTTTTGTGATTTATTCTGTCGAGCTTTTTCAAATAACACATCAGATGTTTAAAATGGTTGTTTTGAGTAATATTGTGTAGGTTTGGATGTTGTCCAAGTAGCTCAGTTGGAAGAGCATTTACAATTAAAGCCAAAGGTTCTGGGTCGAGCCTTAGGCTGGACACATTTTCACTCAGTTAGAAAAATTGCTACTTGTAAACTACAGTTTCTTGCAACATATATTTATATGCATATACACACAGATTAAATGTCAAATTTATCTAAAATTTTCTTAATAATCAAAAGGAAATAAAAAAAATCTTTTAAACTTGACAGTTTATTTCAAGTACCTTTCTCTTTATGTTAAAGTTATGTAGATTAAAATAATAACCAGCCTAAATAATAATAAACTCAATTGATCTGATTTATCCTTGTACCTTAATTACTGATAAGATGGTTAACAAATTCAAAGAAAGAAAACCATGCCCTTTGCAACATTTTTTGGCCATCTATTTTATTTTTACATACAGTTGACGATAATGTACAAACATTTTGCACATTCTTGTGCTAAAAGTTCTACATGACATGGTAGCTAACTGCAAAAGGAGAAAATGCTTTAGTAGGGAGAATCTATTTCTTTGGCTTAAAATTCACATTGTTATGATTTTTCTTTTTTGCAATTACAAAGAAATGAGACACCTTTGGACTTTTTGCATCACATTTATATATTTAGATTTTTTTTTGTGGCAAGACAAAAACAATATCCATTGTGCACCAGGAAGTACTTGCAGGTGTTTGCAGATGTTTCATGAACTCCCAATTGGATATGAAGGATGTAAAAAATAAACAGTCGAAAATTTTGTCCCAAATCAATACAACCTTATCTTAAATGAAATTTATTAATGATTGGCCTAGTTTGATGAGAGCTACAGACTGGAAAGAAAGTAAAAAGCACAATAAATATTTCATAATAAAACGTACAATAAGGTCCAACTGCAAATGAGCAATACATTTTTTTAAAGGGAAAAAAAAAGTGGGAATGTTAAAAGTTGTTTTCAAATTTTATGTATGAGTAATTCAGAATCAAAATGGATCAGGTTCATAAAACATTATACAGAGATATTTGTAGATAAAATTTATTTGCTCATTGTAATTTTAATTCAAATTTGTAGGAATTTAGCACCATTTTCAACCTACTACTTACTTATTTTGTATTAAATTGATGAAATTACTGGATATAGAACAAGAATCCAGGTTTAATGAGAAAATGGACGTTATATTCTGAATGACTTATATTCAACAAAGTGTGTTTAATTTTATGTCTGTTAAAAATTGTGCATCTGTTATAGCCCTCCCTTTCCCATCTAACTTTCGTGAAAAGGAAAAAAAATAAATAAAAAATCAGAATGATATAAAAATGAAACAAGAGTTTACAATAAAATTCATTTCTTGCACATTAAATAATACTGATCATTGTAATAATACAAGAGAAATTTATTAAAACAAGATATGGCATTCATAACAATTTTAATAAATATCGGTTAAAATGAATTTTAATATGATTTACAGAGAGTAATATCAATTTCTCTTATAAAAAATATAATTTTTTTGCATTTTTCTTATATTTATATACTCTTACAAAATATTTATTAAAATATTTAAAAATAATTCTTTCACTTTTATATGAAAATGGAAGTTTTCAATTAAATTCTAATTCAGAAGTGCAAAGCAATATCTCTGTAATTGTCTCTGTGTACAGAGCTCTTTTGCTGAGAACTAGATGCATGTACTTCTTCAGAGACAAAGCAGAAAACTATATTTTGAATTTTTCACTGAGCATTTGAGCTCTGGAAAGAAAATATGTACAGATTATACCACCACCAGTATGATCTAGATCACATTTTTAAATTTCAAAGGCACATTCAGTATAACTTTAGTTGCTCTTGTAAATGGTCAATTTAAATTTTATACGAAGATGTAAAACGTTTAGTGACAGTGGTGTGTCGGAAAAGAGTTACCTTAAAAATACTTAGGTTAAAATTTTCAAATATACCTCAGGCCAATTAATTGTCAAGAACCAATATAAACGTTCCTTACATAATTGTAGTCGATGATGCATTCTCATTAACACTAAAAATCATGAAGTCTTTCTCTGGAAAAATAACAAAACTTTTTTATTAGCATTTCCTTTTGAGACAAAGACGAATGTAGCTAAAAATGCCTGACATTTTCAATAATCGTTTCAGAATATATATAAATTTAAAATGTTAGCTGCTCCAATAACAGCCTGGACTTACATTCTAGCAACATTCATTCTATATAATTATGAGATCCTAAAGCTTGGCTACAAAGCCATTTGAAAGATTATTCAGATTTGACAATCAATAGTCATGGAGCAAAGTATTCACATACTCAAAAATGCACACCAGGAATGCAAGAAATACTTCAAGCAGGACTTGTTCTTAATTCTTTCATTATTGGGCTCTGTTGATTGGTCAAAGTCATGCAGACAGGACTGCAAAATTAAAGATTTATTACACCGTCCATTTGTTCATTGCAGAAGAAGCTAAAAAAAAAAATTGGCTTTTCCCTAATTAACATATACAAGATACAGCAGCAGAATTTTTTCAGTTTGTTGTCTTCTCTGCACTGTGACTTAGCTTGTTTGGGCATAATTAGAATACAAGTAATTTCTTCTAATTGACCGACTCCCAGGATTATTATCTGCTACTGAGTTTTCTTGGGTCTAAAATGGAAATGAATTATGAGTAATTAGATTGAAATATCAGTATTAAATCAAGTAAATGTTATCACCATTGTTTATAATAAATAAAAGTTACATTATAAATATAGAATAATGTGACTTGAGTATGAAGTTTAAATGATAAGTTTTATCAAGCTTGACACTAAACATGCTAAGGGGCTGTACTTATACAGTAGCCTTCCTCTTAACCGGAACTCCGCTTTTACCTGACTTTTTTTCCCCAACATCAGGCAAAATTCAGAAAGGAAAATTTCGGTTCTCATTTCTTTATGGTTAATTAACACAAATTTATGTAATGTAGAATAATTTCAACTTCTCATAAAGGTACGTGACGAGATTTTCAACTATTTAATTTGTATTTAAAACTTTTCATTATTTGTTATTAGTGGTAATTTTTATTTCATTTCAGTTAATTACAACTAGTATTCATTTCACAGAATATAGAAAATATGTACATTTTTAAAACTACACAAATTAAAAAGCTATAATGCATCCTACGCATTTAATTAAATATGCAGTTACTTATTTAATTTTTATTACATCTCCGGTTTAACCGGTTTTTTGCTTAACCGGCTAACCCTCGGTCCCGTTTAGGCCGGTTAAGAGGGAGGCTATTGTATAACTTTTATCAATTTTTTAGATCCCCCCCCCCACCCCCCGTTAATCATATCATTATCAACGTCTAAAAATTCCTTTGATTTTTGGAGTGATATACAAATATGGTTACATTTATTTTTTGCATACTTTATTGATTCGAAATGAAGAGAAGTCAATAAAATATCATTTTATCAAATTAAATAACACTTAAAAGAAATAGTTACTATTTAAAAGAATTTAATAATAGCCTTTTTTATTACATAATGCGTTCAACAGCAATAATGTCTTCTTGCACTTGACCACACAGGGGGAGTGGGAGGTAAACAGAACTTCTTATCAACAAAACAGGTGGACAAAATTCTTTCTCCTTTATTGTAAACACAAAGTATCATTTGAAACGTACTTCACATATGGTTTCTCGAACAGTGGTTTATAGATGCATATGCGTATGACAGAAGAATAGGAATGGCGAACATTGGGGTATTACATATTTTGTAATTAAATAATTTTATAATCATTCAAAGATTTTAATAATAACTTTGTATTCTCATAAAAATAGATAACAGACTAAAAAGAGATAACATACAACTTTGATGTAAAGACAAAGTTACAAATAAAAAAAGAAAAAGTTGGCAGTGTGAAAAATGATAACGATATCAAAAGACAAATCCCCCTTCCCCTTAGCGATATCTTACGATATCATGTGCCAGACCCACCCTCCCCCCTAAAATGATAACGTTATATATGCACAGCCCCTAATGCGAAACTGACATTGACAATGTAACTGGAAACCATTTTACACTGCGCTCTTTGTGGGTGATATTTGGAACTTTTGTTAGCCAGAAGACCACCAAATACTTCTCCAATCCCCATTAATGACATTGTTATTGACTAACTTAATTCGTAATTTGCTCTGATTATGGATGATCAATGTTATTTCTACTGATATACTCTTATTCCCATATTTAATCATGAATTTTGTATAAATTTAACAGAGTTTTGCCTTTAAATTTTTGGTTTAAAAAAGCACATGTACATAGAATAATTGGTATATTTTTAGGGACAACTATTGGAGTTTCTATGGTGAGCATTTATTTCAATTTTTGTCAAAAGCTCTTTAATTTATCTATTTTATAAATATTTAGAGCAGGGCCGAAACTAAGGAGGGGCAGAGGGGGCATGTGTCCCGGGCGCCAAAACGAAGGGGCGCAAAATGAAGGATTATACCTTTGGAATGGATCTTTTTCTGCTGATGGACTGGTGGCTTCCATCATTATGAAACAGCCATTATAAATGAAGTGTTAGGTGAAGATGAAAGAGCAGCCGTAAAAAGTTAGAACTCCGATTTTCTGGTCAGAGTGGGAGAAAAAAAATGGTCATAATTTTTTTCCTATTCTGACCAGAAAAACAGAGTTCTAACTTTTTATGACGCTCTTTCATCTTCACCTAACACTTCATTTATAATGGCTGTTTCATAATAATGGAAGCTATCAGTCCATCATAAGAAAATAACTCGGTTAAAGCAGAAACTCACAGTCGGTTAAGCAGGACTCTACTGTATATTTCATTTTAAAAATGATCTTTAGAATATTTTTGTTAGTGTTCAGAGGGGGGGGGGGGTCATGACCCCGTGACCTCCCCCCCCCTTGATCCGCCATTGTAGATCACATAGTTTAGTATTACATATTTGATGATTACATATATTAAATTTAACTAAGTCGGCTATTAGAAAATTAGTAAAATCCTCTTTGTAAATATACTTTATGGAAGAGGGGGGGGGGGGTTGCAAAATCCATGTTCGCACCGGATGCAAAAAAAAAAGGCTAGTTTCGACCCTGGTACAAAATCTAGCACAATATACTACAAACTACGATTAAAAGTAATGACTACTGTAGTTTCGTTACTTGTAGTGTGCTACTTCTGACCCCTGGGTACAATTGTATAACTACTCCTTCTGCCACAGCATAAAATTTTATAGACAGATTTCCGGTTACATTTTTACAGATTTTACTGTATTACCTACACTTTCTAGTTAAAAGCTCTGCGAAACACAGATAATTGACTTGGCAATTTTAAGCATCACCCCCCCCCCCCAAGAAAAATATGCCATAGCAATGGCTCTGATTGTATGCTGCTCGAGAGATTTTAAAATACATGAATATTTCTTAAAATGAAGAACAGGAACATGAAATAAGCAAACCTAAGAGTATTTACTCATAATCCTCGATAAAAGACAATTTTTAAACATATAAACATAAAAAACCAACAGAAGTGTAACAAATATGAAATTGTAAATATTTACAAGGGTACAAACTTTTTTTTTTTTTTTAAATAGATAATTGAAACAGTTTTTGCATCTGTTATGTGTTGTTAATTTTAGACAATTTTTAAACACATTAACATAAAAAAAAAACTAAAGTGTATATTATACAACCGGTTAAGTGGGGTTTCATGAAAAATCCTTGCTTCTTTTCTGTTATGTTTAGAATAAATTATCCATTTTTTTTCTTTTATTAAAAACTCAGAGAAAAATTTAAAGTTAATAATTAATGTTAAAGCACTCCTCATTTACAAAATAAGAAAATTATGTATTTAAATCACAATTTGCTATATAACTAATTTGGGTACTTTTCGGTTAGCCGGGCGCCAGTGTTATATATTATATACATATGCATGTATACCTATATATAGGGTAGATGTGCCAGTAATGGACATCCTTAAGGAATTTCTTTACAAATTATTTTTTTATTATTAGTTATAATTATTATATTCCAGTTTTTTCAATATTATATTAATCTATCAACAATATTTAACCATTCTTATAGCCTCATTTCCCCATATGAATAGAAATTTAATTTTAAATAACAGAAATATACCAAAACACCCAAAAGCCCAGTAATGGACACCCTCTGTTCCAGTAATGGACACCCCATAAAAAGTAATAAATATAATTGTTTTTATGACTGTATTTAGAACCAGAATTTAATGAATACCTACTAATGAAACAAAATAGTTATTTTTAAATAAATTTAACAATTAGGATACTAGTAATTAATAAAATATTTGTGATATTCATTTACTGTTTGCATCAATTATTGTAATTATCAAAAGATCGAGGTTTTAATTATTTTAGATGGATAATTTAAAATACTAAATATCAGACAATTACAGCTATCAAATTATTGAAACAGTGGTGGATTTAAAAGGTAAAAAAAAAAAAAAAAAGTTTTGGAATATTAATGTTTAGTTTTGTGTCACTATTTTTAACAATCTTCCAGAGATTACTTGATCCTATCATTTATAATAATCAATATTACAAATATGAAAGAAATGATAATGTGAGTTGAATATTTTTTTAAATACTAAATAAAATAATTTCAAAATAAAACTGTAGAACTGATGTTTGAGGCCACTGATCTGCAGATTTACTAGTTTCATGAATATAACTTTCATTAATAGTATTACATTTATTTATTTTTTTTTTATAAGGAAACATTTAAGACAGAAAATGGATTTTTAATAGCTTCTGTAACTTAATTGTTTTTATTTAAATGGAGAGGGATTAAGACCTATGAACCCCTCTTTGACTGTGCTCTCAAACAGTATTTTCTGCTTCCTGGCTGGTTTGATTGCCAGATTATAAAATATGTGAGGTATATATATGTACTACATAAAAAAAAATAAAAAATAATAAAATAAAACATCGAAATTTTATTAATCACATAAAATAACTTAAAAGCAGCTATTTATAAAAGTTTTGGTGTTATTACATTTTGGTAAGTATAATTTAAAAATTAAATTTGATTATTTAGGTTTGCAGTTAAGCCAAAGTATTTTATGCACTATAAACATTACTAAAATTGCATTTTTAGCAATGTCTACATGGGGTGTCCATTACTGGAAAATGACTAATTAACCATCCCAGTAATGGACACCCCCTCTTAAAACCTTAAAAAGAAATGAAATTTTATAAATAGCCATTAGTATATAAAATTCAAAGTTTTCTATTGCTACTCAAACAAAAACATTCAAATTTTGCAAGAAAATAAATAATATATAAATTAATTAAACGAAGCCAGCTCTTAACCTCTTTATTAAGATTTTCACAGAAAAACAGCAAAACTTGAAACATTATTTTCTGCTTCCTGATTGGTTTGATTAAAAGTGTCAACAATAACATAGTTTTATAAAACATACAAGGGGGAATTATAAAAAAAAAAATAATTAAAGCTAAATATTTATTAGTTATTTTTTTATGAACCAAAAACATCAAGGGGTGTCCATTACTGGCACATCTACCCTATATATATATGCATATTTATACATATATAGAAGCTATATGTATACATACCGGGTGTCCCAAAAAGGACTGACTGATTTTAAAATTCAATAACTTCCAAACGGTGACAGATATTTAAAAAATTCTTGCAGGAGGGTTATACATAAGGTCAAAAGTTTTTTTACAGTGATTTTCAATTTTAGTTCGAATTACAAACAATAGATGGCGCTGTGATCAATAGAGGCTCAATTCAGGCTCGATTTTTGGTACTTCGTGGCCCGGATAATACATTTCCATCTCCTTTTTCAGCATGGAACAAGAGAAAGGATCAGAAATCGAGCCTGTATTTAGCGACTATTGCTTACAGCGCCATCTATTGTTTGTAATTCGAACTAAAATCGAAAAACACTGTAAAAAAACTTTTGACTTTATGCATAACCCTCCTGCAAGAATTTTTTTAATATCTGTCACCGTTTGGAAGTTATTGAATTTAAAAATCAGTCAGTCCTTTTTGGGACACCCGGTATATACATATGTGTGTATATATACATATATATGCATATATAGATATACATACATATGTATATATAACACTGGCGCCCGGCTAACCGAAAAGTACCCTAATTTTAAATGTTTTTAGTTTACATTTAAATTCTAAATGACCACAAAGAAATTAAATAAGAGATTTACATTGTTAAGTAAGAATATAACAGACTTCATAAAATAAACAATAAATTGCTAGTGATGAGATGCATATGCAGAGATAAGAAGAAACTGGATCCTTTAAAGGAACTTTCACAAAATATTTAATCTCAAAACAGGATTTTCATAAACTTTTCAATTTCAAAACCCTTCACTATATTTTTTGACTTAAAAATAGACCTTTCACAAACCTTTCCCACCATCAAACTGAAACTTTTACAAATTTAATTATTTAAAAGCGGGATCTGTCCTGTCACTTTTACATATATGTAAAGTGAAAATATAGATGTTACATACATATACTTTCTTAAAGATGTATAAACAAAAACCTGAATATAACGATCATTTCAAATTCAGAAAATTATGATTTTAAAACTGACATTTGGATAACTCAGAAAATTTATTTGCAGGAATTGTTTTTATTTTACGTTTAAGATCAGACAATACACCACATTTAAAAGTAATTTTAATACCGTGAAATAAAAGTTAATAGATACAGAATATTTTATTTTTAATCTAGCAAGAAAACTGCAACATTCAATTTTTTGCATTACACTAACATACAGCGCTGAAAACGTAAACAATTTGGCGAAAAAGTTTTGAAATAGCGCCAAAATAACATATGTGAAATATTATTAATAACAGCAAAGAAATACTTTTAATAAACGCAAAAATGAATTAAAGAAATTAACAGTTATTGAATTTAATTTTGAATACAAGATAGTTCAGAATAAAAGGTGGGAAATATATATAAAAACAAAACATTACACTTACCAGCAGTAAAGCGGGAAGCAGATGTGTCTCTTTTAATTATAATTAAGCTGTTATATGAAGAGAATCTGTGATTTACCCATCCTGCTCAAGAAACTAGGCTGTCTTTGTTCTCCTAAAAGTAATACTAATAGTAAAATAAATAAATTTATATTCATTCATGTTTCAGCCACATTCAGCGAGCGGCCATTTTGACAGAAATGTTGATCTTGAAATCCCCAGTCAAAGAGTGACGTCAACTTCCTTAAGCATTTGATTGGCTGTTACTGGCGAGTCGCTTGGCTCTCAGGCGTCAAAGACGCGCCGAACAAGAGAGTCGCTCGCGCTCCAAGCGACTCCCCTGGCCCCATAGCATTAACATGGAGACGCCTGGGATCCAAGCGACTTTGACTCCTCGTGTAATAACACCATTAGTTTGTCTTTTATAGGCCTTTAATTTTTTTTTTTTTTTCAATATTAAAATGAGAAAAAAAACGTCGGTAAAATTACGTCATATTTAAAACGATACATTTAAAAAGTCTAATTTAAAATAAATTTCTTATAGCGTCTTTATAAAATTGTTTACTTAGCCATTTTATACAAGCTAATTTTAAATTGTTGGGTTGATCTTATTTAACCAAACACGAAAGTAGCAGTTAGCTGTCTCGACAGCAATTTATTCTGTCTTAAAATCCCTCGGGCAAAGCGAAATGAATGGAAACCTGATTACAGGAGATCGCCACTAGTCGTTTAATTACGATTTAATCTTCCGTAATTTTTACCAATCAGATCGAATTACCGTGTTTTTAGAGTATTCAGTGTCTGGGTGGAATTTGGCGGGCATAGCTCGTAGGGGGTAGAAACATCAAATTATCTAAAACTATGTTATATACTACCGATATTTACATTTATTAAAATTATTATAACTGCATTTAACATAAAAATTTTAACAATGATTAAAATTATTAATTATTAAACAATTATTTATAAAGCCATTAAAGTGAATAATTATTAAACAATTATTTAGAAGGCCAATAAAGTTTATTTATAAGGCAGAATACACATAGAAAACTTTCAAATTATATTCACCTTAGATTTTAATATTTCTTTATGTCATTTTAAACATTTAGCAAATTTATAATTTTAGTCAATGATATTTTTTTGATCAGTTTATTAAAATCACGATTTAATCACTGATTTAAATTATCGGATAAAAATTGTTGAGAAGTTACTTAATAGCCAAGATTAATATAAACAATGAAGAATCAACCACGCATTTTACCGCAACGGAAAATATCTGGCATGTTACCCCACGGGAAAACTCTTACCATCAAAGTTTTCGTCGACTCAGCCCAAAGTATTGAGCAAGACGCTGGTGCCCCCACTGACGCGAAGAAGCGGGAACCGGCCACCATTTATGCTTTGTAGAAAGGCCAGGTGCCAGTACTCTCTAAAAATATCAAATTTATTTCTCTTGTGTTTAAACTAAGACTTATATAGGCAAATAAAGAAGTCACGTAAAAGATTTTGGACACTTACCAGAAGTGTTAAGGCGAAATCGTAATAAAAAAGTATCACGTAAACATTTAAAAAAAGAACACACATGGAAATTAAAGTATCACTAGGGAACCCGCTTCCTTACAACTGAGCATCGTTTCCCTACATCGCCTGCGAATATCAAAACTACGTGATACGGCATCTCACCTCAAGGGGCTATGCATATATAACGTTATCATTTCAGGGGGGAGGGGGAGGGTCTGCCACATGATATCGTAATATATCGCTAGGGGGAGGGGTTGTCTTTTGATATCGTTATAATTTTTGATCCATTTTTATTTGTAACTTGGTCTTTACATCAAAGTAGTATGCTAGTTTTTTTTTTAGTATGTTACCTTTTTTAGCATGTTATCTATTTTATGAAAGTACAAAGTTATTATTAAAATCATTAAATGATTATAAAATTATTCTATTCTAAAATGTGGAACATCCCAACGTTTGGCATACATATTCTTCTGTCATGCGTGTAAGCATATATAATCCACTTTTCGACAAACTATATGAGAAGTTTGTTTGAAATGATACTTGTGTTTACCAGAAAATAAAAGAGAAGGAATATTATCCACCTTTTTTGTTGATAAAAAGATTTGCCTGCACCACCCGGTGCAGGGAGCAAGCTCAAAAAGCCATTATTACAATTGAATGCATTATGTAACAAAAATCTATTATGAAATACATTTAAATAGCAACTATTTCTTTCAAGTTTTATTTGTTATATAAACTGATATTTTATTGACTTCTCTTCATTTGAATAAATAAAGTAATATGAAAAATAAATGTAACCATATTACTCCAAACAAAAGAAAAAAATTCCAAAAATTTAAAGAATCTTTATACATTGATAACGATATCATTACCAGGGGGGGGGGGGAGAGGGGTTCGATAGATGATAACGTATGATATCGTAAGGGGAGGAGGGGATACAAAATTACCAAAAAGTTGATAACGTTATATATGCACAGCCCCTCAAGTAACCCTACTTGTACTTTGAAAACATATGCAAGAGAAATTTACTAAAAAAATTATTTTTAAAATATAGTGGTGGAATAGATTAGAAAAAAAAATCATGTATTTAAAGCTATCGTTCGTTAAGTGTTAAAATAGGAAACATAGTTCAATCATAAAAGAAGAAATTTACTGAAAATCATAAAAATGACCTTTATCGTTTTTATCAAAAAATGTTTTCATGTATATTATCAAGTTTTCAGCATTATTCAATATGCATATCAGTTCTTAAATGTTAAAATAAAACTTTCATAAATTCTTATTATTTTGTCTTTTATTCACAGACCTGTAGGCGGCAGCGCAGAGAATAACCCCATCGAGTTGCAGACTCAAATTCCAGAATTAGTTGAAACTCTATTCGCATATTAAAACGCAATCAGTCTTCCAAGTCGTATCGTGGTGGAAAACACCTGAAAACCCGATTTTAGCGGTTGACTCATAGCCTTACCATTGTGTTTACCTGCTCCCAGTCTTCTACGTTTTCAGACCTTTGGGTGCAGGAAAACACAATGATAAGCCTAGGAGACAAACAGTAAAATTGATTTTTCAGGTATTTTCCACCAAAATATGACTCGGCAGACCAATTGCGTTTTAATATGCAAATCGAGTTTTAAGTACTTCACGAATTTCAGCCTCCAACTCGATGAGGTGATTGTGCGGGCTTCCGCCTACTGATCTATTAATCTGCTCATCAGTATTTACCATTTTAAAATCGAGTGTAAAAGCAGAAGTACCCAATGGTCGAAAATAAGAACACCCTACAATATAAATCATAGTAAAACTCAAATTATTCTTAATCTGCGAAAATATAACGACGAACGAATATATACAATTATCTTTTCCAAGTCGCCAACGATTTGGAAAAGAATGCTTTATCTTTTTAGACCTCAGAAATCAATTTATTTCCAATATCTAAAGAGTAATTTATAAAAACAAATTTTCTTTTACTGCCAGTCATTTTTGGAAACGTTTTCGAATAGTTTTACTGTGTATTAATCAGTGTTTACAAACCATAATATAAGGATATAAAATCATATGACGGAAAGCAATATTTCCAGTGTCTGATTTACGTCAGGGTATTCGGGGCACGGGCCCAGGCCCCTTGATTTTCTGGGCCTCCAAATGCTGATGAGGATTTTTCAATTATTGTCCAAAATCTGATGTAGTTTTAATATCTAATGGAATTTTATATTTCATTCTACATTCTATTGTGTTCATACATATTGTATTTTTATAACGTTGTATATTTTGTCATCCATTTATAATTAATTTATTATAGTGAATATCAAGCAGGACGGTCGTTCTGCCAAGCCAAGCTATATAAAAAAAAAAAAAAATGCTAATCCCACCGAACAAACAAGAATAAAATTACATTAACAAATACAGTTTCCTTCAACTCACTTAACATATATTTATAACAAGAAAATACATATAACATATATAACGATATTGGTAAAATTATTTATTGAATCTTTGCGATGATAACAATGCAAAATTTAATGGAATTTCCTACGAAAGGTATCAGATAACTACAGAGTAGAAATCAAATTGATAATACACAGATATTATGCGCAATTGCAGCAAAAATCTAAGTGTATAATATTTAAAAATTGCTAAAAAAAATAGCTACCATGGTTATATATTTAAAAATATATAAAAGATACCATTATTAATATTTGGAAATTTTTCCACAGAGAAACATTCGCCTTGAATACAATATTTCAAATGAAAATCAAATTTCAAATTATTTTTGCTTAAAAGGTTTTTGGTTTAGCGGTAGAACGTCAGTGCGCTATACTGATGACCCGGGTTCGATTCCCGGCATGGAATATTTTTCACTAAGTTGGTATTTGCGCCTTTTAAGCAAAAATAATTTGAAATTTGATTTTCATTTGAAATATTGTATTCAAGGCGAATGTTTCTCTCTGGAAAAATTTCCAAATATTAATATAGATTCATCGATGCTGGATTTAATAAAGTGTCTGTGTTTGCCCCATGTTGGTGGCTCACGGAAAATATTCCATCTTGTGCTGCGTTTGTAGCCTTGCCAACTTGTAATAGTGAGAAGTTCCAGGCTGGGTATCGTTCCATGTGGTTTAGCGGTAGAACGTCAGTGCGCTATACTGATGACCCGGGTTCGATTCCCGGCATGGAATATTTTTCACTAAGTTGGTATTTGCGCCTTTTAAGCAAAAATAATTTGAAATTTGATTTTCATTTGAAAAAAGATACCATTATTAATAAGCAAATATTTCAAAATGAATTGCTGACAATCAAAATGAAAAGATATAATTAAAAACATCATAAATAGCTTAATACATATAAACTATATAGCCAAAGATGAACGGTAACTTGCGATTTCAGAAGTTTTCTCTTAAATATCTAAAAAAATACATGAGGAATTATCCACAAACTCCAGGTTTGTAATCATAATAGTACAGGTCATATATTTCCGTGAAAATTTTTTACCGAAACCCTTTAGGAGTCCGTGAACAAACTGAAAGATAACGAATATCTTTTGGATAACCCTGTCAAAACTAATGTAGGAAAAGTATTCAAACTGTAGTTTATGATTAAGTGCCTTATTGTAAGTAACTGTGTTAATTTTTATGAGAATATGATGTATACTCATATAGAAATTAAAGTTTTAATAAAAATAGTCCCTGATTTTGATAAGTTTTTGCTTATAATTTGTAGAGTTCTTAATATAAAAAAAAGTTATTGTGCCAGAAAACGGTTGGATACACAATTTATTCAAAATCGATTGAGCCGTTTTTTAGATATAATTAGCTTGACCCTGACCCATTATGACCTAAAATGACCCACTAATAGAATTTTCTCGAACATGTGACCTATCCCAATGGACTACTCATGCCCCAAAATGGTAAATTACAAGATTTAGTCAAAATTGTTAGAGCCGTTTTCAAGATAAAATTTAAACACCCACACACAAAATTTTCGCTCGTATTATAAGTTTAAATGTTTATTATGTACCTGTGCTACCTCTTCATTTAGAATTGTGCTAATTATGAATTAATTAGTTATAAAAATATATAATTTTCAAATTTTGTTAAACCAATAAGCTTATGGGGTCATCTTTATATTGAAATATTACCAAATTCTGAAACTTTAGATTCCACCATCTGATTTTGATTACATAGTTGGCTTTTTTTCAGTACATTGTATGCGTGGGTACAAAACGCGGATTCATTCGATCGGGTAATTTAATAATTATGGAGGTTTAAAATTTTGAACTTCTGAGGTTAAATTCACCTTTCATCATTACAAAATAAATTGAAAATCAGATAGTTTTTGCAGAATAGCTCGAGAACTACTTTGCGGAATAAGCTGCAAGAGATCGCATACATGAAGCTTCTAGATGTAGACTTACTTTAACAACTTCAATAGGTTACACTTAATATTTCTTCAAAAATTAATTTCGAAAAACGCGTTTTCAAAAAAGAATATGGACTGTTACCTATTTTATTTTTTAAATAAATTAATATCTAGAAGCTGCTAATATCAGAATCCAAAATTTCGGCTCATTCTTTCAAGTTATTATTCAGTTATTATTAAAACAACTAACCACTTTTGGCGACCAGTTTGGTCTCCCTTAAATGTAATGCTATGCATTGTATCATGTTACTTTTATTCATAAGTTAATTTACTTGTTCATTCCCTCGCCAAATCCGAAGATTCTGATAGAGAAACCAAGAACTCAGTATATTTATATTAGCCAGACGCAGGGATTAAACCGCCAAATATCGTCCCTGTCGCATTTTTTCGTATTTTATTGATTTCATTTAAAATATAATCCTTTCACTCATTTTATTTAAAGTACATAACTTCAATTAAGACTGAAACATTTAAAATTCATGGCTCTTACTTATTTCTTAAGAAAAAGAAGAAAATAAAAATAAAAATAGTAAATGATACCTTAACTCATGACATTTAATTTAAACATCAAAGCACTGTTTTAATTTACCTCGCAAGAAATAAAAAATGCTAACTGGCGAGTTAAAAAATGCTATTCGCGAGATTTTTAACCGGCTAACATTACAGTGCCAAGACTTCTTTGCGATCATGAAAACTGTTATGTTAGTTTTATTCAAAAAAATAATTTTGATTAAAAATGGCTGCGCATATTAAAAGCGTAAATGTTTATGACAGTCACATGACTTGAACTATTATAACATAGATGAAATGATGGCGATGGAACAATATTTGGCGATTAATCACCTGCACCAACTACCAGAATGGAAAAGCGAAGTGGCCAGTCCGGAACTGTTGATGACCGTCACATGATTTAGGCTATTATTATAGAGATTACTCTCATTGCTGTGTTTTGTAACGATTGCAAATGGTGTTAACTGAGATTTTCAAACATTAAGGGGTTTTGAATTTAGGCCGAAAAATGGAATAGGAATGAATATTTTTACGGAAAAGGAATGAAGATTTTAGCTTCGTGTTTTTTGTATCCAATTTGTTATCATTTGAAGTATATTTCAAAAACATTTTAATTAAAAATTGATGATGCGGCTCTAGTAGCGTGGTTGGATGCCCTAGCGTGCGTTCCGTACGCTTTCAATACGCCGGAACCACCAGAGTCTCAATTTCCTATTCCCAATGAATTTGCGTTAAGGATTATAAAAGTAGATAATATCGCTCACCGCAAGAAAAGTGACACATCTCTCAAACATTCATTTTGCGTTTTATACCACTAATAGGTCTGTCATAGGTGTGTCTTACTACACAAAAAGTTTTTTGGGTGTAGTTATACAGGAAATCACTTTATTACGCTATTTGTCCATTCATGACCACAGAAGAGAGGTGGATTGTGGGAGGAGGTCAATTGATCCAACCCTCCAAACTTCATCATATGTTTTGATTCTTAAGGGTTTTACGCTTTTATGCACATTTTTACCCCTGCATGCAGAGCTAAGTGCTATAATTTCCAGTTATATTAAAATCATGAAAATTTCCTTTTGCCTCTCCTGTGAAATTTACTTTTGCCGAGATGTGTCAGTTTTCTAACGGGTGAGCAATATTGTCTATAGCTTCAACCACTTTAAGATCAGAATGTTGAAAATTAACAAAGAGGCACCGATTTGAAAAAAAAAAAAAAAAAAAAAAAAAAAAAAAAATCTGAACCTTGTTTTGCATTTTGGCGTGATTCTTAAAATATTTATTTTTATATAAAAATTGCTGAAAGTAGCACAATCTCCAATAAATTATATCATTTTTTAATTAAAAATATAATTAGCAACATGTGTTTAATAGATTTTGCCTTTTGATTCAGCCTGTCATTTTGCGTAAAATGCATTTATAGTGTTTCAAAACAGCGTAAGCCTGCGGACGCGTTGTTTAAAGCACTAAATAACTACGAAAGAACTTCGAATTCGGTCAAATCGTTGTACACGGAAAATATACAAACAATAGGGAATAGAAAAAAATGTAAAAAAAGAAAAATCGTTTATTTTTTTTTTTATTTTTTTATTTTTTATTTTTTTTTTTTTTTAATTCAACCGACAAAAAGCAAACCAGAATCCCTAAACTATTTCACCGAATGACTTCGCGTTTTGTATCATAAAGTAATATTTACCGAAAAGACAAATAAAATGTCAATAACTTTCGTATCATCAAATTCCAAATATGATATCAATAGCGTATTAAAACAATATTTATGGGTGTGTGTGTGTGTGTGGGGGGGGGGGGGTAATAAACGAGTGTAATTTTTTCATTGAAAATTTCAGATTGTGATACAATTTCGGTATGAAGACTAAAGCCTAACGTTTTTAAAAACATAAAATAAAAATAAACACACAATTTCCTGTCTAATGTCTATTTTAATTTTTTCTTCTACAATTTTCGTATTAACATCTATTTTATGTTCTTTTCTTTGACCGAATGTGCATGTATTTTTAAGTGCTTTAATATCTGTTTATCTTTAAAATCCTTTACAAATTTATTACGCTATTTCGAATACAGTTCCTTATAGATGTGTATATAATCAACTTTTTTATTTTTATTTTAATCTTAAAGAGCTGGTTAATGTATTTTTTTTTCAATTTACATAAATACCATTTTTAATACTGGAAAAAAAACATTTTTGAACTCTTAATAGTTCTTAATACTTCTTCGTTTCTCTTTATGTTGATATGCTTAAAAATTGTATTGTGCGGGGTTTCTTACAAAACATACTTACTGTAACTTATTTTATTTCTATATTCTTTATTTTAATAAACATCTTAATCTTTATATTAATCTATTTTAAGGATTTTACAAATAACGCCTACATGTTTTTAAAGATTCGTAAAAATTTCAGCAGGAAAATAGAATCTATAATTTTGATTCGTGAGTAAATTGAAATTTAAAATGTGAGTGAATATTTTCTATAAATATTTAATATTTCTTTTTAAATAATAAATTGAATTTTCGAAGTATGTCACACATGTCAGTGTGTATTTCACTTTCTACTAAAGAAATATTTATAAAAAATTGTTGAGATTTTTTTTTTTTTTTTTTATTGAAAAAAAAAAAAAAAAAGTAGAAATGTCTAATGACAAGAAATGGAAGATTTTTTTTCGGCTGTTGTTCATGTATTATAAAACTAGTCTTTTATATGTTTGCTAATTATGTTAATTTATATATAGATTGTAAAAGAAATGTGACTTTTTTTTTAACAAACAAAATGTACTTACTTGTTCAAAATACTTTTAGTCCAGGCAACAGGGAATTTTACCTAGCAAAATTAATGGTAGTACTGGAAAACGGCTTTCTAGATGTTTTTTGGATCGCTGAATCCGAATTTGTAACTTCCCACCAAAATTTTCTCCGGCAACCTCCCCAAATTTTGATAAAAAGCCCCCCCCCCCCAAAAAAAAAGGTTTTTATTAAAAAAAAATTTTTAGTGTTTTAGAGAAAAAGTATCTAGAAATTCAGAAAGCTGACAAAATTTCCAACAAATTAGATATATGACATTATGACTTAGGATGAAGAGGAAGGGGGGGGGGGATCTGCCTCGGAACATGCGCGCGGTGCTGCGTAAACTGAGTTGCGCAATTCCACTTAACCACTCACACGTTTACATTCGCCCTCCCATCTCCCCTCCGAACTTTCTCTATAAGGTTTACTTTAAGATTTTTGGGTCGCTGAATCGAATTTTCAACTTCCCCCAAAATCCCCCCCTGACCCCCCCCCCCCAAATAGTTGTTTTTAACCTAAATTTCTTATTGTTTTAGGTGAAAAACATTACAAAATTCAGAAACTAGATAAAATTTGCAACAAATAGGACATATGACATTATGAATTAGGATAAACGGGGAGGGTGAGGGCTGCCTCTGAACATGCACTGCGGCTCTATATGCACTAAATTATGAAGTTCAGGCAATTGGGGATTTTATCTGGCAAAATTAATACTAGTTCTGGATTTCGACTCACTTAATGTTTTTTGGATCGCTGAATCCGAATTTGTAACTTCCCACCAAAATTTCACCCGGCAACCCCCCCCAAAAATTGATTTTTTGAAAAAATTTGGTTTTTGAGAAAAGCGCGCGGGGAATGTTCCGAGGCAGCCCCCTCTCTCTCCGTTTATCCTACCCCATAATGTCATGTATCCTATTTGTTGCAAATTTTGTCTAGTTTCTGAATTTCTAATGCTTTTCCCCTAAAACAATAACAAATTTAAGTTAAAAACAACTATTTTTTTGGGGGGGGGATTTTGGGGGTAAGTTAAAAATTCGGATTCAGCGACCCAAAAATCTTAAAGTAAACCTTATAGAGAAAGTTCGGAGGGAAGATGGGAGATCTAATGTGAACGTGTGAGTGGTTAAGTGGAATTGCGCAACTTAGTCCACGCAGCACTGCGCGCATGTGCTGAGGCAGATCCCCCCTTCCCCTTCATCCTAAGTCATAATGTCATATATCTAATTTGTTGCAAATTTTGTCTATTTTCTGAATTTCTAGATTCTTTTTCCCTTTAAAAAAAAAAAAAAAAAAAAAAAAAAAAAAAAAATATATATATATATATATATATATATATATATATATATATATATATATTTTAATAAAAACCTTTTTTGGGGGGCATTTACCAAAATTTGGGGGGGGGGATTGCCGGGGGAAATTTTGGTGGGAAATTAAAAATTCGGATTCAGGAACCCCAAAAAACATCTATAAAGCCGATTTCCAGTACTACCATTAATTTTGCTAGGTAGAGTCCCTATACGGTCTCTATTGCCTGGACTATTTTAAGATAAATAATTTGATGCTTAATATAATTTTTTTAATAATCTCAGCAAATCTGACATCTCTAATGTCTGATCATGAAAACGATTTCCTAAAATTATCATTGTCTATGATCCTTCGGTGGAGCTAGTTGAGCTTTAACACTTGGGTACACTTCCCCACTTAGCTGAACCTGACTGTCAATCTAAAAGTAATCCAAAAAGTAATCTAAATCCTAAAAGTAATCTAAATCCTAAAAGTAATCTAAATCCTAAAAGTAATCTAAAAGGGGACCGTGGACCTTTATTAGGGCAAAAATTGACATTTCTTTTTGTGTGTATTATTGTTTTCCAATTTGTACTGCGTCATTCGTGGAAAACCACATGCAGATGCGATTATTTTACGCAAAGTTACAAGTGTTTTAATTTTGTTCATAAACATTTTTTTGGCTTTTTAATAAATTTTAAATCTGTTTTTCTCAATACTGGTGTTTCATTTTTTTTTTAATGCTCCATGCTGCTTATGTTTTGATCAAAATTCATGAAGTTCATGAGGAAGAATCCCGATATTACTTAAAAACAAACTCTGTATGCATTTTAATCTTCAACTTCCTTAAGACAATTAAATTTGATTTTTAACTTATTATAAGGCAGAATTTTGATGAAAATCGATATGTAATTCCGAAAAAAATATCTCTAAACAAATTAACTATTCAAGGGATTAAAATATCGATACACAGATTTGTTTGTAACACAGTTTTACGTGATTAAAATCCAAAATCGAGAAAATATCTGAAAAATTAAGACACAAGGAGCATTTGAAAATTTCGTTTTCAAAATTTTAAATTTTTTAAAAGATCTTAAATTTCTAATAAGATTGGAAATTTCTTTTAACGTGTTCTATATACTTATGATAAAATGCATATTTGCACAAAATTTCAAATGTGTATTATGAAAATTAAAAGGAAGTCTTTTGAAACGTCTAACGTCCCCTTAATACTGTATCAGCAAACAGCGTATAAAAGCGCTAACGAAGTCTCTATGTATTTTTGTGTATATGTTTATAATCCTTAGTATGGGGGTACACAATACAAAGTCTCTATTTTTTATAGGCTCAAAGCATTAAAGTCTTGGTTGCGCTCCAGTGTCCCACATGGGAACACTCCTACATTTAATTAGAATGTACATGTAAATTCATGCGGGAAAAAAATGAACACCCCTACTAACTCTGCACCAAATTATTGTAGAAGACAATTACTGGTACGAAACGATTGGAAATAAAGTATACTTTTAAATGATGTATATAAAGTTTGCTTAGGGGGCCATCTACATATCAAAACGAACCCAAATTTTGTTTTTTTTTTTCAATAGCAATATAGAATATCATAAATAAGTTTTACACCCTTCAATAACCCGGAAAACAAATTTTCATGAAATTCGTGCGATTAGTTTTAGAGAAATTAGTAATTTTAGAATGAGCCTATTTTAGGGGCTGTATTGAAGTTCAGTGCTCGATTGGCGAAAAGTTTCAGAATGACTATGTTACTTCTATTAATGTGTTATTTCTTGACAATATGACCATTTCACTCGCTGAGTATGTTTCGACTTTTGCCAGCCCAAAATGTTTCAATAAATTGAGTAATATATATATATATATTTTCAAATTATGCTTTTCTGCTCATCATAGCCAGCCCCCTTAAACCATCATTTTGAAGTTTTTTAGTCATAATTCGAAAACTACTTGGAGGAAAAATTTAAAATTGGGAATTCGCATGCCGCAGGATATAATAAATGATAAAATCATTCTATCAAAAAACTTGTAGGATGCAATTCATATTTTTTAGAAAATTAATTTCATAATTCATAATTCATACTATTAATTTTTTTAATTACAAAATCAATGTATTTAAGACTGGGTTTTTTAGTATAATAACTGCACAAAAAATTATCACGTTACGATTACAATTTCAGAAGATATTAATAAAAATATTAAAATGTAGTTTAACATTAGAATCTCTAAATTTTGAACGATTATAATTCAAAATCTTATCATCTAAATGACTTGAAATTTCGTTTCTAGGCATAGTTTGAACCGAAGATTTAAAATATGCTGTTAAAATTGAGCATTATTGCCTTTGAAAAATACAAATTTTGGTGTGGTTTTTACTTATGATGGCCCCTAACCAAATTTTATATACATCTTTAAAAGTAGACTTTATTTCCAATTGCTTGGTACCAGTAACTTTCTTTTAGTATAATTAGTTGCACAGTTAATATGGGGTGTTTACTTTTTTTCCACGACTGCACACTGCGTCTTTAAATCGCCATACCTCAGCTCTTATAAGAGAATCCTACCACCATTCTTTAAATCAAATAAAGGTCACAGCTTATATTGTACTTTCCTAAATAACCGCAAGTTTTTGACACCACGAAAAAAAAAATACACGTACATGGCAATTCGATAAGAAATGAATAAACATATAACAAATATGCATGTACAATGAAGTAGACATTATAAAAATAATTACACTTATATAACCAATTGTTCACATTTATATCTATGATTTGTTTGAATATCATTATTAATTAATTATTTTCAAACCACCCATCTCTTTGAAATTTCATGACTCACAAGAAGAATGTGGAAGGAATTCTAAAATCAATTTCCTTTCATCAAAAACCCTTTTCTCAATTAATTATGCAGTGTCTGCATAATATTGGGAAGTGAACTTTATTTTAAAGGTTTTTTATGATAATGAAAGTTTAATGCAAAACAAAGTGTTACGTTATTAAAAGTTTAGCTGTTCTTAGCTACATCACATTCCCTTATTTTCGGTAAAAAATAGATTCTTCAGCCAAAGAAAGGCTCCCCTTTTAGGGCTATCCATGAATCAAGTTAGTTTTATACATTATCAAAGGACACGAGGTGCTAGTCAGAAAGAGGATTCTGTATGCATCGAAACTACTGGTAACCCAAATGAGAAAGATCTGTAGAATAAAGCGGGTGGGCTACTACATCCCATCTGAGAATGTCTATTGTTATTATCAACGTTCTTTGATATGCGTCATATCGTTGAAGAACTGAAGACCTTGCGTTCTCTTCTGACGTATTCTGGTATTTTTGCTTTTAAATCGTGGTTCAGCAGTAATGGTTTGGTCAACAGTTTATTCCCAGTAATAATTTGACCAGGGTTGAGTAGCTCCGAATAGACGACTTCCTTCTGAACATACCGATTGCACAAAATCACTTTCAAATGATCGAGTTTCAAAATTGCTGTTGATGTGGACGATTAACCAGGCTTGCAATATTATTCTCTACTTCGGAATAACGTAATATACTTGTTTTGAATCCCCAGTGACGATAACATGCAAGTAATATTTCATTTGTTGCCATTGAAGCAGCAATTCTCATATTCAAAAACGCTTTTGATGGCTGTTGGCCTTAATTCGTTTGGCATGCAATTTCCTTGCTTTTCAAACACTCCCATCGACTTCAAAAGTTTCGATATTGTAAGTAGTTGAAATTGATATGTGTCCTGCAGTGCCTCCTATTCTGCATCTGCAAAAGTTTTCGCTGACCTGGTCGTTCCTTGTTGCCATAATAAAAATCGCCATCTTTGAATCATCGAATCCAGCGCTCCAATCGGTGAAATCGAAATCAAATCCTTAAAATCGATTTAACTTAATCACCATAAACTATGGTCAGGAAATGACTACTTTCAGTTTCCAATTTCTTCAAACGAAAATATAACTCTTCACGTACATTGCGTTTCGTTGGCGCAAAATCTTTCATCTTCAATGCACAAAACACATCTGTTGTTTACACTTGGACTAAATGAAATATACTGATTCTTAAAGGACTTTCATATTCAGGTCTTTCATATACCGCTAGTTGTTTTTAAAGTTCGAAGATTGTCTGTTCTACTTGCGCCATCTGTTGTCAATCCTTAAAATATTAGTACCCAGTAAAAATTCACCCAACTTTATATTTTTCTATCGTATTTTCTAATAATTTACTGAAAATTTATATGTCCCGTTGAATTTGCGTAAAATACAAAAATTTAAGCACATAATTGTAAAAAAAACCCCATCGTATAATGGAAATTAACGAATGATAATGGTATTTCAAAACCTCCGTTACTTACTGTGGTTTTGTTTCTTATAGATGGTATAGAGCAGGGACGGCGAACCTATGGCATGCGTGCCAAAATTGGCACGCGATGGAACATTTTCGGATCGGCGTTGATAGAAATACTAAAACACTAGAATTAAATTAAATAAAACACGCAAACTTATAAAAGTCCTTCCGGCCAGTGCCGGTATTACACTAATTTTTATCAGTACTAAATCATTATGAATGAGAATTTCGCGAAATTAGTCAGCTTTATCCAAGTTGCTTTTATTTAAAGTAACTTATATTTGGTTGCCAAATTCGGCGATATCTTGAAGTTCCTGCCATTTTAAGAGAACATGGTGGATGAGACTAACGAGTGAACTTGGTAGAGACCTTACTAATTCCTGTGCACATGCTCTCTCACATCGGAATCGGTTGATATATACAATGCATTCGCAGACAAAAAATCAGATTTTTTAAAATGTCACCCACATTAGAAATTGAAACTGAGCCTTTTTTTAACCCTTTAAGACCCGGAACATTTTCACATTTAAATATTACATTCTTCTGGTTATTAACTCTATACTGACCACAATGATACTTAAAAAAATAATTAAAAAAAATTTCGTCACCCCCCGGAGAGTTGAGTGTACCCGCACGAACGTGCGGGTTGGGCTTTTTCTAAGAAAGCCACTCCCGCACGATCGTACGGGTTGGGCTTTTTCTGTTAAATAATTACTTATAAGTTGATTCGGGATGTATTGGCTGAAATACTGCAATGGAATCCTTACTGGCTCTAAAGCCTAAAAAAGGAGAGAAAAAATTAATATTGGAGATGTACTTATCGACTTCAAAAAATTCATATTTTAATTAATTTAGAAATGTTTGCCTTATTTAAAAAAAAATTTATGATTTATTTATCGATTTTTTTTTCTATAAGTCTGTAACTTTTTAAATTAAAATTTAAGAAATGAAAGACATACCTGCAATTGCATGAAATCTAAAGGAGAAGAATGAGGTACAGAAATGAACTTCTTAACATCCCACATTTATTGTTTGTTGTTGTTGTTGTTTTCATTATCTTAGCCTCTGCCGAAACTGGCGTGGAGGTAGAACTTTTAGGAATGCGATCAGGGGACTTTGATGAGGAAGAATGATACAAAATTGCCATTTCTTTAGAAATATTTGTATTTTTTTCTTCATCGAGCCCATCTGAACTTGACAATCCTTCAAATAAATCTGCTTCGAATATTTTGTCCGCAACCTCTGAATTCAGAGTCTGATTTATTCATCAATTGGAATATTTCTTCTTGTGTGAGAATTATTTTCCGTTTAGGCATATGAAAAAGTATTTTATTTTGCTTTGTTAAAAATTAACAAAGCATTTAAAAAAAATGTCTTAGAAAATTTTATTAATTGAAAAGAAAAAAAAAGTAAAATTTAATTGAAAAAAAATCACCCATGACAACACCCAAGACTATATGGCATTAATTATATAAAAACATACTTCTTTTTTATTCTAGCTGTCACCAAAATTATTGAAACAGAAAACAAAATGAACATTGAGAAAGGTCTTACATTTACAGTAGCACTGACTAACCTAACGCCCAAGTCGCACGATCGCGCGGCTAACGAAATCTGATGTCCTATGAGAAACATAAATAGTGTATAATTAATGTTTTTTTATTATTATATTATACTTATTTTTAGACATTAAAGCAAAAAATATTTATCTAAGCAATTAGAAATATACTGATAATTACCTTTTTACGATAGAGAAATTGATGAGCCGTTTTCGTTGTACTTGTAAACAAAGCTAATCATGCCGGCTAAAAGTAAAACATGTACTACAACCGTCATCCGTTGATAAAAAATGATACTTTACTTTTTTTGCAAACCAGAACAATCGGTCGATTCGGGATTTCATTACATATGACTATTTTAGAAGCAAAAATTCACATTTATGTCTAACCCGCACGATCGTGCGGGTTGGGTCTTAAAGGGTTATGATAAAGACAAAACAAAAAATGCTCAGGAATCCTTATATCATGGTCAAATATTTAAGAAAGAAACATTTTTCAATTTCTAATTTTTTTGCACCTCACATTAAATATAATTTTTTATTTAATTTAATGGCCTCCATTTTGAAACAAGATGGCTGATGAAGCTGGCCAGCGAACTTGGTTGAAAAATTACGATATACTATACACATGCCTTCTTACATCGAAATAGGTTAATAAATACGCGTGTTATCACGTGACAAATATCAGATCGTTTCAAAATGTCAGTCATGCTGGAAGTTCAACGTGATATAATTCAACCATTTTTTAAGATATATACGAAACAAAAACTGCTCCGGAATCTTTATATCAAGGTCAAACACATAAAAAAATCTTTTTAATTTTTTAATTTTCTGATGATTCATTTTCAATTTAAAATTTATTTTTTTAAATGTCAGCTCTTTTGAAACAAGATGGCGAATGAAGCTGGCCAACGAACTCGATCGAGACATTGGTATGTACTATGTACACACCAAGTTACATGCAAATCGGTTCATAAATACGTCTGTTATCGCGTGACAAAAATCAGGTCGTTTCAAAATGTCAGCTAGAATAGAAATTCAAAATGCTATAACTCAGCCATTTTTTTAGATATAGACGAAACGAAAACTGTTCCGGAATCTTTGTATTAAGGTCAAACACATACAAAAAAACTTTTTTCATTTTCTAATTTTTTAGAACCTCATTTTAAAATTTAAAATTTAAAAAAAGTTTTAAATGGCCACCATTTTGAAACAGGATGGCGGATGAAGCTGGCTAACGAACTCGGTCGAGACATTGATACTTATTATGTATACACCAAGGTACATCGAAATCGGTTCATAAATACGTCTGTTATTTTGTAACAAATATCAGGTCGTTTCAAAATGTCAGCCACGCTAGAAATTCAAAGTGCTATAACTGAGCCATTTTTTAAGATATAGATGAAACAAAAACTGCTCCGGAATCTTTGTATCCAGGTCAAACACATGAGAAAAAAAATTCTTAATTTTAACTTTTTCGGTACCACATTTAAAATTTTAAATTAAAAAAAAATTAAATGGCCGCCATTTCGAAACAAGATGGCGGATGAAGCTGGCCAGCGAACTAGGTCGAGACATTGGTATGTATTATGTATACACCAAGGTACATCTAAATCGGTTCATAAATACGCCTGTTATTGGGTGACAAAAATCAGGTCGTTTCAAAATGTCAGCCAAGCTAGAAATTCAAAGTGCTATAACTCAGCCATTTTTAAGATATAGACGAAACAAAAAGTGCTCCGGAATCTTTGTATGAAGGTCAAACACATAAGCAAAAAATATTTTTCAATTTTCAATTTTTTGGTACCACATTTCAAATTAAATTTTTTTTTTTTTTAAATTTAGATTGCCGCCATTTTTAAACAAGATGACGGATGAAGCTGGCCAACGAACTCGGTCGAGGCACTGGTATGCACTATGTATACACGAAGTTCCATCCAAATTCATTCTTAAATACGAGAGTTACAGTGTGACAAAGATCAGATATATATATATATATATACTAGCAGTCTATGCCCGCTGCGCTGGTCAATATTTCCAAATGAACCTTGGATTAAACTAAATGGTGAATTTGAACTTGTATTTTAAACAATATGGATCTTCAGCTTGACCTTGCACATTACTGAAAACGATGCGAACGCCATTGCGATATAATATTATCTTAAGCGTTGGACAAAATTTAGCAATTAAGAAGTAATTGTTTTAGTTGATTATAAACAGCGCACTTATGGTCGGGTAATGAGACCGTTATGACAACAGGAATACCCAACAACCTCTGTAACTAATCAACATATAATGAAATTGTATATACTAACACCATTCCTAAAAGTCATGCAACAGGGCCACTTGTAACAAAATATGTTGTGTAGATTTTTTTAAAAAGGCTAAACTTTCATAATCAGGTTCACTTAATTTTTTAACTTTTACTGTTGCTCTATAACTAAGTACCCTTGAACAATATGTATACACTAAAACCTTTCCAAAATTATTACCTAAATAATTGTGGTATATCCTACGAAAGTATTATAAACAATCGGAATGAAATACAAATTTCCGTTGTAAATATATAGTAGATGATGATGA
This sequence comes from Maratus speciosus, assembly GCA_963932465.1. NCBI lineage: Eukaryota > Metazoa > Arthropoda > Arachnida > Araneae > Salticidae > Maratus > Maratus speciosus. The sequence goes on from OZ010800.1 coordinate 185,627,895, forward strand.
TGCGATTTTGTGTAATAGAATTCATAGTAAAGTTTTCGCTTCAAACAAAAACGATGCTTTCAACATTTAAGCTAATGCACCAATATGTGAAGTATCCGATTACGGAAGGTTAACTTGAATTCTCATGAGCAACTACTCAAAGAAAAGTGAATCCCAACAAAAAGTTTTCGGTAAAAAAAAGCGCCAAGTTCTCCTTAATGTTTCGGCCAGAAAAAGTAGTGATATCTGAAGTTCGCACAAGTTAAAAGCCAAACATCCCAAATCTTTCATTGAAAATGGCTTCCTGCGACTTGGCCGTTAATGCCTTCTACAGCATTTCAAAATTAATGATTGAGAAATTACACATTTATGAATTATTTAAATATTAAAAGTAATATGAGAATGCAAAGAGGCAAATTCACATAAAGACATTATAAGTAAAAGATTTCTGATAACTACCATTCAGTTTCAACAAACATTAGTTTTGATTACAAATCATTTAGTCCACTTGTGCTTTAATTGCCATTTTGTACGGTCTAAAGCTAAAGTCATTGACGTAAAACCCAAGAAATAAAACAAAATTTACTTACTTCAAATCTTACAATATGTTACATTATATTTTATTGTATAATATAGAAATCTTGTGTATTGACGAAAGAGATTTATTTCGTTTGAACATTTAATACACTTTGTTTGCATACATTAAGAGGTATTTGATTTATAAACTGATAAAAACTGATACTAATTATGTTTTAGCAATTAGGGCTCCTGAATACAAGTATATTGTTATTTTTAATTTCTAAGCATTTAAATAGACTGAAGTTGTTTAAATGCTTTTTTCAAATGTGTATTTTATTTCTGTACTCTGTGCCACAAAATGCCTAAAATAATCAAAAAATGTAGTTGGCATGCAGCTCATTGGTACATATTTTAAAATTTGAAAAACTCTCTCGAAGGCATTAACGGCCAAGTCGCAGGAAGCCATTTTCAATGAAAGATTTGGGATGTTTGGCTTTTAACTTGTGCGAACTTCAGATATCACTACTTTTTCTGGCCGAAACATTAAGGAGAACTTGGCGCTTTTTTTTTTACCGAAAACTTTTTGTTGGGATATCACTACTTTTTGTATGTTTTTTCAAATTTGTTATTCTAAACTATATTAATATGAAAAAACTTAAATTTCTTTAGTTTTATGCTAGCCGGGAGCAAATCTCCTCATTAGACTTTTGTTTTTTCGCCAATAGCAGTTTTCATTTTTCACATGTCTAAATTAGAAACAATGCTTTGATTTTCATATAAAATATTTTTGATTACGTTATTATTTCTTATTTATTTATTTATTTATTTCTATGATAAATATTCTATTAAAGAAAATGAGGGAAATGCATCTATTTTAAATGAGATGACTGAAAAGTATATATCTTTAAATGAAATGAATGCAATATGAACAATGGAGTTGGGAACATTATTTGGCGATTTGCCACTTACGCCCGGCTAACATAAAAATAACTAAATTTATTTTATTGAGCTATACAAATTTATACTTTATTTCTCTTTATATTAAAGTACTAGCCGCCTCTAGCAAGCAGTATTGACCGTATTAATTCCATGTTAAACATTGCATCATGTGTCTGTTATTCATAATTTAATTTACTTGCCCATTCTTTTGCCAAGTCGGAAGCTTTTGATAGAGAAATCAAGAACTCTTTACAATCATGGAAGCACATCATATATTTTGTGTTGTTATGTATTTCATCTTTGGTGACAAATATCGCTTAACTCACTTATGCATGTTTCCTTAGCAGTTACGATTCGTTCTCTAATGCGGAAATTTTTAATCCTATTAAGTAATCTTTTCTAATTGGGGTCACTGCCAATTGTTGTATTTTAACTGATACGACTGGGTACAAGTGAAATGGTTCTTATGAAATACTTTGACAATATCTGCATTTGTATTAAACCATATTGATGCTAATATCTTTTTTTTTCACGTTAACCTTTTCAATAGACTCGATTATGGAAGAATAGAAGGTCTACCGGCTCACTGCCATGATCCATTTGAAAATCTATCATTCTTCTCATCTGATCGTGTTGAACAATTAGTCAATGTGCCATGGTTTTAAGATTTTAACTAATTTTATTTGAAACCTGAAAACTAAAATGCGAGGAACCGGATTATAGAAGATTCATTCTAACGTACATATCGATTAACATGTTACATATTATAGAAATATAATAATCATAAGAAGAACTGGCAGTTTCAATGCTTTAATTGTTTCCGTAAATTTTCTTTACATAATACAGAAGTTTTAGCGGTGTAAAGATTAACAATATAGTCAGAGTAAGTATAATAACAGTACAATATAATAACAATAGCAGAGGCTTTGGGCAGTGACGAAACTATTAGCACTTTTGAAATATTAGTACGTTATATCATTTAACTATTCAGATGATATGCGGAAAAATAAAAATAGATGGCTCGCATTAATAATTAACTCATTTAAAAATATCCACTAGCGTCAAATATTCGCCAAGCTTGGCGACATTTAGTGAAGTTTCGCAAAATTTTGTAATATATCATGTCAATTCTCAAATCTGGCGACAAAAAATGTTTTGTTTATTCTGACGTCATAATGATGCATATGTATTATGTATTATACACATACCTATAATATGTATGATGCAAATGTATTATGTATTATATGCATATGTATAATATGTATGATGCATATGCATAAGTTCATTAACATCATTAAAACGCACTTAAAGGAATAGTGTTCCATAAACAGTAAGGATAATTGCCAGATTGACCAGAGTGCTATTGAGATTAGAATTCCGACATTTATAATAGACCGGGAGGCGTCTGTACACGCCATAACCTCATCGAGTTTACAGCTGAAATTTTAGAATTAGTTAAAACTAGATTAGCATATTTAAATGCAACAGGTCTGTTAAGTCATATCTTGGTAGAAACCACTTGAAGACCTAATTTTAGTGGTTAACTGATAGGTTTACTATTGTATTTCCCTGCATCGAAAAGTTTGGAAACATGGAGGAATGGATGCAGGAAAACACAGTGGAAAATCCACCAATTAACCCGTAAAATCGGGTCTGTAGGTGGTTTCCACAAAGATATGACTTGGCAGACCAGTTACATTCAATACGCTAATCAATATTTAACTAATCCTAAAATTTCAGCTGTCAACTCGATGAGGTGGTGATCTGTGCAGACTCCTCCCGGTCTTTAATAAAATTTCTTTTAAGGAAGTAAAAGATAGAAAGATGGACAGATAAATTGAAAGATTTGCCTTATTGAGATTTTTGTAAAAGCATATAAAAATTCATTCAGCTTGAAATCATGTAACACCTTTATAACTCAGGATAATTTTCTGTAATCGGGTTTTGGCGACTAACATATCATATCTATAACTATAATCTTTCTTTTAAAGATTTAAAATTAACAATAAATTAACAGTAAGTAGGCTAATAATACAATATAATAACATTAGCAGCGGACTTCGGACGCCGCATCTGTCGCACATCGTTAAAGACAGTTTATTAGTTACACATTTCATTTAATTAAAATGAGATTTTTAAACATTCATATGGAATTAGGATATTTTTCCACTATAGGGACCTTGGCCTTTTTTTTTTAAATCTTGGCGCAATTCGGAATTCAGAAACTGAGATATGTTGCCAAATGATATAAACAACTATGAAAACAAACCTGATGAACTTTTATGTTGTCCATATATGTATGTATACATATAAACATTTTATTTATACGTGTATAAAATATAGTTTTTTATCTACAAATTATTTCTGTCTGTATATAAAAATAAATAAACGGGTTCCTTACATCAAATAAATTGTATACATATGGAAAAAATTGCTTGTGGATATGAAACAGTAAATAGGTTGCCAGAAAATGCGTTATTACTAAATTTCTTTTCTCGTCAAGTTAATTTTTTCTATTTCGCCAAGGCTACTATATCGGAAAAGTACCGAACTGCGATTATATTTTGTTAAATGTGCTATTGTTTTAATATTGTGAATATATCATAACCTATACTGATTAAAATTTTTAGGTATATTAATTTTTTCTATTTAACAAACATCTTTGGAAAAGCATATATATAAAATGTTATTCTGATTGAAATCACGTGACCCCCTTCAAAACTCTGTAATCGAGTTTTGGCGACCAACATTGGCACAAGGAACTGTTTACGGCCAAATGAACACCCCCTGTTTGAAGGGTTTAGAGGCGGAAATTCTGTGTTTTCAGATTTTTCTGGTTAATTGTGCTACAAACCCGACTTACTTGTGAAATTTCATGATTCTACGACTTTTAGAAGTACCTTAGTTATTTGATGATGCGAAGTGAGTCAGTGACAAAAAAGCGCTTTTTCGGAATTTAATATTTCGAAAACTACTAAATATAGAAACATGAAATCGTGGAATCTTAGTTCAGTTTGACCATACGAGCATGTGTATAAAAGAAAAAATTCTATATCTCTCCCTAAAACGACGTTATGAGGGGGTGAAAAGTATGCCGAAATGGTTCAAGAAAAGGTAGCTTACGGCTTGTGCGAACTTGGCGGACGCACTGCCGTGCTCCCAGATATGTGGCTTTTGTGATACTTTTATGTCAGCCGGGCGCAGGTAATAAATCAATAAAGATTGTTTTCATAGCATATTTTTATTTTATTATTTTCATTTAAAACACAAACCTTTCACTCATTTAATTTAAAGTGCATGCCTTATACTAATTTCATTTAAAAAACTGAAAAGATAAACAATAACAGGAAATAATGCCATAAATAAAAGCAAAAAAATATTTTTAATTTACATACGAAAAATGTAACTACTGCTACTGGGAATTTTAAAAATGCTATCAGCGAGATGTGCGCACGGTTGTTATAAATGTACCCATTTTTTCTTCTTATCGAGGAGCAATTTATAAATCGCACAATATTATTCCAATTCCAATTTCTTTCATTGAGGAACCTATGACCGGAAAAAATGGAAAAAGACTCTTGTAGATTCTTCGGATGACGGCATCTGACGCCATAAACCGAGTTTATATATATGAAAATAATTTTTAAGTCGTTACAAACATTGCTTTCATACTTAAATATTTTCATTGGTACTACTTGTTATCCCGTCGACCAATTTCGCCAAATTATATAAATCGCCAAACCATTTTCCAAATTATATAAATTGACATAATCTTTATTTTAAATAACGAAATAACAAATAAATTAGCATAACATTAATAAAAATACAAATAAAACGTCGAAATTAAAATCACTTGATGACGTAAACACGTGTAGTTTGTTTAAATTCAAGTGAATTTGATATTTACGATCAACCATTATTGGCATTTAATCTTATAGTTTGACGATAGATTTTTAGTCGACGGAATATCTAAGTAGTACCTTTTCCATTTTTGTTTTATAACGCTAAATTCTCAGTAATTTTTTCCCTTTTATTTTACATAAAATCAGTATTTTTTTAAAAAATTAAGATGCTTGCATTTTTATTTCAAACTCATAGAGCCGTTTTTATTTTTTAGCCAAAAGGGTTGATTTGAATTTTAGGTAGATTTCGTAAGAAATACTACCTATTGCAGTCGTTACCATGGTGCGACTTTTGAAAAATTCCTTCATAACTTTTCATTATAGGACACCAGGAACCCAAAACCACCCCCACCTAAAAAGTTTATATATATATATATATATATATATATGTATGTATGTATGTATGTACTAAATTTTGTCCGCACGATAAAAGTCGCAATTATGCACGAATCATCTTCAAACTCACCAACAACTTTGAGATGGCTAATATCTCGGCGGGGATTGAAAATGGGCGAAATCGGGCCAAGAGGGTGGAAATGGGGAGGGTTCAAAATTTTGAATACTGTCTTAACATGATTCTGATAAAACCAGCTCTTACACTACAATGGCAGGAAAAAAATAAAAGTTTTTCGTTATAGCAGTTGCCAACAATTAAAAAAAAACAAATAATAAAATTCTCACCACAACAATTACTTTTCTTTTGCAAAATTTTCACGTGTAAAATTAAATAGTTTGACAAATTGAAAACAAATTGAGCATTACGTCATAAGTTTCCTAGAGCAAGATTTCAGCATGAAAACTCAAAATAAATAGTTTGACGAATTAAAAAAATATGTATATTGCGTCATATTGGAAATATAATTGACCTCAGCAGGTGAATATGTAACGCCATGTAAGTTTGAAGAAACGTATTAAAACATGATAAAAACCCGACTATGGAAATATTAACATATTTTAACACTTTAAGGTTCTCTGAATTTTTTGTAGCCATTTTTTAAACCTATTCCATATATCTCTGTGTGTGTATTCGTGTATATTACAATTTTCACAAAAAGTTTAGCTCCCTACAGCTCGCTCTTTGTGAAGAAACTGGGTTTTATCTCTAATCTTGATTTAACCCCTTGGGGACGAGCGGCACGTATACGTGCCGCATGAAGCGCTCAGAATTCTTGTTTTTCCTCACCAGTAAAATTTTACTGTAAAATCTGCCTTATTTAATCAGCGCATTATCTCGACTCAAAAAGACACAAATTTCTGTATTTAAGAAACGGTGACAAAAGATTAAAAATTTCGTAAAAGACTCCCATCCCGAAGGGGTTAAGTTTTGTTGGAGAATTTAGTACTTAACATCGAAATCTACCTCCGCCTGTAGGCCCGAGCCGGCAGGGATTTTTTTCCGTTGATAGAGTAAACCGATGTAATGATAGATATTTTGAGGTTTAGATGCCTAAGACACCGCCAAATTAGAAAAATATGAAATGTGTCATGAACTGTTGGACTTATAAAAATTTATTTGGTAGCATTCGATTCAGCATACAAAACTACATTAAAATATGCTATCATTTGACGCATAATTTTGATATTCGATTTTTTTCCCCTCCCCGTGCAAAAACCATTAGGGGTGACACTTTAGAAAATCCTTTCTTAGCAGAAGTTTATGTCATAAGAAGTATTTTTACCACGATTTTCAAGATTTTAGGTTCAGTAGTTTGCGCTGTGCGTTAATTAGTCCCCTAATCCAGACTTTATTTTATATACTATATTAGATATGCGATTTTGCGGTGAATCGATGGTCGAAAATTAGTCCAATATCATTTGAAATATTACATAACAGAGGAGAAAGTACGAAGAAAGACGAAGAAGAAATGACGAATTACAAAAGACTTGTAATTTTTTTTTTCAAAATGTTGAATTTTTCCATAGTAATAACGTATTAAAACATAAATTTCCTTAAAAATTATCTTTATTTCCTAGATTTCGAATGTGTGAATTTTCCTATAAATGAAATTGGCGATATGACTTGAGAAAATAGATAATATTTGCTTAAATAAAATGGGTAATATTCGTTGATCTAAGTTCGAGTTTATAAATATCACATGCTTTCTGAATTACGGCGAAAAACATTTTAAAAAGTATGAAATTATTTTACAATATGCATGTGTGGCAGAAATTCACACTGAAATTTAAGTATTCGATTCCATTTTTAAAATATTAACTGATATCTATATAAGTTACAATTGAATATGAAAATGTACTCAAAAAATGATCCCTTTCACCTAAAAAATCACCATTTGTGAGAACATCCTCAAGCTAATGTCACGCTCATGTATTTTTGGCTTAAAATCACATTGTTTGGCGACAAAAGAAAAATAAAAAATTGTAAAGAAACAAATAGTAATTACACATGTGACTCACAATTACATCTGCTTGTTTCTTCTATAAGTCACGTGATGGGACAATTAGATATAAAAAAAAAAGAAAAGAACAGAACAGAAAGAAAATGTCGTTAAAATTTCATCTAATCAAACTTTCAGATTCGTTTCCATATCTAACGCAAGCGATAAAGAGCCAAATATTGCGTATCAAGTGTAATATTTCTTATTAAATTAATTTTTAAGCATTACAAATATTTCTTTCAGGTTTTGATTAAATGTTTCCGTTTTTTAATATTATCACTCATTAAAACAGATTTTCTTCTTCTTTTTTTCTTTTTTTTCATTTAAATAAAATTAGTAACAGTTTTTCTTTTATTTTTCGAGGTTTAATAGCCGTTTCAATTTTTTTTATCAACGATGAATTTCGCCAAGAAATAAAATGGTAACCTTATCGCCCAAAATAACAGAATTTTCCCTCATAATTCTAAAACTAATATAGGTAGAATAATGTGTTATAGATTAAAACCTTCCCTGAAACAATACCTATCTAACGGTATAGGTTCCGTAAAAATCCATGCAGTAGAACTCGAAATCTAGGCGTTCGGAACGAAATTTCCGTTTGGATTTTATATATATAATAGATAATATTTCTTATAATAAATTATTTGGCACTTTTTTTATACTTATAGCTTTAATTCATAATATTACGGTTTTTGATGGTGGTAGGTTATGTGTAATTAATGGTTATATATATATATATATATATATATATATATGGATATATATACACTGTAACCGTTTCCAAGTACTTCAATCAACTTTAGAAGAAGAGCAAGATGTTACAGTAGTGAACAAGAAACTAACCAATACTCTACAAGATATTGCAAAGAAGATAGCCGGCGATGCACAAGTAAAGCAGACAAAGAAAATAACAGAAGAAACAAGAAGATTGATGAAGAAACGCAGAGAATTTAAAATGAAGAAAAACGATCCTAAATCAAGAGTTGAATATGCTGAATTATGTAAAGCGGTAAGAAAATGTGTTACAGAAGATATCAGAAAATTTAACTCTGATCTTGTCAAGAAAATTTTAGAAGATAACAAAAGTTTAAAATCAGCTAGGCGAAAACTTTTTGTTGGAAGAAAAGTTATTTTTGCACTAAAGAGGGCAGATGGAACAATCACCAAAATCAATAAAGAAATAGTACACATTGTCGAAAAATTCTATAACGATTTATATAAATGTGAAGGTCAGAGGGAAATCAACTTATGTGATCCACGAGAAAACTTAACCGAAACCGATGCCATAATCCCAGTGATGACAGACGAAGTTTTACAAGCCATTAAATTTATGAAAAAAGGTAAATGCCCCGGAGAAGATGGAATTACAATTGACCTTATCAAAGAAGCAGGAGAAGAATTTACAAAAATGCTATCCTTACTGTTTTCCAAATGTCTCCAGAAGTCAGATGTACCAGAAGATTGGAATAATGCTGTGATGGTGCTACTTTACAAGAAAGGAGAGAAGGAAAACATTAAAAACTACCGTCCAATCAGCTTACTGTCAGTGATTTATAAAATTTTCACCAAAGTTTTAACGACAAGACTTGAATCAGCTCTGGACTCAGCTCAACCTAGAGAACAAGCAGGATTCCGAAGTGGATTCAGCACAATGGATCATATCCAAACGGTAAGGGAACTCATAGAAAAACATAAGGAATATCATTTATCTCTTTGCCTTGCCTTTATTGATTATGAAAAAGCATTTGATTCGGTCTACACATCAGCAGTAGTGGAATCTCTGGAGGACAGTGGTATAGACAAACCTTACATCAATATTATAAAGAAGATTTACAAGAAAGCAACAGCAACCATCTGCTTAGACAAAGGAAAAGCAAAGATCAAGCTTGGAAGAGGGGTAAGACAAGGAGACACCATTTCGCCTAAGCTTTTTACTGCTGTCTTAGAAAATATTTTCAAGAAGCTGGATTGGGAAAACAAAGGGATTAGAATAAATGGGGAATATTTAAGTCATCTCCGATTCGCTGACGACATTTTAATTTTCAGTAACAATCCTGAAGAATTGGAAAGTATGCTAAAAGATTTGGCAGAAGCTAGCATTAATGTGGGATTAAAAATAAACTTGGAAAAGACTAAGGTGATGTTCAATTCATTTGCATCAAAAAAGAAAATCGTCTATTACAACACTGAAATTAAAGAAGTGCAAAGTTATGTGTACCTTGGGCAAGAAATATCATCGAATAATAGTATCATGAATGAAATCAATAGAAGAATAAGAAATGGATGGAGTGCTTTTGGGAAGAACAATATTATTCTGAAGAGTAGCATGCCCCTTTGTTTGAAAAGAAACGTATTTAACCAATGTGTTTTGCCTGTCCTAACTTATGGAGCAGAAACATGGACGCTAACAAAACGGATGGTACAAAGATTACAAACAACACAGAGAAGTATGGAAAGATGTATGCTAGGTATAAATAGAAGAGACAGAAAAAGAATAACCTGGATAAGAAATCAGACGAAAGTTTTTGACATCATTGAAAGAATTAAACGGCTAAAATGGAAATGGGCTGGGCACATTGCAAGAAGACAATACAATAGATGGAGCACAAACACCCTACAGTGGTATCCCAGAGATGTAAAACGGCCAAGAAGACGAGATCAGGTAAGATGGAGTGATGAAATCAGAAAAGTAGCCGGTGTAAATTGGATGACTAAAGCACTAGACAGGAAACATTGGAAAAATCTGGGGGAGACCTACATCCAGCAGTGGATTGAAAACGATTGATGATGATGATGATGATATATACACTATATGGCCTGTGAAATTTCGCAAACCTCTTCTTTTCTCAGCCAGACTGATTAGGCGCCGGTGATCCCAGGTCACGTGGTCTGACTAGAGAATTAATATTAAAAAACATTTTTTTCTTTCTTGTTCCCTTTTTTAGTTGGTTTTGTGAAAGTGAATCTTGAACGCAGCAGGTAATAAGCTGCGTATAGGTTTTTTATCGTGGTCTTCTATTAGAAGAAATGATGTTTAATTTAAAAAAAGGGGAAATTTATTTCCGAATATGAAATCATGCTTGACTTCTTGTTAGAAGAAATAGTTTCTGAAGTATTAATTGTTTTAAAAGCATTTCTCTTGTTTATAGTTCAGTTTGAATGTGAATCTCGAAAGCAGCATGCTGGCTGTGTATTTCTTGATCTTCCGAAAAGGGAGAAATGAATATTCTTGAATATATAAAAGAAATCTTTGATTCCCAGTGAGGAATAATGCCTTTAACAAATATTATTCAAATGTTTTCGTTGTAAATATTGTACATATTAAAAGTGTAAATATAGAATTAAAAGTGTAAATATACAAAGTTTTTAATTATCCTGTGCTTGACTTGGATTTATACTGAAAAACACCAGCGCCATTTTCAGTTGTGAAATATGTTTTATTATTTTAATGTGATTTTACATGAATCGTGAAGTTTTCGATTATGCTCTCCCAACCTTGGATTTAAATCGTGATAACGTGAAATTTCGTGGAACATTTGAAGATTATTCTTCAAGTTTTGGTGCCGAAACCCCGGAAAAAGGTAAGAAATACCTTTATTATTCTGCATGACTGTTGATTTCTTGAAAATATACATTTCTCATGATAATTTATTTTGAAAATTGAATTTAAATTTAAACATGGATAAACCTGATAAGCTTAAAAGTAAAAGAGCTACTGTTAGTGCAGCCATTACGAAATTAATCAATAAAATGTGATACATTATTATCTGTTGATATTGATAAAACTGATTGCGATTCATTAATGGAATCGTTAGAGCTCGTAAATGAAAAGGAAGCTCTACTAAAGGAATTAGATTCCGAAATAGATGAGCTAATTCAGGAAAAAACTGAATATGAAAAAGAACTAAAATCGGTAGAAGAATATTCTGAAAAAATATCCAGTTTGAAATTTAAAATTAAGATGAGGCTTAAAAAATGTAAAATCGAAACTGAACCAAAAGTTGTACTAGAATCAAGTAACGGTTCAAAAATCGGAAGTAAACCAGTTTCGGCAGTGAAGCTTCCTAAACTTAACATAGAAAAATTTTCTGGTGATGCAAGCCAGTTCTTAGAATTTTTTAATTTATTTACTAGTGCGATAGATTCAAACGAATCGTTATCAAAAATTGAAAAATTCCAATACCTGAAATCTTTGTTGTCTGGACCTGCATATAATATTGTAGCTGGTTTTGAACTGACAGATCAAAATTATTCAACTTGTTTAAAATTGTTAGAAGAGAGGTATGGTAAGCGGGAAAATATAATAAACTGTTACATGAACAAAATTCTAAATCTTGAACCAGTGAAATCCACTAACAATGTTATTTCTTTAAGAAAGTTTTATGATAATATTGAAACATGTATGAGAAATCTTGATGCGTTAGGAGTAGCATCAGGCTCCTATGGCCATTTATTACTACCCTTATTATTACGATTATTACCCGAAAATTTGATACTAGATTTCCATCGAAAACGTGACCCGATAAGGACTGTGAAGTCACCGATTTAATACATTTTATTAAAACGGAATTAAGATGTCGTAAAGCTACTAATTTAGTAAATAATTCCCAAACCAAGGCTTATGAAAATCCTAAAACCAAATATGAAGATTCTTCAAGTAAATATCAAAATTTTCCGCAAAAGAAAAATATACCTTCAGCTGCTGCTTTAAATACATCTACAAAACAGTTTTGCATATTTTGCAAGTCTTCTGATCATGTAGGACTAAATTGTTCGAAATTCACTGATGAACAGAAACGATATAAATTAAAGAAAGAAGGTCGCTGTTACAAATGTTTTTTTAAGTCTCATTTATCAATTAACTGTAGAACGAAAATTAACCCTTGTTCCAAATGTGGTAACACTACCCATAGTCCTTTGTTTTGTTTTAAAGAAACAGCAAAAGAAAATCCTGAAAAAGAAATGAAAGGTGCAATTGTATCTATGATGTCGGAACAAAAATATATACAAAATAAATCTACATTATTGCAGACTTGTAAAGTTTCTGTGTCTGCTGGTAAGGAATGCTTGTTGGCTCGCGTTTTATGTGATAGTGGTTCAGAAAAATGCTTCGTGAAGACATCGCTAGTACAAAAATTAAAATTGAAGCCATTGCGAAGAGAAAATTTATTTGATTATCCTTTTGGGCGGAGACGCCCTTATGAATCTTGTTATGAAGTTGTTGCTCTAGAATTATCCAGTGTTGTGCAACCTATTAACTCGATAAATATCGAAGCACTAGTGGTTGATAATATAACTGGAGCTTCTGTGAAAACTCTAGAACCAGAACGTCTAGAGATAATGAGAACAAGAGGCTTTAAGCCTGCTGATACAGGTCTTGAACAGGAAATAAATATTTTGCTAGGGTCTAACTTTTTGTGGAAAATATTAAAGGGAATAGAGGGAAAATTGACAAAAGAATTATACGTTGCAGAAACTATTTTCGGTCATACGGTGCAAGGGCAGATAGAGTCGAATAAAAAAGATGTAGCTTGCTTACGTGTTTCAGTTGAAAATATAAATACTCAGCTGAAAGCATTTTGGGATCTTGAATCAATTGGCATTGCTGAAAGCAATGAAAAGAACATTACCGATCATGAGGTAATAAAAGAATTTAAAGAAAATTTAAAATTCGTAAATGGGCGTTATGAAGCAAAATTATTGTGGAAAAATTCTCGTGAATTAGAAATAATCTTGAAGTAGCAAAGAAGCGGTTTTCTAGTTTAGAAAATAAATTCTTGAAAAACGATTCTTTATTTAAGGAATATAACTCCATTTTGCTAGAGCAGTTTAATGAGGGTGTAATAGAATTGTGCACCGAGAAAGATTCGAATAATTCCTATTACATGCCACACAGACCTGTTATCCGTGACGATAAAACTACAACAAAAATGCGCATAGTCTATGATGCTTCTTCCAAATATGGTGATTCTCTATCATTAAACGTATGTTTGAATCACCCCCCTAACTTAAATCCTAATGTTTTAGACATAATTTTGAAATTCCGTTTACATAAAATTGCCTTTTCGGCTGATATTGAAAAAAGCTTTTCTGCAAATATCTGTAGCCGAGGAAGATCGCGATTATCTTAGATTCTTATATTATGAAGATTTTGATAAGAATAAAAACATAGTACCCAATAGAATGACCAGAGCTACTTTTGGTGTCACCTGCAGTCGCTTTATCCTTGCTTGTACTATTAAGCACCATATTAATAAATATAAAAGCTCTCATAATAAAACATTTGAAATCCTAAATTCTTCTTTTTATGTTGATGATTTGTTTTCAGGAGAAAACGATGTTCTAAAAGCCTTTAATTTAACTAAAGAAGCTGTTGATATTTTGAAAGAAGGGGGGATGAAATTAAGAAAATTTGAAACCAATTCTCAGGAACTTAGGAAAAAATGGGTTGACGAAAACATTCCTGTTTCTAGTCTCGAACCCCCAAATACTTCCTTGAAAATTTTAGGATTGATCTGGAACAATACAGAAGATAAATTAGGACTAGAATTACGACCATTGTTAGAAAATTTAAGCAGTGATTCTTGTACAAAACGGAACGTTTTGAAAATTGCAGCTACATTGTTTGATCCAGCCGGATTTATTTCCCCTTTTGTTAATCGTGTCAAATGCCTTTTGCAGCAATTGTGGATAATGGGAATATCATGGGATGAAAGTTTTTGTGGTGAACTAGAAAATAATTGGCAAAATTGGCTTTCAGAAATCCCTGATCTCACACACTTGCAAATTCCCCGACACTATTTCAACAACCTGATCATGGAAAAGGAGCATCTCCAACTGCATATTTTCACTAATGCTAACCCTAATGCGTATGGTGCAGTGGCATACTTACGGTATCCAATTTCTAAAGATAAATTTAAAACTAGTTTTATAATGTGTAAGTTTAGGGTTGCTCCCTTGAAGAAGTTAACTCTTCCTCGTCTTGAACTCATGGGAGCACTTATTGGTGCCAGAATGGCAAAGTTTATCACGAACGTTATCCAAGTAAATAATACTATTTTCTGGTCGGACTCAGAAATTGTTCTTCATTGGCTTAAAGGGCCAAAATAAAAATGGAAACCATTTGTTAGTAATAGAATAGCTGAGATTCATAATTTGTCTGATCCTAGTTTATGGAGACATTGTGATGGCAAACTTAATCCCGCAGATTTAATAACGAGAGGTTGTTCTGTGAAGCATTTAATAAATTCTCAAAAATGGTGGTATGGTCCTGAATTTCTTTCCCTTCCCGAAAATCAGTGGCCTAGGGTTAAAATTGCTGCATATCTATTACCTGATGTTTCTGAAGAGAAGTCTAAAAAAGCAGCCACCATTTCTTGCGTTGTTCAAACAAATAAATCTGATGAAATTCCCATTTTTATTCTTGAAAAGTATAGCTCCCTAAAGAAATTGCATCGAGTAACTGCATGGATATTTAGATTTATTTCTAATGTAAAATTAAAGGTAGAAAAAAGAAAATTTTCAGATTTATCAGCTGAGGAAATGTTACATGCTGAAAATTTTTGGTTAAAGCTAGTGCAGGAAGAAAGTTTCCCTGAAGTTATTAAAAGCTTGAAATGTAACAAGAGTATCCCTAAAGAATCGAATCTTCTACAGTTAAATCCTATCTTGTCAGATGAAGGTTTGCTGTTGGTACGAGGACGGTTACAAAAGTCTAACTCCTCATTTTATGAAAAACATCCCGTAGTGATTCCTGCAAAACATAAATTAACTGAATTAATCGTGAAAGATGCACATGAAAAAGATTTTCATTCAGGAGTTTCCAGTACATTGGTACAAACGCGTGAAAAGTTTTGGATTTTAAGATCAAGGCAGTGCATTAAATCAGTCCTGAACAAATGTACAATCTGTAAGAAATTTAACGTACGCCCTGGTCAACAAGTTATAGCCCCTCTTCCAGGTGACCGTATTAACGAAGCTCCACCGTTTTCAGTAACAGGTGTTGATTATGCGGGACCCCTATATGTGAAGGGGAATGAAAATAAATATTATATTTTATTATTTACATGTGCTATCACAAAAGCACTTCATTTAGAACTAGTAAAAGACATGTCAACAACAGAATTCCTGTTAGCATTTCGCAGGTTTTTCTCACGAAGAGGACTGTGTGCTGTAATTTATTCAGACAACGCCAAAACTTTCAAAAGAGCTGATCTTGAACTAAAAGAAATGTGGAAAGTAATCCACCATCCTGATGTTAAAAAATTTTTCGCCAATCACAGCATATCCTGGAAGTATGTTGTAGAGCGTGCAGCCTGGTGGGGTGGCTTCTATGAGCGAATGGTTCGCTCAGTGAAAACTACCTTGCGTAAAGTTATTGGAATATCTTCCTTAACATTGAGTGAATTAGAAACTCTTCTAATTGAAGTAGAAGCTGTAATTAACTCTCGTCCGCTGACTTACACGTATTCCGAGTTAGAAGAACCATCTCCTCTTACTCCTGCACATTTTTTAATCGGAAAACGTATCTTGTGTCTACCTACCATAAAAGTGAACGATTTAATTTTACCAACAACGAAAGAATCTTTAGTGAAACGCTTTCGTTTACGTGAGACTCTTCTAAATCATTTTTGGAAGCGTTGGAAAAATGAGTATCTTCTCAACTTAAAATCTGCTCACTACACGGACCAGAATAAAACTTCAGACTTTAAAGTGGATGATGTGGTGCTTGTACATGATGAACACTTACTCCGAAGTTTGTGGAAGTTAGGAAAAGTTACTAAAACCTTTATGGGCAGAGACGGCAAGATAAGATCTTGTGAACTCAAAACAAATAATTCATTTATTAAAAGACCTATAAATCTATTGTACAATATTGAACTCACAAACTAAAAAAAAAAAAAAAAACTTTGATATTATTAGAGACTCAAGAACTCTCATTGACATTTGTCTTTCAAAACAAATCTTGAACTGTCTTAGCTATTGACTTTAAAAAGATTTTTATTTTTTTTTCACTTAAAAAAAAAAAAAAAAAAATGTTTCTTGTTTGATAATATTTCTAATTTTTAGTTTAATTTTTTTTTGTGTTGAATATTCTAGAAAAAGTTGTATAGATTTAAATTGTTCTTTCTATTTTTAGTAGCAGAAACATCTTGGCAAATTTTTTAAATTGTTTATTATTTTATTGAAGTCCAGTATGTAAGTATATATTTTGATTTGTATTGTATTTATGTATAGTGTAACTGATAATTTTTTTGAATAATTTTATTTCTACTTTAATTATTTTGAATCCCCATTTTGATGAACCCTTGTTCATCTGGGGGGAGTTTGTGAAATTTCGCAAACCTCTTCTTTTCTCAGCCAGACTGATTAGGCGCCAGTGATCCCAGGTCACGTGGTCTGACTAGAGAATTAATATTAAAAAACATTTTTTCTTTCTTGTTCCCTTTTTTAGTTGGTTTTGTGAAAGTGAATCTTGAACGCAGCAGGTAATAAGCTGCGTATAGGTTTTTTATCGTGGTCTTCTATTAGAAGAAATGATGTTTAATTTAAAAAAAGGGGAAATTTATTTCCGAATATGAAATCATGCTTGACTTCTTGTTAGAAGAAATAGTTTCGGAAGTATTAATTGTTTTAAAAGCATTTCTCTTGTTTATAGTTCAGTTTGAATGTGAATCTCGAAAGCAGCATGCTGGCTGTGTATTTCTTCATCTTCCGAAAAGGGAGAAATGAATATTCTTGAATATATAAAAGAAATCTTTGATTCCCAGTGAGGAATAATGCCTTTAACAAATATTATTCAAATGTTTTCGTTGTAAATATTGTACATATTAAAAGTGTAAATATAGAATTAAAAGTGTAAATATACAAAGTTTTTAATTATTCTGTGCTTGACTTGGATTTATACTGAAAAACACCAGCGCCATTTTCAGTTGTGAAATATGTTTTATTATTTTAATGTGATTTTACATGAATCGTGAAGTTTTCAATTATGCTCTCCCAACTTTTTTGCTTATAATTTGTAGAGTTCTTAATATAAAAAAAGTTATTTTCAGAAAATATGACAAACAACATTGTACACAATACCCCGCAATCAGAATGAAAGAATAATAAAATTTGGATGAAAAATGAGCAGGTTTACTAAAAACTGTTTCATTGCACATGCGCGAATGCAATTAAAATATAATGTGCATAATGTGTTAGCTAAATGTATAGAGCAACTTTTGTAGAAGTCTCAACAACATAGTTTGAAAAGTCTGATAATAATCGTTTATAGAATAAGCTCAAAATCCGTTGTTCCGAAAATGAAGCTAACACATAAGGGGTTTTATCCATATATCCATTGATTAGTGCAAATTTAGCATACACAATATTGGGCGTAATACTGTATTTGGATACAATCCCTCATCTTTTTGCTTCATTTTGAGAACAACGGATTTTGAGCTTATTCTATAAACGATTATTATCAGACTTTTCAAACTATGTTTTTGAGACTTTTACAAAAGTTGCTCTATGCATTTAGCTAATACATTATGCACATTATATTTTGATTGCATTCGCGCATGCGCAAAGAAACATTGTTTAGTATACCTGCTCATTTTTCATCCAATTTTTACTATTTTTTCATTCTGATTACGGGGTATTATGTACAATGTTGTACGTCATATTTTCTGAAAAGAACTTTTTTTTATATTAAGAACTCTGCAAATTATAAGCAAAAAACTTGGCGAAATTTGGGACTGTTTTTATACAAACATTAATTCTCTACGAGTATACATGCTATCCTCATAACAATGAGCACAATGTATTACAATAAGCCACTTATTAATAATCTCGAGTTTAAACACGTTTCCTCTATTAGTTTTTACAGGGTTATCCAAGAGATCTTCGTTCTTTTTCAATTTTTTGACGGTCCCCTATGGGGTTTCGGGAAAAAATCTTCGCGGAAATATGTGACCTGTACTATATTGTTTACACACCTGTAATTTCCGGTTAATTCCTCGTGTATTTTTCTAGATATTTAAACAAAACGTCAAATATCTCAAGTGACCGGCACCTTTGGTCATATAGTGTTTATAAATATAGGGGAGAGTAGCCGAATTTGGACCACTTCGCATATTTTCAGGTGTAACTCGCTTAATTTTTGGAATATCTGCAAAATATCACAACACGGTGTCAATCTATTCATCTACGAACTAAATAAATCCTTAGATCAACTTCTTTTTGAAAATCCTAAATTTTATTTTACTTTGAAAAATGTATCAAAACTGGTCCAAATTCAGCAACTGATAGCCTAAGTTGGATCCCAGTCTCCTAAATTGGACCAAACAATATCAAGTTGTTTTAATGACTAGGGAATATAACTATTTTTATTAAACAGCAAAGTCTGCGATGAATGAAATAATCAAACGAAATAACAGCAATGAAATATAATGAAATCAAATATCCGAAAGTAAGAAAAAATGTTTTACATCAAAATAAATTCAAAATATAAATCGAAGTTGTAAGTAATTAAGAATAGAAATTATGGAACTAATTGCCAGTTACTTGAATATCATGTAAGGAGTGATGCAAAGCTTACATATTAATTTCTTTTATTCATTTTTTATTCCAGCGCACACAACATGGAACCGCATTTGGCAATCTGAACACTGAATCATTTCTGCTATTTTATTTTCTTACAAATTAGGCAAAACCAATTATCACTGTCTAGATTTTTTTTTTTAGATTCTGAATTATTAGATATTTTTTAAACAGAAGTTTTCTTAACATTATGTTTGTAGTTCTTCCCTTCCATCATTTTTTTTCCAATTGCATTTATCCTATTTTTTAAAACTTAATGTTCCAATTCGTTTTGTGCTGCAAGAACTTCCTTTTTGTCGGTTTTTTTTTTTTTCATTACAAGTTTACTCTATATGGCGAAGATGTTAACACAACTGTTTTTTCGCTCACTCTGTACTTTGATTTAACTGAATTTAGCAAGGGAGATAACATTTATAATGATTTTTTTGGCTTTCTGGGGATTTTATAGCTGCATCTTTCTTGCAGTTCAATTTATTCAAAACTTACTCTCTCCTTTTCGTTTCCTATATCTTTAACATCTTTTGCTGCCATGGGTGTTTTCCTTCCAGATAGTTTGTCTGTGTCGTTTTAAACATTTTCAACGTTATATTAAAAGTATTTAAAAAATATGCTGTATTGAAAAAAAACTGCGCTTCAATTAATTAAACGCAAAAAATATACTCAAACAATGTTGAATTCATGGGTCCACCCCGGAGCCTTGAAATAATTACCCCTCCCGGAAGGTTTGAGGTTTTATACGTTTTAATGGCGAAAAATTGTAATTCCACCCTAAAGAACTGTAAAAAGTCTGCCACCCCCATCACGGAACCGCAAATATCCTACAGAAGGGAAATGCTTGATTTCAACTCTGTAAATCAAATATGCCGTAGGAATAATGAATTCAAAGAAAATAAATACAATTACATACAAGATAAAAGAAATTGCCAACAAAGTTTATTGCATAGATATATAAAAATATTTTTATGTTTATATAGGCCTAAACTGTATAAAAAAATTAATCCAGACATACAAAAAAAACTTGCATGGAGATAGTAATCCATTATAAAATATAAAAAAATAGTGTACCAAGCGTACCGTCCGCGAAATTCATTATTTGCTTTTCAAATTTATGATCTATATTTGGTCCAATTTAAGCAACTTAAATTGGCCCAATTAAGGCAACTGTGCCACTTTTTAAAACAGATAATCTCAAGACTAAAAACAAAAACGAAATCAAACAAATCCGCGTGAACAATAAGAGCAATAAACAGATGAATTTAGATATGTATATGACAACATAACAACTTACCTTAGTTTTAAAGTATTCACTTACGTTTAGTAGGAAACACTATATCAAAACAGCTAACTTTGGGTTTTTTAAAATTGTCTGAAAACAGCACATGGTAGGCGTTTGCTTCTCCTAATCATAAATTACATCATTCTGATAAGTTGGATTTTAGCGGTAGATGTCGTCTATTTCTGTAATTTTCGGCAGAATGGCAACGGTCCATTTAAAGCGGCGGTTCAAATATGGCTACTCTCCCCTATATATATATATATATATATATATATATATATATATATCAACTTTTGAACGGAGGGTGGTTTCGGTATCTGGGGGTCATGATCGATGAAAATATATCAATTTTTTTTTTAAATCGCTTTCCTCCGAACGGCTGCAATACGTAGCTTTTTGTAATGAAAGCTACCTAAAAGCTGGGCATTTCTTTCTTTTCTTTTTTTTTTTTTTTTTTTTTTTTTTTTTATTGGAAAGCAACTTATTGAATTTCAAAATTACTTGAATGTGGGCTGAATAATTTATCAAATTAAGAAAAGGTTGGGAGAATATCAAATAAAAATATCAGGCATTATAAGCAAAACTCCCTGTGATAGAACTTAAGCGACTTGGTTTAAAATATGTAGTTTTCACAATTGCTCGCTCTATTTATGCTTGCAGGTCATTATTTTCGGAAATGATACGAAAATCCTAAATATTAGAAACCCAAACCACTTGTTAGATAACTCGAATTGAGCTTTCATTTTATTAAAAGTAAGTACTTTAAAGACCATATTAATATTTGACATAACCGACATCGCATTCACCATATTATTACTTTATAATATTTGTTAGTCTAATAATTAGATGTATATTGTCCCAGATTTTTCAATCCCAATGAGTAAAAGTCGAGAAATTTTGATGCAATAAATTATTTTTTGATGCTTGCACGTCATGGTCACGTAAAACATTTAAAAAAAAAAAAAATGGGCACACGGATGTAAACAGTTTCGCCGACCCTGGTACAGGGATAACTTTTGTTCATCTGGAAATATCTAAACATTTTCTACACGTTATCAAAACCATTAATATTAATCATAGCTTTAAATATGCAGTCATGATATTCTTGATGTTGATTCTTATTATCTAAAAATAATGTAAGTCACTTTGCTAATTTTTCGAAATATGAAATTATCAAAATTTTGCTATATAGTACTATAAAAATCTCAATTGTGCTTGTCTTCATTTATTGTATCACATAAAAAAAAGAAAAAAATAATGAAAACATTACAATACGATTTTTTTTAACTTTTTTTAGAAGGGGAGGGGGTTAGAAGAAAAGAAATATACAAATTTTCAAGCATCACAAGTAAAATACGTAACATTATCTAACCTTGACTTCTTCTATTATATGAAGATTTAAAAATATATAAGAACATTATCAAATTTTCGGAATGAATTTATGAAATGATCTAAATTAAGTACCTACTTTCAGTGTACTATTTAAAAAAAAGTAGAAATAAAATGCAATTTTAAATAAGTCAACAACCCTTCATGTAAAATATGGATTTATATTCGAAAAGAAGATTAAATTACTATTTTTTTACATTTTTTATGTGCTTATATTGTAAAAAAGATGCAAATAAATTCGGGTTTACTTTTTTTCTGAAGAACAGAAAAAATGCATTTTTCGGTGCATTCTTTTTTGTTTATCTTTTGTACTTTCTTAGCTATTTGGAATTCTGTTATACAATTCATGTGCATCTACTACAATTGTGTTTTTTAAGTTTATTTCCTTCAATCATAAATTTATGAAAGCCTTAATTTATTTATTAAATTAAAGTATTAATTTAAATAATGTAAATGCATTAATATAAATTAATCAAGCATTATTAATTTCTTCAAAATTCAGTTACTTTACAGAAGGAAAATGCTGTTTTAATCCATAATTTTGTTTCTTGGCAAATTTATATTATGTCTTTAATTCTGCTTTACTAAGATAATTTTCCATGAATAATAATAATGAAAAATAGTTATTCTTTTATGCTGCACTGGAGTTCAAGGATATGAAGAATGCTTTGAATTTTAAAATTACACTAATATTTAAAAATTTATTTGTCATTGTTAAAAATATTTAGAAGAGATTATTATCAACATTTATATAATATTAAATCTTTTTGGAATTCAGTCATCTATTCTTGTCTATTCATGCATATCTACGCAGCAATTTATTTTTAATGACATTTTACTTTAGTTTTATGTTTCTAGAATAGTACGTTTTCAAAAAAATCGTTCGAATATAACAAGGAAAATTCTCTGCGAATCCATAAATTTTTATTGGTGTTAAATTCAGATTCCAAAAGTGTGTTTCGACTTTCTAAGTGTCTGGAATATTGGTTTTGGAAAAGTAAATTGAATTTTCTTTGCATATACGCAATTAAGAAACAAGAATCGACCCCGTTCAGTATCTATATTGAATTTCAATGAGAGAAAAAATACCACGAAATTTAAAATTAAGGACAGTAGCTTCTTTTCTTTCAATTTAAAATATTTTTAAGAATTCTTATAAATATATTTACGCATATATTTGTGAGAGGTATAACTTTCTGATATCAATACATGAAAGAATTTATTCGTCCAGTGTTTACATTTGCAATGTATGCTGTTAACCGTTTGAGTTCTAAGAAGCACGATTGCGCTGTTGAGATTTTATGTCGAGAAAACCCAGTATATTTCGAACATTGTGAGCAACTGACGCTGCGTTACCGATTGTTGAATTCGCGCGCTCAAATTTACCGAAGCAAGTATATCACACAGCTCTTCTTAATGTAAATAGTATATTTTACAATAGGTAGAATAATACTATAATAATGCAATATAACATTGCAAAAAATATATATTTCATTATTATCTTCTTAATTGCTCCGATTGAGATTCATCGATGTAAAATTAAATTTAAAATATCAAAAAATCCGACTGCGTAAAAAATGAACTAATTAATTATTTCACATCAATGTGAAACTATTTTTTATATTACTTAGGTTTTTTTTTTTTTTTTTTTTTTTTTTTTTTTTTTTTTTTTTTTTACTTACTTGTATTGATGACTTTTAAGTTGTGTTTAATTGTTAGTTCCTATCTATAAACACTGTTTTGATGAGGCCTATAGATGGACTGTAAATTAAAATGTCTGAAATTCAGACACTTAAGTGTCTGAAATGGAGTTTTCAATTTTCAGACACTTCAAACGTCTGAATGGCATCCATTTTTTTGTAAGCATCATACGTAGCCATGTTTAACCACGCTGAATCCTGGAAAAATATTTGGCTGTGGTCCTGCCCCTCCCCCCTCCCAATACAGCCTGATTTTTTTGGTGCTCTCAGTTTTGGTATGTAATTTTCGTTACGCTGATAATTTAAATCTTTTACGACATTGTACTGATTATAATCAATATCTTGAACTTCAGGAGTAGAACAAGATTAAAAAACAAAAAAATATTTATCTAAATATTAGATTTTTTAATTTATTTTTTTAACCTTATTTTACTTTAAAAGTTCAAATTATTGATTATAATCAGTAAAAATTCGAAACAGATTTAAAATATAAGCTTTACAAATATTGCACATCAAATTTGGGGGCACTACAGTCGTAGGGGGATGGGGCACTTCCCAGTTTGCCCATGCTTTAATCAACTCAAGAAGTACTTTTGCAAAAAAACGCAACCCTGCATTATAGTTGTCTAAATTGAGATGTCCGGTATTCCAGAGTATCCGTTGTGGAGGTTAATGGACATTCCCGAATAGCGAACACCTCTATTTAACGAATACTTTTTTAATCAGCAGACATAAATATTTGTATATTTTTACCTCATAAAAGTGGACATCTCCAATTATCGAACAAATTCTGCGGTCCCGAAGTGTTCGCTATTAAGGGCTTTTAAGATACATAGATAAATATATAAATATTTTAAAATCTTGTCCTACTCTAAAAGTTCAAAATATTTATTAAACTCGGTTGAATGTCGAAAAAGATTTAAAATATAAGATGTACGAAAATTGAAAAAATCCCACCACGCCCCCCCCCCCCCCCCAAAAAAAAAAAAAATGAAAATTCATAATTCAAAAATTAGATATTTAAAAAAATATATTGCCACATAGGCAATTTTACATATACATCACTTGATAATCACAACAAACATTTAACTATGAATAATGAAAATAAATAAATAAATATTCTACTTTAATAACGTTTGGGAAAAAATTACTTCGGTATTTTGTTAAATATATTTGCGTTTTTAATCTTGTCCTACTCTAAAAGTTCAAAACTTTCATTATAATCAGTGCAAGATTTAAGATATCAGCTTTACGAAAATTTCATGCAAAATCCCCCCCCCCCCCCAAAAAAAAAACAAAAAACAACGAAAATACTTATTTAAAAATTACGTTTTTAAAAAAATTATATTTCTACATGGGCAAGTTTTTATGTAGATCAGAGGGTAATCACAAACGCTATCACAACTATCAATAAAAACAAATAAGTACATATTCTATATTAAAAACATGAGGAAAAAATAATTTATAGGGTCCAAACTTCTTTCGTCTTAAATATATACAGTAACATCTGTCATTTTTGTATTTTTCGTACAAGTGCATATAAATAAAGTTACCACAATTTTAAATACGAAATCTAGTTATAGGTTTTTACTTTTTCCCATTATAAATTTCAAATTACTTTTTTATTAAAAATAATCAAAAAATCAGTATTACAGTTGATTGTAAATCAAATACATATGTATATTTTTACAGGCAGCTTCACATGATAGACGAGTCTCATGTACTTTATTTATCTTTTTTTTATATGCGGTTTTATGCCAGGAAGTAAGAAAGCATTAGATCATCTTTCAATGATTTTTTTTCTTGACTTCCTTGTGGCCGTCGTTTACTGTGAGATAAGAATTATCCATTGAAACTAAGAACTGACATTGAATATATAATTCGTAATAAAAACAACGTCATAAGTTTAAAAATATATATTTCTAGAATTAGTGGGGTTTTTTGCGAACAGATTCAAAACTAATTAAATTTCATGCAGGATTTTGTTTAGTACAATAAATAAAATCATAAAATACACTAATTTTAGTACTATAAAGAAATTATGGCACTTACTTCAGTTACTGCAAGAGGTAAGAAAAATTCCTCGATTTGAAATTTCAAAAACTACCACAGTGAAGAAAGGCTTGCATCATTTTAGCACGAAATCCCAAAATATATCCGACTAGCCAAATTTAAAGAATGAAATGTTTCATCCTCAAAATAGGACCCGCCAGACAAAAGTTTCTTTCTTTTTTTTTTTTTGCTAGCTTCGACAGGACGAAGATGAATAACACAATATTATTGATATAAATTAATACGAATTAACACTAAGTCCACTGCACACGCTTTGTAGAATTTCCGGATGTAATCTTCAAGCGTCGTCTACTTCTGTTCTGTGTCTATCCCGCCCTTATATCGACGACAGCTTCTAAGAGACATTTGATGTCAAGCACACACGTCAGATGTATGTATTCAATAAATAAATAATCCAAATGAATACGAATTTAAATCACAGAACTTCACATTCCGCGAAAAACGAATAAAAATACACGCGTACATAAAAACAAACTTTGTTTGAATTACAACGTATACCAACTTTGAACAAAGACATCTAAAACGCATGCGCGACTGGCAGTGTCCCCTGGTGGTTATTGCGTCGGAAGAATCAAAACGTCTTAAATTAAGACACTTTTGAAGCAATGAATTGTCTTAAAATAAGACGTTTGCGGATATTTTAGATATTATTCTCAGTTCGTTTACACCATGGTCATAGTAAGACGCTTCTGTATGTTAAATTAAGACATCTATAATGTCTTAATTTTCAGATTCAGACACTTAAGTGTCTAAAATTCTTTTTCAGTCACATATGTGTCTAAATTTAAGACGCTTCTATTTGCAGTGTGTCTATGATGGTTAAAGTTGCAGTAAAGTTAGAGATCCTACCTACACAACTTTCAGGTTGTGTAATATTTAAATGGAGCTTCTGACTGTAAAATAGTCAATGAAACATCGTCTTCATTTCGAGACGCATTCAATGATCTGTCACACAATACGGTGCGTAAAATTTTTGTTTCGTCTCAATCGCCAATTTTGTATTTTACGGCTGCCATTTTGAATTTATATAAACAAAACCTAACCTATAACAATCGGACGGTTAAGGTGAGTTGATAGAGACCTCATTCATTAAAATCCATTCAACCATTGGGATGTTTCGAGGGTATAAAGAAATCCACATACCCAGATACGCTTGAAACACATAACCATTTTTGGCAGTCGAGTAATAAACAAAGGGCTATCGCGCAGCTTAGTATTTCTCGACATAAAATAAAAGAAGAGCTATTGCGCTGCTTGTGTCTTTTCATACTTATTTAGAGAAAGCGCGATTGCGCTGTTTGGGATTTTTTGACAGTGTTTTTTCAATACCCCTGACACTCAAACGGTTAATGTTGACAGGGGAATTATGTAAATTTACATATTTCGAAACGCTTGTTAACATTTTTTTTTTTTTGAAACTAAATATTAATAACGCTTTTTCAAGTAGATTTAAGGTAATACAATATATATATATATATGATATTGTTAATGATTTTAAATTGAAACAACTAATGGGTTATGGTACTAAATATAGACTTCCATCTAAATTTAATGTTAAATCTATTATCAAACAGTTTACACATGATATTGATATTTTTATTTATAAAATTTCTATCTCTTATAATAAGCCTATTGAATATTTTAATCAGTGGAAAGTATTAGTAATTTAAAAATTAACTATGGCTTTAAAAAATAATATTGCTGATTTGGTTTCTATTAATACACAGCATATTTTCCAACAAATTACTAAATTACAAAAAAAAAAAAACTACGTTATTACATATGTAGACAAATCTCCTAATAATTATGCTATTATTTGTAAATCTTATTATCACAAACTTCTTACAAATTGTATTTCTTCTAATAAGTCATTTCAAAAAACTAATGAAAATGTAATTGTAAATAATCGTAAAATTCGAAGTTATTATAAACTATTAAATATTTTATCTACTAACTTTAATTATCCATATTTAGTTCTTATTACCAAATTTCATAAAACTCCAATTAAATTTAGGACTGTAACTATTGGTTGCAATACATATAATAATAAAGCCAATAAACTTCTCTTAAAAATTCTTAATCAATTATATGTACTTACTACAAACAATGATAATACACATTGTATAAAAAATAGCTATCAACTTGTCAATATTTAAAAAAAATCTTCATTGTGTATATAATATAACGACATATGACTTCAAAGATCTTTTTAATAATATAGACCTATTAGATTTACATAAAATTATAAATGCATTATTTAAAAAGTATTATAAAAAACTGGAATTACCATCTAATATTGATATTGCATATTTTAAATCTTTAACAAACTTCATTATCTATAATAATTATATCTTGCAAGATAACACTTTATATTTACAGCATGTCGGTATACCACAAGGCGGTTGTACATCCAGTTTACTCTCAGATTTATATCATTATGAACGTAATTTTACTAATAATTATCTACATTTATACCGTTATATTGATGACATAATTTTAATTGATACTGATCATTCTGCAATTACTCAATTTACAGTAGATTATCCCACTAATTTGGAATTAACGGAAAACCTTTTATCTAACAATACAATTAACTTCTTAGATCTTAAAATTACAATAATAGACAACAAAACAATCACAGATTTATATGACAAACGTAAAGAATTTAAATTCAAAGTTAATACATTTACAAATTTTAAATCTTGTCTACATCATTCTGTATTTCGAAATATAATACTTAATCATTTATATAGAATAAAATGTTTATGTTCTTCTCCTCTAATTCACAATAATATTAAAAAACTAATTTATGATGCATTAAATCATGGTTTTCCAAAAAAATTCATATATTCATTAATATACAGTTAGTATTTTTCTTACATGATCTTTTAAAACAAATTAACACATGCGTAAACAAAATTACAAAAAAATTATAAAATAAAAAAATCTCTATAAAAAATTAAAAATTGTAAAATAATATGAAAAAATTATTATAGGTTGGATGGGTGGGTAGATGTTAGAGTACGGAGGAGGGTGGTGTTGTCTGGATAATACGCAATGGTTAATTTATAAAAAAAAATTGGGGGCTTTTGTATTATTACTATATTTTTTATACGTATTGTATAAGGATGTTGATTTGATATTTTATATGTAATTGGTGAATTTCATTAATAATTAGCTTAATTATAGTTTAATCTTATTTACAATCATTTGTTATAAATTTTAATTTAATAAGGACAATATCATATTAATTACTAATAGTATGCCATTTTTATAGTGATTAATATACATATAAGTATATTTAATATAAATAAAGTTATACTGTATGTATTAAAATTGGGTAATAATTTTTATTATTCTATGCTATTCTTATTAATATTTTAATATTTATCTATTTTCACTTTGTGTTATAAAATGTATTATCGGTTTAATGTTTTTGAATGTCCCACATTCATACTTTTAGGATTTTTATGGATGTATGAAAATAATCCACACACTATATTTGTGCTTTTTAGGTAATCGGAATTTAAGTATCTGTTTACCTTCTTTATACTCCCATATGTTTTTTATTTCCTGTACGTTTTATAATTATCTTATATATAATAGTTTTTATTAAAGATTTTTATATTTTTAATAAATATTTATATTAATTATTAATGAATTTATTTTGTTTTATAGCATATAGCTATATGCTATATATTATCGATGTTCTAGAATTATTTAAATTCTTAGTGTAGTTTAAATAAGTTAGCTAATAGAATATTTTGTATGCGTTTTAAATTTTATTAACAATAGTTTTTTTTTTTTTTTTTTTTTTTTTATAAATACATTGTGTGGTTTATATTCAGTTTATAATTATCTATATATAAGGATTTGTTTGGTTTTGCTGTTAATAAAACAATTGTTACATTCAAATGCTTACAACTGTTTATCTAGTGACAATTGAATCATAAAAGTAATACTAGATGGCAGCACCAAAATTTGTATTTTTTCGATAAGTTCTAAATTTTACTTTTTCCAGCTGCATTTCAGTTATAATTTACTACACCAGGGGGAATTTTTAGCTAAATTTTGACGATATTGTTAAACAGTTTTTAATTAATTTAATAGTGCATTTTAAATATGTAATTACTTTCTGTTTATTTTATTTTATATTATATTAAAAGTTATTTAACATTTATTTCAAAATGTATTAACTGCATCCTATGGTATCAATTACTGTGATTTCTTAACTGTTTTATTCACCTTAATCTTTACGATATTTTGGGTGCCATGTGCGCGTGGATTTATTCTAAAATATTGAAATATTAATCGGTATGGTGTTTATTATTTCTATTTTATATCCTATAAATATTTAAATAGGTTTTATTGATTTTTCCATTTCATATTATTTGTTTCTATTCTGTTTTCATTTTAAATCAATTCACTTGATTTTAATGGTTGTTTGGGCACAGGGGAAAATAACTTTTAGCTTTAGCTTATTTTTCTCACAGAAAACAAACCATTTTGCTTATATCATTGAATTCTGTGCCCTTGACAACGTAATTCAATATATAAGCATTTCCATTATTTGTCGGTGTCCACTTTCTTATTTTTCTTCCATAATAATTCTTATAATAAATTTTAAAAAAAAATTATACTTACAGCTTTAATTCATAATATTACGGTTTTTGATGGTGGTAGGTTATGTTTAATTAATGGTTATATATATATATATATATATATATATATATATATATATATATATATATATATATATATATATATATATAAACAATACTTTTGAATGAAATTTTTCCGATAATACATATATATAAATATACTTATCGGATAATACACTATATGACCAATGGTGTTAGTATTCACTATGCGTATAAAATTATCATCCAAATCGGTTCAAAAATTCGAGAGTTACAGATTGACGAAATTCAGATATAAAAATATATATACACTATACGGCCAAAGATGACCGGTCATTTGCGATTTTAGACGTTTTCTTAAATATCTCGAAAAATACATGAGGAATTATCTTGAAACTCCAGGTGTGTAAAGAGTACAGGTCATATATTTCCGTGAAGATTTTTTCCAGAAACGCCATAGGGGTTTCTAGAAAATTATTTGTAGTTAATTAAATTATTTGTGTTGGAAAATTATTTATTAATATTTGTAGATCCACATATCCATTGATTGGTGCCAATATAGCATACACAATATTACACTTACTACTGTGTTTGGATACAGCCCCACAATTTTTTTACTTAATTTTGGGAACAACGGATTTCGAGATATTTTATCAAAGATAATTTTCATAAATTTCAAGCTAAGATTTTGAGACTTTCACAAAATTTGCTCTAAACACTTAGATAATACATTATGCACATTATATTTTTATTGCATTTGACCATGCGCAGTGAAACATTCTTTAGTAAACCTGCTCATTTTTCATCCAATTTTTTTAAATTTTAATAATTCTAATTGCAGGATATTGTGTACAATGTTGTTTATCATATTTTCTAAAAGAACTTTCTTTTATATTAAGAACTCTACACATTATAAGCTAAAAACTCGAAAAAATGTGGGACTCTTTTTATAAAAACTTTAATTTATCTGTGATTGTATATGCTATTCTCATAAAAATGAACACAGTTTATTCCAATAAGGCATTTAATCATAATCTACTGTGTTGAACGCTTTTACTACGTTAGTTTTTACAGAACTTTCCAAAAGATTTTTCAATTTTTTGACGGTCCCCTATGGAGTTCCGGGAAAAAATCCTCATGGAATTATAGAACCTGTGATATTCTGTTTACACACCTGGAGTTTCAAGATAATACCTCATGTATTTTTCTAGATATTGAAGAAAACGTATAAAATCGCAAGTGACCGGCCACCTTTGGCAATATAGTGTACTCATCCTCAACAATACAACCTAACATTATCAGAGTTTAATTAATCGAAATACTGCATCGTATTAAAAGAAAAAAACACAGCACGAGGAATGTGAAGAAATCCCAAATATGAGTGATATCCACGTGTATGTACTATTAAAAATAAAAATAAAACTAACAAGAGAGGCTGTTGTTGTTCGATATTTTTTATCGAAACATGAAGGTTGAAGATCCGTTGAGTGCCAAATAAAAGTTTTAAGTTAGAATTCTAGGTGAATTCCAATGTTTATGTTGAGGAATGTATTACACTGCTGATTTGGTTTAATTGCCGTGATGATTACAAAGTATATTATTTTATTCGGGAATAATATATATATATATATATATATATTTATATATAATTTAAAATCTAATAGAAACATTCATTTGTAATGATAAATCAAGGGAATCTTTAAATAAGTAATAAATATAAAATCCTACATATCTATAGATATGTGTGTGTGTGTGTGTTGCGGTGAATTCTCGAAGTTTGGCACGTTTGCCAATTGGAAAAGAATCCTGGCCAAAGTACAATGAACACTTTATTTCTGGCATTAGCCAGCTTATTCAAGAAGTAGCCGGTTATCCGTGACTAATATCTAAAGTTGTGATCTGTTCTCTGAACTCCAGTATCGATCATTCGTGTGTCGAAACGGCTCGTTTCATCAATCGATGGTGCAGACGTGCAAACATGGTATCGGGGAATGGGAATAAGGATACGTCTGGTTGAAACTGGGAGCGGTAAAGTTCTCTGGCGGTTGTTCTACTGCAATTGGTCGCCCTGCAAACGAGCTGCTTATCCGCCAATTCCCTATTCGTGTAGCGATGCGTCCTTCTTTCTGCTCATACACCCGAAATATGCTTTACCACGCTTCTACCTGCCCAGATGTCCTCGCGACCTCTAGTTCCCTCTTGCGCGTCAGGGCTGCGTGTGCGACCCTATGTTCCTTTATGATTCTTGCTTGTTATCGTAACCTACATGCCGAATAGAAACAAATAGTTCTGAACCACCCTGTATATTGCAGTATCGCCACTCGATTATGTTGTGAAAATTGTCGAAAAGATCACAACTGCTCGTAAAATCATTGAATTAGAACTAAATTCAATTTTCAAAGAAAACAAATTTAATTTAAGAAACAGGAAGTAGATTATCAATTACAATTAAATCAATTACATCAGTTCTCCCCATGCAAACTCAACAGGCCGAGTTTCTTACTTTACCAAAACTTTGCATACACAACGTTCTAAAAGCTAAAACTTCTGTCCACTCGGAGCTCTTTAGTAGAGCAACATTCACGTATCTGTTCGAAGCACTGACTGACACTCTTCTTCACAATTCCCTCTCGGAGGCTTGGACAAACTCGTTTCTATACCACCCCGGACATTCCACAGCTTCCCCTCTACGCGGTAGGTATCCAATTTTTTTTCTGTCTATCAAAGAAAGGTATTTATTTTTATACGAAAAAATGGTATTTAGCTGAGACATTGTTCCAAACTTGTTCCAAAAATCGGCCGACAAATTCACCGGGTTGATAGTAGGCATCAAGAGGATGAAAAATTATCATGAACATCCAGTCGCAAACCAAATATTTATCAAAAAATTCTGGGTATTTCATCCTAATTCAATTTGGATTGACTGTAATAACTTACAGAAAAGTAAAGTATATTGTAATAAAACATTGAACAGACATTCTTATATTGTTGTAAATGCGATAACATCAAACAAAATGTGTAGAACTTTGAATTTTACACCTCATCTGTACGCACTTGACGACCCACATTTTGGGCTATAAGTTCATATGGTATCATCGATTGCTTTGGCTTTTCCAGATTTTTCCGTGATGTTATCACATTTCACAGAAAACAAGATACGAACGGTTGTATTTCCATTGCAAGGATTTTATTTTTCTCGAAATTATTACCGTCAACCCGAGTTCAGACATGTTGAAACACCCTGTATTTGTGATTAAATAAGTGGTTTGCGACCCCATGTTCTATGGCATTTTTTCAACCTCTTGATGCCAACTATCACCCATCTGAATTTGTCGGTCGAAATTTGGAACGGCATGTATATGTTCCATATGACAATTTGTGTACTGGAGGGCCGAAAATGGGATGAGAGGCTATCATAAAATTTAGGAGCGAAATAATTTAGACATATTTTTTTTTTTTCACATAGATATCACTTGGCTTTGAATTATTTATGAATAAATGCACCGTTAAGAATATCAGAAGTACATTTGATTATCTTTCAGATAGCTAGAACTTTAAAAAATCCGGCGAATTCCCGGCCCTAGTTTGGCCTAAAATACATATATTTTTAAGCTGCCATTATTCCTCAATTAAAATTATCTTTAAAAAATAGTACATATAAATTTATATGGATGGGGATACAGTACTATAAAACCTGCTAGAAGAATCTGTGTATGATGAAATCCTGTTTAAATGGATTTTTTTTTTTTTTTTTTTTTTATTTTTATTTTTTTTTTATCGGTGCAAATTGATATAATAATCGTTTGAAAAAGAATAATACATTTGCTATAAACGACGGTCCGGCTAAAAAAGTAACTTAACTATAACGAAGTTTTTTTTTCTCTCCTATGTGATTCCCTCTTAGAAGGTTTTTCTATATAATTTTTTTCAGATTTTCATGTCTCCGAGCCGTGGTATTAGTAATTATTCAGATGTTTATATACAAATAGAGATTAATTAAAAACTCAATATAATTTACAATAGAATCATTAATATCGTAAATCCACATTCTATGGCTGTAAATAAAATAAAAAAAGATCTATACAATAAAATATAATCTACTAAACAATACAATGTTCTAAGACAGAATTGCTTAAGAAAGAAGCAAAATCCGTTATAGCAGGTTCACTTATTAAAAGGTTCATCGTCTGTTGTAAATGCATTATATTCTTTTTATAAGCGCTAATATGCCCATTTTACATAGATCAACATTTTTTTTTTTTTTAACACGGAATTCCGTCATAGGCAGGCTATTTTTCTCAGATTTTACTGTACTTTAATTTTATTACTGAAAATGCTTCTACTCATTTTGAAACTGGTCGGATGTACCAATCCCAAACTTTCTTCTATCTCAAACATCTTAATACTTCACGATTCTCTATCACAGTGAAACATTAAATGGTAATCTATGCTCATCATGAGGATTCTAAAGATATGAAATTTCGTGCATTCGTTCTTGATATATGAGTATCGCTGAAATTGTGTAAATCCGCTGTCTGTTGAGTAATTTACACCAAAACCTAACCAGAAAAAACGTACGTCAACTGAATCTGAAGTTTGGTGAAAATCCGTGCATTAGTTTTTGAGAAACAGCTACAGCAGAAATCGTGAAAAAAAAATCCGGCAAAGCTGCGTCACCTGTGAAGCGATTTACACCAAAACATAATCAGCAGCAATATTAATAAAGATATACTTGAGTCGAAAGTTTTATGAAAAATCGTGTATTAGTTCTTGAGATAGAGCTATTGAGGAAATCGCGCAAAATACAGTGCAACAGCTCCACCTATTAGACCATTTACACCAACTCCTAATCAGCCTCAATGCATATCAAGGACTAACTGAATCTGAAGTTTCTTGGAAATCTGTGCATTAGTTCTTGAGATAAAGCTATAGCGGAAATCGTGTAAATAACGCAAGAGGCAGTTTAGCAGCGCCACCTGTTGGGCGATTTACACCAAAACGTAAATAGCACCAATTCATATAAAGGACTAACTGAATCTAAAGTTACATGAAAAACCTTGCATTAGTTCTCGGGGTAGAGCTATAGCGGAAATCGTGAAAAATGCAGCATAGCAGCACCATATGTTGGGCGATTTACACCAAAAACTAATCAGCAGCAACTCATATCAGCGACTACCTGAATATGAATTTTTAATAAATTCCGTTCTTGAGATAGGGCACCCACAACATTTTTGTCACATACATACATACAGAGAGACAGACAGATAAACAGACAAACAGACTCACAGACAGACGTGTTCTTGGGGATCTCTGACCCCTAAAACATGTAAATCCGTCGAAAACCGGGAGTCGAAAATTTTCTCAATCCAATACTTTCTTCTTGTAAAGATAGAAGAAAGTAAAAATTTAAAAAATAATAAATATATAAATTTTAATTGTAGAATAACAGCGATATCCCCCGAGTGTCTTGAAGGATTTCCTACATTTCCATAAAAATACTTATAAAAATAATCTTAATTAAAAGTTTCTTCCCCTGTTTGTTTCTAAAATACACTTCATGCCCCTTTATTTGATACATATCTGGAAATACAACCCTATTTAAAATATTTTTGCCTACAGCAGATTAAAGTTGTTTTTGGCAAACGGAAAAATATGTCCAAACCGCTCAGAGGGTTAAAAATACGTGCATTTAAAAAAAAGTTGGGCAGGGTCAAATGTTACTGATATTTTTACTGAACAGACCAGAGATCCTGCCAATCCAAATGATTTTTATATGAGCTGGGTTGGAAATTGGACTAAAAATTTCTGCCTGTGCAGACCTCAAGATGAACGCAGTAGGCCGGAAAAAAATTGATTCCCGGTCCATCTCGGTCCGAACCTCTCGAAAAAATGAATCCCCTTACCAACCCGTGACCGAGTGCGGGGAAGGAAAATTGGGCGGGCCCGTAAAGACTCTTACATCGAATAACCAAAAGACTAGATCACAAAATTTTGTAAATTTGAACGCTAAACTTCTATTATATTAAATAAATAAATAAATAAATAAAAACGAGTTTTTAATTAACTTTTCTGATTTCTATAGATGTGTTTGAGTTGAGCGATCCGTTTAAAAATTTTTGAATTTGACCTTGAACTTAACTCATTTTTGAGAAATTGAATTTGAGTTTGAATTAGTACGTTTTTTTTTGTGAGCTTTGGCATCAATTAGAGCACGAACTAGATTGGTCTAGCATAAAAAAAGTTGGCGCTGAAGCGGTCTTTGGGATCAGTAAAAGCACTCTAAATTGAAATGGCCTAGGATAAACTAGATCGGCCTAGGGTGAAGTAGTTCGGACCAATGAATAGCAAGCTAAACTAGTTTATCCTATGACCATTAGGCCAAACTAGTTTGGCCTAGGAAAATCTAGTTTATCCTATGGGCGTTAGGATAAACTAGTTTATCCTATGGTCTTTTGGATAAACTAGTTTGGTCTAGGCCAATCTAGCTTGGACTAAAATCGGGTTTGGC
This sequence comes from Maratus speciosus, assembly GCA_963932465.1. Lineage (NCBI taxonomy): Eukaryota > Metazoa > Arthropoda > Arachnida > Araneae > Salticidae > Maratus > Maratus speciosus. The sequence goes on from OZ010800.1 coordinate 185,664,799, forward strand.
TGGTAACATATATATATATTGCAGTAGAATTTTTTTATAGTTTACTTTTTAATTTTTGCTATTTTTAAGTTATGCTATTTGATATAAATGAGAGTTTTACAAATTTTAGGAAAATCTTAAAATTTGTTTTAAGTATGTTATGTTTAGTAAAGAAATAACTTTTAAATATTAAATCTTATTCGTATACTACATTTAGATGTTTAAATTTTTTTTTTATAGAATTGTATAAAAATATTGAATTTAGATTTCGAATATCAAGAACACGCACAATTTTTAAATTATTTTTCAGTGAAACGCGGGTAGATTTATAAACATAATGTCCTCTATCCACTTTAAAATTTAATTTTCAGAAAATAGTTCAATTAGAATGTATTAAAATGTTTAAATTATGGTATAAATGCATGTATAAAAGGTTCAATTTTTAGCTATTATACTATAGATTGGTATGTTTAGAACTCCATTTTGCATTTCACGTGTGTCTCTGAAATATTTTGAGTTTTACAATTCATTTTCTTCAAATGTGTACGGCTGAAAGCCTATACTTCTTGGAAAAAATTCTTTCAAAATTCGGTAAGAAAATACTATTGGAATCCATAATTTTGATTTACAGGTAAATTCAGATTTCAAGTGTGTGTTTGGATTTTCTATGAATCTCGAACATTGCTCTTTGAAAAGTAAATTGATTTTTTTTTCTTTTTACGTTCGCAAAGCGGAAACAAGAAGCTACCCTTTACAGCATCTGCATTGAATTTCAATGAAACTAAAACTGCTATGAACATTAAAAATAAAATCTAGCATCTCTTCTCTCTTTTTGCTTCAAAAATATTTTTCTTAGTACATTCTTAAAGATACTTAAATCTATATACATTTAAATCTGAACGAAAAATCATACGTCCAGAATAGAATATGTAACACTTTCCAACACATTCAGAATACAGTTGGACCTCTATTTAACGGATCTTTATTTTGCAAATTTCCTCTATTTTTCTAGAAACCAAGAACATTTTGCGAATTTCTTCGCAAAATAACCTCCAAATAGCGAAGTGCATTCTCTATATAACGAACTTTTTCTTGTGATCTAAATTTCATTTTCACCCCATTTCTCAAAATATGCCTGCACATTTCAAACTTGTTCTTCCTTTAAATACATTTTAAGTGTTTAATGGCCTTGAACTGGTTTTACCAGGCACCTTCTTTGTAAGCAGAGTGAGAATTCGGTAAGTACGGAGAACGAAGAGGATAATCCCTTAGAGTAACTTAAAAAAAAAAAAAAATGTGGATACAAATGAGAAAACAAGAAGAAATTAACCATGATGTGCTGATTGATGAATATATGTCACTTAATTCTGAAATTGAGATCTCGGAAACACTATCCGAATTGGATATTTTCCACAGTGTGAAAAATAAAAACAATACAGCAATGAATTGCGATGAAGATGAATATGATGAGGATGATGGAAATGATCATGATGCAGGAATTAACAAAAGTTCGCATGATGGAATGCTAAAATCATTTGAAATAATCCGACTTCGATTATAGCTTGAAGAAAATACGCATGAAGGGTTTTTTGGTGCATTGAAAAGATGCGAGGCGTATTATGAGAGAAAGCACTTTTTAAAAGAAAAAAACTCAGACAAAATTAACAGAGTTTTTTAGAAACTAAATTTAAGGACGCATATGTTAATGTATGGTTAAAATTATTTGTTATAATAATAAATACGATAAGGTCATTAAAATTCGTTAATTTTAATATAAAACTATTTACTTTAAACACAAAACATAGTGTATTTCAATGTTTTCTTTTCCTTGCAGATTTTAAAGATTATTAAACACAAAGAAAAAATGAATTGATGATGGATATTGGTGGGTAAAATAAATAAAACAAATCGATATAATTTATCTAAAAAAATGTGATTAATTACTATTAGTAAAAATATTTAGTGTTTATGAATTTAAAATCTGTTTTATGTAGTTTAATGTATTTTAAAAGGTGAATCTCTATTTAGCGATTTTTTCCGGGATTTAGCGACTTCGTTAAAGAGAGGTTCGATTGCACTATAACAAAACTTCACAGTTAATTGATCAGATATACGATGTCTAAATAAACAATTTGAAAATCTCATAACGCATTTAAAAGACCAATTTCTGCTATTACAATCAATAGTCGGAAAAATATCCCTTTTTTGGGTGCGTTCGTAATTACATAAAAACGTAGCACCTATACTCGTCGTTCGATCCGTCTGTCTGCCTGTCCGCATATAACAGAGCAAAAACTACACAACCGAATAGTCTGAAATATTAAATATATAACTGATGAAAAATTTTGTCGAGTCATTTCAAATTTTAGGAAAATCGGATGTATAGTTTGATTACAGGGACAGTCAAAATTTTTCGTTACATTACGTCCAATGGGAAAAAATTATTACAAGTGCATTTTAGTGATGTTACAGCCTTCCGAAAGGTCTGAAATTTTAAATATATGATTTTTGCAAAAATTTTTGGAGTCATTTCAAACTTTATGAAAATCGGATGTATTGTTTAATTGCAGGGACAGTCAAAATTTTCCGTTACATTACGGCCAATTGGAAAAAAACATTCCAAGTGCATTTTAATGATGTTACAGCCTTTTGAACAGAATGAAATTGATATGCACTTATGAAGAGCACTAAAATACACTTTCAGTACGATATGCGGTACAAAAAATATTTATAAATATTTATAAAACTAGTTATAGTACAAACACACCTCATTTGACACGTTTGATGTGCAATTTCCAATTTGTTTATTTTTGCGGGCAGCCCTGTATATGACCTACGGATTTGTACGTATACTGCATTGTATGCTAAAATTTATTTCATGAAAAAGAATAACACAGTTGAAAATTTCCATTCGGAAATTTCCATGAATAAACGGAAATGTACTTGAGAAATTTTGTACGTCCCTGCATATAATGTATAGAATTTATCCACACAAAGTAATATTAAAAAAAAAAAAAAAAAAAAAAAAAAATAGGACATCGTACCCGGGTTACAGAATTCAGGTGAAAACCAATTTTTGTAGTAGAAAAGTAATATTTTTTTTACATGCAATATATTTTTTAGATTGGCCACTAAAAATAAAAAAAGCATTTTTCATATGAAAAATATGAATTATACAATCAAATAAACTTTTGAAATTTATCAATGGCGATTTTTTTGCATTAGCTGCATGCTAAGAGTTATTATTCCCAAAATTTTGCAGCTTACGGCATGCTTTTATTTTCTGATAATTTCAGAGCTTTAAGCGCGTAGTTCAATTTCATGTCTATTAACATTGTGTTTTAGTTATATTATTTTATTTATTTAATCATAGAGGAAGTTTTATTTTTGTTTACGGAATATGAGCCGTAACAAAATGATGAACTGTTTATGTTGTTTTAAGAGTAAAGGTATTAATCTTCCTTAATCGAGCTCCAAGCCATAGAGAAATTTAAAAATTAACCTCTCATACCCGAATTCAACCTTTTTTTAAAAAAATGTTATTTTAATTTGATCATTTTAAAATAATTTTAACTCAAAACGTGAAGTCTCGATTGTCAGCATAATTTTTTCATGTGAAATGTCGCACTCATAACTTTTGATTCGAATCTCAGTACTTGAGAGTAAAATTACCGTGATTTATGTTTTTATGATGCATTTTTGTTAAAAAGTTTAGTTTTATCAAAGAAAATCATCGCTTTCTTTTAAATATGACGACATTTTTACTTACTTAAGCATTTCGCCTCTTGTCTTAAACTTAGTACGCATATAGAAGGGGAAAAAACTTATGGAAACTTTATGAGGAAAATACATGTTTTCAAAAGCAGTACGTAATTTTCCGTTCCAAATATAATGTCTCTAGTGGGATTTTGCGCTATTAAACCCTATACAACAATTTTTATCAACAATTTAAATTTTTTATCAGATAATCACAGGGATAATTATAAATAAACCTCATTATTTGTCACTTCTCTACAATAAAGAAAGCCATCTTATTACCATCATTTTGAAAATGTGTTATAGAATACTTTTTAAATTAAAATGTAATAATGGAATATTTATAAAAAGCAGCTAGTGCGCTAGACTACTAAATTTGGTTCAGCAAAAAGCTCAGGGCAGATGGCTAAAGAACATTCTTGTGTTTTAAATATAGATTATATAAAATTATGAAAAATTAAAATAAGAAAATTATGTTATTTTGATAAAATTACAGTTACATATCTTAAAGAATAGCAATAAAATTTTATTACTAGAGAGAATTTTGAACAAAAACTTGGGGAACCTGATATTATTTTGAACCTCGAATTATTGCCAAGACGTTCTTTGATTGCTTGTCTTACTCGGCTAAGAGAATTAACCCAAGAGAGAATCATCAATTTCTGTAACATAAATCGCTATTTTTCGGACAAAGAGCATGCACACTGTATGTTACTGCTATTCCATAAAGTCACTCTAAATGCTTGTAAAACATTGCGTTTTAATAGTGTGTGATTTCATTTACATTATTTTCAAAGATAAAGTATTTTCATCTATCAAGAATTTCAAAGCAGCTGGGATAAAAATGACACACTTCTACAAAATACATTTCAGTAAGAATTAAAATATACGCTTTTTTGTAAAATGACATCAATTGCATCTTTAACCCTTAAATGCCTGATTTTTCAAAAATTATTGTAATAATATTTTTCGGCTTTCATTTTTAAAATAAATTATCGGAAAAATACTTTAAAAAAATCATATTTTATTTTAGGTATGGTTTACGGTTAAAAAACAGTTTGTTACTAATCGGCAATACTGGTCTTTAATTGGAAAAATAATTTTCCTTTATAAAATTTTATAATATTAAACAGACAAGTATTTTAGGAACTATAACAAGAAATAAATTTTACTTGCTCACTGCAAATCAAAATAGGGTATTTCGCAAGCTTCGAAACAAAACAAAAAGTACATGTAGCAACAATTGAAAAAATAAATCTATCTTTATTCTTAAACAGCACAAGTGTTGACATCTGCATGTTGAAAATCGATTTAATAATATTTTCAGAATGCATTTTATTGGCAACATTAAGCATATAGCTTCAATATTGTTCTAATAGTATTTTTGAAGACTAAATTGGTTATGTTGCCGAAAAGCAACACCCGGCATTTAAGGGTTAAAGCATCCTACTTTTCCGATCCCGTCTTAAACATCTATAGAACGGTATACAAATGACATCATTATTGTGGAATAATACACAAACCCAGCAGAATGCAATGATGTCATTTAAGAATCTCGGCAAAACAATCTCGGATATCTAATGATTTATATGACTTCATTTATTTTGTTTATAATAGCTCCATTTTTTTTTTCAAAAGTCATTCATTTATATTTTTTCAAATTTGGGAAAATGCGATTACAAACGGATTAATAAAATTGCATTCTTTCGGATTTTTTATACGAATTAGTAAACGCGGAGAAAATAAGTCACATAAATATTCTTTAAAATACATTTTTGCAAAGAGAAAGTGTTGTATCGTTTGCAAAGTTAAATTACAATAAACTAATAATTATTTCATTGATAATTAAAAACATAATAAAACCAAAGCTTACCGGGTTTTTTGACAGACGATATTCTTGACATAGCACGTATTTTAATTTAATTTTTTTTTTCAGTTTTTATGAGAAAATGGCAACAAACATATACAGCAATCTGCTATTTTCCCTTTACTTTCAACAGAAATGGAGTACTTTAGTTGCCACGATCACAAAAAATGTAATAGAAACTAAAAAAAAAAATAATATCTTAAAATTAAATTGAAATACAGCTTTCAAACAAATTGCATTTAAAAGAACATTTTTTTTCCTTATTCGACGGTGTAAAAATTTAAAATGTGCGATGATTAGAAGTTAAAAAATTTGCAGTAGAGAAAATTGCAAAACCAAAATTTTACTTCAAATTTCAAAGTGTTGCCATTCGCAAAATGACGTATGCGTTACACACAGATATGCTTGTCCTTTATAATATGATAGATAGTTCAATTTAAAAACACGTGCCACTACTGAAAACGCACTTCCAGCATGAATATATTCACTGCATGAATATTTTCACTGTAATTCCCTTATAATCAGAGTAGCAAATTTAGCTCGCTGTGATGGTCGGTTTCTCCAAACGAATCTTGAATTAAATGAAATATATCGGTGCATTTGATCTGTCATTTTAATGCAATATGGGTCATTATCTGAAACGTTCTTCCGCGTAGATGAAAACGTTACTAATGCCACTGCGCTATTATTCTTTCTAATATTTGAGACAAAAATTCGGTTGTTAAGGGCCAAATTTTTCAGTTGGTGATTTACAGTAGAAATTGGTTTAAGAATGAAAGACCGATATGCAGTATACTAAAACTATTCCCGAAAAATTATCTAATATTTTAAAAGGCTAATCATTCACAATGGAGTTCAACTGATTAGTATCTTTTCGGCTAACTCTATAACAAAACATGTAGAGCAAAATGGGATATACTAAAACCATTATAGAAAAATGCGTGCATAGTAACAGCACAAATTTCATAAAAATCTGTCCAGTAGAACATTTTTAATAGGCTAATCTTTTATAATCTCCCTCATCTGATTATCGAACTTTCTTCCGTAATTTTATATATAACTGCCTGACGTAAATGCAATATTCTAAAATCATCCTTGTAAAATTATCCAAGAAACGATGCAAGTTCCAAGGAAGTCCATTAATAAAAATCTTTTTTAAAATACTAATCTTTCATAATCGGGTTCACATGATTATAAAACTTTTCCCTATAATTCTATGACTAAGCAACACAAAAAAATATGTTATACACTAAAACCTTTCCTGAGAAACTGATAGTCGCATTGAAATCCATTCAGAACTCAAATTATAAGCAGCCGGAACGAAATTCCCATTTGCATTTTCTATACATAATAGATTATTTTGCGTAGTTCGATTTGATATCTGTTAAATTCCTGCTTTATTTTATTTTATTTTATTTTATTTTGGCGTTTTAATTTCATTTACCAGTTTAGTTATGAAATATTACACGAAAACAAACAAGTACTGAATTATTTGCAGTGTTTTTGAGCAATTGAGTTAATCTTTTGTTATTGCACGCACATTTAAAAAAATATTCATACTTGAGAATCACTTTATAATCTATAGAAAATCTATAAATTGACATAAACTTTTCAAACAAATCTGAGATACAATTTTCAAATAGATTTCATTTGAAAGGAATTTTTTGTTCTATTCGATAGCTTAAAAAATTAAATTGTGTGCTGTTTAGAAGTTAAGAAACATTGCTGTAAAGGAACAATTTGTCTGTTAGGACGTTGTGATCAACAGTATGATTCCAGCGTTACTGACATATTTTTACTCTATAATGTAGATATACGCCATACAAACGAGAATTTCACTATATGATATGCCATTTGATGGATTTTTTTTCGTATTGTCAGAAAATTACAAATTTTTCTGTTACACCAGAAAACGGGTATTGTGATATTAAAGCTCAGACATTTTATTATGGTGGCGAGACAATAACCATTGCCCACCAATATCTAATTGCCATTTTAATGATTTGTGGACGGGAATGCACAAATCTAAGTTATTGTGATTACTATAGTAGTTCATTTTAATTTATTATATTACATGGAAGGTCTCTTATAATTGACACGGGCGAAGCCGGGTAGTTCTGCTAGTTCACAATAAAATTCTTTTTTTTTTATTTTCAACCCGTAATCGCGCGAGTTCTTTAACCAATGTGAGATATACATATTACGTACGCCGTGCTGCAATACTAAAATGCTGCAGAGGGTATTACGATAATTCCTTTACCTCACATGCAAATAATTAGAGATTATTTAATTGCGCTTAATTATTACATTTAAAAACAATAAAGGCAAACATTTTATCACAAACATAAAAAAAAATTTTATTCTATTTATTCCCTTATTCCAAAGATATCGTTTTATCGTTTGCTGCCATAGTAACATGATAAATTAAATTTCATTAAAAAATGCGCAGTAATAGAAAAATATTTTATTAAATCGAATAGTTATTTTTATCATTAGTTTTAGAATTAATTTCATGCATAGAACGGGTTAAACAGCTAGTTAGAAATAAAATTCCTCTAAGTTGTTACAACTTTATCAAATCCATATTTTCTTGAAGCAAATTTATGTTGATATCTGACATGCCATAATGTGCTCCAAAGCTTTCTTCGAACTTCACCACATCAATCAAATGTTGTCAGATATAATAAGTGAAAGATGAATAGTTCAGTATGTATATAAAAATAAAAAAAATATATAAAGAAAATAATATTATTATGCAAAATGCTATAGTAGGGTAAAAGAGATTAAAGGTAAGCAAGTGATGTAGAATTTTATATTCTGTGAAACTAAATTAACATTTTTATGCGTTTCATTGTTTAATCTCTTAAAAGTATAGCCTTTATAAGTGGAGTTCTGTTATAAATTACATGAGTAAAATTTAATCAAAAGCTCGAATTGCTTTTGAATGTGATCTTTTTGAAAATAAGATTGCGAAATTTTCCCCCGCAAAAAATAATTAATGGCCTAGCATATAAAATGATGATTTAATAAAATCTACAGCATTCAATTCATTTTTATTGTTCTTTCAAAAGTAACAATCTGTTATATTTAAAGCGGAAATAACTCGAACATGAAATTCAAAGTACGTTCTTGCTTATTCATAAATTGCATAAAACTGATTTTCTATTGAGAAGTAATAAATCGAACGGTTTTCTTTTATAGGAATATAATTTTTTTTTTCTTTTAAATTTATTTTCTAAACATGCCATTAAAAAAAAAAAAAAAATATATATATATATATATATATATATATATATATATATATATATATCCTATAATAATAAATCCCATAATAAACCATTTGTTATAAACTATATATAAAAATCACTTCAACATATCAAAATACTCAATAATTGCTGTTACTGATAAACCTATCCCAGAAAGCTCAAAACTAGCATAAAAGAGCATATGGAAGACATCAAATACAACAACAAAACTACAGCTCAGACCACACTATATAACAGAAAACCTTTATAAATAGATTTAAAAAATAGTAGAATTATTTATCCATCAATATCTTCTTTGCCATCCACCATCAGAGAATCAATAGAGAAATCCTTACACAATGAGGATATTTGCGATGATTAAGCATCAATAGAGCTCCCTAAATTTTGGAACGAAATGCTACACAGAATCATGAAACAATAATGTAAAATAATTCATGTTAACAAATTTCCACTTTTAATGCTGCAGTTATTTTCATTATCCTAGTGTTTGCGGGATTTTTGTTCTTGTGTATTAGTTTCTCAATTTGAATTTTTGCGAAAATATTTTTATCATTTTATTTTCTTGAGAATGTTGCAGTCTGATGCAATGAAACATATCGAAATGTAAATAAATAAAGGTATTTTGCCTTTTTTTAAATTTATGTTTATCACTTATAGCAATTATTGAGTATTTTGATACCATTTGTTATTAAGGGAAGATATCCCACTTCAAAGATTTACTCAAATTAAAAAGTTTGACACGTGAATGATCTAAAATATTAGTTCGTCTTAACAACTGACTTTAAATGAAAACGCGGCGCAATGTGAAGGAATATTAATGAGTATTCTATTAGGAACAACTACTAAATATAGTGGAAACTTTTGGGCAGTATAATCAGAAGAACAAAGATAAGTATTTTTTAAATTATTTAAAAAATAGTTTAAAATTTCTTATCGAAAAATAATCAACGAATAATCTGAGCTGAAGAATGTTAAAATCCGATAATTATTAAAAGTGCAATAGAATGAAGTGACTAAATGCATTTTAAAGGTTGCAAAATAATGAAACCTAGTATAATTTCAATCAAAAACACTTCATTTCTTGATGTTTACATATAGAAACCGGTCTCACTTTTTGCACGCTTCCCTAGATAAATTGAATAAGATTGATTATTTAAAATTTGTTTTGTATATAGAAATACTATAAAAATGACAAATAGCGTACACATGTGTAAAAGTAAAATTTTCATTATCATTAATGCAGACACTCGTTTTTTTAACCTTTTTATTTACGAAACTCGTGATATTATGAATATTCTAATTGTCACAAATACACTCCCGTAGATACATTGTAATGTTTCGCTCATGAAATACAAATCAGGAAAATCTCATTTTTTAGTACTCAGTTTAGTTCATCGGAATTAAATATATTTCATAGTAATTTTCATAATCATTCACTTTTATTAGAGCTATATATATGTGTGTGTATATTCATTTTTTTCTCAGGCAGCAGGTGCAAACATTCCTAGAGGTAAGATAAAGTTAACTTTATACAACAAATAAAATACGCTTCCAGCCTGTACCAGGAAATGGTTCCTTCTCTATTCCTTGTTTTTACGAAATATGGTAATTTTCCTTAAACACACAAAACTAAAACCCTTGAAACCTTACATTATTCAAGATTGCAGTTTTCGCCTCCACTGAATTTATATAGAAGTTTCAAAAATTATTTAGATATCGTGAAGTTGATTTAATTTACAGCGACCTAATTTTGAAACCAAATTTGTTGATATTTCACAATTCTGGAAAAAATGTGGTATATTTCATCGATCATGAACCTAACAAAACCCGTCCGTCCAAATGTTGATATATATAGGGTAACTCCGGGAGAGTCGCCGCATCCGGGATAGATGCCGCACACCTTGTATTTCTTGTAATTATTGATAGATGGTCGTCAAACGCGCAGTATAGGTGCGCAATGAGATTATTTTAACCAGTGTATAGCGTGAATCCCATTTCGATGTTTACTTGCAGAAGTACAATGCTTATTTTGACGTAAGTGCATGATTTCACTGTCCAAACTTTTAAAAACGTTATGATTAAATACTTTTCATACACTAATTACTAAATGCATGCATTATTTCGAAGTCAAAACTAAGTGTAGCGTTTATATAGAGTACTGTGTGTATGGTTACGTTATTCCCCTTAGCGATGGTAGGTAACTGTGATGGCCGAGGTCTGCACCATGCAAAATGGGATACATGCCGCAGTTTCTTTTGTACTTGATGATTAAGTGTTATTAATTTTTCATTTTCTTTTTGCACAGACTAACCATGTTAGGCATTTTATCCAGTGTACTAAAACAAAAGGAGAAAAAAGGGAAAAATAAAAAGTAAGAAGGGCAAAAAAGATGCAAGTCAAGATGACAATAATGGAAAATTGGATTACGCGTAACGTAGACGTTCTTGGCAAGGAATGCTTAAAAAAATACTCCAAAAATAGGAAGTGTAATTGTGTTCGTTGCATCAGGTGTCAAATGTAGTTACATAAAGACTGTACTTTTCTGACACTTTATGTGTAGATTGTAGTCGAAAAATCAGGTCTATTAACAAAAAATTATGTAAAAAAAAAATTTACTTTTTTTCTCCCCCCCCCCCCTCTAATACATTGATGTTACGTTGTTGCCGAAATAACAATTAAAATTTAATGTAAAAAGAATAAGTGGATAATTTTAATACTGAAAGTAGGCAATCAATTATTAATTTGAATCTACTAATACGTTTCATTGTACTCATTTAGTTTCATTTTGTTATTACAACCTTAGTTATAGTCCAGATATGAATATTTTTATTTATAATTTCATTCTGTTCTTATCACAAGCGCAGCATAACTACCTCACAAGTGCGGTATTCAGCCTGAATATACGGGCGACGCGCTGCAGCATCTCAGCCTGAATATATGGGTGACGCGCCGCAGTGTAATGTTTTAGAAAAAAAAATGTTAAAAAATATTAATTATTTCTTTTGAATTTTTCGTAGCAGTATACGCGTTGTACCTTTAACAGTAACTAGCACAGCATGATTTTTTTTATTTTTATATGGCCTTTTTATATGGCCATAGGCCTTTATACACAAATTCAAATAAATATGCGGCATGAATCCCGGAATTACTCTATACATGATTTTTACCTCGAAATAATACTCTTATTTATGAAATGATTTCGATGTGATTGAGATTGTGTACAGGACTAACCGAGGCTTCAAATGAGGTCATTGTCGTGATCCAAAATACCAATTACCCCAGAATTTCTAAATATTATGTCTCAGCTATTCTTTAAGATAGAGAAGAAACAAAATATTGTTCCGGAATCGTGGTATCAAAGCCGAAAACTTAAAGAAAAAAAAAATCATTGTTTCCCCATAGCTGTCGCTGGTGAAAGTGGTTAAACACACAAAGCTAAAACCCTTGAAACCTTACATTATACAAGATTTGTAGTTTAAGCCTCCATTGAATTTGTATAAAAGTTTCGAAAAATTATTCAGAAAACGTGAAGTTGGCTTAATTTACAGCGACCTAGTTTTGAAACCAAATTTGTTGATATTTCACAATTCTGGAAAAAAAATGTGGCATATTTCATCGATCATGAACATAACAAAACCCATCCATCCAAATGTTGATATATATATATATATATATATATATATATATGTATATACGGGAGGGTAGTACACAGTGAGACGAAAATTATTATTACTTAACAGATGGCAACGATTTTTATTCTTTTGAAAACCTTTTTGCTACAACTTTAAGCTACACAAATACGCTACACATTAATGTATAAATGGTTTTAAAAAAGTTATTTATAAAAGTACAGAAGCAGCATAAAAGAGTATAAAAATTGTCTCACTGTGTACCACTTGTGGTATACAGTGAGACAATATGTATATTTCATAAATCATACATTTTTATACTCTATCAATAATTTTCTGCAGTTTATGACTTATTAATATTTCTAGATTAATTTTTTAAAAATATGAGCTTCTTCTGGAAAATGGCAGACATTGCGCTACCTTCATGCAAACTTTCAGCCTCTTACGTTTAGTAGATTTCACTAACCATCGCACGCCCCCACACACACATAGAGAGAGAGAAAAAAAACCTTCTTTTATTAATAAATAACCTTTTTTACGTCAGAACCGCATAGTAGATTCACAATGCTCACTGTGTACTACAACTGTGTGTCTCACTGTGTACTTTGGTTACGTTGTAACAAAATGGATTCCATATCTGTTTCATCATCAATTTCATAGCTTTTTATGCTTGTGTCGTTTTGTCGACATAATCTATCATTAGATATAGCTAGGTTTGGCTAAGTAAATATATGCCATAATGAAATAAATACAGTCTAAAATGGACGTTTATGTAACTTTAACCGCTTTAAAATAAATAATTACTTACTATTTTGTTGGACGAGTAACCGAAGTGCCGAAACTACATCCACGTGTTGCATAAGATGAGGTGGTTCAGTGTGTGTTCCAGCTAGGAGAAAAAGTTATAACTATGTGTCAAAATGGCTACTGTCTCACTGTGTACCATGTCTCACTGTGTACTCCCCTACCCTACATGATTATTAAATCGAAATAGCACTCTCATTTATGAACTGATTTCGATGTGATTGAGCATGTGTACAGGACTATCCGAGGCTTCAAATGAGTTCGCTGCCGTGTTTCAAAATACCAATTGCCCTAGAATTTCTAACTACTATGTCTTAGCTATTCTTTAAGATAGAGAGGAAACAAAATATTGTTCCGGAATCGTGGTATCAAAGCCGAAAACTTAAAGCGAAAAAAAATCATTATTTCTCCATACCTGTCGCCGGTAAAGTGGTTAAACACACAAAGCTAAAACCCTTGAAACCTTACATTATACAATATTCGTAGTTTAAGCCTCCATTGAATTTGTATAAAAGTTTCAAAAAATTATTCAGAAAACGTGAAGTTGGCTTAATTTTCAGCGACCTAATTTTGAAACCAAATTTGTTGATAGTTCACAATTCTGGAAAAAATGTGGTATATTTTACCGATCATGAACCTAACAAAAACCCCTCCGTCCAAATGTTGATATATATATATATATATATATATATATATATAGATGTTTTTGCCTCGAAATAGCACTCTTATTTATGAACTGATTTCGATGTGATTGAGCATGTGTACAGGACTAACCGAGGCTTCATATGAGGTCATTGTCGTGTTCCAAAATACCAATTACCCTAGAATTTCTAACTACTATGTCTCAGCTATTCTTTAAGATAGAAACGAAACAAAATATTGTTCCGGAATCGTGGTATCAAAGCCAAAAACTTTAAGAAAAAAAAAATCATTTTACAATTTTTTGTACATCTTTTTGAATTTTTAAATTTTAAGTAGCCACCATTTTGATACAAGATGTTGGATGAATGGCAAACGAACTCTATCGAGACCTTGATATGTCCTGTATGCATGTTTATTCACACTAAAATATGTTAATAAATATGATTGCACAAATGAAAATCAGTTTTTGATAATATATTAAGCAAGACTCATAATGTGTGAAAGATGAAACTCTAGACATTAGTGTATGGACAATTTTAAAGGTTCCAGATAAACTATTTCGAGCTAAGAACAAATCCGTTGAAAGTGCATCCTCTGGAAATTAAATTTATTTAGAATTAAAAAAAAAACTAACTATGCAGCTTTACTCATTTGCCTTCTCATGACGAGATACTTAAACATTCGAATTAATTGAGATATACTTACTGCAAAATGGCACATATTTTGACTACAAATGAAACATTAAAATTTGAAGTCGTGGGATGGCTGTTAAAACCATGGAAATTTGTGAAAGGCTTGAGTTTCAAGAAATTGTGGAGCAGCTGATATGTAATCAGTAAATGAATAATAAGAAGAAATGCTCAGATTGTTGCTTTCCGAGTATGATTAGAGAAGATGTTTGACCGCGGACGAAAGAGTTTTTAGAAGTTTTAAAAGTTTTAGATGATGTTAGCAAAACAAAAATAACCTTAAATAAGATAAATATGCTGGACGTAAGATAAATAACCACATAATTACAGATTTAATTACTGTAAACATGACTGGGTCACAAAAATTGTCAATGTTGTTTTTTCTCTCATCTGAAGATTAAATGTAGACATTTTATTTTGTATTGGCCTATTATTGTTTAGCAGTTTACATACATGTAATACTCATTATGAACTCATATAATATATGAAAAGCATTTTATTTCCAAATTATGATTCAAAATTATGTATTATCCATTGTTATAAAGTAATATAAGTCATCTGTAAATTTATAATTAGTTGAACTACTTTAAAAAAAATATATGGATCAAACCATCACAAACATGCTGACATATAGCATGTTATATTATTACACTGCAAATTAAAAAAAAGTACAATTAGATGTATAGTAAAACGTTGTCATGAAATTACTATGGAATATAATACTGAATTGAAACAAGTATTTCCTTTTAAAATAAGAAAAAAAAAATCTCTTAAAACAATTCGAGATAGAATCTCATTTATTTAAGTAATTATAAGGTAAATTCTGTGATAAAGAATTCTGAAAATAGCTTTTATAGGGAGAAGTAGAAAAAGGTGGTAAAAAGGTGGGAGGAATGATTATCAAATTTTCGGGAAAGTAAACAATGTTATCCTTCGATATCCGAAAACGGGCACGTACATCCGTATGCTGTTTTTTTCACCGCTGTATAAAAACTTTGTTTGCTTATGGGATCTAGAAACCGGAAATTTACAACTATTAGTTATACGCGCCACGTTTTTTAATTTGAAATAGTCCTTTAAGAAATTTTTAAAGATAAAATTGTCTTTATCTCTAAAAAGGCTATTTCAAAAATAACTCACAGTAAGATATTTCATTCTTTTATCCTGTGAACTACTGTTTAAAAAGTACTATAACTAACATTAAGATTTAATGAGTTGGAAAAGTAAATTAATTTCAAGCAAAGTGTTAAAAACAATATTTTGTTCTATTCAAAATAGTATTTTGTGTATGTTTAATAAAAAAAGTTTCTTATAAACATACTAAAATGAATCGTGATATATAAATATATTGTACTATTGAAAATATCTAAATACAACATACTGTATCCAAACACCTTACAAAAGAAGTAAATTTGATAGAAAATAGCGAACAGTCATAAACAACAAGAGTTAAGAAAGTAAATCACGTAGCATACACATATAGTATCCAATAAATTTGATCTTCCAAATTAGATGATTGTATGATATTGCTAAGAGTTAAATTTTACAATACATTTATTTACAAGGTGTTTCAAATGAAAAGCGTTTGAGAAATAAAATTCAAAAGAAAATAATGAAAATTAATTAGGATACAGAAAAGCATTCATTGGTTATTAACCTATAGTTATATACTCACAAATAAAATCCTGCATAATAAAGACACTATAGAAATCAATTTCTTTTAAATAAATGCATATGTTACAATGTATATTTGTTTAGAAAATTTGTTTTAAAAAGATATAAATATATATATATATATTTATATCTTTTTTAAAAACAAATTTTCTAAACAAATATACATTGTAACATATGCATTTATTTAAATTTGTATAATTTGTAATTTTGAATAATTTGTAAACATTTGTGAATTTCAACTTATGATAATTGCGGGAAAAAATCTGTTTTAAGAATTAAGAAACATGCGAAGCAGTAATAACGTTTAATTTCGCCCTGCAATTTTTGACTTAAGATTAAAAATGTACCATCGATAGAATCTGTATTTCGATAACAGAAAAAGAATTTAACATTAAAAGTTTCAAAATTTAAATTATCATAATTCCTAAACTACTTGAATGAATGAATTACCGTTTAGTATTCTGGTATCAACCCTGGTGGAAAATTGCATAACTAAATTTTAAATTGTACCCTGTAGTAAAATTTAGGATATTTCGAAGCAGGATGGGAAAAATAGGTGTTCTTATTAAGAACTTCTGTGTTGTTGAGGATTACTATATGAAGAAAATACCCTAAGATTATTTTATTTCACATGAATTCTAATAAGATACAATTACCAATCAAATGGCTATTTACGTTTTTTTGTAAATTTGACTATTCAAAATCATAGGGTAAGCACATTCCAACATTGTAGAGATGTGTTTATGAATTCGGATTATCTGACCGTTTGTCTGTTTGTGATGTTTCTCGTGTAAATGTACTCCGAGTTTCATGTAATTAAGAATTAAGATATTGAATGTTATTTACCGGGTGTCCAAAAATGACTGATAGATTTTAAAATTCATTTACTTGCAAACGGTGACATATATTAAAAAAATTCTTGCAGGAGTGTTATGTAAGATGTCAGGAGTTTTAATTCTCAGTTTTAATTACATATAGCACCAATAGATAACGCTGCAAGTAATAACCGCTAAATTCAGGGTCGATTTGTCGGTCTCTTCCACGCGAAAAAAAGTAGATTAAAATGCATTGAATGGATCTCGAAGTACAAAAAATCGGGTTTGGACTGAGCACCTATTGCTCTCAGCGCCATCTATTGCTTAAAATTCGAACTAAAATCAAGAATCACTGTATAGAAACTCCTGATAACATACGTAACACTCCTGCAAGAAATTTTTCAATATCTGTAACCGTTTGCATGTTATTGAATTTTAAAATCTATCAGTAATTTTTGGGACACCCGGTATGTTTTCAATGACAGGTTCTGTCTTGAAAAGGAAGAGTGTTCAATTTATGTTTTATTTATTTATTTATTATCCTTATAATATTATAAATGTCAATGTGTGTCCGAAAGTTTGAATTAATTCAGCTTCTAAACGAATGAATTAATGCTTTTTTATGTTTGGATATAGGTAGATTATAACTCGGAAATGAACATAGGCTATGTTTAATTTATTTTATTCAAATATTTTGCTTAATAATCTAAAATTTCATTATTTTTCATACACAATGAATTGACATTTTTCCGATAAAATTTAACCATCTTCTTTTTTTCGTTGCCAAAAAATTAAAACCCAGAATAATAATTTAATTTCCAATTGAAAGATTAAAACGGAAAGTTTCAAGTATTTTTAATAACACAAGGTGCATGAATTTTGAGTAAGTGCGGAAAGAAGGTAAATGTGACGTCATATATGGAAAATAAAACGGATATGCTTTGATGTTGAAATAAAATGAGATTGTGTTATGGTATTAGTTCTTATTATTTAAAGAAAATTGTTATCAATGCTTACGGTTTATCGTCTGCGCACGGTTAACATAAAGATTTAAATTTTAATTTAGAATTTAAAAAAAAAAACTTTTGAAGAGCAAATGGGTAGCAAATGTCAATAATATGCACAGTAAAATTATCAATGTTGAAAATGACATAATGGTTAGCTGGAAATATGTATTTCCATTCTTAAAAAGTAAAAAAATAACTAGGTTACCTGAATAAAACAATTTTTTGCGAGTGTTAATTCTTAAAGCCGTTCATTTCAGTAAATTTAAATAAAAATTACTTTATTTTTAAAAGAAATTTTCATTTTCGTTCAAAGTACGTTTAATATTTCGTACGTTTCGTACGTTTAATATGACTGCGTCGTCAAAGTAACATTCAGTATAAATATTTTTATTGGAAAAACATTTGTAAATCGTAGTGTGGCAGCTGAATTTTAATTCTACATTTCTTTTAACTTTAAAAGGGTAAAATATGTGTTGACATTTTAAAAAGTAGCTCTTTTTAATGCTCTTTTTTATAATAGTTTTTGTGAAGTATGATAGATTGAGATAAATATGCCTTAGCTTTTAATACAATGTCTAACTGAATTTAAAATGTTTATAAAAGTTTAAAGATAGGAATGTCATCAAAGAGAAAATCAAATTTATCGAGAAATTCGCGTAATGCAAGAGCATTTAAGATATCAAAAATTAATGAAACATTTCCTAAAGCAGAACTGCGTATACTTGAACAAGCCGATCGCCAGGCTAATCTTAGAGATGCTGATACAGCTGAAAAGTCTCAACTGCGTCACCATTATAACGTTGCTTATTTGGCTTCAAAGAGGGAATGTAGATCACCTGAACTGTCGCAACATAGGTTAAAAGAAGATGCTGACCGCAAGGCAATCTCAAGAGTAGCTGAATCTATTGGAACAAAATATGCTCGAAGAGTAGAAAATGCACAGAGAATGGCGCACCGAAGACAGTTATTTATTAGAAACATCTGGGACGCTTTTACTAACAGAGCTTTTAAGTATGATTCTGCTGTATATTATGGAAGTTATCTGCTAATTTCTGTGGGAAGAATGACTAATGAATGTCGATTCTGCACAGCTTTAAAATGGAAAGAAGAGACGCCAGGAATGCGTTGTTCTGGAGGCAAAGTTTCTATTCTTACGATAGAAGAACCGATCGAATCAATAATAAGTCTCTTTATGAGTGAAACAGATGGATCACGACGATTCCTGGACAATATTAAAAAATATGATGCATGCTTCCACGTGACATCTTTTGGAGCTGACAAAATCATTACAATGTCTGGTTTTTCACCAACATTTACTGTACAAGGAAAAGTATATCATAGGATTGGTTCTCTTCTTCCTGCACCTAATCAAGAACCAAGATTCCGACAGATTTACTTTATTGGATACGAGGATGAACAAACAAATACACATTGTCAGGTTGTTCAAAATATCGAAAGAGAAATAGTTAAAAAAATTCAGAAAATTCTAAATGTTAACAATCAACTTGTACTTTCATTTAAAACAGCTTTGGAACGTAATCCCGAGAAAAAGTTATAAACTGGTCACTCAGGCTAACCGTGCGCCCCTGGGAGAACATAAGCGGAGATATAAAGCTCCAACTACAAAAGAAATGGCAGCTATTATTACTGGTAGTCTATAAGTGCTGAGATACCAGACGCTGATAATGATAAGCAGCTATTCGATACTATCATTCAAAATACGGTGCACGAACCTTGTGGTCCGTACAATCCCTTATCACCATGCATGAAAGACGGTCATTGTACAATAAAGTATCCTCGAGCATTAATTAAAGAAACCCATCACAATGACAAGGGTTACCCTCTGTACCGACGTAGAGCTCACGAGAAAGGAGGACGAACAGCTAAAATAAAAGTGAGGGATCAATTAGTGAAAGTGACCATAGATAACAGTTGGATAGTTCCGTATTCATCAATATTGGTTAAAACATTTGATGCTCATATCAACGTAGAAACGTGTAGCTCTGTAAAAGCAATAAAATATATATTTAAGTACATAAATAAAGGCAATGACCAAGCAATATTTGATGTACGGCAGAACGATGCAACCATTAATTCACAAGATGAAGTTCAATCATTTCAAGCGGGGAGTTACGTCAGTAGCAATTAAGCTGTCTGGAGAATTTTCCAATTTCTCTTACACGAGATACTCCGGACAGTACTGTTTCTTGCCGTCCACTTAGAAATTTCTACCCCTCGGGATTGCACTAACATTCTAAGGCGAAAGCTGAGTTCCCGAGGTGGTCATTGCGGTCATCGCCGTCCACTTAGAAAATAGTGAGCCTGTCTACTTTAACGAGCAGAATTTTCATCAAAAAATTGCTATGCCACCAAAAAGAACATTAACAGCTTTTTTCAGTCTTTGTCAAACTGATGAATTCCCCAGGATCCTTTTATATTCTGAAATTCCACGCTATTACACATGAGATTCCAAACAAAGGGAGTGGAAACGACGTAAACAAGGCACACCTGTCGAAAATTGGCCAAATTTAAAAGCAGGCTATGCACTTGGGTGTGTTTACACCGTACATGTAAGCAATTTCGAATGTTTTCCCTTACGGTTATTGCTTAGCAAAGTGCCCGGGCCTACAAAATTTTCGGATCTCAGAATTGTAAACGGACAGGAACGAGCAACCTACAGAGAGGCATGTGAAGTGTTGGGTGTACTAGAGAAGGAGAATTATTGGGAATCTACATTGGAAGAAGCTGCTCAATTTAGCTCACCAACAAGTATACGGGAATTGTTTGCCACTTTAATAAGCACATTGTCAAATCTAACAGAAATATGGGAAAAATACAGCGATTTTTTATCGGAAGACATACTGAAAAGATTTCCGCATTCATATTCAAGTGTGACATTTAACGACAAAATTTACAATGAAGCTTTAACTCTAATTGAAGATAAAGTGATTTCTATCACTGGCAAGACCTTGAGTGAATATGGAATGGCTGCACCATTAAGAGCGAATGAAATATGTGATGATATTAGCAGAGAGCTCGATTATGATACAACATCACTTCAGAACTTTGTGACTGCAGTAAGACCGAAACTTCTTCCAGAGCAAAAGCAAATACTTGAAAAAGTTTTAGAGCACTTGAAAAGAGAAGAAGGTACATTATTTTTCTTAGACGCACCAGGTGGAGCTTGTAAAACAGTTTTACTGAATTTATTGCTCGCTGAAGTTTGCAAGGATAAAAACATAGCAATCGCCGTCGCGTCATCCGGCATTGCTGCAACTCTACTGAACGGTGTACGAACTGCAGACTCAGTCTTAAAATTACTATTGAATTTAGCAAATGAAGAAACCTCAATGTGCAACATTACTAAAAACAGCAGCCGAGGTAAAATGTTTCGATATTGTAAACTGTTAGTGTGGAACGAGTGCACATTGTTGCACAAGCATGCAACCGAAGCTCCCGATAGGAGTTTGCAGGACATAAGAAATAATTCAAAACTTATGGGTGGTATGGTGGTCCTGCTTTAAGGTGACATCCGGCAAACATTGCCGGTTATGCCTAGAGGAACACCCGCCGATGAAAAGAACGCATGTTTTAAAGCATCTCCACTTTGATATAGTATGCATAAATTGCATTTAAGCACCAACATGCGAGTACAATTATATAATTACTCAGAATCAAGACAATTTGCATCAAAATTATTAAAACTTGGTCAAGGAGAACTCGAAACAGACGTTGATGGTAAAATACATTTTACAAAAAACTTTTGCAATATAATTAATTCAGAAGAACTCATTGCAGCAGTTTTTCACAATTTCGAAGAAAACATGAAAAATGAGAATTGGTTATGTGAAAGAGAAATTCTGGCCCTCAAAAATAATATTGTGGATGCGATAAATGATAAAATTTTGAAGCTGATACCAAACGAAGGCAAAATTTACACATCCGTGGGCATGGTGTTGAATGCTGACGATAGCCCCTCATATCCAGTCGAATTTCGCAACTCACGGGAAATGTCTGCACATAATATTCACTTAAAATGCACCTGCACATAAAATGCACTTGAAAAAGGGTGTTCCAATTTTACTGGTGCGTAATATAGATGCTCCGAGGTTGTGTAACGTTACAAGATTGCCTATCAATGAACTTGGAAATAATATTGTAAAAGCTACTATTATGACTGGGTCGTCAAAAGGAGATAGTGTTATTATAC
Organism: Maratus speciosus; assembly: GCA_963932465.1. Lineage (NCBI taxonomy): Eukaryota > Metazoa > Arthropoda > Arachnida > Araneae > Salticidae > Maratus > Maratus speciosus. Next base: position 185,687,137 of record OZ010800.1, read on the forward strand.
ACCATATGCCAATTATACCCAATGATTTAGCATTCCAATTTAGACGCATACAGTTCCCTTTAAAATTAGCATATGCAATCACTATAAACAAATCACAGGGACAGTCGTTGAAAGTAGCTGGTTTGTATTTAGGATCACCTTGCTTTTCTCATGGCCAACTCTATGCTGCCTGCTCCCGCGTTTCATCAGCATAGAACCTACATGTGTTTGCTGAAAATGCAAATTCAAGAAACATAATATATAAGGATGTTTTATAATAATTATTTATTTGGCAGATTTCAGAAAAATTATTAAAAAACAACTTTTAGTTTCAACTTAAGTGTTATTACAAAATAATCTGCTTGACTTTTGCTATATTATTCTGTCACGTCTGACTTCTGTTATTCTATAGAGTCAAAACACTGTTTTAAACACTAGTGTCGTGAAGAAAATGTTCACCTTGTTATTAATGAACTTTATAATATACTTATGACTATTTAACAGGTGAAAAAAATATATAAATATTATTTAATGCAACCCGAGATCTTCTCGAACACACACGCGTTCATTTTCAAAGGGAAAAAGATGATTGACTGAATAGAAATACATTTTAAAAACAAAAACAAAAATAGTACGCATGCGCAAGCGGAGTTCAGTCCATTTCTGCAGAGTGGTGAAAATATCAGATCATATTATCTGGAGGTCTGGAAATATTTAGGATATTGTACCAAATTGCGGAAATATTATAGGAAAGGACATCGTTACAAACATTATTACTTCTAAGTAAAATTTCAATGGATTCACGGATTATTGATGAGTAGTGGTTAGACGTTGAAATGATAATTTTACTTTTTCGAAGTATATCTTAATATTTTCTTTTTCATGCAACCTGGATAAAGCTGTATTTGGTTTGTTAAACTTGATATCAGAAATGTGTTCTTTTAATCTTTCCTTAAATTTTCGACATGTCATACCAATATAAAATAATTTATATGTTTTTGTCACCTTTTAAGCAGTTATAAGTATATTATAAAGTTCTGTGATTCTTATTAATAATATTTTTATTGCTACATATTTATTTTAACGTTCTGTATTATTATTGTATGTACAAGTTTTGACATATTATTATTATTAATATTATTGTTTATAAAACCTTTGTTAGAAAAATTATTTTGTATCTTATCTTACTATTAAGTAATATCGTAAATTTTTTTACGCGTTTTGATAGTATCGCACAAAACTACGTCAGAGAATTTAAGGTGGTTTTCGCCAGAATGAAAATAAGGCACAATTGTAACCTTCATATGTTTGAAACCAGATCGCTGCTATTATCACACAGGTTTGATGTCAGCATTGGCTGTCGATTCTATTTCAAAAAATTGCCTTTCTTGGGATTTTATTTGTAATAATAAAATTTCTAAAATTATAAACACGAGTTGGAACCCGTCGAAATTCGACGAACTAAAATGTTAGAAAAGAACTGTCAGGTCGAATTTATAATAAACCTACAAAAATAATTACAATAAAAAATTCATCTTACATTGATTGTCTAACTCTTAAAACAAACATTTTTAACCTAAAATTACCAAAATATTATTTCCACAAATTTCAACTGCTTAAATTATTGAAAAATTAAACTGTATTAGAATACGTAATCAAGATGAGTAAGTATGATGAAGTTATTGATTGAGGCTCTTATGTTTGTTTTTACGGGATGAAAATCAGTAAAAAGGATTTCGCTTTGTTACATCATAAAATTTACCCTCATAAAATCTAAAGTGTACGTTATTTTCACAACCTTTATAATTTACATCGCACCACTCAAATTCACAATCTGAAAGTATTTTAACGCGCAATAGATTATTAATGAATGTATTTACAAACTTAATGTAACGTTTGTCCGATAGAACTTTTCATGTGATCATTCCCACAAAATTTAAGTTCTAAGCTCAGTACCGCGAAAAAAAGAATTCAGAAATTCGCCTTTAGTTGTCATAATATTGGCCATTTAGTATTGGTCAAATACTTAGTTTTATTTAAAAAAAATGATCGTTTTGTTTTAAATATGACATCATTTTTACTCACCTAATCATTTTGCCTAGCGCCTCAAACTCAGTATCGGCGTAATGTAAAAATATTGAAATGTAACTGATTTATGAAGAAAAATGCGTGTTTTTTTATGTCTGACGTCATGTTCTGTTAAAAAAATATAAAAAAGTTACTTTTATTTGTAATGTGAAAATGGCATCAATAAGGATATAATAAAAAAAAATAATAAACCGTGACTATTTTCCTTTTACTTTTAATATAAATGAAGTACTTCAGTTGCCACGATTACAAAATTTGTACTAAAAACTACAAAAAAATTAATATCTCAAAAATAAATTGGGATACAGCATTCAAACAAATTGAATTTTAAAGCACATTTTTTTCCCTATACGAAGGTGTCAAAAGTGAAACTGTGCGATGTTCAGATGTTTAAAAATTTGCAGTAGCGAAAATTGCAAAACCGAAATTTCGTTTCAAATTTCAAAGTGTTGCCATTCACAAAATGACGTATGCGTTACGCACAAATATGTTTGTCCTTTTTAATATAGATAAAAGCGCAGTTCTTATAGTTGAAAATTTTCATATACGGGTAGATCATAGCTGAGAATAGAAAGATTGTGTTCTTTAATCGGGTTCGTAATCCATTTTCTTTCTTTAGAGAAAGAAATTTGGTGCGAAAATAAATACATTGTTGTAAACAAGTTTGTTTTTTGTGTGGTAAAGACTTAATAATATTCTAGAACATTATTTATTTGCCCACCTTTGATGCCAGGTATGATTGTAAAACATATAAAAAGTATCATCCAATAATTTTCTTGGCACAAATGCTATATATGCAGTTTGGCGCGATCTGTTTTTGACGCCAATTTGGCAAAACCATCGCTTTCGAATACCAGTTAAATGTATATTTTTAAATTATGTTCTATTACTTAAAAAAGGAAATAACAATAAATAAAAAAAAAGTTTCATTAAAAACAATAAAACAAAGCAATTTATCTAATTTTAAGATAAAATTAAAGTAAATAAACAATTTAGTAATAAATAAACAGCAATAGCCGGTGTTACCATATCAAGCAAAATAATCTATTTTGGTGACAATTATGTACCCCGGTGCGTATATGACACCTGTGCCATTTTCTTATTACTTCATGATATAAACAAACATCCTGCTTCAGCGTATAAACCTAAGTTATGCCAACGACACTATAATAAAAAAATACTTTAAATTACTCATACTAGCCGCCCTTGGTGACCAGTTTGGTCGCCCTTAAAATTTGTGTTTGGGAAAGCATGCTAAGCATTGTATCGTGTTACTTCTATTCATAATTTAATTTACTTGGACTCCCTTAACCCTCCCGAGATTTCCTCTGGAAACGTAAAAAGTAACAAAATTTGTGCAATCCGAGATTTCCTATGGGATTAATTTTTTCCACTGGCGACTATTTTTTAATTCAACTCGGATCTATTTTTAAATACAAAAATTCCATATAGACTTTAACAACATCTGCAAGAATACTCTGCAAAATTGATTTTCCAAAAATAGAGGTGCGAGACTCTAAAAATCCAGTAACAGCCCTGATTCCGCCTAATTTCTAATATCCTATCCCATCTTAGATCCTGAACTCTTTTACAAAAAAATGTTTAAGTAATGTTTTTATAAAAAATGTGCAAATTTTGAACCTATTTTAATTTTATAATATTACGCAGCTTGAGAGATAAATATAATTGATATAATTCCTTATATATGATATAATATTTGTTTTTGTTGCTTTAAAATATCCCGATTTGTTGATTTTCTGTATTCAAGTAAACCCTATTGGTTTACAATGGAAGTCTATGGGAATTTGGCGAAATATTAGATGTGTCGCTAAGTTGGCGTCACTTTTGGCGACAAACTTGGCGACATTCGGCGACAGAACAGGGTCCCCCCTATGGTAACCCTTTTATAGGTATGGGGATGAATTAAATAACCAATAATAATCAATCAACAACGAATGTTCAATAACCAAATGAGATGCGTTTCATGTGGGCGTTGCCATTAAACAGTTAACAAATAATTGCGATTTCTGTGCCACGTACAATAGCGTAATATATAAATAGATTGTCTAATATAAAATTTGATAAATAATTGGTTTATTATATATGTTTTTAATTATCGGAAGGGAAATGCTTTGCTTAATTAATTCATTTTTCTTCTTTTTTTGTTACGTGAACGACGTCACGGGTAACAGCTAGTATATATATATATATATATATATATATATAGCGACTCTCAAATGTGTTGTGTTACATTATGGTCAATACGCAAAACCGTTTTCAGCGTATTATAATGATGTTACATTATTTGAAACGAAATTATATTAACCTGCCTTTATTGATGTTGACAAAAACATATTTTTTATAGAGTATGCAATAAGAATCAATTATAGTTCATTTACAGGGACATTCAAAACTTTTCTGTAATATTACGGTCAATGCGAATAATCATTCTCGGTGTATTTTAATAAGGTTATTATTTTAATAAAGTTATACAATGAAATTCATATACTTCTCTGAAGTGGATGGCAACAATCTTTTATTGTAAAGTACCATATAGTGTAAGTATCGCACTTTTCGAGTATATGTAAGCACAAGATATTTCATTGCTAGGGAAATATTTTTTGCAGTCTATGTTAATTTTGCTACACTACTTCATTGTAATTGATATACATTAATGACGTACACTACACTGTTAAAAGTATCCCTGTAAAATTAAGGGCAGAGGCCGGCAGCAGAGATTCCAGTCATAACCCGTAAAATAAAAATACCCATGCCCATCATTTTGTGTCAACGTGTAAGATCTCACGGAGGAAAATGTATGGGGTCGTCCCGTATTTTCGCTAATAGATTGGCTAGAAGTGCAACAAGTGGGTAAGTGTGATCACAGATTGCACAGAGGGTTTCGTTTAATATTCCTTTCAAAACACTTTATCCTTTTGAAAAATCTGTTAGTTCCACATTTCGCAACCAGGGGCGCTTTCTATTCTAAACAAACCTCTATCCGAACGAAACTCCATTTTACATACTATCCGTATATATATTAGTCGTAGGGATTGGGCCAATAGCACCCGGGATAAGTAGCGTCCCTGGCGGTAAAAAGTGGAACTAAAATATGTAAGGCTATTGTGTATAGTATGAAAGAATGGTCAAAGGGGTGTCGGCAAAAGTTGGAAAAGTGCTCCCCGCGTGAAAAGGGCAGAGGTTAGAAAAATTGCTTAAAATATACAAGTTAGAGCCCGGAGGACAAAAATAATATGACTTTTTGAAGATTTTATGATTTGTCGTGAGGTCTGAGGTATTCAGCTATGCGTATGCAAAAATTCATGTCTCCAACTTAATTAGGGGCTCTCTTAGAAAGAATTGCTTAAAATACATATGTGGTAGCTCAAAGGGTTAAACGTAAGATTTTTACGATTTTATGATTTGTCGCCTGGCCTCAGGTGTTCTGCTGTAAGAATGCAAAATTTCAAATTTCCAATTTAATAAGACGCTCAGTTAGAAAGAATTGCTTAAAATATGCATGTGGGAGCCCAAAGGTTTAAGTGTACGACTTTTTGAATTTTTATGATTTGTCGCATGATGGTGTTCAGCTATAAGTATGCAAAATTTCACGCCTCCAACCTAAATAGGGTGTTACTTAGAAAAAGTTGTTTAAAATACCCATGTGGGAGACCAAAGGGTTAAATGTGCAACTTTTTGAATATTTTATGATTTGTCGTTTTATGCGAGGTGTTCAGCTATATGTATGCAAAATTTCACACCTCCAACCTAAATAGGGTGCCACTTAGAAAGAATTGTTTAAAGTACACATGTGGGAGTCCAAAAGGTTAAATGTACGACTTTTTCAAACTTTTATGATTTGTCGTTTGATGTGAGGTGCTCAGCTATAAGTATGGAAAATTTCACGCCTCCAACCTAATTATGGGCTCACTTAGAAAGAATTGTTTAAAATACACATGTGGGAGCCCAAAGGGTTAAATGTATGGCTTTTTCAAAATTTTATGGTTTGTTATTTGATGTGATGTATTCAGCTATAAGTATGCAAAATTTCACACCTCCAACCTAAATAGGGTGTCACTTAGAAAGAATTGTTTAAAATACACATGTGGGAGCCCAAAAGGTTAAATGTACGACTTTTTCAAATTTTTATGATTTGTCGTATTATGTGTGGTGCTCATCTATAAGTATGCAAAATTTCAAGTCTCCAACATGTATAGTTTCTGAGAACGGGCTCTGTGACGGACAGGCAGACGGACGGACATACAGACAGACAGAGGAGCGAGACGAATAGGGTTTCGTCAGATGAATGAAACCCTAAAAATATGTAAATAGCCCTTAATTTTCTAAGTATCTAAAATATCCTTGTAAAATAATAATCCTTGTAATAATATCCTTGTAATAATATCCTTGTAAAATAATAATTTAAATTTTATCTTTACTTTATCAACACAAAATACTTCAATTTCAAAAATTAATTTGCTGATTTTTAATGCTTTTATTTTAACCAGTGTGATGTCACATTTCTTCTTACCCCCTCCCACCTCCTTGTCACAAACTGTCACAATTTCCAAAACCCCCCTCCCCCCCTCCAAGCGTGACATCATTTGTGGATGACCCCCAAACAATTAAATTTAACTTTTACTGCAATATTTTAAACTTCTAAACATGTAAATTTTAAATTATTACGCAATCGAATAGGAGAAAAAATGTACTTTCAAACGAAATTTGATTGAAAAGTGTATCGCGATTTATTTGAAAAATGTATCGCTATTTACTAAATTGTTATTGTTTTTTAAATAATTTTCAGTTATGATTTTTTTTTATAAATCTTTGTCTTTCGCGTGCAGATGATGACATAAAATCCGTTTGTACCTAAATAATATAAATAGCTCAGCTTTGTTTCCAGCTTATGGCGCATACCGAAATTAAAATACTCATTAGTCAGTAAATAAAACAACAAAACTTAAATAAAATACAAATTTAAGACATGTGATCAAACTATCCACTTAAACCTCTAAAGTGAGCTAATTAAAAAAAAAAAAAAAAGACTGATTTTAAATAGTGTTTTTGGCTATTTCTTCTGCTACTAACTCCTGGCGCAAAGACATTACAAAATATCGCTTTTAATAAATTTCAAAACTTTATTTAACCCAATTACTATTTTTCATATGAATATAATTTTTGGTATTGTTAGTGCGTATTCTAAAATATATATAATAAATGGACGAAAAAAATTAATATAGTTATCAATTAATAACTGGTTTTCATCTATATTCTGTAACCCAGTTTAAATCCCCTTGTTCCGATAATGTTTGAAACTGTTTCATATTCTATGTCTAGATTATTTTTAGAGTATTATTTATATCTAGAATGATTTTTCGTTATTTTATTTCTTTAACTGACTGCACTTCATGCTTTTTCAGAAGCATGCGAACATGCAAAATACGTTTGATAAAAACATAAAATAATATGCGGCTAAAATATTTTTATCCGCTTTTAAATGTGCAGACTTTTTTTTTTAATTTGACAAGCGAATAAAAAATGTCAGCATAGTAATTAGTTTGAGAGACTTTTTAATTGTATTACATGTCGCACATTCCCGTCATTCCCGCAGATAATATAATTTTTCATAACATTACATTTGTTACTGGTATTACTTTTCATGAATATAAATGTAAATAGATAGTAACTATAATGGCAACATAAATGATTTATTAAAATTACCTCCAAAATAAGTTAATTTAAGCGCTATTGTCTAAAAATATTTTGCTTTAAATATTATACACGCATTCATGTATTTTATGGGAAAAAAAAAAAAAAACAATTTTAATTACTGCTTCATGAAACCCCAGAAAAAAATCGTATTCCTTATTTTCGAGTTTTATAGCATACTGTGCATTCCTGACATTCGGCAAAGAGCATTTATATTCATTTACTTACTTATTTATTTTATTTATTTATTTATTTATTTATTTTTTACAAAAGATGTAGATAATTTTCATTGATTTTATATTTTCACTTTTATCGTAAAGATATTGAAATATACAGAACATAGTAAAAGTAACATCAATGTGACTGATTTATTAAAATTACCTAATAATTAAATACAAACAATTGACATTCCCTTAAAATATTCTTTCCATCCACATTAAATGATAAATAAGTATTCATTAACATAATAATAAAAAAAAATATTATATTAGCAATAACAATAACCTTTCCATTAATCTCCTGAGAGAAATAAATATACTTTTTTTTTGTTTCCAGCATTTAATTTTATTGCATATGCCGCATTCTCTTCAATCGGTCAGGAATATTACTTATTTATTTCTTACAATTGCTATTGATAGTTTTTATCGCCCATCTTTTTACTTTTGCGTTCATAAAAAGTGCACAGTACATAGTTAAAATAACACAGATACGATTGATTTAGCAAAACTACCCAACAAATTAAATAAAAATATTTCCCTTGAAATATTATTTCCATTCTCTTAAAATATTATTTGCATCCACATTAAATACACAATAAGCATCCATTAACTGAATGAGAAAAAAAAAAAAAAAATCAGTATATTAGCAATTAGAATAACGATTTCATTTATCTCTCGAAAAAAAGAGAACTTATTTTCTGCTATGAGTATTTAAACCAATTTGGCAGCCACAACCGTGACTGTCAACAAATTTCTTTTGTCTTGCTTTGTTTGACTATAAGAACACCATTTTTCCTCCGTTTCAGATAAACAAAAATAAATGATGGCAAGTAAAAGAAGAAAAAAAAAATATGCGCTGCTGATTTGCGAAGTAGTAACACAGCGAATAAAAAGTGTGAAACCGTAACAAAATTCTTCCGAAATCGATGGAACGTCGGTGGGACTCAGAAAAGGAATTTTCAGATAGGGGGCGCAATCACATCATAGCTTCCTAAAGCTTAACATTAGGAGCAAAACTCTTGCCCCTTTTCACTCAGTCTCCACACATGCGCACTGAGGCTGGTTAGAAGAGACTACTGGAAACACATGCATCAGATGGATTCCTGCTTTGATCTGAGAAGTTAATTCGGGAACTTCTTATCTTTCGGTTGAGTTGCTAAAAAAATAGAAATGCTTTTACTTCTTCTTTATCCATAAAAGTATTACCATTTTCTTTGCAGAAGTATTAGAAATGCAATATACGAATTAATTTCGATTTTCCTTAATTAATCTTTATTAGAGAAATTTATTTATTTCAGTGATAATTACTAAAGGAATTCTGTGCTACTTCTTACTAATCAATTATTGATGCCGACTGTGAGTGAAAATATGTTCTGATTAGTTTATAGAGCGGCTATTAAGAAAATTTGCAATAATTAGGCTACTGTTTGATTATTAAAAAGAAGTTGATTGTGTCTCAGAAAAGGGCAAATATATTGCAGTAAAGATTTACTTTATATGTTAAGAAAGTTTATTAACAGTTCAAGTTTAGAAAACTAGTTATTTGCTTAAAAGGAAAAAAAAAAAAGATATTTGTTTTTGAACAGCTTCAAATTTTATTTGATAATTAAAGTTATATTTATTGCAAATTGGATGAAGTGATTTACGATATTTTCCAAAGATACTTTTATTAAATTTATTATCTCGTGTAAAATTATTCAATCGCGAATTGGAAAGATAAAGGAAAGTTTTCTAGAAATGAAAATAAATTATAATTAAAAACGAAAGAAATGATGTTATAGTTATCTGAAAAAAAGAAAGTCATTTTAGATACTTTAACAGATGTAAAAGAATTTTTATAGGTGAAATGTGGAGGACCTAGTTCGCAAATTTACGCCAAAAATAAAATATACAATAATAAATGAAAATTGATCAATATTTGCATTTCGGTAAGGAATGTGGGAAGATGCGAATTTATGTAATGAGATAAAATAAATTACATGTTTTGGCTAATGAAGAAAATCTAAAGTGTCAGAACTGTTCTTCTTCGATTTAAAATAAACTCTTACTTAGTAAAGTCAAAAATATAAATTGAAAATGTTCCAAAAATTCACAAATAATCTTGCTAATATTATTTTAACGTTTTGGACTGTTGGATTATATTTAGATATGTGTGTTTGTCAGCGCCCAAGCACAAGAGTCGTATCAACAAAATATGGATCTTTACGAGGAGTTATTGTTACTTTATCTAATAAACACCTTCAACCGGTTGAAAAGTTTCTAGGAGTTCCTTATGCAGGTGTTCCTTCAGGTTCTTTAAGGTTCATGCCTCCTGTAACACCTCCTCATTGGAAAGGAGTTCGATCAGCTGATCATTTAAGTCCTGTTTGTCCACAAAAATATCCAGATATTTCAAATGAAACAGAGGCATTGAAAAGAATGCCCGCTGGACGTTTAGACTTCCTTAAGAGAATTATACCTTTCTTGACTAATCAAAGTGAAGATTGTCTGTATTTAAATATTTACACTCCAGCTAGTGGTAAGTAAATTATATTTTAATTATATCTAAATGTGCTTGCTTTTCAGTGATGTCCAGCATGAAATTGCGTATTTTTTTTTACTTATTTATTTATTTTTTAAACAGTAGCCAAACATTAATAAAACTTGTAACAGCCTTCATACTTTAAAGGTTAAAAAAGATTGAAATACTTCAGAATAAAAAAAAGATATTCATTAATATTATTTAATATATGTCAGAGTAAACATTTTAAATGGTTTTCCAATATTTTAAAAAACTTGTGCAAGTAGTTATGAAATATATTGATTTTATTTTCGAAATATAATCGACCGAATTCTGGCGAGACAGTTTTATTAAGTAGTATTTTGAAACCGGTATCATGGAAGTAAATATTTGTCAATTATAGGATATGTTCAGTTAAAAATAATTTAAATTTAAAAAAGTAAAAATATAAAGGCGAGAAATAATATTCATATTTTCATAATTCTGTCTTTTTTATATATTTAACTTGAACTATTTTACATTTTCTGATTAATTTTGTCATGAAAAAAAAAAAACTCAATTAAAATTATTTTTCTTTCATTAATTATTTTTTTATTATTATTTTTTCATTCTATGTTATTGAAGTGAAAAACCATTACAAAAATTGAAAGTTGTGTTATTAAAAACAGTATAGACATTTGTAAAAGTATATATTTCCAAAACATTTTGTCACTATGCATGACATTAAAAAAATCTTAAACAATAATTAAAAAAGATGAAGATTGATGAAAAGGAGAATATGATCAGAAAAAAAGATTTAAAGAAAAGTGAAAGGAGTAATTTGAAATTAATTCCTGCTGCTCTTATATGCATTTATCTTTTAATACTATTTTTATATAGAATATATATTTTAAATGAAAGATTTTTTACACTGGATATATATGCAATAATAATTCGTTATTAATTAAAACAGATTAAATTATATAATATTCAAAATATCCGCATTTTTGCGATCTTAACATATATCTAATGTTTTATTTTTATTTTTAATATTCCTCTTATTATTTTATGGAGTTTACCTTGTGTTGGCAAAAAATATATATAATTTATAGATTTTTTTAATAACAGGCGTACGTTACGATTTCTGCACGAATTTGGACGGGAATTTAGTTTAAAATAAATGAAATGGATTTTTCGCTTCCGCTATCTACAAAGAAAAAAAAATATAAATCATCAAAAATTGTCGTTAAAATGAATGAGAATGATGAATTAAAAAAAAAATTAATAAATAATGCATTTTTAGAGATTATTATTATTATTATTATTATTTTTTTTTGCATTACTGAAAGACGTACAGTGTGGGAAAAAAACAATCATTGCAAATTATAGAAAAAAAAGCATTATGTTTAATTATGCCCGTTAATGTGATTGGGTATAATGTCGTCAATTCATTGATATGCACAAGTAATGCTTGCTGATCACAAATTATTTAACTTTCAATTAAAACAACAAATAAAAAAATACTTGTTTCTAACATAAAACTTATGTACATATTACTAGTAATACGAGTGAAAAGTTTTATTTTGTCATTTATACTTTGTCAAATCACACACTTCCAGTGCTTAATATATATATATATATATCATACTACTAATATAATTTCTTTTCGCATTTATATTTTTTATTAAATGTTGCGAAATATGATAATAAGGTTATAATAAGTATTTTAATGTAATGAGTATTATAGTAAGTATATAATAAGTATTTGAAAAAAAATATGAATTATACGCTGTAAAAAGTTTTATTGCATTCACTTGATGAACGACTTTTACATAAGTACACAATTTTGCATTTTTCTAAGAGATGCAAATAAATAATGTATACATTATTCGTTACAATTACTAGTGAATTTGTTATGGATGGACAAATTTGATAAAATATAATGTATAATTTGATATATGTATGTTTTTTACAAATTACATAAAATTATCAAAACTTTTATTATACGCTTGATAGGCCATAACCCCACTTGATAACGCAGATCAATAGCACAGTAAAAATTGCTGGTATTACTAATAATACCAAAAATATAATATTTTTCTTCTTTTTTAATATTTTGTTTATTTTTTCAGTTAAAACTACACATAAATTGGATCATATCTTATTTATTTGATGAAAAGTTTCATTTTTTTTCATTTACACTTTCTCAAATCATTCACTTCCAATGCTGGGACTTTGTATTCCGATATATGTATATCGTACGACTAATTTAAATTATTTTTGCTTTAATATATTTATAATTAAATGTTGTGAAATATGTCTTATAAGATTGTGAAAAAAAGTTGTGAATTATAAGCAGTAATACGTTTTATTGCATTCATTTGAGGAATGAATTCTATATAATTACACAATTTTCTGTTTTTCTAAATGAAGCAAATTTTTAAGGTTTTAGTATGTGTTACAACTACCAGTGAATATGTGATGCGTTGAGTTATTTGATAAAATATAATGTATACTTTAGAATGTATATTTTTAAAACAATATACAAAAAAATATCAAAACTTTTATTTCACGCTTGATATACCTTAAAAACTCACTTGATAACGCAGATTAATAACAGAAGAAATATTGCTGATAATAATAAAGGTATCAATAATATATCATTTTGAATCTTTTTTTTTTTTTTTTTTGGCCGGGGGGGGGGGGGGCTATTTTGGAACATAAAACTGCATATAAATTGAATCATATGCAATATATATGATTTGGATCGGGTTTCCTTTTTAATTTCTTTTATAGTTGATGTTAATTACAGGTTTATTCATAAATAATTTATTACTCTATTTATGATATTTGTCTTCAATAATGGTGTATTTACTTGGATATTTCTACATGGAATCAATGTAGAGTAGATTGGCATAAATTACCGTGTACACATTTAAATATTATATAATATGTAAATGTTGAATTAATACACTGTTTTATGATAGCTTAAATTCAGTCATGGCCTTTGAATATTAAAAAATTCAAACGACTATAAATGTAGTTATGCTAATAATTAGAATATAGGTTATGAATTCTGCATTATCACCCCTTATTGGAGATATCTTTGCAAATTTTATTAAGTATTTACAATTTTTATATAAAGTCTGAAGCATTGGGAACAGTATTTCAAAACTGAAAATAATCCGAACCACATACTTTATTTAAAATGCAGCTGAAACAGTCCATACGAGTTTGGTCACGTTTACACAGTTCAACAAATAAATAAATGAATGCATGATAATTCTGTTTTAAAAAATTGAAGCAATATAACTAAACAATTGAAAGTTGAGAGTAAACATTTGTTACTATTTTTTATAAATTGATATTTTTTGAAGAAGAATAATATTAACAAAATTGCATCATTTTCCGTCAAAAAAAAAAAAAAAAAAAAAAAAAAAAAAAAAAAAAAATTCTACCACTTCAAAACATTTTATTCAAACACTATTAAACTCTCTAAGACTTCTGTAAAATTTGATTTTGCCGTCATAGCAGCATTATTAACTGTTTAACTAAAAAAGAAAATCGATCGGCTATCAGTCATTTAAATTTATTTTCGATAAAGTAACATATGAGAAAATTTATCAGTTTATAATTCAGTATAGAAAACTTACAGTGATATGAAATATACATTAAAAAAAAAAAAAAAAAAAAAAAAACACTATTGTGTCTGCTGGAAGTTTATTTCGAATAAAATATGCGTTTTTTTATGTTTTACCAGACTCAAGAAATAGTTATAGTTTCGTAAGGAGAATAATAAGACTTTAGGGGCAGAAGTTTATTAAATCAAATGAAATATTGCAGATAAAATATTCACTTATCATTGGAACAATAATTAACATATTCACTCTTATATGAAAAATTTAATAAATTGATTACTGTTTGATAAGGGAATGAATTTATAAAAATGAGAATCTGTTGGTATTAGGGTAATGCATTAGTCACAAATGAAATGAATGCATTTTATCAAAATCCTCCCTTAGAAGCAAGCCCTACTAGAAAAACAATATTGGAAAAGATTGTGCTGAAAATAAGCATATTTTTTGAAATATTTTCGTTTTTAGATCACATGCTGTCAAAGCTGAGAGATAATGTGCACGCAGGTTCTGTATGTACGAATGTATGTATGTACATAACGCGATAATTCTTGATAGAAATATCCAATTGGCTTCAATTTTTTTTTCTAGGTTCATTCTGGTAAGGAACTTCCTTGATTAGTTTTGGAGTTCATTGGTTAAATATAAAGGGGCTACGGGAGGATAATCTTCTTTAATTTAGATAAACGGATTTTTTTTATAGAGAATTATCCGATTTGCTTCATATTTGGCATACCTGTTTATTTTGACAAGTCGCTTCCCTGATTTGATGTTGGAGTTCATTGTTTAAGTATAAAGGGGGAAAATAGGGGAGCTAACCCCCTTAATTTAGATAAATGGGTTTTTCATGCAGAATTATCCGATTTGCTTCAAATTTGCTATACATGTTTACTTTGATAAGGCGCTACCATGATTAGATTTGGAGGTTCATTGGTTAAATATAAAATGGAGAAACGGGGGGTTTATTTCCCTTAATTTATTTTTCAAGGAGCGTTATTCTTTGAAATAAGAGTATAAGAAACAATTAGCATGAATAGCCTGTGAGCTCAGTGCCATCAGTTTAACTGGGCACTTGTCTTTTTTATTTAAAGTTAATTAATTGATACCTATAATAAGAGAATTGAAGCATTGAAACATTTCAGCCATGAAAACGTTGCCTCTGTGGAAAACATCTGCTGGAGTTCACGATATCAAATGTATATTGTTTCAGTCTTATTTTAAATACAGATAACATTGCGTTGTTTATGTTTTAGAGGTGCATGTTTAATATTTCTTGGCAAACATCTATAGACAGAAAATGACGTGTTGATTTAATATTAAAAATATACTGACTTGAACGAACAAGTGTGGTATCATCACTTCTTCATTAGGAAGGTAATTATAAATATCGGTAACTGCGAATATTCAAACATTGATTAATACAGTCTCTTTAAATAATTATGCAATATGTGGCCGATATTATTTCGGTTCTATGGACAAAATACAACAAGAACAAATCACCCTAATCAAATTGTTAATACTTTCCAACATAGTTGAAAAGTGTTTATGAATTCGGTTTGTCTGTATGTCTGTCTGTTCTTTTTTTAACTCGCGTAAATATAGTCCGATTGATATTAAATTGATATATATTATTGGGGAGCACTATGGCATGCTCGGTATTGAAACTGAAGTGTATAGCATTTTCGTTTCATTTACAGGGTCACTCAAAATAATTCCACTACATGAAGGTCTTACATGTGGAAAATCATTTGTCGTGTATTTTAATGATATTATAGAACTTTAATTGAAATTGATATGCATCACTGAGGTGTACTACAATATTCTTACTGTAGAATATGGTGTGCATAGCACTTATCGTTTATTTGTAGTAACTCAAAGAATTTTGCTATATAAGAAAATGAGAAAGAATTGAACTATTGAAGCCTAAGAACAATAATTGGTGGAAGAGTGTTTTCAGTAGTGTTATGTGTTTTTAAATTTAACAATTTTGTTCAAGAAGATCCCTTTATTGGAGGAAATAATTGCTAAGTGGTAATTTTTAACTGTGATATGCGTTTAACTGAATTAACTTTTAGCGTACTACGTAGCATGCATTCTTATCTGTAGATTAAATACAGTGCTGCACAAAAAATTCATGCTAATAGCAGAAATCGGATTTTCAAATGCGTTTTTCATTTTTCAAATAATTTATTTAGACATAATCTTTCATCTTTATAAACTGTGTTTTGTTATAGTATTCTGAATGTGTTTGAAAGTGTTTCATAATCTTTGCTGTATGCATGATTTTTAGTTCTTGTTTCCATTTTCCAATAGTGATTTCAAGTAATTTTTCTCAATCAGTTTTTTAGTAATGTGTTACGCTTAGATAAGGAGTTTAAATTCGTACGGAGTAACTGGTATGAAAGAGCATACCTAGATTGTGTACAAGGAATCGCCACTTCTTGTTTTATGGATACAGCTGGAATTATCCAACTAGCTAGAACTACTGTACAGAAACAAGCCAGAAAATGTTTGCTTCCAGTGTGGTTCCAGTTTCCAATTGTATCCAGCCAGCATGGGAAAGAACTGAGCTCAGGGAGTCCTACTCAATTTGTTATCAATATGCACATTTTTTTTTTTTTTTTTAATTTCCGAAAAAATAATTTAGATTTCATATTATTACTTTCTTCTATCTTTACAAGAAGGAAGTATTGGATTCATGAAATATTTCGAATTCCGGTTTTCGACGGATTTAAACGTTTTAGGGGTCAGAGATTCCAAAAAACATGTTTTTACAAAATGTCTGTCTGTGACTCTGTGAGTCTGTCTGTCTGTGTGTATGTGACACAAATTTTGTGGGCGCTCTATCTCAAGAACTAATGCACGGAATTTAATAAAAATTTATATTCAGTGAGTCCCTAATACAAATTGATGCTGATTAGTTTTTGATGTAAATCGCTCAACAGGTGGCGCTGCTATGCTGCATTTTTCACGATTTTCGCAATAGCTCTATCTCACGAACTAATGCACGGATTTTGATCAAACTTCAAATTTAGTTAGTCCTTGATATGAATTGATGCTGATTACGTTTTGGTGTAAATCGCCCAACAGGTGGCGCTGTTATGATGAACTTTGCAGGAATTACACGATAGCGAATTTTGAAGTATTAACATGTATGGGATAGAAGAAAGTTTTGGGATTGGTACATCCGACTAGTTTTACATGGGACGGAAACTGTGTTTATTTATGTATATAATTTTAGCAGAAAATCTCACACATAATAATTCATAAATTTTCTAAATAAATTAAAAATTTTATTAAAAATGTGTATAATTAATTAAGTTATTAATTAAAATATGTTGATTAATCATTCTAATTAAAAATGGTCCATGCGCATTAAATGTGGCTTATGGAACCGGTTGTTTTGTTAAATGGTAGCTTTATAATATTGCAACAAAACTTGGTATGCGTTTTGAAATTGTACTAATATATTGAGAAAAATAATGAAAACTTGCAATATTTACATTTTTTTCTTGAAATTACACGGAAAAAATTATACTTGCATAACAACCAAATTGTTCTTTTGTATACGGTAATGCATACATATTAATGCTAAATTTTGAAATATTGCATATTGCAATCAATAATACTTAATATTATGAAGATTGGATAAAAAATAAGACGCATGGAATATTTTGAATATAAGGTAGGGGAGTACATACTGAGACATGGTACACAGTGAGACAGCAGCCACTTTGACATATAGATGTAACTTTTTCTTCGAGCTGGCACACCCACATAACGACCTCATCTTATGCAACACGTGGATGTATATTCGGCACTTCAGTTACTCGTCCGACAAAATAGTAAATAATTCCTTATTTTATAGTGGTTAAAGTTACATAAACGTCTATTTTAGAGTTTATTTCCTTCAATATGACATATATTTACTTAACCAAACCTAGCTATATATAATAATAGACTATTTCGGCAAAACGACATAAACTTTTTAAAGCGATGAAATTGATATAACAGATGTGGCATCCATTTTGTTACAACGTAACGAAAGTACACAGTGAGACACACAGTTGTGGTACACAGTAAGACCTATCTTATTGTATACCTATTATGTGGTTCTGTTGTTAAAAATGTTATTTATGAATAAAAGAATGTGTCTTTCTCTCTCTCTCGCTCTTTCTATGTGTGTGTTTTGGCATGCGATGGCTAGAGAAATTTACTAAACGCAAGAGGCTGAAAATTTGCATGAAGGTAGCCCAAGGTCTGCTATTTTCCACCCGAGGTTCATATTTTTAATATTCTGAAAATCTAAATTAGAAATCATAAACTGCTGAAAATTATTGATAGAGTGTAAAAATGTATGATTTATGAAAATATATACATTGCCTCACTGTGTGCTACTTGTGGTACACAGCGAGGCAATTTTCGATACTCCGTTATGCTGCTTTTGTGCTTTTATAAATAACTTTTAAAAAACCATTTATACATTAATGTGTAGCGCATTTGTTTAGCTTAACGATTTAGTAAAAATTTTTTTCAAAAGAATAAAAATCGTCGCCATTTGTTAAGTAATAATATTTTTTGTCTCACTTGTACTACCCGCCTCTTCTAACTCGAAGAAATTTTCATTTTGAATAAAGGCGATTGAAAGTTTTATATTTAGTGCACGGTGTACAAATTTGAAATACTTGTAACTTCACTACGAATCGTTACAATTGCATGCGGTTTTTTGCAAATGATGCAGATCAGATTGTCGTATATTAATAAACCATAAAGAAAAAATGATTCTTTTGTTGATTTTTGCCGAACTGAAAGTCCACTGCTCCCTTAAAATGGTAATCAGTAGAACAATGTGAGGTTTTTGAAATGCAATCTTTGAGTATATTTTCTGATACATTTTTCATTATTTTAAAATTAAAAGCATTTTTTAAATCAAACAACTTGTTTTGATGAAGTTGGAAGGTACTATACCAAAATCCTCTTCAAAAACCTTTCGTATAATACCTATCATCCATGTCCATTTCGTATGTGCATAGAAAAAAGGATGTTATCAGAAATAACATGTATAATAATTCAGTATGCAATGCCAGATGTGGGCATAGAATCCTATCCAATGATACCTCATTCATCGTTTTACGCTATATGTTAATCAGAAAAAGGGATGTAGACAACAGTAATAATATATAAATATAATTTTTTGTATAGATATTACTAATCACACGTCACGCATATTATTAATTAAGTTCCAGATATAATTTTGTTCAAAATCCTATTAAAGTATTCTTTATGCAATATTTTTAATATTATTAATATAACCACGCTAAGAATAATGCATATCTTAATATATTATAGTCTTTACTGTGTATTTAGACACCTCAATGTATGTAATGAATAACAATTATAGCAATTTTTATTATTTTACATTTATTTATTTAATAATTGGAGAAAAAAAATTCAGCTAATTTGCGCATTTTATTTAAATAAAAGGTGAAATCACAAGCTATAATATATTTTAATTATTCATATTATTCGAGAATATCCTGAATTATTTTTCTAACAGATGGAAAGACGTTGCATTAAAATATGAATACATCGCTCGTAGAGAAAATATAGTCGAATTGCACATTAAGAATCATTGACTCAGCTAATTTGCGCATTTTATTTAAATAAAAGATGAAACCACAAGCTATAATCTATTTAATCTATTTTAATGTATGGCATATTAATAGAGAATATCCTGAAATATTTTTCTAACAGATGGAAAGACCTTCCTTTAAAATATGAATACATCGCTCGTAGAGAAAATATAACCAAAATACACATTAAGAATTGTTGATTCAGCTAATTTGCGCATTTTATTTAAATAAAAGATGAAATGACAAGCTATAATCTATTTTAATGTATGGCATATTATTCAAAAATATCCTGAATTATTTTTCTAACAGATGGAAAGACCTTGCATTAAAATAGGAATACATCGCTCGTAGATAAAATATAATCGAATTTCACATTAAGAATCGTTGATTCAGCTAATTTTGGGATTTTATTTAAATAAAAGATAAAATGACAAGCTATAATCTATTTTAATGTATGGCATATTATTAGAGAATATCTTGAATTATTTTTCTAACAGATGGAAAGACCTTGCATTAAAATATGAATACATCGCTCGTAGAGAAAATATAATCGAAATACAAATTAAGAATTATTGATTCAGCTAATCGCGCATTTTATTTTAAAAGATGAAATCAAAAGCTATAATCTATTTTAACGTATGGCATATTATTCAAGAATATCCTGAATTATTTTTCTAACATACGGAAAGACCTTGCATTAAAATAGGAATACATCGCTCGTAGAGAGAATATAATCGTAATACGCATTAAGAACTGTTGATTCCGCTAATTTGTGTCATATAAGGGGGTAAGGGGTTAAAAATACTTTAAAAAAATGGAATTTACTTTATTGGCTTAAAAAATATACTGAGTTTTTAGCGTTAAATACCGCAAACTGCATGCTTTTATCTTCATTAGATCCAGAGATATAACACCTTTTGCCTTGAGAAACGATGCATCAGCTGCCCGTAGACAAGAACTTTAGCTCTATTTATCTCAGAAAGAATTTTTTCACGATTTGTCAAATTTAAAAGAATATTTCAAAAGTTCCTTGCAAGATATATGTATGAAATTTTTAACAGAGATTTTATGCTATATTTACAGCAAATTGTCTTCAGGATTTTTCATTTTGAGTGATAATTGTCAAAATATGCTAATTAATGCAAAACTCACTCATAAAAAAACTTCATTTTTTTTTACTTCATTTTTTTAATAAAATTTTTAATCAATATTTTAAGAAATCCTGAAGATAAAATTAAAATGACACATTTTCTGTACACAAAAGTGTAAAAATTTTGTAAATCGAATGAGTACTTCCAGAGTTATATCAAAAATTAAATATGTTTAAAATTTTACAATTTAAATTAAAAAAAGTATTTAAAATGTTTCAGATTTTTTTTAACATGCAATATTTTTATTATATTAAAAGATATTCTGGAAAAAAATTCATAACAAAATCTCTATAAATAAAAAAATAGAATTTTGAGCTCCGGACGCTTTAAGGTATAAATAAATCCCAGATTTAAATTTTAAGAGACTTATTCTTTATCTTGAGAAATATTGGACAAAAACTGCTAAAAATCAGCTTAATATATACATATATATGCATCGATTTCTGCATCGACAAATGTTTCATTTGAATAAGTACTTTATAATTTAATAGCCTAGAAACTAGTTGGGGATTTCTTACATCTTTACAATTATTCTTTACGATTATTTTACATCTTTTAAATTTTACCTTTATTCTAAAATACCGAAATCTCCATAACAAGTCACATATTTCATATAATCCATCCTGCTATAAAAGTGAAATAGCCCTAAACATGAGGTTTTCTTGTGTAATCATTGGCTCTGCCAGAATACAAAAAACAACAACAACAACAAAAAAAACACTTATTTCATTATATGTATCTAGTGTATTATATTATATTACTGATAGAACCTCCGAGACAATTAGAAAGCATTTACATATGTTTTAGATATTATAAATAAACCAATAGAATTTTTTCAATGGAATTTTTAAAATTTATGTTCTTTACATTTTGCAGGATGTGGAAAATGCATATGAGGCAACTGATGTCAAGTGACTTAACACAAGAAATTAGAAAATAAAATAAGATTATATGTTACTATATTTCGTTTGTTTTTTATATATTCGTAGGATAAGTGTACTTTGTAAATATAAATTGATATAACGTTTGAATTTACATACGAAATTTACTTTCATTATTTTGGCATATATGGTCTGTGGATTCGCTAGTTAACACAATTCAGTAAACAAACAAGGAAGAAAAATTAATCAGCAAGCATAGATTATGAAAGACTTCCCAGCACTTTCAAAAATCTTTAACGAAACTTCGCTGTTCAATAATGTAAAAAAAAAAAACTAATCATTTTAGACAAATCATAACACATTTGAAAGAGAGTTCAGCAATTACCATCCGTGACCGGAAAAGTAGTCCAATTTTTTTGTTCAGCCCTGTATTAATTTAAATAATTCTAATTATTCTATATAGTATGCTAAAAAATAGTTTACTCCATCAATTTCTTCCAACTTACGGAAACATTCTGGAATTCTTTTGAACAGCCCTGTAAATTCAAAAGCCGATTTTTTTATGTCCGCCAATTATTAAGTTAAAATGTATTTAATTCCGGATAAATCGTTGCTAAAACTACGGAAATGAAACTTCCAAATGTTATCATATATAGGTGGACCCTATCCAGCTCCCCTATCATCCCTAGGTATCCAGTTCTATCGGTGACCCTTTGTATGTCTTCATATATGGAACCATCTTTTTGTATGCTAAATATAGTGCAAATTGAAAGCGCATAACTCAATTAAAAGCGGTATTTAAGACATTCACGTTGATACTCCGGAATGCTTACAAATTCTTCTGTGTGGCCTTCTATATGATATATGGAACGCGCCACACAGTAAGCAACATTTTTTTTATTTTTTTTTTTTTTTTACACTTAACCCGAGAGTCTTTTGTCTGAACATCATTAGTTGAGCTCGGTCTTCGCGCTGCCGCACCCGCATACAGAAAATTTAAAATAAGAAACATTTTACAATTAAGGGGACAAGGGACCTTAAAATCTTTAAAAATATATTTTTTTTTGTTTTTTTTTTTTGTAAATTCCACCTAAATATTATTCAAGGGTACATTATATGCATTATGGCATGCATTTATCACAAAAAAAATGAAAATAAAAAAAATTATTTTTGAGAAAAAATGGAATTTTACGCGTTGTCTTAGAAATCTTCGAAATGCGTCACCATATCAATGAAAATCCCCAATATTTTTTATAAAAGTTTGTTTTAAAAAAAGTTAAAAAATCGAATTTTTTTTTTTAATTTTTTCGAAAAAATTTCAAAATTTTAATTTTTTTACCTTTAAATTCAAATATATAAAATTTGATGCTCTATTTTATTTATATATATAAAACAAACTTTTATAAAAAATATTGGGGATTTTCATTGATATGGGATCCGCAGGGGGCATTTCGAAGGTTTCTATGACGATGCGTAAAATTCCATTTTTTTCTCAAAAATAAATTTATTTTTTATTTTTTTGTGCTAAATGCATGCCATAATGCATATAATGTACCCCTGAATAATATTTAAGATAAAATGTAAAATTGATTTTTTTTTTTTTTTTTCGAAAAAATTTTAAATTTTTAAATTTTTTTTAACTTTAAATTCAAATATATAAAATTCAATGTTCTATTTTATTTATATATATAAATCAAACTTTTATAAAAAAAAATATTGGTGATTTTCATTGATATGGGACGCGCAGGGGGCATTTCGAAGATTTCTAAGACTATGCGTAAAATTCCCTTTTTTTCTCAAAAAAAAAAAAAAAAAAAAAAGGTTTAATGCATGCCATAATGCATATAATGTACCTTTGATTAATATTTAAGATGAAATTTACAAAAAAATAAAGAAAAAATTAAAAAAAAATTTGAAATTTTGAAATTTTTTCAAAAAATTTTCAAAATTTTTCATTTTTTTTAACCTTTAAATTCAAATATATAAAATTCGATGCTCTATTTTGTTTATATATATAAACCAAACTTTTATAAAACATATTGCGGATTTTCATTGATATGGAAGACGCAGAGGGCATTTCGAAGATTTCCAAAAATTCCATTTTTTTCTCAAAAATAATTTTTTTTTTTAAATTTTTTTATTTGTGATAAATGCATGCCATAATGCATATAATGTACCCTTGAATAATATTCAAGGTGAAATTTACAAAAAAAAAATATTTTAAGGTCCCTTGTCTCCTTAATATTCGAATATTACATTTCAATGAAGTTATAAATTTGCAGTTTACTTAAATTATACATTTTTGTTTTCGTGAGATTTGTAATAATGAGAAATAGTAAAAATGGTCCGACTTAGGGGTCGTTGCGTAGACTTTTCTAGCATTTTCAACTTTGCTTGTAAAAATGTAACTGAAAGAAAATATGAGATATCTCTGCACTATGGTGGTGGAGGACAATTTAAATTCAGCTAAATAGTAGTTTTCCATTGTATTTGTAAAGGGATATGAGTAAAGAGAAGATAATTTATAAGGGCGTCAAGAAGACCGACACGCGACTACTGCCGTGTTAAACACGCATACCATAACTGAAATCGCCACTTTCAACAATTATCGCTAATAGAAATTATTTCAGATACAGTACTGTGTACGAATCTTTTGTGCTATCCTCTAATGAACGAAAAATGTTACGCGCGTTATGTTAAACAAGTATTTTGTAGTAAGCTTCAGTAATGTATATAAATTTCATTATATTTGAAATAGTGTAACTGAAGTTAAATAGGGTGCAAGCAGGTTTTCTTCGTACCTGACGGAATTCTTTTCTGTAACGGAATCCTTTTGTGTGTCCCAGTAAATGAACGATAAATCCTACGCACATCATTTTATACATCTAGTCTATTGTAGCAAGTCTCAGTAACGTATATCAATTTCGTTATATTTGAAACGTGTAAAAGAACTAAAATACGCTGAAAATAGCATTTACCCGCAGACCATTAAAACGGAATTATTTTGTGTGACCTTGTAAATCAATAATAAAAAATATGTATTATATATATATATATATATATATATATTATAAGCTTTTCCATTATTTGTCGGTGTCCACTTTCTTATTTTTCTTCCATAATAATTCTTATAATAAATTAATAAATTTTTTTTATACTTACAGCTTTAATTCATAATATTACGGTTTTTGATGGTGGTAGTTTATGTTTAATTAATGGTTATATATATATATATCGCCTGCGCCGGATCACAAAAGATTAATCGTTTGCACTTAAAATATTTCAGCATTTCTGTTGGACTAAGATACCATAATCAAATGAAAACATCATCAATAAATTAATAAATTGATAAAATAAAACAAATAGAACGGGAGTGTAGCAAACATGTAATCTATGTAGATTATAATCTAGTAATTAAATCTGATATCTAAACTAACTACTCTCTTGAATCACTGAAATTATCGGAAATAAAAAGGCCGCTGTAAATGGGCAGTCTAACAAAATATATTAAATGTAAATATCTATCACATTGTTTAATTAAAAAAAGAGTTTTCACATATATTCTGTAAAACAGTGTTAGATGAATAGTCTATCTATATATTAAAAAAAGACAAATGTGTCCGTGCGTAACACTGACGTAATTTTGCGGATGGTAACGGCTGAAGATAACATTTTGCTTTTTTTCAATTTTCGCGACTGCAGTTTTTTAAATTTCTGAACATCGAACATTTTCAATTTTTAAACCGTCATATAGGGAAATATACACTTTTAAATGCAATTTATTTGAAAAAGTGTATCTCAATTTGGTCATTTAAGGCAGCTGTAAAAATGTAATTTTCTTATAGGATTTTTAAAAATATATCTCCATTGCGTGCCAGCTTCATTATGAGATAATAATAATCAACTTACAATTGTTGCAACTTAATCAACTTACAATAACAATTGTTGAGCATTTGCTTCCGGAAAATTTTCTTTAACAAAATTAAAACTTAATCAATGAATAAATAGAAGAGTAATATAAAAAATCCGCAAATTTAACATATTGCAACCGAACGACTTAATTTTTTACACCGCTAAATAAGAAAAAAAATACTTTCACATATAACATACTTGAAAACGGTATCTGAGTTTACTAATTATGTATTTTTTTTTTTTTTAAATTTCAAGCAGGACTTATTTTAATCTTATCTCTATAGTGTGCAGCTCGATTCCGAAAGATTAATGTGTTTGTCATTAAAACAATGTTAATAGTTCATACTTTGTTTCTGACTAGTATTCCATAAGAAAATTTACCAATAAAAGATAAATAAATAAATAAATAAAAATAAATATAAATAAAATACCAATTTAAAAGAATTGTTTCAAACCAGGCGCTTAAAGCACTGAAAAGGTAATAGTGAGAAAAACTTCAAAGATTTATACGGCTATTAACTCCTAGCATGTGTCTAACTCGTAAGAATCGCTTTTGATAAAAATCAGAGTTGTATTTGATTGCATAGTTGATATTTTTAGTACAAACATGCTTTTTGGTGTTAGCATACAATAAAGAAAATATATTACGTGTAAAATAAGTATCAAAGATTTCAATAAACAAAATGGTTTTCACCTATTCTCTGTAACACGAGGTGTCCGGGTTCGATTCCTTAGTTTATATATAATTGAGAAAGTAATCATACCATTTAAAAAATTACTTATGGAAAAGCTTTTTCTAACTACACTCAAGAATCACTGAAATTATAGGAATTAAAAAAGCTCTTGTAAATGGACCGTGTAACAAAATATATTAAATTTTAAAATACATGCGAGGTTGTAATAAAAAAGCAAGAACGTAAAATCATGCACCGAAGCATTGATTTTAAACATTTTCCAACACAAAAGGTAAATAAAATGTCTAAGACAACATTTTATAAAACGAATAACAGTTTTTAAAACCATATTTTAACAATTACCGGCCATGTCGAGAAAGATACTCCTGTTCTTTTGTGCATATCTTTATATGAACTATAGATATCTATATATACTACATGACATGCTAAAATTTAATATATTAAGAAAACGCATAATAGAGTTGAAAATACAAAGTCAGATATTTCTACCAATTCACGGAAATGTACTTAAATTCGTTTGAACTCTGTATATTTACATTAGCAACACATGTTTTTATACGCCACATGTTAAGATGAAATTTAATTCAGGCAAAATCACGCTTAAAACTAATAAAATCGCACTTTCAAAAATTATCATCCATAGGCTTGTTAAAACAAATTAAATTGTCTTGCTAATTGTCTATATATATATATATGTATATATATATATATATATATATATATATATATATATATATATATATATATATATATATATATATATATATATATATATATATATATATATATATATTATTTGTTTTTAAAAAATTTTTTAAAAGCATTATATATATATATATATATATATATATTAGCAAGACACGCTCATTTTCAGCAATTACTACGATTTTTTTGCGTATCCCAGTATATGGTACATAGAATTGATACACACAAGGCAGTATGCAAAATTTTTATTAAACTTCAAAACGCATAACATACCTGAAAATGTAGTTTCAGTAATCATTCCTAAGAAACAATCCTTCATATACAGTATTGTATCCGAAATCTTTTATGTATCCGTGTAAATAAAATTAAATTCGATGCACCTCATATCCTACTGTAAGCAGGAAACTTATCAAGTACTCAGTAATCTATATAAATTTCATCATGTTTGAAATACTGAAGCATAATTAAAATAAGCTACAAGAAATTTTATCGCGTAGACCATAATAATATTTCACTGTTTTATGTGACCCTGCAAATGAAAGATAAATGCTTTTCACTCCCCACACAAAGCATGTCTTAGTACAGATCATAAATGTATATAATGTTTGTTATGTCTGTGACAGAGAAACATCATTAAAATACGCAGTAAATGATCTTTCTTCGTAGACCAAAATCTAAAGTAATATATTTGAGCTCCCCTGTACACTTACTATAAGTACTAGACTTAACATATTCTATAGAGGTCATGTCCTAATGCATCTCAATAAGGTGTATAATTTCAATTTGTTTAAAATAGTTTAACATCATTAAAATTCACCGCAAATGATTTTTCTCCATTTACCATAATGAATGGAATACTTTTGAATGGCCGTGAAAATGAAGTAAAAATGCTACACACGTTATTTTCAATATCGAATATGCCATAGTAAACCTCAATAACGTACTATATAAATTACATCCGAGTATTATCCGAGTACAGTATCCGAAATTACAGCCAGTTCATAACCACTTTTGAACTATGTTATTGAGTTTTCACATATATTCTGTAAAACACGGTTTGATCCCCTACTTTAAATAAAATCGAGAATGTAATCATATCACTTAAAGAATTATTTCTGGCAAAACTTTGTCTTTAATAAGCACAGAAGATCTTTGTTTTATGGGGATTTGTTAATGCCAACACCCACATAGAATGTTACCGGAAAAGTGTTGCACGACAAAAACAACCCAACTGTTATCTTTGTTTTTAAATCGGAATTTATGATAACGGAATTAATTGCTAGAAAATGGTCAATCAACATATTGAATATACTAGGAAAACTTCTACAAATATTCTTTTTATCCTACAAAAATAATAAAATTATTATTAAGTTTCCTGAAGACGTTGACAATGTATAAATACAGCATGCATATATTGGTTAAGTTATTTTATTTTTGTGATATTTTTTTAGAAAAAAATTATTGTATGGAAGTTAACTCTTTATGTCCTAAATTATGAAATAATTAAAATGCCATCTTCTAAAGTATTTTTTTCTGAATTTTTGAAAATATTCGAATATTTACACAATCAATACATTTTAGAATCATATTATCAAATAAATTTAATGTACGAAATGTTTATTTATTGGGATGTTGTAGAATATTTATAACTCCACTTAATCCTTTTTATATAGTAAAGTGGGGACAGACGCCACGTTGGGACAGATGCCGCAGAGATTGTGCAGGCGACACTAGCGTTCCCTAGACTAATTTTAGAAGTTCGTAGTGTTCATCTGTGCTGTGTGATGTGTTGTATGTGTTTCCACCGCTTAATTGTCAGTATTTACATATTTATGCCAGTTTTTATGGCCCGAACCTGAGTGGTAAGTTGCTAAAATTATTCCAATGAAGTTTTATTACATATTTAAAAAAAAATAAATTAACAGAGATTCCATCCCAAAATCGGTTGCAACTATAGACTAGATCCTCGTAGAATACAGACATGTGCTTGCCTTTCTCTCGCGTCGCTGACTTGACACAAAATGGCGGCACGGCATCTTACCCGCCACTATGGGACAGATGCCGCACCGAGGTCGAGGGACAAATGCCGCTAAATATATTTTTGTTTTTCGGTTCAATAAATTCATCACTGCGATTTAAGTAGAAATTACATTTAAATGAATATATATTAACGCATTCTGCTAGTTATCAAAATATTCTCAGCAACAACGTTGGTTCACCATGTGTGAATAAGAAAGACGTAGGGCGTTCTATTCTGACCATCTAAACTGTTAAACAAAATATCTCCTACCCTAATGGTCAAAAGACCTATACAGCCAAGTAAGAAAAGGTAAAAGGATGCAAATATTACAATCATAGAGTTTATAAACAATAAAAATGAAGAAGGAAATGAAAAACAAAAGAAACTAGAAAGCGTCAAAGAACAACAACTTGGCAGAAGTAAAATGCGTAAAAAAAGGAAGGGAAAGATCAACTTGAAAACGCCTTACTTGAGGAAAAAACTAGAATATGAGTCATCTTCCGACAATGGGTAAATTGTTCCTCTTATGGTTTCTGATGGCAGAACTGGATTGGAATTTGATGACTCTGCATATGTTGAGTGGCTGGAGTCTTATCAAGGAACAAAGTATAAAGCGGATAGGATTCATTGCCTGAAATTCAATCGATAGCTGCATGAAAAACGCTTACTTTACATTTACAACCGGTTGTGTGGTGTGATTGTGAGCGAATGGAAATACAAAATCAGAGAATGAGAAGAAAAGCCAAAAATAAACAGACTAGGGCCAAAGTAGAACTAATACTTACATTAAGCGCAAACTGCAATGTTCGCCTGGATGTTAACCTGTGATTTATATTTGGAATTATGCTGTCTATTGTTTCCAGTAATTATGCTATCCATTCATGTAAATTCAAATGATTTTCTTTTCATTTTCACCTTTTCTCTTAATTTTTGTTTGTAGAGATTACACTTTTGCATTTTCGTTAAACTTTTCACAATTTCGCGATATATATAATTTTTGTAAGTTTACTGTTATTTATTTTCTTCTTAAGTAGTTTGCGAAAATTAAAATGTGATTTGCTTGAAAAAAAAAATAAACAGCCTAGCATTTTTCTCCATGCGGCATCTGTCCCACACCCCATGCGGCATCTTATCCTGCACATAAAAAATGATGTTAAAAAAGGACCTGTGGGAAAATAATTATGCCTACTTTATTAAGAGCGTTTTAACTTGTTTAACATAGAAATTAGATTCTAAAGGGTTTGATTAAGGATTTCTGGTACTTAGTTTGTTATTTTTTGATTTATTGTACATTTTACAAGAAGAAAAGAAAAACTGCGGCATCTATCCCCACTTTACTATATAAAATACTTTTTTTAAAGAATTTTATATGATTAGGAAATGTACAAATATAATATAGGAAATATAGAAATTGAAATATATTGAAATATCGAAATATTTAAGAACTGAAACTTTTCATCTCTTCAACTTCTGACATCAAAAAAGCTAAAAGGATGCATATGAAAGATAATTCATCCTTTAAAAAACATTTTTGTTTTGTACAACAAATAAAGCTAACAAGATAAAATAAAGGAGCAAGATAAAGTAAAGCATCTACAACTCAATGTAAATTGTATTACTGCTAGTCGATATAGTAAATTAATTTTATAACAAGTTTTTTTAATGGCACTTTTAAGTACCGTCGGGACATAAAGGGTTAAAAGGTATATTCTTTTTGAATAAATCAAAAGTGAAATTAGAACTATTTATTAATATTTTTCAAATAGTATAACAAAGCTTTTGTAGTACTTTGTTCTTAATGCAAATATGCCTGAACAAAAGATCACAATCACAATACTTTTGGGTGTCTCAGACATGTAATAAATACAAGTTCTCTAATAAATACTCCCGATTAAAATATCTCTGTTACACTGTTTCTAAAAGTTGCGACCGTTTTTAATTAAATTTATGTGCAACAGAGCATTCGTAAATTAGTAATGTCGATTCAGATAAATTTCGAAGGCGTGATACAAAAAAAAAAAAAGTTCTAAAAGGTTAATTAAGTTACTGTTAGAATATTCAATAGCAGGTTGCTAATCTATTTATGGAGAAAATTTAAATATAAGAATTAGTTGCTTTTCAATGTGTAATCTATATTTAGCAAAGCTTTTTATTTATTTTGGTTACTATAGATATAAATTAAATAAATGTAAAGTTCAGAAATATATGAAAACTTTTGTAATATTTTCTTTTAGAATACAATTTTTAGCTAATTGTTTAGAAGAAAATTTAGCTATTATTGAATTGTAGTTATTTTTATTCGGAGACAACTCTGAGGGTATGAAATTTTAATATTTAAGATTTGACTTTACACTGTGATTACTATATGAAATAATATTTATACCATTGCTAAAGCAGTGTATGATGGGAACTATACAAAACATTTAAAATATACATGATATTTAAAATATACATCACGTTTAAACACTAAAACGATTTTAAAAACTTTCCCAACGGTTTCAAACCAAAACACTTGGCCTTTCTCAAGGGATAATTTTCAAGGTGACGAAGGGTCAGTACAATTTAAATAAATAAAAATTCCTATCAACTTACCCATTTATATTTCATTAAATTTTTTGCACTTATGTCGAAATTTTATTTCAATATTTAAAAAATAAAAATCATTTAAAAAAAAAATGGGTCAACCCTCCCCAGTCTCCCTTAAATGGTTGTAAATATTTAGCTTGTAAATATTTTATTATTAATGGTTGTAAAGGCGGAGCCTTTTACCTATTTCGTTTCTACAATTTAACTATTTATAAATATTAGTATTATGTACTTACTATTGCACTATGTTCCCTATTCGTATATCGCCACATAAAGCAAACATTTTCTAGTCTAGACAAGCTTTACTAATTTTTTCTCTTCTTCTCTTTAAAGCCTCTGCAAAATGCAGTAATTTTCTTTAATATTTTGAACACTTATGTTATAAGTTTCGAAAAGCAGTTATTAATTGTTAAAAGATATAAATTTATCCTCCAATATAACAGTTGCTTCTTTTCCTCACAGTTGTTTTTATTAATGCCATTTCAAAGGTTATATTAACAATAACTGCGTGGAAAAGATGCACTATGCAGATATTAAGATAATTACCATCCATTGAAAAGGAGTGATTCCTAAATTCGATTCCGAAGTACAATTATATAGCCATTAACCACCGGACACTGTTAATTTTAGAGATTCTGTCGAATATTTAAAGATATACTTGTCGGAATTTTATGGAACTTCAGGTTTATGAAGAATATTCATATTTATGAACGACGATTTGATCAGAAAGACAATTAGGGGAGCAACAAACAATCAAAGAGAAATAATAATATTTGGGATCACCCTGTAAATTTAAATGCACGAAATGCTCTATCACTGTAGCATACCAATATGTGGATATAGTGCAATATCTGCATTCATCATTAACGTAAAAGTAAAAATCACAATATTACTGAATGGTGTATTCTTTTTGGTAAGATTCGCACTTATATTCATAGAGATATATAATTTATTTTTTTTTAGTTCAAAAAATTCTTGCATTTTTTTTTGTTTGTTTGTTTATGTCATGCAGAGTTTTATACGAAATTTAACGCCAGTTTCATTAATTTGACAAAATGTAGTAGAAGTAAAATAATATAGTGTAATTGGATTGTAAATGTATAGGAAACATTTGATGGAATATGTACAGTCGCTTGACATATTTTTTATTCATGGTTTAATAGTCCACTCTATGGAGCAACTCATAAAATAAGCCCTTCAGATATTGTGAAAATTCATAACGATATCGGCTGATCGGCGAGAGCTGACTTTTAGTTGCCCTCTAAAAGCTGCTGAATGATTTTCTACAAATTGCCATTTTTTATTAACTGGCTTTCAGAAAAGGAGATAGTATTTATTGAATGCAACGAGTAGATATAGAACAAATGCTTAGAATTTTATAATTGAGTTTTTTTTTTTAAATAGGCTCGTTTTGATGTTTTTACAAGAAGAAATAAAGCATCAATAAGAAATGAAAAAAAAAAATGATTATGTATGGAAAACCGCTTACTTCTGCTTTTAGAGAGCAACTAAAAATATTCATGGTTTAATAGTCCACTCTATGGAGCAACTTATAAAATAAGCCCTTCAGATATTGTGAAAATTCATAACGATATCGGCTGATCGGCGAGAGCTGACTTTTAGTTGCCCTCTAAAAGCTGCTGAATGATTTTCTACAAATTGCCATTTTTTATTAACTGGCTTTCAGAAAAAGAGATAGTATTTATTGAATGCAACGAGTAGATATAGAAGAAATGCTTAGAATTTTATAATTGAGTTTTTCTTGAAATAGGCTCGTTTTGATGTTTTTACAAGAAGAAATAAAGCATCAATAAGAAATGAAAAAAATGATTATGTATGGAAAACCCCTTACTTCTGCTTTTAGAGAGCAACTAAAAATCAGCTCACTCTATCGCCGATATCTTTCTGAATTTTCACAATATTTCACGACCATTTCTTTATCAGATGCTCCACAGCAATGACTATTAAATCAGGAATAAAATAATTTATCGTTCTCTCATGCCCAGATAAAAAATATTTCATCCAACTGCTCATATTTCACCAAATGATTAATATATTTACATTCCAATTGCATTATATTATATCTACTGCAGTTTGCCAAATTTTCTGAAACTGGCGTCGAATTTGGTAGAAAACCCTGCATAGCACATAATAAAAACAAAAACGTGCAAGAATTTTTTGAACTTTAAAAAGATCGATATATTTCCATAAATGTACATGTTATTCTTACACAAATGAATACACGTCTTGTACAATATTCAATGGGTTCAAGAAATTCGCCCGCAGATACGGGAAAGTCCGGACATTTAATAAATTTTTCCCAAATTTGAAGCTGCATGCTGAGCGTTATTTGGAAGCACTTATCGAACATGTACTTTGATTTCATTATTTTTCCATGGAAAGACATTAAGTCTGCTAAGCATTTCTTTGAAACATTTTTGTTACTATCCGATCCAACCACCGCCGACTAGAAATTTGAAAAAGTCTTGACACGCGCCACGTAAACGTCACACAAGGCAGACATAACATAGAAGAAAATCATCCATTTGGATCGTGGATATCCACAAGCTAATGATTGATTTTTTTCTTTGTTTTGCCTGCTTTGTGTGAAGTTTTCGTGACGCGAGTCAAGGCTTTCTCAAATATCTAGGATGCGTTGATGCAAAACGGTTTTCCTATGTTACAGAAAACAAGGGAAACACAGTATTTATTATTATTCAAAACTGCAATATTTTTTTCTATTTATTTTTAATTATTTTTTTTTATTTTGCCAACTGACACCACCAAAAATATTTATGTGAAAAACATAATTAAGGCATCCATAAAAATGTTCGAAATGTATGAAAAACGATATTTTCGTATTGGGCTCGTGCAAGAGTGAATAACCGAAGAAATTGCCAAAGACCTCCACTTAAAGCAGTAGTTTTTATTCTGATAAGTTTAGTCGTTTAAGCATGTAATTGAATTCCACGCCTTAGATTTGTGTTTTACTTATTTTTTTATTATTTTAATCATTTATTGATTGGGATTTATGTTCGTTATTGAATATTAGTCGGATACAAATGCCGAAATATTTATATTATCTTAAGAGCGAACGAATTTATGTTTCGCAGTCGTCTGCAGGCAATAGAGATAAATAAAAAAAACATTCATGTTTGAAAATTACTTTTAAAAACATACAAAATGAGTAAATTGTGGTGCATTTTCAAACAAATTGAGATTCAATATAAAAAAATGCATTGGAAAGTAAATTTTTCATCCTATTCTGTGGTATAAAATTTGAAAATGTATTTTTAGGAGTATTTTAGATATTTTGAAGTTTATGAAATTTCACTAAAAGTTAAATTTAATCGTTTGTTGTTACCGCCATTAAAATGACGTCAGTGTTAAGCTCAGATATGTTTGTCCTTTATAATATAGATATATCCTTAAAGTTTCGAACGAAATTGCATGTTTGGCTCATAGTGAGATATACAATAATTTTTATTAGTTAATGGGATTGCGAGACTGGTATCAATTATTTTAATTGTTTGTCCTAACGTGTATTATCACGTTTTACTTATTTGATTGCTTGTTCACCCTGAAATGAACAAATTGTAATGTCGAAAAATTTCTTCTTTTATGAGCCAATAGTTAAAAAATAATATTTTATGTGCAAAAAACATTTAAATTTTATTTTTTTTATGAATTATCTTTTTGCACGGATATCGAAAGCACATTTTTCTAGGCAATGTCCCCAATCAATACAACGAATTTCTCCATGTTGTTATAAAGATATCCATTAAACGAAAAACAAATTTCGTATGATCTCGTTATAAAATAATATAAAAATAAATGCAGAAAATGAAATTTTTGTGCATTTAAGCTGATGGAAGATAGTGACATCTGCTCAATATCTTAATGGGAAACAGATACTTTCTCTATTAACGTACGTCCTACTTTCTCGGGATCAATATCGCTTTTGAAGTAATAGGTTATACTTTCTTTTAAATTTTAAAGAATAGGAGTTCAATAAAAGGACATTAAAGTCCATGTAGAGATTTTATGTTTTTAAAATTGTCGTTGATATTAAGATTACCTTAAGATTACAGTTGTATGGGACATTTTAACAAAATACTCCATATTTAAGGATATGTAATTATATGTAAAAATACAACACAGATTTATGAAACTTGAAAACTCAATAATTTGGAAATATTGATAGTATTTAAAATAATTATTATACACAGATAATTGATCTGTTATTTCCAGTTTGTCTGATGATTTTGTAAGTAGCCTACTGTATTTTTTTTTAACAAATATAATTCTTGGATAAAATAAAATACTCAAAGTATTAGTTGCTGGACATTGTAAATTCGTTAGTTAAACACTAGATTTGTTGATGAAAAAAATTTGTGGGAGTGACTAAATTTTTGGTCATTGACGTATAATTTCAAGGAAGCCTTAATCATTCTTTATAAATCGTGTGTCTAAATAGTGTTTAAGAAAGTTAATTTGTATAAGCTAGTATTAAACCTACAATATACATTTAGAATGAAATATTGATGCACTAATATAAAGCAAAAATATATTTAATAATCTTGTTACCAATGAAGCTATGTAAATTTACATTTTAAGAAATTAAAAGAAAGCTTTATATTGCAGATATTTCTGTTTGTAGAAATATTTGAAATAACGGGCTAACAAAGGGAATCCGCAATACGTACCAGCATTTAAACAAGCCATGCGTGCATGATGTGTCAGCCATTATCGCTAATAGTACGTCCAATGTTCCATCAAGTGAATTACAACATCTGTACTGAGTACAGGAATATGCAGTTAAACATACTGAGCAGAACGATCTGTAAATCTTGATGATAAAATGTAGTACTTCACTATTATTACCCTTATTGATTTCTTCCTAGCAGCGTTCTCCACTATCTGAAAATTATTTTTTGTATGCAATGCACACAAAATAGCAAGATGGCTAATAATCTTTAAATCTTCACTAATATTACTCTCATTATTTTCTTTGTCGAAACTGACTCTTGTATCCGAGAATTCAACTTATGTTTCTCATGCAGTACATACAACCTATAAATATGGTTAATAATCTGTAAGTATTGATGATAAAATCTATAACTCCACTTTCATTACTCTCATTATTTTCCTCGTAGAAGCTGTCTCTTCTATCGGAGAATTGAAAATATTTCGTTCTTGCAATACATACAACGTATCAAGATGTTTAATTATATCTGTAAATCATGGATATAAAATCTGTAACTTCACTTTTATTGCTCTCATTACGTTCTTCGTTGTAGGGGCCTCTTCTATCTGAAAATTTAAGTTATTTCATGCAATACATACAACATACTGAACTTAATAATCTGCAAATCTTGCTAATAAAATATATAACTTCACTGTCATTACTCTCATTATTTTCTTTGTAGAAGATGCCTCTTCTATCTGAGAGCTGAAAATATTTTTTTCATATTTTTTTTATACATGCAGACTATCAAGGCGGTTAATTACGCAGTGGTGGCCAAAATTGTGGACAGTTTTAGGTAACTTTCATTTACAAAAAGTAAACTTTTAGTAGTTACGTTTTGAAGCCGTCAGAAGGAACACACTCCGAGAAATTTTGCTATATTTTCACAGATCATGACCCCCAGATACCAAATCCACACTCCGTTGAAATGGTGACTAGATATAAATTTTATCAGAAATATATAGATTTTATCAGCAAGATTTACATACAGTGGTGACCAATCTTGTGGACACTTTTAGGTAGCTTTCATTACAAAAAAATTAAAAGACCTATTGCAACCGTCCGAAGAAAAACACATCGGGAAATTTTGCTATATTTTCGTGACCCTTTTATCATGACCCCCAGATTCCAAAACCATCCGCCGTTGAAATGTATATATATACATACTATATATATATATATATATATATGAATTTTGTCATGCTGTAACTTTCGAATTTTTGAACCGATTTGAATGAAATTTTTCATATGCATAGTACATACTAATGTCTCGACAGAGTTCGCTGGCCAGCTTCATCCTCCATCTTGTTTCAAAATGGCGATTATTTGAATTTTGTGGATACTTTTTGAAAATTTTAGGTTTCCTAACTTTGTCGTTAAAATGACCTATGTTGTTAACTTACACGGTAGGACTCTTTAAAATATCTTTTAAAGTTTCTAACATTCTGTTTAAAATTATACATAAGAGTTTGCATTTTGTGAAACGTAACATTTTCTCCAAGTATACAATGTTAGAAAACATAAAAAAAATTCAAAAATTCAAATGGCCACCATTTTGAAACAAGATGGTGGATGAAGCTGGTCAACGATCTCGGTCGAGACATTAGTGTGTACTATGCATATGAGAAATTATATTCAAATCAGTTCAAAAATTCGAGAGTTACAGCATGACAAAATCCAGATATATATATATATATATATATATATATATATATATATGTGTGTGTGTGTGTGTGTGTGTGTATGTATATGGGGGAGAGTAGTGAATTTGGACCACTTCACATATTTTCAGGTGTAACTCACTTAATTTTTGGAATATCTGCAAAAGATTATTACACAGGGTCAATCTATACATCTACTAACTAAATAAATATTTAGATCAATTTCTTTTTGAAAACCTTAAATTTTATTTTAATTTGAAAAATTTGTGTCAAAAATGGTCCAAATTCAGCAACTGGTCGCTTAAGTTGGACCCCCAGTTTCCTAAATTGGACCAAATAATATCAGGTCGTTTTAATGACTAGGGAATGTAACTAATTTTATTAAAAGCAAAGTTTGCGATTAATGAAACAATCAAACAAAATAATAGCAATGAATTAAAAGGAAATCAAATATCTGAAAATAAGAGTAATTGTTTTAAATCAAAATCTATTCAAAATATAAATCAAAGTAATAAGTAATTAAGAATAGAAATTATGGAACAAATTGTCAGTTACTTGAATATCATGTAAGAAGTGATGCATAGCTTATACATGAATTTTGTTTATGGTTTATGTTTTCCAGCGCACACAACATGTGAATGCATATGGCAATCTGAATACTGAATTATTTCTGCTATTTTATTTTTCTTAGAAATTAGGCAAAACCAATCGTCACTGTCTAGATTTTTCTTTTTAAATTCTGAATTATCAGACTTTTTTTTTTGCAACATAAGTTTTCTTTACGTTATGTTTGTAGTTCTTCTCTTCCATCCTTTTCTTGCTATTTGCATTACACCTTTTTAAAACTCGATGTTCCAATTGCTTTTGTGCTGTGAAAGCTTCCCTTTTTTTTTTCAAGGTTTAGTTTATATGGCGATAATGTTAACACAATTGTTTTTTGGCTCCCTCTGTACTTTGATTTAACTGAATTTAGCAAGGGAAATAACATTTCTAATGATTTTTTTGCTTTTGGGGAGGATTTGTAGCTGCAGCCTTGTTGCAGGTCAATTTTTTCACATCTTACTGTCTGCTTTTTGTTTCCTATATCTTTAACAGCTTTTGCTGTCAAGGTATTTTTCTTCCAGACAATTTGCTTATGTATTTTTCAACATTTTCATCAAGTTTGAGATTTTATGCGTTTTAATGGCAAAAAAAGTATAATTCCACCCTCCAGAACTGTAAAAAGTCTTCCATCACAAATATCCTGCAGGAGGAAAATGTTTGAATTCAACTCTGTAAATCACATATGCCGTAGGAATAAACAATTCAACAGTGTACAAAGAGTACCGTCCTCGAAATTCATTACTTACTTTTTAATTTTATGATCGCATGTCTGGCCCAATTTAAGCAACTTAAATTGGCTCAATTACGGCAACTGCGCCATTTTTTAAAACAGTTAATTTCAAGACTAAGAAGACAAACGAAATCAAACAAATTCGCGTGAAAGATATGCGCAACAAACAAATGAATTTATATATGTATACGAAAACATAACAACTTACCTTAGTTTTAAAATATTCACTTTCGTTTAGTAGGAAAAAAATAAATGAAAACAGCTAACTTTAGGTTTTTTTAAATAGTCTGAAAACAGCATGTGGTAGGCGGCTGCTTCTTCTGAGCATGAGTGACGTCATTCTGATGAGTAGGATTTCAGTGGTAGATGGAGTCTCTTTCTGTAATTAACGGCAGAATGGCAACGGTCCGATTAAAGCGGCGGTTCAAGTATGGCTGCTCTCCCCTATATACATATGTATATATATATATATATATATATACACCGAAGAGCCATTACATTATGGACACCCCCATCTATATCCTCTCAGCACATTGATTCCAGAGGAGAGCGGAGATTGTTACGAATTATTCTTCGTGACCGAAGAGCTGCAACAGTCACAATAACGGCGGACCACACATTGTTTCTCAACACACAGTGCCGCTTTCACTATTATGTGCGGGCCTACGCAGCCGGTGGCCAAAGCATGTTCTTGCGCTGGCAGCACGTCTTCGCCAACAACGCCTCCAAAGGACCCATGAACATCGGAATCGCACCATAGAAAAATGGAAGAAAGTTGCATGGTCAGACAAATCATGTTTTCTGGTCCATCACATCTACGGAAGCATGCGAATATACCGATTTCCAACGTGAACCCAGGCTTCCGGAGGCGCATTTGATCGGAGACAAGTCTGTGGCGGCTATATTACAGTGTGGCTGATGTTTTAATGGAGCACATTAGGACTCCTAATCCCCGTAGAATAATCTCTGACATCTGTGCACTACCTAAACATCGTTGCAGTCCAAGTGCACCCATTCATGTCAATAGTCTTTCCAGCGGGATATTGCATTTACCAATAGGATAATGCACCATGTCATGCGGGTCAAATCATCGGGAATTGGTTCGAGAAATATTCTAGTGAGTTTCAAATCATGTCCTGGTCTCCAAATGCACCAAATAGGAATCCAATTGAACATTTTTGATTCGACCTGGAAATCCCAATTAATGCTGCCACGTTACCACCACGCAATGTGCGTGAATTGCAGGACCAGTTGTTGAGCTCTTGATACCAGATACCTCAAACTATCTTTAAGATCTTTGTCGAGTTGATATCACTTCGGGTGTTGGTGGTTTTGGGGATGGAAGGTGGTACTACGCTGTATTAAACAGGTGGTCATAATGTAATGGCTCTTCGGTGTGTATGTCAATATTTCAACGGAGTTTGGTTTGGGGATCTGGGGGTCATGATCGCCGAAAATATAGCAAAATTTCCCGAAATGTTTTCTTCTGACTGCTGCAATAGGTAGATTTTTACTTTTTGTAATGAAAGCTCGTAATAGTGTCCAAAAATGTTGGCCACCACTGTATGTAAATCTTTCTGATAAAATCTATAACTTCACTATTATTTATCTCATTAATTTCGTCGTGGCAGCAGATCTCTTCTGATAATTTAAAATAGTTTTTTCATGCAATTCCTGCATCCTCTTAAGATGTTTAATAATCTGTGAAACTTGCTGATAATATCAATATTTTTTTTATTATTACTCTTGTTACATTACTTGCAACAACAACCTCTTCCATCTGATAATTTAAATTATTTTTTCATCCAATACATGCAACATATCAAGATGTTTATTAATCTTTAAATCTTGCTGATAATTTCTATAAGTTCAATACAATTACTCTCCTTACATTATTTGCAACAACAACCTCTTCTATCTGACATTTCAAATTATTTTTTTTTTTTTTTATGCAATGCATTCAACCTATAAAGATGGTTAATATTCTGCAAATCTTTATAAAATCTATGACTTCACTATTATTACTCTTATTATTTTCTTCGTAACAGCGGCCACTTATATCTGATAATTTATATTCTTTTTTCATGCACTCCATACAATCCAACAAGGAGGCATGTAAACAACAAAGTGCTGTGACACATTTTATTATTATTTTTTTAATCGTGATTATTTTTTGTCTTTGAACCTTTTACATACTTTGTACACTAAATAGACTAACGTTAATTTATTAGTTTACTTAAGTAACTTTTCAAAAATCATTCCTATTTAAAATACATTAAGGTAGGTTATATTAAAAAAAAAAAAACACTTATGGGAAGGAAAACAACGATTTTTATTTTAGATTTTTATATTAGTAACTAGGGGGGTTGCCCCCTGCAAGCTACGCTCGCCAACCCCCGTTCAGACACTGTAGAATCTAAAAGCACGCTAATCTGATCGGTTTTAAAAAAGATTAGAGAAGATTGAATTATACTGAAAAAAACCGTAGCGATCTCCCTGTAAACGGATTTCCATTCAATTCCCTTTGATTGCAAAAATTTAAGGTAGGATCAGTTGCTGTTAAGGCATCCAATGGTTGTTTTCGTGTTTGGTTAAAGAAGATCACTTAAACATTTGAAAAGATGCTAAAATAAAATTAATAAAGTAAACATAGTCTTTGTCTCTCGGTATTTTTTAACAGCGTTATAAAACGATTGACATAATACTATTACTAAAATTTTCTGCTTTAATCCCTTCAAGGGCGGTGGTTCATTTTTGGACCGCTTAATTTTAATTCTTAAATGCCACATTAGCATTAGTATATTGGGATGAAAATTTCCCTTTTATTAAGTAAGTGAACAAAAGCATTTTTGTATTTCGAAATTTGTTTGTAAATTCTGGTGTCATTCACTGATTTCAAGATTTTACGAATAGAAGTGCCTTGTCCGTGAAAGGGTTAAACGCATATTAATGTATTTATTATTTTAAAGTTTCCTTTCCCTTTTAATATTCACTTGTAAATACATTTTTCAGGACATAATTTTCAATATTTTCTGCCTTTAACACGTACTCATTTAATAGTAATTTTAAAGTTTTTTTTTTTCTGTTTTTAATAGTTACGTGAAAATAAATTTTTAATCGTTAGAAAATATTATTCTTTGCGCTGTTTTTAAAATTGAAAACAATTCCTATAATAATAGACTAAGTCATGTGACTATCATCAACAGCTCCAGGCTGATCCCTTCGCTTTTTAGGGCCATATTCCAGGCGGCCATTTTGTTACTTTAATGTTAGCCAGCCACAGGTGTAATAAGTCGCCGAATATATTCTATCCCAATTATTTTGTTTATATTATAATAATCCAAGTGAAGTAACTGCCATAAACAACGAGCTGATTCCTTCGCTTTTTATAAGAAAGGTTTCCATTTTGATTAAAGAATCAAAATTATTTTTTCGAATAAAACTACATAAAAGTTGCTATGATCACAAATAATTCCTGGTACTTTTATGTTAGACGGGTGAAAATCTCGCCAATAGCTTTTTTTTAACTCGCCAGTTAGCGTTTTTTTATTTTCCGAATGGTAAATTTAAACGATGGTACTTGGTTATCCCATCAACCAAAAATCTTTCGCCAAACTATAAGATTAAAGGCCAATAGTGGTTGATCGTAAATGTCACATTCACTTGACTTTAAGGAAGTTACACATGTTCACGCCATCAAGTGATTTTTATTTCGACGTTTTATTTGTATTTTTATTAATGTTATACTAATTTATTTGTTCTTTTGTTATTTAAAAAAAAATCAATTTGTATAATTTGGCTATTTATAAAATTTGGCGAAATTGGTCGACGGGAGAAGTACTAACATTAAAACGTTACTTTGAAGTGGAAATTAAATCTCATGATTTGCTGCATTATCACATACGCACCGGGTTTGGCGTGATTTTTTTTTTTTACGACAATTTGGCGAAAACCTCGTTTTCAAGTACCTGTTACATATGTATTTTTAAACTATTTTCTGTTATTTTAAAAATGAAATAACAATAAATAAAAAATAATAATTAATAACTATAGAACAAAACAATTTATAACATTTTGTGTAAATAAAAAGAAAATAAATTCAAATAATCATTTATTAATCAATAAGCAACAATAGCCGGTTACCATGTCAGGCAAAATAACGCCATTTTGGCACCAATTAGGTACCCCGTTGCGTATATGACATCTGTGTCTAATATTTTTCTTTTCGTTTCGTTTAAAAAAAAAGAATGAAGTTAAAACCATTTATTTTAAAGGTTTCAATTTTAAATTAATGTTTTGTATTAAATAAAATGATAATGAAATACAAATTGAATTCTGAATAAAGGTAACATAATGCATTTCTTAGCATACATTTAAGGGAGGCCAAACTCGTCGCCAAATTAATTTAAAATAACCTTTTCTAAAATATGAATAAAAATATCTATTATGATTAAAATTTGAGTTGCCATCATTAAAAAAAAGTTTTTAAAATTAGAAAAAAATTAATATTTCGAAAATTAATTCTAATTTTAAAATTCTAATACCAGTTTTGAGATCTGTGGATGAATTCAGATTTTTGGTGTTAATTTCATCACAAAGTATTCCATATTTTAGGAGAAATCGCCGTGAAACGTAATCAGTTGTTTAATCAGTCGTTTCATAGAATCGTTACATAAACTCTTTTCAATTCGATTCATTAGGATTTTATATATATAGGGCAGATATATATAATATATATATTATAGATTTGTAACCTTATTTTTTTAATTAGGTTCTACTGAATATTTCAAAAGGTATATTATCTATATATTTTTGTCC
This sequence comes from Maratus speciosus, assembly GCA_963932465.1. Lineage (NCBI taxonomy): Eukaryota > Metazoa > Arthropoda > Arachnida > Araneae > Salticidae > Maratus > Maratus speciosus. The sequence continues at coordinate 185,731,390 of OZ010800.1, forward strand.
TTCTAATCATACAATCATATTTAAGTATTAAAAGTATTTACAAAATACATAATTATATACCCAGTAATTTTATTGCATAATATTAAAATATTAAAAATGTTATTTATTTTAAGATATGCAGAAAATATGATGAAGATAGCATTTGGAAGTTCATTATTTTCATTGCATTAACTTTCTTTCAAGCGAACAGTTCTCTAAAAATATTAGGCATTAAAATGATGAATGTTTCTGAATTAGTGCAATATGAAATTTGCGTTTCCTTGAAATGTTATTAATGAGAAAACCTGTGCTAATGAGTATTAAAAGACCCTTTCGTTTGATTGACATTCCATGTAATATGTTTCAGACAGTGACATTTATAAAGATTAAAAGTTTGTAATTAATGGTAACTGAATTTTTGATTTAGAACTTTGCATGCTATTGAATGTACAGATATAAAGCAGAATCTAAAATTAAAAAAATTCTTAATGTGCTTTTAATTGTTCATGTACTACACTTAGGAGTTTTAATTACTTCTTCCTCTAGAGAATATTTTGTTTCAAATTCCGATAAAGGACTAATTATATTGGGCCTAATTTAAATATCATAAATGATAGAACAAAATAAAAGGTTTTTTTTTCTATGTCAAGCCAAATAACGCCAAAATTTGTAACTATACAGGGTGTTGCAAAGTACGACCGACAAATTAAAAGGGGTGTACAAGGCATCAAAATTATGAAAAATTACCATAGAACATGGGTTCGAAAAACGTATTTAATCAAAAATACTGGGTGTTCTACCCTAATTCAATTTATATTGACGGCCGTAACTTCAAGAAAACTGAAGTATATTATAATAAAAAATTTAATAGACGTTCTCACTTTTTTTGTAAATGTGATAATATCGAAAAAAGGGGTAGAAGCTTCCATTATGCGCGCCAGCAATATGCACTGGCAGCTCCACATTTTGCCATTGCTTTAGCACCCTGTTTTAGGTAGATTTCGTAAGAAATACTACCTATTGCAGTCGTTACCATGGTGCGACTTTTGAAAAATTCCTTCATAACTTTTCATTATAGGACCCCAGGAACCCCAAACCACCCCCCACCTAAAAAGTTTATATGTATACATACATACATATATATATATATACATATATGTATGTATGTATGTATGTACTAGATTTTGTCCGCGCGATAAACGTCGCAATTATGCACGGATCGTCTCCAAACTCGCCAAACACACTGAGATGGCTAATATCTCGGCGGGGATTGAAAATGGGCAAAATCGGCCCATGGAATGGAAATGGGGAGGGTTCAAAATTTTGAATACCGTCTTAACATGATTCTGATAAAACTCTTACACAACAATGACAGGAAAAAAAACAAATATTTTTCGTTATAGCAGTTGCCAACAATTAAAAATAATGCAATAAAATTCTCACCACATCAATTGCTTTTCTAATGTAAGATTTTCACGTGAAAAAAAAAAAAATTAAATAAATAGTTTGACGAATTGAAAACAAATTGAATATTACGTCATACGTTTTCTAGAGCTAGATTTCCGCATGAAAACTCAAAATGAAATAAATAGTTTGACGAATAAAACAAATATATATATATTGCGACATATTGGAAATAAAATGGACCTCAGCAGGTGAATATGTAACGTCATGTGAGTTTGAAAAAACATATTAAAACATGATAAAAACCCGACTATGGAAATATTGACTTATTTTAACACTTTGAGGTTCTCTGAATTTGCTTTAGCTATTTTTTAAACCTATTCCATATACATGTGTGTGTGTATTCGTGTATATTAGAATTTTCACAAAATGTTTAGCTCCCTAGAGTTCATTCTTAGTGAAGGAGCTGGGTTTATCTCTAATCTTGATTTAAGTTTTGTTGGTGAATTTAGCACTTAACTTCGAAATCTACCTCCGCCTGTAGGACCGAGCCGGCAGGGATTTTTTCAGAACTAGTCGTGATGTTATAACATTTCACACAAAAAAGGTAGGGTAGTCCGACAAGTAAATGAACAGTTAAGCACATTTAAAAAGAATATGATTCATTATATTTTAATAAACATTACCTATTGGAGTTTGACAGTGCAAATACATTTGTTGGTTTACAAATGATAAAAAAATAACAAAAGGAATTTTACATTTTACTTGTTTGGGATGCTGGGGGTGTCTTAATAGAAATCGATACAACAACCAAGTAAATGAACAGTTGTTACCAGTAAATGAACGTAAAATTTTCCAATGAATGAACAGGCATCAATTTAAAACAACTTAAATTTCATAATAATAATTCATTTACAACATGTACAAATATCTTATAACATGTTTTTACTGAATTACGGTTCTTTTTAAAACCCAGAACGATAATTAATTAGCGTGAAAAATTGTCACTTTTTAGTTTTGAAATTAACCATAAATTACAGATTAAAAAAAAGAAAAACTAATTCTATTTCCTGAAATTGATGGCCCTGAACTATTTCAGCGATAACTCCAGACGAACGGGAGCATGTTTCAGAAATAAGATCGGGTGTTTTTTTATGCCTTTCATATGATCCTTAAAATACCAGATCCTATACTGTACTGCAGGCCACTTCCAATTCCACCACATGTGGACCTGTGTTCCACATATTGGCATGGTGCTTACTTCATATTTCCAACCTTGGATGCTATTAAAAAAAAAGAGCCATCCATTTCTCCTCTGGATGATTGTCAATAAATGGATCTTTCCTTCTTGTTTGTTTCATGTTATTGTAAACATCATCTTTTAGTTCATCTTTATACATTGTAAATCCAATTTTCTATTTCCAACTATCCAATGTTCAAGAAGTTTTTCTTATTCAAAGGACACCACAGGCAATGTCCCATACGTTTTCTTTCAATTGTTTTTTCCTAGAATTTCATAGACAACGTTGCTTTTGGAATATTAAAATGAACAGATGCCTTATTTAAACTGAGCTGACCTGAGCCTCATATCTTGTGCAGTATTTTCAAGATCCTCTGTAGAGTACTCGTACCTCCCATATTTCCTTTTTGAAGAATCTTCTTGGTCATCAGTGAAAATATTTCTATCAATCATCTAAAAACATAGAAAAAGTAAGATTTGAAAGTCATCAATAATTAGTACTTTAAAAATGTGTGTTCTTTTGGTACATTTTTATATCTGTTAACTTTTCATTTGTTGCCATTCTTGAAAAGTCACTTAATTCAAAATATAATTACAAAAGAAGCCACAAAAAACATAAATCCCGAAACAGTTCATTTACTAGGTAAAGTAGTCTAATGTATTCCTTCCAGTGAATGTACACCTGTTCATTCATTGGATTTTTAACATTTCCCTAACCAGTTATTAAACATCTATTATTCTGAAATTTTACATATTCTACAATGGTTAAAACAATTAGAAATATCGTTATAATGTATATAATTAATGTATGTACAATAAAATGAGTGAATAATGCAAATAAAAACAGTAAATTCTTATCAAACATATGAAATGACATAGCACTTACCTTATTATTTCAGCACAGAAACAATGTGTTTCTCAGACATGAAAAATAAAACATGTTCTAAAAGTAAAGTAATGTAACTTCAGTAACCAATTATGAATACAATACCTTTCTACTGAATAGAATTAAGACACTGTTGTAACCTCATCCAGTGAGAAGGTTTCAAACCTTATTTTATTAAAATATATGAAAATTGTTCATTCACTGGGGGCTGTTTACTTACTGGTTGATCTACCCTACGTAGCGTTGCATTTTCATTGTAATGTTTTGATTTTTCTCAAAATTATTACCATCAGCGCAAGTGCAGGTAGGATGAAACATCTTGTATTGGTGACTAAATACGTACGTTGTTTGCGATGTCCTGCTCTATGGTAATTTTATATCTTTGGATGCGTTCTATCATCCCTCTTAGCTTTACGCATAACAGTTTAGGATATAAAACGTTTACAGACATTGCCATGTTTTATGTCGATGTTTCTGGCTGTAATGTTGACGGTATCTTTAGCTGAACGTGCGTTTCTGGTTGAAGCTGTTTTACGAAAACAAATGGAATGTTTCTGCTGCAGTTCGTGAATTTCGTCGTATAAAGAAACTACGGCGTGGGCCAATGTCTGCTAAAGGTATCCGGGCCATAATTAAGATATTTGAAGAGACTGGGAAATAAGGCGTTCAACCTGGAAGGGGCCGTAAACCTATCACACCGGTACTTGCTGATGTTGTCAGGACAGCTGTTGCCACACAGTCACAGATATCAGTGTCTGGGAGTAGTAGCGCACGTGCAGTTTTTCGACAGACAGGCTATACTTTCAGCACAGTCTGAAAAGTACTCAGAAACATAATGAACTACTTCCAACGCAAGATCCACCATATCTGTTGGTGCATTACCAACTGAGCTTTTGGATAGGGATAAGCCACAAGTCTCTCATTCGCAGTCAGTTTTATCAACAGAATGACTGTTTTTTCGTCATGGCCTTGTAATATTCTATGGAGATACGAGGCTCATCTCTTCCTCACTGGGACAGTCAACACACACACTTGCCGCATTTGGGGTCAGGAAAACCCGGTATGCACACTGGAATTCCCCTAAACTCTCCAAAGGTTACTGTCTGGTGTGGAATCATGGCGACATTCATCTTTGTTCCATTCTTCTTTGAGGCAATAACTGCACGTGGTTCTGTCACATATTCAGTTGCGGGACGTCGGTACTATGACATGCTGCAGACGATTGTATTTTTTACGATTTCTGCAATTGCTATATGTCAAGAACTAGTGCATGAATTTTTATCAAACTTAAGATTAAGTTAGTGCCTGATAGAAATTGGTCCTGATTAGTTTTTCATGTAAATCGCCCAATTGGTAGAGCAACAATGCAGATTTTTTTTCTAATTCCGTAATAGCTATATCTTGAAAACTAACGCACGTGTTTTCATAAAACTTCAGATTCAGTCGGAAGTGGACATGCGTTGTTGCTGATTAGATTTTGGTGTAAATCACCTAACCGGTGGTACTGCTATGCTGCATTTTTCAGAATGACTTATCTTGTATGAGATAGAAATAAGTTTTGTTATTGCCACCTCCGACTAGTTTCAAAATGGACCTGGACTACTTTGGTTGTGAGCCCGTCATATATGGGGCATTCTCACAATCTTTTAACTTTCATGTCCCTGAATAATATTTTTTTATTTAATACACTTTTTTGTGTTTTTTTTTTTAAATTTCACATACTTGGGAACATCCCATTGCATTATTTTACAACTATATTAACGAGATAAATAAGTTTTGGACGATTTTGGGGGTCCACACACATGGAAAACTCATCTACCGTCCCGTGTCCCTGTTGCTGATTTTGAAATTTGGACCTGTCTGGATAAATTTGTTTCAATAAAAATAATTCAATGTAATTTTTTTCTGAAACTGGAACTATTGTTTTATATAAATATGTAGCTAAAAATTAACCTGCACACATTTTTACGGTTGATATTATTTTTTGAACTCTGTCCTTGGGTTTTAGATTTGTTACCATCCCTCTTCAAAAATTATACAGAAAATCTCTTCAGATGCAGCGGCAGAATTTTTTTCAAGTTTTTGCTCATGCAAAAGTATGCTAGAGAAAGAATATCTAAAATTCTTTGACAGGAAATTTACTGCAGAATATAAATCAGCATTTAAATATCAATTTCAAGCACCGTGGCTTTATTGGTAGTCTTACCGTCCCCAAGATTTATTCCTGCACCTTTCAAGGTAAATTAAAAAAAAAAATAATTTAGTCCAATGTTAACAACTGTTTCGAAAAATCAATGAACATTGTGGCTATCACTTAGTCTTAACATGATTTTCCTAAAAATAGGTGGTAATTTTCCTTTATTGCCAGATTTTTTCCCCCAAAAGTCAAAAGATTATGAGAATGCCCCATATATATACTCAATCTAGCACGACGTTCATTTTAGGTGCTTAATGCAATTTTTGTATCTGTTAACAAAGCCGATAAAATGCAAGTTTAACTACAAGCTTATTTTTATAATAAATCTAAATTTAACTATAAACGTCGCTCTTTGAATGCAGTTATATTTTACTTCCTTAAAAATGTTATTTATGTTTTAATTTTAAAATTATTAAAAGTTTAATTTCCGCTTTTTCAGAATTTTTCTTTTTTTTATTCCTTTTAGGTATTATGCGTCTAAATAAGTGAAATATATGCAATCAGAATGGTTTTCTTTTAGTTGAAGTAAAACTAAACACTGCTCTGTTAATTAGCCACTGAAGCATTAACTTCTGGAGAACTTAATAGAAAACATTTCCAGCTATTTATTTATTTGCATATTTATAAAATCGAAATTTCCAACCACGATGCAACAAACATTTTTGTTCAATTGCTTTTGGGTGTTTTGATTAAAAAATAAAACGAATATAAGCAATATGTATTTTTTTTTCTGTTATAACACTGCGCATTGCAGTGTACATTTAGCATTGAAGCACTAATTGCTGGTTTATTCCAAAAGAAAATACCTAATGAGATCATAATAACTATAAGTTGTGAAAAATGTCATTACTCACATTTACAAGTTATAGCACATCTAGAGGCACAACATTATTAATATCTACAGACAGAGTGATAACATTTTAGCCTAAATATATATTTTTTAATAAAATATTTTAATTCATCTTATGATTTGGTGTTTTATTTTGTCCGTACATTAAGAAACTCTTCTTTTGTTTTTATAAACCTAATATAAATATAAATATAAAATTACAGTAAATGCACGCAACATGGAAAAATATTTTGCCCTTATTGTAGCAGATTTGTTTCTATCAGATTTTAACTATTGCAATATTTGCAAAGTACAAAAAAAAAAAAAAAAAGATGTAGATAAAATATTTATAATTTTCCCTTCTCTGCGAAATTTTTGCTCTCCCTCAAAAAAAGTAACATACTCTCGGCAAAAAAAAAAAAAAAAAATAAATAAATAAAAAAAAATAAAATAAAATAAATAAATAAATAAATAAAAGCATGATTTTACAGTAACATGAAATTGTAGCACTTAGCTCTACATGTAGGAATAAAAACGTGCATAAAAGCATAAAACCTTTCAGAATGAAGCCGTAGGATGAAGTTTGGAGAGAAGGGTAATATTACCTACCTACATAGTCCACCCCTCTTCTGTGTTCACAAATGGACATATAGCGTAATAAATAGATTTACCGTATAAGTTACACTTATGAAACTCTTTGTGTAGCAAGGCGCACTTATCACACACCTGTTAGAGGCATAAAATGCAAAATGAACTTTTGCGAGATGCTTTTCTTGCGGGGTAAGCGATATTTGCCTTCGCAATAAGTTTTTCAAAAGCGTTAAGGAGAAAATGGTCAAAATGTCAATTAAAAAAAAATTAAACGAAAGCTTGTTTAATTATGAACATTTTGACTCTTAATTTTTAGCCGTACCATAATTATATTGCAAGATATTGTAAATTCTGTTAATACATTCGGCGCAATCACCGATACAAATGAAAACTCTAGATGGCTTTTTCTCCGTGTTCATGCTTTCACCACTTTCCTGTTTAAAAAATATATGGCTTTTTTTGTGTTTGAGCTAGAGGTTTAAACTCTTTTTTGTATGTTCTTTATTATACATGTGATAAATCTGCATATGAAATTAGCCATCAGTTTTTTTTTTTTTTTTTGTTATTAAAAAAAAAAAAAAAATGAAAGTGTATGAAGATGTGCTAGATTTCATCGTTTTTTCACTATACATAGTATGATCCGAAAATTCGGGGACTGCGGCCATTCCTGACAACAAAATCAAGTACTTAATGTTATACCTCTTGAAATGGATTTTCCGCACCCTTCCCTACCTGTTCAGGTTAGTTTAGCCCATGACATGTGACCGAACTGCTCGTGCAGCTGGTATCTTTCGAAGTTAGTTACTTTTGCTCCCCGATGTAAGAAATATGGTTTTCTTGAACAGAGCTTCAATATTAAATTCTTTAAACGCTTAGGTAAAACACCAATGGAAACTTTGGAAATGCTAAGAAATGTGAACGGTGAATCTACCATGGCGAGATCCAAGGTTTGAGAATGACATCGGCATTTTAGAGAGGGCCAAGAATCCGTCAAAGACAATGAACGCTTTGGTCGAAGGCTGAACAGTTAACAAGGAGCAATATTTATGCATTTTAAGTCGTTTGCGGGAATCCATTCGTCGTAAATGACCTCAGTTCGGGCAGAGGGGAGACTGGTCCCTTCTGAATGACAACGCACCAGTACATCGATCCCAATTGGTAAAACAGTTCCTCGCTAAAACGCGTACTAATATGCTTCCACATCCCCCCTAATCACTGGGATTAGCTCTGTGTGACTTTTGCCTGTTCCCATCAATGAAAAAACATTTACAGGAATGCCATTTTGTGTCCTCAGATGAGGTGAAAACAGCATCGCTGGAGGCCTTACTGGTCGTTGCCAATAATGGCGTCCAACAGTGTTTCCAGAAGTTATACGAACGCTGGCAGAAATTCATCGTTGCTCAAGGTGACTACTTTGAAGGTGGATATGCTTCAGTGATGTGAACTATTCAGGGTAAGATTTTTAACACCATTTCCCCGAACGTATGGATCATAAGTCATATATATATGAAAAAAAAATATTAAATGTAATATTAGATTTATCTAAAAATCCATACGTAGCCTTGTGTAATACACGTTAGAAAAAGTTAGAAAAAAATATAAATATTTAAAAAAATAGGTATTGCTTTTTAAAAATGCAATTTTTTTCTAAAGTTTTTAATTAAATATACAGTTAACTTTCTTTTTCAAAATTCCCTGTATTTTGAGCATTGAAATGCAGCGAGTTCGTCATTTGAAGCATGTTTTTAAAAAATAAACAAAATTGTTGAAAGGATAAACTGTTCCCTTAAGACATCTATAATGAAAATTAAAAAGTTATTGTTATTTTTCTAGCAAGATGTATGAAATCGTTTTCTTTCGCAAACATTTCAAAAAGCTAGAGAAAATTAGATTTCACTCTCATTCTACTTTACACTGATCAACAACAACAAAAAAAAAAATCCCTTTCCTTAATAGTGAAGAAACCTTCAATGTAGTCACGTAGCAATCTGTTTGTGTTTTTTTGTTTTGCCTAAGACACTTCAAATCTTCAAAATAAATTACAGTCATATGTCGTTATTTGTAAATAAATATTTTAATAATCTTTTGTTTTATATGATATATTTTAATGAACTCTTTTGAAGGCATAAATGACAGAAAGTGAAAGAATCAAAATGCTCTTATTAATGTTGTTTAAAAATGCTTATAAGTTAAAATAATTTATATGAAGTCTTTAATAGAAATTGTTCAGTAAACACAAGATCTTCAAGACATGTTCTTTTTGTTTACTTAGGAGGCACGTGCCCCGGGCGCCGCTTTAACCGAAGGTGAAGGGGGCGCCAAAATGAAGATTTTGTTTGACGTTTGATACAAGAATGTATATATATACGAAATTTGTATAAAAATGTATCGGACCCGGAAAATTTAAAAGGAAAACTGTATCAAATGTATTAAACTTTACAAATACTAGATAAAAAGATTCATCTACAGTACAAAACTGCAAATGAATAATAATAAAAAAAGAACTGTTCTCTTAGGCTTTTTTCATTCTCCCATTCCAAAAGTATCATGTCTATGCTTTTGCCTACTATCTTTTAAATCACTTTCTGTGTAGGAGACCGTTTTTCAAGGTCAGTCTCTATTGTGGGACACTGTCCACTATTGGTAACTATCCAGCGCGAAGCGACCCCTCAGTCTGACTGAAAAAATTCCATGAAAGCTGTTTGTTTGTTTTCCTGTTTTCCGATGAGCATCAGCTTCCATTTTTTTTCTTTTTTCTCTTGCAATGGACGATAACTGCTCGCGACAATAAAACAAATGGGAGGGGGAATGCACAAAGTAAAATTCTTAGTAAAACTTTTTTTTTAGATATCGACTTCATTTAGACTATACAAAAAAAGTTTCAAATGATTAAAAGGCAATTTAGTTCCTTTTGATTCCGTTTTCAAGGTTTTAATGAATCAATGTTTGACAAACCTGATTACGTAGTTCAGTTTTATATTTTTTAAATAAAAAAAAATAAGTTGTCTATTAGTTACTTAGTAAAATTCTTTTTGTTAATTTACTTTGTGGTGGAGAGGGGGGGGGGCGCCAAAATCCATGTTTGCCCCGGGCGCCAAAAAGGCTAGTTTCGGCCCTGACTTTGATTCACTTATGTCATGTTTTGACCCTTGGAAATTTTTGTCGACAATATGATAATTAGTCAGCCAACCGATTGTGATGTGAATTAATAATTTCTGTAAAATAACTTCTGTTATTGGATACAATTACTGAATAATAATGAATTCCTTTCACGTTCTTCTTTAGTCGTCGCCTCTAAATAATAGATTGCATCGTAAATTCATCCGCCGTGCTTTCCATGTGTTCTCCGGCTGTCAATAATTAGTCTACTATTACAAGTCAAGTGTATAAGTTATTTATATATGGATTTGCTAAAATTTTAGTCTGTCTTGTTTCATCGTTTCTTTGAACTGTGTAAATGAAAATTCTAATTATTATATTTAATTTTTTAGCCCTAGATATGCTATTTCTTTCTGGTAACAATTAAAGTGACGTCCCTAAAAATAACGTTCCGTTACGTAAGCTAGCTTTAAGACGAAGGATATGTTCATTGTACGGTTAGATACTTATAATATCTGCTGCAATTTTTTAAACTTATTATCGCACATTTTAAATTTTTATACCGTCGTATAGGGGAAAAAATGTAATTTTAAAATCATCTCAATTTATTTTTGAGAGATTGATTGTTTTGTTGTTTTAAAGCCATTTCTGTAATGGTGGCAACTGTAGTATTCCATTTTTGTGGAAAGTATAGGGATAGTAGTAGATAACTATACCTTTTTGTTGCCAGATTCTCATAAAAACTGAAAAATAATTGTAATTTAAAATTCGTGCAATGCAACGAATATCACTTGCTATAAAAATGTATTTAAAAGCATATATGTGTGAATTTTTTGTCCGCAGTTTACTTAAATTCTATTAAAAAACTTAAATAATGCAATTTTATTAATCTGTGTGTATTAGCATTTTCCGAATTTAGAAAAATTTTAAATGAATGGTTTCTGATAAAACATAGAGGTATTATAACTAATTTACAGTATCAATATTAATGTTACAAACAAATTAAGGATTATGAATAATCAGATAACCGATTTTTCTGTCGAGTTTCTTTTGAATGACGAAATCGCTTTTTTCTGGGTCTGTGTATTATTTCGCGATTGTGACGCCCTATGCATACTTTTCTATAGATGTTGTTTAAGACAAAGATCGTAAAAGTGGAATGCAAATGACATCATTTTATAAAAAATAGCGTGTATGTCTTAAAACTGAAATATATTTTCTACTATTTATATTTTTAATTTTTATTCTCATCGAGGGCGGCAGTAAATTCTTAAAAAGCAGAATTTCTGTTTTCTAGTCTCTTGCTTTTTTTGTCAAAATTCCACTTATGTACAGTGCTTGCGAGCGGCATATAAGTTAACTATATCAGCACCTTTCAGCATAATGTTTCGTACAATTATGCCGTAAAATTGTCATTTTGTTTTGAGAAATATATTATTGCTTCATCGCACATAATAAAGTAAAGTTATCGATTTTCTGACTTGTACAATCAGTTTCTTTACATCTCTCTCTTATGATTTTTCCTTATGAATGATAGTTCTAAGGTATCTAAATTCCCCAGCCATTTTAACATTTATAAAATTGTCTTTCCGAATCTATACTCAATTGTGTTCACTTATGTTCTTAGGGATCATTAATCCTTCTTTATTCAATTGGTGAAATGTGTATGAGATATGACCTATTGCTATGACAACTTGTTCGCCAAGAAATAAAAGAAAATTTTCACGATTGAATTTTTTTTAGCATTATCCTGTATTTTATATATGTTCTGCAATCATATCTTAGAATAATAAATTATATTTTAGATGTAGAATGCATAACATAATTCAAAACACACTATGCAGTTAAATTTAATTTCAAAATATCAAAAATGTTTCCTAAAAAATATTTTGCGCAGTCCTCTATGCGATCTATAAATTTTGATTTATAGATTTTTACTAAACAACATGTAGAAGAACTTAAAAAATGCAATTGAAATCATATTTCCAAATATATTTTTTCATAGGCGATACAGAAACTGAAATATTTTGACAATCTCTGTATATAAAAGGTAAATGCTACGTATTGCATAATATATACGAAGAATGTTTTATAGCATATTAGCAATGGATTTCAGTTTTACTATATTGAAGTAGACGGGACTTATTAAATACAACTTTTTTTCAACAGTTAAAAATGCAAAGATATTATTTTTTGTTTGTGTTTGCGAATTTGAAATGCAAATTCACAAATTGTAGAACGAATGTCCTGCACATTTCCTTAGTAAAACATAGCAATCATGCGCAATCCCATGTATATTTACCAAAGAGAAATTGCGGGCAAACTGCCAAAGGAACAGGAGTCATAGACATTTCTCAACTATAATGGATAATTATAATACTGGTCAATATCATAAAAGAAATATACTGTGGTAGTGGCTTTCCATTATATTAGTTGGGTCTTACGATGTTAACTGTAGTTACTTGCATTATTGTAGAACTACAATAACTGATAAATTTTGACTATCTCTGTATATGGAAGAGAAATGGTACGTGTTGCATAATATATACGAAGAATGTTTCAGTGCACATTGAAAATGGATTTCTATTTTACTATATTGAAGTAGCCGGAAATCATTAAATACAACTTTTTTTTTTTTTGTCATAGATTAAAATTGAATGATATTATTTGATGTTTGTGTAAGCGAATTTTAAATGCAAATTCACCAATTTCAAAACGAACGTCTTGCAAAAATTCTTAGTAAAACATATCAATCATGCACAAATCCATGTATATATACGAGAGAGAACTTGTGGACAAACTACCAAAAGAACTGGAGTCATAGGAATTTTTCAACTATGATGGAAAATTATAAGACTGATCAATATCATAAAGGAAATATACTGTGCTAGAGGCTTTTGATTTTTAGTTGGATATTTTACGATTATAATTTTAGTCCCTTGTATTATTGTAGAATTACAGTAACTAAAATATTTTGACAAACTCTGTATATGAAAGATAAATGGTACGAATTGCATAATATATACGAAGAATGTTTGAGTGCACCTTGGCTATGTATTCAATTTTACTATATTGAAGAAGCCGAAAATCATTAAATACAATTTTTTTTTGTCATAAATAAAAATGGAATGATATTATTTTATTTTTGTGTAATTGAATTTTAAATGCAAATTCACCGATTTCAAAACGAACGTCCTTCACATATCTTTAGTAAAACACACCAATCATGCACAAATCCATGTATATTTGCAACAAATTCATGTATATTTACGAAAGAGAACTTGTGTCCAGACTCCCCAAAAAAAAACGGAGTAATATAGTCATTTTTCAACTCTGATGGACTCGCACATTGTAAGACTGGTCAATATCATAAATATATATATATATACTGTGATAGAGGCTTTTTATTTTTAGTAGGATCTTCTACGATTATAATTTTAATCACTTGCATTATTGTAGAATTTATCGATGCTTTCTTTAGAGATTGAACGAGGAAAAGTTTCGAAAATATTTGGAAATGAATTAAAAAAATGCATCTATCGTTTATTAACGCAAATGACATTTACAACTCAAAACATAAAATGAATAAAATAAATTTTATTAAAATAATTTAATTCGAAGGAACAGCTTAAAGGTTTTGTGACACTTATACATAAAATTTCATGTTTTAACCGTGATTTTTATTTTCAGAGAAACACAAGTAAAATAAATTCCCTTAACGCAACTGTAAGAAACAATAATAATGCTAGTTCGATCTACTATGATTATTTAAAAATACATTTACATTATCCATGGGAAATAAATCCAAAAAATGAATACTAAATTTAAATCTATAAAAAATTAATCGAGTGTTTTAGTATTTTTAAGTGGAAAAATGACACAATAACGAATTCCAAAGGCATTTTATTGAATATTTAATTACTTTTGATGAAAGTAATTTTCTGCAATTATTTTTTTCCTTGTTTAATTATGAAACGAACGGACAAAACTACTGAACCAATTATCTAAGAGATAAGGTAATTATATTCAAAAGGTGTGCGTAAACACGTGTAAGAAAAATAATATCATTATGAACATTGTTTTTGAAAAATACAATTCTTTTATCTTAAATTTAAAAATTTTATTAATGCTGTTCAATAATTAAATCATTTAAACTGTTAGTCTTTATTTTTATTAGGTTTTTAGAAGCTATGGTAATTCAGTAATTAGTTTAACATTTACGCGACAAATAATCAAAATATTGAATTCAATTAAATCTGAAAAAAAATGACGAGGTGGTATAATTTAATTACAAACGCCTCGATTTAAATACTTGAGAATGTTCTCCAAGTTAAAGTAACTAGCAACGTAAGGATTTTTGTTGAGAATTAAAGAAAATATTCCCTTCATGTATGCATATAGTAACAAAAATGTTATTGAATTATGCAATCTAAAAATAAATTTAATGATTTATTATTAGTGTACATTTCTGGAAAAAAGCAAGTGATTAGCCTATACGAATTCTGCTTTCAGTCTGTACTAATAAAATAAGAGAGTTAGCTTATGTGAGTATGTGTGTCTGTTGGCTATATCTAGGTCACGTAGAAGTCTGAAAATGGGGTTGATGATAGATCATGGAAGGTCCTGATGCGTCTGGGGGTCATATTTTTTATTTGTTAATAATTAGCCATGATATAAATTAACAATTTAAAGAAATTTCATCAAAATAACTTTCATTTTCGAGAGCGTGCACGCCTGCACAGTTAAAACGGTTGTACAAGTTTCAGAGCTGAGAAGAAAGGGAATATGAAACTTTTTTTTTTTTTTTTTTTTTTTTTTTGCACGGTGTTTATGCATCGAACCATTGTCAAACTAAAAACACACTCTTACATTTAATATTTTTTTTTACTTTCGAGCGCTGTAAACCGCATTAAAATAAGAATGTTGAACCTTTCAAAAAAGGTTTTGAAAAAATTCCATTTCGCAGAATTACCCCCACCCTCCCCCTGTTTTTCAAAGATCGCATCGGGCTAGTGCTCAATTTTAGAGTTACTGGAAAACGAAAAATACCTAATTGATTTTCCAACTGTATAAACTATATAAAATCAAAACTCGGTTTTAACTAGTGCTGAGAATTACTTTTCACCTTGTTATTAATATAAAAAGTTAAAAACAAGCAGACAATTACTTTAAAGGTGCTAAATTTTATAAAGATGTTATTATATCCCGAGATTTTTCGAACGCAAACATGAATTTGAAGGCACACGCGCATTTTTCCGTTGAAAACGAACGCGTGTGCGTTCGAAAGATCTCACGATATAATAACATCTTTATAAATTTTAACACCTTTCAAGTAATTTTACGCTTGTTTTTAACTTTTTATATGCATTCTCTATGTCAGCCCTGTTCTTTTTCAGAAATACGAATACTATCCCTTTCAGAAACATTCGCTTCTGAAGGTAACCTTGCTTCTTCCTGAGATAGATATTATGACTAATCGATTGTTACCATTCTCCTTTTATACGATGATTTGCGCAGGAAATAATAAGGGGGGGGGGGAGAAGTATATATTTTTTTAATTCGCAAAGGTATATACTTAGTCATTAGTAAATTATTTGCATGGCAGATGCATTTAATCGATTTTTCCCCACGTCTTTCACTGAACGTTTTAATATGTGATGGATATTTTGATATTATATTTTTAAACTAATATTTTAACACAATCAAACTGATTGGTAAAGTTATCATACGAATTTAATATTTCCAACTGAGCGAAAAACTGCCCAGGCCGGGAATCGAACCCAGATCCTTGGCTTGCAAGGCCAATGCTTTTCCGTTTAAGCTAACTGGGCCGACAACCAGCCAGCATATTTCGCTCAGAAAAACCTTATTGGTAATAATTGGTAATTTTTCTGAGCGAAATATGCTGGCTGGTTGTCGGCCCAGTTAGCTTAAACGGAAAAGTATTGGCCTTGTAAGCCAAGGATCTGGGTTCGATTCCCGGCCTGGGCATTTTTTCGCTCAGTTGGAAATATTAAATTCGTATGATAACTTTACCAATCAGTTTGATTGTGTTAAAATATTAGTTCATCTACGTATCCATCGTTTATATGGAGTTCCTTTACCTGCGGTTTATTCTGTTGAGCTGTCTACATGACAGACCAGATGTTATTACCAATAAGGTTTTTCTGAGCGAAATATGCTGGCTGGTTGTCGGCCCAGTTATCTTAAACGAAAAGCATTGGCCTTGTAAGCCAAGGATCTGGGTTCGATTCCCGGCCTGGGCATTTTTTCGCTCAGTTGGAAATATTAAATTCGTATTATATTTTTAATTTTACATACAACCAATTTTTTTTTTTTTTTTTTTTTTTTTACCAAGTTTCATAAATTTAATACAAGTGCGCAATTTTTCATTTCAAATATTGTCTCACCGTGCCATAATTAGAATTTTGCAGTAAAAAACAATAACAACATTCACAAAGCAGAATACATGAATCCATTTCAGCCATGTTTATCATAAATACGTATGTCCTCTCCCCTCATATTGTGTCCTTTGTATTACATTCTTTTTGCTGAGATCATTTCATTTTCAGTTGAAGATGGGGTTATATAATACATAGATTTATTTTAACAATTTATACAGTATTATCAGCCTTTGCGCTACGCTGATCGGTTTCTCTAAAAGAATCTTGAATTAAACGCAAAGTTGAACTAATACCTAACTAATATCTAGCAAAGTTGAAATGAAAATAAAAACTTTTTCTTAATACCTCATCAAACATCCATAATTGTTGTCTTATTCGTGTAATATTACTTTATCCCATTCAAATTCGATGTTGGCTACATAATAGAGAAAATACCTCTGAAATCACTGAAGTACCTGTGTATATTATTTTTTAGTAGGTTTGTTATCTTGCATTTCTCGCTTCTACCTAAATTTGCTGCCAAGATATGGAGAAAGGACCTAAAATGTTCGACCATCCCTTTAAGCCCTCTAGGTGGTAATTTCTAAAATCGACAAATTTGATGTTTAAGTATATTTTAGTAGATTAGGTATCCTCAAATTCAGGCCTTTATCTAAAACTACTGATAACATGTGGTGAAATGACCTAAAAGTTTCGACCCTTCCTTTAATATTCTTGGGGTGGGGGGGGGAGGTTCGAAAATAGCTTAAACAGGTGTTTACTTATTTTTAAAAGGTTTGTTATATTGAATTCCACGCTCCCACCTAAAACTGATGATGTGATATGTCCAAATGCTATAAAATTTGTGACCCCCTTTAACACCTTAGTCGGGAGGGGGGGGGGATTTCTAAAATCGCTGAAATACGTGTTTAATTATTTTTTAGTAGATTCATTTTTTAGAAGTTCATGCTTCTATCTCAAACGGCTTATGAGATATGTACAAATGTTCTAAAGTGTTCAACCTCCTTCAACCCCTTAGGTTGGGAATTTAAAAAATCCTTTCTTAGTCCGCGCAAATGCTATAAGAAGTATTCCCCCCCCCCCCATGTTAATGCTTATAGGTTAAGTAGTTTGTGCTGAACGTTGATTATGAGTGTGTAAAGTCAAAATATTATATATATATATATATAGATGTATCCTGCAAATGTAGAAAGAAAGATACATGAAAGTTTATACTATGCCCAAAATTTAGCAATTCGAAATTAACCTATTTTAAATTTTGAACATTAGATGTTTTATTCAGCTGAACCTTTAAAAAGTTTTTAAAAGTTGATTGCGCTCATAGTTGATCAAGTAAAGGTATTTTTAGTTTTCACAGTTTATAACGTCTGCTCTGTTCACCATAAAAACATGTTGAAATAATATTATTTTCTTCTTTTCTAGCTATATAAAACGGTTGATATAGGAGAATTGTCGGAGTTGCGACACGAACTTCGTAGCATAAGGTTGTCTAAGATTAAAAGGATTGTTCAGTTTTGTGTGTGAGCATGTTCCGCAGAATCTAATACTTGCGTGAAAGAGCCACCTATTATGTGCTTTTATTCACTTTTTCATAGTATGATTGAATCACTCTGAACATGATTATCGAGATTATTTTATGCAGCAATATAATAACTAGATTTATGTCGGAGATTGTCTTGTATAAATACGCTAGTAGTTCTCTTTATCGTTTGATTTTGCAAAATCTCGTGGATTTTCAAGTCAGTTGTTGAATGTTTTTCATGCCTCCTGGCATCGTGTTTGGCGATCAACTTCAATTAAGTTTTACATTTAGATTATCCAGCTAAACAATCTTTGTAGTTTTAAGACGTTACCATTTATTTTTCAAATAAAGAGAAGGTGCAACCCACTGGTTTCCCCTTTAGTGCTATTGCAGTTTTCTGCAAGTGACATATTTAATATAGTGATTTCAGAGCTTCGATTGATCTGTGTTGAACTTTTCCTTCGGCTCTAACGAACAGCTAGGATAGTAACGGAACTCGCAAAAGTTTATGTAAGTTAGAGTTTTTTTTAACTTGCGTAAAAGTAAGTTAGAGTTCTTCTTTAGTAAATGTCACTTCGTTTATTTAATCAGCTTTAACACCTTCAAGGGCGATGGTTCATTTTTAAACCACCTCATTTTAATCCCTAAATGGGACATTGGCATCAGAATTTTGGTTTGAAAATTTTCGTTTTTTTAAGTACGTGAAAGCTTTTACATTTTTTCAAATGAATTTTTTTCTAAATTCCGGGGACAATAATTCATTTGAGTATTTTACTAATATAAGTGTCTAGCCCTTGAAAGGGTTAAATTATTCTTCATTAGTTTAATAGCTCTGTTCCACTGCACACTTATCTGTTACAGAATTTAAATTAATATTGCTATTTTTAGTCAATTTGTGTCCTTTTTTAGGTGCCGGATCAGACTTGTTCTTTTCTAAGATTTGACTAGACGGATGTGCCATTCACAAAACTTACCTGTCACATACTGAAAATAAAACCCTGTCAAAATCTAATATAAACCTAGATTGGACACTTGACTGATTCAGTATAATTTTACCCTAATCTTATCTGCTTAGTCAATCTAATGTCATCTCTTTAGTCATCCGGAGCTTCCCGGTATCCTGCTCCCACAAGGCCGTCGATTTCTCGACAACTCCTGTAGAACAAAACAAAAGCTTGGTCTATCGGTATCCCGTTTTGAAAATCGCACAAAAACCGCAATCACAGAGTACCCTTCTGGGGAAATACTCCAATTTTCAACCAGAACGTGACATCTATAGTCAAAAACATACATATGCCCTTTGGATGAATTCTATGCAAAACTGCATGGACTTTCCGATGATAACAATAGTGAAAATTGTTAAAGATTGCTATTATAGTGCACGCTTTTGGTGGAATATTCCCAAATTCAACTGAGACCTTTGACAGTAACTAAAAACATGCATATAAAATTTCATTCAATTCTATGCATAACATAAAATACACTTTTTGATTATACAATGAGGACGCATGCACACACGGACAGAAGGAAATTTTGTAAAAAAAATGTTTTCCGAGAACTCTGATAACTAAAATGTATGAATCTCTCGAAAACCGGCAGGCGAGAAAAATTTCAATTACAATACTTTCTTACGAAATGAATATTTCCAACTGAGCAAAAAAAATGCCCAGCCCGGGAATCGAACCCTCATCCTTGGCATACCGGGCCAATGTTCTACCGTTTAAACTAACTAGGCTGACAACAGGCGAGCATATTTCGCTCAGATAACCTTAATACTTTCATTTACTATAGATAGAAGAGAGTAAAAATCAAGTCTCACTAATAGTTGATCCCTCACTGCTATCAATTTGTGAACCAGAATGTACAAATCACTATACATATCATGTACTGAATAATGAGGAAGGCAGTAAAAACCGACAGAAAAGACTTTATTAGATAAGGTATAAAGTTTGATCAACTACGCTGGGGGGGGGGGGTCTATAAGTAATAAGTACGAATTTTCTAAATCTTCCTTTATGCAAAATCTTATCTAGACTAGCCTTTCATCTAATATGAATATAATTATTTTTTCTTAGGGATATTTCATGCATTCAGGAGTACTTTTATTAATTTAACTACAAAAGTAAATATCGCGCACATATTTGCGTCATTTCTTTATCGTAAACACATAAATTTATTCAAAAATTTATTCAAAATTGCTTTATGAAGTACAGATTTCTCAAATACATCAAATTATATATAGACATATTTATTTTTAAATATATAATTTTACGAAATAGTTAAACATTTACCACGTGTTCAAGTTTTAAATATACTACTCGTCACTAGATGAAACTGGAAAATAATTTTTCGTTCTATGTAAAAGGGATAATGCATATAATGATCTGCTAAAATCTAACAACAAAGTTAATGAAATGTTCGTAAATGTACACGTTTAACACGCTTTTGTATGGCTTTATCGATTGTTTCATTTAGAAACACGACATTCTTTTATGGTCTTGACAAAATAATGATTTAGCACAATCGACATAGTAAGGATTATATTTTAGAAAATACAGCAGCATGATATTTGATCTTTTGTGATTAATTTATTCGATAATATATTTGGCAATTGAATAAGAAAAACTTTATCTTTTCACAGTTCCGTAGAATGGAATTTTCTAAACCTGAATATAGAATTAGACAATATTTTATTCATGTTAAACATTTGTAATATATTAATATATAAATTTCATATTATAATTATTAATTTACAGATTATTTATAATTATTACTATTGCGTTAAAATATATTTATAGAAATATACCGAGTAATTCAAATCAGAGGTTAGGCCAATTATGCAAGATCACGAAAGGTAGAATATAATCTTCCAATTAAAAATGTATTGAAAACAAGTATGAATATTGTAAGATTTATAGTGGTTTTGTTCATACAAGCTATTAAGAGTGGCATTTGTTATAAAATTTATAATGTACATAATTGTTAGAAGCTTTCTTTTTCGTAAATATTTAGAAAATAATACAGACCGGTGTCTAAAAAGTACATTAAAAGCACATTTGTTTACATTCAAAATTTACCTAAGTGAACTGAATTTATTCTTTGAATTTTCACCAGTTTTTGGCAGTGAAATCAAAGATACGTTTTAGTGCAAAGAAACAACAGTTTTATTTCTATTGCAATGCAGTGTTCCTTTGAAACTATTTTCGAATGAAACAAATGACATTGCATTTAAATATCGAGTGAAGAAATATAAAATTCGACTGATGTTTAAAACACGAAAATGTATCTGTTTCTGTTAAACTGAAAATTAATAAATACCTCTTTTGTTAAAATTGTGAAGAAATTCTATCTCTGATATTATAGTTATTATGTACAAGATTATTTTCAACACATTTATTCTAATTACTAAATAAATTATTTGAGATGTAAATTTCCAATCGGACAAAATATATCCTTCTTAGGATTCGAACCAGAGATCTCTTTGCTGAAGCTTCCAATCCTCTGCCATATGAGCTATCCCGGACGAATATGGTGGATCTAATTAAGTTAATCTTATTTATAATAGTATCTGGTACGATCTCTGAATCAGGTCAACAGAATAAATCGCATGTAATGGAACTTCAGAAAACGCTGGATACGTAATAACACTAGATTAATTTTAACACAATTATTCTAATTGGTAGATAAATCACATTATAGGTAAATTTCCATCTGGGTGAAACAATGCTCTGCCACTTGCGCTACACCGGAGGAATCTGGTGAGTAGGTTTTAGTATATAACACATTTCTGTCTACGTTACTCTGTTATTCATTTATCGCCAAAAGTCCTATTATCTATTATTTTATTATGAATGATTAGACTTTTAAAAATATTATACATGATGTAATTGCATTTTATTTTTGCAGGCATGATTTTAATATATTACATATTCCTCAATCATTCTTTACCAAATCTTATCATAAACTTTCAACCAGATACATTTCCTTCGATTCGATGTTTGTTTGAAGAAACGTATTAGCGAAGCGGGCGAAGGCTGCTAGAAATTTATTAAATATCTCAAAATATACTTATTACTTATTTTTTTTTACAAATATCTCTGAAGACTTCAGATATTATTCTTCTTCAATAAACCTAAAAAAAATAATTACATTATTAGTTACATACAAATGAAAAACAAAACAATTAACTGATATATTTTATAAGTATAAATGTTGTCTTAAAGATTTTTGTAAACCTAAAGATACTTGTTAACTAGAAAACGATAATACAAGACCAAAGGTGGACGATTTTGTCCAAGTGACCCTTAAAGTAACAGAATGTTATGAAAAATTGCATTGCTATACGAGAGATTCAATCACACATTAAGTGGAATGTATTTTCGAAAACTACCCAGTAAATAAATAAAAGAATAACTCCGCATTAAATATTAGTAAATTTAAATATAGAAATACATATTTTTACGACTATGGGATGCATTCACAAATGACAGATAATAATCATTAGTATATTAAGTTAGCAAAAAAAAATTGTAAGCATAACATGCATGGTGTCTCTTTGTGCATTGTTATAGAATAACACAAAATTTACAGCCCATATTTTAGCCGGATTTCGACTGGCTTTATACGTAACTTATAAAATAGTTTTTTGTGCAATTAAATTCAACATTTTATAGGGTAGAATCAAAATAATTCTAACATAATATATAATATAATAATATGTAATTTAATAAACTTCCTTTATATATTCAGAAAATAGTATGCTTTTTTCATACACTCTAACCTCGAAAAAAGTGGTATGTAAAATAACTAAAAACTAGAAAGTAAATTTATGAATAGATTATCAAACACTTTCCAACTCATTCAGAATTCTACAATCAAACTCCACAGTTTAATAAGGTGAAAAAATCTATCTAAATAAATAATTTGTAAAACGCATAGCACATTTGAAAACATAATTTCATAAATTCCTATCAAAAGTTTAAAAAAAAAAAATCTAATTTTTTGAGCAGCCGTGTACATGAACTTATCATATAATACATAGTATGCTAACATTTAGATCAATTAGAAAACGCATAGAACAATTTTAAATTTCACTTCGGTACTTTCCATCAATAAACGGAAATGTACTTTAGATGTTTTGTGCAGACATGTATGTGATGTGTAGAATTTATACACGCTAAGAAATATTAAAAAAAGTCTAATTTAAAAACGCGTACCACAAAAAATGTACTTCCAACAATTATAGTTCATAGAGAGTATTGTACCAGAATTATTTTGTTTGTCTTTTATCAATGATGAATGCTTTTACATCATATTTTATAGTAAATATCTTGCAGTGCACCTCAGAAATGTACCGGGTCTCCCAAAAGTCTTTGGCGCAATTTAAAATTCAATAATAAATGAAGAAATTGCCGTACAGGTGTGCGGTTCGTACTAAAATGCTTCTCACGATGAAAAGTTGTTTACAAGCTAATAAAAAAATAGTTCCTATCACCACCCATAGGTGGCGCTGTACCTTAAATTATTAAAAAAGAAGCATAAAAAATTCAACCTCTCAGTTACAGATCATTTTATTTTGTCAAAATTAGTTAAAGAGCAATAATTTGTGCAAACCATTAGCATAGTTCAATGAATGCACTTTTTGTAGCTCTAGCAACATTCAAACGGAACTCCAGTTCAATCCACGTGCTTGCTAGCACTGCTTGTGGAATTGACTGGATCACTTGCGTGATTATCTTCTTATTCAATTTCAGTCACAGCAGAAGCATACACTTTGTCCTTTTTCGCTAGATGTCGGGATTTAAGTATTACAGTGTCAAATTCAATCTGAAAATCAGAAAAAAACGCATGTTTGAAAACATTAAAACCAAGCATACAGTCAAGTAGCGTCATCTATGATCGAAATTTAGAACTGATTATTTTCATTCCTTGGAGAAAACTTTTCATACTTAGTATCTTTTAAGTCCAAACCGCACTCCTGTACGACAATTACTTGATTTTTTTATTGAATTTTAAAATGTGTCAAAGACATTTGGAACACCTGTATATTAGTTTCAATATGTTTCAAATAGTGTAACATGAATAAAATACACCGCAAACGTTTTCCCCCAGTAGACCGTAATGTAACGGAATTCTTTTGCGTGAACTTGTAGCTAAACGAAGAAGGTTATCCATACAATATTGTACAACAGAACATCTTGTAGGGTATTTCAGAGACATATATAGATTTAAATAACTTTGAAATTGTGAAACATAATTAAACATCGCCGCAAACGATTTTTCCTCATAGGTAATAATGTAGTGTAATTATTTTTAATGTCCCTGTAAATTAACTGAAACTGCTGCAAGCTTTATTTTCAAAACCAAAGATGACATAATGAATATCAATAACATATATCAATTTCATGGCAATCCGACTATATTTATGCAAGTTGGAGCACAGACAGACATACCATCGGAAGACATAAACACTTTTCATCTACGTTGGGAAGTGTTAAAAAGATTTATATTTTGACGCAATTGTTGCAAAATGTTTCTGTTTTGCGAATTAAAATGCATTTTTCATTTTAAAGGTGACGAATAAATACATGTTTTTGCAAACAAAAACTCAAATATTACGTCAGATGTAATGAAAATTTCTAAATTATATCTTTCATTCGATTGTAATTTTAATTTTTAGTTCGAGTCTTAAATTTCAAGACAGGTGTAAGTAAACATGTGTATAAATGGAGTTATGAATTCGTTTCAAATTATTACATTAAAGTGAACTTTTCGTTTTTATGAGACGCCATTTTCATGTTACATCAATCATGTATTAATCATATCAATATCAATCGACAATCACTATCCTAATAAAAGGTTTTTGAGAAACATACATCACTTTTAGAAAATTAACACGATTAGTAGCGTTTGTTAAAATAGTTTTCTTTTTAAATTGTACACGAATATTGTATTTAAAATGATCAGCATTTGTTCCTGTAAAAATATGCTATAGCCCCTAACCCCGAAATTTGCCCCCGGGGGCATCAATGATGTCCGTAAAATTTAGAAAAGTGTCCCCCAATGGACACATTTGAGGGGAGGGGCTCGGGAGGTACATAGCTTGAATAAGTGGTCACAGACCTTTCCAACAATATGTCACATGTGGGTGTCGGCAAAAGTTAGAAAAATGACCTCCTTTGGGTCTACTATCGTGCCTCCTGGAATATATTCTACCCCTCTCTTTGAAATACCACTTACAGAAATGTGGTACTGCGGACGATGACTATACGGAAAAGGACTAATACAATGTATCAATTTCATAAATTTCACTTAATTATTTCTATGCGAGGGCAAAAAATTTTTGATGCACCCACGTACCTTCTAAATGGACAATCTCCTTTTTTGTCGAAATGGACGTGTTCTACTAATGTTGAGAGGCCCTCATAGATAAAAAATAAAAATATGTCATAAAATGTATCAGAGGTGAAAATAACTAGCGGAGCATACGTATTAGAATTATTTTAAGATTGTATTATGTTTTAAAAAAACGGTATGTACTTCATATCTACTAATTTATCTAAATCAAGTATTAACCCATAGTTATGTAATATTAAAATCTGCACTTTTTTACGAGATTTTTAATTCTCGAAGGATAATTTCCTAATTATTTTAGATCATTTGGAAATATAATAATTTTTAATAAGTTTTTGTATAATTTTGTAGGTTTTTGTATATCGTTAAGCATTCTTTATGAGGTTGAACATATATCGTATCCAAACAGATTATTAACTAAGTAATTCTTTTAAATAAACAGTAAACATTCTCTATTAAGGTAATATTTTTCTTGTATTTTTATTGCTTTCTAGCAAATTTCATTGCAGCGATTTTAATTGTACTAAATTTCAAAATGTAGTTAAATGGAAGCTTTTCTCTCGCCATGTATCAATTATTTTGAGATTATGTTTGTATAACATGTGTTCAAAATTAGTTTAATAAAATGTGTGTAGCAACTGTGATGCGATTATACATTTGGACTGCCTTTGCATGATTACCTAAACCGAATTTCCTTGGAATTAAGTTTTAAATACTTCAAAACACGGATATTGTGTAAAAAGATAATGCTCTAACTATAAATTGTGAAAAATTTTATATATTTCGTGATTGCATTTAATTAAAGTTTTTTGAACTTTATATTTAGTTAAATAAAACATTAAATTTAAAAAATCCAAAAACCCGACTGCGTAAAAAGCGTACTAATTAATTATTTATCATATGAATTTACCATGTGTATTCATCAATGTGAAACTATTTTTTTTATATTACTTATCTATTTTTTTTTCTTTACTTGTATTGATGACTTTTAAGTTGTGTTTATGTGCAAATTTTTTTGTCTATATCGCCATTTTGTATTTTACGGCCGTCATTTAGAATTTATGAAAATAAAGTGTAGCCTATAACCATCGGACGGTTAAGACGAATCGATAGAGACCTCATTCATTAAAATCCTTCCAGCCGTTGGGATGTTTCGAGGGTATAAAGAAATCCACATACCCAAATACGCGTGCAACACATATCCCTTCTTAACAGTCGGGTAAAAATAGAAGTGCTCATAAAAAAAAACAAGGAAAATCAACAGTATTTTTTTTTTCAGTATTATCATTATGAATAGCATCTCATAAAAAAGAAAAAAAATCTAAAAAACATAAAGCATGTGTTTTTTAAACTGAGAAAAATTCAACATAAAATTAAGTAATAAACGTACAAGAATGCTATCTGGTGGTAAAGGTTTTCCCGAGATAAATTTTTGTTTAGGCAAAAATTTAGTTAAACAAACAGTGTGCAGATTACATCATACCTTCAAAACAGGAATAAAGTACAGAATTCTAAAGCAGTTACTGATAATTTATTTTGTACAATATACAACAATAAACCAACGTGTGCACTATTTATATCTGAAATCAAATTCAAACGGCACTTAATTAATTTCCGTCCGTTTACATATAGTTGAAGATTTTCCGCAAAACGGTGTGTAACTGCATTTTAGTGTTTAAATGTTTTTTAAAGATTTGAATGTATACCGCCATCAGCGGCTTTTTTAACACCCTTTTCTATTAAATAAATTAAATTAAATTTTGGATTAGAAGATACATCTCCATCGAATTCTCAACATTATTACGATTATTGCAGTATGATATTAATCAATTTTATAATGTATTAATGCGTTTTAAATAAATAAGCTCATTTTATGTCTGTGAAATGAAAGATTTTTGTAAATAAAATTTAACCATTAACGAGTAATAAATAACACTCAATTTTATTAAATGTTATATAATTGTACAATATATTTTGTAAAAGAATGAATATATCAATCCGCGTTCTTTTTAAGTATTCCAGTTGAATGCACCAATAACACTGGTCAACAAATTTGAACTTTTGCTCTGTCCTAAAACAGAAATTAGTTGTTTTTTATGCGATTTTTTTTGCTGATTCCGAATCTAGTTTTAGATTTACTCCAGCAGGTCAAGTTTGAGAGATATTTGCATGTTTCAATTTATGCAAATTTAGTACATTTTATACAATTATTTGCAAATTTAAGGTATAAAGCAATATCAGACAGGTTTTTTTGTTTTATGTTATTATTACTAACTAATTTACTTCACAAAAACGTTGTTTCTGAGATTATACTGGCATGTGACTGTGAAATACTGTATCTAATTTGCATATTTTTCTAATAATGTTTCTTGACGTTCAAATATTTTTGCCACAAGAGTACGCTAATATGTTTCTAAACCATTTTTTTAACTGATTTTAAATCTTGTATCTGTTTTCTTCTTTCACGTCTAGTTTTTGAAAAAAAGTGAAATTTTAGTTTTTGGTTAAAAAAGCCAGAAATAGCTTTAGCTTTTTATGATACTTTGTATGATAAACTTCAACTAGTTATGATAGATTCTACTACTTATTTTTTTAATTACATAAATTTTTGTTTATGTCACTGACATGAATCTGACCCTGTTCACCTTCTTGTCAGTGAATTACACACCCCTAAAAAGCATCTTCTATCAAACACGTGTTAATGCCGTGCAAAAGTAGAAATCCATTTTACTCAAAAACTAGGCATGACATAAGAAAACAGACTGCAGATTTGATATCGGCATGAAAATCTAGTCTAGAAAAACGTTACGTCAATTCTGTGGCAACAATTTTAAAGTTGATAGTGATGTAAACATTACACCATTGAAAAATATTGAAATTAGGCTTAATAACTGATAAATAAACGTTAAGAATATGCAAATCGTGACATTTATCTGAAGCAAATAGTCAAGCAGTCATTATCTAGAAAACGTAATTAGATGTGACATATATTATATCTAAAATTTGCATACAATAGCACAAAAAAGCTTACATTTTCAAAAATTTAAATATGCAAATTTCTCGAAACCTGGACCACCTAGAGATAAACAGAAATCATATTCGGAATCAGCGCCAAAAAACTGATCTAGAATCAACTAATTTTAGTTCTCGGACATAACCACTGTTGTCCAGTGTAATGACAGTATCTGTCTAAACCCCCACGCAATTAATTTCAAATATCAACCATTGTCCAATCACATTTCTTGACAAACAATGCTGATATAGTACGAGAACCTATGTGATCCACCTATCGTCAATATAACATATATATCAAATTTTATTTTGCAATTTAATTGATAAATATTTTAAAATAGTCTCTGAAAGCTTAAGTAACCTAAATGCATTTTATTATTACGACACTCATACATGATTTTAAAAATTTCACATTGTGCAAACGTTTCTTTCTTAACGTTTCAAACAAACAGATTAAAATAATCCGTTAAAAGTTTATTTTATTTACTTGTGTAAATTTTAAGCTATCCGTAAATTTCAAATGAAAACGTCGATAAAAATATAATTAACCATAAATTCCCGAAGCCTTAATTGATGCTAATCACATATATTAATTCCTTTCTCTTGTATCCCCATTTCACATACTCAGGTTGTTAAAACTTCCTTACATAAAGATTGTTAAACTCCGCGAATCATACAGCTTGCAAATGCATTATTATGTTTCTATATAACATTATTAAATTGTTATTTTAAATGTACCGTAAAAATATAAATGTTTGTATACATTTGTGCGCTGCTTTCTGATCTTCTTACAGCCACGGTCTCTTCAGAATTTGAAGCCAGCCCTGCGCGCACAGCTGCAGTATTTGTCAGTAAAGTTCCTCTATATCTAAAGTTATGCAGCTCAAAATATGCTTTTGGAATATTTTTGTAGATTTTTTTGTATTTATTTTTTATGTAATTTTTTGCTTTCCATATTAATACAAATAATCAGTTTTAACACTTTAGCTCCATTTCTATTTGTATCCCATATATATTCGCCCGATTTATTGTCTGACTTTCCCAAGCGAAGCTTGAATTAAACGGTCCTGGTGTCCAGGGCTTAACAGGCATGATTTTGAATACTCCTATGCTGGTTACGCACGGGTCAGTCTCGAATCAAACGAATCTTGCATTCTTCTGATTTTTTTTTGGCCCAGGTTAAATTTATATTTTTAGCAAAGTCAATCACGTTGCTATAAGAAATGATTTGAAAATCCTGGAAATAAATATAATCACTGAAGTCACGCAAATTTTATAACATAGTTAATTCGAGATTTTTTTTTTAAATGTGTTAAAAATGGCAAAGAAATGCTAAAGAACGCAAAAAAACCACATACAATTCTAGCTAAGAAATTACTACATTAAGTTAAATTTTTAAAGTGGATTGAAATCGAATTGAAATGCCAACTTAAAACCTTTCGGAACATTAAGTACAGTTTTGAATTCACAAAAATCAGCACGCATTGAAAAAAAAAAGAACACTATATTTTGCATAAAATTTTTAAGAAAAATTCAAAACATTCTGTTCGAATTTCGAATAAAATTGATGAAAAAGAGCAAAAATTGTACTATATTGATCTAAAGGATTAAAAACAAAGTACTTTACTAATGTGAAAAATTCTCCTGAAAACCGGAAAAAAGAAAAATAATTGTATATAAAATTAAATACAAAATATATTGAAATATTTCAAAATATGACTCCAATGTGTATAACTTCAAACACACAGTTACTTTCTTGAAACATTTTACAGATGTGTACGCAACGGTTTCTTCTGAAAGGAGTTTTTGCTGACATACAATAATATAACTTTATTATTATAGATTTAATGCAATGGTTAATAATGTTAAACGAAGAAACGGTTGAAAGTTGTATGATTCGCTTAGTTTAATAATCTTTATGCAATGAAGTATACTGTACGATCAGAGTATCTTAAGTGGTTATAGACTACATAGCAAATAATGTAAGTAAATAACATATATCACGCCAGTTCGAGATTCCATGATGTTCTTGAGAAAAACAGACGAGAGACGCTTGTATACTTAAATACGTTTAATATCGACAAACACATTAAAACATTGACCTAACAAACGCATTAAAACATTACTCACACACACAGCATAATAGTTCAAAATTCGCGATCACATATTTCCTATGTAATGCAGGATTACATATTTCCACAACGCCTCACAGCACGTCTTCCTAACACACACCGAGTTTCTCCTCGCAGGTTGTTGCCATTCTGCGTTTCCTAAAAAGTTCTTGATACATAGAGCAGAGGCGACCTTCACAATAAATTAATGCTTCTGAACAATAATTTTTAGAAGTGCGATTTCAGTCGTTGTACGCGTTTTTAAATTAGCGGTTTTCTGCATAGTATTTTGTGTTTTATAAATTCTTTTGTAGGGATGAAAAAAAGATTTCAGTTTTTTGACGAAAATTCCTGAATGAGGTTTCCATGTATTCTATGCGTTTAACTGAACAAACCGCTAGTATATTATGCAGTATACATAAAAATCTATACATCATAGGCAGAGCTGCGGGGAAAAAAAAACATTATTTCCCTTATTATTGCTGCTAATTGCAGAAATGGAGTCAGATGCATTATGCGTTTTCCAAATTGTGCATTTATGCATCATCTTTCATCTTTACAACGTTAATTACAGGATTTTTGGAAAGTGTTTCATAATATATGCCGAAAAACGCATGATTTTTGTTTTTGATTTTTTTTAATTCAAATTCACATTTTAATTTTTTTTACTACTATTTATTAATAGTTAAATTTCTTTTACAAAATACTTTCGTTTGGTAGGTCTAAAATATTTATCGTACAACGTTATAAATTGTGCTATTTGAATTAAAATTTATACAATTAACCTTTATTGCAATAAGGTCAACTTATAGTAATAAGTCGAGTAATTAGTTAATACTTAGTCAATTCGAATTCAATATGTAGTCTAAGTTAAAGTCTGGTAACTTTAATGAAATAATTTAAAATTATTCAAAATACTTGTGTCGTTTAATATTCGGAATGCACAGCATCGTAAGATCAATATAGAATATTGATCACAAGATAGTTATTAAACCGACGCTGTACAAAATATAGATGTATGAATCAATTATAAATACTTATCACGTCATTTCAAATATAATTAATTTGCCAAAACGATAATTAGAATATAATGTCTAGAAGTTTAAATTTTTTATAGTTAAGTATACAAAGCGTTAACGAAATATAGAATTACGAAAACGAAAAAATATATATGAATAATGCTTATAATGAATCTTGATTTAAAATGTAAAAAAAAAAAAAAAATAATAATAATAATAATTTTTCTGCAGAACGTTAAAAAATTATAAAAATATTATTCTTTATACATTATGTGTAATAATTTAAATGCTATATTTTATACTTCATATTTGCATGCATCGGGTTCATAATTTCTAAATCTCTTAGTACTAGTATTTCCGAATAGAAATACTGACCTTATTTAATGAGAGAAACTTGCAATTAAAAATGACGAATATTATTATTCAGTACGAAAAAAGGGAGAGTTTACAGTAATGCATGATAAATATCTATTTTTTTTATAATACTTCATCACATCATGAAATGCGAAATATCCTGAATATTTGAAATGCTTCAGGCCACTTATGAATTCATATTTCCAAAATTGTTGAATTAAATGACCCTGTTTTAAATAAGACTAGTCAATTTAAAACTGATGTAATATGATCGCCCACGTAAATATTTACAACATCTAAAAATGATTTATGAATAATATTTAAACCTAAATATATATATATAAGTTCATTGTGCCTAAATGAGACACGATTCTCCTTAGTTTTGTCGCATGCAAGGTATATTTCGCATTTTATTATATAAATATATATTTTATTAAGCAACAAATTACTGAATACTGCAGCTTTAGTTCAATACTACCTTTTTTTGTATAAATTTAAGAATTATCTGTAGCATAAAACCACAATATGCGATTGTCGCATTTGGGTAATTTTTGTCGCATTTAAGGCAGATTAAACCTAAATGAGACGTCCATAGTACTAAATGTGATAATGCATTTTATACATGATAATTCATCTGAAAAAGTTCATTTAACCTTTAACTGCTGTGACAGAAATACGCCACATTACAACTGTGAGCTGTCTGTGAAAGCATTCGATTGAATGATTATTAAAAGACGCGATTAACTCAAAAACATACTGTTTTTATCTCTAAACTGTTTGTACAGTACTATTTCTAATAAAATTTCGTTGTTTCAAACATTTCAAACAATAGTACTAGGACTCCAAATGAAGCAAAATTTCACTGGAAATTGCAAGTTAAGCTGTGATTTTTTTTTAAGCAGCACTAACAGCAGTTAAGGGTTAATTGCAATTATTTTTTTTTAATTACTTAAATCTTAAATGCTGTGACAGGAATTGTCTCATAACTACTGTGAGCGACCTCCGAGACCGCTTTATTAAAAGATGAATGAAAGTCTCTATTAATTCACAGGGTACTGTTTCTGAACTAATTTTTAATACATGACTATTATAATTAAACTTCTCATATTCAGAATCTCTAGTAATAGTTCTAGGGCTCCAAATGAAGCAAAACTTCACTGGTATTCATAGCTAAACTGGAAATTACGAGTTTAACTGTGAAAATTGAAAAATGTATTGGCCTGTGAGACCGCTAACAGCAGTTAACTGTCAATAAAGAGTTGAAATAAATAAAATCAAAAGATAAATAGCTTATTATTGAACTACTAAATAAACTTTATTTAATAGTAATTTTAATAATAAAACATTAACTGAAATGCTTACATCGCACATTTCAATATTCATACTAACAGATCCAAAAAGTTTTACCAGATCAGTTGCTTTTCATTTTGCTCTTAACTCATTTTTGGTTTCATCTTCTGGACAGGCCTATTTTTTTATTTTTCGTTTCTGAAAGATATAGATCTGGACAGGTTTTATGTTTAGATTTTTATTAAGAAAAAGAAAAGCTCTGTGCCTGATATTCTCTTGCATCCTCTCCCCCTCTTCATTTTTCTTGCACTTTCACAAAAAAAAAAAAAAAAAGTAACTTTTTCTGTTCCTAAAAATAAGTATATGGAAACAAATATTCATTTAGATAAAC
Source organism: Maratus speciosus (assembly GCA_963932465.1). Taxonomy (NCBI): domain Eukaryota; kingdom Metazoa; phylum Arthropoda; class Arachnida; order Araneae; family Salticidae; genus Maratus; species Maratus speciosus. The sequence goes on from OZ010800.1 coordinate 185,765,071, forward strand.
ATAGTTTTATTTTATTTTTTATCTTTTTCTGATTTAAAAGTAGAAAATGTCGATCATAACGAGTAAAAACTGAAAATAAAATTAAAACATCAGATTTTATAAAAGTGCTAACAAAAATTATGGACTCCTAAACCTGGGCATAACTCAATTGCATCATGTTCTAATCAGAGAAAGCATTTAAGCTACCAAATGGTATGATGTTGGTAAAATTAACTTACTTAACTGCATTAAAATAAACAGAATTTAAGTGTTTCCAATCTACAGAAGATTTTCCAGAACTACCATTATGTAAAATTTTTGCAAATTCCTTAACCCTTTGTCTATATTATGTTGCTGGAATATACACTACGTTTCTTACATCTTTTTTATAAGAAATTTTAAAGAAGCGTATTTTTCTATTATGATCATTTTAAACACCTGGTTAAAGAAAAACATTAATGGAGTATTATGCTGACTCAACACATCTTAATTAAACATAATATTTGCTTTAAACATAATTTTAATACAATATATGAAAAATACCATATAAACTTTCCTCATTAACCTTCTAATTGTCTCTACGCATTTACAGCAATCTGTATGTCGCTATTAGGCACTTACAGAAAACAAAGTCTCAAAAATGCATAGACTACTTCAAATTGTAAACCGAAAACTGGTTGCCTTTTATTTAGTTTATCTGGTCCGGTAACTGAAACAGACAACGTAGTTCTTGACATTCATAAGGTTATTTGATCTGAAAGTTAAAAAAGAAAATCTGTGAGCCAATTTTGGGAATTTTTGTCGCACTTACTAAACACGGGGCGCTATAAAATGAACAATGCGTATTTGATTGTGAATTTCTTAAAACGTTTTAAATGCAGAAAAATGTTTCGGTTTTATTTCATTAAGATCTGATGCCCCATTATACAGCATTTATTTATAATTCATGCATTAAGATTTCAAGTAAAAGAACATTATCGCATTTAGGGGTCATCCCATTTAGGCAGACTGACCTTATAAATGATTATTACATTGTGTTCATTGTGTATGTTGTATTACATTGTGTGTGTTAATCCCCTAATTCCCACTTCAAGAAATGGCTATGGAAAAAAAAAATATTTTCTGTCTTATTTATGTAGTTTTGTGTCAAATGAAGTAAAGATATGAAAACAATAGATTTTATTATATCATAATGGATTTCTGTATGGTATCATACATGCTACCATGGGCAGATTAGTTTGAAATGTGAAGATTTTACCATATTTTAAATGTATTTTATTTTGTAAAAGTAATTTCATTTTTACATGTGGTATGGTCTAAAAGAATATATTTATTTGCATATATATATACAGGGTGATTCAAATTTATCGTTCAAATTTCGTGAGGTGGTAGGGAATAAGTCAAGAAACCTATTTCACATAGGAAAGTATGTCCGCAAACGTCGTCTAAATACAGGATAAAAGAACCCGAAAGAACAAAATTAAAGGAGAAGTTTCCAGGTGTCTGATAATGAAGGCCTTGGGATAAAGGTCATTAATGAGATTTTTGGAATTTTTAAAGATGTAAATGGCATTGCGGAAGTCCAAAGGGCAAGTGGAAATAGGAGAAGAAATAATTCTAGCTTTAGGAAAGTCAAAACAATGATCGGTATGCAATGGAAAGTTGGGTAGACAAAGCGCCTGCTACATACACATGCGTACATTTGCGGACATACTTTCCTATGTAAAATCGGCTTCCTGACATATTCCTTACCTCCCAAGGTAAATTGTACTATAAGTTATGACTCACCCAATATATATCCAATTTCGTCATACAATGCTATTTTTTCCACCATTTCCTTTTAATTTTACACGATAATAATGATAATAAGACCTCATTTTACTTTTTGATTTTGTGTGCGATTATCTATATATACATAACTTTAATGTAGTATGTAGCGGCCAAACAAAGGTTATTCTTTGACGATGGCAACAAGTGGATTTTTTATCTAACACATATAAACATAAAATATGTCTATCTTTCAAAAAATATTCACAATTAAGGAGCCAGAATCGTGAAATTCTACATACAGGTGTATGAAAATATTGCGGTGAGAAAAAAGCTATCCGGATTAAAAATAAAATATAGTTCATATTTAATTAATAAAAAAAAACAAGATAACAGCCATTTACTGTAAGATTTGCTATTTTCTGTTGCCAAAAATTGAAATCGGGCAACAAACTTTATTGCACAAAAACAACAACAATTAAATAAAAATATAGTAAACTACAGCGCAGTTGATCTGCACGTGGTCAGCTAGTGTAATATACAGGGTGTCCACTCTCAACGGTGTCCAATGGCTTATTCCTAAACCGTAGGTCATAGACATATATTTCCAATTACAAAAATGTCTTAAATGAGGAAAAAAATATTTTAAAAACGATTTGAGTCAGTAAAAAACAATTCTTGAAGATTTACGAAATTTAAATTTTTTATACGACTTCCCGGTCTTATAAGTTATATTTAGTAAAAGTTTCCTCTTACACTGACAAGTAAGACAAAAAAATCCCGTTATTGTACGATTAAAATTGACAGATTAATAGCTGTTTAAAGTTGGAGCATATTTTTTGCTTCAAATTAGGGGTCATTCACAAATTTAGTAGAAATATAATTTTGTGAGATATGTTAAAAAAATGGCTGAGAGTAAAATTAACACTGCAATATAAATTTGAAATATTTAATCATTCTGACATATTATTGCAAAATATACAATTCGTAATAAACATATTGGAAGGGGAAAAAACAGAATTTATATTAAACAAAATGATGAAAATTAACTGCTTCAATTCTCCGTCATTTTTTACCACGACGTAAAGATTCTTTGCAAATCCTAAATTTTAAAGTTAAACAAAGAAAAAATAGCGAAAATTTGACAGTATAAAATAGATGTGATTGTTGTTTTTAACTTTTGATAATTGATTTTTATTTATTTTTTACCGCTGAATCCGAAAATGACCTTCATTTTTAACCATCACGTCAGGAGTTTTCGCAAATTGTAAATTTCAAAGTTAAAAAATTAAAAGTTAAAATTGAACCTCCTCCCCAATTCATTGGACCCATAAGCTGTTTAGCTCTAAGAATCCCAGTATAAGACAAAAATTAATAAATTATTGAATTAAATTAAATTAAAAATGTTTTACATCTTCTGTTTTATAGTATCAGAGTTTCGCTATATTTTACTTTTTACATTTACGATTTGCAAAAAAATTCTAACGTGATGGTTAAAAATGAAGGTCATTTTCAGATTCAGTGCTAAAAAGTACATAAAAGCAATTATCAAACGTTAAAAAACACAGCCATATCCTCTATTTTATAGTATCCGATTTTTGTTATTTTTAAACTTTGACAATTTACGATTTGCGAAAAATTCTTTCATGATGGTTAAAATTTAAGGTAATTTTTGGTTTTAGCGATAAATAACACATAAAAATTAAAAACACAACCATCTCAATCTTGTTGTATCTAATCTAAAACTTTTTCTTAAACTTCTTCGTGGTAATCTGTTCGAATTGTTTTTGTGTGTTAACCTGTAAAATAAGTATAATTGGTAACCTCCGAAAATCATAATAATAGTAGATTGTCATCGAATTTACGTAAGTATGTACAATTTAATATCGATCGGATATTTGAAAATGAGTTAAATTTTGAGTACAAATTTTGAACTGGAAAAACATACACAGAATCGTTGAAGTTAATTAAAAACTTATAAAAATGACATATTTTTTGTTTAAAGAAATCATGAAAAGAAACAGTCTCAAATCCCTACAAAATAAAACATATGTTAAAATACAATTATTTTAGCCAATCCGAAACTTAATAAAAGTTAACTCAATCGTAATACTTGTAAATTTTTTTTTCAAAGAACATGAAATATGTTCTTCGAATACTTTAAGCAATTGGTATATGACTCCTCAAAGCCTTGCCCAACTCATTTGTGTTCACATGCAGAAAATTGTTATATGTCATGTATCTTTAAAGTTTCATAATTCGGTAAAATTTAGTATTATATGAATGGGACTTTTTTTGTCTTAATTGTCAGAGTAATAGAATTTTACTAAATATAACTTATAGCATCATGGGATCGTGTAAAAATTTAATTTTCGTAATTTTTTTAAGAATTGTTTTTATTGAACTAAATAGCTTTTAAAATATTTCTTTGCTTGTAATAAAACATTTTTGCGATTGGAACTATATGTCTATGACTAACGGTTTAGGAATTAGCCATTTGACACCTTTGAGAGCGGACACCCTGTACACCACGCAGCAAAAACATACAAAATATAATATACTTGAGTTATACGGCTCAATAAAGAAAGTGTTATAGTTTGAATTTTTTAAGCTTAGAATTTATGATTATATTTGTTCTAAGAAATATAAGTTTCAAAATATTTTCCGAATTTCCTTCATAATTTTCTCTATTTATGTTAAAAAGGAATTTCAATATTTCATTTAAAAATGTAAAAACAAAAACAAAATCTCTTTATTGTATATGGAAATTATAAATTTCAAATAATTTATTTCGGATATATGTAATAACATGAGCATGTGAATTAAAAGTAAAACAAGTATCTTATATGCAAATTAGAAAGCAAAAATGACATCATGGGCTCATGGTCACTGATGCCCGGGGTAGCAGGTCTGCTACCTTCATTTTAATTACTCATTTTATCATTAAAAAACAGACTTACATTGAACTTTTTTAGGGAGATAATAGAAGTAACTCTTTTTATATATTTATATCATATGTATTTAGTTTTATTAAAAAAAAAAAAAAAATGAAAAAATGAGCAAAATGTTACCACTGTAAATGCCATTTTATCCTGTTTGTTAGATATGTTGCTTTAAACAATTTCGTCTTTCTTATTTAATGCTCCATCTGCATTCAAAATTCATAACTAATATTACCTAAATGTTCAATTATTGATGTAATGACTTAAAATATACATTAACTTTAAAATTTCCTGCAGAAAATCGAATCTGAACATATGCCAGCAGAAATGCCGCCATTGGCATTAGAGGTTAAGGCTGACTATAATTAAACTGACACCACTCAAAATATTCTGTAGCGCCATCTAACCGTGAGATTGAAAGCCAAATTTTGTAGAATTATTAAAAAAGACGGAGAATGAAAGGTTCCGTGAAAAAATAGTTCCAAAAGACACGTGTATGTGGGTATGTTTCTTTGTTTTTTTGCGGAAATTTTCGCAGCCGTTTTCTTTAATCATCCTACAAATTTGGCATCATGCGCAATTAGATCATGCTACAGGACGCGTAGAGCACTTTCAGTTTAATTATGACCATCTCAAAGGAGCCAAAATCAAAATTTACAGAATGAAAACATGATGGAATACGAAGTATTCCGAAATCCTCCTAGTATTGTCTTTTGACATTTATTATTTAGGTCACATTAATTCTTCGTCTGTCTTGTTAAACCATCCTATACAGTTTGACTGCCTGTTCGCAATTAGAATGAGCTACAAAACGCACCGAATAAGTGTCAGTTTAATGATGACCACATTATACATGCACAGTCGTGGGGGAAAAAAAGTAAACACCCCCTACTAACTCCTCAACAAATTATCGTAGACGAAAGTTACAGGTACCGAACGATTGGAAATAGAGTTTACTTTTAAATGATGTATATAAAATTTTCTTAGGGGTCCATCTACATATTAAAATGAATCCAAACTTCATTTATTTTAATAGCAATACCTAATTTTAACAAGATATTTCAAATTTTCGGTCCAAGTTATGCCTAGACACCAAATTTCAAGTCATTTGAATGATAAGTTTTTGAATTATAAATATTAAAAATTTAATGCTTCTAATGTTAAATTACATTTTCATATTTTTATTTATATCTCCTGAAATAATGCTCTTAATGTGCTAATTTTTTGTGTAGCCATTGTACTAATATACCCAAACATAAATACGCTGAATTTGCAATTTTTATAACTTTATGATATGAATTATAATTTATGAAATTAATACTCGGAAAAATTATGAATTGCAACCTACAAATTTTTTGATGGATTTAGTTTTATTAAGTCCTGCTTTATGGAAATCCAAAGTTTCACAATTTTCTTCCAAGTAGTTTTCAAATTATGCTTAAAAAATGGCAAAAGGATGTTTTAAGGGGCCGTCTGTGATAAAAGTGACTAGATATTTTGAAATTTCTTCTGCTGTTGTGTAATCTAGAAGGATTCATTGACTGCTTGAGTGTTGCTTAAGGTACCTTGATCAAGAAGGGGGCTCTCTCGGTTAACAATCGAATACGGAATTTCAATTTGGATACAGCCCTTAAGATACGCTCGTTTTAAAATAATGAATTTCTCTGAAACTTATGGTACGAATTGCATAAAAATATGTTTTTAGGCTAATTGAAGGGTGTAGAGTTCATTTATGCTGTCAGAATTGTGTACTGCTATTGAAAAAAACAAAGTTATGGTTTGTTTTAATAAGCAGATGGTCCCTAAGAAAAATGTATATACATCATTTAAAAGTAGCCTTTATTTCCAATCTTTCGGTTTCAGTAACTTTCTTCTACGATAATTTGTTGAGGAGTTAGTAGGGGTGTTTACTTTTTTCTTTTCCACGACTGTACATATTATTTTTTATTTATTGAAATTTCCGTATTTTCGTTAATGAATTTATTTCGTCCAATCCATATCAAATGTATGTTAATTAGTGCTGAGAAATGAGTGGTATTATTAGCTTCCAAATATCATTTCATAGGATTTAGCAATGTAGGACCTTTACTGTAACTTTTGATGGATTGATTTGCGTGCTCAGACTCAAATTAATGGCATTTGAAATTTAATGAACCGCAAAGTGTTATATAATATCCAAATATATGCTAGAATATTGGAGTTATATGTGGTATGAAAATTTTATACATAATGCGGGTGTATTCATTAAAATATATTCTTTTTATGCAAATTATTGAAAAATAGAAAAAATCGTGTACAACTGATATACTTAAGGTTTAAATTTTCTTATTTTATTGACTTTAAGTTTATATTTTCAAACGTTTATTACTTCTAAAATAATAGTTAATCTTCGTAACGTGAACAGTCATATAACATAGAGTTGGGCACAAAAAATGAGTAGAATGTACATTATAACTACCATTATAATTATTGAAAAATAGAACAAAGATTATGTACAACTGATATACTTTAGGTTTCAATTTTCTTATTTTATTGACTTTAAGTTCATATTTTAAACGTTTATTACTTTTAGAATAATAGTTAATGTTAGTAAAGTGAATAGTTATATAACATAGAGAACCACGCAAAAATAAATGAGTAGGGACATTGTATGTACGTTATAACCACCATTATAATTATTGAAAAATAGAAAAATTCGTGTACAACTGATATTCTTTTTGTTAAAATTTTCTTTTTTTATTGACTTTAAGTTCATATTTTTAAACGTTTATTACTTCTAGAATAAAAGTTAATGTTAGCAAAGTGGATAATTATGTAACGTAGAGTTGGCCAAGAAAAAATAAATGAGTAGGAACATTGTATGTACATTATAGCCGCCATTATAATTATTCAAAAATAGAAAACGTCATGTACAACGGATATTCTTTGTGTTTAAATTTCTTTTTTATTGACTTTAAGTTTATATTTTCAAACATTTATTACTTCTACAATAATAGTTAATGTCAGTAAAGTGGATAGATATATAACATACAGTTAGCCAAAAAAATAAATAAATAAATGAGTAGGAACATTGTATGTACATTATAACTACAAACTGAAACAGCAACAAAAAAAAAAAAAAAAAAAAAAAAAAAAAAAAAAAAAAAAAAAAAGATTAAAATAACAATTTGAATGGGAATTATGTTGTCCTTCAATTTAAGTTTTTGTTTAAAAAAATAGGACCCCGTCATCATATTGGAATTACTATCAAAATCTAAAATGTTTAATGTGAACTCAAAATTTTGACATCAAATTAAAATTTTTTCTTAAAAATTTACCTTGGGATGCTTAACGGTAAGTCATTTGTCAAGCAGTTTAGGAAATATGAAGTTTAAAATTTTAAAACGCTTAGCGATAAATTCAGTTTTAATCGCTTCAAAAGGTATTACAATGCAGTTTTATAAGCCTAACTATAAAGTTTCTAAAAATCTATTTATGAGAAAAAGTTTATAATTCACCCTAAAAACGAAAAAAAAAAAAAAAAAAAGATTTTAATTACTTGATGATTTTCTCCACAAAAAGAAAAAAAAAATGTATAAGAAATCAATAAAATCTCCAGGTAGCAACTTTCTCGTCAAATAGATATCACTACGCCATTTGATGAAAATAATTCAAAATTTATTATTTTAAAAATGTTTATTTTATTTTTGAATTTCTAAAAATTTAACTGAAATTATTTTTGTATGATCGAATATAAATGGGAACAATTCGAGTGTATCCCCATTTAATTAAAAAAAACCACATGCATACGTGACGTAGTTTCGAAGGAATCGGTAAATAGACATAAAGAAAACAAAAGACGACGAGTTAACTTTGAAATAATATACTTTTGTTAGCGATTAAACATACTTTTACAAATTATTTATTTATTATTTTATAAAGGGGATCGCAAATGATATCCCTTTTTTTCCTTCGTTAGTTCTAGACAATTCTCTACAACATTTCCATTAACGAAATGCATTACTGGAAATTATTAATTGCGAATGCCTTAACAGAAATGTACATTACTACTTATTCCATGATAGAAAGTAAATAAATATTTAACAGATTTTGTGCAGTTAAATGCTCATCTTAACTTTTATATAATTGACAAATCGTGTAGTGTTAAATGTTCATCTTAACTTTTATATATTTAGTCCTAATATTCATATACAGCTGTAAACGTAAAAAATCGATCTCGAATCATGCAGAGGTAAAAAAAAAAAAAAAAAAAAAAGAAACCAAATTATAATAAATAAATTTTAACAAAATAGAAATAAATTTTAACAATCGAAAAATGAACTTCAATAGCTGTCTTTATTCATTCAAATATCGATTTATAAAAACGTATTTTCGCATTACAATTCTTTTTCGCTGAGATAAACAATAAGGTACTTTAACTATTTCAAAGTCATGTATGTCAGTGTCTAAAAAACGTAATAAAGTACAACTTTTATTTTCTTTAATCTTTTTTACATTTCTCTATGAAAAAACCAGTTCCCAGTCCTAAAGAATGTGTATATATTAAATAGTTCTTAAAATAAAAAATGCGGTAGGAATCCATATAGTATTCTAAAAAATGAAACATATGAAGAAATAAAATGTGTTACAAACAGGAAATTAACATGCCATTTCCAAATAAGATTGAGAAGCATTGTTTACTTGAGCAGTTAAATGCCAAGCATTGGTATACAATTAAGTGGGACGTAATGTTTAGTTTAACTTTTTTATAATATTGCAATTAATTTATATACAAAGAAAAATATTTTGAACTTCAGTTGAGTATGTATCTTTTCATAAATCACTCCGTTTTAAATTAGTTTCACATGTCTACTTTAATTGTTTTTAAAAGTGACATTTTTAAAACAGTGTCTAAATCAAGTTACTTAAAATGTTAAATAATTCTAATATTGTTTGCATGGAAATGATAGCTTATTTCTTTTAAATGTAAAACTTTACCTATAATATTTTTTACATAAATATATTTCATAGCATAATAAAGTTATTTATTAATGAAAATACAGTTTTAACAAAACTATGTTAAGCTAGGAGACAAATATAAACCCATAATCAATATAATCTCATTATTAAGAAAATATTTTTCATCGTGTATCCATTACATATATTCATTTCGAAGCTAATTGAGAAAACACTATGAAAATATCGTATAATTTTTATTATATACACTGATGATCATTTAAATGTTTTATTCAATGAAGTAATGAGTAGAATCATATGTATTACATACCCCCACATATCATTTTTAGTTTGAAGAAAATTTGCAGAAGTCTTACTTTGAAAACAGGCAAAGTTGTAGCAAGACTGAAAGTTCATAATAAGACTGCAGCAAGATAACGCAATTGCCGAAGTCACCACACTTTGAACTTGTAGCTAACTTGTCGTGCAGGTTAAATTCATGCTGTATAAAATTTATTGCAAATTAATGACAAACAAGTAATCAAAAATACTGCAAACTTACTGCAAAGTATTAATCTTTCCGTGCCACATTAACTGTTTACAACTGCTACACTATAAGTTTAACCCCTTCGAAGGGGTCCATAGACCTGATCAGGTGTACTGACGCATAATCACCGTTAAGGTGCATACATCGTTTTTAAAACCATAAACAAGTTGGAGTAATATTTGTACTTTTCAATTCGAGCCTTTTCTCGGTATTTAATAAGTAAAGGCGTTTAAAAAAAGCGGTGCCAACCGAATAAAATTTCTGCATTTTCTGCATATCTGCAGATTGTCTATTCTCTCAACACAGGGATTTTTTTGCTTTCGTCACTTTCGTGAATTAAAGACAGTCTTGCCATCAGTTTTACAACAAAGTACTCATGCAAGTGGGTGATGATGTACCTTGCGGGAGACTTGATGCGAATTTCTCAATTCAAATTTGTGGCGGCAAGGTAATATCAGAAAAAATCAAACTTGCTGCTAATGTTCATGCTATCTGGGCATGCATTATGATAAAACAATGAACAGCTTAAAGTTACATGTAATTCCGCGGAATGGAAGAAGCAAAATTTAAGTACCACTTACGTCATTAACGCATCTAATCTAGCATGTCCTAATGTTAATTGAATTTTCAATGACAACAACGTTTATATCAAACCATACATCTTCAACTTTAAGTCAGATATCATCTAACTTATTAAATGGCGAGTTATAACGTGCAATCATTTATTAGATATTCTGTATCTAAATGCACATCTGAGGAACTTTCCTAAAAGGGATCTTTTTCTTTCAAAAGTATATGTTACTTTTCTCAAAGATTAAAAGGTCATCAGAAAGATTAAGGTAACATTTATGGTTTTATATTTATATATATATATATATATATATATATATTATATAATATTATATTATATATATTATACATATTATATAATTTATGGTTGTATATTTTTCTGTTGATAGATAACGTAGATAAGAGAAACTAAAATAGACTATTGAAAGATAACGTGATTAAAACGTGTAGGATTAAAAAACAATGTGCACTGAAAAAATGGGTATTCAAAATTGAGTAAAAAGTATTCAATTTTAAATACGTGACATACTCAAAATAGCTCCGACACAAATGTACTCAAAATTGAGAAACACATGTATTCATTTTTGATCGCATGGTTATGCTCAAATATGAATCGTTATGTACTCCTCTGTTGAACCTACAAATTAAAGTAAAAATGTACTAACATTTATTTTCCGTTCAAAATTATTAACAAAAAAATGTAATTGATTATTTATTAAGAAAAATAGCAAAATCATTAGCAGGATACCCAAATCGAATATTTTTATAACAAGATCTTTATTTTTAAGCACTTTTAAATTATTTTAAAATACTGCACATAATTTATTATTTAAACCATCATGAACATCATTTATGCCGCCATAAATTAAATAAACCATTACAGGGTACAAAATTATCGTTTTGTTTGGGTATGATAATATGTGATGATTCATGATGGAAACATGTTCATTTTTGATTCATACTCAATTCGATTTGAGTACATCGATCTACTCATTTTTGAGTACTTCATTTTTTTCAGTGTGACTCTATCATTCAGACTTCTCGTACTTTAGCGTTAAATGAATAGTGTATCTCAAGATTTACATGGTAGATTTTTGCTATTTGGCGCTTTCTATTAGTCTTCTGGTGAACTATTAGGTAGTTTACATTACAAAAAGCTACCTATTGCAGCCATTCGGAGGAAAGCGATTTCAAAAAATTTTGGTATATTTTCATCGATCATGACCCCCAGACCCCGAAACCACCCTCCCTTCAAAATTGACATATATATATATATATATATATATATATATATATATATATATAGATAGATAGATAGATAGATAGATAGATATCCATATATATATATATATATATATATATATATATATATGACCTTTTTCACACTGTAACTCTCGTATTTATGAACCGATTTGGATGTAATTCGGTGTGTACATAGTACATACCAATGTCTCGACCGAGTTCGTTGGCCAGCTTCATCCGCCATTTTGTTTCAAAAGGACGGCCATTTAAAATTAAAAAATAAATAAAATTTGAAATGTGGTACCAAAAAATTGAAAATGGAAAATATTTTTTACTTATGTATTTGACCTTTCTACAAAAATTCCGGAGCAGTTTTTGTTTCGTCTATATCTTAAAAAATGGCTAAGTTATAGCATTTTGAATTTCTAGCGTGGCTGACATTTTGAAACGTCCTGAAATTTGTCACGCGATAAAAGGCGTATTTATGAACCGATTTGGATGTAATTCGGTGTGTACAATGTACATACCCATGTCTCGACCGAGTTCATTTGCCAGCTTCATCCGCCATTTTGTTTCAAAATAGCGATCATTTAAATTTTTAAGAAAAATTTTAATTTGAAATGTGGTACCAAAAAATTGAAAATTGAAAAAAATATTTTTTCTTATGTGTTTGAACTTGATAAAAAGATTCGGGAGCAGTTTTTATTTCTTCTATATCTTAAAAAATGGCTGAGTTATAGCATTTTGAATTTCTAGCGTGGCTGACATTTTGAAACGTCCTGATTTTTGTCACGTGATAACGGGCGTATTTATGAACCGATTTGGATGTACCTAGGTGTGTACATAGTACATACAAATATCTCGAGGGACTTCGCTGTCCAGCTTCATCCGCCATCTTGTTTCAAAATGGCGGCCATTTAAAAAATTAAAAATAAATAAAAATGTAAAATGAGATACCAAAAAATTGGAAAATGAAAAAGATTTTTTTGCTATGTGTGTGACCTTAATACAAAGATTCCGGAGCAGTTTTTGTTTCTTCTATTTCTAAAAAAATGGCTGAGTTATAGCATTTTGAATTTCTATTGTAGCTGACATTTTAAAACGACCTGATTTTTGTCACGCGATAACAGGCGTATTTATGAACCGATTTGGATGTAACTCGATCTGTACATAATACATACCAATGTCTCGACCGAGTTCGTAGGCCAGCTTCATTAGCCATCTTGTTTCAAATGGGTTGCCATTAAAAAAAATAAATTTTAAATTTAAAATGAGGTATTAAAAAATTGGAAAATGAAAAAGATTTTTTTATGTGTTTGGCCTTGATACATAGATTCCGGATCAGCTTTTGTTTCTGAAAATTTGTTCTTTTGTTTATATCTTAAAAAAATTGTTGAATTATAGCACTTTGAATTTCTAGCATGGCTAACATTTTGAAACGATCTTGTATTTGTCAAGCGATAACACACGTATTAGCCTATTTCGATGTCAGAAGGCATGTGGATAGTATACATCAATATCTCGACAAAGTTCGCTGGCCAGCTTCATCAGCCATCTTGTTTCAAAATGGTGGACATTTTGAAAAAAAAATTAAAGTGAGGTGCAAAAAAAGTAGAAAATGAAAAAGGTTTCTTTCTTAAGTATTTGACCTTGATATAAGGATTCAGGAGAATTTTTTGTTTCTCTTTGTCTTAAAAAATGACTCAGATATAGCAATTTCAATATCTAATGAGGGTGACTTTTTAAAAAATCTGATTTTTTGCTTGCGACAGCACTCGTATATATCAATCGATTCCGATGTGAGTGAGCATGTGCACAGCAATTACTAAGGTCTCGACCAAGTTCACTTGTTAGCCTCATCCACCATGTTGTCTTAAAATGGCAGGCACTTTAAGAAATCGCCGAATATGGCAGCCAAATATAAGTTACTTTAAATAAAAGCAGCTTGGATAAAGCTGACTAATTTCGCGAAATTCTCATTCATAATGATTTAGTATTGATAAAAATTAGTATTGAATCTCCTATATTCGGTTTCCACTAAATTGATCTTCGTGTGTTTGAATAATATAAGTTGGCTTTTTTAAAATAAGGAATATGAAAGCTACCTCTTCCTCCCGGCACTTGCCGGAAGGACATGTAATAAACTGCGTTTGACGTCATGAAGTCTCTTTTTGTTCTGATTTGTTATCTCAGAAAGGTTATAACATCTTTTGTTGATACAGCTTGCCTTGTGCTAGACTGGCATTTCTTTTCTATCATTATAAGCTGGTCATTATTACGAGGGAAAGTTAGTAAGTAAGATACAAACCGATATGAGAGGTCGGAAAATACTAGTAAATTGATTCCAAATATGCCAATAGGTGGCAGCTCTGTCCAACTATAAGTTCTCAATTTCGAAAGTACTCTGTCATTGAATAGTTGCTATTTGCAGTGTAAACACTTTATTGTAAGAATATAATTTAAAATTATCATTTTTGAGCATTTTTTGTTATGTATCTCAGGAGTGGCATTATCACATTATGACCAACAGAAACATAAATATTTTTTTCACTATTTTTCTAGTGGATAATTAACAAAAATACCCCCGAATATATTTTTCCGAACAAAATAAAAAAAATCATGTATTGAAGGGTTATGATATAAGATGTATATTTGTGAAAATACAAATTACCACTTATTCGAAAAAATGAAATTAATTCGACTCATTTTCGGAAGGATTTTTATGCAAGTACTAGCTGTTTAATCCGTTCACCGCATGGACGCTCATAAATTTAATTCTAAAACCATAATTCAAAATAATTTTTCATGAAATTTAATTTATCATATTGTTATGGCAGCAGATGGTAAAACGATATCTTTGGAATAAAGGAATACATAGAATAAAAGTTTTGTTGATGTTTACAATAATATGTTTTCCTTTATTTTTTTAAAGGTGATAACTAGCGCAATTAACTAATCTCTAATTATTTGCATGCAAGGTAAAATAATTACGGTAATACCCGCTACAGGTCCTTAGTATTGCAGCGTGGCGTATGTAATATGTACATCTCACATTACAGTAAACATTTACAACTGGATAGAATTCGCGCGATTACGGGTTGAACATAAAAAAAGGCAAACATTCGTCAAAAACATAAAATAAAATAAAATATATTTTTAAAATTTTCGAAGTTTTTGTACCAATCGTTCATGGGCCCCCTACCAACAACTCGTGTGATAAATTTCTTATCTCTGTTCCCTGTGGTTTCCGAGGTTTTGTTGTTACATAGATACGCCGAAGGATTTCAATAGGGTAGATTACAGATGCTGTGGTAGTTTGATCATTAGAAGAACAGTGGCCATGTTCATTCCCCTTACAACACATTTGTGACGCACACACATTGTGAGACATTTATACAACAATGTTGATGAAGTAGCAGAACCGAAATGTCGTATGAAAAGATAACGTGACGCGGTATCTGCGAAAATATTCATTTTTTAACACCACTGTAGACTCAAATATCAGAATCAATTAAAGTCGTGGCCATTGTCGTTCTGATGGAAATATAAGCTTAAACAGACACACCGCCAGTCTGTTTGTGGTTACTTTTGGTTTCCAGAAAACCCCTTAAGGGGGGATAAGAGTAAGGTTAATTCGGTGAAACAAAAGCATATTTTCAAAAATATTTTTAGACGATATAGGTAATTCTGATTTATTTAATTAATTTTCATATAATAATACAACATCTGAACGATATTTTCCTAAATCTCTATTCAAATTATTAGCAAATTAGCCATTGGCAGCAAATCTCCGCAGGCACCTTGAAAAAAATTTGTTTTGAGGTGTACATTATAACTCATCACTGGATCATTTGAAACTAAAACATCAAAATGCGTTTATTAAGTGAGATGTTTGTAACGCACTCAAGGTAACGTTGTCCATTTTTTTCTTTTTTTATTGATTTTTTCATTTTTGGTAGCACTTGAAAATCAAAAACCCCGATTTTCCCTAAGAAATTCGGTAAATTTGTTATTATTAAATAATAAATAATTAAAAATAATCGTCATCGTAACCTCGAGAAACATCTCACCGAATAAAGGCTCTTTTTTGTTGTTGTTGTTGTTGTTTTGTTTCAGATGACGCAGTGACGATATATGATGTGCACCGCAAAATAACTTTTTTTCGAGGCACCGGCGGAGGTTACCAACGACTTATTTACCAATATTTTGCAATAAAAAATTAGGAAAATATCGTTCAGATGCTGTATTATTACATGGAAATTAATGAAATAATCCAGCGTTATCTGTTTCGTCTAAAACTTTTAATGAAAATATGCATATTTCACCGAATTAACCTTACTTCCCACCTTAATTACTAACGCCTTAAATATTGCTGATATGTCAAGATGCAACTTCAAAATTAAAGGTCTAGGTTTGAATACAGGATTGTAATCAAACACAAAATGTCACATAATTTCTTTGGAATGTTGAGTTAATTCACTTCCTATTTTCTTTTAAATTGCACAGTGAGAAATATTAATACTATCTTTGAAGTAGATTTTTTCTTAGTGTGTATAACAAAAAATACAAATAAAAACACATTAATTATTAGAACGGGAAAAAAATTATTTTCGAAAATTAAATTTATCGGTGTTTGACTAAATTAATAAAATCAATTATAATAATACCTATTTTAAAACATTAATAAAAAAATATTAGTTAATATGTCAGAAAAAAGCAATAATTTTCTCATTTGTGATAATAAGCCTTTAAACCATAGATATTTGCGATAAAACTATCTTACGTAAAACAATTCATTTTAAAAAGAAAATACTTTGACACACTAACATGGATTAAAAATGGATGCATCTAAGTGAGAACAAAAATATCAATAAAAATGCAGATCAAATCACAAAGTTAAAACTCTTTATGGAATATTAATTAAAATAACCTTTTAAATTTATTTTTTATGGTGCTTCTTCCACCTATATTTTATTTCTAATAGAGTTATGCTTGTCAGACGATAGTAGAGTTTTTCGTAATATATATGTATTGATTTAAAAGTAATACTGAACATTCACTATCAAAACGGGTTAGTAGGATTATGGTAGCACCATATAAGATTTATGGTGAAAAATACATAATTGGTATGAAACGCCGAAAAAGCACAAACGAGTAATAAAATGTTAGATTAAGAAGAAAAACCATAATTAGAATGTCCCACCTAACACGGAATATAAATAGATGAAATATTGTGAGAAAAATAAACCCCAACAATTTGCAATTCACCAATAAAAATAAAAAGAAAGAAAGTAACGAATGCTAATTTTCTTCAATTCTATTTTTTAAAATAAAATATATTGTGGATTCCATTTATATTTAAAAGAAAGTATTGGTACATAAAAATACCCTTTTAAACTAAGTTGAAAAAACTGTGGACAGAAAAGAAGTAAGAGGATTTAGTTTTAAATTAAAAAATACATAAAATGAGAAAATAACAAGTAAATACATAAGGAAAAGATTTTTCCTGATTCTTAAAGTATAGAGGTATATATCAGTTTTATGTAAATAAGTATTACTTTAGAGCTATTTGAATAAACTCGATACTTTTCTTGTATAATGCAGATTTCATTTATCTTGAAGTCTGGAATAGTGATAGGATAAATTTATCTGTCAAACAAAGTTGTACGAATCTGAATTTCATATATTATACAATTCTGAAGTTTTTCTTTAATGAGTTTAGACTACATTTGTTCTTATTATCTTGTTTGTGACAAAAATTTCCGAAAGTGTCTTCGGTCAAAGTGTATGATGATATTTTTTTTTCTGCAGAACGACAATATATATATATATATATATATATATATATATATAACGACAATTTAATAAACATAGAATATATAAATATATATATACATATTTCTTTATTTATTTATAATTGTTATATGATGATACAATGTGTTCCAAAAATATAGACAAAGATCAAAATTGACATCCCAAGCTAAAATACCTTTCATGTACTTTCATAAATGTTTCAAGTGTACTTTTTTAATTGATTTTTTCGTGAACTATGAAAAAAAATTTAATATCGCCTGTCCCATAAATATAGAAATCATCTGACTTAGAAATATTATTAGTACATATTTTTTTTCAGCAGACTATTATTTATTCAAATTTCTTGAATGTATGTAACACGTCTCTGTTCTGACTTTTATTGGTTTGGAATCATTTTTCGGATTTCTTTCGACTGACTAATCGATCTTTTTATAAATTCGACAAAAAAGCCTAGAGGTAAAGAGATTTCGAAAGAGGAGATCATCCAAATTTTGGATTTAACACTTAAAGGTAGAAATCTGAAAGAGATATCCAAGATTTTACAGTGGTCTTTAAAAAGTGTTTACAGAATTTTGCATAATGGCAACAAGTGACGTAGTAAGAAAATAGCTGATCAAAAAAGAATTACATCCATACGTGATGACAGAATCATTCTGAACATGACATCTAGAAAAAATATTTCATTGCGAAAAATTGCATCCAAATTTGGAGTGTCAAAAAATACCATTCACAGAAACATGCTGCCATTTAAAGAAATAACTTTCAAGAAAATGTTTAAGAAACCATGCTTATGAAAACACCATAAAACTATACGTTTAAAATAGGCTAAGAAAATGATAACTTATGGTGATAAATGGATTTCAACAATATTTAGTGAAGAGAAAAAGTGGAATTTGAATGGAGCAGATGGATATAAATTTTACTGGTATGATTTGACAACTGATCCAAGAAACTTTTTCAGTAGAAAGCAAGGTGGATGATCCGTAATGAGTTGGTGTGGTTTTGAATTTAATGGACAAATATTTTTGGCATTTTCTAGGTAGAAAATGAACTCCCGGGACAAAAGCTTTTTTTTTTTTTTTTTTGGGGGGGGGGGGTATTTGAAGTAGCATTGGATGCTACCTGTTCACAAAACTCTGAAATTCTTTTAAAAATGAAAAGTAGACAGTGGATCAAGCCACCCCTATGATAAACCCTCCCCAGTCTCCTCTACATTTATTAAAATATAAAATTCATTTGTTTGCTCTACCAACTTTGTTACTTCTACCAAATAATTCAAGTTCCCGCACCAAATAAATAAATTGTACAGGTTTTTTTTTTTTTTTTTTTTTTTTTTTTTTTTTTTTTTTTTTTTTTTTTGGATAACCTATGAATTGCAGTCAAAAATTAATTGTGATTTTGTAGATAACATTGAATATTTAGAAAAGAATATTTAAAAAAATAATTTTTCTTTGCAATTTATTTATTTTCAGAAGCCATTTTGATGGCTTATTTCCCCTGGTTTGCCGAGCGGCTCTTCAGGTGATGTACGTCGCTTCAAATACTTTCAAAAACACTGATATTTCAGCATTAAAAAAAAACATCTTTTGAATCTTCACTCGAATATTTCCAATAATATTTTTTATATCGAATTAGGTGACCCGCCAGGGGTTTCCCTGGACCGTGATAATAATATTAAATGACCCTGAAATTTGTATGATTTTATCTCTAACTCGATTTTGCTTGAAATACCTGTCAGTCGACTGTGTGACAAATCGGTTTAAAAGAAATTAATATTTAGCGTTAAAAAAGCTCAAAATGAAGGCAACGGAAAACGCGTATGTGTCCGACGACTGCGTGGCTTTCGTGTTAAAATGTTGATATTTAACCGTAAAAATTACTGTTAATTCACGTAACTATTTATTTTTTTCACATCGATATCGTGATTGAAATATATTGATTTTCAAACTAATTATATCGCCCTTTAATCCGACTATGCGTGAATGAAATCGATACTCGATCATTAGCTAAATGATTAGTATATTGCATTATAATTTCAGAGCTATTTTACAAAATTAATTATACATTTTTAATCAAAACATGCTTGTTCACCCTGTGGATAAAATCACAATCGTAACCTAATTGTAACGTAACTGTAACCTATATGTAATATAACCGCAACCTTACTGCAACTTAACCAAAAGCCAACCGTAACTTAAATATAACATAAATGTAACCTAACCGTCATCTTTTCGTAACTTAACCGTAGCCTGACTGTAACTTAACCGTAACATAACTTTAACATAATTGTAACCTAACCGGAACTTAAAAATAGCCTATCTCTCACCTAACCTTAAACTAATTGTATAGAAGCCGTAACCTATCTCTAACGTAATGCAACATAACTGCAACTTAACCATAACCTAACCGTAACTTAAATATAACATAAATGTATCCTAACCGCCACTTTATCGTAACTTAATCGTAATCTAACTGTAAGATAGCCGTAACCTAACTGTATTCTAAATGTAACCTAACCCTAACCAATCTGTAACTTAACAGCAAACCTAACTATCCTAATCGCGCACGTGATGCAAAGTAGTTTAGTTCCACTTTCCACCGCCATGGGGCACAATATGTTTTATGCTAACATCCGACTTGGATCACCGCCGCCTGCAGCCGGGTATAGCAAGCATGCTACTCATGCTTTGCAAAATCTTTTAGTTTCACTTTCCACCACCAGGATGCGCAACTTTTTTGTAAACAAACCTATTTCCGAACGAAACTCTGATTTTCAAATCTATACGTAGATATATTACTCGACTGGGTGGGGAGAAAAATAAGCATTATAAATTTGCTGAAATTTCTATTTGGAAATAATGGTAACCACCACTCAATTAAGAGCTAGATATGATCTATAAGAACCTCCAACAGGGCTCGTTGCTGCCTGCTTCACCGTATATCAGGCACTCTGTAAAATATGTTAGTTCCACTTTCACCTCCAAAGGGCGAAGTATTACGTATGTATGAAATATATGTATATATGTATTAAATATTATATGTATTAAATTATATGTTCTAAATATTTGCATAGATATGAATTAGATATTTCTTAATACATATTTAAGAAATTTGCTGAAATATCTATTCGGAAATATTCGTAGCCACTACTCAATTAAGAGCCCAATATGATCTATACGAACATCCAACATGTCTCACTGCTGAATGCTACACTGCGGGCGCACTCAGTTCTTAACAAACCTATATCCGAACGAAACTCCGTTAGTAAACCTATTCGTAGATATATTACTCGAGGTGGTGGGGGAATTAAGCAAGAATTTAAGAAATTTCCTGAAATTACTATTCGGAAACAATCACTACTCATAAATTAAAGGCGCAAATTACTATTCAAAAACAACCACTACTCATAAATTAAGGGCGCAATAGGTTCTGTACTAACATCCGAAACGGATTCCCACTGTCTGCGGCACTGTGTAGCAGGCGTGCGATAAATTCGGAATATTTTTCTCTATTTAAAAAACAAAAAAGAGCAATGAAAAATGCATTTAAACATGTCTTTAAAAACAAAAAATCACTTCGGAAAAAAAAAAAAATTAATCCTATGAAAAACGAGAATTTTAATTCTATTTAAAATGTTGCTTCTGGCTACATTAGCAGAAAGCAATGGAATGCAACGACTTATTGTTTCCAATTTCTAATTTCTACTCGTAAAAGAACCCGTAAGGTGCATGGAGGGGCAATATAGATGGAAATGTGGTATGCCGTAAAAACGGTTTGCAATATGAAGGCTTTTATCGCTCAAATTTAATTGCGCTCATTCGGTTCAGCCGCACTCACACTCTGTGGAGCCGCACGTATTTGGACTTAATTTTGTCCGGTTTTAACCGGTTTCAGAGTTACATTTTCGGCATCACGCACAGTCACTAGAGTTCATCTCAATCCACCACTTTCTTCCGTGGTAAGGTGTGAATCTTTTATTTAACTTTTAAAAACTTTATATCTTGCTATCTAAATATCTATAATAGTGGGTTTCAACCACCCACATCAATGTTTCCACAAACCACTCAGATCGCTGATTTTGTAGCAGATATTATAGCTTAACAAATCAAAGTAAAGGAAAAACATGTGGCGTAGCAGAGCAGAAGGAGGTATGCGCTGGAGATTATGATTAAAAAATATACTGTAATTAAAAGATTTAAAAACAACTTATTTACAAAGCAAGGAAAAACATCTTGGCTTCGACAACATTTGAATGTACATCTCCCTGTCGATCTCCAAAACCTCGGAGAAGATTTGTTTTGGTTCGTCTCAGAAATCGTATGCCGATTAAAACAATCAGATAAATAAAAATAAATATTGTCTGTCGCTTTGCCACACAACTCCCCTGCCAGTCTCACACAACCTGTAGGAGATGAAAATGATTTGGTATGGTTTCCGAGGTGAAGGAAGACAAGAACCTGAACTAACCAGCTTTGAAAGTTCTTCAACCTGCAATTTAATCTGATTAATTTGCGCCTGTTCAGACCCACGCGAATCCAAAGAATTTACACTAACCTACGTGCATTCGCAAATCTTATCTGCCATTTCCGCCAATTTATTTAAGCCCTCAAAACTGACCGACAAAATTGTTTGTACCGACACCAGTAACCTACGAAGCCATATATATTTCAAAATATCGTCGTCCATATGACTCTCACTTAATTATCTCATTTTACGCAACAACATTGGGGGTGAGGCGGGGGCTATTACCCAGCTAAAGCCCATCTTCAAGCAATGTCTTTATTTTCCGATTCTGCGAAACTTCAAATTCCTATAATAACCGTGTTTTAAGAGCACAATAAGGATCCGTCGATGATGTGCAAAAATATATGTTTCAAACGATAATGTTTCGGTATCCAACGAAGCAACCAAATGATCAAATTTAGCTTGTTCGACGGATATTTCGGCCAATCTAAAACTAGCTTCCAGCTGCACAAAATCAACTTAGCATTATTGTGCCAGAGAGTAGGAACTTTTACCGACAATCTATAACATCCTGTATTTACATTTCCATCCGCATTAGACACAGTTGGAATATCATCAGGCATTCTTTATAGTAACAAAAGACAAAACATAACAAAAAGATCAAAATTCAGAACAAAACCAAATGTTCACTGAAAATATGAAACAATTTAAAATAATGAACAACCACCACTTCAGAGGATAAATGCAAACGGGAGATAAACATTCGAAAATCTCATACCTGTTTATGAAAGCGATAGCTTTAAACTTTTGCTGAGAAATACTGTATGAAGATGTTATTACAAATCCAGCATTCAAACATATAAAACGGGTCACCAGTATTTGTAGTGAAACTTAGCAGAAGAAGGTATGCGCTAAACATTATAAAAATATATTTTAAGTAAAACTTTTAAAATTAAATTATTTACAAAGTAGCAAACACGTCTTGGCGCCGACAACATTCGAATGTAAACAAACTCAGACGTCGTTCTAAAAAACGATCGAAGAAATGTTGTTTCAGATCGTCTGCCGATGAACAGTGATCGAATAAATTATATTTTGTATTTTGCTTTGCCACAAACAGAAAACAGATGGGCAAAAAAAAAAAAAGAAAAAAAAAATCCCTTCCATGTTGTCAAATTTGTTGTTAGGTTGTGACGTCATTTAAAACTAATCTATTCTCTTAAATGTTCATTATTATTAAATATATTTTCAAGGCATGTGTATCACGTTCTTATTAAAATTTAATGTTTAATTGAAAAAAACAGTCACTTTTGAAACATTAAGCATACAAATTGGTTTATTTAATCATTTCTGCGAAACCTTTATGCGACCAACGAACCGAAAGCAAGCGGAAAGATAGAAACGTATTTTTGATGAGCCATGCTTTATGAACCAGCAAACCGAAAGTAAGCGGGGGTAAAAAGCGCACTTTGATGAGAGTGAGATGCTGTTTTTAATTAATTACCGAGCAAATAATTAGAATTTTAAAATTCAGAATCTCAGGCACATCAGGAGAGACACTGAGCTATTCCTACAAAACGTTTGAGTTTCGTATGTGCCGTAGATTTCGTTAGTCATCGCAGACACACACAAACACATAGACAGAGGGATGTGATCTTTTATTAGTATAGATTTTTGAAGTTCTAATTCGAGTAAGAAATTTGTTAACAGTTAGCGCCTATTTTGAATTTTTCGCTTGTCTATACTTATTTATTAATATCTCTAATTTCAACTATTTACTTGAACTCATCTGAAATCCGTGCGGTAATTGATAAACTAATATCATATTTTTTAATTTTCCAAACATTTGCTTTAAGACTTTAAGTTAAAATTTAACATAGAATCTTGTTATTTGGATGTAAAATACACATTAGACTAATTTTTTTTTATATTTGACGATGAAAAATCGAATGAAGCGAGTTTCTAATATTAAAAAATAACAATCAGTACTGAAACAATTAGAATAGAATACTTGCCTACCGTCAATGTGTTTTTATAAGAAAAATATAGTTTGAACCGTTAAATGTATATTGATTCAATGCTGTAGTCACTTAAAAATTACTTCATTTCACTTTTTAATTAAACTTTCTGGTACAAATATGTTTATTTGAACAGCTAAAACCGAAAGATTTTGCCAGTAGGCAATATATATAATAAATAGTTCAGAGTTTCAATTTTATAGGAGTTTTTTAAAGTTTTTTTTTTTTTTTTTTTTTTTTTTTTTTTTTTTTTCCAAACGTATTCGAACAGAGCTGTATAATAAAACGTCCCGGTATTAATTGTTATTATTTATGTTTAAAATTTAATATATGTTCTTTCATATATTTTAAACAATTCATTCACGCAACTTATTCTATATCAGAGGGAATACAAGTAAATAATGTGTATCTTATATGATACTTATTACGAAAAAACTGAAATAACTTAAAAATAATTTTGATTTGTAAAATAAAAATTCAAATAATGACAATGCTACTTTCTTACATCAAATATTCTTTTCGGGATCATCATTTATCTACTTATATCAAACTGTCTTCATGGAAAACATACGAAAATTCTTGGAAATGGCTGGAAATATACAAAAACAGCGATTTTTAATTTTATAGAAGATTTTAAAGTTTTTTCCCAAACGTATTCGAGCACAGCTGTATAATAAAACGTCTCGGTAGTAATTGTTATTATTTATGTTTAAAATTTAATATAAGTTCTTTCATATATTTGAAACAATCCATTGACGTAATTTATTCTATATCAGAAGGAATACAAGCAAATAATGTGTATCTTATATGATACTTATTACGAAAAAAAAAATGAAATAACTTAAAAATAATTTTGATTTGTAGAAAAATAATTCAAATAATAACAATGTTACTTTCTTACATCAAATATTCTTTTCGGGATCATCATTTATCTGCTTATATCAAACTGTCTTCATGGAAAAAAAATACGAAAAGCCTTGAAAATGGCTAGAAATATACAAAAACCGCGATTTTATTTTTATTTTATTTTTTTACATTCCTTTTGAGGATAAAGATAACCGCTTTACAGAGACCGATAAGCTAAAGTGGAAGACACTAAGATAAATGAACACAATTGGTGACAATTGAACATTTCTTGAAAACCATTAGAAGTTAAGTGTTACACACGTTTCTGATAATATTTCAATGTCTTTAATGGATTTTCATGTAGATAAAATAATAGACTCATAATAAAATTTACTTTACATTACTTTATTGTAACAATTTTGATTTTTTTTTTCTTTTTTCTTTTTTTTTTTTTAATATTTTCTGAAATATGTATGTTTTATCTTAATATTTATTGTCTAAGAATATAAAACGTTAATAACTATTATTATATTTTCCTATATCTATAACTTTTGACAAATAATACGAAAATAATATTATGAATACCATTACTTCATATTATATTATAAACCCGATTTAATCATATAATCTATGTAATTAAATTATGTGATTATTTCTTTTCGCAAATATTGTTACTCGAAATAAAATGTTAGGGTTTTCACGGCAACTTATAAAGCTCATAAAGTTTTTTTTCACTTAAAAAAATTTACATTTAGTATGTGATGATAACATCGGTTTTTTCAATAAAGATTAATTAGTATAAAATAAAATATATAAATTAAGTCTAATTACTAGTTAAGACTTTTTTTTTTTTTTGAAGCAATTTTTTTTTTTTTTTTTTTTTTTTTTGAAGATATAACTTTTATTAAAAAAAAAAAAAACTTTAATTTTAATTAATTAAAAAAATGTTAAATTAATGAAAATTTTAAACGTTTTTAATTTGAAAATTTTTTTCATCGGGAAATAATTCGTGTTTGTATATAAATATATCTTCATGAAGAAAAAATACTCTGAAAATAAATAAAATTGAAAAAAAAAGAGTTGACTTTTATATATTCCTGTTACGGTACAAATCTAAATCATTCAGTCATTCGAGAAAAAAAAAAATCGGGTGAAACAAATTAGGATCTGAATTGATCTATTCTAGAAAATCATTAGGAGTTAAAGTAATTTGCAGAGATAGGGTAATATCTCAAAACCTTTAATGAGCTTTCTTCTATAAAGTACGCGACATTCAATAAAACGACAATTAAGAGGCCTTTCTTGTGAAATAATAAATTATGTTTATTGAATTTCATTCATTAATAAATTATTTTATTGATTTAAATAGTCAATTTTAGAAAGAAAATGCATAGTATTTTGCAGAAAAATTCATGTTTTTTTTTTATTTGACTCTTTTTTTTTTTTTATCAAGACAAAAAGAAATGGAGAATTGGAGAATGTAAATTAAGAATAAAAAAGACATTTAAGACATAAAAGAAACTTTTTAAGACATTTTTATAAGTATTTTGTTTTCATAAAAATCATTAAAAATTGTGATATAATTTAAATTAAACGTAATTTTAAATTGTAAAAAGATAGTTAAATAATAAAAATAATTAGTTTATTTTTAAAATTAAAAGTTATTTTACGGGAATATTATTCATATTCCAATAAACACAAAGCTATCGTGAAGCAATCGATCGACTGCTGCGTGTCGTTTCTGGGTGTAACAGCATAAAATTACGTTACCGATCCCGTTTCCAACACTATGTGAAACACTCGGCGATAATCGGGTCTCGTGGCACCAATGACATCAATATCGCCAAGATACTACACCGAAGCACGCCGATATCTAAGCATACGATTGTAATCCCCAGTCGCACACCAGCATAAATGAAAATAAATATGTTTCATGGCGCCAACTATGAGCCATCATGTCATGTACATGGCCTGAAATCCAAAGGGGCAATTTATGATATCAGTTTTACTTCATTTTTATACGGAAACGCGTGAAATTCCAAGATGTTGTTATTCAGAAACTATTCGAAAAGATATAAGAAATAAGACATTCTCTTTTTTTTTTTTTTTGTAAACGCGGAAAACCATTCAGAAAATATTGTCAAAGTTCACGTTTTGAACCGAAATCCCGGACGAAAAGAGAAATACCAGTCAGCGAAGGAAGAAAAACCTGTTGTAACGTCACGCGAAGTCGCATATAACTCGATAAATAATTTATTTATCAAAATAAGGGAAAACGTCTTTCGATTTCAAATCGCTTCCGTAGTTAGTCCTGCCAATTTGTACATTTGCTTTTAAAAGTGAATCAATAGATGCGTCAGAAAGTTTGGGCTTAATGAGTTGTGGGCTTGAAAATCGCCTTAATATTTTAAAGGAATATATTTAAGCGCTGGAAGAGGTTGGGTTTGATATGAAGTCCACAACATCAGAAGGTGAATGCTTTAACCCATATTTGACGATCGTCCTATATAAAGGACAGCATACACTTCTAGCTCACACTGAAAAAAAATATGTGTTTATTGCTTTTGATTTAATATAGCATTAATGTGAAAGAATCATTCATTAGACTGTCTTAAACTTCAATTTTAAATTTGTCAATGTTTATTTATTACGAATTTTCAAAGTGTGCAAATTTTCAGAGTTTGGAAGGCAACGTTTGTGTTAACTACATAATGCTACACATACACATACACCTAAAAAAAAAGGCAACAAAAACTTTTTGCAAAGAATCCTGATATTGTACTATGTTTGAACTGTTCCTTACCATTTCATTGACAAGAAGTTTGAGTACGAAAAAAATAAATAAACTAATAATGTCATACCAGTGGATTTGGTCATTTTCTTAATATTTACAGGAAAGTCTGTAAATGTGAAGATAAAATGTTGGTAAGTTTGTCAATTTTATATCTTTCCTTTTGTCTTTATGCAGCTAAATCCTAATTTTGGAATAAAAATTAATTTATTTTTATACGTGGTCAAATGCGAGTTTGAACCACTCGGCCATCAATTGTTGTGAAAGAGTAAAATCATATGGGTTCATAAGAGGAAAGCATTTAGATAAGCGTTCGTTTGTCGTTGTAGGTAAATTGTTGATTGGAAAATTGGTATTTTAAGTGATTTTAAAGGGGGTTTTTTGTAATTGTCTCAAGTGCTTGTATTTAGAATTTACTAATCAAATGAATTGAATAAATATATTGACTGGTGTTATTCAGTTAAAGCAAAGTAATTGATTTCTCTTATAAATTTATGAATGATTAAAAATTTTAAAAATAAATTAATTTTAAAGATTTAGTTAAATTTATACAATGTTTTTTTAGGAATTACAATGTAATTACATGTGTTTATTTACTAAATATATATTTTTAACGAAATATATATTATTAACATTGAAAAACTAATATTAAGGGGATAGGATACCTTTAAACCTACAAAATTTTCACCTTTAAACCTACAAAATTTTTAATACATATTTTGATTCCGTAATCATTTTTAAACAATTTGCAAAAAACCGCATTAAAAAATTCTCACTAGTTTACTAATCATGACAGTTTCATTAAGACTATATATTAAGAATACATCGGATAATTAAACTTTGCGTTGCGTTTTTTCAAAATGATGAATTTCGATACTGCGCGCAGTGTTACTAAAAACTATGCATGGCAATCAAAAGAAATTTTCAAAACATATTCATTTCTGTATTATCTACAACTTAAAACCAGAAAAAAGGTAATATTTATTTTTTTTCTGTTTTTTTACTTTGAAAATATTTTTTAAAAAGTGAAAATTTTTAATTTTCTGTTAATTTTTTTAATTTAGTCAATATATTTTTTTTTTTCAAATATTCTGGTTTTAGTATAAAGGTAACACTATTATGTATTTATTTTCACCAAAATTTCCTATTTAAATGCATATTTTCAGATTTTATCATGCGCGCAAGTTTTTTTCCCTTATTATCATACATTTTAGAACTTATCATTTCAATATTTATTTATGAATCTACAAGTATATATATTTCTTTAAATATAAATTTAAATAAGAGCTTTATATTTAAATGAATTTTGATATTTATTTTTGACTTATTACACAAATTTTGAAGTTTAAATCATAGTGATATTTTTTACTTTTCCGACGTGTTCAAAGGTATCCTACCCCCTTAATAAATAATAAGTTGGTAATTAATAACTTTTAATTTGAATAAGAATAGTTTATATCGTTTGATGATTTAAATTAGAATATCTCTTTAGTGGTTGTGTAGAAATATTAATTTTCTTACTTATCAATCTTTTTTAATTTTAAACTAAAATAGAAGCATTTATTTAAGTATATTTTTTCGTTTTGTAAATATTTTTTTAATGGGGAGATTTCTGAAACGCTGTTACAAATTTGAATGCTAAAAAGATTGGTAGATGTTATGATAATTTTTTAGATAATTTTAATAACATTTAAATAAAATAAGAACCATAGCTTTTGCTTAAAAATGAACATGTAAGTATAAATATGTTGCATTATTTTATGAATTCTTTTTTTTACCACGATTAAGTTTATAATGAATAATAATTTTACCGAGCGCTTTCATAAAACCTTTAGTTTATTCGAATGATTGTAGGCCCATTCCTAAAGAAATTGAAAACCAATATTTTAAAATTAAATATTTATTATATTTTTGAGATTTTGTCTGTTTTAATCACAGTTAGAATTTTATGTGAACTATACGAAATAGATATATATATTAAACAAATATTTTATTTCGCCCATAGCATGTTTTTTTTTTTTTTTTTTTTTTTTTTTTTTTTTAAGCACGCACACATATATGTAATATTTAAGAATTAAATAATAACAATTTTATTTCACATTGTTATAATGATTTTTTAAGAAAAGTCGGAAAATATGGAATATCCATCCATTTTGAAATAATAAGAATAATATTCCCAAATAAACTTCAACTTGAATGAACAAAATAAAAAACATTACCTAAGAATAATTATATGAAATCACATACTGCTCCGTTGTCATCTGAAATTAATTGCTTTCCGTTTTTTTGGTGAAAGCAGCCCGATAAGAGTAATCGGGATTAAAAAGGGGGATTTCTTTAGTATCCGCTAGACGGGATTATACCGACATTTCGCCGATTCCACTATACATATTACAATTCTAAACTGACATTGCCGACTATGGTCCGAACATCTGTGAAAAAGTCTGTGTCTGGTGGGATCACTACCAATCTAGCTTCGAGAAATAAAAAAACGAAAACAAACCTTTTAAAATGACTAAAATTATAAAAATACTATTTAATTAAATTACATATCCCTGTTTTAAAGCATAAATAAATCTTTAAGACAGTCTGAAAAATTAATGGGCAAGACAAATTGGGGTCATAATTGAACACTTCTAGAAAATCATTAGGAGTTAAAGTCGTTGACATTGTTAGGATAATATCTCAAAACCTTTAATGGCTTTTTTTATTTTTACTGATATAAGTGAGATTCAATAAAATGATAATTAAGAGTGCTTTGTTTTCAACTCATAAATTGAGTTTATCGATTTTTATTCTTTGGTAAATTATTTTAATGACTATAATCATTAATTTTTGAAGTATAAAACCTATAATGTTTTGCAGAATGATTAGTATTTTTTTTTAACGGTTATTACTTTAGACACTTGAGTCAATGGAAATTTAAAATACTTTCTAATCAACGTAAATCTGTAGCATTTAAAGATCATAATTATCTCTTTTTCCATAATTATTTTAATTATCTGTCTGATACCATTTAATAGATCATAACAACGATTTTTCCTATAACTTTTATTCTGGTGTGTTTACACCGCATCTCAAAATTACAGTAAAAATGCAAACATGATTAAACAAAAATAATGTATATTAATTAAATATTATTTTCAAGAATATATATACGTATATGTTAGATGTATACAAAGTGCAGATATTGTATTGCCCACATATGGAAATTTCAGGAGCTTTTACCCAGATTATTTTACAATCTGAATTTATTACAGGGATCCCAAAAAAACTCATTGGTACAATGAGATGACGTTTACGGCGAACACTTCTTTATGACTAGGGCTCCTATAACACAGGCTGAATCGTCAAGCCTTTTGTTTCCCACTTAGACCAATGAGCGATTGTTGCCCACGCAGCGTAGCCAATCATTCTTTTCCTACCCGCAATTAAATGGCGGCGTAAGTCAGCCCGTATTATAGGAGTCTTATTTATGACAGCCGTAAATAAAAAGCTTGTGTGCAGCACAGAAGGTACGCAGTGCCTGAATGCGCAGGTACGCCGGTACGCAGGTACGCTGGTACGCAGGATGTGTGGAACTCACTATTCAATCCTAAGCAATGTTCTTCGTGGACAAGTGACAAATGAATAGGCACTTAGGTCAGGTTCAGTTTCTAAGGGAGCGAGAACCGAGGCCGACCTAAATCCAATGACGGAACGCGCCAAATAAGTGCGATCTCTATAGTTCTGCAATACTGTAACATCTCTAGAGAAAACATATTTTTATTATTCATTCTAGAGGATCATTACGAAGGATGATATTTAGTGAGTAGTTTAAAATATTAAGACTTCAAAAAATATTATGTCCAGTTAGACTAATATGACGCTTTTGCAATGACACCGATGTTTCGGTCGTAATTGACACGGAAACTACATTTTTATAAAAATATTTTTAAAGCAGAATTACTACTAATATTGCATAAAAAAAGCAGTGCTTAAAATAGACTATAGGCAAAACTTAATTTGCAAAAACAGTGGTGATGGTTCTGACGGAGCTGATGAAAGAAGATGATAGGAATTTCTGGATCAAACGTAGTCACTTATATATCTCATGCGTATATTTAAATGAAACATTTAAAATATATACAATAGGGTCTGCCTACAGTTAGTAGAAGATTTACCTAAATAAATATGTCAACTATGAAACTTTATAGAAAACAAAACTTACTTAAATTAAAAGCTTTTATTGTTGTAATGTTTGTTCTCTGTCTTAATCAATGCATGTAAATAAAGCAAATAAAATAATTGTTAAAAAATTAATGCTTTGGATTAAATTAATTTAGAAATTAAAGTAATTTTTAATTTTAATTTAAGTTTAATTTAATTACTTTTCCCTCTGAACTAGAAACTCAAATGATCCTGGTTATTAATTGTTTACCTGCAATTGATAAAATTAAGGTAAAATGTGGAGGTTTACCTGTTTACACCGCCGCTGTTTTGGGGTCCCTCATTTATGCCCTAAACAAGTTATAATTTTATAACTTGCCTATAACTTCCCAGAATATTAAATAAAATGGAATGGAATATATAAATAAAAAATATATATACTACTTAGAACATTCATGAAAGTAATCTTCTAAGAAATTAATTATAAATTGTGATATAATTTTAATTAAATGTTGCTTTAGTTACATATCATTTTAATTAAAAGTAATTTATACTTGTAGAAATGGAATTAAACTAATCATTTTTATAATTTAAAATTTATTAGACAGGAATATATAGCATATATTAATATTAATAGATCTTCGAGTAGTAATTAAAAAAGAAACACTTTTAAAATACTAAAATTATTTAAAAAACGGATAATTAATTTTTATTCCTCTTAAAGTAAAAAGATAAATGTTTGAGATAGCCCTTAAAACTGAAGAGCAAGACAAACGGATATTCCATTTTTTAACATTTCTGGAAAATTATTAGGAATTAAAGTCGTTGATACAGTTATGATAATATCTCAAAACTTTAAATGATTTTCCATTTAAGTGATTCATTTTATAAAATGGTAATTAAGAGTGCGTTGCTGTCAAATCATAGTTTGAATTTATTGGATTTCGTCGATAGTAAATTAACTTTAATGACTACAGTTATCATGGACTAAGAAAACAATTATATGATATTTTGTAAGACATATTGGCTAATTGTCAGAAAAATGTTATTTAACTAAAAGCAATTTGCGTTAAGAACATTTTATCATAGGTTCTTATTTTTAACCACTTCCTCAAAACAAAACAAGAGAGTTGAGATTGGATTAACAAATGTCGTATAAATATTATTTTAGATAACGATTCACGATCAAATCTTGGCGTAAGAATCAGACGCGTCCTGCAGATTAGGTATTAAAAATTGATGCATTTTAAGGTCATAAATGTTTCTTTTCCTATAAGTAATAGTCCAGGCAATAGAAACTGTATAGCGATGACAGTGATGACCACCTCGGGAACTCAGCTTTCGCTTTAGAGTATTAGTGCAATCAAGAGGTGTAGACCACATCCACTCCTCCCTACTCTCAACCAGAGTCTGCGAGGAAGCGTCGGGTCCCTGATAAAGCTGCTGAGATTTATTTCGGTTACTGTGAGATTTACAATTACAATCAGAATTGGTTACCCAATTTTCCTGGGCGAACAGAAGATTTCACATCGAGATATAATTAAACTGCGTTTTTAACAGTACATGACTGTATGTGGTGATTAGATGAGGATCATTTTACCTAATGTGATTGCATAATTGTTTACAATATTCTTGGATATATATACGTCACAGTACATTTAACACATACTATTTAAAATGACAATTAGAAACACATTACAACACAATATCTAACACCTACTATTTACATGACTGTATGTAGTGATTACATGAGGATTATTTTAATGTGATCGCATAATCATTTACATTTTTCATGGATTTATATACGTCACAGTACATTAAACACACAATATTGAATATCACAATCAGAAACACATTACAACACAATATCAAACACCTACTATTTACAGTTTGCACATACTCGAGTTTGGAGAGATGCACAAGATAATGAAGATGGCACCCGCTAATAACCCGTTTCTCCCTCCATGCTACACCCAAGTGATGATGTCGGACTAGAATGGCTCTGGATTTAAAAAGATGTACTCGTTTGTTTCTATAAATCTCATGCATTGTATGATCTTGTTGAGTAGTTGCGGTTTCTCTTTTACATCCCGCCACCAACTTGCTAAATTCATACGTGTGTGTTTATTGAGATGATAATGCGATGTTAATGTACAGTATAATACATAGTGTAACGATGTTGACGGAAAGCCACAAATGCATAGTGGGGAGTCCTTTTTGTTAATTTTGTATAACTGTTCCAGAAAGGGGCCGTGATTTGTTAAAAATATGTGTAAGTATCTATTGTTTACGAAATATTTGTGGTGAACCAATGGCAAGAATTCCTTCGTATATCGGCCTGTGTCTGAATCCGTCCAAGATTTTTGCCAATTTTTTGACATATTCCGCTTTGTCTGTGATTTTAGTGAAGAAGCTGGATATGGTAAAAATGTATGTATTAATGTTTCATCCGTTACTGCCGATTTTGCCAGTTGGTCACCTCATTGCCCTCAACACCTGAATGTCCTTTTGTCCAATTGAAGTAGATGTGTTTTACTGTTTTTTGTAATTGTTGAAGAATTTTTAGTATTAAATAGTTTGTATTGGCAATATTGTTTAATGCTTTTAAACTTGACAGGCTATCCGTTATGGTTAAGTATTGAGAATGTTTGTCCGACTCTATCCACTCTAATGATGAAGAGATCGCGAAGAGTTCTAACTGGAAGACGGAGTTAACCTGGGACAGTTTCGCTTTCCAAGTATAGATTTGCTCGTTTTTTTCGTACACACAAAATTCGAGGCTGTGCCTTCGGACATTTTGGAACCATCCGTGTTTATTGTAATTTTGCCGATATAGTCGTTTATTTCACAAATTTGTATTTCACTTGTTAGTGTTGATGCTTTGTATTTTGAGCATTTTGGATAGTATAGTGGAGCAAAAGCCTTTTCTGTTGACTTGCCGAGAGGAATTGCCCCGAATACTCCGCCTCCACCTCCAGCAGCAAATCCAGTGGGGGAAACCTGTAAGGACCTGCAGGGCATTTGTTGACGTATTGCGATATGCTTTCGTTATCAGCAACAAAGCTATCCTTTGTGCCGAGAGCAAATGTCGACGACCGTGATATTGCGCCATACGCGGAAACCAAACAGCGCTCGCGTAGGCCAGTTTCCTTTATAAGATCGCCGAGTAC
This sequence comes from Maratus speciosus, assembly GCA_963932465.1. Taxonomy (NCBI): domain Eukaryota; kingdom Metazoa; phylum Arthropoda; class Arachnida; order Araneae; family Salticidae; genus Maratus; species Maratus speciosus. The sequence goes on from OZ010800.1 coordinate 185,800,305, forward strand.
CAAATCTTAAGAAATTCCGTAGGTAGTCCACCTGAGATTGTTGAAAATTTATAAAGATTTTGAGTTATTTTTCCGATTTCTACTCTCTTTTGTGCCACATGTGGGAGAAATGATAATTGTTTATCTAATATTACCACCAGGTATTTTAGTGTTGAGTCTGATTTTATTGATTTATCTTGAACTTTAAATGTGGGGCCCCGCTTAAGGTGTTTGGGTTTGCCAAAAGTTAATGATGAGGATTTTTCATGTGGAATTTCTATTTTGTTGGTTTCTGCCCAATTCTGAATAACTTTTAAAGCTTTCTGACCTTTTTGTTCAAGTTGCTGTCTTGACTGTGTCCAAATCAGTAATATCACGTCATCCGCGTATGCCACCAGTTCACAGTCATATACATCAAAGGTCCCCTCAGAGTCTCCAACAGAACCAAACAAAGAAAATGACCCAGACACTATCACTGCGGGCAACCCTTACTAAAGAAGTACAATAAAAATGGTGCCATCCAGTCAACCTGAGCTTGCCTACCCGAAAGGAAGGAAACGACAAGATTAATGAGTTGTTTAGAAATACCTAGTCTTTGCAATGCTAGGATCACTTGGTCCCAAGGGTGGTTGTCAAATGCTCCCCTGAAATCCAGTGACACCAGTGATGTGTATTGTTTATTTCGTTTGTGTTGTTCTACTAATGAAATCACTTGTTCCAAAGCCGTTTCCGTTGATTTATTTTGCGTGTAGCCGTGTTGTTTACCCGATAAGAAATTCGTTTTGTCTAATGCGATTTGTCTAATTGTCTTTGTCTTAGAATTAATTTCTCTAAGATTTTTCCGAATATTGGTAATAGAGTGATGGGGCGATATGAAAAGCTTTCATTCAAGGGTTTTCCCTCCTTTCTAAAATACACGAGCTCTCCCAAATTCCAGTCATCAGGAAAATAGTTCAACTTTAAAAGACTGTTGTACATGTACATATCCAACAGAATATTAGGAATTTTTGAAAAGTTGCACCTGACCATCCCGTGATCAATTTGATCAGGTCCTGGCGCCTTGTTAATATTGAATGAGAAAATGACATTTCGCAACTCTCTTTTCGTGTATTTTGCCTGGTCCTGCGAGTTTAGCCGCTGTGGTAGTTGCTTTGGAGTTTCATCGCCAAAATATTCCTCGTTAGTTTTAAAAGGGTTGATGACCTGGAAGTGGGTGACAAAGAATCAAATTGGTAACTGATATGCGAGTCCTGGAATCGCTGGAAGGCTAGCTTTTTCGTTAAACCAAAAGGATCTGTTTCCCTGTGACACAGGTTTGTCTAAGCTTTTCCTTCTCCGATAAAATCTGTTTTTGATAAATTGCCCTTTCCCTTTTTTAATGCTGGTTTACATTTGACTCGTAGTTTGAATTTTTTGCTCTTTTTAAAGAGCTGCTACTTTATTTCTTTGGGACCTCAATTGTGGAGACCACCAGGAAATTTTAAATTTCTTGAAAGGGGCTTTCTTTTCAAAAGATTTATCGGCTTGTAATAATATTTCTTGTTTAAAAGTTTCGTATTCTTTGATAAACTGATCTATAGTTTCTATGTCATTAAAGTTATTAAGGAGAATTTTTGAGTTAGTTGTTCGGAAAATTTTGTCAAAGGGAATCCTTATGTTTTGTATCTTCTTCTTGGTAGCTTGGGTATTGTGAAGTTTAGCTCTGTTTCTATTGGGTAGTAGTCTCCAAAAAGGGAAGGAATTACTTCCAAGTTTTTTATGTGTGAAAACATAGCGAGCGTGCAGATGGACAGATACAGCATCCCCAGGCTCATCCCCTGACTCATACGTTGGTGGACTGGATGAAGAGTTTAGAATAACTCGTTGATACGCTATGACTCTATCGATAAGGACTTTTCCTCTTTTGTCTTCACTCTTATAGCCCGAGCGTTAAAATCACCGAGAACAAATTGCAATGGGCTCTTATTTTTAGAACCCAGCCAGTTCACAATATCCTCATCAAAGTCAGCACTCGGGGGGCTATACAGGTTGCCAATGCTTAAGGTTAAAGGCTTAAGGTCTAAATTTATAAAAACTGAGTTATAGTGTTTAGAAGAGATATTATGTTTTAAGTTTTGGTCTAAGATTAAAATATGGGCTTTTTTAGAGCTTGAACTGTAGTATGGTGTTGTTTGAGGGAGTGATAGAGGTCTATTTTCATAAAGGTATGCATCTTGAAGACAAGCCAGGGAATAATCCGAGTCTGAGAGGAACTTCAGAAAAGCAGCGGTTTGTGATCTGTTGTTCTGTAAGTTTTGTTGAATTAATTTGAAATTTTACCTCTATAAGACAATGACGCTAGCGCTTCTTGTTTCTTTCGCTGGTACACGCTGCAGGATGGATCGTAAGATGGATGTTTTTCATATAGTCCAGCTTTCCTGTGGTCCCCCTTGTAGTAGTCGAGCACTATTTTGCAGTTAACACACTCTTCTTTTTCTGAGGCACAATCCTTGATGTTGTGTCCTTTGCCACATTTAGCGAAGGTCTCTGCATTCTGGCACACTCTTGACGTATGCCCTATTTGTTGACAGTGATAACACCTTTGAATGAAGACATACCGGCTTACCGTCCACCGGTTAAATCATATGCACAATTTTCCTGTCATTAGTTGCAGTGCATCTCTCTCCAGTAGCTGCAACACCAAGTGCGAGGTTTCCTCGCCCTCTCTTCCTTTCAATACTCTTATCAGCTTATATTGCACATTCTTCCTCAGAGCTCTTTCCAAAGTCGGATAGAGTACTTGTTTTTCATATAACTCTTGTTGCTCTTCTAAGTTGTTCTGTGAACTGTCTGCTTCTCTTTAGACGTTTTTCTGTTTGACTACTCGGACTTCTGGGGCTCCAAATACTATCACTCGGACTGTTTTCGGGTTTGGCTCTTTAATATCCAGTTTTTCCGCCATATCTTCTGTAGTGCGGATTTTATCTTTCACCTGTTCTAGGTCAAATTTGTTTTTACATGTTATTATTATTTTATTTTGTTTAGCTGTTTGGCAGTCTACAGGTGACAATTCAGCCATATTCATAGAATTGAGAACTTTCTTTATTGGCATTTTTGTTTTTTTGTCTTTTAGTGTTAATATTAGTATCGGTCTTTCTTGGGGGAGCGGTGGAAAATTTGTCATTTCTGCATATGTTGGTCGATCATTTTCTATTGCTTTTTCTCCCTCTCTATGGTCAATTGGGTCCTTTCGGTTTTCAGCCTGAAGAGTGGTAACATGTTCGACGAGTCATTTATCCATTTGTTCATGGTTCTGTTGTATGATTTTGTTCGTATCGTTGATCAATTGATCTTCTCTTTCAATTTTATCCTGTTGTTTCTGTTTGATTAACTCTTCTTGGAATTTAATTCTTTTGCTGAGTTCGTTATTAAGTGATCTTTTTCTTCTGTCTGTTGCCTCTATCTAGAAAAATTCATGGTAGTTCTGAAAAAAAGGCTTACTATATTTTTGGGGGTCGCTGAATCCGAATTTTTAACTTCCAACCAAAATTTCTCCCGACACCCCCCCCCCCCCTCCACACACACACACACCAATTTTCGTAAAATGCCCCTAAAAAAGGTTATTATTAAAAAAAATCAATTTTTTTATTATTTTATGGAAAAAGTATCTAGAAATTCAGAAAGTAGACAAAAATTTGCAACAAATAAGATCCATGATATTATGACGTATTATAGATGGGGAGGGGAGATCTGTCTCGGAACATGCGCAGCGGTTCTGCGTGGACTAAGTTGCGCAATTCCTATTTTCTCCACCAGATGGTGATAGATATCCATTATTTGTAATTTAGAACTTGTTGTTGAAATGGCCCTTAAATTTAGAATTTAATTGGATAGTTTTTGGAGGTTTTAAACAAAGTTAAAATTTTAATATACATTTACAATTAATTTAAAAGCTGCCTCAATGTTAACCTGTATTTTTTTTTTTTTTTTTTTTTTTTTTTTTTTTTTTTTTTTAATGAAGCGTTCAAAGAGTCATTCACTTTTTTTGTAAACATGTTGAAATTTGAATTTGAATGGCAACAATATTGTTTGTTTAGATCTTATTCCTATGTTTATAAAGAGCTTAATTTTAATTTAGAACTTAATACATTATAAATGGATATGATACACATGTTTTATGGGAAAATATGCTGAACAGAGATGATTTCAAGTAAAAGAAATTATTATTTAGCTGTCATATGTTAGCATATTGTTTTCATTAAGCCTTACATGGCATTTAGCAGCAGTCAATTCGCAGACCAGAGTGGTTCGAACCGGCGTGGTTACCTACACTCTTCTACACTCAGATTTGATTATAAATAGATTCTTTGGAGAACAAAAAATCGAATATATACAATTCTAGAAATTTATTTTCTAAAACAATGCGCGATGCATGTGTTTCTTAAAAGAAATTGATATTTCCAAGCTTCAAAGAGTCCTAGATTACAGCTCATTCCACCAAGAAAGCTTTGAGTTATACTTTAAGAAAAACAATAGCATTTTAATTTATTTAGCAACGATCACAATGTAATTTAACATTATGCATTACAATGGAGTGAAAAAAAAACGAAAATCTGAAAATCAAAATGTAATACCGCACAAAAGTTGTGTGTGGTCCTCAGTAATAAAACTGCGCAGTTTTTTTAAAATCAAATTTTATCTGCCGGTGCCCTCGGACCCCTCCCCTCCCCCAAATTTCGCCAAACTCGTCAAAAACACCTTGTAGAAATTGTAAATAAAAATAAAGATAAATCTGTAAAACAAAAATGTCATATCGCTGAAAAGTTGTGATTGGTACATAGTAATATACCAGTACAGTTTTCTCGAAATCAAGTTTTATCTTCCAGTGCCCCGGGTCCCCCCAATTTTTGCGAAATCTGACAAAATTCCTTTTACAACTTATAAATAGAAATAACCATAACATAGGAAAATAAAAATGTCATACAGAGGAAAATTTGCGTCGGTATGTAGTAATATGCCTGCACAGTTTTTTCGAAATATCTTTTCGAAATATCTAAAAAAATATCTTCCAGGGACCCGGTCAATCGAAACTTTGAAAAAAATGCCACAAATTCCTTTCTATCTATTGTACAACTATAAAAGAATGCATTACACAAGAAGCAAAAGTGTAAAAAAAACAAAAACAAAAAAACGTTTTGTCTGTGAAAAGTACACAAACAATTAAATTAAATCAGTTCGAGCTCTTCAAAACAAAAATCTAAATATTCGAAATGTTTCACCTTGATGTTCATTGTTGGTCCTATTGTAGTTTTGCAACCTTAAAATCTGACTTAGTTTCAAAATATGGCATAATGGATCTTATGAATCCTAAATGTTGCTTGTACTCCAAACTGTCGCAGTAGATTCAGACAAACCATTCTACACTTACCATTCCCTCTGACACACCATTCTATTGCATGGAAACTCAGCAAACGAAATGATATCTTCACAATCCGGTTTTTCAGTGTACATCTTTAAATCATCGCATGAAAGATTAGTACAAATAAGTGGCTCTGTAACTGCTACCTTATCCCACTGAATCAGATCAATATAATCTGCTGCGCTAAAATTGATAGCAGGAACTTGGAAATGCTTAACTTCTACACTTGTGTTCGCACTTTGCGCTTTAAGGATTCTACGAAATCCTAGTTCGCGGATGTGTTTCCGATCATCTGTTACCATGCCATGCCACTCAGCAGGTTTTCCGGATGGGGAAAAAGGTATTGCTCTGGATTACTGGGTCAATTTTAACTTTAACTGCGTGTGGCATACCCATGGAAAAATATGCAATTTCCAAAGATGGCTTGCGCTTAATTGGAAACTGTACACGTGTGTATATATTTACTACAAGCTCCGTCAATATCTGCAGATTCAACGTTGTATGCTGTGTTCACACACAGAGTCTCAAAATTCTGTTGGCGGTGATAAACCATCTGCTATGCGAATTTCTACCGGGAAATCTATTTACAAGGTCTTCCGAACAACGTCCTATCTCAATAGATAGGATCATTTTCTTCAGGTAATTTTGATCGGTTCTGAGATCTTCAATAACTGTTTCGAGTTTATATTTAATCTCGAGTAGTCTGTAAAAAAACGATGGGAAGGGATTTACACTTGTCAAACATATTTCTTATTGGCCCACTATAACTGTATAGTCCCCTACTGCATCCGTCTAGCACGAACAGATTTAATACAACTTTAAAATTTTTGAACACTTTTAATATATTTAAATGTTGGTTTTCATTTTTTTTTTTACACTTTTGTTTCTTGTGTGATGCATTCTGTTATACATGTACATACAATAGATAAAAGAAAATTTGTGGCAATGTTTTCGAAATTTCGAATAACCGAAACTCTGGAAGATATGCGATTTCGAAAAAACTGCGCATGCATATGACTACATACCATGCGCAACTGTCCGCGGTAAGACATTTTTTATTTCCAATGTCATGTTTATTTCGATTTATAAGATGTGCAAGGAATATTTGACGAATTTCGCGAAAATTGCGGGGGACTGGGCCACCTGATGATAAAAGTTGATTTTTAAAAAAAAGTGCAGGCAAATTTACGTACTTTACACAACGTTTCCGTGGTATGACATTTTTCTTTTCCAGCTTTATATTTATTTTTATTTATAAATTATACAAGGTGTTTTTGACGAGTTTGATGAAAATTGACAGGCCCAGGGTCACCGGATGATAAAATTTCGTTTTACAAAAACTGCGCAATTTTATTACTGAGGACCATACACAACTTCTACTCGGTATTACATGTTGATTATACTATTTTCGATTTTTTTCAATCCACCCTATGAGGCATTACAAAATTTAAACCTTTACGATTCCTAAAATACTTGACATAATGACTTCACTTTGGGTAAGCTATTGTAAAATGTTCGACAATGTCAAGTGTGATGTAAAATGTAGGTATTCATATTGAAAAGTTCCGATTTGGTTAAAATTGTATAATGAAGACAACCACAAATTATATATTTTCTTAAAAAATACATGATTTCCAGTTAAATATATATTTCGAATTTTATTTGTGATAATTGTTAAGTTTAAAATGCATGAAGTATACTTTGTTTTTAGGTTTCGCCAGTACAGTAGCTTAATGAAAGTTTACGTGCAAACTAGTGTTTTATAAAATTTAGATATGTGTTATTTTTGTTTCACATGAAGGTTTATAATTCCTTGTTTAATCAACGAAATGTTTAATTTAAAATTCACGTTTTTTTTATTTCATTACTTGCTTCTGATGATTTATGTTAACACTTTATGTAACATTTAATATAATTAAATTATTAAACCTTTAGCTACAATTATTTCATGTAGAATTCTAGAATTCTTCACATTTCTCAGAAATCACTTAATATAAGATGCACGATTGGATTAGTCTCGCGCTTTCCGAATCATCCTAGAAGTACACTAAAGATTTAAAAATTTAAATGATAATGTAAGCGCTATAGATATTAAATGTAAATAGTGTATTAACATATAGTTAACTGATAATTTTATTCATCGTTCTTTCATTTATGGTGTCGACATTTATCGTTTCCCCCCTCTTTATGCCAATCATCAAATGCGTGTTTCAAAATATTGCCTTAATTTTCCTTCACTTTTATTTCAAATCTATAGTGATTAATAAATGTGAATTACGTAACGATTTTTTGTGAATTCAAATGCACAGTTTGTAATACATTGCAATTTATAACAAAAAGAAATAATGCAAAAGTTAGTAGCGTAAAATCACCGGCCGTCACGTTTTAAAGATACATCAATTATTAATATGTGTTTATGAGTATATTACACTTACATACGATTTCTATACAGTGTGTTCTACCCTAGCGCAATTCTGGTTAACGGTAATAACTTTTAGAAAAATGGTGTATATTACAATAAAATTTTAATAGACATTCTCAACTTTGTTGTAAATGTGATAATATTTTTTTTAGAAAGTTGAAGAAGTTTCGATTATATGCGCCAGCAGTATGCATTTGACGCTCCATATTTTACTGCGATTACCAGTTCTTATAGTGTCATCGATTGTTCAAAACACTGCTTTTCCAGAAAATTTTTTGATGTTATATCATTTAACACATAACAATGTATATATGTTTGCATTTTCTTTGGAATGTTTTTATTTTTCTAAAAAATATTAGAGCCAACCCAAATCAGTTAGGAGAAAACACCCTGTATTTTTTACTAAATAACTGGTTTGCGACTCTATGTTCTATGTCAATTTTTTATCCTCTTGATGCTTACTTTCACACCTGTGAAATTCGCGATCGAATTCACTAATAGCCTGTATAAGTATAACACATATTTCCCTTTATATATATTTCGTTTATTCCATATTTAATTTTGTGCATTTTAAAGTATAACATTTGTTTTAAAAAGGCAATTTCTAAAACTAAAATCTTTACTAAAATAACAACAACAACAAAATAAATAAATAAATAAATAAAATAAATAAAATAAAATAAAATGCTTTTAATCGAGTATGCGAAATTTCTTTGTCATTGCTATAAATTCAAGAGAATTGATAGAGAAACAATGAAATACGTTAGATTTTAGTAAAAAAAAATAAAGCACAATGTAAATTCATGGAAAAACAAATTTTAACTGTAATAAACTATTGTATGAAAATGTAACTGGTTAAATTATATCTATTATATGTCGTCTATTTAGAAATCATAACAAACATTTATATATTCAATACCAACACTAAAAATTATTTATATTTTTCGGCACAATTTACCTTCGGATAACAAACGAGAAGTCAATCGTCCAAGTAATTTAGGAATTACTCAGTAAGCAACTTAGAACGCTTAATTCTAAATTCATTTTTAATCGTTTTAAAATAATTTGAAACGCGGTTAGTTTTTAATAATATCTGAAAAAACTAGTATGCTTAATGATATTTTGTTTTGAATTCATATGTTTTAAGCTTCTAGAAATCAAATTCTTTTAACTATTCATAAATTACAATTCATAAGTATTTCGAATATAAACTTCAAAATATATATTTTTAATATTTGAAGTCCACCGAAGGGGAGATTACTTTGAGGCCTATAGCAACATTGGTTGTCGACTTGAATGAGCCTTATTTATAGACATAATAAGATGACACAAACCAGACATAACAATTTTTATTTCTTTCTATTACAAATACATATAACTTTAAGTACACAATCACATCCATGTCTTAATCTCGTCTAATCCATGTCTTAATCCATGTCTTAACCTGGGATTCAAACTTGGACCCCCAGAGTGGCAGTAGCACCTGCTGTGCAACCAAAATATATATTTTTGAACAAACTTATACTAATCTATTTTTGACACTAGTTATAGATTATTGAAGAAAACTTCATGAAACTTGATCAAAATTGATATAGAATGCGTTCGTTGTCAGTTTTCTAGTTAAACTAATACAATACAAAATGATGAATTGTTCTTGGTTGGAAACTTCTAAAAACATATTTCTCTTAAAATATTTATAAGTTTTTCCAAAATGATTTTCAAAATATGTCTTTTTAGAAAATTTAAATTAATATGTATTCAAATTAATATCTATTTCAAAAACTTTAATAAAATTCGGAAAAAAAAAAAAACAATTTGCAGTCTAACAGCATATCTTCTATTTTCTATATGCGGAAATTTAGCGACGAAACATCTCTAGGAATCCCGTTTTTATTTATTTCTGGACGGTACATGCCGTGGTAAAGAAACGTAATATTTAAGAGTAGATCAGTTTAATAATCAGCTTGTTGTTCATAATCTAGGGATATAAGAAATTAAAACTTAACTATTTTTCTTTCCCATCGCATTTTGTAATTTTGCAATTCTTCAACGACATGTTGAAAACCATGTCTAAAAACAAATATTTTTTTTTTATATTTGCTACTTTTCGTGCTCTAGAAAGTTTCGTTAAATATCTGTATAAAAATTAAAGGATATTTTTTAAAGTTTACTTTGGGAAATTTTATTTTTCTTTAATAATTGGTTTTTTAACAATTTTCAAAAAATCCCTTTTCAACGTGTGATTTGTTTTATTTTAAGCTTTCGTAACCATTTTTGAAATGTACTTATTTTAAATTAAATTATTTTCGTTTTTTATATGTAAATGGTAAAGGAAAAGGCGATGGAAACTGTAGACAGATGATAGTTATTTACGGGCGTCAAAATTACTTTTAAAATTATCAATCTTTAATTGCCGTTTTAACGGATTAATATCTTTAATAATTCGTTCTAAGGTTTCCAAACTTATAGTAAAAAAACTATCTTTGCTTCAATTTATATTATTATTATTATTAACTTAAACATCTTACGCATGTGAATAAACATTATGGTATGCTTTCTTTTACATTATATAATGCTTTATCATCTCCACGAATAATAACAGTTTTAACTGTTTTATACAATCTATCAATGAAATTATGGACCACACTTATATACATTTAGCCCACTTTCAGTTAAATTAAAAGTTCCGTCACGCTAAATTTTTAGTGAGTTCATATTTCAATGCTAAAGCCATTTGCAAATATTTTCTTGGTTTTCATTGAGATTTCTTCAATCTGAAAACCAGTGGCGTGGCGTCCGGTCATCGCTGGATGCTGCGATGACCAAGCAATATTTTAAAACTCTTAATAAGCTTTTAAAACTCTACGATCCAGTTTTAGCAGAACATTTGGAGTTCATGTATAAGTAAAGGTAAGATTTAAAGTTTCTTTTTTGAACATTCAACCATTGAATTTTAGAGTTAATAATTTTTCACCACAAACTTAAATAATTGCGATGACCACCGAAAATTTTCACGCCACGCCACTGCTGAAAACCATATACAATTTCATCTCTATTGACAGTAGAGTTACCATTTTGAACATTTTTTCCCACGATTTGTTTTTCATCATTGAAAAGCTGAAAATATAGCAAGAGTGCGCTGCCCAACATTGTAAATAAGTCCATAGCTTTCAAGCAATGAAACACTGTATCTAATTCTGAAATAGCTCTGAAACATCATACTTCTACTTCTTTTTTGATTACATATTTAAACACGCTCAGTTCTAAAAGATTTACCGACTTCATCATGACTCTATAGTGGCCTTGATTAGAATAAAAACAAAACTTGTATTCATCAGACCTTATTGATCTCCTAAATTGCTCCAAATTCCAGTGACAATGCTCTAGTCTACATTGTAGAATCACTTTAAGTTAAAAGGGTGTAAATATCTATTGCATCCGGCTCACACGGCTGAAAGTTCCTAATTTAAAAAGTACTTGCTGATATTGTCTTCATGGTCTCGGTCCATCATTGTACATTAGGATGGATGGAAAAAATCTAATTTTTTTAAATCAACTTCTCATAGCGCGGGAAAGTTGCCTTTTGTAATTAGAAGAATAACGTACATTTTTTTTTTTTTTAAATCGGTTAATAGTTTCTTTAGGTCGCGCATCGCACTTGAAGTTCGGAAAAATTGATCAAAAACGACATTTTTAAAAATTAATGTTGAAAATGTTTAAAAAAATCGCACCCATTTTTAATAGTGCGTAAAAATTGCCTTTTAGAAATTGAAAAATAATGCAATTAAAAAAAAAAAAATTCTTTGATATCTTTCGGTCGCACATCGCCGTTGAAGTTAGCGAGATATTATCAAAATTGACAATGTACATATAAAAGATGAAAATTCAATTTCTTTTCTCGTCTACGTGTAATAATATAAAAATATTACTTTATGTGCATATAAACGTAAAATAAAACCAATTTTAAAATAGATTAATACTTTTTGGTCGAGCAAAATATTATCAAAATTGACAATGTTTCATGTAAAAGATGAAAGCTCAATTTCTTTTCTCATCTAATTGTAATAATATAAAAATATTATTTTATGTACGTAGAAACGTAAAATAAAACCAATTTTAAAATATATTAACACTTTTTGGTCGTGCATTGTTTATAAATTATGAAATATTTAGAAAAATATACTTTTCAACTATTGAAATGTAGTTCATTTTATTGAAATTTAAACAATTATATTGAACAAATTTAGGACACTACTTAATGTGACATTTTTTAATAGGTATGGTTGTATCAATATTAAACAGGTTTAACTGAAACAATTTTAGTCAATGTGCATTGAAGTAATTTTAGAGAATAGTTTTTGTTCTTTCGTACCTTCATTATTACTAAAGGTAAGGCCTTGTACTGCGATTTATTATCAAATTTTGGTATTAGTGATCTCGAAAGCAAAGTTGATCTAACATGGCCGGCTCTGTTATTAGCGCAGCATACTTTTTCAGAAGCCTCAGACACGAGTTTCGCACATCGTTCCACTGCTTGAGCAGTGGAAAATTCTAAAGTGAGCAATTATGAATTTGTTCAATATAATTGTTTTAATTTAAATAAATAAAATTGCTGAAAAGTATACTTTTCTAAAAAGTTTCATCATTTATAAACAATGTACGTCCAGAAAGTATTAATCTATTTTAAAATTAGTTTTATTTTACGCTTTAATGCACATAAAATCAATATCTTTATATCATCACAAGTAGATGAGAAAAGAAATTGAGCTTTCATCTTTTACATGAAACATTGTCAATTTTGATAATATTTTGCTCGACCAAAAAGTATTAATCAATTTTAAAATTGGTTTTATTTTACATTTCCATGCACATAAAGCAATAATTTATATTATTATAAGTAGACGAGAAAATAAATTCAATAGCGATGCGCGAACTAAAGATATTAATGATTTTTTTTAATTGCATTATTTTTCAATTAAAAGGAAACTAAAAGGTAACTTTTACGCACTATTAAAAGTGGGTTTGATGTTTTAAACATTTCCATAATTAATTTTTAAAAATGTCATTTTTGATCGTTTTTTCTGAAATTCAAATGCGATGCGCGATCTAAAGATATTAAAAGATTTGATTTCTTTTTGTGTGTGTGTTATTCTTGTAATTACAAAAGGCAACTTTTCGGAACTATTAGAAGATGATTTGAAAAAATTTGATTTTTTTCACCCACCCTACTGTACATATGAAACATTTTCTAACGGATTTAAAATCGATTAGGCGTTGATAGTGAAAACATACATCACTGATTTGTTATGAATGAATTTTCCACATACAGTTTCTCCAATGAGATTAATTTTACATAAAATTCTTCACATGTAATGCACATTAATAACATTGTAGAGCAATAAAAAATATACATATTTATTCAACTTCTTGTAAACGATACATAGCTCTCTGGAAAATTTAAAGACTTACCCAGACACCTTTTGCTGTTCAGCTTTATCACATTCACTATTCATAACTTAATGTAAAAGGGAAAGAAAGACATTGTAATGATTTTGCAATTTATAAAAATTGCCAAAAATGATAGCGATCGTAAAAAAAAAAAAAAATCTGTTGGCAATAGCATTTACGTAGTAATTTTTTATCCCTTTGAGACTTGACCTACACGATTGTGTAGGTGATCCGAAAGAAAAAGAAAAAAAACAAAACATTTTCCATATTTCGTGCAATTTAAAGATTAAGCCTGTACCCTCAGAAATTCTGTGGATTCTTCCTTGTCATACCCTAACATTGGTTATTTTTTATTAATTAGGAGAAAACACCAAAACAATAAAAATTTAAAATGGTAAAAAATGGTTACTAAACAATATTGAAAGTCACGTTAAAAAAAAAAAAATAACCAAGCCAACATTTTCTTTATATATATATATATACATATATATATATAAGAAAATAATTCTTTTTTTCACACTTAATCTGCATTTACACTTGTGTATTTCTTATTACAACAGGTGTTATTAAAAAGACAATTTCTCAAACAAAATCTTTTCTAAGCACAATAACAAACAAATAAAATGTGACTGAAACAATTTAATTTCGCACTTCTAGAACTTTTTAAGACTAAACCTAACAAAATTATTCAGCTTTAAATAAAAAAAAAAGTGAGACATATTCTCACTCATTATGTACATGGGAATCATAATTTACTTTTCCGAGAAGAGAAATTTAATCTTTCTCTAGTACATCTCGTAAATGAAAATTTGTGCTTTAACTAAGGAGTTAGAAAATTAAGATTTGAGTTTTTTTTTCTTTTACATCACAGCTTGTAATTATTGTTTATTCAACGAAATATTTAATTTAAAAAGCATGTTTACATAGGTTGCTACTTGTTGACTTCTGGGGATTTATTTTAAAATTTCAGAGAAAATTTAATTGGAAAATCTTGAAGAATATGTTGGAATTGTTTATGTAAAATTCTGAGCTTCTTCTGATGTATGAAAAATCACTTCTTTAATCAAAGAGTTTCTAAAAATCATGCTCAGAAAATACAGACAAAATAGTTTAATAAGTTACATTTTATTGTAGGTGTTCTTTACATATGTGCGTAATTGCAGTATGAGAAATTACTAACGAGAAAAACTATAAAAGGTAATTTTAATATGTATTAAATAAAATAAACGGGTTAAAATAATTCATAAAAAACACAATAAAGTAACTATATTAAAAATGATTTGAAAGATTTTAAAGTTACTTCTGATATGAAATCATTATAATATGTGCTTTGCACTCTTGAAGTGAAGCTTATTTACTTAGTCGCAGAAATTCCTGAATTTCCAATTCTATAATTATTGTTTTAACCGTTAAAAACTGTCAAGAAAGTTGCGACAAGATAATTTACCTAAGTGTAAAGTATGTCGAAAGCATACATACAAGTTATGATAGTTGTTTTATATGCTTTAGCAGATCAGTACGCCTTTGACCGGACCCGTCTTAATAAACTTAAATATCAAAATCATTTAGTTTCTCTTTCCACCTCCTTGGCTTCACTCTGTTTCGCGCAAACCTCTATCGTAACGAAACTTTGTTATTCAACGTATCTGGAGGTATATTAGATGAGTGAATGTGGACTTAAATAAGTAAAAAATGTCCTTGGGGAAAAATGGGGGTGAGGTGTGGGGGATGCAAGTATTTTTTGGCAAATGATTAATTAAGAGAACTGGAGCTCTTGGTCAAAATTTTGGACTGGTACCTGAGGCAGGAACTTAATTTAAGAATTTTCTAAAATTACTATTCGGAAATAGTGGTAACTACTATTCATAAATTAACTTTAACAATGAAAGAGGTGATCATTAACACATTGATATAATTTGGAATTAGTTACGAAGCAGTATCAGAAATAAGAGTTGAGTTATTAAAATCGCGCTTAGTAAAGCAAAAAACGATGAATGGATAGCGGGTAGAGGAGATGCAAGTGCTGGTCTCTAAAGACTAATTAAGACTACTGGAGTCTTTGGTCAAAAAGTTGGACAAATACCTGAGCCAGGAACCTAATTTAAGAAAATTGCCGAATTTAGTAATCTGAAATAGTGGTAACCACTACTCATAAATTAACTTTAAGATCGCGTCGGGTGATAATCTGTAATATACTATTAATGTTGATCAACATCTGTATGTTTGTTTTTTTTCTCTGCATATCTGTGCATCACGAAAAGACTAAACATTTTTTTTAGACGTCGAAGAGAATCGAAATTGATGTCAAAAATGCGTAAAAATCAATCATGGCGCAACTTTTTTTAGCGAAGCTCGCTAGGTGATTAACGCAGAAATTTATTAAAAACCCGAATTAAAAAATGGAAAATATTCAACGAAAGCATAGATTTTTATCAAATACACAAATAAACAAATTTTCAAGCTCCAGAAAAGGGGAATTGTAGCTAAAAGTGGGAACACTGTAATGGCGATAAGATACTGGAGGTTTTCAAAGACAAACCGTATGTCATTATCTATTCCACCTAGGGACGTGAAATTTCGAACTCACTCTCAAAAAAAAGTTTCCTTTCAGAAACTCGAAAACAAAAAAAAAAATTAAAATCCTCCCACTATATGTTGAAATATGAACTAAAAATCTCATTTACTAAGTTCAGTTTTTTTCATCGGCAATAAGACGCCCACATGTCTGGCACTTGAGTTTTGTGTACGTGTGTTGCTTTCTTCCCGCTTCTTTCTCTTCTGTCTTCCCTCTCAGATCGATTACAATTGCTCTCTACTGTTTGTAATGATAATATTTGTACTGTTGATGTTGAATGATCTTAAATAACTTCGAAGATATGTTCGTCTTCTTCTCAAAGGAGTCCGTAGAGATGAGAGAGGTCACTAAAATACCCATTGACAAACTGACTGCGCTGTGCTCTAGAAGTTCTTGAAACTTGTACTAGTAAAACTGGCTGAATTGAAAAAAGAAATAAAAGGCATTCAATAAATAAAATAATTGAAAATTAGAAGAAGTGGGCAAAAATATTAGAACTCAGAAATGTGTAACAGGCAGCCTTGGAATTACATTATCCACATTATCGACTATTGTAAAAAAATGGGAAGAAATTGAAGAATATTATGTAAACTGTGGGGAATAATCTGAATTTCAGGACGCAGTAAAAACAAGCAGTTACTTTGATGTGAAAGAAAAGTTGATTTCTTCATTCATTACAGCACGAGAAATAACACTGTTTTTACAGGTACACTCCTACATAAAATGAGCTGTAAATCTCAAAGGAACTTGAGTTGAAAGATTTCACAGCTTCGTAAAGCTGGCCTCACATATTTAAAAAATGACACAGTGTTGTTCATTAAATTAACTGTAGCGCATAAATAAGTGTCGATCTGGAATTTCTAGTAAAATGGTAATCAGAAATATTAGCTGAACACATAAAGGGGATGTTAGCATCAGATGTTTAAAAAACGACAAAATATTTCCACTGAAATACGAGGCAAGGGGAAAATATTGGATGGCTGCGGTATTATTTGACAAGTGGTTAAAGGATTTAGATGGGAGAATACAATCTTTAAAGAAATTTATTTTTTTTTCATTGCTTTGTGTCCTGCTCATACCACGATTATGGTTTTTCCGAATATTAAAGTGGTTTCTTAGCCTGCAAATTGTTCCTCTAAAGTGCAACACATGGATAACGGACTTATCCGACCAACATACATTTAAACATAAAACACTTCTTACCAGGAAAATTCTTGGTGATATAAAAGAAAACTCTCAGTAAAAGGTGGACATTTTCTGCAATTATCGAAGAGATGAGCATCGTGCGACAGACATGGAACACAGTTACTCAACGAACTATTAGTAATTGCTTTTAAGAAACAGGTTTTCAGCAGAAAAATGTGCTGGAATTTCTACATCACATCAGTGAAAAGTACGTGTAAATTTTCTGATCTTGTGACGCTCAGCTATCTATTTCTACGTGAGAAAATGTAAGTTACAGCTGTAGTAATGGATCGGATGAAAAAAATGAAATAGAGAGGGAACATACAACATTCAAAGAAGCAGTTACAGGCTTGGATACTTTGAAACGGTATTTGTTGATTAATGGTGTTGATGACACTGTTTGCGCGGATTTGAAAAAAGAAAATCGATAAAGAGGTTTTGAATGCAAAATCGAATTAAATAAATATATTTCTATAAAATATTTCCTTAAAAATATATATCTTTAAAATTTCAATAAATAATATTTTTTCTTAATTATAATGCTTGTGATTTACAGTAAAACATAAAAAATCCTTAATTATACTTTGTATTTTCAGCAACAAATGCCTAACATCAATATTAACGTAAGTGAGCATTGTTCTTTTTAGTTATATCAGCTTTTAAAACTTTTTCTATTTTATAAAATAAATCCTTTGATTATCCTGATTTAACGAACAATAATGGTAGACAAAACGATTGGCTAAATTGAGGTTCGACTTTAGTTATTATCTATAATATTAATAGCAACGTAATAGCTGCAATATGTATTTAAATATTTTAATTTTTATGAATTGAAATTTACAATATGTTTTGTGTTGGGATGATCATACAATCTCATAGATTTACATATACATTTGGGACAAGCACAAATCATATATATTCAGTTTTGTATGTACAGTAAAAATAAACATGTTTTAATAAAAAAAATAATAGTATCAAAAACAAAACATACATTATATATCAGAATATTAAAATGCCATTACTAGGGTATGTTCTGAATAAAGATTTCCTTTTAACCAGAATTTTCATTCATAACATGATTTGTTTTTTAAAGAAAACTCTTCTTTACCGAAAATTTATCGTTGTACTTTGTTAAAGTAGAGCAGGTGTTCTTAAGAGAACATTTCAAATAAGAAAACATCGTTGAAAAGGCCAAGAAAACAGGTAAAGTTTTATTGACTAAAGGAAATCGCTTTCAAACTATTAATCTTTCTTGATAAATGAACAGAAAAATGCCTTTAAAATGTTTTTTAATATGTATACACATCACGATTTACGCTGTTCTTTATATGAGTATAATAAAACATCTTATCCATTTAAAATAGATTATAATTTAAAAATATATTATAGCTTACAAAATTTATATTCGTGTTAATTTTTCAAGTTCTATTCCCCATACTCCCTTTCAGTATACCTAAGTAAAAATTCACAGTGTTACATATGTACGTATTTTTATTTAATATGATATAAAAATGTCTGTACAAAAAATTAATATACAATTACTATTATTATTTTTTTTTTGTATACTCATTTTGTACGTTTTCCATGTAATTTGTTTTTTTCTTATTTAAATCCAAAAACCTTACTTTAAAGATTCAAAATGAAACAAAGTGAATTCACATAATAGGTTTTAATGAGTGAAACTGAAATATACTCTGGAAAGTATTTTTTTTAAACGATTTTCGCATGTTATTAACTTCATTATACTTTACCAATTGATTTTCATTTTGAACTTTGTTATTTCTATTGTATTTTACAATATTTTAATTTTTATATATATTAACTTTCTTAAAATATATTAATCACATACTTAGTTTTCCCCTAAATTTCTAAATTTTTACTTTAGTAGTAATTAAAAAAAAATTCCTTTCTCCCAGAAATTATCATTATCTTTGAGTATCGTAAATTGCTAGTTGTTTAATAACAATTTAACATTTTCGACTTTGTACCCTTTTCTTCAATATTTCAATCTGAAACAGTTTTTCGTAATTTTATGGCTAGAAGTGTCTAATCCATCCCAACGCATTCCTTTAAAATGTTTCTCATATTGACATTTTTACTATTGTAAGAGTCCGCAGAACGACATTTTTTGATGGCCTTGAAGAGAAAGTCTATTGGCGCCGGTGGGAGCTGATTCGAAATAACGACGGAGTCCTAAGAGCCATTCAGTTTCTTTAAGAGTTGGCATGGGGATGGTTTGCTCATGCTCTGGCCTTTCCTCCGCATACGATTGTTTAAAAGTGTGTTTGTCTGATATTTTCGGTAACTCAGACCATGTCTCCAGTTTGTCGTAGCAACAAACTATCTGAACCCTTAAAATCCTTCATGTCTAGCATCGAGGTTAATATGTCAGGTTGCTCTTTTAAAAGGTGTTCTTGTTTCTCCTCTTCCGAAGCCAAGCAGAAAGAGCCTTCTCAAAAAAAAAAAAAAAAAAAAAAAAAAAAAAAAAAAAAAATTGCCTTCCGAAAATATTTTCGTGAAGGGGCAATTTCATCAGATGCAATTCATACGGCAAAAACGCATGATTAATGTAATTTTCGGTATTCTATAATTTTTAGCAACTTTTATCTATGTCAGAGTTCTCGCATTCCTCTTCTTCTATGAATTTGTTTTTTTACATCTGAACTCATGCGCGTTCTATTATGTTGGGTTGAGATTTTAAGAAATCCGAAAATCTGTATGAACAACACACATGAGAATGACAAAATGCAAAAAGGCAATGTGAATCTGATAACACTGGACAACAGTGGTTTTGTCCTAGAACTAAAATTAGTTGATTCTAGATCAGTTTTTGTCGCTGATTCCGAATATACTTTCCGTTTATCTCTGGGTGGTCCAGGATTTGAGAAATTTGCATATTTAAATTTATGCAAATTTAAGCTCTTTAGTGCTATTTTAAGCAAATTTTAGATACAATATATGTCACATCTAATTACTTTTTATAGATAATGACTACTTGATTATTTGCTTCAGATAAATGTCACGATTTGCATATTCTTAACATTTATTTATCCGTTATTAAGCCTAATTTGCATATTTTTAAATGGTGTAATGTTTACATCACTGTCAACTTTAAAATAGTGGCCACAGGATTGCCGTAATGTTTTTCTAGACTATATTTTTATGCTGATTTCAAATCTGCAGTTTGTTTTCTTATGTCATGTCTAGTTTTTGAGTAAGATGAATTTCTACTTTTGCACGGTATTAACACAGGATTGATATAAAATGCTTTTTAGGGTGTGTGTAGTATAATTCATTAACAAGAAGGTGAATAGGGTAAGATTCATATCAGTGACATAAACAGAAATTTATGTAACGAAAAAAAAGTAAGTAGTAGAATCTATCCTAGCTAGTTGAAGTTTATCATACAAAGTATCATAAAAAGCTATTTCTGGCTTTTTTGACAAAATATAAATTTTCTCTTTTTTCAAAAACTAGACATGATAGAAGAAAACAGATACAAGATTTGAAATAAGCTAAAAAAACTGGTTTAGAAACATATTAGCGTACTCGTGCGGCAGAAATATTTGAATGTAAAGAAACATTATTAGAAAAACATTAAAAATATGCAAATTAGGTGCACTATTTCACAGTCACATGTCAGTATAATCTCAGAAATAACGTTTTTGTGAAATAAATTAGGTAGTAATCATAACATAAAACAAAAAAACATGTCTGATATTGCTTTATACCTTAAAATTGCAAATAGTTGTATAAAATTTACTAAATTTCATAAATTGAAATATGCAAATAGCTCTCAAACTTGATGTGCTGGAGTAAATCTAAAACAAGATTCGGAATCAGCACAAAAAAACCGCATAGAAAACATTTAATTTTGTTTTTAGGACAGAGCAAACGTTCAAATATGTTGACCAGTGTAACCAGACCACTGCGTGCGAGCCTCGAATAATATACAATTGTAGTGCAAGAAAAGTTCTTTTAACACCTCGCCCCTTCTCTCCCTACTGATACGTGACAACACCGCACCTGCACAAGATAATTTTATTCCACCCTTCCCAGTTATCATCCACTAATCCTTTTTCCTCCCCCCTACTTTTCAACGAAATACAGGTATAAATTTAAAACGTACCAAAATATATAATTCGTAAAAAAGAGAGTTTATGCAACTTTAGTTTGTAAAATGGAGAGGATTTTAAAATTAGTTCAATAGGATGCTGGTTGGGACCAGTTCATTAGTTCGTAAAATAGAAAAAATCGTTAAAAAGAGCTTCCTAAATTTGAGCGTTTACTGTAGTTGAAGTGAGATGAGATCATTACAAAGTCAATCCCCAGTGATGTAGGCTCCAGATCCTAATGTCACAAGAGCAATATGCACTGTAAGGGATGCTGTCTTACGCATGTGTGAAGCGTGGGATGACTCGATTGGCGTTTCGGAGGCTTTGGATGTAGTTTTTAGTTTTATATAGTGCTGTCATTTGATGGTTATGAGATGAGGTAATTGCTGTTGAATGTTGTTAAGGTTGCATGTTTGTTTGTGTCACCACTGAAGAGAGGTAACTGGAGCCTATGGGAGTTGAACCAGGGATCGAATGATCAGTAAGCGAAGACGTTAGCGTCTAGCAAAAGGCGTAGTCAGTTACTCTAAACTAGTAACTCGCTTTATACTAATCAAGTGAAACGAGATTATTACAGCATGTATACATGACCTGTTTTCCTGTATACATTGTACACATGAAAATATCAAACTCCTCCATTACGGATTTAAAAAAAATATATATTGCCGCTGTAAGTACTCTCAGTTAATAATACTCAGATGAGACAGCTAATAAGCAATTCTCGCAAAACTATAACATAGTTTATTTAACATTGTATGGAGAAAACATATTTACATCTATTTTTTTTTCGATATCCTTTTAATATAATATGTCTTAATATCTTTAATTGATGTTTTGATACGCTATATGCTAAGCCCTACAGTACCATCCGTGAAAAGGTATATAGATTAAGTATCATTTATGAAAACAAAATAAGTAACAAAATAAATGTATATTACTAAACTTAATTAAAAGTATATACTTCAAGTCGTTGCGTGATATTAAAAATACATTCATCTTCTTTATATACAATTTAGTCCATTACATTCGAACGTCTTGGCTTTTTCTTATGTGTGTTTGCTATCTAAATGAATAACACGAAGAAGATATTAAATACTTATTCTTCAAACACAGAATGCATTAAAATAACCATCATTTTTAATTTCTAGAGAGATCATATTGTACAACTAAAAAAAAAGTTTAAGGAAATCTAAAAGGAAAAAAAATAATGCCTGGAAAACCACTTTAAATTATTTTATGTTTTTTGCATTTAAAAAATTGCACTTTTTAAAAAGGTATGTTTAATTTATATCAAACTGCATCTTCTGATTTTTATAATAAAAAGTTTTTTTTTTTTTTAATTGCACTGCGGATTTAGTACTTCTAATTATTATTTTTTTGTTTTGTTTTGTTTTTCAGAAATGAGTAGTTTCCTTAAAAAAAAAAAACAGTTGTGTGTTTCGGAAGGAAAAAAAGGAGAAAAGAAACA
The DNA here is from genome assembly GCA_963932465.1 of Maratus speciosus. NCBI lineage: Eukaryota > Metazoa > Arthropoda > Arachnida > Araneae > Salticidae > Maratus > Maratus speciosus. Next base: position 185,822,895 of record OZ010800.1, read on the forward strand.
CTTTTTTTTAAGATGTGTATTCTGTTACATTATTATCCCTTTTCGATGTAAAGAGATTAAAACAATACTAAACAAATGTAAAGTATGTAAATTCTATCGACATATTAAAAAAAATATTTAATGAAATGTAACTATTTAAATCATGAAGAAATTTCCATAATTGAGACGCACTATCACTTTTATAAAAAAACTCATGTTAAAAAGAAAATTCGTATTACTCAAATTGTTCTGTTCCTTCTCTTTAATTACCATATCTTTTTGTTGCACACAAAGACAAATTACAGTTTGAATAAAATTTTATTGAAAATAATCTTTTGACTCATCATTTGTACATATTTATATGTGTGTGAAGATTTAATTATAATAATTTTCGAAATAGTTGAGATTTATGGATATCCTAAACATTTCTGGCAAAACATGTTTATGATTTCGTTTTTGAAATTTGCCTCTGAATACCTTCCTATTAATAAAGGGAAATACGCAACAACATTATTTTTAAAATGTTCATTTGATTAAGTTCTTTTTTCAATAACAATTACTAATAAATATAAATTATTTATTTGTTTATATATATGTGCGTATGCAGATTTCTTTATAATATTTCTGGAATGAATTTCAGTAGATGGACGTTTTACAGGTTTTCGGACAGAATTGTGTTATGTATTCTCATTTAAATCATGCTTGTGTATTCCTTCCTTAACTTATTTCCTGCTAGTGTTGCGTTCACGCAAACAAATGCGCATTCTTAAATTAATTATCAAGATACAACTAATTGCAAATTAAAAAAATTGCCTTATTTAACAACAAAAGCTTTTATGTTTTTTTTTTTTTTTGTTTTTTTTTGCCATTAATTAATGCGAAGATTACCTTTCAAAATTTGTGGTGGCAAACGTTTTTCTACAAAAAAGTTGAATATCTCTATGTTTTAGTTTCATTTGTAAATGTTTTAAAATAAGGAGAAAGTAAGCAAAAATTTAAAATTTTCAATAAGAAAACAGAGTCTACAGCTCTATCTAGATTGGCTTTTAAAGACAATATTAAGACCTGCTGATGATTTTTATGAATGAGTTTTTCTTAATTTTGATGATTTAAAAATTATTTCTAGATATTCAAACCTACTTAAAGCTTTTATACGAGAATCTATAGAAATTAGTCCGAAGAAAAACGAAGTATGTAATGACATTATCTCATTTTAGAATCCTAAAGTTTGGTTAAATGTTTTGAAAGAAATACATTTGTAAAGTTAATTTCAGTTTTTCAGGTTTTTGATAATAATGCTATATTAATAATTGCGCCATATACGATGCAATATTGATTTTGATGTTTAATGATCTGTTACAGAAATGTTTTTAGTTTGATATTGTGAAAGTGACTGTGTTGCGCGTAACTTTGCTCCGTGAAGGCGAAGAACTCCCCCCTGATGATGGCTCATTAGAAAGAGCATGAAGCATTGGGTGTTATTTCCTGCTAGTGTTGCGTTCACGCAACCGTAAAAATAAATGCGCATGCTTAAATTAATTATCAAGCTACCACTATTTGCTGCGATATTTTTTATGTGTTTTTAATAAAGTTTTTATATATGCTGTACGCTGATGAGTATCGTAAGTGTCTTTATACATTAACATTTTCAATTTTACTTTCATTTAAGGATTCGTTTCTCATTAATTATTAATTCTTAGGTTTATGTGAAAATAATGAACAAACACACTCTAAATTAAAATGTCTGAAATGGAGTGTTCAATTTTCAGACATTTTAAAATGTCTGAATTTTTTCAGACACTTTTTGCGTCTGAATTTCAGACACTTCAAACGTCTGAATCGCATCCATTTTTTTGTAAGCATCATACGTAGCCATGTTTGACCACGTTGAATCCTGGAAAAATATTTGGCTGTGGTCCTGCCCCCCCCCCCCCCAATACAGCCTGATTTTTTTGGTGCTCTCAGTTTTGGTATACAATTTTCGTTACGTTGATAATTTAAATCTTTTACGACATTGTACTGATTATAATCAATATCGTGAACTTCAGGAGTAGAACAAGATTAAAAAACAAAAAATATTTATCTAAATATTAGATTTTTTAAAATTTATTTTGTTTTTAACCTTATTTTACTTTAAAAGTTCAAAATATTGATTATAATCAGTGCAATTTCGAAACAGATTTAAAATATAAGCTTTACAAATATTGCACATCAAATTTGGGGGCACTACAGTCGTAGGGGGACGGGGCACTTCCCAGTTTGCCCTTCCTTTAATCAAGAAGTACTTTTGCAAAAAACGCAACCCTGCATTATAGTTGTCTAAATTGAGATGTCCGGTATTCGGGAGTATCCGTTGTGGAGGTTAATGGAGATTCTCGAATAGCGAACACCTCTATTTAACGAATACTTTTTTAATCAGCAGACATACATATTTGTATATTTTTACCTCAAAAAAGTAGACATCTCCAATTATCGGACAAATTCCGCGGTCCCGAAGTGTTCGCTATTAAGGGCTTTTAAGGTACATAGATAAATATATATATATATTTTATAATCTTGTCCTACTCTAAAAGTTCAAAATATTTATTATACTCGGTTGAATGTGGAAAAAGATTTAAAATATCAGATGTACGAAAATTGCAAAAATCCCACCCCCCACCCCCCCCCCCCAAAAAAAAAAAAAATTAAAATATAAAAAAATATATTGCCACATAGGCAATTTTACATATACATCACTTGATAATCACAACAGCCATTTAACTATGAATAATGAAAATAAATAAATAAATATTCTACTTTAATAACATTGGGGAAAAAATGACTTTGGTATTTTGTTAAATATATTTGCGTTTTTAAACTTGTCCTACTCTAAAAGTTCAAAACTTTCATTATAATCAGTGCAAGATTTAAGATATCAGCTTTACAAAAATTCATGCAAAATCCCCCCCTCCCCCCCCCCAAAAAAAATGAAAATACTTATTTCGTTTTTAAAAAAATTATATTTCCACATGGACAAGTTTTTATGTAGATCAGAGGGTACTCACAAAAGCTATTCAACTATCAATAAAAACAAATAAGTACATATTCTATATTAAAAACATGAGGAAAAAATAACTTATGATTTCCAAACTTCTTTCGTCTTAAATATATACAGTAACATCTGTCATTTTTGTATTTTTCGTATAAGTGCATATAAATAAAGTTACCACAATTTTAAATACGAAATCTAGTTAGAGGTTTTTACTTTTTCCCATTATAAATTTCAAATTACTTTTTTATTAAAAATAATAAAAAAATCAGTATTAGAGTTGATTGCAAATCAAATACATATGTATATTTTTACAGGCAGGTTCATATAATAGACCAGTCTCATTTACTTTATTTATCTTTTTTTAATCTGCGGTTTTATGCCAGGAAGTAAGAAAGCATTAGGTCATCTTTCAAAGTTTTTTTTTTCTTTACTTTCTTGTGGCCGTCATTTACTGCGAGATAAAAATTATCCATTGAAATTGAAACTAAGAACTGACATTGAATATATAATTCGTAATAAAAAAGAACGTCATAAGTTTAAAAATATATACTTCTAGAATTAGTGGGGTTTTTTGCGAACAGATTCAAAACTAATTAAATTTCATGCAGGATTTTGTTTAGTACAATAAATAAAATCATAAAATACACTAATTTTACTACTATAAAGAAACTTACTTGAGTTGCTGCAAGAGGTAAGAAATATTCCTCGATTTGAAATTTTAAAAACTACCACAACCACAGTGAGGGAGAAAGACTTTCATCAGTTTAAAAGGTAATCCCATAATACATCCGACTAGCCATATTTAAAGAATGAGATGTTTCATCCTAAAAACAGGACCCGCCAGACAAAAGTTTCTTTTTTTTTGCCAGTTTCGACAGGACGAAGATGAATAACACAATATTATTGATATAAATTGATACGAGTTAACACTAAGCCCATTGCACACGCTTTGTAGAATTTCCGGGTGTAATCTTCAACCGCCGTCTACTTCTGTTCTGTGTCTATCCCGCCCTTGTATCGACGACAGCTTCTAAGAGACATTTGATGTCGAGCACACACGTCAGATGTATGTATTCAATAAATAAATACTCCAAGTTAATACGAATTAAAATCACAGTACGCATACATTTCGCAAAAAACGAATTAAAATACACGCGTACATAAAAACAAACTTTGTTTGAATTACAACGTATACCACTTCGAACGAAGACATCTAAAACGCATGCGCAACTGGGAGTGCTAGTGCCTCCTGGTGGTTATTGCGTCGGAAGAATCAAAACATCTTAAATTAAGACACGTTTAAAGCAATGAAGTGTCTTAAAATAAGACGTTTGCGGATATTTTAGACATTATTCTCAGTTCGTTTACACCATGGTCATAGTAAGACGCTTATGTATCTTAAATTAAGACATCTATAGTGTCTTAATTTTCAGATTAAGACACTTAAGTGTCTAAAATTCTTTTTCAGTCACATATGTGTCTAAATTTAAGACGCTTCTATTTGCAGTGCAGTAGTGGGGATTAAAAAATTATATGTTCCAAGTACTTTTAGTCTGGAATGGTGAGACTGAAAACATTTTTTAAATAAAGTTTGTAAATATGTTTAGAAAAATAACTTTCGAAGAATATTGCAGTCTCTCCTAAAAAGATACTAGAAGGAAGTGGTCATATGCTTACTTGATGAAAAATAAAACTAATCGTGCATTTATATTAAGCACATAGAAACGGGAGAACCTTTCTCAAAACAAACTTTGAGTGTTTCTACATTCTTTCGCTATTTATTTAAACAAATAACGTTTTTTTAAGAAATATGATTGTGCTATAACAAAAGACTGTTAAAAAAGCTTTCGAATGGTTTTTGACTACCATTGATATCATTCACCGATGAGCATTTTGCAGGTACATAAAAAGAGAAATGACTACTTTATAAATAATATATATATATATAATATTTAATGGACAGAAATCATTGTAAAAAATATAATAAAATTCAGGATCGTTATTTATCCTTTAGAATACTTGAAAGACATGCCAATTTTTTAAAAAGCAATATAAAACTTATATTTTACATATATATATATATAGTAAAATTTGCGAAAACGGAACCTTTCTAACACATCATTCAGCTTCATCTGGTACTCTTTCATTGTCCTGACAAAAGGAATACCATGAATTTTTATCTTCTAAAGTGGAAACATTTTTATATATTTTTTTTTCGAAACACGTGCGAATTCATTTTGACTGGTTTTAGTGTATACGTTAATTTTCCTACGAAATACTCTCATAATTCAATGATTCGATCTTTAAAAGTACATATTTGCGTTTGCGATGAATAATCTGCGTATATAACTAAATACCAGTACCTATTCATACATTAATTCTTTTCATAGCCATTGTCAGATGTATACACATACACCTAAGTTCAAATATAACGATATAAGTTGCTTGTAATTAAACTAAATCAGTAACATTTTTAGACGTATATATTTTACTCTGATATCAATGCAATGCTTTTAAGCGTAGGTATTTTATATTTTTTAAGGTAATATCATTTTAATTTTTTTAAACAATGAAAATTTGTAATAAAGGAATATGTAGCGTTCAGAAGATAGTTTAGGAGTAAGTAAATTCTTTTGTTTTCTCAAAATGTATCCGCCAATTATTAAAAATGAATTACACAAATTTTTGAAAGCGACGTTACTTGTAAATTAGCTGCATTTTCAATTCTAATATCTTTGTGATAAATGACGAAAATAATTTTTATAAGTGACTCATTTTGGAAAGAATGGTCTCATAAAAAATACTCTCATAAAATACATAATATGAACTTTAAAAAATCACTGTTTACATAATAGGGGACAAATACTAATAATGCAGATGTTACAAGTTTAAAAGTAAATACAATATGCGTCTAAAACATTCGGTGAATGGAAGCATACAGTAAATAAAACAAAACATGGAAAAATACCTTTATCACCTTCAAAGTAACATCCGTAGGCCACAATATACTTATGACATCGTTGATAAAGTTGCTGGAATGAGTCAGCGAAGGCCCCTTTTGTGATCTGCCGAAGTACAGATGTCACACATCGTCGGATGCCTGGCACGTCTGCGAAACGCCTTCTCTTAATGACTCCCTTGAGGCGAGGGAGAGAGGCAAAGAAAGGTGCAAGCGCCAGATGAGGCGAGTACGGTGGATGTGCGATAACAATTTCACGATGTTGGTCACACGATGAGACGTTCCGGGCACGGATCGCAGTGTGCAAGCTCTGTTGTCATGCAGCAGACTCCACTTTCAACTACTGTACATCTATGGGTTAACACATCGGATGTGTAACAGTAAACGCTTCAAAACTGTCGTAAATATTCGGCATCAACAGTTTGCCCTTGCTGGACAAAAACATTGTCCTTGCTAATTCTCAATTTTTCCTATATTCATCGTAAAGACAATCGGCGATTGTTTACCAGCATCTGTAGCAACCGATTGATGTTGACTTTCGTCACACTTGTTGAGGATCGACCTGAACGTGATTCGTCATTCACGGTATCCTTTCCTACCCGAAAACGTTTAACTTAGTCGTGCACGGATTTTTTGCTCGCTGCGTGTGTTCCGTACACCTGAAACATCATTACATGCGATTCTGAGGCGATTTTCCCCAATTTGTAGCAAACCTTGATGTTTGTCCTTTGCTCCACTACAATATGATGTGAGTTTTCAAGCATACACCGTTCGACTGCCCATAACAGACTGTTCTGAAATGGGTTTTTGCACTTCTTGCTAAGTGCCGTCTCTCCATTGGTCTCTACCTGCGTATGCGCTAGGACGCTTTTTTAATTCGCGTTGTTTATGATATATCCACTCATTCATCGAAATTTTTAGACGCTCTCTAATTTTACCTAGCATTATGTTTGCACATGAAAAAACAAAAAAAATACATTTTAAAATTTTAGTTACTTGTTTTCATGGAAATGCACTTCCTTTGTAAAAGTGTCATGTACAATTGTTTTTCAAGAGGTAAAATTGATACAGCAGAAGCTTATTATAAATTGAAAAAACATAAAATTCAATTTTATTGAAATTTATTTAACATATTTCCGGCAAGGTGACACTATAAATGAAAAAGAAAATTGTGTTGTGCGATTACGTAATTGTGACAGCGGGTATGGTTTCCCAGAATATTAAAAAATATATTCTAATTTTTTTGTTATTGAATTCCCTATTATGAGCACTACCAGCATAAAAACCTATCGTCAGTTGAATTTTTTTTTTACCTAAACATAAACTTGACCGACGCAGTTGCTTATTCTGATTCTTTAAATAAAAAAAAAAAAACATCAAAGTATCATTTTTTTTTAAAAAATTTGGGTTATCGTATTTCCTCCCATAAGAGGATTTAAACGTAAAAAAAATAATTGTTGAATCTGTATTCCATGAATTTATCTAGAAGTATGGTTTTCATATGAGAAAACATTAACAAATCTATATTGAAGTTTTCATTATGTCTTTGCCCACCTGGTGCGCATCCAACGTAAAAATACAAGGCTTTAAAAATTTTAAGAAACATAAAACAGACGCGACAGAAGCGTATTATGAAGTTTTATTTTAAAAGATTAATATCAATTTTATTTTAAGATATTTAGGTCAAGGGAACGCTAGAAACTAAAAGTAATTTTTTGTTGAATCTGATTTACCTAATTTAAAGTTGGAGTATACTAATATTAAATTTAATTAAATTTCAAAAGAATCATGAAAATAAAGTAGATATTAAATTTTGTGTGTAATTCACAGCTCTGTCACTCTTAAATTATAAACAGAATATCATAATATATTTTGATCAAGCAAAAATTATACAGGGGGGTTGAGCACAGTGGTTATAAACTTTCAGAAGATACAGATGATGGGAAATCACATGGTTGGAAAAGCTCTCTTACGCGTGTTAGTCTCGACACAAAACACATGAAAGGAATGACACGAACAGGGTGAGAAAAGATGATCTTTACTCTCAGTATTAATACATGGAAATTATTCAAGAGAGAAACATTCGCCTTGCATACATTATTTGAAATGAAAATCAAATTTCAAAGAGATTGCTTAAGAGGCGCAAAGCAAACATAGTGAAAAATATTCCATGCGGAGACTCGAACCCGGGCCATCAGTATAGCGCACTGAAGTTCTACCGACTAAACCACGTGGAACGATACCCAGCCAGGAAAATTTCTCACTATTATATGTTAGCAAGGCTACAAACGCAGCACAAGATGGAATATTTATCATGAGCCACCTAAATAGGGCAAACACGAATTTTAATTAAATCCAGCATCGCTAGAAACTATATTAATACATGGAAATTATTCCAGAGAGAAACATTCGCCTTGCTTACAATATTTCAAATGAAAATGAAATTTCAAAGAGATTGCTTAAGAGGCTCAAAGGGCAACATAGTGAAAAATATATAGTATACTGTGCGTATACTATTCGCTCTCAGAGGATTCCGTACGATAAATATATGGATTATTAATTGTATTATAAAAAAATCGATGCTAAAATAATAATAAGGCTTTTTAAAAACAATACAACATAGGGTTAGATATAGCTGTATACACTAGAAAAGTATGAATGGGTATACCACAAAATTTCAAAATAGATATGAAGCTTTAACCCATTTGTGCCTGAATTTTGGTTTTCTCAAATTTTTTGGTAAAATCACTTTAAAATATTGCAAAATGAACTGGAAAAATACTAAAAAAATTACACTTAATTTTTTTGCATTTATTTAATAAAATGTAATAAAACTACATATGAGTATTTCTAGTAGAATAATATGCATAATTATATGTTTTGTCTATATTTATATTTAAAATTTTTAAAATTGTGTATTATGTACTATAATTAGTATTTTTATGAACTAGAAAAAATATATACTTATTTCTTTACAGAGACTAATAACGTTATAAAGTTATTAATAATAAAATAAGAATAATTGTATTGCTGACTTAAAAGCAATTTATTTCATAAATATCTTTAAAAGGAGATTACATAAATAACTGTCTCCTAAACGTCCAACAATAATATGTGCGCATTTGTGCCTAGAACCCTGTATTTTGGACGTTACAAAAATGCATGAAAAATAGGCTTGAACATTTAATTTCACAATTTAAAAAAAAATATGTATTTAAAAAAAGTCTACAAGCTAAGATTATGGCTTGCGATTTTGGATACTTCATAGATAAAATACAAATAAACTTACTTTTTACATTTCGCCATCTTGAAAAATTAAAAATTTATAAACACCAAAAAAAAAAAAAAAAAAAAAAAAAAGCCTTCATTTAAACAAATAAATATCTACCTTGTGCTGTCATCTCTCGATAATTGATAAAGACGTTTATAATTAATTATTTCATACAATTTTCATGTTATAAAGGAGAAGAAAAATATACTTATTCATGAAAATTTGAAACGTACCAAAAATGGGACACTAGGCACAAATGGGTTAATAATATCAAATATTGCTATTCTGTATAATTATTTCTTTAATCTTAACATAATTTGTTTATGATGAACTTATTTCAGTACTGACATTAAAAAAATGCATATTTAAACTTTATTTGACATTTCATAAAATTAAATTCAACGTTGTAGTAATATTTCCTTTTTACAGTGTAGCTAAATAAAACCCTCGTTCAAAGTTTAAACTAGACATTATGCTAAACGCGTTTCAAAAGGCGGTCGCAAAATATGCAGCGCCGCCTTGGACCGTACCGCGTTTTCAAAGATAGGTTTTTAATTAATTTTGAAAGACACGGGAGGAGAACTGAGAGATTCACTCCATGCAAACTAATCACGAATCCCATAGTATTTATGTAATTAATTTTAATTAAATTAGTCTGTTTTTAACAATTGGACGCTTTTATAGTGCTACTGGACATTGCATTACACAAATATATTATTAAAATTTGTTACCTGGCTCTAAAAGCCGATGGTACATAGAGTACGCAGCCCCTGTCATTATGCATGTCCAAATCGTCCGTGTCTTTAAGGGTTAATAATCTCGGCTAATTAAGGACGATTTTCTTTAGAAAATCATTATCACCAATGCTTTTATACTTCTGCTACGATTGGTAACCCCAGCCCACCTCAACAGATTTGCTGAATGCCGGCAAATCGAAATTTGTATGTAACGGAAAAGTGCGCTGTACTCAAAAACTATGCGACCTAGGGTAATCTCTATCATTTTCCTGCAAGATATAATTAACATCTACTACCTCTAATTTTTTCATAATTTTAGTTTTAGTAGTTTCGGAAATAGATGGGGGTGGGGGACATATTTTTGCGATACATTTTCGATGATATCTCTAAAACAGAATACCTATGATTAAAAGAAATGTATTTTTGAGCTCAGCGTTACTAAAGCTTTCACACGATACACAAAGAAAAGAGTTTTTTTTTCATGTAATATAATTCGCCCCTCTACATTTTTCCTAAATATATTTGTGAATGTTTAATAATCTGTAAATATGTGGGTTAATACTGTTTATTACTTAACCCAGAACTTTCCACGTTCAATAGTTTACGAATAAAATGGCTGTGACAGACATACAGGCACAGGAGTGATCTTATTATGTTTTCGTTTTTACTTTTTAAGTACGGAACCCTGAAAACAGGTTAAACAAAATTCCGTATGTGAAGATTTACATATTTATTTTAAATATATTTTTATTCTTTTATATATAATTATACTTTTGTAATATCAATAAAATAATTTTATTGCTGTGCACAGTAAAAAAACCACTGTAAATTTGCCAGCACAAACTCGATCACAGTTGAATGTACTGTATCTTCTTTGATTTCCTGACTATTTAAACATGGAAAATACACAAGTTGCGTAAAATTAACAGTACAATGTACTGGCAATTTGGACGACAGCACAAACTACTGGCGTCCAAATTGCCAGTACATTGTGCTGTTAATTTTACGCAACAACTGTATTTTCCATGTTAATATAGTCAGGAAACCAAAGAAAGATACAGTACATTCAACTGTGATCGAGTTTGTGTGCGAGATGAACAGTACTTTGTACTGTAAAAATGTCGTTTTTTTTTACAGTGTGATGTCAATTAATAAATTAATTTAGAGCAATAACAATTTAAAATAAATAAATGTACACATTACGTTTTATTTAATTAGCGTTTTTTAATAGCTTTTCATTTCCTATTGTTATTTGAAATTTGATTTATAATATACTTCAAAGATTTCATAAATGGTGAAAGTGCTTACTTTTCATGTTAATCTACATGTGTACAATACATACATTCCATTACTTACATTACATAAAACTTTACTACTTTACGTACATTATAAAGTCCTACTTTACATGCTTATCGACTCTAACCTTTCATTGTAGGGAAATAATTTTAATATTTATTATATTTTAATTACTTAACAGTTTTTGAATAACTTTTGATTGACTTGCCTGTTGTTAGTTAAAAATTATTTTATGGCATACATTAAAGTTTTCATGAATGTCGTAAGTGCTACTTTTAAATGTTTATCGATACATATTTTTTATTATAGAGAAATCATGTTTTTGTATTTCAAACGAATGACATTTCATATATTTCGTAAGATTATTGAATTATTATATAACTACAGTTGTTCTGCCTTCATACTTTCTTCTATCTTTACAAAAAGGATATGTTGGATTCGTGAAAATTTTTGACTTTCGGTTTTTGACGGATTTACACGTTTTAGGTGTCAGAGATTCCGAAAAACACGTTTTTACAAAATGTCTGTCTGTGAGTTTGTGAGTCTGTGACTCTGTATGTCTGTCTGTCCGTCTGTCTGTATGTATGTGACACACATTTTGTTAGCTCACTATCTCAAGAATAGAAGCACAGAATTTAATAAAAAATTATATTCAGTTAGTCCCTGATGTAAATTGGTGCTGATTAGTTTTTGGTGTAAATCGCTTAACAGGTTGAGCTACTATGCAGCATTTCTTACGATTTCCACAATATCCGAATCTTCAGAACTAATGCACTGATTTTCATCAAAATTCAGATTCAGTTAGTCCTTGACATAAATTGACGTTTTATACATTTTGGTGTAAATAGCTCAAAAGGTGGCGCTGCTAGGCTGCATTTTCAGAATTTCCACTGTAGCTCTACCTCAATAACTAATGCACGAATTTTCATCAAACTTCAGATTCAGGTATACCTTGATATCATTTAGTGCTCTTTAAGTTTTGGTGCAAATCACTCAACAGGTGGCGCTTCTGTGTTACACTTTACAGAATTTCCGCTATAGCTGTATCTCAAGAACTAATGTACGAATTTTCATCAAACTTCAAATTCAGATATACTTTGACATGAATTGGTGCTAAATTGGTGTAATTTCATATAATATTTAAATGATTTAATTGCTGTGATTTATATAGAAGAAAGTTTTGTGATGGCCACAATATACTAGTTTATTTTTCCTTAAAGTTTTATTCTTGTTTTAGTATAGCACTATTTAATTTTTTAAATATTAAAGAAAAGTATTGTTAATAGCCAGTCATATTGTACATCACTGTTTATAATTTATGCTCATATACTTCTGAGAAGAAAATATCTCCGTTTTTAATGCTTTTTTTTTTTTTTTTTTTTTTTTTTTTTTTGTAAATTGACTTGTACGATATCTGTAGTCATGCTATTCATTAAATTGTAACCCGTACATAAGGACTTTAAAAAGCATAGTTATAAAATACTTCACAAAATTTAATCATTTAAAAAATGTAAATCAAAGACAAATCTACAAATGTTTCCAATTTAATAAAAAATATTTTCACATCATATCTATACACAAGGTTTCTGCAAATTAGTTCGGCAATTTCGTAAGTTAAGAACTTCCGAAATATTATATGAAATTAACTAGTTGACTGTCAGACTAGTAGTAATATTGCCGAAGTTTATTCATATATGGAGATAGGTGTCATAGCTGACGCTATCGCTTAGTGTTATTCAATGGCCACCACGATCACATGATCTTTCCCTGCTTGATTTCGGTGTACGGGGTTTTGTTAAAGGTCAAGTGTACAAACCGCCACTTCCAGCATCTATTCCGTAACTAAAATCAAGAATCTGCACAGAAATGAATTTGATCGACGGAAACTTGCTGACAAATCTGTGGTAAGAAATGGTTTACTGGTGGGACATTTGCAGAGCAACGAAAGGAAGTCACATCGAACATTTGTGATAATGGTAAACCAGAACTATTTTTCTATCTTACAACAATATGTACTTTAATTTTTTATCCTGTCAATTCCATTCAATAAATCATTCTTTTTGCCCAAATAATTTTTAGACACCCTGTATATATAATTATAGCAAACCAAATAATTCAAATCTGCTCTCGAATAAGCATATCTTTTATGCATTTTGGAAATTATTTTGGACGATTCTTAAATTTTTTCTGCAACAGCATACATAAATGATAACACTAAAAGGAAATATAATTTCTCATAATTCTGTAACAATATTATCAAAAGTCTATAATGTATTTTTTTAATCACGTGTATTTTATAAAAGGGAATGTCTAAAATGGCTTTTTTGAACTTGCAATTCATTCAAAATTTATCTTTATGACACAACAAAACAATAGACACATTTCTTTTTTGAAATATGTAACAATTTTTTTTTTTTTTTTTTTTTTTTTTTTTTTTTTTTTTTTGTAGATATATTTTTTTATTTTTTTCCATTCAAAATGTTAACCTTATTTCCTTCTTGGCATACAACCAGAAAAGGAGATAAATGTTATGTATGTTACGAAGTCATCTGAAATTCATACACTAATATTTTCCGGTTTTATTATTTTATAATTTCCTTTTAGAATCCCTTTTCTTCTGCTACTATTCTGCAATTTTAAACCAATATATAGTCTAAAATAAACGGAATAAATTTCTCGCGATTAAAAATATTTGTTGGTTTTCCCTGTTTTTATACCTACTTTTATACATTTATTTATTTATTTATTATTTTTTTTTAGTGCGGAGCATTTACTTCTTGTGGATATAAATATGCCTTATGTCAAAATTCATCGCATAAAAAATATCCTTCAATATAAAATTTTGAGGCAGAGAATGTTCTAATTGGGGAAGAAAAAATCATTATTTCATAGTTTGTTATTAAAAGAACAAAGAATATTCACTGAAATATTTCTTTTTTATATTAATAAATGATTATTTACGTTACACGAACATCTGTAAAAATTACAATATTAAAATTTCCGGACAACAATGTACACATTTCGATTTTTAAAATACGTTATGTTTTTTGAATTATTTACTTACTTTCATAATTGAAGAGATAAGTGGAAGAACATGCTAAGTAGCAAAAATTACATTTGAAGAAATTTGAAGTGAAAGTTTTTGCTGTAAATTTTAATGATTTAATTTCAGTTCCATACCATGTGTTTAAAATAATAACAGGTATGGTACCAATCCCTTTCAGAATAACTTATTTATATTTAATCATCGAATATTAAAGATTATTAATATTATTGACATTATTAAATATTAAAATATTAAATATTAATGAATAATGTTTTAAATCTTCAAAACCAAATAGAATCTTAGTATTTTATCTTCACCATGTGGTAGGATACCTCATAACGCTTTCATCCAAAAGATAAATTTTATTTTAGAAAATGTAGCATAACATGTTCACTGGGGCGCTATTTGAGGGGGTTGGGGGGCAATAGCCCCCCATTCCCCAAAGAATTTTATTTTTCAGAAAATTTATCAACCATCAATTGTCAGACAAAAAAAAATAATAAATAAATAAATAAATAAAAATAAATGCTCAAACGCTAAAATAATTTATCAGATTTTATTGCAATAAAAACATACGCATTAAATAAATACTTAAAGCATAGAAATTAATAATTATATAAAAAGAAAATCCTATTCGAACTTTCTTAAGGTGAGCCATATATCGTACTTTGGCTAATTTTAAAAATACATGAGATACACTTTCTTTTATCAGTTGCTTCTCAGCTGTGTACAACTGGATCCTAGGAAAACTAGCCACTCATGGCTAAAAATTCAAAGGTAGAGTTTTTTCAGATAGTTGTTTTTTTATGCTAGTAATGCTAGTGTTGCGTTCACGCAACAGTAAAAATAAATGCGCATGCTTAAATTAATTATCAAGCTACCACTATTTGCTGTGATAGTTTTATGTGTTTTTAATAAAGTTTTTATATATGCTGTACGCTGATGAGTATCGTAAGTGTCTTTATACATTAACATTTTCAATTTTACTTTCATTTAAGGATTCGTTTTTCATTAATTATTAATTCTTAGGTTTATGTGAAAATAATGAACAAACAGTAGTGTCGATAAAAAAATTATATGTTCCAAGTGCTTTTAGTCTGGAATGGTGAGAGTGAGAACATTTTTTTAATAAAGTTTGTAAATATGTTTAGAAGAATAACTTTCGAAGAATATTGCAGTCTCTCCTAAAAAAGATACTAGAAGGAAGTGGAAATTTTTCAAAAGCCTGCTTGATGAAAAATAAAACTAATCGTGCATTTATATTAAGCCAGTGGAAATGGGAGAATCGTTCTCAATACAATCTTTGAGTGTTTCTACATTCTTTCGCTATTTATTTAAACAAATAACGCTTTTTAAAGAAATATGATTGTGCTATAACAAAAGACTGTTAAAAATGCTTTTGAATGGTTTTTGACTACCATTGATATCATTCACCGATGCGCATTTTGCAGGTACATAAAAAGAGAAATGACTACTTTATAAATAATATATAAATATAATATTTAATGGACATAAATCATTGTAAAAAAATATAATAAAAATCAGGGTCGTTATTTATCCTTTAGAATATTTGAAACACATTCCGAATTTTTAAAAAGCTATATAAAACTTATATTTTACACACACACACACACATATATATATATATATATATATATATATAGTAAAATTTACGAAAGCGGAACCTTTCTAACACATCATTCAACCTCATGTGGTACTCTTTCATTGTCCTGCCAAAAGGAATACCACGAATTTTTATCTGCTAAAGTGGAAACATTTTTGCATATATTTTTTCCAAACACGTGCGAATTCATTTTGACCGGTTTTAGTGTATACATTAAGT
This sequence comes from Maratus speciosus, assembly GCA_963932465.1. Taxonomy (NCBI): domain Eukaryota; kingdom Metazoa; phylum Arthropoda; class Arachnida; order Araneae; family Salticidae; genus Maratus; species Maratus speciosus. The sequence continues at coordinate 185,839,057 of OZ010800.1, forward strand.
TTCCTACGAAATACTCTCATAATTCCAGGATTCGATCTTTAAAAGTACATATTTGCGTTTGCCATGAAGAATCTGCGTATATAACTAAATCCCAATACCTATACATACATTAATTCTTTGCATATCCATTGTCAGATATATACACATACACCTAAGTTCAAATATATTTAACGATACAAGTTGCTTGTAATTAAACTAAATCAGTAACAATTTTAGACGTATATATTTTACTCTGATATAAATCCAATGTTCTTAAGCGTAGGTATTTTATATTTTTTAAGGTAATAGCATTTTAATTTTTTTAAACACAATGAAAATTTGTAACAAAAGAATATGTAGCATTCAGAAGATAGTTTAGGAATAAGTAAATTCTTGCGTTTTCTCAAAATTTATTGGCCAATTATTAAAAATGAATTACACAGATTTTTGAAAGCGTCATTACTTGTAAATTAGCTCCATTTTCAATTCTAATATTTTTGTGATAAATGACGAAAATAATTTTTATAAGTGACTCATTTTGAAACAATGCTCTCGTAAAAAATACTCTCATAAATTACATAATATAAACTTAAAAAAATATCATCGTTTACATAATAGGGGACAAATAATAATAATAAAGATGTTACAAGTTTAAAAGTAAATGCAATGTCCGTCTAAAAATTTCGGTGAATGGAATTATACAGTAAATAAAACAAAACATGGCAAAAATTCCTTTATCACCCTCAAAGTAACATCCGTAGGCCACAATATACTTATGACATCGTTGATAAAGCTGCTGGAATGAGACAGCGAAGGCCTCTTTTACGATTGTCCGAAGTACAGATGTCACACATCGTCGGATGCCTGGTACGTCTACAAAACGACTGTCCTTAATGACTCCCTTGAGGCGAGGTAGAAAATCAAAGAAGGGTGCAGGAGCCAGATAAGGCGAGTATGGTGGATGTGCGATAACAGTTACACGATGTTCGTCACACGATGAGACGTTGCGGGCACGGATCGCAGTGTGCAATCTCTGTTGTCATGCAGCAGACTCCACTTTCAACTACTATAGATCTATGGGCGAACACATTGGATGTGTAGCAGTAAACGCTTCAAAACCGTCGTAAGCATTCGCCATCAACAGTTTGCCCTTGCGGAACAAAAACACTACCCTTGCCAATTCCCAATTTCGCCTTGCTTACAATATTTCAAATGAAAATGAAATTTCAAAGAGATTGCTTAAGAGGCTCAAAGGCCAACATTATGAAAAAGATATACTATACTTTGCGTATGCTACTCGCTCTCAGAGGATTCCGTACGATAAATATATGGATTATTAATAGTATTATAAAACAATCGGTGCTAAAATAATAATAAGGCTTTTTAAAAACAATACAACGTAGGGTTGGATATAGCTGTATTCACTAGAAAAGTATGAATGGGTATACCATAAAATTTCAAAATAGATATGAAGCCTTAACCCATTTGTGCCTGAATTTTGGTTTTCTCAAATTTTTTGGTAAAATCACCTTAAAATATTGCAAAATGAACTGGAAAAATACTAAAAAAAATTACACTTAATTTTTTTGTATTTATTCAATAAAATGTAATAAAACTACATATGAGTATTTCTAGTAGAATAATATGCATAATTATATGTTTTGTCTATATTTACATTTAAAAAGTTTTTAAATTGTATATTATGTACTATAATTAGTATTTTTATGAACTACAAAAAATATATACTTATTTCTTTACAGAGACTAATAACGTTATAAAGATTATTAATAATAAAATAAGAATAATCGTATTGCTGACTTAAAAACAATTTATTTCATAAATATCTTTAAAAGGAGATTGCATAAATAACTGTTTCCTAAATATCCAACAAAAATATGTGCACATTTGTGAACAGAACCCTGTATTTTCGACGTTACAAAAATGCATAAAAAATAGGCTTGAACATTTAATTTCACAATTAAAAAAAAATATGTATTTAAAAAAAGTCTACAAGCTAAGATTATGACTTGCGATTTTGGATCCTTCATAGAAAAAATACAAGTAAACTTACTTTTTACATTTCGCCATCTTGAAAAATGAAAAATTTATAAACACCGAAAAAAGCCTTCATTTAAACAAATAAATATCTACCTTATGCTGTCATCTCTCGATAATAGATAAAGACGTTTATAAATAATTATTTCATACAATTTTCATGTTATAAAGGAGAAGAAAATATACTTATTCATGAAAATTTGAAACATACCAAAAATGGGACGCTAGGCACAAATGGGTTAATAATATCAAATATTGCTATTCTGTATAATTATTTCTTTAATCTTAACATAATTTGTTTATGATGAACTTAATTCAGTATTGACATTAAAAAAATGCATATTTAAACTTTATTTGACATTTCATAAAATTAAATTCAACGTTGTAATAATATTTCCTTTTTACAGTGTAGCTAAATAAAACCCTCGTTCAAAGTTTAAACTAGGCATTATGCTAAACGCGTTTCAAAAGGCGGTCTCAAAATATACAACGCCGCCTTGGACCGTACCGCGTTTTCAAAGTTAGGTTTTTAATTAAGTTTTAAAGACACGGGAGGAGAACTGGGAGATCCACTCCATGCAAACTAATCACGAATCCCATAGTATTTATGTAATTAATTTTAATTAAATTAGTCTGTTTTTAACAATTGGACGGTTATTGCTTTTATAGTGCTACTGGACATTGCATTACCCAAATATATTATTAAAATTTGTTACCTGGCTCTAAAAACCGATGGTACATAGAGTACGCAGCCCCTGTCATTATGCATGTCTAAATCGTCCGTGTCTTTAAGGGTTAATAATCTCGGCTAATTAAGGACGATTTTCTTTAGAAAATCATTATCAACAATGCTTTTATACTTCTGCCACGATTGGTAACCCCAGCGCACCTCAACAGATTTGCTGAATGCCGGCAAATAGAAATTTGTATGTAACGGAAAAGTGCGCTGTACTAAAAAACTATGCGACCTAGGGTAATCTCTATCATTTTCCTGCAAGATATAATTAACATCTACTACCTCTAAGTTTTTCATAATTTTAGTTTTAGTAGTTTCGGAAATAGATAGGGGTGGGGGACATATTCTTGCGATACATTTTCGACGATATCTCTAAAATAGAATACCTATGATTAAAAGAAATGTATTTTTGAGCTCAGCGTTACGAAAGCTTTCACACGATACACAAAGAAAAGAGTTTTTTTTTCATGTAATGTAATTCGCCCCTCTACATTTTTCCTAAATATATTTGTGAATGTTTAATAATCTGTAAATATGTGGGTTAATACTGTTTATTACTTAACCCAGAACTTTCCACGTTCAATAGTTTACGAATAAAATGGCTGTGACAGACATACAGGCACAGGAGTGATCTTATTATGGTTTCGTTTTTACTTTTTAAGTACGGAACCCTGAAAACAGGTTAAACAAAATTCCGTATGTGAAGATTTACATATTTATTTTAAATATATTTTTATTCTTTTATATATAATTATACTTTTGTAATATCAATAAAATAATTTTATTGCTGTGCACAGTAAAAAAACCACTGTAAATTTGCCAGCACAAACTCGATCACAGTTGAATTTTACTGTATCTTCTTTGATTTCCTGACTATTTAAACATGGAAAATACACAAGTTGCGTAAAATTAACAGTACAATGTACTGGCAATTTGGACGACAGCACAAACTACTGGCGTCCAAATTGCCAGTACATTGTGCTGTTAATTTTACGCAACTACTGTATTTTCCATGTTTAAATAGTCAGGAAACCAAAGAAAGATACAGTACATTCAACTGTGATCGAGTTTGTGTGCGAGATGAACAGTACTTTGTACTGTAAAAATGTCGTTTTTTTTTACAGTGTGATGTCAATTAATAAATTAATTTAGAGCAATAACAATTTAAAATAAATAAATGTACGCATTACGTTTTATTTAATTAGCGTTTTTTAATAGCTTTTCATTTCCTATTGTTATTTGAAATTTGATTTATAATATACTTTAAAGATTTCATAAATGGTGAAAGTGCTTACTTTTCATGCTAATCTACATGTGTACAATACATACATTCCATTACCTACATTACATAAAACTTTACTACTTTACGTACATTATAAAGTCCTACTTTACATGCTTATCGACTCTAACCTTTCATTGTAGGGAAATAATTTTAATATTTATTATATTTTAATTACTTAACAGTTTTTGAATAACTTTTGATTGCCTTGCCTATTGTTAGTTAAAAATTATTTTATGGCATACATTAAAGTTTTCATGAATGTCGTAAGTGCTACTTTTAAATTTTTATCGATACATATTTTTTATTATAGAGAAATCATGTTTTTGTATTTCAAACGAATGACATTTCATATATTTCGTAAGATTATTGAATTATTATATAACTACAGTTGTTCTGCCTTCATACTTTCTTCTATCTTTACAAAAAGGATATGTTGGATTCGTGAAAATTTTTGACTTTCGGTTTTTGACGGATTTACACGTTTTAGGTGTCAGAGATTCCGAAAAACACGTTTTTACAAAATGTCTGTCTGTGAGTTTGTGAGTCTGTGACTCTGTATGTCTGTCTGTCCGTCTGTCTGTATGTATGTGACACACATTTTGTTAGCTCACTATCTCAAGAATAGAAGACCAAAATTTAATAAAAAATTATATTCAGTTAGTCCCTGATGTAAATTGGTGCTGATTAGTTTTTGGTGTAAATCGCTTAACAGGTTGAGCTACTATGCAGCATTTCTTACGATTTCCACAATATCCGAATCTTCAGAACTAATGCACTGATTTTCATCAAAATTCAGATTCAGTTAGCCCTTGACATAAATTGACGTTTTATACATTTTGGTGTAAATAGCTCAAAAGGTGGCGCTGCTATGCTGCATTTTCAGAATTTCCACTGTAGCTCTACCTCAATAACTAATGCACGAATTTTCATCAAACTTCAGATTCAGGTATACCTTGATATCATTTAGTGCTCTTTAAGTTTTGGTGCAAATCACTCAACAGGTGGCGCTTCTGTGTTACATTTTACAGAATTTCCGCTATAGCTGTATCTCAAGAACTAATGTACGAATTTTCATCAAACTTCAAATTCAGATATACTTTGACATGAATTGGTGCTAAATTGGTGTAATTTCATATAATATTTAAATGATTTAATTGCCGTGATTTATATAGAAGAAAGTTTTGTGATGGCCACAATATACTAGTTTATTTTTCCTTAAAGTTTTATTCTTGTTTTAGTATAGCACTATTTAATTTTTTTAAATATTAAAGAAAAGTATTGTTAATAGCCAGTCATATTGTACATCACTGTTTATAATTTATGTTCATATACTTCTGAGAAGAAAATATCTCCGTTTTTAATGCTTTTTTTTTTTTTTTTTTGTAAATTGACTTGTACGATATCTGTAGTCATGCTATTCATTAAATTGTAACCCGTACATAAGGACTTTAAAAAGCATAGTTATAAAATACTTCACAAAATTTAATCATTTAAAAAATGTAAATCAAAGACAAATCTACAAATGTTTCCAATTTAATAAAAAATATTTTCACATCATATCTATACACAAGGTTTCTGCAAATTAGTTCGGCAATTTCGTAAGTTAAGAAGTTCCGAAATATTATATGAAATTAACTAGTTGACTGTCAGACTAGTAGTAATATTGCCGAAGTTTATTCATATATGGAGATAGGTGTCATAGCTGACGCTATCGCTTAGTGTTATTCAATGGCCACCACGATCACATGATCTTTCCCTGCTTGATTTCGGTGGACGGAGTTTTGTTAAAGGTCAAGTGTACAAACCGCCACTTCCAGCATCTATTCCGTAACTAAAATCAAGAATCTGCACAGAAATGAATTTGATCGACGGAAACTTACTGACAAATCTGTAGTAAGAAATGATTTACTGATGGGACATTTGCAGAGCAACGAAAGGAAGTTACATCGAACATTTGTTATAATGGTAAACCAGAACTATTTTTCTATCTTACAACAATATGTACTTTAATTTTTTATCCTGTCAATTCCATTCAATAAATCATTCTTTTTGCCCAAATAATTTGTAGACACCCTGTATATATAATTATAGCAAACCAAATAATTCAAATCTGCTCTCGAATAAGCATATCTTTTATGCATTTTGGCAATTATTTTGGACGATTCTTAAATTTTTTCTGCAACAGCATACATAAATGATAACACTAAAAGGAAATATAATTTCTCATAATTCTGTAACAATATTATCAAAAGTCTATAATGTATTTTTTTAATCACGTGTATTTTATAAAAGGGAATGTCTAAAATGGCTGTTTTGAACTTGCAATTCATTCAAAATTTATCTTTATGACACAACAAAACAATAGACACATTTCTTTTTTGAAATATGTAACAACTATTTTTTTGTAGATATATTTTTTTATTTTTTTTCCATTCAAAATGTTAACCTTATTTCCTTCTTGGCATACAACCAGAAAAGGAGATAAATGTTATGTATGTTACGAAGTCATCTGAAATTCATACACTAATATTTTCCGGTTTTATTATTTTATAATTTCCTTTTAGAATCCCTTTTCTTCTGCTACTATTCTGCAATTTTAAACCAATATATAGTCTAAAATAAACGGAATAAATTTCTCGCGATTAAAAATATTTGTTGGTTTTCCCTGTTTTTATACCTACTTTTATACATTTATTTATTTATTTATTTATTTATTTATTATTTTTTTTTAGTGCGGAGCATTTACTTCTTGTGGATATAAATATGCCTTATGTCAAAATTCATCGCATAAAAAATATCCTTCAATATAAAATTTTGAGGCAGAGAATGTTCTAATTGAGGGAGAAAAAATCATTCTTTCATAGTTTGTTATTAAATGAACAAAGAATATTCACTGAAATATTTCTTTTTTATATTAATAAATGATTATTTACGTTACACGAACATCTGTAAAAATTACAATATTAAAATTTCCGCAAAACAATGTACACATTTCGATTTTTAAAATACGTTATGTTTTTTGAATTATTTACTTACTTTCATAATTGAAGAGATAAGTGGAAGAACATGCTAAGTAGCAAAAATTACATTTGAAGAAATTTTAAGTGAAAGTTTTTGCTGTAAATTTTAATGATTTATTTTCAGTTTCATACCATGTGTTTAAAATAATAACAGGTATGGTACCAATCCCTTTCAGAATAACTTATTTATATTTAATTATCGAATATTAAAGATTATTAATATTATTGACATTATTAAATATTAAAATATTAAATATTAATTAATAATGTTTTAAATCTTCAAAACCAAATAGAATCTTAGTATTTTATCTTCACCATGTGGTAGGATACCTCATAACGCTTTCATCCAAAAGATAAATTTTATTTTAGAAAATGTAGCATAACATGTTCACTGGGGCGCTATTTGAGGGGGGTTAAGGGGCAATAGCCCCCCATTCCCCAAAGAATTTTATTTTTCAGAAAATTTATCAACCATCAATTGTCAGACAAAAAATAAATAAATAAATAAATAAATAAATAAATAAAAATAAATGCTCAAACGCTAAAATAATTTATCAGATTTTATTGCAATAAAAACATATGCATTAAATAAATACTTAAAGCATAGAAATTAATAATTATATAAAAAAAAATCCTATTCGAACTTTCTTAAGGTGAGCCATATATCGTACTTTGGCTAATTTTAAAAATACATGAGATACACTTTCTTTTATCAGTTGCTTCTCAGCTGTGTACAACTGGATCCTAGGAAAACTAGCCACTCATGGCTAAAAATTCAAAGGTAGAGTTTTTTCAGATAGTTGTTTTTTTTGCAGGGGGGGGGGGGGGGGGTTGAAGGTGCGAGTATAATTCAAGTTCTTAAATATCTGATTTTTTTATTTTGGATTATTAGTCTCATGTTATATTTACTGCAATCATTGCAATGTTATCAAATTATTTAATTATTAACTTTATTAAATCATATATGGTACACTCACAAAATTCTTCAACACCTAGATATGGAATTTGTGCGCACCCGACAAAACAATTTCTTAAACCCCAAAACCGACAGACCTCCACCAAATACCAAAGTAAAAGAAAATTATTCAATATTTTAACACGCTCATAATAAAGTAGTCTATAACTTTAACCCTTATGTACAAAAATGAATACATGGGTTATTAGTATGGGGCCACCATAAATATTCAAATCTATAGTTTTTCATTTGAAAAATATTCAGAGCTTCCTTATTTAACATACAGGTCATCACCTCACTCACATCGAAGAAAATACGTCAATCCATCCTGCCGCAGGACTGTAATTTTATGTAAATACGTAAACCGCTAAAAAGATTTACATTGAATGGCAATCTGACCCGAAATGAAAGAAAATGAATCCATATTTTAATACAATTATTGTAAAAGAAGCCTACAATTATATCTTTAATATAAACTTTACCTTTTAAATAGAAAAATGAAGATATATATGGGGCATTCTCACAATCTTTGGACTTTTACATCCCTGAATAATAATTTTTATTCTAATACATTTTTTTGTGTTTTTTTTATTTCATATACTAGGGAACACCCCATTGCATGATTGCATAACAATATTAAAGAGATAAATAAGTTTTGGACGATGTTGGGGGTCCAAATACCAGGGAAACTCCTATACCGTCCCATGTCCCTGATGCTGATTTTTAAGTTTGAAGCTGTCTCCATAAAATAGTTTCAATAAAAGTTATTCGATGTCATTTTTTCCCGAACCTGGGACAATTGTTTTATATAAATATGTAGCAAACAATTAACCTGCACACACTTTTATGGTTGATATTATTTTCTGAACTCTGTCCCTGGGTTTTTCATCTTTACAGTCCCTTTTGCTAAACTTACACAGAAAATCCTTTCGGATGCAGCCACAGAATTTTTTCAAGTTTTTTTTTCATGCAGAAGTATGCTAGAGAAAAAATGTCTAAAATTTTTTGACAGGAAATTTACTGCAGAATTTAAATCAGCATTTAAATATCAATTTCAAGCATCGTGGCTTTATTGGTAGTCTTACCGTCCCCAAGGTTTATTCCTGCACTTTTCCAGGTAAATTAAAAAAAAAATTTAATTTAATGCAATGTTAACAACTGTTTTTAAAAATCAATGAACATTGTGGCTATCACTTAGTCTTAACATGATTTCCCTAAAAATAGGTGGTAATTTTCCTTACCGTTCCAACCTTACCGTCCCTTTTTTGCCCATTTCGTCCCTTTTTTCCTATACCATCCCACTTTTTAATCTTACCGTCCCTTTTTTAACACCCCTTTAAGACAATGTTATACAAAAATTCTGCATTAAAAGTACTACATTTTTATTATTTCTTATTTGAATGTCCTGTGGGTACTATGCAAATTCATTATAAGTAAAAATTTAGAAGAAAATAAAAAGTTATAGTGGTAAAATGGTAAGGAAAATTAAACTTTCAAGTTTAACTTAAACCTCAGTTAAGTAAAACAAATTTTGCTGCAGACCATTTTTTCTTTATTTTTAGATATTAAGGCATTCGTCTATCAGATTAAAATGTTATTTTACCAAGTTTAATTTCAACAGATTTTTATTCCCAAAAGTCAAAAGATTGTGAGAATGCCCCATATATAGTATTCATTATTGTTCAAATATGTAGTTTTTTCATCTGAAAAATATTCAGGATTTCTTTGAAAAGTAGTATTAACACGAACCCACCTCATAATAGTGAAAACGCAATCTGAAACAATTAATGCTTTGCCTTATCTTTACTTGCAGAAAACCACTAATGAATGTTTTCTTATTGCAATTGATCACAAAAGTTGCAAATTCCGTGACCTACTCATGACGTTCGAGGGCTGATTATCTCATGACTGATTGAATTTCATGATCATCTGACGAAATTTGCGATTTTTTCAGCGACCGTTTCACGGAATTTACGACTCTTTTTCTGCAACCGTTACCAAAATTGTTTTTTTTTCTCGTGACCATTTGTTGAAATTCACAATATTTAGTCCGAGACTACCTGACGAAATTCCATATTTGTTTCTGTTCCACTTCAGCGATTAAATAAATAAAAAAAATGAATTAAGAATTAAATCAATTGAAATTGGTTGGGGTGAGAGGTCAAACTATTGTGTGGGCTAGCGCCCCATGGGCCCATATCAGTTGGCGCCACTGGGTTTTTGTCATAGTAAGTATAATTTTATGACATTTTTTCATCGAAATTTGATTTTTTTCCCCTTTAAGAAAGAATTAAGTTATAGACAGGCTTCGTTTTCACAAGTTTTACTGTAATACAGCTATATACAGCTATATACAGCTTTTCAGAGCTATACTATAGACTGGATGATTTAACAGTCTTTGAGGATACCTGTAAAAATGGAATCTATAATAGAATCCCGACTAAAAAGGAATTTTTTTATATTCAATATATTGAAAATTTTCCTGCTAAGACGGAAACCTGTTTAAAATGAAATATTTCATTGGTTCTTGAGTTTCCGTATTCAAAGTTTTTAGTGTTTTTGTAACACTGATTCAGTTTACGTTTCTCGTGGTGGTGGTGGTGGTGTGGGGGGGGAGGGTTAGACGCTTGGATCCTACCCTTAGCTATATAACTTTCCTCAAACAATCTTTGCACCCCCCTCCCCCCACGAAAGTTCTGAAAATGGCGCCCCTGCATGTTCATCCCCTCAGCTCTTCAATTTTAAGTTATTTTTTCCCTTGCGATACAAACCAAAAGCAAAAATATAATATCTCAATGATGTGCAGATTTCTAAAATCAATGCCTATATATTTTCGTTGTTATTATTTTCAAATTCCCCTTTGTCTCACACTGCTCTACAAGTATTACTTTTATAGATGAAGTCATTAAAATATTAAATGTCAATGATATAATGATATAGTGATATAATGATATAGTGATATAATGATATAGTGATATAATGATAATGTCATATAATGATATTAAATGTCATTTCAAAAAATATTAATTAATGTTCTTTAAAAATGGTAGCTTAGCCTACACGATGAACTATAAATAGTGATGCTGTTGGAACATTACAAAAACGATAGACACCTTTTAATTTTTCATATCTTTTGTGACTCTTTTCTTGTTTATTACAATCAGAATAAAAAACTTGGCATAGAAAGAATAAAATTTATCAATGTTACGCAATCTACTGGAATTTATGTCCATACATTTTCTTTTTTTATTATTTTCATATTTTCTTTTCTATTTTTCATTTTTCTGATATTGCTTGCCAAGATATAAACAATGTTTAGTGGAAAACAAAGGAGGAAATATTCACTGAATCATAGTTTTTCATTTTGTTCTATTATGCCTTTTGCTTCTTTTCTTTTGGTAATGCGTTTTACTTTAAGAAAGTGTAAACATAGCATTGTCAAATACTCACTCTCCGAAACGCAACATTAAAAAATATTAACAGTTATATTAACAGCTTCTCACCGTAATATAATTTAATAAATTTTTGCATTGTTACTCAAAGTTTAGATTTCAAATTTTCCGGAAATAACATTCCCTGTTTTGTAAGTTTGATAACTAGCACTACACGAAACTAAGTTATATCACATTTGCTAAGAGTTACGAATTTTAAATACCACTATTTTTAATATACTAATTGTTTCGTTTATTAGAAGAAATTTTTGTTCAAATAAGACACCGTCTATTTTTAAATAATAGTGGTATTTAAAGCATGTAGCACTTGGCAATGATTCTTAAATTGTTGGAAATTTTGAAAACAACGCATGGATTTTCAAATTTTAATATAAACGACCACTTTTTCTTGTATGTAATTTTTTACATTTTTTTTCTTCCTTAGCGTACAACTAAAAACATAAATAAAATATTTAGTAATGTTAGTCAATCTACAGTAATTTTTATACACAAATCTTTGTTTTTATTATATTTAAATTTGTACTCCTATTTGTCTTTATTCTTACACTGATTTCCACGTTTTCTCTATGTATGTATGAATACTGTTGAGAAAACGACCCAGCAGTTTACTTCTTTTAGTCGTATTTTTTCGTTTTATGAATTAATTTTAGCACATGGTTTTACAGAAAGTAAATATTTTATTTCCCAAAGGGCGTTCCAAGAATGGTGTCATTTAAAAGCTAAATCGCAAATATTTATTTCCTTGCAAAGTAACCTTTTATTGTTTCGTTTTGTATATTTTATTGTTGAAAGATAACACATATCATTTCATAAAATATATTACTTTCTTTATCTAAATGATAACTTAACATACACGAAGATCAATATTGTATCAATTAATGTAATAATGTAATCAATGAATGTTGAACAATCATTTCATTACTCATTCTTATTACTGTTTTCTGCATAGATTATTGTTGAAAGTTCATAACATATCATTTTCTAAAATATTACTTTTCCTTCTTAAAAAAGGTAATTTATCCTATAAGAATATATATAAAATATAAGGCTGTTGAAACCTTCACGAAACAATAGACGCATTGCCTATTTCCAAGTATGTAATGGTTTTTCCATTCTTTTAATGCATTCAAAATCTTGTTTGTCTTTTGGCCTGCAGCCAAAAAGGTATAAATCATCCATCAATTTTACGCAATCTAGTGCAATTTATCTCCATATATTCTCAATTTTCATATTCTTAAAAATCTTTTAGAAATTTCTTTGTTTTTACAATTACTGCCAAATTTTAAGAAATGTTTAATCTAAAAACAATGGAGGAAAAGTTCCTCAAGTACTTAATTCATTTTGTTGTATTTCTTTCGTTTTATCTAGCTTTGTTGATAGATGGTAATTTTTTTACAGAGTATTTGATTATGTATAAAGATTGTTTTTTTTTTTTTTTTTTTTTTTAACTAAAGCTTTTTTTACGAATGCGATCATTCATGTGATTCGATAATCCACTTTCTTATCGCAAAATAACATACTTTTTTTCTTTGTTCAAGCATATATTATTAATGAAGGAACATAACGTATATTAACTAAAATATTAGTTTTTATTCAGAAAAATTATAGTCAAAATCTACCTCTTTCCTAGTGTAACAACCGAGAAAAAAAAATTAAATACACTGTAAAAAAACGAAATTTTTATAATACAATGTACTGTTCATCTCGCGCACAAACTCGATCGTAGTGAACGTGCTGTATCTTTCTTTGGTTTCCTGACTATATTAACAAGGAAAATACAGTAGTTGCGTAAAATTAACAGCACAATGTGCTGGCAATTTGGACGCCAGCAAAAAAAAGCGTCCAAATTGCCAGCACATTGTGCTGTTAATTTTTCGCAACTACTATATTTTCCATGTTAATATAGGCAGGAAACCAAAGAAAGATACACCACATTCACTGTGATCGAGTTTGTTCTGGCAAATCTACAGTGGTTTTTTTACAGTGTAGAATTTTACAATGTATAGCAAATTACAGTTACGCATGTCTATATACATTGTGTTTATATCCATTTTAAAATTCCCAGCATTCAAACAAGTCTGGTCAATTGCTTGTTGTATTCTATATTCGAATAATGGATTACAGGACGTAACGGTGACTAATATAAATGATTTTTAGCCGCGATGAATTCAAGTATTGGTCATATTTTGGTTACGATGGTTTATAAGGAAAAGAAATCGCTCCACACTGTGAAAAAAAAATACGTCTTTACACTAAACTAGGACTTTTCATAAAGAATCAAGTTAAATGGTAGAATAACAAATTATCATGAATTAATTCCTTTACACTGTAATAAAAAAAATAGGGAAGCAAACAAGCAAATAGAGAAAACAATATAAGACTTCCATGCATGGTCATATTTAGATTAATACAGAAAATAAGACACTAAAACATCGTGTATCAGAATTTTAACTCTGAAAAGATGCCAAGAAAATAAAGAGAAGCGTATTAATAACACGTGTTATCCCACCAATTTGAGCACCTGTAAGTGACAAAAAAAAAAAAAAAAAAAAAAAAAAAAACGCTGTTTGAAGAGAATGAAAGATTTTTTTTTTTTTTTTTTTTTTTTTTTTTTTTTTAAATGTGGGTGTGGTCCTCTCGAATAATTAAGACTGGTGCATATCTGTTTCCCATGGAACGAATAATTTTCGTACTCCTAGAAAACAAGATTTTTCCGTTAATTCTTCGAGGAAGTCTGAAAAAGAGAGAAACTTCAGTTTAATCCTCGCACGCATGCATATTGGCTGTATTAATACCAAATTAAAATGGTTCTAATACTAATATTACTAATATTACTAAATAAAGTTCAAATTTATTTTGTAAATGAAAAAAAAACGAAAATACAAAAAATTAAAATTTCTAATTTATTTAAAAACAAGCAAACAAAAAAAAAATGCTTTCGAATTTAAAAAAGTCCTTCCGGCCAGTGCCGGGAGGAAGAGGTAGCTTTCATATTCCTTATTTAAAAAAAGCCAACTTATATTATTCAAACACACGAAGCTCAATTAAGTGGAAACCAAATGTAGGAGATTCAATACTAATTTTTATCAATACTACATCATTATGAATGAGAATTTCGCGAAATTAGTCAGCTTTATCCAAGCTGCTTTTATTTAAAGTAACTTATATTTAGCTGTATAGTTCGGCGATTTCTTAAAGTGCCTGCCATTTTAAGACAACATGGTGGATGAGGCTAACCAGTGAACTTGGTCGAGACCTTAGTAATTGCTGCGCACATGCTCACTCACATCGAAATCGGTTGATATATACGAGTGCTGTCGCAGGCAAAAAATCAGATTTTTCAAAATGTCACCCACGTTAGAAATTGAAACTGCTATATCTGAGCCATTTTTTAAGATAAAGACAAACAAAAAATGCTCCTGAATCCTTATATCAAGGTCAAATACTTAAGAAAGAAACCTTTTTCAATTTCTAATTTTTTTGCACCTCACTTTATATATATATATTTTTTAATTTAATGGTCGCCATTTTGAAACAAGTTGGCTGATGAAGCTGGCCAGCGAACTTGGTCGAGATATTGATGTATACTATCCACGTGCCTTCTTCCATCGAAATAGGTGAATACGTGTGGTATCGCGAGACAAATACAAGATCGTTTCAAAGTGTTATCCATGATAGAAATTCAAAGTGCTATAATTCAACCACTTTTTAAGATATAAACAAAAGAACAAATTTTCAGAAACAAAAACTGCTCCAGAATCTTTGTATCAAGGCCAAACACATAAAAAAAATCTTTTTCATTTTCCAATTTTTTAATACCTCATTTTAAATTTTAAATTACATTTTTTTTTTAAATGGCAACCCTTTTGAAACAAGATGGCGAATGAAGCTGGCCAACGAACTCGGTCGAGACATTGGTATGTACTATGTACAGACCAAGTTACATTCAAATCGGTTCATAAATACGCCTTTTATCGCGTGACAAAATTCAGGACGTTTCAAAATGTCAGCTTAGCCAGAAATTCAAAATGCTATAACTCAGCCATTTTTTAAGATATAGACGAAACAAAAACTGCTACGGAATCTTTGTATAAAGGTGAAATACATAAGAAAAAAATATTTTTCCATTTTCAATTTTTTGGTACCACATTTCAAATTTAAAATTTTTTTAAAATTTTTAAATGGCCGCCATTTTGAAACAAAATGGCGGATGAAGCTGGCCAACGAACTCGGTCGAGACATTGATATGTACTATGTACACACCGAATTACATCCAAATCGGTTCATAAATACGAGAGTTACAGTGTGACATAGGTCAGATATATATATATATATATATATATATATATATAAATTTTGAACGGAGGGTGGTTTCGGGGTCTGGGGGTCATGATCGATGAAAATATACCAAAATTTTTTGAAATCGCTTTCCTCCGAATGGCTGCAATAGGTAGCTTTTTGTAAAGAAAGCTACCTAAAAGTAGCAATTTTCTCCTTCATTTAAACTTATTCGGAATTTATTTTTAGAGTATTAAAAAAAAATATTCGCATGAAAAATATATTCTAAAAGAACACATTTAATAAAATATATAGCATTTCAATCAAGTTAAAAAAATCTATTTTATTCAAAAAAGCCAACATTTCTTCTCGAATTTAATTCAAAATATAATATTCATATTTTATATTTAAGAATCAAATTGTGTCTTATTAAAAATATCTCTAATATGTAATAATTTATATCCTCTATAGTTCTAAAAGTGTTAAAACACCACTCATTATTTCATACCGACGAAATGTCCTTGCAGCTAAGCTGGAAGGTGGGAGGTGCTGGGCTCGAACCGAATCGCGCACGTCGGCCTAACCGTTCAGAGTTTTCGTGGTTTTC
The DNA here is from genome assembly GCA_963932465.1 of Maratus speciosus. Lineage (NCBI taxonomy): Eukaryota > Metazoa > Arthropoda > Arachnida > Araneae > Salticidae > Maratus > Maratus speciosus. The sequence goes on from OZ010800.1 coordinate 185,855,421, forward strand.
TTCGAACCTTGGGAAACCCTGCGTAAATACTGGTTAGGTTCTCTTAGAAAGACCCCCCCCCCACGGAGGGCACTCCCCTAGGGCTTATATCCCCCGTGTAGATAATAGGCCGTCACAACACACACCCTGCATTTAAATTAAAATTTCCGAGCTTTCTGAACAATAAATTTAACAAGCCTTTCCAATTCATCATTTGAAGAAAACCAACATCTCCATCATTTTAAACTTGCCCTCTACCAAGTTCTTTATGGCCGAGAGGTTAAGAAGCTCGATTTGAATCGCACGGTGGCATGTTTAAAGCCAATTGGATCCACGGAAGAATGTGAGACATAAAAATAAAAGAAAACTCTTTTTTTTCGGATTACGGAAATTTTCTGTCCTAGAACGAAAAAAAAAAAAAAAAAAAAAAAAAAAAAAAAACTGATTTTTTTTTTTTCAATTCTCGTATATATGCCGGTAGCAGTGCTATCAGGTATATTTCCATGAATAGCAGAAAGTATTTCTGATAGTGAAGGTTTATGCAAAAACGTAAATTCTATAAAACACACAAACTACAACGTATATTAAAATACACATAAATAATGCCTGCATTCAACAGTTAAAAGTATATATAAATATTATACAGACATACATACAATAGATACAATAAACCCAACTGGAGTGAAAAATTAGCCAGAGCCAGGAATGGAACCCGGGGCCACAGTATTCAATACTGCTGCTCTAACCACTAAGCTACTCCGGCCGATACCTGGGTTTGCAATTTCTCACTAATAAACCTTGTTGGGGAAGTCACCAGCCATCAATACGACAGCCTTGAATGACCGGACAACGATGAATAGATTTTGCTATTACATCGATCTACGATAAATATAATAAAACACACATACTACAATACATATTAAAACACATATACACACTTAAATAACGATTGCATTGAACAATTCAAGGCAGACATACGTACAGACATACGTACAATAAATACAATAAACCCAACTGGAGTGAAAAATTAGCCAGAGCCAGGAATCATATTTTTGTAGCTCAGTGGTTAGAGCAGCAGTCTTGAATACTGAGGTCCCGGCTACGATTCCGGGCACTAGATAATTTTTCACTCCAGTTGGGTTTATTGCATTCATTGTATGTATGTATGTATAATATTTATATATACCTTTAACTGTTGAATGCAGGCGTTATTTATGTGTGTATGTGTGTTTTAATGTATATTGTAGTATGTGTGTTGTATTATATCTATCGTAGATCGATGTAATAGCAAAATTTATTCATCGTTGTCCGGCCATCCAAGGCTGTCGTATAGATGGCTGGAGAGTCCCCCAACATGGTTTATTAGTAAGAAATTGCAGACGCAGGTATCGACTGGAGTAACTCAGTAGTTAGAGCAGCAGTCTGTGGTCCCGGGTTCGATTCATGACTTTGACAAATTTTTCACTCCAGTTGTGATTATTGTATTTATTGTATACAGGCCCTGACTATCGCAAGGGCACCCGGGGCCCATGCCCTGGGCGCGAAATTTCTGAGGGGCACAAAATTTTTCAGAATTCCATCTAAATTTCCATTAAAAAATCATAATTGTGAGAAATGTGATATTTGATATATTAATACGATGAAATGGCAAAAATATATCTCAATATATGATTAAAAGCATATTTCAATAAATAATAGACAAAAAAAATATTTTTTTTTTATACCTAGAACCATTTTTCAATTTTCCAGAAAACTCAATTTTTTTAAGTTGTCACCTTTTGAATAAATGTGTAATATGTAAAAAAACTAGTATTTGTAAATCAATCAGTCTAAGGGGGCACGAAAAATTGAAATTGCCCGGGGTACAGAAACTTGCTAGTCGGGCCCTGATTGTATATATGTTTGTATAATATTTATATATACCTTTAACATAAATACTTTTCATAAAAATATGTATGCTAATGCATTTATAATGAAACAAGGCTAAAAAATACATTAAAAGTGATATAATTCCTACCTTTATTTAGATTAACGCTCGTTCCGTCGCACAAACAGTGACATTTCCAAAATCAGAGAAATATTTTTGCAAACAAATTTAAAAAACAATAACTTGGTAAATAATGTCAAGAGACTTCATGCATTATGAATATTCGTGCCAAAATAAAATGAAGTCAAATTCGATACATGTAAGCGTGGATTAATTTTTACTATTGTTACTAAAACAGGATAGCATCTCTTTACAAATTTTATTTAATTCAAGGGACACTGAATCATTGAAGCACGCTCGTTTCGTAAAATTATCTTTATTGATTCCCGGTTATTTTATTATTATGCTATTAATTTTAATTTTCCAGTATGACATTTATAGGTTTATTCGGCGAATTTTAACGCATATAAGATTACCTCTCATACAATTTTACAATTAACTTGATTTTTCCCGGAATAGAAATCAAGCGTTGCTTTACACAAATAATATACCTCAATAGTAATGTTTTCTCTAATTAAAGTTAAAATTTTTCGATAAATCACATTAAATCATTATTTAACTTGTGCTTCCGTGTACAGACAATTCTTTTGAAAGTTATCCTTATGACAAAACAAAGTAATAGATATCACCTATTTTCAAATATGTAACAGCTATTTTCTTTCTGCTGTTTATACCCATTCAGAATCCTTCTCTCCTGTCACTCCGTCAGGAAGAAAACAAAATTTATCAATGTTACACAATGTGCTGAAATTTATGACCATGTATTTTTCGTTTTCTTATTTTCGAATTTCCGTTTGGAATTTCCTTTACTGTGACATTTCTTGGCAATTCTCGAGCAATGCTTCGTCTAAAAGCAATAGAGCAGAATTCCGATTAGTATAGATTTTCTGTTTTCTATATTCATATGTGTCAATTTTTTTAGACTATAAATACTTATTGTGTGAAACTCTTTGAGTAAACATTTATTTACTCTTTTCTATTTTACTAATATGTTTACTAAAATTTATTTACTTACATTTTCATTTACTAATTTTTAGCTCATAGTCTATCAAAGCCTGAGAGCTAATGTGTCCGCAGGTTCTGTATGTATGCACGTATGTATGTACGTAAAGCGATAACTCTTGATGGAATTATCCGATTTGCTTCAAAAAAATTTCTATGTTCATTCTGAAAGGGCGCTTCACTGATTAGTTTTGGTAGTTCATTGGTTAAGTATAAAGGGGGGGAACAGGGGCTAATCCCACCTTATCTTAAGTAAATGGGTTTTTCATGCAAAAGTATTAAATTTGCTTCAAATTTGGTATACCGATTAATTATGATAAGGCGTTTTTCTGATTAGATTTGGAGATTGATTGTTTAAGTATAAAGATGTGGGCGAGGGGCTAATACCACATTGATCTAGATAAACCGGTTTTTCAATGCGAAAAGCTTTAAATTTGGTATACGGGTTTATTCTGATAAGGCGCTTACCTGATGAAATTTGGAGGTTCATTGGTTAAGTATAAATGTGGAAAAATGGTGGGGGCTAACCTCCCCTTAATTTACTTTTTGAAATAAGAGTATAATAGTATAATAGAGAATCAGCAAATAGTTGTGAGTTCAATGCCATCAGTTTAACTGGCCGTCTTCCTTTTCAGCTCACAGGCTATCAAAGTCTGAGATCTAATGTACCCACCACTGGTTCTGTATGCATGTACGTACATATGTATGCATGTATGTACGAACGCGATAATTCTTGATAGAAACATCCGATTTGCTTCAAAAATTTTTTCTAGGTTTTTTCTGATAAGTCGCTTCCTTGATTAGTTTTGGGGGTTCATAGGTTAAGTATAAAGAGGGGAAAGGGAGGCTATAACCCCCCCCCCCCCATTGATTTAAATAAATGGGTTTCTCATGCAGATTTATTCGGTGTGCTCCTAATTTGGTATACCGGTTTATTGTTTAAGGAGCTTCCCTGATTAAATTTGCAGGTTCATTAGTTAAGTATAAAGTTCGACATAGAGGGGCTAGTCACCCACCCTTTAATTTAGATAAAAGATTTTTCCTGCAGAATTTTAGGTAGCTTTCATTACAAAAAGCTACCTATTGCAGCCGTTCGGAGGAAAGCGATTTCAAAAAATTTTGGTATATTTTCATCGATCATGACCCCCAGACCCCGAAACCACCCTCCGTTCAAAAGTTGATATATATATATATATATATATATATATATATATATATATATATATATATATATATATATATATATATATATATATATCCATATATATATATATATATATATATATATATATCTGACATTTGTCATACTGTAACTCTCGAATTTATGAACATATTTGGATGTAATTCGGTATGCACATAGTACATACCAATGTCTCGACCGAGTTCGTTGGCCAGCTTCATCCGCCATTTTGTTTCAAAATGGCGGCCATTTAAATTTTTTTTTAAATTTTAAATTTGAAATGTGGTACCAAAGAATTGAAAATGGAAAAATATTTTTTTCTTATGTATTTGACTTTTATACAAAGATTCTGGAACAGTTTTTGTTTCGTCTATATCTTAAAAAATGGCTGAGTTATAGCATTTTGAATTTCTAGCGTGGCTGACATTTTGAAACGTCCTGAAATTTGTCACGCGATAAAAGGCGTATTTATGAACCGATTTGGATGTAACTTCGTTTGTACATAGTACATACCAATGTCTCGACCGAGTTCGTTGGCCAGCTTCACCCGCCATCTTGTTTAAAAATGGCAGCCATTTAAATTTTTAAGAAAAATTTAAATTTGAAATGTGGTACCAAAAAATTGAAAATTGAAAAAATATTTCTTTCCTATGTATTTGATCTTGATACAAAGATTCGGGAGCAGTTTTTATTTCGTCTATATCTTAAAAAATGGCTGAGTTATAGCATTTTGAATTCCTAGCGTGGCTGACATTTTGAAACGTCCTGATATTTGTCACGTGATAACAGGCGTATTTATGAACCGAGTTGGATGTACCTTGGTGTGTACATAGTACATACAAATATCTCGACCGAGTTCGTTGGCCAGCTTCATCCGCCATCTTGTTTCAAAATGGCAGCCATTAAAAAAAATTAAAAAAAAAATTTAAATTTAAAATGAGATACCAAAAAATTAGAAAATGAAAAAGATTTTTTTCGTATGTGTTTGACTTTAATACAAAGATTCCGGAACAGTTTTTGTTTCGTCTATATCTAAAAAAATGGCTGAGTTATAGCCTTTTGAATTTCTATTGTGGCTGACATTTTAAAACGACCTGATTTTTGTCACGCGATAAGAGGCGTATTTATGAACCGATTTGGATGTAACTTGGTCTGTACGTAGTACATACCAATGTCTCGACCGAGTTTGTTGGCCAGCTTCATTCGCCATCTTGTTTCAAAAGGGTTGCCATTTAAAAAAAAAATTAATTTAAAATTTAAAATGAGATATTAAAAAATTGGGAAATGAAAAAGACTTTTTTATGTGTTTGGCCTTGATACAAAGATTCCGGAGCAGTTTTTGTTTCTGAAAATTTGTTCTTTTGTTTATATCTTAAAAAATGGTTGAATTATAGCACTTTGAATTTCTAGCATGACTAACATTTTGAAACGATCTTGTATTTGTCACGCGATAACGCACGTATTCGTCTATTTCCATGTAAGAAGGCATGTGGATAGTATACATCAACATCTCAGCCAAATATAAGTTACTTTAAATAAAAGCAGCTTGGATAAAGCTGACTAATTTCGCGAAATTCTCATTCATAATGATTTAGTATTGATAAAAATTAGTATTGAATCTCCTATATTCGGTTTCCACTAAATTGAGCTTCGTGTGTTTGAATAATATAAGTTGGCTTTTTTAAAATAAGCAATTTGAAAGCTACCTCTTCCTCCCGGCACTGGCCGGAAGGACTTTTGAATTTCTAGCGAAGCTGACATTTTGAAACGTCCTGAATTTTGTCACGCGATAAAAGGCGTATTTATGAAGCGATTTGGATTGTAACTTCGTTTATACATAGTACAGACCAATGTCTCGGCCGAGTTCGTTGGCCGGCTTCATCCGTCATTTTGTTTCAAAATTACGGCCATTTAATTTTTTTTTTTTAATTTTAAATTTGAAATGTGGTACCAAAGAATTGAAAATGGAAAAATATTTTTTTCTTATGTATTTGACTTTTATACAAAGATTCTGGAACAGTTTTTGTTTCGTCTATATCTTAAAAAATGGCTGAGTTATAGCATTTTGAATTTCTAGCGTGGCTGACATTTTGAAACGTCCTGAAATTTGTCACGCGATAAAAGGCGTATTTTTGAACCGATTTGGATGTAACTTCGTTTATACATAGTACAGACCAATGTCTCGACCGAGTTCGTTGGCCAGCTTCATCCGCCATTTTGTTTAAAAATGGCGGCCATTTAAAATTTTAAGAAAAATTTAAATTTGAAATGTGGTACCAAAAAATTGAAAATTGAAAAAATATTTTTTTCTTATGTGTTTGACCTCGATAAAAAGATTAGGGAGCAGTTTTTTTTTCGTCTATACCTTAAAAAATGGCTGAGTTATAGCATTTTGAATTTCTAGTGTGACTGACATTTTGAAACGCCCTGATATTTGCCACGTGATAACAGACGTATTTATGAACCGATTTGGATGTACCTTGGTGTGTACATAGTACATACAAATAACTCAACCGAGTTCGTTGGCCAGCTTCATCCGCCATCTTGTTTCAAAATGGCGGCCATTTAAAAAATTAAAAAAAAATTAAATTTAAAATGAGATACCAAAAAACTGGAAAATGAAAAAGAGTTTTTTCGTATGTGTTTGACCTTAATACAAAGATTACGGAACAGGTCTTGTTTCGTCTATATCTAAAAAAATGGCTGAGTTATAACATTTTGAATTTCTATTGTGGCTGACATTTTAAAACGCCTGATTTTTGTCACGCGATAACAGGCGTATTTATGAACCGATTTGAATGTAACTTGGTCTGTACATAGTACATACCAATATCTCGTGCGAGTTCGTTGGCCAGCTTCATTCGCCATCTTGTTTCAAAAAGGTTGCCATTTTAAAAAAAAATGTAATTTAAAATTTAAAATGAGGTATTAAAAAATTGGAAAATGAAAAAGATTTTTTTTATGTGTTTGGCCTTGATACAAAGATTCTGGAGCAGTTTTTGTTTCTGAAAATTTGTTCTTTTGTTTATATCTTAAAAAGTGGTTGAATTATAGCACTTTGAATTTCTATCATGGCTAACACTTTGAAACGATCTTGTATTTGTCTCGCGATACCACACGTATTCACTTATTTCGATGGAAGAAGGCATGTGGATAGTATACATCAATATCTCGACCAAGTTCGCTGGCCAGCTTCATCAGCCATCTTGTTTCAAAATGGCGGACATTAAATTAAAAAATATATATATTTAAAGTGAGGTGCAAAAAAATTAGAAATTGAAAAAGGTTTCTGTCTTAAGTATTTGACCTTGATATAAGGATTCAGGAGCATTTTTTGTTTGTCTTTATCTTAAAAAATGGCTGAGATATAGCAGGTTCAATTTTTAACGTGGGTGACATTTTGAAAAATCTGATTTTTTGCCTGCGACAGCACTCGTATATATCAACCGATTCCGATGTGAGTGATCATGTGCACAGCCATTACTAAGGTCTCGACCAAGTTCACTGGTTAGCCTCATTCACCATGTTGTCTTAAAATGGCAGGCACTTTAAGAAATCGCCGAATTTTGCAGCCAAGTATAAGTTACTTTAAATAAAAGCAGCTTGGATAAAGCTGACTAATTTCGCGAAATTCTCATTCATAATGATTTAGTATTGATAAAAATTAGTATTGAATCTCCTACATTCGGTTTCCACTTAATTGAGCTTCGTGTGTTTGAATAATATAAGTTGGCTTTTTTAAAATAAGGAATATGAAAGCTACCTCTTCCTCCCGGCACTGGCCGGAAGGACTTTTTTCGTATGTGTTTGACTTTAATACAAAGATTCCGGAACAGTTTTTGTTTCGTCTATATCTAAAAAAATGGCTGAGTTATAGCCTTTTGAATTTCTATTGTGGCTGACATTTTAAAACGACCTGATATTTGTCACGCGATAAGAGGCGTATTTATGAACCGATTTGGATGTAACTTGGTCTGTACATAGTACATACCAATGTCTCGACCGAGTTCGTTGGCCAGCTTCACCCGCCATCTTGTTTAAAAATGGCAGCCATTTAAATTTTTAAGAAAAATTTAAATTTGAAATGTGGTACCAAAAAATTGAAAATTGAAAAAATATTTCTTTCCTATGTATTTGATCTTGATACAAAGATTCGGGAGCAGTTTTTATTTCGTCTATATCTTAAAAAATGGCTGAGTTATAGCATTTTGAATTCCTAGCGTGGCTGACATTTTGAAACGTCCTGATATTTGTCACGTGATAACAGGCGTATTTATGAACCGAGTTGGATGTACCTTGGTGTGTACATAGTACATACAAATATCTCGACCGAATTCGTTGGCCAGCTTCATCCGCCATCTTGTTTCAAAATGGCAGCCATTAAAAAAAATTTAAAAAAAAAATTTAAATTTAAAATGAGATACCAAAAAATTAGAAAATGAAAAAGATTTTTTTCGTATGTGTTTGACTTTAATACAAAGATTCCGGAACAGTTTTTGTTTCGTCTATATCTAAAAAAATGGCTGAGTTATAGCCTTTTGAATTTCTATTGTGGCTGACATTTTAAAACGACCTGATTTTTGTCACGCGATAAGAGGCGTATTTATGAACCGATTTGGATGTAACTTGGTCTGTACGTAGTACATACCAATGTCTCGACCGAGTTTGTTGGCCAGCTTCATTCGCCATCTTGTTTCAAAAGGGTTGCCATTTAAAAAAAAAATAATTTAAAATTTAAAATGAGATATTAAAAAATTGGGAAATGAAAAAGACTTTTTTATGTGTTTGGCCTTGATACAAAGATTCCGGAGCAGTTTTTGTTTCTGAAAATTTGTTCTTTTGTTTATATCTTAAAAAATGGTTGAATTATAGCACTTTGAATTTCTAGCATGACTAACATTTTGAAACGATCTTGTATTTGTCACGCGATAACGCACGTATTCGTCTATTTCCATGTAAGAAGGCATGTGGATAGTATACATCAACATCTCAGCCAAATATAAGTTACTTTAAATAAAAGCAGCTTGGATAAAGCTGACTAATTTCGCGAAATTCTCATTCATAATGATTTAGTATTGATAAAAATTAGTATTGAATCTCCTATATTCGGTTTCCACTAAATTGAGCTTCGTGTGTTTGAATAATATAAGTTGGCTTTTTTAAAATAAGCAATTTGAAAGCTACCTCTTCCTCCCGGCACTGGCCGGAAGGACTTTTGAATTTCTAGCGAAGCTGACATTTTGAAACGTCCTGAATTTTGTTACGCGATAAAAGGCGTATTTATGAAGCGATTTGGATTGTAACTTCGTTTATACATAGTACAGACCAATGTCTCGGCCGAGTTCGTTGGCCAGCTTCATCCGTCATTTTGTTTCAAAATTACGGCCATTTAAATTTTTTTTTTAAATTTTAAATTTGAAATGTGGTACCAAAGAATTGAAAATGGAAAAATATTTTATTCTTATGTATTTGACTTTTATACAAAGATTCTGGAACAGTTTTTGTTTCGTCTATATCTTAAAAAATGGCTGAGTTATAGCATTTTGAATTTCTAGCGTGGCTGACATTTTGAAACGTCCTGAAATTTGTCACGCGATAAAAGGCGTATTTATGAACCGATTTGGATGTAACTTCGTTTGTACATAGTACATACCAATGTCTCGACCGAGTTCGTTGGCCAGCTTCACCCGCCATCTTGTTTAAAAATGGCAGCTTTTAAATTTTTAAGAAAAATTTAAATTTGAAATGTGGTACCAAAAAATTGAAAATTGAAAAAATATTTCTTTCTTATGTATTTTATCTTGATACAAAGATTCGGGAGCAGTTTTTATTTCGTCTATATCTTAAAAAATGGCTGAGTTATAGCATTTTGAATTCCTAGCGTGGCTGACATTTTGAAACGTCCTGATATTTGTCACGTGATAACAGGCGTATTTATGAACCGAGTTGGATGTACCTTGGTGTGTACATAGTACATACAAATATCTCGACCGAGTTCGTTGGCCAGCTTCATCCGCCGTCTTGTTTCAAAATGGCAGCCATTAAAAAAAATTTAAAAAAAATTAAAATTTAAAATGAGATACCAAAAAATTAGAAAATGAAAAAGATTTTTAGGTAGCTTTCTTTACAAAAAGCTACCTATTGCAGCCGTTCGGAGGAAAGCGATTTCAAAAAATTTTGGTATATTTTCATCGATCATGACCCCCAGACCCCGAAACCACCCTCCGTTCAAAATTGATATATATATATATATATATATCAATATATATATATATATATATATATATATATATATATATATATATATATATATATATATATATCTGACCTATGTCACACTGTAACTCTCGTATTTATGAACCGATTTGGATGTAATTCGGTGTGTACATAGTACATACCAATGTCTCGACCGAGTTCGTTGGCCAGCTTCATCCGCCATTTTGTTTCAAAATGGCGGCCATTTAAATTTTTCTTAAAAATTTAAAATTTGAAATGTGGTACCAAAAAATTAAAAATGGAAAAATATTTTTTTCTTATATATTTGACCTTTATACAAAGACTCCGTAGCAGTTTTTGTTTCGTCTATATCTTAAAAAATGGCTGAGTTATAGCATTTTGAATTTCTAGCGAAGCTGACATTTTGAAACGTCCTGAATTTTGTCACGCGATAAAAGGCGTATTTATGAACCGATTTGGATGTAACTTCGTTTATACATAGTACAGACCAATGTCTCGACCGAGTTCGTTGGCCAGCTTCATCCGCCATTTTGTTTAAAAATGGCGGCCATTTAAAATTTTAAGAAAAATTTAAATTTGAAATGTGGTACCAAAAAATTGAAAATTGAAAAAATATTTTTTTCTTATGTGTTTGACCTCGATAAAAAGATTCGGGAGCAGTTTTTTTTTCGTCTATACCTTAAAAAATGGCTGAGTTATAGCATTTTGAATTTCTAGTGTGACTGACATTTTGAAACGCCCTGATATTTGCCACGTGATAACAGACGTATTTATGAACCGATTTGGATGTACCTTGGTGTGTACATAGTACATACAAATAACTCAACCGAGTTCGTTGGCCAGCTTCATCCGCCATCTTGTTTCAAAATGGCGGCCATTTAAAAAAATTAAAAAAAAATTAAATTTAAAATGAGATACCAAAAAACTGGAAAATGAAAAAGAGTTTTTTCGTATGTGTTTGACCTTAATACAAAGATTACGGAACAGGTTTTGTTTCGTCTATATCTAAAAAAATGGCTGAGTTATAACATTTTGAATTTCTATTGTGGCTGACATTTTAAAACGCCTGATTTTTGTCACGCGATAACAGGCGTATTTATGAACCGATTTGAATGTAACTTGGTCTGTACATAGTACATACCAATATCTCGTCCGAGTTCGTTGGCCAGCTTCATTCGCCATCTTGTTTCAAAAAGGTTGCCATTTAAAAAAAAAAATGTAATTTAAAATTTAAAATGAGGTATTAAAAAATTGGAAAATGAAAAAGATTTTTTTTTATGTGTTTGGCCTTGATACAAAGATTCTGGAGCAGTTTTTGTTTCTGAAAATTTGTTCTTTTGTTTATATCTTAAAAAGTGGTTGAATTATTGCACTTTGAATTTCTATCATGGCTAACACTTTGAAACGATCTTGTATTTGTCTCGCGATACCACACGTATTCACTTATTTCGATGGAAGAAGGCATGTGGATAGTATACATCAATATCTCGACCAAGTTCGCTGGCCAGCTTCATCAGCCATCTTGTTTCAAAATGGCGGACATTAAATTAAAAAATATATATATTTAAAGTGAGGTGCAAAAAAATTAGAAATTGAAAAAGGTTTCTGTCTTAAGTATTTGACCTTGATATAAGGATTCAGGAGCATTTTTTGTTTGTCTTTATCTTAAAAAATGGCTGAGATATAGCAGGTTCAATTTTTAACGTGGGTGACATTTTGAAAAATCTGATTTTTTGCCTGCGACAGCACTCGTATATATCAACCGATTCCGATGTGAGTGATCATGTGCACAGCCATTACTAAGGTCTCGACCAAGTTCACTGGTTAGCCTCATTCACCATGTTGTCTTAAAATGGCAGGCACTTTAAGAAATCGCCGAATTTGGCAGCCAAATATAAGTTACTTTAAATAAAAGCAGCTTGGATAAAGCTGACTAATTTCGCGAAATTCTCATTCATAATGATTTAGTATTGATAAAAATTAGTATTGAATCTCCTACATTCGGTTTCCACTTAATTGAGCTTCGTGTGTTTGAATAATATAAGTTGGCTTTTTTAAAATAAGGAATATGAAAGCTACCTCTTCCTCCCGGCACTGGCCGGAAGGACTTTTTTCGTATGTGTTTGACTTTAATACAAAGATTCCGGAACAGTTTTTGTTTCGTCTATATCTAAAAAAATGGCTGAGTTATAGCCTTTTGAATTTCTATTGTGGCTGACATTTTAAAACGACCTGATTTTTGTCACGCGATAAGAGGCGTATTTATGAACCGATTTGGATGTAACTTGGTCTGTACGTAGTACATACCAATGTCTCGACCGAGTTTGTTGGCCAGCTTCATTCGCCATCTTGTTTCAAAAGGGTTGCTATTTAAAAAAAAAAATTAATTTAAAATTTAAAATGAGATATTAAAATATTGGGAAATGAAAAAGACTTTTTTATGTGTTTGGCCTTGATACAAAGATTCCGGAGCAGTTTTTGTTTCTGAAAATTTGTTCTTTTGTTTATATCTTAAAAAATGGTTGAATTATAGCACTTTGAATTTCTAGCATGACTAACATTTTGAAACGATCTTGTATTTGTCACGCGATAACGCACGTATTCGTCTATTTCCATGTAAGAAGGCATGTGGATAGTATACATCAACATCTCAGCCAAATATAAGTTACTTTAAATAAAAGCAGCTTGGATAAAGCTGACTAATTTCGCGAAATTCTCATTCATAATGATTTAGTATTGATAAAAATTAGTATTGAATCTCCTATATTCGGTTTCCACTAAATTGAGCTTCGTGTGTTTGAATAATATAAGTTGGCTTTTTTAAAATAAGCAATTTGAAAGCTACCTCTTCCTCCCGGCACTGGCCGGAAGGACTTTTTTCGTATGTGTTTGACTTTAATACAAAGATTCCGGAACAGTTTTTGTTTCGTCTATATCTAAAAAAATGGCTGAGTTATAGCCTTTTGAATTTCTATTGTGGCTGACATTTTAAAACGACCTGATTTTTGTCACGCGATAAGAGGCGTATTTATGAACCGATTTGGATGTAACTTGGTCTGTACGTAGTACATACCAATGTCTCGACCGAGTTTGTTGGCCAGCTTCATTCGCCATCTTGTTTCAAAAGGGTTGCTATTTAAAAAAAAAATTAATTTAAAATTTAAAATGAGATATTAAAATATTGGGAAATGAAAAAGACTTTTTTATGTGTTTGGCCTTGATACAAAGATTCCGGAGCAGTTTTTGTTTCTGAAAATTTGTTCTTTTGTTTATATCTTAAAAAATGGTTGAATTATAGCACTTTGAATTTCTAGCATGACTAACATTTTGAAACGATCTTGTATTTGTCACGCGATAACGCACGTATTCGTCTATTTCCATGTAAGAAGGCATGTGGATAGTATACATCAACATCTCAGCCAAATATAAGTTACTTTAAATAAAAGCAGCTTGGATAAAGCTGACTAATTTCGCGAAATTCTCATTCATAATGATTTAGTATTGATAAAAATTAGTATTGAATCTCCTATATTCGGTTTCCACTAAATTGAGCTTCGTGTGTTTGAATAATATAAGTTGGCTTTTTTAAAATAAGCAATTTGAAAGCTACCTCTTCCTCCCGGCACTGGCCGGAAGGACTTTTTCGATTTGCTCCAATTTCGTATACCGATTTATTACGTTAAGAAGCTGTCTTGATTAGATTTGGAGGTTCATTAGTTCAGTATAAAGGGGGGAAAGGGAGCTACTCCCTCTCCTTAATGTGATAAATGGGTTTTTCATGCAGAATTATTTGATTTGCTCCAAATTTAGTAAACCCGTTTATTATGTTAAGAAGCTGCCTTGATTTGATTTGGAGGTTCATTAGTTAAGTATAAAGGGGGAAAGTGTGGGAGGGCTAGACCCCTCCGTTAATTTAGATAAATGTGTTTTTTATGCAGAGTAATTCGATTTTCTCCAAATTCGGTATAACGATTTATTATGTTAAGGAGCTGCCTTCATTAGATTTGGAGGTTCATTGGTTAAGTATAATTGGGAAAAGGAGGCACGTCACCTCCCCTTAATTTAGATAAATGCGTTTTTCATGCAGAAATATTTGATTTGATACAAATTTAGTATTCCGGTTTATTATGTTAAGAAGTTGCCTTGACTAAATTTGGAAGTTCATTAGTTAAGTATAAAGGGGGGAAAGTGGGGGGTAGACCCCCTGTTAATTTAGATAAACAGGTTTTTCATGCAGAGTTATTCGATTTGCCCCAAATTTGGTATACCGGTTTATTACGTTAAGGAGCTGCCTTGATTAAATTTGGAGGTTTATTGGTTAAGCATAAAGGAGGGGCGTGGGCTTGTCCTCCCCCTTAATTTACATAAATGGGTTCTTCCTGCAGAATTATTCGATTTGCTTCAAGCTTGATATATCTGTTTATTCCGATATAGCCCTTCCTTCATTACATTTGGAGGCTCATTGGTTAAGTAGAAAAGGGGGAAAGGGGGCAAGTCTCCTTTCCTTAATTTAAATAAATGTGTTTTTCATTCAGAAATACTTGATTTTTTTAGAAATTTAGTATTCCGGTTTATTATGTTAAAAAATTGCCTTGACTAAATTTGGAAGTTCATTAGTTAAGTATAAAGGGGAGAAGGGGGGGGGGCTAGACCCCCCCCCCCGTTAATTTAGGTAAATGGATTTTTCATTTATTTGATTTGCTCCAAATTTGGTATACCGGTTTATTATGTTAAGGAGCTGCCTTGATTGAATTTGGAGGTTTATTGATTAAGTATAAAGGAGGGAGGGGGTCGAGACTAGTCCCCTCTTAATTTAGATAAATGCTTTTTTCATGCAGAATTATTCGATTAGGTTTAAATTTGATATACCGGTTTATTCCGATATGGCGTTTCCTTCAATAGATTTGGAGGTTCATTTGTTAAGTATAAAAGGAGGAAAGGGAGGCAAGTCCCCTACCTTTAATTTAGATAAATGGATTTTCATGCAGAATTATCCAATTTAATTTTTTTATGTTCATTCTGATAAGGAGTTTTCCTGATTAGATTTGGAGGTTCATTAGTTAAGTATAATGTTCGGGATAGAGGGGCTAGTCACCCACCCTTTAATTTAGATAAAAGATTTTTCCTGCAGAATTATTCGATTTGCTCGAATTTCCTATACCGATTTATTATGTTAAGAAGCTGTCTTAATTAGATTTGGAGGTTCATTAGTTAAGTATAAAGGGGGGAAAGGGAGCTACTCCCTCTCCTTAAATTGATAAATGGGTTTTTCATGCAGAATTATTTGATTTGCTCCAAATTTAGTAAACCTGTTTATTATGTTAAGAAGCTGCCTTGATTTGATTTGGAGGTTCATTAGTTAAGTATAAAGGGGGAAAGTGTGGGAGGGCTAGACCCCTCCGTTAATTTAGATAAATGTGTTTTTTATGCAGAGTAATTCGATTTTCTCCAAATTCGGTATAACGATTTATTATGTTAAGGAGCTGCCTTAATTAAATTTGGAGGTTTATTGGTTAAGCATAAAGGGGGGCGGGGGGTTGTCCTCCCCATTAATCTACATAAATGTGGTTTTCCTGGAGAATTATTCGATTTGCTTCAAATTTGATATACCGGTTTATTCCGATATGACACTTCCTTCATTAGATTTGGAGGTTCATTGGTTAAGTATAAATGGGAAAAGGGGGCACGTCACCTCACCTTAATTTAGATAAATGCGTTTTTCATGCAGAAATATTTGATTTGATACAAATTTAGTATTCCGGTTTATCATGTTAAGAAGTTGCCTTGACTAAATTTGGAAGTTTATTAGTTAAGTATAAAGGGGGAAAAGTGGGGGGTAGACCCCCCGTTAATTTAGATAAACAGGTTTTTCATGCAGAGTTATTCGATTTGCTCCAAATTTGGTATACCGGTTTATTACGTTAAGGAGCTGCCTTGATTAAATTTGGAGGTTTATTGGTTAAGCATAAAGGAGGGGCGTGGGCTTGTCCTCCCCCTTAATTTACATAAATGGGTTCTTCGTGCAGAATTATTCGATTTGCTTCAAACTTGATATATCAGTTTTTTCCGATATAGCGCTTCCTTCATTACATTTGGAGGCTCATTGGTTAAGTACAAAAGCGGGAAAGGGGGCAAGTCTCCTTTCCTTAATTTAAATAAATGTGTTTTTCATTCAGAAATACTTAATTTTTTAGAAATTTAGTATTTCGGTTTATTATGTTAAAAAATTGCCTTGACTAAATTTGGAAGTTCATTAGTTAAGTATAAAGGGGAGAAGGGGGGGGGGGCTAAGCCCCCCGTTAATTTAGGTAAATGGATTTTTCATGAAGAGTTATTTGATTTGCTCCAAATTTGGTATACCGGTTTATTATGTTAAGGAGCTGCCTTGATTAAATTTGGAGGTTTATTGGTTAAGTATAAAGGAGGGAGGGGGTCGAGACTAGTCCCCTCTTAATTTAGATAAATGCTTTTTTCATGCAGAATTATTCGATTAGCTTCAAATTTGATATACCGGTTTATTCCGATATGGCGTTTCCTTCATTAGATTTGGAGGTTCATTTGTTAAGTATAAAAGGAGGAATGGGAGGCAAGTCCCCTCCCTTTAATTTAGATAAATGGATTTTCATGCAGAATTATCCAATTTACTTTTTTTATGTTCATTTTGATAAGGAGTTTTCCTGATTAGATTTGGAGGTTCATTAGTTAAGTATAAAGGGAGGAAAGGGGGGTTAGACTCCCCCCCCTTAATTTAGCGGTATGGTTTTTTTATTGCAGAATTATCTGATTGACTTCAAATTTGATATACTGGTTTATTATTTTAAGGTGCTTTCATGATTAGATTTGGAGGTTAATTGGTTAAGTATAAAGGAGAGGGAAACGGGTATCATCCTCCGTCATTTATTTTTTGAGGGCATTAGTGTGTGAAATAAAAGTATAATATACAAGTAGTGTGAATATCCTGTGAGCTCAGTGCCATCAGTTTTAATGGGCACTTTTCTTTTTTATTTGTTTGCTTGTTTGACGTGATTTTTATCAACTAGCATCGTAGATGAAGATTTTTTATGAATTGTGTTTGTCAGTCTGTTTCACCGTGCTATAACTCGCTTAGATACATTTAGATTGCCTTACAATTGATATACGTAAATGAGGATTATTATAGAATGTTTAGTATTTAAAATGAACTGTGTAGCATTTACAGTTCTTTTACAGAGTCACTCAAAATATCATATTATATTAGAGTGTAAATGTGGAAATTATTTGCAGTGAACTGTTATGTTTTTACACTATTTAAAACATATTGAAACTTGTATATATCACTGAGTTACAATAATAGAGGCTAACTACAGAATAGGCTGTTCACAGCAATCAACTTTTTTTTTTCAGGGACATTCAAAATAATTCGGTTACAATGTTGCCTATTAACAATAATTTGAGGGAAGTTCATTTTTAAATGTGGTGTGTGTTCTTAAATTAAAGTAATTTTTTCCAATTATTTTATGTGTATAAACTCAGGGATCACATACAGGGCAGCACATAATATATTGTGTACATTTCCGTTTATTGACGGAAATTGCTGAAGTAAAATTTGCAATTGTTTTATGCGTTTCAAGACTGATCTAATTTTTACAATACTCCGTAGTATGGTAAATGTAAATATATAGAACATAAGCAGACTGCACAAATGAATCCGGATATTTTTTTTTCTACTATCGATGATTAGTCCTAAAATAGGTTTTCCAAATTTGCTATGATTTTCCAAATTGTTGACTCCGACAATTCAAACGGGGTTCACTTATTCTCTGAAGCAAAATATGAGTTCCCTGGCCGGTCAGCCCTTGCTTAGATAGACATGAGCTTTCCTTGTTTTAAACGGTAAAGCTTTGTAAATGTATTCTCGAAGTGTTTTAAATATTTTTCATAGATTAGGGTAATTCCGGGATTTATGCCGCACATTTTTTTGAATTTGTGTATAAAGTATCACAGTGGACATAAAATAACAAAAATCATGTTGTGCTATTTATTATTAAATATACAACGCATGTACTGCGACAAAAAAATTCAAAACAAATTATTAATATTTTTAACATTTTTTTTTTTTTTTTTTCTGAAACATTACACTGCGGCGCGTCATCCGTACATTCAGGCTGAGACGCCACACTTGTGCGGTAGTTATGCCGCACTTCTAATAAGAACAGAATGAAATTATAAATAAAAATACTCCAAAAATTCATATATGGACTATAATTAACGATGTAATAACAAAATGAAACAAAATGAGTACAATGAAACGTATTATTAGATTCAAATTAGTAATTTTTGCGTACTTTCACTATTAAAATTATCGACTTAATTTTTTTTTTTTTTTACATTAAATTTTAATTGTTATTTCAGCAACAACGTAACATCAATGTATTAGAAAGGGAAAAGAAAAAAAATAAAATTGTGTTTACACAATTTATTTGTTAACCCTTTCGGGACCGGTGGCTTTTACACAAATTTTATTCGATTGCTACCACTTTTTTAAAAGAAGTTACCTTTACTTAAATAATCATGAAAATGCTCTAATTAAAGAAAGCAAATATTACTTTTTTTTTTTTTTTTTTTTTTTTTTTTTTTTTTTTTTTTTTTTTTTACTGGTGCCAGAAACAAATTTTGTAAGCTCTTTATGAAGGTGCTTAAATGCACCTATGGTCCTGAATGGGTTAAGAGACCTGTTCTTTCGACTACAATCTACAGAATAAGTGTCGAAAAAGCACAGTCTTTATGTAACTACATTTAAACACATGATGCAACGAAGCCAATTACACTTCCTCTTTTTTGGAGTAGTTTGCAAAAAACGTCTGCATTACGCGTAATCCATTTTTTCATTATTACCATCTTGACTTGCATCTTTCTGCCCTTCTTACTTTTTATTTTTATTTTACTTATTATGTATTATCTTGCCCTACTTACTTTATATTATATTTTTATTTTAAATTACGCCTTTTTCTCCTTTGGTTTTTGTAAACTTGATAACATGTCTAACATGGTTATTCTGTGCAAAAGGAAAAAAAAAGTTAATAGCACTTAATCATCCCGTACAAAAGAAACTGCGGCATATATACCGGAATAGTAGTGCGGCATGCATCCCATTTTGCATGGTGTAGACGTCGGTCATCACAGTTATCTGCCATCGCTAAGGGGAATGGCGTAACCATACACACAGTACTCTATACAAACGGTACACTTAGTTTTGACTTCATGCATGAAATCATGCTTTCATTTAGTAATTAGTGTATGAAAAGTATTTAAACATAACGTGTTTAAAAGTTTGGACAGTGAAATCATGCACTTACGTCAAATTAAAGATTGTACTTCTACAAGTAAACATCGAAATGGAATTCATGCTATACACTGGTTAAAATTATCTCATTGCGCACCTATACTGTGCGTTTGACGACCATCTATGCATAATTACAAGAAATACGAGGGTTGCGGCATCTATCCGTATGCGGTGACTCTCCCGGAGTAACCCTATGCTTCACGTGTGATTGACGCGCATTTAAACATTCTTGTTTAAATGATAAAATAAATTCTTTGAAAAATTCCTGTGTCTTATTATTTATATTTAATTGATTATTCATTATAGAATCATTTGAATATTTAAGGGACGATGAACGAGATTGTTTTTCATTATTATAGGATCTCAGGAGTTTTACACTGAATGGACAATTGAGAATCAAGTCTCATTTAATTATTTTTCCGATTCTCTGTAAGTCATAAACGTATAAACTTTTTACCTCCGATAGTGTAATATATATTTTATGTAGCATAATAATTTCAATAGTTTACAACTAGTATTTTACTTTTTTATGTTAAGAAATAGTTATTTTCTTTTCTCTTACGTCTATTTACTTGCACAAATGTAACAAAACTAGTCATTCTAAAATCACAATATATGAATCCAAAATAATGATATAAAACCAATGTACTCTGGAATTATATACTTGATTTTTAAAAATTAAAAAAATACATATTATGTTTTTAAATTTACATTTATACTTTAAAAAAATCAATTTCTGTCGAATTAAATCCTAATTTTGACTAACCAATTTAATTTTAACTCTAAATTTTTAGAATACGTTCAAGATGCGCCAAGATTCAGTTATGCAAGGTGGTCATAATTAAAATGACAGTACTCTAGTCTATAGTCTCCAGTCTGTAGCGGGATCTAATTGAGAGAATGACGCCAAATTTTGTAAGAAGATTAAACAAGACGGGAGACGAAGATTCTCGCGAAAAAAAAAATCGTTCCAAAAGTCACCGCTAGGTAAATATGTGTCGCTGTGTAATAGAAAAGAGAGATTTGAAAATGTAGAATCAATACAGAAATAAAATTGCCTTTTTTAGCACATTTAGCGATTTCAGTATTGGTTCTGCATTTTTTAAAAACTCTCTTTCCTGCTATACAGCGCCACATATCCCCTAGCGGTGACTTTTGGAACTAATTTTATCGCGAAATGTTTTGTGCCCCGTCTTGTTTAATCTTCTAATTAAATTTGGCGTCATTCTCTCAATTAGATCGTGCTACAGAACACTCTGTCAATTTAATTATGGCCACCTTGTACATAATTCCCAATTTGGCCCTTATTTGGGCCTTTATATCAAAAAGCTTTACATGCAATGAATGCATCCAAAAACATTTGAAAAAAGGGAAAACATCAGATGTAGGATATTGAAAATCTTATGCTAAATGGAACAAATATTCATTAATCTGTTAGTGTAAAATATTTCTACATTTGCGTTTTAAAGGTAATAAGAAAGAAACTTAAATGTGAAATGATTTTGAACTGTGCGGTGAGAAAATAAGTCTCCTGTGACTCCTTAATATTGTTTCACAAAACATTTTTTTTAAAATTGGTCTTTGCGTCCCAATTAAAAAAAAATATATATTCCTTTTTTTTTTTTAATTACTTAAAATGAATTTTCTTAAAATTTTTTTAAACCACTTTTAATCCACATGACATATATTAGATATATAAATAATATACTTAAAAAAGGAGTTGGTTAACAATTCGACACGTATGTATGTATTTTAGGTCCTATTCACGCATAACATTCGTAAATGTGCACCGATTTTCATATTTTTTTGTGTTTGAAATTATTATGTGGTCCCGTTTGAATTCGTTAAAATCCGACGATTACAAAATTTTTTTTAAATAAAAACTTTAAAATTCAAATATTTAACTCCAAGCGAGAATGACGTCACTCTAGTATAAATGCTCGGTTTTTTTTATATATTTACTAGCTGTACCCGGCCAGGCGTTGCTGTGGCTCAGTCTGGCTAAATGGAAAAGAAGTAAAGAGAAAGTGCACGTTTCTAATATGTTTAATTTCACAATACTTGGGGTATACAATATTTTTTGTTGTTACATTGTCTGTTTAGATATAGAGATTGTCTGATTTGCCGATTCTTGAACACGAAACATATAATTGACCGTGTGAGAAGAAATTCATGTCTAGATCTAAACCGCAGAATTGTAAAGCTTGGCCATAAGCTTTGTCGATGTTGATTACAAACGCCAAACAAATAGGTAATTGCAATCTCTTACATAGAAATTGCGCATCCATTGGAATCAAAGGAATGTGCGGAATGAGGACATCTTTACATTTGAAAGCTCCTGTCAAGATTGTTTCCTCTACGAAGTTGCTCATTATTTGTTTACTGCAAGCCGCGTGCAGTTGCAAAGATTTGGCTTTTGAATATTTCGCAACATCATAATTGGTAGGCCAATTGTCAATTGCAGTACGTGCGGTGGCAATACCTTGTAGATCGAGTGAATTAGAAAGATATGTGTGGAGTTAAACTTACGGTACTGAGATCACAGGCTATTCACACTAATTGCATATTATACTCTTATTTCAAAGAATAATGCCGATTGAAAAATAAATTAAGGGGGTGTTTTCCCCAGTCCCCCCCCCCTTTATACTTAACCAATGAACCTCCAAATCTAATCAGGGATACGCCTTGTCAGAATAAACTGGTTTACCAAATGTGAAGTAAATCGCATAATTCTGCATGAAAAACCAATTTATCTAAATTTAGGGGGTTTATCAGCCGTTCGCCCCTTTATACTTAATCAATGAACCTCCAAAACAAATCAGGGAAGAGCCTTATCAGATAGAACCTATTCACAAAATTTTAAGCAAATCGAATAATTCTACATGAAAAACCAAGTTATTTAAATTAAGGTGGTGGGATTAGCTCTCCGTTCCCCTTTGCACAACCAATAAAACACCAAAATTAATCTGGGAAGCACTTTATCAGAATGAACATATTTTCAAAATTTGAAGCAAATCAGAAAATTCTGCAATAAAAACACACTTATCTAAATTAAGAGGAGATTAACCCCCCCCCCCCCCCACGTTGTCCCTTTTATGCTTAACGAATGAAGTCCCAAAACTAATCAGGGAAGCGCCTTATCAGAATGAAAATATTTACAAAATTTGAAGCAAATCGTATATTTCTATCAAGAGTTATCGCTTTACATACATATGTACATATAAGCTCTCAGGTTTTAATAGTCTGTCATCTAAAAAGAAAAAAAAACACGAACTAAAAAATCAAAGAAAAACAAATAAAAAATCCAAAAATACTGACGAAATATTTCAGTAATGTGTCTCTCCGGAGGGCATAGTGAGGGGAGATGCATAATATGAAAGAATGATCAAAGGGCTTCCAAATGATATACCACATAATGGGTGTCGAAAGATATTAAAAAGTGCATTGGGGATGAAATCGTTGAGGGGGATGCGAGGTTCATAATAGTAATATAAAAACTCGCGAGCATTCAAATGCAACGCAATCGGTGAAGAACTTTCGGAGGTTTAAGTTTTCGTACAAAAGAACATTTATGTTTTTTTTTTAATATGCCTCCACGGGGAGGATGGTAGGTGCATAATATTAAAGAGTATTCAAAGGGCTTTCTAATGTTATGTCACATGACGTGTGTCTGAAAAAATTTAAAAAGCGCCCCCTGGTAGAGGCGAGGAAATTGGAGGAGAGAGGAGCGAGGTTCTGTTTAGGTATATGAAAACACGTGCGTATTCTAATGCAACGCAATGAGAGAATTTCAATGCAATCGGTGAAGGACTTTTGGAGGTTTAATATTTTGTACAAACGAACATTTATATTTTTATGTATATAGAAATTTGCCCCCACGTGGGGAAAGTGAGGGGAGCGAGATGCGAGGTGCATAATATGAAACAGTGGTCCAAGAGATTTCTAATGATATATCACTTGATGGGTTTTGGAACAAAATAAAAAGCGCCCCCTGGTGGGGGTAGTGGAACATGAGGGTGGAGCGAGGTTCATAATAAGTATATAACAACACTTCTGTATTCGAATGCAACTCAACCTGTGAATTTCAAAGTAATCAGTAAAGAACTTTGAGAGATTAGCGATTTTGAACAAACAAACATTTACTTTTTTTATTTATATAGATTTGGAAACTCAACAAAAACAAAAAAATAAATAAACATCATTAAAATATTAAATTTTCAACGATTTTCATCAAGTGGCGTAGAGATAACTGTTTGGCGAGAAAGTCGCGACCCTGCGATTTTCCTCCCAGTTTATACGGTTTTATTTCCAGGATTATTGTAGGCAAAAACAAAAATTAATGTTTGAATCATAAAAAAAATATATGGTATAAACAATCAGCAAATGTAGAAATCTAAATTGTAAAGCGTTTAATTTCACTCATGATTTCTGCTGTACGCTCGCTTTATTTGAAGAACCAGATTTTGACGGTGGAGGAATTTATACGGCAATACAGAATAGGGCAAAAGCCCATGGCAATTTTTTAAAATTTAATATAAAATCAAGTAACTGAATTCGTCTTTTTTTGTTAAAAAGTATATAAATATTACAAAAAAAAAAATTCATGAAATAAAACATTCCTGACTCTATGTAAACCAAATTGGGTGTCTATAGCCATGAATCTCGAATAGTGCTGAATTAAAACAATCTCTTGGAGTTTTTGCAATACTCCCATACTAGCAAATCTGCAGATCAGGAGCGTCAAGTTCAACTCTTCAAGACATTGATTATTTACTCTCACTTTCCATAACATTTAGCACCCTATAATCTGCAATTTATTTTTTAATTAAATACATATTCGCAAGCATATAAAGTTCTTCGAAAGTTCCGAAAAATAGAATCATTAAATTAAACGCGGTGTTATGCAATGATAGTCTGTAATTCTAATGATCTGTATCTCCTGTACATTTTAGATAAAAATGTAAATTTCTTCAGGAGAGGGAGGCTTAGACTTATGAAGATGTAAAATTAATCTACTATATCTAACTTATATATAATTAAAAAAAATTACAATATTTGGTATGAAAAACTTTTTGATGGTCATTATTTAAATTTAGATGTAAGATCTGTATATACTCTAATCTTCTCGATAGCAATAGAATACTAAAAGCACTCAAACTGTTCGCACGAAACAAAGTATATTGATTGATAATAAATAGATTCAAATAAGTTTCAATTGTGTTTCCCACTCTCGCTTACAATCTATATACAGTAGCGCTCAAAAGTATTTTGACAACCTTATATTCTCTCTTATTTTTTTTAATATAAAAATGTAAAAGAAAATATATTCCCTATAATTAAGAACACTATGACTGCAGTTATTCAAATGTATCACGTTTCAACTTGTTTGTTTACATTCGGCGCCATCGAAGAAATATGACTCCTCCTTAGCTCAAAAGTATTTTGACAATTAGTTTGCATTTAATTGTTGAAAATGTCAGTGGCGCTACAACTTCGATTAGTGTTTATATCGACTTATTGTGATTATTTTTAAATGCAGAAATGTAAAAAATATTGAAGTGATTCTAAAAAAGCCACTGTAAATGCACTTAAGAAAGGTAGACTGCAAGAAGAATTAGCTCGTTCTTTTAACGGGTCTCGGCAACTTGTTATTACATGGAATTAAGTTTTTAATAAACAGAAATAAATCGAAAATAAACCTCAAAGTATCCATCCAAAAAAAAACAACTTGCAATGTTGACTGTATTCTAAAAATGATATCTACACGTGATTGTCTTAAGTCCGCTGTAATAATAAAAAATGAATTGAAAGAAAATTACGGCATTGAAATACACGTTTCATCAGTCATACGACGCCTAAACCTCTATGGTTTACATGGCAGAAGACAAGCAAAAACACGTTTGTTATCTACTAAGAATAGGAAGGCTAGAGTCGCATTTGTAAAACGGCATAACACTTTCAGGGGCAAAGCAATTCCATTGCTAAAGTGTTGAAATTAATGATTGACACCGGAATTTTGGTTAAAAAAATTCGGTTTATTATGTGTGTGAAATATACCTTTTTCTTATTTAAAAATAAATTTGTTTTCAAATTCCGGTGTCAGTCATTAAATTCAACACTTTAGCTATGGAATTGCTTTGCCCTGAAAGGGTTATGCCGTTTTACAAATGCGACTCTAGCCTTCCTATTCTTAGAAGATAACAAACGTGTTTTTGCTGGTATTATGCCATGTAAACCATAGATGCTTAGGCGTCGTTTGACTGATGAAACGTGTATGTATATGCCGTAATTTTCTTTCAATTCATTTTTTATTATTACAGCAGACTTACGACAATCACTTGAAGATATCATTTTTAGAATACAGTCAACACTGCAAGTTGTTTTTTTCGGATGGCCACTTTGAGGCTTATTTTCGATGCATTTCTGTTTATTAAAAACTTTCTTCCATGTAATAACATGTTGACGAGACCCGTTAAAAGAACGAGATAATTCTGCTTGCAGTCTACATTTCTCAAGTGCATTTACAGCGGCTTTTCTAGAATCACTTTAATATTTTTTACATTTCGGCATTTAAAAATAATCACAATAAGTCGATATAAACACTAATCGAAGGTGTAGCCACTGACATTTTCAACAATTAAATGCAAACTAATGGTCAAAATACTTTTGAGCTAAGGAGGAGTCATATTTCTTCGGCGGCGCCGAATGTAAACAAACAAGTTGAAACTTGATACATTTGAATAACTGCAGTCATAATGTTCTCAATTATAGGGAATATATTTTCTTTTACATTCTTATATTAAATAAAATAAGAGAGAATATAAGGTTGTCAAAAAACTTTTGAGCGCTACTGTATATATGCTACAAAATTTCATGGGAGTTCAACCATTAGGTTAGGTTTTAGAGATGTTTTTGTCCTTTTGGTTGTGTGAGAAAGGTCGTCAATCCCCAATCGTAGACCATGTATTACCAATTGTAATAATGCTAAAACTTTCTTCTTAGTTTTGCATATCTGTTTATGATGTTGAAGCTGTTATTTTTTACAGGGTGTCCATAAAAGAATGCCCCAGTTATAAATTTTAATATTATCAAATGTAAGCGTTGTAGAGAGTTGATTCAAAGTCACAAAAAGATTAACTCACAAGGAAGGTCTCCATACTGGGCATACTCAGAATATGTTGAAAAAAATTCTAGTGAAAGTACTCATGTATGTATAAAGGATCAGTTAAAATTAGCGGCGGAATTACAGTAGAAAATCGGTAAAAAAATAAAATACTTTCAAATAATTGGCGTGAAAAGACGGAAGCGGCACGCAATTTGCCGAGCAGCACTTTTCCTCGCCAAAAGCAAACGATTTTAATAAATCTGAAAATTGTTTGTTAATTGATTTAGAGAATATGCAGTATTTAATGAATTTAAACGTAAACCATGAAATAATTTATTATTGTTATTATTATTACATTTTGTATTATACTTGTTGCTTGTTGCCGATTTGAAAGAAATTTTCCCATTGTTTTATTCTCCAATCCAATTTTTTTTTTAATTTAAACGGCTTTATCTGTTATAAAAATAACTTTTAACGACAGATGAATAATGCTGGCGTAATACATTTCCATACCAAAGAAGTTCTTTCCATAGCAACAAAGTTGAATCGACAGTGGGCATATTTTTGAGTTTGGAACAATTTTAATCAAATAAAATTTTATTTTAAATCGTAAAATATTATAGTTAAAATTCGTTATAAGTACATAAAATATATATGACAAAACTATAGTTAAAACAAACAAAAAATGACAAAGATAAAGTTATTTAAATTAAACTTATTTAAACAAATTTATCATAATTTTTTTTTCCTTAAAGAGTATTCGACAAGCGTATATTTTTTAAACTTAATTTCTTCGCCAAACGGTGATAAGTCGCCAAATAAATGAAATGTTCTTTATTTTTTTACGGACGTTCTACCGAGGTTCCGCCAAAAATTTTTGTATAAACATATATACCCATAGGAGAAGAACATTCTGTATTTATTTCAGATTTTTCTGAGTATGGAGACCTTCCTTGTCAGTTTTATTTAAGCGATTGCGAGCGTAAAGCGTTATTGCTGAGCTGAAAATTTAAACGCCGTTAGTGGCATGTGATTTTTTTCCTTTGGGGCTTTATAAAAGATCGTGTCTATGTTCCACTGCTACCTACTGATTTACCAGAATCGAGACACAGAATTGAAGAGGCTTTTTTTCCATTACTCCGGAATTTATAACCGAAGTGTGGAGACATTTGGACTTTACGTTGGATGTGTGCAATACAACTAAAGGTGCAATTTGTAAGAAAAACTAGGTTAAAACTCACCTTCAGCTTGATGTATGATTTGTTTTAAGTAGTCTAAATTAAAATGTTATAATATACCATTGAGCCTGGGACATTATTTTACGGACACTCTGTATTATTAAAACAAACAAAAGATTTATTGTTGGGGTATACTTAAAATTCGTGCTCTATTAAATAAAATAAATAAACTGATTTTCAGTTTTCTAACAGACAAATAATTGTTTCAAAAGTACCTTTTCTACTCGATAGTGCAAAAATTTTATTATGGGATATTGAGAACGAAAGCTAATATTTAGCAATGAAAATGAAAACGATACCGGAGGAAGTTTCTACCGTTCTTGTTCTTTATGATGTCAGTTTTAGTGACACACATGTTCTTTATAATACAGACTAGCAGGTTTCCCCCGATACTCTGGTCGGTTTCTTCCAAAGTACCTTGAATATAATGAAATATATAGCTGAATTTTATAATGAGTTTTTAAGCAATATGGACCTGCGATATCCTTCTGCATTGCTGAAAGCGATACGAACGCCATTGCACTGTTATAATTTCTAATGTAGGAGACAAAATTTCGTCTATTAAGGGCCAACATTTTAAGCAGGTCATTTATAGTAGGATTTAGTTAAGAACGATATGTAGTATACTAAAATCATCTCTGAAATATTATCCAACAAACAATAGAATGAAATTTTCATAAAAATCCGTCCAGAAGAAGTATCCTCATAATTCTTTAACTAAGCAATGTAGAAACGGTTCTAGTTCCACCGAAATCCATTTGGCAAAATATTATAAAATGTCTATTCTTTCATAATCATGTTCACCTGATTATAGAACTTTCACCCATAATTATGTAAGTAAGAAATGTATAAAGACATATCATATTATAAAATCTTCCCGGAAAAATTATCTGACTAACAGTGTAAGTCATATCAAAATTCACTCTTCAGAAGTCGAGTTATAATCACCCGGAACGAAATTTCCAATAGTATTTTACATTTACAGTAGATGTAGATAAATTTAAATATGTTTGTTGAGATTTAAATAAGACTTTAAATCCCAGTAAGTAAGAATGACCCTTTGGCTAGAAAACACGATAAACGAAGACGAACAAATATTTTCTCTTAAAAAAATGTTTTAAATTTAATTGCTTTCTTTCAACAAGCAATGCTCAAGTATTTTATCTTTCGTTTCTATTGTTGCTGTTTGAAATATTTATTTCAATGTAAAATACCTTCCTTAGCAACTATCGCAATCACACCAAAGCCGTGGTTATGTAGAGAGGCTTATGAGAATCATGTTACGAACTTACCTCACATTCTATCTTTTTTTTTTTTTTTTTTTTTTTTTTTTTTTTTTTTTTGTTCGGATGAGTCTGAACTAGTACAGTATCAAAGTTTTTCAGGAAATGTAATAATTTCTTTAAATGGTTGCACAAACCGGAACGATATTTAACATAATTTAACGAACCGGAACAATATTCGTTGAAATTTCACGAACTGGAATATCGTTTCGGTTGGCTACAGTACATTTCGTGCGCTGTAAAAAATACGAAAAACAATTAAAATACATGTTGTAGACGATTAATTTGGAAATCATACTCTCTCGGGAACTGGGTAGCTGATTCTCTAATTAAAAAAAGCTACCGGTGTCCTGGCTAAGTAGTATTTCCTAATTAAAATGTTTTAACTGTTTTCCAACGCTTTGGTTCACGAGTTTTTTGTGATGATGTACATAAGTGGAGTACGGACCGTAATCTAAACGTATACATTAAAGTGTATTTAATTGTTATTATTATTTTATTATTATTGGATATGTATGTAATCATATGATTTGTTTAATATTTAATTTCTGCTTCACTTTTGAGCTAATTTTACTATGCTTTGTTATTTGCCGATTTGTATTTTTTCATTTTTATTTTATTTTTTAATTGTTTACTGTTCTTTTTTGAACACATACTTCTTTGTTTGTTTTTTTTACTCAGTAAATATTTCTAAGTCGTTATTTTATGTTACATTCCATTTTCGCTCTTGAAGTAATGGTTTCTTTTATCTATTTCCTAATTGGCTTTTCTTGTACCTTTCGGTTTGCTTTTATCTGTTGTATATATATATATATATATATATATATATATATATATTTATATACCTCTTAAATTTTCTTATACCTATATTTCAGGCACTATAGTAGCCACCAGTATAGACACTTTTACCACATTTGTTTTACATGTAAGTGTACACATTAAGTGTAATATGGGCATTAAATGAGACAGAAATTACTGTCGAAAAACACTGGCTAAATATATATACCACTTTTACCTTTTTTCATTTTATTCCTCTAATGATAGATTTATAGAAATTGTTTTTCCCATTTTCAGCCTTAATTCTTTTTTTTTTTCGTATTAACTTCATAATTTATAAGGACATTTTCTTTCTTGGGAAGATTCCCTGTGCCGTATCTAATTATTTTATTAATGAATGTTTTCTTCTTTTATCTGTTACGTATAAATAGGCACTTATAGTTATTTTTATTTAGCACCGTTTGTTACTCAAAAGTTCTTTTTTTGTCCTTGGAATCCAATTTTTAATGAAATGTAATTAATTTATTAAACTTGTAATAAGTTTTCGTACACTTCTCACTTTGAAATAGAGGGAAAACATAGCTTCCACCTCTTACGATTTTTTGTACCATAAAAATTCAATAGTAAATTCTACCTTCTTAAATCGTTGCAGTCTACTGATTAAATAAGGCAAGAATTCCTACTACATTTTTTTGGTACAAATAATCCTAAGATGTTGTCAGCTATGGGGGCACGTGTATTTTCTATAAAACCGTCATGATAAAGATAAATTACGAAAATTTATTTCATATTAATATAAACTAATATGAAAATCTATATACATTTATTATTCCATCACATATTTGTATCTAAAGGATTATAAGAGTTGTAAAAACACATTTTTAAAATAAACATTGCATTTGATGGATATTTCTATATTAAGATTCTAAATAAGTCTAATGTCCATCAACCATAAAATGAAGAAAATTTTATATTTGATTATTGCATTGTTAGTGTATACGCATATTTCTATAATAATTCTCTTTTAGCAAAATATTAAATAAATATTGCTTGTATAGTTTTGTTTAGCTATATATTATCACAGGCGCCATGTAAAAATGTAGTTAATACTCACAGTAGGTTTATTTACATTTACACACGCTAAACATTGTAGTTTAGTTTTATTAATTTAACATACGAATAGGTTAAACGGAATATTTATAATTTTGAACACTGAATTTAAATACCGTATGCCAATATTCTTATGAAGGAAAAATTTGTTTAAACAGCATTTGTGATTTTTAAAATCTAATCAATATTTCAATAATTATGTTGAAAGTTACAATTCGTATCAAAAGCAGCATCACCAAAAAGTAAATATTTAACGATAATAATAAAACAAATAGACGCATGGTAGTGATAAATTGTTATGAAGAGATATTTCAAAGACCGTAATTATGACAAACTGATTTTAAAAAAAAATGATGCATTTGTATAGAAACTAGAGTGCTTTATATATTTAATTTTCGCAGTTCATGAAAACTACCTCCAGCTGGGGTCAGACTCTGTATAAAAAATATTCGAGATATTTGAAAAAGAATAACTACTCTAAAAAATTTATTTTCATATCAATTAGAAATATTCATATAATACCATTGCAAATTAAAGGTATTTGTTTTATTCTGTATATTAATCTTTAACCGGAATCGTGAAAATCCCGTACACAAACTGAACACTTAATAATTTGCCAAATAGTGAAGTTAAACATTTAATATTTAATAGAAATGCATTAAGAGGACCAATATTTTAATATAACATCATAAAAATAAGTTTGGAATGTCAGAGAGAGAAAATATTAAGGGCAGATATGTAGACGCAAACATCTCACAGATGTATGTTTCCGGTTAAGGGTTAAACATAATAATAAATACCATTCGAAATATAGAAAGAATAATTCGTATTTTAAAATTGATAAATTGTCGAATTCGCTTTAAAAAATAATCTTTTTAGATCCCCTATCTAAAGCGTTTCACTAGATGGTGACAGATCTTAGAAATGGGAATTTTATAGGACTTGATTTTGTAATTATATACTAGCTAGTAAAGTGCAATGTATAACACTGTATTGTTGCAAAACTATAATGCTCATTTTTTATTGCTAACAAATTTCAATGATTTGTAAGACGAAAAAAAACAAAAACAAAAACAAAAAAAACAATTTGAACCACAGTATTTATTGGATGAAATGTTTATTGTACCTATTGGATTAGCAAATAGCTCATTCATAACTGAAATTTCTAGTTTTGTTTAAATAAAAGTTTACAGATATATTCTTCAATAACATTTGCTCAAAGAAACATCCTTTTTTTTTTTTTTTTTCATTTGTGAAATCAAATACTCGAGTCGATTTTTATATGCAGTGATATAACGTAAAATTAAGACTTATGGACGGTTTCGCTAATGAAAACGGAGCATTTATCATTTTATTACTTTTTAAAAACAAAGTAGGAACAAAAAATAATCATTATTTTATTGAAATTTTCAACGGGTATTTCTTATTATAATTTTCAAGTTAAATTTAAATTCGTGGTTCTTAAAAATATATTAATTAATATAAATGATTTATTTATGTCATATTTCAATATTAACACAAGTAGGGGTGTCCAAATAGTATTCCGCGTGCCACCGAACATCTAATATTTTAGTATAGAACATATCGATAATTTAATTATGAAAACGTTCGGATTAAATAGTGCGAAGATTATTATTAATAAAATTGTAACGGCAAAAGGGCTTTCAGGCAAAACGTTTTGGCAGACGCAATGTAAACTTTAGGCTTTTTTTTTTTTTTTTTTTTTTTTTTTTTTTTTTTTTTTACAGCAACTTTCGGATGCATGTGTGTAAGATTAATAATAGTACATATTTTGGAAGATCGTGAATTTAGAATTTTTTCATATGTCCAAAGATATTTATTATTTTTTTTTTTTTCAAATTTTCTTGTTATAAATGGGACTTTCGCGAATTTGATGTTTACTTTTGAAATTAATGAACTTGCTATTGAACTATTTACGATATTTTATAAACGTGCATAAAACAACATTATTGTGTCAAATGGAAACAACGCATGAGTATGCCAAATCCATACATTTTAAGGATATGTGTGAAATATGTATGGATTTTCCCAAGATTTGACAGATATGTTTTATTGCATAAGAAACTTTATATTTTTTTACCTGACATACCATCTAGCCCAGTTTATAGAAAGAGATATGTATTGGTAAAAAAGGGAATAACAGAATAATTAATAACCTATTATACAGTCTACTTTATTATATACATGCATCCACCGACTTACATAAGTAATGCATTCAGTAAAATTTTACGTAACTTGAATTTTACGTAAGCCGAATTTGTAAATTAGTTAAGTAAAATTTCGTAAAAAACTGAAATATATATATATATATATATATTGTTAAATATATACAGTATTATTTTATAAATAAAACATGATGCAAAAGTACGGATATAAACTATAAAAATATGAAAAATATAAAACAAGACGAAAAAGCACTTTTCAAAAAAAAAAATATTATGTGGAATATGGTATTTATAGATTTAACATGGATGAAGTGATTTATAACAGTTTAGAATCTTACATCAAACGACTACACTGTAAAAAAAAATCTCTCAAACTGACAAAAAATTTTAGTCAATTTTAGTGACAGTGGAAAACCTTTTAAAAATACAATTTTCTGTTCTGAATATTACAGATTTTTTTTAGAATAAAAATAAGAAACAATTAAAGATGAACAAAAATTACCTCTTCTCCATAAATTCTGGTGACAATACAAATAAATAGATATCCCTAAAATAAAATCACTTTGATAAGCATAATATTTATCATAAACTGGATGAGTACTATGAATAACTAACAATAAAGATTAAATTGAAATGACAATACTACTAATTGTACGCATAATCAAAATGAATTGACACTTGTAACAGCTAATTTAGTTCTGTAGGTGTAGGGTCATCGCTTGAGCTGAATGGTTGCAAAGAGAAATGCCGTTCTCTAACAGCTCCTACCAATCTCAATATTGAAGGCCGAGGGTTTATTTGTTAATGAATTAATTGTATATCACAATAAAATATAACTCTCTCTAAAGTATAAAACTATATTCTGTGGTGTTTATCTGCATATCTTATTTATAAAATAATTATCAAAAGTATGCAATAGCGCTAGTGTACTTATAAATGTAATTTTTGAGATTTATTAACTAAGTGCGAAATTGCGTAAGTCGCGTAATACATAAATCGGGGGATGCCTGTAGTCGTAAATCATATTTATTCGTCTTTCGTCTCTTTTTTTTTTTTTTTTTTTTTCAACAGTAAGTAGGTTTTAATACTAATTCATGGTTTTAGAAGTTTTAATAATCTCAAAAAGCCAAGAATCAGCTATATGTTAAAAATTGTTGGTACATTACTCTTCTTTAGACATTTAAAGTATGGGGAATTTTGGTATTACATGCGCCCAGGTTAGGCTTTGCCAGATATCGTTGTTTGATTGAATGAAGACCTACTTAAAAAATATGCTTCTGCAGCCGACTTATTTAAAAAGACTAGTAATATTTGAATAAAACTTTAAAAACAAGTTGTAAGTTGCATGTCAAACGTGGCAAATGAGGTGCGTTCGTCCTATAACTAATTGTATAAATATTTTTTGCACCGTGTACGGCACTGAATGTATATTTCAGTGCACATCATAAGTGCCTATCAATTTCATTCTGTCCGAAAGGATATAACATCATTAAAATGCACTTAAAATATTTTTTTTCCCATTGGCCATAGTGTAAAATAAAATTTTGACTGTCCCTGTAATTAAACTATACATCCTATTTTCATAAAATTTGAAATGGTTCGACAAAATTTTGCAGCAATTATATATTTAAAATTTCAGACCATTCGGTTGGGTAGTTTTTGCTCTGTTATATGCGGACAGACAGACAGACGGACCGAACGACGAGTATAGGTGCTACGTATTTATATAATTAAGAACGAACCTAAAAACGTTATAGTTAATTTGTGGTACTTCCAATACACCTATACATTTTAATTAACATAAGACTGGGCTTTTTCACGCTGTGTTGTCAATGCTTGCAAAAGAAGCCACTTAGTTACAGTGGGCAGCTGTACATGTATTGTATTGGTAGGGGACCTACCTTAAATCTTGATGCTTTTTCAAGTATTATATTATTTGAATACATTGATCATAGTTTTTAACAGTTTTGAAAATAGATTAAAATTGTTTATGAATTCGGTTTGTCTGTCCGTCTGTGCGTCCATTCTCTAACTAGCTTCAATATGCTCAAATTTTCAAGCATTTGATATAAGGTAATGACGTTTAGCATGGCATGTTCGCGATTGAATATGAAGTGTGTAGCGTTAGCAGTTCATTTACAGGGCACTTACAAAAATTC
This sequence comes from Maratus speciosus, assembly GCA_963932465.1. Lineage (NCBI taxonomy): Eukaryota > Metazoa > Arthropoda > Arachnida > Araneae > Salticidae > Maratus > Maratus speciosus. The sequence goes on from OZ010800.1 coordinate 185,890,986, forward strand.
CGTTACATAAAGGTCAATGGGGAAAAATTGTTTGTAGTGTTTTTAATGATATTACGCTATTTCAAATATATTGAAATTGATATAAATCACTGAATTTCTCTACAAGATGATTACTATAGAATAGGGCATTGATGGCATTTATTGTTCATTTACAGGAACACGCAACAGAAATAGGTTACATTGGTGTCTTTCAGCAATAACTGCTTGAAGTACGTTTTCAGTTTCGGTATGTGCTTTTAAATTTAACTCATTTATCCTCTTCCGTTCCGAAGCTAAAATAATAGTACAAATGCTTATTCAATGATTTTTTTCCAAACAAAATAACATCGTAAATGACAGGAGAAATATATTTCCTGAAATTGATCCTTTAGGCGCTTAGTAATTTAGGTTAAAAAATATGGATCTAAAACTACAAACCCCTTAAAATATCAATTTAATAGCCATTAACCTAAATTAACGCAATCACAAATTTAAGAGCTTTAAACAGGTAAATGATCTACAAATCCTCAAAATGTTTTATTGAAAAAGATTTAAGTTAAATACTTATGTATATTTCTCACTTTCTTGGTCATATTGTTTTTTGGGCATTTTTAGGCATTTTGCAAACTCAGATGAAAATAACATTTATTTTATGTGGGTATCAACTTAGATATTCTCATTTATTCATTTGCCTTGAACGCAAAAAAATATTCAGCTATTAAATGTGATGTAGAAATGTAAAAAAATCGGGATTTTAGTTTTTATAAGGAAAAGTACAGAGGTCCCCGTATAGGGACCCAGCGACCGAAGAGGTTAAAGGGAAAATAAATACCCTAATTTATTCAGACCTTTCTTATTTCCTTTATTTATTTCTTTGCTCTGACGAAATCATTTACTCGTTTTGTATAAATTCTATACCTCGTATACTGGGCTGCACAAAAGATTTCACATTTCCCTTATTAGCAGAAACTGCTAAAGGGAAATCTTCGACTGCGGTATGTATTTTCCAACTGAACTCAATTTTTGCATGCATGTAGCTAATAGATATCATATACATGTGTGCAAAAAGATGTTTAATGATTTTCCGACGGATATCATAATAATTTTAATACTATCGATGGAAATTGCTGAAATTGAATTTTTAAATTTGTTGCGCGTTTCCAAATGGTTCCATAAGAATTATTCCAACCTACTGCAACTTATTAAAAAGTGAAGTATTGTTACATTATTCAACATGTGTTGGAAAATGTTTCATAATCTATGCTAGACTCATGATTTTTCATATTTCTTTTTGTATAATTCTGTAAGGAGAAGATGATATTAAACCACGTACATGATACCAGTAATATATAATACTAATAAGAAAAAAGTGTAATCATAAAGGATCAAATACTTCTTACCTCGTACATTTTTATGCTCAAAATTAAAATTAAGAAAACGAAAAAGTACTAATTGTTATCATATTAAAGAAATTGCAATTAAATTACAGAAGCTGTAGAACAATGCATTAACTAAAATCTAGAACATTATTTTTATAGTGTGTGCTTATACGGACTTGAAATAAAAACACTTACATAAAAGGCAAGAATAAAAAAAAAAAAATACAATTTACAGAAGTTAGAAAATAGATGCTTTTTTTCAAGTAGAACAAGCATTTTTGCTTGTTTGAAAAGTAATAAAGAAAATGAAAACGTCTTGTAACAATGTTTCTTCAAATAAACAAAAGATCCTAGCTATTGTATCCTAAAAAGAACATGGCTTTTATCTCTTTTCTTGATTGCTTTGGTTGTTTCGGTCTGTATCTGAAATTCGTTGGGTAAAACAAATGTTCCAATGTCTTAAAATGGAAAACAATGTAATCATGGTTATAGGAAAACCATTTGGAACTTCTAGCATGAGGTGGATTTGGATAATATTTTTATTTTTCTCTCTTTCCACGATTCTTATAGCTTTTTATTACCAACATTAGTGTATTGGGATGAAAGTGGCTCTAAGAACAAAGATTTCACTTATAATTTGTACTGTATGTCACGATTAATTTTAAAAAGGTTTTTTTTCTTTTTTTTTTTTTTTGTTTCCATGCTCTTTTTCGTTTGCTATGAGTTTTACATTGTCAATGTAGTTAAATCGATATTAATATAAGTAAGTAAAACTTTTTTAACAATAGTATAAAAATACAGGATGATAATAACATTGTTTACATTATTTCTGCTTGAAAATAACACAATCGTTCTACAGCACGTATTAAAGATTAAATACAAGTAAACGAGTTTTGATTAGAGTAGTTACCAGTCAAAGTTCTGGGTTTTTTTATGTCTATGTAACTTTTAGTGAACTTTTAGATTTAATATTGTTGTACCGTCGCAAACACAATTAAACCTATCTTCTTGTAGTTATTGTACAGACGAAAAATAATTTAGATTTTTTTTTATTATTTTGGGCAGCTTAATGCATGTAATATGTACCGGAATAAATTAATTCTGAATACAATATATAAAACATTATTTGGCGTGTCTGACATGCAGCTGTATAGTACAATTTTTTTTTATTAATGTAAAAAACAAACAAACAAATCTAGTTAAAATATTCGTCCTACAATTTAAGCATTTATTTTATTGTCTCAGATTCTATTTCTGTCGTATCTTTTTCAAACCTTCATGTTCATGCACTTTTAGATTGCTGGTAAAGTATAATTTGTTTACATTATGTTTAATAAAAAGAGGCTCATACAAAATACTATGTTCTTATAAAGTTCTAAATACATTTTACAATTTTCTAGATCAGTTTAATGTATATGTTTTAGTTTTTATGCAATGTCTTTACATATGCAGGATGAAGAATATATTACATAATTAACAATGGATTTTATTTGAAAATAATCTTTATTAGATCATAGTGCACATAAAAAAAAACATTTCTTTACGGGATAAAATGTACGTGAAGATTAGAAAATAACAAAATGAAAGGAAGAGCAATAAAGTGATATGAAAAGCAAATAAACACAGGTGGATCTTTCCCTTATAGGCAAACGTTTAGAGTTTCAAACATGCGGTCCTGCGATCAAAACTCTATTATGATGGATCTATTACTATATACGAACTTCATTTACACATCCCCATTTATACACCTTTTCGGAGTCAACCCAAGCAAATAAAACTTTCTTTTCTAGAATCTGTATCTAATTATATTGATAATCTTTTCGTACCTCCTTCAGTAAATACCTTTTAATGGTTTCTTTGTACATCATCCGCAACGCCGTTTCTTGGGAGACCACATTAAACCAGGTAACACGGGTAACATACTTGACTGCAAAGTTATGAAATTTTTACCTTTAGTGTTTTGTGTAGTTGGCGGAAATCTGATTTACTGTACTTTTTAGAAAATGACACTCAAATGAGAAATGACGTAATTTGATACAAAATGGTTTGATGGAAACTGTTATTATATACTTAAATGTAATTGGACACATTGGACACATTTTGAAACAAAATAAACAAGATTTACAAGTGAGAATCAGTTCTTGCAACATTATTACTCATTTAGCTGAACCGAAATTTGTTACATCATGCACTACGCGCACTTATAAGGTTGGGAAACATATTATAGATTCCTGTGTTACAAAATTATTTTGGATTGCACAAGTAGTTTTATTAACAGAAAGTCCATTAATTTTCTACATTTTTCCGTTGATAGAAATAAAGAGAAAAATTGATATGACATCATTTGTTTAGATTTTTAAAGTTATTCATACTACATAAGTAAAGTTATTGTTTACTCTTTAGAATCCAATTGAAAATCAAACGTTCTATATTTTCTATATATTTGTGCAAAATGTTATGCGATTACTATTTTATTGCATTAAGCTTAAATTGATTCATAGTGTTACAATGATTAACCGTGTGGCGAAATGTACGTTGAGTTACTTCCATTTTTCACCTCTGTCAAAAAAACTTTTAATTTGTCAATGGTTTTCAAAATGTCACTTTGATTTGGCAGGGAGAATGATGACTAACATGGTTTGAGGAATATGCGCATCCTAAAAATTGACGCAACCTTCGAAACTTAACAAAATGTATGGATTTGACTTATAACTCCATCTGCTTTAGAAATGTTTATTTTAACAAATGACGAATATCAGTTTTGTATAGCAAATTCTCAATAGTTATCGTCATTTGCAAATTATGTCGCATTTATTAAATATTTGAAGTGCATTCCTCTTATAAATGTATTGTGTACGACCATTTTTAGAAGTAAAAGCTTTTATATGCTTAAAGTAGGAGTAAATAATATGTCGCACAATACAGGTCATTTAAAATATTTCATACATTTTTGAGATAAACGCTTTAATTCAATTTTTTTTGTATATGATATGATATAATAATACCCAGAGAAGAAAGAACACACAGTATTTGTGGTAGTTCCCATGCATTTTATATATCCAATCGCAGGAAGAAATTGCAGAAAATTCAGAAAATTAGCTTGCATTAAAAAAAGGTATTTAAATTTAGTGAATAGATTCAAGTAAGCTGGTAGAATTAACGATACAGCTTATCTGGATAGATAACACCGATAACATCAGGTGTTGTGGAATGAAAAAAGAAACCCATAAACGTAAGACTAAGTCAGGCTCCCTTAAAGTCATCTTCGCATTCAACGATTTAGAAAGCCCTACGTTGTATGAACAAACATGTTTTTGACATTCATAGCGCGTGTGTTATAGAATCTGGGAGTATGCAACTCGAAAACCTAGATGCTTTTATTCAGTGTAAGCTGTCGTGAAAGCTACCTTAATTCGAGTAGACCGGCACCTGTTCACATAGCAGATTTGTCAGATTAGTCCAGTTTTTCATTCAGAAGTTTGGCTTTATTTGTTGACAGACGTTTAATGATTACATAATGTGTCTTCTTTGAAATTTTTCATTATAAATTCCAAATTTCTAATTTAAAAACGTAGCCAAACTGGTTCCCGTAGTTCGTGAGTTAATCTATGTAGACTTGCATAAACAATGTAATTTTTTTTTTATTCTAATGAAATCTTTCTGTCAGGTCACCTTAAAAGCAATTTGGTTTAGGGCTTTTTTTTTCAAAATGTCTGTTGTTTTATAGAAAATAGCTTTATTGCTGTATATATAATGGTTTTATAGGCATTCGAATACTCATAAGAATTTCACAAGAAATATCATAAGCGAAAGATAAACATGAGTAAAATCAAATGAAAAAAGTGTAAAAAGAAATAAATATCTAAACGTAGCAAAAGCATTTACCAAACCTCAGCGAAAGGTTTTGATTCTATCAAAAGTATAGTAACAATACTGCATTTTTAAACAATTCACTAACGTTCAAAATACATTTTAAAAACGTTTTTATTTGTGATACTTTCTGCTTAAATAAGCTATATATTAGATCAAGAGAATTTTTTGTTGCTTATGGGCCCATAAAACTTCAATTTCCTTGAATCCTATTTTTTGTTTTCTTGTTTTAAATAATTAATGGAAATGATTTTTTTTTTAAATCCTGCATTTCGATTCTTAATTGCCTTTATTGATCCTTAAATCAGTTGATCCTTAATTTTCCAGAATATAACATAACAATGGACGAAAATATACAATAACGCATTCCGAGTCACTAATAATTCAAAAAGCAGTCATTATCTATAGAATTTACCGAACTGATAATGATTTCAAGATTAAAAGAAAGATTTGTAAAAACGATGCTTCTTTTTCGGAAATGCTTCGCAGTATTATTGTGCTTGACATATCATTCAGTTTTTGCAAATAGAAATAGCGGTTTATAAGATGCTATGATTTCTCAATTGAACATTTTTATCTGCGTAATTTATACCTGCAAAGCGCCACAAAATAATATTAGAGTTAATGTTAATATTAATGTTAATAATTTTCTAAAAAAACATGTTTGTTGTATATGAAAATGTTTGAGATCTAATATCATTAGGAAAATCTATATGCAGTATTGATAAATTAATATATTACAAAATCTACTCCGAAACGTTTTATAATATCAGTACCAGTAAAAGAAACTGTTTTATAAATACTTCTTTTAATCTCGAAGATATAATAGTTTCTCAGTTTTCTAAATATAATGATTGATTTTCGGATATGTGGGTAGATCTAAAGAGGTCATCGTATGTTTTATTTCGTTGCTATATTATATTTCACTAGATTAAGGAACATCTGGCATTTTTTGTACATTGCACATGAAACGGATTAGATTTCTCGAAACATGCTGATTTTGCGATATCTTCTCAACAAAAAAATACATTATTAATATTTCAGCTTAGTATGAATATGCTATATTAATAATATACAGCTATTCTGCATGATATTTAATATTTCTAATGTTCCTGTTATTAATTATTTTCTCAAATGAAAAATAATTTCCATTACAAAATCCAAGATTTCATCAAAAGGAAAGAATTATTTAAGTTCTGGCTGATACAGTACGCCTGTTTTGTTTGTTAAAAAATGTATTATTCAGCGAGAACGAAATCTGCAGCTTTATTAACATATGCCCAGAAACAAATTCCTATCAGTCTATGCCGCCTGTATAAATATTTAAAATGAGCACAAATAAAAATATTTTGAATAAAAAAGATAAAATAAAAAATATAACTTTATCTCGACAAAAGCTTTGTACAGTCGTGGAAAAAAAATATACACCCCCTACTAACTCCTCAAAAATTAACGTAGTGGAAAATTACTGGTACCGAACGATTAGAAATAAAGTCTACTTTTAAATGATGTATATAAAATTGGCTTAGGGGGCATCTACATATTAAAACGAACCCAAACTTAATTTTTTTCAATGGCAATATCCAATTTTAACAAGATACTTCAAATCTTCGGCTTAAACTATGCCTAGACACCAAATTACAAGTCAATTGATTAATACTTTTTTGAATTACAGACATTCAAAAATTAGTCCTTCTAATGTTAAATTACATTTTCATATTTTCATTAATATCTCCTGAAATTATACTCCCAATATGCTAATTTTTTGTGTAGCAATAATACTAAAATACTCAAACATAAATACATTGAATTCGCAATTTTTATAATTTTATGATATGAATTATAAACTATGAAATAATCGAAAACATTATGAATTGCAACCTAATTTTTTTTAATGGATTTAAATTTATTAAGTCCTGCTTTATGGAAATCCAAAATTTCACATTTTTCTTCCAAGTAGTTTTCAATTTATACTTAAAAAACGGCAAAATGATGACTTAAGGGGCCGTCCATGATAGAGGTGACTAGATATTTTGAAATTTCTGATGCTATCCTGTAATCTTATTCCTCTTCAATGACTGTTGCGTGACGCTTAAGATGCCTTGATCAAGAAGGGGGCTCTTTACGTCAATAATCGAGTACAGAACTTCAATTGGGATACAGCCCCTAAAATACGCTCGTTTTAAAATAGTTAATTTCTCGCAAACTTGTCGTACGAATTACATAAAAATTTCATTTTAGGCTAATTGAAGGGTGCTAGGGGGAAATAAAATATTTAGCAGATTTTTAAGTTCATTTTATTCATATCATTTTAATATAACAGAAATTATATAACAGTCATATTAACATTAAAATTGATTGTATCCTTTAGTAGTATAGGTAAGTGCAAGGATAGAAAAAAATAGAAATTTTGAAAAAATTGAAGGGTGATATTTATGCTGTCAGAATTGTATATTGCTTATAAAAAAAGTTATGGTTCGCTTTAATATGTAGATTGACCCCTAAGCAAACTTTATATGCATAATTTAAAAATAGACTTTATTAACAATCATGTGGTACCAGTACCCTTCTTCTACGATAACGTTTTGCAGAGTTAATAAGGGGTGTTTACTTTTTTTTTCCCACGACTGCTTTTGGATTATTATCAATCTCTCATTCAGATATGCAAACAAAATTTCTATTTTTTTCTATCCTTGCACTTACCTATACTACTAAAGGATACAATTAATTTTAATGTTACTATGACTGTTAGATAATTTCTGTTATATTAAAATGATATGAATAAAATGAACTTAAAAATCTGCTAAATATTTTATTTCTAGATATTTTGAACAGAAATTTGAATTTCCCATGACTCGATTTATGAAATTAAAAAGCGCATTCATTACTTAGCGGCAATTCTGAAATTTCTCATACAGCATTAAAACTGAAGGATACCTTTTAATATATTTCTCAATTACACTGAAAGTAAACTAATCAATCTTTAGAAATTGAATAAAATGACAAACATATCTCTTATGGTTTAACTATATGTAACAATAATTACAAATTTTTCAATAGTTATATATATATTAATATCAGTAAAAAAAAATAATTTCGCAATTTTTTTTTTTTTTTCAAAATCAATTATAATTTATTACTTTAAAAACTTTGTATTATAATTAAATAAGTATATATATATATATATATATATATATATACTTAATACAAATAATATAAATATTACCGCAATCATAGTGGTATTAAATCATGATGCGATTTCCCTTTAACAAAAGAAACAATATCCATTCATATATAACAAGTTTAAATTGTTTTTGACTTTTTTCTACTCCAAAATCTTCAAAAATGTATTTTGGAAAGAAATTCTTGCATTTATTCTTATAACAGTATGGTGCAATAAAGTAAGATTTAGATGATTTTTCTATGTTAGAAGGATTCTATTTTTAAAAATATATATTTTGCATATAAAGTATTTCACAGCCCCATGCTATTACAAACTTCACTTAATTTTTATAATTATATTTTGTTTAAAAAACAGATAAAAATAAATAATATAATGATTTTTAAAAGTACCGATTTTCCTTGGTTTATTACTTGAATGTTTAAAATAATCTAGAATGACTCCACGCGGTTTTGTTACTATTTTGGTTTATTAACATAAATTTCAGACAGCATTTTTTACATTTCATTTTAATATGTATGATTTAAGCAATGCATATAAGTGGCATTACGCATATTACCTAGAGAAAATAACACCTTTAACAAGTTCGAGAAAAATTATTATTATGAAGTGTTACTTTCAACAGAAAGGTAATAAAAACTTGTACAACTTTCATATTCTTGAGAATTTGCATATTTTGAATGAAATATATTTGATCATTAATTGAAGCAGCAAACAGTATAGACGATAAACGAGTCTTTATTTTTTAACCCTTTTTAATTTTTATATTCTATGCATATTATAAATATCATTTTAAAGCAAAACATTCGCTCTTTAGTTATAATTGAAATATTTAATGTAATTTTTTAAATAATAGGAGTTATCTACCCTATATATATAAAATCCTAATGAAACGGATATTATGAAACGAATTATGTAACGATTCTATGAAACGACTGACTAAACAACTGATTAGGTTTCACGGCGATTTCTCCTAAAATACGGAATACTTTGTGATGAATTTAACACAAAAAATCCGTATAGATCTGCAGATCTCAAAACTGGTATTAGAATATATAAATTCGAATTAGTTTTCGAAATATTATTTTTTTTTTTCTAATTTTATGTGCTTTTCTCTAATGATGGCAACTCAAATTTTAATCATAACAGATATTTTTTTTTCATATTTTAGAAAATGTTACTATTTTATACAATTTGACGACCAGTTTGGCTTCCCTTAAATGTATGCTAAGAAATGTATCATGTTACTTTTAATCATAATTCAATTTGTATTTCATTATCATTTTATTTAATACAAACTGAAACATTTAAAATAAATGGCTTTCACTTCTTTCTTTTTTTAAACGAGACCAAAAGAAAAATATTAGGCACAAATGTCATATACGCAGCGGGGAACGTAATTGGCACCAAAATGGCATTATTTTGGTTGACATGGTAACCTGGCGATTGTTATTTATTTAATAATAAATGTTTATTTACTTTATTTTCTTTTTTTAAATTACATAAATTGTTTTGTTCTACAGTTAATTATTTTTTTGTTATTTTCTTATTAAAATAATAGAAAATAATTAAAAAATACGGTACTATTTAGTTATTCCGCCGATTTATTTCGCCAAATTATATAAATCGCCAAACCACTCGCCGAATTATACAAATTGACATAAATTTTATTTTAAATAACGAAAGAACAAATAAAATAGTATAACATTAATATATATACAAATAAAACGTCGAAATAAAAATCACTTGATGACGTAAAGACGTGTAACTTGCTTAAAGTCAAGTGAATGTGACATTTACGATCAACCATTATTGGCATTTAATCTTATAGTTTGGTGATGGATTTTTGGTCGACGGGATAACTAAGTAGTTCCAAATATACACATGTAACTGGTATTCGAAAACGAGGTTTTCGCCAAATTTTCGTAAAAAAAAAAAAAAAATAAATAAATAAATAAATAAATAAATAAATAAAAAATCACGCCAAACCCAGTGCGTATATGACGTATGGCCAAATATTAAAGGATGTAACAAACCATGACCATTTAATGTCAAATTTAAAGCAATGTTTTAATTTACCACTCGAAAAAAAAAAAATGCTAACTGGCGTGTTGAAAAAAGCTATCGGCGAGATTTGCACCCGGCTAGCGTAACATTACCAAGAGTTCTTTACGGCCATGGTAACTTTTATGTAGTTTTATTTGAAAAATAATTTGATTTTTTAATTAAAATGGAAAACTTTCGGCACAGATATCATATACGGACCCATATTGGCACGATTTTTTTCTGACGCCAATGTCATATACGCAACGGGTACTTAACTGGCGCTATAGTATCGTTATTTTGCTTGATTTGGTAAGCCGGATGTTGTTGTTTATACTGTTGATGTTTTCACCGAATTAGCGTCGGAAAAATATCGCGCCAATATGGGGCCGTATATGATATCTGGGCCAAACTTTCATATGAAAAGCAAAGGGATCAGCGCGTATTTATTTATGGTAGTTACATGACTTGGACTATTATAATATAGATAAAATGATGGCGGTAGAATAATATTTGGCGCACCTATCACCTGCGCCTCGCTAACATTAAAGTACCAAAATGGCACCTGGAATATAAAAACCGAAGTGGTCCGACAAGAACTGTTGATGATAGTCACATGACTTAGGCTATTGTTATAGAAATTGTTTTAAAATACCAGGAGACAAATCTCTGTACACTTAAATCATTTTATTTTAGCTTCTTTTCAAATGTTTAACTGATTCTCTTTAATCAAACACGGAAACAACCATTGGATGTCTTAACAGCAACTGATTCGCCCTTAAATTCTTGCAATCAAAGGGGATTGAATGGAAACCCGTTTACAGGGAGATCTGCACAGCTTTTTTCAGTATAATTCAATCTACTCTACTATTTTAAAAACCGATCAGATTAGTGTGTTTTTAGATTCTGCGGTGTCTGAACGGGGTGTTGGCGAGCGTAGCTTGCAGGGAGCGGAGCCCTCTAGTGTATATATATATATATATATATATATATATATATATATATATATATATATATGCTTGAGTGTTTGTCTATGCGTGTTTTTAGTTATGATCAGACGTGAAACACGTGGCACAATTTCAGTATGTAAGTAACTAGAAAACGAGATGAAAATTAAGACGAAATTTTAAACATAGATCGAGAAAATACATGAACAGCAATCGAATGGATATTTTAGTCTTTCTTGACTACAGTTTGGTAATTAAAATGTGTGCACTCTCGGACAAAAAAAGAAAACTATTCTTTGTTTTCTGTTGATTGTACATTAACTCTTCGATTACGAGGCGACTACGTTTATATTAAATCATACCAAAGTTTAAGAAAAAAAATATATTTCTGGCAGATTGTTTTTAAATTTAAATTAATATATGTGAATGACAAAGATTATAGTTCAAAATGTGGTACGACTAGAGTTAAAAATTCTCCACTAGGAGGTATATGTTCCAAACCGTAATCGGATAATTCAAGGGACTATTCAAATTGTTCTAAATGCACAGTTATTTTAATCCGTCAGAAATCATTTAAGATAGCATCTGATGTGTTCAAAATTTAACTAAAATATATAGAATAACAAAAACATTGGTATTTCGTGTTCACCTTGAGATAATATTTATTTATTAACCATTTGGAAAAATAGTTAATGTTCTCTGTCAGGGTAGGAAATCATAAACATATCTGAGGCGTTTTATTGGTTGAATCAGCATTTTATTCGTTTTCTGATTTGTCTATATAGCAATACTGTATTTCCCTTTACTTTCAACAGAGATGGATACTTCTATTGTCACTATGACAAAAAAGTAATAAAAACTACAAAAAAAATAATAACTCAAAAACAAATTAAGATACAGCTTTCAAACAAATTGCATTTAAAAGTACATATTTATCTCTATACGACGGTGTAAAAAGTAATATTGTGGGATGTTTAGAAGTTTAAGAATGAAATTTCATTTAAAATGGGTCGTCAGATTTCTTGGTCGATGAAAAAGCCTTTTCCCGAACAGCCAATGAAATGCTTGGATAATACGTAAGTTTCAGGTGGATAATACGTAAGTTTCAGGAAATCTGCCGAGTCGCAGGCGATTTTTGTCGCTTACAATTTTTACTTGTAATAACACTATTAACGTTTAATTCATGGCGTATGTAATGTAAGACCAACTCCGTTCGATTTTTTATGTCTTAAACTTTAGTCTTTGAAAAAATCATTTTCCAAATGATCGTTGTAATTTGTTAAATTGCTTTTCTTTTTTTTCTTTTTTTTATTTATTGAAATGTACACTACAGATGAATCCATTTACAGTGCTGCAAGAACATTGTAAAAAATTGTGAAAAACTCATATACATATAAACACATAGATATAAATCACATACAACACGAATACAAACACAAATTTAGAGAGAACATTTATCTTTAAAAGCATTAAAGGACATATAAAAAATATCAAGATGCACAGGGAATTCACTAAATGTTTTGTAAAATTTCTATAAAAAGAAATTACTAATATAATTATATTTAACCCAGGAGAACGGCTTTTACTTTGTCACATAAATACAAATAATAATCGTCACCTTTAGTCGGAGGCGATTTCGTGATAAAAGAAGTTGAAGATTGCTTTGAAAATAGATAGTGTTGACAATTGTAAAAACCGTACACACTCCGGGTCTATCAGGCCCGGCGCGCATCCTCACAGGATAAGAAATGCTAATATAAAAAAAAAATGAGTACATCTGAGGGATCTGTTTGGTACATTAAAATTAATAGAATTAAGTATATCACAACAATCAATAATGTTATTAATAACCTTGTAAAAAACAAAACTCAAAACATATCCCGTCTACATTGCAAACATGGAATGTTAAAAATACTACGTAACTAGGAAGAAGAAATATCATAAGAATATATATAATTACTCTTAAAAAATAAATAACGTGTGAATTCAGACTGTAATTGCTCGAGAATTTTAATTTTGTTATTATAGAAAGGATCGCAAATGAGACTGCAATATTCAAGATTAGGACGTACCAATGCAAAATATAAAACTTTTAATGCATATTGATTGGAAGAATCTTTAGTTTTACGCTTAAGTAATCCTAGTTTTTTTTATACGCGATAAAAACAATATTGCTAATGTGAAGTGAAAAATCCAATTTAGCATCAAAACAATACACAAGATCTTTACTGTGCTAGTACGGCATAAAGCCATATTATTAATTTGATAAGAATAATTTAAGGTATCAGTTCTACGAGGATAACTTTAAATGCTACATTTATTAATAGTAAGGAATGACTTATTGTGAATGCACCGATTATATAAGTCGTTAAGATTCCTCTGCAAAAGTGGTGCTTCAGTAATAGAACATACTTGACTATATAACATTAAATCATCAGCAATCAAAAGATAATAAGGAAATTTCAAAATAGAACACAGATCATTGATAAATAAAATGAAAAGCAAGGATCCTAAATTAGAATCTTGCGGAACACAAGATGTATTGGTAAATTTCTGAAACACAACAACATTGAAATAAACATAAATCATTGTATTATTTAAAAAAAAAAAAAAAAAACACTCAATAAAATTAATATGAAAACCCATATTCATTACATTGTTCAAAAGAATACAAAAATTAATTGATTCAAAAGCTATTGAAATGTCAGTATATATGACATCAAGCTCATACCCATATTCAAACGATGATATAATGTTATTAGTTATGCAAAATAAATTGGTAAGCGTAGACCGTTTGGGAATAAAACCATGTTGAGCTGAGGAGATTAAATGTTTTACTTGCTGAAAAATGTTATTAGCTATACTAATATTCGAAAGAAGTAAAGTTTCTTGGTTTGTTTGTTTGTATATGGTAATCTCTTGAACTACAAAACCGATTTAAAAAGTAATGGTATCAAAATAATAGCGTTAGCCTACGTTCGAAAAAATCCTATATCTCGTCGATGCCAATTTCCCAAAGGGCTATAAATATGAAATTTGAAATATTAGTTACTTATTAGATATAAAGAAAGAACACTAAGAACACTTCTTAAAAAATCAAACTTTAAATGGGTGATAAATCTCGAAAAGCGTTTAAGAAAACGTACTAAATGGCGATTTATACGTAAGTTTAGGAAGAATCAAATCGATTTCAAAAGTAAATGTTAGTAAATTGATGGTGACAACTATTGCTCTAATATAGGATCTATTTTTTGTTTGTGTCAAAAACACTTGGGGGCTTCAGGAGCAAAAAACATTCTAAATTGCGGTTTTCGTGTTATGAAAGGGCCTAGAATCCTAAACTATGGAATGGTAGTTACTAGTAAGATTCCAATGATCTCTAAGAACATTTCCTAAAAAAATAGAAAATTAAAAGGGGTGAAAATGCGCGAGAGCGTTCTAAAAAACGTTCTAAATGGCGATTTCTACGCAAGTTTAGGAAGAATCAAATTGATTTCAAAATTAATGGCTGTAAATTGACGGTGACAGCTCTTACTCTAACATAGGGTCTATTTTTTGTTTGTGTCAACACCACTTGGTGGTTTCGGAAGAAAAAAAACATGCTAAATTACGGTTTTTGTGTTATGGAAGGGCCTAGAATCATGAAATTTGGAATGGTAGTTATATGATTACAGTGTTCTCTAAGAACATATCTTTAAAAAATAAAAATTTTAAAGGGGTGAAAATTCGCAAAAAGCGTCCCAAAAAACTTTCTAAATTGCGTTTTCTATGCAAGCTCAGGAATTACAGAACCGATTGCAAACATAATGGTATAAAAATGATGGTGACAGCTCGAGCTCCAAGATAGGCTATATTTTATGTCTGTTTCCACTACCGCAAAGGTGGTGTAGAAGCAAAAACTCACTAAAAATGCGATGTTTCTGTTATGGAAGGACCTAGCTGCACGAAATTTGGAATGGTATATAATTACCAGATATAAATGATCTCTATGACCCTTTCTTTAAAATTTTTAATTTTAAAAGGATTACAATTACTCGGAAAGCGTTCTAAAATCTTTCTAAATGCCGATTTCTGAGCAATCTCAAGAAGAATCAAACTAATTTCAAAAGTAATGGTAGGAAATTCATGCTGACAGCCTCTGCTCTAAGATAGACGCTACTTCATGTCGGTGTCAGTACCACCTTGGGGTTGCAGGAGGAAAAAAAATTCTAAATTGCCATTTTTGGGATCGGTAGGGCTAGCAACTTTAAATTAGACATGGTACGTATTTATTAGATATAAATGATGTTTAAAAAACCAGTTAAGAGCAGTTTCGAAAATTGGAAATTTAAAAAAAGAGGATATGCGAGAAAAGCATTCTGAAAGTGTTCTAAATTACGATTTCTCCACAATCTCAGGAAATAGCAAACCGATTTCGAATGTAATAATTGCAAATTTATGTTGACAGTCCATGCTCCAACATAGGGTATATTTTATGTTGCTGTCCCTACCATCTGGTGTTTGCAAGAGCAAAACATGTTCTAATCTGCGTTTTTTGTACAAGTGAGTGGTCTAACATTTTAAAGTTGCCATGGTAATTACTTGCAAGATGCAAATGCTTTCTAAGAATCATGGAAAGAAAATTCCAAATGTAAAAGGACGAATTGAGGAAAAAGCGTTCTAAATTACAATTTGTATGCAATCTTTTTAAATACAAAACCGATTTAAAAAGTAATTATGACAAACTGTTGGTGATATAACCTGCTCAAACATAAGTTATATTTTATGTCAGTGCCACCACCAGGGAGTTGCAAGAGAAAAAACGTTCTAAATTCCGATTATGTGATACTGAAGAGGCTAGAAACTTTAAATAAAGAATGGTAGATACTTATAACATATAAATTCCCTCGAAGGTCAGTCGAAAATAAATTCGAATTAAAAAGAGGTGAAGTGATGGGGAGAAACGAAAAGCGTTCTAAAAAAGTCCTAAATTACAATTGCTATGGAATCTCAGGAAATATAAATCGACTCTAAAAGTAATAATTGCGAATCAGTGGTGACAGTCTCTGATCCTACACAGGCTATATTTTATTCCGGTGACAAAATAACACCTGGTGTTGGCAGGAAAAATAAACTTTCTAAAAAAGGCCTTTAAATCTTTCTAAATAAAGTGTCTGTGGAATATTCGGAAATACCAAACCGATTTCAAAAATAATGTTCGCAAATTAATGGTGACAGTACCTACTTCAACATAGCATTTTATGTTGAGAGAGATGGTAGACCGTTAGACAAGGAACTTGGAATTTGATATGATGGTTAATTTTAAGATGTAAGAAGATTGTTTCTAAAAAAGTCAAAACTTCAAATGAATACTGGGATTAGCGTATTAATTGAGCATAAAAGTTTCAAGATAGTTTTGAATTATAATTTATTTTGTTTTAGTTCTTTTTATTAATTTAAGTCTCATTTCTGCCTCATGCAGTGTAATAATGAAGTTTACTCAAACTGTGTTTTAAATAGTAATTTTTGAATTATTCATAAATGTATAACTCCTTTAATAAAAATTAGACATATAAATATCAGTTGGCATATTTCAAGTATTACGCGTGCAAAGCCGCGGCATTTGCTAGTGGATTATAATTTGAAATAATTTTGAAAAAATACTCAATATAGCAATGGGACGATAATTTTTACAATCATTAGATTCACCCTCTTTAAAAATCGGAATAATTTTGGTTTGCTTCCAAACATTAGGAAATACGCCAGTTTTCAAAGAAAGAAAACAAGATAAAAATGTTAAGTATCCGTTTTAACTAAGTTCACAGCTAAGCAGTAGGCACAGTTGATAGGATGCAGTTTTAGGTCCTCATCAGATTTATTGACGCTACGCGGTGATTAGTCGATCACTGCCCCAATACCAGGTATCAAACACGTCCCGTTCAGCTGGAGAGACCCGGCAGGTAGGGGTCTGATCATCGGTTAGAAAAAAAAGAAAGATTAAACAAAATAAGAAGAGGGTAAATCAACGCATCAGTGTAACCTTTAACTATAAGCATAGGGACATTTTCCACGACAATTGTCAAAGTAGATTTCAATCGCTTAATTTCCAAAACAACAGTAATGTATGCAACATTTTCTAATTAAATAATGTCGCTCAAACATCTGTAAAGGTTACAAGTATTTCTGTCAAAATCAGTGGTAGATTTATAAACAGAACTAAAACAGGACGCAAAAACATTAGCAATATTATCATCACCATCATAAGATTTAATTATTGTAGAAGATATTATTAGGTAAAGAGTTATGCAAAAAGATTATTTTCCGTAGCCTGCAAATAAGAAGCATAATCTTTACTAATACTGAGCTTTACAGAAGATCTCAGATACCTGGATTCCTCGAAAAATATTCGATTCCCATTATATAACGCCAACTTACGAAATTTATTTTTATGTTTCATCAATTTAATAGATTCGGTTGGTTACAATAAGAGGAACTTATTATTAAAACACCTCAGAGTAATTGTTTGCTTAAAAACATGAACAAAATATCTATAGAAAGCATTAACTGTCATATTAGCATTGTCATAAGGATTCAGAAAGTTCAAGTCTATTTCA
The DNA here is from genome assembly GCA_963932465.1 of Maratus speciosus. Taxonomy (NCBI): domain Eukaryota; kingdom Metazoa; phylum Arthropoda; class Arachnida; order Araneae; family Salticidae; genus Maratus; species Maratus speciosus. The sequence goes on from OZ010800.1 coordinate 185,908,978, forward strand.
AAAACCAAATACTTCATAGTTAAAAAGTCAGCTCTTTTAAAATCATATTTCGCATATTTTGCACTGTGATTACCATCACGTATAGGAATAATACTAATAACAATAGACAAAGCTGGATAATATTTATATTCAGACATCAATGGTCTATCACTGCGTTTAACGTTAAAGTTAATATACGTTATATAATGTTATATTATCATTTAAACACACAAAATCAAAATTTCGATTTTTATTACCAAAAAGGTTCAAATCTCTCTCTCTCTATGTATATATATATATATATATATATATATATATATATATATATATATATATATATATATATATATATATATATATATATATATATATATGTATGTAGGTTTTAAGACATAATAAACACCAGGGATGTTTAAAATGATGTTACTATCTTAACACCTGAGTGTTTTCGACTGGTACTACAGTCATAATCAGATTCATTATCCGGATAATTTCTATAGTATCAATCGAAAGCGCTCCTGTCTCAAATTTGTAACATCATTTTAATATATACGATGTTTTTATGTTTTTAAACCTATATATATACAAAAACTATACTACTATATACAAAAAAAAAAAAAAAAAAAAAAAAAAAAAAAAAACTGAACAAAATGACAACAACTTATTTTATACTATAATACGAGCAAAAATTGTGTGTGTGTATGTAATTTTTATCTTGAACACGGCTCAAACGATTTTGATTAAATTTTGCAACCTATCGTTTTTAGGCACGAAAATACCATTGGGATGGGTCACGTGTTCGAGAAAATTCGATTAGTGTGTCATTTTGCGTCATAATGGGTAAGGGTGAAGCTAATTATATGTAAAGAACGGCTCAATAGATTTTGACTAAATTTTGTGTCCAACCATTTTCGGGTACGAGAAGACTAGTGGGCTAGATCAAATTTTTGAGAAATTTCCTTTTGTGGGTCATTTTCGGGTCACTGTGTGTCAAGCTATTTTTATCTAAAATACTTCTCTAACGATTTTCACTAAACTCTGTATTCTACAGTTTTGGATTACTTGAAGACCATTAGGCTAAGTCACATGCTCGAGAAAATTCGATTAATGGTTCATTTTTGGGTCACCGTGGGTCAAGCTAAGTTTATCTAGATAACGGCTCTAATGATTTTGACGAAATTCGGTAATCTATCGTTTGCGGACACAAAAAGACCATTGTAATGTGTCACATGTTCGTGAAAATTCGTTTAGTGTGTAATTTTGGGTCAGAGTGGGTCCGGGTCATGTTAATTGAATCTAAAAAAATGCTCAAAACATTTTGACCAAATTTTGTAGTATACCGTATATGGGAACGAAAAGAGAATTGGGCTAAGTCACATTTTCAAGAAATCTCGGTCATTTTGGGTCACAATGGGTCAGAGTCAAGCTAATTGTATCTAAAAAACTGCTTAAACAATTTTGAATACATTTTGCTTTCTATCGCTTTCGGGCTCGAGAAGACCATTGAGATAGGTCGCATGTTCAAGAAATTTCGATTAGTGGGTCATTTTGTGTCACGATGGATCAGGGTCAAGCTAATTGCATGTAAAAAGCGATTCAAAACATTTTGACAAAAATTTTGTATAATACCGTTTCCGGTCATGATAAGACCATTGGGCAGGGTCGCATGTTCAAGAAAATTCAATCAGTGGGTCATTTTGGGTCCTAATAGATCAGGATCATGCTAACTGTAGCAAAAAAATGGATCAAACTATTTTAACAAAACTTTGTACTTCACCATTTCGAGACAAGTTAAAACCATTGTGCTTGGTCGCATGCTCAAGAAAATTTTATTAGTGTGTCATTTTGGTGATAATGGGTCGGGGTCTAATTGTATCTCAAAAAGGTTCAAACGATTTTGATATTTTTTAATATACCGTTTCACAATACAAAAAGACCATTGGAATAGGTCATATGATCGATAAATTTAGGTTAGTGGGTCATTTTTGAATCAACGTGAGTCAAGCTAATTTATTCTAGAAAACGACTAACGATTTTCACTAAATTTTGTATTCCATCGTTTTCAGGCTCGAGAAGAGCTTTGTTTTAGGTCGCATGTTTGAAAAAAATCGAATAGTAGGTCATTTTGGGTCCCTATGGCTCAGGTTCAAGCTAATTGCGTGTAAAACAGCAAGAATGATGCAGTGGAATAATGTATCGAGATAAACATAAAGCTAATTTTGACCGAGCTTAGCTTGTTCATTCATGCTATTTTAACATAAAAAAGGAACTCGGCAACCCTCAACACCAAACTAGCAAAATTTAAACAAAACGAAATAACTTAAAACAAAAAAACGCAAACCAATGGAAACAGCTGGCATGGCTTGTGACATGCTCTGCGGGGTTGAACTAATTTCGCGCGCTCAACACTCCTCCTTACCTGTCGAAACCAAACGGAAAAACAAACTAAACCTTTAATACAACAAAAACCGGTGAAAATAAAAATAACAAATCGACAATACCCCATCAAATGCACACATCACCACTAAACAGTCAAACTAACAGTTTCCTCAACCCTTCGCTTCAAGAAATCCTCTGTATCTTTTGTACTTTGCGAAGTTATACAACGAACCATTTTAAAATTTCACCGGATGGCCGTAGTGCAGTGGCTGATTATACCATACGTAAAGCTGTGCAGTCTTATCCTCTGTATTTGAACTCAACCTTTCTATGCGGATTAACCCGCTAACTCTCTCACTGCGCAGCCCGACATATTCTCGGACATGCATTTTCCGTCTAATTACTACTATTTGGTTATTCCCACCAGTTATTTTTAGCGAAAACTCTATCTGATTTAATCGGGAGATTTTCCCCGATTATTATATTCAAAAATTTCTGCTTTAAAGAACCGGTGATAAAAAATTAAAAATTCTGTAAAAGACGCTTATCGCGAAGAATTACTTAAGCAGCGAGAGGGTTAACAAAAATGTTTCTATAGATGGCAATATGAAAATTTGAACTGATATGTAACATCTTTAAAGTGTCAAAACTAAAACTATCCCGTCTGTCATGTATACATGTATTTAACTCTCCATTGTTTATTTCAATGTTAATATCTAAATAATTAATATTTTTTGACTTTTTGACGCTTATTTTAAATTACAAGTATTTGGATAACAGTCGAAGTTATTCGTTTTCATATCATTGCATCTAATAAAATGTCGTAGATATAACGAAAACTTTTCATTTCTTTGCACACTGCAATATTTTCCTCATACATATATAAGTAAATATCGGCCAAAATCTAACTCCCGCTTCTACCCACTTGTATACCTTTAATTTGTTTATATACATGTTTATCATCATATAAATAATTTTCATGTACAACAAAATTGAACAAATCTGTAAAAAATTCCTGTCCGATATCTGAGGAAATAAATCTACTAAAAAATTCCTTTATATATATATGTTACCGTTAAAGTGTAAAATTCAGTTATTTCATAAAATACCTAGTTATTTCATGAAATAACTAGCAAAGTCCGTCAAAGTGTATAAAATTGTTAGATTCTATGGTTTAACTAGTTATTTTATAGAATAACGATTGCCTAACCGTTAAAGTTTAAAATATTCATTTTGACATTAAAATAAATCCGTTGTTTTGTAAATAGTTAGTCACTCGAAATCTACATTCAAATTATTAATAGATACATTGATAAGTAATACATAAAAACAGAATATATAATGTAATATTAATTTTATATTAGTAAAACAGTAATACAACAACAGAATGCAGTGTGGCAATAGCTATATTTAATTTTTTATAAATTTTAATTACGTAATTTTTACGTATTTTGCACTATTTGCACTAACATTTACACTTTTTAAAGCATATTACAAAGATTTTATTCAAAACGAAAAATATAAATAATGCTTACAAAAGAAACAATAACAATAATAATAATAATAATAATTTTAAATATTATTTAAAAAGGACATGCTGGCAGGAATAACTGTTATTTAATAGCAACATTTCATAATTGTTTTTTTAAAATTAATAATGCAAGAACATTTTAATTTAAAATTTTACCGTAATTTTATTTTCCATTATTAATAAGAACAAGGATCGCTGTGATGACACTTAGAATTGCATTGAAGATTATTTTTGATACAGGCACACTTTTTATTATCACACAGTACTTACTTCTGCAATCGAATTTAATATTTTTTCCACCAGTAAGTATAGCACCGTTTTTCTTTGTTTCACGCTTTTTTAACAAGAATTCCAACCGCTCTTGCATTAAGTTTTTCTTATTTGCCGATTGATCTTTCATACCTGTAGAACTCATCGTTTTAAAAAAAGATTGCAAAAATCTTTGAGAATAATCCCAAATGAAAAACGCTAACATAAGTACACCGATTAAAAATTTATGCAAGTTCAATTGACATATCGACAAAACATGCATTCTGAAAGACATTTAGCAACGAGGAAGAGGTCTAAGAAATTCAGCATAAACTCTGACTGCGAAACAGCCTTAACCGATTCAAAACTGACTAAAACAAGCTATAATCGTTTCAAAGGGCTTTCGTGTGCCGTCTTTAGTACTTTAACGGTTAGACAATCGTTATTCTATAAAATAACTAGTTAAATCGTAAAATTTACCAATTTTATACACTTTAACGGACCTGGTCAGTTATTTCATAAAATAACTAGGTATTTTATGAAATAACGGATTATACGCTTTAACGGTGACATCTATATTATGTATGCACATATTTAGCATCTTTTTAATAACAAAAAAATCACATTTTAGATTTTGTATGTTTATCTGTTTAACCCTTTAAGCCCTGACACACAGAATTGTATGGGTGATACTAAAGAAAAAGACTATTTCTTGTTTTTGTGAGAGTTAAAACCGAATCTGCACTTTTATATGAGTTAATTGGCTTCAGATGTTTTGATAGGACGCAACTAGGGGACACCAACTACAATACAGGGTTAGATTTTCTGCTTTTAAAAAGACTATATAATCTGACAGGAATAGACAAAAAGTATGTACAGTCGTAATTTCATTTAAATATGATTTTTAGTGTTTGCTTAGATTTAATTTTCCTTTTCATATATTTTATTCATGATTTTAATTGATTTTGTCCTTGATAAATTTAATTAGGCTTTACAAAATTTGAAAAACAAATGACCCACACAATTGTGTGGGTCCGGCATTTACCATTTCGAAAACAGTTACATTTCCAAATATAATTTTTTTTTTCTGTGATTTTTTTAAAATTTATGTTTTTAGAAATTTATTTTTTATTTATTACAGTTTAAAGCGGATTAATTTTAAATTAATAGGTTTGTACTATTCGTGATTTCTGTTTAAAACGGATAGTATTAGATATATAATATGCACATGAAACGAACTGTATGTTTCTGCTCTGAGTTATAGATGCCATATATAATTTAAAGTTTTATATGAGTTATATGCATATCGCGAGATAGATTTTTAAACTTGATAAATTCATTCCATTTTGCAGGGCTCGCACCTTTCCTAAAATTTTCGCACTTTCGTACCACAATTTTAAAACGATAATATTTATTGCAGAATTCTATTATGGATGTTAAAGGAATCTGCCATGAAGATTTTGGATTTAAAATACGGGTAGAAAAGTGATAAAATTTTAGGAACGCTGCGAGCCCTGATTTTGCCAACACAGCAAGCAAATCACCAATAATGAATAATAAATTATGGAAAGTTCAGCAAATTCTCGACATTGCTTGAATTTACCAGGAGATCAGGGAAGATTTTCCATAGATGAGCACAGATTCCTTTATTTAGGATGTATCTCAGTAAAGCAGTATGTAAAATACAAACCACATTATGTGGTAACACCATCATCTGGGATAGTTTTCAATTTTGTAGTATACCTGCGGGAAAGTACAGAACTGATCCAAAGGGATCTAGGCTTAGGACCTGCTGCAGTCCTTACTCTAGTTCAGACCTAGTAAACTACTTCGATCGGTATTTCAACAAAATACCTAAGCTGGAAAAACTAAAAAAAAAAAAAAAAAATTTGGAGGATCAGGCACAATCCAAACGGAGTGAAGGGCATACCATTTGTCAACGGCTCTTAAGAGGGGTGAGAGCATTGAGCACGTCTCCGAAAATGAATTTTAGTGGTCTGACCCAAAACAAAAATTGTTTCAAACATTTTAATTGTGGCTGATGGAAATTATCTCAATAAACAATAGTTATTTTTTTCTTAAACTTTAATTTTTAAATATTTGCACACATAATTCCAAACTACTCAGTTGTGTAGATTTAGTCGAATAACGGGTGCATTAATGTCGAATTAACACAGTTGTGTAGATTTATTCGTATAAAGACTGCATTAATGTCGAATTAACACAATTGTGTGGGTCCTCCCTTGGCATAACCTGACATCGGGTATTTTGTTATATATTTACGATCCTGTTGAAAAGGGGAAACCACCAAAAATTTCAATTTCTACCAAAAGAAAAAAAAATCGGTCTTAAAGGGATATGTGTTTATAAGTTCTTGATTGGAGCATATACGTGACAGCGTTACAGTGAAATACATAACTGTACATTTTGCTTATAAATATTAAGAATATTTAACTCTCCGCCTAACAGACGGCTCCAATGGACCCCGCAAGTACATTTGAAATATTTATCCAAACCAGAAATGTCTTTAACCCCTTAACTATCGCAGTAAATTACGGTTTAAAAATTAAAATTGCTTATTGGCACCCCTTTTTTGAAAAAGAAACATTCACCTTATTTAATGATAGGTAAAATGATACCATGATAAAACAAATTACACTATTGTATAAAAGTGGCGGTAAACGAATAATCTGAATAAAAGTCACAGCCCGTGAATATCACGGTAGCGAGAATTAAGGAGTTTAAATAAACTTCATATATAAACCCGACAATAATAAATTAAATAAATAAATTAACTAGTTGTAAATCAATATTCTGGTGTACAATATTTTTCTAAAACTTGAGTAAAATTTCCGGTAGTTGTAAGGTTAAAAATGTATTCATAAAGTTTACAAAACATTAAGACTAGAACCGTCGGCAAAGACGAATACATATAACTGTCGAAGCGGTTATTTTGACTGATGTGGATTACCATGCTTATCTATTATTTATTTGACTTTTTTTACTCGCAGTATTGTTTATTACAAATATTACCATTACTGCCTATATACTAATACATATTTCATAACTTTAATTATTTATATTTTTTTTTACATTTTATTATGTTACAATTATATTATTTTGATATATATATATATATATATTATTTATATTTTTCAATTTAAAAATATTTTTATAGCTTTTTTTTTTTCATGAGATATTGAAATTGCTAAGAAATAAGAATAAACTTGATGAAAACAAACATTTATATTTATTCACTGAGCAATACAATATTTCTATTACATTTGAAATAATGGTACAAATCGATTTCTGATGGGAATTATTAATATGTCCTGCTCAATAGTACTTAACTAAATAGAAAATAATGTTCAGTTAAGGTATACATAATTTTAAAGTACACGTAGTTCTTTTCATTTGTTTTTTCTAACGAAAACATACCCTTTTTTATGTCTAAAATTTTTTCTCCAAATGTTTCTCCGTATGTAGTGTACGTATGTCAACAAACTGAACAAAGTCTTTCACACAGTTTTTACAAAAAATCTTTTTTCCCACTCACGCAATATCATACTTGGCAAGAATTTGGCTGCTGTACAAATACTTTTTTTCATATTTAATGGTCTGTGCAATTTCTTTTCGTCCGCGATTGACTGTGCCAAAAATGCTTCTTTTCAGTGAATTCACCTTTTCTCCAAGGGTCAGTGAAGTGAAGAAGCTATCTATAGTAATGTCGTAACCTTTTTTGAGGTATGGCTTCATTAGGTGAAGAACAACATACTCAGATTAATTTTGATTGGTCGGTTGGTCGGTCGTCTTTTTTTCGCAAGTAAGGAAAGCGTTTTAGCAAATATTTTGCATGCACGTCTGCTAATAACCAAATCTTTATGCGACATTTACCTGACTTCTGTGGCATATATTGTAGGAACTTGCATCTTGCTTTTATAGGAAATAGTTACTCATCGACGGTAAAATCTTCTCTTGGCTTGTAGTTAGAAATACAGTTCTCAATAAACGCGCTTCATATTTCGGACACTAATGCGAATTGTCTTGTACGAAGCGTTGTTTCTTTTTGACTTCATATCAAATCGTATGTATTTCATTATTTCACGAAATCTATTTCCAAACATCTTTTCAGGAAAAATGCGAATTTCGAACACATTATCAAACAAATTTTTAGTTCAATATTTTAGCCTCATATGCTTCACTTACATATAATAGGGGAATAAATGCATCCAGTTCATATAGTGTTATTGACCATTCATTACTTCCCAATTTTCGGTGAGCTTCTTCTTCTATGCACTTTTTATAAGTTTCAGCCAGCATTCTTTCATTTATAAATAATTTCCACGAATCCAGGAATCGTCACTCCCATTAGTTATAAATCGTTTGGAATAAGACGTTGCGCCACCATGTATTCGAAACACATTATGTTTAGAAAATCTACCGCGACGAGATGCTCTGATATTCCACATTCTACCATCTATATTGACATCAGGAGTACTGTAATTAGAACTTACATCCTCATCTTGGGAATCAGAGGAAGTACTAACTTCTTGTGAGGAAAAAAATATCTTCGTTTTGAATATCATCCACATCTGAAGCGCCGGGACTTTCATCAGACATATCTTGAAACATTCGTAGACATTTCCTAGTTGTTAGATCACTACGTCGCATTATCTTCGGTGCAAAATGAAATAGTTATACGTTATTTTACAGGTTAGAGTTTACATAATAGTTTCAGATAAATAAATTAGCGCAGAAACAAGCCGTTTTTAATAAAAATGAAAATATATTTTGAATATATTACATTAGTTCTGCTCACTGCGAACTGATCAGAACGAAGAATTTTCTGGAACTAAACAGCATTTGATAAACAGTTAAGAGAACGCGCCAAAAGCGAGACTGTTCTGACAACTACCCGGTTGTCATTTTGACCGTTTCGACGGTTCTAGATATATTACTGCAATACTTCATAAATTTTGGCTGACTGGAAAGTTTGTCAGTAGCATATCATAGCTTTTTGAATTATAGGAAAAGTAACAGAAACTGAAAGTTATAATCTAATTAAAAACAAATTGGTATGGAATGAAAGTTTGGAAACGGTCAAAATGACCGCCTCGACGGTTATAGTGTTAAAATTATACCTAAACGGTAAAGGGATTTAATGTACTTACATTTTTTATCAATCAATTACTTAATTCTCGTTTCTAATTTTTTTTTAGATATATTCTTTATTTTTTTATAATATTTTCATTTCTAGTAATAGTTTCTTCGTCATAGTTTTGAATATAAATTTTTCGATATCACAATATAGCTTTAGAGCTTTACACAATAAGCATATACAAACGTTAATAAGTTCTTTTATGACTTAAAATCATTAAAATTGCTCTAAGAATGACATATGAAGCAGAAGATTTCATGCATCGCAAGTTCGCAATTACAATTAGTACCTAATACCCAATTAACATATAATTTAGGACTTTACAAAAGTTAACAACTCTTTCAAAAGACATTCAATACGATAGTTTTAACATTTATCAGTTATTAAAAGGCCTCTTCATATTCTTATCAGAGATAATTTATTTTACGCTATTGTTACTTTTGGAAGGAATCCAAAATGCACCATGCCGCTAATATTACATAAAGGGAACTGTCGTGGGATTAAGAGACTTTTTCAGTTGAAAAACTCTAAATCACAGTGTTAAAATATTTTATGTTTCAGCAAATTAGTACTTTTCCCAATGAAATAGATAATTTTGGAGTTATATTTACTTGCTAACCCCTTTGGAACATTGGTTGCATATGTGCATCTTCAGTAGGTTCGTAAAGGAATTGCTTTTGGTCTAACAAATAAAAGAAAAGCAATAATCACCTTATTTAAATAGAGCGGTTCCGTCATTAAATATGTAATGTAACTCTTAAAAAAAGTATCCCAAACGAATAAAATTCAATTATGATATGTTGGACTCGAGGGTATCAAGTGTGCTTTAATTAAGATAAATTATTAAATAATTGCAACAAAAAAAAATACATTATTCAGATAATTATAGAACAAAATTCAATAGTAAATCTAATAAAGTACTAATATATATATATATAAATGCGAGTTTACGCATAGCTTTAGTTTACTATCTATCTTATCGTTTCACGAAAACACACGATATAGCAAATATAGCGTATAGCGATATAGCATATAGCTCATATTAAATATATGCGATGCACATAAAAGAGGTAAAATGCATCATTCATTAGAGGCTAAAATCTAAAAACATATATTTTATTTCCTTTTTACGGTTATCTAGACACATGGCAGTGTGTCAGCCAAATTCGTCGGACATACTCGTGTGTACACGAATTACACGAACTATTTCGAACTGTTTTTGACAAATTTCGACATTATATTGCTGAAAATCTAAGGGATCTACGTACGTGTTATAAGTCTACGCAGTAAGGCCACTCTACTTACCTAGAATCCAAAATTTTATAAATAACGTATAATGAGTTTCCGAGATAATGACATATGTTATTGTCTGATAATCGATAATTTGAACACTGATAGACTGACTGACTCACTCATAAAAAAAAATCCCATATATCTACTGCAGCTACAGACTTCAAATATGATGCGAAATTCGTTTACACAACAAAAATAAGAATGTGCCAAATAAAAATAAAAATGTGAAAATATGTGTATAGATAAAAATGTGAAAATTGATTAATTACCCACCTGGGGGTGTCAATTTTTACTTTACATTACGTCTACTAGGCGAAATTTTAATTTGCTATAGGGGGATGCTGTTCTGTTTGCGCCAATTTGGTGATATAACACAAAATTTGGCGACCGGAATTTGTCGCCTAAATTGACGCTACCTTGTGATATCTCTAATATTTTGCGAAATTCGCATAGCGTTCCATTTTGAACCAATAGGGTTTAGTTGGTTACAGAAAATCAACAAATTGAGGTATTTTTAAAATTGTCTAACATTAGCTTAAGGGATTATATTGTTGCTTCAGAAACAATAAAGATTTGGAATCAATATATTTTGTTCCAAAACATGCATTCAATACAGCAGTATTAAAACATGGATTTCTGTGGCAAATTGACAGCCAAATACTTTGTTGTAGGAAAATTAAATTAAAATTGAATGTTGCTTGGTGAATAAAAAAGTCACTTGTAAACACATTAAAACCATTATGTAAAGTGTCTAAATATATTATAACTTTACAAAAGGTAATTATATCTAACAAAGACATAACTACGAAAAAAAAAAAAAAAAAAAAAAAAAAACCTGCCAGAAAAGAAGTGATACGTAAAAGGGTGCCAAGTTCACTCAAACTTATTTACTGAACATTAGCATTGTTGTAGCTGTATTATAGCATTATTTTAATTGTTAAAAAAATATATTGATAGCATATTAATAATAAATGTAAAACTTGGCAAGTTTTTGCCTACGAGTCAATTATTTTTATAAATGGCAGTATTATGTCAGAACTTGATATTACATGTTTGTAGGCTTTAATTTGTGTGTATTGAGGCTCCTGAAAGGGGTGAAGTTTCTAGAGTGATGACCAAGGAAAAGGATATATATATATCTGTGCCTTTGTCAGCCATTTGTTTGTAATGATATTTCCGAGTGAGGGGGGTCGCTAAAGACTAGGGGAAGTGCATCTGTGTGTGTATTTTTTTTAATCAAATCTTTAACATGACTCATTTGTTTATTATAATAACAATACGGCAAATTGTTATAATGACATTTTCATTAATATTATCATCATCATTTTAATAAAAGATAAAAATAATAGGCATAACATTTATCAAATACTTGCCAAGTTCTAGATTTATTATTAATATGCTATTAATATTTTTTTTAAAACAATTAAAACAATGGTACAATACTTCAGTAGATAAGTTTGAGTGAATTTTATTTGAGCTTGGCACCCACTTACGTATAACTTCTTTCTGGCAATTTTTTTTTTTTTTTTTTTTTTTTTTTTCACAGTTATGTTTCTGTTAGATCATAAAGTTAACATATACTTTTTAGTAATGCGCATTAAATCTCAACTCAATTTCAAGATTTTTTTTTTATCATATATGAAAGCAATGTGAAAAATGCTAAATATTAACCTTAAACTAAGAAGAGCTTAAATAACCCCAAATATTATATTAATAAGTACAGTTATTACGAACAAATACTAATTCTGAATTACCTACCAATATTATATTCATAATTCAATTTATGTCATAAATTAATAAGCAATTTGAATAGAAAGATATAGCTAATTAATTACCATTCCAACCATTTAAGAGTTCATTACAATTTAAAAACAAAACATATTACACTGAAAACAGCAAAATGATCTCATAATCAGTGCCGGTATATTAAATAGCAAGTATTTTATGACACTTTAAATTTAAAAACTCCTCCAAATATCATTTAGTATGATTTCTTGAACATTTCTGTAACTAAAGCTCTTCCTTATATACTCTATTGGAGATAATGTATTTTACGCTTTTGTTTCTTTTCGATGAAAACCAGAATTCATCGTACAGCTAATATTATACCGATAATTGCATTAGAAATGTAGATTTATAATTCAAAAGCTTTAAATCAGTGTTAAAGATTGCATTGTTCAACAGTTTAGAAAATCTGGGAACTCTAATGAATTTTATACAGAGAGGTCTGAATTTCCTTGATAATAGTTCTTAAATTGTTCATTATCACTAAAAGTTATTTCATTTTGAAGACAATGACTATTATATTTTAAAATTACCTTATTTTATTACCTTATTATGCATGGTTTTAAAAAAGTAGAAAATAATAACAAATATAAATATTCAAAGCGTGTCTTTGGGCATTTATTTTTGTGTAACATCTGCTTTGTAATATATGCGATGACTGCTGATTGTAATATCAATGACTTTTTAGTAACACACAGAAAATTCTTGTTTACTATAGGTTTACCTATTTTAAGTATATATTTAGCCTATATTCATAGAATTTATAAAACGTTTGATTTTATATTTATAATAACAATTGATTTAATATCCCATTTTTTTATAAATACACTTTAAGGACCATACGTATAACAAGTATGGACGATATCTAAATTAATTTGCAATATTACATTAAAAACTCTTAAGTGATCATAATTTCTTTTTAAGAACTTTGAATAGAGATTTTTAGATATTTCCATGTTACTTATTTAGCCACCGTATAAAAGTATTTACAGCACAAAATCACAAAAATTCTACTTGTCAAAGCAGCAAAATGCATTTAGTAATTAGTTATTAAAATATAATTAGCATATATTTTACTACTCTTCAAAAAAAAAAAAAATATTCGAACAACATTTAATGCCATTGCTTTAACTTTTCTCTGCGCTTAAGGTTCTCTTCATATACTATATGGTAGATCCTTTATTTTAAGCTCCTGTTACTTTTGGATGTAAGCCAAAATTCCTCATGCGGCTAATATTATATAAGAAGAGTCGTGATGGAATAAATGGACATTTTCAGCTCAAAAACTCTAAATCACAGTGTTAAACGATTTAATAGTTCACCAGTTATGAAAACCATTGCCTGCTCTAATAAACTCTAAATTGAAATGTCTGTGTTAGCTTCTTAGTTGTCTACCTAAATTCTTCAATTGATAAAAACATATTCTTAAAAAGTTTAAACTAAAATGCTAAAAGGTTATTCATGAACTAGAAATAAACGACGCTTTATGCATTGGTTTATACAAAAACATTTAATACGAAATACATTAAAAATAGTAAAAAATAAACGTATAAAAAGGCCTCATTTACGCGTTAGTTTTACGTATAAGGATGTGTGTTTCAAAACTCGCCTTATCCAAAACTTACAAATTCGAGAATTCTATATCAATCTATACTTTTTGTGAGCATGTATCAAAAAAACAATTGAAACTGAAAAAAAAAAAAAAACTAGTTTAATCTTGTATTTCTGTAATTGTATAATCTTCTTTTCAATGAAAACCAATGATAAACCAGTCATAGGTTTTCGTGATTTTCCAAAATTCGATTTTCTGGATAAATCGATTTTTGAAACTCAGGTCATTTTACACTATATGGCCAAAGGTGATCAATCGCTTGCGATTTTTGACGTTTTATTAAATACCTAGAAAAATACATGAGGAATCAACCTGAAGCTGCAGATGTGTAAACACTATAGAATAGGTCATATATTTCCGCGAAGATTCTTTCCCGAAACTCCATAGAAGACCGTCAACCAATTGAAAAAGAACGAATATCTTTTGGATAACCCTGTAAAAAATAATATAGTAAAAGAGTTCAAACTCGAGATTATTAATAAGTGTCTTATTTTAACAAACTGTGTTCATTTTTATAAGGATAACATTTATACTCGTAGAAAAAATTAAGGTTTTTATAAAAACAGTCCCAAAATTTGCCAAGTTTTTTGCTTATAATTTGAAGAGTTTTTAATATTAAAAAAAAAAAAAAAATCAGAAAATATGACAAACAGCAATGTACATAATACTATGCAATCAGAATTAAAAAAATAATAAACATTGGATGAAAAATGAGCAGGTTTACTAAAAATTGTTTCGCTGCGCATGCGCGATTGCAAACAAAATGCAATATGCTTAATGTATTAGCTAAATATACAGAGCAACTTTTGTGAAAGTCTCAAATTCATATCTTGAAAATTCTGAAAATTATCGGCCCCACCAGTGGCTGAGAGGTTCTGCTCTCGAAGCTGGTAGACGGGAGGTGCTGGATTCGAACCCAATCGCGCCCGTCGGCCTAATCGTTCGGAGTTTTCGTGGTTTTCTTCGAACCTTGGATTTCCAAGAGTTAATACGGGTTAGGTTCCCTTAGAAAGAACCCCACGAAGGGCATTCCCCCCTGGACCTATATTCCTCGTGCAGATAATTGGCCGTCATAAATACAATCAACCAACCTGAAAATTATTGTCGATAGAATAAGCTCGAAATTCGTTGTTCATAAAAAAGATAAAGGGTTGTATCAAATATCTGTTGATTAGTGCTAACATAGCGTACACAATATTGCATGTACTACTATATTTGGATACAACCCCTCATCTTTTTACTTCCTTTTGGGAATAACGGATTTTGAACTTGTTCTATAAACGATTATTATCAGACTTTTCAAACTATGTTTTTGAGACTTTCACAAAAGTTGCTCTATACATTTACCTAACACATTATGCAAATTATATTTTGATGTCGTTTGATCATGCGCAGTACATCATTATTTATTAATCCTGCTCATTTTTCATACAATTATTATTATTATTTCATTGTGATTGAATGGTGTTGTGTACAATGTTGTTTATCATATTCTGTGAAAAGAACTTCTTTTTATATTAAGAATTCTGCAAATTATAAGCGATAAACTTGGCGATATTTGGGACTGTTTTTATAAAAACCTTAATTTCTCTACGTCTAATACATGCTATCCTCATAAAAATGAACACGGTTTATTACAATAGGACACATATTAATAATCTCGAGGTTGAACGCTTTTGCTACATTAGTTTTTACAGGGTTATCGAAAATATGTTCGTTCTCTTTCAATTTGTTCACCGTCCCCTATGGGATTGCGGGAAAAAATCTTCGCAGAAATATATGACCTATACTATACTGTTTACACACCTGCTATTTCGGTTGATTCCTCATGTATTTTTTCTAGATATTTAATAAAACGTCAAAAATCGCAAGTGATCGGTCACCTTTGGCCATACAGTATACATACTCATCGATGTTGAATGGAGCAAGACTGAATTAATATATTGCGATTAATAAGAAAGCGAACTCAGATTATCGCAATATTTAAATTCTTTTTTCTCAGTCTTTTATTTTATTTTATTTTTTTTTACTTTTTTGTTAAAATAAGGCAAAGTCTCTTTGCTATTCTTACTACATGAAATCGGTAAATTTCCCTCCTTTATATCAAAAGATATAAAAAATGTAGCGATTCTATTAGGTATGTTTGTGATGTGGATTACTATTATAGAAATTACCCTAATTTTTAATTCATTTTTCTCCTTTTTTATTACATTTTTGTTAAAATGAAGCATACCCCATTTATTATTCTTACTGCATACTTTTTTTGTTTTTCCTTGATGTCGAAAGTTATAAAAAGTAAGGATTAATATAGATATTTTTGTGATGAGAATTTCTAATATGGAAGATTCCACAATTTCTAAGAGTTCTTCTATATACTGCACGTTTTTAATTCCGATCAAACAAATTAAATATAACTTTTTTGTTGATGAATGTATAATAAAATATAACTATGCAAATTTACAACGATGATTTCAGTATGTTGATGAACTTTTAATAATATTTCTTTAGATGTTGTGGTGATAATTAACATCGAATGCATGAATATATTACGCAGTTTATATATGAACATTATCAGTTAAAATTATTTTTAGATAAAGACGCTAGTACTAAATTTACTAAATTTGTTAAGACGGACCTTTCCTTAATGTAGATATTGATCACAAATTTAATTTTATAAATAAATATATCAAATAAAATTATTTTAAAGGTTAAAAAAATCTTAATGATACTAACATGCAAATGAAGTTTGGTAAACGTAATCCATTTTTGTTTTCTTTATCTTAACTTATATTAAGGATGTATTGCTAAAAACTGTAGTTTTTTTCTGACTTATAAACGAGTAAATGTGACTTATAAATTAATAAAAAATGCAATTTTCCCATTATTTTATGCAGAAATATATAAAAAAAGTGCATTTTGGACATTAAAAGTTTTGAAATTCTGGTTAAATTCACCTGTGAATGTATTCTAAATTATTTTGCCAACTGAAATTTTTTATTCAATAACTTTTATTAAAAAATAAAATATAATAAGATATTTTTCATTTTTAAATGAATTCTTTGGAAGAAATGGACCGGTAAATTGACTTTTGAGGAAACTTAGCATGCAAAGTTCATTTTTCCTTACCAACTGTATGATAAGTTACATTTTAATTTATTTTTTATTAGATTACTAGCAGACTATGCCCGCTGCGCTGGTCAATATTTCCAAATGAACCTTGGATTAAACTAAATGGTGAATTTGAACTTCTATTTTAAACAATATGGATCTTCAGCTTGACCTTGCACATTACTGAAAACGATGCGAACGCCATTGCGATATAATGTTATCTCAAGCGTTGGACAAAATTTAGCAATTAAGAAGTAATTGTTTTAGTTGATTATAAACAGCGCACTTATGGTCGGGTAATGAGACCGATATGACAGCAGGAATTAATACCTCTGTAACTAATCAACATATAATGAAATCGTATATACTAACACCATTCCTAAAAGTCATGCAACAGGGCCACTTGTAACAAAATATGTTCTGTAGATTTTTTTAAAAAGGCTAAACTTTCATAATCGGGTTCACTTAATTTTTGAACTTTTACTGTTGCTCTATAACTAAGTACCCTTGAACAATATGTATACACTAAAACCTTTCCAAAACTATTACCTAACTAATTGTGGTATATCCTACGAAAGTATTATAAACAGTCGGAATGAAATACAAATTTCCGTTGTAAATATATAGTAGATGATGATGGTGCGATTTTGTGTAATAGAATTCATAGTAAAGTTTTCGCTTCAAACAAAAACGATGCTTTCAACATTAAAGCTAATACACCAATATGTGAAGTATCCGATTACGGAAGGTTAACTTGAATTCTCATGAGCAACTACTCAAAGAAAAGTGAATATGTGGCTTTTGTGATACTTTTATGTCAGCCGGGCGCAGGTAATAAATTAATAAAGATTGTTTTCATAGCATATTCTTATTTTATTATTTTCATTTAAAACACAAACCTTTCACTCATTTAATTTAAAATGCATGCCTTATACTAATTTCATTTAAAAAACTGAAAAGATAAACAATAACAGGAAATAATGCCATAATTAAAAGCAAAAAAATATTTTTAATTTACATACGCAAAATGTAACTACTGCTACTGGGAATTTTAAAAATGCTATCAGCAAGATGTGCGCACGGTTGCTATAAATGTACCCATTTTTTCTTCTTATCGAGGAGCAATTTATAAATCGCACAATATTATTCCAATTCCAATTTCTTTCATTGAGGAACCTATGACCGGAAAAAATGGAAAAAGACTCTTGTAGATTCTTCGGATGACGGCATCTGACGCCATAAACTGAGTTTATATATATGAAAATAATTTTTAAGTCGTTACAAACATTGCTTTCATACTTAAATATTTTCATTGGTGCTACTTGTTATCCCGTCGACCAATTTCGCCAAATTATATAAATCGCCAAACCATTCGCCAAATTATATAAATTGACATAATCTTTATTTTAAATAACGAAATAACAAATAAATTAGTATAACATTAATAAAAATACAAATAAAACGTCGAAATTAAAATCACTTGATGACGTAAACACATGTAGTTTGTTTAAATTCAAGTGAATTTGATATTTACGATCAACCATTATTGGCATTTAATCTTATAGTTTGACGATAGATTTTTGGTCGACGGAATATCTAAGTAGTACCTTTTCCATTTTTGTTTTATAACGCTGAATTCTCAGTATTTTTTTCCCTTTTGTTTTACATAAAATCACTATTTTTTTTTTAAAATTAAGATGCTTGCATTTTTATTTCAAACTCATAGAGCCGTTTTTATTTTTTAGCCAAAAGGGTTGATTTGAATTTTTTCCGTTGCTAGAGTAATGATAGATATTTTGAGGTTTAGATGCCAAAGACACCGCCAAATTAGAAAAATATGAAATGTGTCATGAACTGTTGGACTTTTAAAAATTTATTTGGTAGCATTCGATTCAGCATAAAAAAACTACATTAAAATATGCTATTATTTGACGCATAATTTTGATATTCGATTTTTTCCCCTCCCCGTGCAAAAACCATTAGGGGTGACACTTTAGAAAATACTTTCTTAGCAGAAGTTTATGTCATAGGAAGTATTTTTACCACGATTTTCAAGATTTTAGGTTCAGTAGTTTGCGCTGTGCGTTAATTAGTCCCCTAATCCAGACTTTATTTTATATACTATATTAGATATGCGATTTTGCGGTGAATCGATGATCGAAAATTAGTCCAATATCATTTGAAATATTACATAACAGAGGAGAAAGTACGAAGAAAGACGAAGAAGAAATGACGAATTACAAAAGATTTGTAATTTTTTTTTTTTCAAAATGTTGAATTTTTCCATAGTAATAACGTATTAAAACATAAATTTCCTTAAAAATTATCTTTATTTCCTAGATTTCGAATCTGTGAATTTTCCTATAAATGAAATTCGCGATATGACTTGAGAAAATAGATAATATTTGCTTAAATAACGTGGGTAATATTCGTTGATCTGAGTTCGAGTTTATAAATATCACATGCTTTTGGAATTACGGCGAAAAACATTTTAAAAAGTATGAAATTATTTTACAATATGTATGTGTGGCAGAAATTCACACTGAAATTTAAGTATTCGATTCCATTTTTAAAATATTAACTGATATCTATATAAGTTACAATTGAATATGAAAATGTACTCAAAAAATGATCTCTTTCACCTAAAAAAACACCATTTGTGAGAACATCCTCAAGCTAATGTCACGCTTATGCATTTTTGGCTTAAAATCACGTTGTTTGGCGACAAAAGAAAAATAATAAATTGTAAAGAAACAAATAGTAATTACACATGTGACTCACAATTACATCTGCTTGTTTCTTCTATAAGTCACGTGATGGGACAGTTAGATATAAAAAAAAAAGAAAAGAGCAGAACAGAGAGAAAATGTCGTTAAAATTTCATCTAATCAAATTTTCAGATTCGTTTCCATATCTAACGCAAGCGATAAAGAGCCAAATATTGCATATCAAGTGTAATATTTCTTTTTAAATTAATTTTTAAGCATTACAAATATTTCTTTCAGGTTTTGATTAAATGTTTCCGTTTTTTAATATTATCACTCATTAAAACGGATTTTCTTTTTCTTTTTTTTTCATTTAAATAAAATTAGTAACAGTTTTTCTTTTATTTTTCGAGGTTTAATAGCCGTTTCAATTTTTTTTTTTATCAACGATGAATTTCGCCAAGAAATAAAATGGTAACCTTATCGCCCAAAATAACAGAATTTTCCGTCATAATTCTAAAACTAATATAGGCAGAATAATGTGTTATAGCTTAAAACCTTCCCTGGAACAACACCTATCTAACGGTATAGGTTCCGTAAAAATCCATGCAGTAGAACTCGAAATCTAGGCGTTCGGAACGAAATTTCCGTTTGGATTATATATATATAAATAGATAATAGAATAGATAATAGATTTTATATATATATAATAGAATAGATAATAGATTATGTGTTATGAACTATCTCAAAGTTTAAAACAGATCGCATTGTTAGATTTCTTAATTTTAACAATATCGCGTTATGTTAGTTCCACATTCCACCACCAGGGAGCGCACTCTATTCTTAACGAAAGCGTATCTGAACGAAACTCTTTCATGCAACCTTTCCGTAGATACATGAATCGGGAGGGTGGCGGTCTTAACCAATAATTTAAGATAATTGCTGAAATTACTACGAAAAATATTTTAAAGGGGCCCTGCGCGGGCCCCTAATAGAGTTAGAGGAAATCGGAAGACGGCAAAATAATCGCGGGGAAAAGTTTGCTTGGGTGCTTCGGAGCTACTTTTGGCGCGAGATCTAAGCTCTACGACCAATAGGAGCCCAGATATTTAAGGAAATACGAAGTAACAAAGTCCAAAATAATAGAATTTTCCGTACCAATTGTATAACCAATCTAGGTAGAATGATGTGTTATAGCTTAAAACCTTCCCTGGAACGATACCTATCTAACGGTATAAGTTCCGTAAAAATCCATGCGGTAGAACTCGAAATCTCGGCGTTCGGAACGAAATTTCCGTTCGGATTATATATATATAACTAGCATGCTACACCCGCTTCGCTGGTCCATTTTCCAAATGATCATTGATCAAACAAAATTATGAATTCGACCTTGTATTTTAAATTAATATGGACCTTCACCGGGAAAATCTTTCCGCATTTGCTGAATACTATGCGAACGCTATTTAGCTATTATAATATCTTATGGGTTAGGCAAAATTCGGACTATTCAGAAGAAATTCTTTTTACAGTATATATTTAAAGTAGAGGTTGGGAAGAAAATACGGCCGTTGTGATAATCAGAAATGTTAAAATGTTCTCTAGTCACCACACTACTAAAAGGAGAGATAATTACAATGATTGCAGAGAGTGACCACTCAACATTACTTATGTTCGGATGATTCACTTTCGTTTGATAGTTCTTGAACTCCGGGCTTCTCAGCTTGGTGCTATGTGTGGTTCTGGTAGCTAAAATACAATTTCTCTCTACGTTGCATTATATTTTGTAATACACGTCTTCTAGCAGGTCTACTGCAGTTTTCTATCTTCGGATTACAGCAGAGTAAATACGGTAAAAAAAAAAAATGTAATAAATTGTTTGCACACAAAAAGTCTTTAACTTTCATTAAAAGAAATGTGAATCACATAAAAGTTGATATTTAAAAATGAAGTGTTTGAATAAAATTAAAATAATGTCATTTTCATTACCATTTCCTTTTTATATATATACCACTTGCAATTATGTAACTGTTAACCTGAAAAAAAACCTCGATAACTCATTGTGATAGAAAAATAAACCTCTTGTTTTCATCCAATCAAAATCTTCCCAATCGTCCATAATCGGGTGCACAGCTAAGTTTTACGGCAAACATTAGAAGTGTTTGCAAACTATCTGGTTACAAATTTACCAGAATTAACACACGTAAAACATACGTAATTATACGCCAGACTACATCCCATTAAATAAAGTCAAATTGCTGTTGGCTGAATTATAGATCTTTCGCCAAAAATACTCTTTGTAAATGACAAATAAAGTCAGTTATACAAAACTTAATAACCTAACACGTTATAATATAACGAAATAATCTTTTTGATGCACCGAAGACCTTTTTTCATTTCTCTAAAGAGTGCAATAACACGGAGAAATAAATACACTTTTTATTTTCAAAATTACATTATTCTTCAGTCTGCTGCCTAAATAAACCTAAAATCGTTAATTTTTTCCTCAGTTTAGCGAATAGGATTGTGCGTCAGAAGAACTTGCTTTATAATGATTTTTATTTTCAATTTTATCTGCATTTCAGGTACTTTTTTTCTTATCCAGGCTAAAATGATAAATCAACAAATATTGTTCCACCAGCCACCATTGGAATTTCAATTTTTTTCCCCAAGTATTTATTTTTTAGTGACAGTAAAATAACTGCAAATAAAAATATATATAATACTAAATTTTCTGTTTTCCGTTTGCTTCATAATAAAAAAACATAAATTTACTAATAGCTAAGTACAAATTTCATGTAATCTTCTACAATCGCGATCACTGTCTGACAGTCACTGTCTGATCACTGATCTGACTCTTTCAAATATAAAAGAAACATCTAAATAGTTCAGTAAATACACTAATTAGCAGGTAACCTGATTACGGAAGATTAATCCGATATCAAAAACCTTAAAAAAACTGCAAATGGGATGACGAATTAAAAAGACAATCGAAAATGTATTTCAGTAAGCAATTTTTATTGCATTTCTAAAAGAAAAATTGGCGATATATGTTAAAAAAAAAAAAAAAAAAAAAAAAAAAAAAAGAGTGGACAATATTTGTTGATCTGAGTTCGAGGTTATAAAAGTCATAAGTTTGGGGAAAAACAAAATAGCATGTATCCGTAGTAAAGTACGCGAAAAATATTTTAAATATCTGAAATTAAATTATTTATAATATGTGTGTGTGGGGGGGGGGGGAGGGGGGGGGCAAACGTTTGCATTAAAATTTAAATATTTGACTCCACTTTTATAATATTAACTGCTATTTATGTAATATCATTATTTTTATAATTACATCTGCTAGTTTTTCCTGTAAGAGATACATAATAATAATAATAATAATAATAATTGTTACTCACAAGGAAGGTCTTTTTAAAACGCATACTCAAAATATTTTGAAAAAGGAAATGCTAATAAAATGACTCATGTATGTAAAAAAGATCGGTACAAATATAGCGGTCGAATCGCAGTGGAGAATCTGTAAAAAAATATTTTTTCGAGTATTTGGCGCGAACAGACGAACGCTCGACGCTCTTTGGCGAACCAATAGGTTTCCTCGCCAAATGCAAGAGATTGAAATGCATTTATAAATTCCTTGTTAAATAAGTAATTAAATGCCTAATGCTCAATGAATTTAAACTTAAACTGTGGCTTAGTTTACTATTTTTGCTGTAAGCTTATATAATATATACAAATTGCGTGTTACTTGTATTGAGCTATTTAATTTTATACGGTGTCACCGGCTGGATAAGTTTTAAGGGTATTTTAATTAAGAATGCCATCATTAAACATTTCGATATTAAATTGTTGTTTCCATGGCAATAAAACTCTCTTGTTGTCTCTGACACTAACAATACCGAAGTCAAATTGCCAATGCTCAGAATCGGATCTTAATTTGAGTTTGAAACACTTTTAATCCATTTAAATTTCATTGTAAACGGCATAAATACGATCGTTAAATTTCATTGTTACGTATATAAATGTATATGACAAAACTGCAGTTATAAATATGTATTTATTTAAGTTAAACTTACTTAAACTAACTTCGTATCGAGAGTTGAAAAAGTTTTTCTTAAAGAATATTTATCATAGTATTATTCAAAATTTTATCGTGTCGCCATCCAGCGCTAAATCGCAAAAAATGAAATTTTCATTATTTTTTTAGGAATGCTAAATAGAGGTTTTGCGATTTTTTTATGGATATATATATATTTATGAGAAGAATATTCTATAATTTTTTTTTCAAATAATACTGAGCATGCGCTTATGGGGAACTTCCTTGATATCATTTTATCAATTTTCAGATACATTTTTCTTAACCTGATGCAAAAGATAAATCGCCAAATATTATTTCAATTGCAATATTTCAACTGAGAAATTCTTTAAGTATTACGAACATTCCCTTTCATGTTTAAATTAAATATATTCGTTTTTTAATATTATCACTCATTAAAATGGATTTCTTTTTTTTTCTTTTTTAAAGATTTTAAATAAAATTAGTAACAGTTTTTTGTCTTTTATTTTTCTAGGTGTAATAGCCGTTTCAATTTTTTCAACAACAAAAAACTTCGCCAAGAAATAAAATGGTAACCTTATCGTCCAAAATAACAGAATTTTCCGTCATAATTCTAAAACTAATATAGGTAGAATAATGTGTTATAGATTAAAACCTTCCCTGAAACAATACCTATCTAACGGTATAGGTTCCGTAAAAATCCATGCAGTAGAACTCGAAATCTAGGCGTTCGGAACGAAATTTTCGTTTGGATTTTATATATATAATAGATAATAGAATTGATAATAGATTTTATATATATATATAATAGAATAGATAATAGATTATGTGTTATGAACTATCTCAAAGTTTAAAACAGATCGCATTGTTAGATTTCCTAATTTTAACAATATCGCGTTATGTTAGTTCCACATTCCACCACCAGGGAGCGCACTCTATTCTTAACGAAAGCGTATCTGAACGAAACTCCTTCATGCAACCTTTCCGTAGATACATGAATCGGGAGGGTGGCGGTCTTAACCAATAATTTAAGATAATTGCTGAAATTACTACGAAAAATATGTTAAAGGGGCCCTACGCGGGCCCCTAATAGAGTTAGAGGAAATCGGAAGACGGCAAAATAATCGCAGGGAAAAGTTTGCTTGGGTGCTTCGGAGCTACTTTTGGCGCCAGATCTAAGCTCTACGACCAATAGGAGCCCAGATATTTAAGGAAATATGAAGTAACAAAGTCCAAAATAACAGAGCTTTCCGTCATACTTCTATAACTAATCTAGGTAGAATGATGTGTTATAGCTTAAAACCTTCCCTGGAACGATACCTATCTAACGGTATAAGTTCCGTAAAAATTCATGCGGTAGAACTCGAAATCTCGGCGTTCGGAACGAAATTTCCGTTTGGATTATATATATGTAATAGATAATAGATTTGTTTAAATGTGTCTTCAGTTGTTTTTAATTTCGTGACTTTAAAAAGCCCTATTGTGAAAATATTCTACACCACCAAAATAAAAGTCCGTCATCATCAGCATTATTATACTGATGATGTCTGTAGTATCGGTCGAATGCCTTCAATTGCCAATTTTGTGACTTATATATATATATATATATATATGTAGGACGGTTATATGTAAAATACTAAGTTATTGATGACTTGAATAACTAGACGTTGAATAACAACACATGAACTTTAATACATTCTATAACGATAATTTTACACCACTTCGTTGATAGCTTCTTCAAATACAGTACATTTCTGACTTAAATCCTATAATATACTTTCATTCGAACATTCCGATTAGGCCTAACAGTGCCTTCCTTGGCATTTCAAAAGCTGATGCTTCATGAACAATAAAATTTAGTAGACTGAATCTTTTCTAATTTTGAATATCTCCAAATCTTGATCTCGTGATCGTGAATTTTCATAACTCATGCTGTCAAATCATGGATAATAAAAATACCAGAGCGTCAGCAAATCGGTCTTCCTGACATGATGGCGTCCCGACATCAGCATCTTGGCTTATTATTTTTTCATGCTTAAACAGCTAAATTTTTGAGACTTTTATTTTTTTTTCTTTCACATGAAATTTTGATTACATGTTTAATACACATACACATGTACTTAATCTATCTGATTTATCCAGGAGTTTAACCAATAGATCACGGCTTCATGTATACGGCCCACGTTGAGGTCTTTTCTGGACCTTCATGATCTCCTATTTCCGTTACTTCATACCGATCATGCTTCTTGGCTGCAGTGATCTCATATGGCACCAAATATTTTGTCTTTGATAGGCTTGCCAAAATGAGGTGTTTTTATGGCGACGATATCTCGTATTTTGTATTTTCGTGCTGTTTTCATTTTTTATCAAATTGCACCTTGTTTTCTTCTTGTATTTTGAGTATATTTTGTTTCTTATTATCTCATGTCTTCGCGTTTTGCCATAATACATTCGGTAAATTCTTCTTCCAAAATCTTCTTGATGCTTTGCATGTCACCGTCCTTCATTTTAACTCCCGTCATTAATTCAAAGGGACTATACATGCTGCTTAATTTTACTGTGCTATTTATAATTCTTTGTAATTTTGGTACTTATTTATACCACTTGGATTCGTCATCACTCGATAATTTTGACAAAACGGATATCATCACTCTGTGTATTCTTTACACCTGTCCATTTCTTCTTGGCATCCCATTACTTATCTTTAGAAGCTCAATTCCTTCTTTTGCACAATATTCCTTGAACTTGCTTTCAGTAAAAGCTTTATCTTTATCGATTATAATTCTAGTTGCTTTCCCGAAATTTGTTTGTTGTAGTTCCAATATGTCTATTACATCTTTGGCCGTCTTTGATTTCACTGGATAAAACCATGCGAACTTCTTAAATGCATCTACTGCGGTGAAAATATATTGATATTTTTTATTTGTGAGAGAAAATGGGCGTATGTGATTGACGTGATAGGTTTCCAATGGTTTGTCTCCTTTTGGTATAGGATTAAAAAAAAATTCAGCTTTTCCAGGCTTCCTATTATATAAAGTAGAATAGATACAGTTCGCAATTACTGTTTCTAGTTTCTTCTTTAATACAGCTATGTAAAATTCTTGCTTCACTAGATCTTATGACATTGATACAGCAAAGTGCTCTCTTTCATGATTTTTTTGTGTAATTTCTCGTTGCATCTTTTCCGGCACTACCAACATTTCTTTTCCGTTCTCGAATCTGTATAGTGCATTATCTTTTACTAAGTAAATATCAGATAATTCATTTTTAACAAGCGGCTTGATGCACTGTATTTAATCATCTAGGCTTTGCGCTATTGCAATTATTTTCGTTATTTCTCCTTGTGATCTAGTTATCATCAATACTGATTGTGTTATCGGTACGTTTCGGCTTAATGCATCCAAATGTTTCAATCTTGTTGCCGCTCTATCTTCTATCTCATACTCGTACTCTTCGATGAGTAGTGCCCATCTTGCTACTTTAGGTGTTAAATCTTTTTTATTTAATGTTTTCTCGAAAACAGCGCAATCCGTTTCAATCTTCGATTTATTTCCCATTAGGTAATTTCTAAATGTTTTTTTAGAGTTTCTATTATGGATAATACTTCAAGTTTATAACTTCAATATTTCTCCTGTTGTGGCTGAAGTTTTCTAGCTGATGTATTGTATGGGGGGAATATTTCCATCATCTCCTTTCTGTAATAATACTGCGCCAAATCCTTGGCTGATTGCGTCAGTATGGAGTTCCAGTGTGGATCCCTTTTTAGGTGCGTTCGTAATTATATAAATGCGTAGCACCTATAGTCGTCGTTCAGTCCGTCCGTCCGTCTGTCCGTCCGTCTGTCCGTCCGTCTGTCCGTCCGTCCGTCTGTCCGCATGTAACAGAGCAAAAACTACCCAACCGAATGGTCTGAAATTTCAAATATATGATTGTTGCAAAATTTTGTCGAGCCATTTCAAATTTTATGAAAATCGGATGTATAGTTTAATTACAGGGACAGTCAAAAGTTTTTCTTTACATTACGGCCAATGGGAAAAATTATTGCAAGTGGATTTTAATGATATTAGAGCCTTCCGAATGATCTGAAATTTTAAAGATATAACTGTTGCAAAATTTTGTCGAGCCCTTTCAAATTTTAGGAAAATCGGATGTATAGTTTAATTACAGGGACAGTCAAAAGTTTTTCTTTACATTACGGCAAATGTTAAAAATTATTGCAAGTGCATTTTAATGATATTAGAGCCTTCCGAATGATCTGAAATTTTAAAGATATAACTGTTGCAAAATTTTGTCGAGCCCTTTCAAATTTTAGGAAAATCGGATGTATAGTTTAATTACAGGGACAGTCAAAAGTTTTTCTTTACATTACGGCCAATGGGAAAAATTATTGCAAGTGGATTTTAATGATATTAGAGCCTTCCGAATGATCTGAAATTTTAAAGATATAACTGTTGCAAAATTTTGTCGAACCCTTTCAAATTTTAGGAAAATCGGATGTATGTTTAATTACAGGGACAGTCAAAAGTTTTTCTTTACATTACGGCCAATGGGAAAAATTATTGCAAGTGCATTTTAATGATATTACAGCCTTCCGAATGGTCTGAAATTTTAAAGATGTAATTGTTGTAAAATTTTGTTGAGCTATTTCAAATTTTAGGAAAATCGGATGTATAGTTTAATTACAGGGACAGTCAAAAGTGTTCCGTTACATTACGGGGAATGGGAAAAAAATGTTGGAAGTGCATTTTAATGATGTATCAGACTATGCGCTTTATGAAGTGCAAAAAATTATACATTCAGTACAATATGGGGTGCAAAAAATAATTATAAAACTAGTTATAGTACGAACGCACCTCATTTGCCACGTTTGACGAGCAATTTCCAACTTGTTATATAATTGAAGAACTAGTTTTGTTGATAATATTCTTTTTAACACATTGAAAGCTTCGAGATAGTCTCTTTCAAATTTGAAATAATTCACTTTCCTTAATAAATCACTTAGATGCGTGGCGATTTTGGTTTAATTCGGATAAACTTTCTGAAGTATCTTGTTAAACCTAAAAATGATTGTAATTGTTTTGTTGTAATTGGTTTAGGGAAATTTTGCACACCATTTGTTTTCGTTTCGGACGGTTTTAGTGTCTCATTTTCGATTATATATCCCAAGAACCCTATTTTTTTTAAAGAAATTGGCATTTTTTGAAGTTAAATTCTAAACCATACGCTGATGGTACATCTAATACTCGTTTCAGCTTCTTTAGTCCATCTTCTTCATCATCTGAGGGAATCACAAAATAATCCATATATACAAGGACAGTGTCTTCTCGCAGTAAGTATTGGAATGCTGTGATTACATATCTTTGAAATTGATTACCTGATATGCACAATCCGAAAGGACAACGTAAATACTTGTATTCCCCTTCATGCGTTACAAAAGCTGTATATTTACGAATGCTTTCTTTAATTTCGACTTGGAAAAAGCCGTTTTTGACATCTAATGTCGTAAATACTTTAGTCTTCTGTGATTCCTCCTCACATCCTCAATTGACGGTAGTGGAGAGGGATATTTTAATATTTTTCTATTTATTTTCTGATAATCCAAACGTAACCGGTGTGATCTATCTTTATCTTACTCAGGACTACTGTGGCCGCAAAATCTGAGTAACTTCGTCTAATGATCCCATCTTCCAACCGCTGTTCTATTTGCTTACTGATGATTTCCTGCTCAACTAGAGGTAACCACCTTGGCCGTTCACAGATAGGTTTTTTTCTCCGCCAATAGTATTTTCATCTTTAACCCAGAATCTTTTGTTTTATTCGGTTTGTATGATTGTATTATTTCACGTATTTTTTCCGCTGTTAGTTAAATTTGTAATACGATTCAAATCCACCTGGACATGTACACTGTTGATATTAACCATATCTTCCCAACCTCGATTATCGTTGCATATATTTGATGTGGCTATTTCATCTATTTTGGAAGGGACTTCATTAATTTTAAAGTATCCTACTCGAACTGCATCGCAGATGTCTTCCACTACTTTAAAAGGCCAACCTTTGACTGCCTTATTACCTATTATTACATTGTAGTCAGTTTCTTGTACCACGTAAAAAATTTCCTGTATTTCTATACCATCTATATAAACTTTATGCAAGAAAAAAACACGTTGACTTAATTTCTTTTCCACCTATGCCCGATAAAGATATATTGTCGCTTGTTAACTTTGGCTCGTTTATTGCAAAATGATGTCTTGGGATTGGCGATTGAAATATTTAGCACTGTATTGATTATTATGTTTTTTTATTCCTTGAATATCCAGTATTCTTCATTTCGTAATATTTAACTTGCCGATATTAACTATTTTTCGTTGCGTGTTTTGGCTCCAATCTTGGCATTTCGTTTCTCGCGAATTTTGAGTACGTTGCGGGTTATAAATTGAACATTCTTGTTATGTTTTACTCATCATGGTACATTTCCCACTCACGGGACCAGGTCTCCCACAACGAAAACATATTATATGCGCCTCGTTTCTTCCGTGATTCATATTGTGCCTATTGTCAACTCTGCGCCTTTTCGAATTGGCGTAGGCAGCCACCCTCGATCGTTGATCCTAAAAACTACAGCTTGTATTACATACTCATTGTTTATTGCAAACCCTTTGAGCCATTTTGTAAATATCTAATTTGTTAACTAAGTCGTCTATCTTTTTTATTACTACCAATTCCTCTGCACAATGTGTCTTTGTTTCCGCAGGTAAATTGTGCCTAATTTAATTAACTACAATTAATTCCAATAATTCTTCAATGTTATCTATAAGAAGACCGTCAATCCATTGCTGTAAGTACACCTTGATCTCATAAGCGAAATCGCGCCAATTAGCTGATGGCCCTTTTTCAAGTGAGAAAAAATTTAGCCCAAACTCTTCTGGCGGTAGTTTGTAGCGTTTCAAAACAAGACTTTCTTTGTAATCATAATCATGCATTTCGGGTTCACTTTCCCTTTTTATTATATTTATCTCATCTAATGGCATCATTGCGTACTTGTATCCAAACAAAGCGAAATGTATGCAAATGGATATTTGACGCAAAGAAATGTCTTTGCATATGTCTTTGTAAATGATTAATCATTTACATAAATTTTACTTTTAATTTTGGATAGCGTGGTACAAAATATAAATCAATTTATTCATATAAATACATTACAGTGCATTGTATAGGTTCAGTGTGAGTGATATTTTTAACAGTGTATTGAAAATTAAAAGTTTTGGTTAGATGTGTAAATATATTTAGCCAAACCGAAAAAAAATAAAATTAAATTTTAAAACAAATTGTTTAAGGCTACATCAAGGCATCACTTAAATTTTGATCTCATATCTTTTAAAACTCATAATTTGAATTTATGAAAGATGTGAATGATAAAGCATCAATGAATAAATTTTCATACATCCTTTTAAGTTTAACATAACTCTTACACATGCAATTATAAATAAAACAAAAATGAAAGGATGAAATAAATAATATAGGTTGAAAAGAAATAATATAGCTCATCACTTAAAATTTGATATCATTATTTTTATGTTCCATATTTAAAATTCTTATAGCAATAAGATAAAGGACTGCTTCACAAACTTTTAACCTGTTAAGGGTTTTTTTATTTGATATATATACTATAAATATATTAGCACCTTTTTAGAAATAAAATTTCATAATTTTGATTTTGTATAATGGTATGTGTTTAAGTGTTGATAGGAACATTATATTATCACATTATTGAAATATACAGATGATTTCAATAATTTTGTTTATCAAATTTAAGCATATTTAAAAGTGCATAAAAAATAAAAAAAAAACATTAAAATTAAATTTAAACGATTAATGCTTTTAATGCACACATGCATTTATATACATACATACACACATATATATATATATATATATATATATATGCGTGTGTGTGTGTGTGTCTTTTTAATTATTTACTTATTTAATAATATTTAATTTTCTTATAGTAATACTTTCATTTCTAATCATAATTCGATTCTCATAATTTTGAATCGAAAATTGAAGATATCTCAATCTAGCTTTATACATTAAGCATAAGCAAATTAATTAGCTCATTTATGATTAAAAGTCGTTAAATCAGTCGTTAGCTCTGTGAAATTCATATGAAAGCTGAAAATTGCATGAGTCCCAAAGTCGCTATTACTACTTAATATCCATTTAATATATAATTTAGGAGTTTTCAAAAGTTAACATCTCTTTAAAAATGATTCAATTCAATAGTTTAAACATTTATTCTGCTGTTAAAAGGCATCTTCATATCTTCTATCAGAGATAATTTATTTTACGCTATTGTTATTTTTGTTAAGAAGCTAAAATGCACTATGCTGCTAATATTATATAACAGAATTGTCATGGGATTAAGATTATCTTTCAGTTGAAAAACTCTAAATCGTAGTGTTAAACTATTTCACGGTTCAGCAGTTCAGAAAATCATTATCTTTTCTAATGAACTGGAGAATTTTACAATTATATTTTCTTGTTAGACCCTTAGGGGCCATGGATACCTATATGCAATTTCAGTATGTGCATAAAAGATTTGTTTTGGGAAAAGTAATAAAAATGAGTGATATTCACATTATTTAAATAGGGCATTTCCGTCATCAAATAAGTAATATAACAGTTTTAAAATGTAATGGCAAAAGAAAAAAAAATCAAGTATGATACGTTAGGCCCTTGGGTAATAATGATGCTTTAATTATTCAATTAGATAAACTAAAAGTTTAAATAGTTTAACTCGTATTAAAATTAGAGAAATTCTTGACTAATTGTTAAAAAAAAAATAGTATAGTGGAGAAGGGGGTACCTTTGAACTGGGGGCACCTTTGAACACTGTAAATATTTTCCTTTAAATAAATTATATTTTTTAAACATATATGGCAGCGCAGTAGTACTACTTCAATGTAACAAGGATACAAAGCGTCACTATTTTGCATGCACACTACTGTCTAAACAAGATATATATATTTTGCTTTCTTGAATCTAAACTTAACAAAAAAAAGTTGTAAGCTTTTTGTTGATAATCTTGTATTAAAATTATAATTTACTATTTAATACGTAAATAAAGGTGTTAGCTGTAACTTATAAGGTTTGTTTTATTCAAATTCTCAAACATAATTGAGTAAATAGTTGTAATGCTAAACTCCATGTGATGGGACACCATTGAACGGAAAAGTTGGGGCACCATCAATTGGGGAACAATTAAAACTATGAAGTAAAGAGTTATAGATGTATCTAAATATCATTATTGTTGATTTTTTTTAATATGAAAATTAAGAGATTAATTAAGTGTTATTATACTTAATATGAAAGTTGTACTGGTGCAGGGCTTCAACTACAGGCAAATTCAGGACACACAACTTCACTAATTCATTATTTAGCAAATTTGTCTAACAGGCCCTATACTGTTTCATTTACAATGGTAAACATTTTTTATGGATTTCATAAAACAGTGTTTTATCCATTTTCTATACCAATTTGAATGAAAATTATTTCATTTTAGTTCAATTTCATGCAAAATGAACTCTTTATTATACGT
Source organism: Maratus speciosus (assembly GCA_963932465.1). NCBI lineage: Eukaryota > Metazoa > Arthropoda > Arachnida > Araneae > Salticidae > Maratus > Maratus speciosus. The sequence continues at coordinate 185,942,429 of OZ010800.1, forward strand.
TGACCACATTAAATTGCTTACTAGCAGGCTTCTTAGTAAAAAGAAACATACGATATATTTTCCAGAGGCATCATATATCAATTTGGTGGATTTTAAGGATATTATATTTAAAAAAAAATTGCTACAATTAAACATAATTGGAGGGATCCTCCGTTGTGTCTCAACAATGTGCTTTGATGGATAGAAATTTGGTTAAATAATACAAATTTAGTAATTTCAGGTAAATGTAATTGTGTAATTTTATTCTTATTATTTTATATTTTGGAAAGATATGCAGTTGTGTTTAATAAAAACTGTCAATATTTTCATATTTTGTTTATTTGTTCAAAGGTGCCCCTAGCTTGTTCAAAGGTATCCCTACATGAGGCAGGTTTGAACAGAAAACTTTCAGCATTTTAAAGCCTCACAACACATTTAATTTATATTAAAAACTGTAATTTTTTATTTCATATGATCCAGAATTACATTCTTTCTCTCAGGAAATATTTAAAATTCAATAAATATAATTGAAGTAAGAAATATGTGGATTTTTTTAAAAATTTGTTCAAAGGTGCTTCCCTGTCCCCTACTTCTATTCAAATGATTACTGAAAAAAATGTCAATAGAAAATCTAATAAAATATTAATATGAAAGCATAAAAAATCGAGTTTATGCAATTCTTTAACTTAATATTTATGTTGTCGGTTGAAAAAACAGTTAACATAATTACATATAATTCATATTATATATAATCTGAATATAATGGAATGTATATAAAAGAAGTAAAATGCATTGTTTATTAGTGCTTAAAATCTAACAACAGGTATGTAGTTACCTTTCTGAAGTTATCATTCAGTTAACGTAACGTTTGTAGTAAATCACATAATATCTCAACTCAATTTCAAGTTTTCTTTTCTTATATTAATTCAATATTAAAAAGAGTTAAATATTAATCTTAAAATAAGAATTGTTTTTACACAAAAAAATAACAATTAATAAGTACACATATTACGAACATACACTTACTCTAAAGTATCCACCAACATAATATTAATAATTTACTTTTTGTCATGATTTGTTAATCAATTTGAATAGAAAGTTATATAGCTATTTAGTTACCACTCCAATTAAAACGCATTACAATTTAAAAACAATAAAATGTTACTCTGGAAATAGAAAAAGAATCTCATTATCAGTGCCGGTAATATAAAGACAAATCATTTTATGACATTTAAAATTTAAAATCTACTTCAAATATCATTTAGTACGATTGCTTCCTCATTTCTGCAAATAAAACTCCTCCTTATATACTCTATTGGAGATAATATATTTTACACTTTTGTTACTTTTGGAGGAAAGACAGAATTTATCGTACTGCAAATATTATACCGAGACTTAAATTAGAATTAATAGAATTTTATAATAGAAAAGCTTTAAATCAGTGTTAAAGATTGCATGGCTCAATAGTTTAGAAAATATTTGAATTCTAATGAATTATACATATGGAGGTGTGCATTTCCTTGATAATAGTTCTTAAATTGTTCCTTGTGACTAAAAATCGATTCATTTTGAACACGATGAATGTTAAATTTCAAAATTAATGTAAATAACTATATTGTTATGTATGTTTTAAAAAAATTGCATCGGAAATAATAACAAATAAAAATATTCAATGTACACTTTTGACATTTATTTTTATGTAGAATCTGGTGTACAATATACGTGGCGAATACTGATTGCAATATCATTCCATTTTACTATGTGTTTACCAATGTTAAGTATATATTTAGCATATATTCATACAATTTAGAAAACGAATGATTTGATATTTAAAATAGCAATTGACTTAATGCCCTCATATGTTTACCACATCTATTACACATATAGACGATTAATGTGTAATATTACATTAAAAAATTCTTTAGAGATCATATTTTCAACGTGATCATTTTTAATATATATTTTTATACATTTTGACGTATCTTATTTAGTCATACTATAAAAATGTGTGCAAATCAATATCATAAAAATTCCACTTGCAAGAGCATCAAAATGCATTTCGTAATTAGTTCTTAAAATCCAATTAACATATATTTTACGACTCTACAAAAATTTAAAACATCTTCGAACAACATTTAATACCGTTTCTCTAATTTTTCTCTGCCTTTAAGGTCCTCTTCATATAATATATCGGAGATCATGTATTTCACGCTCCTGTTACTTTTGGATGGAAGCCAAAATGCACCATGCGGCTAATATTATATAAGAAGAAATGTGATGGAATAAATGGAGTTTTTCAGTTAAAAACCTTAAATCATAGTGTTAAACGATTTTATGGTTCAACAGTTAGGAAAATCATTGCCATTCCTAATGAACTCTAGATTGTAATGTATAAGTTTTCTTATTTAAGATGTTTTAAATTTTTCGATTAATAAAAATATATTAAACAAAAACCTAATTTGAAGAACAAATTAAAAAAAAACAAGATTTATTTCCTACATTGTTTAATCACGAGAAGGGACAGGTTTTAAGGTATTTCATTCAATTCGTTCTACATTTAATGTTAAATTTTTGTAACAAATAAGTTAAACCAATTGAACATTAAAAAATAAAAATAAAATTCCTGTAACATGATACTTTAAACACCCTAAAAACTTGGATTCCGTTCAAATGAAATCGGAATAAATCTTAGACGTTTTCCAATTTTCAGTTGTAAATATTTTTTATTGAAGATTTTGTATTATTTTTATGATGATTGTACATAAAATAATAAGATACATGCAAAATACAAAACTTTAAAAAAAAGTCTAAGATTTATTTCGATTTCATTTGAACGGAATCTAAGTTTGTAGGGTGTTTAAAGTATCATGATGCGTGAATTTTATTTTTATTTTTTAATGTTCAATTGGTTTAACTTATTTGTTACAAAAATTTAACGTTAAATGTAGAACGAATTGAATGAAATACCTTAATGTCTGTCCCTTCTGGTACTTAAACAATGCAGGAAATAAATTTTGTTTTTTTTTTAATTTGTTCTTCAAATTAGGTTATTATTTAATATGTCAAGTTTTTTAGTAACTACTGCATTCAGACGAATACATTTCAAAATTAATGGAGGGTACATCATCAGGCTTTGATTCATGCTGTATCGTATCACAATTTGTCATGCAATTTACCTATGTATAATAAAAGTGTTTCACCAGTGCAGTAATGCAAGCTGCTGTACTTTGGGCAAAAACTTCTAATCTGAACGTAAAAAATCTGTTTGAAAGTGTCATTTTTATTTCTAATATGACGCCATATTCAACTTCTTTTAAATTCTTAAAAACAACTATTTCAGTAATTTTTCACGTGAAAATCATTCAACGAAAAATAGACAAATTATTATTATGGCTTTTGAATTATTACCAACAATGAAAAAAAAATGTTAAATTTTATTGGAAAAAGGTTCGTTGATTCTCAATGAAAAAACCGAAATTTGGAATTATTAAGAAAAATATTTTTAAAATGTAAAAATAAATTGGCCCATATTTCTCTCTGGGTTATAATTCACCCATATGCAAAGGCATTTTACCATTCGTTTTGACACAGACGTCAGGCAAACGTTTTTACATTTTTAATTAATAATACCACTAGAATTAGTAAAGAATAAAAAATGAGTGGTATCAGGGACAAAAAGGTGAGAAGAAAAAATGAAAAAGTTATGATCTCCATAGGCTTTTCTATGTTAAATTAACATTGAGAAGTGGCAATGGAAATAAGTAAGTATTGCGCTGCCGCGCAATACTTAAATTCCTAAATAGTTTAAATTATGATACACTGAGAGATTATCGAATAAATGTAAATAAATGAGACTTTGCGCACTCGTTTATACTAACACATTTAATAAGGAATATATAAACAAAAATAAAGACACACATATCTCTTACACGCTTGTTTTACATATGTACGCATTCATGTTGAATGGACCAAGACTGAATTAGTAAGTAAGCGAAAACGAGCTGTCGCAATTTTTAAATTCATTTTTTGCACTTCTTTAACGTTTTGTTAAAATATGGCATTACTTTTCTTTCTACTTGAAATCGGTATTTTTTACTTTATATTTAAAGATTTAACCCCTTGAGGGGCAAGCAATTACGTCTGTGAAATGCTGAATTCCCACCGGAATCTTTGAAAAATTCTATTTCAAAATATGTAAACGCAATTTTACGGCTTTTTTCCATCAAAGTTAGAAAAGTAAAATTTAATAAAATTTTTCTGGTGTAAAACTTCATTAATCGTAGGTGGTATATAATATATACCTCAAGGAGTTAAAAACTAACAGTTGTTTTTGATATTTTTGTGATTCGGATTACTATTATGGAAAATTCCTCATTTTCTAAGACTTGCTCCATATACTATGTAAAAAAAAATTCTGTAAAGTTACCAGAAAATTTTATAGGAATCTGGGATGCCTAGAACTTCATATATAAGGGCAACAACAAAAATTCATGTAACAGATACACTTTTGAACTGTAAATAATAATTAAAAAAAACTGTAAGGTTACTAAGATTTTTTAGGAGTCTGGGATTCCTAGAGTCTTTTATGTCACTGCAACCCGGGTTACAGGTAAAATCTTAGTAAGATTACTGTAATTTTAGTAGATTCTATTGTAAAGCTACAGGTTTCTGTAGCTTTACAAAAATTAGCTTTGTAGATTTACATCTTTTTGTGAATAGTGTACAGAAAAACTTTTAGTAAGTATACAGATTTCGGTAACTTTACATCTGTAAAATAACATCGTTTTTATAGAGTGTATTGAATGCTTCTAATTCCGATCACATAAATTAATATAATTTTATTGCTATTTAATGCATATTAAAAAATAGTCAGTTAACTTTTCAATAATCATTTGAGTATTTTGACCATCTTTTAATAATACTTCTTTATAGTGTTTTGATGATATTTAACTGAACAATTATAAGATCACTCCGGTTTCCGTCTGACCGTCTGTCGCAGCCATTTTACTCGTAAACTATAAAATGTGGAAACCTTCAATTGGCTGAAGTAATAAAGGCTATTGACCTACATATTATAGATTATTAAGCATTCAAAAATATATTTAAGAAAAATGTAGAGGTGATAATTAAGGTACTTGAAAAAAGAAATCTCTTCTTTGTACATATTGTAGGGTATCGTGTGAAAGCTTTCGTAACTCCGAACTCAAAAATACATTTCTTTTAATTTTAATAGGTATTATATTTTCATAGATATCGTCGAAAATGTAGTGCGAAAATATGTCCCCCCAACCTTTATTTCCGAATCTGCCGAAACTAAAATTAAAAAAAAAAAAAAAAAATAGGGGTACTGGAAGTTAATATACACCTTGCTGGGAAATTATAGAGACTATCCTAGGTCACATAGTTTTTGCGAAAATTGCATTTTTCCGTTACACACAAATTTCGTTTTGCGAAGATTTCGTTCAGCGAAAGATTTAAGGAGCGTTGGAGGTATCTATCGTCGCAGATACCGTTAAAGACACGGATAGTTTGGACGTAAATAAAACGTATTTTATGCGCCATCTGCTTTTAAAGCCTACCTAAGAGATTTTAATGATAAATTTGTGTAATGGAATGCCCAGTAGCAGCTTAATAAATAAGAAATATGAAACTGTTAAAAACAGAGTAATTTAATTTGTATTAATTCCATAATTACTATGGTAATCGCTAATAGTTTGCATGGAGTGGCTCTCTCAATATGACAAACGTGATTATATCGTAAGACGCGATATAGGTGACCCCCCAAAAAAATTATGAGAAAACGCGCCACGAACAAAAGCGACGTTGTAACTTTGCTACCTCCTTTCGAAGCGCGTTTAGCATACTGCCAAGTTTAAACTTTGATCAAGTTTTTGTATTAGGTACACTATAAAAAGAAAATATTATTACTACACTGAATTTTTATTTATGAAAGTCAGATGAAGTTTAAAAATGCAGTACTTTTATTGTCAGCACTGAATTAAGTTCATCATAAAGATTTTTGGATAAGATTAAAAAAGTATTATACAGAAAAACAATATGTGTTACTATTTAGGTTTCATATGTCCCTGAATTAATGGTATATTCATTTATACTTTTCTAGTATATACAGCTATACACAAACCTACGTTTTTTACAAAGTCTTATTATTAGTTTACCAGCTCTTTTTTTTGTAATAATGCAGTTATTAATTAATATATTTATTGTACGGAAAGTACTGAAAATAGTTAGGATTTAACCCTTTCAAGGGCGGTGGCTAGATGAAGCGTCTAGCGATCACACTTTTTCATTTTGATCCTGTGATCCTGCGGGATCAGCTTGCTCCGCGCATATCGTTCCACACATGACGTAGCGATGTTTGTGTAAAATAATATTCTAAGCAAATTTCTTTAAGGAACTTTATGGTGTAGTGGTGTGACGTTCACCCTCAGATTAGATGGCATGGGTTCGATTCCTTACGGAGCTGAATGAAAAAGAATGTCAAGATCGCTTTAAAAAACTAAATTTTTTTAAAGATAAAAATTGAAAATTTATATTTTTCAATATTTGTACCACTATTAACAATTTTCTTTTATTGTGAATTTTCCAGATATTTGATATGGTGATCGTAGTTTTAACAAATTTAATGCCTTTAGTATCGCCATCTAGTGGTGTAAAGATAAGCAAATCGTAAAGAATGTTTTAAATTTAATAATAATTAAATATTTTTTCATAATTTTAAGTTTAATAATTTTAATTTTTATCATCATTTTAAAAGAACTTTTAATTTTGAATAAATAATAATTGTTACTTTTTTTTCATAATTTTAAATTTTATAATGATTTAGTAATTTATTTATTTTTTTTTATCATTTAAAGGCACTTTAAATTCTGAATATAATAAATTTTATAATGATTTATTAATTTAATTTTTTTTATCATTTAAAGGCACTTTAAATTCTGAATATAATAAATTTTTATATGTTTCTAGTAATTTTATCTTTAATAATTTAAATTTAATATTTTTTCACAATGTTTAAATTGTTTTTTTCAAAATTTTGAATTTAATAATTGCTGTTTTTTAAATTATAATTTAATAATTTTTTCGTCCTTTTAAAATAATTTTAGAGTTTAATTAATTTGAATCAAAATAAAATAAAGTTCCATAAAGTTCCTAAAAGAATTTTGCTTAGAATATTATTTTACACAAACATCGCTACGTACTGCGCGGAACGATATGCGCGGAGCACGCTGATCCTGCAGGATCACAGGATCAAAATGAAAAAAATGTGATCGCTAGACGCTTGTGTGGCTAGAGGGTCTAGCCACCTAATTTTAATTCCAAAACTGATTACTGGCACCAAGAATATTTTAATAAAATGTTGCTCTTGTAATTAAAGTGCAAAATAATGTTTTGTTATTTAGTAAGAAATTCGTTTGAATATTCTGGTGGCAGTCAATTATTTAATCATTTTACGAACAGAATTCTTCTGCGCCTGAAAGGGTTAAGATGAATTCTATGATTTATATAAAAACATTATTTCTTAAACTGTTAAAACTCTGATGTAAAATACGTTTGGTCTGTCTACATAAAAAAAAAATTGCCTGAGCCAATTAATACTTTTAATGAAAATAATTTCCTTACTAAAAAAGATTACCAAAAATATCATTTAATTTGGTACAAAATGTATATCAAAAAATGAGAATATTGCTGTTTAGGTCTTGCTTAAAAGTGGATTTAAGAAAACAATTATTATTCAAAGAGATTCCAAGAATATGTAATGTTCTAAAAGGAACAAAAACATACTGTATACGTTTTTCATGTATCCACTCGTAAAAAGAAAATAACATAGGCCATGTTTATATACATAAACAACAATATCTTAATAACGCATAAGCTACTGCATAAGCAACAATATAGATTTAATTAATGTATATTTTGATACTGTGTACTTTAATGCGTCATGAAATATGTAAAGTTTTCTAAACAGGCATGATGGCTATTTTAATTAAACATAATGACAACACTTTGACAACATTGCTAATCATGGGAAATTTAGATTTTTTTTTTTTTTTCAGAATAAAAATTTTATAAATTAAAACAATTTTAATTACCTAAAAGTTAACTTTTCTCATTGCACAATAGATATGTCTGGCTTCTAGATATCATGAAAGACATTTCCTTTTAAGTAGATTTCGTAAGAAACACTACCTATTAACTTCACTCCTATATTGGAATTTCCGAAATTTTTTGCAGATCTACGCCAATCATGACCAGTAGAACACAAAACCACCCCAGTTCAAGACTTTATCTCTCATCACACATATATAATGTTTTATGTACATGATTACTTCCATAATTCTGCACAAAACTCTTCCAAACTGATACATATAAAATTAAGGGGCACAAAATTTCGGTCAAGTTTGTTAATGGCCAAAATCTGACCATCGGATTGTAAATAGGGGGGGGGGGGGGTGTGAAGACCGAAAAACTACCATAAATTTTTAATTACAATACATATAATATCAGTTTAAACTTATTAATACTTCTAGGAAAACGGCAAAAAATTTATGTATCACAGAATTTTGATAAAATTGAAAATAGGTTCTAAGGGAGAAAAAATAGGATTTTAAGGTCATAATTCCGTCAATTCTCAGGATATCAAATTCAATTAAATGTATCATAAATCTTCTTAATATTATCTACAATTTTTATATTGACATGTTTTTGATCGGACCAACTCTTGCCGCAAGGAAAAGAAAAAATAAATAAATAAACCGAAAAAATTGGGGATTGAAGAACAAAAGAATTCATAACTTCGTCAATTGAAAAGATATCAAAACCACTTCAATTTATTATAAATGTTTTTAAAATTATCTACTACTTTTATATTGACAAGATTTTGATTGGGCCAACTGTTACAGCAAAAACAAGTTGAAAATAATAGGGGGTTGAAGAAATAATTATCGTATTAACTTGATTCTGATAAAAGCATACCTTACAAAAAAAAATGAAATTAAAAACTCGTCAAAAACGGCCAGATAAAATTGTTAAACGGGATTTATCTCGAATCTTGATATAGTTTTTGTTGGTGAAATTAGTTCTTAACTCCGGAATATACCTCCGCCTGTATGCCGAGCCCGCAGGGATTTTTTTAATGTAATCGGGTATTTCGAATATTTTTCTTCTTTTTATGACAGGTCGAATTAACGAGCGAAGACTCTATATATAGAAAAAGGAAATACATTTTTAAAAATAATATTTATTAAAGTTATAAAAAATCTCTTAATATTTTAATAAAATCAATGAAAATTTTAATCTTTAAATTTATCTTTAATGCATTTTGGATACACAAATTTTAATTATTATTATTACATTAATTATCATTAAAATAAGAGAAATATTTTAAACAAAGCTGCCACGTTTTTGCAAGTTTGAGCTGTATGATTAGGTTTGCTATTTTGCTTAATATTAAACAGTGTTATTGTTGAGATAAAAGGAAAATAAGTAGTAATCTTTTAGCATATTTCAGAAATTTCAAAAGAATTCTTTATTACATTAATTCACAAGGAAATGTATCACGAAATATCTATAACACAAATTCAAAATGACGCATGGGCGATTAAAGTTTTCGATTACATTTTTTTATCATCCACTTTTGTGGATGAAACATTTTTTCTTCAAATTTGATTTTATTTGACACAAAATTGGGGCACAGTGACAGGTGAAACAATCCAAATACATATTTTATAAATTCTTCCTTGAGTATTGAGATTAGAAAACGGTAAGTGCATGTTTTTTAATTCTTATGTGTGCCTTTGTTTTCTGTTTAATCAAAATGCTCATGTTCAGGAGTCACACGGAGTACAGAAATTGAAACATATCTTGAGGTACGAAGAAGATTTAGTAAAATATAGTATAACTACTTCCCAGTTACCCGATTTTCTGAAAAGGGATCTTTTATCTTCATAAACATTAAAAATAGTAAGATGTGCGAGATTTAACCAGGCATTTCCGAAACAAAAGTTTATTGTCTTTTTGAAAATTTCGTAAACTTCCGAAGTGATTTTTCTAGTGTAGTAATCAGATTCTCAACTCTGTATCAACATAAAATAATGGTTTTGTGCGATTAATTAAAATCCAAAGTGAATACATTCTGAGAAATTGAAGAATTATTTTTTTTTCGTAAAAGAAAAAAACAAAAAAAACATTGTACGTAGTGTTATTCAGAAAAAGGAATAGTATTATGCAATCACCGATAAACACAAAGAATACAGAAATTAAGAAAAAAGTAGTAAAATTAAGAATTTTGAGCGGAATGTTCATTTTCGTCAGACTATAAATGCTACATTAGACACCAGTCACTTACGACACAAGTTGTAATCTTTTATCGAAAATGAAAGAAGCAATTTGATTCCAAATCACTGCATTGTAATTTCTGCTAACATGATGCTTTCACCTTTTAAAAATGTTTCTAAATGAATCAGAAAGTTATATTATTTTCATCGGGGTAAAAGGTTTTGATAACAGCCTTTCAATTCCGTATTCCCTTTGTACAAATTTGTGTGGTTTTTTATATGGTGGATATTAGACATTATAATTGAAGGTAAATGTCTTTAAAAGTTAAATGCTCATGTGTCAAAATTCTTAGGCTAGAAACCTATCATTCAAAATTTAATTTATTTAAGATTTAATTCAGACATGAGAAAAAATTTTCTTTTGTGAAACAAGTTGGAAAACTTTTTAGAACACTTTTAATAAGTGGTTCAGTTTTATACTTTATAGTCTGCGCCCACGGCATCAGCTAAAAATGGCCTGGCGCAAATTAAGCCCCGAGTAAGGGAGATTTGTGAAGGAATTATTCACATACTTTTTGAAAATCGGGGTCGATATGTTTTTCTTCTAACGACGAATTCGAAATTACTTTTATTTTATTTCTCCTATGTTGCTTTTTCCTTTTGTTTTTCTTATATTAATAAGATATACTCATTTTTGCCACACGAAACGAAATCATGAATTCACTTGTGTATTTTTGCTGTGTTTGCAGGGATAAATATAGAATTTTAATTAAAGTTTCAGACAAACATTTCTCTGTAAAAAATGTGATATATCCAAAAGTATATTGAAGTTCAGCCTAAAAATTTTATTTCAACAATAAAAAGAATTATTCTTAAGATCATGAAATGTATATTATATTTTAAAAAATGTAGGCAATTCAATTTAATTTTGTAATATGTAAATTTTATCAATGGAATTAAATAAATAAATAAATCCAGCTAAACAACATTCAAAGAGAAATGCGTTTCGAAGAAGTGAAACACTATGCAACAGGCAAATCTACGTGTAAAATCAATTTTATTGTACTTGTATCTGAGAAAATATTTCTTCCACATAAATCATGACAAAATCTAAACAGGTATACGATGCCAGTCCACACGGTTAAAAATATCGTGAAAAATTACCTTTGTTTTTAAAGGATATCAATTTTCTGACCAGTGAGAACGCTGCATAAATACCCATAGAGCGTTCTCATTTGCCCGAAAATCGATTGCCTGTAAAAACACAGGCACTTTTTCACACTGTGTTTAACAACGCGGGTTAAAAAGTTTTCAAACCCTACTAATTCGTCCGCAAATTACGGTCTGAAAAATATTATTCTGATCTACTTAAATTTGCTATACTAATATTTTGATTAGGGTATAGTCTAAATAAAAAAATTGTAGCAAACTTTAAAATTTGGCAGCGCTAACTTGGTATTTTGAGGTTTTAATAAAATTCTTCGGTACATTTTATTTTTAACCCTTAAATGCCTGATTTTTCAAAAATCATTGAAATAATGTTTTTCGGCATTCTTTTTTAAATAAAACATGGTAAAATTACTTTAAAAAATCATATTTTGTTTTAAGTATGGTTTACGGCTAAAAAACAGTTTGTTACTAAACGGCAATACTGGTGTTTAATTGAAAAAATAATTTGCCTTGATTAAATTCTATAATATTAAATAGCCAAGAATTTTAGGAACTATAATAAGAAATAAATTTCACTTGCTCACTGCAGGTCAAAATAGGGTATTTCGCAACCTTCCAAACGAAACAAAAAGAACAAGTAGCAACAATTGAAAAAATAAATCTATCTTTATTCTTAAACAGCACAAATGTTGACATCTACATGCTGAAAATCGATTTAATAACATTTTCAGAATGCATTTTATTGGGAACCTTAGGCATTATAGCTTCAATATTATTCTAATATTATTTTAGAGCCTAAATTGGGTATGTAGCCGAAAAGCAACACCAGACATTTAAGGGTTAAATTGTAAATGGAGTTTGGTCAAGAAACTCTTAATGGTGAATTCTTTTTTACGATCAAATGAGGTTACAATGTGGGTGATATTTAAAATTTATTTAAAACAACTTCACCGAAGAAACTGTACCTTCAGATTAGGGAATTTTATTTGTCTAGAAACCGATTTTTTGTAAAAATTTCATTGACTAAAATTAATATTTTTTTCGAAAATTTATATCACATAAATATTATAAATTCAATAATTTTCTAGAACAACATGCCGTAACCTATATAATTTAAAGAAATCGTAACAAATTTATTTATGGGAAACTTTGAAATTTAATTTTTTGCTTGGTCCTAGTGTACACATTATTTATAGTAAAGAGGAAATGTTTTTGATAGATTATATTAATATTTTGAAATTTTTAAACTAAACTGAAAGTGATTTATAATTTTAAAAAATACCTTTGTTAGACAAGTGCATTGATAATTTCTAAATAAAAAGAAAAATTGCACAGTGATGAAGTATTTTGTTTTTCTGATTTGACAGACTTTGATAAATATTATTAATTCAAAATTAACTATATTATTTTGCCAGAAAATTTTATAAAAAGAAAATTACTTCTTAAAATCTTTTGAGAAAATTAATAGAGGCATTTTAAAAAAGTTAACACTCATAAAATGTGGCTTTTAGTTTTAGTAGAAAATTATATTGAAAAAGTATTTAATTTTAAAAGAAAAAAATACATATTGAAAAAATTTTCATGTCGAAATATTTAGGGCAGGTACGGTTTTATATAGTATATGGAATTTTTAATCAATAATGTTTAATCCAAGAGTTTTTTTTTTTTTTTTTTTTTTTTTTTTTTTGCATTTGTATTGCTAGTTAGTATACGCATGTGGTCATTTATTTATCTGTTCCTAGAATTCTTCTTTCATTTTTTTTTATTAAAATTGGTTGATTATAACTACTGTTTATGTTACTTGTTAAGTTTAGCCTTATATTATCTCTCCTTAAATAAAGTGAATATGACATTATCCAATTATTGGTAACAATCAAACAACCTGTTTTCTTTTAATACACGCCCATCTGGCAATACTGTTTGACAATAAATTCTGTGTTTCGAGTAATATTGTTTAAAGTAAGAGTTGGAAATATTTAGTTAGTGTTCAATAACATAAAAAAATAGTATCGTGATTAATATTTCTTCTTGCAGTTGGAAGATCTGACCAACCGAAGCTTCCAGTCATGGTATACATACACGGAGAATCTTATAGCTGGAATTCTGGGAATGCATATGATGGCAGCGTATTGGCTAGTTATGGAAACGTCGTAGTTGTCACTATAAACTTTAGGTTAGGGCTCTTAGGTAAATATGCATGTATCTATTTTTATAATGGATTTTTATGTTCAAATTTTTTTATGACTTAATCAATTTATTTTCTTAAAAACGATTTTTATATAGAAAAATTTGTTGGCATTTGTTTTTTTAAGCATAATGTTACCATGCGTCTAATTAAAAAAATGATTATTAATATTTTCTATGTAATCTCACAAGGATTTAAATGATTAAGTGGGATAAAAATGTTTAAGTATATACAACATACAAAACTGGAAATTAAAACACCCTGTGTCGACGAAAAAAAATCACTTAATGCCCAGTTTTATGCGTTATATTTTTTAAATTAATTTATTTGTAATTTCTATAACCTAAGGGGAAAATATACCGAATGGCCAACAAAAAGATTTATAGAAAAAATATTAAGACAATTTTAAAAGTGTTCAAACAAAGTGTATCAGTGGTAAGCAATACTGTACTATAAAATATTGATTTAAACAATAAATAACATAATACCATTTTTCGCTAAAAGGAAATTCAACTCTAAAATGATATGTAATTAATAGATGGACAAAATTACGCGCAAATGGAAACTGAATTACACGTTTTTGTAAATTTACTATTCGATATGATATACATTCGCGGAATTTTGCAACATTTAAAGGAATGTTATAAATGTATATATAAATGAGGTTATGTATAATTATTTTGTTAAAATTAAAATGCTGTTTGTGCATGTGGTGAAGGAAAAATTATCTTATAATATTTTAATTTGAAGCATATAATAGGAGAGAGTAGCCGAATTTCGACCACTGCACTTATTTCCAGGTGTAACTCACTTCATTTTTGAAATATCTGCAAAATATCACTACACGTGGTCAATCTATTCATCCGCTAACTAAATAAATATATAGAACAATTTATTTTTGAAAATCGTATTTTAATTTGAAAATTTTGACAAATGTTGTTCAAATTCAGGGATTGGCTTCCTAAGTTAGACCCCCCAGTCTCCTAAATTTTACCTAATACTATTATGCTGCTTTAATGAGTAGGGAATATAACTAATTTTATTAAAATCAAAGTTTGCGATTTATGAAACAATTAAACAAAACAACAGCAATGAATTGTAATGAAATAAAAGGTCTGAATATAAGAGTAATTGTTTTAAATCAAAATGCATTCACAAATATAAATCAAGTTATAAGTAATTAAGAATAGAAATTACGGAACAAATTTCCAGTTACTAGAATATCATGTAAAGAGCGATGCAAGGCTTACACATGAATTTCTTTTGTTCTTCCTTTATTTCAGCTCACAGAATATTGAATCGTATTTGACAATCTGAAATCTGAATAATTTCTGTTATATTTTTCCTACAAATTAGGCAAAATCAATTAGCAATGTCTTGTTTTTTCTTTTTAGATTCTGAATCATTAAACAACTTTTTTTTTTTTTTTTGCAAGTGAGGTTTTCTTTAACTCATGTCTCTATTTATTCCCTTCCATCATTTTCTTTCAAATTACGCCTATATTTTTTTAAATCTTGATGTTCCAATTGCTTTTATTCTCTGAGAGCTCCCTTTTTGAAGTTTATTTGTTTTGTTTTGTTTTTATCATTTGGAGATTTACTTTATATGGCGAAGATGTTAACACAGCTGCTTTTTGGCTGACTGTTGGTCAGCGGTAGACAGCGTCTCTTTCTATAACTAAAGGCAGAATTGCAGCAGTCCAATCAAAGCGGCGGTCCAAATATGGCTACTCTCCCCTACTGTACAGTACTCAGTTACGATGTTTTATAGTAAATGCTATTTGCCTATAAAATTCAGACCGTCATTAAAAAGTAATTATTCAGTAAATATATGTTTTTTGGATGTTAGATTAAACATCTTTCAATTTGCTATATTTAAAATTTCAGAGTTTATTGTGCTAAATATACTCAATGGTACAATGATACTTACTATATTTTAATCTATTTTACTAACATATTACATGTCATATACGAGGGTTACTCTGAAATAATTAAGATACGCCCAGAGGAGAATTTACAAAATAAAAATAACGGTTTAATTTTAAAATACAAAGTATTTTAACACAGAAGACAATTTTTTACTGACTTACTTCAACTTGTTTAGCGTAGAATAAATTTTAAACAGAAGAGAGAATGGCATTGACGCGAGAACATTTTCGCGCTATGATTTTCTACGATTTTAAAGCAGGATTAAATCAAGAAGAATGCGTTCAACGGTTCAAATTAGCATTTGGTGATGAATCTCCAGCTCGTGCTACTATATTCAGATGGTTTAAAGAATTTAGCAGAGGTCGCAAATTTCTTCAAGATGAAGAACACACAGGAAGGACGCCGCCGGCAGTAATCCCGGATGTTTGCCATACGAAAAATGTTAATGGCTGATAATCGCTGTACCTATCAATTGATACAGAAGGAACTTAACATTGGATCCGCAGCCATACACAAAATTATTCATGAAGAATTGCATATGAAAAAAGTAGTTTGCCGTTGGAATCCCCATAATCTAACTGAGCACCAAAAAGAGGAGCGTGTCAGAATCAGTAAAGAAACTCTTAAATTACTAAATGATGGTAGTCACCGCATTATTGCTAAAATTGTAACGGGTGATGAAACGTACAAACTGTTTTTTGACGTTCCAACACGTCAAGAAATCAAAGTATGGGTCTTTGAAGATGATCCCACGCCGACAATGGTGAAAAGGCAACGCGCACTGAAAAAAGTGATTATGCCGTTTTCTTCAAAAGTACGGGATTTGCCAAAGCCATCAAATTGGAAGGACAGAAGACAGTAACAGCAAACTGGTATACCACTAAATGTCTTCCAGAAATTCTACGTGAAGTAAATGTAAGGGGGATAATTCTTGACCATGACAATGCATCTTCACATATAGCCGGATTAACAGTTGAGTTTCTTAAACAAATTCGAATTAATGGGATAGAACATCTGCCGTATTCACCTGATCTAGCTATGTGTGACTTTTGGTTCTTCTTTAATCTAAAAAAAAACTTACGTGGACGTCGTTTTCATTCAGAAGAAGAGATTGGTGTGTCTATAAATGCATTTTTTCATCTATTCCAAGAAATGAATGGCTTGAGGCATTTAATCTGTGGAAAATTCGTCTACAAAAGTGCATTGATGCTGGTGGAGACTACTTTGAACA
Source organism: Maratus speciosus (assembly GCA_963932465.1). Lineage (NCBI taxonomy): Eukaryota > Metazoa > Arthropoda > Arachnida > Araneae > Salticidae > Maratus > Maratus speciosus. The sequence goes on from OZ010800.1 coordinate 185,959,217, forward strand.
CACCTAAAATTTTGTAAGTATATCTTTAAAACCTAGTCGTATCTCAAAAATTTCAGAGTGACCCTCGTATTAAAATATTGTCCTGTTGATACCACGTAAGCAACTTTAAACACACACATTAAGTACATGGTGGAGTGAAAAAAAATACGTCAATAAAATGTACTTGTGCTAAATATAATTTATTGAATATTTCATGACAAATTCGAGGCAAGAAACAGTAATATAATTTGCGTTTATTGTACTTTCACAGCTTTGAGAAAGCGGTATGCATAAATATGCAGAAACATTTCACAGTTAAAAAAGGCATTTTTGATGAAAAAAGACAGTGAAACAAGTTTGAACTTAATATTAACTTAGACAGACACACAATACTCAATTATCTTGAGACAGCTTCTCAAATTTGTTCAATGTTCTCATTGAACTTCAATGTGGGTCGCTTTTGCCCATTCTGTTGAAGATCCTGAATAAAAACTTCTGTCTTAATTCACAATGTTAGATATTTTGTATCTGCATGGCCTATCGTTGAATACACATTTATTTGGAATGGTAATCTCATTAGTCCAATCTTTTCGGCTGTCTAAATGTCTTCTTTATTGGTCCAAAAAACAGTCTGATATTATTAAACTTTTTTTAATTCTGCGAAATGAAAAAATAAAATTAAAATTAAAAGTTTCATTCACACCACAAGCATGTCGTACAACGTACCAAAATGTATACTTGTTATTGACTGTAAATTTACGTCTGTTTTAATTAGTGTGCTTTGTATATCGCGCAGAAGTACGCATAAATATTTCATGCAAATAAATTTTCTCTTCGAACACTTATATTCTGTTAATAGTCCAAATCGTAAAATTGTGAAAAAAGCTGCTGTGACACAATTAATAATGGCTAAATCTCTGTCAAGATAAAACACTATAATACATTATAATAACGTAGTTCTATTTTAACAATACATTTGTTTCCCACCGAATAGTTTAATCTAACACAGTGCGATGGCTTACGTAAAATTAAAAAAAACTATATAATGTGTTTTCATGTGATTCACATGATGCGAAAATAGTTGAATAGCTCGTAAATATAAATATATATTTCGGCAAAATAATTTTTGCTGAGATATATAGGAGTTTTAAATCGATCTAAAGTATATTATATGACAATATATATTATATATTATATATATATATATATATATATATATATATATATATATATATATATATATATATATAAAATATTCAATACATTGAAATTTTTCTGTTCTTATAGAAACATATCTCTTATTTTTCCGATATAGTGCACTAATGTTTCACTAAAAAATTTTGAAGAAATTGCTTTTCCATATTACTTGGTACTAGAAAAACAAACTATACTTTTATATGATTACTTTTCTTCTAGGTTTCTTGCCTGCACTCGACGAATCTTCCAGGGGCAATTATGGTGTGATGGATCAGGTTGCTGCACTTCACTGGATACAAGAGAATATTCCTGAATTTGGTGGAGATCCGAAGAATGTGACAATATTTGGTCACGATCACGGAGCAGCCTTTGTGAATATATTGATGTTATCTCCTTTAGCAAGAGGTATTTTAATCGAGATAATAATAATATATATATATATATATATATATATATAGATATTTATATAATTCAGTAGAGACAATTCTGGTGACGATTATAGGATGCGCCGATCCTCGGAAAGGAAAAAAAAAACATATTGCGGCTAATTTAGGCTTAAGCATTCTGTTGCCGTATTATAAAATGAACAATTGCTTTATTTAATCTGTATTGCATCACATCTTTTCTTCTTCATTTTCTCTAAAACCTTCGAAAACTAAACAATTATAATCTTTTAGTTCTAAATTAAAAATAAGCAGCTACCAACAACATATTAGCGATATAAACAAATGAAACGTTGGCATTCAGAAAAACAAGTTCCAAATCAAGAAACAAATGAACGACTCTTTGACGATTCGTTAAAAAAATACGGTTAACATCCGATTCTGCTTTAAAGCATTTAAATATTTTGAAATGTGTTTTTCATTATTGTTTACATTTATAAGCAGTAATTTTACGACTGTTTGCATTTACAAGCAGTAAGTTTACGACATACATATGAAAATATTACGTAATTTATTGAATAAATATTTTTAAAAGTATTGTCAAAGTTTTCAACAAGTATTAATAATTGTATTGATTATCTTCATTCAATTTAATGATTATTCATCATTATTCATATGAATAATGATTCATATATTTTACTGTTCTGTTGTTCTGCAGTGGCAACAGTGAAACGCTGTTTCTTTACGAAAACATTACGAAAACATAGCCTATTGCTCTCAACGCCATATATTGTTTGTAATTTGAACTAAATAAAATCAAAAATCGCATTAAAAAACTCCTGACATCATACATACTGTGTGTTGCCAAATTATTAGGGACAGTCATGAAGTATAGGTTTTTTGTACAATATTAGGATATAATTTGAAAATAAACATTGTTTTTAAATTTAAAAAGTTTTCTTGTTATAGTTGAAGCATTTACACAATATTAGTATATGAAAAACCCCCAACAAAAATATAATACAGTCAATTTACCAATGTTAAGTAAAGAATATTAATATTTGGTGACATTTCCTTTGGCTTCGAGGAGTGCTTTGATGCGTTTCGGCATGCTTTCTATGGGATTTCTGGCACTTTCTTTTATTTTAGGGTTGAGATGCCATACATTTATTAGTTTTTCGATGAGTTGTACCTTGGTTGTGATCATATCTTTGGCGATTTCCGGTGTTTGATCTCCCATAAGTTTTCTATGGGGTTCATGTCAGGAGAATTGCCAGGCCAAGGTAAAACTGGGATATTGTGGTCGGCCAAAAACTTTGTAACACTTTTAGCTTTATGACAAGGCGCTGAATCATGCAAAAACATGAACTATTCACCACAAGGGAACCATTATTCAATTTGCGGCAGCAGCCGAGTTTCCAGAACTTGCCTGTACTGGTCTTGTCTCATTGTTCCCTGGACAATGTAGAGGCGTCCAACCCCTTTAGCGCTTATGACAGACCTCACCATTATTTTATCAGGGTGTTTAACACTTTCCACGATGCAGTTAGGGCAGTATTTTTCGAAAGGGTGTCGCCTGACAAAGCTGCTTTTATCGGACAAAATCTCAAAGGTTGATTCATCTGAGAAACACACCTGAAAAAAATTAAATATGTTAATAATTTAGAAATAAACGATTTTAAATGAGATAAATAATAATTATCTTAACAACTGACCTCACTCCAGTTATCAGCTGTCTTCTGGCGATGTTCACGAGCCCAAGCAAGGCGCTTCTTCTTCATCGCTTCTGTCAACCGGGGTTTCTTGGCTGGACGATGACCTGTCAACTCTTCCTCCGCTAATCTCCACTGCACAGCTCTCTTAGTAACTGGTATTCCAGATTCTTGAACGATCTGAGTAAGGAGTCCCACACTTTTCTTTCTGTTTCCTAAACAGATATCCCGGATTTCCCTATCGGTACGTGGAGTTGTAATGTGTTTTCTTCCACTTTTACCTTTTCGTTTGGGCGAAAGTGGCTGGTTTTTGTCCCGATTTATTTTTATCCTGTTGACTACTGACTTGAAAACTCCAGCAAGTTCTGCTATCTTCTTTTGAGAATAACTCGTATGCAGAAGAATGGTTTTTACCTCAGATTCTTTCCCTAGGGGACAAATCAACCCCTCGACCCATACTGAAATCAATAAAAATAAAAAATAAATTAAATTCGTAAATAATTTCGCAAAAAACAAATATTTAATCAATAAAAGAAAGATAATACTCGCATATAATTCTTAACTTTTCCAAAAAATGCTAAAGAATTTTGTTTAAATTAAGGAAAAGCGTCTTCCACTATTGCGTGTGTAAAAGACTCAGCGTCTCTCCCGTTATTAAAATATTTATAGAAAGCAAACAAACCTTTTAACATGCCAAAAGTACTTAAAAGTTGAATTATAGAGCTGTTGAAAACGGTAAAATACATTCCTGCACCACTTAAATCACTTAGAACGCAGTCCAGTGCACCCAAAGTAGAAAACTAGCAAAACATATGACTGTCCCTAATAATTTGGGAACCCACTGTAATCCTCTTGGAAGATTTTTTAAATATCTGTCCCTGTTTGCAAGTTATTGAATTTTAAAATCAGTCAGCATTTTTGCGACACCTGGTACTTTGGTGCTTTATGTCGCTTTGAATTGGTCTATCAGCAGTTATTTTTGAATGTTTTAAAACTAATTTTTTACTTTTTACAATGGATTTTCCGAATGAAACGCTTTCGGAAAGAAGGCGCCGATTGACCAGGAAAAGAACTGCCCATTGGCGATCACGGCAGTTTCAACTGATTTCTCAGAGTGGCCTAGAAACTCAGCTGAGTGCACAAGCACACATTCAAACACCGATATGCAGATTTGTTTTGTTAATTTTTTATCTAAACTATTCATATTAATTCAGATTTTTAAAAGCATTTATCATTCACAGAAACGTTTCATTATAATAAAGATTTAAAAATGAAAATCGCATTTTTTTTAGATTTCACTAAATTTTTGTACCATTAACAAACATAGCTTTATGTATGTGCATTACTTTGAATGATGCACATAATGGTGTTTTAGTTTTGGCCACATATATGAATCAAATTTTAAGTTTCATCTAAAATTAAAAAATAAACATGTGTTTTTTCAAAGGAATGCAACATGTTTTTTGTTTTATTTTTAAATTTTTCATTTCACTTATGCATATTTTAAGCAGAAATTAATATATTTTGAATTATTTTTTGCTGTTTTTTAAACTTTTATTTCAAATATGTATATATTTTAAGTTTAAGAGAAAATTGAAAGCATTTACAGACATGTCACTTTTCAGCGAAAACATGGGATTCCACTTTTTCGTCACTGAAATTTATCATTCCTGGGATTGATGCAAATCTGTTTTACAATTTGTTGACATTTTTAGGACGGGAGTGCGGAGGAGTAGCAGTATTTGACAAAATACAAGAAAAACGTGAGTACGAACAGCGCCAAATTGAGTTTTTCTGTTCCTTTCGCATTCGATCTTCTCTTTCCCATGACCTACTGTCTATGTAGTCCATGTATAGATTCAAACAGCATGAAAAAACAGCAAATGAGCATGCAACTATCATCTGTCTGTTTTGCCTGAAGGATTGAGAAAATTAGAAAAATATCGTAGAAAATGGTAGTTTAGCCAAATGAATGTGAATTTCGTCAAAGGATCGCAGACAAAAACACAATTTTTCTCAAATGGTCCTTTAGAACGCGAATTTCGTCAAAGAATCTTGGAGGGGGGGGGGGGGAGGAAGCATATTTCATATATCATGGAAATCATGGAATATGTGAATTTCGTATCGTCGAAAAAACATGAATTTCATCAGATGATTTCAGAAAAAACGCATATTTCAGCAAAGGATCGTGAAAAACGTGAATTTCGTCAAATAATCACGGAAAAAAATACCCTTTTCTTTAGAGGATCACAGAAAAAACGAGAATTTCATCGAAATGTTGCAAAAGTGGAAGTTTCAACATAAGATCCTGAAAAAAATGTGAATTTTGAAGTCGGGAGATCTTGAAGCTTATTGGTTCATCAGTATCACGTGAACCGTTAGTCAGGTAAATTTTGAATTATGTTCTGTTACATAACTAATTTGCCGCATACATTCGGATGATCAGATGCGCCCGTGCTTCTTTCAACGTATTTTGATTGTAAGGTAAGTCTGGCTTGCTCTGCCGTTTATTTCTTTTGAGTTTTTTTATTTCTTTTTTTTTTCGTTAATATTTTTGCATTAGCTGTATAAAATGCACCCTTTATTGGCCAATATATTGATTTCTACATGGTTTACCAGTTTAGAGACGGAAGATTCAGACAGCGGCTGCCAAAAAATTTCAAGTCTGAAAACATCGAGGGTGTATTACTAAATGTCAATCAAAATTTAAATTTAAATCAGCTTGAAGATGAAGTGCCTTTTCTTGACGACGTTTCACCCTGACTAGGATCCCTTTTTCTAAACATTATAGTATTGATTTTTTTTTTTTTGGAAATTTTAACAGTTTATTTGTTTTTTGTGTAAATATTTGTAAATTTTTTTATATATTTTTTTGTATGAAACTCCCCATTTTTCTGAATCACTGCCTCATTTAGTGGTATTTATTTATATTTATCCTCTTACATTTATTTTATATTAAATATTTTTTGGTAGTTGTGAGCGAGATTTTATTTGCATTCGCAACAAATTTTTCTAGACGGCGGAAAAGCTTTGTTTTTAATGTTTATGTTATTTATTGATCCATGTTTTTACATTATTTTCTATTTTTAGAAATGGGGAAAAATCATTGATTTATAAATAACATATAGATTTTAAAATGATGTTTTTACACCATCTTGAAAAGATATTCGGCATATTTTTTTTCGCCAAGCGGCACTGGATACAGAACTCTTCCATGAATTTTGTCAAAAAAAAAAAAAAAAAAAAAAAAAAAAAAAAAAAAAAAAAAACGCGAGAGGTGTAATTTGTGAAAAGGGTGCAGAATACACGCGAATTTTTCAACAAATCCCGATAAAAACACTCATTTCGTGAAAAGACTAAAGAAAAAAAAAAGAAGGAAAGAAAAAAAAGAATTCCATCAAATTTTAGAAAAAGCGAGAATTTCGCCATAGGGTTGTTGGAAAAAGCTCATTTTTTTCGGGAATGAGGTGTTTCATATTTTCTTCTTTTGAAGGTTGACTTCTGCAAACACAATTCTTTGAATGCTTTTGATGACTTGCCACTATCTGAATAATCATGCATAACAATCACCTGTTTAATTGAGCCTGACTTAATGTTGTAAACTTAAAATAACACTTTCCCGTCTTTTTTGATGGGGCATAAGCTAGTATATATATATATATATAATTTATTGAAGTATATGAAGAAAAGAATATTTTGCGAAAATGAGACATTGATAATACTAGTCTTAGATTTCATGTATATTTCACTTAGATTGAAACCAAATGTATATTTATTTTAGTTTCTGTATTTTAATTTAATAATGGAAATAACTTTTCGGCTTATCCGATCTGTTTAAAGATAATTTTATTGGACCAAATATAGTATAAATTATTAGTTAAATACAGTTAAGTACAGTTAGTTAAGTACCTAATACTTATATGTCCTTATAATATTAATCTGTAAGTTTTGTTCTATGAAAACACTTATTTCTGCTAACGCAGTATTGTGAAAAACAACATATATACATTAAAACTTATATTTTTACAAGTCAATAGTTATTAGAATTCATCTATCATAAGTCCCAGAGATAAGGTATTTATGCTTTGTTTCAAAGTACTTTTATGAAATTTTTTCAGGACCCTTACGATTAACATTCCATAGGAAACCATTAAAATAAATAAGTAAGAAAAGTCATGTATCAGGCATAGATTTTTAACACTTTCCACTACTTCCATACTTCTTTATCAAACCTTTGATGTTTAATAAGGTAATAGATATACCCAAGTAAACATTTTAGAAAACGAATAACGCATTTGAAAACCATATTTAAGAAGTTACGGACACCCTTAAAAGTACACCAATTCTTTTGTGTAGTCATGTATAAAAACTATAGATATGTATGCATTCTATATACTGTCTAAAATTTATTTTAGTAAAAATCACATAACACAGTTTAAAGTTCCCCTACAGCAACTTCTACCAATAGAGAGACACATATTTAAATTATTTTGTACAGCTTTTAAGGGGACTTGTACCTTTTAAACAAGTCACAAATTAACGAAAAACTTCAAATTTTGAATTAGTCTATCTTCAAGACTTTTTTATGTATAAACATGAAATTTTGGATATTGATTAATCAAATTGTGCTTTGTAATATGCTACCATTAGAAATGTATTAGCCTTTACCGAATTTGTGTATTGTTGAAATCAAAATAACTCTTTTTTGTACTCCAGATGTCATTGCGCGAATGATAACTTTAGAAAGTATGTATGGATTGTCATGAAATTTGGTAAAGATACTAAACAAATATGTCTGTTTAAAATGAACTACTTTTAAGTATTTACAATGGTAATATTTTTAGTTCTGACTATTTTTATTCATTATATATATATATATATATATATATATATATATATTACAAAAATGTTTTTTATATAGTTAACGAAATATTTTAGTCTAAGAGTTCTTAATTTTAAACACACATATATGTTTAGTATCTTTACCAAATTTCATGACAGTTCATACATATTTTCTGAAGATACCATGCGCGCAATGATTTATGGAGTAAAAAAAGAGCTATTTTGTTTTCAACAGTACACAAATTCAGTAAGAGGCTAATAAATTTTTAATGTCAGCATATTTCAAAGCACAATCTGTTTAATCAATTTCCGAAATTTCATGTTTATACATAAAAAGGTTTTAAAAATAGACTAATTTAAACTTTGAATTTTTTCGTTAAATTTCTTCTCGTTTAAAAGGATTAAGACGCCTTAAAAACAGATTTTTATACATGCTACATATTCTGCTACAATGTAAATGAGGTAAAAATGCGCCTGAAATTAATGAAATCAAACATCCATAAAGTATCATCCATAGGCGGGCATGTATTAAATTCTTTGTGTGCTATAATTTTGTATGATTATATGATTTTATTTACAAACATTTCTTAGCAAACTAAAATTACTTCAGCTTAAAAATCCATAACTCTAGTTTAAACTCCTCCTTAAGTAATTCACGCTCATACTCAGTAATGTTTACGAATTCTTTTATGTAGCTTGATAAATGATCTATAGCATATGCGCACACCACGAACCATGTACAAATGTTAATTAAACCTAAAAATTAAACCATAACTTCCAGCGGTTATCTATTCTAGACTGTACTTCGGAGAGGGAATTGTTTCCGAAATTTTTCCTGTGTATTTGTAAATGAAATCTAAATGCTACGCTCATCATATTGTACTACCGGTATCTTTTGATAAATTTTAGTAATGAATATAAGTTTCATTATATTAAAAATAGTGTAGTATAATAAAAATACTCTGCAAAAAGTTTTCCCTTCTAGATCATTATGTAACAGAATATTTTTGCGTGGTCATGTAAATTAATGATAAATTATTTTTCTCCCATATTCAATGAAAAGCATGTTTTACTGAACACCAGAAATTCTAATCAATTTCAATGTACCGCAAATGATTTTTCTATAAACACAATAATATAATTAATATGTTTGAGTGCGCTTTAAAAAAACTATGACGTATAAATTCTACACATGCCACATTCGACGCTAAACACCTTGTAGTATGTATAGCAATTTCAATATATTTGAAATAGTGGTAAAATCTTAAAACATATTGCAATGTTTTCCCCCATAGGCCACGGTGCTCCGTTGAGTGCCTATGTAACCGAACTCTCATTGCTACACAGTTTATTTTTAATACCGAACATATCACAATAAACATCAATTACATGGCAATGCAAATATATGTATGCGAGAATGTTCAAAGGTCAACCAGAAAAACGATCAGACCAGCGGAAATCCAGCCAATCAGACTAAACAAATGCAAAAACACGTTGAAACTTTGTTGTAAAGTGCTAAAAAATAAAAATAAAGAAATGAGAAAGAAAAAAAAAAAGAATTTGTCGAATTTAATTTTATCTTGTACAGTAGTAGTGTAAAATGTCTCCTTTATAAAAAAAAAACCCATGCTGCTTTAATGTATAAATTTACGTTTATAAACATGCTATTTTACTCTCCTGGTTAACTCAGCCTGGCTTTTATATGGAAAAGATGATATTTTTCAATAGAGTCTTAATACACGTCCTGAAATGCTGTGTGTTTCAGATTACAACATTTCAATATTTTTAGAAATTATTTATCAATTAATAGATCGAATTTATGAAGTATTTGAGTAGATATTTGTCAAAATCTGTAAAATCGAATATGTCCAGTGACTATTGGGCATGCAGTGTATACATCAACAACTTTTTATATACCAAAATTATTTATAGTCTATTGTTATTTCTAGCTGATCTTGATGACAAATAAAATATTTTAAATTGCGCGTACATTGTTTTATAGTTCTTTTATTCATGTATGCATATTTTTATTTTTCGAAAGATATTAATGAACAATTTATTTGGTATTGACACTATATGTAGTGCAGCATTTAAACATAATTTTAAACAACTACCATTCAAACAGCAACTTATTACAATGTTATTCCAAAGTTCATCAATTCGATTATCCGAAAAAAATAAACAGTACAATTTCTGCAAAATAAATAATAAATAGTAGATTATGTAAAAGCTTCGTTAAGGAGGTTTAGTGTTGTTTTGTGGCTTAAAACAAAAAATAATTGTGCGTGTCACTCGGGTCTATTATGACATACTGCATACGGTGACTAATTACTCATCATATTGTATGTAAATTTCAAAGGGTCATATTCATGCTTATCAGCATGGTAAATTAGAAGTGTTGTTTCCTAAATCTGTTTAGAAGATGTCATGCTTGAATCTGTTCCTTCCATTCTCTCATTCTATTTAAGCAATTATCATTTCGCAAGTTTGGATTCCATTCTTGGTACAGTCGGAACCTGTTAAGACGCGTTTGAAGGAATTGGGCAAAAATCGCGTATTAAGCGACATCGCGTATTAAATGTGATTTGCATAATTTTACATGAACTGGTCTTACTTACAAGTACAAATGTCTAAATAAACTTCAGAACTTTTTTTTTATGTTTACGTTTGAAAATTGGTCCTTATTTAAGTATACTTAGATTAGAATTTTACCGTTCAAGTTTAACTCATGATTTGGTTTTATAAGACCTCTTGAAATAATAACTGAAAAAAATATTTATTCCAATGTGATTTTTTTCATTCATATTTAGTACTTGTGACAATAAGTAAGGTTAAAATCAGTTTCATCTTGTAATTATTTCAATTTTACCTATTATGCTTTCATTTTTTATCTTGATACATTGCTTTTGAAATACTTATTGATTTCTTTACAGACATATTTTATATAATGTTCAATTTATCGCACACAGATAGTGCTTTATTTTTGATTCAATGGCTATTCTCTATAGTAACCTAAAGTTTGTTAAAACTCTACAAAACTATAAGAGAAGGTTCCACGAAACTCGTAGTGCAAGGGACTCATCGGCCATGTAAAAAGCATGAACATGTGCATATTAGAAGAAAATAACGAAGAAATAGAACTGAAAACAAAAGAACGTTTCGCTTCAAATGCATTTTAGAAGTTCTATGACTACCGAGGCTTTATTCGATGCAGTGTAGCAGAGGGAAAGTGGAGAATCAGTAAAATATACCGCGCAACGAAGGAATGAATAGGTGACAAAAAAGCTACACAAATTCTCATATATTACTTTGTTTCTGTAAAACCATACACTAAGCGAGAACTAAAGAATACTACAATGTCAAATCAAAGAACAACTGCAGTGTTGACAAATTAGCAGAATATTTTTATTCAAATATTCACCAATGTATCAGATTTATAATATCCGTCTTCATTAAACTGGACCACCATTATATAAGGCGAACATTACAATTCGGATACAGTCTTGTCTAAATTAAAAAAACCTTTAAATTGTCATATTCGTCTATAAAGATTTTTTGCCTCAAGGGAACGTATAGCGTTTAGCACAGTTTAAGCGGGATTTTGTAGTAACCGTTCGCGTAGTAAACGTGATATTTTCATATTAAATTTATTGGGCGATATTAATATTCTAGGCGCCGGTGAAAAGTTTCGTATTAAGAGCGATCGTGTAGTAACAGTGAGCATCTTAAGCGCTTTCGACTCTATATAGAAACTGGGGGAATGAATTAGCTGATACCATGGCATAAAAGGCAGTAGAGGACTCTAATGCCATATCATATTTCCTTCCACAACCGGCTTCTAATTTAAAATGTAAATTAAAACATAAATTAAAAAATGAATGGCAACAGAGATGGGACAATGAAAATACAGGCCGCTACACACATAACTTATTACCAAATGTTCCCGTCCAATTTACCATAAATAATCGTTGCCTTTTTCTTTTCTTTACAAACCCGGTCCTTTTCAGAAATATCTTTACGACATAGGTACACGTGTTACTTCTCTTTGTGTATGTGGTCTCCCCTCCACCCCACTGCACTACGTGCTGAATTGTCCTCTGGCAACATATTACTACGTTAAAAAAACTCAGAAGTATGGCGGTTACAGATTAGATTAATTATATTACTGAAACTTGTGTTCTCATGAACAGAATATTAACAAAAATGAGATTTATAAAAAAAAAATGATGTCATTTTTACAAATAATTACTTCTCGGACTCTTCTTCTGACGATGATTTATGACTATTTTTTTTTTTATCTTTTCTGCTTCCATTGTAAATAGTTTTCATATATATTCATTAATTAAATTTATAATTATTATTACTATTATTATTATTATTCATATTATAGTTATTACACTTAGTATTTTTGTCACTAATATTTTGTATTTATTATAAATAGTCATATTTTGATCCAGTCAGCTATATTGAGAATCATACAATTTTCTTGAATTACTAAAGCATAAATATAAACATTGACCAATCTTTTTGAATCTTCTGTCAAAATGATAGGGGAGATCAGGGCAAATTTTCCAACTTTTTATAATTTTATTTTTCTATTTTTTACTTTTATCTATTTTGAGATCTACAGGATATCATTGTATTCCCTATACCTTTCAGTAAAAACTGACACATATATTTTTCAAGAAACTAAATATAATTTTTAATAAAAAAAAAGTTTAATCATTTTACGGTGAAAAATGTGCCCCGTATGCAGGGGGGGGGGGGGGTTTCCAGCCTGCTAAAAAAGTTCAGAGGCAAATTTTCTAACTAAACTTTTAATAATAAAACACAGGTAACAAATATTGCTTGTTAATTAATAAGTATTTTTTATTGTGAAGTAAATTCACGGTAACATAACAGTAACATAAAAAACAGTTTTAATGCATTTTACATTTCAAGACGAAGGTCCAAACAGCTTCCTTGCCAGGATTGAATATTGTTTATCCTTGCTTGTTTTATCTGATTCCTTTTGCAATTTCCCTTTTTTAGATGAATGTTTTTCTTTCATTTTAAGTTGATTTTTAACAGGAGAATCAGGCCAGTATAATGCTTCCTATTTTTCTTCCCACGCCGTATTTACATCCTTAGTGCAGCCTTCACAAAAGACCTAACTTCTTCTGGAGTAGAAAACGTTTGTTTGGATGTAGAACGAACGAATACCTTCTTCATAAGCAATAGGGAAAGTTTGAGTAGAACTTCAGGAACAGCTTCTTTGTAAATGCTAGCCTGCGTTGGTTTAGAAGGATTACATGATTTCGGTGTATTTTTTTAGGGGGGAGACAATCGATTATTGAGGAAAGTTTGTAATCTTTTCACGATTGTTAGTGCTTTCAAGGTTTGGTGCAGCAGGAGCTGACATGTCAGAAAAGAAGGATGGCATAAAATCAGATCTGTAAATATTTCAGGATTCAGTGGGAATACCCGAATATTTAAGACCCACCATAATATGGACTGTGGATTAACGCCATTGGAGCAACTCTAGCACCGTTAATTTGCTTTTTGAGAGGTCCATACACACTGCGACCACAGAGCCGTAGCTTATGTCTGCAAAGGCATAATTAACATAAATTGGATTCATTAAATTAACCCATTTTAGAAAATAATTTACATTTTATTATATTTTAGATTTTACCTTGCTTTTTATATTGATAGTTTTACTGAAATGACTAAATGATCATTCGGGTTCGTAGTATATATGGTTATGTGCCGATTTTATTACACAACAAATACCTTTTTGATACAATAAGGCCAGCTGATTTAGGAAGGGGCACGTTTTCCGAAGAGAACATATGTTGGAAAATTTGCCCTGTATGTTGTTGGAAACCCTGCCCCGTCGCACTATTTGAAAATTTTCACTACCTGTATAGTGTATAGCGGTGTAAATTATTTTCGAAACAAACGCATAGTTATATAGTTATCTGAAAAATGAAACTCTTTTTTAGCGCATGCAATGTCAAAACAGCAAGTCTAACGCTAGACGTTTATTTTACGCTATAATTAAGATCTGAATTTTTACTCAGCTTTGAAAAAATGAAGTAGAAATCTCCTGACGAAATGACAACAGCTACTAAATTATAACGTTTGCAGATGGTGTGTGTAATTTTGTCACTTCAGCCAGTTCACCAGCAAGCGTCATCTACCGACTCATTTAAGAAGTAAAGCGAGTTGGAAAACCTGCCCCTATGGAAAATGTGCCCAGATCTCCCCTATACTAACAAATGGTTTTAGGCCGTCCGTTCGAAAACACCCCATCAGGTTTAAATCTTGGAGATTTGGCTCGGATTTCCCTTTGGCGCCCTTTTCCTTATATAGAAACTGTGTAAATTTGAGAAATTCTATTATAATTTAGCTATAATTTTCTTGCCTTATGTAAAATACTCATTCAGGGTGTTTCTCTTTATATGTCCCATATTACTCGTTCACTTGTTCTCATTTACCAGTGTCTTATTGACACTTTTTTGTGTTCTGTTCGTATTTTATGTTAGTTTGCAATTATTATTACATATGTATATACTGGGTGAGCCAAAAGTTCGTTAAAACTTTAAAAACTCATAAAAAAGAAGGAATTACGATAAAGGAGTGCGGTTTGTAAGAAATGGCTCACAAGGCAGTCGGGTGGTTTTTAGTAGCAAAAAAAAATAGTTACAAATCACATGTAGAATGGCTGGCGACCCGAAACACTATCAGCAGGTACTACGACAGGCACAGATATCATAAATTCCAAGGCCAAGCACAGAACTCGTGAAATCCTCAGTTAGTTAATTGACGTATGTTGCTGTGCACCAATCTCGGAAATGCATCAGAAATATAGAATAAACGACTAGTAGAAAACATTACTATAAAATAAAACAACAAAATATACATAAAATTATCAACACGCCTTAACAGACATCTTTCTTGAAAGCTCAAGCACGAAATACCTTCTAGCATCATATTCATTTCCCAAAATAGGCTTATGACTACGCATTGTAAAGAAACCTCCTTTATCATTCAATATTTCCTCATATTTCTTAATTACATCAGCAAGAGCGTTTAAATGGAGTACAGAACCCATAGTCAATCAAATACATCCAATAAATTTAACATAAAAATAAAATACAGAACGATACAACATGATATCAAAGCATATGCCCAAAATCTCAAACGAAATCCTTCTCAAGCACAATTTCGCTGAAAAACGGAATTGCCAGAACATGTCACGCCAGAATACACACATCACTCGGGTTCCATATCGATAAAGAACGCAAATATAAAATCGCCAAGAAATCTCAAAACATCCAATATGGCGGCCAAGGGGATATACGGCATCAAATCCCTACGACACAACCTGGTTGTGTCGTAGAACGTTCTGCAGGTCATGTTGAACAATTGTTATTGGAACAACAAATGAATGGAGAGTATTTTCATCCTGTTCATTGTGTTTCGGGTCTTCAGCGCCCTCTACACGTGATTTTTTAACAATTTTTTCTGCCTAAAACATTCGACAACCTTGTAAGTTCTTTCTTGCAAACCACACTCTTTTATCGCAATTTCTTTCCTTTGTATGAGTTTTTAAAGTTCTGATGAACTTTTGACTCACCCGGTATATAAGTTATTTTCGAAATACATGAACTTTAAATAAGTATAGTCCTATTGTCTCTTACCAGATTATTTTACTGATTCGTATAATCTCTTTTCTATTACAACATATCGATCTGTTTAAAAAGTGTTTGAATAAACATATAATAAACTTTCTCATGTTATTTTTTACTTTCACAGTGAAATATTCTAGGATTTGTTAGCAAAATATCGTATAATTTCTAATATTCAGTATTAATCCATAGCGATATTGCAAAAATAATAATGTTTTAAACAAACTAAAAAGAATTTTCTACCCTAGACCGTTTATTCCAGAAATTCCTCGTCATGGTTGCAGAAATATTGCTTTTGGAATTTAAAACTTGACTTTCCTTTAACCTTACGGCCACTAGACATAGTTTATTTTTCTCCCAATGTCTGTATTATTTGTCATAGAAATTTATTTTTTCGTGCTATTCAGTTTTCAGACTTGAAACTCGAAGGAAATGATTTTCTGTTCAAATTATTTTCGAAAATAAATAGCTTTCATAAACCGAAATACGATACTGCACATGGACGTTGTCTTTTTTTCTTTTTTCAAATGACAGTTCGTAAAAATTGTATATAATTCTACCACATTTCAGCGAATAAAAACGAAGCAAATAATAAGCGTATGACATCATTACAAATTTTTCAGAAGCTTAAATATATAATTTTTTTAACATTTAGTTTAATATGGATAATCCCAAGATAATAAATATATCAGACTGTACACTTTTAACTCTCTTAACCCTTAAATGCTGATTTCTCAAAAATCATTTAAAAAATGTTTTTTGGCTTTAATTTTTTTAATAAATCGTTGGAAAAATACTTTAAAAAATCATATTTTGTTTTAAGTACGGTTTACGGCTAAAAAACTGTTTTTTACTAATCAGCAATACTGGTCTTTAACTGAAAAAATAATTTTCCTCCACAAAATTCTACAATATTAAATACATTAGAATTTTAGGAACTGTGATAAGAAATAAATTTTACTTGCTCACTGCAGAACAAAATAAGGTATTTCGCAAGCTTCCAAACAAAACAAAAAGAACATGTAACAGCAATTAAAAAATAAATCTATTTTTATTCTTAAGAGCCATTATTTTCAAAATCAGACAAGTACGATTGTTGTATTTTTTGTTTAACTTGATATTTTTTTATGTTGGCTCCTAAAATACTATTAGAATAATTTTGAAGCTATAATGTCTAATGTTGCCAATAAAATACATTCTGAAAATATTAATAAATCGATTTTCAACATGTAGATGGCAACACTTGTGCTGTTTAAGAGCCATTATTTTGAAAATCAGACAAGTGCGATTGTTGTATTTTTTGTTTTACTTGATATTTTTTTATGTTGAAGTAGATCACATTTAATGAATAATGTGCAATTTTGAAGACGTGAAAAAATTTTCCCTTCCCTGTAGAAAATGTCAAAGTTCAAGGTTGTGACCGTCATTTTTCATGAAAAGTGAAATGCGAGAATGTTTGCAGTACTAAAGCTTGGGAAAGCAACGACATCCCAAAATTCTTTTGTGATGAAATATTAGTATAAAACTACCTGCTTAGTAGACTGTATTTGTTTCCATGGGGCATTGTTATTTTACATTGTTATGTTGCCTCAAAATGCAATGAAAATGACGTTTTTGTCCGTTTTCCGCACGTATTTTCTTATTTAAGCAATAGTACCCCAAACTTTTTCTTATAGAATATCAAAGTCTACTACTAGGACAAGCTAAATAATATAAAACTTTACCGGAATATTGCTGCTGTTAGCAGGAATAGTCTGTTAAATATTGAAAAATTTCAAAATAGACAGCATTTCAATTAGTCTTTTCTCAAAACAGCATCACGGTTCAATAAAACAAAATGTATCACGTAGTAGTTGGAAGTATGTACAAACACATGGATAAGAAAAAAAAGTGGGGTCTCGTCATATTTTTATTTAAAAAAAAAATGTCAAAAGTCACAAAAAAGACTGTCATTTATCATAATTTTTCCCTATAAGAAAACGAAACATCCCGTTTCTCTTTCGGCTAGCTATATTTTTTCCCTATGAGAAAATGGAATATCCCCTTTTCTTTCCCCTTCCTTGTTCTAAATGGAAAAAAGGGAAATTTAAAGGGGATATTTTGATTGTGAATTTTTGTATTTTTTTTTTAATATGACGAGGCCCCACTTTTTTTTTTCTTTTCCATGTGTTTGTACATACTTCCAACTACTACTTGATATATTTTGTTTTATTGAACCGTGATGCTGTTTTGAGAAAAGACTAACTGAATATTTTGAAATTTTTGAATATTTAACAGACTATTCCTGCTAACAGCAGCAATATTCCGGTAAAGTTTTATATTATTTAACTTATCCTAGTAGTAGACTTTGATATTCTATAAGAAAAAGTTTGGGGTACTATTGCTTAAATAAGAAAATACGTGCGGAAAACGGACAGAAACGTCATTTTCATTGCATTTTGAGGCAACATAACAATGTAAAGTAACAATGCCCCATGGAAACGAATACAGTTTACCCAAGCTTTAGCATTGCAAACATACTCGCATTTCACTTTTCATGAAAAATGACGGTCAAAACCTTGAACTTTGACATTTTCTACAGGGAAGGGTAATTTTTTTCAAGGCTTCAAAATTGCACATTATTCATTAAATGTGATCTACTTCAACATAAAAAAATATCAAGTAAAACAAAAAATACAACAATCGCACTTGTCTGATTTTCAAAATAATGGCTCTTAAACAGCACAAGTGTTGCCATCTACATGTTGAAAATCGATTTATTAATATTTTCAGAATGTATTTTATTGGCAACATTAGACATTATAGCTTCAAAATTATTCTAATAGTATTTTAGGAGCCTAAATTGAGTATGTTGCTGTAAAACAATACCCGGCATTTAAGGGTTAATTATTAAATTGTATTTTTTTTACAGTAACTTAAAAGAAATATATATATAAATAATTCTACATATAATTATTTTTCGTTTAAGGTTTGTTCCAGAGGGCGATTCTACAAAGCGGCTCAGCCTTAAGCCCATGGGCAATAGCACGAGATGCCCTGACGTACACCAGGCAAGTTGCATCTCATTTAAAGTGTCCAACTAAAGATAATGCCGCTTTGGTAGCTTGTCTGGGTAAAAGACCTGTTCAGGACATTTTAAACGCTCCAATTAGAGTACCAGATCATCTGACTGCATTTGGACCTACTATAGATGGAGTTGTGATACCAGGTGAACCATCATATCTCATGGAAAAACAAAGTGACCTCTTTGCTCAATATGAACTTCTTCTAGGTGTAAGCAGAATTGAGTATTATTTTAAATTTACTAATCAGGAAGATCGAGTTGGAATTGAGATAGCGAGACGAGATCGATTATTAAGAACTCTTGTAAGAAACCTTTTCACTTATCACCTTCAAGAAATCTTCCTTACTGTAATTAACGAATACACGGACTGGAGTAAACCTGACCAGCATCCAATAAACGTTCTAGACTCAACGGCAGATGCCATGGGTGATGCTTTAGTAGTAGCGCCAATGATCAGAGCTGCAAATTTCCACTCAAAACTTCAACATAAATCTCAGAAACGCACATATTTTTATGTATTTATGTATCAAACGGAAGAGAGTTTCTTCAGTCAGAGAATGGGATGCATACATGGCGAAGATTTACCATATATATTTGGAGCACCATTGGTTCATACGCTCTCGCACTTTCATAGAAACTTTTCGAGACCAGAAGCATCACTTTCAGAAGCAGTGATGGGATACTGGACTAATTTTGTGAAATCTGGGTAAGCTCATGATTATACTTTATTTTTCATTGACACCATTTTAATAGCTTTGCACGGAAAATCTACGCAATAATGCAAAATCGAATGACACGCCTTCTTTAAATGTAGTTTATGAAATTTAGGTACCGCTTCTTACTATCTATAAAATAACAAAAATATTTTCAGATGCAATAACAAAAAGTAGAATAATTCTGAACGTTTGGAAGTTATTTACGGTATTTTACTGTGAAAAGTAGAGTTAAAATTAATTTTGAGCTTTGCTAATTTTTACGTCTTATGCAGTTTGCAATTTATGTTTATTGCGAAACAATTCTTCACTGATTCTATTACATTAACAAAAAGTTTCCATATTAACAATTTTCTTATAAAATAAACTATGGTGTTTTGTTTTCCTTCAATTTTAAGATTCTACGCTAGTAGCGCAAACACACTCGCAAGCCAATTATAAAACAATGTCAGAATTCTATTCAAATATCTCGTTTATATATTAATATTGTAAAGGATTTTGCATAGGGTATAGGAGTTCACTGTCTAACTTTGCCGAGTTCGGTTACAGTTTCTTTCTTTTTTTTTTTTAGGGTGGGGGGAGGTGGTTGACGGGGGGACATTTTTAATTTGGAAACAAGATTCAAAACTAATCAATCATAATAAGAAAATCATAATAAACTGCAAACAAAATCAAAAATATACGAAATTACCCAGATAGAGATCGACCTCAATTATCCTACACAAAAAATATATTAAAATGCAAGCATTAATTTTATTTTGAAAAGGACACTGCCATTGTTTTAACAAGAAATATCGTCTGTTTTGTTATTACTTGTGTAGACTCCTAACAATGAGATTATAAAATTTCATTTTTTAATTTATTTTTCATTTTCTTGACGTCCTTAAAATTCATAATTATTATTATAACCATGTACAGTTGTGGATAAAAAAGTAAACGCACCCTACGAGCTCTGCAATTAATTATAATAGAAAAAAATACAGGTACCAAACGATTGGAAATAAACTCTACTTTTAAATGATGTATATAAAATTTGCTTAGTCTTCAAATCAAAAACAGACCAAATTTTGACAACATATTTTTAATCTCCAGTTCAAACTAAGTAATTATTTTAAATAATTACTTTAAACTACTCATTAGAATGATATTATTTTGAGTTATAAGCATTCAAAATTTAAACCTTCTAATGTTAAATTACGTTTTCATATTTTTACTAATATCTCCTGATATGATAATGTGATAATTTGTTTGTTTTATTATAATACCAGAATTCTCAAAGATAAATACATTGAATTTGTAATTTAAAAAATGTTATAACATGAATTATGAAATTAATATTCGAAAAATATAAGAATTGAAACCTACAATTTTTTTGATAGATTTATATTTATTATATCCTGTTTTATAAAAATTCTCAATTTCAAATTTTTCTTCCGAGTAATTTTTGAATTATGAATAAAAAACCTCAAAATGAAGGTTTAAGGGACCGTCTAGGTTGTCCAAAAAAAAAAATATTTTGAAAAAAATATATGTATTTTATTCATTTTAATGAAACATTTTGGCTGGTAATATACACACATTAAGTGAGCGAGATGTTTATATTTGCAAGAAATAATACATTAACAGAAGTGACATAGTCATTCTGTAGCATTTCAACAATCGAGCACAGAACTTCAATCTGGAAACAGCCATTAATATATACACATTATAAAATAATTAATTTCTCAGAAACTAATTATATGAATTTTATGAAAATTTGGATTTAGGCTAAGAGTGTAAAATCTGTTTATGGTGTCAAACTTGGGCATTACTATTGAAAAAAAAATCCAAGTTTGGGTTCATTTTGATATGTAGACGGCCCCCTAAGCAAATTTTATATACATCGTTTTAAAGTAGAGTTATTTCCAATCGTTTAATTCCAGTAACTTTCTTCTAAAGTAATTTGTTGCAGAGTTAGTTGGGAGTGTTTTCTTTTCCCACGTCTGTACCATATATTAAAAAGTTAAAATGTAAATATTTGTTGTTATAGTGACCCAAACATGGTCAGTGATGATGATGGTAAAATGATAACAGAGCGTGGACGAGGGAGGTTTGAAAAAATCAACTGGCCTGTTTATGACAGCATTCATCAGAAATTCATAGCTCTTGGTAAATATCGAATGTAATTAAAAATGTCTGCAATTTAATATTTCTTTTTTAATGTCTAATTTGTAATATGAAATCATTGACTATCTGCAGCTCTATTTAAGATGTAAATATTTGTAGCATTTACTTTAAATTTCAGATAATTTATTGTCTAATTATGTGTGTAAGTTATGATATATTAAAATACTGTATAAAATGAATTAAATTTTAAAATTCGGTATATATCCCTTATTTGAGGTAAACGGGGAAACTAATAATAGTGCACATTAGAAAGCTGTACGTTTTTTAGTTACATTTCATTGATATGTTATTCAAAATCGTATTCTCTATTTTTCTGTATTTTGCATATGTCAGCATAAAGGGAAAAAATTCACTTTTGAAAAGCACAAAAACATTTTTGTAAAAATCTCTGCTCATAATTTTTAATCAATATTATAGCACAAAAACAGTGTCTCTTAAAACATTTTTTTAAATATATTTTTCATAATTGTTCTCCATATATACTAAACATTTATCATAGTTTTATGTAGAATTGCATTATCTATTTAATAAAAACTAAGCAAAAGGGCAAATAGCGTATTTTCAGTTCATTTTACTAATTTAAAATCATTCAAAGCTTTTTAACGAGATACAATTATAGGTTTTAGACAAATATATTGTTTATTTTTATTTTTCTTACTTTGTAATAATATACAGGGCGGTCATAAAAAAAAAAAAAAAACTTTGCCGATATATGGAACTCTAGCGGCCGGTCCGTTAAACTGATCGAGATGAGATTTTAGATATAGTTATTCAGAGGTATGAGCTCGGGATTCTGTGACCGGCATCAAATTGGCGCTCATGGTTACGGTAATAGGTACAGAAGCTCGAAATTTTCGAATAGCAACACCCATATTTTTCGTCGCAAAATGCTCAGCGAATGCGAAAACCCTAAATAGCGCTGGAACGGTACGTGTATCGCAATAAACGGACGCGCTATGCACGCACAAAAAACAGCTCAGCGCACGGCCAAAAACAACACCAACAAACGACACGGACGGAATTTACATATGACAGAGTCAAGAATAAGTTTTTTACGCTGATTACCTGTCGAACGGCGTTCTCTGATTGTTGTGTTGACTCTCTCATATGCAAATTCCGTCCGTACGCCCCGATCGTGTTGTTTTTGGCCGTTCACTGAACTCTTTTTTGTGCGTGCATAACGCGTCCATTTATTGCAATACACGTACGGTTCGAGCGTTATTTATGGTTTTCGCATACGCTGAGCATTTTGTGATGAAAGAAAATGGGCTTTGCCATTCGGAAATTTCGAGTTTCTGTACCTATAAGCGTAACCGTGAGCGTCAATTTGATGCCGTTCACAGCATCCAGAGCTCATACCTCTGAATAATTATTTCTGAAATCTCATTTCGATGGGTTAAACGGACTGGCCGCTAGAGTTCAATATATCGGCAAAGTTTTTTTATGACTACCCTGTATATCAGTACTGATAATTGACAAACTTTATAAATTCAGAATGCTTGATTGCTGATAGGTTTTAGAAATAAAAATCTTAATCTTATTTAAAACATATTAAATAACTCTAAAACAAAACGAATAACATTTTTTCTGAAAAATGGCAGAAAGAAAGTAAGCAGAATTGTGTAGCGGACAGGAAACACTGGAAAGTTGAATCCTTAAAAATTAGAAGTATCTTGTAAGTCAAACCGAATGCCCCAATTTCAAAGGTATACTACGTAAAATGTAATCAATGTATTTATTCAAAATATACTTACATATAGAGGTATTATAATAGCGTTTTGAGTATACTCCTCTCAAATGTTCAATATGCTCTTCTTTTATTATACGGCATACATGAAGTGTGTACTGTAATTCTTGTCAAACTGCGTATAGACGTCTATATCGATGCTAGCGATAGCAACTGTAATGCATTCTTTGAAATCGATCATAATCGTTAGACTTAGAGACACGCACGCGCAGTCCTTTATGAACACCCAAAAAAGAAAACCGCTGCATTCGGTTTGGCAAGAATTACATTACAGAATTTATATATTTCGCATAACAAAAGGATAGCATATTGAACATTTGTGAGGAATACATTCAAAACATGATTATAATACTATATGTAAGTAAATTGGAATAAATACGCTGATTACATTTTACTGAGTAATCCTTTGATATTGGGACATTCATCTTGACGTATCCCGTATATTAAGAATAGTTAAAGGAAAAAAAAACATAAATTAATAGTTTTACATTCATTATTTTATAACGTAAATGAATTGTGCTTTTAATTTTTTTTTCAATGTACTGATCAGGGTTAAACACATAAAAATTCATCACCACAGGCTCCCAGACCGCCTTTACCGAGAAGTAGATGCAGACTACAATATAAATTTAATTTAGCATTTCTGAAGAGTAAATTTCATTCATTTTCATTCAGTCAGTTCCCATATGTATGATATATTAATATATGTCCAAATATTTGTTAAAAACTATCACGTGTTCTTAAGATGTTATAAAAAGCCATATTTTTATAAGAACATTTTCTTATCTAAAATTATGTAATATTAAATAAACAACCAATGCACTTTTTATAATTATCTTCAGTAAGAATACTTCAACTTATATTAAATACTTAAATAATCAATACTATTTCGCATTTTATTTAAATTATTTTTAATACATTCAGCTATAAATGAATAGCATATAATTAATTTATACTTTTATTTGTTAACTTTAGCCATGAAACCACGACTTCGAGATCACTATCATGCCCACCGATTATCATTTTGGCTGAATCTCATCCCTACACTTCATCGCTCGGCAGCCGCTGAAACCACTGCAAGGCATCACCAATTGGAGGATCATGAAAATCCGCTTACTTACGATGGTGTCTATCGGATACTGCCACTCCATGATCCTAATCCTATTATCCATTCTTCTACAACATCTTTTTTTTCCACTACTGAACAGATGGACAGCCTGATTACCGTCACGTCAGAACATTTCAGTACTACAGATGACGAAGGATTAATAATAGTCACAACTACCAATAATACGGATACACTGGCAATGATAATGCAGCAGGGAGCATATTCGACAGCTTTGAGTGTTACAATAGCTATCGGATGTTCATTACTGATACTAAATATACTTATTTTTGCTGGAGTATATTATCAAAGAGACAAACATAGAACTGAATGCTTACAGAAGAGAGATTATCAGGTATATAATTTTAATAAATTAACCTAAGTTGTTTATCAATTGGTGTGCAAATATTTTATTGTATACTCTTACTTCTATACATTTATATACGTAAATATTTAAAGTGATAATATTTAACATTAGTGAATGTTATTCATAGTTTAAAAAACTAAAATGCAATTTAATCGAAGTCATTAAAATAAATAGTCATAATTATTATTTTTTTAGAAAATATGTTTTTCAAAATTAAGCCGAAATAATATAATAAATATAATGTGTTTTAACATATTATTTAAAAAAGACATTCCGTCAGTTTATAAATCAATATACAGAGTGGTAGGTTCCACCAGGATACGACTACAAGACATACCTTTAAATCTACTTATATATTTTTAGAAAAATTAGAAATGGAACCAGGATTGAAGCTATTGCATTTAAGTCAGACCTAGCATTACCCAAGACTCTCGAAGTATATGAACTACTGCGCAAATGGACATTTTAAACAAGTTCTTTATAAACGTCATCGAAAAACATTGGATTGTCTCTGGAGAAAATCAAGCATGATATTTTAAGAAAAGCTCTTTTATCTTGAAAATCCAGATTAATTATCGTAGTTAAACAAAAGGGTTATCAGATTGATTATATTGGAAAAACAAATCTTATATTTATTTATATATTTATTTTTCAATAATTAAACAATTAAAAAAAAAACCCTCTGTATTTATATATTTGTACGTTTGCTTTTTGTCACGCAATAGAACTAGCATTTTTTAACCAATTTGAATATGGCTAATCATGTACAGAGGACATACCAAGATCTCCTGCGAATTTTGTGGACAGCTTGTACTGCCATCTTGTTTTTAAATGCTTATAATTAATGAATTCAAATAAAGGATTGCACTTAATTATACACTTGTTATTTTTTTAATGAAGAAAAAATAGAAAGAAAAAAAAATAGAAAGAAAATAGTTCCTTCTTACAAGGATTCAATAGCATTTTTTATTTAACCGTATCATGAACAACAACAGACATGGGAGTTTAAATTTGCAGTGTGGTTACCATTTGGAAACAATATATAGTATTAAAATTGAGGAAAACTTATCTAATCTGTTTTAATTTAGCAGTTTTATGGAACATGATTTCTCACAAATTTTTATTGCGCTTTAAATATTGTTGTAACCTGCTTCCACTTAAAACTAGACATGCACTCATAAAATGGCGTTATATTTGAAAGGAAAATGTATTGATATTCATAAAATATTTACACAATCCCGCATCTGTGTATAGGTTACTACAAAACCGTGTTCCGACAGCAAAATTAATTTATAGCTGGCAAATTATCTAAATTAGACAACAAAATATCATTTGTTATTCTGCAACCAACTTAGTTATATCTGACTCGGAAAATTCCCTTCGAATGTCCATTTTCACGATAACTGGGAATCTTCTACAATCTGGTTCACGCATTTTATCTTCATGTTTTTGTGTAAGAACACCTAAATTTCCAAAACAAAAAACTAGGATATTCAACTATTCCTTTCAAGCAGAAGCCGAAAGGTCCTTTTTAAAATAAACTTTTAGAGATTTTTGATTCTATATTTTAAGCATACTTCTACGAAAGTAAATATTTTTTTAAAAAAAATAGGAAAATATATATGGTAAACTTTTATAATACGAGCAGTTTATATTTGCTTAATCTTACCTTCTTTCATAGTATATTATGTAAGAAACAATATGTGATTACCAAAAAATTACGGTTCATTTCTAACATTCATGTGTTTTCCTAATTTGATATCTGTTGTTTTCATTTCGTGATCTTTTAAATCTACCTTCATATATAATATATGATCTCTAGCAAATGAAAAATATAAAATATTTACATTGAATAATAAAGTATAAACGCATTTTTATAGCTCCATCCAGATGGAATTAGCTGCAACTCAACTCCTCAATCTAAACAAGCTCATCTCATTAGCTCTGTGCCATCTCCCATGGATCATCTTCCACCTCCTTCTTTTATGACAATTACGACACTGACAGAAGCTGGAACATTGCCTTCCAAAATTATTCCACCCACTACAATATCTCAAGAAGCTCAACATCATCCAGAGGCACAACCACTATTGTCGGCGACGTCACGGTCAACACCTCCTCACACACATCACCTACATCATCATCATCCACATTGGCCTCCTGGACAACCATTAAGTGGTCATCAGCAACAAGCTCAATCGGAGATGCGAGTGTGAGTACGTGTCATTCGTGAAATATTTGAAGGAATTACAGGAATCAAAATTACAGAATTATATAAAATGTCACAGGAAGTATTTGGCTTATATTTATTCACATTTAAAAACAGTAAGAAGTCATTTCTATATATCAAATACAATTTTGATCAGGAGTAAATGATTATATATTTATCGATGGATTCCAGTCTACGATAAGCGTACCACAGACCTCCAACTCTAATACAGGAAACTTATATTCGGGATTCAGTATGGTTAAGATGGGGTGGTGCGGGTTCTCATCCCGCAGCAAAAGAAAATCGCTGAATTTTTTAAAAATATATTTCGATGTTGTCAGCTTTTTGAACAGTTGAAGATGTAATGAAATTCTTTGTCTGTCTATCTAAAGTCATCTTTACTCCTTTAATTAACCTATATAAGAGTGAGTATAATTCTAA
This sequence comes from Maratus speciosus, assembly GCA_963932465.1. Lineage (NCBI taxonomy): Eukaryota > Metazoa > Arthropoda > Arachnida > Araneae > Salticidae > Maratus > Maratus speciosus. The sequence goes on from OZ010800.1 coordinate 185,986,815, forward strand.
TTAAAGATAGAAAAGTGTTTAGTTTAGGATTAAATATGAAATATTTAACTAAATTAAAATATTGTTTTTTAAAAATATAAAAAAATAAAATGACACCATGTTCAGTTGTTAAAAAGGGTAAGAGATTAAGGATAAAAAGCCAACAGGGCACTTTTCCATTTAACAATACATTTAAAAATGCTAGGAAACAATTCTATATATTTATTTATGTTATATATATGTATATATATATATATATATATATATGTGTGTGTGTGTGTGTGTGTGTGTGTGTGTAAGAAGTTAGAATAAATAACTGTTAAAAAATTATGCAATTAATATTGAATAACACTGTTTTGGTGAATGCTTTTCCCGATTATTTGGGTCTGGAAATTTCCAGGCCGGCCAACAGTGCGGCGGCGTTTTGACGATCTAGTTGGACAAAATTATTTCATTGAAGTTTAAATAGTTTTTACTGTTTTTTAATGCATCACTAATAAAATACTCAAACAGTGATAAGTATTTGGTTATTTAACAGCAATGTCTTAAAATAATAGTACAGGGTGCCCACTAAAGGGAATTTCCACCCTCTTAACTGCTGAACGACTGCATATATATTCATAAACTTGGTGTCTAGGTATAGTAAAGAGGGTATGCACTAATAAATGTGACCGCTTACAGCGCCACATGGTACAAACTGGCGGCATTAGTGTTGCTATCGCGAAAATGGTTCGAAATGTGAGATAATAGTGAATGATGACACCTTGTAAACATGAATGCCAAATGAATTTCGTTTGGAGTATGAATCTTGTTTTCGAGATAGGAATGCTAACTCAGATGTTTTTCAATAGGTGGCGCTCAAGGAGGTCTCATCTGGTAGCGGATTCCCACTTTACTATACCTAGACTCCATATTATGACTATATCTGTAACCATTGGGCATTTAAGAGCGTGGGAAGGACTTTAGTGGACACCCTGAATAACGCATTACAAATAATGCGGTTAACATACATATTTTTCAAAAAAGTAAAAAACAATTAAATGCACATATGTAAGTTAGCATTTATTTCTTTTTTTTTTATTTTTGTCTTCTCAGAATTGCTCGAGAAATTGTGTAGTCAACCGAAAAAAAAAAAAAAAAAACTTTAATTTTTTGTGGTGCCTTGTAAAACATATAAATTCTATCAAATTTGGGTGAATAAATAAACTATATGCGTTTTATTCAATTTGAAAAAAAAATCTGCATATAGACGGTAATGTTTCCGAAATTTTTATGTGCCCCTGTAAAATAAATAGAACGACTACGTTTTGTTTCAATTTAGAAAGTTTGTTTTCAATTTAGAAAATGTTATTGTGTATCCTAATAACCTATAATAATTTTGTTGAAATTTAATCAAAATTTCTCCTTTTTAGCAACAATCTTTCTTTTGTGTGACACATGTACATGCTACAAATGCATAATTTCTACGTTCGTCATATTATATTTTAAAAGAACTGCCATCGAAAAAACACATGTACGCAGAGTTTCAGCTCAATCAGATAATTGAAAGTGGTTAAAAATCGTGCAGAATTCGAACTAAAATTTATGTTTTCCTGTAAAAAAGGCGTAACTGCTACGTTCTTTAAATTATAATAATATTGCACTGTCATCAGAATTACACATTCTGAGCAAAGTTTCAGCCCAATCAGATTGCTAAAATTGGTGGTTTAAAATTAACTTGCAAGTTTTAATCTAAATTTGTATGAAGCCCTGTAAAAACAGTATTCTAAAGAAAATTTACGTTCTTTAAATTATAATAATATTGTATTTCCATTCAAATTACACATGTTTTCATTGTTTCGGCTCAATCGGATAATTAAAAATGGTTTAAATTTGACAAACAAGATTTGAACAAAATATGCATACATGCACTGCAAGTTAATATTATGCCTGTTTATTAATTAAAACTTAATGATCTGCAGATATCTGCAGGAGTTATTTTAAATTTTTCAATACTTTAGGAATGGCACTTTGATTTAAAAAAAATGCTTATTGCTGAATAATGCTGAATGATATGTTAAAAGTCAAGATGTAATTTGTAAACATCATCAAGGATCATCCAGAAAATTCAGCCTTTTGAAAAAAACGATTATGCAGATATAAAATCGCTCATTTTAAAAGAAAAATTGCTTAAATCTGACCCAGACAAATCTACGACACATGTTCAGCAATCTCGTGGTTTCAAATAAAACAGAATAGGCACGACATGCTTCGAAACTTAGAGGAAGCTAGTGCAACTTTTGAAACTCCCTCAAACCATCTGCGCAAATGGCTTCTTTACGGTCATATTTAATCCACACCTCTGATTTGTTTCGACAAAACTCGTCCGGATAACAGTCCAATACAGACATTCAGCTGCCAGTGCACGCGATTTTGTCACATTCCGAGATATTCTGAAAAATTATTTTTCTCCACCTAGATCATCAAAACGTCCCACTGTGTCGCAGTTCAACAATAATATATTTTGGAATATTACTGATATTTCGTTTTTATTCTGCCTATTGAATGAAAGAACAATAATTTAAATCACGTCTGATGATGGTGTTACAGAGATACCTGCAACCTTTTATGATGGTTCACAAATTTATATTATGCAATTCATATGGGTTTTCCAAAGTAGATTTTCTTATGCAACAGCAGATCGGAAGGGCATAAATCATGATAGAGATATTCCAGTCTTTATATATTATTGTTTTATTGCAATATATAGAGGGTGATTTTTAATTGCTTGTTTAAGAGATTTAGCAACTTCAACAACCTTAACTCTTATGTCAAGAATATGTTTTATAAATATAAGTTTTTTATACAGGATAGGCTCTAGGTATTAGATATTATCATTAACGGGGAGGGTGTTGTTGTAAAGTGTTAGTCAATCGGGGTAGGAGAATGATCTAGAAAAGTATATAGTAGCAGTTTTGGATTCATTAATTTTAACGCGCCAAAATTTACAATTTTCCTTGTGGTTTTACACAAAAATATCCTTCTGCATGATTCAGCGTTACTTTTTTAATAGACAATGTGGCCATAATGGAGGATATTCCAAATATGGGTTCCAGGCTGAAAAAAGTCACGTGATACCGGTAATTTACCCAAGGAACTTCTAACTGATAAGAAGGGAAGATACTACTGCTTTGCCTCATGAACTGTTTCATTGGCTAGCGGGGATTTACATTACACGTCTACGGAACCTTCCCTTTTTTATGCTAGAAGTTTTTACCTTGACCACGTGATCAAAACGGAGATGAAATATCCTCCATTAAACTGACAGTACTCAGCGTGTTTTGTAGCGAAATGTAACACACGAACGAAGCTAAATTTTGAAGGAGTGTGAAGATGTCTCAGGACTCTTAAAGCTTGAAAATTTTCGAAATTTTAATTTTTTTTTTAGATATTAAACTACTATGTTTTCTGAACATTTTGATATAAATTTTTCCTTGAAATTCCTATTAGAACAGAAGTTATGGCTTTTAGAATTATACACGCTCAATAGCTGAAGCGGCGTTTCAGAAACTTTTACGTCAATTTTCTCCAAATGACGTTTTTGGGCATAACACGCACGACATCTCAATTTTTTTTTCATGAAATTTTCAAAACATATGTTTCATGTTAGTCTGTATAAACTGAACCTAAAATTTCCTTCTTATTGTTCAGAAATATAGTCTTTATAGGTGATTATACTGTTGAAAATTTCTAAAATTTGCATTAACTAAATACAACTTTGTATTAAAAATAGAAATATGCTTTAAATACAAATTTATTTAGGTTCTGATAATTATTACAATGTGAAGCATAAGTAGGATCCAAAATTTTCCTTCTACTTGCAAAATTTATTTTGTAATCGTGCGCATAATCTGTTATGCCGATTTTCTGCTCGTCAAATGTCTGACATTTTGGAGCCCACTGTAAATTCTAATTATGCATCTTGCCATTTTTCAAATACCTGAAACGAAAGAACATACTTATATCTTTCATTTCAATATAAAATTTTTTCGTAAAATCAATTACATTTTAAGATATTATATATTGAAAATGTTTTTTTTTTCGATTTTTCCAATTTTAAGAGTCCTGAGACACCTTAAGCAACTTTGGGCAGAAGAATTACGTAAAATAGTTCCGAAGTTCAACACTAAGGATACGTGACACTGTTTTTTCACGGAATACTTCGTAACTTGTCCTTTTTAATTATCCTACAAAATTTGGATCCATTCCCGCTCCTAGATCGCGCTATAAAACACGCAGAGTACAGTCAGTGTAATTATGGACACGTTAAAATTAAGACAGAATATTGCACCTAAGGAGCACATCCAGCTTAAAACATATGATTTTTTTTAATAGCTGTACGTCCCTTTGATATGTTAAATGAGCATATTCATGTATAAAGAAACTATTTGATACCCATGATTCAAACTGTTTGAAACAGCTAGATGTGATTGATTTTTACTTGCATTGGACGAAGCTCCTGCTGCAAACATCCGAATATAGTGAAAGAGCTGCGCTATGGAAAATAAATTTGTAAGATTATTTCCGCATCAAAAGATAACCTGTTGTTGTTTAGAAATGCTTATGATGCACTTTTATGATAAAGTATTTTTTATTTAGGCACATTTTACTTACAAACCGGGAGCCGGCAGCACAGGTACATGGTTTGTACGGATACCGTTATTTCTTCAGGAAAACTACCAGCATATTTTCATAGAAAAATAAATCTAGTTTAAACGCGCAATATTTCTCCTTCTTTTATGAAGTTTTTCTACAAGATACTACTGGTGTCGAAAAATTTTCTGGTCTGCAAAATTCAACGAGGCGTACAACCATGAGACAACCACTTCATCGATTTGGAAGCTGAAATTCCAGAATTACCTAAAACTTGATTCCATTATATTAAAACACAATCGGTCTGCCAAGTCATATCTTTGTGGAAATTACCTAAAAACCCGATTTTACCGGCTGACTCGTAAGTTTACCATTGTGTTTTCCTGCTTCTAGTCCGCCATGTTTTCATACCATTGGGTGCAGGAAAACGCAAAGGTAAACCTATGAGTCGACCGCTGAAATCGGATTTTTATGTGTTTTCAACCAAGATATGACTTGGCAGACCGATTGCGTTTTAATATGGGTATCGAATTTTAGCTAATTCTGGAATTTCAGGCTCCAAGTCGTTGAGGTGGTTGCCTGTGTTGCCGGCTCCCGGTCTATTAGTGATCCGTGAATATTTTTAAATCCAAGTGAAGCTCAAAGGAATTCTCTTTGAAAGTCGGTATGCCATTATAATACTAAGGATCGCAAAGTCTCTTTAAAATTACAAAACTTTAAATTTTCGCGTTTTCCTTTCTAAGTGTATCCCAATATCTAATATATTTTCTTATCTACGCGTATGGACATTAACCCGTAACTGAAGGCATGAATATCCTTACGTGGTCAGAGACATAGTGTCAAAATGACTCCAATGCTATTCTTCATTTTTGTCTTTTGTAAACAGCATTGGAGTTTATTTTGGAAACGCAATATAGTCTGGAAATCATGTAATTACCAAAATATTACAAATAATTATATTAAAACTATTATAGGTTATAATATTAAGTATGTTATATGTTATAATATAATATTGTTGGAAAGATAATATAAGAAAACCCTAAACAACCTTTAAAGAGTATTTACTTCGTTTAGATATCATGGAATGACACTAATGTTAATAATTGTTAGAATTAAACATACAAAAATGAAGAATACAATACTTTATAATATTGCCGTAAGATTATTTCTTTATTCTTTTTTGATTTTTACATCATTCAAATGCAGCTGGGGCATACGGCTACGGAACATTGTCCACATACTGGGTGTTTACAAGAATTGCATAGAGTAGATGATTCCCTTTTCTGCTTTTTAAGGCAAATGATACAGTACTTTCTAGTAGGTAATTTCCCACTGCTATCTGCTTGTACTTTTTTCTCTTCTTTACCAAGTATATTCGCAATAGAGAATCTCACTTCTTGTCGGAGACTGGTATTCGTTAACCTCCATTCTAACTCTTCACTAGCAAACTGCTTTACTAGGTTCTTTATAAAATATAGCCTTTACTCTTTCCTATAGTTTCGTGTGTTCTGGTAAATAATAAATGCGGTAACTGCACTCATATCCATAAGGCGAATCAATATAGTCATTGGCCACCTTCTGGTTCTCCGACCAGCACAATATATGGCACCTTTTTTATTCAAAGCATCAACACCAGATTTGGTATTATTATAAAAAGCGATAGTTTCCGGCTTATTTATGTCTGTATCTAGGGATATTGATGAGTGCATAGACGACACTAGACATACAGCTTTGCCTTTTTTAGGAACATATGAGACCGAGGTTAAATCCTTCGAAAAGCCATAACTTGAACTCCCAACTAGTCTGCTTCGGTTTGGATGGAATTCTTTAGGTATTTCTGGGTTTTATTATGTTCCAATATAGGCTGAGATTTTTTCCTTCAAAACTTTTACAAGCTCAACTGATGAAAACAAATTGTCTGCTGTTATATTCCTGTTTGTGCCTGCGATACAAGCAGAAAAGCCCACAACTGCCTGTGATGGTTTTAGCAATATTTTATCGTCTTCTAAAAGTGTCATACAATCAGAATTCTTACCACAATATACAGGGTGTCCGGTCTCAACGGTGTCCAATGGCTAATTCGTAAACCGTTAGTCATAGACATATAGTTCCAATTACAAAAATGTTTTAAATGAGGTAAAGAAGTATTTTTAAAGCGATTTGGGTCACGAAAAACATTTATTTAAAAATTACGAAATTTAAATTTTTATACGGTCCCCCGGTCCTATAAGTGATATTTAGTAAACTTTTCCTATTCCTCTAACAAGTACGGCAAAAAAAGTTCCATTCAGCTAACACTAAAATTGACCGAGTTATGATATTTTCAATTTTATGACTTAAACCACTTTTCTATAACTGAAAACAGATGAGTTGGACCAAGCTTTCAGTGGTCGTACGCGAAGTGCTTAAAGTATTATAAAGGGCGTTCACTCCAAACGATGTTCAATAGCTAATTCCTAAAGCGTCAGTCAAAGACATATAGTTCCAATTGCAAAAAGGTTTTAAATAATTTAAAGAAGCATTTTTAAAGAGATTTAACAGAAGGTTCTTCCCCGTATAAATATTACAGTAGTGTTAATTTTTAGCAATTAACTTTCAGATTGGTTAAAATAATTGAAGAAGCGAGTTTCAAAACTCGCCTTATCGAGAAAATCAAATTTTGGGAAATCGCGTAAAGCCTTTAAATGCGCCCATTGGTATTTTTTGAAAATTTGGAGATTGGTGCAGTTATACTAATAGAATAGATTGATAGAGAAACACGATTTTTTAAATTTCGGATAAGGTCAGTTTCGAAACTGACGTCCTCAATAATTTAATATATGTTTTGATATAACAATATTTTTCCCTAATTTTAAATTAAAAAATAATTAAAAAAATAACTGATCTAATGAATATTTGCTGAGGGGAGAGACAGTGGAATTTTCAGAAGGGGTAATGTAAAAAAAAATAATAATTATTTTTATTTTTATCGTTACAATAAAATGACAAATGGAATAAAATCTTAAAAAAAGAAAAGTTAATTAAAAAGAGAGAATGTGGGCGGTTATATGATGTCCGACCTTTAATGCATAAATCTGTGCTCTATTAGAACAAAATATTAAAATATTGTAGCAATTTTATTATGTTTATTTAAATCATTGAAGTAATAGCGCAGGTTGAATCATATAATTCAAATAATTGATGTTTATTGTAAAAGAAAATAAAAGTGAAACGAAGATCATTTTCAAAAATGGACATATTAATTTCCTTAACATATTCAGAGCAGCCATTCAAGAGTTATGTATAAAAATATAGGCATACAAAAAAAAAAAAAAAAAAAAAAAAAAAAAAAAAAAAAAAAAAAACATTAAGATGGTACAAACAAATTGCTTACAAATTGAGCTTTCTTGTGTCTGTGCTTGGCGCGGGAAGGATGGGGGGGGGGGGGGCGGAATGTAACAAAATTTGGAGCGGAGATTTCAGGAGGAATTGATACGGCTGTTTAGTGTTCATTACTACAACATATATTGCTGCATAAAAAGAAAAATGTAGTTTTCAAGATTATAAACTTTGTGTGTATGAGAGCCAGTGAGGGAAAGTTTAAATTGCAATTTCAGGTGGAATTTAGATTATGGATTACTTTTTAATTATTGCAGCGATAGAGAAGACGGACCCTTTTTTCCCAAGTTTTACAGCGCGATAATTCTTTGCACATCAGTAGATTTTCGCTTTTTTTTAAGACTTCATCTAAATTAATCGGCCCCTTAAATTTCTACTTCCCCAATTTTTGCTTCATCTGCACGGAAAGTTAAAAATCTATAGAGGTTTATATATATATTTTTACTATTCTACTCTATTTGTCTAATTAAATAATGCATCTTCTAAAACTCCACGCCCATTAAAAATTTTATTTCTTAATTATAACAATTATTAGAGCATAAAGATGTAATAATTTAAAAATATTATTAAATTTAAAATCATTTAAAAAGATTCAAATTTATAATTTATATAAACAATTATAGATTTCAATTATAATTTTATTTAAATATAAATTACTGATTAAATTAAAAATACATAGACAAACTCTTAAATTAAAAAAATATAAAAAATTATATTAAATTTAAAATTATTAAAATTAATAACTTTATTAAAATGTTAGGAAAATTTTCTACGTTGTCTTTGTAGTTAGCCGTTACTTTATAGTTATAGTAAGTTACTAATCATTTCAATCCTCCCTACAATTTATACCCCCCCCCCCCCCAACTTTGGCTCGTCCAATACATACTGTCTAAAACTATGTATGTATTTTTCCCTATATTTTATTTTATTATGCAAGAAATAACTAACCAATCTACCACATCAACCCCCTGAAAATTCTACTCTCTCTTTCCCCAACTCACGCGAAAACACCCGTTCGCTATTGTTAATCCCAATGAAGTATTTTTTTTTTTTTTTTTTTTTTTTTTTTTTTTTTTTTTTTTTTTTTACATAGCTCGTCGCAGAATATCCCCCCCCCCCCTTCTGTTGTAGATGATACAGATTACTTTTTTTTTATTGTTCGAGCGTGGAGGCGGTATTTACACATTAAATTTCAAATAACGCAAGTTAATATTTAGAATTAATTGATTGGATAAAAAAAAAAAAAAAAAAAAAAAAATCCAAACAGAAAACTAATTTAATATAATTCTATTAATTCTAAGATAGTTTAGTTTTTCTAATTCTTCTGGTCCTCATACGAATCACTTTTTTTATCGAAACTCTATCCTCTGATGGCTTTCGTCAAGCACGATTACCGCCAAGAATTGTCACTTTGATGCTGAAACTCTCACCAATCAAATTACGAGATACAGCATAAATTGCAAAATGTGGTTGGAATTTTTTTTTTGTTTTAATCTGTGAGGATGAACAAAATCTCAAAATATATTTGTAATGTTAATTTACTATCAATGTTTAATGTTAAATTTTATATCTGACGATTTTTTTTATTTCTAGTAAATTTGTGACTGCCCCCTATTTTGCAGCAAAAAAGATACTCCAACTTTAAACATATATTACTCGGTCAGTTTTAATCGCAGAGGAATGGGACTTTTTTTGTCTTAATTATCAGTGAAATAGGATATTTTTACTAAATATCACTTATAGGACCTGGGGACCGTATAAAAATTTAAATTTCGTAATGTTTTAAAAAATGTTTTTCTTGACCCGAATCGCTTTAAAAATACTTCTTTACCTCATTTGAAACATTTTTGCAATTGGAACTATATGTCTATGACTAACGGTTTAGGAATTAGCCATTGGACACCGTTGAGACCGGACACCCTGTATATAGCCATTGAAGAAGTAATTGTTTCTGGCATCAGTTAAAGCCATTATGTTCAGTCCATATTTACATGGCTTATTAGGCATGTACATCTTGAATTTACTTCTTCCTCTAAAACTAAGAAGCATCTCATCGATACATGCTAAAGTGCCAATACTGTAAGGTGGTTGAGATTTGTGATTAATTTTTCGAAAATCTCTGATATTAATGCCACTGGATTTTCCCTTAATCGTTGTTCTTTATCGTACTCAACTGTACCGTAAAGGATTTTTTAATGAAGCAGAAGACAGTAAATACTACTTTTTCCAATATTTAATTGATAGTTTTCACAAATTCACAAATAAAATATCGGCTTAGGGGTCACAATACATACTCGTCGAGTATCACAAGCTCAACAGGTAAGAGAAAATCAACAACATATTCCCTGCACAGAGGGAAAAACAGAGTACGTGTTTCCATTTATCCCGCAGAGGGAAAATGGCTGGAATATTCAGATTCACTTTAGCACAACTGAAATATATGCAATTAAAAATTATAAAAGCAATTTAAAAACTAAACATTCTCCCGGCGTTGAAAGCCGAAATGGTTTCAAAAATTTACTCTGTAGGTAATTTACATAACTTAGTAATTGGCCTTTTCAATTCACTATTTTCAGTTCACAAGAACATTTTCATCAGGTCCAGGATGTGTTTTAATCCCTCTAGCTAATTTCCATTGTAAAGGGGAAATACCTTCATTTTTTATTTTAACTAAATCACCTATCTTAATATTAGTCTCTTCTTTAAGCTATTTTACTCTCTGTTGTAGGGTCGAAAGGTACTCATTGCTCCATCTTTTCCAAAAGTGTTGGAGCATTTTCTGCACTAATTGCCACGTTATCAATCTTGATGCACGTACCTCTGAAATATCAAATTCTGGTACTAAAGTAAGAGGAGCACCAATTAAGAAATGTCCAGGGGTTAATGACTGTAAAACATTAGGATAAGAACTTAAAGGACGAAGGGGTCTAGAATTTAAACAGGCTTCGATTTGAGTTAAAATAGTCGAAACTTCCTCAAACGTTAAAACTCAATTGCAAACGGTTCTTTTTAAATGAAATTTCTTCAATTTAACACCAGCCTCCCAGAGTCCTCCAAAGTGAGGGGCTGAGGGTGGATTGAAATGTCAATTTATTTCTTCCGAACTTAAGTACTTTGCCATTTCTTAATTATGCTGAGAAGAAGTTCCAAATTTATACCATTCTTTCAACTCCTTGCTCGCACCGACAAAATTTTTGGCACAATCGCTTACAATTTCCTTTAGTTTCCCTCGTCTGGCTATAAATCGCTTGAGACGAGCAAAAAAGGCCTGAGTAGATAAATCAATTACTAATTCAATGTGAATTGCATGGGTAGAAAAACATATAAATAATGAAATATAATACTTAAAAGATTTTGTACCTCTACCTTTTCTAAATTTACATAATATAGGTCGTGCATAGTCAGTCCCTGTAACAAAGAGCGGACGGGTAGGTTGCACTCTAGTAAAAATTAAATCTACCATGATTGGTTTAGGCATAGAAGCAGAAGCACTAGCACAAATTACACAATTCTTTACAAATTTTCTTACAACACTTCTTCCACTTAGAATCCAATATCTCTGTCTGATAACGCACAATTGTAGTTGAGGGGCAGCATGAAAGTGTTATAAGTGAAAATATCTGATAATCAACACAGCCACTGCATGATTTTGGGGTAACAATATTGGATGAATTTGATCTTGTGTAAGATTTGAATGACAAAGAAGTCCTCCCACTCTGAGTATTCCTTCTCCATCAAGAATTGAAGAAAGATTGATCAATTTGCTATTGCGAGGTAATTACTTACCACAAGTCATACATTTAATGTCGTCAGTAATTGATGACTTTTGAACTAATTTCATTATCACTTTTAAGGTACTCTGAATTTCTATGTTGGTAAGAAAACCGAAGTTTCTTTTTGAAACAGGTAAATGCGAATTCGTAAGAAATCTCAAACACACGTTTTAGCTTAGTAAATGTTTATATATGTGAGAGAATAAGCATTTCCTCACTTAACTGAGCTAAGCACAAAAATAATCCTTTCTTTCCTCTAAAGGCTTCGTTACACAAAACACTCCCTAATTGCTGTTTTGGAGATGTGAAAGATGGATCACTAAGCCAACTCGGGTCATTACACAAGTCATGAAATGATAATTCTGAGAGTGATAGACCTCTTGATGCACAATCTGCTGGATTGCATGATGCCAGCACTGAGACGGAACAAGTTGTTGTATTTCCGCGACACGATTCGCGACCAAAGTTTGCCATCTTCTTGATTCTGTTACTAGTCAAGAGAGAACTATTGTTGAATCTGTCCATCAGTTAATTTTAGAGATTTCGAGGCACAATGAGTCTAGAACAGTTTTTACCAAACGGGCTGACAGCAGGGCAGCACTCAGCTCTAATTTAGGCAAAGCTATTGTTTTTAATGGTGAAACTCTTGTTGTTGCAGTTAATATTCTAACTGATACTGTCGAATCATTTGATAAGGATCTTAAATAAACTACTGCCCCATATACCATTAAGGATGCGTCACTAAATGAATGAATTTTAAATTTGCTAGCTGATTGAATAATTGCTAATACATAATAGATGTTAAACATGCAAGTTCTTCCCGAATTTTTATCCACCTAGTTTTTATGAGTAATAGGACAGGATCGTCCCATGTCAGATGAAGACTTCAAAGTTCCTGAAATACATTTTTTGCAGAAATTATAAAGGGAGAGATCCATCCATGTGGATCAAACATTTTGTCTATGCCTGAATATATAAATCTCTTTGTAACTTCTTTTAATATTGGTTCTATAGTTAGACTAATTTTGAAGACATCACGATTTGAGTCGCATTTTAATCCTAGCACTTTTATTGAATCATCGTTTTCAATTGACAAATCGGTTTTAGACTGAATTAAACTTTCAGGAATGTTTTTATAGTACAATAATATCGTTTGATATCCACTTAGGTAATTCAAATCTGCCTCTTTTCATTATTTCTTGTAACTCGGATATTAATTTAATAGCTTCTTCAGGACTTGATGCACCTGTAAGTAAGTCATCGACATAATAATCACGCAATACAACGTTTGATGCTAAAGGGAATTTTAGTTTTTCATCCAACGCTAATTTCTGTAGATCCTTAGTAGCTAAATATGGGTTAGATGTTAATCCATATGTTACTGTTGTGAGACGATATTCACTAATATCATCGGAAAATTTATCTTTCCAGAGAATTCGTTGAAAATCTTGATCTTCAGGAAGTATTTTAATTTGACGAAACATTTTAGCAATATCAGCGTGTGCTATCAGCTACATCGTGTGTGCGGAATCTCAACAACAAAAAATATATATAACTCTTGTTGAATCCTAGGTCCTACAATTAAATTTTCATTAAGAGAAACATTATTTGTTGTTTTTGCACTCCCATCAAACACAACTCTAAGACGTGTTGTCGTGCTAGATTTTCTTATGACTGGATGATGTGGAAGATAATAAACTTCATTAGCGGGGTTGTTTTAATTTTGACCTTCGGCATTTTCTCCATATGTCCTATATCAAGGTATTCATTCATAAATATATAATAATTTTTATACAAATCAGGTTCTCTAATAAATCTTTTTTCTAAGTTTAGAAATCGTTCCATAGCTAGTGATTTTAACTCCCCTAATTCTTTACATTGCTTTTTAAATGGCAAACGCACAATATATCTTCCATTCGAATCTCGTGAATGGGATGTATCAAAAATTTCCTCACAACATTTTTCTTCATTTGTGTATATTTCCTTCGAGGGAATATTTTCTAACTCAAAGAACCTTTTCACATAATCTCTTTCGATATTTGCAAAATTAAATATAATATTTGATTTATTTTCTGAAAATGTATCACTATCGCCAGTTTTTAACCACTCGTAATCCGAATTTACTGCTAAAGGAAGTTCTAGTTTCCCAAATATTATTTTTCTCTAAATAGACATAATGATAGAGACACGCCAAATAATAAGTCTATTGGGCCTCGATCATTCCATTTAGGGTCACTAATATTAAGTTCTTTAAGTGACTGAATGAATTAATATCATATGATACAACTGGTTAATTACTCGTTATCTTTTAAAAAATACAAAAAGTACCTAATTGTTTGTTTTGTTTATTAAAATGTGGAGAAAATTCTAATCTTACAACTGCACGAGTCTCTTCGGAATATCCTATTCGCAAACATTTAATCTGTAAAATAGCTGAATTTCTTTCTATTCCTAATAATTGTATCGCACCCTCACTTAAAAAATCACTGGTACTGCCAACATCTATAATGCAACGCAATAATTTATTGCCTCCATAATTATCTTTCATATTTATCAGCGCAGTTGCAAGTATGCCAAATGATTTTGAGTACATTTCACCAAGGCAAGAATTTATTAAGATGTTTACATTACTAGATGATTCCCTAACAGCTTGACTGTTTTGATTCGAGGATTGAGGCGTTACTTGGTTTGTTTTTTATATCTGAATAATTTGTTTCTCGCCTTTCATAATGTAATAAGCTAATTGATTGACTCTGCAAATTACATTGCGAACAAACAAATTTTGACTGCAATTAAATAATTTGTATTCTGAAGATAAACACGCAAAGCAGAGATTTTTATTTTTTACAAATTACACTTTTTTGAGAACAGATAACTTTAGAAACTCATTGCATTTAAATATTTTATGACTATGTGATGAATAATATTTACACTCAATATTATTAACAGAAGTAGTCATTGCTGTTAATTTAGGATAACTGTTTTTCTTATAATTAATATTTCCCTTCGCAGATGGTAATGAACGAGCATAATCTTTCAGAAAATTTATGAATTGAACTAACGTTGGAAGTTCGTCATTTTTAACTGACGCTCCCACCATTATTTAATATTATGATCAACTTTTTGCAATATTAAATAAATCAATAGAGTTTCCGAATGCCACTTGCCTTTTGATCCAATATTTCAAATGAACCGACACATTCATTTGCCATTTTCACCAAATTGTGTATTGCTGCGGGTGTGTCACATTGCACGAATGAAAAATTTACTAATTTTCTAATGTGGCTGTATATTAATTAACGTATGTTGGAATATCTTTCAGATGGCAAGTCCCACGAGACTATACTTCGAGTTTTCAATAGTTATTGATTTTATTATTTTCAAGGCGAGTCAGTCGAGTCAGTTCTTGAAAAGATAATTTCAAGTAATGCAGCTTCTGAGCTGGCGATAGATTTCCGTTATTATAGATGTTAGCATTAAATAAATCTTTATAATCAACCATTCATGCTTTTTACCACTAAATGATGGTAGATAAAAATTTGTAACTTAGTTTCATTAACCACCTTCTTTGGATTGTCCACATTTATTTTTCTAGCTGTAGTTGCATGTTCGATTTTTACTATCAATTCATCAAAAATGTCTTGTTGTTCATCCTTCTCCTCTATAAATGAATCGATGTCTTTTTTTTTTCACACGCAAAAAAATCGTCTTAAAAACGTCTTCAACTCTTCCTTTAATTTTTCCGTTTCTTTTTTCAATAGTTGAAGTTGTTCTAATTCACACACATTCAGATCAGTTTTAAGGAATTTATTTTTCAATCTCGTTATTGCCAATTTCAGCACTCGTTTATCGGTTGCTATTATTTTTTATCCAT
Source organism: Maratus speciosus (assembly GCA_963932465.1). Taxonomy (NCBI): domain Eukaryota; kingdom Metazoa; phylum Arthropoda; class Arachnida; order Araneae; family Salticidae; genus Maratus; species Maratus speciosus. The sequence continues at coordinate 186,002,451 of OZ010800.1, forward strand.
TTTTTGTCTCGCACTATTCTAATTTGGCACACTTCCAATGATTTCACGATTTCACTTTCGAACTAATTTTAGATACGCATTATTCTTTTAATTTTCTGTACTTATTTCACAATACTCCGGCTCGACGGACCATATGTACCGTAAAGGTTTATTGAATGAAGAAGTAGACTGTAAATACTGACTTTTCCACTATTTAATTGAAAGTTTTCACACATTCACAAATAAAATATCCGCTTAGGGTTCACAATACACACTCTTCGAGTATCACAAGCTCAACTGATAATGAAAGAGAAAACCAACAACAAATTCCCTGCACAGATGGAAAAACAAAGTACGTGTTTTCATTTATCCCTATGCACTATGCAGAGGGAATATATTGATAAAATATCTGAAGGTACTGAGTAGATGATTATATTCAAGGACAAAAAAACAACGTGATGTACCGAGCCAATGAACAACGCGGTGTCTTCTTGGCTTTCGTCTCCAGTTACGGGTTAATATGCTCCAGCTAATGTTAGAGGGTATACGATTAAGCATTTAATAAATTAGATATCAGGATCATGCGGACTACAAAAGGTGGTTTTTTTAAGTGCTTCTGCACAGATTGTATATGCTGCTGAAAATCCAAGAATTTATTTCCAATTTTGCATGACTTATAACGTTCTGTAATCGTAGCAAGTTTCTAAACCTATTGTTTTCACCCATTCAGTTCTTTTTCACATATTTGCGTTGCCTTGTTATAGGAAAATTTTTAGATAGGGGTATTAAAATCGAAATTCCATTTAGTGTTTAGAAAATACTCTGATATTTGAAAAGATATTATTTAAAAAAATATATATGAATAGACGGACGAAAGTTTGGCTGTATACGAAATACTTTATAAAATTTTCAGGCTTCGTAACAATAAATACATTGTGTTTGCATTTAATATTACACAGGAATAAAGCAAAATTTTATATTTCATTCAAGGCCTTTAAATCAGGAGCACTCAATCATATTATGTAAATATTAAAAAAATATATATTTTAATCTAATTATTTAAAAGTTATAGGTGACAATAACACGTTATAGCTTCTTTAATAATATATATATATATATATATATTTATTTATTGAAATACAATTTTCGTGAATTCTTTAATTCAATAGGTCTTATTTTTTAAACATTAACAAGCCTTGAATGAAAATGTTTAGATATTTATAACTATATATTTCCAGATAAAAATTTCATGTGTTCTAAGAAAGTATAAATACAATGTCTTTTGCATTAAAAAGTTTTAGGTTGTTGTAAAACCTGTTGCCAATAAAAATGAATATTTATTTAGTGTTTAATTAAATATAAATTTCAAGTTTCACTCTCCTTTATATGCTTTTTTTTCTTATTTAACTTAAGTATTTTAATCTTTACAGGCATTTTCGGGAAAAGAGAGAAGAAACTACAGTATGAATTTGCTGATGAAGCTTGGGAAAAAATTATTAAAGAATGCTGTGAAATGCTTTCTCGACGGAATATTAAAAGAGCGTCATTACTGCAATGACATATTTGCAATGGTGCTATTAACACACCAACTCACAATCGATCAATGATGCTGTTGGACTAGCAAAGGAAAAAATTGCAACAGCGTAAACGCAGGACGGACTGACTATGTAAACTTTTTCAACATGTGATTTATGTAAATTAATTTATATTATGTTATTTAATAATAATTCATTCCAGTGCCGCCTGATGCAATTTATTTTAATTTGCATTTCGAAAATGTTTACGACATACAAGGTGGTCTTAATTAAAGTATGTGGCTTAGAGTTTAATTACAAAAAAATATATTGTTGATAACGCAGCAACATTTCTTGTACGTACTAATTAGACCACGAGAAAGCAGTTTCAAAGGCAAAAGCAAAAAATGATTAATTTTTCGAAACACGTGGTAAAACTGGCGCTACGGTCATATTTTCCACAAGAGATAAAACAAAATACGTAAAAAAGTTCTTTTTACTTTGAATATCAAGCACCACAATCATCTATGCCTGAATTGTGTTTCGAGTCTGCAACCTGTGGTAACTATCTCCATCGCCACCAGAAGATGAACGTTTAACAGGATTAAGCATAATTTATCGGACTAACATTGAAGTTTTACGTCCATTTTACTGGTTATAATCAATCTGCCTGCGTCACTTTCACCCATGGTGCTAAAAATGCGAACTACATTTTTTATCGATTTCTCATCTAAATAGGTTGTATATGAAATAGTGTTCCATTTGCACCTGTATATTCATTATTATTTAGCTCTAAACACATATACTTCAACTACGGCCTCTTTGTATTTTATTTTACAAATACCGTATTTATCCATGTACAATGCACATCATAGTACTTTAACTCAGAAAATAGAGAATTTAGCTGTTATGTAATTGATTCACGAGAAAAATAATATTTGGAGACAAGTTACCGTATTTACTTTTGCATAACCTTTCATATTAACAGTAGCATAAAATACTATAAATTGTTGGTTTCTGGAATACAGATTTTTTTACATTAGCATTCTTGATTTAAAATATTTATTGATACTAACATAAAATAGTACTTGTAGAAAGAACGAAATATCCTACGCCAATCATAGGTTATAAAACACTTTACAACACTAATTAAAAAATCTTTTTTTATAAATGAGATAGCTAAATAACCATTACGCAAAGGAGCCTATTTTTGTAATGTTAGCACTCGCATAGATTAAATCTCTCCCATTACATGTTTTGCTAAATAAGTTTTAAAAACAAATCTACTACTGTATATTGTAAAACGCATCTGTTATATTTCTTCGTATGGGAAAAATCACGCTTTTTATATTTATTTACAGATTTTATAGCAGGTTCTGTAAAAATCACATTATTTCGAAAAAATATGCTATACATTTGCAATCAAATTCTTTTACACATTAAAACATGAATTATTTCACAAAGTTTAAATTAATTTCGTTTTAAATCCTATTGTCAATATTTGCAAGTATATTTTATGTTACACTTTCATTAAAATTATTTGAGTGTGTGTTATCATGTAAGAAATGAAAGTTTCGAAGTGAAACGTTTGTACACGCGTGGGATTATTCAGTCTCATGCGGTATCTTCTACCATTCCTAGCAAAGAAAGAAGTGGCATTACTTCACTCGTGTCTTCTAGACCTTGACTTTATACATGTTCAAGGTAGATTAGAATCGTCCTTAAAAAATGTATCCATTTTTTCGAAGAAAAAATGGGATTTAGGTCAAATCTATTCCGGCATGTGTGCTTACTAGATAAGAAACAAAAACACATAACTCTGTAAAAATTCATATTCAGCAATTGCGGTGTTTACTGGTAATGTGTGTAAAGTCGTTCGTGAAACCATTAACGCGATGTATAAATTTTATATGTGTTTTTCGCTATAACTGGCGGTTGACCTTCATTATGTTTCTCAGTTAACTGATTCTGAATTTCCCAGTTAGTTTCTTTTTTCACGCTGCATTTGAGGTTGTCTCACATCTTTTACAGTCATAAACAAAAAGAGTTAGAAAACGATCTGTGATTTCCATGGAAACTGGTGACTGTGACTATGAAGATGAACTGCCAGTTGAAGAAAAATGAACTAAAATACACACAAGATTAGATCTGTTTAAAAATTCATACTATAAAGGAAAACGTACTTATTCCAGTTATCGATCATAGTAAGTAGTTTAACCAAATTGTTTTGTGTGCTTCTGTAAATGTATAACAAATGCTACCCACTCTAAAATCTATAGATAAAATCAAGTGCACTTCATTCATTTCATTCTGTTCCAGTCGTAATAATTTAATTAAATTCCTCCAGAATCAATTTTTCCATATAATATAGTGTAACGGGAATAATTTGGCCATCTGTGTAAACGAATAACAAATTCTGCTTAGTCTAAATTCGTGAGATTGCATATAGTCATCCGTAATAACATGTTTCAGATACTTTATAATAATAAAAAAAACTATCCTAAAATGTTTTTCCCCCAGATACCATAATGTAATGGGATTGTTTTGTGTGTCCCTGAAAACAAACTATAAATTCTACACCCTTGCTTTTCAATTCCGAACGTTCAATAGTAAACATCGAGCACATATAAAAATGCACAGCACTCCGAGAATATTTAAGAGAGTTAGAGCATGGACAGACAGACAAACCGAATTCATAAAAACTTTTAAACTATGTTGGATAGTTTTATAAAAAGACAGAATTGTGAAAAGTCAAGGCAATGGATCATGTACTGTGTACTTAAGTTCATTATTTTTCAGAAGGTATGATGACAATATTAAGAGGTCGCGTTTAACAGCCGCTTTCAAACTCAAAAGTTTACATTATAAAAGAGCAAACAACAATACAGCTGTAATACGAAAAATCTATGTTGTCATATTTTTTATACTATTATACAGGAATGAATAAAACTACTAAAAATAAGCTCCGAAAGTGGTGATTGAGCAATTTAGTGTATACATAAGCATGTATGATATAAATTTAAAAGCAACATTAAAAACGCCTGACTATTCAAACTTAGAGCAGACTAGTTTCGGCAACCTTTAGCGTACCTTCCTCAGTGCAAAGAATAAAAGAAACAAACTCATTTATATAGAGGAGAAGCGTATTCAACTGAGAAGTTCATTAACTGATGGGGAAACAGTGCGCATTTTCCTGTTTCCCCATTGGTTAATGAACTTCTCAGTTGAATCCGCTTCTCCTCTATATAATTGCGCTAGATTCTGTTATTCATTGCACTAAGGACGGTGGTGCGCTAAAGGCTACCGAAACTAGTCTGCTCAAAGTTTTAATATTCTGGTATTTTTAAATTGCTTTTAAATTTATATCATTCTGCGCCAAGTAGAATCTTAATAATTATATAAGCATGTATGGTTTGATACTTAAAAAATATGTGATGTATTATGTGCATAAAAATTTTAGCCCTAATATCATTAAGTGCATATTTTACTGGACTAAATACGGTATTTCGTTTGAGTTTTTAACGTTTTCATGTATCGATGGAAAACTGTAAATGTTAATATACTTGTTTCATCACTTCTTAATAAAATATGTACGCGAGTTATATCACGCCTTGGATTATAGAGCAAGCATTAGTAGAATGTTTTTTTTATTCGTGAGTATTTTACTTTAGTTTCTTAATTTATTTATAAGCTAAAAACAACTCATATTGTTTTCTAACTGTTAATTTAAATTTCGTAAATTACTGACGAAGACAAAAGTGCATGTTTTAAATTTAAATTATCTATTCTAACAATTTAAAATGTGTAAAATTCATAGTAGTTATACTTTAAAGGGTAACCAATAAAAAAAAAATATTTTAGACATTATTAACAAAACATGCTTTAATAAATGATAATTAAAACTGGGGGCAATTAAACAAATATGATTTATTTATGAATTACTTTGCAATAAATTTATATTTCATGTCAGCAACTAAAATTAACAACGTAAGACTAACTAAGAACTAATTTCACGTTCCTCTAAAAAATTTTTTCGAAAGCAAAATGCCCACTGTGTTATCGTCTGCCGCTTGGCGGTTGGTCTCCTGAACGAAATTCTGCCTGTACATTAAGAGAAAAGCAATGGGATTTTTAAAGGTTACAAGTATCAATTAGGATTTACCTGAATACTTTTGACCTTCAAGGTTGTTCTGTCGGCCTTTTCCCAGTCCAGCTTTATCTTCGTCAGAGCCTAAAGGGTGGCTTACACAGCTACTAACCAGGAAACCACGCCATTAGTGTAATATGGAAAATATCTAAATAAGCAGTAATCGAAAAGGATAGTGAAAGTATTTTTTGTCGCATAAATCATTTGTCCTTCCCTCGTCTTTATCGAGATATAAAGTTATAAAGTTTACTTATTTATATATTTAATATATGTATTATTTTTTTAACTAATTGGATATGTTTATTTCAACATTACTGGTGACGAGTCACATCTTGTAGTGGGTGCCTTAACGTGACGGCATCAACGATAGGGAAGTGTTTCTGAAGGGGCAATATTTCAAGTAACGAAAATTTCGGAAGATGGTACTGGCAAATTTAAACGTTTGGGTGTTGAATTCTTCCGATTTTGTAAGCATTTCGTTCGACGTATATTCAACAGTGTACTGGTGGAAGGAGGAGTAGATAGTTTCATCGTAAAATCATCATCAAACTCCAGTAATTTGTGCATTTCCAGTTTACTTAACCACAATGCTAAGACATGATTCGCTGGGTTAGTGCAAATTCAGGTACTTTCATTTAAAACGCATTTGCAATTTTGTTTTTCGCAGGAGGTTGACCATTTTAAACATTGCACTAAATTTTAGTACATGAAATGTTGTAGGTGCCACGATTTTCTATGCCTCTTTTTTGTTATTGTTGTTATTCAGTACCATACTTTGAAAACCATTTTATGGAAGGCTTCATTCATTTTTATATTACTATATCTAAATATGTTTTGTATTATATGTTAATCTGATTAATAAATCTTTTGAATAATAACCACGACTTTTTTCTCCAAAATTAAATAAATGAATAGAGAGCAAACATAAGAAGAAAACTGAAAGAGCATTAAGACTATATATCTCGATAACATGCAGTAGGGTTCAAATGATTTATGTTCCAAAAAACAAGTTTCACTATGCTCTTTCGATTTTTACTTACTTAGATTTATTTCCTTATAAAACTAAGACATTGTTTCCTGGTCAGGGCTATTTGTATTCATATGTATTTTCTCGGTAAGAAAATTAAAATTACTAACTTCAATTGCTTTAATATATGGTTTTTCAATGTCATTATTCAACTAATGAAAAATTAGATATATTTTACTTGCTATTTCATATGCCAAAATAAATATATTAGTTTTTTTTTTATTATTATTCTACAATATTCTGATATTTACACTCTAATTATAATATGTTATATTTGATATTGGGAAGTTAAAATAGAAATAGTAGTCACAATTAAATTTAAATATTAATTTTACAACCATTCAGCCGATTTATTTGCGTTAAAAGGAATTTTGAAGATTTATGCAATAAATTAATGTGTTCTCACTGCTGATATGCTATGGATTTTATCATTAATCGTGAACGATTCATAATTAAAATTAGAATCCTTATACTAAAATTCCAATATAATGTCCATCGTAGAGGATTTTATACAATTCTTTTAGATTTAGAACAGTTATTTATGAGTAATTTTAATACTTTTGTAAAGAAAATGAAGTTTTGTATCTTCCAATACAATGTATGGACATTTTTTATAATTCGTAAATATTACGACGTTTTGATTTATTTTAACACATAAATTTGTAAAATAAATATTTAAAAAATCATTTTATAAATTATGCATATGTAAAATCTGTTGTAATGTAATTGATATAGTTTATAACGTAAGAATTATAATGAAGTGTTCTTTTACGTAAACATAATTGTATTTATGGTATATGTTATTAATGTATGAAAATAAAATGTTAATCACCCACAATAAAAATTTTGTTCCTATAGTAGTTGTTACTTATTTTGTAATTGTGTTTCTATTTTTATTAAATTTGTATTTAAATAATCTATAAGCAAAAAATGTTTACTCAATAATTAATCTTAATGAATCAGATATAATAACAGAATTACAATTAATTATTAAGACAGAAAATAAAGCAATTATCTACGCAAATATGGATTTTATTTTCGTGTTTCTAAAATTAACGGCATGATATTTTAAACACTAAAATCCTAGTTTTCCAAATATATAAAATAACACACGCTAAAATGACGGTTAATGTATACCACATATTAAAACATTAAAAAGAATTTGGGAAAATCAATATAGTGCAAATATCAAGATTGAAATTTAGTATTTCCATGTACTAATATTCAGCTAAGTTAATTTCAGAATTTCGGAAATTCGACACGGTGGAGAATACTATACAAAAATGCTGTTATACAAAATCTAATTTCGGTATTTTCTTTTAATTACTGCAGATAAAGCATCACAAGATATTCCGATTTCTAAAATATTTCGATCTTTAATGATCTCTCTATTCCAATAACTACAGGGTTTGTGATCAATAGCCTTCCCTTAATTATCTCGTGATAAATACATATTCCATAAGCATGGAAGTGCAGGATGTGAATCATAGTATTAAGAAATGTTTCAAATAAATATACTCTGAAAAAGAGGATGGAAATATAGATTTGAGACAAAATAATAAAATCAGTTAATATAAACATTTTGTAAACTCAAATTGCTATTTAAATTACTTAAAGGCGTTTTTTATGTTCACAATAAGATACATTTAAAACCAAGTACTCTGAAGCATCTGCAAATTCACGCTTCTGATCGAAGCTTCAAAATGAAAAAGCAGGGTGGATATGCTGTCCGACTGTTCCCAAGATATACCGAAGTGCGAGATTTCAGGTTATTCTTAGTATACTATAACGTGTTTTTGGAATGACGTAGGATAATGTATCGATACAAGCCAAGCATATTTAGTACGACGTAAAATTTGTCTTGATTCCATAATTATTAATTTTAGAAAACTTGATAATTTTTTTTTCACTACACTTGCTAATTATGCATGGAACGATACGTTATCGTACGTCATTCCAAAAAAAAATTATAGTATATTGAGAATAACCTGAATATTTTTGGAAACTTTGGAAAAGTCCGACCGCATAGCCTCTCTTTTTTTTACATTGAAGTTAGAATCCTCCCACCTCGTACAAAGGATTTTAATTCTGACTTTAATCGTTTTAAAGTTGATAATAAGCATGAATTTGATTGAATTTACTTGTTTTAATTGCATTTCATTACACATAGTAAAAAAAACTGTCAGTAATTCAAATAGTATTTTGTGTTGTAAAATTTTTTAAAGTTGAAATTTTAAGGTGCCTTTTGTGGTTAATGATATGATTTATATCATTGAAAATTTTTACTTTGGATTGCAAATTATAATTCAAAACTTAACCTATCTAAGATTGCATCCTCCAGCGTAATATTGCAATTTCGTCAATAAAAATGTTTGCCTGTAAAATGTACTACAAGAACGTTTTCGTTTCAGAAACTCAATTTTTATGAATTACATGTTTTACAAAAAATTAGCTAGCAAATCTAACTTGAAATTGCACCGAAATTTTCAATCAAAAGACCCAAATTCATATCTGATCCTGTAATGAAAATACAGAATAGATTTTGAACACTGGTAGACCACTGGTCTAGTTTGGACACGAGTATGTTGCATTATCACCTTTACAGTTTAAGCAGCGTTCAGAGATTTCACAGGATTTATCATGGAGTCCGACTTTTGCATAAAGTGGACAGGTAACGTATCCACGATAAGTTGTTGTAGTATGTCCATATTGTTAATATTTTAATCAACGGAAAGTGTTAGGAATATTAGGTCTAAAAGAACAGCTTAGGTACTACCTTATAGGTAGGCTTCTATAATTGAAGGTGGTAAAATAGGACTACTTAAACTGAGAATAATATGCTTCGTATCAAGTACTTGCCCATTCTAACGGATAGTAATGCGTCGAATATCTATAACAATTTCATCTTTTATATTTCGCAGGAGTTCTTTCTTTGTAGAAACTAAATGTTCTGGTTCATATATTACCTCACGGCAAGTATTTAGAGTTTGATATGCCTTAACAAAAACAGAAAAAAACCCCAAATTTATTGCAATTTGAGATAAATTGCGACTGGCTGGGTGAAAAGGCTTCAGCAGGCAAAATCGCAAGCTGCAAATTTTTGAGCGAATGGCCATTTCAAAAACAGACTGAATGTGTTTACAATAAGGAAAGGTGAAATTCTGTTAAAAGAAGTATTAGACATACTATCATTGTGTTTGATTACAATGAAGTGATAAATAAATAATCTGTGCCGTTAGTTGTTCTCCATATGGGAGAGAAATAAAAGAAAGGAAGTGCTTACATCCATAGTTTGAAAAAATACAATTCCGATCCCAGCCATAACACCCACTACCAGACATATCAAGGGTATTCAGATACATGCAGCAGTGACAACCAGAGTACACGGTGAAATGACACTCTTATGCTAGTCTCCACCCTTAACGAGATGTCTAGTAAGTGCCCTCACTCTTGATCTCCAGCGAGTAACAAGACAGCTGATCAGCCGATTTATGCATACCCGACCAATATGCAATACCCATCTACGTTAAGTAGAGGTAAAAGCAGTGTATTTGTTTTCCTCAATTATCAGAATGTTTCCAGGGACACGAGCCGCCACTCAAGGCAAGAACTTTAGTTGTTTACGTCCATAAGTCGATATAGAAAGGATGATATCGGCACATAGAGTTTTGCCCTCCTTTCCAAAAGGGAAAACCACAGTGAGAGTGAAACAAAGGGAAAATAATTGACAGGCAAAATAGAGGAAAATGAAGTAGATAAAGATTGCTCAGGTGCTCGGAGTAGCAAAACCCGTCAATACCTAAAAAATGTATCCCCTTGAGAGGTATGTGATTTAGTTTTAGCTAAAAAAAACAAAAACCTTAAAATGACAAATTATACGAAAGTTCTGTTAATTAAATCCATTGGACAATGAAATGTACTTAATTTGAAAATTCACAATTTCTGTAACAAAAAAAGTTTTTTTTTTTAATGAAAAAAAAATATGTCTAATGTATTTCATAACAACTTTTGGTTTTAATATAGCAAAAAAATTCAGTAACACCGGATCTACGAGATAATGAGCCCTTATTTCAGGGAAAAATTCAATTTCCTAGGCACAGGTTAGAAGGAGAAACTTTCTATAAGGAGGCAATTTCTTTACCATACATCCATGAAGGCTGCGCAAAACAATTTTAAATTAAAGATGTGTTTTAAAATGTAAATCACAAAAATGTTCGGACGGCATTAAATTAATAATTTAATTAAAATGATATAATATATTTTTTAAGATTTTTCGTTTGATCCGTTGTATTAAACTATATGTCCGCAAAATTTCACTTTACTAACGCATGCAGTTTCTGACAGCGAGCTCTGAGATGGACATACAGAGGAATGAGGGGACTAGTCGGATAGGGTTTCGTCAACGAACGAAAGCCTAAAAAGTCTAGAAAACTTTAGATTTGGATTTTGAAATTGCAATAACCGATTATGAGATAGAATGCGACATTGAGACAGTATGGGAAGTAATTAGAGAGTGATCGATTTTTAGTAGGCATCTCAAAAGAACAGTAAAAAAATGTGAAGGAATGGAGGAGCAGTACTCACCTAAAAATAGCGTGTACACCTACCTAGAAATATCGGAAATTCCGAAGAGTATTCAAAGTATTATCTAAAGAGTAAAAAAAAAGAACGAATCCTCCGAATTACATTTAAGTTTCCAATACTTTCGGATTTCATGACAGATGACAATATCTATATAAGATGATACCAGAAGTCCGACGAAATCGTTCCAGAGAATTACGATTGAGTAGAGAAGATGTATTGTGCTTACGAAGACGATAAGTATTTGTACAGAGAAAAAATATACGACTCTGAAGAAAAACACTTTGTTTACAAGAAAAACACGAATTTTTTGTCAAAAAAATTCAAAGCATAAAGAAAAGCAATTTTTTCCAATCACAATATGACTATACGCTAAGGTAAAGCAATAATAGTGACATCGCAAAAGTCGGAAAAAGAAAGAGCAGTTTAATACTTTTATATTTAAAATTAATATTATAGAGCTCATGCAATTTTATAGGAAAATCCAGAGTTTAAAATAGTGGAATTGATATTTTGTCTGTCATTATATTTTTTTTAAACCAAATGCATCTCATTGTCTTTCGTTAATTTTAGTCTAAAACATGTATTTTGTTATTGCCCACGTGTGCACGTGACTTCTATGAAAATATGTATGATGCCTAGCAACTTTGCCTTAATTTTTAGTCGTGTCTCCTATAGCCGTTGACGTACAATCTCTAATTGGAAGGTTCCCTGCTAAATAGTACCATAGTCATTTTACTATAATAGACAAAACATTTCTTGGCTGTAAGTATTCACACTTTATTTGAGACAAAACGGTCAAGATTCATTCTGTATATGTATATACGTTGAAAATATTTTTATGTTTAAATATTTTCATATCATATTTTTGTGTCCAAATATATTCTCAATATTTCTGCTTTATTTTTGCTTTTTTGTATATAAAATGAATGTTGGCCAACGCTGGTGTCATATCTACAATGACACCTATGTATATATTCGATTTTGTTTGAAAAGTTGTATCTCATTTTACTAATTTTTAATGGTTTTTAAATCAATTTCGTTTTTTTTCGTATTTTTTCAAACCAAAACAATACAAGTAGATCAGTGTTTATTACTGGTTAATATAAAAAAAAGCATTTAATCAAAAAAATAAATACTATAAAATAAAAAAACATGCATTAAACAGAAATATAAAATATATGTAATAGAATTCGATGTTATAAGTAAGGTACACGTTCATGAGTAATACTTACTTCATATCAGAAGTGTCAACAATTTAAAAAATCGGCTTCAATTTTTTCGTAGATTTGATTACTTTAAAACATCGCGTATGTTTAAATTTTACACTGACTAATAGAAAGGGGGTGCAATTTCAAATACAATAAATTTGAAAATTGTTTCTCATCTTACATTTTTTTTAATGGATTTCAAAATATTTTTTGAGCAAAGTACTTTTAAATATCTATCAAAATCGCATAAAGCCCAATTACTGAGAATTAATCCGTCTACACGTAAGTAAATGTAAATAATTCAGTGGTTGTTGCCGACTAATATTTTATTAAAAATAACACATCATCAATAAATAAATAAATAAACGTGATGTTAGTTTCAAAACTCGCCTTATCCAAAATTAAAAAAAAAAAAAATATGTTTTCTCTATCGATTTATTTATTGGTTAACCTGCACCAAAAAAACACAACGATCTGCAAATTCGATTTTTATCTTGTATTTCTGCCATTGTAAAATCTTGGTTTACAATGAAAACCAAAAGATGGAGTTAGAGGAATTTCGCGATTTTCGAAAATTTGATTATCAGGACGTCCTAAAATGAAAAAAAAAGTTATAAATAAAACACAAATTCAGTATCTACCCTATATATATAAAATACTAATAAAACGAATTTATGAAAAGGAAGTATGAAACGGAAGTATGAATCTACTGATTAAAAAACTGATTATGTTTCACGGCGATTTCTCATAAAATATGGAATACTTTGCGTTGCAATGAACACCAAAAATCAATAATGTTCCGCAGATTTCATAACTGGTATTAGAATTTTTAAATTCGAATTAGTTTATATTATTTTTTTTTCTAATTTTATATACATCTTTCTAATGATGGCAACTCAGTAATCAAATAGATTTTTTTTTTTTTTTTTTTTTTTTTTTTTTTTTTTTTTTTTTTTTTTAAAGATTTTAGACAAGGTTACTATTTTAAACTAATTTGACGAGAAGTTTGGCCTCCCTTAAATGTATGCTAAGAAATGTATCATGTTACTTTTATTCACAATTCAATTTGTATTTCATTACCATTTTATTTAATACAAACAGAAACATTTAAAATAAATGGTTTTCACATCTTTATATTTTTTAAACAAAATGAAAAGAAAAATATTAGCCACAGATGTCATATACGCACCGGGGGACCTAATTGGCGCCAAAATGGCATTATTTCGGTTGACATGGTAACCCGGCTATTGTTGTTTATTTAATAATAAATGTTTATTTACTTTATTTTCTTTTTTTAAATTACATAAATTGTTTTGTTTTATAGTTAATCATTTTTTTTTGGTTATTTTCCTTTAAAAATAAAAAATAACAAAAAATAATTAAAAAATACGGTACTACTTAGTTAATTCATCGACCCATTTCGCCAAATTATATAAATCGCCAAACCAGTTACCAAATTATACAAATTGACATAATTTTTATTTTAAATAACGAAAGAACAAAGAAAATAGTATATAATAAAAATCACTTGTAATAAAAATCACTTGATGACGTAAAGACGTGTAACTTGATTAAAGTCAAGGGAATGTGACATTTACGATCAACCATTATTGGCATTTAATCTTATAGTTTGGTGGTAGAGTTTGGTCGACGGAATAACTAAGTAATACCAAAAATACATATGTAACTGGTATTCGAAAACGAGGATTTCGCCAAATTTTCGTAAAAAAAAAAAATCACGCCAAACCGGGTGCGTATATGGCATCTGACCAAATATTAAATGATGTAACAAACGATGACGTTTAATTTCAAATTCAGTGCAATATTTTAATTTACCACTGGAAAAAAAAAAAAGAAATTGCTAACTGGCGAGTTGAAAATAGCACTCCGCTAGCGTAACAGTACCAAATATTCTTTGCGACAATGGTTTTATGTAGTATTATTCGAAAAAAAAAATTGATTTTTTAAAATCGAAATGGAAAACTTTCGGCCCAGATGCCACATACGGTCCCATTTTGGAGCTAATTTTTTCTAATGCCAATGTCATATACGCAACGGGTACTTAACCCTTAACCGGAAACGTGCCGTCTGTGAGACGGTTGCGTCTACATATCTACCCTTTACACAAAAATGAACGCGTCCCCAATCTTATCACACAATCTAATCTTTACGCTACTGGTCCTCTGCCTCCCTCACCCATTTGCAACACCTGCGCATTTTTAGTTATTGAAAGAAAAATTATTTTATTTTCAACGCAGTCTGTGGGACGGCATGTTTCCGTTTATGTAATTTTTTGCTCTGGGGTATTGATATGGAGGAGCCGTCAAAGTGGGTACGCTACAGTGATAAAACAGACTGAAGAAAGTGCTTTGAGATTGTTTGATGAAGTAGTAAGTGACATAAGCGATATTGAAAGTATTTCAGATGATGAATATATAAATTCTGAACACGAAAGTGACTCAACATTGCCAAAAATGCATAAAAAATGCAATAGTTTAGAACATGCTGCAATATTTACTATTAAATGTTTTGTTAATTTTACTGCGTAATATTTTTTTCTAATTCATATCGTACCGAAATATATAAAAATATTAGCATTTATTTAATTATTATGACGAAAATTTTATATTTTGGACAATCAAGTGTAATTTCAAAATATTTTCTGTCTCCGACATTCAAAAGTTGTTTTTATGCTGTCATATTAAAAAATTGGTCTTGTTAATGCATTACTATTAAATATTAAGTGTTTAAGTTCACTATTTGGGAAATTATTAAGAGTTATTTTCCTTTTAAAATTTTATAGCAATTTTTTTAATTTAGCAGTCTCATAGACGGCACGTTTCCGTTTGTGCACGGGATTTTAATGTTTCCGGTTAAGGGTTAACTGGCGCCATAGTATCGTTATTTTGCTTGATTTGATAAGCCGGATGTTGTTGTTTATGCTGTTGATGTTTTCCACAAATTAGCGTCGGAAAAAAATCGCGCCAATATGGAGCCGTATATGATATCAGGGCCAAACTTTCATATGAAAAGCAAAGGTATCAGAGCGTATTTATTTATGGCAGTTATATGACTTGGACTATTGTAATATAGATGAAATGATGGCGATAGAATAAGATTTGTTGACTTATCACCTGTACCTGGCTAATATTAAAGTACCAAAATGGCACCAGGAATATAAAAAGCGAAGTGGTTCGCCCGGAACTATTGATGATAGTCACATGACTTAGGCTATTGTTATAGAAATTGTTTTAAAATACAGGGAGACAAAGACTCTGTACACTTAATTCCTTTTATTTTAGCTTCTTTTCAAACGTTTTAACTGATCCTCTTTAATCAAACACGAAAGCAACCATTGGATGTCTTAAAAGCAACTGATTCGGCCTTAATTTTTTTAAATTAAAGGAAATTGAATGGAAACCCTTTTACAGGGAGATCTGCACAGCTTTTTTCAGTATAATTCAATCTTCTATAATATTTTTTAAACCCATCAGATTAGCGTGTTTTTAGATTCTGCGGTGTCTGAACTGGGGTTTGCGAGCGTAGCTTGCAGGGGGCAGAGCCCCCTAGTATATATATAATCGTGCAATGCAATTAAACACTGAAAAAGTTATAACCAAAAAGTCTGCTCTAAGTATGAAAAACGTTTTCGTTTTTCTCGGCTATTAACTTTTTGCATACGGCAATATGAAAGTATTGAGTTTATTAATTTTCAAATTTTATCTGAATACATAATTGATTTTTCTATTTAAATATGCTTTTGATGTTGTTGCTGAGCTATATAAAATTATGTGTTTGATGTAATAATATATAATAGAATGAACAAAAAAAATCCACCTACTTTCTGTACTCTGTAAAGAATTAAAACAACTGTTTTCGCCGATGTTCTGTACCCCTTATAATATGATTGTAACCATAAATTTCTTGTTGCATCCCCTGGTTATTATTAAATCATAAATATGTAATTTTTATCTTTGAATAATTTTATCTAACGCAAATGTTTCTCTATATATTGTTCCATTACATTAATTACATTTCAAACATAAAATTCTCTAAAACAGTCTTAAATAAATGTTATGCGTATTCCTTAATAAATGTAGTATGAATGTTGCGTTTCTCTAAATTTATGTTAATGAGAAAACATACACTAATGAGTTTTAAATGACTCTATATTTGATTGACATTATGAGTAATATATTTCTAATGCTGGCACTAAATATTCAGTTTTAGTAATTACGGTAACTGAGATTTAGAATAACTGAACTGTGCAAACTGTTGAATGTATTGATATTTAGAAGAAAAATAAATATTAATTTCATTTAAATTGAGAATTGATTCTACGTATGAATTTTATTTTGTTGAATTTCTTTCCGTGTAAATGTGTTTCATTTGCCGAACCTATATTAAGCAGTTAAACGTGAATGAATTTCTTTAGTTTAAAATTAGTACATATGAATATTTTATATTTAAATTATTGTACTCAGAATGAATTAAACTATCAAAAGTTTATTTATAACCTGCAAAACTTAAAGTAAGTTCCCAGTCATCTGTTGCTGTATCGTAATTAGTATCATAACAACACGCCTGTTTGTAAAGACCGAAAAAAGCTACTGAAAATTGTGAAAATAATAATATACTTCACAAAAGATTTGAATCCAATTTCGGTTGAGTTAAACTTGGATTGATTCCCCGCACCATACTGGGTCTTTTTTGGTATTTTCCAAATGAACAATACAAGAAATATTTGAGAACGTCCGCTGTTACTCTTGTGACCGTTAGAGCAAATATTCATAAATTCTTCCTATTATTTTATTACAAAACATTATTAAGATAAAAATTGATATAACCAATTAAATACAATTGTGCTCCACCCTCTTAAAATATATCTAATTTGTAACAAAATGCATTTTGCTTGTCTATATAATAAATCCAAATTTTTCTGCTCTTGTGACTAAAGTGTCACAAGAGTATTTTGATTTGATATATAGATAAATTAAACGCTTCTTGTTACAAATTAGATACAGGATGTGTTACTTGAGTGGAAAATAATTATATAATAAATAAAATTATATAAAATTTTATATTAATTACATTTGTTATACAATAATTGGAAGTATTTATGAAAAATTGCTCTAATGGTCATAAGAGGACATTTCCCATTTTTTTATTTAACATAATGGAATGTATATCAAATAGATATTTGTCAATATACAGCACTGTTCGTAGATTACATATGTCAAGATATTAAAAATAAAATAAAAAATGATTAAAAGATTCAGTGCTTTCTCGCTTACATTGAAAAAAAACTTTCTAAGTTCATATACAAATGTAAAACATTAAAATTTGTTAAAGAAACAGGCTTGTCAAATCTTGCATAGCACAAAATAAAATTGTTAAATAATCTTACAAGAAATGACAATCGAAGAAACAGTACATGTAAATTCTAATTTAAAATTCACATGCAATTCCGAATTAAGTTTCATTAATATAAACTAAAACAATTAAAACATAAAACAAAAGCAAAATGAATGGGCCAAGCGTGAAATATGAAACATGTTTTGACGTATCCGGAATTTTCTAACACTTCTTCCCTGTATAACAAGGTGAAAAATAATATTTACGTCATCAATTTAAAAACCGCATAACACTTATAATAACCGAATTTCAGCCGTTATCAACTGTAGTCAAAATCTATTCAAATTATTTTTGTAGCCCTGCGTATTACATATATATTTGTACTTAGACTGCATAATGTCATAAAATTGAATACAATTGCAACGTGTATAAAAAATTTATAGACAGCAATTTTTTTTTAAATTAATAGCAAACTAAACGATTAAAAAAGACGAAATAAATTATGAAAATATAATAATGATGAAATAAAAATAATAAAATACTAAAGTAACTTTCAGCAGTCATAGATTGAATATAAAAAAAATAAAAACAAAGAAATGCTGTCCCAAAAATATGTAGATAACCGATGTTAAAAGCTGATTTAATCACTGATGTCTAAAATTTGCATATTCCAAGATTATGTAGTTAAGACGCAATAGTTTCATGAGATAAAATGTTATCTGTCTTTCCGTTTCCGACTGTTTGCAAAGACGCCTGGCAATGTGCAGTTTTCCAAAAAGGAAATTTTAGAAATCTATTGTTTAAAGGCTCGTGGATGGAAAGTTGTGAACATTAAAAAAAAAAAAAAAAACTGGATGTAGCAATGGTTGGTATTTACCAAATTCTCTTAAAAGGTGTCAATCTGAAGCAAAATACCGTTTTAGATGACCAAAGAAGACAACTAAATGATAAGACAAAGAAATTTTTACATTAATTTCAACCCAGAACCTATGTGCACGGTTAGTTTCTATAGAATTTAACGTTTCAGTACCAATATCCACTGTTCATCGACGGGTGCTAGCAAGTATATTTCTTGATTTTCGCAAAATGCGTCATTCGCCAAAATATACAAAACGAAATATACACATTCGTGTTCAGTGGGCATGAAATCAAAGGAATTGGTCACACGAATGGTTAAGTGTTCTTGTCAGTGATTACCAGAATTCCCATTTAGATGACCCTGATTGTTGGGCATGTTAGAAAACAAGGAGGGGGTTCACTCATGGTGTGGGCAGCATTTTATTTTAATGTAACAACACATATTGCTTTTTTGAAAGGTCTTCAATGCTTCGAAGATTACCAGAAAATGCTTGAAGTATAGTTGCTTCCATTTGGAAAGTTTCTAGGGGGGTGGAACAAATGGATGTACCTGCAAATGCTCCATTCTCGTGTCCAGATCTACAATGGAGTGGTTTAGACAAAACCAAGTAATTGTTATGGACTGATCAGACGTTAGTCTTGACATGAACACAATAAAGAACCTCTGTGGAAGATTGGCTAGAGACGTATATGCTAAAAGGCGTCAATGTGCAACGGTTCAAGATATAAATCTGCAATTTGAACCATGTTGATATTCTTTACGATCAAAACTTCTTTAAACTCCTGTTTTGAGTATGCCGGATCGAGATTTTGAACTAATTAAAATAAACGGATTAAACAATTGAACATTAAATGCAGGAAAAATGAGTTGTTTATAAACTTTTGGGAAAGTTTTAAGTTTTAATGTTTCTCACAAAGTCTGTGGTTGCGTAATTTTATTCGTGTATAGTATTATTATTGTCTTGCTGATATTTATTATTATAAATAGTTTTGAAATTCTAACTCTTATTTTTGATTTTGAAAATTAAAAAAACTTATCTGTAAACTTCTGGGATGCACTGTAGGAAATGCATAACACAAGTGAAAATTCCCTCTCTGCAATTTCCATAAAACCCATTTAATAAACGAAAATTAATATTTATGAACAACCCTGTATATGATCTTTTGAATTTATATATACCAAACATTTAAGTAAATTTAAAAACGCAAATCGTAACTAAAAACATGCTTAAAAGAGTTATCGCTTCAAGAGGATTCTGTACCCGAATTATTTTGTATAGAGGAGACCGGGGCTAGTAATGACATTTTCGGTATTTTTTATATTAGCCGTAAGATTTGAACTGAAGCGAAACATTTAGTGTATCATATCATTAGAGTAAATCTTGCGTAACATATTTATAAAACCACAATTAATATTATTAACGTTTTTCGTATCACAAAATGAATTCTGCTTAACCTCGAAATTTGTCACTACTAACCCATGCTACGGGGCAAGTTGTGACGTGCTTGAGGCACATTGTGACAAATAAATGACACATACAAATACATTGTAACATACACAAATTATGTAAGAAACACGATTAAATGGGATATTTTAAATCAAGAATGAGAAATTTATTCATTTATAACGTTCTTAACACAAGAAACCGCTTTCATGTTTTAATAATATTGTAAATAAAATGAAAATAAAATAGTTAAATTGTTAACACTTGTAAACTATTAGTTCTTCATAAAGATACTTTTAGAGACACTCAGCAATAAAAAGAAAAAAAAACTGTCTTAATCAGGAAAGAAATAAAAAGTAAGCCAACACTAATCTTTGGCCATATTGACTTTTTGACTCGGTAGCCTACTAGAACGTGTAGGCCTATATCGTATATTTTTAATCACTCATTGCCATCGCTTGTTTCGGCGTCTGATTTGCAGTTAATGCAAATATAATAAGGTTCATTTTTGGTACATTTGACATGTGCCCATCTTTTAGATGCCATGCATTGCACCCTGTCTTCTACGGGTGTAGAAATTTTGTATTGCTCCAAGCAAACTAGACATAAGCAATTTTCGTCATCTTCAAAGCTATCCAATACTTGCTTCTTCCTTTTTTTCAATAACCTAGGTGTAATTTTTTTTTATGCACTGCTTGGCCTTTCCATACAGTTTATTTTTTGCTTTTTCATCTTCAATTTATTTTCTGCGTTCTTTTGCTTTTCGTTCTGCTCGAATTTTCTCTTTTACATGTGTGCTTGTTAGAATGACAGATTTTAAACATTTACGAATAGATCGCCTGCCTTTTCGAGGTCCTGCTTAGGGAGTGGTCTTATTTCTGTAAGACTTACCACTGACACATTGCTATTATCAATTGTCATAGAATCATCTAATTCAATGAGATTTCTTACTTCTGAATTCGGTACTGCAATCTCACCATCATTGATTAAAGTTATTGCTAAAGTGCTTGGTTTATTAACAGTTTCATATTTACTAATTTTTTTCATTGTCATTCTGGTCTTTAACGTTCTCTTCTCTGATGGATAACGGTCGATCAGTTACTGAGGAATATAGGAAGTCTTCATCTGTAAAAATGTTCCTATTAAATTTTCAAATTCCACTTCAACGAAATCCTGCTTGATTATTTTTTTTGGAGTGGCAGCACTATGAAGGGGTATTTTGACAATACCTGGTATGTCGTATATCGACACAGTACTTCCAGGATGCTGGTGTAAGTAGTGACACTGTCACGACGTGCCTCTTAGACTTCGTCACAACTAGCCTCGCGTTACGCCATTTTGAACTTTATTCATTAGTTTCCGAAATGTTGGCATGATTAACGAATGAAATACATAGAATAACAGCTCAAAATATAAGCATTTAAATAATGTTAGAGAAGTTTACATAGGCCCGTATCCCTAGTGGCAATGACGATTCCAAGGTAGGTCGCAAAATTTACTTTTACGATAGAAAACAAGATAAATATTTTTATCTCGAAAACAACGCAACGTTATACTTCAAAACTTACGCAGCACATTGAGACAATCACACTCTTCACTCACAGGACGCGACAGGTGCTGCAACCTATTGGCTCAGTCAGGAAGCTCGGTGGCACAAATTGCCCTTGGCACAACTAACCCCGGTGTCCCCTACCCCTACAACAATTTCCTCCAATAAACGGAAATGTACCCGGAGTCTTTGTACACCACTGTATATAAAATATATTATTTATTCAGAACAAGTAATATGGGAAAATATATATATATATGTAACATATATGTTACAATTTTTATTTAGAAATATTTTCACGTATGTTATGTAAACTGGACAGTATGTTCGATACACGGATAGAGCGGGTTAAATCCGCTGATTATACACAACAACCTGTAAAAACAGATTAGATATTGAACTTTTCAGTTTTAAGTGAAAGGAACTTTGTCTTAAAAAACACAGCATGTTTAGTACTTTTTATTGAACAAACAAATATTTTCATAATTAAAAGTCAATAATTTAATGATTATATGATTGCTTTTCAAGTAAACGAGTTTCCCGAACTCAATTTAGCGTTTTTTAAATGTATAGTGTTAACAATTAGTTTAAAAATAATCCATGGATAAACGGAAATTAACTTTCAATATTCTCGAAATATTTGAAGCAATTTATATTAATTAAAATGATATTGCATATTCTTAAACACTGACAATTTTTCTTAAGGCGATTAATTATCTTTTTTTAAACTAAAAATAAAATAAAGATCTTCCTAATTACTGTTATATAATAACACATTTTAATTAGCAATTATTTATTATATTAATATTTTTATATAATGGTTATATGTCTAACATAATGGATTTTTTGAGATGTGTATAAATGAATTAGGGCAAATATGTTGTTTTGATATCTTAATAAAAATGAAGCATGGAGTATAAATGTTCTACATGCAATTAATTACTGAAAAGCTCATTTAAAAATCTATTATGTTAAAAAGAAGTCTTTTAAAAGAATAAGTAAATATATAGGGTCTTCCTTATTTATCAGATAAACATAGAGGGTTGTTAGTGGACATCAATGCGAACAAAAATTATAATTGATCATGGGGTTGAAAACTACGTTCAGTTGTTGTATTCGCGAAAATACGTATTCGGGTTGTGACGTCACGCGTGAATGAAAAACAGTTGCCTAATAAGAATAAAAAAGTTTTGTTTCACACGAATTTACAACAGATAAATAGGTTATTACCTGTGTTATTTCAGGTGGCGGCAACGGACGTCATTGCACAGTCTACAACAGCGTAAAAATATTGCAAGACGAATTTAAATGTACTGGTGTGGCATTGGTGTCAACCTCAGCGACGATGATCCAAGATTTATAATTGGCCAGTCTTCACTGGTGTCTCATAAATGTTTGATTTATATAAAATCAACAGAAAATGACCAGGACATTAAAATCGGGGAATGGTGAGACTAAACAAGGGGTCCGCAGTTTATAAATGACATCGAGGTGTTTACGCACTTCGCATAAATATGTGGTTTTTAAAACCATGCATGACACACATGCCTCGCTGTATCCACTAACATCCGTTTTCTGTTCGCCTTGATTCAAAAGCTGAATATGTGTTTTCCCGATTTTCACAGACTAAACTTAGTTTGTGACCCATATCCCATTACAATTATTATTCGTCTTAATGTTCACTAATAACCCACGGAGTTTGCCAGAAATATATTAAACAATCGGTGTAATATTTTACGTATTTATTCCTTTTTACAAAAGGCAACTTTCCCTCGCTATTACGTTTCGATTATAAATATTTCGGTTGTTTCGACCCACCCTAATAGACAGGGCAATTTAAATGTGTATAAAAATTTGTAATGAATAGTAAATAACAACATATAGCAAATTAGCACCTTGTGATAATATACTTCATAAAAATTCTAAAGGCTGTATGATGAAAACTTCAAAAACAGTAGAAATAGTTTATTACACTGTTTACATGTTTCGACTCTATCGAAGCTATTTTCAAAACAAATAACTAAGAATATTCTCAAATTGTGCAAACTATGATTGAATGATTTAAAACGCCACCATTTTTTTTTCTTTGTATTCGCTCAGATTTTTTTACTTGGATGTTCTTTTCAATATTATTAAACATGGTACATCTCGAGCCATAATTTTAACGGTGCAAGATCATTTAACTTAAAAAAAGTATGACTCGAGTTACTCCATTGTTACGAATATGGAACATCCAAGTAAAAATCTAAAGTAATCTGTGTAATCTGAAATAGAACCAGAAAAATTTAATAATGGCGTTTCAAATCATTACATCATAGATCCTGTAATTTTACAATAATCTTATTTATTTTGAAAATGTCTCGAATAAAGCCGGAATATATAAACATAATCTAATAAACAATTTTTAGTGTTTTAAACATTTCATTTTGCAACTTTTAGCAATAAAAAAAGTAGAAAATGACAAATTTCATATTGAAGAATAGTTTCTATTTATGGTGTTTCGATTATGTTAATGTGTACGCCTAAAGTACATTAAAATATTTAAATAAGTATATCATTTCAAATTTTAAAGACTATTTCAAAGAATTTTGTTAAATTAAATTTTACTTTAACAGTGTATATAAATATAATTTTTACAATCATGAATATTAGATAGAAAATAATACATCAAACAAGTTTTGTTTTGAAAACTAGGCACTCAACTTATTCATACAGTCAAAATTTCAGGATGTTCAACTCTTGATTTTTTGGTCTCCGAATAATTTTCATTCCACATTCTACCCGTAGACTTGTCATCTGAAAAACCTTTACACATTAGGTTCTCAACATCATGTTTTTTCTTGTTTGTTTCGATTAGCTTTAAATCAGATTTTATGATTTTGTTTACAGTTAATAAAGGGTTTTTTAAATATTTTTAGATTATTCCGCGGGGGTACTTCCTTTTAAAAGATGAAATTTGACATTAGATATAATGAGCGATAAAAGACCTTTGCTGGTTATGCATTTTTTACATTTTCCCCATTGAAATGCAAGCTTTGAAGTTTCTTTCCCTTTTTATTAATTATGTCAATATTTTTAATTTTTAAAATATTAAAACCTTTCTTTTCATCCCCCTTTTTTTAAATAACCTAATAAGAGTATGTCTCTTCGCAAATCGCAAAACAATAGCTATCGATCCATGGTTTATTTTACACCGGCATTTTAAAGAAAAGAATGTTTTTAATGATGCAGACAAAAATTAAAACACGTTTTGGAACTCATGTCATACAGGTTTTTTTTTCAGTTAAATTTAAATCATAGAAGAAGTAGAAATCATTAAAATTGTTCGTGACTCTCGATCATTACAAATATTGTATTTATTATACAGACGCAATTAGGAATTTGCGAAAATTTTTAATGTTGAGTTTAAAATGTAAAAGGAAGACTAAAGAATATGTATAGCAAAATAAGAAATTATGTTGGTGATATCTTTTGTTAAGTAATTTATCAGTGACAATCCAATACATTAACTATTTTGTTATGTTAAAAGTTATTGACTTAGTATATTACGTACAGTCGTGGAAAAAAAAGTAAACATCCCCTACAAACTCCTCAACAAATTATCGTAGACGAAAGTGTCTGGTGCCGAACGATTGGAAATAAAGTCTACATTTAAATGGCGTATATAAAATTTGCTTAGGGGGGGGGGGGGGCATCTACATATTAAAACGAATCCAAACTTATTTTTTTCAATAGCATTACCCAATTTTAAGGAGACACTTGAAAACTTTCGTTCAAACTATGCCTAGATACCAAATTGCAAGTCATTTGAATGATAAGTTTTTTAATTATAAACATTCTAAATTTGCTGCTTCTGATGTTAAATTACATTTTCATATTTTTATTTATAACTTCTGAAATTATGATCATAATGTTTTAATTTTTTGTCTAGCAATAATTCTAATATACACAAACATAAATACGTTGAATTTGCAATTTTTATAATTTTGTGACATGGATTTTGAATTATGAAATTAATATTTAAAAAAAAATATGAATTGCAACCTATAATTTTTTGATGGATTCAGATTTATTAAGTCTTGCTTTATGGAAATCCAAAATTTCACATTTTTCTTCCAAGTAGTTTTCAAATTATGCTTAAAAAATGGCAAAATGATGGTTTAAGAGATGGTTAAGGTCTATGATAGAAGTGACTAAATATTTTGAAATTTCTTATGCTATCCTGTAATCTAACAGGCTTAATTGACTGCTTAAGGTGCATTGATTAGACCAATGTCAGACGGGCGTATTTTTTACTGCTTTTTTGCTTAGGTATTATCCATTCACAATGCTATAGTATTGTGAATGGATAATACCTAAGCAAAAAAGCAGCAAAAAAGACGCCCGTCTCACATTGGCCTTAAGAAGAGAGCTCGCTCGGTTAACATTCGAGTACCGAACTGCAGTTTGGCTACAGCCCTTAAAAAAGTCTCGTTTTAAAATAATTAATTTCGCAGAAACTTACGGTACGAATTGCTGAACAATTTGTTTTTAGACTAATTGAAGGGTGTAGAGTCCATTTATGCTGTCAGAATTGTGTACTGCTATTAAAAAAAAAACAAAGTTATGGTACATTTTAATATGTAGATGGCCAGCTAAGCAAATTTTATATACATCATTTAAAAGTAGACTTTATTTCCAATCGTTCGCTACCAGTAACCTTCTTCTACGATAATTTGTTGAGGAGTTAGTAGGGGTGTTTACTTTTTTTCCCCCACGACTGTACATTATGTACTAAAAAAAAGTTTCGGTTGCCTTTTTTTGTCTGTGAAATATTGATACATTTCCCATACAAACATCCTATATGTAAACGATATCGAGCTGAGAGATATGTAGTTAGACCAGTTTTATCTATGTATATTATGAACATATCATTGAACATTAAAACAGTAGGACTGTCTATCAAAATTTGTAATGAGACATATCATCTTATAACATCATAACCTCGTATGTTGGCACGTTCCGCTTGTGCAATATAGTATGCATATCAACATTGCATTAGACTATTCCAGGAGTCATGATCATCTTCCATGTTATTAAAGCAACATAAATCAAAGTAAATTTCAGAAGGATTTTAATTTTATTTCACTCTGTTAACTTTTTAAACTCTAATTAAATTACAAAACAATAGAAAATGTTTAATAATTTTCGTTTACTGATATCAATAAACAATATTTTTGTAAAAAAAAAATAAATAAATAAAAAAAAAAAATAAAATAAAATATATATATATATATATATATATATATATATATGTGTGACATTTTGGCGGTAAGTAGTTGATATTGTCGAAAAAAAAAATGAGGGTTTCCATTCCTAAATACACAGGTAGCAGCCGAATGGTTTTAAAATACTAAAGAAAAATGAAGAATTAACATAAGGCAGTCGCTTGGAACATTATTCACTTTATTTCCACACTCTCGATTAAATCTAGGGAAGATGCTCTCTCCTTCCATGGTAAAAAGAATAAAGTCTATTCTTCCTGTCACAATTAGTTTAAAAATACTCCATCTCTTGACAGCCGTCTAGTCTTTAATCCGTTAATATCTAACATCTATCACCCATTACGATACCGTTGCTTCCTCATTCTACTCACATAATAAACAGTATTCATCCAACGTTATACTACCTCCATCGAGCAATCACGTTGAATATCCAGTTTGCTACGACTGCAATCCACCACGTTCACCTCTACATGCTAAAAACTGAAAAACTTCTAAGCTCACAGCCCATCTACTCCTATATGCTATATGCCTTATGCTTTATGCTTCTCTCTGGTTCCCGCCATTCGTATTTATACTCTGCTGAAACGATTGTTCTAGAAAATTCTTATATCCTCGCCCCACCTGTCTAAAGCATAAACAAATGTTAAAATCTGTAGTCGAGATTATGCAAAAATAACCCATTTTTCCCTCTTCAGACGATAAAACAAATGAATTTATGTCTGCGAAGTTTTAATCTTTGAAATATTTTAATTACACCTGGATATTTTAAATAAAAGAATAAATTAAAATAAGTAGGTTTTTTCTTTAAGACAGAATAATATTTTAGCAGTTAAATAAAGATTTAAGGGGAATATGATATACCGGGATTTAATAGCGGAATTTAATAGGGATTTAAATAATAAAAGTTTTATTAAAGAAATATAAATAATCGAGCCATTTTTAGATTTACGCAATTTGGAATAAATATGAATTAAGATCTTAGAGATTAATAGACTTGGGTTTTAATTTAATAAGCCGGTATAATATACGGAATATTACTGAAAAAGGAAAATTTACATAAAATACTTTAAATTTGGCGCAAAAATTTAAATTTTGTAATATTAACCCCCCTCCCCAAAGACTTTGTATGAAATTTGTGGTTAATTAACTAC
This sequence comes from Maratus speciosus, assembly GCA_963932465.1. Lineage (NCBI taxonomy): Eukaryota > Metazoa > Arthropoda > Arachnida > Araneae > Salticidae > Maratus > Maratus speciosus. The sequence goes on from OZ010800.1 coordinate 186,030,532, forward strand.
AATTTCAGACAACAGACTTGTAATAAATTTGGAAGTTGATTTTTGAATATTGAAAATTTTAGAGACGTCAGCGAAGAGATGGAAAAGTAAAATTTAGCAATGCAAGAGAAAGAAAAAATACTAAGAGCATTTAAATTTAGCTGAGAGCATTTCCCCTGTAAAAGAATACAAATAATGGTTACAACATCACTTACCATTTGTAAGTGCATAGGAAGATATAAACACACTAATAAATAAAGAATAAGTATAAATACAATAAGAAATAAATAATAAGAAATAATAAAACTATAGTAATAAATAACAACAAATTCTTTTATCTTATGGAAATTTAGTGTATTTCCATTTCTCTTATCACAAACATATTTCCAATAAAGTAATGTTTAACACTTTATTTACTTCAAGTAGAATTTTAAGTCCCATTGGCTTAATCAGTTCGTAGGTCATAAAAGTCCTTTAGCAAAAATAGTGATACAGTCCTTAAGTAAAAAGTTCAGCTGCAATAAATATTTTTTACTAAATTAGTTTGACTACTCTGCCTGTTAAACTCTTTACATTATGTTTAAATACTATCTGTCATCACAATAGTAGTTTTATTTTAATAAACAAATTCCTAGTAGTTATTCAACTACCTTTTAACATTTGTTTATCAACTACTTTTTTGAGCTCCTTTTCCCATTTTAATTGGGACTCACCATCTTTTAAAACTTCTCACTTGTTTTAGTAAATATCATAACTTTTCACTTATAAGTTATGTTCTCTTTTTCTTTAATAAATAATGAATCTTTCAATAAATAATATAATACTTTCAATTCATAATCATAATAATAAAATTCTCAAAAGTATACTTGAATAATAGCAATAATAATACTTAATAACAATATTATATTCTAAGAAAATATCACAGATTGTTTACTTATTGACACGGAAAATAATGGTTGAGGATAAAAATAATACATAGCAATTAATAATTTTCTTATTTTTTACTTATATAAGAAAGTATTTTTGCCAGCCGAAACATTAAAAAAAAATAATAATAATAATTCCAAAGTCCAAATAAATTTAGCTCTAAATATTTAGAAAGTGGACTCTCAACCAGTATTTCTTTACAATAATTTATCTCTCTGATACTCTTGATGAATAGACGTGCATTTGATAAACTTAGAATGGTAAAATAAAGAAAATAAATAGGGATTAAAGATAATTTGTTTATGTACTTAATTTTCTATTGCTACACAATCATTACAAAATCTCATCACAATTATCAATTTTCTAAGTTTATATTATTATAATAATATTATCAATTCTTACTATTTTTGTAAACAATTGGTAAAGAAAATGGAATAAAATTAATATAGTTTATTTTGATATAAACTGGATATAGAATTAAAAAATATTTATTTTTATTTTTATTTTTTCAACATCAATCTGAAAACTCCCAAAATCAAATACACATCCTATGCCTGCATAGATTGTCTACTTAATCCCAAAAACTCCCAAAAACAAGTAATATCCTCGTGGCGCCCCAAGGTCATACCTGGTAATGTTGAAAACTAATATAATAAAGACATTTAAATAATTAAAATTTAATCTATGGTTTTTACTTTAGTTTGAGTTTGTGATGGCAATTGTGGTGGTGATGTTTGTTGTGGTTTTGTTTGTTTTATGGGTTGCTCATGAAACATTCTGAAATCATTTGGTGAAAAATAGGGTCTTAATTTAGAAACGTGTACAATAACTGAATTTAGTCCTGTCTCATAATTAAATTTATCTATTTCATAAGTTACTTCAGAAAGTTTATTTATAATTTTGTATGGTCCTGAGAAAGTAGGTTCTAATTTTCGAGTGTTAGGATACTTAAATTCTTCATAAATTACAGAATCTTGTATGAATGTTGTACAGAATTTTTAATGGGGATTCAACAAAATTTCTATCATATAGTCTTTTACTTTTAAGATGAAATTCTTGAGTTCGCGCTTTTGCAAATTTGAGTGCTTTACTGACTGGTGGGTAATAATTTTGTTTTAAAGGAGATTGATAGGGTAATTGACCATAAAATAAGTAGGCAGGTGGGAATTTTGTTATGGAATGTGGGGTATTATTGTATTCTTGGATGACTTGGTCTAATAATCTTGTCCAAGGTATTTTAGAAGAAGTGGAATTGACTTTACATTTAAGCCTGGTAACTATTGTCTGATTAACGCGCTCTACCTTCCCATTGGTCTGTGGATAGTGTGATGATGTAAAACGTTGTTGAACATGATGTTTTCTGAGGAATTTTTTGAATCTTGGAGACCTCAAAGCTTTGTGTCTATCACTCAGTATTTTTTTAGGTGTTTGAACATTAAAAATTTGCTTTAAACAGTTTGTATATGCTTCTGTAGTAACATTTTTAGAAGGAAAAGCCCAAACAAATCTAGTTGCGTGATCTATTATTATGTGTAAGAATTTTTTTGTTGAGTTGTAATAGTTAAATCCACCCACAGTATCAATAGAAAGACATTCAAAAGGTTGATCTGTGGCTGGCATAGCTTGTAACAAGCCAAATTTTTTTGTTTTGGTTTTTTTATTTTTTTGACAGGTGTCGCAATGCTTAACAAATTGTGTTATGTCTATAGTCATATTAGGCCAATAATAGTTAGGGGATATTAAGTTAAGCATTTTTTGGATTCCTAAATGTCCAAAGTTATCATGAGCAATGTGAAGTAATTTTTTCCTTAATGACATTGGTACTACTATTTTTTTTAATCCCTTTCTCTGAATTATAATAATCCCATTTTCTTTTTTATATTTCTTATCACAGACATTATCCTTGTTTTGCATCTCTATGATTTCTTTTCTGTCCAACAATAAACTTACATGTTGATTGAAGTAAGCAACAGGATTTCGAGACAACATGTCTGCTTCGACATTTGTTGAACCCCTCTCATACTTAATCTCGTAATCAAACATGCTAAGTTTAAGTGACCACCTAAAAAGTCTCCCTCTTAAGTTCTTAACGCTCTTCAACCATACTAGAGATGCGTGATCGGTATGGATTGTAAATTTGACTCCATGGAAATAGTGATAAAATTTATCAAGAGTATCTATAATTGCTAAACACTCTAGCTCGGTTATAAAATAATTTTGCTCATAACTCTTCAAAATTCTAGAATGGTAAGCAATAGGATGCAAGAAATTATCTTTATCAGGTTGTTTTAGAACTGCACCCACCGCTACCTGAGAGGCGTCTACAAACATGTGGAGGGGCAATTTTGGGTCATAAATTTTGAGGATTGGTTTTGCAATTAAGGCATTTTTTAGTTTTTCAAAAGAGTCCTGACATTCTGAGTTCCATTCCCATATTGTGTTTTTTCTAAGTAATTTATTAAGGGGGTATCTAATTTCAGCATATTTGTCTATGAATTTATGGTATACATTAATAGAACCTAAAAATCGTTGTAATTCTTTAACATTAGAGGGGGGTATTAATTTTTTAATGGTCTCAATATTTGCATTAGCTGGAGTTAAAGTCCCATTGGTGACTTCGTAGCCTAAAAAAATTAATTTTATTTTGGTTTAATTTACATTTAGAAAGTTTAAGTTTAATATTTTCTAATTTACAGATTTCAAAGATTTGAGTTAAGTGATTTAAGTGTTCTTCTAGAGAGGAGGAGAAAATTATAATATCATCAAAATAGTGACACGCGAAATCTATTTTATATTTGTTAAGGATCCTTCTAATAGTTCTATTAAATATTGGGGGGCCTGTTTTTATACCGAACGGAAGAACTAGCCATTCGAAGAGGCCAAAGTTGCTAGCAAAAGCTAATTTTTCGGTATCAGCTGGATGTATTGGTATGTGCCAGTAGCCATAGGCTAAGTCTAAAGTTGAAAAGTACTGAGCACTACTCAATTTGTCTAAAATTTCATCGATACGGGGCAAGGGTTCTGCATCATTTTTAATTATTGAATTTAGTTTCCTATAGTCTATACATAATCGGGTCTTTTTACCTTCTTCTTTTTTCATAGCTAAAGTGATAGGGGCAAAATATGGGCTATTACTTTCTTTTATGAGTCCAGCCGCTAATAAAGATTGGATTTGATTTTTTATTTCTTTTTCTTCCAAGGGGGAAGTTCTGTAGGGCCTCAAAGATACAGGTAGGTCAGATTTTAGAAGAACGCGTTGTGGCTCAATATTAATCCTACCCACATCATATTTATGTTTTGCAAAAATATCCCTATAATTTTGAACTATCTCCCTTAACTCATCATTTTGAATTAAATTTAAATCCCCAATTAAATCTGAATCAGAATTATTAACATCGCGAAAATTTTGAGAAGTTATGAACTGTCCATAATCAGGTTGCACATTATAATCATTTCTATAATTCTCAAAAAAGTCCTGAGTAGTCATATAATTTTCACAACTAGATGGTAATTCGTTATCATTCTTACATAAATTCAAAGTTTCACTACTCTCATTAGCGATTATTACATTATCATCATTATATAAATTCAAATTCTCATCACAATCAATTGTTACCAAATCATTCTCTTGTTGTACTTTATTCATATCTACAGTATGAAAATAAAGAGATTTCTCATTATGTATGGATATACTCTTATTTATAATTTTTCTTCCTTGTTTTACAGTAAAATTTCTACAATCTATAGTTAAATTAAATTTAGAACATTCCCTTAACCCCAAAATAGCATACTTTAAATTAGTATTACACACTAAAAAGTTAACACATTTGGTAATTTTACCCACCTTTAGAGAAATTTTACATTTTTGATTTATTTTTAACACCCCTTTTGCCTGAACAATAATAACTGTAGGTATAGTTTCAATTTTAGCATTTAGTTCTTTAACAAATTTGAGGGGTAATATTGCCATAGTGGATCCACTGTCCACTATACATGGTAAATTATAACTATTGGTACATCCATACACAATTAGTTGTCAAATATTAGGAATAGTAGGCAGTGAATTACTAGGAAGAGTATCAGAGGATGTTGCATCATTTCTAAATAAACACTCTTGTTCCCAATGATATGCATTATTTACACCTTTATTTGTATACATTCTACATGGTCTAGAAGGATATGGTTTCTGAAAGTAATTATTTTGAAAATTTCTAGACCCCTGATTTTGATACTGTCTTTGTGGAATCCAATTCCTAGGTGCATTATTGGGCCTATTTGGCTGAAAATTAGGTCTACTTGGTTGAGTCCAAGGCGTAGGTGGTTGAAATTGTTGAACATTTTGTCTAACTGGTTGTTGATTTACTGTTTGGTTTGAAATTTGAGGAGTGTAAACTTCAACAAATTGCTTAACAAGCCGGTACCATTCAGTGGTACTATTTGGAGGGTTTACATTAATATTATTTCTATACTCTGGTTTTAATCCATCTGTCAACCCTTGTATTAGAAGAGTCTCACAAAGATGGAGTTTCCTCCCAATTCCTACTTTTTTGTGAAAATAATTTTCTAAATTATCTAATTTATCTAATTTTAGAGTTGAGAAATCAGAAAAATTTGGAACATTTAGTTCAATGAATTTTTCTATCAAGATTTTTGAAATCTGTTCATAACTAGTACAATTAACACAATCATTGATATAGACTTTTAGGGCTTCACCCTTTAAATACTGTGGAATAGATTTAAATTTCCACTCTAAATCTTTATTTTCTCTTATACTCATATCATCATAATAATTTAACCAAGCCTGGATTTCCATTCCAGTACTAGGATCAAACTCAATTAATTTAGGTTCAGCCATTATATCAGTATTCATTAAAATAAAAGAAGCACCTCTATTCTCTTTAATACAACCTGACCTTAACAATATTTAAACTAATAGAGTTTTAGTTTTCATAATAGATTAAGTACTCTTTCTGACTTTAATAATAAATAAATAAATAATTCTCATGACTTCATAATAAACTTTACAATAAATAAATAAATAAATAAATACTCTTCACGAAATAATAAATAAACCTCATAAATGAATAATAAATAAATCTCATAAATAAATAATTCTCATACTTAATAATAACTAAATCTCAATAAATAACAAACAATAACAAAAATAATAATATAAGAGGTGTAAAAATATTTTGAAAAGAACTCACTCCAGTCATCTTGTCTCACAATCACCAGCACTATACATTGCTATTCACATTAGTGATGTAATTTTTTAACTTTCCGGCACTGATCTTTAGTAACTATCATAAGCTATCGTGTACCAGTACCAATACACATTTGTAATTTTGGAGACACACTCGTTTTTATTGCCGTCACTTCTAAATCCTGTCGGACTTTTCTTTTCTCTGTGACATTTTGGCGGTAAGTAGTTGATATTGTCGAAAACAAAAATGAGGGTTTCCATTCCTAAATACACAGGTAGCAGCCGGATGGTTTTAAAATACTAAAGAAAAATGAAGAATTAACATAAGGCAGTCGCTTGGAACATTATTCACTTTATTTCCACACTCTCGATTAAATCTAGGGAAGATGCTCTCTCCTTCCATGGTAAAAAGAATAAAGTCTATTCTTCCTGTCACAATTAGTTTAAAAATACTCCATCTCTTGACAGCCGTCTAGTCTTTGATCCGTTAATATCTAACATCTATCACCCATTACGATACCGTTGCTTCCTCATTCTACTCACATAATAAACAGTATTCATCCAACGTTATACTACCTCCATCGAGCAATCACATTGAATATCCAGTTTGCTACGACTGCAATCCACCACGTTCACCTCTACATGCTAAAAACTGAAAAACTTCTAAGCTCACAGCCCATCTACTCCTATATGCTATATGCCTTATGCTTTATGCTTCTCTCTGGTTCCCGCCATTCGTATTTATACTCTGCTGAAACGATTGTTCTTGAAAATTCTTATATCCTCGCCCCACCTGTCTAAAGCATAAACAAATGTTAAAATCTGTAGTCGAGATTATGCAAAAATAACCCATTTTTCCCTCTTCAGACGATAAAAGAAATGAATTTATGTCTGCGAAGTTTTAATCTTTGAAATATTTTAATTACACCTGGATATTTTAAATAAAAGAATAAATTGAAATAAGTAGGTTTTTTCTTTAAGACAGAATAATATTTTAGCAGTTAAATAAAGATTTAAGGGGAATATGATATACCGGGATTTAATAGCGGAATTTAATAGGGATTTAAATAATAAAAGTTTTATTAAAGAAATATAAATAATCGAGCCATTTTTAGATTTACGCAATTTGGAATAAATATGAATTAAGATCTTAGAGATTAATAGACTTGGGTTTTAATTTAATAAGCCGGTATAATATACGGAATATTACTGAAAAGGGAAAATTTACATAAAATACTATAAATTTGGCGCAAAAATTAAAATTTTGTAATATATATATATACATATATATATATATATACATATATATTGATATTAAATTTATTTTAAAATAAAATGACCTTCCTTTCGAAAATTCAATTTAGTGCAAAGTTCAGTATGTTATGGTTGTAATATTCAATAATCAGGTCCAAAGCTTAATAAAGTACATCAGCTAAATGTGATTTTGCGCAAAAGGTTATTTAAAACTTTTAATAACATTACCACTCTAACTTTAAAAAGCAATATTGTTGTGATGTAAGTAAATCCAATTATGAAACAATTGTCAAAGGTTAAAAATACATATAAAAAAAATAAAACAAGTAAAAATGAAATGATTGCATTAGATCACTGCACGTTGGTGTACTGTATTACTTATATATTTTAATTTTAGCAGGTGTTTTCTAAAATAAATTAAAAAAAAATAAAATATCTAAAAAATATGATAACATGCCGAGACATATTTCACATGCACTATACAATAACAATAAATTTAATTTTCATTTATTTTAATTTCAATTATAATTTAAATAAAATAATAAAAGAACACTTTATTTACAATAAAAATAATCAATTTCATATTTGGTTAAAATATTCTTATTTACTTCCGCAAAACAATGAACTAAATTTGAGCATTGAATTGGCGGTTTCGGTCGGTGGCTGGGGGCGGTTGGATGGGTCAATTGCCGTGGTGAACGGCCTTTTTCCGTCCGGAGTCCTTTACCTTTTTCTTCTCTTACTCCGACTCTTTCGCGAAAGCCAAGTTAAAGGTCCCCAACCACGTCCCGAGTATAAGAGTCTCTCGCGGAAGCCAGGTTGAAAAAAAAATCAAAAATTAAAACCGGACTAATTTATAAAGGAAATTACAGAAATTAAAGACGCCGAAAAGCGGAAAGGGTAGGGGGTACCATTCGTGCGATGAGCCAACTGCAAAAATTTCTTAACTGCTCGCGCATTACGTCACGTGGCGGAGAGATTCGCCTTGCTTCGCTCGTTTCAATAGTATTCTTTTAGCTGTTCTGCGTTGGAGTTTTTTTGTGAATGATTTTAATCATTCTATTGTTTTAACAGACTTTTTGAAAAAGGCCTAGTTAATGCACTATTTCAACTTGTTCCAAAAACTTTCGGAGAACACGTACGCAGATTTAGCAATACAATACAAAGTCTCAAATCCGGACGTCGAAAACCGGAATTCTTCAAGATCCGGCTATTTTATTAACTGGCGATTATTGTTCTAGAACATCACAACGAAAAACACTAAAATCGCAGTGGACAAAATTTACCATATTAGTCTGCAATTTTAAAACAGAATTCCTTTTACAACTGTCAAAAAATTTCTGTAGAACGCAAAAATCTGTAAAAATTCCACAAATGAATCGCGAGAAATTCCAAATAAACTTTAATGAAAGGGGGAAAAAAGTGTACAGCATTTACTGTATTGGAATAAAAGTTTAAAGCGGAATTTTTTCGCAAATGCAGACAAATCGCCATGGATGGGGAAAAAAAGCCCAATGTTTAAAACTCGAAGAGGGGAAAATTTACTTTATTTCGCAAAAAGTTGGTAATAGGGTTCCTTTTATAAATCTCAAAACAAAATCCCGCTCAACATTATAAAACTCTAAAAATCGTATAAAAACTTCGCGAAAAACGCAAAAATCTCTGCTCGAACTCCGATTAAACTTCATTGAAAAATGACAAGATTTACTATATTGGTCTTAAAAAATAAAGCCGGATTCCTTTTACTCGTATGGAAAAATCGCCGTAAAAAAAAAAAAAAAAAAACAATCAAAAATTGCATAAATAAAATTTTAAAAAAATTTCTTTTGTTATTGTGTTTTTTTTTTTTGTTTTTTTTTTTTGTTTTTTTACATTTACAAAAAAAATCCTCTATTAATATATTTGCTTTAGCATTATAGTTTTTTTACTTTTTTTTTATCGATAATAGAAGAAAGTATGGTAGTAGAAATTTTGTGCGACTTAAAATAAATGAAGTTATGCATAGAAATGAACAACATTTCATGTGTATGTTTTTGACTATGGCCAGCAGGTCCAGGTTATTTGGGATATTACGCCGGTAGGGGGCGCTGTAATAGCGATTTGTGTGTCATTTTCATTATTGTTTCATATAACAGCATACTAAGTTAGGCGTAGATTTTAACCAAACTTCATACATATGTTTTTGACTATCCCAGGTCCCAGTTGAAAATGACGGTGTAACCCTGGAAAGGAACGCTGTGATAACGAAATTTGCATGGCATATACTTATTAGATATAAATGATCTCCAAGAATATTTGTTTAAAAATTTTAAATTTTAAAGTGGTGAAACTGAATGAAAGGTGTTTGTTCTAAACTGTTCTAAATACTGATTACTGAACAATCTGAGGAAGAATCTAACTGATTTTAAAAGTAATTGTAGGAAATCGATCATGACAGCCTCTGCTCTAACATAGACGCCATTTTATTTGACTAACATCTGGGAGTTGCAGAAGCAAAAAACGTTTTAAATTGCAATTTTTGTGATCTGTAGGGTCTAAAAACTTGAAATTAGTCATGGTACATATTTATTAGATATAAATAAGGAGATATAAATCTAAATTAGATATAAATATTTAAGGACAGTTTCGAAAAAATTGGAAATTTAAAAGATTTGAAAATGCCCCAAAATCATTCTAAAAACGTTCTAAATTGCGATTTCTACACAATCTCAGGAAATATCATATCGCTTTCAAATGTAATTGCTGCAAATTGATGGTGACAGTCGCTGCTCTAACGTAGGTTATATTTTATGTTGTTGTCACGTTTTAAATGAAATGATTACATTTTAAATGAAAATAATGCAATATTAATATGGTATTGGAATTTTTTTTGTTTATTTATCACCTGCATTTGGCTAACATAAAAGTATCAATATTGCCATTGGGGCACAGATATCATATACGCGCCAAGTTGGAGCGATTGTTTTCTAACGCCAAATTTCCGAAAATCTCGTTTCCGAATACCGGTTACATATATATTTTTAAAAAAGGAATAACAATAAATAAAAAAAAAGTTTAATTAATAACTATAGAACAAAAAATGTACATAATTTTAGAAAGTAAAGTAAAATTAAATAAACTATTTATTAATAAATAAGCAACAACATCTGGGTTACCATATCAATAAAAATAATGACACTTTGGCGCCAGTTAACTACCCCGGCAACTATATGTCATTAGCTTCAGAAAAATCGTGCAAATGTGGTGCGTATATGACACCTGTGCAGCAATGGTTTCATGGTATGCGAAATGAAATGAATATGTTACAGCCATCTTCATGCAAGAAGAATGGCAAATAATCCGCATTCAGATACACAGGCAAGGTTTCCATCAAACATGAATAATACTAAAAACAACATTGTTATAACTAACTGAGAGTTATAATAGTGACATAAAATTGACTTTGAGCAAATAACCACAGAAAATGTACTATTTTGCATATGTTTCGATTGAATCTCGATCATTAAGGTACTATTTTATTATACAAGCAACAGGTATATAAACAAAAGTTTAAATTGAAATGTAAATATTTGCAACCTCTCCCCCCCCCCCACACACACATACTTTTTTTTTTTTTTTTTTTTTTTTTTAACCGTAATGAAATTAACTTTGAGTTAAGCGACGCTTTTTAAAATACAACGTTGGTTGCAAACCAGATTACGGAACATTCCTATAACATTTGAAGTAATCACGGTACTTTATTTTTAGTCGGGTCAAAATTTAAACAAGAGCATTTTTTTTCGCCAAAAGCAACTTTTTTTTTTTTTCGCATGAGTAATTTAGAAACAATTCTTTGATGTTAAAAGAAAATGTTTTGATTTATTATTTCTTCTTATTATTTTTATTTATTTGTATTTTAAGAGAAATGAGTCTAAGTCGTGTTTTTTAAATGTATTTAATTTATGTATTTCAAATGAAAAGAATGCATTACGAAAGTTTACAATTTATCTCCTGTGTATGGTGTCTAAGTGCCTTATTACCGTGTGTCTAATACCCTTCACGACACTTCGTTGTTATATGGGCCTTGGCGCTTTTTTAAAAAGTTTGATCTTATTCGGGTTTAAGAAAGTGAGATGTTTATGCCAAATGATATAAATGACTATAAAATCAAAATTGAAGAAGTGTTAAAATGATTTATGTATGTATTTTAATAAATACATCTGCTAACACGTATTAAATAAATTATTTATGTTTTTATATAATAAAAATTAAACGGCTACTTTACCTACGTGTATGCTAATATTATAAAGTATTGTTTGTGTGTTTGTGGAATGTAATCTCAGAAACTAACTAGCCGATTTAATACATAATTGTTGGAAAATGCTGGTGATCATCTGTGCTCCAACAATGACTTTATTGTATGTCGGTACAACAATCTCTGTAGGTACAGGATCAGAAAAGTTCTAAAATTGCGAATTTTGTGATATTGTTTGGGCTAGAAATTTCAAATTTTGTGCGGTGGTTACTTTTAAGAAGTAAATAGTCCTTATGAACTTTTTCTACAAGGTTCGAAATTTTAAAGTTAGAAATAAACGTAAAACGTTCTATAAAGTTTCTGAATCACCATTTATTTAGAATTGTTGAAGAAAAAAATTTTGAAATTTCACATGGCTATTACTTTTAAGTCGTTAATGCCGGTCAGTAAAAAAAAAAATAATAATAATAAAATGAAATAAAAGGGTGAACCATAAAAAATCTAATCTGCAATTTCTGTGATACTGCTGGGTCTAAAAACTTAAACTTTGGAATGGTAGTAACTTATAAGATCTAAATGTTCGTCACAGAAAGAATTCAAACTGCAACGCACGAATTAGAATGAATTCTAAAAAAATTGAAATTAAGAAGACTATATAAAGCGGACAAAGTTCTAAACACGATCTAAATAACGAAGTATGTAGAATCATTAAAAATATAAAGATAAAAATTTGAATGAATGTTGCTTTTAAGACGTAAATACTCACAATAGAACGATTTCTAAAACTTTTACTATGTAAAATGATGCAGGAACTTTCAATTTTATTTTCTGTGCTACTGCTGAACTAAAAACTTTTTATCGGGTTGAAATTTTTGGACGGGATTCTTTTTAGATGTAAATGCTCTCTAAGAATGGCTTCTAAAAAATACAAAATTTAAAAAGATGAAATGAACGGAAAACGTTCTAAATTACCATTCATTTGCATTGTTAGGTATAGAAACTTTAATTTTTTAATAAAATTACACCCCCCCCCAAAAAAAATCATGCAACTTAAATGCAATAAAACGAGTAGATATTTATCTAGCATTGAATAAGTTGTGTTAATATTGAACAAATGTCGGTATGAAACAGCGAATAGTTTGCACGAAAGCACTTGTCAAAATGTTACTTCTCTGGGCAAAAGTGTCGAAAAGTGTCTGTGTAAATATGATATGCATTTTTTTCCAGCTTCACTAATCTAGAGATTTAATCATAAGGTCATTTTCTCAATTGTCATTAGACAATTTTTTATATCGTAACTTATTCGGGTAAATTTTTAATCGGGTTAATATTAACGTATTTTACCTTGAAGGATTGTTGAAAAAATATGTACGGATTTGTAAATCACTCGAAAGGAAATTTTCACAGCTCAAAGGTTATGGAGACGAGATATTTCAGATCTCGTGTCATAACTCATGCTACAATGAATGCCGGTTTGTTTGTGTGGAGGCGTAAGAGGCCTACCTCGAAAGGTATAAGGGTACCAATCCTGACAGGTAACTTATGCATTTTTTCGGAGAAAGGTTGGATATTTTTCTGACAGGCCACGTATTGTCTATTGAATGTATCATCTCATTTTCTATTCTTGTCACGTGTTATTATTAAATCTATGTTCTCACTAGCATCGCTCAGACTAATCCCTCAAGAGAAATTCTAGTAAGACAATAATAATCAGAATTCCTATCCTGAAGACGAAATTGGTTTCAGTTTTACAAATACTATAAGAAATATAAATATGCGGGTGGAGGGGACGGGGATAAGCCCTTAGTCGTTATTAATGCAGAATATTAGAGCTCCGGGACTTTTTTTTGAAAGAAATTCAGCACTGTGTAAATATTGTTACAGATATTTGAATCATATTGATGTGCATTTGTAACTAAAGACTTTAAAATTTGAATTTTGATTATTATTGAGGATAAATGATTTTGCAACCTGATAGTGCTTAAAAAGTATTATTCACATGCATTATTGAAAGTATGATAATGGTTCTTACATTCTTTTCCATTCTGTTTTTAAATACATTGTTAAATATGTATACCTGCAAAAATTTTCTATCTATTGTGTCCTATTTGTATGGAGAAATGTTATATTTGATGTGTTTTATAAGTTAACATGGGAATTTTATTACTGAAGTTGTTTTAATTAATTAATTAATTAATTTTATTTTATTACATTTATTTTTGCTGAAATTTTGTTACATAAAATAACTATATTTCATTTGAATATTGTAATATAAAATATATGTATAGTGCATATTGTTTTCATAATAGAATTAGTTTAATTATAGAATAATATTTTGTATTATTTCGATCCTGAATAAGTATAATGACATCTGAAATTCTTTTAAAACATATCAATTGGACGATGCATTCTTGTTAAAAGTTTTAATGTGTGAGTTTTGTTTAATTTATTCTGTTTGGTAATACTAGTCTTTTTATTACTACTACTGTGTAATCATATTCATATAATTCATTCATTCATTTTACTTTACAATAGTTTAAAAGTTTTCATTTGTACTTTTATACATTAAAAATTTAATTTTTTTTCCGAATTTACTGAAGCATTTAAATGTAAACCGACATATCGCGATATTATATAAAAAATTATGTTTTTTATATTTAATTAACTCCAATCAGTGCTTGAAAAAATTATTTTAAGGAAAGTGATTTCGTTCAATTTACTTTCGAAGGTCTGCTTTTAAACCAGGCAATATAGACTGTATAGGGGCTCTACATAGCATGGTAGTTCTGAAAAAAGGCTTAGTATATGTTTTTTGGGACGCTGAATCCGAATTTTTAACTTTCCCCCACAACCCCCCCCCCCCCGAATCACAACAAATTGATGTTTTTAACTTAAATTTCTTATTGTTTTAGTGGAAAAGCATTACAAAATTCAGAAACTAGACAAAATTTGCATCAAATATGATATATGACATTATGACGTAGGATGAACGGGAAGGGGGAGGGCTGCCTCTGAACATGCACTGCGTCGCTACGTGCACTAAGTTATGAAGTCCAGGCAATAGGGGATTTTACTTGGAAAAATTAATACTAGTTCTAGATTTCGACTCACTTTATGTTTTTCGGGTCGCAGAATCCGAATTTGTAACTTCCCACCAAAATTTCACCCGGCAACCCCCCAAAAAATTGATTTTTTGAAAAAAATTGTTTTTTGAGAAAAGCGCGCAGGGAATGTTCCAAGGCACCCCCCCCTCCCCCCCGTTTATCCTACGTCATAATGTCATATATCCTATTTGTTGCAAATTTTGTCTAGTTTCTGAATTTCGTAATGCTTTTGCCATAAAACAATAAGAATTTTAAGTTAATAATAACTATTTTTTGGGGAGGGGGGTTCGGGGTGGAAAATATTGGGAGTAAGTTAAAAATTCGGATTCAGCGACCCAAAAAAACTTAAAGTAAACCTTATAAGGAAAGTTCGGAGGGGAGATGGTAGGGCAAATGTAAACGTGTGAGTGGTTAAGTGGAATTGCGCAACTTAGTCAACGCAGCACCGCGCGCATGTCCCGTGGCAGATCTCGCCTTCCCCTTCATCCTAAGTCATAATGTCATGTATCTAATTTGTTGCAAATTTTGTCTACTTTCTGAATTTCTAGATACTTTTCCCTTAAAACAATAAAAAAAAATAATTTTTTAATAAAAACCTTTATTGGGGCTTTTTACCGAAATTTGGGGGGGGGGGGTTGCCGTGGGAAATTTTGCTGGGAAGTTACAAATTCGGATTCAGCGAACCAAAAAACATAAAGTAAGCCGATTTCCAGAACTACCATTAATTTTGCTAGGTAAAATTCCCTATAGCATGGTCTATTTTTTTTTAAAATTATTTACTTCATGTTTCGTTCTTTTTACGCATCTACTAGTTTGAGCAAAAAGTTCTGGGAAATTTGTGAAAGTTTTGTTGATATGTACAAATTAACAACAAAAGCAACAAGTACAATTCTTGAAAGTAGAGACCACCATATTACATGATTTTCTGCCATCGTTTTGCCAGAACCCGAAATTGCTGGAAGCACCATGGCGGCTTCTTGGAATTGAAAAACTCTTGACATGCTTCTTCAACTTCATTAAAGGATTCAAATCGACGGCCTTTAAGAAGTTTTGCATTGATCGAAAGAGTCTAAAATCGGATGGAGACGCGTCTGGACTGTAGGCGGGTTGTGGAAGAATTTCGACGCCGCCCAACTGTGCAAACTCGCCGATGGCTTTCAAAATCGTTAGACCTTTTTTCCGATAATGCCGGATCCACACACGCCAATCATACTGATCAGCAGGCATTTTTGAGCCGAAAATTCCTGAACTTCTATAGATATACCACTAGTACTCCTATATACGATACAAATTCTGGTAACTTTTGGATTACAAATTTCCCAGAACTGCTTGCTCACCCTAGGATTTACTTTATCACGGCCGGTCGATCTCCGACCTTGACCGCCATGTGACGTTTCAGTCCTGCTCTACTCTGATTGGCTATCTTTCATATGGAACAACCTAATGATAAAAGAACCTTGGAGAAGGGATGCTCGGGCCCAAAAGCTACCAAACGACCGCTGCTGCGTCGAGCTTGTATCGGTCCTATGCTAGTATCGGTCACCGGTTGTGAGCTTGTGGGTAGGGTCTTAGGTTACCCATTATTGCACTAATGGGTTAAGAGGCATTAAACAACAATAGTCGAGAGTGGACCAACCGATGTGGTGAACGGCCTCTTTCAGTCTGCGGTTCATTAAGCTTTTCTGCTCTTATCCCGACTCTGTATCGGAAGCCAGGTTTATAGATCTTTAGCCACGTCCCGATTATTAGAGTCTATACCAGAATCCAGGTTGAAAAAATTAATACCGGACAAATTTAAAAGGAAAATTATACAAATTAAAGACGCCAAAAAGCGGGAAGGTAGGGCTTGGGGATCTGAAGCTTCCGAACGACCGCTGCTGCATCGAGCTTACTAATATTCTCGGTCGGTGCGCAGTGGGGCGCTTTGATGATGTGGGTGGGCAAAATCCATTTTTCCGATTATCTCGGAATTTTACAAAACCGCGTGTACTGGTGGATAAAAGTCTTTATTTTCGAGATCCGTATTAGTTTTGACGTAAAAAATCAGAAGTGTTGATTAATAGTGACCATAAAGTAGACATTTGTGCAGTTCGCTTGAGGGAGTACCAAAAGTCGCACTAGCTTCCTCTAAGTTTGAAATCACGTCGTGACTATTCTGTTTATTTGAAAGCACGAGTTTGCTGATCTAATGTCACAGCTTTGTCAAAGTCAGGTTTAACTCATTTTTGTTTGAAAATAAGCGATATTAAACACACTTCCTGTGAAATTCTACTCCAACGAAATTCTGGATGATCCTTGATGTTCTTTAAAATTTCATCTTGACTTTAAACAAATTATTCAGCATCGTTCAGCAATAAGCATTTTTTTTAAATCAAAGTGCCATTCTAAAGTATTGAAAAATTAAATAAACTCCTGCAATTTGCTGCAGGTCAGTAAGTTTTTATTAATAAACAAGCATCATATTAACTTCTAGTGCATGTATGTATGTTTAGTTCGAATCTTGCAAGTCGAATTTAAATCAATTTTGATTATCCTATTGAGCAGAAACAATGAATATTTGTGTAATTTGAACGACAATACAATATTATTATGATTTAAAGAACGTAGAATTTTTTTAGAATACCGTGTCTACAAGGCTTCAGAAAAATTTAGACTTAAACTTGCAAGTTAATTTTAAACCAATTTCAATACTCTGATTGAGTTGAAACATTGCTCAGGATATGTAATTCTGATGACAATGCAATATTATTATAATTTATGGAATGTAGCAGTTACTGATTTTGTTACAGGGCCACGATAAACATTAGATCAAATCTTGCAAGACAATTTTAAACCACTTTCAATTATCTCATTCAGCTGAAGCTTTGCCTACATGTGTTTTCCCGATGACAATTCTATTAAATTATAATTTGACGAACGTAGAAATTATGCCTTTTTTACAGGGCCACCCAAAAATCGTCCAAAGATTGTTGCTAAAAATTTGAAATTTTAATTAAATTTCGACAAAATTACTATAGGATATTGAGATACACAATAGCATTTTTTAAATGGAAAATAAAGTGCGTAGGAGCTGCATTTCTTTTACTAGGACACATAAAAAATTCGAATACATTACCATCTATATGCATAAATTTTATTTCAAATTTAATAACATTTACATAGGTTATTTATTCACACCACATAATTTTTTCAACTGAAAATAATTTTGGTAGCATTTATATGTTTTACAGGGCACCACAAAACATTATTATTTTTTAAATATTATTTTTTAAAATTTTTATTTTTCAGAATGACTACACAAATTTCTCGAGAACTTCTGAGTAGACAAAAATACAAAAATACATTAATGTTAACTTACATGTGTGAATTAAATTGTTTTTTATTTAGTTGTAAAATAAATATGTTTAACTCATTATCTGTAATGCATTATACAGGGTGCCCACTAAAGTCCTTCCAACGCTCTTAATTGCCGGATGGTTGCAGCTATACTCATAAAAGCGGTGTCTAGTATAATAAAGTGGAAAAGTGCAAAATAGCTGATTTTTATTCCTATCTCGAAAACGAGATTCATGCTCAGAACGAGATTCATTTAGCATTCATTTTCACAAAGTGTCCTTTCGAACTAAATCGACGATACTCTACAATTTGTCATTCACTTGTATCCCATATTTCGAACCGTTTACGAGATAGAAACGCTAATATTGCCGTTTTTCACCAGGTGGTGCTGTAAGCGGTCTCATTTAGTAGCGCATAGCCTCTTTACTAAACCTAGACACCACGCTTATGAATATGGATGCAGTGGTTCGGCAGTTAAGACGGTGGGAACGGACTTTATTTGGCACCCTGTATTTTTATTTTAAGATATTGTTGTTATATAACCAAATATTTATCACTGTTTGAGTATTTTATTAATGATGCATTTAAAAAAAACAGCAAAAACTAATTAAACTTCAACGAAATGATTTTGTCCACCTTGATATTCAAAACGTCCCACTGCGCGGCGGTTGGAGGCGGGTGAGTGTCTTTATCACGAGATGCTGTTTCTATTCACCCCGAGTCATTTAAAAAAAACAAATTTGTTTTTGAAAATGTCTCGGGGTGAATCGAACATGTCAACAGTCGAAATAAACATATTTTTACTGGTTTTAAAGTTTTAATTTACACCTTTTAGCATGTGAAATGAATATAGCAATATTATGATTGCAATTTACTTTATTAAGGAAATTTCGTTGAATAATCCACTGAGCCCCCTTTATTACAAGATATTTCTTCCTATTTCCAAACGGTTTCCCGATTTACAGCGGTAGGCGTTGAAAGATGCAGTGAAGATATAATTTTAGTTCGCAATCATGGCAAAACATACTTTTATCTCTTTGTGTTACATAATTAGAGAATAATTTATTAAGTAGATAAGCATAGTTTAATTAGAGAAGCATAGCTTAATTAGAGAAGCATAAATTGGGATAATAGTTAATGCGACCATTAACTTTTGACATTAACAACACTGACTTTTGTCTCTCTGGATTTGCAAGCTACATTTACTTTGCAAGCTTCTGACCGCCGACTCAAAACTCCTATTACATATGGAGCTCAGTGGAATAATCTCAGTTTAATATTAGAATATAAAAGTTATTATTTACGTATACATATGGACTCTCTCACACATTCATGTAAATATTTAGAGTATGAACGACTCATATTTTTTTAAACTGTCTGAAAAATTGTACGCAAGAGTGCACGGTGTTTTTTTTTATGAGACTAACGAGATTGCGTGTTTTTTTATTTTAGTAATGGCTGTTCAAGGTGTTGATCGCATCCATAGTTTCTAACAATTATTTTTTTGTACATGATATTTAATAACTCTGTTTTGTAAATTTCACTTTCCGGAGATACATAATATCATTATACAGGAAGCTCGTGGTGATACAACTTTAGATGTGATCTAAAATCCGAGTAGTTATGTACGTTTAGTTATGATACTGTTTTACATTGTCTATAAATTAAAAGACTTCCTATAAGAATATTTAACCCCTGCTCATTTGCAACAGCAGACGCACCTTTTTATGAATACATATATACGACGGTTGTGGCTTAATTCAAGGAAACCATGCTTGTATTTGTTACAAACTGCATAATCGCAATGAGATCCTTTATGTGAAGATTCAATTAGAACATAATGCAAGTGTCGAGACTGAGAGCTCAAGCATACCCGTTTATTCTCCAGATTCGTGAAAGATGGAAGTTTTTCTTTTTACACTACATAACTGATTAGTTTAGGATGTGTCGCTGCAACCCGTAATTTAGTAAGTTTTCCTCATTTATATGACATTTCTAGCCGTAAATAATAGATGTATTGTTTAAGTTAGGGTTTCGAACACATAAGGCATTTTACGCATTATGAAACAAAGATTATGTAGTGGACCGGGAGCCGGTAGCAGAGACAATCGCCTCATCGAGTTCATGGCTGAAATTCCATAATTAGTTAAAACTCCCAGTCCTCCATGTTTTCATACTTTTGGGTGCAGGAAAACACAATGGTAAACCTTCGAGTCAACCACAAAATCAGGTTTTCATGTGTTTTCCTCCAAGATATGACTTGGCAGACCGATTGCGTTTTAATATGCGTATCGAGTTTTAACTAATTCTGGAATTTCAGCCGTGAACTCGATGAGGTGATTGTGTGTGCTGCCGGCTCAAGGTCTATAGTTTTCCAACAACAATCGACAAATCGACAAAAAGGGAAAAAGTTACGAAGTAATAAAAAAAATAATTATAAAATGCTAAGAATAATGGTTTTCATATACTATTTAAAAGTGTAATCTAAACTACAGATTGCAACTTAAACAAAATGTATCCTTTAGATTATATTTTCACAAAACTTAATGGCGATGTATTAAAAAAGACATGTACTTATCAATGACGCATTCAAAATTGAAAGAATTTTTTTTTTTTTTTTTTTTTTTTTTTTTTTTTTTTTTTTTTTTTTACAGTAAACAAAATAGAAAATAGAGAAAATACTTTTACTCAGTATCAACTATAAAACAACTTTTTGGAGAGGCATTAAACAACAATGCAAGATAAATGGAATTTCTATCTACAAATCACTAGGAGTTAAACGTAGCTGACAGAATCAGCATCGTATCTTATGATCTTTAATGACTTTTCTCTTTTCTATTAGGAACGTATTTTAGCGATAGGGTAATTAAGAATGTTTTTTAAAGATATAATGTTTTGAAATTGAGAAATGATTTTAACATAGCCATTAAATTTAAGCGTAAATTGGTAAATGGAATTAATTTTTTTAAAACATCATAAAAATATCACAATATATAAATTGTATTCGTCAGCATCATTTTATATAAAAAAATATTTCTTTATATTACAGTTATTCTGTTTTAAAATATTTCATTTAAGGTCAATTGTTCGTCCATATTATTAAATAAAAATATCTCCGTGAGTAATGCTGATGCCATATTTACGACGGCAATGACCTACACTGTAAAGAAAATCTGTAAAGTTACTAAAGTTTTTCTAGGAAACTGGGATTCCTAGAAATTTTTTGGTAATGGCAACAACAAAAATTCCTGTAATATCGTCTATTACAGGAATTTTTGTTGTTCCAGTTACATAAAAAGTTCTAGTACTCCCAGTTTCCTAGAAAAATTTTAGTAGCTTTACAGATTTTTTTTTTTTTACAGTGTAATTAATAAAATTAATTTTCAGTGGAAGTTTTTTTTTTTTTAAATTCTAAACTTCGGATAATGCCAATTTTGTATACTAATTAAAAGGTAATGTACTTCCAAACGCAGTTTTATTGAAAACTATCTGCATTTGCTGACTTTTTTTAAAGTTATTTATCAAGGGAAGATATTTTTTTTAATGTGCGACTAGCCTAGACAAGTACGATTAACCATTTTCCTCTTAAAACAATATAAATAACCCATTGATGTGTCTGTTTCGATCTAATATTCCATATCTAAATCCTCAAACGAAATTAAAATTTCACAGGTAAACAAATAAATAAATAAAACTACTAAACTGGTGATATATAATGTAACTACGTTTTCAAAAGTTGAAATCAGTAGACTCACAAAGGTTCTTATAAATAGTAAAATCTTATGCGATTGACCACTGGCATGCGGTTAATAAACAAGTACTATTTTTTTTTTTTTTTTTTTTTTTTTTTGGCTTTGGACAGTCTAAAAAAAAATACTAAATGTGAAAAAATATCGTTTAAATTTAAAACGATTTTTATCTATGTTATTTCACAGAGAATTATTAACACGGGTTGCACAGGCTGTACAGTCTGTTTTGTGTGATATAATGACAATAAACAAAGCGAAGTAGAATGGTAAACAAGAATCAAACATTCAAGGAATCTAAGAATCAAATTACGAAGAATGAATATTTATGTACCGTCAACTGGAGTAACTTCGCCCAAAAGAGAAAACAGACTAAATCTCTTATATTTTCAACATCGTTTGAACTATCGACGAAGTTATGGTCTCAAAATATAGGTGGTAGCACTAGCTAACAGCTATTTCTAAGTAATTTACGAAGGTTTCACCGTTGCAGCAACAGTCAAATAAAAAAGTGTGAAGATGGTGATAATTTTGCTCTTACAACATTTGTCTGCCAGGTTGTAAATTAATTCATTTGGACCTTGGTAAGTACTCGTTATTATAACCCCATTACCATAGATCTAGACCTAATGTAGGATTATGAGTTGACTTCTTAAGGGTCAGCTAGGTGGGGAGGCCTACCAAATGGCTTAAGCACTCACAAGCCCCACCCAAGTTGACTTCTTAAGGTAAAAAAGAAAAGCGTTTTCTATTTAGAGGTAACTTTGGACCAACATTTGGGGTAAAATTATCCCAACATTTCGTGTAGCATTAGCCCAACAAATTATAACTTAAATTTTTGCATACAAAGTAGGAGCCAAAAGTTTAGGACCAGCGTGCAGAAACTAGCGTTTTTAAAATTGAAACCACTGATAACGTCATAAATCAAATCGATTGCGTCAGATGGCGTCATTCCGCCTGACAGTGGAGTTGCTGTATTCGCTTTTCGTTTGAACTTTGAGTAATAAATGTCGCGGACGCAATTTATTGTCTGGATCTTAAATTTCAGTGGTGGTCCTAAACTTATGGCTACGACTGTATTTACTGTCAATGCATAAAAAATGTTTTATTTGAAGAGAAGCTTTTTTTGGTGTTGCTGAATTTAAACATTGGTGTATTTGAGGTGATGTTTTTGTTTATTGTTGGTATACTTATGAAAATAGACATTTCTACTTATCCAAACAAATAATTTTGTTGGAGATTCAGCCAGTGCGTTGGTTCCAACTGATCCAAGCCAAAAAACTATTGACAAAGATGACTGCAAAGTTGGAAATTTTGTACTTATGATGTTTAATGATAATATCTATCCAGGAAGGATTACTATTAAATCAAACCAAAGTTGAGTTGTTGACAGCATGGAAAAGAAGTTAAAGTTTTAGCGTTGGCCACAAAGACCGCACTGCATGATGTATGAATGAAACGGTATTGTTGCAAAAATTAGTCTGCCTAAATTTCTGTCTATGAGAAACCAGTATTCAGTCCCAGACATGGACAATCCACGTTAAGCAATTTTTATGATTTTATAAAATAACTTTGTTATTAAAATATATGCTAATTTACTGCCTTTTTACATTTTTATACTTCTCTCTCTCTCCCGCCTTTTTCAAAGGGTAACATAGACCGACATCATAATGTAGGCTCCATAACATTCGTTTTAACACATGGGTCCACAATTCAAGGTAAAATTGGCTCAAATTTTCAAAAACACTTTAAGGTAAAACAAATCCAATGTCTTCAAATTTATGATAATGGTGTGGTTTCAAATGTTTTTAGCAAGCAAAATATTAACAGGAATATCAGTTTGTAAATATAATAAGAGAATGGAGATGATGAGCATGCGGTGAAACTGAGAAATTTGGTCCAACGTTATCCCATTTGACAATATCTCTATAGCATTCATCTGATATCATGTTTAATAGAGCCCTGAAATTGTAACTTCCTGCAAGTGTATATATTTCTAAAACTTCCTATTCGAAGTTTAAAAACGTTTTTTAAATGTTTTTAATGTTTTATTGTAGTTTATTACTTCTGAAACATTTTTATTTCTATATGTTTGATGTATCAAAAAAGTTTTCGATTGAAATGTATTGAGATTTTATTAATTGATTTCGATGTCACTTTCTTCATATAAGTTTTAAATTATATAGTGTATATCCTTTAAATTTACTATTAAATAAATATTAAAAATTATATGAATTAAGAATTTTCCGCTTAAAAAAGATTTATCAGTTCCATATTTTTTCGTATCATATAACTTATATAAAAATATTTAATTTCATTTACATTATTTAATTTAATGAATATAAGTATGTATGTATCAATAAAATATATTTCTCTATAAATAATATTTTATGTGATTTTTATTACATTCTTCTATTTAATGGAAAACTGACAAAATTTCTTATTTCTTTTGACAAATTTATAAAATTTTCTTACTGTAACAAATTGTTCAATGTGTTACCAATATGTTATTGTTTTGACAATTTCATTATTTTTCTATAGTCAAAATTTTAAATTTAAAATGAAAATCATTGAGTGATTTGAGTTCACACGAGTAAGTTGACTTCACAACATTTTCTTTTTCAACTTCGACGTTAAAGTGAATGACATGCTGAAAATTACATTTATTATTTTATTTTTTCACGATTACGTTTTAAAATTGATAGATAAAATTTCTCTGAAGGTTCATCAATTGATGCTCAATATATAATGATTGCTTGATGGAGACATGTTTTTAAGCATTTGAAAAAATAGTTATTGTCCTCGTCAGGGTATGAAATCAAAAGCATATCTCAAGCTTTTGACTGGTTTAATCTGCATTTTATTCGTTTTCTGATTGGTATATACAGTAATCTGTATTTCCCTTTTATTTCAAAAGAGATGGATACCTTCTGTTGCCAATTATAAGAAAAATTTAATAAAAACTACAAAAAAAAAATAATAAAAACTACAAAAAAATTAATAACTCAGAAACGAATTGAGATACAGCTTTCAAACAAATTACATTTAAAAGTAATTTTTTTTCTCTATACGACAGTGTAAAAAAGTAATATTGTGGGATGTTTAGAAGTTTAAGAATGAAATTTCATTTAAAATGGATCGTCTGATTTCTTGGAAATCTGACGATGGAAAAGCCTTTTCCTGAACAGCCAATGAAATTCTTGGATAATACGTAAGTTTCAGGTGAATAATACGAACGAGTCACAGGCGATTTTTTTTCGCTTGGAACTTTTACGTGTAATAACACTATTAATGTTTAATTCATGGCGTACGTAATGTATGATCAACTCCGTGCGATTTTTTATGCCTTAAATTTTAGTCTTTGAAAAAATCATTTTCCAAATGGTCGTTGTAATTTGTTAATTTTTTTCTTTCTTTTTCTTTTTTTGTTCACATGGCGTCTGAACTGACCAGGCCATCCGTCTCAAATAATAGCGAATCTTAACGAAAAGTCATACCTGAGTCTTGATGGAAAGCTTATGGTTCGCAGTGTAAGGTAGACAAGCGCGTCGTTTTTGTCTAGTTTTCCCGAAAAGAACTCTACAATTTTTGTGATTTGATGCATCTACAAATTTAAATGATAAGATTATCTGAGTGAAATGTATCGGTTGCTTGCTAGTTTAGGCAGGTCATTTGTAGAACTTGGTATTTTAACACTTCTGGTCTGGGTATTTTTTCAGTTAGAAAAATCTTCAATTCGTACAGCAATAAATGTTTAATTTATTTTTAAAAATATTTATTACTTGTTCTGTGTGTTATTACCTGACAATTTCGATAATTTACACGCAGTCTGGATAATTAAAAATGCGCCATAAAATATCGTTAGCAAGTTTGATCAGATCATGAAATTTATTTTAAAGGCAAATATGTTATGGAAAACTGCCATAAAGTTGATAACAATTAAATTAATCGCCTTTTATTTACATTTTTTATGTGGCTTCGAGGAATAAATATCGAAATGTTTTAACAGTATTTTTTTGTCATTACAACTGAATAAATTATTTTAAATACTTTGTCAGAAAGTGGAGTTAAACGTTGAAGTAGAGGCAGAGTGCAGGCAGTGCATGTGATGTCTTCGAAAAATTAATCTGGTTGTCATGAATAATAAAAATTGGGAAAATTAAATAAAGGAAACTAATATAACATAATTTATATGTCATATTAAGTAATAAAGAAATCATATTCATCTTTCATGCCACAATAAGTATGAAAATTCCTATATGAACAACAGTCGGCTATGTTTATGTATTAGGGATGTACATGTATCATCGCACATTATTCAAAATGGTGCAGTTGTAACTTTAGTTAGAATTGATACTATGCATTAGAATATGACAATTTTGTGACTAAGATAATACCATAAAGAAAGAGTTAGAGGGAGCTGTCCTAAAATGACATATACTAAGAAAAAATTCATACAAATGTATCTAATGACCGTTCTTTTTTACAAAATAACTTTGCGAATTATGCAAAATGCAGTAGTGCTTCTTAAAAAGCAACATAAAAATTTACAACGTCATAATAACGATTTATAAAAAATCCTGAATTTTGTCATTTTATTTACAGCGCTAACTTAAAATGACGCAGCCATAAGTTTCTATTAATTTTACTTGCATACATTACAAATAAATTGTTTGCACACCAAGAAGCACCGCCATATTCATTATGTGCCAATTTTGTACATTTAACACATTGCTTCATTTTTCACTGTCTGAACAAATCATTGTAATAACGACAGGCTTTATCATTATAATCGGAAGACAGATCCATGTATTTCTCTTCTTCATTGGGTGCAACAAAGCTAATTTTCTTCTGAGCCTATAGAACTGCATGATTCGACTCAGAATAGTTTCTCTGCAGCTTCTACCTTGGCTTTGGCAATACTAAGACTAATCTTTTAGAAGTCAGAAGTTTTGCACCCTAATGCTTGCTCGTTTTAGAGAATGATTGAAAATGAAGTGCACAATGAGTAGAGATATATATCAAGTGGTCTGATTAATAAAGATAAAGCACTTGAAGATGATCATGGTTCCTGTTATAAAAATACTCCTGTCTTCCACGTATCGGAAACAGATGTTGACGGCGCTGGAATTAGAGGAGTTCACATTGAAAGTTCGAAAATTGACGGTCTAGATCTAGATAGGCTGCTATTTGTAGGACATATGTTGCTATCGTTACTTTCTGTATTATCTAGTGAACTTTGTGAATCAACTGAAGCACAGAAAACTTGATCGGGAAAAATATCCGGGTTTATGGCGTGGATACCATTTTCAATATCCGGCATGTCACTTTACCTACAATCACCACATTATGCATACAGAGACATTTTTCACGCACGCATACATTTATAAATTTTTGCATATACAGAAAATAATCTAAAAAAGATAAGTCCTCACCTTATATTTCAGATATGTAATATCTTAAATGAAACAGATGTGAATTATCATCTAAAATAGACCAGAGAAATTTCTGATGATGGTGGGAACAGTTTCTTTGTAAACAATGAAAAATACAATCTTGAAACATTCGTCATTAAATTTTTATTATTGCCGATCGATTCCACAACATTACTGTGTAACGTTAAGTGTTGGCCTCTAGCGACAATAAAAAAAAAAAAAAAAAAAAAAAAAAAAAAAACATAAGGTATGTCATTTTACCTAATTATGTCATTTTGGGGATTTTTCCCAAGAAAGTGGCGTATATAAACACAAATTATGTATTTTGCTCTTTAAATATACATTTAGTTTGTAAATAGATAGAGCATTTTAATAATAATAAGAATTTCTGTTCGTTAAATAAAGATGTTGTCTTATTTAGTTTTAAAATATCTTGAGCGATTTGTTTTTTAAAGATATGAAACTTTCTGAAATAATAACGTTGTGTTAAATAATAATAATAAAAAAAATAAATAAAAGTAGACAAAATCATAAAAGAAAAATTATTTAAGACTGTTAAATAAAATTTTTCTGTTATTACTGCGTTATGGTATATATATAGTATGTCTGATAAATTAATCTTTCAGATTTATTTGATGAAAGAAGAAATAATAATTTTTTTCTGTTGATGAGCCAAACGTTTAAAATGCTTTCATATTTCAGAAGTTTATATTAATGCCTTCATAATGGTTTAGCATAAACATACTAGCAAAGCTAATATTTTACCATTTAAACATTCATTTACAGCCTTCTTCTACTTGGAAATAATCATGGATAATTATTTATCCGTTTTCAATTATCTCTATTTAAAAATACTTTTGTTCATCCGATTTAGTTTATTGGATAATATCCAAAACGAGTAACGTCCTTTGTGAAAGCATGCATTATAACGATTTAAGAGTTTCCTTTATTACCACTTGATATGATAAATTGACTTTAGAATATCAAACACATTAGAGAATTTTATAAGGATTTTTGGATATATTCATACATATTTGTGAGTTTATGTATGTGTATAGATAACAAAACAGTTTTTTGATAAAAGGAGCAGACCATAAATCATTATTGTGCTTTATTTTAAAATGTGTTAAACACTTCTGTCAAATTTTCATATAGTTCGGAACAGTTATTGAAACGATTGTCCAATTTAACTAACACATAAGAAGAGTAATTAAAGACAGAATTTTTAAAAAGTTTAATCCCTTTACCTACTGACTGTACTTATAAGTACCACTCACTTTAAACTTTCACCGCATTGCGAATATTACTAGTATTCTAAAGGTACTTTGCAAAAACACTCTTTCATGATACATGGCAGCAGTAGTTCTAGGATCGTTATTTTAGCGTGGAAGGAAGCTATCTTTGAAACAGTCGATGTGTTGTGTGCCGACATTTTGTACAGATTGTCACGCTTGACTTATTATTGCTGCAAACATAATAAAGGTTATAAGATAAGAGTTGGATTTTTGTATGTTTTCATTATGAGCTTAGAATACAATTTGATTAGTTATCTTAAGGCGTCTCAAGACTCTTAAAATTGGAAAAAATGAAAAAAAAAGACCATTTTCAACATTTAATATCTTAAAATGTATTCGATATTAAGACACAATTTTAAGTGGGAATGAAAGATACAAGTATGTTCTTTCATTTCAAATATTTGAAAAATTGCAAGATGCAGAATTAGCATTTACAGGGGACTTCAAACTGTCAGACATTTGACGAGCAGAAAATCGGCATAACAGTTTATGCGCACGATTACAAAATAAATTTTCCAACTAGAATGGAAATTTTGGTGTCTACGTATACCTCAGATTATAATAATTACACTGAATCTAAATAAATTTGTATTTAAAGCATTTTTATATTTTTAATACAAAATTGTATTTAGCTAATGCAAAATTTAGAAAATTTCAACAATATAAACCCCTAAAAAAATATTTTCTTTTTACAATAAAAAGGAAATTTTAGGTTCAGTTTATACAGACTAAGGTGAAACATATACTTTGAAAATTTCATGAAAAAATATTCAGAAGTTTTTGAGATATCGTGCGCGTTATGCCCCAAAACATCATTTGGAGAAAAATGACTTCAAAGTTTTGGAAAAAACCCTTTAGCTATTGAGCGAGTATAATTCTAAATGCCATAACTTCTGTTCTAATGGGAATTTCAAGATAAAAATTATATCAAAATGTTCAGAAAACATAGAAGTTTAACATCTAAAAAAATTAAAATTTCGAAACTTTTAGAGCTTTAAGAGTCCTGAGACCCCTTAAGTAAGCGTTGTATGTATTTGATTTAATAGTTGAATTACTCGGCAGTACTTATAAGAACAGCCAGTACACTGGGTGTTGTAGAAAACTTCTTGTTTACTTCAAGTATGTATTAGCAATCGTTTTTATTTGTTTTATTATTTTTTTTTATAAAAAATCGAAAAAGTTACGATACTGGCTCATTTTTGCTATGCTAGAAACGGCATATTTAAATTCATATATTGCATATGTGGAAATGCGTGACAACATGTTGCTCTTTCAATATAAGTATCGCATACCTTAATCGAAACCTTAAAAACATTGTTTCTTTAATACCAGCAAATTTCATTTTTTTCATTTTTCCTGTGTAAATTTAAAGTATGTGAATATATATTGAGTTAGTACCTTTTAATAATATATTCTTGCTATTTGCTATATCTAATTGCATATTAAGAAATTAGAAAGAAACTATGTCAACTTAATATTTTTTTATTGTTAACTTGAGAGTGTCTTCTTGTTATTTAGCCTTTTTAAGAGTTTAAAATATCATGTGGGTTTTTTGTTACGAGAATATTTTAGCCATAGTGTACTGATGATACTTTAAAGTACAACTTTAATTAATTATTTGTAATGAATTAAATTTCTCACGAATGAGTATTTCTTTTTATGTAAATCCTTTAATTTTTATTGTAGTAATTGAAAAAAAAAAAAAAACAATTACATGAAAAAAATTGCATTAGATCATAATACATTAGATAAAAAGTCCTTCCGGCCACTGCCAGGAGGAAGAGGTAGCTTTCATATTCCTTATTTTAAAAAAACCAACTTATATTATTCAAACACACGAAGCTCAATTAAATGGAAACCGAATGTAGGAGATTCAATACTAATTTTTATCAATACTAAATCATTATGAATGAGAATTTCGCTAAATTAGTCAGCTTTATCCAAGCTGCTTTTATTTAAAGTAACTTATATTTCGCTGCCAAATTCGGCGATTTCTTAAAGTGCCTGCCCTTTTAAGACAACATGGTGGATGAGGCTAACCAGTGAACTTGGTCGAGATCTTAGTAATTGCTGTACACATTCTTACTCACATCGGAATCGGTTGATACATACGAGTGCTATCGCAGGCAAAAAATCAGATTTTTCAAAATGTCACCCACGTTAGAAATTGAAACTGCTATATCTTAGCCATTTTTTAAGATAAAGACAAACAAAAAATGCTCCTGAATCCTTATATCAAGGTCAAATACTTAAGAAAGAAGCCTTCTTCAATTTCTAATTTTTTTGCACCTCACTTTAAATATATATATTTTTAATTTAATGGCCGCCATTTTGGAACAAGATGGCTGATGAAGCTGTCCAGCGAACTTGGTCGAGATATTGATGTATACTATCCACATGCCTTCTTCCATCGAAATAGGCGAATACGTGTGGTATCGCGAGACAAATACAAGATCGTTTCAAAGTGTTAGCCATGATAGAAATTCAAAGTGCTATAATTCAACCACTTTTTAAGATATAAACAAAAGAACAAATTTTCAGAAAGAAAAACTGCTCCAGAATCTTTGTATCAAGGCCAAACACATAAAAAAATCTTTTTCATTTTCCAACTTTTTAATACCTCATTTTAAATTTTAAATTACATTTTTTTTAAAAAATGGCAACTCTTTTGAAACAAGATGGCGAATGAAGCTGGCCAACAAACTCGGTAGAAACATTGGTATGTACTATGTACAGACCAAGTTACATTCAAATCGGTTCATAAATACGCCTGTTATCGCGTGACAAAAATCAGGGCGTTTCAAAATGTCAGCCACGCTAGAAATTCAAAATGCTATAACTCAACCATTTTTTAAGATATAGACGAAACAAAAAAAAAAAAAACTACTCCCGAATCATTTTATCGAGGTCAAACACATAAGAAAAAAATATTTTTTTCAATTTTCAATTTTTTGGTACCACATTTCAAATTTAAATTTTTCTTAAAATTTTAAATGGCCGCCATTTTCAAACAAAATGGCGGATGACGCTGGCCAACGAACTCGGTCGAGACATTGGTCTGTACTATGTATAAACGAAGTTACATCCAAATCGGTTCACAAATACGCCTTTTATCGCGTGACAAAATTCAGGACGTTTCAAAATATCAGCTTCGCTAGAAATTCAAAATGCTATAACTCAGCCATTTTTTAAGATATAGACGAAACAAAAACTGCTACGGAGTCTTTGTATAAAGGTCAAATACATAAGAAAAAAATATTTTTCCGTTTTCAATTTTTTGGTACCACATTTTAAATTTTAAATTTTTTTTTAATTTTTAAATGGCCGCCATTTTGAAACAAAATGGCGAATGAAGCTGGCCAACGAACTAAGTCGAGACATTGGTATGTACTATGTACACACCGAATTACATCCCAATCGGTTCATAAATACGAGAGTTACAGTGTGACATAGGTCATATATATATATATATATATATATATATATATATCATTTTTGAACGGAGGGTGGTTTTGGGGTCTGGGGGCCATGATCGATGAAAATATACCAAAATTTTTTGAAATTGCTTTCCTCCGAACGGCTGCAATAGGTAGCTTTTTGTAAAAAAAGCTACCTAAAAGTTAAAATCGGTTTAAATTGAGTGTGACGATGATTATTCTATAGACAGACATAAAAAAATTACATAGAATAAGACATTTTATTATAAAATATGTTATATAATATATTTAGATTCAATTATTAGTTAAAATCGCTAAATCCGTTCTTAATTTTAATTACAATATGACAATGTTCTGTCGATGTTTCCTATTTACCAGAAAGGTTTGTGTTTTTTTACATAGGTAAATTTGATGTTAGTGTTATATATATATATATATATATATATATATATATATTACTAAACATTAAATAATGTTTCATACGATCATATAAAAAATTAAATAATTTACCATTAGAAAAATAAAATCACTATCATATTGTCAAATTACATATTGCTAGATAGTCAAAGTGCGTCTTGTTTAATTGAATAATGATAATACTTTGCCCTATTTTTATGAAATGCAGTTTTTGCCCATAAAATTTGCGTTCATTATATATTTAGTACGACTAAACATAGTAATTATATACCTTACTCTAGAGATGCAATGAGATAATAAATATTGCAATATAATAGGAATAAAATATAAATAAGTAATAAAATAAATAAACAGAAAAAAATATATGGCAAATTTTTTAGAAGATATTTTTTTTAATAATTATACGTGTCAGTTTATTCCTAACAAAATTATATGATTTTCTTTGCAGCTATTGATTTTAATATTTATTTTATATGTAGATTGGTGGTTAAGATTATTAACACTATTTTCTCAAAAAGTGATTTAATGTCTACAAGAGCCTTTTAAAATTATTTTCTTAAAAATGATTTTAGAAAGATAAAATGTATTACTTATGAGATGTTACAATTACATAGTAAGGGACTACAACTCTGTTATAGGGGCTCTCTAGTGGATTAAATGTGAACTTGAGGTAAAACATATCCTGAGTGCGCAACTGTTTCTATACTATAGGGACTCTAATTTCCCGAGGTGTATTTGGTTTCCCTCGGAGTCTACAGTTCCACGCTTTAACTATAACTGTATGATAAATTTAGGTGCCGTTGTTCAGCCTGCAGTCGTATAAATATTCTAGCAAAAGTGCGATGCAGTGGACTTTGGTCGGAGCTGCTTCTGAGGTATTTGAGACCAGCATTGAGCATTAACCTTGCAGTCTTCGACGACTTGTTTAACATTGGAATTTGTTCCTAATCTACAAAAGCTTGCGGAGCGAAAGCTTGGAGGTAAAAAACGCAGAGCGGTAAGCAGTTTTGAGAAATCGTGTTGTGGAATAAAAGATCTCATTCCAGCCATTGGCTGTATAAACCACGTTCCTTACAGCTTCCATGTGGTCATTTTCAGACAGGCGTTAACTCATTAATGCCGGTTGGTACAAAGATCTACCAAGCTGATTTAATTCTATTATTAACCACTAGATGGTACTATCTGTTACACAATGATACGTTTGACATGTTAAATAATCACAAATAACTACAAAAATATTATTCCTGCGTTTTTGTGGAAAAGGAGCGTAGTAGTAGGTGTAAAATCTGAGTGAATATGACATCAATCAGCTTGTCTCTACCTTGAAAAAGAAAAAGGTAAGTTATGCATATTTGTTTGAAATTTTGATAATGTTTTTAAATGGAATCACAATTGTAATAGTGAACTTTACACAATTATGCTATTTAAAGTTAGTTTTACTTTTGTTTCGTTTCGTATATTCACTTTTACTTTTAATGGTAGATAATTGTACCAACCGGCATACATTTAGTCTCAATCTTACTTAGACGACGTGAAAATAAAAAAATAGACTTTCCTTTCACTTCACCTCCCCATACTGATTTTGAAAATTAATCAACATCATTAGTTTGCGCTGGTTTCTACCGCAAAAAGTTTCGTTTGTGCCACTTCTGTTCTATCGTTATAACGAACAGAATGGGGCGGAGCTAGTGAAACGACAGCCAAGCATAAAAAACAAATTCAAAATTTTATTACTACATTCCTTTATTCTACGTTTGTGATGTTTTGAACCGCAATAAGTTTCGTTTGTGTCACTTTCATTCTATCTCGTGATAACGAATTTTTATAATTCAAACTCATTTATAGAAAATCACTTATATAAATCGTAAAAAAATACGTGTCACGAAAAAAGATACATAATTCTTTAGTGTAATGTAAATGTCGGTAAATGTTTGTGCTGTAAAAAGTTTCGATTGGGTCATTCTGGTTCTCTCGATATAACTATTTTTTAACTTTTTCAACACAGGGCGACCATTTCGGTGGACCCCCCCCCCCCCAATAAACGAAATCTAAACTGCATTACGGTATTAGTTTGTGCTTGTTTTTCGCAAAATGTTTCGTCTGTGTCACTTCCATTCTCCCGTTATAACGAATTTTTATAATTCAAGGGCACATAAAGAAAGTTGCCTATGAATCAATACGTGTCACGAAATGAGATGTGAAATTCTTTAGTGCTATGTAAATGTCAGTTTGGACTCAGAAAATTCTCACAAAGGAAAATGTTCTTGCCTTCATTGTCATTTTTTAAGTGTCTGGATATAACAAATTACCAAACAGGAGCACCAATTGGGTTCTTTCAACTGACGTGCACAACAATTTAATTTCACAGTCGTTGAGGAGACATTTTTGATACGATTTTGAGTTCATTACATTTTGCAAATAACATGGAAATGGTCGATAATAGATTATGTAAACTCCGTTTCTGAGTACATCAATAGAGCATGCAAAGATTCAGGCATCCCAGAATATTTCAATGTCGATGAGTCCATAGTTCTTATTACGGATTTAGACAGTTTATAACATTAAAACTGTTTCGATTTGGTTACAAAGTTTAGGTATTATCCTCCTCAGATGCACTTCTTCTCGAAGAAGCTTATTGTGGGGCATCAAAGAACTTCCCGATACTGGTTTAGTCCAAGGAACTGATGTTGTTCTTGGATTATTATAAAAATGCAAAATACCAGAGGGAACTCATGTCGTCATGGACTTTTTTCCTGGTATTTCTTTCCTAAAAGAACTGTCTAAAAGGTTCATTGCGGCAACTGGTACATTGAGAGTGAATAGACAATTGAATGATCCATTGAATCACAGAAATATAATGAAAAAAATAAACACCTGCAGGAACATGTGAACATCCTTGCAATAAATATATTTTTATTGTGAAATGGAGGGACAATACAGTAGTAGGGATTGCGAGTAATAAAATACGCACAAAACGATGTGAACCAGCTAGTAGATGCAGTGCTTCTGAAAAAAATATTAGTTCCTATGCCACAGCAATTGAAAACATATAACAAACAAATGGGAGGTGTGGATCTTTTTGATCAATCCATTGCAAATTACCGTATCAGAATTCGTTCAAAAAAACGGTGCGTTCGTTTTTTTCATGGATAAATAATACCTGTGTTGTAAATGGATGGCGAGTGTACAGAGATCTCGGCACCGATATTTCACTACTTGATTTCACCCGACAATGCACACAAGAACCATTAAGAAGCTACGGTACACTACCTAGTGGACCTGATAAACCTCTTACAATAAGGCATAAATCGAAAAATGAACAAAGGTTTGACCAAAGAAACGATTAGATAGTCAAATCAGAGCAGAAACATGCACGATGTAAAAGGTGTGGCGGAAGAAATGGTTATGTGAAAAGTGTAATCAACCCCTTCCCCCAGAATGCCATAAAAGTTATCATGTTGATTTTAATGCATAAATAGTCAGTTTAATAAAAATATGTTACTGTTTTTTAAAGTTACTTATAATTTTTAAATCTTTTTTTTCTAAGTTTTAGAATTTGTAAATTATATATTTTACAAAATTTTCTGTTGCAATTTGAATTGCAATTAGATTTTTTAATATAATTTTAATTTTTTAAATCTTTATTATACAAGTAAAAAAAAATATTTTACTAGTATATAAATCGATAATCTATTGTTATTATTATTATTATTATTGCAATCAAACAATAAATTCAAAATTTGCATTAAAAAAGTGATTTCATACTACGCAAACGCCGGTTTGTACAAAAATCTACCATAAAAAAAAAAAAAAAATAGTAAATACAACAGGGAAAATAAAATTTATGTACGATGTACTTAATAGAAACAGAATGAACAAATATTAACAAAAAATTCAAAATTTATCGAGTATTTTGAAGTCGGCATTAATGGGTTTAATCATTGAAAGCATTCCAGAAAGTGATTTTATGTGAGCTTGTTTTAGTTCATCTCTCTTGAAGTATATATTTGAATAAGATTGATTTTTATCGTATAATTGAGGCTATTTTTTTATTACTTATTTGCCAACCCTTTCCCTAAAATTTTAAATGAAGAGTTTTGAATCGTATATTAGCGTTATGACCTCTCATTCACGTAAAAGCCTTGCCAATCACGTTACAACATTAATGCCAATATATCTCAGATTGTGATTATAACAGAAATCCCTAGATTTTTTTGTGTTTTTGGAATACTGTTACCTGATTTTTATATCCAAATTATGCCTTGTCGTCATCATTATCAATAGTATTAGCTCAGATATGGATATAAAATCCATAAGAGCATTTTAAAATACAAATATTGAAATGTTTTTTGAGAGACAAAATGCATTATTTATGACGTATTATAATTACACTTATGACATCTTATTTCTGATTGTGATAAAGAAACCCAATTTTTTTGTGTTTTATAAATACTGCTGTGTGATTTTTATAGCCAAAAGTTTTTTAATCGAAGAGTATTTTAAATTATATTTAAGTTTCAAAATTAATTTTGTAAATAACGTAGATCTTAAAAAAATCGTCACGTAAAATTTAAATAAAAACATGTGTTTTCCTAACATTCCATAGGCTATAAAATAATGTTGAACCATATTGGAAACTACACTTTCTATTATACAGCATAACATAATAGGTTTTCACAATAAATAGTGAGAAAATAACATTGCAATTTCCTCAAAAAATAAAATAATAAATGCTTTCTATCCAATTTATTTATTTGACGTGGATGTTTTTCTATCATTGCAATACGTATGTATCTATTTATAATAAAAAAAAAAAATCAAATATTTGCTTATCTTAAAACATTTTGCTAGAAAGAAAATATCATTGCTTTATATACTTTTTTTCTGAACAATAACTTACAATTTAAAATATGTTTTATCAACATAGACAGGACAATTGCAACATAAAATATAATAAATGAGATTTATACATTAAAACACAAAAGCTTGCACAATGGGACACTTAAAATATAATTTTAAAAGAACTTGTACAAATAAAATGAACGATAAAGGATAATATCGATGTTACGAACTGCCTCTACAGTCGTATACAGGATAAATATGATGTTGAAATGCTTAAAACTCTAGAATCTAAATCGTCCTGTCGAGTCTTGATCTATTATATGAATGGAAAACTGCAGTGGGTACATCAGAAAAATTTTAAATGAAATAAGTTGAGATGAATCGAACGTTCACTTGAAGACCATGCAGTTTCACCAGCTATAAACGGGAACGGATTACATTCAACCTTGGTCATGGTAAAAGAGAAAAATTTAAATATAACAAACAAGTAAATAATTAAGACTTTTTTATTACATTAACCCGGGAGAACTCGCTACATGAGATTTTCTCTCACAGTCGTACTTTTTTAAGACTCTTATTTAAATCATTTTTCATTTTAATTAAAATTTCAAAATGTTTTACAATTATTTTACCTATTTTGTGAATAAAAGTACTAAGTCAACAAAAAAAGTTGATATTATATGAATGTAAAGTAAAAGAAAAGGAATTGGGCATTCTCACTAGCGAGTTCTCCCGGGTTAAGCTTAGCGAAACGTCGATATTATGCGAGGAAGAGGGTCTCTCGTATTGGTAGGGATAGGACGTAATTTTGCTTCGTATGATACACCTTCGCTGTGTTGAGCGGGAGATGAGTGGTTTGTTATGAATAGCTTTGTCACTGTTTGAGGTTGCAACATGTCGTCAATGGACGATCCTGATTATATGGAGGGTATTCTGAATAATATTTCAAATGGAATGTTAAACAGTAATTTTAAAGAACAGTTTGACAGCACTTCTGCGAATTTTGAGGACTTATGTAAAGAAGATATTGGGTTATTTTTTCGCCTTCACGGACCAATATATACTGCATATAAAACATAAAGAAGGTTATACTATATCTTCTTATGAGCAAGAGGAGGTAAAAACTTCCCTTGAGGCTTTGTCTTTGCTTAGGGAGCCAACCACCGACAATTTGATAGATTCAGCCATTTTTATTTTTTTTTATGCTCAATTAAATATAAGAAAACAGCTCACTATATTATTACTAACACTAAACTAAAAAATGAACTTTTCAACACGATCAAAAAAAGAGTTAAACGTCCTTTATCAGAGGAGAGTTGTGCTATCCCTCGAAGCAATAAATTTAATAATATTTTTAATGAAGTTAGTCTAAGTGAAAACATTGATATGGAACAGCCTAATGTCATGATAATAACGTCCAGAATGCTGGTAAATCAAAGAAAAAAATAATAATAATAATAAAAAACTGCTATTCCATTTTACATCGAAATTGAAAATAATTGGACGACGCTAGCCCGGCTAATTACGGAGATTAACTCCGAAAACCCTAAAATTGCACTAAAAGGCGAACGACTAGTTATTCAATGCAATTCTGATAACGACTTCAAATTAACGCAAAGGTGGTTAGACAAAAATCAAAAGAAATATTCTACTCTTGACCCTAGAGAGTTATGACCCATAAAAATCTGCTTTAAGGACATTAAACTAGAGAATACCGACATTAAAATCATTGTAAAAAGTCTTAAAAAGCATGGGATTACATTCGCAAGGGCTGCCATGCTAAAATATTGAAAAACTGGGCATCGAATGTCACCTTACATGGTTAATGTTATACCACAGAAAAATTTTGAGGATATCTACCAAATTAATGTTTTACACTATATTTATGTCAAAATTAAAGCCTTTATAAGCAAAATCCGTGCTAAACAATGTTACAGGTGTCCGGGCTATGGCCACGCCTCAGAGGTGTGTGTCTGTGATGCCAAATGCGTTAAATGCGGCGATTTACATCTAAGCACAGCCAACGAGCACAAGAGTCGAATTACCCCTAAATGAGCCAATTGTGAACTTGGGCATCCCGCAAATTACCGCTATTGCCCCCGAAATCCATATAGATTGGAAAACAAAACTAACCGTAAATCCTCAATTAATGGGGTCAGCGATATCTCCAACGAAACCCAACTTTTTGTTGATATCCTTAAAGATTTTAACTATACCAAAAATACTAAGTCCTCTGAACCCTGAACTAGTACTAATATGTTAAACTCTGAATTTACTGATAGCGATACCCCAAATAACCTTTCCTCTCCTACTAAAGATAATTCCAATACCACTCAAAATACCAATATACATGACATTCAAGATATATTCAATTCCTTCAATGAAATCAAAGGAGTCCTACAAATAATTAAATTCTTAAGCTGTATAAAAAATATTTCAACCAAAACTAAAAAAATTGATAATCCTATGCAATTTTTTTTTTTTTAGTTATAATAACCGAATTCGACAATCTAACTAAACAACTTAACATTAATGAAGATTAAACTCTTCCCCTGTTAAACTTTTTTGCTCTTTTATTTGTTTCGTATTCCCTTGTATATATATATATAAACTTTTAACCGGCATTTTATTGTATTTTTTCATGTATTACATAGTCTAAACCTTTTTTATCTTCTCTTTCTTACATTTTTTCATTTTTTTTTTCCTTCAAGTTATCAAAATGCGTGGGTATCGGCATCTTGTTTTCTTACGTTTCTCTCTGTATAAGAGTTTTTTTCTGTTCAGTTAGTTTGAACTTTTCTCATTTAAGCTTTGTATAAAAACTTTTTAGTAATTTTTCATGTGCTTTATCTTATATTTTCGTAAATATGTAGATATTTTTATACTTTTACTAATTGTTCGCAATGTGCTTAACATTTTATATTATGATAAACTATACTGTATGGTCTCTGAAAAGAGTCTTTTTTTATGCTGGGGCTTCCGTTTCGTAGCTTTTCGTTTGTTCTAGGACTGTCAGTTTGTTAGGATCATATGGAACTTTTTTTCTCTCGTTATGTTATACTAACAATTTTTTTTAAGTCTTCTATCTCCTTTAACTGTTATTTTACTTTTGACCACCAGCCGCCTTTAAACATTTTTTTACAGCTCCCATCGCAATGAAAAACACACTACCTCTAAACTGGATGAACAATTGCAAGGCAACTAGGAAGTTCAAAAACCAGTATACATTGTTCCATTGTTCCATTGATATTATGCTTTATCGTTAATTTTATTTGCACAAGTTCTTATAAAGTTCTTTTCAAGTGTACCATTGAGTCAGATTATGCGTTTTAACGTATAAATCTAATTTATGATTTGTGTATATTTTAGTGATGACGGAATACATTTTCCCATATACATGAATCTTAGTGGAACAAAATTTCGACGATCAATCGTTCCATTTTCCGCATCTATTTTTGATTTAAAAGCTGCTCTAAGTAACTAGTAAACATATAACTAAGCTATTATTAATTTATAACAAATAAAAATTTTACATATCCTATATATCCTTATATTTTAAATTTAGTTAATTCAAAAATTACTTTGCTTTGATAGATACCTTTCTTATGCATACAAGTCTGAATAAATAATATATATATGAAAGATTGTATAAAATCCTGTCGAATGATGAAAGTTTGATTATGGATGCATTCGATTCACGGAATACTGGCGGCTGGTAAAAGGTTGTGTTATTTTGAAGTGGACAAATCTTGACAGCTTGCGTGAAATTGTTCATAAAAGCTTATATTGGATAACTCCAATTTTACAAATCCGGTGCTCTCTCCAGAAAAAAAAAAAAAAGTCAGTTGTTGTTCTAAAATGTTTATTCATTAAAACATGAAAACTAAAAAGAAGTCCCACATTATGAAAAAAATCGTAATACCCTCAGGCTTGTGCATGAATCGCTGCATCATGCTATGCGATCTCAAAAAGCAACTTCC
This sequence comes from Maratus speciosus, assembly GCA_963932465.1. Classification (NCBI taxonomy): domain Eukaryota; kingdom Metazoa; phylum Arthropoda; class Arachnida; order Araneae; family Salticidae; genus Maratus; species Maratus speciosus. The sequence goes on from OZ010800.1 coordinate 186,071,721, forward strand.
AGAATCCTTCAACATTTGTAGATACCAGATAACATAGTTGAAGCATCTGAAACAAGGCAGAAATATGAGCTCCGAAGTCATTGCATCTGCTTTTTGTTAGAACTCCTAGAAGGCGATTGGTATCGACGTAGTACAGAAACTAACCAATAGATGAAAGGCACACTTCGAGAGCTGGCCAGTTAAGCTAATGACGCTTGAGGGGAGTGGCTTAAGGAGATTTAATCCCTAACCTGGTAATGTAGTGTTTCCGAAGTAAAATGTCTATCCGAATACATAAAATTTTCCGAAGAAAGGCGCGTAAAACTACATTCGTGGAATTGAGATTTGAAATAAAAATAACAAAATGTCTTTTAAAAACATTGAAAAATAAAAATTAGCTTCTATCAGAATATTACAGATTGGATAGCTGATAAAAATTTATTAAGGGGCTAAAATCTTTAGATTAAGATTTTGAATATGATAATTATTAATATAAGGATTTTAAACTTAAATGGAAATTACAAAGGAATAAATAAAAATATTATTAAGAAACAGGGAAATAATCAGAATGACTGAAATTTAGAATAAATGAATATCGCGAAGTAAAAATTTTATATAACTTTATCATCCAACCCATAAAAACCGATGAACTGTTAGATCCATGACCTAGAAGTACATTAAGGAAAAGTACGAATTCACATTACAATACAGTTTCCTGGTAGTCAAGTTAATGTCCAAAATCCGCTGATTTTTGTCAAAGCTAAATCAATAATTTATTTCGTAAATATGAGGGAATATGTAGGAATCTTTTTTTAAAAAATACAATTACAATATAAATAATTTTATAAATCTATATAATTATTGGAAATGTTTCTCTAGAAAATTTCAGACGACTTGCAATCAATAATATCGCCATTTAAGTAATTTAAAAAAAATTAAATTTAAATAATTTTTTCATAAGATACAAATAAAAGTTTTTCCTTTCGTAAGATATTGTTAACCCTTAACCAGAAACAAAAAAAATCCCCTACACAAACGGAAACGTGCCGTCTGTGAGACTGCTAAATTTAAAAAAAAATGCTAAACATTTTTAAAAAGAAAATCACTCTTAATAATTTACCAAATCGTGAACTTAAACACTTAATATTTAATATTAATGCATTAACTGGACCAATTTTTTTAATATAACAGCATAAAAATAAATTTTGAATGTCGGAGAGAGAAAATATTTAAAATTACACAGTATTGTTCAAAATATTACATTTTCGACATAATAATTAAATAAATGCTAATATTTTTAAATATTTCAGTACAATATGAATTAGAAAAAATATTAAGCAGTAAAAGTGACAAAATATTTAATAGTAAATATTTTAGCATCTTCTGAATATGTGCCTTTTTTATGCATTTTCTGACAATCTTGAGTCACTTTCGTGTTCAAAATTTATATATTCATTATCTGAAATACTTTCAACGTCGCTTATGTCACTTCCTACTTCATCAAACCATCGCAAAACAGTTTCGTCAAAGTCTTTTTCACTGTAGCGTACCCGCTTTGACGGCCACTCCTTATCATTATCTCAGAGCAAAAAAATTACATAAACGGAAACGCGCCGCTCACAGACTGCGTTAAAAATAAAATAATTTTTCTTTCAATAACTAAAGATGCGCAGGCGTTGCAAATGAGCGGGGGAGGCTGAGGACCAATAGCCTAAGGATTAGATTGCGTGACAAGATTGGTCACGCGTTCATTTTTGTGTAAAAGGTAGATATGTGGACGCAACCGTCTCACAGTTTCCGGTTAAGGGTTAATATAAATAATGAAAAGTATGAAATATATTAAACAATAATAAAAGTTAATTCTTTAAAATTAAGCAAGAATTTTCCCAACTAATTGTATAAAATCCTTCAGTCCCTTAGTTGAATTTTAGTGAGTATCCTGATGCCATTTTAGAGTTGTTGTGGGGCCCACTAATAAATAGTCTTCTTAATCAAGTTAAATAAGTATTTCGTTCATATTGATATTTCAGTTCTATGAAAAACATAAAAAAAAAAAAAAAAAAAATTCTACGGTTACGATTAAAATACAGTCATATTCGCTCTTTAGCATGATAATTATTTCGGTCAATAACTACAGTTCAATCAACTAGATATCTAATAATTATTTAATTGACTCGTAATATCTTTACTAGCAGGATGTTTCTACTATCAATTAATTGACTATTAATTACTATCTTTTATCCTAATTATGAAGAATTTTCTTCCTAATAATTTTGATCATATAATAAGTAATAATAATAACAATAACAGTTCAACAATAACAAAAAATAAAATTCAAAATAGTATTAATCAAATATCTTATCAATAACTTATCAAGCATATAAATCAATTCGTCATTTTTTCGATATCAATGAGAAAAGAAAACAGAAAACAAAATAAAAAATAAAAAATAAACTAAATAAGAAATTAAAATAATAAAACTTTGTAAAAAATCACCATAAAATTAAAACAAAACACAGGACGCGTTTCGAGCTAAAAACATAACAGCTCGTCATCAGCTAAGCATACACGTGTCCGAAAACGAACAAGTTCAAAAATGAACTGAAGAAAAAGAATGTTGCGAAGAATGCGACAGATGGCGCTACCTGATAGAGGGATACGCAAAAGAGAAATGTGATGAAAAAAGATAGAAGAGAAAATGAAATGGAAAAAATGGAAATAAAAGAAAAAATAAAAATAAAAGAAGTAAATTAAAAAATATAAATAAAAATAATAAATAAAGAACTATAAAAGAACAAGAAAAAAATCCAAATTATTATTATTATTTTTATTTATTTTTTTTCATTTATTTATTTATTTATTTATTTATTTATTTATTTTTTTTTTTAAATAAAAAGAAAAGAAACAAGAGAAAAGGGAAAAGAATTACAAAATTAATTTCCACGCTGGAGATAGGAAAGGAGATGATGGGAGATCATTGACAAGATTAGCAGAATTTTTAGAAATAAAATATGCTTCATGAAAATCCAAGTGAGAGGGAGAGGCAGGGGAAGAAATAATTTTGGCCATGGAGAAATTGAAACAATGACTGGAAGACCAACAGTGAGAAGCAATCGAAGATTTAGAGATTTCTTGATTTGCAATATATCTCTGATGCTCGCCTAATCTGAATTTTAAAGCTCTCTTTGTTTGACCAATATAACCTAAATTGCAAGAGCAAGGAATGAAATAAACACCCCACCGGTTCTCAGTAGGAACAGGATCTTTTAGAGAAGAGAATTTAATTTTATTCATAGGTTTGAAGATAACTTTAAAGTTAAAACGAGAAAGTAATTTAGCAATTTTGAAACACAGAAGAGAATAAAAGGGCAGAACTATTATAGAATTAAAATTAGGAGGATTATTTGAATATCTCTGATGCTCGCCTAATCTGAATTTTAAAGCTCTCTTTGTTTGACCAATATAACCTAAATTGCAAGAGCAAGGAATGAAATAAACACCCCACCGGTTCTCAGTAGGAACAGGATCTTTTAGAGAAGAGAATTTAATTTTATTCATAGGTTTGAAGATAACTTTAAAGTTAAAACGAGAAAGTAATTTAGCAATTTTGAAACACAGAAGAGAATAAAAGGGCAGAACTATTATAGAATTAAAATTAGGATTTTTATTAAATTTCGTTTAATTTAAATGATTTTTAATTTAATTTACTATTTAAATATAATTCAATCCAATATAAGAAATTCCGAACTCAAATCTACCAATTTACGCCTGCGTAAAAATTAATTTATGTAAAATCTCAGGAGTAAATAACATTGTCGCTATTCAAAAACATAATATTATATAGAAGAGAATTGATTATATAATTAGAAATTTATTTCATTAAATTAAATTCATTTTATGACTACTGTAAATTTAATATTAAGCTACGAATTTAACATTATTTTGTTGTTGCTCATGGGACAACTTTAGTTTGTCAGGAGGGTAATAATGGCATAATTTTGATACATGGACTATTTCAGTAATTTTATTTGGAGTCACTCTATTAATTTAAACATTTACATAAGATAATTTACTAAGAATTTGATAGGTAGTAAGTTTTTTGTCGTTCTAAGGAAGTAAAAAACAAATATGTCTAGTGCAAGGAATTTAACTTAGTAATAAAGTATTCTTCAACAATAAATATATAATAAACAAGAAACACACTTTTCATCTGAGATCTCTGCTTAACCAATCTGCATGGATAATTTATGTTTACGCAAAACAAATTCGTATAAAATTTAATAATGATTTTAACCTGAGAATTGTAGTAAGAATCTCTTAACATTGCATAAAATAATCTATAATATAACACAATAATAACCCAGATCATTTAATAACATCCACAGTCTATTGAATTGATATGGCTCATAATTTGGAAAACATAGCAATGGGAGTGGTGTGTCGTTTAATATTATTATAATTACTTAATACTAAGTCTGCATTGGAACGAGGCATGAATAATTTTTATCTTGAATAAGACAATATGAGATACTAAACCGCCTCATACGTCAATCTAGGATTTAATATAATTAACAACTGGTTGAAATTATATTAAATCCTAGAACTTTTTTTTACTAGATAAAGACTAATGAACAAACCTTCAATATGGTTCTAGCATTATAAAATTACTTTTTCTACCTGAGGTTTTGCGAATTTAAGATACTAGCATTAGTACTTCAGTATTTGAAAAATGTTTAAATACTAGTAAATTTAAATAAGTGTACAACATACTACTAACTCAAACAAAATATAAATAAATAAATAACACATTAATAATAATTAAAACAAAAAAATATTTACATAATTTACATCATTAGATATTACGAATTATCAGTGAGGTAGGTTATGAAATTTTAAGAATTTTCAGCCTGAGACAAATTCACCAAAATATAGCACAAAACAGAGGCAAATTTTACTGAAAATTGAATTTTAGACTTTACTGTATTTATTAAGCTGATTATTTAAATAGCATATACACTTAAAATTAATTTCTATTATCAATCATTATTTTTAACGATATTTTATCCGTCAACATTCTAGCAGAATATACGCTCAATTCCATCTTTTTCTACTGAATTATAAAATTTTAAGAAACTGGGAACAAAACTAACCCTAACCAAAAATTCTATGTAATAAAAGCATAGCATGTCAAATATCACAGTTTCTTTTTAAATGTTCTTTAAGTCCATTGTCTTATAAGTCATAAACAGATTCAAAAATTTAAATTTGTATGTTATCTCTTAATTTTGTTTACAAAAATTAACGAATTTTTAACTATATTTGATCTGTTAAATTCTAGCAGAAGATTCGCCTAATTCGATCTTTTCCCACTGAATTTAAAATTATAAGAAACTGGGAACTAAAACTGCCTTCAACCAATTATTTAATCAAATGAAAACATAGAATGTTAACTTATGTTCATAGCCATCTTCACAAATTTACAATTTTTGACAATTTAATAAATTTTTTGTTACCCAAAATGAATCATTAATTAATTTTCTGACTAAAATACCTAGTAACATTGCATTCTAGGATTATTTTTTTTACCAACAAAAATAAGTAAGTTATAAAATTTAATATTCTGAATTAACTTTATTAAATTCAAATTTTACTGTTAACTGAACTCATTAACTCTTTTAATTTTTCTTATTATCATCATTTTTCTTTTAATCCTAAACAAGAATAAAGAAATACCATATATTCTTCAATAAAGATCAATAAATAATTCAGGAAAAAAACCATAAATATAAAATAAATATCTATTCTAACAAAAATGATAACAACACAAAATTTAACTAGAAAATTCTAAGAATTTCCAAAGTAACTTCAAAAAATCATATCAAAACAGTTAATCATTGACACCACTATGACTTCATATTTTAAAGTTATTAGAATGTTCCGCATGATTTCTATTTGAAATTTAATTTCAGTTGTCATATAAAACCATATTCTGTATTAGATGTGGCATTTACTTTAATAAAAGTTGTAAATATTAATAGTTTTCTGACAAAGATAATAATAATAATAAATAGAAATAGAAAATGTGATTAAACGTAAAATATTGCAAAATAAATAAATCTTTTCAAAAAACTTACGTAACTTCGTTCACAAAGGTCTCATGGCTTAATCATGTAATTATTTCCTAAAGTGTTGGACATTTTTATATTTCTTATTAAAGGAAAAGAAAATAATTTAATTTGGTATTGCTCCCTTGGTGATCACAATCGGGATACGGTGTAGTTTTTAAATCACTGGTTACCTGATGCCTTCGGAAAATTAAAGGCTTCATTATTTTTTATGATTCGATCCACACATCGTCTAATATTAAGACATTTCGTTAGAAACAGAGAAATGCCTTTTAAAGAAAGGTGCACAGATAAGCTACATGGTCCTGTTGGCTAGAGAAACGTTGTATAAAAATCGTGTAGGATAGTGAAAGATTGGATAAAAATCCTATCGAATAGTGGAACGTCGGTAATAATCTCAAATATTATTAATATTGGAAATTTTTCACATTTGAACCGTATTATATATTTAGCTAATTAATCAATCGGTGAAAGGCGCACTTCGAGAGCTGGGTAGTTATGCTAATGACGCGAGGGCGGAGTGGCTTAAGACGAATGAATCTCATATCTGGTAATGTAGTGTTTTTGAAGTAAAAAGTCCAGCATCGGAAAGGCGCGGGAAACTAGATTCGTGTAATTAAGATTAGAAATAAAAATAACTAAATGGCTTTTTAAAACATGCAAAAATAAAAATAAACTTTTCTTAGAATATTTTGATCGGATATCTGAGGGAAATTTATGAAGGGACTAAAAGCTTTAGATTAAGATTCTGAATACGAATGTTTCACATTTAAATTTGTTATGTATATGAATTACATATTAGTATAGATAAATGGACACACACATATTATATACATATAGTATATAAGGATAATGTTTAGGAATAAATATCATAATTATATTTAAACTTGTCATAAAAAAAGAATGTTAAAGTATTCATAAAAAAATGGAAATGGTTACATTTACAAACTTACAGTTAACCCTTTTTTTCCATTGAAACAACAAAATTTTCTTTTAAATTAATGACTTCAACATAGTATAAATATGTCGAATATTTATACTATACCCTCAATATTTTACATATTGGTTGTAAATGAACGGTCAAACAATTTTCAGAGCACATGGAACTCCAAATATTCAAGTGTCTTTTTTTTTTCTTTCATTGGTATTTTTTCAAACTCCTTCGCTCTTCTTGAATGAAATTTTAAAATGTAATGTGCTGGATTTTGATTAAAATTTCATATTACATTGAAAAGTAGAAAACCGATTGACCTAATCACTTACCTAATTACTGCATTGTTTAACATAATTGATTCATTAAAAAGCTATGATAAAGCATCAGATTAATAAAAAATATTATGTTGCGTAAAATACATTTATTGAAATATATCCTTAAAAATAAAAGCAAATAATAAGACACATAATTAAAAAAAAAAAAAAAACTGAATCTGAAATCTAAAAACATCTAGTAACAAACACATAATATTTACTTTATAATTTTGTTAGAACGTATTTTTCAAGAAGCGCATGAATAAGTATTAATATTTTAGAGTATTTTTCTTTAGACGTAGACACAGAGCAGAATTATCCGGTAATAAATATACCCTACAAACACTTTGCCAGTATTAAAATACTTTTTTACTTACATTTAGTTATATATTAATTAAAATAATTTTATAAAAGTCTAAACATTGACAAACGCAAATAATAACAATGTGGACTTTCTCGAACTAAATTTATTATTTTATCCTTATCTACTATTGATTGTAACACCTACTATTGTTATTTTTATTGTTATTTTAAGGCATCCATTTCAACTACCGCTAATATCTTTAATTTTGCTCCTTGTTTCATGTTAAATATTCTCTTACAAAAAGAATATACAAGGATAAAAATCTTAGATTCATTAAAATAAACTCAGTGAAAACTGCTTGTCAGAAAAATGATTTTGAAATACAGAAGGTTAAAAAATCAATTTCTTGAAACGGATGGAATAAATACATAGAGCAAAATAAAGTACTAAATATAAAACATTATACAGTGCAAAAAAAAAAAAAAAAAAAAAAAAAAAAAATTGACAGTCATTGACATTTTTTTTTTCAAACCACGACCAGAAAAAAAGAGATAGAGAGAGAGAATGCTATTGTTTTTAAATTAATATTATTTAATTTTTTAATCATGAATATATAATAACATGGTTATACAATTTGGTGAAGTAATGTATTTTGCAATAAATTATACGACGTAAAAATCATACTTTCCGGAATTAAGTATAATAGATAGTAAGTATATAGTTTACTTCTTTAAAAAAATAAATATTAAAGTGTCATACTGTATACTTTTTTAAATAATTACTTTACAAAAAAGAGGGTAAAACGTTTGTTATATTGCATTTATTCAAACACCTTTACTTTTATTCGGCATAAAAAAGAGACATTTCTTATTTATTTAATTTTTTTAAAAGAAATATAGAGTAAATAACATATTATATAAGATATTGATAATAATGCACAGAAAGCCTTCTTTATATTGTTTGTTATATATTCTTTTGGAATATATGCATATCTAAATATTTCGAACAATTTAATAATGAAAATATAGAGGGACAATAAATATTTCTCCAAGAATTATCATCTAATCAGCTAAAGAGATTCTAATGAAATTCCCAAAGGCAATCTCAGTCCAAATTGTTTGAAGTTAGAAATAGTTTTCGAACTTTACTCTTTCATTCACTAAAGTGAGAAAAAGATAAATTGGAGAATTGCCTTTCATGAAAGAAAATTATTTGTTATATTATAATTAAAATATTATCCTGCTCTCAATGAGGTGTTTATCCTTATTTGAAAAAAGATTAACATATAATGTTACGTAGTATGTTTTTCACATGTACTTTCCGTCCAAGTAGCAAATTTTACGTCAATATGTTAGTACAATGAAAAAAAAATATTCACGCAATGTTTTGAACTCAAAACATTGTGCATATTTATTTTAAACTTATATCTGTTATTATCACTCATCGGGTAATAACACTCATACAGTGACAACAAAAAAATCTTGACAGTCATTCAAAAAGTTTATAAAAAGACTTCATTTCAAACCACTACCAGGAAAAAAAAAACGGACACCGGTAAGTCATCTCAAGTTGCAAGGGCCACCACTCCACGTGACCGACGCATGATAGAAACTCTCGTCCAACTCTTCTATTTAAAATAGGAAATAGTAAAATAAAACATGTGAGCATTAAGATTGTGGCTTGAGTGTCAAGGGTTTTTTTTTTTTTTTTTTTTTTTTTTTGCTGGCACTGTATATTAGTCTTCTAAAATTATTATGAAGATTTTGGTAAACGGAATGGAGGTTAATCCCATATACATACACACACACACACACACACACACACATATATATATATATAAGCATTAATTAAACATCACCGACCATCATCAAAAACTGCAATATTGTGAATGATTGACTACACGCCATAATCCAACAATATGGAACTGCATGTGTAAAATAATGTACCATATACCTAATTACAAGAATTAACATGGAAGAAAAAAAGAAGAATATGGATTCCGAAAAAATTGAAAAACTTATATATTGAATTACGTTTTCAAGATTACAGAATTCAATGACATAAGCAAATTGGTTGTTTTCTGTGGGAAAAAAGCTATAAGCTGAAAAAAAAATTTTCCCCTGTACTCAAACAACCAATATAATCAAAATAATAGTTTCAAGATTAATACAGAACATTATCAAATGGCATGAAATGAAAAGAAAAACTACAACCCATTAAATATCTAATTTATAGCAATAGAAATCCCACAAAACATACCGTATTAATTCCCAGTAGATTTCCAATATATATTCCCGCACATGGAATCCAAAAAGCATGATAAGATCAAGGCGAATAAAACAGTTAAGTTAACACAGAAATTAAAAGCTCTGGAGTCAGTTAATTCATGTTGAAATATTGTGTTAAATATAATTAATATAATATTAAAAAAATTAATACATTATTTATAATACCTAAAAACAATTTTAAATTGTATAATAACAATTTTACAACATTGCCAAAATTCAACGTGAATTACCACCTAGTGTAAAAAATTAAAATTATGACTTTAAAGAGGCTATTTAAAAATACAAAATTTTTGGTGCTGCCATCTATTATTATTTTATTCAAATGTCACAGTAAGTAGAACCCAATACATGCTAATGAATTAAAATGTATCAACTGCATCCCTACACACATCCTAATATAAACAATACCATACTGTATTTCATTATTCAGAAATATTTTTAAAATAAATTAAATGTTAATACAATATATTCTATTACCATACCATTAAATCTACACTGAGAAATTAAAAAAAAAAAAAAACTTTTTTAACTTGATAATATATAGAATATAGGCTATGTGCTATAAAATAAAATAAATTATATATTATAAAAATATAATAGTCGTAATATTTAGCTTTACATATAAAAAAAGAACAGGAAAGAAAAATAAATAAATAAATAAATTATTAAATTATAAAATAAATGAATAAAAATGGAGGTTTATGTAAGATTGTCAGATACTAAAATTCCAAATAGCCTAAAGATCAAATATATAGTGTGTGAATTATCCTTATATTAGCCATAAAAAAGCTAAAAAAAAATATGATTGTGCCAATCAAACATATAAACCGATAATTAATCATGGAATACAATGTTGAAAAAAAAACACTATTAAATAGTATAGAGGAATAATAATAATAAAAACTATTTACCCAATTTTAATACATACAGTATAACATTAGTTAATGAAATAAACCAATATGCATAATAATCACTAAAATTAGTAAATGTAAAAAGTTGGTATACTATTATTAATTTATGTGACATTGTCCTGAGTAGACTAAATTAAAAATAAGTTAATATTGACTTTGATTAAATAAGATAAATTTAATATGAAATTTTGAAAAAAGAGGAAAAATCACCAATTACATATAAAACATCAAATCAACATCCATATAAAATACGTATTAGAAATGTAGTTATAATACAAAAGCCCGAATTTTTTTTACATAAATTAACCATTGCGTATTGTCCAGACAACACCACCCTCCTCCCTACTCTAACATCTACCCACTCAACCATCCTATAGTAATTGTTTATTTTTATTTTACAATTTTTAATTTTTTATAAATATTTTTTATTTTATAATTTTTTTGTAATTTTGTTTACGCATGTTTTTTTTTTTTTTTTTTTTTTTTTTTTTTTTTTTTTTTTTTTTAAGTAGATCATGTAAGTACTAATTGTATATTAATGAATATATGATTTTGTTTGGAAAACCATGATTTAATGCATCATAAATTAGTTTTTTAATATTATTGTTAATTAGATGAGAAGAACATAAACATTTTATTCTATATATATGATTAAGTAGCATATTTCGATATACAGAATTATGAAGACAAGATTTAAAATTTGTAAATGTATTAACTTTGAATTTATATTCTTTACGTTTATCATATAGATCAGTTATTATTTTGTTGTCTTTTATTGTAATTTTAAGATATAAGAAGTTAATAGTATTGTTAGATAAGAGGTTTTCCGTTAATTCCAAATTAGTTGGATAATCCACTGGAAATTGAGAAATTTTAGATTGATCAATATCAATTAAAATTATGTCATCAATATAAGGATATAAATGGAGATTATTATTAGTAAAAGTACGTTCATTATATCTCTCTCTCTCTCTCTATATATATATATACCCTATATATATAAAATCCTAATGAAACGAATTTATGAAACGGATATATGAAACGAACGAATTTATGAAATGGATATATGAAACGAATTTATAAAAAGGATATATGAATCGATTCATTAAACAACTAATTTTGTTTAAAGCGATTTCTCCTAAAATATGGAATACTTTGCGATGAAAATAACACCAAAAATCAGCATTGATCCGCAGATCTCAAAACTGGTATTAGAATTTTTGAATTCGAATTAGTTTTCGAAATATTAATTTTTTTTTCTAATTTTATATACATTTTTCCAATGATGGCAACTCAAATTTTAATCAAACATATATATTTTTTTTTTCATATTTCAGAAAAGGTTGAAATTGTAACCTGGATATTGTTGTTTATTTGATAATAAATGTTAATTTACTTTTATTTCTTTTTATAAATTATATAAATTATTTTGTTCGATAATTATTAATTATTTTTTTTAATATTTTCTTTAGAAAATAATAGAAAATAATTAAAAAATACGGTACTACTTTGTTATTCCGTCGACCAATTTCGCCAAATTATATAAATCGCCAAAACACTCGCCAAATTATACAAATTGACAGAATTTTTATTTTAAATAACGAAAGAACAAATAAATTAGTATAACATTAATAAAATGAATATACAAATAAAAAGGCGAAATAAAAATCACTTGATGACGTTAAACACGTGTAACTTGCTTAAAGTCAAGTGAATGTGACATGTACGATCGACCATTATTGGCATTTAATCTTATAATCTGGCGATAGATTTTTGGTCGACGGGATATAAGTAATACCAAAAATGCATATGTAACTATAATTTGAAAACGAGGTTTTCGCCAAATCTTCGTAAAAAAAGAAAAAAAATCACGCCAAACCTGTGGTGCGTATATGACATCTGGCCAAATATTACCACTCGAAAAAAAAAAAAATACTAACTGGCGAGTTGAAAAAAAGCTATTGGCGAGATTTGCATCCGGCTAACGTAACAGTACCAAGAATTCTTTGCAACTATGGCAAATTTTATGTAGTTTTATTCGATTTATTTTTTTTTTTTTTGATTTTTTACTCAAAAAAAAAAAAAAAAAAAAAAAAAAAACTCACTGTACCATATTGACGCGATTTTTCACTGACGCCAATGTCATATACGGAACGGGCCAAAGTATCGTTATTTTGCTTGATATGGTAAGCCGGATGTTGTTGTTTATGCTATTGATGCGTTCCCCAAACTGGCGTCGTTAAAAAATCGCGCCAATATAGGACGTATATGACATCTGTGCCAAACTTTCATATGAACGGCGAAGGGATCAGACCGTATTTGTTTTTATGCAGTTGATGACTTGAACTATTATAATATAGATGAAATGATGGCGATAGAATAATGTATGGCGACTTATCACCTGTGCCTGGCTACAATTAATGTACCAAAATGGCACATCTGTTATATATATAAAATCCAAACGGAAATTTCGTTCCGATTTCGAGTTCTACTGCATGGAATTTGACGGAACTTATACTGTTAGATAGGTATTGTTTCAGGGAAGGTTTTAAGCTATAACACATTGTTCTACCTAGATTAGTTACAGAATTATGACGGAAAGTTCTGTTATTTTGGACAATAAGGTTACCATTTTATTTCTTGGCGAAGTTTTTTGTTGTTGAAAAAATTGAAATGGCTGTTACACCTAGAAAAATAAAAGACAAAAAACTGTTACTAATTTTATTTAAAATCTTAAAAAAAAGAAAGAAATCCATTTTAATGTGTGATAATATTAAAAAACGAAAATATTTAATTTAAACATGAAACAGAATGTTCGTAATACTTAAAAATCAGTTGAAATATTACAATTGAAATAATATTTGGCGATTTATCTTTTGCATCAGGTTAAGAAAAATGCATCTGAAAAATTGATAAAATGATATCAAGGATGTTCCCCGTAAGCGCATGCTCAGAATTATTTGAAAAAAAAAAAATATAGAATATTCTTCTCATAAGTATATATATCCATAAAAAAATCGGCAGGACCGCTATTTAGCATTCCTAAAAAATAAAGAAAACTTCATTTTTCGCGATTTAGCGCCTGATGGCGACACGATAAATTTTTGAATAATTCTAGGATAAGTATTCTTTAAGAAAAACTTTCTCAACTCTCGATACGAAGTTAGTTTAAGTAAATTTAACTTAAGTAAATACATATTTATAACTGCAGTTTTGTCATATACATTTATATATATAATAAGGAAATTTAACGATCGTATTTATGCCGTTTACAACGAAATTTATATGGATTAAAAGTGTTTCTAACTCAAATTAAGGTCCGATTCTGAGCATTGGCAATTTGACTTCGATATTGTTAGTGTCAGAGACAACAAGAGAGTTTTATTGCCATGGAAACAACTTAATATCGAAATGTTTAATGATAGCATTCTTAATTAAAATTCCCTTAAAACTTATCCAGCCGGTGACACCGTATAAAATTAAATAGCTCAATACAAATGACACGCAATTTGCATATATTATATAAGCTTACAGCAAAAATAGCAAACTAATCCACAGTTTAAGTTAAGTTTAAATTCATTGAGCATTAGGCATTTAATTACTTATTTAACAAGGAATTTATAAATGCATTTCAATCGCTTGCATTTGGCAAAGAAACGTATTGGACCCCAAAGAGCGTGGAGCTTTTCGTCTTTTTGCACCAAATACTCGAAAAAATATTTTTTTTTTACAGATTTTCTACTAGGATTCTACCGCAATAATTTCACCGATCTTTTTTACATACATGAGTCATTTTATTAGCATTTCCTTTTTCAAAATATTTTGAGTATGCGTTTTAAGGAGACCTTCCATGTGAGTAACAATTATTATTATTATTACTATTATTATTAACCATTTGGAAAAATGGTTATTGTTCTCGTCAGGATGGGAAATCAAAAGCATATCTGAAGGTTTTCATTGGTTTAATCTGAAATTTATTCATTTTCTGATTGGTCTATACAGTAATCTGTATTTTCCTTTAATTTCAACAACGATGGATACTTTCTGTTGCCACTATGACAAAAAAGTAATAATAACTACAAAAAAAATCAATAACTCAGAAACAAATTGAGATACAGCTTTCAAACAAATTGCATTTAAAAGTACATTTTTTTCTCTATCCGACGGTGTAAAAAGTAATATTGTCGGATGTTTAGAAGTTTAAGAATGAAATTTCATTTAAAATTGGCCGTCAGATTTCTTGGAAATCTGACGATGGAAAAGTCTTTTCCCGAACAGCAAATGAAATGCTTAGATATTTACGTAAGTTTCAGGTGGCTAATACTTAAGTTTCATGAAATCTGACGGGTCGCAGGCGATATTTTTGGCTTGCAATTTTTACGTGTAATATAACGCTATTAATGTTTAATTCATGGCGTACGTAATGTATGATCAACTCCGTGCGATTTTTTATGTCTTCAAAAAAATCGTTTTCCAAATGGTCGTTGTAATTTGATAAATTGTTTTTTTTTTCTTTTTTTTTCTTTCTTTTTTCTTTTTTTTTTTACTATTATTATCTGTCTCTTACAGAAAAAAACTAGCAGATGTAATTATAAAAATGACGATATTATATAAATAGTAGGTAATATTATAACAGTGGAGTCAAATATTTAAATTTGAATGCAAACGTTTACCCCCCCCACACACACACACACACATATTATAAATAATTTAATTTCAGATATTTAAAATATTTTTCGCGTACTTTACTACGGAAACATGCTATTTTGTTTTCCCCAAACTTATGACTTTTATAACCTCGAACTCAGATCAACAAATATTGTCTACTCTTTTTTTTTTTTTTTTTTTTTTTTTTTTTTACATATATCGCCAATTTCCCTTTTAGAAAAGTCTATTGTTTCAAATGTTAAGTACTAAAGATTATTCTTAAGAAATCGTCATCCCTTTTTCAGTTTTTTTTTTTTTTTTTTTTGACGGTTTTGATATTGGATCAATCTTCCGTAATCAGGTTACCCGCTAATTAATGTATTTACTGAATTATTTGGATGTTTTCTTTTATATTTGAAAGAGTCTCTTGACAGTGATCGCGATTGTAGAAGATTACATGAAATTTGTACTTAGCGATTAGTAAATTTATGTTTTTTCATTATAATGCAAACGGAGAACAGAAGATTTAGTATTATATATTTTTTATTTGCAGTTATTTTACTGTCACTAAAAAATAAATACTTGGAAAAACAATTTGAAATTCCAATGGTGGCTGGTGGAACAATATTTGTTGATTTATCATTTTAGCCTAGATAAGAAAAAAAGTACGTGAAATGCAGATAAAATTGAAAATAGAAATCATTGTAAAGCAAGCTGGGAAGCCCGGAGTTCAAGAACTATCAAACGAAAGTGAATAATCCGAACATAATAAATGTTCAGTGGTCACTCTCTGCAATCATTGTAATTATCTCTCATTTTAGTAGTGTGGTGACTAGGGAACATTTTAACATTTCTGATTATCATAACGGCCGTGTTTTCTTCCCAGCATCTACTTTAAATATATACTGTAAAAAGAGTTTCTTCTGAATAGCCCGAATTTTGCCTAATCCATAAGATAATATAATAGCTAAATAGCGTTCGCATAGTATTCAGCAAATGCGGAAAGGTTTCCCTGGTGAAGGTACATATTAATTTAAAATACAAGGTCGAATTCATAATTTTGTTTGATCAAGGATCATTTGGAAAATGGACCAGCGAAGCGGGTGTAGCCTGCTAGTAGAGTATAAAATGCGAAGTGGTCCGCCTGGAACTGTTGATGATATTTCACATGACTTAGGCTATTGTTATAGAAATTGTTTCAAAATACCGGGAGACAAAGATTCTGTATACTTAATTTAATTTATTTTAGCTTTTTTTCAAATGTTTAACTAATCCTTTTAATCAAAAACGAAAACAACCATAGGGTGTCTTAACAGCAACTGATTCGCCCTTAAATTTTTGCAATCGAAAGGAATTGAATGGAAACCCGTTTACAGGGAGATCTGCACAGCTTTTTTCAGCATAATTCAATCTTCTCTAATATTTTTAAAACCCATCAGATTAGCGTGTTTTTATATTCTTCGGTGTCTGAACGGGGCTTGGCGAGCGTAGCTTGCAGGGGGCAGAGCCCCCTAGTATATATGTATATATATATATATAAGAGTGAAACTGATGTGCATTTTGCGCATATTTGCGCAGAAATACTATTGCCGCGCATGTCTGCGCCGAAATAGTGTTTTTGCTTAAATTTGCGTCAAACCTGTCCCATAACGTACATAGTACCAAAACAAAACTTTGCACGATGTTGTCGATCCGAGAAAAAATTCCATTTTTAGCTTTTTCCAGGCCGCTAATTTCGTCAAAAAATGAAAAAACGCTGTTAAAACGTCGCGCATTTCGTCAAATGATCGCAAAAAACACGCGAATTGTGCCAAAAAAAGAGCGAAAAACGTGCAAACTTCCTCAAAAGCTAGCGCAAGCGAGCCATGTTCGTCAAATTTTAACAAACGTAAATTTAAACGTAAATTTTAACAAAGGATCGCTAATTTCGTCCAAAAATTCACAAACCTCGGTCAACAGGTATCTAAAAAATGCAAATTTTGTCAAAAAGTCGCAAAAAACGCGCATTTCGTCAAAATACCGCGAAGAACACGCAAATTTCTACAAAAGATCGTAAAAAACACTCGAATTTCGTCAAAATAACGCGAAGAACACGCAAATGGCTTCGAAAGATCGTGAAAAACAAGCTAATTCCGTCAAAAGATCGCGAAAACAACATGAATTTTGTCAAAGGATCGCTAGTTTCATGAAAAACGAACAAAAC
Source organism: Maratus speciosus (assembly GCA_963932465.1). Classification (NCBI taxonomy): domain Eukaryota; kingdom Metazoa; phylum Arthropoda; class Arachnida; order Araneae; family Salticidae; genus Maratus; species Maratus speciosus. The sequence continues at coordinate 186,089,426 of OZ010800.1, forward strand.
GCGGTCAAAAGATCGCAAAATCCGCCATAAATGTTGTGAGTAGATCGCATAAAAGCCCAAATTTTGACAGGAGATCGCAAAAAAATGCAAATTTCGTCGAAATATCGCGAAAAACACGCGATTTTATTCAAAAGATCGCGACAAACACGTGAATTTCGTCCAAAGATCGCAAAAACACGCGAATTTCGTCCAAAGTTCGCGATAAATACGCAAATTTCGACCATAGATCGCTAAAAACACGCGAATTTAGTCAAAAGATCGCAAAAATATGCATATTTCTTCAAAAGACCTCGAAAAACACTCAAATTCATGCAAGAGACAATGAAATCTCGCGAAATTCGTCAAAGGATATCGAAAAACATGCTAGCTTTGTGAAATGGTCGAAGAGATTTTGTGTTTCTTTTACTTAGTGATTTGCTGAAGTAAATCCCTGAAGGTTCCTTTTTGTACAAAATTTAGTCCTTTTTTCTGGAAAAAAAAATATACCCTTATACCATTTTTTACTACAAAATTTGAGTAGGTGTCCCGTATGTTGCATTCATATGCTTTTCTTTCATTAGTTAAAGTTTCTGCTTTAAAATAAAATAAAAAATTAAAGCCAAATAAACAATTTTTTCCCTTCCTGCTGCTAATTTTTGATTATTACCCAATTGCCGTTTACTTTATTCAGAGTTAGAAAAAAGTGTGGAGAAATTTTATCTGAGTAATTATTCTTTAAAATATCAAAATATTTTCAAGATGGCAATCATTATAATTTTTAGGAGTTTATTAGCATTAGAATTTCAATCTGGTCCAAAAAAAAAGCTTTTATTGCTTCAAAATCAGATTCTTACTGCTCCAAAAATGTATTTTACTGCTCCAAATTCAGATTTTTGCTGCTCCAAATTCAGATTTTGCTGCTCCAAAAATGGATTTTACTGCTCCAAAATCAGACTGTTGCTGATATATATTTATATATTTATATATTTATAGATATAGATATAAACTTGGTTTATGGCGTCAGATGCCGCCATCCAAAAATTCTACAAAAGTCTATTCCAATTCATCCTGTCAAGTGTCCATTCCCCCTCCAGACCTCTATCTCTCATCGTCTTTTCAATTTAATCCATCCAGTTCTTTTGTTGTCTTCCTCGTTTCCTTTTTTTATTTGTTTTACAATTAAATGCAACTCTGGGTAGTCTTTCAACACTCATTCTTTTAACATGACCATGCCAGATTAATTGATTTTTCGAATATCATGCAATACATTTTCCTCAATTTTCATAATTGCGTTCATTCTTTCGTTTCTTATTCTAATCTATTTTGAATATCCTGCATGATTTTCTTAAGGGATCCATTTCAACTACCGCTAATATCTTTAATTTTGTTCCTTCTTTCATGTTAAAAATTCTCTTACAAAAAGAATGTATAATGATAAAAATCTTAGATACATTAAAATAAACTCATTCAAATCTGCTTGTCAAAAAAATAATGATTTTGAAATACAGAAGGTTAAAAAATAAATTTCTTGAAACGAATGGAATAAATAAATAGAGTGAAATAAAGTACTAAATATAAAACATTATACAGTGCCAGCAAAAAAAAAAAAAAAAAAAAAAAAAAAAAAAAAAAAATCTTGACAGTCATTGATATTTTTTTTCAAACTGCGACCAGAAAAGAAAAAGAGAAAGAGAGAGGTAATGCTGAGTCATATCAAGATGTACGGGCCATCGCGAGATAGAAACTCACGCCTTCCTCTTCTATATAAAGATGGGAAAATTGAAATAAAACATCTGATTATTGAGATTATGGCTTAAGTGCCAAGATTTATTTTGTCTGACAGTGTACTTTTTTAGCCATTTTTCTTATCACCCAACGTTCCTATTAATTTTGATTTCACAAAATTTTATTGTAAAGTAGTCTTCAATTCTTATGAGGGATGAAAATTGAAGATGAACTAAAGGTACAAACTAAGTATGCCATTGATAATTAAAAAAAAAAAAAAAAAAAATATATATATATATATATCTATTTATATAAAATCCAAGTCTCTGTGTGTCCCTCACTATTCCGGTAGGCCCGCCTCATTGAAATGAGTAATTGTTGAAAAATATTAATGCAGGGTTACCACAGTAGCGCCAAATGTTAGCCAACCTGGCGATAGCTGGCTAATTTGGCGAAATTCCCATTTAAAACCATTAATCTTTCATAATGGAGGTCACCGAAATTTAATTTAAACTCCACTCTTTTAGGATATTTTTTCGAAATCTATGGATGAGAATTTAAAGTACATCTTTACATCTTCCTCCCGATGCTACTAATAAAATAACCGCCAATAGACAACGGTGTACTGTGTGAGCTTCTAACTGCGCGATTTTAATGTGTTTTAGGTACTTTTCCAGTATAGGTGCCTTGGCGAAAAAGGAAATTTGGTAACATTTTCCGGGAACCTATTCACTGTTTCATTTGATATACACAAGCATTTTTTCGATATTTATACGATTTATTTAACATAAAAAAGCTATTTCTCTAATTTTATACAGAAACAGATGTAATTTGTACATAAAAACATCAATAATATACATATAAAACAAACAAAAACGCTCATCAAATTTGTTTTCATAGCTGTTTATATGATTTGACAACAAATCTCGATATTTTTCCGTTATACGGACACCATGCCAAAATGTATGCTAATGCGCCAATTATTTCAAAATGCTAAAAGATATTTGTAATTTTATGCCAGCAGTTTAATATGAGTTTTATTTTATTGCTTTATTTTATAGCAGCTATTTGTTCACTTATTTTAAGTATATATTTGTGATTTGATGAAATAGTTCGTAAAAGTCTGGAATTTTCAAATGTTATATTTTTTAAATGTTCACTTTAGTATCGACAATGGTTTTTCTTTTATTTTTTAAATGCTTCAATTCACGATTTTGCGCCAACTATTACGCTTGGCGACAATGGTGTCCGCATAACGGAAAAGTACCCAAATTTCACTTTCTGATGCCCAAATTACACCAAGCTTTTTTAAAAAAATGCCAAAGCCCCTACAGTGGAAAAGTACCAAACTGTATATTATTTTGCGCTATACGTGTTATAGTGCTATATGCAAGGGGAGTGGAGCGAAGAGTTTAAACATTAAATATTAAAGTTTCGGCACAGATGTCATATACGCGCCCCATATTGGCGCGATTTTTTTCTGACGCCAATGTCATATACACAACGGGTACTTAACTGGCGCCAAAGTGTCGTAATTTTGCTTGATATGGTAATCCGGATGTTGTTGTTTATGCTGTTGATGTTTTCGCCAAATTGGCGTCGGAAAAATATCGTGCCAATATATGATAACGTATATGACAACTGTGCCAAAGTTTCTATAAAGCAGTAAAAGACTAAAAAATTAAGAATAAAATAAATGCAAAATAAGACTAAAGAAGAAAGAAAAATCATGCGTTAAGCATAGAATATGAAACACTTTCCAACACATCCTAAATGCTTTAACAAAACTTCGTTATTTAGGGGAATAAGGTAAATAAGATAACGTTACTTCTTAGATATCCCGTCGACCAATTTTGCCAAATTATATAAATCGCCAAATCAATAGTAAAACATTAATAAAAATACAAATAAAACGTCGAATTAATGGTTTTATTGGTCATTATTGCATTTAATTAATTAATTAATAGCAACCATTATTGGCAATTAATCTTACAATTTGGCAACAGTAATTTGGTCGACGGGATAACTAAGAAATACCAAGATAACTAAGTAAACATTTTAGAAAACGCATAAAAAAAATAAAAATTGATTTCAGCAGTTACCGTCCATAGCCAATAGTACCGTTATTACATGCCACTTTTTAGCTAAAATTTAATTTAAACTACTCTTAAAACTACTGAAATCACATTTCCAGATATTATCATCCATAGACGGTTATGTATCCAATTCTTTGCGTGACCATGTATATCATTTTATCTATATTCTACAAACATTTCGGTAGAGATGTCATATTCGCCCCATATTGGCGCGATTTTTTCTGTCGCCAATATCATATAGGCAACGGGTACTTAACTTGCGCCAAAGGAGGGTGATGTGGTAACCCGGATTATGTTGTTTATGCTGTTGATGTTTTCGCCAAATTGGCAACCGGAAAAAATCGCGCCAATATGAGGCGAATATGACATCTGTTCCAACATTTCTTAGGAAACTAAATGCAGTTCAGCGTAAAAATGCATAACTTCTTTAAAAACCACCTTTAATCAATTTACTCTCATACTCAGTAACCCTTACGAATTCTTTTGTGTAGCCCTGCATATGAACTGTAGCATTTATACACACAGTATAGTATGCATAAATGTAGTGAAACATAAAAGCGCATATCATACTTAAAAATGCATTTCTAGCAATCATTGCTTATGTACAATACTTCGGAGAAAAGTTTCTTGGCGAGAAAGAAGTTTGCCAACGTATTTTCTGGCAACCTATTTACTGCTTCATACTCACAAGCAATTTTTTCCATATGTATACAATTTGGCACAGATGTCATATACGCGTTATCACGTATATACGTATATCATTGCCGCGATTTTTTTCCGACGGCAATTTGGCGAAAACATCAACAGCATAAACAACATTCGGGTTATCATTACAAGCAAAATAACGACACTTTGGCGCCAGTTAATTACCCGGTGCGTATATGACATCGGCCTCAAAAAAAAAAAAAAAAAAATCGCGCCAATATGGGCGTATATGACATCTGTGCCGACAATTTAATATAAAAAAAGCTATTTACCCATTTTTATAAAGAAATAGAAGTAATTTTTACACAGATGTCATATACGCATGAGGGTTGGCGTGATTTTTCTAAGACGCCAATTTGGCAGAAATCTCGCTTTCGAATACCAGTTACTTATATATTTTTCAATAATTTTTTATCATTTTGAAAAGGAAATAACTATAAATAAATAAAAGTTTGAATAATAACTATAGAACAAAGCAGTTTATATAATTAAAAAACAAAAAATAAAAGTAAATAAACAATTTATTAATAAATAAAAAACAATAGCCGGGTTACCATAGCAGGCAAAATAACACCATTTTGGCGCCAGTTAGGTATCCCGGTTCATATCTGAAATCTGTGCCGTAATTTGTATATAAAAAAATTATATATGTTTAGAAACGATTTTTTATGCATATAAGTGCATATATAAACTTAGATAAGTTCATTAGATTTGTTTTCATAGCTGTTTATATATTTTTTCAACATATCTCACTTTCTGATGCCCGAATCGCGCCAAGCTTTTTTTAAAAATGCGCTATAATGGAAAAGTACTTAAATAAATAATTAACAGAAATAACAAATTATACAAACTAAAACTTTTTATTTCGAGATCAAAGCATTGTTTTTAATTTCGATTAAAAATACATATATCCTTGGATAACTTCAATTGAAATTAATTTCACAGCTTAATATCTTATTCCATAAACCTAAACAAACACAAGTGATTCATTCATCGCGAAACGTCAAAAATATTAAATCATTGAGGTAATCATTCACAAAGTACGTTCTCCAACAATCAATGGGCAATATTCTAATGACGTCATAGTAGGTAAAAAGGTGGCGGTATCGTTTGTTTATGGTTTGTAATCACAAAGATTTAATTTTGCAATGTCTCTTAGTTACATTATTTTATTGTCATATTTATGAGCTCAGAACAAAAGCCTATTTTTTCATTATTTAGTTATTAAAGACGGAAAAAAATCATAAATGCATGATTTGAAAATTTTAAATAATTTTCTTTCTTAATACTAAAAGATAACATCGGGAAGTAACAGCGGGTTTAAGTTAAATAAGTTTAACTGTTTAATTCTGTTGTAATATTCAAAATAACTGTATTTATTAGATTTCAGTACTCAACCTCAGGACCCGATTAAACTTTGAAGTTAGAGGAATTACAATGTCATTTCAGGACCTTTCTTTTGGAGAAGCTTTTCTAAATTCCATATATACATGGAAAATCTTCAGTGTTAGAAATATTATTCCTAGGACTGACATAACACGAGAACGGCCTGCAATTTTACACAAGTTTTTGAAAGCTACTTTATATCAGAAATTTTACTAAAAACTGGCTATTCTTTTGTTATAGCGGCCCACACTATTAGGATTATGACAAGTTGCAGCCAATTTCGTCAACGTCGTAACCAAGATCGTGAAGCACACACATATAATACTATATAATACCATTTCATGAAATCGTATACGATACTTTAATAGTTTTTAACCTTACTTCAAGTGTGTTATTTATTTATTTTTAAGGCTCAACAATCTAAATTGTCCAATATATGAATTTAAAAAAATTTAAACAAAGATTGAATAGACATGACCGCAAAAAGCCTCAAATCTGCATAGCGCTTGGAACCAAACTGTGCAGATTAGTGGTCTTCTACTGTACACAGTTTTTCATAAATGTGTTTCGTTCTTAAAATGTGTTATTTTCATCTATCACTGCGGAACAAGCGAGAAAACTCATATTCTTGCACATAAGTTGTATATATCTTTATATCTAAATATCCGTCATTTTTGACGGGCTACCTTTCTAGTATATATATATATATATTAAACACATGAAAAACTATACTGTGTACCCTCCCAGACACACTTGAAGTTTTTGTATAATCATTACTAAATAACTGAATTTTCTCATAACTGTTGATTATGACATCGAGTGCTTCTTATCAGATTTCTCACTAATCCTGTGTTCTCGCTAACATTTTAAACAACTCCTTTTTTGAAATATACACATTGATAACTCCATGTTCACGTACACAATGCTACGAGGTTCTCGATATTATTCAAAAAATTGTACATACATAAACGATGTTAAGATGATTAAAATAATATTACAATGGTGATTTTTCACATGAAACTGAGGGGATTTTTGTAATATTTAACAATAGATTATTCAGGTTTATAGCAGGCTTTTTTTTAAGGAGTTACATACAAAAGATGCAATTCTAATCAAAACAATACAGAACATAAATCATGTATTATTATACTTATTACTTGCCTTCATTATTAGATGTAGTAGATGATGCCAATTACGGTTTATTGCTGTTGAGAATATTTTTATTACGTTAACATATGCGAGTTTTTACTGAATGCGTAAAACAAAATGCATATACTTTTTTTTTTTTTAAGAAACTAAGGGCATTTTTTTGGAAAGTGCAAATAAGAATTTTCATTATGAAGTCCTAGTAAGTTTGATATTGCGCTGCAAGTTTTTGTCCTTTATATAAAACCAATGAGACTAATCTAGAAAATCTACAATGTCTTCTGTAAATTAAAGTTAATTAAATAAGTTGAATATTTATTTAAATTTTTGAAGAATGTTCGTGAATAATTGAATGTGGATTGTCGAAAATATGAAATCAATATTATAACCACACTTCTTTTGAATATGTATATATTTTATTTTATTATTTAATGTCATATTAAGTGATTCCTTTGTATTATTGTTAAATTCCTTTGAATTTGAGCATTATTTTACTTTAAATTTATCACACTCTTTATTGTTTTAATAAAGTTATATTTTTATCTCATTCTAAATCATTAAAAATTTAACTTAGTTTTAACTTAGTTAACTTTTGGATTTTTGAATTTTTGAAATTTTGAAATTTAACTTAGTTAACTTTTGGAATTTGTTAACTATATATATATACTAGCAGCCTTCGCCCGCTACACTGGTCTGTTTTTCTAAACGAACCTTGAATCAAACGAAATCTATTTGTGAATTTGATAATGCGCTTGAAAGCAATATGGACATTTACCTGGAGTGCCCCATCCGAATTTCTACAGACTATATGGACGTCATTATACTATTATATCTTCTATTGAGACAGACAAAATTTGAGCCGTTAAGAACCAACTTCTTTAGTTGATCCGTTACTGTAGGATTTGGTAAAGTACGATAGAACAATATTTAATATACTAAATCCCTTCCTCTTAAAATTTATCAATGTCATTCTCACTACAATCCGTCCAATACAGTCTATTGAAAAAGCTAATCTTTCATAATTGGGTTCACCTGATTCTACAATTTTAAGTCAAAATACTATAACCAAGTAACCTATAACGATGTGTGTTTTCTACTAAAAAATTTCCTGAAAAATAAACTAACAGAGCAAGTTCCACCGAAATCCACTTAGCAAAATCTTTTAAACTATCAAATGTACCAAAACCTTTTCTTAAAAATATCTATTTAATATAGACCGGGAGATAGCAGCACAGACAATCATCACATCGTATCCGCGGCTGAAATTCCAGAAATAGTTAAAACTCGATCCGCATATTAAAACACAATTGGTCTGCCAAGTCATATCTTGGTGGAAAACTCCTGAAAATTCGATTTTAGCGGCTGACATACTATTGGCTGTTTACTATTCCTTTTCTTCTCCCAGTCCTCCTTGTTGTCATTCATTTGGGTGCTGGAAAACACGTTGGTAAACCCAAGAGTCAAACATCTAAAATCGGATTTTTTGGTTTTTCCACCAAGATATGACTTGTCAGACCAATTGCGTTTGGATTTTAACTAATTCTGGAATTTCAGCCGATGAGGGGATTGTCTGTGCTGTAAACCTTTTAAAAATCCAATCTTTTATAATCATGTTCATCTGATTTTGAATTTTCCCTCAATAATAATTTAACGAAGCAACATAGAACGATATGATGTACTAAAATGTTTTTTGAAAAATTATCCAACATCTCAAGTCCCATCAAAATCTGTTCAGCAGAACTCAAGTTCTAAGCGGCCGGAAAGAAATTTCTCTTTGCATTTCATATATATTATAGAAAGTTAATTTTAAATATATCTTTCATAATCGCGTTAACCGGATTATAGAACTCTCAGGGATATAGGGGTAGGTTATGTTTATAAGAGGAATTTTCCCCGACACTCCGGGACTTCTCAGTTAGGGGCTCTTCCCTTTCCTATCGGTTGGCTCGCATAATTGTCTTTGCCGGGTAATGGTATTTGATCTTGTGAGCCCTCCGTAAAGTAATTCCGCTCGGAAAATATATGTAGGTTCGTGGGACGAACTCCTTTACAAGTGTTCGGTTCCTGCGGGTTGTCGGGGCATACTGGGTCGGGAACCAAGATAAGGAATCATTTGGCTCTTCTGGCTGGGTTTTGAGGATTATGGTATTCGATCAATTTATCTTCTGTTAGGAATAACCAGCGTGACGTGCGCTGGGCAGCGCGCCGGTTTGACCGGAGCTTCTGTGAGGGCTGCCATGACGGGGCATGCCTGGCGGCAATCTTCGGGATGTGTCGCTGCGTTTGTCTCTCGGGTAGTTCCGATCAGGGGCAAATGAGCCTGGGACTGGGACGTGGGACCCCCGTGTATACACTCTGCCTTTTTAAGAAACTCTGCACACCTTCCATAGCTATAGCATACATATTCTCTAGTATATACCTTTTTCATATAGCGTACATCTTCTAGTTTTTTTACTAAACTGCTGAGAACGTTCCCGCATAGCATCAAAATGCATCCAGTAGAACTTTAAATAAAAGGTAATCTTTCATAATCGGGTTCACCTAATTTTAAAGCTCCCGATGCTATCACTATGCAAAGTAGAACTATTTTTTATATTAAAACACTCTTAAAACCAATTACCTAACTATCCGAGTAAGTTCTACAAAATTCTGTTCAATAGAACTTGAGTTATTGTCAATCGGAATGAAATAAGATTTTGCGTTTTATATATACGTATATAGTAGATTATGATGAGTAAAAATGTATGTGCTGGTATTTGCGATTTAAAAAAGCTGTTGGCGATATTTGTGAACAGCTAGCATAAAGGTACCCATTTTTTTTCTTTTTATCCAGGGGCAAATTACAAATTTCAAAATATTTTTTTTCAATTTAAATCTTTGAAAATGAATTTTTTTTAAGCAGTACAAACCTTGCTTCCATATTTAATTTAAATATTTCCGTTTTACAATATTTATTTCTTATTAAAACTTTTTTCTTTTATTTTACATAAAATCAGTAACTGCTTGGCGACAACGGTGTTATACCATCACAGTTGTCGCCAAACATATTAATTAGCGCAAAATGAAATGAAAAATTTGAGAAAAAAGAACGAGGATACAAAAATGGGTATTTAAAATATATAACATTTGAAAATTGCAGACTTTCACCATCTATTTATCCTTAATCAACACAAATCAGTACTTAAAATAAAAGAGCAGATAAATATTTTACAGTAAATTAATAAAATAAAGTTAATTTAAAGTGCAGGTCTGAAATTGTAAATGTCTTTTTGTATTGTTGTGTCGCGGCTTACGTAATACGAATGTCTCTCATTGCATTAACCCCCTGGGGACGAGCGACCGGTATTCGTGCCGACTAAGATGCTCAGAATTGGCGATTATTCTCACCAGTAAATTTTTATTGTAAATTTTGCCTTACTTAATCCTAGCATTTTCCCGATTCAATTAGGCAAAAATTTCAGTTTAAAAAAAAAAAAACGGTGATTAAAAATTAAAAATTCTGTAAAAGAAGCATGTCCCAAAGGGGTTAACATTCCAATATTTAAATAAAGACGTTCAAAGTTTTTTTTTTTTTTTTTTTTTTTTTTTTTTTTTACATAACAGCTTTATATGTATCTCTCTATTAAAAAAAAAAGTAACTACCGCTCTCACCGCTGCCGCCTCCGCGGGTTTTGAATTTTTTGTGACCGGAGGTCTTTCTTCGTTAATATTAAGAAAAATAATGCATACAAAAATATAAAAATCGGTAGTATTGCACAGAAATGTTTGATAAACACGCTGATGCAGACAGTTTTCAAATCGAAGAATTATTTTAAGAGATATTTAATGCTAAAGTTGGACAAAATCGTTCCATTAAAAAACTTTTATAGGAGCAAAAACTATACATCGGAATTTAATAATTTTTAGATCATTTTATACGTTATAATTCTCCGGTGTGCAGAATTCATTTTTTTCTTTAATTTGACTCATTTTTCGAGGTTTCATTTCTATTGTAAATTGAAAATTTCAGCATTTCGAGAGATATTTTTTACTTATTTTAGAAAATTGTACTAATTTAACCTGTTGCCAACTGTATAAACAACGGAAACAATAATGTTTGCTTCAAATTAAAAATTTATTTACACGTGACTATTATAAACAGAAAAAATCATTTGGAATTAGAATTAAATAATTATGTACAAAAAGCAGGAACTTATTAAAAATTACGTCATAAAAAGTATACACGTGAATTTTAAAAGAGAAAGGATATTGTAAAATAATAAATTCATTAACATGAGTTAGAATTCTTAAATAGGAGAAATTACGTCATGTTTACGTCATATTACAGTTATTACATAAAATGAACACAAAATAATATTGCAAAACAGTTTAGATTTAGAAATTGCACTAGACATTTATTTGATATTTTGAGAGGACCTTTTCAACTATTTTTGTTAAGAAAGCGTAAATAATATTTCATTTCTAACAAAAGTATTTTCACGTGAATATTTAAAAGGGAAAGAATAGCTTGGTCAAAATTACGTCAGATTAAAAACGATTAATTTAAAATGTCTCATTTAAAAGAACTTTATTTTCGCTTTGTTAAAAAATACTAGGAGACAAAGACTCTGTTTACTTAATTCCTTTTATATTAGCTTATTTTGAAATGTTGTTACACGTGTCTACGTCATCAAGTTATTTTTATTTCGACGTTTTATTTGTATTTTTATTAATATTGTACTAATTTATTTGTTCTTTAGTTATTTAAAATAAAAATTATGTCAATTTGTATAATTTGGCGAGTGGTTTGGCGATTTATATAATTTGGCGAAATTGGTTGACTGGATAATCAAGAAGTACCGCAGCGGATTTGGAGTTAAAATTCCCCAATCAAAGAGAAATGAATAGAAATCCGTTTATAGGGAGATCGCCACTGTTTTTTTTAAATTATAATTCAATCTTTCGAAATCTTTTTTAAGCCGATAAAATTAGCGTGCATTTAGAGTCTGCGGTGTCTGGACGGGGGTTGGCGAGCGTAACTCGTAGGGGGCTGAGCCCCCTAGTAATTCCTAAGTTCTGAAATAATTTTATTACAGCTTCCTCATCATCAAGTAACTTCGAAATCGTAAAATACATGTCACTGTCAGCAATAAATGTAACTTATAATTCAATAATATTTTTTTTCCCGAAAAATAACAAATTAAGATGTTTTGCGATGCTACAATGGAATAATACTCATAAAAAACAATCATTTTCGATAAATAGAAGATGTTAAGGTTTGACACTGTTTACAATAAAAATCCTTTGCACGATTAGGGATGAAATAAATGCCGCAATAGCATATACACTATATTGCCATTAATGATTGGCAACATTCAATTTTAGACATTTTGTCGAATATTTAGAAATATACTTGACAGATTCTTCTGGAATTTCAGGATTGAAAATAATATGTATTACCTCATATTTAGCTATGTCGATTTGATAAGGGAGGTAATTAGGGGGCCAACAAAAAATCGAAAAAATAAATTAATACTTGGGATCACCCTGTAAAATAAAATGCACCAAATGATCTACCGCTACCAAATATAAATAAACAGACATTGTGCAATATGTGTATTCTTTTGTGTAAGAATAGCACGTATATTAATAGAGATATAGCGATTTATTTAAAAAAATTAAAAAAATCTTGCATGTTTTTTGCTTATAACATGCAGGGTTTTCAACCAAATGTAACGCCGGTTTCAGAAAAATTGACAAAATATAGTAGAAACAATATAGTGCAATTGGAATATAAATATATTAAATATTTTAGGAAATATGAGTAGTTGTATGAAATAATTTTTATCTGCGCATGCGCGAACGATAAGAAGGGTCATTTTACATAATTTAATAGTCAACTCTATTGAGCAACTAATTAAAAAAAATCTAATCAAATATCGTAAGAATTCAGAAAGATATCGGCGTTAAAGTGAGCAAATTTTTAGTTGTACTCTAAAAGCAGCTGAATGATAAGGGATTTTACACAAATTGTCATTTTTTATTATCTGACTTTCAGGAAAAATTTAGCATTCAGTGAATATCAACGAGTAGATTTGGAAAAAAATGCTTCGATTTTGATACTTCTTTTGACGATGGAATAGGCTCGTTCTGGTGGTTATCCAATAAGAAATAAAGCGTCAATAAAAAATGAAAATTATAAAAAAAAATAAATAAAAATGACAATTTGTGGAAAATCCCTTATCATTCAGCCGCTTTTAGAGAACAACTAAAAATTTGCTCATTCTAACTCCGATGTCTTTCTGAATTTTTACGATATTTGCCTAGATTTTTTTAATACGTTGCTCCATAGAGTTGACTATTAAATTATGTAAAATGATTCTTGTTATCGTTCGCGCATGCGCAGATAAAAATTATTTCATACACCTGCTCATATTTCCTAAAATGTTTAATATTTTCATATTCCAATTGCACTATATTGTTTCTACTATATTTTGTCAATTTTTCTGAAACCGGCGTTACATTTGGTTGAAAATCCTGCATGTTATAAGCAAAATACATGCAAGATTTTTTTTTATTTTTTTTTAAATAAATCGCTATATCTCTATTAATATACGTGCTATTCTTACACAAAAGAATACACATATTGCACAATGTCTGTTTATTTATATTCGGTAGCGGTAGATCATTTGGTGCATTTTATTTTACAGGGTGATCCCAAGTATTATTATTTTTTTCTTTGATTTTTTGTTGGCCCCCTAATTGCCCTCCTTATCAAATCGACATTGCTAAATATGAGGTCGTACTTGTTCTTTTCAATCCTGAAATTCCAGAAGAATCTGTCAAGTATATTTCTAACTATTCGACAAAATGTCTAAAATTGAAAATTGCCGGTCATTAATGGCAATATAGTGTATTTTGGCGTGGTGTTGGTACCACGAAAAAGTACCAATTTTTAAAAAATTTTATTTCCGAGGCGTTTGTAATATTTTTCTAACTCACATAGCTGTTTTAATTATTCAACCAAAAGAATTGATTAACAAAATCACTCAATTTATTTTTTTTTTTTCGTTGCTATAGTAACGTATGTAGTTTTAAAATTTATCACTCGAAAATTTTAGATTATGGCGCCAAAGACATTGCCAAATTAGAAAAATGTGAAATAGCTCACGAACTATTCGGCTTAAAAGAATTTTGTTAGTACCATTCGATTCAGTATACAAAAATACAACAAAAAACGTTATTAGTTGAAAAATTACCTTAAAATCATATACTTAAGGATTTTTTTTAAAGTTCCTTTCCTTTTTTATCACCCTTAGTAGTGGAATTTTGGAAAATCGTTTCTTAAAGGCACTTTATGTCATAAAAAGAATTTTTACTCCAATTTTCAAGATTTTAGGTTGAGTAGTTTTTGCTGCGCATTGATTAATACAAAAGCCAAACTTTCCTTTATATATATAGATATATGAAATATTCCTCAGAAGTTCTCATGTAAAACATGGTTTAATATTTCTTAATTGAATCAAACTGGAAGCCAAAATCAAATATGAGACTTTAAATGAACCTTTAGATAGCATGGAATGTTAGAATTCCTGATTTACAAACAATTTCAATATGTCACTGCTGTTTTTATGTTGAATTCTAACGAAACCATACATCGTGATGAAATGAAAGCGTATACATTATTTAGGTGATCCAATGGTTGATTGGTGTACTTAAACTGGATTTTTTCAAGTCTCATCTCACATTTCAAATTTTTGAAAGACTAACTTAAATGTGTAATTTGTGTCTGTGAAATTTGTCAACAAGTAATTATGACGACATATTTAACGAAATAAGAAAACTATAATTATCTTGCATTAATTTGTTCAATTTTATTTCCAATCTATAAAATTAAAGATAAGCTCAAAAATTAAGTTTCTGTTACTTTTTTTCCTATGGGATGTCAGTAGCGCTTTAAAAATATTTTTTCAGATATATACATATTTTATTAGTGTATAATACAATAATTTGAGACGTATAGTATGGACATATGTTGCAATTTTGTAATTTTATCATTATAATGACATGTTGAAGTTATATTAATTTAAACTAGTATCCGTCAGGCCGAAATGTCGGAGCATGGAGGCGCGTAAACTTAAAAGATATTATTTAAAAAAATCTTTTATTTTCTAGATTACTGTTTAAAAGTATAAAAGTAAGTTTGAAATAACAATCGTCGATACTTCATTTTAAAGTGTTTAACTCAGTCGACTAATGCCTCGGGTAATGCACAAATGCTAATCCGTCAGCAAGTGCTCCCATACTTCTAATTTAGGTAAAGCCTGTCCTTAGCGAAAATTGCTTCCATTAGAACTTTCTCTAAATGACAAACTACAGTAAAAATAACATAAGTTGTTTTATGTGACAACACCTTTAGATGAATAACCACAGCAGTTTTTGACAATGTTAAACTGGAGCATCTATGTATGGTGGCAAGGTATGCAACAGTTAAAGGTAACTAACTTCGTGAGAATAAGGCTTTTTCTTCTTTCCAATATTTACAAATAGGTTTGATAAAAAGCAAATTACAGTTAGAAATGGCTCATGATACTCAACAAAATGAACTATTATGGCCTTTGGAAAGCCTCGAGGTTCAAAACATGGGTCATAGGCAATATCTTTCATCGTACGTACGTTTACCAATGATCACTCCGTTCAAATATTGGTATGTAGCATAATGCATAACTCTGCATCCAACTGCTGAGGAAAGTCTAGACTGAAGTACAGACGCGTGATCATCTTCGCTCCATCTTGCTATTTAATCATTAGGATCTGCTAAAATTCTTGTTTATTGGCCCCCGCTTTGATTTAAGAAGTACTTCTTGATTATACTTTAGCTTGTTTGGTTCTGAGAAAAAGACATATGGCACCTTCAAATTATTCAAGTTACCCGAAAGCAGTCTATCTTTGCCTCGTTGCATAAGGGGTGAGAGGTAGTCAAAAACTTGACTCGCGCAAAGTGAGTTCAGAGTCTTTCGGAACTGTGTCTGCTGATCGTCGTTTTGTCTCACTGAGTTTGTTAATGCGAAACATTTTTTAAAAGCTCTAAGCATTTTTTGTCCGCGAAGAATCAAAATGACTTTTAAAGAATGTCTCTTATGTAGAGGGATGACTTTTACGCGATGTAACTACCTAATACGTCCAAAGATTTAAACAAATAAGCCTCTAAAAAGGCTCAATGCTATCTTTTTTACCTTCGAGACATCTTTTTTCAAGGTCAGCCATAAGACGGCATCCTATCATTGGAAATTCGTCAATAATGAGAAATAACACTGTATCCATTCTGAGCTGAAGCTTTATTGCTGACTTTTTAAATTAGCGAACTATTTAAAGCACGTTGGTTCTTTAAGCACTGAGTGAGTTATCTTGTCTTTGAAATTAAATGCAGCAGTATCTGTTAGTGTCAAAAGAATGATAGCTTCTGATCCTAACTGCTCTATGATGGTTTTACTAAATTCTTTGATTTTTGTACATTTTACAGCACTTCCTTTTCCAATAATGAAAGTTGATTTGGGTAACCTTTGTTTGCAAAGACAAAAGCTGTTCAGTGCATAACTGAAGGCAGAATAATTTGTTGTTCTTTAGAATAATTCAGAAATTTTTAAAGTAAACAGAAACCTTTGGATAAGAGAATCTACGGTAAAGATAAAGAATTACCCCCAGATGTATTTGAGAGATTTTGATATTTTAATTTAGCTCCGATCTTTGAGAACTTGATCCATCGAGTTAGCGGCAGAAAACTTCAAATCTCAAGACATGCTTGTCTGGCACAGCCCGCACTTATTTAATGTGGCAACAGGTAAAGGTTTGTAACACGTATGTAACACACACTCATAGATAGTCTGCTATACTCCTCTATCAAACATGATACCTTTATTAATCTCAGTTGTTGTTATATCGTTATTCTGAAAATATTCGGAAGCACTGGGTTATTTTTATGCACCTTTTCCTCATAGAATTAAGCTGAATAACTCTATACATTTGAATTACTTTCTTTTAACCGTCATTTTCGAAACTTCTGTGCATAACGTTGCACATATAAAATATTTATATTTCTTAAAATGTACACTAAATCTAGGCAACAGATTAAAAAAAATCAGGGATTGGTTTATGACTTTTAGTGAATAGGATTTCTCACGAATTATCTTTCATTGTTGTATCCATTTCTCCGATCATAAGCATAAGCGATCATAATCATATACATTAATGTCGCATTTATTGCTAAGCTTCGCGACATTTGGACGAAATATCGCCAAATTTGGTGACCAAAAATATGTCGTCACAAATTAAGCCAATTTGGCGAAATTTACATTGAAATTCAGTACTGATGATTCTTCTATAACCGGGCATTTTAACTTTGTGTTCTCCAGTAAAATTAGCTAAAATCTTAAAACCAAGGAATAGGGAAGCTACCTTTTCCAACCCGTACTGGAATTTTTTATTTTGCAATCTACATATTTCTGTTTTCTAGTGTACATCTTGACAAAAAGGAAAAAAAAAATGCTTATCTCATTTATTTATGAATGTTCACTTGCATTTCAGTTGAAATAAATGAATAATAAAAAAAAAATGAGTAATCTTCAGTAATTGGGACCGCTACTAAATTTTTAAATTTTCGCATCAAACAATGTTCAGTAAATTATGAAATTGTCTACAAACCCGATTACGAAAATTTCCCAATAGAAACATACATTCGTCTGAATACAAACATACATACATAAGAATACATACATATAAGTAATGCATACATAGCATTATATTTTCCTCGATTTCTTTGAGCATCAGCCGTAGCCATTCGACTAATGCCCAAAATCGTATTTTCCATATTCGATTTTCTTTTCGTTTCTTTAATTTAAAATTCAAAATGAATTGCATCGATTTGGAAGCTTACAAAGAATGAAAAGTTCGGAAAAAAATAGCGGTTGTTACATACGTAGAATGTAAAACTTCTGAAAAGGGGGTGGGGGGGGTCAATCTATATCTCAGGTCACCAGTGTATGAACATCGACTTCAACATTCGACTCCATAATGATCTGTATGAGGTTAAAATGCATAATTTGTAGCAATGGAGCTAATTTTTTAATTAATAACAGGATGAATCCCGTCGGATTTCGATGAAAGAAATTGTTTAAAAACGAACTCATACATAGGTTACTACTTAGTCTCTTAAAACAAATATTATTTTTAACTTAAAGTTAACAAAATACTAATTCCATACACTTCGACTGTTCAAAATATTAAAAAATTAAACTGTATTATTTATTATACCTAATCAAGATTGTAATTTTGATGAAATTACCCATTGAGGCTGTTATGTTTAAAAGGCACAGATGTCATATACGCCCGATATTGGTGCGACTTTTTTCCCACGCCAATTAGGCGAAAACTTCAACAGCACAAACAATAACATCCGGGTTACCATATCGAGGAAAATAACGACACTTTGGCGCCAGTTAAGTACGCATTGTGCATATGACATTGGCGTCAGAAAAAAATCGTGCCAATACGAGACGTATATGACATCTGTGCCGTTTAAAATTGCCGATTGAAAATTAAAAAAAAAAAATTATTTCACCTTAAGTTAATCATGGAATTATTTTACGCGTAAAATCTAAACTTAATGTTATTTTCACCGTCTCATAATTTGCATACGCATCTCTTATATTTACAATCACCATTTCAAAAATATTACAAAGCGCAATATGTGATTAATACATATATTTCTAAACTTGAAATCAAGTTTTTAAACTACGACTTTGCATGTGAACATTCGCACTCTTGACTTGTGATTCTAATCTCCCTTATCGGCGAGTAAAATTCCAGAAATTTATATCTTTTAGAGGCGTTCGTAATAAAATATTTACTTTTATCAGAGAAAATTATCATTTTCATTTAAATATGATGTCATTTTGCCTCATTGAAGCATTTCACCAAGCGTCTCAAACTCAATTAATGAAAAAGAATTGAATTGTAACAGTTTTTTGATGAAAACATGAGTATTTTATTAAAGCAAGACGTCATTTTCTGTTCAGTTTTTTCAGAAAGTTTATTTTGAATTGTATGAGAAAATGGTATCAATAAAAATAAGCAAACCTTATTTTTCCTTTCTTTACAACAATGGAAGTAACCCAATTGCTACCATCATGAAACAAATTCATACAATTTTTTTTAAATTTAAGTATAAAATTGGAAATATATATATAAAAAAAAAAAAAAGCTAGTGCGGGCAAATCTAAAAAAAAACAGTTTTCATTAAAAAAAAAAAGAATTATTAAAATTGGTGCAAAAAAAAAAAAAAAAAAAAAAGCTCAAGGTGCATGACTAAAAAAAGAAAGCCTAATCTTTCAAATATATATAGAATTAAATTCGCAATGTTATCTCTATGGGAAAATTTTGACCCGACATTTCAGGTTGTTAGGGTTGACGAATATTTAGGATTTTCAATACGCGCCGAGATTTTGGCACTACCAACGTCCAGCTCATTTTTTGTGTCGATGCGTCATATATTTTGGACGCTATCGTGTTAACAATACGTGTAATTTTTGCAGGGAAGTCGGAGCTGTGCTCCGACAATTAGCATTACGGTTTATTGCATAAAATAAAATGTAAGTTGTATAAAAAAAGTACAAGCTCGTTTTCTTATTTAAAACAATTTTCTAACGATGCAATACGATTCATTACTAATAAAATTGTCTTGGCATTTTCAGTGGCGACAGGCAACATGATATCAAAAGTACAGTGTATGAAAGTCGTAAATTATTCGGTATTAAAATAAGGATATTATATAAATTATTGCAAATACATGTGGTTAAATAACATAAAATCCCCATGATATTTACTGGGTAATAATACACGTAATATGTGAAATATGTAGAGTTAATTAATTCATTCATTTTAACGAAACTAATCTCGCATATTTTTTCATCTATGTTGTCATTTGGTCAAATCGATCGATCATATTGCCTATACATAAATTCATTACATCATTTTTCCATTCAGATTTATTTTAATTATTCAGATAATTTAACCCTTTGTGACTTAACAATACCGATGTGGAAAATATTTACTCATATGTTACAATACATCCTTTTAAGCATGTATAAAGTATTTAAAATTTTGAACATAAAGAATATTGACTAAAAAGTACTTATTTCACACTGCAATAAAAATAAAAGTACATACTTCACATAAATACTGCCAGTTTTCTAATACAAAATTGTTACGTATACGGACTCTTGAAAATAAATATATTTTTGGATGTCTTCAGTCTTTTTAATTTGACATAATTTACGAATTACATATTTGCAATAAAGATTTGAAATTGTACAAATGATAAATAATAATTTAGCATGAGAATGTAACTCAGTATCGACGTTTGTTCAGAATCCCATGAATATTTTTATATAAAATGCTGTATTGGAATATAGCAGCAATAAATAAAATCCTATTTTAAAGCCTACAGTATAGCCAAAATTTATGCTTGTGTCTGTTGTAGATATGTAACGAGGGGATACAAAGGATTAATAATGTAATCAATATACATATGATAGTATAAACAAATACAATGATTTTTAAGAAGAAAATTTTATTAACATTTGTATTGAATTCTGGATTTAATCCATAATTTAATTTTATAAAAACGAAAAACTAAATACATTTAGAAAATATTAAGATGATTATATCCAAAACAAGAAAGAGTTTTATTGAAAAGTAAAATCAATATTAAATAACACATACCTTTAAAAGGGGTAAACTTTTTTTTACTGTACATATTTGAAAAAATAACTAAGGAGATATTCTTGAAATAAAAATTCATATGACTATTATTTAACAATATTGAACAAAATATGTTTATAAGACTGTTTAGAAGAAGGATGATGATTTTGTATCATAAAGCTATAATTTGTCATTATTGAACATTAAAAAATAAAATAACTCATAGTAAAAAACTTTTGATTTTCATGAAATATTGAAATTTATTAGTAATAATGATAAGTCATGTCTTTGAAAATATGATGTGCGTAGGTATATGTAAGGCTTCGAAATGCAAGGAGATAAGAATATCATAGTGTCTTTAAACAGAATTGCTATAAAAGTTACTGTGTATATTTAAAAATTAAAAAAAACTAAGCAGATTTTTCTTGAAATAAAATTTTATACGACTATTATTAAAAAAAAAAAAAAAAAAAAAAAAATGAACGAAATATGTTTATAAGACGATGATTTTTTATCAATAACTTACATCCAGTTTTCTGGAAACATTTTTAAATAATTAAATCATATTAAA
Source organism: Maratus speciosus (assembly GCA_963932465.1). NCBI lineage: Eukaryota > Metazoa > Arthropoda > Arachnida > Araneae > Salticidae > Maratus > Maratus speciosus. Next base: position 186,110,771 of record OZ010800.1, read on the forward strand.
AAACATTTTTTCCGAGAAATATTGAAATTGATTAGTCATACAGATATTTCATATCATTAAAAAAAATGATATGCTTAGTTCTATGTAAGTTTAGCAAATACAAGAAGATAAGAATGTCATATAAGCAGAAATACTATGTAAAATGAATAACTTAAAGTGTGATATTCAATAAAGCAAAACTGAGATTCTGAAAAATGTTTTACAGTTTTACAAACAAAGAATTTACTTAATCTTAAAAAAAAAGAGAACGTCTCTTTAAGGCTGTTCTCAAGTTCAATTCTTAACTACCGCGAAATTTTCTGACACAAGGACGGACTTATTTTTAAATGTAAAGCCATAAAAATGGCAGGCCTGACTATGGAAGCGAATTGGTGTCGAAATTATTTTTCTATTTTATCTGATATATAAAAATGAAAATTTGTCTCTCTGTAATACTATCCAAATCCACAATTTGGAAGCCAGAAATGTTAAATTTTACGTACAGTCGTGGACAAAAAAAAAAGTAAACACCTCCTACTAACTCCTCAACAAATTATCGTAGAAGAAAGTTACTGGTACCGAACGATTGAAAATAAAGTCTACTTTTAAATGATGCGTATAAAATTTGCTTAGGGGGCCATCTACATATTAAAATGAATCGAAACTTCCTTTTTTTCAATAGCAATACCCAATTTTGACAAGATATTTCAAATCGTCGGTTCAAATTATGCCTAGACACCAAATTTCAACTCATTTGAATGATAAGTTTTTGAATTATAAACATTCAAAATTTAGTGCTTCTAATGTTAAATTACATTTTCATATTTTTATTTATATCTCCAGAAATTATGCTCCTAATGTGATATATATATATATATATATATATATATTTTTTTTTTTTGTAGCAATTATACTAATATACCCAAACCTAAATACGTTGAATTTGCAATTTTTATAATTTTATGATATGAATTATGAATTATGAAATTAGTATTCGAAAAAATTATGAATTGCAACCTACGATTTTTTTGATGGATTTAGATTCATTAAGTCCTGCTTTATGTAAATCCAAAATTTCACATTTTTCTTCCAAGTAGTTTTCAAATTATGCTTAAAAAACGGCAAAATGATGGTTTAAAGGCCGTCTATAATAGAAGTGAGTAGATATTTTGAAATTTCTTCTGCTGTCCTGCAATCTAGCAGCTTCATTGACTTCTTAAGGTGCCTTGATCAAGATTAACAATCAATTAACTCTCGGTTAACAATCGATTTCCGAACTTCAATTTGGATACAGTCCTTAAAATACGCTCGTTTTAAAATAATTAATTTCTCGGAAACTTATGGTACGAATTGTATAGAAATTTGTTTTTAGGCTAATTGAAGGGTGCAGAGTTCATTTATGCTGTCAGAATTATGTAGTGCTATTGAATAAAACAAAGTTATGGTTCGTTTTAATATGTAGATGGTACCCTAAGCAAATTTTATAATGTCATTTAAAAGTAGGCTTTATTTCCAATCATTCGGTACCAGTAACATTCTTCTACGATAATTTGTTGAGGAGTTAGTGGGGGGTGTTTACTTTTTTTTTCACGACTGTACATGTGTATTAAAACACGGCCGAGGCAACTAAAGTAATCCTGAATCAGAATTACTTATAGTTAATTTTTAATTAATAAAAAACCACAAATTTAACCGCAATTTCCAATCAAATTTAAAGATTTTTCGTTATAGCCTTTGCCAACAAATAAAAATCCACAATAAAATTCTTACAACAACAATTACTTGTCCATTGCAAGATTTCCACGAAAAAATAGATTTGAAAATAAAATAAATAGTCTGACGAAAAAAAAAAAAGGTAATGTGCGTCATATTTTTTTCTATTTTATGATTTCCATGTGAAAAATTATATTTAATTAACTTGACTAATTAAAAAAAAAAGGAATATTACTTCATAATGGAAATATAAAGAACTTGGTGAATACCTATCGTCATATAAGCGTGAAAAAATGTATTGAAGCATGATAAAAACTCGATTATGGAAATATTGGCGTATTTTAACATTATTGCTGCAAAGATGAATGGAAATAAGTTCATTTATAGCTGCATTATTTTGCGTCTGTTATATAAATTTATACATTTTTGGGTTTAAATATGATTTATGTGTACAACACTTCGACTGTTTTTTTTTTTTTTTTTTTTTTTTTTTTTTTTTTTTGTATGTTAAATTTCGAAATTCGTCTCTCAAAACAAACATTCTTCAAATTCCGGGCAACGCCGGGTTACTTTAGCTAGCGATAAATAAATTACGTATCGAGTTGTGAGCGATTTTGATCGCGTGAAAAGACATTTTCCCCTCTTCTCTGACTGTTTTTTCAACTTCCGTCCGGAAATTAGCTCTAAAACGGACACTTTGACAATATTTTCTGAAAGCTCTATTGCGTTTACAAACAAACAACAACAAAAAAAAATAAATAAAAATAAAAAAGGGAAAACTTCTTTCGATTACATAGTTTTTGAGTAACAACGCCTACCAGTTTCATGCTTTTTTAAACAAAAATTAATTGAAACATATGTCATAAATTTGACCATTTTACAATTTGATTTGAGAACAGTCTTAAAGAAAATTGCTAAAAGAATGCATTTGTTTACTTTTAACATTCGTTTATTTTGTATGAAGCCTTTTCATTACATTTTCTACTTTAATTTTTCTAACTAATATCGCGTAAATCTGATTTGTAGTAAATAATGAGAGAAAACGTAAAAAATCGTTTTATTAATTTATTTTACTCTTTTTATTTTTCTAAAATCTCCTAAGAAGATATAATTATCGTAATGGACTTATGGGTTTAACCAATTTCCGATTAGATGTTTAATCGGTTATTTGTCCGATTTTTTTTTCTCGTTTAAAAAAACTAAGTTGGGTAGTTTGGGGAATAATATTTTCATAAATTCACAAGGGATTATATTACTTTGGAAAAGGATAGTATTCGGGGGATTACTACTTAAGAAATTGATCTGACGGGCTAACAATAAGTACCCGCTTGAGATTTGTTGGCTGTTAATTATATATTGACAATAATGGACATTATTATTACTAAATTTCGGAGGTGCTTATTGCTTTCAATGCACGGAAAAAGGTATTTCTCTTCTATACAAATTAAAAAATAAATATATGTTTGTCTGTCTGTGCCTTTGTGGGTTGGTAAGGTTAGAGAAAACAAATGCACGTAAATAGGGGAGACTAGGGGGGGGGGGGCCCACTTTTTACAAAATGATTTTTTATTTTTCAAATATTGAACGTAGAATAGAGTTTTATATATCATTTTATTTGTTATACAATCAGGTATAAAATAAAATTGCTACATAAGTATAATGTATAAGAAATTTGAAAAATGACTCGTTTTAATCATGAGAAAATAATGTGTCAAGGCTCCCAACATATATGAGGATTGACCAACTATATGGGAGGCTTGACCCACTTTGTTTTATATTGAAATATTTGTGCAGATAAAAAAAATCAGTTTAAAAAAACGAAATAACTTTATGTTACACGCTTTAATTATTATTAAAAAAAATATTTATTTTTAAATATGACGTTTAAATGAACCTGTTTAGACTCAATTGCAAGTGAGAAGGAAAAACTTTGATTTTTTTCTGAGCGGCTATAATAGTACAGCAGGGAAAATGAAATTTTAACATTTAAGACAGTATTCCGTTAGAGACAGGTTACGTTTTCAAAGGTTTTCGTTATTATTATGTCCGGATTTAGGAGCCCCTGTCCCACTTTCTTTGTCTGAGTTTCCTACGTTTTGTGACACCCGACCTGACAACTGTAGTTGTCACATAGTTTGACTTCGTCTCATTGTATTCATCCTGGTGAAATTGGACTACATACCTTCCTAAAGTTTTTCGATCCATGCTATGTTCTTTTGAAGCCGCTGAGTGCTTAACTTATCATTAACATCTTTAAGCATTTCAGGGGTAAAGTACTTTCAGTACTAAAATGTTGAAATAAATGACTGGCACAGGAATTTACAAACAAATTTATTTGGAAATAATTAAAAGGCTATATTCCACGTACATATTAAATGGAAAAGATATTAGAGAAATTCTGGTGCAATTGTGGACTTAGGAATTAAAATTAAGTGGTTTCATAAACATACCACTGGCCCTAAAAAAAGGTTTAGACTGCTTTTTACTACTAGTTTTTTCCATTGTTTCTATTTACCTATTGTAAGTAATATTTAGATGGGGAAAAGTTCCTATCAACTTTCCCATTTATATATATATATATATATATTTATTTATTTATTTTTTTTTTTTTTTTGCAGTGGATACTATAGTAACTTTTCACATCTTTCTTTAACTAGTTTTAAACATTTCCTTTTAAATCACCCCATTTTAATGTAGCTTTACAGAATAAATTTACATTCTTTTTTATATATAAATATTAACCTTACATTATGCACAGTGTATAATAAAAAGATTTCCAAAACCAATTAATTAAGGGAGCCTTTACCATCTGGTCAACCCTCCCTCACATTGACTGGGTCAAGCCTCCACATATAGCCCTTTTCTAAAGAATAGCACATTGTTAAGTTAAGGCTAACTTACTGTACAATCTTTATGCCTGGAAAGCTAGCTCGATGTTTCTGCATAACTGTAAACCTACTTACTTAAATTTCTATGATATATTTTATCTGAAAAAAGTTTACAAACTATTTCTAAAAAACGCAACTTTTAGGTTTTAAACGCTTCTCAATTGATTTTTCCACATATATTTCGATTAGCTGTATGAAACAAAGACTGTTGTTTAAGCATTCCGGTAGTTTCGGTTAACACCTATTGATAAATCTCTGAATTTCTTTTAAATATGAAAACTGATGGGTGGGTCAAGCCTCCCGTATGGTCAACCCTCCCTAGTCTCCCCTACTTAAAAAGTAGATGGAGATACAGGAAGGAAGAAGGATCAGAGTTTTCATTTTTTAATAATTAGACGTGATTAAAATAATAAAACTTTGTAAAAAATCACCATAAAATTAAAACAAAACACAGGACGCGTTTCGAGCTACAAACATAACAGCTCGTCATCAGCTAAGCATACACGTGTCCGAAAACGAACAAGTTCAAAAATGAGCTGAAGAAAAAGAATGTTGTGAAGAATGCGACAGATGGCGCTACCTAATAGAGGGAAATGTGTTGAAAAAAGATAGAAGAGAAAACGAAATGGAAAAAATGGAAATAAAGAAAAAATAAAAATAAAAGAAGTAACTTAAAAATATAAATAAAAATAATAAATAAAGAACTATAAAAGAACAAGAAAAAAATCCAAATTATTATTATTATTATTATTATTTTTTTTTTTTTTTACAAAATAAAAAGAAAAGAAACAAGAGAAAAGGGAAAAGAATTACAAAATTAATTTCCACGCTGGAGATAGGAAAGGAGATGATGGGAGATCATTGACAAGATTAGCAGAATTTTTAGAAATAAAATATGCTTCATGAAAATCCAAGTGAGAGGGAGAGGCAGGGGAAGAAATAATTTTGGCCATGGAGAAATTGAAACAATGACTGGAAGACCAACAGTGAGAAGCAATCGAAGATTTAGAGATTTCTTGATTTGCAATATATCTCTGATGCTCGCCTAATCTGAATTTTAAAGCTCTCTTTGTTTGACCAATATAACCTAAATTGCAAGAGCAAGGAATGAAATAAACACCCCAGCGGTTCTCAGTAGGAACAGGATCTTTTAGAGAAGAGAATTTAATTTTATTCATAGGTTTGAAGATAACTTTAAAGTTAAAACGAGAAAGTATTTTAGCAATTTTGAAACACAGAAGAGAATAAAAGGGCAGAACTATTATAGAATTAAAATTAGGAGGATTATTTGAATCAGAAAAAGGACGTTTAGGCTTATTAAATTTATACAAAGCTTTATCAATTAAAGAGGGATTATAACCACGAGCAAGGGCAAGAGATTTCAGATAATTAATTTCATTATTCAGAGCAGAAGAGTCAGAACAAATGCGTAACGCCCTAAAAACAAAAGTATAAAAGGACGCCACTTTTTGTTGAGGAGGATGATTTGAAAGGGCATGAGGGGGGAGGGAGACAGCGAAAGGTTTTCTATAAACGGAGGTAGAGAACCGATCTGGGAGTTTTGAAACCAAGACGTCAAGGAAAGGAAGAGAATTGTTCTCTTCGACTTCGAGAGTAAATTGAATACAAGGATCAACAGAATTAACAAGAGAAAGGAGATTAGAAAGATCAAGGTCAGATGGAATTAAAATGAAAGTGTCATCAACATACCTAAACCAGAAAGGAAATTTATATAAACTGAAGAGTTTTTCTTCAACAAAATGCATATAAATATCACATAAAAGAGGAGACAATGGATTACCCATGGCCAGACCCTCAGTTTGAGAATAGAAAGAATTGTTAAACTGACAAGCAGTTTGCCTGACACAAATACTAACTAAATGCAGGATTTCATCAATCTCAATGGAAGAGTAATGAAATTCGCGCAACCTTCTTTCCAAACAATCAATTGTCCCTTGAACAGGCACGTTAGTGAAAAGGGATTTAACATCTAAGGAAGCCATTATATAATTGCAAGGAGAAAGGCGTTTAATTTTATCAACAAAGTCAAAAGAGTTTTTCACGGTATGAAAGTTAGTGGAAGATAAAGGAGCGAGTAACTTAGAAAGGAACTTGGCAAGTTTATAAGAAGCAGTACCAATATTGGAAACGATAGGGCGAAAGGAAAGAGTAGGTTTATGGACCTTAGGAAGAGCATAGAAACGAGCACAATTAGCGATAGTAGGGGTGACCAAACGTTTAGTGTTATGATTAAGAAAGACAGAATTTTTAATGACATGCTTGATGTCAGATAAATGCTTAGTAGAAGGATCCTTTTTTAATTTGGAATATGGACCAGAGTTTAACATAGATTCAACGTGGGAAATATAATCAGATTTATTGAGAAGAACTGTTTGACCGCCTTTAACGACCGTTTGACCGCCTAATTAGACGTGACCTCAAATAAAAACAATAATAAACATCACAAAATGTTGCACTGTCTCAAATGTATGGCTGAAAGTAATATTTCAGAGATTCATCGCGCTGACAGAAACAAAGAGCAGAACTCTTTCTTTTTGGGTTTTTTTCGTATGTTTAAAGTACAGCATTCGCTTTACATATTGAAATTAAAAAAAAAAAAAAAAAAAAAAAAAAAAAAAAAAAAAAAAAACATATCCTGGTTATATTTTCTGTCCTAATGATATCATTTGATTAAAATCATATTAACATTTACTGTTTTATAAATATAGCTTAACATAACGTAGATAGATTTTATGTTAATTTTGGTGAACTTACATTCCGCATCTGATCTCTGATCGAAATGCACACTTACAAAAAAAAAAAGCATTCATGCTACCTTTGCCTTACTTACAAAATCTTAGTTTTTAGAACAATATTAATATTTAGTTATTCAAATAAATTATTTCATATATTTATATTTTTTTTATTTAAAATTCCACATCGCCTTCCCAAATTGAAATGAAAAAAAAAAAAAAAAAAAAAAATCAAACATTAACAACTTATTTCTGGATTTTTTCCGGTTAAAAATATATCTGTGGTTTTAGAAAATAATTATATATACAATTTACATATATTATTACATATATTACATATATACAATTTCAGAGAGAAAATATCTTGATGCCCTTTCACAAATTTCAGATTTTTTTTTTCTAGTTCTTGTTCCAAATTTTGTGTAGTTCGGAAACTCATATTGCAAATTTATCGTAATTAGCGTCTTTGATGGAGATGCAGGTGACGTTCTAAATTATTTTGGCTCTTTCGAGAATTTACAGCCATAATTAAAAGATCTTCATAGAAAAATAAATTAAACCGTCAGAAATTAAACCTTTATAAGCGGTTGACAGTTAATTTTGGTAAGATTTTCGTTAAAATTTATAAAATCATACAAATGCTAAGAATGTATGCTACCGAAGGCATTGGGAAGGCCTACACTGTTAAAAATTTTGCAGCATTCTGGCAGGTCATTTGACCGTTTTTGGAAAAAACGGTTTCATAACCATAATTTTACTATATTCTGACCATAAAATGGCCAATAATATGGTCAGAATAGTGTTAAAATTACGGTTGTGTAACCGTTATCGGAAAAAACGGCCAAATGACCTGCCAGAATGCTGCAAATTTTTAACAGTGTAATTCAAGGTGCTCTTGGATAGATTTTTGTTTACAATTATAAAATCATACAAATTCAAGCATTACGCACTGAATGCAATGAAATCCCCCAACATTCTGCTCATGTGGAAATATTGTCGTAAAAGAATATAAATTTATTCAACACTGACTTTAGATATAATTAAAGTTATTATCACGGGGCCAGACAGCACCAGAATAGACAGCTAGTTAAAAATAACGGAATCCTGTTCACAGAAATACAATTTTTTAGTAAATGCTGTTGTGTTTTAAATAATGACTCTTGATGAAACCTATTTAGTCTTACTATATGTATTTTTGAAACAAAAAATGCTCCTATATCAATCGCTGCTGATAAACGGAGATCGAATATAACTTATAATTAAGCATATTCTGAAAGAATTTCAAAGTTTCTTGTACGGTTACTTATAAGTTTTAGTACGTCAAGCGTCTCTACATGGTTTTGAATAATAAAATTATAACAATTTAGTGGCTAAGTAGAAAAAAATATATATATATTACGACATACAAAAGACACAGAGTAATATTTTTAACCACAATTTCTAAAGTAGGTTAATTAGAGGCGTCATTTGTAAACGTAAATAACAATAAATATATAATGAATATAAAAAATGATAAAATTTAAAATATTTATTGAAATGTAAACGTTATAAAAATAAAATTAAATTTGCCAATATTCTGATCTAGTTGTGTGTGTATACTTTTTCATTTTTTATTATTTCTTTTTTTTATTATAATTTTATTATCATTTATTAGTATCAGTAATATAATAAAATTAAAAATATTTATTGATATGTAAACGTTATAAAAATAAAACTAAATTTGGCAATATTCTGATCTAGTTGTGTGTGTATATTTTTTTTTTCATTTTTTCATTATTATTTTATTGTAATTTATTTGTATCAGAAATATGAATGTAGTGTTATTTATTATTTACATTATTAAAACAATATCTAAGTAATGAAAATTTATATAAAGTAATGCAGTATGGATTTATCTTATACGTTATGCAAAAAACTTACGAGGATTAAAAAAATTATACATACATTATGCCTGTTGTAAAAAACGGTAGCATGATAAAGAAAGGAACTTATTTTCATGTAATTTCAAGTACGTAAAGATCTTAATTAGAATTCTCCTAGCGTAGAGTAAATTTACCTTTACTTTAGAGATCCAGTACCCCTGATTAATTATTCTTGTTAATTAAATTGCATTCTTAAAAAAAAAAAAAAGAAAAAAGAAAAAGAAAAAAAAAGTAATTTACGTTTTCTCTTTCATTTCTGAGAGTACATTGATGAAGGGAGGAAACAGGCATTTAATGCAATTTGGGACACTTTGTTTCAATAATGTATTTTTTAACATTTGAGAAAGAATATTTCTCTTACTGATACATATAAACGATTTTAGAATGCAACAAATGGACGATAGTTTTGAAAATTTAATGCATATATTTTTTTTTCCAATTTGCTGTTGTACGGGCGCAAATTGGTGGAGTTTTTAAAATATCCCTATTCACATTTTTTTTTTTCTGATTTGAGCATATTTATTTACGTAAGGGGTTATTTTACTGTTACAAATAATTTAAATATCACTTCTTAAATCTCATTTTGAATAAATCTAATTCTGGTATCTTATAAGATAAGCGTAGAAATACCAATATTTTTGAAATACTTGAATTAATGAGAAATCCTTCAATCCAACGTATTTGTAGCCACTCCTTTTCAATAAACAGATACAAAGTTGACTTTTGGGCAAAATTGTGCAAATTTGTAATCACAATTATCTTCAATGTATATACAATTTAATTGCGTGTAATTTGTTATAGTTAAAATTATATGCCATACAAAATTCTTGTAGCACTGTAGACAGAACTGCTCCATTTCCATTAAGTGTGAGAAATTTCTGCGTTTGAATATGTCTAGCTATAATTAATTACATTCAATTAATTTGTAATTTCGAAGCGGATAACTGAGATCACAAATTTACAAAACTCTACTTTTGGGGAACCAAGTTAATCAGCTATTGCGAAATTAAATAATTTAAAAAAAAAGTTGAGTAATTTCAAAGTCTATTTTGACGTGCCCAAACCAAATTAATGTTTCGTAATAAGTTTTAAAACATAGACTTAATATATTAAACTGTTTTTTATACAAAACAAGGCTAAGTATGAAGTACATCAACAAACTAATTAACAATCATGGTTCGTTTTGATATAATTTTATTTTATTTTATCAATATCAGGTACTTGCGCATTATACCACAGCTGATATAACTTATACCTGATATTGGGATAACAAAAGAATGATTTATCTTCTCTTATATATATATATATTTAATTTAAATTTAAAAATATATATATATTTCTTCGCATCTATATGTTAGCTTTTATATGTATCCTAATTTTAAAATGTCTTGTATGATAGTGTGACAAGAAATGTTATATAATATATTCAATATTTTAACCAATTTTCCAGCGAGCTATAACTACTTAAATGTTACCACCAAAATGATATTCTGTTTTTTAGACACAACTATTTAAAAAAGTCTGAAATTTATTTTTTTTTTCGCACGAAAATGTACAAAGTTAAAATATAGCGTATCTTTAAATAGGGACTGTTATCAATGTAATATTAAGCGAATTTTTCATATTGGTCAGGCAATTCGAAATTAATCGCGTATTTAAAAAGTTCTTATTTCGCACATTTAAATTTTTCATTTTTTTTAAAATGTTGTTAGTAGCAATATTACTCTTATGAGTAAGTACAGCGGTGGAAAAAAAGCACCTATTTCTAACTCTGCAACAATTTATCGTAGAAGAATGTTACAGGAGACAAACCATTGGAAATAAAATCTACTATCTAACGATGCATATAAAATTCACTTAGGGGGCATCCACATGTCAAAACGAAACCAAATTCTGATTTTTATAAATAGTAATACACAAGTTTGACACGATAAATAAATTCTAAATTTCATGAAAATTGCAGACTAAATCGAAAATTTCATGACATTCGTACGATTAGACGCAGATAAATTAATTATTTAAATATGAGCCTATTTTAGGTTCTGTATCCGAATTGAAGTTCGGTACTCGATTGTTGGAATGCTACAGAATGGTTATTCACTTCGATTCCTTTTTTATTTCTAGCCAATATGACCTTTTCACTCGATTAATATATTTTGACTATTGCCAGTCCAAATGTTTCAATAAAATGAGTAAAATATATATTTTGAAACTCTGATATTTCGCGCATCATAGACGGTCCCTTAAACCACCACTTGGAAGTTTTTTCATGATAATTTGAAAACTACTTGTTTTTTTTTTCTTTTTTTTGGAAATCGAGAACTCAAATAATTCAGGACATAATATATATAGATCTATCAAAAAATGTAGGTTGCAAAAGTGTTATTTTTTTATGTTAATTTCATAATTCAAATTATATTTAATTTACATTTAATTCAATTTTACATTTAATTATATTTAATTTTTTAATTACAAATTCAATGTATTAATATTTGGGTTTTTTAGTATTACCACACACAAGATTATCACTTTAAGATTATAATTTCAGGAGATAATAATAAAAATATAAAAATTATTATAACATTTTAAGCTCTAAATTTTAATTGTTTATAATAAAAAAAGAAAAACTTATTATTCAAATCACTAGAAAGTTCGTATTTAGGCATATTTTGAACCAAAGATTTAAACTATATTATCATAGGGGAGAGTAGCCATATTTGGACCGCAGCTTTAATTGGACCGTTGCCATTCTGCTGTTAATTTCAGGAAGAGACTCCATCTGCTGCTGAAATCCTACTAATCAAAAGGACGTCACTCATGATTAGAAGTAGCAGCCGCCTACCACGTGCTGTTTTCAGACAATTTAAAAAAACCCAAAGTTAGCTGTTTTCATCTATTTTTTTTCCTACTAAGCATAAGTGAATATTTTAAAACTAAGGTAAGTTGTTATGTTTTCATATACATATATGAATTCATCGGTTTATTGCGCATATTTTTCACGCGGATTTATTTGATTTCGTTTTTGTTCTTAGTCTTGAAATTAACTGTTTTAAAAAATGGCGCAGTTGCTCTAATTGGGTCAATTTAAGTTGCTTAAATTGGACCAGATATGCGATCATAAATTTGAAAAGTAAGTAATGAATTTCGAAGACGGTACGCATTGTACACTATTTTTATTTTTTATATATAATGCCTTATTATCTCCATGCAAGTTTTTTTTTTTTTTTTGGATAGCTGGATTAAATTATTTTATGCAGTTTAGGCCTATGTAAACATAAAAATACTTTTACATGTCTATGCAATAAATTTTGTCTGCAATATCTTTTATCTTGTATGTAATTGTATTTATTTTCTTTGAACTCTTTATTCCTACGGCATATTTGATTTACAGAGTTGAATTCAAACATTTTCCTCCTGCAGGATATTTGTGATGGGAGACTTTTTACAGTTCTGGAGGCTGGAATTATACTTTTTTGTCATTAAAACGCATAAAATCTCAAACCTTGATGAAAATGTCGAAAAAGACATAGACAAACTGTCTGGTAGAAAAACACTCGTGACAGCAAAAGCTGTTAAAGGTATAGGAAACTAAAAGCAGACAGTAAGTTGTGAAGAAATTGATCTGCAACAAAGCTGCTGCTACAAATCCTCCCCAAAAGAAAAAAAAATCATTAGAAATGTTATTTCCCTTGCTAAATTCAGTTAAATCAAAGTACAGAGGGAGCCAAAAAACAGTTGTGTTAAAATCATCGCCATATAAACTAAACCTTGAAATGAAAAGAAAAAAAAGGACAAAAAGACAAAAATAAAGCTCTCCCAGCACAAAAGAATTGGAACATCGAGTTTTAAAAAATAGGCGTAATGCAATTAGCAAGTAAATGATGGAAGAGAAGAACTACAAACATGATTTAAAGAAAACTTCTGCTTTTTTAAAAAAGTCTGATAATTCAAAATCTAAAAAGAAAAATTTAGACAGTGATGATTGGTTTTTCCTAATTTGTAGGAAAAATAAAATAGCAGACATGATTCAGTGTTCAGATTGCTATATACGGATCCATCTTGTGTGCGCTGAAAAAAAAAACAATAAACAAAATTAATATATAAGCTTTGCATCACTCCTCACATGATATTCAAGTAATTGACAATTAGTTCCACAATTTCTATTCTTAATTACTGATAACTTTGATTTGTATTTTGAATACATTTTGATTTAAAACAATTACTCTTCTTTTCAGATATTTGATTTCATTATATTTCATTGCTGTTATTTTGTTTGATTGTTTCATTAATCGCAAACTTTGCTTTTAATAAAATTAGTTATATTCTCTAGTCATTAAAACAGCCTGATATTATTTTGTCCAATTTAGGAGACTGTGGGTCCAACTTAGGCGACCAGTTGCTGAATTTGGACCACTTTTAACAAATATTTCAAATTAAAATAAAATTTAAGATTTTCAAAAAAATAAATTGATCTAAATATTTATTTAGCTAGTAGATGAATAGATTGACCCAGTGTAATGCTCTTTTGCAGATATTCCAAAAATTAAGTGAGTTACACCTGAAAATAAAGGTCTGGTTTTGATTCGTAGATTGTCACCTAAGCAAGTTTTTTATACATAATTTAAAAGCTGACTTTGCTTCCAATCGATTGTTACCAGTAACTTTCTTCTACTATAATTAGTTTCAGAATTAGTAAGGGGATGTTCACTTTTCTTTTTTCCACGACTGTACCTAATTAAATTTCATATTTACAGCTATTTAAAAAATCATTTAGAACGTTTTGTTCAACTCCACATTAAAATAAATCTACAACATTTTATAGTGAGGGGTGTAGGTAGTTCTGTATCTCTATCCTCTGAGAAGAAACCTACGTCTTGTTACCTGCGTAGATTAATATTTAACGGGAGTTAGTTCCTTTCCCAATCCAATTTTGCTGATAATAACACACATTTCTCAATTCAACTTAAATAAATAAGTTAGTGTATTTTTGGAGTGAAAGTGTTACCATTTAAAAAATAATACGCTAGCTCTAAAAATTGCGTCAACATTTGCAATTTAAATATTATATATATATTTTTTTCTTTTACAAATATTGAAACATTTAGCATGATAAATGCTTCAAAATTTTAGGCAAAAGTTTTTAAATTTTTAATTTAAAAAAATTAAACATTTAATAAGTTCAATGTTTTAGGTTTACAGAACAGAGGTGATATTTAGCTTTAATGTGACATAAAAAATTAGTTTATCTTATGATTTTACAAAAGTTATATTGTGGGATGAGACTCTATTTATAAATCATAACTCACTTCTAAGACGAACACTGACATTTATTAAGACGAAGACAAAACAAAAATACAGTTAAAAGAACTCTTCTTAATCTATATATAGCTTAAAAGCAACAACTTTGGCTTCATTTACTTAGTGCCGTCGAATATTTCTAAGATTGTCATACGTCATTTAAATCTTCTATTTTATATCGTCGAGAATATTCTGTTCCTTTTAACAAAACCGCCGTCATCCGATTATTTTTCGTTCTATTTATTTTTTTCTGCATTTCCACTTCACACAGCTTCATTACCTTTTTAATCTTGAAGCGGAACACAGAGTCGGGGGCATTCAGTCTGATGCAAGTGTTACTTACGAAATTCCCTACATGCGGCCTTCCTGACATCTGGAGTTGCCGCAGCGAAATGTGCTAAAATAGAATCTGAAAAAAAAATAAAAACCAGTAACTTTTCTTAGGGGAAAAGAAAAAAAAATAATCTGCACGTCAGAAAGATCACTCAGTCTATTTGAAGTGGCGTAACATCATATGAAAATTTCTTTAAAAGCACTGACTTATAAAATTTTCACAAACACACAAGAAGAAAAGATTTTTTTAAGCTTCAGTTTTCGTCAGGCCAAGGTTTCATTTATTCAGCACACGAGAGAGTATTTATCTGTCCTTCGGTTGATGCGATTTTCGCTGCTTCGTAGGTGTCGGTAGACTTCACTTTGGTTACTTTATACGGACCTAAGAATTTAGATTTCAACTTTAAGCCTGGTCCTTGCTGGGTTCTCTTAATTGCTACGAGGTCATATAGCTTATACTTCCGGGGTTTCTTACGTCGTAAATTATAGTGCTTGCGATTTCCTTGTTGAATTTCCAGAATATTCTTCTTGGTTTGTTTAAGGAGCTCTTCTCTGTATTTCATGAATTGTTCTTCGACTGCACTGTCCAAGAGGTCAATAATTTGTACATCTTATTTCTGTTTCATTTTTGTACCAAATAATATTTCAAACGGCGTTTTCTTAATGCTTCGTTGGTAAGTTGAATTAATGACTTGTTGAACTTTAGAAACATGTTTAAACCATTTTTTCGTCGATTCTTCTTTGGACATTTTAGATATTATAGAAATTATGGTGGAATTAATTCGCTCTACTTGACCATTGGCAACGGGAAGGTCAGTTGGAACTGTCTCGTGCTTTATATTTTCATCTTGACAATAATCATCAAATTCCTTACTTGTGAAGGGAGGAACTTTATCGCTAATGATTGTGGAAGTATTTCCAAAAGTATAACTTTGTTGTCGTAGTTTTGATATAACTTCGGTAGGAGATGTAGTTTTACAGGGATGCAACCAGACGAATTTAGTAAATGTATCTATTAAAGACAAAATACGTTTGTAACTTTTGTTAGTTGTTTGAAGAGGGCCTAAATGATCTATGTGGTAGGTTTGGAAAGGAGTTTTTAGGTAAGGGATGTAATTCACCTTCTTGTTTTCCACGTTTGCGATTATACGAAAGGCACGTTACACAATTTGCTATAATTTTATCAATTTTATTTGACACATTAGGTATGATAAATTCTTCATTAAAGAGTTCTTCACAACGTTTACGGCTAAAATGTCCCTTTTCATGAACGTGTTTAATAACATTTAGCTGCATTTCATCCGGCACAACTACCAGATCAAGAACTTGATGAATTTGTAGAGAACGTTATTTTTAAGGAAATAGTTGTCATATGGCTTTGTTTTCGAAAATTTTTTGATGGCCTGTATATGTTCGTCAGTGTTCTGTGATTGTATGATTTTGGAATTAAAACTATCTTGAATGATCATACATATTGGATTTCTACTTAAAGCGTCGACATGGCTCATGCGTGTACCTTGTCTGTGTTCAATTGTATAGTTATAGACAGCTAACATTAAAGCCCATCGAGCAATCTTGGTGCAAAGACCGTTTTTATTCATAGTAAGGGAGAATGCGTTGCAATCTGTGACTATCTTGAAAGGAATACCTAGAATGAAAAAGCGAAATATTTTAGGGGCTTCTATGACAGCTAAAACTTCTAATTCATAACTCGAATTTTTACTTTCGGCAGCTGTGGTTTTTTTGCTCATAAAGTAGACAGGGTGAAATTGATTGTCAATAGAAGACTTTTGATGGGGGGCTGCACCGTAACCGTCAATTGATGTATCACAGTGAATTTCTGTTTCGTTACTAGCCCTTAACTACTGTGACAAAAATTGTCCCATAACTACTGTGAGCGGTCTCTCAGACCGCTAAATCAAAACACGAATAAAATATCAACTAAATGGATAACACGGTTTGTTTATCAATACTTATCTACTTAATTGATTTATAAATCATCTTTTGAAACTTGAAGTTTATTTTTGAAGACTAAAGTCGGGTATCCCTTTATATGGGAGTAGTAACAGGAAGCGATTTATTGTCGAACACCGAGGAAAAGAAATATGTGATTTTAAACTCATCTAATAATTGTTGAATAAAACAATTTTTTTTTTGCTTAAAAATGTACGACTATCTAATAAAAGTATAGTTAAATAGTAAAAATTAGATTATATTTGCGTAAAAAATATCGTTATATAAATAAAAGACGCTCGTAAATTAAAGTTTACGTACATCTCTACATATTTTTTTTTAATGGAGTTAAATACATGAGACATTACACATCACCATAGAAATTAAATAAATAAAAACAATAATTTTTTTACTACAAAGTACAAAATGTTCAGTTGCAGCCAATGCCTAGCATTCTCGAACATTGAAGACAGACTCTCGATTTTATTTGTAAACTGCTGAGTACAATAATATTCCAAGAAATGCTTTTATTTCAATATCATCTGTATCCCTAAGTTCGTGTCTCGTTTGATCAGAATAGCGCAATTTACATTCTTTAATTTTTACATTAGTCCATTTAAGTATAATTTCTATAACGTTTTAAACAAAAAGTAAATTCTAAATTTCTTCCGTTGCTGTTTTATGCCCAGTTTTTTCAGGACCTTTTAATCTCGGCAGCAGTACCACAGTATTATGTTTCAGAGTTCGAAGAACACGATTTGATTCCTTTGTAGTCCATACAATAATTATTTTTTCCATAAAAATACTCTGAGTTGTTTGAAATATTTCCTTCATCGTCCAGTGATAATTGCGAATGGGGATCTTGATTACTTTCAATAATTTTTTTTTTTCAAAATATTCAGAATCTGAATTTTCTATATCCGACTAATTTTTTACATTCTCTCAATTTTGGTTTGTTTGAGACACACTGGACGTTTTCTCGAATAATTAGATTTCATTTTTTCATAATATCATGAAAAAAAGTACAAAATTATCCACAAAATAAGAACTTCCTTCTCGGACAAAAACAGAATCACAACTACTGTGAGCGGCATGACAGACCGCTTTCGCAATAAAAAGAGTAAAAAAAAAATGATAATAACAAAAGCAGCTAGAAGAATGACAAGCGGAATGTGCCCTTGGGTGGGGCGTTTCAGGAAGGTAGAGGTGAGGGTGAGGATCATTACCTATATTGAGGGGTGGAAATGAATGCGGGAAAATCTGGAGCGATCTGTCAGACGGCTCACAGTAGTTATGGGCTAGAGTTAAAAATGCTTAAAACAGGACCTGAAGTCAGCTGATTAAATGCATTTCGTTGCTGGTCACGTCACCAAAGTGAAATTTAGTGTCCTTTCTAAGGAGATCTGTTAAAGGCTTAGCTATTAAAGAGTAATCTTGAATAAGTTTACGAAACTATGAAGTTAGTCCGACAAATGAATGTACATCTTTTATACTTTTAGGTTCTGGTAAATTGAGGACAGCTTTAGTTTTTAAGGGAGATGGATGCCGTTCACCATTTTTAATGTAGTAACAAAAAAAAAAAACAATTTATCTCTGTAAAAAGTGGCATTTTTTAAAGATTGAATTCTAAACCTTATTCAGATGCAGTTGTAAGGACGCGCTGTAATTTCTGAAGTCCTTCGACTTCGTTTTCAGCTGGTATTATGAAGTCATTCATATAGACAATAAGTACTTTTTCATTAACGAGCTCTCGAAAAACGTTATAAATATATCTTTGAAACACTACGCGTGCATCGCTAAGGCCATAATTCATATATAAGAATTCAAATTGACCAGAGTGTGTTACGAAAGAATGTATTTTCTAATATTTTCTTCTACTTCGACATGAAAAACTGCATTTTTAAGGTGAAAAGTATTAAATACTTTTGCAGAATGCAACTGATCAATAATGTCATAAATTACTGGGAGGAGAAAACGTTGTTTATGTGTTTTAGAATTTAATTTCCTATAGTCAACATACAATCTATATGAGCCATCTTTCTTTTTTACTAGGACAATAGGTGATGAAAAATTACTAGTGCTTTTACGAATAAATCCCTTTTCGAGCCACTCAGAAATTTGTTTTTCTACGAAGTTTTTCTCTATTGGCGCCAAGCGTCTGGGAGGACAAGTGACAGGTGTTTTGTTTTCCAGATGAATTGATAATTTAACATCAGTTGTCTTTATTTTTCCTGGAGAATAATTTTGAATAAGTTCTGAAATTTTTGAACGTAGTGTTTCATCGGTAATATGAGAAAAATCAAGATTAAGATCGTCTAACACATGAGCAACACTAATCAAAAAATTATTGAACGTATTTTCATTTTTCTCGATTTTTTGCATCGAAATACTATTTCCAGAAATTCTTAAAATACTTTGTTGCGTAACATCTGTACCAATAATAAGACCAAAAGATATGGAATAATCTGCAACTTAAACATTAGTTGTATAATTAAAATCTTTTATAATAATGTGCGTAGAGAAAAAAATCCAGGGGTTTGATTATAGTATTTCCTAATCCAGTTAGTGTGATGGTTGAATGTTCAAGGTTCGAGATTGTATGGAGTTGGCGGTAAATAATTTAATTTTTGCAAATTTCTTTCACTGCCTGTGTATACCAATGATGTAACATTTACAGACGAAATAATGACTTGTTTGGTCATGAAAGTGTTCGACGTGACCGTGGAAACTTTGGAGGGTTCAGGCTTAGCTCTAGGCGTCCTTGGTTGATCACATTGAGCTGATTTATGGCCGAAATTCGAGCAATTGAAACAACGAGGGCCTTTGTCTTTATGTCTGCATTGGCTACTTTTATGATTTGACAAATCACAATTAAAGCAAAAAAGATCACATTTTGGTCGAAAGGATTTCTCTTTCACTGGCATTTAAGGTTTGAATTTAGGAAATTTAGTGTTCTCATAGTCATGTCGAATTTTGTCATAAATTTTAAGCTTTTGTTTGAATTCTATAATGGACTGGCATCCATATAATATTGATTTTCTAAAAACAGGGTCGGGTATAACATTTATGAGACATTGCATTAATGCGGAATCCTCGGTGTTACCACGCGAGCATAATTGTTTATTTCAAGAAAATATTCTTCTATTGATTCATTTTCTTGCAATTTTCGTTTATTTAATATATCATGTAACTCGGCAGTGGTACTGAATTCTGAGATTCAGAGTTGTTTAAGTTTGTCATATGAATTGATATGAAATTCTGTCTCTACCAATAACTGGGCTTTTCCTCGTAAGGATCTTTTACAAAATATGAATTTATGAAAATCAGATAAGTTAAACATACTAGTGACATCGTCAAAATTACTGAGCCAGACATTAATATCACTAAAAGAACTTCCGTCAAAAGGAGGTACAATACTTTCAACATCAGTAAAACTAATAGATAATGGCACAAAACTTTGAACTGGAAGTTGCTAGTTTTTGACAACATTTGATAATTCGGTGTTATTACTTGAAGTCATATTATTTGAAGGCAATCCGGGTTCCCAGTCAGTGTCAGTTTCATTTTGTATAATATTAGTTTGTAGTAAGCTCAAGTCTGAAAGGCATGTAACTAATCGGGTTGCAAGATCATTTAATGATCCTTCATTAGAAATACAAAGTAAATTACACCCTATAATCAGATCATTTAAAGAAAAATCTGTTTGAACTTTAGTTATTTTATTTTCGAACTTGATGCTGTTGGTTTGAAAACCGAAATCAGTAAAATCACGTATTCTCTTTCTATTAGATCGATTACCTTCAGCGTCAAATAGGAATTTATGTAGTAATTTAATTTTATTTGTTTGTTCATTTTTAAATGCAAGTTCCAGTTCAGGTACGTCATCTAACTTCATAATAAAATAATAACAATGGACTCACCGTTAGAATAATATCCGGCTTAAATCTGTAAAATGGATAATTCTGACAAATGTATAATATTGGTGCGTTAACTGTAACTTCTGAACACCACTTTGTGGGATGAGACTATTTATAAATAACTGACTTCTAAGACGAACACAAAACAAAAATACAGTTAAAAGCACTCTTCTCAATCTATATTTAGCATAAAAGCAACAACTTTGGCTTCATTTACTTAGTACCGTCAAATATTTCTAAGATTTTCATACATCATTTAAATCTTCTATTTTATATCGTCGATAATATTCTGTTCCGTTTAACTAAACGTCCGCCGTCCGATTCTTTTTCGTTCTATTTATTTATATTTTCTGTATTTCTACTTCACACAGCTTCGTTACCTCTTTAATATCGAATCGGAATACAGAGTAGGGGACATACAGCCTGATGCAAGTGTTTACGAAATTCCCCACAATATTGTATATGTATATAGAATATATATATATATATATATATATATATATAAAGTGAGGTTATTACATATTTTTTCTTTCACTTCTGTGTATACATCATAAGTTTTTAAATATATATATATATATATATATATATATATATTATTTCAATTGCAAACGTTGTGGCAATGTTTTAGAGCTAGGGTGTTATTCTTGTAACTGTAAAAATTTCATTCCAAAATATGCAAAACTTATTTATTTATTTTCAAACGTAAAAAGTGTGTTAATATGAGCAAAATTCGTTCCCTAAGATACTATTGCCCTTAGCAGTTTTGAAAGTTTACAATTATTTTTTATAAAATTTATAGTTTATTGTTAATTTTCATATACACCTTCTTTCGGAAGTTGTAATGTGTTTTAAAATTCACATTTCTCATCGCCTATGTACTTAAAATAGCGAGTGAAAATTATATATATGTTTAATCTGTACTCATAATAGCTAAACGAATGCAACTGAAATTAAATCATTGAAATTAAATAGTTTCCTTTAATTGTCTTAAAGTAACAAAATCTCACATTTTACATATTTAACAAATGAACGTTATTCTACTAAAAAAGATTATTGAAATAAATGATAATTGATTTTTTTCTTTCATACAATTCCTTTATTTTACTTTATTTTCTCTAGAATTTCACAATACCCATCAAAAGGAAAAAATAAGAAAAAGAACATTATAAGAATATATTTTTGAAAAATAGAATAAGAAATAAAATTTCTACAGAGAAAAGAAAATTCGTTTTCATTTTTAAAAGAATGTCCGAAGCTTTAAAATGAATAATCCACATTCATTTCCATTCATGACTTTGAAAGATTTCTAAAATGTTACAGAATTTCTAGAAAAAATACGTCAAGAATAAAAAGAAAACAATGTTATATGTCCTTACATTCGTTTGGCTTCTTCAAATTTTAAAGTTGTCTTAAATTAATTATTAAAAATTCATTTTTTTTTTCATTAAGGACACATTTCTTATTCATTCCTTCTGATAATGAAGATAAATTAAAAAGATATATATTTTTTTAAATTTTACAAATGCCCTAACACTATGTTAGTTAATTTAAAAGAAATGATAATAATATATGTGAAGAAAATATTTAAATATTTTTAAAATGGTTTAACGGGTGGTAGACAAAAATTAATTTATTACATAAAGTTTTTTCGTGATTCATCTGTCAATTATTAAGTATTTTTATTTGAAATATCCAGCTTTCTAATTACATGAAATTTACAGTTATGTGTCACAAAATATCGGACCAAATTCAATGATTTGAAAATTAATGTGTTCTGACATTTCGCGATAGATAATAACATAATTACGATAATTTAATATTGAATATTTTACTATTCAGATAACTATTTCTAATTTGAAATCATGATTATTAATACGTAGTAGTACTTAAGCAAAAAATCTCTTTACGAGTAAACCATATATAAAGTACGATTAAAACACATCTACGAGTAAAACACATATAGAGAGAAATTCATTATCGTCGAAATGCGTTTTACTTCTTTAATATATAACAAAAGAAACTATTGGAATCAAAACTTTTTTACGACTTTCTGTTTTTGACAGATTTTGAAGTTTTAGGGGGTCAGAGATTCCGAAAAACACTTTAGAAAATGCCTGTCTATTCGTGTATCCTTGTGTATGTGTGTCCCTCTATATATCCGCTTTAATTATCAAAAAATGTATGAAGTTATGCATACAATTAAAACAAAAGCTCATATATATATATGTATATTAGACCGGAGTGAAAAACAAAAAGTTTTGCAAATCGAATCGTAATAGTGCGGAAAAGTCGCTACTCGTCAATACAAGCACAGTGAAAAAAAAATTTTAAATCGGAGAATATCTTCCGTTCGCGCATCGCATTCAAAGCTTTCGAATTTCAACAAAAATTGTACAAATATAAGAAAAATCGTAAAAAGGTGTAAACTTTTTCCGATCGAACACATTTTTTGTACATACCATCACCTTGAGATGTAGAATGGAGGAAAAAATACCATACACTCCTCCTTTATTCCCTTCCAAACCCCTCAAAGGGGTGAAAATGGCCAATTTTCGTGGAATAAACCGTAATTACAGGAGATGTAAATATTGACAAATCGACCTGTTTTTTTTTTTTTTTTTTTAACATAAGGCAACCTTGAGGCTAAAAGTCGAAAACAATGCCCCCCCCTCCCTCAAGAGGTCCTCTATCCCCTTTAAACCCGTGTCGAGGGAGCGAATTTTTGCGGCAAACATTACGTTTTGGTTTGTTTGCCGACCGGTCACACGACCTCTCCACCTCGTCAACCCCTTTCTTCTTCGGTGCAATGTAATGCTCGCTGCGAGTGCACGCCGCTGGAATTCCGAGAAACGGAGTGGGGGACAAGCTAGCACAGTACTCGTACCTGGTAACGATCGCTGTGCGTCACTCAGTTTTGCCTCAGCGTCTCTGCGTGTTTTTGCTTGTCTCGCTTGTAAAAGAACATATCTCGCTTATAAAAGAAGCGCTGCTCTTGCTGAAAATTTTTCTTGTCGGCTTCGTTTAGAATCCCGTAGCTTGAATCGGATAACGGTCTCATCGATCACAATTTAGCTTCCTTTATCTTCTTTATGGCGCTCACTCGAAGCGTTCATACTCCTTGCCCATTTTTTGGTGCACCAAAACAACTGCCATCGGTAGTTCTTCCCACTAATGCCGACGTTGTCAAATGTTGGCATGAAGTGCAATATACCATGTTATTGCAGTCTGGTGACTCTAAACCTGGAAGGAAGTTGAGCTTTTTAGATGTGGCAAACACTGTAGCTCAACAGATTGAGTCACTGTATTTCAAGGCTTCGATTCCTACAGCTTGTCACACAAGAGTCGTTCAAAAGATGAAACAACTACACGATCGCTATTATGCTCTTCGTAAATCATATCCAAGAGACAAAGACACGGCTGGGGAACATAAGAAGTACAATGACTTCATTCATCAATCGTATAACACATTATTTGACATATCAGCTTGCAAATGCGAGATGACACTAGAATACACTTGCAGGAAAAACTTTGACAAGTGTATTTGTCCTAATCCAATAGTTGTCAGTTGCGATTGACCTAAGAACAGGAAGATACCTACATTGGGACTGAAGTTTATTTACGCACAAAGACACCTTACTATAGGTAAAATAGGACCGACGGTGCATGAAAAGGAAACACAAAAACTTACATAAAGGTTGCAAAGAAAGGCTCGTCATCTTGATGTGCTCGGCACACAAATGCAAAGCTTGCCTGGTTGCAGCACTGATCCTCAAAGAGAGGAGACAAATGTTGATATCAATGAGGATGAAGATGGTTTAGATTTTCAGTCCACACGCTCTTTGTCTGCTCTGTCAAGGAGTCCAGGATCTTTACAAATGCGTATGTCGCTTCCAGCTACTGCTTTGACAAGTAATCGCTTTGGTCTGTCAGATACAGCAAATGTTGAGCTAATGTCCTCTAGCGTGCTAAAAGACGTAGGTCTTATTACTGATAGTATTACATCGATGATCGTTGATAAAAGCAAAATTAGACGAGAAAAAGAAAAGTGCAGGGCAATTCTTACCAATCTGGAACAGCAGGAACATCAAATGAACGGCCCAATGTGTGTCTACTTTGATGGCAGGGCCGATGGCACTCTAGTGTTGGTTGACAAAGGAGGTAAATGATATCAGTCTGAACAAAAAGAAGACCACATTACAGTTGTTGAGGAACCGGTTTCTAAGTAACTTTGGCATCTAGTACCCACCTCAAACAGTGGAGAGGACATTTCTAAGTCCATTGTAGACTATTTCGAAGAAAACGGAATAGATACTTCTAAAATTCTAGTGGTCGGGTGTGATGGTACAGCAACAAACACTGGCTGAAAAAGTGGAGTTATCAAACATATAGAAATGCGTTTAAAAAGACCAACACAGTCGGTTATCTGTCTCCTCCATTTTAATGACCTACCTTTGAGGCATCTTGTAGAAACATTTGATGGTAAAACCACAGGGCCTCAGTCTTTTTGTGGCCCTCTTGGCAAACAGCTGGCTGGTTGCGAGTCTTTGCCTGTAGTTTTTTTTTAAGAGAATTAAATGCCACATCCCACATATTGACCCAGAAATTCTGAGTAATAATCAGAGATACCTGCACTACATTGTTGTTTCCATTGCTGCTGGGTCTTGTTCCTCAGACCTTGCAAATCAAGATCCGGGACCAATATCTCATTCTCGGTAGTTAACGACAGCAAACAGGTTCCTGACACTGTATATTTCATTGGAAGCTAGATCCGAAAATCTCATCAACATTGTCAAGTACATTATGAAAGTATACATACCTCTGTGGTTGGAAATTAAAATAAAATTTTCAGTAGTTGATGGACCTAAACATATTTTTGAATGCATCAAGAAATGTAGAAGCTTACCTGCAGAACTCCAAGAGGTGGTAACAAAGGTCATCCAAACAAATGCATTCTTTTCCCATCCAGAAAACATTCTATTTTCCATGGTAGTGGATGATAGGCAGCGATGACAGCGACACGTTCGAGAGCTGGGACTTCGGTGGGTACTGAAATCCAAAGACACTCCCACAAAGGGCAAATCCGTGAGGACTTTTCAAGTTCCGGCTATAAATTTTGACGCCGAGAATTATTTTGACATTATGAATTGGTCTGAAACCAAGATTACCTGTCCTCCTCTATTGGTAAACATTTCTTGAGCTGACATTCCAGACTTGATTTCCAAGGGAAAAAAGCCAACTCTCCCTTTGAATCTAGCAGACATACCATGTCATACGCAAGCCGTAGAGCGCAGTGTCAAGCTGGTAACACAGGCCTCATCAAAAGTGTTTGGGCATGATCGACATGATGATTTTCTAAGAGCCACCCTCACTTCTCGTGCCACCATGATAAAATTTGACACTAAATCAGAATTCGCAGTACCTGAATCTGCATCTGCATAATTTTCCACGCCCACATTTTAGTTGGTTGGTTGGGACTCGCAGTGCAGCCACCTTCCTGTGGTGAGTCCTGAGTCGTCCTTTGAAGGACGGGCCAAGATCTGCACAATTTCGATCTCTCGAGGGGGGGGGGGGGATTGTTTTAGACTTTTAGCCTCAAGGTTGCATTATGAAAAAAAAAACAGGCCGATTCGTCAATATATACATCTCTTGTAATTTCGTTTTTTTCCACGAAAATTGGCCATTTTCACCCCTTTGAGGAGGTTGGAAGGGGATAAAGGAGGAGTGTGTGGTATTTTTTCCTTCATTCTACATCTCAAGGTCATGGTATGAACAAAAAAATATGTTCGATCGGAAAAAAATTACACCTTTTTACGATTTTTCGTATATTTCTACAATTTTTATTCATATTCGAAAATTTTGAATGCGATGTGCGAACGGAAGATATTCACCGATTTCAAAATTTTTTTTTTTCACTGTGCTTGCGTTGACGAGTAGCAACTTTTCCGCACTATTACGATTCGATTTGCAAAACTTTTTGTTTTTCACTCCGGTCTAATGTATATATATATATATATATATATATATATATATATATATATATATGTATATAATCGAACCAAACTTTATAGACGTCAGGTCTTAGTTAAAACTTGGTATATTCACCTGATAGTAGGGCACTTTGATAGCGATTTTTGCGCGAATTTCTGTATGTTTTGCAGTTTAAGGGAAGAATTTAGAAATATTTGTCGACGAAATTTTATATTTAGATCTAATATAATAGGCCAATGTTTGTATAAAATCGTAAAAAAAGAAAAGACAGAAAAGACAACTAGTTGCCTTTTCCAAAACGGAAAGTTCCTGTTTTTTTTTTTTTTTTTTTTTTTTTTTTTTTTTTTTTTTTTTTTTTTTTTACAGTGTGGTGTTTTGAGAGAACTTTTGTTGTATTTTTGGTATGGAAAAGCAATACACCAATCTATTGTGCTGTTGTATACTAGCTGCTGCGATTGCTAGTGGTAAATCTTTGAAAAATACTTCATCAAAATTACATATATTGGGCAAGAGCAAAGTAGATGAAATCGAAAGAGCATCATAATCCAATTTTTTGAAGCGGTATGCTAAAGCCGAAACTCTTTCTGTTACATGGCTAAAAAAGTGCCAAAACGATACCCACAATTCAACGTTGATATAAAACAAGAAACTGATTTAAAATTTATAGAATCAACAACCTTTATTACGAAACTTCAAAATATTTCTATAATAGAAAGATTACAGCAAGCTAATATATCGTACCCCCGTATCGTATCGAACTTCACGTCACACCGTGTCTAGTATACGACCTAGTAGGTGAAACTAGGGAGGGTTGACCCACTTTTTACAAATGATTTTTTTATTTTTTAAATATTGAACGTAGAATAAAGTTTTATGTATCATTTTATTCGGTATACAATCAGTTATCAAAATAAAATTGCTACATAAGTGTAACATATAAGAAATAGGAAACATGATTGATTTTATTCATGAAAAAATAATGGTTCAATGCTCCCCACATATGGGAGGGTTGACCCACTATATGGGAGGCTTGACCCACTTTGTTTTATATTGCACTATTTGTAAATAGAAATAAAATCAGTTTAAAAAAAGCAAAATAACTTTATTCTACATGCTTTAATTGTTATAAAAAACATATTTTTTAAAGTAAGAGGCTTAAACAAACCTGTTAAGACGCAATCTTAAGTCAGAGGAGAAATGTTTTGTTTTAAACAGGATTTTGACTGAGCAGGTATAATTGTACAGCAGGGAAAAGGAAATTTTAACATTTAAGGGGGTATTCTGTTAGAGACAGTTTCCGTTTTCATAGTGTTTCGTTTCATGTTATTATGTCCGGATTTAGGAGCCACTGTCCCGCTTTTTTTATCTCCTTGTTCTATTTTTTGTGACACTCGATCGGAAAAATCTAGTTTTCACATAGTTTGGCTTCATCTCATTGTATTCACACTGGTGAAAATTTTCTACATACCTTCCTAAAGTTTTTCGATCGATGCTATGTTCTTTTGCAACCGCATCAGCACATAACTTATCATTAGCATGATTTAAAACTTTAAGGGGCAAAGTACTTTCAGTACTAAAATGTTGAAATAAATCCCCGGCACTGGATATTATGAACAAATTTATTTGGAAATAAGAAAAAGGCAAAAGATTTTAGCAAAATTCTGGTGTCATTGTGATGCTTCGGAATTAAAATTAAGTGGTTTTATAAACGCACCACTGCCACTCAAATGGTTAAGACTGCTGCTTTTATCCTTTCTAATACTTTCTAGTCTTTCCCACTGTTTCTATTCACCTATTGTAAGCAATATTTAAATGGAAAAAAGTCCCTACCAACTTTCCCATTTTACAGTAATTTTTCACATTTTTCTATAGTCAGTTTTAAGCATTTTTTTTTTACGTCACACCAAATTATTGAAGCTTTAGAGAATAAATTTACATTATTTTATGTATATACAATTAACTTTTCACTATGCATAGTGTATAATAAAAAGATTTCCAAAACCACTTAATTAAGGGAGCCTTGAGCATCTGGTCAACTATCCCTCACATTGACTGTGTCAAGCCTCACTACATAGACCTTGTCTAAAGAATACCACATTGTTATGTTAAGCCTAACTTACTGTGCAGTCATTATGCCTGGAATGAAAGCTCCATATTTCTGCATTACTTTAAGCCTACTTACATACATTTCTATGATATAATTTACTTGAAAAAAGCTTACAAAATATTTCTAAAAAATACAACTTTTAGGTTGAAAATGCCTCACAATTGATTTTTTCCACACTTATTTAGATTATCTCTATAAAACGAAGACTGTTGTTTGAGCATTCCAGTAGCTTTGGTTGACGCATATTGATAAAACTCTGAAATTGTTTTATATATGAAAATTGATGGGTGGGTCAAGCCTCCCTTATGGTCTATCCTATACATTATTTCTCAGATCTCATCCTCAGAGATTGTCAGGAACAAAGAAGGCACGGTGGTGTTTCAGAAACTTTAACAAGACTTATAAAATGAAAGTGGATCTTAAGAATCAAGCTTTTGGTATTTAGATGCCAGCCATGTGAAAAATTTATTGCTAAGTACATTCTTCCACCATAAAAACGTAATAGGCAAAATTTTAAAACCTGCTGTGAGACGAATTTGGGCACTGAATTAGGGGGAACACAAGCACCTGGTTGAGTGTTGAATAAAATTGAAATATAATATAGGAAGTTAAATATATGCTTCAGCCTTGAGAGCAAAGTCAGGCGCGATAAAATATTTGCTAGCGAACCATCTAGAAGAACAGGAGGGGGGATAATATGCCAGTAAGTTGTTGAAAGACAATTATAGAAGTAATGAGAGGTAAGAGCAAGTTCAAGTTCTGACCAGGCAGGGAGGCCTGCCTAATGGCTTGAGCTCAACAAGCCCTGCCTGGCTAATTATGTTTACTAAGACTCCTGCTAATTTAAAGATTTGAAAAAGATATAACAATATTAATTTCAGATAGCAACCCAGTTGTCCGAGCGTGCTACTATACAATACGAGGTATAAATTATGTAAGAACTAAGGGAAAGAAAAGGAAACGCTAGTTATTAGAAAATTGCACAATCCACACATCCATATGAGTTTGTACAACACTACCTGTAACAGAAAATATTTACATATGACTACTGGTTATGAATATTTTGAAACACATAATACCATTAACAATAAAACAGAAAATATTTACAGAACAAGATAGGATTATGAACAATTATGCAAAAAAAAACTTAGGAGAAAAAAAAGAGACATAAATGGTAATTATTAAAAGATTACGCACTAGAAATAGACAAGATATAACAATTATCTTAATTAAAGTATTAATATGGATATTAACAATAGCAAAGTTTTTATCTTCACCGTGCATGGTGGCAGGGCGTCTATGTACATAATGTCAGTGGTAATAATGTCTTTTGTATTAAAACGATAAAATCAATGGCTTGGAATAATATTTTAAAAATATATATACGATTAGTTTGCAAGATCCAACGGTGGCACGTTATTTTGAAATATGTATTGACTGTGTTCTATTAGTTTAACACAGTCAATTATTTTTTGTAGCAGAGTTGGGTTTTTTCTTACTTATGAGAACCATGCAGACAGTGATGTTGTACGTGTTTTCTTAGATGGAAATGCGATGTAAGAGTACCAGTCCAGCATATAGTGCAGCGATGTGCCCAGTTGACCACATGTGCACTGGGGGGATGGCGCCTTATCAAACTTGAACAGATAAGATGGAAATGGGCCGTGGTTCGTTGAAAATATGTAAATGTTCCGATGATGTAATAGAAGTAATTCTGATACCTTTGGGAGGAGACTATACGTGTAACGACCCGTAGGTGCGTAGTCCCATTCTTGCTGCCATTTTTTAGCATAGTTGTTTTGATTTTTTTTCTTGAGAAAAGATGGTGGAAAGGGGAAGAATCTACTGTGAATCGTCATGGAAACTGGTTGCTGAGTTGCTTGATTTGCTAGGTAGTCGGCTATCTCGTTTCCGAAAACCCCGGTGTGACCACGTACCCATTGAAGTAAAAAGATTTCGAACAGGATTGCAGTGCTTGTATGGTAATAGCGACCAGGTAATTAGTGGTGAAGATATTTTCTAAGGATTGAAGGCTCGAAATACTGGTTCGAATAGAGAGTAAAATTATTAAAGGTGGAACTATTGGTCCAACGGACAGCGTCCTCAATCGCCAGAAGTTCTTCTTGAAATACAGTGTTCTCTACGCCTAATTTCACCTGTGCCGTGTGAATGACTTCATTGTCCCGCAATACGCAGAAGGCGTAGGCCGTCCCGTGCTCAGTCTTGGATCCATCCGTATAAATTGAGACTTCTGCCTGATGTAAGTCATTCGCCCATTTGAAGTAAGTTTGAAAGGGAATTGTGTACATTGAACTTATTTTTGGTTGATAGTTGGAGGGATTGTAGTCATCAACAGGGATTCTAAGCCGGAGAATTCTTCCTAAAGTGGCTATTCTTTCAAGCTGTAGAGCCAGAGGTGCGATACCCGTTAACACGCATAAAGCTGCTGTTGAGGATTTTCTATAAGCCCCTAAAATCAGAACAAGACACTGTGCTTGTATTGACGAAATTAGTCTTAGTCCATGGGATTTTTGTAAGCGATGGAACCAGACGGCTGAGGCGTATGTTACTTTTTTTCCAAAATGTTGGAAAACCATATTTTAAGAATAGATTTAGATACTCCTCCTTGTTGTGAGGCAACTTTTAGGAGATTCTGGGAGATGATATTGATTTCAATGCGCTTATTTCGTAAGTGTGGCAAAAAAGAAAGCGTGTTGTCTAATGTTAAGCCCAGATAGGGTAACGTTTTATCCTGCTTCAGCGTGTGATTGTTGAGTTTGAAAATATGTCTTTCAGACATCATCGCACTCACATAGAGGAGAAAGGGCTCTTTTGAACTTAAATATGTATGCCTTAAACGGAACAGGACGGATAAAGCAAGCCGTAGTGGATGCAGTGAGCAGGTGAAGATCGAAAGATACCCCTGAGATCAAATCATATGTATATCTACCACTATTCTTATAGTCCCATTGATTCCTGCTTTGTTGCATAAAGTGAGCGCGAAAATGTCTTTTGATGTGAGAATGTGCTACGTGGAGTGCAAAATCAGCTTATGATCTAGGAGTTGCTTCCTTTGCCTACAAATCTGCTGTTTCATTTAACTGTATACCCTTATGGTCTGAAACGTGGCATAAATAGGTTTTCCAGTAGCGGTTTTTGAGAATGATTTGATGTCAATATTTTTGAGATTTTTTGAGTCAACAGAATAGATTAACTGAAAGTTGGAAATAGTATCTCTGAAAATTGGAATTAAAAACTTTTGGTTTTGTTGAGAAATCCACTCTAGGGCTTTAAAATTGCAAAGAGTTTGGCTAGAAACATAGAATTATTGTTGCCTAAATATCACGGCTGAGTCACTTCACTCTTTTCCATAGCTCGGAAAGCTGCCATAACATTTTCAGCGGGAGAGTAAGAAGAGAGTAAGCTGGAGAGTCGTATTTACTTGGAGGTGGAAAGTCTTATCTGCTGGATGAAACTGATAGACAAGAGTCTTATTCTGAATTATCGTTTGTGGAAAATACAAAATATATAAATATTTAACATTCACAATTTAAGACGGAATTTTGTGACGATATTAAAATATGCAGGCATACTTTAAGCTTAATTTATAAAATGATCCCGAACTAACATGAATGTTCTTATTTAAAAAATAACAATTCATTAAAAGATATCGCATGCTCATTAACAGAATTTTTAAGGCAGCAAAAAATTACATATATATTCTTATCATTATATACATTCTTGTAAATTTCTGAATAAAAATAAGACCGTGCGTAACTAACTCTCTATTAGATTCTTTCCTGGTATTTGTTAAAAATATATTGCCTTTTATATCTTTAGGTGCAAAATCTAATGTTATGATGCAAATCAAAAACTACTTACAAATTGTCATACCTTATGTCTTACTTCTTTAAACTGTAGAAATTTGTTTGTTTCAAGAAGTTTCATTTAATTATCTTAAGTACTAAACCTATAACAACAGCGAAATAACATTAAATAATTCAGTCGCAGTTCAAAACACCAGCTACTCAAATGTTCCTGTTAAAGATATAATTTACAATTTCTAGTTACAATTGCACTTTTTAAATGTATTAGTTTAAAAAATAATTTATCATTGAATTCTAACAAATTTACATGGTAGAAATGTTAAAAATTCCTTTTGAGATAAAGAAAAATTATTATTATTTTTTAAATTGCTTCATTTAGTCTATTTCTTATACTTAAAATTAACTAAAATTTGGATGGAAGATGACACCTTAAAAAAAAGTCCGACCTGAAAAAGGACGTACGATATACAGGATGTTCAAAAATTCAACCGACAAATTAGGAGGGGTTATAGAAGGCATGAAGAGGATGAAAAATTACCATAGAACATTGGATCGCAAACCACGTACTTAATCAAAAATACAGCGTATTATCTCCTAATTCAATTTGTATTGACGGCAATAACTTTATGTTGACGGTGTCACATTTGTTGAAAATGTGATAATATCGAAATAATTCGTAGAAGTTTCCATTATGCACGCCAGCAGTATGAACATGACGCCCCACATTCCGGACTGCACTTGGCAGTTCCTATGATATCAACGACTGCTTGAACACTCTGTTTTTCCATAACTTTACCTAATGTTATCGCACTTCACATAAAATAATGTACATACCGTCGAAATTTTTTTTTTGTAATATTTTTATTTTTCTCAAAAGTATTACCATCAACGCTGGTTCAGTTAGCATGAAACACCCTGTATTTTTGACTACATACGGGGTTTGAGATCCCATGTTATATGGTATTTTTATCATTTTGATGCCTTCTGTCACCCGACTTAATTTGTCGGTCAAATTTTGGAACACCATGTTCATTTAATTGTCGATTTTTATAATTGGTAATGCGTTGTGGAGTGTTTAAAATCTTTACATCATATAACTCGCATATTTGGAAAATTGAATGAAATCTTAAAATATAGCATAGGAATTTCTATGCTAATTAAAAATAGAAGAATAATTGATTATTTGGGTGAACTAGAGCAGCATACTCAACCTGCGGCATGTGGCCCGGCAGTATTTCATGTGCGGCCCAAGACACGTAATCATTAATCCATAATAACAAAATTAATTAAGTCGTGCATAAAAAATCCTACCTAATACCTTCACTATTCTTTTACATATTTTCAGACAAAAATTGTCCTAATATTTTTAATTCATTTCAATCTATGTTAAAACATCTTATTCAAAAGTTCTTTCATTTTGTACTCCCATTTAAGCTACAATATTGCATGTATTTCTTAATCTTCAACACTAAACAAACTTTATTCCAAATTAATTAGATATGCCCTGTATATTTCTACAATTAAAATAAAATGAAACTTTTGCATTGGGCAAGAGGTTTATTTATTAGAGAAAATGTGAGGATTTTTTTTTCTTTAGAACTTTTAAATTCTACATTGTTAAATTATAAAGTTTTATGAGTATTATGTAGCTAATATTGATTTTTCGTGTTGAAAGTTTATCGCTAAAAACGTTACCACCAAAATGTTTTACCCTACTATTTCCAAAGAACAAACTTCGCGGCCTATTTTTACAACATTTGCAATAAAGATCTACCACGAAATTTATTTTTCGTAAACACTGCTGTTAAAATTTTTTGATATTTTTTTTTGCGAATCAAACATTAAATCCACTGACAATATCAACTTTATTGTATGCCTCTGTGTGGCTCGCCTAACGTCTCAAACTGGTTGGCTGAACTAGAGCATGTTTCCAAACGATGTATGCTGATTCAAGCAGATAAGCTTGATAGAAAAAAGGGAATATAATTAAAGTAGCGTATGCACACACTAATCTTTTGCTTATACCTTTATGTTTGCAACAGTAATGATAGGTTTTATTGCTCATTATTGTGTTTTTCTTCTACGTATTTTACGGTAACTTCTTTGTAAACAACGAGGTCGGCGTAATGCGATGAATAGTCGTAGTCTTGATAGAAAAAAGGAATATAATTAAAGTAGCTTATGCACATACTAATCATTTGCTTATAACGTTATGTTTGCAATAGTAATGATAGTTTTTAATGCTCTTTATTGTGTTTTTCTTCAACATATATTAAGAAGGCTTCTTTGTATACAACGAGGTCGGCGTAATGGGGTGAATAGCCGTAGGCTTGATAGAAAAAAGGAATATAATTAAAGTAGCGTATGCACATACTAATCATTTGCTTATACCTTTATGTTTGCATTAGTAATGACAGTTTTTAATGATCTTTATTGTGTTTTTCTTCTACATATTTTACGAAGACTTCTTTGTAAACAATGAGTTCGGCGTAATGCGTTGAATAGCCCCAGTCTTGATAGAAAAAAGGAATATAATGAAAGTAGCGTATGCACATACTAATCATTTGCTTATACCTTTCTGTTTGAAATAGTAATGATAGTTTTTAATGCTTTTTATTGTGTTTTTCTCTACATATCTTACGAAGACTTCTTTGTAAGCAATGAGGTCGGCATAATGCGGTGAATAGTCGTGAAAACAGAAAATCACACTTATAAATCGCAAATATAATTTTACCTGCTGAAATATACGTTATATAATATTATTAATGTAAATCGGAATGTTCAAGGGCATACTGAGCGAAAACATTAACACAAATAATTATAACTAAAATTAAATGGTTGACTAAGAAGTCTTTTTGAAATTCAAATGTTATGCGATATTTCTATATTTATTTACTAGTAATACTTGCTTGATTTCACGTATGGAATCCATTTGTTTGAAGTTGTGCTTAATAATTACATTAAGTGTTAATTCAATATTTAGAAAGAAATATCGTTAAGCATATGCTATTGTCCACGCAATTCCAAAACACACGTTACTCTATGACACTTCCTTAGATACAATCTATAATTATAAACTATAAAATTTCACTTTAAAAATTTCTATATTTAAACAATTTTGTTTGAGTATTTATAAGTTTATGAGTTCCAAATATTAACATACCATTTTTTTCGGTTTGAAAGCAAATGATTCCTTTAGAAAATTGTTACACTTAGCCAGATATTTTATTTTAAACTGAATATTTCTTTCTAAAATATACATTTATCTTGAGTACGTGTCGTGAAAAACAGGGTTATTGACTTACGAGATATATTAAAGTGTCGAGTCGTATGATTGATAAAGTCCTGTGGCGTATTTAGCAATAATATATTAGGCGATTAATGCAAAGCTTCCGTTTAGAACACTTATTTATTGAATATATAAAAAGCATGATTAATCACTTAATGGAAATATGTGCTTTAAAACTGTTTCAAATTGAATGGATACAATATTTTAACGCTTTCTTTCATCATTTCTATTAACAATAAAATAATAACGCAGTATTGAAAAAATCATATGAAACAAATTTTTTCAAGATAATGTTACTTTTATTTTCAATTTCCAATAAATATTAGATAATCGAAGTACATAAGACCTAGAAAACATTTTGCTTATAATAACCTGATCATATGATGTGCTTCAAAACTATTTTCAAATACAAATTAATTATGCTTTGTTGTCTTACATTTTAGTAGTTATAAAATGAAAATGATTAATTATAAGGTAAAACCACCAGTGATGGCCAGGTTAAGGACGGATCTTTGATTTAAGCTAATAAATACCATGCGGGACGAATTTTTTTCATGACGATGATCAAAATATAACAAGAAATGATGGAATAAGACTTTCGTGTGAAGAAAATCAACAAAATAAAAATGTATTCCTTTAATAAATTTGTTTACTAAAAAATCAAAAACATGAGTAATGGCCCTCTTTGCATTCGTAATGGCCGATCACTGCATTAGTAATGGCCCACCGAAGTCGGTTCCTCTTGTGATTATTGTTGAAGGATTTGCTACTGATATTTTGGTGGTTTTTTTGTTGGTCATCTTAACTCTTTTGTTGAGCATTTCAGCTTCTTTTTTTCCGTTTTATAGATTTTCATCTATGTTTTACTTCTTTTTGTTGATATTCTTCATGTTTCTTCCGTTCCTTGTCTGTTTACAGGTCATTCCATCTTTGCCATGTCAGGATGAAAAGCATTCTCTCCGATCTAATTTTCCCTTTCCTTTCTGAACTGTGCGGCCATTCAAGGATTTCTTTTAACCGTTGTGTGTGGTATTCAGCTGTGGAAGTAGTATTGTCTTTATTTTTCGGGTCAGATAAACTGCCTCCGTCGAAGATCTTCGACTTCTGTTGTGCAATTCTGAGATTCATAGGAATTTTTTCGTGTTTCAGTTACTGAAGCTCGTACTTGGTTTGTAAAACATGGTGTCTACTGTGTCTTAGTAATCTTATTCAGATGGATCCGTTACCGTTTCTGTAAGCCTGGCTTGAATGGTTTTTTTTTCAGAATATTATACAAACGGCGTAAAGCTTCCAATTCTTCAATTGGTGTTTGCTGAGTATTTTCGGCTTTCTTCATTACATTCTCACCGACGCGACGACTTGATGAATGTCCTCAATCGATATATTTATAAGTGCAGAGTTTCGAACCTCATTACAAGCGGTTTCAGTTTTAACATCATCGATGTGACCCTTGTACTTTGAATAGTCTACAACATCTGCACTGAATGGATAAAGTCATTTTGCAATTAAAAAAAAATATTGTCATCGTCATGTCGTTTTCTATCGCGGGGATGTCGTTTTCAGTATTGGATCTATGTGCATTTTAGTCACAGCTTCAGTTGGATTATTTTTGCGCCAGAGAAGAAGGGCCTTGTTCCTCTGAGCTTTTAACGGTCGAAAAGCAGCTACATCGCAAAGGTTAAAGAATATGGTTTGCAATTGGATATAAAGCTATCAAAATTTATCTGTAGAGATTTGCAAAGTTCACTGGTTTCACGCATAAAGTGCATTTTGTGTCCATTCATAAATAAAATTACCGACGGTTTAACATCATTCTTTGCTAGGAAAAGGGCAAGGTAAGGTAAGCACCAACCCTGGGAACCCGCTTTTGGCTTATGGTTAGGTTTGAACCCCGAGCCCAGGGCAGGAAAATGTTTTATTACCTGCAAAACCTTCTAATATTTAAGACACTTAATAGAATAAAATACAATAAAAAAAAATTAAATGAGCTATTTGCAGTCAGCTGCTGGCCCCTCTAAAAATATAAGGAAAAATTTACCAAAAATATTTAAAGATAAAATAGTCTAAAATTAAAGATAAATTTACAATAATATATAACTTTAGGTCAAAACAATAGCTGCAGTAATTAATTTATATGTCCAGCACTCCTGTTTACTGCCCATAACTCGGAGGAGGACCGTTGAACAGATATATTGATCTATAAGAACCACGTTCATACAAAACCTTCAGAACGATATAAGTATAGTTTTAAGCTAGATTTGAGATTAATTACTGTGAGTTATATCTAAGTACAATAACATATAGTGAGGGTTTATCGGTTACCCACAACGTACTAGAGCAAGATTAAAGATTTTAAGAGATGAATTTAAAGTTTTTAAGAGTTTATCTGAAGTTGCTATATATCACGAAAAGTTCAACTGGTTATCACAACGACACACAACTTTACAAAAGCAGGACACCATTTTTGATGATATTAGCCTTTGATATTCATATTAAAATCTTACGCTGATGAGTTAATGAAAGTATTATGTAAGATATATTATTGTAGATATTTCCAAGATGAATGAATATTTTTCATATGTAGATACTTTATCTGTACCTCCTGTCAGCCAATTAAGACTGAAATATAGGACACGAACTAGAGTCTGCTGTATGCTTCCTATAGTTTTCTTGACCATAACAATTTGTACAGCGATGCTATGATGGAACGTGATATATGGACAGTTGAGAGTTTGATGACCCATAGCACATTTGGCTCATATGGAGTTACTTCTACAGTTAGTCTTTGTATGCCCGTAAAGTTGACAGTTCCCACATCTACGTATGGGTCGATATATTCTTATACTGCAATTATTGAGGCCAATTGAGATACTTTTCTGAGCCAGAAGTTCTTTAGCTGCATTTACTTCTAAATTCAGTACCATATGATAACTTGTGGATTTTTCTCTTTGTATTATTTTTAATATTGTTAAATTCTTGTCTGTTGAACGCTCCTTTAAGTAGTTAATTATGTCATCAGTAGGTATCATTGATTGTATTCCTATAATTATTATCCTTGAGAGTCTTTGCAGGTTGTAAGTTAGTTCTACTATTTCTGAAATATTTGGGATTTTTTCAATTCTTTCCAATAACTTCTCTTTTTTGTTATCTGTATCTGACTTAATTGTCAGTGTATTGATTTTTCTTGTTTGTGTACAGAATATTTGTAGATCATTTTCTTTATTCAATACGGTATTTAGCAGTTTTTGTTTTCAATTTATTTGTTGATATTTTCTTTGAGATATTTTTTTATAATTATTGCCGAGTTTGAATACTTTCTTTGAGAGTTAAATTGTTTTTTTTCTTCATTATCTTGAGATCTTTCATAATTCTTTTTATTTTTATCTGTAAATTTTCGATTATTATTTTTCAATTTTGTGAATCCTTCTTGATAATTGTGGTATGTCTGTATCTACATTATTTTCTATATCTCTAAGTTTGTTCATGCACTCTTCTATTACTTTCTCTTGTGCTTTCAATTGTTCTTCTCTTGTAGCTATTTCCTACTCCAATGTGGCTATTATTTCTTTGGTTGATTCTGTTGTTTGTTGTTGTTGCTTATCCATTTTTGTACCAGTCAGTATTGTCTGAGTATATTTTTGTTGTGTTTTTGTTTGTATCTGTGTTACCTTTTCTTTTGTTTCCGATGCTGAATGCTGTTGTTTGATTAAGTTCTTTAATTTATTTATTTCTTCTCTCATTTCCTCTTCTTTGTGTTTGACCATGGTATTTTCTTTTTCTATCAGTTTTCCTTCTGGTCTTTGTTCCATCTTGGAGCTTTTTTCTAACTGAGCTGTAATTTTAACAATTTTTTCTTCCAATTCGCTTATTTTTCTTCTGTCTCCTTGTACGTTGTTGTATTTTTCTGATATCTTATTATTCTAGATTCACCATTTTTTGCTCTTCTAAATATTGCATTAAGATATTTCTGTTCTTCCTCTGGAGTTCCTCTCACCCTTTTCCTTACTATATTTTCATATTCTGAAATAAATTGGCTTATCGGTATGCTTTGCAGTGGGTTCTGTTTTTCAATAGGTCTTTCTGGAAGTCTTGGATATTGTTCCCTATATGACTTTTGTATGTTCATGCTTTCCGGAGAGATTATTGTTGAGTTCAACGAGGAATTCATTGTTGTGTTCGGTGTTGTATTGTAGTTTAATTGTTTTGGTGTTTGGTCTAATCTGACAAAACTAACTTTTGGGTTGTTTGTTAGAATTTCTTTCTGTAATCTTTAGTTAGGATTTATATTATTATTCTGAGAACTTTTATTGGAATTCATCATTTGTAGTGTTTGTTTCAGAGGCAATGGTGTAAATTGAGTTGCTTCGGTCACTATGCCTTTCTTCCTTGCCTCTCTATTTTTCTTTTCTCCTCCTGTTTAGCTGTGTTTAACTCTTTTTCCAAGATATTTTTCATCACATCATTTGAATCATCGAGACCAATCAGTTTTTCGCATGGTATCTTGGTAATTGCTCTGGATGGTGATAAATATTGAAATGAGTGTATGCATGATGTGTCCGAAATTGCTGAAGATCTCGTACTCGTTTCCAATGAATCCGATTTATTTCCTGACTCATTTATTGGACTTCCAGATGATTCCATGTTCCGATCTAGGTCGAGCCCTGTCAGATTTACCCTTTGGTTTTGTTGATTATAGATTATTCTACTTTTATTGTGTCTCCAATTTTAAGCATATTTAATAATTATGTTTGGATGTATAGATAATTAATGATTAATTTTTGTATATCTACTTTTTCAGCGGATATTTATATTGTTAAATCAGAGAGTTAACTTATTTTATTAGGTAGAAATGGTTAAGCTACTAATATAAGTTCCTTTAAAAATTTGCTAGATGTCATCTTTGAAGGAAATGTATATAGAAAGCAGAAAGCAAAAACCAATAGTCGAAACTATTGAAAACAACTGAGAATTTTTTTTAATTGGAAGAATAGGGTATTTTTGATTAATTAATAAGAAAAATAAAAATTAAAAAATAAATGATAGATAAAATTTAATGCCAAAATTAATAAAAATGGGAATGTTGACAAACTTCCTGTGCAAAATGAAATCAAATTTAAAGAGATTCATGTGGGAATAAGCTTAAATGCTGCCAATTATTCGTTTGCTTTGAATGCAAAAAAAAATCAGCTATTAAGAAGTGATGTGAAAATGTACAAAAATCGGACATTTTAGTTTTTATAAGGAAAAAAACAAAGGACCGAAGAGGCTAAATACTCTGTAAACTATTTATCAATGTATACCATTATATAACCGAATTATTTTGTTTGACGTTATATATGATCTTGTAAATGAGTCATAAGTGCTTTGCACTCCATATTATACAAAAAGAATATTTTAGTGCACCCCATCAGTGTATGCCAATTGGATTAAATTTGAATTATTCTAACATCTTTAAAACACACCGTAAACGATTTAGAATATAAGTTGATAGATTTCTTCTGAGTGCTCCTGTAAATGAAATAGATAAGCTATACAGTTGCTATACTATAACATGCTAAGGTAGACGTTAATAACATGTATCAATTTCCTCATAATACAAGTTCTTTACTTGCGTTACAGTATGGAGAGACAGACGACCAAACTGAAGACAAGTATGGCCGTCAAACCAACAGACAAGCCGAATTCATAAACATTTTTCAACTGTACTTGAAATTGTTAATAAAAAGGTCGGTTAAAGTGATTCAAATGATTAGTATTATAGAATGTATTTGTTTTATTTTAGGGATGTATATTATTATTTTTGAAAAAATATAGGAGTAAAAATACATACTTTTATTTTTACATTACAAACATATCAGTATTTTGAAACAATAAGACATATTTTTTCGTAGAATGAAAGACAAATAC
Source organism: Maratus speciosus (assembly GCA_963932465.1). NCBI lineage: Eukaryota > Metazoa > Arthropoda > Arachnida > Araneae > Salticidae > Maratus > Maratus speciosus. Next base: position 186,152,645 of record OZ010800.1, read on the forward strand.
TTTGGCTGTCTGAAAATTATCAGTTGTTTGTAGAAGAAACAGTATTTACAACTCTCAGTAAAACTCAACGTATTTAAAACTCTCAGAAGCAATTTCGTTAAGAAAACATATCAAATACAGGCATCAACTAGTTTCTTACTATACAATTAGGTTTTCAGATTTATCAATTAAACTACACTGCTCAAAACAATTAAAGGATATTTGAAGTTTTATATAAAATAAAGATATAAACGAAATTTTTTTTTGCCGAAAATAGAAGAAGAGAATCAAAAATGCAAATTTTTCTGGTTTTCAAACTGTGGAGTATGCAAATTTTGAGTTCGACGTCAAAAACGTCGCTTCAGCGGCAGCGAATGAAATTTGACTTTCAACTGGATAAAAGAGAATGAAGACAAGGATGATCGGCATTCAGTGATTGCTTTGTTTCGATGAGTACGATGTCTCAGCGAAGTCATTTGAGAGATTCAGAAGCTTCGAGAATTGTTGGTAGGTTAGAAGGGGGCCAAACTCAAGCCGAAGTAGCGCAAGCCATTGGAGTGTCACAAAGTGTCATTTCCAGGATCTGGAACCGTTTTTTGGAGAGTGGATGTGCAGGCCGAAGACCAGGGCAAGGTCGTAGGCGGGCAACAACGCCCAATGGAGATCGGTATTTAGCGTTAACAGTTCGGAGACACCGAACCATGAACGCTACTCTTTTCCAACAACACCTTCGCTCGGCTACAGGCACCACGATTTCAACTCAGACTGTCCAAAACCGGCTCCATGCTGTAGGTCTGTATGCTCGCCGACCGATGGTATGCAATGGATTAACATCAAGGCATCGTCGCGATCGCAGGGAGTGGGCAACCGAGCATGTCAACTGGAGGAGAAATGAATGGAGCAATATTCTGTTTTCTGACGAGTCCCGTTTTTCTGTGCATCCGGATAATAGACGTATTTTCATCTGGAGGGACCACGGCAGTAGGAATAATCCTGCGTTCGTGCACGAAAGTGTCAGATTTGGCGGTGGAGGAGTGTTGGTGTATGGTGGCATCTCCATTGACGGGCGCACTGACCTCTACATCATTCGAGATGGAGCTCTGACTGGTCGCCGATATAGGGATGAGATCCTCAGACCTATTGTAGTCCCTTACGCTGCAGCAATCGGAGATAACTCCATTTTAATGGACGATAACTGCAGGCCACATCGTGCAAACCTGATGGAGGATTTCGTTTTCAAGGAAGGAATCGTTCGAATGGAATGGCCAGCGTGTTCTCCAGACATGAATCCAATCGAGCACGTTTGGGACGCTCTAAGAAGACGAGTTTCTGGCCGCCAACAACCCCCACAAACTCTCCAAGAACTGGAAAGAGCTCTTCTGGAAGAGTGGGGCAGAATACCCCAACTCGTCATTAATAGCTTCATTGAGTCCATGCCTCAAAGGTGTTCAACGTTGCTGGCCGCCCGTGGAAACCATACCCGCTACTGAAAATGATTTTCTTTGAAGAAAACAACTTTTTTTATTCTTTTTTTCTCATATGCACAAATTGTGTTTTTTTCCTTTAGTACACAAATGCGAAATAAAATGCATTTTTTTCTGCCAAACATGTGTAATTTATTCTCATATAACCTACTATGTCTGTCGACCATGTATCAATCAACTAAACAGTTTACCAGATACAAAATCCACCTAAAACTGCAATACCCTTTAATTGTTTTGAGCAGTGTATATACCATTCTAAAAAATTAATACATGAATATATATATATATATATATATATGAATATATATATATATATATATATGAATATATATATATATATATATATGAATATATATATATATATATGAATATATATATATACGATATTGTTATATAGTTATTAATTAATTTAATAGTGCATTTTAGTTATTTTAAATAAGGTAATTACTTTCTATTTATTTTATTTTATATTATATTAATTTTATTTTTTATTTTTCATGAGTTTTCAAAATGTATTAACTGCATCCTTTGGTTTCAATCACTGTGATTTCTTAACTGTTTTATTCACCTTAATCTTTATGATATTTTGGGAGCCATGTTCGTGTGGATATATTGAAAAATACTGAAATATTAATCGTTATGTTGTGCATTATTTCTATTTTATATCCTATAAATATTTGAACAGGTTTTATTGATTTTTCCATTTCATATTATTTGTTTTTATTCTGTTTTCATTTTTAATCTATTCACTCGATTATAATGGTTGTTTGGGCACAGGGAAAAATAATATTAGCTTTAGCTTATTTTTCTCACAGAAAACACCATATTGCTTATATCATTGAATTCTGGCCCTTGATAACGTAATTCAATATATAAGTCTTTCCTTTATCTGTCGGTGTCCACTTTCTTCTTTTTTCTTCCATAATAATTCTTATAATAATTTATTTGGCACTTTTTATACTTACAGCTTTAATTCACAATATTACGGTTTTTGATGGTGGTAGGTTATGTTTAATTAATGGTTATATATATATATATATATATATATATATATATATATATATATATATATATAACCGTTGTGCGTTGTGCACATAAAAACTGGTTTTAACCCGCAGTTGCATGTCTCAAGTGCATGCCGCCTGTCTCCATGGATTCAATTTCTTCTGGTTTTAGTTTGAATGTTTTTAAAGTTTGCCGTTTTTAAAGTATGTTGTTTTTGAAGTTAGTTGTTTTTAGTTATTTTGTTGTTGTCATTTGGTTTAGTTTATTTATTGTTGGATCAGTTCCGTAGTTTCGAATTTTTGGTTTGGCATTTGGATATATATATATATATATATATATGATATACATACACACACACACACACATATATCTACCCTATATATATAAAATCCTAATGAAACGGATATTATGAAACGAATTTATGTAACTATTCTATGAAACTACTGATTAAACAACTGATTATGTTTCACGCGATTTCTCCTAAAATACGGAATACTTTGCGATGAAATTAACACCAAAAATCCGTATTGATCTGCAGATCTCAAAACTGGTATTAGAATTTTTAATTCGAATTAGTTTTCGAAATATTAATTTTTTTTTCTAATTTTATATACATTTCTCTAATGATGGCAACTCAAATTTTATTCACAACAGATTTTTTTTTTTTTTTCAGATTTTAGAAAAGGTTACTATTTTAAACTAATTGGGCGAGAAGTTTGGCCTCCCTTAAATGTATGCTAAGAAATGTCTCATGTTACTTTTATTCATAATTCAATTTGTATTTCATTATCATTTTATTTAATACAAACTGAAATATTTAAAATAAATGGCTTTCACTTCTTTATTTTTTTAAACGAAATGAAAAGAAGAATATTAGGCACAGATGTCATATATGCACCGGGGTACCTAATTGGAGCCAAAATGGCATTATTTTGGTTGACATGGTAATCAGGATATTGTTGTTTATTTAATAATAAATGTTTATTTACTTTATTTTCTTTTTTTAATTACATATATTGTTTTGTTCTATAGCTAATTACTTTTTTTGTTATTTTCCTTTAAAAATAAAAAATAATAGAAAATAATTTAAAAAAAACGGTACTACTTAGTTATTCCATCGACACATTTCGCCAAATTATATACATCGACAAACCACTCGCCAAATTATACAAATTGACATAATTTTTATTTTAAATAACGGAAGAACAAAGAAAATAGTATAACATTAATAAATATACAAATAAAACGTCGAAATAAAAATCACTTGATGGCGTAAAGACGTGTAACTTGCTTAAAGTCAAGTGCATGTGACATTTACATGACATTGCATGTGGCATTAAAGTACCAAAATGGCACCAGGAATATAAAAAGCGAAGTGGTTCGCCCGGAACTGTTGACGATAGTCACATGACTGAGGCTATTGTTATAGAAATTGTTTTAAAATACCGGGAGACAAAGACTCTGTACTGTTAATTTTATTTTAGCTTCTTTTCAAACGTTTAACTGATCCTCTTTAATCAAACACGAAAACAACAATTGGATGTCTAAACAGCAACTGATTCGGCCTTAAATTTTTGAAATCAAAGGAAATTGAATGGAGACCCGTTTACAAGGAGATCTGCACAGCTTTTTCAGTATAATTCAATCTTCTATAATATTTTTAAAACCGATCTGATTAGCGTGTTTTTAGATTCTGCGGTGTCTGAACGGTGGTTGACGAGCGTAGCTTGCAGGCGGCAGAACCCCTTAGTGTGTATATATATATATATATATGTATATATAATATATATAATAGAATTTTGTCAAAAATTAATCATGCTAAAAAATTCTCCTAGAAATGCGTTTTTCTTTTTATAAAATGAACTCATAATATATTTATAGTTATCAACAATGCAGCAACAATCCAGAACGCTTGATTTTGAAACAGAAAAATGAAATTACTCATGTAGAAAATATTTTTCTTTGTTTTAAAACCAATGTTATTATAAAATGGGTCTACAAAGGTAAAATGAATCATAAATTAAAACCTAAATCATAGATTCATCACAAAGTGCATAGATTTTAATAGATTGGAAAATTTTGTTCTATTTCATATTATCTTTTGAGTATGTGCCAAATGGATAAAAATATAAAAATAACTAAGTTACAAAATGCTTGTATTAGAAATGTAATGAGAATTTTAAATGTCCATTTTTTGGTTAATGGATAAAACACAGCTCCCATATTGTATATTTGATTGATATTTATTATATCGAACAGAAGTATTCGTCTTAATTAAATGCAAATGTTTATGTTCAAAAAATAGGCAAAATGAGTAAAAGTTTTGAGTTCTCATAGCACATTTTTCTCATAATAATACTTTATTATTTTGTTCATACTACCCTTGTGTACAAAGAAAAATTCACTGTATTGCACAAATATTCTACGTATGATTTCGTAATTCAGGAGTATTTTAAATAAAATTAAATTTTTGCCAAAAATAACCTTCGCTTTTAAAATAGGATATTTCTAATAAAAAGCACACGAAAACTGCTTTAAAAACAATTAAGAGACCTGAATAATAATAAAAAAAAAATGATTGCACACACACACACATATACACAGGGTGAGCCGAATGTTCGTTAAAACTTCAAAAATTCATTAAAAGGGAAGAAATGATGATAAAAGATTGCGGTGTGCAAGAAAGAGCTCACAAGGGAGTCGGATGTTTTTTAACAGGAAAAAAATAGTTAAAAAAGCATATGTAGAAAGCACTGACGACCCGAAATACAATGAACAGGTACTATGACAACAACTTGGCTGTGTCGTTGAATGTCCTGGAGGTCCAGTTGAACATTTTTTATTCGATGAACAACTCAATGGGGCGTATAGCTGTCCTGTTTCTGGTCGTCAGCTCCCTCTACATGTGATTTCTTAACTTTTTTTTTTTTTTTTTTTTTTCTCTCTTCAAAAATATCTGACTACGTTTATGATCCCTTTCATGCAAACCGCACTCCTTTATCATAATCTTTTCCTTTTTTATTAGTTTTTTAAGTTTTATCGAACTTTTCGCTCACCGGGTATATGTTTAATAATTTTTTTTCCCAAATTTATTTTTTCGGTTTTTTAATTTTTTTAGATTTTATTGTCTTTTTTTAAAACCTTTTACGTCCCGAGTTTTAAATCAGATTTTTTTTTCTTTTTCAAGGATCAATGTTTAATGGCATATCACATAAGAGGTTCGAAAAATAAGTTAAAAGACTCCCCTCTGGGGCAAATAAACCCTCATAATCGGGGAATCTAAACGATGGCATAAACTGTCACTCGACCGAAATACCTTATTGGTCAAGTTTTCAACAAGATGGGGCTCAGATAACACTAGACAGCAATGGTTCAGCCATATGAATATAATTTATACGATTCTTTATTAGTTTCGTCTGCTGATTCCTAATATACCTCCCGTTTTTCTCCATTTGGTCCTGTTTTTTGAGAAAACTGCATATATAACCTTATGCAAATTTCAGAATTTTTGTGCCATTTTGTACAAATTTTAGCTGCAATAAATGTGAGATTGAATTAACTTTTCTAGATAATGACTACTGAACAATTTACTTCATACAAATGTCGAAATATACATATTCGTACCATTTATCTGAAAGATATTAAGTTTATTTAGCATATTTTCCACAGTACAGTGCAATTACTTTCGACATTAATGTAGTTGACAAAGAATTTATGTGATGTTTTTCCAGACAAGATTATTTATACTTATTTAAACCTTACTTACCTGCTTAATTAACTTTATTTACCTACACTTCGTTTTATAATGCCACGTCTGGTTTTTGAGTACAAAGAATTTCTACTTTTCTATGGCATTGACACAAATTTCATATAAAATGATTTTTAGGGGTGTGTAACCCATTTTCAAAAAGGTGAGCATTGTCACATTCCTATCAGGAACATAATGAAAAATAGGCATAATTAAAACACAATTGAAAAAGTAGTAGAATCTATCCTAACTAGCTGAAGAACACCCCAAAGTAGCTTAAAAAGCATTTTCTGCCATTTGTGAGACAAAAATACAATTTCACTTAAAAAAACAAACTAGAAATAATAAAAGAAAACGGATACCAGATTTGAAATTAGAGCTAAAAACCGATTTAGATACGGTTAGCTTAATTGTGTGGCGGAAATATATGGACGTTAAGAATCGTTATTAGAATAACTAGGGGATCGTACCCGGGCTTCCCGGATTAAAGAATATAGGTGAAAACATTTTTTTTTTTTTTAATTGAAAACTAACAATTTTTCTTTATATGCAATAAATTTTTTAGATTGACCACTTACATTAAAAAAGCATTTTCCATATGGAAAATACGAATTACACAATCAAATACATTTTTGAAATTTATCAAAAGCGATATTTTCTTATTAGCCGCATACTAAGACTTATTTGCAAAGATTTTATTACTTATGGCATCCTTTTATATTCTGATAATTTTAGAGCTTATATATGTTTGGTAAATTTGTGTTTTATTTATGTTATTTTATTTATTTATTCATAGGGAAGTTTTTTTTTTTTTTAAATCGTAATTAGCCGTAAGAAAATGATGAACTCTTTATTTTGTTTTAAGGGCAAACGGATTAATCTTTCGTAATCGAGCTCCACGCGATATAGATAAATGAAAAAATATTTCATGCTTTAAAATTGTTTTTAAAACCATAGACAATCAGTAAACTGAGATGAACTTTCAAACAAATTCCATTTGAAAAAAAAAATCCTATTTGGTGATCTAAAAATTTAAATTGTACGATTACAAATATGTTAGATTTGTGTTTTTTTCAATATTATTCTTTTATTTGTTTATAAAAGAAGTATTAATTTCGTTAATTTGTCTTTCACAATTATGTTAGTTTGGTGGTTTTTTTTTAATACTATTCTTTTATTTGCTTATAAAAGAAGTATTAATTTCATTATGCAAAAATAGTCAGAAACAAATGCTGAAAAATGTTTGTTGCTTTATGTGCAAAATGTTTGTTATTTTATGTATTGAAACCGGCACGTGATAAGATAAACTTTTAAAAAAATCATGCTTAAAAATTATTTTAGAAAATATAATACATCAGTCAATGAATACAGTTTTTAAACAAATTGCATTTGACAGTACATTTATTTACTTATGCGACAAAAATTGAAAATGTATGATGGTCAGAAGATTGAAAAAATGCAGTAGCGAAAATTTCAAGAACAAAATTTGATCGTGAAGTATTGCCATTCGCAAAATGACGTCAGCGTTACGCACATATACGTTAGTTCTTTATAATATAGATACACAATCAATAAAATATAATAAAGATCAGTTATTAGGATGTGGTTATCAACTGAGGCTCTTATGCTTGTATTTCCGGAATGAAAACAGCAATTTCCACCTTATCAAAATTTGTATACGCACTTCTCATATCCATATTCATCATTTTTTAAAAAATTGTATTTTGTTTGATCATTTAAAAATCATTTTAACTCAAAACGTGAAGTCAAGATTGCCAGCAACATCTTTTATGTGAACAGCTGCACTCTTTATTTGAGATTCTAATCTCAATTTTGGAGAGCAAAAATTTCCGTAATTTATGGTTTTTAGACGCATTTGTTTTAAAAAGCTTAGTTTATCTAAGAAAATGATCGTTTTATTTTAAATATAACTTCATTTTCACTTAAATAAGCATTTCGCCTAGTGTCTGAAACTTAGTATTTTTACACATGCAGAAGGAAAATCCCTATAGAAAATTTATGAGGAAAAATGCGTGTTTTCAAAAGCAGTATGTCATTTTCCCTTATTATGCCCCTAATATAATATTCTGCTCCTAATGGGATTTTGCGCCACTAAACCCTATACAACAATTTTGAATTTTTATCAGAAAATATAATGAATAAAATTTAAAATACCTCATTATTTCTCACTTGTCTGCAGCAATGAAAGCTATCTAATTTTCCATCATTTTGAAGAAATTTTATAAAATGCTTTTAAAATATAAAAGTGGGGATATTAAAAAAAAAAAAAAAAAAAAAAAAAAAAAAAAAAAAAAAAAAAAAAAAAAAAAACAGATAGTGCGACCACATCTACAAAGGAAGAGCTTTCAGTTAAAAAAATATATATAAATTAGTAAAATTGGGTCAGCAGAAAGATCAGGGCAGATGACTAAAAAATACACTTGTGTTTTAAATATGTAGATTATATGAAATTAGGAAAAAAATAAATTAAGCAAATTATGTTATTTTGTTAAAAATTATAGTAGAATGTTCTAAAGAATAGCATTAAAATTTTATTATTCGAGAGAATTTTTGACAAAAAGTTCAGGAACATGATATTATTTTAAACCACGAATTATTTGTTTGCTTGTCTAACTCAGCGAAGAAAATCCATCCAGGCGAGAATCATCAATTTCTGTAATATAAATCGCTATTATTTGCATATCACCTCTCTTTTACAAAGACACTCTACATTTTTGTAAAACATTGCGTTTATCAGTGTGTGCTTTCGATTATATTATTTTCAAAAGTGAAGCATTTTCACATGTGAAGAGTTTCAAAGCAGCTGGGCTGTGAAAATTACGCATTTCTACAAAACATAATTCAGGTTTAAGAATTAAAATACACGTTTTTTTATAAAATGACGTCATTTGTATCCGGTAAAGCAATCTACTTTTACAACCGTCTTAAGCTTCGTCTATAGAAAAGTGTGCATATGACGTTATTATCACGAAATAAGTGACAATATTCTTGACATAGCCCATATTTTATATTCAACTATTTTTTCAGGTTTTATGAGAAATAGCAACAAAAAGATACAGTATCTCCTATTTTCAACTATTTTCCGTTTACTTTCAATGACTTTCAATAGAAATGAGGTACTTTTGTTGCCACGATAAGAAAAATGGTATTAAAAACTACAAAAAAATTAATATCTTAAAAATTAATTGAGATACAGCTTTCAAACAAATTGCATTTAAAAGAGCATTTTTTTCCTTATACGACGGTGTAAAAATTTAAAATGTGCGATGTTTAGAAGTTTAAAAATTTGTAGTAGAGAAAATTGCAAAACCAAAATTTCATTTCAAATTTCAAAGTGTTGCCATTCGCAAAATGACGTATGCGTTACGCACAGATATGTTTGTCCTTTATAATATAGATATGAAATTATGCAAATTAGCCACAATATTTCACCGTCACACGTCAGTATAATCTCAGAACCAACCTTTTTGTAAAGCATACTAGGCAGTAATCATAACATAAATCAGTCTGATAATGGCATACATTTCTATTTAACTGTACAAAAATTCCAAAATTTGCATAAATAAAAAAAAAAATTCAAATATCTCATAATCTAGACATGCTGAAGATTCGGAATACAAGATTCGGAATCAGTCTAAAAAACATGTTTCGGTTTTGTGGCAGGAGAAAAAATGAATGTTGTTGACCAGTGTAATTAGGGGCCGACTTAGTCAAGCGTTCGGTGAAGCTTTTACCTGTATATGTAATTCCAACAACAGAATTCATATTCAGTTTTCTTTATTAATTGAATCCATTGTCAATATTTTTCAAACTTCATCTATTGCTCTCATACTTAAGTTTTATATGCATATGTTTCACGATTTTGAAATCTGCGCGTTAGTCATTTTAATTTGCGCTCATTAGTTCGGAATTATTTTCTTTCATTTTCGAATGTAAATTAAGGGTCGGGGGTGGGAGGTCGGGTCGGCCGAAACATCTATTTTTAGTTCATTTTTTAAATAATGCCGATCACTGTCTGGATCATTTTTCAGTTGTCTCGGGAGTTTTTTTTTTTTGCAACAATTAAGAACAAATACTAACAAATGTGTTATTTGTTTGCAAAAAACTTTGACGTATTTATACAGTTTCAAATTGATAACTCAGGTAATTCAGAATATTATTTTAATATTAATTTTCAGAAATTTGGTGAAAATAATAAAAAAAATAAAATATCTGTGATTTCAACTCAAAGCAGGTATTTTATTTTCAGATAAAAAAAAAAAAAAAAAAAAAAAAAGATTGAATATAACTGAGCTGAGCATGCACCTGCGTGCTTGCCAGTTTTCAGAAAAAGAATGCGTATTCGAGGAGATTAATCAATTAATAACCGAATAATAATAATTTCAATTAACAACCCCAAAAACATTTAAAAAATAAAATTTTGAGCTTCAGTGAATCAGGAAAGGTCTTTAAATATCCTCATCGAAATTGTCAGACTTGTATAATCAGAAGATTTTCCTAGCCATCGGGCGTACAAACATATACAGAGAGAGAGAGAAAGAGAGACACACAAATTCCGACAAAGAGAAACTTTCTTTCAGTAATATAGATTGGGTGTACGCATTAAAAATTTTGGTATTTGGCAAAATTTCAGTATAAAGACTGCCCCCGTTTATTAGACGAGGATCATTATTATTATAAATCAATTTTCAAAGAAAGCATAATATCCAGTCTAATGGTTATGTTAATTTTATAGGCGCGAGAGGCAGTTTTGCGATTGAAACGTATGGAGTGTGCTTTCGGCCACTTTTTTTCTTTTTGTCGACATGACATTTTACATTTTTATAGGATAAATAGTCAATTTACTTAAAATTTTAATAAATAAATAATAAAGTGGATCAAACAGTTTGAGAGATGTTTGTCTTTGTTCAGTTTTGCAAGGATCAAAAAATTATTTAACATTAGTTGTTCCAAAATTAAAATTTCACAATTGTTAAATTTCTGGATCGGATGACTTCCCGTCAGATATCGTATGCAAATATTTACCTGACAATTGAAATATAATGTGAAAAATACTTCCATGTCCATACCTAAAACTTTCTTATACCTCGTGCATCTTAATCTCTCTATTCCAAAAAAGGATAACTAATGCTGTCACCGCCGCCGCACAGCGGGAAAGCAAGCCTCCAAAGTTGGCAATAAATAAAATGTACTTTGAACAAAAAAAGCACATCATACATTCTTTTATAGATTTTACGTAATAAAATTTAAAACTTTTACATAAGCTATAGAGTAATTTATTAATTAATTTACAAAGCTTTTTCAAATATTTTATGTACAAAACTAAGTTAAAAACAAGAAATTAAGATAGATATATAGAAATTAAATATTTATAAATCATCCATAATATTGCATTATAAATGCAAAAAACTGGTGCTGCAAACAAAATTAATAATTTTAATGATTCTGATTTTAATGAGCACACCTTAAAATGAATATCAGCGACTCGTTTTGAAGGAGTGAATCCCCCTTTCTCAGGCAAAATGTGTGTACTACTATCAAGACAGCAGAAACAAAAGTGTTTCTGTGGTCTTAGTAGTAGCACACACTTTTTGTCTGAGGAAGAAGCGTTCATTCCTTCGAAGCACGTCGTTAGTATTAATTTTAAAATATTTAATCAATACTATCATCTGAATCATCATCACTGTCACTACTCTGATCACCAGATACGTTGAGAGATGGAGTTTTTAACAAATGTAGGGCTTCTCGTGGCAGATGTTCTAACATTTTCTTATTTTCATTTGTTTGCTAGTGATCACTGGATCCGAACTTAGAACTAAAAATTGAAGATATTTGTGTTAGTTATTTCTCGGCTGCACTTTCTCGAGTCTCGCTGTACTTTATAAAGTCTATTTCTGGCATATTGTGCTTCCTCAGTCATCTGTCCTATGGGCAACAGACCCGAACATATAATTTCTGGTCCATGAATGAAATAATTGTGTAATGTCCGGTGCATAATTTATCATAGATACTTCAAGACAAAATATCTGGCTGTATCATGCCCAAATACATGATAGTTTTCTACATGTATCTCATATGCACTGGATATCGTAATTTTTGTCTATCAAATCTATATCAATTCCTGTGAACTGAGCAGAAAGTTCTGGATTCTGAAAAAAATCGCCTCACAGTGTTGCCGTCGTTTGAGTTGCCGAAACCTGGCTTAGGTTTGTCCACAATTAAACCACACCTGCTTCTAAAATCTTTTTGAATTCGAATTTTATTTTGAGCTATTAATTTTTTGTCTGTTTTCACGAACTTGCCAATTTTTAAACGAGTATCTTATAAGACATGTGCAAATGACATTCGAATATACGTATCCATCCATGAATCACTGATAGGCGGAATTCTAAATGCTTAGTTTTTATATCTCTGGATATCATTTTATAAATTTTGTTAAATTGTTTTGACGTTTCGCCACATATGAAACACGTCACCGTCTACCATGGAAAAAATTAACTTGTGATTCATTTTTACTTATCTTGATCTAATTGCTACATCACTATCTTGAGTATTTTTTATCTGTTCATCCGTTTTATTTTTTCCGCAACGTACAACTTTTTAGATTTCTTCACGATTCTATTTTAATAGGCCTGCAATATCTAGTTGACGCAGATCGCAGGTTTTTTCATACAACTCTTTTTTCAAATATAATTCGACTTGGAACTAGAGACATAATAAATACGGCTGAATCACTGACTTCCAAGTCACAGAAAGTTTGTTTGTATAAGCTATGTCCCGAAGACCCATCGAAAACACACTTTGATATTAGTCACAACTGCTTTAATTCATCATTTTCAAGTGATTCGATAACAGGTTCTAGTATTTGTAACAAGCGTTCTGAAGCATGATCTAGAACAGCCTGTAACGTAACTAATGCACTAATTTCTCCTAATGTGATGTTTTTAGGATAACATTCTTTTTTTTGCCTCTTGCGAGATAATTTCGCGTCTATTAATACAACGAGAGCATCTTCTCCTGACAAAAGTTGTCGTGATTTTACAGATTTTGTATAAAATTTTGGGTATTTGTTTATATTGCTTTCCAAATGTATTTTCTTTTGAACATTTCATGATATTCAGAAGTTTTCTTCTGGTAATATATAATTTACTTAAATTCGTCCTTAAAAAAAAAACAATATGTAATCATGTTTATGTACGTACACTAACAAAAAATTGAGGGTGATTAACTATAAAAACTACCATACAATTAAACAAGTTGGAAATTGCTCGTCAAACGTGGCAAATAAGGTGCGTTCGTACTATAACTAGTTTTATAAATATTGTTTTCGCCGCATATTGTACAGAATGTATATTTTAGTGCACTTCGAAAGGCTATAACATCATTAATTTGCACTTGAAATATTGTTTTCCCATTGGCCGTAATGTAACGGAAAACTTATGACTGTCCCTGTCATTAAACTATACATCCGATTTTCATAAAATATGAAATGACTCGACAAAATCTTGCAACAATTATATATTTATAATTTCAGACCATTCGGAAGGCTGTAACATCATTAAAATGCACTTGCAATAATTTCTTCCCATTGGCCGTAATGTAACGGAAATCTTTTGATTGTCCCTGTAATTAAACTATACATCCGATTTTCATAAAAATTGAAATGACTCGACAAAATTATGCAATAATTATATAGTTTAAATTTTAAACGATTCGGTTGGGTAGTTTTTGCTCTGTTATATGCGGACGGACGGAAAGACAGACGGACGGACAGACGGACGGACAGACGGAAAGACAGACGGACTGAACGACAACTATAGGTGCTACGTATTTATATAATTACGAACGCACCTAAAAAGGAACAAAGAGGAGCAAAACTTTCTGAAATATTTACCATCCTAAAACTCAAACCTAGTTGAAAAAAAAAAATATTGTTGACCCTTAATTTGCTTTAAAGGGTCTCAGGACTATTAAAGCTCTAAAATTTTCGAAATTTTAATTTTTTTAGATGTTAAACTTCTATGTTTCCTGAACATTTTGATATAATTGTTATCTTGAAATTCCCATTAGAACAGAAGTTATGGCATTTAGAATTATACTCGCTCAATAGCTGAAGCGGTGTTTCCAAAATTTTGAAGTCATTTTTCTCCAAATGACGTTTTTGGGCATAACGCGCACGATATCTCAAAAACTTCTTAATATTTTTTCATGAAATTTTAAAAACATATGTTTCATGTTAGTCTGTATAAACTGAACCTAAAATTTCCTTTTTATTTTGAAAAGAAAATATTTTTATGGGTTTATATTGTTGAAATTTTCTAAATTTTGCATTAGCTAAATATAACTTTGTATTAAAAATATAAAAATGCTTTAAATACAAATTTATTTAGGTTCAGTGTCATTATTATAATCTGAGGTATAAGCAGGCACCAAAATTTTCATTCTAGTTGCAAAATTTATTTTGTAATCGTGCGCATAAGCTGTTATGCCGATTTTCTGCTCGTCAAATGTCTGACAGTTTGAACTCCTCTGTAAATGCTAATTCTGCATCTTGCAATTTTTCAAATATTTGTAATGAAAGAACATACTTGTATCTTTCATTCCCATTTAAAATTGTGTCTTAATATCAAATACATTTTAAGATATTAATTGTTGAAAATGGTCCTTTTTTTCATTTTTTCCAATTTTAAGAGTCCTGAGACCCCTTAATTTATAACTAAAACCTTCAATGTTTGTAAACACTGTTAAATTTTTTTATGAATTTTACTACTGTATATTCTAAGCGTCACTTTATATATAAAAATCATATTAAAAACAAATTAAAAGTTAATGTATTTTTGTTGTGTACCTGAAGTTGAAGGTTCCATAGTCAAAAAATATTATTTTAAAATTATTACAGCGTAATTAGCAAACGAATGTTAAAACAAAATTATTGATTTGTTTTTGATTTTGTTAAATTTATTGCCATCGCGCGATATGCAATTTAACTTCTTATTTTAATGACGACCAAGATAGCACTTTTTTATACAAGGTAGATGTTTACTGACATATGCTCTATTAAAGTGACGTATGTCGGTAGTTCAAAATAGAATTTCATTTTTTTCGATTTTTTGCCAGATTTTGAAAGTTTTTTGCCCCACTGTGGGCCGGCGATTTTGAATTTTTTGTGACCGGGGGTATTTCTTCGTTAATATTAAGAAACATATTGCATACAAAAATATGAAATTCGGTGGTATTAAAGAGAAATATTTGATACACACGCTGATGCAGACTGTTTTCAAATCGAAAAATTATTTTAAGAGAAATTTAGCGTTAAATTTGCTCAAAATTGTTATTTAAAAAAGTTTTATAGCAGCAAAAACTATGAGACTGCATTTATTTTATTTTATTTTTTTATTTTATTCATTTTTTGATGATCTATTTCTATATTGAATTCAATTTTCCAGCATCTTCAGAGGCCTTTCTTACAACTTTTAGAAAATAGTATTATTTTAAATTGTTGCCAAATTTTAAATCAGCGCAATAAATAATATTTCCTTAAAATTAAAAATTGTTTACACATGACTAATATAAACAGAATAAAACTTTCAAACGAGAATTAAATCATTACGCATTAAAAGTAGTAAGATGTTTCTAATTACTTCATAAAACTACATTTACACGTGAATTTAATAGAGAAAGAAAATTGTAAAATAATAAATCCTTCAATATGCGTTAAAAGTGTACATACAGGAAATTACGTCATATTTAAAATTGCCAATTCATAAAATTACCAAACAGTTTAAATTTAAAAATGTATTTGCGCGAGACATTTATTTGATATTTTGAGATAATTTTTTTAAACTATGGTTGAGAATTCTAAGATAGCGCAAATAATATAACCTTTCAAACAACAAAAGTATTTTCACGTGATTATTATCAGATTTAAAGCGATACCTTTAAAATATCTTACTTAAAAAATCTTATAAAAATACCAAGAGACAGAGACTCTGTTTACTTAATTAATTTTATAGTATTTAGCTTATTTTTACATGCTTCACTAATCTGATTTAATCAAAGACAAAACAACCCGTTAGCAGGGAGATCGCCACTGTTAATTTAATTATAATTCATTCTTCCGAAAATTTTTTAAAGCCGATTAAGTTAGCGTGCTTTTAGATTTTTCGGTGTCTGAGCGGTGGTTAGCGAGAACAGCTCGTAGGGGGCAGAGCCCCCCTAGTATTTCAAAAGCTAGTTACAAATGCTAATGCACCAATAGTGTTAGTTCATTACTATACCAACTTTCATTTTCCTCTGACATTTCTGCTTTAGCCGATTAATCAGAGTAGAAAATTTTAATCTCTATCATGATATTTAAAAAAATTAGTATTTTTCTTATTGTCTCGTACGTCAGTTTTTTTTTATTAACCGGCATAGCATGATGGAAATTTATCATCACTGCACTAGACACCAATGTACAACGCAACCGAAAAAAAAACCCCATAAAAATCGATATCACAGAGCTCCTACAGGCGGAATATTTAAAAACTCAAGGACGGCAGTTTACCCTAGCTAAATGCATATATACGGATTTGATAAACTCTATGCATACGTTCATATGCCTTTTAAAGGTACAATAATGCAAACAGCATATAAATAACTATTACAGCCACCCCCCTTCCAGTGGAATATTTCCAAATTCAATGAGGCACTGCATACCATACCCCTAAAAATATATTTTGAATTTGGTTCAATTCTATGCATAATTTTATGCACTTCTCGATAGTACAATGACAACACACGGACACACGGTAATACGGTCACATGGTCTGGCACACATTTTGTAGAAATAGGTTTCTCAGGGTCTCTGACACCTAAAATTAGTTGAAAACTGGCAGCCGAAGAAAAAATTCTACTAGGAGAGTTTCTATTTTTGTAAATAGCAGAATGTAATAGAAAATCATAAAAAAGTTGAAAAGTTTTGAACGATTTCTTCTTGAAAATGCTCATCTAAACTAAACTTAAGTAAAATATTATTTACTTTATAACAAATCGGTTATATTTAGGGAAAATAAAGAATAATGATATAATATTTTTTTCATGACTATATATGTAATTATTTAAATGGTTTAAAAATAATTTGTAACACCATTTTTTATTCATATTATATTATATGTTGCATTTATTATTATACAAGGTGCAATATGTTATCTATTGCCGACCTTTAATTTCGTAATCATTAGTCGTAGATATATAGTTAATGTTACAAAATCGTTTCAAATGAGGTAAATATTGATGTTGTGGCATTATTTAAAAAAAAAAATCAATTTTATAAAAATTACAAAATCTAACTTTTTATACGGTCCCCCACCCCCTATAGTTAAATTTAATAAATGTTTACACATATCATAACAGATATAACACAAAACGTTTGACTTCTGTACTACAAAAATTGACACAGTTATTAAATTTCAAAGTTTCAGATTTTTGCAGATGATTTTGTATTTCATTGAGGGATCAGTTAAAAGATGAATTAAAAATAATTCGAGATCAAAATCAGGGTACAATTCCGCCGCCATTTATCTAGTCCTTAGTGAGTATGTTGTATTTCCCGGTTATCGATTGTATCTACTTTGACGTTTGAATGTTGTTCGATCCATAAAAGTTAGCTCAAATTTTTAGATGAAATTATACACTTTGGTGATTCCCCGATTTGGCGATATCGTCTAAAGGTGGTTTCGCCGTAAAAAGGACATTGCACCCTGACTTTGATCTCGAATTACTTTAATTAATCTTTTAACTGATCCCTCAATGAAAGACAAAATCATGTGCAAAAATGTCAAACTTTGGAATTTAATAACTGTGTTAAATTTGTAGTACAGATGTCAAACTTTTTGTGTTATATCTGTTATGATATGTGAAAACTTTTACTAAATACAACTAAAGGGACTGGGAGACCGTATAAAAAGTTAGATTTCTTATTTTTTAGAAATCTGATTTTTTACATTAAATAATGCCACAAAATGAATATTTAGCTCATTTGAAACGGTTTTGTAATTGGAACTATATGTCTACGACAACGGTTGAGAAATTAAAGGTCGGCGATACATAATATATTGCACCCTGTATATGCTAGAATTATGTAAAATCAGTGGAATTATGCATTTTTATTGCGACATTTCTATTTCCACTAGACTTCTGTTCTAACGTTCTTCAGAACCTGTTTTAGCGTCCTCAGAGCCGTTCTGATTGGCTGGCCCGATTCAGATGAAGTGGCTAAACGTCCGAGCACCGTTTGCATATATTCGGATGTTTGTTTTCAGCTATTTCGTTTCTGATGCTACATAAGTTTGATTTGAATAAATTATTTTCCATTTTTAAATGATGAAACTGCTATTTTCTACGTGAAAGTATTCAAAAATACCTGCATAAAACAAACCTCCATCATTTCCAAACTAAAACTTTTTTTTTTTTTTTTTTTTTTCAAACCTTTTAAGATTAAGACTGTTTCATAATTTTTAAATGTTATTTCTATTAAAAATTATAAAATAAAATATATAATTTATATTAAAAACGCTTGTCACTTATAAAACACTGCAATTGCAGGAGAATTTGCATATCTAAACCATGAAAAAATATAAAACCAGGGTTATTTTTGATTTATTTATTTTTCTATCCCTGATACTAAAAATAACCCTGAAAAGTATTCTTTTTTAGCACTGAATATGGAATTTTTAAATATGTTTCATGGAGGTATAGGAAGATTCAGTTGCAAATTCAGGGGACAGTTAGAAGGTATCCCCCCCCCCCCCAAAAAAAAGAAAAATGTTTCTGATTTTATATTTTTTCATGATTTAGATATGCAAATTCTCCCTGCAACTGCAACGTTTTATAAGTGAAAATGCATTTTTATTATAAATTATAATTTTTTTAATAATTTTTAATATAAATAACATTAAAAATTTATGAAACAGTCTTTATGACTCTATCTTAAAAGGTTTGGTAAAAAAAATGGTTTTAGTATGGAAATGACGGAGGTTTGTTTTATACAGGTATTTTTGAATACATTCAAGTAGAAAATAGCAGTTTCATCATCTAAAAATGAAAAATAATTTATTCAAATCAAACTTATCTAGCATCAGAAACGAAATAGCTGAAAACAAATATTCGAATATGTGCAGACGATGCTCGGGCGTATGGACACTTCATCTGGAGCTGGCCAGCCAATCAGAACGGCTCTGAAGGACGCTACAACAGAAGTCTAGTGGAATTAGAAATGTCGCATTTTTATTTAGCCAAGCATATGTGTGTGAATATTATTATTACAAGTGAATAAACATTAAAATACAGGTATTTAATTTCTAATTAAATTCATTGAGGGTATTCTATAAACCAAATTGATATATTCAAAATATCAGAACGTAATGTTAAGATGAAAAAAAAATTAAAACTATTTAAATTCATATTTTTTTCTTACATGTTTTAATTTTTAAACTAATTTTTTTATGCCGTACGGCTTATTAATTATCTCAAGTGTTAACACTATATTGTCTATGAAATATTTTAAAATCCGTGCCGTTCACAACATCTGTTAGTTTTTTAAACTTTTATAGGTACAATCTACCATATGAAATTACAAACACGAAATTTATAAATATAATTCATTAAAGTAGAAAGTTTGTTTGAAACTTCCAAAGTTGCATAGTAAAATAGTAACATGTCATTTGTTACATTGTTATATTTTACCCTAATATGTTCTGTAAAAAAGGGATTTTTACTGTTTCACATGTAGATGAAAATGCAATATTTCAAGAAAAAAGTCTGGTGTAAAAAAGTAGGTTATTGACGTATATGTGATATTAAAGTATCGAGTGACACGATTGATAAAAATCTGAGGCATATTTAAAGTTGATATATTAGAAAGGTAATGCGAAGATGAATGCAGAAGCACATATTGATGGAATAGAGAACAATTTGAATAATAGCTTTAAAGAAAACAAATCGTTTAGAACTGTTTTAATCTTGCATGGATCTAAAATTATCATAATTTGCTTCATTAATGCTTCTTTACTAAAGGTAGATTTTTGTGTTAAATAAATAAGATTTACGTCAACCATATCGCAATTGATTTTTCAAGTTTTCATATTGCTTATATTGTTGAAAATATTCTTATTGAATAAACATATTTAGTTATTTGAAACTAACGGAAAATTTAAAAATAGATTCAGTATTATTTTTTTACCTTATGGATATTTATGAGTTACATTATTTGTTTTTATTCAAGTAGTGTAAATATTTCTTTCGAATTGTTTTGAACCCCGTTGCTCTGTTTTGAGGTTTAAAAACAACGATAAATTACGGTTTTTTGTGCAGATATGTTTAATTATTAAAACAACTAAAATACAAATCTCTATAACAAGTAGACCATTTAAAATATATGTGAAATATGAAATCTATAAAATTTTGTTCATTGGATTGACATTTAGTAATTTACATCTTAGGAAATAAACTAAACCCGATGCAGCTGTAAATTTACTTTCAATTAATGGACACGAATGTACAGCAGTATGTTTGCAAACTATTTTGAAAACAACAAATTATCATTTAAGCTTTTTACCTTAATAGGTTACGACAGTTTTTCGGAATTGCTTTTCCACAATGAGAAATGCTTGAACAGTACAAAAGCAAATGTACCACTAAAATGATTTGAGAAACATAAAAATACTGTATATCTTCTTTTAACCCCTTAATTCTCGCTCCCGTCAAAAATACGGGCCGAGGTGTCGTTCGTTATTTCTCGCTCCCGTCATGTTTCCGGGCTGGAGATTTATTACTCGAAAAAACTTCTGAAACTTAAAAAATTTAACTGACATTTCGGTGTGATGTCTTTGAATATTTCCCTTTGGGTTTGGCTTTTGTGCTGACTGTAATGTTGGGCTTTGTATTGCATGTTTCGAAATATGTAACACTCAAAAAATTATTAATAATCAAAATTTAATGTATATATATTATTTCAAATATTATTTGTAAAAATGCATGTGATGATGATAAATAAAGATCTAAGATATGAAAAATATAGGTTTTATTCGTTTTAATT
Source organism: Maratus speciosus (assembly GCA_963932465.1). Lineage (NCBI taxonomy): Eukaryota > Metazoa > Arthropoda > Arachnida > Araneae > Salticidae > Maratus > Maratus speciosus. The sequence continues at coordinate 186,173,958 of OZ010800.1, forward strand.
TGTACGGTGAAACAAACATTAGGCACAGAATTCTCGCATGATTGCTTTTAAATGGCTACAAATATGAATTTGTTCTATAACATCTTTTTCCCCCCTTAAAAAAAGCTATTTGCATATTTTATTTAGAAACCTTATAATTATTCAATTTCTGTAATAAAGTAATCAGGTACTTTTTTGATGGTTTTTCTAAATATTAAGCGACCGCGAAGGGGCTAAGCCCAGAATCCGGCACAGTTTCTTGTTTGTCTATACAATTATATATTTTTTTCCATATAATATGATAATTGTATGGCACTTGTATATTGAAATACGTAGGTTTTACACTATGATCGGTTATAAATAATTCACTGGAAATATCTTCAGTAAAACGTATTAAGAATAATTTAAATTTTCATACTTTATCTTTCTACTCGATCATCTATATGCACAGGGTGTCCATAATTAAACCACCTTACTTTAAAGTTGTTTACATACGGAAATATTTGTCTGAAAGTTGGGAATTTTTGTGATGGACATAATGAAAGAATCGGAATTTGTTTGAGCGTAAAAAAATTAGTTCAAATTTTTGCCACTTGAGGGCGTTTTTAATACATTACACAATTTTTAACAATTTAGCCACCACCCAATGAATACAAGGCCTCAGCTCTGAGAAAAAAATGGCGGCTGTCGTAGGAGAAATTCTTTTTTCAGAGTTTGAACGGTCCGTTGAATTCGAACACCAATATTTTTTTTTTAAGTTTTTACGCTTTACTTTTTTCACGGGGCGGCCTGTATATTCGTCTTATTTAATCTGAGAAAAATAAAGCTTGAAAACTTTAAAAAATGTGGAATTCTTTAAAAACGCCATCTGGTGGCGAAACTTTGAACTAAAACTTTTTTTCTCTCAAACAAAATCTCATTCCTTTATTATGTCCTTCACAAAATTTCACAATTTTCTGAACAATCGTTTCGTCTGTCAACAACTTTAAAGTAGGATCGATTAATTATGCACACCCTGTATATATATATATATGCACATGTATATTACAAATTTTAAATTTTTGCACCAAGTTTAAAGTATTTTATGTAAATTTTCCTTTTTCATTAATATTCCGTATATTATGCCGGCTTATTAAATTAAAAACCCTAGTCTATTAACCCCTATAAAATCTTAATTCATACATTAATATTTATTCCAAACTGCGTAAATCAAAAAATGGCTCAATCTATTCATCTTTCTTAAATAAAACTTTTATTATTTAAATTCCTATTAAATTCCGCTATTAAATCAAGGTATATCATATTCCACTTAAATCTTTATTTAACTGCTAAAATATTATTCCGTCTTAAAGAAAAAACTCTACTTATTTCAATTTTTCTTTTATTTAAAATACCCAGGTGTAATTAAAATATTTCAAAGATTAAAACTTTCGCAGACATAAATTCATTTCTTTTATCGTCTGAAGAGAGAAAAAAAGGGTTATTTTTGCATAATCTCGACTACAGATTTTAACATTTGTTTATGCTTTAGACATCTGGTGCCAGGATATAAGAATTTTCTAGAACAATATTTTGAGGGGAGTATAAATACAGATGGCGGGAATCAGAGAGAGGCTTTTAGCTTTTTAGTTTTTTAGCATGTAGAGGTGAACGCGATGTCATGTCATGTAGAAGTGTAAAGAGAGAGAGAAAGTAGCGGATTGCAGTCGTGACAGACTGGATATTCAATGTGACTGCTCGATGGAAGTAGTAATACGGTGGATGAATACTGTTTTATATATGTGTCGAATGAGGAAGAAACGGTATAGTAATGGGTACGGAGATGTTAGTTGTTTACGGATTTATGTATAGAACGCAGTCAAGAGATGGAATGCTTTTAAAACAGATGGGAATAGACTTTATTCTTTTTACCATTGAAGGAATGGGCATCTTCCCTAGATTTAATCGTGAGTGTGGAAATAAAGTGAATAGTGTTTCAAGCGACTAACTTGCGTGAATTCTTCATTTTTCTTTATTATCTGAAACCAATCGGCTGCCGCCTGTGCTGTTTTTGAATGGAAACCCTCATTATTTTCGACAATACCAACTACTTGCCGTCAAAACGTCACAGGGGAAAGTAAAAGTCGACAGGGCAGTGAAGTGACGGCAATAACAGCGATTATGTCTCCAAATTACAAATAAATAGAAGTACTGATGTACGATAGTTTATGATATTTACTAAAGATCATTGCCGGAAATTAAAAAATCTACATCGCTAATGTGAATGCAAAGTATAGTGTTGGTGATTGTGAGACAAGATGACTGGAGTGAGTTCTTTTCACAATATTTTTGCACTTCTTATGTTATTATTTATGTTATTGTTAGTTATTTATTGAGATTTATTTATTATTAAGTATGAGAAGTATTTATTTATTAGGTTTATTTATTATTTCACGAAGAGTATTTATTTATTTTTTATTTATTTATTGTAAAGTTCATTATGAAGTCATGAGAATTATTTATTTATTTATTATTAAAGTCTGAAATAGAGTACTTTACCAATTATGAAGGGAAATAAAAGTGCTTCTTTTATTGCAATGAATACTGATATAATGACTGAACCTTAATTAGTTGAGATTGATCCTAGTACTGGAATGGAAATCCAGGCTTGGTTAAATTATTATAATGATATGAGTACTAGGGAAAATAAAGATTTAGAGTGGAAATTTAAATCTATTCCACAGTATTTAAAGGGTGAAGCACTAAAGGTCTATTTCAATGACTGTGTTAATTGTACTAGTTATGAACAGATTTCAAAAATCTTGATAGAAAAATTCATTGAACTAATTGTTCCAAATTTTTCTGTTTTCTCGACTCTAAAATTAGATAAATTAGATAATTTAGAAAATTATTTTCACAAAAACGTAGGAATTGGGAGGAAACTCAATCTTTGTGAGACTCTTCTAATACAAGGGTTGACAGATGAATTAAAACCAAGGTATAGAAATAATATTAATGTAAACCCTCCAAATAGTACCGCTGAATGGTACCGGCTTGTTAATCAATTTGTTGTAGTTTCCACTCCTCAAATTTCAAGCCAAACAGAAAATCAACAACCGGTTAGACAAACTTTTCAACAATTGCAACCACCTAAGTCTTGGACTCAACCAAGTAGACCTAACTTTCAGCCAAACAGGCCCAATAATGCACCTAGGAATTGGATTCCACAAGGACAGTATCAAAATCAGGGGTCTAGAAATTTTCAAAATCCTTCTAGACCATGTAGAATATGTACAAATAAAGGTGTAAATAATGCACATCATTGGGAACAAGAGTGTTTGTTTAGGAACGATGCAACATTCTCTGATACTCTTCCTAGTAATTCACCTCCTACTATTCCTAATATTTGACAACTAATTGTGTATGGAGTACCAATAGTTATAATTTACCATGTATAGTGGACACTGGATCCACTACTGCAATATTACCCCTAAAATTTGTTAAAAAACTAAATGCTAAAATTGAAACTATACATACAATTACTATTGGTCAGGCAAAAGGGGTGTTAAATATAAATAACAAAATGTAAAATTTCTCTAAAATTGGGTAAAATTACCAAATATGTTATTTTTTTAGTGTGTAATACTAATTTGGAGTATGCTATTTTGGGTTTAAGGGAATGTTCTAAACTTAATTTAACTATAGATTGTAAAAATTGTACTGTAAAACAAGGAAAGAAAATTATAAATAAGAGTATATCCATACATAATGATGAAACGCTTCATTTTCATACTGTAGATAAGAATGAAGTACAACAAGAAAACGATTTGGTAACAGTTGATTGTGATGAGAATTTGAATTTATATAATGATGAAAATGTAATAACAGCTAATGAGAGTATTGAAACTTTGAATTTATGCAAGAATGATAACGAATTACCATCTAGTTGTGAAAATTATATGACTACTCAGGACTTTTTTGAGAGTAATAGAAATGATTATAATGTGCAACCTGATTATGGACAGTTCATAACTTCTCAAAATTTTCGCGATGTTAATAATTCTGATTCAGATTTAATTGAGGATTTAAATTTAATTCAAAGTGATGATTTAAGGGAGATAGTTCAAAATTATAGGGATATTTTTGCAAAACATATATATGATGTGGGTAGGATTAATATTGAGCCACAACGCGTTCTTCTAAAATCTGACCTACCTGTATCTTTGAGGCCCTAAAGAACTTCCCCCTTAGAAGAAAAAGAAATAAAAAGTCAAATCCAATCTTTATTAGCGGCTGGAATCATAAAAGAAATTTATCAAATGCACGTCTATTCATCAAGAGTATCAGAGAGATAAATTATTGTAAGGGAATACTGGTTGAGAGTCCACTTTCTAAATATTTAGAGTTAAATTTATTTGGAGTTTGGAATTATTATTATTTTTTTTTAATGTTTCGACTGGCAAAAATACTTTATTATATAAGTAAAAAATAAGGAAATTATTAATTGCTATGTATTATTTTTATCCTCAACCATTATTTTCCGTGTCAATAAGTAAACAATCTGTGACATTTTCTTAGAATATAATATTGTTATTAAGTATTATTATTGTTATTATTCAAGTATACTGTTGAGAATTTTATTATTATGACTATCAATTGAAAATATTATATTATTTATTTATATTATTGAAAGAGTTACTATTTATTAAAGAAAAAAGAACATAATTTATAAGTGAAAAATTATGATATTTACTAGAACAAGTGAGAAGTTAAAAGATGGTGAGTCCCAATTAGAATGGGAAAAGGAGCTCAAAAAAAGTAGTTGATAAACAAACGTTAAAAGGTAGTTGAATAACTACTACGAAAAACTACTAATGATGACATATAATATTAAAACCTAATGTAAAGAGTTTTAGTAGGTAGAGTAGTCGAAACAAATTTAGTAAAAAATAATTATTGCAGCTGAACTTTTTACTTAAGGACTGTACCACTATTTTTGCTAAAGGACTGTTATGACCTACGAACTGATTAAGCCAATAGAGCTTAAAATTATACTTGGAGTAAATAAAATGTTAAACATTAATTGATTGGAAATATGTTTGTGATAAGAGAAATGGAAATACACTAAATTTCCATAAGATAAAAGAATTTGTTGTTATTTATTACTATAGTTTTATTATTTCTTATTATTTATTTCTTATTGTATTTATACTTATTCTTTATTTATTATTGTTTTTATATTTCCCCATGCACTTGCAAATGGTAAGTGATGTTAAAACCATTATTTGTACTTTTTACAGGGGAAATGCTCTCAGCTAAATTTAAATACTCTTAGTATTTTTTTTCTCTTGTATTGCTAAATTTTACTTTTCCACTGACGTCTCTAAAATTTTCAATGTTCAAAAATCAACTTCCAAATTTATTAAAAGTCTGTTGTCTGAAATTGTAGTTAATTAACCACAAATTCATACAATGTCTTTGAGGAGGGGGGATAATATTACAAAATTTAAATTTTTGCGCCAAGTTTAATGTATTTTATGTAAATTTTCGTTTTTCAGTAATATTTCGTACGTTATGCCGGCTTATTAAATTAAAAACCCTAGTCTATTAACCCCTATAAGATCTTAATTCATATATTAATATTTACTCCAAATTGCGTAAATCAAAAAATGGCTCAATCTATTCATCTTTCTTTAATAAAACTTTTATTATTTAAATTCCTATTAAATTCCGCTATTAAATCCCGGTATATCATATTCCACTTAAATCTTTATTTAACTGCTAAAATATTATTCCGTCTTAAAGAAAAAACTCTACTTATTTCAATTTTTCTTTTATTTAAAATATCCAGGTGTAATTAAAATATTTCAAAGATTAAAACTTTCGCAGACATAAATTCATTTCTTTTATCGTCTGAAGAGGGAAAAAGGGTTATTTTTGCATAATCTCGACTACAGATTTTAACATTTGTTTATGCCTTAGACATCTGGGGTCAGGATATAAGAATTTTCTAGAACAATCTTTTGAGGGGAGTATAAATACGGATGGCGGGAATCAGAGAGAGGCTTTTAGCTTTTTTAGTTTTTTAGCATGTAGAGGTGAACGCGATGTCATGTTGTGTAGAAGTGTAAAGAGAGAGAGAAGGTAGCAGACTGCAGTCGTGTCAGACTGGATATTCAATCTGACTGCTCGATGGAGGTAGTAATACGGTGGATATATACTGTTTTATATATGTGTAGAAAGAGGAAGAAACAGTATAGTAATGGGTACGGAGATGTTAGTTGTTTACGGATTTATGTATAGAACGCAGTCAAGAGATGGAATGCTTTTAAAACTAATAATGTGATGAGAATAGGCTTTATTATTTTTACCATTGAAGGAATGAGCATCTTCCATAGATTCAATCGTGAGTGTGGAAATAAAGTGAATAGTGTTTCAAGTGACTGCCTTGTGTGAATTCTTCATTTTTTTTTATTATCTGAAACCAATCGGCTGCCGCCTGTGCTGTTTATGAATGGAAACCCTCATTATTTTCGACAATACCAACTACTTGCCGTCAAAACGTCACATGTATATCTCGTCTCTTCAGAGCAACAGTAGGACATCTAGTAATAATAAAAAAATGAAATGCCTGACTTACTGCTATGAGAAACTGTATTTGCATGGGGTGGAACAACTTCTGAAACAAAAATTTATGTTTAATACTATATCTCAGATGTGTTTTATAAAATGTCCCGACTGTTCCACTAGATGCGGACAGAGTTTTTTATAGCAGAAAGTCAAACATCTCAATTTCGATTGTTACTTTCGATATCCTACTGTTGCTCTGAGGCGACGATATCTATCTATCTATGTATGTATATATATACCGGCTGTCCCAAAAAGGACTGACTGATTTTAAAATTCAATAACTTCCAAACGGTGACAGATATTAAAAAAAATCTTGCAGGAGGGCTATGCATAAAGTCAAAAGTTTTTTACAGTGATTTTCGATTTTAGTTCGAATTACAAACCATAGATGGCACTGCGATCAATAGAGACTAAATTCAGGTTCGATTTTTGGTACTTCGTGGCCCGGATAATACATTTCCATCTCCTTTTTCTGCATGGAATAACAGAAAGGACCAAAAATCGAGCCTGTATTTAGCGACTATTGCTTACAGCGCCATCTATTGTTTGTAATTCGAACTAAAATCGAAAATCACTGTAATAAAACTTTTGACTTTATGCATAAACCTCCTGCAAGAATTTTTTTAATACCTGTCTCCGTTTGGAAGTTATTGAATTTTAAAATCAGTCAGTCCTTTTTGGGACACCCGGTATATATATATATATATATACAAGGAGTCTCAAAAGTTTGTTTACATACTTACACGCTGGTCTGTCATATCATGATAAACAAGATTTACATAGGAACTTGTGTTCGAAAATGCAAACTGGGACCGTTATAGGGCGATGAGTGCAGGATTACGGGAGAGTGGGCAGCGTAATAATTTCAGGCAAGGACGTTGCAGGAGAAGGATGAATTTGGTTTAGTAACGCAGAATTGGCCGATATGCAATACATGAAGTCCATGGTGTACGAGATGCGTATAACATCGGACATGGATCTCATTGCCAGGATCGTGAAAGCGGCGGCACGTTTCCGTGATTAACCTGCCCATTGCGGCGAATGGAAGGAATTTTGAACACCTTCTGTAAATTAAACCATGTTCTTTAATACAAGCCATATTAATACACCTTTCGACATCCTTTCTTTATTCATCTCCACATCTGCGCCCATTGTCCTCCAGCGGTCGCAATTTGCATTTTCGAACACAAGTTCCTATGTAAATCCTGTTCCCATGATATGACACAGCAGCATGTTAAGTTTCTAAACGACCTTTTGAGACACCCTGTATCTATATATTGGGTAACTCTAGGATAGATGACAATAGTTTTTAAAGATTGAAATAAAAATTCTTAGAATGCAAATACAAGAAATATTTATGCATATTGGAAATTCTTATATATATCCTCATCATACTTTGGGCAAAAAATAATTAAATATAGAGACGAAAAAGTGACAAACAAAATTGAAATTAAAATGACAGATGGCCATCCAATAAAAGAAAGAAGAAATGAAGATAAAATAGCAAAAAATAACACATTTGAAAAACATACTGAAATATTTAAAGATGCAATTATATCACGGAAAATCAGTGAATAAATTTGAATAATTAAAACTTGAAGTTCAAATTCAATCCACCACTTTTAGTAAAATTTTACCACATTTTCGCCAAAAATCTTGATAGTTTGCATACGTTTCATGGATCCACTTCGGGCCCTTTATGCATTGTATCCAGTCATCTTTTAGGTAGATTTCGTAAGAAATACTACCTATTGCAGTCGTTACCATGGTGCGACTTTTGGAACATTCCTTCATAACTTTTCATTATAGGACCCCAGGAACCCAAAACCACCCCTACCTAAAAAGTTTATATATATATGTATGTATGTACTAAATTTTGTCCGCACGATAAAAGTCGCAATTATGCACGGATTGTCCTCAAACTCGCCAACAACTTTGATATGGCTAATGTCTCGGCGGGGATTGAAAATGAGCGATATCGGCCCAAGAGGGTGGAAATGGGGAGCGTTCAAAAATTTGAATACTGTCTTAACATGAATCTGATAAAACCAGCTCTTATACAACAATGGCAGGAAAAAAATAAAAGTTTTTCGTTATAGCAGTTGCCAACAATTAAAAAAAAACAATAAAATTCTCACCACAACAATTACTTTTCTTTTGCAAAATTTTCACGTGTAAAATTAAATAGTTTGACAAATTGAAAACAAATTGAATATTACGTCATAAGTTTTCTAGAGCAAGATTTCAGCATGAAAACTCAAAATAAAATAAATAGTTTGACGAATTAAAAAAATATGTATATTGCGTCATATTGGAAATATAATGGACCCCAGCAGGTGAATATGTAACGCCATGTAAGTTTGAAGAAACATATTAAAACATGATAAAAACCCGACTATGGAAATATTAATATATTTTAACACTTTAAGGTTCTCTGAATTTTTTTTAGCCATTTTTAAACCTATTCCATATACATGTGTGTGTGTATTCGTGTATATTATAATTTTCACAAAAAGTTTAGCTCCCTACAGCTCACTCTTTGTGAAGAAACTGGGTTTTATCTCTAATCTTAATTTAAGTTTTGTTGGAGAATTTAGTACTTAACATCGAAATCTACCTCCGCCTGTAGGCCCGAGCCGGCAGGAATTTTTTTGGTTGTGGTATTATATTCTTCTCCAGAACCAACACAGAGATCCTTGTCCATTTCTATTCCCTCGGACTCTGTAGAATCTAATAATTTCAAATGTATTTATCTTCTGCGCTGCTGGAGATGCCGTGTTTTTGTTTTTCTTTCGCGTTCATTTTTGACTTTTTCAGTTTAAGTTTATTTATCAATTTCATCTGTTTCTGGGAAAATGTTTCCGAAGTTTTTCAAGATTTTATGAAACAAAAATACATTGTTAAACTATATTATATTAATTTCATTAAAATATTTATATTAGTTAAAATTTAAATACCTATGTCAATTAGTATAATTATAAAAATAAAAATTATATAATTATTTAAAAATAATTATATTTAGTTAAAACCTCACTCTGTATAATTTTGAAATATTGATTATAAGTGGCCATCTCTCCTAAAATTGATGGATAGATTGCCACACAATTTAAAGCGACACTCCGCCATTGTACGTCTTTGTTTTAGACTTAAAAGGAAAGTTTGGATTATATACGTGCATTAAATGTTCTTATAGTAACATTAAATGTAAGATATGTACTGCAAAACGTTCAGATACCTAACTCAACAAAAATATATAAGCACTAAATTAAATAAACATTAAAATTACACTTTCTTTTTATAATTGAAAAACACAGCTGCACTTCGCATTGAATCAACACGTAAAACTATTTCTTATGATAAACGTTTATGCTGCAATATATGATATAGTTTTTGAAATATTTAGATTGGGAATCTATGGCCATCTATCCTAGAATTACCCTGTATATATATGTATATATATATATATATATATATATATATACACAAACACACACACTAAAAAAACTTAAAAAATAAAAATAAGTGTAACAACCAAAAATGCATCAAAGTCTTCGGCATTCAGAACAGAAGCTGTATTTGAAAAACAGATTTAAAAAATTTAATTTTAAAGCAATCGTGACATATTCATTTAATGTCTGATGTCAATGTGCGCAATCATCTTCATAATATCGTCCTGGTATAGGCTTTAGGTACAACGAGTCATTTGTTTTAGATTAAATACAATCAATCAATAATTGCGGTCGTCTGCAAAAACAAATATTTTTATATAAAATTAAGAAAAATATTTTTATTGTAAAACACATGAATTATAAAATAGACCAATTATTTGTGAAACAGAAATTTGGTATTGCAAATTCTATATAAATTGTATATTTGACTGATGATGATATTTATATACATAGTTTTATCGATATCAGGGAACACGTGAACGAGATTTTTAAATTAAAATTCTGCTTTGGATCACTAACCCATACCAATACAATTGATTTACAAAGAGATTTTGTACCCTGTATAAACATAATTACTAAAGAAGAAAAACTACATAAATTTTAAAACATATAGGATTTAAAATTCGTAATATCGAGAACTAGTTACACTGTTTTCATACGTGCTTCCATTTAGTTATTAATAGGTACGTTTTAGAAGCATTTCCTTTACGGGGCATTCTCACAAACTTTTGACTTTCATGTCCCTGAATAATAATTTTTATTTTAATACATTTTTTGTGTTTTTTTTAAATTTCATATATTGGGGAACATCCAATTACATGATTGCAAAACAATATTAACGGGATGAAAAAGGTTTGGACGATGTTGGGGGTCCAAACACCTGGAAAACTCCTATACCGTCCCGAGTCTCTGATGCTGATTTTAGGTAGCTTTCTTTACAAAAAGCTACCTATTGCAGCCGTTCGGAGGAAAGCGATTTCAAAAAATTTTGGTATATTTTCATCGATCATGACCCCCAGACCCCGAAACCACCCTCCGTTCAAAATTGATATATATATATATATATATATATATATATATATATATATATATATCAATATATATATATATATATGACCTATGTCACACTGTAACTCTCGTATTTATGAACCGATTTGGATGTAATTCGGTGTGTACATAGTACATACCAATGTCTCGACCGAGTTCGTTGGCCAGCTTCATCCGCCATTTTGTTTCAAAATGGCGGCCATTTAAAAAATTTAAAAAAAATTAAATTTTGAAATGTGGTACCAAAACATTGAACATGGAAAAATATTTTTTTCTTATGTATTTGACCTTTATACAAAGACTTCGTAGCAGTTTTTGTTTCGTCTATATCTTAAAAAATGTCTGAGTTATAGCATTTTGAATTTCTAGCGTGGCTGACATTTTGAAACGTCCTGATTTTTGCCACGTGATAACAGACGTATTTATGAACCGATTTGGATGTACCGTGGTGTGTACATAGTACATACAAATAACTCAACCGAATTCGTTGGCCAGCTTCATCCGCCATCTTGTTTCAAAATGGCGGCCATTTAAAAAAAATTAAAAAAATTAAATTTAAAATGAGATACTAAAAAATTAGAAAATGAAAAAGATTTTTTTCGTATGTGTTTGACCTTAATACAAAGATTCCGGAACAGGTTTTGTTTCGTCTACATCTAAAAAAATGGCTGAGCTATAACATTTTGAATTTCTATTGTGGCTGACATTTTAAAACGACCTGATTTTTGTCACGAGATAACAGGCGTATTTATGAACCGATTTGAATGTAAATTGGTCTGTACATAGTACATACCAATGTCTCGACCGAGTTCGTTGGCCAGCTTCATTCGCCATCTTGTTTCAAAGGAGTTGCCATTTTTAAAAAAAAATGTAATTTAAAATTTAAAATGAGGTATTAAAAAATTGGAAAATGAAAAAGATTTTTTTTATGTGTTTGGCCTTGATACAAAGATTCTGGAGTAGTTTTTGTTTCTGAAAATTTGTTCTTTTGTTTATATCTTAAAAAGTGGTTGAATTATAGCACTTTGAATTTCTATCATGGCTAAAACTTTGAAACGATCTTGTATTTGTCACGCGATACCACACGTATTAGCCTATTTCGATGGAAGAAGGCATGTGGATAGTACACATCAATATCTCGACCAAGTTCGCTGGCCAGCTTCATCAGCCATCTTGTTTCAAAATGGCGGCCATTAAATAAAAAAAAAATATATTTAAAGTGAGATTAAAAAAAATTAGAAATTTAAAAAGGTTTCTTTCTTAAATATTTGACCTTGATATAAGGATTCAGGAGCATTTTTTGTTTGTCTTTATCTTAAAAAATGGCTCAGATATAGCAGTTTCAATTTCTAATGTGGGTGACATTTTGAAAAATCTGATTTTTTGTCTGCGACAGCACTCGTATATATCAACCGATTCCGATGTGAGTGAGCATGTGCACAGCAATTACTAAGGTCTCGACCAAGTTCACTGGTTAGCCTCATCCACCATGTTGTCTTAAAATGGCAGGCACTCGAAGAAGAAATCGCCGAATTTGGCAGCCAAATATAAGTTACTTTAAATAAAAGCAGCTTGGATACAGCTGAATAATTTCGCGAAATTCTCATTCATAATGATTTAGTATTGATAAAAATTAGTATTGAATCTCCTACATTCGGTTTCCACTTAATTGAGCTTCGTGTGTTTGAATAATATAAGTTGGCTTTTTTAAAATAAGGAATATGAAAGCTACCTCTTCCTCCCGGCACTGGCCGGAAGGACTTTTAGGTAGATTTCTTTACAAAAAGCTACCTATTGCAGCCGTTCGGAGGAAAGCGATTTCAAAAAATTTTGGTATATTTTCATCGATCATGACCCCCAGGCCCCGAAACCACTATCCGTTCAAAATTGATATATATATCAATATATCAATATATATATATATATATATATATATATCTGACCTATGTCACACTGTAACTCTCGTATTTATGAACCGATTTGGATGTAATTCGGTGTGTACATAGTACATACCAATGTCTCGACCGAGTTCGTTGGCCAGCTTCATCCGCCATTTTGTTTCAAAATGGCGGCCATTTAAAAAATTTAAAAAAATTTAAAATTTGAAATGTGGTACCAAAAAACTGAACATGGAAAATATTTTTTTCTTATGTATTTGACCTTTATACAAAGACTCCGTAGCAGTTTTTGTTTCGTCTATATCTTAAAAAATGGCTGAGTTATAGCATTTTGAATTTCTAGCGAAGGTGACATTTTGAAACGTCCTGAATTTTGTCACGCGATAAAAGGCGTATTTATGAACCGATTTGGATGTAACTTCGTTTATACATAGTACAGACCAATGTCTCGACCGAGTTCGTTGGCCAGCTTCATCCGCCATCTTGTTTAAAAATGGCGGCCATTTAAAATTTTAAGAAAAAATTTAATTTGAAATGTGGTACCAAAAAATTGAAAATTGAAAAAATATTTTTTTCTTATGTGTTTGACCTTGATAAAAAGATTCGGTAGCAGTTTTTGTTTCGTCTATATCTTAAAAAATGGCTGAGTTATAGCATTTTGAATTTCTAGCGTGGCTGACATTTTGAAACGTCCTGATTTTTGCCACGTGATAACAGACGTATTTATGAACCGATTTGGATGTACCGTGGTGTGTACATAGTACATACAAATAACTCAACCGAATTCGTTGGCCAGCTTCATCCGCCATCTTGTTTCAAAATGGCGGCCATTTAAAAAAAATTTAAAAATTTAAATTTAAAATGAGATACTAAAAAATTAGAAAATGAAAAAGATTTTTTTCGTATGTGTTTGACCTTAATACAAAGATTCCGGAACAGGTTTTGTTTCGTCTACATCTAAAGAAATGGCTGAGTTATAACATTTTGAATTTCTATTGTGGCTGACATTTTAAAACGACCTGATTTTTGTCACGAGATAACAGGCGTATTTATGAACCGATTTGAATGTAACTTGGTCTGTACATAGTACATACCAATGTCTCGACCGAGTTCGTTGGCCAGCTTCATTCGCCATCTTGTTTCAAAATAGTTGCCATTTAAAAAAAAAAAAAATGTAATTTAAAATTTAAAATGAGGTATTAAAAAATTGGAAAATGAAAAAGATTTTTTTTGTGTTTGGCCTTGATACAAAGATTCTGGAGTAGTTTTTGTTTCTGAAAATTTGTTCTTTTGTTTATATCTTATAAAGTGGTTGAATTATAGCACTTTGAATTTCTATCATGGCTAACACTTTGAAACGATCTTGTATTTGTCACGCGATACCACACGTATTAGCCTATTTCGATGGAAGAAGGCATGTGGATAGTACACATCAATTTCTCGACCAAGTTCGCTTCCCAGCTTCATCAGCCATCTTGTTTCAAAATGGCGGGCATTAAATAAAAAAAAATATATTTAAAGTGAGATTTAAAAAAATTAGAAATTTAAAAAGGTTTCTTTCTTAAATATTTGACCTTGATATAAGGATTCAGGAGCATTTTTTGTTTGTCTTTATCTTAAAAAATGGCTCAGATATAGCAGTTTCAATTTCTAATGTGGGTGTCATTTTGAAAAATCTGATTTTTTGTCTGCGACAGCACTCGTATATATCAACCGATTCCGATGTGAGTGAGCATGTGCACAGCAATTACTAAGGTCTCGACCAAGTTCACTGGTTACCCTCATCCACCATGTTGTCTTAAAATGGCAGGCACTCGAAGAAGAAATCGCCGAATTCGGCAGCCAAATATAAGTTACTTTAAATAAAAGCAGCTTGGATACAGCTGACTAATTTCGCGAAATTCTCATTCATAATGATTTAGTATTGATAAAAATTAGTATTGAATCTCCTACATTCGGTTTCCACTTAATTGAGCTTCGTGTGTTTGAATAATATAAGTTGGCTTTTTTAAAATAAGGAATATGAAAGCTACCTCTTCCTCCCGGCACTGGCCGGAAGGACTTTTTAAGTTTGGAGCTGTCTGGGTAAAATTGTTTCAATAAAAATAATTCGGTGTAATTTTTTATGAAACTGGAACTATTGTTTTATATAAATATGTAGCTAAAAATTAACCTGCACATATTGTTAGGGTTGTTATTATTTTTTAAACCCTGTCCCTCGGTTTTGGATTCCTTACCATCCCTCTTCTAAAATTATACAGAAAATCATTTCAGATGCAGCCACAGAATTTTTTTCAAGTTTTTTCTCATGCAGAAGTATGCTAGAGAAATAATGTTTAAAATTCTTTGATAGGAAATTTACTGTAGAATTTAAATCAGCATTTTAATATCAATTTCAAGCATCGTGGCTTTATTGGTAGTCTCACCGTCCCCAAGGTTTATTCCAGCACTTTTCGAGGTAAATTAAAAAAAATAATAATAATTTAATCCAATGTTAACAACTGTTTCTAAAAATCAATGAACATTGTGGCTATTACTTAGTCTTAACATGATTTTCCTAAAAATAGTTGGTAGTTTACCTTATCGTTCCATCCTTACCGTCCCTATTTTTACCCTTTTGTCCCTTTTATCCAAAACCATCCCTTTTTTTACCTTACCATCCCTTCTCTAACACCCCTTTAAGACAATGTTATACAAAAATTCTGTATTAAAAGTACTACATTGTTATTATTTCTTATTTGAATGCCATGTGGATTCTATCCAAGTTCATTATAAGTAAAAATGTAGAAGAAAATAAAAAGTTATAGGGGTAAAATGATAAGGAAAATTAAACTCGCAAGTTTAACTTAAACCTCAGTTAAATTTTTAAAAAAATGCCGCTGACAATTTTTTCTTTATTTTGAATTCGTCTATCAAATTAAAATGTTATTATAGCAAGTTTAATTTTGTCAGATATTTTCCCCAGAAGTCAAAAGATTGTGAGAATGCACCTTATATCATAACTCTGTATGGAATTTTGGTCACCGCTTTTTAATATGCGTGTAATTTCATTCCTATTCCACTCCTATGTAATGCAGATACATTACTATCATTATATTTATCCTTTAATCTATTTAAGACATTCTTAAGTAGATCTTCAAATACCTAATTATAATTAACCTCAATTCTTCTCAACCTTGCTCAGAATAAAGCTATATTTTTTGGTATTTTGTGAAATTTAGGTTAAGTACGTAAACGTTCAAAATAAAAAATTTCATTTTGGGAGAAAAGAATTTTAGTTATCTTATACAACGGAAAATTCATGTTAATAAGTATTTCTGCAGAAGTTTTATACCGGCTGTCCCAAAAATGACTGATGGATTTTAAAATGCAATAACTTGCAAACGGTGACAGATATACAAAAAAATTCTTTCAGGAGAGTTATATAGGACTGCAGTAGTTTTTATGCTGCGATTCTCAGTTGTATAGCGCTGTAAGCAATATCAATATATATCAATATAGCGCTGTAAGCAATAGCCGCTAAATCCAGGCTAGATTTTTCAACCTGCCTCTTCTTCCATGCAAAAAAGGGATATTAAAATGCATTGAATGGATCCCGAAATACCAAAAATTCGGTCTGAACTGAGCACCTATTGCTCTCAGCTCCATCTATTGTTTGAAATTATAAAAAAAAAAAAAACTCCTGACATCTTATATAACCCTCTTGCAAGAATTTTTTAAATATCTGTCACCATTTGCAAGTTATTAAGGAGTCTCAGGGCTCTTAAAGCATTAAAATTTTTGAAATTTTAATTTTTTAGATGTTAAACTCTTATCATTTCTGAACATTTTTATGTACTTGTTTCTTTGAAATTCCTGTTAGAACTGAAGTTATGGCTTTTATATTTATACACGTTCAAAAGCTGAAGCGTCGTTTCGGAAACTTTCAAGCCATTTTTCTCCAAATGACGTTTTTAGGCATAACGCGCACGATATCTCAAAAACTTATGAATATTTTTTCATGAAATTTTCAAAACATATATTTCATGTTAGTCTGTATAAACTGAACCTAAAATTTCCTTTTTATTGTTCAAAACGATATTTTTTAGATGATTATACTATTGATTTTTTTTTAATTTTGCATTAGCTAAATACAACTTTGTATTAAAAATATAAAAAATCTTTAAGTACAAATTTATTTAGGTTCAGGGTAATTATTATAATCTGAAGTATAAGTAGGCACCAAAATTTTCATTCTAGTTGCAATACTTATTTTGTAATCGTGAGCGTAAGCTGTTATGCCGATTTTTTGCTCGTAAAATGTCTAACATTTTGGAGCCCCCTGTAAATGCTAATTCTGCATCTTATAACTTTTTAAATACATGAAATGAAAGATTGCATAAAAATTGTAATTTATAACGCTTTTCGCTTACTTCATCTTTTTAAATTTGGAATTATCTTTCGACTGTTCTGAGAAAGAAGTTGCATCTTGTAAGTAAATACCATGCCATACTTCAAAGTATTAGACCCCTCAGTTGTGCAAAAAATGCAAATTAGAACATGTTTTGCTTTTGCAACCCTCAGATGGTAGTGACAGAAACATAAAATATAACCTATGTTATAGCAGCGACTATCACTATTGATTTGCAACCATTACTTTTGAAATAGCTTTGGTATTTCCTGAGATTGAGTATAAATCGCAATTTAGAACGTTTTTAGAACGCTTTTCGCGCATTTTCACCCCTTTTTAAATTTCTAATTTTTTCGAAACTGTTCTTAAAGATCATTTATATCTAATAAATATGTATCTTGCCTAATTTTAAGTTGCTACCCCGTACCGATCACAAAAATCGAAATTTAGAACGCTTTTTTGCTCCTGCAACGTTTAGGTGTTAGTGATACCGACATAAAATACCGTCTATGTTAGAGCAGAGTCTGTCAGCATCAATTTCCTACCATTTCTTTTGCAATCAGTTTAATTCTTCCTAAGATATCGCTGACAAATCGGCATTTAGAACGTTTTTAGAACGCTTTTCGCGCATTTTGCTCCTGCATCTCCTCTGGGGTAGTGGAAACAGATATAAAATATAGCCTAACTTGGAGCGAGATCTGTCAGCATAATTTTTACACCATTATATTTGAAATCGGTTCAGTACTTCCTAAGATTGCATAGAAATCGCAATTTAGAACGTTTTTTACAACTCTTTTTGCGCATTTTGACTCCCTTTTAAATTTCGATTTTTTTTAGGAAATGCCCTTAGAGCTCATTGATATCTTATAACTAACTACCATTCCAAATTTCACGATTCTAGGCCCTTCCGTAACGCAAAAACCGCAATTTAGAACGTTTTTCCCCTGCACCCCATTTCGGGTAGTGTCACCGACATAAAACATAGCCTATGTTGGAGCAAGGGTTGTCACCGTCATTTTGACACCATTATTTTTTAAATCGGTTTGGTATTTCCTGAGATTGTGTAGAAACCACCATTTAGAACGTTTTTTAGAACGCTTTTCGCGCATTTTCACCCCTTTTAAATTTCGAATCCTTTAAGAACTGTTTTTAGAAATCCTTTATACCTAATAAGTAGCTAATATTTCAAATTTCATATTTCTAGGCCCTTCAGTAACACATAAATCGCATTATTAGAACATTATTTTTTTATCCTCCATCCCCTTTGGGGTAGTGACACCGACATAAAACATAGCCTATCCTGGAGCAAGCGTTGTCACCATCATTTTGACACCAATATTTTTTAAATCGGTTCGGTATTTCCTGAGATTATGTATAAACTGCCATTTAAAACGTTTTTTAGAACGCTTTTTGTGCATTTTCACCCTTTTTAATTTCGAATTGTTTAAGATCTGTTCTTAGATATCATTTATATCTTATAATTAATATTCCAAATTTCATATTTGTAGGCCCTTCAGTAACGCAAAAATCACGTTTTTAGAACGTTTTTTGCTCCTGCACCCCCTTCGGGGTAGTGGCACCGACATAAAATATAGCCTATGTTCTAAGTTGAACTAACACCATCATTTTGATAACATTACTTTTGGAATCGGTTCGGTAGTTCCAGAGCTTACCTCCTACAAATAAACAATTTTTACCTCTTTATAATATGATGAGTATAGATACGTATGTTTATTTGTAAAATGTGATATAATATAAAATTTTGAGCTTACTCAATTTTTTTCTTTTGAAGAGCTTTAATAACATTTCTATTAAATCCAACACTTAGAAGGACGGATTTCACTTTACAGGTGACGCCATAAACTATCCAAACGTTTAATATAGGATTTAATTAGGAAATGAGTACTATAGGATACATTTTGAAATGAGTATAAAAAACTCGAGAAAACTTTCCGAAGAATAATTTCATGCTCTACATTCATATTCTGGTATAAAAAGTAGATATTTTTATAAAAATATTTAAGTTTAAATTTAGGTATTGGTAATATAAAATTTCAAATCATACAAACACAATACATTTGATATCAATTAAATGATGCATGCTTCATTTGCGAACTCTTGTTTGCATAGTAATTAGAGAGGGTTATCCACTTTTTATTTCACTTTTGATCATTCACTCATTTTCATTTATATATATATTTTTTTAAGTAGGATTGTAAAGTTGAGCCTTTTCAAATAAAAATTTCAATTTTATTAAATTCAAAGTATCAATTTTTATTCAAATTATCGAAAGCATTTATATTGCCACTAAGTCTCATGCTCAAAGAAAACTCTTCAATATTACGTTTCTAATAGTTTCTATGTTTGCTACATACATTAGAAAGCGTAACAAATAAATGACTTGTAAAATTAATAAAACGACAAATGAAAATTTCATAAATGTACACAAATAAGATATAATCGTATGGTTTTATCGATTCTGTTGGAAGAAATACCACATTTCTTTATGTTTCTGATAAAATAGTGATTTAGCTCGTTCGACCGAAAAGGTTTATGTTTCATAGACGTAATAGCATGTCATTCGATCTTTTAAGAGGTTTTCTTTAAAGAATATATCTATTATTATTACAGTAAAGCTTTTTCCTAACATGCATAGCGTCACAAGCATTTTTCGTCTTGAGAATTTGTGCACTCTACTGTTATTTTTAGAGACAATTGACAATACCTAAATAAAGTGTCAGGAAAAAATTAAAAATTTGTTTTTTTATTATTATATGTATATAAAACAAAACAAGAACAAAGGAATAAAATACGAAATATAACAATTTACATTTTTAAATTTTTATTAAGAAAACATAGAATGTGTCGTGATATATTATAAGAAACGTTTCATTTTTATTCAAATAATACATTTAAAATACGTCATTTGAGAAAATATATGCATTATAATAGTTTGTATTTTTATTTGAATAAGAAACTATATCGATTATCGTAAGAGAAACATATAAATGTTTTTGATAAACACTTTGAAAAACTTTTTTAGAAGACCAAAATTTCTCAATAAAGTTGCAAAATGCCAGTTTTGCAGTGAATTCTTGAAAGAGAAGTGAACATTTAATCAAAATAAATTCTCTCCAGTTTTAATGGAGCGAGTACACGAAAACCATCTGAAAATATGTTCTTTTGATATCAGAATATTGTGTTAAAATAGTACTATTTACGCCAGTTTTCTTTTTTAGATATTCTTTGAAATAGAATATCTAGACAACTATTAAATGAAACGGGAATTGCAAAGAAATTTGTTTTAAATTTATAAAAAAAGGAGAATGTAAAACGTTTTACATTTCTTAATGTGATACAACTTCTCATAAAGTATTGTAGAATAATTATTGAATTTCTAATAAATATATTTGCAATTTTTTTAAGCTATTGGAATAATTTAAGATCTCAAATATTTAAAATTTAACATCCATAATTTACTGTTTAAATAATTAAACTGTGCATTTTATCAATGAATAATGAAATTTTAAAATCATCTAAATTCTCTTTATAAGGTAGAAATTTGTGTTTTATGTTTAATAAAATAATTTTAACCAAAAACTATAGAGATGGATCAGGATACCTTAGAAATAGACCTACTTATTTACAAGTTAATAGGGTGCTTTATACTGCATTTATCTTGGAATAGATAGGTTGACATGAAAACAAAGAACCAGAAACAAAACAAAATCGTGTATAATCTGTAAGCCTAAACTAAACAATTTCAATATCACTGTGTAGGACAGCTATAGAATCCTTGTCAAAAGATCGTCTTTCAATAGTTCTTGTTAAACTCATTATCCCAACTGAGGTCTCCTCTGACATACTACCGAAACAAATGATTATTTACAGGAAGTTGTGTTAAAAATAAAACACAGTTAGTCAAACTACTTGACAAAGTTTACTAAGATATTGGCCGTTGTGTTGTAAACCATTTTTAGAGTTCCGTACTAAAAAAGTAAAAACGGTACCATTATAAGATCTCCTGTGTCTGTCTGTCTGTCACGGGCGTTTTCCTCATAAACTATGGAACGTGGAAAGTTTAAATTGGGGTATGTAATAAAGACTATTGACCCACATATTTACAGATTATTAAACATTCACAAACATATTAAGGAAAAATGTACAGGTGCTAATTAAGTTACTTGAAAAAGAATATTTGTATATGGTGTGGGGTACCCTGTGAAAGGTTTCATATCGTTGAACATCCAAATACGTTTCTTTTAATTTTAGGTATTATATTTTAGGACATATCGTCGAAAATGCAGTGCAAAAATATGTTCTCCCCTCCCATCTAATTCCGAATCTACTGAAACAAAAATTATTAAAAATTAGAGGTAGTAGACGTTACTTTAAACATTGCAGGGAAATTATAGTGATTATCCTAGGTCGCATAGTTTTTGAGAAAATCACATTTTTCCGTTACAGACAAATTTCGATTAAATTTCAGCAAAAGTGTTGAGCAGTACTGGGGGGTACTTATCGCAACAGAAGTATAAATGCATTAGATTAGCATATCGAATCCTGGTCCGGACATTTTTCGCCCAGTTGGAAAATTTACATCTAGTATAAAAGCATTATTGATATTGACTTTTGAAAAAAAATCATTGGTAATTAGCCGAGATATGAACCCTTAAAGACATGCATGGTTCAGAGATACATAATGACAAGGGCGGCGTACTTTATTTACTATCGGTTTTTAAAGACTGGGTAACAACTTGTAATGATATATTTGTGCAATGCAATGCCCAGTATCAGTATAAAAGCAATAAACGTCAAATTGTAAAAAAAAAAAAAAACAGACTAATTTGATTAGGATTAATCACATAAATACTATTGGATTTTCGACTACCTTGCATTGAGAAGACCTCTCTGTACACCTCCCGGGTCTTTCAAATTTAATTAGAAACGTAACTGGAAAAAAAACACGGCAAGGAACAAGGCGGCTTTGCAACTTTGCGACCTCCTTCCGAAGCGCGCTTAGCACAATCCCAAGTTTAAACTTTGAACAAGGGTTTTGCTATAGCTACACTGTAAAACCAAAAGATTATTACAACGCTGAATTTAGTTTTATGAAATGCCAAATGAAGTATAATTGTGCACTACTTTTATTGTCAGTACCGAAATAAGTTTATCATAAACGGTTTAAGATAAGATTAAAATAGAGTTATACAGAATAGCAACATTTGATATTATTTATCCTGCATATATCTTTGAACTTTTATTGTACACACATTCAAACTTTTCTAGTACCTATAGCTATACCCAACCCTACGTTGCATAGTTTTTTTTACAAAGTCTTATTATTCTTTTAGTAACGATTTTTTTATTATAATACAGTTAATAATTCATATATTTATTGTACGAAACCCTCTGAGAGCGAATAATATTCGCACTTGACCGTTTATTTAAATGGTTTTGCATGTATAAATATATTTTTCTATTTATCTTATTCTGAGATAGTATGATATTTTTCTTTTTTTTTCTGAACTCAAATTTAGAAACATTAGGGTAGGTGTTTACAAAGTTATCATTTTATTAGTTAATACAAAACTATCATTCTTACTTATATAATATTGGACTAAAAATGATAGTATCTTTTGTTATATTTCACACAATGTTATTGAAAACGTAACGATCACTATATTGCTAGAATTAGGTTTTGTCGCTGTATTTCCCTTTTTAATTAAATTATATTTGCGTAAAAAATAATTCTCTGTGCAATACAAAATAAAGTGTCGAATGATTGGGTAATTCCTAAAATAATAAGAGCTCGACTACGTTTTAATTTGTTAAATTATACAAAGAAATCTCAAAACGTAGGGGGTTAGTAGTCTGAAATATGTAATGCTTGAATGACAAATGTTCTACAAATTGTGGTATCTTTTGAAACTGTTGAAAACGATATTTTGCAGTTCAGCTTTATAAGCGTACGGAAGCTCTAGAGAAATATAACCTGCCAACAAATGCATAAAAATGTGAAATATTTCGAAAAAGATACTCGTAATAATCTTTGTTCACTAATTGAAGTTTACTTATAATACGGGTAATATCAATAATTTATTTTTTTTAAAAGACGAAACAAATGAACTCCTTATTAGTAAGATTATATAGTCTTCTGCCTTCAATATTAATTCCTTAAAAGTGATTATTAAGCAAAGTTCTTAGTCATTTATTTATTGTTTTCTAATTATTATTTTTTTAAAGTCATCGGTTCGAAATCAGTTTATTGTACTGTAATAATTTATTTAATATTTATCAGACTATACAAATATTATGTACCATGATTTGTAATCGTGTGTTTCTGATTTGTCCAGACATACTTACAGGACAATATTTAAGACAATTTTTAAAATATCACCAAAATTAAGTTTTTCGCAATTTTCATTAAATTTTCATTACAATCACTACTTACAAAGCATTCGATATATTAATAATTTTGAACATTTGGAGAAAAGATGTAATCATAGACATTTTTGTATCCACCTCAAAAGATATAATCTGAATTTATAAAAGCTCACTTAACATCATACGCATATGATGTTATATTTTCTCTATATACTATCTCTATATATGTAAAATTAAGACATTATAGAGGTCTTAATTTAAGATACATAACTATCTTACTATGATCATGGATTAAATGAACTGAAAATACTGTCTAAAATATCCGTTAACGTCTTATTTTAAGACACTCCGTTGCTTCAAAAGTATTTTAATTTAAGACGCTTTGATTCTTCCGACGCAATAACCACCAGAGGGCATGGGTTGCGAAGTGCATGCACTCAGTTGCGCATGCGTTTTAGATGTCTTTCAGTCGAATTTGGTATAAGTTGTAATTCAAACAAAAGTTTGTTTTCATGTACGCGTATATTTTAATTCTTTTTTGAGTAATGTGAAGTTTTGTGATTTTAATTCATATTCACTTAGTTAATTTATAAATTAAATACATATATCTGAGGTGTATGCTTGATACCAAATGTACCTATAGTTATATTTAGTAAAAGTTTACAAATATCATAACAGATATAATACAAAAAGTTTCTATACTACATCTTTTTCTGTACTTTCTGTATCTGTAGTAGATTCCGGCGTTTAATGTATGCATTTTTTAAATAATAGATCGTTTTCTGATATTGTAATAAATTTATATTTATTTCTCTGTTTATTTTCAATATATCATTCTTCGCTTTGCATAAGACCCCTAAAAGTAAGCTAAAAGTTTTAGATGAAATAACCCTCTTTGGCGATACTCCAATTTGGCGATATCGTCTAAAGGTGGTTTCGCCGTAAAAAGGATATTGCACCCTGATATTGATCTCGAATTACTTTAATCCATCTTTTAACTGATTCCGTAATGAAAGACAAAATCATTTGCAAAATTCTCAAACTTTGAAATGTAATAACTGTGTCAGTTTTTGTAGTACAGATGTCAAACTTTTTTGTGTTATATCTGTTATGATGTATGTAATCTTTTACTAAATATAACTATAGGGACTGGGAAACCGTATAAAAAATTAGATGTCTTAATTTTTATAAAATTGATTTTTTCCTTTAAATAATGCCACTACATGGATATTTACGTCATTTGGAATGTTTCTGTAATTGGAACTATATGTCTACGACCAAAGGTTGAGAAATTAAAGGTCGGCGATAGATAACATATTGCATCCTGTATATAAATCCTAATGAAACGAATTTATGAAACAACTTTATGAAACGATTTTATGAAATGACGGATTAAACCACTGAATATGTATCACGGTGATTTTTCCTAAAATATGGAATATTATGTGATGAAATTAACACCAAAAATCCGTATTGATCCACAGATCTCAAAATTGGTATTAGAATTTTAAAATTCGAATTAGTTTTCGAAATATTATTTTTAATGTTTCTAATTTTAAATACATTTCTCTAATGATGGTAACTCAAATATTAATCATAACAACTATTTTTTTTTCATATTTTACAAAAGGTTATTATTTTAAAGTAATTAAGCGAACAGTTTAGCCTTCCTTAAATGTATGATTATAATGTTACGTTTATTTATAATTTAATTTACTTGAACAATCTTTCGCCAAATAGGAAGATTCTGAAAGAGAAATCAAGAACTGGATATTTTTATGTTAGCTCAACGCAGGAGAAATATCACCAACTATTTCTCCGGTCGCCTTTTTCCTAATATACAAAACTTTCATTTAAAACTGGAACATTTAAAATTAATGACTTTAGCTTCTTTCTTTTTTTTTTAAACGAAACGAAAGAAATATATTAGGCACAGATGTCATATACGCACAGGGGTACCTAATTAGCCCTAAAATGGCGTTATTTTGCCTGACATGGTAACATGTCTATTGTTGTTTATTGATTAATAAATGTTTATTTACCTTTTTCTTTCTTTTTAAAATTATATAAATTATATTGTTTTATAGTTATTAATTACTTTTTTTAATTATTGTTACTTCATTTTTTAAATAATAGAAAATAATTTAAAAGTATATATGTAACAGGTATTCGAAAACGAGGTTTTCGCCAAATTGTCGTAAAAAAATATCCTGCCAAGACCTGGTGTTTATTGTCATCTGTACCAAATATTAAATATTGCATCAAATCATGATTTTTAATTTCAACTTCAAAGCAATGTTTTAATGGTACTACTTAGTTATCCCGTCGACCAATTCCGCTAAATTATACAAATTGACATAATTTTTATTTTAAATAACGAAAGAACATATATATTAGTATAACATTGATTAAAATACAAATAAAACGCCGAAATAAAAATCACTTGATGGCGTAAACACATGTACCTTCCTTAATGTAAAGTGAAAGTGACATTTAGGATAAACCATTATTGGCATTTAGTCATATAGCTTGGAGATTGATTTTTGATCTATGGGATAACCAAGTAGTACCGTTTTAATGTACCACTAGAAAGATAAAAGTCATGCTAACTGGCGAGTTATAAAAAGATATTGGAGTGATTTGCACCAGGCTAACATAAAAGTACGAAGAATTCTTTGAGATCAGGGCAACTTTTACGTAGTTTTATTTGAAAAAATAATTTTGATTCTTTAATCAAAATGTAAACCTTTCTTATGAAAAGCGGAGGAATCTACCCTTAATTGTCTATGGCAGTTATATGACTTTGACTATTATAATAAATATGGCGATCGAATAATAATTGGCGACTTATCACCTATGGCTGACTAACATTAAAGTACCGAAATGGCCACCTGGAATATAAAAAGCAAAGGTATCCACCCGGAACTGTTGATGATAGTTACATGACTTAGGCTGTTATTATAGAGATTGTTTTCAATTCTAAGTACAGCGCAAATAATAATATTTCCTAACTATTACAAATTTACTTACACGTGACTATTAAAAACAGGAAAAAACCTATTAAAATTACTATTAAATGAGTACGTCTTAAAAGCAGGAAAATATTGAAAATTGTATTTACACGTGAATATTAAAAGGGAAAGGAAACTTTAAAATAATAAATATATTTACATGCATTTGAACCTTTCAAGGACAAGGTCATTCTATTCGTAAAATGTTTAAATCAGTGAATGGCACCAGAATTTACAGATAAAAATTTCGAAATGCGAAAATTCTTTTGTTCATTTAGTTAATAAAAGGAAAATTTTCATTCCAATATTCCTGTGCCAATGGGGCATTTAAGAATTAAAATTACGTTGTCCAAAAATGAACCACCGCCCTTGAAGGGGCTAAAGCAGTAATTTGTAGTCATTGTAGTAAATTTTATTATGTCATTCGTTTTATAACGCTGTTAAAATAACCGGGATGCAAAGACTCTGGTTACTTGATTCATTTTATTTTAGATTATTTTCAAATGTTTAAATGATCTTCTTTAATCAAACACCAAAACAACCATTGTATATCTTAACAGCAACTGATTCGACCTTAAATTTTCCCAATCAAAGGAAATTGAAGGAAAACCCGTTTAAATGGAGATCGCTACAGGTTTTTTCATTATAATTCAGTCTTCTCTAATCCTTTTAAAACCGATAAGATTAGCGTATTTTTAGATTATGCGATGTCTGTATAGGGGTTTGCGAGCATATCTTACAGGGAGCAGAGCTCCCTAGTAGTATTATAATATCGTATGAATATAAAGTGATAATAGTTAATATAGTATTCATACTTTGAGGGTTATTCATACAGTGTTTGTATGAATGGAACAGCAATTAATAGTAAACATATTCTTGGATGAGGGCCGCGGGAAACGGAGGCACTAAGTACTAAGAAATTTTAAATAGAATGTATATTTTTTAACTTGTAACTTCTATATTATTACTGTTTTTTGAAGCATTTACTCGGGATGTAATTGTCATATATAAAACATAAAAACGCCATTTTAAATTTTTAGTTGAAAAATATTCCCAATGTACAAAAAAAAGTTTTTTATTAGAATGTAAATTTTATTTTGTCAGAAGTTTATAATGAATATTTATATAAAATATAATAAGTTTTTTCTTTAATTTAGATCATATGTTCTCCTCACAAGTGCGACTTTGAAACACAAAAATGCCTTATAACTTTTGTCAGATCCAAAGGGGTTACTTTCTGACTCATTCCTGATTTGTTCTTCGTTCGAAAACGAGTGAAATCGGCCGGTTTTGTTATTCAAAAACTATGTATAATGAAGGCGTTTTTTTTTTTTTTTTTTTTTTTTTTTTTTTTTTTTTTTGGCGAAGGCAGAAGGTATGTCATAAAATACTGTCAAACTTGACGTTTGGAACCTAATTTGAAGACGCGATTCCGCATGAGAGGCGAAACACCATTTATAGTTGACCAAATTTCCTTATATTTTGATACTTACTTATTTTCTTTTCTATATGTAAATATGTATTTATACTTAAAAACCATTATCGATAAAACACATTTCATTATTTTGTTTTAAATATGGCGTCATATTTACCGACTTATTAATTTAGAAACGTCTTGTTTCATTAGTAAATCAGTGAAAATGTCTTTTTTTATTATAAAAATCATGCGTCATATTCACCTGCTTTCTGTACATGCTTCTTGTCTTCGTACCAGATATTTCAAAAATCTCCGTTTAACTTCCAATATGGTATTTATGTTATTTTTACTTCTTAGAAAAAACTTTTGAAATTTCATTTTTCACGCGGAAATCACGTAAAAATCGTTACATTTTACGGGAAATATGTCCATCGATTATCAATGAAAATTACGAAATTTTGAATTATTAACAAAAATATTTGAAATAAAAAATCATAGCATATCTTTCATTCTGGTTATAACACACCTATATGGAAGAGCCTTTAATCCTCCATTTTGTTCCCATCCATTATATATATATATATATATCGTAAATATATAAATATATATATTATATATATATATATATTTATATATTTACGACAAAATTATTCTATCTTAATGCAAAAATACAGTGTCATGTCACTTTATCAAGGTTTAAGTGCTGTAGATTCTAGGCGCAGTTGATACTTTTAACAGAAATGAACTATTTAAAAAAAATTCTATTTCTGCAAAACTACTTTGGAAAGATGATGTGACACTTTTTTTTTAAAGAAACTTTACTTTTCCTTTTTAAAATGGCTTGATTTGAGTAGAAATCAACTTGTTTTTAACAATATACAACAAAGTTTAAAAGTGTTTATCAGTTCGGTTTGTCTGTCCGTCTGTACGAGCTCTAACTCTCGTAAATATACTTGAATTGCCCTGAAATTTTCGGATGTTATTGACGTATACCATAGCACGATAACTATCTCAAATGAAGTTTATAGCATGTTTAGTTATCTACAGGGACACTCAAAAGTATTCCGTTACATTACGGCCAATGGGAAAAAATAGTTTCAAATGATTTTTAATGATGTTACACGCATCCAAACATAACAAAATTTATATGCATTTATGAAGTGCACTAAAATATGCATTCTGTAGAATATGCGATGCAAAGAATTGTTATTATTCAGTTACAGAGCCACACAAAAGAATTACGTTATAAAATGATATTGGTGGGGGGAATTGTTTACGGCGTATTTTAATTATGTTAAACTATTTCATTTTTTAATGATATTGACACATGTCGCTGAGGTTTGATACATGTTATATCATGTATAATATGAAGTGAATAGCACTTACAGGGACACACAAAAGATTTCAGATACTATATTGTATCAGAAGTATTGAAAATTAGCGGTTAGTGCTGGAAATGCATTTTCACTTTATGGCATGCGCTTTTTTGTTTCACTATATTTATGCATATCATATGGTGTGTATAAATGATATAATTGATATACAAGGCTACACAAAAGAATTCGTAAGGGTTATTGGGTATTTGCGCAAATTGCTTACAGGTGATTTTTAAAGGAGTCATGCATTTTTATGCTGAACTGCATTTAGTTTCTTTAAGAATTTTTTGTAGAATATACATAAAATGATATTCAGGGTCACACAAATAATTTTATTCATGGCCGCCTATTGATGATAATTCCTGGAAATGGGATTTCAGTAGTTTTAAGAGTGTTATAATTTTATTTAAATTTTAGCTAAATACTGGCTTGTAATAAAGGTACTAGGTAAACTACAGAGCTGTATATAATTATTCAAGCATTTTTCCATCCATTAGTATAAACGGCTGAAAGAGAAATTTCAACCTCTTATGCGTTTTCTTGCTAAACTGAATTTTGCCATTATATACACTGTTAAAATTTTGCAGCATTATGTGGAGTCATTTGACCGTTTTTATCGAAAACGTATCAACCGTAATTTGAGTCTATCCTGACCTTATTATTGGCCATTTTATGGTCAGAAAATATTTAAATGACGGTTATGAAATCGTTTTTCAAAAAAACGGTCGAATGACTGGACAGTTTGCTGCAAATTTTTAACAGTGTAGTGTATATATCAACATACTGATCAAATACAGATCTGTTCAAAATAGTTAGAATTCATATTTGGCTGTGGACGATAACTGCTGAAATCAATTTTTTTAAAGTTTACATAGTTATATCATTTACCTTACTTCACTAAATAACAAAGTTTTGTCAAAGTTTTCAGTAAATGTTGGAAAGTATTTCATAATCTATGCCGTACTCATCATTTTTGTTTCTTTTTTTAGCGAAACTGTTCTTTTTTCTTTTTAAAATTGACTTGATTTTGGATCAACATGTTTTTACTTTCTTCTATCTTTTACAAGAAGAAAGTATTGGATTCATGAAAATTTTCGAATTCCGGTTTTCGACGTATTTACACGTTTTATGTGTCACAGATTCCAAAAAAACATGTTTTTACAAAATGTCTGTCTGAGACTCTGTCTGTCTGTCTGTATGTATGTGACATAAATTTTGTGGGCGCTCTAGCTTAAGAACTAATGCACGGAATTTAATAAAAAAAATATATGCAGGTAGTCGCTGATATAAATTGGTGCTAATTAGTTTTTGGTGCAAATCACTCAACAGGTGGCGCTGCCATGCTGTATTTTTTACGATTTCAGAAATAGCTGTATCTCAAGAACTAATGCACTTATTTTCATAAAACTTCAGATTCCGTTAGTCCTTGACATGCATAGATGCTGTTTAAGATTTTGTGTAAATTGCCCAACAGGTGGCGCCGTTATGCTAGTTTTTGCAGGATTTACACGATTTCTGCAATAGCTCTATCCCAAGAACTAATGGACACATTTTCATCGAACTTCAGATTCAGTTACTCTTTGATATGAAATGATGCTGACTACGTGTTCGTGTAAATCTCTCAATAGGTGGCGCTGCTGTGCTGCATTTTGCACTATTTCCTCAATAGCTCTATTTCAAAGAACTAATGCATGAATTTTCATCAAAATTCAGAATTAAGTATAACTTGATTAATATTGCTGCTGATTATGTGTTAGGGTAAATCGCTCAACAGGTAGCGCTTATATGCTGCATTGTCATGATTTGCGCAATAGCTCTATCTCAAGAAGTAATGCAAGAATTTTACTCAAATTTCATATTCAGTTAGACGTTGACATATATTCATGATAATTAGGTTCTGGTGTAAATAACACAATATGTGATGATGCCATGCTGCATTTTGCTGGATTTACACGAGTTAAACGACAGTCATACCTCGAGAACTAATGCATGGAATTTCATCTTTTTAGAATTCTCATGATGAGCACAGATTGACATTTAATTAGGCACTGTGATAGCGAATTTTGAAGTATTGACATGTATGACATAGAAGAAAGTTTTTTGATGGCCACAACATACTAGTTTAAGTATAAACATGCAAAATTTTAACACAAATTATTTTTTTTTTCATTAAAAGAAATAAGTCTATTTCATTTGAGAATTTTCGTTTTTACTTTCTTCTATCTGTACAAGAAGAAAGTATTGTTTTCATGAAAATTTTCGAATTCCAGTTTTCGACGGATTTACACGTTTTAGGGGGTCAGAGAATCCAAAAAACATGTTTTTACAAAATGTCTGTGTGTGAGTCTGTGAGTCAGTGAGTCTGTCTGTGCGTGGCACAGATTTTGTGGGCGCTCTATCTCAATAACTAATGCACGGAATTTAATAAAAATTCATATTCTGTTAGTCCCTGATACAAGTTGATGCTGATTAGTTTTTGGTGCAAATCACTTAAAAGGTGGCGCTGCTATGCTGCATTATTTATGATTTTCGCAATGGCTCTATCTCAAGAACTATTGTATGGATTTTCATGAAACTTCAGATTCCGTTAGTCCTTGATATGACTTGATGCTGATTACGTGTTGGTGTAAATCGCTTAACAGGTAGCGCTGCTATGCTGTATTTTTTACGATTTCCAAAATGGCTCTATCTCAAGAACTAATGCACGGATTTTCATGAAACTTCAGATTCAGTTAGTCCTTGATATGACTTGATTCTGATCAAGTGTTGGTATAAATCGCTAAACAGGTGGCGCTGCTGTGCTGAATTTTGCACGATTCCCGCAATAGCTCTATCTCAAAAACTATTGCATGAATTTTCATCTAACTTCAGATTTTGTTATATGTTAAGACAAGTTGCTGCTGATTGAGTTTTGGTGTTAATCGTCCAATAAGTGGCGCTGCTATGCTTGAATGTTTATGATTTTCGCAATAACTCTATCTCAAAAACTAATGCACGGATTTTCCGCAAACTTCAGATTCAGTTAGACATTGACATAAGCGGTTGTTTGGTGGTTTTAGTGTAACATAAGTTTTAGGTGTAAAGCATCCAATAGCTCGCGCTGAGAGGCTGAATTTTGCTCGATTTTCACGATTTCAGAGATAGCCATATCTCAAAAACCAATGCACGGAATTTCATATCTTTAGAATCCTCATGATGGGCACAGATTGACGTTTAATTTTGGCAGTTTGATTGCGAATTTTCAAGTAGTAACATGTATGAGATAGAAGAAAGTTTTGGGATTGCTACATCCGAATAATTTTAAATTATTACCTTTTATGTCAAGCAGAATATTCCTTCATATTTATTTCTTTTTTACACGACGATTTGAAGGCATGTCTTAAACAATTTTTTTGTGTAAATTTATTGTTCATAGAAATTTTCTTATTAAATATTTTTTCGGTTATCTTTTTAGGTGCGTTCGTAATTATATAAATACGTAGCACCTATAGTCGCCGTTTAC
Source organism: Maratus speciosus (assembly GCA_963932465.1). Lineage (NCBI taxonomy): Eukaryota > Metazoa > Arthropoda > Arachnida > Araneae > Salticidae > Maratus > Maratus speciosus. The sequence goes on from OZ010800.1 coordinate 186,207,023, forward strand.
TACGTCTGTCTATTCGCCCATCTATCCGTCTGTCAGTCTGTCTGTCCGCATATAACAGAGCAAAAAATACCCAACCAATTGGTCTGAAATTTTATATACATAATAGTTGAAAAATTTTGTCGTGTCATTTTTAATTTTATGAAAATCGGATATATAGTTTAATTACAGGGACATTCAAAAGTTTTTCGTTACATTACGGCCAATCGGAAAAAATATTGCAAGTGCAATTTAATGATATTACAGCCTTCCGTATGGTCTGAAATTTTAAATATATAATTGCTGCAAAATTCTGTCGAGTCATTTAAAATTTTATGAAAATCGTATGTATAGATTAATGAGAGGGACAGTCAAAAGTTTTCCGTTACATCACGATCAATGGGGAAAATTTTTTTCAAGTGCATTTTAATGATGCTACAGCATTTTGAACAAAATGAAATTGATATGCACTTATGAAGTTCACTAAAATATACATTCAGTATAATATGCGGTGCAAAAAATATTTATAAAACTAGTTATATACGAACGTACATCATTTGTCACGTTTGACGAGCAATTATTATGTATATTTTGCATATCTTCGTTGTCTGATATAATACTGTATATTAAATGTTATCATTGTTCATAACATTTATGCAAAAATATATACTTGTACATTTGGTTAAAGAAAAGGAAACCCTTCCACCTATTTTATCGCAACACAGACACAGGGGAAAAAACTAAATACTATTTAAAACTATGTCTTCTTTAAAACTTTGAAATTTTTAATGTAAGCATAAAATTTTGCATATCTAGATAAAATGAAGAAATAATACCCTTTCATATGATTTTTTTTTCTTTTTCCTCTTCGCTTATTTGAAGAATAAAATTGAGTGTGAGTTCCACCTTGTTAGGCGTAACTGTTCATATAAAATGAAATATTAGCATTATACCGGGAGACAGCATCACAGACAATCACATCATCGAGTTCAAGGCTGAAATTCCAGAATTAGTTAAAACTCTATTTGCATATTAAAACGAAATCGGTATGTCAAGTCATACCTTGGTGGAAAACACCTGAAAAATCTATTTTAGCGGTTGAAGTAGGTTGAAGTAGCGATCGTATGCTTACCATTGAGTTTTTTCGATGCCAGTCCTCCATGTTTTCATGCCCTTCGATGCAGAAAACACAATGTTAATCCCACGACTCAGCCGCTAAAATCAAGTTTTCATATGTTTTCTATCAATATATGACATGGTAGACAGATTGCGTTTTAATATGCGAATTGAGTATTAACTATCTTTGAAATTTCAGCCGTGAACTCGATGAGGTGATTGACTTTGCTGCCACCTCCCGGTCTACATATGAGGATAATTAAAAATTGGTTTGCTCGCATCAATATTCTAAATGTGATATAAACGTACTAGGGTCTTTCTAAAATTATTTACACAAAGGTGGAATTTATACGACTAAAGAAATATGGATCAAAAACATAAATAGCGACACTATAACTGTTAAAACTAAATTGTAAAACATACTACTTAAATATGTAGCAAAGCAGAGTAATAAGCGCAGTTGAATAGGAAAATATATTTAATAGAAATACGATCTAAAATAAACAACCTACGTATCACAAGTAAAAATATAAAACCACAGAAAACAGAATTTAAAAACAGTTGTCAAACAATAAAATTTAAATAAACATTTTCAAGGCAGGTTGCACGATAACACATAGTTCACTCCTCCTCAAGCTGCGGCATTAAAAATAATTTTTTCACACATGTTATTAAACTTAATTTTGCCCAATGGTGTTGTAAACATATCAGCAGTCATGCTATGAGATGCACAGTACTTTATATCAAACGCACCATCTTTAGAAAGTTCACGTATAAAACAGTAACGAACATCGATGTGTTTGGATCTTTGACTGACACGCTTGTTTTTTATCATAGCTATACAATCTTGATTGTCTTCATAAATCGTAGAATGTCTTTTCTGAATATCCTCAATTTCACACAATAATTTTGCTATCCATACACCCTCCTTTAGAGGTCTTCACGGGCCCAGGCTTTGCCGAAGCGGCGGAATGTAGGCAAATTTTCCAACGGGCTGGCAAAACAATTGAACGGGCCAGTAAAAATATTAATCGGGCCTATCGGCCCGATATAAGAATCCAAACGAAGATGATAAAATAAGATTCCATTTTCAATGAATTTGATTTTCTCGAGAAGTATAAATGTGCGTCCCGAGCCGATGTCAGTTTAACAACATCAATACATAAATGTAACATGTCCATCGTAGAGATCGGCCTCATACAAATACAATATGTCTGATTCCGGGTTTAATTTTTTACAGCAGACTCGTGCCGGGACGGAACTGGTCTTAGTCTATCTCAGGATGTGTAGGACAGACGTTATGTTTTGTAAAAGTATTAATAGTGATAATGAAATACTGTTAACAGTATCTTTAGAAATATACCTTAAGTTGGTTCTCATATTCATTGCTCAACTATGCGAAACTTTCAGACACATTTTTGGACTCATTTTTAACTATAAAGACAAAAAAATGACTGGCCTGACTATTGAAGGAATTTGAAAACGAATAGATTTCTCCATATTTGATAAATTACTTACAGCGATAACAGAGATTCTTGTCATGTGGCTGTACGTTTCTCCCCTTTCCAGTGCTTTTATCTAAGAAAAAATGGCATTTACATAGTTTCTGAATACGAATACCTGTTAATCTTACGCGTTTCCGAAAAGAAATGAATTCATAAATATGTCGAAATGTAGCTCCTTTGGATTTGAGAAAACCCTTAAAAAAAAAAAAAAAAAAAAAAAAAAAAAAAAAAAAAAAAGAGAAAAGAGAAATATTTTCACAAATCTACTTTTTATTATACAGCTTTAAAAGTTATCATGTTTTTAATCCTGTATTTTGAACTACATTAACATTTTAATGAATCCTTATTTGAATTTTGAAATGTCTGTAGAGTCGATGACTAAAACACTGAAAGTAATCGTTAATGTTTAATATTGTGTGTTTTCTGTTTTGCGAACAAATGGCAATCTAAAATATACTATAAAATGTTCTCAGAAATATGTATGTAGTATTCATTAAAATAATCTTAATTGTATGTCGAGAAAAAACGGATTTTTTTGTAGAAATTGAGTAGGGCCTGACCGGGCCTGTTTTTACTGATTTTTGTACTGGCCGAGCCGGGCTGAAAACCGTAAAAATGTAAACTGACGAGACGGGCTCGGGCCGTACATTCAATTTTTACACCGGGCCGAACGAAGATAGCTTTCGTTCAGGCCGGGCCCGGGCCTGGAAATTCCGGCCCGTGCACAAAGTTAAAAATGAGTTAAATAATACTAAATTTTATAAAGAATGTAAATTAAGTCACACTGTTATTGTTAATAAATTTAATGCTTATACTAAAAAGGCTATGAAAATGCATTCATATAATTTTGCTATTAATAATTATCATAGTTTCCCTTTTTTTTTTTTTTTTTTTTTTTTTTTTTTTTTTTTTTTACTCTTAAATTTCACAAAACACCTATTAAATTCAGATTCATATGTTGTAAATCAAGAGGCATTGGTAAAAGTTTAATGTTAAATTACAGGAATTTTTGAAGCATATTTATGACTTTTTGAAGTTTAAGTATAGAAATACTAGTTATTTTTGGTGCATTGACAATAGTAATGAAGTTTTGAATAAAATTACAAAAACGCCCATACCGCCTACTAATTTGTATACTTATGATTTTGAAAATCTTTTTTCTAGTACACCCATTGTTTTGCTTTATAATACATTAAAAATATATTTGATTTGTTTTAGATTGAGGAGGAGCTTGGAATAAAAAGAGGTATTTCCTTGAATTTATGTAATTTTTGCTTTTATAATAATTTTATTACATTTAATAGATCGCTAGATCGCTTTTTTAACAGATATGTGGTGTTGGGATGGATATTAATTTTTCGAGTTCAGTTGCGAATCTTTTTCTTTTTTTTACGAATTTAACTATCTTTTAAACAGAAATAAGAGTTTTGCAGTTTTATGGTATATCGATGATTTAATCATCTTCGATGACAAACTGTTGATATTGATTAACGATGTCTATCCTCTATGTTTAAAATTAAATAAAGCTTCCGATGATAGGTTGCATGTTAATTTTTTGGATCTAGATTTATTAAATAAAGATTATAATATATTATTTAAACTTTTTGATAAACGTGTTTTTTTTTTTTTTTTTTTTTTTTGATAACCAATGCCACACTGGTTTTCAAATATAAGTAAAAGAGTTTTCATCAACATTATTTTGGGGCAAGTTTACAGATTTTATACGATTTATAGCAATAAAGAATTTTTAAATTCACAGATTTTTAAATTTACTGCTAATATTTTTTACAATTATTTATTTCTGATCAGTTTATTTTTCATTATATAAATCAACTTAAAAAAAGTTTTCTGAAGTGGCAACAGCTAAGCGGCTAAACTCCGTAATGGAAGCCGAAGGGACTTCTTGATTATATGAAGAGTGTAGACTAAAGTCTTTTCAGAATGCCTGAATTTTGATGAATATCAAGTTGAACTTGAAGTAAACTGGAATGGAATTTATGAATATATAGATGCCGGAAAGACAAGTCTAATCGACGCTGGCCAAGCTGCGATTATGGCCTTGCAACTCTTGCTGTTAGAGGGATGATGTGGAGTGTAGTGGTGTAGTGTAAAGTTATCAAAGTTTTTCAAGTCATCGCAGGTCAAGGTGGGGATATGGCCTTCTCACATGTTCAATGTTTTAAGTTAATGATTTAGTTTTAAAGAATTTTTTTTATTATGTTTTATAAGTTAAATTCAGTTCTACAGATTTTAAATTGGTTGTTTTTTATGTTTTTAAAGCAGTTTGGTTTGTTAAGGTTTTTAGAAGTTTAAGCTTCTTTGACTTTTTTACACTTTTGGAGTCTGGGGGTTGGCCATATCTTGCGAAATCTGTGAGGATTATATTTCTATTTTTATTTGTACATGATTTTTGACTCCCTCCACATTCAGACGAGCAAGGATCTGTTTGTTTATTGTTTTTTGTTATAAATGTTTATTGGTTTTATGGTTGGGTTTTGCACCCTTTTTTTCATAAATTTCATAATTCACATACTTTTGATAGAGCAACCTTTTTAAAAGCATTATATATATATATATATATGTGTGTATATATATATATATATATATATATATATATATATATATATATATATATATATATATATACATATATATATACACATCAATTTTTGAAGGGAGGAGATTTCTGGGTCTGTGTTTGATGATCGGTGAAAAGAACCAAAATTTTTCGGAACAACTTTCCTCCGAAAGGCTGCAATAGGTAGTATTTTGTAATAAATTTTACTTAAAAATATATAAGATTTTCTATTTCAATCTTCATCTCTTTTATATTTATCACTAAAAACTGAATATTGTTAATAAAAATGACACTTTTAAATATATTATCACGTCGGATATACATAAATCCCTTTACCTAAATAATCTAAAACATAAACTCTATTATAAATAACTTAACAACATTCATGATATTTTTCCTATTGAAAACTTACCTTATTTTTTCTTGTTGGCATAACACCAAACCTGCAATTCAATATATCAAAGTTACGCAATCCTGTGAAATTTATGACCTTATTTTATTCTTTGTTACATTTTTTTTTCAAATTTTCTTACGGAATTTCCTTTATTTTTCGGTTGTCTGTCAATGTAAATTGATGTTTGGTAGAAAAAACAATGGAAAATTATTCCCAGTTGTTCAATTCTTCTTCCAGTTTTAAATTTATGCCTTTTTTTGGCAGCATGCAGTTATTTTTATGGATATATATGTACAACATATCACATCACATTTCGTAGTGCGAAGTTGATATTATTTTTTTTTTCATTTTCACGAAAGCTACTCGTTTTCTGATATGTAATTGTTATATGTGTTGTTTAATATAAACGTGCAATGTAACGTAATATAAGGTATGGGATATAAAGCTAAATATAAGTTTTTTTTTTTTTTTTTTTTTTTTTTTTTTACACACGTGGGATTGCACAAGTAATATAAAACAGTAAATATATATACATATTTTTGCACAATTTTTTAAATAGAAACTGTATAAGTTATTTAACCCATCACTGCACGATTTTTTCTATTTTTATGAAATAAAGAATATTTGCAATCTATATATCGGTCCAATGATGGGGAAAATAGTAAAAAAATTAAATTTCGGCCTTTCAGACAAAATTTGATATTTTATGGTGTATGCCTTATGTACACAATTAGGATTTAAAAATATTTTATTGCTATATTTTGAAACTAAATGATATTAAAATTATTAATTTTACCGGCTTAACCTTGCAACATTTTTTATATTAATATTTTAAGGTTTTCAGTAAAAATAATGAAAGTAATTTTTACCTAAATAGCTTGATCGATTTTTTTTTTGTTGTTGTTTCTGAAGACCAAATTCAAATTTTTTGTCAAATGAAGCGATTTGACATGGACAAAATAAGTGCTATTCAATCATTTGGACTGTTCTTGACTAGGGAGAGAGATCATATTGGTCAAATTCATGGCATATAATGAGAAGTATGTGCCAATAAGAGGAGATTGCGAACCTTGAAGAACTGGAATTCGGTATTCACTTCGGAGGCTCGCGGGAACGCCATGCAGGATCTACGGAGACTTCAAAGTGTGAGGTTCGAACAGCGTCCGATGTAATTTTGTCGGCTCATTCTGTCGAAATTTCAGTAGCTGGAACAGTTGTGAGCCGACCCCTAGAATGGTGGAGAGTGGCGGAGTTCGTTTTTACAAAAGGGCGACCGTGGAGGGAGGATGACGCGTCCCGAAGCGTTTTGTCTTTGGGGGGGGGGGGGGGGGTTCGTCCCATAGCATCTGTCGTGAGAGCTACGGTAACTTATCTTTGATCCTCCTTCGCAGGGAAACTAGCCGGAGGCTCGCCAGCTCATCGAATCTCAGGTAAACCCTCGGTCCGATCCAGGAGCTGCGTGTCTGTGCACTATCGAAGTTCTAAGCAGATTCTAAACATAACTTTCGAACGCAAGCCCCAGGATCGCCAGACAGCCTTGGGTGAGTCGCCCACTGGTGTACTGGTTAGTGGGACGCGTGGATTCTTTCTCTGTTCGTGTTTCCAGTTCTCCAGTCTGGCGGCGATCTCGAGACTGTTCGGGCGGATTCGGTAGGCATCTCTGGTTGATCGCCTGAGTCCGCGGGCCTTTGTGCGTTCGTCCACTGTTCGTGTTCCCGACTTGTCGGCTGATTGTGTGTTTCGGCAAGTAACAGGTAGCGGTCGCTATTGCACGGGAGTAGAGCACTTGTGCTCATTTACCCGGCGGCTGTGAGGTAAGGTAGAGGGGGTCCGGGCACTTGCCGACCACTCCCGGCGCTCCCGTTCTTGGGTGGTGGCAGTGGGTGGGCAAGGCCGGACTCCGGGCCTCCAACACCCTAGCCTGTCTAAGAGGAGTTTTCCGTTCCCTCCTGGGGTCGCTAACGGCACCTAAAGTCCTATCTCCCGGGCCTCCGTGTGCCAACTTAATCTCTGTTTTCGTTTCCCATATCTTTAACAGCTTTTTCTGTTACGGGTGTTTTTCTTCCATACAATTTGTCTCCGTCGTTTTCAAAATTTTTTCAATTATATTAGAAAGTGTTTAAAAAATGTGCTACCCGTAAGGCATGGTGACGTCACGGCGACGTCGTTGTGAAGTCACACTGTGACTTTGTGACCGTCGATGTGACGTCACGTGACGTCGATGTGACGTCATAGTGACTAGAATGCGAGGTCGTTATGGCCGTTTTAGAGGTCGTTTGTGACGTCACATTGTGACCACTCTGTGAAGTCACGGTGTGACAAATTTGTGAAAAGTGTGTCATTTGTGACTATTTTGGCATTAACTTTGTGACGAACCTGTGACGAAAGCGACAATGCTTTGAAGTCACACTGTGACCAATTTGTGAAATATGTGTCATTTGTGACGAACTTGTCATAAACACTGTGATTTCAAATGAAAATCAAATTTCAAATTAATTGCTTAAAAGACGCAAATAGTGAAAATGATTCCATGCTGGGACTCGAACCCGGGCCATCAGTACAGTGCACTGACATTCTACCGACTAAATCACATGGAACGATACCCAGGCTGAAAAATTTCTCACTATTACATGTTGGCAAGGCTACAAACCCAGCACAAGATGGAATATTTAGCGTGAGCCACCAACATGATGCAAACACGAAACTTAATTAAATCCAGCATCGATTGAAATTATATTAATACTTGGAAATTTTTCCAGCGAGAACCATTCGCTTTGCATACAATATTTCAAATGAAAATCAAATTTCAAATTAATTGCTTAAAAGTCAATTTTAATTTGAAATGTTGTATGCAAGGCGAATGTTTCTCCCTGGAAAAATTTCCAATTATTAATATAGTTTCAATCGATGCTGGATTTAATTAAGTTTCGTGTTTATCCCATGTTGGTGGCTCACGATAAATATTCCATCTTGTGCTGCGTTTGTAGCCTTGCCAACATGTAATAGTGAGAAATTTTACAGGCTGGGCGTCGTTCCATGTGGTTTAGTCGGTAGAATGTCAGTGTGCTATACTGATGGCCCGGGTTCGAGTCCCGGCATGGAATCTTTTTCACTCCTTTGCGCCTTTTAAGCAATTAATTTGATATTTGATTTTCATTTGAAATATTGTATATAAGGCGAATGATTCTCTCTGGAAAAATTTCTAAGTATTAATACAGCGATGAATTTTAAAATAAACTTTTGCTGTAAATATAAAATCTTATCTTTTTACCGTACTTTTTAGCAAAATATCGCTATTTTGGAGTCCTATTCTTCTAAAACATTTTAAATTTTTCCACTTAAAAAACAATGCTTATCAACTGCCATATTTTTTTATTAAGTTCTATGCTTGATATTGAGTTCAAGCTTGATATTTAGAATGTGTAAGTTTTTTTAATTTGTTGTTATTTGTCATTGCTTTATTAAATATGAACATGGAGACTAACGGATATTAATACAACTATTATTTATAGAGCGGCATGATAAGCGATATTTATTTAAATTTTTTATTCCCGTGTATATTGTATTTTGTGAATATGAGCTAAATAGATTTGGTATGTTTTATAGGAAAAGACTGATCTAGGAAATAGAAAAAAAAACGATTAAGAAAAATCATGCGTTAAGCATAGATTACAAAATACTTTCCAACACTTTCTGAATGCTTTAACAAGACATCGTAATTTAGGGAAATGACGTAAATAAGATAACTAAGTAAACATTTCAGAAAACGCATAAAACATTTGAAAAACTGATTTCAACAGTTACCGTCCATAGCCAAATATGTTTTCCAATTCTTTTGAACAGCCCTGTATTTGATCTGTAGGTTGATACACTGAAAAAAAAAATGAAGTACTCAAAAATGAGTAATCCGACGTACTCATATCGAATTGAATATTTTTGGATCAAAAATGAACCTATGCTTTCTCTATTTTGAAACATCACATGTTATAAAACCCAAACAAACGAATAGTTTTGTACCCTGTAATGGTTCATTTCATTTATAGCGGCATAGCGGCATAAATGATGTTTATTAATGTAAATATTAAATTATGCACAGCATTTTAAAAATAATTTAAAAGTACTTGGCAATAATGCTCTTGTCATAAAAATATTCGATTTGAGTATCTTGCTAAGAATTTTGCTATTTTTCTTAATAAATAATCAATTAAACATTTCTTGTTAAGAACTTTGAACGGGAAATAAATGTCAGTACATTTTTACTTTAAATTTTAGGTTGTTTTTTTTGGGGGGGAGGGGGGGGAGTGCATAACGATTCATATTTCATCACAACCATGGAATAAAAAATGAATACATGTGTTTCTCAACTTTGAGTACATTTGGATCGGAGCTATTTTGAGTATGTGACGCATTTAAAATTGGGTACTTCTTACTCAATTTTGAGTACCCATTTTTTAAGTGTATATATACTATATAATGGGAAAATTTAGTTTAGCAAGAAAACGCCTAACAGGTTGAAATTCTTTTTCAGCAATTTATACTAATGTAAGGAAAGATACTTGAATACTTTTGTACAACCCTGTAGTTTACCTAGAATCTTTATTACACGCTACTATTTAGTTAAAATTTAATTCAAACTAAGACACTCTTAAAACTGCTGAAATCACATTTCCAGAAATTATCATTTATAGACGGCCTTGTATCCATTTCCTTGCGTGACCCTGTGTATCATTTTATCCATATTCTACAAACATTTATTGGTAAATTAAATGCAGTTCAGCAAAAAAAAAACATAACTCATTTAAAAACCACCTTTAAGCAATTTGCGCCCATACCCAGTAATCCTTACGAATACTTTTGTGTAGCCTTGTATAGGAATTATAGCATTTATATACACGATACTATGCATAAATATAGTGAATCATAAAAGCGCATATCATAATTAAAAATACATTTCCAGCAAACATCGCTAATGAACAGTACTTCGGATACAATATAGTATCTGAAATATTTTGGGTGTCCCTGTAAATGCTATATACGTATTATTCGTATTATAAATGAAATAATTTATAGTATCTAAACCTAAGCGACATACATCAATTTCATTATATATGAAATAGATTAACATAATTAAAGTATGCTGCAAACAATTCCCTCCACCCCTATATCATTATGTATTTGAATTCCTTTTTTAGCCCTGTAAATGAACAATAGCTATTCTGTGCATCGCATAGTCAACAGAATGCATATTTTAGTGCCCTTCATAAATGCATATAAATTTTATTATGTTTGAAAGCGTGCGTAAAATCATTAAAAATCATTTGAAACGATTTTTTTCCATAGGCCGTAATGTAACGGAAAACTTTTGGCTGGCCCTGTAAATGAACAAAGCATGCTACAAACTTCATTACAAATAGGTACCGTGCTATAGTAAACGTCAATAACATCCAAAAATTTCAGGGCAATCCGAGTATATTTTCGGGAGTTAGAGTGCGGACAGACTGCTAGACGCAGAGACAAACCTAAGTCATAAGCACTTTTCAACTTATGTCCTTATGTATCCTGTATTATATGAACTTTTAAAAAATATATACTAAAGCAGTTTAATCTATAACTTCCTATCAGGCATGAAAAACACTTTATTTCAATGCTTAAATATCATATTTTACTTTTTAGTGCCAATAATTACGTGTATCATAAACGTAGAAAATGAATTTACAATAGACGAAAATTTAATAACCGATTCAGAATGTCTATAATTAAATGTTTGATTAAAATCACAAGCACAAAAATTCTTACATACAATTTAAAAAAATAAATATACCAATTTGAAAAACACTAAAAATAATAATTAGTATTTATAATTGTACTATTAAACAACAGCAAAATACAATAAATAAATTAAATGCACTATTAGATTTAACAATATCTCAAAAATATTTCCGTATGGTATAAGGAATTACTATTATTTCATAATTTTGGCAAATGTTAAATCTGAAAACATTGGTTTGAAGATTTAGGATTTAAAATATTATTAGCACTAAAAGAAAATTCTTTCACATGTTTCACTACTGTAATATGTAAAAATATATTTTCCCAGTATAATGTTAATTTCTAATCTGAAACAGTTTCGTAATCTCATGATAATCGAACATCATATTTAACCCCAAAATAATAATAACTATAAGTGTTCAAAAAGTAAGTAATCAAAAAATAGTAAGAAGCCGATAAAATAATTCCAAATCATTGTCGTTCCGTACATTTTCAATCTCAAGTAAGAGTAAATTAATGTTTATATTAATTCCAGTATGAACGTAAGCCTGAATCAGTCTCTGCGCAGATTTTTTTTTTTTTTCAAGAGATGGCAGATTAAGATATTTTTCTTTACAGTTATCGAATTGAAAAATATCGCTTCTGACATAAAGATCAGTCTCTTACAAATATAACATAAAACTATTTAACTCATAATATACAAATCAGGAACAAAATATTTAAATTAAATAACACTTACATATACGTTCCATTAATATCCGTGTATCCTAAAATGGTCATTTCCTTATCTTAAAGTGTTGTAGACTTGGTGATGTTCTAAAAACAGTGAACAATTTCCCGCGTCTTCTCATATTTATTTTTCTGTGGGCAGACGATTTTCAAGCAGGTGTTCTGTTACAGATTATTTGTTTTTGTATACAAGAAATATTGAACTTGAATGCGCAGTAATTTTCTGAAAGTATCGTTAATTAAAATTTTGTATTTGAAGACATGTCCTATATATTTAACCTTTTCTTTTTATCCGTACCAAATAATTCAAGTTAAATGTATTGTAAAGTTCCTTTTTTCTAAATAATCATAATAATAATATTCTTAATTAGAGTTTATTAGATAAAACATTGTTTAAATTTTTAAAAGGTGTAAAAATAAATTTAATGGTATTAACGACCCCCCCCCCCTTTTTCTTCTTCTTTTTTTTAAAGTAAAGTTTGTTTTGCACAAATTTTGTATATTTCTTTTATTTTCGGAAAATGCTAATTTTATTTAAAAAGTCTGAAAGAAGTAGAATTTATGACTTGAATGCAAATTATAAAAATATTCTAAAGCAAGAAATGCATAGATGACTAAACTCTGAAGACTCTTTCTACGTGCTCATTAAAAGGTGCAGATTTAACTGTAATAGAAAATTTTTAGTTTGAAACCACAGAAGTGTTTCGAATAATCCTGGTCGGTAAAAAAAGAAAGAAAGAAAGAAATTTCCTCCCAGCAAACTAAATATGTAAAGTGTATAAATTTAATAATCCTAATTCTAAATATATTATCCAAATGCTAGATAAAATTGAAATCATGAAAAAGTATACATTCACTGTCTTAGATATCAAATGGATAAAATATAGCCTGAAAATTTAGTTTATTAATGCTTGTATCGTGCACTTTATTTATTATGCCACCCCCCCCCCTCTCCCCTTTAGTGACAGAATTTACCATTTGCTATCCACTAATATATTTTCATTCCTTATGCCGCTATAACTCGTGACTGCTTAAAATATTTCTCTTCATTTTCAAAGATTTTTGAAGTTCATATTTTTGTCACACTGTGACTTACAATATAGTGGGTTTTTTTGTCACATATGTGACGTGACGTACGTTACATAGCAGTGACATAACAGTGACGTCACAGTTTTTCTTAATTGCCAGAAAAATATAATTTTACAGTAAATAACATGTTTTAAAGAATTTTCGCAATTTTTTAAAGTTTTCTAAGAAGTTCACATCTCAGTCACAATGTGACATCACTGAGTGGTGGCATTTTGGTCACAGATGTGACGTGACCACAGTGACTTACAGTGACGTCACAATGACGTCACTGTGACCATGCATGCTATGAGGGTATGTTGGAAAAAAAATATGCTACGAATAATCAAACGCAAAACATTAAGTATTGAAGCAGTGTTGACTCCCAGGAGCCTTGAAATAACAACCCCCACCCCCCGGAAGGTTTGAGATATTATGCGGTCTGATGCGGAAAATGTGTAATTCCACCCTCTAGAGCTATAAAAATTGCCCCCCCCCTCATGGAACCGCAAATATCTCCCAGGTGGAATATGTTTTAATTAAACTCTATAAATCAAATACGCCATACGAATAAAGAATTCAAAGGAAATAAATACAAATACATACAAGATAAAGGAAATTGCAAACAAAATGTATTGCATTAACATGTAAAAATATTTTTATGTTTATCTAGGCCTAAACTGTATAAAGAAATTGATCTAGATATACAAAAAAAAAAGTAAATAATAAAAAAAAATAAATAATAAAAAATAAATAAATAAATAAATAAATAAATAAAAAAACTTGCACGGAGGTAGTAATCAATTATAAAATATTAAAAAATGAAAAAAAAAATAGTGTAGAAATCGTACAGACCTCGAAAGTCATTACTTACTTTTCAAATTTATGATCGTACTGGTCCAATTTAAGCGACTTAAATTGGCTCAATTAAGGCAACTGCGCCCTTTTTTAAAACAGATAATCTCAAGATTAAGAACAAAAACTAAATAAACAAATCCGCGTGAAAAATATGCGCAATAAACAGATGAATTTAGATATGTATATGAAAACATAACAACTTACGTTAGTTTTAATGAATTCACTTACGTTTAGTAGGAAAAAATTAGATCAAAACACTACTTTCAGGTTTTTTTAATTTGTCTAAAAGCAGCGCGTGGTAGACGGGAGAGTCTTCTAATCTTAAATGACGTCATTTTGTTGAGTAGGATTTCAGTGGTAGATGACGTCTCTTTCTTTAATTACCGGCAGAATAGCAACGGTCCATTTAAAGCGGCGGTCCAAATACGGCTACTCTCCCCTATATCTAAATAAATATGAAAGTCATTGCTTATTTTATAATAGATGTTATTAAAACCAGTTTGTCAAAGAATTCTTTTCAGATGCGTAATATTGCGATCTCTTGAATACCGCCATTTCTTCTTCTTCACTTGGCACAACTAGTTTATGTGTTACCCTGTAGACAGTGCGACCTGTCTGGAAGAGAACCTATGTGGATCGTTTTGCCCGCTAGGATCATTTTAGGCCACCTTCCCTTACATTTACATTCGTAATTTCCTGTTGATTGTATGAATGTCTATAGTATATCTTGCATTTCGGATTACACTGTGATTTCATTAGGAAAACAACAGTTTGGAAAATGATTTTCTGTTATCTTAAATAGCAATATTTAGTACTTACGTACAAACCACGAAACATCTGCATCTGGTGGATAAGTTGAATGAAATCGCATGTACGAAAGGAACTTATGGAAATGTAGAATTAATATATTATATCTATCTGATGTCTAATTTAGAAATACATATATATATATATATATATATATATATATATATATTACAATTTTAGTTTCGTATGTACGAAAGGAACTTATGGAAATGTAGAATTATTCTATTATATCTACCTGATGTCTAATTTAGAAATACACATATATATATAGTTTACAATTTTAGTTTCGTAAAAACTGCTTTAATTGTCATTATATAATACTTAGTTATAAAATCTTTTATAAATATATGCTAATTTACTTGACATGAAAAGCATACTAAGTGATCAAACATAGCCACATTTGTAGATATGTGGCTATATTTGTAGTATATAGGCTATATTATGTAGTATTTGTAGATAATTATTCATAATGATGTCCATTGCCAATTGACTAAATAACAGACACGATTTGGCGTTAAAAAATATTGTTTGTATTAGTCTTTTAATAGTTACTACATTCAATTAAACAGTAATATTACTATCATTAGGGTTTCGTTCATCTCACGAAACCCTATTCGTCTCGCTCCTCTGTCTGTCCGTCTGTCTGTCCGTCACAGAGCCCGTTCTCAGAAACTATAGATGTTGTTGGAGACATGAAGTTTTGGGTACTTATAGTTTAATACCTCACATCATACGACAAATCATAAAATTTTGAAAAAGTCGTACATTTAACCCTTTGGGCTCCCGCATGTTTATTTTAAACAATTCTTTCTAAGTGAGCTCCTAATTACGTTGGAGACATGGAATTTTGGGTACTTATAGCTGAACACCTCACATTATACGACAAATGATAAAATTTTGAAAAAGTCGTATATTTAACCCTTTAGGCTCCCACATGTGTATTTTAAACAATTCTTTCTAAGTGAACCCTAATTAGGTTGGAGGAGTGAAATTTTTAATACTTATAGCTGAATACCTCACATCAAAAGACAAATCATAAAATTTTGAAAAAGTCGTACATTTAACCCTTTGGGCTCCCACGTGTGTAATTTAAACAGTTCTTTCTAAGTGAACCCTAATTGGGTTGGAGGAGTGAAATTTTGCATACTTATAGCTGAACACCTCTCATCAAATGACAAATCATAAAAGTTTTAAAAAGGTCTTACATTTAATTCTTTTTCCTACCACATGTGCATTTTGCACAATTCTTTAAAAGTGATCCCCTAATTAGGTTGGAGGCAGGGAATTCTGTATGCTTATAGCTGAATACCTGAGACAACACAACAAATCATAAAATTTTGAATTTTTTTTTATATATAACCCTTTGGGCTCCAACATGTGTATTTTCAGCAATCCCTTATAACAGAATTCCTAATTCAATTGGAGACATGAAATTTTGTAAAGAAATATTAAACGAAACCCTCTGTGCGATCTGTGATCACACTTACCCACTTGTTTTTTTACTTTTTCTGAAACGTATGTTGCAGACAATTATGCAGTCCCATTAGAATGTAGTATAAATTACAAAAGATAAATAACATTTTATTTCCTACAGCTACACTTAATGCTCTCTATTTTGTAATCGGGATTATTTGAATGATTTTTCATACGCTATGAAATGCATTTCATTAGGAACTGATAAAAAAATAATTACATGTGTATCATGTCAAATAACTTAAGTGTTCAAACAAACTGTTTTATATTATTCGAAAAAAAATGTCATCAAATCATTTTATCAAGCGGTAGGTACATAATTTAAAATTATTAAAAAATTTCTACTTACAAATTACAAAAGTTTTAACACAATTTCAAATTTTTAGGAATTATTTAATATTTCCTTTAGAAAATTTTAGAATCCATAATTTAAAATTTAACTTCATTATTCAAATACGCCCTTTTCTTTTCAATAAATTAGAAATCATCTGAGTACCTGTAGAATTGCAATGCAACATGAAAAAAATGTTTTATATTTTCCGAAAGAATGAACCTAATTTAAAGAAAAAGCACAAAGCTTAATTCGGGTACTTCTCCAGCAAATCTATCAAACGCTTTTTGAGGCAATGTTAAATTTAAAAAATGGTCTATTTATTTATATGTAACTTAAATTTCTTCATAGTTAATCATTGTATTAAAATAACTAAACGTTTTGTAACGTCGGATATATAAAATTAACAAATCAAGCAGGACGGTCGTTCTGCCAAGCCAAGCTGAAAAAAATGCTAACCCCGCCAAACAAACAAACGCCAAGAATAACGACAAGATACCGTAACTGCTTATTATACTGTAGACAACTTCACCATGTTAAATGGACGAAATATGCCGCGTAAAATTTCCCATATCAAAAGAAGCAATCATCGCACAAAAATAAAACCAACACCAAAAGGACCTAATAAAGAAGATATTCAATTTGAGATCAAATGCATCCTCATAAATTAATTATAAACAGAGATATAGATTTTTTTAAATAACGTCGAGATACTGAAAAGGACAGATTTATTTTCTTCGTCACAACTTATGTTTCAATCGAGCTAGAGACTTAAATAACGGACAGAAAAAAGTAAGGATTGATTTTTTGGATAGATATTTACTCAATCTACGTGCTTTTATAAAATTCAGCTTTAAAAACATTATTTTTATATTCATAATTAGAGAAAAACTGTTAATTAGTTCTAAAGTTTACAAATTATGCCAAATAGCGATAAACCCGCCAAAATATTTTAGAAATCTTATACTTTTACTTTATATTATCCTTTTGCATTGATTTCATCGAAGATAACTATGGCTGAGATTCAGATAGATTTTTCGCTGTTAGCGAAATGAGTTTGACCAATCAGAAGCCTGCATGTTTGAGAATATTTGCTGTTTCTGGATCCCGGTCTATGTCATGAAAGTTTTGAGTCAGTTTTTTAGTGCCGTGCATGAAGTGCAATGTTTGTAGAAATGTAGGCTAGGATCCAGATAGATTTTTCGCTGTTAGCGAAACGAAAATCACCAACCAATAGCCTGCATTTCTGCAAACAGCGAAAAGTTCACAAAAATGCAGGCTTCTGATCGATGAAGTTCGTTTCTCTAACAGTCAAAAATCTATCTAGATTGGGCCCAATGGAGGATATTCCAAATATGGGTTTGAGGCTGAAAAAAGTCACGTGATACCGGTAATTTATCCAAGGAGCTTCTAACTGATAAAAAGGGAAGATACTACTACTTTGCCTCATGAACCGTTTCATTGGCTAGCGGGGATTTACATTACACGTCTACGGAGCCTTCCCTTCTTTACGATAGAAGTTTTTACCTTGACCACGTGATCAAAATGTAGATGGAATATCCTCCATTATGTTGAACACAATTTTGCATTTCCACATCCAGGAACGGTATTGATTGTCATAACAAAAATACATATTCGAAACTATTTAAGGCACTGATTCTGAACTCCTTTTCTATACATTTCGATATTAAAGAAGTTGTTGTTTCCATAGTAACAGTAATTTTCTGTATTGCTTTCTCTAAAACACAAATACAGAAATTTAACAAAGAGCGCTCAGAATCAACACCATAACAGAGAGCCTTTATACATAAGAGTGGTGATATATGCACAGAAAGCATGCTCATTTCAAGTATTTGCCGAAAGTATGGCTACAGCGTCTAGAATACCTTGTGTGGAAATATGCTATCCAAACAACGCTAAAAATTTGTATCCCTTAAATGTGCGACGATACTGCTAAAATCCCAAGTATCGATCACAGCGACATCTGCGGCATTTAGTATTACATTGTGTAGACTAGCAATATCTTGAAGTTTGAGAAAATATCCTGCAGATGTCGCTGTGATCTGTATATTTCAGCAGCATCGTTGCACAGTTAAGGGATACAATATTTTAGCACTTTTTTAAGTATTACAGAGATAGCCGATTTCCACACTATATATTCTAGGTGCTATAGTACGGCAATCCACTTTCTTGAATAGAGGCTATTCTATCTACGTTATGATCACGTGGTCAAGGCAAAAATGTCTAACGTAAAGAAGGGAAGGCTCCGTCGACGTAATGTAAATCCCCGCTAGCCAATGAAACAGTTCACGAAAGAAAGCAGTAGTAGTTTCCTGTTTCCCTTCTCATCCGTTAGAAGTTCTTTAGGTAAATTACCGGTACCACGTGACTTTTTCAGCCTTGAACCCATATTTGGAATATCCTCCATTAGACGATACGCGCATGGACGAGCTTTATTAGACTAGGAAAATAATTCAATATGCATTAGCCTGACGATAATGACACGCTCGCAAAGACCTTTAACGATTTGTTTTTATCACTCCTACCAATAAACATTTATTGGCCATATGTCGTTACTTCGTTATAGCGACACACTTGTTCCTAACTGGATCCCGGCCTTAATGTATCAAAATACGGAGTTTGCTTTCTGTACTATTCCTGAGCTCAGTTATAACGTCTAGAAATATAGGTCGAGATCCAGGTACATTTTTGCAAACAGTGAAAAGTTAGCAATAATTCTGGCTTCTGATTGGTCAATCTCGTTGCGATAACAAAGGAAAATCTACCTAGATCATGGTCATTGTGTGGAAACCGGCTATTCTAGTAATACTTTAAAAATTGCTAAAAATTGAATCCCATAAATATTGAAAAATACTGAATGACAAATGTCGATAGCAGCAACATTTTCTAGATCTTCTCTGAGCGAAACGTTTTCTCATTTGATGTCTTTTGAAATAGTTACGTTGGAATTACCATATGTCGCTGTGATCGACATTCATCGTTCAGCCTCGTTCAACATTCATGGGATACAATTTTTTAGCACCTTTTTAATAAGCCGATTTTTAAACTATATCTTCTAGATACTATAGCTCCGTTATAGGCCTAGATTATATGTTGTAGAAATCGACTATCCCAGCAATGCTTAAAAAAGCGCGGAAATAGTGAATCCCTTAAATGTACAACGATGTTGAATTCCAAACAGTCATTTGAAGCGACATCTGCAGGATATTTTTTAAAGAAGAAAGAGACACGTGTAAACACCGCTATAGCGTCTAGAATACATAATGTGGAAATTTGCTATCCAAGCAGCGCGAAAAAGTTGAATCCCTTAAATGTGCACTGACGCTGAAATCCAGGGAGCTGATCACATCGACATCTGTGATATACCTTCAAAGTAAACATCGTATTATTACAGCGGGCTTGACGCCAAGCACACAGGTCAGATGTATGTTAATAAAATGAAAAAAAAATCTACAGCGTCTATACCAAATTATAGCGCCTTGAATATATAGTGTGGAAATTGGTTGTACCTGTAATGCTTAAAAAAGTGCTAAAATATTGTATCCTTAAATGTGCAACGATGCTGCTGAAATATACAGATCGCAGCGACATCTGCAGAATATTTTCTATAACTGCAAGATATTGCTAGTCTATACAATGTAATGCGAAAATCCCGCAGATTTCGCTGCGATCGACTCTTGGGATTTTAGCAGTATCGTCGATCATTTATGGGATACAAATTTTTAGCGTTGTTTAATAAAATATTTCCACACTAGGTATTCTAGACGCTGCTACCAAATTGTCATGAAGTTTTAGGAAATATCCTGCAGATATCGCTGTGATCGACTCATTCGATTTCAGCATCATTTGAAATTTAAGAAATCAAATATTTTAGAACTTTTTAAAGTATTACTGGGATAGCCGATTTCCACACTATATATTCTAGGCGCTGTAGCATCGCGGTAACCTGTCTTTTTCCTTTACCTCGGAGTAGATGAAGTCATTTGTAGCTATTCCTAAACTGTGGCCAACAACATATAAGGCCAGTTCATAACGTCACACGGAGTTGATTATCTGTACACGGCAATGGACAAAAAAAAAAAAAAAAAAAAAAAAAAAAAAAAAAAAAAAAAAAAAAAAAATCGGCGCGCAGCTCTGTACTAATCATCGTGTAAAGATGATACAACTCTGAGGCTAACGAAAAAGAAAAGACAGGCGACAGGCTACCGCGGTGGGTCCGATTCTTCTTTTTTTACAGACCGCTGGAGTCACGTGATGCTCGAATGCACCAAACAAGGTGCGTGAAATGAGCATCACGTGACTCCAGCGGTTTGTAAAAAAAGAAGAATCGGACACACCGCGGTAGCCTGTCTTTTTCGTTAGCCTCGATCCAACTCCGTGTGACTTTTAAACATCATGAACTGGCCTATTATGTCATTGGTCGCGCTAACATCCTCCCTCCTGCGTCCACCGTATATAGCGGCATCTTGTACTGGAGACTGCTAAATGGGCTGCTATCGGTCAAAATCAAGAGAGTAAAGGGTAGAAGAGAGGGAAAGAACTCTTTTTTTTTTGGTAACTAGTTTTTCACACGGGAAGATTGACATGTCTGTTCCTCTCCTTTCATAACTTCATGGTGGTGAAATAAGCCAAAGCCTCCTAAATATTTGAGAAAGTCTTGACTCGCGTCACGAAAACATTACACAAAGCAGGCAAAGCAAAGAAACAAAATCATTCATTGGTTCGTGAATATGATCGAGCCAATGAATTATTTTTCTTCTTTGTTTTGACTGCTTTGTGTGACGTTTTCCTGACACGTGTCAAGGCTTTCTTCAATATTTAAAGGGCGTTGAATAGGCCGGGATCAAGATAGATTTTTCGCTATTTGCGGGATGAGATTGATCAATCAGATGTCTGCATTTTTCCGAACTTTTTGATGTTTGCAGTAAACACCGAAAAGCCTGCAAGGATGGAGGCTACTGATTGGTCAATGTAATTTTACTAACAGTGAATAATTTATCTGGATCCCGGACATTAACTTTGGTTGGTTAAAACAATTTTGAATAAAATCAAATCAGGAAGTCAATGTTTGTTAACTTTTCTGGTTAGTTTAATTGAAATCTTCCTCGTCTATTACCGAAAACTGAGTTACCGTACTTTGGACAAAAAATTGAATATGAGTACACGACTTGTGCATATGTCACCACTCTAACACAATGTTGCCAGATGGGCTACTTTTTTAAATTCAGATACTTGATTGGAACCACTTTTTTGAAATTGTAAAATGCGCCTTATTTAATGACATATTAATTAAGGCGAAAACAAAGGGAATTTTACCGTTTATAATAAGTGCTGGCCATCAAGAAATCTGAATTTAAAAGAAAGTAGCCCACTGGCAACACTGCTCTAACATATAAATGTTCTCTGTTATGACCATGATTCTAAGTGCAGTTGGTTAAATTTGAGTATATGGGCATTAGAGAAAGCAATAGTGGCCCACCGTGGCTGAGTGGATAAGACACCATGCCGCTAATCACTTGAGAGCGTAGGTGGAAGCAGATTCGAATCCCGCCGTGATCCGCATGTGATATGATGCATGTGTTCAATAAATCAAACAAACAAACAAACAAGCAATAGTGAAAGGTACAGTTGGCATGGAAACGACGACTTCTTTAATTCGTATAGAAAATTAATGAATAGTAGTAAATGACTCAAGTTTAAAATGTAGGCAAATGGTCTGGAAATATCAATGGCTCCCAACTAGTATTTCACAAAATTAATTTAATAGATTTACATGATGTATAACTTCATGCAACAAGACTTATGTAGGTTAAGGGTTCTTCCTGACACCCCCCTCAAAAAAGGAAATAAGATAGAAAGATATAAGAATTTGGATAGCTTCAATATGTCTGTGATCTTTTGTCAGAGTTCAGAAAAAGAGTCTGGGCATTTAAAAAAAACAAATTTGACGAACGATAAGACTATAGATTTCAGGCAATTTTTAACCGAAAAATATTTAATTCTAATGCATATGCGGCTTTAATAATAGACTATTAAAGATAAACAATTTAGGGGAAATTTTATAGTAAATTAATATCCTCACATTTATGCAAATAGGTATGGATAAACAGACTTGAGTAAAAATACATATTTATTTTTTCTTCTCTATAACACGATCTAGATGAAGATGAAGTTATATGTACAGTTTATATCTTTAAATTTTTAGATTTTTTTATCAAAAATGTTCCTTTATTATGTCTAGAATTGCTAGATTTACAGATCTTCGATTCTTTAGATGCTTGCGGGGTTTCATTCTCGGATTAACCGTAGGTATTTGTAAGGGTTAATTTATTTTGCAAAACCGTCAGCAATAAAAAAAGTTAGAAAAAACAATTAACTGACAGACTAACTGTAAATATATATTTTATTTCGACTCTGTTTTTTACTAAATTTTCATCTTTCGTAGAAAATTTTAAGGAGATATAAATTGAGAAAGACTGATACTCTGAAAGAAGAAATTGACTTTCCTTACTTTTAAATTATTAATCACTATAAAAAATGAATGATAGGTAAACAAAATGTATAATATTGTGTTTGCTCCCTGCTTATAAAGGCTATACAAGGACTAAGTTTAATTTGAGCTAGTAGAATTATTTGAATTATATATCATTTGTTTTAAAAAAAGAACTGATATCTACTAAAAAACAACTTTTCAAAAGTAAAAAAAAGCCAAGCAAAAAAAAAAGAAAAAAGGTGAAAGTTGTGGCTAAAAAATAGTGTGATATCAAATTTCCAAGCTTATATTATGGTACTTATTTAACATTTTTTGATAAAAATTTACCATATGTAAGTTGAGTACCTAAGTATGCGTTGATAGAAAGCCTTTTCTCCTTTACTTAAATACATCATAACGTGTTTCTGAAAATTAATTTTTTTTAATTATGCATGATCGGCTTGGCGGCCATCTTTCCATATTTTACACAAATTTCTAAGCACTCAAGCTCGTAACATGTTTGCATTATTAAGAATTTCGAACTTCTAGTTTTAGCTACAGACAGATAAATTAAGAAAGTTTTTTATTTTGAAAAAACAAATTGATTTTTACTGCTTTAACTAATTAATTAACCCCCCTCCCAAAAAAGAGAATCATAAGATGAAACCTGAAGTTACTTCAGCTTTATTTTTAGACACAAATTTTTAGGCACTCATTTCCATAAATTAAAAGAATAAAATGTTTGCTTTAGTAACAATTTCGAACTTCCAATCTTAACAATGAACTTGTGTGCTTAGAAATTTGTGTAAAATATGGAAAGATGGCCGCCAAGCCGATCTTGCATAATTAAAAAAAATTAATTTTCAGAAACACGTTATGATGTATTTAAGTAAAGGAGAAAAGGCTTTCTATCAACGCATACTTAGGTACTCAACTTACATATGGTAAATTTTTATCAAAAAATGTTAAATAAGTACCATAATATAAGCTTGGAAATTTGATATCACACTATTTTTTAGCCACAACTTTCACCTTTTTTCTTTTTTTTTTGCTTGGCTTTTTTTTTACTTTTGAAAAGTTGTTTTTTAGTAGATAAAAAATACTAGTATTAATCAGAAAAACAATTTAAAATTACGTAAATATACAATTATACCTGCAGGCATTTCGGAATAAGTGTTAGCGCCTCATCAGTGCAAGTACAAACAGATGACAAGGCAAATACATATCACGTTTACCGTATAATTATTGACTGTAAAAATGATATGTAAATGTCTGGTCATCAGTATGTTTTGCACGGATGAGGGGCTAAAACTTAACCCCAAACGTCTGCGTTTTTAATTTTATATGAGCATTATCACAATATTTGGACTTTTAAGCGAAATTCATATAACGTCCCATGCTTCTGATGCTGATTTTTAAGCTTTGAGCTGTCTGTATAAAATTGTTTCAATAAAAGTAATTCGATGTATTTTTCCCCCAAAACTGGGGCAATTGTTTTTAGATAATTATGTGGCAAAAAATTAACCTGCAAGCATTTTTATGGTAGTTATTATTATTTTTTAAATATGTCCCTGGGTTTTAGATTCTGCACCATCCCTCTTCTAAAATTATACAGAAAATCACTTCAGATGCGGAAACATAATTTTTTTTTCAAGTTTTTTCTCATGCAGAAGTATGCTAGAGAAAGAATGAAAAAAATTCTTTGAAGGAAATTTACTGCAGAATTAAAATCACCATTTAAATATCAATTTCAAGCATTGTGGCTTTATTGATTGTCTTACAGTCCCCAAGGTTTATTCCTGCATTTTTCGAGATAATTATTTATATTTTTATTTAATCTAATGTAAATAACTATTTTTAAAAATCAATGAACATTGTTGCTATCACTTAGTCTTAACATGATTTTCCTAAATATAGATCGGTAATTTTCCTTACCGTCCCATGATTACCATCTCTTTTTTTTCCCCTTTCCGTCACTTTTTTTCCTTTAACGTTCTTTTTTTCCCTGACCATCCCTTCTTTAACACCCCTTTAAGACAATGCTATACCAAACTTTTGTACTAAAAATTCTATATTGTTATTATTTCTTATTTCAATGTCCTGTGGGTACTGTGCTAATTCATTATAAGTAAAAATTTAGAAGAAAATAAAAGTTATTGTGGTAAAATGGTAAGGAAAATTAAGCTCCTAAGTTTAACTTAAACCTCAAGTTACTCAAGCGCCTCAACTTAAACCTAAGTTAAATAAAAACAAATTTCGCTGCTGATCACTTTTTCTTTATTTTGAATCATTAAGGCATTCGTCTACCAGTTTAAAAGTTATTTTATTAAATTTAATTTCACCAGAGTTTTATTCATGTAAGTTAAAAGTTTGTAAGAATGTGTCATATTTATGTAATTTTAACATTTTTGTCTGATTAATTTTAGTATTTGCTCTATTTTTTTTATCTTTGTAAACTAAATCCGTGTGCTGAAGCTCAACGACTGTGCTGTGTTTAATGGAATGATTTTATTACTATTATAATTGTCAAAGATAAAAATGTAAAATAAAGAAAGTCTTAGTTCCATGAGGGTTTCAATGCATTCTGTCTTACAACAATGTAATAATTTTTATAAACATTTAATGAATGAATTAGAAAAATGTACGTAAATTTCGGTTTTAAGCCTCTTTATTCTATTGGTTAGCTTTATATAAAAATAGTTCAATGGATTGTAACTCAGTTAATCGACAATAAAAAAAGCATCTACAAAATCTAGTAAAATCTGCATTTTTCATAACGGAAAATTATAGCTAAATATTAAGCTGCAAACTATTGTGTTACCAAAAAAGGTTCCTTCTTATTTAGGGGAGGGTAGTACACAGTGAGACGAAAATTATTATTAGTTAACGAATGGCGACGATTTTTATTTTTTTTAAACAAATTTGCTACATCATTAAGCTACACAAATACGCTACACATCAATGTATAAATGGTTTCAAAAAAATTATTTATAAAAGAACAGATGTAGTATAACGGAGTATCGGTAATTGTCTCACTGAGTACCACAAGTGGTACACTGTGAGACAATGTATATAATTTCATAAATCATACATTTTTACACTCTGTCAATAATTTTCTGCAGCTTACGATTTCTAATTAATGGTTCTAGATTTTCAAAATATCAAAAATATGATCCTCGGGTGGGCAATGGCAGACACAGGGCTACTTTTATGCAAAATTTCAGCCACTTACATTTAGTATATTTTCCTAGTCATCGCACGCCCACATATACACATAGAGAGAGAGAACCCCCCTACCCCTTCTTTTATTATTAAATATCGTTTTTAACATCTGATCCACATAGTAAGAACACAATGAGCCACGTCTCACTGTGTGCCATAAATGTGTGCCTATCTGTATACTTTCGTTATGTTGTAACAAGATGGATGCCACATCTGTTACACCAATTTCATCGCTTTAAAAAGTTTATGTCGTTTTGTCGCAATAGTCTATTATTAGAGATAGCTCGTTTTGGTTAAGTAAATATATGTCATATTGAAAGAAATAAACTCTGAAATAGACGTTTATGTAATTTCAACCTCTATAAAATAAGGTATTATTTACGATTTTGTCGGACGAGTAACTGAAGTGCCGAAACTACATTCACGTGTTGCATAAGATGAGGTCGTTATGTTACAACTATATGTCAAAGTGGCTGCTGTCTTACTGTGTACTCTTCTCCCCTATATGTAAGGCAAATTTAAGATATTTTCTTTAATACTTATTTTATTGTATTTACATTATAACGGAGATTTTGGCAATAACTTATGAATATATTATTTTTTAATTGAATAATATTAAGGAATAATTTCAAACCGTAAATCAGTAATGTTTATAGTAATAATACGAAAAAATAAATTAGTGATTTCTTAATAACATTTTATATGAAATTAAGAAATATATATAAAATACACCTAATTTGCTGATAAAAGAAAAAGTTTCTTTTAAAAAGTGGTTGTTATTATATATCAGATCTTTCAAAACTTGATCATTAGAAAACAAAAGAAAATATTTACTTTTTATAAAATGTCAATGGATTAATAAGTTGAGTAAAATTAGTTATGATCCTTATCAATCATTTATTTCATACGGAAAATTTATTGCGGAATAAAGAACCTGTTTTTTTGACAGATTCTAGTTTCAAGTCTTATGATTGTCATTAATGATACATTATATTCTCTACTGAAACGTAATAGTTTGACCAAAAAAGCATAATATATAACAGAAAAAAAATCGAACAAAGAAGTATAATTTTGCTGATCGTCATATTTGACATTTCTATAAAAGTTATAGTATTTTGTTCTCAATTACACTACGTATTATAAGAAAAAAATTATTCTTACAATACTTCTTTTATTGAATTTAATTTGTAACTGAGATCTAAGAATTATACTTTTATTGTCTATTTTCTCACATATTATCACATATGTGAGTAAAAAATACTGTTATTTTACTTTAAAAAATGATTTTCCAGGCAATATTTTTTTAAATATTAGTAATTCAAATTGAAGCAATATTTAATCAAATCTGTCACATAATGGAAAATGAAGAGTTCTTAGGAGCCCATACCTGTCAATCGGAAAAAGTCGAACGCTAATGGTAAATCTATAGGAGCGTTATTTTCAAATTTCTCTCTCAAAATTTAATATTTTTCAATGCTTTTTTTTTGCATAGTTTAACTGAGGATGATCTACAATCGGGCTAGTTTTTTCTTTTTCGATATTGGTTATAGTTTTTTTCATAATAGGACAATTTCAATTTCGAAACCTGTTCCGAAAGTATGAAATCGAAATCGAAAAAATAAAAAATATCCCTGCTGTAGATCGCTCTCAGCTATCCTAAGAAAAAAAATCATTAAAAAATATTAAAATTTGAGCGAGATTTTTGAAAATAACGCTTCCACAGATTTAGCATTAGAGTTTTCCGTTCTTCCGGTGGCTGAAGTGGACTCTTAAGATGACACAAAAATTCACACAGATATATATCCTGTTAAATGACTTTCGAGTTCAGTGGTCACATTCTTTAACAAACTATGACAATCTTTAAAACTGGAAAAAATCATTAAATCAGGCATAATTTTTTTTTTCAAAAAGGAGTCCGTATCTCCAGGAAATGCAATAATAAAAATACATAAAAGGGGGGCGAGGTTCAGAAATCAGATCAGTTTACAAATCTGAAACATCCAATTGACAGTTTTTCATACTGGAGTATTTACAAGATATCTTCGAATGCAATAAAGTTTACATTGGTCAAACGAAAAGAGGCTTTAACCCCTTAACGTCCGCATTAAATTACGGTTTAAAAATTCAAATTGCTTATTTGCACCACTTTTCTGAAAAAGAAATATTCACCTTATTTAATGACAGGTAAAATGATATCATTATAAAGCCAATTAAACTATTTTATAAAACTGGTGGTATTCAAACAATCTGAATAAAAGACACAGCCCGTGAATATCACGGGAGAGAGAATTAAGGGGTGAAGGTCCGTTTAGGGGAGTATAAAACTTGTGTTAAAAATTGTTACATCACGCGTTCTGCTATTGCTAATCACTGCTGGTCCAACAATCATAATTTTTAATTTTCCAAAGCCTCAATTATAATGAAATGCTCATAAATTATGATCTTGACTTTTGGGAAGCCTACCACATATGGAAAAATTCAAACACCTTAGTAAATTATTTGCTCAGCACGACCAATTTTTCAAAGTTATGGTTTAATTTTCTTTAATTCGTCCTCTTCCATCAACCCCTTTTTCTCCGCTTTGTTTGAACTCTCCCGTAACATCTGGGTTGTTTTTGATTGGTCTCTCAGTGTTCGCGTGAGACCGACTCCGTGGCTGTTTGTCAACAGTGATTTTCATTTTGTTGTTGACGATCGGGATGTGAGGTGCCCCCTCTTTTATTCCATAGATTTATTTTATTTTTATCTTTAATTTATAAGCACTGATGATGAGGCCTTAGAGACTTCGAAATAGCTACACGCTTTTTAAAATTACTTACATTTGTGTTTTGTAAACGTTGTTTTTGTCTTTTTAATAAAGACAATAAATCATGTCGACCATTTTACATAACTAAAATAAATAATTTCTTTTCATACTTTATTATTTCTTTAAGCAAGTTGCTGAAGCAGATAAACCTGATTTATCTGCATTTTCAACAATGTGCATTTTCTGTTTAGAATGACGTCTATTTCCAAAACGCAAAACTATATCAGGAGAATCTGAATTTTTATTGACATATAAAAACAAAATACACGTGTTAACCTTTTTTTTAATTATTGGGCTGTTTTCTAGGGTGTAGCAACACGAAAGAAATGATTGAATTACAAAATTAAAAACGAGAGATTTCTATAATGTTTAGTTTTGGAAGGCATAGAGCTACGAAAATTTAAATAAGTACCATTCTCTTAATATGGTATTTTTTTTTTACCTGATATTCGAAAGGCACATTCCTAAAGTAAAAACTTTCGAACAAGACATTACTCATCGCTGAATGTTTCCTTTTTGATATTCTAAATTAATTGTTGTCCTCCCATCATTTTGACTCATACAAGAAAAAAGTGACAAAACAGGGATCTGGATCTGCAAACCTAATCGGTGGATCTGGATGATATTTGGCAAACATTGAGGTATAGATTAGGATACTTCGCCTTTTCAATTTCGTCGCGGTCCGATGTGTGGGGCTAAAGTTATTCAGGGGCGAACATTGGACTTGAAAGTTATAGATGCGACTGAGCTTTACTAAACAGCACTGTCGTGCTGTTTGATGCCTTACGGAATCGATAAACGTAAATATTAAAAATACCAAACTTTTTTGTATATCTATTTATTTAATTTTATTATACCTTATCAGTGAAAATTTAATAAATCTATTTTTTCTAAGAAATGTATTTGAGAAACTTTTAAGACGATTCACAAAACTGAAATATTTGGCGAATTATCGTTAACGTAATGCACAAGATTAAGTGCGTAAGTACTATGTGACATGTTTAAAAGGGAGATTAAGATTTTAATATCCAGAATATAATGAATTTATATGTTATATATACAATACACCAAATGCCTCAACAAATGAATATAAAATATACATACTTAGTGCACTTGACATTGGATTTATCTTGTCTATTGTGGTTTTCATTTTACGTAAAATTTCTAAAACACGTTATTGTATTTGTTTTTATTTTGTGGTGAGTCGCTCGTATAATATAATCACTCACTTAAAAATACTTTACTACCTTTATTCGTAGAACATTGATAAACGTCGATTCTGACACTCATCGTATTCGAACACACAAAAACGCAATGTAAACATTTTCGTCTGCGCTGCTATGACAACGGCTCTGGCCAGCTGCCATTCCGAACGAAGAATTTTCTCCCTTGCCTCTCTGCGGCTGCCACAGAGTATCCCCCCAGTGACGTAGGGTACCGAAGAAACGATATACAAGTGTATACTATTTTTTTTTTTTTTTTTTGACTATCTGTGTCAGAATCCACGCTTGTGGAGAAAAATTACAAGGATATTTACATGAAATAAAATTGCAATATATAACAAAATATAGGCATAATGTGTAGTATGCAAAATGAACAATTTATCAACAATTTCAGTAAGTAATATAAGATGCCAGTTTTTTAGGAAAATGGACATGTCTGCCCGAACGTGTGACAGTTTTTGTTTGGTCAGGGTTACTGTCCGCCTTAAGAGAGAGTTTTAATTTAGAGTTCTCTGGAACAGTTTTCGTGGACAAGTCTGAAGTAGAAATCAAATGAGCTGGCTTCACTCGATCTATTGATACCGTAGACTTACGACCATTAAGCTCGATTGTTATAGTTTTCCCAGTTCTACTTAGGACTTTGTGAGGACCAGTATATGGTTGACACAATGGAGGTTGTACATGATCCACTCTTAGAAAGATGTGTGAACAAGATGTCAAGGAAGGGTGTATATAGAACTTCTCTTGGCAGTGAGATGATGTAGCAACTGGACTTAACTGCCGCATGGTGTTTCGTAGTTGCGTGACGAAGTTATCGTTGAAAGGTCGAATCTTGTATTCATCCAGCATATCACAGGGCAATCTCAACGTAGTGCCGTAGACAAGCTCAGCGCAAGAAGGTTGTATATCTTCCTTCACTGCTGTGCGAATGCCTAGTAAAACTATCGGTAATATTTCAGTCCACCTACTGGTTTCGTGAGCTTTGATGGATGACTTTAAATGTCGATGAAATCTTTCGATAATGCCATTCGATATCGGATGATATGCCGTTGTGCGGATCTTCTGTGTTCCCATCATTTTCGTAAATTCATCAAATATTGCTGATCGCATTTGTGGGCCTTGATCCGTGGTTATGAGCGAAGGGCAACCAAATCTTGATATCCAATGCTTTAATATGGCACTACAAATTGTTTTAGCTTGTGTATCAGATATAGGTACGGCTTCTGGCCATCTGCTAAATCGGTCAATCATCGTTAAAAGATAGCTGAAACCGTCAGATGGAGGCAAGGGACCTACGATATCTATATGTATTTGGGAAAAACGTGCATCAGGAAGAGAGAACGTGCCAAGAGGTGCTTTGGTGTGCCTCTGTATTTTTGATCTTTGACACTTCTCACAGCCACGAACCCAGTTTTTGATGTCTCGTTTCATATTTGGCCATACGTATCTGGAACAAATTAGTTTTGTGGTAGCTGCTATGCCTGGATGGGCTAGGTTGTGCAAATGTTCATATATCAGCCGACGAAAGAAACTAGGAACTAAGGGTCGAGGCGTACCTGTTGAAGTATCACATAGTAGGCTACAATCAGAAATGAGGCAAGGTTTCAATTCCAATTTGAGCAATGTACTATTATGCAGGTTCTGTAGCTCTGAATCATTTTCCTGAGCTTTTGCGAATTCCTCAAAATTTAAGATTGGAGATTTTGAAATAGAATCAATTTCAATTCTTGAGAGGCAATCTGCAACAATGTTTTCGGAACCTGGTACATGTCTAATGTCAGTGGAATATTGGGAAATGTAATCTAAATGGCGTGATTGCCGCGGCGAACATTTATGGGGATTTTGCTTAAATGCATAAATTAGCGGTTTTTGATCAGTATAAATTTGAAACATTCTCCCCTCTAGCATGTGCCGAAATTTTTTTATTGCCGAATAAATAGAAAATAATTCCCGGTCATATGTTGACCAATTCCGCTGACTGTTGTTTAATTTCATGGAAAAAAATGCTAAAGGTTCATAACGTTCCTGATAAAACTGCATAAGGGTGCCGCCGATCGCGACATCTGAGGCGTCAACCCATATACTCAACTCAGCGCCTGGAATAGGGTGCCGTAAAAGAGCAGCCTGAGATATTGCATTTTTGGCAGCTACGAAAGCTTTTTCAGCATCTTCGTTCCAATTAAGGGGTTCTGTTTTAGGAACACGGGAACGAGATTTCTTTTTGTTTGTATGGCCTTCTAACAATTTCACTAAAGGCGCAAGTATGTGTGCAGCTTGATATATGAAAGACCTATAAAAATTAAACATACCCAAAAATCTTCGAAGTTGAGATAAGGTTGTGGGCTGCGGAAAATCGATTATGCATTTAAATCGATTATGCATTTAACTTTATCTGGAAGTGGTTGAATACCATGTTCAGATATTCGAAATCCTAAGAAATCAATGGTAGGTTTACCAAATGTGCACTTGGATACATTTATGCACAAACCATATTCTGCTAATTTGGAAAATAGTGCTTTTAAATGATGATAATGCTCCTCGGCATTTTTAGAGGCTATGAGTATATCATCGACGAAAGCATAGACGCCTGGTAAATCACGTATTACCTCGTCTATGAATCTCTGAAATGTTGCAGACGCATTGCATAAGCCAAATTGCATGCGTGTGCTTTCGAACAATCCAAAAGGTGTGCATATCGCTGTTTTGGGAATATCATCAGGATTGATTGGTATTTGATGATATGCTTTGATGAGGTCAAGTCGACTAAAAATTTTAGTGTCGCGTAAATTAGCAGTAAAATCAGCTATACATGGTATCGGGTATCTGTCTTTTTTGGTTTGCGCATTCAAGGCACGATAATCACCTACAGGTCTCCATTCCAAAGTTCCCTTTTTTGGAACCATGTGCAAAGGTGATGCATAGTTGCTACGTGAAGGTCTTAAATGTCCGAGTTGTATCATATTTTGAAATTCTGTTTTAGCAATTTTCAGGCGATCCGGAGCCAACCTGCGGGGTTTTGCCACAACTGGAGGTCCTTTTGTTGAAATAAAATGCATTGTGTTGTGTTTGACAGGCTGATTGGGATCTGGTAATTTTGTAATAGATGGGAATTGTTTAAGAAGTTCATTATATATATTATCAATATTGATTGTTTTTACTGAATGAATTAATGCACATTTCATGTGACCTGTTGTTTCAAATTTTGTTTTTAAATCTCTTAGACATTTGTGGCGGAGATCTGGAACCAATTCGAAATTATGGAGAAAATCTGCTCCCAAAATTGGTGTACTAACATTTGCCACTAGAAAAGTCCAATTAAATTTTCGTCTTAACTTAAAATCTAGAGAAAGGGTTTGTTGACCATAAACATTTATAGGGGAAGAATTAGCAGCCAAAAGCGTTTGTACGGGTGGATTCCGTTTTTGTGCATTGTTGGCAGGAAGGATTGACACGTCCGAACCGGTGTCGACCAGAAAAGAAACATTTGTAGTCCGGTCTCTAATGAACAGGCGACGTGACTGTTGAGGCAAAGAATAAGTCGCCTCTACTCTTTGCTGGTTTCGTTTCCCGCCCAAGAACACGGCTTTATGCATTTTTCTTCCCTACATTTTTTTCCAAATCGTCTATGATACCAACAGATACTTGAATCCCGATTATCACTATTACTTCGCCCTCGAGGTTTACTCCAGTTTCTGCGGTATGGGGACCGACCACGTGAAACAGCAAGCTGATCGATGCGCTTATTTAATTTTTCGATTTCTTTCAATAATTTACCCTCTATCGCCTGTTCATTCGAGCAGGACACGGCAATTGCAGAAGCTGGGGAAGGGGTAACTTCTGAAATACGATCTGAAATTTCCGCTGCTTTATCAAGGGTTAATTCAGAAACAGCCGCTAAAATTGTCTGAACAGAATTTGGTAATCGTTGCAAAAATAATTCTAACATTAAATTGTCTGGAACATTTAGGGATTCCGCGCGACGTTTCATACTACGTAATAAATCTGAAGGTTTCCGATTTCCTAGCTCTTCTCCAGACAATAGCTGTCGTATCTCTTGCTGGGATGATTCACCTGAGCGCGCAATTAATTCCTTTTTTAAGACACCATAAGGGTCAGTAGCATCTGGTTGCATTAAAATATCACGAATGATTGATGCAACATCGGGTGGAAGATGCGAAACTATATAATTATATTTTGTAACAGATTCTGATATTGCTTTGGGGGTAGCTAAAGCAAATGTGCTTTCGCACATCACAAACCATAGCGCAGGATCTGATCTGTTATATAATGGAATTTGAACAGCATCGACACTAGACATGATTTATGGTAATAAATATATAAAATAGTACAATCAAACCAAAATAAATTCGCGAGTTAAATTTTTCTAATAAAATAACAGAAAAAATATCAGGAAAATGACTCAGAAGAACTTATCTGCTTTCCATCGAGCCGCTGTAGAACGATGTATTCTTTGAAAGATGAAGATGATCGGATAACATTCCAACTCATCTAGGAAGGCTGATGCTCTATATAAGAACAGTCCATGGTCACCATTGTGGTGAGTCGCTCGTATAATATAATCACTCACTTAAAAACACTTTACTACCTTTATTCGTAGAACATTGATAAACGTCGATTCTGACACTCATCGTATTCGAACACACAAAAACGCAATGTAAACATTTTCGTCTGCGCTGCTATGACAACGGCTCTGGCCAGCTGCCATTCCGAACGAAGAATTTTCTCCCTTGCCTCTCTGCGGCTGCCACAATTTCACGAGTTTAATCTATACCATAAAATTTAGACAAAATGTTATTTAGAAATTAAGATAATATTATTTACTTATATAATGCTTCTTACATAAATTTTATATGTAAGGATATTAGGCATAATAAGGATTCTTACAATATATATGTGTGTGCTTGCGTAAATGTCTCTATAAATAACATTAAAGAGAACATTAATTGAAAAAAAATCATAATTTTTTAGAATGATGTTTAGAATGGAGTACTTCATTTAAAATAAACATTTAATAAAATAAATATTTACTGTACTCTTTAATGAATCATTTTCTCAAGACTTCTATAAACATCTGGAAATAGTAATTTATTTCATTTTATTGTCTGAAAAAAAAATGTTTTTAATTAGATAAGAATTTTAACTCTGTTGATTTTACGAAATGGTAAATGTTATGGGTCAATCCATTTCAAGTGGTCCAGCACTGGTTGCTCGAACACTTTTAAAAATTCTGAAATTTTTTGTACAACAACCCTAACATGATGGAAGTTCAAAAGGACTCTTATTTTAATTTTATTATGTATGGTTTGTGTATACCTTTGTTTCATCGTCTGCAGCAATTTTCTCACATGAAGGGTTTACGAAATTGTAAATAATTCATCGTTTACTTCTCCAATTCAAGTCACGATTGTTGCAATTTGTACAGAATACATTGGGCTAAAAATTTGGTAATAGAGTAGTTTCCGAAACTAACTGCTTATTGGTGAAATTTAAGCATAAAATTTCAGTTTTTTTCAAAAAATTGTCCGTTTACAAGACAAAAGTTTTCTAGCAAGGAAAGCTGTCAACATGACATAATTTTTTTTGCAAATAGGCCAAAAGTACTTGTACTCACACGCCAAGTTCCAGACCTGGGACTTCGTTTCTCTTCGCTAAAAAAATTCCCAAATTTTTCAAAAATGTCAAAAATCGCACTTTTTAGGCTTAGATATCTCTGGTGGGGTACGAGATAAAAATCTGAAGTTCTGGTTTCTGAGAGTATTGTATGGTAGTGCTATGCACAAGAAATTTCAGGATGGAGATTTGACTACAAGCTGAGATATGGCAAGGGCAACATGTCAAAAGAATACTGCCAAACTATTGTTTTGTTGTAGTCACAGTTAAGTATTTATCTCAGAGTGTCATTTAAATTTATTTTTTTATTATCTTTTAATAATAGTAACAGTAAATAAAGCCTTTTGCAAAGCTTAGCAATTAATTAAAAAAATAATTAAGCCTAAGGCCTACATTTTGTATGGTTTCAGTATTTTTTTTTTTTTTTTTTTTTTTTTGTAATTTTAGTAACCAAAAGAAACCTCAGCACTTTTATATAAAGAAAAAAAATATTTTTATACAAAATCGGAGACAAAAACAGAATAGGGAAAGAGAAAAGCTGTTAATGTTGGCATACTTGTTGAGACATGATTAAATGTGTCAAAACACATTCCTGCTTTTTGGTTTAAAAACCACAATTTTAATGCTGCTTGCCAGTCCCTGAAACTTGTTCCTACCATAAGTATATTCATGTAAATGGAACATCATACGATGTTATCATGCATCAGCCTCAAGTAAATTTTAGAAAGTAAAGATAGCCAAAGCCCTTTCAAAATTTATACTTCAGAAAATGACATTTTTGCAGAAGAAGTAAGCTAGGAATTATTAATGAACTGAGACTTGCACATAGTGATTTCAAAGTTTACTTCTATGAGCCAGCAGGGCCAAAATCTTCAATCAAGTTATCAAGAAATGACAAGACTTTATTCCTACAAATAAAATTTTGAGAAAGATCAAAATTGTGGTTTTTAAACCAACAAGTAAGAATGTGCTTTGACACGTTTGATCATTTCTCAACAAGTATGACAACATTAAAAGCTTTTCTCTTTCCCTGTTCTGTTTTTGTTTCAGGTCTTCTATAAAAATATTTTTTTTTTGTTTATGTAAAAGTGCTGAGGTTTCTTTTAGTTACTAAAATTACTTACAACAAAAATTACTGAAATCATACAAAATGTATGGACTTAGGCATAATTATTTTTTAATTAATTGTTAAGATTTGCAAAGGGCTTTATTTTCTGTTACTATTAATTAAAGATAACAAAAACATAAATTTAAGTGACACTCTGAGATAAATACTTAGCTGTGACTGCAACAAAACAATACTTTGGCAGTATTCTTTTGACATGTTGCCCTTGCCATATCTCAGCTTGTAGTCAAGTCTCCATCTTGAAATTTCTTGTGTATAGCACTACCATACAATACTCTTAGAAACCAGAACTTCGGATTTTTATCTCGTGCCCCACCAGAGATATCAAAGCCTAAAAAGTGCGATTTTTGACATTTTTGAAAAATTTGGGATTTTTTTTAGCGAAGAGAAACGACGTCCCAGGTCTGGAACTAGGCGTGAGAGTACAAGTACTTTTGGCCTATTTGTAAAAAAATATTATGTCATGTTTACAGTTTTCCTTGCTAGAAAAATTTCCTTTTGTAAATGGACAAATTTTTGAAAAAAACTGAAATTTTATGCTTAAATTTCACCAATAAGGATTTATTTCCGGAAACCACTCTATTACCACATTTTTAGCCCAATGTATTCCGTACAAATTGCTTCAATCCGCACTTGAATTGGATAAATAAACGTTGAATTATTTACAATTCCGTAAACCCTTCTTCTGAAAAAATTGCTGCAGACGATGAAACAAAGATGGCCGCCATGCACAAACAAAAATTAATAAAATTAAAATAATAGTCATTTTAAACTTCCATCATGTTAGGGTTGTTGTACAAAAAATTTCAGATTTTTTAAAAATGGTCGAGCAACGAATTAATGATTTTCTGGACCACTTGAAATGGATTGACCCTT
Source organism: Maratus speciosus (assembly GCA_963932465.1). Classification (NCBI taxonomy): domain Eukaryota; kingdom Metazoa; phylum Arthropoda; class Arachnida; order Araneae; family Salticidae; genus Maratus; species Maratus speciosus. The sequence goes on from OZ010800.1 coordinate 186,245,001, forward strand.
ATAAAGCAATGAACATTCATACAAAGCATTATATTTTTGTTTTCTTAATCGAATTTCTGCTGCAAAATCATTTCCGCTACAAAAGCAAAGTTACATAAAGCTTTTAAAGACGACTTTGTATCAAGATCAACGGTATTTGATTGGTTCAAACGTTTAAAGGTGCTGGAAATGCATGGATGACCAGCGTTCTAATAGACCATGCACTTCGATTAATAACTAAGATATTGATAAGGTCAGATAATTATTTCTTGTTGATCGTCGTGCACCGCACTTGTCAGATACGATTGGTGGAGGGGGTGACTTGTTCAAAAAATGTTCTCATGAAGGCATTTTGCATTTTGAAACTCACCGAAGCTAACTTTCTCTCCTTTTTTTTTTTTGGCTACTTGAATTTTGTTGTCATTTGGTCAATTATTTTTACGCTAGTATTGTAAGATTTTATGTCAATTTTATTTACGCATGAAGCCTTGGATATTTTGTGAACAATAGATGGCACTGAAGACAGTGATATAGTCGACATAGACAATAAATTAGTGATTTCACCTTCAGATCCCTATGCAATGAGCAACACGCAGGAAATTTTAGTCATCTACAAGGAAGATAGAAGAAAAGATATGTAATGAAGTACGTACATCCAAAAGGGGTTGCAAATATGAATGTAATTTTAGTTGCTACTAGCAATGAAGAACAGGATGTAAATCTGAAATGGGAAAAATGCAAATCAGCAGCATTTTGTAATACTTGGATTGAAGGGGGGAAATGTTACTGACATTTATTTGCTAATTCGTAAGAAACAGCATTTGTTGCTTCATGGGAGCTCAATCAGCTAATTAGTGATGATAGTCTAACTCTGTTTGATATTTAAAGACATATAACAGTTGCCTATTCGGGACTTTCTACTTCAAGGAAAACATCTTGCCAAAAATAAGTGTTCAATAGATTAATGAAGATTTATAAAAGCTTAAAAATTGACATGTTGTTGTAAAAAAACTAGGAAAATGACAAAGAAACTGCCAGCTAAAATCCTGTGTAGTCAAACCAACAAATATCTGTAAAATATGTAACGTTGGATTATGCCTAAGATGTTTTCGTCCGATTCCACCTAAGTAACAACGAATATCAGCGGATTGTCCTATTTTTAGGACAGACTTTACCGATAAAAATAATAAAGATTTCATATCTATTTTTATGTTATGTGTATGCATGCTCCTAAAGAAACACATATTGAATATTTTATAAAAAAGTATTAATATTTCAATGCTTGGTACTATATAAGCTAAAATATTAGAAGACGACTCTCATAATTATAAGCGGTGAGAAACATACAATGTGTAAAACAAGATCACAAGACAAAAAATATTTCACACAACAATCTACAGCCAACTATGATCAATATGTAATTCATTTATAATATCGGCCGTTATTTTTCCCTTCCAAATAATGAAAAAGTCAATATTATATTTTCGAGAACAATTAATTAGCAACTCCATCTCGCAGTTGTGGCAAAGAAAATTTACACATATAAGGTCAAAAATATATTCTTCTTTTGATATGTTAAATCCTCTCAAAGAAGGAAAGGAGCTTACAAATAACTTCTAAACTGTGGTGGTTTTATTTGTCATCAGAAAAAAAAATATATTGATATATTTGTTTAAACTCTACAAGTATAGAAATTTAATGTTATTTCTTATCACAATTTTTTTACTATTAGTAACTAAGTTATTTACTGATATAAATGTTCTTATATGCGGTAATGATGATGTTGATGCGCTAATTATGTTCCGTTAAGTGTTTTCCAACTACCTTGTGACATTTACAATGGTAAAAATCTATAAAAAATTAAAATATTTGAAGTATCACATGGAATTAATACTTCTTTTAATGTATATATAAAGAGAAAAATATGTTTTTAGAGATACAATTATGAAAATGTGGAATTAATGAATAGACCATAACAGCCAAAAAAATTCTCATGCAACTCATAAATACATTTTACAATGCATAAAACAAAGCATAAGAAAATACATACTTGTATTGACGTAATTAGTTTGTGATTTTTTAAATTTCTGCTACAATTTTTCATATGTTTCTGGGATTGTAAATCAAAATGATTTATTACTTAAAATATACCATCGATCCGGCTATGCTTTCATTCGACTAAATAAAAAAAGTTAGAAAATTTAATCACATTATTTTTATAAACAATAATATCTCTATATTTTGAATAATGCTTTATTTGAAATTCATCTTGGGATATCTTCATATAAAACCATTTATCATTGGAGTATAATTTCAAAGAAATATTTCTCTATTTGCCTTACCTACTACGTTTATAAAACTTTTATTGAAATAGGAAATGTAAATTCTTTGAAACGAGGAAATACATACTTGGTGAATTAATTGAACAAGTATGAATAATCCTTTAAATGTAATTTAACCCAGAGCTGTGCTGAAATAAGCAGAATGTAGAATTATATTATTATTTGCACTAGAGGATTTCCTCGCTAAAATAAAGCTGCAAATAGATTAAAAATACGTAATTTTTTTAAAGTATGTGTAATGTTCCTGCTGTAGAAATGTGTATTATATTTTAATATTTTCAAAAATGAATGCGAAATACACTGTTAAAAATATTTACGGGTAGAGGCCGGCAGCAGAGATTACAGTAATACCCCGTAAAATAAGCAACTCTTGCCCATCATTTTGTGTCAATGTGTACACATTAGCGGGGTAAAATGTATGAAGTTGTACAGTATTTGAAGGTTTTTGATTTAAACTTTGGCGTAACAAATGGGCTAGATCTGCAAGAATATGTGGATTGCCCTAAATTTTCTAAGTATCTAAAAATATCCCTGTAAAATTACGGGCAGACGCCTTCAGCAAAGATTCCAGTTATACCCAGTAAAAAAAAATTCCATTCACATCATTTTGTGCCGCCCGTAATTTTACGGTGTAAAGATATAATGCACTTCTAAACACAATAACACCTTACTTACTGTTCCGTAGCACGTAGAACGTTAGATAATCATCACAAAATTGCTTTTTTGGCGGGTTAAAAAATATGTTACGGTCGCGATTAACTGACAATATTTTTCGAAACACAACTAAAACGGATGATTTCACCCTTGCGGAGGAATATATATGGGGTCGTACCGTGTTTTTTTAGTGGATCAGACCGTTTTTAATCATATAAAGCTGTTGCCCGTGAAAGTTGAGCAGTAAAGACTCATAAATTTACAGATTTTTCTGACAGTGTACGATGTAAATGTTTAATTAATAGCTCCATAAATCTATCAACTTTCAGTATGGCTGTTGCATTGGTATAACGAATGCTATGCATTGGTAAAAGAAAATGGATAAAGGACTTACAAAAAATAAAAGTATTTTTCGTTGGATTAACAAACACGATTCATTTTTAAAGGCATGGTTTGTTTGTAGTAACATAAAGACACGGCCGATGCTATCTCCACGACACCAGTATTAGAAAAATAAATTACGAATTTAATGATATCATTTTTTAGATCAATGTGTAATAGTAGTATACGTGTAATATACAAAAATGTGTTAAACAAACTAATTTAATTAGATTTAATATAAAAATTTGTAAACAATGACATTTGTATTAATGACAATAAAAGTTGATGCGAAATAGTAAATCTTTACGTAATCACTGTAAAGCAGCTATTTTAACGCTACTACATAAAATTGGTGGCTGCATTGCTTCTTCAAATGTTAAGGAGTAATTTAACGATATAACTGGTGTAACTTTACACATATCTTCCTGGAGGTTACAGCATTATAATGTGAATTCTGATATTTTCACATTATTATGGTGTAAAGTACCACTAGAATGTGTAACATTACACCAGTTGTATTAGTTAAATTACTACATAAAATCCAGGCAACGATGCTGCCACCAATTTTATAGGGTAATGTTAAACCAAGTGTTTTACAGTTATGTTATGTTGTATTTAAAAAGATATATTTGACTTTATAATGGTGTGTAGTATTATAAAAATTCGAACGTGATACTCCATGCGCAGACGCTTTTTAAAGCCCAAATATTAAATTTTGATGCTAAAGAAGAGTCGTTTCTAATATATATCAATAGTGTAAAAGTATTAGGCATCAAATTAATAAAAAAAAGTTTTATTAAAAAAGAAGATTGAATATATGGGTACGCCCCAGGCGATAGAAAAAGTTTTGTTGAAAAATCATTTTAAACGGAAATATAAGTGGGATACATCAATTTAAAGCTACAGAGTTCGAGTATGTGGATTCGCAAGTTTCAATTTCATAAGAATAATGGTTTATAACTAAAACGAGCTGGAAACTGACAATATTAAATTTCATTTACATTTGATCATAAAAGTCCACTTAGTGAGTTGTATGTTTTTATTTTACTTCTGTACATTAAATAAATTGCATTGATAATTACAAGCTTTTCTTACATTCGTCAGATTTACATAGTTAAAAGATTTTAGTTAATGTATTAAATGGAAATTTTAAATTTATTTAATAGTTGATAATTAAATGTCACAAGAGTAACAGAAAACATATTAAAGTTTTCATTTTATAAAAACTACTTGAAACTTTTATCCAAATCTTCTAAATCTCTGATTTCGAGATATAAGGTCGAGGTTACATTTAATATGTTTTTTATGTTATACATGGAATAGAATATGGGCTGTTGTCACTAGAGTAACAAATATCTATGTCACAAGCTGTCCATAGTTTGACATAAAACTGCATTACAACCAAAATAAACACAATGCTTAGAGTTTGGTTGTTTTCTCTGTTATTAGAATATTTCTTGAAATAAGTTTATCCTTAATTAATAGTATTTTGTAAATTTTAAACATAGTAAATTATTTTTATTAGTGTTTTGAATGTGTGTGTTAGTGGAATGAATGGATTTATTTTATTCAGTTTTATTATTACTTAAGATTATAAAATAATCATGAAAAGTGATTAAAGATAGATTAACATGATTCAACTCGTGTCATTTTTGTTTGATTTCTTTTGGTTAGAAACACATGGTCTTTTATCAGATATTTATAGGCTTTGTAAAGCTTCATTTACTAAATATTGCTGTATGATCTACAAAAATTTTTACAGTAACACTTATAGGAAGGATACTAATTGTATATATGGAAAGTAAAAATGTATTTTTTCTCCTTACACACGACATTATTAAATGAGCAGGAAAAATTCTGCTAAGCGCCAAAAATTGTAGAGAAAAAAATAAGAATGAAATGGAATATTTTGATGTGAGAAAGAAACAAAACAAAATATATTATGATAAATATATTATGAAGAAATTTCTTAGATCCAGCAAAAGCTTCAGGAAGACAAAGGAAAAATCAAGACCACAGATTTTGAAATGAAAGAACAAGTCTTTGAATCCGCAGCTTTGGAGAATTTTATGTCGATGAAGATATAAGAAGAGATCATTCTTCATCTATCTCAACATTAGTTAGGCGTGAAAAATATCACATAATTTCATCAATCCTAGGTGACATTTGCTAAGGAAATACTTTTTGTTAAGGGGTCAGGTAACCTTTGAACCAATAAAGTACATGGAAAAGTGACCTCTGTAAGAATTGCAGTCATTCTTTAACTAATTAACTTTTAATTATAAAATTGAAAACACGTGTTAGGAACAATTTATTTTATCAATCAAAGTTGTTAGAAAAGGTATACACATATATAGTTTTTTTCAATTTATTTTTAAAGAGAATACAATTTTTACGAAAGAATTATTCTTGCTTGCATTGCGCGCGTGCTTTTTCCCATTTGAATGACTGAAACAAGCCGATTTTTTTATTGAGTAGAGATATAAAGTGTTTTTGAAAAGACCTACAATACAAAAAAATAAAACTTGTAGATCTCGAGAAAAAAAATAGAGTAATTCGAAATATCGAGATTTTTTTATACAAAAGTAGCCGTAAAATCTAAACTTCTTACTTGAGAAATATAATAATAGGTCATTTTGTGCTTCTGTACGTTTAATACATCCACCAAAAATTTCGTGAACTTCTATGCAACCGTTTTTCAGAAATCGTGCAATGATCAAAATTGCTGTTTTGAGAAAATTGGCTTTAAAGATTAAAAAACCCGTTTATCATATAGCAGAAGCTCAAAGTGTTTTAGAAATAACTTATCTTCTAATGTGAATTTTTGTATGGGGTTTGATTTTAAATGTTCCCAAAGAATCATATTTAATTATAAGCTATTTTTTTAAAAAATCGATTTTTGGACGTTTCAAAGGTAACTTGACCTCTTAAAGGAAACATTTCTAGATTGTAAATGTTGATTCCTTTGCAGCTTTAAGGCCAAGTTTCATAATTGAAAAAACTATTCCTCAGAATATCTGCATGTGTCGTTGTCATAAAAACTTTCAAGCAATTCATAATGCAGTAACTGATGTATTTAAGATTCCTGTAATGAATTTAACGACTTGCCTGCATGACACATCATAATTAGAAAGAATGAATTCAGAGTGTCTAATTTGCGATGAGTCATTTAAAACTGAAGTCCATAGTACAGAACCTCTCATAAGTTATTGTCACTATCAAAGCGTTGATAAGTTGTTTGAAAAAGTAAGAGCTGAAGAAAACATTTCTGTAAATAAATAAATAGAAATGCTTAATTCATCTTTAAAAAGTTAAACTTACACCATGTGCAAAACTACTTAAAAGATGAGACAATATTTAAAATGATGTTAAATTACTTTAATATCTTAGTACTTTCAACTATAAAAACATAGTCTTCGTAAGAGAAATATAAGAAATGCCACTGTTTTTAACGTCTAAATTTCAAATTTCACGTAGATGGTGACGAAAGGAGTGAAAGTGGAAGTCACTTTTAGATCCGGAAAACATTCGGAAAATATCACATGGATATAGGGAAGTGGAATATTACTCGTTTTTTAATTCTTTAAGCAAACTGGGCCAAATTCTGGGTATGCTGTAGGATAAAACGTTATTACAAACAGTATTTTCTTTAGTAATAATTTCTATTGATTCGCAGATAGTTAAATCATGATAATTCTTTGAGACATATATAATTTTTGCTTCTTCGAAATTAACTTGTATATTATGCTTGTGGTTAAGTATTGACAGGGCTGTTGTAGGTCAATTATGCTTTAAATTTCTCAAATGTTCTTTAATACGAACTTTAAGTTTACGCGAAGTCATTCCTATGTATTCGAGATAAATATTTTCTGTTTTCAGTGGAATTATATATACTCCAGAAACTTCATTTTTCGGGATCGGGTTTATTTTGGCACTGATTAGATTTTTCAGTTTTGCTGGAGGAGTGGCTATTAAGATTACGCCAAAGCGAAAAAGTGCATGTCTGAGTTTTTCGAAAAGTCCTGGTATGTAATTCATTTTGCAATATCTCATATTATAATACTCTACTCTATATTATAATACCGTCATATTATATAACATATTATATAACAATAAAATAATATCTCATATTATATTACTCATACTCTAATTAAAAATTTATCAAACTTAACAATTGAGCGCACAGTCTACAGGAAAGTAAATAAGTCTAAAGCACCATTCTTTTTGAAAGTACATCACCTTTTAACTACAAACTTGCTCAACTAAACTATATAAGACGAGCGTTTAGTCTTTGCTCTATTAACCTCCTTGAAAATGAATTAAATACCATTAGAAACATTGCAGTTGAGAAGAGTTACCAAATACGCATTATTGATAAGCTAATCAACCCACCGAAGAACCATATGAAAATACAAAAAATTCCACGGAGTAATATGAGATACTGCAAAATGAAGTACATACCAGGACTTTTCGAAAAACACAGACATGCACTTATTTGCTTTGGCGTAAACTTAATCGTCACTCCTCCAGCAAAACTGGAAAATCTAATTAGTGCCAAAATAGACCCGATCCCGAAAGATGAAGCTTCTGGAGTATATATAATTCCACAGAAAACAGAAAATGTTTATCTCGAATACACAGGAATGACTTCGCATAAACATAAAGTTCGTATTAAAGAACATTTGAGAGATTTAAAGTATAACCGACCTACAACAACCTTGTCAAGACTTAACCAGAGCAGAATATACAAGTCAATTTCGAAGACGCAAAAATTATTTATCCCTCAAAGAATTTTCATGTTTAATTATCCGCTAATCAATAGAAATTATTACTAAAGAAAATACTGTTTGTAATGACGTTTTATCCTACAACATACCCAGAATTTGGCTCAGTTTGCTTAAAGAATTATAAAACCAGTATTATTCCACTTCCCTATATCCCTGTTTTATTTTCCCAATGTTTTCCGGATCTAAAAACTGAATTCCACTTTCACTCCTTTCGTCACCATCTACGTGAATTTTGAAAATTAGACGTTAATAACAATAGTACTTCTTATATTTCTCTGACGAAGACTATGTTTTTATATTTGAAAGTATTAAGATATTAAAGTAATTTAACATCTTTTTAAATATTGTCTCATCTTTTAACTAGTTTTGCACATAGTATAAGTTTAAGTTTAATACATTTCTGGAATACAATTGTATACATTTCTGTGACATACATTCATTCAAACTTGTACACGGGATTATTTTGATAATGCCAAAAAAATAACAAGCTCCAAAATAGTCGTCATATTAGTAGATTTTCTCGAAAACGGTACATTTTTATGCCAAGATGAAATCCTTAACGAAATTCAGCACCAACACTGGTCAAATCCAGAAGCGACTATATTTTATATTCTTATTTGATAAGACACCCGAAAATAAAATTTTATGCTATTTAAGCGGAGAGTTTAATTCATAACTAAGTTTCTGTTAATGCTTTTCTTTGAAAAATTTCAACAGAGGGAATATATTTTCCAAACTTGCAACCATTTTTTTTGGTTTTTTCTAGTGCTTTGTTTTACTTTCCAATTTAAACACAAATATAATTTTGGAAATATCCCAAGAATGAATCAGTCGTCTTTTTCAATTAACCTAATTGCACCACATATTTTTTTTTCAAAAGATCCAAGTAAAGTTGCTGTAGACTTAATTTCTGCAGTTGTATAATGAAACGGCTGGAATGAAATTTGTCCTAAAACGTAATTGTAAGAAATACTGCTGACTTTTTCAAAAGTGTTCATGGGAAAACAAAAGTAAGCATGCTCTGAATATAATATGGGGAATAAAGACAGCAACATCACCTTTTTATTACTTTGAGAGAATTTACCAACAGTGAAGTGTATTCAACAGGTACAATTTGTTAAAGATATAAAGAATGCCACTATCTACTACAAACCATGCATATAACATTATTCGCACAGAGAGTTTACGTCTCATTAAGTAAATGGGGACACAGTAAAATATATAAGTGCTACTATTGATAATGAAGACAATAATTTATTATGTTCATTAGCTGGCATTGAGAGGTTTCTTTGTGGTTATAGTGAGTAAAATATGATTATTTTAATCTTCATGGTAGTATTACTGAATTTGTCGATGATGATTATCAAATGAAGTACTTATAGCCATTTAAAGCAAAAGGAATTTTCAAGTTTGAATTTAATGACCTCATTTTTTGATACAAAAAATCAAATTGTGGCTGACATTAATGCTCCCAGATTGATAAATTCTTGATGACTTTACAAACTCTAATTTAATAATTTAAATTTTAAACGGCACTCGATCTTGTTTTGTATGAAAAATAAATTTGCTAAAGCATATTTTATTGGGTTGTTTTAGTATTTAAAATGAATAATTGCTGAAATCCCATTATGGACAAAATGTCACAAGAGTAGGACTTAGCATTTTGTAGAATCAAAGTTTAATAATTCATGCGTTATCAGATGAGTTCAATAATTAAACATTTTTAAAAAGATATAATTACTCAGCTATATTCTGTAAATTTTATTTATATATTCTTCTACAATTCATACCGTCAAACAATTCAACGTCAAACAGAAATTTTGAATATTAAATTTTCCGGCTGTCACAATAGTAACAAAACTTGCATTTATTATTTAGACAAGTAAAATGTCTTTTTTTTTGCAAATTGCATATGGTTTATGTGTGTTAAAAAAATGTTAATTTAAGTGGTTGCAGCACATTTATCCTTCATATGTTTTTTAACGAAATAATTGAAAGTATTCATGAAACTTTTCTCTAATGATCACAAGTGTAACAATGGACGTTCCCATATACCTCTGGCGGAATATTGCGTACACCGGGGATGACTTACAAACAAAAAATGTACGTTAAGTGTACTTCGGAAAGAGGGTAAATGAAGCGCAAATATTAATCATGTAATTATTTTAGAATGTACAACTGCTTTTTCAGTTATTGACACGTTCAGTACTGTGTACTGAGTAGGTAGAATTGAATAAAAAAAGTCACTGGTCACAAGGACCATTAATCATGAAAGTTTACTGGTCCGCAGTCATCATCACTGGTCGCTATATAAAATTCTATTAATCCGCTTCTATACCATGCAAACTAAAGCGTTTCTTATTAGTATAATTATAATTCAAGAATAATTCATTAATTATATTTTTATTAGATTAGCCATGAAAACTAAATAATTCTACCAAAAGAATTCTAATATCCTATTATATATTTCATATATTTGTGCAATATCATTTTTAATATTTTAGGAAATGCTATAAAAATTAATGAATGAGAATGTCACAAAAACTGCGTTGAATGAATAAGTATCCCGTAGAGTGGTGTTTTACTAATATCGTGCATTTTATAAATATGACAGTTTAAAATGAATTGATTTTAGTAATAAATGAATAATTTGGTAGAATAATGAATATATTGCTAATAAATTATTTGTCGAATTCTCTTCATAATAATAACTTATGCATTCTATCGTATATTTCAACGTAACAATATGGGATACCGATAACAATTTCTCTGAATCATTGTTATAAAATATTTAGCATCTTTTTACTAATTGCAAATTTATAATTATACATATTGATAAGTAAGAATCTTTCTTTTTTTTTCTTATAATATTTATATATTGTGTTCAAACAATACTGGATAAGTATGCTGAAGTAAAAACTGTTTTCATTTAAAATTTCAAGTAACTTTAAAATGTCAATAAAAATTATAAAATCAAACTTGTTTTCTATTTCGACTTTGAATTATGAAATATTAATTACACTAGATTAATCTAAATTTGAAATTTTGATGAGTATTATGGAAAATTGTAATTTTCATAATAATAATAGACAAAAATAATCAAAATAATATATACATATAGTATATATATATATATATATATATTATAAATAATAAAACGGATTCTAGAACTATTTTCATTTTTGATAGTTTCTTTAATTGCATTTAAATTATCCATTATTTATTATAGCATTACTTGAACTATAAAATCTATCAAATAAGTTAAAAATGTAATGAACATAGTTCACATTTATGCACAATTCTTTCGATTCGAAAGATTTATTTCTATTTTTACATTATATGTTAACAACACCGAATATAATTAAATATGACTTTTAATAATTTATTGAGAATGGTATTCACTTATTTTCCCAAATTGTACTCATTTTCTAATCAAAAATGGTTGAAATTTGTGAAAATGTATTTGATTTTTATTTCCTTTTTGAATTGGGAATATGTTACAGTATAACATTGGTTAAATACATATATGTTTCAAGGGATATATACGCCTAATGTAAAATATACAGGGCGTTTCGTAATTTTAAAGAAAAATGCAGAGGGTGGTTAGTTAGGTCAAGAAGATGAAAACTTGCCTAGAACATGGGGTTGCAAACCAGTTATTTAGCCTCAAGTACAGGGAGAGAATGAGTTCTAAATTTAAGTTAAAAATTCAATTTCCCACTGTATTCAATTTGCACTTTAAAATATTGACAGAGCGTGTTGTTTTTAATATTTGAAAAAGTATCTTTAAAAAATGTATGTGCATTTTTTCCACATATGCTGAAAATTGCATACTTTAGTTCTATTTATAACTGATGCAAAATATTGTTTATTTTCACTTTCTGCACTGTGCCGGACGAGAACCCTTCCCCCCCCCTCCCCTTTTTTGTAATAAAGGAAGATTTTTTGTCCAAATCGATTTTTGCACTCTGTTTAATAGCTTTTGTTTAACTTAACTCCCAAACGTTTCAGGACATATGTCAATCTCTACAGCTAGCCAATACGCCTGACCAATAACGTTGACGTTCAAGCAGAATTATCTTTTGTTGCAATTTTTTTCAAATGAGTGAAAAAGTGTTCAGACTAGAATTAAATTTATCTAATACATAAACCTTGTTCTCTGGGGGAATTCAAGCCTGGATACTTTTTCACTCAATTGGAAAAATTACAACTCATGTGATAGTAACCAATATAATAATTGTGTTAAAATTAATAAATAATTAAATTTGGATCAAACTAAGTGAAGTTTGAGAGTTATATTTTCAACAAACGGATTCAGCTATAAATGGCAATGAAGACAGTGCTGCTACTGCTTGTATTACATTTAATCAATTACAATTAATAACAATTAATCAGGTTGTCAGTAATAATTTCAAGTAAAAAAAAAAACTTTCCAATGAAAACAACGTTATGTAGTCATGAAAAGAAAGGTAAACACCCTCTACTAACTCGTCAACAAATTATTGTAAAAGAAATTTACCAGTACCAAACGATTGGAATTAAAGTCTACTTTTAAATTATGTATATAAAATTTGCTTAGGCAACCATCTGCATTCAAAAAGGAATACATTTTTTTTTTCAATAGTAATACGAAAGTTTGAAACGACAAATAAATTCCACGTCTTTCAATTAGCCTAAAACATTTTCATGCAATTCGTACAATAATGTTCAGAGAAATTAATTATTTTAAATTAAACATAGTTTAGGGGCTGTATCTTAAATGAAGATTGGTACTGGATTTTTGAAATACTACAGAATGACTATGTCACTTCTATTAATATATTATTTATTGTCAATATGATCACTTCACTCGCTTAATGTGTTTCAACTCTTGTCAGCCCAAATGTTTCAATAAAATTAGTCACATACATACCCGTAAGACATGGTGACGTTACGGCGACGTCGTTGTGAAGTCACACTGTGACGTTGTGACCTTTGATGTGACGCCACGTGATGTCGATGTGAAGTCATAGGGACTAGAATGTGAACTCAATATGACCGTTTTAGTGTTCATTTATGACGTCACTTTGCGACCAGTTTGTGAAGTCACGGTGTGAGTAATTTGCGAAATTTGTGCTATCGGTGACTTAACATTAACTTTGTGACGAACATGTGACGAAAGCGACAATACTTTGAAGCCAAATTGTGACCAAATACATGAAGTATGACTCATTTGTGACGAAATTGTCATTAACACTGTGATGATTCAGTGACGGGAGTGTCAATGTTGTGGAATCACATTGTGATACTTTTGTGATTTGTGAAGATTTTGTCATTAACTTTGTGATGAATATGTGACTACAGTGTCAATGTTGTGACAGTGTTTAGATGTAAGACACTTATTGATTAATTAAATCGCTATTCGAGTACATTTTTTTAATTGTCATGCCTGCCAATTTTATCATTTATACCCTCTAAAAATAAATATATAAATTTACACACAAAAACTGGTATATCGATGATACAAAGACAATTTGTCTATGTGTGTAAAGTGGTGAGTAAATTGTCAAAATACACGCCTAATGTGTAAATTTTGAAATACACATTTAAGTGTGTAATTTGATAATTGAAGAAGTAATGGAAGAACATGTTAAGTAACAAAAATTACATTTGAAGAAATTTGAAGTGAAAGTTTTTGCTATAAATTTTAATGATTTATTTTCTGCTTGATACATTGTGTTTAAAATATTAACAGGTATGGTACTAAACTCTCTCAGAATAACTTATTCATATTTAATTCTAAAATATTAAAAATTATTAATATTATTCACATTATTAAATATTAAAATATTAAATATTAATGAATAATGTCTTAAATATTCAAGACTAAATGGAATCTTAGTATTTTATCTTCACCATGTGATAGGATACCTCATAACGCTTTCATCCAAAAGATAAAAAAAACTTTTAAGAAAATGTAGCATAACATGTTCATCCACTCAGCTCTTCAATTCTAAGTGTGTAAAAGTTATCTGATAGCTCTTGAAATACACATTTTAATGTGTAAATTGCAGATGAATGCACATATTTCAGTGTAATATTAATTTCTGACACATAGTTTTGTGTAATATGCAAAATACCCACATTTTGTGTAATACACAAACTGCATAGCTTTGTGTGTAATATTGTGTTCTTACACATATTTCAGCGTAATATGCAAAACACACATTTTGTGTAATTTTAAAAAACACAGATTTTCGTGCAATATTCAGAATGCACAAATTTTTGTGTATATGGCTTTATGTTATACTTTGGTGTGTAAATTATGAAATGTTTCTTTTTATGGTCGGAAAACAATTTGCATGAAGAACAAACTCAAATGTTTGGTGTGCTTGTTCTTTCTAACATATTTTCATTGAGACCAAAAGTCACTGTGCCCACCATGTACAAAAAATAGGATCGTCAGAAATTAAAGGGTACTACATGCCATCTTTCTGTTAGAATTGGTTGGTAGTTCAAAAATTGTCTTGTCTCAATTTATTAACAGAAACTATATAATCTGAGTAAAGACATTGTGGAGACAACGTTCTAAATTAAAGTTAAAAATTCAATTTCCCACTGTATTCAATTTCCACTTTACAATATTAACAGTATCTTGTTTTCAATATTCGAAAAGAAAACTCTTTAAAAAATGTATGTGCATTTTTTCCACACATGCTGAAAATTGCATACTTTAATTGTACTTATAACTGATGAAAAATATTGTTTATTGTCACTTGCTGCACTGTGCCGGACAAGAATTTTTTTTTCTTTGTAATAGGGGAAATTTTTTGTCCTAATCGATTTTTGCACTCTCTTTAATAGCTTTTGTTTAATTTAGCCCTCAAACGTATTAGGATATATATCAATCTCTACAGCTAGCCAATGCGCCTGACCAATAACGTTGACGTTCAAGCAGAATTATCTTTTGTTGCAATTTTTTCAAATGAGTGAAAAAGTCTTCAGACTAGAATTCGATTTAGGAACATAAGCTGCCGATTTGGCATTCACTACCCATATCTATTATATAATCATTGTTCTCTGGGGGAATTTAGGCCTGGACACTTTTTAACTCAATTGGAAAATTACAACTCATGTGATAGTAACCAATATAATAATTGTGGTAAAATTAATAAATAATTATATTTTGATCAAACTAGGTGAAGTTTGAGAGTTATATTTTCAACAAACGGATTCAGCTAAAAATGGCAATGAAGACAGTGCTACTACTGCTTCTGTTACGTTTTGGTACTTCCTTCTAACAGCGACATCTGCGTTTGCAATTACACCAAGGTTGCAATTACGATTTTGCCAAATTCGTAGCTGAACTTATATGCATATCCCTCATATAAAAGCATATCATATCTATAAACTCCTTACATGTATGTCTTATATATGTTAACTATGAGCTATGGGAACGGGGATTCTTATGACAATTACAGCATTTTTTTTTAATTGCTCCAATTATTTTATTATAAAATATAATTAAGATAAAATTTGGTATAACCAGCTAAAAGCCACTGTTTTCAACTCACGTAACATATGTCTAATTTGTAACAAAAGCATTTTACTTGTCAATGTATTAAATTAAATTCGGTTTCTATTGTAACACTCGGGCCACCAAATTTTGATTTATTATAGAGATGGGCAATTCCACAGAAAATCATCATTTTTTTTTTTTTTTTTTTGGGGGGGGGGTTATCAAATTTATAATATGTTTAATTGAAGGGTATGATTGGAAAACTTTATATTTTTATATTCTATAGAAAAATCCTAATAAAAAGGCATTGTAAATTACTCTTTACAAACTAAGGTAAGTACCATTATTGGCTTTATAAAGTCATAATGTTACGTCATTTACACAATAAAAGTTACGTCAGTTACACATGCAAATGCCATTTTTTTCTTTTTTATTAATCAGAAATTAATTGAACAAGTTACTGTTATAATTTGGCATTACTTACTGTTGTTGAGAACATTAAATCACTTTTTTTAAGTGAATAGTTTTGATAATTTTTACACATCAATGAAGGCAGAAAAAATGTTTTTTTTTTCTATTTTATGTTACGACAGTTACAGAATTTCGAATTGTAGCTTTTGGGTCTCACAGAGAGATTGAAATAATCTGCAGGTATTTGGGTATTAAGACCTTAGTAAGAAATATTTTAAATTGTAAAAAAATGTTCTAGCTTTATTAGTAAATTTTCTACACAGATTTGGAAACGAAATTTGATGATAAAATGTTACGTCAGTTACGATGGAATTACCCAGATGAAAATGCACTTTGATACATATTAGATAACTTTTTATGAGTGGATCACAATGGTACTTATTTGTTATATCAATTTTTATCTTAATTATATTTTGTAATAAAATAATTGGAAATATTTATGAAAATTTGCTCTAATGGTCACGAGAGTAACAGTGGACGTTCCCATGTACACCGGTACGGTGGATCACAATGGTACTTATTTGTTATATCAATTTTTATCTTAATTATATTTTGTAATAAAATAATTGGAAATATTTATGAAAATTTTCTCTAATGGTCACAAGAGTAACAGTGGACGTTCCCATGTACACCGAAGAGCCATTACATTATGACCACCTATTTAATACGACGTAGGACCACTTTTCATCCTCAAAACCGCCAACACCCGACCTGGTATCAACTCGACAAAGTTATTTGTTAAGTCTGAGGGTATCTGGCACTGAGCACTCACCAACTGGTCCTGAAATTCTCGCATATTGCGAGGTGGTAGTGTGGCAGCACGAATTGGGATTTCGTGGTTGAACCACAGATGTTCTCTTGGATTCATGTCAGGTGAACTTGGAGGCCAGGACATGAATTGAAACTCACTAGGATGCTCCTAGAACCACTCCTAAATGATTCGACCTGTATGATGTTGCATTATCCTGTCGTTAAAACCAATAACCCACCGGAAATATTGTTGTCATTAATGCCATTGTCTGCAACTATGTACTGGTAGCGCACAGCCGTCAGGAATTGTTCTATGGGGATCATGGTCCTAATGTGCTCCATAAAAACATCACCCACACGATAATATAGCCGCAACAGGCTTGTCTCCGACCAACTGCGCATCAGGGAGCCAGGTTTACCGTTGGAAATCAGCGTATTCGCACATGCTCGTCGATGTGATGGACCAGAAAACGTGATTCGACGGACCTTGCAAATTTCTTCCATTATTCTATGATCTAATTCCGATGTTCATGGGCCCGTTGCAGGTGCTGCTGGCGATGGCGGGATGTCAGCGCAGGAACGTGATTAGGCCCCCGGCTGCGTATAGTGCACCACTCGCAATAGTGCACGCGGCACTGTGTGTTGAGAATTACTGCCTGTGTCGCCGCTGTTGAAGCTGTTACAACTCTCCGGTCACGACGAATAATGCGTAACAATTTCCGCACTCCTCTGGGATCAATGCGCCGCGAGCGACACACCACTCACCGGAGACTTGTCGTTTCATCCTCCATGCACCACTTTCGGTACGTTCTCACAATGACTGCACGTGTACAGCACACCAAACGCGCCGTTTCCGATATCGACGTTCCCAATCGCCGAGCCATAACGATTTGACCTTTATCAGAGTCTACAATCCAATGCATGGGCTCTTTATATACTCTAATATCAGCCACGCACACGCCGTGGTTTTGTTTCTGAGCGAGCTCATTGTTATAGATGGAGGGTGGTCATAATGTAATTGCTCTTCAGTGTATATGTCATGTACATACGTTTTATTATGCCACATGCTTTATATACGCCTTATACACAGGCATATATATTATACTATTAAAATTTCGTCATATACAATAGAAAGTGAAATTAGATAAGAAAATCTTTATGAAACACATCATAACCTTTAAAAATTATATAAAAATAAAATATATATGTATATAATACATTATATATATAATACATTATTTATATATATATATATAATAAATTAGAATATTTGAGGCAATCGGACATTCGCTCTATCAGATTTTTTTCAAAATTAGCTATTTGTATTTCTAAAACACATTAAGAGTTAAAATTATTAAAGGAATACTTCTGCTTAAATTTTTGAAGCATTATCAAAATACAATTTATATACAAAATATAATATGTTGTGCTTTACAGTACTTTTACATTCCTTAAACTATAAAGAGACTATATTAAACTATAAATGAAATTAATTTATCTCATTAATACCCATATTACCATAGCTGCCAACTTGTACAGTTTTTTGTTACCACTAAAATTTTATAGATATTTTTTGCTTTATTTAATAATTATAAATCGTTAGATTTCGGTAATTCAATAAGGTAAAATTTACTATTAAATTTTAATGGTAGGGAAAAACCGTATACGTCGTTAGCTATTTTAAGAACACTAAGACACTGGTAAATCATTTACCCAACAGTTATAAAAAAGATTGGAAGATATAAAAGAAAGCCGATATTAAGTAATTATAATGACTGTAATACAGTAGGCGCACCTGAATTCAAATAAGTTGGGCCGGAGAAAATATAAAGTGTACTTCTTTGTTATAGCGGGCCACACCTATTTGTTTATGTCAAAGTTTCAGTTACGATTTCGCCACGATCGTCGCAAAGATTATGTACGCAGCATATATATGCTTATGTATATATACTCAAAACCATCGTTATGTGCCAAATACTTCATTATATATGCATTATTTACGTTATATACGATGTATATGTCATACACAAGCTTACATGCATGCGTGTGAATACATCTTACACACGCACACACACACACACACACACACACACACACACACATATATATATATATATATATATATATATATATATATATATATATATATGTACAGTCGAGTCTCTATATAACGAAATCTATTGTTCCAGTAAAAAATTCGTTATATAGAGAAATTTGTTATATAGGGAATGAGTAAAAATTCCTATTTAATGTGTAAATTTTGTACAAAAATTACTTTTGATGTGTTTAATTAAGAATTTGAAATGTTTAACTATAAATATTAACCTAATATTGTATTTCTGAATTATTTAAACAGTTTCAAAAAAGAGAACAGGTATTTATTTGAAAGCATAATAAAAATCACATAAGGAAAACTTGCATTAATTTTAGACGAAGAAATCTGTAATTTTTCGTTGTTTTGATTTCAAAATTGTTATCCTGTGTTAATTCCTATTTAATGTGTAAATTTTGTACAAAAAGTACGTTTGAGGTATTTAATTAAGAATTTGAAATGTTTAACTACAAATATTAACCTAATATTGTATTTCTGAATTATTTAAACAGTTTCAAAAAAGAGAACAGGCATTTATTTGAAAGCATAATAAAAATCACATAAGGAAAACTTGCATTAATTTTAGACGAAGAAATCTGTAATTTTTCGTTGTTTTGATTTCAAAATTGTTACACTCTCGAAAAAATGTTCACACTTTAGCAAGGAATGAAAAATTTGTATCCGGAACATTTTCCTCCATTTGAATTCTCATTCACCTTAAACTTCAATTACCTCTCTGATTCCGCTCTTATATGTGTAACAATTCATTCGACACTGTTTTAAGAAGTATGTTGGAAGGTGTGTGGAAGGGGGGGGGGGAGATGAATTCGTTGGGCATAAAAAACAAGGAGATTCAAGGTAGAAAAAAAACTCAGCACTGAACGATAAATCACTAATCAGTGACGGAAAATTGATTCCATGTGATTTTTAAAACAATAAATAAAGAGCATTTTATGAAAAAAAATCGTTATATGGAGATAGATATTTCGGTATATGGAGAGTGTTTTTAATGAGATAATGGGGAAAAGGGACCGTTCCTGCTAAAAATTCGTTATATAGAGAAATTCGATGTATGGAGTTTCGTTATAGAGAGACTCGACTGTATATATATATATATATATATAGGTCATATATAACTACAACTAGAAAAATCTGTCACGAAACGTTATTTGCATAATTAAATTATTATAAATTCATACCTGCTTTTTAATTGAGCATTTCATCCTCGGGAGGACGCTATAATACAAAAGTACCTAAAACAGTTCAAATATTTTGATTAGAACATATATATATGGTTATTCATGCTATCTCTATATTCTACAAAAAAGTAACAAACGTTGATCCTTCTGTAATTCAATTCATTAAAAACTTTTGACTCTCGCGGTCTATATTAGAAAATCTCTGGCATGTAAAAATATGAAACTTGGTAGTTTTTAACAATATATATAATAAACATGCAATAGTTTTTTAATCGCAGAATTATTTTAATTGCTAAATAATGTTGAAATTAACAAATATGTTCTGGGATGTTAGAACACGTAATTATAAGAATGTAAAAAATTATTTAAAACATTAAAAAAAAAAAATCGTACTTTTCTTCAAATTTGCAATGAGCCGAAAATCATATGAATTTCGTCAATATTGTCAATTTTCGAATATGAAATTGTAAAGTATACGAACTTACATTTGTAGACAATCTATTTTTGGCCGTATGCAGCCTTTTTAATTTTTCAGAATTTACTATTAGCCCAGTGGTAGGGGAGCAAAAACAGGACGATTCGGAAACAATTAGGGGATAGCTGGAAATTTTTTTAATCCCTTCAGTTTATGTCTAGAATGGATATGCTACGTTTTCCTCCTCGTACTAGGTAAGCGTTAGGAATTATACATTGATTTATAGTCAAAAACAACGTTTTTTAAACTACCATAACACTATCGAAATCACTAACTTTTTCAAAAACATTGTCAATACAAATATTGTAGAGCTTAAAATTCTGAAAAAAATGAGTACCTGCACTTAATACTTTTGTTGAATATTAGGGTCACAATTCTAATTTAAAGTTTTATCCCCGTCGTCAGAGGGTTGATCTCAGAGTTAATTAGGGGAAAACAGGAAATTTAATCCCTTCAGTTTAATCCCTTCAGATTAGGTGTAAAATGAATATTATATGTTTTCCCCTTCGTATTATGTGAGCGTTAGGAAATATGTACACATTTACATTCGAAAAACACGTTTTTCTTTAATATTTTTAACAATATCTGAATTTGCGACCTTAATTTTGAACAAAAATGTGAGTATTGATTTTATTCAGAATTTTAAGATCTACAACATCTGTATTGGCAATTGTTTTTATATAGTTGCCTGTTTTGATATATTGTTAAGGTAATCTGGTCTCTCCTATCTTGTAGCTCTTGATTAGTGATTAGGCAAAATTTTGAAATGGAATTGAGGCCAATTACGATTGGCACCAATTGCCAATTGCGATTTTTGAACAAATATATTAAAGTGGCTGGTCATTTTATTCAGAATTTTGTACTCTACAACATTTGAACTGACAATCTTTTTGACAGACTTAGCTGTTTTGAGATATTCTTAGGTAACTTGGTCTCCACGGACTTCAAGCTCATAATTAGCGATGAAGGCAAAATTTTGAAATTAGAATTGCGACCTTAATTTTGAACAAAAATACTAATGTGGGCGCTCATTTTATTCAGAATTTCAAGCTCTACAACATTTGTATTGACAATGTTTGTGATAGAATTAACTATTTTGAGATATTGTTAAAAATATTAAAGAAAAACATGTTTTTCGAGTGTTAATACGTACTTATTTCCTAACGCTAGCTTGGTACGAGGGGAAAAACATAGAATATTTATTTTAGACCTAATCTGAAGGGATTAAAACGATTTCCAGTTTTTCCCTAATTAATTCTGAGTTCAACCCTCTGACCACGGGGCTAAAATTTTAAAGTAAAATTGTAGCCTTAATATTCAGAACAAGTATTAAGTGTCGGTACTCATTTTTTTCAGAATTTTAAGATCTACATCATTGTATGGACAATGTTTTTCAAATAGTTAGTGATTTCGAGATAGTGTTATGGTATTTAAAAAAACGTGTTTTAGGGGGGGGGGGGGGACGTATCATATTCATTCTAGACCTAAACTGAAGCGGTTAAAACAATTTCCAGCTTTCCCCTAATTGTTTCCAAATTCAACTCCCTAACCACAGGGCTATGTCTGAAACTGCTCAAAGTATAAATATAAATTTCGTATGAAATTTTAACTCAGTATCGCTATATGTTGAGAGTTCTATAAAAAATCGTGGCAACAACTTCTGTATTGGAGGCAGGGGTCGTATGTGTCCTGAAATTTCAAGACCTGGCAATTCTTAGGAACCAGTCTTTTCTTATAAAAATCTCTTCTTAAATAAGGCGAAATTTCGGGCGTTTAATATAGATTTATTTTTCTATAAAAAAATGCTGATATTTTTCCTGAAAAATTCTCTGAAGCGCACGACCCCTGATTGGAAGCTATCAGAAATAATTAAAATTGTATTTTTATGTTCAATGTATAAGTCACTTTGACGTTGAAATATATTGGTAATAAGCAGCATGTTGAGTTGATACAAAACGTTAATTCATTATTCACATAATTAATTTTTTTTTTATTAAAAAAATAACTTTTAAAATTGATTGCCAGAATCACATTTATATTTATGAAATTATATAGTAACAATAATAATAACTCTTACTGTCTATGATTTTTTGGACCTATTAAACTCAATTAGGTTAATGAAATGTGTATAAGAAAATACTAAAATAAATCTAGTTTAAAGAAAAGCAAACTCTGGAATAAAATATTTTTTATACCTATTTTTTCTTAACGTCGTTCTTTATATTCTGATGTAATCCATGTTTTTAAAAGAACAAATTTTGGAAGTACAAAATATGTCCAATAATAAGTACGATAGCAATGTTTGGAATCATTTTAAATCACACCAAAACTATTGTAATTTTCTCGGACTGATATTTTTGCCTGAAGTATTATCTTGGAAGTATTCCTGTGAATTTTTTCGGTTAAATTTTTATATCCAGTACGTTCACAACACTGCTATTGTTCCTCAGCAAAACCTCTCTCCGTATGTGGCAAAGATTAAATGCATGTCTTTAATAGTTAATTTTTTGTGGTTTTTAGCGGTCTTTATCATGGCACAAGATGGTGTTTTTTTTTATTCTTATACATTTGAATGACGTAATATTTTTATAAGCGTAGCTCTAATTAAAATTATCTTGTTTCAAAAATTTTTAGATGCATTTAACCTTTTTTGATATGTTTCAAAATAGTTCAAGTTTTAAGTTTTGTAAAGCTTCTTTTTCTTCAAATGTTACAATAATTATACTAATACTGGGAGTATAACAATTAAACAAATTTTAAATTTTCAGAGTATTTAAATTTCATTTTAATGTGCAATAATGCAAGATCTTTTGAAAATAGAAAAGTAAAGTTTGTATTTTAAGTAGTAAATGCAAGATATGTTCCCAAAAAAGAAATAAAATAACGGACGAAATAAATTTTTGTGAGAGGGGGGCGAGGTCAGGCATTCCTCTTTTTTTCTCTCTATTTTAGTTTCCTGTAGAAAAAAACAGCTTGTAATATAACAGCATTTTTCAAGATAAATTTCTAGAAACAAAACAACTAAAAAATTAAATATGAATAATTAATTACGTCATGCGTTTTGCATACATTTTGTATATTTTATTTTATATTCGGAAAAAGTTAAATTTATTTAAAAAGTGTGACACGAGTATTACTGAAAATATACAATAGTTTTTATTTATTATAATAAAGCATTGGTTTATTACAAAACTCCGCCCCTCCCCATGCCCAAACACAAACAAATCTTTGCTTTCGCCAGCGGTATATTATTTTCTGCCATTTACGCTGATAAGATTCATTTATCTCTCTATATATAAACCGTTCCATGAGTGTATGTCCTTAATACAATTCTTCAGTTTTTGACCGATTTGCACGAAACTTGATGTACATACGTTTAGAACGTGGAAATGCTGTCTACTTTAAAAAATAACCAGTCAACTATTTATCCTTTTTTTCTACCACTTCCATAACTTAACATTATAGAAATATATATATTTTTTAATTTTCTAATTCAATCGTTTCTTTTCTTTTGCCACACCCTAAAAAATGACACAATAATGTGAAAAAAATAACAATAACGAGTGAATTTTGTCTTTATTTGCCAATAAAAATTCAGATTTTCTTGCTATATTTTTGCTTTTTTGAAATCGACATCATTCTAATCAGAAAACGAAAATTTTCCCTATATATATATATATACATATATATATATATATATATATACAAATTTTAACTAAAAGTGTGTTAAAATGAACAAGTATCTTCGTTTGAATATTTTTAAAGTTAAAAAAAATCTATTTTAATACAGGTGTTTGAATTTTAAGAAAACAATTAAAAAGATTATAATGAAAAAATCGTTTGCTAGATAGGACATTAATTTCGTCAATATGATTTCAATCTGGTTCTAAAAACCGGCCACTACAATTTATTTCCCATTTCTTTGTAATTCTATATATTTAATTATATCATTTAGATAACTGTTTTAATACTTGAAATGCAGTGATAACATTCTACGATTTATATCGAATACGGTTATATAAAATACGATTTTTCTACGATTTATATTAAATATAAATTGCAAAATTACTACTATTTTTAGAGTAAGCTTTTTTTTTCTTTTTAAACAAATTTTATGACTGACATTACGATTGAACACTTTTGGAAATTGATCTCATTTTCATTTTAACGGCTCTGGATTTGGATTTTATGAATTGAAAAATGAATTACCATTTAAAAATTATCGGCAATGAATCTATGCGTTAAAGATGACTGAAATGGCTGGAAACGATGGCTGAAAATGATACGATCATCACTGCGCTATTATACTTTCTAATGTGCAAGACTAAATTTCGGCTGTAAAGGACCAAATTTTTTAGTTGACCATTTACAGTAGGATTTGGTCTAAGAATGATAGACGGATGTGCAATATACTACAAATATTCCTCCAAAATTATCTAACTTTTTTAAAAGGCTAATCCTTCAGAATTGGTTTCACCTGATTATAGAACATTACTGCTAATTCTATAACAAAGAATGTACAACAAATGTACAAAAAATTTTCCAGAAATTTCGGTGCAAAATGACAGTGCAAAATCCATCAAATTCTGTCCAGTAGAATATTTAAAAAAGAATAATCTTTTATAATTGGGCTCACTTGACTATTGTACGTTCTTCCATAATTTTATGACAAGAGACGTAAAACTATACGGAATATTTTAAAGCCAACCGTGTAAAATTATCTGACAAACAATTCAAGTTCTGATGAAATCCATTCAGAATTTTTAAAAAGACTAATCTTTCATAATCCGGTTCCACATGATTATGGAATTTCTTCTATAATTCTATGCCTAATCAGCGTATAATAATGTTACACACCATAACTTTAACTGAAAACTAATAGTGCAAGTTGCATTAAAGTAATCTCAGAAGAACACAAGTGTTAAGCAGCCGGAATGCGATTCCCACACGAAAACAAAAAATACTGATATTTACCAATTCAGTTATGGAAAATGACACGAAAAAAAAAAAAAAAAAAAAAAAAAAAAACTAAATTATTTACAATGCTTTTCAGCAATTAAGTTAATATTTTGTAACTGTGCCCCAGGCATATAACAAAAAATTCAAGCTTGAAAATTATTTTAGAAACATAAAAAATCTGTAAAATGAGATAAACTTTTCAAACAAATTACTGAAAGTGATTTTTGCTTTCTATTAGACGTTGAAATAATCGTACGTATGATGTTTAGAGATCAAATTGTAATAAAAGCGTAATTTATGGTACGTTTACGTTGTTGCCACCAACAATATGATGCTAGGCGTTATTCGTAGATATGTCTTTTCTTCATAATATTGCATTAATAACAAATGAAAATATCTTTCTTATTGGGTTTCAGATATATTTAAAAATATATCCGTGATTGACAATTAATTTAAAATGTATAACCAATCTGTAAACTGAGATATGCGTTTCAAACAAATATTACTAAAAGTACTTTTTGTATTCTATTAGACATTGGAAAAATTAAATTTGCGATGTTTAAAGTTCAAATTGCAGTAAAAGTTAAATTCATGGTTGGGTTAGGCTATTGCCATGAACAATATGATGCTAGAGTTACTTAAAAAACAGAATAATAGTATTATCGGATTGACTTCCTTTGTTAAATCAATGCGTAAATGATGTTTCTTTAAAATCATGAATTGACACAATTGCTCAATATCATTGCATCGATAAAGAATATATGAGATACATTTTAAAAGGAATAAAAAATAATAATAATAACAGTTTTATGATATTTTATAGAACTATTTAGTTAAAAGTAAAAAATTAAATAGGTTAAAATTATACTTGATATACAATATTATAAATTTTAATTGACATTGAGATTATTAAGTTATACTTACGAATATATTTATAAAACAAAAATTGAGAAAAACAAATCTGTATCGAACCGGGTCCCGCGGATCAGCCGGCAAACGCCATACCAACTCAGCTACGACCAACCTATGCTTTTAGTTACAAAGTAAGTATTTAAGTTGTGTACTACTATTAGACGCCCCGGTTTCTCAAGAACTAAGGAGCGTTGCATAAAATCCGTTGAACCTGAGACTACGGGTTCTCTACCCTACAACATATATTAAAATAATCAAAATCTGTGATTAACAAGGTTGGCCCTCTCCTTGTCAGTTATTGTCATTTCCGTATTATTTCATTTTAATGTATTTTATCCGGGAGGACCCTTATTATTGACACGGTCGAAGCCGGGGAGTTTTGCTAGTAAATAATAAATCAATATCCCGGATTGTAAAATACACGAGAAAAATATTTTTTTTTTTTTATTATTGAAATCTCTATTAGATATTTTACAATAAATAAATTTTACTAGATTGCCCACTAACAACACCAAAAAGCATATTTATATGAAAACTATCAATTATGTATTATTCAAGTAAGGTTTGAAATTCAATAGCGGTACTTTCATAGTAGCAACATTCCAAGAGTTAATAGTCGAAAAAATCGTGAAAAGTTTTACTTCCTACAGCAGTTTTAGGTAGCTTTCATTACAAAAAGCTACCTATTGCAGCCGTTCGGAGGAAAGCGATTTCAAAAAATTTTGGTATATTTTCATCGATCATGACCCCCAGACCCCGAAACCACCCTCCGTTCAAAAGTTGATATATATATATATATATATATATATATATATATATATATATATATATATATATATATCTGATCTTTGTCATACTGTAACTCTCGTATTTATGTACCGATTTAGATGAAACTCGGTGTGTACATAGTAGACACCAATGTCTCGACAGAGTTCGTTGGCCAGCTTCATCGGCCATCTTGTTTCAAAATGGCGGCCATTTAAAATTTTAAAAAAAATTAAAATTTGAAATGTGGTACCAAAAAATAAAAAATTGAAAAATATTTTTTTCTTATGTATTTTACCTTGATACAAAAATTACGGAGCAGTTTTTGTTTTGTCTATATCTTAAAAAATGGCTGAGTTATAGCACTTTCAATTTCTAGTGTGGCTGACATTTTGAAACGACCTGATATTTGTCAAGCGATAACAGGCGTATTTATGAATCGACTTAGATGAAACTCGTTGTGTACATATAACATACCAAAGTCTCGACCGAGTTCGTTGGCCAGCTTCATCCGCCATCTTGTTTCAAAATGGCGGCCATATACATTTAAAAAAAAATTTAAAATTTGAAATGTGATACCAAAAAATTGAAGATTGAAAAATATTTTTTTCTTATGTGTTTGACCTTGATACAAAGATTTCGGAGCAGTTTTTGTTTCGTCTATATATAAAATGGCTGAATTATAGCACTTTGAATTTCTAGCGTGGCTGACATTTTGAAACGTCCTGATTTTTGTCACCCGATAACAGGCCTATTCATGAACCGATATGGATGTACCTTGGTGTGTACAAAGAACATACCAATGTCTCGACCGAGTTCGTTGGCCAGCTTCATCTGCCATCTTGTTTCAAAATGGCGGCCATTTAAAAAAAAAATTAAATTTAAAATTTAAAATGAGGTATCAAAAAATTGAAAAAGATTTTTTAATTATGTGTTTGACCTTAATATAAAGATTCCGGAACAGTTTTTGTTTCATCTATATCTAGAAAAATGGCTGAGTTATAGCATTTTTAATTTCTATTGTGGCTGACATTTTGAAACGACCTGCTTTTTGTCACGCGATAACAGGCGTATTTATGAACCGATTTGGATGTAACTTGGTGTGTACATAGTGCATACCAATGTCTCGACCGAGTTCGTAGGCAACCTTCATTAGCCATTTTGATTCAAAAGGGAACATTTAAAAAAATATATATTTAAAATTTAAAATGAGGTATGAAAAAATTGGAAAATGAAAAAGGTTTTTTTTTATGTGTTTGACCTTGATACAAAGATTTCAGGGCAGTTTTTTTTTCGTCTACATCTTAAAAAAAGTTTGAGTTATAGCACTTTGAAATTTTTGCATGGCTGGCATTTTGAAATGATCTGATAGTCGTCACGCGGTAACACACGTATTTATTAACCTATTTGGATGTAAGAAGGCATTTGGATAGTATAAAGCAATGTCTCGACTAAGTTCACTGGCCAGCGTCATCCGCCATATTGAATCAAAATGGCGACCATTAAATTAAAAAAAAAATTATATTTAAAGTGAAGTGCAAAAAATTTAGAAATCGAAAAAGGTTTCTTTCTTAAGTATTTGACTTTGATATAAGGATTCCGGAGCATTTTTTGTTTTGTCTTTATCTTAAAAAATGGCTCAGATACAGTAGTTTGAATTTCATTATGTGGGTGACATTTTGAAAAATCTGATTTTTGCCTGCGACAGCACTCATATATATCAACCGATTCCGATGTGAGCGAGCGTGTGCACAGGAATTACTAAGGTCTCGACCAAGTTCACTGGTTAGCCTCATCCACCATGTTCTCTTAAAATGGCAGGCACTTCACATATCGCCGAATTTGGAAACTATATAACTTTAAATAAAATCAGCTTGGATAAAGCTGACTAATTTCGCGAAATTCTCATTCATAAGGATTTAGTATTGATAAAAATTAGTATTGAATCTTCTATAATTGGTTTCCACTAAATTGAGCTTCGTGTGTTTGAATAACATCAGCTAGCTTTTTAAAAATAAGGAATTTGAAAGCTACCTCTTCCTCCCGGCACTGGCCGAAAGGACTTTTTTAATTCTAGTTTTAGTAGTTTAAGCGAGTAGTTCGATTACATGTCTATTAAATTTGTGATTTATCTATGTACATTTTTTGATGAAGTTTTTAATTTCGTTGTGGAATATTAGCTGGAAACAAACACTGAATTATTTTTGTTGTTTGAAGTGGAAACGGTTTAACATTTTGCAATTGAACTTTACGCAATAGATAGGTTTAAAAGAAGTTGTTTTAAAATTATTTTAACCACTTCACCGGTTGCCTGGAGATACGTCGGGGGTAAAAGCAGTATTTACCCATACCTGTCGCCGGTGAAGTGGTTAAAAACCATAAAAAAATAAATTAAGGTAAATTTTAAAAAAATGTATTTGAAAGAGCATTTCTTTTCCTAATCGACGGTGTAAAAGTTGAAACCGTGCAATGTTTCGAAGATAAAATCGTTAGTAAAACCGAAATTATTGGACATGTATTGCCCCTTTCAAAATAACATATATTTGTATCATAATTTATAATTGTGTATCGATTAAAACTGGCATATTTATAAAGTATTTCCTGTAGTTCAGTAAATAAATTACTGAATATACATTAATTTTCAATGACCGAAAATCAGTCAGATCCAAGCGCATTAAGACAGTCCTGATTAATAAATTTTTCCTCATTTTCAAATGTTTTTTAAATTCACATTTTCACCAAAATGTGATTTCACAACATGTGTATCTCTTGATCACGCATATGACATGGATTGCTATACCACACACAAAAAAAAGATAAAAAATGTACGTATTTTTCACATAGGACACCATGTTTTGTCACACTGTAACTTTACAATATGGCAGTTTTTTTATCATATAAAGTGACATGACGTACGTTACAGGCAATGACATAACATTGACATCACAAAACATTTTAAAACTGCCAGAAAAATCTTTTTTACAGGAAATAACATGTTTTGATGATTTTGTATTATTTTTATAACTTTTCTAACAAGTTCACATATCCGTCAATGTGACATACAATGTGACATCACTGAGTAATGGCATTTTGGTCACAGATGTGACCTAACCACAGTGATTTACAATGATGTCAAAATGATGGCACTGTGACCTTGCATGGTATGAGGGTATATATATATTTTGTTCAGTTGCGTTTTTTCTGCGCATAAATAGACGTCCCCGAAAACAATCATTTTGATGTTTTTAATCACAATTCAAAAACTCTTGGAAGAAAAATATTAAATTGAGATTCTGATAAAGCAAGACATAATAAATATAAATCTACCAAAAAAATTGTAGTTTGCAATTCATATTATTTTTTTGAATATTAATTTCATAATTCATAATTCATATCATATTTTTTTAATTACAAATTGAATCTACATATGCTTAGGTTTTTCATTTGTGTGACTGCAAGGAAAAAAAATAAAAAATATCAAATAAGGATTATAATTTAAGTTGATATTAATAAAATTATGAAAATGTAATTTATCATTAAACGCTCTAAATTTTGAATGTTTATATTATTCAAAAACTTAACATCCTAATAAGTAGAATTTCATTTCCAGGCAAAGTTTGAACAAAAATATTTAATATATGCTATCAAATTGGATGCCACCCTGAAAGAAAAAAAAAAAAGAAAACTAAGTTTCGTCTGGTTTTGATTTGCAGATGGTTCCCTAAGCAAATTTCTTTTTTCTTTCCCACAACTATACCTTGTTTTGTGCGAAATGCTATAACATCACGAAACACACAGGACATTCAAATAAGAAATAATAACAATGTAGTACTTTTAATACAGAATTTTTGTGTAACATTGTCATGAAGGTGTGTTATAGAAGGGACGGTGAGGCAAAAAAAGGTAATGGTATAGGAAAAAGGGACGAAATGGTAAAAAAGGGGCGTTAAGGATGGAACAGTAAGGAAAATTACCACCTATTTTTAGGCAAATCATGTTAAGACTAAGTGATAGCCACAATGTTCATTGATTTTTAGAAAAGTTGTTAACATTGGATTATTTTATTATTATTATTATTTACCTCGAAAAGTGCCGGAATAAACTTTGGAGACGGCCAATACCAATAAGCCACGACCAAGACTACCAATAAAGCCACGATGCTTGAAATTGATATTTAAATGCTGATTTAAATTCTGCAGTAAATTTCCTGTCAAAGAATTTTAGACATTCTTTCTCTAGCATACCTCTGAATGAGAAAAATCTTGAAAAAAATTCTGTGGCTGCATCTGGAGTGATTTTCAGTATAATTTTAGAAGAGGGACGGTAAGTAATCTAAAACCCAGGGACAGAGTTTAAAAAATAATAACAACCCTAAAAATGTGTGCAAGTTAATTTTTTGCTACATATTTATATAAAATAATAATTCCAGTTTCGGAAAACATTACATCGATTTTTTTTTTTTTTTTTTTTTTTTTTTTATGAAACAATTTTATACAGACAGCTCCAAACTTAAAAATCAGCAACAGGGACACGGGACGGTATAGGAGTTTTCCAGGTATTTGGACCCCCAACATCGTCCAAAACTTATTTATATCGTTAATATTGTTATTCAATCATGCAATGGGATGTTCCCCAGTACATGAAATAAAAAAAAAAAAAACACAAAAAAGTGTACAAAATAAAAATTATTATTCAGGGACATGAAAGCCAAATGATTGTGAGAATGCCCCATATAATGCTGACGCGTATAATGCAAACTTCTGCTAATTTTTCTTATATTATGACAATTTCAACAAAGCTGAATGTCTATCAAAGAGAAGGTCTGTTAAAATTTTTATTATAATATACTTCAGTTTTCTAAAAGTTATTGCTGTCAAACCAATTTGAGTTAGGGTAGAGCACCCTGTATTTTTGATTAAATACGTGGGTTGCGAACACATGTACTCTGGTAATTTTTCATCCTTTTGATGCCTACCCTACAATCAACCATCATAATTTGCCGATTGAATTTATAAAGACCCTTTATATTTAACACATTTTATGTAGTTGCCGAAGTTTTTAATTTCTTGTATGAAAATTATTAATTTTTAATATAATTTATGAAACTATTGTACAGATTATACAATTAACCCTTAAATGCCGGGTGTTGCTTTTCGGCAATATATCCAATTTAGGCTCTTAAATACCATTAGAATAATATTGAAGCTATAATGCTTAATGTTGCCAATAAAATACTTTCTAAAAATAATATTAAATTGATTTTCAACATGTAGATGGCAACATTTATGCTGTTTAAGAATAAAAATAGATTTATTTTTTTAAATGTTGCTACTTGTTCTTTTAGTTTTGTTTAAAAGCTTGCGAAATACCCTATTTTGTTCTGCAGTTAACAAGTAAAAACTATATATTATTATAGTTTCTAAAATTCTTGTGTGTTTAATATTATAGAATTTTATCAAGAAAAATATTTTTTTTAATAAAGACCAGTATTGCCGATTAGTAACAAACTGTTTTTTAGCCGTAAACCGTACTTAAAACAAAATATGATTTTTTAAAGTATTTTTCCCATGATTTATTTAAAAAATGAAAGCCGAAAAACATTATTGCAATGAATTTTGAAAAATCAGGCATTTAAGGGTTAAAAAAAGAAATCATAATAGCTGATTTCAAGAATTTTTGTTTTCAGTTGCTTTACTAACTATAATCGTACTATCATTTAAAAACTTGTTAATTAAAAGTAAATTTTCAAAAATATATGAAGTCTTTTAAATAAAAACTAAGATTTGCTACTTTTTGAATTCCGATTATTACGATATATATATATATATATTCCATCAACAAAATAATGTAGACGTACCTTTAATGAAAAAATTACAGATTTTAAAATAGCAATTTTTGTCTGAAATTATTCTTCCGATTGTCAATTTAATAACTATTTTAGTCTCTAGACCAGAGATTTGCAATACGTGTTTAGCCAAGACTTTAATAACCATCAACACGTAATGATTTCCCTGCACTCTGTGATATGGTATTACTATTCAAAATCTTATTTACAAAGAGAAAATTTAATATAATTAACTTGTGTAAATAACTTTCAAAGAAGTGTGGTATTAATAAAAAATACATTTTTTTAAAGGGGTGAAATAACGACTATATCATATAAAAAATTATTAATTAAATTTTGAATAAAAAATTTCTATGTAGTAATATAAAAAAAATATATATATAATATCTCGAAATATATAATAGAATGTCTTAAAGTATAAACATAAAATAATTTTAAGTTAATATATATATATATATATATTTTCTTTAATATAATCTATGATAAATAAATGTACGAAATTAATAATACACTCACAAAATATATAAATATGTGAATGAATAAAATAAATGGGAGTAAAATTTATAAAATGAAATCATTATTTTTATTTTTCGGAGTTTCGTAAAAACACTATTCTTTATTTATCATCATTGCGTTCACTATTGTTGCTGTCTGCCAACTGCTGCTTTCTACATTATAGCTTTAATTTGTTTTTCTAAATATATAATGCGTAAAATATTATTTTACGGATATAAGCCACTGAGATTTTTCTTCTCTTTTTTTAGTACTTTTTAAAGCTAATTACTTTTTTATAGTACGAATAATTCATTATTTCACTTTAATGCCATTAGAAAGTGATGCAGCGTTCATAGGAAAAAAAAGTTCCGAGACATGTCATTTTTCACTTTTAATCGGAAAGATAAGATGGTAAATAACCACACGTATTAAAAAAAAAAAAAAAAAAAATATATATATATATATATATATATATATATATATATGTATATATATATATATATATATATATATATATATGTATATATATATATATATATATATATATATATATATATATATATATATATTTACCTCATTTTTAAAAGCTTATCTTCAGAAGGCTAAGACGCAAGGCAAAGAGCTGGCGGGGGGGGGGGGGGGGGGAGAGCGACAAGTATTGGAACATGGACATATATATATCTTAATAATAATCTCTTAAGCTCAAATAAACGCAAATAATAATGTTAGAAAGAAGTCTTAATAACAGCATGAAGTGTTGGGGGTGATAAATCTGCATTTTGTGTTTTCCATTATTCCTTCCATACCAGAGGAAATGATATTTTTTTTCTAAGTTGATATATCATTTATGATCATTTATCATTTGTTGATATAATGATATCAATGGCAAAAATTAATTCACGATACAATAAAACGTAAATCTAAAAAAAAAAAAAAAAAAAAAAAAAAAAAAAAAAAAAAAAAAGATGTAAAGGCCATATGCTTTACGAACCTCCACAGTGTCATACGTTCACTTAAATAAGAATTTACTATTTGACTCCCTTTAAGAAGTGCATTACTAGCAATATGGCTGCATGAGACGTCGCACATCAGTCACATTCTTAACACCACTTTGTGAAAGTTAAAATCTTTTCTTCATATTCTATCAGCACGAAGCACTATCATGGGTTTAATTTAAAAATTCAATCCGTTCTGTAATTTTATTTCTTCGTCTTTTTAAAAGGATTTATTTTCGTAAAACGGAACACAATAAATAACTCTCAGTTACCGTATATACTCGCGTATAAGTCGAGGAATTTCTGGCAATTTTTGGCAAGCAAATTTAGGGGGTCGACTTATACGCGAGTCAATTAAAAAATAAAAAATAAGACTTCGAATACTGCAAAATTCTGACTTTTTATGTATATGAATAATAAAATGTTACAGAAAATATACAAATAATAATAACTTAACATTAAAAAATTTTTCGATGATTTACTTTTATTTACTTACTACTTTTTCGCATAGGCAAGTGAAATATTTGGTTTGATTTTGCGCAAAATTGAAGTAAAAAGTTAGGGGGTCGACCTATACGCGAGTTTTTGATTTTTTGCAGAATTTGCATTCGAAAGTTAGGGGTCGACTTATACGCGAGTATATACGGTAATTAAATTTCGATTAAAATTATTATCAGTTTATCAAAGCTTCATTAAAACAATGGTGTTGAAGAATAAGTCATTTATGTTTATTACTTATACTTTTCTTTTTTCGTTTCAAATTTACGTTCTGTTGTATCACCAATTTATTTTTCTCTTTGATATCATCGAAATTATCAATTTAGAAAAAAAATATCATTTTCGCTTGTAAGGATTAGTTGTTACGGATTACTTGCAGTAAATTGCTGTTAAATAATGCTGTTAAAGCTCAAATAAACGCAAATAATAATGTTAGAAAGAAGTCTTAATAACAGCATGACGTGTTGGGGGTGGTAAATCTGCATTTTGTGTTTTCCATTATTCCTTCCATACCAGAGGAAATGATATTTTTTTTCTAAGTTGATATATCATTTATGATCATTTATCATTTGTTGATATAATGATATCAATGGCAAAAATTAATTCACGTTACAATAAAACGTAAATCTAAAAAAAAAAAAAAAAAAAAAAAAAAAAGATGTAAAGGCCATATGCTTTACGAACCTCCACAGTGTCATACGTTCACTTAAATAAGAATTTACTATTTGACTCCCTTTAAGAAGTGCATTACTAGCAATATGGCTGCATGAGACGTCGCACATCAGTCACATTCTTAACACCACTTTGTGAAAGTTAAAATCTTTTCTTCATATTATATCAGCACGAAGCACTATCATGGGTTTAATTTAAAAATTCCATCCGTTCTGTAATTTTATTTCTTCGTCTTTTTAAAAGGATTTATTTTCGTAAAACGGAACACAATAAATTACTCTCAGTTACCGTATATACTCGCGTATAAGTCGAGGAATTTCTGGCAATTTTTGGCAAGCAAATTTAGGGGGTCGACTTATACGCGAGTCAATTAAAAAATAAAAAATAAGACTTCGAATACTGCAAAATTCTGATTTTTTATGTATATGAATAATAAAATGTTACAGAAAATATACAAATAATAATAACTTAACATTAAAAAATTTTTCGATGATTTATTTTTATTTACTTACTACTTTTTCGCATAGGCAAGTGAAATATTTGGTTTGATTTTGCGCAAAATTGAAGTAAAAAGTTAGGGGGTCAACCTATACGCGAGTTTTTGATTTTTTGCAGAATTTGCATTCGAAAGTTAGGGGTCGACTTATACGCGAGTATATACGGTAATTAAATTTCGATTAAAATTATTATCAGTTTATCAAAGCTTCATTAAAACAATGGTGTTGAAGAATAAGTCATTTATGTTTATTACTTATACCTTTCTTTTTTCGTTTCAAATTTACGTTCTGTTGTATCACCAATTTATTTTTCTCTTTGATATCATCGAAATTATCAATTTAGAAAAAAAAATATCATTTCCGCTTGTAAGGATTAGTTGTTACGGATTACTTGCAGTAAATTGCTGTTAAATAATGCTGTTAAAGCTCAAATAAACGCAAATAATAATGTTAGAAAGAAGTCTTAATAACAGCATGACGTGTTGGGGGTGGTAAATCTGCATTTTGTGTTTTCCATTATTCCTTCCATACCAGAGGAAATGATATTTTTTTTCTAAGTTGATATATCATTTATGATCATTTATCATTTGTTGATATAATGATATCAATGGCAAAAATTAATTCACGTTACAATAAAACGTAAATCTAAAAAAAAAAAAAAAAAAAAAAAGATGTAAAGGCCATATGCTTTACGAACCTCCACAGTGTCATACGTTCACTTAAATAAGAATTTACTATTTGACTCCCTTTAAGAAGTGCATTACTAGCAATATGGCTGCATGAGACGTCGCACATCAGTCACATTCTTAACACCACTTTGTGAAAGTTAAAATCTTTTCTTCATATTATATCAGCACGAAGCACTATCATGGGTTTAATTTAAAAATTCCATCCGTTCTGTAATTTTATTTCTTCGTCTTTTTAAAAGGATTTATTTTCGTAAAACGGAACACAATAAATTACTCTCAGTTACCGTATATACTCGCGTATAAGTCGAGGAATTTCTGGCAATTTTTGGCAAGCAAATTTAGGGGATCGACTTATACGCGAGTCAATTAAAAAATAAAAAATAAGACTTCGAATACTGCAAAATTCTGACTTTTTATGTATATGAATAATAAAATGTTACAGAAAATATACAAATAATAATAACTTAACATAAGAAAAATTTTCGATGATTTATTTTTACACTACATTAATATTAACACAATTATTCTAATTGGTAAACAAATCATATTAGATGTAAATTTCCAACTGGGCGAAAAATGTCCGGACCAGGATTCGAACCCGGGACCTCCCTGGCTGAAGCCGCCAGTGCTCTGCCATCTGAGCTATCCCGGACGATTCTGGTCGAACTTTTTCACCCAGCTAACCTTGATGATTTCAGCATCTGGTCTGAAACCTGGTTCAGCTCAACAGAATAAATCTCAGGTTATGGAACTCCAGAAATCGCTGGATACGAAATTACACTACATTAATATTAACACAATTATTCTAATTGGTAAACAAATTTTGTTTACCAATTAGAATAATTGTGTTAATATTAATGTAATTTCGTATCCAGCGATTTCTGGAGTTCCATAACCTGAGATTTATTCTGTTGAGCTGAACCAGGTTTCAGACCAGATGCTGAAATCATCAAGGTTAGCTGGGTGAAAAAGTTCGACCAGAATCGTCCGGGATAGCTCAGATGGCAGAGCACTGGCGGCTTCAGCCAGGGAGGTCCCGGGTTCGAATCCTGGTCCGGACATTTTTCGCCCAGTTGGAAATTTACATCTAATATGATTTATTTTTATTTACTTACTACTTTTTCGCATAGGCAAGTGAAATATTTGGTTTGATTTTGCGCAAAATTGAAGTAAAAAGTTAGGGGGTCGACCTATACGCGAGTTTTTGATTTTTTGCAGAATTTGCATTCGAAAGTTAGGGGTCGACTTATACGCGAGTATATACGGTAATTAAATTTCGATTAAAATTATTATCAGTTTATCAAAGCTTCATTAAAACAATGGTGTTGAAGAATAAGTCATTTATGTTTATTACTTATACTTTTCTTTTTTTGTTTCAAATTTACGTTCTGTTGTATCACCAATTTATTTTTCTCTTTGATATCATCGAAATTATCAATTTAGAAAAAAAATATCATTTCCGCTTGTAAGGATTAGTTGTTACGGATTACTTGCAGTAAATTGCTGTTACTTACTTAATAATTTGTTTCTAAAATATGTTCTATATTTACTCATTTCGTAAATATCCATTTTTCGAAGCATTTCTTTTCCTCGAACCATATTTCTTTATTCAAATATATAATAATCTTGAAGAAGGAAAGCTGCAAAGTGTATCCTCAAAATAAAACTTTAAATTACGTACTAACTGCATAATTGGAATTAATCTTAAGGTGAATGCCATAAAATTAACTAAAGCTTTTGGTACGTATGCTATTATACATTTTATTTTACATAACGCAACGTGTATTCAAAATGAAATAATTTTGGTATAGCCTTTGAAACACTATCACTTAGTACTTAGGAATAAATCATTAGCGCAACTATAGAATAAACATATTCGCAATCACTTGAGAGTTTCCTTAAGCATTAGACTTAATGGACAATCAAGTGTGAAATATTATTTAGAGATGAGTTTAAATTAATGAATATCTCAACCTTAAAATTAAATTTGCAAGGAATGTATAATTACTTAGAATTTTATGGAGCAAAACATCGGGTTGAATAAATTTATATACATATCAGGTTAGAATATATGTGCAAGTGTATTATTACCAATTAAAAAATTTGCCTATTATAAATGGAAATAATGTATAATAAAATAATATATGTGAAAGAAATAACAGATTATGAAAGGGATAATTTTGCAATTATGTTTTCATTAAAAAATATTTAATCGATAACTATCACACTAGCTGTCTAACATATTCTTATAATATAAATTAACACATTGTTGTACAAGACAGCTGTTCACACAATACAACATGTTGTATTCGATCCTTTATAACAATAGAAAATCTTCACCAATATATATATATTTTTTTTTTTTACAATGTTCATAATTATTGAACAGGTTGCTGTTTTACAACCGATATAGAATTTTACATAATAATAAAGGATAAACCTGACACGTTTGGTACAGGGGAACAATTGCAAACTTGTTTTTTCATAAACGGTATAATTTTTGGAACCGCTTCTCAAACTGGAGGATGACACGGAATTTATTGAAAGAACAACCTCGATTGCATTTAAAGAATAGCAGTAATTTTTTTTTATAAGATCAACTTTTGTAATTTTTTAAAAGTTGAGTAAATATTTTCATGCTTACATAATCGGTGTTGCATAAACTAT
Organism: Maratus speciosus; assembly: GCA_963932465.1. Taxonomy (NCBI): domain Eukaryota; kingdom Metazoa; phylum Arthropoda; class Arachnida; order Araneae; family Salticidae; genus Maratus; species Maratus speciosus. The sequence goes on from OZ010800.1 coordinate 186,284,623, forward strand.
TGTAAATAATATTTAAATGGGTAAAAGTTCCTATCAACTTTCCCATTTATATTTTATTAAATTTTTTCTTGTAGTGGATACTATAGCAATTTTTTACATCTTTTTTTTAATCAATTTTAAACATTTTCTTTTCCATCACCCCATATTACTGTAGCTTTACAGAATAAATATACATTTTTTTGTATACCATTAACCTTTCATTTTGCACAGTGTATAACAAAATGATTCCCAAAACCACTTAATTAAGGGAGTCTTGAGCATCTGGTCAACCTCCCTCACATTGACTGAGTCCAACCTCCCCACACATCCCTTTTCCAAAGAATAGCACATTGTTATATTAAGCCTAACTTTCTGTACAATATTTATGCCTGGAATTGAAAGCTCGATATTTTTGCATTACGTAAAACCCACTTACTAACATTTCTATGATATATTTTAACTGAAAAAAGCTTACAAAATATTTAAAAAAAACACAACTTTTAGGGTAAAACCCCTTCACAATTTATTTTTTCTACACATATTTCTATTATCTGTAGGAAACAAAGACTGTTTTTTGAGCATTCTAGTAGCTTTGGATCACACCTCTAGATAATACTCTGAAATTCTTTTAAATAGGAAAACTGATGGGTGGGTCAAGCCTCCAGTATGGTCAACCCTCCCTAGTCTCCCCTATAGAAAACAATATCAAGATAGCGTTTAATTATAAGTTTTTGTTGCTTTAGCTCTATAGTTTTGAATCTAGTCAGTCACAGATTTTTAGTTTTAGAGTTCCTTATCCGTTAACTTAAAATGTTTACTTTATCTTTTTTTGAATATAATTAGGGACAGAACACATTTAAAAAATATTTTACTAGAACAGAGTCTGATTCTAACCTGTATGTTCGAGTAAACAACGTCAGACACTTATTACAACTTCATCATTTTACAGTACATCAAGAAAGAAACATTGCGATTTACGGGAGTGTGGTTTCTTGCCAGAAGCTCTCATCTAAATCCGCATTATCAGTATGCGCGATCGTGCTTGAAATTTGTTATCAATTCAAATATCTTCAATATATTTGTATAAAAAATATAAGTAATAGAACTAAAAAGATACTGAAACTTAGAGAATGTAAGCATGTAAATGGTTAACAAAATCTGCGAATAGATGAGTAAATATACTTTAACAGTAAGACACGTGTAATCTGTTAACGAAAAAAAAAATGAAAGTTTATGAAAACTCATAAAATAACTTTTATTTTAAAATGTTTTGTTCTGTGCAGCCTAAAAAACAAATGGACGCATTCTTTTTACCTATAACACGATATGATATAACTTTTTCTAGCATTGTTATATAAAAAAAAAGTTTTGTGATCATTTGTTTTTATATTTTTAAATTTTCTTTTCGTATTTCTTTTCTATTAAAATTCTGCATTCATTTATCCGGAAATATTCGTAAATGAACTTTATTTTTCACAAATCTAAAGCATGCTTTTAAATGAATGGAATATTCTGATAGAGAATGTATACATATCTAAAATGCAAGTTAAAATAAGTTCAATTATATTCTAGATAAGCTGGTAAGTTATAAGAATCAATTATAAGTAAAATACACGTGCACACTATTAGTTCAAGGTTTTTTTTTTTTTTTTTTTTTTTTTTTTTTTTTTTTTTTTTTTTTTTTTTTTTACAAATATAGTTTTTTTTAGTTTTATCTTCTTTTTAAATGTTTCTTCAAAATATAATAAATATATAACAATTTTACTTAACTTATTATAAATTTCAATTAAAAATCTAATACAAAAAAAATAAACTACATCCATGTAAATAATGTTCATTTTTTCTTATTGTACTTTTGTATTATTCATGAAAAATTTAAAAAATAAAGAATTTAAATTAAAAACAACACATATGTATTCATATTTATAGAAATTGTCTGTATATTTATAAAAAAATATGGAAATAAATTAAATTGATCTTAAAAATTTAGTTAAGAAAATGAGAAATACAGAATAATACAAGTAATTTAAAAAATAAGTTTCATCCATACTCTATATAAAAAAAAAATTTTCACCATTGATTTGACTAGTATAGCGTTATGCAGTTATGCTTTTCGTTTTTATACATTACTTTCTTAAATAAAATTGCCACACCTAATAATTTGCCTATGTAAGTGTAATTAAAATTTGATTATTATTTTAAGCAGAAAATTAAATTTAAATATTTTGAATTGTATGTTTTATAATTTTAAACTGGAACAAACATAGATCATTTTGATGCTCGTTTAGGTCAATATTGTCAATGAAAAAAAAATTATAAAAATTAAATTTTTCACGTAAAGATTAAATGATTAATTACTTAATTTGAAAAAAAAATGTTTATTGAACTAAAAAAAAACTATTCATGATTTCAGTTTATTTTTTCAAAGTTTAAGTGAAGTATACGGGTAAAAAAAGAAACCGGAAATAGTAACAACATATTTTATTTTCTGAATGGGTCTCTTTTTAACAAAGTGAAATATATCATTTGTATTTATTTGATTCGTAATAAAAGGAAAGGGTGATTTTTGTAAATATGTTTACCTTTTTTTTTGCAAAACATTGCTTTATGTCTTTTCAGGATTAGTTTCATTGTATTTTTCTCTCTCTGAAATTCTTAGGTTAAAATAAATGTAGAACCGCCTAAGAAAAGAAAACGACATAAAGAGGACTATAGAAAAGCCATCAGGAACTTCTTCTAGAAGAATAAGAAAATAATTTTCTTTCTTTCGTGTCTAAAACAGTAACTTTTTAAGAGGAACATAAAGATTTGATAATACGGAAATTGACTGAAGTTTGTTGTGGATCAATATATATGCTATTAATCAGACTATAAATTATTTTTTAGTTTATTTATTTTTCTTTCACAGGAATAAGAAAAAAAAATTTAACCGCCCTAGAACCAAGGGGGTCACCTGAGATCCCAAAGTAACTTTATCGTATAACTGTAAAAAATGTCTGTGTTTAAAAATTTTGAAAAAAGTGATTTTGTTCACTTTATGCTTAAGGGGGCTGGTCACTCAGCTTCGGAATTCTTCTCCATAATATTAAGTCCATAATATTGACGCATTCGTATATTTAAAATATATCCTCAGGAAATTAACATCTATTTTTTGTGTATACTTACTAAAAGATGTCTCTTTTTTTCTTAGTTCTCAAAATATTTCTAAAGTATATACTTAATTTTATATAAAGTGTTAAAATCTTACTCATAATTCGCCCGCTTTTAACACATAAAATATTAAATTCAGCATAGAGTTTAGAAATATTTTGAAAACTAAGAAAAAACTAGGCATCCTTTAAGAAGAGTACACAGAAAAAACATGTTAAAAATATGAATTTCCCGCGAAGATATTTTAAATATACGAATGCATCAAAAGCCCATAGACTTAACATTACGGAGGAGAATTCCAAAGCTGAGTGACCAGCCCTCTTAACATTGGCTCCTATAGAAAAAATAATAAAATTGGTAAAATTTACTTTTTATTTACGATTTATCCACAGAGTTTCACCGGGATCCCCTCTGACCCCAATACTAATTAATATATTACATGAGATTTTGGTAATATATTTGGTAAATATATTTGTGAGTCTTTTCCTGGGTATATACCCAAACCTCGGGTAAATTCCCAAAAACTGGGTATTTTCATATTTCAGTTTAAAAATCATATTTAAAGAGGCATTTATTTTTATTTGAAATTTAAATATTACGAAAGTCCAAAATCATACAAAAAATATACAAATTACGAAAGTTGTAAGGCTTCAGCCACAATTAAAGAGAAAAATCTATAATAAAATCTTAAAAACTTACATCGCAAAATTGCTTACTTCTACTGCTAGTGTGTTTTAGTTGCAAAGTAACAGAATTGAATTTAAAGGGAATTTTCAAAGTGAATAAAGTGAAGCACTAATGTTACGTAATGACTAACTTTTTCTTTCATCCATGTATCAGTCACCTGATCAGTAATTATTTAACTGGTTGTAATTGCATTGTTTTAATATCTGGCAACAGTTGGTTTTGTTTTGTTCTAGAGAAAAGTTTATCAAAATAAAGTAATGTGAAATATATGGCTCTTCTGTCATTGAATTTAAGTTAGAAATATATTCGCTTTAACAGTAAGAAATGTTATTGAGGGCAGTTTTAATAGCTTATAGATATTTTAATACTTAACTTTTAGGGATTCATTTAGTTAAGAGATTTATTTACATTGGAATCCAACATATGGCGTCCGCTGACAAGACTGGAATCTGTAAGTAGAATTTTATTTGAACTGCTCAAGTGAGAATTATTATTATTGTTGAATAAAAAATTATTGTTGATGCTGAATAATATGGATGCGTTAAAAACAGCTAGACGACAGCATCGTAGAATTTTCACTAAAGCGTGTAACGAATTTGATGCAAGTGAAAATAATTTATCGACTGCTGAAAAAATTCTGAAATTGACAATGATAGAAGAGAAAGCGAAATTTATGACCGATGTAGAATATAAAATTAGAGAAATATTGTATAGCGACCAAGCTGACGAAGAAACAATAGACAAAGATATCGATGAATCTGAGGTTTGCATCGATCGCTGGCGTGTATTACAACATAAATTAAACGAACTTTTGATTATAAAAAATGAAGATTTGAGATCTGATATTTCGGTAATTAATAAGAATGTATTGCTTCATTATCCGAAGATACAATTACCTACTTTTAATGGTGAAATTAAAAATTGGTTGCAATTCTGGGGTCAATTTCAAAAAATTGATCAAGATACTAGCCTAGATTTTCATGACAAATTTGCGTATTTATCACAAGCCATGGAAAAAGGCAGTGTGGCAGAAGAATTGATTAGAAGTTTTTCGCCTGGTGGTAATAGTTATGCCAAAGCTGTAAGTCAACTTAAATCTCGTTTTGGACGAAAAGAACTTTTGATAGAATGTTATGTTAGAGATTTGTTAGGCCTTGTACTGCAGAAGCAAAATCCAGGAAAACACAATTCTTTGCGACGATTATATGATTCATTAGAATCGAAATTGCGATCATTAGAAACTCTTGGAGTTTTTAGAGACAAATATGCTGCGATGTTATATCCGCTTGTTGAATCGTGTCTTCCAGATGATATTCTTAGAGAATGGGAAAAATATAGAACATCTCACAGAAGATCGTCAAATAGATGTAATGATGTGGAATCTGAACTAGATAAAAATCATGATACAGATTTAAATAATGGTGTTTTAATTGTCTCAAAAACTGATCTAGATAATTTATTAGAATTTCTGCAAGACGAAGTTGAAGCAGAAGAAAAAATTTCTTTGGCAAGTAAGAGTTTTGACAAAACTTTTCGATACAGAGCTGCACGCAATAATCATGAATTCGAAGAATCTCAAATATCTACTGTATCAGATTTATTAAACATTGATATGAGAAAATATACTAGAAATAAGAATAATTTTAAACAAAAACTGTGTATTTTTTGTGACAAACGACATGCATCGAATAAATGTTTCAAGGCAATGTCAATGTCGTATGATGTTAAGAAAGACATAATGCAAAAGAAGGGAACTTGTTTCCTATGTAATTAAACCATCTAGCCCGAAATTGTAGAGCAAAAGTAAAATGCGTTGTATGCAGAAAAAAACATGAAACTCTAGTATGTCCAAAAGTTCCTGAAAAGTTAATCAAGCCTGAAGAAGCCCAGCATGCCTTAAAAGCTCTGAATAATTATTACTTCAAGGGATCTTCTTTGAGTGTTGAACCTTCAAAAAGCAAGCTTCATCATGAGCCAGGATCACAAGGACGAGCTAGAGGATGTTCAAGCAGAGGACGTGGTGGTTATGGTGGACCGTGTAGTGGTGATGGGTATGCTAATGGCTACGGCCGAAGATATGACAGTCCACCTTTTGGAGGTCGAGATTTTTATGACCGTGGCTACAGTTCATTGTCGCCTCGCATGAGACCATACTGTTCACCTTATGATCGTCCTAGTCCATCTTTGGCGCCCATGAGAGATGAATATGCGGATCCATATTCATCATCTTTGAGAGATCCATGTTCACAAAGATCTGGCATGTCTCCTATTTCACGTGATTTGTATGAAAGAAGCAGCAAAGCAACATTTTTTTGACACAGTTAAGGTTGAAAATGATAATATTTTAGTCAATATGCCTTCGATTGAATATCACCCTCCTCTTCCTGACAATTTTGATCTGTGTTTGAAGAGACTAAACAAAGTTGTGAATCCTCTGATATCAGAGCAACTTTATGAGCTACATGGGAATCAAAATCACACAGACCTACTTAGAAGAGGCTGTTGTAGTCATCAACAATTAAAATTGAAATGGTGGGAGAGACCCGAATGGTTATATTCGCCCTATGAGAAATGGCCCTCCACTGAATTTATTGCTGATGAACACGAAGCTCTTAAAAAAAAAAAAAAAGATGTTTCCTCGTCGGATACTGTCCTAATTTCCAGTAGTGAAAATGTGGAAACTGGTTGGTATTATCGCTACAATTCTAAGGTACCGAAAAGGTTTAACTTGTAATTTTAAATTATTGAGTTGTGCTTTCCCCACAACTCAAGGTGGGAGTATGTTACGTAATGACTAACTTTTTCTTTCATCCATGTATCAGTCACCTGATCAGTAATTATTTAACTGGTTGTAATTGCATTGTTTTAATATCTGGCAACAGTTGGTTTTGTTTTGTTCTAGAGAAAAGTTTATCAAAATAAAGTAATGTGAAATATATGGCTCTTCTGTCATTGAATTTGAGTTAGAAATATATTCGCTTTAACAGTAAGAAATGTTATTGAGGGCAGTTTTAATAGCTTATAGATATTTTAATACTTAACTTTTAGGGATTCATTTAGTTAAGAGATTTATTTACATTGGAATCCAACAACTAATACATTTCTTTTTCAAGAAAATATAAGACTGCCAATTGGCACAGCTTATCCCAAAGCATTATACAGGTTACAGGTTCCATCTATTTAGTTAAAAAAGAATAATAATCCATAATTAAGATAAATTTATATTGCTAATTCCTTTTAAAAAATTACACAATTAAACATTTAAATAAATAACTCTTAAAAATAATTAACTTATTTCTATGTTTATTAAACAATTTTTATTATTTGTCTCTCTATAAATATTCACAATTGTCTGCTGAACTACAAAATTTTGGTTTTAGAAATTTAATTATATTTTTCCTAATATTGTAGACACTTTACACAGTATTAGACAGAACGCATATTTTACACAGGATTAAAAAACAATTTACTGATTTTTACTAAATATTAACATTAGTTTAAAGGAATTCCTTGTCAAAATATTCGTTTCAGAATAAATATTTTCATTTCCAACATTATGAGTTGTAATTATTTCTTGTCGAAATAAATAGTTTCCACAAAAATTAAAATATTTCTGTCTCAATACAAAAAATTCGTAAAATACTGTGTATTTGATCATTAATGTAATTATAAACCACTGTGAATCATCTTTAAATTTTTAAAGCATAATGTCTATGTTCTAAAAATTAAGAAATGCATACTCTTTTTCCACTCTGTGTATAATTTGTAATTCTTTTACATTTCAATTAGAAATTTCCACCAGAAGCGATAGATGGCGACCAATCATTGCACAATTAGAAACCAAACTATGCTAGGTTTTACAAACAAAAACCATGCTACTTTTGGTTTGGGTTTTTATTCTATCAACCGTTATTCACTTACTTTTAGATGTCTGTGATGTGCGTTTTAGCAAGTTAGAAGTAAAAATGTTAGAAAAAATCGGCATGCATGGAACTTTTTTAACGAGAAAGGAAAATGTGTATAGTGCAAATATTATAATAAGGATTACAGGCATGCCAATGTAAGTAAAATAGACAATCGTATTAAGAAATGTTTCAAATGTCCTACTAGATTGAAAAAAGATTTTTGACAGTGACTCTAAATGCAAAAATTATTTTAATGAATGCACTTCTACTATGACTTCAACTTCAAGTAATCCCAATAATGGTCAAATGTCCAGTACATCTTTTAACAGTTCATCAATACCAATAATAAGTGTACCATCGCTTATAAAAAATGCTAGAGATGGAGCATCAAGATTTTTCACAAATAAAAGAATACACAGACACTTATGTCGGCATTTTTGGATCATATGGATAAAATAGCAAATTAACAGCTTAGTGGAGGAACATGTTATGTTACATTTTCTCATTTTTTTTTTTTTTTTTATTTTATTGATTAAGGCATTTTGAGGCATTATACCATATTGTAAAACAAAAATGTTTCAATTCTCATTATTCTTGAAGATCGAGACATTATCCATTAACATTGACTCTTTAATATTGAATAATTTAAGTAAGATTTATAATTTTCAATATTTAAAAATTAAATGTTAATATCTGCTCTCAAGAATGTTTAGCATTACTTGTTAAAATATCGAACGTATGGAATCAGAAAGAGTATAAATCAATAAAATTCAGAGCGAAATGTTTTATTTCGGTTTTTTCAAATTTAATTTGTGTAACATAACATGTTCTTCAACTAAGCTCTTCAAATGAAAGCATATTTACATATTAATAAACAAAAATAAATATAATGTGTTTCTTTTAAAAGTAAAAACTTAAAGTTGAATTGATATTAAATCAAATAAAGTCATTATAAGTTTTTTTTTTTCTGGTATATGTCTCCTTAATTTTAATATTACAGTTTTTAATATATTTATAAATTTAATTTGTAAAATTTAAAAGATTCATTGAAAAAATCCTTCTAATTTTAATATTTTTGTTTCTATTAATAAATAATCTCTAATTTAATTTTTAAAAATCGTTTAATTTATTTTGAAATGTAGATAGAGAAACACTATTAAACATTGATTTGAAAAATATAAATTTAAAAGCAAGGAGAAATAAATCACTTTGTGATTGAATTAATGCAGAATTAGAACCGGTGGCATTGAGTGTGTGTATGTGTTTGGAAGGGGGCAGTTAGGGGAAAATCCTCAGATCCCCACAACTTAGAAATGTTGGACTTTGAAAATTCAGATACTGATGATGTTCTGACTGATTTGAAACTGATACAGAAAATTGTGCTGCTATGATAATTATACTTTTCATTTTCTATATTATTCTCTATATCTATTTTTTTGCATATTTACCCTATATATTATAAAATCCTAATGAAACGAATTTATGAAACTTATATTATGAAACGACTGAATTGAACGAATTTATGTAACAATTTTATAAACCGACTGATGAAACAACAGATTATGTTTCACGGCGATTTCTCCTAAAATAGGGAATACTTTGCGACGAAATTAACACCAACAATCCTTAATGATCCACAGATCTCAAAACTGGTATTAGAATTTTTTAATTCGAATTAGTTTTCGAAATATTATTTTTTTTTTCTAATTTTAAATACTTTTCTTTAATGATAACAACTCAAATTTTTATCATAATAGATATTTTTTTTTTCATATTTTAGAAAAGGTTATTATTTTAAAATAATTTGGCCTACCTTAAATGTATCCTAAGAACAATGCTTTTTTTTTGTATTTCATTATCATTTTATTTAATCCAAAACTTTCATTTAAAACTGAAACATTTAAATTTAATAGCTTTCACTTCTTTATTTTTTTAAAACTAAACGAAAGGAAAAATATTAGGCTCAAAACGGAAAGAAAAATATTAGCATCAGATGTAATATACGCACCGGGGTACCTAATTGGCGCCAAAATGGCGTTATTTTGCCTGGCATGGTAACCGGGCTACTGTTGCTTATCCATTAATAAATGTTTATTTACATTTATTTTCTTTTCATAGGAAAATATTATAAATTGATTTGTTCTATAGTTATTAATTATTATTTTTTATTTATTTATTGCTATTTCATTTTAAAAATAATAGAAAATGATTTAAAAATACATATGTAACTGGTATTCGAAAATGAGGATTTCACCAAATTGCCGTAAAAAAAAGCACACCAAATTCTGTGCTTATATGACATCTGTGTTAAATACTAAATAATGCAAGAAATCATGAAATTTAATTTCAAATTCAAAGGAAATGACCAATATCGCCAAATTGTACGAGTTGACGTAATTTTTATTTTAAATAACGAAAGAAAAAAAATTAGAAAAAAAAATACAAATACAAATAAAGCGTCGAAATAAAAATCACTTGATGGCGTAAACACATGTAACTTTCTTACAGTCAAGTGAATGTGATATTTACGATCAACCATTATTGGCATTTAATCTTATAGTGTGGCGGTAGATTTTTGGTCAATAGGATAACCATGTAGTCAAATTTTAAATTACCACTCGGGAAATAAAAAAAATGCCAACTGGCGAGTTTAAAAAAAAGTATTGGCAAGATTTGAACCCGGCTAACATAAAAGTACCAAGAATTCTTTGCGATCATGGACACTTTTATGTAATTTTATTCGAAAAAAAATAACTTTGATTCTTTAATCAAAATGGCAACTTTTCTTAAGAAAAACGAAGGAACTGTTGATGATAGTCACATGACTTAGGGTATTATTATAGAGATTGTTCTCAATTCTAAAAACAGAGCAAAGAATAATATTTCCTAACGATTACAAATTTATTTACACATGGGTATTAAAAACAGAAAATAAACTTTAAAATTACTATGAAATGGGTACCTGTTAAAACCAGGAAAATATTGAAAAATATGTCTTGAAAATTGTATTTACACGTGAATATTAATGGAGAAAGGAAACTTTAAAATAATAAATACATTAATATACGTTTAACCTTTTCAGAGGCAAGGTAGTTCTTTCGTAAAATGTTGAAATCAGTGAATGGCACCGGAATTAACAAACAAATTTCGAAATATGAAAATGTTTTTGTTCACTTACTTAATAAAAAGAAATTTTTCATTCCTATATTCTGGCTCCAATGTGGCATTTAAGAATTAAAATTAAGTGGTACAAAAATGTACCGCTGCCCTTGAAGGGGTTAAAGCAGTAAATTGTAGTAATTGTAGTAAATTGTATAATGTCAATAATTTTATAACGCTGTTAAAAAGTACCGGTTGGCAAAGACTCTGTTTACGTCATTCATTTTATTTTAGTTTCTTTTCAAATTTTTAACTGATCTTCTTTAATCAAACAGAAAACAAACATTGGATGTCTTAACAGCAACTGATTCGGCCTTAAATTTTCGCAGTCAAAGGGAAATGAATGGAAACAAATTTACAGGGAGATCGCTATAGGTTTTTTCATTATAATTGAATCTTCGCTAATCTTTAAAAAACAAATCAAATTAGCTTGATTTTAGGTTCTGCGATTTCTGAACGGGGGTTGGCGAGCGTAGCTTGCACGGGCAATATATATATATATATATATATATATATATATATATATATTTTAATTGTATAATATTTATATAAATTTGTTTATTTTTTATAAATCTGTTCCCTTTAAATTTATTGAAATATAATATTTTGGATAAAACGATTTTCAATAATCACGTCAACATTTTAACATGCTTCATTATGTTTAAACGTACGTCTAAATTTAATACTTAAATGCAAAATGTTGATTTTTTTTTTAATTAAAGAATTGTAAGAAGTCTAAAGTTCTACACCTTTCTTTCTTTTAGATCCTTTCATCATAACTAAAAGCAAAATTGAATGCGATTCCACATTTATATTTAATTGAAAATAAATTCCCATGTAAATACCCAAATTGGGTATTTATCCTTAAAATAAATACCCGGGTATTTTACATCACTGTATATATACATACACATATATACATATGCACATACACATACACATATACGCACATATACATGGTGTCCGTAAATAAACGATCCTACTTAAAGTTGTCTACAGACAAAACCATTATTCTTAAAGTTCTGAAATTTTATGAAAGACATAATAAAGGGGAATTTGTTAACGCTAAAAGAAATATAAATAAAAATAGTTCAAAATTTTGCCACCAGAGAACTATTTTTAATAAATTACATATTTAGCATTGTGGTAGTTTAGAAATTTTATTTACAGGATGTCCATAATAAATCGACCCTATTTTAAAGCTGTCTACAGACGAAATTATTGTTCAGAATGTTGGGATATTTTTTGGAGGACGTAATAAAAGTATGGGAATTTGTTTGAGCAAAAAAAAAAAAAAATTAGGAGTCCGTTTTTTAACGAATCACACATGTAGCATACATTTACGATAGTTTAACAAATTTTATTATAACCAAATATGTTCTGCATGACTTTCACCATTTTTTATATACCATCACGAAAAGCAAGATAGCATGTTCCACAGTTGACGCAGTTTTTCTGGAAAATGCTAGAAACATGTTGTGAAATGCTAAATTATATTAAAGTAAAGTTAATAAATAAATTTTCTAAACTATCGTAATGATAAATGTGTAATTTATGAAAAATCGCCCTGTGGTGGCAAAATTTTGAACTATTTTTATTTATATATTTTTTAGCTTAAACAAATTCCCGTCCCTTTATTATATCTTTCACAAAATTTCGAAACATTAGGAATCATAGTTTTGTCTCTAGACAACTTTAAAGTAGGTTCGTTTAATTATTGACACCCTGTACATATAGAAATACATATAAGCATACACATATATACAAAGATATACGTATAAACAAACATAGAAACACATACTTGCATATACACATACATACACTACACATACATATACATGCATAGACATATACAGATACATACACATATATATATCCACACATATACATATACATGTATAATAAATGTACATATAATACGTATAGCTCGAATAGATTTCGAAAACGATAAGCTTAATTATTATATAAATTTCTTTAACAAATGTATGTTTGCTTAATTATTATAAATATTTCTTTTATAAAACGAATTTTTGGAGCAAAATGGATAAATATAATGCTTATAGTCATTTATTTATAATGCTGCATGCAAAAAATTAAAAATCTTAGTTGGGTCATATATGACCCCAGTGGTACTAAATGACAGAAAAGAAAAGTTGGTAGTTGGAGGGTTAAATTAAAAAGACACACATATAAATTTTGAATTAGGTTTCCATATTATGTGTCATCTGTCTCTCTTTAAACTTTTCGTTTCGCTGTTTCTCGATTATAATCTGGAACAAACAAACAAACAAATTCAACATCCATAAAAATGTATATTTTTGTTATAACACGAAATATTTTATTTTTTACATAAAATTGAAAGGCAACGTTATACGAATTATAAAGAAAAAGTAGCTCGTCAAAAATATAGAAACTGGTCTTTAAATTATGAGCAAAGAACTTTTTCCAGATAACTATCGCCCTAAAATAATGAAAGGTTTTTTTTTTTTTTTTTTTTTTTTTTTCTTTTTTACAATTAACCAAACTTTAAACCCCCTCCTCACCAAAAAAAGTATTTAATTATTTAAAGGCTAAAAAAATTAGGCGGATGTACCAATCCAAAAACTTTCTTCTATCTGGTACATGTTGATACTTCAAAATTCGCTAGCACACTGCCTAAATTAAATGGCAATCTATGTCCCTCATGAGGATTCTAAAGATATGGAATTTCGTGCATTAGTTCTTGAGATAAGACTATCGCTGAGATCACGTAAATGCAGCCTAACAGAGCCACCTATTGCGTGATTTATACCAAAACCTAATCAGTAATATCTTCTGTCAACGTCTGGCTGAATCTCATGTTTGGAGAAAATAGATGCATTAGTTTTCGAGATAGAGCTATTGCAAAAATCGTGAAAACAGCAACATTGCAGCGCCACCTATTGGACGATTAATACCGAAACCTAAGCAGCAGCAACTTGTGTCAACGTATAACTAAATATGAAGTTTGAAAAAAATTATGCATTAGTACTTGAGATAGAGCTATTGCGGGAATCGTGAAAAAGGCAGCACAGCACCGCCACCTTTAGGGCGATTTACACCAACACGCAATCAGCACTAACACTAATGAAGGATTAAATTAATCTGAATTTTGATAAAAATCCGTGCATTAGTTCTGGAGATAGACCTATTGAAGAAATCGTGAAAATCCTGCAAAATGCAATATTTCAGCGACACCTATTAGGATATTTATACCAAAACCTTATCAGCAACATCTTTTGTCACCGTCTGACTAAATCTCATGTTTGGAGAAAATGCATACATTAGTTTTTCAGATAGAGCTATTGCGAAAATCGTAAAAATTGCAGCATTGCAGCGCCATCTATTCAACGATAAATACCGAAACCTAATCAGCAGCAACTTGTGTAAAAGTCTAACTAAATCTGAAGTTTATGAAAATCCGTGCATTAGTTCTTGAGATAGAGCAATTGCGGAAATCGTGTAAATCCTGCAAAATGCAATATAACAGTGTCACCTATTGGGCGATTTATACCAAAAAGTTATCAGCACCAATTTATATCATGAACTAATTGAATCTGAAGTTTTCTGAAAATCCATGGGTTACTTCTTGAGATATGGCTATTGTGGAAATCATGTATAATGCAGCGTAGCAGCGCCACCTGTTGGGCAATTTCCACCAAAAACTAATCGGCATCAATTTATATCAGGGACTAACTGAATATAAGTTTTTATTAAATTCCGTGCTTTAGTTCTTGAGATAGAGAGCCCACAAAATTTGTGTCACATACTGCCAGTCATCAGAGCACAGGCTAACAGATATACGGATTCACAGACAGACGCTTTTTAAAAACATGTTTTCGGAATATCTGACCCCTAAACGTATAAATCCGTCGAAAACCTGAATTCAAAAGTTTTCACGAATCCAATATTTTCTTCTTTTAAAAGTAGTGAATCTAATAATCAAACTTTTAATCAATTATTAATCAAACTATTTTCGTTATTTTAAAATGGCCTGGTATTGTTTTCATGTAATTTTCTGTACGTTGGGTTGCAGTAAGAAAGATTAAACAATTGAAAATTCCGTTTTAATTTTAAACAAAATATTGATTAAAAAATTGGTTGTTTTAGTATTATTTTTTTAATTGAAAAGAACTGTATTTTTTAATGTATTTTGTTAATGTAATGTAATGTAAGATTTTTACTTTCTTCTATCTTCAATATAAGAAAGTATTGTAAACGAAATTTTTTTCGACTTCCAGTTTTCGGTGGATTTACACGTTTTAGGGGTCAGAGATCACAAAAAACATGTTTATAGAAAATATCTGTCTGCCCGTGTTTCCGTATGTCCTTGTGTTGCCATTGTACCATAAAGAATTATATGAAGTTATGCATAGCATTGAACCATTTTTTTTAAAGATTTTAGCTATGGCAAGCAGGTCCTCCTGGAATTTGGGAAAAAATCGTCGGAAGGGGGTGCTGTAATTGAGATTTTTGTTCGAATTTTCTGCATTTTGAATATTGTACCATCTAAAAGTGTATGAAGTTATGCATAGAATTCAACCAAACTTTTTGTGTACGGTTGTGGGCATAGCAAGAAGGTTCTCCCTGAATTTGGAAAAGCAATTGCCAGTAGGGGGCGCAGTAATAGCGATTTTTTTTACATTTTGAATATTGTACCATCGAAAAGTGTATGAAGTTATGCATAGAATTGGACAAAATTTTTTGTGTATGTTTTTGGTCATGGCAAGAAGATCTCCCCTAAATTTGGAAAAATGCCGTCGAAAGGGGGCGCTGTAATAGCGATTTTTTTTTCTAATTTTCAATATTGTACCATCGAAAAGTGTATGAAGTTATGCATAATTCTAATAAAAATACTTATAAAAGTAATTAAAATGAAATATTGACTTGAGATAGAAGGAAGTTTTGGGATCGGCACACCCAACTAGTTTATGATTTTAATGCAGGTTTAAATGAAAAAGACGGTTTAAAAAGAAAATCAAGGACGTTTTCAACTTCTCATCTTTCACAAGCAACGCGAATTTAAGCACGAAAAGTTTTATTTCAAAGATGAGAAACGAAATGCGAGGCCTCAAATGTTTCGTATAATGAAAATGCTGACAAGCTGAATGATATTTAAAAAGATAATCCACACATTGCATATCAATCTATTAAGCAAATACTCATATATAGGAGACTCCGATTCCTTGGTCGGCAGCAATACTTATGTTTCTGCATGAAGATTTAAACCTTCATTGCACCACGTGCCACATCTAACACATACCAAAAAACACTGTAAGTCTTATTATGGGCCATGAATTTGGCCATTATGATCTCTATCCCTGATCAAGAACAGTCCAAAGAATGGAATAAGACTTATTGCCCATGTCAGATGACTGCATTTGACAAAAAATTAGAATTTGTTCTTTGGAAGAAAAAAAAAAAAAAAAATCGATCAAGATATTAAGCTAAAATTTATTTTCATTATTTTTACTGAATATTTAAAATTCATTAATATAAAAAGTTGCAGAATGTTAAGGGGACAAGGGACCTTTTTTTTTTTTTTCTTTTGTAAATTTCACCTTAAATATTATTCAAGGGTACATTGCATTATAGCATGCATTTATCACAAAAAAATAAAAAAATAAAAATAATTTGTGTAATTTCCCTTTTAAATTTGTCCGGTTTCATTTTTTTTTTTTTTGCAACGTTGCTTTCGTTGGAGAGTGTTTCACTCGGGACGTGGCTGGGGACCTAGGTATCTTGCTTCTGCAAATGAGTCGGACTAGAGTAAAATAATAAAGGGCTGCGAACGAAGAGAGGCCACTCGCCGCGGCGGTCGATAGAATGTCTTAGAATAGAATATAGTAGAAAGTCTCAGAAATCTTCGAAATGCCCCTGCGCATTCCATGTCAATGAAAATCCCCAATATTTTTTATAAAAGTTTGTTTTATATATATAAATAAAATAGAGCATCGAATTTTATACATTTGAATTTAAAGTTAAATTTAAAAAAAAGAAAATTTTTGGAATTTTTTCGAAGAAATTTCCAAATTTCCAAATTTTTCATTTTTTTTTTTTTTTTTTGTATTTTTTTGTAAATTCCATCTTAAATATTATTTAAGGGTACATTAGATGCATTATAGCATGCATTTATCACAAAAAAATTAAAAAAAATATTTTTGATAAAAAAATGGAATTTTGCAAATCTTCCAATGGAATTTTACAAATGCAATTTACATCTTCAAATGCCCCCTGCGCGTTCCATATCAATGAAAATCGCCAATATTTTTTATAAAAATTTGATTTATATATATAAATAAAATAGAGCATCGGATTTTATATATTTGAGTTTAAAAAAATAATAATAATAAAAATTTTGAAATTTTTTCGAAAAAATTTCAAAATTTTTCATTTTTTTTTTCTTTTGGTAAATTTCATCGTATATATTACTCAAAGGTACATTATATGCATTATGGCATGCATTTATCACAAAAAATATTTTTATGGAAAAAATGGAATTTTGCACGTTGTCTTAGAAATCTTCAAAATGCCCCCTGCGTATTCCATATCAATGAAAATCCCCAATATTTTTAATAAAAGTTTGATTTATATATATAAATAAAATAGAGCATCGAATTTTATATATTTGATTTTAAAGGTTACAAAAAAAATGTTTTTTTTTTTTTTTAATTTTTCCGAAAAATTTCAAAATTTTTATTTATTTATTTATTTTATTTTTTTGTAACCTTTAAATTTAAATATATAAAATTCGATGCTCTATTTTACTTATATATATAAACCAAACATTTATAAAAAATATTGGGAATTTTCATTGATGTGGAATAGGCAGGGGGCATTTCGAAGATTTCTAAGACGACGCGTAAAATTCCATTTTTTCATATATATATATATATATATATATATATATATATATATTTGTGATAAATGCATGCCATAATGCATAATGTACCCTTGAATAATAATTAGTTGAAATTTACAAAAAAATAAAAAAAATATTTTTAAGGATTTTAAGGTCCCTTGTCCCCTTAAGCAGGTAAAATGAATTAATTTAAGCTCATTTAGTTGTAAAATGTAGCAATACAATATTTTAAAACCCTAATTGTGTTCATCGGGCACACGCCATAAAATATCAGATTTTAGCTGAATTTTTTTTTTTCCACATTCATTGACCTATATTCATAGACCTCACCTCCAAACTTCTTTATGAAGTTGCTATAGAAGGTAAAATATGGATTTATCTCTTTTAACCACAAACTAAAAGACAATCTTCAGTTTGGGTGTTTGAAAATGAAGAACCGCCAAGAAAAGTAAACGGCCAGAGAACATCAGCGAGAAAATGAAGTCCACATTTTTTCTGATAGTGGCCTTATTACCTGAAAACCTTTGGAAGTGCGCAAAACAATTACTGTCAAATGATATACAGAGATTTGTCTATCAGAGGTCGTTAAAAATTTCGAAGAAATGCGGTCATAAACAGAAAAAAGAGTAATTTTTTTTTCACCATGACAATGCCTGAGCAAATTCGGATTAAAAAACAAAGGACTTTTTAAAATCAAATTCCAGTGGATATGCATCTACCATATAGCCCTCAACTTACTCCATGTGACTTCATTTGTTTCCAAAATCAAGGAAATTCTTCATGGCGCAGAATTTACGAATGTGAATGTTGCACTGGAGTGCTATTTAAATCTCCTCGAAGAAATCAGTCTGTTTGAGTGTAAAAAAAGAAATCTGGTTTCAAAGAAAATGTATTGAGTGTAAAGATGATTATTTTGAGAAAATATAAAACATTTATATGTTGAATTTTTCTGCTATTTCAGAACTTTCAGAGTGGCCCTTGTATTAAACAATAAAAATATTGCTCATAATAAGGATCATATATCACTTACAGAAGTTAATGTTACATTCGGAATTATTCATTTAAATTTTAATTTCAAATATTCATTTCAATTTTAAATTTTCCATTGCTATTTCAAATTTCAAATTTTCTGTTATTTTTCGCTTTATTTATTCGTTTCAATTTCTTATCATTCATTTCCAAACGCGATTACATTAATACTTTAAATTCGAAACTTGCATTACTATGTTCTATTTCATGCAGATATTACATTCTCAAGAGTGCACTATAATAGAAAAAAAAATCCCTGCCGGCACGGCCTACAAGCAGAGGTAGATTTCGAAGTTAAGTATACTAATTTACCCAACAAAAACTAAATCATTATTAGATATAAATCCACTTTAAGAGTTTTATCTGTCTGCTTTTGACGAGTTTTTATTTCATTTTTATAAAATAGTTGATTTTATTAGAATCATGTTAAGGCGATATTAAAAAAATATTTTTTTTTTCCGTGCTCAACAACTCGAAATTTTCTGGCACATTTTCGGATTCATTTTTAATAATAATAACATATATATATATATATGAAACATGCTGACGTGATTTTTGAAAAGTTTTATGAGCGTTCTGTGTTTTTATTTTTCTTTCAATCAATTAAAACTTGATTAATAAACAATTATTTTCTCAGTAGGGCAATATTTTTCGTTTCCAACGCAATCGCTTCGGGAAATTCTGTTCAAAATGCCCACTTTGACATCATTTTTTGAAATATATTCTGCATCTATCAAAAAATCGATCATTACTGTACATTATATAGTTTCTGAATAAGAGAATCTAGCAATTGGATCCGTTTGAGAGCAAAAATGAATTTAAAAATTAGTAAGAAAATAAGTTTGGATTTGAATGCACCCTTAATAAGATGATTTTTTTCTTCAACCGCTATGTATTTTTAATTTGTTTTTGCTGTAAGAATTGGCCCTATCAAATACTGGTCTATATAAATGTTGAAGACAATATTAAGAAGACATATGATAAATTCATGGGGATTTTATATCTTTTGAATTGACGCGGTTATGGATTTTTTACTTCTTCAAAACCCCTTTTTGAAAGGTGGTTTTTAAATGAGTTATGCATTTTTACACGAAACTGCATTTGGTTTACTAACAAATGTTTGTAGAACATAGATAAATGGATATGATGGGTCACGCAAAGAATTGGATACATGACCGTCTATAAATGATAATTTCTTGAAATGTGATTTCAGTAGTTTTAAGAGTGTTTAACTTTGAATTAAACTTTAGCTAATTAGTGGCGTGTAATAAAGTTACTAGGTTAACTAAAGGGCTGTACAAATGTATACAAGTATGTTTTGATCTATTAGTATAATTTGCGGAAAGAGAAATTTCAACCTGTTATGCGTTTTTTTTTCCTTTTTTTTTTTTTTTTTTTTTTTGTTAAACTAAATTTTTCCATTATATAATATATATATCAACCTACAGATCAAATACAGGGCTGTTCAAAAGAATTGGAATACATAATTTGGCTATGGACGGTAACTGCTGAAATCAGTTTTTCAAATGCTTCATGCGTTTTCTAAAATGTTTACTTAGTTCTCTTATATACCTTATTAGCCTAAATAACGACATTTTGTTAAAACACTCAGGAAGTGTTAGAAAGTGTTTCATAATCTATGCTTAACGCATGATTTTTCTTACTCGTTACTTTTATAACTGTTTTTTCAAGGTAACAAAAATAAAATAAGGCATAAATTTAACAGTCAGTGATCTAAGGCCTGTTTTATGTTAAATTTTGTACACTTTTAATTTAAAAATTGTTCATAAAGATGGTAAATTTGAAAATGAGATTTTAAATTGATTTTGATTTTGTTAAATTAATCCATTAGTTAAACTTTAAAAGACCAATTTTCTGTTTTTTAAACGATAGCAACGTTGTAAGAATTCCGTAATCAAGATTTAAGTCAAAATGTGTATTTACCACTTATACGGTACTGCAGTAGTTTTTTATATCAAAGTTGCAGAATCTTTAGAATGATAATGAGTGTTATTATAATCAAATGATTCTTCTTTCATGAAGTCACATAGTTCACATATAGATATGAAATTCCAAGCAAACGATTAATATATGTATTCAAATAAATGCCTGCTTTACATTTTTCAGTAGAATTACACTAATATACTAATTGTTTAATAGAGAACATATATTACTTTGTTATATTCACAACAACAAGAAAGAATAACAGCTGTATTTGTGAGAAGTAATAAAGTTATTATAAAAATTGCATCAATATAATTAAAAAGTAATTTTTCAGTAAATACAAAGTGTGAGGTAGATTAAAATTTATTGTACCGTGACACTTTCAATGTAGTGATTAATGTTTGAAATTTAGTTTATCCCTTAAAAATGAAAATGGATGTTAACGTAAATGATTTAAAAATAATTCTGCAATCAAGCAATTTGTGTTACTATATTCAAACAAAATAAATATTTTTTTGTGTATCCTGCTAATTGAGATTTTTTTTTTTTTTTTTTTTTTTTTTACTATGACTTTTTTCTTATCTATTTTCGTCATTTTAAGATAAAATTATAAATGTTTTATTTTCTTAATGGAGTTTTTTTTTTGACAAAAATTTTTTAAGTCATATATTATTAAAAATTTGCATTAACTACTGCATTTTCGTAGCTAATTGTGCAACAGCGACATATAATTAATTTCTCTGTTAAGGACAAAGCAACATTTTACGGTTTTATTATTATTATTATTATTATTATTGGGTGTGTTTGCGTAAATAAAAACATTCCCCATACCCTTAGTAACTGAGTAAACCCCTATTACCTAAAATCATGTGAAAAATTAAATACTTTGATTCAGTTAAAAAAAAATATCATAACAGCTGCATTTCATTTGACCAGCTATAGTATATGGCCATTAAAGACCAGCAACTTTCAATTTTAGACGTTTTGCCGAATATTTAGAAATATACTTGACAGACTCTTCCGGAATTTCAGGATTAAAAAGAACAGATATGATCTCATATTTAGCAATGTCGATTTGTTAAGGGGAGCAATTAGCCGAAATGAAAGAAAAAAATAATACTTGGGATTACCTGTAAAATGAAATGAACGAAATGATCTACCGCTACTGAATATAAAAGAACAGACATTGTGCAATATGTCTATTCTTTTGTGTAAGAATAGCACGTATATTAATATAGATATAGCGATTTATTTAAAAATTCAATCTTCTCTAATTTTTTTAAGCCGATCAGATTAGCGTGTTTTTAGATTCTGTGGTGTCTGAACGCGGAGTTGGAGAGCGCAGATTGAAAAGGGCGGAGAGCCCCCTAGTTTTTAAATAAATTAGAAATTTCAATTTATTAAATTTTCGGTTACCATTTAAAAAATAAATCCGAACTTTGTTATTAATGCAGCCAATACGCATGCGCGCAAGGATTAAACGGAATTTTACTTCTGTTTCAGACTTCCGAGAAGAATTAACGGAAAAAGCATGTTTCTAAGAGTACGGAAATTATGTGTTTAAATGGATGATAATTTAACATATAAAGGCGAATTTTTATGTCAGTGTAATTCCTCCTTTTTATTTCAATAACATCATGTAAAATTTTATAAAGCGCCTAGACACCGTAAGGCAAATTGAAAAATTGACCACTTATTTCCCAAGCAGGATTTTTTTTAGGCTTATTAACCCATAACCCGACCCGAACCCGAAAAATAACTTACAACAGACCTTACCTCAATAGGAGTAAGACAAAATAATATCAGTCTACACGCAACCCGACCAGAACCTAAAAATTCCTATCGAAAAAATAAAAAAAAAAAAGGATTCTGAACCGAATCGAATCTTATCCCGACAAAACTACTATAATGAACCATAATCGATCCGAGCAAAACAGAATAATTTCTCAGGACATGCAACCCAACCAGAACTTAAAAATTCAATTTGAAAAAAAAAAAAAAAAAAAAAAAAAACACGAAATTTGACGCGAACCAAATCTGAACCCGACAAAACTATTCCAAACAAGCATAACCGGATCCGAGCAGCTCAAAATCATTTCCGTGGAGATGTTACCCGATACGAAACTAAAAATTCCATTAGAAAAAAACGCGAAATCTGACCCGAACCAAATATAAACCCGCCAAATATATTCCAATGAACCATAACCTGATCCGAGCAAGGCAAAATAATTTCCGTGGACACGCACCCTAACCCGAACCTAAAGTTTCATTAAAAAAACGACATTTAAACCCGATAAAATATTCCAAAGATCGATAATCCGATACGATAAAGACAAAATAATTTCCATGGACACGCAAACTGACCCCAACGTAAAATTTTAATTTGAAAAACCCAAATCAAATCTGAACCCGACAAAAATGCTCCAAAGATCTATGACCGGATCCGAGCAAGACAAATAAATTTCTGTGGACACGCAACACGACCAGAACCTAAAATTTGAAGTCAACCTGAAACCCTATTCGAATTAAATCTTAACCCGACCAAAATATTAGAAAGAACTATAACACGATCTGAGCAACACAAAATAATTTCCATCGACAGGCAGCCCGAGCCGATCAATGCAAAATAATGTCCATGGACACGCACCCCAACCCAAACCTAAAATTTGATTTGAAAAAGTCAAAAATATTCCAAAATCCATAATTTTATACGAGCAAGACAAAATAATTTCCGTGGACATGCAAACCAACCCGAATCTAAAAATTCCTTTTGAAAAAAACGGAACCAAATCTGAACCCGACAAAAATATCCAAAGAACCTTAACCGGATCGGCGCAAGACAAATTAATTTCAGTGGACACGTAACACGACTAGAACCTAAAAATTCCATTTGAAGTCAAACTGAAACGCAACCCGAATCAAATTTTAACACGACAAAAATATTCCAAAGATCCATAACCCGATCTGAGCAAGGCAAAATAATTTTCATCGACAGGCAGCCCGATCCGACACAATACAAAATAATGTCCGTGGACACGCACCCCAACCTTAACCTTTAAATTCCTTTTGAAAAAAACAGACAAAAATATCCAAAGACTATAACCAGATCGGACCAAGACAAATTAATTTCCGTGGGCACGAAACACGACTAGAATCTAAAATTTCCATTTGAAGTCAACATGAAACCCGACCCGAATCAAATTTTAACCCTACAAAAATACTCCAAAAAACCATAACCCGATCCGAGCAAGTGAAAATAATTTCGTCGACAGGCAACACGATCCGAACCTGAAAGGTCTAGTTGAACTCAATCCGAAACTCGACCGAACCTGGGTTATGGTAAGTTTTCGGGTAGACTTCAAATGGAACTTTTAGGTTCGGACCCGCTTGCTTTTCTATGGAAATTATTTTGTCTTGCTCGGATCGTGTCACGGTTCTTTGAAATATTATTGTCATTTTCAGATCGGGTTCAGGTCGGGATTCAGGCAATTCAGTCGGGATTCAAATGTAATTTTCATATTCTGTTCGTACTGCGTGTACACTGCTATTAATTTGCATTGCTTGGATCGGGGTTCGGCCTGATGTATTTTTATTTCGGGTTTTGTCGGGTTTCGGGTTAACTTCAAGTAGAACTTTCAGGTTCGGATCGGGTTGCATGTCGACTGAAATTATTTTGTCCTGCTCGGATCCGGTTATGGTTTTTTCGAATATTTTTGTAAGATTCAGATTTGGTTCGGTTCAGATTTCGGGTTTTTTCTAATGGAATTTTTAGATTCGGATCGGGTTGCGTGTCCACGGAAATTATTTTTTCTTGCTCGGATCTGGTTATGGTGTTTGGGGATATTTTTGTCGGATTCAGATTCGGTTCGTGTACAGTTTTCAGGGTTTTGAAATGGAATTTGTATGTTCGGGTCGAGTAGCGTATCCACGGAAATTATTTGCCTTGCTCGGATAAGGTTATGGTTCTTGAGAATATTTTTGTCGGTTATCATACTTGTTTCGGGTCATTTTTCGGGTCTTTTTCAAACAAAATTTTTAGGTTCTGTTCGGGTTACGTATCCATGTAAATTATATTGTCTTTCTGGGATCGGGTTATGATTTTTTGGAATATTTTTGTCGGTTTCAGATTTAATTCGTGTCAGATTTCGAGTTGTATCTATTCGAATTATTAGGTTCGGGTCGTATTGCGTGTCCACGGAAATTCATTTCTCTCGCTCGGATCGGATTATGGTTTTTGGGGATATTTTTGTCGGATTCAGATTTGGTTCGAGTCAGGTTACAGGTTTTTTTTTTTTTTTCAAATGGAATTTTTTGGTTCGGATCTGGTTGCGTGTCCACGAAAATTATTTTATCTTGCATTTTTATGTTCTGGTAGGGCTTCGTGTCCAATTATTTGTCTTGCTCGGATCTATTTATGCTTGTTTGGAATATTTTTGTCGTGTTCAGATTTGGTTCGTATCAGATTTCGTGTTTTTTCTAATGGAATTTTTAGGTTCGGGTCGGGTTGCGTGCTCACTGAAATTATTTTGCCTTACTCGGTTCCAGTTATGATCCTTTTAAATATTTTTGTCGTTTTATGATTTGGTTCGGGCCGGCTTTCAGGTTC
This sequence comes from Maratus speciosus, assembly GCA_963932465.1. Classification (NCBI taxonomy): domain Eukaryota; kingdom Metazoa; phylum Arthropoda; class Arachnida; order Araneae; family Salticidae; genus Maratus; species Maratus speciosus. The sequence goes on from OZ010800.1 coordinate 186,309,962, forward strand.
ACTTCAAATGGCATTTTTAGGTTCTGGTCGTGTTGCGTGTCCACGGAAATTAATTTGTCTTGTTCGTATCCGGTTATGGTTCTTTGGGACAATATTGTTGGGTTCAGATTTGGTTCGCGTCAGATTTCTTTTTTTTTTTTCAAATTTAATTTTTAGGTTCTGGTTGGGTTGCATGTCCTGAAATATTATTTTGTCTTGCTCGGATCGGATATTTGCTATTTTTATAGAATTTTTAGGTTCGTGTCGGGTTACATGTCCGCAGAAATTATTTTGTCTTTCCCGGATATTGGATATATGCCCGGATTGGAATATTTTTGTCGGGTTCAGATTCCGGCTTTTTTTCAAATGGAATTTTTAGGTTCGGGTACAGTTGCGTGTAGATTGAAATTATTTTGCCTTGCCCGGATCGGGGTACGGTCTGTTGTAATTTATTTTTCGGGTTGGAGTCGGGTTATGGGCTACAGTCATGGCAAAATTTAGGACCACCGTGCAGAAACTAGCGTTTTTGCAATTGAAACCACTGATAACGTCATAAATCAAATCGATTGCGTCAGATGGCGTCATTCCGTCTGGCAGTGGAGTACTGTATTCACTTTTTGTTTCGTTTTTGAGTAATAAACGTCGCAGACGAAGTTGTTGCTAGTTTTACAAGTTTTGAAAACCTATGAAATTGCGTCAAAAATCGTCAGTTTCTGAAGCTCAGCATGCACAAATTGTTATTCTTTATAATGAAGAATATTCTGAACGATTAATTAGTGAACTAGTAAAACGTAATAAAATTTGAATCCCGATGAACGTCCCGATTTGAATCCAATTGAAAACTTATGGCCGTCTTAAAGCACAAGGTCTCTGAGAAAAATCCAACAAGTGCGAAGGAGCTGGAAAAAGCAATTAAGGAAGTGTAGGTGAAAGAATTATCAGCTGCATACTGCCGAAGACTGGTACAGGGCATGCCAAAACGTTTGCAGGCTGTAATAAAAGCTAACAGCGGACCAACAAAATGTTGATTTTTCTGTAAAATTGGTGTTTAATGTATGTGATTTATATGCGTAGAAATGTAATATTCATGTAATAAACGGAGTTTTATTAACGAGTAAGTATTCAATTTATTGTCAGGATCTTAATTATCCGTGGTGGTCCTAACCTTATGGTCACGACTGTAATAAGCCTAAAAAAATCATACTGATAGGGAAATAAGTGGTCATTTTTCAATTAGCCTAACGGTGTCTAGGCTCTTTGCAATAAGCCAGAAAATCATCAGCCCAATTGAAAAAAGAGAGATGATTCTCCCATTAGCCTGGCTCAATGCAAAGAGCCTGATTTCTCAATTACCCTACGACATATATAAAGCATTATTTAAATAAGCTACAGGTACATTTTATAAACGTAAAAAGAGTAGATAACATACCTATTATTTATTTTATTTTATCAATATTTTTTATTAAGTATTTTGTCAATATATTTATTAAACCATTGGAGCTTGAAAAAAAAAATTATTAATTTTAATCATCTGGTAATATATAAAAACATGAAAACTTTTGCTCTTTAAAAATATCCAAAATAACATAGACTGCAATATTATGCAATTTAATGCAATTTATTCATTATTATTATCATCAATTTATATAGTTACCGCGATTGTCAACAAAGTCTAACAAAATTCTTTATCACAGCTCCACCTCCAAACCGACTGTCTCTTAAATTTTATACAAACCTCGGGCCATTACTTCACATGTAGATATAAAAATTCGTTGAAAAATATTTATCAATTTTTCAATTCAGATTGCCGAGAAAATAATAATATTGTAACGTTGCTTTTTTAAAAAATTCTAAAAAAATATATCATATTTTTATCAGGTTATGAAACATTTAAATACATATGGGAACATAATCCTTCCGAGTATATATCATAATTTAATATTTCGAAACTGGATTATATCTGTAGAATTACATTAATTAAAAAATGCTTCTACCGCAGTGAAACTTATAGCTTAGTGAACAGATATATCAGTTCATGGCGGTGAGAATATTGCAAAAAATCGAGAAAATGTCACAAAAACTGATAACCCCTCCTCTCTGCAAGTTATCGCATTTTAAGCATGAATCTGACGCCCATATTCAAATATGTATACATTCCGTATAAAAAAGAACAAATTTTGTCATTTAAAAGATATCACGTCAATAATTTGTGACAGCTGTACTCGGTTAAAACGATGAGTTTGAGCGTCATCTGTCACAGAACTCTTATTGTGTGTTCTGCGTTTTTTATGATGCAAAAATTAGTTGAACAAAGGCTTTGCCTCAAATTCTGCTTTTTGATCACAATTTTGTGTGTCGAATTACTGAATATGTTGCAGAAGATCTTTTAATTATACTCAAAACGTTATGACTAATATTTTCGGAATGAAAGCCGCCCCCGCACGATTGGTACCGAAAGAGCTGGATTTTATTCTATCGTTGTGCAAGAGTTTTTGGCCAAAAACGAACAACCCAGAACGTAAACGAACTATGAATATCATCGACTTAGCACTGTACTTGCCTCATATGGCTCTGTGTGACATTTTCTTGTTCCCGTAGCTAAAATTATCACTTTGAAGAAGAAGTGTTGAGTCGATTGAGGATCTAATAGAAAATTCTCATAAGGATCTAAAGGCCACATACCAATCTGCCGAAGATGAATGTATGGAATATGAGTTCGATTCGGCGTACTTTAAGGGCGACAAAATAAATTTTTATGAATATATTATTTTTTGTGTTAATGTTACCAATTATGTTTACTTTCTACGCAGAATGTATAGAAAGATTGTATGTGAAATGTGGTCCAAATCTAACCATAAGTTCATATACACTCTGATAATATAAAAATCACAGAAAAATAGGTATCACGTTGATACAAACACGGCACACTGACATACAGACACACGACATTTGGTGAAAACGTGTTTTTTGAGATCTCTTACCTTTTATCTTCCAAATCCGTGGAAAACACGACATACGAAATTTGGCACAATTCTAACCATAATTTCATCTACACTCTGATGGTATTAAAAAAATCACACAGATATAGGTATCACGTTGATACAAACAAGGCACACTGACATACTGACACACGAACGTACGACATTTAATGGAAACGTGTTTTGTGAGATCTCTTACTCTTAAACCTTCCAAATTCGTGGAAAACAGATTTTAAAAAGATGACAATACTTTCTAATATCATAGAATACAAAAAGTAAAACCATACCATAAAAATTATAAATCTCCATACAGATTTTGACATTTAAATGCAAATATGCTCAATTGATTTTACTATATGTAAAATTAGAAATTAAAAAAAAAAAAAAAAACTATTCATTATATCTTATTTGGAGTGAATTAATGAATCTGAAAGAATTGTTAGAATATTTATAAAGAGAACGAATGAAGTAATTTCTGATGATAATTTCTGAAGATTTGTTACTAGAACTAAACTAAACTCTATGGCTATACTTTGTGGCCATGAATTGTCTGGGGCGACTGTGCTCATATCTGATTTGCTGTGCTGTGCAGTGTGCTGTGCAGCATACCTCCCGGTCAGGTGGTCAGCCAAACGCGGTCTCTCGGTGTTTAATTCCCAAGCAATTTTGGTACTCATTTTATCGACCACGAAGAGATAAAAGGTTGGGTGAACCTCGCCCAGTCGGGAGTGGAACTCTGGACCTGCAACGCGACAGTCATTTGCTCTGACCACTCCGCAACTAAACTTCCAGATTTTTAACTAGTCTTATGAATAATAGTCATGATAAATATTTTGATATTCCTTATTACTAGCAATTTTTAAAATGCATAATATTTGTCAAATTTTCAATTTTTGTGGATGTCTAGATAAATAGTGTAACCTAGAAAAAGACGTACTCACTTTAAAAAAAGACTAGGGGATAAATATAATTAATTTGACAGAAACGTCACTAGACCAGAGTTACTCTTGAAATATTTTCGGGATTAAAATGTTGATTGTTTATATATCACGTGTATATTTCAAATAATAATAATAAAACGAAATACAAATATTCTGATTATGAAAACAAATAATTTTGTTTTTAAGCGACACTGGTAATCTATTAACATCATGAGTTGTTAGAAAATTGTACCAGATATAGCCCTGTTAAAATGTAGACAAAAATATAAAACAAAATACAAGAAACAATTTACAGTACTATTGGCAGATAATTTAGAAGTACACTATCCCATGAATGTTAATTGAATCTTCTTGAATAACTAATATATTGCCTTAAATAATTTGTTAATAATGGAAAATCCTTATGTATTTTCCAATTATCCTTTAAGTTTTCACGGAAAGCAAATTCGGGAAGACATAAATTAAACATTTATATTTGTCATAATTTATTGTTGCGCTAAAGTATAAGCAATTGTAAATATTAGAAAAATTATGTCACTGTTAACTGACTAAAGTAAATATTTTAAATAAATTTTAACTGCAACAGTTTAAAAAATACATTATTTTAAAATCATTCAAACTCCTTTCTAAAGAAAATTTATATGAATGTTTTAATTCAAAAGTTCTGTTCAGTAAAACAATCTGTGTAAATGATTTTGGAATATGAAGTGAATTTTTTTAATAATTTATTTAATTTTTTATAGTTAATTGTACATGGAGATTCTCCGATAATTCATGTGCGCTATCATAATAATAATAATAATGCATTTTAAACATTACAGACAAAAAAGCGTTAACTGACTGATTTGTTTTTACAAAACTTTTATTTACTTTTTTTTTTTTCAAGTTCATGCGTATACTTTAAGAATTTTAAAACTAGCAGTTTTACAAACATTTAGTCGTCTTATAGAATTTCCATTAAAATTAATAGGAGGTAATCTCTTCTATTTTCTAGGACTGTAGATTATAATTGAAAAATGTAAATAAACGTAAGTGGGCAGCGCTCCACACCGTAATAAAAAAAGAAAAAAAGAAGAAAAAAGATGTAATTCTACATATGTAAATTTACAGAAATCTGTATGCTTAATAAATTTTATCTGTACGCTACACAAACAGAAAAGAGGGAATTCTACAAACTAGTTTTTGTAAAACTACAGAAGTCTGTAGCTTAACAAAATAATCTACAAAAATTACAGCATTCTTACTAAAATTTTATCTGTAATCCGGATTCCAGGTACATAAAGAGTTTTAGGCATCCCAATTTCCTAAAAAATTCTTACTAACTTTACAAATTTTTTGATTTACGGTGCAAAAGTGTATCTGTTACATCATTTTTTTTTGTTGCCGTTACATAAAAAGTTTTAGAAATCCCAGTTTCCTAAAAATTTTTAGTAACTTTACAGATTTTTTTTTTTTACAGTGTATGAGACTAAGCTTTCTTTTACCAATAAATTATTTTGAAAATTACAGCAAATTTCTATAGTATTAATGGATATCTATATGCACATCTTGGTTAACTAATCTGTAATAATTCATTGTTAATCAACAATTAAACTTTTATAACCGAGAATAATTTGCATTTTCAAAATGTTCAGTGCGCATTCCATTTTTACACACAGTTTCAAAATCTTCCACAATAATCCTTTTATACATAAAAATAGAATTATGTTTTTTTAAACAATATAAATCATTTTTTTTTAAATTTTTAAATAAACTGAACTCAATTTTTAAAATTTTTAATTAAAGTATTATCAAACTTTTTACTGCGTTATTTATTTAAAAATTAAATTACATTTAAATTACATTATTTTCAGCAATTTATGTTTAAACATATAAAAAGACCCTGTGTGAAAAAAATTCTGTAAAAATGGAAAAATTGAAACGTGCATGGAACATTCTAAAATAATGACAACGATGGAAATCTTCAATCTAAGCAATGAGTATTTTGAATAGGTATGTCGGAGAGAGCTGTTCCTGTAGATGAACACACATGCGCATAACGACATTTAAAATGTTCATAACCGATTATTATTATTCTTTTGTAATCATAAGCGATGGTTATCACTATTACTATTATGCGTAAGTAAAAAAAATGATATTTTAAAAGTTTTTTTTGTTTAATTTGAAAGCCCACTGAATTCTTAAAATTACTTTAAATTACTGAACTCTTAAAATTACTCTTTAAATTAAAGTTTTTCTGTTGAATATTTATATATATTACTAATGAATTTTGTTTGAAATATCGATATTCGCAAGATATCATCAAAAGCCTAAATATATATTTATTTTTAAAACATATTCTGGGTGGTAAAACATGCTGTTAATCCATATTCTGCTGAATAATAATTTTTTTTTTTTTTTCAATTTAGACAATATGTTAAAATTTTATAATAATACTCCAGCAGCTTTGTAGAAGTTTCCTCTGCTATAATGTTTATGAACTACCCATTGGAAATTATTTTAGTTATAACATTAATTCATAAATTGATTTTATAAACAGAAGTATAAAATATTTCTGTTCGTTCAAGATTTACCAATTCACATATCCCGACTAAATAAAATATATTTAAAATTTATAATTAATACAATAATAATCTAATCATATAAAGAATATATGAAAACTTTAGAATGAGTTTAGAATGAATTAATGAATCTAAACGAATTGCTTTAATAATTTTACAAAGAACATAAAAAGTATTTACAGATTTTGTACTTCTCTTAAGAATTATAGTGATGATAAACATTTTGATATGCTCCAATTTTAGAGTACTTTCTGAGAAAAAAGTGTAGTACTCGCCGTGTTTCACTTCTTTGTTGTTGGTAGTGAAAAGAGTATATTAAATAAAATACGTTTTTACTTTTAAAAATAAGGAAAAGTGATTTTTTTTTCTATTAGTCCAGTATTAAGGGACCAGGATTAAAAATATCTAATGTCTGTATTGTTGTGACTATTAGTATTTGCCTGGTTTATATAAAAAATCAATATAAATATACAGGTACCTGTACCCAATATGGACAACCAAAGGTAAATTGATTTTTTTCACCCCCGTGTACACGTCATAGGACTCCAAAATATATGACCAATATCCCTGGACTGTTGACTATCATTATTAAAATTAGCGACCTTGTAATTATTCTGTTTTAATTTTAATGATAAAAACAAAAAATGTTTACAAGTGTCCATATAAGGAACCACCTGTCCCTATTATGGATATGCATGTCCATATTAGGGACAGGTGGCTCCTTATTGACCTACTACACAGGGTGTATGGAAGAGCCACTCTTCCAAGGAATTTTAGAGGAGAAAGTTAGTTTTTTAGTCGATAAAAGAAATATATTTTACAGTATTGCGGGGGAGGGGGGGGGGTCGCACGGTAAGTATCTTCAGAATATGCACTTTAGAAAAGGGGGGGGGGGTCATTTTCGGTTGTGGCTCTTTGAAGATCCATGCAAAGCACCCCAGTTACTCAAAATATTATGAAATGATATAGTTTGTTTTGGTTAGCTTTATTGCATCTGCCGGCTGAATTTACACCTATTTACTCAATCCTCACAGGATGGACAAATGAAAAATTCTTGATCATGGGCGGTAAGTCCCACACAGTTCTCATGGACATATTTGCCGCATGTGATGAATAGCCACATGCCTGCAACAGCATCAATACTGAATAAGAAGCAGTACCAGCTCTCCTTTGTTGAGGAAGTCATACCGTTGGTACCTGCGATTTCGCCAACAGATACCCTACTGAGGGGAGGCTTCTTTTGATTTTTCAGCAAAGGCTGCTTTTTGGAGGATTTTTTTCTTGGAGGAAATTTCTTGTAGGATTGGAGGATACAGCAAGTGAATCTGAAGTTTTACTTGCTGTATTCCCAATGTGGACATAAGGTGTCCATATTGGGAATCAAGCATAGTTTTAATAAATCTTGTGATAAATAAACAAATAAAACATTTTTAAGCAATATATGCAATAGCAATCGAAAATATGTGGTATCAGCTTTCTAAAACACTCCACTTTTCAATATTTAAAGTAATTTTACCATATCTAATAAGAATTGAAACTTACCTGTAATTACGATCAGCACACAACAAAACAACAAGTTTCCTTCCAAATGGCGAACAGCGCGCTTTTAGCACTTCCCAGGCTTAATTATCTTTTCAACTGCTTTTCTTTACGGACATGTAGCGCCATCTCTCAATCAAAATTGTTACTTTTAAAGATATTAGGGGTATCATGTTGAGAGCACTGTCCATATTGGGTACAAGTACCTTAGTATATATCAAATTAAGTAATTTTGTACAGTTCTCTGGAAAACCTTTAACATCTCCAGTTATTAGAAAATCGTATTATAAACCGCCCTGTTACAATACAGAAATAGAAAAACACTAAATATTAGATTTGATTTACTTTACTGTTAGCTAGAAAAGTTAATTAATGTTAAACCGTGAATGTTAAACGAATCTTCTTTAATAAATACTTTGTTGCCTCAAGTAATTAGATAATCACGGAAACTTATTTTCTCTCCACCAATTACCCTTGTAACTTTCACGGGAAGTATATTCGAAAAAGGCAGATTAAACAGCAATATTTGTTGCGTTTTAGTGTTTTCTATGACAATAAATACTTATAAATAACATAAATAAATTATAACTATTAGCTGACAAAGGAAAATATTATATAGAAATATTTACTGCAACAGTTTAAATAAAAATATTATATTAATTGTCTTAAACCCGATTCCAAGAAGATCTATGTAAAGCATTAATTTCGACGCAGAATATCGTTTTTGTAAACAGTTCAGTGTAAATGCTTTTGAACTATAAAATGCATTGTTCTTTTTACACTGACATTGTCAAACACAGATGTTATTTGGGGACACTGTAATATTGTTGTATTTTTTTAATGTTAGAAACAAAAATTTGTTATCTTAACTGATTCCATCCCATTAAAACATTTATTTACTTTTAAGGTACTTGTTTGATCCTAAGCATTTAAACATACCTAATCTATTTTAAATACAGCATTTTCAGAGTACTTTTGGACATCCTTAAGAAAATTAATTTCCAAGATATGAATATAAAAAAAAGTTGTGGGGAGTTATATATTTTTTTTTTATACAGGAATATAGATTAGAATAAAAGATGTAAGTACACATTAGGGTACAGTAGATCATCAAGATCTAATCTCTTATTTAATGCTGAATAATTTACAGAAAAAAGCTTACAGTATTACTAATTGTCAGTATGCATAATTTGGTTAATATATCCGTGAGGGTTCTTGACTTAATCAACATTTAAACTTTTAAAATCCTGAAAAATAATCCTTTTTCAAAAGGCCCATGCCTATTCCATTTTTACATACAATCACAAAAATCCACCAAAACAATAAATGCGCAAGGAATATATTAAAGTCGAAATACGATTTATAACGTATAAATACGATTTAACTCTTCAATCTCCTCCAAGCATGTTTTATGTAAGCGTTGTTAAAACAGCTCTTGCCTATGCATGAACAAAATTGCGCATAACTTGCTTATCGATTTTCTTAATTCATATTTTTATTTATATATTATTTTTTTACTTATTTATATTCGAAATCTGAAGCAATGGTTAAGAAAGTTATTAAAATTTTAGAAAGAAAAAGAAAAAACGCATTTTGAAGGTCTTTTCGTTTTTTTTAATCCCATCGTACCGTTAAACTCATATCGTTTTTATTAAAAAATTAGTTCGGTTGAGTATTTGTGTATGTTACTAATGTTTTTTTTTTTTTTTTTTTTTTTTTTTTTTTTCAATGAAAAATTTATATTTTGTGGACATCATGAGATGCATATATATATATATATATATTCAATGCTTTTAATCCAAAAACTTTTGAAAAATCGTCTTTTAAAAAGATTTCTACATATATTTAATTTGTTATGCCTAAATTACGTTTCTTGAAGAATAGTTTTAATGAAATTAAGATTTCTATTTTATTTAAAAAGGCAACTTCATTTTCGTAGATTCTGCAATTTAAATATTCATAAAATACACGATGAAAATTGTTAAACTGAAAGAATTAATTTAGTTATTATTTTTACTTTCTTCTATCTTTACAAGAAGAAAGTATTGGATTCGTGAAAAATTTCGGCTTCCGCTTTTCAACGGATTTATACGTTTTAGAATGACCAGAACACGATTTGATGGTTTTTAGAAAATGTCTGTCTGTGAGTCTGTCTGTCACTCTGTCACTCTGTCACTCTGTCACTCCGTCACTCTGTCACTCTGTCTGTGAGTCTGTATGTGACAAATATTTTGTGGGCGCTCTATCTCAAGAAATAATGCACGGAATTTCACAAAACTTCATATTTAGTTAGACGTTGATATAAACTGGACCTGATTAGTTTTTGGTGAAAATCGCCCAATAGGTGGCGCTGCTATGCGGCATTTTTCACGATTTCTGCAATAGCTATATCTCAAGAACTACTGCACGGATTTTGATAAAACATCAGATTCAGTTAGTCCAAGATATAGTTTGGTGCTGATTACTTTTTTGTGAAAATCGCCCAACAGGTGGCGCTGGTATGCTGCATTATTCATGATTATCTCAATAGCTCTAACTCAAGAAAAAATGCACGAATTTTCATCAAACTTCAGATTCAGTTAGTCCCTGATATAAATTAGTGCTGTGTAATTTTTGGTGTAAATCGCCCAATAGGTGGCGCTGCTGTGCTGCATTTTTCACGATTTCCACAAGAGCTGTATCTCAAGAACTATTGCACGGGTTTTCATCAAACTTCAGATTTAGTTAGTCCTTGACATGAATTGACGTATAAATTAGTGCTGTTTAATTTTTGGTGTAAATTGCTCCACAGGTGGCGCTGCTATGCTGTATTTTTTGCGATTTCCGCAATAGCTTTTTCTCAAGAACTAATACTTGGATTTTCAACAAACTTCAGATTCAGGTATACCTTAGTATAGTTTAGTGCTGTTTACTTTTAGTGTAAATCGCTCAACAGGTGGCGCTGCTATGCTACATTTTTTCAGAATTTCCGCTATAGCTCTATCTCAAGAACTAATGCACGAATTTTCATCCAACTTCAAATGCAGATATACTTTGATATGAATTGGTGCTAAATCGTTGTTATTTCTTGTACTATTTAAAGGATTTAATTGACGTGATTTATATAGAAGAAAGTTTTGTGATGACCACAACATACTAGTTTTTAATGGAGGTAAATATATTTTCATTTAAGAGATTCCAATACTAATATTTCTATTAGATAAACAATGGCTCAAATTTAATCCTGGTAAAAGTATGTGTAGGAATGTGTGAATAAAGTTTTATTAACAAGTAATTTATCCTTTATGTCCTCAATTCTAATCTATTTCTTTTATTTGCACATTGTCACGTTAAATATTGTTAAACTAATGAGAATTTGTTTTATGGATGTAGTTATGTATGTAATTACAAAAGAAAATTTTCCATTACAGAAGATAGAATAATTTATGCTGCAATCTCTTTAAAATGTCTTTATTCCCATTTCCATTTTTTTTAAATAAACATTTATTTAAAATTTTAATATCAGAAAATTAAGAGTCATATTCGCCGGGAAAATATATCGCTGAAACGGATGAAAATATAAACTTAAAAAAATCTTTTAGCTTATTTGATAAAAAAACTATCCCATTCAAAATAGTGAAATAAAAGTTCTCAACTAATTCAATATTCTTATTAAAATATCAGACTTCACTTTCAGTTGTGCATATCTAAGAATTACGATTTCAAGATATATGGCTAAAATCAGGAAAAAAATAGTCACAAAATTTAATAATCGGATAATATATTTTATGCTGTTCTTTTTTTAAAAATTCTGCTATTTTGCCTGCAAAGAATTTTTTTTATATTATTTCTATTAGAATTTTCATTTTTGAAATACTTCACTAAAACTGCATTACAAATCTATTAATGATGCAACAAATCAAACCGTAATTAAAACGAATATCTTAAACAGAAAATATATGCTTTGTATATGAAAAAAAAATAAATGCGAAAGTTTTTATTCACTATTATATACATAATATATAACATTAAGGCATATTTGAAGAAAAATCTTTGAATAAAGAAACGGGAAGAATGCATGTATATTAGTACACACACATATATGAAAATTTTATAACGTTTTTAAATAACATTATGATATGCATTTATGAATTCTTTATCATATTAAGATCTAGGCATTTGATAAAACTGGCTGGTTTCTTAATTAAAATGTGACGTCCTTCCACAGCATGATCACCATCAATTATTCTTTTTATCTACTAAATATAGTGCGATAAATAAATTGCAATTGTAATGATATCAAGTCAGAATTTATTCAGGTTATTGACATTATACATAACGTGAGCAAGTAAATTTGTCTTAGAAACTCGACTGAGATTCTCGCAATGCAAAAGAAATAACAATGCAATGAATCGTAAATTAACGGAATTTCCACCAAGTGATTCCCAACGATTTTACTAAAAACTTTTAGAACTGTATCTAGTTTACATTTTGCAGACTGACCAAAACGGGAGTTTTACACCTCTATAACTCGCGTTCTATTTATCATAGAAACAAAATCCTTACTTCTATGGAATGGGATGCGCCAAGTGACTAAGGCAACGAAAGAAAATATAAATACGACGAATAGGTTTTCAGTAAATATGATTTTTAAAATGATATATTTTGCAATTTTTAAATTCCTGTTGAGACAAAAAACTGTAATTGAAATTTTGTAATTGGCGCAATGTTTTGCTATAATTGGTTGGTGCTAACATGCCATTCTTTACTTATAAGCGATAAAGCTTTTGCATCATTTATGTATATGCCTTTATTCAGTATCATAAAGTTTCAACGTTATCTAGAAGTTTAATACCAGCTGGAATATCATAGATTTATTTCATTCATGAAATTCGCCAAACATGAATAAACAAATTAATAATAAAATGGATTTTGTATAAAAAATATTACAGATATAAAATCAATTGTGTTTTACAATTCTATGCAAAAACCATACATATATCTCAATTTTTTTGGGAGTTATATCCCATTGAACTGTGAATGTGTGTGAGATGATGTGCAGAGATTTAGGAAGCTTGATTTTCCTTCTCTCTTTCGATCACTATAAAATATATCTTTACTTGTATGCAGGGTGCAATATGTTATCTATCGCCGACCTTTAATTTCTCAACCGTTGGTCGTAGACATATAGTTCCAATTACAAAAATGTTTGAAATGGGTAAATATTCATGTTGTGGCATTATTTAAAGTAAAAAATCAATTTTGTAAAAATTACTAAATTTAAATTTTTATACTGTCCCCCAGTCCCTATAGTTATATTTAGTAAAAGTTTACTTCTATCATAACAGATATAACACAAAAATTTTGACGACATCCGTACTATAAAAGCTACACAAATGTCATAAATGATTCCTCAGTTCTATTTCACTTTAACAATTCTATTATGCAACTATTATACAAATCAACGGTATTATAATGCAATGTACAAATTCAGTATACTTCCAGACAAATATGAATTACGTAACTATTGCGCTGAACATAACTTTTGAAATTACTTCACCCCTACAAACAACAATTACACGATGTTAAAAAAAAAAAAAAAAATCAGTAGTTAAAAGAAAATTACGTGACTTAAAAACAGTGTAACTTACATCAGAATTTCAAAATGTTTTAGGTGACTGTAATATTACTGTTTTATATGGAATGACTGATAATCTATACCACAACATTTAAATCAATTTGTAACGGCAACTTTATGTATTACACAGTAAAAAAAACTGTAGTTCTAGAGATGTAAAGTTACATGCTTACTAAACTTTCATCTACAACTGTACACAAATGCTCTAAATCTACAAAACTAGTTTTTGTAAAGATACAGAAACCTATAATCTATAGCTTTACAAGAAAAGAAATATATAGCTTTACAAATAATTCTGCTAAAATTACTGTAATCTTACTAAATTTTTATCTGTAAACCTGGTTGCAGTTACATGAAAAGTTCTAGCCTTCCCAGTTTCCTAACATATTCTTAGTAACATTACAGATTTTTTTTTTTCGGTGCAAAAGTGTATCTGTTATATGAATTTTTGTTGTTACCGTTACATAAAAAGTTCTAGGAATCCCAGTTTGCTAGAAAAACTTTAGTAATTTTACAGATTTTTTTTTAACTTATTTTTAAAAAAAGTATCATTTGTATGCATGCTAGCTTGCGATTGTGAAAATAAATTTTGATAAATTAGCGAACAATATTTCCAGCTTAAAGGCACGAAATTGAGAGGACTTTAAAAAAAAAAAGTAGTTATACTTAGTACGCAAAATATAAAATACTGCTTTCATAGATATATTTAGCAGAAATGAATCATAGTTGATATTTTTATATTATATGCTGAATAATTGTAATTTCTTATGAATGATTTATAAGCATGAATGCATTTAAAAATTTCTAAAGTAACGCTTCGAAATTAATGCATTACTAAGTGGTATTTCAGCGATTATTGATTTGATAACTAATTTGGAACGATTTACAATGATTGTAATAATTTTATTATACTAATACGCATTATAACAATATTAAATTCATTAGCGTCATTGCTAAAATATATTTTTGTATTCATATTTTTTAATAACCAAATATATATATAATGAAGAAAAAATAAAACAAGATTCTCCTATAACAATATTTGCTATTGTTATTATATATACTAAATGTATACCAGTATTAATTTAAAAAAAAAATCAGTTTTAGGATTTTTTAACTGAAAATTTGAACTATTGAACATTTGCAATACAATTTTATTAAACGTTTCTACTTACAATAAATTAAGCAGATTTCTTTAATTTAATATTCAGCAGATTTCTCTAATTAATTCAAAATATTCTAAATCCATGTATTGTGAAACAACGAGATTATGTTAAGGTTGTTTAATATTTTTACATGAAATGAACTTTATGTGATTAAAAAGTTTTAAATTCTACGAATAATAAGCAGGAAATTCAGCTTCTACGAAAATTATATTATTTTATTCTAAAATTAAGATATTCACGTTTTAAGAAGGTTTTATGCGGTAATATATATCGTATTCTCAGAAACACATAGAAATATATTGCTGCCTCAAAAAAATCAATTACGTACTTTTTTCAGTGAAAGAGTTTCCGAAGAATAAATTAATTTTCTGATGTAGCTTTGAGGAGTACGTTGAAACATAAGATAGTCAAAGGAAATAAATATAATTAAATATACTTTACATATTGTATGCTAAAAAATAAAAATAATAATAATGCATAAAAACAAGTCGGAAAACTTTGTTAAAAAAGAAAAAAAGACATAAATAAAAAATATGTATACGGTAAAACAGCAAATGAGTATATCCTCGTTGTATAATTCAATTGCGACAAAAAATTAATTATATTACAAGGTTTATTTTAACACTTTCTATTCAATACGCTGCATTCTGAATTTAAATATGTGACTTGGAAATATATTAAATAGTACTAATTTAAAAGAAAGCTAAATATTTGGGAACATGATATACTTTTCAGATTCAATTTAATTATAAGGATACAAAATATTTTACATAATGAAAAATATGACGATGAGATACATTAATGTTCGAAGCATTTAAATATGTTCAAACAGTAAACTATCCAAACTGAACTATTAATTAGATCAAAAATAGTTTTAAATCGTGCGATACATATGTAAAGTAATATAAACCAAAAACGTTATGTAAACTAATATAAAGACTTTTAAGATTCAAAACTAGAAGCGTGACTATTTGAAACAATTCTGTTTATAAGGACCAAATTTTATAGTTCCATTCTACTAAATCACACATGCTAAGATTATTGTGATTTATGTTTCAAAAACATCTATTTTAATTGTGCCAAAAACGTTCATTGGACCTAAAATGCATGACTAAAATTAAATTTATGTGTCTGTTTTTCAGTAATTATATACTTCTCATTAATGTAAATAATTTTAAGTTTTCAAAATGGCTTATAAAATCTCACTCGATGAAAATTTATATCAAAATTAAAACTGCACGTTAAAAACATTTATTATTTTACTATTAGTATTTCCTACCGGATGTCTATAAAATCCCATTCTTCAATATATTTTTAATTGTTTTATTGACTTCAAAATAAATAACCCAAGATAATATGAAATTTAAACCATTGCTTTTTATATAAAGTTTTTTATATTCTTTTCGTCAATACAGCGAGACATAAAACTCCGCACTATCTTTAAAATATGCTTCAGTAATTTATGATGAAGAATAGCTTTTTTTTAATTATAAAGGTCTCTTTTATGGTAAAATTTATACTGAGAATAAATATTGATATTTGTGTTGAAAGAATAATACGATTTGAAGTGTGAATAAATAAATATTTATAAGCTTGTTAAAAATATGCATGTGGAGCTGGGAATTAAATGCATAGTCAGACATTTCCCTTTTATTATATCCAGTAAAAAGGTCCGAATTTCAATAAAATGATACTTTTAATAGTTAAGACAAATCTTATTGTGTTAAAAATATATAAAAGAGAAAACTTGAAAAATATAGTATCATTTTATTTATAAAGAACAGTATTAGCAAAAGTAGATGTCATGTGTTTTATGTATGGATATTTCGATATTGTAAAAAATTAAATAGTAAATTGATTTTAAGATAATAAAAGCAAACTGTATTTGCGTAATTTATTTAAACTACCTACAACAAATAATCGTAAAAAATATCATAAATTATGTGCAATGTGGATATTATTGCAAATTTGTGAAAATCCTTTAAAAAACATGAACAATATTCTATTACAAAGAGAAAGCGGTCACTGAAGTAATTATTTACAGTGATTTGTCTAACTTTTACTGTACAATTATTTTTAAATAAATTTCAAAAATAAAAATCATGCAAGAAGGAAATCGTCCATGGAAAAACATTCTTCATTCTAAAACTGAAAAAAAAAATATATTAAAAAGGATGAAAATGCCTGCGTTAAAAAACTGTGTTCCCTGAAAAACTGTGCAATGCGATTTGGCACGCAAGAGTGTTGTTCATTTAACACTAGAAAGACGGGGAATTTTACTCAAATTTTATCAAAAATATTTCCCACCAGAATTTTTATTTTAAATCATTAACTTATTTATTTAACTAGTTTTTTTTCTTTTTACCTTTTAAACTACTTTTATAAAAAAAAAATTCTGGTTCGAACAGAGGATGTATTCATTTGGTAGCGGTCAAAATGACCGCTCGCCGTCTTTCTAGTGTTAATTACGCTATTGATTCTACAATTTAATCTAATACAGTGTTAGATTAAATTATACAACTTTGTATGTATCACCATATAATTATAAAAACACACATGAGCTTTTCGACGAGATGAAAAAAATGAATACAGACAAATGAATAGAGCTCATTTGTGACCACATTCAATTACGGACACTTGTTTATTTTGGCTGATATCGGACTGTTAAAGTTTCCATCTCGAGACGCGCCCTGTGTGTTTCTTTTATTTACATGGTGATTTACACAAAGTTTTATTATTTAATTGTGTTTTATAGCCATTTTGTCTGTGCTGTTTCATCTAATACAGTGAAGCGTACATCTAATACATGAAGAGTACTAGAGACTGTCCCTATTAAACTATTTGGATATTAAAGATAACTAATACAAGAAGTAAAATATCAAAATATTTTATTTTTATTATTTTTCGGTATATATTTTTCTTTTTTTGTAAGTGCGCAGTTGTAAACACTACCATTTGAATTTTGGTAACTTTATCTCCAACTTAGAGTCTCTAACATCGGTATATTAAATCCACTGCGATAAGCAATATTGTGGAGAAAGGATTGGATTATCCAAAGTATACTCTCGCGAATTAAACTGCTCGTGCAGTCCACACAGAAGGAGCAGGGGAGAGTAAGAAGAAACTGACATGAAATGAATCCTTTATGTTGGCGAAGAAGAGCATTTCTTTATTGTCTTCTGAAATATACTTTTCACATTTTTTTTAATAAATCAGAGAGCTTTTTACGATGTTTAACCATCTATGCTTTGGTGGTACATATTTAATAAATGATACATGAAGGAAAATGTCATATAAAATGTATTTAATACTTAATTTTTTTTCTTAAAAAATACTTCGCTCAATCACATTTTCAAAGCACAGCGAAACAGTGGATGCCTAAAATTTTTAAAGCCGTTATTTTCTCAATCATTGGCCACTCGAAAAGTTAAATATGTAAATTAGTCACTCTTACATGCATATATGTGTAAATTTGTTATTCCTTCAAAAACACAAACCTGCGTATAAATGGTAGAAATGTTCACTGACTTACTTGAATTGGTGTTAATGTAATTTACAAATTTTGCATATTACAGAAATGTCTGAATGTAGTGCATATTACAGCGAAATATGTGTAAGCATATTACACAGATATGCGCGTAAGAACAGAATATGACACAGAACTAAGTGTTTGAATTTTACACAGATATATATGTAAAATAGAATATTTTGCCGTATTGTGTGTAACAATATTTCGCAGAAATATGTGTAAGATCAGATTATAACACAGAAATATGTGTACTTACGTGAGTAAAATAAATGCAGACCTGCGAAATTGAAGTTTTTGAAAAATAGAAGTAACCTTTTCGCTGATATTTATGTTATTTTGTGTGCTGATATCGAAAATGACCTCCATTTTTTTCCATAAAGTCAGGATTTTTTGTAAAATCGATGTCGTATTTTTTGCTAAAATCCTATTTAAAAAGGAATTCTCTCTAACAATTTTGCATGTACTACCTGGCAACAGTGCTTTTATCCATTTATATCTATGTAAAATAATCAATTCTTGGTGAAGCAAATATATTTTTCAGGAATCTGTTATTTTTTACAGGATTAAGTGGATGAAAATCACTGTTGCCAGATGACAAACAGATTTAGAAATATGAATGATTAATTAAAAGTACCGTACAAACTGATCAAAAATTTAGACTGGTTTCTGAACCAAAAACTTAAGACTTTGCTGATATTAATCATCGAAAACAGCAGTAACCAGTAATCAGAAATTCACTGTAAGACTGTGAGAGGAGATAATTAAAGTAGTGATGGGTCAATCAATTTCAAGTGGTCCAGAAAATCATTTATTCGTTGCTTGACCATTTTTAAAAAATCTGAAATTTTTCGTGCAACTACCCTTACATGATGGAAGTTCAAAATGACTATTATTTTAATTTTATTAATTCTTGTTTGTGCATGGTGGCCATCTTTATTTCATCGTCTGCAGCAATTTTCTCACAAGAAGGGTTTACGGAATTGGAAATAAATCATCGTTTATTTATCCAATTCAACGGCGGATTAAAGCAATTTGTACAGAATACATTGGGCTAAAAATATGGTAATGGAGTAGTTCCAGAAACTAACTACTTAAATTAAATAAATATAGAAAAACTATATTTCAAAGAACGACAGATTCACCTTAATAAAATAAATGAGAAATATGAATATGAAATTCACAATATATCTTTACTTAATAGGCGCTAAATTGAAGTGAAAGTAAAGCTCTCCATTCATAAAACTGCAGTCACCCCCGGCTACACGGGAGGTTGAAAGACCATAGATTTCCCCCTCCGTCCAATTGTTTCAAAGTGTTTAGGACCAACGTACACTATTGAAAAAGTGTTTGTGCCTGTACTTAAAGATATATTGCCCCCATCTGAACACGTTATCAACTCTACTGCAGATCTAGTTAAGATACTAAAAGATTATAAATTGGAAGATAGCAGTATACTAGTAAGTTTTGATATAAAATCTTTATATCCTTCCATTAATGTTCAAGAAGTTAAAATTGTCATTGAAGATTTCATTTCAAATAACCCATTATATAACGACGATATTAAAAATACACTTATTTCAAGCTTAAATTTAATTACAAACAATAATGTCTTCCTTTTTAATGGAAAGTATTACAAGTAAACAGAAGGGGCCCCAATGGGCTCACCAATCTCTGGATTATTGGCTGAACTTAAATTACGACCTCTGGAAAATCATATAATTTCTTCTTCCACCCTTAAACCCGCATTATGGATTAGGTAAGTTGATGACATTCTGATAATTTGGAATCACGGAATCTCTACATTAACTGAGTTTTTGAATCATGCTAACAGTATAGATAACAATATAAAGTTCACTTGTGAAATAGAAGAAAATGGTTCGTTACCTTTTTTAGATGTAGAACTGGTTAAAAACATTTCAACAAAAAGCATCTATATGAAAGTCTATAGAAAACCATGCAGGTCAAACAATACAATATCCTATGACAGTAATGTTCCATTCAACTACAAAACTGCTGCATACCGTTTTTATGTTAAAAGGGCTTTTCAAGTTTGTTCTGGTGTTTACCTAAATGATGAATTAAATAAAATTAAAGAGATTGCTTGTGAAAATGGGTTTTCGAATAAATTTATCAACAAATTAATTTATAAATTTAATAATAGTAACAAAATATCTACAAGCGTTAGTAAAAATAAAGAAAAACCTACTAAATTTTGCAGTATGGAATGTATCCCACACCTTTTTGAAAGGATTAAGTATGCTTTGAAGAAATATAATGTTATTCTAATCGCTAAACCACCGACAAAATTAGAGTATCTGGTACACAGAAAGATCGATCCTATAGACAATTATGATAAATCTGGAGTTTATATTGTCCCTTTTAGGGTTGGTGGCAGTTCAAAATGTATACTTATGTAGGAATGACCACTCGAAAATTATTGGAAAGGATTAAAGAGCATATAACAGATTTAAAAAAGGGTAAACCATCCACAGCTCTATCAAGGTTAAGTCAAGTTAAAGATATTGCTATCCTATTCAAAGAAGTTAAAATCATTGCACATGCTTCATTTTATAATGTTTGTATAGTTAGAGAGTCGTTGGAAATTTTGGCAAGAGGCAGGAGTACCTGTAATGATGTTCTATCCTATAACATACCAAGAATCTGGTTTAAAATACTAGGTGTAACAGGTGGATTTGGTTTTGATTAACCATTTTCCCTCCTCCCTGTCTCATCCTTCCCCCCCCCTCTCTTTTTCTGATTAGCTGCTCCTTTCTGTTTTTCCATCCTTCCCACCCTCCTATTTTGTGGTTCGTTTAGTTTCGCTCTTTGATATTTAACCAGCTGTTTGTCTTTCATTCGGCAGTGATCTTTCCCTGATGACAACAGATGGTTCAGTCGAAAGCGCTCGGATTTTAAACATCATATGACTCAAATGTTTCAACATCTTCATTGTTTTTAAAAATGTTTTAACATTTGTATTTTAGCACCTATTAAGTAAAGATATATTGTGAATTTGTTATACAAATTTCTCATTTACTAACTACTTATTGGTAAAATTTAAGCATAAAGTTTCAGTTTTTTTTTTTTTTTTCAAAATTTGTCCGTTTACAAGAGAAAATTTTTCTAGCAAGGAAAACATTCAACATGACATATTTTTTTTACAAATAGGCCAAAAGTACTTGTACTCACACGCCGAGTTCCAAATCTGAAACTTCAATTCAAAAATGACAAAAATCGCACTTTTCAGGCTTTGATATCTCTGGTGGGGCACGAGAAAAAAAATTGATTTTTTTAAATAAGAGTGTTGTATGGTAGTGTTATGCACAAGAAATTTCAGGATGGAGATTTGACTACAAGCTGAGATATGGCAGGGGCAACATGTCAAAACAATAGTGCCAAACTATTGTTTTGTTGTAACAAAAAAAACTGTTTTGTTTCAAATCTAAGCACTTAATAGCAAATAAAACTGTGAAAAACCATGAAAGTAAACAAATTTAGCGAAAATGGGAGTTTAAGTTAATATTTTAAAACTTTCTTATTATTGTTTAAGGTATTTAACTAGCAGCAGGTGCCTCATTTTAGCATATTTCGAAAGTTACGACAATGTGAAAGCGCGAAACCAAATTTTAAACATGCCGCCATGTCA
This sequence comes from Maratus speciosus, assembly GCA_963932465.1. Taxonomy (NCBI): domain Eukaryota; kingdom Metazoa; phylum Arthropoda; class Arachnida; order Araneae; family Salticidae; genus Maratus; species Maratus speciosus. The sequence goes on from OZ010800.1 coordinate 186,331,918, forward strand.
GTTGTAGCAGGGCTGGTAATTCAGAAATGAAGTCTACATTTTCCCTAATATCTCAGTAAATAATTATTACACATTTAAAAGATTGGCATCAAATTACTCAGAATTCAATAACTTTTCTAACGATGTAAAAAGAAAAAAAAAATCGATTTTTGAAAATTTTAAATCTGTACTGTACCCTAAAGTTCATAATTTTCTTAATTTGAATGTTTCCGAAAAACTCTAACTGTCGTATTCACCTAGCAACCTAGATTATTTAGCCCTTTTTCCGCTCTGAACAATCAATGCAGGTGTTGACAAAACTAGATGCGTTTTTTAGTCCCCGAAATGCTATTTATTTCACCCAGCTTATTTTCTCTCCAATAAATAATACCTTGTGTACGTTAGCCGTAAAACAAAAGCCGATATTTCATTGTGCGATTAAATACTCTACAGCATTTTTAAAAACTTCTAAGCATCGCACATTTTCAATGTTTATGCCGTCGTATTAGGAAAAAAAGTACTTTTTAATGCAATTTGTTTGAAAACTGCATCTCCATTTTTTTTTTTGAAAAATTAATTTTTTTTGTGACATTTGTTTCATTTTGACAACTCAAGTACGCCATTTCTGTAGAAAGTAAAGAAAAAATTGTTGAAAAATAGCAATTATATCTTTTCGTTGCCACTTTCTCATAAAAATTTAAAAAATAATAATAAAAATTAAATAACGTGCTATTTTGAGAAAAATATAAATGAAGGATTTATGATAAAATATGGAAGTATTATAAACTATATTTAATTTTAAGAATCGATATTAATGCAAATGACGTCATTTTACATAAAATAAAAGCGTGTGCTTCAAGTCTTAAAATTGAAATGTGTTTTGCAGTAGAGTCCCGATTATCCGAGTCCCGCTTAACCGAGTTATTTTCTTCTGGTGGACTGGTAGCTTCTATTATTATGAAACAGTCATTATAAATGAAGCGTTAGGTGAAGATGAAAGAGCAGCCGTAAAATGTTAGAACTCTGATTTTCTGGTCAGAATGGGAAAAAAAATGGCCATTTTTTTTTTTTTTTTTTTTTTTTTTATGAATTAAAAAAAAAAAAAAAAAAAACTTAATTAAATCTAGCATCGATAATTCCCATGTAATTATATAATTCCTCTCGATGGTGGATTTAATTAAGTCTCGTGTTCGCCACAGGTCGGTGGCTCACGATAAATATTTCATCTTGTGCTGCGTTTGTAGCCTTGCCAACATATAATAGTGAGAAATTTCCCAGGCTGGGTATCGTTCCATGTGGTTTAGTCGGTAGAACGTCAGTGCGCTATACTGATGACCCGGGTCCTGTCATGGAATCTTTTTCACTATGCTGGCATTTCCGCCTCTTAAGCAATTACTTTGAAGTTTGATTTGCATTTGAAATATTGTATGCAAGGCAAATGTTTCTCTCTGGAATAATTTCCATGTATTAATACAAATTATTTGTTTGTTTGTATGTAATTTTGCCACAAATAATTCTTAACTGTTGCAACCAATTATAAGAAGTATTTGCATGTGGAACAAATAACAATTTAATGCACACATATTTTGTATGTATTGTTTTCATTTTCAGAAAATATTAAAAGTTGTTCCGCTAGTAAATAGTGTTGTTCACTGGATAAATAAAAAAAGAAATAAAATGTAATTTGTTTGTAAAAGAGAAGAATATAAGATATATCTTAATACTTATAAGGTATATCTTAAAATATGACAAAATTCAGACTCTTTAATATAAAGTTATTAAAAAATTATCATCATTGTAAATTTATCTTTAAAATGTTTGATATACATTGCATGCATTATACGCATACACATACTGTCATACGTGTGCTTATGTATCAACAAAAATATTGTACAGGGGGTTATAATTAAAATTCGCTCACGGAATTTTGAAAAAAAAAAAATATTTTCAAAATGTCCACCAAAGGGCTCCTTTTACGTCAAACATTAAATTTAACCCAATAAACGGCCAAAACAGAATCCATAAAAAAATATTAACGTTTATTGACTATTTCCTGATCACCTTGTCATCGAACCACATTAAGTAAACGTAGGGGGAAAATAACAGAAGGAAACTATTTGAGGGGGGGGGGATCAGTGTAGAAACCAGAACAGATTAGGACGAAATTGCACAAGAGGAGCAGTTGTTAATCGTGTCCTGGACGATGCAGGGAAAGATGCTCCATGTAACCATCTTCATTCAACTTCAAACTTTCATGTCGATGGACTTCATGTTCAACAGCAGATCATAACTGATGAGTTATGATGCTTCGCACATGGAGTGTTAAGGAGTTCTTTAAGTCATTCAACGTCGCAACACCTCCACGATACACCGAAATTTTTAAGTGGCCACATAACTATAAATCACACGGATTTAGATCTGGCGAAAGTGGTGGCCACATATTGCAAAAGAAGCGACTAATTACACGTTTGTCTGTGAAATGTTGGATCAATAGCGCCTTCACGGATCATGGATACATGGCGGTGAACCATCCTACATGAAAATGGTCGATGTAAGGATGGTACCGACGGCCCGTAACGCAACATGTGATAGGACCATGTTCATTAATTTCCTCAAAGAAAAATGGACCAAGGATGAATGTCTCTGCGAATCCACACCAGACAGTCACATTTGGAGAATGTAGGAGAATTTCAGTGTGTTTTCGTGGAGCCCAAATGCGGCAATTCAGTGTGCTGACTGTCCCAGTAATGTATGAATGAGTCTCGTATATTATTTGAGCCTCGTACAGAATATTCCGAGGCCATGACAGATCAATAGTCATTCTGCGGAGAAAAATGACTGCGTATCAGAGACGTTGTGGCTTGTTCTTATTCACCAGATGTTGGGTATGGTGGACCTTGTATGGGAAGTAGTACGTTATGTTTCTGTGCACATTTTGGATGTCTGAAGGTCGAGAAACTGCACGTGCGCTATTGTCCCAAACCCTGGTATCTGTTTTTGTGCGCCGACAGCTGTCTTGATAGCATCAAAAGTACAAGTGTGACAGGTTTGCGGGCTCTTCCAGGTTGAAGTCCTAATTTTCCCGTCTTTTCAAATATCTTAATCATGTTCCGGATACCTTTAGTAGACAATGGCCCACGCCGTAGTTTCTTTATACGACGAAATTCACGAACTCCAGCAGAAGCTTTTTCCTTGTTTTCGTAAAACAACTTCACCAATAACGCACATTCAACTAAGGATACCATCATCATTACAGCCGGAAACAACGGCATAAAACATTACAACGTCTGCAAACGTTTTATACCCTAACCTGTTTTGCATAAAGTTTCCTCGTCTTCGCAAGCATGTATATCTCGACATTTTTTACTAGAACTGATAGCTTTTCACGGTTTTACATTTTATTACTCATAATTCTTGTTTGGGATTGTTAATATTGTTTCTGTATTCCGTATTGGTCGTACATTGTGTTAATTTTTTTTTCTGGAAAAGGCCACTCACTAATGGTCATTTTGGAACTAAATATTGTTTTTCGAAATTCCGTGAGCGCATCTCGTGTATAGTCTATAAGGTTAGTTGGGGCAACTGGGACATGGTTTTACAATGTGACTCTGGAGCTTCTGAGAATTCAGCTTCAAAAAGCTAATGTTCATTTGAATTAAAGTCTGAACTTCTGTAAATGTGTTCAGTTAGGTTCCCTCTATCAGACAGAAATGCTCAAAATTACATTTTAATATTTAAAAATATAAAAATATGCATATTTCATCTTTCTTTCCTCATGGCTCCAGTTGCCCCCAAAATGGGGTAACTGGAACAGGGGAGTCTATGTTCCACACGCGTTTATATTTCTTCATATCGGATATCAAGTCCTGTTTGAAAAGGTGTAAACAACTTAAAAAAATTAAACCAGGCAGATTATGTAAATTATATGTCAATAAACAGCGTTGTAAGGGAAACCGTTGCTGTAAGTGTGCCTAAAAAACCACTAAAAGTGAAAATATTAGATTTATTTATACCAAAAATATGAAAGTACTTATGTACTTTTTATAGATAATAAGTATAAAAGTCACATGGGTATTTTAAGGGGGAAATAGCAAGTAAATCTCTGAACAAAAGGATACGTAAGTACTTAAGTACTTTATCTTTATCCAGGGGTCGCATTATATAGGGAAAATTTTATTGTTCCTTAAAGAACGGTGCGATGAAGATATTATTTTCAAAATAGTGGTAGAGAGATAAAAAATTCCCTATAGCATAGCTACCAACATTTACGCTTTCCTCTTACCACTAAAATATTATATTAAATGTTGCCTTATTTAATCGTCAAAATCATATGGTTAAACAAAACGAAAATCTCTATTAAATTTTAGTGGTAGCAAGAAAGCGTAAAAATTGGCAGATATGCCTATAGAATGCGACCCCTGTGTATAGTACAATTTCAAGTTCTGGCTATCTAGCTTTCGGGAGCTAGGGACTTGCATTCGTAAACTGTTGAAATAATTTAATGACACTAATATTTACAAGAGAATCTATCTGAAAACATGTAAAAGTATATTTTCGCGTACTTAATAAAGGTTAAAGTTTAATTATAAAATTCAGGTGACAATGTGGTAATTAGGAATTAAAATTAAGTAATGCCATAACGGCATCACCGCCTCTCAAGGGGTCAAGAAATTTGGTTTGATACCACACAATATGCTTTTTTTTATTTCATTACGTTATTTTAATAAGGTAATCTATCATTTTTTTTTTATTGTGAGCAAAAACCAATGGAGAAATTTACTTCCCGTAGTAAGAGAAACACAAAAAATTATTTATAACTATTGGGGTAACTGGATACAGCCTGGCCCAGTTACCCCGGATACATGTCCCAGTTACAACATTCTTGAAACATTTATGGGGTAACTGGGACACCGGGCTTACATTTAAAACATGAAGTAAATATGTATAGATACCTAATAATATTAATGTAGTTATATGTCTAATCTTTAAAAAAAAAAAAAAAAAAAAAAAAAAAAAAAAAAAAAAAAAAGATTGTTTAATAAAAGTACTTACAGTATTTTAATAAAAATCCGAGGAAGTTCAACCATATTGACGTTGTTTTTGAAAAAAAGAAACGTAAATTTTTGACAACGTATCACAGCAAAGTGAGAGTTATGATTGAGTTGATACACGTTGTTTTAGGAAGTAGAGATAAAGGGGCATTGCTCACAAAAGCTAAAACTTAAAATACACCAACAGTTTTTTATAAAATAGCCTATGGCCCAGTTATCCCAACAAACCTTACACTAAATTTCATTGCATTCCGTTTTGCCGTTTGCGCTGTAGGATGCTATTTATATGGGAAGTTTAATTGTAAACCCCCTGTATATATTAGTTGAATTTGTGTACATGAGATATTCAATATTTGAAATTATAGTGATTAATATATTGTAACTTTGTAAGCACGTAAATTACTAGTGAATATGTTTCCTCGAAAACTTTATTTACCTCTAGTTTTTATAATTCACAATTGTTTTCGAACTAGAAAACGTCCGGCAACAATTTTCTTATATATGAAAAAATATTTAATTAGATTATTATGTTCTCTAATTCATTTAATGAAAAAATTTATCATGAATCTCATTCTAAATACATATTAGACAACTTAGTTTTAAAAAGAACCCATAACAAAAATTTCACAATGAAGCTTTGTTTCATATAGTTTTTATAAATCTGCAACTTGGGCATTTCGAAATTTGATCTTACTTTATCATAAAGTAATAGGAACCAGCATCTAAGGAAGATGACATACTTTACGTTGCGAAATCCCAATCTTCTTAATCCAGATCAGTTAAGCGTTTTTCTACCTCCAATTTCTTTTGCTTTCCCAATAGTGCTTTAAAACTATTTTCCTAAAAATATGTGTTTTGTTACGCAAAAGCTACGTTAAATGTAAAGTAATGGTAAATGTTACAGAAAGATTGTTTAAGATATATAGTATCATGTTTTAAATTTTGATGACCTTTTACTGTTTTGCAATATTTGAGCCATAATGTTAATATTTTCAATGTAGCTTTTTACTAGAAAGTATGTATTTGATTTACTTTTTACTTTTTAATTAATGTTTTTTTTACTGCTTCGAATAGTGAAAATTTCGGAAATATAAAAAAAGGGTAACCCTATGGTAAAAACCCCTATGGTATTATATGTATAAAATTGTTGCTTTGGAACAAAATTATTCAAATTATTCTATGATTCTAGTGATTATTTAAATATAAATTTTAAATAAAGTAATTTTTTATATATGTGATTGTATGAGACACCAGTGAAAAAAAATTCAAAGGTAAAACCCTCACGTTAGAAAGTGCCAATCCATTTCAGTTCAAAATATGTAAAAATGCAAAATTTAATTTTCGCTGCGCATAGTAACGACACTAATTACTTCCGTAACACATTTCATTTCCTTTAATCAATCTTACATTATTACGATCCCTATTCATAAATTTATGAGGGAAAAAAAAGCGCAGTTTGAAAATTAAAAGCTCAGTTTTCATTTATACTACATGGAAGGCGTTTCATTGCAATAAAAAGAGTGATTTTTATTTTATTTTTCGCAACATGTATTTCTGTGGTTTGATTTCTACACAATATTTAGATATTCGAGTTGCTGAAGTATATAAAGAACGCCTGTTTTATTTAAGAGGAAGAAAGATTTTCAATATCTTAGATATCAGAATTAAATTATTTCTCGTTAAATTTATTTAAAAGAAACCTTTATCTATACATATTTATTCTTGTGCATACTTTGAATTTACTAATAATTGTGTTGAATTGAAACTTTTTAAGGTTTAAATTAAGATAAACATTTAGAAAAACAACAACAACAACAACAAAAATAAAAACAAGTCACAATCTATCTGCAATTACAAGTTTGTCGAAAATGAAGAAGGCTAAGATGTATGGTTTTTCAAATCTCCTAAGTTTGGCTAACGTTGCTGCTATTGCGGTATATATTGGATGAATAAATACCAAATTATTACTTTAGAAATCTTTGCATGAATTATTATTAAATGGGTGATTTATAAATGATAAAAGTTAAATTCGGTAATTTTCTCTCTATGGTTATATCTGTACCTTGAAACAAAAAGGGCCAATGTCCAAAATTGAGAAATTTGAGTTAAACGCACGAATGAATTCAGGATGCGTAAAGTAATTGTTAAAAGGGTCAAAGTCCTCCCAATATTAGATCATTGAAATCAAAATATTTTGTCGAGGTCAATGTTACTTACTGCTAATGTAAAAATGGCCAATTTAAAATGTAAAAAAAAAAAAAAAAAACTAAATGTAACATTGGATTGTAGTGAGAAAAACATTACTGAATTGAAAGGAACAACTTTGAAAAATAATAGTTCAGAAATCGTAGCAAGATTCTTAAAATTCCTCAAACTTAAATTGGGTTTCCTGCCATTTGAGAAAAATGGACATTGGCCCTTTTTGTTCCAAGGTTCAGATATATAATTTACATTTTTTTTTTTTTTTCGGTGAATTTTTATATTAATCACGTGAAAATAATTTTTAAAATGTGGTTATTGTATAGTATTAAATTTTAGTAGTAGATCGTTAAAGGCGGTTAATAAGAAATATATCAGGTCGTCATTATAAAACTTGTGCCTAGAAAAGGTCCAGATTACCAACAGTGCAAACGTCCACCAGCGAAAAAGAATATAAATTTTTGTGTTATTGATGCCAGTAATTTTTCATGGTCGTTTACATAAGATGAAAAGTTCTTTTATAATTTACTTTTGATAGATTGCCCCGTTGGTTATTTGGTCCTATTGTAATCATAAGTTCCATACTTGATGACTTAATATATATAATTGTACGAACTCACATCTTAAACTAGTATATAAAAGAAATCTACTTTAACCGACAAGCAGTAAGTATTTTAAAGAAATATTTTGGTTCATTATTAAATCAACGTATACGACTATCCCTTTCAACTCCATGTGTGCCCCGTTTTTTTAAGTCGAATGACGCTCACCTAACAGTACTTACGCAGAGAATGCGTTAGTGCTGCCTCTTTTGAGAAAAGATGCAGTTATCTGGAAACTGAATCGGATTTCCTACACATATACAGGTGCAGAGACTATCGCATGTTTCCTTAAATGAATCTTAATCACCTCATAATACACACAAGATTATAGTCTAAAGTTTGCATATAAAATATATTTTTTATCCCTAATTTTATTCAAAATAACTTCATATCATTAAAAAATGCTTGCACAATTAAGAGGTTATTAACTGTTTTAGAAACAAACTATTCCGGAATAAAAATATGTGAAGTAAAGCAAAAACATAGGTAAATAACACTGGGTTCTTTCTGTTAGCCAGTGATAAGTCGCCAAGTATTGTTTTGTTTGCGTTATTTGAATTTAAATATTTTCCGCTGATATCCTGGCAGCCCTTTTGTGCGGCAAAATTGAATTGTTGTTTTGTCATTTAAATATGTTATATTGTCGTTTCGTTTTATCAGTGTGAATAATTGGCATTTACGAAAACAGAGCAAGAAGCTTTATATTTTTGTCCAACGAAACTAGAAAAGGAGCGACTGAATCATTTGAACGATAGCCAAATATATAAATTTGTTAATCCTGACAATGGGGTTCCTAACTCAAAAAAAAAAAAAAAAAACGGTAGGGTTTTGTTATAGAGCAAGATGGCGTAATGAGACAGAACGTGCTAACACCAGGGATCTTCAGTAACGTGAGTTACTGTTCCGCACTTTTATTATGAGATGAATTATTTCTAGTTTATGTTATGTTTCATATAAATATCTCTGTTAACATATTTTAGGTATTTTTAAGTCAGTTTTTAAAGATACTATAATACAGTATTGACAAATTGAGTATTTAAAATTAGGATAACTCTTTATTAGTGTGAATGATTTGAAAGGAATTTAGATATAGTATTCGGTTAAAATCTTGGTTTTAACGAAATTCCTTCATTTTAGAGACTGATGAAAAACGATTTTCATGTAACCAGTCATGTTGTTTTGGTTAAGGGCCGCATAGCGGTCATACATGGGTTTGTGATATGCGGTTTTAACGAATTTCGCAAATTTAGAGACCTCTGCAGAACGAATTTCATGTTGGAGATATTTTTTTTTGGTTCAATGGTCACGTAGCGCTCATAGGTTGGTCTTTACTAAGAGTTTTATTTAATTTCATAAATTGCAGAAACTTCTGCACAATGAATTTTACTCCTCCAGAGATTCTCTATTCATTATGGAGTAAATTATTTGTAGTTTATGATATATCTCATATAAATAACTATGTTAACATATTTTAGGTATTTTTGAGTAAGTTTTTAAATATAATATAATATGGTATTGAAATTTTGAGTATTTGAAATTATGATAATTTTATATTAATGTGGCGGATTTGAAATGAATTTAGATATAGTATTCGGTTATTATCTCAGTTTTAACGGAATTTCCGCATTTTAGAGAGTGCTGAACAAAACCTTTCATGCTTCCTGTGATGTTTCTTCGATTTAAATGGAGCGTAGTGCTCATAAATTGGTTTGTAATAGGTGTTTTTAACGAATATCGAAAATTTAGAGACTTCTGCAGAACGAATTCCATACATCCAATAATTTGCTTCGGTTCGATGTGCACGTAGCGATGATACTCTGGTCTTTAACTCATTGTGGGACAATGAAAAATGTCTCTAAATACTAAATCCTCACCGGAATAATCGAAAAATTTTATTTTTGAAAAAGGAAAAGCAATTTTTAACGATATTCCTCCAAAGTTAAAAATATAAATTTAGTTAAAATTTTCTGATAAGAATCTTGTTCAAATTAGGTGGGATATATTTTATCCGACCGCAACAAGGGGTTAATAAGGGTTTTATCGAATTTAATAAATTATAGGGACTGCTGTACAACAAATGCCATGTCTCCAGTAATTTTGTTTTGGTTTAATGGGCAAGTAGCGCGCATACATCGGTTTGGGATTGGATATTTATTGAATTTTATAAATTTTTGAATCTGTGAAGAACAAATTTAAAGCATCTAGTGATGTTTTTTTTTTTTTTTTTTTTTTTTTTTTTTTCAATTTAATGTTCGCGTTGCGCTCATCATCGGTTTGTGATTTTGGTTTTAACGAATTTAATAAATATTAGAGAGCACAAGAATTAAAAAAAAATAATAAATGTTTGCGAGATTTTTATGATCCGTCCCGCCCATATAACAGAAAAGTACCTTACATTGTTTAAAAAATATATTCTGCGCAGAGTGGCTAAGGTTAGAAATTAAATGCGTTTCATCTACGTTGATCTTTACATGCAGTTTATCTAGACACACACTTTGTATTCTGTGCAAAACAATGAAATAAATCGCATTGACTTTTAAACTACACATAACTATAATATATGCAGTTATAATATACATGCACCGCTTCCTTAATAAAATGTTTTCAGATCTGTTGATCAAATGTTCTTGATCAGGGATATAGATAATATTGGTCAAATTCATGGCACATAGTAAGAAAAACAGTGTTTTTAGGTATGTACCAGATGTGGCACGTGATGTAGTGAAGGGTTAATGAGTTTTAAACGTTTTATTTCCCATCACCCCATTTTACTGTAGCTTTCAGAATAAATCTTCATACATTTATATATATATCCATTAATATTTCATTATACACAGTGTATAATAAAAAGATTTACGAAAACTCCTAAATTAACACATTGACGAAGGGCAATTTTTTATGAAATCTGAAAATTAAAACAGTCGAAGCTCATCCCTGTTCTGAAAGTCTTTCGTAAATTTGTGTTCTAGATAGGTTTCCCAAGTTTTTTTGCATCGGTAAATATCTTTCAATGTATGAATTTAATATAAAATGTCTTACAAACTAAAAAAATATGGACAACCTGGTATAAATGCATTTTTTATAAGGTAGAAGCCATGCCTTCAGACAATGATGTTTTTTGAATGAAAACAAGAATTCTCGTTTCTCATCGGGAATGTGTTAAGGAAGCCTTGAACATGTTGTCAACCCTCCCTCACATTGACTGGGTCAAGCTTCCCCACATAGCCATTTTCTAAAGAATAGCACATTCTTATGTCAAGCCTAACATACTGTACAATCTTTATGCCTGGAATGAAAGCTCGATATTTCTGAGTTGCTTAAAAACTACTTACTCAAATTTCTATGGTATATTTTATTACATACAAAATATTTGCTTACAAAATATTTCTAAAAAACACAACTTTTAGACTGAAAACTCCTCATAATTGATTTTTTCTACACCTTTTTCGATTATCTGTATGAAACAGAGGATGATGTTTAACCTTTTCCGGCACCGTGTGCCCGGGCCGGGATATCTAATTTTAATTCCAAACTTACGAACGGCACCAAGAATATTTTTGTAAAATTTTGCTTTTACAATGAATACTTAAAGTAACATGGTTTTAATTTCTAAAAAAATTGTTTTAAAATTCCGATGTCGGTTAATCATTTCATCATTTTGCAACAAAAATTGCCCGTGCCGGAAAGAGTTAAGCATTCCAGTAGCTTTGGTTGACACCTATTGATAAATCTCTGAAATTATTTTAAATATGAAAAATGATGTGTGGGTCAAGCCTCCTGTATGGTCAACCGTCTCTAGTGTCCCCTAAACGATTTTTTTAGAACATATCTATCTGAGAGTGAAAAAAATTAAAAAGTGGAAGAATAGTATTTCCTGGAAAAATTTTTAGACGTGTGTACGATCATTTAGTATTGATGGTTTCAACAAAAGATCGGCCAAAAAATTGGCTTCCTTTCATAGACAGTTCCAAAAGAAGTTTCACTATTGCATTACTACACAAAGGCAACAAGTTTACATTAGTTACGGAAAAAACTGTTACATTTGGTTAACAGGTTACATTGTTCCATAGTACCAGTAGTAAAAGGTTGAAATAACCTAAATTTTTTCAACGAATAACTTATCTCTATGTATGACAGAGAACGTTTTAATTCAAAGGACTTTAAACAATGTACTTATTTATGGTACTTTGAATTTCCAAACTTTCAGTGATTTCTAGCCCTAAAAGCATGTTTTTCTATTTTTAGTGACATATATTGCCGAAAATTCACAAAATTCTATCAGTGGTAACTAGGTTAGTTTTGGTCATAGACAAATGAATTTATACTATTTTACTTGGTAGAAGAAAGTGAAACTTTTCTAAATCTCGTAGAAGCCACACATGGTATCAAATTTTAATTTCGTAGAACAACATTTGGTACAATTACACGATCAGAACTATATTTCTAAACCAGCTGATTTTAGGGAAAAAAGAGAAAGAACCGCAGAATAAAAGCGTGTAAAAATAAAACACATTTGTAAAAACATTATTCGCTGGAAAGTGAAAAATGATACAAATATTTCAAATTTAACACGTATTGTCATATTTCTTTAAAACTTTCAGAGCAATGTTTCCTGACAAATGTTTCCTGAAGATGGTCATACATGGTGACCGAAATGTCGATTTTTATAATTTTATTTTGATTTTTGGTTAGTTTTTGAATTTACAACAATTTGTACATCATTTACTAAATTTGTGATTTGTATTTTTATTTTCACGTTACTATCAAAATTTTTTTGGTGTAAAAGCTTTATTATTATTATTATTTATTATTATGAATATGTTACTAATATAAAAGTTAATTGCATTTAAAAAAATAATATATTCTAACTAATGTTTTATTTAAAGATGCGAACGACGCTCAGTTATTAAAAGCAATAGAATTTTGCTTGGCGTCTTTCAGAGTACTAAAATAATACTTATAGTTATCTGAAAAGTTAAACATTGTCACCGAAAATTACAGCAAGCCTTTTTTTCTGAATTATTTGTAGTAATATATTAAAAAAAAATTCTTTAACAATAATTATTTGCGAATAATTATTATGAAAATTAACATTCAAATTCAACGCAAGTGATCTAACTCAAAAGGCTGCAACTTCAACCGAAAATACAACTTTTGTAATCAACTGACGTATACTATTTGGCGGCATTCTGAAATATATTTATAATAAGTATTTAATGGGATCGCTTTAAATTTTCGTCACCTCCCCCCCTACTCTTTCATCACACGCACTTATCACCGACTTATCGTCTGCCATACAAATTTGGAGAGAAAACTTATGCCAATGTTTCTCCAAAAGTAAAGACGAAAACGAGATATTTCATTCTTTTATTGACAGATTTTCAAACAAACACGTATACAACGACAAATCAAACACTTTGTGCGAATTTTAATGCAAAAGCTAAAATCTTTAACAGCGATTTAACGCACAAATACGTACAAACACGAAACGAAAAACAATCCCATACGATCGCTTCAAGGATTCCTGGATTTCCTTCCTCAGTGAGAAAAAAAGAATTAAAATCGATTTGAAGAACCCCTGGCAGGTCCTCTCCATTCTTTAAGATATATAAACTTCTGTTTTCGACTTTTCAATCAGTCCATAAGGCAGTACTCGGGGCTATAACCGAGGGGTTCTTCGAATTCATTTTAATTCTTTTTTTTTCACTGAGGAAGGGGATCTGAGAATCCTCGAAACGATTGCATGATTTTTTTTTTCGTGTCGTCTTTGTACGTATTTGTACGTTAAATCTTTGTTAAAGATTTTCGCTTTTGCATTAAACACGTAGTTATTTCTTATATAAATAACTGGATTACAAAAGAAATTCAAAATAACATTTTCTGTCTTTTTGATTAAACAGGATTAAATATTTGAAAGCAACCAAAGAATTTCAAAAGATGTATTTTTTTTTTTTTTTTTTTTTTTTTTACATTTACAAAAAGGTTTTATCCAAGGTTAAACAGACGATTCAGTTAAGGTTGGGGTTTATCTCATAGTGTTTAACGAAGAAGTTGCCGGGATAATTTTATTTCTTTTTCCTGAGACGTTGCACTGACGGAAAATAAAATCACTGGCTTTAGTTGAAACTCGTGGACTTTCATTTCTTTTTTAATTTATGTCCTTAGACTGTGCTTGTAAAAAGTGGCAATATAGTTTAAGGGGGAACATGATCATTTAGTTTGCCGAAACGATCAAAATATCGCCTTTTTAAAAGTATCAAAACACAAATAATATAGAATTAATATGTTTTTTCCCTTGCTGTCAAAAGTATATACTCTTAATCATAAATTAAATAACTATTAATCAAAAATACAGGGCGTTTCATCCTAATTCCATGAGGTTTGGCAGTAATAACTTTCAGAAAACTAAATTTATTATAATAAATCTTTTAACAGACGTTCTCATATTTGTTCTAAATATGATAATACCAAACAAAAGTTGTAGTAGTTTGCATTATGCGTGCTAGCAGAAGGCACTTGATACCCCACATTTTGCACTGTGAATATCAGTTCATACGGTGTCATCGATTGCTTAAGCACATTATTTTTCCAGATCTTTTCATGATGTTACCGGATTACACACAAAAAAGTACATATCGTTGAATTTTCATTACAATATTTTTATCTTTCTCGAAATTATTATTGTCAACACGAGTCCACTTAGGATGAAACAACTTGTATTTTTGACTAAATAACTGGTTTGTCATACCATTGTCTATGGCACTGTTTCATCTTCTTCATGAAAAAATCTCTCCTTTTTCATCCTGCATCACCCCTCTGAATTTGAAAGTCTAATTTTGGAAACACACAGTATATATATATATATATATATATATATATATATATATATATATATATATATATATATATATATATATATTATTTGTAACACTTTCTATTAAAAACATATATTTGAAAGTTATTAAACCTAGTTTTAACTAAGCCAATACGTAAAGAAAGTTTTAACTAAAAAAAAAAAAAAAAACTATTTAAATTGAAATCGCTTAGCAAAAACTATATTCCATCAGTCTTAACTTATTGAAATTTAGTTTTAACTAGGCAATGGTAGTATGAAGAGATATATTTTGTTTAAAAATGGGATTAATGAGGAATAATGTGACGACCTCCATTATACTTTAATTAAATTTAGCATTTGAAAAGCAGTATAAAAAAATCCAGGTTCTCATTTTTTTAAATAAAAGCAAGCAGTTGGCAGGGAAGATAATTGTAGGGATTTGGAGTCAAATATCGATGATGACTTTTCGATAAGTATATTTTCCGTCTAGAGATATAGGCAAATGCTGTCTCATGCAGAATTTGGCAGATTTGTAATCTGAATTATCCGCAGATTAATTGCATGTGATTCATTATAGTTAGATGCATTCAAACACAGAAATTTTGGAAAATAATGGGATGGGGGGTTTCCGGTTAAAGTGTTGCAAAACTTTTTTACTGCGTGTAATTTTAATTATAATTATTTACATTGCAGATAACTGGAATTACAAATTTGCTCTCATGCCGTTTTATTTTGAGCTATCCCACATAGACACTCTCTTCAAAGTGTCGTATTTCATGAAAGGTTCTTGACGTTTATCGGAAAAAAATCTAGTATTTCTTTCAGTTTTATTTAAGCTACCTATTGCAGCCGTTCGGAGGAAAGCGATTTCAAAAAATTTTGGTATATTTTCATCGATCAAGACCCCCAGACCCCGAAACCACCCTCTGTTCAAAAGTTGATATATATATATATATTAGGGCGGTCACACGAAATCAATTTTCGAATTTTTTCGGGGGGACCCCCCAAAAAGTTGCCAATTGGCTAGAAAATGAGATTGGAAAAAAAGTTTCAGCTCTTTTGGATAATATTAACCCGTGCCTCATTGAGATCAAAGTTAGGAAAAAACGTGATTTTTCGCAAAAAATGCTGTTTTTTTCTTCATGAAATGAATACAAGTAAACCTAGAAACCTAATGCTGATCTCATTTCATAAAAAATACTTTTACTTTGAAAAATCACTCGCTACATTTTTGTAAAAAATTATAGATTTAACTATATGCGTGTTTTTCAGGAGCAGACTGTATCATAATCCTAAAAATTGACTTTTTATGAAAATGCGAAAAAACAATGTAACATTCCCTTTCATATGCTCTCAACATTTTGTTTTTCTTTCTTTTTTTTTTTTTTTTTTTTCATTTTGTATATAATAAAGGGTTTAATTACGATAAAAATTGAGGTTTAAACTGAAAGATTTAAAAGAAAAAACGGGCAAGGAAAGTATAAAAATGGGAACAAAAATTTTAAAATGCATTTTATTATTAAATTTGTGTTACAAGAAAGGAAGCATTATAGAGAAAAGAAATTACTATCTCTTACATCATATACCCCATTGTCATGTTAAGGTGGTAATGGTTCAGATAAGGTCTGTCTTGAAATGATTTTCTACATTCAGATACAACTTTTAGCAGAAAGGTTATCGTTCTTCGTCTTTTGTTAAACAGGAATTGAAATGATGGATTAATTTTATTCCCCTTTCAGCTGTGTTACCATAAAATCATTCAGTATTTTTCTTGATTTCAAATAAGGTTTATTTTCACACCATACATCGGGATCAGTATTCAGAAACTGTACATTAATATACAGTCTAATAAAATAAAAAAATCAGCTTGATTTTAAACAAAAACATCGGCTTATTTGTTCAATACATAATCCACTTGGTTGAACCCTATCGTTACTCTTACATTCCTATCATCAACATCATTTTGTTTTTCAAATAATATTAATTTTACAGCCCATGCTTATTTTCACTTTTCCCCTAAAATATTATCAAAGAATAAATATGCAACTTGAACAGAGTTCAGATACCAAAGGTGTTTTATCATTTTAGAGAGTGCTTTGTCTGCAAGCTATTTCTAATTCTTTCTATACTCAACAAATGATTTTAAGAACTGGAGGTCTTCATTGCGGGGATGTGGAAGCGTATAACCATGCTTTTACATAAATATTGATTATAAATAACCAAATGTCTCAAACACCTTCTTTTTCTAATTTGTTAATGAGAACTGATCCCTTAAAAGATATATTTTGAGAAAATAAATGACCTGTGATACCCATCGTCGATGAATTGAAATTGGATGTATTTTGCAGGAAGACGTCCTGTAAAAATTAAACAAAGTTAGATAAATTCTTTACAATCACTCATGGGATATTAATTTTTTAAATGTTCTATAAGAAAGCTTGAAATTTCTTCTGAATTAAGTATTTTATATCTAATATTTTACCATCAATAACATTTTCATACTTAATCTGGTCCACCTTCGGCCATCCAATCTGAATCGTATTTTAAATAACTGGCTGAAAACAGCTTTTATGTTAATGCTTTCATGTTTACTTTAATAATTGATATGATATATGCAAGTCTCTGAGTCGACCAGCCCTCTAAAGTGACCAGTGTTTACTGCAGTGGTATTAAAACACATTGCCTAGTTTTTACCAACTTCCATCCACTCTTCAAGTGCTGAAAATACAGTTTTTGCCCAAGTTATTCAGATACTATTTTTTAAAGTGAGGAACGTTTATTAAGGGTTCTTCATCTCCACAACTAATTAAAACTGCTTATCCACAATCAACTGGTATCTCTTTTGAATAAATAAATTATAAACATTTCCTTTATTAAAAAAATGAGGAAACAATTTTCCATCGTAGCTAACAAAAGCTCCCTGGAATTGTGAAATCTGTTTTTAATGAACTCAGTTCTTTATTTTCGAAATATTTGCTTGCGAAGTCCTATAACACTTCTACTTAAAATTAAAGTTTGTGATTAACTGGTAGGTGTACTGTAAGTCGAGCAGCTTCTCTGGTGTTCAGTTTAACTCTGGAATATTATGAAACAAAATACATAAAACGTGACAAATACTTGATAACTTACTGCCCGTGATTTGATGAGCATGTGGCTTAACAAAAAAAAAAATCTTGCATTGCTACCATGATAACGAAAGAGGGGGGGGGGGTGAGGGTCGGAATGTTTTGTCGATTTAAAAAATAAATATAAATAGCTGGTAGTAAAAACAGCCTTATAATAAAAAGAGAAATTCAGAGGTTCATTTTAAATGCGCATCAACTGCAATACAAATTGGGAATTATTTCCATGCAAGAAACTAGATAAATAATAATTAATTTTTAATTCGTGAAATATTGTTAAAATTACAAAAAATGTCTAATTTCTTTTGTCTTTTAATGCAAATAATAAAAATAATAATATAAAATTTAATAAAAAAATTTCATCACTTATTTTTCAAAAATGCAGAATTTGAGGGTATGGTTCATAAGATGACTTGAAAAACACTAAATGTCATGAAATATAAATTTTGATGAGAGTAAAAGTTCAAAACAACAACATTTTCTATGAAATAAGATAAGAATCAGGACTCTAAGACAAATAGTTTTAAATTAATGAAAGAAAAACTAAGGTTTTTCGCAAAAAATCGCAAATTTACAAGAATTCAACCTCGATGAGGCACGGGTTAATATTATTCAATTGAGCTGAACCTTTGCCAATCTCATTTTCTAACCGATTGGCAACTTTTAGAGGGGTCCCCCGCAAGAAAATGTAAAAAAAAAAAATGTTCCCATGTTGCTTGTGACCACCCTAATATATATATGTATATATATATATCTGATATTTGTCACACTGTAACTCTCGTATTTATGAACCGGTTTGGATGTAACTTCGTGTACACATAGTGCATACCAATGCCTCGACCAAGTTCGTTGGTCAGCTTCATCCGCCATATTGTTTCAAAATGGCGGCCATTTAATTAAAAAAATAAAATTTGAAATGTGGCACCAAAAAATTGAAAATTGAAAAATATATTTTTTCTTTTTATGTGTTTGACATTGATACAAAGATTCCGGAGAAGTTTTTGTTTCGTCCATATCTTAAAAAATGGTTGAGTTATAGCACTTTGATTTTCTAGCGTGGCTGACATTTTGAAACGACCTGATTTTTATCACGCGATAACAGGCGTATTTATGAACCGATTTGGATGTAACATGGTGTGTAGATAGTACATACCAATGTCTCGACCGAGTTCGTTGGCCAGCTTAATTCGCCATCTTGTTTCAAAAGGGCTGCCATTTTGAAAATTTTTAAATTTTAAATTTTAAATGAGTTATCAAAAATTGAAAAATGAAAAATATTTTGTTATGTGTTTGACCTTGATACAAAGATTCCGGAGCACTTTTCGTTTCGTATACATCTTTAAACATGGCTGAATTATCGCACTTTCTAGCATTGCTGATATTTTGAAACGATCCCATATTTGTCACGTGATAACACGCTTATTTGATAACCTATTTCGATGTAAGAAGGCATATGAATAGTATATCGTAATGTCTCGACCAAGTTCACTGGCCAGCCATCAGCCATCTTGTTTCAAAATGGAGGTCATTAAATTAAATAAAAAAATATTTTTAAAGTGAGGTGCAAAAAAATTAGAAATTGAAAAAGGTTTCATTCTTAAGTATTTGACCATTTTTTAAGGATTCCGTAGCATTTTTTGGTTTGTATTTATCTTAAAAATTGGCTCAGATATAGCTGTTTGAATTTCTAATGTGGGTGACATTTTGAAAAAACTGATTTTTTTCCTGCGACAGCTCTTGTATATATCAACCGAATCCAATGTGAGTGAGCATGTGCATAGGAGTTACGAAGGTCTCGACTAAGTTCACTCGTTAGCCCCATCCACCATGTTGTCTTAAGATGGCATGAACTTCAATATATCGCCGAATTTGGCAACCAAATATGAGTTACTTTAAATAAAAGCAGCTTGGATAAAGCTGACTAATTTCGCGAAATTCTCATTCATAATGATTTAGTATTGTTAAAAATTATTATTGAGTCTCCTATAATCGGTTTCCCTTAAATTGAGCTTTGTGTGTTTGAATAATATAAGCTTGCTTTTTAAAAATAAGGAATATGAAAGCTACCTCTTCCTCCCGGCACTGGCCGGAAGGATTTTTTCACTTTAACTAGTTCTAACGGAAAAGCATGTTTCTAAAAACCTGAAATCAAATACGGCAATTGCTTAAAAAATTTGTTTTCTGCTCAAAAATGCGAAATTTTATGACAAAATAAAGGATAAATTTGTAAGGAAAAATTATAACATAAACATGGGGGAGACTAGGGACGGTTGACCATACGGGAGGCTTGACCCAACGCTCAATTTTCATATTTAAAAGAATTTCAGTGT
This sequence comes from Maratus speciosus, assembly GCA_963932465.1. Lineage (NCBI taxonomy): Eukaryota > Metazoa > Arthropoda > Arachnida > Araneae > Salticidae > Maratus > Maratus speciosus. The sequence continues at coordinate 186,352,036 of OZ010800.1, forward strand.
TTTATCAATAGGTGTCAAGCAAAGCTATTGGAATGCTCAAACACCACTCTTTGTTTCATACAGCTAATCCAAATAGGTGTGGAAAAATCAATTGTGAAGCGTTTTCAACGTAAAAGTTGTGTTTTTTAGAAATATTTTGTAAGCTTTTTTCAGATAAAATGTAACATAGAAATTTAAGTAAGTAGGTTTTAAGTAATGCAGAAATATTTAGCTTTCATTCCAGGCATAAAGATTGTACAGTATGTTAGGCTTAACATAACAATGTGGTATTGTTTAGAAAAGGTCTATGTAGGGAGGCTTGACCCAGTCAATGTGAGGGAGGGTTGACCAGATGCTAAATGTTTCCTTAATTAAGTGGTTTAGAAAATACTTTTAATATACACTGTGCATAATGAAAAGTTAGTAGTATATATATAAAAGAACGTAAATTTATTCTGTAAAGCTTCAGTAAAATGGTGTGATGGAAAAGAAAATGTTTAAACCTGACTATAGAAAAATGTGAAAAGATGCTAGAAAATGGGAAAGTCGATAGGAACTTTTTTCAATTTAACTATTGCTTACAATAGATAAATAGAAACTGTGGGAAAGACTTGAACGGACTAGAAAGGATGAAAGCAGCGTTCTTAGCAGTGGTATATTTATAAAACCACTTAATTTTAATTCCGAAATATCACAGTGGCACCAGAATTTTGCTAAAATCTTTTCCATTTAGTATGTATGTGAAATATAGCCTTTTTTCTTATTTCCAAATAAATTTGTTCGTAAATTCCGGTGCCAGTTATTTATTTCAACATTTTAGTACTGAAAGTATTTTGCCCCTTAAAGGTTTAATTCATGTTAATGATAATTTAAATTTTCTTGCGGTTGCAAAAGAACGCAGCATCGATCGAAAAACTTTAGGAAGGTATGTAAAAAAATTTTAACAGGGTGAATACAGTGAGATGAAGCCAAAATAAGTGACAACTTGAGTTGTCAGATCGAATGTCAAAAAAAGGGAACAAGGAAATAAAAAAAGCGGGACAGTGGCTCCTAAATCCGGACATAATAAAATGAAACACTATGAAAACGGAACCTGTCTCTAACAGAATACTGACTTAAATAATAAAATTTCATTTTCCTTGCTGTACAATTATACCTGCTCAGACACAATCCTGTTTAAAACAAAAATTTTCTCCTCTGACTTGCGATTGCGTCTTAACAGGTTTGTTTAAGCCTCATATTAAAAAAAAAAATCATAATAATTAAAACATGTATAATAAAGTTATTTTCCTTTTATAAACTGATTTTATTTCTCTTCACAAATAGTGCAATATAAAACAAAGTGGATCAAGCCTCCCATATAGTGGGCCAACCCTCCCATATATGGGGAGCATTGACCCATTATTTTTTCATGATTAAAATCAATCATTTTTCAAATTTCGTATATATTACGTTACACTTATGTAGCAATTTTATTTTGATAACTGATTGCATAACGAATAAAATGATATATAAAAATTTATTATACGTTCAATATTTAAAAAATAAGAGATCATTTTGTAAAAAGTGGGTCAACCCTCCCTAGTCTCCCCTATATCAAAATGAAACTGGTACCTTATTTCTTTTTGTGTAAAAAAGCAGATCATTTCTTATAATAAGTAAAATAGCAAAATACGTTGTTAAATTAGGGGGATTTTTTTATTTAAGAAATTCGTACAGGAAAGTTAATAATAAAATGTTTTGCTTTATTTAAAGACAACCACGACATGATTAAACAAAGTGAAAATTAAAATTCAAAATTTTTGAAAAATAAAATCCGTTAAATTTACAATATTGCTGTGCACTAGAAGCATTTTTTATTACATATTCCCAATAGATTTCCTGTTAGAATGCTCAAAATCCGTTACTTTAATTTATGGACACATACACACGTTTAAATATATACTGAAAAACCAATTAGCGGGCACTTCGGGCACCAGAATTTGTCTGCTATTTGGAATTGTTCTCTATTCAGAAGTAAAATAATACAAACATGTAATTGCTACGGATTAATAAAACACCCGCTATTCAGTGAAGTTTGATATAGTAGTTTTACCGTATATATTCAAATCGATATCTAAATTTATCCATCTATGTCTTTCTCTCGCTGTCTCTATATATTCTGGGTGAGTCAAAACTTCGTTACTGCTTTAAAAACTCATAAAAAAGTAAGAAATTATAATAATGGAGTGCGGTTTGCAAGAAAGGGTTCACAAGGTTGTTGAATTTTTTTAGCAGAAAAAAAGGGTAAAAAATGACATGCGTTGACGACTTTAAACACAATGAACAGGACAACGGGCTGCTTCGGGCCGTCTCCACCCTTCACATGTGGTTTTTAACTAAAATCTTTTTTTTTTTTTTTTTTTTTTTTTTCGCTGCTGAAATAATCCGACGACCTTGTGAACCCTTTCTTTCAAACCGCACTCCTTCATCATAATTTTTTCCTTTTTTAAGAGTTTTTAAAGTTGCAACGATCTTTTGGCTCACCCGGTACATACATACATACACACACATATATATATATATATATATATATATATATGTTACGAAACAATTTAATAGGTTACGTCGGGATATCATGTAGTGCTTTTTATTGCATATTACTGGATTCATACCACATTTTAATCAGCCGCTGGTGATGTTATAAGCAATCCTACCACTTAGCACAAGCATTGCTAGTGAATGTGTCAACTCTGTGAAAACTTAGCAGCTGTAGAGCGATGTTAATATTTGTAGAGTCCAATCAAACACTTATTATTTCATTATGAAAACAAGATAGATTAGGCCGCGTGAGTGGTGAAAACAGGCGTATGAGGAAATCGGGGGTTTTCCCAATTAAACACATGGAAACGTAGTCATAGGAAAACTTTTTATTCCATCAGAACATACCAACTCTAAACAATTTCCGCAGGATGAGAAATCAGAGCATTCCACTCGAGCATAAACTAGTTACTCATGCTAAATAAATGTTAATTCACGAAATGCATATTCTACATGGCTAAGGACACCGTGTAACAGGTTATGTATACAATCAAACAGCACAAAATCTCTAGTTCTGAGCTCATGCTTTCGCTATTTATTAGAATGAGCGGAGGAATTCCGATTGAAATGGAAACTTCAGGCTAAACCAACCATAATCATGAACGAGCCTCGAAGTGAAACTGGTATCCGACACTCAGCCAATGGAGAGCGATCAAGAAACGTCACAGGAAAGAATCCCGGCGCCGCTAATGGAATAATTTCGATGTGAAAAGGCTGACGCCTCGCGGGCGGGAAAATGAGATGAAATAGAATAAAAATGTAAAAATGGCTTTGATAAACATTTGAAAAATAAATAACTGCGTTCAGAACTTTAGACTTTGGTAGAAGATAAAAATTAATGAAGGGATTAAACGTTTAGATTACGTTTTGGAATAAATCTATTATTAAGATACTTTTAAAATTATAGGAATTTAACTAGAAATAAATAATAGAGCGTATTAAAAAAAAAAGAAATAATGAATAGGCCGGCAATTTAGAATAATTTAAATGAATAGTAAAAGTAAAAATTTTTATATAACATATATATATGTATATATATATAACCATTATATAACATTACAATTCACCATCTTTAAAAAAATAAAAATAAAAATCAATAAATTGAGTATTAATACATTACACTGACATTATACATAATAGTAGTACAGTAATACAATCATTTTAAATATGAAGTTTAATAGAGACCATGAAATATGGTAAACTTGCAGCATGAAATTGAGTTTCTTACAGAAAGGCATCATGTAACTACATAAGTTGATATATATACATATACATGCTAAATAACGTTTAAAGAAAATAGCTGTAAATAAATCAATGCAAAAACCCTTAACGGGTTAAAAGTTTGTGACGCAGCACTTTATCTTATGCTCTAAGAATTTTTAATATAGAACTTAAAAATAATGATATCAAATTTTGAGTGACGCTATGCTATTAATTATAATCTCTCTATATATTATTTATTTCATCTTTTTATTTTTTTATAATCGCATGTGCAAAAATTATGTTCAATTAAAAAAAATATATAAAAGTTTATTCATTGATGCTTTAACATTTACACCTCTCATAAATTCCAAGTATGAGTTTTAAAAGATATGATATCAAAATTTTAGTGACGCTTTGATGTGGCTTTAAACGATTTGTTTTAAAATTAAATTAAAATTATTTTTGTTTTGGCTAAGATATATTCACACATCTAAATAATAGTTTTACTTTTCCAATATGCTTTAAATATGTCACTTTCACTGAATTTATATAATGCATTTAAATGTATTTATTTGAATAAATTGATTTATCCTTTGTCCAATGCTATTAAAAATTTTAAATAAGATTTGCGTAAATAATTTTTTTGCCTCATAGTATCCATTTGAATACATTTCCCTTAGTTTGGATACAATGACGCAAAAAGATTATTTACGCAAATCTTATTTTAAATTTTTAATAGCATTGGACAAAGGATAAATCAATTTATTCAAATAAATACATTTAAATGCATTATATAAATTCAGTGAAAGTGACATATTTAAAGCATATTGGAAAAGTAAAACTATTATTTAGATGTGTGAATATATCTTAGCCAAAACAAAAATAATTTTAATTTAATTTTAAAACAAATCGTTTAAAGCCACATCAAAGCGTCACTAAAATTTTGATATCATATCTTTTAAAACTCATACTTGGAATTTATGAGAGGTGTAAATGTTAAAGCATCAATGAATAAACTTTTATATATTTTTTTTTAATTGAACATAATTTTTGCACATGCGATTATAAAAAAATAAAAAGATGAAATAAATAATATATAGAGAGATTATAATTAATAGCATAGCGTCACTCAAAATTTGATATCATTATTTTTAAGTTCCATATTTAAAATTCTTAGAGCATAAGATAAAGTGCTGCGTCACAAACTTTTAACCCGTTAAGGGTTTTTGCATTGATATCATTACTTTTTTTAGGTTATTGAAAAAAATAAATAAAACAATAAACACACAAAAAAATTAAAGACCAATACAAAGAATTCATAGTCAGGATTTCAATTCACCTTCAATCTCTCCCCCTTCCCTCCCCGCAAAAAAGGATGACCATACTTCAATTTTAAAGAGCATCGTGCAATGAGATTTTTATAAGAACTCTTTGGTAAGTTATGGAAGTAATGTACGACAACATGCATGTTTAGAGGGTATTTCTGTTGGTTTGCTTCAGAGATATAAAAAGGTATGTTAAATTTTACTATATAAAAAAATTACTTTGTTAAGAAAAATAGCAAGAAATATTACTCTTTAAACCTTTATATATATATATATATATATAACAATCATCGCTCACTTATAAAAGTAATTCCATACATTTATATTAAATCCAAAACTACAAATTTCTGCTTCTCCCTTTTCTCATTCCTAGTGCAAAAAAATTAAACATTCTTTAATTTTATATAAAATAATCTTTCACCATCCCTATTTAAAATTCTTTATTAACAATAATAATAAATCATATAAAATAATCCCCTGAGCTCCGAAGATTCCACATCTGCTTTTGCACCCACCTCTCCAGCTTACCTAAATAATAAAATCTTTCAAAAATTAGTTTGAAAAAAAAAAATCTGCAACATTTGTTGCTCACTAACATAAATAAATAAATAAGCTCTAACTTCCCTAATGTACAGTCATGGGGAAAAAAAAAGTAAACACCCCCTACTAACTCCTCAACAAATTACCGTAGAAGAAAGTTACTGGTACCGAACGATTGGAAATAAAGTCTACTTTTAAATGATGTATATAAAATTTGCTTAAGGGGTTATCTACATATTAAAACGAACCATAACTTTGTTTTTTTCAACAGCAGTACACAATTTTTACAGCATAAATGAATTCTACACAATTTAATTAGCCTAAAAACAAATTTTTATGCAATTCGTACTATAAGTTCCCGAGAAATTAATTATTTTAAAACAAGCTTATTTTAAGGGCTGTATCCAAATTGAAGTTCGGTACTCGATTGCTAACCGAGAGAGCCCCCTTCTTGATCAAGGCACCTTAAGCGTCACTCAAGCAGTCAATGAAGTTTGCTAGATTACAGGACAGGTTGGTTGTATTTATGACGGCCAATTATCTGCACGAGGGATATGGGCCCAGAGGGGAGTGCCCTTCGTGGGGGTCTTTCTAAGGGAACCTAACCCGTATAAACCGCTTGGAAATCCAAGGTTCGAATAAAACCACGAAAACTCCGAACGATTAGGCCGACGGGCGCGATTGGGTTCGAACCCAGCACCTCCCGTCTACCAGCTTCGAGAGCAGAACCTCTCAGCCACTGGTGGGGCTGCTTACATGACAGCGTAAGACATTTCAAAATATCTAGTCACTTCTATCATAGACTAGATATTTTGACTAGACTTAAACCATAATTTTGCCGTTTTTTAAGCATAATTTTAAAACTATTTAGAAGAAAAATGTGAAATTTTGGATTTCCATAAAGCAGGACTTAATAAATCTAAATCCATCAAAAAAATTTTAGGTTACAATACATTATTTTTTCGAATATTCATTTCATAATTCATATCATAAAATTATAAAAATTGCAAATTCAACGTATTTATGTTTGGGTATGTTAGTACTACTGCTACACAAAAAATTAGCACATTAGGAGCATAATTTCAGGAGATATGAATAAAAATATGAAAATATAATTTAACATTAGAAGCACTAAATTTTGAATGTTTATAATTCAAAAACTTAGTATTCAAATTACTTGAAATTTGGTGCCTAGACATAGTTTGAACCGAAGATTTGAAATATCTCGTTAAAATTGGGTATTGCCATCGAAAAAAATGAAGTTTGGATTTGTTTTAATATGTAGATGGCCCCCTAAGCAAATTTTATATACATCATTTAAAAATAGACTTTATTTCCAATCGTTCGGTACCAATAACTTTTGTCTACGATAATAATTTGTTAAGGAGTTAGTAGAGGGTGTTTACTTTTTTTTTTCCACGACTGTACATTTCACCTCTTCTCTCCCCCCCCCCTACTCCCCAACATTAAAAAAATTTAAATCTTTATTTTTATACAGAAAATTCTTCTATATAAATTATCCTCCTATTCCTCAAAATTACCACTTTCCCACTCCAGCCTAGAGATTTCAATCTTTAAAGCTTTTTAGAAAATCGGATCTGCAAAGTCTGTTGCTTAATAATAAAATATATAATCATGTACACTTTTAATTATTTTTCACACAATCAATTGATGTCATGATAATAGTTGTTCTGAGTGAATATTGTGTTGGCTGGGCTGTCGTACAGATAGCTCAATTGGAAGAGTACTGGCAATTAAAGCCAAGGGTTATTAAAGTTCACTGTAATTCAAGATGTTTAACCCCTTCGCGACAAGAGCCCTTTGGTTAATTTTTAACCTTTTACTACAGGTTTTTAAAAACAGAAAATTTTCTGTAATTGAATCACAGAAATGCTCCCATTAAAGAAGGTAAACTTTACAATTAAAAACAAGTGGTGAGAATAATGAAGGATTCTGAACACCTTAAGTGGCCAAGTATACCGGTCGCTCATTCCCAAGGGCTTAAAGATGCTTTTTTGCTATTATAACCTTTATGATTTACAATATAAAAAAATCTTAATCACTTCTGAGGTAAATAAAGACAGTGGAAAAAATCAAGATGGCAATGTTTTGATTGGCAAATTCTAAGCTGAGTAATTTGTGCTACAGAATGAAAAAAATATGAAGTTGTAATAATGTCCTCTTACATATACTAAATCTTTAAGGTTTTTGATGTGTGAACTACATATGAATACAGTAGAAGATCTTTATAATGCACACCTTGGTATGAGAAGTTGTGCGTATTATAGAATTTTGCATTATATAGATCATATTTCATACATCATTAAATTTACTTCGTATACATGCTTTAAATTACATTCCTTGGAACCAGAAAATGTGCAAATTATGAAATTTTACATAATAGGTATATATCACACATTATTAAATTACCTTAAAGATATTAACTTGAAATATAACATCCAAATATGCCTGGGCAAAATCATTATAGACAGTGGTAACTCATGACACCAGTTTTGGGAACACTAAATGCATGGCTGGCCAATTTATTCTTTTTCACTATTTTTAATAATGAAATCTTTGCCTTATTTTTAGCAGAATTTTCTTCCATTAAATAAAGCAAAAATTTATATTAAAAAAAAAAAAAAAAAAAAAAAAAAACCAACAACAAAAAACTTTTGGAAAGCATGCATTTTAGTGCTGCAAGAAAAACCTGTCATGAGCTGCTCTGATTATAACACTCATTTACAAAAAATTTTAATATAATAACAATGTTTTCATTACTCCAAAATAATGTGTTAAAGGCGATAATGTATCATATTTAGTGTTCCAAGAAATAGCAATATTTGTAAAATACATGTGCTTCTTAACTGAAAAATTCATTGTTTATATCAATACATTACATCTTCTGCATTAAATTTTTTTAGTGGCAGGCTTTTGTGATTGAACAAGGACTGCTTGCAGAGTGCTTTTAAGGATTTTACAATATAAAATTATGGCTCTTGAACTACTATTAATCAAATACACTAATAGGGATAAAAAAAAAAAATCATTAAATAATTTATTTTAAAAAATTACTTGTATTTTCATCAGATATACTGATTATTACTACCATATGTTATGTGTAACATATTTATTAGAAAAGTTACAACTATTTTCATGAAGTTTTGGTTCCCCCCCCCCCCCCCTGACATACTGTCAAATTTCGCGAGGTTTTTTTTTCTTGTGATGTTCCTCCCCCGACCGAGAATGGAGTGGGTTTTTTACAATCAACTGATTAATTTTGTTTTTCTTTTATTGCTACTTTTTTATGTTAGTGTGGTGATCTTTCAAATGTTATTGCACAACGAGGCGATAAACGCGCTACTCTGTAAGTGGCACGGCAACCCTCCAGTATACAGGTGGAATTGATAAAAAGAGTTTTTGTAGTCGGAATATGCGGAATGTTACAGAATAGTGACTGGTTTAATGAAAGCAGAATAAAAACTTAATATTTAATTTAAGATGCGAGTCAGATTAATATATTAATTGAAATGGTTACTGAGTAATCACTTTATTAGTTTATACAAAGTCTAATTATCATGACAGCTACAATGCAGCTGCTAATGAAATTTTGTGAAACCAATCTTTTCTAAATAGTAACATGTTCTGAATTGTTCTTATTTACAATTATACTTCATTACCACAAATACCATATAAGAGAGCTGGCTACTTTTATATTTTTTAAAAGTAAATTATTTAAAGCTTTCTTTTAAGCATATTAACTTTAAAATTAAATAAAAACAAGTATCTTACTTTTGCAAAAAAGCTGTTTTATCTTATTTATCTATAAACTTTAATTACTAAATAAGGAAAAGTATCATGATGAAAATTTTTACTTTTAGGAGCTCAAAACAACCAGTCAGGATAAAATGGTTCATTTTGAGCTAATCGTGATAATTTAAGTATATAAAGTAGAATTTACTATCATAAATACGTCCTAAATTAATCATTAATTACTAAATTACATAACTAAATACATTAATTAAAAAATAATTACTATCAAAAATATGTCCAAGACTGAAATCAGTCCTGAGACTCAAGGTCTTGCACCCATGGCTGTAATCAATTAGCCTAAAAGAAATGCTTCAGGTGTTTTTTTTCTTTTGTTACAGAGATAAACGGCAATAAGAATTTTTTTTTCCCCTTTAGGTTAAATTTTATAAAAATAAAATACTACGATGCTTTAATTTTTGAAGCTGAAAAGAGTTGTATAAAAAAAATAAATAAATAAACGAAAGATGTCAAGTCAATTTTCGTTTATAATATTATTAGAAACGATTCGCAAATGAATCATTTTATAAACGGGATTGGAAATCTTAATTTCGATTTCGTCATACCTTTTATTTAAATTGTGCGTTCTTTAAAAATGAAAGATTTTGTTTAATTTCTTTAAAAGAAAACTCAAAATTAAATTAGTAATCTATTTGTATTACACTCACATATCACAAGAAATACCTATGCCACACATGGACGTTTTTTTTGTAAGGAAAACAGTTATAAGTATTGTTGAAAATAAAAACAATTCAGAACATTATACTAATTAGAAAGGATCGGTTGCAAAGAATGCTGTCTGGATAATTAGAAATTGTACTCACTTTCTCCCCTTGGAATAACCATTTCAAGATCTTTGATATTTCTTATTTCTTCAGTCAACTTCGCGTATCGCGTAGTGATACATGGCGAAGTCTTATGGCGAACGCGATGAATTTTCATTTCGATACGAGAATTTTCGATAAATATCGAATTTCGATACGAGAATTTTTTTTTAAATGTGAAATATTTTCTCCTTAAAAAATGTTTACTTAGTATGAATAACAATGAAATAAAATACCTATAATTACAAAATACTGCTCCATTTTAAAAAATCAGTCTAAGTATTTTAAAGCACATAATAAACTGTTTTCATAGTTTAAAAAAAGATTTATTGCCAATATTCAGATTTTTAACTGTGACCTAAACCGCACAAAACCGACGTGCAACGTTCTGTCTGCTAGCCCATAGAATAACATGTAATCCGCGATCCTAAGAAGTCCATTTTTTCATGCGGATTATATAAAAATTAAGAGTTTTCCTAGATACTAGGTTAGTCTTATCCACTTCGTCAAAAACTGATTCATTTTATATATTAATGTTTTTTAAAAAATCTAGACCGTTTCGGAGAAAAAAAAAAGACAAACTTACACCATCGAAATTGCTTTCAAAATGGGTTTACAGATCTGAAAATATACTGCACGTAGAATTGTAAAAAATTCAGAATAGGATTAGACTGCAGATATAAGACTGTTTAAAAAAAATCAGAACAATGGGACCTATATTTGATGAGTTATTAACAGGCGGCTTTTCGCATTTTCTTTGATGTCGAGTTAGCTGTATATATGAGTTCCGCCATCTACGAATTCTACGATACGATACAATACGATTTTAGGCTTAAGGCTGCGTCACTCGGAATACTACCGTCTTCCATGATTTATGTGATATGCGCTATAGCTGCAAATAACGACACAAATTATATATATATATAGGGTGTTATGTTTAGTAAGAATTTTGCAAACACCGAATTTCACACCATAGTGGAACCTAAACTGAATAAAAACAGCAAAACAATAAAGAAACAGTAACATATTCAACTGGAACGGAAAAGAAAACCAGAAACCTGTGGCCTCACTATTTTTTGATTTTGTTTTCTTTTTATACTTGAATCCGTTCCTATTTCTTTGGTGTTTTGGTGTTTTTATTCGTTTTAATTTTACTTAGTGTGTGAAATTCTGGGTCTGTCAAATACTTACTAAACATAAAGAATTATATGAACCCTATATATGTAAAATCCTAATTAATCAAATTTATGAAACGATTTAATAAAACGACTTACTAAACGACTGCTTATGTTTCACGGCGATTTCTCCTAAAATATGGAACATTATGCGGTGATATTAGCACCAAAATTAACACCAATCTGTATTGATCCGCAGATCTCAAAACTGGTATTAGAATTTCAAATCTTAAATTGGTTTTTGAAATATTCATTTTTATTGTTTGAATTTTATTTCTGCAATGATGGAAACCAAATTACTCCATTTTTGCGGAAAAAGGGAAGAAACGGATAACGATAGGGATTATTAGATTTCTTCTTTTTCGCCATTTTGAAATTAAAATTGAAATTATCTTTTATTTCAATCGGTAGTGAAGACAATATTGCGCTTAAATTATGTTTTTCAGGAAAATTTGATAAAATAAAATCTTTTTTTTCACATTTCGACCGTCAAGAATCAGTTTCTTTTAAAAAACAATGATAGTCTGTCATCTTACACTTTCACATTATTTTCACTGGCATGAAAAAAAATCCGTTTTTGTGGGGGAAAAGAAAAGGGATTATTGAATTACTTTTTTGTTGTCATAATGAAATTAAAAAATGAAATTATTAAAAACAGGTGGAAAACTTTAAAATAAGAAATAATCACGTGTTAAAAGTAGAAAATATGGATAATTACGTCAAAATATTTACATGTGAATATGAAAAAAGAACGAAAACTTTAAAATAAAAAAGTTTCAGCACGCGAAACGCATTTAAAGGTGATAATTACGTCATATGTAGAATGTCTTAATATTAAATATCCCCATATTTAAATTGAATGAAATAATTAAATTATTACACCTGAAAAATGCTTAATGGTGAATAATAGGCCGTTATTAAAAAGCTAAAAAAAAACATTCCTAAACAATTTTAAATTAAATTATATATGCATCCGTAAATCTTAAAACAGAGAAAAACACTTTTAAAATAAATAAATTATTGCATGAGAAATGCATTTAATATTGAAAATTACGTCATACATTAAAAAGATACATTTAAAACGAATTTTATTCCCGAGAATTTCCATATTACGCCTTATGGTGTAAAAGTAATGTAACTAGCAGATTGGTTTATATATGACATCACTTGATGCAGCACAAATACAGAAAAATGAACGAGACAAATACTTTCAATTTATTTAGTAGAACTTACTATTTGATAAATACATATTTAAAAATTATCATATTCTTATTAATTAATATAAACAATATACATTGTAAAAATAACATGAAAATATGGATGATGATTTGTTAAAATAGGGAAAAGTATTCGTAAAAAGCTGTTCCTAAAAACATCTAAAACTCGATCAAAACATTAAATTTAAGCGTGACGTGGTTCTGAAAGCTATTCCCAAGCAGACGCAGTTTTTCAACCGGGAACATAAAGGAAAAATAATGTCCATATAGTCGTTATGAGTCAGAAAGATAGTGACATTTTTCACCTAACCATTTCATACAAGCTGTTTTTCAAATGTGTAATTGGTCTAACTTATTAGTCCCAAAACAACCACAAGTTGTTGAGACAGCTATTAATGAGGCCATGGTAACCGAAAAATGCCCCTTTCAAAAAGAAAAGCATGGCAAACCGTTTACAGAAGATAGACGCCATTAAACTGAAACTATCATCCAATCATCATAACCTGGTAATATTGTTTAAACAGTGAACATTACTAAATTTTTAGAGGCTACGAATTCTGAACGGGGGTTGGTGGGCGTAGCTCCCATGTGACTGAGCCACCTAGTATATATATATCAATAGTAAATAAATTTAGTGTAGTATAAAATTTGAAATAAAAGTATTTTCATGCAAACAAACATTTTTAAAGAAACATTTTTAAACGTTAAATGAAACAGCTAAGATAATGTTAATTGAGATACCTTAAAGTTTGGATAAAAAATATAATTTATCTGAAGTATTTTTATTATTATTTTCATGCTATTATTTCTGTTATATCAAAATTTAGTTTACTTTAGGCAAATATAATGCAATGCATTTATAAATAAATTTATTTAAAACATTCTTGAATTATTCCATTTTACTTCGTCACAGATAAATGTTCTACGAACAAAAGGTGCAGCAAATACATCTATTTCGATGCCATAAATTATGCTGATACAAAAAATAAGAGAACAAGTATATATCTGGGGAATTACAAAAGAAATATAAACAATGGTAGCAAGTTTATTGTTCATAATGAATGACGCAGTTTTCTGCCGCGGTGGGAATGACTATCGTTAGCATTAGATAATTAATTCAAATAAACATTTGACATTGTGTTTAAGTAAATAAATAGGTAGGTAATTGTTCTGTTAAGTGTCGTATGAAGAAATGGTGTGAATTTCTTTATGAAATCCCTACTTTGCCAGAAACGTTTCTAAGTTTAATTATTTTTTTGAAAATAGAAGTGCATGATCTATATGAAGCCTAACAATAGGAAAAAATAATGCCTCAAGCATAGATTAGCTTACACTTTCCAACACATTCATAATACTGTAACAAAACTTCATAATTTAACAACGTGAAATATAATGTATAAATTTACAATTTGAAAAAAAAATAACACACTTGAAAACACAAATTCTGCTATTACAATCAATAGTTTGAAAAATATCCATTTATTTTCTGTAAGGAGGGTTGTGGAGACCTGTATATGATCTATGGATTTGTATTTATACCAAATATTACGCTAAAAGATAGTTCATTGAAACAAATAGCACGGTTTAAAATTCTCATTCAGAAATTTCCGTGAATAAACAGAAAATAATTTGAGAAATTTCGTGCAGCACCTATATACAGTGAGCAAAAAATGTATTTGCACGCAGAAGATTTTTTGCATAAGTAACCACAGAAAGCAAATTTGATACTATTCTCTTAATTATTCATTTATTTAAATAAGAAGAAAATAAAAATAACTACACCTTTTCCTTAAACAGTAATATTACATATTTAAAAAATAAATTAATATTTTCTCATACCTAAAAAGTATTTGCACAAGAAGCATTGACTGTTAAAAAAGGCATTAAATGTGAACATTATGCACATGTTTAGCATATCAGTCCCGCAGTACATTAGCCCCGCACTTCAAAGTCACGTAATATATTAACTGGAGCAGGGATTCTGGGGAGTTTTTGCCCTAATGGCGCCGAAAACGTGTGAACTGTCTGTTGCTACCCGTGAGAAGATTATATTTCTTCAGAATTCTGAATTAAGTTACCGAGGAATAGGTAAAAAAATAAATCTAAACTTTTTTAGTTTTCGTTATGTAATTAAGAAGAAAAAGAAAACTGGTTCGACAATAAATAAGCCGCGAACTGGGCGTCCAAGAAAGCTAAATACCAGTCAAAGGAGAGCCATCATAAAAGAATCTTCAAAAAACCCTTTTCTTAGTGTTCGAGAATTGGCTGTTGATGTCGCTTCAAAGTTGGGAACAATAGTTTCACCACAATCAATTAGAAATATTCTTCATAATGCAAATATTCGAGGAAGAGCCCCTCGAAAATAACCATTTATTAGTGAAACAAATAGGGTAAAAAAACTTGAATTTGCAAAAGCTTGTGTCAGCAAACCACTAGAGTTTTGGAAAAGTGTTATTTTTCCGATGAAAGCAAGTTCAATATTTTTGGCTCAGATGGTAATAAAATTGTATGGCGAAAGCCAAATACTTCTCTTCAAATTAAAAACTTGAAACCAACTGTAAAACATGGCGGTGGTCATGTAATGATTTGGGGATGCATGTCTTTTAACGGAGTTGGCGAAATGACCTTTATCGAAGGCAATATGAATGCTAAACAATATATTAATGTATTGCGAGATCATTTATCTAATAGTGCTCTGAAATTAGGAATTCCTAATTCATATTATTTCAAACAGGATAATGTTCCGAAACCCAATGCATATATTACGAGGTTATGGTTGCTTTATAATGTAAAAAATCAATTTAAAACTCCACCACAATCACCAGACCTCAATCCGATTGAAAATTTATGGCATATTTTGGATGTGAAAATAAGGTAAAAGAAAATTTTTAACAAACCAGAACTTAAGCAAGCTCTTAGGGAAGAATGGCTACAAATCAGTAGTGAAACATGTCACAAATTAATAGAATCAATGCCCAGACGATTACAAGCTGTAATTGAAGCAAAGGGCATGCATACTAAATTTTAGCACTGTTTTTAACTTATAAATAATTCCTCTAATTCTATTTTTATTGCTAGTGTGCAAATATTTTTTTGGCAGTAAAAATGCTACTTTTTTTATCTTTTCATATTTTAAATATAATTATTAAGTCAGATATTAGATATGTTTATTTGTTTTGTAAAAGTGTTGGTATATTTAATTCTTAGTTGCTTTTTATATATTTATACATATGCTACAACAAATTTACCTGGTGTGCATTTTTTTTTTTTTTTTTTTGCTCACTGCATAATGCAAAGAATTTATCCACACTAAGCAATATTTTAAAGAATAGTTCAAATTAAACACGCGTACCACAACTTAAAATGTACTTCCAACAATTATTGTTCATAGGCTTCTATAGTTGAATTTCTGATGTAGCCAAATTTTTTTGTACGTCCCTGTAAATGAAGGATATACTCTATGAACTCTGTATTCTACAGTAAGCGCCGTGTGATCACCACAGTGAAATGTATAAATTTCAGTATCTTTAAATTATTTAAATATCCTTAAAATACACAGAAAAAAGATTTTTCCATATAGACCATAATGTAACTGAATTATTTTGAGTGTCTCTGTAAATGAACATGGCACTATATGATGTCTCTGTAAATGAACATGACACTATATGATGTCTCTGTAAATGAACATGACATGGATATATACTTCATCTTCAATACCAAGCGCACCATTGATATGCCCAATCATCTATCACCAACATCTATCAATTCCATGGCAATCGGACTATTTTTACGTGAGTTAGAGCACGGACGGACAAACAGACTGAATTCATTACCACTTTTTAACTTTGTTGGAATTGGTGGGTGGGTTTATGACGGCCAATTATCAGCACTAGGGATATAGGCCCAATGAGGTGGGGGTGAGTGCCCTTCGTGGGGGTCTTTCTAAGGGAACCTAACCCGTATTTAAGCTTGGAAATCCAAGGCTTACCACGAAAGAAAACCACGAAAACTCCGAATGATTAGGCCGACGGGCGCGATTGGGTTTAAACACAGCACTTTTCGTCTTCCAGCTTCGAGAGCAGAACATCTCGGCCATTAGTGGGGCCTTTGTTGGAATGAATAAAATTCATTAATATAAAGGAATATTTCAAATGAAAATCCAATTTCAAAGCAAGGCGAATGTTTCTCTCTGGAATAATTTCCATGTATTAATATAAAGCAATATAGTTTTTTTTTTTTTTTTTTTTTTTTTTTTTTTTTTTTTAACATAGCATCTGAGCACCTTCCCTAAAAACAGTGTTCTTTTGTATAATTAAGCATATATTTCGCACACAATATAAGGGCTTTTATGAACAACGCCCTTGAAGGCCATGATCCAAATACGATTTTTAAATGTTAAAATAATAATTTTCTAATTTTATACTTTTCTCTATTTGCGGTCTGCAGAATTCAAGTAGATTATTTTCCAGCAGTTTCCTCCTTAATTTTAAATATTTAATGTTGATACGTATAGATATATACTTAAAACAGGAACTCGGGACTTATTTAATTTATAAATTAATTAATGTAACAAATAATTATTTACAAAATAGCCATACCAGAAAATTCATTTTCCCCCTTAAATAATTTCTAGTATACTTAAGCGAAAAATATTGATTCATGTCGCTGTCTTAAATGAATTATCAGTTAAGTAAAAATATCATTTTTACTTATTTTATATTTTTCGTTCTTGTGAAGTTACTCATCAACTTGAATTAAAACGTTTGTGGAAAGATAAACGAATGTGTGAAACAGATTAAACGAAGAAAAATTAAGAAACTCGAAATTTCATAAGCAGGATGTATAAATAAAATCATTAGTGAAATAAAGGGTCATATGCAACATAATGATTTCGGAGTTTAGTAATGAGATAAGGGTTTCTTGTGTTTCTTGATAAAAAAAATTATAATGGATCAAATAATTTGGAATTTTCCTTTAAGAATAACTATTATCTGCGTTTAGTAAAACGGAAAATATATTCTGAAATCTTGGTAGCCCTTGATTTATCTCCTGTTTCTGGTAAATAAAACTACATGTATTTTCATATCCTCAATGAGTGTAATTACATTTATTTTCATTCCCTCAATCAGAATAATTATATATATTTTCATATCCACAGTAAATATTATTACATATTACCACAGAAAATATAATTACATATATTTTCATACCCTTGATGAGTATAATATCATACATTGTCATACTCTTAATGAGTCTAATTACATGTATTTTCATATACTGAATGAGTGTAATTAAATTTATTTCCATACACTCAATCAGAATAATTATATATATTTTCATATCCACAGTAAATATTATTACATATATTTCCATACTCTTAGATGAGCATAATATCATATATTTCATACCCTCAATGAGTATAATTACATATATCTTCAAACATCGTAACTAATTCCGGTCGAAAAACAAGATATGCTATTTCGTCAAACTTATTCATACATTACCTATTTTAGACGTATCCTCGATAATAGTTATAAAAATGTAATGAATCATTCTTGAACTTCGAGGACATAAAGAAGAGATTTGGCGTAATGTTGTTTAGTCATAGTTTTATCTAGAGAATAAAATAAAACAGAATAATATAGGCTACCACCGTATATAATAAAATCTAGAAATTAATTGTAGCTGTAACAAAATATTGTAAAGACTCAGTACAACATATGGTTTCGTGTATTAATGGAAATATATGTAGGAAAATATAAATGTTTGCTTAGGAAAAATAACATTCTGCATATTTCGGAGTTTACAACATCCCGGAGTTGTCGACTAAATTGAAAGTCATTTTCAGATAATTTTGTACAGGTAGTTTAGAAAAGATTGTGAAACTTACCATTGTGTTTTTACGGAAAAGAAACGGCCAAGTGATTACTTTAAATTTTATTCTGCATAAAACGCAACTTTTTTCTTCATGTAATGGTGACCGAAAAGAAATGTTTGAAATTTTCACTCCCAATTTTTTCGACCCTTTCCAACATAGTTGGAAATTGATTATGAATTAGGTTTATCTGGCCGTACACCCCCAAAAAAAATTTGTTGAATCAACAAAAATTTGGTTGGTCCCCCCCCCCCCCCAAAAAAAAAAAAAAAAAAAAAAAAAAAAAAAAAAAAAAAAAAAAAAAAAAAAACATTTCGTTTAAACACGGGTCAATGGAAATTTTGTTTGAATCAACATTTTTTTTTTTTTTTTTTTTTCAATTCCAACACAATAATTTTGTATTTATGTTTTGTTAATTCTAGTAAAAAGGGTCCAATTTTACTTGAATTAACTAAATTCTTCTGTTAAAAGTTTTTTTTTTCTCAAAATAAATATGATTATGTGTTATTTTAACTAGCAAATTTCTTTTTTCAACGAAATATAGTTTGTTCGTTTAAATAATAAACCGAGTTACATTACGATTATTTTCACGAAGAGGCTGGTTTCGATCTGACGAACCCAAATACAGAAGGTAAACGTCTTAACCACTGGGCCACACCGCCTTTTTTATAAGAGGATTCTGTGAAGTTATAAGGGGAAATAATTAGGAAATAATTGCGATAAGTGATGGTTTGTTGTTTTAGGTAAATTGTATCAAAATTGGAATTTTGAAGTGTTTTTAAAGATTTTTTTTGTAATTGTCTTATGCGCGGGTATTTAAAATATAATTTAATATTTAAATGACTTAAATAAATATCTTAACGAAAAATTTTAATGTTAAAAAGTTGGGTAGATCTTTTTATATTTTTATAGCTTGTAAAATAATTTTAACTTTTTAATAATTTGATTTTTAACAAAATAAGAAACTTACCTATCGCTTTTAAAATGAATATATAATTAGATAATAAGTTGACTTAACATATGAAGTGCTTTTTTTCTGCGATTAAGATTATAATGAATAATAATTTAAAGGATCGATTTAAAAAATTCTTTTGATGATTGAAATAACTATAGGGCCTTTTAAAAATGAATTCAAAAATATCTTTTTTAAATAAATAAATATACCCATTTATGACAATTTTTCTGTTTATCACTGTTAGAAATTTATATGAAATATATGAAATATAAATATATATATTTTTAAATAATCTTAGTTATTTAATGACATCTTTATTTATTACACACGCATATATAATACATAAGAATAAAAAAATAACACTTTTATTTCATATTGTGATAATGATTCCTTGAAGAAACATAAGAAAATATATAACCCATTAGCTTTAATAAACAATTAAATTTAAAAATTCAAAAAACCCGAATGCGTAAAAAGTGAACTAATTATTTCTCATCAATGTGAAACTATTTTTTTTTTCAATTCCTACTATTACCTCACACTCTCGCTATATATATCTTGTTCAAATTTTCAATCGTTAATAAAATACTTATTTTTCATCCTATCATGCTCAAATATTTTTTTTTAACTTGTAGTGGATGACATTTGATGTTAATCCAGTTTTTTTTTCAAATATTAATTCATTAATTAAATTAAAAATTATTCATCTTCAATAATCGAGAGAGCCCTTCTTGATTAAGGTATTTTAAGACCGATAGATCACTCTTCATGATCAAGGCATTTTAAGCGCCACTCAAGAGGAGAGAAGAATAGCAGAAAAAAATTATCTTATTGACCTAAGTAGGAATTGACTTAAAATATTTTTTTATATTACTTACCTATTTTTTTTTTTTTATTTACTTTTATTGATGACTTTTAAATTGCGTTTAATTGTTAGTTCCTATCTATTAAACACTGTTTTTATGAGGTCTATAGATGTTTATGATGATTATAGTTGCAGTAAAGCTAGAGATCATACATACACAACTTCCACGTTTTATAATATTTTAACGGAGCTTCTGACTGTAAAATGGTCAATGAAACATCGTCTTCATTTAAAAAGACATATCCAATGATATGCCACTGGACTGGGTGCGTATATTTTTTTTTCTCATCCTGACCGCCATTTGTATTTTACGGCCGCTATTTTGAATTTATAAAAACAAAACCCCTATAACCATCTGGCCGTTAAGACGAATTGATAGAGACCTCATTTATTAAATTCATCCAGCCGTTGGGATATTTCGTGGGTATAAAGAAATCCGCATATGCAGATACACGTGAAACAGATAACCCTTCTTTTCAGTCGGGTAAAAAATACATTTAATATTCCTAAATAAACTCAAACTTTAATGAAAATATAAAAAGAATAAGTGCTCCAAATTCGATCCGATATCTTTATTTTTCGTTTTTTTTTTTTTTTTTTTTTTTTTTTTTTTTTTTTTTTTATACCGCCCACAATTTTTATCTGAAACGCCCGGAGTTTACGTCATAATAGAATATTTTTTTTTCTTTTAGACGATCTTAATCTTCCGATTTCTAATCAGATTTTCAAAAGAAATTGAAAAAATCCATCTTTTTGAAAAAATATTTTATTCCTCCAGAAATTTTCCTCAGTCAATACAATTTGTTTTACAAGATTTTACAAAAATCGCGCAATTCGCGATTATTTCTGTTTTCACAAATTGAATAGCTCCGTTCATCTTAAACTCAAATGCCAAAAATGTCATTAATAGCAGATATGAAGCAAAGCAACAAAGAAGAACGTTAACTCATTTTTACATTGGATATATGAAATTTTACATTACAAGAAATTGTCAGAGGGGTCATTTTTCCAAAACTAGGATTATTTCATAATGAAAAAAGTTCATCCGGTCGTTGCACAGTGGAACATTTTGACGATCTATGTGGACAAACATAATTTCGTTGAAGTTTAATTAGTTTTTAATGTTTTTTTAAATACATCACTAGTAAAATACCCCAAAACTGATAAACATTTTATTATTTAACAACAATGTCTTAAACTAAAAATATACAGGGTGTCCACTAAAATCCGTCCCCACCCTTTTAACTGCCGAACGAGTGCATATATATTAATAAACGTGGTGTCTAAGTATAGTAAAGAGGATATGCACTACTATAAGAGACCGCTTAGAGCGCCACATTTAGCAAAATTGCGGCATTAACGATCCCATTGCGAAACCGTTTATAAATATGGGATAAAAATGAATGACAAATACTATAGAGCATCATCGATTTAGTTCGAAAAAACACCTTGTGAACATGAATGCTAAATTAATACCGTTCTGAGCATAGATCTCGTTTTCGAGATAGGAATACTAACTCAGTTGTTTTGCACCATGTGACGCTGGAAGCGGTGTCATCTGGTAGAGCATATCCACTTTACTATACCTAGACACCACTTTTATGAATGTAGCTGCAACCGTTCGGCTATAAAACCGTTGAAAGGACATTAATGGGCACCCTGTAAAATGCATTACAAATAATGCGTTAAATAAATTATTTTACAAATAAGTAAAAAAAAAAAAAAACAATTCAATGCACACATGTAAGTTAACATTCATTTCATTTTTGTATTTTTGTCTACTCAGAATTTCTCGAGAAATTTGTGTAGTCATCCTGAAAAATATATATTTTTTAAATAAAATCATATAAAAAAATGAATGTTTTGTGGTACCCTGTAAAACATGTAAATGACACCAAAATTATTTTCGGTTGAAAAAAATGCTGTTGTGTGAGTAAATAGCCTATATATATTTTTTTTCAATTTCAAATAAAATTTCTACATGTAGACGGTAATTTTTTATGTGTCCCTGTAAAATGAATACAACTTCTACGCACCTTGTTTTCAATTTAAAAAACGATATTGTGTATCTCAATAACCTATAGTAATTTTGTAGAAATTTAATTAAAATTTCTGTTTTTTATCAACAATCATTCCGCGATTTTTTGTGCGGCCCTGTAAGAAAATATATAATTTCTACGTTCGTCAAATTATAATTTAATAGAACTGTTATCGGAAGAAACACATGTAGGCAAAGTTTCATCTCAATCAGATATTTTATAGTGGTTTTAAATTGTCATTCAAAATTTGAACTAAGCTTTTATGTGGCCCTTAAAAAAGCGTAACTTCTACGTTCCATAAATTAGAATAATATTGCATTGTCATTAGAATTACATATCCTGAGCAAAGTTTCAGCTAAATCAAATTTTTGAAATAGGTTTCAAATTAACTTGCAATTTTTAATCTAAATTTTTGTGAAGCCCTGTAGAAACAATATTCTAAACAAACTTCTACGTTCTTATAATCATAATAATATTGTATTGGCATTCAAATTACACATGCATTCATTATTTCGGCTCAATAGGATTTACAATTTGACTTACAAGATTTGAACTAAACATATATGCATGCACTGGAAGTTAATATGATGCTTGTTTATTTATGAAAACTTACTGATCTGCAGCTATCTGTTGGAGTTTGTTTAATTTTTCAATACCTTAGGAATGGCCTTAAATGCTTATTGCTGTATAATTCTGCATAATTTGTTAAAAGTCAAGATGAGATTTGCAAACAACATCAAGCATCATCAGCTTATTTTCAAAGAAATATGGATTAAATCTTCCTTGAAAAAGCTGTGACACTATATCACCAAACTCGTGCTTTGAAACAAAACAGAATAGTGACGAAGTGCTTTCAAACTTAGAGGAAGCTAGTGCAAATTTTGAAACTCCTTCAAACCAACTGCGCAAATGGTTATTTTAAAGTTACAATTAATCCACACTTCTGATTTTTTACATCAAAACTAGTACGGATCTCGAAAATATAGACATTCAGCTACCAGTATACGCGGTCAAATTCGGAAATAATCGGAAAAAATGATTTTGTCCACCTATATCAGCCGTACTCAACATTTTTTTCTCGCGGGCCTCAAACTTAAGTTTGCGACATAGGTAGACCGCAACACATTTAAAAAAAGTTATAAAGTAGAATTAAATTAGTAAGATAACATAAATAGTATAATAAAGCATTCTAGCAAAATTAATATTATCAGTAGGGTTGAATGTTTACTGCTGAAGAACTGGTAAAAAAATCAACACTATTTCCAAACAATCTTCGAGGTAGATTTCTATTAAAAACGTTGTTGAAATATGCTGCGAAGTTTTATTTTTTGGAAATAGATGTGTAAAAGTTTTTTGGAGCAGATTTTTTCTGCGACAAACGTTCAAGCTTAAAAAAAATAAATAAATAAAAATATTAGCTTTGTAATAAGGATAAAACGCAATGATGCAACTTAGCAGAATTCAAAGTTCTAACGAAAAAAAAAGTTGTTTTTTTTTTCTAATAAATCAGTCACTTTTGCTCATTGCAAAAATGATTTACTTTTTTAATTGTAGAAATATATAGTGTAATTTTTTAAAAAGACCGTTTGAGTAAGAAAACGGAATTTAAGATGTTTTAATGTAAATTTAGATTTATACGTATACAAAAGAGTTTGTCCTGACTGACTCATAATCAACGCCGAGCTTCAACCATTGCACCTAGGACAATAAAATTTGGAAGACATATGTCCTTGCAGTGTGTAAGGAACTAAGAAAAGATATTTGAAAATTCCCCACTAAGGGGTTTAAAGAAAATGGGGGTCGAAAATTTTAGGACTATTCACCATGTCTCATCAGCAGTTTTAGGTGGGAGCGTGAAATTCCGGAAAACAAATCTACTAAAAAAATAATTAAACATGTATTTCAGCGATTTTAGAAATTCTGTGCCTAAAAGAGTAAAGGGGGTGTTAAAAATTTTAGGACATTTCGCCAAATATTAGCAGCAGTTTTAAATAGGAACGTGAAATTAAAGATAACAAACATAGTAAAAAAATAATTAAACACATATTTCAGCGATTTCAGAAATCAACCCCCCCCACCCATGAGTGTTAAAGGGAGGGGGCTCGAAAATTTTAGGACATTTCGCATATCTCAGCAGCAGTTTTAAATAGGAGCATGAAATTCAAGATAACAAATCTATTAAAAAATAAATAAACAAGCATTTCAGCGATTTTAGAATTTCTCCTAAGAGGTTAAAGGGGTGTTCAAAAGTTTTAGGTCATTTCTCCGTATCTGAGCAACAGTTTTAGGTAGCAGTGAGAAATTCAGGATAACATATCTACTAAAAAATTAATTGAACACGTATTTCGGTTATTTTAGAAATCCCTTCCCAACCCCTGAGTGTTAAAAGGGTCGAACATTTTAGGACACTTCACAATATGTCATCCAGTTTTAGGTAGGAGCGGGAAATTCAGGCTTCAAAAATCCAGAAAAATAACTAAATAAGCATTTCAGCGATTTTAGAAATTCCCTTTAGAGGGTTAAAGCGTGTTAAAAATTTATAGGACATTTCGCCATATCTCAACCGCAATTTTAGGTGGGAGCGAGAAATTCAGGATACGAAATCTAAAAAAAAAAAAAAAAAAAAACAAACAACAACAAAAAAAAAACAAGTATTTCGGCGATTTTAGAAGTCTCCCTCCCTTAGACTGTTAAAGGGATGGTCAAAAGTTTTAGGTCATTTCGCCATATCTCAGTATCAGTTTTATGTAGGAGCGTAGTATTCACGATAACAAATATACTAAAAAATAGTTTAATACAGGTACTTTAAGGATTTTAAAGCTATTTAAGCTATTTTGTTGACAACATCGGCATTGAACTGGATAATAAAGGATTATGCGAATAAGAAAACTATTACTGATTTTTAATTAGATATTTTGATAATAGATATTAAAATAAGTTTTTTTTTTTAATTTCATGTTTGTTAGATATATCTAGCTATATTTTGTTTGATTCAAGATTCCTTTGGAGAAACCGACCAGGGTAGCGGGTGAAAGCTACTAGTTACTTATAAATGACAAGGCAGATTTTGTCTTCCCATGAAAACATGTAGAACAACAATGGAGCGCTTAAAGATTTTTTTATGTAAATCTCAAGTTTCTCGGGCCGCAGGTTGATTATGGCTGACCTAGACCATCAAACCTTAGATCATCGTCCCACTGTGTATTGCCGGGAGGAAGAGCTAGCTTTCATACTCCTAATTTTTTAAAAAGCCAGCTTATATTATTCAAACACAAAAAAACTCAAATTAGTAGAAGTCGGTTATGAAATATTCAATACTATTTTTTATCATTACTGAATATGAATGAGAATTTCTCGAAATTAGTCAGATTTATTCAAGATGATTTTATTAAAGTGATTTACATTTGGTCGCCAAATTTGGCTATATCTTGATGTGCCCGCAATATTAAAACAAAATGATGGTTGCAATAAAGCTAACCAATGTACTTGGACAAGACATTAGTAATTCCTGTGCACATGCTCGCTCACATCAAAATCGCTTGATAGATACAATTGCTGTCGCAGGAAAAAAATCAGATTTTTCAAAATGCCACCCATATTAGAAATTCAAACTACTATATCTCAGCCATTTTTAAAGATAAATATTAAACAAAAAATGCTCCGGAATCCTTGTATGAAGGTCAAACACGCAAGAAAAAACATTTTTCAATTTCTAATTTTTTTGTACGTCATATTAAAATAATTTATTTTTTAAATAGCCTCTATTTCGAAACAACATGTTGGATTAACTGGCCACCGAACTTAGTTGAGACATTGCTATATATTATGCACGTCCCCAGTCACTTCCAAATCGATTAATAAATACGCGTGTTATCATGTGACAAAAAGCAGATCGTTCCAATATATCAGACACAATAGAATTTCACAGTGTTATAACTCAGCCATTTTTTAAGGTATACACGAAAGAAAAAATGTCCGAAATCTTTGTATTAGGGTCAAACACATAAGAAAAAAATATTCTTCAATTGTCAATTTTTTGGTACCGCATTTCAAATTTCAATTTTTTAAAATAAGTAAAAACAAAGTAAGTAAGTTAAATAAGTAAGTTTTACAAAAGTAAAATATCTTGTGCAATTTCTATTTTTTTTTTTTTTTTTTTTTTTTTTTTTTTTTTTTTTGTACCACATTTTAAATGTAATTTTTTTTTTTTAACATTTGAAATGGCCGCCATTTTTGAACAAGATACCGGATGAAGCTGCCCAACGAAAACAGTCAAGACCTTAGTATATACTATGTATACACCAAGTTACATCCAAATCGATTCATAAATAAGCGTGTTATCGTGTTACAAAAATTAGACCGTTTCAGAATGTTGGCCACACCAAACACTCAAAGTACTATAACTCAGCTATTTATTTTTTTTTTTTTTGAAATATAGACGAAACCAAAAATGCTCATGAATCTTTCATATCAGTGTGAAACACATAAGGAAAATATATTTTTCAATTTCTAATTTTTTGTACCTAATTTAAAATTAAAAATTAAAAAAATAAATAAATGGTCACCTTTTTAAAACAAGATGGCGGATGAAGCTGGCCAACAAACTCCATTTAGACATTGGTATGCACTATCTACTCTAAAGTTACATCCAAATCGGTTCATAAATACGAGATTTACAGTGTGACAAAGGTCATATATATATATATATAAATATATAGATCGACATTTGAACTGAGGGTGGTTTCGGTCTCTGAGGCTCATGATAGGTGGAAATATAACAAAAATGTTTCGGAATAACTTTTCTCCGAACGGCTGCAATAGCCAGCTTTTTCTAATGAAAACTACCTAAAAGTATCAGAATAAAGTTCTTCAAAAATTATGAAAACAGTTATGGCAACAAATATAGGCATGTTAAATATGTAAAATATCAGCAGAGATGACCATGCTATTTTCGTCAAATTAATGAATTCATGTCATTCGAGTTAATGTACTTACTTCAAATGTCATTCTAATCTTAACATTTACAATAAAAAAGTTATTGCACTGAAAGTAAACCACTTTATTATTTTTCAATTAAAAATTCATTCGAAATCTACGAATATGAACCGCCTCATAGAATAATGGGTTATTTTAAATTAGGTGCATTCTTTTCGTCTCTGCTTCCCTTTTTCATAGTTGCCTTTTTTCAATTTATTTCTTACTTTTCATATTTTCCTTGTGCTTAAATTGAAATAAAGAAAAGTATAAAAACAATACCTAATTATTTTCAAATCTCAATAAATAATTAATACTTTTATTTATAAAAAAACACTAATAAACATATTGTAAAATTAAAGCAAAATTGCATATTCTTTTATTAAAATAAAAAAAAATGGATTTTTTCGCTTATAATAAAATTCTCTAAAAACACAGTAAATATATTGGTAAAAACATCATATAAAAGTTTAACAGCTTTGAAAATAGCTTATGTTATAAAAAAATTGTTTTATTGTAAATACAAACATTTTTAAAATATGAAACTTAAAGAGTTATGATTTTACTTTGTTATACATGTGCATATTTTATATTATTGGAGATAAATAAAATTATAAAACAATTTTAAGAATTTATGTGAGATGGTGATTCCTTTCCACCACTAAGTCTGGTCTCTTTTGTTCTTGAACTCTGTCTTAAACCCATTCTAATGACTGCCTAAATGCTGGAGGCGTGGCTAAAGAGCTAGCAATTGAAATGAACTGATACGATGAATGAAGGAAGTAACTAGCACAATGTGGTGGAGCGAGGGGAAAAGATGGAAATAGATTTGGCGTGTAAAAGATGATATTATGAGGGAATAAGACCGAATTGTGATTTTAGAATGAGTAAAGCTGTTTTTTTTAGATGTTCAAGAGTATGAAGAGTTCTGTAAATAGTAATTTATGTTAATAGTATTTCGTGTATATAAGTCCGCTGCAATATATATACATTCAAATATGAATCGTCTATCTTTGTGTTTAAAGAATTTGATTGCGTCAACACTTCCTTTTCTATAAAAATAATGTCAGAAGTGGGACGAAGCCGCCTGCCCACAAAGTGTTTCAAGTGTATATAATAACGCCAAAATCTTTAATATATATATATATATATATATATATACGAAGTTCTTCGCTCAAGCTGGATAAGCTGGATATTATTTTTAACGGTGAGTACATTGTAATATATTCCACATTTTATTATGAAGTTAGTAGACATCCCAGAACCGGAACTTGCATTTAAAAATGAACGAACGAATAAAATGAAATTGTTACACAAATTCTTATTCGACGCTGATGGCAATCGTTCTAATAAGACAAAAAACTAGAGATTTTACTGGTTTTGGTCTTCAAACGGACAGCTCTGAGTTTAAAAATGATGTAACTAAAGTACAAACATATTTTTCTTTAAATGTTATTATTACACTTTGTAATCTACTTTGCATTTTTAATGAAGGATCATTAGCTGATCACCGGCGTGATTAGTTACTAATTTATCTGATTTAAGCTTACAACATGCTAATTTTCAAGATGATAGTGACACAGATTCGGAACCCGAATTGCCTTCAAATAGTAAATCGTTAAATAATAATACTGCAAGTAATAACATCGAATCATCATATTTTAATAAAAACAAGCAATTTCCAATTCAAAATTTTGAGCCATTAACTATCAATTTTAGTGACACAGTTCATTCCAGGATATAAATGTTTGGTTAAGTAATTTTGACGATATCACTAGTATGTGTAATTTAAATGAATTTCAAAAATTTATTTTTGTGAAGAGATCCCTTCAAGGAAAGGACCATTTACAAGTACAGGGAGAATTGTATTTAAATTTGTTTAAAAAACTGAAATAACTTTTAATATCCGAATTCTGAACTCTTATACTTCTGCGGAGTTATATGATTTACTAAATAAACGAAAAATACAAGAAAATGAATCAATTGAAGAAGTATTTTCTTGTTATGAAGCAGTTATATTCTCGAGGTAACATTGATGATTCCGCATTGATGCAGTATGTTACAAATGGTATACCCGACCCTGTCTTTAGAAAATCAATTTTATAAGGATGTCAATAAATTTTAGAATTCAAACAAAAATTAAAGATATATGACAAGTTAAGGTCGGAGTATGAAAATACAAGTCTCATAAACATGAAGGTGCTAAGCCTAACATTAAATACGAAGTTGAAGTTAAAAATAGATTTATGCATGTAAAGTCAAATATGCGTTGTTACAATTTTAGCCAGAATAATCATAAGAGTATTAACGGCTTAAATAAATATAAGGTCCCAATTTTTTTCCGTTGTCACAGTTATTGCCACAAACCATTCCAGTGTAATAAATTGAAAGATACATGTTCGAAACGGTCAGTCATATGTTAAAACCATTACATCCCAAGATTTGATTCTAAAGTAGATAAAGCTTTGTTTTTTACATTTAACCTCTTTGATAGAAACAGGCAGTCAAAGACTCTCTTAAGGAAACGTGTTTATGATAATTTACAGAACATTGTGGAATTAAATCCTACGGGTAACACTTTGACCGGCTTAGGAAAAACTTCAATTAAGCCAGCATATCATTTTAATTCAGAAATTGAAATTGATAATTCAAAATTTAAAGCTGACATCTTTGTCGTTGATGATAGTTCTTTTAATTTCGATTTAATTATTGACACTGGTGTTATTCATCAAGGAACCTTAACTATTTCTGAGAATGACGTGAAATTGCTTAAAACGGAAGTTGAGTCGACTAACTTTTTAGTTAAATTTGTAAATGTTCTAGTAGATGAGTCTAAAATTGATTTAAAGCACATTGCTGACAAAAATTTACGATCGGAACTTTGATTGAGAATTATGTGCAAATTAAAACTAAAACAGTAATCAATGAAATAGAAAACAATTAAACTGTTGAAATCCCAGTTTGTTCTTCACCTCGAAGATTACCGCCATGTGAGAAAATTATAGTAGGAGCCCAAATTGTAGAGCGACCGGATCAGAGAATCATTTGGAAATGTTCTTCTAATTTTTCGTTGCCGTTTATGTTGGTTAAGGAAAAAGACAACACAATAAAACTTTTCATTTATTACAGGTGTCTTAACAAGATGGCAGTGCGTGGACCTTTTCCATTACCAGTAATATATGATGTTATGCGTTAATTGCATTCTTCTGAGATATTTACAACAATATATTTAAGAAACGTTTTTTTCTTTTCATGTTGAGGTTGACAAAGGCTCCCTCTTTCGTCACTCATGAAGAACAGTACGAATTTTTAAAATGTCTATTTGGACTGACAAACAGCCCTAGTGCATTCACAAATATATTTGTAATGTATTTCGAACTCTATTAATAAATACCGCAGTAGTTATTTGCATGGCTGGCCTAATAATACCTGCCAAAAACGAGTCTGAAGGTATGGAAAAATTAAAACTTGGTCTTCAAACTGCATCGGAATACAAATTAGAATTATATCTAAAAAATGCGATTTTTTGAAGAGGGAAATTGATTCCTTGGGTACAGAATCATGATTGGTAAATTTTGTCTCTCCCATCAAAAAACAAAAACAGTAATAAATTTTCCTGAACCAAAATGTACCAAAGATATTCAGAGTTATTTGTGATTAATAGGATACTTTCGAAAGTTTATAGGAAATTATTCCGTTATAGCTAAACCGTTGAGTGACCTATTAAGAAAAGATTCTAAATTTCGTTTTGATATAGAAGAACATAAAGCTTTCAATGAACTTGAATGCATTTTGTCATGAGAACCAGTACTCCCAATTTACAATCAAAATAAAAAGAGCGCGGCCGAAATCCATGGTGGTGCCAGTATTGATGGCTATGGGGCG
Organism: Maratus speciosus; assembly: GCA_963932465.1. NCBI lineage: Eukaryota > Metazoa > Arthropoda > Arachnida > Araneae > Salticidae > Maratus > Maratus speciosus. The sequence continues at coordinate 186,383,282 of OZ010800.1, forward strand.
GTATTATGGACATAATCAATTTCATATCGGTTATTTTGCCAATAAAAAACAACCGAAGCTGTACGAATGTGTACTAGCCAAGAATTGGAACCCTTATCTGTAAGTGAAGTCTTGAAAAAATTTAGAGTGTATGTGTTAGGTATTCCATTTAAAATTGTAACCGACTGTAATGCATTTAAAATGGCTATGGATAAGAAAGGAATGAGTACAAAAATAGCTAGATGGGCAATAATGTTATCTTATTTCGGTTATACTATTGAGCGTAGACATGGTACTAGTATACTTGTTGATTCATTAAGCAGATACACTATTTGTACGGTAATTTAAGATAGCTTAACTTTTAAAAGTATCCAAGCTCAATAAACTAATGAGCATATTAAAATCATAAATTAAATTCTGAAAGTAAAATCTTATGATGATTATTTAGTTAAAAATGATGTACTTTACAAGTGTGTTAACGGTAATGATTTGTTAATTGACCCAGATGAATATAATTAAAACCCCCTAACGAAAAGGTTCTTTACGCAGTCGAACAAACGGAAAATAATTTAGAGAATGATTTCTACGTCTCCAAAGTTAAACAAAATATTCTGAAGTGAACAGCAAATTGTTTTCTTTGTATTGTAATCAATCGAAAATCTGGTAAACAAGAAGTTTTGCTACCCGATAGAGAAAGAAGAGGATCCGCTACATACATATAATGTTGATCACTTAGGTCCGTTAGAGAGTATGAATAAAAATTACAAGCATATTTTTTCGGTCATTGACGCTGTCACAAAATTTGTGTGGTTGTATCCTGCAAAAGCTACTGCTGCTTCAGAAGTAATCCCATAATTATAAATCCCAAAAACACTTTTTGGAAGTCCATTTCGCATAATTTCGGATAAAGGTCCTGCATTTACGTCGAAAGCCTTTTCAGAGAAAACATTCAACACATCACAATAACCACAGTGTTATCAAGGGCTAACGGCCAGGTCGAGCGTTTAAATTATATCATTTCTAGTTCAAAAATCAGTCCTGTCCAAATTGTCTGTAGATAATCCAACGAAGTGGTATACACATGTAGTGATGTTCAACAAGTGATAAATTCGACCTTTCAAATAGGTATTAACACAACCCCTTTCGAGCTGATGTTTGGCACTAAGATGAAGTTAAAAATAACATCGAGATTAGTAGTCTTTTTTTTTTTTTTTTTTTTTTTTTTTTTTGAATGCTGAAATTAAATCCGCTTACATTAATAATCGTGAAGAATTGAGAAAAAACGATAAAGGTAAATTTTTAAAGTCAAATAAGAGAACCGTAAAACTTAAAATCTCAGACGAAAAAAAAAAAACATTCCAAATTTAAACTTAACGATATGACACTATAAAACGCACACAGCAAGGTCCAGGTCTGAAGTTATAACCAAAATATTTAAGTCCATACAAAGTCGTAAAAATAAAAAATAATAATGACACATACGATGTAAAGAAAGTTGGAATTCATGAATTTCCAATGGTCACAAGTATTTGCGAACAGTACATGAAGCCGTGGACTGGTGAAGCTTGTTATCGAGAAAAAAAAAAGAATTTCACCGATTAGGACACCACCCGACTACGATACACTCACCGGACTAACACACAAGATTTTACAAAAGTAATCTCGAAGAAATGAGAAAGAAAATAGAGAGGAACAGACGTAAGAAGAAATAAAATGGATCAGGCGAAAAGACGTAAGAAATATGAAGACGAATCAGACAAAAAGACGTAAGGATAATGAAAATGAAAAGACGTAAAAAAGAAAAAAGAAGAAGAAAAATTCTTTCAAGAAATACTTTGAAACAATATTTTTCTGATGAGAGACAACCTTTCTTAAAAGTTTCCCAAGTGCTTAATAAAATTACTCTTTTTATACTAGAATTTTACGTTCCATTCTCTTTTTTATCATTTCAGGTGATCCAGCTGATAGTTCCAGCGGACCAGGATGCATCCAAGGTTGGATGATCGTCAGGATGACCGATCTGTGGGAAGGAAATTCATTTCTACCATTATGTCAGGTCTATTTTGTTCCTGAGAACGCAGCTCTGCCTTAAAACCACTCTAAAGACTACCTGAATCCAGGAGGCGAGGCTATAGAACTAGCGAATGAAATGAACTGATAAATGAAGGAATGAAATAACAAGAATGCTGGGGTTAGCGCGGGGAAAAGGTGGAGATATATTTGACGAGTGAAAGACGATATTATAATGGAATAAGACGTAGAATGAATAAAGCTGTTTTTTTAGATGTTGAAGATTATGATGAATTCTCTAAATATTAATTTATGTAAATAGTATTTTTCGCGTAAATAATTTCACTTCAATATATAAACATTCTAATCTGTGTCGTCTCTCTTTGGGTTTAAAGAATTATTTCAAATAAGTAGAGCTAGGCCACATATGAAAAATAACCACATTTGTATTTTATTTAAAACACATTATATGTATAAATTATACGACTTTAACAGGAATTATGAATTAATAATAAAATTGGCATTTAATATGAATTTCTATTTAAAAAATAACTATTTAATTATTTGATGTATTTTTCTAATAATAATAACGCAACCCATTATCCGTGAATCACAATACAAACTATTCAAAGGATATAGCAATCCATCTGAAACATTGTTCTCAAAGTGTTTTAGCCTATTCATTAATTCTAAACATTGAAATGTATAAACATGGTTTTTCATTATAGACATACGTATATATTTAAATATTTGTTTTAGCCTAACGAACATAGCAAAATTTATTTTTCGTAGTCAAATTATATTTTAAATGTGAGGAATACAACAAAGATTCTATTATCTAATAATTTCTCTAATGCCGTAGTAATCAGATAAAAATGCTTAGAGAATATTCTGTAGAACCTAAATTAATTATATTTATCGTATTATTTTAACACAATCAAACTGATTGGTTGCTCAGAATTGGAAATATTCGATTCGTATGATATCTTTTAACGACTTAAAGTATATTTTAAACCTTAAATGACCTTAGATTCCTAAATCATTTTCAACTAAAAAAATCACTTCAGTATAAATATTGTAAAGCAAATAATATTTTAAACAATGTAAATTTCGCTACTTCCAACTTGAGGTAAGTTTCCAAATAAACACTACCTGTTATATTCTCCCCTATCATGGAATTTCTGAAACATATTTGCAGATCTACGCCGATCATGACCATTAGAATAGAAAACCATCCTCAATTCAAAACTTCATATCTATCTATCTATCTATCTATCTATCTATATATATATATATATATATATATCACTATTTTATGCACACGATAACTTTCATAATTCTGCACACATCTCTTCCAAAGTGAAACAAAAAATCAAGGGCAGAAAATCACGGCCAAGTTCGTTAATGGGCATAATCGAAGGAAGGATGTAGAAATGAGGAGGTTTTCTGTAAAAATTGAAAACCTGTAACTTCTTAATTAAGATTCATTTCGAGTCAATTGGAAGTTTTTACTACTTCTAGAAAAAGTGCCTACAATTTATGTATGACATATTTTGATATAATTTAAAATGGTGTCAAGGGGCACAAAAAGAGGGATTAAAGAAGAAAACAATACATAACTTAGTCAATTCAGAATATATTGAACCCACTTAAATTCATTATAAATCTTCTGAATATTACCACAACATTTATATGGACAAGTTTTTTATATGAACAACTGGTACAGGAAAAAAAAAAAATAAAAAATAAAATAAAATAAAAGGCGGAGATGATGCTGTAAAAGAAAAAACAAACCCACATATCCGTTAATTCACCACTTAGGCGGTACAAAACTATAATTGGCGTGATGAAATTTCTGACAACCCTTACAAATGCTATATATAGAGTTAAATTTAGTTTTTGTTAGTGAAATTAGAACTTAACTTCGAAATCTACATGTGCATTTAGGCCGAGCCGACAAGGATTTTTTTCATATTATGCTCTATTTAAGGAAAGAAATTTTTTTAGTTACAACCTTATCATTAGTTAAAACCATTAGTTACAACCTTATATTATATTTCATTTTACATGCTATGTAAAGTGCTATAAAAATAATTTATTAACACACATTGAATTTAAAATGGGTCTTCATATATATATACTAGGGGGATCTCCCCCTGCAAGCTACGCTCGCCAACCCCCGTTCAGAGACCGCAGAATCTAAAAACACACTAATCTAATCGGTTTTAAAAATATTATAGAAGATTGAATTATACTGAAAAAGTCTGTGCAGATCCCTGTAAACGGGTTTCCACTCAATTTCCTTTGATTTCAAAAATTTAAGGCCGAATCAGTTGCTGTTAAGACATCTAATGGTTGTTTTAGTGTTTGATTAAAGATGATCAGTTAAACATTTGAAAAGAAGATAAAAAAATGAATTAAGTGTACGGAGTCTTTGTCTCCCGGTATTTTAAAACAATTTCTATAACAATAGCCTAAGTCATGTGACTATCATCAACAGTTCCGGGCGAACCACTTCGTTTTTTATATTCCTGGTGCCATTTTGGTACTTTAATGTTAGCCTGGTACAGGTGATAAGTTGCCAAATATTATTCTATCGCCATCATTTCATCTATTTTATAATAGTCCAAGTCATGTAACTGCCATAAATAAATACACTCTGATCCTTCGCTTTCCATATGAAAGTTTGGCCCAGATATCATACACGGCCCCATATTGGCGCGATTTTTTTCCTACTATAATTCAGGGAAAACATCAACAGCATAAATAACAACATCCAGCTTACCAAATCAAGCAAAATAACGATACTATGGCGCCAGTTAAGTACCCATTGCGTATATGACATTGGCGTCAGTAAACAATCGCACAAATATGGGTCCGTATATGACATCTGTGCCGAAAGTTTTCCCTTTTGATTAAAAAATCAAATTTCTTTTTCGAATAAAACTACATAAAAGTTTCAATGGTCGCAAAGAATTCTTGGTACTGTTACGCTAGCCGGGTGCAAATCTCGCCAATAGCTATTTTTCAACTTCCAAATTAGCAGTTTTTTTTATTTTTCGAGTGGTAAATTAAAACATTGCTTTGGAGTTGAAATTAAATGTCATCGTTGGTTACATCATTTAATATTTGGCGATATGTCATATACGCACCGGGTTTGGCGAGATTTTTTTTAACGAAAATTTGGCGAAAACCTCGTTTTCGAATACCAGTTACATATGTATTTTTGGTACTACTTAGTTATCCCGTCGACCAAAAATCTATCACCAAACTATAAGATTAAATGCCAGTAATGGTTGATCGTAAATGTCACATTCACTTGACTTTAAGCAAGATACACGTCTTTGCGTCGTCAAGTGATTTTTATTTCGACGTTTTATTTGTATATTTATTATTTTATTACTATTTTCTTTGTTCTTTAGTTATTTAAAATAAAAATTATGTCAATTTGTGTAATTTGGCGAGTGGTTTGGCGATTTATATAATTTGGCGAAGTGGGTCTACGGAATAACTAAGTAGTACCGTATTTTTTAAATTATTTTCTATTATTTTTAAAGGAAAATAACCAAAAAAAATAATTAACTATAGAACAAAACAATTTATGTAATTTAAAAAAATAAAATGAAGTAAATAAACTTTTATTATTAAATGAACAATAATAGCGGGGTTACCATATCAACCAAAATAATGCCATTTTTGCGCCAATTAAGTACCCCGGTGAGTATATGTTCTTTTCATTTCGTTTAAAAAAAATAAAGAAATGAAAGCCATTTATTTTAAATGTATAAATTATATGTGTATATGTTTGTATTAAATAAAATGATAATGAAATACAAATTGAATTATGAAGAAAAGTAACATGATACATTTCTTAGCATACATTTAAGGGAGGCCAAACTTCTCGCCAAATTAGTTTAAAATAGTAACCTTTTCTGAAATCTGAAAAAAATATATATATCTGTTATGATTAAAATTTGAGTTGCCATCATTAGAAAAATGTGTATAAAATTAGAAAAAAAAATAATATTTCGAAAACTAATTCAAATTTAAAAATTCTAATACCAGTTTTAAGATCTGCAGATCAATACGGATTTTTGGTGTTAATTTCATCGCAGAGTATTCAGTATTTTAGGAGATACCGCCGTGAAACATAATCAGTTGTTTAATCAGTCGTTTCATAGAATCGTTACATAAATTCGTTTCATTAGGATTTTATATATACTAGGGGATCGTACCCGCGGTTCCCGGGTTAAAGAATACAGGCGAAAAAATTTTTTTATTGAAAACTAATATTTTTTTATATGCAATAATTTTTTTTAGAATGCCCGCTTACAATAAAAAAAAAAAAAACATTTTTCATATGGAAAATACGAATTATACAATCAAATAAATTTTTGAAGTTTATCAAAAGCGATATTTTCTTATTAGCCGCATGCTAAGAGTTACTTGCCAAGATTTTGCTACTTATGGCATCCTTTTATATTCTGGTAATTTCAGAGCTTATACATGTCTGGTAAATTTGTGTTTTATTTATATTATTTTATTTATTTATTCATAGGGAATTTTTTTTAATGGATATTAGCCGTAAGAAAATGATGAACTCTTTATTTTCTTTTAAAGGCAATCGGATTAATCTTTCGTAATCGAGCTCCGCGCGATATAGATAAATTAAAAAATATCCCATGCTTTAAAATTGTTTTTAAAACCATAGACCATCAGTAAACTGAGATGAACTTAGCAAACAAATTCCATTTTAAAAAAAAATCCTATTTGTTGATCTAAAAATTTAAATTGTACGATTACAAATATGTTATATTTGTGTTTTTTTTTTTCAATATTATTCTTTTATTTGTTTATAAAAGAAGTATTAATTTCGTTAATTTGTCTTTCACAAATATGTTAGATTGTTGGTTTTTTTAATATTATTCTTTTATTTTTGTTTATAGAGGAAGTATTAATTTCGTTATGCAAAAATAGTCAGAAACAAATGCTGAAAAATGTTTTTTGCTTTATGTGCAAAATGTTTATTATTATTATGTATTGAAATCGGCACGTGATAAGATAAATTATCTTATCAACTCTTATCAAATTATTAACTTAAAAATTATTTTAGAAAATATAATACATCAGTCAATGAATGAAGTTTTTAAACAAATTGCATTTGAAAGTAATTTTTTTCCCTGTGCGACGAAAATTGAAAATGTACGATGGTCAGAAGATTAAAAAATTGCAGTAGCGAAAATTTCAAGACCGAAATTTGATTGTAAAGTGTTGCCATTCGTAAAATGACTTCAGCGTTACGCACAGATACGTTTGTATTTTATAATATAGATACTTAATCAGTAAAATGTAATAAAGATCAGTTATTTGGATGTGGTTATCAATTGAGGCTCTTATGCTCGGATTTCCGGAATGAAAACAGCAATTTTCACCTTCTCAAGATTTGCATACGCACTTCTCATATCTATATTCATCATTTTTTTTTTAAATTTGTATTTTGTTTGATCATTTAAAAATCATTTTAACTCAAAACTTGAAGTCACGATTGTCAGCAACATCTTTTATGTGAACAGACGCACTCTTTACTTGAGATTCTAATCTCAATTCCGGAGAGTAAAAATTTCCATAATTTATGTTTTTAGACGCATTTGTGTTAAAATGTTTAGTTTTATCTAAGAAAGTGATCGTTTTCTTTTAAATATGACTTCATATTCATTTAAATAAGCATTTCGCCTAGTGTCTGAAACTTAGTATCAGTACACATGCAGAAGGAAAAACAATATAGAAAATTTATGTGGAAAAATGCGTGTTTTCAAAAGCAGTATGTCATTTTCCGTTATATGCCCCTACTATAATAGTCTACTCCTAATGGGATTTTGCGCCACTAAACCCTATACAACAATTTTTATCAACAATTTTGAATTTTTATCAGAAAATAGCATGAATAAAGTTAAAAATACCTCATTATTTCTCTCTTGTCTGCAATAATGAAAGCTATCTAATTTTCATCATTTTGAAGAAATTTCATAAAATGCTTTTAAAATTAAAATATAAAAGTGCGGATATAGAAAAAAACAGATAATGCGGTCACATCTGCAAAGGAAGAGCTTTCAGTTTTTTTTAAAAATATTAGTAAAATTGGTTCAGCAGAAAGATCAGGGCAGATGACTAAAAAACACACTTATGTTTTAAATATATAGATTATATAAAATTGGGAAAAAAGAAATTAAGCAAATTATGTTATTTTGATAAAATTATAGTATACCCTAACGAATAGCATTGAAATTAATTATTCTAGAGAATTTTCGACAGTAAACTTCAGGAACACGATATTATTTTAAACCACGAATTATTTGTTTGCTTTTCTAACTCGGCGAAGCAAATCCATCCAGGCGAGAGTCATCAATTTCTGTAATATAAATCGCTATTATTTGCATGTCACCTCTCTTTTATAAAGACACTCTAAATGTTAGTAAAACATTGCGTTTTATCAGGGTGTGATTTCGATTACATTATTTTTAAAAGTGAAGCAATTTCACCTGTGAAGAATTTCAAAGTAGCTGCACTGTGAAAATGACGCACTTCTACAAAACATAATTCAGGTTTAAGAATTAAAAAACACGCACGCTTTTTTTATAAAATGACGTCATTTGCCTCCGCTAAAGCAATCCACTTTTACAATCCAGTCTCAAACTTATGACATCATTATCGAGGAATAACAGACAATATTCTCGAGACATCCCACATTTTAATTTAAACTTTTTTTTTCAGGTTTTATGAGAAAATGGCAACGAAAAAATACAGTATCTCCTATTTTTGACTATTTTCCGTTTACTTTGAATGACTTTCAATAGAAATGAGGTACTTTTGTTGCCACGATAAGAAAAATGGTATTAAAAACTACAAAAAAATTAATATCTCAAAAATAAATTGAGATACAGCTTTCAAAGAAAGTGCATTTAAAAGAGCATTTTTTTTCTTTATACGACGGTGTAAAAACTTAAAATGTGCGATGTTTAGAAGTTTAAAAATTTGCAGTAGAGAGAATTGCAAAACCAAAATTTTATTTCAAATTTCAAAGTGTTGCCATTCGCTAAATGACGTATGCGTTACGCACAGATATGTTTGTCCTTTATAATATAGATAGGGTAGATATGTACACTTGCAATAAATTAACATCTTATTCCCTGGTATAGCTATAACATTTATCACATGGAGATGCCACAATAGGAACCGAGATTCCTGTAAAGCTTTACAGAGTCTAGGCAGACATTAAGCAGTTGTTCCTTATGTAACTAATGCAATAAATTCCCCTCTCGCAATTTAGAACATTTGTGAAGCTCTGAAATTTATTAACACTAGAATTCAGTGATTTATGGATTTTAATAATGTAACCTAAAATACATTCTATTTTATGGAACATAAAATATATGTCGATATCTTCAATATCATGTTTAACATTTATGGATATTTATTTATTTCACATATTTTGTATGTGTATGAGTGAAGTTCAACATTAAAATTTTGAATATGGGTCAATTGACATTTACCAAGATTTTTAAGACCCAAAAATTCGATAATGCAGAATTTTTAAATTTCTCATAATTTTATTCATAGTCTATTTTAATACAGACACATGCATAATCAAAGTCGAATATGAATGTTTATTATAATATTGTACTATTATCCTAATATAGCAGAAGCGACATCTATAAATTAGACTTCCTTCGGTATTCAGATAAATACTTCGATATTTTAATTGTGTAATGCTTGCAAACAGTATCATGATTTAGTACGCATAGTCACGTACACATAAGTTGCATATATCCACATTATATCTCAATCGATATATGAATAATTTATGCGCATTTAATAGTATAAATTCTGATTAAATATATTCTAATTACGTTAATTAATAAAAATATTCCAATTACGTATAATATAAGGATTTTAGTTAATAAAATTTAAGATTTTTTTTTTTTGTTAAATTGTGTATTTATAATTTCTTATTACTCCCATGTAAAAAAAAAAAACATCTGAAGAGAATACTAATACCAATACATTTCTTTAAAAATTTCGAGGGGCTGGAGATATTCACAAATAAATGCAAATCAGGGTAAAAAACAATATCGGGTGCATCCGAGAATTGGACTACTTAAGGGGATCCGCAACACGAAAATCTTCAAATTTTCTTAAATTATTTTATTACATTAAAAATTTCTCGGTTATTTTCAGCTTAAAATGAAGTTTAAATCATACCTTAGTTGGAACATGAAATATTCATTTTTTCGTTTCGGTTTGTTTTCAAAATCTAGCTTTCAAACAATGGTTGTCATGAAAACGACTTTTTCTGAAGATGCGTTTTTCTTCATGATGGGTTTTTACCCTTTCTCATATTTAAATTGTTATAAGTTAAGAACTGTTAAATATAAATTATTCAAACTTGGAGCATGTATTTTTCAATTGCTTTACTTTAATTTTGATTCAGCAAATATGAAAAAAAAATATTTACTTTTGAAAATATGATTTTTTTTTTAAGTTCCGTCATTTTTTTTTCAATTTTTTTCTTTAAATATTTTTAATTTTTATTTAAATTAATATTTTTTTAATGTTGAATCTAAATTAAAACTTATGAATTTGTGTTTATTTAAATACAAAAAAAATTGAAATTCTACAATTCTTTTATATTTTTACAAATTTTATATTTCGAGTTATACCGATTTTAATCTATCCCATTTTTTTAAACAAAATTTAAATTTTAAATTTAAAAAAAAAAGTATGAGAAGTTTTATCATGTGATTATATTTACAAGTAACATGGTTAACCATCACAAAAAATTTCGAAATTTTAACTCAATAAATAAAAATTATTTGAAAATGTGTCCTGGAACCCCTTAACGAAAAAGTTTTTCAGTCCACAACACAAATATATTTGTACATGTTTACCTCTGAAAACTGGGCACTTGCGAATAACAGAAAAATTCCGTGATACAAAGGTGCATGTTTTTCAGTGGTTTTGCTGAATAATTTCTATGAAAGGGAAAAAAATAGAGGAAATTGTATTAAAACGCACTATATTATTATTTCGTGCTCCTTAAAAGCAGGTGTTTAACAGAATTACCTGTAAATTCAATAACATGTGGTTCATTTATTCTTATACTATAATATATATTATAATATATCATTACTGGATAAAATTTTTATTAATAAAATCTTATCTAAAAAAAATTCAAATTATTCATTGTAATCCCACTTGTGTAAATTAACTCTTTTACTACACACATGATATTGCAATTACAAGTATTACAATTATGTTATGGAACAAAAAGCGGCAGCCTAAGAGTTTCTTTTTCAATACGAAAAGAGAAGTCGAAATGCGTCACGTCAGAAAACGACGCACGATGTACTTCTGAACGAAAATAATATTCAGATTCGCAGTGTTGTTTGGGTGTACATTCTAGTCGAATTGTTATTTATACAGGGTGCAAAGGAAAGTCCATTTAACCTGAAAATTCTTGTGAACGAATAGAGCTACAGCTATGCAAATGAGGTAATGGTATAGTAAAGCGACTACGCCCGATTTAATGAAAACGGAAGCAGCGTCCTCTAGTGGCGAAATTTGGAAAATAGCCACTGCAAATCGGAAACGAAAAGAGACAGTGCAAAATTTCCAGTCAGAAAGTTTTAAAGCATCAATTAATTAGTAGAATACGACATTTTGTTTACATGGATAACATCAATTTTCGCCTGTTTACCTAAAAATGTCCGAAATCGATGCATTCCATTTTGTGTAAACGTTTGAATGGAATAGTCAGAAGTATGAAAAAATACGCACAATTTATGCAATAAATACGTACTTATCTCAATACATTTTGATAACATCACGCAAAAAGACAAACTGTCTCACAGTGATAAAAAGTTAATATTCAGTATGTTTGAAAAGTTCGCCATTGCTCACGATACATGTTTGTATTCTTGAGAGTAATTCTGCATGCGCATTTCTCAGCATGAAATGTCTATTGCAAGCCTCTTCAATACGACGACATAGATTTAACCCTTTCAATAGTGGTGGCTAGACGGTCTAACCACCTAATTTTAATTCCAAAACTGACAAATTGCACCAAGAATATTTTAATAAAATTTTCCTTTTGCAATGAAAGTGCAAATTAGCGGGTTTTTGTTTTCTGAGAAATTCCTTTGAATATTCTGGTGTCAGTCAATTATTTCATCAGTTTACGAATAGAATTCTTCTGGCCCTGATAGGGTTATTTTAGAATTTTAAATGCATTGGAAATTAAATCTTTAGAGACATTACAGCACAGTACATCGTCACAATCTGCTATTGTGCACTGCTACATTTCCGGAATATGAATAGGCAAAGTAGAATCGTCGCTCATCGATTTCGGACATTTTTGGGTACGCAGGCGACGATTTATCTTATCCGTGTGAACCAAATGCTGTTTCGTACTAAATATTTGATGCTCTAAAACTTTCTAATTGGAAAATTTGCTCTAACTCTTTTCGTTTATGATTTGCAATGGCTATCTTCCAAATTTCGCCACTAGGGAAGCTGCTGTCGTTTGCATTAAGTCAAGCGTAGTCGCTTTACTGTGCCTTTACCTCACTTGTATAGCTGTAGCTCACTCCGTTCGCAAGTATTTTCAGGTTAAAGGGATTTTCCTTTGCACCCTGTATACTTCTGATTTGGCGTGTTGTTCCAAGCGCTGAAAAGAGTCAATTCTACTCGTTTTCTTCAGTCTAACTGTATTTTATGAGAAGGAAAATATTTATCATTCGGATTAGAAGTCGTAAGTCATTCGGTGTCGTAGAAAGATACCCCATCTCTGTAACATTTTACAACATATCTTTCGTCGTTATTTAAAGCTAATTAAAAAATTATTATGAAAGTTATTTTCATTAGTTGGCGTCTATCTATCCTCAACTAATCTCATTTAATCATCAGCGATTCTGCTAAAATAATCTGTTAAGGACAGCTCTTAGAATTCAATGTCCATTTTTCTCAGTATTTTGATATTCATCACTTTTATTATTATTATTATTCGGTATAGTAATAAAGTATGTTGTAATTGTAATTCAATAAGTACATAGGTCTTGTTCATGAAATTCAAATATTCTTGGAAGTTTTTTCATTTGTATACGTTACTAAAAATTTCATTTGTCAACCTGTTTATTCCTTATATCTCCGCATGTTTGTATAGGGAAGTTGTGCAAATAAAGTCCTTAAATTTCTATCTGTTGTTCTTATAACGCAATCGCGTCTTAAATTAAACTTTTAAATCTTTTTTTTTTTTTTAACATAAGAAAAATTTTCTATTCCGAGTTTATTACAAATTACTAATTCAATTTTATTCTTAACTAGCTGTTACCCGTGACTGCGTTCACGTAACATTTAAAGAAGAAGAAATTCATCAATTAAGCAAAAAATTTCGATATTTAAAAGCATATATAACTAACCTTTTATCACATTTTATAGTAGAAACGCTTCTGATGATCCCAATTTGCTTATTTTTGTTTATGTATATAGGACCATTTAAATTTCTTTTGTGAGCATGAAATTTCATACACCTTTCTAAGATTAAATGAGGAATAAATTTACATCTCTGTTATTCTATTTTATTATTTATATTTATTCTATTTTATATTTATTCCGTTCAAGGATATTGAATTATTTTATGTTTTCGAGACAAACAATATTATTTAAAGATATATATTAATAAAGAATTTTAAAGGAAAGTGGTTATTAGTAGGTCACTTCAGACGTGACTTTGATATGATTAGAATAAGCGGAAAATCAACATGCACCATTATAAGGTTATATTCCAAAAAATCACATTTTGGAAGAGAAAAAAAAAGATAAATGGTATTAAAAAAAATAATCAAACTTGGTGATAAAATAATCGAAGTTCAAAGTAAAAAAATAATCAAAGTTCAAAAATAAATAATAAGAGCACGGGAAATATCTTTAACTTTCAAATATTTATTACATTTTAATTTCACGGTACCACACTTTTATGAGCTCTAGATCTACCAATAATATCAAAATGTCTATCACGCTCCAAAGACTCTTGAGCCTAAATACTTATTATTAAAGCAATAGAGAAATCTCATTATTCATTATTATAAAACTTATTGCTTTCGAGGAATAAATCGATTTATGTAAAAGCACCACAATTATGAATAAACATTTTCATAGCTATTGTGTGTTGTAATTTTGGCTTATGAAAGCTTTGAAATTTGCAGGAATATGCTCCAATGGGGTAACAGTGATAGATTGTGTTTCAGAGAGATTTTTAACTATAGATTTCGATAACTTAAAATCTAAAGAAAATTTCCCTTCTTCCTTTGCGCTTTTCGATAAACACGGTGCCTTTATACATTAGATGGATGTGAAGTGAAAGGCCAATTTATTACTTAGTTAAGGTTTTGGCTCTTGTGTACACGTAAATGATGTCTCATGTAAAGCCTAATCTCAAATTGAAATTACTTGCTAAACTTTTTTAAGTTGACTTTCCTGTGCCATTTATTAAATTTTATTGAAACCAGTGTTATGGGAGATTGTACTGTAAAAGGATGTTAAACTTATATATTTGCGATTTTAAATTCTGTGCAAATCACTCCATTTTGTATAAAAACTGCTATAAAATGCTAATATTTTCTGAAAGAAAAGCAGCTAAGACTAATGTCAGACGAACGTCTTTTGCAAGCATTTTTCCTTGGGTATTATCCCTACACAATGCTAGCGGCATATACGTGAGGAAAAAAGCGTGCAAAAAGACGTCCGCCTGGGATTAGTTTCATAATTTAACCTTCAGACTACCAAAAAAAAGTATATGCAAGAACTACCATTCGGGTCCATTGGACCCATATGTAAAATATATAGGATTTCAAAATATACAAAACACCCATTTATCTACAATGAATATATTTGTTATTAATGCACCTTATACAATATATAAAAGTGATATATATAGTAATAGAGTAAGAAAGTAACACATACAGTAAGAAAGTAATATATATAGTATATTATAATGACTACAAAACGTTTTTCATCATAATAAAATTATTCTGTACATGAAGTACAAATAACGACGGAATGTTCTCCGCAAACATTTTTCGTACACTTCTTGCATAATGTTCGTGTTTTTCGATCTTTTTTAGAGGGACAAATATGACATCTTGATTTTTTTCGTGGCGGTTCAAAACTATTTGCGTAAAGTTGTTCTGAAGTAGATGTTGAGACGGCGATACCTCCTTCACCTACTAATTCTTCTGCAAGTTGAATAATGAAATTCCGCCTTTTTTTCATTTTCGGATCACATTCAGCATTCAGTGACAACCATATTATGTATGCATTCATCGCACTTATATCGATCATATTATAAAATACAATCAAAGGCCACCGACATGTCATGCGTTTCACACTATATGCTCTTACCATTTTGTCCATCGTATCTACTCCGCCTTTGGTTTTATTATAATCTAGGATTATTTGTGGCTTTTTTTCTAAGCTGTTGTCAATATCATAAGTGTTATGCATTGTGCTTAGCAAAGTAACAATTCTACCTTTTCTGGGACAGTAAGAGATGATGGTCGCCTTCTCTTGAAACCCAAATAAAGTAGAATATACAGAACGATGTTTTGGATTTGTGAACACAGCGGGTAATTCAGGTTTATTTTTTCGAATTGTTCCAATAAGAGATAATTTTTTTGAAGTAAGATCTGTTGCTAATGCATATGACGTAAAAAAGTTATCACATGTAATATTACGACCAGAATTTTCAATTTCCTTCGTCAATCTTTTAACTACATTTTCTCCCTGATGAGATTCTCTTACTTCATTTTTGCCTGTATATAGTTCCAGTTTCCAAGCATACGATGTTACGCTGTCACAAATAACCCAGAACTTCAATCCATACTTTCCAGGTTTAGATGGCATATACTGACGGAAAGGACATTTTCCACGAAAAGAAACTAATTGCTCATCGACAGTCATAGACCAATTAGGAATATAAGGGTCTTGTAAATAGCTATTCCACAATTCAAAGCATTCTCTTATTGGCTCTAATTTATCAGTTGATCTTCTTTTACGCCTCTCAGCAGCATCATCAAATCTTATGACACGTAATATACTTGTGAATCTATTGCGACTCATAATGTCCCGAAATATTTGTCTTCCATTTTTTATGCTCCAAAGTTCGCTTACTGTTTCATTTTTCGATTTATATACTCCAATAAGTAATAAAAGTCCGATGAATTTTTTAAGTTCTATAATATCTATAGGTTTCCACTCTTTATCGAATACTCTATTGCCTTCCGCGTTTGTCCATTTTACTATAATTTCCAAAAGTCTTTTTCGTAAATAGATAAGAAATGAGGATGATATGGAATCCACTTCACGATTTGCAAATCTTGAAGGTCCAGATTTTTCACGTAAAATATTGATTTCAGTACGTCTTCCTTGTGGTCTGGCAACTTCATTCTTATACCAGATCTGTGAATTATTTTTGGAAACAAAAGTAGAATTTGAAGTACTTGTGGTTGCTACATTTACTTCATTGGAATCATTATCAGATTCTGAGTAGGAATCAGAAATTTCATTATGTATTTCAACATAATCTACTTCACCTTCATCAGACGACAGATTTTCATCATCGGTGTCGAATTCTATATCGTCCGGATTTTCCATAATTTTTTGAATTTCCTCTTGAGTCAATACTTTTTTTCTGTTCATCTTCAATTCAGTTTTTAACAAAAAATAAGTTAGGAAATAAGAAAATGATGAATATTTGTAAAATAACAAAGCACGTACAAACTACACTTATTACTTGTCTTCAAATATCAAGTCCTATTTTCAATGAAAAGACTCAAAAACATCAATAGACACCATTCGCTCACTAACTGTGTCTGTTGATAAATGACTCTCTGAACCAGAAGTAACCTTTTATATATAGAGCACGAAGTTTACTAGATCAGTCTAGAATGTTCTCAAAACTTCATTATAAAGTCGCCAAATTTGGCGAGATTGGCGCTAAAAATCCATCGCCAAATGGGCGATAAACAGCCAATTATGGTAACCCTGTTCCTCTTCATGATTTATGGCAACCCTAGAAAAAGAAAGCAATAGTATATTACGTTTGTTTTAATGTTGGGTCCAATGGACCCGCGTGGTAAACAATGAAACAAATTAAAAATAGGTAAAAAATTTCGAACAAAATTTTAATCGCAATTGCATATACATCGAGGAGACAATTGCAGGAAAAGTCATGTAATCGCGAAACTTTGAATGCTATTTTTCATGAGAAAAATTTACATTAAATATTGCTGTCGGGTCCAATGGACCCGTCTGGTAGACGGAAGGTTAAAATATGACGACACTAGGTTAGTTTTTCCTACGGAATGTTACTTGTCGAAATAAATAAATATATATATATATTCTTACACTTCATGAATCATTTAAAACTATGCATTTTAATTTATTTAAAAAAAAAAGGGAAACCGATTAATGAAATCCATTATTATTGTACATTTAGAAAAACACTGAAAAATTATTTTTATTAAATATACTAAATTTCATGTAAGAAAATGTATTTAAAATGTAAGCTAAAATTTTATTTTCAAAGAATGCGACTTTTGATACAAAATTTTATTTCTGAAAAGTATATTGTTATTTTAAGATTTCGTTTTAACTTTCGAAGCTGGTGTAATGAAGACGACATTGCTTTGACGATATTAAAATAAATCTATGTTAATATTTTCGTATTAAAATTAATGCTTTCCATGAAAAAATATTACATCATTTTTAACCGATAAAAGCTTTTACTAAAAACGCCTTTGTGACATGTTTTAACTGCCATCTTTTAAAATTAATCAATTAAAATAGTATATGATTATTTTAATCAAGGCCTCCTGATAAGGGAGTCTTGATTTTAATTTTAATTCGTATGAATAGTGGGAAATAACTATCAACTTAAATGCACAGAAGTTATATTTACTCCCTGGTTGTGTCAATATGTCGACAGACGATTTTTGTTTCTGTGGAATAAATTCATTCATGAAGTTTCGATTGTGTGTAAATATGTTTTCAATTTTGGAAAATTTAATTTAATCAAGTTTTTGCACCATTTATACTAATTGAAATTCAATTCTTTTTAATTTTAATGAGGAAATAGCGTCAAAAAATATATTAATCCGTTTTAATTTCCCCTTTTTTCCACCAAAAATATCTTCTCCTGATAATCAGAACGTGAATTTTGAAAAGAAAACTCTCATTTGTATGCAACTTACATTCAAACTTTTTAATCAGTATGGACAGTATTCCTGTGACGTCGCAATTGGTAAAATAGCGGTTTTTATAGCCTCGAATCAAAAGCGAGAATAGGGTCCATTTTTAAAAAGTATTTCTGTTATTCGTTTTGATATGACTTCATTATTTATCTATTTTCATTAGTTACTGATATTGATGCCCATTGTATTTTTAACGAATATTTGGAAATAACTGTTTTATTTCAAATTTGACGTCATATTTTTCCAATCGAATAACTTTATTAATAATATTCTTTTTCATTCTTTTTCATTCTAATTATGACACCATTTTTGGCAGAAAACCCCTTATTAACGTAACCGATATTCATCCTTCATGCATAATAAAAAATACCCCATTTTTTGTTTCAAGTATGACGTCATATTTATTTTCTTTTGAATTCTTTTTCTTTTAATTTTTAATTGTCAAGGAGAAATTATTATTCCTGATTTAGTTTTTCTTGGCAACAAGAAAGAAAGATGGTTAAATTTATCGGGAAAATGTCAATTGATTCTGTATGAAAAAGAATGAAATTTTGAATTATTAAGATAATTATTTGAATAAATTAAATAAACTATAGCCTATGTTCATTTCCGGGTTGTAATCTATCTATATCAGAAAAATACAAAAGCATTAATTCATCCGTTTAGATGCTGACTTCATTCAAACATTCGGACACACATTGACATTTATAATATTATAAGGATAAGGATTATTCTAAAATTTCTTATATTCTTTCTATCCTATTATTTAATATTTAGATACAAGCGGATAACGTCATTCTAATTAGAGAAATTAGCTAACAGGAATTTACCTCTTTACCAGCTTTAGTAAATTCATAACTCCTTTTGTCCATGTAGCTTTAACTTCCCTTTTTTCAAGTATCTTTCACGGATTCTCTGATTTTAATTTTCGAATATAATATTTTCTACGACTTCGGTTGCACAGTGATTGTTGCACAGTGAGTTATAAAACTGCACGTATAAGGGCAATTCCATCGTAACTCAGGTAACAGTTTATCATCGAAGTTTGTATTCAAAACTATGTAGAAAATTTACTAATTAAGTTTTAACAAATTTTTACAATTTAAACTATTTCCTGCTAAGGATTTAATAGGTAACTCCTTTTGTCCGTGTAGCTTTAACTTCCCTTTTTTAAAGTATTTTTCAAGGATTCTCTCATTTCAATTTTCGAATATAATATTTTCTACGACTTCGGATATCCTGTTTTACGCAGAGAAAAAGAGTGTTGCACAGTGAGTCATAAAATCGTACGTATAAGGGCAATTCCGGGGGGTAACAGTTATCATAAGGGTAACAGTTTATCATCGAATTTTGTATTCAAAACTATGTAGAAAATCTAATAATAAAGCTATAAAAATTCTTTACAATTTAAACTATTTCTTACTAAGGATTTAATACCCAAATACCTGCATATTATGTCAATCTCTCTTTCAGTCCCAAAACATAAACTATACAGGCATTTTTTCTGCCTTCATTGAAGTGTAAAAAATATCAAAACAATCCTGTTAAAAAAAGTGATTTAATGTTATCAACAACACTAAATGATGACAAATTATAACAGTAACATATTTAATTAATTTCTAAATAATAAAAAAAAAAAAGTGGCATTTGCTAGTGTAAATTACGAAACTTTTATTGTGTGACTGACGTAACATTATGACTTTAAAAAGACAATAATGGTACTTAACTTTGTTTGTGATCAGTAATTTACAATGCATTTTTATTAGGATTTTATTATAGAATGTAAAAATATCAAGTTTTCCAATCATACCCTTAAATTAAACGTATTATAAATTGTATTCCCTCCAAAAAATGATTGTTTTCTGTGGAATTGCCCATAAGTAGTAACAACAGTTTCATAATGAATATCTTTCTATAATGAATATTGTGTGCTACACAAATTTTTAGGTATATTTAAGGTTATTATCTTAGTCATGAATAACAACGGACGAGTCTGACGATTTTAAAATAAAGATGGTATCTTTTACGCTTTAAAAATAGATCAAAAACGAAGACAAAATACTTTTAATGAAAAAGGATATTATTTTAAATCTCAAATTCTATAGCATAATAATACTAAAGAACAGGAATTCTGCTTTTTCAGAATTTAGTGTCGCCCCCCGATGGAAAAAAAATATATATGTATATAAATATAGTACAATAGAGTCCCGAACTTATAACTTTGTAATTTATCATTTTCTTCTGTTGAAAGAAAACAACTCGGTTAAAGCGGAAACTCGGTTAAGCGGGACTCTGCTGTAGTTCAGTTTTAAGACTTAAAACACGCGATTTTTATTTATATAAAACGACGTCATTCGCATCCGCTGAAGAATTTCTCTTTTACCATCCAGCCATATATAACACCTACAATAAAATATGCAAAGGACAGAAATCTCAAAGTAATTTATCTCCAGCAAAAAGAAATCAGCAAGATACTCAAAAAAAAAAAAAAAATCGGCTATCTAATTATTCATATGCCTTCATTTATTTGTAATATTAATATAGATACTTAAAATTAAATTTACTTTATAATTGCTCCCTATTTTATCAGAAATCATTCATTTATATGTTTCTCAAAATAGCACGCAATTTAATTATATCCCGTTTTTATTTTTCCCGTTTTTATGGGAAAAGGTCAACAAAAAGGTACAATTGCTGTTTTACAAATACTTTTTCTTTACTTTTTATAGAAACGATGTACGTGAGTTGACAAAATTAAACGAATATCGCTAAAAAAATAATAATATCTCAAAAATAAATGGAGATACAGTTTTCAAACAAATTGCATTAAAAATGACACTTTTTTCCCAATATGACGGTATAAAAATTGAAAACTTGCGATACTTAGAAGTTTAAAAAAAGCTGTAGATCATTTAATCGTATAATGATAGATCTGCTTTGTTTTTCGGGCTGGTTTATACAACGTAACGTTATTTTTTGGAGACGACACAAAATAATCTGGGAGAAAGAAATAGCATACTGGGGGCTAAAAAGAGTTTTGTTTTCTTTTGTATAAAAACATATTTCGTTTGTAAAAATCCATATTACAGATTTATTTAACAGAATATATAATAATATTTTGCGTCAAACGTCACAGTTCCTTCTTCGTCTTTCAAAATATTCAGAATTATATTCCCATTTTCTTACTTTAAGATTCCGCAAAACATTAGCTTAAGTGCTTTAGATAAGATAATGCCAATTACATTAGCTAATAACTATTTAAGCATTAATTTATTACTTTCTACTACTTGAAATTGCCCATGGATGCTACATTCGTTCGTTTTTCAATTGTCTCTCTTTGAAAAGAATTTTGTTGAACGGAAACGGTTTATTGGATTACATCCAAAACAAATAAAGCACACTGAAGAAACATATGCTTAGAAGTTCCAATTGTTTCTTCTATTATCACTTTATATGGTACATTCGATAATGAGAAATTCTAAAATATGTTTAGAATATGAAACACAATACGAAATGATTTAAGGAATTTAATGTATAACTGAATCTAAACAAGGTAATGAAGAATTTACATTACATTTTAAAGCTTTATCAAACCTTGTATCATATTTCTTTTTTCTGCGTAATAGAAAGTAAACCTATTGTATAATTCATATAATATATTTGTAGTTCAGACAATGAAAAGGTTCGAATTATTTTTGTTTTATCTTAGGTTTTTCTCGTGTTCAGTTATTTTTATGATAATCAGACTTTTAAGTATTACATCAAATGAATAATACTGTTTTCAGAAATTTTTGCATTGAATATCTATTTAAAATATATTTTTATTCCTAAATCATGGCTGCCACATGCGACTATTTTTTAATTCCATTTCACACCACTTCTTTTAATATAATTTCTTTTTACATACGCTTTGAGAACATTTGCAAGGGGAAAACACTCCAAGTTGTATTGTTTAAACATAGTGGTGCCAGCAGAATACAAAATAGTCGCTGATGGTAGTCCTGCTAAATAGAAAGTCAAGTACTATCGAAATCATTTAATAATATTGCACAGCAGCAAATAAAAATGATAGTAAAAATGATAAAACGATAACGATAGCAACCTGTATTTTCCATATCATAGGATTGTGGTGTGATCATGTGAATTGTGTGATTATATAAATCGAGATGTAAAGCTGCACAAAGTACAACGCAAACGCATTTATCAATTATAAGATGTAAAACACATATTTGTGTAGTACAACAGATATTTGTTACTGGTCATTTTTATGTTCCTCTAATTATCCTCTTATTATCCTCTATCTTATCCTCTTAGAGAGTTTTAAATCTTTATTATTTAGCTTTATATTGTATTATATGATATTTCTTTGGATTTTAAATTGGATTACTTATATCTAAGTCTCATATAAAAAAATGAATTCCATGGGGCTGTACTTTTTTTTGCCTACTGAACATTTTATGATGATTTCGAAAAGGATTTTCTGAGTGCTTAGTACATATCTATGAGCATATCAAAACCTTCTCCTACTACACTAACATCAAGATATCTCCGAGCAGGTAATCATTAGAGCTTACAGAGTTTCATAATTAAAATGGTTATTACATATAAAATCATTAAAAAAGCCAAAATTTATAATTTATTTGAATAATTACAAATTAAATAAAAATTATATATATACTGTTACGAATATTGTAAATAGTTGGTGTTTGTGCTTAAAAATAATGTAAATGTTTCAATTAAGTGCTATTCATAAGCTAATATTAGTTTTTGTTCTATTGAAATATCTCAATTTTTTGATTTTCTGCAAGCAAGTAAACCATATTGGATTTCAATGGGAGTCTATGGAAATCTGGCGAAATGCTGGAAATAGCGCCAATTTGGCGCCATATTTGGCGACTAATTTTGTTCACCAAATTTGGCGATATATCTCCAAGTTGGCGAGAAACTTGCTGACGCATGGAGACAGAGCCGGGACCTCTCCATTGGTAACCTCTCTTATAGCGTCAGAAAGCTCTGACCAATCAGATGCGTGTCACGGTATCTACGCAGATTTTAATTCGTCCATTTCCAAAGCATTACTTTTTTTATATATAGAAGGATTCTTTGCATATTTTTGCCGTATCGCATACAACTGAATCCTGCTGAAAGATAAATGGTGCTTTATTGGAAAAAAGATCCTTAATGGAAAGATTCAATTTTGGTTTCAGGACAGTTTCGATGTACTTTAATTCTTTCGGAATGCTATCAATCACTTGAATGCGGCCCACACTATCTGCAGACATACAGGCCCAAATCATGACATTTGATGAGTTCTTTGTAGTTTCTTCAATGCAATAAGGATGCAGAGCTTCCCCTACTCTACGTCTCACATATTTTTGCCCATCACTACGAAAGAGTGACATTTTACTCTCGTCGCTCCAGATTATTTGCTTCCACTGATTTTTTCTGAACAATTAATGTGTTATTTTTCCACTGAACTCGTTTCTTGCGTTCCTGAAGCTTTAAAAATTGCTTTTTCCTCAGAAATCTACCTTTCAGTCTAAGACCTGATAATCATCTGCTTATTCTTCTTGAACTAATTAAAATACCCATTACATTCATTTCACATCTAACAGCATCTGATGAAATTCTGTTATCTTTGAGTCATATCCTTTTTATCTTTCTATCGTCAGAATCACGTGTGCATTTTTTCGGACATATCTTACCATATTTATCACTGATATAATTTCTTCATAACGTAAGCTTAACTTTCGTATGCCAGAAAAAGCGACATATCGACTAATCTGTCTTGCAGAGACCATTTTCTCTCAACATGATAATTCTGCTTCTTTTTGTAGTTGTCCAATAAGTTCTTGTTGTTGATGACATTGTTTTGAATTATTTGCAATAAATATCGAAAAAACTATTATTCTATTTAGTTACATTAGTATTCACACTTCTTCCAAATTCATTCCAGAAAAATTCTGCTTTTATAAATTGAAACATACACAGTTTAGTTACTGACATTTCATTCATTCTCAGAACAGTTATTGTGATTGGTTAGGAAGCTTTTATTACATTTCATCATTCTTGACTAATTGTGTTTGTATTTTAGACTAAAATATGTTTTTTGTTTTGTTTTTGTTTTTTTTTGTAACGCAGATATTTTAATTATATTTTTTTTAATTAAATTATGCATTCAACTTCCTTGAATTTAATATCTAAACATGTGTATTTAAGTAAAAATTAATATATTCTAAAAGCACACAAAGTTATTAAACATGTAAATTAAAAAAGTTTCCACAATTCTCTACATTATATATATATATATATATATATATAATCATCTCCTCAATTGAAGTGTTTTCGAGGGAGGTACAATTTTGAACAATTCTATTTCAAAAATTGTCTTAATTTCCCGCTGTCGATTAGGTTATTTCATCATTATAAGAAATAAACGTTGATTTTGATTTTAGGATTATTTTCCGAATTTTGATTCTGTTGTCCGATTCAGATAAATAACGATATATACCGCAGAGCGAATTTCTCTTAGAAAAAATACTTTAAAAAATTGGAATATTTCCCACTGTGTTTCAGAAATTTGATGATAAGAATAACAAATGTTTATACTGATCATGTAATATTCCACAGTACAATAAGTTTCTCACATTAATATTAGAAACAACAAGAGCAGTCAAGTTTATTGCTACCAAATATGTGTCATTCAATTTGAACAAGAATTTTCGAAAAAAAAAAGAGTTAAATATATATATCACACAAATAAAGTTAAATTGGTGACTAAAAATGCTTTAAATAAAAATTCTGGTGCACATTTTTTTATATAACACTTAAGTGAAATTTACGGCACTTCTAATTTTAATGGGCTATATTGTAACCTTTTTTATAATTTCTATAATAAACATAAGAATATATTATACAGGGTGTCTCAAAAGGTCGTTTACAAACTCAACATGCTCGTCTGTCATATCATGAGGAACGAGATTTACATAATAACTTGTGTTCGAAAATGTAAACTGCGACTCAAAGCGATATAAGTAAGCGTCCTATCTTAAATGGGAGAACTAACCGCAAGATTAAAAGCGAGGTCACATCAATCAAGGTCATGCGCCACGTAGCGGACGGAGTGTGAACTACAGGTAGATACCTAACTATTTTCTTACTGACACCACTAAAATTTTAAAGATTTTTTTCACCTTGATTAATAACTAAAATGCCTCTGTTAAGGCGAAGAAAACTTCGTGGTGTAAGTGCGTCTGAATGCCCCTTATTTTGCTGTAAATGTGGCAAACAAAATTCATATCCGTGAGTGACAGAAGGTTTAGAAAATACGCGTCTCACTAAAAGCCCTGTATGTGAATTATCACTCCGTCCACAAGGTGCCTCAACTGTGTTAATTTACGCCTGATTCCAGCATTAAGTTTGTTCGCTTACTTATAACGCTTTGCTGCGACTGCTAGAGGACGATGAGCGCAGGTGTGGAGTAGAAGAAAGAAAGGATATTTAAGATGAATGAATATGACTTTTATTAATGAACATAGTTTAATTTACAGAAGGTGTTCAAAATTCCTTCTATTCGCCGCAGTGCATGCTTCACAACGTTACGGGCGTATCGTACACCATGGACTTCATTTGTCCCCATATATAGAAATCCAGGGGAGTCAGGTCGGGTGATCTCGGTGGCCATGCGACTGGTCCGCCTACGCCAATCCTGCGATTAGGATATGTCCTATCGAGGTATTCTCGCACAGTGTAGCTAGAATGAGCATGCGCTCCAACAAGCTGAAACCAGATGTTTCGGCGTGTAGCGTGTAGCGGCTGGTTCGTCACCCATCAGATCCGGCAAGACTCTTTCTAAGAAAATGCGATAGTTATTCCCGGCGAGACGCTGAGGTAGCAGGTAAGGGCCAATTAACATATCACCAATAATACCAGCTCAAACATGTACGGCGAAACGTTGTTGACGTGCATGGGCACCTGTAGACCTTGGATTTCCATGCGCCCATGTGTGCATGTTGTGCAGGTTCAAGACTCCGCCGTGTGTATAACAGGATTCATCCGAAAAGAAAATCCCGAAAACGACCCCTTGTTTCAAATACCAGTCTGCGAATGCAACGCGTTGGGGATAATCGTCAAAGCAAAATGCCTGTACTCTTTGTAAGTGGTAGGGGTTTGCGTGCAGTATGCGCATAATGCTGGTACGATGTACACCAAAGACGTGTTCGTTTGCTCGGAACATGTTTGTGGGTTTCTATCAAATTCCCGTAGCATGGTTTCTTCTACGACAGGCGTGTGTGTAGAGCGTTCTCAACCGATGTGGCTACGCACTTGGAAAGCTCCTGCTTCACGCAATCTGCGGTGCAATAGTCCAAACAAAACATGACTTGACTGACATCTGCTTGGCAAGCGCTCAGGGTACATCCATACCGCGACTCGTGCATTTCCATCCGTGGCGTCATATACGTAATGCATATGGACCAATTCTGCGTTACTAAGCGGAATCATTTTTCTCCTGCAACGTCCTTGCTGAAATAATTATGCTTTCCGCTCTCCCGTAAGTTTACGATCATCGCCCTCTAGCGGTCACAGTTTGCATTTTCGAGCACAAGTTCCTATGTAAATCTTGTTCCTCATGATATGACAGACCTGCATGTAAAGTTTGTAAACGACCTTTTGAGACACTCTGTATATAATGTATGAAACATAAATTTAAATAGTTTTTGATTAATTATATTGCGAAAAAGTTCTAATTTTTTTTTTCTTTTACGTTAACCCTATAATTCCCAGAATAGTATGCAGTCCAGAAATTGCGTAATTCACAGAATCGAAATTCATACGGGAAAATCTAATAGCAAATTTCGGTTTAGTTTAATTAAATTTAATATATATATTTTTTAATTTCTGGTGTGCATACGGAATATATGAAGGAAAAAAAATCCACTCAATCGTGAACGCTGATGGTAGCAAATATGCTACCATGGGCAGTAGAGGGATAATAGTCATGTTATGCGAGAAGAATATATACTTTTCGTTTCTTTATACAGGGTGATTAAAAAAAAATGGGGAAAAATTTTAAGAAGTGATAGTACACACCCAAACAAACATTTTGTATCAAAGAATGCATGGTCGAAAACTAAACGTAAAAAAGTTAGAGAGCGCCAAACATTATGTTCTTATACGAGGCAAAAACACACAATGAACCATTAAGTTAAGTTACGAAAACAAATTGAATGGCATTTGATTACAATAAGTGCGCAAAACATTGACCGGCAGCTGTTATGAACGCTGTACAACGGCGAAGAACAAATTGGCGAATTTTCTGAAATCACCAGGCACCACCGCGCTCGCCAGATCTTTCATGTCTCGATTTTTTTTGTGTGTGGGGACAGCTAAAGGCTCTTGTGCATGAGACTCCCATTGAATCCGCAGAAGAACTTGTCGCCAAGCTTTCGGCTGCTGTAGGGGAAGTTCGCGATATGCCTGGTGTGTTTCAGAAAATTCGCCAATCTGTTCTTCGCCGTTGTACTGCGTGCATAACAGCTGCCGGTCAATGTTTTAGCTCTTATTGTAATCAAATGCCATTAAATTTGTTTTCGTAAATCGTTTATTGTGTGTTTTTGCCTCGTATAAGAACATAACTTTTGGCGCCCTCTAACTTTTTTACGTTTAGTTTTCGACCATGCATTATTTGATACAAAATGTTTGTTTGGGTGTGTACTATCACCTCTTAAAATTTTTTCCATCTTTTTTGAATATCCCTGTATTTTTTTAAAACAGGGTCAGTTATACAATACATACGAAGTGCAACTTGGATGTTATTGTC
The DNA here is from genome assembly GCA_963932465.1 of Maratus speciosus. Lineage (NCBI taxonomy): Eukaryota > Metazoa > Arthropoda > Arachnida > Araneae > Salticidae > Maratus > Maratus speciosus. The sequence continues at coordinate 186,411,395 of OZ010800.1, forward strand.
AATATTTCTTAATCTGAAAATTCTGGACTATTACAACATATTAAAAATTATCTAAACATCTATTCTAATTCTCTTATACATATTTATCGACACATTGATATCGCTACATAATTTTAACCCATTAATGCCTAGCGTTACAATATGGTCACAGCAAGGCTGCGAATATGTTTATTCTTTGCATACTAATAATTCTCAATAGAAATATTAGCTGACAGAAACTCCTTAATAAAATAAAACAAATATTATTATTCTGGAAAAGGGGTGTGAATTGCACAATTTCTATTTTAAAGAAGAAAAATAATTTCGTCGTTAATGGGTTGATAATCAGAATGTAAATTTTGAATAACTACATTCCCTCTTGGGCTGCTCTGCAAGAAGCAAATGATATGAAATCACATGAGACATTCGAAGCTTCTCCGATTTCCGAATTTCAATTTGTTAGAAATAGTTTTCTAACATTTCTATTTTGTTCACTAAATTAAAGAAAATGGAAAGTGAAGAATATTGGTACATGTTACAAATAATCGAATTAGTTATTTAAGATTTTTTGCACTTAATTTTTCATGAAATACATATCTATAAAAATTGAAACCACTTAATATCGAGAATGTGAAGTGCACAATAAATATTTTTCTACCAGAAGAATTCTGCAATAAGCTAAATATATCAAAACACACAAGACTCTCTAAGTATTCTGATTTGAGGTGATTCCAGGAAGTTATAACTAGTTTTCTAACATTTTTCTTTTGTTCACAAAATGTAGAAAAATGGAAATTGAAGAGCATTAACATATATTATAAATAATCAAGGCAAACCATTACCTATTTTAACTATTTTATACGCATTCTTCGATATTATAGATATATCTAAAAATTTTGAAAAAAAAAAAAAAAAAAAACTTAATAATCAGAATGCGAAGTGCAAAATAAATATTTTTCTTCTAGAAATATTTGGAAACGAGCTAAAAGTTTGAAACCAGACACTTAAAGCATTCCTTATTATATATTTCGCGAAGTTAGAAATACTTTTCTAACATTTATCTTTTGTTCACTAAATTAAATGAAAATGGAAATTGAAGAATATTGATAAATATTCAAAATAATTAAATTATCATTTTCGATTATTTTGTACGTAATTTTTAGTAATATACATATCTCAAAAATTTGGAACAACTAAATAATCATAATGTGAGGTGCACAATACGTATTTTTCTTCTAGAACTAATCTGAAAGAAGTTAAAGATGTGAAATCTCATAAGATTCTCAAAGTATCTCTTATTTCAGGTGAATTCACAAAGTTATAAATAGTTTTCTAACGTTTCTCTTCTGTTCACTAAATTTAGAAAAATGGAAATTGAAGAAATATTATAAATACTTGAAGCAATTCCATTATTTTATCCGTATTTTTCGATATTATAGATATCTCTAAATATATTTAAAATCTTATTCTAGAACTATTCTGCAAGAGGTTAAAAATGTGAAATTACATAATATTTTCATAGTTTTTCCGGGTTCCGATTTCACGAAGTTAGTTTTAGTATACTATCATTGCTCTTGTGTTCACTAGTTTAAAGAAAACGGAAATTGAAGAATATTGATAGATATTCTAAATAATCGTAATATCGTTTTTAATTCTTTTGTACGCAATTTTTCGTGGTATATATGTCGTAGGCTAATTGAGAAACCAGGCTCTTTCAAATGAGCCTAGGCTGTTTCCAAAGCGCCGGGCTAATTGGAGAATTGTTTCCCTTTTTCCAATTAGCCTGATATTTTTCAGGCTTATTTTAAAGAGCCTAGAAACCGTTAGGCTAATTGAAAAATGACCACTTATTTCCCAACCAGGGTGAATTTTTTTAGACTTATTAATCCATAACGGAATCTGAACACGAAAAAAAAATTGCAACAGACCGTACCCGATTCGAGAAGACAAAATAATTACCGTCGACACGCAACCTAAGCAGAACCTGAAAGTTCCACTAAAAAGAAAAAAAACGAAATCTGACCCGAATTAAAATTGATAAAGCTAAAAAATATTCTAAAGCACCATAACCCGATCCGAGTACGGAAAAATAATTTCTGTGAACACGCAACCCAACCTGAACTAAAAATTTCAATAAAAAAATACCGAAGTCTGACAAGAACCAAATCTGAACCCGACAAAAATATTCCAAAGAACCATAACCCGATCCGAGCAAGACAAAATAATGTACATGGACACGCAACCCAACCCGAACATAAGAATATTATTTGAACTTAACCCGAAGTATAATCCGAACGAAATATGATAACCGGCAAAAACCATCCTAAAGAACCATAAACCGATCCTAGCAAGACAAAATAATTTTCGCGGACACGTAACCCAATCCGAACCGAAAAATTTCATTTGAAAACTAAAACCTGAAATCTGCTCCGAACCAAATCTGAATCCGACAAAAATATCCACAAAAACCATAACCAGATCCGAGCAAGACAAAATAATTTCAGAGGACATGCAACCCGACCCGACCTAAAAAATTACATTTGAAAAAAACCCGGAATCTGAACCCGGCAAAAATATTCCAATGAACCATAACCGATCCGAGGAAGACAAAATAATTTCTGAGGACATGCAACCCAACCAGAACTTAACAATTCAATTAAAAGACAAAAAAAAAAAAAAAAAAAAAAAAAAAAAAAAAAAAAAAAAAAAATCTGACGTGAACCAAATCAGAACTCGGAAAAATTATTCCAAAGAACCATAACCTGATCCGAGCAATACAAAATAATTTCCGTAGACATGTTACCCGAACCGAACCTAAAAATTCCATTAGAAAAAACTCGAAATCTACCCCGAACCAAATCTGAATTAAACAAAAATATCCCCGAAAACCAAAACCCGATCCGAACAAGAGAAAATAATTTCCGTGGACACACAACCCGACCCGAAACTAAAAATTTCTTTAGAAAAAACCTGAAATCTGAACCGAATCAAATCTGAATTCGACAAAAATATTCCAAAGAGCCATAACCGGATCCGAGCAAGACAAAATAATTTTCGTCGGCATGCAAACCTATCCAAACCAAAAAGTTTTACTTGAAGTTAACCCTAAAACAACATAAAAATACATCAGGCCGTACCACGATCCCAGCAAGGCAAATTAATTTTCGTGTACACGCTGTACGACCAGAATCTGAAAATTCATTTGAAGTCAACCTGAAACCTGAACCGAACCCGATCTGAAAACGACAAAAAAATATTTCAAAGAATCATAACCTGATTCGAGCAAGACAAAATAATTTCCGTCAACATGCAACCGGATCCGAATTTAAAAGTCCCATTTAAAGTCAACCTGAAAAGCTACCATAACCCGGGTACCACCATAACACATAAATTAATTTTTCTTGCTCGAATCGGATTATGGATTATTGCAATATTTTGTCGGGTTCAAATGTCGGTTTTTTTTTCAAATGAAACTTTGAGTTTGGGTTGGGATGCGCGTCCACGGAAGTTATTTTGTCTTGCTAGGATCGGGTTATGGTTCAATGGAATATTTTTGGCGGGTTCTGATTTGGTTCAGGTCAAATTTCGGGTTTTCTTCAAATGTAATTTTTAGGTTCGTGTCGGGTAACATGTCCACTTAAATTATCTTGTGTTGCTCGGATCCAGTTAAGGTTCATTGGAATAATTTTACCTGGCTCAGATATGGTTCGCGTCAGATTTCTTTCTTTTTTTTTTTTATTGAATTTTCAGGTTATGGTTGGGTTGCATGTCCTAAGAAATTATTTCGTCCTCTTCGGATCGGTTGTGTTTCATTGTAATATTTTTGTCGGTTTCAGATTCCTGGTTTTTTTTTTTTTTCAAATGAAATTTTTAGGTTCGTGTCGGGTTGCATGTCTTCAGAAATTATTTTGTTCTTGCTCGGATCTGTTATGGCTCATTGGAATACCTTTACTGGCTTCAGACTTGTTCCGCTGAGAATCTGGGTTTTTTTCATATGGAAGTTTTAGGTTCGGTTCGGGTTGCGTGTAGACTGAAATTATTTTGTCTTGCTCGGATCGGGGTACAGTGTCTGTTGCAATTTATTTTTCGGGTTCGAGTCGCGTTATGGGTTAATAAGCCTAAAAAATCACCCTGATTGGGAAATAAGTGATCATTTTTCAAATATCCTAACGGTGTCTAGGCTCTTTGCAATAAGCCTGAAAAATATCAACCTAACTGGAAAAAGAAAGACGATTCTCCAATTAACTCATTTCTATGGAAACAGCCTATGCTCTTTGCACAGTGCCTGATTTTTCAATTAGCCTACGACATATATATCTCTAATAATTCGAACAACTTAATAATCGGAATGTGAAATGCACAATAAGCATTTTTCTTCTAGAAATATTATGCAAGAAAGCTAAGTATGTGAAGTCACATAAAACTCTCAAAGCATTTCGGATTTCAGATGATTTCACGAGGTTATAAATAGATTTCTAACATTTTTCTTTTATTCACTAAATTTAGAAAAATCAAAATTGGTTAATATTAATATATATTATAAATAGTTGAAGTAAACCATCACCTATTTCAATTATTTTGTTCGCATTCTTTGATATTATAGATATCTCTAAAGAATTTGAGAAACATAATAATCATAATGTCAAGTGAACAATAAATATTTTTCTTCTATAAACATTTGGACACGAGCTAAAGGTTTGAAAACACATTAGACACTTAAGGCATATCTGATTGTATATTTTGGGGAGTTAGAAATAGTTTTCTAACATTTATATTTTATTCACTAAATTAAAAAAAAATGGAAATTGAAGAATATTGATACACTTTATAAATAATAGAATTAACAATTTCAATTCTTTTGCACATAATTTTTGTCATATACAAATCTCTAAAAATTGACACAACTTAATAATCATAATGTGAAGTTCACAATAAATATTTTTATTCTAGGACTATTCTGAAAGTAGCTGATAATGTGAAATCACATAACACTCTCAAAGCATTTCTGATTTCAGATTATTTCAATATGTTATAATTAGTTATCTAACAATTATCTTTTGTTACCTAAATTTAGAAAAAATTGGAATTTGAAGAACGTTAATATATTATATAAATAATTCAAGCAAGCTGTTATCTATTTCAATTATTTTATACGGATATTTTCGTGATATACATATCTTTAAAGAATCTGAACATCTCAATAATCATAATGTGAAGTGCACAAAAATTTTTTTTTTCCTCGAGAACTCTTTGAAATGAGCTAAAGATGTGAAACTGTACAAGACTTCCAAAGCAATTCCTATTCTAAATTTTATACAGTTAAAAATAATTTTCTATCATTTTTGTTTTGCTAAGTTTAAAAAAAATGGAAATTGAAGAATTACTTTTATTTATAGGAAATTAGACTGTTTTGTTATCTTTTAATTAAAAGACTTTTCAATTTATATATATATATAAAAACAATTATATGATGTTGAGGTTAATTCAAAATTTAGATTTTGATAAAATATTACAACATATCATGTTGGAAAAGTTGTTGGTGACACCATAAAAATAATGCAATGGACAGCAACAGAGCTTTTTAGTATCATATAAAATTTACACTTTATTAGGTATAATTCTAACACGTCATTGGAACCACATAAGGCAAAACGTAAAGGGCAAAAGAAAAATCCTGCACGTTAGTGAAAAATTCCACTTAAATGAAATGGGATAGGAAAAAATAAAAAACAACGAAAAATGACACAAAATAAAGAAATATGGGAATTTAAGAAAAGCAAATTTTAAATAATAAATGACAAAACAGGTATTAAAAAATAGGAAAAGTAATAAGAATAAGAGAATATTTATAAAAAAAAAATAAAGCAAAATATAACATAATTAAAGAGATAAAATGAAGATATATTTTAAAGTTAACTATTTTCTTTTTACTAACTATATGAAGAAGAAATTCTTTATATTTAAACCTAAAAAATATATAACACCTGTAAACAATTTATATTTTGCTTTGTATATCTGCTGTGTTCATCTATATACTTATCTTTTTTATTATCATTGTTACTGTTTCCAATAGTAAAAATATTTAATTCTTTGCTATTTTACTTTACACATCCAAATAAATCATGTTTAATATTCAATAGAAGTAGTCCAAAAATATTCTTTCATTTTTTTAAAATTTTTTAAGAGTGTTAAATATACTATATTCTATCCACGGAAGAAAAAACAAACATAGCAAGTTAGAAAAGTAAAAATATGTTTCTTGATGATAATTCAAATACTCAACAATTTTAACAAAATCTCTTAGCGTATTTTAAAATTGCGCTTTCTGTTAAGCTAAAGCGTGACTTGATTATTTATTCACTTGAATTTCGTTGAATTCCATAAACGAACATCAAAGAAATAAAGTATCTTTTTTCTCTCTTGCATCTCTGATGATACAGCAATGAGAGTTATATATATGTATTTATTCCTTTTTAGATTAATCATGAGACATATTTCATTAATTATTAGTCAGTCAATTAATAGAGTTAAGGCTTGAAAAATATTTTAGAAGTGTATAATTACGTGACAGTTTCTATAATAGTTTTTATATATTTTTAATATTTACTTCTGTATCTATTTATTAAATATAAAGATTCAGTAACCACCACTTACAGGGATAACTGATTTAAGATTAAACCGTTTAAATAATTGTACAGGCAATAAATACTATTTCACCTTAGATTACTTTATTTTTTTTTCAAGAATCAGTATAATGGCTTTAAAAATTCAGATTCTTTCTAGAAATAATGTAAATAAAAGATAAATAAACTTGTAAACATGAAAACTTTCTTATTAGACATGCGAGAGTGACTAAGGTAAACCAAAGCTTCTTCAGTTAAAATAAAACGAATGCTTGCAATCTGCTAATGCTGAATAAGTAATGTCACATAGGTCAGACATCTTACTTCTATTGTCCTTCTGGAAAGAGTGAACTTTGAAATTTAAGTATCGTTGAAATTCAATTTAAAATTGGGCATTAGAATTTACAGATAAAGATTAGATATCGAGAAGGGAAATCGAACTCTGAAACCTGACTTCTAATTTTCTTAGGGGGCAGGCCAAACTTTGTCATTTAACAAGCTATCTTTGATATTCAGTTTAACTATATAAATTGAATTTACAAATATATATTATACTTTGAAATGGAAAAACCTTTTTGAAACAAATATATCAGTGATAACTTTAACTCAAATACAGAATTTGAAAGCTATTTTCAACAGATTTATGTTGCTTTTTGTGAAATAAAAAGATACCATAAAAATATTTGATGTGTTTGAATTCTTCGGTAAGTGAAACGAGAATCTTTCCAAACACACCTAGTGTTTCTCTTTCATTCTCAAATGAAGCAGGAACAAAGCAACAGAATAAAAAATAACTGCAAAAACATGCACCTGTATTTATTCACAAGAACATAGAGCAGATACATAGTGAAGAAAGGTCAAAATGAGTAAATAAGAAATTAATTGGTAGCAATATTAATAGAACGATGTCACTGCCCAAATCTTGCATTACTGAAGAAGCTAAGCCTCCGAAGAAGCGATTTTTTTATATTAATCATCTGTTGATTCTTTTTCGAACTTAATATTTTAGCACAAATATTAATATTTTTTTAAACATTTACTCGAACAACAGGAAAAAGGATAGATCTTCATAGTAAAAAATAGCGCTATTCAAACATTAGCGCTAATGTAACTTTACATATTCAATCAAACCGTCTTCACTGTCAAACCATGGGAATATTTTTATATTTTCAAACTGATTATTTTACCCCGAAATCTTACAATTTCTGAACTAACTTTATTGTAATCTGAAAAGTTGGTATATTGTATTAAAATTTGAGACCAGTAGTATAAAATTAAGTTATTTTTTTTTAAATTAAGAAAAGTCAAAACTGTAGGGGTAATTGGAATAATTTAAGCTTGAAGTGGATCTATGAAAGGCCTTTAAAATTTTTTTTAAATTGATAAATTTTATTTTGACATTTTAAACTCACTGGAAAAGGTAACTAAAATGGTATATGTTTTGTTTTGTATAATTTTGATCAGAAGTAGAATATGAAACGTTTTCAGATAAAAAGACAGCAAACATTCCATAGTGACTCTGGAAAAATAATTTTTGATAGGGTAGCTATTAAAAATCGTTTACACGGATAGTACCGTTAAAAAATGAAATTAAAAATGGTCTATTTTTTTTCTATTTCGTATTTTTCTTATCGGACAATATGAACATGTTTAACATTTTAGAAAATAGCAAAAAAGTCGTAACATCTATAGGAAAGAGATTAAGGGTTAATAATAATACATTCTTAAAACGATTAGCACAAACATAGAGAAAAAAATTCCTTGACTATATCGGTATTTTTAGGTAGCTTTCTTTACAAAAAGCTACCTATTGCAGACGTTCGGACGAAAGCGATTTCAAAAAATTTTGGTATATTTTCATCGATCATGACCCCCAGACCACGATACCACCCTCCGTTCAAAATTGATATATATCAATATATATATATATATATATATATCTGACCTATGTCACACTGTAACTCTCGTATTTATGAACCGATTTGGATGTAATTCGGTGTGTACATAGTACATACCAATCTCTCGACCGAGTTCGTTGGCCAGCTTCATCCGCCATTTTGTTTCAAAATGGCGGCCATATAAAATTTTTAAAAAAATTTAAAATTTGAAATGTGGTACCAAAAAATTGAAAATGGAAAAATATTTTTTTCTTATATATTTGACCTTTATACAAAGACTCCGTAGCAGTTTTTATTTCGTCTATATCTTAAAAAATGGCTGAGTTATAGCATTTTGAATTTCTGACGAAGCTGACATTTTGAAACGTCCTGAATTTTGTCACGCGATAAAAGGCGTATTTATGAACCGATTTGGATGTAACTTCGTTTATACATAGTACAGACCAATGTCTCGAACGAGTTCGTTGGCCAGCTTCATCCGCCATTTTGTTTAAAAATGGCGGCCATTTAAAATTTTAAGAAAAATTTAAATTTGAAATGTGGTACCAAAAAATTGAAAATTGAAAAAAATATTTTTTTCTTATGTGTTTGACCTCGATAAAAAGATTCGGGAGCAGTTTTTGTTTCGTCTATACCTTAAAAAATGGCTGAGTTATAGCATTTTGAATTTCTAGTGTGGCTGGCATTTTGAAACGCCCTGATTTTTGCCACGTGATAACAGACGTATTTATAAACCGATTTGGATGTACCTTGGTGTGTACATAATACATACAAATAACTCAACCGAGTTCGTTGGCCAGCTTCATCCGTCATTTTGTTTCAAAATGGCGGCCATTTAAAAAATTTAAAAAAAAATTAAATTTAAAATGAGATACCAAAAAATTGGAAAATGAAAAAGAGTTTTTTCGTATGTGTTTGACCTTAATACAAAGATTCCGGAACAGGTTTTGTTTCGTCTATATCTAAAAAAATGGCTGAGTTATAACATTTTGAATTTCTATCGTGGCTGATATTTTAAAACGACCTGATTTTTGTCACGCGATAACAGGCGTATTTATGAACCGATTTGAATGTAACTTGGTCTGTACATAGTACATACCCATGTCTCGACCGAGTTCGTTGGCCAGCTTCATTCGCCATCTTATTTCAAAAGGGTTGCCATTTAAAAAAAATGTAATTTAAAATTTAAAATGAGGTATTAAAAAATTGGAAAATGAAAAAGATTTTTTTTATGTGTTTGGCCTTGATACAAAGATTCTGGAGCAGTTTTTGTTTCTGAAAATTTGTTCTTTTGTTTATATCTTAAAAAGTGGTTGAATTATAGCACTTTGAATTTATATCATGGATAACACTTTGAAACGATCTTGTATTTGTCTCGCGATACCACACGTATTCACCTATTTCGATGTAAAAAGGCATGTGGATAGTATACATCAATATCTCGACCAAGTTCGCTGGTCAGCTTCATCAGCCATCTTGTTTCAAAATGGCGGTCATTAAATTAAAAAAAAAATTATATTTAACGTGAGGTGAAAAAAAATGAGAAATTGAAAAAGGTTTCTTTCTTAAGTATTTGACCTTGATATAAGGATTCAGGAGCATTTTTTGTTTGTCTTTATCTTAAAAAATTACTCAGATATAGCAGTTTCAATTTCTAACGTTAGTGACATTTTGAAAAATCTGATTTTTTGCCTGCGACAGCACTCGTATATATCAACCGATTCCGATGTGAGTGAGCATGTGCACAGCAATTACTAAGGTCTCGACCAAATTCACTGGTTAGCCTCATCCACCATGTTGTCTTAAAATGGCAGGCACTTTAAGAAATCGCCGAATTATGCAGCCAAATATAAGTTACTTTAAATAAAACAGCTTGGATAAAGCTGACTAATTTCGCGAAATTCTCATTCATAATGATGTAGTATTGATAAAAATTAGTATCGAATCTCCTACATTCGGTTTCCACTTAATTGAGCTTCGTGTGTTTGAATAATATAAGTTGGCTTTTTTTAAATAAGGAATATGAAAGCTACCTCTTCCTCCCGGCACTGGTTGGAAGGACTTTTTCGTATTTCGAATAGTTTAGCCAGTGCGAACGTGCACCGATGAGGATACAAAATAAGAATAATGACTTTAAAATATACTTATAACTACTTAAAAGGTGACACAAACACATAAAAATGTTATTTAATGCAAACTTGAGATCTTTCACACACACACACGCGTTCATTTTCAAAGGGAAAAGGGTGATTGACTGAATAGAAATACATTTTAAAAACAGAAACAAAAATTGTGCGCATGTGCAAGCGGAGTTCAGTCCATTTCTCTGAGGGGGGGGGGTGAAAAGATAGTTCATATTATCAGGAGGTCTGGAAATATTTAGGATATTGTACCAAATTGCTGGAATATAATAGGAAAGGACATCGTTACAAACATTATCACTTCTAAGTAAAATTTCAATGGATTCACGGATTATTGACGAGTAATGCTTAGACATTGAAATAATTGTTTTTAAAATGTATTGCTATTCAGTCAATCACATTTTCCCCTTTGAAAATGAACGCGTGTGTGTTCGAAAGATCTCAGGTTTGCATTAAATAATATTTTTATATGTTTGTGTCACCTTTTAAGTAGTTATAGGTATATTTTAAAGTTTATTGATAACGAGGTGAAAATTTCCTTCACGACACTAATGTTTAAAACAATGTTTTGACTCTGAAGAATATTGAAGTTTCAATTTTTGTCAAACTGTTAAAATTCCTATTTTTTAAAACGAAGAAACCTTTAAAAAGCTACAGTTAGAAACAAAAAATTTTGTTAATAAGGTTTGTATTTATTATTTTCTCGTATTTCGCAGTACCCATCCGATTCCAACCGCGAAATAATGAGTGGGGGGAACCGATTTCCGACCCTTGGAATTTCTTTGACTTATTCTTTGGACCTGTTATCCAGTCATATCATTACTACTTTTAACCCTTTAGTGCGCAGCTTTGCATATATGCAAACACTGTTTGAATTTAATAGATTTTTTAATCGCATATACCCTATTCACACCAGAAAATTAAAATAACAATATTTGCTTTAATTAAAAAACAGGTATTCCTTATCAAAATAAAGCGAAATTTACCATTGAAACATTCTGGGGTAATGTTAGATTCTCTAAAATACGTAATTTCTAGAACGTATTCTATCATGGGAATTAAAGGGTTAAAGATTGAGTTTTATAAAATAAATAATTACATAAAATAAGGTATTTGGAAATGTACTTATTAAAGTATTTACTAATTTGCATTATTTTAGAGTAAAACAGCCACAAGATAGTAGTTTTTACTTATACTGCAGATGTGCAATAGAAGAAAAGTTTGGCGTATTATATGAGAAAAATATCTCTGATTTTTTTTTTTTTTTCATTATTTTTCCTGTGTAATAAACCTTTCAGAGAATCATATATAATTTTTTCGAAAGAAAATATAAAATCGCCCATTTAAGGATTAAAGTCATTTTGTGATGATATGGTAATGTGTTTAGTTGGAATTTTGGTGAATAAGAAAATTAAAAAAACTGTGTTTCTGGCACCTTGAACACTGTTTGGAAATTTTATTTTCTTTACAGTTCTTGAATATTTGACACTGCTTTCTTTTTCTGTTTTGAATTCCTGGAAGCATTTTGATTTTATATTCATCATACAACCTGTTTCGATCAATATAATTTTCACGGAGTTCATCAGATACTTTGAAAATATATTCCCGACGAATTATGTTTGAGTCAAAGGTTTCTTTGTATATCACCCATGAATTTATTGCAAGCAGATCAAGTATGTTAAAAAAAAAAAAAATAAATAAAAAAAAAAAAAAATAAAAAAAAAAAATAAATAAAAACATGCACTGGTCATTGTCTGGAAGAAGATTTCGTAGAGTATTTTCGGGTCATTTGATCCAAAACATCATCATCATACTTAGTAGAATTGTATAATTGGATAACCTCCGGAGTCTTCTTTTCGTTGTCTGATACATTATGCATTGGCTGTTTTCCGGAAGTATTTTGCGATATGTTCTTCCATATGGTTCCATCTGCGGCTATTATAGCTGCAGAATTATTTTCAGCACTATTAGTTTGCTGATTTTTCTTCTTCCACGACTATTTTTCCTTCCGCGACTAAGTCCTTGAATAACTTCTTCATATCTTCATTAACAGAACTAGACGATGAAATTTCATGCGTATTTTCTACTTGATGTATTTTGAAATCAAAACTTGAATCAGACTCGCTATCATCGCACTCGATATCACTTTCGATATCGTTTTCATCCTCATTTTCAGAAGCAGTATTTTCGGATGATAAATCTTGCATTGATTGCACAATTGATTCCTCAGTCAGATAGCTCTTACAGACAGCTCTACGAGACATTATTAGAATAATAATAATTATTATTATTTAACTGAAAATATCTGTTCATATCATTTTCAAACGGAAGTAACAAATCAAGTATTGCTTCACTAATAAAGCGATCACTTATTCAAGCAATTTTCTAGGCATCTCTGCCGTCGAAGCATGCACGGAAGCAATAGAGACAGGTGTCTTTCGAAGAAACCGGAATAAGCAAGCTGTTTAGCACCCTTCTCCCCCCCCCCCCACATCTATACGTTCTTTGTAAAAAAACCTCTTTTACATGATGAAAATAATGATTTTATCTGACAAATGTTGAAATCAGGGGATGACAATAATGATTGATCCGGGGGGACGTTTCTCCACGGAGATGTGAGATGTTTCCATGGAAGATTTCAGATTTTGTGCTTTCAGTGTGCTTTCATTTTGCTCATACAAATATAAATTTTTAAACTTGTATTATAGTTTCACATTACTGTTTTATATTTAACAAATGATGTTATACCACAAAGAAAATTTAAGAACACAAAGCTTTACACACCATTATACTCCTCATCCCTTATGTCTCTGATATTGATGTGTCCTAATTTTTGCATCAATCTTAAAAAGAACAAGAATGACATTAAAAGTAGCTGATTTCATTGACAATACAAATTTTAAGACTTTTAGTAACATGTAACAAAATATCTGGATAAAACTGTCACTCATCCACAAAAAATAATATAATTTAAAATAAAATCTAAAAGATATATAAAGATTAGTCACATTATTAGTAAAAATTAGCAATTACTTATACGTAGACTGGAAAAAATTCTAGTTCCTAACACTTAATAAACAGATTAAAAACATTAGCAACAGACGAAAGAAAGAAAATCTAAATTAAAATTTCCTTAGTAATCCATGTAAGAAATTAATAATAGTAATAAAATAAGCTAAACGTTAAATTAAAAAAATATATTGAAAAAAATTGGCAAACAGCACCACGTGCAGGGTGATTAAAGAAATTAACAAAACATAGATTATAAATGCAAGGAAAACAATGATATAATTATGTTAATAAGCATTCTTACCTGAAATTAAAGAGAACGTGGAAATATTGATTAAATTTTATAAGAAACTCAGACAATCAGTCATCAACGAGTCCGCTCTCCTCGTGTTTACCTGGTAGGTTAGTTACCTTGTTTGCGCCACTCGCTAGCCAAGCTGAAACTATCGCCAAGTTACCGAGTTAGTGACCTACGTCATTGATGACGTAGGTCACTAACTTCCAGGTAAACCTGTATTCCTGTTTTCTGCAAAACTCCACTTCGCACGGCCTTGCTATTTTCAATCATGAGTGTCAAAATTCCTGCATATATTATAATGAAAAAACGATGTCTAAAACCAAAATATACCGTTATTTCCAATAAAAACACTAGACCTCTCTCGAAACTACCACTTTTCCCATCGAAAAAAAAATTTCAATTTGGCGGTTACCAGTCGAATTCTGGCTTCGTCCGAATAAGAAAACTTAACGGAAACGCCCCCTCCGTGACATACTGTGCATACATGAGATTTTATTAGATAGGAAAACAAACACACTCTTAACAGAAAATCTGGCTATAAATCGAAAATGGCTCTAATGATTTTTACGAAACGTGCACATTCAAATCGGTTCATAAATATGCCTTTTATCGCGTGACAAAATTCAGGACGTTTCAAAATGTCAGCCACGTTGAAATTCAAAATGCTATAACTCAGCCATTTTTTTAAGATATAGAGGAAACAAAAACTGCTCCGGAATCTTTGTATAAAGGTCAAATACAGAAGAAAAAAATATTTTTTCATTTTCAATTTTTTGGTACCACATTTCAAATTTTTAATTTTTTTTAAATTTTTAAATGGCCGCCATTTTTAAACGAAAATGGCAGATGAAGCTGGCCAACGAACTCTGTCGAGACATTGGTATGTACTATGTACACACCGAATTACATCCAAATCGGTTCATAAATACGAGAGTTACAGTGTGACATAGGTCATATATATATATATATATATATATATATATATAAACGTAAAGCACAGTAATCACCAACAAAAAACAAGATAAATTCATGTGAAATGCGCCAAACAGCTGCAGTAAAACACATAAATTAAATATAAAGCAGTATAAGATTATATTTAGCCTGAACCAGCGCACCCCCCCTCACAGAACAAGAAGAACAAGAAAAATATCTATGTAAACATTAAAACTTTAACAAAAACTAGGAAAAAAGGCTGCGGCCTCATCGGCAGTGGGTTATGTTTCAAAAGCAGCCGAGCATTCGATAAAATATACATTAGTGGCAGTGGGTTTCGGCCAGAACAGTGATAGCAAAATCAAATGTTAAAACATTCGTTGGCTATTATCACATGCTCCCCCACCGGACCCTACGCCAACAATATTAAATGAATGCCTCACCTGGAACACAGTAAAAAATGCTAAAAATATGTTCGTTGAAAAAACCACACTCAACCAACTTAGCCACATTGCCACAACCCAAATATAAAACATAAAACAAACTAAACAGAGCAGAATCCAGCATCCAATCAACCAATCCAAATTCTTTCCAGTTCTGTTGCCAATCGACGCAGCACATCATCATAGAACCGTCCTTGAAAAGGCTTTAGGAAATATGAGTCATTCACTGACGTCGAAAAGCAATCGATCAGTAATGAAGAAAATCTGCAAAATCTGAATATTTTTTTATAAAAATTAAAGGTATATTGTTTTTGTAATATAAATTACTTTTAAAATTAAACAATTCCTTCTTAAACAGATGTTTATCTGTACAAATTCTAAAAAAACGAAATATTTGACTAATAATTATATTAATATAAATGCGTTTGTAAATATTGGAGGACCAGTGAACAAGTTGATTAACCTGAAATTGAAAACTATTACGTTTATTGTAAATTGAAATATGTACTTTGTTACTTTCTAAAATTATTTTTAAGTCAAGGTAATCAGCCTCCAAACCATTATTGTTAGTTTTCTTTAGTGTCAGGGAGTCAGGATAAATTTCTTGAGAAATTTCATTAAAATCATTATTGAAGTTTAAGACGATCAAATCGTCTATGTATCTGTAAGCCAGGAACTGGAGATCAGCTTTATTAATACTGTACTGAAACTCATAAAAAAATAAAAATAAATTAGCAGCTGTGGATGAGTAACTAGTACCCATACCAATTCCATTGATCTGTAAGTATACTTTAGGACCTGTATAAACGTAATTGTTGTAAAGGCAAAAACGACATAATTTATTAAACAAGTTAGAGTTGAAATCTGTAACATCTAAAACCAGTTCCACTGTCTTTAAAAGTGTCTCCTTTAAACTATTGATAGGAATGGTAGTGAATAAATTTTCAAAATCATATGTTTGGATAGAATTAATACTATTGCATTTTAATTTTTCAGCAATTTCGAAGCTATTAGAAATAATCCAGAAACAATTACTATCTTTATATTTATATTTTAACATGTTCAAAACTTTTTTAAGTAAATCCTCAAATTTTCTATTAAAATTATTACCTATACTGTTGACATTGCTGCAAATAAATCTATACTTTGTAGGAACTTTATGAAATTTAGGGGTCAGAAAAAGAAATGGAAATGATAGATTTTTACTACGAGGAAAAGAAATTTTTGTTTGCTTCGAAAAAAGCCAAATGCTTGTTAATAAGTGTCTGTACGGAAGATTTACATACTTTGTAAGTTATACTATTATTTAACTCTGCATTGAGCATTTCAGCATAGAATTTTTTTCATATGACTGCAAAATTTCCAGCTGCTTTATCTACTTGACAGAAAACAAACATCCGCTTCAAATTGGTTATTTCATTTCTGATATCCATACTAAAATTATGATAAGTATAAGAAGAATTATTAAGGAAACTACCCTGAAACGATTTAAAATCGCTTAAAATATGTAGCTTCCAATCTGTAAAGAGGGGGATTGGCGTATTGTATCTGTAACTTAAATTTAAAATAAAAGCATTCAAGTCAGCTTTAAAAGTATTAAAACTTTTAACTGGATTCAATTTTTTGTTAATACGGAAT
Source organism: Maratus speciosus (assembly GCA_963932465.1). Classification (NCBI taxonomy): domain Eukaryota; kingdom Metazoa; phylum Arthropoda; class Arachnida; order Araneae; family Salticidae; genus Maratus; species Maratus speciosus. The sequence continues at coordinate 186,428,357 of OZ010800.1, forward strand.
TTGGTTCCGAAATTCAATAGATAACGTAGATTATCATTTTTGATAATGTTCAGATCTCCTGTTACGATATGTTGTCCGGTATCGTTTAAAAACGTTGAATTTTTATAATCTTCGCATTTACATTCCAAATCCAGGTATGATTCAAGTTCTTGAGAAACTTCTCTATAATTAAATAGAATACTGCCCAGTGTTTTTGTATATTTGTAAGTCGATATAACTGCAATATCCTTAACTGGAAATAAGCTATTGTAACGTGAAATTATTGAGCTTAACTGTAAATGATCAAAACTTTTTTGTTGAAAATTGCATACAAAATAAACTTTTTCTATATCAGGAGGCCTACATTTGCCAATTTTATATAACAAAATATCATTTTTAAACTGCAGGTTTGTACAATTAAAATTTCCTATTTTCTGTTGCAATCTTCTCAGTATCTTAAACTTTAAACCAAATAGAATTATTTTAATCTGTCCAATATTGTAGCTATTACAAAACAAATTACAAAGATCCTGTAAAATAATTGATGGATTTATGTCAAAATACTTTCTTTGTAATAATTTATCTGTATGCTTTCCACGTTTACCTCTTTTATATTGGAATGACGGTATAAATACAGATGCAAAAATACTATAAATACATGTAGAATTTTCCGTACGATAATTTAACTTTGTATTCAATCCGTAAGGATACAGGGATTTTAAACGAAGTATATAAAAACTTTCACTTCTTAACCGAAAAGAATCATCAATAATCTGCTCCAATATTTGAATTTTAACATTATGAAAACCATGCAAGAAAAAATGCTTAATCTCGAAAGTAGAATTGTGGTCATCTTTACTAGATAAATGTCTGTGATTATTGATTCTGTAATGCAGCTCACCAGATGTTTCACCAACATATTTCTGCTCTCATATGGTACAGGTTAACAGATAAATGACATGTCTAATTTTGCAAAAGTGAAAATTCAAATTAACCGTACTATGTGTGTAAGGGCTTGCAGACAAATCTCCATTAGGTCAAGTTTTTCATCTTTTATCATCACATTTCTTTATACCCATTTTAATTCAGTTTATAGGCGTAACATATTTATATCAAGAGTTTTATCAAGCATTTTAGCTTGTTGCAATAACAATAAAAGAGAGAAGAGATGAGCTAGTCCAAAACCAAATAAAAACGAAAACAACAGTTGCATTCCAGTAATGCGCTAAAAGCTGCAAACTAATAAAACACAAATATATAAACGTAAAGCTAATGATAATCTACGTTATCTATTGAATCCAGTTAAAAGTTTTAATACTTTTAAAGCTGACTTGGATGCTTTTATTTTAAATTTAAGTTACAGATACAATACGCCAATCCCCCTCTTTACAGATTGGAAGCTACATATTTTAAGCGATTTTAAATCGTTTCAGGGTAGTTTCCTTAATAATTCTTCTTATACTTATCATAATTTTAGTATGGATATCAGAAATGAAATAACCAATTTGAAGCGGATGTTTGTTTTCTGTCAAGTAGATAAAGCAGTTGGAAATTTTGCAGTCATATGAAAAAAATTCTATGCTGAAATGCTCAATGCAGAGTTAAATAATAGTATAACTTACAAAGTATGTAAATCTTCCGTACAGACACTTATTAATAAGCATTTGGCTTTTTCGAAGCAAACAAAAATTTCTTTTCCTCGTAGTAAAAATCTATCATTTCCATTTCTTTTTCTGACCGCTAAATTTCATAAAGTTCCTACAAAGTATAGATTTATTTGCAGCAATGTCAACAGTATAGGTAATAATTTTAATAGAAAATTTGAGGATTTACTTAAAAAAGTTTTGAACATGTTAAAATATAAATATAAAGATAGTAATTGTTTCTGGATTATTTCTAATAGCTTCGAAATTGCTGAAAAATTAAAATGCAATAGTATTAATTCTATCCAAACATATGATTTTGAAAATTTATTCACTACCATTCCTATCAATAGTTTAAAGGAGGCACTTTTAAAGACAGCGGAACTGGTTTTAGATGTTACAGATTTCAACTCTAACTTGTTTAATAAATTATGTCGTTTTTGCCTTTACAACAATTACGTTTATACAGCTTCTAAAGTATACTTACAGATCAATGGAATTGGTATGGGTACTAGTTACTCATCCACAGCTGCTAACTTATTTTTATTTTTTTATGAGTTTCAGTACAGTATTAATAAAGCTGATCTCCAGTTCCTGGCTTACAGATACATAGACGATTTGATCGTCTTAAACTTCAATAATGATTTTAATGAAATTTCTCAAGAAATTTATCCTGACTCCCTGACACTAAAGAAAACTAACAATAATGGTTTGGAGGCTGATTACCTTGACTTAAAAATAATTTTAGAAAGTAACAAAGTACATATTTCAATTTACAATAAACGTAATAGTTTTCAATTTCAGGTTAATCAACTTGTTCACTGGTCCTCCAATATTTACAAACGCATTTATATTAATATAATTATTAGTCAAATATTTCGTTTTTTTAGAATTTGTACAGATAAACATCTGTTTAAGAAGGAATTGTTTAATTTTAAAAGTAATTTATATTACAAAAACAATATACCTTTAATTTTTATAAAAAAATATTCAGATTTTGCAGATTTTCTTCATTACTGATCGATTGCTTTTCGACGTCAGTGAATGACTCATATTTCCTAAAGCCTTTTCAAGGACGGTTCTATGATGATGTGCTGCGTCGATTGGCAACAGAACTGGAAAGAATTTGGATTGGTTGATTGGATGCTGGATTCTGCTCTGTTTAGTTTGTTTTATGTTTTATATTTGGGTTGTGGCAATGTGGCTAAGTTGGTTGAGTGTAGTTTTTTCAACGAACATATTTTTAGCATCTTTTACTGTGTTCCAGGTGAGGCATTCATTTAATATTGTTGGCGTAGGGTCCGGTGGGGGAGCATGTGATAATAGCCAACGAATGTTTTAACATTTGATTTTGCTATCACTGTTCTGGCCGAAACCCACTGCCACTAATGTATATTTTATCGAATGCTCGGCTGCTTTTGAAACATAACCCACTGCCGATGAGGCCGCAGCCTTTTTTCCTAGTTTTTGTTAAAGTTTTAATGTTTACATAGATATTTTTCTTGTTCTTCTTGTTCTGTGAGGGGGGGGGGGGTGCGCTGGTTCAGGCTAAATATAATCTTATACTGCTTTATATATATATATATATATATCAATTTTGAACGGAGGGTGGTTTCGGGGTCTGGGGGTCATGATCGATGAAAATATAGAAAAAAATTTTTTTAATCGCTTTCCTCCGAACGGCTGCAATAGGTAGCTTTTTGTAATTAAAGCTACCTAACAAAAGAAACTAGAAAGCATCAAAGAACGACAACTTGGCAGAAGTAAAATGTGTAAAAAAAGGAAGTTAAAGATCAACTTGAAAACGCTTTACTTGAGGAAAAAACTAAAATATGAGTCATCTTCTGACAATGGGTAAATTGTTCCTCTTATGGATTCTGATGGCAGTATTTGATTGGAATTCGATGACCCTGCATATGTTGAGTGGCTGGAGTCTTATCAAGGTGCAAAGTCTAAAGCAGACAGGATTCAGCGCATCAAATTCAATTGATAGCTGGATGAAAAACGCTTACTTTACTTTTGCAACGGGCAGTGTGCTGTGATTGTGGGCGAATGGAAATACAAAATCAAAGAATGAGAAGAAAGGCCAAAAATAAATAGACTAGCGCCTAAATAGAATAGAACTAATACTTAGATTAAGAGCAAACTGCAATGTTCGCATCGATGTAAACGAGTGATTTGTATCTTTTTTGGAATTATGCTGTCTATTGTTTCCAGTAATTATGCTATCCATTCATGTAAATTTAAGTGATTTAATTTTCATTTTCACTTTTTGTCTTAAGTTTTGTTTATAGAGATTACACTTTTGCATTTTCGTTAAACTTTTCACAATTTAGTGATATATATATAATTTTTGTAAGTTTACTGTTATTTATTTTCGTTTTAAGTAGTTTTAAAAAATAAAAATGTGATTTGCTTGAAAAAAAAAAAATAAACAGCCAAGCACATTTCTCCCGGCGGCATCTGTCCCGCACCCCATACGGCATCTTATCCAGCACATAAAAAATGATGTTAAAAAAGGACCTGTGGGAAAATAATTATGCCTACTTTGTTAAGAAGGTTTTAACTTGTTTAACATAGAAATTATATTCTAAAGGGTTTGATCAATGATTTCTGGTACTTAGTTTGTTGTCTTTTGCTTTATTGTAAATATTAAAAGAAGAAAAGAAAAACTGCGGCATCTGTCCCCACTTTACTATAATTATTTCTTCTGAAAAACTCACGCTGGTCATGATGTGCATATCCGAATCATTTAAAACATAACATTTAAAATTCATTTTACATTACAAACTCAAAAATATCCGTGAGGACGTAAAACCAAACATATAGTGAGAGATGTGCCATTTTCACATGCATGCTTTTACCATGGCCATACATTGTAAAGCGAATACAACAAACATTACATCATTTAAATAACAAATAACAATTGATATAATTTTACATTTCCATCAAATGAAAGTTTTTTTAATAAATTGAAAATATTGAATTTAAGTAGAATTAATTTTTTATTCGTATTTTCCATAGAATAAATTTAATTTATTTCATTTGCAGATAATTTAATTTTTATATTTCTAAGAAAAAATGAGCAGTTTCTTAAGAAAATGTATAAAATGAAAACTTGCGATAAAACTAAGATAATAAGAAAGGAAAATTTCACACAAAAAAGATTATTTTCCTTTTTATTAATAAATTCTCTTCAGAATATTTAAAATAAAATAGTTTGATAAATTTAAATTCATGACTTTTACCTATTGAACCAATGTTATAGAATAAAAAAATATATATTCAAATACTAAAAAATATATATGTGAAAAAAAATGGTGAATAAAAATAGCAATATCCTTTTTTATTTTTCTTCAATTTCATATAGCGCATATTTGGTGAAATTATCTAACATTCATGTTTCATATTTTAATCAAATGATTTTAAATACTTTCTTCTGTCTAGGGCATTTCAAAAGAAATCATATTTTATTGCTATACGTCAATTTGTTTTAATAAAATACTTTAAATAAATAAAAAAAATCGCTTTACTGTACAATAGTTGATAATATAAACAATTAATTTAAAAAAAGTGTTTTTATATGTGTTCGTAATTATATAAGTACGTAGCACTCATAGACGTCGTCTGTCCGTCCGTCTGTCTGTCTGTCCGCATGTAATAGCCTCAAAACTACCCAACCTAATGGTTTAAAATTTAATAAATCGAATCGCTCCGGAGTCGAGTAATTTTAAAAAAATTATGCAAATCGTATCAAAACTTAAAAATGTATTCATAAAGTTTTATTCATTCCATTAAATCCTATCATACGTAATCAATTCAATTATATTCCATGATAGGTAATGATTCTAAGTTGCCATGGAGATGACGCCTTATTTAATATGGAGTCATATTATTACCTTTATCCGTGTTTTAAATCGTAATAAATTTTGTATTCATGAATTTTTGCATAGATTGAAACAACCATTGCACCAAAATCTGAATATTTATAAAACTAGTTACAGTACGAACGCACCTCATTTTTACGTTTGTCTTAGAATTTTCGACTTGTTTTATTGTTTATCTTCTAAAATAAAAAAAATACCATAAACGGAAATATCAAGCTTCTATTATTTGTTTAAATGATTAGGTAATTATTATATAGTTCAGAAGATGAAAGAAGTAACAAATTAAAGGATTTGAATAATTACTTGATCTGTTCTTTCCTGAAAACGTATAATTCAAATTAATATTGCAGATTTTAATGAGGATTTTAGTATTTCCGATTTAAAAACATAACAATGATTAGATTATTGTCAAAATTAGTACATCAAACTTATGGATATTTACTGGTACCTCTTGACAAGTTTTGAACGTTTCTGTACTGTTAGGTTACCACCTAACATACAATCATTCTAAAAGGTATTTTAAGAATTATGAAGTTTTAAAGGTTGTAACACTTAAAAGAAACTCTCAAGCATTTTAACCACAAAAATCTCCCGAAACAAACAAAAAATAGACATTCGTAAAGAAATAAGGTATTCTTATATATTTTGTTAAATAAAAAGTTTTAGGAAGATTTCTTTACATATAAATTGTACCGAGCACTGAAAATTTTTCACATGCACATCTAATTCTGTCATCAAATTTGTCTTTATCTGCAAATTGTACATTGGGTTACCCCCTAATAGACAGTCATTCTAAAAGGTATTTTAATAATTATGAAGTTTTAAAGTTTGTAACACTTAATATTAAGTTAATTTAGGATGTTTTTAAAATATATTTCAAAATCAGTAGATTTTTAATTATAGCACAAGAACTACTGGATGAATGAGCTTTTACTTTGGATTCGCATATTGAAGATTGTATAAATTTATTTATGTGAAATATTCATTGCTTACAATTAATTTTTTTTTTTCAAAAATGTATTTCGAATGTATATACACATATATTACAGAATTCAAAATTCAGTATATTAGTAAAATTGTTCACTAAAAAGCTTACCTTCTCGATTCATTCCACAACCATAGTTTACTAAATGTTTCCTATATTAAACAATATTACATTTCTTTCCGTATCGAAATCTCTTTTTATTTGATATTGCGTAAATTCCCCCCTTATTACCCTTCAAATAATGTCTAGAATCACTTCCTGTATTTATTTTTTCTTCAAAAAACTTTGTTTAATTCCCCAAATCTTTAAGCCGAATTCATTCTATTAAAAGCATTTATAATTTTTATAGCATTTCTTTTTTTCCTTCGGTCTTTTTTTTTTTTTAATTCCATAACTCGATTTAGTGCTTAATACCGGCTCGAAAGATTTACTTTATGTTTATGACACGTTCAATAAAGAGTTCCACGACTTTGCAACCCGCTCATTGGTTAAATTAACTCTGCATTGGCAAAAACATCCCACCCCTCGCCGAGTTTAAAACGAGATGCTTCGGCACGCAGCACAGAATTTTAATAATTTTCAGTTGTCTTTAAAAACTATGCTGTTTGTAGAGAGAGTTATTGTGTCTTCGAATTCGTTCATTCTTCTAACATCGTAGTCTATTTGATATTTTTTAAAGATGACCGCGAAGCTATGAAAATGTTCTAAAACTTATCGTTAATATAAGTTAATAAAGTTTGTTCAACTCAGACGGCGTTTTCTCTTCTAAAATCTGCTACATTCACCAACCAGGCTGATTAAGCACGAAATACGTCTACCTTTTATAAACTATTTCACCGGAAAGTGTGATATTTACTTCAAAGTGTGTAGAATGATGGATTTACGAAAATGGAATAATTATATATATATATTCTGGTTTACATAAATCAGTATATTTGAATATCTTCATAAACTTTGCTCACCGAATAAATAATCTTCGTTCAAAAAAATTTAAATCTCAAAAATTTAAAATTGTACATCAACATGCACTCAAATATGGGAGTTCATTTTTGGTTAAATCTATCTTAAGGGGTCTCAGGACTCTTAATATTGGAAAAAGTGAAAAAAAGGACCATTTTCAACATTTAATATCTTAAAATGTATTTGATATTAAGACACAATTTTAAATATGAATGAAAGATACAAATATGTTCTTTCATTTCAAATATTTGAAAAATTGCAAGATGCAGAATTAGCATTTACAGGGGACTCATAACTGTTAGACATTTGACGAGCAGAAAATTGGCATAACAGCTTATGCGCACGATTACAAAATAAATATTGCAACTAGAATGAAAATTTTGGTGCCTACTTATACCTCAGATTATAATAATTACACTGAACCTAAATAAATTTGTATTTAAAGCATTTTTATATTTTTAATACAAAGTTCTATATAGCTAATGCAAAATTTAGAAAATTTCAACAATATAAACCCCTAAAAAAATATTTTCTTTTTACAATAAAAAGAAAATTTTAGGTTCTGTTTATACAGACTAACAAGAAACATATATTTTGAAAATTTCATGCAAAAATATTCAGAAGTTTTTGAGATATCGTGCGCGTTATGCCAAAAAACGTCATTTGGAGAAAAATGACTTCAAAGTTTTGGAAACACCGCTTCAGCTATTGAGCGAGTATAATTCCAAATGCCATAACTTCTGTTCTAATGGGAATTTCAAGATAACAATTAGATCAAAATATTCAGAAAACATAGAAGTTTAACATATAAAAAAATTTAAATTTCGAAAATTTTAGAGCTCTAAGAGTCCTGAGACCCCTTAAACATATAATGAAACTGGCATTTGTATATGCAATTATGAATGTTAAGCTACATCTCATTATAAGTTCAATACATAAAAAATATCAGTTCCTAATATATTTATTTTATATGTTTTTGCATATTACAACTTATTATAATTATCATTGTTATAAATTTATTTAGATTCTCCGTATACATTTATTGGGTAGAGTAGCAGAATATATTGTGCGCATAACTATGCTTCTTATAATAATAATAAAGGAGGAGCCTGATGCAATATAATAGAAGCGTAAAAAATACAACGTTAAAAGCACCCAAAATTTTAAATTTTAAGCATACCTGTTTCGGTAGCATATAGCATACCTTCCTCAGTACTAAGGATGGCGGAAATTTGCTCACATATAAAGGAGGGATGGGGATTTTTTCCCCTCACTACTTCGGTTCCATCTCCCATCTATTTTCCTATTGGCTGCTACCTGCAATTCTCTGTTTTCCTATTGGTCAATAAAGCTTTATCTTGAATCCCCATCTCTCCTGTATATGTGAGCAAATTTCCGCCGTCCTTAGCACTGAGGAAGGTTTGCTATATGCTACTGAAACAGGTATGCTTAAAATTTAAAATTTTTGGTGCTTTTAACGTTGTATTTTTTATGATTCTAATATGCTTCTTATATTTTAATAATTTGAAAATACGTCTTTTATAGTTAAATTTCATTATGGACAAGTGTATTTATGTTTTTATGATACATTGAAACTTAAGATTAATAATGTTGTTAATTTAATTACATATATATATATTTTTAATATTTTTATGACTAATAATATATATATTATTATTTTCCTAGTAAATTGTTAGGTAAGGCAGATGGTTGAATTGAGTGCATTGGCCTCAATAAAATAATTTTGCTGCTTCTATTTAAATAATATGAATATCTAATAGAAAAAGATCCAGATTTATTTTTCTGTTTCATGAAATTTAAATATGTTTTATTGTACTTTAATATTATTTCGTGCGTATTTTCTTTGCTCTATGTGTTAAAATTCTGTTGTCTAAGAAAACATCTAGCCGGGGGAAATGACGTACAAAAAATGTCTGTGATGTATTATTTTTTTTACATTTTTTTAAACGGTTTCGAAATTATTCTTTATAATCGGAGCATTAAGTAGGTTGTCCTCATAAGTACCTTCTGTGATAAATTTGAACGAAATTCGGCAAGCATTTTTAAGTTACGAACGACGAAAGGTTTTAATATCCATCGTAGCTATATATGTCCGGAGTGTAATATTACGCTGTGTATTAGCCTTCGTTTCGCTCAGAAAATTATGCAAAAAAGTTTAAAATTTTGATGTTTGATAATATAAAGGCAACAATTTTAGTAATTTCAGCTCTGTACTTTAAATTGTTAAAGAAATGATTTTGAAAAAAAAAATGAAATAAACACTACGTGTTTTTGCTGTTAAGAGGAAATGGTAATTTCATAATATCATATTATTTTTAAGAATATTACTCATATATTGCTCATAATAATTCAGTTGCATTTTAACAGTGAATTAAAAGCACATTTTGCAGAAAAAAAAATTAAACTACGCGTTTCTTTAAAAGGTTTAAGAAATTAATATAAATTAATACCTCTTAATTCCTACTACTTTTTCATGTATTTTCAACTTTAAATAATTTATTATTATTATTATTATTATCATTATTATTGCATTTATTAAAATTTGTTACATAAAACTGTGCATTGATTTTTATTCAACATTAATATTACATATTATATATATATATATATATATATATATATATATATATATATATATATATTTTTTTTTTAACTATGATATATAGTGAAACATAATGACATATGATGCCTTTGCCCTTAATTGTATTTGTAGAAAACAAAAATAAAATCTATAATGATAATTCCATGAACAGATTTATCACCACCTTAATAGAGAACACAAAGAGATACTAAAAACGTCTATCTTAAAAACAAAACTTGATCATTTTAATTTATTAAAGAGAAAAAAATAAATAATGAGAAAAATACCTTTATATTTCTGAAAAACAACTCCTTGAACTGCAATCATGTACATATTGCCCACATAGCAACATAGCATATTACACATATATCAGTATTAACCCTCCGAGCGTCTTGCAAAAGGGTAAAATTGTAATGTTGTTTTCTTTGCATTTTGTTTTAAATGCTAAGAAAATATTATTTTTTCAACATTATAAAAAAACTCAATTACAAATATGAATGTAATCCTTGAGAGTATCAATCATTCTTCAATGTATTTAAAATTCATTAAATCTACAGAATTATATTAACTTAAATATTGCTTGTATTGCTGTGAAACCTGGAGCTTAGTGAACGGAATATTACTCCCCAAACACTTAGAGGGTTTTAAGATACAGTTTTAATATTTTAACAACAGGAGAAAAAAGTTAGAGCTATAATTAAAGCTAATAAAAAAATAATCCAAATCATAAAAGAATCCAGTTTAAATCATTTATTTTGTAAATCAATATACAACGTTTTTATAATTTTAAGAAGGTTCATTAGATTTTTTTTTACGCTATTGCATTAATATACTTACGCTTTAACGATTATATACTTCGAATGCAAATAAAAAAAATACCATTTACCGATACATTTTTAAAATATTAATTTTTAAACATATTTAGAAAGCGGAAAATAAGGATCATCTCAGAGAAAAATGAATAGCAAAATAATTAGTGTGATCATTTAGTACGTGGCATTTCAAAAACAGTACTGTTTTTGTTAATCAGATTATTGTGTTACGAAAACTTATATGTAATTACAAACGTTGATTTTAATTTCAACAATTTTTGGGGGTATGTTGTATAAGAAAAGAACGATTTTTATGGAAAATATAAATCCATTATTAATTATATAAATCCACATATATTGCTTTATGACGTTAAATTATATATATACTACTACATTCTTACAATGTTATTTAAAGTGAGCGCACTTTTATAATATGGTACTGAAATGTATCTTTAATAATTGATATGTATAAGTTTGTTTATATGTGAACAAAAAATATTAATTACTCAAGATGCAAAATAAAATGTACATAAGGAATAAAAGAATTATTCTAATTTATGTAATATATATATATATATATATATCGTAGAAAAAAATTAAAGCAACTTCAATTCATTATTACATTTTTAACAAATGAATTTTAAAATTAGTTATTTATATTAAGTAATACTTACTACTTATACTATAGTGGTGTAAAATTTTGTCTCACATGCTTCATTTTCTAAAAGAAAGTTTTTCCGAATTTATGTTTACAACTTTACAACAGTTTGCTTATCATAAATTTGGGCATCCACTTCCATTTTACCGATTTTTTTTTTTTTTACGTGATTGACACTTTACTTTTTTCATTTAAGGAGATGGCGGACGTTTAATAAAATTTCTTATAATTTTCATAATAGAGATTTGAAATTTTGTGCAAATATACATTTCACCATAAGTATATACAACACCTTAAAAGATATTTCCAATCTTATTATAATAATATCCTTTTTACAAATTTTAAATTTTAAAACGAAATTTTAAAATGCTTCTTGCGTCTTAATTTTTTAGATATTTCGTCAATTTTGGATTTTAATCACGTAAAACTTTATTTAAAACAAATCTGTGTATCGATTTATTAATCCTTTAAATAATTAATTTTTTAGAGATATTTTTCAGAATTTCATATCGTTATTCATCAAATTCCTGCCTTATAATAAGTTATAAAACAAATTTAATTGTATTAGTAATAGTCGAATTTTAAAATGCATATATAGATTCGTTTAAGCAATATCAAGATTCTTCCTTATCAGTTTCATGAACTTTGATAAAAAATTAAGACGCATAGAACATTAAAAAAAAAAAAAAAAAAAAAAAAAAAAAAAAAAAAAAAAAAAGCTGAAGCATTACTATTGAGAAACACATATATAAAGTATATTAGAAGGCCAAAAATCGTTTGTGAACAAAATTAAAACACTTGTAACTTTGCGTAAAATAAACGCATCTTCATGCGGTTTTCCGGAAATGACGTAGTACAAATAGGAGAATAATAATACACATAAAAAGAAATGTCGATTATCTGGTTGATTTTTGCTCAGATAAAGGTACACGGTCCCTTTAAAGAGCACATACTTGCGCTTATACACAAAGTAGTTGTAGTGTAAAGGAATATCAATTATGTTAGATGCAAATATCGTTTTTAATAAAGCGTCGAATTAGTTGATTATAAGAAGACATAGATGTTTTGCTTAATGTTACTTTAACATTTCAATATACTAGATAAAAATGAATAAATTTTGTATTCATTTTGCTGGTACATCTGTATACCTTACTGTTAGGCGGCAATTAATGTCATGTGAGAATTGTAAAATTTTTCACTGTAAATCTTTTCCGTTCTAAACATTGCTAATTTATATTACCCAGATTTTAAATAATTGATTTATTTTTACTTCTGCATTAAATGAAATCAGAAATTTTAGTCTGGATGCTTAAGGATTTGGTAATATATATATATATATATATACTTAAGGCTGTTTTCTAAATCCAAAGGAACTATTTTCCGACAATCAAAAATGGTCAATGGTCAAATGGTCAATACCTAAAGACATTGAATAATTAAATACGCGAACGTACTATTCGGTAAAATTTCACTACAATGTTATACTAGCCTAATTAAAATGACATTTAAATATTTTGGAAAAGTAAAAGTTAGTTGCATTTCGAAGTCAGGGAAGCAGTACAAGAGCCTATGTATATATATTAGCCCATGTTCTCGCATCAAAACTCTCATATGAACAAATCAATAATAAAATACTCTAAAAACACTTTTAAAGGAAACCGTAAGAATTTATTTTTCAAATGCACTTTTCTGATATGTCTTCGTCTTTGAAAATTGTTCCAAAGATTTCGGAACACATTTTCTATATTTTATGCAACACATTTTGTAAAATCTCTGAAGACGTACAACTGTGTCAGTCCTGTATCAGCTCTGTAGATTTTGTCCGAACATTTTCCGAAAAACTGGAATTTAAACCGGAAAATTTACGCATCTTTTGAATTAAAAGTGCATTTCTTAAAGAAAACATATTACTTGTAACAGATATACCGTGACATGTGTTCTAGGAAAAAAATATTTTTACAGCATTAATAAAGACAAGATATTTTTTATACATGCATATATAAAAAATCCATATTTACAGTTATCACAGTTATCTGTTCTAAATAGAAGATATTTATTTGTGGGTATTGTCCAAAAATTACATATTTGGGTAAAATGACATACCTTATATTTCTTAATATAGCCTTTAGAGGACATCACTTAATGATACATAGTTATGTTGTGGAATTGATCACCAACGACAAACATTTAATGGTGATGTTTTCAAGTTTATATTTTGTATTACTTACGCTTAAATTGTTCACACCTTCATCAAGGAATGCTTGGGTTTTTTTTGAGCTAATTTACGTCTATTCATTTCAGTGATTAGCAATCTGAAGTATCACGTGAGGACATATTTATTTTTAAATTGTTTACTGTATATGCAAAAATTTATAAATCTATGTGATCTCGAATACTGCATCTGTATATACAATATGGTAATTGTAAATAAAATGACACACCAGGTTTTTAGAAATGGAATATATACTTTGAATCCAGACATCTTTACTGGTCATGTTTTCTGTATTTCAGTTGAGACTGAAAACCTGCAAAAAAATAAGGATAGGAACGACAGAAGGACAGATTCACCCAACCGGGGCGCCCACCAAATTTGGCATAGGCTCAATGCCCCGGAGTAAAATCCCCTATACCATCCACGACCACACAGCTCAGGAAACGGGCCCGGAAAAACAGCGGCAATGAATAAAATAATTTTTCAATAGAATCAGCGAATTTCGCTGAAGATAACCATAAAATAAGTGCATGGGCCAACTTGGCACTGAAAATATGAAATCAAATTTAAAAATAAATTTTACAGATGGCACAGACATACCTGCGCTGTGATGATAACTAAAAACAACTTGAAAGGTTTCTCTAAACAAAGCCTCTTAACTCAAAAAAAAAGAAAAAAAAAGTTTAATTAGTGCATGACAAAACTCTATAAAGCTATGCTTAATGTACAAATTTTTAAACAGGTATAGTCCCTGAACGGAGAATAAGTCTATACAGAACATCATAGTTCACTACATGATACATGAAAAGTAAATGTCCAACAGTCCTCAGTTAGCCAAAACTTGTAGACCGTATATAAGGAAACTGATGTCTTTACAATGTCAGCAATGATAGTGTTCAAAATGTCTCTGTAAACAAAGGATTCCAATATGACGTAGAAGCTTGAAGAAAGATTGTTTGATTAGAAAACACTTGATTCATTATTCTACTTGTAAATTCAAAAATACCACAATCACACATGGTTGATAGCAATGCAACAAAATCAATAATGCTGAATAAATACCTTAATAAAATTGTCAATTGGAAAGTTTTTAAAATAGTTTTTAAAACACCAGTTCTTGTTAAAAAGAAGACTCGTGAACGAATTACTGTAAAGCACTGAATAATTACTTGAATTTCCACCATACAAGAACCACGCCTAAAAGACGTGTCTTACAAATGAATAGTGCTTATTAGGCTGTTCATAATTCTTACTAAGTTTTATATAATTAGCATTTGCCAGAACAACATATCCGATGTTACATTCTATTACAGTCCTCAGTTGACCACAACTTGTTAGTCCGTTTATAAGAAACTGAAAAGTCTTTACAATGTCAGCAATGAAAGTGTTCAAAAAGTCCCTTTAAACAAAAGATTCGAATGTGACGTAGAAGCTCGAAGAAAAATTATAGAGTAAGAAACTCGTGATTGATTATTTAACTTGTAAATAAAAAAAAAAATATATATATATATATGCACACATATATATATATATACCACAATCACATATGGTAAGGACAATGCCACAAAACCAAAAAATGCTGAATATTTATCTTAATAAAATTGTCAATTGAAAAGTAAAAAAAAAAAAAAAAAAAAAAAAAAAAAAAAAAAAAAAAGTTTTTAAGATAGTTTTTATTAAAACACCAGTTCTTCGTTAAAAATGAAGACTGATGAATTATAACTGCATAACACTGAATAATTAATTAAGTTTCCGTCAAACAAGAATCACACCTAAAAGACGTATCTTATAAATGAATAGTACTTGTTAAGCTGATTATAAATCTTTCGGAGTTTATCATAATTAGAGTTTGCCAGAACAACATTTCTGATGTTCCATTCTATTGAGCGGTGTCGAATAAATGATAATCTGTATGGTATTAATGGACATTTGTCAAACAAAAAATGCCTCACGTCGCCTCTCTTCCCACAGTTACACTTGTCGTTTTCCCTCCTGCCAATCTTATGTAAAAGAATTGGGAAAGAACCATGGGCTGTTATATAATATACACTGATTTGTGAATCACACAGGTAATCCAAGCTGACTCTCGGTATAATTGCAAAAGTATCACGCCCCTTAGTACTCTTGTTCCAATAACTTTGCCATTCTTTAATCAAGGTCTTTTTAATATGCAAATTCAAATAACTTTGCGGTATTTAAATTTCTATTTCCTTGTCGTATACGTCATCCTGGATTACTGATTTTGCTAAATAATCAGCTCTTTCATTTCCGGTAATTCCCACATGGGCCTTCACCCAAACAATATGTAACATCTTGTTATTCATAAGTCTTAAATTTGTAAATATTTTATATAATATCTCATCTGTTGGAAAGAGTCTCTGCATGGCACTATATGAGGATAGGCTATCTGTATAAAGGTAGAAATTATTAAACTCTGTAGAACGGCACCAGTCTATTGCCTACGAAATTGCAACCAATTCAGCTTGATAGATTGTATTGAAACTTCTCAGCTTAATTCTCTGTTCATAAATTCTATTATCCTTCAGGGTTACTGTAAAAGCCGATGACCTTCCTTGTAACATTTTTGATCCGTCGGTGAAGATAATTGGGGGATTTATCCTTGGAACAACTCGAGTAACAGGATTTATAAAATTTATGTGGTGCTTTTCATAGTAATTGGGATACTCGTAGCTATGTATTTTCCTCCCCAACTTCGAAGCATCTATTTTTTGATTATCTATTTCGATTGAATCTACACCCTTTAAGATTCTATATTTTAATGCCGAACCTGAGAATTCCAGAAGAATAGGAGGTGCTCCCGCCAAAACACAGAGTGCATCTGTAGATACTGATCTGTATGAACGAACTATGTATAATAAACATATACGTTGGCAGGATGAGAGACGCTGAAGTCCATGACATCGCAAATCTGTAAACCATACCTCATGGCCATATGAAATCTTTTTCTTTAATACAGTAAAATACCATACCTTCAAATATTGCAAAGTGATTCCAATGTCACGTAATCTTGTCTTTCTCATGTTACACGTAAAATAAGTAACCTTAGATCTTATCATGTCTAAGTGCTCGAGCCAATCTAATAAACTGTCCAACTTGAATCCTAGGTACATTATATTGTCCTTGACTGGAATACTTCTTCCATATAGCCGAAAGAGTGGACGTCTGTTCTTTAACGTCCTTGTTCCGAACATAATAGCAACTGTCTTCTCTAAATTAATATTTAAATTATGGTTACCACAAATCGTAGCAAATGCCAATACTTTCTCAGTAATCTTATGTTCCAGAGCAGACCGAGTATTTGCACCTTCGACTACAATTGAGTCATCCGCATATGAAATTAAATCCATATTCAAATCTCTTGATCTTTTTAAAATAATGTCTGCCACTAGAAGCCAGATCAATGGCCCCAAAACAGGAACCTTGTGGACATCCAAAGAAAATTCTAAGCCATGTAATGCCAGTTAAAAATTTGAATCCTATAAGTCTAAATGAAATGAAACTCTTTAGAATATCTTTCAAATATAAATAGATGGGTAAGGCATCAATAATATGAGAAACTATTGACCAGTCCAAAATGTCAAATGCACCAGAGATGTCAAATGACACCGCAGCACAATAATTAAAAATCTGTAACTTTTCCTTCACCATCTTCTTAAGTGATTCTAACGCTGGGTTCGTACTTCGTCCTTCTCGGAAACCATGTTGATTATCATCAAAATAATAAGAAGATTCTAATATTGTAATAACTCTTATTTTTATCAAACGCTCATACACCTTACCCAAAATTGGAAGTAAAGAAATCGGTCTGTACGAACGGGGCTGATTAGCAGGTCTATTTCTCTTCCTGAAGAAAATAATTACGCCTTTTTTCCATGCCTGGGGGAAGTGACCAAAACGCAAACATGTATTATATAAATTAAGCATTAAATTACTAAAAGTTTTACAAAGAATTTTAACAATTATTGCATCTATGTTATCGTAACCAGGTGCTTTATTATTATTCTGTTGATATAGTACAGTTTTAAGTTCCCTTTTTGTGAATGGATGAAATTTTGGTGAAGAACCGAAATCGCTGTTTCTTACATGTGCATGTACTTCTAGGGGGATTTCCTTTACTCGAAAATGTTCTGACATAAGTAAGCTTGCCACATTATCATAATCGTCAAAAACTTCTGATTTCTCTAAAGTTGAGAAAGCCATATCAGAGGGATTGAACTCCTTACCCGACACATACTTATAAAGATTGCCATATGCTTCATTTGTTTTTCTACAAAAATTCGTCCAACCATCCTTCCTAGCCTTTCTCAAATTACGCTTATATCCTATTCTGGCAGAAATAAATGCTTCTCTATAGTGATCATTCTCAAGGTTTCTTCTGTGTCTTTTATATAAAGCATTAACTTTATTTCTCTCTATTTTCAACTCCAAGGTATACCGATTTATACTTGGTTTATGTGTTACTGTGCCAAGCTTGAAACAGCGATTCATCACATGAATCAAATAGTCATTAAAATTATTCATCCAATCTTCCAAAGCATCAATGTTGGTCACTCTCTCCAATGAAGTTAACAACAAGTCGTATTTTACACCAAATACACGGTTAAACTTCTGCAGTGGATTATTCTTTGTTTTATATCTTATCAATTTTCTTTCCACTATATTCAAATTAAGCTTAAAACATATATATTTATGGTCTGAAAATGAATAGAAGGTATCATCTACCATCCAGTTTTGTAGGTATGGAAGGACATCCAGGCCGGCTAGAGTTAAATCCGGACGACCCTTTCTGTCATCGTGAACATATGTATAGGGAGCTCCAGGATCATTCACCAAGCGTAGGTTACTTATCATCAGGTATTCTAAGTATATCTCTGTTTTTTTTATTCTCCCTTACATAGCCCAAAGAATTCAACTGCACATTGAAATCTCCATACACCAGTAGCCTTGAACAGTTTGTAAAATAGTTTATCCAGCAGGAAAGGTCTGCATCCAAATTTCCCGACGGGGCAGCATACACTGAGCCCAATACTATAGGACCTTGTTCAAGAGTTAATGTTATGAAAACACTATTATCGGTTATTAGGCTTTTCACATATGCAATGGATTTGTTAGTAGAAATTATACAGGCAGAGCATTTAAAAGAGGTGAAACACAACCAGTCTGGATATAACCCAGGAACTTTACCATTGTACACATAAGGATCCTGACAAAGAAAGAATAAAATACCATGCTTATCAGCGTAACGAACCAAATTATCGTTAGCCTCGGAGCAATGGTGAAGGTTGATCTGACAAAATGTCAGAACAGAAAAGACAGAAGTAACCGAAGTGGGGACCGTTACAAGCGCTTAGGGAGAATACTCTCCCTATAACGCTTAAAACAAGGGCAGTCTACACTATCAGCTCTATGAGCTGTGTCCAAGTCTTTCTCTTCATTGAAACAGTTCACACACGATTCCGTTTCTACATCACATTCCTTAATATTATGATCCACTGCGCACTTGGCACATTTCTGGTCGTCATTACATTTCGATGCCAAATGACCGTAAGATTGACATCTGTAACAACTTATTATTTGCACATATTCTACGACCCTATAGCCCCACCCTATAGCTGAGAGGTTCTGCTCTCAAAGCTGGTAGACGGGAGGCGCTGGGTTCGAACCCAATCGCGCCCGTCGGCCTAATCGTTCGGAGTTTTCGTGGTTTTTTTCGAACCGTGGATTTCCATGCGTTAATACGGATTAGGTTCCCTTAGAAAGACCTCCACGGAAGGCACTCCCCCCAGGGCCCATATCCCTCGTGTAGATAATTGGCCGTCAACAATCAACCATCTACGACCCTATATCTCTCAAAATTAATGCATAATCTCTTACGATCTAACAAATAAAAAAACACTCATAATCCATATCCAATATCCAATTCATCTTTCCCATCTTAGTGTTAAATTTCCGAACAACCTCAATCTCAAAATCATCCTCAAATCCACCTGCCCTCAATATACCATTTACTGTCTTAGTAATCTCCTCCTTCTCTATATCTGGGTCCAAACTCAAAAGTAGTATTCGACTCCTTCGCCTTCGTGCCATTGTCACTGTTACTTTCTCCTCCTTATCATTCATCAATTTCCTTAATTTGTCTGAATCCGGCCGAGTTTGGACATTTATAATCAGCTGTCCAGCCTTAGTCGGGACAACATCTGTCAGTACTGGAAAATCCTCCGTTTCCTTTGAAACTCTCCTCAAGTCACCCCTTACTCTATTAACATTCATTTCCGCTCCCTCCTTTAGCGCCACCACCATCGTATAACTACCATCCTTCCATAACAGTTTCTTTCTTATTGACTTGTCGCCCAAACGCCCAGAAAATAACTCTGATCCTCCTGTTCTTCTTCTTTGTGTCAAAGCTTCCTATGCCTTACTATCTGTCACCATAGTCTTAATTTTTGCCTCATTTGCTACACATTCTCTGTGAGCCTTAACTAAGCGCCGGGATACATAGTCGTGACACTTTTTGACAATTCCCATTATATCTTCGTCACCTTGCCTCCTCCACTCTTCGTCTGTTGTGCCTCCAATACTTCGTACAAATAGGTGTTCACCTGCTGAATTGAAGAGGGAAATTGCTGAGGGCATGTGAAAAGTGGCGGATTAGGTATAGATAGGCTGTTGTGTATAGAACTTTACAGCAACGACAGCAACACAAGTTCTATACACAACAGCCTATCTATACCTAATCCGCCATTTTTCACATTTCCAATGTCACCTCATTCATTCCAGCGCCAACATTATCTGTTTCGGATACTCGAGACTATGATTTTTTTTTTCAACAGGCATCAGCTTTGACTTCATCATCTTCTTTTATCAGACCACTCTATTTGCCTCCACTTCATTGTCCACCACATGTTAGATCATCCTCTAAAATGAGGAAGCATGAAGGTGTACTAATCTGTTCTAGTATCCAAATAATATTTAAAATTTAATTTGTAAACAATAGATTTTTTTCATTTTATGTATCATTTGAAATCAGATATTATGAAGTGACATTTATAGCATTGCAATTTGCTACTGTAATGCCACTTATGAGTATCATTAGAATGACTGCACGGCAGCAATAAAATATGTACAGTATAATATGTACACTAAATATATATATATGTACATACGTATATATATATGTACACTAAAATATGTGCAGTAAAAAATATGATTGTTTAATTGTATTGTGAAGCATTGTATTATAATTTAAGATTTAAAATATTTACACTAAGTTCATTAATTGCACTGATCATTTGATAAATTTATTTTGGTAAGTACTTCAACATTCAGTTCAAGTCAATGCGTTATATTAATGGAATTATTCCAAAATTATTGATGAAAAAATACTAAATTGCGAATATAGGAGTTCCTGAGCGAGCTTTAAATTCAGTTGTGTATGGTAACAGATTAAGAAAAGATAATATCTGCAGGAATCAAATGCCTTTAAGAAATAATTACTATAAAAAAGTAATAACGCAAATTAGGTGAGGCCATCCATATTTAATTACCCCAACATATATCCAATACACAACAAATGTCTAAAGTTGCATAATCCTTTCAAAAGTATCTGACATGCACTTTCTTATAAAGAAGTTTCACACTAAAATTAGATACAAACTATATTATTTACAGGTGATATAGCGAGTATAGTAATCATTGCACAGAAATTACATATGTATCTCATCATACAAATGTCTTCCAATAATCGACTGCGTGCAACTCAAAAAACATTTTCTGACCTTTTTGAGTATACATCCATCCTAATGAGAGCTGGAGTAGAGAGTATGATCATTGGTCACATAATTTTCATTTTATGCCGATAAAATATCTTTCCTTAGGCTATCAATTTTTTTCTTCTAGGGAATAAATTGAATGAGATATTGAAATATAAAAATAAAGACGAAATATAACATTAAAACACGTTTTTGTTGGAATTCTGCCCTCAAAGTTAAAAAATATAAATATATTGTGAATTTGTATGAATGAATATCGGACATATTAGAATGAACATTTTGGTTTATATATGTGCGTTTGTCTAAAAAAGGAGAAGATAATTACCATTTTTTTTGCTGCAGTGAATCTTACTAAATTATAAAATGTACACTTCATCTTCTTTTTAGTGATGCTACAATGCTTTAAAAATATTTAAATCAAACTTTTTTTTTTTTTTACTTTAAAAAAATTAACAATAGAATCAGCCGATAATTGCAATAGTAAAAAAGTAAAAAGAAATAATAAAAATTTCTTCCTCAGCTCGAGATTTTTTAGTTCTATCATCAGTCCGTTATTTTACAATACATATATCTTTATGATGAAAAATGAAACTAATTACTTTTATCGTAATGTAATAACAACGTAATTAAGTAAAACATAGATGTAAAAATAGATGTAAAAATAGATGTAAAATAGAAGTATAGAAAAATTCAGTTATCTGAAAGTTCAATACAAACTGAATTATATGTATTAAAAAATTACGAAAACTGAAAATTCATGAAATGATGAATAATGTCTTTTTCTTTAATTTTTAATAAAAATAACACTACAACAAACCACTAACAAAACAACAATAAGTAACACTAACAAAACAACCTTGTCTAGGTCTGCTTTTATTTGTCCAGTATGTTTCCATTCAATATCAGAAATACCTCACGTAAACAAGATATTCCAAATCCTTACGAAACACGAAGACATTAAAATGATTATACGAAAACATGGTGGTAACTTGTATAAGATTTGGGAAGAAAATTTCCCTCCTTGTTCATATTTCGTATAATGGTTGTTAATGTAATTTTATTACTGGAACCAAATATTATAGCTTGCAATATGTACTTTTTATACGTACCTTAATTTTATCGATTTCATTGGTTAAGCAATAAAAAAACAGTTTTTATTCATAAGGATTATTATGCAATCAAATACATTATATGTTTTAATATAATTCCAAACATTAAGGTGGTTCAGAAATTCCCTGCCATACAAAAGCGAATTTTTCTGGTACATTTACGGACTCATTTTTAAACACAAAGGATTACAGTTGGCAGGACTGACTTATTGAAGTGATTTTTAATCTAATGATATATTAATTTTTTTATAGATAAATTACTTATCTAGATAAAATCCATTGGTGTCACGTACGATAGATTTATTATTTTCCCTAAAATGTCGTGCCTTGAAATTATGTTCAAAATGCGAACTTAGACAATATTTTCTCAAGAATCTTTGTCATTTACCATAAAGTGGAGACGCTATTGGTTTACATAGTTTCTGAATAAGAACACTTGGCAATTCCATGCGTTTCCGATAAAAATTTATTCACAATAGAATTCACAATATTAATAATCAAAGTCAGGGTACAATGTCCTTTTTACGGCGAAACCACCTTTAGCCGGTATCGCCAAATCGGGGAATCACCAAATAGGATTATTTCATCTAAAAGTTTGAGTTAACTTTTATGGGTCGAACAACATTCAAATGTGAAAGTAGGGGGAATCGACAACCGGAAAATAAAACATACTCACTAAGGACGAGATAAATGGCAGGGAATTGCACCATGATTTTGATCTCGAATTACTTTATTCATCTTTTAACTGATTCCTCAATGAAAGACAAAATCATGTGCAAAATTCTCAAACTTAGAAATTTAATAACTATGTCAATTTTTGTAGTACAGATGTCAAACTTTTTGGGTTATATCTGTTAAGATATGTGTAAACTTTTACTAAATATAACTATAGGGACTGGGGGATCGTATAAAAAGTTAGATTTCGTATATTTTTAAAAATTGATTTTTTACTTTAAATAATGCCACAACATGAATATTTACCTCATTTTAAACGTTTTTGTAATTGGAACTATATGTCTACGACCAACGGTTGAGAAATTAAAGGTCGGCGATAGATAACATATTACACCCTGTATAAATAAATTAATTAATTTATTAATTGATATAGGGAGAGTGTGAACTAATAGTAGGAATTGAAAAATTGGATGCTTGAAAAAACATCGTGTCATTTGTTGCTGTTAAACAAAATGAATCTTTAAAAATATTGCCTTATGCAATCTAATCACTTTATTTAAATATACATTTTTCTTTCAAAAATATAGATAAAATCACAGAAAAGTGAAATATATCTAGCATGAAAAAGAGCGTTATTGACTTACGGGCATATTAAAAAGTCAAGTGATGTGATTGATAATGGTCCGTGACGTACTTTAAATTGATTTTATAATTTATTAAACGGAAGCTAAATGTTGAAGCTTATACCGAGGGAAAATATGAAAATTATGATTAATTTGAAAGAAAATTGCTGTTTTAATGCAGACATAAAATGTAATATTTAGAAAAACCTTGCACTTTCTTTCGTAAATTATAAAATTAAAATCGGTGTTTAAAATAGGCACAGTACTTAAAACTTTGTAAACACTACAAGAAATTTTTGTTTTTATATTTAAATTTATAACCATTAAACTAGTAACATAATTATTAAACTAGTAACGTAAATACAAATAAGTGTAAAAGTCTTAACTGCGTCTACTAATAACCATATCAAAATAATATACAGGGTGCAACATGTTATCTATCGCCGACCTTTAATTTTTCAACCGTTGGTCGTAGACATATAGTGTAAAATACAAAAACCTTTCAAATGAGGTAAATATTCATGTTGTGGCATTATTTAAAGTAAAAAATCATTTTTTTTAAATTACGAAATCTAACTTTTTATACGTTCCCCCAGTCCCTATAGTTATAGTTAGTAAAAGTTTACACAAATCATAACTCATATAGCAGAAAAAGTTTGACATCTGTACTACAAAAATTGACACATTTATTAAATTTCAAAGTTTGAGATTTTTGCTCATGATTTTGTCTTTCATTGAGGAATCAGTTAAAAGATGAATTTTATACAAAAATGTGAGCAAAAATTCTGTGTGTGTGTGTATGTAAATTTTATCTTTAAAACGATTCTAACGATTTTGATTAAATTTTGCACCCTACCGTTTTCGGGCACAAAAAGTTCAATGGGATGGGTCACGTGTTCGAGAAAATTCGATTAATGGATCATAATGGGTCATAATGGGTTAGGGTGAAGATAATTATATCTAAAGAACGGCTCAATAGAATTTGACTAATTTTTTTATCCATTTGCGGGCACGAGAAGACTATTAGGTTAGGTCACGTGTTCGAGAAATTTCGATTTGTGGGTCATTTTTGGTTCACTGTGGGTCAAGCTATTTTTATCTAAAAAACGGCTCTAACAATTTTCATTAACTCTATATTCTACAGTTTTGGATTACGGGAAGAGAATTGGGCTAAGTCACATGTTCAGGAAAATTCGATTAGTGGGTTATTTTGGGTCACAATGTGTGAGGGTCAGGCTAATTGTATCTATAAAAAGGCTTAAACGATTTTGACAAAATTTTGTATTCTATCGTTTTCGGGCTCGAGAAGACCAGGGCTAGGTCGCATGTTCAAGAAAAGTCGATTAGTGGGTCACAATGGGTCAGGGTCAAGCTAATTGTATTTAAAAAGCAGTACAAAACATTTTGACAAAATTTTGTATAATACCGTTTCCGCGAATGATAAGACCATTGGGTAGGGTCGCATGTTCAAGAAAATTCAATCAGTGGGTCATTTTGGGTCCTAATGGATCAGGATCAAGCTAACTGTATCTAAAAAACGGCTAAAACGATTTTGATAAAACTTTGTATTACACAGTTTCTGGACAAGATAAAACGATTGGGCTGCGTCGCATGCTCAAGAAAATTCTAGTAGTGGGTCATTTTGGTGATAATGGGTCGGGGTCAAGCTGACTGTATCTCAAAAGGTTTTAACGATTTTGACAAAAAAAATTTTATACCGTTTCACAGTACAAAAAGGCCATTGGAATAGGTCACATATTCGATAAATTCCGGTTAGTGGGGCATTTTTCAATAACGTGGGTCAAGCTTATTTTATCTAGAAAACGACTAACGATTTTCACTAAATTTCGTATTCCATCGATTTCAGGCTCGAGAAAAGCATTGTGTTAGGTCGCATGTTCCAAAAAATTCGATTAGTGAGTCATTTTGGATCAATATGGCTCAGTGTCAAGCTAATTCCATCTAAAACGGCAAGAATGATTCAGTGGGAATAATATATCGTGGTAAACACAAAGTTAATTTTGACCGAGCTTAGCTCGGTCACTCCTGTTAGTTAAGGTAATTCGAGATCGAAATCATTGTGCTATGTTCTTTTTACGGCAAAACCACATTTAGCCGGTATCGCCAAATCGGGGTATCACCAAACAGGGTTATTTCATTTAAACATTTAAGCTGACATTTAGGGGTCGTATAGAAAGCGAAGAAGGAAATATTGAAATTAAACAGAAAAATAAATATTAATTTATTATAATATCAGAAAACGGTTTACTATAAAAATAAATACATAAAACGCCGGAATCTATTATAGATACTGCTCAAAATCTTCTCCATTGGTGGCAATGCACAATTGAATGCGTGACAGTACTGAGTCCTGGACATGGACGCGTTAGAGGATAGCAGGTGTGCAAACTGTGCGATAATCAAAAGGATGATGCGATCTGAAAACCTCCACATCACCCAGACAGTACGAGACGTGTGGTGCAGTATATGGGGAACCTAGATTGTTGGACCCATCTTTTACGATGGGACCTTAACGGGCGATCGTTACCTGCAGCTGCTACAAAACACGACACGTGACTGGTATGAATAGCTGCCTCTCCGACATGCATGCCGGGTGTGGTGCATGACAAGATGGGGCTTTCCACATAAAACTTCCGGGCGTATCTGGTCACCGAATTCAGCCAACAGATCCTTAGATATGTTGGTCGAGTAGAGTGGCCACCGCCTTCACCGGACTTGACTCCCATGGACTTCTACCTCTGGGATTACATCAAGGCATAAATCTACGTGACTAAGACTACTTTTATGGTTTATCTGAAGCAGCGCATCATCCTTTTGATTGACTTACAGTTTTCAAACCTGCTACGCTCTAACGTGTCCAGGACTCAGTACTGCCACGCATTCAGTTGTGTATTGCCACCAATGGAGAACATTTTGAACAGTATCTCTAATAGATTCCGGCGTTTTATGTATTCATTTTTTATAGTAGACCGTTTTCTGATGTTATAATAAATTTATATTTATTTTTCTGTTTAATTTCAATATTTCATTCTTCTCTTTCAATACGACCCCTAAAAGTCAGCTCAAATTTTTAAATGAAATAACCCTCTTTGGTGATACCCCGAATTGGCAATACCGGATAAAGGTGTTTTTACTGTAAAAAGGACATATCACTGAGATTTTGATCTCGAATTATTTTAATTCATCTTTTAACTGATCCCTCCTTAAAAGACAAAATCATGTGCAAAAATCTCAAACTTTGAAATTTAATAACTGTGTCAATTTTGTACTACAGATGTCAAACTTTTTGCGTTATATGTGTTATGAAGTATGTAAACTTTTACTAAATGTAACTATAGGGACTGGGAG
Organism: Maratus speciosus; assembly: GCA_963932465.1. Classification (NCBI taxonomy): domain Eukaryota; kingdom Metazoa; phylum Arthropoda; class Arachnida; order Araneae; family Salticidae; genus Maratus; species Maratus speciosus. The sequence continues at coordinate 186,455,661 of OZ010800.1, forward strand.
ACCGTATAAAAAGTTAGATTTCGTAATTTTTATGAAATTGATTTTCTGCTTTAAATAATGCCACAACATGAATATTTACCTCATTTGAAACGTTTTTGTAATTGGAAATATATCGTCGGTACCATGTCAAACTACCCAATGTGAAAATAGCCACTTTTCAGGAGGGCAAAAAAACTGATTTAATTGTGGATTCAAAATAAGCGCCAAGCAGCAGGAAACAATAATTATATTTTCCGGGTACTGTTTTATATTCTATTTATGCATGCTATTGAGATAAATCATTTGAATAATTTTATTCACCAAAAAATCACATTTGATACGTTTCCAGCTTCGCTGAACTTTTTTAGCTTCAAAGTATCCAATATGCCACATTGGATAGTTTAACTTGTAAACATTTTGTGCTTTTCCCTGATGCGCTGTTTCATACTAGCAAATGTGTTGTATTCAACAGTTTAATTTGTAAAAAAATTGGTATTTACAAATTCAATATAAAACTCTTAAGAATTTTCTTTAATAATTTTAATAACGGATATACAGCAAATTAATAAAGAAAAAAGCTTATTTTTAAATATTCTGTTAATTTTATAAAATATAACAAAACAAAAATACCTCAAAAAATGTGACAACAACAGTCAATTCATACCCGTAATTATAAATATTCACGCTATTTATTTTAAAAACTGAATGGCCGCTTTCAACCGCTATTTTCGAATAGAAACCTTGGATTTATTTAATCTCTCATTAAAAAAATTGGAACAAATGGCTTTCAAGAAAATTTGGAAGAAATTTACAATAGGCTCTTTTAATATAATAATTGCAATTGTTCTCCAGAAAGTGGGGAATGAGAAAGGAAAAACCTTTTTTTCAAGACTTTCTTGATCATTGAAAAGTTTTATGACTTTTGGTTTACTTTTCTGTCGTCTCACTGCGCTCTAACTCTCGTAAATATACTTGGATTGCCATATAAGTTATTTATATTTTTGACGCTTACAAAGGCAGGTCCGGCACTAAAAACGGATCTTGTAGCATTTATAGTTCCTTTACAGGGACACTCAAAAGAATCCCTTTAAATTACGATTAATGGGGAAACTAACGTTTGTGGTTTAGTTTAATTATGTTACACAATATAAAACATTATGAAATTTATATACATTATTCAGACGCACAGCAATATGGCTACGGCAGAATATGACGTGTACAACAGTTATCATTCTTATACAGGGACGTACAAAATATTTCGCATACAGTGCAGAATATTAGCGACAATTGCTGGGAATGCGTTTTACATCATGGCATACGTTTTAAAACTGTGTGCATATTACGTGGTGTGTATAAATTCTGTAGATTGTATGCAGGACAACCTATATAAGTTCTATAGATTGAATACATGACTACCTAAAATAATTCGTTAGTATTACTGAGTGAGATTCTGAACTGCTTAAACGTAGTTTTTAAATGTGTTATGCATTTCACAGCTGAAGTAGATTTAGTATATGAGATGATTATGGAATATAAGTAAAATCATATACAGGGCCACGGAAAAAAATAGAAACATGGATAATTCCGGATGAAAATTTCTGGAAGTGTCATTTTAGTAGTTTTAAGCATTATTTAGCTTGCATTAAATTTTTAGCTTATTGTGTGGGACATATAACAATCTGTAAGTAATATACTGGGTTGCACAAAAGAATTCAGTTATGCTCATCAATTGGTAGAAATTACAGAATGTGAAATTTCAACCTATTATACTTTTTAACACTTTCCAACAAGGTTGAAAAGTTTTTATGAATTCGGTTTGTCTATCCACGCTCTAACTCACGTAAATATACTCGGATTTCCATGCAATTGAAAAATATTAAAGGTGCTTACAATGGTATGTTTGGTATTGCATAAGAAGAGTGTAACATTAATAGTTCATTTACAGGGGCACTCAAACGATTTCCATCACATTATGGTATAGGAGGAAAAATCGTTTGGAGGGTATTTTAATGACATTACGTTATTTCAAATGTATTAAAACTGATATAAATGACTGAATTTCATTACCAGAAGATTACGACTGAATAGGACATGCATTCAAAACATTTATCGTTCATTTACAAGGACACAAAAAAGAAGTGTGTTGCAGGGCTTATACATGGCTGCACAAAATAATTCACTAAAAAACAATTACCGTCATATACAGGAAAAGTACTCGAATCAGTTTGTGAAGCCCTGTAAAAGATCTATAGTTTTGTATATCATCTAGATAGTATGCGACAATTTAGTGTAATTAGAAAACGTGTAACGCAATTTACACTTTCATCTTTTAGTAATTTCCGCCTATAAAAGGAAATATACTCGAATTTCTTGTATAGACCTGTATATTATCTACACATTTTTATACATGTTATGTAATATGGTAAAATTTAATTCAGGCAAACAATTGTTATAAACACACTTCCAGAAATTACCAGTCATAGCCGCAATGTTTGAAGTTCATTGCGTAGCCCTGCATATTAGGAATTTCTACTAATAAAAGACCGAAATTGCTTAACTGAATTAGAAACTTTCTTTAGGAAATTCAATCCTATACAAATTAATGCTTGCAAATTCTTTTGTGTAGCCCTGTATATCATCTATAAAACTTATACACACCACGTAGTATTCAAATAGTTAAAAACTCGTGCTAAAATTGAAAACGCATTTCAAAAAAATATCGCCAATAGACAGCAGTGTCTATTTTGACAAAATTATAATAAAATACACATTTTTTTTTTTTTTTTGTTGCGCGTGTCTCTTTAAATTAACAATAACTATCACACATGACATATTATACAGTAAACAACTTGTAATGCAAATCAGTTATAGATGTCGATTTCACTTTGTTTGGAATATTTTAACATTATTAAAATATGTTTCAAACATTTTTTTTTTTTTTACTATAAACCATTATACAACAAAATCATTTGCATGAAGCTCTAAATAATAATAAATGGCTTGCTCATCATATTCTGCATAAAATATATTTCAATGCACTTGATATATCCATATTAATTTCATTATGTTTTAAATATCGTAACAACATTAAAAGACACCGCTCTTTTTCCCTATTGGGTGTAATGTAACGGGATTCTTTTGAGAGTCCCTGCAAATGAACTAAAGATTCTCATATTTCAATAACAATAGAAAACATATGGTACAGTAAACGTCAATTGCGTCCATATATAAAACAGTTTTTGTCTTCCTGATAAAAATACTATTTTCATATTGGATGGTTTGACATGGTACGGATACTTAGAAAAAAATATCCAAACATTTGCACCAAAGGATCGAATATGCCATATTGGGCAGTTTGACATTGCAAATTTGAGAAAAATGTGCATGTTGGATACTTTGAAATAGTCATTATCTAAGTTTCTAAGCAAGCTAGAGATGTGACGATTTTAATTAGTACGTATCATGCTCAATACAACAAAATGGCACAAAATATGAAAAATGCATTTTTCACATTGGATAGTTTGACATGGTAGTGACGATATGTCTACGTTCACCCGTTAAGAAATTAAAGGCCGGCGATAGACAACATATTGCACCCTGTATATTTAAAACGAAAAGTCAAGAGCACACGTTAAAAATATTTATTTTCTTTAAAGATGTTACTTTACAAAAACATATTAAAAATATATTGAAAACCTATAATGACATGTTTCAACTCATTCCTTGAGAAATCATTCATTTTTTAAGCAAATAAATATTTTTAACCTGTGTTTTTGAATTTCGTTTGGAATATATATTATTATGATATTTAAACAATTAGTTATCATAATAAGACATAAAATTTGCCCAATGTGTCATTAACAGACATAGTTTATCTACAGAAACTATAAACAAACACTGTACGAATAATCTTTTAAAAGGAACTTATGATTACGATTTAGAAAGTTACACAAATGAATTATTAACGTGATATTTGTTGCGGTTCAAGAAATATGGACATTTAACCAATTGTTATATTTAGCTTACTTATTTTGCTTAAAACTGAATTTAATTTTTTTAAACATATATTTAGCTGTGGATATTTTTCAAAAATGTAACTCGTTAAAATGAAGGTTACAGTAATAGGACGTATACTAAAGTATCGTGTTATGTCTACATTATAATGGGCAATCGTGTCAGTACGTAACGCTGCCATCATTCTGAGAATAGCAATATTTGACGATGAAATATCGGTTTTGCAATGCTTGCTATTGTATTTTTTTTTGACATAACATTTGTTAATTTTTATTGACAAATAAACTTTAAAAAATTCGGCGTGAACTTAGTTTCAAATCCAGCTGGTACTCCATTCTTGACATTCCATTGCAATGATCTGAAATGTAACAAAAATTACCTCGTTAAAAGAAAAAGACAATATATAGATTCTGGTAGAAAATATTTATTTAAAAAACTTCGGAAACATAGTTGCCAACCCAATACATAATTATTATATTTCATCTTCATTTTCTATACTGATAACAAAATAGCACGTTATTAAAATATTTTCTCAAAAGGTGAAAATATTCTCCATCCCACTTTTGCTCTAACGATTAAATTATTTGTTTAGAGTCATTTACATTACTTATTTAAAGTGTTAAAGCCATAATTATTACGAAATACTTTTAAACAAATGTCTTCGAAATTTAAAACATTGGTTATTGAATTCAAATTTTATAGATACAAACTACCGTTAGAAACTGTCAGCTATTACTCAAAATATGTCTCATTAAGGAAGAATAAATATTTTAAAGTTAATAATGTTACATGGTTAAAATATTAACGCGCCAATTATTGTGGTTAAAGGAAAATCTTTAAAAAATTCTTTATATACTTCCAAATTATTCTACATAAAATTTAATTTAACTTTCTAAAATACAAATGGAAGCGCAGAACTGGCTTGAAAAAGAATTTTTCAAGACATTTTCTCGACAATCATTCTTGTTTGTAGACTTACACGATATTTTAAAGTGTCGAGCGGCATGATTAATAAATGCCCGTTCCGAATTTAAACTTGATACATTAGATGATTAATGGGAAGCTGGACGTTGAAGGCATATTGACTGAAAATATAAAAATGATGATTAATAACTTAAAGAAAATATGTTCTTGAAAAACTGTTTTAAAATTAAATGCATTCAAAATTATTGCACTTTCTTTCTTTCGTTAATAATTATTACATAAGAACCGAGTATTCAATAAATCCTGTAAACTCGACAACAGAATTTATCTAATGAATGTAACATTTTATTCCTTTAGATATTCATCTAATATTGAGGATAATGTGTTAAGTACATATAGTTAAAAATTTTGATTAGTGAAACATTTGTAAAATATTAGAGATAATCAATTGAAATCATTTCACTTGAGGATAAACCTTGTAACGATAATTATCCTATAATATCCCAAAAATCTAGCGTAATATCATAAAGTCATAATTCTATATCTAATTACAATATTTCAGCTTAAACTTGTATTATGTCGCCGAAAAGTTGAATGAAAACACAGTTGAACGTGGTTCTGTCGCTCATGTGTAGATAGCTGCGCTCGTGGTTTCTTAAAACGACATTTTTATTAATTTGATCTCAGTTCATTAATAATTATTTATTTTCACTGGATGGCAACATTACATTTTTGTATTCAAATGATTGTCAAGTTTCGACTAATTATCTCTTGCACAGGAAACTTTTGTCTCTAAATTTCGAGCCATTTTACCATCATATTTTCCTGAAGACGACTGTGGTAACAGCTCGAAACGTAGATTTTAAATGTTACTTTATTAAATTTGGTATTTTGTGCACCATTGTGCAAGATTGTGTGTTTATTTATTTCTAAAATATTTCTTTATTTATTAAATACGGAAACCATAGATAAATGTAAATCTTCTTAAAAGAATAAAGGATTTTACGAAAATTAAAAATAATTTATTAAAGCAATTAATACCTTAATTTATTTTTCTCTTTGAATCACTGATAACTAACAAATACTATTAAATATATTGCTAAAATCCTTACGCCTGATGATATTTTCTTTAACTAATGATTATATTTAGACTAGTTAATTTCATGAAAGTTGGATTTTTCTTTCTAATGTACAGACGAATGCCGAGATGTCTGGCGTAAGAAAAGGATTATGAAGATGCGAGATATATTATAGTGCCGATTTGTTAGATTTATATTCCCTTTAGAGTTTATTTGGTAAATGATTAATTTGAGTCTTAAAATTGAGCAGAATGTTACACACTGTCTGATTATATAAAATTGGTGATTAATACGTTAAATAATTACTTTAAACACTATAAGAGATTGCAAACTCTTTTTATATATAGACATAATTATTATGATTTTTTCACTAATTCTTTACAGGTAATACTTCAACACATTCTAAATATAATTCTGGAAACCAGATAGTATTTACCCTTCAAAACTATATTATTAGCTCTTTTTACCCGACTGCCAAGAAGGGTTATGTGTTTGACGCGTATCTGGGTATGTGGATTTCTTTAAACCCTCGAAACATCCCAACGGCTGGATGAATTTTAGTGAATGAGGTCTCTACCGATTCGTCTTAACCGTCCGATGGTTATAGGTTAAGTTTTGTTTTTATAAACTCAAAATAACGGTAGAGACGAAAAAAATCTTTACGCACCATATTAAGTGATATATCATTGGATAGGTCTTTAAAAATGAAGACGATGTTTCCTAGGCTATTTTACAGTCAGAAGCTCCCTTTAAATATTACATAACCTGGAAGTTGTGTAGTATGGTTTTCTATAGCTTTACTGTAACTCTAACCTTCATAGACATCTATAGGTCTCATCCAAACAGTGTTTATAGATAGGAGCCAACAATTAAACACAACTTAACAATCATCGATACAAGTAAATAATAAAAAAAACAGGTATTATAAAAAAATACACTGCTCAGAAAAATTAGGGGAGCAAGAAAAAAGTTAAGAGAACAGCGCAAAACAGCAATGTATGGGCATGAAATGGATAGTGCACATGTAGCAATGCGCAATAAATAAAAAAAGACGCAAAAAATGGTAAGGAAGCTTTTATTTTTTGAAAAGATGAAAAGAACATAAAAAGATGGTTTAGGGCAATAGTTTGGTTTCAGGTAAATCATAAAAAAAGTATTGTTTAGAAATGATGCAAGATTTTTAATATGGCATGTGGTCTCCTCGAACAGCTAAGACTGCTGCACATCGGTTTTTCATGGATGCGATGAGGTTATCGATAAGACTTTGGGGAATACTGTTCCACTGCTTAAGACTTGCAATCTCCAAGTCCTGGCTAGTAAAAGGAGGCCTCAGTTTCCCAGCAATGCGTCGTCTGAGTATGTCCCAAACATGCTCGATCTGATTTAGGTCAGGAGAGCATGCTGGTCATTCCATACGCTGTATTGTTTTAGCTTCAAGCATGTTTTCCACAAGACGAACAGTATAAAGTCTGGCATTATCATGCATGGAAAAAAAGAAATCACTAATTACTGCAACATAAAATACGGCATGAAGTCTCGGTATATCGTTTGTTTTACTCCGGACCGTCAAAGTGCCATTCCGAATGATATGCAGGCACGTGCGTCCACCTATGCTGATCCCAGCCAAGAGCATCAACCCACCTCGTCTGTAATGTGATTTTTCACGAACGAATGTGGGATTACTTTGAGTGCCTCTTTCACTCCATGCCAAAACACATCAGATGTCACATCGAGACTGAATAGTGACTCGTCTGTAAACATAATTTCACTCCAACAACGTTGCCTTAAATTCGATGTTCAGTTCCCCACCTTCTTTGGGCCGCACAGTGGCTTGAGATAAACGGAATACAATCCACTGACTTACGTGCATAGAGACCACCCTGATGAAGCCTATTTGGGACTGTCTGGCTGGTCATTCTTCGTTCTTTGGCCAAGAACAATTGTTTTGCAGCTGAGTAGCTTTGCCCGTACCGTCTCGACATGCTGTTAACAGGATATATCGGTCATCAGTTTCTGTGTTAGAACATTTTCGACCTTGGACTTGTCGATGACTACCATTCCATGTGTCTTGGAATCGATTCCACAGCCTTTCATTTACACTTCTTGTGACTCCAACAACGTCCACTACACTTCGTTGTGTTTCCCCAAATTCAACTGTCCCGATAACATGCCAAGCCATGGATTGAGATAAATCATGTTGTTGTGACATTTTAAAGCCACCTTTTCTCAAAACACAAGCTGAGCAATTGAATTTTACAACTCAGGCAGTGAAACAGGCGTTTCGGCAAAATCCCGATTTCTGCACTTGTCACCTTTTTTCCAGTTTTTGACGCCATAAACTTTAATTTACGTGTGAAGTTTTCTTTATCTATTTTCGACAGCACTTTAAATTATGGATGTTTTATTTTATGTTACTTATCGGTGTAAATATATGCGTAATTTCATTAAAACCATGTGCTTCCCTAATTGTTTTGAGCAGTGTAGTTTTATACTGTTGAGAAATAATTAATTAATTCGCTACTTACGCACGGTTTTTTTTTTATATTTTAAATTTAATATTTATTTGTTTAATATTAATATAATACTAGACATAGTTGAAAAAAAATATGTTATTGATTTGCAAGTTGTGTTAAAGTATCAAACTGCATGATTGGTAATTCAAATTGGCTCATTTAAAGTTTTTTTATTATATGATTAATACGTGGTTGAATGTTGACGAGAACGTCACAAAAACTAGCTAAAAATATAAAATTGATGATTAATATAAGAGATTCGAAAGTATTTTGAAATATAGTTCTAAATTTTATGATTTTTTTGGACTAATTCTTTACAAGTTATACAGTAATACATTCTTATCATTATTGTGAAATTAACATATATTTCCAACAAAAATATATATTCCCTTTCTAATACTAATAGTATACTAAATATAGTAGTAGACCGCAGTAAAGTTTTAAAATATTTGAAATAAAATGAAAGTAATGAAAAATATGCTTTTCTGAAACAACCCCACTGGCAGTATCTTAAATATATTATTTACGTTGCGCTGCAGTATTTTATTTGCATTGTATTGTATTTATCTAACGTCACTCCCAAAAATTGGTGGCAGTATGCTGCCTCGAAATTTATGGAATAATTTTACGTATGTATTGTTGTAATTTAAACCGATAAAACTGGAATTGTAATATTACACATTTATAGCAACGTAACATGATTTATATCCGTTAATTTACCTCATAAAATATAGGCAGAAAGGCAGCTACAACTTTTATGGAGTAACGTCAAATATTTATTTCTGATATTTTCTCTCCAAATCCTGTAAATATTTTGTAACCTGTAAAAAAACTTTATGTAAATTTAATCTTCCGTAATAATTTAATTACAAATCTGTAAAATAAAAATATACCGAATAAAAAAATATTGTGTTTCTTCCGAATGCATAGGTGTGTCGTTCCGACATCAAAATAATCAATGCATTTTTTATGAATTCAAAAGATAACTGTATACAAGTTTTTTTTTTTCTTTTAAAGGCGATTCTCGAATTAAAAAAAAAAAAAAAAAAACACCTTGTTTAACAAACTGAAAGTTTCTGAGAAATTTTCCGTGTCATTTTTTAACATAAAAGTCCGATACTTGCAGACATAAATAATAAAAAATAATAAAATACATTTATTAATGCAGAAATTTCATCAATATATTTCCATTTTAATATATTTGCGTACATTTCAAACGCTGATATTTATGCTACGGTTTCAGAACAATACTATGAAGGAAAAGTAAATTCAATGTCAAAATCACTGTATTAAATACTGCTTTTTGAGTTTTTCATTGATATATATGAAAAGATTGAGCGTTACCATGTCAAAACTTCTAATAATTTTAAATATAAAATCCCAGAGTAGCTCTTTCTTCCTTTTCACGTGATTTTCTGGTAATTGACATGAATTTTCTTATAAATGTTTTTGGAATATTTTTTGAACTAAATTCAAATACCGTTTATAGAAACTGATCATACATGTTTATTAGAACAAAGTAAAAAAAAAAAATGTCTATGGTTATTTACTTCTGTGTTGTTCTATAAAAGATAACCCAAGTTAACTAAAGATTTCGGATAACTTGTTAGTGCGATGAATTAAAACAAATAAATATTTTCTTTAAATATGAACAAGCTCTGAAGAATACAGTAAAGTAAATAACAATTTGAACAGAAAACTTATAATTGTATTATAAAATCTTTGAGAAAGATCCCGATAGAAAAATAAATTATTGCAATCTAGCGATTTCAATCATTCGTATTCTCGCTAAATGAAACATTTTTTTTTTTCTGTGAATGGATGCAATATCAATTGGCAACGAGTACTTTGGTTATATCAATAAAAAATTCTTTTTGAAATGGTTCGATGACTGTCATGGTGTAATTTAAAATTAACACTACATATTGCAATACATCAAGCACAGTATTTAACGCTGACGAGACAGAATTTTTTCTAAATCCTTGAGGCCAGGAAAGTTTTCCTTTTATAATAAGTGCACAAATAAGTTAAATTTACTATACCTTGATAAAAATATTTGCTTATTTATTCGCAGAAAAAAAGTTGATAATCACTATTCAGAATGAAGTTGGTAAATTGAAGGAAACATTCAATTGTTCAGAAAGCTCACAATCATCAAGTAGGATGAATATCCCAAGGGTATGGTTACTAAAAATGCAATGATTAAAACTCTATATACAAATTAGAACTTACTGTAATTAAAATTTTCATTTAAATCGCAGCAACTGAAATGCGTCTTAATACAAAGTTTAATTTGTTCTTGTTTCTAATGTCAATAAAAAAAAAAAAAAAAAAAAAAAAAAAAAAAAAGCAATTAAACGCTAAAAATTGCGACTTGTTTTTCGTAAAATTCAGCCACAACCGTCGAAATTTATTATATTGAGATGGAGGCTTTAAATGAGATATATTTTACGAATGTAAAAAAAAAAAAAAAAAAAAAAAAAAATGTTGTAAAATGTTAATAATTGCATTATATGTTCGCAAAAAATTTAAAAGATCCTGTACTTGTTTTAAAAAACTTCATTGGAAAAAGGAGAATATTTACTAACACAGCTAACTGATTGAAAGCTGATTGATTTTATGAACTTTCTAAAAATCGCCTCGGAAATTTAAAAAAAAAAAAAACCTAATAATCATACATATAATATTATGAAATCCAATATAATCTAAAATTACAAAAAGACAAGATGTAGATGCATATCTTCAGACAAACAGTGACCCTCCTACCAAATCGTGGAGCCGTATGATCGGAGAAAGATTCAGAAACGAACACACACACATATTTAGTAAAATAAATTAAGTAAAAATATTGCTGAAATTTCTTTGTAATATGTATTTGGTGCCATTGACTTTTAGCATCTGAATTGACTGTGCGTGTGTGTATGAATATATGTGTTATATAAAAGAGATAACATTGGTAAAAATTTAAATATTGGGACGAAGTAACTGGCTGTAATGATACCATTAGTGATACCATTACCATCTAGTAGTAATGCAGTAGTGAAAGCTGAAAACAGGTAGATCGATATATGGAGATTCAAAAGTGGTTTTAGCTTCGATGCGATAGTAGATGAATAAAGAAAATCTGGATGTTGTGTATTATAATAAGCTGAAAGAGAACATTGCCGTAGTAATTCAACAGGAATATTCAAAGGTTGTTTCGGTTTTCGAGTGCCAGACCAGGTAACACATTTATCCGTTGTAGGTTTCTCCGGCAAAATTGAGACAATGCATAAGTCAACTTAAGAATTTATTTAAGCAGCTTTCGGCGGTGCAGTTTCCACCAATTCATTATAGCCAAGACATCGCTACATAGTAGATAATTAAGGTTAAGTAAATACAGGCTGGTCATAAAAAAAACTTTGCCGACATATGCAACTCCAACGGCTGTTCCGTTTAACCGATCGAGATGAGATTTCAGATATAGTTATTCAGAGGTATAAGCTCGGGATTCTGTGAACGGCATCAAATTGGCGCTCACGGTTACGGTTATAGGTACAGAAACTCGAAATTTTCGAATGGCAACGCCTACTTTTTTTCGTCGCAAAATGCTCAGCACATGCGAAAACCATAAATAGCGCTCGAAAGGTACGTGTATCGCAATAAATGAACCCGTTATGCACGCACAAAAAACAGCTCAGCGAACGGCTAAAAACAACACAATCGGGGCGCACGGAGGAAATTTTCATATGACAGAGGCAAAACACCAATCACAGAACGCAGTTCGACAGATAATCAGCGTAGAAAACGGATTCTTGCCTCTGTCATATGCAAATTTCGTTCAATGCGTTCATATGCAATTTTCAAACTACCAGATATGGTAGGACTACTGGTATTCTTACAGCCAGTAACTTCAATCCACTATTTAAATGTCCCAATATTATGTAAATCGAATCGTAACATATATATATATATATATATATATATATATATATATATATATATATGTGTATATATATATATATGTGTATATATATATATATGTATGTATATATATATATATATATATATATATATATATATATATATATATATATATATATATATATATATGCATATATATATATATATGCATATATATATATATATATATATATATATATATATATATATATATATATATATATATATATATACATATATATATGCATATATATATATATATATATATATATATATATATATATATATATATTGTCTTCTCTCAAATGCACTCGGCGATCAACCAAAATTAAATTCAAATTTTTAATATCGTCGTTTTATCATCGTTATTGGAACAGATTTATTATTCTTCTAATTAAAACTTAATGACGGAAGTAGTTACAGAATATATATATATTTTTTTTTTCGTGTTTTTTTTTTTTTTTTCGTGTTTTTTTTTTTTTTTTTTTTTTGTTTTGTTTTGAGTTCCATAAAAAGAAATGACAAAATAACGCTACGAAACTTAATAAAGTGGGGAAAAATGACATAAGAAATTCAAAATATCACTGATGTTATAAATTACTCATCAAATAAAGCACTGAAATTTTATTTCGTTTACAAATATGGTAAATCGCCTCGAAAAGCATGAATTGTGGAAAATCGCATGGAAATTCAAATTTCGTAAATCTCTCTTTGAATTTGGAATCAAATAACTCAAAATTGAAAACAATTACTATGTACGCTAAAAGAGTAAAACGGGATTCCCGATTCGATTACTAATGAGAAAAACGCTAAAAATCGCGTATTTGTTCCCGTAAAATTAAGCCACAACCTTCCAGATTTATTACATTGGGATCGCAGCCTCGAATCGGATATATTTTGCAAACGTAAAAAGAAAAACTAATTGTAAAAAAGGCTTATAATCGCATTACATATATTTCCCAAAAAATCTAAAGTTTCTGTACGTGTCTAAAAAATCTTCATTGAAAAGAGGAAAATATTTAATAAAGTGAGCTAATGGACTGAAATTTGTGTCATTTTCGAACGTCAAAAATCACATCGGAAAACAAAAAAATCATAATAATCACTTATAAAATTATGTAAAACAATCAAATCTAAAAATGATGAAAAACAGCTTCGTGATGCATAACTTCATTCAAAGAGCGACCCGCCACCAAATCTTGGAGCCCTATGATCACAGATCTCTTCAGAAACGCACACACACTCACATTTGGAAATTAATTTAAGTAAAATTATTACTGATATTTCTTTGTAATAAATATATGGTACAGGATCTGAATCAATACAAACATTATAATGATCAACAGAAAAAAAAAATCGAATATTTATTTTTATACATAATAAAATAAAACAATATATATATATATATATATATATATATATATATTTATATATGGATGATTATGTAGTGATAATTTTAAGTAAAGAGATGCTGGTTATGAGCTTTAAATATTTTATAAACAGTATGAATTTTATGGTGATTTCAGGATTAGAAACTTGAGAGCATATGCATTTCTTCATTATATTCCGATTTACATATTTAATGAAAATGTCAACAACTAATTATGTTATAGCATTTAGATCATTCTTTATAATAGCAATTAATTTATCAAAGTGTATTTTAATGTATTGAAAAGTTTATATTTTCTTATTTATACATTTAATTTGTTTTCATCTTTATGAAGTTTCAGCTTTTTTATATTAAAACTTGATGCAAATAATTTCGATTAAAAGAGCCATGTAAGTCCAAATGTTTGTAATTTTATCAAATGTATTTTAATGTACTGAAATATTTGTTTATTTATACACTTAATTTGCTATGTGCTTTATGTAGTTTCATTATTTTATATTAAAAATTGATGTAAATATTTTCGATTAAAAAAGCCATGTATTTCCAATGCTTTATCTGTGCTTTCATAAAAGTGTATTTTAATGTACTTTAATAGTTTTCTATTTAGTTCTCGTTTTTATGTTGTTTCTGTATTTTTATATTAAAATGAAATCTCGTTTAAACAGATAAAAAAAACATTTTTCTGTTATTTATACATTTTAGATTTTTAAAATAAAAAAATCGAGGACTTTTAGTAATATAAACAGTTTTATTTATTCTTATGTAAATCCCATTTATCTCATTAAAAATAAAATTGCTTTGATTTTTAGAAAATGTTTTAGAGTGTCTTTGATCATTATGTCTTATATCTTTAATTTAACAGGGAAGTTCAGAAAAATTGCGCATTTTTATATTGTAAACTGTAATTTAACAGGCAAAAAAATTCATTCAGTTATTCAGACAATGACGATTTATTAATATAAGAATAATTATGTCCATAAACTACTTAAACGATAAGGGAAAAAATGAAATTAAATAATCCATAGTATTACGTCTAAAAAATTCCATATTAAATTCAATCTATAAATGTATTTTTTTTTCTATAAAATGAGCTTTATAAAACATTCACTGTTTTAAACAATGTAACATAATATCACATGAACGAAACATTTAATTTTAAAACATTAAGATAAATTAGACATATGGAAAATGCTCTCTGTTTCTTTAAAGAAACAATAAAAAACTCGACAATGGCAAATTAAACAAATCGTAAAACTTTTAAACGAATAAAAAATCTAATTTGAAGACATTGTGTGTGTTTCGTCAAATTTATTTGGTAATTTTAATTGTACAACTGCATTTGAATAAGTGAAATCAGAAATAAAACAAATAAAAAACAAAACCATGTAATTTTATTTAAATTTTAACTATGAAAAAAATAAATTTATTTAAAGCATTTTATGAGTAAATTTTTTAAATAATAATACAAATTAAATAATTGTTTAAGATTTCCCTTCTTTTGTATCCAGGAACATTAATAGACATCATATTGCAAAAGTGCTTTGTGAATTCGTTTTTAATTCAAAAATATAGTATAAGAGACAATAGTTAAAGCATTGAAAATACTTCTACTGTACTGCTAATAGAATATGAATGCAATACTTAACACCTAAAGATAATCAAATAGTATATTGGCAGTTAGTTGAAATAAAACCAATTTGGTTTGCTGACTTTTTTAGATTTTGTTTTTGCAAATAATTGAAAAATGTATAGAGTTCCTATTTGAGCTCGAAATTTTTCGCGATTTTGCCGATGTAGTTCTTCCATTCTTGGAGAGGACAAACAATATATATATATATATATATATATATATATATATATATATATATATTGTGTGTGTGTGTGTGTGTGTGTGTGTGTGATGTCGTGTTTGGTACGCTATAGCTAGATTAAAAATTCGACAATTAGCTGTAGCTATAATAATGTGTTATTGAATTATTGTTTATTACGTCAGTTGAAATAATAATTATGATATTTAACGGCAACGGTATTAAAAGAAGAAACATATTAGGTAGATTTCGTTAGAAACACTACTTTTCTCTTTCTCCACTATCTTGGAAATTGGCTCAAAGGGAACAAAAAATATGGTTTTAGGGAAAAAAATCATAACTTCATTAATTTTCAAGATATGAGATCAGCTTTTATTTATTATAAATTTTCTCAATATTATCTACAACTTTTGTAATGACAAATTTTAGATAGGACCAACTCTTACAGCAATATATATATATATATATATATATATATATATATAATAAAAATAAATAAAAACGAAAAAATGGGGAAGAAGAAAAAAAAAAATCATACCTTCGTCGAATCACAATATATTCCATCCACTTAAATTTATTATAAATCTTCATAATATTATCTACAATTTCATATTGACAAGTTTGGTAGAATCAACACTTTCAAAAAAAAAAAAAATTATGGTATTAAGGGTGTACTCAAATTTCTGACTTATTTTTAAATTCATTTTTGCTCCCAAATATATCCAATTGGCAGGCTCTCTTATTCAGAAACTGTAGGGTAGGGGAGTACACAGTGTGGGGTGGTCACAAGCAACATGGGAAAATTTGTTTTTACCATTTTCTTCCTGGGGACCCTTCTAAGAGTTTCCAATTAGTTAGAAAATGAGATTGGCAAAGTTTCTGCTCAATTGAATAATATTATCCCGTGCCTCATCGAGGTTGAATTCTTGAAAATTTGCAATTTTTGGCAAAAAAATTGTAGTTTTTCTTTCTTTAAGTGAAAACTATTTGTCTTAGAAACCCATTTTTTGTTTTATTTCATAGAAACTGTTGTTGTCTTGAACTTTTACTCTCATCAAAACTTATATTTAATGAACATTTATTATTTTTCAGATCAGCTCGTGAACCATACCGCCAAACTCTGCATTTTTGAAACATAAATGAAAAATGAAAAATTAATAATTTTATTACTTTTGATAATTGTTTTGTATTATTTGATTAACTGGCAAAAATAAGTGAACAATTTTTGTAACTTTCAAAATCTTTCATGAAGTATATTTGATTATTAGTTATCTAGTTCTGTGTCTAGTAAGAAAGAGCTTCTCGATTTGTATTGCAGTTGAACCTCTGAATATCTCTTTTTATTACAAGGCTGTTTTTGTTGCCAGTTATCGTTATCTATTTTTAAAATTTACGAAACATTCCGTAAAACCCCCTCCCCTTTCAATATGATGGCAGAAATGTAAGATTTTTTAAATTGGCCACATGTCTCATTAAATTACGACATTAAGCTACCATGTAATTGTCAAGTTTTATGTATTTTATTTTATAATATTTGATAAGTGAAACTGAACGCCAGATAAGCTGCTAGACTTAGAGTACATCCACCAGTTAACCACCAAACTTTAATTTTAAGTAGAAGTGCAATCGACTCCGCAAATAACTATTTCGTAAAAAAGGAACTGAAATCATCAAAAACAGATTTAAAAATTCCGGTTTAGAGAGAAATGTTCTTCACTGGGATGGAAATTGCTTCATATTTTTTTAATACAGAAAATGTAGAGTGTATAGAAATTTTAATTAATTGTGGGGATGAAGAACAGTTACTACGAGTTCCACAGCTTGAAAATAGTATCGGAATAATTCAGCCGAAAGCTGTATTTTCAGCGGTTGAATAGTGGGATGAAATGGGTGAAATCCAAGCAATATGTTTTGATACCACTGCAGTAAACATCGATCGCCTTAGAGAAATCTGCATTTTTCTATAGTAATTGTTAAAGAAAAAGTCTTTTGTATTTACCATGTCTCCACCATAATCTAGAAATTATCGTAAAAGCTGTGTTTGATTGTAAAGTTGGCATAATCACTGCCCCTCAGCAAGATATTTAAAAAAAAATCTGATTGGGTGGTCTAAATTAAACCAGAGTAAGCATAAAAATGCTATTGAAGATGAAATACTAGATATAAATAGTAATTCAGAAGAAATTTCAAGTTTCTTACATGACCTTTTCAAAATTAACAGCTCAGAGATGATTATAAAGAGTTTATCGAACTGTGATTAATTTTTATATTACTTCTTTCTCCAAAAGACTTTTTTTTCAGAACACCCGGTGCTTTTAATCATGTCAGATGGATGGCACATGCCATTTATTCTCTCAAAATATATTGTTTCAGGGACCATCTCTCAATAACAAATTTAGAAACAGAAGGTATTAGAGACCTTTGCTTATTTCTAACCAATATTTATGTAAAAGCAGGCTTCAATACTCCCACTCCCATTTTGGCACCCAATCCAAGACCTGCAAATAATAAAATCACTTGTTCACTACAGAAAAATTGATAAATAGGGTGCAGACAAAGCACTCACTTAAATGGTAAACCACCTTTGATATCTTAACTGGAATCAAGTTGAATTTTCTTTTTTAGATGATACTTTGGAAAAGTAAAGTCAACATAAGCATGACTGTAAAATTAACGTTTTTTGAAGAAGAAATGATGATGATGATAGGAATTTAAGAGCATCAAAAGGTTTCAACGAAGTGGCATATTTAACAATGAAGTCGATGTTTTTGTTCCATTTCAAACTGTATTTTTTAGGAGATTTTTTATTAATAAGCATTTTTTTAAATACTGATCCCAATGTATGGTGTGAAAATAAAGCTTATTTGAAAGCAAAAAACAGTGAATGGTTTTAATGTTGTCAATGACACAGCTGATAAGGGAATAAAATAAACCCGATATTTTAATTCCTGTTTAATAAAATACGAAAAACAAAAACAGTATATGTTAAAAGTTGTATCTGAATGTAGGAAAACTTTTCAAGATTCTCCAAAAGCTACCTTATCTAAGCCATTACCACCTTCATCGTTTTCGGCGGAGTGGTCCCACGTCGGGAGCACCTAATTTTAATACCAAACTTACAAACTGTACGAAGAATATTTTTTTTTAAATTTTCATTTTACAATGAAAGGTTAAAGTAATATGTGTTTTTAATTTCTAAAAAAGTCGTTTGTAAATTCCAGTATAGCCAATCATTTTATCATTTTACGAACAGAATTTTTCTGTGGTGGAAGGCGTTAAAATGGCATTTGTAAGGGATAATAATTTCTTTTTTTATGCTTCCTTTCTTGTAACACAACTTTAATAATAAAATGCATTTGAGCATTATTTGTCTCAATTTTACACTTTCATTGTCCGTTGTTTTAATCCTTCCTGTTAAAAATTAGATTTTTTTTTCATTTTCTTTGGATTCTTTTTTTAAAATTCATCACTTTATTATGAACTAAATGAAAAAAAAAGAAAAACAAAAGTTGGAAAGAAGATGCAGTGGAATATTACATTTTTTTTCACATTTTCATAAAAAGTAATTTTTTAGAATTTGGGTGAAGTCTGGCCCTGGAAAATTGCATACTTTATTTATATACATTTTTAGAAAAAAAATAGTGTGTGGTTCTTCAAAACAAAATCTTTTTTTATCAAATGACACCTACATTATGTTTATGCGTTCAATTGTATTCATTTCATGAAGGAAAAACAGCACTTTTTGCGAAAAATCACGTTTTTCTCAAACTTAAACCTCAATGAGGAACGGGTAAATTTTATCCAAATGAACTGAAACTTTGCCAATCTCATTTTCTCGTCAATTGGCAACTTTTTGGGGGGTCCCCCCAAAAAAATCGAAATTTGATTTCCTGTGACCACCCTAGTGAGACATGGTAAAAAGTGAGACAGCAGACATTTTGACATATAGTTATAACATTTTCTCCTAGCTGGAACACACACTGAACCACCTCATCTTATGCAACACGTGGATGTAGTTTCGGCACTTCGGTTACTCGTCCAACAAAATAGTAAATAATCAATTATTTTACAGGGGTTAAAGTTATACAGGGTGATTCTAAAAAAGAGGTGGAAAATTTTAAGAGGTAATAGTACACACCCAAACAAACATTTTGTATCAAAGAATGCATGGTCGAAAACTAAACGTAAAAAAGTTAGAGGGCGCCAAAAGTTATGTTCTTATACGAGGCAAAAACACACAATGAACGATTAAGTTAAGTTACGAAAACAAATTTAATGGCATTTGATTACAATAAGTGCTCAAAACATTGACCGGCAGCTGTTATGCACGCAGTACAACGGCGAAGAACAGATTGGCGAATTTTCTGAAACACACCAGGCACCACCGCGCTCGCCAGATCTTTAATGTCTCGATTTTTTTTTGTGGGGACAACTAAAGGTTCTTGTATATGAGACTCCCATTGAATCCGCAGAAGAACTTGTCGCCAAGCTTTCGGCTGCTGTAGGGGAAGTTCGCGAGCCTGGTGTGTTTCAGAAAATTCTACAATCTGTTCTTCGCCGTTGTACTGCGTGCATAACAGCTGCCGGTTGATGTTTTGAGCCCTTATCGTAATCAAATGCCATTTAATTTGTTTTCGTAACTTAACCGTTCATTGTGTGTTTTTGCCTCGTATAAGAACATTACTTTTGGCACCCTCTAACTTTTTTACGTTTAGTTTTCGACCATGCATTCTTTGATACAAAATGTTTGTTTGGGTGTGTACTATCACCTCTTAAAAATTTTCCCATCTTTTTTTAATCACCCTGTATAAACGTCCGTTTTAAAGTTTATTTCTTTCATTATGGTATATATTTACTTAACCAAACATAGCTATATTTAATGATAGACTATGTCGACAAAACGACACAAGCATTCAAAGCTATGAAATTGAAGATGAAACAGATATGGCATCCATTATGTTACAAGGTAACGAAAGTGCACAGTTATACACACGGTTGTGGTACACAGTGAGACGTGCTTCATTGTGTATCTACTATGCGGTTCTGACGTAAAATATATATATATATATATATATATATATATATATATATATATATACTAATAAAAGAAGGTTTTTTTTTCTCTCTCTCTCTCGATCTCTGTGTGTATGGGGCCGTGCGATGGCTAGTGAAATCTACTAGACGTAAGAGGCTGAAAATTTGCATGAACGTAGCCCAAGGTCTGCCATTGCCCACCCGAGGTTCATATTTTTTATTTAATTTTTATCTAGAAATATTAATTAGAAGTCATAAACTGCAGAAAATTATTGATAGTTTATAAAAATGTATGATTTATGAAAATATATACATTGTCTCATTGTGTACCACTTGTGGTACACAGTGAGACAATATTCGATACTGCGTTATGCTGCTTCTGTGCTTTTATAAATAACTTTTTGAAAACCATTTATACATTAATGTGTAGCGTATTTGTGCAGTTTAAAGATGTAGCAACAATTTTTTCAAAATAATAAAAATCGTTGCCATTCGTTAAGTAATAATAATTTTCGTGTCACTGTGTACTACCGTCCCCTATAATGTACCATATTAGTTGATGTTTTGATAAAGACAGAATATATTTCGAAAAATAGTGTCAATGTGGGCACTCTAACCAGAATTTCTCGAAATGATAGTCATGAAATGGTACAGAAAATGGTCGTACTGAGAAAATAATTGTTTATAAATCAAGCTCTAATTAATTGGACAAAAAAACGAAACACAGGTCGTTTATAAATCTCTCAAAATTCAAGTATGTAAGTTTCATGTTTTTACTTTTAAAAATGAGTCTGAAAATGAGTCAAAAAAACTTTGAGTTGTTGAGAATGGAGAAATATTTTTTTTAATACAGCCTTAAGATGATTCTGATAAAACCAGCTCTTACAGAGAAATGAAATTAAAAACTCGTCTAAAAGCTTTAATATATTAATTCTTATAATTTTGCATTTTTCTGTTATTATAGTAACAGATAAATTAAAAATTATCAGAACTTTGAAAAGTTTTAACATGAAAATGCTTTTAATTTAAGCTTAAGAGATTTGTTATTGCATTTAAAAAAATGTTTACTTTAATTACTAAAAATAGATTAAATATTTTTTTTTTATTTATTTAAATTTATTTTTAAAAATCTAATTGACAAAAAAAATTACAAAGGAATGGATAATGAAAATCGACTGATTTTTACTAACTGGCTTAATAAGAATCAAAACAAAATTCTAAAAAAGTGAAAACACAAGCGAGGGCAGAACAAGCAATTTTGGAATTATAAATATAACCACTGGGCTAGACCAGTTGTACGGTGTTTTTACCAAAATACCATGTGCCGGCTTTATACAGTATGTTACCCTTATAGTACTAGTCCTTTCATGGAAAGAAATTCATTAACGTTGATTCATTAACGTTCATTAACGTAAGATTTCATTAACGTTGAACCGATAGCCAATGAAATTTTAGGATTCCGCACTAATGCTAAAAGTCTTATGAAAAGTCAAATTTCGCACGTCCGCCTGCTCCGCGACTTCCAGCGGTATTCTAAAAATGTTATACCAAGCTTTTCAGAAAGAGTACAATTTTATTAAAATGCTTTAAGAGTGATCAATAGCCGCGGTATCGGCAAAAGCTTGTTAATACTAATTAATGTAATTAAACGTATTTTCGGCTTTTCACGCCTAGTCATACATTAGTTCATTTTGTTGGGATGACTTTTTACTATCGATTTACATAAAAAAATTTCAATTCTGCAGTCTCGGGGTTTTTGATTCATCGGCTCCCGTACTATAGCGTTAGACGACGAATTATTTGAACTTGGCTAATTTTTTTTAGCGATTAGCCAAATAGCTCAGATTAGTCAAAAACCAGTGAGAACGCCGGTGTAATCTTTTACCGCTGTCCATCGACTAATTTTCTAAACCAATAGCTGTAAAAATATAGCTTCAATGGTAAAACAGTTTCAAAGTTGTTTCTACATCCTCTCAAAAAGTAATTTATGTCGAAGTAGTTAATTTTTTATAATTTAAGACGTTTACATTTTAATTCCGTTTCTCGGCTCTATACGTTATATTTAGAAAAATCTTCTCCGTACTTTAACAGGTAAAATAATAAAATTTCTTTTTTTTTTTTTTTAACGACCAAAACTTACCGAGTTATGATAATTTGAATTTTATGTAATTTTAGTATTTTCTGGCTTTAAAAACATGTTTCATCCATATGCGAAAAGCAAAATAAATAAATAAATGAAAAAAATGAAAAAAAAAAAACACTTGACGAGAGTGAGTTTTTTATTAGTATTATGCAATGCTCCGAAAACCTTGAAAAGTAAAACGGATGTTTACGACAAATTGTACAGGAACATCGGCGCATTTAAAACGAAGATCCCTCCCAATTCGCAGAATATATTGGTAAGCACTCCTTACTTAAAGAATTCTATTTCATTTTACTATTCATTATTTATTTTTAATTATTTGTATTTAATACGCCATTAACATACTTTGACTTTCAAATAAAAGTAAGATTTTAAATCGAATTAAGAATAGCATATAAATTAAAAATTTCAAAACAAAATTACGCAGAACATTTTCAAGTGACAAGAGGACGCACAAGCTTTACTTGCTCCAGGGAACTGGATACGTAGCTACGCCACTGGCTCAGTTCTTGGAAATACTGATGATTGTAAACATGCTTTGTCTAATTTGCTTTCCGTAGTAACTGGCCGGACTCAGATTAACAGACAGTGACAACTAAACAAAAGCAGAGATATTGAGAGAGTACCATCATAGTTAGATATCCAAGAAAGGCTCCTATCGCTTATTTTATTGACACATGATTGAAAGTGCTATCAGATGTATTGTGCGAAAACACACACATACAAAAAAGATTGTGATGATGAGCGACTGAGATTTGTGCAAACTATAGAAACAATCATTATGGAATCATTATTCCAGTCAAAAGTATGTGGTTCTACGAGCTATTCACCAAGTAATGAATTTTTCAAGGGTGTCAAGAGTCATATTCCTAAATCTCACAGCTGTTTACTGGAGCATGGGCTCGTGAAGAATAAAGATCCACAGAAAAGATGTTTTTCGACAAAGAAAATGCATTACAATAGCTCATGTCATTATATCAGCAATACATCCACAGTCTTTTGTTTCCCCAACATTGAACGTGCTTGGTGTGCTCTTGTAAAGAAAGTATGGCCACAAGAAATTAGTTGATTTCCTGTCGAATTTGGGGTTTTGTTGATTCTATTATGATTCCCAACTGCTTAAAATGTTTGCCATTTCAAATGGTCATCCAGATTTACGAGGTTTGTTTACAATAACGGTGATTTTAATATAACTCCGTGGTTGGCTTAAAGTGACAGCTTTCACCAGAGCACACATTGAAAATAAATCGCCAATAATGAAATTAACTAAAATGCCTACTGCTTAGGGGTTTGGCAGTTGGGAGTTATTCCATTGGAGACATTTGAATTCACATACACAGCTTCAATAATGTGAAAATGGGTGATCTAGGAGTACTAGCAAAGAATATACTCCTACCAAACCCCTGTGACACTTTGTGGATGCATGCAAACTGGCTGAATTTCCCTGGAGTCCCTAAATGGAAAGGATTCATGCAATGAATAATAAAACAAGAAAAGTATAAAAAGACAAAAGTTAATACAATTTATTTTATTAATGCACCATCATCTAATATGATACTGTTTATACAGCATTACAGTATACAGCAGATGTATGTGTCAAAATTAATCAGAAGCTATTCTTTATAACGTTTGTCCAGCCACTCTATTTAAAATGTAGAGAAATAATTGCAGCATCTCCAGCAGATTCCATATTGTTAAACTTTATCGTAAAGCTTGGTGGCTTTCACCTTCTGATGTCATATTTATGATGTATCCGTTTCATCATGAACGGAAGTGGTTTTAATGAGCTGTTGGAGACAATATACGTTCCACTTTAAACTGAGAAGATGTTACAGGGAAATGCGTTCTCTAGAGCAGTCCGAGCTCATTTCTTAGTGCAAACTGCTTTAGCGAAAATAGTATTGCAGAAATTTGAGAATAGTGATAAAGGGTAGCAAGCTATCAATGAAGTCACGAGAGCTTTTGCCTTTGAAACTCCTTTGTTAGACTCAATAAATCAAAACACTAATCTGCAAGCTGTAGATTTTTAACTGGGCAACAAGTTGGAGTTCGAGGGATATAATACTTCAACATGGTGACGTTGATGAAAGATAACATCCTGGCTGAACGATCAGGAATTTGGAATTGCCATCTCAAATGTGTTTAGAAAATGATGCCGTTTTTTCACGTTTGTGGCTATTTCCCTTATGCTAAATCATGTCACCTAGGGGAAGGTGGGGCAAAATCGGGTGCCATAAATGTTTGCTGTTCTCAAATGCAATCAAATGGGAAAACAAACTCTGAACACTGTTTTTAATATTAAATGAATCTTTGGCTATATTAAAACATACTCTTCTCAATAAAAAATGTAATTTATTATATAAAATATAGCTTTTTTAAGACATATGCAAAAATCCTGTTTTACACCAATGGTTCGATAAAACCGGGTATCCATTTAAAACTCCTTTAGAACTTATTTTATTTTTTTTAATCTTGTTTAATATAGTAAAAAAATACATTTTTGTTATAGGGTAATTCCGGGATTTATGCAGTACATTATTTTGAATTTGTGTATAAAGTTCCATGGTGGACATAAAATGAAAACAATTATGCTGTGCTATTTAATGTTAAATATACAACGTGTGTACTGCGACAAAAAATTCAAAACAATTTATTAATATTTTTTAGCAATTTTTTCTAAAACATTACACTACGGCGCGTCACCCGTACATTCAGGCTGAGACGCCACACTTGTGTGGTAGTTATGCCGCGGTTGTATTAAGAATAGAATGAAATTATAAATAAAAATATTGAAAAAAATATTCATATCTGGACTATAATTAACGATGTAATAACAATATGAAACTGAATGAGTACAATGAAACGTATTAGTAGATTCAAATTAATAATTGTTGCTTACTTTCACTATTAAAATTATCGACTTATTTTTATTATTATTATTATTATTATTATTTTTACATTAAATTTAAATTGTTATTTTAGCAACAACGTAACATCAATGTATTAGAAAGGAAAAAGGAAAAAAGTAAAATTGTGTTTATATAATTTATTTGTATAATTATCGGGACCGGTGGATTTTACACAAATTTTATTCCGTTGGTACCACTTTTTTAAAAGAAGTCACCTTTACTTAAATAATCATGAAAATGCTCTAATTAAACAAAGCAAATATTACTTTTCTTTTTTACTGGTGCCAGAAAGAAATTTTGTAAGCTCTTTATGAAGGTGCTTATATGCACCTATGTTCTCGAATGGGTTAAGAGACATGCTTTTTCGACCACAATCTACAGAAAAAGTGTCGAAAAAATACAGTCTTTATATAACTCCATTTAAACACATGATGCATCGAAGCCAATTGCACTTCCTCTTTTTTGAAGTAGTTTTTAAAGAACGTTTGCGCTATGTGTAATCCAATTTTTCATTATTATCATCTTGACTTGCATTTTTCTAGTCCTTCTTACTTTATATTTCCCCTTTTTCTCCTTTGGTTTTAGTAAACGTGATACCATGCCTAGCATGGTTAGTCTGTGCAAAAACAAAAGGAAAAGTTAATAAACTTAATCATCCCGTACAAAAGAAACTGCGGCAGGTATACCGGAATAGCAGTGCGGCATGTATCTCATTTTGCATGGTGCAGACGTCGGCCCTCACAGTTACCTGCCATCTCTAAGTTGAATGGCGTAACCATACACACAGTATTCTATACAAACGCTACACTTAGTTTTGATTTCGAAATCATGCATGCATTTAGTAATTAGTGTATAAAAAGTATTTAAACATAACGTGTTTAAAAATTTAGACATGAAATCATGCACTTCGTCAAATTAAGGTTTGTACTTCTACAAGTAAACATCGAAATGCGATTCACGCTATACACTGGTTAAAATAATCCCATTGCGCAACTATACTGTGCGTTTGACGACCATATATCGATAATTACAAGACATACAAGGGGTGCGGCATCTATCCCGTATGCGGTGACTCTCCCGGGGTTACCCGATTTAACAAAACGAAATTGCACATGTGTTTTTCCATGTATCAAACTAAATCTGTAGCAAATTATCTACATTGTATATGCCTATTTATTTCACGCTGGAAGTCTTAGAGTTATTTTAGCTGCAAAAATCACAAATAAATTTATTATCATATTCTCCTCCATACTAAATGCTTCATGTACCCATCCGTGGTATTTTACACATTGTATCCAACTTTCTTTGGATTTGGAATTGGAGTAAAGCTCATTGGAAAACAATCAGGCTTCACTATCTTCTTCATCTTCTGAGGATTTCTCCTCGACCCTTTTTGATTTCTTTTCCTGTTATTCATAATTTATTTTTAAGAATCTTCCTTTTTCGTTTTGCAGACTGTATAGCTTCTTTCTCCTTAATATCGAGCTCAAATGTATAGAGCGATGTAGTTAAAATAACAGTTGCCTCTTCTTTTTCCAGCCCTTTTCTCAATCTTAGAGCCTTCCTGGGGAGGCATAATAACATGGTAATAACATTTTAATTGAAATTGGAAATGCAGATTGTTGGCTACACAATATCAGATCCCGATAGAAGAGACTGGATGTTGTCAACTGCTGGATGTGTGATGTCGACTCTTTTAGATGTAGAAAGATGAACTTCATTATCCTGTGATATTTCAGAACTATTTATTGCTGCATCTACGCAAACCTATGGCTGCATAGACTTAAGTGTTTTACCACTGAATTTCATGGGTTTCTCTGCCATTTCCGAAGGAGCAAATATATTCACGAAAAACATCGTTGTTATAAGGAAAATTTCCTGTTTTCTCAAACCGTCTGAATGGAGTATTTGTAACTACTGCTCTAAAAAATGCAGCTTTGAATAATTTTCTAATTTAGTAAATTGTTACAGATCGCGCAGTATTGGAAGCAACCACTTCCTCACATTTTGTTTTTAGTATAAGTTTACAGTATAAGTAAGGTGCCGTGAAAGACACATCAAAGGGTTAACGGTGCTTAACAGCATTAACTTGCAATTTAAAACCCCATACTAAGGTATTAACTGTCCTAAAAAATCATTCCATAAGAGTAGGACAAAACCGGGTATACCCGGTTTTGATCCACTCTTAGGTACCCGTTTTTACACCAACGTGACACAGATTTTTAAACATGACGTCACTACTTCCCGCCCTATAGTAAAAGATCTGTAAAACTGTTAAAACACTAGCAGGAAATCAAAGAATTAAATATAGTACTTACCAATATTTAATATGCTGGCAAACAGTTAATATATGCGTAAAACCATACAAACAAACAAAATATTTTTTTTTAAAGTAAATTAAACGCAATCCTTCACACAAAAAATAACCGCAAACAGTAGTGTTTCGTTTAGCTACAAATGCCGCAATGACAGTCGACAAGCAATTCCTGGTGTTTTTCCGACAGATAAAAGTTCAAATTAAGGAGAAATCAGCTCTACCCGGTTTTATCCGACTACCCGATTTTGTTCAACTCTCCCCTATATCTGCAGAATATGTTGAAACTACCGAGTATGATGACAGAAGAAGAATTCAAGACATTTATTTAAGACGACTACTTTACAATGATGAGGACAGATTCATTCTGGTCTGGTGTATTGAACATACATTATTACGTAGCATGAAAATCACCCGTGGATTCACGAGAGGTAGGGCATAACATACAATTATTTTTTGTGACAGTATTTAATAAATTTGAATGGAAATGAAATAAGTTTGAAAAGTAAGTGATTTTTTTGTGTGAAATCCGTCAAGTCCCGGTTCCGTGACTGACAGATAAGCGCTGTTCCACTGTGTATACCTGTCATTTGTAGAGAATTTATTATACTTGTGCTATAGTCAGTTTTTCTTGAAACCGACAGTTTCTGATTTTTTTTAACTTAAAAAGGAGGAGGGGTAACTTATTTTTGCCACTCCCCCTGTCCCTCCCCGATCACTTCCTATCCATCAGGACTATTTTATCTAGTCATTAGTAGCTACCAATGAGCAACTGTATGAAATTTTATCGCTGTAGCACTTATTAAGTCAACCTTTCCTAATTTGACTGGACTATCATATGTGTTAAGAGGAAATAAACACTAAAATTTAATGTACAATTAATGTAACGAGTAATATAAATTTTACTTATACTGGTCGTAAACTTTTTTCCACAATGTTGTGTTATGTAGAAATTCATTTTTGCTTATTTTTACGTATTTTTCTAACTTTAACAAATAACACAACTCGCATAACTTTATGTGTATAATTTTACAATGATGCTTGTTTTTCCAATAAAATAAGTGCTTTACAGTTTTTGTTGGTTGCCGTAAATATTTTTCAAGTACTGCATATGTTTAGAGAAAACAAATAGTCAACAAATAGTCATATTCTGATTTTTTATTAACTTTAACGATTGAAGAAATTTGTTTAAAGTCATTTGTTTTACTTTTCATAAGTATTAAACTAATACAACTAGAGACATAACGTTAAGCAAATACTCTTTCAGTTCAAAACACCAGTTACTCCATTGCAATTACTACGTTTAGAAACTAGAAACACGCACTTTAAATATATCTCCTTAAAATGAAATGTTGTTTCAAAATTATCAAAGTAAACATGGCTAAAATATATTAAAGTGTCATTAGTTGCGGTTAAGGAAGAATTATTCTTTATGGAAATTATTAGTTTTAGCTTATTTATTTTGGTAAGAAAATGGATTTTATTTTCTTAAATATAGATGAAGTACTTCAAAATATGTCTGAAGTAAAAAAGTAGGTTACTGGCTTACGTGTGATATTAAAGTGTCGAGTGGTATGATTGATAAAGCCCCAAGGCGTGTTTAAAATTGATATATTAGATGTCTGTGGAATTGGATAATGCTGAGATCCATACTGAATGAAAAGATAAAATTCATGATTAAAAACTTTTGTTTATGTATGTACTTAAAAACTATTTTAAAATTGCATGAATGTAAAATAATTATGGTTTGTTGTAAAGGTTTTTAAAATTAATATTATTTAAATAACAGAAAGTTTTAAATGTACGTAACATCATTAAAGTACACCGCAAATTATTTTACTCCATAGACCATAATATTAAGGAAAACTTTTAAGTGACCCTGTAAATGAAGTATAAATGCTACACACTTCAGTTTCAATACCAAACATGCCGGGGTAAAAGTTAATTGCTTGCATCATTTATATTGAAATCTGAGAAAGTTTGCGCGAGTTAGAGCTCGGAGAGACAAACCTAACTCCAGAAAACTTTTGAAGCACTTTGGAAAGTGTTAAAAACAAATATTGTCTAAACCTAAACATATAAATACAAATTTATCTTTATTCAAATTTCAGTCTTATTACATTAAAGAAAATTTTGAAGTAATCTGCAGTAATAAAGGGAAAAATATTACGGACTAACAAATAATATTCACAAGGTTAAAAAAAAAAAAAGTATGTTTATATTTATATCAGTCATTGTTTCTGAAGGTTTTATTATAATAGAATTATGTTCAAAATTGACAAGACGATGGCAATATCTTTTAGCATAAGACAGTTTCTGAAAAGCTGAATTTATTGCTAGAAAAAAAAAAGCACTACACTTTCGGAATTTTCAAATTTCATTGTATGACATCATTTGATTAAAAACACTTCTTAATGGACTTAGAATATAGACGTTAGTTCTACAGTGCTAGAAAAAAATTAAGAGAGCATGCTGACTTTGATGTTCAGAATAATAGTCCAAGAAGCCTTATAAATCTTGAATTTAAATACATAAATATAATAAAATATGTGAATTTAATTAAATAGTAAAAGATAAATAGGTTTTTTTATCTACAAGTATTAAAATAATGTGATATTAATAAATGGAAATTAATTTATGATCAGTAGCTTCTTTTAAATCTAGCAAAATGCAATGAAGCCAGCACTGGAGTATTTTGTGAAGGACGCATTTGTGATGATGTTTATAGATTTGAATCGATAAATTTCCTATTTTGGGATATACAGCTGCTGTTTTGACAGTGGGTCGAGGAAAAACATTGACTGAAGAAGAAAAGTGTAAAATAAGGATTTTTGGGGGGGATTGAGAGCTGACTGAAAGGCAAATAATCCTAAAAATAAATAAATGTAAATGTACACATCTTATTAGTCCCGGTACTGTATGCTATTTCTTTATCCCAGCTTATTTTGTGTCGTCTTCAAAAAATAACGTTACATTAGAGAAGACAGCCGTAAAACAAATTAGTACGATTAAATACTCTATAGGAATTTTTTAAACCTCTAAGCATCGCACATTTTCAATTTTTATACCATCGAATTGGAAAAAAAAGTACTTTTAAATATAATTTGTTTGAAAACTGCATCTCCATTTACTTTTGAAACATTAATTTTTTTTGTAGTTTTTGGAGCCATTCACTTAATATTGGCAACGGAAATACTCCGATTTCTGTAGAAATTAACGGGAAAATAGTTGTAAAATATTAATTACATATTTTTGCTGTCATTTTTTGATAACAACCGAAAGAAAATGTAATTAAAATACGTGCTATTTTAATAAAATATAAACGAATGATTTCTGTTAAAACACGGAGCTGCACTGTATGGCCAAAGGTGGCCGGTCACTCTCGATTTTAGACGTTTTCTTAAATATCTAGAAAAATACATGAGGAATTATCTTGAATCTCATAGGAGACCGTCAAAAAATTGAAAAATAACGAATACCTTTTGGATAATCCTGTAAAAACTAACGCAGCAAAAGCGTTCAACACATTAGATTATGATTAACCCCTTCGTCCCTGGCGTCCAACTATTAGAACACATCTTTACATTGATCTAAATTATTTCTTTTTGAGAATTTTAAGCTGAAAACCCAGTATTCTACGAATGATATATTGCAGATTAACAATTTAATCTCATTCGTGATCACACATGGCAGCACATGCCTCAGTAAGCTGTAAAATGTCGAATTCTAGCGGTTTAAGGCAAAACGTAAGTACACATTTTTAACATTTTCAATAAAAAGAATAATAATAATTTAGTGACTTTTGTTAATTATATTTTATAAATTAATACCTTTTCTACCTACATTAGTCATCTAACTTAGAAAATAAGGATAAATCATATTATAACTAAGAATCAAACATTTGCTCTAGTATTAGGACATGAGGCCTTAGGCCTAACAAAGTGTGTATAAAAAGTACCCAGAATTGCTATATAAAACACACAAAAGTTATTTTTTTTAATGCAAATTTATTTTGCCATCTTCAAAGTAGACCCTACTGAGTTCAATGCAACTATGCCAG
This sequence comes from Maratus speciosus, assembly GCA_963932465.1. Taxonomy (NCBI): domain Eukaryota; kingdom Metazoa; phylum Arthropoda; class Arachnida; order Araneae; family Salticidae; genus Maratus; species Maratus speciosus. The sequence continues at coordinate 186,487,770 of OZ010800.1, forward strand.
CACAAGTCCCAATCTTCATTACTTTTTAGATAGGTAAATTGGAGTATGGTCTTTAGTTCCTTCTGCGAATTTTATCTTATGGCCTCAATTGACTCAACACATTTTCCTGGAAATGATGATTTTAGCTAGCTTCGTGAACAGAAAAATGTCACTCGAGCCCATACAAAGCTTGTTCGGTCCTTAGTTGATGACATTAGTTGCGTTTTTGGTTAAAAACTCTTGCAGAACAATAAGAGAAAATTGAGCTATTTCGAAATCAGTCGTGTGGCGATGCTTTTCAAATGCAAAATATTGGTTATATCTTTACGAACGGACTTAAAAGATATGTGAGATGAGCCAACTCTCTTTAAGATACATACGATGCTTTTCGAGCACCAGCGTCTTGATTTTATTGCTGTCAGCTCTGTGCACACAAATAGGCTGATAAACTGTGTTTAAACAGTGATGGCGAATTAAAAAAAAATATGGACGCGGTACTTGTGACACTTGTGCCAGCAAATATGGTAAAATCGTTGTTGTAAAGTGGTATGACAATAAAGTTGTTATAGTAGCATCTACATTTCTGTCAGATAATGCGAAGGATATTGTTAAAAGATGAAGCAAAAAAGATTCCACTTATATTTACGTATATAGGCCAGAAGTTGTGAAGTTGTACAATAAAAGCATGGGGGGAGTCTATAAACATGATTTCTTACCATCATTGTATCGAACTGCTATAAAGTGTAAAAAATGGACACTTCGAGTAATATCTCATTATTTTAGTATGACCATTATAATTTCTAGGTTAGAGTATAAAAATAATACAAAATGCTTGGAAGTTCCTTTTCAAGATCAATGGATTTATTGGATTTCACATTTGAAATAGCAGAAGCTGTATCACTCAAAAACCAGTCACTAATCCGTATCAAACGTGGAAGGCCGTCATCAAGAAGCTCTGTTTTGCCAAAGAACAAAATGTATACTGCTGTTAGGCCTTCTAAAGATATTACCATATGATTGAAAGGAGTGAAAAGCAACAGAGATGCAAAATGGAAGGTTGTTGTACATATAAAATTACCTGTTTTTGTGAAAAATAACAAGTATTTTTATGTTTTCACGCACAGAAAAATTGTTTTAAATGATTTCATATGAAATAAACTCAATTTGTTAATTCTCATGTCCTTTGTATCTTCCATAATTGTAAATGTGCACAGAAAAAAAAAATTGCTCATTTTCCGTAATTTAAGCCCTGGTGTCCTGTTATTAGAACAATGTTTATTTAGTTTACTAATTATCGAAATGATATAATACTTTATATTATAGTTATTTATGTCTATTCAAGCTTATTTAACCAGCAATTTATTTTTTATTCGTTTCCAAATTAAATCAGGTTCGAAGGTGTTAAGTGCCATATTGAAATAAACTGTGTTCATTTTTATAAGAATAGAATGTATATTCGTGGAGAAATTAACGTTTTTATAAAAAGAGTCCCAAATTTTGCCAAACTTTTTGCTTATAATTTGTAGAGTTCTTAATATGAAAAACAGTTATGTTCAGAAAATATGACAAACAACATTGTACACAATACCCTGCATTAAGAATTAAAAATTAATAAAAATTGAATGAAAAATGAGCAGGTTTACTAAAAAATGTTTCACTGGCTCATGCGCGAATGCAATTAAAATATAATGTGCATAATATGTTAGCTAAGTGTATAGAGCAACTTTTGGGAAAGTCTCAAAAAACATAGCTTGAAAATTCTGAAAATTATCGTTGATAGAATAAGCTCGAAATCCGTTGTTCCCAAAATGAAGCAAAAAGATGAGAGGCTGTATACAAATACAATAGTACACGCAATATTGTGTATGCTATATTGGTACTAATTAATGGATATATGGATACAACTCCTCATCTTTTTGCTTCATTTTGGATACAATGGATTTCAAGCTTATTCTATCAACGATCAATTTTCAGAATTTTCCAGCTATGTTTTTGAGAGTTTCACAAAACATGCTCTATAGACTTAGCTAATACATTATGCATATTATATTTTGATTGCATTTGTGCATGCTTAATGAAACATTTTTTAGTAAACCTGTTTTTTTTCATCCAATTTTTATTATTTTTTTTTTAATTCTGATTGCAGGGTATTGTGTACAATGTTGTTTGTCATATTTTCTGAAAATAACTTTTTTTTATATTAAGAACTCTACAAATTATAATAAAAAAACTTGTCAAAGTTTGGGACTCTTTTTATAAAAACTTTAATTTCTCTACGAATGTACACGCTAGTCTCATAAACATGAACCCAGTTTGTTGCAATAAGGAACTTAATCATAATCTACTGTGTTGAATGCTTTTGCTACGTTAGTTTTTACAGGGTTATGCAAAAGATATTCGTTCTTTTTTAATTTATTGACGGTCCCCTATGGGGTTTCTGGAAAAAACTCATTAAGGAAATATAAGACATATACTATTCTGTTTACACACCTGGAGTTTCATGATAATTCTTCATGTATTATTTTAGATATTTAAAAAAACGTCTAAAATCGCAAGTGACCGGTCACCTTTGGCCATATAGTGTATTATAAACTATATTTCATTTTAAGTAGTATCTATATTAATGTTACCAATTAGACAGACGATTTTTTTGGTCAAGTTTCTTTAATGACGGCATTTTTTTTGATACAATTCTGTATTATTTTGCGATAATGAGGTTTTTCGTCTAATTTACTGTAGATGTTTATGAGTGGATCGTAAATGTTGAATTCTGAAGCGGATGCGAATGATGTCATACATAAAATAAAAGCGTGTGCTGTAAGTCTTAAAATTGAAATGTGTTTTGCACTATATATATATATATATATATATACATTTTTTTGTCGTCGGTGGTGACACTAATTTCTGAAAAAGCAGAATTCCTGTTTTCTAGTTTATTATATTTTATGGTGCAATAGTCCTACATAGGTTAATAAATGTAAAACTGTTGCTTACAATTTTTGTGATCCAATGAACTGTGTTAGAAATAAATGAATCTGACTGCTATCAAAACTCTCTGCCCGATGTAAACGGAACGTTAGTATTAGAATGACCATTCAAGATTGTGCTTACTCTTCTACTATACAATCTTCTCTTGAACTCTAAATAACGTGCAGAACCGATCGAAATGTGTTAACAGCCAGATTGTTGAATCATGCTAAATTCAGATTCAAGTCAAAATTACAAAATTATCACAATGATGCAAGACTAAAATTCACATCTTCTAATGACTTAAAATACAATCTATGACCCTAAGCGGTTATTATTAATTAAAAAATAATCACACTTGATGGCATGATATACCAAGTGAGATGAATCCACTTTCAAAACATTTGTAAGAGGATGGCTCAGTCCTGATTTTGGCAGGTTTTAATTCAAAATGAGAAACAAGTTTGGTTTTCATCAAAACTGTGTTGAATTACTTTGACTATTAAGATATTATTGATAGCAATTTTGTCCCTCTTAAAAGGGAACTTACGTATCAGAATTTCGCATTGCTTCAAGATAACGCTTCTATTCGCAGGTCTGTGTAAACTTCAGATTGGTTATGTGCAAACAACATCAAATCTGTGGACTTCTAGCTAAAAATCCTGGCAGAAATCCCATAGAAAACTTTGGGGAATATTGGATTGTCAAGTTTATGCCAACAAAAAGCAGTTTGATTCGATTGTTGAACTGAAAGAAGACATTTTGGAAACATGGAAACAAATACCCATTTCCTCATTTTAAAACGTGCCCAAATTCTTCAAATATGACTTTAGAAAGTCATTAGTGTTAAGTGGAAACAAACAAATTACTAAAAACTAACGTACGAAGCACTGTCATATGTAAATTAAATTTTACATATATTGGTTCTAAACTTTTTCCCACCAACTTGTGTTATGAATAAATTAATTTTTGATAATTTTTAAAAACATATTATTGAAAAACAAATCGCGCATTACTTTATGCGTATAATTTAGCAATAATATTGTTTCATTACAATAAGTTATTTACAGGTTTTGGTGGTGGTCCTAAACTTTTTTCCAACGCTGTATATGTTTCGATAATTCAGATAGTTATTTTTTAAATAATCTGATTCTTTATTTACTTTAAAGATTGCACTTCAAACTAACAGTTACTCAAAGTCAATTACGATTAGAAACAAGAAACACGCACTTTACATATATCTTTTAGAATTGAAATATTGCTTCAAAATTATAAAAAAAAACATAGCTACAATATATTAACGTGCAATTAGCTGCGGTTAAAGAAGAAAGATTGTGCATGACAATTTTATTTTTAGCTTAATTATTTTGGTAAGAAATTGGATTTTACTTTTTTAAAATATAGATGCACTTTTTCAAAACATGTCTGGCGTGAAAATTTTGGTTACTAGCTTACGTGTGATTATAAACTGTTGAGTGGTATGATTGATAAAGCCCTAAGGCGTGTTTAAAGTTGATATATTAGATGACTAAGGCATTGGTTAATGTTTAAACCCATACTGAATAATAAAGTTAAAATTGAAGATTAATAACTTTGGGAAAATGTGTACTTAAAAACTGTTTTAAAATTACATGAATGAAAAATCATTATGCTATGCTGTAAAGGTTTTTAAGTTTAATACTATTTAAAGGAGAGAGCGTTTTAAATGTATGTAACATGATTAAAATACATTGCAAATGATTTTTGCCTATAGATCATAGTGTAAAGGACAACTTTTGAGTGACCCTGTAAATGAAGAATAAGTGATACACCCTTCAGTTTCAATACCAAATATGCCAGTGTATACCTCAATAGAGCCCACAATTACATGGAAATACGAGAATATTTAGTCGAGTTAAAGCACATGCAGACATACGACCAGACAAGCAAAATTCATAAACATCTTTCTTTGTTGTAAAGTTTTAAAAATATATATTATGAAAACCTAAACATATAAAGACAAATTTACCCTTATTCAAATGTAACTCTTTTGTGTAATAAAATAAAATTGTAGTTATTTCATGTAATACAGTGAAAAAAATTCGACAAATAAATGACATTCATAAGCTTCAGAAAATTAAGTATGCATTTGTTTATGCCAGTTATTATTTCTGAAACATTTATATTACTAGTATGTTGTAGCCATCTCAAAACTTTCTTCTATATAAATCACGTCAATTAAATAGTACAAGAAATTACATCAATTTATCACCAATTCATATCAAAGTACATCTGAATTTCATTCATTCGTGCAGGATTTCATTCATTCAGGATTTACACGATTTTCGAATTCAATTCGAAAATCGCGTAAATCCTGCAAAATGTAGCATAGAAGTGCTATCTGTTGGGTGATTTACACCGAAACGTTACCAACACCATTTCATATCAAGGAATAACTAAATCTGAAGTTTGATGAAAATCCGTGCATTAGTTGTGTAAATCGCGAAAATACAGCATAGCAGCGCCACCTGTTGGGAGATTTACACCAAAAACTAATCAGCACTAATTTATATTAGGAACTACTGGAATATAAATTTTTATTAAATTCCGTGCATTAGTTCTTGAGATGCAGCGCCCAAAAAAATTTTGTCACATACAGACAGGCAGACTCACAGACAGACATTTTGTAAAAACATGTTTTTAGGAATCTCTGACCCTGAAAACGTGTAAATCCGTCGAAAACCGGACGTCAAAATTTTTCATGAATCCAATACTTTCTTCTTGTAAAGATAGAAGACAGTAATAATATGTTCAAAATTCAGGAGATGACTACAATGTTTCCTCCCAATATTTAGCTGACATATAAATAAAAACTGAACATATAAATAAAAAATTATCCTTATTCAAACTTAAGTTTCCTGAGTAATAAAACAATTGTAGTTATTGCAGATAATACAAGAAAAAAGTTTTAGGACAAATAAATAACATTGACAAGTTTAGAAAATTAAGTATGCTTTTGTTTATGCCCGTTATTGTTTATGAAGCATTTATGTTACAATATTTTCAAAATTCAGAAGATGACTACAATATTTTTTAGCATAAAGCAGTTAAGCAAAGCTACATTTAACAATAATATACTATACTATATTGTACGGTTTTTAATATCATTCTATGACATCTTTTGATAATAAACACTCGTTACATGGACTTAAAGTATATAAGTTATTTTTTATGAGGCAAGAAAACAAATAGTTATTTTTTTTAAATATTATGTTCCTTTATTTACTTTGACGATTGCAAAAATTTGTTTTAAGCCATTTGTTTACTTTTCATTAGTTTTACACTAATACCACTAGAGACATATTGTTTAAAAAATATCTTGCAGTTCAAATCACCAGTTAGTGTCAATTACGATTAGAAACTAAGAACACACACGTTAAATATATCTTTTAAAGATGAAATATTGCTTCGAAATTATCAAAATAAACATGGTTAAAATATATTATTGTGCCATTAGTTGCGGTTAAAGAAGAATGATTCCGTACGAAAATTATTATATTTAGCTTAGTTATTTTCGTAAGAGATTAGATTTTACTTTCTTAAAAATAGATGCAGTACTTCAAAATATGTCTGGCGTGAAAATGTAGGTTACTGGCTTACGTGTGATTTTAAACTGTCGAGTGGTATGATTGATAAAGCCCCGCGGCGTGTTTAAAGTTGAAATATTAGATGAGTATGACATTGGTTAATGCTGAAAGCCATACTGAATAAAAAGATAAAATTGATGATGAATAACTTTGTAAAAATATGTACTTAAAAATTGTTTTAAAACTGCACGGAAGCAAAATAATTGTGCTTTCTTGTAAACTTTTTTAAATTTAATGCTCTATAATTAACAGCACGTTTTAAATAAATATTGTAAATATACAACAAAATCTTCTATTAAATGTTATTTTCCGTTCCTTCTAATATTGATACAATATTTCGGATAACGTTAAAAAAATCCATTTAAATTTACAATTTAGTGAAACATTTTTCAAATAATGTCGAATCTTCCTTGTTTCTTTTTACAATAGTTAAATTTTATTATAAACATTAAATAATGTATAGCTATAGAAAAGAAAAACGTAACCAGCTTCAACTGTTTTTTAAACGTCCAAAAGCATTTACATGAAAGTGAAATCAATTTTCAAGGGTTAGTTCAAAAGACTGCTTGCTAAAATAAAATCACCATTAGTGTTTAATTTTAACAGCCCTTTAGCGAAAGGGGAAAAAAACAAACAAACATTTATTTAATCTAATTATGAATTTTGTGAAAATTTCATACATGGGATTAAAATGTAGTAATGTATTTAATATTAGAAAAGTGAAGCTCTTTACCCAAAATTAAATATTTTACTTATTGAATATAAGGCAAATCTGAACACCCAGATATAATAAATATTAATTTCAAAATGGTGTTAAATATATCATTAAACATGTTTTTTATACATTTCTCTTCTTCCGCGAAGCCATTATCAAGACAAATAGGAATAATTCCATTTGCCCTTATACCTGCATCAGTCAAATCACAGCCTGTGTATTTTTCCATAAATGCAGATGTCACAAAATTCATCATCAAGGCTTACATTATTGCCTTTTTATTTCAATAATTTTTGTACATAGTGTTTAATTTGATGTTCCAGTCTCTCATGCCATAATTAAAGATTATCATTTTCCATGGCTACACAAACAGATTCTGGAATTAGCACACTCATATGAAGTTCGTAAACACTATTGTATCTTTCACCAATAGCAGCGGTTTCACTGGTTTATTTCTAACTTGCATACGTTGTTATCAGAATATTCGTACTAACAGTATTTATGCTATCTAATGCTGAACCAGATGAGAAAATGTTATGATCACGTCCAGGCACGTACCAGATTTTAACGATGTTACCGGGTTTCCATAACTCATTGACTTCAATCTGTGTTTTGCCAATACCTATAACATACATTGATCTTCGATCACCTAATCTTAATAGCTTGTGCATTTCAAATTGTTTATACGAATAAAAACAATCTTACTTATATCAAATGCGACGCGTGTGTGTAGTTTGATGTAAATTTGGTTTGTTTCTGTGAAGCAGAAACGTGTGAATATTCTGTACAATAAGAATTGCAAGGTTTTATTTCCTGTTTTATTAAGCACCTTTTAGGACTTAATGAAGTATTTAGTAATTTACTTGATATTTAAGATTCTTCTGAAAAACAACGGCAAATTGGAACTCTTTTGCACTGTATGGTATGCTAATTAAACCTTGTGCCGGGCATTTTTTTAAAGATTTTTAAAAAGTTGTATTCCTGTATTCTAAAAAAATTCAAAACCAGTTATATTATAATGATCTGCTAACAGAAATGTATTTTGTATTCTTTTTTATGTTGAGCAAACAATTCTCAGGAAAGGTTTGTTTTCATCACATAATATACTCTTTTCTAAGGCAAAATCTTATCACGGTGTAATGTAATTAAAAATAAAATTTACTGCATAACCAGGTAAGACCAGTGGAAAGTGAAAGTAAACTGATTCATTTTATTAGGGGGCGCAAATATTGAAAATTCACAGTAGAGAAAGCTATTAGATTTAATAAATGAAAATAGCCGTGAATATGACAAAAATTTCCATTATTATTTTTTTTTTAAATAAAAGAAACAAAATTTTAAAAATCAATATATAAGTACATGAAAACTTCAGATATTATTGGAAAATTATATAAATATCATTACTAACAGCCAAGACAGGAATAAAAAATGTATTTTCCTCAACATTGTCCAAGCATTTATACTACTAAGTATTTTATACAATGCTTGCAAATGCTCACCATTCACTCGCCATCTCTATTTACTCATACACGTAATCGCAACACCTTTATCAATAATCTTCATGAATACCAGGGTAACATTCATATTTCGAAATTTGAATACGAAACAATTTTTTAATATGATTGTACTCTTGCACGTTTTACCTCTTCCACCATCTAAATTTATCAAATAAATATAATGTAAAATGATTTTGAAGTATTAAATTCATCAATTTAGTGAGGGTACAAAGTGGTTCTAATTTTGACAAAGCATAATTGCCAAATTACAAAGATCATATAATGTTAAATAATTTCAGAGATGTGTATATATTTGCGAGGTGAAATACGGAGAGCTATAAGAGGTAATAGAAATAACGGCGATACGCATTGTTTGTGTAGGGAAGATGTGTCGTAATCCATTTATTTACAAATACAGGGTTTCTTTTCCAAGGAATTTTATTAAATGTGATGAATTTCCTAGAATTTCTGGAAAATGCCACAATCTGCGCTTAAACTAAGCTAGTCCAGATGCACAGAAATTCTGAACGTAGCTTAGAATTCATATATGTGTCAATTTTTAATCATGCATTACACTTAATCCTTATTAGTTTTTAGTATTGATAGTAAATCATCCTGTATATATAATATAATACGAGGGTCGGCTGAAAAGTCCCAGGCCCGACACAGAGATAGCAACATTAGGGCAGTTATACGCTAACACTGCATAGCACTACTAACCCTGACTAGCTTATACTCACAGTTTCAGATCAGTAGCTTGGTTATTATTTGATTGACAGCAGTTAAATCGACAATTTTACCGTTTTTACTAAAATGGAACATTTGGAAAAATAAGGGGCAAGGAAATACTTCCATTTGAAGGGTTTAAAGCATAAAGAAATCAAGGAGGAAATAGAAAGCACACCGAATGACTCTGCTCCATCATACCCAATGGTTAAAAGCAGGTTTGCAGAGTTTAAAATGGGACGGACGAGCACGAGTGATGAGCCTCGCTCTGCACGCGCCCTGTGGAAGTGAAGAAAAATAATCATTGTAGAAAAAAATCATCGAGTAGTCCTGAAAGACCGTATATTAAAGTTGTTCGAGATAGCAGAGTCTGTAAGCATATCAAAAAAACGTATAGGTAATATCTTATCTAATATTTTGGGCTACCACAAGGTCTGTGTAAGGTGGATGCCGCGATTGCTGACCAAATGTTGCATCGGAAAACCGTTTCAAGTAAAAATTTGGATCTCAACCCTAAAAATCCCAAAGAAATTTTCAGACAGCTTATAACTATGAATGAAACCTGGATTTACCACTACACTCCTGAAAGCAAATTATAGTCAAAACAGTGGATTGCACCGGGTAAACCAGCTCCAAAAAAGGTCAAGTCAACTTTGTCAGCTAACAAGGTTATGGTGAGTGTTTTCTGGGACGTAAAGGGAATTATTTTTATTGATTGCTTGGAAAAGGGTAGAAGTATTATTGGTGAGTACTACTCAAACTTATTGCAAAGTTTGAGCGACGAGGTAAAAAAAAAACGGCATCATTTGGCGAAAAAAAAATCGCGTTTCATCATGACAATGCTCCAGCACATCGGTCAGTCATTGCAGTGGGTAAAATATACAAATTACGGTTCGAATTACTTGAACATCCCCTTTATAAATTACCTGATGGACAAAGATTTCAGAGCAACGAGAAGATTATTGATGCCATAGACAGCTATTTTGAGGAGCTTGATTAATCGTATTAGAGAGATGATTTAATTAAATTATAACACCAATATGATAAATGTAAGTGTATTAGCGTTTCTGGAGATTATGCTGAGAAATAAACAAAAGAAATTCATAAAAAATGTTGTTTTCTTTGTCGAGAATCGGGACTTCTCAGCCGACCCTCGTATTAAGGTGAATTTATTTACTGAATCATTCTTTAAATAATAATTCGCTTGAAAAACGGAAATAATATTACATACAGACACGAAATATTTTCTATAAATGAAAGAAATATACTTTTTAAAATGTCTTTTGTGGGGTTCAAAGTTAAACTTAAAGACTTCTGCATATCTTAACGGAGTTTATAATTAAAATGATTTTCTTCATATTTTGATGATCATAAACGTAAAATATATGTACAGGATATGTTCCATTATTTCTAAAATTAGATTTTTTAAAAACAAATAAATTACACGTGAAAGATATAGACCAAATATCCTAAATTAAATCGAAATTTTATTCGAAAAATAAGAATTTTTAATTATAAGAACATAGATAAATATATTGAGGGGTCGATGCAGGGTTTTTTTCCTTGGGGCCCTTTTTGTGAAAAGTAAAAGTTATTTTCTTAATTTTATTATATTTTTGTGAAAAATAACTTTTTATAATGAAATTTAAAATCCAGTTACTCAAATTCGACACAAGCATTTATTAAAAAAATTTCTTCAAACCCTCTTGCTGCAGTTTTTGTTTCTGGTGAACTGGTTTTATTTACAAATCATACATTTATAAATCTAACAAAATAAAAATAATATATATTAGAAAGTTTTTAAGGGAAGGGATTTTGTGAAGGGGCCTATTTTATTTAAAGAATTGTGTGAAAGGGCCTATTCTATTCAAAAGAATTTTGTGAAGGGGCCTGTTTTATTAAAAGGAATTCTGTGAAGGAGCCCATTTTATGAAATTCATTTTTGTGAAGGGTCTCATTTTGTTAAGTTCATTTTTGGAAGGACCTGTTTTATTAAATAATTTTTTGTGAATTGCCCTAAACCGGTCCAAAATTTTGCTTGTATCGGCCCCTGATATTTATATATCTAATTTTATCTACATAATTTATATATATTTAAATTACTATTTGAAGTTTTCTGTATTGTTACTCATAAATAATTTAATAGAGTTATATTTTCGTCATGGACTTTTTTTATTCTTATTAGAACACATTTTTTTTTCAATAGTTGTTTTTAGATTAACTAGGTATTTAGGTGAAAATTTCATCTATATCTGCATGCTTAACTGGCAGTATTGAAGTTTTGTGGCCTTTTCCAAAGCACACCAATCTTTTTTAGAAAATAATTAAAAGTGTTATAATATATATATATATATATATATATATATATAATTTGATTTGATTTGCTAGCTTCACATAAATAATAAATCCTTTAAAAAAAAGTACAACATTTGAAAGTCTAAAGCGGATATTTTAAGTTTACTGTTTCAAGATAAACACAAAATATGAAATATAACATAAAAGGTTTCTTCATAGACTCTGTATTTTTCAGTAATTTAAAAAAAAAAAAATACAGTGTCAGTAAAAAGTCAGATTATAACTTCAGTTACTAAATTATTAAACCTGGACACAGTCATTCATGTTTTTACAAGAGTGTAATCTATTTTCATTAAATGTGTGGGTTTAGAGTGTACATATTACCAATCTACATTAAAACACATCAGTTTCTAGTCAAGTGTGAAATGTATACTTTTTTATTTGACAAAGATGGATCAGACGTACCAGAAACACCAAAATGGCGATTTTTATGTCCAGATAACCAAGCAATTTGTGCGGGATTTTACTTCGTAGAGTAAGCCTGAAGTACACATTACGTGTGTTTCACATTAAATTAAACACTGTATTTTATAACAAAGTGATTTGTGTATTTATAATACAAATTGTGCGTTTTTGCAATAAAATCGGGTTTTTTATATACAATAAACAGTTTCTTAATACATAAACCTACATACGATATTCGCAAGCTAGGCCTAACAAAGAACCGAAAGTAAGATTTTTTTCGTCAAAATTGGGCAAAAAAAGTGATGAAATACTAATGAAATACTTCCATACCAAAAATAAAACTATCCAACCACATTAAGTCTGAGACCTCCGTGCCATCTATTTCGTATAATTTAATAAAAATCAATCTTGCATTATAAATAAAAAAATGAGAAATTTTTCATATTCAAATGAATATGTCCACAATGAATCTATACCCAATGATACAGACTTTTGTCAGAGTGTTTCAAAATGCATTTTTGACAGAATACGTAGATTGTGAATTCTTCTTCAAATGTAACCTTTTTCATTCAATTCCTACTATTAGTTCACACTCTCCCTATATTTATTTATTTATATATTTATATATTTATATATCTTGTTCAAATTTTCAATCGTTAATAAAATACTCATTATTCATCCTAAGTTGAAATTAATTTTTTAAAACTTGTACTGGATGACAATTGATGTTAATACAGTTTTTTCAAATATTAATTAATTAATTAATTTTTAATTAATTAATTTTTAATTAATTAATTTTAGTTTTGCATGGGAAACAAAACGGCGGCCATTGGTTATTGAAGATCAATGAAAGTATTTTCAATAAGGGGTTACCATAGGGGGATCCTGTTCTGTCGCCAAATACCATCAAGTTTGTCACCAACTTGGCGATATCTCTAATAGTTTGCCAAATTCCCATAGACTTCCATTGTAAACCTACTTGCTTAGAGAAAATCAATAAATTTAGATATTTGAATGTAACAAAAACTAATATTAGCTTATAGTAGGGTTTGAAATGTCGTGAAATGTTGTTCATTCACGTGCCAAGTTTGATATTTTTGTTGTATTGTGAAGGTTTTGACATGTAGATTCCAAATATCTTAGGTGCCATTTTTTATACACATTTTTGTGGGTGATTTTCAAGATGGCGTCCAAGATGGCTGCCATTTACTGACTTCTTTAATATGTGAGGCATATTACTGACCAATGTGCCAAATTATAAGTTTTTGGGGTAAAAAAAATACAAATATATAATAAAATTAGGAGTAAATTGAGTTTTCCAATTGTTTTAAGCGATAAGATACAAATAAAGTACAAAAATATGAAAGACATTAGATATACTAGCGTTTTATTAACCAGTTATACACAACCAAAGTATTTAAATGAAATAACATAAATTATTGAAGATATTAAACAAAATTATTAAAAACAGCATTTATATGTATATATTACTCCTGCGCCATTTCTTTCCCAATCATTTCCTATAAGTGGGGGTATTTTAGGTCGAGGGTTTCTGTAGCCTTTTCCAATAGTGCAAATTAAGTTGGATCTTAGAATATGTGGCTTCAGTGCTCCAAGTGTTGGTGGTAATTTCTCCCCCTCGAAACTTTTACTTCTGAAAAGGCGCCATCTTAACTCTGAAATCCTTGAAAAATTTCAAACAACGACAGATTGGATAATGGATAAACATTAGGTTCCTCAAGTTCTTGAAAAGCTGTTAAAACATCATCATCACATTGAAGATTGGTATACACTTTTATCCACTTCTGTTTTGAAACGCATACAAATTTTCCTCCCCAGACTCGACCAGTATAAGTATGAATGTAAACCTTGTAAAACTTTGCTTTTATGAGCACCTATTGCTCGACATCTTTCATTAATATTAATTTTTCTGTGTGTGTTCCTCGACCAGTAACAAAACTGATTTCACTGTTTACTAGATAACTTGAAACCAAGTCAATCAGCAATAAGAAAATGTCAGTATCTAGCGAAAATACATCAACCTATATCAAGTATATGAAGATGTATAATGGTGTCTGCTTCTTCATTTGTATGATCACATAATTCTGAATCGAAAATATTTGCGTGGTTACTGTATGCCTTACTGCCAAAAACGACAACAATTTTCTTCTCACTAGCAGCAAAAATCTGTAGTAATTCATTCCCAAGATACTCAGTCAGCTCTGATTTTTGTTTCATTGTGTGAAAGAAACATTTTTAATGAAACCAATGTTATATTGGTACTACTTGTAATAGGTATTATAGATCTTGGTATTACACAAAACTCGTAGTTTCCACTTGCATCTTTTTGGTTTGTAGACATTTGAGGTCTTTATTCTATAAAAACAAGAGAACGAGCAAGAAGTTGCCTATCTTCTCGAATTTTAACTAATTTATCAGCAATCTTAAAAACACTCTTCTTGTTACAAGTACTGAATGTCTTTAATTTCACTTTTTTTCATTTGATGACAAAATGACAATTTAGCGTGTTCACTCTATAGTCTCTCTTACAAATTCTTTGAATTCCAATTGCCCTTTTTGGTCACGCTTCAAAATATCATCTTTCACATATTTTGGAACTTTCATAGAGGATGTAATATTCATTAGTGTGGTATTATCTTGGAAAGGGTTTCCTCCACAATGATCCCGATTACTCTCCTTGACGATTGCTGCATTGTGAAAAATACCTCTCTGAAAATGGCCGCTGCTTTTACAAGACATTTAATATCTACCTCTTCGTCTTCACTACTTGCAGTTTCGCGGAGGTTGTCACTTTTTCCGACAATAATTGTTTGCTCACTATTTGTTCACTTTCATATGCGCGATGAGGCATAACAAATTCTGCTTCAGGAATATGTATGCTTATTAATTGTTTCAAGTGCTTCTTGTATTCTCCATTTGACTTAATTATGCTTACTCAGAAAGTAATGTAAATGTCATTAACTGCTTAATTGCTATTGCTAACTGCTTAATTGTCATTAACTCGAAGTTAATTGTCATTAACTGCATTCATTGTAATAATTGATACAGAGGACAAAGGACACTTAACAATATTCACTATGTCGATATCAGCAATCAAGTAAGCACTACTATTAGGAACCTCTTTCTTTTTTATTTTTCGTTGACAAGTCCTTTCTTCATGGCGCAGACAATCACGGTGATATGCTATATCCAAAGCACAGCAATCAAGAGGTTCATTTATTATTGACAACTCCGACGTTATGTTATTATTTTCTGTCTTTTCTTTAATAAACAGGAATGTCTGTCCCATATTTTTCGTTGTAACAAAAAACAATTCACCCTTGTTTAGAGTCTTACATTGAAATACATGCCGCTTCACTTTAACATGTTCAATGCTTCGTGTAGATTTAGAACTTTCACTATCATCACCCATCTCCGATGAGGACGCTGAAGGACGACCCTTTTCTGCTGTCATGGGTGACGATTCGTGAAATCGTTTTTGAGATCCCTGGAGTTTTCGAACATGTACAATTTCTTTGTAGCAGGAACTATGATATCGGGACATAAGGTAGTCATTTGCTATTTATCCGTTCACAGAGTGGGGCTAATATTAACACACCAAATTTTGATCGCTTTGTAGCGTATTCTTTCAGTTTTTTAAGATTGTCTATTCCAGGTTTATGACATAAATGTCCTCCTTTCAAGCACATTAAAAAATTCATTGTGGATTCACAAATTTTCACAGTCACTCTTATTAGTAAGTATCTTCCAGTGAAAATATATTGTTTTCACATCTGCAGCAAAATAGAAAACAAGCAATATTAGTAATTTTGTAGCAAATTTATAAATAAATACTGAATAACACAATTTATGCCTATTTTGATTGTAGATTTGTATTTTTTGACCCCAAAAACATACAATTTGATATAGTGGTCAATAATATCCCACAAATATTAAAAAAGTCAGTAAATGGCAGCCATCTTGGATGCCATCTTGAAAATCACCTCAAAAATGTGTAAGAAAAGAATGGCACCTAAGATATTTGGAATCTACATGTCAAGAGCTACAAAATAAAACAAAAATATCAAACTTGGCACAAAAATCGAGAAAAATTCAGACCCTACGATTAAGGCATTATATTAAAATTTTCTATGATGACCTAAGTAGGAATTGACTTTAAAAAGAAAATTTTTATATTACTTGTTTTTATTTATATGTGTTTCATTCCAGAAATCCACAATCCAATATTAGGTGAAAAAATGTCCCATAGTTGAAACGGTTAGACCCAAAGACACACAGTTTGGTTATAATGGAAAACAATGTATTTTCCACTGAAAAAATGCCGTACCCAAGTAATAATATACATTTTGTTTGTATTACTATTTTCTATCATCATTATAATTTTGTATCCATAACCACTGTTAAGATTAATTTATAAACATACTTTTAAATTTTTTACTAAAACCTTTGTAACTACAAACCGAAATATTTTCTATAAACATAAAGAAATATTTATAATTGAATGAAGAAAATGTGATTTCTTTTTTACTTGAAAACCATACTTCAATAACAATTTTAAAAAGTAATATATGCATATATTCAAATTCAGTTTATGATTTATTTTATATTTTAATCAAGGGAAGACTTCAAATCTTAAAATAAACTTTTCTCAAACATAACAGGAAAAGAAACTTTGACGTAAAATACAATATAAAAGACATATTAAATTACAAAATGATTAATTTGCATGTTTGAGCAAACTTTTCTGAAACGGAAGCACTTGACAGATGTTTAAGTTTTCCTAAGGAAACATTTTTTTAATTTTGATTCTTGTGTAAATAAAAGATGAAGACTCCTAGAGTAAAAATTTATTTAGTTCCTTTTAATCTCAAGAAGTTTTGTGACGGAAAATTTGTTTAGAATATAGAAGATTTTACTGTTTTGCCAGAGTGTATATGTTCTTCTTGAATAAATGTGTTCTTAGTTTTTGTGTGGTTTTTAAGAAAATTTGCTTCATGTAATAATGGATGTCGAATGATATACCTTAGTTATAATAGCATTAGAATGCATTTTTTGCAAAATAGAATTTTGTTTGACAAAACAAAACAAAAAATTGTTTTCTAAACCTTGGAAATCCCAGTGGTATATTACTATACCACTTAATGTCAATCTCACAAACCAAAATTACACTATTTTTTTTAAATAAAATTTATCATTTATAATGAAACTGAAAAAATAAAAATAAAAATAAAAATATTTATTTGGAAATTAAATAATATTTTTTTTTACATTACAGTAAAAGTCAAATGTTTGAATTGTTTTATCTCCATTGTAAAGGTTTAAGATCAAAATCAAAATTTTAAAGTTCACTTTTTAATTTTTGATCGCTAGAATTTTAAATAACGATACACTTATATGCTTGTTATTAATTAAAATCTGAATATTGAATTCAAGTCAAAAAGATGAAGTAATCAGAACTAAATTCATTTATAAAAATGTGCATTAGAATTTTGAGCTAGTTGCCTAGTAAAAAATATTAAATAAAATGTCACGTGTGTATATTACTCACGCTCACAGGGTTCCATGCAATAAATATATGAATTATTAACTGTATTATTAAAGAAAATCGTTGCTAAAAGAATAATAAGCCTTTGTAAAATACTATACAATGTATGGTTGGGTATAGCTGTACGTAATAGAAAAGTATGAATGGGTATAACATAAAAGTTCAGAGAGATATTAAGCCTAAATGGTATCTAATATTGGTCTTCTGTATAACTCATCTTTAAATCGTATTCTAATATGATTATGATGAACTTAATTCGGTACTGACAATAAAAGTAGTGCATATTTAAAGTTCATTTGGCATTTCATAAAACTATGTTCAGCGTAGTAATAATCTTTTCTTATTGCAGTGTAGCTCAGACAAAACACTTGCTCGAAGTTTAAACTTGGCATTGTGCTAAGTGCGCTTCGAAAGAAGGTCGCAAAATTGCAAAGCCACATTTGTCCGTGCAGCGTTTTTCCAGATAGGTTTTTAATTAAAATTGAAAGATACGTGAGGCGTATCTAGAGATCCACTCAATACAAACTGGTCGTGAATCCCATATTTGTTATGTGATTAATTCTAATTAAATTAGTCTGATTTTAACAATTTGACGTTTATTTATTTTATACTGCTACTGGGCATTGCATTACTCACATATGTCATTAAAATAGGTTTTCTAGGCTTTAAAATGGATGGTACATAGAGTACGCTCATAGTACATACATATTGTCACTATGTATGTCCAAACCATCCCTGTCTTTAAGGCTTAATATCTCGACTTATTTCCGCCGATTGTTTTCTAAAATCATTATCAACAATGCCTTTATACTTCTGCTACGATAGGTACCTCCTGAGATCCTCAACACCTTTGCCTAATGACAGCAAATCGAAAATTGTGTGTAACAGAAAACTGCGCTTTTCTCAAAAACTATGTGAGTTAGGGTAATCTCTATAGTTTGTCTGCAAAGTTTTAATTAACGTGTACTACTCTAACTTTTTTCCTAATTTTAATTTCAGTAGAATCAGAAATAGAAGGGGGTGGCATATTTTTGCACTAAGTTTTCGACAATATCTCTGAAAATATAATAATTAAAATTAAAATTAAAGTTGTTTTGAATTCGCGTTACGAAAGCTTTCACACTATACCCCACACGATATACAAAGAAAAGATTTTTTTCAAGTAACTTAATTAGCCCCTCGACATTTTTCCTAAATGTATTTGTGGATGCTTAATAATCTGTAAATATGTCGGTCAATAATCTATATTAGTTCCCCCAATTTGAACTTTCCACGTTCCATAGTTTTCGAGTAAAATGACTGTGACAGACAGACAGATACAGGAGTGATCTTATAATAGTTCTGTTTTTGCTTTTTAATTAAGGAATCCTAAAAATAACGCGAAAATCCAACGCGAAACCGACTTTCGGTTTTCTTTTACCTCCCATCATAAATCAGAGAAATTTATTGCAATGTTGAAAAAACATTATCAAGAAAATGTATGCTATTTCTTACCTGTTTACTGATACAAATAAAATGCTTTTACAGAGCAATAAAATGCCTAAATAATGTCATATAATTTATATTAAAAATAACATTAAAATATTCATAAAGTTTAATTTTGATATTAACTTTTACGTTTTAAATTATTTTACTTATTTTTCGTTTCAAAGAATTTTAAAATCCTTATGAAATTACGTAAATTATCTTTGAAAGGAATATTGTACATTTGCTTAAATTGATTTTTTTAATTATTTATTTTTAGAATATAATCTTAACGATACATATTTTTTTTAATTATTTACCATCGTTTCTTTGTTTATTGTAACCATTTTTCTTCTGGAGGCATAATTTTTATTCAATTCCAACTATTAGTTCGCACTCTCCCTATATTTATTTATTTATATATCTTGTTCAAATTTTCAATCGTTAATAAAATACTTATTATTCATCCTATAATGTTGAAATAAACTTTTTTAAAAATTTGTACTGGATGCCAATTGATCTTAATACAGATTTTTCAAATATTAATTAATTCATTAAATTTTAATTAATTTAGTTTTATATGGGAGACAAAATGGCGGCCATTGGTTATTGAACAGCATTTAATGCATCTATATAAGAAGGGTTACCATAGCGATGACCCTATTTTGTCGCCAAATACCGCCAATTATGTCGCCAAATTGGCGATATATCGCCAAATTTGGAGACCAAAATGAGTCACCAAAAGTGACGCAAACTTGGCGATATCTCTAATATTTCGCAAAATTCCCATAGACTTCCATTGTAAACCTACTTGCTTATAGAAAATCAATAAATTGAGATATTTTAATGCAACAAAAACTAATATTAGCTTAAGGGATTATATTGAATTTTTCTTTGATGACCTAAGTAGGAATTGACTTTAAAAAGAAAATTTTTATATTACTTCTTTTTAATATTTTTGTGTTATCATTTGGGACCATTATCTCACTTAATTAATGAAATCTTAATGCAACTCGACTAAAAATTTCCCCAGCTCATTATGTGTCCACACACGGTGGAACATTGCGGCAAAGCACAAATGGTATAGGACAACATTGAATAAAAATATACCTAGCACGCACCAAATAACAAGAACATATCATTAACGAAAAGTCACTTGCGTCGGATTCTTGTCCTAAAAGTGATCACAATGGAAACCAAAAATGGTAATTTATCTTCTTAGCTCACAGGCAATCAAAGCCTGAGATCTAATGTGCCCGAAGTTTCTGTATGTACGTATGCATGTACCGGTGTCCCAAAAATGACTGATGGATTTTAAAATTCAATAACTTACAGACAGTGACAGATATATATATATATATATTTTGAAGGAGTGTTATGTAAGATGTCAGGAGTTGTTATGCTGCGATTCTCAGTTTTAGTTACAAATAGCATCGATAGATAGCAATAACAGCTATATTCAGTGTCGATTACACGGTCTCTCTCTTCTTCCATGCAAAAAAAGGAGATTAAATTGTATTGAATGGACCCCGAAGTACTAAAAATCGGGTCTGGACTGAACACCTATAGAGATCTACATTAGAGAGAGATTGGACATTGAAGAAATGACCGCCATTTCCGTTACAAAGTAGATGGAACGCCGTACAACGCAATGCATTTTTATTAGCGTCTTAGCACTTTTTATTCTATTAAAATTATGAAAATTTCATTTTATATGCCTTCAAAGAGTCTTTCGGAACATGAATATAAGCACATTTCCATTTTAATGAGTAAGAATTCTCAGAAAATGCATTTTTTTTTTTTTTTACTCAGCTGTTTTACGCTACGCATCAGTGCGATTTTACTTAGTTATCAGATTTTGATTTATTTATACAATTTGTTTTTCATATTTTTTATTTCTTTCTTTTAACAGCAGTGCCCCTATTTAATTTTTTTCTAAACTTTGATTTAATGTTTTGATAACAATACTCATTCTAATACTATATATTTACCAGACTTCTGTATTTAAAAAAGAATATCAAAGAGAAGTAGCAGTACGTAGAAACCTATCATAAAATATTTTCAACGCACATATTAAATTAACTTTGAATCACATATATAGTTAATTAAATTAACTTTGAATCACATATATAGTTAATTAAATTAACTTTGAATCACATATATAGTTAAATAGGAGTGGTATATGGTATGATGAAATTTTATTGTTTCTGAAATTATCAATGCGAAGATGGTGAAAATTATAATAATTGTTGTTTTAAAATGCGTAATAAATTATAAATAGTTTTAAAAAATTAAATTCTATAGTTCATTTTGTATCTGATAATCGTTAAAACTTATTTTCTCAAATACTGCGAAATTAAAATAAAGTTCTTACATGCCCAATCTTCCTCTGCCCACTATTTTAATTAGCAGTTAAAAAAAAGAGTAAAAAATACATTTTCTGAGAATTCTTACTCATTAAAATGGAAACGTGCTCATATTTATGTTCTGAAAGACTCTTTGAAGGTATATAAAATGAAATTTTCATAATTTTAATAGAATAAAAAGTGTAAGACGCTTATGAAAATGCATTGCGTTGTACGGCGTTCCATCTACTTTGTAACGATAATGGCGGATATTTCGTCAATGTCAAATCTCTCTCTAATGTAGGATCTCTAAACACCTATTGCTCTCAGCGCCATCTATTGCATGAAATTCGAACTAAAATAAAAAAATTCACATTGAATAAACTCCTGACATCCTACATAACCCTCTTGCAAGAACTTTTTTAATATCTCTCACCGTTTGCAAGTTATTGAATTGTAAAATCCATCAGTCATTTTTTGTGACACACGGTATATACTTAACGCGATAACTCTTGATAAATTTTCTTCATTTTTTTTCTCCCAAGGTTCATTCTGATAAGGCGCTTCCCTGATTAGTTTTGTGGGTTCATTGGTTAGTCATAAAAGGGGGAACGGGGGGATAGCCCACCTTAACTTAGGAAATGGGTTTTTCATGCAAACTTATTCGATTTAGTTCAAAGTTGGTATGCAGGTTTATTCTGATAAGGTGCTTCCCTGATTAGATTTGGATATTCATTGGTATATATAAAGGGGGGGGGACGGGGACTAATCCCCTTAATTTATTTTTTGTGGGACATTATTCTTTGAAATAAGAGTATAATATACAATTAGTGTGGATAGCCTGTGAGCTCAATGTCATTAGTTTAACTGGACACTTTTCTGTTCAATTATATGCATTATATCTAGGAAAATGATCGATGCTTTTACTTCCTCTAACAATTATTTAATTTACGTATATCATATTTTAAACTTTATCAATCGATTATCAGACATCTACTGCATATATAAGCATTATATATTACATTGGATATATCGGGTATAAAAGTAATATTGGTTGATAACAAATGAACTTTTAATTTTTGTTAAAATATGTACTTAAATAATTTTTAGAAAATTAAAATAAATTATTGTAGGAATTCAGAAAAATAATTATAACAAAAAGGTAAATTTACTATGCAGAACAAAAAGATTGAATTTGGATTGTATTTGAGAGCGGATAAAAGTTGTCGTCGGACACGGAAGTTTGCTTAGATGCTCAAATCGGTAAATTCCAAAAAAAAAAAAAAAAAAATCGGCCCCAGCGTTTTTTAGACCTTTTCTTCAATCTGGAACCAAATTAGCAGAAATGTACGTGCAATAGATTTCACAAGACATCACGCAAGACAGATAAACAAATATACGGAATAACCAGTTAAGGGGTCTCAAGACTCTTAAAGCTTCAAAATTTTCGAAATTTAATTTTTTTTAGACCTTTAACTCCCATCTTTCTGAACATTGTGATATAATTGTTTCATTGAAATCTCCATTAAAACATAAGTTATGGCTTTTAGAATTATACCCGCTCAATAGCTGAAGAGGCGTTTCCAAAACTTTGAAGTCAATTTTTTTTCAAAATGACTGTTTTGAGCATATGACGCAGGATATCTCAAAAACTTCTCCATATTTGATCATGCAATTTTTAAAATGTATGTTTTATGCTCATATGTATAAAATGAACATAAAATTTCCTTTTTATTGCTCAAGAAAGTATTTTTTATTCGAGTATGCAGTTGCAATTTTCAAAATTTTGTATTAGCTAAAAACAACTGTGTATTAAAAATATAAAAATGCTTTAAATACAAATTTATTTAGCTTCAGAGTATAATTATTAAAAAAAATGATAAAAATTCATTTTGTAATCCTGCGCGTAAGCTGTTATACCAATTTTCTGCTCCAAAAATGTCTGACAGTTTGAAGCCCCTATAAATATTTATTTTGCATATTGTGATTTTTCAAATGCTTGAAATGAAAGAATATACTTATACCTAAAAATTGCGTTTTAAAATTTTATACATTTTAAGAAATTAAATGTTGAAAATTGTCTTTTTTTTTCAATTTTAAGAATACTGAAACCCCTTAAACCTTCATTCGTATTAAAATATAAAGTTTTTCACCAAACAAAGTATACCGTCTTTCTTTTGAAATAAAGGTTTAACACACAAGAAAAATCTCAATCCATAATGAATCGGAAACTAAAAGAATTTAGTCGAATCAACATTACCCGAACTACGGGTTAGATTCCTCGCGGTTAAAATAAGGTTAACCTACCAAATTCGTAACTGAAATCTGCATCACATCTTAGAAAAATAAGCAAAATCGCATATCAGCCACAGAGAATATAAATTTGTTTTTGCCTAGTTGTTGCCGAAAATGTTACAGCATATAAATAATTGTTGGAGTTAAACATGATGCGATTAATTACAAACAATTGAGACAGTAGATATCGGGCTCTATATCAACAAATCGTCCGTGCTTCATTTGAGTTGAACCATAGCTGCCAAAATCTTACGCTTTTTCAGACCACAAAAATTTTACAGTAGATTTTATCTTTTTAAATCACCGTAATCTGCCGATTAAATAAGGCAAAAATTTCTATTAAATATTTGTGGTCTGAAAAAGCGGGAGAGTTGGCAGCTATGGTTGAACGCATAAATTAACTTTGAAGGAGATGTTATTGTTGAGAAACAAAATGTAAAATTTACTTTACTTTTAAATATTAACAAAAATGGATTTTAGATTAATGTTAATTTTACATGATTATTCTTCATAAAATTTTATACCTTCCTCAATAGCTATTATGAAAAGCACTATCTCTTTCATGGCACAACAATAGATTAAGCCGCAATATTTTAATTTAAAAAAATTGCTTTTATAACTTTAGATTTTTTTTAGGTAACTCATAACATTTAAATTCTACTTACAAGTTCGGATCAAAATGCGATTTGTTACACAATTGTGACCAAAGTATAAAAGGCACAAATCCAAGTCTTTTTATTCTTTTTGTTGTCACTTGAAGTGGAATATTAGTCGTAACTACGTCGTTATGAAATTGTGTCGTATTTTGCGAAAAAAATTAAATTAATAAAAATTTATTTTCTATGTTGAATCACGAATTTTGTATTACAACAAGGAGCAATTAAGACTTGTTGTCACGCCTGTAGACAGTTTCATTTGGATAGCTGCATGACTACTATAAAAGGAAATGTACGAATATGTCAGTATATGTTAGAGGTTTGGAAAACTTACATTGACTGGAATGGCATCAAAAGCTTCAACCTATAATTATCTGGATCGGATGAGCGAAATGTTCGTCAAAACTTTAAAAACTCATAAAAAATGAAGAAATTGTGATAAAGAACTGCGGTTTGCAAGAAAGGGCTCAAAAGGAGGTCGAATTTATTTTAGCAGCAAAAAATAAAATAAAAATAAAATTTTAAAAATAACATGTAGAGGGGGCTGACGACACGAAACACAATAAACAGACCAACAATACGATCCAATCATTTATTCTTCCAATAACAAGTATTCAACATGACCACCAAAACATTCTTCGACACAACCTGGTTGTGTTGTAGTATCTGTTCATTGTGTTTCGGGTAGTCAGCGCCCTCTACATGTAATTATTTAACTATTTTTTTTCTGTTAAAAGCATCAGAGTACCTCGTGAGCTCTTTCTTACAAACTGCACTCCTTTATCATAATTTCTTCCTTTTTTATGAGTTTTTAAAATTGTAACGAACTTTTGACTCACCCGGTGTCCATATATATATATATATATATATATATATATATATAAATGTTATATAAAACATTTACTTTGCAATATTCACTTAAATTATTCCAAATATCCGGCATATTCATTATTTCCTTATTTCTTACTAATGTCTATTATTTATTCCTAGCTAATATCCTTTAAATTTAAAACGCGTACACTAATATTTATCTTATTAGAAATGTTCATCTGAAACGTTTAATCCCTTCATAAATTCTTTTCATCTACCAAAACTATAATATCCTGAAAGAAGATAGTTTTTATTTTCGCATATTTGCAAAAGCCATTTTGCTATTTTTTCTCCTATTCTTAAAATTCCACCACTCTGTTTCTCGCGGCTTTGAGACGCATGACTGATAGAAAGAGATATAAAAACGCAGGTTTTGAGGTCTTTGGTGTAGTGTCAAGTATAAAACGCATTGATGACACAGTTTAATTTAAAATAACCGCTCCATTTAATAATTCAGCTTGAATGTTAAACTTAAATAATAAATACATATACATGTACAGTCGTGGAAAAAAAGTAAACACCCCTTACTAACTCCTCAACAAATTATCGTAGAAGAAAGTTACTGGTACCGAACGATTGAAAATAAAGTCTACTTTTAAATGATGTATATAAAATTTGCTTAGGGGCCATCTACATATTAAAACGAACAATAACTTTGTTTTTTTCAATAGCAGTACACAATTCTGAGAGCATTAATGAACTCTACACTCTTCAATTAGTCTAAAAACAAATTTATATGCAATTCGTACCATAAATTTCCGAGAAATTAATTATTTTAAAACGAGTCTATTTTAAGGTCTATATCCAAATTGAAGTTCGGAACTCGATTGTTAACCGAGAGAGTTCCCTTCTTGATCAAGGCACCTTAAGCAGTCAATGAAGCCTGTTAGATTACAGGATAGCATAAAAAATTTCAAAATATTTAGTCGCTTCTATCATAGGCCCCTTAAACCATCATTTTGCCGTTTTTTTAAGCATAATTTGCTTAATCCATCAAAAAAATTGTAGGTTGCAATTCATAATTTTTTGAATATTACTTTCATAATTCATAATTCATAGCATAAAATTATAAAAATTGCAAATTCAACATATTTATGTTTGGGTATATAAGTAGTATTACGACACAAAAAATTAGAACATTAGGATCATAATTTCAGAATTTATAAATAAAAATATGAACATGTAATTTAACATTAGAAGCACTAAATTTTTAATGTTTATAATCCAAAAACTTATCGTTCAAATGAATTGAAATTTGGTATCTAGGCATAGTTTGAACAAAAGATTTGAAATATCTCTTTAAAATTGGTTATTGATATTGGAAAAAATGAAGTTTGGATTCGCTTTAATATGTAGATGGCCCCCTAAGCAAATTTTTTATACGTCATTTAAAAGTAGACTTTATTTCCAATCGTTCGGTATCAGTAACTTTTGTCTAAGATAATTTGTTGAAGAGTTAGTGGGGGGTGTTTACTTTTTTTATTCCACGACTGTACCTCCAGCCTTTGATGTGGGCTTCATTTGTATCACATGTTACTAACATAACCAAAATATAATTGAAACCAAGATTAGGCCTAATTTCATGCGTTTATTCCTCCTTCCCTCACAATCCATGGAGTTCTTTCACACTAGATATACTTACTCAGTACATTAAACTGGAATAAAAATATGCACAAAGTTACGAGTAATAGATAGTGTCTTAAAGACCGACATGGAGAAATAAAAACCGGTTCGGAACAATATCACTTCCGAACAAAACACTTGATAAATTTTTAAAAACTTTGTCCTGATTTCCAACACAGACTCTTTACCTCGAAATCCATACATTACGACATCTGGGATACATTCCACTAAAACATTTCTTCACTGGCGCGATTGGTTTAGCTCCCGTCGTTCACCGACTGGTTTATCTCTGTATTATTTTTTAATCTGTCACTCTAGGCGTCTTCTAACAAAAAGCCGATGCGATAATTTCGGAACTGAGAATTATGTCTTTCGAGTACCTTTAAACTACGTTAACAGGTGTCTTACAGTCCAGTAGTACATATAAATTTGTTATTTAAGATCTTTTTAGCATGAATTAGTAATTTGTGCTCCAGGCTGAATGCTTATGAATGCCCTCATAATATGGGAATTGCTTTCATTTTCATATTTTGATCAATAGACATTTTAGAATGTAATGTGTCTCTGTTTTTATGCAGAAAATACCGGATTTCTAAATCTTTATTGACTTGCTATGCGTACGATCTGACCATCAGAACGTAATACTGCGGCTAAACGAATCTTGGTGTTTCGATTGGACTTAGCCGATCGCAATTATTACCAACAAATTAATATCGTTGATTGGATTTGCCAATTGCAAAATTAACACAACATGTCAACGGGTGCCAGCATTTTACGAATTTTATGCATCCAACTAAAATCTTTCACCAGTTTGATATGAATTTTATACCACGTTACGTAAATATATATATTTCGTAATACGTCCGTCAAAATTCACATAAAAAAACGAAAATTTAAAAATAAAAGTATTTCTTTTTATCCGTGTGTTCCTATCAAATCATTATGAATGTTAAAGCTATTAAAACTTTAATCTTAATTAAGATACTTAGTGTTGTATTTGCATGATCATTTTTGAATTGTTTTGCTGTCGCGTACATATACGAGTGTGTCAGATAAAGAATAAAAAAAAATGGGTGGTTAACCCTCCATTACTTGCGTGCGGTTTTTTGGCCATCCCGCGAGTAAAAACATACGCACACGTACAGGACTACTTAAGCTCAATGTCAAATAATTTAGTAGTTGCACACTCTTAGATGCGAAGACTACTGGCAACATATGTTCATTCTACCGTTTTTTTACGAAGAAGTGAGGAGATGAAAATTTTCAGCAGAGGTGCTCAGAACACCCTTCGAGTATTATTTTTTTTTTTTTGAGCAATATTTTTAATTTAAAAAAAATTAGGTAAGATACGTAACACAATTGTTTAATTTTTATCATAGAAATAATTAAATTCTTAAATCCGCATTCTGGGGAACCTACCGGGTAGAGCAAATGTGGTCTAAATCGGATCCTAGCAACCTGGTGATCTTGCTCACCTTAGGCATAAATAAATAAATAAACAAATAAAGTTTTGTAATATGTTTAGATTATTTATTTTTGCCTTTTTTCTAGAAAATGTGCAAATCTCCATGGGAAATGGAGCAACAGCGTTTGCGCAATCCTTTGGCCAATGTTTCATCTGATTCTGAAGATGATGCGGTAGCAGGTACAGATGATATTTTTTTGAATGATGACGAATACTTTGAGGAACGTTATGAACACAACTGGGAATCAGAACAAGATGCTGAAGGAATATTGGAACAAGATTCTGATGAAGAACTAAACTCTGTATTAATGATTAACATTATCAAATCATTATGCATAAACAAAACTTAATGTGTGTTGCAAATGTATAGCAATGTACAGCAAAAAAATGTCATAAGATAAAGTATTTAGAGTACAGGTAATGTAAGTAATAAATGTACATATTTTTCATGTAATTTTAGCTGAAATGTAGTAGTATATGTAAACTTTTCTTATGTGATTTTTATAAAATCACATGTTTCTTGTATTTCTGAACTGTATTTTTTAGAATGAGTTAAAATAAGCTACTTTAATTACATAACTGATTTTTTCATTTCGCAAACATTTGTACACTATTACACTGCTTTAATGATATTGAAGATGCAGCGGTGATCCAAAGTTCTCCTCTGCTCAAACAATCAAGGTCCGTGTATTAAACTTGTGGAATTTAGTTTTTAATTTTTTCGGTGTACTGGTCAGTGGTTAAGAGTGGTAAATTTTGAAATTCAGACAAAAAAGTGATATTTTGATAGTTGTATTTTTTGATCTGCTTGATATTTTTTTATGTTGAAGTAGATCACATTTAATGAATAATGTGCAATTTTGAAGCCTTGGAAAAATTTTCCCTTCTCTGTAGAAAATGTCAAAGTTCAAGGTTATGACCGTCATTTTTCATGAAAAGTGAAATGCGAGTATGTTTGCATTGCTAAAGCTTGGGAAAGCAACGAGATCCCAAAATTCTTTTGTGATGAAATATTAGTATAACACTACCTGCTTAGTAAACTGTATTCGTTTCCATGGGGCATTGTTGTTTTACATTGTTATGTTGCCTCAAAATGCAATGAAAATGACGTTTTTGTCAGTTTTCCGCTCGTATTTTATTATTTAAACAATAGTACCACAAACGTTTTCTTATAGAATATCGAAGTGTAGTACTAGGACAATCTAAATAATATAATACTTTATCGGGATATTGCTGCTGTTAGCAGAAATAGTCTGCAACATTTCAATTAGTCTTTTCTCAAAAAAGCGTCATGGTTCAATAAAACAAAATGTATAATGTAGTAGTTGAAAATATGTACAAACACATGGAAAAGAAAAAAAAAGTGGGGCCTCGTCATATTTTTAGAAAAAAAAAATTACGAAAATTCACAGTCAAAATATCCCGTTTAAATTTCCCTTTATTTCATTTAGAACAAGGAAGGGGAAATAAAAAGGGATATTTCATTTTCTCATAGGAAAAAAACATTGCTAGCGGAAAGAGGAACGGGATGTTTGGTGTTTTGGTAGGGAAAAAGTATGATAAATGGCAGTTTTTGTGTGACTTTTGACATTTTTTTTTCTAAAAATATGACGAGGCCCCAATTTTTTTTCCATGTGTTTGTACATACTTCCAACTACCACGTAATATATTTTGTTTTATTGAACCGTGATGCTGTTTTGAGAAAAGACTAAATGAAGTGCTGCCTATTTTGAAATTTTTGAATATTTAACAGACTATTCCTGCTAACAGCAGTAATATTCCGGTAAAGTTTTATATTATTTAGCTTGTCTTAGTAGTACACTTTGATATTCTATAAGGAAAAGTTTGAGGGTACTATTGCTTAAATAAGAAAATACGTGCGGAAAACGGACAAAACGTCATTTTCATTGCATTTGAGGCAACATAACAGTTTAAAATAACAATGCCCCATGTAAACGAATACAGTTTTCTAAGCAGGTAGTGTTATACCAACATATCACCAAAAAAGAATTTTGGGATGTCGTTGCTTTCGAAGCTTTAGCACTGCAAACATACTCGCATTTCACTTTTCATGAAAAATGGCGGTCACAACCTTGAACTTTGACATTTTTTACAGTGAAGGGAAAATTTTTTCAGGGCTTCAAAATTGCACATTATTCATTAAATGTTATATACTTCCGCGTAAAAAAATACCAAGCAAATGAAAAAAATACAACTATCACACTTTGTCTGATTTTCAAAATAATGGCTCATAAAGAAAGAAAAGGACATAGGATGGGGCGCTCTGACGGATGTCGAAAGCTATAATACAGTGAAACCCCGATTTAACGTAACCCGTATTTAACGATTCCCCGCATATAACGTCATTTTTCGCAAGTCCCAATTAATTTCCTATACTTGTAATGTTAAAAAATCCCTGATTTAACGTTATCATTTTGAAATATTTCCCGCATTGAACGTTTTTTCATCGGAAAAAACTCAACAATTTTTTTCTAAAATAGTCAAAAATTGCGGTGAAAAAAAATTATCAATATGCGCAAAATTCAGAATCTCTTTTGTTTTTGTCTTTATTGCCAACTGCGGGTGCAAGATTCGAGAACCGTCCTCTATTTCATACACACCAATACTTTTTTAATAAATTCGATTATGCTTTTCGTACTAGAACGGAGAAGATGGCATTCGTTAAAAATTTTGTATTAGCTTTAGATGGTAAAAAATGGTAGTTAAATATAGTGTATTCCTTTGAAATAGTGAATACCAATAAAAAAGCTTACAAAAAATCCTCTAAGTTTAGAAAGTGATTTGTGTCGTAGCTACTAAAAACAGTACGTAAAATAAAAAACACAATTCTTTAAAACATAATTTAGAAAACTGATGTCTAAATCGTTGTAAATCAAGATATGAAACGTATCTTACCTAAATTTGTCTTTCTTTTACGTTTAGTGTTTTGTTTTCGTATTGCCCCTATTTAACTTTTCCCCGCATTTTGCGTCATTTCTGTATGATCCCTTGTATAACGTTAAATCGGGGTTTCACTGTAATCTCTGAGCAGTAGCGTTCGTACAAAGCATTAATCGACCTGGACCGACACTACAGCTGACCGATGTATTAAACTTTCGAAAATTAGCTTCATTCTTTGGGGGTTACACCTAACCATAAGCCAAAAGCGGGTTCCCAGGGTGGATGCTTACTTACTTACTTACTTACTGGTCAGTGTTAAAGAAATGAACAGCTGGTTCCGCTAAATAGATTCGGTTAAATTTGACTTTTTAGCATTCACTGTGTTCTCTTTTAATATTGAGTTTTGAATGAAAGTTTACTGACAAATTCGTTAAAACCGTTTAAACGCCAATGTTCCAAAATTGGAACAGAAGTTTTAACTAAATCTTACAATTGCGAATAATTTTCGAATTATTACGTTTTTTTTTTTTTTTTTTTTTTTTTTTTTTTTTTTTTTTTTGTAATGAAAACTAATATTATGAAATATTTTTTCCCTTAAATATTAAAAATTAAATTTTATTTTTGTTATTTTTCATGATTTTAAGAAATTCCCCATTTTTGAAGTATTTTTCACTACTTCAAATAACATTTCCCAACACATTTATTGTGCAAAAATTTAAAATTATTCTTATAGTCAAAAGAAAAGTACTACTACTTGTAAAAATGTCTACTAAAAATTTTCTAAAATAAAATATAAACGATTGGCACAGTTTGAAAAATTCCTGTTTTGATTTTGGAACATTTGCGCTTTAGCGATAAAGATTTCAAAATGAGTAATTGTATAAATAAGTAATTCAAATATCGTTGCATAATCCGTTGACATATTCAACGCATCAACGTTGGTATCATCAAGGTCAAAGATCAGACCGTGTCAAACCATTTACCCGGAAGAGCTTATTTTATTAGGTAACTAAAGTGTAAATTTAAGGTAGGTGCGCAAACCGAAATAGAAACAAAGGTTTTTCGTTTCCTTTATTTGAATGGAACTTTCGTGTTTTGTTGGCTCGCAGTTGGAATTATTCGTAAAATTATGAGAAGCTAAAGAATAATAGAGCTAATAGATTTATTTAGTAGAGTACATATAATATTTAGTAGAATTTATGCATATTTCGATTCTGATTATAAAGGATGTCGAAAATTTTTTTAACTGTTGAAGAAGCAGTAGCGTATTTAGAAACACTTATGATGATAGAAACACATCTGATGTTGATATATGCCAGTTACATCCAGATAAATCAGGCGATATAGCAGACGAAGTGTATATTGAGGAAAATGATTTTGAGCACATTATACCAGCTGACGTGACTAGAATGAATTTTGAAGTTCAGTATGCTAATTTCACCAACAAAAATTAAACAAGGATTAGAGATAAACCCACTTTAATAATTTTATAGAGCCGCTTTTGAAGAGTTTTTATTTCATTTTTATATAAGAGTTGGTTTTATCAGAATCATGTTAAGGCGGTACTAAAAAAATACTTTTCCATGCTCAAAAACTCGAAAATTTCTGACTCATTTTCAGATTCATATTTAACTGGGAAAATATGAAACTTACTGACGCTCAATTAAAACATGATTTATAAACAATTATTTTCTCAGTAGGATAATATTTTTTGTTTCTAACTGAATTGCTTCGGGAAATTCTGTTCAAAATGCCCACTTTAACATCATTTTTTGAAATATATTCTGCCTCTATCAAAAAATCGATCATTACGGTACATTATATAGTTTCTGAATAAGAGAATCTACCAATTTGATGCGTTTGTGAGCAAAAATAAATTTAAAAATGAGTAAGAAAATAAGCAGTTTGGATTTGAATACACCCTTAATACGATGATTTTTTCCTTGAACCGCTATGTTTATTTTATTTATTTTTTTTTTTTTTGTAAGAATTGGTCCTATTAAAAACTTGTGTAAATAAATGTTGTAGTCAATATTAAGAAGATATATAATACATTCATGAGGATTTTATATCTTGTAATTGACGCAGTTATAGATTTTTTCTTCTTTAACTCCCCCTTTTAGTTTTCATTTTTAATTTTTTTTTGCGTTACGAGTTGGTCCTATCAAAAACTTGTCAATATAAAAGTTGTAGATAATATTAAGACGATTTATAATAAATTTAATTGGATTTCATATCTTAAGGATTGGCGAAGTTATGAATTTTTATCTCCCTAAAACCCTATTTTTGCGCCACTTGAGCCCACTTTTAATTTTATCAAAAATCTGTGATACATAAATTTTTGGCCCAATTTTTAGAAGTAATAAAATCTTTAAACTGATTTGATATGTATATGTAGAAAAATTAAAAAGTTATGTTTTTTTTTTTTCAATTTTCAGAAAACCCCTCCCTATTTCCATCCCCTTGGTCCGATTTTGCCCATTAACGAACTTGACCGAGATTTTCTACCCCTTGATATTATGTATCAGTTTGGAAGAGATTTGTGCAGGATTACGAAAGTTATCGTGCCCATAAAAAAGTGATATAAATAAATAAATAAATATATAGATAGATAGATAGATAGATAGATAGATAAAGTGTTTGCTGGGGGTGGTTTGGGTTCTAGGTAACATGATCGATGTACTTCTGCAAAATTTTTTCAGAAATTCCAACGTAGGGGAGAATGTTATAGTTAGTATTTCATACGAAATCTACCTAAAACGATAACACTAGCTGCCAAGAAAACGTGACACTCAATACAGAAGCCTGTCTTCCAAATATAAAAATTGAACTTCTGGGAAGGAGACGTAAGTTAGAATCTATAGATGTTATTTGGACTCCTGAAAAAGCACAAACAGTAAAAAAAAAACTCCTAATACATAATATATCTCTCATAATATATACTCTAATATCACATCAATTAAAAAACAATTGATAAAATATTTTACAACAACTTTAGTCTTATGATATCTGAAACTAGTTGGATGTGTCAATCCCAAAACTTTCTTCTATCTCATATATTTTAATATTTAAAAATGTTGTTACAAATATCACTATTTCATTTCTATTAGTCCCATACTATATCCAATTTGACTTTCATCTTAAATTTCTGCTTCAATCAATTAATCCGTGTAAAAAAGAGTTAATCTCGATCATGATATTTATTAAAATCAGTTTTCTGCTATTCTGCTGAACATCGGCTGTTCGCGAATAGTCGACTTATCAGTATGGGAAGTTCCCGGCGTTGCTTCATAAGCGCCCCCCCCCCCCCCCCGTGTACAATAGAACTACGAAAACTCAAGAAAATTACACAAAAAGCACTATTTTAGTGCCCCTTATTGGCGAAATATTTCCAAACTCAGGGAGGACTTTCTTACTATGGCCAAAAGCATCCCTAAAAAATTTGGTTAAATTCTATGTAATTTTCTTCATACACTTTTTAATGGTACAATATTGAAATTAGCACAAAAATCGCTATTAAAGCGCCTCCTACAGGAGGAATTTTTCCAAATTCAGGAAGGATCTTCTTGTCATGACCAAAAACCTATACAAAAAATTTGATTCAATCCTATGCATAACTTCCTACACTTTACGATGGTACAATATTCAAAATGGAACAAAAATTGCTTTAACGGCGGCCCCTTTTTCCAAATTAATGAAAGACTTGGTTGCCATAGCCAACAAAATTGAAAAAAAAAATTAGTTCAATTTTATGGATACTCCATACACTTTCAGATGGTACAATATTGAAAATTGCAGGAATATCTCTATTACAGCGCCTCCTTTTGGCGATCGCTATTGCAGCGCCCCCTACCGGCGGAATTTTTCCAAATTCAGGGAGGACCTTCTTGCCATGACCAAAAACCTACACAAAAATTTATTCAATTCTATGGATAACTTCTTACACTTTCCGATGGTACAATATTCAAAATGGCACAAAAATCGTTATTACAGCGCCTCCTTTCGGCGGATTTTTTTCCAAATTAACGGAGGGCCTACTTGCCATTGCCAAAAGCTTTAAAAATTTGGTTCAATTCTATGCTTAACTTCATACACTTTTTGATAGTACAATGGCGACAGACGGACAGTCGGACACACAGGCAGACATTTTGTACACACATGTTTTTTGGAATCTCTGACCCCTAAAACGTGTAAATCCGTCGAAAACCGGAAGTCGAAAAAATTTCGATTGCAATACTTTCTTCTATTGAAGAAAGAAGAAAGTGAAAAGAGTTATATAGCAAAACCTGCGACCAGCATAAACTAAATATTGCAGCCCTAGTAAAATAGAATTCGTGAGGCAATCCAATAAATTGTGCGTTGCGAAAGAAATTAAAATGGATAAACGGATAAAAAATATTCAAGATAGTGATGTAGCATTTAAATCAAGAAAAGTAAAAATAAATCACAAGTTAATTTTTTCTATGATAGACAGTGAAGTTTGTAACGCTCTGACAGAAAAAAAAAATTCAATTTTCACATGCTTCGTATGCGGCGCAACATCAAAACTATTTAACAAAATTGATAAAATGATGTCCAGAGATATAAAAACTGGGAATTTGGAATTCGGCCTATCAGTGTTCAATGGATAGATACGTAATATTCGAATGTCTTTTGCGCATGCCTTATAAGATACCAGTTTGAAAAATGGCAAATGTGTGAAAAAAGAGAAATAGAAATCGTAGCTCAAAATAAAATTCGAATTCAAAAAGAATATAGAAGACGATGTGGTTTAATTCTGGACAAACCTAAGCCAGAGTTCGGTAACTCAAACGATGGCAACACTGCCAGCAGTTTTTTCAGAATCCAAAACTTTCTGTTCAGGAATTTGCTAAAATTTAGATTTCATAAAAAAATAGATATTATCTTGATAGTAATATCCAGAACATATGAGAAACATAAACTATCGTATATTTGCGCATGATACAGTGAGATATTTTGCCTTGAAGTATCCATGGTACAAAACATGCTCCCGACATTACACAAGTATTTGATTCACGGACCAGAAATTATACGTTCGGCTCTCTTGTCCGTAGAACAGTTGGCTGAAGAGGCACAAGAAGCCAGGAATAAAGACTTTAAAACACACTACGACTACTACTCGAGAAAGTGCAACCGAGAAAAAAAACTAGCAGAGATATTTTCAATTTTTTACTTCTAAGTTCGGATCCAGCGATCACTAGCAAACAATTAAAAAGAAAGAAGGAGTTAGAACATCTATCTCGAGAAGCTCTGCGCTTGTTAAAAACTCCATCTCTCAATGTATTTGGTGATCAGGATAGTGACACTCAGGCGCGGATCCACGGGGGGGGGGGGGGAATCGCCCCCCCCCCCAAAAAAAATAATATAAATTCACCGATTATCGCGAATTTCGAAAAATGATCGCTGAAAAAAAATCAATTTCGTCAATCGTTCGCAGATAAAAGGATCGCAAAAGGAACGCGAATTTCGTCAACGGATCGCGCAAAAAACCCCAATTTCGTCAAAGATCGCGAAAAAACACGAATTTCGACAAAGGATCGTGAAAAAACGCGAAATTTCGTCAAAGAATCGCGAAAAAACGCAAAATTTCGCCAAAGAAGCGCGAAAAAATGCGAATTTCATTAAATAATCGCGTATTTCGTCAAAGGACCACAAAGGAACGCAAATGTCGTCATGAAATCGGAGACAAAAACGCGAATTTCGTCAAAGGATTGCAGAAAAAACGAAAATTTCACCAAAAATTTGAGGAAAAAAACGCTAATTTTGCGAAAGAATCGCACAAAAAACGCTAATTTCGCCAACAGACCTCTGAAAAAATACGAATTTCTTTAAAGAATCGTGAAAAAAATACGCGAATTTCGCCAATTAGAACCGGGAGGAGATTCCCTAATCGCGCATCCACGGGAGTGGGGGGTTCGATCGGAGCAAAGAAGGGAAGAACAAATTTACCAAGTCGGTTTTTAAGAAATTAACACACCATAAGCATTTTAGCTTTTAACTGACTAGGATTAGGACATAATCCTTTTTTGTTCATTCATCAAATACCCTTGAAATTTACCAATGTGGGTGGCAATAACAGGGAATTTTTTTACACATTAGTGGCTTTCTTCAGAAAACATTAAGATGATTGCATTTTTCAAATGACCTTTTATTTCTTGTTTCTTTCTTTCTTTGGAAATTGCTATGATTCCTATTCTTTTCTCAAACAATAAAGAACTCCTCAAAAATATCGTTAACAGAAATTATAATTGCAGCTTCTTTGAAAGAAGGAAAAGTTTCAACACCTTAAAGGGATCCGCATAACGTTGTCAATTTCTGTTATAGAGATTCAACAAAAGGTACACGAAGTGGCATCATCCCCCACCTCAACCTATAGTGTCAAAAATTATGGCGCCATATGCCTTTCGACAGGACATAATCCTATTTTGTTCACTAATTGCCGAAACCTCAGTGAGGTTTACCACTGACACCCGGAAAGTGTTTGGTTTCGTTTGCTTATATGTCTATTCCGCGAAAACTGCCGTTAAAAGCGTTGTATTTAAATCTTGGGGGGGGGGCGAGCGCCCCAATTGAAACTCCCATGGATGCGCGCCTAGGAGAATCTCCCCCTGGTACTAATTGTGCGTTTTTCCGATGCCCTTTGCGAAATTCGCGCATTTTTTCGCAATTCTTTGACGAAATTCGCATTTTTTCCGAGATGTTGACGAAATTCGCATTTTTTCCGAGATGTTGACGAAATTCGCATTTTTGCGCGCTTTTCCGCGAAATTAGCGTTCTTTCCTTAATTATTTGATGAAATTCGCGTTTTTCAGA
This sequence comes from Maratus speciosus, assembly GCA_963932465.1. Taxonomy (NCBI): domain Eukaryota; kingdom Metazoa; phylum Arthropoda; class Arachnida; order Araneae; family Salticidae; genus Maratus; species Maratus speciosus. The sequence goes on from OZ010800.1 coordinate 186,526,058, forward strand.
TTCTTTGGCAAAATTCGCGTTTTTTTTCTGCGATTCTTTGACGAAATTCGCGTTTTTTCTGCAATCCTTTGACGAAATTCGCGTTTTTTCTGCAATCCTTAGACGAAATTCGCGTTTTTTTCTACTATCCTTTGACGAAATTCGCGTTTTTTAGTGATTCTTTGATGAAATTCGGGTATTTTTTTCGCGATTCTTTGACGAAATTAGCATTTTTCCCGAGATCTGTTGACGAAATTCGTATTTTTGCGCGATTATTTCTCGAAATTAGCGTTTTTTGCGTAATTGTTTGGCGAAATTCGCGTTTTTTGCGATCCTTTGACTAAATCCATGTTTTTTTCTGCAACCCATTGACGAAATTTGCGTTTTTTTTGTGGTCCTTTGACGAAATTCGCGTTTTTTTCGTGGTCCTTTCACGAATTTCGCGTTTTTTCCGTTGTCCTTTGACGAAATTCGCTTTTTTGCTCGCTCCTTTGACGAAATTCGAGTTTTTTCTGCGATTTTTTGACCTGCGAACGATTGACAAAAATGATTCTTTTCGGCAAGCATTTGTCGAAATTTGCTATAATCGGTGAATTTTTATTTTTTGATCCAAGGGGTGGGTGGCGATCAGGGCGATCTCCTTCCTTCCTTGGATCCGCGCCTGTGAAGAGGTATACACACCACTTAGATGACATTTTTGACTTTCAAGGATGTTAAGGCCCCTTCAGATTTCTGAAGGGGATCCTTTTTCAGAGATTATCCTCTTTCAGAAATCTGATATTAAAAAAATGGATGTGATAGTTATGTTTTTCAGCTTTCTATAATTGGTTCTTATGTATTTTTTAGTGCTGAATCCCAAAATGACCTTCATTTTTTACCACACCATAACGTCAGTTTTTGTCACAAATCGCAAATTTTTAAGAAGTCGAAATATTGCGAAAATCTGCTGCTATAAAATAGACGTAACTTTTTTTCATAATAATTCATTCATTTTTTTGCTCAAACATGGATTTTTATAGTTAAACATGTAAAATATTGTGTATTTAAAATCTTTATAATTTTATTCCATGCGTGGAAGTTTCTTTGAACCGCTCATGCTCTGCTTCCCGCTTTTTTTTTAATCCTCTCTATGGGGTTCAACTGGGTATTCTCTTTTACTTTGGCGGCTGATAAGGCTGGAAAATTTGTCGCAGATGCATTTAAAACATTTACTTTCTTTTGTTAAGGCTTTGACAAATTACTTTGTGAGATTTTCGCTATTTTTTACTTTTTAACTTTGAAACTTACGATTTGCGAAAATCGTGACTTGATGGTTAAAAATGAAGGTCATTTTCGGATTCAGTGATAAAAAATACACCAAAATCAATTATCAAAAGTTAAAAAACAGAATCATGGCAGGCTTGTGTTATTAATGTTGTTCATTATAACTAAAAGTGTCGCATGTCGAATGGTGCGAGTAACGAGATACCCATAGTCGCTGGTTCATTAACTACACTTATTAATTTAATTTACTTTATATACAAGAATATTATTTACAGTTTATACAGTATTCGAAGAATTATATACATTATTTGAAGAATATTGGATCCAGCGAACGCACCATAGGTTCGCAGAGATCGTCGAAAACCAAACAACTGAACTATTCTTAAAGGTTGCCAAACGGCCAAATCTAAATTACAGAAGAATGTGCCATGGAGGCGCGCGCGACAGTAAAGGTTAAGAGAAGCCGTAACATACCGGCCCCCGTTGACATGTGTCAACATTCAACATAATAATACTAAATATAACAATAAACAATAGGAATTAAATTTCTAAAAACAATATACACTAGTTTCCAAAAAAATTACAAATATGCTACTTCCAATAATATACACTTAAGTTTTTCAAAGATGAGAATTAGATAAATTATAATGCAAACAGTGATTACACTTGAATATCATAAAAACTATTATCAAAATTAGCACTCAATACACATAGCAAACTAATAAAATTAACAAAGTTTATAATATTTAATTAAAGAAAATATATAGATAAGGTAACAGTTAGATTTAGATTCTATGTGAAAACTGAAGCAAAGAATTGCGTTCTGTTATCCCAATTTTAACTTGATATACATAATAAAATGTTCAAAATAAAAATATACAATATTGACGATAATAATGCAATGAGTTAAATGTTTTAAGATAATAGAAATCAGCAATCATCTAATGGAAGAGGACACACTTTTGAGACGGACCTCGTAACTATACCTGTTGCTGTTTTGATGTGTAAAACTCTGACTTTTTTATCAGAGCCATGTATTACTTTAAGGACACGACCTAATGCCCATTTGCCAAGAGGTAAATTATCCTCCTTTAGGATGACCATACATCCTTCTTTCAGATTTTCTTTTTCAATGTACCATTTTGTGCGTTGCTGTACATTAGCCAAATATTCCGTGTTCCATTTTTTCCATAAAAGTTGGGTCATTTGGGTTAATTTTTGCCAGTTAGACAACCTATTATCATTAATTTTGGTCAAATCCGGTTCAGGAATTGAAGTAATTGGTCGGCCTATTAAAAAATGCGCAGGGGTCAAGACTTCAATTTCATTTGGATCTGACGACAAAGGGACTAAAGGTCGAGAATTTAAAATTGCTTCAATTTCTGTGGTTAATGTCCAAAATTCTTCGAGTGTGACTCGAGAATTGCCTAAGACTCTTTTGAGATGATATTTAAAGGATTTCACCCCAGCCTCCCATAATCCACCAAAATTGGGTGAACGAGGAGGGATGAATTTCCAGTTAACAGCCTCAGAGGCCAAATAATTAGACAAAGCATCATCGGGTTTACATACCAGGGCATGTAATTTCTTCAACTCTTTATTTGCACCTACAAATGTAGTTCCATTATCTGACATTATAGTTGTGCTTTTACCTCTTCTAGCGAAAAATCGTTTCAGGGTGGCATTAAAGGATTCAGATTTTAAATCTGTTACTATATCCAAATGAATTGCCTTTGTGGCGAGACAAACAAAAATTGCAACATAAATTTTATTATAATTGCCCTTTCTCTGATTTTTATACTTAATCATAAAGGGTCCACAGAAATCAATCGCACATTTTTGAAATGGTGGGCTAGGGTTTACTCGTTCTGAAGGCAAATTTCCCATTATTTGATTCGCACTTATTGGCTTGTTTCTGAAACAGGTTATGCATTTATGAACTATTTTACGCGCTAAAGATCGCCCATTTATTACCCAATATTTTTGCCTGACATGATGTAATAAGGATTGTGGCCCTAGATGGAAAAACTTGTTATGAAAATATTCAAAAATAATTTCACTTAATTTATTATTATGGGGTAAAACAACAGGATGTTTGTTTTCAAAAGTCAGACTGGAGTTGTCTAGGCGACCTCCAACTCTGATAATTCCTGCAGAATCTAAATATGCATTCAAAAATCTTAATTTACTATTACCTGACAGGCTCTTCTCGTTCGTCAGTTGTTTTATCTCTTCAGAAAAAGTAGAATACTGTACCTGTTTAATCAGGACAACTTCCGCTTTTTTCAACTCATCAATTGTTAAAGGACCACTTTTTTTTTCTTTAACATTTTTACAATTTTCTAAAAATCTAAAAATATAACTAATAATACGAATCAATTTCAAAAAATCATTAGTTAAAGTAAACAAACAATTATACAGTAAATTTTCAGTCTTAACTGCGAGGTTAATGTCCTGAACTGATTTGAATTCTAACGCATAGTCATTATTTGTTTCTAGATCTACTGGATTATTTTCTGCATGCTGAATTTTGTCACGAAGAAAGTTCGGACCACAAAACCAAAGGTTGCAATTTAAGAGTTCCTTAGCGTCAAGTCCTCTAGATATTACATCAGCTGGATTATTATCCGATGTCACATGCTGCCATTGGTAAGAGTCTGTAAGTTCTTGTATAGCAGCGACTCGGTTATAGCAGCGACTCGGTTACTCACGAATGTTTTTAGTAAATGGGGTGATTTTCCAATCCAAGCAAACGAGATCGTGGAGTCACTCCAGAGAACGATATTTTCTATTCGAATGTCCAGTGACGGTAGAACTTTATGAATTAGTTTCGCTAATAGGAGGCAAGAACATAATTCTAAGCGAGGAATCGACACTGTTTTTATAGGAGAGACTCTGGATTTGCTGCACAATAGTTGCGCAGCAGGAGATCCTTCAACTGGTAAAGACTGAACATAAATTGCAGCTCCATAGGCTAACGAAGAGGCATCAGCAAACCCATGTATGATCATGCGATCTTCATGAAAAACAAATCTAGAAATCTTTAAGTTCTCTAACTCTGAGAGGGTGGATAGGAAGTCATTCCATTCTCTCTCCAGAAAATCCGGTAATGGCTCATTCCAATCGATTTTGGCTAACCAGAGCTTCTGCTTAAATATCTTAGCCCTTGTTACTACAGGCCCAATTAATCCTAACGGGTCAAATATTTTTGAAATTAGAGATAGAACATCTCGTTTACTATAAAATTCCTTGTTAAGAATTTTCAATTTATACAGAAAGCAGTCACTCTGTGGTTCCCATAGAACACCCAATGTTTTTACTGAAGTACAATCTGGTTGATCATCGAAACTATATTCGGTGGCAACCCTAGTATGAGATTCTACTAATTCTCTATGATTTGCACACCATTTGTGCAATTTCATGTTTCCACGATTCAAAAGTTGAGTTAATTGTAATTTAAGGATTTTAGCCTTTTCGAGAGTTGATTCCCCGGAAAGAAGATCATCAACATAAAAGTCCTTTAAGACGACTGACGATGCTAGAGGTAAGTTTTTTTGTTCATCTAGAGCTAATTGCTTAAGAGCACGAGTAGCTAAATAAGGAGCGTTAGATGTCCCATAAGTCACTGTATTGAGCTTATAAGTTTGTACTGGCGCGTCAATATTGTTCGTCCACAAAATTCGAAGAAAGTCTCTTTGCGAAGGATTAATTAATACCATTCGATACATCTTCTCTACATCCGCAGTAAATGCATATCTATGTTTTCGAAAACGAATCATAATTAAGAATAACTCTTGTTGTGGAATTTTACCCTTTAAAAGAAGGTCATTCAATGACAACCCAGACGTCGTTGGCGTTGACGCGTTAAACACAACACGCAAGCGTGTAGTACTTTTTTCTGGCCTGTAAACTCCATGATGAGGTATATAATAACAGTCATTTACGGGTTCCGATTCCTCCACTAACTCCATATGATTTAAATTTTTATACTCGTCCATAAATTCCGAATACAGAGGTTGCAAGTTCGAATCCCTATCTAATCGGTGCCAAACTTGATCGAGTCTTTTTTCGGCTAATTTTTTTGATTCTCCTAAAAATGTAGCATCCTCCATAGGCATGCTCACAACGTACTGACCAGTGGCAGTTCGATAATGCGTAGTTTTAAAATGATTTTCGCAAAATTTCTCTTCTTCACTAAGCAACGAACTGGATTCATTAATATTTTCGATTTCCCAAAATTGTCGCAAGGATTGTTCTATTTTTTCATTTTGAGTGAGTAGACCACAATATTGAGAATCGTTTGCGGAATTACTCACAACACCGCTAGCTACATATCCAAACACGGTGTCTTGAAATAACAAGTTTTGTGATGAACAGCGAATTTGACCGGATTTCAATAAATCAAAAAAGCATTGAGAACCCAATAATAAATCTATTTTTCCTGGTATATTAAATTTAGCATCTGCTAACGAGATATTTGTGGGTATATCAGAAATGTCTACACGAATGGGCGAAAGTGGGGTTATTTCTGTAATTTTTGGCACTAAAAGAAATTCCAGTTCCCTTGTGAAATCTCTATTTTTATTTGAAATCACAGTTTCAATTTTATAATTCAGTGTCGTAGCTGTGCCATTCAGCCCAGATATAGGAGCAAAAACCTTTGTTTTCTTTAAACCCAATTTTTTTGCAAACTCAAATGATACACAATTAATTTGACTGCAAGAATCCAATAAACTTCTTCCCTGAATAAAATTCCCTTTACTCGTTTTAATTTCAATTATTGCAGTTGATAAAATGACGCTTTTATTCGAAGAAGGAAAACAAATTGAAAGACTTTGCGAAACTGCTACATCAGGCGCCGCATTTCTTTCCCCCCGGTCCACTGTCTGTTCTTTTTCTGCCTTTTGATTTCGAGATTCATTATTAGAAGCAATTGATTTATCTCTATGTAATACAGTGTTATGAGATGAAGGTGATTTACAATGTTTACACATATGTTTTGACACACAATTAGAAACTAAATGAGATTCCGAAAAACATTTCAGGCAAAGCTTATGCTTTTTAACGATAGCATATCGTTCACCAAACTGCATATTAAGAAATTTCTTACATTTATATAGAGGATGAAATTGATCACAAATAACACACTGCCTCTCAGAACTCGAATTTACTAACAAAGATTCCGATTTTATTTCACTACTGATTTTTGATCTAGTTACGTTTCTATTTATACTTTCGAGCGATTGACTTCTTTTTTTCTAAAAACTGCATTAAACTGTCAAAGCTTGGGACTTCAGATGTGTTTATTGACAATTCGTATTGTTTCCCAGACTCCTTATCCAATTTGTCTAAAATTATGGTTGTAAACAAAATGTCCGAGAGTTTATTTCTCTCAAATCCTAAGTTGGTTAGAGCCCTGATATTTTTGTTTATAACATCTACTAATCGCCTTAGTTCTTTAGATGACTCGTGTGCAATTCTTTCGAAATCTAATATAGCCTTTAAGTGTATATTCACAATAATTCGTTTATTCTCAAATCTATTTTCTAATGCTTTAAACAATCAATCAAATGTGTCTTCTGGAGTTTCTAATTGTTTAGCTTCATTTTTTAATACGGAATGTAAATAATGTAATTTCTGAATTTCAGATAGCTGTTCATTATTCGTAACAATATTGTTAAATTCGATTTTGAACATATTCCAATCCTCATACTTTCCACTAAATTGAGGAAGTGGAATTTCTGGCAATTTGATCTTACAATTACTAAATTTTAATTCAGGACATTAACTTTCATTTTTATCAGAATTTAATAATAGATTGAAACTTACCTCTAGCTGTTCCACTCGTTCTTCCAACTCCATTAATGAAGAGTCGATTTCCGTCATATCATCATCGTCAGGAGCTGTTGTGTAATAATCAGTACGTAACGAATCGATGTTATTGGAAACCTTTTCAAGAGTCTTGAGTTTTGTATCGATTTTGATTTTTGACCACGTAGCGGTCTCATCATTTAGTAGAGTTTCTAGTCTAGTGAGCTGGGCTTTTAACGAGCCCCTCGATCTGTTTAAGGACACTAATGTGACCATTTCAATTGGTAATTTCACAACAACTAAAATACAATCCTAATGTAAACGAAGAATTAAAACCAAAACCACTTCCGGTGAGCGGACCAATGTCGAATATCGAATGGTGCGAGTAACGAGATACCCATAGTCGCTGGTTCATTAACTACACTTATTAATTTAATTTACTTTATATACAAGAATATTATTTACAGTTTATACAGTATTCGAAGAATTATATACATTATTTGAAGAATATTGGATCCAGCGAACGGACCATAGGTCCGCAGAGATCGTCGAAAACCAAACAACTGAACTATTCTTAAAGGTTGCCAAACGGCCAAACCTAAATTACAGAAGAATGCGCCATGGAGGCGCGCGCGACAGTCAAGGTTAAGAGAAGCCGTAACAAAAAGAACAAAAAATAAGATAAATAATTATCATAGTACAAGAGTAAAAAGAAAAGGAAAAAAATAAGACATTTAATAAATAAATTCTATTATAACGTTTTTAATTTTATGACCTAAAAAGTAACAATAAACCATATTTTGAGGAGAGGGCGGGATTATATAAAAATGGTGTTGGATAATCGAGTGTTTCGGTTAATCGGATGTCGGATAATCGAGAGTCTGTAATATTTTCAAATCGCATTAAATATTTATTTAATAATTAACTGCACGGAATGATTTGAGCAACAGAAGTTATGACTACGTTGATTATATGTCACTCGGTATCGCTCCCCCCCAAAACGACTCTCTGGATCCGCCCCTGTTGACAGTGAGGATGACTCAGATGATGGTATGGTTTGAATATTCTAAAATTTTTAAAACACACTATAAAATTAATATTAATGATGCGTTTCGAAGAAATAAACGCTTTTACCTCAGCTAAAAAGTGTGTGCTACTACTAAGACAGCAGAAACAGTTTTGGTTCGGCTGTCTTGATAGTAGTAGAAACATTTTGCCTGAGAAAGGGGGATTCACTCCTTCAAAACGAGTCGCTGATATTCGCTTTAAGGTGTGCTTCACAATCATTATAATTATTAATTGTGTTTGCAACACCGTTTTTTTTTTTGCATTTTTAATGCGATATTATGGATGATTTATAAATATTTAATTTGTATAAAACTATCTTAATTTCTTGTTTTTAACTTATGTTTGTACAGAAAATATTTGAAAAATCTTTGTAAAATAATTAATGAATTACTCTATAGATTATGTAATCGTTTTAGGTTTTACTACGTAAAGTCTATAAAAGAATATGTATGATGTGCTTTTTTTGTTCAAAGTAAATTTTATTTATTGCAGAATTTAGAGGCTTCTTTCCCCACTGTGCGCCCTCGCAATTTCATTATCCTCCAATGTTTTGAAGTTCCTTCGAACGCGTATTATTGCCAATAAGTCTAGCCGTCTAAAAATATAACACTGGGCGTTAATGGGTTAACAATTGAAAATAATTTTCATGGATGGATGATACCAATCAAAACTGAAATATTAAATGGAACGAATCACAAAAGAAACAAAAAGTAATAAAGAAATATAATGAATGAAAATAAATAAATATTCATATATTTATGTTTAATTATACATAAATGGTATTTTTTGTGAAGATTTCAGGTATGCAATATTAGGTTTCAGTCTTGTAAAACAAAGAAAAAATATCTGTATGCATAAAAGTAATTTAATGCTATACTTTGTATAAACCTTTAGGTTCAGATAAGAAAAATCAAAAACAAACTCCAATTTCGATTTATTTAACAACCTTCATTATACATTTTTTCTTCAAAATCTCAAGGTTTTTTTTCTTGGCATCTAACCAAAACTGTAATAAAAAAATTTCAGAATTACACAATTCACTGAAATTTATACACTTATTTTTTTTTTCTTTGCCATTTTGTTTTTCAGATTGTCTCTCCGAATTTCTACTTTTTTCCAACGTGTCTGACAATTTTAAAGTGCTGTTTCGAAGAAAAAGTAAGGAGATTTATTCCCCGTCATGATTTTTTTCCCGAGTACTAAAGTTATGCATTTCACTTTTTTTTTTCAGTATGCAGTTACATTTAATGATATAAATATACTATATGTTACAGATCGAAATGCGGAATATATAATTTCTTATGTTTTAGCCGTTCCTATAAGTTTTTAAAAATGCAATTGTTACTCTCTCCATTGTTATATCTATATTATAAAGGTCAAATATGTCTTGTGCGCAACGCTGACGTCATTTTACGTTGGCAACAGCTTAGAATTAAATTTCGTTTTTACTCTATATTTTGTATCTACTAACCAATGCACATTTTAAATTTTTACAACTTCGAATAGGAGAAGAAATGTACTTTGAAATGCAGTTAGTTTGAAAACTGCATTGCAATTGTTTAAAAACTGTAGCGTAATTTACATATATTTTGTAACATATTTACATATTTACATTATTATAGGATTTCGTTCATCTGACGAAACCTTATTCGTCTCACTCCTTTGTCTGTCTGTCCGTCACAGAGCCCGTTGTCAGAAACTATACATGTTAGAGACTTGAAATTTTGGGTACTTACAGTTGAACACCTCACATCAACCAACAAATCATAAAATTTTGAAAAAGTCGGTAATTAACCGAATTACGGGCTAATTAACTTCTAAAATTAACCAATCCACCTTTCTAACGCACGTTCAAACGGACATTCTCCAAATCTTCAAAGTTTCTGCTAAGGGTTGCCAGTAAAATCAGACGATGCACGGATACCACGGAGGAAATTAAGCCTAAAAATGAAGTGGACATTTTAAAGCGAAATCTCATATCAGAACGTATTGGTGGGAGAAATTTGTAAAAGGTATAAACATACGCGGAAAAACATCTACTTTCATTTGGTATAAAGTTCACATTTCTGCGATGTGTATAAGTTAAAATATCCACTAAAAATCGATCGACAAAAATTTTATTTCTTTAATTAAAAAAACAAGGAAAAAAGATTTCATTTACGCAGGAAAGGAGCTGTCAGACATAACGACGCTGCGGTTTTCCATAGTAGCATATTTTAATACGAAATTTTAACTTTTTAAATATTAAATTTTTTGATTAAATTTTTGGTCATCCCGATGTGAAATTTCTCGCTGATTTCATTGATACCCATTTCTAAGTCCTATCTTAATTACAAGATGAAATATTAATTATTATTTAATTAATCGGTTTATTGCTGTCAAATGCGTCGATTAAAAGGGAGACACGTGCTTTTTTAACCACAAATTAACCTAAATTAGGAAATCTAACAATTTGCGTGGTGTTTTTGAACAGCGCTATGATATAAGTATAACTCATTCATCATCAAAATGTTTACAAGTATTCCTACCACTATTTTCGAACAGTAATTTCAGGAAATATCTTGAATTATTGGTTAAGTCCGCCACTCAATCTGTTTGAAAGTTTAAGATAGTTTATAACACATAAGCAAAAGTGTAAAAAAGAATGTAGTGTGATATTTCGAGGAGGGGGGGGGGGGGGGGGCTAGAATTATTTTTAAAATCTTAGCGTTTGTTATCGCAGCAAATGTTTTATATTCTTGTTTAAGACCGGCACCATCCCGACCCATGTATCTCCGGAAAGACTGCGTAAAGGAGTTTCGTTCAGATATGCTTTTATTAAGAATAGAGTGCGCTCCCTGGTGGTGGAATGCGGAACTAACATAACGAGATTTTGTTAAAATTAGGAAATCTAACAAGTCCATCTGTTTGAAACACATATTGATATTTTATAACACATAAGACAAAGTGTAAAAAATAATGACACGTTGAATTCCGGGGAGGGGGGGGGGCGCTAGATTTCTATTTAAAAAATCAGCATTTCTGACCGCTTTAGGTGACTTTTTTGAGGGAGTCCTGAGATATATGCTACTTATTTAATATAAAATTGTCTAAAGTTTAGTTACCACTATTTCCGAATAGTAATTTCAGCAAATATCTTAATCTCTTATTAAGACCGCCACCACCTCGAGTAACATATATACATATAGGTTGTTTAACGGAGTTTCCTTCCGATACAGTTTTGTTAAGAATAGAGTGTGCTCCCTGGTGGTGGAATGTTTAACTAACATAACGCGATTGTGTTAAAATTAGAAAATATAACAAGGCGATTTGTTTGAAACTTTAAGATAGTTTATAACACATAAGAAAAAGTTTATAAAAATGGCGTGTGAAATTTCGGGCAGGGGGGGGGGTGTGTGCTAATTTCACTAATTGATTTATTTCCATTATATACTTATTTTACAAGGCAGATACGTGATATTTCATTGCAGTATACTTCTGAACGGTGTCCGATTTTTAAAAATACAACATAAATGTCACTTATGCCATATAAAAATGTCAGAAACATTACCACTATTTTCGAATAATAATTTCAGCAAATATAAAAAATTCTTGGTTATGACCGGCACCCCCTCGACTAGCATAGCTCCTGATAGGTTGTTTAAAGGAGTTACTTTCAGATACAGTTTTGTTAAGAATAGAATGTGCTCCCTGGTGTTGGAATGTGGAACTAACAGACCTCGATTTCATTTAAAGTAGGAAATCTAACAAGGCGATCTGTTTGAAACTTTAACATAGTTTATTACACATAAGAAAAAGTTTATAAAAATGGCGCGTGAAATTTCGGGCAGATGGGGAGAGGGTAAGGGGCAAAATATTTTTTTTTTCATACCGTTTCAGGTGCGTTTTTTTGACTGAGTCCTCAGATACATTCTACTTATTAAATATAAGTATGTCAAAAGTTAAATTTCCACTATTTCTGAATAGTAATTTCAACAGTTATCTAAAATTCTTGCTGAAGACCGCCACACCCTCGAGTAGCATATCTACTGATTGGTTGTGTAAAGGAGTTTCATTCAGATACGCTTTTGTTAAGAATACAGTGCGCTCCCTGGTGGTGGAATGTGGAACTAACAGAGCGCGATTTCATTTAAAGTAGGATATCTAACAATGCGATCTGTTTTAAACTTTAAGATACTTTATAACACATGATGATGAAGTATAAAAAAGAATGGCGTGTCGCATTTCGATGGGGGTGTGAGGGAGGGGCACGAACAAAATTAGGAAATATAGCTGGACGATCTGTTTGAAATTTTAATATCGCTTATAAAACATAACAAAAATTTTAAACATCAGGCCGCGTCAAAAAACATGGTGTCCAATACCCCGCTTCATCCCTCCTCCAAAGGAGGCACTTTTCTAAATTTGGCAGATACCGGTCATGTGATATATCGTAGCATTTCGGGGGGGGGGGGGGGGTGGCACGAACAAAATTAGGAAATATATCAAGGCGAATCTGTTTGAAGCTTTACAATAGTTTAGGAAGCGTTTTCCAAAATTTACAAGGTGTTCCATGGCGATAAATGTACTGGACGTTTTGATTACAGTTTTGATTGAGTGGTTTTTTGATAGCGTGATGAGATAACTATTACTAATTCAATATAAAAAATTTTATAAATTTTTTATACCACTATTTTCGAATAGTAATTTAAGCAAATATCTTAAATTCTTGGTTAAGACCACCACCCCCTCAACTAGCATATCTCCTGATAGGTTATTTAACGGAGTTACGTTGTTGTTGTTGTTGTTTTTTACCCTTTTGTGCCCGGTGAGCAGCTTTGTATTTCTGTATAGCTGTCTAACTAACGGAGTTACGTTCAGTTAGAGTTTTGTTAAGAATAGAGTGTGCTCCCTCGCGGTGGAATGTGAAACTGCCAGACCGCGATTCCATTTAAAGTATGAAATTTAACAAGGCGATATGATTGAAATTTTAAGATAGTTTATAACACATAAGAAAAAGTTTTTAAAAATTAGAGCGTGAAATTTCTGGCAGGTGGGTGGAGAGGGAGAAGCTAAATATTTCATTTTTTTTTTTTTTTTTTTTTTTTTACCTTTGCGTTTCATACCGTTTCAATTGCGATTTTTTGACGGAGTCCTCAGATACATGCTACTTATTAAATTTAAATATGTCAAAAGTTAAATTACACTATTTCCGAATAGTAATTTCAAAAATTATCTTAAATTCTTGCTGAAGACCGCCATCCCCTCGAGTAACATATCTACCGTTAGGTTGTGCAAAGGAGTTTCGTTCAAATACGCTTTTGTTAAGAATAGAGTGCGCTCCCTGGCGGCGGAATCTGGAACTAACTGAGCGCGGTTTCATTTAAAGTATGGAATCTAACAATGCGACCTGTTTTAAACTTTAAAATACTTTATAACACATGATAAAAAATTATAAAGAAAAATGACACGTCGCATTTCGATTGGGGGGGGGGGGGGGTGTTCAGGGAGGTTCGCGAACAAAATTGGGAAATATAACTGGACAATCTATTTGAAACTTTAATATAGCTTATAAAACATAAGAAAATTTTTGACGGAGTCCTCAGATACATGCTACTTATTAAATTTAAATATGTCAAAAGTTAAATTACACTATTTCCGAATAGTAATTTCAACTAATATCTTAAATTCTTGCTGAAGACCGCCACCCCCTCGAGTAACATATCTACTGTTAGGTTGTGTAAGAGTTTCGTTCACATACGCTTTTGTTAAGAATAGAGTGCGCTACCTGGTGGGGAATTCTGGAACTAACAGACCGCGATTTCATTTAAAGTAGGAAATCTAACAATGCGATCTGTTTTAAACTTTAAGATACTTTATAACACATGGTAAAAATTTATGAAGAAGAATGTCGCGTCGCATTTCGAGGGTGGGTTGAGGGAGGTGAGCACACAGAATTAGAAAATATAACTGGACGATATATTTGAAACTTTAATATAGCTTATAAAACATAACAAAAATTTTAAAAATCAGGCCGCGTCAAAAATCACGGGGATGGCGGACCGCATTTAAACCGGCGGGGGGGGGGGGAGGGGTTCTAAATTTTCACGATACCCGTCATGTCACATATTGTAAGAAAGGCCTGTGACCGCTTAATCAATTTATACATGTTCGGTGTCCACATGCCCCCCCCCCCTTTTTAACCCCAAGGGGCCACTTTTCTAAATTTTGACGACACCCCACTAAATATTATTAGTGAAATGGAAAATTTTGAAATAGGGTAATTGATGATTTCGGGGTGGGGGGGGCATTCCTAAATGTAATGGTGCTGCCATTTATGTAAGGAATTAATTTTTAAATTACCAATTTTGATTTGTTAATTTAACAGAATTCCTAATTAAGTTGGAGACAGGTAGCTTTCAGAATAGGTCTTTATTTCCTTATTTCCACAATCGGAAGCGAAGATACTTTTTTTGGTAATTAATTCCAGAACTGAATTTTATGCACGACAAGTCACTTGACATATGAAAAAAAAAATACATAAATTTCTATACTAGGGTTTAATAATCGCAGCACAAAATTTTATTTGATTAACTATTGATTTCACAAATTTGGTTCTTTCGCATCCGGGTATTATTTCGTACGCTGATTCAGAAAATCTAAATTTAAAAAAAAATCGCACAGCAACTTTCCGACTTATGAAAAAATCGATTTTTAAACTTATAAAAGAGATGCTTTTTAGCACAGACAATTGTCGGGAATTTATTAAAATTTGAAAAACTAGAAAATAGATCGTTTTTAAACTTTGACATCTATTTATATAAAATCCAAATCTCTGTGTGTCCCTCACAAATGCAGTTGGATCACCACGTTAATCGCGGCCATGTTAGTCTTCCTATGGAGAAACTGATATCAGATTCAACAATGAGTAATTGTTGAAATGTACAAATACAGGATTACTAGAATAGCGCCAAATTTTGTCAAACTCGGCAAAATGTCGCCAAATTTGGCGACAGAATAGTTGCCATATATGAAGCCAACTTGCTTCCCTGAGTAGTTTTTGGGATTATTTGGTTAACGGTAAAGGGTATGGACGGGAGAGCTAACCACCCCTTAATTTAGCTACATGCGTTTTCCATGCTGAATTATCCGATTTGCTTTTAATTTGGTATACAAATTTATTCTGGTAAGACACTTCCATGATTAGATTTGAAGGTTCATTGGTTAAGGGAGGAAATGGGGGTGGGGAGGCGGTGATAATTCTCATTAATTATTTTTGAAATAAGAGTATAACATACAATTAGTGTGAATAGCCCGTGAGCTCAATGCCATCAATTCAACTGGACACTTTTCTTTTTTATTTTTATTTTCTAGAGGAAATTAAGCTTAATAGAAAATGTTTTATTTACTCCATAAGCCACTTTCGCGAATTTCCCTTTTTTGCTGTATTTTGCCTTCGTTCACTAGAATTGTCAAACGTATTACGAAAATGATTTTTTTTTTTTTTTTTTTTTTTTTTTTTTTGCATTAACTTGCATACAATCACAAAAGACGCCTTTGTTTTTGTTAAATTCCCATATGATATTTTAGAAAGTTACTTTTCTTAGTTGATGATTTTGTTTTATCGTTTGCAGAAATTTAATAACAGGTTCAGTTGTTCATACATTTATAGACAGTTGAAATAAATCCGCATGGTTGGTTGTTTAAAGTTGAACAGGGTCGTGGAAGATAGATTATCTTCATGACAGCGTCAAATAATCCACTGAGGCAGGGAAACAGTATACACAATATTTTGGAAGGTTTAATATTTTTATGAAGTAAATGTATAATATTTTTCTTTTCCTTTTACCATTATTCAAGTGTCTTAGAGATATTGTATTAATTCACTAGCTGACTCGTCCGTCGTTGTCCCGGCCCGTGAAGAATGAACCTTAAATGAACCTCAAATTTGTATAATTTTATAAATTTAATTAGTCTTTTGTCTAAATTTATATTTTTAAATGAAAAAAATCGCAAGAAAAAATCTGAATTGAAGGTACGTGCTATTTTGCGTAAGTTGATTTTTGGAGTCTATACGTACCGAAAGCGAGCGGAACTGCAACAAACACTCAGGTTTTTACTGGTTTCGTGAACATTTTCAGACAATTTATTTTGTAAAAAATATTTCTACCTGTCCGAACGTTTCAAAATTTTTGTAGGAGATGTAAATCTGGTCTATTTAGATGCTTCGATAAACATTGCGTTAAAATAAGGACGTTGACTAAAATAATAATTTAAGAAATTTGCTTAAATTACTATTCGAAAATAGTGGTTAATCCAACATTCCCATCAACAGGGAGCGCAGTATGTTCTATACAAACAATATTCTACGAAACAGTAGTCAAAATGCTGTTATAACTTACGTGAAAGTCCATCGGTTAGTTTGTTTTCGAAATTTTAAAAAATTCGTGCTCATTCTCTATTAAAAAAAGGATTTCTGTTTCTTTTTAAAAGTCGATTTTTTTTCATAAAGCAAAAAGTTCTGAATCATTTTTTAAATTTACATTTAAATGTATTTTTAAATTTTTTTTATCCACTCTCCAAAATAAAAGCAGGTGTTTTTCAAAGGAGACATAATGTCTGTAACTTTTGAAAAACGCTAGCCTCTCATCACAGCTAATATTTCAAGGGGTGCGTTTTGATTGGACAGTCTTGTCTAGCCTCAAATCGAGGTGCAAATCCAGTCAACGTGTGGTTTTGAGGAAATAAATGTTTTTTTTTTTTTAGATAGGCCGTTTGATGGTTTTTTAATGAGGGTGAGTTACGGTTGCTAATTAATAACTGGAATAATTTTAAGAATTTTAAAATTCTGAGGCTTAAGTATAGTAGGAAAGGCCCTGGACTATCTTCACAAAACATATAAGCCTCGTACTTGCCGTAGATTTTGCTAGCTATCGCACAAACACACACACACACTCACACACAGCGACTTGTTCTTTTATTAGTACATATATTAATCATTTTACTGATTTAGCACATTATTTTCTTTTTGATTCGTGTGATGTCATACATTTATTTATTGTAAGCTAATGACAACAAGTATTTTCATCATTTTCTCCAATTCCTTTTTGGAAAGAACATTGTTTTTAAATTTCAAATTAAGTTTTATATGTTAAACGTTTATACATTCGTTCATCACGATTTTATTGACTGGTAAGTTACACGTCTTTATTAGGGCTTCGTTCATCTGACGAAACCCTATTCGTCTCGCTCCTTTGTGCGTCTGTCTGTCCATCACAGAACACGTTCTCAGAAACTATACATGTTGCAGACTTGAAATTTTGCATACTTATAGCGGAACACCTCACATCATACGACAAATCATAAAAGGTTGAAAAAGTTGTAAATTTAACCCTTTAGGGTCTCACATGTGTGTTTTAAACAATCCTTTCTAAGTGAACCCCTAATTAGGTTGCATGCGTGAAATTTTACATACTTATAGCTGAACACCTCACATCAAACGACAAAATATAAAAGTTTGAAAAAGCCGTGCATTTAACCCTTTGGGCTCCCACATGTGTATTTTAAACAATTCTTTCTAAGTGATCCCCTAATTAGTTTGGAGGCGTGAAATTTTGCATACTTATAGCTGAACACCATCATGAGACAAATCATAAAATTTTGAAAAAGTCGTACATTTAACCCTTTGGGCTCCCACATGCGTATTTTATGCAATTCTTTCTAAATGAGCCCCTTATTAAATTGGAGATTTGAAATTTTGCAATATTAAAGCAGAACCCCTGAGGCCAGGCGACAAATCATAAAATCTTGAAAAATTCTTACGTTTTACCCTTTGAGCTACCACATATGTATTTTAAGCAATTCTTTCTAAAAGAGACCCTAATTAAGTTGGAGACATGAATTTTTGCATACGTTTAGCCGAATACCTCAGACCGCAAGGCAAATCATAAAAGTTTCAAAAAGTCTTATATTATTTACACCTCCGGGCTCTAACTTGTGCATTTTAAGCAATTTTTCTAACCTCCGCCCTTTTCATCCGCGGAGCACTTTTCCAACTTTTGGCGACACCCCTTTGACCATTCTTTCATATTATGCAGCATAGCCTTACATATTTCAGTTCCACTTTTTACCGCCAGCGGCGCCTGCTTATCTCGGGTGCTATGTGCCCAATCTCCTCGACTAATATATCTACGAAGAGAATGTAAACGAAGTTTCGTTCGGATAGAGGTTTGTTTAGAATAGAGGGCTCCCCTTGTTGCGAAATGTGGAGACCCAGTTGTTTTATAGTTTTTTAAAAATTTTCAAGCTCAATAATAAGAATAAGCTCAAAATCCGTTGTTCCCAAAATGAAACAAAAACATTAGGGGTTGTATCCATATATTAATTGATTAGTGCCAATTTAGCATACACAATATTGCACGTACTGTATTTGGATACAACCTTTCATATTTTTGCTTCATTTTGGGAACGGCGAATTTTGAGATTATTCTAAAAAAGATTATTATCAGACATTTCAAATTATGTTTTTGAGACTTTTACAAAAGTTGCTCTATACATTTAGCTAACACATTATGAACATTATATTTTCATTGCATTCGCGCATGCGCAGTGAAACATTTTTTAGTAAACCTACTCATTTTTCATGGAATTTTTATTCTTTTTTAATTCTGACTGCAGAGTATTATGCACAATGTTGTTCGTCATATTTTCTGAAAAGAACTTTGTTTTTTATTAAGAACTCTGCAAATTACAAGCAAAACACTTGGCATAATTTGGGACTGTTTCATAAAAAGCTTAATTTCTCTACGAGTATACATGCTATCCTCATAAAAATGAACACAGTATACTACAATACGCCACTTATTAAAAATCTTGTGTTTAAATGCTTTTGCTCCATTAGTTTTTGCAGGGTTATCCAAAATATATTCATTCTTTTTCAATTTTTTGACTGTGTCCTATGGGGTTTCGGGAAAAAAAAATCTTCGCTGAAATATATGACCAAAACTATACTGTTTACATAGCTGCAGTTTCAGGTTAATTCCCCATGTATTTTTCTAGATATTTAACAAAACGTCAACAATCGCAAGTGACCGGTCACGTTTGGCTATATAGTGTAACTACAAATTATAGGGAACAATTGCTATCATAGCTCCACCTTCTGGGGCAATATCTTCATTTTCAACTGAGACGTCACACCTATAGTTAAAAACATATATATGAAGTTAAGTTCCATCCTATGCATAACTTCGTGCACTTTCCAATAATTCAAAAATTAAACAATTACGAATATCTCTATTCCAGCGCCCCTTCTGGCGGCATATCTTAAAATCCCTCTGCGACATGCGAGCCATAGACAAAAACATACAAATGAAATTTGGTTTAATTCTATACATATCTTCATAAGTTTTTCGATGATCAAGTCATGAAAAGGACACAAAAAATGTCCATTGCAGCGCACTCTTAGCGGCATGTTCCCAAATTCACGGTGGACATGCTGGCCGAGCCAAAAACATATAGCAGAATATGTAGCAAATCGGGTACCATAATGTTTGTTGTTCTCAAAAGCAGTCAAAGGGGAAAAGAAAATCTGATCGCCCCTTTAGTTAGATTTCGTATGAAATACTATCTATTGGGATCTACCCTATGTTGGAATTTCAGAAACGTTTTCTGCAGATCTACGCCGATCCTGACCTCTAGTACACAAAACCGCCCTCAGTAAAAAACTTTATATCTATGTATCTATCTATTTATATCACTTTTTTTATGGACACGATAACTTCCATAATTCTGCACAAATCTTTTCGAAACTCATACATAAAATCAAGGGGTATAAAATCTCGGTCAAGTTTGTTAACGGGCAAAATCTGACAAAGGGGGTGGAAAAAGCGAAGGGTTTTGTGAAAAACGAAAAAAACAAACATAACGTCTTAATTATAATACATATAGACTCAGTTTACAGTTATCATTAAGTCTAAAACATGGGCCAAAAATTTATGCATGACATATGTTTTATAAAATGAAAATGGGCTTAAGTGGCGAAAAATAGGGTTTTGGGGATAAAAAATTCTCAAGATATCAAATACAAAAAAAAAAAAAAATATTATAAATTGTCTTAATATTATCTACAACTTTTATATTGACAAGTTTTTGATAAGACCAACTCTTGACAGGCAGGTATGCGAGTTTTTCGCAAGTTAAGTATGTTAACGTATTTTTAATCCTCCTGCCAATACCCCGAGCTACTAGCGAAAATCTTTTGCATCCACACATTGACAGTTTCTCCGCTTTAGCAGTCTTGGTGTACGGCTGAATGCGGGGAGTTTTTCTTCTGTTACTGATTATTTCCAGCAATGCTTTATGGGAATGTTTCGGCAAATGTGTGGTGTGACAGTTTAACTAAATGTATATATTGTGTGTTTGTGATATACGAGGCGGCTCTGTTTTCTGTTTTAAAAAGATTATGTAAGTTTAAGCCGTTAATGTAACATGTTGTTACTACTAAAGAGTATGGCTATCTTAGTTACATTGTTTTTAAATATTTAATGTCTTAAGTTTTTTGACATCGAAGTAATGATGTCTGCTATTGTGATTTTAAATAAAACTATAAAAAGTTCGACCTGTCTTCAATATATAATCTGCTGGTAATGACTACCTATAGAGCGTTTACTCTGTTCTGGTCTGAATTTAAGTTGTTTAAGCTCGACGAATTCTCAATTCTTACAGCAAAAACAAATTAAAAATACATAGTGGTTGAAGAAAAATATACTTATTAAGGATGAACTCAAATCCAAAATGTTTATTTTTTGATTCATTCTAAATTCATTTTTGCTTCCAAACACATCTAATTGGTATGTTCTCTTTTTCAGAAACTATATAATGTGCTGCAATGGTCGATTTTTCTATCATAAACATATTCTTTTCAATAATTACACATGTCGTCTTCCATGTGTCAAAAATAAACCTGTGGCATTTTTACATTGTATAGACCCATCTTCTTTACACTGAAAGTCTGAGAGTTCTTTTAGCTGCAAAATTTACAAATGAATTTGTCACCATATTCTTCTGCATACATGCTTTGTGTGCCCATTCGCAGCATTTCAAATATTGTATTAAATCTTTTTTGGATTTAGAATTGGTGTAAGTTTATTCCAAAACATGAAGGGTTTCTTATATTCGTCATTGTATGGCGACGTTTCTTCAAACTTTTTTTATAACTTTTTCTGTTGATTCTGATTTTTTTTTCTTTTTAAGAAATTTCTTTTTTGTTTTGTAGCCTGCCTGTCTGTTTGCTTTCTCCTTAATATCTGTTTCAAGCTCTAATTTATAGGATTTAGAATTCAAAATATTTTTTTCTTCTTTTGTCAACCCCTTTATCAATTTAAAAGTATTACTCCGAATGGGATTTGAAGCGAAATTAGAAATGCAGATTACTGAGCTACACAATCTGAATATGATGGTGGGATACGTTTACTGATATATTCTGTAGAGGTAACATTTCGAATCACTGATGACGTCTATTATTGTGATGACAACTGCTGCATATGGAGACAGTTCGAATCAGATCGACGTGGAAGAGGCTGGATGTTGTCAACTGATGAATGTGTGTTGCCTACCCTTTTAGATGTGAATGGTTGGAATCCATAATCCTGTGTTGTTTTAGAAATATTTATTGATGCATATATCCCAACCTATGTCGGAATAGATCTGGGTGTGTTGTCCCTCATATGGGTTTTTCTGTCGTTACCAAATGGTAAAAAAACATTGTTGTTGTAGGAAAATATCCTGATTTCTTAAAACCTTTCATTGTAAAACTTGCTGCTCCCGAAAATGCAGCTTTAAATAAGTTTCCAATTTAGTGGATTGTTACAGATTGTCCAGGATGGGAAATTAACCCCTTCCTCACCTCTTGTTTGTAATATGAGTCTATAAGTGCCATGAATGGACACATCAAGGGACTGAAGTCGATGTGTTATCCCTCACATGAGTTTTTCTGTCGTTACCAAATGGTAAAAAAACGTTGTTGTTGTAGAAAAATATTCCTGATTTCACAAAACCTTTCATTGCAAAACTTGCTGCTCCCGAAAATGCAGCTTTAAATAAGTTTCAAATTTGGTGGATTGTTACAGATTATCCAGGATGGGAAATTAACCACTTTCTCACCTCTTGTTTGTAATATCAGTCTATAAGTGCCATGAATGGACACATCAAGGAACTGAAGTCAATGTGTTATCCCTCACATGGGTTTTTCTGTCGTTACCAAATGATAAAAAAAGTTGTTGTTGTAGAAAAATATCCTGATTTCGCAAAACCTTTCATTGCAAAATATTAACCACTTCCTCACCTCTTGTTTGTAATATGAGTCTATAAGTGCCATGAATGGACACATCAAGGGACTGAAGTCGATGTGTTATCCCTCACACGGGTTTTTCTGTCGTTACCAAATGGTAAAAAAACGCTGTTGCTGCAGAAAAATATCCTGATTTCGCAAAACCTTTCATTGCAAAACTTGCTGCTCCCGAAAATGCAGCTTTAAATAACTTTCAAATTTGGTGGATTGTTACAGATTGTCCAGGATGGGAAATTAACCACTTCCTCACCTCTTGTTTGTAATATGAGTCTATAAGTGCCATGAATGGACACATCAAGGGGCTGAAGTCGATGTGTTATCCCTCACATGGGTTTTTCTGTCGTTACCAAATGGTAAAAAAACGTTGTTGTTGTAGAAAAATATCCTGATTTCGCAAAATCTTTCATTGCAAAACTTACTGCTCCCGAAAATGCAGCTTTAAATAAGTTTCCAATTTGGTGGATTGTTACAGATTGTCCAGGATGGGAAATTAACCACTTCCTCACCTCTTGTTTGTAATATGAGTCTGTAAGTGCCATGAATGGACACATCAAGGGACTGAAGTCGATGTGTTATCCCTCACATGGGTTTTTCTGTCGTTACCAAATGGTAAAAAATTGCTGTTGTTGTAGGAAAATATCCTGATTTCTCAAAACCTTTCATTGCAAAACTTGCTGCTCCCGAAAATGCTGCTTTAAATAAGTTTCCAATTTGGTGGATTGTTACAGATTATCCAGGATGGTAAATTAACCACTTCCTCCCCCCTTGTTTGTAATATGAGTCTATAAGTGCCATGAATGGACACATCAAGTGACGGAAGTCGATGTGTTGTGTGTCGAGGTAAGCATAAGAGATTTGCATTAATTTCTCATGAAAGATTGTTGAAAGCCTAACAAACATTAAAAGAACAGTCTGGGAAAGCATCATTCATCAAGAGAAGTTGCTTGTTTAATATTTACTTGAGAAAAAATCTTGTTATAGATTATTTGTATCCTAGTTATATGGAATTGAGATTCGATAGGTAATTTATCAATTAGGGCAGATTACGTTGTTTTAAAAAACAATTTGCAAAATATATTTTTAAATTGAAGTAGGCCTATATCACAAGTTATTATTCCACAAACTAGAAAAGATTTATTAAAATATAATAAGCATAATATAAAAATATAACTAAGCTGGTACATTTAATTGCACATTATTTAGTTTCATAAATTTAAGCTAAACTTTTCCCCACGTTTTTAATATAAAACAAAATCAAAAACAACGTTTTAACTATAACTAGATAAATTTAGAATTATAAGGTAACTGAACAGCATTAAAATGCAACTTAAAGCTCCATCCGAATTTATTTACTGTAGTAAAAATCATCCCATGTGTTTAAGACAAAGCAAGGTTTATACAAGGTTTTGACACACACTTGAATACCCGGTTTTACACCAACATGACACAAATTTAAAAATATGGCGTCACTACTCACAATCCTACTGTAAAATGTCTGTAAAAATTGTTAAAATACTATCAGAGAAACGAGTAATTAGATGTACATAGCAGATACTTAGCAATATACACTGTAAAAAAATCCGACCAGTTTTCCTGGAGGAACCGAAAAAATAATTGTCCTTCTCGTACCGGAAAATTTTGCAACTCAGCTCGGAATAAAATCCGTAAAAAAAGGAAATAGTCAATAAAACCGTATTTTATGGATTTTATTCCTATTTTACGGATTTTATTCAGAGCTGGGCCGGAAATTTTTCCGGTACGATAAGGGCAACTATTTTTCAAATTCCTACAGAAAAACTGGTCATATTTTTTTTTTTTTTTTACAGTGTATAATATGCTTACAAAACAAAGATTATATGCGTAAAACCTAGACGCAAATAAGAATTTATACAGGAAGAATGAATTTCAAAAATAGAACGTAGGACCTTTCAATGAAATAAAGATGGACGACATATCATGGAAAAATGAGTTTACGAGGGATTTTTTTTTTTAAATCTTTTATTCTCCCTATGAGACACAGAGTAATACTCGTGGGATTATCCATGATATTTGTTTTCATAAAATCCGCCCAAGTAGTCTCCTTTTACTTATAAAGCTGTGTTGATAAGGAAAACGTTTTTTTTTTTTTTTTTTTTTTTTTTTTTTTTTTTTTTTTATTAATGGACCTAAACCTGATTTTTGTCTAAGATACGTAGATGAGGTTTTCATCTGTTGGGCACTTGGACTGCATCCTTTGAATGAATTCTTTCAGTAAGTTAATAAATTGGATTCAAATATAAAATTTACAATGGAAACAGGAATTGAGGGGAGGATACTTTTCATTCATGTGGATGTTTTAAGAGTAGATGAAAGTGTTTCATTTAACGTTTACAGAAAATCAATTAAGTGAAACACAGTCATTCCATTTAAATTTGAATATCGGGTTAACTATAAGATTTCTGAAATGTCTTCCTTTATAAAACGCGATTTTCATAGGCAAAATCGTTTCAAATCCTTTGAATTTCTCGAAC
Organism: Maratus speciosus; assembly: GCA_963932465.1. Lineage (NCBI taxonomy): Eukaryota > Metazoa > Arthropoda > Arachnida > Araneae > Salticidae > Maratus > Maratus speciosus. The sequence continues at coordinate 186,551,015 of OZ010800.1, forward strand.
TAATAAATATTTGTCTCTCTTGGACTGAAGTATGACCCTGACTATGACCACAGAGTGGTTGAAACTTGTCGGTTTTAGACTTTTTCATTATGTTTTGAAAGTTTTCACCTTTTGTGTATAATATACGTATTTTAGTAAATCCTTTTATTACAAATGTGATGATAAAATAAGACTTAAGTGTAACAAAGTAATTTAAATTTTAAATAAAACAAAAAAAATGGAATAAATAACAGAAAATTTGTAAAAATAAAATTTTCAAATATTAATAATTAAAATAAGTAACTTAGTAAAAATAAAGTGAAAACAGTTAAAAAATAATAACGTATAAATTCAAACATATCAAATTAAAAATTATACTGTATTCAAAATCGCCAAAATATGAAAATGCAATCCGCCATACCTTGACCTGTAAAGATTTGAATATATATATATATATATATATATATATATATGGCAATAACTCATCTCGCCATTTCCTTCATGTTTTAACCGGAACATAGTAGGTTTATGTTGTTTAGAAAGCCAGTTTCAAAAATTCAATTTGTTTTTCAATCTTCAATTTCGCTTCAATAAAAATACAGTCTGCTGGAGCTCCATCTTGAAAATTATCCAAAAACTTGCGTTCTCAAATAAGACCTTATAAATGTTTCGCATACACTCCAGATTACGCTTGAAAGAACGGTTGTGTATTAGGGTGGGCCGAAAAAACTTTTTTTTGATTTTCGATGATGGGTAGTGCGGAAAAGTGGCCACTAGTGGCACCAAGTTCACACAGAAAATTTGAGATTTTTAGGACAATTCCTATATTTGCCGCTTTTGCCTTGAAGTTTTGCTAAAATGCTGATTTTTGAACTTTTTTAGCAAGAAATTTAAAAATGTTAAATTAAACTTATTTTAATCGTATTTACTTGAAAAGGCATATTTAATGTTCCAAATGTATAAATATGCTCTGATAATGTATTATTTAATTGCTATGTGTATTTTAAATTAGACGATTTTTATAGCCTTTTCGTGTTTAAGTGAGCAAAAGTTGCATGTATTGTTTGAATCTTTCAACAGTTTCTCTCCTTTGTCTTGTTTATGTCCCTTGGTCTTCCTTATTTTTTTCGATGCTTTAAGGGTCATATATTTGGGTGACGGACAGCAGAATCGCCCAGAAACAGATCTGGATGGAGAGAAAGGGGTGAGGCGAGAACTTAAGCGAACGCAGTGACTCATCGCGATGTTGGGGGAGTGAAGGAGGAAATACAAGAGGGGAGAAAGTGCGATAAGGGATGTTTATTATTTTTCAGTGCTCGGTTTCCCTGTGATATTTGTTTAGTGTAAAAGTAAAACCTTTTTCTCGTGCAATACATTGCTTTTTGGATCGTTTAACGTGACTTTACTCTGTTTTGTGCGTTTTATTGCGACGAGTTTAGAAATGGCTAGTGCGAAAGACCATGATCATGTAAAGACATGTGATAGCGTGAAAAGTAGCCATTTTCGGGCACCATGCAAATTGAAAGACTTGCAATTGCTAACTATTGCTGACATCATGCGCCACTACTATTGGTTGTGAAACGATATAGAAGAAAATCGAGATATTTATCTTCAACCAGTGGATGATATTATTAAAATGGCAGGCGAAAAAGTTTCCGAAATCCGGATAAAATCTTCCATACCAGTGGTTTCCCAATGAACAATTAACGGAAAGATTAAAAGCTATTACAATGAGCAAGTCGATCTGCCAAGATTTTGTACGAAATGCGGAATCCTCTCTCTTTGATATTGCAGCTTGTAAGTGTAGAGGCTTGAACAATTGTAGCTGCGACATCAGACGTAAAGTTCCACATCGGGAGGTGAACTTCTTGAAGGATCAAAGAACTGCTCGAAAAATGTTTATCGGAAATATTGATTTAAAAACAAGCAAAACTCTTGCAAAGAAAATATCGCGGAAAATGAAGAGGGATACAATGAAGAGGGATAGTAGTTCTGCGACAAAGCCTTCAACGAGTGGAGTTAGATCCAGATGGAAGACAGTTATATCGTTGGAAGATTCAAGTAGGGGGAGCTTTCCAGCAAGCAGTTCGACTGAATCTGAATTTGAACCAGGCCCTTCAAAGAAAAACACTCCTAAACGCATATTCCTGTCTCACACAGCGTCCGCCATGTCTCAGGGAAACGGAACACTGAAAATAATAAGCATCCCTTATCCCACTTTCTCCTCTCTTGTATTTCCTCCTTCACTCCCCCAACATCGCGATGAGTCACTGCGTTCGCGTAAGTTCTCGCCTCACCCCCTTCTCTCCTTCCAGATCTGTTTCTGAGGGATTCTGCTGTCCGTCACCCAAATATGTGACCCTTAAAGCATCGAAAAAAAATAAGGAAGACCAAGGGACACAAACAAGACAAAAGAGAGAAATCGTTTAAAGATTCAAACAATACATGCAACTTTTGCTAACTTAAACACGAAAAGGCTATAAAAATCGTCTAATTTAAAATACACATAGCAATTAAATAATACATTATCAGAGCTTATTTATACATTTGGAACATTAAATATGCCTTTTCAAGTAAATACGATTAAAATAAGTTTAATTTAACATTTTAAAAATTTTTGCTAAAAAAGTTCAAAAATCAGCATTTTAGCAAAACTTCAAGCCAAAAGCGGCAAATATAGGAATTGTCCTAAAAATCTCAAATTTTTTGTGGGAACTTGGTGCCACTAGTGGCCACTTTTCCGCACTACCCATCATCGAAAATCAAAAAAAAGTTTTTTTCGGCCCACCCTATTGTGCATGGTGGTGGGAAAAAAGGGAAACATATCTATTAACTCTGCAACTAATCATTATAAAAATTTGTTACTGGTAACAAACGATCCGAAATAAAGTCTACTCATTAATGACGCATATAAAATTTGCATAGGGGGGCATCCACAAATCAAAACCAGATCAAACTTTATTTTTCCAATGGCAACATCCAATTTTCACAATATATTTTAAATCTTCGGTTCAAACCATGCCTAGAAACGAATTTTCGGGTCATATGGAATATAATTTTTTTTTAATTATGAACATTCAAAACGTAGAGCTAATAATGCTAAACTACATTATCATATTTTTATTAATATCTTCTGAAATTATAATCCAAATGTAATCATTTTTGTCTGATTATAATACTAAAAAACCCAAACATAAATACATTGATTTGTAATTTTAAAATTTTTCTAATGTGAATTAGGAAGTTAATATTTGAGAAAAATATGAATTATTACCTACAATTTTTGTGATATATTTGTCTGAGCGAAGCGAAAGCTAATACTCAGCGAAATATTACTGTCCGGACACTTTACTACTACGATAGATATTAACGCCATGTCCTACTAAAAAAAAGCCTAATAAAAACCTTTCGTCAAGCATAACTCAAAAAATATTTGTCGGATTTCTTTTCTGATTGCACCAGAAGGTACCTATGACGGTCGCCTACTGAATGCACCTACTATGAAAAATAAGTTCCAAACCGTTTAAAAATTATGTAGAAAAAACTCTTAAAAAAGCACAATTTATCTGCATACGTCACAAAAATTTGGTGTGCGTCACTTTCACCGGTTGATGTTTTCGTAGACAACTGGTTTGAACACATGGAGCAAATAAAAAAAAAAAAATACGCACGCAGTAATATTGAATAGATCAGTTTCAACCACGTGATCATAAACCTTGCAACAACCCGTGGCAACCAGTTTTGGTGGCAAACAGTATAATACAGTAATCCGTACCACGGTGACCGTTTGTAGCCTGTTGTATAAAATCTGGCATGTTATATGACATACAATTGTGGATGATTAAAACAAAAGACATGAGTGTTTATTGATCCGGGAGGTTATCTTTCTCTGGATGTCTGTCTGTCTATCATACAGCATGCAATTTTCTTGTAAAGGATGATATTATTATTCAGTAAAACCTCCATAACGGACACACCCGATTAGTGGACACCTCTATTTAGCGGGCATTTTTTCGATTACCAACCCTTAAATTACTGTACATTTTTTACTCTCAGTAGCGGACACCTCCAAATAGAGGACAAATTCTGCCCTCCCGAGGTGTTCGCTATTCAGAAGTTTTACTGGTAAAACCTACAGAGCGGACACACCCGATTAGTGGACACCTCTATTTAGCGGACATTTTTTCGATTACCAACTCTTAAATAACTGTACATGTTTTACTCTCAGTAGCGGTCACCTCTAAATAGAGGACAAATTCTGCATTCTCGGGGTGTCCGCTATTCAGAGGTTTTACTGTATATAATATTGATAATTATTTTACAGGGCCGCACAAAAGAATAAGAATATATGAAACGAATATAAACTAAATTCGGGATTGGTAGATCGCTGATGGTAATGTAATTTTAGGATGTTGTTACAATCATCCGCAGCATGTTTTTAGAGTTTCGTTCATCTAACGAAACCCTACCTGTTTCACTCCTTTGTCTGTCTGTTTGTCCGTCTGTCACAGAGCCCGTTCTCAGAAACTATATATGTCGGAGACTTGAAAATTTGCATACTTATAGTTGAACACCACACATCGAACGGCAAATAATAAAATTTTGAAAAAGTCTAATATTTAACCCTCTGGGCTCTAACTTGTGTATTTTAAGCAATTTTTCTAACTCAGACCCTAATTAAGTTGGAGACATGAAATTTTGCATACTTATAGCTGAACATCTCACATCAAACGACAAATAATTAAATTTTGAAAAAGGCTTAATACTTAACCCTTTGGGCTCTAACTTGTGTATTTATAGCAATTTTTCTAACTCAGCCCCTAATTAAGTTGGAGGCATGAAAGTTTGCATACTTATAGCTGAACACTTGCGATAACACGATAAATCATAAAATTTTGAAAAAGTCATATTTAACCCTCCGGTCTCTAACTTCTGTATTTTAAGCAATTTTTCTAACTCAGCCCCTAATTAAGTTGGAGACATGACATTTTGCATACTTATAGTTGAACACCTCACATCAAACGACAAATAATAAAATTTTTTAAAAAGTCTAATATTTAACCCTCTGGGCTCTAACTTATGTATTTAAAGCAATTTTTCTAGCTCAGCCCCTAATTAAGTTGGAGACATGAAATATTGCATACTTATAGCTGAACACCTCACATCAAACAGCAAATAATAAAATTTTGAAAAAGTCTAATATTTAATCCTCTGGGCTCTAACTTGTGTATTTTAAGCAATTTTTCTAACTCAGCCCCTATTTATGTTGGAAACACAAAAAATTGCATACTTATAGCTGAACACCTCACATCAAACGACAAATAATAAAATTTTGAAAAAATCTAATATTTAACCTCTAATATTTTGTCTCGCGCAATTTTTAAATTTAAACTGCTTTGCAATACTATTTTTTGTTCATTTTGCATAATAAGTGTAATGTGACGTAATTTTGTTCTATTTCAGATTTCTAACTCATGTTAATGAATTTATTTTACAATATCCTTTCTCTTTTAAAATTCACATGTAAATATAGTTTTTATGGCGTAATTTTCAATAAGTGCCTGCTTTTTATACCTAATTATTTAATCCTAATTTGAAGGTTTTTTTTCTGTTTATAATAGTAACGTGTAAATAATTTTTTTTTATTTGAAGCAATCATTATTGTTTGCGCTGTTTATACAGTTGGCAACAGTTTAAATTAATACCATTTTCTAAAATATGTAAAAAATATCTGTCAAAATGCTGAATATTTGAATTTAAAATAGAAATAAAACCTCACAAAATGAGTCAAATTAAAAAAATTAATGAAATCTGCAGACCGGGATCTTCTATTGAATAAAATGATCTAAAAATGATTAAATTCCCATGTATAGCTTTTGCTCTTATAAATTTTTTTAATGGAACGATTTTGTCCAACTTTAGCATTAAATATCTGTTAAAATAATTCTTCGATTTGAAAACTGTATGCATTAGTGTGTTGATCAATCATTTCGCTATAATACCACCGATTTTCATATATTTGTATGCAATAGTTTTCTTAATATTAATGAAGAAAGACCTCCGGTCACAAAAAATTCAAAACCGGCGGCGGCGGTGACAGCGTTAGTTATTTTTTATATAATAGAGAGAATGAAAAAATGAAAACTTGTCTATCTGTCTGTTTGTAATTCTATAAAAAAATCCACAATTTGGAAGCCAACATTGTGAAGAGATACGTACATGTGTATTAAAACATGGCCGAGACAACTAAAGTAATACGGAATCGAAATAACTTATAGTTAATTTTTAATTAATAAAAAACCACCAATTTAGCAGCAATTTCTTATCATATTTAAACATTTTTCGTTATAGCAGTTGCCAACAATTAAAAAACGCAATAAAATTATTACTACAACAATTAATTTTCAACTGCAAGATTTCCACGTGAAATAAGAAAATGAAATAAATATTTTGCCGAATTTAAAAAAAAAAGGTGAATATTACGTCATAACTTTTCTATTGCAAGATGTTTACGTGAAATATGAAAATGAAATAAATGGTTTGACGAATTTAAATTAAAGTGAATATAACTTCATAACTTTTCTATTTCAAGGTTTCCACGTGAAAGAGGAAAATATTACGTCATATTGGAAATATAAAGGGCATGGTGGATATAGTATAAGTCATATGAGTGTGAAAAATGTATTGAAGCATGATAAAAACCCGATTAGGGAAATATTGACGTATTTTAACATTATTGCTCCAATTATAAATTGAAATAAGTTTATTTATAGCTGTATTCTTTTGCGTCTGTTATATGCATTTATACATTGTTATATAGCGTTTTCATATGATTCATTCAACAACATTTCAACTGCTTTTTTTAATGTTTGTTTTGTGTTGTATGTTAAATTTTGAAATTGATTTTTCAGAACAAACATCCTTCAAATTCTGGGCAACGCCGGCACTTTAGTTTGTAACAGAAAAATGGCTTTTGTATCTGTACATCTAATGCTAATATTATAAAGCGTTATAATATTATAAAGTATATAATATTATTAATGCTTGTACGTTTGTGAGATGTTATCTCTGAAACTACATAGCCAACTTAAAAAAATGTTGGTGGCCATCTCTGCTCTGAAAAAAAGACTATTTTATGTCAGTGCAAGAACCTACATCGCTGCAGGAGCAAAAAAGTTCTAAAATTGTGATATCTGCAATATTGATTGGGTTAGAAACTTTAAATTTGGTGCGTAGTTACTTTTAAGATGTAAATACTCGTAATGAACGCTCTCTAAAAGATTCAATTTGACGGATAAACGTAAAAATTTCTAGAAAGGTTCTAAACTATGATTTATTTGGAATACTGAAATTTTTGGGATACTGTTGGGGTTAGAAACTAGAACTTTGGCATGGTAGTAATTAATAAGATGTAAATGCTCGTTGTAGAACGAATTCTAATAAAATTGAAAAACTAAACAAAGCGGAAAAAGATCTAAAGATGATCTAAGTAACGAAGAACATAGAACTGTTAGGAATATAAACATGAAAATCGACATGGCTGTATTTATCATGACGTAAATTCTCGCAATAGAACAATTTCTAAAAATGTCGCTATATAAAACAGTGCAGAAACAAGAAACTTTCAAAAATTTTCTATTTCTCTGTTACTGCTGAGCCCAAAATCTTGAAATTTTGCTTCGGGTTAGTTTTAAAATATACAATTGTCTCTATGAATGGTTTCTAAAAAAATTAAAATTTAAAAAGATGAAATTAACGGAATGCGATCTCAATTACCATTAATTTGGAATTATTAGGTACAGCGACTTTAAATATTTCATAATGCTGCATTTCATCCGCAAAACATGCGATTTAAATGCAACAAAACTGATAGATACCCACCTAGCATTAAATAAATTGTGTAAATATTGAACAAAGACCTGTATGAAACAGTGAGCAGGTTGCCCGAAAGTATTTGTTAAAGTGTTCCTTCTCTAGGCTTTTCTCTCTCTCGCCAAGGCCACTAACAGAGGGAAGTGCCGCTTTAAATGTGATATGAATTTTTTATCTGATTCATTTTTCTAGACATTTTATCATAAGGTCATATTCTCAATTATCATTAGTAGATTTTTTATATATTAACTTATTCTGGTGAAATTTTGTAATCGGGTTCATATTGGCGTATGTTAGCTTGCATGATTTGCTTAATAAATATGTATGGATTTGTAAATTACTTCAATTGACACTTTGACAGCTTAAAAGTTATGCAGACGATATATTCAGATCCTGTGTCATACTTTATGTTGTAATCATTGCTGATTTCTTTTATTTAATACATGCTAAATACAGCTCAACTTGTGCAGAATATGTTTGAAAGCAAAACAATACAGCGTATGTAGTGGCCAGCATACACTCATCATTTAAATCCGATCGAGCATATCTAAAACACACTCTAACGAAGCATTGCATGCCACTTTTGATGTATTCGTTACTTTGATACTATATTAGATTTTGAGAAGAGAATTCCTTAAATGTTATCGACAACCTCATTGCATCCGTGGAAAACAGATATTGTACAATATTAACTATTCCGGGGGAGCACACACCATATAAAGTATAGACCATTCTTTTTAAACATCATATATTTGTCATTTAAAGTTACTCAAATTGGTGCGGAGCGTCTGATTATGCTCTTGACATCATTTTATACAGTTAAAATTCCGATATAAGTAAATTAGTGTTTCATTTTCTATTTTACTTTTAATATATTGCGTAATTTCAATTTTATATCCATGCATGGCTGTCTTGAATGGTTTGATTTCCCATTTTTTAAACAGTGTATACGAATTTATATATAAGATTTTGTAATTCTACAATTCGTTTATTTTCATCATTTCAATTTTTCGCAGTATATGGACAATTAAAGATAACATCTCATTTTCTTTGCTTCCACATGTTATTATTAAATCTATGTTCTCAGTAATATCGCTCAGACTAATCCCTCTGAGGGAAGTCCTAGTTTTATTTATTATGTACTGCGTTATGTGAATTCTGAATTTAAATTTTATTTCGATGTAGTTTACGAATTATGAATAAAAAGCGTCGCAATGATAGTTTAAGTAGCCGTGTATGATGTGTAGAAAAGCAAAATTCGAAAAAAATATATACATATTTTACTCATTTTATTAAAATATTTGGGCTGCAATTGTCGAAATATATTAAGCGAGTGAAATGGCAATAATGGCCAGAAATAACATATTAATAGAAGTGACATAAGGTAAGCTGGGGTAACTGGACTAAAGAGGTAACTGGATCAAAGGCTATTTTATAAGGAACCGTTGAGTTTTTTATTTTTTATTTTTATATGTTGTTAACATTGCAACCTCATCTCTACTTCTTAAGACAACGTGTGTAAACTAAATTATAACACTGTTTTGCTGTGATAGGTTGCGAAAGTTTAGGTGTCTTTTTTTTACAAACAGCGTCAATTTGGTTGAACTTCCTCGGCTCTCTTATTAAAATGCTGTAGGTATTTTTATTTAATATATATATTTTTTAAACATTGGGTACATAAATACAATAATAGGTATCTATACATATTTACACTCATAACCAAAATTATCTTTATATGCATAGAATGATGGATTTCTCAAAAACTATTAACTATAAATTTATGATTTTATGTGGAATCAGAAATAACATAGTAAAACACAAATACAAAGTTAAAAATTACAATTACTGCATATTATATAAAGTTGTTGCATGAAACATTAAAAAGTGCAATAATATGTGACAAGCAGTGTTTAGATAAATAGATTAATTGTAAAGATAAATTTGGACATGAGTGTACTTAACGTTTCAAATGTACGACCAGTGTTCCAGTTACCACATATATTTTTTTTAAAGAATTGGGTAAGTGAGAGTGTTTTGGGTAATGTGGGTTTGGGTAAGTGAGACTGTTTTGGGTAATGTGGGTTTGGGTAAGTGAGACTGTTTTGGGTAAGTGAGACTGTGAATTGGGTAACTTAACTGAACCAAGTGAGATCCAGTTGTCCCAACAGTTATAAATAATGATTTCAGGTTTCTCTTAGTACGGGGAAATTAATTTCTCCATTGATTTTTTGCTTACAATATATATATATATATAATGTCATATAGAAATTTCAGAATAAAAATTTAAAAAAAGCATGTTGGTGCTTATCAGACCGAATTTCTTAAGAGAGTTAGCGAAAGCTCGACAGTTTACGATACAGATGAAGAAGCGTACATAAGACAAAGTGACATTATTAGTATCGAAACCAATAAAAAAATATTTCTGCTCGATATAAAAATATGGTTACATTCTCCACAGATTTATTGGACTTATCGAACTTTAAATAACTTAGGTAAATAAAACAGAATGAGATACCTAAGTACTTAAGTAACCGCTTGTTTATAGATTTATCTTGTTTATGTTTTTCCTAAAACACCCATGTAACTTTTATACTTATTACATATACTAAAGCACATAAATAATTACTTTATTCTTATGTTTTTTATACAACTAAATTTAATAATTTCACATTTACTGCATTTTTAGACACCTTGGCAGCAAAAGTTTCACTTACGCTCTTTAATTGATATATAATTCACACTATCTGTCTAATTTTTTATTGTTATTTAAACTTTTTCAAACAGGATCTGTTAGCTTTAAAAAAAAAAAAAAAAAAAAAAAAAATGCTTGTGAAGCAGAGACAACCTGGTTCATTTGCCCAATTTTTATGGAGAAACTAGACCCATAAAGAAAGAAAGACGAAATATGTATATTTTTTTATTGTTAGACATTAAAATGTAATTTTAAAATTTTCTGTCTGAGCCAACCTAACTGAACACATTTACAAGGTTTCGGACTTTAATTCAAATAAACATTAGCTGTTGAAAGCTGAACTGCCTGATTCTCCAGAATCACATTGTAAAATAATTGTCCAATTGGCACATGTAACCCTAGTCATTCTGTACCATTTCAGCGTTCGATTACTGAGCTTCAATTTGGATACAGTCTCTAAAATATGCTCATTTAAAGTAATTAATTTCTCTGAACCTAATAATACGAATTTCATGAACTTTTTTAGGCTAATTGAAGAGTGCAGAATTTATTTTTGGAAAATTTCTTTATTTTTGCAGAATTTATTTATTGAAAAAAATGTTTGTGTTCGTTTTGATATGTAGATGGTCTCCTACGCAAATTTTATATACATCATTTAAAAGTATAATTTATTTTCAATCGTTTGGTATCAGTAATTTTCTTCTACGACATTTGTTGCAGAGTTAGTAGGTGTTGTTTACTTTTTTTTCCACGACTGTATCCTTCAAGCTGGAGATATGGTGGCTTACGTGTTCATATTTCTATGATTCTTAATACAATGTAAATTTTAATTTGATATGGTTGCATTTTCAAGCTATTTTTGTTTCTGTTTTCGCTTCATTTTGCCGAGTTACTTATTTTAATTATTCAAATTTGGAATTTTCGTTTGTACGTATTTTATGTTATTTATTTCGAAAACTTGTTCTTTTATTTAAAATTAAAATTACTTTGTGACATTTTTGAAGTATGTGTGCCTGATTTACATACTATACCTGCGAGGCTACATATATTTTGATAATCCTTTACTTATCTCACCTTCCGATGAGCTAGAAGCTTTTTATTCTGGGTTGTGTATATCGTTCATATTTCCGTTGTTCGGTGATTTTATCAATATTGTTAAAATATTGTATTCTTGGTTTTTAACCCACTTTTCATTACATTTTCGTTAAATTTCATATATATTTGGCTTAAATCCCACATATAAACATATATATTTGTGTAATTTAACACATGGAAATTTCTCTAAATTTGATTTTTTTAAAGTTTACATTATGGAGACAGCTTATGTCAAATACTTCAATTAAATTAAAATACCCATTACTGCAGTAAGCTGCGATTTCTTAAGCAAAAAACATTCTTAAGCAGTTTTACAGTTTTCTCCTTTTCAAATATTCTATATTAGAGAAATATGTTTTTTTTTGCTGCGAGTGTTTCGATTTTACTTTAATTAAATTTAAATTAATAAATGAAATTCAGAATTTTACTTTCTATAAGATTCTGAAAGTAACAATAATATTTTAGTCAAGATAATGCGTCTAAAATTTTATTTATTTTGCTTCTGCATAAATTTTAAAGAGCTATAAATCTATCCCTATTTTAATTAATAAAATTCAAGAATACGTTGATTTAACTGAATATCTAAAAGTTGTATTTTATATGTTAAAGGGGCACTTTAGCTGCAATATATACAATGTCATAACATTAATCTTTATATAGAATAATTAAAATGAGAAATTAGTTATAAAACATATTCCTCATTAAGTTCATAAAATTTTAAACGCAATCTAACATGCCTCTTGAAATTTAATATATTGTATTATATATATGGAAACAGTGTAAACCTATTGAAAGTAATTGCTTTTGTTTCCATTGTTTAAACTGTAATCTAAACATAAAGCTTCTTGCAATTTTAATTATAACGTAATGTTACACATGTATATATGAACTCTTAACAATATTCGTCTACGATATGAATATGCATATACGTGTAAGTTTCTACATAAATGATGTTACAGAGAACACTTAATGAAACCGCCATAGTCGAGCTTTCAGTTTATTGTCGAAAAAGAAAACATTGTCAAGGTTCTGTTAAAAGAATATTTATTAGATTTAATTTTTAAGTTAATTTTGATGTTTCGTAAACGAATATTATAATTCAAAATAATTTTAGAAAAAAAAATATCAAAGTTTTCGGTTGTTCAACCGTATGATCATAAATATACGGCATTTCAAATGTCTACAAAATTATGTATAATCGTAATATTAGGAATAAAAGAAATATTTTTTCTCTGTGTGCGTGTATGTGCATTGACTACATAATTTGGATGACGATTATCGAACGCAGATCTTAATGCAACCGAGGCTCATATTTTTAATTTTTAGATAATTAACCAAGATGTTAATGAAAAACGCACTAACAAACTCTCTGTGTTTTGAGAAATTGGCTAACAGGCAAGTTCCTATATTTTGGAAGCACCCAAACAGAGATAAGGCAAAGTGCGAGATCGTTTTTTTTGTTGTTGTTGTTGTTGTTGTTGTTGTTCTTTTTTTCGCAATACGCTAAGATTAAACCGTACCAAGCACAGAAAAATGGATACATTATTCTTAAAATCCGTACTTTGTCATTTCAGTAGATGCAATGTGTTATTAATTACAAAATTAATTACAAAACATCATATTTTTTACGTTTAATAATCGCGCATTGCCGAACTAACTAAGGTACGGAAAACATTATTGCACAACATTACAGATCTTAGCTTATTCTCAAAAGTATCGTTTTCATTTTTTTTAAATAAAAATACTAACCTTTGAAAAAAATTAATCTTTGAAAGTTACATGCTTAAAATTCATTTTTTGTGTCATGCTTAACAATCGACATTGTCTAAAATTAAATTACTTCCAAACCAAACATACAGAACATCTAAATTTATTTTTCATTAAAACACTGCCCATTGGTTAAAACCCTTTAACGTCTGGCCCGGATTTTTCCGTTCCTAGAAATCATGTTAAAATGGCTGTAGACCAAAATATTTTAAACAGAATTTTATTTTTATCCTTATATAGAAAGTAGTGATATTAAAGATATTATGGCATCAAACTGAGATTTAAAAAATATATATCCTGGGATTTACAAGCATTCTTATAAAGTTTCTTCAAAACCCTCTGACGGTGAAAGGGTTAAAAAAATCAATATTAACCCTTCCAAAAACGTTGCTTTCGTTAAATGCCTTTCGCTTTTCCGTTATATTTTTTCAATGTTTAACTTTCTGCTCCAAGAAATTTTAATCGAGATACGACAAAAATAAAATACGCTTAACCAACTTACATTAAATGACGTCTTTTTTTTTTTTTTTTTTTTTTTTTTTTTTTTTTTTTTTAAGTACGAATATTATCCCTTTAAAAAATTCATTTTCAAAAGTAACTTTTGACGAATTTCATTTCATACGCGCACAAGACGGAAGGATTAACATTACGCACATTTTATTTAAGAAAAAATAATGTAAATTTGGGTAGTTGTGAAAAAACTTTACTTGTTTATAATACTGACATATTTATGTTCCAAATGAGCCATGAAGAACATTGTAAAACCGTCATAAAGGTATTGTTTCACTAATATACTTCAAGAATGATAAGTTATTGGTGCTTCGGTATATTAATTTTGGCGAGATAAACAAATTGTGTTAGAAAAGTGCCGGTTTGTAGTTACCCCAATGTTCATAATAATTGACAAAAAGGTAATGGGATAAATCTGAAAATGTATGTTTGAATCGATATTGTACTATGGAGAAAAACATCGAGTTCATATAGTTATAAATTATAATTCCTATCTATAATTACATTAATCCTATATTCATCTACACTCATGTCCAAAATTATCTTTACATGCATAAAATCCCGGATTTCTCTAAAATTATTAACTATAATTTTATGATTTTATGTGGAATCATAAATAACATCGTAAAACACAAATAAAAAGTTAAAAATTACGATTACTGCATATTATATAAAGCTGTTGTATGAAACATTAAAAAAGTGCAATAGTATGTGACAAGCAGTGTTTAGAAAAATAGAATAACTGTAAAGATAAATTTGGACATGAGTATATAATTACATTTCCCATCTATTTCCCTATTGGTTGTTACCTGCAATCCTCTGTTTTCCTATTGGTCAATAAAGCTTTATCTTGAATCCCCATCTCTCCTTTATATGTGAGCAAATTTCCGCCATCCTTAGCGCTGAGGAAGATATGCTGTATGCTACCGAAACCGGTATGCTTAAAATTTAAAATTTTTGGTGCTTTTAACGTTGTTATTTTTTACACTTCTATCAAGTTCATACACAGCATTCTCGCACTAGCTGACCCGCTCTGTATTGACAGAACCCATGATAATAACCCTAAATATATCTTCAATGATCTTGTATTTTTAAACGAAATTCCAAACGAACCTAATATTGGTACCCCAACTGGCTTCGCAACGTGCACCCTAAAAAGTTTATGATTGCTTATCATTAAATGAAAATATATCCAAATGAACAACTTCTTTTCGGATTCAACAAGGAAGAAACGCAATCTCGTATCTGTTTTGAGTTCATATTTTTAAACGAAAATCTTTTAAAACTTCCTGATCATAAAAGCCCAACTACCTTATGTTTTAAAACGAAGTTCTATATAATGAATTAAGAGTTCCCTGCTATAATGAATGTCGATTTATTTTCAAATATATTAAGAATTTTAATAATGAACAAATGTATATGGTGAAACCTGGTGATTCAACTATATAAATTGTTATTAATTCATATGAGGCTTACTAGGACCAAATAGGAAAAACATTTAAAAAACTGATCTAATTACCCCTTATTAAAAAAAATTCTGGCTTAATTATGAACGTTCTATAGGTACTTGAAAATGATTTGAGACGATACCTTAGTGATATTCTGTTAAAGGAATTATAATTTAAAAATTATTGATTTACGATTTATACTTTACTTAACTATCAGCTACACTCACACAAGGAGTAGTGGTTCTGAATTACACTATGTACATAATTACCCGTAACAGACCTGACACTTCATTATATATAGTCGCCCGGGAAGTTTAATATCATGCACCAAAATTTTATGTATTGATCGAATTGGATCCTATTGGCTCCGAAATTTTGAGATTTGGCGGAGAGCAAAACTAAAAACTAAAAAAAAAAAAAAAAAAAAAAAAAAAAAAAAAAAAAAAAAAAAAAAAATCCACGGGTTTGACATTCCGCAACTTTAATGGCACCAATAATGTAAACCTCTTTTACGTTATTGCTCTAAAATAATAATACCTTAAACAAACCTTTCAGCTGTCGTTAAGCTAAAATTTTGGTTTAGCTATAATATCATTGCGGTGTAATAATTAGTTTAAAAAACCATTCTGTAAAATATTCATGTGTAAAAAACATGCTTTTACTATAACTAAATATCAATATTTTTGCAAGAAAAATATTAACATTCTTTGGGATTATTATATTTAAAATTAAAATTTCAAAGCTTTGGACAACAATAACTGTTTTTTCTTAAAGTTCGTTTGGTGTGGCGAAATAAAAAGGTAAACTGTGGTGGGGTACCACCCAATCCAGTAGGAAGGGGACGACAGGTAACGCATGTCATTCCTACAATGCAGGCACAACGTGGCCATGCAAAAGCACCTGACTTGCATAATATATTGTGAGGTGGCCATGTTGAACATATTTTTCTTTAAAATAAATGCGCAGTGTCATGTTCTGGTGACTTGTTTCATTGTCTGCTTGTATTTACCTAATTTAAATAAAATGTCTCAGTATGACTTATGAGCGCCCCCTCTTTGTTACTTTTGGAATTACTTTTTATACATTAAAAAAAAATCTAACATACCTCTGATCATTTTCGCGCAAGCAGAATTTTTTTCCGAGCATTACTTATTTTATTATGTATTTTTAAATTATCCAATAGACTTATGACGTGCACTGTACATAAGTTCATTCAACGCTGATTTTAGTTATATTCAAGACCCAGACTACCTTGGTCTTTTGTTTAAAGACATAACACTTGCTGTGCACGCATCGAAGATATCAACCAAATCTAAGTTTTTCTTCTATAGATTTTCATTTGAAAATAAAAAAAGAAACAAAATCGAGGGTGTACAATACTGAAAGAAGTTGGGAATCCATAATTAAAAAATTTTTTGAAATATTTACGTTTATCAATTATACAAAATCATACGATATTATATCAGGTGTATTTGAGGTTATTGTAACGGAATCGTGAGATGCCGGGCTGGGTAGCTATTAAATGTATATTAAGATATCATTGCGCTTTATACTCAAAATACATTTAATTTGAACCAAATTTAAATATCTGTTACTTCATAGATTATTATTTATTTATTTATTTATTTATTTATTTTTTTTTTTTGCAAAAGTGCGTATGTGCAATTATAAAATCGGGTATGCTTGTTTAAAAAAGAATATTTTTTTTATCCGTAATTGATGAGATTATTAGATTTTTGTTTTGCTTAGCTGCTGGCGCACTAAATTGAGTACCTTTAAAAAAGTTATTAAATTGAAATGGCAATTTGAACATTTTTGGTAAGGTACCATTATAAAAAGAAAAATATTTCTAATTATTGATTTTTCTTCCTGTTCTCTATGCGTATGAAACATATGATATTTTCTAGATTAAAAAAGTGTTACTTTTAGTTCATCGCGATTGCATGCGTTTGTTAAAATCACAATTCTTTTTCAACTATGTTTTACTGGTTTTTATCGCAACGGATTCTAAGAGAAAAGGATAAGTTCGAATCCGCCATTGTTGTTAATGCGTTAACTGTTTCAGGCACCTTCATCAAACAGGTCATCGTCTTTTCCCTTATAGAACTTCTCATAAATTTTGATTATGCGATTTTTTTCTATATCAAGGCCAATTCCGTTCCCAGCATAGTTGAAAGCCGTTCGGCTATACCTGTTCAACGATAACGCCGAACATGGTAACAATGAATAATCTCCACGATAGTGCGCTGCGATGGCAATGGCAATGATATATACCGTAATGTATGCATGTTGCGAGGCTAACGAAAAAGACACGCTACGCGGTGCATTCCGAATGTCTTTTTTCACAGATCGCTAGAGTGACGTGATGCTCTTTTAGTACACCTGCATTGGTGCATTCGAGCTTCACGTGACTCCAGCGGTCTGTAAAAAAGATACGTGGAATGCACAGCGGTAGACTGTCTTTTTCGTTAGCCTCGTGTATGTTGGCAATGACGTCATGCAGACGTCTCTACAAGTCACTTCTTTGACAAAAATACCAGCGCTTCACATTGTCACTAAAATATACAATTATCCGAAAGCATAAACTCCGAAAACTACCAAATCAATTGCAAATATGTTATTCGTTTTGGAATTTATCTATCTGTCATTTTTTTACACCACTGTGACGTGGTTGCAAGTCACGTACCGCAATTCAAGACTGTAATAAAAAAACTAACACATTCTGAAGTCACATTGTTACCAAAATATGTATTTTATATATATTTAAGAAAGCGAGGAAACGTAATAAAAAGCGCCATCAGTACAGTACTGTCACATATTTATTTATTGAATTAAAAAAAAGAGCTTTAAATAAATCAATTTCAGTCAATTTATAATTGAAAATCATAACAAAAACATAATTCTGTATCTACTTGACTAAAATAATTTTTTATTTGAAACTGAGAGAATTCTTTGTTTGCGCTTTTTTAATAACAATTAACAAAATTATAAAATATTGTAAACAATTTCATTAATTATAAATCTCTGCTACCACTAATCCTGTACAATATATATATATATATATATATATATATATATATATATAGGAAGGAAGGAAGAGTCGTTTAATTACTTTATTGAAATTGGATTCTTTTTTCGTTGCGTAAAATCATCAAATATTAAAGCACAAAAATTTAAGTGTCAAAATTCATACAACAGAATCCCATCCGATAAATTAGAAGTTATACATTATTTCTATCTAGAAAACCTTTATAACTGATTAATTAAACCATATTACAAGAAGTGTACGAAGGAATATTTCTGTTGGGCGGGCTTATTTTTGGAAATTTAAATCCCTTGATTGCTAACACGTTTTTGAATTAGTAATATTCGCCTTATTTAATGTCAAATGTTAATCAGCTAATAATAATTTCAAAAAGTAATTTTAATAAAAAAATACTAGACATTATTATTGGAATAAACGAGTTGATACAAAATCATTTACAGTAATATAAAGAAATTTCATAGCTTCCTTTTTTGTTTTTTTTTTTTTTTTCATTTCAAGGTTTACTTTATATAGCTAAAATGTTAACGCAACTGATTTCTGGCCCCTTCTGTATTTTGACTTTACTGATTTTGGCAAGGGAGATAAAATTTCTAATGATTGTTTGGCTTTTTTATTGGGGGGAGGGGGGTTTGTAGCTACAGCCTTATTGCGGTTCAATCTCTTCACAACTTACTCTTACCTTTTCGTTTCCTATACCTTTGACAACTTTTTCTGTCAGTGATGCTTTTCTTCCAGGCTGTTTGCCTGCGTCGTTTTCATCATTTTATTTACACTCTTATTTTTTAGTATGTTTCATGATTACTGGCTCTGACTCCGAAATTTCGATAGCATGAGAATCAACGTGTGCATCTGGAATACACATTTCCTCGTTATGAAAATGTGGTGGAGCAGCATAGAAACTATAATCTTATATATGGTCCAATTTAAGCATCTCAAACTGGTTAATTAAGGCAACTGCGCCATTTTTTAACCCTTTCAGACCCGACTTTAATGTTGTGAGTAACATTTTTTATCATGTTAAAATATCATAATAGGGTGCTAATAAACACGTTAAAAGGAAACATGAAAGGAAAAGTAATTTTATAAAAAAAAATGGAAAATGTCCACTTGAATGGACAACCGGTCAATGAGGTTACAAATGTTAACGATTCCGCGCTTGAACTTCTCTTATGATGTTTGTTCTAAATATTAATTTCTTTACGTAAAAAAGATAGCTAAAGAAGCTATAATACTATGTGGTAATAATTAGGTGGTACCCAAGTCAAAATTCAAGAAAATACCAGGTAAAAAATAGGATAGTTATTGCTATGTGTTGCTTTGTCTTCTAGATTTTCATGCTATACATGCTTCATAATGCTGGCCAGCATCAAATGCTAAAATGCTAGCTTACGCGGCAATAGCATGACAAGCTATATACAAGCTGTAGGGACTTAGATATCACTGGACAAGAGTCTATGGTAGCGTAAGTTATCAAAATCTAAGTCCTTTATTTAGTCTCGATTATATTATGAATATTTACAAGTTAAACAATATTGGTTTGGGTTCTCGTCATTTTTACAGGATCAAAAGTTCCATCAACGGGCTGCTTCCACAGATATAGTGCTTCAATCGGAGAAAAGACTGGTCGGACGACCATCTATCTCATCTCCTCGCTTCGCTCATTCACCACTAGGTCCAGCAAGATCTCCTCGCCAGCGTCCTCGCTCTCTCACTTCTCAAATCCTTCTCTCTTCCTCCCGCGTTGCCACCTCGCTTCTCTCCAAGGCTGAAACTCCCGGTCCTAGGGAAAACTCGTCTTTTTCCCTATTAGCCGATGCCACCGCCTATTTCTCGAAGGCTGAAGCTCGCCGCCCTAGAAGAAATCGTCTTTTCTCCTCCTCAGCCGTTGCCACCGCTCACTTACTGGACGGCTGAAACACCTGCACTCTGTGCAATTCAATGGAATGTTAAGTTAGCGCCGGAACGAAATTGTACTGCCAGTTCCATTCATATTTGCAGACTCGACGGCACCATAGCTTTGTTTAGAGATGAACTATGAGTTTATGAGATTCCTCTTAGCGTGGGAAAGTCCAGAAGACCCTAGGGGATCTTCTCCCGAATTAATAGTTCGTGAATAAATAGTCTTTAGGGGTAATTAGTAAAGTTCTTACAGCAATCCCCCCTCCAAGAGAGATTTTTCACGTAGCTGGAAAATCTATAGTGAAGTCAGTGTTACACTCAAAATTCGTTCACCACAGAGGTTAACCATTCGTTTTTTTGTACTAATCACACATAAATTTACACACTTTTCCAGGAACATTATTATGAGTATTACAACAATATATACAAAATGAAAATTATTTATACCTTATGATGCAAGCACTTTTTTTTGAGAATTATATACAATTTCCCTAAATTTATTCAGCCCTACTTAAGCAATCGTGCACGTTTTCTTTTTCCGGGCGGTGCCTGATTGTATAATGATAAGGTTGTCGCATCAATGACCAGTAGATCAATCTTGGATTATTCACAGCGTTGTATCGGATCAACCTTACCCAATATTTAGTGGTACTCTGCGCTGATTTTCTGCTAGATAGTTTCACTTTCATTTTTACTCCTCTGATGCGGTTTAATGCAACTCCTCTCTGTCCCATATGATTACTCCAATAATCGGAAACCCTTTTCGCGTTGTTTAAATACAACAAACCAAATATCTTAGGAGAATCATAATTCGAATTGTCTTGCCTTCTAGCGCCTAAATCTAAGTCGTGCGTACTCGAATAGTTTTCTCCCGGATCAATCTGGAAGACACCCCTATTCTTCTTAACCTCACGAGTTTTCGTCCCAGTTTCCGCTAATAATTCCCGAAATTGCCTGATACGTCTAATTAAATCCAATCTAGGTATGAATTTTAAACCTTTAGAACGTTCATCTCTTTTCCATCTCTCGTATAACTTTTTAATTTCGTTTACGGTGTTTGGCCAACAATAACGATTCAAGAATTTATAACCTGACTTCTTCGTACTTAGAAGTCTGCCTGCACTCTCCTTACCTAAGGATAACATATCTCCTTTGACTTTCAGCGGGATTACCATTTGTTCTCGGTCAGATTCCCTGGGATCTTTTATTTTCCTAATCCCTAACCCCTCGTTCATTTCAAAATGCGATTTCACCTCGTCCGCTCTCTGCTTAACAAAATCGAATTTGAAATTCTCTTGAGCGTCACTCACATTTTCTTTGTTTCCTAGGGTCAAGTTTTCATCCCGCGGTACGGTCTCGCTTAGACGTAGAAAAGTCTCTTGCTTTTTCTCTGTTACTAAACTGGCTCCTATTTCTCCCACTGTGTCCCGGGGGTTGAATTTTAAAGTCTCGACTCTCCCCACCCTTCCAGCTAAATCGCCTCTCTCAGCCAAGTTCAAAACTTGTTCATTAAAGGGATTCAACTTCGGTACGGGCTGTGCGCTCTCAACTGCAGGTAGAAAAATTCCCCTTTTCTCTTCGACAAAGATTCCCTCCTCTGGGTTACTCCCTGACCTCGGGGGGTCGCGCTTAAAAATTCCTCTTTCTACCTCGGCGCGGAGAATTGGCTGGTCCATCGGCTTAGGTGAAATGGCTGGCTTTTCATTTTCGCTCTCCGTTACGGTAGGGGGAATGGGTGAGCTCTGAGATTTAGTCTCGCTTTTCGTATCCGCATTTCCGGGGTGCGCTCGTGGCCCAGTGCGAACTGCGATGATTGAACGCGAGTATCGTCTCTGCCTGTCAATTAATTGCTGCGTTTACTTCCCTAACAAATAATGAACCATGTCAGTTTCTTTATCTACTGCGGCCGCCTTTGTCCTTATAGTATCACCGGTACCCAGATTAATTTCTATTTCTACAATAGGTAAACACCGAAGTTCTTTATCTAATGCTTGTTTAACATATACACTTTCACCCGTAAATCGGTCCTCATTTACATCGTGAGCCGATATTAAGTCCAGATTACTTCCGCTATCGCGTAGAATAGTCATTTCTTTCCCATTAATTAACCCGCGACTGACGTAGGGTTCAAAGGCACTTTCTAAGTCTCTTAGCCATCGATATGGTAAACTGCTTCGGTCTTTTCAGCCTTTTTTAGCTCCGGGCAAGATTACTTGTAATGGCCGGTTTTCCTACACAAAAAACATATAATCTCTTTCTTTTTATCGAATATTTCATTTCTGTTTTTCGAGTTGTCTTTATCCCTCCAGTTTGTCCTACTCTCTTCCGTTCTACTATCCGTTTTTGATTGCTCCGCATATTTATTTCGCTCTAGAGGTTGGGAAAGGTTTTGAAGTTTCGAGGGCCCTAGCCGTTTCATAGTTTTCCTAGCCGAATCATACTCATCTAATTTCTTTGCCAACTCAAATGGAGTGGTTATCGTGCCCCAAACATCAATGAAATGATGCTTCGTTTCCGGATTAACCTTTCTTTTTAACTGATCTGTGATTATTAGCTCTCAGTTGGTCGAAATTTCCCACTCCTAAACCACTTAACCATTGATCAAAGTAATTGGAAGCCTCGTATACGTAATCTTTCCACGTTTTGTTTTCGGGCTTTTGTGTCGTAACAAATTTTAGTCGAAAGTCTTCTGCCGAAAGCTGGAACCTTTCTAGTAACATCTTTTTTACATGATCAAAATCGTCGGAACACGCGGGTGGTTCTCTCAAGATACGCTCCCCCAGTTCCGTCGGCAACAATCCTAGTAAATGCGTAACCCATCGACTTTTCTCGATTTGGGCTTTCTGCGCTTGTCTTTCGAATAAACTGAGATAGATGGATATTTCGGACTTATCGGAGAGGAATTTGGGCAGGACTGATTTTAAAGATATTTTCGGCTCTCTCTCATTTTGGCTAGAAGCTAAACTAAACTCATCTGGTTCCCGTTCTAACCTAATTCTCGCCAATTCATGCTCCTGCTCCAAAGGCTTAGCCTTTTCTTCCCTCTCAAAGGCCTTATTCCGCTCTCGTTCTAACCTTTCTTCATTTTCTCTCTCAACCCTATCTTTCTCTAAGATTTTTAGCTGGGTTAGTGCTAAAGTTTCGTCATAGTCCTCTGCTTCTTCGAGTTTTTTAATAATTTTGGCTATATTATCCGACTCTTCTATGCTCGCGCCGAATTCAATAGCTAACTCTTTTAGATCGCACTTTTTCTTACCCGCAAACACTGACATGTTTCCTACTAATTAACAGTTATAAAAAATGCTATGCCAATCATGCAATTATCCACTTCGAAGTCTCTAAATATTTCCCGAGTTGTGGATAATCACAAACTCTCGCGACATAAAAATATCACAACAATTTCAAAATATTAATATGATAAACAGCCTTATCATTAACCAACCAAGTTTTCATATATAACTTTATATATTCTTTGGTATCATTTCTTTTAAGTCAATTGCTCAAAAAGTCTCTTAAATTTTAAAAACATACATTCTGAATAAAATTCACATACAAAACAGAATTTAAATTATTTGCATTCAGTGCATCCAATGATGCGCCGCCTCTCATAAGCAATTTAAATTATCCTCACTCAATTATTAACCTTTAGTACAAGTAATACTTATTTAAAACAGTTTTAAGGAACTTTAGAAAATTAATATTTACTTAAATTTCTTAGAATCCAGTTGGAAAAATTTTACAAAATGTTATTATCAAATTCCTTACTTCCTAAACTCTATTAAATATACAATGATTAAAAAAACATGTTTGTTATTAACTATACTATTTCGATTAAACCTCTGTAATGAATCAAATAAAGAGTGCTAACCTGAGATATTGTTGACTGCTCTTCTGACTTCCGACTTAGACTGGTACAGCTCCGGTCATCTGTAGGCTAAACCATCCGGCGGGCTCGACTTCCCTGCATTCGGGTGTCTCTCGTCTCTTGCACGGCGTCGGATTGCCTTGGGTAGGGAATCCTTGCTGGATTCGCCGAAGACTCTGCTCTGGGGATCAAGGTCTCCTTTCTACCCTCCGTCTGTCGATTTCGGATCTCCGGAACGTCTTACGTCTCTTGCACGGCGTCGGAATGCCTTGGCTCTGGAATCCCTGCTGGATTTGCCGAAGACTCTGGTCTCGGGATCAAGGTCTCCTTTCTAATCTCCGTCTGTCGATTTCAGCTCTCCGGAACCTCTTCCACGTCGTCGGATTGCCTTGGCTCTGGAATCCCTGCTGGATTTGCCGAAGACTCTGGTCTGTGATCACGAGTCCTTCTATCTTGCGGCCTGGTTGCGGCCCTTCCTGTTTTTTGACGAACTGTGATAGATTATATTCACCAGTTCTTAATCCTCTTTAGCTGCCACCACTGTAGGGACTTAGATATCACTGGACAAGAGTCTATGGTAGCGTAAGTTATCAAAATCTAAGTCCTTTATTTAGTCTCGATTATATTATGAATATTTACAAGTTAAACAATATTGGTTTGGGTTCTCGTCATTTTTACAGGATAAAAAGTTCCATCAACGGGCTGCTTCCACAGATATAGTGCTTCAATCGGAGAAAAGACTGGTCGGACGACCATCTATCTCATCTCCTCGCTTCGCTCATTCACCACTATGTCCAGCAAGACCTTCTCGCCAGCGTCCTCGCTCTCTCACTTCTCAAATCCTTCTCTCTTCCTCCCGCGTTGCCACCTCGCTTCTCTCCAAGGCTGAAACTTCCGGTCCTAGGGAAAACTCGTCTTTTTCCCTCTTAGCCGATGCCACCGCCTATTTCTCGAAGGCTGAAGCTCGCCGCCCTAGGAGAAATCGTCTTTTCTCCTCCTCAGCCGTTGCCACCGCTCACTTACTGGACGGCTGAAACACCTGCTCTCTGTGCAATTCAATGGAATGTTAAGTTAGCGCCGGAACGAAATTGTACTGCCAGTTCCATTCATATTTGCAGACTCGACGGCACCATAGCTTTGTTTAGAGATGAACTATGAGTTTATGAGATTCCTCTTAGCGTGGGAAAGTCCAGAACACCCTAGGGGGATCTTCTCCCGAATTAATAGTTCGTGAATAAATAGTCTTTAGGGGTAATTAGTAAAGTTCTTACAGCAATCCCCCCTCCAAGAGAGATTTTTCACGTAGCTGGAAAATCTATAGTGAAGTCAGTGTTACACTCAAAATTCGTTCACCACAGAGGTTAACCATTCGTTTTTTTTGTACTAATCACACATAAATTTACACACTTTTCCAGGAACATTATTATGAGTACTACAACAATATATACAAAATGAAAATTATTTATACCTTATGATGCAAGAACTTTTTTGAGAATTATATACAATTTCCCTAAATTTATTCAGCCCTACTTAAGCAATCGTGCACTCTTTCTTTTTCCGGGCGGTGCCTGATTGTATAATGATAAGGTTGCCGCATCAATGACCAGTAGATCAATCTTGGATTATTCACGGCGTTGTATCGGATCAACCTTACCCAATATTTAGTGGTACTCTGCGCTGATTTTCTGCTAGATAGTTTCACTTTCATTTTTACTCCTCTGATGCGGTTTAATGCAACTCCTCTCTGTCCCATATGATTACTCCAATAATCGGAAACCCTTTTCGCGTTGTTTAAATACAACAAACCAAATATCTTAGGAGAATCATAATTCGAATTGTCTTGCCTTCTAGCGCCTAAATCTAAGTCGTGCGTACTCGAATAGTTTTCTCCCGGATCAATCTGGAAGATACCCCTATTCTTCTTAACCTCACGAGTTTTCGTCCCAGTTTCCGCTAATAATTCCCAAGATTGCCTGATACGTCTAATTAAATCCAATCTAGGTATGAATTTTAAACCTTTAGAACGTTCATCTCTTTTCCATCTCTCGTATAACTTTTTAATTTCGTTTACGGTGTTTGGCCAACAATAACGATTCAAGAATTTATAACCTGACTTCTTCGTACTTAGAAGTCTGCCTGCACTTTCCTTACCTAAGGATAACATATCTCCTTTGACTTACAACGGGATTACCATTTGTTCTCGGTCAGATTCCCTGGGATGTTTTATTTTCCTAATCCCTAACCCCTCGTTCATTTCAAAATGCGATTTCACCTCGCCCGCTCTCTGCTTAACACAATCGAATTTGATATTCTCTTGAGCGTCACTCACATTTTCTTTGTTTCCTAGGGTCAAGTTTTCATCCCGCGGTACGGTCTCGCTTAGACGCAGAAAAGTCTCTTGCTTTTTCTCTGTTACTAAACTGGCTCCTATTTCTCCCACTGTGTCCGGGGTTTTGAATTTTAAAGTCTCGACTCTCTCCACCCTTCCAGCTAAATCGCCTCTCTCAGCCAAGTTCAAAACTTGTTCATTAAAGGGATTCAACTTCGGTACGGGCTGTGCGCTCTCAACTACAGGTAGAAAAATTCCCCTCTTCTCTTCGACAAAGATTCCCTCCTCTGGGTTACTCCCTGACCTCGGGGGGGTCGCACTTAAAAATTCCTCTTTCTACCTCGGCGCGGAGAATTGGCTGGTCCATCGGCTTAGATGAAACGGCTGGTTTTTCATTTTCGCTCTCCGTTACGGTAGGGGGAATGGACGAGCTCTGAAATTTAGTCTCGCTTTTCGTATCCGCATTTCCGGGGTGCGCTCGTGGCCCAGGGCGAACTGCGATGATTGAACGCGAGTATCGTCTCTGCCTGTCAATTAATTGCTGCGTTTTGTTCCCTAACAAATAATGAACCATGTCAGTTTCTTTATCTACTGCGGCCGCCTTTGTCCTTATAGTATCACCGGTACCCAGATAAATTTCTATTTCTACAATAGGTAAACACCGAAGTTCATTATCTAATGCTTGTTTAACATATACACTTTCACCCGTAAATCGGTCCTCATTTATATCGTGAGCCGATATTAAGTCCAGATTACTTCCGCTATCGCGTAGAATAGTCATTTCTTTCCCATTAACTAACCCGCGACTGACGTAGGGTTCAAAGGCACTTTCTAATTCTCGTAGGCCCGTGATATGGTAAACTGCTTCGGTCTTTTCAGCCTTTTTTAGCTCCGGGCAAGAATACTTGTAATGGCCGGTTTTCCTACACAAAAAACATGTAATCTCTTTCTTTTTATCGAATATTTCATTTCCGTTTTTCGAGTTGTCTTTATCCCACCAGTTTGTCCTACTCTCTTCCGTTCTACTATCCGTTTTTGATTGCTCCTCAAATTTATTTCGCTCTAGAGGTTGGGAAAGGTTTTGAAGTTTCGAGGGCCCTAGCCGTTTCATAGTTTTCCTAGCCTAATCATACGCATCTAATTTCTTTGCCAACTCAAATGGAGTGGTTATCGTGCCCCAAACATCAATGAAATGATGCTTCGTTTGCGGATTAACCTTTCTTTTTAACTGATCTGTGATTATTAGCTCTCTCAGTTGGTCGAAATTTCCCACTCCTAAACCACTTAACCATTGATCAAAGTAATTGGAAGCCTCGTATACGTAATCTTTCCACGTTTTGTTTTCGGGCTTTTGTGTCGTAACAAATTTTAGTCGAAAGTCTTCTGCCGAAAGCTGGAACCTTTCTAGTAACATCTTTTTTACATGATCAAAATCGTCGGAACACGCGGGTGGTTCTCTCAAGATACGCTCCCCCAGTTCCGTCGGCAACAATCCTAGTAAATGCGTAACCCATCGACTTTTCTCGATTTGGGCTTTCTGCGCTTGTCTTTCGAATAAACTGAGATAGATGGATATTTCGGACTTATCGGAGTCGAATTTGGGCAGGACTGATTTTAAAGATATTTTCGGCTCTCTCTCATTTTGGCTAGAAGCTAAACTAAACTCATCTGGTTCCCGTTCTAACCTAATTCTCGCCAATTCATGCTCCCGCTCCAAAGCCTTAGCCTTTTCTTCCCTCTCAAAGGCCTTATTCCGCTCTCGTTCTAACCTTTCTTCATTTTCTCTCTCAACCCTATCTTTCTCTAAGATTTTTAGCTGGGCTAGTGCTAAAGTTTCGTCATAGTCCTCTGCTTCTTCGAGTTTTTTAATAATTTTGGCTATATTATCCGACTCTTCTATGCTCGCGCCGAATTCAATAGCTAACTCTTTTAGATCGCACTTTTTCTTACCCGCAAACACTGACATGTTTCCTACTAATTAACAGTTATAAAAAATGCTATGCCAATCATGCAATTATCCACTTCGAAGTCTCTAAATATTTCCCTAGTTGTGGATAATCACAAACTCTCGCGACATAAAAATATCACAACAATTTCAATAATATTAATATGATAAACAGCCTTATCATTAACCAACCAAGTTTTCATATATAACTTTATATATTCTTTGGTATCATTTCTTTTAAGTCAATTGCTCAAAAAGTCTCTTAAATTTTGAAAACATACATTCTGAATAAAATTCACATACAAAACAGAATTTAAATTATTTGCATTCAGTGCATCCAATGATGCGCCGCCTCTCATAAGCAATTTAAATTATCCTCACTCAATTATTAACCTTTAGTACAAGTAATACTTATTTAAAACAGTTTTAAGGAACTTTAGAAAATTAATATTTACTTAAATTTCTTAGAATCCAGTTGGAAAAATTTTACAAAATGTTATTATCAAATTCCTTACTTCCTAAACTCTATTAAATATACAATGATTAAAAAAAACATGTTTGTTATTAACTATACTATTTCGATTAAACCTCTGTAATGAATCAAATAAAGAGTGCTAACCTGAGATATTGTTGACTGCTCTTCTGACTTCCGACTTAGACTGGTACAGCTCCGGTCATCTGTAGGCTAAACCATCCGGCGGGCTCGACTTCCCTGCATTCGGGTGTCTCTCGTCTCTTGCACGGCGTCGGATTGCCTTGGGTAGGGAATCCTTGCTGGATTCGCCGAAGACTCTGCTCTGGGGATCAAGGTCTCCTTTCTACCCTCCGTCTGTCGATTTCGGATCTCCGGAACGTCTTACGTCTCTTGCACGGCGTCGGAATACCTTGGCTCTGGAATCCCTGCTGGATTTGCCGAAGACTCTGGTCTCGGGATCAAGGTCTCCTTTCTAATCTCCGTCTGTCGATTTCAGCTCTTCGGAACCTCTTCCACGGCGTCGGATTGCCTTGGCTCTGGAATCCCTGCTGGATTTGCCGAAGACTCTGGTCTGTGATCACGAGTTCTTCTATCTTGCGGCCTGGTTGCGGCCCTTCCTGTTTTTTGACGAACTGTGATAGATTATATTCACCAGTTCTTAATCCTCTTTAGCTGCCACCACTGTAGGGACTTAGATATCACTGGACAAGAGTCTATGGTAGCGTAAGTTATCAAAATCTAAGTCCTTTATTTAGTCTCGATTATATTATGAATATTTACAAGTTAAACAATATTGGTTTGGGTTCTCGTCATTTTTACAGGATAAAAAGTTTCATCAACGGGCTGCTTCCACAGATATAGTGCTTCAATCGGAGAAAAGACTGGTCGGACGACCATCTATCTCATCTCCTCGCTTCGCTCATTCACCACTAGGTCCAGCAAGACCTCCTCGCCAGCGGTCTCGCTCTCTCACTTCTCAA
This sequence comes from Maratus speciosus, assembly GCA_963932465.1. Lineage (NCBI taxonomy): Eukaryota > Metazoa > Arthropoda > Arachnida > Araneae > Salticidae > Maratus > Maratus speciosus. The sequence goes on from OZ010800.1 coordinate 186,580,917, forward strand.
ATCCTTCTCTCTTCCTCCCGCGTTGCCACCTCGCTTCTCTCCAAGGCTGAAACTCTCGGTCCTAGGGAAAACTCGTCTTTTTCCCTCTTAGCCGATGCCACCGCCTATTTCTCGAAGGCTGAAGCTCGCCGCCCTAGGAGAAATCGTCTTTTCTTCCCCTCAGCCGTTGCCACCGCTCACTTACTGGACGGCTGAAACACCTGCTCTCTGTGCAATTCAATGGAATGTTAAGTTAGCGCCGGAACGAAATTGTACTGCCAGTTCCATTCATATTTGCAGACTCGACGGCACCATAGCTTTGTTTAGAGATAAACTATGAGTTTATGAGATTCCCCTTAGCGTGGGAAAGTCCAGAAGACCCTAGGGGGATCTTCTCCCGAATTAATAGTTCGTGAATAAATAGTCTTTAGGGGTAATTAGTAAAGTTCTTACAAAGCATTTTATGCTTATTTACTGTTTAAGCTTCTTCCAAAGAATGGAGAGGTAGATACCTTTACGTGATGTTATATTCTTTCTTATGGTTGGCAGCATAATATGCTGTGCCCCAAGCTAAATGAGAAATAGCATGACAAGCTATGTACAAGCGTTTTATGCTTATTTCCTGTTTAAGCTTCTTCCAAAGCATGGAAAGGTAGGTTCCGTTACGTGATGTTATATGCTTTTTTATGCTTGCGGGCATATTATGCTACGCAGCCAGCTTAGGAAGAAACAGCATGACAAACTATGCGCAAGTTATGTACAAGCATTTTTTGCTTATTTGCTGTTTAACCTTCAGGCAAAGCTTGGAAGAGTAGGTACCTTAACATGCTCTTATATGCTTTTTTATGCTTGCCAGCATAATATGCTATGGAGCCAGCTTAGGTAGAAAACAGCGTGGCGTACTATGTGCCAGAAAGATGTGCTAATTTTCTACACAAGTCTCTTCCAGTAATGGTGAGGTTAGGTACCTCACTGAACAATTGTGTACTTGTTAATGCTTGCCAGCATCAAATTTTATTTGTTTAGTTACTCGAAAAGTATAAATATGTACAAAAGTATAAAAGTATAAATATAACTATGTTTTTGAAAATAGAATAAAAAGAAATTATAATTATAATTTAAATTTTATCGGGGAGAGACAATAGCTCTCTTCCACCTCCTTCCCTCTAACAGAAAATATTAAATTTCAATTTGTTTTTCAAATTCGGAGAAAAAAATTAGATAAATTTCAAAATCAAGGTTGGCTTATTGGATCGCTTAAGCCGTCTTCCCTTAACGGAACACTCAAAAGTTTACGTTATGGAGGTTTATCTGTATATTGCAGTTTTGCATGATATAAAACATACCTTCTATTTTTTAATTAACTTCTGTGGGGAAGAGGTAAAATTCTGTAAGGGATTTAACTTGTATGAGAGTCTTCTAGGAGACCCCTCCCCTCCCACCTATAAATGATTTTTTCTTCTTTTTCTTAGAATTTAAATATTTTAACTTACTCGAAAAAAAAAATGCAGTATGTCTTTAAAAAACGGAGAAAAAAAAATTTGTTCATTAAAATTTAAAATCCGTGGTGAGAGTCTGGCCATCACATGAATTCAAGACTGTCTTTAAACTACTCATTTAAGATTAATTTTTAACACCTAAACATGAAAAGAAACAGAAATAAAAATTAATTTCCATAGCGGATACATAAGAGTAACTCACAACCACACCCCCAACGGAAAAGTTAAATAAATGGAAGTTAAATTCTAGTGCTTAATTCACCTTGAGTTAAATAATTAATTCATATAAACAGTACAAATACCTGTACAAGTCGTCGGATTTAAATGTTATTATTTTCTTAGCGCAAAGAATATAATAACATTTAAATCCCACTTATGACGGTCTTGTGAATGTTGAAAACGTTTTGGTGTTTTTTCTAATGTATTTTAAGATATTTTGATGTATTTTAAATACTTATAAATTATATATATGCACCTAAAAGTAATTCTTATACAGGTATTTTTACTATTTACAGGGAAATTTAAAATTGTGAGAAAAATAAAATTTTGCTTATTAAATTTCCAAATCTGGGAGGGTGGAGAGATGTGTCACCGCCACTTGAATTAAACACTTCCCCTTGAACACATTTAAGATAATATTTTAATACATAAACTTAGAAAAAATTGACAATTAATTTCCATGCTAGATTTAAAGAGAAAAAGCCCCCACCCAGAAATGGATGAAAATTCATAGCTATACTTTCTTTTAGTATTTAATTGTTAAAGTGTCTCGAAAAGATTAAATTTACTGTGTTTATTAAAATAAGTGAAAAAAATATCATTTTTTTAAATTTCAAAGTTCTGGGGCGGTAGATTTCCTTTTTATGATAGTACAACGTAAATTCAACATTGCCTTCGTCCACCCGTTTTAGATAAAATTTGAACACATAAATCTAAATAAAAACTGAAAATTAACTTACATGACGGATTTTTGTGAAAAAGCGCCGCCCGCCTCCCCCATCGTAAATTTCTTAGCTGTTCATTATTTTAGTGTTTAATTATATTAGTTATACAAAAATAGAAAAGAAAAATCTATGCTTTTCAAACAGAGAATTTAGTCAGTTAAATTTCAAAATTCTAGGAGTACTATTTCATTTAAGAAGTATGTTCATAACAATCAAATTGTAAATATTTACAGGTGATTCCCCTATCTTAAATAGGCACTGAAGTTTTAAAATCATAATCACCAACTGAAATCGATAAATTCTATCCTAAATATACTTCAAAATTGTTTATTACTCTGCATCAAATATTAAGACCATATTCAATCCATTCCTTAAGCAAAGAAAATTCCAGCAATGAATTATATTAATCAAACCATATTCTAATTATCCATTAACCATAGAAAAAACCCTAATAACAAATTAATCTTATCAATTGAAACTTGGAAGATAACAGCATCGACAAATACAAAAATCGACATAATCTTCTTCATCACCCATAACCGCATTTAAAATCGTTCACAAACACGACCCCAGTAGCAAAGAAGGTAGAGCATTCATTTCCGAAATCGCAGGTAGTAAGTTCTGTCCTCCTTGGAGGAGGAAAAACCCGACATAACTTCTCACTAGTAAAAAATGTAGGTAGTTCAGAAATTCTCCAAAGAATTCCAGCAGCATCTTTTTTCACTTTTTATGCACAATTCAAGCATGCTAGAAAAGTGATGCCAGCATAGCAAAAATTACAAACAAGTGATGCTAGAAAATCAAAAATTATATGCAACTGATGGTAGAAACGTAATGCTGGAATATCAATAAAAAGTATCTGTTGCTTGTAAATTACTACTAGAATAGCAGGAATTACAAGTGGTGATCTCGATTGCTGCTAGGCCAACATATTCAAGCAATACAACCTGGATTATGTATGCTGGTCAAGCAGTAAAGTGGGCCAATACACACCATGACTTGCTGGTAATTCTGGTGGAATCAGCAAATGTGTTATGGTAGTTTATGTTATTTAACTTGCCGGGATGAAGCATTTAATGCTTGTCTAGCAAACAAATACCTGCATGAATTTTGACCTGAGTACACAAAAATAATAAACAGTTTTACAACGCATTTTCACACAATCCTGATTTTACATATCAAAATAGATGATTTTTATATTATTTCACATGGGAATTATAAATACATTTTCTCCTTTGGTGAAGCATAAATGCACTGAACATTTATTGCAGCAGATATGGGTTTTACCACTGCAATCAAACTTTTTACACCGGGTTGCTTCGCGTTTATCATCAAATTTTGGCAAATGATCTACACAATCATTGACAATCACAGGATGAGGCCTAATTTCAATCACTCTTGGAAAATCCCTTTATTTTGTCCAATAGGCGATAATGATGGTCTCCCCTTTGTTTGTTTTATGTTAAGCCAACTGTACACAGATCTGAAGCTAATCTAATTTTGAAATGTACGAAATGTAGTATGTTCTTTTTTATAAACCTAAAGCGACCTAAATTGACACAGAGTTTTCTGTATTCTAGCCAGCTATTAACTATTAATAAATCAATAGCATGGAATAGTAAACGCAGAGTCCATTTTTTTATTTTGTGTGAATCCGATAGCAACTTACCAGTAGATCTTAGCTATCTATCCAAGCCATAGATTTGTTATACCACTTAACTACTTCCGGTCTTTCCATCTGTATATGCTTCTTTTCATTTTTGTCACACCTTTCAACTAAATATTTATTTCCTACGCCAATAAAGTTAAATAAGAAAACAACACTTTTATTGTCATAACATTTCACTATAACATTTTTCCGTCACCACTTACTAGCTTATCGCAGAGACCCTCCCATCTTTTGCCATTTCTTTGTTACTTAGAAACGGAGGATTATTAAATATATTTATTCTAACGGTTCCAGTTGCATATATAAATCTGTAAATTAAGATTTAAAACAAGTTGTAGGAGGATTTATTATCACTTTCAATAAAGCAATCATCATCAAAATCCAATTCTTCAATATCTCATTCTTCAGCACTAGTGATGTATTTCAAAACTTCTTTTAAATCTTTAAAATTTTTTAAATTATATTTTTCTAAAATTCAAAATGGATATTTAATTTTCCTGATAACTTGTGGTTATTTTAAAAATAATTCAAGTGCCTAAAATAAATTCGATTACAAAAGCATTATAATTCAATTATCTAAATAATCGCAATCACCTGTACGTATGTCCATTGTAATAGACATGTAATTTTGCTTAAACTATAACCAGTAATAAAATAAAACTAATTCCAATGCTAAGATTAACTTACAAAAATTATATCAAAAAATATCTGACACATTAGAAGGAATTTTTCATAAAAATCAAAACAAAAAGAATACTCATGTTTTTGCATACCAAAGCCTGACGCCACTTTTAAACAAAGCAAACTGTAAAAATCTGTTGACTGTTGCCAAACAAAAAAACCAGAAAGATATCAAAATGATTATTTAATCATATATCCATGGAGCAAGTTGTTACTCTTTGCAGTCAGAGGATTAAAAGAGATAAGGTTTTAAAATGTATGTCCATTGTAATGGACACCGGGTCTGAAAGTGTTTAACAGATAATCTCAAGACAAAAAGCAAAAACAAAAGAAAAATAATCCTCGTGAAAAGCATGTGAAATAAACAGATGAATTTAGATAGGTATATGAAAACATAACAACTTACTTTAGTTTAAAGTATTATTTTACATTTAGTAGGAAAATGTAGTTGAAAACAGCTAATTTTAGGTTTTGAAAATTGTCATAAAACAGCACATGGAAGGCGGCTGTTTTTTCTAATCATAAATGACGTCATTCTGATGAGTAGGATTTCAGTGGAAGATTGCATCTCTTTCTGTTATTAATGGCAGAATTGCAGCGGTCCATCTAAAGCGGCGGTTCAAATATGGCTACTCTGCCTATACATATTATATAACAATTTTACTTTGCAATATTCATTTAAATTATTCTAAAATGACAGCATATTCATTATTCCCTTGTTTCTTAATAATATCTCTTATTTATACTTAGCTGATTTCCTTTAAATTTAAAACGGTATATTAATAATTTTCTTATTCGAAATATTGCTAGCTTTTATTTTTGAATGCTATTAAAAACCATTTTTTCTATTGTTTATTTCTAATCTTAAATTCCACGAATCTATTTCCCGAGCCTTGAAAACGCCAGAGTTTTTACCGCAAAATTCGTACATTACAAAGTCTGTGATTCATTCTCCTAAAACATTTCTTCTTTAACGCCATTGGTTTAGCTCTTGCTGATCCGTTTATGTCTTCTAACAAAAAGCCGATACGATAATTTCGAAACTCAGAATTCTTTCTTATTCCAATGTTTTAAAACACGTTACCTTGTGTTTTATAGTCTAGTAGAATATCAAAATTTGTTATTTAAGGTCTTTTAGCATGATATAGTGATTCATGTTCTCGCCTGAGTGCTCTAGGTGTGTTCTCATAATATGGGAATTGTTTGCTTTTTCATACTGTGATGCATAAACATTTTAGGATGATCTTTGGCTCTGTTTCCATGGATAAATTACCGGTCTTGTAAATCTGTGCCTTGTTAGACGTATGGTCTGACTATCGGAATATAATACGACAGCTAAACAAATCCTAGTGACTTAACTTTAATGTGCTTCGACTTTGCCGATCTCGACTAACCAAGAATTTGATGAAGATGTTTGGATTTGTCAACTGCAAAATTAACACACCCTGCCAACAGCTGTCAGTATACCATCGATTTAAAGCATGCAACTACAATCTTTCATTAATCTGATAAAAAAATTATAGAACGTTACATTTATTTCTATAATTATGTGCCCCTATAACAAAAATCATTTCAAAAGAATTCGAGCATGAACTTCACGCTGTAATTTTATGTAAATTTTCTGTTAAAACTTATGAAGTAAGAAGTATTAATTTTGAAATACTCCTACATATTTCTTGTATTTATAAATACTCATTCCCAAATATTAAAGGAAGTGTTATCAAAAATAATGATATAATATGGTATCAAAGAGGAATTGAATGAATATATTTCCCAAGAGCGATGTTTAGTTAATATCGTTTATTTAATCATTGTTTAAAATGAATTATTTATTTATAAATGAATAATTTTACGGAATAATGAATACGTGAAGAATAGGATATTTTCTGAGTTCTCTTTGTGATAATAACGCATTAAGTCACCCATATAGTACATTAAAAGTTATTGAAATTGAGATAATAATTCGCCTGTGTCGTTATTATAACATATTTAGAGTTTGTTGGCTGCTTCACAATATATCTGTCTAACTATACATTTTAATTATGCATCAATCATTTATGAAGTAACATTCCTTTTAATGTTTAAATTATGTTCTAGCAAACAATGCTAGGTATAATTAAATATTATTTTTACTGAATGTTTAATGCGACTTTAGAAAGTAAAGAACGATAGAAATGTAAGTTTGCTTTCCATTTTACAATTTTAATCTGAAAAAGAAATAAATGAATAATGTTCAAATGTATATATATATATATATATGAGAGAATATACTCGTAATGAAAATAGATTATTTGAGAGATTATACAGTACGTGTTATAAGTTCTTGCAAACTTAAAAAAATCATAATAAACCAAAGACTTGCTCGAAAAAAAATTCAGTTTATGGGAATATGATCAGAGCGACATTGGATTTTTTTCCCATGTAAAAGAAGATTTCAAACGTAACCGAAAGAGTTCTCTCACACGCCATACTGAGACGTTTTATGCAAATCAGGAAAATGCAAACAGGCAATGAAACAAATAAAAATAGCATGACACTGTTTATATATTTTAAGGTAAAGATGATCAAAGTGCCGGGTTCAGGTCTGAAGATGTTGAGGTCCACTCAAACTTACAACCTCTACTTACCACTCTGTCTTCATTGAAAGTGTCCAACAGGAACGTAGACTATCGTTCAAACTCGACGGTTCCTCAAAACGCCGTATTAAATTTAGTATCCCATTCACTGATATAGGGGTTTTTTGTGATTTCATTTTTTTCTCCGTGTCAATCTTTCGCAATGAAATAGTTGTGGGTTCACCATTTTTGTATAACCACTACCGTTCGATCTTGTAAGGACAGCATGCTGTCGAGATCGAATGACAAATCAATTTCCAGCCAGGTGTTTTACTGCTAGCCGGATTTGTACAAAACATCTCAGTATGTTGTATGAGCTACCTCTTTCAGTTACTTTTGGAATCATTTTTTTATACATGGAGAAAAATCCAATGTCTCTCTGATCATATTCGAGAAAACCGAAACTTTTTCGAACATTACTTTTTAATTACAAATTAATTAACCTTAAAAAACGGTGCTTGTAACATTAAAATGTTGCTTCGTTACTGGTAGTATAATCCTTTAAGACCCGACGTATTTGTAAACAAAGCTAGTCATGCCTGTAGAAAGTAAAACATGGACTGCAACCGCTACCTTTTGCTAAAAAATTGTACTTTACTCTATCTGCAAACCAGAACGATCTTTCGATTCGAGATTTTATCACATACGAATCAGAAACAAAAATTTAAATGAATGTCTAATCCGCACGATCGTGCGGGATGGATTTTAAAGGGTTAACATGTCTGCATCCCCCTTTTCAGTAAAGCAGAAACACGCAGGTGGTCTATGGACGTAGATGATTAGCTCATCTGGATGTTTTATGCGAGTCTGGTTTTGCTCTGGGGAATTATTTCCCCCGAATGCAATCAGAAGAAATCATTTGCTGCTGTAAAATGATAATTGTTTATCCTTTTGAATAGTACTTGATAAGTACTTGAAGATATTTTGGCTGTATATTCTCATGGTGAATATGTAAATAAATTGAGGTACTGGGAAGTTTGTTTTCTTTTGGAATAGTGTAGTGGTAATGCATACCCAGCAAACACTAAAAATCTGGCCGCATTCAGGGAGCTTTGGGGCCAAAGAGAATTCCGGCCATTTGTATCAAACCACCGTTTTATATTAACTGATGAGCCATTACATCCGGTAGCCATCGTCTAACTGATAACGGGCGAGTGTGGAGAAAACGAGTGCTGTTTTCCTGCCCATGAACCACTGAAGTAAAAATTCCGGCTAGTATATAAAAGACCAGAATCGGGTGAAAATAACTGGGCCAGTTTAATCTGCTTGATATATTGATTGAAAGAAATAGAAAAATTCTTTTTCTTCAATTTTTCAACATAATTTTCCTTATTGAAAATCTATGTTTTTGTGAAAGTATTCAATAAGGTGCAAAATTGATTTTTTATGCACTAAAATATATATTAAAAGACTTACTTTTTTTTACGCATTCTAATAAATTACAAATAAAATTTTCTTGTCTACAAATTACATCTTAAAATATATTTATGTATGTTTTTTCTAAGCAGACTGGAATGAAATAGAGTACACTTTTTATAAATTCCTCCTTTTTTGTAAATAGAAATGTAAAATGTAAAAAAATAATAAGAAATATTCAGTTGAACAATATAAAAATTATAACAATATTTATTATCAGATTCAATGGAAAAACATTTTCCCTAACATACAAAAGCAAAATATGTCATTCTGAATACATAATCAAAAAGTTTTCTTTTAAAGAAAAAAATCTTTAACCGTCAAAAAAAAAAATTCCAATCTGAATAATCTTTTAATAAAATACAATTCATAATTATAGACTTGCTGCGAGGAATTTTTAATACAATTTGAAATGTGATTTAAAGTGTAAGTATCGAAGATATTTGTTAAGAATGTTCTCAGATCCAAAGAGCGTCCACTTTCTGACACATATTTAATTATTTTTTTTCGGAAACGCATGAAACGGCAGGTGCTGTTACTCAGAAACTATGCAATCGAAAAGCGTTTTCCATTTTTTGCTATGCAAAAATTCTTTCAGAAAATACAGTTAAAGTGGGCATTTTGACACGATTTTTCGAACTCGAGACAGGAGAAAAAACGGTTGTCACGTGACAACAATTGCTTATAATTTTATATATAATTTATTTATCAGAAAATGGAAAACTCATTTCAATTCAAAATCCCTCCAGTAGTTGGGCTTGCCAATTTTATTCCTTTACGTTTAAAATTGAGTCAGAAATTGTATCAGAACGTTTCGTATTGTTGAACAGGCGATTTGAGAACCACCTAAAGGTTAAACGATATGTTTTGTGAAAACGAAACACTGTATGGAATTGTTTTAATAAATATGGATTATATCCTACAAGATATTTATTATCAATATTTTATAAGATATAATTCATATTTATTTTGTTAAAAAGTTACTTAATTTCTTAGAAAAATAATTGTGAACCCAAAGAAACTAGTTATTTTTATTAAATTTTGATTGTTAAAATAATTTTAATAGTATATTCTCTCCCCCCCCCCCTCCATTACATTTTGAAATTTCATAAAAACTTTCGTTATCGTTCAAAAACAGAGGAAAACAAAATCCAAGCAACAAAAGAAATAAATATGAAAAAAATATGTTTGAAGGTAAAACATTTTCTTTTAATTTATTATAATAAGAACTGATAACAACTATTAAAAATATCCCCCTAAATATTTTTGCACCCTTCCATTTCTTCAGCTTTCTTCAGTATAGAGAAATCCACCCTCTAAAAACTTTTCGCGAAGACATTGGGGGAATGAGAGGGAACTCTTCAAGGTCAGGGTTGCCTGGAGGCATTTCGGAGAAATTCATCACATGACTACTTTGAATCTGCTTTGTCATTCACTCCTTGTAGTTGTAGCAAAGATTATAGTTTGCATTCAGAAGAAAGGTTGTTTACAGCGCATGATCTACGCTATAGTAAGTCTTTAAGTCTATAGTATATATTGATTTATTAAAATATTACATGATTATAATCTGATATATTTTTTTTTGCATCAATTAATATTAAAGTGTTGTAGGGTGTAAAAATAGTTACTTACTAATTATTATAAATCCACAAGTAATTTTATCAAACGCAGAATGATATTTGCTTTATAATATTCTTGATACAGTGCGTATGATTAAAGAATATCGGACAGAAAATAAGTAATTTTTTTTTTTTTTTTTTTTTTTTTTTTTTTTTTTTTTGCATCACTCTATATTTTTACGACTGTTTGATAAGAAAATATAAAAATATATTAGCTTTTATGAAATCACAAGTATTTTTTTAATTAATTTTATTATATTCTAATTTCAGTAAATATATATTACGTAATTCACCTATTCTCCATTATATTAAAATTTTGTGTAAAATATGAAATAGTGAGGGTATTTTACTAATTTTTCATTTAAAGTTTCGAATTTTATCACCTTTTCGAAGTAACGGTTGTCAGTTTCTGATCATGTATGTGATAAAAAAATTTGCGAAAGCTGGAATAGTTTAATTTAAGTAAAGTTTATTTTTACTATAAAGATAAAATACGCATTTTTTTAGAAGAAATTGTTAAATTAGTGATGAAATTTTAAATTACTGCGAATAATTTTGTTAGTTTTTGAAAGATTAAAGTAACATATTGTAAAGTTTGACTATTGGTGCTAGATCATTCATACGCGAAAACATCCGCTTGCTAATGTTAATCCTATGGGAAAAAAAAAAAATATTTTAAATATTTCGTTCGCATTTGATTATTTTTTTTCTTTTTTCGATTTTGTTTAGTGACTAAAGTATCCTAGTAAAAAAAGTCTGTCTTTATAGAGGCAGACCTCAGCTACTAATGCAAAAAATATTATAAAATATTAAATTCTAACGAGATATTTTTTAAAAATTTCCCCCTTAGGATAAACATTAGAGAGCGAGTGTTTTTGCGTGAGTGAGGTAACCTCTTAAGCTGTGAAGGAAAAATCTAAATGTAAAAGTTTGAGATATTTAAATGATGCAAAAATATTCATTGTGTTTCAGATTGTGATTTGCTTTAATAAACAAACATATACTGCTAACAGGCTTATTAATAAGTTAAAAAAACAGATAAAATGATAGAAATGTATATATATTCACAAACACATTCTTTTAATATAAATAAAATACATAATTAAATGTAAATTAAAAAACACATATTAAGATTATATAAATTGTTTAGGCGTAAATTCAAAATTTGATCTATAAAAATACTTGTTGAAAGTTCATTTAAATGATTAAGTGTTTTTGGATGAAAAACAATATATTAATAATTATTTAGGTACATTAAAAAAAAAAAAATTATATATTTATTTATCTTGAACTTTTTCGAAGATTTTCGAAATGCAGTGCTTTGCATAGTGAATTAATTAATTTTTTTTTTCAATTATTATTTTAAAAATGTATATGAAATACAATTATTAAAAAATGGCATCACATATACATTTTTAAAAGCATAATTGAATAAATAAACAAATTAATGAATTCACTATGTCAAGTATTGTATTTTGGAAATTTTTGAAAATATTCAAGATAAATAAATTTATAATTTTTTTAGAAGTGTAACTAAATGATTAATAATATATTAGTTGTTCATGTAAAAACACTTTATCGTTTAAACATTTTTTCAACAAGTATTTTTTATGCAACAAATTTTGAATTTACGCTTAAATAATCTTTATGTCATGACAGTGACATTTTTGCGGGCAGCTTTGGGCTAAATTTAATTCTTGCAAACACAAATGGCTGGACTAGGGCGAGCTTCTGGCTATCCATTATTTTTAGTGGCCATTAAAAGAATAAATGTGGCCAGTTTGAGGCTATGTATCATTTTTAGTGAAAAATTAGTGGCACGATTGTGGGCAACTTCTTGTATTTACGGCCAATTTTCTTGTGGCCTTATTGTGTCCGGCGTGACACTTTTTTTACGGACCCGTAACTTTCAGTGATAGCGGGCCAGCATCGAACACTTTCGGCCAAGGCTAACGAACCCATCAGTGGCCCGAAAGTTCTGTGTTTGTTGGGTACTTTCATCAAAGAACCGAATCATTTTTAATCTATATACATATATATATATTTAAAAAACACTAAATTCTAAATACACAAAAAGAGTGTAAAAAATTCCTTTATTTATTTGCATTTTATTTTAAATTTAAGAATTTAATTTAAATGCAATTTGCAGTTTGCTTAAGTTTAAAAGAAATTGTATAGTGTGAGTATTCCATTTCATTGTAATTTTCTTAAAGCGGTTATGTATTTGTTATTTGTAGGGACTTTTTAACGCATAATTTCAAAATATATAAAATCAAGTATTAATTTTATTTTGCAATATATTTTTTTTTTTTTACACTTTGAAAAGTTCATGTTCATATGTGGAACGAAATAAGTTAAAATATAAGTGCTGTGATTATAAAACTACACTGTGGTGACAAAAGTCATGGGATACCGTGTCGGCCCTCCCTTTGCCTGGCGAAGTGCAGCAACACGACGTGGCATGGACTCCCCCAGTCGTTGGAAGTCCTCTGGAGAAATATTGAGCCACGCAGCCTCTATAGACGTCCATAATTCCGAAAGTGTTGCTGGTGGAGGATTTTGTGCACGAACTGATCTCCCAATTATGCCTCATAAATGTTCGATGGGATTCATGTCGGGCGATGGCGGTGGCCAAATCATCCTCAGGGATATTCCAGAATATTCTTCAAACCAATCGTGAACAGTTATAGCCCGGTGACATGGCGCATTGTCATCCTGGAAAATACCATCGTTGTTTGGGTACATGAAGTCCAAGAATGGTTGCAAATGGTCTCCCAGTAGCTGAACGTAGTCAATTCCAATTAACGATCGGTTCAGTTTGACCAGCGGACCTAGTCCCTTCCATGTAAACACGGCCCACACCATTATGGAGCCGACACCATCTTGTACAGTGCCTTGTTGACAACTGGTCAACTAATGGGGTCAGCGAAGACAGCGATGACCACCTCGGGAACTCAGCATTCGCTTTAGATTGTTAGTGCAATCCCGATGGGTAGACCACATCCACTCTCAACCAGAGTCTGAGGGGAAGCGTCGGGTCCCTGATCAAGCTGCTGAGATTTATTTCGGTTACTGTGAGATTTACAATTACAATCACAATTGGTTACCCAATTTTTCTGGGGGAATCGAAGATTCCACATCGAGATATAATTATACTGCTTTTTTAACAATGCATGACTGTATGTGGTGATTACATGAGGATCATTTTTCCTAATGTGATTGCATAAGTGTTTGCAATTTTCTTGGGTATATACAGTGGCGGTCAAAAGTTTCCGGCCAGCATAAAATTTTTGGTTAATTTGTAAGTATACCCATATGAAGAGGAATCTCAAAGTGATACTTATACACTTTATTGACATAACAGTTACGAACTTATTTATGGAATAACAATTAAATATTAATAAATTTAATTGAAAAAAATAATTGCAAAAGAAAACGCATGTTCTTAAAAGTTTCCGGCCACCTTGGCGAGTTTGAAAAAAAATGGTGTTATAACAGAAAATAACAGTCATCAACAACATTTACAATTAGTATTTTGTATTCATGCATTTAGCAATAAGTACTGCGGTGCAGCAACGTGGCATCGATTCAATGAACAGTTGTAGATCATCAATGTTAAGTTTTGCCCACGGTTCTTGCAATTTTTGTGAAAATGCTGCTAAATTGGAATATTTATAATTCCACACGCGTTTTCAAGTTAGTTTCAAAGATTTTCTATTATATTCAGATCGGATGATTGGGCTGTCCATTTCAAAAGCGAAGTTTTTTTGTGCGAGAGCCACTGCTTGACGAGCATGCTTGTATGCTTTTGATCGTTATCATGATGAAACAAATAGTTGCAACCAAAAATTTTCCTCCAATAAGGCAGCAAATGATCTTGCAAGATATCCTTATGCATTGCACTATTCATCTTGCCGCGGATTTCAAATAACGGACAGGCGCATTTTCCAGAAAATGCTCCCCACAGCATAACGTGTCCTCCGCCTTGCTTCATTGTATGAATAATATATCTCGCATCTTATCTTTTGTTTTTAGGTCGTCGGTTGTAAAGTTTTTTATCACTCACAATAAGATTGAACGTCGATTCATCTAAAAATAGTACTTTTCTCCAGTTTTCACTTGACCAGTCTTTGTATTCTTTGGCAAATGCCAGTCGGGCTCTCTGAATTTTTTTACTTGTAAAAGGTTTTTAACGCCGACTGTTCTATAAAGTTCTACGTCACATATACGTCTTGACACTGTAGATATACTTGTTTCAGCAATAACCATAATACCATAAATCGCTTTCAACACCATAAATGGCTTGGAATTGCAGCGGCATTTTTCCGCGGATCATCAACTGCTTTTCTTCTAATAATTCTGTTCACAAGAATAGTTATTTTTCGGGGTCCCACGGACCGTGGCAAGTTCCGAAGGCCGTGGCCATCTTTATATATTTTTTTAAATATCGTTTACAGCAAATTTTCCGATCGACAACTTTGCCGCAATCTCACGAGAGGATTTGTGAAGGCGCCTACCTTCACATATTAATATTAAGACCTTTCCTCTTTCCCCCCTTTAAAATTACATTTTTTTAAATTCTTAAATTTAATTATCTGTCCGCATTCGGATTCAATCTGTTTTTAGCGCTCTTTACCCTTCATAAATTAAGCATTCAATTCTCAGTCTCTTTAATATTTTAACCGCAGCGCACTGCAGTTAAAAGAAAAGAAATCATTTCCTTTTCTCGCCTAATAACTGGATTCTAATTTTCATCCTTCTGCCTTAGTTTGATGATATGCAGAAATTAATCAGACATATTACTTCTACATTTTTAGCCGTTGGTCCAGATGTTAGATAGATGTGTCATTTCAGTTATTAACCCTGTCTTTATTTTTTTTTTTAACGTACTCTTTCGGCCGCTTCAATCCCATGAGAACTTTAGCAACCCCTATAGAATGCCTTTCGCGGTTTAAAGCTAGAATTCCTACACAGCCACTGGCGTTAAATATTTCTTATTAATCTTTTACATTCCCGATTCAATTTCAATTATTGTACTTTGACCACATGTCTTCCTCTCTTTAATCTCGCCATATAGTGTATATATTTGGCGAAGTTGTGTATGTAAGCTTGCCAACACTCCAGATTTCGAAAAAGTGTATTTTGAACGAGACTAGCTTCTGAACTCGCATGATGTGAATAAAAAGAAATGTAATTCTTCGCTCCCTTCTCCAACATTGGCCGTGTAATTCTCGGCGGTGGTGGAAACGATCCCGGTGCACAATAAAGACCTTCAGAATATTCCTGCCTTTTATTATCTCAGCATTTCCCTGCCTTCTTCTTAAAATAATTAACAATTGATATTTTTACCTTAGAGTCGGTATTGAAGCTTAGCAAAATGAACCACCTGTGCAACAACAAATAACTATTTTTCAAATACTGGACAACTCCTATACAAAGACTTGGTGCTTAAGGCCGGCATTGCCGAGGTTACATTTGGAGAAGCGGAGCACGTGATATATATATATTTCTTATTCAAAATAATTACTAATACTGGATTATTACAAAAAAAAACTGTTCAATTTCTTTAACAAAAAAAAAACTGCAAAATTCATGGACTATCAATTATGGACTATGTTCATTACAGTGGCTGTTTGCACGCTTATCTAGCCTGAAATGTCCACTACACCGGTACTGAGACGCAATAATTATGACACCTGTAGTACCCGGTCAGCCAGTTTGATCTTTGAGTGTGCTATCCAAAACAGATGTCTGAAACTATTTGCTGCTATTCCAGAACAGACGTTCAGTGAATGTCGCCGGCTATACGAAATAAAAAAAAAAAACTGGTTCCCGTGATCCTAAACTAATGTGAAAATGAAAGACGCCTTCGTACAGCACTGTACCGCAGATTTCCTGGTGGTCATCGGAAAATCCATGCATCCTCTTGCCGGGGGATTCCATCACAAAGTCCGCCAAACACCTCCTCTTTATTTCCAGCAAGAAGAGAAAGGAATAAATTATCATTCACGATGACTCAAAGTATATTTTTCTCTCGCCGCCGAAGCAAGATTTTTGTTTTTTTTTGTGTGTGTTGGATGGATGCGCCGTTTTACAAACTTTCAGTAGTCGCAGCCTTTTTAATTATTCATCTCTTCTGTGAGTTGTGTTTTGAGACATCTGCAAATGAACGTGTGAATTTAAGCAACTGATTGATTTCACAAAATTAACATGAACGTTGATTGTTAAAGAAAAAAAAACTTTAAATACAAGTAAAATTCACTGGGGGCGCACACAAAATAAATAATTTTCCCTTCTCTATAAAAATATAATATAAGGTGAAAACACAAGAAATTAATTACATAAAAAAAAAAATCATTTTTCTTGTCTTTAGTATAACAGGTAAGCTATTCTTTTTTTTCCTTTTACAGTATTCAAGTCATGTTACTCCCATAACTACACTTTATGGCTGCTATGATATAGAGGCATGCTAAACTTAAGTAATTTAAAGTGGTATGAACTCTGGACAAATAGATCATATAATTTTTTAAAAAAGGGCCAATGAAAAGAAATTTGAAATATTACTTTTGGTTCTTGTACCTGTATTTTCTTTAATGTATAAAATTTTATAGTTAGATGGCAAGTTTTATATATATTTACAGTGTAAATTGTAAAGTATTTTTTTTTTCGTTCTTGCACTTTTAAAGGTAATGTTTGCTCTCTCCTTACCAGTTTGGTGCTTGTGCTAAAGGCATAATTATACTTTTATGTTGATTCCTAAGTAATACAGTATAGATACTGTGTGATTAAATTTTTTGCTACCTTTTAACAGTGGATATTGAAAATATTAAAGTATTTCAAATAATGATGTTTTAGTTACGAGGATTGATTTTGCTATATATATATTGAGATAAAAAAAAATATGTAAAAAAAAAAATCCTCATGACAGGATTATATTGCTCTTTTAATATATATCTATATATATAAGTTTTGATGGCTTCTTACTAAAAATCAAGCGTTTATTTTTATTAGTAACATGCTAAGATTTTGTATGTCTAGGGATGCACTTCATATCCAGTTCAGTTTCAAAGTTTTTTAATTTAGATAAAAGATTGTCCAAAATATTTTTTTCTTTCTTTTCACATTTCTGATTCTTATTTAATTCATTATAGATATTTTTCGGTGTGACACAATGTTGCAATTCTGAGATGAGATGTTGTTTTTCTTATCTCTATTGGCCTCGTATTGCTGAACATGGTTGCTCTCGCTTAATTTCTTACATCTTGGCGCTGGTCGCAATTTTTCCTTTTTAGATATTATGCGTCTGCAACTGATATGTGTCGCATTGCATTTTATATAAAAATGTTATATATTATGACCACAGACAAAGTTTTATTATTTCGGTTCGTGTACTTTTAAAACTCAGCAATCTTGTTTTAATCAGGCAGTCTGATGGTGAAAACTTTGTTAGATAAAAAAAGGGGCATAGTATAAAAAAAATAAATAAAATAACTTAAGGTAATTTTTTTTCACAGAGCTTAATATAATTTTGATACAAAAAAAATGAGGTAAAAAAATGAAAAGGCTTAAACTGATACTGGACTGATATTATTATTATTATTGATTTTTTTTTCTTACTTGTTGTGCTTATTATATTTCTTGTGGTAGCACTTCCTACAGGTAATTTCTTTTTATATATAACATTTTATATGTTTTTTTTATGTGTATATTATATGTTTTTTTTTATGTGTATATTATATGTTTTGTCAGTCATCCATATCAATAAGATATGGAACATTTAATACTCTAGATTACTATAAGTATACGTCTTGCAACTTGTATACTTAAGGATAAGCACTAGTGACATATAAAAAAAGAGAGAGGATGGGTAACCAATGAGAGGACCAGTAATGGCAGTTAAATTTGCTCAGTATTTAATCTTTTTCAGTTGGTTGTTACTAATTTAAGAAAATTAGATTTGGCATCTATACAGTACACTTTTCTGTTTAGATAGATCTCTCATATTCCAATTTACACGGATTTTATGCATTTTTAGTCACGTCTCATTAATTTATTTCTATAGCATAAGTTAGACTCCTTCGTTTTAAAATATAGCTCGAGTCATCATATCTTAAATTTTTTTCATAAAAAAAAGAGTCTCTTTTTCCTTTTGATTTCTATTTCTACTTTATAAAATTTTATAACATGAGTCGTAAACATTTTATGCATGTGTTATATATCAGTATGCTTGTTATTGCATACACACACAATTTACACGCACACTACATTTTACAGGTGATTATATTTCTTGAGGTTAATGTTTAATTATTGTTTCCTGTGTTGTGTAAGTACCTTTTTTTCACTGCGCTATGATCCGGAAATAGCCTAATGATTAAAGGTATATGTTTCAGTTTTGGCTAAGTGGATCGGCCGTCCACTTTCTCAAAAGTGGAATATGTTACTTACATGATACAAATGTTCAATACCTCACATTAATTTACAAGGCGTTCGCGCTCTCTTTTATTTTTTTAAATGCATAATGACGTATCTCGCGTACTATTTGATACTCCGTACATGTGTTTTTTTTCTCACTCTAGCTTACTATGGGCAGATAGTGAAGTTAGATGTTTGTCTTCATCATTTTTTTAATCTCATGTACACATTTTATGATTTCAAGTTTAACCTGGTACTACATACACACACATATTTACATTTGCATTTCATATGGTCTTGTTTTGTAATAATTTTATGACACTCACCTTGGTTAAACATGGTCATGATTCTGTGTGCTTGTACATTTTTTTTTACATACTTTCTCAACATTAGTGTACATTTTCACAAATACATAGTTTTCACTATTTTAAAGTTAGCGTATTTTTTGTTGCCTTGACATTTTTTTTATTTTCGGATTGTTACTGTTTTTTTTTACATTGTGTAATTCAATACAATATTTGCACATGCATTTTAAATTTACATGCATGAGTTAATTTCTAGCTGGTATTTTTTACACATTTGTTAATTTTGTTTGTTTACGCGCGGCTGGTGACTCGTTGCTATTTCATTTATAACATAAGGTATTTTAATATAACTGACATGATATTTGATATCGTTGAAAATGCTGTTTTTATAAAATTTATTCAAATGCATAATGTGAGCTGTTATGTACACTTTATTTATTTTTAAAAAAAGCTATTCCCATATAGTCATTAAATTAAATCTTTGGCAATTTCTCAGAGTTAAATTTTTTTAATTAGTGAGTTATAGTCTCACAGCTGTCTTGTGACGGATAGATACACTCATAGATCATAAAGTATAACGATTGGTATTTTGCTATTCGTTTTTTTTTTCTCTTTTCCAACCCTTTACTTGGAACATGTTTGGCTTGGCATAACTGGTACATTTTAGCGTAGAGTTATGCAATCTGTCATGCACTCGTACATTGTATGCACGCTTCTTTTAACTTCATACAGTAATAACTCTCGCAAATACAACTTTATTTTAATTTTAACCCTTTGTTAACCATTTATGCAATTTTTTTTTCTTTTCACAAGTAGTTCATGTGTTGGGTATTTTGTTTGTGTTACACAAATTTTGCTCAGTTAGAATACAATTTTGTTCATTAATATACATACATTACACTAGTTCATGTGTTGATTTACATATTTTGTTCATTTGCTTTTACACATTGTACTTTGCTTACGATCTATTCGACAGTATTTCTTTTTTCTTTTTTTTTTCCTCTCACAAGTAGTTCATTGAGTAAAACACATAGTTCATTGTGGCTGGTTTAGAGTATAACCAGAGTTTTCACACATTACACGTAGTTCATTGCCTTTATTAACCCTTATTCATTACATTTTGGTGATTAACTCACTAATTATGTAATTGAATCTCACTCGTATGTTAGTGTTTTGGGTTATTACACACCTACTGTCCGTGTATTTTGTTGGCAAAGTGCATAAAAATGTTAGTTCATTGAGACATTATTACAAGTAGTTCATGTGGAATTATACAATTTGTTCATGTGTTTATTTACACGTTGTGTATGCTTGCGTACACACTTATTCATATGTTTTATTTCAGGTAATTCATGAGTTTGGGGTTGCCTTTTTTCCCTCCCTGCACACATACATTTTTTTTTTTCAGTTACTTTTCTATCTTTTAAACTTTACACCATGTTTTAATATTAAAAATATTTCATCAGTTTTTATATTTTTTTTTTATTTTAACAAGGTTGTGTTTTTTTTTTTTTTTTATGTGTCTGCATAATGTCACAACATATCAATGACACATCACTTTGTCTATGTACAAAGATTTTAAAGTTACTAGGAGTTATCCGTCACATGACATATTAAATTACACACACATTTCGAATTTGTTGCCTTTTAACATGTAACATTTTTTTTAACACTTTCATTAGATACTTCTTACTTGAAGGTGGCAGATCGAGTAAGGTATCTGGTTACACTATATTAAATCGTATGCAATTTCTTAGTCAATGTTTTTAATTTTTTTTTTTGCCAGGAGTTAAATTTTAATAAATACACAGAAGGTCTATACATGAAAATTCAGCAAAACTAAAACCTTTGCATTATTCTCATTTTTCTTCTCCTCGTACATTTATTTACAGAATTTGAGTCTCACTGGGTATCGGGTGAGAATTTTTTTTTTTTTTTCACACGCATGTGTCATAATGCTAAGGAAGTTTTTTTTTTTTTCTTTTGGTAAACAGCACTTCTTTTTCGATATTTTGCAAGAGACAGTTTATCTTTTGCGGTAACACTCCATTTCTTTTTTTTTGTTTGTTTAACTTAAAGGTAAAAATAAATTTAACCCTTTGGTAACGATTTTTTTTAAATTCGGTTACATTACTCTTCAGTTACATTTTGCTGTTTGGTGCTTGGTGCATGTAGAGAATTTTTGTTCATAGTTAACACACACAGCAGTTCATAGTTTATGTTAGTTCATAGAAAAAACCCTTACACGAGTTCATTGCTTTGTCAATTCTTTGCGTGCATCAGGGACTAGTTGTCACTGTTTTTACAACTGATTTTCAAAACACTTAGGCATTTTACTTCATTGATACATTTCTTTGGTTCAGTGTTATATTTTTTTCACTTCAGGTCACTGTGATACACTTCTAGTGTTCATTTGTATACTAGCACACGTTTGGTATTTTTTTATGCTATATACTTAAAAAAAAGGGTTTCTTTTTTTGGTAACTTTACAGGATTACACTTTACTTTTTTTTTTCATTCGGTACCTTTCTTGGCTATTCAAGGTATTTCACGTGATAAGGTAGTTTTCTTATGCACGATTTTCCAATCACTCAGTACACAGGTGTGCATTATTTTTTTGGTTTTTGTTATGCTCATTGACACATGTGGTTTATTAC
Source organism: Maratus speciosus (assembly GCA_963932465.1). Classification (NCBI taxonomy): domain Eukaryota; kingdom Metazoa; phylum Arthropoda; class Arachnida; order Araneae; family Salticidae; genus Maratus; species Maratus speciosus. The sequence goes on from OZ010800.1 coordinate 186,602,713, forward strand.
TGGTATATACCAGTCGTAACACCTAACGGTGTTATTTATGACTACATTCACACACACACACATACTTTTGTGTCACCTGTTGTATAATGCTTATTAAATTTCATTAAATTTAATGTAAATCTTTTTACCATTTTTTCAAGGGGTACTTTCTCTCTGGAAAGTTGTTACTACCTCTTGTTTATACCTTATAGGAGTGCAATATGTTTTAAAATACACTTTAGTTAAATTAGGTTCTCAGTAAAACACATTCAGTCTTTGGTTACAAGATAAAAGGATGGCAACTTTCAACTTTTAACAAATAATTTACCTCCATCTTCCTCTCCTTTTACCAGTCATACCACTTTTAAAAAAAACTTGAAATGTCACAAATAGTGCTGAAAATGAACAATTTTTATATTTACTATATTATGAAATGTTTTGTCTTTATATACAGCTCATGTCTCAAAAAAAAGAGAATAATTTTATAAGTTGGAGTATAACCAACTTTTGTAGCAATTGTGGAAATTGCTCTTGCTTGCAGTGAAAGTTCAAGCAATCTTATATTAAAATCTTCTGGAACTTTATAAAAAAAATAATGGTGTGCACACGTTAAAAAAAATATTAAGAAAACAGCTGTCCAGAAGTAGTAAACTGCAGTTCATAAAGATAATTTCTAGATATTTTTATTTTTGGCAAGTCTTTGGTACCAACTTGCTTTGTCATGCTTATAGGCATGCTTTTTATATGAGACATGATTTATTTGTTCCTTACATATTTAGTATTTCTGTATATGTTTATAAACTGTTGGTCACCGGGTTCCCTCTACAAAATATTACATTTTTACATATTTTTTTATGTGTAATGTATTTGAGGGAAGACATGGGGTAATTTTTTTCTCTCGCGGTTCACTTCGTTCTTTTTCGGCTGTTGGGGAGATATATGTGAAGTCGCCTACCTTCACATATTAATATTAAGACCTTTCCTCTTTCCCCCCTTTAAAATTACATTTTTTTAAATTCTTAAATTTAATTATATGTCCGCATTCGGATTCAATCTGTTTTTAGCGCTCTTTACCCTTCATAAATTAAGCATTCAATTCTCAGTCTCTTTAATATTTTAACCGCAGCGCACTGCAGTTAAAAGAAAAGAAATCATTTCCTTTTCTCGCCTAATAACTGGATTCTAATTTTCATCCTTCTGCCTTAGTTTGATGATATGCAGAAATTAATCAGACATATTACTTCTACATTTTTAGCCGTTGGTCCAGATGTTAGATAGATGTGTCATTTCAGTTATTAACCCTGTCTTTATTTTTTTTTTTTAACGTACTCTTTCGGCCGCTTCAATCCTATGAGAACTTTAGCAACCCCTATAGAATGCCTTTCGCAGTTTAAAGCTAGAATTCCTACACAGCCACTGGCGTTAAATATTTCTTATTAATCTTTTACATTCCCGATTCAATTTCAATTATTGTACTTTGACCACATGTCTTCCTCTCTTTAATCTCGCCATATAGTGTATATATTTGGCGAAGTTGTGTATGTAAGCTTGCCAACACTCCAGATTTCGAAAAAGTGTATTTTGAACGAGACTAGCTTCTGAACTCGCATGATGTGAATAAAAAGAAATGTAATTCTTCGCTCCCTTCTCCAACATTGGCCGTGTAATTCTCGGCGGTGGTGGAAACGATCCCGGTGCACAATAAAGACCTTCAGAATATTCCTGCCTTTTATTATCTCAGCATTTCCCTGCCTTCTTCTTAAAATAATTAACAATTGATATTTTTACCTTAGAGTCGGTATTGAAGCTTAGCAAAATGAACCACCTGTGCAACAACAAATAACTATTTTTCAAATACTGGACAACTCCTATTTAAATTCTTAAATTTAATTATCTGTCCGCATTCGGATTCAATCTGTTTTTAGCGCTCTTTACCCTTCATAAATTAAGCATTCAATTCTCAGTCTCTTTAATATTTTAACCGCAGCGCACTGCAGTTAAAAGAAAAGAAATCATTTCCATTTCTCGCCTAATAACTGGATTCTAATTTTCATCCTTCTGCCTTAGTTTGATGATATGCAGAAATTAATCAGACATATTACTTCTACATTTTTAGCCGTTGGTCCAGATGTTAGATAGATGTGTCATTTCAGTTATTAACCCTGTCTTTATTTTTTTTTTTAACGTACTCTTTCGGCCGCTTCAATCCCATGAGAACTTTAGCAACCCCTATAGAATGCCTTTCGCGGTTTAAAGCTAGAATTCCTACACAGCCACTGGCGTTAAATATTTCTTATTAATCTTTTACATTCCCGATTCAATTTCAATTATTGTACTTTGACCACATGTCTTCCTCTCTTTAATCTCGCCATATAGTGTATATATTTGGCGAAGTTGTGTATGTAAGCTTGCCAACACTCCAGATTTCGAAAAAGTGTATTTTGAACGAGACTAGCTTCTGAACACGCACAATGTGAATAAAAAGAAATGTAATTCTTCGCTCCCTTCTCCAACATTGGCCGTGTAATTCTCGGCGGTGGTGGAAACGATCCCGGTGCACAATAAAGACCTTCAGAATATTCCTGCCTTTTATTATCTCAGCATTTCCCTGCCTTCTTCTTAAAATAATTAACAATTGATATTTTTACCTTAGAGTCGGTATTGAAGCTTAGCAAAAAGAACCACCTGTGCAACAACAAACAACTACTTTACAAATACTGGATAACTCCTTTACAGGATTGTCTCTTTAGCGACAAACAAATCACTCATTTAGGAACCACAAAATTGTAAAACTTTTCATTTTTGAATTTCAAATACATTATTCACCTTGATTAATTAACAAATATGGCCAAAAAAAAAAACACTTTAGCGATAGCAAAAACTAATGAGTGACGAATGGCCCGAAACTTTTGCACGCGCGAATTTTGAATTCCTCCCCTTTGCATCAAGTATCTTAAGTAACCAATTAAAATGATCACGTGGTCAGAGGTAATTTGCTTATTCCTAACTTTTGGAGCAATTGAATTTCTTTTTCGCTAAAACGTTCTGTCAAAGGAATAAAAAAAAAACTAACTGGCCGGAAACTTTTGACCGCCACTGTATATACGTCACAGTACATTTAACACACAATATTTAACATGACAATTAGAAACGCATTTCAACACAATATCAAACACCTACTATTTACATGACTGCATGTAGTGATTACATGAGGATCACTTTAATGTGATTGCATAATTATTTACATTTTTCATGGATTTATATACGTCACAGTACATTAAACACACAATATTGAACATCACAATTAGAAACACATTACAACACAATATCAAACACCTACTATTTACAATTTGCACATACTAGAGTTTGGAGAGATGCACATGATAAAAATTCTAAAGTGATAGAAGTTTCTGGCACCCGCTAATAACCCTTTTCTCCCTCCATGCTACACCCAAGTGATGGAGTCGGACTAGAATGGCTCTGGACTTGAAAAGATGTACTCGTTTGTTTCTATAAACCTCATGCATTGTATTATCTTGTTGAGCAGTTGCGGTTTCTCTTTTACATCCCGCCACCAATTTGCTAAATTCATACGTGTGTGTTTTTTGAGATGATAATGCGATGTTAATGTACAGTATAATACATAGTGTAACGATGTTGACGGCAAGCCACAAATGCATAGTGGGGAGTCTCTTTTGTTAATTTTGTATAAGTGTTCCTGAAAGGGACCGTGATTTGTTAAAAATATGTGCAAGTATCTATTGTTTACGAAATATTTGTGGTCAACCAACGGCAAGAATTCCTTCGTATATTGGCCTGTGTCTGAATCCGTCCAGCGTTTTTGTCAATTTTTGGACAGATTCAGCTTTGTCTGTGATTTTAGTGAAGAAGCTGGATATGGTAAAAATGTATGCATTAGTGTTTCATCCATTACTGCCGATTTTGCCAGTTGGCCAGCTGCCTCATTGCCCTCAACACCTGAATGTCCTTTTGTCCAGTTGAAGTAGATGTCTTTTACTGTTTTTTTGTAATTGTTGAAGAATTTTTAGTATTAAATAGTTTGTATTGTCAAAATTGTTTAATGCTTTTAAACTTGATAGGCTATCCGTTATGATTAAGTATTGAGAATGTTTGTCCGACTCTAGTCGTACGTGACAACGTAATAGGGTCTGCGCCACACTTGTACCCTTCCATCAGCTCTTACCAATTGAAACCGTGACTCATCTGAGCAAGACACTTTTTTCCAGTCGTCTACGATCCAACTGTCTTCTGCTGCCATAGCCCGTTAAAGTCAAATTTCGCTGAACTGTCCTAACAGACACGCCCGTCGGACGTCCCACATTCAATCATGTGGTTATTTCACGCAGTGTTACTTGTCTGTTCACACTAACAAGTCTACGCGGACGTTGCTGGTCACGGTCATTAAATGCCGGCGGTCCACCACTGCGTTGTCCATGATAGGAGCTTATGCCTGAATTTGGGTATTCTCGGCACACTCTTGACACTGTGGATCTCGTAATGTTGAACTCCGTAACGATTTAAGAAATAGAATGTCCAAGCGTCTAGCTAGAACTACCATACCACGTTCGAAATCCGTTAATTCTCGTCGTGTGGCCATAATCACATAATCAACTTTCTCAGAGGAAGCATTTGGACACAAATTAAAGTCCTGCCCAGGCACTGACCATTTATACAATTTGTAAGCGACACTACTGCCATCTATATATTTGAATATAGCTATCCCATGACTTCTGTCACCGCAGTGTATAATCTCCGTGTTAAACATCAATATGTACAGTCCTGTGAAAAAGAAGTAAATACCCTCTACTAACTCCTCAAAAAATTATCGTAGAAGAAAGTTACTGCTACCGAACGATTGAAAATAAAGTCTACTTTTAAATGATGTGCATAAAATTTGCTTAGGAGGCCATCTACATATTAAAACGAACCATTACTTTGTTTTTTCAATAACAGTACACAATTCTGACAGCATAAATGAACTCTACACCCTTCAATTAGTGTAATTTTTTTTTCTTTTTTTTTCATATCGTACCATAAGTTTCCGAGAAATTAATTATTTTAAAACAAGAATATTTTAAGGGCTGTATCCAAATTGAAGTTCAGTACTCGATTGTTAACCGAGAGAGCTCCCTACTTGATCAAGGCACCTGAAGCAGTCAATTAAGTCTCTTAGATTACAGGATAGCATAAGATATTTCAAAACGTTTTGTCACATCTATCATGGACGGCCCCTTAAACCATCATTTTGCCGTTTTTAAAGCATAATTTGAAAACTACTTGGAAGAAAAAGGTGAAATTTTGGAGTTCTATAAATCAGCACTTAATAAATCTAAATGCATCAAAAGAAATTGTAGGTTGCAATTCATAATTTTTTTAATATTAATTTCATAGTTCATATCAGAAAATTATAAAAATTGCAAATTCAACGTATTTATGTTTGGGCATATTAGTATTAATACTACACAAAAAATTAGAACATTAGGATCATAATTTCAGAAGTTATAAATAAAAATATCAAAATGTATTTTAACATTAGAAGCACTAAATTTTGAATATTTATAATTCAAAAACTTACTATTCAAATGACTTGCAAATGACTTGCAATTTGGTGTTTAGGCATAGTTTGAACCAAAGATTTGGAATATCTCGTTAAAATTGAGTGTTTCCATTGAAAAAAATAAAGTTTGGATTCTTTTTAATATGCAGATGACCCCCTAAGCAAATTTATATACGTCTTTTAAAAGTAGACTTTATTTAAGTCGTTCGGTACCAGTAACTTTCGACTACGATAATTTGTTGAGGAGTTAGTAGGGGGTGTTTACTTTTTTTTTTCCACGACTACACAGTCGTCAGATTTAAAAGGAAGCTAAAACGAGTGTCGGTGGATCAATTTACCTCATCAGACATGCCCAGTTTAAACATTATCATCTCTATATAATTAAGAACGATAATGTTTAAATGTGTTGGTGTTCTCTGTGAGAAATTATCTGTAGATATATTGAAAGACTCTTCAATTTTTAGTTCCGACCTTTCTATAATATCAATAAGTTGAAAATAAACGTAAACCAAAAAAAAAAAAAAAAAAAAGGCAGGTTGTCGTGAAATCCAAACTTGTTACATTTATGTGGCATTCATTATTTCATTTTTAAGCTTAAATTCACCAAATTCCCTAAATTACAATGTATTTTTATTTAGAGACAAGGAGATCGAATAGTATTTCCCCTTTTTCTGTAAAGACAAAGGCATTTTTAAAAAATACTGTAAAAGAAATTGATTTTTGAATTGCGCAAAAAAAAGAACATCAAATACTTGAATTTACATTAAATAAAAAATTTCTCCAGGGAACTTTTAACCACTCTGTATTAGCGTACCCCGCTCACTACTGCAAAAATATAATTCTTCAACTGAAGCGTGTGTACCGCAGAAATCTTGGGTGAATTTAATCGATTTATAATTTTTATTTATTTATTACTGATTATGTCATAAAAGTTTTTATTGATTAATACATAGTATAAAGAGGGAGAAAAATTGCATGACAGGGACTTTCTTGCCAAACAGATAGCACTACGCCACGTGATGAAAATTAGATGTTTATTTTTTTTTTGTTGTTGTTGTTGTTGAATTTCTAAAAAAGTACCATACCAATTTTAATGAAATTTAAAAAGGAACCATTTAAGAATTCCTCTTTCAATAATAATTTTAAAAAAAATCACATAAATCGGTCGCGTAGTTTCGAAGTAGTCAGTGAATATACATATAAAATTACATACCCAGCAAAATGAGAACGTCCACCACTTTTTTTTTTTTTTATTCCGATTAAAAAGTATCTAAGACATTTGTAATACAATCTTTATTATGATTTGTATAAATAAATATTATTTGATTTGTATCAGATACTTGCTGAAAAAATTATTTACAAATAATTAGTCCAGGCAATAGAGACCGTATATGGGGCTCTACCTAGCAAAATTCATCGTAGTTCAAAAAAAAGGCTTACTGTATGTTTTTTATGTCGCTGAATCCGAATTCTTAACATACCACCAAAATTTCTCCCGGCAACCCCACCCCACCCCCTCAAATTTTGGTAACATTCTCCCAAAAATGGTTTTTATTAGAAAAATCAAATTTTTTATTGTTTTAGAGAAAAAAGTATCTAAAAATTCAGAAAGTAGACAAAATTTGCAACAAATTTGATATATGACATTATGACGTAGGATGCAGGGGGAGGGGGGGATATGCCTCGGAACATGCGCCGCGGTGCTGCGTGGACTAAGTTGCGCAATTCCACTTAACCACTCACATCGTTTACATTCTCCTTCCGAACTTTCCCTATAAGGTTTACATTAAGTTTTTTGGGTCGCTGAATCCAAATTTTTAACTTCCCCCGAAAATTTCCCCCCCGCAACCCCGCAAAATAGTTCTTTTTAACTTAAATTTTTTGTTGTTTTAGGAGAAAAGTATGTAGAAATTCAGAAAGTAGACAAAAATTGCAACAAATAGGATATATGACTTTACGACGTAGGATGACCGGGGTGGGACAGCGCTGCCTCGAAACATACACTGCGGTGCTATGTGCATTAAGTTATGCAAGTAAAGGCAATAGGGGATTTTACCTGGCAAAATTAATGCTAGTTCTCGTTTTCGACTCACTTTATGTTTTTTGGGGCGCTAAATCCGAATTTGTAACTTCCCATCAAAAGTTTCCTCGGCAAACCTCCAAAAAATTGATTTTTCGAAAAAATTTGAATTTTGAGAACTGCGCGCGGGGGATGTTTCGAGACCCCCCCCCCCTACTCCCCGTTTATCCTACGTCATAATGTCATATATCCTATTTGTTGCAATGTTTGTCTACTTTCTGAATTTCTACATACTTTTCCCCTAAAATAATAAAAAAAAATTATTCAAAAACAACTATTTTGTGGTGTTGCGGGTGGGGAAATTTTGGGGGGGGAGTTAAAAATTCGGATTCAGCGACCCAAAAAACTTAAAGTAAACCTTATAGGGAAAATTCGGAGGGAGAATGTGAACGATGTGAGTGGTTAAGTGGAATTGCGCAACTTACTCCACGCACACCGCGACACATGTTCCGAGGCAGATACCCAGGGGCGCCATTTGGGGGGGGCAATAGCCCCCCCCCCCCAAGGAATTAGACATTTCTGAACGCAACCTGTGTTAAAAGTAAAAAAAAAAAAAAAAAAAAAAAAACCTTCTGGAAGGAAACAGGAAACATGTGAGATTAGTGAAGATATTATATGACTATCAAATATATAATAGACAATCTGGGAAATTTTGAGGGACTTGGCGAAGCCACCCACCCCCCCCTTTGAGAATTTGATATTTCAGAGTGTAGCATTCATTACGAATTTAAGAGTAATGGGGAAAAATAACGTGTGTGATTAATGGAGATGTATTATTGAATGACTAACAAAGGCGTAATATAGACAATAGACACGTAAATCGCATATTTCAAATTCAAATAGCCCCAAAACATGCAAAATAACTCAAAAGATTTTTAAGTCTGTTCTCAAATCCAAACTTGTAGCTTTCTTACACATATTTAAAAAACCATTTAATCTTAGACGCTTGAACTTGATTACTGATGTTATTAAAAACTATGAAGTCGCTTTCCCATTTTCCGATAAAGGTGAAAGATATCTCAGTACTTGTAAAGAATTTCCTTACGATATAGTCCGAGAAAGGTCGTTATGATACAGTAATCGCTTATAACTCAAGACGTGATACATTTATTGGAAAATGTAAAACGCTATTCGATTCCAAATCGCCTCAATAATTATGCCGAATAAATTATTGCTTTTAGGTTTAGAAGTAAGTCCAGGAATGTATCAAAAAATTTCGCATTCTTGAGAAGAAAAACATATTTTGAAGAACTTCTTTTAAATAACACGTATTCATTATATGAAAACTTTTCAGTAATTGCGGATTGCGCAAATACTTAAATAACTTGTCACATTTGATTAAGATAGAAACATTAACGTCAAACAGACACTTAAAACACTATATGATTCATCGTCGAAGTTGAATTTCCTCCATCGCATAAAAGGTAAGTAATTTTTAAGAAAAAAAAAACACTTCAAGGGATTGTTTCTCAGCTTCGTGGGGTTTTTTTCCGCTTTATTGTTATTCACGCATTGAAGCCATTGAAGTCCTGCACAACTTGAAAATTCCATTTAAATTAATCAGAAGCTCGGTCAAAATCTCAAAACAATTATTTATTTATCAGAAACACCGAAATCTGACCCCAATTTTGGTACACTTTAACCCGAAACAAATCAAAATTAATCAATATTTTAATGTGTGGAACAGTACACTGTAAATATCAATTTTATAAAGCAAAAACATGTCCGTAAGTAACGTTGAGGGCATGTGAACGGTGGCAACACCTGACGTGCAAATTTCGCTTTTGCTACGATTTTCAGTTCTAAACATCGCACAATTTCAATTTTCATACCTTCGAATAGGAAAAAGATGTTTTTTCAAAAGCAATTATTTTAAAAACTGCATCTCAATTGACTGATTTTTTATGGGTTAAAAAATAATTTTCAAGCATGTTTTCTTTTTAAATCTTTCTGTGTAGCGTGCTGCCCGATTGCGAAAGATTAACATGCTTGCACTTAAAACCATATAAATAGTTCAGCATTTGTTTCCATAACGAGAACCATCCTGATATTCCAAAACGAGTTAAAATTCCTTTAAGTACATAAAATGGTAAAAGAATATAAATAAAACACAAATTTAAAAGCAAAATTTTTTTGCGCTTAAAGGCAACAGAGCGACTTCTATGGGGATTTCTTTGCTTATTAACTCCTGGCATGCGGCTAATATGAAAGAATCGCTTTTAATAAATTTCTAAATTTCACTTGACTACGTAATTGATATTTTTCATTCAAAAATGCTTTTCAGTGTTGTTCGTGGGCAATTAAAAATATATATTAAATGTAAAAATCTATCTAAGTTTTCAAATTAAAAAATTGGATTTCACCTATGTTCTTTAACTTAAGAACCCCTGGCTGGCTCCCCTAATATCCCTACCATCAACTTTATCATTTATGTAGCCGAATGAACATATAAATATACTCATTTACATTCATATATATGAGTTTTTACACCTAAGGAAATATTGCGGTTTTATCTTTTGAAAAAAGAATTACCAAACACGAAACTGTGCCGAATCTGAAACAATTAGAGACATGCAGGGCAAAAAACAAAGAATTTGTATTTATTTTACGGAGTGTAAAAAAGTGTTCCAAGAAAAAAGATCAGTTTTACATTAAGAAATAGCAGAAACTTTATACATAAATCCTGATCCTGATTCAGGCATGTGCTCAAAACCCATGGGAGCAAAATTTGGGAGCCGGCAAAAGTTTGGATACAACAAATTAAATTTTAAGTATATATTAAATTTTGAGTATATTTTTTAATTTTGAAAATATAGACAAAAGTTAGAAATTAATTTTCCCAGCATATAAGTGTATCAGGTGAAATTATCGAAAGATACAAATTCATCATTGATTTAAACGGACAAAATCGGTTTGCAGACTTTATTTAGTATTCGCATTTTTTCCCTGAAAAACAAAATAGTGAAAAAACTATTTAATTTCATTTTGCTGGAGAATAAATCACATCCTCCAATGTCACCAGACAGTCTGTCTGCATCATGCTTACACAATGAAAATAATTATCTGTTATTTTAAAGTGATATTTATATATTATGACTGTTTTGCATTTGCAGTTTATATTCATTTTAAGAAAAAATAATCAATATTTGGTGTTCAGTGGCGCCAACTTTTGAAAAATATTGGGTAGGTCTCAAAATTTTTAAGCAAAATGGCACGGCCTGTTTTATTATTTGTTTATGTTATTCGTTAAATGTTTCTGCTAAAAGCATTAATATTTATTATACCATAAATATTATTACAAATAAAAAATGCAAGAACATCTCAGTCACTTAAGAGTTTTATGAATATCAGGGTCATTGCAAAATGGGTAAATTTCACTCACTGCTTTATGATCACTGATCAAATATACAGTAAATTTATCTTTTAAGAAATAATTATGCGTATACATGGACACATTTAGTGCTATTGCATGTCTGTAACGGCTGTCACAACTATTTTTTAAACAAAATTACGTTTTGAACGTCAGTAAAAGATATTTTGTTTCCGAGAATTCAAAATATAAATAAATGTATTGTGAAAAAAAAAAGAAAAGAAAAGAAAACAAGGGAAATTAATGGGGCTAGAAGAGCAAATTATTGGGTGGGTCCATGGGCGCCACTATTTTCGTTGGGGAGAGGGGGGGAGGGGAAGGAAATATATTACTTTTATCCCTTTCTAAATAAACCGTAGTATAAACATTTGTATAAATTCGTTTTAATTGACAGATTTTTAAGTTATCGGCGATAAATTCTGCTAACACTGGAAATTTCGAATATAGCCAATCAGGATAACAGGGTTACCATTTAGGGTAGAATCAGGGGATAAAAATTGCCAAAAGGTTTATTATTTAAAACGACGCTTTTGTATGATGATTTGAAACTCTGAAAAGATCTTTATTCTACGTGTACTTGGAATTTTTTCGCTTTAGTGTCCTTAAACATTTAAAAATGAAACGACAGAAAGTTCAAAAATCGTTAGAAGATTTTTTTGAGAAATCTAAACACAAAGAAGTTGATTTAAATGTCAGAGAAACTGGACTTCACGAAAATGAAACTTTCGCTGAAAATTCAGCTTCCAGTTCCAGGTTGTTGGAAGATCAAGAAAATTCACAAAATATAGCATCGATGCTAGACAAACCTCATTTAAGCAAAATGAAAACTGATTCACCTTTACAACCGGCACTTGAAAATTATCCTTTAACAAAAGGGCGCAGATTTTCTCCTAAATGGTATAAGCAACATGAGTGGATTGAATATTCGGAAAAAGAAGATACTGTTTATTGTTTCGCTTGTCGTCATTTTTCAGAAAACCTTTTGGTGGAACCATTTTCCACCTGAAAGGTGAAAAAATGGGATGTCGTACTTTTATTGACAAATGATTCAAAAAATGGAAAGATGCTAAAGCTTTGCTCTTCCAACATTCTCAAAGTGAGAGACATTTATCATCTATGACTGCCTGGAATAATGTTAAAAGTATATCTGATAATAAAACTTTATCTATTGCTTCTCAGCTGTGCACCACACGATCGACAGAAATTTCAGAAAATCGCGAGCACATCAAAACATTATTTAGAGTTGCAAGTCTTTTAGGACGACAAGGATTGTCATTTAGAGGACACAATGAGTCGACAGAAAGCAGCAACAGGGGGAATTTCATCGAATTTCTTGAAACAATGTCTGAAGAAAATGAAAATTTGAAAGCCAAAATGTCACGGCGCTATGGTCATTATACATCACATGAATATCAAAATGATATAATAACAGTTTTTGGACAAAAAATTAAGGAAACAATAATATCAGAAGTAAAGCAAGCAGGATACTTTTCGCTGTTAGTGGACGAAACGAAAGATTGCTCTAAAAAGGAGCAAATGGCTTTAATTCTTAGATATGTTCATAATGGTTGCATTAGAGAGCGCGCGGTGGGTGCATATCATATGAAAGATTTAAGTGCAGAATCATTGAGCAACTTTATAATTGAATTATTAACAAGCTATGGCCTTGATTTTAATTTTTCTGGGGGACAATGCTACGATGGAGCAAGCGTTATGAGTGGATGGGCTAATGGGGTGCAGGCTAAAATAAAAGAAGTGACTCCAAATTCATGCTACATTCATTGTTAAGCTCACAGACTTAACTTAGTTGTAATCGACACAATAAGCAACATAGTGGACTTAAAAGAATTCTTTGCTATTATACAGAATTTGTATAACTTTATATGCAATAGCAACCGTAGGTATCAACTCTTCATCGAATGCCAAAAAGAACTTGGATTCCAAACTATTTTAACTTTAGAAAGAAACGCAGCGACTCGGTGGTCTTATTGGCATCGTTCTATCACAAAGATTATAAATACATATGAAGCTATAGTAATGGTTTTGGATTTAATTTCCGATTCTCACACTGAAGCATCTGCAGAAGCTATCGGCTTAAAAACAAAATTGGAATCCCGTAAATACGTCGTTTATCTCTACATACTAGAAAACATTTTAGGTGTAACATATAATCTTTCAGAACAACTGCAATCAGAAAATATAAATTTGTCTAAAGCAGCAAGTCTTATATATGTTGTGAGAGAGGAATTAAATAACTCTCGCTCTGATGAGGAATGGAGTAAACTTTTCAAGAAATCTGAGGACTTTGCTCAGAAACATAATGTCAGTTTCGAGGATTCTGCATGTGTTAAAAGAAAAAAAGAAAATTCCATCAAAACTGCAATCTTATCTTTTTACTGAAAGTGTTCCTGAACAAGACAATGAAAATTTGTCTTTTGAAACCGAAATGAAAAGAAGATATTTTATTCTTGTTGACAGAATTCTAGCTGAATTTGACAAAAGGTTTACTAGCAATCAAACACTTTTGCAAGCTCTTGAAGCATTAGATCCAGAAAATGAATTTTTCTTAGAAACTGAAAAAGTAACGATATTTCTAGAGCTTTATCCCAATTATTTTGACGAGATTTACCTTTTATCCCAATTAAGAATTGCCAAAAAGTATGTAATGGACCAGCTTCCCAATGGAGAAAATTGTGATTTAATAACTGCACTTAATATCTTTGAGAAACTGCCAACAGCCTTTTCGGAAATAATAAAAGTTATAAAAGTCTCTTTAACTCTCCCAATCAGCACTGCTTCAAATGAACGATTTTTTTCAGTTTTAAAACATGTGAAAACGTACTTGAGATCAACAATCAGCAACGAAAGATTAGATAGCTTGCTGTTAATGTCTGTGGAAAAAAATTTAGTAAAATCCTTCAATCTGGATGAACTTGTAGATAATTTTGCAAAAATGCGTCCTCGTCGGTTTCCTTTATTGGATTAATTGAAACAGGTTTCTATTTATGTTTTCTTTCATTACTTAAGGGGACAGTTTACCTTTACAACAATTTTGTTTATTAAAAAAAAAAATATGGTTCAAATTGTGAACTCACTGCATTTCAATGTTCAACTAAAAGTACATTAAAAAAATTAAATGCATATTTAATTAAAATTTTAACACTATTTTTAAAAATTTTTAATTTTTTAAAATCTCTAGTAATTTTTTAAATATTGATATTTTTGACCAGTTAAAAAAAAAAAAAAAAAAAAAAAAAAAAAAGAAAAAAAAAGATTTTCAAATGCGTAGTACACAAGACAGTGCATGGAGTTTTAGATACATCTAATATACATCTACATACATTTTTAAATATAATTTTTTTTTACAGATATATATATATGGTGTAAAATGCTGAAATCTAACACATCTTCATGTACTTTTATGTCAAAAAAAGAAAAAAAAACTGAATTCTATGCTTAGATTTATCACATATATAATAAAGAACATGTACAAAAAAAGTTTAAATCTCTATCTCAAATACAAAAAAAGCCCTAGCATTTTTAAAACAGGACAGTGAAGAAGATATGAACATGAAGAAAAAGCCATTTAAAGTTTTAATTTGGGTGTATTAACAAAATGCACAATATCTGGAGATATAGTTGCCGTATGGGTAAAAAGGAGGTGTCAAAATATTCACAATTAATCAGGCTTTCATTTAATATTAATAAAAGAAAATTGATTTTTTGATCAATTTTGAGGTAAACTGTCCCCTTAATCAAAAATTACTTAACCAAGTGCAAATATTTTTTTATTAACAACGAGTTTATTATTATAATGACATTTTATTTATCTAAAACTATATCAAACATTGTATTTTACATATAATTAAAGTAAATATACTGTATTTATTTATATCGTTCACTTGGAAAAAGAATGCCACAACACGAAAAAGTGGAGTTTTACAAAAGATGTATTTAAAGTTTAATTATAACATTACATTGAGTGCGCTGTAAGGCTGCCACAGCTGCTCTCCAGTGGTAAATATTAATACTGAAATTGCGACGTTATTTCTCGAAAAAATATTATACATAATTTGAAGACTAAGAAAAGAAAACCCCCCCTAAAAATCTCGTATTATGGCACTTTTTCTTCTAAGTCAACAATACTCAACCTGCATGTGGCTCGTCGACGCTTTATGTGCAGCCCGAGATATAATCATTAATCCATATTTATAAATTTTACTGAGATGTGCATAAAAAGTATTTAAGACGTTTATTGTTGCTTTATGTATTTTCACGAGAATGCAAAATTTACTTTGTTGTTTATAATTCATTTAAAATTATGTTGTCATCTTAATTGCAGTTTTTATAGGCAGAGAAATCTTTTTATATGTAGTCCTATCTGTGTTACAATGGTATACATTTCTTTATGTTCAACAGTAACCAAACACTATTTCAAGTTAATTAAATTTATACTGTATATTTGTACAATTAACAAGAGAAGTTTTTGCATTGAGCAAAAGACTGATTTAATAGAGAAAATCTCTCTCTTTTTTTTTTTTTTTTTTTTTTTTTTTTTAAATATATAACTTGGAAATTCTGCATTGTTGTATTATTTTCGTTTTATATTTATTATAGCTCTAAAACTGCTTTTTGGGGTTGAACGTTTGCCGCGCAAAAAATTGGCACAGAAAATAAAAAATTAACGCTACTATTTTTAAAAACAATCTTTGTGGTCCTTTTTCTACAATATTTGCAATAAAAATCTATCACGAAGTTTATTTTTCGGAAATAGTGGTGTTAAACTTTTATGACAACATTTCCTCTGCGACAAACGTTAAACCCCACTACTGGTAATATTAACTTTGCTATGTTGTTTTGTTAAACTAGATGTTATTTTATTATTTGGATTACTCATTTTAACACTTTCCAACATAGCTGAAAAGTGTTTATGAATTCAGTTTGTCTGTCGGTCCGGGCTCTAACTCGCGTCAATAGAGTCTGATTACCATGAAATGGATATATGTTATTGGTGTTTACTATGGCATGTTCGGTATTGAAAATGCCGTATGTAGCATTTATGGTTCATCTACAGGGACACTCAAAAGAATTCAGTTACATGACGGTCTATAGAGAAAAATCGTTTGCAGTGCATTTTAATAATATTACACTATTTTAAACATACTGAAATTGATATATGTATCACTGAGGTGTACTACAAGGTTTTTATGGTGATCATAGGATTTATCGTTCGTTTACAGGGACACATCCATAGATCATATACAGGGCTGCACAAAAAAATCGTATATTGTCTTCGGCTATTCATGACAGTAGCAGCAATTGGTTATTCAAATACGTTACAGCTATGCGTTTTCCAAATTGTTCATTTAGACATCATCTTTCACCTTAGTAAAATGTGAAGTTTTGTTATATTATTGTGAATGTTTTGGAAAGTGTTTCATAATCTATGCTATACGCATGATTTTTCGTTCTTCTTTAAGTATGTTGCGGGTAACAAACATGTGTTTGCTTCTCGCGAGATAAAAAGGTTGAGTATGGCTGTATCTAAGTGAACATAATTAAATTGTGTTTCCATTAAATCTGCAATCTGATTATTTTTATAAATGTGTAAAGCAGGCCTTGATATATATTTTTTTTCTTTTGTAGATATTTTAATTATCCACCAATAGGTTTTAAAAAAAGTACTTGCATTAATCTCCACTACCGCTTCCTCAAAAAAGTTTTGCAATGGTGCCCCTTGTCTTTCGCCGTATGTGTTGGCAGCATGGAAGTCGGTATTAAAGAATTTTTATGATTTATTCTAGTTGCAGTAAGATCTATGAAAATAGAAATGCTAAAAACTGGAAGCAAATTCCTTCTTAACATGTAATTACCTACTTGTATGATTAGTCTTTCGTTATCGGACCATGAAATGTTTTTGTTTAATAGTTGAGTCTGTTTTGACAGGTTTTAGCGTTATATAGTAAAACCTCTTAAAGAAGGAATTGTAAGGGACGGGAAAAAGTTTCTTTTAAGTCTTAGCAAGTACAATTATCTGGTGATTTTTTCGTCCAAAGTTCACTTTTTTTCCGTTTGAGAAAAAAATCGGTTATAGATGAGATTTTGCTTTCTCAAGTTTTACAATGATATATTTATGCTCTCCGGAGGTGTATTATAGAGTGCATGCTTTAACAAGGAATACCTTAGAAACGAACCTGCCTATAATGGGATATTCCCAACGAAATGAATAGCTTGAACCTACTAAAATAAAAAAACTGTCTAAAACGGAATTTTTCATCTGGGCTTTGTGATTTCATATTCGAATTTTTTACTCTTTTTGCATCCATGATTCAGTAAAATTTTCCAGTTTGAGGGGCATGGAGAGGAGGGACGGGGGGGGGGGGGGTGTTAAAGACTACCCGGACTCCACGCTTCGCTATACCACAGCCATCAAAGAAATCTTTGCCCCCCCCCCCCCAAGAAAATTCTGAAATGGCGCCCCTGCAGATACCCCCTCCTCCTTCATCCTACGTCATAATGTCATATACCTAATTTGTTGCAAATGTTGTTTACTTTCTGAATTTCTAGATACTTTTTCACTAAAACACTAAAAAATTTGATTTTTTAAATAAAAACCTTTTTGGGGGGATTTTACCAAAATTTGAGGAAGGGGGGAATTGCCGGGGGAAATTTTGGTGGGAAGTTACAAATTCGGATTCAGCGACCCAAGAAACTTAAAGTAAGCCAATTTCCAGAACTACCACTAATTTTGTCAGGTAAAATCCCCTATTGACTGGACTAAATGCTAGAATTCGACTAATCGTTAATATTTTGAAGCAGGCAATATACCGTTTCATACGGACGCGAAAACACATTATTATTTAGATGTCTGTCAGCATAAAATTAAAGTTTTTTACAAGTTCCTTGCTCAACAAGCGTATTTTTTTTTTAATAATTTTGTTTACATTTTGTTTACATTTTTGTTTACATTTTGTTAATATTTTTTAAAGTAAACGCATGAAATTGGCATGACTGACTACTCAAGGGATCCGTAATTGAATGCAGTCTTCCATGTTTTGTTAAATTAATTACTTATCAATTTATAAGCAATTTTTGTCGCGTGGCAACAGGTTATACTTTTCCGCCCTGTCGCGTTCGGAAATTCTGTTCAAAATGCCAACTTGACAGACTTTTCTAATTTCTTTTGCCATTACTAAAACATTGAAAACGTCATTCGATTACATAATTTCTGAATCAGAGCATCTGCCAATTTCATAAGTTTTTGAAAGGCAGTGAATTCAGAAATACGCCAGAAAGTAGAATTTGGATTTTAGAATAGCCTTAAAAGTTTCGTAACTTGTTTTCTTAATCTACAAGAGAAAAAAAAATGTTTGATTAATTAGTTACGTAGGGGTCCTATTTTATTAAAAGAAATTTTGTGAAAGGACCTGTTTTATTAAGTTCATTTTTGTGAAGGGGCCCATTTTATGAAATTTATTTTTGTGAAGGGGCCCATTTTATTAAATTTATATTTTCGAAGGGGCCTATTTTATTAAATAGATTTTTGTGAAAGGGCCCTATATAGGCCCAAAATTTTTTTCGGAATGACCCCTGATGACAGATAGACACATTTCACAATATTTTAAAGCAACAACTGAAGTATTTCTCAATTTTTTTCTGATGATCGACAGGCAAATCTCGCGATTATTTCTAACCAATAAATGATTATTTTCGCTATTTTTTTTTCTTGCAACCAAATGATGGATTTCACAATAATTTATTTCTACCAATTGATAAATTTTGTGTTTATTTTTTTCCTTATGACAGATTGGTGAAATTCGCAGATTTTTTTTTTTTCATTTTTGCATAATTTTGCAGATCTTTCTTGCGATCAATCGACAAATTTCAAGATTTTTTTTTACTTGTACAGCTGGTGAAATTCTGAATTTTTCCCTTTGACTATGTAACAAAACTCTCAAGGTTTTTTTTTTTTCTTTTTCTTTTTCTTTTTTGATGCGATAGATCGATGGATGAATATCTTGATTTTTTTTTCACTCATCTGATATATTTCACGAACACTACCCTGCAACCTAATAATTAAATTAACCAGTTATTTCTTATAATCAATAGATATATATTGTGATTTTTTTCTTCTGCAACTAGAAAAAGAAATAATCAAAAAGGCATGCCAAAATTTGCAGTAAGCACCACCTGATGTGTAAAATAATTAAAATGGGCCGCTGGGTGCATAAAGGGCTGCCGTCCCCTGCCAAATTGGCCTAGAGTCAACCCTATCTGTACTTCTTAGTTGCTAAAAATTTTTATATTATATACTGAGTGGCTTTAAGTTCTTTTATAGTACAATGCACATAAAACATAGGTTGTGGAATGCATATTTATCAAGTACTAATTTGTTTTGCGAACAAGACAATCGATCAATGCTTGATTCTCCATCAGATAAGAAAAAATGTTGAATTAAACAAATTAATGTAATGTTATTAATATTTTATGTGTGTGTGCATGAGTTAAAGTAGTCACAACATTTGCAAAATTCATGCATTTTAAAATTGCTTTAAAATAAAATTATGCTGGAACCACATTTTTTTCCTTCTTTTTCACCCAGTAGATACAAGCTTCTTGTTTTTGTAAAAATGACTGTTTTGTAGATAGGTACCATTCTTGATTGAACAAAAGATGGACTCTAATTTTTCAAACAGGATTTAACTTAGAATAAGGTTAATTTTCAGTTAATGTCGATAAATGTTGCTATTAATTAAATTTTTCAATTTATATGTCTGTAGGTAATTGATTTTACAATTGTCAGCTTGCATAAAAAATGAATAATGTGGTATGTTAGTGTTTATGTTAGTCAGGTGCAAATTAGTTAACAGTATTTTTTTTCATTGCCAATCGCAACATTTTCCCCTACTTAGTAAATATTAGAAATAACGATTAGCAGTTGAAATAAAATGTTTTGGTTTGTATTATTGCTCCTTATTAAACCTTTGTATTTCAACTGTAATGATGAGTGAAAAAAAATATTTTGTTTTATTTTATTTATTATTTACAATTCAGTTTAAATACTTTTTTTTATATCCCAGATCTCTTCTCCTATATTCTGTTAATATATAACATCATCTGTGAGTGAATGTGTCTATCTGTACCTACTATCAATTCTAATGTGATATTATCTTTAAATTTTGATTGAGATACTTAAAGAAGGAACTCTTTAAATTCAAGTTATTGAATTTTGTGGCGGGCAGCATCACCCGCTTACAGCACAGTGTATAATCTCAGTTTTGGAAAACATATATTTATTGCTCATAAACATTTCTGTTTGGAGAATAAACAGTATATTTTTTAAGGTTAAATTGAAATATATTTAAAGGTAGTATATTTAAAAAAAATGCAAGCATTTCCATTCTTAAATAAAATTTGCATGCCAGTATTTTATGTAGTCTTTGAATACATAAGTTTAAAAACATAAAAAAAATACATGCATGGGGGGGGGGGCATTTGGTGATGCAACGAATAGTGTTTTTGCCTAATACGGAATATTAGGACACGTTACAGCCGAATATTCGGGTTTAGCGTGCCTGAAGTTAAAGGTTTAGCCCACAAACTATTAAAAATTTTGATATTAAAAATAATTGTTTAAAATTGTCAGAGTGAGTAGTTAAATGAAAGGCATATAAAAATAATTAATAATTTCATTCAGGGATGGCAAACATTTTCACATTCGTATGCCAAAGGTTTCCAAAAATATATTTTATGTAACTGTAACGTGCCAACAACCCTCCCCCTGCCCTATCAAAAAATAATAAATAAACAGTAATGAATCAAAGTTACTTGTAATGAGAGGAGGGACAAATGGCGATTTGGCCAAATATCCGAATACCGAATATTCGGCAGCCGAATACCAAGTTTTTTTTTCAGTAAAGAAAATAACTTTTGATTATATATACATACATAATTTAAAATGGAAAAAGGATAAAAAACAAATTTATGTTATATTAATAATCTATTTTAATTTTTTATTACTTGATTTAGGGTGAAACGCCCATAACTGACACCTTAAAAATTATTGTTCAAATCACTAATGCAAAATTTTAAATCCATTCTACGCTTATTTTTTTTCTGAATGAGTTGTAGCGATACATTTAAAAATTATTGTTGACAAAATTTTGAAAAATTATATATTGTATTATTAAAAATATATGTTTTTCATAAATTTGGTGAATAACTTCAGTAACTGACACAAACCCCATTTTGAAAAACGAATAACTGACACAAAATGAACCAGTGTTTGGCACTTTACTTGCAACGAAAAAAAAAGTTATTTCAAAAAAATTATGCTTTAAAAATACTTTAATATTTATTATAAAAACAAATAGCTTAAACCTTATTTATATACGATGTCATACGGAAGATGTGTCTCTTTTTTTCATGTTTTAAATTATTAGTAAAGCAAATATTCAATAACTGACATTTATGAACGTGTAAACTAACAAATAGTGTTAGGCTCTGATAGGACAGCTTAAATTTTAATGGTGTTGATTACAAGATAAATAAAATTTATTATGTTCTTCTTTAAAGCAGTTCAAAAAGATTTCAACTTTCTTTAATATTACCCACAATTAACTCCTCTGTAGGAGATTGGTGAAAAGAAATTTATTCATTCAGCGGCCTTCACAGTTCAGAGGTGAAATGATTCAATGCTCTATTATTGCTGTTCATAGTATCACAAATAACAAGCAAACATGCAACGCAATTTACTTTTGCATTCATCCACTACTAGTGGAAAATCGGATAATTTGTTTTCAGCAAATTTGAAAATTTTGTTTTTATTATGGTTTTTTATGCTCTTATTCGAAATTTTTGTCCAAACAAAAATTGCATTCCTGCACTGGTATTAATTGCATTTTTTATTAATTTTTGGTAAATTTACATCACAAATTGTGATGCAATACCCTGTAAATCAAACCCTAATTATAGCATCATCTACTAATCCGGTAGATAACTTTGTTGCAAACTTCACAAACTTGTATTTAACTTCACCAGAGACATCAATAACAAGACCTGTGAATTCTTGAACAGACTTCTTTACACTGAATTTCACAAGTACCAAGTCACCAATATTTGGATTCACGGCAGCGAGAGCCTCTGGTTTAACTTCCATGGGTTGATTCGACTCTTTTTACTGTTTGTCCTCTTTTAATCCACGCAATTTAATAATTTAGTGTAGTTAGCACAGATGTGTTAATTTAATTTATGGCCGAAAAAACGGTACTTTGATTTAACGTGATTTTTGAGAAATTGTCTGTTAAGGCCCCTGTTCCTGCCGGCGAAGGCACTCACGAGCTAATGCTAATCCTATAGGGAGGGGTTTATCTAATATCTCGTTTGCATTTTGACATTTTTTAATATTTTTTTTTATTTTTATTTATTTATTTATTTATTTATTTTTTTTTTTGCATTAGATAGTCGAGTTCCGTCTGTACAGCGCACCTTTTTTACTTTTTCGATTTTTGTCGCAGATGTTTTTTATAAAGTTACTTTCACTTTCAAAACCTGTTCTGAAAATGAAAGTGTCATTCTAGAAAAAAGCTGCAACCGAAATCGAAAAAGTAAAAAAAAGGTGCGATGTAGAGACGGATCTCGGCTATCCAATGTAAAAAGAAAATTAAAAATGCCGAAATGCAAACGAAATATTAGAAAAATCCCTCCCCATAGGATTACCATTAGCTCGTGAGTGCCTTCTACGGCAGGGACAGGAGTCTTAACAGCGATGTTTACATTACAACGTGTAGCGCGGTTAACAAATGTTCGCGACTAATTTGTAGCCAAATTTCATATAACAAAGCATAATTTCAGTTTTAAACATAGTATCAATAACAATTTGCTCTCAAATGTCTTTCAATTTTGATCAATCTTCATACAGTCATATATTGACCTCAACTCGCATAAAAAATGACCTATACCCATTTTACCCCATGTGACGAGAATTCCTATACATTTCTTGCGAGTAAATAAATTTACTCATTTTTTGAGTTTTCTATAAGAAAAATCCTTCTTCTTTGAAATCAAAAAAGTTTATTTTTAAAATTCTTCCTGTATATTTTTCTGGAAAAAAGTTTTTCATTCATTAAAACCCTGTGTTCTATCTTCTGAAAAACAACTACCAAGCCCAGTATATATGTTGCTAGTTTGTTTTTACCAAGTTTAAATATTGCCAGCTATATGAGCATTTCATTCATATTTATGAAATATACCCATATATTTCATTCTTAAAATATACCCATGTTACCCCGGGTACCCCTACCTTTATGAGGAAAATTCCATTGAATGATTCAAGGAAAATGTATCTCATTTTTATAATGCATATGTAATTATACATTATTGATTATTTATTTGATCTTTACTTTTAATAATTGAATCATTTTTTAAATTATTTTACATTTGATCATTTTATTTTATTACTTAACTTAATTATTTTAATATTTTGATGTATTGCAAACAAAACAGTCATATTTTTTGCTAGTTTTATACTTTGGTTGCACTTGACTGCGGCTCTAAGTGGTTTAAGTGTTACAGGAATGTATTTTACCGTTGTCAACATATCTATAATTCAATTTTTAAGTACTTTTGGTATGTTAAAAGGTTTGTTTGATTTCTCTAAATATTTTAATAACGGGAGAAACGCTGAGTCTTTTACACACGCAATAGTCGAAGACATTTTACTTTAATTTAATCAAAATTCTTTGATTTTTCTTGGGAAAGCTAAGAATTATATGTGAGTATTATCTTTCTTTTATTGATTAAATATTTGTTTTTTGCGAAATTATTTACGATTTAATTTAATTTTTTTATTTTTTTGTATTTCAGTATGTGTCGAGGGGTTGATTTGTCCCCAAAGAAAAAATCTGAGGTAAAAACCCTTCTTATGCATACGAGTCATTCCCAAAGGAAGATAGCAGAACTTGTTGGAGTTTCCAAGTTAGTAGTCAACAGGAAAAAATAAATAAATCTGTTCAAAAACTAGCCACTTTCGTCCAAACGAAAGAGTAAATGTGGAAGAAAACGCATAACAAATCCACGTACCGATAGGAATATCCGGGATATCTATTTAGGAAACAGAAAGAAAAGTGTGGGACTCCTTACTAAGATCGTTCAAGAATATGGAATACCAGTTTCTAATAGAACTGTGCAGCGGAGATTAGCTTAGGAAGGGTTGACAGATCATCGTCCAGCCAAGAAACCCATATTGACAGAAGCGATGGAGAAGAAGAGCCTTGCCTGGGCTCGTGAACAACGCCAGAAGACAGTTGGTTACTGGAGTAAGGTCAGTTATAAGATAATTATGATTTATGTCATTTAAAATCATTTATTTCTAAATTATTAACATATTTATTTTTTTTTTCAGGTGTGTTTCTCAGATGAATAAACTTTTGAGATTTTAGCCGATAAAAGTAGCTTTGTCATGCGACGTCCAGGTGAAAAGTACCGCCCTGACTGCATCATGGAAAGGGTTAAAGACCCTGATAAAATAATGGTGTGGTCTGTCAGTATCGCTAAAGCGGTTGGACGCCTATACATTATCGAGGGATCCATGAGACATGACCAGTACAGGCAAGTTCTGGAATCTCGGCTGCTGCCAAAAATTGAAGAATGGTTCCCAGGTGGTGAGGAGTTCGTGTTTATGCATGATTTAGCGCCTTGTCATAAAGCTAGAAGCATTACAACGTTTTTGGCAGACCACAATATCCCAGTTTTACCTTGGCCTGGCAATTCCCCTGGCATGAACCCCATAGAAAACTTATGGGAGAATACCAAGCTGAAATCTCCAAAGATATTATTACAACCAAGGTACAACTCATCGGAAAACTAATAAATATATGGCATCACAACACTAAAATAAAAGAAAGTGCCAGAAATTGGATAGAAAGCATGCCGAGACGCAACGGAGCACTCCTTGAAGCCAAAGGAAATGTCACCAAATATTAATATTCTTTACATAACATTGGTAATTGACTGTATATAATTTTTGTTGTTTTTTTTTCATATAAATTTGTGTAAATACTTAAACTAGCATAACAATAAAGCTTTTTAAACTTAAAAACAGTATTTATTTTCGAAGTATATCCTAATATTGTACAAAACACCAATACTTTATGACTGTCCCTACCCTAATAATTTGAAAACCCAATATACATTTGATTGCATTATTACATTCAAATTACTGTCTAAAAAATGTAAATAAACTAGAAATCCACAAAATTTAAAATCCGCACAACCTCTGGTACCAAGATGTGCGGATTTCAGCGAGTCTACTGTATCTATCGCTTCTCGAGCCTAATCAATGTATGAAATATATATATATATATATATATATATATATATATATATATATATATATATATATTGTTCTGCAAATTATGTTTTTGTTTAATGATATATATGACTGATATATGATATAAATATTACTTATATCGCTTATATATGAGCATTTGGCTTAAACATATTGTGCATGATATTTGTATGATACATATATAAGCTTGGTGATTACATTTAGCACCTTGACATAAACTGCCTTGACATAATTGTAATTGAGGGGACTGCTATAATGAGAAACAATCAAATTTTATTTAATTTTTCTTTTTTATCCTTACTTTATATAAATATAGATCATTTAATAATAAAAAATAAAGGACACACTTGAACATTATAAAGTACTTGATTTTTATATATTGATTGTAAACATTGCATCAGTAGATGTTTGTTTAAAACTAAATAAATAAAAAAATTATAAATAAATTAAATGCCTAGTAATTTTTAAAAATACATAAATCTTTTATTTCATATCATTCAAATCCGGATGAAAAAACTTCATTTTATTATGAAATAATACAAGATGTCTGATGATGCTATCTCTAAGCAAAAATTAAAACTAAAATTAAATTATTTTTAATTTGAATCTCGTATTATGAATTATTGATATGTGCTATTAAATACGATCCATCTTTTCTTTTTAATGAATTAGTATTCTTTTTATTTACAGGCTTTGAAGCTACTTTCTATTAAATATTATAAAAATAAGTCTGAGAAGCATTAAATGTACAACAGAGTTTTCACCAATCAGTTTCCACAGGATCACCCTGCCTACTTTATAGTTAAAGATATAGCACCCTTTTCGCCTTTCAGTGAAAAATATGTTTTATATACGAATTGTAAAAAGAATAATTTTATTAATATTGTTAATATTTATTGTTAATTTATTAAAATATATAAACATTGAATATGGTTATATAAAACAAATGATTGATTTTTGTATTTTATTATTCTTTTCACTTAAATGAATTATTATTTTTGTCAAAATACTTTTGAGCGCTACTGTATTATAGATACATTATTCATGATTTTGGATTTAGGGCATAAGTAATAATAATAATTATAAAATTAAAGATAAGTATAAAATAAGTATAAAAGTAAAGTATAAAATAAATATAAAAGTAATGATAAAATATTTTATCCATATCGTGACGAGTAGTGACAGACTTATTTCAAACCTTATAAACAGTACTGATAAAAAATTATTGTTTAATATATATTTGTAAAGATTGCATAGTACTTACGAAACACCTTTTGGGTTCGTGGAGAAAAGCTATTATAGAAAAGTACGTATTAAAATTTGCAAAAAATCAAAACGAATTTCTTTTAGTTTTTGAAATAAAATATTTTAATTGAAAATAACATTGTTTGCTACTGTATGTGTGTTTGTGTGTGTGTGTGTATTTTGTTAAAATTAAAAATATTATAAAAACATTTAATGCATTAGTATATCCATTCTTCAAATTTCACAAGGGAAACTATTTGCAGTTGTTAGAAACTATTACTTTGAACAATCACGTTAAAGATTTCAAAAAATAGAAAAAAAAAAAAAAAAAAAAAAAAAACTAGACAAAATTTACATTACTCTAGGTTAGAAAATTTAGTCTTACGCCATGAGTAATAATTGAATTTTCTTAAGTAAATAATGTATTGGTTCAAGAAATTTGTTAAAAATTGAAACTTCTTAACCATTTTTCACTTCTTATTTTTATCGTTCAAGGGATTCCTATGCCTAATGATTTGGGATAATAACTTTTTTTTTTTTTTTTTGCTGTGTAAGCCATTACAGAGGGTGTCCCAACGGGCTAGTCCACTGGTTTTGAATGAGTCGATGAATTAAAGTTACTTAAACATTCATAAGATATTGAATATCTTCATCATTTATATTATAAAACTATATTACATTATTATCGTAAAAGATATTTTCTTGATATTTTTTCAATTTTATTTAAAAGCCAAATATTAAACTATTTTAAACTCTGTGTACAATGAACATAAATTACGGTTTTCAAACTTTTAATGTGTAAATAACAACATCAGTTAAAAATTAATAAACTTCTTTGATTATTAGTTATAAAACCATACAAAATAATGTTTTAATAACATTTTTGATTTTATTTTAAACAAATACATGCACAGTACATACCCACATATACATAATGATGTGTCTTTGAAAGATGTATGTGCTTATGATTAATTAAATTAATAACATATTTGTATATGCATATGGATATTATATTAATCGGTTAAAATTTTCGTTTTCTATTGAAACTCCAAAAACAATCTAAATACGGTTTTGGACTGAAAAACTTGCTCAGCTAATTTATATCTTCACTCTGTTAATTACCTTACGAACAATCTATATTATAAAGGAAAATACATGTCCGTGAATCTATAGTAGGTACAAAGTAAAAACATGTCCGTGAATAACTGTAATGTCATACCAATAGTGACAAAGATTATTATTATTATTTTTTTTTTTTTGAAATTATGTAACTTCTAAATATCGCATAAGTGCAATTTCTACACAGCGGAAAAGGAAAAAAAAAAGTACTTTCAAATGCGATTTCTCTAAAAATTGTATCTCAATTTACCAAGCTTTTATGGATTTTAAAAATAATTTTCAAGCTTGAATTTTTTTAAAACCCTCTCACAAATATTCGTGCAATCCAATTACAAAAGATAAACCATTACACTTAAAATAACGATGCTATTTAGCATTTGTCTGTTTATGTGTAATATTCCATAACTAAATTGCCAAACGAAATTAAAATCTCAATAATACATAGATAATATACGAATTTAACACATATGTAATTCAACTATGCGTTTAAATGCTGAAATAATCAAAATAACAAAGTTTGCTTTAAATGATAAAAACCTTTTGCGATTACCTGCTGGTATGTAGTCTAGTAAGAAAGTCTCAAAAACGCTGTTTCAGTGTAGTGGATTGGAAATCCGAGAAAATATACTAAATTAAAAATAAAATTAGTTTTCAATAACAAATTATTTTCAGCTATGTTCTATACACTGCACACTGGGCATTTTTAACTGAGTGGGATCGCTGATCTGTATTATAAAACAACAACTTGGCTATTAGTAACGCGGATGTCATATTGACGATAGCAACGATCTGAGTAATAACACTATTTTTAGCAAATCTATTAACTTCTAAACATCGCACAATTTGAAGTTTTATACCGTTAAATACAGAAAACATGTACTTTCAAGTACAATTTGTTTGAAAACTATCTTTCTTTACGGATTTGTCATAAAAAAAAAAAATCAAGCATGATTTTAAAAAACAATCTATATCGTGTGCAGCCCGATTGCGGAAGGTATACCTGTATGCACTTAAAAAGATGTAAATAAGTTCATAATTTGTCCTTGGCTAATATTCGATAACGATATTAAAAGTTCATCAAAAATAAATTAATAAATAAACACAAATTTAACCGATTATAAGTAGAATAAAAAAAATCTGCTATAATTATAGTAAATTGTATGACGATTTCTTTGGCTATTAAATCTTGGCATGTAGCTAATGCAAAGGTACCGTTTTTTATAAATATCAAAACTTTATTTAGATGTATAATTTATATTTTCCATGTAAAATTACTTTTTTCTGTTTTTAGTGAAAAAAAAAAAAAGTTAAACATAAAAAAAGTATTAGAATTTTTAACTAAAAATGATTTTCATCCATGTTTTGTGCACAAAGCAGTGTGTTCTCTAAGCCAGGAAGCCAGAATTATAGCTCCGCATGTGTTAACAAAAATAAATAAATAAATAAATAAAAACAACTAGAAATCAGGAATTATCTGCTTTTCCAGAATTAAGGGTCCCTTCCCCTACGAAAAAAAAAAAATATTTATATATGAATAGTACAAAAAATATTTCAATTTTAAAGCGTACGCTTTTATTTTATGTAAATAGACTTCATTCCTATCCGCTTAAGAATTCCACATTTACGATCCACTCTTAAACAGCTACTATAATTGCTATTTCTCAACTATTTTTTCTTTGCTTTCTACAGAAATATGAGTACTTCCGTTTCCAATATGAAGCAAATGGCTCTACAAAGTACAAAAAATGAATATTTCAAAAGTAAATTGAGATGCAGTTTTCACACAAATTGTATTTAAAAGAACATATTTTCCCAATACGACGGTATAAAAATTGAAAATGTGCGATGCTTAGAAATTTTAAAAATTGCAGAAGAGTATTTAACAGTGCAATGATACCGCTCTTTTGTTTTGCGGCTGGCTTATACAACGTAACGTTATTTTTTGGAGACGACACAAAATAAGCTGGAAGAAACAAATAGCATATACTGGGGGCTAAAAAATAAAAATGAAGTGTCAAGATGTTTTTGAATGCAAAGTCACCGTGGAAATGCTCAACTATAATATAGCCAAGTCTGCATTTAAACATCCAATATCTAATATACTCAATGTAAATACAGTTAATGAACATTTTCCTACTTTATGAATAAATTGAACTACTTTTATATGATATCAAAGTTCAATCCCAATTAAATGAATATCAAAGGTACGATAAATCATATTAGAACCTCGACTGAATGAATGCTAAGAAACTTGGAAAAATAATGTTAAAATCGATATATGATGGTATAAGACTAAAATCCTACCTTTAAATAGGGTTTGAAGTTTGTTTTATCACTCAAAAATTTAACCTATAATTGAACATCTTGTTTTATACTGCTGATATTTTCCCTAAAAATTTTTATTATCATCAACAGAACATTAAAAATATTTCATGTCTAATAGCGCAGATTCTGTATTTATTATAATTAACCCTCTTGGTAAAATTTCATTAGGCGATTTAGCAGTTATTTCCATGAGCCTCAGCGGTCCGGTAACTAACAGCATTACATTTCTAATGTACTTTAAATAGGCCTCACCTGCGTACACAAACATTTTCAAACAACAATTTTTTTTGTAATTCTCATTGAATGTTATGAATTATAAAAACAATTTTTGTGCCTACTCAGCAAAAATGCTTCTGCAGAAATAAACATCCGATTCATTAATATGCTTATCATACGTCGTGCCAAATGTTAAACAATGTGATACATAAATTTCTAGAAACGAATTCGAAAACTATTCAAAACAGACAGGCATGTGTTCCCTGCTGCAAATCTAGATCTGCGGTTAAGACAACACAGCTTGAAATCTGGAGGAATGTATTTTGAGTATTTTGAAAATACAAAATACTTTGAAAAAGCATTCCAAAATACATTTCTTTTGAAGGTTTAAAATACAAAATACAAATTACAAATGTATTTTGAAAATGTATTTCAAACACATGTATTTTCGATACTGCCCAACTCTGCATACAATATTTCAAATGAAAATCAAATTTCAAATTAATTGCTTAAAAGGCGCAAAGGACAACATAGTGAAAAATATTTCACGCTGGGAGACGACCCCGGACAAACAGTATAGCGTTCTACCAACTAAACCACATAGATCGATTCCCAGCCTAGAATTTCTCACTATTACACTCTGGCAAGGCTACAAACGCAGCACAAGATGGAATAGTTTCCGTGAGCCACCAACATGAGACTAACATATTGATTTTCTTTCAATTGAAATAATGTAAATTGCTGTAATATTTGAACCTCATTTAAACAAAATTCCAAACAAATATTAATATTATAAGTACAAATTGTCTTTACTGTAAATAAAATTCTATATAAATAATTTTAAAATAAGAAATTAATGAATCATTTTGCTACGAGAAAATTCCAAAATTTTCTAAAAGGCATTCAAAAAGCGCATGAATTGTAAAATTTTGCCAAAATACCTAAAAACTTATTTGTATATTTAATATATTAACATTGTTGAATACAAATGGTAAAAGCACACATTCTGATCACAGTATAGTATATAGAGTGGTCATGAAAAAAAAATTGCCGATGAATGGAGCTCTATTAGCCGGCCCGTTCAACCGACCGAGGTGAGATTTCGGATATAGTTATTCAGAGGTATGAGATCGGGATTCTGTGAACGGTAACAAAGTCGTGTTCATGGTTACGGTTATAGGTACAGAAATTCGAAATTTTCCAATGGCAACGCCCATTTATTTTCGTCGCAACATGTTCAGCGAATTCGAAAACCCTTAAGAACGCTGGAACGGCACGTGTATAGCAAGAAACGGATGCGTTTTGTACGTACAGAAAACAGCTCAGCAAACGGACAAAAAAAAATACACGATCGGACTGCACGGAGGAAATTTGCATATGACAGAGAGTCAATACACCAATCACTGATTACAACACATATCGGAAAAATGAAAACTTTTATTTGAATTACACATTTTTCTACATGAGTGCCATCACAGGTAATAACACCTTGCATGCGGGCGACTGTGGACAATACAGCCGAACGTAACATAGCATGAGGGATGTTTGCAATCTTACGTTTGATTAAGTTTTTCAAATCCGGCAAAGTTTGCGGATTGCACATGTACACTCTAGATTTGAGATAACCCCATAATCAGAAATCCATAGGAATGAGATCGGGGGATCTCGAATGCCACGGAAATGTAAAATGGTTTGAGATGATACGGTCAATGCTGTTCCATGACCCTGCGAACAGACTTTACTATATGTGGAGGTGTGTCATCTTGCATCTAAACGATATCATTGAGAGCATTTCGCTGCAGCAATTTAGGTATGACATAATTTTGAAGCATGGATGTATAGCGGAAGCCCATAACAGAGCAAGTTACAAATCCCGTTGGCTTCCTCAAAGAAGTACGGCCCGAGAAGAATTGTGTTTACAATGCCGCACTACACAGTAACTTTGACTTCATATAAAGCTACTGGTGTCACAGCGTGAGGATTCATGTCTGCTGAGTGCACACAATTTTTGGTGTTGACGTTGCCAGTTAAGGTGAAATGTGCCTCGTCCATCAATAATATGCAAAGAGACCAGTCATAATCGCTATCATATCGGATAAGAAATTCATTTGCAAAGTCTATACCATTGTGATGGTCTTCCACGTCCAACATCTGAACGCGCTGTACCATTATGAAAACAAGTGGAATACCCAGCGCAGTAGCTTTAGGACCGTCGATTTCAGTATATCCAATACACGAGCTGCACCTCTTGCAGTTTGCATGCGTTCTGCAGTCACTATGTGATGCACTTTCATAACAGTATCCTCAGGAATAGTTTGACATCCGTATGGTGGTCTATCACAGGTGCAGTCAGTTTCTTCGAATTTCTTTCCTAAATCACGAACAGTTTGCGGGTTGCATGGGCTACGTATTCGGCGATGCTTCGACGGTAAACACGCAAGTTTTCCGCGACATTCATCCCATTTTGTTAATAGACTTTCGTTGGCAGAGTCACTTCGTCGGCATGTGTGATCTCCCGACTGAAAAACTAACATTCCCACTTCGCTTATTTATCCGTTTTCTTCTCTGCATATCAGGCGAACGACGCTCTGTGATTGGTGTCTTGCGTCTGTCATATGCAAATTTCGCCCGTGCGTCCCGATCGTGTTTTTTTTTCTTTTTTTTACAGTTCTCAGAGCTGTTTTTTGTGCGTGCATAACGCGTACATTTATTGCGATACACGTACCGTTCCAACGCCCTTTAGGGATTTCGCATGCGCTGAACATTTTGAGAGGAAAAAAAATGTGCGTTGCCATTCGAAAATTTCGAGTTTCTGCACCTATAACCGTAACCGTGAGTGGCAATTTGTTGCCGTTCACAGAATCCTAAGCTCATATCTGTGAATAACTATATCAGAAATCTCATCTCGATCAGTTGAATAGACCGGCCGCTAGAGTTCCATATATCGGCGATATTTCTTTATGACCTCCCTGTATATATATATATATATATATATATATATATATAATACCAAAAAACACACACTACACATCCAATCCCAAAACTACTGAACTACAGAGAAAATTATCAAAATAACCATGGAAAAAACTTACTAACAAAACCATGAACGAAAAGAAAACATTCAATGGAGACAGATTGCAAGGCTAAAGACATGCATGCTGGGTTATACCGGTAATTACTCATGAAACTTCCCCCATATCTGTCGAGATCATACTAGCCAAAGAAAACTTTAAAACTGGCCATCCAAAGCAGTAATCGAATTCGAAAAGAACACCTTAAAACTGTCCATCCAAAGCAGCAACCCAATTAAAAAAGAACGATCGACAAGACAAAAAAGAACATCCAGACAGAGCTCCTTATAAAGCCTACGATTATTTGGCGATGTTTTTAATCGCCAAAAGTAAAGCATCGCGGTAATCTTTATCCTTGACGAAATTGTTTGCCAAACTATTTAACAAACTAATAGGAAAATTCTGAACCATTGCACCTTGATAGAGATTTATAATGTCATTTATTATACTATTATGATTAGAATTTAACTTTGCTATCATTTTTAAACTATTGATAATGATATTTCTGAAAATGGAAATATGTACATTGGAATTAAAATTTAATATCTTAATAGTTTCAAAGTTGTAATCCTTTCTCTTATCGTAAATGCAAGTCCGTAATCCACCCCTCTTAATGTCGATAGTGAGATCCAAATAATTTACATGCTTTTCGTCATATGAAGTTTTTTTTAATGTCAAACCTTGGGGATAGTAGTCTAAATTTAAATCGCTATTGGAATATATATATATATATATATATATACAGGGCTTCACGCTTTAAAGTCTGGAGAGACACAACATTAAAGTTTTTTATCTTCCACTGTTCAATTATAAATCAGTCTTCTGATATAAGAAATATTTTCCATCCTGCTTTACACGACCTGAGGTAGGTTTTTATAGGTAATCCAGAATTTAGAATATTTTCTTTGGGATACATAATATCGCTCACCCGCAACAAAAGTGACACATCTCGACAAGAGTAAATTTCACAGAAGAGGCAAAAGGGGGGGGGGGGGGGGGATTTACATGATTTTGCTGTAACATGGAATTATAATACTTAGCTCTGTATGCAGGAATGAAAACATACATACAACCAAAAAACCCTTAAAAGTGAAGACATACGATGAGGTTTGGGGAGTTCGATAATTTTACCTTCCCAAACAATCCACCTCTATTATGTGGTTACAAACGGACATATAGCGTAATAAAGTGATTTTCTGCATAGCTACACTGTTAAAACTTTTTGTCTATTAACACGCACCTATTCAGACCTATTAGTGGAATAAAACGCAAAATGAATTTTTGCGAGATGTGACACTTTTATTGCGGGTGAGCGATATTTAAAAAATAATTTAGATTTTCTCAAAATATTTAAATAAATTTCCATAAATGGTAAGAATTTACTCATTTATTTATAATAGTAGCACACTGTAAAAAAACGCGCAAAATTTCTAGTTTGAGAGGTCAATTTAAAATTTTCATAAATAAAAGGAAAATTTCTTTTTTATTTCTACTCTTTGAATGTTAAAAAAAAAAAAAAAAAAACATTTTCCTTAAAAGACATTCAAACAAAAATGGGCCTTTCCAAATGGGAGAAAACTGAAAATATCGAGTTAAATTATCATAATTAGTAATATAATATATAAAAATGAAAAATTGTCTGTCTGTAATTCTATACAAATCCGCAGTTTGGAAGCCATAATTGTAAAATGATATGCACATGTGTATTAAAACACAGTCGGGGCAGCTAAAGGAATCATGAATCGAAACAATTTACAGTTCATTTTTAATTAATAAAAAACCATCAATTTAAAAACAATCTCCTACACTGTGAAAAAAAATCTGTGAAGTTACTAAAGTTTTTCTAGGAAACTTGGATTCCTAGAACGTTTCATGTAACGGCAACAACAAAATTTCATGTAACAGACACACTTTTGCGCCGAAAATCAAAAAATCTGTAAGGTTACTAAGAATTTTTTGGGAAACTGGGATTCCGAGAACATTTCATGTAACTCCAGCCAGGGTTACAAATAAAAGTTTAGTAAGATTACTGAAATTTTAGCAGACTCATTTGTAAAGTTACAGATTTTTGTAGCTTTACAAAAACTAGTTTTGTAGATTTGCAGCTTTTTTCGTACAGTTACAGGTGAAAGTTTAGTAAGCATGTAACTTTACATCTGTAGAATTACAGATTTTTTTTTTACAGTGTATCAAAATTAAACATTTTACGTTATAGCAGTTGCCAAAAATTAAAAATCCGCTATAAAATCCTTACCACCGCAATAAATTTCTTACCAAAACAATTATTTTTTATTGCAAGATAGGGAGACCGGGGCTAGTAGGCGCAGTTTTCAATTATTGATTATTGATTTTAAATTTTAAATTTTTAATTATTGATTAGTTTTTTATGAAACTATAACTGTACTTTTAAAGAACAGGCATTGGGCTATAAATACCCATAGTTTTGAGTTTGTAGCTTTTGTAGTTTATGTTTAGCGGAAGTCTAAAGTAAAAGGAATATTGTACACCAACGTACCCCGTAACGGGGCAAGTTGCCTATACCTATAGGGTAAGTTGGCACACGCTTTATAAAAATTTAAATAAGACACGCAGTTAAGAGAAATCAATTTCCTTATTACCAGTAGGTTTAATTAAAGGATTTATCGCCGTACAATATAAATTCTAAATCATACAGACATAAAATAATGAATAAAGTATTAACATTGAGAAACCTCTATCCTGCTCGATAACATCATCTGAGTTACAATATTCATAAATAAAAAATCGAGTGTCTCCGTTTGGGCAAGCCCCGTGTGCCCAAAATCTTGCATTGCAACCACTTTTTTCGGTGTTTGCTGTTTTTCAAGCTACCAACATACACTAGACACCGAGCCAACTTGCCTGGTGTTCATTGCGCCTACTAGCCCCATAAGACATTTCTTCACAAAAGGGACACGTAACCATCTAAGCATAAATAATCCAAGTAAATCACATATGGGGTAGGTACAGTTAATCATACACTAAGAAAAATTGCACAAGTTAAATCGCAATTATTAAGATAAGTATTAGAAAGTAGAAAAGAATGAAGCAACAAAAAATTACTTATGAGCGCAAAAAACAGAAGAATCGTAATAAATGTCCACTGCACGTAGGTAACGCTGCAAAAATACAATGAGGAATGTAACACGCAAGAAGAAATGTACTCTGTGATTGTTTGCACAATGTATCCACAAACAGGCGATTTATATGGACTGCGCCTACTTACCCCTGTATCCAGCTAACCCCGGTCTTCCCTACCACGTGAAAAATGAAAATGTAATAAATAGTTTTACGATTTTTTTTTTTTTTTTTTTTTTTTTTTTTTTTTTTTAAGGGAATATTACGTTATAACATTTCTATTGCCAGATTTCCACGTGAAAAATGAAAATGAAATAAATAGTTTGCCGAAAAAAAATGAATATTACATCATATTGTAAATATAATGAATGCCAGCAGGTGAATATAAAACGTCAGCTGATTTTGAAAAAAAAAAAGTATTGAAACATTATAAAAGTCCGATTATAGAAATATTAGCATATTTTAACATCTTGAGGCTCTCTGAATAATTTATTTTCGCCATTTTTAAAATCTCATTCCATACATATACGTGTGTGTATGCGTGTGTATTAGAATTTCCATAAAGGTTTACGTCCATAGAGATCATTCTTAGTGAAGAGCTGACTTCCTTGTTTGTTTTATACTGTGTATTGGATTTTCAAATTATTTTTCAAAACAAACATTCTTAAATGTCCCGGAAGTGTCGCGTACTTTAGCTAGTATACAATACAAATACCTGTTGCCAATAAATGTTCATTAATATTCATAATTATTACATAGTTTTTTTTATATTGCAGCATTGTTCATATTTATTTTTAAACACTGCAATTCGCCGTCTTACTACATAGTGAATTCTATCTTGCAAATGAAAGAATACCAAAACGGACGTTTTGTGTAAAAAAGGAAAATAAACAGCAAAAGTATTACTTGTGCATTTTTTTCGTTCTTTCACGGAGTTGTTAGATATACGTGTGTGTATGCGTATATATTAGAATTTTCAAAACGGTTTAGTACCCTAGATCTCCTTCGTAGTGAAAAACTGAAATAAAGATATTTTAAAAATATAATTTTCAGAGAAATTTTATATTTTAAAAATTTTATATTTTAAAAATATAATTTTCAGAGAAATTTTTTACTTGCCATTTGTCTTTAACTATAAAACAATTATTTAACCCTTTATATCCCAAATCATGAATTCATAAAAATATCATTTTCTAAAGCATTTTTCGTGAATTTTTGAAACTGCATTAGAAGAATTCCACAGTCATTTAATGAATTTTAGAAGGATTTGGCGAATTAAATTAAATTAATTAAACTTTATTTTAAAGGGATTTTGTGCAATACTTATAACTCCACTCAAATTTTTTATTTAAATTATTTTTTTAGTATTTTGTAGAATTAGGAAATGTAATAATATAATGTTCTTACAATAGAAATATAGAAATATTTCCGAATAAAAAAATTCTCCCAACACCAAGAAGGCTGAAAAGATGCAAAAGAAAAAGAAATCATCCTTTAAAAAATATTTTTGTTTTGCGCAACCAATAAAGTTTTTGGAACAAGATAAAGTAAAATATCTATAACTCATTCCAGACTGTTTCACTACTAATCGATCCATTTAATGAATTTTATAACAAGTTATTTTAATGTTACCTTAAAGTACCGTCGGGGCATAAAGGGTTAAACAAAAAAATACTTAGAAACAACTTTTTACCTTTGAATCATCATGCTTTTCCCATGGATATTTTAACGTTGCGTTCTCACTACTTGGCTCTTCAAGAAATTTGTATTTATTTGCCCCAAATCAAGAAACAAAGAATACAGTTTATTAAGCTAACTCGAAGAAATTGTTTGCACATCATCCCATCATGTACAGTTCAAAGACAGTTAGACATTCTTTCTTATTATCTTTTATTGATCCAATGATGAATAGAAATAAGCTCATTTATAGCTGTATTCTTTTGCGTCTATAAATTCACACCGGGTGTCCTTAAAAAGGACTGACTGGTTTTAAAATTCTATAACTTGCAAACGGTGACAGATATTTATGAAAGTCTTGCAGGAGGATTATGCATAAGGTCAAAAGTTTTTTTTTTGTTCGAATTACACACAATAGATGCATCTGCGATCAATAGACGCTAAATTCAGATATTCGATTTTTGGTACTTCGGGACCCAATCAATACATTTTAACCTCCTTTTTCCGCATGGAAGAAGAGAAAGGCCAAAAAATTGAGCCTGTTCTTAGCACCTATTGCTTACAACGTCATCTATTGTTTGTAATTCGAACTAAAATCGGAAATTACTGTAAAAAAAAAAAAAAAAAAAAAAAAAAAATTGACCTTATGCATAATCTTCCTGCAAGATTTTTTTTAAATATCTGTCACCGTTTGCAAGTTATTGAATTTTAAAATCAATCAGTCCTTTTTAGGATAACCGGTACATTTTTATATTGGGTTTTCATTTGATTCATATATATAACACTTCGACTGATTTTTTTATTGTTTGTTTTATACAGTATATTTAATATTGAAATTAATTTTTCAGAACAAACATTCTTAAAATTACGGTGAACGCCGGCTACTTTAGTTAGTATGCAATAAAAAGGCATTTAGTATGTTTTGTAAGTTATGATCCCATTAAGTCAAGAAGAGTATAACTTCTTAATTCATTTCATGTTTATATGAATTTGTAAATTTTATTTTCGTATTTTACTTATTTGCGAAATCAAATTAGAAAACATTTAATTTATATTGCTTTTAAAATATCTGCGAAAATTAATGGAGGTAAAATTCTTTGTTATGTTATCGATTTAAACAAATATATTAATTTATTTATTTTAAAATATATTTATTGTTACATAATTTAAATGGACTAACTTCTGATTAAAAGAGTAATTTGAAAGCAGTTTTCCTGTGATATTGCATTTTGATAATTTTATTTTATTGGATTTTTTAAATTTTTATTTACAGCAATATCAAATCCTCGATAATGACGACTCATTTTTTATTGCCCATTGAAAACTGCAACTAAAAACATGCAACGTCCGAAAAGCTTAAATCTGTATAAAATAAGTAATGTACAACACGTTTTGAAATAACAGTAACTCTCTTTATCATTTGAGAATAAGATCTTCTGTCGGCTTCAATGAAGACGCAAGAAATGAAATGGAAGAGAAAGGAAACGTCTGCAACAGTTCTTTTAATGAAGTCTATACTAATAAGAGAAAGTTTCCCTCTGTTTGTGTGTCTGTCGGGATGGCTAGTAAAAGCTATGAAAAATATGAGTGTAAAAATTTGTGTGAGGGTAGTCGAAGGCTTCTCTTAGTGCACCTGAAATTCATGATTTTAACTTTCTTATAATTAGCCGAGTTATTAACTAAAAATCACAAGAAACTGTTATCAAAAATGCGCTTTTTTCCTGAGGTTGCTTTCTTTTGGGTGGTTTTATAAAGCTTTGCAAATCATAAAATCACTTTTTCTTTCCCCTTAATTTTGGTTTGTTGGTTGTATAAAGCTTCCGCAGAAATGATTAAATAAACCAGGTTAGAAGTAAAACAACGAAATTGAGCGTTTTATGTTTCAAATGTTACTTTTTTTTTTTTTTTCTCAACGCCCACACGGAGGGCACTCCCCGTTCGGGCAGATAATCGGCCGTCATGAACAACACCATCACACCAACACCATTTTTTCACATGCATGCATTGGACCACACATGCTTTGGCAAGGTATTTATTACTCATGAAAATTTGGGTTGACAATAAAATAACGATACCTAAGTTTCATTGAAATGTATATTGGAAAATAAACCTATCGCTGAAATTCCAAAAACTTCCGGGTATGTAATTGCTAAATTTCCTGATTACTCAAATTATTGGTCTGTGGCACATTGGTCTGCGGCACATCATGCGGCACTGCGGCTTTTTCGTCATATATAACTGAATATGACAAAAGATATAAAACGAATAGTTTTAGTTTTAAAAAGGGTAATTTTGCTTTGTTCCAATAATTAAATTTTAAAATTATATTTTACTTCCAAAGCACAAACTAAAAAGTGATGCGAAATGAAATTATATATTTCACTAGTTTAAAAAAAAGTATGTTATGAGATATTTTTTCAGAAAATATTTAAAAATGTGAATGCTCTTAATTGCTTGCATTTTTGAGTGAACATTTTGAACAAAAGATTTCTAAATAGTTCAACAGGAAAAAATTATTTAAATGTTAATTTAAGTAGCAGAATTTAAAAAAAAATGTCCCTATATCAGTATATTTTTTTTTCCAGTATGCTGCGTTTGAAAGTAGCGACCTTCATTATTTTTAGATATTTTTAATTACAAAAACATATTTGCCAGACCTTTAATAATTATAAATATTATTAGCTAGAAAATCAATTAAAATGCGAATATTTTCAGTTCATTTAGAAAAAGATGCATAGAAGCAAAAAGAAAAAGGCAATTCTATGATTTTTTTTTAATTGTGTTACAATGTGATTTTATTTCTGTTGAAATAACTATTTTCTGTGTCTTTTTTTTTTTTTTTTTTTTTTTTTTTTTTTGTATTTAAAGTTTTAGCAAATACTATAAAAAATTTGTCAGTATTTTCAATAAGAAACATTTTTTTTACAAACTGTTATTTATAAACATTGTAAGATCTAACCCGGGCAACCCATGATTTCTTATACGTAATATGTTCTTTAGGTTGTCATTAACAACACCGAAAAAGCATTCTTACATAAATAAATATCAATGATGTAGTCTAAGAAAGTTTTATAATGTATTAAAGTGATAATTTTGTTTTAGGCTGAAACAAACACTATTTATTATTTTTCAAATGAATTTATCTTTCGTAATCGGGCTGCACGCGGTCGCTTTGAATATAATTCGTACATGATTTTTTTTTAACGATAAACAATCAGTAAACGAGGATAGAATTTTCAAATAAATTATAATTGTAATTACACTTTTTTCTATTCGGAGGTGTAAAAATGGCAATTGCCCGGTTGCATGTATGTAGGACTTCCATTTAGATATTCAATTTATTTGAATTATTATTTATTTGAATTATTTATTTGAATTATTTATTTGAATTATTAAATATATGGTACTTATTATTCTCTATTCTTTTAACGCATGAGCTATAAAAGCGAATTCGCAGATCTCGAGCTAAATGACTTAAAATTTTGAAAAAAAATTAATATCTTATATTTTTATCAATTATAAAACATTTCCCCGAAAGATGTCAATGAAGCAATTGGCTAGATTAAATCTAACTTAAGTATTCTATTGAATATTCTATTTGAATATTCTATTGTTTTAAATATTAACTCTAGTATTTTAAACAGCTAGTTGTAATGCATTGTAAAATTAGATGTCATCAAGGAATGGAAATTAAGTTTTTATGATTTCAACAATCTAATTTTATATGAATATTTCAACAAATTAATGTTTCACATTTCACCTTCCTACAATTTTGTTAAATTTATGTTCATTTTATTTTATGCTATTTATTTATTAATCAAGTTTAAATTTCGTTATAGAAAATTAGCGAGAGAAAATCCTTAACAATTAATATTGTTTAAAATATCTTATTATTCTTCCGTAATGGAGACTGCACACAATTTTGGAGAGATAAATAAAAAAAAAAAAATCTTACAGGAAAAATATTTAAAAAACAGTCGTAAATGAGTAAATACAGTTTTCAAATAAATTTCTTATAACATTTCAGTTTAATGTTAAAAATATTACGGTAGCGAAAATGGCAAAACCGAAATTTCATCGAAAATGTTGCAATTATCAAAATGAAGTCAGCATTATGGACGGACACGTTTGTTCTTTATAACATAGCAAATCTCTAAGTATGAGTTGTTTGAAATATGAAATGTTTAAACTGGCAATGCACTGTAAGAAATATCTTTAATTGAAGTTAAAATTATAAATCAGGGGACGTCAAATATGGTAAATAAGACACATTTCATCTATTCCTTAACTTGAAGTAAAATATGTTATTTTCGCATTTTAAATTTTTTAATTATTCTCTAAATTTATTTATAAAGCTGCTTATCAAGGTATAACTATAGTCAATCATTGTGCTGCGTCGTGACAAATCGACGCAATTAAGTATCATTTAGTAACTGTCCAACTTAGAAATACCATGAAAAGGTGTATTAGACGCATAGCGCAGAATATGTATCAAGAACAATATCTGAGGAGTCGTTGTCCGCCTTCCAAACACCGATCGACGGCTGCGTAAGGCAGTTCCCGCCACTGTTTTATTCTCAGATAAAGCGTATTTTACGACAGAAAACTTGGTCAACATGCACAATGCGCATATATGGTCGTCCAGAAATTATTACAGCACTGTCAAGTAGGGAGTGCAACACAATTTCGGCATTAACAACTGGGCAAGAATTCTCGAAAATCCTCTGATACCTTCTGCCCAAACGTCTCAATGGCTCAAATTACCTGGATTTCCAACAGCACGCTCTTAAGGATTTGATGCAGGGAATTCCGGTCCCTGTGCGCCGGATCATGTTGTTCAAGGGTGATGGTGCACCTGCACATTTTGTGATTGCGGTGCGTAACCACATCGATCCTATACATCTTGTAAGGTAGTGTAGCTGCGGATCTGTTGCTTTTCCTCTAGCTTTATCACCGGACTTCAATACTTGGATTTTCTCTTTTGGGTGCACTGAAATATAACCTGTTTCACTGACGGCTGCGGATACACTCACAGCAAAGATCACCACTGCTTCAACATATATCACCTGCACACCGAGTATGTCTGAACGCGTCCTACAATCCTCCGTCCATCGGTGTCAGCATTTCAACGATCTTCTCGGCAGCAACTTCGACCTATTATTATAAAAATGTCATCGTCTCCTTTCTGACGTTTAACTGTAATACATTGTAATCCTGCTTTACGTCAAAAATGTTTTTTCTACTTATTACTGGCCCGTTTTATTTCACTAAACGTCACATCCTTCATAAATATATGTGCAATTTCCCCCCTCTGCTCTTGGTTTGTGACAACGCGTTCTATGTTCCATTCTCATCCTCTTGATGCCTACTATGAACCCTCAGATTTTTTTTTTGTTTGAATTTAACAGTACCCTCTATATATATCGCTTTCAGCAAAATATACATTTTTCCCGTTTATGTGATAGTCTAAGAGCTAGCAACGTCAAAAAAAAAAAAAAAAACGCCTCATTTTATCAAAGCTCATTTTTCTATATGTTTTCCGATTTATGGTGTAGTACGTTTGCGGGCAGTCTGGCAATCACGAGAAGTTGCGTTTACCTGCGGGAAGAGGGGTTATGCAGGTCAAAAAACTTCAAAATTACGTCATTTTGTCAAGGCTCATTTTCCTATATGTTTTTCCAATTTATGGTGCAGTACGTTTTAGGGCAGTCTGGCAGTCAGGAGACGTTGCGTTTACCAGCGGGAAGAGGGGTTTTGCAGTTCAAAAAACTTCAAAAGTACGACATTTTATCAAGAATATTTTTCTATATGTTCTTCCGATTAATGGTGTAGTACGTTTGAGGGTGGTATGGCAGTCAGGAGACGTTGCGTTTACCAGCGGGAAGAGGGGTTTTGCAGTTCAAAAAACTTCAAAAGTACGACATTTTATCAAGAACATTTTTCTATATGTTCTTCCGATTTATGGTGTAGTACGTTTGAGGGTGGTATGGCAATCAGGAGACGTTGCGTTTGCCTGCGGGAAAAGGGGTTATGCAGGTCAAAAAACTAGCACGCTGAAAAAAAGGGTGTTCCAGTTTTACTGATGCGTAATATAGATGTTCCGAGGTTGTGTAATGGTACAAGACTGCTTATCAATGAACTTGGAAATAATATTGTAAAAGCTACTATTGTGACTGGGTCGTCAAAAGGAGATAGTGTTATTATACCCCGCATGCCAATTATACCCAATGATTTACCATTCCAATTTAGACGCATACAGTTCCCTTTAAAATTAGCATATGCAATGACTATAAACAAATCACAGGGACAGTCGTTGAAAGTAGCTGGTTTGCATTTAGGGCGTTGCCTGTTCCGCGTTTCATCAGCATACAACCTACATGTGTTTGCTGAAAATGCAAAGTCATGAAACATAGTATATAAGGATATTTTACAATAATTATTTATTTGGCAGATTTCAGAAAAATCATTAAAAAATAACTTTTAGTTTCAACTTGTTATCACAATATGATATGCTTGACTTTCGCTATATTATTCTGTCATGTCTGAATTCTATTATTCTTTTTAATAATATTATTATTGCTACATATTTATTGTAACGTTCTGTGTTATTATTGTATGTACAAGTTTTGACATATTATTATAATTATTAATATAATTATTTATAAAACCTGTGTTAGAAAGATTATTTGCATGTTATCTTACTATTAAGTAATATCGTAAAATTG
The DNA here is from genome assembly GCA_963932465.1 of Maratus speciosus. NCBI lineage: Eukaryota > Metazoa > Arthropoda > Arachnida > Araneae > Salticidae > Maratus > Maratus speciosus. The sequence continues at coordinate 186,647,541 of OZ010800.1, forward strand.
TTTAAGCGTTTTGATAGTATCGCACAAAACTACGTCAAATAATTTAGGGTGGTTTTCGCCAGAATGAAAATAATGCGCAATTTTAACCTTCATATATTTGAAACCAGATTGCTGCTATTATCACACAGGTTTGATGCCAGTATTGGTTGTCGATTCTATTTTTAAAAAATTACCTCTCTTGGGATTTTCTTCCTAATAATAAAATTTCTAAAATTATAAACATAAAAGCGCAGTTCATATAGTTATTTTTTTTTTCATATACGGGTAGATGATAGCTGAAAATAGAAAGATTATGTTCTGTAACCGGGTTCGTAGAGAATTTTCTTTTTTTAGGAAAAGAAATTTAGTGCAAAAATAACTGTACTGTTGTAAACAGGTTTGTTTTTTGTGTGGTATAATAATTATTATTATACCACAGTGGTATTAATAATATTCTAGAAGATCATCTCTTTGCCCACCTTTGATACCAAGTATGATTGTAAAATATATAAAAATGTATCATCCAATAATTTTCTTGGAATACACGCTATATACGCACCTGGTTTGGCGCGATCTGTTTTTGACGCCAATTTGGCGTAATCATCGCTTTCGAATACCAGTTATATGTATATTTTTAAATTATGTTCTATTACTTAAAAAAATTAAATAAAAATAAATAAAACAAAGTTTCTTTAAAAACTATAGAACAAAGCAATTTATATAATTTTAAGAGAAAATTAAATTTAATAAACAATTTATTAATAAATAAATAACAATAGCCTGTGTTACCATGTCAAGCAAAATAATCTATTTTGGCAATTATTAGGTACCCCAGTGCGTATATGACATCTGTGCCATTTTCTTATTACTTCATGATATAAACAGACATCCTGGTTCAGCGTATAAACCTGAGTAATGTCAACGACACTATAATAAAAAAAATACCTTAAATTACTCATACTAGCCGCCCTTGGCGGCCAGTTTGGTCTCCCTTAAAATTTGTGTTTGGGAAAGTATGCTAAGCATTGTATCATGTTATTTTTATTCATAATTTAATTTACTTGGACTCCCTCAACCCTCTCGCTGTACAATTTTTTAATACAAAAAATTCCACATAGACTTTAACAACAACTGCACGAGAAATACACTGCAAAATTGTTTTTCTTAAAATAGTGGTGCGAGACTATAAAAATAGTCTCCAATGACAACCCTGATTTAGCCTAATTTCTAATATCCCATCCAATCTGAGATCCTGAAATGTTTTACAAAAATGTTTACATATTTACTCTAAAGTATATATAGATTTGAAATATGTAATAAAAAAATGTGCAATTTTTGAGCCTATTTTGATTTTAAAAAATTATGCAGCGGCAGGGTTAAATATAATTAATGTAATCCCTCAAGCTAATATTTGTTTTTATTGCATTAAAATATCTCAATTTGTTGATTTTCTGTATTCAAGTAAACCCTATTGGTTTACAAGGAAGTCTATGGGAATTTTGTGAAATATTAGAGATATCGTCAACTTGGCGTCATTTTTGGCGACAAACTTGGCGACATTTTGCGACAGAACAGGGTCCCTCCTATGATAACCAACTTATAGATATGGCGATGCATTAAATAACCAATAATAATCAATCAATAACAAATGTTCAATAAACAATGCGTTCAATAACCAATGAGATGCGTTTCATTTGGGCGTTACCATTAAACAATTAACAAATAATTGCGATTTATGTGCCACGTACAATAGCGTAATATATAAATAGATTACCTACTATAAAATGTGATAAAGAATTGGTTTATTTTATATGTTTTTAATTATCGGAAGGGAAATGCTTTACTTAATTAATTCATTTCTTCTTATTTTTATGGTGCGTGAACAACGTGACGGGTAACAGCTAGTAATATATATGTCCGACACAAAATAAGAATATGATAATGGATATCTAAATGAAATGCATGTAAAACACACATGCATTATGCCATTGGTTCACTGAATCTGTTATTTGCGATTTCCACAAAACATCGGATATGTTTCTCATTTGAAATCAATAATTTATACGGTTTTTCGTAAAATACATACCGATGGATCATTCAGTGACTTTCTGAAAAGTGAAATGCAATTTAAATGATAATTTCATACTGATTTATGTAAAACAGATGTTGCAGGTTTATACAAAGTTCCTAGTTAATTTTACAGTATTGTATAACTCTCATTAAAATTTAGTTAGTTTAAATGTTTTCGATTCTAAATCATCCTTCAGTGATAAGAAGTATTATGAAAAGTAATTAGTAAAATAAATGTACATACTGGATGGTTCAAAAGTCATGTTTAAACGGCATGCGTGGGTGTGTGAGGTCATGAGGAGCAATAATTACATAGGAACTAGGGGTCAGAAACGCGATCGTGACCCTGCAATTGCATCGTGACCGTGATACAAAGAAAAGATAACAAATGGTGTAAAAATACTTTATTTTACAAAGAAACTTAATCAGAGTACAAAATACAAATGAAAAATATTACAAATCATAATAAGTGCTCAAAATATGACCCATAAGCCATGATGTGTGCTTCACATCGGCGCCGCATGGAAGCGCGAACAAGTTCCATTTGGCCAGGAGTCTATTGTACACTTGCTGTCTCTTCAGCGATCTGTGCCATGAGGTCCATGGCTGATGGACGGGATCTCGTACTCTATAGGCTCAAGATATCACCAGAGGTAGAAATCCACGGGGTTTAGGTCCGTGGATCGCGGTGTGCATGGTAATGGGCCGATTGGAACTTGTTCGCGTTTCCATGCGTTGCAAGTGTGAAGCACACATCATGAATCATGTGTCACATTTTGAGCACTTATTATGAGTTCTAAAATTTTTCATTTGTATTTTGTACCCCGATTAAGTTTGCTTGTAAAATAAAGGTATTTTTACACCATTTGTTATCTTTTCTTTGTGTCACGGTCACGATGCAATTGCATCGTCGCTATCGCGTTTCCGACCCCTAGTTCCTACGTAATTCTTGCTCGTCATGACCAGACACACACAGATGTGCCGTTTGGACATGACCTTTAAGTCATCCTGTATAATTAGTTACCAAAACTATTTTTTGTTTAAGTGATATATACGAGTATATATATTTGTAAGTAATAAATTCATTTCTTAAAATATGTCCTATTTCTAGATAGTTCGCGTTTTATTTATATTTTTAAGAGAATATCATGTTCCTAATATCATTATATACCTTAAATTTTTTTTTTGCATTTATATATTTTTGAAGAACATTAGCATTTAAATACACGCTAGCTCCAGATATCCGAAATTAGTTTTGGTGAAGTCGGCAACAATTATTATAGATTTTCATACTTTTTAATGAAGTGTATTACCATTAATTTTTAATTACATATAATGTGGTAAAAGTGCTTTCTGAACTTTTATTCATATTTTTGTACTGCATGAAAAAAAATTCTTTTACCCGTTTGTTTATCCCGATGATGTCAAAAAATTCTGTTTGGTTACATAATTATCTTAATCTTTTCTGCGTTTTCTTGCCTAGCATGTATTTTTCAATCTTTTCTTATGCACTTGGTAATCGTTGAATCATCTGTTTTCTTAGATCTCATATTACCGCTCCATATGTTATTACGGGTGAAAAACCTTTATATGTTTGTACGATAATGTCGGTAATACTGAACCATTTTAAACCCATTTAAGACGACGCGACATATTGATTTTCCTAATATCTCAGATTAATGCGTTTGTCAAATATTCAGTTATTACTGTTTGTTCCATTATATTATCATCTATTGCAAAAACTAAATTACACTGCATTTTAATGATCTTAGATTATTGAAATTTACCCTATCTATCGGATGTATCGATCTTAAATTTCTTTTTCTTTTCTTTTTGTTACAATATCTTCGTTAAATGCGTCAATAAGAGATTCGATAATTTACTGAAATATAACTGTCCTTTGAATATCCGAATAACATTACCATCAATAGAGCTGTATTTTCATTTCATTATTATTGTATATTAAATTTTTTCGTTTTATTAAAATTTTAATTTTTAGGAATCCTTTATTTTGTTAAATGAGACATACTAAAATGTTTTATTTGCACTTAAGAGAAGAGCTTTGGTTTGAAATTCATTTTAGCGTTTTAAGTATAATATAGTTATATAACTGTAATATAGTTACTATTATATAGCTTTAACAATAATATAAGGACTATATAACAACTATATTTAACCATATACCTTTTTTCATCACAATAACATGAAGAAAAAATTGTCTAATTAGAATCAAATTTTGGGCAGTGGGTTGGTTTGGTACTATATTGGATTATATCTTTATTCTGGAAGTTCCAATAATCCATTCCATAATAACAATCCTTTGGAAACTGAAATAAAATTACTTTCAATGGGACTACATTACTAATCATCACTAATACATAATACGTATTTTCGACTTAAATAATAAAAAAAAAAATCTTGAGTTGTTTACCTTAATAGGTGAGAGACATACTACAATACTTCATAACATTCATTAATTTTTAGGTGACAAATTGTTTTAAGAACTGAAACTATATTATAATACACTATGGACACATTTTTACACTTTGCATCCCAGAAATGTACAACATTTGCTTTACAATAACTTTATATATATTCGAATATATTTGGTAACGTAAGTTTAAAATCTATATATATAAAGGAAAGTCTGGATTTTGTATTAATCAACGCGCAGCCAAAACTACTGAACGTAAAATCTTGAAAATTGGCGTAAAAATTCTTCTTATGACAAAGAGTGCCGCTAAGAAAGGATTTTCTAAAATTCCACCCCTAAGGGGGTAAAAAAGAGAACGAACTTTTAAAAAATTCCTTAAAAATCTGATTTTATAGTTAGTTTTCAACTGATGACATATTCGGGTGTATTTTTGTAAGCTGAATCGAATGGTACTAACCAAACTCTTTTAAGTCCAATAGTTCGTGTGATATTTCACATTTTTCTAATTTGGCAATGTCTTTGGCGCCAAAACCTCGAAATATCGAACATTACAAGTGATAATTCATCCATATTCATTCATATTGTATATCCGTTACTGTAGCAACGGAAGAAATTCAAATTGAATCTTTTTGTTAATTATTTTGGTTAAGAAATTAAAACGGCTATATGAGTTTGAAAAAATAAATAAATACAATCATCTTGAAAAAAAGAAAAAATACATTGATTTTATTTAAAATACAAGGAAGCTATCCACTTAGAAATTAACATTATAAAACGAAAATATTAAAATGAAAGTAATGTTTGTACGACTTTAAAAATTTTGTGGTACTTACATCCGGGCCATGTCAGATACAACTGCGCCAAGCCTGGCAATTACATTAATTACAGCAACCCTTATTTTTTGTCCATTTGATAGTTTATTTAGTATAGTTTTAAATTAATTTTATTATTATAATTTTTTTATTATAGTTTATAGTATGTAGTTTTATGTTATATATTTTATTTATTTATTTACTTAAAACAATTTGCCATTTTTAACAAGGTTATGCATTTAAGAATGTTAAATTACTTTTTTGAACGTAACTGGCAAACGATAAACAAGATTTGCAGTTGTCAACCATTTTTGGCGATCTATCTCATGGTCCGAATAATGCTTAAATATTACTTTTTTCAATGGAAGAAATAGGAATCCAAATAATACATCGCGATTTATCACTTGCTCCTGGATAAGAAGAAAAAATGGGTACTTTTATGTCAGCTGTATCCGTATGTATATATCGCCATTAGCATTTTTAAAACTGCCAATGGCAGTAGTTACATTTCGCGTATGTAAATTAAAAACAGTTCTTTATTTTAAGTTATGGTATTATTTCCTATTGTTTTACTTTTCATCTTTTTCAATGACATTAGTGTAAAGCATGTATTATAAATGAAATGACTGAATTTTTTTTATTTTGAATGAAAATAATAAAATAAGAATAAGATATGGAAACAATCTTTGTTGATTTATTACTCGCGCCCGGCTAGCATAAAAGTATCACAAAAGCCATATATTCACCTTTCTTTGGGTAGTTGTTCAGGGAATTTCAGGTTAATCTTCCGTACTCGGATACGTCTTCAATCGGTGTATTAATTAAAATGTTGAAAGCATCGTTTATGTATGAAGCGAAAACTTCATGAGGAATTCTATTACAGAAAATCGTATCATCATCATCTACTATATATTTAAAACGGAAATTTGCATTTTATTCCTATTCTTTATAATATTTTGATAGGCTATGCCACTATTAGTTAGGTGATGTTTTTGGAACGGTTTTTATGTATACACACAGTGTTCTACGTCACTTAGTTTTAGTTATAGAGCTATTGGAAAAGCTATACAGAAAAGTGAACGCAATTATGAAAGATACATCTACTGTAATTATATAAAATGTAAATTTGCTTTTCCTTCCACCCGTTTATAATTTGAGTTTTGCTGGATGTATTTTGATGGGACTTATACTGTTAGTTAGATTATTTTTTGTGGATGGTTGGTACTTCTTGCACAGATGGTACTTCTTTGTAGCGAAGTTTTCTTCTGGCTTATTGTTTTCCTGAAGCACAAACTTGGCAACAAATCAGATTGCAGAAAATTAGATTACAAGAGAAAGTTCCAAAATTAGGTGAACCCGAATGTGACAAAACATGATGTTCTACGTTGCTTAATTAAATAATTATTGGTAAAGATCTAAATCAGATAAACCCAATTTCGAAATATTGACTTTTTTTTTAAGGTTCCGCTGAATGAATTTTCACGGGATTAAAACTGTTGATTATTTTTATGAAATGTTTCGGTACATTTTCCAGTTTAAAAGATCCTGCTAAGTGGATTTCGATGGAACTTGCTCGGTTAATTATTTTTTCAGTGAATGTTTTAGCATAAAGCACATATCATTCCATTGGTGTAGCTTGGCTGTCAGGTTGCTTGATTATAGAATTAAGGCTGAATGTTTTAGAATCAGGCGAACCAAATTATGAACGATTAGCCTTTTCAGTATGTCCAATTGACAGATTCTGATGAGAATTGCATTGATAATTTTTCATGAACCTTTTTAATATATTACATATTGTTCTATCGTTCTTCACCGAATACTACACTAAATGATCAACGAAAGAAGTTGTCCCTTAACAGCCTAAATTTTGTATGGCTCAAAAGATATAATAGCGTAATAACGTTCATATTGTTTTCACCAATTAGATTGAGTATTCCAGTCAAATGTCCATATTGCTTTAAGACGCATGATCAAATTCACAGATATATTTCGTTTGATTTAAGGTTTCTTTAGAAAAACTGACCAGAGTAGCGGGCGTTAGGCTGCTAGTACCCTATAAATTAAAATATCAACTGAATCCATTTCTTTAATCTGCACTAAATCTATTGTATTTAACTGTTTAAAAAAATTACGCACATTTCCGAAGTAGCCGTAATATTTGTTTGTTTAAAAAAATAAGTACCACTATAAATATTAACATATAATCTTTTTAATGTAAATTTTTAACAGAAAAATTAAAGCTCTGTAACTGTATAGATGTTACGTTTTAATTAACAGATTTCTACAATCACGTATAATTAATAATTATTAATTAATCTTTAATCTTTTAAACTCTTTAACTATTAATATTTTATATCTGCATGGCTCAAATCTTAATATTCATTGTTTTCTACTTCTTACCAGTATAGACAGTTAATATGTTTAAAAAAACTGAAAAATCGAAAACACTATTATGGAGGGTCGGATGTGGATTGCTGAAAAAATTATATAAATCATACACACAAAAAAATATATGTGTGTGTATATATAATATACAGTAGGGCTCAAAAGTATTTTGACAACCTTATATTCTCTCTTATTTTAATTAATATAAAAATGTAAAAGAAAATATATTCCCTATAATTGAGAACACTATGACTGCAGTTATTTAAATGTATCAAGTTTCAACTTGTTTGTTTACAATCGGCGCCACTGAAGAAATATGACTCCTCCTTAGCTCAAAAGTATTTTGACAATTAGTTTGAATTTAATTGTTGAAGGTGTCAGTGGCGCTATAGCTTTGATTAGTGTTTATATTGACTTATTGTGATTATTTTTAAGGAATGGCAAAAAGTAAAAAAAAAATATTGAAGTGATTCTAGAAATGCCGCTGTAAATGCCCTTAAGAAAGGTTGACTGCAAGCAGAAAAAGCTCGTTCTTTTAACGTGTCTCGGCAACTTGTTATTACATGGAATAAAGTTTTTAATAAACAGAAATACATCGAAAATAAGCCTCAAAGTGGCCATCCGAAAAAAAACAATTTGAAATGTTGACTATATTATAAAAATGATATCTACAAGTGATTTTCGTAAGTCCGCTGTAATAATAAAAAATTAATTGAAAGAAAATTACGGCATAGACATACACGTTTCATCAGTCAAACGACGCCTAAACCTCTATGGTTTACATGTTAGAAGACCAGCAAAAACACCTTTGGTATCTACTAAGCATAGGAAGGCTAGAGTTGCATTTGTGAAACGGCATAACCCTTTCAGGGGCAAAGCAATTCCATTGCTACAGTGTTGAAATTAATGACTGACACCGGAATTTGAAAACAAATTTATTTTTAAATAAGAAAAAGCTATATTTCACACATATAATAAACCGAATTTTTTTTAACCAAAATTCTGGTGTCAGTCATTAATTTCAACATTTCAGCAATAGCATTGCTTTGCACCTAAAAGGGTTATGCCGTTTTACAAATGCAACTCTAGCCTTCCTATTCTTAGTAGATTAGAAATGTGTCTTTGCTGGTCTTCTGCCATGTAAACCATATAGGTTTGGGCGTCGTTTGACTGATGAAACGTGTATGTCTATGACAATAATTTTCTTTCAATTCATTTTTTATTATTACAGCGGAGTTACGACAATCACTTGTAGATATCATTTTTATAATACAGTCAACATTGCAAGTTGTTTTTTTTTTCCGGATGGCCACTTTGAGGCTGATTTTCGATGTATTTCTGTTTATTAAAATCTTTATTCCATGTAATAACAAGTTGCCGAGACACGATAAAGAACGAGCTAATTCTGCTTGCAGCCTACCTTTCTTAAGTGCATTTACAGCGGCTTTTCTAGAATCACTTAAATATTTTTTTTTATATTTCGGCATTCCTGAGCCTTAAAATTATCACAATAAGTCAATATAAACACTAATCGAAGCTATAGCGCCACTGACACCTTCAACAAATAAATGCAAAATAATTGTCAAAATAATTTTGAGCTAAGGAGGAGTCATATTTCTGCGGTGGCGCCGAATGTAAACAAACAACCTGAAACTTAGTACATTTGAATAACTGCAGTCATAGTGTTCTCAATTATATGGAATATATTTTCTTTTACATTTTTATATTAAATAAAATAAGAGAGAATATAAGGTTGTCAAAATACTTTTGAGCGCTACTGTATATATATATATAGTTTTATAAAAGAAAAAAAAAGTTTTGGTGCATGTGCATGTTTTTCCATGCATTATTCAATAAAAACATAAAAAAAAAAACATAATAAATAAAAATACCATTATGGAGGGTTGAGGTCTGGAATGCTAAAAAAGTTTAAAACCTTATATGTTTTTATGTGTGTGAGCGTGTATAAGTATATGTATATATGCTTATATATTGTATGGATATATAATAAAAAAATGGGGTATCATGCATTTAGCATCATAAAATTTCACATATTGCATCATCATTTAAGGATATATTTTACTATCTCAATATTCCTCATTGCTTTTTAAATTTTCACATTTATTTACATAATACAAGGCTAAATTTTACTATCTCAAATATTCCTCATCTTTTTCAAAGTTATTTATATTCTCATTATTTTATATTATAATTTTTTGTCTTTAAAACATTAATTTAATCAATTGCCCTTTTATTTATTTTTAATTCTTTATTTCTTTATTTCTTTATTTGTATTAATTTATTCCTTTTCTTTATTTTACTTTGTATTCACTCAGTACTTATTAAGTTTATTCCTATTTTTTCATTCTAGTTTAACTAAAAGTTAATCTAAGTATTTTCTTGATTTCTTCAATCATTTTCATTCCTTTTATTTTTTTATTATTATTTTTATTTTGACTTAAGATGGCAACTCTAAACATTATTGTTATTAATCCAGTTCCAATTTATTAATTTTCTGTAATGTTTGCGTTATAAGGAGCTTCATTTTCTCATTTTGGGCTTAATGCTGACAAAATTGGATGAAATAACGCATCTTCTATGAATGAACTCACAAGCTCCTCTGATGATTCTGTGAGTCATTCATAGTTCCTTATTTTACATACTGGTTTCATATGTTCATTTCTAAATCCTCTTTAGTACTTTATCAATTTCTTCATATATTTGTGATTCCAAATTCATTATATATATATATATACAGTGTGACTTCAAAAATCCGGCATCACAACCATCTTTCCCCCTCCTTTTTCTTTTATAATTTCAAGTTATGGGAAAAGTAAAATAGCAATTGTTCAGGAATTAAACACGTTAAGCTCGAAAGTAAAAATGCAAAAAAAAATAACAATAATATTTGACATTTTTTTTTCATTTGTTAGAGGCGATCTTCTGAACAAATTTTCTGTGAGCTTCTTTCGTGTACATCAACGGCGTGGAGACTAGTACACAACATCTTTGGAGTTCCTATCCTGACGTTGTACTAAATAGAACCGCCGGTAACGCTAATAACAGCTCCGAAGACGATGATGAACAAGAAGTTTCAGAAAATAAGTCACTAAAAGAAAAAAAAATGACTGGATAATAATATCTGCTTTAGAGAACAAGACTGAATTTTCGAAATAGAGATTGTCCATTTGTATAAAATACAAGAAAAGAACGGCCATAAAAAATTGAAGCAAACGAAATCGACATCGATGTTTCCGAAATTACACGAGAAGAAATAATTTCACTCTTTATTAAATTTTTTTCTGTAGCATAGAAAATATAAATTAATGTAAGTTTATATTTATATTTAATTTTCGTTTTTCCTTACATAATTATCATTTAATAATGAATTAAATTATGGCTAAATGCACCATAAATAATACAGTACTACATTTGACATTCCTTCAAAAATCTGGAATTTTCAAAAATCTGGCATAGTCTCGGTCCCGTTGATGACGTGTTTTTGAAGTGATACTGTATTTATATATATATATATATAATATTTGAGCAATGGTACTGCATCAAATATTGTCAAAGCTTAGTGATTCCCAAGGTAAAATAATTCATTCAAGGTAATAAGATTCATCAGATATCATAACATTTATGAATGCTCAAGCTCATTCATCACACCTGAATCAGACTTTCTTGGTGGAACAGTGAATTCTAATCTTTCGCAAACATTCCTGTTCTCCGCACATTGAACACTGTTCCAATAAGGCCTATCAGAAGAGTTTACGGAAGTAAGAGGAACGGTGAGCTAAGTTTGTGGGGGTGCAAGAGGCCTATTTTGAGGGAAGTAGGGTACCGATCGCGTCAGGCTAATTATATATTTTTTTCGGTGAAAGGTCGGGTACTTTTCAAACAGGTCACATATATGTATCATTTTTAGTACGTCGTTTTTCTTTTGATTTTTAATATTGTATATAGCAATACACTGGTAATAATAAATATAAAAATACTATAATAAAAATAAATCAGAGCTTAAAAAAAAAACACAATTTTTTTTAAATGTTTCCATTAATTTATTAAATTTTAAATAGTAGATTAATTTACTTTAAAATGTCACTTAAATCACAGTGCTCATTTTGCCACTAAGAATATTTAATTTAATTTTAAATTCTACGGAATATAATAATGTAGCCCACATAAGTACTGAAGAAAATATTTTATATTTTTTAATGTACACGTTTTTGAAATAAATGATAAAAAAGACCAATTAAAGACTGCTCTCGAGTGAGATGAAAACAATCAAAATATAATCTTTTTATTACTTATCATATACAGATATCATTTATCATGTATTATGTATATATTTTATTTAAAAATAACAAGATTCACAATCTGGTAAGATAAGAAATATATGACGAATTTTTCATTACTTACAAATGGATTATTTTGGTTCACATCGCTTTTTTTTCTTTTTTATAACGCTGTAAATAAAAACGGTTAGTAAAGAAGTAAGTTAGTATTAAGTAAAATACAGAATTTAAATAAAATATCGCTTAAAAATTAATTAACTTTTCAATATTAAATCTTAAGAAAATATTTCTTGGAAAAAAATTAACGAATGAATATCTAATTCATAATTAAAATAAATAATCGTGCATTCGGTTTTGATTATGTTGCCTGGCAGTTTTGCCAGAGGGCTACTTTTTATAAATTCAGATTTCTTGATCGGCACCACTTTTTTGAATTAGTAAAATTCGCTTTATTTAATGACATAATAATTAAGAAGAAAAAAGGGGAGTTTTACCATTTAAAAAAAGTTGTGTGAAACAAGAAATATCAATTTTAAAAAAGTAGTCCACATTGGCTTCTCTGTTCCCCAGTTTCATGCTTTGAAAATAATAAAAAAGTGAATTGGGTGTTTCATTTAAATTTTTTTCCGCAAAGTTCAGGAAAAAAAGGTTTTAAAATAAAGTATGTATGCGATTTCATACAATCCTTTATAGAATTATTTGAAAAGTGCAGATATGATATGAAAATGCATACATTTATCAAAAAAGAAAACTAGAATTGTACAGAATTCATACAATGTTTATCAATTATACAAAATTTAGCAAAGGTGTTTGTTATGCTTAAATTTATTAGCTGTATTATTATTTCATTCATAGATGTCTAATTAAACGTAGATCATTAAATTGGTGGTTATCAAAATTTAGATCATTAAAATGTAAAAATGATGGTTTGTTGGAAAATAAGAAGTTATTATTTATTTATTTTTTTTTTTTTTAACTAGGATAAAAAGCTTATCATAATATTGTGCACAGTGTGAACCATAGGTTGGTCAATATTGCAAAATTTAGCAAAGGTAGTAAAAAAGTGTATTAATTGTTTTAAATAGAGATAAAATTAATTATATTGTTTACCAACTAGACAACTATGAATAAAAATATAAATAGAACAAATTTTCTTTTTTCTTTCAAACGTTTAAAAATATATTAATAAAAAGCCAGCTACAATTATCTCAGTACATAAAGAGTGTTTAAAGCATGAAATTTGTGATTTTAAAGGCAATGTAATTCAAAAGCCTTTTGTAAAATATAATGCTTGTAAACATTCAATTGTGTAAAGTAAACTATTAACGAGCTATACTTGTAATTGAAATATCTAAAGCTAATCTAGGGCACTTAAGATGAAGTTAGAACTCGTAATTTTTTGGAACTCGTTGGAACTCGTTTTTTTTTTTTTTTTTTTTTTTTTATTATTATTATTATTAGCTCACAGGCTATCAAAGCCTGAGATCTAATGTGTCCGCCGGTTCTGTGTGCATGTATGTATATACGTACGTATGTACATTACGCTATAACACTTAATAGATGAATCCGGTTTGCTTGAAATTTATTTCTAGGTTCATTTTGATAAGGCACTTCCCTGATTAGTCGTGGGGGTTCATTGGTTAAGCATAAAAGGGGGAACGGTTGGCAAATCCCTTCTTAACTTTGATAAATGGGTTTTTGTATGCATAATTATCAGATTTTCTACAATTTTTGGCATACCGGTTAATTCTGATATAGAGCTACCCTGATTAGATTTGAAGGTTCATTGTTTAAGTCTAAAGGGGGCACGGATGGCTAGTAGCCCTTTAATTTAGATAAATGGGTTTTTCTATCAGATTTGCTTCAAATTTGGTATACAGGTTTATTCTGATAAGGCTTTTCCATGATTAGATTTGGAGGTTAATTGGTTAAATATAAAGTGTAAAACGGGGAGCTAATACCCCCCGCCCCCTTAATTTAGATAAATGGGTTTTTCTATCAGATTTGCTTCAAATTTGGTATACAGGTTTATTTCGATAAGGAGCTTCTCTTATGATATTTGGAGGCTCATTGTTTAAGAAGAAAGAGGGAAAAGGGGGGGACTACCCCTCTTAATTTTTTTCCGAGGGGCATTATTCTTTGAAATAAGAGTATAATATACAATTATTGTGAATAGCCTGTGAGCTCAATGCCATCAGTTTATCTGGGCAATTTTTTTAATTTAATTAAATAATTATTTGATATCATCGACCTGTTATTTTCAATTAATATTATCCTCTTCAATTCCGAAGCTAAAATAATAATACAGATGCTTATTCATTGTTTGTTTTTTTTTGTTTTGTTTTTTTTCAAACAAAATGACATCGTAAATGACAGAAAAAATATCTTTTCTGAAATTGATCTTTTAGGCGCTTAGTAATTTAGGTTAAACTAGTTGGATGTGCCAATCCCAAAACTTTCTTCTATCTTATACATCTTAATATTTCAAAACCTAGTTACACATGTTAATACTTCGATATTATTAGTTCAATACTATACCAACTTTGATTTTCATCTTAAATTTCTGCTCAAGTCAATTAAACGGACTAAAAACGAGTTAATCTATATCATGGTATTTGTTAAAATTATTAATTTTTCCTTATTCTGTCGTTATCAGATGTTTGCGAATAGCCGGCATAGCAGTAAGCGAGTTCCCGCCGCTGCATGAGCCGCCGATGCACAATAGAACTACGAAAAATCAAGAAAAGTATACAAAAATCGCTAGCACGGAGCCCCTTTACCGTGCAATATTTCCAAATTCAAGAAGAACCTGTTGGCCAAAGCCAAAAACAAGCACAAACATTTTGCTTCAATTGTATGCATAATTTTATACGCTGTTCGATGGTACAATAATGAAAATGGCACAGAGATCGGAATTATAGCGCCCCCTTCTTTCGAAATTTTTTCAATTTCAGGGAGGACTTGTTTGCCATAGCCAGAAACATGCACAAAACTAGTCGGATGTGCCAATCCCAAAACTTTCTTCTATCTTATACATCTTAATATTTCAAAACCTTGTTACACATGTTAATACTTCAATATTATTAGTTCAATGCTATACCAACTTTGATTTTCATCTTAAATTTCTGCTCAAGTCAATTAAACGGACTAAAAACGAGTTAATCTATATCATGATATTTGTTAAAATTATTAATTTTTCCTTATTTTGTTATTATCAGCTGTTTGCGAATAGCCGGCTTAGCAGGTAGCGAGTTCCCGCCGCTGCATGAGCCGCCGATGCACAATAGAACAACGAAAAATCAAGAAAAGTATACAAAAATCGCTAGCACAAAGCCCCTTTACCGCGCAAGGATCTGTTGACCAAAGCCAGAAACAAGCACAAAAATTTTGGTTCAATTGTATGCATAATTTTATACGTTGTTCGATGGTACAATGATGAAAATGGCACAGAGATTGGAATTATAGCGTCCCCTTTTGGCGGAATTTTTTCAAGTTCAGGGAGGACTTGTTTGCCATAGCCAGAAACATGCACAAAAAATTTGGTTCAATTATATGGATAACTTCAGACACTTTTCGATGGTACAATAATGAAAATGGTACAGACATCGCAATTATAGTGCCCCCTACCGGCAGAATTTTTCCAAATTCAGGGAGAACCTTCGTGACATAACAAAAAACAAACACATAAAATTTGGTTCAATTCTATGCATAACTTCATACACTTTTCGACGGTACAATATTCAAAATGGCGCAAAAATGGCACAAAAATCGCTATTACAGCGCCCTCTACGGGCGAATTTTTACAAATTAAGGGAGGACCTCCTTTCCATAGCCAAGAACTTAAAAAAAAATTTTGGTTCAATTCCATGCATAACTTCATACACTTTTCGACGGTATAATATTCAAAATCGCACAAAAATCGCTATTACAGCACCCCCTAACGGCGAATTTTTTGCAAATTCAGGGAGGACCTGCTTGCCATATCCAAAAACTTAAAATAAAAATTTGGTTCAATTCTATGCATAACTTCATACATTTTTGGACGGTACAACATTCAAAATCGCACAAAAATCGCTATTACAGCGTCCCCTACCGGTGAATTTTTTCCAAATTCAGGGAGGACCAGCTTGCCATAGCCAAAAACTTAAAATAAAAATTTGGTTCAATTCTATGCATAACTGCATACACTTTTGGATGGTACAATATTCAAAATCGCACAAAATCGCATTTACAGCGCCCCCTACCGGCGAATGTTTTCCAAATTCAGGGAGGACCTGCTTGCTATATCCAAAAACTTAAAATAAAAATTTGGTTCAATTCCATGCATAACTCCATACACTTTTGGATGGTACAATATTCAAAATCGCACAAAACTTGCTATATCAGCGCCCCCTACCGGCGAATTTTTTCCAAATTCCAGGAGGACCTGCTTGCCATAGCCAAAAACTTAAAATAAAATTTTGGTTTAATTCTATGAATAACTTCATACACTTTTTGATGGTACAATGGCGACAGACAGACGGACAGACGGACAGACGGACAGACGGACGGACGGACAGACGGACAGACGGACAGACGGACAGACGGACACACAGACAGACAGACATTTTCTATAAACATGTTTTTTGGAATCTCTGACCCCTAAAACATGTAAATCCGTCGAAAACCGGAAGTCGAAAAAAATTTCGATTACAATACTTTCTTCTATTGAAGATAGAAGAAAGTAAAAATTAGTTCAATTATATGGATAACTTCATACACTTTTCGATGGTACAATAATGAAAATGGTACAGACATCGCAATTATAGTGCCCCCTTCCGGCAGAATTTTTCCAAATTCAGGGAGGACCTTCGTGACATGACCAAAAATAAACACATAAAATTTGGTTCAATTCTATGCATAACTTCATACACTTTTCGGCGGTACAATATTTAAAATGGCACAAAAATTGTACAAAAATCGCTATTACAGCGCCCTCTACGAGCGATTTTTCTACAAATTAAGGGAGGACCTCCTTGCCATAGCCAAGAACTTAAAATTTTTTTTTGGATCAATTCTATGCATAACTTCATACACTTTTCGATGGTGCAATATTCAAAATCGCACAAAAATCGTTATTACAGCGCCCCCTACCGGCGAATTTTTTCCCAAATTCAGGGAGGACCTGCTTGCCACAGCCAAAAACTTAAACTAAAAATTTGGTTCAATTCTATGCATAACTTCATACACTTTTGGATGGTACAATATTCAAAATGGCACAAAAATTGTTATATCAGCGCCCCCTACCGGCGAACTTTTTCCAAATTCCGGGAGGACCTGCTTGCCACAGCCAAAAACTTATAATAAAATTTTGGTTTAATTCTATACATAACTTCATACACTTTTGGACGGTACAATATTCAAAATCGCTATTACAGCGCCCCCTACCGGCGAATTTTTTCCAAATTCAGGGAGGACCTGCTTGCCATAGCCAAAAACTTAAACTAAAAATTTGGTTCAATTCTATGCATAACTTCATACACTTTTGGATGGTACAATATTCAAAATCGCACAAAAATTGTTATATCAGCGCCCCCTACCGGCGAATTTTTTCCAAATTCAGGGAGGACCTGCTTGCCATAGCCAAAAACTTAAAATAAAAATTTGATTTAATTCTATGCATAACATCATACACTTTTGGACGGTACAATATTCAAAATCGCACAAAAATCGCTATTACAGCGCCCCCTACCGGCGAATGTTTTCCAAATTCAGGGAGGACCTGCTTGCCATAGCCAAAAACTTAAACTAAAACTTTGGTTCAATTCTATGCATAACTTCATACACTTTTGGATGGTACAATATTCAAAATCGCACAAAAATTGTTATATCAGCGCCCCCTACCGGCGAATTTTTTCCAAATTCTGGGAGGACCTGCTTGCCACAGCCAAAAACTTATAATAAAATTTTGGTTTAATTCTATACATAACTTCATACACTTTTTGATGGTACAATGGCGACGGACAGACGGACAGACGGACAGACGGACGGACGGACGGACGGACGGACAGACGGACAGACGGACAGACGGACGGACAGACGGACAGACGGACAGACGGACAGACGGACAGACGGACGGACGGACGGACAGACGGACAGACGGACAGACGGACAGACGGACACACAGACAGACAGACATTTTCTATAAACATGTTTTTTGGCATTTTACAAATTCAAATAAAAATAACTTTTTATTTTATGTGGGATTCGGGTTAGATGATGCCATTTATTCCTTTGCTTTAATCGCAAAAAACATTCAGCTATTAAGAAGTGATGTGAATATGTAAACAAATCGGACATTTTAGTTTTTAAGGAAAAGAAAAAGGATCCCGTTTGGGGACCCAGGGATCAAAGAGGTTAAACATAGACGCTATCGTTAACAAAATGTTTTATCTATATAAATGTTGTTTTCTGATGTATTTCTTACCAGTGAGTTTGATTTTAACTAGAAAAAGCCATGTTTTGTTTGTATTCGCGAAGCATTATTTAATAAGACAAATATTATTAATTAACAATTTTTTTATATTATTTTTTGCATCTTTATTAAGCAGAAACGTTTTTTTATGTTTTGGCGCATTTTAATTTTAGAAATGTAAATTCAACCAAATAACTAAGAATTTCCTCGGAATTTTTTATTTATGATATGACATATTTAAAAATTAATTTTATTTGTTTACAATTCTGTTGTTGACACTTAAAAAAAATCATAATATAATTCCTTTAAAATGCGTAAACATCGTCTGCGTAAATGATTTCACATAATAAGAATAAATTGTGTATTGGAATTCTTAACACGGAAGAATAATTTTGTAATTGAATGTAAATAATTGAATTTTCATAAATTTTAATTCACTAAAAATATGCTATAATTTTTATAAAAAGGTATTTTAAAATTTTTAGAAAAGAAATCGTGAAACTGTTTATTTAATCATGATTCTATCGAAAATGATTAACTCCACGATTTTTTTTTTCTTCTGAAAATATACGCGTTTTATTTTTTATTTGCAAAAATTCGTCCGTAATGGAAAAATATATATAATAAATTAATTATATAATACTTTTTTAAATATTATTCTTAAAAAAAATATTGTGCAAATCCACAGATCATAATTAATTTTTATGTTTAATTTCAAGTCAAAATACTGAATAGTTTTTTTGTAAAGCGCGAAACAAAATGTAATTTGTGTAGACTAGTATAGGATTCACTTCCCTCATCCTAATAATTAAATGTTTTGACGCATATAATGGTACATAAAAATGTAAACAGAAGCATCTAAAATCGACGTGTAATCTTTTAACTCACTTCTGACTTTCATCACTTGCGATAGTTCATAGGAAACGATGTTGTAAAATACATATATATATATATATACATATATATATATGTATATATATATATATATATATATATATTTGGATGTGCAAATCTCAAAACATTCTTCTATCTTATACATCTTAATATTTCAAAAAGTAGTTACACATGTTAATACTTCAATATTATTAGTTCAATACTATACCAAGTTTCATTTTCTTCTTAAATTTCTGCTTCAGTCAATTAAACGGACTAAAAATGAGTTAATCTATATCATGATATTTGTTAAAATTAAGAGTTTTTCCTTATTCTGTTGTTATCAGCCACTTGCGAATAGCCGGCTTAGCAGGAAGCGGGTTCCTGCCGCTACACGAACAGCCGATTGACAATAGAACTACGAAAAATCAAGAAAAGTATGCGAAAGTCGCTATCACAGAGCCCCTTTGCCACGCAATATTTCCAAATTCAAGGAGGATCTGTTGGCCATATCCACAATTATGCACAAAAAATTTGGTTCAATTGTATGCATAATTTTATACACTTTTCGATGGTACAATAAGGAAAATGCCCCAAATATCACTAAATATAATTACAGCGCCCCCCCCCCCCCTTCAGGCAGAATTTTTCAAATTCAGGGAGGACTTGCATGCCATAGTAAGAATCATACACAAAAAATTTGGTTCAATTCTATGCATAACTTCATACACTTATTGTACAATATGTGTGTACAGTACACTTATGGTACAATAATGAAAATGGCGCAAACATCCCAATTATAGCGCCCTCTTCTAGAGGATTTTTTTCAATTTCAGGAAGGACATACCGACCATAGCCTTACACATACACAACAAATTTGGTTCAGTTCTATGCATCATTTTATGCAGTTTTCGATGGTACATTAATGAAAATGGCACAGACATCGCTATACAGCGCCCCCTTCCGGCAATTTCTTTTCAAATTCAGGGAGGACTTGCTTGCCGTAGCCCGAAATATGCACAAAAAAATTGGTTCAGCTATATGCATAACTTCACGTTCAATTTCATACACTTTTCGACTGCACAATAATGAAAATCTTACAGGCATCGCAATTACCGCACCCTCTTCCGGCAGAATTTTTCCAAATTCAGGGAGGACGTTTGTGCATGACTAAAACAAACACAAAAAATTTGGTTCAATTCTATGCATAACTTCATACACTTTTCGATGTTACGATATTCAAAATGGCACAAAAATCACACAAAAATCGCTATTACACCCTAGCGGCGAAAGTTTCCCAAATTAAGGTTATGAACCGCTTGCTATAGCCATGAACTTAAAAAAAAATGTTGGTTCAATTCTATGTATAACTTCATACACTTTTCGATGGTACAATATTCAAAATCGCAAAAAAAATCGCTATTACAGCGCCCTGCGCCGGCGAAGTTTTTCCAAATTCAGGGAGGACCTGCTTGCTATAATCAAATAATTAAAAAAAAATTGGTTCAATTCTATGTGTATTTTCATACACTTTTCGATAGTACAATATTCAAAATGGCACAAAAATCCCTATTACAGCCTCCTGGCTAATTTTTTTTCCAAATTCAGTGGGGGCCTACTTGCCATAGCCGAACACTTACAATAAAAATTTTATTCAATTCTGTGCATAACTTCATACACTTTTTGAATGTACAATGGCGACAGACAGACGGACACATGGACACACGGGCAGTCGGACACTCAGACAAACAGACATTTTCTATAAACATGTTTTTTGGTATCTCTGACCCCTAAAACGTGTAAATATGTCAAAACCCGGAAGTTGAAAAAAAATTTCGATCACAATACTTTCTTCTATTGAAGATAAAAGAAAGTAAAAAGGATAGTATTTTATTACTAATTTTGCGTTGCGTCATTGTTCATATACATTAAATTGTGCTATCTGTCAGGGAGCTAGAGAAATCCTAATAAGAATGTCACTTCACAACTGTGTGTATAGAAAGTTTGATTGTCCAGAATTGTTTTCGTAAATCTTCGTATATATAGGTGCTTTTACCAGTTAGAGGAAAGATAATTCTTAGAAAGAATGTCTGGTTACAACTGGGTGTATAGAAAGTTCGCATCTCTAGATTTGAAAAAACATAAGACAGTAGTCATAATTCAGAACAAAAAAGGCGCAAATATTACACAATTTAAATCCATCGGCATGTATCAGTATTTTGTGCTTACTTACGGTACGTTTATTTCTATCCTACTAAGAAGTGCAATTTTAAGTTAATATTTCGGTCCTCCAATTGCTGTTTCCACAAAAATCTACCACGCGTTTGTTGAGGATATTTCACAGAAAATAAAACATGGATTATTATAGGATTATACATGAAATTATGCCTCATTCGGGTAAAGTAACATAATTTTCTAAGCATAAAATAACTTTTGAAAAAAGTGTATTTTAAAAATTATATTACATTTAACAGTGAACAAAACAATATCGGAAACTTTTGTCTTTAAAAGGTCGATATATAAAAACCTCAAATCTTATAGTTAAATATGCCTCCAGCAATTAAGATAAAAGGGTCTATTTTAATATTTCTTTTATGGTGAAATTTATACTTTTAGTAACTATTGATCCTTGAGATGAAAATTATACAGAATTTCAAGTGTGAATAAATACCTGATAACATAAATATTTATAAGAGAGTTCAAATTATCCACGTGGAGCTTATAATTATATGCATAGTCACACATTTCCTCTGATATGATATTTAGTTGTAAGTTTCGTCTTCCGATAAAGCAATAGTTTAATTTTAAAAAGATATCTCAATTTCTTCAAATATTGTTTTAAAAATTTGGAAAATAGTTTTATTCTTAAGATAAAAATATTATTTTGGATTTAATCTATATAAATCTCCTAATATCTTAAAGATTAAAATGATGTATCCAGAAAACTGCCTTTAGATATTACTTAATTTGAATAATTGCTTCCAGGTTTCTTTGAAAATTACGCTTAAACATCTATATATAACGTGTTACTTTTCATGAAAATGGATTAACATAAGACATTTTAAATGCATCGTTTTACTTATGACGTAAGTTCCGGAAAAGTTTTGTGTCTCTTTTTTTTAATATTGATATAAATATAGTTATTGACGGCCTATAAACGCCAACATAAAGCAAAGAAACAAGAGTAACTGCGAATTTCCAGCTGTCTCAAGCCGTTCTAAAAATGAATTGTTAAAAATTTCAAATGTTAGAAAACAAGAATATTCAACAGACGATGATAAGAATCATAATTAAATTCCCTTCCAAGATTTCCAGATAAGGATTTTTTTTTTTTTTTAAGTGAATATGTATAAGTGTTTAGAGTAACTAGCAGAGTACAGAGAAAGCTCGGAATAATGTGATTGGATTAAAAGCATTCAGTGAAACTGTAGGCTACATGAAATTTGCTCAGAGTTTCTATGCAAATGTAGTGTGTGACAGATCTGAGATACTGCTGAAAAGAACATTGGGACACATGAAATATTAGGTTGTAATGAAAGTTTTCCGCGAAATTACCATTACATAATGCTAATTATACTATACAGGGTGCAATATGTTATCTATCGCCGACTATTAATTTCTCAACCGTTGATCGTAGGCATATAGTTTCAATTACAAAAACGTTTCAAATGAGCTAAATATTCATGATGTGGCATTATTTAAAGTAAAAAATCAATTTTATAAAAATTACGATAACTAACTTTTTATACGGTCCCCCAGTCCCTATAGTTATATTTAGTAAATGTTTACTCATATCATAACAGATATAACACAAAAAGTTTGACATCTGTACGACAAAAAATTACCCAGATATTAAATTTCAAAGTTTGACATTTTTGCACATGATTTTGTCTTTCATTGAGAGATCACTTAAAAGATGAATTAAAGTAATTCGAGATCAAAATCAGAGTACAATGTCCTTTTTACGTCGAAACCACATTTAGCCGGAATCACCAAATCGGGGAATCACCAACGAGGGTTATTTCATCTGAAAATTTGAGCTAACTTTTAAGGGTCGAACGACATTCAAAAGTACCGATGATACCGGCTAAATGTGGCTTCGCCGTAAAAAGGACATTGCACCCTGATTTTGATCTCGAATTACTTTAATTCATCTTTTAACTGATCCCTCAATGAAAGACAAAATCATGTGCAAAAATTTCAAACTTTGAAATTTAATAACTGTGTCATTTTTTGTAGTACAGATGTCAAACTTTTTTGTGTTATATCTCTTATAAAATGTATAAAATTTTACTATATATAACTATAGGGACTGGGGACCGTATAAAAAGTTAGTTTTCGTAATTTTTATCAAATTGATTTTTGACTTTAAATAATGCCACAACATGAATATTTATCTCATTTGAAACGTTTTTGTAATTGGAACTATATGTCTACGATCAACGGTTGAGAAATTAAAGGTCGGCGATAGATAACATATTGCACCCTGTATATAATTAACTATAATTTTAATTTTATATATAACCACCATTGACATTCTGTAGCTGACTTTTTGCAACAGAACTGGAAGTAAATGATGGTTCTAATCTGGTTGCCCGATAGTTCGATAGTTAAATTTCATACACCCTGTACTTAATTATAACATTTTTTTTATATTTTTTTTTTTACAAATTTCACAACGCAGTTTTATAAAGCACGTCATTTTCTTTCACATGCCAAAAATCGTTAGACAAAATATGAGCAAGCACGTCAACGCGAACTGTATGCACAGACCGTATTATCTGTCGCGAGAAACTTTCGTTACAACGTGATACAACAAGAAAGACGCTGTACATTAAGGCACGTAATCACAGTGGCTTTACCATATTTCAGTTTGTTATAAATCTTTAAAAATAGGCATAATTAAGAGCCATAATTCTTTTAAATGTTAAATAAAACATACATATATATATATATTTTGTTTTTTTGAAGCATTTGATTGCTTTTCATTAAAATGCCAACGTTTGTTACCTTCACATTTTTGTAATATCCTAATACAGTAACTTAACAAATTTGGTATGTCTAAAATAATAAAGCTACTATTATTCATCCCAATACATTTTACACTGCTTCAGAAAAATTATCTCGAAACTCCAAAAGTTATTTTACTCCTAGATAGTTGGCCACCTTACCAAATATTGGGGTAAGAGGCCGAATTGTAAGCGTTTAAAAAAACTAAATTTTCGGTGTTTTGCATAATATCTGTGAAATTAATTAAATTTTTAAATCATACATAAAAGTATCAACTTTAACGAAAAAATAATGAATAAAAAATAAATGAACAGGAGATTAAAAAGAAATAAGTAGAAAACTACGGCATCTTGACATAATATACCCTATATATTTTAAGTCGTTACAGACATTGCTTTGATATTTAAATATTTTCGTTGATACTACTTAGTTATCCCGTCGACTAATTTCGCCAAATTATACAAATTGACTAATTTTTTATTTTAAATAACGAAAGAAAAATAAATTATTATAATATTAATAAAAATGTAAACAAAACTTCGAAATAAAAATCACTTGATGACGTAAACACGTGTTACTTGCTTCAAGTTAAGTGAATTTGACATTTGCGATCAACCATTATTGGCAATTAATTTTACAGTTTGGTGATAGATTTTGGTCGGTGGAATAGCTAAGTAGTAACTTTTCGTTTTAGAATGCAAATTTCTCAGTCATTTTTATCCTTTTACTTTAGAGAAAATCACTAATTTATTTTTATTTATAAAGCTGTTTCTATTATTTTTTCAAATTCATAGAGCAGTTTTTATTCTGTAGCCAAAAGAATTAATTTGAATTTTTTTCGTTGCTAGAGTAATGGATAAAAAGTTAGATATTTTGAGGTTTAGACGACAAAGACACCGCCAAATTAGAAAAATATGAAATATGTCATGAACTGTTTGATTTATAAGAATTTACTTGGTACCATTCGATTCAGCATACAAAAATACATTAAAATATGCTAACATTTGACGCATAATTGTAATATCCGATTTTTTAAGGATTTTTTCCCCTCTCTTTGCAAAAACCCTGTTATGGGTGAGGCTTTAGAAAATCCTTTCTTAGCGGAAATCTGTGTCATAAGACGTATTTTTACCACGATTCTCAAGATTTTAGGTTCAGTAGTTTGCGCTGTGCGTCAATTGGTACCTTAATCCAGACTTTATTTTATATACTATATAGATGTACCATTTGGCGGTGACTCGGTGATCAAAAATTAGTCCAATATCATTTGAAATGTTACAGAGGAGAAAATACGAATAAAGATGAAGAAGAATTGACGAATTACAAAAGACTTGTAATTTTTTTTCCCCAAAATGTTGAATTTTTCGATAGTAATAACGAGTTATTGCATAAATTTCCTTAAAAAATACCTTCATTTCTTAGATTTCGAAGTTGTGAACAATAGATAATATTTGCTTTAAAAAATGGATAATATTTTTTGATCTGAGTTCGAGTTTATAAGTATAACATTCCTTCGGAATTAAGATGAAAACATTTAAAAATTATGAAATTATTTTACAATATGTATGTGCGGAAGAAATCCACACTAAAATTTATGTACTTGATTCCATTTTTAAAATATTAACTGATATCTATATCAGTTACAATTGAATATAAAAATGTAAATATAATATATATATATATATATATATATATATATATATATATATATATATATATATATATATATATATATATATATATATATATATATATCGTTCACTTAAAAAAACACCATTTGTGAGAACATCCTCAAGCTAATGTCACGCTTATGCATTTTTGTCTTAAAATCACATTGTTTGGTGACAAAAGTAAAATAAAAATCGTAATGAAACAAATAATAATTACACAAATGACTCACAATTACATCTGCTTGTTTCTTCTATAAGTCACGAGATGGGGCAGTTAGATACAAAAAAGGGTCATAAGAAAATCATCTAATCAAATTTTCAGATTCATTTCTATAATCAAACGCAAGCTATAAAGAGGCAAATATTGCATATCAATTGTAATCTTTCTCATTAAATTAATTTTAAGCATTACAAATATTTCTATCAGATTTAAATTAAATTATAAATATTTCTTTCAGGTTTAAATTTAACCTGGTTAACATTATCCCTCATTTAAATGTTTTTTTTTTTTTTTTTTTTTTTTTTTTTTTTTTTTTACAATATTAGTAATTATTTTCTTCATTTATTTGCAAGGTGTTTGTATTATTTTCTGACTGATTAAGCGATTTCAATTCATTTGTCGCCAAAAAATAACCTCTGGCAACCTTTTCTTTCAAAATAACAATAAAATGCGAAATTTATTACCAAACATGATAGTTATCCCTCTATATTTCACTCATAAACCACCCCGGGAATATTTCCTATCGAAAGATACTTTGTGCAAAAAAATCCACCGGTTAGCAGTCGTAGGGCTTACTGCTTTATAATACATATAATAATGGAGAAATTATTTTACAGTATTATCACGAGAGTAGTCACGTCTTTTTTTAGAACACTAAAAGTCGGGGGTGGGGGAGCATTAGGTCCAGCTGCCGACATTCCCGTTTAACAACAAAAAAAAAAAAAAAAAAAAAAAAAAAAAAAACAGAAGAAAATTGCCGGTGTTATTAGATGATCGAAAACTGAGAAAATAAAGGGGAAATATTCTTTGAATGCGAAAAGATACATGTAATAGCAATTAGCATGTACTTACTTTGCGTACATATTCAGTTCGAATTTAAATAAATGTTTTTTTTTTATGTGTAAAAATGATAAAAATTATTATATAAATTGACTGAATGCGTAAAGATAGATTGAATTACGATTTCGAACAAATTTTCGGTTATAAATTTGAAATCGTAATAGATATATAATTTGGGAAGGATAGCACCACAGTTACGTTCTTTCTAATAATTCTCCGGCAACAGGATACAATTGAAGTTGCACAAATACGTCTTACAACATTCATTTATGTAATTTAAATAAATATTCAATCAAATAAAAATATACGAACTTATTTCAGGGAAGCATTGTCCTTTTATCAGTCTTCTGGGTACGAACACAGTATATATGAAGTAAATAACAAATAATAATTTAATCAATATATATATTTTATTTCAATAAATTTCCCACTGTATATTTTAAACACAGGTAAGGATAAATTATTTAAAAGAACAAAACAGTCGAAAGGTTAATTTTTATTGTACCCATCACTTAATTAAAATAAATATCCATTTATACATTAGGGTAGTGCGAAAAATGTCAAGTAGATTTTTCCGAGTCGCTATAGTGCGTAAACGTTACTATTCCTAAATACAAATGAAACAAACAAAAAAAAAATCTTCAAATCGGACTTTATCTTCCGATCGCGCAAACCGCTTAAAAATTAATAAAAAAATTAAATTTTCCGATTTTTTTCAGAATTTAAAATTTTTTTACGTATATATATATATGTATTATTGCTATAGTGAAAAATATTTGCAGACTGTACTGTTTAATAATAATAATGATAATAAAATGCTTTTAGAGAATATCTTCCCATCGCTCAAGCTCAATAAAATTTTTAATCAATTTGAAAAATCAATTGGTATTTCCTGTAAATGAACGAAACTCATTCATTGCTCACCCAGAAAACCTACTGATGGCAATGGTCTTTGATAAGGAGAGGCACATAAGAGAGCTAGGACTAATAAGGGTGTTAAAACCCAGGCAGACTGTTTCAAAATGTAAAGGCATCTGAAACTTTATCACTCCTACTTGAAACATCTACAGACATACAGGATTAGTTGATTGGAGTGTATCAAAATTATCTTCTCCACCTCTTTTTCGGAGAGTAACCAATGCAAAAATACATTCCGTTGTTCAATCATGTTATATCACAGACTGGGATACTAAAACATTTCTCTGCCACGCACAATCTGTTGAGCGGTGTGTCAGTTTAGTAACGGAAGAATCGCTTAAGTTATGTGTGTTGATGAATTTATCTGGGCCACACTGAAATCAAGGTCCATGATACCAGATTTTACCACCAAATCGCCGTACAGGGTTGCGTCTAAAAGCCCTACTTAAACAAATGAAATAACAAACTATGTATTTAAGTAATGTAACTAGCAAACACCATCCTTGGTTGGAAGGTGGGAAGCGTGTGGGTGGAACTCGAATGTCAGCCACTTCTCCCTTGTGATATCTTGTTTGTTTAATTATTATCAAATATCTAAGCAATCAAAGAGCTGCACAATTTATATGCAAATGTTAACATTGGAACGCAAAGTGACCTGAGGTGATTATTTTTTTTTATTCATCAAAATCACTCAAAATTGATTTTTTGCAGAATTTTTTTAGCTTGCGCGATCGGAAGATATTCTCTAAATGAGATTTATTATTAAAATTATTATTAAATAGTACAACCTGTAAATATTTTTCATTATAGCGATAATATATATATCTATATATATATACCTAAAAAAAAAAAAAAAAAAAAAAAAAAAAAAAAAAAAAAAAAACCTTAATTCTGAAAAAATCAGAAATTTATTATTTTTTTTTTATTTCTAGGCGGTTTGCGCGATCGGAAAATAAAGTCCGATTTGAAACAAAATTTCAGTTTATTTTCTTTCTTTCTTTTTTCTTTCTTTTTTTTTTTTGTATTTTTTTTGTATTTTTTGTATTTTTTTTATTGCAACTTTTTTCCGCACTATAGCAACACATAAATATCTTACAATACATATCAAAATAATTGAAACAAGAATGCAGCAAATTCTCTCTGAAATTATAAACATGCAGTAATAGCTTAATTTGAACGAATTTTCATATGCAGATAATAAATTTAGAATGCTCCTCGGTTCTCTTTGGACCCATACATATGTTTCAGCTTGAGTTATCCAAAAGTTACTCATCACAATTTTTTAATATTTCATGACTTTTTCTTATTTGTTTTTAACTAACATATACTACAATCTTAAATTAATGGGACTTTTAGTTGTAACGCAAGAAAAAAAGAACTCTTTAATGTGTCCCTCGGCTCTATTTTGTTCAAGCATAAAAATACATTCGTATAGTTTTTTGAAAACGTCGCCATTGTTTTATTTCTGCTAAGTATCTGCGGAAAGTTAAAAGGGGTGAGGGATGAATTATCTGGGAGGGAATGAAGTTATGAGACATCTGGCGCCAGCCAAGTCATAGTGAGATTTTTTTTTTCTTTTTTTTGTTATTTTTCTCTGAGTTAGAAAAAAAAAGTTTACCTTTTAGAATCAGTTTGAATACTTATTTGAGTAGAATGGTAGTGTATGTTTTATTTATCCGTTATATGAAAATTTTATTTCTACTTATTGGAAGGCTATAGAGAAGATGAAAATATACTGAACTAGATGTGTGTGAAGTTGTATCGGAGGAATAGAATCATATACCTATAATTCTTCTTCATCTGATGAAGAAAAAGAGACTAAACATAAATTATTTGAGACAATGAAGGCCATAGATGTAAAAATAAAATGACATGCAAAGCCATATCAGAGTGCTGGTCCATTAGAAAGCAGTAATATTTTAAAAATAAGCACTGGTCCAACTCTATTTTCAACAGCACTGATAGAAGACCAATATTGCGATTTAGAACTGCTTTTTTATCATAATTTGAAAACCATAATTATACATTATATGAATTTAGAAGGTAAACGTATTTATGGAGCAAATTGTTGAGATCTACATATAGTAGATTTGGATGCATACATAGGCCTTTTATTACTCGCAGGTGTGTACAAATCAAGCAATGAATTACCAAATAGTCTATAGGTTGAATTCAAGAGAAGACATTCGTTTAGAGCTACTATGTCTCTAAAGAAATTCAAAATAATATCTTTAGTTATTCGATTTGATGACCTTGAAACTGTAAAGAAGAGAAGATTAAATAACACATTTCGGAAATTTGGGAATTATGAGATAAAGATAAATGTATAGAACTTTTACCCAATCTTTTCAATTTAGAACTAGTATATGTAACGGCGGACGAACAACGTATTGTTTTTAGAGGCAATAACCCTTTTTTGGCAATACATGCCTAGAAAATCTGCCCCTGTGGTAAAATATTCGAGATTTTGTACAATAATGACAATTGCTATATGTGGAATATCCAGCCACATTTAGAAAACAACCAGGAAATGCACCCGAAAGAAACCAGGGATTGAGCTTAGTTTTGCTCGGTTGGAAATTATTCCGGTACAATAAGGGCAACTACTTTTTGGATTCCTACCGGAAAACTGGCATTATTTCTTTTACAGTGTACAGTTGAAAATTTGCGTTTAATAAAGATACAACGCTTGTGTCTTACATTCCCGAAAAATAAAAATAAATGTGGTGCTCTCCAAAGCACATTGTATAAGAATGAGAAAATCGAACAATGTAGTCAACGAAAACAGGAGATATCATTGATTATAATAAATCCAAAGAAGCAGTTCATACGCAGGAAAAATGGTAGCTACCCACACCAAAAAAGGAAGACAAACCGCTGGCCATTTGTTCCATTTTACAATATTTTAGACATAGCTGCATAAAATGCTTTTGTACTTTATTGGAAAATAAATAAATCATAGAAGAAAGACTGTTCTTACAGACGAAGAATTTTTTTGTAAAACTTGGACGAAAAACTTGTAAAAAAGAATATGGAGACAAGAGAAAATCTTCCAAGGAGGCAAGGAGAAAAACGAATTGTTCAACGTAAAAAACAAATCCGCAAAGAAATTATTGGCACTTCAGCTGACTTGGAAATTGATAAGGATCGAGGAAGATGTCACCTTTGTAAAACAACGGACAATAAATGTAATTTTTAGTGTATAACAAACCAATGCTTTACATGCAACAAGCAATTGAATACAGTTTGCCGTAACTGTTATAAGGAATAGTTACTTTTGAATACTATAAGGATTTGTTTGGGTTTTTAAAATGGACCTGTGAACAAGATTTTTGCAAGCACTTTTTACTTTTATTTCCTCTTTTACTGTCATAATTTATTTAGTGTGTCAACAGTTATTAAAATAATGAATTATATTACTTGTTGATTGCCGAATTTAAGCTCAAACGTGCTTGGGTCTTTTTAGATCCGATGGACCAGTTCGTAGGTACTGCACAAGGAGAGTCCTAAGGTTAAATCTTGAGATAGATAAATCAGTTTGGGGAACAAAAACTGCCAACATTGATTTTGATGGCGATTCAGCACTAGGCGCCAATGACAGATAAAAACACGCAATAATTTAATTAAAACAACCA
This sequence comes from Maratus speciosus, assembly GCA_963932465.1. NCBI lineage: Eukaryota > Metazoa > Arthropoda > Arachnida > Araneae > Salticidae > Maratus > Maratus speciosus. The sequence continues at coordinate 186,679,139 of OZ010800.1, forward strand.
TTAAATCGTTGTTTCGTGATAATATTTCCTAAAATAATAATAAGTGTAAGAAAAGTTTATCTGAAATAATAAATATGCAGCAATGAATTAATTTGAATGAATATGCACTTTTAGAATGAAAACATTATTTATGAAAAGAATTTTTTACATCTAAACGCCAACAAAGTTGATTTTGTTAGGCCCCGGAACTAGGCGATCTTAGAATTTGAACAAAAAAAGAGTTGTTGTGGCACTGATAAAAAATATGTTTTTATATTCACTGTAAAAAAAAATAGAAAAGCTCTTACCCAGTCATTTTAATTATAGTATTAACATTAGCTGAATTAATCAAAAAAGAAGACTTTTATTTGATAACTTCTAATCTAAATTAGAAAATTCGAATTGTTTAGCACATTCTACACACAAATGATACGAATGTTGATTGCAGATATAGAAATTACATTACAGACAATAATGTTTTGTTTTTCGATTTTAATGTGTTGTGCAAAAACTACATCTTTTAGATTTATGAGGTTGGATAATTTGTTTTTCTAGTTCCTCACAAAATTCTCTTGTTTTTATTTTCAAAGGGTTTTGGCGATGTTATCGTTTTCCCTCTTTCATTTATACGTTTCTTTATGATATCGAATGTTCCTTCAAAAAATACCGACGAATTACCTTTTTTCACATTATTTAAAAAAATAATTTTTAGAATGTATTCCAATATTCATCAGTGAAAAAAAAAGTAAGCGGCCATCTATTGCTTTTGCTTGTGACGGAAGGGAACCCTTTCATTTTGTCAACTACATCAACGCTTCTTTTTGCATGAGTAAAATGTATATTTGGTTATTATGTCTGTTTTAATTTGTTGTGAATTGTCTGTCGGAGGGTCAATATACAGGGGAGAGTAGTACACAGTGAGACATGGTACTCAATGAGACAGCAGCCACTTTGACATATAGTTGAACATTTTCTCCAAGCTAGCGCACACACACTTAACGACCTAATCTTAAGCAACATGTTGATGTAGTTTTGGTACTTCAGTTACGCGTCCGACAAAATAATAAATAATTCTTTATTTTGTAGTGGTTAAAGTTACATAAACGTCTATTTTAAAGTTTATTTTCTTCAATATGACATATATTTACTTAACCAAACCTAATAATAACCAAACCATACTATTTCAACAAAACGACATAACCTTTTTAAAGCAATGTAATTGATGTAACAGATGCGGCATCCATTTTGCAAAGTACACAGTGAGACACACAGTTATGGTACACAGTGAGACGTGTCTTATTGTGTACATAGTATGCGGTTCAGATGTTTAACAAAATTATTCATTAATAAAATAATGTTTCTCTCTCTCTCTCTTTGTGTGTGTGTGTGTGGGCGTACAATGGCTATGGAAAGCTACAAAACGTAAGAGAATTGAAAATTTGAATGAAGGTAGCCAAAGGTCTCCCATTTCCACCCGAGGCTCATATTTTTAATATTTTGAAAATCTACACATATTACTTCGAAATCATAAACTGCAGAAAATTATTGATTGAGTGTAAAAATGCATAATTTATCAAAGTATATACATTGTCTCACTGTATTCCACTTGTGGTACACAGTGAGACAATTTCTGACACTCCGTTATGCTGCTTCTGTGCTTTTATAAATAACTCTTTAAAACCATTTATACATTAATGTGTAACGTATTTGTGTTGCTTAAATAGGTAGAATTTTTTTTCAAAAGAAGAAAAATCACCGCCATTCGTTAAGTAATAATAAAATTCGTTTCGCTGTGTACTACACTCCCCTATTATGTAGTGCGTCTCATAAGTATATGGACAAGCGATTTTTTAAAATAACAGCTCAGAATATGAAGCCATAATCAAGAAAAAAATAATAAGCATATGGAATCATTATTTATGGTTGTTACAACAACGAAATACAGTATAGGTTTTAAAGAATTTTTGGAAAAAAATTAAATTTAAAATAAGCTGTCCCAAAAATGTATGGACAATGAAGAGAATTGCTTTTATTTCCAGCGTATCAAAAGAAATTGTATTTGCTGCGTTCTTTACATGTGAAGTACCCACTGCGAAATATAAAATCACTGCTCATTCTTCAATTATAGAATAGTGGAAAAATGCCTCGCAACGTTCAATTCTCTGCTGCCGATATAGCTAAAATTTGGCATTTAAAGACTCAAATGTTAAAATTACTGATATTGATAAACACATAAAGAGTAATAGATACGGAATTTATGAAATTTTATCAAAAAGTGACAATGCGATTTCAAAACAACGTTCAGGTCGACCAAAAAATGCAACTCTATGACAAGCCAGTGAGATTTTTCGAGCAGTTTCAATCCAAAAGAAGTTTGTTCGTGAAATTTCGAAGACTTTAGCGTTTCCTATTACGAGATCTATTGTTCACCGTTGCATACAGGTATGAAAAGTTCATAAATCTCGCAGAACGTGCGCGGAATCTATGCTGAAAGGGCACCATAAAAATGCACGCGTTCTTTGAACTAAAAAACACAAGCCTTGGGAACATGAATTGTTAAGTGTTTCTTCAGTGACGAAAACAAAACCAATTTGGATGGCCAGGGTGGCTGGGTATGCCATCGGCGTGATCTGCGACTTGAATCTCGGGTGTTTTTTAGTCGACAACAAGGAGGGGATTATCTCATCGTGTGGGGCGCGATTTGTTTCAATGGAATAATGGATGTTGCTTTTCTTAATGGTCGACAGTGCTCTGAGGATTAATAAAATCTCCTTAAAAGCAATCTACTTCCATTTGGAAACATTTTAGGAAGGGAAAACTGAAAATCCCAAGAAAACAATGCGTCGATTCACACCTGCCACTCAACAACAGATTGGTTTACGCAGAATCAAGTGACTGTTATAGACTTGCCATACCTAAGACTATAGACTAGCCCAGACCTAAATTCATATGAAATCCTTTGGGGAATACTTGCACGAGATTTAAATGGTCATGGTCGACAGTTTTCTACTATTCAGGAATTAAAACAACAAGTAGAGAAGAATTGGGTCTCTTTACAGCCACACATTCTCCAAACACTATTTTGACCATACTTGATAAGGTTTTCATGATAATTCAAAGGAACGGATCGAAAATTTGAATTTAAATGCAAAATTTTCGAAAAGTCCATATATTTTTGGGACAGCCTATTTTGATTTTTATTTTTTTACAAACATTCTGTAAAACATATACTGTATTTCTTTGTTGTCACAAACTTGTATTATGATTACATATGCTTATTATTTTTTTCGTGATTATGGCTTCATTTTTTGAACTTTTATTTCAAAAAATCGCATGTCCATATACTTTTGGGACGGGCTATAGAAATAGGTAATACGGAGGCATTTGTTTTTTAAACATAAGACACGTTATGTTCAAACATGTTATGTTATGTCTCTGTAAAATCCAAACGTGCTTGATAAATCTTGCCTGCTTTTAGTCGGCAAACAATCTGTGGGTATTTATTTATCTATTTTTTTTTCTTAATGTCCCAATCATTGCAAGATTATTATCCTCTAAAAGTGATTTTGATAATGATACTAGAAAACTAGTGGAGTTGTAAATTGAGACATTTTTTTCCGGTTCCTGATATAGGTCTTATAAGATATATTTTACTATATCAGATAGTGAATTGCTCAAAACAAAGGCTCCGTTTGGTTGAATTATAAAATACATAATTTAGTAAACATTCGATTCCAGCCGTTGCTGTCTTTTCCAGGTAATGTGTGCATATTCGTTCGTATATCTCTACAAACCAAATAAAAAACACAAAATTAGATAAGTTTGAAAATGCATGCCGCACCGGAAACGCTCTTCTATCAGTTATCGATATTAGACGGTACTGCAACAGAATTTTTTTTGTGCATTTCTGTAAATCAGCTATAATTCCCATGCACTACACAATCAATAGAAAATATCATGTAGTACATTTTAAATGATCTTTTAAGTTTCATATGTTTAAAGTACCCGAACCCCATTAAAATGCATGGTAAACGACTTTTTCATTATTTCATAATGTAAATGGATTATTTTTCGTGTAACTGTAAAAGAAGTATAAATGGTACTTTCGACACATTCTTTAGAAATCATGGTGCAGTTAATCTCATTGATGTTTATCAATCTCAATATGTTTGAAACAGTATAACATTAATAAAATGTACTGAATCGCTAATGATTTTTTCACAGAAATATTTTGTGTGACCCTCTAAACGAACTATAAATAGTCCAATTTCAAATAACACTATAATTTGAAAACACTCAGTTTTCAATACAGGACATTCAATTGTAAATATTAATAACATATGTGGCACAAGACTCCTATTTATAGATCATAACTCACTTCCAAGACGAACACTGACACTTATAAAGACGAAGACAAAACAGAAATACAGATAATAGCTTTTTTCATAATCGATATTTAGCTTAAAAGCAGCAGTCTTTGACTTTATTTAGATAAAGTCGTTGAATGTTTCCTAAGATTTTTATACTTCATTAAATAATTTATTTAATATCGTCGAAAAGATTCTAATGTTCTTTTACACAGCAGCCGTCGTCGAATTTTTTTCTGCTTTCTATTTATTATTATTTTTTTTTTTTTTTGCATTTCCACTTCACGCAGCTTCGTTACCTTTTTAATCTCGAAGCGGAGGGTAGCGTCGGGAACATTCAGTCCAAATGCAAGTGCTACTTGCGAAATTTCTCACACATATAATATTTAGAAAAGAATTCGAGTATATTTAAGAGAGTTAGAGCATGGCCGTTAGACTGCAGACTGCAGACGATCGAAATACAGACACGTTATTCGAATTCATAAACAGAGTTCAACTATGATCTGAAATTTTTAAAAAATCACAAACATTATAGTGTCGAACGTATCATATCATCATATGTAATGGATAAGGTGTATACAAATGTCTGATTATCTGCCTGAAATTTCAGTAGTCATAGATATTTTTTTTTTCATTTACTACATAGATTTGTTACATGTTAGGAAAAACATTGATCGGGATGTTTTAGGGAAAATTCACAATATGAGAGGATTGGGCCCCTGCTTTTAGTTTATATAAATTTATACTTATTGATAATTATTATTTATTATTGCTGTTTTACAAATTATGGAATCATACTCAAAGAAATTTCTGCTATTTAACTTTCTTTTTCAGTAATTTATAATGATAATATAAAAATAAAGTGCAATTTTACAATCTATACACACTAAAAAAGTAATTTTTACTTCTGCTGTTTCTAACCTATTGTACTAGTAGTAAATACATTTAAAGAAGATATTTTTCCTTTAAAAAGTGGTTTATTTGTTTATTTATCTACAACATAAAATAGTTAAATAGAAATATCTATAACTTTTGCCATGTGCTATTGTACATCTTAACTCTTTCCAACAAAGTTGAAAACGGTTTCTGAATTTGATTTGTCTGTGAATTTACAATTTTAGTCTGCGTTTTTTAAAATTAAAGTAATATTTTCAATGTAACACGATGGTTATAACACAAGCCCGCGACGGTTGTGTTGTTTAAATTTTGATATTGGATTTTTAATTTTTTTTTTTTTTTTTTTTTTTTTTTTTTTTTTTTTTTTTTTTTTTTTTTTTTACCACTGAATCCGAAAATGACCTTCATAGGAGTTCTTACAAATCGTAAATTTCAATGTTAAAGGTAATAAACATTTAAATTTAAAAAATCAAAAAACTCGACTGCGTAAAAAGCGAACTTAATTATTTCCCATCAATGTGAAACAATTTTTTCAATTCCTACTATTAGCTCACATTCTCGCTTTATATATTGCTTGTTCAAATTTTCAATCGTTAATAAAATACTTATTATTCATCCAATAAAGCTCAAATAATGTTTTTAAACTTATACTGGATGACAATTGATGTTAATCCAGTTTTTTCAAATATTAATTCAGTAATTAAAATAAATTAATTAATTTTCAATAATCGAGAGAGGTATTTTACGATTATTTTATCAAGGTATTTTAAGACCGAGAGAGTCCTCTTCCTGATCAAGGCATTTTAAGCGCAACTCAAAAGGAAAGAAGAATGGTAGAAAAAAATTCTCTTATTGACCTAAGTAGGATTTGACATAAAATATTTCTTTTATATTACTTTTTTATATTACATACCTATTTTTTTATTTACTTATATTGATGACTTTTAAGTTGTGTTTAACTGTTAGTTCTTATCTATAAACACTGTTTTGATAAGATCTATTGATGTCTATGATGGTTAGAGTTGCATTAAAGCAGGAGATCCACAATTTCCAGGTTGTATAATATTTTAACGGAGCTTCTGACTGTAAAATAGTCAATGAATCATCGTCTTCATTTTGAAAGACCTATCCAATGACATGCCACTCAATAGTGTGCGTATTTTGTTTTCGTCTGTACCGCCTTTTTGTATTTTACGGACGCCATTTTGAATTTATAAAAATAAAACCTGGCCTATAACCATCGGGCTGTTAAGACGAATCGATAGAAACATCATTCATTAAAATCCCTCCAGCCGTTGGGATGTTTCGAGAGTATAAAGAAATCCACATACACAAATACGCGTGAAACACATAACCCTTCTTTTCAGTCGGGTAAAAAATAGAAACCATCTTATACTGAAAGATACAGGAAATTTTTGTGTTTCTTAATTTTTGAGAACTGATTTTTATATATCTTTTAGAGCTGAATTCGAAAATGACCTTCATTTTTAACCGTCAAGTCAGGACTTTTTGCAAATAGTTAATTTCAAAGTAAAATATAGTAAAATTCTGTTACTATAAAGTAGATGTGATGGTTGTGTTTTTTAAATTTTGATAATTGATTTTTATATTCTTTTTAGCACTAAATCTACCCTATATATACATATAATCCTAATGAATCGAATTGAAACGAATTTATGTAACGATTCTATAAAACGACTGATTAAACAACTGATTACGTTTCACGGCGATTTCTCCTAAAATATGGAATACTTTGCGATGAAATTAACACCAAAAATCCGTGTTGATTCACAGATCTCAAAACTGGTATTAGAATTTTAAAATTCGAATTAGTTTTCGAAATATTAATTTTTTTCTAATTTTAAATATTTTTTTTTCTAATGATGGCAACTCAAATTTTAATCATAACATATATTTTTTTGCATATTTTAGAAAAGGTTATTTTAAATTAATTTGGCGACGAGTTTGGCCTCCCTTAAATATATGCTAAGAAATGCATCATGTTACTTTTATTCAGAATTCAATTTGTATTTCATTATCATTTTGTTTAATACAAAACTTTCATTTAAAATAAATGCTTTTACTTTATTCTTTTTTTAAACGAAACGAAAAGAAAAATATTAGACTCAGATGTCATATACGCAACGGGGTACCTAATTGCCCCCAAAATGGCGTTATTTTACCGGACATGGTAACCCGGCTATTGTTGCTTATTTATTAATAAATGTTTATTTGAATTTATTTTCTTTTTATTTACAAAAAATGTTATAAATTGTTTTGTTCTATAGTTATTATTATTATTTTTTTATTTATTGTTATTTCATTTTAAAAATTACAGAAAATAATTTAAAAATACATATGTAACAGGTATTTGAAAACGAGGTTTTCGCCAAATTGTCGTACAAAAAAAAAAAAAAAAAAAAAAAAAAAAAAAAATCACGCCAAATTCTGTGCGTATGTGACAATGCAACAAATCACGAGATTTAATTTCCACTTCAAAGCAACGTTTTAATGTTATTACTAATCCCATCGACCAATTTTGCCAAATTATATAAATAGCCAAATTATACAAATTGACATTTTTTTTAAAATTTTAAATAACAAAAGAACAAATAAATTAGTATAACATTAATAAAAATACAAATAAAACGTCGAAATAAAAATCACTTGATGGCGTGAACATGTGTAACTTCTTTAAATTCAATTGAATGTGACGTTTACGATCAACCATTATTGGCATTTAATCTTATAGATTGGCGACAGATTTTTGGTCGATGGGATAACCAAGTAGCACCGTTTTAATTTACCACTCGAAAAATAAAAGAATGCTAACTGGCGAGTTAAAAAAAAAAAAAAAAAAAAAAAAAAGCTATTGGCGAGATTTTCACCCGTCTAACATAAAAGTACCAGGAATTTTTTGTGATCATGGCAACTTTTATGTAGTTTTATTCGAAAAAATAATTTTGATTCTTTAATCAAAATGGAAACCTTTCTTATGAAAAGCGAAGGAATCAGCCCGTTGTTTATGGCAGTTACACGACTTGGAGTATTATAATATAAACGAAATAATGGGGATAGAATAATATTCGGCGACTTATTACACCTGTGGCTGGCTAACATTAAAGTACCAAAATGGCCGCCTGGAATATAAAAAGCTAAGGGATCCGCTGGAGCTATTGATGATAGTCACATGACTTAGGCTATTGTTATAGAGATTGTTTCAATTTTAAAAACAGCGCAAAGAATAATATTTCCTAACAATTAAAAATTTATTTTCACGTGACTATTAAAAACAGAAAAAAAAAAAAAAAAAAAAAAAAAAAAAAAAAAAAAAAAAACTTTAAAATTACTATTAAATGAGTACGTGTTAAAGGCAGGAAAATATTGAAAATTATGTCCCGAAAATTGTTTTTATACGGGAATATTAAAAGGGAAAGGAAACTTAAAAATAATAAATACATTAATATCCGTTTAACCCTTTCACGGACAAGGCACTTCTATTCGTAAAATCTTGAAATCAGTGAATGGCACCAGAATTTACAAACAAATTTCGAAATAAAAAAATGCTTTTGTTCACTTACTTGATCACCCGGACTTGATCACCCGACCGGAGCAACAACCAAAGAATGGCATAGGAGGTAACGCTCCGGTGGAAAATCCCCACAACAATCACCGATGTCGGACATCGGAAAGCACCCAAAATAACAGGGAAAAAGGCACATATTCTGACGAACTTACATAGTAAATCGTAAATTTACAAAACAATTGATGTTGCTTTCATCATAATAATAAAAATAAAAACAAAAGTGAAGTGACTTAAATGTATAACAAAAGTTAAGACTATAAATCCTTGTTCAAGATTATGAAGTGTAAATGTTCATAAAAGTTCACTGTTCACTAATGTTCAAATGAGTTCAGTGTTCGAAAGAAAAATGTTCATAAAAGTTTTATATAAGATAAACTAACTTGAAGAAAGATCACCATAATGTTCAGACCTCAAGAGAAAATCACCGCCAACAAAAATGTCAGACAAAGGACAGTTACTATAAATGTCACAATGTTGAGCCTTTGATGTAGTGTCAGAAAACCACGTAATGTCCGTAGCGAACCACTGATGAGTATTAACAGTATGATAGAAGTAAAAAGTTACAAGTGTAAAAATTATCAAAATTTATACCTAATAAATGAGTATTCCCTATTAAGTGCGTTGTACATAGCACACAGTTTTCTATAGCCTGAACGGGTGGTGAGAACGTTTCGAATATTCCATCTCAGTGTACAATTCCTGTTGAATTTAAATGTACAAGGCATTAACGGACAATGTCCAAACAAATAATGTTGTATACTTCCTACTTCACCACAGTTACACCTGTTATCTGGGCGTTTTCCTATTTTAAACAGATACTGTGGAAATGCTCCATGTGAAGAAAGAAAATAACCTATCACCTGGGATTCACATAGAAATAAATCGTTAACCTTGTTTAATATCGCATAAGTATCTCTTCCCTTCTCCGAATTTTCCCAAGAAACCTGCCATTGATCATGTAGAAGTGTTTTAAAATGACGCTTTAAAATAGAAGTTGGTGCAGGAATGCGTAGAACTTTATCATACAGATCATTTATAATAACTGATTTTGCCAACATGTCCGCTCTTTCATTTCCTGGTATTCCAACATGCGATTTTATCCAGCCAATATATATGACTTTATTATGTAACAGGCGCAAAGAGTTGAAGATATTAAAAAGCTGACCGTTAGATGGAAATAAGCGCTGAAGAGCGTAAATTGATGACAAGCTGTCAGTATAAAGATGAAATGAATCATGCGGGGAGTCGATGCACCAACTGATAGCCTCGTCTATCGCAGCCAATTCTGCTTGAAAAACAGAGTTATAGTCATGTAATTTTAATCTCATGTCTAGCATAAAAGAATCCCTATACCAAACCGTAAATGCAGCTCCTACACTGTTCATCATTCGAGAACCGTCAGTATACAGTATCGGATGATTCACCACTGGTACTGTATCAACCACTGGCTTAACAAATTTTATATTTAAGTTTTCAAAGAAGTAAGGATAATTATATGTCCTCAGTTTATTCATAAAATCTTCACCTTTAAAACACATATTGTCAATCAAGACTGTACCATTTCCATAAATGATATTATAACGCTTAGAAGACAAATTCAGTTCTATGTCAAGTGGTGGAGCACCCACCAAAACACACAATGCGTCATTAGAAATCGTACGATATGCCTTTAAGACAGATAGCAGACATAGACGTTGACATGAGAGTAATCTTGTTATTCCATGTTGATTTAAGTCAGGCATCCAGATCTCATGCCCATATGAAATACGTTTCTTCAAGACGGTATTGTACCATATTTTAAGATAAATAGAAGGAAGGCCTCTATCACGGATTCTGGTTTGGCGCATTTTACACGTGAAATCGTTAAGCCTAGTTCTAATCATATCTAGGTGATCCATCCAGCGAAAATTGCTGTCAAGTAGAAATCCCAAATAAAGAATATTGTCCTTTACACTGATACTTTTGCCATTATGTTTAAAAATTGGTCTTCTTTTACTAAGAGTGTGGCTCCCAAACAGCATTGCGGCTGACTTCTCTGCACTAATTTGCAAATGATGTATAGAACAGATATCCGAAAAGTGATTAACACTAGTATTCATTTTATGTTCTAGCGCAGAGCGCGTATCTGCGCCCTCTATAATAACGCTATCATCAGCATAAGAAATAATCAGTAATCCTCTCTGCTTGCAACTCTTTAAAATCCTGTCCGCAACTAGTGTCCAGATAAACGGCCCAAGACATGACCCCTGCGGGCACCCACGGAACACATGAAACCATGTTAATCCATGCGTATATTTAAAACAAATAAGCCTATGACTCATGTAATTTTTAAGTGTAGACTTCTTGTAATCAAAAATAGGTAAGATATTTATGATATCGGCTACAATACGCCAATCCAAAACGTCGAAGGCACCACTGATATCAAAAGAAATCATTGCACAGTATTTATATACTGATAGTGTTTCTCCAATGATATTCTTTAACTCAGAAAGTGCTGTCAAGGTGCTCCGTCTCTCACGAAAGCCATGTTGTCCATCATCAAGATAATTAGAAGACTCCAGCATCGTAATAACTCGAAGTTTTAAAAGTCTTTCATATAACCTACCCATCATAGGGAGAAGAGTAATAGGTCGATACGAATTAATTTTTTCAGCTGTCCTATTACGTTTTCGAAAAAAGATGATCATTCCTCGTTTCCAACATTTTGGGAAGTGACCAAGTAAAAGGCAAGTATTAAATAGCGTCAACATAAGAGTTGTAAATCTGTTACACAAATTTTTAATAATTATTCCATCAATATCGTCCGGTCCTGGAGCTTTATTTATGTCCTGAAGGCGCAGTACATGAAAGAGTTCTTTTTCTTTAAATGGAATAAAATCAGGTGATGAGGAATAATTGAATGAGCTAATGTACTCATAAGGGACAGAAGGTCGATAATCCACGTCAAAATGACCAGACATAAGACTATGTGCTACGCTATCATATGTGTCAAACACAGAAGATTCTTCTAATGTAGTAAAGATCATGTCGTTATGTTTCAGGGTTTTACCTGAGACATGTCTGTATAGAGACCCATAGGCATTATCAGTGCGTTCACAGAATGACAGCCAACCCTGTCGTTTTGCACGACGTAAATTACTTTTGTATTGTCTTCTAGCAGTCAGATATTTATCCTTGTAATCTTCTCTATTCAAATTCTTCCTATAACGCTTATACAAGGCGTTAACTTTGTTTCTTTCAACCCTAAGAATTTCTGTATACCATTTTGCCGTAGGTTTATATGATAATGAACCTCTTTTAAAACAAGCACTCATAATCTCATGCAAAAGGTCATAAAAATTAGCCGTCCAATCTTCTAGTGCATCAGGACTAAAAACTCTACGTAAAGTGTTCATCAACTGAGGAAGATACTCCAAGAGTCTTTTGTTGAAACTATATAAACTCTTGTTTTTTGTTTTATATCTTGTATAAGTCTTAAATGAGGGATCAAGAACAAGGTGAAACCTGATGTAGCGATGATCACTGTATGAAAAGACACTATCATCTACAGACCAACCATCCAAAACCTGTACAATTTCGTTACCGCCCAGCGTAAGATCTGGACGGCCCTTTCGGTTCACTTACTTAATAAAAAAGAAATTTCCATCCCAATATTCTGATGCTAAAGTGGCATTTAAGAATTAAAATTAAGTGGTCCAAAAATGAACCACCGCCCTTGAAGGGGTTAGAGCAGCAAATTTTAGTAATTGTATTATGTCAATCATTTTAAAACACTGTTAAAAAATACCGAGAGACAAAGACTCTGTTTACTTAATTCATTTTATTTTAGCTTCTTTTCAAATGTTTAACTGATCTTCTTTAACCAAACACGAGAACAACCATTGGATGTCTTAACAGCAACTGATTCTACTTTAATTTTTTTGCAATCAAAGGGAATTGAATGGAAACCCGTTTACAGGGAAATCGCTACAGGTTTTTTCAGTATAATTCAATCTTCTCTAATCTTTTTTAAACCGATCAGATTAGCGTGCTTTTAGATTCTACAGTGTCTGAACGGGGGTTGGCGAGCGTAGCTTGCAGGGGTCAGAGCTCCCTAGTCTGAAAATAACATTCAGTTTTAACCATCTCGTCAAAATTTTCACAAATCTTAAATTCCAATGTTAAAAAAAAAAAAAAAAAAAAAAAAAAAAAAAAAAAAATGCAAAAAATCCTGAAGTGATGGTAAAAAATGAAGGCCATTTACGGATTCAGTGCAACAATTATCAAAAGCCAAAAAATATGACACAACTGAAATTTTTTAGGCTTGTGTAATTTGTATAGATGATATACAGGTCTGTAGCATAGAATTTCGGTACATTTCTGCCTATTAATGGAAATTGCTTAAGAGGAGTTTTCAAATGTACTTCCTAACTGAACTATGTTTACCATACTATCTAGTATATACACAAGTAGATAAATCATATACAGTATAATAATTTTCCGACTATAGATGATAATTTTTTAAATTGTGTTTTCAGTTGTGTTATGAGATTTATATTTTCAGTTAAGCATCAACCGTCACAATAATTAACGCTGAAGTTCTATTACGATGTTTTGAAAGTGTTCCCTGAACTATGCCTGACGCATAATTTTTATCTCTTGTTTTTATTTTTTTCTTAAAAGCAGTTGCGGAATGTTCCCTTTGCTGCATTTGTGAAATGTTTCACCCGGGTGAATTTAACGATGTTTTCGTTTTTGTAATGGAAAATCCATCAAATATTTGATTTAAATTTATTAAATTTTAATAATTAATAAAATGAATTATGGAGATTTCTGTATGTCACCAAAAATTTGTGGTCACCAAAAACACCATATTTTAATTCAAACTTAATATAGATTTTCTTATTAATGAATGATGTAATCGGTAAAAATTGCGTTTTACAATTCGAAGCACATTATTCAGAATAGAAATACACAATTTTTTAAACATGAATGTTATATATTTTATCATGTATATATATTAACATGAATTATTTATTTGGCTGTTTATTGAAAAAGCACGGCAGAATTAAACACAGGTAAAGGAACTATTTAACAACTAAATTATTTACCTATCGTATGATTATATTTAAAAATAAATAATTAATGTGTTAATCTCTTCTAACGATCTTCTTATTCTAATATTTGAATCGCCGATAGAAGTTATGAATACGTGAAATTAAAAATTATATTTTACTTCTCTGGATATAAAAATCTCCTGAGGTTTGTGAAAATAAAAGAGTGAAATATTTATACATTGTGAATTATTAGAATTTACTCGTGGACAAGTTTAATAAACATGAATTTATATGCATGTGTATAATATATTATTTTGTTAACAAATTTAAATGAATAAGTTACCGGAATATGTTAAATTTCTTTAAATACGATTTCTGGTAAAGACATATTTATAAAATTTAATGGGTAAAATCTACAGTGGAAATATTTTATGCAGTACAGAAATATTATTCTGCATCATTGAGTGACTATAAGCAAATATGAAATCAATGTATAATAATCAATAAAACACGACATAAATTTAATTAGTTTAAACAAGTAAAAAGTTAATATTAATTTTAGAATTGGAATTTTTTTTCGTAACTAAGTAAAATGAAGAAATATTCTTCTTGTTTTAAAGCTCAATAAAAATGTTATTTCAATTACTGGGTTTTCAATATATTCTTGTCTAACATTCTTTATAGGGTTGATTATTTATATATATATATATATATTTTTTTTTTTTAATTTATTTATTTATTTATTTTTTTGCAATAAAACACCAAACACGTGCAGAAAAATGTCTAATATTTACATTTCATATTGTTTGTACAATTGTAAAATTATTCTCTTATTTACACGACCTCTGCTCTTTATCATTACAAAATATTTAAAAAAAAAGATGCTTTACACATTTGTCATTTTACAAAGATTTTCACCATTTATTTATGTTTTCGCTTATCACTTCTCGAACTAAAAATAGGTTGTTTTGAAAGTTATATTTATACTTTCTTTGTTTCATTGTGTAAGTAAGTTGTTGTTATCTCACTTAATTTACTCCAGGCTGACGGTGATTCTTAATGTGTGATAAGGAAGTTTTAATATTATCTTTATCTTGATGAATAAACAAAGATTTAGGGAACTAAATATCTCAGCATACAGAAACAAATTTCCCGCACACTTTAAATATTGTTCTGTAAAGTTATGAGTGAGAATATATTGTCTGTTCATTAAAAAATATAAATTAAATTTGTTTTTGAATTAGTAGAAAACACCGGTTCGCTTATCGTGTTAGACAAAGTAAGTTCAATGCTACTTATATATATATAGATATTTAAATAATGTATAATTATACTTCTTATTTATTTAATTTAATGTATATAATGGGATTTTTTTAATCTCTTGTTTAAAATATAAAATGCATATCCAAAGGTTCAAACATCCAATTAATTATAATTAATATGTTTGTTAATTACCCAAATTGCTCAAATTGTCACAAAAATTACCCAAGCGGTAGAAGAAAAAGAAAAGTATTGCAAAATTCATTAATTGTGGGGAAAAAGTTGTTATTTCATTCTTCAGAAAAAATCGTGAATATTGCCAGTTGCTCATCGGAAAAAACTCAAATTCCTTTAATCAGTTGCTTTAAAATATTAAGAAGTTCATCTGTAAACCTGGCGCAGCAAGTCCCTTAAGGGATTTTGTGCCATAAAACCTCATACAACCAACCATCATCTGTAAACTGTTGGAAATTCTTCAAACAGTCTTTACAAAAAATCGCAAAATCTGTCGATTGGTAGTTCAGGTTGATTAGGAAAATTAGCATTTCAATTTGTGACTCACTGGCAAATTTCAGAATATTTTTCTACCATTATTTGAAGAAATTCAGAAAATAATTTTGCAAAATCGCGCAAAATAATAAAAATCACTTTCTCGGGGGGGGGGGGGGGGGATCGGAAAGAGTCACATGTCTGTAGAAACATTTAATGAGGAGAACACACGCATTTTTTATTATGCAGCATTTTCCTATTTTGTGAAAGATTCATGAAATCCTGCAAGGTATTGCAAATCCTCCCATTTACTAAATAGAGCTCCCCCCCCCCCCCAAATCATGCCATGTTGGACAGCGCTTATAAATTTCATTAAATGTTTTCCCACAAACCGAAACGCTGATAATTTTATTGTCAGTGTATGTGGATGAATTTCTCCTTTTTGGAAACAGCTTTTTATAATAAGATAGCGCATATTACGTATTTTGAAATTTATTCATTTTAACTTATTGGGAATTAATTAAGAACTTTTCTTTTGATTTAGTAATCTTAATGGTCTTCAGATTTTTAAGTGGAAACTGTTTAGAAATCTATCGGCATGTATCATTTGATAGGGCATAGGGAATGTTATTTTGGGGGGTTTTAACACAAATCGCAATCGTCTGTCAACAAACCGTGATAACTTATTTTCAAATATTTTTTCAGTTATAGGGATCACACAATAAACAATTTAATTAATTTGTAATTCTGACATTGAATTTAAATTTACTTTAATTGAAGCATTGAAAAATCCATTTACTTGTCAACAGAAACATTGTAGTCTTTTCTAACTAAATAGGTTTAAGTTTTTTAGTAGGGGAAGGTGGTGTACCTTGGAGGTGTGTGTACCTTGGAGGCACATTGATTGTGCAGCTATCTTGAGTAATAAATTTAAACTTAAATATTAGTTGCTTGTATTTGTTACTAGAAGCTCATAGGAAGTTGTTCTACTATTGATCAACACACTTGTTGCTGCTGTAAAAACCAAAGTTTGTTTTCAGTATCAAAAAGTTACTTTTCAAGGACATATTCTTTTTCTTCCATAACTGTAAGTATCAACTTTTGTTTTAAACTGATTATCGCAAGTTGAAAAGCATGTTTTCATCTTCATTTATGTATACTTGAAAATGGCTAACTCTTAACATATGAAGATATGGAAGCCATTTTGTAAAACACTTGCTTGTAGTGTACCTTGGAGGTAGATAATGTTGTGTGCCTTGGAGGTACCTTCAAGGTACACACTTGCTAAATTTATTAATAATTAAGAGTAAAAGTTGTTAGAAAGTATTTCTTTACTCTTTAATAACCAATGTGATGGGAAAATAGACCTAAGTCTTAGTGTTAGGCTATTAAATTGCTGAAGTTGTAGGCCTAAATAAAAATTCAAAAGTTCCTGGAGATATTTGTCCGTATACGAAAGCTCAACCACGAAAACAAACTAGACAGAGTCGCTCCAAGAAAAAATATGCATTCTAACTTCTACATCCACAAAACTTCAAATCGAGAAAGATAAAGCTGAGAAGAAAAATAAGAATCCTAAGAAAGAAAAGAAAACTTATAAGAAAGTACCCTTAATAATAATAAAAAAAAACTTAACATTGACTTGGAGTCAGAATCGGAGGAAAATGTAGATGAACCCTCTTACGAAGCGTCTAGTCAGTCAGAAGAAGAATTTGATGATTTGGAAGATCCAGATTTGGAAACCATTAAATCTGGAGTTTTTATTTTGGTACAACTTAGAGGTAAAACTACTGTGAAACACTTTGTAGCAGAGGTATTAGAAGTCACTGACACATTTAAAAAAATTTATTTAAAAAAGGACACAAACTTACAAAACTTCATGAGGGAAAATGAAAATGTTTACGAGTTGGGTAAATCATATGTTGTCTTTAAGATGCCACATCCCATTGCCACAAGAGGTTCCACAAGACAGCTCGAAAAATTATCGTTTGGTATCAACTTAGATCACGAAATAGAACTAAAAGTCTTAGATATAAAGAGGGGGTGTTAAACAGTGGTTGTTTGTATTTGATTAAACTTTATTTTATGGCTAAACTGTTCAAACTTTATTATTTCAGTTACATGAATGATTTTGTGCTTTAAAAAAAATTAAATTTAAACTAATTACTTATATTAGCCTAAAGTAGGCCTTATAATAAATCATATTACTGTAAACAAATAATAAACCATCTTTCTTTCATGCTGTGTAGTTCTTAATCTGTTAAAAACAAATACCTCCAAGGTACACCATACCTACCTCCAAGGTATACCACTGGTGGTGTACCTTGGCTGTATTATAAGCTATTTTTAAAAAAAAAATTATAAAATAGTAAAGAAATATATTTGGACATTTCATAAAAAAATATGTAACAGCCAAGATCCTTAAATTTTTGAAAAAAAAATGTTTTACAGATTTTATAACACTTTTTTTGTAAAAAATCAAAGTTTGAAATTACCTCCCAGGTACACCACCTTCCACTACCTTTTTTCGCGAAAAATCAATCATTAGAATTAAAAACTTTATTTTGTTTAAATTTGCTAATATTTAAAGTTATTTTAGCTAAAATATTGTGATTAAACATTCATTGTAAGATATCTGCTTTTAAAATTTATATTTGTCTCAGCCTTTCCAAGTATTAAGTTTTTCGTGCTTAATTTAAGGGGACGAGTGACCATCACTTTAAATATTACTCAAAGGTACATTATATGCATTATTGCATGCATTTATTACATTTTTTTTTTTTATGTTATTTTTGTGAAAAAAGAGTGGAATTTTACGCGTCGTCTTAGAAATCTCCGAAATGCACCCTGCGCGTTCCATATCAATGAAAATCCCCAATATTTTTTATAAAAGTTTGGTTTTTATATATACCTAAAGCTGTGCATCGAATTTTATATATTTGAATATAAAGATAAAAAAAAATGAAAATTTTCAAAAATTTTCAACAAAATTTCAATTTTTTTTTTTTTTTTTTTTGTAAATTTCACTTTAAATATTACTCAAGGGTACATTATATGAATTATAGCATGCAATTATTATAAAAAAAAAAAATTAAAAAAATGGCATTTTACGCGTCGTCGTAGAAATCTTCGAAATGCCCCCAATGCATTCCATATCAATGAAAATTCCAAATAATTTTTATAAAAGTTTGGTTTATATATATTAATAAAACTGTGCATCGAATTAAGTATATTTGAATATAAAGGTAAAAAGAAAATAAATTAAAAATTTTCGAAAAACTTTCAAACTTTTAAAAAAATTCAATTTTTTTCCTTTTTTTTTGTAAATTTCACTTTAAATATTACTTAAGGGTACATTATATGCATTACAGCATGCATTTATCACAAAAAATTTAAAAAAAAATATATTTGAGAAAAAAATGACATTTTACGTGTCGTCGTAGAAATCTTCGAAATGCCCCCTGCGCGTTCCATATCAATGAAAATCCCCAATATTTTTTATAAAAGTTTGGTTTATATATATAAATAAAACTGTGCATCGGATTTTATATATTTGAATATAAAGATATGGAAAAAAATCAAATTTTTTTTAAATTTTTTCGAAAAAAATTTAAAATTTATTTATTAATTTATTAATTTAATTTTTTTTACCATTTTTTATACCATTTCTAAAAACTCCTTTTTTTCTAATAAATATTTTTTTTGTGATAAATGCATGCCATAATGCATATAATGTATCCTTGAATAATATTTAAAGGGAAATTTACAAAAAATAAAGAATTGTTTTTAAGGCCCCTCGTCCCCTTAACATATATATTTTTTTTGTAATGATTCAATTCTTAAAATTATCATTTCTGTTGCCCTTTTCAGAACAAGGTGTTATTCAGTAGAGCAATTTTAAACTATGAAGCTATAAGGTACACTGTCAAAATAATTACCGCCGGATATTAAACATTTCTATCGTAATCAATATTTAAACAAAACAAAACAAATGTTTTCAGAAAAATTATTTCTGTTGCCTTTTTCAGAAGAAAGTGTTATTCAGTATTTAAATTTTAAAATATGAAGCTATAAAGTACACTGTCAAAATAATTACTGCTGGATATTAAAACATTTCTATCGTAATCGATATGTAAACAAACCAAAAGTTTTCAGAAATTTATATTGCCGTTTTCAGAAGAAAGTGTTTTTCAGCAGAGAAAGTTTCAACTATGAAAGGTACTCTAAAAATAATTACTAATGCTAGATATTAAAACATTAAGAGATATTTCAAGGTAAAATGGACGGTTCGTAATATTTACATAAGGATAGAGTTAAAGATTGCACTGATTAGTTTAAATCGGCAAAAATAGAAAGAACGCATTAAATCTAAGTAAATCAAAAGAAAAGTTAAAAATGGAATCACAACAAATCAGATTAAAAAAGCAAACAATAAATTAACAAAATACATAATAAAGTGTATCCATGGAAACTGTAAACAGCAGACAGCAAATACCTATTTGAGATCGGTGAATACGCGTGACGATATCTGTATATAGACAGGAATGTCTGAACTCCCATTGGATCTCAGTGTTTGCCCATGCGCTGTTTACCAGCATGACGATGATACGCGGAGTAAAAGTTCTTACTCCGTGCGATGACGATTCTCTGACTACGGTGAATCGTTCACTTCAGTGAAAGAAATATGACCGCCCGGAAGAGATTTTAACGCATGCGTAAATATTGCTTTTTACTGGTCTTAACCGAAATTTCGACTTTTCTATTTCAATATATAATATAATCGTTGTTTTGTCGAGTCATTTCAAATTTTATGAAAATAGGAGGTGGTGCAATGCCAATGGGTAAAAGAGATCCAAGTGTGGGTTATGGATGTAACACCCTTTCGAAGATAATGAAGATGATATGCATCTATGAAGTTCACTAAAATATACATTCTGTAGAATGTGCTGTACGAAGAATATTTATTATTCATTTACACGACCACGCAAAATATTTTTGCTAGATAATGGCATATGGGGAAACGTTGTTTACGGCGTATTTTAATTAAGTTAAACTATTTCACATATAATGAAATTGATATACGTTGCTGAGGTTTACGAAAACTTATTTACTGTATAATAGAAAGTGCATAGTATTAACAGGCACACGCAGCAGATTTCGGATACTATACTTTATTGGAATTATTATGCATTATAAATGAGTGTTATAAGTGCATTTTTAAATGTGTATGAGTTTTTAGGTTTAACTAATTTTATGTATTTTACGTTGTGTGAATAAATGCTGTAGATCCTGTACAAAGCCACACAAAAGAATTTGAAAGGGTTTCTGAGTATGAAGAAAAATAGCTTAAAGGTGATTTTAAAACAAGTTATGCTTTTTTACGCTGAACTACATTTGGTATACTAAGATATGTTTACAGAATATAGAAAAAAGGATACACAGGTCCATGCAAAGAATTGGATACATGGCCGTCTATGGATGATAATCTCTGAAAGTGGGATTTCAGCAGTTTTAATCGTGTTTTGGTCTTAGTTAAATTTTAGCTAAATAATGGCATCTATGTAAAGAGCAAGGAACTAAGGAAGTCTATGTGCTGTTTACTAAGTGAAATGGAGTAATGTTACTTAAGAAGAAACTGTATTGGTTACAAGAATAGTCCATGGAATCCCAGTTGCCTAGAGAATTTCTAGTGGTACTACAGATTTTTTTTCTTACAGTGTATAATAAACACACAAGAACATCATATTCCGTGGTAATCCCAGAACATGTGTCTGCTGGTCAAAAAATGTTATACTATGATAATTTTTGTACCTTCCAAATGATACAGAAGGAACACAAAATTGGATCTGCAACTATATATAAATTTTTCATGAAGAAATTATTATAAAAATTTTACATCGTTGTTAAGCCCACCATAACAGCAAAATTACGACAGTGACAGAATCAGTATATAAATCTTTAAATTACTCAATGATGTCGGGCATCGCACTTTTTTCTAAAATCATAACTGTTGATGATTCATAACAGGTGACTCTTCATCATGTCCAAAATGTTACGTTTGTTCCTTTAAATATGACCACAAATAAATAATGGCCAAAAGGTGACTAGAAATGAAAAAAGTTATGCATGTCGTGGTCTTAAGAAGCACAGCTGCGGTCAAAGTAATAAGGCTACAGTGACAGAAGACGCTTAAATATGTCTAGTACGTCCATAAGTGTCTTCCAGAACTTCTTCAAGAGATAAATGATAGTAGAATCTTCCTCTATTATGGAAAATCGTTTACTTCTCCAGCCAAGCTTACAGCAGAATTTCTTGAATAAAAATCGTCAAAGTATTAGAGCTTTCATCCTTTTTTCTGATTTATATATGTTTTTTTTTCGCTATATTTTAATTAAGAAAACATACATTGATGTCATTTTCTTCACGAAGATGGGATTGATGAGGCAACAGAAGCATACTTTTCATCTATTACAAAAATTTATTGCTTGAAAAGCTTTCGAAAATTCACATATATATACGCAATGCACTTGAAGGATTGAAAAAGCATTTCTAACGGTTAGAAGGTTAACTTGTACCATACAGCCGTAAATTAAAAAAATGTAGTGCGGCCATCGTAAGCCCGGATATGGTTTGTGACATATTAAGAAATATAGCTTATAGTTTGGTAAAGTAAGTGAAACAGTATTTTTTTAAATATTAAGTATATAATATAAAACTATGAGCGATTTTAAGTTGCTTTATTTCGATGTAATATGTTAAACAAACAAGTTCATGTAATCAAAGTAATTTTAGATTCCGTGAACTATTATATATTTATTTATGCAATATTTATTTAGAAAATAACAATTGAATGTTCAATATTTTGCTCAGTATAATAAAACGAGATAAAACAGAATTTATATATAATTTATAAATTTGTTAAGCAAAACGACTGTAATGAATGCTCAAATTGCGATTCCCTTTAAATATAAGTGTAATTTCTGTTGTTATTCTCCGTTTAGCTTAAATAATATCACTAGATAAAGAGACGTAGCATCCTGAATTTTTTATATATTATCAACAGCTATTTTCTAAATATAATCCTCAATATAACTTTCTATTGCCAATTTAAAAATATCATTTTCCTAAGATAATAAATTGGAAAGAATAGTAGCAACTATATAAGAAATCGTGACCACTAAACTACATGTGCACAAACTACTTTTTTCTAAATCACTCATTTGTAGATTTAAAATGTTTTAGAAATGTAATGACGTAAATTTTAATGATTAATTTCTATGTAATTAATTTATATCACACTCTTTCTATTGCACATAAAAAAAAAAAAATCCTTTTCCTAAGATAATTGTTTGGAAAGAATAGAAGCATCTATATCAGAAATCGTGACCACTGGACTACAAGTTTTCGGAATTGCTTTTTTTTTCTAAATAAATCATTTATAATTTTAAAATGATTTAGATATGTAATTACGTCAATTTTAATGGTTAATTTCCATCTAATTAAGTTATATCACACTCTTGCACAATAAATCAGATTACACAAAGACTAGCGAAAATAGTTAAAAAAATAATTGTAGTACAACGATTTTTAAATTTAGAAATTATCAAAGGCATTAAATAATTTCGAGTAAGATTTAAATATTAAATTTAATGAACTGTTGAGAGAAAGCACTTAGTGGAATATGCTACGTTTTCATACAATTAATATCGTTTTTATTCATTATGAGTATAATTAATGTACATTCGGAAGCTTAATTTAATCTTCTTTCCCAACGTATGTTTCTGTCAGATTCACCATTTGTATATTAAATGTTCAATCTCTATTTAACAAAACTCCAAAAAATTATTTTAAGGATAATCTTTTAAAAATGACTTTAATTATCAGTATACCTAGTAAAAAGTTTAATATGTTAACAAAAGAAATAGAAACACATATCTGAAAAAAAAAATATATTTATAAATCAAAAACCACTAGAATGTTGTTTAGTGTACAGTTACAGCTGACAAGAAAGCTTTAATTAACTTTACAATTCATAATAAATAATTTAAAGACTTTATTTAATTACTAGAAAGGTAGCCCGTCAAAAATGACGGAAATTTAGATATAAAGATATATACAACTCATGTGCAAGAATATGAGTTTTCTCGCTTGTACCGCAGTGATAGATGAAAATAACAAATTTAAAGAACGAAACACATTTATGAAAAACTGTGTACAGTAGAAGACCACTAATCTGCACAGTTTGGTTCCAAGTGTTATGCAGATTTGAGGCTTTTTGCGGTCATGTCTTTGTTTACATTTTTTAAAATTCATATATTGGACAATTTAGATTGTTAAGCCTAAAAAATAAATAAATTTTACACTTGAAGTAAGGTAAAAACTATTAAATTATCGTATACGATTTCATGAAATGGTATTATATGGTATTATATGTGTGTGCTTCACGATCTTGGTTACCACGTTGGCGAAATTGGCTGCAACTTGTCATGATCCTAATAGTGTGGGCCGCTATAACTAAAAAGTAACCAGTTTTTAGCAAAATTTCTGATATAAAGTAGTTTTCAAAAACTTGTGTAAAATTGCAGGCCGTTCTCATGTTATGTCAGTCCTAAGAATAATATTTCTAACACTGAAGAGTTTCCATGTATATGTGGAATTTAGAAAAGCTTCTCCAAAAGAAAGTCCTGAAATGACTTTGTAATTCCTCTAACTTCAAAGTTTAATCGGGCCCTGATGTTGTTTACTGAAATCTGATAAATACAGTTATTTTGAATATTACAACAGAATTAAACAGTTAAACTTATTTAACTTAAACCCGCTGTTACTTCCCGATGTTATTTTTTACTATTAAGAAAGAAAATTATTTAAATTTTTCAAATCATGCATTTATAATTTTTTTCCGTCTTTAATAACTAAATAATGAAAAAATATGCTTTTGTTCTGAGCTCATAAATATGACAATAAAATAATGTAACTAAGAGACATTGCAAAATTAAATCTTTGTGATTTCAAACCATAAACAAACGATACCGTCACCACGTTACCTACTATGATGTCATTAGATCACTGTCCATTGATTGTTGGAGAACTTACTTTGTGAATGATTACCTCAATGATTTAAAAAATTTTTAAGTTTCACGATGAATGAATCACTTGTGTTTGTTTAAGTTTATGGAATGAGATATTAAGCTGTGAACCTAATTTCAACTAAAGTTATCCAAGGATATACGTATTTTTAATCCAAATTAAAAACAATGCTTTGATCTCGAAATAAAAAGTTTTAGTTTGTATAATTGGTTATTTCTGTTAATTATTTATTTAGGTAGTTTTCCAGGTACAGATGTCATATTCGCCCCATATTGGCGCGATTTTTTTCGGCTGCCAATTTGGCGAAAACATCAACAGCATAAACAACATAATCCGGGTTACCACATCAAGCAAAATAACGATACTTTGGCGCAAGTTAAGTATCTGTTGCCTATATGATATTGGCGACAGAAAAAAATCGCGCCAATATGGGGCGAATATGACATCTGTACCCTTTTCCATTATAGCGCATTTTTAAAAAAAAAGCTTGGCGCAATTCGGGCATCAGAAAGTGAGACATGTTAACAAAATATATAAATAGCTATGGAAACAAATCTAATGAACTTTAATTTTTGTTTATATATGCACTTATATACATAAAAAAATCGTTTCTAAATATATATAATATTTTTTTATATACAAATTACGGCACAGATTTCAGATATGAACCGGGATACCTAACTGGCGCCAAAATGGTGTTATTTTACCTGCTATAGTAACCCGGCTATTGTTTTTGGTACAGGTGTCATATTCGCCCCATATTGGCGCGATTTTCTTCGGGGTACAGATGTCATATTCGCCCCATATTGCCGCGATTTTTTTCGGTTGCCAATTTGGCGAAAACATCAACAGCATAAACAACATAATCCGGGTTACTACATCAAGCAAAATAACGACACTTTGGCGCAAGTTATGTACCCTTTGCCTATATGATTTGGCGTCAGAAAAAAATCGCGCCAATATGGGGCGAATATGACATCTGTTCCTTTTTTGGTTGTCAATTTGGCGAAAACATCAACAGCATAAACAACATAATCCGGGTTACCACATCAAACAAAATAACGACACTTTGACGCAAGTTAAGTACCTGTTGCCTATATGATATTGGCGACAGAAAAAAATCGCGCCAATATGGGGCGAATATGACATCTGTTCCTTGTTTTTTATTTATTAATAAAGTGTTTATTTGCTTTTATTTTCTGTTTTTAATTATGTAAATTGTTTTGTTCTATAGCTATTATTCAAACTTTTATTTATTTATAGTTATTTCCTTATCAAAATGATAGCAAATAATTTAAAAATATGGTACTTTTCGGTTAGCCGGGCGCCAGTGTTATATATACATATGTATGTATACCTTTATATACATATATATGTATATACACACACACACATATATATGTATACATATAGCTTCTATATATGTATAAATATATATGTATATATAGGTATACATACATATGTATATATAACACTGGCGCCCGGCTAATCGAAAAGTACCAAAAGTATATAAGTAACTGGTATTCGAAAGCGAGATATCTGCCAAATTGACGTCAGAGAAAAATCACGCCAACCCCGATGCGTATATGACATCTGTGCAAAAAATTACTGCACAGATGTCATATTCGCCCCATATTGGCACGATTTTTTTTTTCTGACGCCTATGTCATATACACCCGGGCCAAAGTGTCGTTATTTTGCTTGATATGACATCTGAGCCAAAATTACTTCTGTTTATTATAAAAAATGGGTAAATAGCTTTTTTTACATTAAATAAAGGTACTTGTTAGTTATCCCATCGACCAAATTACTGTCGCCAAATTGTAAGATTAAATGCCAATAATGGTTGACATTAAACATGATCATATGTTTCTTACGTCGTCAAGTGATTTTTAATTCGACGTTATATTTGTATTTTTATTTATGTTTTGCTAATTTAATTGATCTTTCGTTGTTTAAAATAAAAATTATGTCAATTTGTATAATTTGGCGAGTGGTTTGGCGATTTATATAATTTGGCGAAACTGGTCGACGGGATAGCTAACAACTACCTAAATAAATTGCATACATATGGAAAAAATTGCTTGTGAGTATGAAGCAGTAAATAGGTTGTCAGAAAATACGTTGGCATACTTCTTTCTCGCCAATCAACTTTTCTCCGAAGTATTGTACATAAGCAATGATTGCTAGAAATGCATTTTTAATATGATATGCGCTTTTATGTTTCACTACATTTATGCATACTATACTGTGTGTATAAATGCTACAGTTCATATGCAGGGCTACACAAAAGAATTCGTAAGGGTTACTGAGTATGAGAGTAAATTGCTTAAAGGTGGTTTTTAAAGGAGTTATGCGTTTTTACGATGAACTGCATTTAGTTTACTAATAAATGTTTGTAGAATATAAATAAAATGGGAACAGATGTCATATTCGCCCCATATTGGCGCGATTTTTTTCTGTTGCCAATATCATATAGGCAACAGGTACTTAACTTGCGCCAAAGTGTCGTTATTTTGGTTGATGTGGTAACCCGGATTATGTTGTTTATGCTGTTGATGTTTTCGCCAAATTGGCAACCGAAAACAATCGCGCCAATATGGGGCGAATATGACATCTGTACCATAAAATGATATACAGGGTCACGCAAAGAATTGGATACATAACCGTCTATGGATGATAATATCTGGAAATGTGATTTCAGTAGTTTTAAGAGTAGTTTAAATTAAATTTTGGCTAAATAGCGGCATGTAATAACGATACTATTGGCTATGGACGGTAACTGCTGAAATTAATTTTTAAAATTTTTTATGCGTCTTCTAAAATGTTTACTTAGTTATCTTATTTCCCCAAATAACGAAGTTTTGTTAAAGCATTCAGGATGTGTTGGAAAGTGTTGCATATTCTATGCTTAACGCATGATTTTTCTTTCTTCTTTAGTCTTATTTTGCATTTATTTTATTCTTAATTTTTTAGTCTTATACTGCTTTATAGAAACTTTGGCACAGTTGTCATATACGCCAATTTGGCGAAAACATCAACAGCATAAAAAACAACATCCGGGTTACCATATCAAGCAAAATAACGACACTTTGCCGCCAGTTAAGTACCCGTTGTGTATCAGACATTGGCGTCAGAAAAAAATTCGCGCCAATATTCGACGCGTGTATTATATGATATCTGTGCCGAAACTTTAATATTTAATTTTTAAACTCTTCGCTCCACACCCCTTACATATAGTACAGACTATAAACAGATAGCGCAAAATAATAGATAGTTTGGTACTTTTCCACTGTAGGAGCTTTGGCGTTTTTTTAAAAAAAGCTTGGTGTAATTTGGGCATCAGAAAGTAAGATTTGGGTTCGTTTCCGTTATACGGATACCTTTGTCGCCAAGCGTAATAGATGGCGCAAAATAAAAATCACGTGAATTGAAGCATTTGAAAAATAAAAGAAAAAACATTGTCGATACTAAAGTGAGCATTTAAAAAAATATAACATTTGAAAATTCCAGACTTTACGAACTATTTCATTAAATCACAATTATATACTTAAAATAAGTGAACAAATAACTGTTATAAAATAAAGCAATAAAATAAAACTCATATGAAACTGCTGGCATAAAATTAAAAATATCTTTTAGCATTTTGAAATAATTGGCGCATTAGCATACATTTTGGCATGGTGTCCGTATAACGGAAAAATATCGAGATTTGTTGTCAAATCATTTAAACAGCTGTAAAAACAAACTTGATGAGCGTTTTTGTTTGTTTTATATGTTTATTTTATATGTATATTATTGATGTTTTTATGTACAAATCACATCTGTTTCTTTATAAAATTAGAGAAACGTCTTTTTTATATTAAATAAATCGTATAAATATATATATAAAAAAATGCGTGTGTATATAAAATGAAACAGTGGATAAGTTCCCGGAAATTATGTTGCCAAATTTCCTTTTTCGCCTAAGCACCTATACTGGAAAAGTACCTAAAGCACATTAAAATCGCGCAGTTAGGAGCTCACACAGTACAGCGTCGTCTATTGGCGGTTATTTTATTAGTAGCATCGGGAGGAAGATGTAAAGATGTACTTTAAATTCTCACTCATAGATTTTGAAAAATATCTTAAAAGAGCGGAGTTTAAATTAAATTTCGGTGACCTCCTTTATAAAGATTAATGGTTTTAAATGGGAATTTCGCCAAATTACCCAGCTATCACCAAGTTGGCTAACATTTGGCGCTACTGTGGTAACCTTGCATTAGTTTTTTTCAACAATTACTCATTTCAATGAGGCGGTCCAACCGGAATCGTGAGGGACACACAGAGACTTGGATTTTATATAAATAGAAGATTAATATGACATTATATAGCATGGCAGTTAATTAAAAAAAATAATGTGTATAACAACTTCTACTAGCATTTTTTCCCTAAATTTAGAATCCAGTTAAAATTTTACTGACATTTTATTTAGTGAATTTAGTGGAAGTGTTATAATAGTATATACAATATTTGTATTCGAAAAGATAAAATTATTACAAAAATAATGTACGAAATAAAAACTATTAAAAATTATTCCCGTTTAATTTACTTTATTCATAAACCTACATAATAAAAAACATTTACTGCCATACATGAACATTGAAAATATTGTGTTTTGACTTGTTAGGATTCTAAAATTTTATTGTAGACACTATAATGAATAAAGTCTAGTAAGCTTTAATTCCGTACTTTCTTTTGTTTTATGATTTACGTTAATGATGGCGTTTCTTATTTCTCAGCAATGACTGGTCCTGACAAAGCCTTATCCTGGGTTATTGCAATGGATTGTTTTCTAATAAATTTTATTACAGTTGGAATTGCAAGAACTATCGGTGTTCTGTATGTTGAACTCATCGGGTTATATGGAATAAGCAGAGAAGCTGCTACAACTCCTTTCAGCATAAGGGTTTTCACCACAAACATGACAGGTAAGACGACTTATTTTTCATAAAATTATTCTAAAAAACTCATCTTATTTCAAAATTCAAATACTGTCAATTTTGTAACAAATACACGAATGCGATTAAGAGTCATTCAGTTAATAAATAATTGAACATACTATTTATAAAAATTAGATTAATAATTGAACGTAAAATAAGTACGTTGTTACGTAAATTTTACGTAAGGTACGAACTTTAATGGTTTAACATAGCTTGTATGCCATATCTTAAACGTTAAATGAAACATAATTTTCTTTAACTTAAGATATTTTCTTAACACATGATTTAACTTCAAGATAAGTTTTATATATCGTTAACTTTTTTATGTAAGATCCTTTCATAATATGTCATTCTTGAAATGATGCCATTCTTTACAAGAAATATATTTATATTTAGACGGAACAAAATTTAGTCAAAAGTACAGTCGTACTTCCTTTTGACGGAGTCCCTATTTAACGAAGTTTTCTACTTAACGAAATTTTCTACTGAAAAATGACTTTGAACACCATTAACATGCAAATTAATCTCCATATTACGAAAAATTTAATTCTATGTAACGAAATTTATTCCACTTTTGTGCGTGTACAACATTCAAAAAGTCTTTCGGCCAGTGCCGGGAAGAAGAAGTGGCCTTCATATACCTTATTTTTAAAAAGCAAGCTTATACTATTCAAACACACGAAGCTCAAATTAGTGGAACCAGATTATAGAAGATTCAATAATAATTTTTGTCAATACTAATTGTGAATGAGAATCTCGCGAAATTAGTCAGCTGTATCCAAACTGGTTTTATTTAAAGTGACTTATATTTGGTCGCCAAATTCGGCGATATCTTGAAGTGCCCGCCATTTTAAAACAACATGATGGGTGAAGATAACCAATGAACTTAGTCAAGACCTTAGTCATTCCTGTGCACATGCTCACTCACATTAGAATCAGTTGATATATACGAGTGCTATCGCATGCAAAAAAATAAAAGATTTTTCGAATTGTTACCGACATTAGAAATTCAAAGTGCTAAATTTCAATATTTTTTAAAGATAAAAACAAAACAAAAAATGCTCCAGAATCCTTGTATGAAGGTTAAACACTTAAAAAAGTAATATTTTCCAGTTTCTAATTTTTTATACCTAATTTTAAATTAAAAAAATAATAATAATGGTCGCCATTTTTAAACAAGATGGCAGATGAAGCTGGCCAGCTAACTTGGTCGAGACATTGCTATATACTATGCACGTGCATTCTCACATGTAAATCGGTTAATAAATACGCGTGTTATCGTGTGAGAAAAATCAAATCATTTCAAAATGTCAGCCATGCTGGAAATTCAAAGTGCTATAACCCAGTCATTTTTTAAGATATACACAAAACAAAAAATGCTCTGGAACATTTGTATCAAGGTCAAACACATAAGAAAAAATCTTTTTCAATTTCTAAATTTTTTGTACCTCATTTTAAAATTTAATGTTTTTTTTTAAATTTTAAATGGCCGCCATTTAGAAACATGACGGTTGATGAAGCTGGCCAACGAACTCGGTCGAGACATGGGTATGTACTACGCAAAGTACACGCCAAGTTATATCCAAATCGGTTCATAAATACGAGAGTTACAGTATGACGAATTTCAGATATATATGTATATGTATATATATATATCTGAAATTCGTATGTATGAAAACGAAATTGTATGAAACGAGATTGTATGAAAACGAAATTTTATTTTAGATAGCTTTCATTACAAAAAGCTACCTATAGCAGCCGTTCGGAGGAAAGCGACTTCAAAAAATTTTGGTATATTTTCATCGATCATGACCCCCAGACCCCAAAATCACCCTCCGTTCAAACGTTGATATGTATGTATATATATATATATATATATATATATATATATATATGATCTTTGTGATACTGTAACTCTCGTATTTATGAATCGATTTGGATTAAACTCGGTTTGTACATGGAACATACCAATGTCTCGACCGAGTTCGTTGGCCAGCTGCATCCGCCATTTTGTTTCAAATTGACGGCCATTTATTTTTTTTTAATTTAAAATTTGAAATGTGGTACCAAAAAATTTAAAATTAAAAAATATTTTTTTCTTATGTGTTTGACCTAGATACAAAGATTCCGGAGCAGTTTTTGTTTCGTCTATCTCTTAAAAAATGGCTGGGATATAGAACTTTGAATTTCTAGCATGGCTGACATTTTGAAACGTCCTGACATTTGAAAAAAAACCAGACGAGAACAGGCGTATTCATGAACCGATATGAATGTACCTTGGTGTGTACAAAGTACATACCAATGTCTCGACCGAGTTCGTTGCCCAGCTTCATCCGCCATCTTGTTTCAAAATGGCGGTCATTTAAAAAAATTTAAAAATTTAAAATTTAAAATGAGGTATCAAAAATTTGGAAAATGAAAAAAAGATTTTTTCTTATGTGTTTGACCTTAATACTAAGATTCCGGACAAGTTTTTGTTTCGTCAATATCTAAAAAAATGGCTGAGTTATAGCATTTTGAATTTCTATTGTGGCTGACATTTTGAAACGACCTTATTTTTGCCACGCGATAACAGGCGTATTTATGAACCGATTTGGATATAACTTGGTGTGTACATAGTACATACCAATGTCTCGACCGAGTTTCTAGGCAAGCTTCATTCACCATCTTTTTTCAAAAGGGAACATTTAAAAAAAAAATTTTAATTTAAAATTTAATATGAGGTATCAAAAAATTGGAAAATGAAAAAGGTTTTTTTTATGCGTTTGACATTGATACAAAGATTCCGGGGTAGTTTTTGATTCGTCTATATTTTAAAAATGGCTGAGTTATAGCACTGTGAATTTCTAGCATGGCTGACATTTTGAAACGATCTGATATTTGTCATGCGGTAACACACGTATTTATTAACCTATTTGGATTTAGGCATGGGGATAGTATATAGCAATGTCTCGACCAAGTTCACTGGCCAGCTTCGTCCGCCATCTTGTTTAAAAATGGCTGGCACTTCAAGATATCGCCGAATTGGGAAACCAAATATTAACTTTTAAAAAATTACATTTAAAGTGAGGTGCAAAAAGATTTAGAAATTGAAAAAGGTGTCTTTCTTAAGTATTTGATTTTGATGTAAGCATTCTGGAGCATTTTTTGTTTTGTCTTTATCTTAAAAAACGGCTCAGATATAGCAGTTTGAATTTCTTTATGTGGGTGACATTTGAGAAAAATCTGATTTTTTTGTCTGCGACAGCACTCCTATATACATTCCGATATACAACCGATTCCGATGCGTTTGAGCATGTGCACAGGAATTACTAAGGTCTCGACCAAGTTCACTGGTTAGCCTCATCCACCATGTTGTCTTAAAAGGGCAGGCACTTCAAGATATCGCCGAATTGGGAAACCAAATATAAGTTACTTTAAATAAAATCAGTTGAGATAAATTTGACTAATTTCGCGAAATTCTCATTCATAATGATTTAGTATTGATAAAAATTAGTATTGAACCTTCTATAATCGGTTTCCTCTAATTTGAGCTTCGTGTGTTTGAATAATATAAGTCGGCTTTTTAAAAATAAGGAATATGAAAGCCACCTCTTCCTCCCGGTACTGGCCGGAAGGACTTTTCATTTAATCACTCCTATTCAAAAGCGGAAATGCTAAAAACCTTCGATACAATAAGAAGGGGAATCCAGTTTCACGAGAAAGTTACAGATAAATTGTTCGGCTACTTGACAAGTAGGCGAATGGTTTTTTTTTTTTTTTTTTTTTTTTTTTTTTTTTTTTTTATTATTTTTATTTTATTTTTTTATAAGAATCGTGTAAAAAGTAATATTGCAGACTTTTTTTTTAAAGTTAAGGATTTGAAATACTGAGAAAAAAGAGAAATGTTACGTTACGCTACACAGTTTTAGTTTATGCCTTATTATTATTTGTTTTTTAGACATTATTCTACTTAATCTTTTCCCATATGTCTACATTACATCGAAAAAGTTAGTGCCCGAATTAAAATCTATTTTTACAATATTTCCATTGTATGTGTATTTTTTATTTTATGCACGTGTATTTTACTATACAAATTTCATGAATTTGAGTTGATTTCTGTTTAACGAATTTTCATTATAACGAAGTGTTTAAATGTAACGACGAGACTTCGTTAAATGGAAGTTTCTCTGTATATATTTTTTAAATCACATTCTTCAATATGATAGTCAGTTCTTATCATACAGACGGATTCATTCTATCATGTGTGTATCTAAATATTTGAAAAATATTTTTTCGATAATTTCAGGTCCATTTGTTGGACTTCTCGGGGTGAAGTATGGCATAAGAAGAATAATGATAATTGGTGGACTAGTTGCGTCGTTAGGCAGCATATTGTGCTCATTTGCTACTAACATAATTTGGATCAGCATATTTTGGGGTCTTATTCATGGTAAAGTTTACTTCTAGCATAATATTCTTTGCTAAGTTTTTCAACTTCTGACAAGAAATATGTTTATATATTAAATTAAATTTAGTTATTCGTTTCATAATTTTATTTTTATTTTCCAACTCAATGCTTTTTACACAGTGGATAAAAAATAATGTTTTATATAGAGTGAATTAAAAAATTACTTTTCTTAATATAGGGTTAAAAATTTATTAA
This sequence comes from Maratus speciosus, assembly GCA_963932465.1. NCBI lineage: Eukaryota > Metazoa > Arthropoda > Arachnida > Araneae > Salticidae > Maratus > Maratus speciosus. The sequence continues at coordinate 186,713,467 of OZ010800.1, forward strand.
AAAGAAAAATTATTAAGGAAATTGCTTTTTAAATATTTCATTTCACGTTAATTTTATAAGTAATATTTTAAAGAATAAAACGATCTGTGATGTTACATCAAAGATTACGTTAATTTAATAATTCAATAAGTAGCATTGTTTAAAATATAGATATAGATATAGATATAGATAAATCATAGATATAAATTATAATTTTTATTTTTTTTATCATTTATATATACCTTTAATTATTGAATGTCTTTGTATTTTGGATTTATTTAAACAGATTTTATGTATGAGAAATTTAAAGTTTTCAAATATATGCATATTTTTTTAATGAAACAGCATCAAAAGAATTAGGTTTTATGGATATCTACCGACTACTGATTTTTTTTAATTTAATGTCGGTTTTTAATTAAATAAACTAATAACCTTTTAAAATGTAATTTTCTGGATCGTGGGAGTTATAAAAATATATTGCAGATTTAAAAAAAAAAAATCCCTGCCGGCCAGGCCTACAGACAGAGGTAGATTTCGAAGTTAAGTATACTAATTTAACCAACAAAAACTAAATCATTATTAGATATAAATCCACTTTAACAGTTTTATCTGTCTGCTTTTGACGAGTTTTTATTTCATTTTTATAAAATAGCTGGTTTTATCAGAATCATGTTAAGGCGATATTAAAAAAAAAATATTTTTCTATACTCAACAACTCGAAATTTTCTGGCACATTTTCAGATTCATTTTTAATATTAAAAAAAAAAAAAAAGAAACATGCTGACGTGATTTTTGAAAAGATTTATAAGCGACCTGTGTTTTTCTTTTTCTTTCAATTAATTAAAACTTGATTAATAAACAATTATTTTCTCAGTAGGGCATTATTTTTCTTTTCTAACACAATCGCTTCGGGAAATTCTGTTCAAAATTCCCACTTTGACATCATTTTTTAAAATATATTCAGCCTCTATCAAAACATCGATCATTACTGTACATTATATAGTTTCTGAATAAGAGAATCTATCAATTGGATGCGTTTGAGAGCAAAAATGAATTTAAAAATGAATAAGAAAATAGGCAGTTTGGATTTGAATGCACCCGTAATAAGATGATTTTTTTCTTCAACCGCTATGTATCTTTTAATTTGTTTTTGCTGTAAGAATTGGCCCTATCAAAAACTTGTCTATATATTGAAGACAATATTAAGAAGATATATGATAAATTCATGGAAATGTTATTGACGGAATAACGGAGTTATGAAAATTTTTCTTCTTCAACCCCCCTTTTTTGTTTTCGTTTTTAATTTTTTTTTTTTGCGGTACGAATTGGTCCTATCAAAAACTTGTGGCTATAAAAGTTGTAGATAATATTAAGGAGATGTATAATAAAATTATTGGATTTGATATATTGAGAATTGACGAAGTAAGGAATTTTTTTCTCCCAAAAACCCTATTTTTTGCGCCCCTTGAGCCTATTTTAAATTTCATCAAAAATCTGTGATGCATTAATTTTTGGCGCTATTTTTAGAAGTAATAAAAACCTTAAACTGATTTGATATGCACAAAAATTAAGAAGTTATGGGTTTTTTTCGGTTTTCACAAAACCCCACCCTATTTCCGCCCCCTTTGTCCGCTTTTGCCCATTAACGAACTTGACCGAGATTTTATGTCCCTTGATTTTATGTATCAGTTTGAAAGAGATTTGTGCAGAATTGCGGAAGTTATCGTGTCCAGAAGAAAGTGATAACACAATTGCTTCGGGAGATTCCGTTCAAGATGCCCACTTTAACATCATTTTTTGAAATATATTCTACCTGTATCAAAAAATCGATCATTGCGGTACATTATATAGTTTCTGAATAAGCGAATCTACCAATTAAATGCGTTTGAGAGCAAAAATGAATTAAAAAATGAGTCAGAAAATAAGCAGTTTGGATTTTGAGTGCATCCTTAATGCAATGATTTTTCCAACACAAACCGCTTCGGGAAATTCGGTTCAAAAGGCCCACTTTAACAGCATTTTTTTAAATATATTCTGCCTCTATCAAAAAATCGACCATTACGGTACATTATATAGTTTCTGAGTAATAAAACGTAACAATTGAAAGCCTTTAAGAGCAAAAATGAATTGTAAAATGAGTCAGAAAATACGCAGTTTGGATTTGAATACACCCTTAATAAGATGATTTTTTTCTTCAACCGCTATGTATTTTTAATTTGTTTTTGCTGTAAGAATTGGTCCTATCCAAAACTTGTATATATAGATGTTGTAGACAATATTAAGAAGATATATGATAAATTCATGAGGATTTTATATCTTTTGAATTGGCGGAGTTATGGATTTTTTATTTCTTCAAACGCCCTTTTTGTTTTCGTTTGTAATTTTTTTTTGCTGTACGAATTTGTCCTATAAAAAACTTGTGAATATAAAAGTTGTAGATAATATTAAGGAAATTTATAATAAAATTAATTGGAATTTATATCTTGAGAATTGACAAAGTTATGATTTTTTTTCTCCCAAAAACCCTATTTTTTGCGCCCCTTGAGCCCATTTTTAACTTTACCAAAAATCTGTGATACATAAAATTTTGGCCCTATTTTTAAAAGTAATAAAAACGTTAAACTGATTTGATATGTATAAAAATTAAGAAATTATGGGGGGTTTCGGTTTTCACAAAACCCCTCCCTATTTCCATCCCCTTGGTCCGATTTTGCCCATTAACGAACTTGACCGAGATTTTATGCCCATTGATTTTATGTATCAGTTTGGAAGAGATTGGTGCAGAATTACGAAAGTTATCGTGTCCAGAAGAAAGTGATATATATATATATATATAGATAGATAGATAGATAGATAGATAGATAGATAGATAAAGTTTTTTACTGAGGGTGGTTTTGGGTTCTAGGGGTCATGATCGGTGTAGATCTGCAAAAATGTTTCAGAAATTCCAACATAGGAACGATCCCAATAGGTAGTATTTCATACGAAATCTACCTAAAAACATGGCTGTTAAAAATATTTGGGATTTTGTATAGTTACCAAATCGTTCATTAATATTTTAATGATATTCTCAAAAATATATTGAGGTAGGTTGCAAATTTAATCTATGCTAATAAAAAGATGAATATCAACAATATATAAATATATTTTACGCAATGCACTATACTGTATATAACACTACTGTAACAGAATGTAACACAGGTAATTGTATTATATTTTTAAATATGATATATTATTTATATTTTTTTAATTCTTAAATATACTTATTTCCAGGTTTGGGATTCGGCCTTTCTACATGCCTGCATATGCTGACAATTAATGAATATTTTTATAAATATCGAGGAACGGCTTTAGGATTCGGTTATTCCGGAGACTGTTTTGGAAATTTTGCTTTTCCCTTTGTTATTGAATATCTACTTGCAGAGTATGGAGCTAAAGGAACTTTCCTAATAATTGGTGGAATTCTTCTCAATATCCTGCCAATGGCTTTATTATTACGAAATCCTCCATGGGTAAAACAGGAAAGATCGGGTATAAAGACGAGAACGAGAAAACCATGGCAATCTTTGGTTAAGGAACAATACACAGATATTTCCTCATTTCAAATAAGTAAAGATTCTAAATTTGGTTCTCCTTTAAACCGGTTATCAAATAAACATTCTAACTACAGATGCTCTGCAGAAAACCAAAATGATTATTATAAAGTTCAAGATAACTTTCCGCAGTTCAAGAACAATTTATCGCTTCCTTTTTACAGTTCTGAAGTCGATTTAAGTAAATTATGTGAAGAAAGCGATTTACAAGAAATAGAAAATTTTAATTTGACATTTTCTAAATTTTCTAGAGAGTCATGTGGTTTCGATTTCAGGAACAAAACTCAAATGCCTTATACTTGTATAAAATATCTTCATACAAGACAGAAAATCACAAACCGTTTCAACAGATGTACAAAATCACTTCCATCTTCTTTTGTAAGTAGAAGAACATTTAAAGAATACATTGGAAAGGTGAAATATATGGAATCCTCAGCCAAAAGCACAGATTTTGATCACAGAGTTACATTTTCTGATTTAAAAGAAACTATAACAAATGAAAAATATATGGGGCAGGCTCCTGAGTCTAAGAGAATATTAAGTCTCGCAAAACAAATTGATCCAAATTCCTTTTTAATGAGCGGTAATCATGTGCCAGGAATCAAATCTAAATATAGAAGAAAGTCCTTTGTGGAAAACAAATATCATGATGCTGACAATGGAGTATCAAAAGAACTAGTGCTGTCAGTAGCAAATATTATGACAGATAATTATTTAAGATCAAATTTCAAACAGTCAGAAGTTCACTTGAAAAATAAAGAAAGGACCCAAAGCATGATGAAAGCTTTTTTTCGAACAATCATTAAACCTATGTTCATTTTAATGAGTATATCATCAGCACTGTATGCGTTTCTTTTAACATCTATTTTAACTATTTTTATAGATTTTTCCACAGATCAAGGGATTCCTAGTAATAAAGGAAAATATTTTATTATTGGGTTTTCAGTGGCAGATATTGTTGGACGATTAGTGTTTGGTTAAGTCATTGACTGGAATCTAATGCAAATAAAGAACTATGTAGTATCAATTATGTTTCTGATGGGGATGCTTTCATCGATTATGCCACTTAATATAAATTTTTATTACATTATGGCATGCATGTGCCTATATGGTGTAGTACAAGGAGGAGCAGCGATTATGTTTCCCATTTTGCTAAACACGTACTTGGACGGAAGTACACATTCAGTAGCTATGGGCTGTCTAAACTTTTATGGAGGAATTTTGATATTACTTTTACCTTCTGAAATACGTAAGATTTTTGTTTTTTAATTTAATTTAATTTTTTACTGTACAGTTTCATTAAGTTGTTGTTGAAAATACGTTAATAATGATGGTACAAATCATTATTCATCCATGAAATGAAATTGAATGTGTTGCGTAAATTTATAAAACGTGCGGAATAATCAACACACTGTTTTTAGAATTGATTAACATAAGTTTTTCTCTGGCACTAAATTCAAATAAACTTTATTTAAAAAACATTTATTTTCTTATTTATGCTATTAATGTGTTCCCAATAATGTTTTAAAATGAATGCAGTGAATTAAATTAACAAACGCTCAATGCCTTTCGGAAGAATTTGTCTTTTTTTCTTCAGGCGCAAAGAAGACGTACTACCATTTTCAGGGGCAACACTATTGGAAATGGATGGGAAAAAGAAAAAAGTTACGGAAAATAACCAATAGGAATACAATAAACAAAACTAATAATAAACAAAATGATAAACAAATAATAAACAAATAGTAAACACACTAATGCAAATGGCATCAGCCAGTCCCGGAATTATACAACCAGCACAAGAGAGAACCGAAGAATAAATAAGAAGCAATTTGTAAAAAAATATATGAAGAAACAGAAAAGTTAAAGAAAATTACAGGTTAATATGCTTATATAAAGTAAAAGAAGATACATTTAAAGAATTAAAAACAGATTGTATAATAGTAAAAATAATAATGCTGATAATAATAATAAATGCCATTAAAATACAGATTGAATATTAAACAGCATAATAAAAATAATAATAATAATAATAATAATATAAGAAAATGTATATGGTTAAACTCAACAGTATTTATCTAATCTACAGACAGCAACGTGGAGTCACATTTTTTATTAATTATAACGTCTAGATTACGTTACGTATCTATATTTTTGAAAATTTGAATACTCGGGCTTTATTGGTATTAACCCGGGAGAACTCGCTAGTGAGAATGCCCATTTGCTTTTCTTTTACTTTACATTCATATAATATCAACTTTTTTTTGGTTGGCTTAGTACTTTTATTCTCAAAATAGGTAAAATAATTTAAAAACATTTTAAAATTTTAACATTTTAAATAAGAGTCTTAAAAAAGTACGACTGTGAGAGAAAATCTCATACAGCGACTTGTCCCGGGTTAAATATAATTTTGTAATTTTTAAAATTCAAACTTTGGTGGAATTTTGAGAATGATTGGCAAGAGACGACATAGATTTTTTTTTATTATTATTATTAGAGGCATAATGATAATGTTCTTTGAAGCGAGCGTAGAGAATTTTCTTTAGTTGGACCAATGTAAGATAAATGTCAACAATTAACCCATTAAACGTAGCTATATTAACTAGGCTAAATAAACATTTACAAACATAAACAAACTGTAAATTTTTCTGGCATGGAATAACGTGCACGTTATTTTCCTCTGCATAAATGTCAATAAGGTTAGAGAAATTAATGAAAACGTAATTTTTCGGCATGCGATAGGAAATATACAAACATATAAATAATTCCTAAAATTTCGCAAACTAAAGTTTAATATTGATATCTGATAAACCATTTTATCCTAATTTTGAAATCTGAAACAGTGAGTAAAGTAATAGAAATAGAGATACGTTTTTACTGATTTTATTATTTTCCTACGCATAGTTTATGAAACAACAAAGAAGAACTCCGATGCAATATTGTTTAACATTATATATATATATGCTATCAACTTTTTATTTATATCACCATGAAGTAATTTCTGTAATAGTAATATTCATATGACTGAATATCCACTAGATTATTCCTACATATTTAGAATTAACGGAAAACCTTTTATCCAACAGTAGTATTAAGTTTTAGATCTCAAAATTATGCTAAAAGAAAAGAAAACAATAACTAATCTTTATAACAAGCGTATTTTTTTTTTATTTAAAGTTAATACATTTACTCATTTTATGTCATGTCTTAATATTTCAGTTTACTGTAATACACTCCTCAATCATATGTATAGAATAAAGAGCTTATGCGCTTCACATCTCAGTAACAACAACATTAAAAAACTAATTTATGATGCACTAAATTATCGTATTTCAAAAATAAAATCATGTAATACGCATTTAATGCATCAATGATCTAACTAATTAATGGTTGGGTAGGTAGATGTTAGACACAATTAACACACTACGAAAACAAAATTAATTAGATAAGCATAAAAAAAAATAAAAATAGAAAACACAAAATAAAATAAATAATTGTAATAGTATAGCTGTGTGGGTAGATATTAGAGTATGGAGGCGTGTTGTGCGGAAAATGCATGCGAAATGGTTAATTTATTATACAGCGGGGCGCAAAATGACAAAAACGATACAAAAAAAAAAAAAAAAAAAAAAAAAAAAAACAGTTCGAGTTTTTTTATGCAAATGCGCAAATCATTTTATTAAAATTAAATAAATGGATTCCAATTAATATTTACGTAATCTATTACAAAAATTGTATATATATATTTTAATCTATTTTCAAATATGTTTTTTTTTTCTAAATTTATGCGGGAGCAAAAGGATAAGAAAGCAGTAATTATTTCAAAAACCGCGGAACTTGATTGGCTGATATTTTCGATTATCATTTAAAACTGCACTCAAAGGATATTCTGAACACATTAGTTTAGTCCGCAAAATATTTGGATGACAGGGTGATTCAAAATGCTTTCTAGTTTCGAAAGAGGGCAAATTCTATCTTATAGCAACATCGGAATGCCTCTTCAAAGATTTTCTGATAAAATGAAACGTTGAAAGACTGTCATTTTTAATTTCGACATAATCCAACTATCTACGTTTCTAAAAATAATAACAGGTAGCCTAAAATTATTTCGAAATAATCCGAAAATTTTATTGTTCGCACGGTTCAGAGTAAAAAACATGTCAGCAAAGGAAATAGAAAGCCACATAAAGAAACCAGTATAACTATCTACTGTTAGAAGAACAATAAAAATGTAGAGAGTTCTTAAAAATGCAAAACCACGCCGGTGTCCGCGTTTAACATGAGACGATAAAAAAGGCTGTCAGTTTTCAAAGAAACATCTGATACAAAATGCGAATAGGTATAAAATTTTATTCAGTTCCGAAAACAAGTTCAATTTCGATATTCTAGATGGTATTAATCCCTATTGGAATGACGTGACATGACACAGCTGTACTTAAGGAGTGCCAACGTGGCGTGAAATGCCGCCTCGCGTCACCTCAAACTAAAAATGAAAAAGGAACTAAGGATGCATTTCGAAACAATGCACGGCCTAAAGTTATAATTTGGAAGCACTGGTGGAGTCCCGAGGGCTATTCCAGTGTTGAGAGCACGAGGTTAAATATAACCTCCAGAAATAGGGTGCATAAGGCATCCAAATTAATTTGGTTGCCTTACACTTCGATGTCATTTCACTAACTGGCTTAGGTAAAGAACGGAAAATGAAAAGACAGTAGGATTCCAACGAGCACAGAAAAATCAAAGCATAATGTAGCCAAGCCTAATATTGGAATGAGCTTCAAAAAGCTTCAAAAGGAAGGAACGCAATTTCCGCGCGTCAATTAGGTGGTGGCTCCCTAATGGACACCATTTTTCTCGGACGGTAAGCTTAGAATTGGTTTTCTAGACGGATAAATAAAATAGATATACCTTTTTGGACCTGAGTAAAACAATTACCGGCTTTGAATAAATTTTCAAAAAGACAATGCGTAAAATCACTCTGAAAAATACACAAAGAGTTGGTCAAAGATAAATAGGACTCCCAAACTTGATTGGTCAACAAATGGTCCAAACCTAAATCCCATGAAGAACGTTTTTAGTATTATAGTGAGCCATAGATCACGAAAATTTGTCAAATCGTGCAGTACTACTCGAAAGCAAAATTTAAATCTGGCATTTTGGATGTACGACGTGTTTTGACACCTCGACAAATCCGAAATCATATAAACTATTTGCTACAAAGTTGTATTGAAATTTTTAAACATAAAATAAGTCCAACTGGCATGTAATATTTCTATAATTTAAAAATGTGTTCCGTTCCTATCATTTTTCTCTCAGTACATATCACGTAAAAAATACAACGTACTATATTATATATTTTGAATAATTGTTTTAGAACGTTTTTTTTTTTTTTTTTTTTTTTTTTTTAATGTTTATATTGATTAGTTTGATAAAATTAATTTGTGTGATTTATGCGGATTAATGCAATTATATTTTTTTATTTAGACTCCTATCATTTAGTACCCCCAGTGTATATTTAGAAAATGAGGATATTTGTATAACCGATACATATTATAATTGTATATTTAGTTAATTTGTTGATTTAGCACACTTCATCAATGCCAACTTTAATAGTTCATCTTTTTTGTTATGTAATTTGTAAAATAACTGGTAATGTTTGTTTTAATTTTTAGAACATTGAGAACATTACTATATAAATATCATATCATATGTCATACTTAGTAAATTTTATTAAAATATAAATTAAAATGAACCTTTTATTAAAATGTTCTATACTTTACTCTTTTCCACTCTTTCCTAATTAAATTACGTCTTTTAAGTTTTATGGAAGTTTAAAGATAATTTAATTGTTATTTATTTATACTAAATAAGGGGGCTCGGCCCCGTACGAGCTACGCTCGCCAACCCCCGTCCAGACACCGCAGGCTCTAAATGCACGCTAATTTGATCGGCTTTAAAAATATTTCGAAAGATTGAATTATAATTTAAAAAACAGTGGCGATCTCCCTATAAACGAATTTCTGTTCATTTCTCTTTGATTGGGGAATTTTAACGCCAAATCCGCTGCGGTACTACTTGATTATCCCGTCGACCAATTTTGCCAAATTATATAAATCGCCAAATCACTCGCCAAATTATACAAATTGACATAATTTTTATTTTAAATAACGAAAGAACAAATAAATTCGTACAACATTAATAAAAACACAAATAAAGCGTCGAAATAAAAATAACTTCATGACGTATACACGTGTAACAACATTTCAAAATAAGCTAATATAAAAGGAATTAAGTAAAGAGAGTCTTTGTCTCCTGGAATTTTTTAACAAAGCGAAAAGAAAGTTCTTTTAAATGAGACATTTTAAATTAATTCTCAAAATATCAAATAAATGTCTAGCGCAATTTCTAAATTTAAACTTTTTTGCAATATTATTTTGTGTTCATTTTATGTAATAACTATAATGTGACATAAATATGACGTAATTTCTCCTAAGACTTCTAACGCATGTTAATGAATTTATTATTTTACATTATCCTTTCTCTTTTAAAATTCACGTGTACACTTTTTATGACGTAATTTTTAATAAGTTCCTGCTTTTTATACGTAATTATCTAATTCTAATTTGAAAGTTTTTTTCCTGTTTATAATAGTCACGTGTAAATAAATTTTTAATTTGAAGCAAACATTATTGCTTGCGCTTTTTATACAGTTGGGAACAGTTTAAATTAGTACAATTTTCTGAAATCTATAAAAAATATCTCTAGAAATGCTGAAAATTTGAATTTAAAATAGAAATAAAACCTGAAAAAATGAGTCAAAATAAAAAAATTAATGCAATCTGCACTCCGGCAAATTCTAACGCATAAAATGATCTAAAAATGATTACACTGCCATGTATAGTTTTTGTTGCTATAAAACTTTTTTAGTGGAACGATTTTGTCCAAATTTAGCAATAAATAACTCTTAAAATAATTCATCGATTTGAAAACTGTCTGCATCAGCGTGTTTATCAAACATTTATGTATAAAACCACCGATTTTCATATTTTTGTATGCATTATTTTTGTTAATATTAACGAAGAAAGGCCTCCGGTCACAAAAAAAATCAAAACCGGCGGCGGCGGCGGTGGCGGTAGTTACTTTTTTTTTTTGGAATAGAGAGATATTTGAAACTGCTTAGTTTTATACACCAAATTCATTTATTTTGATTTATGTAATTATTACTTGATATTCTTACGCACTGTTGTGGAAAATATAATTTAATATTACTATATTTAAATAAACTATTCATCTATAATATAGAATATTTACATCTATATGAAATGTAACCATTATTCATTAACTTATCCATATCAAATATTTATTTATTTTTCTTTACAATTCCTCATTTGTTTTAAATTAATGTAGTTACAGTTTTTAAAGGTTAATCTACATATAACAATTATTATTAATAATATTTATTTATTTATTTTACTCTCTTTTGAAGTAATTTTTAAATGTACTATAATGTGACAAAAGGCCGCACTGTATACGTTTTAAAATAGTAAGAAAACGATATTTAATTAGTTTCAACTGCACTGTTTTGCCTATCTCAAGAGTTGAATTATGAGTATTATATAACATATTTGGCAACAATTACAAATCATTTCTAAGCATTTTTTAAATTTGGTGTGTCATGGATGGATTCATTAAAATTTAAATATATTCTTTATTTGGTAAATGATAGCTAAAATCCATTTTATTTATTTCATTTTATTTATTTTTTAATTCTATTGTTATTTTTTACTTCTTTTTACTGAATTTTTTTCTGTACGGTAGCCCAAATTTTATATATATTTTTTTATCTTGATATGGCGTATGCAAGGATGAAACGTACATGTTATTTGTGGAACCTAAGATAATTTTGGACTGAAGAATCAGCTTTTGTTCCACAATTATTTCCATTTTTTCAATGTTCACTGAATTTTTATTTCCTTTTTTCGCTTGAATCGATGATGTGTTTTTATTTTTTTCCCTAAAGGATAAAAAACCTGTATATACATATTCATATATATATATATATATATATATATATATATATATATATATATATATATATATATATGCATCCAAAAAATATAGATAGATAGATAGATTGATAGATCTTTTGAATACGCCTGTATTAAAATAATTTGCACCATCGGGAAGTTTTCTGCTATATTTTGCTATTCATATTCTCAAATCGTTCTTTGAAATTTCTTGATTATACCTGTCATTTAAATATATGAAATTCACGCTACTTTTACCACAGCACGATATTCAAATTATTGAATTTTTTTTAAATCTTTAATAAGAGGTACTTATATATTTTAAATTTATGTACAAGATTCTAATTGTTAATACATAAATACAATACAAAAGAATCCCCAATTGAGGATGAAAAATATTTTTTTTTCTTTTTTATATCATTTATCTATCTGCCTATGGATGTATATTTAAAAAGTAGTTGCTAAAAAGGCTACGTTATTATCTCCGAGTTTTAATACGCAAATACAATGCAAAATACAATTTATCACGATATAAATCCTCAGAAAAATAGATAACATTCCTTTATCAGACTAGGGGGCTCGGTCCCCTACGAGCTACGCTCGCCAACCCCCGTCCAGACACCGCACACTCTAAATGCACGCTAATTTGATCGGCTTTAAAAAGATTTCGAAAGATTGAATTATAATTTAAAAAACAGTGGCGATCTCCCTATAAACGGATTTCTATTCATTTCTCTTTGATTGGGGAATTTTAACGGCAAATCCGCTGTGGTACTACTTGATTATCCTGTCGACCCATTTCGCCAAATTATATAAATCGCCAAACCACTCGCCAAATTATACAAATTGATGTAATTTTTATTTTAAATAACGAAAGAACAAATAAATTCGTACAACATTAATAAAAACACAAAATAAAAATAACTTGCTGACGTATACACGTGTAACAACATTTCAAAATAAGCTAATATAAAAGGAATTAAGTAAAGAGAGTCTTTGTCTCCTCGTATTTTTTAACAAAGCGAAGAGAAAGTTCTTTTAAATGAGACATTTTAAATTAATTCTCAAAATATCAAATAAATGTCTAGCGCAATTTCTAAATTTAAACTTTTTTGCAATATTATTTTGTGTTCATTTTATGTAATAACTATAATGTGACGTAAATATGACGTAATTTCTCCTAAGACTTCTAACGCATGTTAATGAATTTATTATTTTACAATATCCTTTCTCTTTTAAAATTCACGTGTATACTTTTTATGACGTAATTTTTAATACGTTCCTGCTTTTTATACGTAATTATTTAATTCTAATTTGAAAGTTTTTTTCCTGTTTATAATAGTCACGTGTAAATAAATTTTTAATTTGAAGCAAACATTATTGCTTGCGCTTTTTATACAGTTGGCAACAGTTTAAATTAGTACAATTTTCTGAAATCTGTAAAAAATATCTCTAGAAATGCTGAAAATTTGAATTTAAAATAGAAATAAAACCTGAAAAAATGAGTCAAAATAAAAAAAATAATGCAATCTGCACTCCGGCAAATTCTAACGCATAAAATGATCTAAAAATGATTACACTGCTATGTATAGTTTTTGCTGCTATAAAACTTTTTTAGTGGAACGATTTTGTCCAACTTTATTATTAAATAACTCTTAAAATAATTCTTCGATCTGAAAACTGCCTGCATCAGCGTGTTTATCAAACATTTCTATATAATACTACCAATTTTCATATTTTTGTACGCAATATTTTTCTTAATATTAAAGAAGAAAGACCTCCGGTCACAAAAAAATCAAAACCGGCGGCGGCGGTGACAGCGGTAGTTACTTTTTTTTAGAATAGAGAGATACACAGGTTCGTTTCAAACAAAGTGATTCTATCAATAATATTGTTTTAAATACATCGTTATAAACAGATTAAAGCGGAAGTTGTATTCGGATGGAATTATGGAAATTTTCCAAAGGAAAATAACTTCAAAATATTTTTTCACCTTACTCCTTTTCACCTTACTTTCACCTTACTTACTTGTTTAAGCACATGTATCGATTACATATCTGTTAAATTTTTGTTTTATCTATGTTATTCTTTCATTCATGAAGGTTTCATTGCATTATTGATTATTAGCTGAAAAAAAATACCTGATTATTTATATCGTTTTAAGTATAAAGAAGTTGTCTTTTGTAATCGGGTGGCATGTGATTGAGATAGAATTATATATATATATATAAATATTATTGAAAATTATTTCATAAACCACAAAAAATCTGCAAATTGAAACACAGTTTTCAAAGAATATAAAATTACATTTTTTTCTAATTGACTAATAATAAGCTCGACGCAGCAGTATTCGTTCGGTAGCATCAGGGCCCCAAGCCCTGCCGTCCCGCTTTTTGATGGCTTTAATTTGTGCAATTTCCCTTTTAAATTTGTCCGGTTTCAATTTTTGATTTTTTTAATAATCCGGCGTCCGCAAAAGAGTCGGAATAAGAGTAGAATAAAGGGCTGCGGACGGAAAATAGACCAATTTAAATAATCAGATAATTAAGACGTCAACCAAGTACTCTCTTTTACACACACAAGAAAGTTATCTGGAAAAAAATGACACCAGGATTAACAGCGTAAGAACATAAACAATATTTATATTAGTAAAAGAGTTTAGCAAAAGCTATTGAAAAATAAATCCATGTTTGAATAAAAATAGGCATTTTCAAATATTTTCTTTTAATAAATAAAACAGCTTAAATATTAATAAAAACGAAAAATGTTTTACTATCAAATATGGCGTTAACTCCATTAAATTTTATGGTTTTAATGTATGGTTTTTGAATGCAAAAACTACGGCATTTATACATTTCATTTATGATGCATAAATTGCCTTTACAAACATTCTTTTAAAATCAACACGATATTTATTTAGATTTGAAAACATTTTTTTAAAGTACTGAAAAAAAAACAACAACTTTTAAACACTCCAATTATTGAAATAAATGAAAATGCAATTTGTACATAATTCGTGAAGTGAAAAATTTCATTATTATCTAGGCAAATATGTTTGCTTACGAAAAGCTAAACCATGTAAAATGGTCGTCCTATTTTAAATCATAAATCAATTTTCATTCAGAAAAGAGTTGTTTAAATTAATTTCGAACATTATCAATTTAAAGAATATCCTTTGACAGAAAAAAAAAATCATTGTACACAAAACATAAACACAGTAATTTTATATCGAATAGAAAAATTTATAAAAATTTAAAAAACAAAGAAATACATATATTCCTGATATTATGACCTCGTAACAGCGTAATGAAATTCGAAGTACATGAAATAAACTAAGTGGTATTATATATGTAAATTCAGATCATCAGACGTGTTAAATGTGATAAAGAATTTGTGTATTGAATATGTTTTAATTATTTTTAGTGCAAATTATTTCTTAATTAATGCATTTAAAGGTTACATGAAAGACGTCAGCGAAAAAAGTTAGTTTTTAATAAGTAAATATAAATAAATATATATATATATCTTATGATTTACTTTTACTAGGTTGAGCAAACAGTTCTGGGAAATTTGTAAAATTTGCGTTGTTATGCGCAAATTAACAACAAAAGGAACAAGGACTATTTTTCAAAGTAGAGACCATCATAGTCCACGACTTACTGCTATCATTCTGCCAGATTCCGGTTTGCTGGAAGTACCATGGCGGCTTCTTGGAATTCAAAAACTCTTGACATGCTTCTTCTTCATAAAAGATACAAATTTATGGCTCTTGAAAAAGTATTATATTGATCGAAAGAGATCATATTTGGATGGAACCATATTTGGAATATAGGCGGGTATGGAAGAATTTCGATGCTGTTCAACTGTGCAAACTTGTCCTTGGTCCTCTGGGTCGCCTGCCGTTTGGCATTGTCCTGCTGAACCAAAACGGGCTTTCGGCGGACCAATCTTGCATACTTCTGCACCAATTTGTCGTAGACGCGATTCATCTGCTGGCAACAGAGTTCGGCATTGATGACACAACCATCATATACGATAAAAATCCTGGTAACTAATAGATTAAAAATTTCCCAGAACTTTTTGCTCAACCAAATAGTTTAATTAATTTGAAATTTACATTTAGATTATTTTATGCAGTATTCAAATACAAGATATATAAGTCTGAAAGTAGCATTTATACCTAGTATATATACGAGGCTTAAAGAAGAAGCATTATTTAAAACCTTAGTCGGGGATAACCACGGGGAGACCATGGACCATTACTTGAGCAAAAATCGACTAAAAAATCGAAAATTATTTTTGTGCAGAATATTATTCTCCAGTTTGTTCTGAGCCATTTGCAAAAAACTGCATGCATATACGATTATTTTTCGCAACGTTGTAAGCATTTTTCGGATACACAAACAATTTTTCGGATCTTTAATATATTTTAAATCTGTTTTTCTCGAAGCTAATTTTTTAACGTTTTTAAATTTTTAAAATGCTCCATGCGTCTTAATTTTTGATCAAAATTCATGAAATTGATAAGAAAGAATCCCGATATTTCTTACATAGAAAATGTGTATGCATTTTAAAATTCGACTTCATTAGATAATTAAATTTGATTTTTAACTTATTAAAAGGCAAAATTTTGAGGAAAATCGATATGGAATTCAGAAAATAATCTCTAAAAATATAATTATTCGAGGGATTAACAAATCTATGGCCAGATTTGTTTGTAATAAGGTTTAAAGTGATTAAAATGCAAAATCAATGAAATATGTCAGAAATAAAGACGCAAGGTGCAATTTAAAATTTCGCTTTAAAATTTTAATTTTCTTGAAAAATCATAAAATGGTAATCAGATTGGAAATTACTTTTAAGGATTTCATTATACTTATAATTGAATGTATTTTTCGAAAAAAAAAATATTTCTGTGATGAAAATTAATGTAAATATTTTTTAACGTGCACCGTCCCCTCAAGCTTCTTCGATTTCCTCAAATACTGGATTGACTTTTTTTTTAAATGATTTTTTTTAAAACAATTTTTTATAGTTTATGTATGCAGTATAATGGAAAGAAGAAATGCATTTTATAACTTATATTGTTTTCTTTTCTTTTCTTTCAGATTTCTTTCGTGATAAGACGGGATCATATAATAATTTATTTTATATTAATGGTGCAATTGTTGCCATCACAGGATTTGTCTGGCTATTTGAACCAATGATATTAAAATTTCAGCTCAGAAGATTAGAAGCAAGACATTAAGGGGAAAAAAAGATGGAAAATAGGTTCTTAACAAAACAATACAGCCAGCGCATTAATTTAATGAAGTTTATTAAAAAAAAAAAAAAAAAAAAAAGGTTTCATAGAAATCGCTCATCCTCCACAATTGAAAGTGAAATGTTTACTCAAGCTACAACTCGCAAATGTAATAAATAAATTTTCTTTGTTAGTTGGTTAAAATTCATTGCTCCAATTTGCATATGAAACCGCTATATCTACAACAAAGTGCATGAAACCAGTAAATTTGGTCCATTCTTGCAGACTTCATTTATGTCTTTCATATTTTCCTTTCAGCTCATAGGCCATCAAAGCTTAAGAGCTAATGTGACCGCAGATTCCGCATGTTACGTATGTACGTAACGCTATAACTTTTGATAGAAATATCCGATTGCCTTTAAAAATTTTCTTGGTTCATTTTCATAATCCGCATACTTGATTGGTTTTGGGGGTTCATTGGTTAAGCATAAAAGTAGGAACGGGGGTCTAATTCGTTTTAATTTAGATAAATGGGCTTTTCATGAAGAAGTAGCTGATTTGCTTCAAATTTTTTATACCGGTTTATTCTTATAAGGCGCTTACCTGATTAGTTTTGGTGGTTCATTGGTTAAGATTAAAGGAAGGAACGGAGACTAATTCCCTTTGATTTATATAAATGGGTTTTTCATGCAGAAATATCCGATTTGCTACAAATTTGGTATACAGGTCTTTTCTGATGGGCCCTTCCTTTTTTAGATTTGCAGGTTAATTGATTAAGTATACAAGTGGGAAATGTGGGAGTTAATTCTTTCCTCCATTAATTTAGCTAAATGGGTTTTTGCTTCAGAATTATCCGATTAGCTTCAAATTGCTTATGCAGGTTCATTCTGATAAGGCGTGTCCCTGATTAGATTTTCAAGATCATTGGTTAAGTATAAAGTGAGAAATGGGGGTCTAATCCCTTTTAATTTATTTTTCGAGGGGCATTATTCTTTGAATAAGAGTATAATATACAATTAGAGTGAAAAGCCTGTGAGATCCATGCCATCAGTTTAACTGGCACCTTTCTTTTTCTTTTTTTTTCATAATTGAGGAAAATGTCAAAGTAACACATGCATTATATAAGTACAATAATATTTATTTATTGACATATATCCTAGTACACAAATGGAAGAATACGCTCTTGGAACAAGTTATCATCATCAGTGTCGTCATTTGGTGACATTTGGTAATATATCGCTAAAGCTTTTCCGCAAAATAAATTTCCCTAAACATGTTTAAATTTGCGACAACTGGTTAATTTTAAGAAATTTCCATTCAAGTTTAATTTTGACAATAACTAACAACGTGTCTTAATCATCCTCCATGCCAAAGTCAAGCATTTTATGTAAAAAATTTAGTTACAAAATTAACTGTATTCTAGTTACTAGGGTTCAATATTTGAGGTAAATTTTGATGATGATATGAATTATAATTTTTGTTAACTCTGTTTGCATCCATAATGCTTTACGTACAACAATTATTAACTGTCATATAACGGGTGTCGCGTCCCAAATATTACTGATGGATTTTAAAATTCAATGATTGGAAACAGTTACATATATTAAAAAAATTCTTGCAGAAATGTTATGTAAGATGTCAGGAGTTTTTATGCTGCGATTTTCAGTTTTACTTATAAATAGCATTGATAGATGGCACTGCAAGCAATAACCGCTACATCCAGGCTCGATGTTTCGGCCTCTCTATTCTTCCATGTGAAGAAAGAAGATTAAAATTTATTGAATAGATTCCAAAGTACCAAAAATCGGGTCTGGACAGAACGCTTATTGCTCCTAGTTCCACCTATTGCTTAAAATTCGAACTAAAACCAAGAATCACAGTACAAAAACTCCTGACATCATACAAAACACTCCTGTAAGAATTGCTTTAATATCTGTCACCGTCTGGAAATTATTGTTAGGAGTATTTTAACTTTTCTAACAATATCTTGCGCGAGATTCGTTTTCCTCACGATTCATTATTTATTTATTTCTCAATTATAAAAGCAAAGCATAGGTAAGAGAAAATTGGCTTACCTTGTATTTATGTTTTGTATCCGTAATCTGGTATCCGACATCGTAAGGGTAATGCAATCTATAGCATCTAGTTGTTTATCTATTTTAGTCCATTGATAGCGATATGATATTCAGTGTCCTCTTAAAGCACGCATAATTATTTGTGACTTGTAAAAAAATACAAGGAGTTGACTTTTAAAGAAAGAAAAAAAGAATTTAATTCAGCATAAAAATCACATCTCTCTTTTTGAGAGTCTAAAATACAAGTAAGTGTAGAAGAAAACATATATAATACATTATTGATATGAAAACAGGAAATTAGTGCCATTAATCTTTATGTTATGTTATTTATATTAATATATATATTTATAGTAATTTAAAACAGTTTATCAATGTTCAGATGTCTTTAATTCTAGGATAAAGATGAAATGTTTATACAGACTGGTTATTTCGAATTGTACCTTCACTTCCTTCTTTCGAATAACAACTACTTTTCATAATTGCTTTTATAAATCACGTTTGACAGATGAAAAAGCAATTTCCTGAGTTTGATTAATTTGATGGCCTTGATTTGGAGATTACATTTCGTAATAACTGACAACAATTCCCTCCCTTAATCTCCTAATGATGATTGTTCTGTAATTTCAATTTATTTCTATTATTTAGAAATTCAGGCTTGGGCTCTGGTTTGGTGAGTATATCTGCTGTCATTGACTTGCTTGGACAATAACGTAATTCAATAATTTTCTTTTCTTTCAGCTGTTTAATCACGTTATATTTAATATCAATATTCTTTGTTTTATTAGAGCGTTTTTCGGATTCTATCATTTTTATACAAGATTTATTATCTTCATAAATGACTATAGGCAATTTTTGCGGTACATTAAGCTTGTCGGTACTTAGTGTTGCTTGTCATTTGTGTTTCCTCATTATCTAATCGCTGTAAGACTGTTTCCATTGGAGTGCCATATGGCTTAGAATCTTCTAAGTTGAACTTTTTTGCAATTTCTATTATTTTTCCTGTTTAATTTAGTTTGAAGCCCTTGTCAGTTTTTTTTTTGTATTTTTATCCCAAGGTAATTGGAAATTTGACCTAAATCTTCAAGTGCATACTTAGATTTTAGTTTATCTATTTATCCCTTCATCTTTTCCTGCGATAAGAATATCATCGATGTATACTGCTATATAAACCGTGCTTTCCCATTCTTTTCTTACAAATAAGCAGTTATCAGCATTGCTCTGTTTAAATTTTAATTATTTTAGTGTTTCATTAATGCTTGAGTGTCATGCTCTTTCTGCTTGTTTTAATCCATATAGGGACTTTTTTAATTTACAAACCTTATTGGTTTCTCTAGTGTTTATGTACCCCTTAGGTTGTGATACGTAAATATTTTCTTCCATTTCACCATGTAAAAATGCCGTTTTAATGTCCATTTGCCTTATATTAAGATTGTGATATGCTGCGGCAGTTACAAAGTATCTCAAACTTGTATGGGAAACTACTGTACCATAAATTTCATCAAAATCTACTCCATACTTTTGTCTAAACCCTTGTGAGACCAATCTGGCTTTGTAACGCGTGATTTTACCGAATTTGTCATATTTTGCTTTAAAAGTCCATTTGGACCCAATTATTCTTGCTCTTCGTGGGGGATCAACTAAAAACCAGGTTTCATTTTCATTAAGGGAATTCATTTCCTCTTCTGTCGCTTTTATCCATTTCTGTTTTTCTGTTGGATTTTCTATATTAATCATGTCCTCCCAATTATTAGGTACATATACTGAATCGTGCCAGGCTGCATAAGCAAATATACCCGGCGGTACGCCTCTATTGTTTCTCTGATCTTCTGACTTGTGGAATTTGTTGTTGTGACGCGGGTGGTGGGCTTAGTTCACTTTGTGTTGATGTCAGATCTATTTCGATTTCATTCGTGTCTTTCTGTTGTGTTTGTTTGTTCGTTTCCGCGATTAATTCTCTTCTATTTAGATTTTCATTAGTATCTGAATTACTTTAATTTTCTATAAATTTTACGCTTCTGGCCAACATTACTCTTCCGTCACTTGTATAGTTTCTGTACACGTAAGAGTGACTGTCGTATCCGACAAAAGTACCTTTTTCTGTTCTATTGTCTAATTTTCCCCTCTTTGATCTGTGTATGTAGGCGTATGCAGTACAGCCAAAAACTTTAAGATATTTTAAGTTCGGTTATTCATCCATAATTCATAGTGTGTGATGCTTACCGATTTTGAAGGTAGCCGGTTCTGTAAGTAGTTCGAGGTGCATATGGCTTTCCCACATAATTTGTGCGAGAGATTTGCTTCATTTAATATACTTCAAACCATATCAAATAGCGAACTATTCTTACGCTCAGCAACACCGTTTTGGCTTGGGTTAAATGGTACGGTGAGCTGATAATGAATCACATTTTCCCGTAGATATTTTTTCCATTTCGTTACCCGTATATTCACCGCCGTTGTCCGATCTTATCGCAGTAGGTATTTATCCAAATCTGTTTTTTCTCCATTGAGATGTATTCTTTCAATTTCTCTGAAGCCTCACTTTTATTTGCATTAAATAAATTACACAAAATCACGTATAATCCTCGATAAAAGTGACGAAGTATCTTTTCCACCCAATTGTGGGTGTATTTATAGGACCACATACGTCAGAATGCACCAACTCGAGCCTTTGTGCAGCTCTATAGGCACCCGATTTAGGAAGTGGGGTCTTGCTGATTTTTGACGTGTTTAGTACATCACATTTAGTGTTATGTTTGCAGTTGTTGATTTTAATTCCGTCAACTAAATCCTTTGATAACATCTACTTTATTGTGTCGTAATTCCTATGCCCCGTCCGCCTATGCCACAAATCTATGCTATTTGCATTTGAGCAGTTGCAAGTGACATTTGTATAGTGCTTGTAATTTTCATCTTTACTAACATGTATTTAATACAGATTGTTTTTTAATTTATTTTGAAGTATAATATTACCGTTGTGTATTATGTCACATTTATCGTTTTCAAATTTGACTTTGCAACTGTTTTTAGTTGCCCTACTCACAGCAAGTTAGTTTCTATGTCAGGGACATACAGTACGTCTCGTAATATGACTTGTTTGTTTTTATTTTCGGTATGAATTATTACCTCCCCAGATCCATATGAAATCATTTTGTTACCATTTGCAACTGTAACGTTTGTTTCAGTTTAATTTGTCATTTTAGTAAAGAATTCCTTTGAATTTACTATATGGCTAGAACTGCCACTGTCATCTATAAAAGTGCCTTTATTTTCGGACTCTTCGGTTAGTAAAGCAACACTGTTATTTTCAATTACTGTAAGTTTTCCTTCTTCAGATTCAACGTTATTATGTAAGTTATTTTCTTCATAAACTAATCAAAGCGCGATAGAGAAACAAATACGCAAAAAATTGTAATGGAGCTTTTATTCTTTAAAAAGATGGAAAGAACATTAAAAGATGGTTTAGGACAACAATTTGGTTTCATGCAAATGATAAAAAATGTATTGTTTAGAATCGATGCAATATTTCTAATATGGCGTGTGGTCTCCCCGAACAGCTAAGACTGCTGCATACCTATTTCCATGGATGCGATGAGGTTATCGATAAGACTTTGGGGGAAATTGTTCCACTGCTAAATAATTGCAATCTCCAAGTCCCGGACAATAAAAAGAGGCCTTGGACTCGCAGCAATGCGTCGTCTGAGTATGTCCCAAACATGCTCGATCAGATTTTTGTCAGGAGAGCATGCTGGTCATTCCATACGCAGTATTGTTTTAGCTTAAAGCATGTTTTCCACAAGACGAACTGTAGGACGTCTGGCATTATCATGAATGGAAAAAAAAGAAATCTCTAATTGCTGCAAGATAAAATACGACACGAGGTCTAAGTATCTCGTCTGTATAACCTCAGACCGTCAAAGTGCCATTCCGAATGACATGCAGGCTCGTACGTCACCTATGCTAATTCCAGCCCATAGCATCAACCCACCTCGTCTGTAAAGTATTCTTTCACGAACGAATGTGGGATTATTTTTAGTTCCTCTTTCTCTCCATGCCAAAACACATAAGATGTAACATTCAGAGTGAATCGGGGCTCGTCCGTAAGCAGAATTTGTCTCCAACGGCGTTGCCTCCAAACACGATGTTCAGTTGCCTACCTTGCTGCACAGTCTCTTGAGATCAACGGAATACAGAACATTAGTTTACGTGAATAGAGGCCACCCTGGTGAATCCTATTTCGGATTGTTTGTCTGGGCACCCTTCGTCCTGTGGCCAAGAAGAAGTGTGTTTGCAGCGGAGTAGCATTGCCCGTTTCGTCTCGACGAGCTGTTTACTGGATATATCGGTCATCAGTTTCAGTAGTAGCACATGGCCGACATTGCGCTTGTCGATGTCTACCATTCCATGTGTCTTGGAATCGATTCCACAGCCTTGCACTGACACTTCTTGCGACCCCAACAGTGTCCGAAAAACTTCGCTGTGTTTCCCCAGATTTAACTGTCCGAATAACAGGCCAGGCCATTGATTGCGGTAAATCATGATGTTGTGACATTTTCAAGTCACCTTTTCTCAAAACACAAGCTGAGCAATTGAATTTTACAACTGAGACAGTGAGACACACGTTTCTGCAAAATCCCGATTTCTACACTTATCTTCTTTTGTACTTTTTGACGTCATAAACTTTAATTTGCGTGTGAAAATGTCTTTATCTGTTTTTTACAACGCTTTAAATTATAGATGTTTTATTTTACGGTACTTATCGGTGTAAATATTTGCGTAATTTTGTTAAAACCATGTGCTCCCCTAATTGTTTTGAGCGGTGTATATAAGAATTCTTTTGAGCAGCTTTGTATAAAATATAACATTTTTATACAAATTTCACAGTGTAGATAATGTTTAACTCATCAAGAAATTTCGTTTCCTTGAATTATAATACGTAAATAGTAATGTTTGTGTGCACAGCACGTTTTGCACAGCCATATGTATATGAAATTACGTATCTAATACTATACTAACAACGCAGAATAAAGTTTTATTCCGTTTTTCTGAACGCATAACACAGTTCAAAATGTACGTTCCGTAAATGTCATCATGAAAAATAATTTTGTATCATTTTGCGTAGCACTGTATTTGTATAATTTATACACACCACGTAATGTAGTAATGTATATTAAAACTTTCTGTACCCGGAAAAAGCGTAACACAACAAGATTCTCTTTTCTATCAATTCCATTCCAAAACTGTTAATTACTTCCATTTATCAAGGTGTGATATTTACATAAAAAAAGAAACGCTTTGTATAAAAATACATTTAACTAGAAAATACATCGTCAATTAAATACGTGTTTTATGTAATTCACTCGGTGTTTAAGAATTCTTCGTGCAGCTCTGTATATGATACCGCTTACCCGTAAGAAAATTGGCCCAATTAAAAAAAATCATTTTTTGTATTATTCCACAAATAGGCATGTGTGCACAAATAGGCCACAACAAGATATGTGTTATAAATATAGGTATCCGGAACACCACTGTCACTATTTGTCACTATTCTACGACATGAAATGTGAAGTGATGAAACAAGAAGATCGACACATCTTCTTGTAAAGGAAGGTTTCCGTAAGCACATAATTATTTTTAAGGTTCCGTACTTACAAAGTAAAAACAGAACCATTATAAGATCACTCCTGTGTCTGTCTGTCTGTCACAACCATTTTACTCGTAAATTATGCAACGTGGAGAGTTCAAATTGGGTGAAGTAATAAAGACTATTGAGCCACATATATAAAGATTAATAAATATTCATAAATATATTTAGGAAAAATATAGAGAGGTAATTAAATTATTTGAAAAAAAAATATTTACTTTGTATATCGTGTGAAAGCTTTCGTAACGCTGAAATCAAAAATATATTTCATTTAATTTTAGGTATTATATTTTAAAAGTTATGGTGGAAAATGTAGTGCAAAAATATGTTCCTCCCCCATCTAATTCCGAATCTATTGAAACTAAAATTATGAAAAAATTAGAGGTAGTAGAGATTAATTTAAATCTTGCAGGAAAATTATAGCGATTACCCTAGGTCACATAGTTTTTGGGAAAATCGCATTTTTCCTTTACACTCAAATTTCGATTTACGGGCTTAAGCAAACGTGTTGATCAGAGCTGGAGGTACCTATCGCAGCAGAAGTATAAAAGCATTGTCTATCATGAATTTCGGAAAAAATCGTCTGAAATTAACCTAGATATTAACCCTTAAAGACACGGACGGTTTGGACATACATAATGACAGAGACGGCGTACTATATGCCCCATCGGCTTTTAAAGCCTAGATAAAAATTTTATGGATGTATTTATGTAATGCAATGCCCAGTAGCAGAATAAACGCGATAAACATCAAATTGTTAAAAGCAGACTAATTTAATGAGAATTAATCATATAAATACTATGAGATTCGCGACTAGTTTCCAATGAATGGCTCTCTCAATACACCTACTATGTCTTTAAAGGTTGACTAAGAACCTATATGGAATAACAAATATACAGAATAGCTACATTTGCCATTATTTAGGTTCCATATATCTTTGAACTTTTTTGGTACATCCATTTATACTTTTCTAGCATACTGGGTGCAAAGGAAAGTCCCTTTAACCTGAAAATACTTGTGAACGGAGAGAGCTACAGCTATGCAAGTGATGTAACGGTATACTAAAGCGACTACGGCCGATTTAATTAAAACGACAGCAGCGCCCCTAGTGGCGAAATTTGAAGATAGTCACTGCCAATCGAAAACGAAAAGAGATAGAGCAAAATTTTCAGTTAGAAAGTTTCAGAGCATCAATTAATTAATAGAATACGACATTTGGTTTACATGGAAAGATAAATCTTTGCTTGTTTACCCAAAAATGTCCGAAATCGATGCACTCCATTTTGTGTAAACGTTTGAATGGAATAGTCAGAAGTATTAAGAAATACGCACAATTTACGCTATAAATACGTACTTATCTCAATACATTTTGATAACATAACACACTCACACAAAAAAGATAATCTGTCTCACAGTTATAAAACGTTAATATTCAGTATGATCGAAAAGTTCGCCATTTCTCACAATACACGTTTGTATTCGTGAGATTAATTCTGCATGCACATTTCTCAGCATGGAACGTCTATTGCAAGACTCTTCAAAACGACGACATAGATTTAACCCTTTCAAAGGCGTTGGCTAGGCGTTCTAGCCACCTAACTTTAATTCCAAAACTGACAAATGGCACCAAGAATATTTTAATAAAATTTTGCTTTTGTAATGAAAGTGCAAATTAGCGGGGTTTTGTCTTCTAAGAAATTCGTTTGAATATTCTGTTGTCAGTCAATTATTTCATCAGTTTACGAACAGAATACTTCTGGCCCTAAAAGGATTATTTTAAAATTTTAAATGCATTAGAAATTAAGTCTTTACAGACAGTACAGCACAGAACAACATCACAATCTGTAATTGTGCACTGCTACATTTCCGGAATGTGAATAGGCAAAGTAGAATCGTCGGACATCGATTTCGGACATTTTTGGGTATACAGGCGACGATTTATATTATCCGTGTGAACCAAAGGTTGTTTCGTACTAATTAAATGATGTTCTAAAACTTTCTATTTGGAAATTTTGCTCTACCTCTTTTCGTTATCGATTTGTAATGTCTATCTTCCAAATTTCGCCACTAGGTGTGATGCAGTCGCTTGCATTAAAAAGACTGTTTCAAAGGGACTTTCCTTTGCACCCTGTATGCTATACAACTATACCCAACCCTATGTTGTATAGTTTTTACAAAGTCTTAATATTCTTTTAGCAACGATATTTATTTAATAATACACTTACTAATTCATATATTATTGTACGGAACCCTCTGTGCGCGAGTAATACTTGCACTTGACAGTTTATTTTTACTCACGCAGGTATTTGTGTGTATGTTCTTCATGTACCTATATTATAAAGGACAAACCTGTCCGTCCTCAACGCTGATGTCTTTTTCATGATGGCAACGGTTGATAATTAGATTTTGATTTTGATTTTTTTTTCCACTGCTCTTTTTTTAAACTTCTAAACACCATACATTTTCGATTTTCCCCCTCGCATGGGATATTTACTTTCAAATGGAATATGTGTGAAAACAGTATCTTAATTGAATGATTTTTTTACAATTTTTAAAATAATTTTTAAGCATGATTTTTTTTACATCTATCTCTATCGCTTGCCGGCTTAGTTACGAAAGCATAATATCTCATTTGGTATAAAAACTGAATGAATAGTCAAGCATTTTTCTCTGGCTAATTTTCCAAAATTTAGTTAAAACTTAAGGAATACATGAATCAAGAATATATTATATTAAAGAGTGAATGTCCGTTTGTATTTCCCATCTAATATTCCTTTAATGTGGAACGTTGAACGATGAAATTAACACTAGTTTATACATCGTCAGGTTATACATCGATTACTTGTAATACAGTTTAGAATGAGTTATAAATCCATCAGTTGATCTTGTTCCAAAAGCATTATTGGTTACACAAAAGAAAAATATTTTTAAAAAGATGAGTTCATTTGCCTTTGAATCTTTTCAGCTTTCATAGCGTTGTGAAGGGGCGCATTTTTGAATTCGGAAATATTTCTATATTTCTATATATTGTAATAACATTATATTTTTACATATAATAATACTACAAAATACTAAAAAATATTTAAAATAAAAGATTAGAGTTGTGTTATAAATATTGAACAAAATCCCTATAAATTCAAATTTAATAAATCCCTTTAAATCCTTAAATCCTTCTAAAATTTATTAAATGATTATATATATCTTCAAATGTAGTTTAAACAATTGACGAAGAATGCTTTAGAAGATAAAATTTCCAAGAAATCATAATTCAGTACATAAAGGTTTAAGACGATAATTTACAAAGAAACCTTACTATGAAACTGCGGTTGATTTTTATTGTGAGGGAAGTTGTCCCACACCCTCCGTTAGGTTATCCTTCAATATCCCCAATTTTTAATTCAAGTGAAATTTATATATAACGCTTTTAACGAAAATTCTGTATGCAATGTCAGACACGGGCAAAAAATCCTATCCAATGATACATCATTCATCGTTCTACAATACATATTAATATAATTCAGTATGCGAGGTCAGATGTGGGTAAAAAAGCCATTCCAATGATACCTCATTCATCGTTGCGCCTTACGTATTAGCTTAATTAGTACAGTATCTGTACGTTATGTATTAGTGCAGTACGTGATGTCATATGTGGGGATATATCATATATATCCTAGAAAAAGACATGTAGACAACAACAATAATATATACTTCCGCATACTAGCATATGCGAATCTGAAGAAGCTGAAATGTCGCATATTACATCTGATGAAGTTAAAAATTGCATTGAGAAAATAAGAAAGTTTAGAAAAGCATGCAACTGAATAAAAAAAAAATGATAACAATCTTTTAGTTGTAGAAAAAGATATTAAAAAAATAAATATTGAAAAGAAAACACAAACTAGCATTTTAAAATATTTCCCTGTAAAAGACAAAGTAAAATAAATTCAGTGAGAGATTTAATCCTTTCAGGGGGAATGCACTTCGACTCCAAAAAGGTTCAAATAATTAATTCTCACCTCAATTTAGTAACAAGTTTATTTGAAAATAATGAAAAGCTTCTTTTTTTTCTACGCATATTATGACATCGAAATTGTACTAAAACATCACTGGTGCCATTTTTCAGTTCGGCCATTAAAATGAAGCATTTGCAGACTGCAAACGGTGCCCCTGAAAGGATTAATGTGTGTGTGTGTATGTTATATGCATAATTATCTACTTTATCTAAAATTGATTTTATAAAGATGTAAGTGCATGTTAATTTCGTACATTTATAAAATTGAATCATGCAGTATTTATTATACTATGTACGTATATTAATTATACATACTATATACTATTGGATAATTTAATAAAAAGGCATTATGGTATTTATTTTTATAATAATATTAATTATAAAATTTTTATAATAATATAATAGTATAAAAATTAATTTTTAATGTATTCTAATTAGATATACCGCTAAACTCGTTATAGAGCCGAATATTTGTCAAACGGGCAATGGCGGTATACCTCGGTTTGACTGCACGTTTAAAAGTAAAACATTGTTATAAAGTTGAATCCACATTTGTTTGCATGTACTATTTTGAGAGGCACTTGGATTTTAACTAAATATCCCGCAAGAAAAATGTCTTAAATCGAAAGCGAGTTACTCGAGGAGAATTTTACTCAATACTCCCTATGTCTTTTATTTCTATATTAAAGTTTTTGCGCTTTTATGTTTTATTTCACAGCTGCCTGCATATCTAACTGCTATAATTTCATGTTTCGGTAAAAAATGTCAAATCTTCGTATGTTTCTCGTTTCGAGTTGTTTCAGATTTCTTGCGATTCAGCGACATGCAGATTTTATAATCACGGCACAGTACAGAAAAATTTCTTCAAGCTTACCAGCTGAAAACAGAATACCTGCAATTATTTTTCATGGTTATCCCTGTAACTTAAATAATTTTTGATCTATGTAAATGAGCAAAATAAACTGAAAACATGATACATTGTACCGCAGTGACGTATGTAAATTGCATTATTTTTTTATCTCATTGGTGGCACCATTGAAATATACTGTAAAAACGATTTCTATATAGATCATAATGTGACGGGGTTGTTTTCTTGTAGACCTGTAAACGTGTATTTTTGTAAACAAATTACCAGAGAAAGTCAGTTAGTATGTCACAAAACCCAATAAAAAAAGCGAAACCAAGATACATACTTTAACGGCATGTTTATTTCTGTATATAATCGCCATTTACATTGATACATTTGTCCAATCTCTTTATGTGTTTTCGAATACCTGCTGCATAAAATTCTTAGTACTGCACACTCTGTCATCTGTGTACCTCACACTCAACGCCTGCATCAGACGGCTGTAGATTAAACGATGTGAGCACTCGGTTGCAATTGCTGCTGCTGTCTATTGTTGTTTGCCTGCCACCTCTAGCTATTTCCTCAACCTTCTGAACTGTTTCTTATGCCGCGATGTCAGGACGACCATTTCGTTCTTCGTCAACAACTTTTAATCGCCCCAGCTTATCTTCTACAACTGTTGTCTCATAAATTCGAAATTGACATCTTACAGTTGGACAGTGCTGCCACCTATTGGCATAATTGAAAACAATTTACTACTCTTTTCCGACCTCTCATATCGGTTTGTGAGCTACTTATTGACTTTCCCTCCTATATACATCATATTGTAACGGAATTGTTTTCCTGTAAACCTGTTAACGCGTATTTC
Organism: Maratus speciosus; assembly: GCA_963932465.1. Taxonomy (NCBI): domain Eukaryota; kingdom Metazoa; phylum Arthropoda; class Arachnida; order Araneae; family Salticidae; genus Maratus; species Maratus speciosus. The sequence continues at coordinate 186,743,748 of OZ010800.1, forward strand.
TGTAAAAAAAAATATATATATGTAACAATCTTCCTTGTTGTACAGAAATCAAGTATCATGATGTTTTTTGAACAGCAAACGATTGTTCCACGCAGACTATAATCTATAGAAATAATTTTGTATGTGCCTGCAAAAGGCTTTTAAATGACGTCTTCTTCATAATCTATGGAAAGCACGTTGAAATTCACTTTAGTAATAAACAGGAAAGCGGCTGCACAAACCATCACCTCATGGAGTTGACGGCTAAAATTCCAGGATCTGTTAAAACTCGATTCACATATTAAAATGCAACTAGCCTGCTGAGTCATATCTTGGTAGAAAACACCTGCAAATCTTATTTTAGTCGTTGACTGCTAGGTTTGCCATTGTGTTTTCCTTCTTCCGGTCCTGCATGTTTTCCCACGTTTGGGTGTGGGGAAAACAATGATAAGTCTACCGATCAACCACTAAAATCGGGTCTTCAGATAGTTTCCACCAAGATATGATCTGGCAGACCAGCTGTATTTTAATATGCTAAACAAGTTCTGCCTAATTCTGTAATTTCAGTCATTAGCTCGATGAGGTGATTGTCTACTGAGCCGCCTCCAAGTCTATAATGATATTAGTTGCATTATGATTGCAGTAGTGTAAAATTCTTGAAATGTACCTCAAATGATTTTTTTCAATAGAAATAATGTCAGTTAGACAAACAGAGACATAGAAGTACCGAAATCATAGATGATTTTCAACTATATTCGAAAGCGTTTAAAATGAACAACTGATTTTATGAATTTAGAAACGATGCAGAAAAGCTTCATATACAGGGTGATTATAAAAAACGTTTACAAATGACATAGAAAATCAGGCATACAGCAAGGATAAAAAATCAGATAGGAACATAGGGTCACAAAACACTTTTTTAGTCGCAAATACAGGGTGTTTTATTCTAACTGAACCCGGGTTCACGGTAATAATTTTGAGAAAAATAAAAACATTGTAATGAAAATGCAAATGATATGAACTTTGTTTCGTGTGAAATGTGATGACATCACGAAAAGAACTGTAAAAACATGTTGATCAAGCAATCGATGATACTGTATGGATTGATAATCACACTTCAAAATGTGGGGCGTACAGTGGATACTGCTGGCGACTATAATGCAAACTTCTACCAGTTTTGTTAGGTGTTATCATATTTACAACAACGGTGAGAATGTCTGTTAAATGTTTTATTATAATATACTTCAGTCTTCTGAAAGTTATTACCGTAAACCCAAATTCAGTTACGATGAAAAACCCTGTATTTATGACTCAATAAGTGGTTTGCGGCCCCATGTTCCAGCGGGATTTTTCATCCTTGTTATATGCCTGATTTGCCGTGTCATTTTGTAAACGTTTTTATGAATCACCCTGTATATAATAAACTCCATTGTATTTGTTTCATTTTACAAATAGGCAATGAAAGTATATTATTATTTTGTAATAATAAATATAAATTTGTCACAGTTTTTTTTTTCTTTTTTTTTTAAATATTCCAGCCAAATAATATTCTAGACACCTATGATGATTATTATATACTAAAGATTACATTATAAAAACTAAAAAGATCTATACAAATGATAATTTCATCAGAGGTAATCACTATAGTCCCACTCAATGTAATCGTCATATCAAGTATTTTTCATTAATAACATAACTAGTATTTTTCAGAATAATTTTTATTTAATTTATCAAAATAATTGTTAATTTAAGCGCAGTTTTTCTAAATAAAATTTTAACATTCGAATTAAAATACTATTTTGTGATTAATTAAATTATTCCTTTTCCAAATAACGTCGAAATTCTTTTAACTTTAATGTGGCACAGTTGGTGTATGAAAAAAGTGCAATTTATTTTCTTCATAAATGCGTTATAATGTTTATGAGAGAAAAATGCATTTCACAGCATATGATAATAGTTTTATTCAAGATTAATGGTTTCTTCAGCGAAATTTTAAGATGCCTTGACCTTAAACGCAGTATTATTCCAAATACTTAAGAAAATGGTAAAATGTTAATCATAATAATTTCGTAAGAAAGTAAAAATTAACTTTTATTATATTTATTATAAATAATTTTACTTTTAAATTTGTCTTCATATATATTGAACTATTATTATATAATAAGAAAATTTCGAAAATAAAATGAAATAATTGTAAAAATGTTTAAATTTTATTAAAAATATTTTTTTTATAAATAAATTACCTTTCATAATAAATTAAAATAGTTCATTTAACAAAGCACAAAACGTATCGTAAAAGGTAACTTAAATGTTTAGAAATAGCTTTTGTTCTAGATGAATATTAATTAATTTGAAAAAGAATGGTTTACTTGGTGTAGGTATAGAGCCTATCATGAGAATACAGTAAATTTAGTATCGTATGCCAGTAAATTTTTTTGGTATACTTAGTTGCAGAGTTAGTAGGAGGGGTTACTTTTTTCCACGACTGTTCATAGATATATCATACATGCTACATGTCAGAGGGAGAGAAAAATATTAGAAAGATTTTCTCGTTACAACTGGGTGCATATACCACTTAATTATTAAGATGATATTTGGCGCGGAATAATATAAATTTAAACTTAAAAGCAACGTTAAAATCGCCAGAAAATGCAAACTTTTTCGCAGACTAGTTTCAGTAGCGTTTAGCTTACCATTCTCAGTGCTGGACTCACTGATTTAGGTAAGTTAAACACTATCGAAACTAGTCTACGAAAAGGTTGCATTTACTGGCGTTTTTAACATTGCTTTTAAATTTAAATGTATATAATGTTTGATTCTACAGAATTTGTGATAGTATAAGATCATCAATTCAGTAGAGAAAATTATGAAACTTTTACACAACTGTAATCCATCGGAATCTATTAGTAGTCAATGCTTACCTACGGCACGTTTATTGCTACTACAACCGAGGTGAAATTTTAAGTTAGTATTTGTGTCATCTAATTGCTGTTTCCACATAAAAACATCATGCACTTGTTGATTATAATTGACAGACAAAATAACATTGATTATTACACGATTATACACGAAATCATGCCTCATTCAAGCAAAGTAACATAATTTTCTAATCTTACAATAACATTTGGTAACAAAGTTTATATTTCAAATTTTATTACATTTAATAATACAAAACAAAGTCGGAAATCTTTGTCTTTAAAAGGTCGCTGCATAAAACCCTAAAATCTCACACTTAACAAAGCCTCAATCAATTTTGATAAAAGGGCCTATCTTAATATATTTTTATGTTTAAATTTACACTTTGAGTAAATAGTGATCCTTGAGATGAAAGATATACAGCATCTTATGCGTAAATAAGTACCCGATAATATAAATATTTATAAATGTGTTAAAATTATGCAAATAGATCATCTAATTATATGCACACTCAGACATTTCCGCTGATACGATATTTAGTTGTAAGTTTTGCCTTCCCATAAAGCAATACTTTTATAGTTAAAAGATATTTCAGTTTCTTCAAATTATGTTTTTTTTTTAAATGGGTAAATAGTTTTAGTCTTATGATAAAAATGTGTATTTTGGATTTAATCTATATGTCGTTGGCTATATAAATCTCCGAATATCTAAAATATTAAAATAATGAAGCGAGAAAATTCTTTTAGATATTACTGAATTTCAATAATATTTTTCAGGATTTTTCAGGATGAATAATATTCTTCAGGAAAAATGCGCTTTAACAAATATATATAACTTGTTATTAGTACCAGAAAATGCATATCATAAAAAATTTTCATAACCAACAAAAACAGAGGTGAACAACATTATAGTAAATCTGTAAAATCGTAATCATATATTTTTTATTTGATTTTTTGTAACTAACAAAACGCACAGAAAAAGTTTCAAAACAGAATGAAGTATGATGAATAAAATGAAAAAAATTCGTGGTAATTCTAAATCAGAATAATAGCTTTGAACACAAGTAAATGACTATGGTGAAATCTGCACTATGGGATTAGGCTTGTGTAAGTGACGTTTTTGCAAATATTCGATAGAATCCCTAATTTCAAAGGCTACTGCGCTCAGCATAGTATGGAAAATAACATCATTGATTGTAACTGACATTTTATTTCAATTCACATCTTTCAAAGATTTTTCAAATTTGCGTTAGATATTAAAACATATTTAAAATTTGCTTGTTGTCAAAGTTTCATTTGTTGCGCGCTGTTTGAATACATTAACACTGATATTTGTATGGTTTTTGTAGGAAGAAAAGATTGCAATGGTGTGCATAGTTTCCAACGAAAAATAAATTAATAACAGCATATGTTGAAATGTATGGCGATCATTTAATATGGAACAACGGAGGATTATTAGAAAAAAAATCCGGTATCATATAGATATTTATGCAACGGATTGAAAATTTCCAACCAGTAAAGAAGCTTTATATAGTCATAAAAATAAAGATGCAATATTCAGCATTCATCTCGAAATCAACAACATGTCAAAAGGAAGACTATAATTTTATAAATTTAGACGTTTAGTAAATGCATATTCTTATTCAACAGAAATGTTTATATATATATATAGTTAAAAAATTCCAAAAGTAATCTCAAACATTACCATAAACAAATGAAGTACAATATTAACTAAACCATACCGTAGAATATTTAAACATAATAAACTATCTCTAAGAGACACAAATAACCAACTTAAACTTGAACAAAATCAACCGAAGTAAGAAACTGGACGAAATAACTAAACATAGAGACAGGCTGCGTGGCTTATGACACGCTATGCAGGGCTAAAATTGTTTTTATGCATGCAACATTCCCCATAATTTACTTGTCGGGGCTAAGCAGAAAAAAAAACGAAAGGAATAAGATCAAAACCAGATTAAACAAAATGAAACTAACCGACCGAAATCAATCAATTTCAAAAGCGATCTGTTTCCATTTCACTTTCCGTAAACCGCATGCTTCGAGTAAATATATCAGTTCAGTTCTGCTCCTGGAAGTTCGTTCATAATTATACGTCATAATTTTAACGAGACTCACAGGATAGCTCTATTTCACAACAATGCTGTACCCTTTCATCGTATCCTCTTTCAAAATGTCTCTATCTGATGTCAATCTGTTTAAATGGTTTAAACTGTTACTATAATTATTTCTGAATATCGATATATGGACCTTTCATTTGAAATTAAATATTGCTATCGTTTTAAAGTCGTCTCTTTAATCAAATACCGATGTAAAAAAAATTATTTTCTATTTTTAGATTCACATCCAAATAATTTGTATAATAACTATTGTGATTACCGGAAAGTTTCAATTCTAATATATATATATAAATGTATACAGATAAAATAAAATTCAATGTTATTTATTTACAACGTTATTTACAATTCTCCGCCAGAAGGCAGTATACAATGGAAGAAAAGTGTAATAATTAATGTTTATTAAAAGAAATATTCCTGTAAATTTATTACGAATTTAAAAGAATATTATACCGTTTATGCACAGCTACTATATTCGTAAGCATGATAATTAAAATTCATTATATTTTAATATTTTTTCTAGTGGGAGAATGCTAGTTCTTTCAGGTAGTGTAAAAAATTATAATACCAAAAACACAGATCATTAATATTTACTTCAACAACTCAAGTTGTATACTAATTGTGTCTGTGTTTTAACATATATCTGAATCCTCAAATGCATGTTTCAGTTTATCATGAGTCTACAAAGAACGCCAAAAATAAAAACAATTTATTATTCGTAAATCCTCGCCTAATCTTGAGCGTAAAATATTATGTTAAATTAATAAATTCTTTTTATTGTTTAAAACTTCTTACGGATGTTATGTGCTCTTTTACTAGATAAATTATACTATGGATTTAGGTGTCATTTAATATCTATACAGATATTCTAAAAAAAAAAAAAAAAAAAAAAAAAAAAAACATATATTGTTTGGTTTTGAGCTATTCTTTCTATGCCCATATTTTAAAACTGTTTCCGAAAATTGTCCATTCCTTCAACAGCTTTTATAGAAAACGGTTACCTAACCGTTATTTATGTATATTCTAACTAATGAAAACTCTTCTTCTTAGAATCAAGTTACCTATAAAATTGGATGAAGGACTGAACAGTTTGATGCAAATTTTTCCAGTGTGTTTTCCTAGTGTATGTTTAAATATAATAGTACCAAAATTATGGTAACACTTTAAAAAAGGCAACTGATTATGTGGATTTTGTTATTCTCAAGGAAGTAGAGGACATAAAACGTTCTAAAATAACAATCTCATTAACACTGTTAGGGAAAAAATTACATTTGCCATGCAGGTTACGTTTAAAGTGTACATTCTCTCTCAGAACGAAATCTTAAACATATGAAAATTAAAAAAAAAAAAAAAAAAATGTACAGCGAACTGAAAAATTTTAAATATCCTGCTGCTATCGAATAATTTGTGTTATATACAAATATTTCTAAGAAAAAGTAAATTAGAAATTTTTTTAAAGAGTAACTACAATGTATTAAAAAATGTGAAAAAACAATTATGAATGATTACAATATCGTGATATGCGTGATTAAATCAATTTCATCCATTTATTTATGTTATTCGAAAACTAAATTTAATTTAGTAAACTGTTTCGAAGTAGATTTACGTTCAATTTTATTTAACAAATAAATATATATATATATTTTTTTGCATTATATTCCGTCTGAGATACTTTACCAACAACAATGGCATCAAATACATCCAGTTTAGTAGAATGAAAGCTAATGAAGCGCAAAATAATCATATAAAAGAGAAATAATCTGAGGAATTACAATAGAAAAACAAGTGAACGTACCAACGTTATTGAACTCAATTAATGGCGAAATTTCTTGTTATTGTGTGAAAAGCTATCAATACCGTTACATGGTTAGTTCAAATAAATATATGCATTGTATTTAAGTCATTGTCAAAATATTTTTTCTTTAAATACAATTTTAGAAATAAATTAATTTTCATTATTTAAGTTCTTTTTACGGTATAAATTTTTAAAAATTGGTAACATTTAGCTAGTAAAAGTACCTCATCCGAATATATATATATTTAAAGTTCTGCATGTAAGAGTGATATATACTGATGATACATGAGGCCATATTTATCGGTAATTTATTTTTAAAAAACAGTTGGGTACAAATTTGATATCGAGGAAGAATATTACAGAACGAATTTTCACTCATATATATGTTCGAAATATTAACCTATTTATGCCTAGCGTCCCATTTTTGGTACCTTTCAAATTTTAGTAAATTTTTAAAATTTTCTTCTTCTTTACAACATGAATATTGTATGAAGTAATTGTCTATAAATGTCTTTATCTACTACGGAGAAATTGTTGGAAATGCTAATCTCTTTCAGAATTAGATAAACCCATTATAAATCAAGATAAACTGTTTTTTCAAAAACACTTAATGGCTGTCGTAAATAAGACTTGATTATTCTTTCAGCCATCATATTAGGAAAATAGAAAATGACTTCCTTGTTTATCTAATGTGTCAATAAAAAACTGATAAACATTTAGATTAAAAGACTTCGATATTGACAGCTGAAAGAACTATATTAATAATTTAAGACTTTAAATGATATTCAGTGTTTTATCGATAAATATAATCAAGATTTTTTTATTTATGTTTTTTAATCGAATATCAATAATGTTTTGTATGTTACATTTTTTTCAGTGTGTGAGTAAAACTGTGACTAGATAGGAGTAAAAATGTATGTTCCAGTTTGTAATTTTAAAGATATATAAAATATAGTACATTAAACTAAAATTCTGAAAAATCTATGGGATACATTATGCACAAAAAATACACATAAAAATAAAAGAAAAACCAAGTTTTTTTTTTTTTTTTTTTACAGGATAAAAATCTAAAGATATTTTAGATAACAAATGGATATATACAAGCCCTGATTGGATGTGTTGAAGAAAGTTCCGTTTTACCGTGGACGATCATGGACCGAAAGTAAGCAGATTTACCTTATCTTTATTTTATGATTTAATGTGATTATTATTATTACACGTTAAGTCTCATTTTTTATCTAACAGAAATGACAGGATAATATTGATATTTATTTGCTTAAATGAAGGCCTTTTTCGGTGTTTATAGATTTTTCCCTTTTCAAGATAGCGAAATGTAAAATATAAGATTATTTGTAATTTTTGTATCAAGGATCCAAATTAATAATTATTAATAATTAATAATAATCTTAGCTTGTAGGCTTCTTTGAAAACAATATATGTATACATTTTTTAATTGCGAAATTATATGTTCAAACCTATTTTTATGCATGTTTCTAACTTACAAAATATAGGGAGCTATGCGCAAATGGGTACTTATTTCTATTAGGAATTTAAGGGACAGCTTATTTAAGTAAATTCCTCTTCAAGATGATTTTGAAATAAATAGTTCTTTAGCCTCAAATGGAATTATTCTTAATTTATTATAAATAATACTTATAATGTTATTAGTCTCTGTAAAGAAATAAATATATTTTTAATACTTTATAAAAATACTAATTACAGTATATAACATACAATGTAAAATCTTAATTTATGTGAACTTAGACAAAACATATATTTATGCATTTTCCCACATATGGATATTCCCATATTTAGCACGTTTACATTTTATCAAATAAATACAAAATATTTTAGCGTAATTTATTTTAGTATTTTTCTAGTTCCTTTTGTAACATTTTAAAGTGATTTTAACAACAAATTTCAGAAAATAAAAATTCAAGCCTAAATGGGTTAAAAAGCTATAGTTCTTTTTTTTTTAGGGTTAATCGGGCCATTATGAGACACACAAAAATAGGAGCTATTGAGATATACACGAAAAATGTACTAACAAAATTGGCTTTGTGACTATTTTGAAAGCAATATATTACTTTCTTTATTTACATTACGAAGTCGCTGAAAGTTAAGGAAAAGTGCAATACGAACCCTTACTTTTTCAAAAAGAAAATGTTCTTTGAAAGACTTCAAAATTGGTTTTGAAATCGCGCAAAAACCTTAACGTTTAGGGAAAAAAAATTAAAAAAAATCTGCAATTAAAAAAATAAATAAATAAATAAATAAAAAGTATTAGTTTATTTTATTTCTAATAGTGTAAAAACTACTCTTTGTAGTTACCCAAATGTGTGAAAATACTTTTGGACACATTGCTGTTCACTTGAATTCGCGCAAAGCATTAAAATACCAGTTATTTTAGCAAAAGTTGCATTATTTAAAAAATTCGCAAGCGGGCACAAAGTTAAAAAATACACCTGTTAAACATACGTTTTAAGGTTTTACGAACCTAATGTATGTTCCGCGACTAACTGAAAGTGACTTTGAAACAGAGCCGTTTCCTCTTCTCGCCTCGAGCCTTATTCTCCTCCGCATAGCATCGGGTTGACTAACCTTCGAAATAGCGCGTACTCCGCCAGTACCGTCTCGAAGAGACAGGCCTATCCACCCATTAAATATGGCGGCGAACGAAGTGCTAGGGAGTAAATGTATCAGCAAAGAGTCATTCGCAAATAATATTTTTACTGGGCATCCCCGATTCAAAATTTTCGTTTTTATAATCTAACAATAGGAATAATTTTCGAAAAAAAAAAAAAAATATCTTCAAGCTTTCATTTTTTTTTTGAGGGGGGGGGGGGAGCAATTTAAACTTTACAGAATACAAAAACTTTCTTAGTATTATTTAGAACAAACCAGATTTTATTTGTTTCTATTTTTCTCATGAAAAATTTTTACAATACCATAATTTCTAGTTGATATTCAGTAATTAACGCCTTTTTTAATAATTCTATAATTCTATCGTTTTATTTACAGTATTAATTCTCAATTATATAATTTTATTCTTTCAGTGAAATCAAATACGGTTCAAACATTGATAAAGATAGTTATTTAAAAACAAGTACATGCGGAAGAATAATTCGCCAGTAAAGGATTTACTAAGAGGCCTGAGGGTTTTTTTTTTTTGGGGGGGGGGGGGGACTATAAAATTGCTCTTCAAACAAAAGATTTTTTCAAATTAATTTTAAATTTTGCAGGATATGAAAATCAGTCATACTTTTATTTAAGACAAAATGGATTTTGAATTTCTTTTATTTCATGGAAATCTTTCACTTTTTAATCACAACATTTTGAGTTAATATCCAGTAGTTAATGCCTTTGAAAGATTTTTTTTTTAATTTATAATATTATAAAATTCATTAAATTCATAATTATTAATATTTTTTAAAATTTAAATATTATTCAGTTACAAAATTTTAGTCTTTCTGCAGTTTAAACATTGATATTGATGTGAACAGGGATCTGTTTAGGAAAAAATTAGGTTCTTTAAAGGTCCTTTCACAATTTTTTAAATCTTAAAACGGAACCCTTCATGAAATTTTTATCCTAAAAGAGGACATTTCTCAAGATTCATTGACTTAAAAATAAAACTTTCCCTTCTCCAAACTTAAACTTTCACAAATTTAATAATTTAAAAATAAAATTTAACTTGCCACAAAACAGCTGAAGTTACCAAAGTGTCTATTCATAGCTTTTTTAGACATAAATAATCTTGTTAAAAAGTTAAACAGGAACCTATATATAACAATAAATTCAAATTCATGAAATTGTGATTACATTTTTCAAAAATATTAAAAACTATTCACAATTTCACCATGTAAGAAAATCGTAGACAGACTCCTGATGAATAATTATTTAAAAATAAGTACCACTATTTACGAATAAGTAACCTTTTTCTTATTTAATCACATGTAAGAAAACATAAATATCTTGATAAGTAATGAAGTTTTGTTTATTTAATAAAGATATAGAATAAGTAATATTTATCCCTTCCATTTCATTATGAAATGTAAAAATAAATCATGTTATTTTCATACAGGATAATGATAATCTATTTTTTTTTTTTTTTATGAGAAGCCTGAAATTAAAATATATGTCTGCATTCACACATATGTTTTAGTTTCGTCAGATACAGAAAAGTAAAATTTCCGAACATTTTGAAGTAATGGAAAATAATTTTATCGTTTTTCTCCGTGAAAAAGTTGATTTATTATATTTCTTCCTTATAGTTATATTTCAATTAAATATAAATCATTTCAATAAAATATGCAATAATAAGTATCTGCAACATTTAAAAACAAGATTTAAAATTTTTATTTTATTTTTTTACTTTAGATGAATTCTTTTTGATGAATGAATTATTAAATATTTTTTCATGATTTTTTTATTTTTAAAAATTTAACTTTTCACCTTCATAATTAATTTCAACATTCATATCCTTTAAACCATAAAAGATGTGAGTACAATAAGTAATACACTTTTGTTTATATAAAAGAAGTAATATTTATCTCAACCTCAACTGCTTCATTATGAATTTTTAAAAATAAGAACATTTGGTAGATGATAAGAATAATCCGAACTTTTTAAATTAAAAGCTTGAAATTAAAATATATGCTCATATTCACAGATATGCTTTACCCCTATATTTTATTTTTATCATATAGAGGAGTAAAATTTCAGAAATTTTTGAAATGATGAAAAAAACAATTTATTTTTCTAAGAGAATAGATTTTCTTGCGGTTATACTACAATAAAATATTATATCATTTCAATAAAATATAAAATAGTAAATACCTTTAACATTTATACATACTAAATTTTATTTCATGTCATTTCATTTTATTTATTTTTTTTAGATTACATGAATATATTATTAAGTAATTTTTCATGATTTTTATGACATACTTCACATTTTAACCACGTAATTTGACGTCAATAATTCAGCAATTACTGCTTTTAAAATAATTCTATTGCTTTTTTTTATATATATAATATTAACTTGCGACTACCAAAATTTTATTCTTTCAATGAAACATTAACAACAGGTCAAACATTAATGAAAGTAGTTATTTAAAAATAAGTATCCAACAAAGAATAATACGTCAGTAACATTTTTTTCTAGGGATCTTGAACTTAAAATTTTCATTTTTAAGACTAATGATGAATAGTTTTCAAACCAATGTTTTTTCGAACTTTTGATTTTTTTTTAGATATTACAGTATATAAAAAGCATTCATAGTTTATTTAAAACAAATTGTATTTTGGTTTTTTATCATAGGTATATTTGACATTTTAACCACTTAATTCGGAGTTAATATTCAGTAATTAAAGCCTTTTAAAAAGCTCTTATTTTATTTATAAAATAAATTTTCAATTACAAAATTATATTCTTTCAGTAAAATAAAATGCAGTTCAAGTATAAATAGTTATTTAAAAATAAAATGAACATGTTTCTTCACAAAAACAATCAACACAGATTACTTTTTCAACGGGTAATAAAAATTAAAAAAATATTAAATCTTTAATTACTTACTACTTCACTTTGCTCGTTGTATATCCAAAAAGATGCAGTATGAAATCTAGCTAGTCTGGCTATAGAACTGGAATTCAATTTTACATTCAGCTCTATAACTATCCCAGCTGGCATAATTGTATTAGATGAAGCTGTATTTAATCCTTACAAAAACTGTCAGAGACATTGGATGATCCTCTTCACGAATAGAAAAAGTTTTTATTTATAATAAGTAATAAAATAGTTTAAAAACAAACAATGAAACGTATTTCTAATCCATTCAAAAAAGCGTCACACACAAGACACAACGGAAAACATTTGAAACAAGCGCGGGATTCGGGATTATTCCCCCATTAGATTGGGGGGTTGAGAGGAGAAAATGTTGGAACTACATCTGTGACGTCACGGGCTACTTTTTATGACCGTCGGAAGGCATGTCTATAATATCGAGACGGTGTTGACTCCGCCCGCCTTTTCAAAGTCACCTGAGTAATACAGTCAGGTGACTCTTTATAGGCGGGCGTTGACTAAGCAGCTTGCAAAACGTTACTGCTTTGTTAGTGTGTTCGTGCAATACTTTATACTGTGATTTCATGAAAGTGATTTTCATAGTAGCTTTTACATGCCGAGACCAATAAATGTACTTGCTACAAAGCAGTCTGTCGTGTGTTCTTTCTTCGGCTCGCCCAAAGAATTTACTGGAACATCACTGCCGACATACGAAGATAAGCTACTTTGTTGCTTCGAAGAGAAGTATAAACGTGCATTGTGATTTAATCCTAATAATAAGAAGGATTGAGGTTTTTCACATATTACCGAGTTAGCTGCAACTCAATTAGATTATATTTAAAGAAGAGGCTTAATTCCAACAGTCATGCACACTCATGCTGTGCAAATGATCACCTAAAATTTAATGCTTATATTGGGTAAAAAAAAATAAATCATGCAACTGTGCCTATGAAAAAGATTTTTAGAAGAAAAGAATGAATGTGTTTATAATCAATGCTAAGACGAAACTTTTCGATATTGAAGCTTATAAATGTACTATGACATTTTTCTGTACATGAGGGAATAAATGAATTGACAGTAACTGTCCGTGTCCCAGTCCAGTGGTTGTAAAATGCAATTGTGTGAAAGCAAAACAAAAATCCTGACATTGAATTGAGGTTTATGCACGATCAGCGAACAACCAGGATACTGTTTAGTGGTAATTCAGATACACAGGAGATAATTAAACTGATTAAAAGAGATAAAAGAAGATATCATCTTTCGATGCAACAATCTATTACTTCTGACCTCGTCAGTCCTGGCATAAGTAAAAGTAAAGTTAATCAAAACATTTCCATAAGAACATGCAGTGACATGAGTTTCGTATTGCCATCTACATCGCAAATACGTTCAAATTTGTCGTATACTTCCCTATTAATCGATAGGTACGGTGTTTCTGACAGGGCCACAAGATGAATAGCTTCTGGTGTCCTGCGTGATCTTGGAATGATATCTGATTCAGGTATTTCACGAGTGATTGACAAAAGTAAGACTCGAAGGGAAAAAGTGAAGATTCGAAAATGAATAACGAAAAAGAGCACCAGCTGAATGAAGTAAAAGGAATCTACTTCGATGATAGAAAAGATAGTACATTAACACAAGAAAACACAGGAGCTAAAATGTACAGCATATTAAGAAAAGAAGAACATACTATCGTAATTAGTGAGCCTGGTGGTCAGTACATTGGACATGTTACACAAAAAAAAAAAGAACCGCTAATGATATTGCTGAAAGTATTTTCGAGTACATGGAAAATAAAGATTTTGACATTAATGCAGTGGTAGCCATCGGATGTGATGGGGCAGTCGCAAACACTGGTTGAAAGAGTTGTGTTGTACATAGCTTTGAAGTTAGGTGTCAGCGACCACTGCAGTGGTTTATTTGCTTATTACCCTTTAATGAACTGCTTTATAAACATTTGTTTGAGCATCTAGACGGAACAGCAACTGGGGCCAGCGTCATTCAGTTATACAATTGGCAAGCAGCTGCATAGCTGTGAGAAAATTCTGTTGTTGATTTTGTGCCGATTCAATCTGAATTTGACTTGACATCACAATAAATAAAACTGACCTCAGTAAAGATCAGCAGTACCTTCTAGACATTGTTTGAACCGTCATCACTGGAGATCATAAGTCATCAAAATGGTTATGTACGCGTTTTTTTGGGCTCCGCCATTTTGCTTTTAGCTACGGAAATACCAGGCCCACTTCAAAGGTTTTTGTACCCACGGATGGTAATTAACCAGAGAAACACGAAGCTACCTTTCAATCAACGATATCATGCACAGTTAATTAGCTACAAAGTAATTAGTAATTAGCAGGGACCATGTGCAAGCCATTCGCCAAGACCGAAGCAAGCAGCCAGCGGTAGGACGCTACAGGTTAGGACCGGTCGAAAGAAGGAAATCTCCAGCGAAAAAAGAACCCCCTCCCTGTAAGGCGCTTGCCTTGATCAAGATCGTAGCTCTCCCAAACGCCATTTTCTCCAACACTGGCTACTTAGAGGTAAAAGAAGGACGCCGTCTTTTAGTAAACAACATCTTCTAGACGATACAGGAGTACTGGCGGGGAAAAACAATACGTAAGTAATTTATAAATTAAAATTCTTTAGGTTAAATTCTTTATTACTACAGCTCCCTTTTTTCTTATTTTTGTTCCGTTTAACACAGTTTTATTTATTATATTCATTATACAACTGACCCATAATTTTATTAACTCTCTGTATTAATTAATCAGCCCCTTCACCTTTTACTCTCCAAAACTTTCAATTTTCCTAATAACCTAGCCATTTTAATCAACTTATTTTAATATAATATTCCGTCATTTAACTCCTACAGTTCACATTCGCAACACAGCATATAGATTCCAACCGTGTCCATACACCACATAGCTAATAGATAAGTAACAATAGAAGTTAGAGTGCGTCAATCATTGTCCAGTATAATAGATATTCTCCCCTACGCAGGGGACTAATTCTTGGAGCACCTATAATCCCTTCGTCTTCAGCATACTAGTTCATTGTCTCCCATGTCCCCACTCTTTGAAAGATCACTAAGATCTAATAACTATTTTAACAAACCCCTTCCACAGTTGATAGATAAGCTCCCACAGCAAGCATTAGTGAGCCATTGTATTTTAAATACTACATATTCAATTTTTAAGCTCCTCCACCCCTCCCCAGTTCCTAGTTTCCACAGCTTACTAAGAGAACAACTAACTCGCAAAATTAAAAAATTAACCAATTAAATATTCTAATTAAAACTTTTGATTAATCAACCAAGTTAACAAGGACTAATAAATCGATAGTGTCTTTCTAAGACTTTTAACAGATTCTATACCTTTATTCTACCCACTTCCGGCCTATTTAAGGTGTTGCTTAGTCCCCCCCCCCCCTTCCATCTAGTTCCTTTTTCTCAGTGCATTCTAGGAGTTAATAAGTGATTAAATCTTATACCTTAGCAGTCTTAGTACCCAACAGAACATAGGTTCTAGCATTCTCTCCCCCCCCCACAATTGTTTAACTGCTTGTAAACCAATTACCAATAGTATTTATTGTGTGAAATCAATTTATGTTTATGTATCTTTGCCTCTCCCTACTCCGCTGGGAAGTAAAATAAAATAAACAAGTACACTTAGAGGTGAAAACAGCGTAATAGAACACAACAAAATGCCACCCGGCACTCGCTCTTCCTCTAGGAGTAGCATAAACTCACCAACAGACATACGTAACAATACACCAAAAATCAACTCAAAATCAACAACACTAAAACCCAAAATACAAAATAAGACACCAGTAGTGGCAGGTGGATCCGGCTCCGCTCGAAGGCATCTACCTGGTCAATCATTGAAGAATTCAACTAAAAAAGAAGAGCTCCCCGAAAAGACAGTAATAACACTGAAGAATATACAAGAATATTTCGATCTCACCAACGATGACGAGACAGAAGTCGATTCCGACGAAGATAGCCAACATAATGCCTCAAAAATGGAAAATAAAGAGACAGATGAAATCAAGAATAAGCTAATGAGTTATTGTGATCTGCCAGAAGCAAATAAAAGAAGATCGTTGGAAGTTGAAAGAGGAATGCTGGCAATTAGCTATATTAAATCAATCGCAGCAAAATCTACAAAAATTACCGCTTCGACGCGCACGGCCATAGAACGAGCACTCCAAATAGTGATAAATTCACTAATGGAGATCGAGACTAGGGCTGTGCACGGCGAGGCCAGTATAGATGTTATGAAACAATCAACAGCCTTAAGAACAACGATCAATGAAGAAATAACTGATAAAGAAGAACTGGTAAGCATGAAAACGTCGGTCGTAAAATCATATGCAAGAGCTGTACAAGAAGTTACAGCTACAGTAATAATCCAAGCTAAAGAAGACAGAACAGCAGAAGAAGTGGAGCAACAAGTAGCCAGCAAGATACAAAACAAGGACGGGGTGAAGAATGTCAAGAAGATACGCAACGGTATGAAAATAGTATGTGATTCGGCGGCACAAGCCACGAGGATAAAAGATGCCCTCACAGAAAGCGAAGAAAGTAGCAGCGGTTTGAATATCAAGACAGCAAACATGAAGATGAAGAGAATCATAATCTTCCACGCACCAGAGGAAACAGATGAAACAACAGTGAAAACGAAAATATGCAGGAAGATAGGCATCAGCCCCAAAGATAATCTGGAAAAGATACGATCTCTACGGTATTTGCGGGCATCAGCGGGAAAAGTGCACATACCGGTATCGCTCCCCGAGCCCTTGGCAAATCACATGCTCAGAGAGAGAACGGTCTGCCTGGGACTGAGGGAATGCCCAGTAAAGAACTATGTCACAATCCTAAGATGTCATCGATGCCAAGGGTTTGATCATCTTGCAAACCAGTGTACCCAAAAAGAAGAATACTGTCCAATTTGCGCCGGCCACCAGAGATACGAAAACTGCCCAAAAAATACGAAGCAGTGTGTCATGTGCACAACCTTCAATGAATGGAATAAAGATCACCTCAAAGCACATCTACCAATTGACCACACGGCTCATGACGGGAGGTGCAGGGTCTACCGTAAACTACTGACAATAAGGCAGTTGGAACTAGAAAAAGGGAAAACAAAACTAACCACGGGTGAGGAAGTTTTAAAAGAGTTAGTAACAGTAAATACATACGGGGGTATTCCACGATTGTATAGGCGTACACAAGCAGAAATCAGAGAACGTGAACAAAGAGTACGTGAACTAAATAGAGTCAATTATGCACCACGCCGCCATTAAAGATAGTGCGTGCCAAAAAGGCACCCAAGCGTTAAACATGCAAAAACAAAAAAATAAAAAAATACATATAGCAAGCTCCACCACAAATTAAAAGTCACAAGATAAAGACAATATTAAATTCATACAAATAAATCTACACAACTGCTTTCATGCCACTAACTCATTAAAGGGTTACATGAGTGAAAACAAGATTAACATAGAACAGCTTCAAGACTACTATCAAAATAAAAGAACAGAAAAAATAACAGCCTTTAGGGATAAAAACGTCATCTGGGAAGTAACCAAAACAAAACATAATCGATCAGCCATAGTAACGAACATAGGCACAAACCCAATAACAATCGCAGAAAAAGAATACACAACAGCAATAAAAGTAGAAAATAAAAAAGGAACTATAACAATAATAAACTTATATGCTCCCCCCTCTGCAGATTTCGCAATAGTACTTCAGGAAGTGGAAGACACACTGAAATTAGCAAAGGGCGAGATTCTACTGGCGGGGGACTTCAACGCACACTCGCAACAATGGGGGTACGCAGATATAAATGACAGGGGTGAATAACTTACAGATTTTCTACTCCTAAACTCGCTCTTTGTCCAAAACCCTCCAGGAGCACCAGCGTCTTTTAGTACAATAAGGGGACAAAAGAAACTAGAGGGCTGGCCAGATTTAACAATAGCTACAACAAAACTAGGGACTGAAATTACAGATTGGGATGTGAGCGATGATGAATCGGGCAGCGACCACAAGTATATTAAATTTAAACTTCAGTACGATAACACTAACTATCAAAGACACAGGTTAAAAACGAAATACGGAAAACACGCTAAATTTGAGAAAACAATAAAACAAATAAGAAATAGATATATTAAAGATCTTAAAAGAATAACAAACACAGACCAGTTAGATAATATAACCCTAAGACTTCAAAACGAAATTAAAACAATAGCGTTTAAATGTTATAAACAAAGGAAAGCACCAGTCATAACAGCGGCGCAATGGTGGACGAAAGAGGTTAAGATAGAAAGAAACAGGGTGAGAGCGTTTAGGAGAAAATTTCAGAAACAAGAAGACGGGGAAAAAAACAGAAATTACACATTGAATACAAAAAAGAAAGGGCAAAACTTAAAAAAATTGTACAAAAATCTAAGCGCGATTCATGGAAGAAATACTGTGAAGAAGTTAAAAATACATACGGACCACAATACAAGATAGCGTCGGGTAAGAAAACAAGCCCATCAAGGTTAGTCAATATCCTGCCAGACGACAAAGAAGTCACAATTAAAAATACACTAAACCACTTCATAAATAGCCTTTACTTAACAGACCCAAAAATAGAACATAAATTAACATCAGAAAAGCCAAGAGAAGAAGAAGAACCCCCCCCCCCCCTTTCAATCACGCGACAAGAGCTGAGCAGGATAATTAAAAACATTAAACAAAACAAAGCCCCTGGTTTCGACTATATTGATTACAACCTAATAAAACGAATTCACAATGCAGCGCCACAACTTCTTTTAACATTATACAATACTTGCCTCCACTTTAACTATTTTCCAAAATCTTTCAAAATAGGTACAGTGGTTCTGTTCCACAAGAAATGTAACGATCCTAAAGACCCCAAAAATTATAGACCAATCAGCCTATTACCGGCATTCAGTAAAATTTTAGAAAGAATAATACACGGCAGAATTTCCCACCACCTAACAGTAAACAAATATTGGAGCGATAAACAATATGGATTTAAAAAAGGGATCTCGTGCGAACATGCACTTAATAATCTTATAAAAACAATTAAACAAGATAAAATAGAGGGTTACCAAACACTACTCATAGCAATGGATATAAAGGGAGCATTCGATAATATTCGATGGCCTATTATATCTGAAAACCTTAAGCAATCCCCAATCCAACTTATTTAACAAACTGGATATTGAGCTTCCTAAAAGACAGGTACGTCACAATCGAAGAAAAAGGCATTATTTTAACAAAGCAGGCATTCGGGGCTGCCCACAAGGCAGCTATCTCGGGCCTTTACTGCGGCTGCTCATAGCAGATACGGCGCTCAAGAAAAATTGGGGAATTAACGTAAGAATACAAGCATTCGCGGATGATTTTATAATAATACTTAGAGAAAAAACAAAAATCAAATTAGTTAAACTAGCTAACAAAATAATCAAAGAATTCAATCAATGGATTACAGAAAAATAAACTAACGCTAAACTGGGATAAAACAGAACTGCTGTATCTAAACAGAATACACACAAGGAATCTTCCAACAGAGGACACATATAAAATAGAAGGCATAAAATTCAATGACAAAGAACTCGAAGGAAAAGAGCAAATAAAATACTTAGGAGTCATAATACACAAAACCCTCAACTAGCTAGCGCATTGCCAAGCACAAGCAGCAAAAATAAGAAACACATTCAACATGTTGGGAGCAATGGCATCCAGGAATTGGGGCTTAAAACCAGAAATTATTAAAACTTGGTATAGGACAGTAGTTGAAACGACACTAACTTATGCCGCTCCTATTTGGGGCCACAACCTGAATACAAGGAGCAAGGAGGTAATATCCTCTTGCCAGAGACACTTCCTGCTGTCCATTGTTAAGGCATATAAAACAGCCCCTACCGCGGCCCTTCAGGTACTTGCAGGCCTGATTCCAATACACCTACAAGTAAAATACAAAGCAACATACGGTACAATATCAAGACTGAGAGAAAATGTAAACCTCCATGGAACAACAATAAATCACACGGAATATACAAAAAAAAAATAAATGTATGGAACACACACCCAGCAGAAACAGTCGAACCAAGAATAGGACACAACGTCAAAGACATAAATATCTACACAGATGGCTCAAAATTGGAATCAGGAGCTACGGGTTCGGCATTCGTAGCCTTCAAAAATGAACAAAAAATTAAATCGTGGTCAGCACCTTTAAGGAAGTTTAATAGTGTCTTTCAAGCCGAACTACTGGCCATACTACAAGCAGCATATTGGGGCAACAGCACAGGGATGGAATACAGCATCCGCTCGGACTGCATGTCAGCCATCGAAACATTAAGGAAACCATTTAACACCACACAACTAGTAAATGATATACAAGAAGCAATTAAACTATCAAATAATAGATTCAAAATTAGCTGGGTTAAAGCACATGTGGGCATCCAAGGAAACGAGGATGGCGACGAATTAGTCAAACAAGCAGCAGAAAATAAAATAAAAGAAATTCCATATAACTTAGAAAGACCAAAAACAAACCTTAAAAAAACAATTAAAGAACTAATTATTAAACAGTGGCAGTTCGAGTGGGATTACGGGGAAAAGGGCAGTACAACATATCAATACTTTCCAAAAGTAAGTACAAACAGACTAAGGATTTTGTAAATTACTCAGCCAGATATACACGGGACATGGAGCATTCCCAGAATACTTACACAAATTCAAGCGCAAAGATGTGCCAAATTGTTCATGCGGGCAATTGGGAACCCCAAAACACTTTCTAACAGCCTGCCCACTAACACAACCACACCATCTGATTCAAATCACAGCAAACAACGAGCAACTTTGGCATAATCAGCTAGCAAACAATAAACATGTACAAAACAAGGACAAAGCAGTTATCAGATGGTTAATAGAAAACATAGACTCAATCTCTCAATAAAACATAAAAGAACAAAGCTAAACACGTACCATCCCAGCGGACATCGCCACCCCAAACTAACTAACTGCCTTATTTTCAGATTTAATATATATATATTTATTAAAAAAAAAAAAGAAAGGTCCGAGTTTAACTATTAAGTTGGCCGCGGTTGCAGGTGAAGGAACCTTTTACTTGCAAAAAAAAAAAAAAAAAAAAAAATCGATTTATCGCACTTCTGAGAGGTGGAAGTCATTTATGATGAACTGATAGCTACGGCTCACTCACACAAATCCAACGAATCATCGGAAGATAGTTAAGTGAATAAGGAAAAGATGTGTTTTAAATGAAACAGAGTAGCCAACTACATACTAAATCAAGCCAACTACAACAAAGGAGAAATTATAACGATACATCCTGTGAAAACAGTCATCATAAAAAAATTGACGGACTAACGGCCATGGATCAAGCCCCACTCCAGTAGTGCACAAGCCTTTACAAATAGCTCGCAACAACGTTGCATAAATCGTGATAACAGCCATTAGGTTCCAATGGACTGATCGCCATGTGCGCATTCACGTATCAAGGTAATATAAAAACAAAGGAAAATTAACCTGTTAAGTGATCAAAGACAACTCAAAGGGTCACAAATTAAAGACCACATGTCGTCAACCCATCAGCGGCAAGTTCGCAAAGTGACAAAACCTCAAATTTAGACATCCACCATTAATAGAGTCATAAAGAAAACAACCTACGATAGAGACAAGCATCTCACGGTATGTGAGAAGCATATATCTAATCAAGGAAAAAGAAAAGACCCACAAGAATATGTCAAAATATTAAAAAGACAACCACCACAACAGTGACCAACTACCAAGACAAGGAAACCTCCTCAGAAGAAAAAGTCCACTGGGTGAGATAAGTATATTATACTAGACAAATATAATGAATTCTTAAAATTAAATGTTAATTTAGGTCAAACCCAACCCTCATAGCTTATGTCTAAGTTACAACCTCAAGCAGCTAGCTCAATTAGAAATTGGTATATTAATCTCACTAGGTCAGCTCGTAAGTCTCCTATCAATTCCCTCCTAGATAAGTAATAGTATGCCAATTCATAGTTAACTTGCCACAAGATAATATAAAAAAAAATAATAATTAATAAATAAAATTCTGATTCTAATATTAGAAATGATTAAAATATAAATTCATTTTAAATAGCCAGGCAATATTTAAGTAATCTAAAGTAAATTACTCTAGTTAGTTTAATGTCACCTAGTGCTATAGGATAATATTAAAACAATATATATAATAAATGATAGTTAAGTAAATAGCTATAAGTAAGTTTTAAGTGTAATAACATGTACGAGCTAACCCCTTTCCCTTTCAGGTTTTTTTTTTGACTACCGCCTCTTTATTATTCGTAGTTGCACATAGGCTATAGCCTGCACAAGCTACCGGACCCTCTCCAGTGGGAAGTCTACGGAGTCAGTTTCTACGTGGTGGGTTACGGTAGATAGGCGGAGTCTCATCCCCCTGCATCGTTATGTTTGCCTAGCATTTCGGACCAAAATTAACTTCCAGTGCAACTTGTCTATCTGCGGCGCTCCCTTTTTTTTTCTTTCCTCCCCACCCCCCTCCAAAGTTCATTTTATTATGACAAGTTCTGACCAACAATTCGGCTTCTAAACCCCAGGTCAGAAGTAGTTCGGGCAGCGGTGGCTCAGTTGGCAGAGCATCGAATCCGCAGCTAAGGCCGCGGGATCGAGGCCTACTGCTGGCTATAATCCGCCATGTACGCTAATGGTGCCTGGTCATTGTAAAATCCGTCGTGGGTGCAAAGTCCTCCAAGTTACCTGTGAATTATACCTCTGGAGGTGCCTTGCCAGGTGAGGGTCTCATCATCTGATCAAGGTTCTACATTACGAGACCAACATGAGTAGCAACGTGCACGTGCCAAACATCAGGATATAACGTTAAGTGGCCGGCATAACAAAGGAGCAGTAGGCACTGCAGATAGGATGACGATCGAGGCAATGGTGTCAGGTTTATTGCCGCTTCGCGGGATTTCGCCCCGATGCCAGGTACTAAACCCGTTAAGCTGGGGCAGCCCGGCAGGTAGGGGCCTGGTCATCGGTTAGATAGAAAGAAAGAGCCGTCATCACTGGCCTCTGTGATCCAGAATTAGCTGTTAAAGATCCAGGACCCCTCAACCATTTCGATGGTTAAACTGTGCTAACCGGGTATTAAGATTTTATGTTCCAAAAATTAGTCCGACAACCGAAATGAAGACACTTGTAAATTACATTGTAAAGACACACGATTCCTTTTTGGTTTGATATTGATGTGCATTACACTGTGAAAGACGGTCCGAAGCACATACTGAAGCTCATACAAAAAACAACACACTTCCCGGACAATATTAAAAAAATATCGATCTATTATTCAGAGAAACTCGTTCTTCTGCCATCGAAAGAATATGATGTTGGTGATGATATTGGACGAGAAACATATCATTCGAGAAATCGGCTACAGGAGGATACTGAAAGCCAGAAATGTGCCGCCAGTAGTAGGTCACGTTAGAGCCTTCAAGCTTTCTTTAATTAATTTTCAAGCCACAAACTATACTGAACTAATTGATTCGACAAAATTTAAGATGACACACCTCCAATGTTGTCAAATATGCCAACAGAACACATTTCAACTTTATTGAAAGTAAATGCCCTGCCAGAATTTGAGTACTTGAAATTTCATTGCCATACTCAGTCGGTAGAGAGCTATGTGATACTTGTTATAGAGGCCTTTGGAAAAGTTTACGGCCATGAAAACTGAGAAGGTTTTTTAGGACAACTTTAAGATCAAGGTTTTTGATGTCAAAATTTGATACGAAGTCAGAATTTAAAGGGCTTCAGTGTAAGTAACCACACCCAAAAATGTTGGTTCTATGGTTGGCCCCCAACTTGCAGCCCATCCACGGGGTGAATCCCGCGTCATTTATGCATAAAGGAAAAACATGATGAAATGGACGAACAGCTGCTATATGATTTTTTTACAAACAAAAATGTATTATAAATGTATTATATTTATAAGGCTTTCTACGCAAAATCAAATTAACTGCAATGTGTCCAAAAGTAATTTTTACGCATTTAGGTAACTAAAAAGAGTAGTTTTTACACTAAAAGCAATAAAGAAACTATTTAAAATATTATACGTTTTTAAAAATCGTATATTTTTTCAATTTTTTCTAAACTTTAGGGCTCTTTCACGATTTCAACACAAACTTATTTTTTTATTACATTTCCCATTATTAGAACGCCAATGCCCAAGATTTTCCACGCAATTAGAAATTTATTATAAAAACATAAGTTTTTTCTCCCTATCCTAATGTACACATAGTTGTACAGGGGACTGTATCTATATTTAGGCCGCCGCTTTAAATGAACCACTGCAATTCTGCCGTTAATTAAAAAAAGAGATGCAATCTACTGCTGAGATCCTACTCATCAAAGTGACGTAGTTTATAATTAGAAGAAGCAACCGCCTTCCACGTGCTGTTTTGCGACAATTTTGAAAAACCTAAAATTAGCTATTTTCATCTAATTTTTTTCTACTAAACCTAAGTGGATACTTTAAAACTAAGAAAAGTTGTTACTTTGTTAGATACATATCTAAATTTATGTGTTTATTGAGCACTTTGTTCACGCGGATTTCTTTTGTTTGCTTTTGTTTGTTATTTTTTGTCTTGAGATTATCTGTTTTAAAAAATGGCGCAGTTGGCTTAATTGCACCAATATTTCAGTTGCTTAAATTGGATCAGATATACGATCATAAATTTGAAAAATAAGTAATGAATTTCGAGGCCTGTAGGCTTTGGACACTATTTTTTTTTATTTTTTAATATTTTATAATGCATTAAATGGATTGCTATCTCCATGCAAGCCATTTTGGAGCTGTTTCTGCATTTTTTACTGTCTAGGAAATAGGCTCTGTTGATTCTCCTGCTAATGAGATTTCGGAGCCAGAGTCAGTACCAAAGCCAAAAGAGTAAAAAAAAAAAAAAAAAAAAAAAAAAAAAGATGAAAGCGACACAGACAAACAGTCTGGTCGTTTAGGAAAAGTTGCTAAAGATATAGGAAACGAAAAGGAAAGATCAAGTTGCGAAGAAATTCTTTTACAAGAAGTCTGCGGCTACAAAAGCCCCCAAAAAGCCCAGGAATCATTAAAAATGTTAACAACCTGGCCAAAATAAGTAAAGTCAAAGTACAGAGGAAGCCAAAAAACAGCTGTGTTATCATTTTCGCAGGTTCTCCAACAGATTAGATTGATAGAGAAAACATTTTTTTTTAAAAAAATTTTGGACAAGCCAAGTTTTGAAACTCACGTCCATATATATATATATATATATATATATATATATATATATATATATATATATATATATAATATGTTTGAATAAAGTTTGAAATTTAATTAATGTGTTATTATATACTTTTATAGAATTATTTTATTTGACAAAAAATTATTTAAAATTATAAATGCTTTTAAAAATACTTTATTTTACAAGTAAACACATTTCAGGTCCGATAATTTCTCTTTTAAAAACTATCGCAGCAGACATATTTATATGTGTAGAATAGATGATAGTTGTTCAAAAAGTAAAGAGAAGGAAAATATCCTAGAAATTGCAATATAAAAATAAAGGGAAGTGGCATGTTTATTATTCCTAATGAATGACGCAAATTTCTGTTGTTATGAGAATAAGTAGCTTTATCTTATCATTAATTATTCGAATAAACATATTGTATTATATTAAAGTGAGAGAATATGAAGGCATTTTTGTCATTAATTGCACTTTTAAAAGCTGGAATAAATTTAAATTTCTTTATCTAAATGCTGTTTTCTTCAGAGTATATACCGGGTTGCCACAAAATAACTGATTAAATTTACAATTTAATAACTTCCAACCGGTGACACAGATATTTAAAAAAAATTTCAGGAGTGTTATGTATGATTTCAGGCGTTTTTCTGTGATTCCCAGTTTTAGTTACAAATAGCAGCAATAGATGGCGCTGCAAGGAATAGGCGCTAAATTCAGGCTCGATTTTTGGCCTCTCTCTTCTCCCATACAAAAAAATGAAATTAAAATGTTTTTATTGTATCCCGAAGTATCAAAGACCGGGTTCAGAATAAGCACATTTATCTTGCAGCGCCACCTATTATTAGAAATTCGAACTAAAATCAAGAATCACAGTAAAATAACTCCTGCCATCATACGTAATCCTTCTGCAAGATTTTAAAAATATCTGTCAACGTTTGTAAATTATTGAATTTTAAAATCCGTCAGTAGTTTTTGCGACACCCAGTATACATATATATGTTTTTATGTACTTACAAATAACTTTGTAAAGAAACTTTCCAGTAAAAATAAATATATAGCAAAATTAGTTCAGTCAGATAAGAAGTTTACGGAAACAAACAAGTAAATATCAGCAAATGTAAAGTGAGTGGAAAGATCTTTAAAAAATCTAAAATCTGGCTCAGTACAAAAGAAAGAACATGCAATTTATTAAGCTTGCCTCTTAATATTATCATTCTATGCAACGTGCAAAATCGTTAATTTTGTACTACTATCTATTATAATAAAATCTTACTGTCCGCATGTATTTCATTACAACTCCTTCGTTATGATCAAACAAAGAACGATGAAACACCAGTTTTTCTCATGGATTCAAGGAAGTCATTTAGGCCCTAATTTGTTTTAAATTAAATTATTTTCTGAAATATAAACATTTTTGTAATTTATTGAAATATTTATGAAGCTGGCAACTAAACTTGCTGGTTTTGTGAAAACAATAAATAAATAAAAGATAGATAAAAGACAACATTTTCCACCCAAAAAGGTGAATAAATATATTTATTTTTGGTTTTGTTTCAATAAATCTATTGAATGAATTTTATTTTGCATTGACGTTAAAAAAATTAGTAAAGAATATTTATATAACTTACTTCCGCATTAAATAAGATTATAATGAAAAAGCTAAAATATTTTTATGCTATGATTTTTTAAATCTAAATAAAACTGTTTTAAATAATGAAGTTTTGTAAATTCTAAACGGTGTGTGGTCTTTCGAAAACATGCGTACGTGACATGTGATGAGATTAAAGGTTTTTGTCCCAAATGTAGAAGCACACGCTACAGAACTTTACGATACTCGTTGTAATCATTTATTGACAGTACGTTGATAATAATCACTCAAATATTAGTCCATCACAAGTAATAATTTAAACCAACATTCCTTTGTCGATAACCTATCACCACCAGTATAATGAACGTAATACCGGACACAATTTGAGAAGGTTGAAATTAATAACTATGATTCGTCAAATAATATTAATTAAAGTGTTATTTAATCAATATTTTCATTAAGAAACACTATTTACATTTATAGATAAGAGTATAGCAGACCCTGACAAACATTATGTCAAATACCAAGCTACTGTCTAAGTACTTGATTATATATTTAAATTAATCTATTTCCTCCTTAATTTACTTTACTCATCTATGCTTATTTAACGGAATAACAATGGAAGTGTCTCCCGAACCCTCGTACATACGCACTGTTTCTTAGAACAGTAGACTAGAGCAGGAGTAGCTACTGTTACAGACACCACGTTTCACATGCCTTGTACTGCTGACTCCTTCGTTAACAGAGCAGCCATCCACGGAGATCCTCTTTTGTTCATCATATTTTAGTCTCGCTATCTTTCTCGTTATTGTTATTCACATTCCGATGTAAAAAGGAACTTATTCTGGTATTTCCTTTTATGCAATAGAGGTTTTCATACAATGCAGATATGATTACATTAGTATTCATTCTAATACCAAAGATTAAGAAAATTATATCACTAACGCAAGCACGCAAATACTGATATAGAGATAAATGCAATGCATAAAGAAAAAAGAAAAAGAATTAACGGAAATATTCATTAGGCATACATTCATTAACATCACAGACATGACAACTGACGAATTTCCTTAGACAAAGTAGACCAGTAAACCAAAATTAGCTGGGCAATAATGACAAACTCTCTAAGACTTTGCACAAAATTCTCTTTAGAATGGATTTTACTACATGCATGTTCCAATTTTATAGTAAGTTTTTATAGTAATTTTATAGTAAGTTCCAATTTTATAGCTTTTTATAGCAATTAAAGTATGCAATCCTATTTTTTTCAAAATCACGTAAATTCTAAAATGTACAAAACAGTAAAATTATTTTAATAAATCTTTTTTTTTGTTTTTTTTTTTTTAATTGAAGGTAAAATTAGTTTTTTTTCCCCCATTAAAAATTGAAAGTCCTCATGTTTTGCAAATATAACATATGTGGTTTCTAGATTTCAGACAAATTGTATCGCAAATATAATGTAAATCGCAATTGAAACATAGAAACCGACCTATCAGTAGTTATTTTTCGTTGTTTCAAGTTGATGACTTGTAATATTTATTATAATATTCTCGAAAACGCATCGTCCTTCACATTCAAATTTATCTGTCTTTCATTATGATAAACACAATATGAGCTCCTAATTATTTTAAATAACAAATTTTACATGGTGGTAAAGTCTTCCTTTAACGGAAAAATTTGAAATTTCTATAATTCATCAGGCAGTAGTTCCTTTTCTGTCTTTTTGCGGACCATACCAATTATCGTCATCTAAGCTATATTCCCGTAAAAATAGAATAATGAAATTTCCCGTATTCGATCTTGGATGATTCGAGACTATTATAATGAAGTTGCATTAAATTCTAGCTTTTTTGTCAAATGCATATGTCAAGAAAATTAGAAATTCGCCGAAATGACGATGACCTTATCTCTAGTGACTGTTCATTTTCACCTTTTCATGGCTTATCATCGTCAATATTTCGTACCTCGTAAGACAACAGGCCAATTTTAGTAAAGTGTAATTTTATAACTTCATTGAAAAGCAATAGTTTAATAATTAATGAACATCTGATAGCTTTTTTCGCTTTTTCTGACAGCAAGAACTTGCATAAGAAAGTCGAAACGTCACCAATAGCGTTAAACGAAAATATGCGGCTAATCTTAGGTTAACAAAAGAAAAATAGTTGCATAAGAATTTATTTGGTACTTATTGAATTACATTTTCATATCATTAATTCTCTGAAATAATAAGTTAAGTTTGAGATTGTATTATCAAAGTATCCAAATACGATACTGTGATTTTTTCTTTCGTTTGCGCTGCCGTATCAGAAATATTACAAAATGCAGTATATCAGCCAATACCCGATAATTGCTTTCGATAGATTTGAATTCTTTAATGATACTCTCGGAAAAAAAATGTTGTTGAACTATGGAAATGGTTTCCGATAGTGAATCAAAATTTACTTTTTGAGGATATTTTGAGAACTGTGAGGAAGCAATTATAGATTTTTAAAGTGTATCATACAATAAATCTGATTGGGATATAATTGTGTTTTCCTTCTTATTCATATATTTATACGTAAAAGTTACTGCATTTGTGCTTTTTTAGCTCTGTATGTAAAGTATAGGTCACTTATTAGTACTTTAAATTAATCAGATTATAATAAATAATTATGCATTGCTATAAACTGCACCAGCAACATTACGAATCAATATTATATATTTTCTCTACGGTAATTTACACAATTTGTTTGCATATTAATATTTTGAGATACATTTTTCTTATTAAAGAACATTCTGATTCAGAAGTATTGTTATAATAACGTCATAAATTAAATAGAGTTATTTCATCGGTTGGATGCGTTACTTATGCCAGTTAAAAAATAATAGAAAACATAACTGAAATGATTGTTACAACTTCTAAAATCTAAACTAGCGAAACATTTCACCTTCATTAAAACAATTAAAGGAAAATAGCTTAAGTAACATTAACACGTAGTATCCTTAAAAAAAAACACTTTTTTGCACTACTGAATTTTTTTATCTATTTAACGTTATGTATGTTTTAGATTTTATATTTACATATATACTCTTGTAAACATTCAAGATATAAATCATTGTTTTATTTTTTTGGTTTTTTAGTTTGTTTGTTTTATATAGTTGTATCATTTGCCAAGAATATCTAATTCAGAAAAACACGTGTAAAGTAATTGGAGATTGAAAATCTGTATTTCAGTGTACGAAGTCCAGTAGCATAGTGGTAAGCGCAACTGTTTGCTACGATACAGGTTGGGCTTCAGACATTCGGATGGACAAGGTTCACTCAGCTTTTCATCCCTTCGGAGCCAGTAAAATACCTGGTCAAGGTTAACTCAGCCTTTTATCTCTTTAAGGTCGACAAAATGAGTATAAATATTTATTAGAACTAAACACTAAGGGTTCCGCTTTAATCTGACCACCTGGCCTGAGCAGATGCAGTATAGTACCTCGGTGTCCTCGGTACAACAAAAAGAGCTGGGCGGGAGTTCCATACCTTATTCCGGTTAGCGCGATTCGCAAAGTAATCAAACGTGACGTCAAAAGGCCGTTGTAGTATCTTACAAAATTTTGCAAGATGGCGGAAAAATATGTTTTTGAAATATTTATAAATATATATTTACTGAATAAACGTTATACATGCCACATGTTGAAAAAAATTAGTATAAAGTTCAAATACGAGTATAAATACGTATTGCTTTTACAGACCATGTTATACTTATATTAGATATGTAATTATGTATAGAGATATACAATATACATATATAAATGCATAATATATACCTAAATCAATAAATACTATATTATTTACTTACATATATTTTTATAATTTTTTTAAATATTTTATATATCTATTATATATGTAAAATTAAAACATAACATTATATTATGCGCGTTAATATTATATGTATGCACATATATATTTTTAATTTTACATATTTGATATTTTATATGTATTATATAATTAAAATTAAAAGATAAAATTTTATTATGCACGTTAATGTTATATGCATCTTAAAACATATAAAAATGTACAAAAAATATATTAACACAATATTATATATGCAGAAAAATAATGTTTAAAAAATCCGAAAAGTTACGATTTTTTCCGGATATACCAAACATCATACAAAAAATGCATATAAAGTCCATTCCACTAGTAAAAAAGCAACCCTAAAGGCTAAAGATCAGACAATCACATCGAAAGATTTAGTGAAAAGAATAAATAAATAAATAAATAAAAAATAAATAAAAGGAAGACTAAAATTTAAGACATAAAAAATCGCACGGAGTTGATCATACATTACGTACGCCATGAATCAAACATTAATAGTGTTATTACATGTAAAAATTCCAAGCGACAAAAATCGCCTGCGACTCGTACGTATTATCCACCTGAAACTTATGTATTATCCAAGCATTTCGTTGGCTGTTCGGGAAAAGGCTTTTCCATCGTCAGATTTCCAAGAAATCTGACGATTCATTTTAAAGGAAAAATCATTCTTAAACTTCAAAACATCCAACAATATTACTTTTTACTCCGTCGTATAGAGAAAAAAAATCACTTTTAAATGTAATTTGTTTGAAAGCTGCATCTCAATTTGTTTCTGAGTTATTTATTTTTTTGTAGTTTTTATTACTTTTTTGTCATAGTAGCATCAGAAGGTATCCATCTTTGTTGAAAGTAAAGGGAAATACATATTGCTGTATAGACCAGTCAGGAAACGAATAAAATGCGGATTAAACCAATAAAAACCTTCAGATATGCTTTTGATTTCCCATCCTGACGAGAACAATAACCATTTTTCCAAATGGTTAAAAAAAAGAAAGGAACAGGATATGGAACTCTTCCCGGTTGGGCACTGTCTGGCATGATATCTAATGATTTTTTTTTTTTAAATAAATGTAGTTTTTAGTTTTTTTTCATTTCCGTTATGTTATTTTGAAACTTAAAATATCATTGATATCTCTCTCACAAGGAAGGTCTCCTTACAGGGCATACTCGGAATATGTTGAAAAAAATGCTAGTGAAACTACTCATGTTTGTAATAAGGGATCAGTCAAATTTAACGGCGGAATTTCAGTAGTAAGTCCGTAAAAAAAAGAAAAAAAAATACTTTCGAATGTTTGGCGCGAAAATATGAAAGTAACACACAATTTGGCGAGCAGGATTTTTCCTCGCCAAAAGCATACGATTTTAATGCACATGAAAATTGTTTATTAATTGTTTTTTAGAATGCGCGGTTTTTAATTAATTAAAACTTAATCAATGAAAGAGGTTATTACATATTTTTTATATTACATATATATGTTGCTTGTTGCTGTAGCTATTTAATTTTGTCACTGTAAAAATATTTTCTATGCTTTGCAAGTTACAAATATCTATTTTAAGTTATAGTCAGCTGACATTTGATTGCCATAATACATTTCCATATCGAAGACGAAGTCGTTTCCATAGCAAAAAAATCAAATAGACAGTGTTCTATCTGCCTTATTTTTGAGCTTGAAATAATTTAAATCAATTTAAATTTTGTTTTAAATCGTAAAATATGATATTTAAATTTTATCATAAATATATATGACAAATTATAGTTAAAACAAACTAAAAAATGACAAAACTAAAGTTATTTAAATTAAACTTATATGAACAAATTCAACATAAAAAGTTTTTTCCTACATAAAAGCGTATTTTTTTTCATCGCCAACCGGTGATAAATCGCCAAATAAACGAAAAGTTCGTTATTTTTTTACGGACGCTGTATCGGGGTTCCGCCAAAAAATATTTTATAAACATATCTATATATATGAGAAGAACATTCTATATTTTTTTCGGATTTTTCTGAGTATGCCCGTATGGAGACCTTCCTTGTCAGTTCTTTTGAGTATACGTCTGGTCTATTTATGTAAGTTGGCCTATACAGTATTTACCACATTAAAAAAAGAAATGTTTGTGTAGTTTGCTTTTGCTCATTTTAATTCAGTTCATACAAATCATCATACCATATCAAACGTTTAATATATCTTTTTTTGCAGTATAATGTTTCTGATGTCTTCTGCTAAACTTTCTGAAAGTTGTGTAAATTTTGTTGAAAACCCCCACATGGTGTAAACAAAAATTTGAAATATTTCTTTTAATCAAACCTTAATATTTTCTTCAATATGCGTTCTATCCTTACACAAATGTGCTTGTCATACAAGCTTCACACAGTCAGTGTGTACAGCTATAGATTTTTACAACTTTTTACGTTATAAAATGATCGCGAATATTATTTTATTTGTTTAGTTTTTTTGTTTTTCCCCTAATTTTGGATGTGACTAAACGTTCGCTTCCAAATAGAAGCTTTGCTATTTTTTTTATATCTTTGAGGTTACAGAACAATTTGTGAAAAGTTTTCAAAGTGTTCGACAAAATCTGTATAATTTAACTTGTTCAGTGACTTCTGACTATATATATATTGTGTTTATTTAGTGCGACAAAATTTATGTTTTAAGATTAAGATTTATAAAACATTTTTTATCTGTTCACATTTCGCAATAAAAATAATAATAATATTTGTATTAAAACGTATAATGCTTACTTTTATGAGGATGAAAACCTGTGATCGCGTAGGATGAAAATTATCACATTTTATAGAATTAACTGATTGTTATAGTTACAATCTTCTTCTTCAGGACTTTTCACTAAACAGTGGGTTTCCTCGACCTATAAAAATAGTTCTGAGCTATCGTTTCCATCTGTCTCTGTCCAGAATAATTTCATCATTTAACTTATAAATATTAATTGTGCTCGAAAAGACCTTTACCACGTCATCCTTGGTCTGCCCCTCCTACGTTTGTCTTCCGGACACCATAGAAAGATAGTACTACGTAGGAAAAAAATATAATCTAGAATATAATTTTTTCCTTCGTGTGAGGTGGACGTGCCAAAGATAGAAAGTCTTCCTAAAATAACCCACCTTCACCTTCAAAAGTAGAGTTAGCTTCACTTTTAATCATAAAATAGCACTATGGTATCGTAAATCACGTATCTACAGTGCGCGTTGTTGAATTTGAAAAGATCATCTTGACCTCCTTGAACGGTGTGTTTTCACTTTTGATGAGTAGTCGTTGTAATTTTGAGGTTAAGAAGATCTTTTAATTTACATGTATTTAAATTCTTAGGACATTGAGTTACGAGACGTTTTTTGAAAGCTTATTTCTTTCACTTTAGGAAATATACTTCAATTCTAATACATTTATCAGATTAATAGTTTTAAGTCGTGCAAATGGCGAGAAAATGCATGTTCACAAGGTGTCCCGGTATCCGGTCTCCTTATGAAACAAATATGGAAATCAATACATTAAGGGTCATTTTCAAAATTTCTACTAACATATCTGAAGAACTTATTACCATTTATTACCACGTATTGATTTGTTATAGATTTGTACAACAATTCCCAGACTTTGAAGAACACCAGAGATCGACCAAAAGAAATAATTTAACTCCCAGAAGAAAATCTCGGAACTACCGCACAAAAATTAGTTCAATGTCTTTTCGTGTCAAAAGATAAGAAGATTAAGAAATGCATTTCGGCCCGATATCCAACACGTTCAGCTACCCGGCATGTAGGGGCCTGCCCATTGATCAGAAAAAAATGAAGTTTAAGAAAAAAGATAGGGATATATCAAAAGAAAGAATACCCAGGGAATAATATTAAACAGATAAACTGTGAAAATAGACTCTCAAACAAACTGATACTATTCATGGCACAAGTGATTGCAAGCTAAAAGGTTTTACCATTTATGCAAGATTGAGAAAATAATGGACGTGTGAATGTGTAATCAATGCTTTTAATATGTGCGTTAAGAGTGTCAGGGGCTTCAGAAAAAAGACATAATGCAAAATTTCATCTAAATCTTCTGTATTGAATCCGATTACAAAGGTATATTTTCAAAAATGTTTATTGTGTTTCTTTTTCGTTGTAATTATATACTTACTTTTAATTGAATATTGTAATACTTGATTGGTCATTGTAAGAAGTAAAAATAGTTTACCGAGTGTTTGTCCACATTTTAAAAGTGTTTTCAATACAATATATTTAGAACGCTATGCACCAAAGGTGTCCAACAAGCTAAACTTTTGAAATTGTCTTATAAAAAGGAAAAAAAAAATTACAAAGGCGAGTATACTTCATATGTGTTAGAGATAAGTTTAGAATTTTGCAAAGAAATTCAGCCACATGCACCTAACTTGAAAATTATAAAAAATCCTGAAAGCTTAACTATGTCTATCCTTGGTTTGTGTACCTTATACCTAATTTTTATACATTGATCTATAAATTTCATATGCATAAGGACAATTTTGCTCTGTCTGATAAATTTTTTTATTAAATCTTTTAAATAAAAACTACCGGGTGATTTTAGAGTGAATACTACGCGTATTAATTTAAGGGTACTTACTATATGATCTCATTTCCATAAATTCATTTAAATTGTTGTTCCGGATAAACTCAGGATGTGTTCATTAAAGGGGTATTAAAATTTTAAAATCATATTTTCCGTTTATATACTGTGTATAGGTGTGAAATTATCTTGGATAAGTTAGAAAACGCGTAATCTGCGACTTTCAGTGCAAACTTATTCGCTCCCGGATATGCTCACACATTTCAGAAGTTAAACATTTAGTAACTACCGGCGATCAATTTTTAGAAACTTTTATAGTGACAAAAACGATATGTACTCTAGAGGAATTTTACTTACTTTTTACATTTTCGCCAAAATTAAAACAATTATTTCATACATTTCTACTTGTTGCTATTATTGTTGGTATGATTATTGCATGTATTTCATTTTTTGTGTTTAATTGCAATAATTTTTCTATCTTAGACGATTTCAATTTCAAGCTTAAATTCAAAACAACACAACTACATAACTCTAAATTTTCATACGAAGCGCATTTCAGAACAATATTCAAATCCATTAAAAAATATATGAATTAGTTTACAGACTACATAAAAAAAAAGAAAGAAACATCAATGTTGCACTTAACATTAGAAGAATCTTTCCGTAGGATACTTTATTAGCATGTATAGAATTAAATCTCTTTCAAACAATATTAAAACAAAATTTAAACATTATTCGGTGATAATCTACAATACAACTCACTTGCTTTTTATCTCCATGTAAATGAAATTATACATGCCAAACAGATCTATTTCTATCTGAAAATACCGTTTGTGCAACGGATTTTATAATATTATCACGCAAATAGCCAAGATTATTTTAATGTTATGTTTTGCGATATTTTTCATTATGCATGTCTTCTCGTGACATTATAAAACCAAATATCAGGAGTATACGAAATACCTTTCAGCAAAGAAGATGGAACAAAGCAGTTTTATATATGAAAGACAAGTAGAAAACTTAAAACCAGAATCAAAGAACATATTGCAGACATCAAATACAACAGACGAACCACAGCTTTGGCCAGATTATGCAGCGAAGAACCTTTACGGATCGATTTTAAAAATAGCAAGTTAATTTATACATCAAGATTTTATTTACCATCCATAATCCGAGAATCAATACAGATATTTTTACGCAACAAGAAAATTTGCAATGATTTAGTGTCCCTTGATTTACCTAATATTTGGAAAGAGATGGTATGTAATTTTAATAACAATAGTAAATATTAATCCACACTTGTAAATAGCCAAGATAATTTTATTTTTATTTTATGTTTTGCAATCTTTTTCATTATGCATGTTGTCTCGTGACATTGTTTACCATGTTATTGTTTTGTTAAATTATATGAAAATTAATCCACGCTCACAAAGAGCTTTTTAATATAATTTTACGTTTGCAATGTTTTTCATTATGTATCAAATCTCGTGACATTGTTTACTATGTTTGCTGTTTTTAAATTATGCGAAAATATTTTCTATCATAAATGATTTTGAAAATGTCGCCGTTGGTGCAACGAAACGATCGTCAAAAAAAATAAAGATATTTTATCACTTTTTTATAGCATTATTATACTTAATCTATAAGTAATCAGTTACCTGATATTCAGATATTAAATTATGAAGTTATTAATTGATGCTTTGATCTTTGGTATTACGAAATGCACAAATCGACGAAGGTTGCACCCCTATGACATAATCTTTTTTTTTCTTTTTTTTTTATGCCGTCACTTTTACCCTCGCAAAATTTACATACGCTATTTTCATATCCATATTCACTATTTTAAAAACATTTTAGCGTGCAATAGTTTATAAATAAATAAATTTCCAAACATGATCTCACTTTTGCCAGTTAAAATTTTAAATGGGACATTGGCACTCTTGACTTGATGTTCTAATCTCAGTCCATGAGAATATCAGCAATTTATTCGTTTCGACGCATTCGTTGTAAAATATTTAGTTTTATCAATGAAAATACTCATTTCGTTTTTCCTATGAGGTCATTTTAGCTGACCCTTTGAGATGAACGTCTCAATCTCATTATCAGCGTAATGTATAATATATTGAAATGTAATAGCTTTATGAGTAAAAATGAGGGGATTTTTTTAAACGTGATGCCAATTTCTATAAAAAAAATTAAAAAAAACAGCAACAAAAAATCAGTTATTTTAATTACAATGAGGAAATGGCGGGGCTAAAGATATAATAATTCCGATTGTTTCCCTTTTCTCTGTAACGATGGAAGTAACCTAGTTGCCAGCACTGTGAAAAAAATTTCCTAACATACTTTTTAAAGTAAAATAAAAATATAAAAAAGGGATATCAAGTGCGGGCACATATACAAATAGACCGGGATGCGGCAGCACAGCCAATCATCTCATTGAGTTCACGGCTGAAATTCGAAAATTATTTAAAACTCGATTCGCATATTAAAACGCAATCGGTCTGTCAAGTCATATCTTGGTGGAAAGCATCCGAAAACCCAATTTTAGCGGTTGACTTGTAGATTTACGATTGTGTTTTTCTGCACCGAAAAGTATGAGAAGATGAAAGTCTGGATATTCATGGAAAAATACAGATGGAACGTCAAATGATATATTTACCGTTAATTCGCTTATATAACATAAATGACAGAAATTATATTTTAAAATTTATATTAATATTTTTTCACTTCATGAATCATGTAAAAATATGTATTTTAATTTATTTAAAACATAAAATCGCTTGATGAAATCTAATATTATTGTACATTTAGATTAACATTGAAACATTAATTTTATTTAAGTAAGAAATTGTATTTAAAATGTAAGCTAAAATTGCATTTTGAAATTATGGGACAAAATGTTATTTCTGAAAAATATATTGTTATGTGAATTGAAATTGACATCACTTTGACAAAATTAAAATAAATGTATATTAATACGTTCTAATTAAAATGAACGCTTTACATTGAAAAATATACATCATTTTTACCCGATAAAGCTTTTTACTAAAAACGCTTTTGTGAAAGGTTTAATCTGCCAACATTTAAATATAATCAATTAAAATAGTATATCCTTTTTTAAAATTCAATTTGTATGAATAGGGGGCAATAACTATCCACTTAAATTCACGGAAGTAATATTTACATCCTTGGTTGCAAATGTTAATGTGCCGACAGACGATTTTCGCTTTTGTGAAATAAATTAATTCATGAAGCTTTAATGTGTGAAAATATGTTTTTAGTTTTTGGGAAATTTACTTTCTTTTGCAATTTTAAAGAGAGCATAGCGTCAAAAAATGTATTAATCCGTTTTATTTCCCCCTTTTTTACACAAGAAAATGGTTTCTCCTGATAATCATAAAGCGAATTTTGAATGAAATCTCTTATTTGTATGTAACTTATATTCACACCTTTTAATCATTATTAGAAGAAAGTATTTAGGTTGTTCGTTTTAAGTATGACGTCATTATTTATCTATTTTCATGAGTTACTACTGATATTCATGCTCCTTGTATTTTTAACGAATACTTGAAAATGTCTGTTTTTGAATATGATGTCATATTTTTTCAAGCGAAATATTTTCTTCATAATGTAATTCTTTATCGTTATTATTCCTTATAATTATTACGCCATTTTTGTCAAAAAACCTCATATTAACGTAACAGATATTCATGCTTTATCTATACTCCTATTATAAAGAGGAAAAAATTGTTTATTTGTAGGAGGTAAGCTCAGGAACTACCGAACCGATTTCAAAAGTAATGGTATCAAAATGATGGTGTTAGTCCAACTTAGAACATAGGCTATATTTTATGTCGGTGCCACTACCCCAAGGGGGGTGCAGGAGCAAAAAACGTTCTAAAAATGCGATTTTTGCGTTACTGAAGGGCCTAGAAATATGAAATTTGGAATATTAGTTACTTATAAGATATAAATGATGTCTAAGAACAGTTCTTAAAATATTCGAAATTTAAAAGGGGTGAAAATGCACAAAAAGCGTTCTAAAAAACGTTCTAAATGGTAGTTTCTACATAATCTCAGGAAATACCAAACCGATTTCAAAAGTAATGGTATTAAAATGATGGTGTTAGTCCAACTTAGAACATAGCCTATAATTTATGTCGGCGCACCTACCCCAAAGGGGGTGCAGGAGCAAAAAACGTTCTAAAAATGCGATTTTTGCGTTACTGAAAAGCCTAGAAATATGAAATTTGGAATATTAGTTACTTATAAGATATAAATGATGTCTAAGAACAGTTCTTAAACAATTCGAACTTTAAAAGGGGTGAAAATGCACAAAAAGCGTTCTAAAAAACGTTCTGAATCATAGTTTTTACATAATCTCAGGAAATACCAAACCGATTTCAAAAGTAATGGTATCAAAATGATGGTGTTAGTCCAACTTAGAACATAGGCTATATTTTATGTCGGTGCACCGACCCCAAACGGGGTGCAGGAGCAAAAAGCGTTCTAAAAATGCGATTTTTGCGTTACTGAAAAGCCTAGAAATATGAAATTTGGAATATTA
This sequence comes from Maratus speciosus, assembly GCA_963932465.1. Classification (NCBI taxonomy): domain Eukaryota; kingdom Metazoa; phylum Arthropoda; class Arachnida; order Araneae; family Salticidae; genus Maratus; species Maratus speciosus. The sequence goes on from OZ010800.1 coordinate 186,784,034, forward strand.
GTTACTTACAAGATATAAATGATGTCTAAGAACAGTTCTTAAACAATTCGAACTTTAAAAGGGGTGAAAATGCACAAAAAGCGTTCTAAAAAACGTTCTAAATGGTAGTTTTTGCATAATCTCAGGAAATACCAAACCGATTTCGAAAGTAATGGTATCAAAATGATGGTGTTAGTCCAACTTAGAAAATAGGCTATATTTTATGTCGGTGCACCGACCCCAAACGGGGTGCAGGAGCAAAAAACTTTCTAGAAATGCGAATTTTGCGTTACTGAAGGGCCTAGAAATATGAAATTGGGAATATTAGTTACTTATAAGACATAAATGATGTCTAAGAACAGTTCTTAAACAATTCGAAATTTAAAAGGGGTGAAAATGCACAAAAAGTGTTCTAAAAACGTTCTAAATGGTAGTTTTTACATAATCTCAGGAAATACCAAACCGATTTCAAAAGTAACGGTATCAAAATGATAGTGTTAATCCAACTTAGAACATAGGCTATATTTTATGTCGGTGCACCGACCCCAAACGGGGTGCGGGAGCAAAAAACTTTCTAAAAATGTGATTTTTGCGTTACTGAAAGGCCTAGAAATATGAAATTTGGAATATTAGTTACTTATAAGACATAAATGATGTCTAAGAACAGTTCTTAAACAATTTGAAATTTAAAAGAGGTGAAAATGCACAAAAAGTGTTCTAAAAAACGTTCTAAATGGTAGTTTCTACATAATCTCAGGAAATACCAAACCTATTTAAAAAGTAATGGTATCAAAATGATGGTGATAGTCCAACTTAGAGCATAGGCTATATTTTATGTCAGTGCCACTACCCAAAGGGGGTGCAGGAGCAAAAAGCGTTCTAAAAATGCGATTTTTGCGTTACTGCAGGGCCTAGAAATATGTAATTTGGAATATTAGTTACTTATAAGATATAAATGATGTCAAGAACAGTTCTTAAACAATTCGAAATTTAAAAGAGGTGAAAATGCACAAAAAGCGTTCTAAAAAACGTTCTAAATGGTAGTTTCTACATAATCTCAGGAAATACCAAACCGATTTTAAAAATATTTGTGTCAAAATGATAGTGACAACGTTTGTTCCAAGATAGGCTATGTTTTATGTCGGTGCCACTACCCCAAACGGTGTGTAGGAGCAAAAAACTTTCTAAAAATGTGATTTTTGCGTTACTGAAAGGCCTAGAAATATGAAATTTGGAATATTAGTTACTTATAAGACATAAATGATGTCTAAGAACAGTTCTTAAACAATTCGAAATTTAAAAGGGGTAAAAATGCGTAAAAAGCGTTGTAAAAAAGTTCTAAATGGTGATTTCTACACAATCTCAGGAAATACCAAACTTATTAAAAAAATAATGGTGTCAAAACGATGGTGAAAACCCTTGCTCCAACATAGGCTATGTTTTATATCGGTGCCACTAACCCAAATGGGGTGCAGGAGAAAAACGTTCTAAATTGCGGTTTTTGCGTGACGGAAGGGCCTTGAATCGTGAAATTTAGAATGGTAGTTAGTTATAAGATATCAATGATCTCTAAGGACATTTCCTAAAAAAGTCTAAATTTAAAAGGAGGGTCAAAATGCGCAAAAAACATTGTAAAAAACGTTCTAAATTGCGATTTCTAGCAATCTCAGGAAATACTGAAACGATTTCAAATATAATGGTGTAAAAAGGATGGGGACAGATCTTGCTCCAAGATTAGGCTATATTTTATATCTCTTTCCACTACCCTAGAGGAGATGCAGGAGCAAAATGAGCGAAAAGCGTTCTAAAAACTTTCTAATTGCCGATTTGTCACCAATATCTCAGGAAGAATCAAACTGATTTCAAAAGTAATGGTAAGAAATTGATGCTGATAGCCTCTGCTCTAACATAGACGCTATTTTAAGTCGGTATCACTATCACCTAGACGTTGCAGGAGCAAAAAAGCGTTCCAAATTTCAATTTTTGTGATCGGTAGGGGCTAGCAACTTAAAATTAGTCAAGGTACATATTTATTACATATAAATGATCTTTAAGAACAGTTTCGAAAAAATTGGAAATTTAAAAAGGGGTGAAAATGCGCGAAAAGCGTTCTAAAAACGTTCTAAATTGCGATTTCTACTCAATCTCAGGAAATTCAAAAGCTATTTCAAAAGTAATGGTTGCAAATCAATGGTGACAGTCCCTGCTATAACATAGGTTATATTTTATGTTGCTGTCACTACCATCTGAGGGTTGCAAAAGAAAAATATGTTCTAATTTGCGTTTTTTGCATAACTGAATGGTCTAACACTTTGAAGTATGGCATGGTATTTACTTACAAGATGCAACTGCTTTCTAAGAACTGTCGAACGTAAATTTCAAATTTAAAAAGATGAAGTGAGCGAAAAGCGTTATAAATTACAATTTTTATGTAATCTTATCAAATACCAAACCGATTAAAAAAATAATGATGACAAATTGTTGGTGATAGAACCTGCTCAAACATAAGCTATATTTTATGTCTGTGCCACTACCACCAGAGGGTTGCAGTAGCTAAAAACTTTCTAAATTGCGATTTCTGTGATACAGAAAAGGCTAGAAACTTTAAGTATGGCATGGTAGTTACTTATAAAATATAAATGCCCTGGAAGGACTGTCGAAAATAAATTCGAATTAAAAAGGGGTGAAGTGAAGGGGAGGTGCGAAAAGCATTCTAAAAAAGTCCTAAATTACGATTTCTACGCAATTTCGGGGAATATAAACCAAATATAAATGTAATAGTTGCGAATCAATGGTAACAGTCTCTGATCCTACACAGGCTATATTTTATGCCGATGATTCTACCACCTGGGGTTCACAGGAACAACAAACGCTCTATAAAAGGTCTTTTAGAAGCTTTCTAAATTACGTTTCTGTGGAATATTAGGAAATAACAAACCAATTTCAAAATGAATGGCAAATTAATGGTGACAGATCCTATTTCAACGTAGCCCTTTATGTTGAGAGAGGTGGTAGGACTTGGAATTTGACATGATGGTTAATTTTAAGATGTAAGAAGATGGTTTCAAAAAAATTCAAATCTTCAAATGAATACTGAAATGAGCATATTAATTGAGCATAAAAGTTTCAAAATATTTTCTAAATTATTATTTACTTAGTTTTATTTCGTTTTATTAATTTATGTCTAATTTCTGCCTTATGCAGTGTAACAATGATGTTTAATCAAACTGTGTTTTAAATAGTAATTTTTTTAATTATTCCTAAAAGTAATAAGTACCTTTTAATAAAATAAAATATTATTTTTTAATAAAATAAAAATTTAGTTAGTACCTTTTAATAAAAATTATATACATAAATATCACTTTGCATATTTCAAATATTACGCGAGCAAAGCCGCGGGGTTTGCTAGTGTATAATAAAAAATATTCCCTTTTCTTTTCTTTTCTTTTTTTTTTTTTTTTTTTTTCGTTTCAACTATGCCGTTATATATCTGCTTTCGAATTCTTTGCATTTTCATTATCACTCGGAAATTGTTCAATTCAAAATTAATTGTCAAGGAGAAAGTTTATTCCGGGTTTTAGTTTTCTTGGCAGCGGTAAAGAAAGATGGTTAAATATTATAGAAAAATTGTAAATTGATTCTGAATGTAAAATAATTAAATTTTAAATTATTAAGAAAACTATTTGAATAAAATAAATTAAACATAGCCTATGTTCATTTCCAGGTTGTAATCCATCTATATCCAAAAACACAAAAGCATCAATTCATCCGTTTAGACACTGAATTCATTCAAACTTTCGGACACACTTTGACATTCATAATATTATAAGGATAAACTGTATTATTAAAAACAATCGTTGCTAAATCTATAATAAGACTATAGAAAATAGGGTTGGGTATAGCTGTATATACTAGAAAAGTATGATTGGGTATACTATAAACATTCAAAGTTATATGAAGCCTAAATATTATCAAATATTGCTATTCTGCATAACGCCATTTTTAACCGTATACTAATCTGTTTATCATGAATATATTTTGGTACTGACAATAAAAGTGGTGCATATTTAAACTTCATATGGCATTTAATAAAACTAAATTCAGAGTAATAATAACGCCTTTTTTAACCGTATACTAATCTGTTTATCATGAATATATTTTGGTACTGATAATAAAAGTGGTGCCCATTTAAACTTCATATGGCATTTAATAAAACTAAATTCAGAGTAATAATAATCTTTTCTTTTTACAGTGTAGCTAAACTAAACACACGTTAAAAGTTCAAACTCGGTGTACTGCTAAGTGGGCTTCGAAAAAAGGTCGTAAAGTTGCAACGCCGCACAGTGGGACGTTTTCATGATTTAGGTGGACAAAATCCATTTTTTAGCACGAGTTTGCTGATCTAATGTTACAGCTTTGTGAAGGTCAAATTTAACCCATTTTTGTTTGAAAATAAGCGATATTAAAGCCGCTTTACCGCTTTTTTCAAAGGCTGAAATTCTGGATGATCCTTCATGTTGTTTACAAATTTCATCTTGACTTTAAACGAAGTATTAAGCATTATTCAGCAATAAGCATTTTTTAATAATCAAATTGCCACTACTAAAATATTGAAAAGTTAAACAAACTCCCGCAGATAGCTGCAGATATGTAAGTTTTTATTAATAAACAAGTATCATATCAACTTCCAATGCATTTATGTATGTTTATCCCAAATCTTGCAAAACAAATTTAAATCACTTTCAATTATGCTATTGAACCAAAACAATGAATACGCGTGTAATTTGAATGACAATGCAATATTAATATGATTTAAAGAACGTAGAAATCTTTTTAGAATACTGTTTCTACAGGGCTTCACAAAAATTTAGTTTAAAACTTGCAAGTTAATTTTAAACCAATTTCAATAATCTGATTGAGCTGAAACTTTCTTCAGGAAATGCAATTATGATGACAATGCAATATTATTATATTTTATTATGGAACGTAGCAGTTACGCTTTTTTACAGAGACACATGAAAGATTAGTTCAATTCTTACAAGATAATTTTAAACCACTTTCAATTATCTGATTGAGCTGAAACTTTGCCAATATGTGTTTTTTTTTTTTCAATGAGAATTATAATAAATTATAATTTGACAAACGTAGAAATTATGCGTTTCTTACAGGGCCACACAAAAAAATCGCAGAAAGATTGTTGCTAAAAATCAGAAATTTTAATTAAATTTCTACAAAATTAGTACAGCTTATTGAGATACACATAGCATTTTTTAAAGATAAAACAAAGTACGTAGCAGTTGTATTTCTTTTATAGGGACACATAAAAACTTCGAATACATTACCGTCTATATGCAGAAATTTTATTTCAAATTCAATAAAATTTATATAAGTTATTTATTCACACTACAGCATATTTTCAACCGAAAATAATTTTGGTAGCATTCATATGTTTTACAGGGTAACACAAGGTTGTTTTTTTTAATATGGTTTTATTTTAAAAAAAAAATTATTTTTCAAGATGACAACACAAATTTCTCGAGAAATTCTGAGTAGACAAAAATACAAAAAAGAAATGAATGTTAACTGACATGTGTGAATTAAATTGTTTTTCAATTAATTGCAAAATAAGTATGTTTAAAGCAATATTTATAACGCATTATAGAGAGTGTCCACTAAAAGCTTTCCAACGCTCTAAATTGGGAAACGGTTGCAGCTATACACATAAAAGTGGAGTCTATGTATAGTAATGTGGCTATGCTGTACCAGATGACACCGATTCCAGCGTCACCTGGTGCAAATCAGCTGAGTTAGTATTCCTATCTCGAAAACGAGATTCATTTAGCATTCATGTTCACAAGGTGTCCTTTCGAACTAAATCGATGATGCTCTACAAATTTGTCATTCCCTTTTATCCCATTTTTCGAAATGTTTTCTAAATACGACAGCTAATGCTGCCATTTCGCACCAGGTGGTGCTGTAAGCGGTCTCATCTAGTAGCGCATAGCATCTTTACTATACCTAGACACCACGTTTATGAATATAGATGCAGTCGTTCGGCAGTTAGGAGGGTGAGAACGGACTTCAGTAGGCACCTTTTATTTTTTTAAAGACGTTGTTAAATAACAAATTATTTATCACTGTTTGAGTATTTTATCAGTGATGCATTAAAAAAAATAGCAAAAACAAATTAAACTTCAACGAAATGATTTTGTCTACCTAGATCGTCAAAACGTCCCACTGTGCACCGCTGTGGTCCGTGCCGGAAATTTGAAGTTAGGTTTTTAAGTTTTAAACACACGGGAAGCGTATTGTGAGATCCACTCAATGCAAACTAGTCGCAAATTCTACTGTAATTACGTAATTAATTCTAATTAAATCAGTCTGTTTTTGACGTTTATTGCTTTTATACCCCTACTGGGCATTACATTATACAAATATTTCATTAAAAGTTGTTATCTAGGCTTTATAAGACAGTGATACCTGAGAGAGTACGGAGCCTCTCATTATGTGTGTCGAAACCGTCCGTGTCTTTAAGGTTTAATATCGAGGCTAATTCCGACTATTTTTTTCGAAAATCATTATCAATAATACTTTTATTCTTCTGCTAAGATAGATATCTTCAGTGTTCTTCAACACTTAAGCTGAATGCCCGTAAATGTAAATTTGTGCCTAATGGAAAAATGCGTGTTTCTCAAAAACTGTGTGACCTATGGTAATCGCTATAGCTTTCCTGCAATGGTTAAATTAACGTCCACTACCTCTAACTTTTTCATAATTGTAGTTTCTGTAGATTTGCAAATAGAGGGTTGAGAGGGGCATATTCTGCACTACATTTTAGATGATGTCTCTGAAAATGTAATACCTAAAATTAAAAGAAATTTATTTTTGAGTTCAGCGTTACGAAAGCTTTTACGCGATAGATTTTTCTTTTCAATAATTTAATTAGCCCCTCTACATTTTCCATAAATGTATTTTTAACGGTTTAATGATCTGTAAATATGTGAGTCAATAGTCTTTATTGATTTCTCCACTTTGAAGTTTCAACGTTCCATAGTTTATGAGTAAAATGGCTGTGACTGACAGACAGACGCAGACAACAGTGATCTTATAATTGTTCCGTTTTTCTTTTTAAGTTTGGAACCTTAAAAAAGTATCACAAAAGAGAAGGTCAAAATGGAAACTATGGAAACCATTGAAAAAATGGAATGCTTGAATTCAAATTGAATTTATTAATTTCTTTAAATCCATTGGGATCACCAAAGTAAAATTTCAAACCTCCATCCACAATATGATTAATGGAGTAAAGTATCTATCTATCTATATTATAAAGGACAAACATATCTGTGCGTAACGCATACGTCATTTTGCGAATGGCAACACTTTGAAATTTGAAATAAAATTTTGGTTTTGCAATTTTCTCTACTGCAATTTTTTAAACTTCTAAACATCGCATATTTTAAATTTTTACGCCATCGTATAAGGAAAAACATGCTCTTTTAAATGCAATTTGTTTGAAAGCTGTATCTAAATTTACTTTTAAGATATTAATTTTTCTTTGTAGTTTTTACTACTTTTTTTTTTGTAATTGTGGCAACTGAAGTACTCCATTTCTGTTTAAACTAAAGGGGAAAAAATGAAAATAGTAGATTGCTGTAGCTTTATGTTGCCATTTTCTCATAAAAACTGAAAAAAAAATCGAAATTAAATGTGCTATGTGCTATGTCAAGATTATCATTTGTTATAAAACCCGGTGAGTTTTGACTTTATTTAGTTTTTATTTATCAATTAAATGATTTTTAGTTCATTGCAATTTAACTTCACAAACGATACAACACTTTCTCTTTACAAAAATGTATTTTAAAAAATATTTGTGTACCTGAAAAAATGCAATTTTATTAATCTGTGTGTAATTTCATTTTCCAAATTGTGAAAAAATATAAATGAATGATAAAGCATTGAACTATTAAAAAAAAAAATAAATAAAAATAAAAATAAAAATGAAGTCATATAAATTATTAGATACCCGAGATTGTATTACCGAGCTTCTTAAATGACATTATTTTATTAAAAAAAAGCGTGTATTTTAATTCTTAAAACTGAAATATGTTTTGTAGAAGTGGTTCATTTTCACCCCTGCTGCTTTGAAATTTTTCAGAGTTGAAAATGCTTTATCTTTGAAAATATCAAAATCACACACTGATAAAACGCAATTTTTTTACAAACATTTTATGGAAAAGCAGTAACATACATAGCGTGCATGCTCTTTGTCCGAAAAATAATGATTTATATTACAGAATTTGATGATTCTCTCTTGGATGAATTCTCTTCGCCGAGTTAGACAAGCAATTATAGAAAATCTTGGCAATAATTCGAGGTTTAAAATAATATTAGGATCCCCAAGTTTTTGTCCAGAATTCTCTCTACTAATAAATTTTATTGCTATTCTTTAAGACATGTTACTATAATTTTATCAAAATAACATAATTTGCATAATTTAATTTTTCATACTTTTATATAATCTATATATTTAAAACACAAGAATGTTTTTTAGTCATCTGCCCTGATCTTTTTGCTGAACCAAATTTACTAATATTTTTTTTTTAACTGGAAGCTGTTCATTTGTAGATGTGCTTGCACTAGCTGTTTTTTTTTTAAATATACCATTACTATATTTTAATTTTTAAAGTATTCTACACTGTTAAAAATTTGCAGCATTCTGGCAGGTCATTTGACCGTTTTTTCCAAAAACGGTTACACAACCGTAATTTTAACACTATTCTGACCATAATATTGGCCATTTTATGGTCAGAATACAGTTAAATTATGGTTATGAAACCGTTTCTTCAAAAAACGGTCGAATGACCTGCCAGAATGCTGCAAAAATTTTAACAGTGTATGAAACTTCTTCAAAATGATGGCAATGAGATAGCTTTCTTTATTGCAGAGAAGATAGAGATAATGAAGTTTTTTTTTAATCTTTATTCATGTGATCATCTGATAAAAACTCAAAATTATTAATAAAAATTGTTGTATAGACTTTAATGGCGAAAACTCGCATTAGGGACATAATACTCTGAACGGAAAATTACGTACTGCTTTTGAAAAAACGCATTTTCCTCATAAATTTTCCATATTTTTCCCTTCTGTATGCGTACTAAGTTTCAGACACTAGGTGAAATGGTTAAGTAAGAGAAAATGACGCCATATTTAAAAGAAAACCATGATTTTCTTAGATAAAACTATACTTTTTAACACAAATGCTGTAAGCAGGAAAATCTTGGGCGAATAACACTTAGCATGCGGCTAATACGAAAAAACGCTTTTGATAAGTTTCAAAAGTTTATTTGATTGTATAATTCATATTTTCATATGAAAAATACTTTTTTATTTTTAGTGGGCAATCTAAATAATATATTTCATGTAAAAAAAAATATTACTTTTCAATACAAAAAATGGTTTTCACTTACATTCTGTAACCCGGGAAGCCCGGGTACGATACCCTAGTATATATAAAAGCCGTTCTCTGTGTGTATGTCCTTTATACAAATCTTCAATTTTTGACGGATTTGCACGAAATTTCATTTACATAGACTTTAGAACGTGGAAAAGAGCACTGTCTATTTTAAAAAATCATTAGAACACTATTTATCGCTTTTTTCTACCATGTTCCGTAATTTAACATTATAGAAATATATCTTTTTAACTTTCTAATTAAATCGTTTCTTTCCCGTTGCCACACTCTAAAAAATGGCACAATAATGTGAAAAAAGTAACGATAACGCGTTGCTATATTTTTGCATTTTGAAATTGACGTCATTCTAAACAGAAAATGCACATTATTTATATATAAAATAAAAACTTCAACTATAAGAGCGGTAAAATGACGTAGCACCCTATTTTAATTGTTTTTTAAAATTAAAATATCTACTTTAATACAAACAGTCAAATTTCATGAAAACAATTTAGGAACAAGAAAAAAAAAAGGCTAGATATGACGTCACATTCCATCAAATCTTTTCAACGTGTAGTCAACTCACCATAAATAAATGGCTCCCATATTTTGTTTACTTCTTCGATTGTATACTACAGCCATAATATGTTAAGTTCGTATTTTATTTTATGTTATTTTTGACGTTTTAATTTCGTTTGTTAATTTAGTTATTGAATATTACGCAAAACAAACAAATTATAAATTAGTTACAATGTTTTTGAACAATTGAGTTAATATTTTGTAATTGGATTGCAAGCATATTTAAAAAATATGCATGCTTGAAAATTACTTTAAAATCCATAAAAAAAAAAATCTGTAAATTGAGATAAATATTACAAACAAATCTTACTGAAAGGACTTTTGTTTTCTGTAAGACGTTGAAACAATCGAATGTGCGAGGTTTAGAGGTTAAATTGCAGTAAAAGGGAAATTATTTATTGTGTTAGGTTGTTGCCACAGAAAATATGATACCAGGTTACTCCTAGACATGTCTTTTCTTTATACTATTGCATTAAGAGTAAACGGGTTCATTTTTCGTAATCGGGTTCCACGTACCTTTAAAAATATCCATGCTTGAAAATTACTTTAAAATCCATTAAAATCAGAAAATTGAGATACAATTTTGAAACAAATTTCATTTGAAAGAACTTTTTTCTATTCGACATTGTAAAAAATGAAATTGTGTGATGTTTAGAAGTTTGAAAAATTGCAGTAAATGCGCAATTTATGGGTTACAATTTATGGGGCACAATTTATGGGCACTGACATAGTGTTTGTACTTTATATATATATATCATGCAAACGAGAATTTCACTAAATGCTGCGCGATTTAGTGGAATTTAATTTTCTTTCGTATTGTGAGGGAAATCACACATTTTTCTCTTACATCCGGCAACGGTAACGCGCATTATGTTATTAAAGCTCAGGGATTTTTCCATGGTTGCGAGACAATAACGTCATGTTTTCTGATTGTCTTTTTAACGTTTTGTGGATGGGAATGAATGCACACGTTTCAGTTATTGTGATTGCCGTATTATTTCGTTTTAATTTATTTTAACTGGAAGGCTCCTTATAATTGACACGGGCGAAGCCGGGTAGTTCTGCTAGTTAGCGATAAAAAAAATTTTTATGCGAAATGCATAAATTAAATATCTTATTTTTTTTTAAACTCAAACAGATTAAAATTGGATGGAAGTATAATTTTATTTTTACTGAAATGCATTTACGTATAATATAAAAATTTTAAGCGGAATATATCCCTTTATTTGGTGTATCTTATTTTATGCATATATAATCATTTATGCACTTTTTATGCTTACCATGGAATGCATCTTAATTTATTTTTAAAGGCTAGGTGCTTTTTTTTCTATATCAATAATTAATTATTAATTATCCATTTGACATAAATTTAGCGGCTGTTCAAAGGATGTACATAGAAAGATTTCCAAGTAGGAATTTCTGTGGATCACCGAATATTTGTGTGCCTTCTTCAGGGGTTGTGCGCGAGTGGATCATTTTATGTCTCGAGGCGTGATATGGGCACAGAAAGATATCACAGAATTTCTACAGTCGAAAAAGCAATATTACGTGCAGTAGAGGAATATCCTTCAAAAAGCTCGAGAACTGTTGGGCATGCGTTGGGTGTGAGCCAGTTCCTTGCGCAGCCACCTACATGAATTCCATGTCGGCAAGCACCGCACTGGTGTAACGATGAATGCTGCTCAAAATCCGCGCTGAGAATATCGAATCAAGCCAGCGAAATGCTTTTATCCATTGAACTTAACACCGCCTCAACACTGCATCTCCGCACCCACATTCCTATACGAAATCTACTTAGTAAGGTTCCCTATACCTATCTTTACATTTCTGACATAGTTAATTGAAAAAGATTCGACATCAAAGGTTATCCAGAGTTTGAATATTATTTTTAGAGGAAAGTATATCAGATAAAACACAATGTTTAGTTGGGCAGTTTTCTTTATTCTTGACAACTGCTGAATAGAAAATGGACTTTTGCATCCCTTTCAGGTTCTTTTCGTCTTTATAGAAAATCTATGGTGATCATTATTAAAAAAAAAAAAAACGTTGCCACAAGAAAGAATAGAGATAATAAAATATATTATTTTGTGTAATTGTACATAACAATGACTTCTATGAGTGTACAAAGTTCCATATTATTTTATTATGTATGTATAATTTGTTTATTCAATTCATGTTCTCATTGACAAGCTGTTTATTTGCAAAAAATATTTCTTAGGAGAGGGACAACGAGATGGCTAGGTCCCCTTAAATTACAATATTAATTGGTCTCAAATTTATACAATGGTTGTAGGTACTTTTCCAGGAGCTAATACATTAATCTTGAAAGGAAGTGTTTTCGTCATAGTTCAATAACTTCTGCGTCAACCATTTCCTAGTAATAAAAATAACTTACACAGTTCATTGAATTTGAAAGCTAATCAGTCATTTTCAGTAACATTAGCTTTCAACATGGAAAGCCATTGGGGTATATTTTTTGCAGCCAGCCTTTCGTGTGTAAGTTAGTTTTAGATCTATTAATTTTGCATTTCTTCAAATCTTCAGAATTATTTTTGATGATTAAAGTTAATTTAGTCAAAGTAGCGAGTCTAAATTTAGACGCACCAGTGTAGTCCTTCAATATTTTGGTCGCAATAAAGAGTTTTTCAAAATTTAGAATCTGAGTATGTTTGTCTTACCTCGTGAGGGGAGTTGTCACAAGAAGTTATTGCAAAATTAATTTTTTATTAAAAAAATTTTGCTAATGCATTCAACATCGAAAGACATTTTTGATATTTTTTCAGCAGCCAGCCTTCAGTATATAAGTTAGTTTTAAATCTAGTAATTTTGTATTTCTTCATAGTTTGATCATTAATTTTGTAGATTAATGTCATGTTCTGTCAGACTAGCGTAGTTTAAATTTTGATGCATCACTGTAGTCATTCTCTGTTTTGATCTGAATAAACAGAGATTTAAAATTTAAAATATCAATATGTCAGCATTAACTCTTGCAAACACTGGCGGTTTTGTCGCAAGTACCAAAGGCAAAAATAAATTTTCAAATAAAAATTATTATTAATAGAAAACGCGAAAATTTATACAATCAGAATGAATTCCTTATTTTTTATGAACATTAGGATTAAATCACAAATTACTATAAGGGTTAGAAAATACTTAATATTAATTGCTTATTAGAGTATAATATTAAGCTAATAAATGGATTATTTCAAAACATTATTGAACATAAATTTATTTGGAAATAAATAGTGATAGACGATTAATGTTAAATATTTTTATTAATCCTTCATTATGATATATAAAGTATTTTCAAATATATAAATGCCTTATTTGTTAGAGAAAGAAAAACTCAACATAATAACATATTGGATCATTCAATATTTTCTCTTTCTATCTTCTTCTCTGAATGAAAACATACTGAGTAATTTGCTAAGAACGTCTGGAAAAGCATTTCATTTAGTTATGACAAATTAGTATTTTGTTGAATCTTAGAATGGTATTGTTCCGATGCATTTGGTTTTTATAAAAGGACGCGTTATCTACATCATATTTCTTGTATTGAATAAATGGAATATTATTTGGATACAAAAGAAAAATAAAGAAATCTGCATGTTGATATAAGAAAATATTATCATTTAATTAATGTATTTGAAATACTTTATGTTCGAAAAGTTAGCGATATACATAAGTGAAACAAAACATTTTTTATCAAGAAGAAAAATGTTTTCTTTTCATCAAATGAAAAATTCACATTATTTTTCCTATTTTTTACTGTTATATTTTGGCTGCATATAAGTGTTCCTAAGTAAACTTATTTAAGCTGTAATAATACTATTATTTTCTACATATTTGGAATATAATATTATAGTTTGCACAATGTCTGAAAAATAATTTTCATTTTTTCAGATCAGTATCTTCGACAAACATATTAGTATCTCCAGACTGCGCAACAATGGCCTTTCATACAGAGTTTTCACATGCAAAATGTGGTCTATCATTACGACATCCATGAATAAAATAATATGTATTCCGTCAACCCATTGGACATTACTTTTCAGTTGTTATTAAAAATGTATTCTGCTATTACAAATGAATGCTTATCGCACAAAAATATCCATGATAAAAAGATCACATAATTGCATGATTTTGTACATAAAAATCATTTACTTTTTAATTAAATACTCTACTTATATTTAAAGATAATTTATCATGTAAGCGATAATAGACAAGAGCCATGTCAAAAATCTGTGACAAAACGCAATTGATTTTTTATAAGTTTCACTGGAATCAATCATTTATAAACAGAAATATTTAAAATATAATCCCCATTTTGATATATTTTTCAATATTCCTCATTTTAATTTCTTTCAATATATATATATATCAGCATATTACTATCGACTTTTGTTATATCCCGGCGACACTCTTTCTTTCTTTCTAACCGATGACCAGGCCCCTACCTGCCGGGTTGCCCCAGCTTAACGGGTTTAGTACCTAACATGGGCGCAAAAGACCGCCTAATCGCCGTGAAGCGGCAATAAACCTGACAACACTGCCTCTATCGTCATCCTATCTGCAGTACCTACTGCTCGTTGTGTATTCTTTATTTTGTCGGTTACTGAACTTTATATCCTGTTGTTTGGCACCTGCACATTGCTACTCTAGTTGGTCTCGTAATTTAGAACCTTGATCAGGTGACGAGAACTTCACCTGGCAAGGCACCTCCAGAGGTATAATTCACAGGTTACTTGGATTATTTTGACCGACGACAGATTTTACATGCACCAGGCGCCATTAGGGTACATGGCGGATTATAGCCAGCAGTAGGCCTCAATCCCGCGGCCTTAGCTGCGGATTCGATGCTCTGCCAACTGGGGCACCGCTGCCCGAACTACTTCTGATTGACCTGGGGTTTAGAAGCCGAATTGTTGGTGCAGACTTGTCGTAATAAAATGGATTTGGGGGGGGTGGGGGGAGCTAAAAGAAAAAAAATGGAGCGCCGAAGATAGACAAGTCGTACCGAAAGTTAATTTTGGGCCGAAATGCTAGGCAAACATAACGATGCAGGGGGATGAGACTCCGCCTATTTACAGTACCCCACCGCTTAGAAACTTACTCTCATTGGACTTCTCACTGGAGAGGGTCCGGTAGCTTGTGCAGGCTATAGCCTATGTGCAACAAGGAATAATAAAGAGGTGGCAATAAAAAAAAAAACTGAAAGGGAAAGCGGTTAGCTTGTACATGTTATTACACTTAAAACTTACTTATAGCTATTTGCTTAACTATCATTTATTATATATATTGTTTTAATATCATCCTATAGCACTAGGTCACATTACATTAACTAAAGTAATTTACTTTAGATTACTTAAATATTGCCTGGCTATTTAAAATGAATTTATATTTTTAACCATTTCTAATATTAGAATCAGGATTTCATTTATTTATTATTATTATTATTTTATTATTTTTATATTATCGTATGGCGAATTAACTATGGATTGGCATACTATTACTTAGCTAGGATGGAATTGATAGGAGACTAACGAACTGACCTAGTGAGATTAATATCCTAATTTCGAATTGAGCTAGCTCTTATATATCAACGAAAATATAGTATAGAAATCAATGCCAAAAGTTTTGCCAACCCTCCGTTATCATGAGACAACTCGACGCAGTCGTGGGGGCAAATAGAAGTCAGACTCAATAAACATTGGAAGAATTTCCTGTTCAATATGTAATAGAGGTAGTATAAACTTAACTAGTTTAGTTGTAAAAACACCTCGTAAACAACACCAGTAGGTTAACCATCGGCTCTCAGAATATCGCTGGATCACTTAGTAATAACTATATGATTTTCAATGTTATTAGAATCTACACATTAAAAATCGAACCACCAAGAGACGGAGTTTTATTTAAAAAAACGAAAAGAGTAAAAATTCCGGGCTCCTAGTCGGTGCAACGCTATAAATACGTAAAGAAACTGGGCGCGAACGAATACATTACAAGTGAAAATACCAACACCGTTAAAATAGCCGGAAGTACGGGACTGGAGACAGGCAGACAGGGTACGATTCGATTTAGCTCAGGGGGAAGTGGGAAGTATTCGTGACGTCGATGATGGACTGTTTATTCTCAGCGTCAGTTTTATAACGTAAATAAATGTTGGCGGGAAGCTTACAAGGAATAATAGGATATGGAACATCATCGAACAAAAATATTAAAAACATTGAAAGGAAAAGAATTGTCTCTGAATAATATGAAAGAATGTAATTTACTGGTTTTACAAGAGTATTATTTATAAGAATATATATTTAACATAATTAAGAATACGCAGTTTTAAAGACATGAAATAAATGACAAAATATATTTATGATATTATTAAAGATAGGTAAAAAAGGTTAAATATTCAGAATTTGGAATAGTTTTACTAAGATAAAAGGGCGAAAATTTTATTATTACATATCCCCCACCCAAAAGATGGATGAACCAGTAGGTCTTATGACCTGCAAGTTCATAAAAGGGAAATGTTACATAAACTTGGATTACAATTTCGTCACTTGAAGTAAACCCTAAAGAATAAACAATCTAAAAATATCTAACTGCTATATTGAATTTAAAATTTAGAATTAATAACGCAAACTACTGGAATTGTTATTTAAATACAAGGACAAGATATTAATCTTGTTTACAATTTACAATGATATAAAATAAAAAGTTAATGTAAGAATTGAGAAAAAATATTTAACATAGTTTTGTCATTTACATAATAAATGTATGGCCATCCATGGCTCATATTCATATGCAAAGCATTCATAAATTCAGTTGTAAAGACTTGAACTTAATATTTTATAATACAAATATGCTAATGAAATTATTGAAAAAAGTCTTCGAAATATAAGTTCAAAATTGGATTTAGAAATATAATGTTCATTTGAATCAACTTATCCTTGCATTAGCAACTCAGTTTCTCCAATCTAGGTTAACTTTCAATTCAACAAATAACAAATAAAGTTAATATGTAACAAATAATAAATAATAGTAAAATTAATAATATCAAAATTAACAATAATAATAACATTTTTTTAAACTACAATTTAAATAAAACTATTTACATTATCTTTTAAGTGGATTGGCATGCATACACCGACGGACCATCTCTTTGTGGCTTGAAATACCCTAGAAATTTCTATATCATATACCAATAAATGCTGTATAGTACCTTTTTACTATATGTTATTATTTACCATTTACCGCGTGGTATTTACCTATTACAGTCATCATAGGATTTTCAGAAACTTTGGAATTCCTGTAAGTTGAAAAATATTTTATAATCTGAAATTTCTAAACTCTGAAATTTCCAACTGATAAATTAATTGCTCATAACTAATAAACTCTCTAATTCATGACAAATAAAACCATTTAAAATCTGAAATTCTCATAAACTAAGTAAAAATCTTAAAATCTTAAACTTCATAAGAATTTTTTTTTAATCTCATTTTCTGTCTATTAGCTATCTACACACTAGTATCTTCCAATTACGTAATAAGAATAATATTATAGCTAAAAATACCAAATTCTAGGAATAACTTACAATAAGTAATTGAAATTCATACTAATCGAGTTATCAAACTCATAGCATAAATACTCTCTCAAGTAATATTTCATGTGACGTATTACACTTCTCATTTATTACAATAATCAATAGTATTTTTCATTAATGTTTTCCTCTCAATATCAAATAATATATAATAAAATAAATAATAATAATACCAATAATTTCAGCAACAACAGTCAGTAATATTCAAAAGAATCAAAAAATATTCTTTAACCAATCCTTAAAGTATCTAATTGATATCTCATCCATATGACAGCGAATGAAGTATGAAAATATACTCAAATATTAGGCATAACACAAAGTAACAAAAATAAATAAGAAATATTATGAAAAACTATCAATTCAGTGTGATTATGCAACGATCTTGTTTTCAAGAAAACTATAGTTGTTGAATGAAAATGAAACTTTGTAGCATGCTTAAGAAAAGTTGATAAAAGATCCAGATTCATGAATTATTGCAATTAATTTTAATCCTAGATTCAAATTCAAATTAATTTTAATTCTAATCTAGTTAATTTGATTTATTTAGCTAATTTAGATTAAGTTATTAATTCAATTAATTTCAATACAAGAAATTCTCAGCTAAAATCAATCAATTTACGGCAGCATAAATAGTTAACTCAAGTAAAAATTCTCAGCAGCAATATTCCTGTCGCGAGCCAAGAACACACTGGTATATAGAAAATATTTTCTTACTAACTTATAAGTGTATTTATTTATTTCAAATGAAATTCAAATTTCAAAGTAATTGCTTAAGAGGCGCAAAGCCAACACTGTGAAAAATACTCAATGCCGAGACTCGAACCCGAGTCATCAGTATAGCGCACTGACGTTCTACCGACTAAACCACATGGAACGATACCCACCCTGGAAAATTTCTTACTATTATATGTTGGCAAGGCTACAATCGCAGATGGAATATTTATCGTGAGCCACCGACCTGGCGCAAACCCGATACATAATTAAATCCAGCATCGATATTTGGTAATATGATAATTTGACATAATGAAATTTCATTTTCGTTTGAATATTGTAAGCAAGGCGAATGTTTCTCACTGGAATAATTTCCATGTATTAATGTATTTATTTAGTTTAGTTAATTTAAGGATTAATATAAAATTAAGACGCGGCTATGGATTTAACAATAGTTTGATGGGATTTTTCATGGGATAACTGTAATTGATCTGGAAAATACTATTTTCTTAATTTAGATACATGAACAATTCCGCATTTCTGTTTTCAATTTTTCTGTATACCTCAAAATTAACATCAGATAATTTATTGAGGATTCGATATAGAAAAAAAATTATAGTCGTCTTAAGACTAATTGAATTTATATACTTTCTAGTGCAAAACATAAAACTAAAAACAATAAAATGTTTTTCAGGAACAAAATAAAATGATAAATAACACAATTTTCAAGTATAAAATAACACATTTTTGGAGTAGTAAACTTTAAACATAAAAATATCTCAATAAAAATATTTAAGAAATTTAAGTTTGTATATAATACAAGAACATTTTTACATATTTATCATCAGACATCACCAATCATAAAGGAAGGTTATTAAACTCGAATAGGTGCAATAGATCTTAGCATTAGAAATTTTATCAAAACATGGTGCAAAATAAGGTAAATTTTACTACATTTAATCAAAATAATAAATTTTAAAAGAAACTTTTTTTTAACTAGAATTTATTTGTCAAAATCCCAGTAAAATATTCGTCCAACCCCATCCTTTCTTACTGAATTTAATTAAATTATAAGAAATTGGGGAGAAACTAACCTTAAACAGAAATTCTACTCAATAAAAGCATAGAAACTTAAATATCACAGTTATAATTTTTTAAAGTTAAACTTATTTTTTTATATTTCATAAATATTTTCACAAATTTTAATTGCATGCTATCTTTTAATTTAATTTACAATATTTAATGAAATTTTAAATTATAACTTATGTTACAAAATTCTAGCACAAGTTTCGCTAATTAAATCTTTTCTTACTGAGTTATGTAAATTATAAGTAACTGGGAATTAACATTAACTTCAACCTGAAGTTCTATCAAACAAAACTATAATTTAAGTAAAATAAGGCTATAAAGTGATAAAATACCATTTATTAAGATTGACGATCGTTTCGTCACACCATCGGCGAAATTTTCAAAATCATTCACGATAAAAAATATTTTGACATAATTTAAAAAACAATAAACATAGTAAACAATATCACGAGACATGATGCATAATGAAAAACATTGCAAGCAAAAAATAAATTAAAATTAAATTAGATATTTGTGAGCGTGGATTAATTTTTTTCCATATAATTTAACAACAACAAAAAAAAAATAACATGGTAAATAATGTCACGAGACAACATTCATAATGAAAATTATTGCAAAATATAAAATTAAAGGCTATTTGCGGGCTTGGATTAATTATTACTATTGTTACTAAAATTACGTAGCATCTCTTTCCAAATTTTAGGTAAAACTAGGGACACTGAATCATTGCAAATTTTCTTGTTGCGTAAAAATATCTCTATTGATTCTCAGATTATGGATGGTAAATAAAAGCTTGATGTATAAATTAACTTGCTATTTTTAAAATCGATCCGTAAAGGTTCTTCGCTGCATAATCTGGCCATAGCTGTGGTTCTTCTGTTGTATTTGATGTCTGCTATATGTTCTTTGATTCTGGTTTTAAGTTTTCTACTTGTCTTTCATATATAAAACTGCTTTGTTCCATCTTCTCTAGTGAAAGGTATTTCGTATACTCCTGATAACTGGTTTTATAATGTCACGAGAAGACATGCATAATGAAAAATATCGCAAAACATAACATTAAAATAATCTTGGCTATTTGCGAGCGTGGATTAATTATTACTATTGGTACTAAAATTACGTAGCATCTCTTTCCAAATTTTAGGTAAATCTAGGGAAACTGAATCATTGAAATATTCTTCTTGCGTAAAAATATCTCTATTGATTCTCGGATTATGGATGGTAAATAAAATCTTGATATAAATTAACTGGTTATTTTTAAAATCGATCCGTAAAGGTTCTTCGCTGCATAATCTGGCCAAAGCTGTGGTCCTTCTGTTGTATTTGATGTCTGCTATATGTTCTTTGTTTCTGGTTTTAAGATTTCTACTTGTCATGTATTATATATACAAAATCCAAACGGAAATTTCGTTCCGAACATCGATATTTCGAGTCCTATTGCATTGATTTTGACGAAACTTATACTGTTAGATAGGTATCATTTCAGGGAAGGTTTTAAGCTATAACACATTGTCCTACGTAGAATGACGGAAAGTTCTGTTATTTTTGGACGATAAGGTTACCATTTTATTTCTTGGCGAAATTTATCGTTGATAAAAGAAAAATTAAAACGGCTATTACAAATCGTAAAATAAAATAAAAAACTGTTACTAAATTTATTTAAAGAAAAAAAAAGAGAAGAAAAAATCCGTTTTAATGGGTGATGATATTAAAAAACGAAAATGTTTAATTTAAACATGAAAGAGAATGTTCGTAATGCTTAAAAAATTACTCAGTTAAAATATTGCAATTGAAGTAAGGTTTGGCTATTTATCTTTTCCGTCAGGTTAAGAAAAATGCATCTGAAAAATTCATAGGATTATATCGAGGAATTTTCCATAAGCGCATCCTCAGAAATATTTGAAAAAATATCTTCTCATGAGGAATATATAGGATATTATTCTCATGACATATAATATGTTCTAAAAAAAAAAATCGGCAGAACCTCGATTTAGCGTTCGTAAAAAAATAATGAAAATTTAATTTTTTTGGCGATTTAATGCTCGTTGGCGACACAATAAAATTTTGAATGATACTTTTTTTTACCATAGATAATTTTTAAGTAAAACCTTTTTCTACTCTTCTTACGAAGTTAGATTAAGTTTAATTTAAATAAATACATTTTTATTACTATAGTTTTGTCATATATCTTTATATGTGTATATATTAAAATTTTACTGTCGTATATATATACGACAATGTCGTATAATTATACGGTTTAAAACAAAATTTAAGTTTATTAAATGTGTTCCAAACTCAATGTCCGATTCTGAATATGGGTAATTTGACTTCGATTTTGTTAGTGTCAGAAACAAGAATTGAAGGTTATTGTTGCCATGGAAAAAACTACTTAATATAAAAATGTTTAATGATAGCATTTTTAATTTGTAAACTACATTTAAAACAAACTTAAAACGGTACTACTTGATTATGCCGTCGACAAATAAACTATCGCCAAAATATAAGATTAAATGTCAATAATGGCTGATAGCAAAATTTTCATTCATTTGACATTAAACACGGTACACGTGTTTGTTGCGTCATCAAGTGATTTTTAATTTGACTTCTATTTGTAATTTTATTAATTTTTACTAATTTATTTATTCTTTCGTTGTTTAAAATATATATATTTTTTTTTAATTTGCGTAATTTGCCGAGTATTTTGGCAAATATATTTATATATATTTGCACCAAATTTATATAATTTGGTGAAATTTGTCGACAGGATAATCAAATAGTACCCTTAAAACTTTTCCAGCCGTTGAAGCCATGTAAAATTAAATAACTACTGCGACACGCAATTTGTATATATTATATATGCTTACAGATAAAAAATAATACGCTAATCCTTCGTTCAGGTTTAAATTCATTGAGTTATCATTTAAACATTTATTTAAAAAGCAATTTCCAAATGCATTTAAATATCCTGCATTTGGGAAAGAAATGTGTGGGCTAGCCAAATAGTTTGGAACGTTTGTCTTTTTTGCGCCAAATACTGGAATATATTTCTTTATTCTACACAATAAAATTTTAAGCGAAAAAGACGTAACCGTGGCATAGATTCAAGCGATATTTACAATGAAGGTGAATTTGCTAAGAGTAAGGAAGCATTTTTAAAGTATTTTTAAAAATTCAAATGTACATTATACAAATAGCAATTAATATTTAAAAAGTGGAGCCAAATATTTTAATTTTAGTATAAATGTCTCCCACACACGCACATACATATTGTAAAATAATTCTGCGAAAACATGTCGGTGTGTTTTCCCCAAATTTTTGACTTTTATAGCCTCGAAGCGAGATTAGCTAATATTATCCACTCTTTTTTTAATAAAAAACATATATACAATTTCACTTATAGAAACGTTGAATGCTCTTGCAATGCTAAGTAGTAAAGATTATTCTTATGAAAATGTAAGCAATTATGAGTTATTACTATCATGAAAGAAAACATTTTGCAATTAAAATTGCTTTCTGAAATCACTTTTCGATATTCCATTTAATTCGTCATTTTTTTCCATATCTTCCTTTCTTTTAGAAATGTTAGTAAAAGATATTGGATGAATCTTCCATAATAAACCACACTAAAATTGGCGAATTTACTATATAATGTTGGAAGATTCGTTTATATTTGAAAGGAACCGTCGACGGTGAATCCGATTTCAGAAGATTACGCGAAATTTGTACTTAGCGATTAGTAAATTTATGCTTTTTTGTTGTTGTTGTTGTTGTTTTTTAAATTATGGATCAAACGGACAAAAGAATATTTACTATTATATATTTTTCATCTGCAGTTATTTTACTATCACTAAAGCATCACTTTGAATGTACAAAAAAAAAAAAAAAAAACTTTCAAATGCCAAAGTTTGCCTGTGGAACAATATCTGTTCATTTAGCCTAGGTGCTAAAAAAAGTACCTCATATTCAAATAAAATTTCAATCATTATAAAACAATTTTGGCTGATGTAAAACCCGAGTGGCTCATCGTAGTCAAAAATTAACGTTTTAAGTTTTATTTAGGCAACAGACTGGTGAATAATGGCGTCTTGAAAATAACAAGCATGTTTATTTATCCGTCTTCTTACGCGAGGGAATCTTCGGTTTGGCATAAAGATCATTACTAAACGTTTTGCATAACTAACCTTTTTCATCATTCGCAAAGAGTTTTGATAGTGAAAGATGTAAAATTCAATCAACAGCAATTTGACATTATTTCATGGAATGTAGTTTGGCGCATAATTAAGTCTGTTTTGTAGCTAACTCTGTTACATTTGTAGCCATACAGTTACGAACATTTCTAACGTTTCACATCAAACTTGGTTGTGTACCCGATTACGGATGACTGGAAAGATTTTATTTAATGAAAACTAGAGGTTTACTTTTCTATTTGAATCAGTTATCGATATTATTTTCATAGGTTAATAGTTGCATGATTGAAATTGGTATATAAAAAGAAACCGCAGTTAAAATGACATTGTTTTAATTTTATTCACACAATTCAGCTTTAAATATCCACTTTTACATCATTCACATTTTTTAAAATATAAAAGTTAAATACTGTTTTGACTGTATTTACTCTACTGCAACTCGAAGATAAAAAACTGTAGAAAACTTGCCAAAGAAGACGTTTATTATCAAATATAGTGTAGCGCAGAGAGAGATTGTATTTATGTTGTCAGATCCACACATAGCACCAAGCTGAGAAGCCCAGAGTAAAAGAACTAACAAACGAAAGTGAATAACCCGAACATTCTATAAGTCCAATGGTCAATCTCTGCAATCATTGTAATTCTTTTCTTTTTTAGTAGTGTGCTGATTAGAGAACATTTTAATTTCTGATGATCGTAATGGCCGCATTGCCTTCCCAAACTTTACATGATGTACTAAACAGTTGCTTCTGAATTACCCTAATTTCGTCTAACGCATCAGATAATATTTTAGCGCAATGGCGTCCGATGCGTATTCAGAAAATGCGGAAGGACTTTCCATGTGAAGGTCCACATTAATTTAAAATACAGGGTCGAATTCTCCATTTCATTTGATTGAAGGTTTATTTAAAAAAATGTACCAGCGCAGCGGGCTCAGCGTGCTAGTTCCTATATAAAACTGCTTTGTTCCATCTTCTTTGGTGAAAGGTATTTCGTATATTCCTGATAACTGGTTTAAAAAAAATAGCTTTTGTGAACTATGCATCTTAATCTCTATTTCCTAAAACAACGTGTGTTAACTCAATCATAACTCTCACAATGCTGTGATAGGTTGTCAAAAATTTGCGTTTCTTTTTTAAAAAAACAACGTCAATATGGTTGAACTTTCTCGGTTTTTTATTAAAATACACTAAGTATTTTTATTAAACAATCTTTTCTTTAAAGATTAGGCATACAAGTACATAAGTATTAGTAGGTATCTATACATACTTACTTCATGTTTCAAATGTAAGCCCGGTATCCCAGTTACCTCTTAAATGTTTCAAGAATGGGGTAACTGCGACATGTATCCGGAGTAACTATGTCATGCTGGATCCAGTTACCCCATTAGTTATAAATAATTTTTTTGAATTTATCTTACAACGGGAAATAAATTTGTCCATTGTTTTTTGCTCACAATAAAGAAAATTATAGATTACCTTATTAAAATTACGTAATAAAAATTTCAAAAATCATGTTGGGTGGTATCAAATCAAATTTCTTGATCCCTTGAGAGACGGTGATGTCGTTATGGCATAACATAATTTTAATCCCTAATTGCCACATTCGCACCTGAATTTTATAATGATAATTTCACCTTTACTAAGTACGCGAAAATATACTTTTAACTGTTTACAAATAGATTCTCATGTAAATACTGGTGTTATTAAATTATTTCAACATTTTACGAATGCATATACCTTGCCACTGAAATCTAGATAGCCAAACCTTGAAATTGTACGATACACAGGGGTCGCATTCTATAGGAAAACTTTTATTGTTCCTACCACTATTTTGAAAATAATATCTTCATCACACCTTTCTTTAGAATATGTTAAATAAAATGATTATGAAAGTAACTCATTCAGGATTCTGGTAGGAACAATAAAATTTCCTCAATGTAATGCGACCCCTGGATACAGATAAAGTACTTAAGTACTTACGTAGCCGTTTGTTCATAGATTTATCTTGCTATAATATATTGCTTAAAATACCCATGTGAATTTAATACTTATTACCAATACTAAAGTACATAAGTACTTACATATTTTTTTTTTTTGTTTTTTGTATAAATAAATCTAATATTTTCTCTTTTAGTGCATCTTTTAGACACATTGATAGTAAAGTTTTACCTTACAACACGCTTTAGCTGTTATATAATTTACATGTTCTGCCTGGTTTCTATATATTTTTTTTATTTGTTTGTACTTTTTCAAACAAGACCTGATATCCAATATGAAAAAAAAATAAACGCGTGTGGAACATAGACCCTACCCCCCCGGTCCACTTACCCCATTTTTATGGGGCAACTGGACCCATGAGGAATGAAAGATGAAATATGATTATTTTTATATTTTTAAATATTAAAATGTAATTTTGAGCATTTCTGTCTGATAGAGGGAACCTAACTGAACACATTTACAGAAGTTCAGACTTTAATTTGAATGATCATTAGCTTTTTGAAGCTGGGTTTTCAGAAGCTCCAGTGTCACATTGTAAAATCATGGCCCAGTTGCCCCAACTAACCTTAATGCCTGAAGAGATGGTAAAGGATAAGTATAAATATAATACGGGCATTTAAAAAGACAGTGATTTCTGTCAATAAAAAATAATTAAAACATTTAGTACATTTTCATTAAGTCATTTGAATATACACATACATTCTTTTTTCCACATTAATTTTTTTTTCAATTCAAATATTAAAATTTGAATTTCGCTTTTAATCTTTTAAATAAGCATTTAGAATATGTGTAAGATTAAAATAAACATTTTAAATAAATAAATAAAAATATTTATACTAACAGGAATATCTAATCAGTTAATATTTCAGTAATTAATTTTTAAGAATAATCTATTGGATTTTATGTTTCCCCATGTTTAAGCAAATAAGTTTAAATGATACGCGCATAATAAGTTATTTTTCAGTTAATTTTTAATTTTAGATATCGTTAATATTTTAAAGAAATACGATAAACATTTTCATCATTATACATTTTTTAAAGATTAAAAATATATTTAATGAAAATGGTTTTCATTAACGAATTAAGATAGCTTATTATTAGACAGTTTAAGCTTTATAAAATTTCGCAATTAAATAAAATTTTTATTTTTGGATGCAGGAGGAGTACCTAAATATATATATATATTTTTATCTCTAGAGTTGAATTCTGTTATTTATATTCCTTAAAAACAACTGGAAAAAACGTTTTTAAATAAAATACTATTAAACTTTAAAAAAAATAAAAATAAATAAAAAATAATAAAATAAAATTAATGTTAGTATTGAACTTAAGTACCCATAGATTAAAAAAAGAATAATGGTTACAGTAGAAAAATCTGCAATTTCGTTTTCTTAAATTTAATAGAGAAAAATAATCAAACTTTTATTAGTAGCTTTTTATAATACTTCGTCAAATCATGACATTTAATATAAAGAAAATTAAACAACGTAGTTTATTAACAAACGTTTCTTTTTAAAAAGCAGTAAACCAACGTTTAAAATGCACAAATAATGCGTGAAAAGCAGCAAACAGCTGTTTCGAATCTACTGCGAGATTCTTCTTCAGTGCAAGATAGGGAAAAAAGAACAGCGTGCTAGAAAAAGGCTGAGCAAAATGATAGACAGAGACGCGCTGCCTTATATACCCTATGCGGGTAGCGAAAGCACCAGAAACAACCAATGAGAGAGTAGCAGTGCAAACGACTGGGTGGACAATTAGCGACATCTACCGGAGAAGGAGAGAAAAAGAAACCAAAAAAGAGGAAATTAAATTAATGCTTTCCAAATACTTGGAAAATCTGGAGTACTAGATAAGTCATTGGCTAAAGAGTGAGAATTTTTAATGATGTGGTAAGCTTCCCAAAAATAAAGATCAAGGTTAGAAGAACATTTTTGGATAATGGTGGCTGAGGAAAAATCGAACCTATGTTGAGAAGACCAAGAATGTTGAGCAACAGAAGAACGTTTGAGCTCCTGATTTTTAACACAAGCTTCATGCTCTTTTAAACGAAATCTAAGAGCACGTTTAGTCTGGCCAATATAAGAAAGGCCACAGTGGCAAGAGATTTGGTAAATACCTTTGTTATCTAGACGATCAACGGGGTGTTTGAGATTTGAAAAAAAGTGATTTTATTAAAAGGAGAAAAAATAACATTAAAATCAAACCTTCTTAAGATTTTAGCAACTTGCTGACTGATTTTAGGAAAAAATGGTAACACAACTGAAGTATTAGAGTTGAAATTAGAATGCTTTTCAGAATGGACGGATTTCGTCAATTTCTTATAAATAGAATCAATAATATTAGAGGAATAACCACGATCAACAGCAATAGCTTTGAGGTAATTAAGTTCAGCACTAAGTAACTGAGGAGTGGAACAAACATTGGTAGCCCGAAAAACAAAAGTATTGAAAGCAGCGAATTTCGGACGGTAGTCTCTCTATTATGAATTCCATTGATCCCTGCATTCAATTTACCTTTGAAATTGAGACCAATAACTGTCTTTCTTTCCTCGATGTCCTTGATACTCGTTGTGAAAATGGCTTTCAGACTACCGTCTTTCGTAAACCTTTTGCTGTCAGTCTCCCACCTCACAGGCATTCTTCTCATCCCCCTAACCAGAAATTCGCTGCTTTCAATACTTTTGTTTTTCGGGCTACCAACATTTGTTCCACTCCTCAGTTACTTAGTGCTGAACTTAATTACCTCAAAGCTATTGTTGTTGATCGTGGTTATTCCTCTAATATTATTGATTCTATTTATAAGAAATTGACGAAACACGTCCATTCTGAAAAGCATTCTAATTCCAACTCTAATACTTCAGTTGTGTTACCATTTTTTCCCAAAATCAGTCAGCAAATTGCTAAAATCTTAAGAAGGTTTGATTTTAATGTTATTTTTTTCTCCTGTTAATAAAATCACTTTTTCAAATCTCAAACACCACGTTGATCGTCTAGATAACTGGGGTATTTACCAAATCTCTTGCCAGTGTGGCCTATCTTATATTGGCCAGACTAAACGTGCTCTTAGATTTCGTTTAAAAGAACATGAAGGGTATGTTAAAAATCAGGAGCTCAAACGTTCTTCTATTGCTCAACATTCTTGGTCTTCTCAACATAGGTTCGATTTTTTCCTCAGCCACCATTATCCAAAATTGTTCTTCTAACCTTGATCTTGATTTTTGGGAAGCTTACCACATCATTAAAAATTTTCACTCTTTAGTCAATGACTTATCTAGTACTCCAGATTTTCCAAGTATTTGGAAAGCATTAATTTAATTTCCTCTTTTTTGGTTTCTTTTTCTCTCCTTCTCGGGTAGATGTCGCTACTGGCCAACCATTCGTTTCCACTGCTTCTCTCTCATTGGTTGTTTCTGGCGCTTTTGCTACCCGCATAGGGTATATAAGGCAACGCGTCTCTGTCTATCATTTTGCTCAGCCTTGATTTTTCTAGCACGCTGTTCTTTTTCCCCTATCTTGCACTGAAGAAGAATCTCGCAGTAGATTCGCAACAGCTGTTTGCTGCTTTTCACGCATTATTTGTGCATTTTAAACGTTGGTTTACTGCTTTTTAATATACCTGCACAAAAGCTTTAATTGCTATTTTAAACGTTTCTTTTATTTTTTTTTTAAAAAAGTACTGTGGTCCCGGGTTCGATTCCTGGCCCTGGCTAATCTTTTACTCCAGTTGGGTTTATTGTATTTATTGTTTGTATGTCTGTACAATAATTATATGTACCTTTAACTGTTGAATGCAGGCGTTATTTATGTGTGTATGTGTGTTTTAATATATATTGTAGTATGAGTGTTTTATTATAATTATCGTAGATCGGTGTAATAGTAAAATCTATTCATCGTTGTCCGGTCATCCAAGGCTGTCGTATAGATGGTTGGTGACTTCCCCAACATGGTTTATTAGTGAGAAATTGCAGACTCAGGCATCGGCCGGAGTAGCTCAGTTGTTAGAGCAGCAGTCTTGTATACTGTGGTCCCGGGTTCGATTCCTGGCTCTGGCTAATTTTTCACTCCAGTTGGGTTTATTGTACTTATTGTTTGTATGTATGTACAATATTTATATATACCTTTAACTGTTGAATGCAGGCGTTATTTATGGTGTATGTGTGTTTTAATATATATCGTAGCATGAGTGTTTTATTATAAAAAAAAAAGTACAATCTTTGCTTGTTTGTCCCGTAATAAAATAAATTGAAAGTATTTTATAAAAAT
Organism: Maratus speciosus; assembly: GCA_963932465.1. NCBI lineage: Eukaryota > Metazoa > Arthropoda > Arachnida > Araneae > Salticidae > Maratus > Maratus speciosus. Next base: position 186,813,889 of record OZ010800.1, read on the forward strand.
ATGTGTTTCCAAATAAGCAATTTTCAAGTTCTGTTATCGCAAGACATTTTTTAAATGTATTTATATCATTATATTTGCTATGTTTTGCCTATTTGAAATTCTCGGCTAACTAAAAGCAGAACATCTAAAATAGGTAAAATGACATAAATGTTGATTACAGGAAATCTATTTCAAACATCCTATGTGTTTGGCATTGATATTTCTTTTTTCCCATGATTTGCGGAAGATAAAACAGTTGTTGTGTTAAATATATTCGCTTAGTACCGAGTCGTTCAAAATTTACAAAAAATTCGATAAAATTATGCGTAGCAAACTATGTATATAAACCTTTTGATGTTCATATTCACTTTTTAAAATTTTTTTAACGTACAACAGATTTTTAACAAATATATTCCCAAACTTGATGTAACTTTTGCAAGTTACAATTTTGCATGATAACATTCACACTCTTGACATGACGTTCTAATCTGGTTGGTTGGTTGGTTTATTTTGACGGCCGATTATCTACACTACGGATATAGGCCCGAGGGGGGGAGTGCCCTTGTGGGGTCTTTCTAAGGTAACCTAACCCGTATTTACGCATGGAAATTCATGGCTCGAAGAAAACCACGAAAGCTCCGAACGATTAGGCCGACTGGCGCGATTGGGGTCGACGTTCTAATCTGAGTACCGGCAAAAATCAGAAACTTAATCTTTTAGATGCATTCGTAGTAATATATTTACTTATAATGTATTTAGATTTATAAAAGTACTACCATTTATCATTTTAGGACATTACCTGACCTTAGGAACTCAAAACCTTCCCCACCTAAAAAGTTTATACATATATTTCAACAATATTTTGCTGGTCATTTGTATCTTTTGTCTTTAATAGATTATTGTATCAAAATTAGGTGGTTTTCCATATGATTTATATGGATTAATCGTCTGCATATACACTGCTCAAAACAATTAAAGGATATTTGAAGTTTTATATAAAATAAAGATATAAACGAAATTTTTTTTTTTGCCGAAAATAGAAGAAGAGAATCACAAATGCAAATTTTTCTGGTTTTCAAACTGTGGAGTATGCAAATTTTGAGTTCGACGTCAAAAACGTCGCTTCAGCGGCAGCGAATGAAATTTGACTTTCAACTGGATAAAAGAGAATGAAGACAAGGATGATCGGCATTCAGTGATTGCTTTGTTTCGATGAGTACAATGTCTCAGCGAAGTCATTTGACAGATTCAGAAGCTTTGAGAATTGTTGGCCTGTTAGAAGGGGGCCAAACTCAAGCCGAAGTAGCGCAAGCCATTGGAGTGTCACAAAGTGTCATTTCCAGGATCTGGAACCGTTTTTTGGAGAGTGGATGTGCAGGCCGAAGACCAGGAAAAGGTCGTAGACGGGCAACAACGTCCAATGAAGATTGGTATTTAGCGTTAACAGCTCGGAGACACCGAACCATGAACGCTACTCTTCTCCAACAACACCTTCGCTCGGCTACAGGCACCACGATTTCAACTCAGACTGTCCGAAACCGGCTCCATGCTGTAGGTCTGTATGCTCGCCGACCGATGGTATGTGTTAGATTAACATCAAGGCATCGTCGCGACCGCAGGGAGTGGGCAACCGAGCATGTCAACTTGAGGAGAAATGAATGGAGCAATATTCTGTTTTCTGACGAGTCCCGTTTTTCTGTGCATCCGGATAATAGGCGTATTTTCATCTGGAGGGACCGTGGCAGTAGGAATAATCCTGCGTTCGTGCACGAAAGTGTCAGATTTGGCGGTGGAGGAGTGTTGGTGTATGGTGGCATCTCCATTGACGGGCGCACTGACCTCTACATCATTCGAGATGGAGCTCTGACTGGTCGCCGATATAGGGATGAGATCCTCAGACCTATTGTAGTCCCTTATGCTGCAGCAATCGGAGATAACTGCGTTTTAATGGACGATAACTGCAGGCCACGTCGTGCAAACCTGGTGGAGGATTTCCTTTTCGAGGAAGGAATCGTTCGAATGGAATGGCCAGCGTGTTCTCCAGACATGAATCCAATCGAGCACGTTTGGGACGCTCTAGGAAGACGAGTTTCTGGCCGCCAACAACCCCCACAAACTCTCCAAGAACTGGAAAGAGCTCTTCTGGAAGAGTTGGGCAGAATACCCCAACTCGTCATTAATAGCCTCATTGAGTCCATGCCTCAAAGGTGTTCAACGTTGCTGGCCGCCCGTGGTAACCATACCCCCTACTGAAAATGATTTTCTTTGAAGAAAACACCTTTTCTTATTCTTTTTTTCTCATATGCACAAATTGTGTTTTTTTCCTTTAGTACAAAAATGCGCAATAAAATGCATTTTTTCTGCCAAACATGTGTAATTTATTCTCATATAACCTACTATGTCTGTCGACCACGTATCAATCAGCTAAACAGTTTACCAGATACAAAATCCACCTAAAACTGCAATATCCTTTAATTGTTTTGAGCAATGTATATGATTTCTACCATGTAGTTATCTGATACCTATTTTAGGATTCCATTAATTTTTTCATTCCTATCATTGCAACGATTTATTTAATGTTTTTTAATTTTCTAGTTATGATATTATTATTTTTTTTTTTAATACTTATAGCTTTAATTCATAATATTTGACGGTGGGAGGTTATGTTTAATTAATGGTTATATATTAGCATTCAAATTACTATGATGCATTTGCGCAAGTAATTATGAATGTTTGCTTTTTCGATATTTTTAAATATCTTTTCATTTTGAATGTCAACAATTCATTTTGATGTATTTTTTCCTTATGGTATCTTATATATATTTATATATATTCCCAGGTCGCTAAATTATTTAGCAATCTTTTAAATATTATACGCTTAGATCATTGCTGCAATTAGCGCACTATCTATGTGTATTATCAATATGATTTCTACCATGTAGTTATCTGATACCTATTTTAGGATTCCATTAATTTTTTCATTCCTATCATTGCAACGATTTATTTAATGTTTTTTAATTTTCTAGTTATGATATTAATTTTTTTTTTTTTTTTTTTTTTTTTTTTTTTTTTTAATACTTATAGCTTTAATTCATAATATTTGACGGTGGAAGGTTATGTTTAATTAACGGTTATATATTAGCATTCAAATTACTATGATGCATTTGCGCAAGTAATTATGAATGTTTGCTTTTTCGATATTTTTAAATATCTTTTCATTTTGAATGTCAACAATTCATTTTGATGTATTTTTTCCTTATGGTATCTTATATATATTTATATATATTCCCAGGTCGCTAAATTATTTAGCAATCTTTTAAATATTATACGCTTAGATCATTGCTGCAATTAGCGCACTATTTATGTGTATTATCAATATGATTTCTACCATGTAGTTATCTGATACCTATTTTAGGATTCCATTAATTTTTTCATTCCTATCATTGCAACGATTTATTTAATGTTTTTTAATTTTCTAGTTATGATATTAATTTTTTTTTTTTAATACTTATAGCTTTAATTCATAATATTTGACGGTGGAAGGTTATGTTTAATTAATGATTATATATTAGCATTCAAATTACTATGATGCATTTGCGCAAGTAATTATGAATGTTTGCTTTTTCGATATTTTTAAATATCTTTTCATTTTGAATGTCAACAATTCATTTTGATGTATTTTTTCCTTATGGTATCTTATATATATTTATATATATTCCCAGGTCGCTAAATTATTTAGCAATCTTTTAAATATTATACGCTTAGTTCATTGCTGCAATTAGCGCACTATCTATGTGTATTATCAATATGATTTCTACCATGTAGTTATCAGATACCTATTTTAGGATTCCATTAATTTTTTCATTCCTATCATTGCAACGATTTATTTAATGTTTTTTAATTTTCTAGTTATGATATTAATTTTTTTTTTTTAATACTTATAGCTTTAATTCATAATATTTGACGGTGGAAGGTTATGTTTAATTAATGGTTATATATTAGCATTCAAATTACTATGATGCATTTGCGCAAGTAATTATGAATGTTTGCTTTTTCGATATTTTTAAATATCTTTTCATTTTGAATGTCAACAATTCATTTTGATGTATTTTTTCCTTATGGTATCTTATATATATTTATATATATTCCCAGGTCGCTAAATTATTTAGCAATCTTTTAAATATTATACGCTTAGTTCATTGCTGCAATTAGCGCACTATCTATGTGTATTATCAATATGATTTCTACCATGTAGTTATCAGATACCTATTTTAGGATTCCATTAATTTTTTCATTCCTATCATTGCAACGATTTATTTAATGTTTTTTAATTTTTTAATTTTCTAGTTATGATATTAATTTTTTTTTAATACTTATAGCTTTAATTCATAATATTTGACGGTAGAAGGTTATGTTTAATTAATGGTTATATATATATATATATATATATATATATATATATATATATGTACTACATTTTCGACGCACGATAACAGTCGCAATTATGTACGGATCGTCTTTAAACTCTCTAAATACATTGAGATGGTAAATATCTCGGCGCGGGGATTGAAATGAGAAATATTGGCCAAAGGGGGTGGAAATGTGAGGGATAAAATTTTTGAATACCGCCTTAACATGATTCTGATAAAAACAGCTCTTACAGAAAAATGAAATTATAAACTCACCAAAAAGGGCCAGATAAAATTATTAAACTGTGTTTATCTCTAATCTTGATTTAGTTTTTGTTGGTGAAATTAGTACTTAACTTCAAATATGCCTCCGCCTGTAGACCGAGACGGCAGAGATCTTTTTACTATCGCGCCGTTTTCACTCACAGAAGCGTTCTAATATTAGCTTCTTAACCCAAGTATTAGCGGAAACAAAAAAATAATGTAACAACTGTGTGAGTAAAAATGCGTTTATTTAAATCTTGGCGTCATATTCTGTTACTTTTTTCTAAGTTATTTTTTATTGCAATGCGAAGATTTTTAGTCTTCCCCTTCGTTCCCACAATGGGAGTAACACGATTTCCACCAATGTGATGAAATTTCAAAAAGTACATTTAAACATAAATTAAAATAAAAATAGAAACATTGGGTTATTTAAAAAATAGTGAGTGTAGCGCATCTACAAAAAAAAAAACAAAAAAAAAACACCTTAATTAATTAAGAGAAAGTAATATAGAATTATACGTTTCGCATATCAAAAATCTTACGCGCATACCGTTCCTAATATATTCTACTGAACTTACTTACTAATCCTAACGCATAATTATGTGAAATTTTTTTACTACTGGAATTTCCTTTTAAATGATTTAGATTTGCAATCTGAATTAATTTTTCTGAGAATGTGCAAAAATGGTAAATCGTCAAAATATACATTTCAATTGGCTCACTATATTTATTGGCACAATCCTTAAAATGCATTTCTTAAAATTAGGAACCAAAATTTCAGTAATATAAAATAGTTATTAAAAAATATATTAATAAAAAATTAAAAGTTCCAGTTTTATCAAAATAATTGAATTTTTTATTAAATCATTTAACTTCAAAAAACTAATATATAATATATTAAAAAGGTATAAAAAACTCAAATTTTAAAAATAATGCCCCAAAGTGTAACAATTCCGATTGAGGTAAAAATTATCTTCATTCGAATTTACTGTATTTAAAATTACAATTGCAAATATATTTTTTGATGATTTCAGATTTAAAATGACTTATTCTAAAACGATTTATAGAATAGAGTTTATAAAGAACATGTAATTCAAGTACGCATTTATTACTAGACTCGTAAATTAAAGTGGTGATAAATTTTACGATATTCTTTAAACCATTTCATGTGAGAAATATATGGTATGTATATAATTTTTTTTATTTCTTAACCCCCGATATAAGGTAAAGTCAGGAGAAATCGCGCACAAAGAGATTCGGCGGGAAGGTGTAGAGTGCGCGCGCATCGACTCCAGGTAGTTGAAAAGCAGCATTAGTGCAGTGTCTACATGAATGTGCACATTGATTGTTCCAAGCGTCTTGGATAGAGCATTGCTATTTTGTTTTGATTTTTCAAAGTAAGTGCTTGAATTTCCATATATATTCGTAGAAGTTTTATAGATTGTCAGTAGTACAACATATTTTGAACTTAAATGATTTCATATTAACTACTAACCTAGACTAAGAATGCTAACACCACCAATTCATTTTAGAATTGGCCATGTTTAAATAAAAGGCCATGCAATCTCTCCTCCCAAAATAGGATAGTTTGCGCATCCGCTATTTAGAAGGGATGGCGCATTCTCCTATAAGTTTCAGTGCTAGGAGAGATTAGGCAGGTTATTGGTAAATTTGCATGAATTGAAATTACGTGCAAACCATATGAATGAATCAATTTTGGAATAATTTAGGAAAGACGCATAATTATCGAAAATAATTTGGCAACAATTTAATTTGCAAAAAAATACTTTTATAGGTAAAAATTTTATTAATAAATTAATAATATAGTTGTTATTAATTCAGTTTTATGTAATTATTTTGTTAATAAATTAATCATATATATATATATATATAATTTATTAACAATTAATATGCTAATAAATTAATTTTGTTAACTAAAATAATTTTTTTAATAACACCTACAATGGTTTTGAAAAGCTTTCACGCATTCCAAGGCCATCGAACAACTAATTTTTACCTCAAAATATACATGAAAAAAGACTTAAGAAGGATGCCGCTACAAAATAAATAAATAAATAAATAAATAAAAATAAAATAAAATAAAATATATATAGCTGAAGATAAGATGAGTCCAGAAAAAGTGGGATAAAAAACTTTGTAATTATTATTGTTAACGATTTAATTGTAGTTATTATTAATAACAATCTCTTCTACCCATGTGCGCAATCTCTCCTACACATGTGCCCAATTTTACCAATCCTGTAAAGAGAGACTGCGCAAAATAGTTTTCTTGGTTCTATTACCACTTTCCTGTTAAATTACAGCATAATAACAAAATAACAATGGAAATGCATAAAAAAAGGAAGTCAAAATTATTGATGCATACTTTAGAAAAAAATTTTAATTTCGATTTTTTAATGCTTTTCAAATGTACGCAGTGTCTCCTAACTTTAGCTTAAAATTTTTTTCGGGGTTTAATTTTTAACCAGTTAAACAACAATTTAATTGGTTATTATTTTGGATTAAACAATTTAAGGGGTTTCAGTACTCTTAAAGCTTTAAAATTTTCGAAATTTTAATTTTTTTAGATGTTAAACTCCTATCTTTTCTGAACATTTTGACATAATTGTTTCCTTGAAATTCCTATTAGAACTGAAGTTATGCCTTTTAAATTTATACACGTTCAATAGCTGATGCGTCGTTTCGGAAACTTTGAAGCCATTTTTCTCCAAATGACGTTTATGGGCATAACGCGCACGATATCTCAAAAATTTATGAATATTTTTTCATAAAATTTTCAAAACACATGTTTCATGTTAGTCTGTATAAACTGAACCAAAATTTCTTTTTTATTGTTCAAAACAATTTTTTTAGGTGATTATACTGTTGAAATTTTCTTAATTTTGCATTAGCTAAATACAACTTTGTATTAAAAATATAAAAAAGCTTTAAATACAAATTTATTTAGGTTCAGGGTAATTATTACAATCTGAAGTATAAGTAGGCACAAAAATTTTCATTCTAGTTGCAATACTTATTTTGTAATCGTGCGCGTAAGGTGTTATGCCGATATTTTGCTCGTCAAATGTCTAACAGTTTGGAGCCCCCTGTAAATGCTAATTCTGCATCTTACAATTTTTTTAAATACATGAAATGAAAGAACATACTTATATATTTTATTCCAATTAAAATTGTGTCTTAAAATCAAATACATTTTAAGATATTAAATGTTGAAAATGGTCTTTTTTTTTCATTTTTTCCAATTTTAAGAGTCCTGAGACCCCCTAAACGGCGTTCTAAAAAAGTAACGTTCCCTTACATAAGTCAGAGGTAAACGAAGCAGATGTATCATTGTGCAATTAAATACGAATAATATCTTCTGCAATTTTTTAAGATTCTAAACATCGCACATTTTCAATTTTTACATAGTCGTATAGGAAAAAAAGTACTTTAAATGCAATTTGTTTGAAAACCGAATCTCAATTTATTTTTGTGATCTTAATTTTTATATTTTTTAAAGCCAGTTCTATAATGGTGGTAATAGAAATACTCCATTTCTGTAGTATGCAAAGGTAACAAAGTAGAATACTCGATCTTTTTGCTGCCATTTTCTCATAAAAACTGAAAAACAAATATAATGAAAATACGTGCTATGCGAAGAATGTCGTCTGCAATAAAAATTTATTTTAAATTATACATGTGTGGTTTTTATTCTCCTCAATTACGTAATTTCTATCAAAATCCTGTAAGAACTCAATTTTTTTAATTAGTGTGTAATAACATTTTTTGAATATTGAAAAAAATATAAATGAATGATTTCTGATAAAACATGTAGCTATTAACAACTGTATTTAATTTTTAGTAGCATTATTAATGTTACAAACAAATTGGGGCTTATAAATCATTAGATGCCTTTTTTGTCGAGTTTCTTGAATGATGACATAGCTTTTTACTGGGTTTATATATTATTACTCGATAGTGACGTCCTATGCATGATAGATCGTGTTTAATACTGGATGCAAATGATGGCAATTTATATAAAATAAAAGCGAGTATATTAAGTCGTAAAACTTAAATATGCATTGTATCTACTCTCTCTCTATATATATATATGTATATATATTATTTTTATTTTTTTTTTTTTATCGGGACGACTCTAAAGTCTGTAAAAGCAGTATTCCTGTTTTCTAATACTTTCTTTCGAAAAATACTTGAGAGAAGAATTTTAACAGAAGCACCATTATATTTTTAATAGGGATAGCAAATGCGACTTTTAAATTGCTTTAAAAAACTCTAATAGAATAGAATTATTTTTCAAGAAAACAAAGGTATGGATTGTTTGTGTGGTGTTTCTATGTTCCCCTGTGTGTGTTTGTGTATGTTTTCGCTTATGTGTGCGTGTTTTCAAACCTAAAAACAAAATATAATAATAAAAATTATTTTACTACTGAACATTTTTCTGGAAAGCTATTCAAATTTTCATTTGCTAGATATTTGTACTGAAAACAGTCATTTTAACGAAAAAAAGTAGATACATTAATATTTTCTGGAAAACCAAAGCATTATTATTTCACTATAACAAATACTTTATATTTAATTATTATTACAATAGGTGACATCATTACCCGGAAATCCCAAATTTCATTACGCACGCAGAGTTGTTCACGAGATGCGAAAAGAAAGTGGTGGTGAAGATGTATGCGTTTCAACCCCCCCCCCCCCCAGGATCCCCTATCATTCCTAATTTTGTAAATATATGCATTCTGTAAATAGATGTGTCGTGCAGTACAGAAGTTTCATTAAAGATTCTTGTCTACTAAATTCTCAGAGTGGAGTATTCTTTTCAAGAAATGTATACATTATTAAATTGTGGAGCGTACTTTTGGAAAGTAAGCTCTTAATGAGCTCTCTATTATAGCCCGTTATCGACAATTATCCTCTTCTCACTGCCACTAGCAATGGAATGGGAACACATATTGGATTTTGATATTTTGCCAAATTTTTAGTTTAGGTTTTACTATTTTGACAAAAAATAAATTTCCTTTTCTCATATAAGTAAATTCCCACTTGTTGGAATGTCGTTTTCCGTCACCCATAACTCTCCAGTTTACGAAAAAAAAAAGTTCCGATTTTCTTATTGTACTCACAAAATAATCAATTTGTTTAATAACTTTTGGGAGTAAAATTGTCATAAAATAAACCATTTTTTTTCATCTAATTAAAATAAAGAAAAGAACCAAGACAAATATACATTTTTCCGTAATATATGAGTGGATTTGCATGAGTCTTCGCTTATAAAGAAGATACCAGATGTTAATCCTTTTCTAGCATATCAATTATTCATGACAGATTTACATTGGTTATCTATAACCCGAATAAAGTCAAACAATGCTATTTCAATGATCGCACTGATTTCACCCGTCTAATCAATAACTGTGAATGCCAGGATTACAAAATTCACGTCACTTGAAACTTTCAATTTCCATGACAAATAATTTATTTTAATTTTAAGAATAAAGGATTAATATAGGATTTTGATAAAGGGAATGAGGATTTGTTTTTCTGTCGCAGAAATTATTTGATGTACAGCTGCTTTTCCCATCTCTTTTGTAACATATATTGCATACAAATATAAAATAATTTTACTTTTTGGTATATCTTTTTAAAGCAATTTCTTTTGTGATTTTAGAGGAGTCAATTATTTAATTTACTTTTATTATGTATATTATACTTTGTCAATTATTTAATATACATTAGGGGAATGTGGCTTAAAATGATCCTAGCGGGCAAAAAGATCCTCATAGATTTTCTTCCAGACAGGTCACGCTATCTACAGGGTAACACATAAACTAGTTGTGCCAAATGAAGAACAATTATTATGGTATTCAAACGATTGCAATAATACGCGTCTGAATAGAATTTTTTGAAAAGTGGTTTTTAGAACATCTGTTATAAGATAAGCACTAACATTCATATTTATTTACATATACAGTCTTTCAAGTAAAGAATTATGGCTTGGTTTACTTAATAAAATATGGCTTTAGATGTGAATTGCACATGCTAAGTTAGTTATGCTTCTCGGCGTCATCTAGTTATATGACTTAAATGGACGGTCATGGTGTCGGGTAAAATGATCGATAATGTAGATCGTTTTACTACCATTAAGAAATTGCTGAAGAAAATTCGGTACCGGTTCCAAGCCATCATGGGAGCCAAATGTGTGACTGCCCCAAACCTTTCTCTTTAAGTCCACGTGCTAGCTTACCGTCTCCAAAGAAAACGGAATCAAGCACTTCGAGAAAAAGGAAAGGGATAGAAAGTGCCATTTCAACGAGCAGTCCTTATAAAAATCAACTGTGCTTGGAAACGGAAAATAGAGAATAGAAAGAGAAGATAAAAGAGGCTGCAGCTAAGAAAATCCAATTAAAATATGTTAAATATAAAAACGAAATAGCCAGAACAAGCAAAGAAAAGAGCATGAAGTCAAAGCAAAGACGTATTCCGATCAGTGTTGCAAGTGGGTTACTTTTTAAATTCAGATTTCTTGATTGTCACCATTTTTCTGAAATGGTAAAATTTCTCTTGTTTTCGCCTTAATTAATATGGCATTAAATAAGGCGAATTTTACTATTTCAAAAAAGTGGTGCCAATCAAAAAATCTCAATTAAAAATGTAGCCCACTGGCAACACTGATATCCACAAAGAAGAAAAGGGTTCCTAAAAAACAATATTTGGAATGTAGTGAAAAAGATTTAGAACATGAACACAAGTGTATTTATTGCGATGGACTATTTGCATACTCTACAGCAGGAGAAGGTTCGATCCACTGTCACAAGTGTCGTAAGCAGGCGCAAAATGCATGCGCAGGGATAGATAAAAATGACGATTATTGACGATTATGTGTATTTTTGTTATATGCGCTTAAATATTCCGAGTTTTCAGATGGGGAGGAAATAGGCATTATTAAACTTATTTCTGCGCTTATTATGGGCTATTACTTTTGGATCATAATTTTCAAATATTCTCTTTTATTAGATTTTTACCTGACTGAAAAGAAGGGTAATGTGTTTCACTCGTATCTGTGTATGTGAATTTCTTTATACCCTCGAAACATCCCAACGGCTGGATGGATTTTAATGAATGAGGTCTCTATCAATTTGTCTTACCGGCCTGGTGGTTATGGGATAGGTTTTATTTTTATAAATTCAAAATTGCGGCCGTAAAATACAAAATGGCGGTAGACACGAAACAAAATACGCACCCTATTGAGTGGCATATCATCGGATAGGTCTTTCAAAATGAAGACGATGTTTCATTGACTATTTTACTGTCAGAAGCTCCGTTAAAATATTATACAACCTGAAAGTTGTGTATGTAGGATCTCTAGCATTACTGCAACTCTAACCATCATAGACATCCATAGACCTCATCAAAACAGTCTTTATAGATAAAAACTAACAATTAAACACAACTTAAAATTCATCAATACAAGTAAATAAAAAAAAAATAGATAAGAAATATAAACAAATAATATAAAAAAATATTTTAAGTCAATTCCAATTTAAGTCAATAAGAGATTTGTTTTCTCCCATTCTTCTTTCCTCTTGAGGGGCGCTTAAAATGCCTTGATCAAAAAGAGAGCTCTCTCGATTATGGAAAATTAATTAATTTAATTTAATTAATGAATTAATATTTGAAAAAAAACTGGATTAATATCAAGTGTCATTAACTACAAGTATGAAAAAAATTATTTGAGCTTGATTGGATCAATAATATTTTATTAACGTTTGAAAATTTGAACAAGATATATATATAGCGAGAATGTGAGCTAATAGTTGAAATTAAAAAAAAATAGTTTCACAATGATGAGAAATAATTAATTAGTTCGCTTTTTACGCAGTCTGGTTTTTTGATTTTTTTTAAAAATTTAATTGTTTATTTTAATTATTTTTGACGCTTTTTTATTTTAAAATTTCCATAAAATAAATTATGCATGCTATTTGATTGTAAAACGTATTTTATTTCAATATGTATTGTCATAATTACTTTCATATCATTTATTTTACCGATAAAAAACAATTTACAATTATTTTTAAATGAAGGATCATTAAAATGATCCTTTGGACGCGTTTTCAGAAACATATTTTTATCATTACCTAATTTGGTTTTAAGATATTATTAAAGTATGTTTCTGATGCAAAATACTGTGTGAAACATATTAGCATATGACCTTAGTTTTATTTAAACAGTTATGTTATTTTACACAAGTTTTCCCCATAAGGGGATCATTTTAAGCCACCTTCCCCTATGTTAAATTAAAATTATTATTATATTTTCAAATATAACATCTCTGATTCAGATCGTCTGTGAATTAATAAAAATGTATTGATAAATATATTTGTAATAATAATTCTAAGTAATTTCCAATTTATGACTAATCTTATGAATAATAGCTGTAATAATGATTTTGATATTATTTAATAGTTCATTTTTGTGGATATGTAATAACTACAAAATGTGTTTTAAATTTGAAAAGAGAGAAATCTATTAAAAACACATACCCATTTACTTTTAAGAAGAACATAGAGACTGACGATGATTGAGAAGGTTTATGATACAGAAACACCAGTTTTTTATGTGTATGATTTAAAACATTTAAACAACAATACAATTAGACAAATCATTAATTTTTATACTCTTCACAATTCCCTAAAAAACTCATTACCATCTTCATTACAAATTATTGTTAGAAACAGACATGTTTAAAAAAATAGACATAATTTACATTATCGCTAGCTATAAAACCAAAGCATTATCACATAAATTGAATCTTCTATATTGACCAATGTTTGCTTCCAAAAAATTTTCACAGATAGCAGCTTTTTTTATCAATTTGCCTAATATCTTTAATAATCACTGTAATAGTATTTACAAAAATTTATAGTGCAACTTTTTTGCTACACTTTAGAACGAAGAGAACTTATAAACACTGTCAGCATCATGCAATCATTGCCATAATTGTAAAATAATATATAAATTTATTTTAAGAAGTTTCAAGAATTAATAGAATAATGTGTGTGTGTGCTTTGAATCGATTCATAAAACCGTATAAATATTCGAATATATTAATGTAAATTAATTTGGAATTGGAACATTCTCTAGAAAAATATTAAAATCAGTAGTTGCTTAAAAGATGTAAACCTGCTAAAACATAAAAAATAGAAAAAAAAATGCACATTTGCATTACGATTAGATGAAATACTAAGCTTTGCTGTTCAAAAGTTTCTAATTGAATCTTTTCAAATAATTAGAGGATTGCCTAGAGTAATCTACTTAAAAGGCAACGTGTTATCCATTTTTAATTATCATTTCACTTTCCACGGAAAATATATTCAGACATGCTTAGAATACAGAGATTTTTTATACTTCTAAAAGCGAAATTTCTGAATAAATATTTATTAGTAGCATCGCGTTACTGTTAGTTCAGAAAATCAAATCATAATTAAAAACTTCATTTATAACAACATAACGGTATTAGTTATATTCATTCAAATTGAACTTTTATATTAACCTTTATGGATACAGAAGTTTTTTCCATGAAAATGTGATATATATATGCATTTGAATTATAGAGAGATTTGTAAATTCTTTAATCAAATCTATTGGAAACATATATATTTAATTTTACTCATATCAGAAAATGTAAAATATTGTCTTAAAAGATTCAAGTTTAGGCAATTTTTTATATACATATAATCAACGTTATCGGACTCTAAAATTTAATCTTTGAAATGTGTCACTTAATAACAAATATTTTTCGCCACTTACCTGTTAAATACGTATACAGATTGATCCGAAATAGGATAATAAGCTTTAATGTTTTACTTGTTAGAAATAAGTAGGGAATTTGAATAGAAAAAGCGTTGAAAAACAGTAAGAAATAACATTATGAAAGAGTTTTCCCATTAGTTTTCAAAAAGTTGAACTTCTTAAAATTCGAAGAAAAGTCCCACAGTTTCTAGACAAAATTCTTAAATTGGATTTTATCCTTTTTTAAATCTTTCTGCAACGATATCACTAGAAAAAACTGCATACTGCATGTTTTAAATTTAATGAAGTATGGATTAGGCAAAATGCTGACATTTTGTACTATGATAACGAATATTTATTTGATAAAACCATGAATATGGAGAGATCTATGAAACTATTTTTCTATATAAAAGATATGGTAACTTCGGTGATGAAATTGTGTCAAAAATATATCTAATGAAGTACATTGCGAAGGCAAAGATAATATAAAGTGACAAAAATTGTTTTTAATCCCAGAAATATATAGATAAATACAAAAAAAAAATATTTTTAAAGTTCTCATGGTTATTTTCACATGGTATTATTCGGTTGCTTTAATTGTCGCAAATAGAAGTATACAAAAGAAAAAAAAATGTATTTATCTTTTAAAAATATTTTAAAGACTTTTTTTTATTTTATTTTAAATGCAATATATTACTGCCGCGTTCTAAGAATGCTTCTTTTACAAATATTTTACAGTTCATTCTCAGTAATATTATTCCACGCATTAATTATATTTCGTTGAATGACAACTGTAGATATAATATTATTTGTGTATCGTTTTTCTTGGAATATTATACATTTAAATTTCAAAATTAATATATGGTGCCCATTAACAATCTCCAGTTTTTAAATAAGCATTCATTCTTCAATTTGAACATACATATATGAAGTTTCTTTAACAATCTTGACGCATTAAAGTTTTTTTTTTCAATTAAAAAATTTATCTAACATACTGCATAAATTCTTTATTTTATTTTGAACACTTTTGCCTATTACACTGCCTACTTATCACCAATATATTTAAATTATTTTCATTTCAACTATTTGGTGGCTACACGGGTTGTCGCCGTAGAATTCGCGGAGCGCGGCGCTCTGCGTGTCTGCCCGGTGTCCCTGTCCGCTTCCCTTTTTGCCGAGACTCTCCAGCGGATACCAGGAAGGAAAAGAAGAAAAAATGAAAATTTGACAGCAGCTGCTTCCAGCTTATTATTACTATAATGTATCACTCACGTCCACACTGTTAAAAATTGCTGCTGCTTTACAGTACTTTACTGCATCAATTTACTGTAAATTACAGTATTGTTCTAAATATCGTCTTTACCCGTTAAATATCAGTCGTTGGCAATAATAAGCAGTTATTGACCGTAACTGACCATTTTTTTTTTCAATATTATCCTGTCTTCAACGGTCATATACGGCCCAGGGATAATGAAATACAGGATTTTACAGGCTTTTACAGGCTGTTTTAGTAAATCACTGTTTTTTGCGACTGCAAAACGTGATCCTACTGGGGATTACAGTGGCATAACGGCGCGCGCATTCCAAATTCTGAGCAATCAAGAAAGACCACGTTTTCCCTGCGACATATCACCAGTCCTTGTTTTGGAAGCCATCTTAAAAAAAAAAAAAATAATAATAATAAATAGCATAGAAGATCAGTGCAAGTAAGCAAAGCTGATAATAATAACAACGATGAGTAATATTCTAATTGTAGATGATTGTCAGCTTCCTTAATCTTAAAAAAAAATTGATTGACAAATGTTTATGTATATGTCATTTAAGTGTTCGCATAAGATTCATGTGTAATAATAATAATAATAATAAAACATTATTACATTATTGTGTAATAAATGAATAAATGAATAATAGGATAATCATATAATATTATATAAATTTAAAACATTATTATTGCATTTTTATATTATTATTACATTGTTATATTATTGGTACGCTTTTATATTATTATTAAATTACAATATCAGTGACTATTCAACCTTATAAAAATGCAAGCTTCACAACTCAAGAAACTTTTAATAAGGTCATTTAAAATTATTTTCCAAATTTCCCACAGAACCTTTCTATTCCTAATTCTAAATAATAATAATAATGATAATAAATAAATAAAAAATAGAAAAATACATACATATGAATATATAAAAAGCTATCATTTATAGTTTTTTACAATAATCCAAAAAAAATTGAATATTATCCATCGCTGCTGGTATAGCATCTACGTAAAATATACTTTCAATCGCCCATTTCCATTTTTATTCCATTCGCCCATTTCCATAGGTTGAAAACATAGAGAGTATACATATCTTTAATGTAAATTGAAACAAAATAATAATAGTAATAATAAAAAATAAAAAATGAAAAATCATATACGGTGAAAACACTCGTTTACAACCTATATATTACGGTGATTTACGGTAAGATATGTTCTTTAAATTTACTGTGAATTAAGGTCAGATACGTTCTTCAATGTTACTGTCATTTACGGCCTAATACAGTCTAAATATATAAAGGTATATACAGTAATATTATGGGGAAATGCTGGAATCTGTGCTGCAATGCTTTTCCCGTAATCCAACAGTGAAATTTTTATCAGCAAATTGGGTCATGGATAAGCGGCTCACGGCAGCTCAGCGGGCCATGCACACACTTTTGGCTACCAGTGTGGATTCAAGGATTTGAAACTTCTTGGATCCACAAAAGACTTTTCTATGGGTGATTATGTGATTCTGCTGATTATGAGCAGAATTGTCGATGGCTGTAGATTTTTTCAAGACTATACATTCCAATTAACAACGTAATATACATTTAAAAGAAATAATTTGTATAAAATATCTTTAGCTAGACTTCAATTTTTATAACTAATGAGTACTTATGAAATAGTAATATATTTAAGACTTCATGACGTGCTTATACATTTTTCAAATTATAATATATATTTCGAGTGACATCTAATGCTGCGGTCAATAATCTACATAGAACATTCTTTAAATTATAAATTACACTAGTTTTACGTATCTTAATTAAAAATGTATTTTGAAAATTTATACTATTACTCAAGCACAAATCTATTAGAATCTTTATTTAAAATATTCATAAAATACTCGTTGAAAATTCTATTAATTTTGTAATACATTCAGGAAAATATTTCCTAAATCAAAGTAGAAAAATACATTATGTTAAGAGATTTTGAATCGGATATTCAAACTACATAGTAATTAATCGAAATATTAATTATATGAAGCATATGGAAATGTTTTAGACTGTGTTTAATAAAATTAATAGACAGTAATTTATGGATATGGGTTTCATTTTAAGTATATTATTTCAAGGTGAATTATATTGAGGAAACTGTTAAAATATTTCGTAGAAACTAAGCAAACTTTTGTGCTTTTCAGTGCTATATTATTTCGAATATTTACATACATTAATTTTTAAAATTTTCAAAAATTAATAAGATTATTATATTAGGGATATAGCTATGGATAGAAATACAAATGACATTTTACTTTGATTTTTTCTTTAGAAGGTAATAAAATTCATAGAGCTGTTCCTTTTGATAGTACTTTCCTTGGAGTTTCTTTTTAACAGAGAAAGTATTTTAATGATTAATTTCAGAAAATTAGGCTCTGTGTTCATTTTGAAATTGGAAAGCAAAAAAGAATCCCAAATACTCAAGATAAAAATATTTTGCTTGTTTTGTCAATTAAGATCCCATTGAATTTAAAGAAATAGATGATGTTTATAATAAATTAAAAATTCTTAGTGTAACTCTAAGATAGATAGCCATATTTTTTAAAGGTTGAAATAAAAGTTCTTAGAATGCAAATACAAGAAATATTTATGTATATTCAAAATTATTTTAAACATACTCATAATATTTCATGTAAAAAATAATTAAATATTGAAAACAAAAAGTGTTAAACAAAATTGAAATTAAAATGGCAGATGGCCATCTCTCCTTAAAGCCGAGGAGAGATAGCCATCCAATACAAGAAAGAAAAAGTGGCGTTAAATAGCAAAAAAATAATCCATTTCATATAGTTAATCATGAAAAACATATAGAAATTTGTAAAGATGCAGTTATATGATTGAAAATGAGTGAATCAAACTCGAATAAATAAAATTTAAAGTATAATTTCAATACTTCACTTTTCGTAAAATCTTACTACATGTTTGGCAAAGGGGTTAATAATTTGTACACGTTTCATGGAACCATTTCAGGTACCTTATGCATTGTATCCAGACATCCTTTTTGGAAGTGATATTATAATGTTTTGCACAACCAACACAGTGTTCCTAATCCAATTCTATTTACTCTGAATCTCTAGAATCTGATAATTTTAAATGTATTTCGTTTTCTTCGCAACTAGAAGGGTCATGTTTTTCTTTTTATTGCGTTAATTTTAGATTTAATTCGTTAATTTAGTTTATTTATCAACTTTATCAGTTTCTGTTATAGTTTGCGACGTTTTTCAGTATTTTCTGAGACAAAAATATCGTTAGCTCTTATTGCAATATTATTATTATTAAAATACTCATATGAGTTAAAATTTAAACAATTATTTCAATTAATATATTTATAAACATAAACGTTATATCTTTATTTTAAATTTAATTATATTTAGTTAAAATCATTAATCCGTATAATTTTGAAATATTGATTAACGGTGGCCATCCCTCCTCGATTTTATGTGGTCATCTCTCCTGAAATTGAAGGACTGATTGTCGTCCAATTTAAAGAATCAGTATCCCTTGTCCGTCTCTGTTTTAGGCTTAGAAGAAAATAGTAGATTATATTCCTGCCTGAAAAGCCCATATCGTAAATATATATATATATATATAACGTACGTACAACAAAACTTTTAGATACCTAAGTCAAAAGAAAATATTCAACCACAATTTAAATGAACATTAAATTTACACTTGCTTTTTATAATAGAAAAGCACAACTCCTCGTCGCAATAAATAAACTCGTGGAACTATTTCATACGAACAAATTTTATGTTGCAATTTATGATCTGGTTTTGAAATATTTTGTCAATTAACGCTATACAAATCTATACCCCAAAACGGAGTGCTTTAGAATAATGTATATATTTATATTGTAATACAGAATTAAAATTAAGCTACTTTTTTATTTAAATATGCAAATGTCAATAAATTTATAAATTGTATCCAGGCAAGGAATTAACGGTTTTATTCTAATTAAAATAACATTTTGGCTTTAGTGTGAACATATTTTTTTAAACACTAAGCGTAATAATTCCAAAAATAATACTTGATTGAAAAATTGACAAGTGGAAATTTAAGATTAAATAAAGATTTTCAAGAATAAACTTTTTTGTCATGAAAACTATCTAAATATGATGTCATATTCGAAAGGTAAAAGAAAATAAATTTCGATGATACATGTTCATTATAAGAACATGCTCCATAAAAACTGACCTTTTCATAATATATTATATTACGAAAGCAATGAATTTTTAATGGACAATTTTCAAGGTTAAAATAAATATATAAAAATATTATGAAATAAATGAAATATTTAAACATGGGTTTACATCGAAATAAAATTTGCAACAGGAACGCATTTTAACCTCCCTTATACACATTGTATCATTTCGATCTCCCAGTTTACACGCCTCGAAATTCAAGTTACGAGACGTTATACTACTGCCTGTCAAACATTTATGTATATTGTTTCCCTAAAGCGGTAAAGGCTAATTCCATGAACATTTGCCATGTTTGTCACACAGCTGAAAATCGCTATGCTTGTTAGCTACCAGTATTTTAGAACAGAAAAATGTGACTTATTTTATCGGAGATATCTCATCAATTGAATAACGCGAAGCAAACTTTTCGAAAATAATGATGGCAAACAAGCATAGCGATTTTCAGCTGTGTGACAAACATGACAAGATTTTATGGAATTAGCCTATAGTGATATCCCAATTCATTATAATTTTTTTGGTAGTTTAACGTAACTCCACCCGTTGAAAATAATGCTATTGTGAAAGTTTAAACTTGTTTTTCTCAAAACCGTGATTAAAAAAAGCAACCAGTTTTATAGAGAATTATTTGATTGATTTTATTCATATGTTTCTTACAGTAGCGTGGCGTGAAAATATTCGGTGGTCATCGCAATTATTTAAGTTTGTGGTGAAAAATTATTAACTCTAAAATTCAATGGTTGAATGTTCAAAAAAGAAACTTTAAACCTTACCTTCACTTATACATGAACTCCAAATGTTTTGCTAAAACTGGATCGTAGAGTTTTAAAAGCTTATTAAGAGTTTTAAAATATTGCTTAGTCATCGCCGCATCCAGCGATGACCGGACGCCACGCCACTGGTTTCTTAAGAAAGGTAATTGTTTTTGTGGGAGCTTATACTCCATAAAAGTATAATTATTGTTGTTGTTTTTTCATAAAAGTTATTAAAAATGTGAAAAAATGAACAAATAGCTGTCATTTTGTGAACTTTTTAAACAAAATGTTGGTAAAAGGATTTAATACCTTTTAACATTCTGCAATCCATTTTGTTTGAGATGATTTTGACTAGCTGAAATTGGTCACTTGAATTGACGTTCAAGAAACACACCTGCAGATACTCCACATAAAGCGTATTATTCATTTTTTTTTACACAAATAATTTAAATATATAAGCGAAATGTCAAAACATATAATACAAAAGAATCCAAGGTCGTATCTGCTTTCTTGGTACCAAAAAAAATCGCAAAAACCTGTGTAATTTATGGAAAAGAAGTAAAATCTTTACTTAAAATAATTTTTCCAATAAAAAAAAAATATTAAAACTGAAGGGACATCTGCCAAAATTTGATAGTATCAACTTTGAAACAAGGTACTTCTCTCACAGCCAGTTGTTTGTTACCGGTTCTAGGTTAGGAATTTAAAAAAAAATCTTGGTATATATGCACACTGTAAAAAATTTCTGTATTTTACGATAAAAGGTACTGGTACCGCGGCTGGTAACACAGTTGCTGTAAAATTTACAACATTTTGCCTTTATGAGTTATGTAAAATTTCTCATGTCGGGGCAAGGTTGCGTTGCTATTGGCAGCGTGGTGCACGCGAAATAAAGAATTAGATTTTTACTTCACTTGTTGCTTGAAATCGTTTTTACATTATTAGTGCTTGAATTCGATTTCACAAAATTGGTGCTTGGAAAATTACAAATTTTTAGGAAAATGAGTGTTTAAACAACACAAGTTGCAGGCACCTCTGCTGCCAACATAATTGCTGCAAAATTTACAAACTGCTATCTTTAAGAGTAATGTAAATTTTCTCAAGTCTGGGTAAAGTCGCTTTATGGTTGACTGAGTTCTGCACGTGACAGAGATAATTCTATTTTTACTTCACTTGTTGCGTGAATTCGCTTTTACAGCATCGGTGCTTCAATTCAGTTTCATAGCATCTGAGCTTGAAAAAGTACAACCAAAATTGCAGAAAAAGCCCAACTTTTCTTACAGCGCAACAAACGGTCATACTACTATTTTTCCGCGTTAGAGTAGCTATCAGCTGCCAAGTTTTGTTGACCGTCTGTGTATATATAAAAAGATTACTGTAATTTTATTTAATAAAACTTCAAAACAGAATGAGCATTGAACTTTTATTTTGTTGATTGCAAGAAAGCAAACTTTCATTAATTTTTGCCTAAAAATGAACGATATAAAATTGCACGTGTTTCTGTTTTCTTAATAAAGCTGTATATAGAGTTCTGTTAAACCACATTCACATGATAGTGCAGCCAAACTAAGAGACGAGACGCGATACTATTCTTCAGATGTTCTACAAACGTAGGAAAACAGCTTATCTTGATAATGTGACAAAAAATGTGTCATTTATGTTTCTTATTTGATTTTCATTTTTTACAACATATTAACTAAATACCACTTGAATAAATTTTGAAAATTACTTTGATTATTGAATTTTGAAAATTACATCGATTTAAGCAAATATATGATCCTGCGTGCAATATAAAACTTTATAAAAACTTGAAAACTAGAAAACTAAACACATACCACATTCCCAATTCGTATGTTTTCTCATAATAAACAAAACTGTAAAAGAATTTCACACGAAAATATGCAATAATTTTAAGATTAAGAAATGTCTATTAATAGGTTAAAAAAAGTAAGAAATATTTATATCTAATATAATTTCTTCTTGCGTTAATTCCACAATGATCTAATATTTGAAAAGAGTGAAAATGTTTTAATTACTTTACGTTACTTTACTGCTACGTTTTTAGCATAGCAAAGTCGCGAGAAAATTGATTATTATTTGTGATTAAAAATATAAAGTGTAGGCAATTATTTCCTAATTTCTTTATTTGACGGCATTTTGTAAAATAAATGGATTAATTGTAGCATATAACTTATATACTTACCATACCACAACTAGAAACATTTAAACATTTATCCTCTAAGAAGAATTATTTTTTTAAGTTTATAAACAACACAGATAGTTAGTTAAAATAATAATTTAGAATTTGTTACAGTTAAAGTAAAATGTGTGTTTAAGGAAATTTTTATATTTAATCTAGAAATTTCCCTAAAATATTCTATTATGCTTCCTGAAATATACTGTATGCCTAAAATGATGTGTAATAGAAAAGTGACTTTTAATAAATGTAGAATCAATACTGAAATAAAATTACCTTTATTTAGCACATTTAACTCAAGCTCAATATGGCGATACTTTTTTAAAAAGGTTGAAACTTTATATAAACACATATAAATGCTCTTTATCTGAAATTTCACTTTCTGAGTCCCAAAAAAGCAACAGCAGAATAATAACTTCTTTATTCAAATTTCACGTAACATCACTTGGCACATTTAAGGGCAATGTATTACTTTTAGAAACCATTTTATTGAAGTTATGTTCAATAATGTCTCCTTTTCTCTAGAAAGAGTCCCTTGCCAAATTCTTTTACCCGATTCCATGCATCGCGTCCGCCGCTTTTCTCGCTTTTAGAACGCACAGGAAAACGAGTAAAGGTAACGGTCCTTTGTCAGTTAATGATTTAAAAGCAATGGTTGCGAAGTTTAGGAAAACAGGTTCTCTGAAGGTTCAGTCAGGCAGAGAACAAAGACCCATACCACAGATTCCAATCCAAGAACATGCAACGGTGATTGTCGACACAGAACAATATAATATTGCTGCCACTTCCAGCGCTCGTAGAATAGCTCGGAATCTATATGTACCTTATAGTATGGTATGGAAAGTGTTACAAAAGAATACCTACTTTCTATCCGTAGAAGATCAGTCGTATACAAGAGTTAAGTCACACCGACCATGATAAGCGATTGACTTTTGCTCTCACCTTTCTACAAGAATAGAGATGCTTGGCCTTGGAAAATCTTTTGCGGAGACGAGGCCAATTTTTTACCTGAATTGAACAGTAAATACCCAGAATTGCGGAATTTGGGATAACAAATCCCCAATTGCATTAAAAAAAATCCCTCACCAAAGGTAACTATTTGGTGTGGTTTCACATCGGAAATGATCATCGGTCCATTCTTCTATGATAGCATTACCCCTACAGGACCGTTAACCTGTTCTATTATCGGAGAAAAATATCGCCAAATGTTAAACAACTTTGTCATTCCTGCTCTTCAGCAAAGCCAATGTCTGAATAAAAATTTGTTCATGCAATATGGAGCCCTTCCATACATTGCTTTGTGGTTACAGCAAGTGATATGACAGAATTTCACAACAGAAAAAAGTCATTAGCCACTTCTTTCGAACTGCATGGCCACATCTGTCCCATGATTTTACACCATGCGACTTCTGGGTCTGGGTTTACCTAAAGTTCAAGGTCTATTACGGAGTTTTCCATGACCTGGCTATTTTGAAGGATAATATTACGTTGAGTAAAAAATTTTCCACCAAGGGGAGATACCTTTGCGCCAACAGCTGTCATTTGTGCGGTTGTTAGTTTTTCAATCAACCAATTTTTGTATTCGAACGCAGAGCATACGAACTACATGACTGTGTAATTTTTGTGTTAAAAATCTATTATTTTATGCTTCAAAAAAGTGCTTAAAATAGAGCTAACACATCAGCAGCTCAAAACGATTAAGTACTATAAATTCCGTAACAAACTCAGTGCGAGTGAATGCCACAGAAGAATGTGTGAAAGTTTAGACATCAATACTGTTTCTTATGATACAGTCAAACTTTGGTTGCAGAAGTTTAAATCTGGAAATTTCGACATTGAAGATGAACTATGTTCTGGCCGCCCCATTGAAGATGATTGTGAGCAGTTAAAGCAAATTATTCATCAAGATAGAAATGTCTGAACGCGAACTATTGCGTTTGAGCTTGACGTTTCCCAAAATACAATAGTTAACGCTTTGAAATGCATAAATCTAACGTTTAAGTTCAACCGCTAAGTGCCTCACGAACTGACTGCTGAAGACAAGCGCAAGAGAATAACTGTTGATTGGCTCTGCTCAGAGATCAAAGGAAAGAGACCATTCTGGAGAGAATTGTGTTCTGTGATGAAAAATGGGTGTACTACAACAATACAAGCCATACAGGAGGGTGGTCAGCACCTGGGGAAACAGCAGGCTCGGTTGCAAGACGTGCCCTAACTAACAAGAAGGTCTTCTCTGCATCTAGTGGGGTTGTCGCGGAATTCTGTACAAAGAGTACCAGAAAAGCGGACAAACTATAAACAGTGCAATATACAGCAACATGCTAATCAAAGTTCTCGAGGCCATTAGCGAAAAACGAAGAAACGAGTTCAGAAAGAAGGTGGATCTCTTTCATCAAGATAACGCCCTGTCACACGTTAGTACGATGACCGGCTGGAAGCTCTACAAGCTAGAGTGGGATTTAATGCAACATCCACCATACAGCTCCGGAATGGTCCCTTAAGATGTCTATCTGTTTTCTCATCAGCAGCTTCATCTTGATGGCGCAATCTTCGATTCAAATGAGGAGGTCATAAATAAGGTCGATCTCTTTCTGGGCTCGTGCACACCCCAATTTTTCACAGAATGGATTGAAAAGTTGCCAAAACGTTGGCAGACGATTGTAGATCTAAACGGATATTACTATCCTCATTAGTTTTGATTATTTCGTATGTATTTATCATTTTAAAAAAATGGCCGAAAACTTTTTACTCAACGTAATATAACACTGATTGCACGGGAGATTATTGCAGACATCTTACTTTCTGCTGTTATGCATGCTGTACACAGAATGGAATATGTGGGCCACAAAAACAACGACCACATTGAATTTGATTTGAATGTGCTAAATAAAAGGTAATTTTATTTCAGTATCGTTCTTATTACACAGCGCCACATATTCCCCTAGCGGTGAATTTTGGAACTATTTTTCTCGAAATCCTTTCTACCCCATCTTGTTTAATCTTTCCACAAAATTTGGCGCCATTCTCTAAATTAGATCGCGCTACAGAACATTCTGAGTACTGTCAGTTTAATTATGTCCACCTTAACCCCTGACCGCCGATCAAAAGGGCAAAATTGTAATTTTTTTTCTTTGAAATTTATTAAAAATTGTCAAAAAACATTTTTTTTCAACACGATTTAATTTTTTTTATTACGTATAGACATATAAGCCTTGAAAATATTAATCTTGAATCCATTTTTCAAATCTGAGTTTTATGTCTAGAATTATATTAATTTAAATATATTTTTTTTAATTGTTGTAGTGAAACCTGCGTCTTAGTGAACGGATATATCAGTTCGCGGCGGCGAGAAGGTTAAGTACATACATAAATGTTTTTGAGGATATTCTGCAAGAAGAGAAAAAAGTATTTTATTAAAATTACGAAATATATTTTAGAAAATGTTTTCTGAGAGACGCAATTTTAAATGACAAAATTGCGTCTTTGTGCTTTAATAAATTTAATAAATTTTACGAACTCTTTATTTTAGTATAAGAGATACGAAAACTTTATAGAAACATTTGATCCATTATTTTTCAAAAAAAATTTAATTGCAAAATTATTGCTAATCGGCTCATATCATAAAATATATTTATTAAATAGTCTACGAAACTTCAATGCTTATATGAAAAGAAGAATGTTTAGTTGAAAGTAAATTTCTACATATTTATAATAACGAAATATTTTATTCGATCAGCTAGCCGAATTTTTAACGAGAAATGATATATTTTTTTTATTTATTTTGCCAACACGTTTCATTAAAATAGCAGGGTACTGATATTTTAAAAGTCTCAAAGGCTCATAGATTGAAATGCCTTATTATAAGATTTTGATTTACCCTGGATTTATTAAAATGCTTACATATTTAACACTTTATACGAGTATAGCATATTTTTCTTGTAAATAGTCAATGCTGATTTTTCTAAACGTGTACTTTGCGTGCTCTTCTATTTAAAATTCTTTTTCATTTACATTACAGAACCCAGTCGTTGTATACTATACCTCTTATTTTGATTGCATTTTTCAATGCTTTGTAAATCACTATTTCAAGAAAAATCTGTATTCTGCATGTCGATTACACTGGAGGTTCAACTAATGTATAACTTGAAATTTCACTTGCATTTTTATTTTTTCCTTATCTGAAATTCATATTTAATGAACAATACTTTTATGACATAACAAATACCTGTATAAACATTGCCTCTGAATTTATCGCAATGGAATAATTCTCATACATGATTTAAAATGTCACGGCGTCGTATGCATATTAGTAAGCTTAGCGACAGGTTTTATTGAACAGTGTAACATTAAAAATATGCATTTTGCAAAGATAGTAATCAAAACTTATCAACAATAAATGACTTTTAAATAAATATTAAATATGAAGTGACTTGAAATTAATTAATAAAATCAGTCTTTTTGAACTAAATTTGTGCTTTAATCACAAATCCATATATTAGCTAATAAACATATCGTATCACATAGATTCAATATTACATGTGTATAAAAGCGTAGTCAGGAATTAATAATGTACTAAAATATATTAAATTAATTATGCCTCTCATATATTTCGTATGAGTTGCATTACAATCCCCATTACATTACATTTAGTAGTGCAAAATTTGGATATATTTACGTGAAAGTACTCCTTCTCTAATTAGAAAAGCAATGTATTTAGCAATTGCATTTGTTAAATTACATTAAATATTAAATTTATCAAATATGGAATGATGATTTAAAATCCTCATTCAATTAATGTCAAAATTGGAACGCTATTGTCCTGGGAAAGTTTGCTAAAGTTCTCGCAATTCAATGTGTAATCTCGGGGCATTTATTAAGTCCAAAAGCGCGGTTTGTGAATATTAAGTTTTGGTGATTGTTAAAACCTTCATTAATACTTCTCATATTATTCACTCAGATGCATTATCTAACATTGTTTATGAGAGAAAAGTTATATGATTTAAGCTTTTTAATTAATCACATATAGTAAAATTTGTTCACTAAAACTACAGAAATACATAGCATCGATTGTAAATGTCCCATACAGTACTTTGTATGATCTATATATATTTTTTTATATTTCCGCACATAATTTTATTTTTTTGACATCTGCCACAGAGTTCCGGCTGTCATATAATATGTTCTGTCATACTAGATACAAATATGAGGTCGAGGAGAGAAACTGAGATGAAATATGATGATTCTTGATTATTTTTGACTAAGTATTACTATACAATATGGCGACTACACTAAAATAAAGCAGGGAAATAATGCTAAAATAATACTATTAAGATGATATGCATTTACATCGTGTAAAATAAATGTACTTTATTCAAATTTTTGTAATGTGAAAGTGGCTTGTAATTTTAAATAGGTAAAAAACTTCAAAGTGTCATAAAATATTTTAAAATCCAAAAATATATTGTCAAGAATTTAAAGTGCATGTATATTTTTTTGTTGTTGTTTTCTATATACAGAGCGTTCGGTATCACCACACGTGCTGTATAGTACGATAATACTTGCTCTGTGTATAAAAAAGTTGCCCTAAAAATAACACTCTTTAAAAGCATAGTGTTCGTGAAAAATGCGAAACAAGGAGTATGAGGTAACATTCGAAGCACAAAAAGTAAACTTTTTTAAATTTGATAAAACAGAATATCGTATAAGAAACAGAAATTTGAAAAAGAAAATATTTAAAAAAGACAAAAATTGTATTCCGTAGACGTCCAAAGGGTTTATAATTTCAAATGAGGTGGAATGTCGTAGTGAGTCCAATATGTAAATAAACAACAGTCATTCCGATTACCTTAAATGACGGCAGCTTAAAACTAAAGAAAGTCAAACGCATTACAAACTAACAGAAAGTATGTTACGACATACTTTTCCTGATTCAATTTTCTTGAAAACTATGCGTTATGGAGATAGGATTTTGGAAAAATTTCATGTAATAAGAACAAAGATTATTCTTTCTCCAATGCGATGGATACTGCAATGGTATCTGTTCACCCTATACCATACTTAACCACTAGTTTTTGTAAGCGATTTTCAAAAATATTAGAAAAACATATTTGTCCATAAAATTTCTCACAATTATATTATTTTCGTTTGCTAAAATCGTCCAGAAAGTAAGTAAGCATAAAACTTTGAATCAAGACTCTGGAATACAAAATTTCCCTTTTATGTCTACGTGTGTAATTTGAAAT
Source organism: Maratus speciosus (assembly GCA_963932465.1). Taxonomy (NCBI): domain Eukaryota; kingdom Metazoa; phylum Arthropoda; class Arachnida; order Araneae; family Salticidae; genus Maratus; species Maratus speciosus. Next base: position 186,843,052 of record OZ010800.1, read on the forward strand.
TATTGTAATGTATAAATGGTAAACACTTTCTTTCATGGTGCAATCGATGTTGTTCCAAAACATGTCCGTTATATAACGATTTTTTGGCATTTTCTCATCATGGACAATTCACCATTTTGATTTACACTTGCTAAAAAGCACGGATGATTGAATTTATTGAAAAATATTTCTTTTTGCTTTATTTTTTATTGTATGGAAACACGAAAGAAAAAAATCAATATTTAAACATTTATCCGGGTTTTCTAAATATTTTTCTAAAAATCAATACTAAATGCATTAATCGTTATTTGATAAAGTCTTATTTATTTAAAAAATATATATTAACCTACATATTTTTAAATGTATGATATTTTCTACTTTTTAGTGTTTGAAAATTTTTCTTGCCTTAGTTTCATAGATAGTTAGATTTTTAGCTAGCGCAATTTTGCACATAAATGACTCCATTGCTGCTGCAAATTGTATGAATTAGTAACCACAACTAATATTCTGTGAATTATCACCTTTTCCCAGCTAACGGTACAATGCCTTGGAATTGATTACTCGATACTTATTTGATACTTTTGACAAAAAAGCAAAATTTTCGGTACGCTACTTGTATGACAATTTCATTTTAAGCGATCATAATCACCTGCTCCTCGATAATTTTCTTTGTAATGTTAATAACCTGGATCGTAATGAAAATTCACCTTAGAAATAGAGAATTGTGCTTCTTTGCCCTTCCTGGATGAACGCTTACACCACAGTAGTCAGACGTTGAGGTGTACTGTTTATAGAAAACATGTGAAGGATAATACTGTTACCCCCCCCCCCCCAATGCTAACTTGCCTTTTGATTACCGAATTATAGCATTTAACTAGCTTTTTTTAATCTGTTCTTGCACGCAATTAAAGCAAGAGCTTACTTTTATAAATCAGATTATCGTGACTCATAATTTTACATTTAAGTAAATTTATAACATCATCCACATGCATCATTATTTATCAACTCACAGCATGCAAATAATCAGCAGAATGCAACATATTGTCAGTTCAGGTATGTTCCAATTTTTTGAAAAAATAAGAGAAATATTTGGCGGGTCTAAAATTCAACTTATTATTAATCTATCTTATTAATTTATTAAATAGTAACCTGGAACCTACACATGGGTGCGAATGAGCCTGAGTTTATGAGATACCTATTATTTTGAAAAATGGTAAACGGAAGTTTTACATTGGAGTGACGAAAAGAGAATTTGTAGAATTGTTTGAAAGAACATAAAAGAAATATTTCGAAATCTCAACAGAGAACAGCTCTTGCTATATTTTATTTTAACACTTCTGATAGCCACATAGATTATGAAAACATCAAGATAAGAATTTCATGTAATAACTTTATTGAAGTTTTACAGAAGTGACCCATTGAAATTATGATTAGAAGTAAATAAGTATGTAGTTATTACATTTCATTTATTATCCCTACGCTTTGTATATACATCTTAAAATAATCATATGCTACTGTATTTATAGCCATCTTATGATTTTAATGTTTGGCAATGTACTCATGTTTATAGCAAAGTTCATCTATTTTTATTCTGTTTTTTTTTTCTGTTCTTCATTTATTTTCATCATTTTATACTAGATGTCGCTACTGTATCGTTTATTCGATTTTTCTTATACAATGTTTTCACCTCATAGATAACATTGCATCCTCCATAGAAAATACCCTCCATCCGCCATCTTGGATTTTTTTTCTCGCGTGAAAATTCCTTTTCCGCCAAGTAGTAAATGTCGCCAATGGTTAAATATTGTTGATAGATTAATATAATATTAAAAAAACTGGAATATAATAATTATAAATATTAATTAAAAAACAGTTTTTAATTCACGCCCCAGAAAAATCCAAGATGGCGGATGGAGGGATAATAACACATCTGTTCCAAATTCATTTTAAAGTTTTATTATGATTTCGTCCAATATATAACACCACTGCATTTCCTGTTCTTACGAATGGTTGAGCAATTATCGCTTGGGAACCTAACGAACGTATCAAATTCAAGACCGTTGGACATTGTTACAACTATTTTCTGAAGACGGTTATAGAAACGTCGATTGTTAAAATTTTATTTTTATGGGTGCTATTTTTTAACTTTACAATATTTCGTATACACCATTTAATAAACTTGTATTTTTTTCACGTTAATATTGAATTTTTTTATGATGTAAATGTCTAACTTTATTTATTATTTACTAGCAGAATTACCCGACTTCGCCCGTGTTAAACATAAGAGCCTTCCAGGTAAAATAAAGTAAAATGATATAATATGGCGATCACAATAATGGAGCTTTGTGCATTCTCATCAATAAAAGATAAAAAACATAATAAGAGAATATGTCGTTTCTATGTCGCAACCATAGTAAAATCCCTCAACTTTAAACATCAGGATACGCATTTTCTTTGGTGGTTGTAATAGAATAACATATTCTTTTAAAGGCAATACGAAAAAGAAAAATTAATCGAATGGCGTAGCAGTTTTGATTACAGTTTAGTGAAATTCACAATAGCATGCCACCTATCTAAATTTTAAAGCAAAAACATGTCAGTTAGTATCGCTGAAATCATACAGATGGTAACAACGGCGTAATCCATAAATTGTGCTTATATTGGAATTTTTCTTAATTTCTTAAAACAGCCCAATTTCTTTTCTACATTGTCGAATATTTAAAAGTACTCTCAAATGAAATTTGTTTGAAAATTGTATCTCATTTTTCTGATTTTTAATGGATTTTAAAGTATTTTTGAGACATGGGTATTTTAAAATTGGTGTGCAATCGAATTACGATTGATGAATCCGTTTGCACTTAACGCAGTATTATAAGGAAAGGACATGTCCACGAGTAACGCTCGGATAGTATTTATGGTGGCAATGAACCTCACCCATAAATTTTCCTTTTACTGCATTTTGTTTATCCTCTAAACATCGTACATTCAACTTTTCCAACATCGAATGAAAAACAAAAAGTACTTTCAACGATATTTGTTTTTAAAATGTACCTCAGTATACTGATTTTATATGTATTTTTAAATAATTTTAAAGCATCAATATTTTATAAATATGAGTGCAACCCAATTACAAAAGATGAATCCGATTGCTCTTACAACGTAAATAATTCAGCATTTGTTTTCGTGCAATATTCCATAACTAAATTGGCAAACGAAATTAAAACCCCACACAAAACAAAATAAATAAATAAAATAAATAAATAAAATAAATCGAAGTTTCAAAATTATCAGATTAAAAAAGGTCGCTATAAACAATAAAAAAGATTACGATTAACAGCTTGTTAATACTAAAGTACCAAAAATGCTTTTTGGTTTACTTTTTGGGCATTGTAAAATATATAGTAAATGTAAAAAATATTTTAGTGTTTTAAATTAACAGCGATTTTTTTTTCTGCGCTGTGAACGGGCAATATATGGCCCATCTGTAACCACGGATATTCTAGGGTGGATTGCCTGATTATTTTTAAGAGGAAACTTTTATTCATGAAAAGTTTCCTACAGCGACTAACCTGGAAATGTCATCAAATTTCAGAAGCTTTCAGTCTTGATGTCTAATTTTGAAACTTTCTTTTAAAAGAGAATGACCTAACTATTAGAAACATTTGCTAAATTTCATTTTCTCTATAATATAAATCTTAGAAAAATCGTATTTTATGTAATTGTAATATAAATCGCAGAATGCTCTCATTGCATTTAAGGGGACAGTACACTTTTAAAATTTTCAAAAATCGATTTTTTTTTTTTTTTACATCGTTTGAAAGGTTATTGTATTCTGAATAAGTTGATACTAATCTTTTAACTGTGTGATAATTATTTACTGAGATATTAAGGAAAATGTAGACATCACCCCTTCATTTCCGAAATAACAGCCATGCGACAACTGTCATGGCGGCTTGTTTACATTTTATTTGCGCGCTTTCACATTATCGTAACTTTGGAAATGTGCTAAAATGCGGCAACTGTTATTGTTAAATACCTTAAACAATAATAAGAAATCTTTAAAATATTAACTTCAACTTCCACTTACGCCAAATTTCTTTACTTTCATGGTTTTTCAAAGTTTTATTATCTATTAAGTGCTTAAATTTGAAACAAAACAAAACAGTTTTTTTTTCCTAGAGTAATACTTTCTTGATTTTGTAATAGTATTCTACTTCATAGTATTTATTAGCTTTTTAATGAAAAACTATGCAAAATGTACTTCAGAACAGCATCGAAGAAGGAGTCAATTTAATGGTAATCGCTATACAAAATACGATTATAGAAATATATCCTAAGGTGCTAATTCATCTTACAGAAAACTAAAAAGTAGTCAATTTGATAGTGATTTTTCTTTCAATTGACAGTTTATAATACGGATTTATTGACATTAATATATTTTTTTAGTAAAGTATCCGGAGTTTTGTGCATCAAAGTATGTGAATCAGATATCGAAATACGAGAATCCTTTTAAAATGGCCTATATTTTACATTAAATAATTTAGTTTTATAAAACGTGCACATATAATTTACTTTGCAATCAAGCTAAACAAAACTTTAAGCTATATGTTTAAAATAATTTTTTTGCAATAGTAAATGCTACATTTTTACAAATTACTTCTCTTTATTTTCTAAACATGTTTAAATATTCTGCAGCATTTTACAAATAATTTTATATTTATCATTTTAAACTAGCATCTAATTTTATTTTTAGTACAAAATACGATATATAATTAGTAGTTTTGTTTCCTTTATTATGTATTTTATATTTAAAAAATAAAATTTAATCTTTAAACGGCTTTTTTTCAAAATGGCTTTTTTTACAATTGCGCGCATGGTATCTCCAAAAATATTTCAAGTACAGCTTAAAAATTTTTGCCCTACATAATTATTCATATTATCATAAAAATGAACTAGGATTATAAAGCTGTGTTCAATACAAAAAAAAAAAAAAAAAAAAAAAAAATAATAATAAAAAATGTGCGATTGAATGCATGTAAAAATTCATAGTTTTTCTAATTTTCTAATTAAATGTTAATTACACTTTATCTAATTAACCTATTTCAAATATCCTAGTTCAAATTACTGACCAGAGTGTTATCTTTAATTTAAGATAAAGTTTATGCAAATACAATGAAATTAACATGAGATATCATGCGGGCAGTGAAATGTTATCCACTGTAAAATTTTTAAATAGGACTTTGAAATTAACCCTTTGAATTTTTTTAAATTATAATATATCCAAATAAAAATTTTTTAAAGGTAGTTCAATATCTCCTAAATACACTCTAAAAATTTTGTGCTCCTAGAGTCGTTATCTTTTTTATAAAAAATTGCTAAACTCATGACAAATTTCGCATGTTTTATGAACGTTAAAAGTGCAACCTCCCCTCGACGCCTTGAGGTATTTAAACACTTAGTTAAATGGTGTAATTAATGATAAAGCACGCCAACGAAATAAGAAATAAAACTTAGCAACCGTCTGTGTTTCAGAAAAATACATCATTTTGACGTAATTAGAGAAAAGCATTTCAGCTATTAAAATCAGAATGCTTGTTTTCTTTAGCAAGTGTGAAAGAAGTACACAATACGCAGAAAAATGCAATAAATCATCCAAATGACTTAGCATTTACTAAAATCTAATTTCGCGTGGCTTAAAAATAGAGCCTTCACTTTATGGATGATAATAATAAGAATTAATTTCGGAAGATCGAGAATTTCCCCTCAAAATAAAACATTATTAGAAAGTGATGTCATAGCTAGCAAACGATTTTTTGTTATTATCTTTTCCCTAAATTCTTGATACTAAAACGACTGCATTAAAATAGATTTTTTAACTTCAGAAGCATTTAACTAAGGTACTACGTCATATTAACACATGTTTAGTCAAGTTTTTACATGTATATAGGGAAAATGTGCATTTTCTTCATCGAATGACGTCAATTTCAAAAACAGCAAACATATAGTGAGACAATCTGAATTTTTATTGGCTTATAAAACAAAGTACTCGAGTTATAATTTAAAAAAAAAATATTCAGCAGTTTTCCAGATGTCTGGCAACAGGAAAGAAATAATTGAATTATAAAATTTAAAAGAGATATTTTTTAACGTTAAATTATGAAAGGTGGCATAAAAAATGGATGAATATTGGTCTTATGGATTTTTAAAGTAGACAGTGATCATTTCCACATTCTAAAACGTATCTACAGCAAGTTTCGTGCAAATCGGTCTAAAATTGAATATTTGTATAAAGAACATACATACAGAAAACGGATTTTATATATATATAGATTTAATTATTATTAATTAAGTTAAAATATAAAAAAACTATGTTGTATGGTCATCGGAAACACATTTGTTTCCATATTTTTTATCATTCTAGTATATCAGAAAGGGAATGAAAAATAGATTAAAATATTCGCTTTAGGTGCATGAACTATGTTAATTTGAAAGTAAAAAAGAGTTACTGAAGTTCAGTTCACTAAAACAAAGAAATTTTCTTTTAGGATAATTTTGTAAAAAACATTAATCATATTCATTTGTTACAAAATAGTTTTCGAAACATTCGTGTTATAAACATCCTACTAATAATAAATAGAACCTAGAGACAGTTTACATTATCCTTATCTGAAAACAAAAAGACTTAGTGTTCAATGAAGGCTAATTAAATCTTCTTGAATAACTAATGAATTGCCTCAAGTAATTTGTTAAATTACAAGAACTTCTTATCCTAGTACCAATTATCGTTTTATCCTTTTCAAGAGTGATCGTAATGTTCTAGATTATTTAAAAAACACTAGAATAACAGGTTTTTCTTTACTTTTTCCGCGGTTTAGTTAATAAGATGCATCTATAAATATGGAATTATTTCGATATATATATAAATAAAAAGTAAATAAAAATCTATCATATACAATATCTTTTCAAAAGCATTGGGTTATTTACATTGTAAAATATCGTTTTTGAAATATCGTTCTGTAAAATATCAAAAGAAATGATGAATCTTTCTGCAATTTCAGTAAAATAAACCATGTTTAATCCTATATTGTCAATAAAAATTTAGTCATGAGTTCAATAAGTGGTCCAACAAGATTCCGATTGTTACAAGTAACTAGGACTTTCCTCAAAGGAATACATAGAGCGATATTTCTGAGAGCATATATTTGGGAATGAAATGAAATATTGTTCATTAGGTTTGTTTTCATATTTTTTAATATAATTTGACAATGATTCTCATTTTTTAAGCGCGAATTGCGCAAGGCCTTAAATAAAGAAAACGTCGGACCTTTTAAAACGCAAAGATTTTGAATAATCGTATTTACATCCAATAGCGTATTTTAGCAAGTGTTAATTGTAGAAAATTATTTTTCCTTGCTGTAATATTTTCTTACTTTCAAATACTTACATTTCAGTTTAAAAAAAAATCCCTCTATAATTATATAACTATTGTTCGTATAAACGATTATACACTGCTCAAAACAATTAGGGGAGCACATGGTTTTAACGAAATTACGCAAATATTTACACCGATAAGTAATGTAAAATAAAACATCCATAATTTAAAGTGTTGTAGAAAACAGATAAAGAAAACTTCACAGGTAAATTAAAGTTTATGACGCCAAAAAATAGAAAAAAGAGATGAGTGCAGAAATCGGGATTTTGCAGAAACGTCTGTTTCACTGCCTCAGTTGTAAAATTGTACAAGATATCTGCATAATTTCGAAATTTAATATATATATATATATATATATATATATATATATATATATATATATATATATATCAAAGTTAAACCAAACTGATACAACACCGGACTCTGACAACCTGTATTCTTTGTGCGCCAAGCCCTGGAAATTTATTTAGTGCAACTGTCTGTCTCTGATGTACGTGTGTATATATCAGTACCAATCTGTCTGCTTCACCATCCGTACCTCTAAATGTCTCACAATACGCCTCGCTAGCCGGCTGTCTATATATCCGCTTCGCTATCCATCTGTATGTCTATCAGTCTCTCTACTTGTTTCCGCTTTTAGCCTATTTGTTCCTCTACCTGTATGTATATCCGTTTTTCTACATGTCTGATTACCCTCATGAATGTCTCTCTACTGATCTGTCTATCTACCTCGTTATCCGTCTGTATGTCTTTGTACTTATCTGGCTAACCGCCTCTCTACGTCTCGCTTTACCCACTCGCTTTCCATCTTGCTACTAACGAACTAACTCGCTACCTGTCTGTATGCAGTTATCGTAAGCCGTCTCGCTAGCCGTCCATCTAACATCTCTCTAACTGATGAACTATTGGTCTAGAATTTATTTAATATACCGAAAACGATTATGTTGTATTACATACAAACGTAAGTAATTTATCTAATGTGTGTAATAAGATGCATATTTTAAAAATATATACATAAACCAGAATAACAATTCATCAGATTTACTTTTATATTTGTTTATATCATTTGTCAATAAATATCATCTTAAACCTAAAATGCGCCATGTTTTTTATTTTTTTATTTTTTTTTTATTATTATTTTTTTTTTTAATTCCAAGGTCCGTATAACAGGGAAGAACCGTCAGGGCTATTAAATCTATGTTAACGATTAAAGATGTGGTTGAAAGTTCCGAAATGATGTTTGTAGAAAATTGTGCATTTTAGAAAGCGACCAATCATTAAAACCATCTTAAAACCAATAATTTTTACTGGTGTATCACTTTTCTGAGGAAGAGCGTTGCAATTATTTACATTGGAATTTAAACTTTTAACTCCATGTTGATATAATAGTTTTTGTATATTTAATTTGAATCTTAGTAACACAGCTTCATTCAAAACAAAAGTTAAAGATTATTTCTGTTGTTTTCTAAGAGAAACTAGCGTAATCAGGTTCAAAGTCAACTCGAGCATTTAAAATCATTATTAAAAGTCTGAAACAAGTAAAACAATTACTGCAAGCTTTAATCACAAACAACAAACCAATTGCAATATTCTACTCTGTGCTAGCCGGACGCAGGCGATAAATCACCAAATATTGTTCACAACCACACAGATATTGCATTCATTTCATTTGAAATAAAAATATTTCACTCATTTCATAGAAAATATATACATAAAATACACAACTTTCATACATTTCAAACACATACATTTAAAATAATAAATGGAAAAAGAAGTATGAAATAATGCAATAAATCAGTACTTTTTATTTAAATATCATCAAAAAAATTTTTGTAATCTATAGAAGCAAAATATAAAAGCCGCTATTGGCGATTAAACTAATAGTATTTGCGACATTTGCGCCAAAGTTATTACTGGAATTTTTATTCAAATTAAAAAAAAAAAATCTAAATTTACTTTACGAATTGATTAAATTGAAATATGTTTTATTGTATTATAATATTAGTGCACGAGTAAATTTTTTGTTCTGTGTGCTCTGATCAAGTTATCTACGAAAATCTCTTTCGGGTTAAAATGGCGTCCGCAATAAACATTCGTCACACATGTAATTTAATTGCGATTTTTAAAATCTAATTTACTTTCTTCTATCTTTACAAGAAAAAAGTATTGGATTCGTGAAAAAATCCGACTTCCGGTTTTTGAGGGATTTGTACTTTGTAGAAGGTCCTGTACATGATTTGAATGCCTTTTTGAAAATGTTTGTGGGTGAGTCTGTGGGTGTGACTGAATGTGACACAAATTTTGAGGGCGCTCTATGCGAAGAAATTATGAACGAAATTGAATAAAACTTCAGATGCAGCTATATCTTGATATAAATTTGTACTAAATTGCTTTTTTGTAATAAATCGCTCAACAAGTGGCGCTGCTATGCTGCGTTTGTCACGATATCCACAATAGCTCTATGTCAAGAAATAAGGCACAATTATTCGTCAAACTTCAGATTCAGTTTTACTTTGATATAAATTGGTGCTGATTAGTTTTTGTGTAAACCGCCAACAGGTGGAGCCGCTGTGCTGCTTTTTTCTCCGACTTCAATAATAGCACTATTTGAAGAACTAATACATGGGTTTTTGTCAAACTTTAGATTCAGTTAGACGTTAAAATAAGTAAGTGCTGATTTGGTTTTGTTGTTAATCAGCCAGAAAATGGCGCTATTATGCAGCATTTTCCACGATTTCTTGAATAAATTTGTGCTATCTCAAGCACTAATGCTGGTATTTTTTTTTTCAAATTTCAGATTCATTTTGACGTTTACAAAATTTGTTTATGTTTAAGTTTTGGTATATTCACAAATAGGCGCCTCTGCCGTGCTGCATTTTCCATGATTTAGACGGTAGTCATTTCTTAAAAACTGATGCATGGGGTTTCGTCAAATTTCAGTTCTATTAGACTTTCAGATAATTTGTTGCTCATTAGGTGTTAGTATAAATCATTACAGGTCACTCTGCAATGATGCATCTTTCTCAATTTTCACGATAGTTGGATATCAATAAGTAATGCACGGAATTTAATCAAACTTCATATTATGTTACACATCCACATCAGATCCTTGTTAGGTTTTGGTTTATACAACACAACAGGTGTCGATTTTATGCTATTTGAGTTGTGAATATTGGTTGCAGGCATCTAAGAGGGTGGGTGCCGGAATTCAAAGATTTGTTTCAAACATGTGATGCTAATATCTACTTTTAAAATGTACACAATTAAAAGAATCTACTGCATCTTGACAATCCTCATGATGCTTATAGATTATAAATTGCAGACTAGTTTCGGTAGCCAGTAGAGTACCGCCCTCCGTTTGGCACTAAGAACGTTACGCTAAAGGCTGCCGGAAGAAGCCTGCTCAAAGTTTGCTTATTATAGTTTTATATATTAGCTTTTTACCGTTGTTTTTAAATTTATATTATATTGCGGCAAGTAGCATCTTAATAATTATTAATGCTCATAAATTGCCGTTTAATTTTGGCACTCCGATTACGGATTTTGAAGTATTAACATGTATGACATAGAAGAAAGTAATAGACTTGGCACATCCGACTAGTTTTACATAATTTGAAAACGATTTTTAAACTTATTATACATAATAGTCTTGTTGTCTCCATCCTTGTAAGAAAATTTGACTCAAATCCGAGAAATATTTAAACTTCCCAAAATGTTTTAATATCTGTCGTAGCTATATGTGCATCAAAATTATATTGCGCTGTGTTTTAGCCTTCTCTTAGCCCAGAAAATAAAAAAAAATAATAAAAAAAAAACATACCATGTCCATGTATTTTGTAAATCAAATTTTTTTCCCACATTTATACTAGACTAGCTGTTTAACCCGTCTTACGCACATGAATTCCTGAATTTAATTCTAAAACCAAATTTAAATATAACTATTTGATTTAGTAAAATATTTTTCTACTATTGCGCATTTTTTAATGAAATTTAATTTATCATGTTCCTATGTCAGCGCACGATAAAATGATATCTTTGGAATAAGAGAATAAATAGAATAAAAAGTTTTGCTTATGTTTGTGATAATTGTTAGTCTTTATTTTTTTCTAAATTGTAATAATTAAGCGCAATTAAGTAATCTCTATTTATTTGCATGTGAGGTAAAAGAATTATCGTAATACAGCTGGAGTTTTTTATTATTGCAGCGTGGTATACGTAATATGTATATCTCTAACTATTTGCATGTGAGGTAAAATATTTGTTGTAATACCCGCTACAACTTTTTAGTATTGCAAAGTGACGTACGTAATATGTATCTATCACATTGGTTAAAGAACTCGCGCGATTACGGGTTGGACGTAAAAAAAGGATTTATTGTGAATTTTTAATTGTTGGCAGTTGCTATCACGAAAAATGTTTATATTTGATAGGAAATTGCTGTTAAATTGGTAGTTTTTCATTAATTAAAAGTTAGCTATAAATTATTTCGATACCGGATTGCTTTAGTTGCCTCGGCCTTCTTTTAATACACATGTACATAACCATTTCACAATTTTGGCTTTCAAACTGTGGATTTGTATAGCACTACAGACAGACAGAAAAATTTTCATTTTTATATATTAGAATATTGGTATCGGCACTTCTTTACACGAAACAATGTTACATGTAAAGCCTAATCTCCAAGTAAAGCTGCTTGCTAAACTTTTTTAAATCGGCTTTCATATACTATTTATTAAATTTTATTGAATGCAGCAATATAGGAGATTGTACGGAAAAAGAATATTAAACTTAGGTATTTCCGAATGATAAAGTCCGTGGAAATCACGCTATTTTGTATAATTGCTAAAAAAAGATAATATTTTCTGAAAGAAAACAGGTTAATGATTTAAAATATGACGAGCTTTCACCAGGTTATTTTTTCCTATGGAATAATACTTGTCGAGATGAAAATAAAATATGTCACTTCATGAACCATGTAAAGATATGGAGCATTCTCACAATCTTTTGACTTTTATGTCCCTGAATAATAATTTTTATATTAATACACTCTTTTGTGTTCTTTTTATTTTATATACTGGGGAACATCCCATTTCATGATTGCACAACAATATTAACGAGATAAATAAGTTTTGTACGATGTTGGGGGTCCAAACACCAGGAAAACTCCTATACCGTACCGTGTCTCTGATACTGATTTTTAAGTTTGGAGCTCTCTGGATAAAATTGTTTCAATAAAAATAATCGATGTAATTTTTTTCTGAAACTGGAACTATTGTTTTATATAAATATGTAGCTAAAAATTAACCTGCACATATTTTTGGGGTTGTTATAATTTTTTAAACTCTGTCCCTGGGTTTTAGATTCCTTACCATCCCTCTTCTAAAATTATACAGAAAATCAAATCAGATGCAGCCACAGAATTTTTTCAAGTTTTTTCTCATGCAGAAGTATGCTAGAGAAATAATGTCTAAAATTCTTTAGCAGGAAATTTACTGTAGAATTTAAATCAGCATTTAAATATCAATTTCAAGCATCGTGGCTTTATTGGTAGTCTCACCGTTCCCAAGGTTTATTCCTGCACTTTTATTAATTAAATAAAAAAATAATAATAATTTAATCCAATGTTAACAACTGTTTCTAAAAATCAATGAACATTGTGGCTGTCACTTAGTCTTAACAACTTAGTCTTAGATTTTCCTAAAAATAGGTGGTAATTTTCCTTACCGTCCCTTTTTTTACCATTTTCTCTCTTTTTTCCAATACCATCCCCCTTTTTTTTTACCTTACCGTCCCTTCTTTAACACCGCTTTAAGACAATGTTATACAAAAATTCTGTATTAAAAGTACTACATTGTTATTATTTCTTATTTGAATGTCCTGTGGGTACTATGCAAATTCATTATAAGTAAAAATTTAGAAAAAAAAAAGTTATAGGTGTAAAATGGTAAGGAAAATTAATCTCGCAAGTTTAACTTAAACCTTAGTTAAATAAAACAAAATTTCGCTGCTGACCATTTTTTCTATATTTTGAATCATTAAGGCATTCGTCTATCAGATTAACCCTTAAATGCTTGATTTTTCAAAAATCATTGTAATAATGTTTTTCGGCTTTCATTTTTTAAATAAATCATGGTAAAAATAGTTTTAAAAATCATATTTTGTTTTATATATAGTTTACGGCTAAAAAACAGTTTGTTACTAATCAGCAATACTGGTGTTTAATTGAAAAAATAATTCTCTTGATAAAATTCTATAATATTAAACACACAAGAATTTTAAGAACTACAATAAGAAAAAAATTTTACTTGCTCACTGCAGGTCAAAATAGGTTATTTAACAAGCTTCCAAACAAAACAAAAAGAACAAGTAGCAACAATTGAAAAAATAAATCTATCTTTATTCTTAAACAGCACAATTGTTTCCATCTACATGTTGAAAATCGATTTAATAATATCTTCAGAATGTACTTTATTGGCAACATTAGGCATTATAGCTACAATATTATTCTAATAGCATTTTAGAGTCTAAATTGGGTATGTTGCCGAAAAGCAACACCAGGCATTTAAGAGTTAAAATGTTATTTTAGCAAGTTTAATTTTGTCAGATTTTTTCCCCCCAAAAGTTAAAAGATTGTGAGAATGCACCATATGTATTTTAATTTATTTAAAATATGAAATCCCTTAATGAAATTCGATATTATTTTACATTTAGATAAACACTGAAACATTAATTTTATTAAATACTAAATTTTAATTAAGAAATTGTATTTAAAATATAAACTAAAATTGAATTTTGAAATTATGCACCTTTTGATGCAAAACGTTATTTTTGAAAAGTATGTGGTTATTTTAAGATTTCAAAGCTGGTGAAATGAAAATGATATAAATTTGACGAAATTAAAATAAATGCATATTTATATTTTCAGATTAAAATGAATGATTTTCGTAAAAAATATTACATCATAAAAATATTACACATCACTTTTAGCCGAATTTTTTTTTACTAAAAACACATTTGTGAAACGTTTAATCTGTTAACATTTAAAACGAATTAATTAAAATTATATATATTTCAATCAAATGCAATTCGTATGAATAGGGGACAATTACTATCCCCTTCTATGCATGGAAGTGATATTTATATCATTGGTTGTAAATCTCAATACGTTGACAGACGGTTTTCGCTTTTTTATTTGTGTCTGTGGAATAAATTCATTCATAAAGCTTCAAAGTGTGACGATATTTTTTTTTTTTTTTTTTTTTTTTATTTACTTTCTTTTTTTTTATTTAAAGAGAGAATAGCCTCAAAAATATTAATCCGCTTTATTTCCCAATTTTTTCCACGAAAAATATCTTCTGATAATCATAAAGTGAATTTTGAGTGAAAACTCTCATTTGTGTGTAAGTTATTATATTCACACTTTTTAATCAGTGATATTAAAAAGTATTTCTGTTGTTCATTTTAAATATGACGTCATTATTTATCCATTTTCATTAGTTACTAATATTCATGCCCCTTATATTTTTAACATGTACTTTAACATGCCTGTTTTATTTCAAATATGACGTCATATTTTTCCAAGCAAAATATTTTCTAAATAATATAAATCTTTTTCGTTATTATTTTCCTTCTAATTCTTACGCCATTTTTGACAGAAACCTTTTACTAACGTAACACATATTCATCCGTCAGATATAATAGAAATATTCCTTTTTTTCTTTCAAATATGGCGTGATATTTATTTTATTTTGATTACTTTGTATTTAATTTTCTCGCGTGGAAATTGATCAGAAAATTAATTGTCGAAGATAAAGTATTATTCCGAGTTTTTTATTTTCTTGGAAACGTTAAAGAAATGTGGTTAAATGTTACAGAAAAATTGTCAATTCATTGTGTATGAAAAATAAATGAAATTTTGGATTATAAAGAAAATATTTGAATAAAATAAATTAAACATAAACTATGTTCATTTCAGAGTTGTAATCGATCTATATCTAAAGATGCAAAATCATTAATTCATCCGTTTAGATGCTGACTTCATTCAAACGTTCGGACACACATTCACATTTATCATATGATAAGGATTTAACTAAAAATATTAATACGTTAAGAGTTGAAACGATTAGTCCAAGTAATGTCACAAAATATGTTTATTTAAAAGCTTGTTTAAAAGCAATTTGATATTAATTATATTTTTAAAATGCATAAGATAAATAAATATACATGGTAATAAAATGCAAATTTCAATACCAAATTTTTTGCATATTTATTTTTTTTATGTAAATCACTAATCATAATTGAATAATTCAGCCAGAGGCTTAAAGGGTTAAAGTACGAGAAAGAAATGAAAAATGGAAAAATAGAATACATGCAGCCATTTAATTGTACAACATTTTCACGATAATTTCTGCATTTAAAATCGTCTCCAAGCGATTTAATTCTCATTTTATAATTGATTGCTGACAATTAATCTTTTCCAAAGGGAATTAAAGTAAAAGAATTTGCAAAAAAAATAAAAATTTTAACTAAAACACACTAAACTATATTTAAAAAAATATATTTTAGTATGATTTTAAAAATCTAATATATTTTTTAATTATTTATTCTATACACAAAGGGTTACTTTTATTCTTTCGAAAGACAATTTTAGAATATTCTATAATGTATATGAAGGAAACTGCGAATTATTCAAATGTATAATTTCTGGAAAATAGTATAAAGATTTTTCAAAATTATTGATTAGTGGTAGCAAACAAACAATATTTCGTTTACTGCTTTATTTTAATAGGGAATCAAAAAAGCAATGTCTCCAAAATGCTCTACTAGTGATATTTGTTACTTTCACCTGTTTTTAACAAATAATTGATGATAACTATATTTGTTTTTGGACTTCGTGCAGTGGGAAAATAATAAATATATTTTTATAATATTTTATTAAAGCGCTTTAGTGAGATTCAGGATTATTTTATAAACATTTTTGGAAAAAAACAAAAATAGTCTTCGTGGAAGTATTTCATTTTGTTTTAGGGGCGATTGGGGATCAAAGGGACATTTTGTTTTTACAAACTTATAAAATAATGATAATAAAAGATATTACTTTTAAATTTGCGCCTAATTCTCGTCTAAAACCTCTGCTTTGATGATATTAAAACCTCTTATCCTCAAGTACACTAATTTTAAATATGTAGACATTTTTATAAATTAGGAGAAATGTCCCTTTTAACCCCATTGTAGGAAAAGAAATGGGCACTGTACGTGGTTAAAAGGGACACACATAAATATAACACTGTTATGAGCATTTTTCTTTTTATTTGCGTTTATATTATTCAAAAATAAAAGATAATTATGCGCAAATGAAAATAAAGTATATTGCAACATATGATAAAATAAAAACAAGAAAAATAACATGTTTAGGCCTACTTGACTACGAAAGATTTAGCTCTAGCTGTCTCACCACCAGTTACGGGATGATTAACTTCACCACAATATCATTAATAATCGCGTCATTCATGTCAATAGTATCAGTAAATACAAAATCGTTTTATTCTGGGTTTTTGTTTCTGAAAAAATGTACATTTAATTTATTACGAGTGTTTTTCTGGAGTTTGTAGCTACAATATAACAGGAATATCACCATAATTATTCCAAAATCTTTCGGATAATTATATTTATATTGCTTTCATAATTATCGAATAAGACAAGGGCAGGATAAGTTTTGGAACAACTAGAATATTTAGTTAATTATAAATTAAAAAACGTCTGTGGTCATTGACCAACTTTGATGAGCACGTCCAAGTTTTTGGGATGGGCCACCTCCGAGTATGAACTCCTTGAAATTCTTTCTTTCGAAAACGAATACTGTTGAACAGAATTACCTGATGTAGAAACAAAACACAAAATTGTGACAAGTTTGCCACGTTTAGCTGATGTTACATGAGAAAATTGTTTTTCACTGCGTTTTGCTACTATATTAGGTGGTTTGTGCTCTGTCATTAAGCCTTTTCTATCACAGTTATATATTAGGTTCTATGTAAATTTATAGCGATCCATAACTAACTGAAGGTTTAAAAAATATATGTCAACAGTAGCTTTTTTGAAACTTGTACTTCTTGTTAAACTAATGGAAATAGATTTCTTAACAGAAAGTAATGAATTTCGTTGAATAAAATCATGGAACCAATCAATTCCAGCTGGCTTCTTTGTTTGCAAGATAGAGACGTATTTGGAGAGTTCCAAGCAATTGAATACCCATATGCAGAGTTGTTAAACCATAGTTAATATTAGATGCTTGGAGCAAATATGAAGCTAACTTTCTATTGAGCTTCATTAAAGGAAGCTTGATAGGAACAATCTGAGAGTCAACCTCACGGGTTGAAAGGGACATGTCCCTTTGAACACCTCAGTTTCTGTCCGTTTCAACTCCATACCCACCTAGAGAAATAAAGAATGGATTCATGCATGAGAGTATTTTACCTAACAAAACATACGGATATTCACATAAAGTGTATACTTTACAGTGTTAAATAACATAAATATTATAATGCTAAACACAATATTAATTTGTTAGAGAAAAAAACAAAAGCAACATAAAATTTTACTTTTTTATAGCAAAAACATATTTTGCTTTCATCACCTACAACCCTACAATTGCTGATGTTAGTTATAAGGTTTATTAAGACAGAATAAGTATCGTCATCGATTGAGGCAAAATTGAAACTTTATACATTTTATTTTCTTCCTGAAATTTTGAGTGTCCCTTTTATCCTTTGTCCCTTTCATTCTCAGTCTTCCCTACTAGTACATCTTGTTTTGACGTGATGGGTGCTATTACGTAGATATAAAATTCGACCTGGGAATAAATTCACATCACTAAAAATTAAAATACACAAGTGAAGTTTTTAAATTTTTTTATATTTGGTAAAATGAATCCAATTTGTTTTGAATTTAGTTCTATTATTTACTTATAATATAATATGCATTTTTATTACTTTATATTAATTGGTTAAATTTTTGAAAACTCAGACTCACCTTGCTAAATATAGCCATTACATAGTTTGTTTAAAATTAAGTATCTTATTTTAAATTTGCTTTTTTTGAGATAATATATACATTAAGTGAAATCTAACTACGCACTAAGGGAGAATTTCAATTAAGAGAAAAAATGTTTCATTTAGATTTATTTACAATATCACAGAGGCAATTAATTTGTTTATTATTTCTCGTTAATCCTTATTTCTTTTTAATTATAATAATAATTATAATTGAATAATCACATGCACTGTAATTTAAAAACAACAATATCAAGATGAAAAATAAGTATGAAATCCGATAAGAATAATTGACATTATATTAGATTTAAGTAATTAAATATAAATGAAATTAGAAAAATTAATAATATAAAAGGCTGTAAAATAATAAAATAATATATAATATATAAAATGATATATAAAAGGTATAAAATAATAATGATAATAATAATAATAATAATAATAATATATATATATATATATATATATATATATATATATATATATATATATATATATATATATATATATATATCATATATATATATATATATCATATATATATATATATATCATATATATATATATATATCATATATATATATATATATATATATATATATATCATATATATATATCATATATATATATATATATATCATATATATATATCATATATATATATATATATATATCATCATTTATGTCATCAAAATTAAAGGATAATTAGAAAAAAATATTCACTAAGTTAATGTTGCAACCAATGCACAGTTCTGCAATTATTTATGTTAATTAAATACTATTAAATGCTAAATTGCACAACCGCGCATACGTTAGCGTCAGAAATATACAAATTAGGTGATTGACAATGTTGTGCGCAATGGACGTATGTTGGAATTATTCTGGTCTGTAGTGTTGTTTAAAGTGAATGTGGTCTGAGAGTGATCGGTAATCATTAGTTATGGTTCAAAGGCATCATTTAAGGAGACCAGGTAAGCGAAATTTGGGAGGAAAATCGATTTTTACTTTTTTATATCATTAAATTGTTTAAACTTTTATCTTTCCAAAGATGTGTCGCACATGTTTATCTATTAAAAAAAGAAGTGTTGGAATTATTAATTCTTTCTAAGAGTACTTCAAGGCTTAATGGTCATTTAAATCTTAAGTTGACTTTTTCTCAAAACTTGGATTTATCATGTTTGTGTTCCTTTTTTTTCAATATCTATTAAATTTAAGAACTCAATTTTTTAACTACTTTAATTATGTTATATTGTGTTCATTAACATATGGATTTAATGATTTGTTGATAATTATTTATTTTATGCAGTGAAATCTTACCAAAAATGCTAATTTAAAAATACCTTTCAATAAATAATTATAATTAATTTCCAGGTTCACTTAGAAAGAAAATGATCTGTTAAAATACGTAAAGCATTTTTCTCAAACTACTGTAAAAATTCTAGATCTCTATCTTTCACCATTTCTGAGAAAATTGTACATAAAGTTCGTGTATTTTAACATGGCGGAGATAGAGCTTACCTGGTCCCCTTAAGTGAAGGTGAAATGTGGCGAATAATTGGTAGATTCGAGGGAGGTCAAACACAAATAGAGGTCGCCCAAGATTTGTATATCCATCGAAGTGTCATATCAAGAGTTTAGGGCCGCTTTTTAAGCAA
Organism: Maratus speciosus; assembly: GCA_963932465.1. Classification (NCBI taxonomy): domain Eukaryota; kingdom Metazoa; phylum Arthropoda; class Arachnida; order Araneae; family Salticidae; genus Maratus; species Maratus speciosus. Next base: position 186,863,166 of record OZ010800.1, read on the forward strand.
TAGATCCGTTGATAGACAGCCTGGTTAAGGGAGACCAAGAGCAACAACTGCATCCGAAGACCGTTTTCTGTCATTGTTTGCTCGAAGAAACCGCAAAGCGTCTGCAAGAGATTTAGTTTTATACCTTCAGGCTGCCACATGAACTCTAATTAGCCGTCCTACTGCTGCAAGAATGCTTAACAATGGTAGACCGTATGCTAGAAAATTAATAGTTTGTGTCACTCACTCCAGCTTCCAAACGGACCCGTTTAAACTGTTTTCGCCCCCATGTTCAATGGAGCCAAGAAGACTGGGCTCGAGAAATGCTTTCTATTGAATTCAGATATAGTTTTATTGTTGACGTGTTTTGATCTGGGGAGAGGTAGGAACAGTCAACTTGCCTTCCCTTGTCGGTGAAATATCCCGCTGGAGCACATTACGTAACAAATAATTCTTTTGCGTGACCCTATAAAAAAACTTCTGTGTCAGTCACAGATTATGAAACTCTTTCCAACATTTCAAGAATATTTTAACAAAACTATGTATTTAAAAAATGTACAGAAGCTACCTAAATAAACATTAAAAAATTCATAACACAATAGAAAAGTAGATTTCAGCCAGTACTGCCTACATCCAGAAGCGTGCTGCAATTATTTACGCAACCTATTTCCCTGCATATTATATACAGATTTGTATGAAATATACATGGTATAATAAAATTTAGTTAAGTACGAAATCGCATATCACAGTAGAAAATTCATCTACAGTAATTTCTACCAAAATACGGAAACTTACTTGATACGGACAATTATTTCACGGAAAGTTACTTCCCTTGTATAGCTTTCCTAATTTACGAATAGAGTTTTATGTATATCCCATGTTACCTTAAAATAAAATTCATACAAACACCTGCTTAAAACTCCCGAAGTCGCACATTTTTAGTCGGCCATATCCTTGTAAATTGTTTTATTTATATTCTAAAAACGTATCTTAATGTACTAAATACAGTTGTGCTTGCAAATGTATAACTGAAAAAAAAAAAAAAAAAAGCATTTAAACAATTTACGGTTATGCTCCGTAATTCGTATGAACCTTCTCGTGTACACATGTATGTGATCTATCGAATTTATGCTCAACACATAGTATGCAAAATTTTAATTTAACACAAAAATTCATGGCATAACTTAAAAGGCTTTACCAGTAATCTACCCTTATGCAGTATTCTTTAAATGCAGTAAATGTATCCGAAAGCATTGGCATAAATGATCAATAAATGCTATGCACATTAGGGTGGTGCGAAAAAAGTCAAGTTGATATTTCCGAGTCGCTATAGTGCGGAAAAGTTGCGATTGGTAAATACAAGAAAAAAAAAATTCTTCAAATTGGACTTTATCTTCCGTTCCCGCAAACCGCCTAAAAATTCCAAAAAATTGAAAATTTCCGATTTTTTCAGAATTTTTCTTTTTTTTACGTTTATATATTTTTTTATCGCTATAGGAAAAAATATTTGCAGTTTGTACTGTTTAATAATAATAATAATAATAATTGTATTTAGAGAATATCTTCCGATCGCGCAAGCTCAATAAAAATCGTCAAAAATTCAATTTTGAGTGGTTTTCATGCATTAAGAATATAATCAACTGAGGTCAGTTTGCAGTCTCATGTTAAGATTTAAATGTTAATTGATACTATCGAGCATATTAAGCTATTTTTAAACAACCTAGAACTTACCACGAAGAGTTCGTTCCCGGTCTGAAAAGTTTAGTAGTGCACCCAACTGCCGTTAGCCACGTTGGAAAACAGCGCTGAAGTCGGCGTACGCGCTCCCACCTAGTCTCACCTAACTCCATAAAATTTACAGAAAAGTCAACTGGATTCAGATGAACTACATGGCATATACTATTTTGACGGAAGAAAGGACGATACCCCAGTTAAAGAAAGTATTGCATCTAAACAGGTTTGTCGAACTATTAAAGAGGAACACTTTCCTGTCATAAAAGAACGTGACTCAGTTTATTTAGGCCATGTGCCTCCAAACTCCGGGCGTGCTAAGGCCATTGTAGCTTTCATAGTATCATGTCTTACTGAACAAGGGGTTTCACTAGAATACTTAGATTTGGTAGGCTGTGATGGTACAAATACCAATACTGGATAGAAAGGTGGTGGTATCAGAAAGCTTGAAGTTAATCTCTGACGACCACTGCAGTGGGTTGTTTGTTTATTCCATTTTGTTGAATTACTTTCCAGTCATCTTTTTCAACATTTGAATGTTGAAACTACTGGCCCAAGATCATTTAGTACACCATTTGGACACAATATCATTGTTGTGTAAAGCTCGTGGTGATAAATTTTCAATTGACTGATTGTGAAATTCCAGAAGTGGACAGGCAACTGTTGAGCAAGGACCAAAGATATCTTCTTTGCGTAAGTCAAGCAATTAACAGTTACAACTTTGCAAATGACTTATTAAAGTGTGACTCCGGCGCAATTTCACATGCCAGATTGCTCACTTGTGCAAATAGAACCCTTCGACTTTGCGCGAGCGTGGAAAACCCATCGGATGCCTTAAAGTCATATTGACATTTATTTTAAAATGTTACCTGCCAGTTTGTTTTGAAATAAAATGCTGTAAGTACATTACAGACGGGCCTATTCATCTGTACAGAGCAATTGAAACATCTCGATACTTTTGTGACAACCTGAAGAAAGTGTAGTCCTTGAAACTGAACGAAACTCGTTCTTTGCTCACCCGGAAAACCTACTGATGGCAATGGTCTTTTATAAGAGGAGGCACATAAGAGAGCTAGGGCTGTTAAAAGCCAGGCAGAATGTTTCAAAGGGTAAAGGCATTTGAATATTTATCACTCCTACAATCCAGAATTAATTGATTGTAATGTAGCAAAATTAACATTTCCACCGCTTTTTCGGAGATTAACCCATGAAGAAATACATTTCTTCGTTCAGTCAGGTCATATCTCAGTCTGGGATGATAAAAAGTTTCCCAACCACACGTAAGATGTCCAGCGGTGCATTAAATCAGTAACGGAAGCATCATTTGAGTTATGTGGGCCCCAATCAAGAGAGCATCAGGGCCACACTGAAATCAATGTCCATAATACCAGACATTACCACCAAATCGCAGTATAAAGTTGCGTCTAAAAGTCAGACTTAAACAGATGACATAACAAATTGTATATCTCGTTCTGTCACGACACTAGTTTTTTAATACAGTGTTTTGATTCTATTATAACAAATTATGTATTTAAGTAATGTAAATAGCAAACACCCTCATTGGTTGGATGGAGGATAGGATTGTGGTTTGAACTCGAAGTGCAGCTACCTTCCCGTGGTGAGTTCTGGTTTGTTTAAACATTATCAAATATCTAAACAAGCAAAGAGTTGTACATTGTACAATTTATATGCAAATGTTAATATTGGAACGCAAACTGGTCTCGGGTGATTATTTTCTTTATTCATCAAAATCACTGAAAATTGAATTTTTGCCGATTTTTATTGAGCTTGCGTGATCGGAAGCTACTCTTTAAGCGCAACTGTTTATTTTTATTATTATTAAACATTACAATCTGCAAATATTTTTCACTATAGCGATAAAAAATATATATACGTAAAAAAAGAAAAAAATTCTGGAAAAATCGGAAATATTCAATTTTTTTTAATTTTTAGGCGGTTTGCGGGATCGGAAGATAAAGTTCGATTTAAATAGTTTTTTTTTTGTTTTTCTTGTATTTACTATTCGCAACTTTTCCGCACTATAGCAACTCGGAAATATCAACTTGACTTTTTTCGCACCACCCTAATGCACATCCTATTCTATAGCACGCATTTGCTGTAAAGCGCATTAATGTATATGAATATCATCAAATTTTAAATAGTGCGACATAATTAAAATACACTGCTAACAATTTTCCCCATAGACCATTACACAAATGAGATTCTTGTATGCGGCTCTGTGAAATAATTATAAATGCTTTGTACCCATATTCTACAGAACTCATGTGTTCGTGCAGCTATAAAATCATATAAATTTCCTTATGTTTGCAATGGTGTACCATAATTATAAAACGTCTGAAATTATTTTTTCCTCATACACCGTAATGTAACGGAATGCATTTGACTTCTACTGTAAATGCTACGCATATCATTTTCAATACCTAAAACACCGTGGTAAAACTCAATAACATATATCAATTACATGATAATCCCAGTTTATTTTAGGGAGTTAGAGCGTGGACCAACAGACGGGCAGATAGATGGAGAGAGAAGCCGGATTCTTAAACTCTCTTTCAACTATGCTGGAAAGCGTTATAAATCAATGCGAGATAAATGTACTTTCTAAGGTATTTTTGTTATCTATGTATGTTTTCTACACTAACGCCTGATTTTTTTTTAAAGAACCAGGTAGCCTTGTCACAAAGTATCAAGAATTTTAAGATAGCTTTTCATTAGAAAAATATTTCGAAACATATTAAGTAAAATATTCTGGAAAGAAATGTAAATTAATTACGTATCTTACTTACAGATAAATATATCCATGCGGATTAAAAATATTTCTAATTTTTATAGAACATCTGCAAGAAGTTTCGGAAATTAAAACATATAGGGAGCTGGGATAATTTCATCGGAGTAATAATATAAATTGTAAAAAATGTATCAACTATTTTATTAAAAATTACTTCTATAACTTAATTATCTCATGGTAAGTAGCATAATATCACAGGAAAATAATATAAATTAAAAAATGCATCAGTTATTTTGTTGAACAAGATTTGTACAATTTAATTATCTCATGGGAAATGTCATATTTTTAAAAGGAAATTAATTCAAATAAACATTTTGTATACCATTTAAAAAAAATAAACTGAAAACAGCCTTTATGCTAACTGGCTTTTTTAGAAGTACATTACTTTGTGCGATTTACTGCTTGCGATATATCTTAATTGAAAGTCACATTTATATATACATATACATATATATATTATGCAAATCTTTTTTTATACGTAAAAAAATATTTTTATTAATATACAACGGATGATAGTTTAGATCTTTGATTAAATATTTTACTCCATTCTATTGAAAAAGATAGATAAATGAATGTATTTAAAATATATTTCTTTGCTAGTCCCCTTATTGTGAAAAGCATTTCTTTTCGTGATTTATATAAAGTAAAATGTTTAATTAAATGGAGTACGCAAATATTCTATTTAAGAAACCTTTACTTTAGTATGAAAATAATTAAATTGATGTACAATGTATTGCATAGTGTCAATTTTCTGCTTTTCTACATTCTACATTTATTCGCTAGACCCATATAGAAAAATCTTTTTATGCCACTCAACTTTTTTAGCTTTACATTCATTAATAAATAATTTTAATTAAATTTTAAATAAACAAATTATTATTAAACTATTTTTTATTAGTACCTTTAAGAACACCGTTATGAATTTCAAATTAACGTTTTGAGTGCTTTCTACTTTTAATCATTTAAGAAGGACGGAAAATTTAAATTAGTCACATGTTACTCAAATAACAAAATAGAAAAAAAAATAGTTAAGCTTACTTAATTGTAGCGAAAGAATTAATACATAATTTAAAGCCTGCACAATATACAAAAAAAATTAGCACATAATGAAAACAATGAAGTAAATATATGTATTTCCAAACATAATATCTAAAGTGTAGTTTAAAATTCCTCGAAATCAAACAGTTTTTTTCTCATATGAGCAAAAGAAGTTTATTATTGAAAAGTGTTTCGAAAACAAAATGATAAGCAAATACATTTTGTCTTTGAAAAAAGTAAGTAATTAGATAATAACATTGTTGCATTTGTGTATTTTAAAACATCGCGATATTATTAAGAATACAAATACTAATAATGTTTAGTTGCACTGAAATTGTATTCAATTTTGCTCCGAAAAAAAAAAAAAAAAATGATGAGGAATGGAACCGATATTCAAAAATAATATTTACATTTATTAGGGCATCAATATTTGACAATAGCTTCCCTGATTAGATTTGGAGATTCATTAGTTAAGTATAAAGGCAGGAAAGGGGGGCTAGATCCCCCTTAATTTAGATAAATGGGTTTTCATGCAGAGTTATTCGATTTGCTCCAAATTTCGTATACCGGTTTATTATGTTAAGGAGCTGCCTTGATTAGATTTGGAGATTTATTAGTTAAGTATAAAGGAGGGTCAGGGGCTAGTGTCCAATTAATTTAGATAAATGGGTTTTTCATACAGAATTATTCGATTTGCTTCAAATTTGACATACCAGTTTATTACGATATGGCTTCCTTCTTTTGATTTGGAGGTTTATTGGTTAAGTATAAAAGGGTTAAAGGGGGGCAATTGCCCCCCCCCTTAATTTAGATAAATGTGTTTTCATGCAAAATTATCTAATTTAGATTAATTTTTTTTTCTAGGTTCATTCTAATAAGGAGCTTTTCTGATTAGATTTGAAAGTTCATTCGTTCAGCATAAAGGGAGAAATGGGGGAGCTAATACCCCCCCTTAATTTAGTGAAATGGTTTTTTCATGCAGAGTTATATGATTTGTTTCAAATTTGGTATACCAGTTTATTATGTTAAGTAGCTTCCCTGATTAGATTTGGAGGTTCTTTGGTTAAGTAGAAAGGGGGGGAAACGGGGACTAATACCTTCATTTGTTTTTCGAGGGGCATTATTTTTTGAAATAAGAGTATAATATACAATTAGTGTGAATAGCCTGTGAGTTCAATGCCATCAGTTTAACTGGGCAATTTTCTTTTTATTAGGTTTATTAACGCATAACACTACCCAAACCCGAAAAATAAATTACAACAGACCGTACCCCGATCCGAGCAAGACAAAATAATTTCAGTCTACATGCAACCCGACCCGAACCTGAGAGTTCCATTTGAAAAAAACCCGAAATCCTGAACCAAATCTCACAACCGACAAAAATATTCCAAAGATCCATAACCGGATCCGAACAAGAAAATTAGTTTCCGTGGACACGCAACGCTACCAGAACCTAAAAATTCCATTCGAAGTCAACCTGAAACCCGTCCCGAAGCAAATCTTAACCGACAAAAATATTCCAAAGAAATATAACCCGATGCAAGCCAGACAAAATAATCTCCGTCCACCGGCAGCCCGATCCGAACCTGAAAGTTCTAATTGAACTCAATCCGAAACCTGGTTGTGGTCGGTTTTCGGGTTGACTTCAAATGGAACCTTCAAGTTCGGATCCGGTTGAAAAAAAATTAAACAAAATAAGATAATTCGGCATGAAAACCCATTTATCTAAATTAAGGGGAGAGGCAATTGCCTCCCTTTCCCACCTTTTATGCTTAACCAATGAACCTCCAAATCCAATGAAGGAAGCCATATCGTAATAAACTGGTATATCAAATTTGAAGCAAATCGAATAATTCTGTATGAAAAAACCCATTTATCTAAATTAAGGGGACACTAGCCCCTGTCTCTCCTTTATACTTAACCAATAAATCTCTAAATCTAATCAAGGCAGCTCATTAACATAATAAACCGGTATACCAAATTTGGAGCAAATCGAATAATTCATCATGAAAAACCGATTTATCTAAATTAAGGGTGGTAGCTCCCCTCCCCCCCCCCCCTTTATACTTAAATAATGAGCTTCCAAATCTAATCAGGAAAGCTCCTTAACACAATAAACAGGTATACCAAATTTGGAGCAAATCGAATATTTCTGCATGAAAAACCCATTTATATAAATTAAGGGGGAGGGGGACTAGCCCCTCTTTTCCCCTTTATCCTTAACCAATGAACCCCAAAAACTAATCATAAAAGCATCTTATCAGAATGAACCTAGAAAAACAATTTGAAGCAAATCGGATATTTCTATCAAGAGTTATCGTGTTACGTACATACGTACGTACGTACGTACACACGTACATACAGAATAGGCGGGCACGTAAGATCTCAGGCTTTGATAGCCTGTGAGCTAAAAATATCACCCTGATTGGATAATAAGTGGTCATTTTTCAATTAGCCTAACGCTTTCTAGGCTCTTTGCAATAGGCCTGAAAAATATCAGGCTAATTGGAAAAAGGGAGATGGATTCTCTAATTAGCCCGGCTCTTTGCAAAGAGCCTAGGCTGTTTGCAAAGAGCCGGATTTCTCAATTAGCCTACGACATATATATCATCTAAAAATTTTTTTTTTTTTTTTTTTTTTTTTTTTTTTTTTTTTTTTTTTTTTTTTTTTTTGTATAGATATTTAAAATGTACTTTTTTTCTCAATTATAAACAAAATTTAATATATATAAGTAATATCATTTTACACTTACAAATAAAACGCTGTTTTAATCCACTGATGAAAATTTAATAGCTTCTTAATACAGAACCATTCTAAAACTCTAAACTTTTACAAATATTACGAATAATATTTATAATAAACTTTTACTCGTTTATTTAAATAACGCATTTTTTAACTTAAATGTTTAAATATGTAGATACCCCCCTAAGCAAATTTTGTATATATCATTTAAAAGTAGACATTATTTCCAATCGTTCGGTACCAGTAACTTCCGTCTACGATAATTTGTCAGTAGGGTGTGTTTACTTTTTTTTTTTTTTTTCCATGACTGTACGTTCACACCTTATTATATATAAATTCCCATATCATGTAAAAATGAAAGAAAATTTAACCCCTAAAGAATTGTATCAAGTTATTTAACCCTTTTTCTAATGACGGTACTTATAAGCACCATTAAAATAAATTTTTATAAAATTCATTTAATACATCGATTTGTAATAATACAGTTTAGAATGAGTTATAGATGCATTATTTTATCTTGTTCCAAAAGTATTATTGGATACACAAAAAAAAATATTTTTAAAAGGATGATTTCTCCTTTGCATCTTTTCAGCTTTCTTAGCGCTCGATTTTTCAATTCGATTTCTTTTTAACATTTCTATTGTAAGAACATTTTATTTGTACATTTCCTATTTCTACAAAATACTAAGTTAAATATTTAAAATGAAATATTTGAGTGAAATTATAAATATTGCACAAAATCCCTATGGATTCAAATTTAATTAATTCTTCTAAATCCTTCAATATTTCTAGAATTCTTCTAAATATATTAAATGGTTATTTAACTCGTCTAATGTAGTTTCGAAAATTCACGAAAAATGCATCAGAAAATAAATTTTTCATGAATTCATAATTAATTACATAAGGGATTAAGCGTCTCCATAGAGATTTTAAACAAAGTTATAATTTTTTTTAAGCTAATTAAATCCAAAAAAATGATGTTTACCGCTTAGTGAGAAAACATATTTCTCAGCATAAGATTAAGTTTTGATTGTTGTATGGATGTTATTTCGCCGGGAAAAATACAAATAAGTCTTTACAGTTGTTGATGAATGGATATAATTACCTTATTGCAATATATCCATTTACTATCCAAACTGGACGAGAAAGGAACTAAAATGTTTTTACAGAGAAAACAAGTAAAATCATGCATTATAGTAATGGTTTTATAGTTATTGATATATTTTCTTATAACGTAAAACTTAAAATAAGAAAAAGTAGATGAAATATCAAATTTAACGTAGATGAATTGCAAAAAAAAAAAAAAAAAAAAAAAAAATGTTTTAACACCTGTTTTCAAGGAAGATATCCGATCATTTTATCCAAACAAATTGTGTTACGTTCGATCTGTATAAGGATACCAGCCACACCTCCAAATCTACTGCTATATAATATCAGATTTGAAATCGTAGCTAAAGGTATTCCATTTTAATGTATTCCACCTCTCCCCCGACATATCTCTTATGAATTATTATGCATTTGGTCTTTTTAAACAATTAAACAGAAGGGAAAAAATATTGGACTCAGGAATATTATGATCAAAGATTGGAACAAAATTAACCTAGGTATTTTAAGATTTATTATTATTTTTTTTTTTTTTTTTTTTTTTTTTTTTATCTTGGAAAGCATTATTTAAATTATTTAAAATGATAGTTCAACAAAGGGACTATAAAACTGAAAGGGACTATAAGACTGAAGATTTTAGAAAACAAAATTACAATATTTGTTTATGTATTACTTTTGTGTGAACAACACCTGTATAACATCTTGAAAGATAGAAAAGTAGAAAGATGAATATTCTCTTTGATTTCTGTTAGAAGGAATGATTTATGTGATTAAATAATTTAGTTATAACATATAAAAATATAACTTCATGGATAATAAAAATCTAGAAAGAGGAACGTAACTTTTGATTTTTGTTACAAAGATTAATTCATGTAACTAAATGTATTGCCCCAAATAGAAGCGGTGTTTGTGAGACTTAATTATTTTTATTGATATAGATGATTCTTAATTATAGTTATATCATATATCATAAGGCTTATAATTTGTCACTGGAATAATTAATATTTAGGCTCTTTTTACCTTTCTGAAAATGCATTTCCCTTAATAGCATTTCTAGAAAGATGTTTTTTTTTTTTTTCAAAACAATAGAAGCTTAACAAAATTAAATTAAACATAAATGATGCAAAAATCCACATAAATAATGTGGAATTCAGCAGGTAATATTTAAATTTATTTCATTATCTTTTGCACCTTTTTTTTTTTATATATAAATCTTTGCATTTAAAATTATATATCCAGGGCACAATTCAAGGAAATTGGTCTTGAAAACATGTTTCTCAAACACCAAGTACAACTAAATTTCAGAAAATAAATCCAAAACTGTTACGGATATATATTATCCTTCTTTATTTAGAAAAACATTTAGTTTAAAAATTAGATCTAAAAAATTCGAGTTTTGATTGGAAAAAAAATTACAAAATGTTAGACAGAACTTCCTGTGTACTTTCGTTAAGGGAGGTGTGAACCCGAACTCTAGATTCGTTTCGATATAATTTTGTTTTAAAACATAGAAGCCATACGATTTCGTGGTCCGTTTGCAAAAATAGATAAAATTGAGCGTGGGATTTCTGGGTGTGTTCTGCCAAAGATACTAGAGTTTCCAACTGTATATTTGTTTAGATAGATTTTCATTTAAAGCTATAAAATTATACGTGTCCGAGGGTGTAAGGTGCCATAAGCAGTGTGGTTCAAATATTAATTAAGTAGGAAAATGTCTGATTTTATCAGTGATTTTAGTGGTATTTAAGAGTGTTGTTTTGGTAGCGAGGGACGTATAACTAGTAACACATATAAGAAATTTGTTAATATGTTTACCCAGTTATAATACGTCATTTTCGAAGCATCTTCAAATTTTGTACCTTAGCCTATTATCATATGAATTATGTGCAGAATAACTATATTCGTTAGATTTTATTGATTGGCATATTTTTTTAATTTCAATAAGCTTAAATTTTGTACTGTATTAAAGTTTTTACGTAAGATAATTTTTAAAAAATATTAAAACTTATTCGGGAATGTTTAAAGGATTCGGAAGTAAATATCTGACTTTGATTTTTGATAACCACTAACAAATACAGTACAGATTATAAACTTTGTAATAATATGAATAATAATAACATTTATATAAATTTACGGCGATCATATAAAACCAGTTTCATTAATAAAAATAATTTTTTTTTTGTTTTTGTTTTTTTTTAAGATTTATTAAAAAGCAATATTGTACAGAACAAAATTCTAAACTTATTTTCACCAAACAACTGCCAGATGAAAAACTTATCTCTTTGGTGTATTATTACTCAACCAATTATTCAAATGTAGAAGAAGAATTTTTTGAAACTACTCTTTTATAGATAATTTTATAAATTTATCAGATATTGATTTCGCGTGTACGAGATTTATAGCATTCAAAGTGTGATTAAATGCAATAAGAGTTCATAAATATTTATCAAATAGTTAAAATTATGGAAGCGCATCTAATTTAATGCATAACATGGACGTCGCAGTGATATGAGCTTCTGTTAAAAGTATCACAGTATCGCTTTCCGATAACGCAAATCCTAAACTATTTAAACATAATCTGAATTTCCATTATATGCATATAAAAAAAGAATTACGGTTCCAAATTTTCTCAAAACACATGCTAAAACTTATGCTTACGTTACAGGATATTGATGGATGATGCGTAAATGTAATTTTTTGATAAAGTAATAATTTGTGTAGTTAATCGAGTTCACATTTTAAAGTATTTACAAATTCCGCACTGCTTTAACTATCTTTTTTAAAAAGTTCTTCAGCTTGTTTAAAATTTTTCAAACAACTGTCAGTAAAATCAATAAATACCCAATATAAAATGTTTTCAAAATAATAAAAACCAAAAGAATCATTCTGTTTTAAAAATGAAAAACCATTTTTTTTTAACCACATCATTATTTTATATAATATTGTGAAATGATTTATGTCACTTTCTTTTGATACTTTTAATATCTCCTTTTAGAATATATTTAGAACTTATTTTATTATAATAAAAAATAGTAGGAGTGACACTTTCTTTGCTCTAGATTCTAAGAATAATACACTGATCATTCAGAAAAATGTAACTGAAAACTATGAATCGAAATTCTCATGGTACGGCTATAACCATGACTTAAAATATATATTTCTTATTTTTACCCGACTGCCAAGAAGGGTTATGTGTTTCACGCGTATCTGGGTAAGTGGATTTCTTTATACCCTCGAAACATCCCAACGGATGGATGGATTTTAATGAATGAGTTCACTATATATTCGACATAACCGTCCGATGTTTATAGGCTAGGTTTTGTTTTTATAAATTCAAAATGGCGGTAGAGGCGAAAAAAAAATTACGCACCCTATTGATTGTCATATCATTGGATAGGTCTTTCAAAATGAAGCCGATGTTTAATTGACTATATTACAGTCAGAAAATATATTAAATATTTAAATATTACAGAACCTGGAAGTTTGTACGTTGGATCTCTACCTTTACTGTAGCTCTAACCTTCATAATAGACATCTATAGAACTCATCAAAACAGTGTTTATAAATAGGAACTAAGAATTAAACACAACTTAAAAGTCATCCATACAAGTAAATAAAAAAAAATAGGTAAGTAATATAAAAAATAGCTTCATATTGATGAGAAATAATTAATTAGTTCTCTTTTTACGAAGTCGGCTTTTTTGAATTTTTAAATTTAATATATTTTATTATACAAGTAAGTCGCATTTAGTTCAGACTATACCATGTGCTTCAAAAGCTCAATTAAATTCGATGTTTGTACTGCCTCTACAAGCAAATTGCTTAAAAACACTTTTCACACCCTGCCACTCGGAAAATTATTAATGAGACATTCAATAGTTTCCACTATAAATATAACTTTTAATGACAAATTATAATATGGAATACCATGGAAAAGCTTTAAAGATACACATTTCTAACATCAAAAGAAACTAATAAAATGTCTGCATGAAACGCAGTATTATTTGAGAGACAGATTATCTATTTTTATTTCATTAAATATTTTTCGTAAATTTGTTTAATGCAAACTAATGATTTAAAAACTATTGTTGTAATAGATTTTTTTTTCTTTTTTGCCTCTAAAATGTGAAAGTCATATGTATTTTTTAATTTTATGTGTTAAAGATTTGTATAAATGATGCACTATTTTTCGTTAAAACATGACATTCTTCGGACTTTAATACGAACGTATTAGAAACTAAACATTGGATACTTATATCCTTATAATACAATTAAACCAATACTTATCTGAATATGCTTAAGATTTTTTTTTCTGCTGTCAAAAACAACATTTCTTTCAAAGAAAAATGTTGTTACCAAAAATATACGAACTTATTGCACTCGCATCATTCTGCATATTTGGTCTATTAAATCAAGATTTTACTTGTTACATGTAAACTTTACTGTAATATTTTAAATAATTACTATAGTAAAAACTATATGCTTTAAATATATATACACTGCTCAAAAAAAAAATTAGGGGAGCAAGCAAACAAGTGAAGAGAACAGTACAAGACAGCCATGTATGGGCATAAAATGGATAGTACACGTGTATCAATACGCAATACAGAAAAAAAAAAACGAAAAAAAAAAATAATGGAGCTTTTGTTCTTTGAAAAGATGGAAAGAACATGAAAAGGTGGTTTAGGGTAACAATTTGATTTCATGTAAAAGATAAAAAAAGTATTGTTTAGAAATTATGCACGATTTTTAATATGGCGTATGATCTCGTCGTGCAGCTATAACTGCCGCACACCTGTTTTCCATGGATGCGATGAGATTATCGATAAGACTTTGGGGAATACTGTTCCACTGTTCAAGAATTGCAATCTCCAAATCCCGGACAGTAAAAGGAGTCCTTGGTCTCGCAACAATGCGCCGTCTGAGTATATCTCAAACATGTTCGATCGGATTTGGGTCAGGAGAGGATGCTGGTCATTCCATACGCTGTATGTTTTAGCTTCAAGCATGTTTTCCGCAAGACGAACTGTATGAAGTCTGTTATTATCATGCATGGAAAAAAAGAAATCACTAATTGCTGCAACATAAAATACGACATGAGATCTCAGTATCTCGTCTGTATAACTTCGGACCGTCAAAGTACAATTCCGAATGATATGCAGGCCCGTACGTCCACCTGTGCTAATTCCAGGCCATAGCACCAACCCACCTCGTCTGTAATGTGATCTTTCACGAACGGATGTGGGATTATTTTGAGTGTCTCATTCTCTCCATGCCAAAAAACATCAAATGTCACATCAAGACTGAATCGGGACTCGTCTGTAAACAGAATTTGACTCCAATAGCGTTGCCTCCAAACTCGATGTTCAGTTGCCCACATTCTTTGGGCCGCACAGTTTCTCGAGATCAACGGAATACACAACACCAGCTTACGTGCATAGAGACCACCCTGATGAAACGTATTTCGGACTGCTTGGCTGGATACCCTTCGTCCTGTTGAAAAAGGACAACTGTATTTGCAGCAGAGTAGCACTGCCCATTCCGTCTCGACGAGCTGTTAACAGGATATATCGGTCATTAGTTTCTGTGGTAGCACATGGACGACCTTGCTCTTGTCGATATCTACCATTCCATGTGTCTTAAAATCGATTCCACACCATTGCATTGAAACTTCTTGCGACCCCCCAACACCGTCCGCAAAACTTCGTTGTGTTTCCCCATATTCAACCGTCCCGATAGCATTCCAAGCCATGGATTTCGTTAAATTGCATTCACATTTTCTCAAAACACAAGCTGAGAAATTGAATTTTACAACCTAGACAGTGGAACAGACGTTTCCGAAAAATCCCGATTTCTACACTTATCTCCCTTTTCTACTTTTTGACGCCATAAACTTTAATTTCCATGTGAAGTTTTTTTTTTATCTGTTTTCTACTACGCTTTAAATTCTGGATGTTTCATTTTACGTTACTTATCGGTGTAAATATTAGCGCAATTTTCTTAGGGGGTAGGATACCTTTGAACACGTTGAAAAATAAAAAAAAATACCACAATGTTCTAATCTTCAAAACTTGTGTAATAAGTCAAAACTAAAAATCAAACTTCATAAAAATATAAAGCTCATATTTATATTTATATTTAAAAAAATATATATACTTGTAATTTCATAAATAAATATTGAAATGATAATTAAAAATATATGACAATAAGAGAAAAAAACCTTGCGTGCATGATAAAATCTGAAATTATGCACATAAAGAGGAATAAATACATAATGCTGTTACCTTAATACTAAAAACAGAATACTTGTAAAAAATATTGACTAAATTTTTAAAAAAAAATTAACAAAAAATTAAAAAAAATAACTTAAAAAAATATTTTCAATGTAAAAACAAAAAATAAAATAAAATCTTACCTTTTTCTAGCTTAGGTTGTAAATAATATAATGATTATGTGGTGAAAAGTTTTTTTGATTGCCATGATAGTTTTTTAGTAACTCTGCGCGTAGTATCAAAATTCGTCATTTTGAATAACCGCAATGCAAAGTTTAATTATCCTATGTATAGTCCTAATATGTAGTCTTAATGAAACTGCCATAAATAGTAAACTAATGGGAATTTTTTTATGCGGTTTTTTGCATATTGTTCAGAAATGATTACGAAATCAAAATATGCATTAAAAATTCTTCGAAAATTTTGCAGGTTTAAAGGTATCCTACCCCCTTAAAACCATGTGCTCCCCTAATTGTTTACAGCAGTGTATATATAATGTAGAAATCAATAATTTGGGATTACTATGGCAAGAAAAAGTATTATCCTAACACCAAGACATTTTTATAGATTTATTTATATTCTACAGAATTTACTATCGTGTTAGATAATGAGATTTAACAAAGTATCAAAAATTAATCGGTGCTAATAACACGTGTTGTCGTGAAAAAAAGTGAACACCCCCTACAAACACCGAAACTAATTATAATAGAAGAAAGTTGCTGGTACCATACTTCTGAAAATAAAGTTTTCTTTTAAATGATGTATATAAATTCACTTAGTGGCCGTCTACAAATCAAAATTAGACCAAACTTTTTTTTTAAATAGCAACATCCAATTTTGAAAATATATTTTGAATCTCCTGGTCAAACTACGCCTATAAACGAAATTTCAAGTCATTTGGATGATACGTTTTTAAATTCTAAACGTTCAAAATGCAGAGCATCTAATGTAAAATTACATTTTCGTATTTTCATTAATATATCTCCTGAAAATATCATAATAATGTCATTATTTTTTGTTTGGTTATAATACCAAAAATCTAAAACATAAATAGATTGAATTTGTAATATTAAAATTTTTATAATATTAATTATGGATTAAGAAATTAATATCTGAAATAAATAAGAAATGCAACCTACAATGTTTTTGTTAGATTTATATTTATTATGTCCTACTTTATGCGAATTCTTAATTTAAATCTTTTCTTCCAAGTAGGTTTCCAATTATGAGTAAAAAACGTGAAAATGATGGTTTAAGGGGTCTTGTACCTTTTAAACGCGTCAAAAATTAACGAAAAGCTTCAAAGTTTGAATTAATCTATCTTCAAACGCTTTTTATGTATAAACATGAAATTTTGGATATTGATTAAACAGATTGTGCTTTGTAATACGCTACCTGTGATGAAGATGTCTTGCAAAGGTGGTTCATTTTTGCTTAG
The DNA here is from genome assembly GCA_963932465.1 of Maratus speciosus. Taxonomy (NCBI): domain Eukaryota; kingdom Metazoa; phylum Arthropoda; class Arachnida; order Araneae; family Salticidae; genus Maratus; species Maratus speciosus. The sequence continues at coordinate 186,880,279 of OZ010800.1, forward strand.
GTTCCATACTGAATACAAGCCTGAAAAATTAACTGTTACTTATTTTAAAAGGAAGGCAAGAAACTGCTAAGGTAAAAATTATCTAAAGGTCTTTATTGTCCACCGGGATCGTTTCGAACATAGTCGAAATTACACGGCTAAGGCCGATGTTGGAGAAGGGAGAAGAAAGTTACATTTTTTACGTTCACAGAATCAGATCTTAGAAGCAAGTGATGCAATTACATTTTCTTGAAAATGCTCGAGCGTTGGCAAGCGTACATACACAATTTCGCCAAATACATATACTATATGGCGAGATTAAAGAGAGAGAGAGACATGTGGTCAAAGTACAATAATTGAATTTGAATGGGGAATGTAAAAGATTAATAAGAAATATTTAACGCCAGATGATTACTTAGGAATTATAGCACATAAACCGCAAAAGAACATTCGATAGGGTTTGCCAAAGTTCTCATGGGATTGAAGCGGCCGAAGCGCCCGTTAATAAACAAAACAAAATAAAGACAGGATTAATAACTGAAATGACTAATATCTTACATCTGGACCAACGGCTAAAACTGTAGAAGTAATATGTCTGACTAATTTCTGCATATCATCAAAACTATGGCAGAAGGATGAAAATTAGAATCCAGTTGCTAGGCAAGAAGAGGAAATTATTTCTTTTCTTTAAAATGCAGTGCGCTGCGGTTAAAATATTAAAGAGACTGATAATTGAATGCTTAATTTATGAAGGGAAAGAGCACTAAAAACAGATTGAATCCGAATGCAGACTGATAATTAAATTTAAGAAGTAAAAAATGTAATTTTAAAGGGGGGGGGGGGGAGAGAAAAGGTCTTAATATTAATATGTGAAGGTAGGCACCTTCACATATATCTCCCCAACAGCCGAAAAAGAACGAAGTGAACCGCGAGAGAAAAAATTGACCCCATGTCTTCTCTAAAATACATTGCACATAAAGAAAAATTGTAATATTTTGTAGTGGGAACCCGGTGACCAACAGTTTATAAACATATACAGAAATACTAAATATGTAAAGAACAAATAAATCATGTCTCATATAAAAAGCATGCCTATAAGCATGACAAAGCAAGTGTGTACCAAAAACTTGCCAAAATCAAATATATTGAAAAAAAAATTATGAACTGCAGTTGAATATTTCTGGACAGCTGTTTTCTTAATATATTTTTTTACGTGTGCACACAGTTATCTTTTTTTAATTATTTCCAGAAGATTTTAATATATAAAATTGCTTGAACATTCACTTCAAGCAAGAGCAATTTCCACAATTGCAACAACAGTTGGTCATACTCCAACTTATAAAATTATTTTGAGACATGAACTGTATATAAAGACAAAACATTACATAATATTGTAAATATAAACATTGTTCATTTTCAGCACTATTTGTGACATTTCAAGTTTTTTAAAGGTGTTATAACTGGTAAAGGAGAGGAAGATGGGGGTAAATTATTTGTTAAAAGTTGAAAGTTGCCCTCGTTTTATCTTGTAACTAAAGACTTAATGTGTTTTACTGAGAACCTAATTTAACTAAAGTGTATTTCAAAACACATAGCACTCCTATAAGGTATAAACAAGAGGTAGTAAGAACTTTCCAGAGAAAGTACCCCTTAAAAAAAGTAAAAAATGTACATTAAATTTAATGAAATTTAATAAGCATTATACAACAGGTGACACAAAAGTATGTGTGTGTGTGTGAATGTAGTCATAAATAACACCGTTTGGTGTTACGACTGGTATATACCAGTAATAAACCACATGTGTCAATGAGCATAACAAAAACCAAAAAAATAATGCACACCTGTGTACTGAGGGATTGGAAAATCGTGCATAAGAAAACTACCTTATCACGTGAAATACCTTGAATAGCCAAGAAAGGTACCGAATGAAAAAAAAGGTAAAGTGTAATCCTGTAAAGTTTCCAAAAAAAATAAACCCTTTTTTTTTAAATATCTAGCATTAAAAAATAACAAACGTGTGCTAGTATACAAATGAACACTAGAAGTGTATCACAGTGACCTCAAGTGAAAAAAATATAACACTGAACCAAAGAAATGTATCAATGAAGTAAAATGCCTAAGTGTTTTGAAAATCAGTTGTAAAAACAGTGATAATTAGTCCCTGATGCACGCAAAGAATTGACAAAGCTATGAACTCGTGTAAGGTTTTTTTTCTATGAACTGACATAAACTATTAACTACTGTGTGTGTTAACTATGAACAAAAATTCTCTACATACACCAAGCACCAAACAGCAAAATGTAACTGAAGAGAAAAAGGTGTACCGTATTTAAAAAAAAAAAAAAAAAACGCTACCAAAGGGTTAAATTTAATTTTTTTACTGTGAATTCCATTAGATATTGCTGCATTCGTTAAAAAAAAAATATCTATTTATATCTACTCAAAACGCTGCAGTGTAAAATTGACAGGATCCATACCTTTAAGTTAAACAAACAAAAATAGGAATGTTATAGCAAAAGATACACTGTCCCTTGAAAAATATAGAAAAAGAAATGTTGTTCACCAAAAAAAAAAAAAAAAAAAAAAAAAAAAATCCTTAGAATTATGACACATGCGTGTGAAAAAAAAAATTCTCACCCGACACCCAGAGAGACTCATATTCAGTAAATAAATTTACGAGAAGAAAAATGAGAATAATGCAAAGGTTTTAGTTTTGCTGAATTTTGATGTATAGACCTTCTCTGTATTTATTAAAATTTAACACCTGGCCAAAATATTAAAAAACATTTACTAAGAAATTGCATACGATTAATATAGTGTAACCAGATACCTTACTGGATCTTCCACCTTCAAGTAAGAAGTATCTAATGAAAATGTTAAAAAAATGTTGCATGTTAAAAGTAAACAGATTCGAAATGTGTGTGTAGTTTAACATGTCATGTGACAGATAACTCCTTGAAACCTTAAAATCTTTGTACATAGACAAAGTGATGGTGTCATTGATATGTTATGACATTATGCAAACACACAAAATAAACAAAAACAACTCTGTTAAAATTAAAAAAATATATAAAAAAACTGATGTAATATTTTAATATTAAACCATGATGTAAAGTTTAAAAGATAGAAAAGTAACTGAAAAAAATTTGTATGTGTGCAGGGACGGGAAAAAAAGCAACCCCAAACTTATGAATTACGTGAAATAAAACTTATGAACAAGTGTGTACGCAAGCATACACAACGTATAAGTTAACACATGAACAAATTGTACAATTCCGCATGAACTACTTCTAATAAAGTCTCAATGAACTAACATTTTTATGCATTTTGCCAACAAAATATACGGACAGTATGTGTGTAATAACCCAAAACACTAACATACGAGTGAGATTCAATTACATACTTAATGAGTTAATCACCAAAATGTAATGAATAAGGGTTAATAAAGGCAATGAACTCCGTGTAATGTGTGAAAACTCTGGTTATACTCTAAACCAGCCACGATGAACTATATGTGTTATACTCAATGAACTACTTGTGAGAAAAAAAAAAAGAATACTGTCGAATAGATCGTAAGCAAAGTACAATGTGTAAAAGCAAATGAACAAAATATGTAAATCAACTCATGCACTAGTGTAATGTATGTGTATGAATGACCAAAATTGTATTCTAAATGAGCAAATTTGTGTCACACAGACAAAATACCCAATACATGAACTACTTGTATAGAAAAAAAGGAAAAAAGTTGCATAAATGGTTAACTAAGGGTTAAAAATTAAAATAAAGGTGTATCTGCCAAAGTTATTACTGTATCACGTTAAAAAGAAGTGTGCATAAAATGTACGAGTGCATGACAGATTGCATAACTCTACGCTAAAATGTAGCAGTTATGCCAAGCCAAACATGTTCCAAGTAAAGGGATGGAAAAGAGAAAAAAAAAAAACGAATAGCAAAATACCAAGCTTTATACCTTATGATATATGAGTGTATGTATCCGTCACAAGACACCTGTGAGATTTTAACTCACTAATTAAAAATATTAAAATATGAGAAAAATGCCAAAGAATTGGTTTAATGACTATATGTGAATAGCCTTTAAAAAATAATAATAAAGTGTACATAACATCTCACATTATGCATTGGAATAAATTTTATATAAACAACCCCTAAAGATATCAAATATCATGTCAGTTATAATAAAATACCTTATGTTATAAATAAAACAGAAACGAGTCACCAGCCGCACGTAAACAATGGCATTAAAGAGTACATAAACTGTATGTGTAAAAATGTGCACCTAATTAATTATCTCCTGCATAAATTTTAAGATGTATGTACAAACAATGTATAGGATTACATTATGAAAAAAAAATGTAAAAAAAAACGAAAGTAGAAAAAAAAATTACTGACAAGGCTACAACAATTACACAAACCTTAAAATAGTGTAAAACTATGTTTTTGTAAAAAAAAAATATCCACTAATGTTGAGAAAGTATGTAAAAAAAAGTACAAGCACACAGAATCATGACCATGTTTAACCAAGGTGAGTTTTATATAAATATTACCAAACAAGACCATATGAAGTGCAAATGTAAATATGTGTGTATGTGTAGTACCAGGTTAAACTTGAAATCATAAAAATGTGTACATGAGATTAAAAAAAATGATGAAGGGAAACATCTAACTTCACTATCTGCCCATAGTAAGCTAGAGTGGGGGGAAAAATCATGTACGGAGTATCAAATAATATGAGAGATACGTCATTATGCATTTAAAAAAAACTAAAAGAGAGCGCGAACGCCTTGTAAATTAATGTGAGGCATTGACCATTTGTATCATGTAAGTAACATATTCCACTTTTGAGAAAGTGGACGGCCGACCCACTTAGCCAAAACTGAAACATACACCTTTAATCATTGTGCTATTTCCGGATCATAGCGCAATGAAAAAAGCACTTACACAACACAGGAAACAATAATTAAAAATTAACCTCAAGAACATACTGATATCTAACACATGCATAAAATGTTTACGACTCACATTATAAAATTTTATAAAATAGAAATAGAACTGAAGAGGAAAAAGAGACTTTTTTTAATGAAATAATAAAAAAAATTAAGATATGATGACTCGCGCTATATTTTAAAACTAAGGAGCCTAATTTATGCTATAAAAATAAATTAATGAGACGTGAATAAATGTATAAAATCCGTGCAAACTGGAATCTGAAAGATGTATATAAATCAGAACAGTGTACTGTATGTACTGTATAGATGGCAAAAGGAATCTTCTCAAATCAGTAGCAACCAACTGGAAAAGATTAACCAATGAGCAAATTTAAATGTCATTATTGATCACTTCCTCTCTCCTTTTTTTATATGTCACTAGTTCTTATCCTTAAGTATAAAAATTGCAATACCTATATTTATAGTAATCTAGAGTATTAAAAGTTTCATATCTTATTGATATGGATGACTGACAAAACATATAATATACACATAAAAAAAAACATAAAATGTTATATATAAAAAGAAATTACCTGTAGGAAGTGCTACAACAAGAAACATATTAAGCACAATAAGTAAGAAAAAAAATCAATAATAATAATAATATCAGTACAGTATAAAATTAAGCCATTTCATTTCTTTTTTTTTTTACCTCTTTTTTTTTTTTATATCAGTCGGATAAACATTACATTATGCTCTGTGAGAGAAATCTTTATATTACCTTATTTATTTATTTTTTTTACAATATGCCCCTTTTTTTTATAACTAAATTTTCATTTTCATTATGAAAGCCTGCCTGATTACAACAGGATTGCTGAGTTTTAAAAACTACACAAACCAAAATAATAAAAACTTTGTCTGTGATCATAATATCTAACATTTTTATATAAAATGCAATGCGACACATATCAGTTGCAGACGCATAATATCTAAAAAGGGGAAATAAAAAAGAAATGCGACCAGCGCTAAGATGAAAGAATTAAGCGAGCACAAGCATATCGACAACCCTAGGCCAACAGAGATAAGAAAAACAGCATCTCATCTCAGGATTGCGACATTGTGTGACATTGCAAGATATATATATTGAATTAAATAAGAATCGGAAATGTGAAAAGAAAAAAAAATATTTTGGACAATCTTTTATCTAAATAAAAAAAAAAAAAAACTTTGAAACTGAACTGGATATGAAATGCATCCTTAGACATACAAAATCTTAGCATGTTACTAATAAAAATAAATGCTTAATTTTTAGTAAGAAGCCATCAAAACTAATATATATATAGATATATATTAAAAGAGCAATATAATCCAGTCATGAGGATATTTTTTATATTTTATTATTTATGGTAATTAATTCTCATAACTAAATCAACATTAACTGACTTATTATACCATTTTAATATCCACTGCACACAAAAAAGTAGATTTTTTTTTTTTTTTTTTTTTTTAATCAAGCACTGTCTACCCTGTATTATTCAGTAGATAACATAAAAGTATAAATCAACACTTACCATAAGACACTAGAATGAAAAGGCAAATTTAAAAAAAAATCTTTTTTTTTGTGAGTAAATAACTCTACACAAATATGTAATTTATATACAAAACACAATACCTTTTAAAACCTAGAAAAATGTAGCCAACTTTAATATATATATATATATCATCATTAAAAATTTAGTTAGCAGAAAATTTATTTTCATCACAGCGAAGAATTTTCTTTATCCACCAATAAATGTGTCTGTAAAAAATTTAAAATAAACACATACCTTTAATCTAATCTAAAAATGATTTTGATTTTTTTTTATCTATATTTATCAAAGTCTAGAAAAGTAATCTCACACAATATGATCTATATTTGAGAAATGGCTCTTCAAAAGTTAACTTTTCAAACACTTAAAACAAAATAAAACTTACCTTGAGCTAACAAGGAAATGTTATAAGTAACGACATAATAATGTAAGAAAATAATAACTGAATTCAAAACATATGTGTGGGTTTTTTTTGTGCAACAGCAGGAATACTGTTTTTTTTTTTTTATGTTTAGGTATATCTGCGTATAGTTGAATGTGGAGTTCACTTAAATATTCATTACTTATATTTTATCATTTTACTTTCCGTTCTAAGGAAACTGCTTGTTAACTGTCTTTCTTTGAACAAGTAACTTAAATAGTATTATTATTTTTTTAAGTTCCTTGAAATGCAATAGAATACATGTAGATCCATGAACACGCTTTCTTCATAGAGTTACTGGGGAAGGAGAAAAAAATTTCTTTAATGTAGAAGAAAAAATCATTTTAACTGTTTTGTTTCTTCTTCTTCTTTTTTTTTTTTTTATTTCGGCCGATACAAGACATAGTCCGGAGTATCTTAGAAATTCTGATCCAGCTGCGTAAATCAGCATAGGAGCAACAGAAGAGGAGAAGAAAAACAAAAACAGGCGATGGAGGATTTATGACTCATTCCGAAGGCGCTCACGTATTTTCGGTATCGGTAACTCTTTTTTTTATGCCGGTCGAAAGGATGGCGGTTATCTGCTAGTTGTGACGGAAGCTGACGGCATGAAGATAATTAAAAATGTCGGTCACTTATGCGTTTGCTGTATAGTGCTTTTCCGTGCACTTTCGCTGCTAATATTTTTGAACAGGCGTCTATTGGCGTGATGAACATTTCGGTTGAGAGTGCGTTCACACAGAAAGCAATGAGTATTCCTCAGATTGTCTGCAGGAAGTCCATAAATTTTTGATCTTTTTTTTTTTTTTTTTTTTTTTTTTTTTTTTTTTTTTTTTTTTTTTTTTTTTTAGTATCCACTGAGCCTAGCATGCAGAGCACTTTTTGACATTATTCTATAATCTTGAAATGTGACACGGCAAGGCGGAAAACAAGAATAGTTCAGTTCGAATAATAATCCAACATCAGGTAGTTTTGCAGCAGTCACAGTTTATTTTTTTTTAAATGGAATTCACAGTTTTTTTTTGTAGTAGTCCAAGGTAATGATGTACGCAGAATGAAAAGTATATATATATATATATATATATATATATATATCACGTGCTTCCCTTCTCCAAAATGTAATTCGGCATGCCGGCTATATGCACCACATTTTTGTGATGAAGATGTCTTGCACAGGTGGTTCATTTTTGCTTAGGTTCCATACTGAATACAAGGCTGAAAAATTAACTGTTACTTATTTTAAAAGGAAGCCTAGAAACTGCTAAGGTAGAAATTATCTAAAGGTCTTTATTGTCCATCGGGATCGTTTCGAACATAGCCGAATTTACACGGCTAAGGCCGATGTTGGAGAAGGGAGCAGAAAGTTACATTTTTTACGTTCACAGAATCAGATCTTAGAAGCAAGTGATGCAATTACATTTTCTCGAAAATGCTGTAGTGTTGGCAAGCGTACATACAGAGTTTCGCAAAATACATATACTATATGGCGAGATTAAAGAGAGAGAGACATGCGGTCAAAGTACAATAATTGAAATTGAATGGGGAATGTAAAAGATTAATAAGAAATATTTAACGCCAGATGGTTACTTGGGAATTATAGCACATAAACCGCAAAAGAACATTCGATAGGGTTTGCCAAAGTTCTCATGGGATTGAAGCGGCCGAAGCGCTCGTTAATAAACAAAACAAAATAAAGACAGGATTAATAACTGAAATGACCAATATCTTACATCTGGACCAACGGCTAAAAATGTAGAAGTAATATGTCTGACTAATTTCTGCATATCATCAAAACTAAGGCAGAAGGATGAAAATTAGAATCCAGTTGCTAGGCGAGAAGAGAAAATTATTTCTTTTCTTTAAAATGCAGTGCGCTGCGGTTAAAATATTAAAGAGACTGAGAATTGAATGCTTAATTTATGAATGGAAAGAGCACTAAAAACAGATTGAATCCAAATGCAGACAGATAATTAAATTTATGAATTAAAAAAATGTAATTTTAAAGGGGGGAAAGAGAAAAGGTCTTAATATTAATATGTGAAGGTAGGCGCCTTCACACTACCATTAGAAATTTATTAGCCTTTTACAGAATTTGTGTATTGTTGAAATCATAACAGCTCTTTTTTTTTACTCTAGAAGTCATTGCGCGCATGATATCTTGAGAAAGTATGTATGGATTTTCATGAAATTTGGTAAAGATACTAAACAAATATGTGCGTTTAAAATGAACTACTTTTAAGTATTTACAATGGTAATATTTTTAATTATGACTACTTTTATTCATTAAAAATACAAAATTTTTATTTTTTTTTACAAAAATATTTTTTATATACTTAATGAAATAATTTTGGCCTAAGAGTAGTTCATTTTAAGCACACGTATATGTTTAGTATCTTTACCAAATTTCATGAAAATCTATACATACTATCTAAAGATCTCAAGCGCGCAAAGACTTATGGACTAAAAAAAAGAGCTATTTCGATTTCAACAATACACAAATTATGTAAAAGTCTAATAAATTTCTAATAGTAGCCTATTACAAAGCACAATCTGTTTAATCAATACACAAAATTTCATGTTTATACATAAAAATATTTTGAAGATAGACTAATTCAAACTTTGAATTTTTTCGTTATTTTTCTTTGCTTTTAAAAGGTACAAGGCCCCTTAAGGGGCCCTCTATGATTTCCAGTAAAGCATGATTTGAAGAAAGTGTATTTTACTCATTTTATTGAAAAATTTGGGCTGGCAATAGTCGAAACATATTAAGAGAGTGAAATGTTCATATTGGCTTGAAATGACACAATAAAAGAAGTGGCATAGTCATTCTCTAACATTTTAATTTATTCAGTACCGAACTTAAATTTGGATACAGACCCTAGAATTTGCTCATTTTAAAATAATTATTTTCTCGGAAACCAATCGTTCGGATTTCATGAAAATTTAGATTTCGACTAATCGAAGTGCGTAGAATATATGTATGGCGTCAAACTTGGGTATTAATAGTGAAAAAAAGATTGGGTTCGTTTTGATATGTAGATGGCACCCTAAGCAAATTTTTAATGCATAATTTATAAGTAGACTTTATTTCCAACCGTTTGGGAACAGAAATTTTCATCTATTATAATTAGTTGCAAAGTTAGTTGTGTTTACGTTTTTCCCACGACTGTACAATATATGTAAAATGTACATATATTTTTTTTTTCACTGCTGAAAATGAAATGTCGAATGGCGACAAGGCGATATATAATGATATAAAGCAGATAAATTTAAAAAAAAAAATGAAACAAAAAAATATCTAGAGGTTTTGTTAATGAAACGACTTTTTGGTGATTTTTATCTCTTGCTTCTTTGTTAATTTTGGGTCAAGTATTATTTCATATTTTAAAAATTGCATTAACGATTCTCTATGTTATGATTATGCTGAATTTATTATTTTTTATTCAGAATATAAAAATTCCTGAATTGTTTTAAGGTAAAATAAAAGATCTTTCAAAGTTCTGGCATGGTTAGCTTAAAACTGAAACTTTGATTCTATTTTTATACAAAATGCTTTAACAAACTCGCAGCGGTAGTTTTATCTCATGAAACAACTAATTTAAAAGTAAAAAATCATACGAGTTCAACATGTAGTACAAGAAACTTGTTTTAGGCTGTGCTGTCAGAAAAAGATATCTCTTGCAGATAATCAAAACTATTGATACCTACCGATTTAGGAACATATTGGACGTCATCAGATTTTTTTTTTTTTTTTTTTTTTTGTACGTAAGTAAAACCTATTGTACTAAGACAGTTTCATTGGTTTGATTATTTTCTAAAATTTATTTATAAAATGTACTTTAAGATTAGATTATGTGATTTATGACTAGATACAGAATTTACCATGCCAATAACACAGATAATGTACAACAAGTCAAAATTAAATTAAAAAAAAAAAATCAAAAAACCCGACTGCGTAAAAAGTGAACTAATTAATTATTTCTTATCAATGATAAAATATTTTTTATATTACTTCTCTCTTTTTTTATTTACTTGTATTGATGACTTTTAAGTTATGTTTAATTCTTAGTTCCTATCTATGAACACTGTTTTGACGATGTTTATAGATTCTACGAAAGTTAGAGTTGCAGTACAGCTAGAGATCCTAACTCCACAACTTCCAGGTTTTGTAATATTTAAACGGCGCTTCTGACTGTAAAATAGTCAATGAAACATCGTCTTCATTTTGAAAGACCTATCCAATGATATGCCACTAAATATGGTGCGCAAAAATGTCATCTTTTCCGCCATTTTGAGTTTATAAGAATCAAAACCTATTTTATAACCATCAGACAGTTAAAGCGAATCGATAGAGACCTCATTTACTAAAATCCATCCAGCCGTTGGGATGTTTTGTAGGGTAGAAAGAAATCCACATACCCAGATACGCGTGAAACACATAACGCTTCTTGGCAGTTGGGTAAAATATTAATAACTTTCAACAATGATGTAATTCAAATGTTCATTGTTGGAAAATCGTATGTAGATGTAAAAGAATTAAATTCCAGAAAAGGGACGTACAGTATTGAGACGTTTTGTCACTGAAAGGTGGTTTCATTCTTTTTAATTCTTGCTTCTACATTACATTTTTGTCCAGCATTGTTGCATAAGAAATAAAAGAAAAAATTAACGATTCTCTATTTATTTTTGTAATTCAATATTTATTTTTATTTACAAAAAATAAAAATAAAAATACTGAATGTTTTGAAAATAAGATAAAATATCTCTTAAATTTCAGGCATTGAAAAAACAAATTTATAATTTTATTTTTATCTTTCCGGTTTTTTAAATTTTTCAAGCAAAAATATGAGTTTTTAGGTTGCTAACAATTCTCAATGAAACATTTTCAGCCGCATAACTGAATCTATACATGCAATAATTTCAATCTAACATTATTAGTTCCAATTTTAATAATAATGATGTTAATTTAACATGTTTGCCTGTGAAACGTGTATGTCGATCATGCAAATGAATAGGGGAGAGTATCCATTTTTCGGCCGCTGCTTTAAATGGACCGTTGGCATTCTACTGTTAATTTCAGAAAGAGGCGCCATCTACCGCTGAAATCCAACTCATCAAAATGACGTCATTTCTTTTTAGATGAAGCATCCACTTACCACGTGCTATTTTCATACAATTTTAATAATTCTAAAATTATCTGTTTTGATCTATTTTTTTCCTACTAAACGACAGTGAATAAATTTAAATTAAGGTAAGTTGTTTTGTTTTCATATACACATGCAACTTCATTTATTTATTGCGCATATTTTTCACGCGAATTTGTTTGATTTCGTTCTTGTTTTTAGTCTTTATATTATCTGTTTTTTTTTTAAATGTCGCAGCCTTTTGTAAACTTTTTTAATAACCTTAACAACGTTAACTTTTTAATTTTTATAACCGCCATAACTTTTTTTAAAAATTAAAAAAAAATTAAGTTACTTAAATTTGACTAGATATACGACCATAAATTTTAGAAGTAAGTAATGAATTTCAGCTGTACAATTTGTACGCAATTTTTTTTATTTTTTAATATATTATAATGGAAAGCAGATTTTCCAATTTATTTTTCTATAACTGGATCAATTGGAAATAATATCATAAGACAAAACGCAATTTTTCACCTTAATTCAACATAAAATATATAATGGGAACATTAAAAACGTCCACAATCTTACTTAAAAGGCGAGTAATGCAATGAAAAAGATGTTATAAGTTTAAAATATACATTTTATTTAAAACTTCTTAGTACTTTCAAGTCTTCCAGGCTCATGATAAAAGAATATCTTAATAACTAAATGTTGTTTATTTATACAAATAGGTCACATTGTTTTGAAAACGAGAGAGCCAATATTAAAACCTTTGTTAGAACACCATGTAAGTGCAACATACTTCTATAGATGTATTCAATCAATCTAAATTTCATTCTAATACAAGCACTTAAACACTTTATATCAAACTGTTTTTTAAGTGATATTAAATTCTTCTCAAAAAAAATAAATCTTGCAACGAATAAAATTTGGAATTATTATGCTTACATGACTGTAGCATTAATGGGACGCATTATTGAGAGCCATATTGGCTCTAAATTTTATCCTCTTATGTTAAAGATATAGGAAACGAAAGAGTGTTAGTTAAAAGTTAGTAAGAAGTGTTAGTTGTGAAGAAATTGTCCTACAAAAAGGCCGCAGCTACTAATCCCCCCCCCCCCAAAAAAAAGCCAAAGACTCATTAGAAAAGTTATCTTCCTTGCTAAATTCAGTTAAATCAAAGTACACAGGCAGCCAAAAACAGTTGCGTTAACATCTTCACCATATAAAATAAACCTTGAAATGAAAAAAAAAAAAAAAAAAAAAAAAAAAAAATCGGCAAAATGAAAGCTCTCATTGTACAAAAGCAATTGGAACATCAAATTTTAAAAAATAGGTGTAATGCAATTGGAAAGAAAATGATGGAAAGGAAGAAATACAAACATAATGTAAATAAAAATTCTGTTGCAAAAAAGGTCTAATGATTCAGAATCTATAAAGAAAAATCAAGACAGTAATGATTGGTGTTACCTAATTTGTGAGAAAAATAAAATAGCAGGAATGATTCAGTGTTCAGATACAGTGCCAAATACAGTTCCCTGTTTGTGCGCTAGAAATAAAAAAAAAATGAATACACGAAATTCATGTGTAAGCTTTGCATCACTTCTTACATGATAATCAAAGAACTGGGAATCAGTTCCGTAATTTGTATTCTTAATTACCGATAACTTTGATTTATATTTTGAATACATTTTGATTTAAAACTATTACTTCTATTTTCAGATATTTGGTTTTATTATATTTCATTTCTGTTATTTTGTTTGATTGGTTCATTAGACGCAAACATTACTTTTAATGAAATAGTTATATCCCCTAGTTATTGATACAACCTGATATTGTTTGGTCCAATTTAGCAGACTGGGGGTCCAACTTAGGCGGCAATTTGCAGAAATTAGATCACTTTTGATATTTTTTTTTTAATTAAAATAAAACTTAAGATTTTCAAAAAGAAATTGATCTAAAGATTTAATTAGTTAGTACATGAATACATTGGCGCCCTGTAGTGATGTTTTGCAGATATTCCAAAAATTTAGTGAGGTATACCTGAAAATAAGTGAAGTCGTCCAAATTCGGCTACTCTCCCCTATTTGAGAATTCATAGCATCCCCAAAACCGATATTCAGTATTTATAAAACCGATTATTATACCTTAAAAATACTATAGTAGAAAATATGGATCATGTTTGCCTCTGAAAGTTTTATCTTGATCTTGCAAATGATTATTTGAGAATTCACAGCATCCCAAAAACTGATATTCAAGTTTTAGAAAATTGATTATTATACCATAAAAATACTATAATCGAAAGCATATCCGAAAATTACTGGTCACAAAAGAAACATTTGTTTCTAAACATGCTTCCTTAAATCATAAAAATCTATTCATTTCTGCGTATTTCTGGGCTATTGCTTTTTAGAACAGTAGCTAAAAAGGAATTGAACTTCAAAAGATCCGATTTCTATATATTTTGCTCTCGAAATTGATTATTCAACATTAGCGAAGTGTTGATCCGTTGACTCACAAGGAATTAAATGAAGATTATCACACAATTTGATGTAGTATGTAATAATTTTATTGAGTTTTGTATAGAAAGTGTTTAGGAAAATTTTACATTTTTGAATTTTGAAAATCATGACATTTCTGTGGTTGTTTGATAGTTATCCTGTGGTGATGGAATAAGCTGCTAATAAAAAAACTGATTGACTATATTTATGGAGAAATAACATTGACTTTTGTTTTTAAGTTGTCTGCTATCTTAATACGATTTTATTGTGATGGAGGTACCCACACTGGTCTCTACAGAAACAACATTTATTTATTGCGTTTTCCTCATGAATATGCCGCTCTTAAAATCTGATCCAATATCGCTTATTTTAACCTAATCCATCATTGTCGCAAGTGGGGAAGTTGCTACGTCATCTAAATTGGAGTATTTCTGCTACATATAGTGATTAATTAATGCAAAGTGTCAGAATCCATGGAACATGTAAGAAGATACTGTATATAATGTATATATACGTTGTGTCCGCTCTCAACAATGTCTAAGGAATAATTCTAAACCTTAAGTCATAGATATATAGTTACAATTAAAAAAAAAAAAAAAAAAAAAACATTGGACGAGGTAAAAATTTAATTGAAAGTCGTTTGGATCAATAAAAACATTTCTTTAAAAGTTAGAAAATTTATTTTTTATAAATTTGACCCTTGTCCTATAAGTGATAATTAGTAAAACTTTCCTGTTCAATAAAAAGAAAGACAAAAAAAGTCCTGTTCATCAATTACTAAAGCTGACCGAGTTATGAAATTTTGAAATTCATGACTTATTCCACTTCTCTTTCCCTGATTCCTTTTAACAAAAATTATGTTGTTTTATAAGATTTTATTTAAGATACAACGATCGTATCTATGCCTTTCAAGATCAAAATTTGTTATCGAACATTAACTCACTTTCAAATATCCGACTGATGTTAAATTTTAAACACTGATATCATACGAAAATAATGTAATAATATTATGATTTTCGTTGCTTATCATTTATCGTTATTTTACAGGATAACACCCGAAAATTCGGATAGATTAGCGCCAAAAAGTTTAAGAATTTTTTTAGATTAGGTAAATCTAATAGCATTTTAAAATATGTGTCATTTTGTAATGACTTTTCCTCATTTTATTTAAGAAATATTCTGTTATTTCTCCCCTCTTACATTTTTAGTACAAGTTATATATTTTGCATTGATATGTCAAAATGATTATGCTCATAGGTTTCAAATTTATATTGTAATTTTAATTTTAATCTCAACTACTTTATAATATATGTGACGATTATTTATATTACTATTAAATTTGTGAATGACCCCTATTTAGCAGCAAAAAAATGTGCTTTAAATTTAAATTATTACTCGGTTTTTCCTATCCTGATTTTACATTACTCTCAATTCCTGAACTAAACAAAAAGATTCCATCTTGATATCTACAAACTCAAAGAGATGTGACCGTTTAAATAATTCCTGAGGTTTCAAGGGATCAGACACAAACTGAAATGCCTGTATATCAAGAAACAATGTTACTGTAAGGTGTCCGGGAAACATTTATTTATTTTTTAATTATATATAGAGTTAGAATTCTGAATTTTTTTTTTAATGGTTAACGATAAAATTTGTAAACAGAATCCCGTCAAACTACACCATTAAAAAAATTTTTTTTTCAAAAAATTCACAGTAATTTAAAATTATTATATAACTCGAAATACTGTTTGTCGAACTGATTTTTTTTTTCTTTTAATTAAACATAAATATAAAAGTTTTAATTTTGATTCAGAATTTTAAACATATATATTAATTTTAAAATATTTAAAATATTTAAAATAGCAATAAAAATGATGCAACATATTTTAAATAAATGATATTTTCCAAAGTAAATGTTTTTTACAAATTTGCCGAATTAAAATTTAAGTAAAATATTTGAAAGAGATGTATCCCAAATTTGAAACATTTATCTTTTACGGTTATTGACGTATATAAATTGAATATGAGAGATGGTTAAAAAAAAAAAAAAAAAAAAAAAAAAAAAAAAAAAAAAAAAAAAAAAAAAAACCTATGATGCAAAAAAAGTGCATTTTAAAGTTTTAAACAATGATTGACTCCTAACAGAGCGTTTAAATGCTTTTTAAAAGATATCGTGAGTAACTCGTTCCTGTAGCTTCAATTTCTGATTTAGTTTAATTTTTTCCATTATCAGCTTCTTCTTTTTTTTTTTTTTTTTTTTTTTTTTTTTTTTACAGTTTAAATGTGTCAGTTCATTTAAACAAGACTTTTCTAACATGATTCGCGATTTCGAGTCTTTTCATAGTTTTAGTCCTGACAACTTCTCTTGGAATAGGTAAGTCTTGTTATGGATTAAGTCTTTTAGCCTGCTTGTTGTTTAAGCCACATGATTAATATCTGTACCTGATTACTAAACTATCGTGATAAAAAACGACAAATTTTATATTATCATTTTTTAATGCTAAATAAACTGTTCTCTTTCGAACCAAACTATCGCTATACTTGTATCATAAGTTTTTTCACAGATATTCTGTTTTACAACATTGTAAGTCACATATTGCCTAGCACAGTTGTCTTCTTTAATTTCTTCTCATAAAATTTAAGTGAAATGTGACTTTCGATAATTCGGCTCCCGGGTGCAGACATTAAATTTGTTAAACGCATACCCTAATCTCTCCTACAAATCTTCTATACAGCCAAAGTAAAAAAAAAAAAGTTTATTAAATATATAAATATCTTTTATGCACTTTATGTTTCAGGTAATAGATGGATTTATTCATATGATGCGAAAGAAAACTATTTTCAAGGGCAGTGCTTAATTTTAACTTAATTTTAACTTAATTTTATTTTTCATTATCTAGACAGGAGTGTGCATATTTTAGATTTTTGCACTGACCGAAATGTGTACAAAAAATTCCCATTCTTCTTAATATACAATTAAGATTATTTTTAGGAATACTATATACAAATTTATAAGAAACTTTTACAGTATAATTTAGATTACTGTGTGTTCACATGACTACACTCATGTCCAAAATTAAGGTCACAAACATAAAATCTGTGAAAACTGATGAACTATGCACTATGTTGCCACAAAATGTGTCACAGTGGTATATTATAATGGGATAAAGAATATAGCAACATAAAAATATGGAAAACATTTTAATTGTGAATTAAGAAACATGGTATATCAAAAACTGCTAAATAATGAATCAGATATAAAGAATTTATCTCGGGAAAAGTCTGTCTAATATGGAGTGTGACCACCGTGCACTGTTATACAAGCCTCACAACGAGATCTTATACTGTTTATTAGGGTGTCAATAAATGTTTGTGGTAACAAAGCCCATTCATCCAAAAGCGCGGCTTTTAACTCCTGGGGGGTCCTATGAGGGGAATTACATTGTGAATTGGCTCTTCCTAGATCATCCCAAACATGTTCAATAGGATTGAGGTCCGAATACCTCGAAGGCCAATTCATATGGCGAATATTTTCTTCTCCAAGAAAATAATCAACAATGTGAGCTCTTTGTGGCTTCAAATTATCATCCATAAACATTAAGTTCGGGCATATAGAACCGAAGAACAATCTCACATAGGCTCAAGGACATCATCCTTAAAGCCCAGAGTCCAATCTTGTGTGTCCCTTTCACTGCATCCAATAGGAGAGCCCGGCTGTTGTGGAGTCGAAGGCATTAGTCTTGGACACCACAAGAATGGGGACGTTTTCGTTTTAGTGATGAGTCAAGATTCACCATGCATAGTGATTCTCACCGAATCTTCATCCGGGGAGAATGTGGAGCTCGCTATCATCCCTCTTACGTAAAAATAATGGACAGATATGGTGACAAAGGAATTCTTGTCTGGGCCGGCAAATGTTGGGGAATCGTACAACCACTTCACGTCTTCGATGCAGGTACTATCAACGCACATCGCTATAGGGATGAGTTCCTTGAAGCCAATATGAAGTTGTTCCGTTGTGCTGTAGTCCCGAACTTCATGTTTATGGAAGATAATGCGAAGTCACACAGAGCTCACATTTTTGATGATTTTCTTGAAGAAGTGAATATTCGCCATATGAATTCACCCTCGAGGTTTCCGGACCTCAGTCCTATTGAACATGTTTAAAATGGTGTAGGAAGAGCCATTGCACAGCGTAACACCCCTCCCAGGACCCACGAGGAATTAAAAGCCGCGCTTTTGGAAGAATGAGCTTTGTTGCCACAAACATTTATTTACACCCTCATAAACAGTATGAGAGCTCGTTGTGAGGCTTGTACAGCAGTACACGGTGGTCACAACCCATATTAGACAGACTTTTCCCGAGAGAAATACTTTATCTCTGATTCATGATTTAACACTTTTTGATGTACCCTGTTTCTTAATTCACAAATAAAATATTTTCCATATTGCTATGTTGCTATATTTTTTCTCCCACTGAAATATACCTCAGTGCCAAATTTCGCGGCAGCACAGTAAATTGTTCATAAGTTTTCGCGGATTTTATGTTTGTGACCTTAATTTTGGACATGAGTGTAGATGCCAAACGTCCCACTAATCCTCTGTAATATGTAGATTAATTTGAACCGGTTAACCACTTTAAAACCAGAATTTTTTTAATAAATTTTTGACTTAATTTAAAGGTTTTAAGTCGAATTTCTTTAATTGAATTTCTTAAAAGTGTTTCTGGTTCGTATTAAAACCTTGGTTAAAATAACCATACTTCCCCAATAGCAAGAAATATCGGCTAAATTTCGACCTAATACCAGAATTGTCGGCAAATGATGAGTAGTCGAATGGAGAGCTTCACATAATATCGTCTGAACAAAATCTAGCGATTTATCTAGAAAATGTCGTGAGAAAACGTCGGCAGGATATTGTATTATTACTACAAGTCAATTAATTGGTCTTTATTCTTATGCATGTAATCGGCCGGCAATCGGGAAGTAATGAAAAATGAATATTTTTACTGAGGTTTTATTGTTTGTTTCCACTGTATAGATATCCCCTGCAGTGATGAGGGGATGTGTGTCATGTGAATAAACTGTCCAATGCCCTACAATATCTTATCTCCCTCCCGCTCAAAATGCGTTTTCACGTTTCAAGGACATCATTTCTAAATGGACAATCGAAAGAATATCAGGGAAAAAAATGCTTTCGAAGAAATGTTCTTTGGTGAAAATACATTATTATTTATAAATCAGTAAACTTAAATCTCTTAAAAACTTACAGATAGCAGGACAATTAGTGTAAGACTAAACTAACAATTTAAAAGCGTTTGTTTGTTCTTCAATTCTTTTTTTCAATAATAACGTGTAGACATTCATACTTAAAATTATACTTAATAAAATTATTAGAGATATTTGCTGTTTTGTTGATTTAGATAATTAAATTAAAAATTATAAGATCTGAAATTTAGATTATATCAGATAATATCTGAAATTTAGACTATTACAACAAACTATTTGCTCTAAATGTATTTTCTTAGTTATGAATTAGAAATTTTTGATTTAAAAATTAATTTATTTAGAAATAGTTCAGGTAAACTTATTGTATAAATTATAATGAAGTTGACCATCTTTTTTTCCCCAAAAAAGTAAAAAAAAAAAATTTTTATACCTTTTAAAAGTTTTAAAAAATGTCTGAACATTTTTTAATTAAAATTATTATTAGATAAATAAATTGAAAATTATAAGATATAAAATTTAGATTATATCAGAAATTTAGACTATTACAACAACAAACTATTTCTTCTGACTGTATTTGTTGGTTTTGGGGGCACACAGAGTTAGCAGAATAGCTCGACATAAACATTTATTAACACTAACACGAAGACAAAAATATATACATAGCTTAAGTGCGACTAAGCACTGACATGTTTTTAACAGAACTAAATAATCTCGCTCGCAGAGCGGATTTGTAGAAACGTCACTGTACGCGCATGCGCTGAAAGAAAAGGGTAAGATAAATGGACGTTGTATTCCAACAGTATTTTCTTAATTATGAATTAGAAATTTCTGATTTAAAAATTAATTTATTTAGAAATAGTTCAGATAATGTTATTGTATAAATTATAAAGAAGTTGATCATCCTTTTCCCCTCTAGATAGTGAGGAATTTAATTTTATACACTTAAAAAGTAAAAAAAAAAAGATGACTGGACAATTTTTTTATTAAAATAATTATCAGATGAATAAATTGAAAATTATAAGATCTGAAATTTTGATTATATCAGGGTAATATCTGAAATTTAAACTATTACAACAACAAACTATTTGCTCTAAATGATTGTTTCTTAGTTGTGAATTAGAAATTTCTGATTTAAAAATTAATTTATTTAAAAATAATTCAGATAATGTATTGTATAAATTATAAATAAGTTTATTATCTTTTTTTTTCCAAATAGTGATAAATTTAATTTTATACCTTTTTAAAAGTTAAAAAAATGACTGAACAATTTTTTTAATTAAAATAGTTATTGGATAAATAAATTGAAAATTATAAAATCTGAAATTTAAATTATATCAGGATAATATCTGAAGAATATTTATTTTAGTTTTCTAATAATTTTATTTTTTATAGACTATTACAACAACAAAATATTTGCTCCAAATGTATTTTCTTAGTTACGAATTAGAAATTTCTGATAAAAAAATTAATTTATTTGGGGGAAAAAATCAGATAACGTTATTGTATAAATTATAAAGAAGTTGATCTTCTTTTTTTTTTTCTCCAGATAGTGATAAATTTCATTTTATAGCTTTTAAAAGTAAAAGAAAAAAATGACTGAAATTTTCTTTAAATTAAAATAATTATTTAGATATTGAAAAAAAAATGAATTTTTTCCATACATAACCAAAATTTAATGAGACGCTTTAAATGATGGAATTTTCAAAGCTAGGACGCAATGTTAAATGAGAATATTTTACATTGTAAGATGCAAAAATTATCAAATTAAAATGTATCAAAGATCGTTTTAATTCAAACAATAAATATTGTTAGACGGAAATATTTTCCGCTATAAAATACAAAAATGTTTTCATATCTAGGGCGTAATTAATTAAAAGGTAAGACATTATGTTTAATTTAAATTCTAAATATTGCTGATCTTGGGATGAATATTACAGTTAATTATTCTTTGTAAGATACAATAATATTTGTATATCAACAGTGCGAGTCACTTATAAGCAAGAACATAATTTTTAAGTTAAATGTGATTTTATTTGTATCTTACAATAGAAAATTAATTGTAATTTTAATTGTAATTTTAATTGTAAAATCATTTAACAACAATACTTTCACTTTAAACAAAACAAGATTTATTACATTTCAGTTAGTTACATCCTCTTTATGGGAATGTTTTTGCATCTTATAGGGGAAAATATTCCCAATTAACAATATTTATTTTTTGAATTAAAACGAAATGTTTTACGTTGTAAATACTATTTTTTCATCGTACAAATTCTTCCATTCGATATGATTAGCTAATCGGCAAAAGATCATATGATATTGAAATGTACTCAGTAAAAGATTACCAAGTGACCAAATTATCGAAAACTAATACGCAAAGGCTTCAAAACCGACACAGTTGTAGTCGGGAGGCGATGCTTGAAGGGTGATTTGCCTTACGGACAAGAAGTCATATCTGCCGACCCCAGAAAATGAGATCGCCAGGACGAAATATAGTCGAGTTAGGACTTTCGGCGGAAGTTCGGCCAAGGATTATTTGCTGTTTGAGTTATAACGGAAGATTAGTGGGAGCTTGGCATCTATTAAACAAATATGCAGTAGCAACATTCATACTCTTAGACTATTACATTCGAATAAAGAATTGTTTTTAAAAATAATATAGTTTGGAATAAATAAAAAGTAGGTTTAAAAACATAACTTTTGAAACTGTATAGCAAAAAGTAGATTTTTGAAAATATTTCTGTGTAATTTTTAAAAATATATTTCCAATGATTCCGTTAATAGAAGTTTCGATATCGCTATTATTTTTTTACAAAACTTATTGCCTGGTCGACCCGTCCTAAGTGCAATAAAGACACGGACCGACGCTGCCTGCTGGCCCGGCAGTGCCGATTACAGGCCTGCCGCAAGCTTGGGCTCATGCAGACCTCTAGCAAGTTTCACAAGCAAGTTTAACGTAAAAATCTATACGCTGTTATTTTACATCTAAAAGTTAAGGCAATGCCTTAGATCAACTTTTAATAATGTATAAATTTATGGTCAATCCAATACTTGCATTTCAAATGAACTGATAACGCGTCACTCAGAGGTATGCTTAAGTGATGTAGGTCACGATATTTTGGATTTTAATATCTCTGTGAATTTTAAAGATATTAAGATTGATTTTTTTTTTTGCTTTATGCAGGAATGGATAAGGGAAATTTTGCTAATTGGAAATTTTATCCTACGGGGGCCGTGTAAAAATTTAATTTTTGTATTTTCTCAAATACACCCTCCATGGAGTATCAACTTATCTCATCAAAATGTGCATCTTTTTTATGAAACTTTGCAACTGGAAGAATGTGCCTAGGGGCAATATTTAAGAAGATAGCCTATTGTTTCGATATTTATGAATCACACTATATAAAAAAGAAAGTTAATTTATTCTGTAAAGCTACAGTAAAATGGAGTGACGGAAAAAAAATGTTTAAAAATGGTAAAGAAAGGTGTTTGAAAATATCTATAGTATCCACTAATATATATATATATATATATATAAGTATATATAAATGGGAAAGTCCTTTTAAGTATTACTTATAATAGGTAAATAGAAAGAGTGGGAAGTACTATAAAGGACTTGAAAGCAGGAAAGCAGCAGTCTTAATCCTGTCAGAGGCTGTGGTATATTTTTGAAACCATTTAATTTTAATTCTCAAACGCCGCGATCCACCAGAATTTTGCTAAGATCCTTTCCATTTAATATATATGTGAAATATAGCCTTTTTATTATTTCTAAATATTTGTTTTTCGCATATTCCGGTGCCAGTCATTTACTTGAAAATACTAGTACAAGTACTAATTGAACTCTGAAAGGGAGAGATAAAATATTTTAATGATACGTAAAGTGTTCATGTGGCTGCAAAAGAACATAGCATTGATTGAAAAACTTTTGAAAGGTATGTAGACAAATTTCACGAGGATGAATACTGTGAGATGAAACCAAACAACGTGACAACTAAAGTTGTCAGGTCGAGTGTCACAAAAAGTAAGACAAGGATACAAAAAAAGGACAGCGGCTGCTAAATCCGGACATAATAATGCATGAAACTATATGAAAACTGAACCTCTCTCTAACGAAATACTGTCTTAAATATTAAAATTTCATTTTCTCTGCTTTACAATTATACCTGTACAGACAAAATCATGTTTAAAACATTTTTTTTTCTCTGATTTGCAATTTCGTCTAAACAGATCTGCTTAAGCATCCTATTTTCAAAAATATTTTTCATAATAATTAAAGCACGTAGCATAATGTTTTTTTATTTTTTTTTAAACTCTTTTTATTTCTCTTCACAAATATTTCAATATAAAACAAAGTGGCTCAACCCTCCCATATGTGGAAGCCATGACCCATTATTTTCTCATAGATAAAATAAATCATATTTAATTTTTTTTATATATTACACATACGTAGCAATTTTATTTTGATAACTGATGGTATAACGAATAAAAAGATACATAAAACTTTATTATACGTTCAAGAATTAAAAAATTAAAAATCATTTTGTAATAGGGTCAACCATCCCAAGTCTCCCCTATACATTTCATATATTTGATAAATTTAAATTCTTTTATAAATGATGCGTCGTGGTAAAAGAGTTTCTTTAAAAAAAATAATAATGAAGATTAAAAATATCATTTAAGTGATTTTTATTTAATAACATTTATAGAAATATTCCAGGACATTTCCTGAGTGCAAAATGATTAAACGAAACAAATTAAAGGGTAGAAAAAAATCATTTCGCAATAGATCTTTCAAAATACAGTTACTTTAATGGGAATTATTTTCTTAAGAAGCATATATTTGCTTTTGCATTTTATACTGTTCTCTTTCATTATTGTGGCTTTTAATTAAGGTTTTCTAAGGTATTAACAAATGAAGGAAGTATTGAAAAACAAACATTACTGCATTAATGATAGCAATAGATCTACCTTTTACTGAAGAAATAATTAAGATTTTTTTTTCTTGGAAATTAATAAGGTTTTACTTCTAATAAGAGGGGTATTGAAGGAAATGCATTTTATTGAGCAAAGCCATTAACTAAATCGTATTTATATATATATGTTTTTGTTATAAATAATTAAATATAATGGTAATAAAATATAAAAATAAAGTAGTAATAGTGACATTAAAAAATCATTATCAACTTTAATTTTCTTTTCATTTAAACGGAAAGTTGCGGTATTAAAGAAATATTATGTAAAATTAGCAATTTTTTAAAAAAATAAACGGTCAAGTGCGAGTATTACTCGCGTACAGAGGGTTCCGTACAAAAATATATGAATTAATAAGTGTATTATTAAAAAAATACAGTTGCAAAAAGAATAATAAGACTTTGTAAAAACTATACAACATAGGGTTGGGTATAGCTGTATAGTATACAAAGTGCAAAGAAAAGTCCCTTTAACCTGAAAATACTTGCGCACGGAGAGACCTACAGCTATAGAACTGAGGTAACGATACATTAAGCGACTACGGCCGACCTAATGCAAACGACAGCAGCAACCCTATTGGCGAAATTAGGAAGATAGCCATTGCAAATCGAAAATGATAAGAGGTAGAACACATTTTCCACTTAGAAAGTTTTAGAGCATCAATTAATTAGTACGAACCTACATTTGGTTCACACGGATAAGATAAATCGTCGCCTGCATACCCAAAAATGTTCGAAATCGATGAGCGATGATTCTACTTTGCCTATTCACATTCCGGAAATGTAGCAGTGCACAATTGAATATTGTGA
Source organism: Maratus speciosus (assembly GCA_963932465.1). NCBI lineage: Eukaryota > Metazoa > Arthropoda > Arachnida > Araneae > Salticidae > Maratus > Maratus speciosus. Next base: position 186,905,852 of record OZ010800.1, read on the forward strand.
AGTTGTACTGTTCTGTAATGTCTGTAACGATTTAATTTCCAATGCATTTTAAATTTTAGAATAACCCTTTCAGGACCAGAAGAATTCAGTTCGTAAACTTATGAAATAATTGACTGACACCAGAATATTCAAACGAATTTCTCAGAAAACAAAAGCCCGCTAATTTGCACTTTCATTACAAAAGCAAAATTTTATTAATATATTCTTGGTGCCATTTGTCAGTTTTGGAATTAAAATTAGGTGATTAGACCGGCTAGCCACCACCCTTGAAAGGGTTAAATCTATGTACTCGTATTGAAGAGGCTTGCAATAGACGTTCCATGTTGTGAAATGGGCATGCAGAATTACTTTTATGAATACGAACGTATATCGTGAGCAATGGCGAACTTTTCGAACATACTGAATATTAACTTTTTATCATTGTGTTTTTTTGTGTGTGATGTTATCAAAATGGATAGAGATAAGTACGTCTTTATAGCAGAAACTGTGCGTATTTTTTCGTACTTCTGACTATTCCGTTCAAACTTTTACACAAAATGGAGTACATCGATTTCGGACATTTTTGGGTAAACAGTTAAAGATTTATCTTATCCTTGTAAACCAAATGTCGTATTCTATTAATTAACTGATTCTCTAAAACTTTCTAACTGGAAATTTTGCTCAATCTCTTTTCGTTTGCGATTTGCAGTGGATATCTTCCAAATTTCGCCAATAGGGGGTGCTGCTGTTGCTTTCATTGAATCGGGCGTAGTCGCTTTACTATACCGCTACCTCACTTGCACAGCTGTAGCTCTCTCCGTTTACAAGTATTTTCAGTTTAAAGGGACTTTCCTTTGCACCCTATATACTAGAAAAATATAAATTGATATACCATGAAAATTCAAAGATATATGCAACCTAAATAGTAGCAAATATAGCTATTCTGTAAATTTGTTTTCCGTGGTTTTTAGTTAACCTTTAAATACATAGTAGGTTTATTGAGAGAGCCACTCAATGGAAACTAGTCGCGATTCCCATATAATTTATGTGATTAATTCTCATTAAATTAGTCCTTTTTAACAATTTGACGTTTATTGCTTTAATACTGCTACTGGGCATTGCATTACATAAATATATCCTTAAATTTTGTTATCTAGGCTTCGAAAGCTGATGGAGCATCGAGTACGCCGTCCCTGTCATCAAGTATGTCCAAACCGTCCGTGTATTTAAGGATTAATATCTCGGCTAATTACCGACGATTTTTTTCGAAAATTATGATAAACATTGCTTTTATACTTCTGCTACGATAGGTACCTCCAGCTCGACTCAACACTTTTGCTGAAGCCCGTAAATCGAAATTTGAGTGTAACGGAAAAATGCTATTTTCTCAAAAACTATGCGACCTACCCTCATAGCATGCATGGTCACAGTGACGTCATTGTGACGTCACTGTAAGTCACTGTGGTCACATCACATCTGTGACCAAAATGCCACCACTCAGTGATGTCACATTGTGACTGAAATGTGAACTTCTTAGAAAACTTAAAAAAATTACAAAAATTATTAAAAACATGTTATTTACTGTAAAAAATATTTTTCTGCCGGATTAAAAATTTTTTTAAACCGTGGTCCAAGTTGCCTCTGTGCCTCTAACCAAAACTTTTTATTTTCATATAACATAAAATGTAATTAATTCATCAGCGACACAAAAAGATTTCCTAATTATGCGAATTTCATATTATTAAAAAAATGTTTTAGGTAAACAGACCTCGACTTATCTTTTATAAAGATTTTTGTAAATGATCATCTGTTATACTAGAAGTTTCTAAAAGAGTAGTCGAAACATTTATGTGGTTTCAAACTGAAAACTTTCTATTACAGTTAAGTCTGCAGCTTTTAATGAGCACGCAGAAAGCGTCTTCAAAGTTTAGTCATATATGCATTCTTGCTTTATAATTTTCATTCAAGTCATTTTTTTTCTCTTAGTGTTTCACTATTTTAAATAACTTTTTTTTTTTAATTCTACTTCTTTCAGACGTTTAAAATAAAATTGACATTTTCCGAATATAAAATTAATGTACAAAATTTAGGCAAAGCCCATGACATAATTAATTATTCATATTTTATTTTTTGTTTTCAAAATATATCTTTAAAAATTATTTTACAAGATGTCTTATTCTACAGAAAATTAATATTAAGATAATGACAGATTGACGAAGAAAAACTCATCTCTTCTAGATAATCTTGTTGTATTTTTTAAGAAGATATTTTGTATATATTACCTGTGATACAAATTTTACTTTTAAAAAAAGGAGGGGTCATCATTATTACCATTAAATTAATTTATACACATTTTGGAAAATTAAGCAATATTTTATCTAGTAAACTCTAATTATGGATAATATTATTATTATAATTTACGTAAATGAAACTTTACAAATCAATAAAACTGATAAAAATAAAAGGTGAAATACAATAAAACATTTTCAAACAGGAAATTGAATTAGGGACAATTTGATAAGATTATTACGCATTTAATTTCCTTCCAAAACTGTTGTATAGAAAAACAAATAAAACCGAAAAAACATCTGCTTCGAACTTCGAAACTTAAAAATCGTCTGCATCTGCACTATTTCAGTTGTTAGGACTCACCGCAGAATAACGGATAAAAGTAACAGTGAAGCTTTTTAGAATAAACGCGGGAAGTTGTGTGGACACTGGACGGCATAGACGTGTTGACACGGATTTAAAAAGTGAAACAAGAACGTTCTCAGGATCCAAGTTAGTTCAGCTAATAAAATATAAACCCGAGAAAATTACGGTAGCTTTGACTTGTTGAAGATGATTCAATTCATTGCTATGGTACTTATTATCGGATTTAATTGGTTCCCCAAAATCAAAGTATCACGTACAACGTCAATGAAATTAGGTATGTAAAAATACTATTTTCCCTGTTTGCTTTTTTTTAACCGCAACAATTTTAGTTAGCTTCTCATAAACATGCTGTAGAGCATAAATATTTCACTACATTTATTTTTTATTTTGTTGAAATATCTAAAATATTATTTTCCCTGTTTGCTTTTTTTTTAAATTTCAATGATTTTAGTTATCTTCTAATGAACATGTTATAGAACACAAATATTTCATTACAATTATTTTTTATTTTATTAAAATAGCTAACTTCCTTTTCAACAGCTTTGATCAGATTATTAAAATTAGTGATTTAAATTGCATTTTAATCTGGTTTATTTTCTTATTTAAATATTTGGTTAAAACCACATGGTGTCATAAATATGAAAGTATATGGACAAGTATTATAATCAGTCATTAATATAATTAATAAAAATTTAAAGATAATTAAATTATTTAAAGAAAAAGTCTTTTTATGGAATAAAATTATTGGCAAACATAATTTTTTAATTTTGTATTAAGTGATGGTCTTAAACAATTTGCATTGCATGTTTTTATTTTAAAAAATTGCATCTGCTCAGAAGAGGAATTTAGAAAAAATAAGACACAACGGAAACGTATACTACTGAGATCGTAGATATATAATGTTAAGAAAAAAAAATGATTATTTAATGTATTATTCAACCTGAGGAATGTTTTAAAATCTATAAAGAAATAGTCATAGCGGGTGAAAGTTTTCAGTTGTTAAACATTCTTACTGAAATGTTTTCAAAGTGAACTAGAAGTCTGTTGGCAAATGAAAATATAGAAGTTAAATACGCAACAAATAGAAGTTAAATAGTATAATAAATACGCTGATAAATCAGTAAGTGTTTAAATATGATTTTACTTTAAAAATAACGCAAATACTTGAAAGGTATGAATCTAAAATGTAACAATCATCTTTTATTATTTACTTTTTTTTCTGGATAATTTTATCATTTTATCTCCTGAATGATTTTATCGAGAAGAATTTCAAAGTATCGATATTATACACTCTTTATAAACAGCGTGATTAAAATGGATTTCTTATTTATAATTACCATAATCTTGTAAATAAAATATTAATAATAATAATGAACCTATGTGTGGCTCTATTTTGTGTTTATGGGCTGAATTTTTATACTTTATTTACATTAAAAAGTAGTTAACCATTTGATACTGTGTTCATTATTTTGTTTTATTGTGTCATATAAAAATAAATATGATTATTTGTATTTCTAATACAATATATACAGTAGAGCGCCGATTGTCCGAATAAGTCGGGACCGACCCTAGTTCGGATAAACAAAAGTTCGGATAAATGGGCAGACAGTTTAAGGGATGCTCCTGACTATTCTAAAACCTTCACACTTTATCTAGGTTTAGGACTGACAGCACCAGTTAGTACTGGAGTGCTTAAAAATTGTTTTTTTTTTTTTTATTGTTTTTTGTTTACTTTTTTCTTTTTTTTTTCTTTTTATCATTTTCTAAACTTCAGTGATTATAATTTAAGCAAAAAATAAATTGGAAGTTAGGTGGGTTTTTTTTTTTTTTTCTGTTTTAGAGAGAGAAATATTTGGATAATTGGAAATTCGGTTAAAAAGAATTCTTTGAGAGAAATATGCTGTTCGGATAATGGAAGTTCGGTTAATTGGAGTTCCGATAATCGGCATTCTACTGTATTTATAACACTTTCACCGGACTTTATTCTAAAAATTTCGTTGTAGATTCTAATCTGTTTGTACTATTTATGATAATATCAGAGTTATAGATGTCATGCAACATATATCCAGCCAGATAGATCTTTGGCAAAACATAAAAACTTTCACATTAGACGCAAAATAGAGTAGCTGCGGTGCTGTGTATTATAAACAATAAGGTATTATTGTTTTAAAAAATCATAGGTAGTAAGAGTTATTTTTATAATATATAATTTCATAAATAAAAATGTAATTTTGGCAATCAATTATTAAAGTTATTTTTTAATAATCAAAAAGTTGTTTTATATATGGATTTTACTTCAAGCAAACCCTGATGTAAAATAAATTAACCCTTTGTATCACCGTTCTATGCATACCTAAAAGTTTTACTTACTTTTACAGTGAGCATAAAAATACGATTTTATTTATTGCTGCTATCTTCCAACATAACGATTATTGCCGAAATTGTTCCTAGAATTCTCAACATAATGATACTGGTGATACTCGGTTAATTTTCTATACCAAAGCTGTATTTTTCATTTGAGTAGTTTCAAATGGTTATTGCTAAAATGTACTTCGGAAATTTTGTAATGCGTAATTGTTTGTGGCATAAAAGACGTAAACAATACATATATAATGACTATATGGCACATGATGAGCGTTTCGAGTGTATATATATATATATGTGTGTATATAACGCATGCATAAACTTCACAATGATCTTAGCAATGTCGTTACTGCAATTTTTGCATAATCAAATTTATAGGGGCCTCTATAACAAAGAAGTTTCCTATTTTCTCAGCCCCAACTTGTTTGAATTACAATCATATATATATATATATATTATGGTAATTAATATCATAAAACATATAAAATTTAATTACTTAATATCGGCATTTCTTTTTATCTTTCATTTTTTTTATTATAAATGTTGTGTAATCGAAAAAAATTCAACTTCACCAGTGACTTCGAGTTTGTAATGCGTATTAAATGAAATAAATTATTTTCATTCAGTATTTTCTATAGTTTAAAGAATATAAAAAGTACTGTATATATTATAAAATATTATATTTTCAACACAAATTTTATTTTGATAAAGATTTGAAAATTTAAACAAATTGTTTCTTTGGTAATTTTAATGCTTTTAACAAATAGCTAATTTTGAAAAAAAAAATGTGATATATCGATCATTCAGTTGTCTTCAATATTCTCATTTATTGCAATAGAAAAGAAAGGTGCAACAAAAATTGAAGTCTGCGGGGCATTGCATTTTGATTCAATAAAATTCTTTTGGTATACCCTTGTTATAGCGGCCCCCAAGTTTTAATTGCGATGTATCGCCGAAGTATATTAACGTTATAGATGTAAATGATTTTACAACATGCATAATTATGACTATGTGTGACATGCATACGTGTTTACAACTGTACAAGTATGTCATAGTGTGACTTCACAACATTGCCGCTAGTCACATATTCGTCACAACGTTAATGACAAAATTGTCACAATGTGACTTCAAAGCAGTGTCGCTGTCGTCACAGAATCATCACAGTGTTAAAGACAATTTCGCCACAAATGACAGATATTTCACAAACTGATCTCAATGTGACTTTGAAGCATTGTCACATTCGTCACAAATTCGTCACAAAGTTAATACCAAAATAGTCACAAATGACACACTCTTCACAAATTTGTCACACCGTGACTTCACAAAGTCGTCACAATGTGACGTCACAAAAGAGCTCTAAAACGGCCATAACGACCTCACATTCTAGTCACAGTGACTTCACATCGACGTCACGTGACGTCACATCGACGGTCACAATGTCACAGCGTGACTTCACAACGACGTCGACGTGACGTCACCATGCCTTACGGGTAGGATAATCGCTATAATTTTCCTGTAAGGTTTAAATTAATATCTACTACCTCTAATTTTTTCATAATTTTGTTTCAATAGATTAGGAATTAGATGGAGGAAACATATTTTTGCACTACATTTTCCACCATAATTTTGAAAATATTATACCTAAAATTAAATTATATTTTTGATTTCAGCGATACGATAGCTTTCAAACGATACCCCACACAATATACAAAGAAAATATTTTTTTTTCAAGTAAATTAATTAGCCCCTCTACATTTTTCCTAAATATATTTATGAATATTTATTAATCTGTAAATATGTGGGTCAATAGTCTTTATTACTTCCCCCAATTTGAACTTTTCACGTTGCATATTTTGCGAGTAAAAAAGCTGTGACAGACAGACAGACACAGGAGTGATCTGATAATGGTTGCGTTTTTACTTTTTAAGTACGGAACCCTAAAAACCGTTTAATTGTTATCCAAATTGTTCCAGCACGTACCATTTTTCCGAGAAACAGTTTTATAAAAATAACAAATAATGAAGGATTGTTATATTATTTTGCAAAGGTAGATACAATTGAAATCATGAAAAAAGTGCTTTCACTGCTTTAGATATCAAAGTGATAAAATATAGCATGGAAATCTATTTTTTTTACACTTGTATCGTTCCTTTTTCTTTTTATGCCCCCCCCCCCCCCCACACACACCTTTTTGTGTCCGAAATTACTATTTGTTATCCACTAATATATGAAAAATGTACTTTTTATAGCTTTATATTTTTTATGAATAAATTTTCACTAATTTTGTGAATTTAGAGAGAAAAAAAAATGAACCACTAAGCGTACTATACATTCAAATATGTTTCATTCTATCGAAATATTACTCTTTGTACTATATAATTAAAAAAATAAAAACGTTATATAGAATAGTTTAATTTTATTGAAGATAATTTTGTAATTTCTAGTATAAAAAATCCCGAAAAGTTCCATTAATTATAATTATTTTATTTTAAATTACTGAAATTTAGAATGACATTTTTATTGAGTTTTGAAGATTAATAATATTAGTGAAACTGTGAAAGAACTGAAACTGTGAATTAGTGAAACTGTGAAAGAATGAAAATTAGAAAATTGAAGTACATTTCGTTTTTAATTGTATTAAATGTTACAATAACGAAAAGAACCTCATTATATTTTACTATTCTGTGAATAAATGCATTAATTACACTATGCATAAAACTGCGAAAATGTTCCAACTAGCACATTTTTTATGTTTTAAATGAAATACTTTTTCAATTAAAGAACTGTGTAATGGAAACCGCATTATTACATTTATAATATAGATTTCTTTTCAATCTATTGGGATTTAAAAAAACACATACATGCATTAATTACACTTCCTGCAAAAATCTTCCTAAAAGCATATATTTCAGGTAATAATTGAAATACGTTTCAAATTAAAGTACTATGTAAGACAACCTAGAATTTTTATTATAATATAATTTTAAATTTTCTAATTTTTGAATCTAATCTTTTGAATCTATTTGGATTAAAATCCTATTTATACAATTTGAGAATAAATTTCAACAAGTGAGAATAAAAAAAAATGGAGTTGAAATGTGATCGTATACTACTGGGAAATGACTCATATTTTTATTTGACATTTTTATAAAGAATGATAATGTAAAATATTTTGAGGCATGAATTCTGTTTTTTTTTTCTTTAAACATTTCAATAAATTATTATTTTTAAAAATTTAAATCCACTGACAAATCAAGTTTCAAATGAATTGATGTAGTGTATTACTTATTTATCTGTTTATTTATTGTTTTATCAAATACTTTCAACGTTATATAATATGTGAATTCCATAGCTAAAATATGAAAAACTTTTTTGTAAAAGAATCTGGCAAAATATTTATAGTTAAAATCACATTGTGTAAAAACAAATTAATTTAAAATTGTGTAATTTAAAATTAATAAATGTTTTATAGGGAACTTCTGCTTTTAAAAAGAGACAAAATTCATTTTGTATGTTTGAAGTACCATTAATGTTTTATGCGTGCTATATTGAAGTTTTATACTTAATATTTGATATTATTATTCTAATTTCCTATTTATATTTTTAGTCTTGCAATTTTTTTTTTACATTTAAGACTAGGGAAAAAGTAACCTAGTTTTCCACTAAGGGAACATATTTCGATAATATAGCTTTTCTGCCTCTCCGTCTGACTGCCTGTTCGTGCTCTAACACGCGTAAATATAGTCAGATTGCCCTTAAATTGGTATATGTTATTGGCGTTTACACTGTAAAACAAATTCCGTAAAATTACAAGTTTTCCTAGGAAACTGGGATTCCTAGAGCATTATATGTAACGAGAACAACAAAAATTCATGTTATAGATGCACTTTTTCGCCGAAAAAAAAATCTGTAAGGTTACTAAGAATATTTTAGGAAACTGGGATGCCTAGAACTTTTCAAGTAACTGCAACCAGGGTTACAGAAAAAAAAATAGTAAGATTACTGTAATTTTAGAAGATTCATTTGTAAAGCTTACAGACTTCTGTAGCTTTACAAAAACTAGTTTTGCAGATTTAGAGCTTTCTAAGTGCGTTTGTAATTATATAAATACGTAGCACCTATAGTCGCCGCTCAGTCCGTCTGTCCGTCCGTCCGTCCGTCCGCATATAACAGAGCAAAAACTACCCAACCGAATAATCTGAAATTTCAAATACATAATTGTTGCAAAATTTGGTCAAGCCGTTTCAAATTTTATGAAAATCGGCTGTATAGTTTAATTACAGGGACTGTCAAAATTTTTCCGTTACATTACGGTGGGAAAAAATTACTGCAAGTGCATTTTAATGATGTTTCAGACTATGCAGTTATAACGTGCAAAATAATATACATTCAGTACAATATCGGGTGCAAAACATAATTATAAACTAGTTATAGTACGAACGCACCTCATTTGCCACGTTTGACGAGCAATTTCCAACTTGTTTTGTACAGTTACAGATGAAAGTTTAGTAATCATGTAATTTTATATCTGATGAACTACAGATTTGTTTTATTATGTACTATGACTAGTTCGATATTGAAAATGAAGTGTGTAGTATTTATGGTTCATTTTAAAGAGCGTTAAGCTCGAATCCGCGACGTCGTCCGATGGCTTCAGAGACCTGAGCCCAACCCTTCACGCATTCGCTGACTTTAATTTAATAATCTTGCTAGTTGAGAAATAGCGGATCCATCGAAATCTGCAGGGGTTTCAGAAAAGACTACCCGGCGTACAGAGAATAGGTTAAATCGATGTTTCATTGGTTTAACTTTTTTAAACTGAATACTTTTACATGGAATGTATTTTTTATTTTTAGATTATCAACTACCAACATCGAAAAGAATTTTTTCTAAAGGTATCATTTATGTATTAGAATAAAGCCAAAATCTTACTAAAAACGTTTTCTTTTTTTGTATTAGCCGAATTTCGGCTGTTAAACCCTAGAAAAATTATCAAAAACCTTAATTTTTGTACCACATTTTTTGTTACAATAACTTCTGTGTTTATGTATTTAGATGCATTTCATATCTGTTAATCTTGCGTTTTGTTTTATTTTACTTATTTATTTTCAATCAGTCTAAATCAATAAATAAAGTTAAAAAAAAACTTTAGATATTGATAATTAATTTTTAAAAATACCCAAGCAATCAGTAATATGAGATGAAGGTTTCAAATAAGCAGCTTTTGTAAGTACTTTTACTCTAAATATTTGACGATGCTGAAATTGAAACAGTACAATGTTTAAAAGTTAATCTGTTTCCAATAAAACAATATTTAGTGTCCAGCCCGTTGCCAACGTCCATACGACAATAACTGTGGGACACATATTTGCTTTATAATACAGATGCTGATTATTTTGTTGTTAGGAATGAAAACGTTTCACCAGCTTCTTAGAGAGTGTTATAATGTAATAGTGTAATATAAAAAAAAATCTTTACGTTCAATTCTTTTTTTTTTTTTTTTTGTATTTTTAAGTATTATTTTCCCTTTAAATTTTTTCTTCATTTTGGAGGATAGCGTTTTCATTGTTTTCCGCATATGGTAATGTGATAGCAACAGATCTCGCATAATTTTATACATAAAAAATATTAATATTTTTTTTATATAAACTTTGTTTTTATAATTTTAACATTCATTATATTTCTTAGTATTTATTATCATTTTTAAATGTCCTTGATTTTTATTTTGGACAATATTATCCCTACACCCTTCCTTTTCGCATTCACGTGACTTAAAAAGACAAACGCATGGATTAATATTTAACATAAAAAGTACTGAATCGGAAACGAATGCGGCAGTTTTAAAATGTAGGAAATATAGAAAAGTTTGAAAAGAAGAATCCGAAAACATGAAACATTAATATGGAAATTAATATCGAAAAAAAAATATTTTTTTAAATAGTAAGTAGTAAATTTTCTTGTTGTTTTTTTAACTCTGCTGACTCCGGGGTCTCTTACACACATTTTATTCGGTCGGCGCCACTTTAAAAAAAGTTTCCTTCAAGTACACAGTTTCAAAAACGCTGATTAAATAAAGCAAATTTTATTTTCGTTTATTACTGGTGCCTTTTTTTTTTTTTTTTTTTTTTTTTTTTTTTGCAAAGAAAAATTATGTCGCGTCAGACGCGACAAAGGAGTGCAAAGGGTTAAACACAAGGTTAGAGAGGAAATGGTATCCCGAATAAGGTGAAATAGTTTTCTATTCTTTTTTTTTCTCTTTCCGGGGACAGAAGCAACATTTTCAAATTGCAGCAAATGCGGAAAATTAATAACTGACTCAAATCGAGGTGCTGTATATTTATTCAAATAGTAAATATAAATATTTTATTAATTAAAATATACATTTGGCACCTGGAAGGTAGATCGAAAATTTGCCTGTTTTTTGTTGTTGTTTTGTATCCCTATGGAAGAACCAAAAATTACGATTTCAGCGATCGCTAAAACAGAGCGCTCCGCATTCATCTGAGTGACAATTAGGATGAATGACAATTAGGATGATCCGCGGAATGAAGAATCGAGCGATTTATATGTTCATTACTGTTTTTAATTAATATTTCAGCTTATTATATAAAACAAATCTGAGCATCCGTTTAATCAGGCCCCGTTTCCATCTATCCTCATCAAAATTTTCAGACCTCTACGGGGACAAAGTTTCCCTAAGTTTTGCTGATATACTCCCACATAGAGACACACCTTTCTTTCATCAATACTAGGGGATTTAACCCGTACTTCTGGCTTCAGAATATCAAGGAAAACAATGTTTCATATTGATGTTTTTTTTTTTTTTTTTTTAGCTTTCCCACTATTAACACCAAAACTATGTTTTATTAGAAAGGTATCAATTTTGCATTTCAACGAAGTTTCCCATTAAGTGCCACCACTCCCAATGCGGGAACAACAATTTTTATTTTTTTTTCTCAAAATATTTTCAAACTATTTACAAAATATATGTTTTTTAAAGAAGTTAGTAGTATGGAGTGTGTTATATATTTTTTTTCAGAATGATATTTTTCATTTTTTTATTATTTTCTTATTTTCTAAAAAAGATAGTTTTTGGTTGTCCGACTATCCGGAATAAAATTAGTAAAAAGAAGAAAATAAATTCTTCGGTAAATAAAATTACAGTAAAGATTTACAGCCAACATTTCAACTGACAATACATTCCAAACCCGAAGTAAATAAATAGGTTTAAAGCTTTTTTATAACGGTTTCTTTGGAATATTCCCACAGCAGGAGCATTGGCGGTTTCTAGTAGCATTTTCGCTACTTTGTCTGCAAGCGACGTTTCCATAAAGAAAGAAATCTGCTCCGAGGTACAAAGCAACCAGTGAAACTTTTCGATAAAAATAGGTGATTTTTAGACTCTATTGCTATTAGGTACAAGAATTATTAATTGTGTTTAACCCTTTCAGGGACAAAGTACACCAATTGTTAAAATGATGAAATGATTGAATGACACCAAGTTTTACGAACAAATTTGTTTCAAAATACAGACAAGCTTTTTCATTATGTGCATTTTAAAAGCAAAATTCTACTTCAAAATTCTTGAGCCACTGTGACGTTTGGTTCTTAAAATAAGCCTTTTTATATTGATTAATTTAGAGCATGACTCTATTTTAGGCCGACATTTATTTGTATATTATTTGAAAAAAATCAGAATCTCATTGAAAAATATTAGAGTTACTAAAATGCATAGATAATCCCTTAAAATAAGAAAAGTCATAAGGTTGATGTTTATAAGTTTTAAAAATTGGAAAAAAGGTCATAAAAAATAGAGTTTTGCCTGGTTTGAAATATAAGAGATAGAAAGTACATGATTTCACTATGAGTGAATGTAAATTATTACTAAAACATTAAAAAAGAGAATTTTTGCAATTCCTTGTAACAAGAAATTTATGTATAAAAAAAGATATAAAATTGTATTTTTAGCAGCTACTTTTGAAACGGAGTCTTCCATTTGCAGATTGACAAGTGATGTAAAAAAATATTTTCTTCAATTGCTTATTGTGTAATATTACACTAAATGCTCTACCAGTGAGACTCTTGCTGATTAACTTTTAAATACAAACAACATGCCTCCTATTAAAAAGATAATAAAGAAAATATCCTTTTTCTAAAAAAAAAAATCTGATTTGCATAATATGATAATAATAGCGTGAAAAGTATTTAACCCTAGAATGCTACCCTTTAAAAAGCTTACGGGAATGCTAACCCTTCGTCTCCCAGACGAAAAGTAGGTGGGCGTGCTTAAAATCAAATTTAAAAGCTAGTTAGAATCAAATAATACTTATTGTAGATGACTTTATCGCACTCGATCTTCAAGTAAGCAATAAAGTATGATTTATTCATTTTCAAAGAAATATTTTTGCATAATAGCGTGATGTCACCACAGATTGCTCATGAACACGTTAGACACATGTTGCACGTCATTCTGCGCAAATTGTAACGGTAAAATGCACAATTTTTCTGTTTTTTACATTCAGATTGTCTGTGTTGTTGAATGTTCATATCCAATTTCAAAATTTTCCTTATAATTTCCCTTGTTAATCAGGGAATAGTTCATATGTTGAAACCCTTCTTCATCCAGGGAGCAAGAAGATTTTTACTTAGCTTTGTTGCGAACTTCTTTCTGGATAATCTTTTTTCGGATTTTAGAGCAATGTTATGCACTTATATAGCATGTGCATGCACTAATCTGATATTTTCCACACACTGAAACTCACAAACTTGCCATCGGCGTGTTTTCTTACTACATGGCATGTTATTACACATTTGATCAAATGTCTCTGAGGCTTCTTTTCTGGAATTATAAAACTCTATCATTTCTGTTTTTCTACGTTCTTTATTAACATTTGGATTTTCGTTGAAACTAGACAGAAGAATAAAACACTTATTTCATTAGTATAATATAATAATAATAGACTTGTTGCATGACTCAAAAAAATTCCGAATATTTCTAGACCATTCACTTATTTGATACACTGAAGTTTATACTTAGTGAAAATTTGACTTCATATTTTCATTTTGTTGGGTCTGTGTTTAAAGCATTGACTTTTCTTCATTTTTATTCTCAAAGGATAATCAAATCCCAAGGATAATCGAGTTCTCAAAGGATAAGGGAATTCATTATTTTCATCTCTATCGCTATCTATGATTTCGTCATTTGCAACTTCAATAAAATCATCATTTTCTGATTCATCCCCAGAAATAGAATTTTATCCATCACTTAGTTATTTTAATAGTTCCCGGCTAGCCTGAGCTTAACCCCAAAAAAATTCTCAAAGAAAACTTTCTGACCTTGCCACGGCAGCACAGGAAAAAAATCTAAGTCAGATTCTCAACTGCAAACGTTAATGGTAACCATTCGTCTGCGAGACGAATATTTCCTGAAAACGACATGTGCACAAATATTTCGGGAAGAAAGAATATCAATAAGTGTAGTAGTTAAGGTCAAATGAAGGTACTGAGTGGCACGACCCATTTCCTATTTTGGGGAAAGAAGGTCAGGGTTATTTGTTATGGGCTTCGTCCGGGAGACGGAGGGGTAGCATTCTAGGGTTAATATATTCCAATGAGCGATGTCCCAACATCCATTTCTAAAGCAACTTCTCTATTTGATAGGGATAATCAAAAGTATTTAAAACATCATTTTATATATATACATACAGTTATAAATAGCAGTTAAAGTTTCAATGGAATACAGTACTTTAATATAAGTGCATACAAAAAAATTTAGATGTAAAACAAGTACATATATAATATATCCCTCCGAGTGTCTTGTAAAAGGGTAAAATTGTAATGTTGTTTCCTTTGCATTTTGTTTTAAATGCTAAGAAAATATGATTCTTTCAACATAATAAAAAAAAAAAAAAACTCAATTACAAATATGAATGTAATCTTTGAGAGTATTAATCATTCTTCAATGTATTTAAAATTCCTTAAATCTATAGAATTATATTATCTTAAATATGTCTTGTATTGCTGTGAAACCTGGAGCTTAGTGAACGGAATATTACGCCCCAAACAGTTAGAGGGATATGTATATATATACAACGCAATATAAGGTTACATCAGATTTGTTTCACATACCTTCCTAGACAATGTATTGGGAACTTATATAACAAGTAAGAATATCTTCACATTTCTAATAATTTGACTACTAGTTTGTGTTATATATGTTAAAATTTTAATAAAGTATTTTTTAAATCTTAAGGGGTCTCAGGACTTTTAAAGCTTTAAAATTTCCGAAATTTTAATTTTTTTAGATGTTAAACTCCTATCTTTTCTGAACATTTTGATATAATTGTTTCCTTGAAATTCCTATTAGAACTTAAGTTATGGCTTTTACTTTTATACACGTTCAACAGCTGAAGCGTCGTTTCGAAAACTTTGAAGCCATTTTTCTCCAAATGACGTTTTGGGGCATAACGCGCACGATATCTCAAAAACTTATGAATATTTTTTCATGAAATTTTCAAAACATATGTTTCATGTTATCCTGTATAAACTGAACCTAAAATTTCCTTTTTATTGTTCAAAACAATAATTTTTTAGGTGATTATACGGTTGAAATTTTCTTAATTTTGCATTAGCTAAATACAAAACTTGTATTAAAAATATAAAAAAGCTTTAAATACCAATTTTTTTACGTTCAGGGTAATTATTACAATCTGAAGTATAAGTAGGAACCAAAATTTTCATTCTAGTTGCAACACTTATTTTGTAATCGTGCGCGTAGGCTGTTATGCCGATTTTTTGCTCGAAAAATGTCTAACAGTTTGGAGCCTCCTGTAAATGTTAATTCTGCATCTTATAACTTTTTAAATGCATGAAATGAAAGAACATACTTATATATTTTATTCCAGTTAAAATTATGTCTTAAAATCAAATACATTTTAAGATATTAAATGTTGAAAATGTTCTTTTTTTTTTCATTTTTTCCAATTTTAAGATTCCTGAGACCCCTTAATATAAAATTTTCATAATGTGTATTGTTAGTAATTATTTATAAGTTTGTATAAATTTACTTGTAGCATGTAAAAAAAAAAAAAAAAAAAAAAAAAAAAAAAAAAAAAAAAAGTTTTATTCATTTTTTTCCAACCGTAATTGCATTTATGCAAAAGAAAATTATTTGTGCCTCGTGCCATTTGAAGAAAGGTTCAAACCCCATTTGGAACCAACGCTCTCGCTACGGGAACATGCTATATTTTCTAAACAGTTAAAGTTATTAGATGTTTTTAAATTGTTTTATAATAGAGGGGCCTTATGTATTTAATATATATATATATATATAGTCTATTTATTTAATCCGGTTAACATAGCAACGTTTAATAGGTTAAACTTTATTCAAGGCTGGAGTAGCACAGTTGAAGTTTATTCCAACAGAGCGAAAAATGTCCAGACTAGGGATCGAACCTGGATACTTGGCGTGCCGTGCCATTGCCTTACCTGTTAGGCTATCCGGACCGATACCTGGCTGACATAATTCACTCTTATTAGTTGGACTTGGCTGCGAACTGCAGCGCTAGTTTTTTTAAACTTTTTTTAAAGCGATATTTTGTATGAGTAAATAATGGAAGTAATCGCCAAAGATTTTATGACTTACATCGTCCATTTTAATTCTGATTATTTCAGTTGCTTAAGCGCGCAGTTCGATTACATGATTGTTAGATTTATGTTTATATTATTTTATTTTATTAGTGCAGTTTTAACTTCGTTATGGGATATGTACCGGAAAACAAATGCTAAACTATTTATACTATCTTAACTGCTAACTGTTTTATCTTTTATTATCGTTTGAAGGCGATAGAGATACATTTTTAAAAAAATCATGCTTGAAAATCATTTTTTTAAACTATAAAAAACATGTAAATTGCGATACAGTTTTCAAATAACTCACAAAACACTTTTGAATAAAATTGCATTTTTAAATACATTTTTTTCACATTCAATGGCGTAAGAATTTTAAATATATGATGTTTAGATGTTTCAGCAAAAACGAAATGTAATCGTGTGCTGCTGCCACCGTTAAAATGTCGTCAGCGTTACACACGGAAACGTTTATCCTTTGTAATATATATGAGAGAAGGTTATTGGAATTTAGAGAATTTTCCACTTCAGTATTTAGAACGTCCTGAAGACAATTTCAGTAAAATTTTGGAAATGCATGTATGTATGTAATAGAAATTTACGTCTGCAGTGTGGAATTTGATCAATATTCGTGTTGTTAGATCTTGGCAAAAAATTGGATCTTATTCGGTTTGCGTGTGATTTGCTAAGATGTGACGAAGCGTGCTGTGCTTAGCATGATTTCTTTCATAACTATGTATCGGCATATATGAGATGAAACGCTGCCATCGAAATAAAAAGGCCGGTGGACACGAATGTGACGTCTTTACTAATTGACCGACTTCTTACCAGTGTTGGCATTCACATAGGAATTTTTTGAATAGCGATTTTCTTTTATTTTATTTGTGGAATACCTATCATCTTATAAAACAATAACAAATATTTAAACTTACTGTTGAAAATTCGCAATCATTAAATAAAAATTCAGCCAGATGCGAAATGCCACAGTGTCGCCGCATCTGGGTGGTGTTTTATTTTCCGAATTCTCACCAGTAAGTTTAAATAGTTATTATTGTTTTGTAAGATGATAGATATTCCACAAAAAATAAAATAAAAATAAAATTGCTATTCAATATTTTAGGGTGTGAATTCCAACACCAGTGAAGAGTCGGTCGATTAGTGATAATGTCACACTCATGTCCTCTGGCCTTGAGTATTTCGACGGCAGCGGATGAAACCGTTAGGGATTTAATATGGAAAATGTTTATTAATTATTTTAATTAATTTTTTGCGTTCTTCAGCCCATATAGGTTATACTATGCCATTGTAATACACTGCGTTTGTTACTTAAATAAGTATTAGACATAATAATATTTTCTTTAATACAAATCAGGCACATGTGTGAAGATGTACAAGTCTCGTCACAAAGTTAACTAAATGTCTATTGGAAAACTGTACTAAGGCATGAAGAGTAAAGGTTAACGAATATATCATGAACATTCTTCTAATAAGTTTAGATCCGCTAATAATGACATAGACCTCACCTATTTGTTGACACTTCAATAAAATAACAGAGCGGCTGAAATTTACCTTGAAGTTTCAAAATTTATATAGTCACCGAATGCACAAATAATAAAAGAAGAGCAAACAGCGAAAAACGACAATGATCAATTTTATGGTAACACTGACAACAGTAGAAGTATCTAATTAATCAATTACTATTGTTCTAAAACAAGAAAATACGCTAATTAAATGTCAATGTATGAAAATGACAAAATACTTTCAATTTTGATTATGATGATGGAATAATAATGACTTAAAATGTATGGTGTAAAGATAAAGGGTTAAGAACCCTTTTATCTCTAGTAAGTACAGTTTCATTAATATTAATTTTCATAAATTGAATTTTAACACGTGAGATTCGCGAAAAACTACACAGTGCGTCTGTGTCATTAAAAGTTAAATTAAATGTGTACGTTAACTGATAGTTTTAAATGTAAGAGGTACAAACTCTTTTCAAGGTAAAATAATTGTACTGATAACCAGAGTCACAATCTAAGTAATAATTAAAAAATATCTACAGTTTTTTTCTCCCCAATTCAAAACCAGATATTTGTACATAACTCAAACAAAAACTAATATGAGTGGTAAATTTCAAAGTCGGTGAAAAATGTCCGAGTCAGGATTCGAATTCGGGGTCTCGTGCCAATGCTATGCCAATTGAGTCATCCCGAAAGAATCTGGAGGCCCCGTTTGGAAATTTAAAACTCATATGATTTACTAATTCACCAATTTTAACTGCTAAAAGGCACAAATTAAAACTTTAAAAATACAAAAAATATGCTTGTTCGACTGTTTACATTTTCGGCTCTTTTCGAGTCATTACCAAAACAAAAAAAATAAAAACATTTTAGAATTGCACCGTCTATAAACGGCATCATTCAATTTTCTACGATTTTTTTTTCATATTATGCACGTTATTTTTTATTTTTCTTGGATGTTTAGTGTATTTTCGTAACCGTTTAGTAGCTCGAGCCATAATTTTCTTAAGTTAAATGATGCAGCATCGTTACATATTGAATTTTTGCATGTCACAATCTCTATGATTACCATGAATGAATAGTATAAATTGGAGGGAAAAATTATCTGACTTTCATTGAAATTTATTTGGATGCATTCATCTTCATATAATTTTCCTAGGGCTGTGGTTTTTATATTATATTTAATATCAGCTACGTGCTCCTTTTTTCTATACATAAATTTCCTGCTAGTCATACGAGTATAGCAATTCCTAGAAACGTCTGCTCTAATAAAAGTTATTTCATATATTCCTGAGAAATTCTCAAAATGAATTGGGTCAATATTAGTGCAATTTATTATTTAATATTCACAGCATTGCTCATAATAATGGTTTTAAAGTTCGACATATTAACAAATTAATCGTGGATATTACCAGTAATAAGAAGCCTGAACGTAAATTACATTCGCAAAAATACCAATTTTATATTATTAATATATTCCAAGTTTATTTTAGAAATTAAAATATTATTACCATAAAAGTTTCAATATCTGCTTAGTAGCAAAGCCATCTCCGAAATTGAAGAATATCAATTAATAAATTATTATAAATTATATGAATATATATTATAATAAATTATATGAATTAATGAAGAATTAGAAAATGCCCATCAATATTTGACATTAAATAACTTAAATGTTTCATTAGAAAAATTATTGAATTTTTAATTAGTTGCTTTTAAATTAATTATTGAAATCGTGACAAACTTCTGTGTTGCATAAGTGTTTCATATTTCTTTAAGGCGATAGAGGGCGCTGTCAAGCTAATTTATTTTATTACTTTTTTTTTTTTTTTTTCTTTTTCTTCTTCTTCTTTTTTTTTTTTTTTTTTTTTTTTTTTTTTTGAAAAAAAAAATAATATTTATTTTTATTTATTTATTTATTTTAAACTGCACAAGCATTAAAAGCTGTCATTAATTTTTTTTTTATTAGTCTTATTCCTCTAATACCTAAATTTGAAACTTTATGCAGCTAACAATTTATAATATATATATATATATATATATATATATATGTATTTTACTCGAATTTTATTTTACATTTTTATTTATTTTTTAAATATTAAATAACGGATATCAAGGTAATTTCTTTTATAATTCTTATATGAATATTTTTTTCTTCCTTTCCGTTTTCTTTTTTAGAGAAAAGAATGGCGAACATTTCTTTCTGCCACACACATATGTATATTCTTGATAATGATCAGAAAATATAACAAAAAAAATGTAGATCAGCTCAATTTATTTAATTGATAATTACATGCAAAATATTTTTTAAAAAATATTATTAAAAATACTGTTGCGTATAATAATAACAAAATAAAAATCATACAACTTCTCCCGCCAATAAAACATGTCAATATTGAAGAGAATCATCGCCAAATATATTTCAAAAATCACTTTGCCGGGCGTTGGTCTCGAACCCACGTCCTCTACAAAGAGCTTTTCAGAGCTCTAAACTGCTGCTTTTGAACACTGCGATACTAGGAACTCGCCCAAAGTTCCTTTAAGTTAAAGAGTTTCGAAAAAAATTTGACGCATGCGTAAATGTGTCAGTATTGATCTTACTGATCGTGGTCTTAAAGAATCAGGTTTTTGGTTTAATATATATGATATCAGCCCTAGCAAGATTTTATGGAGAAGATACCATCCAAGTAAATTTCAATAAAAATAAAATAATTGTCCCAACCAGTCAATACTATCCATCCATTACAAGAGATAGTAACGCGCAAAAACTCAATATGTAACGATGCAGCATCATTTCACTTACCAAAAATATGGCTGGAGTTACTCAATGAGTATGAAAATAAAATAAAATAAACATCCAACTAAAATAAAAATGTAACTTTCATAATATGAAAGAATACGTGGAAAACTGAATGATGGTGTGTCATAGACCGTGCAAATTTAGAATAGCTTTATTTATTTATTTATTTATTTTAATGACTCGGGGTGAGTCGAAACATGTCATCAAATTGATATATTTTAATGCAACAAAAACTAATATTAGCTTAAAGGATTACATTAATTTTCTCTTTAATGACCTAAGTAGGAATTGACTTTAAAAACAAAATTTTTATATTACACAAAAAATTTATATTACACATCTATATTTGTACTTGTTTTCATATTATATATTATGTACAGGGTTATTCCGGGATTTATGCCGCACATTTTTTTGAATTTGTGTATAAAGTCCCATGGTGGACATAAAAAAAAAAATAAAAATCATGCCTTGCTATTTAATGTTAAATATACAACGCGTGTACTGCGGCGAAAAAATTCAAAACAAATTATTAATATTTTTTAACATTTTTTTTCTAAAACATTACACTGCGCCGCGTCACCCGTACATTCAGGCTGAGACGCCGCACTTGTGCGGTAGTTAATAAGAACGGAATGAAATTATAAATAAAAATATTAAAAAAAAATATTCATATCAGGACTATAATTAACGATGTAATAACAAAATAAAACTAAATGAGTACAATGAAAGGTATTAGTAGATTCAAATTAATAAATGTTGCCTACTTTCACTATTAACATTATCGACTTATTGTTTTAAAATTAAATTTTAATTGTTATTTTAGCAACAACGTAACGTTAATGTATTACAAACGGAAGAAAAAAAAAAGTAAAATTGTGTTTACATAATTTATTTGTTAACTCTTTCGGGAACGGTGGCTTTTACACAAATTTTATTCGATAGGTACCACTTTTTTTAAAGAAGTTACCTTTACTTAAATAATAATGAAAATACTCTAATTAAACAAAGCAAATATTACTTTTATTTTCTATTGGTGTCAGAAACAAATTTTGTAAGCTCTTTATAAAGGTGCTTATATGCACCTATTGTCCCAAATGGGTTAAGAGATCGACTTCAATCCACAGAAAAAGTGTCGAAAAAGTACTTTCTTTATGTAGCTACCTTTAAACACATGATCCAACGAATCCAATTACACTTCCTCTTTTTGGAGTAGTTTGCAAAGAACGTCTGCATTACGCGTAATCCAATTTTTCATTATTATCATCTTGACTTTCATCTTTCTTGCCCTTCTTACTTTTGATTTTTCCCTTTTTCTCCTTTGGTTTTAGTAAACTTGATAACATGCCTAACATGGTTAGTCTAAATGCGAAGAGTTATGTTAAAAACATACTTCTAATTAAAAAAAATATTATTTTGATAAATTAAAGAATGTGAAATCACTTATTTTCGGATTCTTCCGTGAAAATAGAAGTTTATTTTTTATGCAATAAGATTTATATGATATACAAGGAAGGGGGGACATCATGATTTTAGAGATTCTTACGTGGGGCGTAGCCAAAAAAAGGTTGGGAACCACTGGTCTAAGCAAAAAGAAAAGGAAAAGTTAATAACACTTAATCATCCCATACTAAAGAAACTGCGGCATGTATACCGGAATAGCAGTGCAGCATGTATCCCATTTTGCATGGTGCAGACGTTGGCCATCACAGTTACCTGCCATCGCTACGGAGAATGGCGTAATCATGCACACTGTACTCTATACAAACGCTACACTTAGTTTTGACTTCGAAATCATGCATGCATTTAGTAATTATTGTATGAGAAGTATTTAAACATAACGTGTTTAAACGTTTGGACAGTGAAATCATGCACTTACGTCAAATTAAGGATTATACTTCAACAAGTAAACATTGAAATGAGATTCACGCTATACACTGGTTAAAATAATCTCGTTGCGCACCTATACTGTGCGTTTGACGACCATCTATTGATAATTAAAAGAAATAGAAGGGTTGCGGTATCTATCCCGTATCCGGCAACTCTCCTGGAGTTACCCTATCCATGATGGATAAGTATTATGGTGGCCCCAGACGATTAGTTTTATTTAATATCATACATATGTTCCTTTTTTCTATACATAAATTTCCAGCTAGTCATACGAATATAGCAATTCCTAGAACCATGTGCTCTAATAAAAGTTATTTCCTATATTCCTGAGAAATTCTCAAAATGAATTGGGTCAACATTATTACAAATGATATTCTTTCATTCCGGAAGTGGGTTGGCTCATAAGCAGACATTGATTTATTTACCAATTCAATAATTGTTTTAAAACTTAATCTAAAAACTAATATATTATAGAGAATATTTTAAATATCGTTGTTCTCTTACATTAGAAGAAATGTTACAATTAGTCATCCACTATAACAATATTCTTGAATTTTGGAAATGAGAGACAGTCTATATGGTTCACTAAATGAATTGCAATAGAATTGCAGCCCTTTAATAACACTATGAAATATTGTAGGTAAAGCAAATTCATTAATTCTGTTGACGGTTTAGATCAAATATGGTTACAATTATGAACAAAAATTCGTGTTTCACTTGATGTGAGTAATTATTTATTTTCAATTAATGTACTACAACCTTGGTTTTCCTTGAAAATATAGTTTGTGTTGAACTAAGTTAATACACCTTAAATATCTGGTCATATTTTATGTTATACTATGTAGCCATGTACGCTAATGGGTTCTAGAGCATATAAAATCTGTCGTGGGTGCAAAGTTTTACATGTTACGTATGAATTTTACCTCTAGAGGTGCCTTGCCAGATGAAGGTCTCGTCATATGATCAAGGTTCTAAATTACGAGATCAACTTGAGTAGCAATATGCAGGTGTCAAACAACAAGATATAAATTTTAACTGTCCGACATAACAAAGTTTACAACTAAGCAGTAAGCACCGCCGATAGGATGACTACCTAGACACTCGTCAGGTTTATTGACGCTACCCGACGATTAGGCGGTCTCCCGCTCAAATACCAGGTGTCAAACCCGTTCAGCTGCGGTTACCCGCACGCATGTGGTAGGGACCTGGTCATCGGCTAGAAAGACAGAAAGATATAAATAATTTTCAAAATAACAGACATTACATTACACTTCATTAAAAGATAAAAACACTAAAAACAATTTAAAAGGACGTTTTGGATTCATTCTGAGCCCCTCATCAGCTAATTCCTAACGTAAAAGTCATGCTAGATTTTAAAATTCAACAAATAGAAAATCCTTACATCAATATATGTATACACTAGTATGACTTTTGCGTTAGGAATTAGCTGATAAGGGATTAAGAATGAATCCCAAACGTCCTTTTATATTGTTTTTAGTGTTTTTATCTTTTAATGTAGTGTAATGTAATGTCCGTTATTTTAAAAAGTTTGTATAATTATGAATGAATTCAGACTTTGTCCTTTTGTTTATATCAAAGAAAGAAATATATACTATGTGCGATTTTTCAATACATCGCGCCTCCAGGAAAATAGTTAAGCTTGGCGTTTCGTCACTTAATTTGCCCAACTGCATATCCAATTTCGTACGAAAGTACTTTTTGTCTTGCTATGTTTTATCACAACTAAACTCTTGTAGTAATAAAGTTGACATATCTGTTATTTCACACAGAATATTTTTTAAACCTATCGAAATTCATTAGTATTATATAATCATATGTTGTAATTCCGATGCTTAGTGATGAGAAAAACTTTTGAAACACAAAAGTGAATCTGTTAACTTGAGATAACTAATCTAAAGATTTAGTAAATGTGATAATATCGTGCCGTGGGGATTGAATTCCACCATAATTTTTTAATCATTTTTTCTACCATATTTAATACCTCAAAAAAATAACAAACTCCTGAATTAAAACTGGCGCGGTATATGAAACAGGAATTTTTTATTATAAAACAGTCTTGCCTTACGCCATGAGAATTCTATATTTAATAGGAACCTTGCATTATTCCATAAGATTTTAAGTTCTTTTGCGATTGATTAATAGTTATGGCGTTAAAAATATGGTAAAATGCACGTTTCTACGTTGAATAGATCCAAGAATCAGGATATTATCAAAAACGGAAAGTAAAAACAAATGCCATTTATAATTTTTATTTTTTTACAAAAAATGTACTATTTAACAAAAAGTGTTCTTAAATGTAATCTGTAAGCGTAAATATCAGTTTGGTATTATTTTATATACCAATATTCATAAAGCTGTCTTTATCTAAATAATTTTTAACAACTTCCAACATAGTTGAAAACTTTTTATGGTATCGGTTTGCATGTCCATATGTCACTCTGTCCGTGCTCTAACTCTGGTAAATATACTCGGATTGTTTTCTGATTTTAATATGTTATCCACATTTATTACAGAATAATCGCTATTGAAAATGAAGTGTGTATAATTTAGTTTAATTTACAGAGACATCCAAAATTATTGTGTCACATTACGGTCAATGAAACAAAATCGTTTCATTTGCATTTTAATGATGTTACACTTGTTCAAACATAATGGAATTGATATGCACTTAGGAAGTGCATTGGAACATGCTATATGTGTAATATGGAGTACAAGGCATTTATTATCATTTGCAGGGATACACAAAATAATTCCGTTACTAAATGGTCTCCGGAGTTAAATAAGAGTAAAAATTAGCACTGTTTCAAATAAATCAAATTAATGTATGTAGCTGAAGCATATTACTACATTCTACTTCTTATAGAATATGATGTGCATAGACTTTATCATTCATTTACGGGATATACAAAAGATATCGGGTATAGTAATCTATCCGATGTACTGTCTAAATGATAATTGCGGGATAGACGTTTTTGGTTATGATATGGGATTGTAAATTTATCAAAAAAAATTGCATACTACATGCTATGTACTATACAGTGGCGGTCAAAAGTTTCCGGCCAGTAAAAAAATTTTGGTTAATTTGTAAGTATAACCATATGAAGAGGAATCTCAAAGTGATACTTATACACTTTATTGACATAATAGTTAAGAACTTATTTATGGAATAAAAACTAAATATTAATAAATTTAATTGACAAAATTAATTGCAAAAGAAAACGCATGTTCTCAAAAGTTCCCGGCCACCTTGGCAAGTTTGGGAAAAATGGTGTTATAACAGAAAATAACAGTGATCAACAATATTTATAATTAGTATTTCGTATTCATACATTTAGCAATAAGTACTGCGGCGCAGCAACGAGGCATCGATTCAATGAACGGTTGTAGATCGTCAATGTTAAGTTTTTCCAGGGTTCTTCCAATTTTTGTGAAAATGCTGCTGAATTGGAATATTTATAATTCTATACACTTTTTCACATTAGTTTCAAAGATTTTATATTGGATTCAGATCGGGTGATTGGGCTGTCCATTTCAAAAACGGATTTTTTTGTGTGCGAAAACCACTGATTGACGTGCTTGCATGTATGCTTTTGACCGTTAACATGATGAAGCAAATAGTTGCGACCACAGTTTTTCCTCCAATAAGTTAGCAAAAGATCTTGCAAGATATCCTTATGCATTGCACTATTCATCTAGCCGCGGATTTCAAATAACGGACAGACACATTTTACAGAAAATGTTCCCCACAGCATAACGTGTCCTGCCCCATGCTTCATTGTAGGAATAACATATTTCGAATCTTATCTTTTGTATGTAGGTCGTCGGTTGTAGCGTCTGTTATCAATCCCAAAAAGATTGAACGTCGATTCATCGGAAAATAGTAATTTTTTCCAGTTTTCACTTGACCAGTCTTTGTATTCCTTGGAAAACGCCAGTTGGGTCCTCTGATTTTTTTTTTTTTTTTTTTTTTTTTTTTTACTTATGAAAGGTTTTTTAACGCCGACTGTTCCATAAAGTCCTACGGCACGTAAAAGTCTTGACACAGACTTATTTCAGCAACATTTTAACACCGTACGTTTCGGGGAATTGTAGCGGCATTTTTATGCGGGTCATGAACTGCTTTTCTCCTGATAATTCTGTCTACAAGAATAGTCGTTATTCGGGGTCCCCCAGGACGTGGCAAGTTCCGAAGGCCATGGCCATCTTTATATATATTTTTTTTAATATCGTTCACAGCAAATATTTCCCGATCCACAGCTTTGCCGCAATCTCACGAGAGGATTGACCCTTTAGCGACAAACAAATCACTCGTTTAGGAACAATAAATTGTTCAACTTTTCATTCTTAATTTCAAATACGTTATTCAACTTGATTAATTAACAAACAAGGCCAAAAAAAAACACTTTACTGATAGCAAAAACTAACTAATGACGAATGGCCGGACACTTTTGCACACATGAATTTCGAATTCCCCCCCCCCCTTTGCATCAAGTATCTTCAGTATCCAATCAAAATGATCACGTGGTCAGAGGTAATTTGCTTATTCCTAACTTTTTGGAGCAATTGTGCTTCTTCTTCGCTGAAACGTTCTGTCAAAAAAAAAAAAAAAAAAAAAAAAAAAAAAAACTGGCTGGAAACTATTGAGTGTTACTGTAAATATAACAAATCATGTACACGGCTCCACAAAAGAAATCTAAGCTGTATAAAAGTGTGGGCGTATTTAAAGTATTTAAAGTTAGCTTTTAATGCTGTTCTGCATTTTGAAGCTCAACTATATTCAGTATACTAAGATATTTTGCAGAACGTAAGTTAACCCCTTCGGGATCGGCGGCTTTTATACAAATTTTATTAGGTTGGTACCACTTTTTTTTTAATTACCTTTACGTAAACAATCACGAAAATACACTAAGAAACTAACTATTACATTTATTTTTTCTGATTCGCAAAACAAATTCTGTATTCTCTTTTTGAAGGTGCATGTAGGCACCCATGATCCCAAACGGGTTAAATAATATACAGAGCTTCTCAAAGAACTCAGTAAATGACCGCTTATGCATGATAAGTTATAAAAGTTAGTTTTCAGCATATTTTTGCTCAATTATATTTAAGATTGTTGATGGTGATATTCACCCTATTCCGGTTATGAACCGTAATTGCTGAATCCTTTTATTCAAATTTTCAGGCTTTTTCTAAAACGATTAATTATATATCTTATTTACATTATTAAACAACGAAATACATTGTTAAACTATACTGGAAACGTTATAAAGTGTTTCATAATCTATGCTTAACGCATATTTTCTAGGTTTTTTTTTTAATTATGATGAATTAAAAATCAGATGGAATAGTCAAGTATATTTTTATACATATAATTTCATTTAAATAATATTTTTGAGAAGTTATTCTACTGATAAATATTAGGTAGCATAAATAAATTTATAAAATATTTCGTAAAATGGAATTTATTTTTAAATTATTGATTATCTAAATATTAGGAATTTTTCTGATGTTAGAAAAAAAAAATCGTACCTTATAATCTAATCTTGAAAGACCCCATTTGATCCTCTTATCTATTGTATGAAAGTAGGTTATTCTTTTTCTGCGTTTTCGATGGGATTATCGATTTTTCAACAGTATCTGGTAACTTTTCTTTTGTCTTTTGGAGTGGAGATGATTCAAAATGTGGAATATGTCAAAAAGGAATTTATTCAATGAAGATTGAGAAATTCTAATTATTTTCTAAAACTAATTTGATAATATATCCGATGAATGATGAGTGTTTGAATGTTATTAGAACGTTACTAAGTATTACGTTTAAAAATGTGACTTTAATTTTTTTTTTATTAACACGTATTTTCTGATTCTTTTCAATTTACTAAATAAAATGTGTATACATATTATAAAGTAGTATTTTGGGTCTTACTGTATTACTAAAAAAACATGTGATTTTGCATATCGATTTCTTTATTTAATGCAATAACCATTTTTCAGCATCTTCAACACTCATCTGTTTCCAACAGCAATTAATATGAGAACCTGAAATCTCAGTGCTTCTATATAAGAATTAGTATTTATGTTTTAATAAATGTCAAGTATAGAAATTTTTAATTATGATTTATGATATATTAAACACTTTCTTTGACATTTATGAAAAGCTATCATTTAACATAATGATTTTAATTTGAACTATTTATAATATATATTTGATATACATGGTTTAAATCTCATAATTGTCAAATATGAGGAAACTTAATTAAATTTATACCTTACGTAATAAACATCTAATGTTTAACTGAAGTTTATTATGAGTTATGATTTTAAGTGTTTATTTCCAAATAAGCATGTCAATCATCTTCTAATTTAAGATATAGCTTTCGGAATCTTTAATACTCATTAAGATGTACTGATGGGTGGCGTTCGAATGATTTGTAGTGCTATTTTCAATTTTATAATATATATACAAGGTGTCCGGTCTCATCGGTGTCCAATGACTAATTAATAAACCGTTAGTCATAGACATATAGTTCAAATTACAAAAGTGTTTTAAATCAGGTAAAGAAATATTTTAAAAGCTATTTGGTTCAATAAAAACATTTCTTAAAAAAATACGAAATTTAAATTTTTATACGGTCCCCCTGTCCTATAAGTTATATTTAATAAAATTTCCCTATTACACTGACAAGTAAGACAAAAGAAAGTCCCATTCATAAAGCACTAAAATTGATCGAGTTAAGAAACTTTAAAAATGGATGACTTATGCCACTTTTCTGCTATGAAAACAAATGAGTTCGGCTTGGCTTTGAGAGATCACATACCAAATGTTTAAAGTATTCGAAGATCTTATTTCTTGTCTATCTGCACTTTGAAAAAAATCGTACAAGTATTAGGATTAACATTTATTAAGTTTCATATTGGCTAAAATAACATGTTTTATTTTGTCCGGATTTGAGACTGTTTCTTTTATGATTTCTTTTAACAAAAATCATGTTATTTTTATAAGATTTTATGTTACTTCAACGATCGTATGTATGTTTTCCAGTTCAAAATTTGTAATGGAACTTTAACTCGCTTTCAAATATCCGATCGAGCTACATTTTACATACTGGCGCAAATCCGATAACAATCTAATATT
This sequence comes from Maratus speciosus, assembly GCA_963932465.1. Lineage (NCBI taxonomy): Eukaryota > Metazoa > Arthropoda > Arachnida > Araneae > Salticidae > Maratus > Maratus speciosus. The sequence goes on from OZ010800.1 coordinate 186,935,838, forward strand.
ATTATGATTTTCGGTGGTTACCATTTATACTTATTTTACAGGATAACACAAAAAATTTCGGATAGATTACCACCAAGAAGTTTAAGAAAATGTTTTATATTAGATAATACATGACTGCGATTGTTGATTTTTTTAATTTTTATGTATTTTTTAGCACTGAATCCAAAAATGACCTTAATTTTTAACCATCCTGACAGGATATTTCGCAAATCATAAATTGTCAAATTTAAAGAATAACAGAAATCGAGTACTATAAAGTAGAGGATATGGCTGTGTTTTTTAACATTTGATAATTGATTTTTATGTACTGTTTTAGCACTCAATCTGAAAATGACCTTCATTTTTAACCATCACGTTAAAATTATTTTGCAAATCGTAAATGTGTAAGTTAAAATATAGCGAAAATCTCATACTATAATACATATGTAATTTTTTTTTAATTCAATAATTTATTCAATATTTTTGCTTATCCTGGGATTCCTACAGCTAAACAGCTGAGTGGTCCTATGAGATGAGGGAGGGGATTCAATTTTAACTTTTAACTTTGAAGTTTGCAATTTGCGAAAAATCCTGAGGCGATGGTTAAAAATGGCGGTCAATTTCGGATTCAGCCATTCAGCGATACAGAATACATAAGAATCAATTATCAAAAGCTAAAAAACATGACATACCCCAACTTTTGCAGGCTAGTGCAATCTAATAATATTTTAAAATCCCTATCATTTTGTAAAGAATTGAGGCTGCTAATTTAGTATCATTTTATTTAACAAAAATTCTGTTTTTTCTTTCTTTCTTTCTTCTTTCTTTCTTTCTTTATTATAAATTGTATATTTTGCATTAATATTTGAGAATGATTAAAGATTTCAAATTTATATTGCAATGTTAATATATTCTCAACCATTTTTTAATATATCTGACGAAATTATATTTCGACTACATTTGTGAATGACCCCCAATTTGCAGCAAAAAATATGCTCCAACTTTAAACAGCTATTACTCTGTCAATTTTAATCGTAGAATAACGGGACTTTTTTGTATTACTTGTCAGTGTAAAAGGAAAATTTTACTAAATATAACTTATGGGACCGGGAGACCGTATAAAAATTTAAATTTCGTATTTTTTTTAAGAAATGTTTTTATTGACCCAAATCGCTTTTAAAATATTTCTTTACCTGATTTAAAACATTTTTGTAACTGGAACTATATGTCTATGGCTAACGGTTTAGGAATTAGATGTTGGACACCGTTGAGACCGGACACCCAGTATATATATATATATATGTATAGATGTGTTTGTGTGTGTGTGTATTTTCAGGGTGTATCTGAAAAAGTGAGAAAAACTTCACGGGGTGATAGAACGTAGCTGTACGAGCAAATTTCGTTATAGAATGTAAGGTTTGAACGCAAAAGTGATAAGTTAAAATGTAGTTTTCCAATGGACCAGGGCGATGGATTGTTCGAGGTGGTCCCATAGCTTGGCCACCAAGAACGCCGGATGACATGCATTTGGACATTTTCGTTCGGGGCCATCTACAAGTGCCCATCAAAACCGATATGGATCTAGTCGCCATCATTGCCGTTGTTGCCGGCGATATTCGGGATATGCCGGGTGTCTTCGCAAATATGCATCAGTACCTATCCTGCAGGTGTGAGCATTACAGTTGGCGAAAGATCTTTTTAGAAATTTCTTTGAACATGTACAGTAATTACATTCCTGTTAATAAAATGTTTTCTGAAGTATCTCCTCTCATTCTTGTGTTAATTATTTAACAGCGTCAATGGAAATCTGGCTTTTAATATCAAATCGCTTGCGTTTCGACCCTACATTCTATGAAGAAATATCCTTGTATAGCTGCGATGTATGACCCCCTAAAGTTTTGCCTCCTTTTTCATATACACCCTGTATATGACAAAGAAGAAAACTAGTTGGACGTGCCAATCCCAAAACTTTCTTCTATCTTATACATCTTAATATTTCAAAAAGTAGTTACACATGTTAATAATTCGATATTATTAGTTCAATACTATACCAACTTTGATTTTTATCTTAAATTTTTGCTTCAGTCAATTAAACGGACTAAAAACGAGTTTATATCATGATATTTGTTAAAATTAATAGTTTTTCCTTATTCTGATGTTATCAGCTGTTTGCAGATAGCCAGATTAGCAGGAAGCGAGTTTCGACCGCTGCACGAGACGCCGATGGACAATAGAACAACGAAAATTCAAGAAAAGTATACAAAAATCGCTAGTACACAGCCCCTTTACCGCGCAATATTTCCATATTCAAGGAGGGCCTGTTGGCCAAAGCCAAAACATGCACAAATAAAATAGCACAAAAATCGGTATTACAGCAACCCCTTCCTGCAGAATATTTTCAGTTTCAAGGGAAAATTGCTGGCCACAGCCAAATACATATACACAAATTTTGTTCAATTCTATTGATAACTTCATACACTTTTCGATGATACAATAATGAAAATGGCACAGACATAGCTATTACAATGCCCCCTTTCGGCAGATTTTTTTCAAATTCGGGAAGGACCTGCTGGCCATACGCAAAAACATACACAAAAAATTTGGTTCAATTCTATGCATAATTTAATGCACTTTTCGGTGGTATAATAATGAAAAGGGAACAGACATAGCTATTTCTGCGCCCCCTTTTAACACATTTTTTTTTCAAATTCAGGGAGGACCTGCTGGCCATAGCCAAAAGCATACACAAAAATATGGGTTCAATTCTATGCATAATTTCATGCACTTTTCGATGGTACAATAATGAAAATGGCACAGACATCGCTATTACAGCGACCCCTTCTGGCGGAATCAAATACTATATTGTATCCGATTTACTGTATATTACTAATGATTGCTTTGAAATGCATTTTTAATTATGATATGCTATTTTATAGGGTTTCGTTCATTTGACGAAGCCCTATTCGTCTCGCTCCTCTGTCTGTGTGTCTGTCCGTCTGTCACAGAGCCCGTTCTCAGAAACTATACAGGTTGGAGACCTGAAATTTTGCATACTTATAGCTGAAAACTACACATCTTACGACATATTATAAAATTTTGAAAAACTCGTACATTTAACCCTTTGGGCTCCCACATGTGTATTTTAAACAATTCTTTCTAAGTGAGCCCCTAATTAGGTTGGAGGGGTGACATTTTACATACTTATAGCTGAACACCTCACATTAAGCGACAAATCATATAATTTTCAAAAAGTCGTGCATTTAAACTTTTGGGCTCCCACATGTGTATTTTAAACAATTCTTTCTAAAATAGCCCGAATTAGGTTGGAGGCGTGAAATTTTACATACTTATAGCTGAACACCTCACATCAAATGACAAACCATAAAAGTTTGAAAAAGTCGTACATTTAACTCTTTGGGCTCCCACATGTGTATTTTAAACAATTCTGTCTAAGTGACTCCCTAATTAGGATGGAGGGGTGACATTTTACATACTTATAGCTGAACATCTCACATGAAATGACAAACCATAAAAGTTTGAAAAAGTAGTACATTTAACTCTCTGGGCTCCCACATGTGCATTTTAAACAATTTTTCTTAAGTGAGCCCTAATTAGGTTGGAGGCGTGAAATTTGGCATACTTACAGCTGAACACCTCGCATCAAATGACAAATCATAAAATTTTGAAAAAGCCGTACATTTGACACTTCTGGCTTCCACATGTGTATTTTAAACAATTCTTCCTAAGTGAGCCCCTAATTAGGTTGGAGATTTGAAATTTTGCATACTTATAGCAGAACACCTGAGGCCAGGCGACAAATCATAAAATCTTGAAAAAGTCTTACGTTTAACCCTTTGAGCTACCACTTATGTATTTTAAGCAATTCTTTCTAAGAGAGCCCCTAATTAAGTTGCAGACATGAATTTTTGCATACGTATAGCTGAATACCTCAGACCACACGGCTGATCATAAAATTTTCAAAAAGTCTACTATTATTTACTCCTCCGGGCTCTATCTTGTGTATTTTAAGCAATTTTTCTAACCTCCGCCCTTTTCACCCGGGGAGCACTTTTCCAACTTTTGCCGACACCCCTTTGACCATTCTTTCATACTAGAAGATAGCCTGTGAGAGTGACGTGTTTGCATTTTCAAAAGAATGAGAAAGCATTGAATTATAAAAAGAATTACGAAGTAATAAATTATATCTTATCTGACTAATAGGGTCGGGGGGGGGGTTAAAATAGTTATAAAAACAGCCCATTTTTCATTGAAATTTAATTTGCAAGAAAAAAGTTAATTGAATTGGTAAAATAATGACATAGAATATGCAAATGAACTTCACTCACAAAATTTGAACTATGTCCCCCAAAACGTGCAAATTAGTACTAATAAGGCTATTTTAAAACATATAGTCAATTAACTTTCGTCTTCGTTCATTCCTTTTTCAAAAATCACTAACTTACAATTTCTTATTAAAAAAAAATAATAATAAAATAAATAAGAGTCATTCATGGATGTGAAGAAAAAATTAAAACTGCCTGAATATAAAAATTCTAGCAATGTTGCATTTAAAACATACATCGCTCGCCTTAAATTGTCATATTTTAAGAAAGATTTTATGCATGGAGTTCGTTCAGATCGCTGTATTGCCAATAAGCTCGATGGTCTGTATTTTAATTAATCTCAAAGGAATGAATCGGAAACTTTCATAATTAACAATTATTTTTGAATACAGCTTTATTGAAAAAAATTAAATATCTGAAAATTAAAATAAAATGACTGATTCAACCGAAAGATTATCGGAACCCGAATGAGTTCACTTCGGAAGTGTTATACACTTAGCGCTATTATATATATAATTATCTTTACATATTTTAGTTCCACTTTTTACCGCTAGGGGCACCTACTTATATCGGGTGCTATCGGCCCAATCCCCTCTACTAATATATCTACGGATAGTATATAAAATGGAGTTTCGTTCGGATAGAGGTTTGATTAGAATAGAGTGCGCCCCTGGTTGCGAAATGTGTAACTAACAGATTTTTCAAAAGGATAAAGTGTTTTGAAAGGAATATTAAACGAAACCCTCTGTGCGATCTTTGATCACACTTACCTACTTGTTCACTATATTTATGCATAATATAAAATTCTTATAAATGCTATAGTTCATATACAGAGCTACAGAAATGAATTCGTAAATGTTACTGAGTATGAGCATAAATTGCTTAAAGTGGGTTTTAAAGGAGTTATGCATTTTTACGCTGAACTGAATTTAGTGTACTTAGAAATATTTGTAGAATATAGATAAAATGATAAACAGGAATACGCAAAGAGTTGGATACATTTCCGTCTATGGGTGATAATTTCTGGAAATGTAATTTCAGTAGTTTTAAGCGTGTTTTAGTTTGAATTAAATTTTACCTAAATAGTAGCATGTAATAAAGGTACTAGGTAAACTACAGGGCTGTACAAAAGTATTCAAGTATGTTTCCATCTATTAGTATACATTTCTGAAATATGAATTTCAACCTGTTATGCATTTTCTTGCTAAACTAAATTTTCCCATTATATAGTGTATATATCAACATACAGATCGAATATAGGGCTGTTCAATAGAATTGGAATACATATTTGGCTATGGGCGGTAACTACTGAAATCAGATTTTTAAATGTTTACTTAGTTATCTAATTTCCCTTATTTCCCTAAGTAACGAAGTTTCGTTAAAGCTTTCAGAGAGTGTTGGAAAGTGTTTACTAATATATGTTGTACGCATGATTTTTCTTACTTGTTTTAAATCAAATTGAATTTCTCTGAATTGTACAATGGACATGCGTTGCGTTTGGAAAAAAAATATATTACGATTTTTCAATGCTAGAGAACATGCATTTGCTTTGCATTCGAAATCTTCACTTGATGTAAACCACTTCATTAGATGTGATATTTTTACAGCAAGAAACAAGTGATAGTCGCTGTGTGTCAGATCAGGAGAAAATATTGAGTTTTTGATCAAAATCTTACTTACAATTATTAAATTGATAATATGAAGATTGTGAACATAGTTTTTGTAAAGAGAAAGCAGTAGCTGATGGGTTGTCTCGTAACCGACATGAGATTTCAGAGGTAGTTGAAGAGGTTGTGAGTTGATATTGTTGCTGCTAAGATTAACAGAACATTTGATTGAGGATAATAGATAGGATGCGGAGTTTTTAGAGTTTCTAATGTTGTTTGGAAGAACTGGGTGGAATTTAGAGTATGGATATTTCAAGTATATATATTTTTTAAATAACATTTTTTTCAAAAGTCGTGGAATTTTTTACTTTTAAATGCCTTGTTACCAGAAAACTTATTTCTAATGGAAACGAAATGAAAAATTATTAATATAAAAATAAATACAATTAATGAATTCAAGGATGTTCTAATATCCAAATGGAAAATAACTGTAGTAAATATGTCTGCTGGCATGTGCGTCTATACACAGTTTAATAAAAAAAAAAAGGTAAAATCATACATTAAGTATAAGTTAGAAAACACTTTCGAGCACATCCAGGGTACTTTATTAAAACTTTGATGCAAAATAATGTAAATAAAATACCTTTAGACAAAGAGACTAAGAGAGACAGCATAAGACAATAAGAGGGGAGGGGGGCGGTTCCACTCCAGTCAGGCGGCCAAAAATGGATTTTTTCATGTCACATATCGTTTTAAAGCTTTTGACATGTACATTAGTAAGACCTCTTAACTCATGTTTTCATCACTAGATTTCGATTTTAAGTTTTAATTTTTTTATTAGCACCCCATATTTTTTTTCCAAAATTATGAAAAAAAAAATTACATAAGAAATCTCAATAATATCTACAAATTTGAAAGAGGAGAGTGGGGTATACTTCGGGGAGAGCGCCGCAAAAGTGGGGCACTTTCTAACCTTTGTCGAAACCACTCATATGACATACCGTTGGAAAGCCAGTAACCACTTATTCTAGCTATACACATCCGGTGTCCCTCCCCCTCACTTTGACTCTTCGTGGGGCAACTTTCCTAAATTTTGCCGACAAACCTCATGTGAAATACCGTTGGAAAAGCTTTTGACCACTTACTCATATTGTACTACTAACTCAGGTACACCGTCCCACACTTGCACCCCCTGGAGGGTAATTTTCAAAATTTTACCGACTCCCCTCCTGTGCTATATCGTTGGAAATCTCGGGCATTGGAATCAATAATTTTTGCTTTGCATGCGCAACACGCCAGATTTACTGTGCCGTAGTCAGCGGAGACCCGGTTCGAGATTCGTTCGATTCGAGTTTTAATATGAATAAATTTACGCCATTTTGCAGTGCTTGCGAAGCACGCCTGCTATCTAGTACCATAGGCAACGGAGACCCGGTTCAAGACTCGTTAGTTTCAAATATACGTTTAAATTAGATATTCGTTTGAAAGGATGGGTCCGCTAGCGGACGAAGACAACTTGTTTATATTTAATTGACCCTTGAGATTAAAAAAAAACATATTTATTTTATTTCTAAACAACGAACTGAAAAAGGTAGGACCCTGATGACTAGAGCAGATTTTTGGCGAGAATATTAACTGAAATATGAAAGTGCAACACGTTAATAATTTGTATTATTCATCATTATATTTTAATGGCAAACATGAAATAGATATTTGATGGAAAAAAAAAACCCAATAATATATAATGTCTTCGAATAACAGCTGCTTTATTGTTAGGCTGCCACCACCTATATATGCATGATATCGGACATAATGGGCTCATTCTGGCCCGATGGCCGGTGAGTCTTCATGCAGGGAAAAACAATTGCGCCCTTATGAGCCTAAGCCTCTCCGGTATTTTTTCCCTCCTTCTACGCATGCATTTTGACTAGTTTTCGAGTTTACTAATTTTAGAGAATTCGTCTAGGGAATATCAGTCAACAAGACAGACGCACAAGAGAAATATTTCTTATTGTAACAAAGGAATTAAATATATATCGGAAATATTCCAGGGTCAGAAACCAAAGAAGGATTCTTTGCATGTGATTGAGACAGAAAACATGCGCCCAGGGAAAAGCTTAGTAGCGATGGCGCCCTGGGCTGAATTTTTTTTTATCGCTACTTTAAATGATACTTTTTAGATTTTAACCAAATTCTTGCATATTTTCAGTCCTTTAGCTTCTAGTGCCTTGCCCCTTTCTCCTTGCTATTCCCTTTAAAGCCCGACGTGAATGCCCCTATAACTAAAACCGTGCTTTATTAAAGATAAATATGATAAGGCAAAAAATTTTGAGGAGATTTCGTTGCTGACTGGAAAACATAATTTTACTTTTTGAGGAATACAAATTTGATGACACCTCTGAATGACAATCCTACAAGCTGTGGAATCCAACGGCCCGCGTTTTTTTATTCACAAAATTTGCAACATAATTTTCGGTTAGTAATCGTAGCTTTATTTAATGAGAGACTTTCCGTGGTTAAATAACTATTAGAAAATTATTGTATGCATTTTAAATGAAATAATGTTTAATTTAATAATGGAAAAATCTATCATTAAATGAAGGGATGATTATATTGAGAAATTATGATAGGTTTTGTGAATAAAAAAAAAATGGCCACAGAATCCTGCAACTTCCAGGAATAGATCGGCATGAATGGGGAATTTCTCACAAACGTAGAAATTTAAATATTTCCCTTGATCTCTAAATATGATAAGAATTCTGAAAATCATAGGAAGAGAGCACTGAGAAGAGTAAATTTAGTGAATTATTTTAGAGATTTTAGACTAATAAAGCTAATTTTTTGGTGTACGTTTTTGGTAGCAACCAAAATCTATCATTAAATAAATAGATGATTATATTGAGAAATTATGATAGATTTTTTGAATAAAAAATTATGGCCAGAGGATCCTGCAACTTTCAGGAATAGATCGGGTTGAATGGGACACTTCTATCAATTGTCGAAATTTCAATATTTCCCTTGATCTCTAATTATGATAACAATTTCGAAAATCATTGGACTAATGAGCTCAAAAATGTAAATTTAGTGAATTATTTTAGTGATTTTAGACTAATAAAGGGAAATTTTGGTGTACGTTTTTGGTAGCAACCAAAATCTATCATTAAATAAAAAGATGATTATACTGAGAAATTATGATAGATTTTTTTAATAAAAAAACGATGGCCACAGGTTCCTGCAACTTTCAAGAATAGATCGGGTTATGTGTGGCATTTCTATCAATTGTCGAAATTTCAATATTTCCGTTGGTCTCTAATTACGATAAGAATTTCGAAAATCATTGGAATAATGCGCTCAAAAATGTAAATTTAGTGAATTATTTTAGTGATTTTAGACTAATAAAGCAAATTTTTTGGTGAACGTTTTTAGTAGCAAGCAAAACCTATCATTAAATAAAGAGATGATTATATTGAGAAATTATGATAGATTTTTTGAATAAAAAAACGATGGACACAAGATCCTGCAACTTTCAGGAATAGATCGACTTGAATGGGGCATTTCTGTCAAATGTCGAAATTTAAATACTTCCCTTGATCTCTAATTATGAATTTCGAAAATCATTGGAATAATGTGCTCAAAACTGTAGTAATTTTAGAAAATAAAGGTTTTTTTTTTTTTTTTTTTTTTTTTTTTTTAATCCTTTTAATAGTGAAATATCAATTCAGCTTTTTATGGTTATATGAAGTACTTTTTTAAGGATAAAAAATGCCTCTTCCGAGAAGATACCTGACTCGAGAAAGAAATTGCCATTAGATTCTAACAAAAAATGAATTTATCTCATTTTTAACTAACTGATATTTCTTATTACGTTAAAAAATATACTTAAAAAAATATTGAAGTACATAGCAGCACCGCAGCACCTCTATTTGTTGCCTCGTATATAAAACCTTCTTAGTTTTTCTGCCAACTTCCAGTGCATGAATGGTAATAAGTAGATTGAAAGTGATTACCTTTACTAATTCCGCTAAAAATAATCATAAAAAAATCTCTAGGTACCAATAGAAAAGTATGTGAATAATGTCTATTAATTATTGCTAAGTATAAATTATTCTTATAAAGTCGTATACATTTAAAACATTGTACCAACTTTGATTATTCAAACAGTAACACCCATTTTTGACAGCTTATTTGAGTTTCTTGGATCTAAACAGCCAGGAAACGGCGCTGTTTATTATATTTTTTAAAAATCTTGATAGAATTAGAAGAATGTAAATTTGAGAATGCTAAAGTTAAACCCATTTGAGAAACATTAATGTATATCTTAATAAAAGTCGTGCGATTGATTTTTTATTAATTTATTAAAGAGATATACTGAAGAGACCCAAACATATTATAGATTCTCTTCTCTATTAAAAAAATATTTAATTATTAAAACTATTAATAAATTCTTATTAAAAATTATGGATTATGACTTACATAATTTTTTTATTAGAACAAATCACAATCCTTATAAACGTCAATTGGTAGTGTACAACTAATTTAGTAATTAGTTTTCGAGATATGGAGCAATTTTGCCTTTTCATAATTTAAGGGGACCGTCTTCTTTTATCGAAAGAGTCACAGAAAAAAAATTGTAGAAACTTACCAGAAACAATTTGTTGACTTTTATTTAATACTAAGAAAGTTTATTTTAAATTTTAATTTTCTGTATAATTTTACTGGTAACTTATTAAAGGTTTTTTTTTTTTTTGTAACATTTCATTTTAAATTCCGAAATTTATCGATAGACTCCTAACACTGTTTGTTTATAACTGTATTAAGATTTAAGAAAATTACCTAAACTATATCTGTTTTTTGACTGCCACAGAATTCATATAAGTTGTCAAAAATGGATGTTACTATTTGAAAAATCAGCGTTCGTTCATTTTTAATACACAGACAAACGCCCAAAAAATTATAAATAGCATTTAGTAGTCGATATTATTACCAATAAATTGGTACCTATGTTTTTTATACGGTCACTTGCAAGAGAATTGGTAGGGGGTGATCAATTTCCCCCTTGTATATTATAAGGTATCTATTGAAAAGAGACTGCAATAAGAAAGCTATAGCCTTGATATCAGTCATCTCTTACAAGATAATCAGTGTTTAATTTGCAGGAACTTTTAATATTGCACGTTTCGTTTTAGAAAAATACGCAACATCTTGTATATTTTATGAAACTTTAAACATGCACTGGGGATATAGCGAAGCCTTCTATTTAGAGATATTATACTAAGCCATTTTCACATTGGGTGTTATGCGAATGTGTTAAACCTTGTCAAACTAAATACAACACAAGCAAGTAAAATTGACATGAGTTAGTTAAATATTTTGAGGCCTTCTGAAAATCCAAGGTCTGTGTTCTTTCCTCTGTCCCAGTCCAACCCCGGTGAGAAGGATAATAACTAAATACTAACTTATTCTGTTAAAATTCAAGAATACTTTATTTACAGATTATTTACATTAAAAAAAAATATTTACAATGATAGGTTCAGTGTTGGGCAAATTTGAAATTGCAATTGTCTGCAATGTAATTACAATTTAATTGTGCCGTAATAAATGTTAGTTAAAATTACATGCCGTAAAAAAATTTTTCAGCTCTTAGCCCGAAACACCCAATTCCCATTTTTGACATCATTTCTGTGTTTGAATGTGTGTAAATATAATCAGTTACATGCGTTTAACTTGTAATTGAGCATAATTGAGATTACAAAACTGTCCAATTCTGGATAGGCTCAGTTATAGCAGATCCTTCCAAACACTAAGTTATATGTTGGAAAAATGAGTAGTATTATTGAACTACGAGCTATTGCCTTCTCCCTTTATTGAGCTCAGCAAGGCTGATCGGAGAACCACCCATGCTCGCATACACGTTTCTACCAGCAGGAGTAAATCATTTCTCAGGAACACTTTCACTAACAAATCCTCAGCTCAAACCTACAGTCTCTCACTGCGAAACTTCAGCCACGCCTCTCCTATACTCTCTCTCTGTTTCTACATCCAGAGAAAAATACGTGGGGCATCCCATGTACAATTATTTAATCACCTTATCTCCCACTCCACTTCACTTCCTCACTCAGTCATTCAGTAACATTAACCAAGAACTTCTTTTGTCCTTTTATCTATCTTTGTTTGGTAACCACAGTCTCTTATACAAAAGAAATACGGGTATACCGTTTAAACAATAGATCTTTTCATAAAGTAAGCTATGAACATAACAGCTTATTTCAAATTTCTAGAAAAGATGTTTCTACAACCCAAGCACGTAGAACGAGATTTACATACAAAATACAAAATAAAATAAAATTATATTAATTAACAGAAATCTCATTTAGTCACACGTTCGTTAACGACAGAAACCTGACAAACAATATTCTTAAAATATCGAATAATTCCTTAAAAAACTGGAAATAAATTCGATTCAATGTACTCCTACAAAAGGCTCCAGGTGTCAATTTCAAACCGCAATAAATATTACCACTTCTGTATCACCCTTTGTTTTGCACAGATGCATGGAAAGGATAATTATATTTGTAGTAAAATTTTAACGAAACTTATCCTGATATAAAAATTCCACCACAGCTGAAATTGCAGATTTAAAAAAAAACAGATGAAACACGGATATATCAGTATTAAAATGAAAAATATTCGAAAAAATATTTATATCAATTAACGATTTTTTTTTTTTTAGTTCGTGATTTATTATTTATGTCGACATAAATAATAAGCTCCACATTCTATTTAATTTTATCTAGAATTTGTCTTTTCTAGTGTTTCTTGTTAACTCATCTATATATATATATATACGCAAAGAATAATCACCTTATATTTATTTCTATAATACTTTTATTGCAATTTTCTCATTTTAACTTTATTCAAATTTATCTCTATAAAAGCCGGAAAGAATTAATTTTATTATGTCACATGTAATAAAAATATATTCTTTTTCATGTAGCAGATGGTAAATTATTCATTAATTATAAATGCTGTATTTTTAGATTTTCCATAAACTGAAATTGAAATATTAAATAGTATGTACTTTTCTGAAAATTTTAGCAATAAAAATCTGTATCTTCTTTTATCCGCTTTTTTAAAAATTATAAATGTAAGATTTATTAATTAATTTTTGTTTGTATAATAAAACGGATTCAATTAAGATGTAAAACGATTCATTTAATTAAAAATTTGAAACGGCTACAAGATAAAAACAGAAAAGCACGTTTAAATATTTTAATTTTAGAAAGAATTTTCTCTCGCTTTAAAAAGAATGATGTAAATTGTGAACATACTGCTTCAATTGTAGATCTCCTAGAATTGTATTAAACCTTTTGTAAGAAAAAAAAAAATGCTTTAAAGTTTTCGTTAAAATTTAATTGTATTTAATTGAAAACTAAAGATAAATTCAGTCATAAAAATAAAATGAGAAACATGATATATATTTTAAAAACACATGATTTTTTAATTTGAGAAATATCCTTTTGCACAAAATTAGCATTTGAACGATTATAAAAACAGATTCATGTTTGTTTATTTCAGGCATTTTTGGGTAATTTGCGTCCTATCACATTTTACGTATAAAATGGAATGCATATGTTAATATAAATGTAAATATGTAGCCAATTATTTAAATTTGTCAGATAAACAGTATCCAAAAACACAGAAATTGACAGCAACATTGATTTACTTAAAGCAATAAATAAGGGTGGTGGCAGTTTGGGAAGGAAATTTTAATTAAATAACGATAAAAAATAGGGTTGGAGCGGTAAAAACAGAGTGGGAAAATGGTACTTCCAAGATATTGACTAAAATCTAACAAAACCGATAAATAAAATAGCTATTCTGAGAGTTTGCTGTAACCAAAGAGAATATCATTTCTGCCTCACTCAAAAATGTCATTCGGAAGCCTAAAAACAACACTATAACAAAAATCACTCTAAATAATACAATATCAATAACAAAGGAAAAATATATATACCAGTTATCCTGTTATATATGTATTCTTTCTAGCCCCCTCCCCCCCCCACACACGCACACACTTTCACTTTAAAAATTCAATTTAATACTTCATTTATTTTAATGTAGTACTCTCTGACAGTGCGGTTCCTAAATTAAGTCGAATATTTAAAAAGTAACACTTGTACTAACACCCCTCCTCACATTTAACTTAAATTAATTTTTAATCACTGATTAATAAAATAAAACCAATAACTCAGTCTTCCCATTCTACTTTGAGGTATTTTCTCTCATTAATTCAGCCTTTTGAAAAAAATTGCAGCTGCCGGTTAATACAAAATTATTTTAATTTCTCAGCTACCCACAATTGCTAGTATTGTATCTTCGCTCATCATCAAAGTCACTTAACTTGCATTTTATTCATTGCATTTTATTCTCGCACTGCACCCTAAAATTCAGACCGTTAAGTACATGTGTATTATAAAGCTACATATTGTTTAGTCACAGCTGCACTCTTTCCTTTCAGAACGAACTTTGAGTTCACATTTTGTCAGCAACCACAATGACACGCCTATCGGCTAACGATTTTCATGTCCCAGTCTTCTGTCTGTATTTTGAACCTTTTCCGTTATAACTTAAAACGCACTTTTTTGCAAAGTGCAGTTTTCTTTTTTATTTCCCAGGCTACAAGAATGTTGTAACCTCAAAATAGTAACGCTACGTACCCCAAAACTTGTAAGAAACACCGCGTGTGTTTCGCTAATCTTTTCACAGCCAATGTTCGTCTTCCCTTGTGTATGGCGCAAAATACTTGAATATTGGCGATTTTGTATCACACCCAGCACGTGATTCCTAACTGCGAAGTCACTCACTTCGCTCCTCGGCTTGCTCTCGACTGGTTTGCTAAAAAGAGTCGTAAGCTTTTGCATTATTTTTCTCTATACCTCTTCCCCGGTATTTTATGATATGAAATAAATTCGTCTGTTTATTTTATATATTACAGTGTTTTTTATACATCAGCACCTGGGATGTTGCATCTTTACTTTTAAAGATCACGCTTTCATCTTAGAGGAAATCTCCTCTATAAATTTATTTTGTCTCGTCCATTTTTTCTCCATTGCAAAAAAAAAAAAAAAAAAAAAAAAAAAAAAAAAAAAAAAAAAAGATATCTGAGAAGAGTTGCGTGCTGCCTGTCTGTCTCTACATCGCCTTCGTCCGTCTCGGTTTCTGATGTCCTCTGCATCCGCTATTATATGAGAACCGCCCTACTCCAAAGAATCTGAATCGCTCCAACCGGAAGCTGCTTTACCATTGCTAACCCCTGGTCTTTTGAAATCAACAAATGGGCCTCTTTCTTTTCACTGGAATCATTACCCTGGCCCTTCTGTTCCCTGTATCACCGGAAAGTGCATCACGCTGCTGATGCCTCCTGCCGCTAATGAGACTGCGCGTGCAAGACTGTGACAAAATAAAGTAAATTTTCTTCCCTTTTTCGTTCTAATTTCTCTGAAAGTCATCTGCACTCTGTTGGTGTCTGCATCTAGCTTCAACCAAGTACTCTAGTAGTTTCTACAATATTTCTGCGATGCTCATGTTCCTCCCTCCTGGGTTTTGAAATAATCTGCAAAAAAAGAGTGATCCCTCTTTGTGTGTGAAATTTACCTTGTGCGCGTTTGTGCTGTCTATACACATAAAAGTTTTCTACAAATTCAATCGAAAGTGGTGCGCAGTTGGTGTGTTTTAAAATTACAAAAAACTTCGTAAATATATTGCTACTTCAAAAACTGAGATGAGAAAACTTTCATAGTTGTGAAAATTCAACAAATTCGGGTCCACATTTTCAAGAGATCCGTCCATATGTGACCACTTCAAAAATTTCATACGAAACCACTATGAAGTTTGTGAAATACCCTGCATTTTTATTTTTTTTTTCACCAGTGCTGCGTTTAAAAAAAAATAAAATTAAAAGTGTGCGCCGTTCGGAATTAAGTGATTCATTTTTCAAGCATTCATTCAAATAGAAGAATTCCTAACCCATTTTCTCAAGCACTTGAAAGCACTTGAAATTAAAGATTAATTTCCATAATAAAATAGCCAAAAAAATGAAAGTGCTTCATTTAAAACAGTGATTGATAAAGATATATACAAATTACAAAAGGTAGAGTGTTAAAACAGATTTGTCTTTCCTTCCGCCCTCCTTTTCCAATTTTTCAGTTGATTATTGCAAACATTATTTGAAGCTACCAGAATTATAACATACCTTTGTCTGCTTTCACGCTCAGTTTTCCACACATAAGAATTATTTTAATAGTATTGATATTTAAATTATAAAATCTAATATAGTAATAATTTTGAGTTTTGTAAAGAATTTTATTATACGAAAACACAGTGGTATTGTTGTTTTACTATTTTTCATGACCTATTCTTGTGCATTTTTATTATAATATCTTGATATATTTTTCCCAATTTCATTGCGTTGAAATTTCCAGTTTCTTATTTAATACCAAATCCCCCCCCCCCCCCTTTTCTCTAAATGAATTTTTAAATATACATTTTTTAAGTTTAAAGAACATTATATTTCCACTCTTACTATTATTTACAAAAAGTTAAAATAACAATTTTACCTTTTTGCGCATTGCTCCAAAATATTTTGATTTGAAAGACTTTTGGTTTCTATGAGTTAAAAAAAAAATTAAAAAAGAAAAAAAAGGAGCTGTAGCAATTTTTTTTTGTCCCGCTATTTACAAGGATAAAACAAGTTGCACTTTTCCTTTGAAATTCCAAAATAAAATATTTTAACTCTGATACATTTTTTTTCTTTTTTATAAAAGGTTTAAATGAGATATATTCCCTATTTTTTTAGAAGTTAACTTTTACATTGGGATTTTTAAATATGTGATAATTAAATGTTGTTTTACTTCATTAATTTATCCTCCTTGCATTTTATGTGTTTTATATTTATGTGTTTTATGCAGAACCTCAGTAACAATTCTCAGTAACTCATTTGTTTATGTTAAGTTTTGATAATGTCTGAGAAAGAAATTCCGATATACATCATTGAATTTGATGGCGATCCGAATTACTTAAATTCTTTTCCGACCACATTAGGTCAGTTGCTGAAATTAAAAAGTACAGTCCTCAAACTACCATTGCTGTGCTAAAAGGCAAATTAGTAGGCCCTGCACAAAAATTCTTGGCACAAAATCTGGATCTTCAAAAAATTAATGATTTAGCTACTCTTGAAAAAGTATTCACAGCATTTTTCTCACCTCCTAGTAAATGTGTTGCAAGTGTTGAACTCTCAAGTTTATCTCTCACGCCAGCGGAAACTATAAAAAAATTAGCACATTTTCTAAATGTGTTAGCCGCGACTGTATATTCTGACATTAATGATGAAAATACTCGCAATAAAATTAAGTTGATGAAATTTTTGGGGGCTGTGCCAGCAGACAAAAGAATTAAATTACAAGAGGAAAGCATCAATGATTATTGTGTTGCTGTTGTAAGAGCACAGATATTACATGAGATTCTGCATAATGAAAAAAAAATATGCATTCATTAACCTCCACAAACAAATCAGAAAATAACCTAGAACAACAACTCAGAGAAATATCTGAAAAGAGTAACGCGTTGCCAGTCTTACCCCCAGAGCCCAAAATAGAAAATTTAAACTGCAATGTTCAGAACAGGCCAAAATATACCTCGAATGCTATGCGCTACAGAAAAATTTCAAAACGAGAAACTACCCCAAATGTTTTTCTTCTCACAAATTTCCACACAATGAATTGTTACCTTTCAGCTCTGCTTCAGAAGATGGAAGAGAGCAAACACACAACAAAGGGGAAATTTTTTATATGCTGAAATAAATTCATCTGTATATTTTATACATTGGAGTTTTTTTTTTTTAGACATCAGCACCTGAGTTGTTGCATCTTTACTCTTAACGATAACGATTTCATATTAAAGGAAATCTTCTCTATATCATAAATTTAGATTCAATTTATTGGAAAATGCCAGTTTACCACGCTTTACATCTTACCATCCTGCTAACTGTCAACTAAGGAGCCATAACAGTTAAATTTAAAATTCAATGGCTATCGGCGCTTGAACGGCACTATGTAAACTTAAAGGGGCCTGTCCCTCCAAGATATATTTTCGAAATGTTTTTTTTTCAAAATATTACTTCCAGCTATGGGCGATAGTGGAAGGCGGTACTTTTTGCAACCAACAACAGTGAAAAAAAAATCTTTAAGTTATAGTGATAGACTTTCAAGTTATAGTGATATATTAAGACGAGGGCGTATTTTTCGGTTCTCTTTTCCCTAGATCACCCATTAAACAAGTACAACAGATTTAATTAGTCGCCGTATAACAGGTGCTTGATGACGTGTTAAAGACTTCCTACACTTTGCGGAGTAAAAGATAATTACTTTTGAAATATAATTTTTTAATGCACAATATATGTTATTTTTGAGAGTATTAAAGAAAGAGCAACAATTTTTGTATATTTGAAATTTTCAGACAATTTTACCTGAAATACATACCAAGGGTGCTAATATTATATTTAAAATAACAAAAAAACTTTGTAAAATAAAATAAATGGAATTGTATACATTTTTAATAAAAATAAATAAACAATTAAAATATAAATTTCGCTGAGTGTCTATAAATTATTTTTATTCTTATGTATTTTTTTCTTTTTCTTTTTACACGATTGAAGTGATATACACAGTTACAGTTATACATTTGTTACTCACATTACTTTACTAATTCAAAGAGGATGAAGTCAATAAAATATCACAATTCCATATGGAATTATTTTACGTCAATTAAAATTTAAAGGAGGTAATTTATATATTTAAAAGACGAGGTTGTTTTTTTAGTCATCTGCTTGAGCTTTCTATTAAACCAATTTTCCTAATTATTTTTTAAATGAAAGCTGTTAGTTTGTCGATGTGCCCTAGCTGGATATTTTTAAAAATATTCTCATTTTTATATTTTAATTTTAATTTGAAAATTTTATGAAATTTCATAAAATGCTGGCAATCGGATTGTTTTCATTGTTGTAGAGAAAAAATAAATAATGGGTTTATTTATCTTTATATGATTATAACATTATTGATGCCATTTATATAACAATCAGAAGTAATTGAACCGAAAATGACGCCTTCAATAATTTTTTATTGCACTGATACTGAGTTTGAGATGCTAAGGTGAAATACTTCCTTATTGCAAATGATATTATATTTAAAAGAAAGTTCATCTTCTTTGAGAAAACTAAAACTTTTAGCACGAATGCGTCTAAAGATATAAATTTCTGTAATTTTTAATCTCTGGTTCTGAGATTAGAAACTGAACTTAAGAGTGCGAATTTTCACATATAAAATTATAGCTAACAAACCATTTCAACATTCCAATTTTGAAATATCTATATTACAAAGAACAAACATATCTGTGCAGAACACTGATGTCATTTTACGAATGACAACAGAAGATGATCAAATTTAGCTTTTACGGCATTTTTTTTTTACTTCTAAACATCGCACATTTTGAACTTTTACACCGTCAAATAGAGAAAAAAAATTGCTTTTAAATGAAAATTTTTAGAAAAATATATCGCTGTTTTTTTTTTTTTTTTAATTTTTCGCAATTTACATATATTTTGTCGTAATTTTCAAGCATGATTTTTTTCAAATCTAGATCTATCCCATGCAGACGTTTGCGAAAGATAAATCCATTTGCACATAAATTAATATAAATAGCTTCCAGCTTATATTTTGTGAGGAAATTAAAACATCCATTAATGAATAAGTAAAACAATAAAATATAAATAAAACACAAATGTAAGTAGCTAATAATATTGAAATGAATATTGAATAAATATTGAAAGACTTGAAAATGTTTGCACCGCTCGTAGCAGACTTGAAAAATATTTTTTTTTTCCTCGTACCCGAGATGAAACCATAAAATTGTTTGAAGCAAGTTTCTTTTTTTATACACCCTTAAAAATGTCTGCACATTTGAAATTTTCGCGTCGCTGAAGAATATGTACAAATTTTCTATAAAAAAGAAATAAATTAAAAAAAAAATACTAGCAAAATAAAAATTTTCTATCTCTTAGAATTTTTAAAAGGTTTAAAATAAAGTTCTCAAAATAAAATTGTTAAAATAAAAAATTAAGTTTACAAAATGAAAAAAAAAAAAAAAAAAAAAAAAAAAAAAAAAAGAGAAAAAGAAAAAGAAAAAAAATTCTGCAAATACATATTCTCCTCACAAATTTTCTAACACCAGAAAAATTTAGATCCTAAATAAAAATTATTCTCAAAATAAAATTTTTAATATTTTGGTATTTTTAAAAGTAAAGAATTCCCAGTAACCTTTTTTTTTTTTTTTTTTTTTTTTTTTTTTTTGTCACCAGAAGAAAAAAAAAAGTACATTTCCAAAATAAAATAAAATATTACCATAATCAAATAAAATATTACCATAATAAAATATTACCATATCAAATAAAATATTACCATAATTACCATTAAGGTACTTCACTGCCTCCCAATTAAAAGAAAAAAAATCCCCTCGAAATTTTTCTATATCACGCTAAATATATAAAATAAAATATTTCCTCAAATTTTAAAAGTTCCGCTAATTCCTTCAATTCCCGAAATAAATATCCCGCTACTCCAAGACGCTTTCTTATCAGTTCACACTTCTGACGCCATCTTTTCGACTCCATTACTGCTTTTTATCACGCGCTCTTACCCCCACTGACTCCACAGTTCCAAAGTGTGTCCGTGCAGGTGTGTAGACGCTGTCGAACACTTATTATCAAACTACTTATATATAATAGTTTTCACTTATATTCTGCAATCCGAGAAGCCTGGGTTTATCTCGTTGTATTTATCAGTAACCTATTGTGTGTTAAAATACATTTTAAACGGTCAATATGCATATGACAGTTAGTATATATGCAAATTTTGAGACGTAACAATGACGCTAGATTAAGGTTTCACGGAGGAAAATCCTAGGATTTTGTCGAAAAGATGCAGTTTTTGCAAATTTTTCATTTCATAATACCAAGAATAAGAGCCCCAATCGATAAATTAACATCATAAATAATTATCTTGATCTGGGAAACTGCCAAGTCGAGAAAGCAAAGCCCTAAGTATCCTTTTCTGGAAGCAATTCAGGGTCTTTTTGACACACCCAAATCTTTGTGCTGGAGTTTCCCAGGAATTTGAAACTTCTTTTTTCTAAAATTAACTTTCAATCGAACCAAGTGTTCAATTTTCCACGTATCTGTCTTTTCTCGTTCCGAAAATATATGAACTCAAATTTTCGCTTTTTTGACACTGGCTGACTGACTGACTGACCGATCATCATAAATCTGAGGTACATCCTCTATCCATAAAAACTTGAATCCAACTTATATCATTCAAACACACGAAGCTCAATTTAGTGGAAACCGAATATAGGAGATTCAATACTAATTTTTATCAATATAATGAATGTGAATTTCGCGAAATTAGCTTTATCCAAGCTGCTTTTCTTTAAAGTAACTTATATTTGGCTGCCAAATTCAGCGATTTCTTAAAGTGCCTGCCATTTTAAGACAACATGGTGGATGAGGCTAAACAGTGAACTTGGTCGAGACCTTAGTAATTGCTGTGCACATGCTCACTCACATCGGAATCGGTTGATATATACGAGTGCCGATAGAAATTGAAACTTCTATATCTGAGCCATTTTTTAAGGTAAAGACAAACAAAAAATGCTCCTGAATCCTTATATCAAGGTCAAATACTTAAGAAAGAGACCTTTTTCAATTTCTATTTTTTTTACACCTCACTTTAAATATATATATATATATATATATATATTTAATTTAATGGCCGCCATTTAGAAACAAGATGGCTGGTGTATCTGGCCAGCGAACTTGGTCGAGGTATTGATGTATACTATCCACATGCCTTCTTACACCGAAATAGGCGAATACGTGTGTTATCGCGTGACAAATACAAGATCGTTTCAAAATGTTAGCCAAGCTAGAAATTCAAAGTGCTATAATTCAAACATTTTTTTAAGATATAAACAAAAGAACAAATTTTCAGAAACAAAAACTGCTCAGGAATCTTTGTATCAAGTCCAAACACATAAAAAAAATCTTTTTCATTTTCCAATTTTTTAAAACCTTATTTTAAATTTTAAATAAAATTTATTTTTGAATGGCCACCCTTTTGAAACAAGATGCCGAATGAAGCTGGTCAACGAAGTCGGTCGAGACATTGGTATGTACTATGTACAGGTCAAGTTACAACCAAATCGGTTCATAAATACGCCTGTTATCGCGTGACAAAAATCAGGTCGTTTTAAAATGTCAGCCACAATAGAAATTCAATATGCTATTACTCAGCTATTTTTTTAGATATAGACAAAACAAAAACTGTTCCGGAATCTTTTTATTAAGGTCAAACACATACGAAAAAAATGTTTTTCATTTTCCAATTTTTTGGTATCTCATTTTAATTTTTTTTTTTTTTAAATGGCCGCCATTTTGAAACAAGATGGCGGATGAAGCTGGCCAACGAACTCGGTCGAGATATTTGTATGTACTATGTACACACCAAGGTACATTCAAATAGGTTCATAAATACGCCTGTTATTAAGTGACAAAAATCAGGACGTTTCAAAATGTAAGCCACGCTAGAAATTCAAATTGCTATAACTCAGCCATTTCTTAAGATACAGACGAAACAAAAACTGCTCCCGAATCTTTTTATCAAGGTCAAACACATAAGAAGAAAATATTTTTTCAATTTTCAATTTTTTGGTACCACATTTCAAATAAAAATTTTTCTTAAAAATTTAAATGGCCGCCATTTTTAAACAGGATGGCGGATGAAGCTGGCCGACGAACCCGGTCGAGACATTGATATGTACTATGTATAAACGAAGTTACATCCAATCGGTTCATAAATACGCCTTTTATCACGTGACAAAATTCAGGACGTTTCAAAATGTCAGTCACGCTGGAAATTCAAAATGCTGCAACTCAGCCATTTTTTAAGATATAGACGAAACAAAAACTGCTCCGAAATCTTTGTATAAAGGTCAAATACATAAGAAAAAAATATTTTTCCATTTTCAATTTTTTGGTACCACATTTCAAATTTTAAAATTTAAAAAAAATTAAATGGCCGCCATTTTGAAACAAAATGGCGGATGAAGCTGGCCAACGAACTCGGTCAAGACATTGGTATGTACTATGTACGCACCGAATTAAATCGAAATCAGTTCATAAATACGCCTTTTATTGCGTGACAAAATTCAGGACGTTTCAAAATGTAAGCCACGCTAGAAATTCAAATTGCTATAACTCAGCCATTTCTTAAGATACAGACGAAACAAAAACTGCTCCAGAATCTTTTTATCAAGGTCAAACACATAAGAAGAAAATATTTTTTCAATTTTCAATTTTTTGGTACCACATTTCAAATTAAAATTTTTCTTAAAAATTTAAATGGCCGCCAATTAAATTTTTCTTAAAAATGTAAATGGCCGCCATTTTTAAACAGGATGGCGGATGAAGCTGTCCAACGAACCCGGTCGAGACATTGGTATGTACTATGTATAAACGAAGTTACATCCAATCGGTTCATAAATACGCCTTTTATCGCGTGACAAAATTCAGGACGTTTCAAAATGTCAGCCACGCTAGAAATTCAAAATGCTGCAACTCAGCCATTTTTTAAGATATAGACGAAACTAAAACTGCTCCGAAATCTTTGTATAAAGGTCAAATACATAAGAAAAAAATATTTTTCCATTTTCAATTTTTTGGTACCACATTTCAAATTTTATAATTTAAAAAAAATTAAATGGCCGCCATTTTGAAACAAAATGGCGGATGAAGCTGGCCAACGAACTCGGTCAAGACATTGGTATGTACTATGTACGCACCGAATTAAATCGAAATCAGTTCATAAATACGCCTTTTATTGCGTGACAAAATTCAGGACGTTTCAAAATGTAAGCGACGCTAGAAATTCAAATTGCTATAACTCAGCCATTTCTTAAGATACAGACAAAACAAAAACTGCTCCCGAATCTTTTTATCAAGGTGAAACACATAAGAAGAAAATATTTTTTCAATTTTCAATTTTTTGGTACCACATTTCAAATTTAAATTTTTCTTAAAAATTTAAATGGCCGCCATTTTTAAACAGGATGGCGGATGAAGCTGGCCAACGAACCCGGTCGAGACATTGGTATGTACTATGTATAAACGAAGTTACATCCAATCGGTTCATAAATACGCCTTTTATCGCGTGACAAAATTCAGGACGTTTCAAAATGCCAGCCATGCTAGAAGTTCAAAATGCTGCAACTCAGCCATTTTTTAAGATATAGACGAAACAAAAACTGCCCCGGAATCTTGGTATAAAGGTCAAATACATAAGAAAAAAATATTTTTCCATTTCTAATATTTTGGTACCACATTTCAAATTTTATTTATTTTTTTATTTTTAAATGGCCGCCATTTTTTAATAAAACGGCGGATGAAGCTGGCCAACGAACTGCGTTGAGACATTGGTATGTACTATGTACACACCGAATTACATCGAAATCGGTTCATAATTACAAGAGTTAGAGTGTGACATAGGTCATATATATATATTAATTTTGAACGGAGGGTGGTTTCGGGGTCTGGGGGTCATGATCGATGAAAATATACCAATTTTTTTTAAAATCGTTTTCCTCCGAACGGCTGCAATAGGTAGCTTTTTGTAATGAAAGCTATCTAATACATGTTCTCAAATTATTTCTTCAGGGAAAACTAAACCACCCAATAATGCATTTTTAGAAATAAATTATTTATGTAAATTTAAATGAGGGTTTGAGAACACCATGTTTATATTTGACCAATCTGTCAATTAAATTATTTCTTACGCAATAAAATATTTAAATATTTCTCCAGGGTGGGTGAAAAATCTTTTTAGGGAACGATCTGAAATATGTGTTGCAAATATTTTTGCGAAATAAAAATTGCAAGTGCAGACCAAAAAAAAAAAAAAAAAAAAGCAATGCATATGAATAATACTTTAAGTGATAATATTTAAAGACAGAATTCAGACGAATAGAATGTAAATATTTCAGAGGAAAGGATTTTTTCTGTGGTAGTTAATAGAATGTGGTAGTTATTAGGTGTCCAAATTTATTTTAAATATATGTTTAATTAATGTTTCAATTTTATGTGATAATTTAATAAAACAATGTCTATGCTACATGTTAAAAATGCATTAGTTGTTACAATGAAAAAAATTAAATATCCTCCAGTTTTATCGTTATGGCTTGTTTGCGTAGAATCACCCATAGATAGGCATATATATTTATCAAAGTTCATCTGGAATAGTTGTAAGACCGAACGACTTTGTTTTTGATAGTTAAAGCAAAGCTAAAAACATATTTCATTGTGACATTTGCCATTTTTTTACTAGTACGCGTAGTGCAAAATATCCTTCAACTTATTTTTCACGATGTGAGAGCATAACTGCGATATTATCATTTTATCAAAGCTTAAGATGTAAAGAAAGAAGTTTTACCTAAGCATATAATTAAAATCCACTCTTCCATACGTTTAGTTATTTTCTATAAATATTTATGACCTCTTACATTTATGCGAACATCCAACGATGTAAATCATTCATGCCAATGATCAATATTTTAAAAAAGCATAAATTTATGCTAAAAGACAATGTTAGAAATGGGTTACTCCCCGAATGAATTTGAATAATCTGAGCTTAAATTTGTAAAATATAAGAGATGGGTACCTTAGGCCATTGAATGTCGATTCTTTACTAAACTTCATTTATTTAGAAAACCTTTACAAATATCAAAAAATGAGAAGTGATTTCTAAAGTATATATATTAAATTAAAACACTGGAATATGGGTAAATGTCTTCCTAAAAAGGAAATCGGTATATTCCAGTTTTACAAATAAATTTTTAATAGATGCTAGTTCGGTTTTCTTAAAAGGTATTGTTTTCTTTAAGCGAAATTGTAATACGCTTTCTCCAGAAACTCATGATATTTTTCATCATTGTCTTTCGAATTTTTATGTTAAAGAAACGGTAATAGGTAAAATAAACTGTTTTGAAATAAATGCATAAAAATGCATAAAAATGAATGTGTTTGTGTTTTAAATTATGCGCATAAATGTGAACACGGATGCAGTGGTGGATACATTGTGGTATACGCAATATACTTTCTGGATCTTTACAAGGAAAGGAATGAACTCTGTTTTTCAAAAAAGCTATACCGTATACTCTCTAACTAATATCCCCTTCCTATAGCGTATACCCTCAGCTTTCTTTTACGACTTCATCTACTTATACTTGGTCCGTGTTTTGAAACACCACTTTTTCTCAAAGAAAAAACCTCTTTATAAATTTAGTAGAAACTGACGTCGTTGGGCGTTTTAATTCCTTTCTTTCTTTCTAACCGATGACCAGGCCCCGACCTGCCGGGTTGCCCCAGCTTAACGGGTTTAGTACCTGGCATCGGGGCGAAAGATCGCCAAATCGCCGCGAAGTGTCAATAAACCTGACATCATTGCCTCGATCGTCATCCTATCTGCAATGCTTACTGCTCGTTTGTGTATACTTTGTTTGCCGGTTACTTAACGTTATATCCTGTTGTTTGGCGTTTTAATTCCAGTTGTTGGCAAAACCTAACCAGAACTTCTTTTTTAAAGGTTGCTTGTTTTCAAAAAACAAATCAGTGGGAACCGTGAAATATATACACTGGTCATCAAAATTAAAGGATAATGAGAAAAACTATGCTCACTAAGTTAATGTATCTACCAATGCGCGATGCTGCAGTTATGTATGTCAATTAAATAATATTAAATACAAAATTGCACATCCGCTCATACGTTAGGGTCGGAAATATTCAAATTCGGTGATTGAAAACGTGTTGTGAAATGGACGTATGTTGGAATTCTGGTCTTTAGTTTTGTTTAAAGTGAATGCGGTGTCTAAGAGCGATGGGTATTCATTAGTTATGTCTCAAAGACATCATTTAAGTGAAGGTCAAAAGTGGCGAATAATTGGTAGACCCGAGGGATGTCAAACTCAAACCGAGGTCGGCCAATATTTAATATCCCTCAGAGTGTCATATCAAGAGCTTCGGGCTGTTTTTATACACTTGATGCGTTCATAGACAGCCTGGAGAATAGAGCAGAAGAGCAACAACAGCATCCGAAGCCCGTTTTCTGTCATTTTCGGCTCAAAGAAACCGCGAAGGGACTACAACAGATTTGGTTTCATACCTTCCGCCTCCCATAGGAACTCGAATTAGCTGATCTACTAGTGCAAAAAGGCTTAACGAGGGTGGACTGTATGCAAGAAAATCAATTGTTTGAGTCTCACATACTCCAGCTTCCAAAGAGGCCCGTTTAATCTGTTTCCGTTGCGCGTCGCCATGTTCAATGGAGACAAGAAGACTGTGCTCGAACGGGATATTTTACGGACAAGGGAAGGCAAGTTGCGTATTTCACCCTCTCTCCAGATCAAAAAAGTCTAGAATCAGTTTTCAGACTATATCTGCACTCATCAGTAAAAAATACTTGAGCCCAATCTTCTTGGCTTCATTGAACATGACGAGAGCAACAGTTTAAACTGTCCCATTTGAAAGCTGGAGTGAGTGGGACATAAACTCTTGGCTTTCTCGAATACAGTCCACCCTCGTTAACACTTCGTGCAGCAGTAGAACGGCTAATTTGAGTTCTTGTGACAGCCTGAATGTCTGAATCCATATCTCTTGTAGTCGCTTCGCGGTTTCTTTGAGCCACAAAGACACAAAAACGTTTTCGAAGACAGTTGTCGCTCTTCGTCTCATTTAACCAGGCTGTCTGTCCGCGGATCCAGTGCTTAGAAAGCCTCTTGAAATTCTTGATATGACAGTTTGAGGGATATTTATATCTTAGACGACTTCCATATGTGTTTGACCTTCCTCGACTCTACCAATTATTTGCCACTTTTGACCTTAACTTAAATGCTGTCTTTGAGCTATAACTAATGAATACTGATTCCATTCAGACACCACATTCACTTTAAGCAACACAACAGACAAGAATTCCAACATAGATCCATTGCGCTCCTTATTGTAAGTCATATAATTTGCATATATCCGACTGTAACGTTCGCGCGGAAAAACAATTTTGAGATCAATGGTATTTAATTAACATAATTAATTACAGCATTTTGCATTGGTTGTAACATTAACTTAGTGGGCGTATTTTTTCTCATTATCTTTTAATTTTGACGACCAGCATACATCTGATTGTAAAATCGGCAAATATTTCTTTTCTACGTTAAATCGATACAAGTTAATAAACTTTTGGCGAAATACATAGGATAAAAAGGTTATGTACTTTTTAAACGTAAAATTTAAAATTTATGATTTTTTTTTTTTTTTTTACTTTTGTAGGTATATAATATCACAGTGTTAACGAATTATTTAAACATTTTATACATTGAAATTTTAATGTACTTTAACAAGAAGGACAGAGATCGTGTAACATTTTTATGTAAAGCTATCGTCAAACGCAATAGTGATCTCCCACTTCAAATTACATTAAACAAAATAAAGTGAAATATGAAATTGAAGAAATACACTTAACATAATAGACTGAAACATTAAATTGAATAAATACATTTAACATTTAAAACCTGATATAAGATATATGCGTGTATGAAAAAGTATTTGAAATTAAAATAATCGTTAATATATGGATACATTGAATTTCCATGGTAAATTATGGGAATTAGATGCAAAAAATAGATTACGTGACTAATTATATTTAATTTTTTATACCGATTTTTTAAAATGCCACACAAAAAAGTAAAAGGTCATTAAAAATAATAATGCTCAGAGGCTAAAATTACAAGAAATGCTATAGGGCAAGAAAAAAAATTAAATGTCGGAAGTAGAGGACACTTCCTAGTAGTATATGTATTATCGATCTAGCATACTTATAAAATTTTCAAAAATATATACATTTTAAACATTTGAATATATTTTTTATATCAACTCATACAAATTTAAATATCAAAACACTCTTTTTATATCGAAAAATACCATCCATTTAAAACATTCCCGATTCCCACTCATATTTTTAACAAATATCCAAAATAAATATACTTAATTTTTCTCAAAAGAGTTTCTAACACACGAGTATTTTTAACAAAAAAAAGCCTTATTATATATAATCTTAAGAGCACAGTTACCAAATTTTCAACTTATTCCAAAATATAAACCCTTTTAGGTAGCTTTCTTTACAAAAAGCTACCTATTGCAGCCGTTCGGAGGAAAGCCATTTCAAAAAATTTTGGTATATTTTCATCGATCATGACCCCCAGACCCCGAAACCACCCTCCGTTCAAAATTGACATATATATATATATATATATATATATATATATCTGACTTATGTCATACTGTAACTCTCGTATTTATGAACCGATTTGGATGTAATTTGGTGTGTACATAGTACATACCAATGTCTCGACCGAGTTCGTTGGCCAGCTTCATCCGCCATTTTGTTTCAAAATGACGGCCATTTAAAATTTTTAAAAAAATTTAAAATTTGAAATGTGGTACCAAAAAATTGAAAATGGAAAAATATTTTTTTCTTATGTATTTGACCTTTGTACAAAGACTCCGTAGCAGTTTTTGTTTTGTCTATATCTTAAAAAATGGCTGAGTTATAGCATTTTGAATTTCTAGCGAAGCTGACATTTTGAAACTTCCTGAATTTTGTCACGCGATACAAGGCGTATTTATGAACCGATTTCGATATAATTCGGTGTGTACATAGTACATACCAATGTCTCGACCGAGTTCGTTGGCCAGCTTCATCCGCCGTTTGGTTTCAAAATGGCGGCCATTTAAAATTTTAATTTTTTTTTTTAATTTGAAATGGTGTACTAAAAATTAAAAATGGAAAAATATTATTTTGTTATGTAATTGACCTTTATACAAAGATTCCGGAGCAGTTTTTGTTTCGTCTATATCTTAAAAAATGGCTGAGTTATAGCATTTTGAATTTCTAGCGTGGCTGACATTTTGAAACGTCCTGAATTTTGTCACGCGATGCAAGGCGTATTTATGAACCGATTTCGATATAATTCAGTGTGTACATAGTACATACCAATGTCTCGACCGAGTTCGTTGGCCAGCTTCATCCGCCCTTTTGTTTCAAAATGGCGGCCATTTAAATTTTTTTTAATTTAAAATTTGAAATGTGGTACCAAAAAATTGAAAATGGAAAATATTTTTTTCTTATGTATTTGACCTTTATACAAAGATTTCGAAGCAGTTTTTGTTTCGTCTATATCTTAAAAAATGGCTGAGTTGCAGCATTTTGAATTTCTAGCGTGGCTGACATTTTGAAACGTCCTCAATTTTGTCACGCTATAAAAGGCGTATTTATGAACCGATTTGGATGTAACTTCGTATATACATAGTACATACTAATGTCTCTACTGAGCTCGTTGGCCAGCTTCATCCGCCATGTTGTTTCAAAATGGCGGCTATTTAAAAAAAATAAAAAATTAAAAAATTAAAATGAGATACCAAAAAATTGGAAAATGAAAAATTTTTTTTTCGTATGTGTTTGACCTTAATACAAAGATTCCGGAACAGTTTTTGTTTCGTCTATAGCTAAAAAAATGGCTGAGTAATAGCATTTTGAATTTCTATTGTGGCTGGCATTTTAAAACGACCTGATTTTTGCCACGCGATAACAGGCGTATTTATGAACCGATCTGGATGTAATTTGGTCTGTACATAGTACATACCAATGTTTCGACCGAGTTCGTTGGCCAGCTTCATTTGCCATCTTGTTTCAAAATGTTTGCCATTTAAAAAAAAATTAAATTTAAAATGAGGTATAAAAAAATTGGAAAATGAAAAAGATTTTTTTTTATGTGTTTGGCCTTGATACAAAGATTCCGGAGCAGTTTCGTTTCTGAAAATTTATTCTTTTATTTATATCTTAAATAATGGTTGAATTATAGCACTTTGAATTTCTAGCATGGCTAACATTTTGAAACCATCTTGTATTTGTCACGCGATAACACACGTATTCGCCTATTTCGATGTAAGAAGGCATGTGGATAATATACATCAATACCTCGACCAAGTTCGCTGGCCAGATTCATCAGGCATCTTGTTTCAAATTGGCGGCCATTAAATTAAGAAAAAAATATATATTTAAAGTGAGGTGCAAAAAAATTAGAAATTCAAAAAGGTTTCTTTCTTAAGTATTTGACCTTGAAAAGGAGCATTTTTTGTTTGTCTTTACCTTAAAAAATGGCTCAGATATAGCAGTTTCAATTTCTATTGTGGGTGACATTTTGAAAAATCTGATTTTTTGCATGCGACAGCACTCGTATATCTCAACCGATTCCGATGTGAGTGAGCATGTGCACAGCAATTACTAAGGTCTCGACCAAGTTCACTGGTTAGCCTCATCCACCATGTTGTCTTAAAATGGCAGGCACTTTAAGAAATCGCCGAATTTGGCAGCCAAATATAAGTTACTTTAAAGAAAAACAGCTTGGATAAAGCTGACTAATTTCGCGAAATTCTCATTCATTATATTGATAAAAATTAGTATTGAATCTCCTATATTCGGTTTCCACTAAATTGAGCTTCGTGCGTTTGAATGACATAAGTTGGCTTTTTTAAAATAAGGAATATGAAAGCTACCTCTTCCTCCCGGCACTGGCCGGAAGGACTTTTTAAACTTTAGACTATGTTTTTATAACAACTCTTTCAAATTTAATATCAAAATACTATTTTTTTATCGAAAAATTTTATCCGTTTAAAAGACTCCTGAGTTTTACCTTATATTTGAAGTAAAATCCCCCAAAATTGCAATTATTTTTTCACAGGAGAGTTTCAAACACACAGCTATTTTTAATAAAAAAGCATACATTTAATTTATTTTAAATATTATACACTGGGGTAAAATATAAATATTAACACATTTTTGACAAAATTTATCAATATTTTATTAGTATATTACGAGTACACCTCGAAACTTATATTTAAATAAAAAAAGCTCAAAATTAATTACTTTTCCGAGAAAAAAACATTAGAAATTTACAATTCCTTTTCACTTTTAAAGAAAATCGTTCGTAATAGAATGAACATTTAATGCGAAAAATAAGAATCTCTTAATTATAAATTAGAGACGCTGTTTATCTTGAGGTCTACAAAAGGGCTAGAGTTCCAAAAAGGGTGCTTATTTCATAGGTTTTTGTACTACCGGCTCTTGGACAAATACGCTTGATAAGTGAGATAATTTAAATTCGTTTAAAAATAAATCTAATAAATTGATATTGGATAAATAAAATGGCGAGTATTGATTTGTAAGTAACATAGAGAAAATATTTTGGAAATTAAAAGGCTGATATGGTAATTTATGAATATTCACTGCCACTTATATCAACAAAACACTTACCCGCCATTTTGACATTAATGAATAAAATCTGTACATTTTATTCGCAATAAGGAACAATGTACACGTGAAAACACGTGCATGTTAAAATTAAATTGCATTTTTCATATGAACGTCAAAGTTATAATTAATATATTTTGAAATAATTAAATCATTTAGATTAGAATAGCAAAAATCCATGCACTTTTCTGTATTCAAATAAAATCAGAAATTGTTCGTCAAACGTGGCAAATAAGGTGCGTTCGTATTATAACTAGTTTTATAAATATTCAGATCTTGATGCAATAACTAGCACACGCTTATGCAAAAATGCAAGAATACAAAATTTATTACTATCATATCTCTTAAAGTCACTTAAACGGGAATAATATCGTTCTGTTTTAAATAGGACGTAAGAACATGGTATACTAGAATCATTACATATCATGAGATATCATCGAATTAATGACGTATGGTATGAGTTAATAGATTGAAGAAAACTTCTATTAACACGCTGAGTGACACGTCAGTCACCAGTGCCTGGCACTGAACTTTCCGTTTATGCCGCGTTAGTCATCGGTGACTGACAGTTATTGATTGTGTAATGGGAATCTTATTTCGTGGCCCAAAAGAAAAGACAGACAAAATAGATTTGACATTCAACTTGTTAATATCTTCTTACATTTTTATTCAAGTTCATAGAATTTGAAATGACTCGACAAAATTCTGAACAATTATATATACTAAATTTCGGTTGGGTAGTTTTTGCGCTGTTATATGCAGACAGAAGGACAGACAGACGAACTGACCAGATGACAACCATAAGTGCTATGTATTTATACATTTACGAAAACGGACAAAATAAATGAGTATGAAAGTAAAATCTATTTTTAAAACATATCATGTGCTTATTTTGAACGCAAAGAGTTTTATAACTAATTTCATTTTATATTATTTTCCAGAATGTAAAACATTTATAGTGATATGCTAGAAATTAAGTAATTTAAGAATTTAAAAAAATATTTCATTTGAATAGATGAATGGATATTTAATTTTTCTTAAAATGTCTTGTCAAGAATTTATCCAACCAAATTTATAATTTTGGAGATTTTATAAGTGGTTTTTACTCTGCAATATGGTTCTCGGCTATTATAAAATTACAAAAGTTAGCATTAATAGTATTATAAAGAGATGCATTTTACAAAGAATTATGAATAATGAGTTAATGTTTTTAATTATTATTATTATTATTATTTAAACTTTGTTCATGTGCATTTCTCGTCTTGATTTATGCAAAAAAGTCAAATTAAATATGTTACTTGATTTTAACATTTTACAGTGCCATATATATATATATTTTCTTTATTAAAATTTTAGTTTAATTTCTAGGAAGAATTTTTTTTTTTTTTTTTTTTTTTTTTTTTTTTTTTTTTAGGGTACATACTTGCTTGGAAAGAAAATGAAAAAAGAACTTGAAGAAGAGGGGAAATCTTCAGCACTTGATATTGCTTCAAGCAAACTATTAATTATTCACGAAGATTTAATTAACTTGCATAGAAGAAAAAAAGACTTATATTGACCAGAACTGGATGAGAAAGTTTTTTTTTTTTTTTTCCAAAATAATATTTTTTATTGACAAGCATCAAACGCAAA
Source organism: Maratus speciosus (assembly GCA_963932465.1). Taxonomy (NCBI): domain Eukaryota; kingdom Metazoa; phylum Arthropoda; class Arachnida; order Araneae; family Salticidae; genus Maratus; species Maratus speciosus. Next base: position 186,969,915 of record OZ010800.1, read on the forward strand.
TTTTTAACTTCTGAAGATTTATTTTCGGTAAATTATATTAATGATAAGTTGAAAAACTATATTTTGAGAAACTATATGCTGAGTTACCTTCACACTATGTATTAAAAATATGAATTTTAATAACATTATGAAATTACGATGCATTTAAAACATGATATATTTTAAAGCTGGAACCCATTGATCTATTATAAGAATTATCTGAAGAAATTATTAAATTATATATCATTAATCTAATAACCATAAAAAAAGTTTATTTCTATTCCTAAACCACATTCTAAAACAATTTCTGTTATGAAAACTTCGCATAAAACTGGTCATAATTTCTCAGCGTTTGGAAATGTTTATCGATTTTTTTAACCTGAATAACGATATTTAAATCAATGTTGCACTGCAACTAAACAATACAGTAATCCGAATTAAATGTATGCATATTTTTATGTCACATTTCATTACTTTTGAAACCATTTTACTTTATGTACTTTATTTACAGCAAAACAGTGTTAGTAGTATAGTCCCTTTTTTTATCCAAACATTCAGTCATCCATTATTGACACTCACTTCATATGCTCATAGTAACAATAAACATTTTAACCCATTTAATAAATAATTATGAATCAATGTTGTTTATATATTGACACAATTTACTAAAATATTTAATAAGTCATTTTCTGATTTTAATGTTTTGATGTTAACACTGGATATATTTCGTTGTAATTCGTCTTCTGAAATGTAGTTTCCATTGTATTTCAATTTACTTTCTTATAAATTTTTAAACACAAGTGACACACGTGAACTTTTATTTTATTTTTTATGTATCATGTATTACCGATGCTGGAAGCATCCAAAAAGTCAGGAAAAATACAGGGGTGTAACCGTTATGGGCAATTCAAGAAAATGACGCAATGAAAGGCCATTATGGTGTACCAAGACTGAATCTCAGTAATGTAGAAAATAATACTTCTAGGAATAATTCATAACTCACATAGTTTGATGTATTTCGGTTTTAAATTTTGCCAGTGCGCTGGACAGTTTTTAAAAAAAGAAATGGACCTAGCACGGGTTCGCGGATATCCTTCGCCTCATATTACCGGCTTTGGAAGCTGTCACCTAGCCAACCACCCCCCGACCGCCGCCCGAGATTAACAATAAGCATGAAGCCTGAGTGGTCTTTCGACATATTCAGAGCATTGTGACTACCTGCCAGTTTTTAGATGTGTTTAATTTGATGAATTTCGCTTTTAAAATTTTACGGTGTACTGGCCTTTGTTTAAAGAAAAAAAACTTTGGACAATAAGTCGGAGGTTCCTTAGTTTTTTTTTTTCTCCCTTAAGTAGCCGTCGGTTGATTTTTTTTTTTTACACTGACCATTATACAAAAATTGCAACCGAAATCCAAAAAGTACAAACGCACAATATTAAATAACTACCCCTAGGTATCCCTCAAAACATCATTTAACATATTTAAATACAAGAAAGAAGCCTGTAAAGATTTCTTCCTTATGTGTTAACATTATCGTGACTAGTGTTGATTCTAAAGACATCACGCTAATCATACGATAAAACTCGCAAAGTAATGATAATTAAATAGCAGCTTTCTTTCAAATTTCCCGTTTGGATTTCAATATTTAGAAAACTTACCAGTGATTCACATGGTAATAAGGTGTTAAGGAAAATAATCGCGTAAATTTATTTGAAATTTATTACAAAAAACTGCACCCGTTCTTATGACGTTGAAGGGCGCATGTTTGAGTATTCGTAAAGGTACACAGAATAATGTGGTAGAATATTACTATTTCACATAAATTTCCAAAAAAATTAAAATTCATATATCTGTTAGAATATAAATTGTGATTTTCAGGATAACCCTATTTCAAGAGAATACATTGCAATTTCTCACATAAGATAACATAAAAGTACATATTTTCTAAAATAATTTTCTGGTAACAATACGTATTGGTGGTATATTTTCAAATATATACCCCTTACACAGGGTTTGTACGCTTCAAGGACTTCCAGGAACCTTTTACCAAAATTTTCATAAAGTAATATTTGGCTTATTAAATAAAAAAAAAATTCCTTTTACATATAGCAACCAGTACTTTAAGAAATTTCTTATACTAAAACACCTAAAATCCACTGATTCCCAGGATGCGTACGAACCCTGCTTACATTTTAAGATTTAGTTATTTCAAACATGAAATAAATCGTAATGTGTATGATGATGACTTTCAGACAGGGTTTAATAACATGGAATTCAATACCTATTATTTTTAATCATCGTTTACTAAATACACATAATTATTAATTATCAAATATAAGGTCGTATAAGAAATTTTATAAGCTTTGGCATTCATGTTCATAATATTGGCTTCCGATTTGTAGGTAGTTTTATATTCAATCTCATCCCATTATGATGAAACAAATGATAAACTTAGAAGTGGAAGATTATGGAAAATGAAGAACAGTTCTAGGCAGAATATACAGAGATATATTTATATTATATTTTATTATTATATTATTAGTCAATTTGATTTTTTCTCTTAAAGATAGTTCTGAATTCCCGGCGTGTTACCGGTTTAAGGGGTCTCAGGACTCTTAAAGCTCTAAAATTTTCGAAATTTTAATTTTTTTAGATGTTAAACTTCTATATTTTCTGAACATTTTGATATCATTGTTATCTTGAAATTCCCATTAGAACATAAGTTATGGCATTTAGAATTATACCCGCTCAATAGCTGAAGCGGTGTTTCCAAAGATTTGAAGTCATTTTTCTCCAAATGACGATTTTTGGCATAACGCGCACGATACCTCAAAAACTTCTGAATATTTTTTCGTGAAATTTTCAAAACATATGTTTCATGTTAGTCTGTATAAACTTAACCTAAAATTTCCTTTCTATTGTAAAAAGAAAATATCTTTTAGGGGTTTAAATTGTTGAAATTTTCTAAATTTCCCATTAGCTAAATACAACTTAGTATTAAAAATATAAAAATGCTTTAAATACAAATTTTTTTAGGTTCAGTGTAATTATTATAATCTGAGGTATAAGTAGGCACCAAAAGTTTCATTCTAGTTCCAAAATGTATTTTGTAATCGTGCGCATAAGCTGTTATTCCGATTTTCTGCTCGTCAAATGACTGATAGTTTTGAGCCCCCTGTAAATGCTAATTCTGCATCTTGCATTTTTTCAAATATTTGAAATGAAAGAACATACTTGTATCTTTCATTCCCATTTAAAATTGTGTCTTAATATCAAATACATTTTAAAATATTAAATGTTGAAAATGGTCCTTTTTTTACATTTTTTCCAATTTTAAGAGTCCTGAGACCCCTTAAATCAACTTCTACATTTACAGTATTTCGGGAAAAATATAATAAATTAGAGATTAACCCGGCAGTAGTCGCGTGTCGGTCTTTTCCCTGCCCATATCAATTTTCTTCCCCTAACTGTAATTCCCTTATAAATACAATGGTGAACTATGATGTAGCTGACTTTAAATATTTCTCCACTACCACTTTTTAATCCTATTTCAACTCTCACATTTATAAAGACATTATTTTGCTCCTCGCTCAGATTTGACACTCGGTAAATGCTCATATAATAACATATTTTACTTGTCCCTGAAAAAAAAAAAGAAAACAACGAAAAAAAAAATACCTATGACTCTTTACATGTTACAATTTTTTCTGGTGTATGAGACTTTATTGTAACAGTTGAATTAAAATCCTTCCAGTGGTTGCTGAGAAAATTTCGATCATACATACATACATTCATGTTAAACCACCAAAAATAGTAGTTTTTATTTAAGTATGTTAAAAGTAATGTTTCTTAACATCAAAAATGTAAACACAGATTTCGTAAAACATTTAGTAAAAATAAAGAAAACCAACCCTATGACACTTTATTCTCCATTGGAATTCTTTAAAACAAATTAATGTTTTTATAACTACACATCAGAATATCAATAAATTGAAGTGTAAAATCCTGTCTATATCTGTTTATTTTAATATATGGGTGGTTGAAGAAGAAAAAGAAATGACAATGCAATAAATGTTACATAATACCTTTAAAGATTTTCCAAACTTTTGATGTCAAACATCCATTTAGATGTTTCAAAGAAGGCTTTCTCTCCTCTTATTTTGCTGAGTAAATACTTTGTTAAGACAAGCTATCAGATGTATTCGAAGAGATAGAAAGTGGTGTATGAATAGAAAAAATAATTTTAAAATCCTATTAAATATTTAAAGTATATGTAAGGAACGTAAAATGCAAATGTAAAAGAGTTGTTCAAACATAACATTATTAAAACATTTAAGTTATGTCATCATGAAATTGCAGTTAAATGTTACTTAAATAAATGATAATTTAAGACTTGTATTACAAGTTTTTTTTTTAATCTTTTATTCTTACCCCGGCAGTAGTCTCGGTCTTTTTGACACACATATAAAGAATATTCTCCCAACTTATACCCCTTAAAAATACAATCGATATTTACCAAGCAGCTGACTTCAAATGTTTCTAGACTACCATAATGAAGTAACAAAGCATCTTTGTTTTTCCCCCAGGTACATTTTTATAAGAAAAATTGAAATTGGTGGAAAAGCCTGTACAATGATCTCTAATGTCAGTTCATTTTACTTTTACCCATAATTTCAAATCTTATGAACAAAATGTATAATTTAAGTAAATTATTAATTTATAACTTCATTGAAATGTAATATTCGAATATCTAAAGAAAATTCTTTCTTATTTTACATTTCCTGAATGTTGGCGTCCGGCGCCAAAACATACTGAGCGCGATTAATAACGTTCTGAAAAAATATGGACAACTGTCGGGTGAAAAAAGTGTTGTCACATGGAACCAATACCAGATTTGGCTATTAACGCTCGTTTTGGTAGTCATTTAAAATAAATAGCAAAACTAGGTTAATTAAATTGAGTTATCAGTGTCCTTTCGTATTTATATACAAGAATATATAAACCATATGTATGTAAAGTGCTAATGAAATAATTTTATGAAACGAATTTATATCGATTTTTTATCAAACTAAATTATGCAACATTTTTGAAACACATAAATGCAGGTTTATAAACACTGTTGGTAATCGAACGTTAGTACATTTTTATTGTCTTTTACAGGCTTTCCCCTCTAGAAGATAGTGTACGTAGCAATTATAGTTATTTTACAGGACCTCACGAAATAATTCGTTTACACTACCAAGTATAGGCAGTATTTACTTAAAATTTATTTTAGTTACTTTACGTTATTTTAAACTTAAGGATTTTTGTTGTTGTTGTTGTTAATAAATTTATTGTGGTATGTTCGCTATTGAAGATAAACGTTGTAGAATTTGTATTTCTTTTACATGACAATACAGAAATAATCACATCACATGCATTAGACTTTATCGATAATTACGGTTCGATGACTTTTCTTTGAATGATTTTAATTTACTTGTGATGCTTCATTTATGTATGTGTATATATGTGTCTTAAATTAACACTTCAAACCCATTTTAAACCCACTTCCCAAGAATTTACTTCCCTAATATATTTAGAATAAGATTCCTCTATTTTCAAATTTATGTAATGAATAACATTTTCACATATCAGTTTTCTCACGCTGATAGAAACACTGGTGGTAAGCCGCACCACTAAAAATTTTAAATAGATTGATTTTAAAGTTTTCCTATATGGTTACTATACTCTAAGTTATGATTTCTTAGATTAATTTAAACTCAACATTTTTTTTAAAATAATGACGTCTTCTACTGAGAAATTTAATAAACAAATTTAAAAATAAAGTGCGTTTTATTATGTTTCACTCTATGGCATCAATACTGACGGTAAGAATAAGTGGTACAGGTTGAACCAATTTAGTAGCATTTATAGCGACCTCTGGTTCGATACATGAAAATTAAATCTATATCATAAAGCAAAAATATATCCATTAGTTACGCTGACGTCAGTTTAACGGTGACAAAACCTGACCAAAATTGCCGCTTTAAACTGCATTTTTTAAAAACTTCTAAACATTGCACATTTTTGACATATATACAGACATATACAGAATTTATTTTAAGCTATGAAATAAAAATTTAAATGCAACTTATTTGGAAAATATTTGGCAGCTTACTGACTTATTACTGTTTTAAATCAATTTTTAAGAAGTTAATTTTTAAATCTACGCCTATCGATGCAACTTGATTACAGAATAATAATGACTCATTTTCACTTAAAGCAAAAAAAAAAAAAAAAAAAAAAAAAAAAAAAAAAAAAAAAAAAAAAAATGTTTAGGAGTTGAATTTGGAAAATATTCCATGACGAAATTAAAATTTAATAAAGAAATAAATAAAGAATGAATTAAAAGAAAATAATATTAGATTGTAACGAAAGTTTTCCGCCAAATCACCATTACATAATACTAATTATACTATATATAATTAAGTGTAATTTTATATATAACCACCATTCCGTAAAAAGTTCACATTGCCATATGATACAACACTAGTACCTAAAGCTGTACACTTTATTCGGTGACATCCTGTAGCTGACATTTTACAACAGAACTGGATGTAAATGACGGTTCTAATATGGTAGCGTAATAGCTCCATTTCAGATACCTTGTACTTGATGATACCGATATTTTTTTAGAAATTTCACAACACAGTGCTATAAAGCAAGTCTCTTTCTTTCAAATGCCATAACTCGTTTGACAAAATATGAGCAAACACGTCAACGCGAACTATTTTCATAGACCGTATTACCTGTGGCGGGAAACTTTCGTTACAACATGATATAACTAAATATCTAATATGTAATCTAACAATTTCAATTTTTAGGCCGTCGAATATGGAAAAAAAATGTACCACAAACCTAGTTTGTTGGTTGTTTGTATGGGGTTTAATGGCAAAAAATCCCATCGGTCTAATTTGTTGGAGAACAGTATCTCAATTTATTGATTAATTATCTTTTCAAAATGATTTTCAAAAATGATTTTTTTTTTAAATCTATCTATCTCGATATACCTGATTACGGAAGATTGCACATAAATAATTTTAATAGAACAGTGTTTGTTTAATAATTATTACTTCAATTTATAAAAGAAAGAAAACTTTAATATATATCTAATCGAACTATGCACGAAATACACTGAAATACTCCTAATTAAAAAAGCTGTTGTAAATAACAAAATCGTCGGCGATTTATTCTGTCATTAACCCGTATTATGATAGTATCGCTGATAAGATGGTATTGTTAGAATTCAACTTAAAAAAAATTCATAAACACTTAACATATGTAATCCTCATACATCCATTTTAGTGTAGATAGTCAAAAAAGTAATGGAATCTAAAAAAAATGTATGAAATGTAAATATTCTATAAATTTTAAAATCAAATGGATTCCACATATAATCCGTATTCGGGAAAACTGGATAGAGCTGCTGGTACTTATAATACAAAACATCTCGATGACATATTTACATTTATGACATGGCTTAAGAGCGTTCGGACACTTTATTTATTTATTTTATTTTTTTAATCTTCGATTTTTCCTTTTTTTCATTTCCAAGTGGGAAAATAACGCTTGAATAGGTTTTCCGCGGTGAAGATCGTCAAGTAATCCTTCTTACGGTTGTGGCATCCATTAAATTTATTGATGAATGATTTAAAATAACATATTAAACGTTATAAATTGCTAAATAATAATAACTTTAATTGCTATAAGTGATTAAAGTGAAACATGTCGAAATGTAAATAAATAAAGGTATTTTTTAACTTTTTAAAATTCATTTTTATCGAACAAACGAATTAATTGAATAAATAAATAAATTTTAATAAATTTATTTTATTTTTTTAATTTATTTTTATTAATTATTGAGTACTTTATATTAAAACTTATTTGATTTTTTCTTGTATTGACTTAAATAAACTTTATTTGAATTGACCCTTTATATTATAAACTATACAAGATACACCTTTGAAATTTTTAACACACGTTTTTCACTCATATGCACATAGTTTATCGCAATCTTTTTGTAATTTGAACTTTTTTATTACTTAATAAATTTTTAAATTTTAATTGTTTTAATTTACAGTAAAAATCATAAAATCATAATTACAGTCAATTTCAAGATGTGTCTGTGTTAAAGTATGTAAAAATATATAGCGAATAAGCTTTGAAATTTTTAGCTCATTCCTTGGAACAGTTTCTGGGATAAATGATCATGCCAACTTTAACTTTGATAAGATACAAGCGTCCAAGCATCTTTAAGGCTCCTGTCCCTGCAGGCGAAGACATTCGCGAGCTAAAGCTAAACCTATAGGGAGATTATTTTTTAATATCTCTTTTTCATTTCGATATTTTTATTATTTTTATTTTTATTTTTATTTTCGCATTGGATAGCTGAGGACCATCTCCTCATTAGTCTTTTTTTTTTTTTTTTTTTTTTTTTTTTTTTTTTTTTTTACTTTTTGATTTTGGCTGCAGATATTTTTATACAGTTACTTTCCCTTTCGAAACCAGTTCCAAAAATGAAAGTGTCATTCTAAAGAATATCTGCAACCAAGATCGAAAAAATAAAAAAAGGATCGATGTAGAGATGGACCCCAGCTATCCGATTAAAAAAATATTTAAATATAAAAATGTCGAAATGCAAATGAGATATTAGAAAATAAACTCCCATAGGTTTAGAATTAGCTCGCTAGACTCTTTGCCTGTAGGGGCAGGAACTTTAACAGTACGGTAACATATTATAGTTTCCCTGGCAGTCTGATAATAAAACTTAAAGTTTATTTATTATAAGCTGTTGTAACCGTGCACTTAATGTTCATAGAAAAGTAAGTGAATACAAAAGAAAAAAAAAACTTTAAGTTATATTAACAAATGCTTAAGTTCTTTCACTAAGTTTAATAGCTTTTTTCATCCTAATCAAAATTATCAAGTCCTTAAACAATTTTTGTTCAAATAGTACCATGGTCAGCAACAAGCGGAACGCGGAAGGTCAAAGCCTGGACCGCCAAAAGTGTTTAATTTGAATAAAAAATTTATTAACACAGAATGGACTGCCGTGGCTGTGAAGTTGTTCAGTCTTGAAAAACTTTTACTCAAATGCACTTGCAAGAAGATATTCCCTTGCAAATGTATAAAACTGCTTCCACTGAATAATTTTGTACTAAAAATGTCTCAGAAAATGATGAAAATTTCAAAAAAAAATTAGCTATTAACCTGACTACTATGTTGGGCACCACATATATATGTGAAACAACTTTCTCCAAAATGAATTCATTGAAGAACAAATATGGTTCGAGATTAAAGGACGTCAATTCACTCTTCGCAGTAGATATTCACCACGTGAACGAAGCTATAAAAATCTGGCTCAAAACCGCTAGTGTAACTTTTCGCATTAATTTTTCAACGAATACCTGATTTTTCTATTTTATTTAGCATATAAAAATTTTCAGAACGTATACATGTGTATTCAATAATTATTCATAATACCTTACTTTTCTATTTTCTATTATATTTATGTGCAAGAAAAAAAAATAATAAGTTTTCAGGGTCATTCCATGTCAATTTCAAAGAATATTTTTATGGTTCCTTCGATCCTTCTTTCATCCGACCGACAGGGATTTGGGTGAAACTCTGTTTACATACTAATTGTGCCTTGATATGAATCCATCTGAAAATTTTCCTTCCTAGAGCTCATAGTTTGGGATATATGGGGGGGGGGGGGTCAAATTTTTAGATTTTTTTTCAAATTTTTGCACATTTATGATCTGTATTTTTAGACTGCAGTTCCATCTTCATTAAATTGTTTCTTTGGATCTAACATGTGAATCATCTTAAAAGTATCACTGCAAATACATCAAATGATGCAGATTTTGATAAAAATACATTTAAAAAATTAATTTTAAATATTTAGCCAAAAGATTAAACCAAAATTGAAAGTTATGGTTATTTTTCCAAATATCTGTGACCTTACGAAAAAGGCTCTGCACAAAAAGGCAAATGAAATTTCCAATTTCTTTTTGTTTTGAATAACAGTTTACACTTTAGGCTTTCTAGTTAAGAAATAAAATAAAAATTATGTCTTTATCATGGCTTATGCAAAATTTTCGCATCAATCAATGGGAAACTGCATCAATGAAGAAAAAAATATCTACCGAATTTTAGCTGTGGTACCTAAATAATTTCTGTAGTTCCTACACTGTAAAAAAAAAGGGGGGGGGGACTAAAAAACGGAGATTCTACCGGCAATCGAGACGCCAGTGCTATTTCTGTATTTTAACGGAAATCCCCCCCCCCCCATAAATTCCAGAAATCCTAATTTTTACGGAAAAAATTCCCCATAAATTACAAAAAAAAAAATTCCGTTTTTCTTGAATTTATGTGGGAAAATTTCCGTTATAATACGGAAATAGTACTGGCGTCTCGATAGCCAGTAAAATATCCATTTTTTTTTTTTTTTTTTTTTTTTTTTTTTTTACAGTGTATGGCTTGTTAAATATATTATTATTATTTTTTTTTCAAAGAAATGCATTTGCTTATTTTCCCTTCTGATTAAAAGGGAAAAAAAGGTCTATGACTGCATCTACATCCTCCATTAATTTTTTTGCTTAATTCTCATATTTCATTTATTTATTCATTCATGTGTTTTCTTTTATTCTAAGCATTTTTTAAATTTTAAACAACCTCTTATTTTTTTTTTGTTACAATATAACTGTAAACTGAAAAACTTTTGATGGTATAGAATATAAGAATGAAATTTTACCAATCACATTTTCAATATGCTTTTTTTTCTGTGTGTGTGTGTGTTTGAATTAAAATACTTTATTTGTATATATATATATATATATTAGGGTGGTCACAAGCAACATGGGGAAATTTTTTTTAATGTTTTCTTCGGGGGGACCCTCCTAAAAGTTGCCAATTAATTAGAAAATGTGATTGGCAAAGTTTCAGCTCAAATAAATAATATTAACCCGTGCCTCATCGAGTTTGAATTCTTGAAAATTTGCAATTTTTGGCAAAATATTGTCGTTTTTCTATCCTTACGTGAAAAATATTTGTCTTAGAAACCTGATTCTTGTTTTATTTCATAGAAACTGTTGTTGCCTTGAACTTTTACTCTCCTGAAAACTTATATTTAATGAACATTTAGTATTTTTCAGGACATCTAGTGAACTATACCCTCAAACTCTGCATTTTTGAAACATAGGTAAAAAATGACAAATTAAAAATTTTATTACTTTTGATAATTTTTTTGTATTATTTTTATTAATAGGCAAAAATAAGTGAACAATTTTTGTAACTTTGAAAATATTTCATGAATTCTAATTGATTATTAGTTATCTAGTTCTGTGTCTAGTAAGAAAGAGCTTCTCGATTTGTGTTGCAGTTGAACCTCTGAACTTCTCTTTTTATTACAAGGCTGTTTTTGTTATCTGTTATGGTTATCTATTTTTAGAATTGACGAAACATTCCGTAAAACCCCTTCCCCCTCTTGATATGATGGCAGAAATGTAAGATTTTTTAAATTGGCCACATGTCTCATCAAATCATCGACAGTAAGCAGCCAAGTAATTGTCAAGTTTTATGTATTTTATTTTATAATATTCGCAAAATGAACTGAACGCCAGAGAAGCTGCTAGACTTAGAATACATCCACTAGCTAACCACAGACATCGACTCTGCAAATAACTGTTTCGTACACAAAAAACTGAGCTCATCAAAAACAGATTTTAAAATTTCCGTTTAGAGAGAACTGTTGTTCACTGGGGTGGAAAACTGCTTCACCATTTTTTGCATAAAATAAATGTAGAGTGGATAAAAGTTTTAATTAGTTGTGGGGATGAAGAACAGTTACTACGAGTTCCTCAAATTGAAAATAGTATCGGAATAATGCAGGCGAAAGTTGTATTTTCAGCAGTTGAAGAATGGGAGGAAGTTGGTAAAATCCAGGCAATATCTTTTGATACAACTGCAGTAAACACAGGTCGCCTCAGAGTTAACCTGCATTTTTCCATAGCAATTGTTAAAGGAAAAGTCTTCTGTACTTACCATGCCACCAGTATAATTTAGAAATTTTCCTAAAAGCTGTTCTTGATTCTAAAATGGTCATAATCACTGCCCCTCAGCCAGATATTAAAAAAAAACCAATTCTGATTGGGTGATCTAAATTAAACCAGAGTAAGTATACAAATGTTATTGAAGATGAAATACTAGGTATAAATAGTTAATTCAGAAGTAATTTCAAATTTTCTTACAGGAACTCTTAAAAATTAACAGCTCAGGGATGATTATAAAGAGTTTATCCAACTTTGTTTAATTTTTATAGAACTCCTTCTGCAAAAGACTTTTTTCAAAGCACCTGGTACTTTTAATCATGTCAGATGGATGGAGGCACAGGCCATTTATTCTCTCAAAATATATTGTTTCAGGGATCATCTTTCAATAACAAATATAGAAAAAAGAAGGTATCAGAGATCTTTTCTTATTTTTAATCAATATTTACGCAAGAGCGTGCTTCAATACTTCCACTGCCACTTTAGCCCCCAATTCAAGAACTGCAAATAATAAAATCACTTGTTCACTACAGAAAATTTGATAAATAGGTTACAGACAAAGCACTTGCAAAAATGACAAACCGCCTTTGGTATCTTAACTCGGATCAAGTTGCATTTTTATTTTTAGATAATACTTTGGTAAAAAAAGTCAACATAAGCCACCTTATCTAAACCATTACCACTTCAATCCTTTCCGGCGCAGTGTCCCACTCCGGGACCACCTAATTTTAATTCCAAACTTACAAACGGCACGAAGAATATTTTAATAAAATTTTGCTTTTACAATGAAAGGTTAAAGAAAGTAATGTGATTTTAATTTCTAAAAATGTTGTTTGTAAATTCCGCGGTAGACAATCATTTCATCCTTTTACGAACAGATTTTTTCTGTGCCGGAAAGGGTTAACGTGACAGTTGTAAGGGAAAATAATTTATTTTCTTTATTATACCTCCTTTCTTGTAACACAACTTTAATAATAAAATGGAATTGAGCATTATTTGCTCTCATTTCTATACTTCGTTTGCCCTCCCTTTTTTTTTTAAATTCTTTCAGTTTAAAATTCGATTTTTTTCCTTTTCTTTGGAATTTTTTTTAATCAAACACTTTATTGGACTTCACAAAACGAAAAAAAAGAAAAACAAAAGGTGGAAAGCAGATGAAATGGAATGTTACAATTTTTTTTTTCGCTTTTTCATAAAAAGTCAATTTTTAGGATTCAGGTGAAGTCTGGTCCTGAAAAATGGGCATATTTTTAAATCTATACATTTTTAGAAAAAAATGGTGTGTTGTTCTTCAAAGCAAACCTTTTTTTTTATAAAATGAGACCTGCATTATGTTTCTAGGTTCAATTGTATTCATTTCATGAAGGAAAAACAGAATTTTTTTGCGAAAAATCATGTTTTTTTCAAACTTAAACCTCAATGAGGCACGGGTTAATATTATCCAAATGAGCTGAAACTTAGCCAATCTCATTTTCTAGTCAATTGGCAAGTTTTTGGGGGGTCCCTCCAAAAAAATTCGAAAATTGATTTCTTGTGACCACCCTAATTGAATACATTTATTATACCCAATATTGAAAACATTTTTCTTTGTTTACTTGGGTAATTTTAATTAGTTTAAATATGCTTTTTATAGTTTAATTGCTTTATATTTATATTATCTTGTATAATTTTCATCAGTTTAAATATGTTTTTTATAGTTTAAATGCATTATATTTAACAAAGCTAATTTCTACAAAATGAAACAAATTTCAACACCTGCTTTGTATAAACACATTCTGACAAAGGCAAGATAAAAATTTTTGGTAAAAGCAGGTATTTGCGATTGTGTTAATAAAATTATTGTTAGTTTTGCTGTTTCTTAAAATAGAAGGATGATATATTTTTCCTTGCGCTGCAAAAGAATATAATACACGAATTTGAAGTAACTGATTATGCTGCAAAACAGTCGTTACCATTTCTGAGAGAAAATAGAACCTGGTCAATGCCAGAAATAAGAAAAGATAAAGCCACAGGTCCAGAAACCCTTGAATTAATTGAAAAGTTTTATAATTGTAATGAATATTGAAGAACCATACTGGAAAAATTGTTTAAAATCAGAACCTTAGTAATGCCAGAAATAAGAAAAAGGTAAAGCCACAGGTTCAGAAAAAAATGAACTAATTGAAAAGTTTTATTATTTTAATGAATACTAAAGAATCATGGCTGGAAAATGTAGTAAGCATTGCTAAGAATGTAGTATGCACAAAAGTGATTGATATTGTGCGTATCTACATGAGTTGTATTATCTTTTTAAACAGGAATTTCCGAAAATTTCGAGGATTATAACTCTAGGTATTCAATCCAGTATTTGCAGCACTGTTCTTTTAAATAAATTTGTGACAAGCTTAATAAAATATTTGGTAAATGTTATTCCACTCTTTTATAACGAAAGCTAAATCTAATTTCCTAAATGGAATTAAATCAAATTTTCGCCCTCAAAAAGCTCTCGTTATTCAGAATTAGTTTAAATGTTACCATTGGACCAAGGAAGCTCCCCTCTCTATCGAACTGTTATGTACATTATCTTTCAGTATTAGATTATAAGCAAGCAATATACGTACATATATTATCTTATGATATGCAACATGATGTCACTCTTGTGCGTTTAACAAAGCAGGAAGTGATATCATTTGTAACAGAAAGATTTCCTGAAAGTCTGACTTTAGAGATGAGGGCTCTGGCCTATATAAAAATTACAAATTTTCACATATCATTACTAAAATAAACACAATTTCCCCTTAAGATATTTAACAATCTTTTTTTCTGGAGAGTGGAAGGAAGGAGGGGGGATAGCCACCGATTTTTAAATACAAAAACAATAGTCTTTTAGATACAAAAATACGCTCTCATTACGAAAAGATCTTCTGATATACTGATTTCGTTATGTTACCATGTCTGAAGTTTCAGTAAAATAGGAAAATTTAAACATGTATTAGAAGGTTCGCAATGTTGCTTATTCATAATAAATATTAATTTAAAATCGCACAAAGAAAAAATATTCCAATCTAAGTCTAAGTGATACTGGAAAAGTACATCATTTATTTCTATATTTATATATAGCTCAGTTCTATTTTTGAAGTTCAATCTTTTAAATATAATGCTTATTCTGATTTTCAATCTTTAAAACTTTCATATAATTTAAAAAATTCTTTATTTTTTACATAAACAAATTACAACATTCTAAATTTTTTAAATGTTTATAAGCAATTTTATTTAATGTATTACATTTAAATTAATGATTATTTCAATTTTAATAAAAATAATGTATTTTCCTTAGCTTATGTAAAAATGTCGTCCTGTTTTAGGAAATCGAACTAATCAAGAAAAAAATATATCTGTTCCTAATTTAAGCTGTGGTAGCTAAATAATTACTGTGGTTCTTATGACTTGCTGAATTTACTTACAAAGTGCTTCCTTTTTTTATTTGCAAAATAATGTTTTTTTTTTTTTTTTTTAATAAAAAGAGAAAAGAAAATCTATGACTGCAAATTCTCCACCTACCTCCATTATATATTGTACGTATTCCTCATATACTAACATTGTGAAAGTATTTATAGAAATATACCATTGAATCCAACGATTGATGTACATTTATGTGACAAACATATGCGATAAGATTAAGAACAACACAATTTCAGATAATGTGTGATATGTACAAATACTGTACATCAAAAATTTTCTACTGCTATAAAAATAAATAAATCAGTTTGATTTTAAGGGCTCATTTTGTCAAATAAATGAAAACGATTAATAAATTTAAATTTAAAATGTACAGAAATTATCTAGGTACCATAAGCAAAATTAGAGGTTTTTATCTCTTGATAGGTACAGGATCCCAAAGTAAGTCAATTTTTTTGCATAATGCACGAGAAGGGCATAATTTTTATTTCATAAATAGAAAGCCCAATGATGTCTTTTATTTAAAAACTTCTAATTTGTTTTAATTTAAAACAAACAAACAAAAAAAAATGGAAATTTCATTTGCCTTTTTGTGGAGAGCCTTTTTTGTAAGATGACAAAAATTCCGAAAAATAACTATAACTTTCAATTTTGGTTTAATTTTTTAGCCTTAAATATTACGAATTAATTTTTTAACTATTTTGTATTAGAATCTGCCTTTTTATGTGCTTTCAGTGATATTTTTAAGCTCATTTGTATTTTAGATAGAGAGAAACAATTTTTTGAAGATGGAACAACAGTCTACAAATACTGACTCAGAAATGTGCGATTAGAGATAAATCCAAAACTTGGACACCCCCCCCCCCTATCTCACAAACTATGAGGTCTAGGAAGGAATTTTTTTAATTGTTCATATCAAGGTATGGTTAGCATATGCACAAAGTTTCACCCAAATCCCTGTCGGCCATGTTACAAACCATTTAAAAATTCGTTGAATTGACATGGCATGACTCTGTACTTACATTACTTACGTGTTTCTTTTCTCCGGACCTTGATAAAGAATTTCAAAAGTATTCGGATCCCACTTAAAAAAAGCCTGCCGGCATCTGATATAGTACAATCCGAGCTAAAAAGAATAATTCTAATTATTAATTTTTTACAACTGTCACGAAATCGCTAACTGTAAATAAACAAGTCATAACGTAATCTATTTATAACTAACACTTTTCAATTATTTATCAATTTCGCTATAAGAGGTTTCGGGTAGTGTAACTATCTAATTCAATTAAAAATATTTCTGCATGCTGCTAATTTTTTTTTTTCATACTAGTAAATTTTTGAATGCCAATTTTTTGGTCAATGTTAGCTGTAAAACTTTGGTATATATCTGCTACGCCACAGCTTTTCTTGCGTAATAGTTGAAATATGCCAAGAGATATTTATATGTCTAATATTTATTAAAAGAAATTATACATTTAGGAATACTTGAAAAAACACTATTTAAAACACAGTGTAGCTAAACTTCATTATTGCACTGCATTAGGCAGGAATGAGACTTAAATTATTAAAAAGAACTAAAACTAAATAAATGATAATTTAAAAAATATTTTCAAACTTTTATGCTCAATTAATACGCTTATTTCAGCATTCATTTTAAGTTTTGAACTTTTTAGAAACCATCTTCTTGCATCTAAAAATTAAGCATCATGTCAAATTCCAAGCTTCTTGTCTAACGGTCTACCATCTCTTTCAACATAAAAGGCTATGTTGATATAGGGGCTGTAACCATTAATTTGCCATTATGAATTTTGAAATCGTTTTGATATTTAGCAATATTCCTTTGAAACGTAATTTAGGAAGCTGTTAAAGAACTTTTTTAGAACGTTTTTTGTCCCTGCTAAACACTGGTGTTAGAGTCAATGGCATGAAATATCGCCTGTGTAGGATCAGAGACTGTCACAATTGATTCGCAGATATTACTTTTATAATAGGTTTATATTTGCTGAGATTGCATAGAAATTGTAATTTAGGACTATTTAAAACGCATTTCGCTCCTTCCCTTCGCTTCACACCTTTTTAATTAAAATTTGCTTTCAGCAGTCCTTAGAGGGCATTTAAATTTTTTAAGTAACTACCGTGCCATATATAAAGGTACTAGTCTCTGCAGTACCACAGAAATCGCAATTTAGAACAATTTTTTCTTTCGCAACCCTCTGGTGGTAGTGGCACAGACATAAAATGTAGCTTATGTTTGAGCAGGTTCCATCACCAAAAATTTGCCAAAATTATTTTTTAAATCGGTTTGATATTTGATAAGACTGCATAAAAATTGTAATTTAGAACGCTTTTCGCTCACTTCATCCTTTTAAATTTGGACTTTTCTTTCGACGCTTCTTAGAAAGCTTTGCATCTTGTAAGTAATTACCATGCCAAATTCTAAAATGTTAGACCCCCACAGTTATTCAAAAAACGCAAATTAGAAAATGTTTTGCTCTTGCAAACCCAAGATGGAAGCAACATAATATATAGCCTATGTTGTAGCAGGGACTGTCACCATCAATTGCAAACATTACTTTTGAAATCGGTTCGATATTTTCTGAGATTGTGTAGAAATCGCAATTTTTAACGTTTTTATAACGCTCCTCGCGCATTTTCATCTCTTTTAAATTTCCAGTTTTTTTTTCCGAAACTGTTCTTAAAGATCAGTTACATCTGATAAATATGTAACATGCCTAATTTCAAGCTGATAGCCTCTACCGATCACAAAAACCGCAATTTAGAACCTTTTTTGCTCCTGAAACCCCCAGATGTTAGTGTCATCGACATGAAATAGCGTCTATGTTAGAGTAGAGACTGTCAGAATTAATTTATTACTATTACTTTTGAAATCAGTTTGATTCTTCCTGCAATTACTCACAAATCGGCATTTCGAACGTTTTTAGAACGCTCTTCTCGTATTTTCAGGCCTTTTAAATTTCAAATTTTTAAACAAATGGTCTTAAAGATAATTTAAATCTACTAAATATATTCCATACAAAATCTGGGTCCTTCCATAACACAAAAATCGCATTTTTAGAACGTTTTTTGCATCTGCACACCCTTTCGGGTAACGGAAACATACATAAAATATTGCTTATCTTAGAGCAAGTGCTATATCACCATCATTTTTACACCATTATGTTTGAAATCATTTCTGTACTTCCTGAAATTGCATGGAAATCGCAATTTAGAACATTTTTTTACAACGATTTTCGCGGATTTTCCTCCCTTTTAAATTTCGATTTTTTTAGGAAATGTTTTTAGGTATCATTGATATCTTATAAGTAAGTATAATTCCAAATTTCCTGATTATAGGTCCTTACATAACACAAAAATCTAAATTTCGAACGTTTATTGCTCCTGCTACTCCCAGGTGGTACTGACCCAAACATAAAATAGAGTCTATGTTAGAGCAAGGGCTGTCACCATTAATTTATAAACATTACTTTTGAAATCGATTTGAGACTTTCTAAAATTCCGTAGAAATCGCCAATTAGATGGGTTTTCGGAAAGCTCTTCGCGCATTATCACCTCTTTTAAATTTAGAGTTATTTAAGAAGTGTTCTTAGAAATCATTTATATGTAATAAGTAACTAATATTCCAAATTTCATATTTCTAGGCCCTTCAATAATCCCAAAATCACATTTTTAAATCATCTTTTGCTTCTGCACCCCCTTTGGCGTAGTAGCACCGACATAAAATATAGCCTATCTTGAAGCAAGTGTTATCACCATTATTTTGAAATCGGTTTGGTATTTCCTGAGATTGCGTAGAAAACACCATTTAGAACGTTTTCTAGAACGATTTTTGCGCATTTTCCCCCCTTTTAAATTTCGAATTGTTTAGGAAACGTTCTTAGATATCATTTATAGCTTATAAGTAACTAATATTCAAAATTTCACATTTCTAGGCCCTTCAGGAACACAAAAATCGCTTTTTTCGAACATTTTTGATCCTACACCCCTTTTAGGAAAATGCATCGATTTAAGATATAGCGTATGTTCGAACGTGGACTAACAGAATCATTTTCATATCAGTACTTTTGAAATCGGTTTGGTAGTTCGAGAGAAAGTTCCAAACAAACAAACATTACTTCTTTATAATATTAGTATAGTTTTAAAAATTCTTTAATAAAATTTGATTTAATAAAATTATTCAGCAGCACAAAAAGATATGATGAGTAATTAATTTTCATTTAATTATTTTTTTTCTTACACAGTGCTTTTCTAATACATGTAATTATTGTATATACCAAAAGTTGAACTCTTAGAGAAAAAATAAATCTTTAATCTCAGAAACATACACTTTAGATAGAAAATGATTTTTTAAATTTATAAACACGTGACCTTTTAACGCTATGCATTAAGGTAGCTCAACTGAAAAATTGTTTTGCTTTCACAGTCCTAACAAATAATTTTTAGGATGCTGTTGGCTCATTTCCAATTGTAAGAAGAACGTGTATAAAATAAATGGTACATGATGGAATACGCGAATATGATATTAAGCGGAAGGATGATGCTCGAATAACCTCATTAAAAGTTATTTTTAAGAAGATGTAAATTTACGAAATTTTACTACATTATGTTAATTAGCCTGCAAATTTATTTTTTTAAAATGAAGTTACTTCAGTCGGAATAATTTTAAAGCATACCTTTAAGTTATTAGGCATGAGTTTTACTATTAGAATTAATCGAATCTAAGAAAAGCGTATTTTGTGTATTTTTTTGTTGCAATTGAAAATATAGATTTTAGTTTTTGAACTTCTTTTCTCTAGAGATAAATGTTTAAAGGGATTAAAATCCTTCAATATACACTAGTGTCGAAAATTAAAAACCAGTCACAAAATTCTAATTTTTATGTAAGCGAATACTCAAAAGGAAGTAATATAATTCAAATAATTACTATCCCTACAGCACAGCTAGTCCATATAGTATCTCATTCATGTCAAACATTGTCACAAGTCTGATAGTCACTACGGTGAAACAAAAATAGGAAATTCCACACGTCTCATTATGAGTGTCAGATGATCAGTATATGTGAGTCACTGAGACGTCAATGTGACTGCTCCTTTGTGACGAGTCACCAGGTGACTTTACAATGTAGTTACATAGTGACTCTCATGTAACTGTCATTTTTAGACTCAATTTCAAAGTCATCATGAACGTTGCATTATGATAAGTCACCAAATAATATCACATTATAGTCACATGGTAACTTTTCACAAAAGAGCACAATGGTGACTTCACAGTAGTCTCTCTGCCACCTGAAAGTCATCATGTGACTTTTATGTGACATTATTTGATAACTTATCACAATGCATCGTTCACGATGACTTTGAAATTGAGACTACAGATGATAGTCACAATGTAATTACATTGTAAAGTCACATGGTGACTCGTCACAAAGCAACAGTCACAGTAACGTCTCAGTGGAGTTCCAGATAGTCATCATCTGAGACTCATAATAAGATGTATGGAATTGCCTATTTTTTTGCTTCACAGTAGTGACTCTGACATTTGTAACCATGTGTGACATGAATGAGATGTTATATGGGCTAGCTGTGCTGTAGAGATAGTAATCATTCGAATTATATTATTTCCTTTTGAGTATTCGCGTACTTGAAAATTAGCATTTTGTTATTGGTATTTAATTTTGGACACCAGTGTAAAATTTTCAAGTATCCAAAATTTATCACACCTTGACAAAATTCAGTTTTTCCATGTTTTAAATTTTATAAAAGGAAAATGCACAAATTTTACATAACAATTTTGTGTTTTAAGTATTTTAAAGTAGTAATGTATTTCAAATTAAAATTTCTATATACAGTGGAACCCTGATTTAACGCTTCCCGCATACAATGCTTTCCCTTTTTTGACGTCGTTTCAGCTTGGTCTCACCAATTTACTATATCAGCATCTCATTCTGATATCTTTCCCGCAATTAACGTTATTTTCGGAAATAAAAATGAACACTTTTTCAAGCAATAATTCATCGTTTTCGACAAATTTCACGCTTTTTCGATCGATATTTCTGCTTTCCTTCGAGTCAATATTTCCTGTAATCAACGAAATCAAATCAAATGATATAATACTTATTTGTTCGATTTTCGAAGACCAAGAAACCTGCATCTTGCTTGCTGCATTAAAATTTAAATCTACATTAAAACTAAAAGAACAAATAGTATATATTTTTTGCTTCTTTATTACATGTCACCGGATAGACGAAGCAAGAGAGGCCCGTGAATGGGAATGTGAGAATCCATGGAGGGAGGGGTCGAGGGGGCAGGAGTGTTAGGTTCCCGATAGAAATTGAACTGAAGGCTAACATTCAATTTTTTTTATTCATTTTCATTCAGCAAGAAATGATTTCAGAATGGAAGCGATTCTCTATTGCCGATAGGGCCAGCATTATCGTAAAATCGAAGCATTTTTCAGTGACTAATGCAGTATTGGCGAAATCCCTTAGATTTGAAACATCTATACTTAAAATAATTTAAAGTCAGCATGATGCCATTATAACAAAATCAGGTACACTAGGAAATGCTGAAAAAGAAATTAAAATCTTAAAAAACTCCTCCGTATGCTGAACATAAAAAACTCTTAATTGAATGGCTCCACAAACACGCTATCAAATATTCCTTTTAATGGAACAATATTAAGAGAGAAAGGTATGGAATTTTCTCTTAAATTAGACATAACAGGACTTTCTGCATCAAATGGGTTGATCGACAGATTCAAAATGAGACACAATTTGGCATACAGATCGAAGTCTGGTGAATCCGCAAGCGTCGATCAAACAAAAGTTAATAACTGAAAAAGGGATGCACTACCATATCTGGAAAAAAGAATTATACTCCGCAGATATTTTTAGCGCTGATGAGACAGGCTTATTTTAGAATTTCCTTCGAACCAGGCATTCACATTAAAACAAGAATCATGTAACGGAGGCAAGATGTCAGAAGAACGTTTATCTGTTTTACTTTGAGTGATGCTGATAGTAACGAAAAGTAACTCAGCTTGTTATTCGACTTGGTAAAAAACTTCGATGTTTTAAAAAAATTTAAGATTTTTACACAAGTTACAAAGCTAATAGAAAATCCTGGATGACGGATGTTAATGTTCAAGATTATTTGCGGCAAATGGATAGGAAAATGCAATCATAGAAACGTAAAATAATCTTGTACATAGATTAATGCACATGCACAACTCACAAGAATGTAACATGGAAAAATGCGCACCTAAAATTGAACCAGCATGTTTTTGCCTTGTGGCTTAGGGATAATTCGTTCAAATTGGCTTACAGACAACATCATATACGAAGACATTGTTTCAGTTGGAATCTTCTGTCAACTCTAGTGACCAACCTGAATCCAAGAAGAAGATAAACGTGTTCGTTGTCGTAAATTTCATAACGTCGTCTTGGAAAAAGGTGACAAAAGCCTGCATCTCCCACAGCTCCAAGAAAAGTGGGTTACCGACTCCGGTCCCATCGGTACCGTCTGCTTTTTATCACATACGGAATAACAATTCCACTGAGGTTGGTTCAGATGAACTTGATATGGATTTCATTGAATAAGCAAAATGTGAAACCGAAGTACTGACTTGCGAAACAAAAGCATTCTCGTTTGCCAAATTGATGGAACCACGTTCATATGAAGGAGTTGGTGAGACAGTCTGAGCAGTTGTTCAATTAATGCCATATATCAATGAATCCCAAGCTATATTGCACAAATAGAGAATTTTGCGCAAGGAACTGAAGATCTATAAAAAGAATTGAGTGCAGATTGAATGCTTGAGAATTCCTTGCGGGATTTGCGAGCAAACTATGTAAATCTAAAACAAACATTCAAACAAAAATCTTGGATTTTATTGACGGCAAAATAACGTAAATTTTGTTTTCTTCTTAAAGTAATACTATGTGTTACTTTAATACCTGTTTCATCACATTGCTAGCTAAGAGTAGAACCAAAAGATTGAGAAATGCCTAAGCAGGAATTCGAACCCGTAAACCTTGAAATAGCGCTCCAAGTGCTCTGCAATTTAAGCTACGAAGAAGGAACTTAGGTTAGCAACGCTCGCTCACATATGTTGGTACAGCTGCAACTGCATTTAAATATTAAACGTATTAAAATATTCATTAATTTCAAGCGTAACTTCGCTGCACAAAATTAATTGAAAAATGAATTAAAAGATTATATAAAATGTGTTAGTTACATACAAATGCTTCATTTTCTATTTTATGTTTCATTTCATTAAACTTAATTTCATCATTTCGGCGATGATTTAAATAACATACATAATGTTTTTCTTATGACCTCAGTTAATGTTTTCACGCCTTTAACGACGTTTTGGAGGAGTTATGTGAACGTCGTTAAATCGGTGTTCCACTGTAATACAATAAAATTAATTGGTGCATTAAGTTTTATTTCAGTGTATATCAGAGTAAAATTAATTCTTATTACCTATGGAAAAGCATTAGATAATTTTACAATATGATTATTATAAATACAAGTTGTGTGACAATCGGATGTGTTGCTTCTGGATTGCATGTCATCATTCGAATATTTTGTGGAAAATGAAATCTAACTTTATTGTAAATTTAGAAGACAATTGTACTATTAAATTTATTAAATACAATATTTCAAAGAATAAATTATAATTACAATTTAAATCAAATGCTTTTCCAAAAAATACACGTGTCCTATAACTTATTTGCCAAAAACTTTTTGTTCTTTTAAAATTGACTTCAGATTTAGGAGCTAGTAGAAATGTTGTCATTTGTGTGAACTTATACAAAAATGGCGTCGTTTTGGTAAATGTATTCAAAAACCGTTAAAACTAAAGTCGATTTTGTCGGCGATGTAGTCAAGGGGTTGAAATTAATTTCATAATTTATAATTGAGTTGTAAAAATAATAAAATGTCACATTTTCACCGAAAACAGACCTCTTTACATTGTATTTATAAGCAATCTTTCATAAGAGTTAGCGTCCAATACTGGACATCACGCGGTGCGTTACACCGACTCTGTATGCTGCTACAGAACCAAATTCGATACATCTAAATTAGACTGAATAGTTCCGGTCCCACAGGTAAGCCGTCACATTATGGCTTATTTTTCGTGGTAGCTCATAGAAACGAACCACACATGGAGACTAGTGCGGGATAAAAACCATGAAATTACTTTACCGACATCAAGATTTGATGGACCTCTATAAAAGGATTCGTCTGCGATCCTATCCAGTAGACACTAAAATTTATAAATCTAAAATATTAGGAAGTGTGTGTAGAAATCCATTATGAAATTATATCTTTGCGTACATGAAACAAATTAAGTAAAATAAAATATTGTAATAATAAATATCAAATAATATACGAAAAATATTACAAAAATCACACGTATAAGACAAGATAATATTTAACTATTTAACAAAAAGAAATTGCTCTTTTAATCAAGGAAATATGTTTCAGAATATGCTTACATTAGAGGATAATCTACGAAATTAGATAATACGAATTAGAAAAGAAATTTTAATGAGTGCGTTAAGAAAGTAAATATTTACTTTAGAATAATTTTCATGTATAAATGTAAATTGTTAGTTTATATTAAAGATAATGTAATTTAGTACATTCAATATATCATTTTTAAATAACTTGTAAATACTGTTTCTAAAGATGCATTAGTTGCGTTTGAAACTTGATTTCACACGGCGTTAAAAGATTAATGAATTTCCATGTATAGCAAATCATTCCACATATTCATTCTCCCTCAGATATTAAATCATTAAGCAGGCTAACACAAACTTATATTTTCAGAACTCCTTTGTTAAGACTAATGTATAGTTACAGTAAATGCGTTTCTAAATTAATGTCACATGCTATATTGAACATTATGCTATTAAATATTAATTTAAAATATAATTTTTTACATATATATAATCCTGAAGATACATAAAATATACCAATGAGAACTGTTATAGAAATTCAGTACACTCTCTGAAATTGCTGTAACATTTATACAATATATATATTTAAACACGCGTTAATACATTGGTTGAATTAACTTGTAAAATTTTGTGAAATGATTCATATATTTTTAATGCTGTATTTCCAAATGTTTGTAAGTTTCAAAAATATGTGTTGTTTCTTTATAAAAATAATTAAACTATTGTAATCCGGAAAGACATATTCAAACATAGTTGTTTAAAACAGCAATTAAATAAAGAAAAAAAAATGTATTTGAATTTGAATTTGCTTTTTAATACCTGTCAAGACATTTCAAAATTTAAAACAAAAATTGAATTTCACTGTTACAAGTAAATAAAAAATTGTAGATAAAATAGTTACACAAATCTCTAGGCATCACCCTTAGTACAATTGTGTATTTCCACAAACATACATGTCAAAATATACTAATTTGGAAAATAAATAATAATAAAAATGAATCTCTAATGAAAAATTAAAGTGCAGTGCTTCCTCAAACCAAGTAAGTTATAATGATATCATAATGAGATAGATTTTGATTTAAGAATCTTCACAGCTTATTTTATTTCAAAACTTTCTTAAATAGAATGCAATATATAATCTCAGAAAGTATGATCTCTCTCTATATAGTGCAACATATAATCTTTATAAAATGAAATTTCAAATACCATTTTATCACTTTTTGAGTGATAAGAGAGAGCAGTGTATATTCCATTGAATCAAACACAATTGACTACAAAAATTTTGAATAATACAGATATAATGCGATATAAAGAAAAATTGAAACATTGAAATCTCGGTTACCGAACTCTCCGGTTGCTTTACAGCTTGGATTTTGAACAATAAAATCAAGGGAATTCTGATCGGCGTCTTTAAAACTACGAATATCGCCGATAAATTGACATTATATTGAAACGTAGAAAAAAAAATAATAATAATAATTTTATTAGATTCAAAGGTTATAAACATGAGTTACAGTGTTCACAACCTCAGCAAAACTGACACATTTTAATATTCCGGTCAAAAAAAGTTCCTAAATCTGGTGATTTTGTATATCCTTTTTTAGGGCGATTCGTAAATGTGAACTAGTTTAACCCGTGCAGCCTGATTTCATTTATCGCCTATTTGTGTTTACATACTTTATGTTTAAGCTAACCAGCACCGGTTTGACGTAATGTAAAGTACAAAAAAAAAAAAAAAAAAAAAAAAAAAAAAAAAAAAAAACGCTATATAAAGAACTGTATAAAGAAGAAATGTTTACCATGTTTTTTATTTGAGTACACTTGCGCATTTCCTAAAGGATCAGGATCCATAAGCCGCGTTTTTGGCGCATGAAATAGATTAAAATTCGATTATGTTATACTGCCTTAATTATTTCCCTTATTAATATTAGAAAGTATATATTGTCCGATTTTAACAATAGTTTTTGCATTTTGTTTGGATTTATATGGCTTACCCAAGCTCAGAGATCATATAATTCATAGTTTTGATGAAAAATAAGCAATTTCTGCTATTTTTACCTCAATTTAATCTCAATTTTTAATATTTTACTAGGAGGGCAGGTTTGGAACATATTTTTTTTAATATATTTTGTATATTTTCATGCGTTTAATAATATATGTCAAGAAGAAAATGTTGCACTATTGCGGTCATATAAATAATTGAGGCAAAACTAGCAGAAATTGCGCATTTTTCATCAAAACTACTAATTACACGAACTTTGAGCTTGTGTAAGTCATATAAATACGAACAAAATACACAAACTATAGTTAAAATCGCACAACATATACCTTCTAATATTAAAAAGTGAAACAATTTAGTCAGTATAACATAATGGAATTTTAATCTATGTCGCGGGTCAAAAATGCAGCTTATAAACCCTGATCCTTTTATTATATGTATCATGATTTGATTAATAGGTTAGAATAAATAATTACTCCCTATATATACTATACTGCACAAAACAAAAAGTTGTATCACTGTACATTTGTCTTTCCAAAAAAGCGTTTTTTCATAAATTCGTGTTTAGAGCTTAATTGCATATGTTCACTTCAGATACAAAAACCCTCCGACTGTCTTGGAAAAGGGCAAAATTGTAATGTTGTTTTATCTGCATTTTGTTTTAAATGCTAAACAAAAGTAATTCCTTGAACATTTTATAAAAAAAAAAAAAAAAAAAAAAAAAAAAACCTAATAACGAATATGCATGCAATCATTGGAAGTATTAATCATTGTTCAATGTATTAAAAATACATTAAATCAATTGAATTATATTACTTTAAATATTGCTTGTATTGCAGTGAAACCTGGAGCTTAGTGAACGTATTAACACGGGCTTGTCAGTGAGGGGGTTAAATTTCGCGTACAATTATCGAAAAAATAGTGATAAGCCTCTAACAATACTGGGGGGTGCTCCCTGCTCTCTACGACCTCCTCCCTGTGTAATCGCTTCTCCATTTCATTCGGTATTACGAAGCAATCCCTATTATCCTGCTAACCCCAGACGTAATTGTTTCGCGTTTCCATTCTGGATCGCTTAGCGATCCCTTATTTTCTATGCATTCATTTTTTAGATTCCACTTAGTAAAAACTTGCACCTCCCCCCAAATCCTGACAATTTTATTTCCTTATCTCCAAGCAAATAATCATTACAGCTTACAGATTTTCATAATTATAAGAATTATTAAATATAAAATCATTTAAGAAAAGGTAAAATTTATAATTTATTTGAACAATTACAAATTAAATAAATTTATAATTAAATAAAATTATAAATTAATAGAAAATTAAAAATAAAAATTTTTGTAAATTTGAAAAATGTGTTAAATTTAAAAAGATAAATATATATATACATATTAAAGTTATTTGGAATTATCGAGGAGGAAGTCGCTAATTTGTAGTTACAGTAAATAATCTTATCATATAAATATCCTCTCTAAAGTTTTCACTTCGCCGCTCTTCTCCACCAACAAGTATGTGTAAAATTATATGTATAATGTTACGAATATTGTAAATAGTAATAGAATAATGTAAATAGTTCAATTAATCATTATTCATAAGCTAATATAAGTTTTTTTTCATTGAAATATCTCAATTTTCTGCACGCAAATAAACGCTCTTGGTTTTAAATGGGAGTCTATGGAAATTTGGCGAAATACTGGAAATAACGCCAAGTTGGCGTCACAATTGGCGACTAATTTTGGTCTAATCAGATTTTCATTTGTCCACTTCCAAAGCGTTACTTTTTTTTATATACAGAAGTATATTATTTTACAAGATATATACTTATTTTTGCTTTGTTGAGGGAAAAAAAAAAAAAAAAAAAAAATTGAAATAATGAACGAATCCTAATAAACGTTTTTTCATATAAAGTAAAACATTGACTGTCATTATAAATGTTTTTTTTATTTTATTTAATGTTGTTTTCTAATTCTAAATAGCACTGTAGAAAATGCATAAAGCATTGAATTTAAAATATGTGCAAAATATACACAGAATACAAGGATATAAATATCAAAAAGTTCTTACATATAAAATGAAGCAACTAGAAAATAACAAAAATAATTTTAAATACACCAAGTTCTGAAATAAGAAGTTATAAATTAAAAATAGATAGAATAATTTAGGAAAGAACGAATCTCGTACAGAGATATTAAGAATATTTTTTAAACACAAATAAAAGTTTGAACCACCAAAAACGCAAAATATTGAATTTATTCTAACACCAGTTTAAAATTATATCAACATTTGAAACTGCAAAACATTTATTTTCTTATGTGAAACGTCAGAATATTAATGCATTTATCATATTTTTTATGACAAATGTATGGATGTCTTTTTCTTTGTATATATTTAAATATCGATATCTAAAATTTTAATTTGTATCAATCGATATGTCTAATAATTTTTCAATGTGTATATCGATATGTATATTATTTATGTTCTAAATCCTATACTGTTGTTTTAATATTCTCAGAAAATGCTCCGTAAATAAATGACATTTCTCATGAAATAATAAATACTATTTTGGAAAATTATGCAACGATGACATTTTAGCCTTTAAGAATTTTTTTTTTTTCCTCTCAAAACATGTAATGTATATCATTTACAAATTCTTGTCACGTATATCTCACATATAAACGTGGTAAGAACTTTTACAAATTTCTGACATTATTGGAAAAACAATTTTCTTCTTATTCATCAAGTCGAAAAGAAACATGAACAGAGTATTAATTTTCTTACAAAAAAATACATTTCTTCATCTGAAAACTATTTATGAATTAAAATATCATCTCTAAATTGCAAAATTATTCTTTTTACGTATCTTTTAGAATTTGCAAGGTATGTATTTGTATATACACGACTTCATATTCTAATATGCATTCCTCACAAAAGCAAAAAAAAAAAGGATCCCCTCATCTTAACTCAGCTGTCACCCATCGTAAGAAAATGTGTTTGGTACCAATCGATTAGTCTTGACATCTACTGAATTGTCTGTAATGACATAAAGCTTAAGGTGTCATCCACATACAGAAATTGTAACAAACTTAAAATAATCTATTCCAAAATCTTATTTTAACAATAGAGATGCAATTTTATGTAAATATAACTTATAATACGAAACGGGAAGTTATTTGGCATTGTAATTTAGAAATTATGCAGGTTATAAGTTTAGATTTCATAATAATGATTTCAATTGAGCCATTAAAAAACAGATGACAATAAGAAATAATAATTATACTTACCACAGATTCCAACTCAGATTGACATAATCGTAAAGGATGTTATTAATTGCCTAAGTAATATGTAATAATTTGCCTAAGCAGATATATTTGACAAATTATTAAAATGTTATACGCTCTTTTAAAATCTACCTCTCGTGTTTTAAATATATGTTTAAAACAGTAAATTGACACACACTAACACAACAGAATCGTTGGAATATCATAAGTTACTGTTGCCAATTAGTAATATCACATAAAGAAAAGATGTGAGTACATTTCATTTTTTAATACCTGAAATAATCGTACATGGATTAATAGAAATTCCGATGAAGTTTGTGGGGTTTTTTACAGGACATATAAAAAAAAAAAAAAAAAAAAAAAAAAAAAAAAAAAAAAAAAAAAAAAAAAAAACATTTAATTGTAAAACAGAGTTTATCTCAATTTGGACAAAAACGTCTGTCTCAGTAACTTTTAAGTTGGACAACGTTTCCTTCGGAAACAAAAGTAATAATCCACTTTCCGATTTAAAATCATGCTTTTTTTTAATCTTAAACACATTCGCTGCCAGCTACGAGAATACTCGTACGTGGCAATCTGGGTTTTCTTGCCAGCTACGAGATAACTCGGGTGTAGTTGTTTATCTATTTACGAAATATCCCGTAGTTGGCCTAGGGAGAAAAATGTTATTCCATATGCCAACATCGAATATACTCGTGTCAATTTATTTGTTGCTAAAAGTAAACTCTTATATATATATGTGTGTTTAAATAATAATGCAACAGAAAATAATTTAAAAGCACAAAAATGCAGATTTGATCTTGGCGTATGTGAGTAGATGCAATATCTCAGCTTTGGCAGTGAATACATTAAACAATTAGCAACCTAAACAAAGAAATTAAATGGCGATTGAACATAACTGAGACCAAAATCATGGCAACCAACAAATTAATCAAGGATTCTCAAAATAATTTCTTAGCAGCGAAGGAAAAAATTCTCGAAAATTTTAAATATCGCCTTGCGAATCCAGAATAAATTTTATTTGAAGGGTAAAATTTACTATGATATTCTAAATTACTATAAGTTTACTATAATGTTCGGGAACCAAAATCTTTTTTACTAATGTGAACAAACTTCAAAATAACATGAAAAAAAAGATAAAAATCGCATAAAAAATATAAAAAAAATCTAATAAAAAATCACAATTTAGCTTCGAGGTGCCTAACTTCATACATAGAGATTCTTCCTTGACAAAATTTTGTAGTTTTGCGTACAGCGGTCTCTTCAAAACAAAGCCGACATACAGACGACATTATTTTTTCCTTATTATTATAGATTATTGAGAAAAATTTAAATATTTAAATTAATTCAATGCTGGAATGCTTTTATGATGTTAATATGTGTAAAGTTCGACGGAAGATTAATTTTCTTGAAGAAAAATGCTATATAAAAACTGCGATTTTAATCTTGCAACATGGAACATCAAACAAGGAGAATATTACATATCTTATTCAATTGCATTTCGAATAGGATTAAAAAACGTTTCGCTAATGCCATTAAAATAATGTGCTAATAAAGTTACATGCAAAACTATTACACATATTATTTGTTATAAAAAATATATATCATTTTATCATTATCAGGCACTTTATACTATTTTCTCATATTATCTTTAATAAATTTAAGTCAATATTGCGCATACATAATGAATTAAAATTATGTAAATGGAAAGGAGTTCGATGTATCAGATTGCTAATGAATGAAAAACAACAACAAAAAATAGTGAAAATAAACTTTCCATTTTACTGTTAATTTTTGCATGTTGTAGGGTAGTATGCAAATATTAGACAGCTAATATATAGTATAATAGACAGCTTTTAGTATAGTATGCAAAGCAGCCTTTTTTGTGTAATCGTTTATGAATGATCTGTAAGGACGTGGCGAGAAATAGATGAATTTCGAAGTTTATATACTTGAATGTAATAGACAGTTTGAGCATATTTAAAGACCTGTGGCTATGCTTCCATCCGGATTGTAGAAGTTGAAAGTGTCTATTTTATTCAATTCAAGAATCATGATTTTCTACAGCTATAATATATAAAGATATTTCTACAATGAAAAAAATCTTGACCGTACTAATTCTTCCCACAAATTTCACAAATTCTTATAATAATGATTTGGCACAATCTGTATTGCAGTCGTGACTTTAAATATTTTCGTTTTTAAAAGCCTTTTTAAAAAATATTTATATTTTTTTTCTACCTCTAAAATATACCATGTATTTTCTAATGTAATGCTTGTTCCATTGAACTTACGTATGTAAATTAGTAAAAGTTTCATTTTGATATGCAAAATCATTTAACTGGCAAATATATATTTATATAAATTTCTTGAAATATATTTATAAAATTTTATCAATTAACATACAGTTATATTGAATAAATAAACGGTTAAGTGCGAGAATTACTCGCACTCCGAGGGTTCTGCATAATAAATGTATGAATTATTGGCTGTCTTATTAAAAAAATCGTTGCTAAAAGAATAATAAGACTTTGCATAAAACTATACAGAAGTGTATTTACTGGAAAAGTATCAATGCGTATACCATAAACGTTCAAAGAGATATCAAGTATAAAATATCTCAAATATTTCTATTTTGTATAACTACTTTTTAATCTTATCCTAATCCCTTCTTTTATGAACTTTATTCGGTACTGACAATAAAAAATAGTGCACATTTAAACTTCATTTAGCATTTTATAAAACTAAATTCAGCGTAGTATTAATCTTTCCTTTTTACAGTGTAGCTAAAACAAAACTGTAGTTCAAAATTTAAACTTGGCATTGTGTTAAGCGCGCTTCGAAAGGAGGTCGCAAAGTCTCAATGTCGCCTTGGTGCGGGCCGCATTTTTTCAGATTTATTCTTAATTAACTTTTAAAGATATGGGAGGTATATTGAGAGAACAACTCAATGCAAACTAGTCGCGAATTCCATAGTATTTATGTGTTTCATTCTAATTAAATTAGTCTGTTTTTAACAATTTGACTCTTATTGCTTTTATACTGCTACTGGATATTGCATTACACAAATATATCACTGAACCTTGTTATCTAATCTTTAAAATCCGATGTTACGCATATGCAGAGTACGCCGTCCCTGTCATTATGTATGTCGAGACAGTCCGTGTCTTTAAGGTTTAATATCTCGGCTAATTACCGACGACTTACGTTCGAAAATCATTATCTGCAATGATTTTATACTTGAGCTACGATAGGTAACTCCAGTGATCCTTAACACCTTTTCTGAATGCCTGCAAATCGAAATTTGTGTCGAACGGAAAAATGCGCTTTTCTCAAAAACTATGTGACCTAGGGCAATCGCTAGAATTTTCCTGCAAGGTTTAACTTAACGTCTACTACCTCAAAATTTTTCATAATTTTAGTTTCATTAGCTTTGGAAATAGATGTGGAGGAACATATTTTTGCACTACATATTCGACGATATCTCTGAAAATATAATACCTAAAATTGAAAGAAATGCAATTCGTAGTTCAGCGTTACAAAAGCTTTCTTACGATATCCCATACGATATACAAAGAATTTTTTTTTTCAAGTAACTTAATTAGCCGCTCTACATTTTTCCTAAATATATTTGTGAATGTTAAATAATCTGTAAATATGTGGGTCAATAGTCTTTATTACTTCGCCCAATTTGAACTTTCCACATTCCATAGTATACGAGTAAAATGGCTGTGACAGACAGAGAGATACAGGAATGATATTATAATTGTTCCGTTTTTACTTTTTAAGTACGGAGCCCTAAAACATAACAAAAAGTAATAATGAAT
Source organism: Maratus speciosus (assembly GCA_963932465.1). NCBI lineage: Eukaryota > Metazoa > Arthropoda > Arachnida > Araneae > Salticidae > Maratus > Maratus speciosus. The sequence continues at coordinate 187,004,012 of OZ010800.1, forward strand.
ACAATTGTTTCTACAAGACACAAGACAAAACATGTAAATTCTGCATAACTCTCAATTTCTCAAAAACTATGTGACCTAGGGTAAGTGACCTAGGTCGCTAGAATTTTCCTGCAAGGTTTAACTTAACGTCTACTACCTCTAATTTTTTCATAATTTTAGTTTCATTAGCTTTGGAAATAGATGTGGAGGAACATATTTTTGCACTACATATTCGACGATATCTCTGAAAATATAATACCTAAAATTGAAAGAAATGCAATTTAAACAAAGAAAGAAATGCATTGCCAGGTTAAAAAAAATGCGTATTGTAATTGAAATGGTTTCGAAAAAGATGCATTATAGTCTTGAAATTTCGCATGTTTATAATGCGAATCATGGAATATCATGAAATGCGTTTACTGAAATGTACTTATTTATGTAAAGAAAAATAAACAATAAACAAATAAAAAAATAAAAAGAAATATTGACATAAATTTCATGAAAAATGCAGATATTATAAAATAATATTTGAAATAATAACTTAATAAAACATGCTTTGTGAAAATCTAAGTATTCGAAGAAAAAACAAATTCTTTAACTTTTACGGGTTGGGAAGGGTATACGTTATTTATTTAAAATAAACAAAACAGATATTTGTATTACATTTTATTAGAAAATTAGACAGAAGAGACTTATAAATTATCAGAAATACTTTAAAAGTTTTTTTTTTGTTTTTTTTTAAGTATTACTCCTGGGATTGTTTAAGCATGAAAATTTCGAAATAATTCATACTTCTTTAACAAAGAATTTTTCTCATAACACATTATTGTGGAACTTACTTTTTTTCTAAAATGGTATTTCCGCCAAAAAACATGTCAATCAAATTGAAAGAAAATTTGATTGTACTCTTCTCTCTTTCGTTTTCTCTCTGTGTATTTCTCTCTCTCTATCTTATATATATATATATATATGTTTGTGTATATATATAATCATATTACAAAAAATTTGAAAAAAATTGTCTATTTACATTTAATACGCTATTAGGTTTCTGTAAAATATATTAAATTTTAAATTACACAGTTTAAACACTATACACGAAAAGACAAAAATACTTGTAAAAAAAATACAAGTATTTAACCCTTAAATGCCGTGTGTTGCTTTTCGGCAACATACCCAATTTAGGCTCTAAAATGCTATTAGATCAATATTGAAGCTATAATGCCTAATGTTGCCAATAACATACATTCTGAAAATATTATTAAAAAGTTTTCAAAATGGAGATGGCAACACTTGTGCTGTTTAAGAATAAAGATAGATTTATTTTTTCAATTGTTGCTACTTGCTCTTTTTGTTTTGTTTGGAAGCTTGCGAAATACCCGATTTTGTTCTGCAGTGAGCAAGTAAAATTTATTTCTTATTATAGTTCCTAAAATTCTTGTGTGTTTAATATTATAGAATTTTATCAAGGAAAATTATTTTTTCAATTAATCACCAGTATTGCCGATTAGTAACAAACTGTTTTTTAGCCGTAAATCATACTTAAAAGAAAAATATGATTTTTTAAAGTATTTTTCCCATTATTTATTTAAAAAATGAAAGCAGAAAAACATTATTACATTGATTTTTGAAAAATCAGGCATTTAAGGGTTAAGTTAGGCAAAGAAAATTTATTAAACTTTGGAAATATAATAGAACAAAATGCACAATGTTAATTTTACTTGCAATTAAATTTTTGTCGTGTGCACTTATAAAATAGACATGAAACGAATATGTACTTTTTCTACGTCTGTTAATACTTTATTATTATTATTATTATTATTATTATTATTTTAATAGGTTACTAAAAAAAACTACATTCCATATATGCTTAGTAACATACTGGATATCTGGCTGTCTACAGGGGTATGGTAAATTTTATGTTTTTATGGAATCTCTTTATTTGATTGAAGAATATTCCCGGAAGAAAAACATTTATGTTACACTCCAGATTAGGATTTCTAAGATGGAGAAATTCTTTTTATTTCGAAATACATATCTCATAGGACATTATGAGAAAACGTCCCTTTATTCTTTATTTCTGTTGTAATTCTATACTATAAAACTTTAGTAGTTTAAGTAGTACACGAAAGATTTCCCGTTACTTTATATACAGAGTTATTATAAATGAGGGACCAATTTTCAAAAAATTGTATTTATTAAAGTACAAATCCAAAATGAACAATCTTTATACCAATGAAAGAAATATTTCTTTATGATACAGGCAAAAAATTTACAGCAATACAATATAAATTCTTTTAAACAGCAAAGGGTTAGGATTTATGTATATTAGAAGAAATAGTAATGTAATAAAAAGAAGAAATAGTAATGTAATAAATATTTGTAATGTTATGATCTTAAATAATTTATCTTTATGCCATTTATAGTGATAACGAAAACATTAATAAGTTTACTCTTCAACTGCATTATCAAAATGTTAGATCATTAACAAACTACATTACTTAAGTAGGTATTCTCTGAATTGATGTTAGGTAGGATGATAAAATTGTGAAAATACTATAATAAAGCATGCAAGTAAACGGCGTAGTTCATTCACTCATTTGGATGATGAAAGACCATTTGTTAAGGCTTCTTTTCACAAATGAAGTATTAAGTCATTATGGACTCTAATAAAACAGCGTTAAGTGAATTTCTAGTCATTTCGAAACATTAATAAATCAGATCTCTTTTCATAAGAATAAATTTTCTTCCAAATAAAGAATATGTACTATAAATCATTCCCTTAAACAATAGTTTCTGCTCCAGGTTCAAGTAACATTGTTCAAATGTTGAGGTTCCCTTGATAGTGGTTAAAGATAAATGGATATAGAGGAACTAATTTATTTAGCTGAAAGTTGCTTTTAATTTTAATTTTTTGTTAGCTGAAATATGATTATACTCAATCGCATTCTTATCTTTTACTCTACAAAATTATATTTCTTTATGAGAGCAGCTAAAATTTCTAAAAAAAAAAAAAAAAAAAAATGAATACCCCTTGTTATGTAATTCATTATGAATTTTAAAACTGTTAATAAATCTCCTCAGATTAAGGGGGCGACACGTTAATTTTTTTTTTCATCACAGAGATATGAACTTTTGTGAAAATATTCATTTCAGCATAAGTATATAGAACACCGTAAAATAAATTTTCAATCTTACTATAATTTTAAGATTTAAAAAGGAATTGAAATTTTAAAACGAAGTTTTAAAATGCTCCATGCGTCTTAATTTTTGAGATATTTACTGGATTTTAGATTTTAATCACATAAAACTCAATTCAAGGGGGGGGGGGGGGGGTCCGGGACACAAATATCTTTAAACTTTCTAAACAAAAATATTGAAATAAAAATTTTCTCTGTTTTTTCTTCTGCTTTAAATGATGTTTAGATTATGTTTCTGTCTTAATTAGAACAGGAAATATTATTTTTGTTTTGGTTTGTTTTTCAAAATGTAGCTTTCTAGCAATGTTTGTCAAGGAAACGACTTTTTATGAAAGTGGGTTTTTCTTCATGATGGTTTTTTCACCATTTCTTCTCTTTGAATTGTTATAATTCAAGAACTTTTAAAGATAGAAGGTTCAAACATGAAATATGTCTTTTTAAATTATTTTAATTTAATTTTCATTCAGCATATTTGAAAAAAATATTTACTTTTGAAAATATGATTTTTATAAAATGTTACGTCACTTTATTATTATTATTATTTTTTTTTTTTTACTTTAAATATTTTTATTATTTTTTTTAAATTATTATTTTTAAAAATGCTGAATCAAAATTTAAACTTATATATTTCTGTTTATTTAAATGAAAACAAAATAAAATTCTAGAAATAATATTTCGAGTGATAACGATTTTAAATTAGCCCACTAAAAAAAATAATTAAATTTTAAATTAAAAAAAAATATATGATACGTCTTATCGTGTGATTTTTTTAAAACTCGTATGGTTAACCATCACAAAAATACAAAATTTTAACTTAATAAATGAACAATATTTAATTTTTGTTTTCCACTGACCCCTTAAAAATCAAATTTAATTAACTTTATGAAGTTTAATTTTAAAATGCATACATAATTTCTTTGTGTGTAATATCATGACTCTTCCTTATCAATTTCACGACATTTGATGAAAAATTAGGACTTTTTCGAACATTTCAAAAATCTAAAAACATTGAAAATTAGTTTTGAGAAATACAGATTTAAAGTACCATTGAAAGGTATTAAAGGGCCAAAAATTTGTATGTGCACAAAATTAAAACACTTGTAACTTCCCGAAAAATCATCGCATCTGCATGGGGGTTTTCACAAATGAGAGTAGAATTTTAAGAAAAATAGTACACGAACAAAAAATACATTTTTGTGTCCATTTTGCTTAAATAAAAGATTCAGGACCTCTTAATTATAAATTTATGGAATGGTTTCTAACTCTGATTCTTTAAACGCGAATTTAAATGTACGGATATTAATTAACAGGGGGAATTTTTACTGCTTTAACACGGGAGAACTCGCTAGTTAGAATGCCCAATTGCTTTTCTTTTATTTTACATTCATATAATATCAGCTTTTCTTGGTTGACTTAGTACTTTTATTCATAAAATAGGTAAAATAATTGAAAAACATTTTGAAATTTTAATTAAAATAAAAAATGATTTAAATAAGAGTCTTAAAAAAGTACGACTGTGAGAGAAAATCTCATGCGGCGAGTTCTCCCGGGTTAATGAAGAAAATGTAGAATAACGTTTAAAATCTTATAATGCGTTTACACTGTAAAAAAAAAAAAAAAAAAAAAAAAAAAAAATCTGTAAAATTACTAAAGTTTTACTAGGAAACTGGGATTCCTGGAACTTTTTATGTAACGGCAGCAACAAAAATTCATGTAACATACACACTTTTGCACCGAAAAAAAAAAATCTGTAAGGTTACTAAGAATTTTTTAGGAAACTGGGATGCCTAGAACTTTTCATGTAACTACAACCAGGGTTACAGATAAAATTTTAGCAAGATTACTGTAATTTAGCAAATTCATTTGTAATGTTACAGATTTCTGTAGCTTTGCAAAAACTAGCTTTGTAGATTTGCAGATTTTTTCTTACAGTTACAGATACAAGTTTAGTAAGCTTTTTTTTTTTTTACTGTGTATGAATAGATGCATGTGCTAAAGTATTTCTTTATTTAACTTGTAATCTTTTTAAAGTATATGTAACTCAAAATTACTTCTCACATGCTGTTGGGTGAATTAGATCCATGAATTTATAGGTTACGATTTTTTCCTAGAACTAAAAAACACCAAGGACACCAAGTGATTTATTTATAAGTAATTAGCATAATGAAATTATACTAAAACAAAGTTAATCGCAAACTGTTTATGCTACTTTCAGCGGGACTAGTTATATTTATGTTAAATGCAAGGACAAGCAATAATATAGACAACCTAAGATCCCAATAAAAATTAACGGTGAAAAAGAAGTTAGTAAGTGTTGTGATAAGTTTTTGAAATTAGTCCGCATTTAAAATAAAGTGTGAGAGCTAGCATAATAAAGTATATTTAAAGCCATTTGTCAACGATATGCTAAAAACAAAACAGGAAGGCTAAGTGATAAGGTATTGAGTTATGACATATATACGTAATTTGCATAATTGTATTTACACACTAATAAAAAAATAAACATGAAAATCCTTTTAATTATTTTAAGGTTGCTGTCACTCGTAAGAAAAGTAAACACTAGCAAATACAAACATTTTATATTTTTTTAATGCAAAATATTAATTTTACTAACATAATTTTACTTATGATGAAATACAATTGTTATTTTAAGGTGAACATTATTACTTAAATTTCGGCATTGGCTATTAAAAACGGATTGCCTCCCTAGATTTATCTATGAATATACGGAGTAATATAGATTGTAGTACATCCATACCTGTATAACGTCACTGATACGAAAAGAGAGTTAGGGAGAGATGTGGGAGAAATTTAATCTTATTTTCTGATTACTTCATTTCGAATGAGTTATCCTTATAGATAAGTTTTTTCTGCAAAGTTCAAATTATAAGTCGCCATGATCCATTTAGTTTAATTAATAAGTCTAGCTTTTGAAAATACAATTCTGCCTTGAAATTATTAAAAATATTATCTTCAAGTAATCCTTCAGTGTGAACTTTTGATGTTATTAAACGATTTTACGACTAATCGATGATAACTCATCTAAATATATTTACTACGTTGCACACGTAATTTCTCCCTAATATATATATATATATATATTAAAGTGATACAATTCCTAGAGCTCCTGATGACAATTTTTTAGAACTGTTATTACGACAACATTTTAGAGAATATACGTCGCAGACGTTGCCGGGTATTTGTATACCTATTAATATTAGCGTACATGTTAGTTTTATTTTATTATAAAACATACAACATTTTATTGTAAACACTCACAATTCTATTCAAAAACACACACCATTTTATTCAAAAACGCACACCATTTTATTCAAAAACACACACCCTTTTGTTCTAAAACATCAAGCATTTGATTATAAAACACGTAAATTTATATTGTTAAAACTACACACAATTTTCATTAGTAGCTATTAAGACCAGAGGACTTAAAATCATCGGGTTAATATCTCACGGAGAAAATCGCCATTATGGTTCGAAAAGAAAACCCCGGTGTATTTGCGACATCTGTAAACATTTTCGATGCAAAAGATATTTGTCATGAAACTGATTTTCAATGGCTGAAGTTTCAGAAGATCTGGTGATTAACACCTCGGTTTAAACTATTGACTAAATGCTGTTACTGGTCAGAGAACTTCAAATGGAAGTTAATTAATCTTTACCAGTACAAAGCTTTTTCCTGTCTCTTGAACTGCCTCATATAACCACCGTTAGTTTATCCCCTGTGGGGATCTTGCTAAACCTGTGGTCAAACATAAGCGACGGTGTGTTCTAAAAGTTCCCGTACTGACGAAATATGTATTTATTATTCACAAAACAACAAACCACAAAACGATTATGTTTATGTTATTGATTAAAAAAAAAAACACTTTTAACATCCCGTAGAAAATCCCGCCTCGCGGATTTTTGAAAAGTTTGTAATGTCCTTCGTAGAGTGTTTTGCAGAAAAGCTGGTGTAACAACTTTCGGCCTTCCACTCCTGTGCTCATCTCCAACTGAAACTGTATTACGAAACCGTCGAACGAAACGATATACTGTATATTTTCTTGGCATTGTATCATTTGGTTATTCTATTCCATTCCTATACCATTCGCCAAACATATTTGCACATTTCATCAGATTTACATTCAGAATAAGTTTCGAGCAGCGAAATTCTCTGAATCCGTGATAAACCCATTTCACTAAGAAGAACAAAATAACATAAAATTTTATTCTCGCACCAATTGGGCGCGAAAAGGACCGAAGCTACAAGAACTCAAGAAATGTTGCAATGATAAACAAACGATAAAATTTAATATTTAAAAAAAATCCCGGACAATGAGTTCGTTAAGTTGGAATACGGGAACTTTTATGACACATCGTATACTTTAATTGAGTTACAAACCACTCAATATAAGGGTCAAGCTCTAATTGGTGCGTTTGCCACATCGTAGACAGACCACTGGCACAGAGTAAAAAAACTATTTTATTGCTTATAGAGGGGAAAAAAGCAAAAATAGGCATGAAAAACACAAATATTCGAAACAATAATAGTAATTAAAAAAAAAAAAAACGTATATTATGCTCGTCTTCTCGTATATATATATATATATATATATATATATATATATATATATATATATATATATATATATATATATATATATATGTATGTATATATTTACAATCTCATTTATTAGTCTCCGGTGAGAGTTTTTTTTAAAAATAATTTTAATTAAATATTTAGAAAAATATTGTGCATACATGTGGAAATAAAATATATGACTCAAGGGTTCAATAAACGTGATATCTCAAGCGAGATTCGTGGAGAGTAAGAGGTGGAGAGCTAGATGTGGTTGTTCTATAGATATTCAGCAATGGAGTTGGTTGGTGATTTTTTAATGCAGGGCTCAAGGAAGATTTTGCGAGTTGTACGATATGATTTTGAATGTTAAGCTGTATGTTTGGTAATGTATTAAACATTTTTATACCTATACACAGTTTGAAGAGCATGAGTGTCGATTAAGCAATACAGTACTCACATTAAAACCCACACAGATATATAAAGTAGGGATGTTTCTGAAAACATTCGTTCATCCCTCTACATCCTAAAGTAAACCGAAAAGGACGAAATCTCTCTCTGTCTGGCTGGAGAACTAATCGCCGCATGATATCTGAAAACCTAAGGGACTAAATTTCTCACTCTCAAAAAAAAAAAAAAAAAAAAAAAAAAAAAAAAAAAAAAAAAAACTGGACGCGTTTTTGCGCATTAGTCGGGATAAAATGATGATTAAAAGAATATCAAATTTTTTGACTAATTGCTCGACTGCATTCTTAAGGTGATCATTAAATATTGACAAGGCACAAAGTCTTTGAGAACAGATGATGTCGAAGTATTGCATATTATGGTTTGTGTTGACTTCGCTGCAGAAATTATAATAATTAAAAGTAGTAAGTATATTTATTGTAATGTTTTCGCAGCTCAGTTGTTAGTGCCCGATGGTTTTGAGAGATTTATTTTATTTTATTTTAAATATTTATGAAACTAATAATAAGCTTGACGCAGCAGTGGTCTTTCGGTAGCTTCAGGGCCTAGAGCCCTCCCTTCCCGATTTTCGATGTCTTTAATTTGTGAAATTTCCCTTTTATATTTGTCCGTTTTTAATTTGTATTTTTTTTTTTTTTTCATTCTAGCTTCCGTTAGAGTCTCTTATACTCGTGGCGCGCTGGGGACCAATGAAAATAGCTCTCGTAAAAGAGTCGGGCTAGGAGAAGAATAAAGATCTGCTGACGGAAAGAGGCCGTGGTTTAAATAAAGTTTTGCATAAATATTTTTCTTAAATGTATGGATTAGTGATATGGCGAAAAACGTTCCATCATATACGCAATGTAAAATAATGTAATTAAATAAATTTTATGTCTATTAAATTAATGTCTATATGTGAACTAGAAACGCTTTTATTAGATAGTATTGCATGAAAAATAATTTCGAATTCTGGATGAATGCATACCAAAAGTAAACTTGAAGACGAAATTAAAATTTTTGTCAGAAATTAATTTTTCAAAAACTGCAAAAATCATATATAGGAATAATATTATGTGATAATAAAATCTTCGGAAATAACATTTTTACAATGACAATTAGAGATAGTTTTGAACAATCATTATAACAAATAAAAGGAAGAAACATTATAAAATTCTAGCTTTGTTAAATTTAATTGAAGGTTTGACAAAGAAAAAGCTAGGAAAGGTGAAAAATAGTTTTAGATATACATGCGTTGCAACTTTTTTTTACAATGTTTAATGCTCCTTTTAGATGTTTACAATTTTGTGAAATTATATTATTATCGTATTTGTCCTGCACCTTATTATGCAAAATTACATTTTAGAAACCTAGAAATATTCAATGTAAAAAAAATCCAGAAACATTCCTGGAAAAAAATGGGCAGCTAATGTGCCTATTATTTCCAAGAAACATTTCTTGAAAATGACTGGAACTTTACTGTATAATTTTAAAACGTTCCCGAGAAAAGGCAGTAAGGTTCCTGTGAAATATCAGGAAAGTTTCTGTTGAGAACAAAAATATTACTTATAGTTCACGGGAAGCTTACTTATTTTCTATGGAACGTTTCAGAAATGTTCAGTAAGGTTTCTGTAATTTTCCAGAAACGTTTCGTATAATGGGCAACTCATCTGCCTATTATTTCCCATTCCCAGGAGCATTCCTAGATTTCTTTTCAGAATGCAGGAACGTTTCATACATTAGATTTCACTAGATGTATATATATATATTATTTATGTATTTTATTTTTTTTATTAATGTTTTTTTTTTTATTTTATTTATTTATTTATTTATTTTTTTTTATTTACGTATTTTTATTTATTTATTTATGTATTTTATTTATTTATTTATTTTTTTTTACATTTATCAGATTCGATACCAAGATATATTATAATCCATTTTCAAGTATTTAAAAATATTAATTTTTCTTTGTTTACTTTGGAAAATAGTTGAAGAAGTTTATTAATCAATTTAGTCAATTAGTTTATTAATCAGTTTAGTCAATTTAAATTATTTGACATACATACAAACCATATCTCGGATTATTATTTATGTTATTTTTTCATAGATTCAGTGTAATTAAAAAAGGAATTCCTCACCCCTTCAACATTGTAGACAAGATAAATATAATGTTATTTTCAAATCGACACCCCCCCCCCCTCTCTTTATGAAAATGTTCTATGCTTCATAAGGTAAATCATAACATATTTTTATATTTCATTTATAATTCAAGCAAAATGTGCACAAGCACAAATCCGGTCACATTTTCATAAACAAACATTTGAAGCATATTAAAAATTTCTGATAACACTGTTTTTTTTTTTTTTTTTTTTTTTTTTGTAAGGTGAAATTAAAATAATCATTTACGTATGATTTTACTATTCAAAATTATCTTGCTGTAAAATATTAAAATCACTTAAGAAATCATTTTATGATACAACAGCTAATAACGTGTTTGTTAAACATGAGTAAATATTTTAAATAATTTTACACATCATTTCAAATTATTATTAAATTTCACCGTTCATATATAAATATTTTCCATCTGATAATTAGAAAATTCTGAAAACATTGCATGTCTTTTTGCTTCCATATAACATATAAGCACATTTAATAATTAAAGTTGTCAAAAATTTATATATTAATTCATTCAAGTTTCCATTGGAGGGGGGAGGGGGGAAGTGTCATTTAGTATACTATTAGTTATGATCTTAATTCTGTATCCTTATCTAACTGCAAATTTGCTTTTTGCATATTTACATAATTTTCATAAGTCTTTGTTTTGGTTATAAATTAATTATAAATGATTAGCAATAAATCACATAAAATATTAGGGTAATTTTAAGTTTTGAACGATTTTTATACACATAGATTTTGAAAAAGAATAGCCGTTATTCAACTTCCTTTGACAAAATATTAATATAAAAAAGACCATTATTTCTTTGCACAAAAATAAATAAATAAATATATATATGATTAGTTTTTTTTTTATATAAGAAAAAAACTTGCATAAAAACACAGAGTCACACAATACTGTACAGCATTTTATGGTACGAAAAAAAAAAAGCACACACACACACAGAAAACAATAACGTAAATATGGATTAATATTAATTTACAATCTTAGACATAAATGTATACTTTATAAATGGAACCTTATTAAAACATAGATAACATTAATATTTGTTAAAATCAAATTTGTTCTAAAAATAATATAGCATATAGAAAACAATAGCGGAACAAAATGGAGTATTATAATTTATAAGTCACGTCACTTACCCTTTGGCGTAAAAAAATTTTTCTTGTAATTTATATTACTTTGTTTACATGGAGGAAATATTTTTTATATCCAACAAAGATTTCTAGATAACTGATTAATATATATTTCATTCAAATTAACCAGCTACCACAGAAAACCCAATTAGACATAGTCTTAGAATTACCATGTGGTTCATATACGTTGCGTTTCTTTTGCAAGTGTCACTGTATTCCACAGAGGATGATCTGAGCTTTCAGAGAGGGTATTGCATTTCCACCTGAAATTTCTCGACAATAGAGATTGAAATGTTTACCCGCTGTTCATTTATTCGCATCTCACAGTGATTTTTTGACATCAATAGAAGGAATTCGTTTTCGTCTCGTGCACGACACATAACAACACGGTTTAATGGCGGGCGGCTGCGGTATGCTGTTGCCAATTTTAATTATGAAACGTTTCAGATAGGAAAACCAGAATCCCCAGGAAACTGCTAAATTGTTCCGGAAACCTTGAAAAAGGAGAAACATTTCTCGAATTTACATAGAACGTTACAGTTTTTTCTTACAGTGTTTCTCGTAATCCGAGATCTTAAGTGATTTTTAGTAAAATCAGTTTGATCGACATTCATCTATCATCAAAGGGATTTTTTGTATATCTTATAAAATGATATATGTTTGAGATATTTTAATAAATATTTTTATAAAAATCACCTATTATTTCAGACCTTTATTACAATAATAAATCAAAACTGTGTTTTGCTTAATCTTACGACATTTAAAAACATTAAATAGATTTTTTTTTTAAATATAGTAAATATTTTGTTCAACATATATATATATATATATATATATATAATACAAAAAACTTTGAACTTATTTTTAGAAATATAAAATATCGTTTTTGTTTGTGTTAAACATCAAGCTTTCTTCAAATAGCAAATTCATTTTTAGAGCATGTGTAAATAAATACACGATACATTAATATATATTATACTGATAAAATAATATGCATGCGAATGTTTTTGAGGGAAATAAAAACACATTACGACACAAGATTAATTTTCTAGATTATGTAAATGTACCGAAATCTTAAATTTGATGTACATGATGCACCGGATAATATAAATATATAAAATAATTTATTTTTATAAATGTTTCAAAATAATAATAATAAAAATTTTAAAAAATCACATAAATTTCTTTATTTAAAAACATTTATGTCTTCAAATATGAATAATAGTGTAAAAATTTTAAGCATAAAAATGGTTTAAATTTACGTTATTTCTATAGTAATAAAACACTCATAAAATTTCGAGATTGGTAATGCATTTTTTTTTTTTTTTTTTTTTTTTTTTTTTTGCGTAATCTATTGAAATTATAAGCTATTAGAAATAAAATTAACACATTATTTTCTTATAAAGATGCATAAATTATATATGTTTATCAGTATATACTGATCAATAATTTTTTCAGTACCTATTTTTCCACAAAAAATTAAAATTAAATGTTATGTTCAACACCACACATTTCTTCTTTTAATCCATCTAGTAGGTTTTATATATGTAAGTTCTCCAAGATCATTAATATTTTTTGTTTAAATAACAATTTCTGCAATAACAAAATTAGAAAAAAAAAAAAAAACACATTTCAATAAATGTCTATTTTTAAAATATTTACTTATCAACATCCATTGATTTGAATTTATAATAAAAAATATATATATATTCAATTAAATGTTTACAGACAACTATATTTTATTATATGAGGTTTTCTTGAATCTTAGTTTATTGTTAGGAAGAAATTAAAATCAGATTAATTTTGATGGGGGTCATAAATTAAATATGTAACTCCATACAGTACAACCTCCGTGACGGACATTCCCGAATAGCGGACACCTCTATTTAGCGGACCCTCTTCCAATCCTCCACTTCTATGTGTTTGTAAATTTTTATCTCTAAATAAAGGACGCCTCCGAATAGCGAACTAATTCCCTACTTCCGATGTGTATGTTATTCAGATGTTTTACTGTATTCACTTAATCTTCTGAAATCCCCAGTTTATACATAAACAAGTAAAAATTAAATTTAAAAAATCAAAAAACCCGACTGCGCAAACTAATTAATTATTTCTCATCAATGTGAAACTATTTTTATATTACTTATCTATTTTTTTTTTAATTTACTTATATTGATGACTTTAAAGTTCTGTTTAAATGTTAGTTCCTATCTATAAACACTATTTTGATGAGCCCTATAGACGTCTATGATGGTTAGAGCTGCAGTAAAGCTAGTGATCATATCTACACAACTTCCAGGTTGTGTAATATTTAAACGGAGTTTCTGACTGTAAAATAGGGTGCCACTCAATAGGGTGCGTAAAAAAAATTACGCCTCTACCGCCATTTTGTATTTTATGACCACCATGTTGCATTTATAAAAACAAAACCTAGCCTATAACCTTTGGACGGTTATGACGAACCGATAGAGACCTCATTCATTAAAATCCATCCAACTGTTTGGATGTTTCGAAGGTATTAAAAAAAACCACATACCCATATACGCGTGAAACACATAGCCCTTCTTGGCAGTCGGGTAAAAAGCGTATTAATATAGGTGTATATATATATATATATATATATATATATATATATATATATTATGTTGTGAAGAATCATATTATATCGGTATTCAGATTTACTCTGTTATTTTACACTAAATAAACGACGATGAAATAGTATTGTGCCATAAATTCTTTTAGATATAAAACAAACAAAAATAATAATAAAAAAAATTAAATCTCTGCGAAAAAACTTTTTAAACTAAGGAAGGTCTTAAAATTTACAATGTTTTAACGCTAGTCAAACTGTTATATTTATTTAATTGTGTTAATATATATTACGAAAATATTCGATTGTAGGTACTAGTAACGATTATAAATAATGAAACAGTCCTGACAATAATTTTTAAGTTGCACTACTAACTTTTTATACGGGCCCTCTTCCCAAAAATGATCATTTAATTTTGTTTTGTTTTTCTTACTTGCACAAGATCATAACTTAACCTAAATATCTGTATCTACCGGGTGTCCAAAAATGACTGATAGTTTTTAAAATTCAATAACTTGCAAACGGTGACAGATATTTAAAAAAATCTTGCAGGAGGGTTATGTATAATGTCAGGAGTTTTTTACTGTGCTTCTTGATTTTAGTTCGAATTTCAAACAATAGATGATGTTAAGAGCAATAGCTGCTCATTCCAGATTCGACTTTTGGTACTTCGGGATCCATTCAATACATTTTAATCTCCTTTTTTTTCCAGGGAAGAAGAGAGTGGACAAAAAATCGGGCCTGAATTTGGCGGTTTTTGCTTGTAGTGCCATCTATCGATGCTATTTTTAACTAAAACTGAGAATCGCAGCATACAAACTCCTGACATCTTACACACTTCTGCAAGAATTTTTTAAATATCTGTTACCGTTTCCATATTATTGAATTTTAAAATCCATCCTTCATTTTTGGGACACCCGGTATATTACAAGGAAACAACTTTCACAGTTGGAAACATCAAAAGTAAATCAACTTAAAAATTAAATTTCATAAATATTGATATAAAAATATCTGGATTGAAGTTTAAAATTTGAAGCCATATTTTACTCATAAAAAGAGAATTGTATAGAAAATCATAAATAAAATACCCTTCTCATCGTTTTTGAAAGATGAAATAAAAATGCTTGAAATTTGAAGTCGAAGACACATTTCACTCAGAGAAGGAAAATGCATAGAAAGTCGTAAAAATAACTTTCTTCATCTTTTTTTCAAAAAATAAAAGAAAAATGGCCTAACTTTTTGAAGAAGAAGCCACATTTCAGTATGAAAAGTTAAAATTTATAGAAATTTACAAAACGACCATTTTATAACATTTTATTTACAGCACACATTTTCTACGTATTTCATATCAGTTTTTAAATTTAAAAATTTTTCTTTCAATTCCTTTTCAAAATTGCATAATTTCGGGGCAATAGATTTAAAAAAAAAAAAAAATAAATAAATAAATAAATAAAAAAAAATAAAAACAAGTTTCCTATCAAAAATTTTATAAAATAATTTAAAGTATATTTTACGTAGTGATATTATAGAAAAAAAAATATATATATATAAAAATCAATTCATGACTAAAACGTCTTACAAAAATAAAGGTGTAATAATCTACTTTTCCGAAAGCTGAATAAATTATCTGAGCAACTGTAAATACATTTTTATGTTGGAGCATCTTTGTATGCTATTAAAATTTCTTTAACATGTCCGTACCGCACGCGTAGAAACTATTTACAAAATTACTTCACAATTATTTTATATGTTTTATTTCTCCAATAGTTTCTAGATACAAAATACCAAATTACGTGATATCTGAGACAAAATTTTGTTAAAGATGTTCAAACCCATGGTTTATACCTAGTGTTACATCACTTTGCACATATAAATGCTTTAATACGGTCAAATAAAGTCGCAACAAGATATTCTCCCTCATTTGGATCGCTGGCTGGCCATACTTATCGAATGGTGAAATTCAGTTTATGTGTTGATTTTAAATTCTGCTTAAATACCATGTTTTTTCAAAATATATTAAATGTTTTCTTTAGGATTGATGACTGGACTGCGCACTGACCACTCCATTTGAAGAAGATTATTTTCAGAAAGAAAATTCTTATCCTTAATTATAACATCGCCATCCTCGAAATGACATTTAAACTAGGAATCAGGAAATCTTCTAAAATTAATAACACATTTTATCTCAAATCGTATACCCATTCATAACTTATATTTATGTACAACCACTCCACTGGTAATTACAGTGGAGTAGTTTAAGCGCACCTGGCTACAACACAACAGATCCAGAGTTCAACTCTGGTCTGGGGATGCTTCACTTAGCCGTTCATCCATTTGGGACTCGATGAATCGTATACTGAGATTTCTTGATAGCTAAACACTAATGGTAACCCATTAGGCTCTGTACCTGGCAGGATATATGCAGTACAGCTCTTCGGGCCCAGGTACAAGAAAACAGTGTTGGGATTGTAGGGTTGATGCTAAAAGTATCCTAAATTCATAGGTTTAATCTACTTTTCAAAATGCGCTTACGAATTAGGAATAAGCAAATCTTCTAAAATTGAAACATTTTTTGAAATCACATTCTTATCTATAACGCATATTATCCCAGCCCTGTTAGAAAACATCCAACCGAAAATACTTATTAAATGGAGGAACTTAAGTGATAAATAGGAATGGTTATCAGTCTCTTTTTCTCTTTGTATGCTTCAAAAAACTTCCCTGTATTGTCATTTGCACCAGTCATCAAAAATCTCTGAATTTTTTGGTCCATCATAATATGACATGAATGTGCCACTCTGCCAGCTTGGGTTTTCAATGGAGTTTCGATAACGGTAAACAGTTTGTCAAAGTCTATTGCACAACTTTCTGTTTGATACCTTGCCCTTGGAGATTTTCTGACATTCAATATCCATATCCTTTGATGATGTTTAATTAATATATTTTAATATTTTAAGAAAGTACGATTTTCATGGGCTGCTGCAGCTATTAGCCTATCAAAACCGAGGCAATTTTTCAATATTTATGCTCTAGCAAGGAGAAGGGCAATCTTGGTAATCCCATATTTTAATTATTTTAATATATGTTGTAGAGTAGAGACTCCTTAGTCTCAAGTTCAACGGATTTTATGCAACGCTCTTTAGTTCTTGAGAAACAGGGGAGTCTAATTTTATAACACAACTTAAATACTTATTTTGTAGTAAGAGAACTACGATTGTCGTGGATCTGATGGTACGACGTTTGCTCGTTGATTCGCGTGCTCGGGTTCAATACCGGAACGTGCTATATCCGTTATTCTCATTTTTTTTTTCAAATATACTTCTAATTATAATTTAATAATCTCATTATCAATTAAAAATTATAATGTTTTATATCTATTATAATTTTAACCTTTTTCGTAGTTGTATAAAACATCATAAATTTGTTATTTGTTGTTTAAAATCACTTTTAAAATGTATTCCATATATTCTTTATCGATGCAATGGTACTGAACAATTATGTCAATTCCTGATTTTAAGAGGAACGGGTAAGCTCCAACTCCGCCATGATAAAATACACCAACTTTATGCACCTTTTTCTCAGAAATGGTGAAAGATAGAGGTCTAGAACTTTTAGAGTACTTTGAGTAATATGCTTTTCGTATTTTAACAAACCATTTTCTTTCTAAGTGAATCTGAAAATCAGTTATTAATTATTTATTCAAAGGCATTTTTAAATTAGCATTTTTGGTAAGATTTTACTGCATAAAATAAGTTATTCTCAACAGATCATCAAATCCCTGTGTAAAAGTATACAATATAACATAATATAATTATTTTAAAGAAATTGAGTTCTTAAGTTTAATAGGGTCAGGTGGGGTAATTATGACCGCCGTCATATTGGAGAAAACTGTGTATGGTAAGATTTTGTTTTAAGCTTAGATATTAACCTCATAATGTATATTTCATCTTAGATATGCTTCATTATTAGTCTGAAGCCTTTTGATATCCGAATAGCACTTTGAAACTAAGTGTATAAAATTTTTGATAAACGGAAATGTCACTTCAAAGTGGTCACAATTACCCCAAACAAATGTGTATTGGCAAGTATAAAGATAAGATATAGTGGTAATAATTTCCACACTAGTTGTCTTAATTACCCCAAACTTATGTGATTGTGAGTTGTTTGGTGGCGTAATTATAACCACCCTTTTAACTTAAAAAAAAAAACAGCTATGTGAATTGAAACTTTTAAAAGATGTTCTTGAAGGATCAAAGTTTCTTCCTATAAAAACACTACTTTTCCTAATAGAAATAAACAAAAAAAAAATAATAATAACAATGTTGAAAATGTAGAAATTGGTCATAATTACCTTTCCTGACTATACATATTGAAAAAATAGGAACACAAAGATGAAAAATCCTAGTTTTGAGAAAGAGTAAGTTAAAGATTTAAATGGCCATTAACCTGTGAAGTACTCTTAGAAAAAAATGAATAATTCCGACACTTCTCCTTTTAATATATAAATATCTGTGACACCACGTTGGAAAGATAGAAGTTTGAACTATTTAATGATATAAAAATGTAAAAATCGATTTTCCCCCCAAATGTTGCTTACCTGGTCCCCTTAAAGAAAAATCATTTATGTATTGCCTTTAAAATGAAAGTCAATGCGATGATAATATTTCTTGGTTTTTAAAGTAAGAAGCACAATTCTTAAATATCGTCTCCTGGTAGAAGAATATAAAACAGCTTTCTTTACACTGAAACAAACTGTTTTAAAGAATGTGATACCGATATTTATAATGTTTGAAAGTTATTTAGGCAATCTCTTAAAAATAAATATAGTAGTAACTAAATGAAAATAACCTATTGATATGAATTTAACACTACTTTATCGAAAATGACAAAATGTATGTTTATAAAATTCTTGTGCATTCATAAATCTATAAAATAAATAAAAATAAACTATTTAAGACAATTTTAACGAAAGATAAAAAATGTATGTTTAAAAATTACTTGCGTATTCATAAAAAATTAAATAAGAGTATCAAACAATAATCGTAAAATCAAATGAGGCAAAAGACAGATTATACTGCAATAATAATTTAGAAATGTATAAACATGACGTAAAACTTGTCGATGGACGCAAACATTGCTATGCTACATATTAAAATTAATGACCTATTGTCATCGCGTCATTCCTTACAAAAATAGCATGAATGAAGAAGCAAAATTCCAAAGCTTGGGTGAAGAGTATGAGTAATTCTAGGATTCTCCACCACTCAATAGCGGAACGTTAAAATATTTAGACTTTGCTTGACAGTCTTGGTGATACTAAAGTCTGTTTTTTGGGAAAGGAAGAGAGGAAATTTTCATGAAAAGTCTTTAAAAGTATAATAAATAAAATTCAATTATTTCTTAAATTACACACACACACACACACATATATATATGCGCACTTTATATATATATATATATATAGCATACACATATATATATACATATATATATATATATATATATATATATACATACATATACACATACTATATATATATATATATAAATTACTATTTATTTAATTTAAGTCACTTGGATAATATATATATATTGTAGAGAAAGAAACACTTGAGATAATGTGATTTTTAGGTAGCTTTCATTACAAAAAGCTACCTATTGCAGCCGTTCGGAGGAAAGCGATTTCAAAAAATTTTGGTATATTTTCATCGATCATGACCCCCAGACCCCGAAACCACCCTCCGTTCAAAATTGATATATATATATGTATATATATATATCCATGTGTATATATATATGTGTGTGTATTATCTATGTGTATTATCAATATGATTTCTACCATGTAGTTATCTGATACCTATTTTAGGATTCCATTATTTTTTTCATTCCTATCATTGCAACGATTTATTTATTGTTTTTTTAATATTCTAGTTATGATTTTATCTGATTCTTCCATTTCATATTATTTGTTTCTATTCGCTTTCATTTTTAATCAATTCACTTCATTTTATGGTTGTTTGGGCACAGGGGAAAATAACTTTTAGCTTTAGCTTATTTTTCCCACAGAAAACAACCATTTTGCTTATATCATTGAATTCTGTGCCCTTGATAACGTAATTCAATGTATAAGCTTTTCAATTTTTGTCGGTGTCTACTTTTTTCTTTTTCTTACATAATAATTCTTATATTATTATTATTTTTTAATACTTACAGCTTTTAATTCATAATATTTGACGGTGGATGGTTATGTTTAATTAATGGTTATATATTAGCATTCAAATTACTTTGATGCATTTGCGCAAGTAATTATGAATGTATGCTTTTTACGATATTTTTAAATATCTTTTCATTTTGAATGTCAACAATTCATTTTGATGTATTTTTTCCTTGTGGTATCTTATATATATTTATATATATGCTGCTAATTTTTTTTTTTTCATACTAGTAAATTTTTGAATGCCAATTTTTTGGTCAATGTTAGCTGTAAAACTTTGGTATATATCTGCTACCCCACAGCTTTTCTTGCGTAATAGTTGAAATATGCCAAGAGATATTTATATGTCTAATATTTATTAAAAGAAATTATACATTTAGGAATACTTGAAAAAACACTATTTAAAACACAGTGTAGCTAAACTTCATTATTGCACTGCATTAGGCAGGAATGAGACTTAAATTATTAAAAAGAACTAAAACTAAATAAATGATAATTTAAAAAATATTTTCAAACTTTTATGCTCAATTAATACGCTTATTTCAGCATTCATTTTAAGTTTTGAACTTTTTAGAAACCATCTTCTTGCATCTAAAAATTAAGCATCATGTCAAATTCCAAGCTTCTTGTCTAACGGTCTACCATCTCTTTCAACATAAAAGGCTATGTTGATATAGGGGCTGTAACCATTAATTTGCCATTATGAATTTTGAAATCGTTTTGATATTTAGCAATATTCCTTTGAAACGTAATTTAGGAAGCTGTTAAAGAACTTTTTTAGAACGTTTTTTGTCCCTGCTAAACACTGGTGTTAGAGTCAATGGCATGAAATATCGCCTGTGTAGGATCAGAGACTGTCACAATTGATTCGCAGATATTACTTTTATAATAGGTTTATATTTGCTGAGATTGCATAGAAATTGTAATTTAGGACTATTTAAAACGCATTTCGCTCCTTCCCTTCGCTTCACACCTTTTTAATTAAAATTTGCTTTCAGCAGTCCTTAGAGGGCATTTAAATTTTTTAAGTAACTACCGTGCCATATATAAAGGTACTAGTCTCTGCAGTACCACAGAAATCGCAATTTAGAACAATTTTTTCTTTCGCAACCCTCTGGTGGTAGTGGCACAGACATAAAATGTAGCTTATGTTTGAGCAGGTTCCATCACCAAAAATTTGCCAAAATTGTTTTTTAAATCGGTTTGATATTTGATAAGACTGCATAAAAATTGTAATTTAGAACGCTTTTCGCTCACTTCATCCTTTTAAATTTGGACTTTTCTTTCGACGCTTCTTAGAAAGCTTTGCATCTTGTAAGTAATTACCATGCCAAATTCTAAAATGTTAGACCCCCACAGTTATTCAAAAAACGCAAATTAGAAAATGTTTTGCTCTTGCAAACCCAAGATGGAAGCAACATAATATATAGCCTATGTTGTAGCAGGGACTGTCACCATCAATTGCAAACATTACTTTTGAAATCGGTTCGATATTTTCTGAGATTGTGTAGAAATCGCAATTTTTAACGTTTTTATAACGCTCCTCGCGCATTTTCATCTCTTTTAAATTTCCAGTTTTTTTTCCGAAACTGTTCTTAAAGATCAGTTACATCTGATAAATATGTAACATGCCTAATTTCAAGCTGATAGCCTCTACCGATCACAAAAACCGCAATTTAGAACCTTTTTTGCTCCTGAAACCCCCAGATGTTAGTGTCATCGACATGAAATAGCGTCTATGTTAGAGTAGAGACTGTCAGAATTAATTTATTACTATTACTTTTGAAATCAGTTTGATTCTTCCTGCAATTACTCACAAATCGGCATTTCGAACGTTTTTAGAACGCTCTTCTCGTATTTTCAGGCCTTTTAAATTTCAAATTTTTAAACAAATGGTCTTAAAGATAATTTAAATCTACTAAATATATTCCATACAAAATCTGGGTCCTTCCATAACACAAAAATCGCATTTTTAGAACGTTTTTTGCATCTGCACACCCTTTCGGGTAACGGAAACATACATAAAATATTGCTTATCTTAGAGCAAGTGCTATATCACCATCATTTTTACACCATTATGTTTGAAATCATTTCTGTACTTCCTGAAATTGCATGGAAATCGCAATTTAGAACATTTTTTTACAACGATTTTCGCGGATTTTCCTCCCTTTTAAATTTCGATTTTTTTAGGAAATGTTTTTAGGTATCATTGATATCTTATAAGTAAGTATAATTCCAAATTTCCTGATTATAGGTCCTTACATAACACAAAAATCTAAATTTCGAACGTTTATTGCTCCTGCTACTCCCAGGTGGTACTGACCCAAACATAAAATAGAGTCTATGTTAGAGCAAGGGCTGTCACCATTAATTTATAAACATTACTTTTGAAATCGATTTGAGACTTTCTAAAATTCCGTAGAAATCGCCAATTAGATGGGTTTTCGGAAAGCTCTTCGCGCATTATCACCTCTTTTAAATTTAGAGTTATTTAAGAAGTGTTCTTAGAAATCATTTATATGTAATAAGTAACTAATATTCCAAATTTCATATTTCTAGGCCCTTCAATAATCCCAAAATCACATTTTTAAATCATCTTTTGCTTCTGCACCCCCTTTGGCGTAGTAGCACCGACATAAAATATAGCCTATCTTGAAGCAAGTGTTATCACCATTATTTTGAAATCGCTTTGGTATTTCCTGAGATTGCGTAGAAAACACCATTTAGAACGTTTTCTAGAACGATTTTTGCGCATTTTCCCCCCTTTTAAATTTCGAATTGTTTAGGAAACGTTCTTAGATATCATTTATAGCTTATAAGTAAATAATATTCAAAATTTCACATTTCTAGGCCCTTCAGGAACACAAAAATCGCTTTTTTCGAACATTTTTGATCCTACACCCCTTTTAGGAAAATGTATCGATTTAAGATATAGCGTATGTTCGAACGTGGACTAACAGAATCATTTTCATATCAGTACTTTTGAAATCGGTTTGGTAGTTCGAGAGAAAGTTCCAAACAAACAAACATTACTTCTTTATAATATTAGTATAGTTTTAAAAATTCTTTAATAAAATTTGATTTAATAAAATTATTCAGCAGCACAAAAAGATATGATGAGTAATTAATTTTCATTTAATTATTTTTTGTTTCTTACACAGTGCTTTTCTAATACATGTAATTATTGTATATACCAAAAGTTGAACTCTTAGAGAAAAAATAAATCTTTAATCTCAGAAACATACACTTTAGATAGAAAATGATTTTTTAAATTTATAAACACGTGACCTTTTAACGCTATGCATTAAGGTAGCTCAACTGAAAAATTGTTTTGCTTTCACAGTCCTAACAAATAATTTTTAGGATGCTGTTGGCTCATTTCCAATTGTAAGAAGAACGTGTATAAAATAAATGGTACATGATGGAATACGCGAATATGATATTAAGCGGAAGGATGATGCTCGAATAACCTCATTAAAAGTTATTTTTAAGAAGATGTAAATTTACGAAATTTTACTACATTATGTTAATTAGCCTGCAAATTTATTTTTTTTAAATGAAGTTACTTCAGTCGGAATAACTTTAAAGCATACCTTTAAGTTATTAGGCATGAGTTTTACTATTAGAATTAATCAAATCTAAGAAAAGCGTATTTTGTGTATTTTTTTGTTGCAATTGAAAATATAGATTTTAGTTTTTGAACTTCTTTTCTCTAGAGATAAATGTTTAAAGGGATTAAAATCCTTCAATATACACTAGTGTCGAAAATTAAAAACCAGTCACAAAATTCTAATTTTTATGTAAGCGAATACTCAAAAGGAAGTAATATAATTCAAATAATTACTATCCCTACAGCACAGCTAGTCCATATAGTATCTCATTCATGTCAAACATTGTCACAAGTCTGATAGTCACTACGGTGAAACAAAAATAGGAAATTCCTCACGTCTCATTATGAGTGTCAGATGATCAGTATATGTGAGTCACTGAGACGTCAATGTGACTGCTCCTTTGTGACGAGTCACCAGGTGACTTTACAATGTAGTTACATAGTGACTCTCATGTAACTGTCATTTTTAGACTCAATTTCAAAGTCATCATGAACGTTGCATTATGATAAGTCACCAAATAATATCACATTATAGTCACATGGTAACTTTTCACAAAAGAGCACAATGGTGACTTCACAGTAGTCTCTCTGCCACCTGAAAGTCATCATGTGACTTTTATGTGACATTATTTGATAACTTATCACAATGCATCGTTCACGATGACTTTGAAATTGAGACTACAGATGATAGTCACAATGTAATTACATTGTAAAGTCACATGGTGACTCGTCACAAAGCAACAGTCACAGTAACGTCTCAGTGGAGTTCCAGATAGTCATCATCTGAGACTCATAATAAGATGTATGGAATTGCCTATTTTTTTGCTTCACAGTAGTGACTCTGACATTTGTAACCATGTGTGACATGAATGAGATGTTATATGGGCTAGCTGTGCTGTAGAGATAGTAATCATTCGAATTATATTATTTCCTTTTGAGTATTCGCGTACTTGAAAATTAGCATTTTGTTATTGGTATTTAATTTTGGACACCAGTGTAAAATTTTCAAGTATCCAAAATTTATCACACCTTGACAAAATTCAGTTTTTCCATGTTTTAAATTTTATAAAAGGAAAATGCACAAATTTTACATAACAATTTTGTGTTTTAAGTATTTTAAAGTAGTAATGTATTTCAAATTAAAATTTCTATATACAGTGGAACCCTGATTTAACGCTTCCCGCATACAATGCTTTCCCTTTTTTGACGTCGTTTCAGCTTGGTCTCACCAATTTACTATATCAGCATCTCATTCTGATATCTTTCCCGCAATTAACGTTATTTTCGGAAATAAAAATGAACACTTTTTCAAGCAATAATTCATCGTTTTCGACAAATTTCACGCTTTTTCGATCGATATTTCTGCTTTCCTTCGAATCAATATTTCCTGTAATCAACGAAATCAAATCAAATGATATAATACTTATTTGTTCGATTTTCGAAGACCAAGAAACCTGCATCTTGCTTGCTGCATTAAAATTTAAATCTACATTAAAACTAAAAGAACAAATAGTATATATTTTTTGCTTCTTTATTACATGTCACCGGATAGACGAAGCAAGAGAGGCCCGTGAATGGGAATGTGAGAATCCATGGAGGGAGGGGTCGAGGGGGCAGGAGTGTTAGGTTCCCGATAGAAATTGAACTGAAGGCTAACATTCAATTTTTTTTATTCATTTTCATTCAGCAAGAAATGATTTCAGAATGGAAGCGATTCTCTATTGCCGATAGGGCCAGCATTATCGTAAAATCGAAGCATTTTTCAGTGACTAATGCAGTATTGGCGAAATCCCTTAGATTTGAAACATCTATACTTAAAATAATTTAAAGTCAGCATGATGCCATTATAACAAAATCAGGTACACTAGGAAATGCTGAAAAAGAAATTAAAATCTTAAAAAACTCCTCCGTATGCTGAACATAAAAAACTCTTAATTGAATGGCTCCACAAACACGCTATCAAATATTCCTTTTAATGGAACAATATTAAGAGAGAAAGGTATGGAATTTTCTCTTAAATTAGACATAACAGGACTTTCTGCATCAAATGGGTTGATCGACAGATTCAAAATGAGACACAATTTGGCATACAGATCGAAGTCTGGTGAATCCGCAAGCGTCGATCAAACAAAAGTTAATAACTGAAAAAGGGATGCACTACCATATCTGGAAAAAAGAATTATACTCCGCAGATATTTTTAGCGCTGATGAGACAGGCTTATTTTAGAATTTCCTTCGAACCAGGCATTCACATTAAAACAAGAATCATGTAACGGAGGCAAGATGTCAGAAGAACGTTTATCTGTTTTACTTTGAGTGATGCTGATAGTAACGAAAAGTAACTCAGCTTGTTATTCGACTTGGTAAAAAACTTCGATGTTTTAAAAAAATTTAAGATTTTTACACAAGTTACAAAGCTAATAGAAAATCCTGGATGACGGATGTTAATGTTCAAGATTATTTGCGGCAAATGGATAGGAAAATGCAATCATAGAAACGTAAAATAATCTTGTACATAGATTAATGCACATGCACAACTCACAAGAATGTAACATGGAAAAATGCGCACCTAAAATTGAACCAGCATGTTTTTGCCTTGTGGCTTAGGGATAATTCGTTCAAATTGGCTTACAGACAACATCATATACGAAGACATTGTTTCAGTTGGAATCTTCTGTCAACTCTAGTGACCAACCTGAATCCAAGAAGAAGATAAACGTGTTCGTTGTCGTAAATTTCATAACGTCGTCTTGGAAAAAGGTGACAAAAGCCTGCATCTCCCACAGCTCCAAGAAAAGTGGGTTACCGACTCCGGTCCCATCGGTACCGTCTGCTTTTTATCACATACGGAATAACAATTCCACTGAGGTTGGTTCAGATGAACTTGATATGGATTTCATTGAATAAGCAAAATGTGAAACCGAAGTACTGACTTGCGAAACAAAAGCATTCTCGTTTGCCAAATTGATGGAACCACGTTCATATGAAGGAGTTGGTGAGACAGTCTGAGCAGTTGTTCAATTAATGCCATATATCAATGAATCCCAAGCTATATTGCACAAATAGAGAATTTTGCGCAAGGAACTGAAGATCTATAAAAAGAATTGAGTGCAGATTGAATGCTTGAGAATTCCTTGCGGGATTTGCGAGCAAACTATGTAAATCTAAAACAAACATTCAAACAAAAATCTTGGATTTTATTGACGGCAAAATAACGTAAATTTTGTTTTCTTCTTAAAGTAATACTATGTGTTACTTTAATACCTGTTTCATCACATTGCTAGCTAAGAGTAGAACCAAAAGATTGAGAAATGCCTAAGCAGGAATTCGAACCCGTAAACCTTGAAATAGCGCTCCAAGTGCTCTGCAATTTAAGCTACGAAGAAGGAACTTAGGTTAGCAACGCTCGCTCACATATGTTGGTACAGCTGCAACTGCATTTAAATATTAAACGTATTAAAATATTCATTAATTTCAAGCGTAACTTCGCTGCACAAAATTAATTGAAAAATGAATTAAAAGATTATATAAAATGTGTTAGTTACATACAAATGCTTCATTTTCTATTTTATGTTTCATTTCATTAAACTTAATTTCATCATTTCGGCGATGATTTAAATAACATACATAATGTTTTTCTTATGACCTCAGTTAATGTTTTCACGCCTTTAACGACGTTTTGGAGGAGTTATGTGAACGTCGTTAAATCGGTGTTCCACTGTAATACAATAAAATTAATTGGTGCATTAAGTTTTATTTCAGTGTATATCAGAGTAAAATTAATTCTTATTACCTATGGAAAAGCATTAGATAATTTTACAATATGATTATTATAAATACAAGTTGTGTGACAATCGGATGTGTTGCTTCTGGATTGCATGTCATCATTCGAATATTTTGTGGAAAATGAAATCTAACTTTATTGTAAATTTAGAAGACAATTGTACTATTAAATTTATTAAATACAATATTTCAAAGAATAAATTATAATTACAATTTAAATCAAATGCTTTTCCAAAAAATACACGTGCCCTATAACTTTTTTTGCCAAAAACTTTTTGTTCTTTTAAAATTGACTTCAGATTTAGGAGCTAGTAGAAATGTTGTCATTTGTGTGAACTTATACAAAAATGGCGTCGTTTTGGTAAATGTATTCAAAAACCGTTAAAACTAAAGTCGATTTTGTCGGCGATGTAGTCAAGGGGTTGAAATTAATTTCATAATTTATAATTGAGTTTGGCGGTTTTTGCTTGTAGTGCCATCTATCGATGCTATTTTTAACTAAAACTGAGAATCGCAGCATACAAACTCCTGACATCTTACACACTTCTGCAAGAATTTTTTAAATATCTGTTACCGTTTCCATATTATTGAATTTTAAAATCCATCCTTCATTTTTGGGACACCCGGTATATTACAAGGAAACAACTTTCACAGTTGGAAACATCAAAAGTAAATCAACTTAAAAATTAAATTTCATAAATATTGATATAAAAATATCTGGATTGAAGTTTAAAATTTGAAGCCATATTTTACTCATAAAAAGAGAATTGTATAGAAAATCATAAATAAAATACCCTTCTCATCGTTTTTGAAAGATGAAATAAAAATGCTTGAAATTTGAAGTCGAAGACACATTTCACTCAGAGAAGGAAAATGCATAGAAAGTCGTAAAAATAACTTTCTTCATCTTTTTTTCAAAAAATAAAAGAAAAATGGCCTAACTTTTTGAAGAAGAAGCCACATTTCAGTATGAAAAGTTAAAATTTATAGAAATTTACAAAACGACCATTTTATAACATTTTATTTACAGCACACATTTTCTACGTATTTCATATCAGTTTTTAAATTTAAAAATTTTTCTTTCAATTCCTTTTCAAAATTGCATAATTTCGGGGCAATAGATTTAAAAAAAAAATAAATAAATAAATAAAAAAATAAATAAAAAAAAAAACAAGTTTCCTATCAAAAATTTTATAAAATAATTTAAAGTATATTTTACGTAGTGATATTATAGAAAAAAAATATATATATAAAAATCAATTCATGACTAAAACGTCTTACAAAAATAAAGGTGTAATAATCTACTTTTCCGAAAGCTGAATAAATTATCTGAGCAACTGTAAATACATTTTTATGTTGGAGCATCTTTGTATGCTATTAAAATTTCTTTAACATGTCCGTACCGCACGCGTAGAAACTATTTACAAAATTACTTCACAATTATTTTATATGTTTTATTTCTCCAATAGTTTCTAGATACAAAATACCAAATTACGTGATATCTGAGACAAAATTTTGTTAAAGATGTTCAAACCCATGGTTTATACCTAGTGTTACATCACTTTGCACATATAAATGCTTTAATACGGTCAAATAAAGTCGCAACAAGATATTCTCCCTCATTTGGATCGCTGGCTGGCCATACTTATCGAATGGTGAAATTCAGTTTATGTGTTGATTTTAAATTCTGCTTAAATACCATGTTTTTTCAAAATATATTAAATGTTTTCTTTAGGATTGATGACTGGACTGCGCACTGACCACTCCATTTGAAGAAGATTATTTTCAGAAAGAAAATTCTTATCCTTAATTATAACATCGCCATCCTCGAAATGACATTTAAACTAGGAATCAGGAAATCTTCTAAAATTAATAACACATTTTATCTCAAATCGTATACCCATTCATAACTTATA
Source organism: Maratus speciosus (assembly GCA_963932465.1). NCBI lineage: Eukaryota > Metazoa > Arthropoda > Arachnida > Araneae > Salticidae > Maratus > Maratus speciosus. The sequence goes on from OZ010800.1 coordinate 187,033,633, forward strand.
TTTATGTACAACCACTCCACTGGTAATTACAGTGGAGTAGTTTAAGCGCACCTGGCTACAACACAACAGATCCAGAGTTCAACTCTGGTCTGGGGATGCTTCACTTAGCCGTTCATCCATTTGGGACTCGATGAATCGTATACTGAGATTTCTTGATAGCTAAACACTAATGGTAACCCATTAGGCTCTGTACCTGGCAGGATATATGCAGTACAGCTCTTCGGGCCCAGGTACAAGAAAACAGTGTTGGGATTGTAGGGTTGATGCTAAAAGTATCCTAAATTCATAGGTTTAATCTACTTTTCAAAATGCGCTTACGAATTAGGAATAAGCAAATCTTCTAAAATTGAAACATTTTTTGAAATCACATTCTTATCTATAACGCATATTATCCCAGCCCTGTTAGAAAACATCCAACCGAAAATACTTATTAAATGGAGGAACTTAAGTGATAAATAGGAATGGTTATCAGTCTCTTTTTCTCTTTGTATGCTTCAAAAAACTTCCCTGTATTGTCATTTGCACCAGTCATCAAAAATCTCTGAATTTTTTGGTCCATCATAATATGACATGAATGTGCCACTCTGCCAGCTTGGGTTTTCAATGGCGTTTCGATAACGGTAAACAGTTTGTCAAAGTCTATTGCACAACTTTCTGTTTGATACCTTGCCCTTGGAGATTTTCTGACATTCAATATCCATATCCTTTGATGATGTTTAATTAATATATTTTAATATTTTAAGAAAGTACGATTTTCATGGGCTGCTGCAGCTATTAGCCTATCAAAACCGAGGCAATTTTTCAATATTTATGCTCTAGCAAGGAGAAGGGCAATCTTGGTAATCCCATATTTTAATTATTTTAATATATGTTGTAGAGTAGAGACTCCTTAGTCTCAAGTTCAACGGATTTTATGCAACGCTCTTTAGTTCTTGAGAAACAGGGGAGTCTAATTTTATAACACAACTTAAATACTTATTTTGTAGTAAGAGAACTACGATTGTCGTGGATCTGATGGTACGACGTTTGCTCGTTGATTCGCGTGCTCGGGTTCAATACCGGAACGTGCTATATCCGTTATTCTCATTTTTTTTTTCAAATATACTTCTAATTATAATTTAATAATCTCATTATCAATTAAAAATTATAATGTTTTATATCTATTATAATTTTAACCTTTTTCGTAGTTGTATAAAACATCATAAATTTGTTATTTGTTGTTTAAAATCACTTTTAAAATGTATTCCATATATTCTTTATCGATGCAATGGTACTGAACAATTATGTCAATTCCTGATTTTAAGAGGAACGGGTAAGCTCCAACTCCGCCATGATAAAATACACCAACTTTATGCACCTTTTTCTCAGAAATGGTGAAAGATAGAGGTCTAGAACTTTTAGAGTACTTTGAGTAATATGCTTTTCGTATTTTAACAAACCATTTTCTTTCTAAGTGAATCTGAAAATCAGTTATTAATTATTTATTCAAAGGCATTTTTAAATTAGCATTTTTGGTAAGATTTTACTGCATAAAATAAGTTATTCTCAACAGATCATCAAATCCCTGTGTAAAAGTATACAATATAACATAATATAATTATTTTAAAGAAATTGAGTTCTTAAGTTTAATAGGGTCAGGTGGGGTAATTATGACCGCCGTCATATTGGAGAAAACTGTGTATGGTAAGATTTTGTTTTAAGCTTAGATATTAACCTCATAATGTATATTTCATCTTAGATATGCTTCATTATTAGTCTGAAGCCTTTTGATATCCGAATAGCACTTTGAAACTAAGTGTATAAAATTTTTGATAAACGGAAATGTCACTTCAAAGTGGTCACAATTACCCCAAACAAATGTGTATTGGCAAGTATAAAGATAAGATATAGTGGTAATAATTTCCACACTAGTTGTCTTAATTACCCCAAACTTATGTGATTGTGAGTTGTTTGGTGGCGTAATTATAACCACCCTTTTAACTTAAAAAAAAAAACAGCTATGTGAATTGAAACTTTTAAAAGATGTTCTTGAAGGATCAAAGTTTCTTCCTATAAAAACACTACTTTTCCTAATAGAAATAAACAAAAAAAAAATAATAATAACAATGTTGAAAATGTAGAAATTGGTCATAATTACCTTTCCTGACTATACATATTGAAAAAATAGGAACACAAAGATGAAAAATCCTAGTTTTGAGAAAGAGTAAGTTAAAGATTTAAATGGCCATTAACCTGTGAAGTACTCTTAGAAAAAAATGAATAATTCCGACACTTCTCCTTTTAATATATAAATATCTGTGACACCACGTTGGAAAGATAGAAGTTTGAACTATTTAATGATATAAAAATGTAAAAATCGATTTTCCCCCCAAATGTTGCTTACCTGGTCCCCTTAAAGAAAAATCATTTATGTATTGCCTTTAAAATGAAAGTCAATGCGATGATAATATTTCTTGGTTTTTAAAGTAAGAAGCACAATTCTTAAATATCGTCTCCTGGTAGAAGAATATAAAACAGCTTTCTTTACACTGAAACAAACTGTTTTAAAGAATGTGATACCGATATTTATAATGTTTGAAAGTTATTTAGGCAATCTCTTAAAAATAAATATAGTAGTAACTAAATGAAAATAACCTATTGATATGAATTTAACACTACTTTATCGAAAATGACAAAATGTATGTTTATAAAATTCTTGTGCATTCATAAATCTATAAAATAAATAAAAATAAACTATTTAAGACAATTTTAACGAAAGATAAAAAATGTATGTTTAAAAATTACTTGCGTATTCATAAAAAATTAAATAAGAGTATCAAACAATAATCGTAAAATCAAATGAGGCAAAAGACAGATTATACTGCAATAATAATTTAGAAATGTATAAACATGACGTAAAACTTGTCGATGGACGCAAACATTGCTATGCTACATATTAAAATTAATGACCTATTGTCATCGCGTCATTCCTTACAAAAATAGCATGAATGAAGAAGCAAAATTCCAAAGCTTGGGTGAAGAGTATGAGTAATTCTAGGATTCTCCACCACTCAATAGCGGAACGTTAAAATATTTAGACTTTGCTTGACAGTCTTGGTGATACTAAAGTCTGTTTTTTGGGAAAGGAAGAGAGGAAATTTTCATGAAAAGTCTTTAAAAGTATAATAAATAAAATTCAATTATTTCTTAAATTACACACACACACACACACATATATATATGCGCACTTTATATATATATATATATATAGCATACACATATATATATACATATATATATATATATATATATATATATACATACATATACACATACTATATATATATATATATAAATTACTATTTATTTAATTTAAGTCACTTGGATAATATATATATATTGTAGAGAAAGAAACACTTGAGATAATGTGATTTTTAGGTAGCTTTCATTACAAAAAGCTACCTATTGCAGCCGTTCGGAGGAAAGCGATTTCAAAAAATTTTGGTATATTTTCATCGATCATGACCCCCAGACCCCGAAACCACCCTCCGTTCAAAATTGATATATATATATGTATATATATATATCCATGTGTATATATATATGTGTGTGTATTATCTATGTGTATTATCAATATGATTTCTACCATGTAGTTATCTGATACCTATTTTAGGATTCCATTATTTTTTTCATTCCTATCATTGCAACGATTTATTTATTGTTTTTTTAATATTCTAGTTATGATTTTATCTGATTCTTCCATTTCATATTATTTGTTTCTATTCGCTTTCATTTTTAATCAATTCACTTCATTTTATGGTTGTTTGGGCACAGGGGAAAATAACTTTTAGCTTTAGCTTATTTTTCCCACAGAAAACAACCATTTTGCTTATATCATTGAATTCTGTGCCCTTGATAACGTAATTCAATGTATAAGCTTTTCAATTTTTGTCGGTGTCTACTTTTTTCTTTTTCTTACATAATAATTCTTATATTATTATTATTTTTTAATACTTACAGCTTTTAATTCATAATATTTGACGGTGGATGGTTATGTTTAATTTATGGTTATATATTAGCATTCAAATTACTTTGATGCATTTGCGCAAGTAATTATGAATGTATGCTTTTTACGATATTTTTAAATATCTTTTCATTTTGAATGTCAACAATTCATTTTGATGTATTTTTTCCTTGTGGTATCTTATATATATTTATATATATTCCCAGGTCGCTAAATTATTTAGCAATCTTTTTAATATTATACGCTTAGATCATTGCTGCAATTAGCGCACTATCTATGTGTATTATCAATATGATTTCTACCATGTAGTTATCTGATACCTATTTTAGGATTCCATTAATTTTTTCATTCCTATCATTGCAACGATTTATTTATTGTTTTTTAATATTCTAGTTATGATTTTATCTGATTCTTCCATTTCATATTATTTGTTTCTATTCTGCTTTCATTTTTAATCAATTCACTTGATTTTATGGTTGTTTGGGCACAGGGGAAAGTAACTTTTAGCTTTAGCTTATTTTTCCCACAGAAAACAACCATTTTGCTTATATCATTGAATTCTGTGCCCTTGATAACGTAATTAAATGTATAAGCTTTTCAATTTTTGTCGGTGTCTACTTTTTTCTTTTTCTTACATAATAATTCTTATATTATTATTTTTTTTAATACTTACAGCTTTTAATTCATAATATTTGACGGTGGATGGTTATGTTTAATTAATGGTTATATATTAGCATTCAAATTACTATGATGCATTTGCGCAAGTAATTATGAATGTATGCTTTTTACGATATTTTTAAATATCTTTTCATTTTGAATGTCAACAATTCATTTTGATGTATTTTTTTCTTATGGTATCTTATAATATATATTTATATATATTCCCAGGTCGCTAAATTATTTAGCAATCTTTTAAATATTATACGCTTAGATCATTGCTGCAATTAGCGCACTATCTATGTGTATTATCAATATGATTTCTACCATGTAGTTATCTGATACCTATTTTAGGATTCCATTAATTTTTTCATTCCTATCATTGCAACGATTTATTTATTGTTTTTTAATATTCTAGTTATGATTTTATCTGATTCTTCCATTTCATATTATTTGTTTCTATTCTGCTTTCATTTTTAATCAATTCACTTGATTTTATGGTTGTTTGGGCACAGGGGAAAGTAACTTTTAGCTTTAGCTTATTTTTCCCACAGAAAACAACCATTTTGCTTATATCATTGAATTCTGTGCCCTTGATAACGTAATTCAATGTATAAGCTTTTCAATTTTTGTCGGTGTCTACTTTTTTCTTTTTCTTACATAATAATTCTTATATTATTATTTTTTTTAATACTGACAGCTTTTAATTCATAATATTTGACGGTGGATGGTTATGTTTAATTAATGGTTATATATTAGCATTCAAATTACTATGATGCATTTGCGCAAGTAATTATGAATGTATGCTTTTTACGATATTTTTAAATATCTTTTCATTTTGAATGTCAACAATTCATTTTGATGTATTTTTTCCTTATGGTATCTTATATATATTTATATATATTCCCAGGTCGCTAAATTATTTAGCAATCTTTTAAATATTATACGCTTAGATCATTGCTGCAATTAGCGCACTATCTATGTGTATTATCAATATGATTTCTACCATGTAGTTATCTGATACCTATTTTAGGATTACATTAATTTTTTCATTCCTATCATTGCAACGATTTATTTATTGTTTTTTAATATTCTAGTTATGATTTTATCTGATTCTTCCATTTCATATTATTTGTTTCTATTCTGCTTTCATTTTTAATCAATTCACTTGATTTTATGGTTGTTTGGGCACAGGGAAAAATAACTTTTAGCTTTAGCTTATTTTTCCCACAGAAAACAACCATTTTGCTTATATCATTGAATTCTGTGCCCTTGATAACGTAATTCAATGTATAAGCTTTTCAATTTTTGTCGGTGTCTACTTTTTTTCTTTTTCTTCAATAATAATTCTTATATTATTTTTTTTTTTTTTTTTTTTTTTTAATACTTACAGCTTTTAATTCATAATATTTGACGGCGGATGGTTATGTTTAATTAATGGTTATATATTAGCATTCAAATTACTATGATGCATTTGCGCAAGTAATTATGAATGTATGCTTTTTACGATATTTTTAAATATCTTCTCATTTTGAATGTCAACAATTCATTTTGATGTATTTTTTCCTTATGGTATCTTATATATATTTATATATATTCCCAGGTCGCTAAATTATTTAGCAATCTTTTAAATATTATACGCTTAGATCATTGCTGCAATTAGCGCACTATCTATGTGTATTATCAATATGATTTCTACCATGTAGTTATCTGATACCTATTTTAGGATTCCATTAATTTTTTCATTCCTATCATTGCAACGATTTATTTATTGTTTTTTAATATTCTAGTTATGATTTTATCTGATTCTTCCATTTCATATTATTTGTTTCTATTCTGCTTTTAGGTAGCTTTCATTACAAAAAGCTACATATTGCAGCCGTTCGGAGGAAAGCGATTTCAAAAAATTTTCGTATATTTTCATCGATCATGACCCCCAGACCCCGAAACCACCCTCCGTTCAAAAGTTGATATATATATATATATATATATATATATATATATATATATATATATATATATATCCATATATATATATATATATCTGACATTTGTCATACTGTAACTCTCGAATTTATGAACCGATTTGGATGTAATTCGGTATGTGCATAGTACATACTAATGTCTCAACCGAGTTCGTTGGCCAGCTTCATCCGCCATTTTGTTTCAAAATGGCGGCCATTTAAATTTTTTTTTTAAATATTAAATTTGAAATGTGGTACCAAAGAATTGAAAATGGAAAAATATTTTTTTCTTACGTATTTGACCTGTATACAGAAATTCGGGATAAGTTTTTGTTTCGTCTATATCTTAAAAAATGGCTGAGTTATAGCATTTTGAATTTTTAGCGTGGCTGACATTTTCAAACGTCCTGAATTTTGTCACGCGATAAAAGGCGTATTTATGAACCGATTTGGATGTAACTTCGTTTGTACATAGTACATACCAATGTCTCGACCGAGTTCGTTGGCCAACTTCATCCGCCATCTTGTTTAAAAATGGCAGCCATTTAAATTTTTAAAAAAAATTTAAATTTGAAATGTGGTACCAAAAAATTGAAAATTGAAAAAATATTTTTTTCTTATGTATTTGATCTTGATACAAAGATTCGGGAGCAGTTTTTGTTTCGTCTATATCTTAAAAAATGGCTGAGTTATAGCATTTTGAATTTCTAGCGTGGCTGACATTTGAAACGTCCTGATATTTGTCACGTGATAACAGGCGTATTTATGAACCGATTTGGATGTACGTAGGTATGTACATAGTACAAACAAATATCTCGACCGAGTTCATTGGCCAGCTTCATCCGCCATCTTGTTTCAAAATGGCGGCCATTTAAAAAAAAATTTAAATTTTAAATTTAAAATGAGATACCAAAAAATTGGAAAATGAAAAATATTTTTTTCGTATGTGTTTGACCTTAATACAAAGATTCCGGAACAGTTTTTGTTTCGTCTATATCTAAAAAAATAGCTGAGTTATAGCATTTTGAATTTCTATTGTGGCTGATATTTTAAAACGACCTGATTTCTGTCACGCGATAACAAGCGTATTTATGAACCAATTTGGATGTTACTTAGTCTGTACATAGTACATACCAATGTCTCGACCGAGTTCGTTGGCCAGCTTCATTCGCCATCTTGTTTCAAAAGGGTTGCCATTAAAAAAATTAAATTTAAAATTTAAAATGAGGTATTAAAAAAATGGAAAATGAAAAAGATTTTTTTTGTGTTTGGCCTTGATACAAAGATTCCGGAGCAGATTTTGTTTCTGAAAATTTGTTCTTTTGTTTATGTCTTAAAAAATGGTTGAATTATAGCACTTTGAATTTCTAGTATGCTAACATTTTGAAACGATCTTGTATTTGTCATGCGATAACACACGTATTCGCCTATTTACATATAAGAAGGCATGTGGATAGTATACATCAACATCTCGGCCAAATATAAGTTACTTTAAATAAAAGCAGCTTGGATAAAGCTGACTAATTTCGCGAAATTCTCATTCATAATGATTTAGTATTGATAAAAATCAGTATTGAATCTCCTATATTCGGTTTCCACTAAATTGAGCTTCGTGTGTTTGAATAATATAAGTTGGCTTTTTTAAAATAAGGAATTTGAAAGCTACCTCTTCCTCCCGGCACTGGCCGGAAGGACTTTCATTTTTAATCAATTCACTTGATTTTATGGTTGTTTGGGCACAGGGGAAAATAACTTTTAGCTTTAGCTTATTTTTCCCACAGAAAACAACCATTTTGCTTATATCATTGAATTCTGTGCCCTTGATAACGTAATTCAATGTATAAGCTTTTCAATTTTTGTCGGTGTCTACTTTTTTTCTTTTTCTTCCATAATAATTCTTATATTAATTTTTTTTTAAATACTTACAGCTTTTAATTCATAATATTTGACGGTGGATGGTTATGTTTAATTAATGGTTATATATATATATATATATATATATATATATATATATATATATATATATATATATATATATATATATCCATATATATATATATATATATATATATATATATCTGACATATGTCACACTGTAACTCTCATATTTATGAATCGATTTCGATGTAATTCGGTGTGTACATAGTACATACCAATGTCTCGACCGAGTTTGTTGGCCAGCTTCATCCGCCATTTTGTTTCAAAATGGCGGCCATTTAAAAAAATTTTAAAATTTTAAAATTTGAAATGTGGTACCAAAAAATTGAAAATGGAAAAATATTTTTTTCTTATGTATTTGACCTTTATACAAAGACTCCGGAGCAGTTTTTGTTTCGTCTATATCTTAAAAAATGGCTGAGTTATAGCATTCTGAATTTCTAGGGTTTTGAAACGTCCTGAATTTTGTCACGCGATAAAAGGCGTATTTATGAACCGATTTGGATGTAACTTCGTTTATACATAGTACATACCAATGTCTCGACTGAGTTTGTTGGTCAGCTTCATCCGCCATCTTGTTTAAAAATGGCGACCATTTAAAATTTTAAGAAGAATTTAAATTTTAAATGTGGTACCAAAAATTGAAAATTGAAAAAATATTTTTCTCTTATGTGTTTGACCTTGATAAAAAGATTCGGGAGCAGTTTTTGTTTCGTCTATATCTTAAAAAATGGCTGAGTCATAGCATTTTGAATTTCTAGCGTGTCTGATGTTTTCAAACGTCCTGACATTTGTCACGTGATAACAGACGTATTTATGAACCGATTTGGATGTACCTTGGTGTGTACATAGTACATTCAAATATCTCGACCGAGTTCGTTGGCCAGCTTCATCCGCCATCTTGTTTCAAAATGGCGGCCATTTAAAGAATTTAAAAAAAATTAAAATTTAAAATGAGATACCAAAAAATTGGAAAATGAAAAAGATTTTTTTTGTATGTGTTTGACCTTAATACCAAGATTCCGGAACAGGTTTTGTTTCGTCTATATCTAAAAAAATGGCTGAGTTATGGCATTTTAAATTTCTATTGTGGCTGACATTTTAAAACGACCTGATTTTTGTCACGCGATAACAGGCGTATTTATGAATCGATTTGGATGTAACTTGGTGTGTACATAGTACATACCATTGACTTGACCGTTCGTTGGCCAGCTTCATTCTCCGTCTTGTTTCAAAAGGGCTGCCATTTTTAAAAAAATGTAATTAAAAATTTAAAATGAGATATTAAAAAATTGGAAAAGGAAAAAGATTTTTTTTTATGTGTTTGGCCTTGATACAAAGATTCTGGAGCAGTTTTTGTTTCTGAAAATTTGTTCTTTTGTTTATATCTTAAAAAAATGTTTGAATTATAGCACTTTGAATTTCTAGCATGGCTAACACTTTGAAACGATCTTGTATTTGTCACGCGATAACACAAGTATTCGCCTATTTCGATGGAAGAAGGCATGTGGATAGTATACATCAATTCTCGACCAAGTTCGCTGGCCAGCTTCATCAGCCATCTTGCTTCAAAATGGCGGCCATTAAATGAAAAAAAATTATATTTCAAGTGAGGTGCAAAAAAATTAGAAATTGAAAAATGTTTCTTTCTTAAGAATTTGACCTTGATATAAGGATTCAAGAGCATTTTTTGTTTGTCTTTATCTTAAAAAATGGTTCAGATATAGCAGTTTCAATTTCTAATGTGATGACATTTTGAAAAATCTGATTTTTTGCCTGCGACAGCACTCGTATATATCAACCGATTCGGATGTGAGTGAGCTTGTACACAACAATTACTAAGGTCTCGATCAAGTTCACTGGTTAGCCTCATCCACCATGTTGTCTTAAAATGGCAGGCACTTTAAAAAATCGCCGAATTTGGCAGCCAAATATAAGTTACTTTAAATAAAAGCAGCTTGGATAAAGCTGACTAATTTCGCGAAATTCTCATTCATAATGATTTAGTATTGATAAAAATTACTATTGAATCTCCGATATTCGGTTTCCACTAAATTGAGCTTCTTGTGTTTGAATAATATAAGGTGGCTTTTTAAAAATCAGGAATATGAAAGCTACCTCTTCCTCCCGGAAATGGCCGGAAGGACTTTTTTAAGAACTTCATATAGTTTTCAGTTCTCGCAGTTACAATAATTTTTCACCTCCATTTTTAGGTTTTAACAATTATCATTTGATCTATTATATATTCGCACAATGCAGCTGTAACTTTGAATTATATTTTAGTGGCCTCTATGAGTTTAATTAAACAAAAAAAAAAAACTATTTTTTTCTGTTGAAGAAAATTTTATATTTAACTTAATATTTTTTATAGCGCACACTTATATCTATATATTTATATCTATCTATCTCTCTCTATATGTATATAAATTACACGAGCTCAGTATATTTAATTAACCCTCTAAGTATATACCCTACTTTCCAATTTAAACTTTGTATAACAATTAGACAGACAAAATTAATCAACTGCTTATTTCTATTATTTTAAAAAATAATCACTTAATATTTTAAAAATTGAATTTTTTATACATTTACAGTTTTTTTTAACAGTTTACGAAGGAGGAACAGATAGAACGGACATATTATAAGATTGCGAAAAATCTTATTTTAATCTTTATTTAGTAAACTAGACTTACAGTATTTTTCTTCCGATGACTGAAATTGCACTAATTAGACTGAAATTTATAACTGCAAACTGTACTTTTTAAGTAGCATTTAATCAGCAGTGAAATACATCATTTAATGTCTTATATTTGTTATATATATGGATAACTTAAACATCTCGCAATTTTGGGGGAAAATGTGAGTGATTGTGTTTATATTACATCCGCAAAACGTCAAAACCTGAAACAGTGCTTGGTCGAATTTGAAACCTAAAGCCTTTTTCAATGTGCTTAAGAAATTCTTTAATGAAATTTAGCAATTTACTTTATTGTACTTTTATTTTGAGAAGGCATTTCTTGTTTAGAATAATAAAATGTCACTCGAAGTATAGTAGCATATAGGGTGACTGAGCCAGTAGTTGATCAAATAAGGTCGGTGCTACGGGGTTTTTATAATATTTTCTTCCTTTTAAATTTTAGAAGTAAACTAACAGGATTGATACAACCCTTAATGAGTGCCCTATCATGGGCAAAAATGAAATCTGCTGAAATTAAATAGCAACAAAGTTATAAGTAAATAGTTGACTAAATAAGTTAATTGACATTTACCCAGTAGCTGATCAATCGAAGAAATCAGTCAAGAATTCAAAAATTAATCTTTAAAATATCATGCTTAAGCTGTGATTCACAATAATTCATATAAAACTATTATTTGAAATAAACAAAATGGAATTGGATTATTTTAACTTAGCGTAATGGTATCCTACTAATCAAAAACTAAATTTTTACATTCTCCAATTTAAAAAAAAAAAATATATATATAAAATGACTTCTCTTACAGCAAGCAGCTGAAAATAATGTGACAACAGGTGCTCCAACATTCAAACAAAAATATTATCCCTAGTGCCAGGAGTAAAAATCATTTCCGCTTGAAATGGTGCAATATTTCAAAAATTTGATCAACTACTGGAGGGGTATCAACTACTGGAGCAGTCACCCTATGTATTTCAGTGTTCAGTAAATCAAAGTTTCTATTTTAACCAGCTCAACTCAATGTATATGTATTAAACGCAAATATTAAATAATAAAATAAATAAAAATATTAGTCAATAGTAACTTTATCAGTTTTTAACGAGACTTGTGCGAAATTCTTCACTTTATTTTTATAAGTATTTACATAGTCTATCTTATCTGGTTTCTAAAAATTATCGTAATTATTTCCAATATCGAACAGTACTTTTCGAGTTTATGTCATGTGTTGAAGTAGTGCGTGCCACTTTACTGTGATATTTCCAATTATAATTTGCCATGTGCAAAATAGTTTGCGTGTGTACTTATGGCAAGCGATAGTGGCACGTAACGTGCATGTAATATTAGCTAAATAGTTGCTGCCCCTATTCTACATGTTTTTTTATCTTTACTAGAGTTTCTAAAATGCGACTTTTGTTAAAACTATCGAATTTCGTTTAAACTGAAAATAACCTCGGGATTTCAAAAATGTATTTCTTGTTGTACTACTAAGTCTGAAAGTTAGTTATCGTATACCATACAGTTTTTGGACATTGGAAACATTAGCTTTTTTCAAACAAATAGCGATGATTTTAATTTAAACAATTTCCCTTTTAAATTTGTCCAGTTTCAATTTTTTTTCTTCCTGTCTTCCTCTAGAGATTCTCGGCACTCAGGACGCAGGTAGGGACGCTAGAAAAGGCCGCGCTAAGCAAATTCTGCGGCGATATCCCAGGACGATGTGCTAATAATGATCTCTGGCGTTCGACGTGTCCTTCCAACGTCCATAAGTACGACCCTTTTTTCGAGACTCTAGCGAAAGCGAAGAAGAAAAAAAAATGAAAAATTGAAACCGGACAAATTTAAAAGGGAAATTGATTAAATTTAAGACATCGAAAATTTTTTATCTTATTAAAACTTTTTTATTTCTTTATTTAAAAAATAATCTCTCTATAAGTGCTATAGAGACTAGAGACTATAAAAATTGTAAAATATAATATGTATGGCCCTGATTAGTCCTTTTTTCTGTTAATGTGGACTTTGCTACCTCTAGCTTTAGCTGAACAGTGCTAACTTTTAACTTTTTTAAACACTTATAGTAGTTTTTCAACTACAGTTTGACCATTTATTTAACTTTTTAAGATTCTATTTTACTTTTTTATCCTTCTTAAGTCTTAACTTAGTTTGTAACTTTTTCCCTTTTTAATCTTATTTTTTATATTTCTTCTCAATACAATTAAATTTCTCTCTTTAGTAATTCTCAACTACAGTTTAATTTTTTCCCAATGGCTCATTATAACATAAGATACGTCAATTCCTAATCTGTGTGTTAAGCTGATATCAGCTAGGAAACCCCTTAATGCTGCTTAGCTGTTCAGCACCTGTTCAGCGGGAAGGAATAGTCTCGGTGCACTGCAGCTATCAGGCGACCGTTGCGGCTTCGATCTGAATGTTCGTCTGGGTGACGGTCAGGGGAGTGTGTCGGAAAGCCGCAGAATTCGCGGAGCCCAGCTCTTCGCATAACCCTACATACGTCCCTTGTGCCGCACTCTCTAGCAAAAGCCTGACAGGTAAGTAAAAAAAAAAAAAAAAAAAAAAAAAAAAAAAATTGAAAAATTGAAAAACTGAAACCGAAGAAATTTAACCCTAGATCTACCGGGAATTTTATTCAAGTTTTAATAAAACGTTCTACACCAGAATTTTTATTTAAAACTATTTAACCTATTTATTTACCTTATTTTTGTCTGGTTTATATACTTAGTTTATTTTAAAGAAATTTCTGGTTTGAATGAATATTTTGTATGTACCTGTCGGGTCCAATGGACCCGTCTGGTAGACGGAGGGTTATAGGTGAAATTCTTCAAATAAACAGTAGAATATTCTGCTGGTATCAATATGACACCGATCAAATGACAAAATGATGATTCGAACCATAATTTTTTAAAATAAAATTAATTAAATTGTAACTAGGGAAATCTCGACTGAATGAATAAGTGGAATTGTTTTAAATACAAATTCTGGTTTTAAAATGTTTTTATTGAAAATGGGTAAAATTTCCTTACGTTCTAGTGTTAAAGGCATCGAAAAGTGTGAAGGGTTGGCTCGGGGTTCTGAAGCTATCCGAAAGACTGCAGTGGCTTCGAACTTATGATTATATTCGTCATATATATTTACTTATTTACTTCTTTATTCATTTACTTATAATTTATTTATTTATCATTTGCTTTTCATTTTATTTTGTTTATTTTTAAAATTTATTATAATTTTACGGAATTTATTTTCTGTATTTTTCTATTATTATTATTGATTTCTAATTTGTATTTCTGAGTGTTTTTCTTTATATTTGAACTTTGTTTTTATCAAATTTGCTTCATAAGTCGCCTTCTACTCTGTGTTCTTCTGATTAGGATATGCGCTTTTGTGATTGGCTATTTCTTCCTCTTTTCATATTGGCTGTTTCTTCAACTTGTTCCTTTTGTTTATCTTTTATTTCAGTCTTGCTTCTGCTTCCAAACCGAAGCAGGCCTTCTTTGCACCTGATGAAGAACGAAAAATGCTTTCGAAAACCCTAGTGCATTTTTGTATTTTTTAGGGTGTTTTAAGAAGTTTTTTTTCTATGCACTCAATGTGTGTTAACCCTTACAGTCATTAGAAAATCTGTTCTATAATTTTGTTTTACTATATATTTTAATTTTGAAAATGCACCAGCATTTAGTTTTTAATGTAAATTATAAAAGACTTATCTGAAAACGTCGATTAAAATCTGTTGTTCCTGGGCTGAAAATCCCCACTCTTTAAAAAGATGAACTATTCTCAATAAAATGAGAATTGCAGTAAAGTATAAATTAATACATTGAAGTCAGTTTTAATATATTTCAGAAAATCTCACTAAGAGAAATCTTAATACAAATCTAAACGTTCCATATTTTTTTTTCTTTTTTGTACTATTTTTTGTTCGACAAGAGTTATCGTAGAAAAATGAGTACTTTAGATTTTCGTCATAATGAAATTTGTAAAATGAATATATGATTCGTGTGAAAAAATTCTATTTTGCTACACAAATTTGATAATTTAAAATTTAAATTAATATCATACGTCAACGACGACATTATTAGGTGTTAAACGTAAAGCATGATGAATTCGCATTGCATTTAAATGATTAATCAGAGAGCATGTATAACATTATCCATTCATTATTGTCATCCTCCCATACGTATTAAATCATTTGTCATGATGACATAACATTACATTTCTAGGAATATTTTAGAACGATTAACACATAATTACAATAAATTATTGGACAGTGTTCTGAATTAATGCAAGCTTTCAAATCGATTTTAATATCCTATATTTTATTTCATCTTTTTTTTTAATAATTGGTTTAATTTCTCATGTCAAAAGTGTTGTTAAATATAATAAAGAAAATGAATTCATGAATATTTTTCAAATAATTTTTATCGTGACAATCGTCATTAAATGTTATTGCTAGACTATATTTAACCCTTAAATGCCTGAATTTTCAAAAATCATTGTAATAATGTTTTTCGGCTTTCATTTTTTAAATAAATCATGGGAAAATACTTAAAAAATCACATTTTGTTTTAAGTATGGTTTACGGCTAAAAAACACTTTGTTACTAATCGGCAATACTGGTTTTCCTTGGTAAAATTGTATAATATTAGACACAGAAGAATTTTAGGAACTATAATAAGAAATAAATTTTACTTGCTCACTGCAGAACAAAATAGAATATACCGCAAGCTTCCAAACAAAACAAAATAACATGTAGCAACAATTGAAAAAATAAATCTATCTTTATACTTAAATAGCACAAGTGTCGTTATCTACATGTTGAAAATCGATTTAATAATGTTTTTAGAATGTATTTTATTGGCAACATCAGGCATTATAGCTCCAATATTATTCTAATAGTATTTTAGAATCCCAAATTGGGTGTATTGCCGAACAGCAACAACCCCGGCATTTAAGGGTTAAAACAAAAAAAATATCTGAAATTAATAAACATTAAAAGTCTTCGCAAAAACATACATATGCAGAATGAGATTTGGATGTTTGTTTGTTTGTTGAAAAGTACTGATATCTTAAAAAGAAAAATGTACCCTTGAATATATTTATATGTTATTAAACTGAATTCAGTTAAGTTGATTTCAGTAGATTACAACCGTAAACAAAGCTTGTGCTAAAACGGATTGCTTAAATTTTGTTTTTCTAAGACCCCCATGGGTATAAAAACTAAAGATTATCTGTTTACATAAAAACACTTAAAAACACTTGGAACAGTATAAATGTATCGTGTTCTAAATTAAAAAAAAAAAAAAAAAAAAAAAAAAAAAAAAAAAAAAAAAAAAAAAAAAAAAAAAAAAAACTTATGTAATTTGAATACTGTTTGTGTTTACAAATTTTTAAAGTCATATTGGATAACACTAGAAAATACGAGGATAATACTAAAATATTTGAGACATGAGCAGTCGATATTTGCAAATAAAAAGAAAAGCGCCCAGTTAAACTGATGGCACTGAGCTCACAGATTATTCACATTAATTGTATATTATACTTTTAGTTGAAAGAATAATGCCAAACGAAAAATAAATGAAGGTGATTAGCCCCTGTTTCCCACCCCCTTTATACTTAAAAATTAAATATCCAAGTCTAATCAGGGAAGCAACTTAGCATAATAAACTAGTATACAAAATTTGAAGCAAATCGCATAATTTTGTATGAAAAAACCATATCGCTAAATTAGGGGGTCTAACTTCCTTTCCCCCTTTATACTTTACTAATGTACCTCCAAATCTAATCCGGGAAGCTCCTTATCAGAATGAACATAGAAAAAAATTTAATGTAAATTGGATATTCTGCATGAAAATCCATTTATCTAAATAAAGGGGAAAGGACTTGCCCCCAATTCCCCCTTTTATACTTAACCAATGATCCTCCAAATCTAATGAAGGAAGCGCCATATCGGAATAAATCGGTATATCAAATTTGACAAGTTGTTATAATTCCGAATGAAAAACCCATTTATCTAAATTAAGAGGGGGGATATCCAGCGCCCCCCTTTATACTTAACCAATAAACCTCCAAATTTAATCACAGCAGCTCCTTAACATAATAAACCTGTATACCAAAGAGTATAGCCGGGTAAGCATGGGGAAATGGCCCCCACGACCGATGTTTGAAATAACGTGTGGTAATAAGGCTCACCCTGAGAATACAGTATAAAGAGTTTTTAGCCCCTGACCTTGAACTGTCCTTGAGATAATCGGCGAAGTAAGCGCCGACGCTACTATTTTTCAAATGCGTTTTTCTCAAAACGTATAAAGGTTAAAAAAATGAAACCACACTGCAAATAGAAGCGTCTTAAATTTAGACACATATGTGACTGAAAAAGAATTTTAGACACTTAAGTGTCTTAATCTGAAAATTCAGACATTATAGATGTCTTAATTTAAGATACATAAGTGTCTTACTATGACCATGGTGTAAACGAACTGAGAATAATGTCTAAAATATCCGCAAACGTCTTATTATAAGACACTTCATTGCTTTAAACGTGTCTTAATTTAAGACGTTTTGATTCTTCCGACGCAATAACCACCAGGGGGCACTAGCACTCCCAGTTGCGCATGCGTTTTAGATGTCTTCGTTCGAAGTGGTATACGTTGTAATTCAAACAAAGTTTGTTTTTATGTACGCGTGTATTTTAATTCGTTTTTTGCGAAATGTGAAGTACTGTGATTTTAATTCGTATTAACTTGGATTATTTATTTATTGAATACATACATCTGACGTGTGTGCTCGACATCAAATGTCTCTTAGAAGCTGTCATCGATATAAGGGCGGGATAGACACAGAACAGAAGTAGACGACGGTTGAAGATTACAGCCGGAAATTCTACAAAGCGTGTGCAATGGGCTTAGTGTTAACTCGTATCAATTCATATCAATAATATTGTGTTATTCATCTTCGTCCTGTCGAAGCTGGCAAAAAAAAAGAAACTTTTGTCTGGCGGGTCCTGTTTTGAGGATGAAACATCTCATTCTTTAAATATGGCTAGTCGGATGTATTATGGGATTACCTTTAAAACTGATGAAAGTCTTTCTCTCTCAATGTGGTTGTGGTAGTTTTTAAAATTTCAATTCGCGGAATATTTCTTACCTCTTGAAAACAGCGATTGAAGTAAGTCTTATAATTTCTTTATAGTACTAAAATTAGTGTCTTTTATGATTTTATTTATTGTACTAAACAAAATCTTACCTGAAATTTAATTAGTTTTGAATCTTTTTGCAAAAAAAAAAAAAAAAAAAAAAAAAAAAACTAATTCTAGAAGTATATATTTTTAAATTTATGACGTTGTCTTTTATTACAAATTATGTGTTATTTATTCTCAACTTTTTTCTCAAATTTAAAGTAATAACATCACTAAAAAACAAACATATTTAAAAGTTAAGTTCATTCTCTTGTTTTGTTTTGTTTTCAATATGGCAGTTCTTAGTTTCAAAGGCTAATGCTTATCTCATACTAAACGACCACAAGGAAATAGAAAAAAAAAAAACTTTGAAAGATCTTCTAAAGTTTTCTTACTTCCTAGCTAGGGATTACAATCCCGGATTGAGATCCCAGGATCCCGCTTTAATTTTAATTCCGAAAATCCCGGAATTCTTACTGGAAAATTCCAGGATTTTCGGGATTGCCTTTTTTTTTTTCCCCATTGAACAATATTCAGCTGAAATTAAAAATATATTTATAAACTTTCGCTTTTGGAAAAAAAAAAAATCAATTGATTTTCATGAAATTTATATATAATTGAAAATGAATGTTTATCTGAAGTATTTCTTAGATATATTTCTAAAGCTATTAAATCTTTTAATTTGTGAAAAATTTTGACTTGAAACATAGAAGTAAGCCAGTCAGGAAAAAGGAAATCATTTGTTTATTTAAATTTCACTGCATGTGTGGATTCGAAGGTCATTTTCCAATTAGACTTTACTGATAAGCATCGCAAGTTTGTATCATAGTGATATCATGTGCTAACTTATTTTTTTTATTTATTTTTTTTGCGGCTTTATTTTGCTTTAAAGATGTCTTGTTTAGTAGTTCATAGGAACGATAACAATAAGCCCATGTGGCAATATAAATTTGTAAAAAATCTAATTTTTAAATGATAAGGATTTTTATTTTTTTTTCGGGGAGGTGGGGGGGGGATTTTGTAGGAAATTTTCGTAAAGTTGATACCTTAAATCTTCCACTATGGAAGTTTTGAACTTTTAGAGTAGTACAAGATTAAAAAACACAAAATATAAATTAACAAAATACCGAAGTACATTTTTTCTCAATATTAACCCTTTGCACTCGAGGGCTCCGGAGCGGAGCCATTTAAAATTTGTCTTCAAACTCGAGGTCTACGCTACGGAGACAATGCAAATAATTTTGTGATACCATGTAATCTTGGCTTTTCTAGACAGGTATCACAAAATTATTTGCATTGTCTCCGTAGCGGAGCCCTCGAGTTTGAAGACAAATTTTAAATGGCTCCGCTCCGGAGCCCTCGAGTGCAAAGGGTAAAGTAGAATATTTATTTATTTATTCATAGTTAAATAGCTGTTGTGATTATCATCTGATATATATGTAAAATTGCCTATGTGGCAATATAAATTTTAAAAAAATCTATTTTTAAATTTTATGAAGTAGAGTAGGACAAGATTATAAGAAATATATATATTTATCCATGTACTTTAAAAGCCCTCAATAGCCCTTGCCGCTGAATTTGTCCGATAATCGGAAATGTCTGCTTTTGTGAGGTAAAAATATACAAATATGTATGCCATGGGAATTAAAACAGTATTCGCTAAATAGAGGTTTCAGAATAGCTATTCGGGAATGTCCCTTAACCTCCACAACGGATACTCCCGAATACCGGACATCTCAATTGAGATAACAATAATGCAGGGTTGCATTTTTTGCAAAAGAACTTCTTGATTAAAGAATGCGCATACTGGGCCGTGCCCCGCCCCCCTACGATTTTAGTGCACACAAATTTGATGTGCAATATTTGTAAAGCTTATATTTTAAATCTCTTTCGAAATTGTTTTGATTATAATCAATATTTTGAACTTTTAAAGTAAAATAAGATTAAAAATAAAACAAATTTTAAAAATCTAATATTTAGATAAATATTTTTTGTTTTAATCTTGTTCTACTCCCGAAGTTCAAAATATTGATTATAATAAGTAAAATGTCGTAAAAGATTTAAATTATCAGCTTAACAAAAATTGCGTACCAAAATTGGGAGCACCAAAAAAATCAGGTTGTAGGGGGGGGGGGGGGGAGGACACCAGCCAAATATTTTTCCAGGATTCAACGTGGTCAAACATGGCTACGTATGATGCTTACAAAAAAAAAAAAAAAAAAAAAAAAAGACGTTTGAAGTGTCTGAAAAAATTCAGACATTTTAAAATGTCTGAAAACTGAACACTCCGTTTCAGACACTTAAGTGTTTGAATTTCAGACATTTTAATTTACAGTGCAACGCCAATTATTGAAGAATATATTAGTTAACATTATATATTTTTTTCACATTTTTACACAAATTTAAACAAAGAAAAATAAACAAAAATATTAAAAAAAAAAAATTCTTAATGTAGTAATTTTATATTTACACCAAACACAAAATTACAGACTAATGTCAAAGTATGTACTTTTAAGAAAATAAATTTCGTTAAAATCGAAGGTGCGCTTTTTGAGTTATAACAAAAATAATGATAGCAACTTGCTAAAGTATTCGTAACTTTCCCTGTTTGCATTTGAAGAAAAACGCTACTATCAATGAATTGGTCAATTCATGACATTTCCACTCGGGCAGGATGCGCAGTACGCCAAAATAAGAGAATATGTTTCATACCTACTACATCCCTATAGGTTTGTTTCGTGTTTGTAAACATGAAACAATTCTGTTATTTTGGTGTACCTTCTCGCGTAATAATATCAAGTCGATTGTGCAGGTGAAGTTGAATAGGGGCTGTAATATGTAAGGTTATCAACTTTTTGTCAATTTCAAACTCCCCTCCGAACCTTCCGATATCATATGTTATCGTCATCGTCATACGTTAAATCGTCAATTTTTGTCATATTTTCCAAAATGCAAATGCGATGCGCGACCTAAAGATATCAACCGATATCAAAACAGATTTTTGCATTATTCCTCGAATTACCAAATGCAACTTTTCGCACAATTAGAAGTTGATCTGAAAATTTTCGCTTTTTTCGACGCACCCTACCATAACAGGTCAGCAACAGCTGAAAGAACAGTATTTTGCCGATAACAGCAGAGTTAAAGTTATTTATTTATTTATCAAAAAAAAAAAATATATATATATATAGCTTAATATTTATTCAAGCCTAGGTGGGGAAGATGTTTCGGCAGCACCTGCTGCGCAAACTCCCTAGCTTCTCGTGAATATCGGTCCCAGCTTTGAGGCTAGTGCACCTGCACTCGTCGACAGCAAGTTGAGAAATGTCCAGAACGGGTCCGAAATTCGCTGTCGAATAGATTGTGGTCAGTTAGAGCTATGGTATAGATTAAGTGCATGACTCATGGAACCATGCCCTCAGGTGCCATGAACAGTCAGAAGAAAATAACTTACAAGATAAAAATAATCTATGATCAAATAATAAAAAAAATATGTAAATCATGGAAGTATTTACTATTAATCATACTTAACTTTGGTCTTTTTAGGTAGATTTCGTATGAAATACTACCTATTGGGATCGTTCCTATGTTGGAATTTCTGAAAAATTTTTGCAGATCTACACCGATCATGACCCCTAGAACCCAAAACCACCCTCAGTAAAAAACTTTATATATATATCTATCTATCTATCTATCTATCTATCTATATATATATATCACTTTCTTCTGGACACGATAACTTTCGTAATTCTGCACCAATCTCTTCCAAACTGATACATAAAATCAAAGGGCATAAAATCTCGGTCAAGTTCGTTAATGGGCAAAATCGGACCAAGGGGATGGAAATAGGGAGGGGTTTTGTGAAAACCGAAAACCCCCCATAACTTCTTAATTTTTGTACATATCAAATCAGTTTAAAGTTTTTATTACTTCTAAAAATAGGGCCAAAATTTTATGTATCGCAGATTTTTGATAAAGTTAAAAATGGGCTCAAGGGGCGCAAAAAATAGGGTTTTTGGGAGAAAAAAATTCATAACTTCGTCAATTCTCAAGATATCAATTCCAATTAATTTTATTATAAATCTCCTTAATATTATCTACAACTTTTATATTCACAAGTTTTTGATAGGACCAATTCGTACCGCAAAAAAAATTAAAAACGAAAACAAAAAGGGGGTTTGAAGAAGTAAAAAATCCATAACTCCGTCAATTCAAAAGATATAAAATCCCCATGAATTTATCATATATCTTCTTAATATTGTCTACAACATCTCTATAGACAAGTTTTGGATAGGACTAATTCTTACAGCAAAAACAAATTAAAAATACATAGCGGTTGAAGAAAAAAATCATCTAAGTAAGGGTGTATTCAAATCCAAACTGCGTATTTTCTTACTCATTTTACAATTCATTTTTGCTCTCAAAGGCTTCCAATTGGTACGTTGTCTTACTCAGAAACTATATAATGTACCGTAATGGTCGATTTTTTGATAGAGGCAGAATATATTTAAAAAAAATGCTCTTAAAGTGGGCATTTTGAACCGAATTTCCCGAAGCGGATTGTGTTGGAAAAATCATTGCATTAAGGATGCACTCAAATCCAAACTGCTTATTTTCTGACTCATTTTTAAATTCATTTTTGCTCTCAAATGCATTTAATTGGTAGATTCGCTTATTCAGAAACTATATAATGTACCGCAATGATTGATTTTTTGATAGAGGCAGAATATATTTCAAAAAATTATGTCAAAGTGGGCATTTTGAACGGAATTTCCCGAAGCAATTGTGTTATCACTTTCTTCTGGACACGATAACTTCCGCAATTCTGCACAAATCTCTTCCAAACTGATACATAAAATCAAGGGACATAAAATCTCGGTCAAGTTCGTTAATGGGCAAAAACGGACAAAGGGGGTGGAAATAGGGAGGGGTTTTGTGAAAACCGAAAAAACCCCATAACTTCTTAATTTTTGTACATATCAAATCAGTTTAAAGTTTTTATTACTTCTAAAAATAGCGCCAAAAATTCATGCATCACAGATTTTTGATAAAATTTAAAATAGGCTGAAGGGGCGCAAAAAATAGGGTTTTTGGGGAAAAAAAATTCCTTACTTCGTCAATTATCAAGATATCAAATCCAATAATTTTATTATACATCTCCTTAATATTATCTACAACTTTTATATTCACAAGTTTTTGATAGGACCAATTCGTACCGAAAATAAAACGAAAAAAAAAAGAAGGTTGAAGAAGAAAATTTTTCATAGCTCCGTCAATTCACAAGATATAAAATCTCCATGAATTTATCATATATCTTCTTAATACTGTCGTCAACATTTATATAGACAAGTTTTTGATAGGACCAATTCTTAAAGCAAAAACAAATTAAAAATACATAGCGGTTGAAGAAAAAAATCATCTTATTAAGGGTGCATTCAAATCCAAACTGTCTACTATCTTACTCATTTTTAAATTCATTTTTGCTCTCAAACGCATCCAATTGCTAGATTCTCTTATTCAGAAACTATATAATGTACAGTAATGATCGATTTTTTGATAGAGGCAGAATATATTTCAAAAAATGATGTCAAAGTGGGCATTTTGAACAGAATTTCCCGAAGCGATTGTGTTAGAAACGATAAATATTGCCCTACTGAGAAAATAATGGTTTATTTATCACGTTTTAATTAATTGAAAGAAAAATAAAAACACAGGTCGCTTATAAATCTTTTCAAAAATCACGTCAGCATGTTTCATATTTTTTTTTTTTATTAAAAATTAATCTGAAAATGTGCCAGAAAATTTCGAGTTGTTGAGTATAGAAAAATATTTTTTTAATATCGCCTTAACATATTTCTGATAAAACCAGCTATTTTATAAAAAAGGAAATATAAACTCGTCAAAAGCAGACAGATAAAACTGTTAAAGTGGATTTATATCTAATAATGATTTAGTTTTTGTTGGTGAAATTAGTATACTTAACTTCGAAATCTACCTCTGCCTGTAGGCCGGGCCGGCAGGGATTTTTTTATTATAGATGTAAAAAAAAAAAAAAAAAAAAAAAAAAAAAAACGTACTCTGGAAGTGAGTTAAAATACTATTTTCAGAGTTTTCTAAATATAGTTGAAAGTTAATATTTAAGTTCTGAATATTTTTTTTAAATCTAGGTTATTTTATTTCTTTATAGAAAATTAAATTTCTAACATAGTATGGTTGAGAAATAAGAAATTGGTGTAAGAAAAATGTTTAAGAGTGCAATGTGCAATAATCTGAAAAATCATACAGTAAAGCAATCATGTATTTTGTGTATAAATTTTACTATTCATTTGCTCTCCATATAGAACTGATCAATGGGGGAGAATGAATATAAATAGTTTGATTAGTTTTACATAAGTCGACAGCAATGTGTTTATTATATTAATAACATTTTATTAGTATTTACTGCAATACATTTAGTTTCTCTTGTAATAAGCCTTATATTTCAGTTTGATCTGTAAAAGTTTGCTTTCTGTAGTTTCAATTCGTTCAAATACCACGAATATGTAAACTATGCAAAATGATTTTGAAAATATTACCAAAATATGATTGTTATATGCATCTTAAAGAAATGGTTGGAGAATAAACAGAAATAATAGAAAGACGAATAAACTTGATGTTTTAAACAGTCGATATCAATCTAATTAAATATGTTGTTAATTTGCTTATGTTTCATATGAATATTCTTATAAATATGTTGTTTGTATGAAAATAAAGATATTGGAACTATGTGATTTTTTTTTCACTTCAATCTTAAGCTTCAATTACAGTCTGCTTATAAGCGTTTAATAAATACTTATTATTAGTAACTACTAGGCAAGAGTAAATTTTGATTTAGTGTAAAACAGAGTCATATTAATTATTCATCAGTTAAACGTTTGCTTGAAAAATACTATTTCGTTTTTTTATATACTATTTTCAGAGTTTTCTAAATATAGTTGAAAATTAATATTTAAGTTCTGAATAAAAGTGTTTAATCTAGGTTATTTTATTTCTTTATAGAAAATCAAATTTCTAACATAGTATGGTTGAGAAATAAGAAATTGGTGTAAGAAAAATGTTTAAGAGTGCATTGTGCAATAATATGAAAAATCATACAGTAAAGCAATCAGGTGTTTTGTGTATAAATTTTATTATTCATTTGCTCTCCATATAGAGCTGATCAATGGGGGAGAATTAATGTAAATAGTTTGATTGGTCTTTTCATATTTCGACAGCAATGTGGTTATTATATTAATAACATTTTATTAGTATTTACTGCAATACATTTAGTTTCTCTTATAATAAGCCTTATTAGCCTTACAGTTTTATCTGTAAAAGTTTGCTTTCTGTAGTATCAATTCGTTCAAATCCCACGTATATGTGAACTACGCAAAATCCTTTTGAAAATATTATCAAAATATGATTGTTAAATGCATCTTATAGAAATGGTTGGAGAACGGACAGAAATAATAGAAAGACGAATAAACTTGATGTTTTAAACAGTCGTTATGAACCAATTAAATATGCTGTTAATTTGCTTATCTTTCATATGAATTTTCTTATAAATATGTTGTCTGTATGGAAATAAAGATATTGGAAGTATGTGATTTTTTTTTTTTACTTTAATCTTAATCTTCAATTAGAGTTAGAGTATGCTTATAAGCGTTTAATAAATACATATTATTAGTAACTACTAGGCACGAGTAAATTTTGATTTCGTATAAAACAGAATCATATTAATTATTCATCAGTTCAACGTTTGCTTGAAAAATACTATTTCGTTTTTTATAATTTTATACAGTCCCTCTGAAATGTCGATGCTTGAACTTGCATCAAAACTTAAATATGTTGTTCTTATAATTATGTATAATTTATGTAAGTTTTTTTTTTTTTTTTTTTTTTTTTTTTTACAATTAAAGGTAGTAGACTGTGCACTGTTAAAAATAAGCAGCAAACTGTGTACTCATTTGACCGTTTTTGTAGAAAGATGCTACATAACCGCAGTTTAAATCTATTCATAATATGTCAATGCTATCATCAGAACATAGCTATATTATGGTTATTTAACAGTTTTCTATTAAAAAAAGGTCCAATGATTGGACAGTTTTCTGCATATGTGAAACAATGTAAGACGGAAACGGCAAATATTGTCCTGGCAAATATTATTTGTTTAAGGCAGGGTATTGTCTTCAATGCATTTTTTTCTCGTTCCTGAACTTTTCTGCTTTAGACAGTGTTTATTGTATATGCATTATACCACGGCATAACTTGATCCCTTATACGGCGGTAACAAACAGTCGAAAACGCTTTGTTTTCGGGGAATCATACTTTCGCTCCGGAGAATTGTAGGAGGCGCTTTTAACTACTGTGTCTAATGGGGATTTTCCTTATCTTTCTCAACTCTCCCTACTCTACTCTTATGTTTTTTTAGGTATAACTTGAATAAAAGTGCGATTTTTTATTTCTTTATTTAGTAAAAAATGGTTCATTGCTGTGTTCCATATAGTACTTCCGATTCAAACCCATTCATTATTGTACTTACGAATAAATATATGCTCGTTAAAATGTGCAAAATGTTTGCCCATAATTTTTTAAAATGTGGCAAGGAACTTTACAAATGAGGCCAATTCATCTTCATATAAGAATTATTTATCAAGAAAATTTTTAAAGTTTACTTAATTTTTATTTTATAATTTTTATTCTATATTTTATTGTAAATATTCTCAATGTTTTAAATATAACCAAGAAATTGAACGTGCATATATCTATAGATGCATGTAATTATATGAGTATGGTAAATAGATTTACGAATTAATATTTTTAAATTCTGAAAAAAAAATTCTGTAATTTCTAACCAGTGTTCTAAACCTTCTGCAAAAACTATTCCGGGATGAATGGAGCACATAATATTGAAAGAAAAAAAAAAGACTTATTAATTCTCTAAAATAATGAAACCTGTAAAAAATTATTATTCATTTACTTATTTATTTTTTTCCTTGTATTTCATGATCACCACCCACAATTTAATGAAAATAGTTCGCAATGTACAGATATATACTTTGTAAATAATTAAGAATCGTTTAAATATTCATGTTTTGGAAAAAAAAAATCGATATAATTTGATTGCCGGATATTGGCGAAAAGGCTTGCTTATTTTGTTGATATTATGAACCATCTAAATGTATTTTTATCGTATACTTTAATACCATGACTGTCCAAAGTTAAAGTATTTAATTTTACATGTAAGTGTGTTGATTTTCTATATCTATATGGTTGTAATTTCAGATCAGCACATATAATGGCCAAATGCCAAATTTATTGAGTTTTTTTTTTTTTTTTTTTTTTTTTTTTTTTTTTTTTTTGCAATATACATATATCTATATTTTAAAAATAATTAAGAATCGTATAATTTTCCATGTTTAAAAGAAAAAAAAATCGATATGATTTCTTGCCGGATATTGGCGAAAAGGTTTGCTTATTTTGTTTATATTATGAAACATGTAAACATATTTTTATTTTTATCGTATACTTTAATACAATGACTGTCCAGAGTTAAAATATTTAATTTTATATGTAAGTTTGTTATTTTTCTATATGCGTGTATATTTCAGATGAACACATATCATGGCCAAAATTATTGAAAATTGTTTGCAAAGTACATATATCTATATTTTTTAAATAATTAATAATCGTGCAAAATAATCGATGTACTGAATATTGTATAGATAAAAAAAGTATTATATTGTTTATACTGACTGCCCAGAATTCGAGTATTTTATTTTACAATTTCCCTTAAAATAAAATTATTTTTTATATTTTTTTTTCCTAAACATAATAGAAATCTATAATAATTATTATTTTTCTATTTCTCAATACACTTCATCTTCTGTACCTCCAATGTTTAAAATTATTGAAACAATTGTCCGCAATCAACTTTATATACCTATATTTTCCACCCGGAGTATAGTGTAAAAATAATTAAATGATCTAAAAAGTTATCCTGATTTGAGTAGAGTTTGGTTTTTTGAAAAAGTTTTGGTTAATTTTCTATATTGAAACTAATAAATATTATTAAAAAGAATTTACTATGTATTTCACGCACATAATTCTCAATGTTTCAAACAATCAAGAATTTAAATGTAAATAAAAGTAAAAATTTACTTATAATTTTTGTTTTTGATGTTAAAGTAGAGTGATAATTTAAATATTTTTAATTGCTTAAAGCATTGGATTTATTTATCTCTAAATGTTGTAGTTTTTCCTGTTTATAGTGTAAAGAACGCCGAGGGAAAATATACATATAATATATATCTTTTATAACGCATATAGAGCGAGTTTTTTCGTATTTTTATACGTAGAAGTAACACTTAATAAGCATTATTTACAGTAGCGAAAAATCTACTTACAGTATTCACGTCATCTGCCGGTGAGAGTAAAACATTAATGATTCCGAAACGAAGGGGATTTGTGAAGGCTGTATAAGGCAGGCGATTGAGTTTGGCCGTGATTATACACTACCAAAAGCAAAAAATAAAAAATAAAAATAAAATAAAAATAAAAAATAAAATATACATATGTTTTTTTTCTTAATTTACAACAGATTCTGGATGTTTAATAATTTATTTTCATGTATTCAGAATAGGACTCTTTTCACCATTAAAACATTGTTATCTGAAAAGGACTAAAAGTTCGAGAGAAATTCAAGGTCTGCATCTAAATTTCAACTACATGAGTTTTTTACATATTAAAAATAATTTCTTTTGCAGAAACAATTTTCATTAGTTTTTAATTTAAAACATTAAATACAAATTGAAATTAGTGAAGTAATTTATAAAATCGGTGTCTGAAATAAAATGTAGGTTTTTTTTCTTTCATGGATTCAACAAATCTCACAAATATAAGGCTTAAAAAAATGAAATTTTCTTATATCATTTTGAATGCATGTTTAAAAGCAGGCTTAGAAATTTAAATTAATCAAAATTGAAGGTTAAATTTAAGAAGAAAAACAATAAAATATTAAGCAATGTAAGGTAGAGGACTGCCTATATTATTTATTTATTTATTTTTTAAAGAGAAAATATTTCTTAGACTGATATATATTTTTTTATAATAATTAAAATGCAACTATCATTATATTAGATTTAATTTTAAACACTGAATATGTTTCATCATAGAATATACATAGTTTTTTTTTTTTTTTTTTTTTTTTTTTTTTTTTTTTTTTTTTACTGAAACTAGTTAGGTAAGCATGCATTATGCGTCCATAACTCGTAATGTATGTTCAGTTACACACATTATATAAATCTATGCAACTGTATAAACAAAATAGCTTTTTAAGAATGTTTTAGTGAGACAAAGTACTAGTCTGCATGACTAGCCATTTTTTTTTAATTTAAGGTTGTTCCTTAATCACTTCACCGTCGACAGGTATGGGGAAACAGTGCTTTCACCCACGACGTATCTCTGGCAAACGGTGAAGTGGTTGCAAAAAGTGAGCACTTTGTGACCAAAACAACTTCTTTAAGTGATCTAAAATTTTCAGATCATTCTTTATTTCATGTTAAAAATTTAGGTTTTTCCTCTAAAAGCAATAGTTACAAAATTGGTAAAATGTAAAAAAAAAAAAAAAAAAAAAAAAAAAAAAAAAAAAAAAAAAAACAAATTTGGAGAAATATCAATTTGTGTGGCTCAAGTTAACTCTATTATGCCATTAGTGTTTTTACTTTGATTTGTGTTATTGTTATCGAAAAATAAACTATTAAATTATTAACTAGAATATTAAGGCGGTCCGGGACACAATTTAAAATAAATTTTATTTATTGAGTTAAAATTTTAATTTTTTTTTTTTTTTTTTTGTGATGGTTAACCATGTTATTTGTAAACAAAATCACATGATAAAACTTCTCATATATTAAAAAAAATAATTTAAAATTCATTAAAAAGTGCGTAATTTAAAATCGTTATAGCTCGAAACATTGTTTGTAGAATTTATATATATATATATTCTTTCATTTAAATAAACTAAAATATATAAGTTTTAATTTAGATTCAGCATTTTTAAAAATATTAATGAAAAAAGTAAAAATATAAAAAAGTGGTGTAACTTTTTTTTTTTTTTAAATCATATTTTCAAAAGTTAATATTTTTTTTCTAATTTGCTCAATCAAAATTTAAGTAAAACAATTGAAAAATACATGTTTCAAGTTTGAACGATTTATCTTTAACGATTCTTGACTTATAACGATTTAAATACGTGAAATGGTGAAAAAAGCCATCATGAAGAAAAACGCATTTTCACAAGAAATTGTTTTCATGACATCCATATTGCTTGAAAGCTAGATTTTGAAAACAAAACTAAAACAAAAATATAATATATCCTGTTCTAATTAAGATAGAAACATGATTTAAACATCATTTTGAGCAGAAAAAGCAAAAGCTAATTTTTAAATCAATTAAAGTTTTTTCGAAAATTTGGAGATTTTTGTGTCCCGGACCCCCTTAACTAGTTTAATTTTTATGTCTATTTGCAGATTTTGAATTTCTGATTTTTTCCATTCTAAAAAAATATTGTTATGTTTCTGTGGGTTTTAATTTTTAAATGTTTTTAACTACTCTATCATTTTATCTTATCATTATATATATAATAGCCATTTGTGAAATATGTTTTAAATATTCACATTCTTTGAGGTCTTTTTAAAACTTTCAAACATAATTTAAAAGTGTTTATGATTTCGTTTTGTCTCTCCTTCTGTCCGATCTGTAACTCTCCTAAATCTACTTGGAATGCCCTGAATTTTTTCTATGTTATTGATGCTTACTATAGCACGATCGGTACTGAAAATGAAGTGTGTAGCATATTTAGTTCATTTACAGGGAGGGTCAAAAGTGCTTCGTTACTTCGGTCTATGAGAAAAAATTGTTTCAAATTCATTTTAATGATGTTAGACAACTTCGAACATAATAAAATCGATCAGTTTTATGTAGTTCACTGAATAAAGCAATTTGAAGAATATGGATGGCAAAGAATTTACTATTCATTTACATGGCCAAACAAAAGAATTCCGTTACATAATCGTCCACTGGTAACTCTTTACAGCGTAATTTAACTCTGTTACATAATACACAATATAATGAAAATGATATGCATTATTGAGGCTTACTACAAGATACTTGTATATCATGATATGCATATCATTTATCGTTCATTTACTTGGACTCGCAAAAGATTTCGATGTAGTACTGCACCTGAAGTACAATGTCTATTAGCTATGAGTGCTGGAAATTGGATTCCATTTATGGTATGCGCATTTAACGTAATTTTTGTTTAGTATGTGCTGTGTATAAATGCTATAGATCAGTATACAGAGCTACAGAAAAGTATTCGCAAGCATTGAGGATTATCTGCATGAATGGCTTAAAGGTAGATTTTAACTGAGATATGTACTTTCAAGTTGAATTATATTTAGTATACTAAGAAATGTTTGTGTAATATAGATAAAATCATGTACAGGATCACGCAAAAACTGGGTGCTTGCTGTCTAAGGAAGATAAAATTTGATGTGTTATTAGAGTGGTTTGAATTATGTTTTAAACTGAATTAAATTTTAGCTTAATATGTAGTGCATATAAAAATCCGTTTTTAATATACAGTGCTGTACAAAGAATTGAAGTATGTTTCCGTATACTGATAGAAATTGCTGAAAATGAATATTCAACCTATTATGCATTTTCTTACTAAACTAAGTTTTATCATAATATGTAACATATGTACAAATTGTAGGTTAAATAAAGGGCTGCACAAAATAATTGGACTAATTCTACCTAGTTTACCTACTACTTAAGTTTTGGTAAAGAATTCAGGAAATAATTCAGGTGTTGGCAAGCGTTTCATAATCTATGCTTGAAGCATGATTTTCTTTTATTGTTTTATTTGTCCTGTGGATGGTAGCTACTTTTGTAAGTGAGAAAAATTGCACTGCTACCAGATGACAAGCGTGTAAGAGTCTGGAGAGAAGTAGGAAATCACAATTGTTCCCAGTATTCCACCGAACATGACACATTCCAAGGTATAAGCATCCCGTAGTGGGCAGGGATTTCATTGGAATATAGACATGACCTGCATATCATTAGAAGAGGCTCTAAGGCAAATGTTCAGTATCGGCATGAAGTTATAGACCCCACTGTGAGATTGTACGCTGCAGCAGTTTGTGCTGTTTTAATTTTAACGGATCAGCACCGTACGAAAGGGGGGGCGAAGGGGGCGGTCGCCCCGGGCGCAGAAATTCAGGGGGCGCCAAATTTGTACTACTAATTTCCGTTTATTTTTTTTTTTTGAAAACTTTTTTTCACTCTTCGATATTCTATTTTTTTTTTTTTTTTTTTTGTAAAAAAAAAAAAAAAAAAAAAAAAAAAAAAAAAAAAAAAAAAAAAAAAAAAAATGTATATATTTACATATCGGGAATTTTTTCCCAATGAAAGTATGTACATTTTTCATTTCAAAGTAATTGCATCCCTCATATTTACTTTTCTTTGAGTTTTTTAGATTTGATGATTTTATAATATGCTTTTGTGGTATCTTATTGCAGTGTTTCTTAAACTTTTCCACTCTGCAGCCCCTTTTACTTCGTATACGAAAGTTTCTGCCACCTCCCACACTCAGTGAATATGAATTGCTAACCTATTCTGATTCCACTATGGGATCACTCTTATAGTCATTCGGTCATTACTTTGCTCTTTAAAAAAAAGGTCCAGCACAGGATTAAAAATGCTGATTACATGAAATCTGCGGTTGTAGAAGGACGAACATTTTTCAAACTAACGTTCAAGAAAATTACTCCTATGGGAGAAATTATTAACGGTGATTGCGGTTAGTATTGGATAACTTAAATAAGGGAATCACTATATTTTGTTTTCTCTGTTTATTATTCACCAATTATCATGATCGCCCTCCAAAGATAGCCAATCCAGATTGTGGGCTTTTCAAGTGGAAAAAATTAAATCCTAAAATTCCTGAGCATAAAAATGCTCTAGAACATAGCAATGCATACATTCGCTAAAAGAAACTTGAGAGACGTTTAAAATTATATGGGACGTTCAAAAAGGAACTAGCCGCAGTCTGGAATGTGCAAACCGGTGACAGAATGGTAATATCGTTGCGTCAGTAATAAAGAGGGTTTCTGACAAGAGCACGGAAGTCCACATACCCGCCGCTAGAGGGTCACGAGTGCAAGTCTCGTGACGACAAAGCTAGAAGAATCATGCATCAGTCGTCCAAAGCTCATTCGTGTTGTAAGCAGTGAAATCGAGGCGCCAAAATAGCAGCAAAGAGGTGTTGTTTGTTTTCCGACAGCGGAAGGAGTCAGGGGAACGGACATTCATTGAAGAATGTCACAAGTGTACGGTGAACACTGCATGTCCCTTGCAAGGGTCAAAACGTGGCACAAACGCTTCAGGGAAGGACGGGTTTCCTTAGTCGATGATGCACGGTCTGGAACACCAAAACACATTATAGATGACATTGTTCAGCTGGTTGATGGACTCGTTACGCAGGACCGCAGAGTTACAGTGAAGGCTGTTGCCGCAGAGGTCGGATTGAGCGTCGGAAGTGTTCACACCATCATGTTGGAAAGACTGAACTAGCACAAATTATGTGCCCAATGGGTGCCCCACAGTTTTCAACTACAACAGGAAGCATGTCGAATGGCCCACTGTCTTGATCATCTGCAGCGCTATGCCAGGGAAGGGAATGAGTTCCTGGCACGAGTGGTGACTGAAGACTTGGTGTCATCACTTCGAACCAGAATCTAAACGACAAAGTCTACAGTGGAAACATCGAGGGTCACCACCACCAAGAAAATCCAAGGCCATCTACATAAGTGCAGGAATTTTTGGTCTCCTAAAAAAGGGTCTGAATGGCAAACGATTCACCTCGGACGTCGACGTCAAGCAGTACGTGCGGAACTGGTTCACATCGCAGCTCCAGGAATTTTACGAGACAGCCATTCACCACCTTGTGTCTCAGTGGGACAAGTGCCTCAACAGCCAGGGCCAATACTTCTGCAATACATATACTAGTTTCTGTTCCTAGGCCTCCGGCTTGTTACTTTTTGAACGTTCCTAATAATTCATGTAATCGACAGCAAATTTGAAAAGATCAAAAGGAAAAAATATTGAAAGTGAAAAAGATAAATTGTGAAATATATCCAGGATGAAATTATGAGCCTTCTTGCCACTGAAGTAAAAAAAAAAATGATTGTTGAAGAAATTCATAGAGAAAGGTATTTTATCAATTTCGTTCGATCGCACTCCAAATATCGAGTGTCCTAAAATGGACTGACTATTTTTAAAATTCAATAACCTGTAAATGTTGACAGCTATTTAAAAAAAATTGCGGGAAAGTAATGTAAAATGTCAGTAGTCCTTTTTTTACCTCGATTCCCAGCTTTAGTTCCAAATAGCAACTACAGATGGCGCTGAAAGCAGGGATGACTGCCTCGGGAACTCAGCTTACGCTTTAGAGTGATAGTGCAACCCTGAGGGGAGGACCATATCCACTAACCGCTCGCGTTACAAATGACTTTTTGAATTATTATGCTGCAGTTTTACAATTTCACATTACAACATAAATATCGATGAATTTTGAAGAATTAAACAGGTTTATAGTAAATTCAGGTTACAGCTGTATACTTTATTAAATCATATTCGTGAAAATCAATCAAATTTATACTGAATTGACAATTATGCTAGCAATGTATAACCACACAAGCACTATAAAGACAGCATCTAGCGCCATAGAGGCTCAATCAGAGCCAAAACTAAAATCACCCAACTCTGATGCGGAAAGAGAAGGTTAAATATATGGAGTGTGTCGCATTCTCCAATACAATCTTATTTTTAGGGGCCTAATCTATATATTTAGTCTCCTTCTTTCGCACGATGCTAGGGGATTTCAATTTAGACCTCCATTGAGGGATTATTGCTATTTGGAACTAAAACTGAGAACCCCAGTAAAAATACTTCTGATATCTTACATAACTCTCCTGCAAGAATTCCTTTTAATAATTGTCACCATTTGCAAGTTATTGAATTTTAAACATAGTCTAGTTTAGGAATCCAGTACACCTCACAAAGAGCAAATGGCGCAAGTTATAAGATACGGAAAATGGAAAATTTTGAATCGTGGAAAGGTTTCTTGACTACATCAAGTAAATAATAATAAAAAAAAATAGCGCAAGAAATTTATGATAAGCTAATGTCCGATAATCTCGACATTCACAGCTGCACGAGAGGTTCTGTTCTCAAAGATGCTAGACGGGAGGTGCTGAGTTCGACCCAATCGCGCACGTAAGCCTAATCGTTCGAAATTGTCCGTAGTTTTCTTCGAACCTTGCGTAAATACGGGTTAGGTTATCTTAAAAGACCCTACAGAGGACAGCCCCACCCCACTCCCGCCTACTATATCTAACTTGTAGATAATCGGCCGTCATAAACAATACCAATATCAACTTTACAGAGCTCAATGTTGTGATATGGTGCAACTATGGCTTCCCAATATAATGTTGTGTAAGCTCCAATCGTCGAAGTAAATAAATTCTTCTATTTTTTACCATGTTCTGCACATTCGCTAAACTTTGAGTTCGTGCTGCTGGTGTATGCCCAAAATGTCCGGAACTGCATAAAATGTGTTTGTTTGTTTTCTTCTCTTCTACTGAAAGATGGGATATATTTATGTCCCATTTATCAGTTTATTTAAAAAAAACATTGCGATACTCTATATTCATAAAAAAATAGAGCTATATCTGCAGTTTACAAACAATTGCCACAGATTTAAAAAGCTCTGGAAGACCTTATAGAAATGAAGTAAAATGAGTAAACTTACTTGGGAGCAAAAAGCTTAATAAAGCAAATAAATGAATTCCCCTTTATTAACGGCCTAATAGTTTGACACACCATTTTAAATGAATTAGAAAAAGTTAATATTATTCTCACGAAAAAAAGAAGAAAAAAACTGTCAATGTATTGATCGCCAACAAATTGACTGAAACACTAAAAAACACATTTCAGACAATAAGAGAGGAAATTTTTGAACAAGAAAGCGAAAGTTTGGTTATGTCCGTAAATGTAGAGTCTTTAATTGAGCAAAACAGAAAACGTAAAATTCACAGAACAATATGAATACGAAGCTCCTAAACCGGGAGCTGGCAGCACAGACAACTACCTCATTGAGTTGGAGGCTGAAATTCAAAAATTAGATAAAACTCGATTCCCATATTAAAACGCAATCCGTCTGCCAAGTCATATCTTGGTGGAAAACACCTAAAACCCCGATTTTAGCGGTCGACTCGTAGGTTTACCATTGCGTTTTCCTGCACCCAAAGATATGAAAACATGGCGGATTGGGAGCAGGAAAACATAATGGTAAACCTGCTAGTCAACCGGTAAAATCTGTTTCTTAGGTGTTTTCCACCAAGATATGACTGTGTAGACCGGTTGCGTTTTAATATGGGAATAGAGTTTTTGCTAATTCGGGAATTTCACCCTCCAGCTTGATGAGGTGGTTGTCTCATGGTTCGGACGCCTCCTTGAATTTTGCAGAGCAGAAAATTTTTCGGCACCAGTATTATCTTATAGAAAATCTCTTCTTAAAAGAAGGCGAAATGTTGCGTGTTTAACCTAGATTTCTTTTTCTATAAAAATATACTGGTAATTTTCCTGGAAAAATAACGATATCCGTACGAACCATGTGTCTGTGCTGCCAGCTCCCGGTCGATCCTGATGAAAGTGGAAATTTATATAAAAGTGAAGGATTTCGTGTTACATAGACATTATAACCGTGTAACTGATTTAGATTCTGGAGGTTTACGAAACTGAGAAATGCATAACAAGAATTTGAGTTTCTGGCTGGTGTGAATCTAAAATCAACCGAAAATCTGTTAAGTTAATATTGCCTGTACCTTTTCCTTTATTGCTGGCTTGAATGGACTTGAATTGTTAAGCGAGGTTTTAAATGCGAAAACATTATTTCTATCATTAGATAAGAACTTTTATAAAATGGATCATTTAGAAATTTTTTAGTTGCTCCGTAATTTTAAACTTAGGGAGAACAAGAAATTACAAAAACATGGAGACGGCGTACATAATTTTTAAGTATTCCAGTAACAATAAAATAGTAAAAAATACCTAAGATCTACTATGAGTCGAGAGATTAAGCAACCTGAGTTTGTGTCACACTGAATGTTACAGAAAGTAATCTTTACACATAAAATAATAAACGATTTTGCTACCCTAAACGTAAGAAAATAAAATGGAAGTAAATGTATTTGCCTCATATTATATTTTATTTTCTGTTAATTAAAACTAGTTTTGCTTTTTTAGTACTTATCGGTTGAAGGGACCACTTGTTTCCAACATGGTTGTAGCGATTTTTACCCATTTTCTGCAGCTTAAAGACTAACAACAGCTAAAAATGGCTAGAAAAATATGTGAGAAAGGTTAAGAAAAATCTGTCGCAAAGCATCATGATCTCATTAACCTTTAACTGATGTGACTAAAATTTGTCACACAACTGATGTGATCCGGTCTCTCAGACCCCTCTACTAAAATGAATAAAAAAAATAACTCAAATGGTTGAATTTACTTAAATTTTGTCCTAACAATATCGTTGTACTTCTCTCATGTGAATTAAATTGCATGAAAAAAGTATTTTATTCATATTATTTAACTTCAGTGCAGAAAAGTAAAAAGCTGTAAAAGTGTTTACAGCTGTGAGTCACGGGGTCTGGGAGACCGCGTGACATCCGTTAAAGGTTAACAAATAAGTGCAGTTTTCTTTACTGTTCTTTAGTTGCTGAGAATTTCTGAATTAAAATTAAATCTTTTAAAGTTCTAAAATAAACGCAAACTATTTATTCAATATAATTTATTTCTGTTTCTGCCCTTTATCAATTTTGAAGGAGGGGGGGGGGGGCGCCAGATTGACACGCTGCCCCGGGCGCAGTTTTCTCTTCGCACGGCCCTGTAACGGATGATAATGCTCGTCACCATGCAGCTGTCCTCGTGGAAGACTACTTGCAGAGTTAAAGGATTACCCGTATTGAATAGCGGCGTGCTCGTCCGATCTTTATGCCATTATGAATATTTCGGATATCCTCTCTCGAGCTGTGTGTACACGTTTCCTATCCCCAACCATCCTCACAAAGTTAGAAACGTTTCAACAGTGAAAATGGCAATTATTTGAGCTACGCTGTTTCATCACCTCATGGAAAGCATCATCACACACAGTAGGTTTTTTGTAAAGTTGAGAGGTGATCACATTTTCTGTTAATTCGCTTAAGTTTGTTTGTTTTGTCTTTAAACATGTTATTGTAAATATCTCCAATATGTCTTTATCTTATAACGTATGTAAATTCAATATTGCTCTCCAATTTGAAAGTAATTCTCTATTTTGTTTCGTGCATAAACACTACTGCTATTTTCCTGTCATGGAAATCCAAGAGCAGTACTTTTCGATTTTTCAGAATTTTACTACTGCAAAACTTTTGGCAGTGAGTGTAAATTATACAGGGTAACACAAGGATAGATGGACATAGAGGAAGGATGGTCAGTCTAAATATCTCCAAAACTTGATCATAGATTGCAATATAAACATTGTCCTCATGAAATAGTTCAACGTGTTTATTTATTGCAAAGTGTAGTTGTGTTTTTCGATTCTAAAAAGTAAGTGTAATTTTAATGTAAATTAAATAGGTGGTGGAATATTTTTTTTTGACTTAGGTATCTGAATGTTTTGCAGTACGTACGCGATATATATTTTTTACTATATGGGCTTTTAAGGCACGTAAATAACATGATTCTAAAAAGTAAGTGTAATTTTAATGTAAATTAAATAGGTGGTGGAATTTTTTTTTTGACTTAGGTATCTGAATGTTTTGCAGTACGTACGCGATATATATTTTTTACTATATGGTCTTTTAAGGCACGTAAATAACATAATATTAACTTCTAAGACTAAAACAAAGACGTACAATGGATATTGATGCTTTAAATTGGGCGATCATCAGTCCATCATTTTCAGGATAGATTGCCACATGAAATTGAGGAGAGATGGCCACCTTTAATCAATTTTCAAAGTTATACTTAGTGATGATTTTAACTAAATGTAATTAAATTTAAAATAATTATATAACTTTTACGTTAATAAATATATTAATTTATATAATTATTTGAATTTTAACTAATATAAATATTTTAATAATAATAATAATATAATAAGACATAACGATTTATTTGCTTCAGAAAATACTGAAAAATGTCGGAAAGTTTCATTACAGAAACTGACAAAGTTAATAAATAAATTAAATTAATGTAATAAACCTACAATTAACGCGAAAAAAAGACACGATAATTCCAGTAGCGAAGAAAACGAAATACATTTAAATTATCAGATTCTACAGATTCCGAGTAAATGGAATTGGATTAGGATCACTGTGTTGGTTGTGCAAAACAATATAATATCACATCCAAAAAGGATGTCTGCATACAATGCATAAGGTACCTGAAGTGGTTCCATGAAACGTGTACAAATTATCAAGACCTCTGCCAAGCATGTGGTAAGATTTTACGAAGAGTGAAGTATTGAAATTATTCTTCAAATTTTGTTTATTCGAGTTTTCTTCACTCATTTTCCATCATACAACTGCATCTTTACAAATTGCTATATGTTTTTCATGATTAACTATGTTAAATGTGATTTTTTTTTTGCTATTTAAATTAACTTTTTCTTTGTTGTATTGGATGGCCATCTCTCCTCCGCTTAAAGGAGAGATGGCCATCCGCCATTTAAATTTCAATTTACTTTTTGTTTTCAAGATTTAATTATTTTTTGCATAAAATGTTATGAGTATATGTGTAAGAATTTTTAATATGCATCAATATTTCTTGTATTTATATTCTAACCATTTTTATCTCAATGTTTAAAAACTATGGCCATCTATCCTGGAGTTACCCTACATTTACATATAAACAAGTAATATAAAAATTTTGTTTTTAAAGTCAAATCCTACTTAGGCCATCAAAGAAAAATTTAATATAATCAAGCTAATATGAGTTTTTGTTGCATTAAAATATCTCAATTTGTGGATTTTCTA
Organism: Maratus speciosus; assembly: GCA_963932465.1. Lineage (NCBI taxonomy): Eukaryota > Metazoa > Arthropoda > Arachnida > Araneae > Salticidae > Maratus > Maratus speciosus. The sequence continues at coordinate 187,074,237 of OZ010800.1, forward strand.
TAAGCAAGTAGGTTTACAATGGAACTCTATGGAAATTTGGCGAAATATTACAGATATCGCCAAGTTGGCGTCACCTTTGGCGACTCATTTTGGTCGCCAAGTTGGCAACAAACTTGGCGGTATTTGGCGACAGAACAGGGTCCCCCCTATGGTAACCCTTATTGAAAATACTTTCATTGAAATTCAATAACCAATGGCGGCCATTTTGTTTCCCATGCAAAACTAAAATTAATTAATTAAAATTTAATTAATTAATTAATATTTGAAAAAACTTTATTAACATCAATTGTCATCCAGTACAAGTTAAAAAAAAATTATTTCAACCTGATAGGATGAATAATGAGTATTTTATTAACGATTGAAAATTTGTACAAGATAAATATATAAATATATAAATAAATATAGGGAGAGTGTGAGCTAATAGTAGGAATTGAATAATTACGTACATACACTTATCAAAGATATATTACAGTAATAACCATATGGTAACGATTTTATAAATAAAAACAGTATAATACAGTAATGCGAATAAAATAGTATCATAACACATATTCTTGTGTAAATGAAAATATTTATTATTATGATTTTGTTATAAAAAAATATTCAGTGTTGGTACTATTTTGAACAAATAGGCTTTTATTCAATGCAGACGGAATTATATTTTCGAAAATATGTAGATTTAATTTCATTTGATAAACTTCAAATTAAAGTTACACTGTTAGTATAACTAAATAAATATTTGCTTTTGAATTGAATGTTGAAATGAGAACTCTATGAAATCTAGTATAAGTATGAAGCGACAGATTCTTATCTTTCAGTGGAATATTTTAAATAGGACAATATTTCGATGTTTTTCAAAGAGATGCTTTTCAAAAATATTTTAAAGTACATAACATCCGTAATTATGTAAAATTTCTTTTACATTTAGTTTTGGGCAGTATTTCTTTAGGTGACTTTACTTTTTTTAGGTTATTAAATTAAGTAGTATTTCCAAATTTATTTTTTTTCCATTTACATACAATATTTTGTTCTTGATAATTATGTATTTTGTAAAGAACAACTTTAAATTGTTTCCATTTACTGAATAGGTTTACTTGTCTATACGCATTAGTAAGCCTTTTTTTTAAATAAAAATATTGAAAGGAATAAAACAAAAGAAATAAGGTTCCAACGATCCAAATATATTTCTGATACTACGAACTATTACACAAAAATCCTTGTATATAATTTTTTGCTATACAATAATTGATTTCCAGAAAAGTATAAATATTTATATTGAAACATTTTAAATAAAATAACCTGTTCTCTACAAATATGCAATTATCTACTCGCCAAAGTATATAAAGTTAATTCTTGTTTATTAGTAATTTGAAACGAATAATTATTTTATAGCACTACGACATTCTGTAATGCATGTCTTTTTCGCTCGATCTTATGCTATACGTAATACAATTATTTGAAGAATGTAAACACTACCATCTAAAAAATCATATTCATTAGGGTGGGCCGAAAAACTTTTTTTTTGGTTTGTTGATTAGCTATACTGCGGAAAAGTTGCCTCTAGGGTATCTTAGCAAAATGCAAAAACAAAATAAATAATTTTTTACGTTTGACCGTAGTCCATCGGCTCTAAAAATTGAGAAAATATACGACTTTTATCATTTTTCTAGTAAATGGCAATGAATCAAATAACTACTATAGAAAGTAGCTATAGACATTTTTTAGTAGATAAAAGTATTAGAATGACAAATAAATGCTAAAAATGTAATACATTTTAACATTATTAGTTGCGCCTTACGCTTAAAGAAACATTTTTTTTTTTTTAATTGTCAAATTTCCATTGAAAAAAAATTTTTTTTTTTTTCTGGATATGTAAAATTACTATTTGTAATGAAATATAGTAAGTACTTTACTTGTCTTTACTTTGTTTTGGTATTTTGAAATAAGATTTGCTTCAAAAACTAGGAATTGAAGATCTTGAGATAATTGTGGTTCTTATAAAACCATATGTGGAATTGGAGCTAACATCCTTTTTTGTCGCCTCGGTTACCAGCTTCACGCATCGTTCTACTGCTTGGGAGTGACATGGGAATTGGTCAAACTTACACACAGACGCTGTTCCACCTGATAGGACCTTCAACCAGGTATCTTGATCAGTAACTCTTTGGAGTAAAGGTGGTGGTGAAAGTGTAATAGTTTACCAGTGAATCCTTTCGATGTAGTATGTAAATAGAAAATTGGTTTTGTGTGGTTAAAATCTCTTTATTATATTTCTTTTAGAAGCTACGCTTTTAGCATTTATAATTCTTCTGAAACTTGACTCTCTTATATGATCCCTTTTATCTACTGTAATACTTAAAAGAAAGTTTTCTGGCTGGGCAAAAAATACTTTCCTCTCAATCACTATATCGATGGCTTTCAGAAAATTTTCGAGCAGGTATCTTGACGATTTTATATTTTTAAATAGTTATTCTGTTCCATTTATGAAGTATTTACTTTATTTAATTGGAAACCATACTGGTATATATAACTTTAGGAGAAAAAAAACTAAGTTCTTGTGTTCGTCTGGTGGATTTTCAATATTTAAATACAATCGTATGACTCTGAAACGTATGACAGCTGCCTGATTGAATAGCAGAACTTATGTCCAGCAGATACTGCTGATCTTTGCTTAAAACTTTTCAGTAAATTTCTGGAATAAAACACTCAACACCGTCAAACTTTACCATTGGGAGTTACTCATACATTTCAATGAATTGTCATTCCAAACTTTATATAGTATAACGACTGGGTCAAAATTACTTAGTGTTACGATTGGCACATAACTCATTAAATGTGAGAAACTCTCAGTGTTAAATTTTAACAGTCTTGAGTGTTTTATTCCAGAAATTTACCGAAAAAGTTTAAGAAAAGATCAGCAGTACCTGCTGGACATAATGCCTGCTGTAAAATCAGACAGCTGACCTGAACATTTATCTGTTCATGAATCTGGCACACTTTCCCACTCAACGTGGTTAACAAAGGCGTTCAAAGTCATCCGATTGTATTTAAGTACTGAAACCTACCAGACGAACACAAGATCTTAGTACGGTTTCAAATCAAATAAAGTAAATACTTCATAAATAGAGCAGTATAACTATTTAAAGTTATAAAATCGTCCAGATACCTGCCCGAAAACTTGTCTAAAAGTCGTTGATACTGTAATTGATAGGAACGTAATTTTTGCCAATTCAGAAAACTTTCTTTTAAATATTAAAATAGATAATAGGGATCATATAAGATAGTCAAGTTTCAGAAAAATTGTAAATGCTAAATACGTAGCTTCTAAAAGAAAGTCAATCAAGAGTTTTTATCCACCAAAATAAGTTTCCTATCTACAGACTGCATCGAAAATATTCACTGGAAAATATTACACTATCACCACCACCTTTACTTCGATGAGCGACCGATCAATATCTGGTCTAAAGTCCAATCAGATGGGACAGAGGCTGAATGTAAGTTTGACCAATACCCATGCCACACCCATGCAGTATGATACGTGAAGCTGGTTACCGAGGCGTCACAAAAAGAGATTGGCTCCAATTCCACAGATGGTTTTATAAGAACTATACTTATTTCAAGATCTTCAATTCCTAGTTTTTCAAGCAAATCTTATTTCAAAATACCAAAAGAAAGTAAAAACAAGTAAAGTACTATATTTCATTACAAACAATAATTTTATATAACCAGAAAAATTATTTTTGTTTCAATGGAAATTTGTCAATTTAAAAAAAAAAAAAAATGTTTTTTTAAACGTAAGGCGAAACTAATAAAGTTAAAATGTATTATATTTTTTGCAGTTATTTGTCATTCTGATACTTTTTCTACTGAAAAATGTTTATAGCTACTTGGTTCAGTAGTTATTTCATTTACTGCTATTTATTAGAAAAATGATAAAATTCGTATATTTTCTTTAATTTTAGAGCCGATGCGCTACCGCCAAACGTAAAAAAATATTAATTTTGTTTTTGCACTTTGCTAAGCTACCGTAGAGGCAATTTTTCCGTGGTATAGCTAATCAAAAAACCAAAAAAACTTTTTTTCGGCCCTTACGTGTTATTGAAAACCTTTTTTGAAAGTAGTATTTCCTGCTACTTCTAAGCTTACTTTCTACATTATTTAATAAACATATGTGCTAAACATATATGCAGAGGAACTTCATTATTTAAGCATTAAAATAATTATTCTCATTTTTTTTAATATATGTAAACAAACGTCATTTTATGGTAGATAACTCATAATTTTATTTTTTTACTTTAATTTAAACTATACTGCAGACAATAATTTAATAAATTATACAACCAATGCAGTTCGGACTAATTTTCTTATTTGTGCTATTTTTTTTCCTTTTACCTTATACGGATTTGTCAGTAAATTAAAAATAATGAGCACACATGATTTAATATACATTGTCAAAAATTTGCTGCAACTGTATCTACGAAATCAATAAAACAGCACTGGTTCCTACTTTTAATATTTTTGTAATAGCTGAAATAAATACGACGAATAAAAGTTATTCTTTCGACAAAGCGATGAGTTTTTTAGATTGTATTTCGTTATTCAAAAATCGCTAAGTTTTCATCTGTAAATAATTTTTAGTATTCGTTAATATTAAATATTTACGTGTAAATATATATTTTATTGATTATTGATTATATACTTTGTTTGGAGTCGTGTTTTTCTTTCATTTTTTTTTGGGGGGGGGGAGGGGTGCAACAGTGAATAAAAGAGTATTATTCAAAAATTTGAATCAATTTTATAATCTGCTTGAGCATGTTTATCGTACACTGTTCAATAAAATATTCTTTTTATTTGTTTCTAAATGGAATAGTTTTAAAGGGTTATGTAAAACACAACATGAATTTAATACCATCTGTTTCAGTTTTAGTATCTTTTTTAGGATAGCCATATCACTAAAATTAAAATATAATGTTAAAGGGGATTAATGTAAACATAAAAACTAGAAAACATTTTAATAAGCTTACCTATTAGTTTCGTACAGATAATCGTTGACGTTATCTAGATCAATAATGATACAATGAACTATATTCGCAAAATAATACAAATATGAACTTGATAAGTAAACGACGTCAGGTATAACAAAAGAAGGTGCTTTAATAAAAATAATCATATCTAAACGTTAATTATTTTATGGCATTTTTAACATATTAATCATCTCGAGGCAAATTTTCAGAAAACTCAAAGAGGCAGGTTCATTGCATATGCCCTCGCTACATAGGTAGATTTTTATTGATTTATGGATAATGAATGGAAAATAAAATCGTACTGCATAAATTATTTTATTAGTTCCAAAATTTATTTCTAAAGGATCTATGTTATGCAGTACGGTTAAAGCAACAGTTGTCTAGTATTTTATATCTACTTTATGCTCATTTACCGTCGTTTTAAACTTTCTATATGTCATTCCTATGTAGTATTATTATCACCCATCGGTGAACACTATTTCACTTATACCCGAAAGTTGTTCAGGTACTATCTGATCTATATTATGACAGACTACGTTTTGTAGGTGCGTTCGTAATTATATAAATAAGAAGCACCTATTGTCGTCGTTCAGTCCGTCCGTCCGCATATAACAGAGCAAAAACTACCCAACCGAATTGTCTGAAATTTTAAATATATAATTGTTGCAAAAGTTTGTCGAGCCATTTTAAATTTTATGAAAATCGGATGTATAGTTTAATTACAGGAAGAGTCAAAATTTTCCGTTATATTACGGCTAATGGGAAAAAATTATTGCAAGTGCATTTTAATGATGTTACAGCCTTCCGAATGATCTGAAATTTTAAATATATAATTGATGCAACATTTTGCCAACTCATTTCCAATTTTATAAAAATCGGATGCATAGTTTAATGACAGGGACAGTCAAAAGTTTTCTGTTACATTACGGCCAATGGGAAAAAATTATTGCATGTGCATTTTAATGATGTTACACCTTCCGAATGATCTGAAATTTTAAATATATAATTGTTGCAACATTTTGTAGACTCATTTCCAATTTTATAAAAATCGGATGTATAGTTTAATTACAGGGACAGTCAAAATTTTTCTGTTACATCACGGCCAATTGGAAAAAAAATATTTCAAGTGCATTTTAATGTTACAGCCTTTGAACAGAATGAAATTGATAGGCACTTACGAAGTGCACTAAAATATACATTCAGTACAATGTCCGGTGCAAAAAGTATTTATAAAACCAGATTTAGTACGAGCGCACCTCATTTGCCACGTTTGACGAGCAATTTCCAACTTGTTTGATTTTATGAAGGATTTTGCAATAAGACAGATATTGGATTTGTGAAGTGTATAGTTCAATCGGTTAAATAATCCAAAAAATATTATAATATTATATATAATTCTGATCATAGAAGTTGCTTTTCATTTTTTTACCCATGTTCACAATTAATCTATTTAAAGTGGTTTCTTTACAGCCGTTATTTATTGAGATATGACGAAATTTATATAGTTCATTGGTTAACTAATTTATGGTATATACTATGTGGACACTCTTAACCCATTAACACTAGAACCGACATAGCGGTCATTTTGACTGCACTGCAAATAAAGGCGTCTTAAATTCAGACACATATGTGACTGAAAAAGTAATTCAGACACTTAAGTGTCTGAATATGTAATTTCAGACATCATGGGTGTCTGAAATTAAGACACTTAATTGTCTTACTATGATCATGGTATAAACACTGTAAACTGAAATGTCTGAAATTCAGACACTTAAGTGTCTGAAAATGGAGTGTTCAATTTTCAGACGTTTTAAAGTGTCTTAATTTTTAAGACACGTGTATCCGTCTGAATTTAAGACAGTTCAAACGTCTGAATCGCATCCATCATTGATCAACCTGCCTGTTCAGCAATAGGCAGCCGTTTTTTTCACTTTTTTGTAAGCTTTATACACTGTAAAAAGTATCCGTTAAAATATGGAAATTGTACTGTCTATTCAGACACCCATTTACGTTATTTATTTTAATGTAATTTTTTTCCGTACATTCCAGAAAATTTTGCAATTTTTTTTTTTTTTTTTTTTTTTTTTTTTTTTTTTTTTTTTTTTTTCATATTTCTGTATTTAAAAAGTTCCATTTAAAAGATAAAATATAACCTTCCTAGGACAAACCCATATAATTCAATCCCCTTTTCAAAAATCACCTATATTAGACAGGATTTATTTATTTATATTCATACCAGTGTGTTATTTTCAAGAAATCATGAAATTTTTCATTTCAGCCAAATTTCCGTTATACAGAGGTTTACTTCAGTTTTATTTACTCTTTATTGAGTTACAGTTAGCAAATAATTTTTAGTAGTACGTTTAAAAATATACGATATAACCATGCTGAAAGCGAAATTTTGCCCAGTCTCATTCGATTCCTTCTTAAAAAGTTTGATTGCATAATACTTCAGTTACCTACTGTTATAGAAACCTGTTTAAAGAGGTTCGCTTATAATTCGATAGGTAATTTATTCATCAAAAAATAGAAAACTTATTTCGATCACATATTTTCTGAATAACATCATCTGCCAATTTCATGATTTAAGAACAAAAATGAATTAAAATTTATACATTTCCAATTTGAAGTGGAAATTAAAACTTCAATTTTTGAAAATGAATAGTGGCGCCATCTCGTGTAGTCAAAGTAATCTATCTAGAAATAAAAATACAGCGAAAACTCGATACATGACGTTAATGACTTTAGCGTATACCAGTGGTTCCCAACCTTTTTTTGGCCGTGCCCCACCTAGGCATCTCTAAAATCATGATGCCCCCCCCACCTCCCTTCTATATTATATAAATATTGTCACATAAAAAATAAACTTCCATTTTCCCAGATGGATCCGAAAATAGCATTAACCTCCATCATAAGTCATTTCACATTCTTTAATTTATCAAAATCATATTTTTTTTTAATTAAAAATATGCTTTTAACCTAACTCCATGAATGCAGTGATGCCATGGATCTTCGCATTTATATCGTTTTATTGTTTTTTGGCAACTTACCTCAAATTTTAAAACTGATAAACAGTATACATTTTTATTTTCGCAAAATTTCTTGAAAACATTTTCATATTTTGTATAACATCTGATAAAATTGATACATTTTATAATGGATTTTAGTACTTCATTAAGAATAACTGATATTTGTTTATCGCCAAGACTGTATGGATAACATAATTCACAAGTAGCATTTCCGGGTTCACACTTTTATCCAGTTTTAGTTACTACTTACCTTTCCTCCCATAACATACTTCTTTGATAGCGGATTTTTTTCCCATTATTATTATTTGGGCCCCATGTTTTCTCCAATTTAAAATTTTAAAATGCATATGTCATGAATTTCATATTCTGTATGTGGTCTGCAGAAGAGCCATAAGAAGTTTACATTCAACACTTTCCTTCCGTGATGCACACGGGGTTTTATTAATTTCATAAATGTAGCACCTCATTTTTATCATTCAAAACATTTTTTAGATTAAACATGCCCAAATAGTCAATTTTAGATATACTCTACAAAATTTCCCATGTAAAATTTCCCTCGTGGGGCATATTACACTATGAATAGATGTACAAGTTTTTTTTTTTTTTTTTAAATAAATAGTAAAAAAAAAGAGGTGTAATTTACTAAAATAGTATTAAAACCAGAGAAATTAAATGATTCTTTATTATATAAAAGGTTTCAAATTATAGAAGATAATGCATATAATTATTTCGGTGTCAGTGTATTTTTGAACTTTTGAATGGGATCGTTTCGGAAATTAATTTTTATTCAGTTATTTTTAAATTTTTTCATCTATTATTTCTATTTTTAGACTAAGACACTACTTTCATTAGAAAAAAATGACAAAAAATTTGTTAATAAGAAATCTGAAATTGCCCCCCTGAAAAGTCATATTGCCCCCCCCCCTTGGGAACCACTGGCGTATACCCCTGCCATACGTGTACCCTGTTTTTTTTTTTTTTTTTTTTTTTTTTTTTTTTTTTTTTTTTTTACGACTACAGAACTGTGTATAAACTGTTCAGAATGATACTAAATTGGAAAAAAACTTACTGCTACTTAAGGGGACCGGGAAAGCAAAATTCAACCAAAAAATCGATTTTTACTTTTTTATATCATCAAATATCCAACGATGTGTCACACATATTTATATATGAAAAAATAAGTGTTGAAATTATTCGTTTATTATTCATTATTTCATATTTCACGACTTTTTCTCAAAATTTGGTTGGTTATATTTATGTCGGCCAATTATCTGCACGTGGGATATAGGATAAAATTTCCGGCGGTTCTAGTGTTAAGGACGAGCCTCTTTTACATTTATTTTAATTCTTCGACACCGGTTTTTTCCACATAGTAATTTTGATTTATTTAATCGCTCAAAATCTGGGATTAGATAATGTGAAAATTTCCAAACTAAAATACTGGTATTTAAATTTAAAAGTTTTGTTCGCCTCACAAGGCACATTTTCTATCCAACCGGCTTTAATGAGTTAATAAAATATTAAAATACAAACACTTTGTATGGAAAATGGGGCTTGAGCTTTAAGTGGTACGGTGAATTGATTGTTTATTGGTTTATATATAAACAGTACGTTCCATGCCATGGTAGTTTTTGATTAATAGCACATCCAAATATGGGTGGTGTGTTCCGTTCTGTTTGATACTCAAAGTAAATTTAATTCGAAAATCAAGGATATTAATAAGATCTAAAATTTATTGAATAAGCTACCTCTATGTTTCATATCATAAAGATATCGTCTATGTATCAGAGCCAAGTATAATCAAATCCAATAACTGTCTCATTAAAAAACCTACTATACATTTATAAAACATACTGTGTAAGAAAATAGATCCTTTAGAACCTGATCCTATTGCGAGTGTATATAAAAATCTCTTCACTAAAGCTAATAGACTATTGAAATATAACGTAGGAATGACGGATAAAAAGTTTTAAAAGAGAATGAAACAAAACATAGAGCAGATATAAAATAAAACAAGAAATCTTGAGCATTAGCTAGACAAGATAACATTTGGCTTTCACGAATTATTTTTAGAATAAGGAAAATGATTTATATCATATGTTCCGAAATAGTAAATGTGATGAATCAACCTCCTTTGTGTACATAAAATTTGTCTCGAAATGAAATAAAAATTTAAAATAAATTATGTTCGTATTGTCAATTTTATTAAGGTGTCTCAAGACTCTTAAAGCTTTGAAATTTTCGAAAATTTAATTTTTTTTTAGATTTTAAACTCCTATTATTCTTGAACATTTTGATATAATTGAAGAGCTGAGGGGATGAACATGTTCTGCTACATTTTCTATTTTTTTAATTTTTTTATCTTTTGGATGAAACCGTTATGAGGTATCCTATCACATAGTGAAGCTAAAATACTAAGATTCTATTTAGTCTTGAAATTTTAAGACATTATTCATTAATATTTAATATTTTAATATTTAATAATATCGATAACATTAATAATTTTTAATATATGAAAATTAAATATGAATAAGTTTTTCTGAGAGAGTTTAGTACCATACATGTTAATATTTTAAGCACATGGTATCAAACAGAAAATAAATCATTAAAATTGACAGCAAAATCTTTCAACTCAAATTTCTTGAAATGTAATTTTTGTTACTTAACATGTTCTTCCCCTTAGCTCTTAAATTGTTTCCTTGAAATTCCCATTAAAACAGAAGTTATGGCTTTTAGAATTATACGCGTTCAATAACTGACGCAGCGTTTCCAAAACTTTGAAGTCATTTTTCTCCAAATGGGGTTTTTGGGCATAATGCGCACGATATCTCAAATGATTCTGATTTTTTTTTTTCATGAAATTTTCAAAATGTTTCATGTTAGTTTGTATAAACGAAACCTAAAATTTCCTTTTTATTGTTCAAAAAAATATTTTTTTAGGTGATTATACTCTTAAAATTTTCTAAATTTTGCATTAGCTACATACAACTTTCATTAAAAATTTAAAAATGCTTTAAATACAAATTTATTTAGGTTCAGGGTAATTATTGTAATATGAAGTATAAGTATGCACAAAAATTGCCATTCTAGTTTCAAAATTTATTTTGCAATCGTGCTCGTAATATGTTTTGCTGATTTTCTGCTCGTCAAATGTCTGACATTTTGGAGCCCCCTGTAAATTCTAATTCTGCATCTTGCAATTTTTTAAATACATGAAATAAAAGCACATACTTATATCTTCCATCCCAATATAAAATTGTGAATTAAAATTAAACACATTTTAAGATATTATATGCTGAAAAGGTTTTTTTTCCAATTTTAAGAGTCCCGAGACACATTAAAGCACTTGCTTTCGGGGTACCTGATATTTCGTGCATTTCTCTTGCTTTCATGTTTTTAAAAACAAATTATTTTCTAGGATAAACATAGAAAGTGCAAATTACGAAAGGGATTCAATAACGAAGTCGAAAGTTGTAGTAAGCTTGTTTTTAAAACAGTTGTATGCCTCTTATAAACTTTATGATTTAGAAAAAAATGAAGCAATTTTATTATGCAAGGACAAATTGTCTTGTACAGCTTTTTTACATTATTTTTTATACTAAAAATTTTTGTAATTTTTCCCATAAGCGCTTTATATTAAAGAAGTTAAGTTAATTTTTTTCATAACGTAAGTTCACCAAAATGTGGCCATTTAGAATTCAAATTAGTGTTAAGCCTGCTTATCTATATTATAATGGACAAACGTATCTGTGCGTAACGCTGACGTCATTTTGCGAATGGCAAATACTTCACGATCAAATCTCGGTTTTGCAATTTTCGCTACCGCAGTTTCTTAATCTTCAAACAACCGCACATTTTCAATCTTTACTCCATCGAATAGATAAAATAAACGGTCAAGTGCGAGCGTTACTCGCGCACAGAGGGTCCCGTAGAATAAATATGTCAATTTGTAATTGTAAAAAAAAAAAAAAAAAAAAAAAAAAAAAAAAAAAAAAAAAAGTTGCTAAAAGAATACTAAGACTTTGTGAAAAACTATACAACGTAGTGTTGGGTAAAACTGTATATATTAGAAAAGTGTAAATGGGTATACCATGCAACTTCAAAGAGATATGGAACCTAAATAATATCAAATATAGCTATTCGCATAACTCTTGTTTTAATATTATCGTAATCTGTTTATGATGAACTTAATTCAGTACTGACAATAAAAGCAGTGCATAGTTAAACTTCATTTGGCATTTCATGAAACTAAATTCAGCGTAGTAATAACCTTTATTTCTACAGCGTAGCTAAAACAAAACCTTTGTTCAAAGTTTAAATTTGGCTTTGTGCTAAGCGCGCTCCGAATTGAGGTCTCAAAGGTGCAACGCCGCCTTGGTCAGTGCCGCGTTTTTCCAGATAGATGTTTAATTAACTTTTAAAGTCACTCGAGGCGTATTGAGAGATACAATCAATGCAAACTATCGCGAATCCCACAGTATTTATGCGATTCATTCTAATTAAATCTTTTGAGGGCGATGCCCTTAAAAACGGACACCTAATTTTAATTCCAAAACAGACAAATGACACCAAGAATATTTAATTAAAATTTTCCTTTTATCATGTACGTGAAAATAAGCAAGTTCACATTTTCTAATAAATTCGTTTATAAATTCTGGTGTTAATTCATTATTTCATATGTTTATAAATAGAATTACTCCGTGTCGGAAAGGATTAAGTGTTCGCAGGACTCTTCAAGCTTCAAAATTTAAGAAATTTAAATTTTTTTAGATGTTAAACTCCTATATTTTCTGAATATTTTGATATAATTGTTTCCTTGAAATTCCCATTAGAACAGAAGTTTTGGCTTTTAGAATTATACCTGCTCAATAGCTGAAGCGGCGTTTTAGAAACTTTAAAGTCATTATTTACCAAATGGCGTTTTTTGGGCATAACGCGCAGGATACCTCAAAAACTTCGGAATATTATTTCATGAAATTCTGAAAGCATATATTTCATGTTTGTCTGCATAAACTGAACCTAAAATTTCCTTTTTATTGTTAAAAAAATAATAATTTTAGGTGATTTTACTGTTGAAATTTTCAAACTTTTGTATTAGCTAAATGCAACACTGCATTAAAAATCTAAAAATGCTTTAAATACAAATTTATTTAAGTACAGGGAAATTATTACAATCTGAAGTATAAGTAAGCACCAAAATTTTCATTCTAGTTGCAATATTTATTTTGTAAACCTGCGCGTAAACTGTTATGCCAATTTTTTGTTCGACAAATGTCTAACAGTTTGGAGCCCCCTATAAATACTAATTTTGTATCTTGCAATTTTTTTAAATACATGAAAAGAAAGAACATACTTATATCTTTCATCCCAATTAAAATTGTGTTTTAAAATCACATATATTTTAAGACATTAAATGTTGAAAATGGTCTTTTTTTCATTTCTTTCCACTTTTTAGAGTCCCGAGACCCCTTAAATTAGTATGTTTTTAACAATTTGACATTTATTGCTTTTATACTGTTACTGGACATTACATTACACATATATATCATTAAAAGTTGTTAACTAGGCATAGAGTACGCCGCCCCTGTCCTTGTGTATGTCCAAACTGACCGTACCTTTAAGGGTTAATATCTCGGCTAATTACCGATGATATTTTTCGAAAATCATTATCAACAATGCTTTTATTCTTCTGCAAGGATATGTATATTCAGCGATGCTCAACAATTTTACCGAATGCCCGTAAATCGAAATTTTTGTATAACAGAAAAATGCTAATTACTCAAAAACTATGTGACCTAGGGTAATCGCTATAATTCTCCGGCAACGTTTACATTAACGTCTACTACCTCTAATTTTTTTTTTTTATAATTTTAGTTTCAGTAGATTCGGAATTAGATGGGGAGGGGTGACATATTTTTGCGCTACATTTTCAACAATATCTTTGAAAATATAATACCTAAAATTAAAAGGAATGTATTTTTGAGTTCAGCGTTACAAAAGCTTTCACAAGATACCACACATGATATGCAAAGAAAAGATTTTTTTTCAAGTAGCATAATTAGCCCCTCTACTTTTTTACTAAATATATTTATGAATGTTTATTAATCTGAAAATATGTGGGTCAATGGTCTTTATAATTTCCCCGAATTTGAACTTTCCACGTTCCATAGTTTACGAATAAAATGGCTGTGGCAGACAGACAGACACAGGGGTGATCTTATAATGGTTCCGTTTTTATTTTTTAAGTACGGAACCCTAAAAATCAACTTTATTTTTTTTTTATAACTGTATTTTAATTGACTGATTTATTATGTTTTTTAAAATAGTTTTCAAGGATGAATTTTTGTAATTTATCTCTATCACGCAACCGCTCCATTATATAATAATAAATAATTATTCAGCATTTATCTCTGATTAATTTTCCATACTGCAATTAAAACTTCCTCTATAAATAAATAAAATAATAATATTAAAATATAAACACAATTTTAACATGTATGTAATTGAGCAATTTAAATTTTTACACTTGCAATTAGGGAAAAAAAATTACAAATGAAATTTGTTTGCTAACTGCATCTTAGTTTTCTGATTGTCTGTGTTTTTAAAAATAATTTTTAGGTATGAAATTTTTTTAAATTTATCTCTATTGCGTGGAGCTCGAATACGAAAGGTTAATCCATTTGTCCTTAAAACAATGGAAATAGTTTAGCATTTTCGGCTAATATTCCCTAAAAAAATTAAAACTTCGTCTATACATAAATAAATAAATTAATATAAATAAAGCACAAATTTAACATAAATGAAATTGAACTATGCGCTTAAATCAATGAAATAATCAAAATAAAAAAGGCGACTGTTAGTAGCAAAATTTTTGGCTAATAACTTATCGTTAATACGAAAATATCGCTTTTGATAAATTTCATTTTTTCTTTTTTGAATGCATTATTGATACTTTTCATATAAAAATGCTTTTTTAATGTTAATGCATAATCTAAAAAATATATAGAATGTAAAAAATTTATTAGAGTTTGCAATAAACAAATTGGTTTTCACCAATACTCTGTAACCCGAGAAGCCCGGATCCGATCACCTAGTGTACTATCTCCTCATTATTGGTGAATATATTACCTATAAGTATGTTCCCTGACGTTGACTTTCTTTGTCAAGAAAGTACCATCATCTCAAAACCGTAATTTCTATGGATAAATGCCATGAAACAGGTCAAATATCGAATACATATGGCGATATTTTTCTTTAATATGTGACGCAGATATACACTGCCCCAAAAAATTAGGGGAGCAAACAAAACTGTGAAAGGAACAATTCAAGACAGTCATGTATGGGCATAAAATGGATAGTACACGTGTATCCATGCTCAATACAGAAAAAAGACGCAAACAAATTTGTAATGGATCTTTTATTCTTTGAAAAGATAGAAAGTACATGAAAATATGGTTTAGGGCAAAAATTTGGTTTCATGTAAATTATAAAAAAAGTATTGTTTAGAGTCGATGCAATATTTTTAATATGGCGTGTGGTCACGTCGAACAGCTAAAATTGATGCACACCTGTTTCCCATGGATGAGATAAGGTTATCGATAAGACTTTGTGTAATACTGTTCCACTGCTCAAGAATTGCAATCTTCAAATCACGGACAGTCAAAGGAGTCTTCGGTCTCGCAGCAATGTATCGTCTGAGTATGTCCCAAACATGCTCGATCGGATTTAGGTCAGGAGAGCATGCTGGTCATTCCATACGCTGTATTGATTGTAGCTTCAAGCATGTTTTTCACAAGACGAAGTGTATGAAGTCTGGCATCATCATTAATGTAAAAAAAGAAATCACTAATTGCTGCAACATAAAATACGACATGAGGTCTCAGTATCTCGTCTGTATAACTTTGGACCGTCAAAGTGCCATTTCAAATGATATGCAGGCATGTACGTCCACATATGCTGATTCAGGCCAATAGCACCAACCCACCTCGTCTGTAATGCGATCTTTCACGAACAGTTATGGAATTATTTTGAGTGCCTCTTCCTCTCCATTCCAAAACACATCAGATGCCATATCCAGACTGAATCGGGACTCGTATGTAAACAGAATTTGACTCCAACAACGTTGCCTCCAAGCTCTATGTTCAGTTGCCCACATTCTTTCGGCCACACAGTTGCTTCAGATCAACCGAATACAGACCATTGGCTTACGCGCATAGAGGCCACCCTGATGAAGCCTATTTCCGACTATTTGGCTGGACACTCCTCGTCCTGTGGCCAAGAACAACTGTGTTTTCAGCAGAGTAGCATACACCTTTCGGTGTAAATATTTGCGTAATTTTGTTAAAACCATGTGCTCCCGTAATTGTTTTGAGCAGAGTATATAATTTTTGTGCATTTTTGTATGTTACAAAAAAAGACTAACCCACAATTTTAATACACTGTAGTTTACCTTTCGTTTCATTCTGAATTATAGAACATAAGTATTTGTTCACCTATCTTCAGATAATCGAAAACATGTACTATACTGTGATATCTTCCTCAGATTCAACTGTCCCGGTAACACGCCATGTCATGTATTTCGTTAAATCACATTGTTGTGGCATTTTCAAGTCACCTTTTCTCAAATCACGAGCTGAGCAATTGATTTTACAACTGAGACAGTGAAACAGACGTTTCTGCAAAATCCCGATTTCTACACTTGTCTCCTTTTTTAGCTCACAGGCTATGAAAGCCTGAGAGCTAATGTGACCGCCCGTTCTGTATGTATGTATGTACGTAACGCGATAACTCTTGATAGAAACATCCGATTTGCTTCAAAAATTTTTCCTAGGTTCATTGTTATAAGGCGCTTCCCTGATTAGTTTTGGGAGTTCATTGGTTAAGGATAAAGGGGGAAAAACGGGGTTAGTCCACCCCCCTTAATTCAGAAAAAAGGGTTTTTCATGCAGAATCATTCGATTTGCTCCGAATTTGGTATACCGGTTTATTATGTTAAGGAACATCCCTGATTAGTTTTGGGGGTTCATTGGTTAAGGATAAAGGGGGAAAAGGGGGGTTAGTCCACCCCCTTAATTCAGATAAATGGGTTTTTCATGCAGAATCATTCGATTTGCTCCGAATTTGGTATACCGGTTTATTATGTTAAGGAACTTCCCTGATTAGTTTTGGGAATTCATTGGTTAAGGATAAAGGGGAAAACGGGGTTAGTTCCCCCCCCCCCCCCTTAATTCAGATAAATGTGTTTTTCATGCAGAATGATTCGATTTGCTCCGAATTTGGTATACCGGTTTATTATGTTAAGGAACTTCCTGATTAGTGTTGGGAGTTCATTGGTTAAGGATAATGGGGGGAAAACGGGGTTAGTCCACCCACCCCCCCTTAATTCAGATAAATGTGTTTTTCATGCAGAATGATTCGATTTGCTCCGAATTTGGTATACCGGTTTATTGTGTTAAGGAATTTCCCTGATTAGTTTTGGGGGTTCATTGGTTAAGGATAAATGGGGAAAACGGGGTTAGTCCACCCCCCTTAATTCAGATAAATGTGTTTCTCATGCAGAATGATTCGATTTGCTCCAAATTTGGTATACCGGTTTATTCAGACTATCAAAGCATGAGAGCTATTGTGCCCGCCCATTCTGTATGTATATATGTACGTACGTACGTATGTATGTATGTATGTACGTAACGCGATAACTCTTGATAGAAACATCCGATTTGCTTCAAAATTTTTTCCTAGGTTCATTGTGATAAGGCGCTTCTCTGATTAGTTTTGGGAGTTCATTGGTTAAGGATAAAGGGGGAAAACGGGGTTAGTCCACCCCCCTTAATTCAGAAAAATGTGTTTTTCATGCAGAATCATTCGATTTGCTCCGAATTTGGTATACCGGTTTATTATGTTAAGGAACATCCTGATTAGTTTTGGGGGTTCATTGGTTAAGGATAAAGGGTGAAAAGGGGGGTTAGTCCACCCCCTTAATTCAGATAAATGGGTTTTTCATGCAGATTCATTCGATTTGCTCCGAATTTGGTATACCGGTTTATTATGTTAAGGAACTTCCCTGATTAGTTTTGGGAATTCATTGGTTAAGGATAAAGGGGGAAAACGGGGTTAGTTCACCCCCCCCCTTAATTCAGATAAATGTGTTTTTCATGCAGAATGATTCGATTTGTTCCGAATTTGGTATACCGGTTTATTATGTTAAGGAACTTCCTGATTAGTTTTGGGAGTTCATTGGTTAAGGATAAAGGGGGAAAACGGGGTTAGTCCACCCCCCCCCCCCTTAATTCAGATAAATGTGTTTTTCATGCAGAATGATTCGATTTGCTCCGAATTTGGTATACCGGTTTATTATGTTAAGGAACTTCCCTGATTAGTTTTGGGGGTTCATTGGTTAAGGATAAAGGGGAAAACGGGTTAGTCCACCCCCCTTAATTCAGATAAATGTGTTTCTCATGCAGAATGATTCGATTTCCTCCAAATTTGGTATACCGGTTTATTCAGGCTATCAAAGCATGAGAGCTAATGTGCCCGCCCGTTCTGTATGTATGTATGTACGTACGTACGTATGTATGTATGTATGTACGTAGCGCGATAACTCTTGATAGAAACATCCGATTTGCTTCAAATTTTTTTCCTAGGTTCATTGTGATAAGGCGCTTCCCTGATTAGTTTTGGGAGTTCATTGGTTAAGGATAAAGGGGGAAAACGGGGTTAGTCCACCCCCCTTAATTCAGAAAAATGTGTTTTTCATGCAGAATCATTCGATTTGCTCCGAATTTGGTATACCGGTTTATTATGTTAAGGAACATCGTGATTAGTTTTGGGGGTTCATTGGTTAAGTATAAAGGGGGAAAAGGGGGGTTAGTCCACCCCCTTAATTCAGATAAATGGGTTTATCATGCAGAATCATTCAATTTGGTCCGAATTTGGTATACCGGTTTATTATGTTAAGGAACTTCCCTGATTAGTTGTGGGGGTTCATTGGTTAATGGTAAAGGGGAAAAAGGGGGGTTAGTCCACCCCCTTAATTCAGATAAACGGGTTTTTCAGGCAGAATCATTCGATTTGCTCCGAATTTGGTATACCGGTTTATTATGTTAAGGAACTTCCCTGATTAGTTTTGGGAGTTCATTGGTTAAGGATAAAGGGGGAAAAGGGGGGTTAGTCCACCCCCTTAATTCAGATAAATGGGTTTTTCATGCAGAATGATTCGATTTGCTCCGAATTTGCTATACCGGTTTATTATGTTAAGGAACTTCCCTGATTAGTTTTGGGGGTTCATTGGTTAAGGATAAAGGGGGAAAAGGGGGGTTAGTCCACCCCCTTAATTCAGATCAATGTGTTTTTCATGCAGAATGATTCGATTTGCTCCGAATTTGGTATACCGGTTTATTATGTTAAGGAACTTCCCTGATTAGTTTTGTGGGTTCATTGGTTAAGGGTAAAGGGGGAAAAGGGAGGTTAGCCCGCACCTCTTAATTTAGATAAATGGGTTTTTCATGCAGAATGATTCGATTTGCTCCGAAGTTGGTATACCGGTTTATTATGTTAAGGAGCTTCCCTGATTCGTTTTGGCGATTCATTGGTTAAGGATTAAGGGGGTCTAGTCCACCCCTTAATTTAGATAAATGTTTTTTTTTTTTGCAAGATTATTCGATTTGCTCCAAATTTGGTATACCGGTTTATTATGATAAGGAGCTTCCCTGATTAGATTCAGAGGTTCACTGGCTAAGTATAAAGGGGGAAACGGGGCTAATTCCCCTTCACTTATTTTTTTGAGTGGCATTATTCTTTAAAATAAGAGTATAATATACAATTAGTGTGAATAGTTTGTGAGCTCAATGCCGTCAGTTTAGCTGGCACTTTTCTTTTTTATCTACTTTGTGACGTCATATAAAATTTAATTTGCATACGAAGTTCTTTTATCTGTTTTCTAGTACAATTTAAATTATGGATGTTTTATTTTAGGTTACTTATCTGTGTAAATATTTGCGTAATTTTGTTAAAACCATGTGCTCCCGCAATTGTTTTGGGCAGGGTACTTTTAGTTCATTTTTGTATGATAAAGAAAGAGACAAACGCATAATTTTAATTCACTGTAGTTTATCTTTCGTTTCATTCTGAATTATAGAACATAAGAATTTGTTCACTTATCTTCAGATAATCGAAACATGTACTATACTGTGGAATATCTGGCTAAATGTATAATTTATGTTGGCTTCTTATCAAGCGTCCTTCGTCTTCGATTTCCAATCATTCATTAAGATCTTTCAAAAATTCCAAACCATTGATAAAGTGTGAATGCTGACAGAAAATATGTCGGAATTCAATACATTTTTTTTAAACAAAACATAAAAACAACACTCATATCTCCGCCAAAAGTGGTTTAAACAGGTACCCTTTATTGAATATTTGCTTACTCGCAGCGTTTCTAATTTTTACGATACATAACATTCATTATAAACTTTATATTTTATGTATCCAACATGGAACAAAGCTAACAATAACGAGACAAAATTCTGTCCGCAAATTTCTTAATATATTTCATTCGTGTAGTTGAAGGAATTTCTTAAAAAAATAGAAAAAAGTCATAGATCTACGCTGGTTATGCTAAGTATAACATTAAGTAACCGATTAAAAAAAATCGCGTTCTTTAAATATTGGATGCATTCAAAAACGTTAGTGAAAAAAGTAGAATATTATTTTACGTTTATACAAAATATTCTAGTTAAGTATATTTTTAGGGTTTCTTACATAAAAAGTAAAAACGGAACCATTATAAGGTCACGCCTGTTTCTGTCTGTCTGTCACAACCATTTTACTCGTAAACTACGGAACTTGGAAAGTTCAAATTGGCTGAAGTGATAAGGGCTATTGACCCACACATTTATAGATTATTAACGATTCACAAATATATTTAGAAAAAATTCAGAGAGGATAATTATGTTACTTGAAAAAAAAATTAAAGATTTAAAATTATTTTAAGTAAAAAATATCTTTATGGAATCTACATGTCTGTTTGAATATCTTTGCAAAAATAATGCAGGGTATTTTATGAAAGACAGAAAGCACAAATAAGCAAACAGAAAAAAAATAGTTCTACTTGTTTATAAAGAAATTCATGTAGGCAATGAGTTGAAGAATATAACTATTGCAAATTTAAATTATTTTTTCAAACGATTGATACAAGATTGATGCAAGATAAATATATCGATATACCTGAATATATATATATATATTTTTTATTAAAAACCGAACTGTGTTAAAACATATGCGAAATGATTTCTCATACTAAATTCTATTATTAATGATATGTTACATTTCTTATTTTTAAAGAAGAGGTTATAAACTACTTGCCATAAATTATAATTTTGTAATATTTAATTTTTCTTCATAGAGTAAAGAGTAAAGTATAGAGTACTTCATAAGTATAGAGTAAAAGAAGTACATTACAAAAAAAAAAAAAACAAAAAAAAAAACAAAAAAAAAACAAACAAACAAAAAAAAAAACGAGCAAAGTGAAACGTGGACTTCTAGCAGCGATAAATTAATTTTACGTGAAGGCAGCTGCAGGTGCTTCTATCATTGGGCATTTTTTTTTAATAGAATTACAGTGATCATGGTTAACAATGTGCATGAAATTAACAACTTTAAATGCCTTTCCCAGCCTATTAGAAATGTAAAAAATCTGAAAACATTACAAAAGTTATGAAAATTGAAAAAAATGAAAAACTTTAATTTTTAAAATTGTTTTAGAAATTTTGGCCCTGTTGTGGCGGTAAAAGCAACGATGTCACAAAAATGAAATGTTAATGTTACATTACTAATATCTTGGCTTGGCTATTACGTTCTATTAGAAATTGAATAAGTATGTTTGGATAATTTAAAAACAAATTGCTAAAAGTATGTTTTTTGCGATTTTTTCGAAATTTGGACCCCTTGCGGCGGTAAAAGATATTAACCAATCGGTGTAATATTTTACGCATTTTATCTTTTTTACAAAAGGCAACTTTTCCGCGCTATTACGTTTCGATTATAAATATTTCGGTTTTTTCGACCCACCCTAGTACACAATTAAAGAATATTGACTATAGGTTAATTAACAACACTGCCTTCATTAAGGTTTAAAGTAATTTAAATTAATTTCAAATGCTTTGAAAAATAACTTTTATACTCCTAAATTACTTATAATGGTATTTTTTAAATATTCTACAAAAAACTATATTAGTTCTATTCAAATTTCTGAGTAATGAAAATGCTTATATATAATAAAACCGAAGGCAATAAAAAATGTGATTAATCATATAGTGCGTCATAGGAAAATCATACATCCATTTATTAAATTTTTGAACTTTCATAGCTTTTTCTTTTAAGAATTGATATTTGCATCTTTCTTTCTGATGGAAATTTAATGCATAAAAGAACTGTTTCAAGCAGAAATTTAATTCAGATAGTTAATTCATTTATATAGGTTAAGTTCGTTTACCTTTTATGGCTTTGAAAATAATGGAATAAAACTTGATGAATATGGATTTTAAATTGATATATGCATTAGCAAAAAATATAATTTGCCCTTAATGTGGCAATTACTTCTATTAAATTTCTTAAATATATAAACCTAATCTCTATTTTTTGGTACTCCTGATTAAAATAGTAAGAAGATAAATATATGATTATTTTTCTTGTGACAATAAAGAACTTTCCAAAAAAGATATTCTTAAGAAATGTTGTTATGCTTTAATTATATTTTGTTTAATACTAAATATAAATATTGCTTTATAAGACTTTTTTTATACTATACTATTTTCATGATGAATTATGCTACATTTTGCAACTAAAACGATTTATGGTGAATGGTGAAATGTTAAATCTTATAATAATAAAATTATTTCAATCACTCTACTTTTTTTCTGTTTTATGAAGCGGTAACATAACTTTTCAATGTATAATTTTTTTTCTAATTTATTAGCACACGTTTAGAGCACCGATTTTATTTTTAAATGTTTTTTATGCTTCTGTATATTCTATCCGTTATAGTAAAATTCGATAAAATTTTTAACATAATAGAACATTTTTAAAACCGTATTTGAAATCCTTAGCACAAATATAGGGAATAGATTTTATTATAAAATATTAATTTCATTTCCCATGCATGGTGGTGTGTTAGATAATGTCGTGTGATACTTTACAGTTTTTATTTATGTTTTACTTTCATTTTTGTTTTATTTAAACTTAACATTTTCAAGAAAATGATCTTGCGGCTTGAGACTAATGTAGATAAATTTTTGTTGGCATAATGAATTACATTATGATGATTTATGAGAGTTAATTTATCATACATTACATCAATGATTCATTATGTTACGTAGTATTGTAAACTATGAAAAATAAGACATTCAGTATGTTTGAAGGATAACGTTCTTTTTTTTTTTTTTTTTTGGTTTTATAACCTTTATAATAACTTAACTTTATCCAAACTTTACATTATACGCAATGTTCAAAATTTTGATGTTTCAAAAAAACTGAAAAGCACCGAAATTTCTACACAAAAACAACTGATTTTGATGAAGCTTCAAGAACAGTTCTATTGTGCAGCAGATTATGTCAATAAGCAACGGCCTTTCAGAACAAAGATTTATATGAACTGCAATAAACTGGTTTTGATAATAAACACAATCTTTCGATAGTAATCTATGATAATAAACACCTTTTCGACTAGTGTTTATCACGTTAGGTAAAAGTTAAAAAAATGTCAAGATCCAATAGGTGTTGTTGTCCGTAGTATGAGGGATTTCAGTTTATATATAATTCTGATTTGCCCGTTTATCAAGGGATGCCTGTTGAAATGTTCACTATTAAATTTCAAAGTTAGAAACAGTATTACATTGTCAAATCTTAAAAGTTGTAAAATACTACGGTTACAATATTGTAATGATTCAGGGAATTACATCTAAAATTTACGAATATAATTTTCATGCAAAAGATTATTTTAACACGAAGAAAACTCTTCAAATTAATAATTAAAATCACAAACAATTTAACTTTAGAATTCAAAGTACACATAATTCAGTTAAGGGAGAAGAATCTCCGAAAAATTTTGTTTCGTCAGAAATAGATTGTCAACAATTTACAACAGCCGTAAATGTGTTTTTCATGTATAATAAATTGACTATGGTGGGGGAGTAGGGGGGTTGGGGTTTATACAAGTAAGTATACTACAGTGCTTTCTATCGTTAACTTACACATGATTTCCTATTTCCAAAGATAAATTAGATGCGACAAAAAATTTATTTTTAGAAATGTAGTGTAACATAACTTTAGTAAGGAAAGATTAAAGTGCAGATAGATACGATAAATGTTCGATATTACAACGGCGTACAACATATCAAAAAGAAATGCCAGACGTTTTATATCAGCAAAATGAATAGTGACAAGCGATATATTAACTTTACAATTATAAATTCATTCAACTTTGCAGATATTTAACGCCTTAGCTTTATTTATATATAAAGGAAGACATATAATTAAAGTTATAAAAATCTAATACTGTAATATTAATTGTAAAAGTGATTGTAAAATTGTAATATTGATTGTAAATATTAAAGGTAACTTTTTAAAGATTTTCTACAAGCCTATTCACTGTTAAATTTAAGCTGCATGCATTCTATTCGATAGATAATTCCATTATGTATCTTTATCTGAATATATTTTCATAATTATTAAAAATCGGATTGTAGAAAAATAATTTGAAATAACTTGTCCCACTATATTTTATTTTTTTATTATATTTTACGTTTCTGTCTTTTAAAGAAAAAAGCGTAGAAAATATTGATCATAAATTATCATTTAATAATATTTAAATTTTAAATAGAAGATAATTTTTTAATGTATTAGAAATATAATTATTGTGGATAAAAATGAACAAAATCCGTTGTACACAAATAAAGTAAAATAGTTATATGTTATTAAAAACTGCTTCTGTTAAGTGTTAGTGCACTAAATAAAAAAATGTTTAGAAACAAAATTTTCATACTTCAAAATTATTTTTAATATGTCTTTGAATTTAATGTCAAAAATATTAATTCATATTTTTTAACACCAAATACAACTGTACAAACATACATGTGTTTGTATGTATATTTGAATTCGATTTTTAAAACTCTAGTTTCGTTTATAAGAAATATTCACATTCTCCATGAAAAAAAGTCTGGCATCCAATAAGAATAAATTGGTTGGACTTTTGAGGCGTGTATGTATCGCGTTTTTGTACGCAATATGTATTTTTTTTTAATACATAGCCTGTACTCTAAAACTTTGTCGCTAAAATGTAATATGTTTCCCCCTGTTTTCTAAAATAAAAAATTGCAACGCTATAAAATATAACTATGGGATTTCAAAACTCTACATTACATAGCGCATAAACTGCACATATTACCGCATTGACGGTTGTAGATGTATGTTAAGAAGCTATTTTAGATACAACAGAATTAAGTATACACACTGTACATATAAAAATAAACATATGCAATATATTTAACTGTGCATCAATAACCAATGTGGGGAATCTATTTACAAGGTCACATAACTACAACAAGATTAAGAATTATACTGAAAAAAATGGCCTCATACGCGTGTCTTCTCTTATAAACGGTTAGTGCCAGATAATAACTTAAGCCAAGAAAAGTAATTTACCCAGTACGCTTGAGCATTCAGCGATACAAAATTTCAAAAATATATCCCAAAACGGAAAAATGTCCCTTTTGGGTAAAATACTTAAAAACGTATATGTATTGGTGACGAGATCTACACTATATTGCTATTATGACCGGCAACTTTCAATTTTAGACATTTTGTCGAATATTTAGAAATATACTTGACAGATTCTTCTGAAATTTCAGGATTAAAGAGAACTGATATGACCTCATATTTAGCAATTGATTTGATAAGGGGAACAATTAGGGGGGCAACAAAAAAACAAAGAAAAAAATAATACTTGGGATCACCCTGTAAAATAAAATGCACGAAATGATCTACCGCTACCGAATAAGAAAAAAAAACGGACATTGTGCAATATGTGTATTCTTTTGTGTAAGAATATGATGCATATTAATAGAGATATAGCGATTTATTTTAAAAAAATAAAATAAATTCTTGCATGTTTTTTGCTTATAACATGCAGGGTATTCAACGAAATTTAACGCCGGTTTCAGAAAAATTGACAAAATACAGTACAAACAATATAGTGCAATTGGAATATAACTATAATAAATGTTTTGGGAAATATGAGTCGTTGTATGAAATAATTTTTATCTGCGCATGCGCGAACGATAACAAGTATCATATTACATAATTTAATAGTCAACTCTATGGAGCAACTTATTAAAAAAAACCAAACATAAAAACCTAAAAATAATTAAATTCAACCCTTTATCTACTGATGGTACTGATAAGTACCATTAAAATAACTTGTTATAAAATTCATTTAATACATCGATTAGAAGCAATACAGTTTAGAATGAGTTATAGATAGAGGGTGTCTAGCGAATAAGACCCTGATTTCCAAATTAAATATCTCAAAAACAAATTTCAATAGACTTATGCGGTAAACGGTTTGTTTATTAGATAAGTTGTAAAAATGTTATACAGAAGTTCCGAAAATTTAGTTACAAAAACGATTAACAGATGGCGTTCTACGCCGAACAACTCGTTCTCTGCAAGCAGTCTAAAACAAAAAAAAGTTCAAGCCAAGCATTGTTTGCAACCAGAACACAATCTTTTCAAAATGTTCACCGTTCGAAGCAATGAGGTGGCATAAACGAATAATGAAATTTGACATCGCATCCTGCAATGTCTCAACGGAAATGGAATCGCATGCCGCAAAAATCGACGACGCATGCCGCACAAATCGACGATTCATGCTCATCCAGTTTAGTGGGATGGTTCCGGTAGACAGTGCCTTTCAAAGCGTCCCACAGAAAGGAGCCACAAGGAGTCAGATCGGGCGAATATAGATCCCAATCCATTGCTGTGTCAGTAAATTTACCATAATCCAAAGTAATTAGTCTATTCCTGAAGTATATCATCAATAAAGCGAAACACGTTTTCTGTACGATGTCATTGTGCCTCATCTTGCATGAACCATTCAATACCTGGTTGATCCTCCAACGCTGGTTGTGCACTTACAAATTGTTCCAAAATTGTAACGTGATGTTCAATAGTGATTGTTTGTTGCAAGAAAAAAGGTCCGATAATGCATCTGGTGTATACCGCAACCCTAGCAGTAATTTTACGTGAATGCAGTGTTTTCTCTTCATATAAATGAGTATTTTCGGAACCCCAAAATCTCCAGTTTTCTTTATTTACGAATCCATGCAAGTGGAAATGTGCTTCATCTGTGAACGAAATGCAGCCAACATCAGATCCTTCATTATCAATCACTGTGAAAATATTGTTCGGAAAGTCAACCTTTGACCCAAAGCTCTTGT
Organism: Maratus speciosus; assembly: GCA_963932465.1. NCBI lineage: Eukaryota > Metazoa > Arthropoda > Arachnida > Araneae > Salticidae > Maratus > Maratus speciosus. Next base: position 187,101,777 of record OZ010800.1, read on the forward strand.
GGTGAGCTTCTTGATGACTTTGGACACTTTGGATACCTCTTCATTTCTTGATGACTTTGGACATTGTATGGAAACAACCGTAGGCTGTTTTTATATATTTTTTGTGTATTATAACGCTTCAAACCAGTTTCTAACTCAATTCTTCGGACACTATTCCTTGGATTTTGCTGAACGATTCCAGAAACTTTGGCGACATTTCCAGAAATGACTACAGTTTGTCTGTGTCCCACGTTTCCCACTCGATTATCCTCCACGCTGCCACTTTGTTCGAGTTTGGCAAAGAGCTTGCGAATAATTTTCACATCGAGTCCTTTTGGAACATTAAATCGTTTTTGAAAGATGCGCCTTGTGAACCATTTGTTTATATTTCATGAACTAGTTTAATTTTTAACATTCCCATTGTAATTACGACATTCTCGGATCAATGTGACTCTGATCTTATATACACTATATGGCCATTAATGACCGGCAACTTTAAATTTTAGACATTTTGTCGAATATTTAGAAATATAATTGACAGATTATTCTGGAATTTCTCGATGAAAAAGAACAGGTATGACCTCATATTTAGCAATGTCGATTTCTTAAGGGGAAGGCAACAAAAAATCAAAGGAAAAAAATAATTCTTGGGATCACCCTGTAAAATAAAATGCACGAAATGATCTACTGCTAATGTATATAAATAAACGGACATTGTGCAATATGTGTAACAATAGCACGTATATTATAGAGATATAGCGATTTATTTAAAAACTTAAAAAAATTTTGCATGTTTTTACTTTATAACATGCAGGTTTTCAACCAAATTTAACACCGATTTCAGAAAAATTGATAAAATATAATAGAAACAATATAGTGCAATTGGAATATAAATATATTAAATATTTTAGGAAATATGAGCAGTTGTAGGAAATAATTTTTATCTGTGCATGCCCGAACGATAACAATGATCATTTTACATAATTTAATAGTCAACTCTATGGAGCAACTTATTAAAAAAAAACCTAGTCAAATATCGTAAAAATTCAGAAAGATATCGGTGTTAAAGTGAGCCATTTTTTATATGTTCTCTAAAAGCAGATGAATGATAAGGGATTTTACACAAATTGTCATTTTTTAATAACTGACTTTCAGAAAAAAGTTAGTATTTAGTGAATATCAACGAGTAGATTTGGAAAAAAATGCTTCGATTTTGATACTTCTTTTGATCATGGTATAGGTTTGTTCTGGTGGTTATCCAAGAAGAACTAAAGCATGAATAAAAAAAAAATTAAAAAAATTAAAAAATAAAAATGACAGTTTGTGGAAGCTCCTTTTAGAGAACAAGTAAAAGTTTGCTCACTCTAACGCCGATATCTTTCTGAATTTTTACGATATTTGACTAGTTTTTTTTAAATAAGTTGCTGTTAGTAGAGTTGACTGTTAAATTAATTAAATGATCCTTGTTATCGTTCGCGCATGCCCAGATAAAAATTATTTCATACAACTGCTCATATTTCCTAAAATATTTAAAATATTTATATTCCAATTGCACTATATTGTTTCTATTATATTTTGTCAATTTTTCTGAAACCGGTGCTAAATTTGGTTGAATACCCTGCATGTTATAAGCAAAAAACATGTAAGATTTTTTTTTTATTTTTTTTAAATAAATCGCTATATCTCTATTAATATACGTGCTATTGTTACACAACAGAATACACATATTGCACAATGTCTGTTTATTTATATTCGGTAATGGTAGATCTTTTCGTGCATTTTATTTTACAGGGTGATCCCAAGTATTTTTTTTTTCTTTGATTTTTCGTTGGCCCGCTAATTGCCCCCTTATCAAATCGACATTGCTAACTATGAGGTCATACCTGTTCTTTTCAATCCTGAAATTCCAGAAGAATCTGCCATGTATATTTCTAAATATTAAACACACAAGGATTTTATAAACTATAATAAGAAATAAATTTTACTTGCTCACTGCAGGTCAAAATAGGGTATTTCGCAAGCTTCCAAACAAAACAAAAAGAACAAGTAGCAACAATTGAAAAAATAAATCTATTTTTTTCCAATTAAACACCACTACTGCCGATTAGTAACAAACTGTTTTTTAGTCGCAAACTATACTTAAAACAAAATATAATTTTTTAAGTATTTTTCCCATGATTTATTTAAAAAATGAAAGCCGAAAAACATTATTACAATGGTTTTTTGAAAATTCAGGCATTTAAGGGTTAAACCAACTTAGAGAAAATAAAGTATTTTAAACTCCGCAATTCCCAAGATGCTGGATAACTGACAACGTAATTTAAAATGTATTAAAAAACAAGACAAGGGTATTTTTTATTAAAATATTTGATGTGCATCTTAAGTTACACCTTAGAACACAAAATGACGATAATGTCACACACACACACACACAGAGAGAGATAGATTTATATATATACATACACATTATATATAAACACCGTAGAGCAAAAGCATAAAGTTTGCTAAAATTATTTTTATACAAAACTCAAAAAGTTTTTTTTTTTTTTTTTTTTTTTTTTTAAGTATTGCTTAACATAGAAAGATAGCTCATTTAAAAGTTAATGGAGTTAATGGTATCTCGTAGAAATTGATTTCCTATGTGTATTTAGCAAGATGTATTAAAAAAGCCTGATTTGAGAACAGGGATACCTCTTGAATTTGTAATCGAGTGATGAAAATGTTTGATCAAGGTAATGACATATTATAACTAGTTGAATGTGCCAATCCCAATTTGTTTTCTATCTAATACATCCTAATATTTAAAAATTTAGTTACAAATATCAATACTTTAATATTATTGTTGAATACTATACCAGCTTTGACTTTCATCTTAAATTTCTGCTTCAGTCAAATAATCGTAGTAAAAAGTCTCGATCATGATATTTAATAAAATCAACAGTTTTCCGTTATTCGGCTGTACATCAGTTGTTCGCGAATAACCGGTGTAGCAGGACGCGAAGTTCCTGTCGCTTTATGAGATGCTGGTGTACAATAGAACTGCGAAGAATCAAAAGCTATATACATAAATAGCTATTACAGTGCGCCGTTTTGGCGAAAAGTTTCCAAATTCAAGGAGGACCTGCATGGCATAGCCAAAAACATACACAAAAATTTGGATTCCATTCTATGATTACTTCGTTCACTATCCGATGGTAAAATAATAAAAATGGCACACTAATTTCTGTTACAGCTCCCCCTTCCGTCCAAAATTTTCCAAACTAAGGGAGGACCGGCTTGCTATAGCCAAAAATCCCCAATTAATTTGGTTCATTTATGCGCATAACTTCATATATTTTTGATGGTACAATGGTGATATGTGAACAAGCGGACACGGACAGACAGACATTTTCTAAAAACAGGTTTTTCGGGATCTCTGATCCTTAGAACGTGAAAATCGGCCGAAAAGCAGAAGTCGGAAAAAATTTCGATTACACTACTTTCTCCCATTGAAGGTAGAATAAAGTAAAAATAATAGTCAACATTTATCGCAGTGGAATTGCAATTCCATTCTTTATTCGATAGAAGTTGGAAAGATGCTGGTTGTTTTAAGTTGTTCTAGAAATTCACCAAAAAGCCTTTAAAAGATCCTAAACTGCCCAGTTATATTTCAACGTAGCGAGATTTGAATATAAACATTTTTACAAACCTAATTCAGGGATTTAAACTCATTGTTATGGTTTTATGGTACAAATGTAATTGGTACATATGTATGGATAAAATGTATTTCTCCGAATAGTGAAATAGGTTAAAAAATGAAAAAAATATTTATTCCTTAAATGAATTTTCTTAAACAAAATTATATAAACGATCTCACATTAAATTCTTTACTGAAGTTGTGTTTATTTATATTTTTGTAATTTTTTTATCCCTGCTATATAAAGGGAAATTCATAAAAAAATACTTATAATTAATATCAATAATCATTTCTTTATGTCTTTGAAAAACCACTGAAATGTGATATCAGTTTGTTACAAAATATTTATTAGAGAAATAATTTATATAATCTAAATACTATAAATTTGTGCTGAAGATATTTTAAATTTTTTCAAAGATATTTTCATCAAAAAAGATTTAGCCTAAAACTTTCACGAAATACAAATAGTACTTTAAATGAATAATATAACGATAAACAGAAATAGCATTTTAATTTTTCAACATAAATTTTATGAAAAGAAGTCCCTGAAAATTTCCTTTCACAGGAAATTGACTTTCTTTAAATTTTACTTTTCTTTGTAGAATTTAATTTAAATAGATGACAGAAATTTCCGTTTTTCTGCTTCGAAACAGATTTCATCTTTTTTGTCCAAAAAAGGTTTTCAATTATAACAAAACAATTTCATAGTCGATGAATCTATTTCCGTTTAACATTGATTATAATTTCAAAAGAATATTTTCTATAATTTTAAAACCACAAAAAAACTTTTTCGATATTTGGAATACTGCATAATTATCTAAAAGAAACAAGGGAACTTAAACTTACAGTATGTGGAAAATTACTTAAAAGATGAGAAAATATTAAAAAAGATGTTAAATTATTTTAATACCTTAGTACTTTCAACTATAAAACACATAGTCTTCGTCAGAGAAATATAAGAAATACAATTGTTATTGACGTCTAATTTTCAAAATTCACGTAGATGGTGCCGAAAGGAGCCAAATTCATTATTATATAAAATTATTATTCATATTATTCATTATTCATTATTCATATCATATTTAATCGAATTAAAATTACGTTCATTTGAAGAAAGAATTTTGGCAGACAGCGTTTTAACTCCGTCAGTATGGTATCGTTATGTGGACGACATTTTCATAGTATGGGATCATGGTTTATCTGAATTGTTTGCATTTCTTAACAGAATAAATAATATAAACCCTAACATAAAATTTACCATCGAAATAGAAAATAATAATAAGTTATCATTTCTTGAGGTAATGCTAATTAAAAATTTATCAAACTTAACAATTCAGCGCACAGTCTACAGAAAAGTAAATAAGTCTAACAGCACTATTCCTTTTGAAAGTATATCCCCTTTTAACTACAAACTTGCTACGTTCAACTTTTATGTAAGACGAGCGTTTAGTGTTTGCTCTATTAATCACCTTGAAAATGAATTAAATATCATTAGAAACATTGCAGTTGAGAATAGTTTCCCAATACGCATTATTGATAACCTAATCAACTCACAGAAGAACCATATGGAAATACAAAAAAATCCACTGAGTAATATGAGATATTGCAAGATGAAGAACATACCAGGACGTTTCGAAAAACTCAGACATGCACTTTTTCTCTTTGGCGTAAACTTAATCGCCACTCCTCCAGCAAAACTGAAAAATCTAATTAGTGCCAAAATAGACCGATCCCGGAAGATGAAGTTTCTGGAGTATATATAATTCCACTGAAAATCGAAAATATTTATCTCGAATACATAGGAATGACCACACGTAAACTTAAAGTCCATATTAAAGAACATTTGAGAGATTTAAAGTATAACCGACCTACAACAGCCCTGTCAAGACTTCACCAGAAACAGAATATACAAGTTAATTTCGCAGACGTAAACATTATATATCCCTCAAAGAATTATCATGAGTTAATCATCCGCGAATCAATAGAAATTATTACTAAAGAAAATACTGTGTGTAATGACGTTTCATCCTACAACATACCCAGAATTTGGCTCAGTTTGCTTAAATAATCATAAAACGAGAAATATTCCACTTACCTATGCCCATGTTTTATTTTCCCAATGTTTTCCGGATCTAAAAATTACTTCCACTTTCACTCCTTTCGTCACCATCTACGTGAATTTTGAATTTTGGACGTCAATAACAATTGTATTTCTTATATTTCTCAGAAGAAGACTATGATTTTATAGTTGAAAGTACTAAGGTATTAAAATAATTTAACATATTTTTAATATTTTCTCATCTCTTAAGTAATTTTGCACATAGTGTAAGTTTAAGTTTAACTTTTTAAAGATGAATTAAGCATTTCTATCTATTTATTTTCTGAATCAATGGAATATTAATTAAATGTGAAACAAAATTTAAAGGATTGTTTCTTACGCCAGTGTAATTTCGCTTGAAAACACGTTATTGTAACCCACAGTACACTCCTTCATATGATTAATTTAAACCCGCAGTTGAAAAATGCATTTGAAATCAAAAAGAAATCAGAAAAAAAAATTCATATTTTTATAATTATTTATTTAAAATTATATACAAATAATAAATATTTCTTTAGTCTTATCTTTCATGTACGAAACAGATTATTACTCATTTATATTCAAATATGATTCGAAATATTGCTGTATTGTGTATTGTCCTTTAAAAAAAAAAGGCTGGTCGAAAAAACCAAACCTAAATCTAATCGAAACCCGTTACAAAAAAATTTAAGTTGGCGGTAAACACCACCTAAAACTAGTTGGATGTGCCAATCCCAAAACTTTCTTTCTGTCTAATGTCAATATTTCATTTTAATTGGTTTTATTAGTATTTTTATTAAAATTATGCATAACTTCATACACTTTTCGATGGTACAATATCGAAATTGCACAAAATCGCTATTACAGCGCCCCCTATCGGCGATAGCTATTACAGCGCCTCTTTCCAGCGTAATTTTTCCAAATTCAGGGAGGACAATCTTGCCATGGCCAAAAAACGTACACAAAAAATGTGGTTCAATTCTGTGCATAACTTCATACACTTTTCGATGATACGATATTCAAAATGCACAAAAATCGCTATTACAGCGTCCTCTACCGGCGGAATTTTTCCAAATTCAGGTAGGACCTTCTTACCATGGCCTCAAACATACACAAAACAATTGGTTCAAATCTATGCATAACTTCATACACTCTTCAATGGTACAATATACAAAATGCACAAAAATCGCTATTACAGCGCCTCCTACCGGCGGATTTTTTCCAAATTAATCGAGGACCTGCTGTCCATAGCCAAAAACTTAAAAAAAAAAATTGGTTAAATTCTACGCTTAACTTCATACAATTTTTGATGACACAATGGCGACACACAGACATACGGACACACGGACAGACAGACATTTTGTAAAAACATGTTTTTTGTGATCTCTGACCCCTAAAACGTGTAAATCCGTCGAAAACCGGAAGTCGAAAAAAATTTCGATTACAATACTTTCTTCTATTGAAGATGTCCTTTAAGAAAGTAAAAAACATATTCTTATCAAGCACGTTGTTTTCGAGTAAAATTTGGATACCCGTATCTTATCGCAATATCTATTTTAATTGAAATGGAGGTCAATATCACTTGTTTTTACGTACAGTATAGAACATTATATTAAAATTTTTGGGGTGTACATGTATAAACTCTGCGCATATTACAGCAAATATAATACGAACGAAAAGTAGTAGAATGTAAACTAATATCATGCTCAAAAACCGTGGATTGGTCAATTTTTGGAAAATCCAGACCGTAAAAAATATAAAAAAAAATCCCTGGCGGCTCAGGCCTACAGTCGGAGGAAGATTTCGAAGTTAAGTACTAAATTAACCAACAAAATTTAAATCAAGATTAGAGATAAACCCAGTTCCTCCACTAAAAATGAGCTCTAGGGAGCTAAACATTTTGTGAAAATTCTAATATACACGAATACACACACGCATGCATATGGAATACGTTTAAAAAATAGCTAAAGCAAATTCAGAGAACCTCAAAGGGATAAATAAGTTAATATTTCCATAGTCGGGTTTTTATCATGTTTTAATACGTCTCTTCAAACTCACATGACGTTACATATTCACCTGCTGAGGTCCATTATATTTCCAATATGACGCAATATTTTGTTGTTGTTTTTTAATTCGTCAAACTATTTATTTCATTTTGAGTTTTCATGCGGAAATCTTGCTCTAGGAAACTTATGACGTAATATTCAATTTGTTTTCAATTCGTCAAACTTATTATTTTATTTAATTTTTCACGTGAAATTCTCGTAAAAGAAAAGCAATTGTTGTGGTGAGAATTTTATTGCTTTTTTTTTTTTAATTGTTGTCAACTGCAATAACGAAAAATATTTATTTTTTTCTGTTATTGTTGTATAAGAGCTGATTTTATCGGAATCATGTTAAGATGGTATTCAAATTTTTGAACCCTCCCCATTTCCATTCCCTTGGTCCGATTTTACCCATTTTCAATCACCGCCGAGATATTAGCCATCTCAAAGTTGTTGGCGAGATTGAAGACGATCCGTGCATAATTGCGACTTTTATCGTGTGGACAAAATTTAGTACATACATACATATATATATATATATATATATATATATATATATATATAATTTTTAGGTGGGGGTGGTTTTGGGTTCCTGGGGTCCTATAAAAAGTTATGAAGGAATTTTTCAAAAGTCGCACCATGGTAACGACTGCAATAGGTAGTATTTCTTACGAAATCTACCTAATAGTATGCAATGCTTCAGAAGGAAAGTCGCTTAATATTGCGAACAATAAAACACGTTTTCTTTTTCATTTAACCCCTTCAAGTCCGATGATTAGTTTTGGACCACTTAATTCCTCAATGCCACATTGACACTAGAATATTAGAATGAAAATTTTTCTTATATTAAATATGTGAACAAAGCGTTTTGCTTATTTTGAAATAGATTTGTTTGTAAATTCTCATTTCAGTCACTTGTTTCAACATTTTACGAACAGACGTACTTGGTCCTGAAAGGGTTAAATGCAATAATCTTTATTAATTTTGATTGTATTCCAAGAAAAAAATATTAAGGGGATCCGGGGCTAAATATTCTAAAAAAAAATGCATTTTTTCTAAATGACTTGAAATAAATACTGAGGTTTTAGCTTTAAATACCGCAAACCATATGCTTTTATCTTCATTACATCCAGAGATATAACACCTTTTGCTTTCAGAAGCGATGCATCAGTTGCCCTCTGATGAGAACTTAATGTTCATTTATCACAGAATGAATTTTTTCACGATTTGTCAACTTTAAAAGAATATATCTAAAGTTCCTTGGAAGACATATGTATGGTATTTTCAACAGAAATTTTACTCTACATTTCCAACAAATTGACTGCAGGATTTATAAATTTGAGTGATAATTGTGAAAATATGCTAATTAAAGCAAAATTCACTCATAAAAAATCTTTTTTTTTTAAATTCATAATCAATATTTTAAGAAATCCTGAAAACAAATTAAAATGACATATATTATGTACACAAAAGTGTAAAAGTTTTGTAAATCGAGTAAGTACTTCCAGAGTTATATAAAAAATTAAGTATGTTTAAAATTTTAAAATTATTTTTTTTAAATATTTAAAAAATTTCAGATTTTTTTTAAATGCAATATTGTTATTATATTAAAAAAATATTTCAGAAAAAAATTTCATAACAAAATCTCTATAAATAATAAAAATAATAATAATAAACAGAATTTTTAGCCTCGGACTCTCTTAAAGCAATTTTTCTAATCTAATTTATAAGTATATAAAAATAGCAGAAATTTTTTTCTATTATAATAATGCATTAAATGCTGTTACAGTGAGTATCTCATAACAATCCTGCTGGCCTAATTTCTGTCCAAAATGGTTATTCTACTGATAAGAGGCTTTATATGTTACATGCATAGTGAAATAGTCTATTCAAATAAATAATTTAAAATTTATGAGTCTATGATGAATTTCAACAAACCTTTAATGTTAAACAAATTCAGTTAAAGTTCAAGATCCCTTTCTTGAAAATTGGAATTGAAATATGTGTTTAATTAATATTCCTTTAGAAAAAAGGAACAAATTCCATTTTAGTTTAATTAATTAAAACCACATTGTTGTAATTAATTTCTAACCAAAAAAGTTTTTCAAATAAATTGTTGATAAATGTTTTTTTTTTTTTTTTTTTTTTTTTTTTCTTTATCGTTGCTTTAACCCATATTTGAAAATCATAATTTTCTAAATATATTTAAACTACAGTAAAACTTGAAAGTTCAAAAATGTTTGTTTGTCACTCTTAATGTTGCAATAAAATCAGATGTACCTGTGGACTAATTTAATTTTCATATTTATATTTAATTTAACAAGATAAAAAAAAATATATAATTTTTTTTTAATCACAAACCAACACGAAAAAGCTTTTTACGAGTCTATTTATATGCTTATTTTATACTATAATCTTCAAAAAGAGGAATTATATACAAAGAAATAACGATAAAAGGTTAAAAAAAAAAAAAAAAAAAAAAAAAAAATTGAAAAGAGAAAAAAGTCTGGAAAACTACTTTGCGTTCAACATTTAAATAAATATTTAAGAATTTTTTCCAAAATTTCCAAAATATTTTTTAATGCTTAAACAAATTCACAAATATTTCGTTTCTTATTATAACACTGGTGACGTAATTATGAAAAAGCACAGATCAAATTGGGGTAAAAATGTGAAAAAAAAAATAAAAATAAGATTTTTTGTAACGATAAAAAATTACGACTTGTAAACTTTACATTATATTTCGCTATTTAATTGAAGCTTTAGGAATTATCTTGAAAATTTTAAAACAAATATGGGATGATTAAGACAGTTATTCAATTTTTATAAAATCTAATTTTTGTTCTAAAAATTAAATTTTTATAAAGAATTTTTAAAGCTTGTTAATATGTTACTCTTGTCTTATTTTATTACCGAAAAAAGAAAAAAAAACCTGGCAGTAACAGACACGGCTAAACGTGTAAGTTAACCAAATTTTAGTAATTTACAAAGTAGTATAACAATTAGTATTTTATTTGACAAAAACGTACGCTTTTTACGATATTAAAATTTTCTTTGAAAACTCTTGAAATATTAAGAGTACTCATGCGCATTAAATGTTGTATTTACATACTCCTTTAGCATCTATTATTTCAATTATTTTTAGTGAACAATTGTTGCTTTACTCAAACGTTTTGTAACGCTTACTATTGAATTCAACATACAAAATTTCGTAATATTGATCACTGCTCTAAAGTCATGTAGGTTTCTTACTTTTTGCATCTGTAATTTTTATTTTATAGTATCATCATTATTTTATTTATTTTGATCGATTTCCCATTAATATTAATGGTTAATAATTACAAAATATTTTGTTATATTAAACATCAATAATTAGAATCTTAAATTGTGTATTTATAATTGGAAAGCATTTACATATCTAAAAGTATTTTTCAGTTGTCACATTTTTGCATCATCTAAATATAAACCCATATTTTGTCAAATTATTTCAATTTAATCAAATTCGAAATGAATAATTTTATTGCTGTATATGCGCATTTAATGGTTTATTTATTTATTTATTTTCCATCTATTATTTTAACTATATTTAGTGTACAACTTATGTTTTATTCAAAGGTATTGTAATGCTTACTATTGAATACAACATACAAAATTTGTCATTTTGGCCACTGTCTTACAGAAATATAAATTTCTACTTTTTTGAATCTGTGATATTCAATTTTATAATATCATAATTGGCTTATTTATTTTTCTTTGTATTACTTTTTCTTTGTATTAATGGTTTCTTTCTATATATATATATATATATATAAGTAATGCTTTGGAAATGGACCAATGAAAATCTGCGTAGATACCGTGAAATGCATCTGATTGGTCAGAGCTTTATGACGCTATAAGGGAGGTTACCAAGAGGAGACCCGTCTCTCTGTCGCCAAAAGTGACGCCAACTTGGCGCTATTTCCAGTATTTCGCCAAAATTAAGTGTACTTTTCCGTTATACGGACAGCATGCCAAAATGTATGCTAATGCGCCAATTATTTCAACCCTGATCGTGAAAAGGATTTTTATTGTAATCCATGCGAAACATTGTGATTTGTTATTTATGAAACGTGAATTACGTGAATGATTATTATTTAACATTAACCTTGGAAAGCTTTTTAATTTGCTATTATTCGAATTGAAAATGCTTTTTCTTATATAAAGTTATAATTTACTTTTACTGCTTACGGTGAGATGGATTTTACCATTTGGCAATTACCAGATGATGAGAAAGTTGCGATAAAACTGTTTCAGGAATTTGGAATTCTGCATAATAAAAGGTTGTGTTCGAACAACCATGAAAAGAAATTATGGATGAGTTCTGGAAATCCAAAATGGAGATGTTGCTTACGATCATGCGAAGAAAGCGTAGGAATACGACAAAAAACATGGTTTGAAGGATCGCGGTTGTCTTTTCTTAATGCTTTGAGGTTTATATATTTATGGTGTCAAGAGTTGACATCGATTGAGTTTTTTGAGCTGCAACTTGATATGAACCACAGCACAACAGTGGACTGGAATAGTTATTTTAGAGAAGTTTGTGCAAATGCTTTATGTTCACGATCAAATAGAAAAATCGGTGGACCTAATAAAATTATAGAAGTAGGTGAAAGTCATTTTACCAGAAAAAAATCAACGTAGGGCGTGTTCTTCCTCCTCAATGTGTGTTAGATGGTTTATGCTGTGAAACACGGGGATGTTTCCTTACTCCTATTCCAGATCGTACGGCTGAAACTTTAATGGCGGCAATAGAAAACAGTGTAGCTGATGGAAGTATTATTTATACAGATTACTGGAAAGGGAAAAAAAAAACAGTACTGGTTATGATCATTTCACAGTAAATCACAAATACAATTTTGTCGACCCTAATACTGGATGCCATACTCAAAATGTTGAGAGATTATGGGGCATAGCAAAATGGCGCAACAAAAGACATCGGGGAACTGTTCGTCATCATTTAGAGTCGTATTTCATAGAGTTTATGTGGCGACATCTTCATTCAAAAAATGAAATGTTTACTGCAATGCTAAAAGATATTTGTAATTTTATGGCAGCAGTTTTATATGACTTTTTATTTTATTACTTTATTGGGTACGTCTTAGTTAACCCGTCGACCCGTTTCGCCAAATTATATAAATCGCCAAACCACTTGCCAAATTATACACATTGACATAATTTTTATTTTAAATACGAAAGAACAAATAAATTAGTAAAACATTAATAAAAATACAAATAAAACGTCGAATTAATGGTTTTATTGGCCATTATTGGCATTTAATCTTACAATTAATTAATTAATGGCAACCATTATTGGCATTTAATCTTACAATTTGGCGACAGTAATTTGGTCGACGGGATAACAAGAGGGGACCCGTCTCTCTGTTGCTAAAAGAGACGCCAACTTGGCGCTATTTCCAGTATTTCGCCAAATTTCCATAGACTCCCATTGAAATACAATAGGGTTTACATCCATGCAGAAAATCAACAAATTGAGATATTTCCATGCAACAAAAACTAATATTAGCTTATGAATAGAGCTTAATTGAACTATTTACATTATTTTTAGGCACAAACAATAATCTGGGGTTGGCTAGAAAATAGGAAATGCTTCCCGATACCGAATGGAATAGCTAAGCGATTACGCGGGGAGTTGGTGAGCGTAGCGAGCAGGGGGGCGGTGCCTCCCTAGTATAATAAAAAAAGTTTTGTATACATATATATACATATATATACACACACATAAATAAATAAATAAATAAATATATATATATATATATATATATATACCGCGTGTTCTAAAAAGGACTGACTGATTTTAAAATTCAATAACTTTTAAACGGTGACAGATATTTAAAAAAATCCTGCAGGAGGGTTATGTATGAGGTCAAAAGTTTTTTTTACAGTAATTTTCGATTTTAAATCGAATTATAAACAATAGACGGCGATGTAAGCAATAGGCGCTAAATACAGGCTCGATTTTTTGGCCTTTCTCTTCTTTCATGCGGAAAAAGGAGATTAAAATGTATTGAGTAGGTCCCGAAGTGCCAAAAATCGAACCTGAATTTAGCCATCTATTGTTTGTAATTAGAACTAAAATCGAAAGTCACTGTAAAAAACTTTTTACCTCAAGCATAATCCTCCTGCAAGAATTTTTTAAATATCTGTCACCGTTTGCAAGTTATTGAATTTTAAAATCAGTAAGTCCTTTTTAGGACACCCAGTATATATATATATATATATATATACGGACAAGAAGAGAGAGAGATTTTTCTTATGCCAAACATGAGTATATTCATCGGATTTATCGTAGAAGAATCGGAGCCAATAGGATTCTTCGAGCACGAAATAAATGTAGATGGCGTGAAATTAACAGATAATTTTCACGTAGTATGAGGTCTAGAATGTAACATATTGTTAGGTGTAACTGCAATATCAGAATGCCATTTAACAATTCCGGAAGAAGGTGTCAAAATAAAAAGATCTTGCCAAGGAAGAAAGCGTCAAAGGCTAAAACACAGTATATTGTAGAAATATTAAGACATTGAGGAGTACTAGTGAAAATTTAAAATGTGTGGCTAATGGAAGAAATAGAAAAGCAATAATGTAAATAACGGAATGGTCTCGTGACAAAAAAAAATAAATAAATTCAATTAGTAAGGAAAGTTTAAATGAAAGAAATGAGGCATCTCAAATAGTTCAAATGGGCGGGCTAAAAGAAAAACGTAAATTATGTGCATGTGCGAATGAAAATAAAAGTAAAATGTCGGATATTAAAAAAAAATATTATAAACGAGAAAACACGAGAAAAGAAAGTAATATTGAAGGAGTAAGTGTAATTAAAAAGATATTTAGCGAAAATTACAAGAAATGTGATCACAATGACACAAAACAAGAAACAAAATGTTATCCGAGATACAATTTTGTAAATAAACGTCGCAGATGTCGCAGAGAATGTGTATATCAAGACGATAGACCATTTTTATACGTAAATCAGAAGGAAAGAAAACAGAGAAGAGATAATACAGAGAATTTTAACAGAGAAAAGATTGGACTGTGCGAAAGAGATCATATGAGGTTTGAAGATTAAAGAATCGTTAAAATACAGGTTGATGGTACTCGTAGAAATTTAATACTTCTGGAATAATAGTAACCGTAGACAACATGATCAGTCGTTAATGCGTACTAATATTTTGTTTATGGATGATATGAACTAAATTTAAAAGACGATATGATATATTTGAAAATAGACCCAAGCAGTATAAATATTTCTCCGATTTTCAATACAGGTGTGAACAGAGAAATCAGATGTGAATATTCTTTTTATGTAGGAAGTAGAAATGATTTAGACGTGTAGGGAACATGATGTACCATACCAGGAGTCGGCGAACGAATTAAATGTTGTGTGCTATATATTATCATTCTGTGCAGTGTCTTTTGTACAAAATTATGTGTGTAAATTGAAACCGTTTTAAATGTAAAATTCGAGTAATTAATATTTAACTATATGATCTAAAAATTTTTTAAATACTTTATGTTGGGTCACACAAACTCTCAGGTTGACCAAATTTGGGATTATAAATATCAACAACAACGCAACCTTACACACTCAAGGGTTTAATTACAGATATACAAAAATAAAGCACAACACGAGGAGCGGGTAAAACCGCAAGATATATGGCAACGACTTGTGTGGAAATGATTGGAAATAAAAAATACCAGGAGAGATGCACTACATTATCAATGTTATTGAATTGCTATCATAGATATTAGTTTATGTGGATAATAAATGTTGTATATAATAGAAAAGCTGATAAGGGAATTCATTTTTAACTTTAAGAAAATTGAATATTTAAGTAGGTAAAGTAATAAATCCTAAATATATATATCTGCTTAATACGAACGAGTACCGTTAAATTCATCTTATTTATTTATTAGTCATATATGTATATATATGTTTATTAGTCATCTATATATATATATATATATGTGTGTGTGTTATTAGTCATATATATATACATATGTGTGTTTTCTATATGTATAAAAAATACTGTTGTATGTAGTTGTACTCATCAGCAAAAAGATTTAAAAGATTATAGAAATCACATCCGGATGAGATGTAATTTACGTGTACACGTATGCGCTTCTTTATCCGACAAAAATTATATTTGCAACTAAAGCTTATTAAGAATAAAAAATCTCAACACATTCGTTGAGCCACAATCGAATTTTCCATAAAATAATTCAATAAACCTAGAGTTTTTACCTTCTTAAACGCTTCTTTTAGCAATTTTAAAAGATGATAATTTTAAAGGTATAATGTACTACAAACAAATAATAAATTAGTTTTTTTTTACCGTTGTTGATATTCCTTAATATACTAATTGGATAATTTTGTTCTTTATTATATAAAAATATTTCAAACATTGTCACATACAAACCACCGAAAATATGTTATTTAATTTTTTTTTTACAAAATTACATTTCTTATTCCCATTTCTGTAAATAGTGGTTAGAGTAAAATGTTATAGATTGAAAGTATTCTCATTTCAGAAATATAGTTTCTTCATACGTGTTCAAGACGAAATACATTCTTTCATTTGTTAAATAAATCGACATATTCTTTTCTCATTTTCCCAACGGAAATTATCGATTTATTAAGAAATGACGACCGAATTATTTTGTCCTGTGAACTGGAAATAATACGAAAGATGTAAAACGTCAAAAAGGATAAAAATGTAAGTCAAACAGAAATTGAAATATTAAATATCATTATTAAAATATGAAACAGGACCATTTCTGCATTCAAAATTCTTTCACAGATTGTTTGTAGTAATATAAAAATACCGGCCGCGTATTGTATGCGTGAAGGCATTTTAAAAACTAAATAACAAGTTTAAGCTTTAATTCATGCTTAAAACAATGTCCAGTAGTATAAAATCAATACACTTCAATTTGATTTAAAATATACTGGGTGCAAAGGAAAGTCCCTTTAACCAGAAAATATTTGCGAACGGAGAGAGCTACAGTTATGCAAGTGAGATAGCAGTATAATAAAGCTAATTCAAACGACAGCAGCGCCCCTAGTTGCGAAAGTTTGAAGATACCTATTTAAAATCGCAAACGATAAGAGGAAGAGCAAAATTTTCAATTAGGAAGTTTTAGAGCATCCATTAATTAGCACGAAACGACATTTGGTTCACACGAATAAGATAAATAACCGTCTGAATATCCAAAAATGTCCGAAATCGATGCACTCTATTTTGTGTAAACGTTTGAATGGAATAGACCGAAGTATGAAGAAATACGTACAATTTATGGTATAAATACGCGCTTATCTCAATACATTTTAATAACATAACTGTCTCACACACACTGTCTCACAGTGATAAAAAGTTAATATTCAGTATATACGAAAAGTTCGCCATTTCTCACGATACACAATTGTATTCCTGAGAGTAATTCTACATGCACATTTCTCAGCATGGAACGTCTATTGCATGCCCCTTCAATACGACGACACAGATTTAACCCTTTCAAGGGCGGTGGCTAGACGGTCTAGCCACCTAATTTTAATTCCAAAACTGACAAATGGCAGCAGGAGTATTTTAATAAAATTTTGCGTAATGAAAGTGAAAATTCATAATGAAAGTGAAAAATAGCGGATATTTATTTTCTAAGAAACTGGTTTGAATATTCTGGTGTCAGTCATTTATTTCATCCGTTTACGAACAGAATTATTCTGCCCCTGTATAGGTTCATCGAAAATTTTAAATGTATTGGAAATAAAAATTGTACAGACATGACAGCACAGTACAACGTCGCAAACTGAAATTGTGAACTGCTACATTTACGGAATGGGAATATGCAAAGTAGAATCGTCGCTCATTGATTTCGGAGATTTTTTTGGGGTATACAGGATTTATCTTATCTGTGTGAACCAAATATCGTTTCGTGCTAATTAATGGATGCTCTAAAACTTTCTAACTAGAAACTTTGCTCTATCTCTTTTCGTTTACGATTCTCAATAGGTATCTTCCAAATTTCGCCACTAGGGGCTGTCGTTTGAATTAAGTCGTTCGTAGCCGCTTTGCTATACCGTTACCTCACTTGCACAGCTGTACCTCTCTCCGTTCGCAAGTATTTTCAGGTTAAAGGGACTTTCCTTTGCACCCTGTATTTTTAATTTGATTTAATATAAATATTCTATATGAAATTATTACAATTGGAAATATTTTCTAGGTTGCAGGTGGTCGCATCTATTATAGATATTTTTTCAAAGAAGAAGGCAATTACATTAACCCGTTAGAGGTCTCGGGTACTATTAATAGTACATGTATTTTCATTGATTATTATTTTGCCTTAACAAATATTTTTTTATTCTCTACATGCAGTAATAGTAGTTTATGTCCATGCATTTCTTATTATGCCTTCATTTATGTTTAGATATTTAGTAATAATAAAAATAATATAAGTTTGATTGATTCCATTTGTACCGTTCAAGATTCTTTTATTTTAAACACATATTTCACTTTTTAAAGTCGAAATATAGGTTACTTTTCTGAACAAATCATGTGTAATAATAACGCTAAAAATATTAGAAAGTTAATATCTAGAACCTGTTAATTCCTGTTATGATGTGATATTTTCCAAACGTCTCCAAAACTACTCCCATCGCCTATTTTCATATGAATATGAATTGAATAGCAAGCAAAATAACTATATTCGTTAGATTTCAGACAATAGCATATTCTTTAAACTTCAGTAAATCTATTTGAATAGCTACTAATAAGAGTATAAACAACAATATAATTTTTGTCTCAAAATTGACAAAAGTTGGACCCAAAAGCGTTAAATTTAGGGTAATTCAGGTATTTTAAGTAAATTACGGAAACGTAGTCATCTCCGCCGAAATAAATAAGAAAATTAGACCATTTTTACCTTACCAAGAAAAGTACAAATATATGTTTCTTTTATCAAAATTTTATTGAATACTAGTGGGATATTCTCAAAAGGTGGGATCATTAAACGTTAACAATGTGTAATTTTTAAATTTTTCACATTTAAGGCCAAATTTTCTTTAATAGTATAGTATTTTGTCTATAACTATAATATATTAATATTTTTAATAGTCTGTTTACAAAATTATACACAAACATTAAAAGACAGCAACTATTCCGGAAAATTAATTATTAAAGCATTTAATTAGCAGTTGTGTACGTTACAAAATTTGGACATTTTTTCGCACGTACGTCACAGATTTTGGACGTTGCGTTTAGTATTTAAAAAAAAAAACCTTAAGGCTAAGAATGTAGTAAATGTGTCCTATAATTATATGTGTATACATATATATATATATGTATAATTAACTTTTTGTTATCGAGTAATAATAATAATAAAATCAAATGCTTTGTCGCGTACGTTACTTTCGGACATAACAAAATACAGAAAAATTCTTTTAAGAAAAGTCCTTCTATATTTAAAAAAAAACAATAAATCACATTGCCATCTCTTAACGAAATTATCAAAAAATCATCCGTTTCCTTTATGCATTCGTTGTTCACCATTAGAATCACCTGGAAAAAAGTTAAAACTCTTTTTCATGGTGGTACATTGGAGCGGTTAACGTTATGAATGTCCGAAATTGGCCTCTTTAGCACAAAATAATAAAATTTTAAGATATTTATACAAAGCTTTTACAATGAATTATGTCATTTTCTATCTCTGAATAGAATTAAAAACTCAGTGTAAATATATATATATATATATATATAAAGTCAATGATAAGTTATGTTTGAAAGGCTTAAAGTTATGACGTGTGTCCAGTGCCCACCTTTTGAGAAACGCCCTAGTATCTCATCCATGTCAAAAATGACAGAATGTTGATCTGCGTTTCGTTTTCATAGGACTTTATGGAAAGAAGTAGCGTAGAGGTTTTATTATTAAATGGTTTTTGAATTGTAAAAAATGTATTTTAACACGTTCGCTGCCGTCTACGAGAATACTCGCAGTTAGCAAACTGGGCTTCCTTGCCAGCTACGAGATAACTCGTTATTGATCTTATTATTTAAATCACCGATTACGAGCATAGTGCCATAGAAAATACCTGCAATGTTTCATTTGCCAACAACGAGCATACTCCTATGAATTTATTTGTTGCTAAAAGTAATTCGTCATATATATATTTAAATAATAAAACTCAAAATAATTTAAAAGCACTAAATTGTAGATATTATCTTGGCGTGTATGAACAGATGCACCATCTCACCTTTGGCAGCGAACGTGTTAAACATGACAAATGATTTCTACAAATACAAATGATAAGGATATTTTTTTACTCAATATTCAATTTCTGAAATTGTTCAACCATCCATAACGGCTCCGATTTAAAGCTACAGAATTCAGAAATGCAAAACCTGCGAAAATTACGTCATGTTGACATATTCATATAAATGTTTCTCCTTAGTTTTATTAACGTAAAAATACCTTTCAATTTCTGCATTGTAGAAAAGTGCATTTAAAATTTATAAATGATTTGTACAAATAGAAGGCGTCGCCGGCTCAAACTTTCAAATATGCTTGTACGTACATTTATGTTTAACACGTTGAATGCCAAGTCTATTGTGTCTGTCTTTCCGTTTGGGCCATGTTATAAGAAACCCATTGCAAAATCTATAAGTGTCAGTCACCTATGACTCACGCGGCCTAAACTGAAAGTTCAGTGTGAGTCACTGGCGACTGAAATGGCACTCAACGTGTTAATGACAGTATTTTCAAATACAAATATGTTTCCTATTTAATTGTAATGAAAAAAAACCTTATAAAGTAAAAAAAATAAAATATACAGAATAAACAATATTCTGGTGTCGTGTCAATAAATATGAATTTTTACTTGCTTGTAAAAATAAAGTACACGTGCATATATATATATATATATATATATATATATATACCGGGTGTCCCAAAAAGGACTGACTGATTTTAAAATTCAATAACTTCCAAACGGTGACAGATATTAAAAAAATTCTTGCAGGAGGGTTATGCATAAAGTCAAAAGTTTTTTTACAGTGATTTTCGATTTTATTTCGAATCACAAAAAATAGATGGCGCTGCGATCAATAGAGGCTAAATTCAGGCTCGATTTTTGGTACTTCGTGGCCCGGATAATACATTTCCATCTCCTTTTTCTGCATGGAACAACAGAAAGGACCAAAAACCGAGCCTGTATTTAGCGACTATTGCTTACAACGTCATCTATGGTTTGTAATTCGAACTAAAATCGAAAATCACTGTAATAAAACTTTTGACTTTAAGCATAACCCTCCTGCAAGAATTTTTTTAATATCTGTCACCGTTTGGAAGTTATTCAATTTTAAAATCAGTCAGTCCTTTTTGGGACACGCGGTATATATATATTACCAAAAATAACTTAAAAAAAAAAAATCGCAAAATCGTTTTAGCAGAAAGCTCGGGTCAGATGATTAGAAACAAGTAATATAAAAATTTTGTTTTTAAAGTCAGTTCCTACTTAGGCCATCAAAGAAAAATTTAATATAATCCCTTAAGCTAATATTAGTTTTTGTTGCATTAAAATATCTCAATTTGTTGATTTTCTATAAGCAAGTAGGTTTACAATGGAACTCTATGGGAATTTGGCGAAATATTAGAGATATCGCCAAGTTGGCGACTCATTTTGGCCGCAAAATTATGCGATATATCGCCAAGTTTGCGACAAACTTGGCGGTATTTGGCGACAGAACAGGGTCCCCCCTATGTTAACCCCTTATTGAAAATACTTTCATTGATCTTCAATGACCAATGTCCGCCATTTTGTTTCCCATGCAAAACAAAAATTAATTAATTAAAATTTAACTAATTAATTAATATTTGAAAAAAACTGTATTAACATCAATTGTCATTTCAGTACAAGTTTAAAAAAAAATTATTTCAACTTGATAGGATGAATAATGAGTATTTTATTAACGACTGCAAATTTGAACAAGATAAATATATAAATAAATATAGGGAGAGTGTGAGCTAATAGTAGGAATTGAAAAAAAAAAAAAAACAACCTTGTTTTTTAAATATATACATGGCACGATTCGCCCCAGAATGCCCTACTCTTTCATACACTTAGATTTTATATAAGTAGATATTCATCCGTGTCATCGACGTCATTAAAATGAATAATAATTGCAATAGTATTTTTTAATAATATAAATTATCCGGCAAAATCGGGAGTAATTAAAATCAGAAGTTACCATCATTCCAGTGCAGCTTCAGTTATATATTGAACAGGAATATCGTTTACTCCCGGTTTTCACTTTCCATTTGGGTTCCTTTTCAATGTACTGGTTAAAATGAAAGCTGGTAAAATGAAAATTCGTATCGCAAAATGCACAATATGGACTTTAAATAGGCCACTGTTTTACTTAAAAGACGACAAAAATAATAATAATATAGACGTTACAAGTTACAAATATACATTTTATTTAACATTTCTTAGTACGTTCGGCCTGCAATTACCACGGTCAGTGTCAGTGAATATTTTTATCATTAATTGCTGTTCCATTTATACAAATGCGTCACTTGGTTCGAAATAGGAGAGTCTATAATTATTAAGGTAGCTGAAAGTAGAAGTAGCAGTGCCTTCAATTTTAACTTAAGTAGAAAAAAATATATATTTAACTGCCGTTCCATTTGTTTTACTTTGATAGGCCACTTTCAATATGTATGGATGTAACAGCAAGTAATAATAAAAATATTCTCCGACGATGATTGCGGAAATTGCAGGCAGAAAGTACTAAGAAATTTTAAATAAAATGTATATTTTTAACTTGTAAAATCTGTATTATTCTTATTTTTGTCGCCATTTAAGTAAATTTAGGAGCTTTTAAAATTTCATTTTGTGTATTTTTGAGATTTAATGAGGGTGGAATATTGCATTTCTTCTTATGATTTTATGAAAATTCGCATTCGAAAATATCATGAAATTTCAGAAGATGCTGTATATATTTTTATTTATACAGGTAAACCTTTTTTTATATAATATATTCTTTTTGGACAAAAATAAGGCGTGAATTTAGCCTCAGATTTTCTTTATCTAAATATTAATGCATCCCCATTCCTCGTCACCAAAACAATTATGCATAGTTGCTCTATTATACGGTGAAGCATAAAATGAAACAAATTATTTAAAATATAAATCGTAAGATTTCCCCCTTTATAATAAATACATGCAGATTATAAAATATAATATTCTAATTTAACTACGAAACTACAAACATTTTACATTTTTTATAAATCTTCTTTTAGTATTTAATGATCTTATTTATTATTCGCTTACCACAGAATAATTGCATACTTTTCTTAGATCCTTTTTTGCCGGCGCCTCAATAATTCTG
The DNA here is from genome assembly GCA_963932465.1 of Maratus speciosus. Taxonomy (NCBI): domain Eukaryota; kingdom Metazoa; phylum Arthropoda; class Arachnida; order Araneae; family Salticidae; genus Maratus; species Maratus speciosus. The sequence goes on from OZ010800.1 coordinate 187,124,994, forward strand.
AGTGTTAATTATGAGTTGGAATTTCAGTTTTATTAGAAAATATTCTAATTACATTTTTCTTCCTAAATAACCAGAAAGGATTTAATGACATGAGTTAGTAATTTTCCTTTTTTCGGGTAATGGATTTTTTGAAGTAGACTATCGAAGTTCTCAGAGACCTTTTTTTTAAATTGATAATAAATGATAAATTAATTAAAAGAAAATCCCCAAGTATCATTAAATATATTGCATTTTTCACGATTTATAGCACTTAATGTATTTCATTTATAATGTAAATCGTTGAAATATAGTGTTTATTAAAAAACAATAAAAAGCCGTTTCATGTAACATTTAATATCCTTAAAAAAGGGCAAAATAAATACTTCTGGTTTAAATTCATAAAGATTACCCGAATGAATCCATAAATTTATATTCCATAGTAAAAATATTTCGTTCATTTTCCACTCAAAACTAGAAATGTAAATCAGACAGCTCTAAATTATATTCGAAATTACGAAGTGCAGGGAGATATGGTTTAAATTAATTACTTATAATTATTCAGGTCCTAGTTAGGTCATGAAAATATAGAAAAATGTTACAATTCGCAAAAACGTACGTAGCTTAACATGTACACATTATTTTTTTATACACGAGCGAGAAAAAGTATTAAATGAGAGAAAGATTTGACTACAGCATTTTTTAATTCTTAAAATGATAGGAAAAGAATTAGTCCGTAATTAAGAACATTATCTACAAAAATAGAAAAGCCAAAAAATATTATACCTTCTTTTAGGACTAATGATTATTTTTGTCATTAAGATTTAGTGTAAAAAGAAGAATTCGATAAATTTGCAACATTATTTGCTAAGAAAATACTTCTAATTGCTTTGTCATTTAAATTCCTTCTATCCACTTACGAGAAACATAGTTAAGTGTATTTATATAATTCACTTTGAATTTAAAATTCTAATGATTTCGCATAAGACATTAGATTTGAAAATTACTTCAATGTTTTTAGCTTGATTGGGTTTAGAAAATACCTTATGTTTAACAACAACTACAAGAGTAATAATTAACGCGGTTGTGACGTTTTTCCTATTTTTTTTATTATACTTGATTCATAAATACTTTTGAAAATTTAGGAAGGAAATTATAAAGATGCAAAACATACAATTTAAATAATTATATTTTATGCAGTTAAGATTTTGTTTTTTGGCTTTTAGTGATGAACAAATAAAGTTTTTGTGTTAATAAATTTATAATTATTTATATAAAAGAAATAATATTTTTATTAACTTTTTAGGTTTAACTTTTCTCAAATATGCATGGTGGTTATAAAAAAATATTTGTCAACGGAAATTATTTTGTCTTACTCGCATCGGGTTATAGTTCTTTGAAATATTTTTCTCTGGTTAAGATTTGGTACGGGTCTGGTTTCAAGTAAACTTCAATTAGAATTTTTAGGTTCTTGTCGTGTTGCGTGATTACGGAAACTAACTTTCCTTGCTCGGATCCGGTTATGGATCTTTGGAATATTTCTGTCGTGTTCAAATTTCGGTTTTTTTCAAATGAAATTTTCAGTTTCGGATCGGTTTGCCCGTCTACGAAAATTATTTTGTCTTGCTCGTATAGGTTTATTGACCTTTGGAATATTTTTGTCGGGTTGAAATTTCGTTTTTTTTTTTCAAATGTAATTTTTAGGTTCGGGTCGGGTTGCGTCTCCACGGAAATCATTTTGTCTGTTGGGATCCGGTTATGGCTCTTTGAAGTATTTTATGGGGCCCCGATTTGGTTCGACTCAGATTTCGGGTTTTTTTTCAAATGGGATTTATAGGTTAGGGTAGGGTAACATGTCCACGGAAATTATTTTGTGTTGCTCGGATCCGATTATGGTTCTTTGGAATATTTTCGTTGGGTTCGGATTTGGTTCGGGTCAGATTTCTGGTTTTCTTCAAAGGGGATTTTTAGGTTCGTGTCGGGTTGCGCTTGCACGGAAATTATTTTGCCTTGATCGGATCGGGTTACGGTAATTTTCAATATTTCCGAATGTTATCAGATTTGGTTCGTGTTAGATTTGGGGTTTTTTCAAATGAAACTTTCAGTTCGGGTAGGTTTCCGTGTAGACTAAAATTATTTGGCTTGCTTGGATCGGCGTACAGTCAGTTATAACTTATTTTTTGGGTTCGGGTCGGGTTATGGGTTTATAAGCTTGAAAAAATCACCCTGATTGGGAAATAAGGGGTCAGTTGACAATTAGCCTAACGACTGTCTAGGCTCTTTGCAATAGGCCTGACAAATATTAGGCAAATTGGTAAATGATAGATGATTTTCCAAGTAGCCTACGACATGTATATCTCACATTGCAGTAAAACTTTAAAGCTGGTTTGAACTCGCGCGATTACGGGATAAACATATAAAGGCAAAAATTCGCCAAAAACGTAAAACAAACAATATATATATATATATATATATTTAAAATTTTAGAATTTTTGGCCCCAATCGTTCATTAGCCCCCTACAAGCAACCCGTGTGCCAAACATCGCAGCCCTGCGCCCGGGGTCCGAGTCTGTGAGGTTATATAGATAGATGATAGATTTTAATAGTCGCGGAATAGATTTTAATAGTCTATAATAGTCGCGGAATGTCCTGCTGATATTTGAGGAGAAACTGGATTATAGAAACATGCCAGTGGACCTTGATTATGGAAAGATTCTAGGTAAACACTGACTACGGATAAACCATAGAACAGGCTCAAAAAGATAATGAAACTATTTCAGTGCATCTCAGAGTACTTATAGTCATGAAAAAAATTCGACAGAACTTAAGGATTACTGTTTATCATACTGAAATAAGTGGGAAAGTGTTCTCTTATGTATTGCTTTTATACTAAAACACACATATACTCAAATATTTTTTGCAACATTCCAAATTTGCAATTTATTCAATTTAAATCATTTTACAAAGGTAATACAGTCAGTCTGGTTTTTATTACATTTTTTTTCATTTTTTTTACAATCATTTTATATCAAATACATTTTTGGCAGTTTTATTGGAATTTTACGTTTTTCTTTTCATTTAAAAATATTAACCTCTTCGGACCTGGAGTATCCTATAGGATACACATCTTTACAATTTTTTTTTCCTGTATATAAATAATGATTTAAAAAATGAAAATGGTGTGAATGGAATCTTAAAAGATAGCCAAACTAAAGCAAAGTAGCAATTTGTTTCTTATAGTGTTTTTTTTCAGTCATAAAATGGTATTTGAAAATGACTTGCAGCAAAAATGAGGGAAATATACAAAAACGAAAAGTAAATAATTTTTGTATACATTAAAATACCATATAGAGAGTCCGTTAAAAATAAAAAAATATTAAATACATAACTATTTAATATTTTTCATTATTTTTTCCATGCAAAACAAAAGAAAATATCCTAACAAATGTACTTATTGTGTCCCATGTATCACATATGATATATCAAATTTTATGTACAAAAAATAAATTTAATTTTTTTTTCTTTTCAATCTTTCTTAGTTATCACTTTGCGAATATAATTTCATAACTGAAGTAAATATATATATATATATATGAAAATAAATCCTGAGGTCTGACGAGGTTAATAAGGGGATTTATTAAACTAATAGACTATGTTATTTTGGACTTGGTAATTCAGGAATGTTATCAATATGCTATAATTAGCTTTTAATTAATTTTTAATCAGATAAAAGAGCTACTTAAAAATTTACAAATATGACCGAAATTAGGGAAAATCGTTTCATAACGATGAAATATCGAATTCTGAACTTTTATTGAAATGAATTATAATTTATAGTACGAATGATCCGAAATATGTAAAAAAAATACTTGGAAAGTATATGACTTAGTATGTCCTGTTAGTCACATAAAATACCATTATGGATTTAGAAAGTACATGCATTAAAAATTCAAAAAATCCAACAAGTGTTAGAGCTTATAAAAACATTTAAAAGAAAAAAAAGCTGAATCAGATACTCTGAGTTTGTGCCGTGCTTGTCGGAGGGACGTTGGATTTCCTGAAAAACAAAACTAATTCTATTTAAAAATTACTTCAAGCACTCCCGGTGAAAAAAACAAATGCTCATTATTCAATCTGTTTTTAAGTCTATTTTTTGTAAAATTATGTGAATTTTGAAAATGTAAAGGGAGATTTACAGTCGGATAAAATCCTTGCCGAGTTATTTAATGAATCACCATATACCTTATAGAACAACAGCAAAAATATTACTTGTTCGTTCGACACGTTGTAACATTTCTAAAAAATAAATGATTTCTTCTGAGATTTGTAAGGATCGATAAAATGTATTTGAGTTCTTTTCAAAAAGTCCAACAGTATGTCTTACTACATATATTACACATTTGAAAAGTTTATAGCCTCACTATTAAATTATTTTTTTACTTCTATCATCTTTTGTTTATCTTTTCTTTTCTGAATTAAAATGGAATATGTATAATGCAAATGAAATAACTTACAAAAAGACGTGATATCTAATCAAAAACAACTCGTTGTAAATGATCCCGCAAAGCCACAAACCTAAAACGTCAGTCATAAAAATAAGTGATATCACATAAAAAAGAAGCGATATAGAAGTGCATACTCCGAGTGCCGTGTAAAAATCTATCACTACTCATAATGTTTCCAAAGGACTCGGAGTGAGGTACAGCATGTAAAAACGGCTTGGAGACCTGCAGGCGTATATTTAATATATGCAGTACCTATACCAATTTCGAAAAATTGTGAAAGTCGAAAAAATTAAATTTATATTCTCATTATATCACTCTTATAAATATTTGTAGGAGGAAGATCTGTAATAAATCAGAAAAAATTGTAAGACAAGCAGGAAATGGTATTTAATTGTGGTAATTATCTATTATTACAATTATACTTTTCATTATTTTAAACATAATTTTTAATTACATAAATATGTTTAATAATATACTGTATTAAAATTAAAGGGAAAACTGGTAAAATGGATCCTGTTTATGATAGATTTATTTCTTAAACGTACAATGTCGTGTTTCGAACATAAGGAATGTTATATAATACTAGTAGCCGTAGTAAAACAGATTTTGCCCCTGTCATGTGGAATTCCGTTTACGCAAGCTTTACTGCAATATATCTTAGTTTATTTAACGTCTATTATTAGGTGCATTGTTAGTAATATTCATATGATCATTATGTTTTATTATTATTTAAAAAAACTCAAAATGTTTATTACATGTTTAATTAAAAAATCCTCTTCGTAAATGGTCTTTCTCGTTCAAATAATGGTAAATAAAATCAACAAATTGATCCCATGATGTTAAATAAGAATGAACATTTAAACACCAAAAGCTTCGGAATTTCACAGTTTAATGGGAGAAGTAATACAAGAAGAATATTGTTAATCAAATAGTCATATGTAAGTGCAGAAAGAACAAACATTATTAAAGCCTACAGGTCACCAAGCAGTTTTCACATACTGTACCTCACTCCGAGTCCTTTGGAAACATTATGAGTAGTGATAGATTTTTACACGTCACTCGGAGTATGCACTTCTATATCGCTTTCTTTTATGTGATATCACTTCTTTTTATGACTGATGTTTTATGTTTGTGGCTTGGCGGGATCATTTGCAATGAGTTGTTTTTGATTACATTTATATATTGTGGATGGTTGTCAAATTCCACTTGCGTAGTCTTTCCTTTACGAATTTAACCATTCATTGATTTCGAAGGATGGAGGATAAAAATTACGTTTTCGCGATTACATTACGACGGTTTTTAAGTGTGCTTCTGCGAACAGGATAAAAATGTAGCTCGCCGCAAGTCATGTTATAAAATATTAATGAAAGGAGCGTGTCGTTCGAAATCTTAACAAACGAAATAATATGAATAAATTCATCTACCCTGGTAAAATTTACTGCCTTTAACGAATGATAAGTAATTTTGTTTGAAACTCAGTATTTCTAGTATTTCAGAATTGAAAGCATTGGGTCTTCCTATTTGAAACAAAAAGTTACATAACAAAATGAAAACATAGTTTTACTCAGATTTGAAAGAGTAATTTTTCTCAGTGTAGCTAATAATGAATATATATATATATATATACACTGCTCAAAACAATTAAAGGATATTTGAAGTTTTATATAAAATAAAGATATAAACGAAATTTTTTTTGCCGAAAATAGAAGAAGAGAATCACAAATGCAAATTTTTCTGGTTTTCAAACTGTGGAGTATGCAAATTTTGAGTTCGACGTCAAAAACGTCGCTTCAGCGGCAGCGAATGAAATTTGACTTTCAACTGGATAAAAGAGAATGAAGACAAGGATGATCGGAATTCAGTGATTGCTTTGTTTCGATGAGTACGATGTCTCAGCGAAGTCATTTGACAGATTCAGAAGCTTTGAGAATTGTTGGTAGGTTAGAAGGCTGCCAAACTCAAGCCGAAGTAGCGCAAGCCATTGGAGTGTCGCAAAGTGTCATTTCCAGGATCTGGAACCGTTTTTTGGAGAGTGGATGTGTAGGCCGAAGACCAGGGCAAGGTCGTAGACGGGTAACAACGCCCAATGAAGATCGGTATTTAGAGTTAACAGCTCGGAGACACCGAACCATGAACGCTACTCTTCTCCAACAACACCTTCACTCGGCTACAGGCACCACGATTTCAACTCAGACTGTCCGAAACTGGCTCCATGCTGTAGGTCTGTATGCTCGCCGATCGATGGTATGTGTTAGATTAACATCAAGGCATCGTCGCGACCGCAGGGAGTGGGCAACCGAGCATGTCAACTGGAGGAGAAATGAATGGAGCAATATTCTGTTTTCTGACGAGTCCCGTTTTTCTGTGCATCCGGATAATAGGCGTATTTTCATCTGGAGGGACCGTGGCAGTAGGAATAATCCTGCGTTCATGCACGAAAGTGTCAGATTTGGCGGTGGAGGAGTGTTGGTGTATGGTGGCATCTCCATTGACGGGCGCACTGACCTCTACATCATTCGAGATGGAGCTCTGACTGGTCGCCGATATAGGGATGAGATCCTCAGACCTATTGTAGTCCCTTACGCTGCAGCAATCGGAGATAACTTCATTTTAATGGACGATAACTGCAGGCCACATCGTGCAAACCTGGTGGAGGATTTCCTTTTCGAGGAAGGAATCGTTCGAATGGAATGGCCAGCGTGTTCTCCAGAGATGAATCCAATCGAGCACGTTTGGGACGCTCTAGGAAGACGAGTTTCTGGCCGCCAACAACCCCCACAAACTCTCCAAGAACTGGAAAGAGCTCTTCTGGAAGAGTGGGGCAGAATACCCCAACTCGTCATTAATAGCCTCATTGAATCCATGCCTCAAAGGTGTTCAACGTTGCTGGCCGCCCGTGGAAACCATACCCCTACTGAAAATGATATTCTTTGAAGAAAACACCTTTTCTTATTCTTTTTTTCTCATATGCACAAATTGTGTTTTTTTCCTTTAGTACACAAATGCGCAATAAAATGCATTTTTTCTGCCAAACATGTGTAATTTATTCTCATATAACCTACTATGTCTATCGACCATGTATCAATCAGCTAAACAGTTTACCAGATACAAAATCCACCTAAAACTGCAATATCCTTTAATTATTTTGAGCAGTGTATATATATATATATATATATAGAAAGAGTAATTTTTCTCAGTGTAGCTAATAATGAATATATATGTATATATATATATATGTAGGAACGCGATACGCGAAACGTTAGTTTAGTGAACTACTCAAACAATTTTATACTGCCGAAATGATATAAACTTGATTTTAAGACCTAATATAGTCAATTGCTGTATTGACAAATTCGTGTCAATTCTTCATGAGTGATGGGAAAATAAGAGAGTATTTCTAGTATTTCAGAACTGAAAGCATTGAGTCTTCCTATTTGAAACAAAAAGTTTCATAACAAAATGAAAACATAGTTTTACTCAGATTTTAAAGAGTAATTTTTCTCAGTGTAGCTAATAATGAATACATATGTATAGTATAATAGTAAATATAGTAATATGTATAGTATAATAGTAAATATAGTAATATGTATAGTATAATAGTAAATATAGTCAATTGCTGTATTGACAAATTCGTGTCAATTCTTCATGAGTGATGAAAAAATAAGAGATTGGCTTTTTTCTATTTTCAAAGTCTAAAGTCCTTGTGTTCGTGATCAGTGAATTTCCATTTATGTCTCATGCGTTCAAATCTCTCTGTTCTAAAAAAAAGTAACTACCGCTGTCACCGCCGCCGCTGCCGCCGCCGCCGATTTTGAATTTTTTCTGACCGGAGGTATTTCTTCGTTAATATTAAGCAAAATATTGCATACAAAATTATGAAAATCGGTGGAATTATAGAGAAATGTTTGATAAGCACGTTGATGCAGACAGTTTTCAAATCGAAGAAATATTTAAAGAGAAATTTAATGCTAAAGTTGGACAAAATCGTTCCATTAAAAAAGTTTTATAGGAGCAAAAACTGTACATCGGAATCTAATAATTTTTAGATAATTTTATGCGTCAGAATTTCCCGGTGTGCAGACTTCACTCAGTTTATTAATTTGACTCATTTTTTGAGGTTTTATTTCTAATTTAAATTAAAATTTTTAGCATTTATAGAAATATTATTTTACACATTTTAGAAAATTGTATTAATTTAAACTGTTGCCAACTGTATAAACAGCGTTAGCAATAACATTTGCTTCAAATTAAAAATTTATTTTACACGTGACTATTATAAACAAGAAAATATAAAAAGCAGGAACTCATTGAAAAGTATCATAAAAACCATATTACACGTGAATTTTAAAAGTGAAAGAATGTTGTAAAATAATAAATTCATTAACATGCGTTAGAAGTCTTAAATAGGAGAAATTACGTCACATTACACATTACGTAAAATAAACACAAAATAATATTGCAAACAGTTTAAATTTAAAAATTGCGCGAGACATTTATATAATATTTTAAGATGATATTTTCAACTATTTTTATTAGGCTAGCTCAAATAATATTTCATTTCTAACATAATTATTTTCACGTGAAAAGTAAAAGGAGAAAGGAAAGTTTAGTGAAAATTACGTCAGATTAAAAACGATACATTTAAAGTGTCATTAAAAAAAAAAAACTTTCTTTTCGCTTTGTTAAAAAATACCGGGAGGCAAAGACTCTGTTTATTTAATTCATTTTATATTAGCTTATTTTGAAATGTCAACAGATTTTATTTAGACGGAAACAGCCATTGTATCATTTAACAGCCGCTGAGTTGGCTTTAAAATTCCCCAATCAAAGAGAAATGAATAGAAACCCGTTTATAGTGAGATCGCCACTGTTTTTAAACTTATAATTCAATCTTCCGAAATATTTTTTAAGCCGATCAAATTAGCGTGCTTTTAGAGTCTGCGTTGTCTGAACGGGGGTTGACGAGCTTAGCTCGTAGGGGGCAGCGCCCCCTAGTTATAAAAAAATAATACATACTAGAGAATATGTTAATCTGTTCATCACGTACGGCTTGAGTGAAATAAATGATGCTAGGAAAATTCAAAACATGCAGATATAAATATATATATATTAAATTTTAAATATTAATTTAAATTTATCATAATACATAAAATTTACTTAATGAATTCTAGGAAAATCATTTAATAAAGCTTATATACTAATTACGTAGGTTTATTGTCAAACCTTCATTTTAATATGTATCTATGACACATGTGACATAATGATTAATTATGGAAATATCCAAATTATGAAGTGTTACTAAATCTAATTCCTTATCGAACAGTCACTATTTCGTTTAAAATGATTTTAATCTCCGTCGACAGCGACTTCGTAAATTCGTAATTTATGAAATCAGGTTATGTTAGCAGATCTCGATTAAAGATATTTCTAGAAATTTATCAAAATCTGCAGGTAATCTGAAAACCGTATTTTAAGAAAAATAAAAATTAGTTAAAAATATACGCACTCAAGCTATATGCGTGTTGTACATATTGTGTGTAAAAGCATTTTAATGAAGCAAATTCGTGTAAATATGTAGGAAAGAACATAATAAAATAATAAGGTACAATTAATAATTAATATTAAGGGGGGAAATTTATTTCACACAATTCAGAAAGAAAGATTACGTTTTATCTGTTTATTTGCGCAACATTGGGTTTCTTTTTACTCCGTTGATAAAAATAAAACCTTTATATCTATACTAATATTATAAAAAGGTAAAAATTGTTTATTTGTAGGAGGTAAGCTCTGGAACTACCGAACCGATTCCAAAAGTAATGGTATCAAAATGATGGTGTTAGTCCAACTTAGAACATAGGCTATATCTTATGTCCATACCACTATCTAAAAGGGGGTGCAGAAGCTAAAAACGTTCCAAAAATGCGATTTTTGTGTTACTGAAGGGCCTAGAAACATTAAATTTGGAATGGTAGTTATAAGATACTAATGATCTCTAAGGACCCTTCTTTAAAAAATTTAAATTAAAAAGGGGTGAAAATGCGTCAAAAGCATTCTAAAAAACGTTCTAAATGGCAATTTTTACGCAATTTAAGGAAGTACCAAACCGATTTCAAAAATAATGGCGTCAAAATGATGGTGACAAACCTTTCTCCAGCATAGGCTACATTTTATGTTTGTGCCACTATCACTAAAGGGGATGCAGGAGCAAAAAACGTTCGAAATTACGATTTTTGTGTCACTGAAGGATCCAGATGCATGGAATTTGGCATGGTAGTTACTTATTAGATATAAATGATCTCTAAGAACATTTCTTAAAAAATTCGAAATTTTAAAGTGGTGAAAATGCGTAAAAAGCGTTCTAAGAAACGTTCTAAATGGCGATTTTTACGCAATTTCAGGAAGTATCAAACCGTTTTCTAGAATAATGGTGTCAAAATGATGGTGACAACCGTTGCTCCAATATAGGTACATTTTTTGTCGGTGCCACTACCCCTAAAGTGGGTGCAGTAGCAAAAAAAGTTCGAAATTGCGATTTTTGTGTTACTGAAGGGCCCAGATACATGGAATTTGGAATGGTAGTTACTTATAAGATATAAATGATCTCTAAGGATATTTCTTAAAAATTTCGAAATTTAAAAGGGGTGAAAATGCGCGAAAAGAGTTCTGAAAATGTTCTAAATGGCGATTTCTACGCAATCTCATGAAAGTACCCAACCTATTTCAAAAGTAATGGTTGGAAATTGATTATGACAGCTCTTGCTCCAACATAGGCTCTATTTCATGTCGGTGTCACTGCCACCTAGGGGTTGCAGAAGCAAAAAATGTGCTAAATTGCAATTTTTGTGTTACTGAAGGGCCTAGAATCCTGAAATTAGGCAGGGCAGTTATTTATAAGATACAAATGATCTCTAAGAAAAGAACATTTCCTAAAAAATCGAAATTTAAAAGAGGTGAAAATGAGCAAAAAGCGCTCTAGAAAACTTTCTAAATTGCGATTTCTACGCAATCTCAGGAAGTACCGAACCGATTTAAAAAATAATGGTGTGAAAACGATGGTGACACAGCCCTCTCTCCAACATAGGCTGTATTACATATCGGTGCCACTATTCCAAAATGGGTAAAGGAGCAAAAAACGATCTAAATTGCATTTTTTGTATTACTGTAGGGGCTAGCAACTTGAAACTAGGCATGATAGTTACTTATAAGATATGAATGATCTTTAAGAAAATTTCCTAAATAATTCGAAATTTAAAAGGGGTGAAAATGAACAAAAAACGTGCTAAAAAAGCTCTGAATTGCGATTTCTACGCAATCTCAGAAAGTACCCAACCGATTTCAAAAGTAATGGTTGGAAATTGATGATGACAGCCCTTGATTCAATATAGGATCTATTTCATGTCGGCATCACTTCCACCTTGCGGATGCATTTTAAAAAACATACTAAATTGTAATTTTTGCGATATTAAAGGAGCTAGAAACTTGAAATTTGGCATGATAATTACTTATGAGATGTACATATTCTCTGAGAAGATTTCCTTAAAAATTTGAAGTTTAAAAGGTGGTGAAAATGAACGAAAAACGTTCTAAATAGCGATTTCTACTCAATCTCAGGAAATATAAACCGATTTCAGAAGTAATGGTTTCAAATTGATGGTGACAGCCCCCGCTCCAACATAGATTATATTTTACGTTGTTGTCACTACCACCTGGGGGTTACAGGAGCAAAAAATGTTCTAAATTGCGTTTTTTGTGTTATTGAGGGGGTCTAACATTTTAAATTTGGAATGGCAATTACTTCAAACATGCAAATGCTTTCTAAGAATTGTCAAAAGAAAATTCGAAATTTAAAAGGATGAAGTGAGCGAAAAGCGTTCTATAAACGTTCTGAATTACGATTTTTATGCAATCGTATGAAATACGAAATCGATTTCAAACATAATGGTTGCAGATTGATGCTGATAGAACCTGCTCAAACATGAGCTATATTTTATGTCGAGGGTTGCAGGAGCTAAAAAAAAAAAAAAAAAAAAAAAAAAAAAAAACTTACTAAATTGCGATTTCTGCGGTACTGAAGAGGGTAGACCCTTTAAATATAGTACGATAGTTACTTAAAAAATATAAATGTCCGCTAAGAATAGTCGAAAATAAATTCGAAAATAAAAAGGGGTGAAGCGAAGGGAAGGAGCGAAAAGCATTCTAAAAGAGTCCTAAATTACGATTTCCATGGAATCTCAGGAAATAATAAACCGATTACAGAAGTTATTGGCTGCGAATCAAGAGTGATAGTTCCTGAACCTATATGGGCTATATTTTATGGCGGTGTCAGTACCACCTGGTTGGCAGGAACAACAAGAAAGCCTTTAAAAACATCTAAATTCCGTTTTCTATAGAATATGAGGAAACACAAACCGATTTCAAGGTTAATGTTGCCAAATTAATGGTGACAGTCTCTATTTCAACATTTTCGAGACATTCTATTTCAACTCTGTTTGAACATTTTATGTTGGTGCCACTAACACCAGAGAGATGGTAGACTGTTAGACAAGTAGCTTAGAATTTGACATGATGGTTAATTTTAAGATGTAAATGTGTTAATATGGTTTCTAAAAAATTCAAAACTTCATATGAATACTGAAATGAGCGTATGAAATGAGCATGAAAGTCTCAAAATACTTTTTAAATTATCATTTAATTGGAATTAGTTTTAGTTCCTCTTATTAATTAAAATTTTATTTCTGTCTATTGCACTTTTATAATGAAGTTTAGTCAAACTGTGGCCTAATTTATAATTTTTGAATTATTTCAAAATTGTTCTTCTAATAAAAAATACTCATGCGAATATCACTTGGCATATTTTAACTATTATGCGAGCAAAGCCGCGGGGTTTGCTAGTATAATATAATAACGTGTATTTACGTCTCCATTGTTTAATGGAGTTTAGTTTCTTTAACTCTGCCCTATTCAGCTGATCTGATAACCTGTTATGAGTTTTAATTAAGTAGGTTAAAAGTTAAAAATAATTAAAGGTTAAATAGAATATTTCTCTTTTTTCTTCATATTGTTATTTTGGCGGACAAATTAACTTTTTGAACTTTATATAAACTATAGTTCTAAATTATTAGAAAAGTTAATTCACTATCAAAATGAATGCATTTATCTGTCATTATTTAAAATGCATTGCAACTTAACTGTATTAACTAATTAATTTTGAAAACAGCTGAAATGATATGAATATTTGGTTCATGGTTTTATATATTAGTACATGCAAATTTGTTTGAATTACAATGGTGGGTAATTGGATAAACATAAAATATCTTCAATCAAAATACCAATTCAAATTAGTGTTCTGAGAAACAGATGTATAGTATAATCTATTCAAACAAAAAATGAGCGGAATTCTGCATTATATAATAATATCTCTCTATTCTAAAAAAAAGTAACTACCGCTGTCACCGCCGCCGCCGCCGCCGGTTTTGATTTTTTTTGACCGGAGGCCTTTCTTCGTTAATATTAACAAAAATAATGCATACAAAAATATAATAATCGGTGAGTAGGGGAAAAAGGACAGTTCAGCGCCATAAGGCGGATTGCGGATTGGGAGGATTGAGGAGGAGGGAGGAATCCACCTTGTGGATGGAGGAGGAAGGAGGAATCCACCTTGTGGATGGAGGAGGAGGGTGGAATCCACCTGTTGGGAGATTTATCCTATAGTAGGAGGGGTTAAATGTTGGAGGGGGCTTAATTTTTGAGAGGGGCTTTTTTTTTTTTTTTTTTTTTTTTTTTTTCGAATCGACTTAGAGTAGAGATAGAAATATCATACTATAACATAGGTCTTTTCGAGAGGAAGTATGAAGACACTAAATTTTTCGATGGGCTTAATTTTTGAGGGGGCTTAATATATTTTTTTTTTCGAATTGATTTAGTATTAGAATGGAAATATCATACTATAACATAGTGAGTTAGGTGTTTTCGAAAGGGAGTTTGAGAGGTCTAAATATTTTAGTGGGGCTTATTTTTAAGGGGGCTTAATTTTTTTTTTCTTCAAATTGACATAGATAGAAATGGAAATATCATACTATAACATAGAGATGCAGGTATTTTCGAAAGGGAGTTTGAGGAGCCTAAATTTTTTAGAGGGTCTTATTTTTTAGGGGGGGCTTATTTTTAGGGGGGCTTAATTTTTTTTTTTTTTTTTTTTTTTTTTTTTTTTGAATTGTCTTAGAATTTGAATGAAGATAAAAATGTCTTATGTTTTCTGAAAAAAATTTTTGATGCTGCCATCTGTATGCGGTAGTGCGAATTTATTATTGAAAATAGTATTTTATTTTTGAAAAGTTTTGAGGAAGGTTTGAACCTGCAAAATAGTCTCTTGGCTCGATGATATGTTGAAGACTTAACTATTCGAGCCAAGAAACTATGTCTATATGTTTATATTTTAGATGTTTCAAAACAAAAAATTGTATTCCCCCTTCTGTATGCGCAAAGAGAGGTTGGTTTCTTAAGATAACTCATTAATACCTATTTTAACTGCTCACTCTGCGAATTCTTTTAATGTGTATGATTTTTATTTTTAGTTTAACTGATTTTATCGATTTTGCGTATGAGAGTTTGATTATTTTACGCACAAATGTATGATCATTTTAGAAAGCCGTGGTTTCGAACCTGCGAACTCCCATTCAAATTTATTTTTTGTAACCGATAAGCTATCCACTATCCAGACCGCGTCCCGACAATTACTTTTGAACACTAGATATTTTTAAAAATACCTACCTCTTCCTCTTTCTTATACTAGGGAAGTTAATACAATTTATGTTTAAATTGAAGAAATAATTAATTTTTTATATTTCTTTAATAAGGCAAGTCATTTTTTTTGATCGATTAGAAGGCTACCAAACGATTTGAATTAAACATTGTTTTTACCAGTATTAATCCTCTTACCTAATTTTAAAATTATACTTTTTCTTGTGAACCATATCCTATTCATTTAATCGTCTGAAATACACTTCCTAAACCCTGTTATCAGCGTTACTCACTATCTATCACAAACATCCGATAAGTCTAATCAGCTTTTTTCAACAGAAAATAGCTAATATGTAAATATTGATAACTATTGAAGAGATTATTTCACTTGTTTTCATATTTTAAATGAAAGTTTGAAATATTTGTCAGATTTTCTATTTATCATTTATTATAAATTGAATCAACTCATAGTTTGTTATTGCAATAGATAATTATTTGATGATTCTACACTAGTTCTAATGAATTTTAAAACTACTGCTTCACTTCAACTCATTCTTTTATACAGTTTAATAAATTTAGTTTGAATTAATCCATTGGTTTGTCATATATTTCACTGAAATAATAAAATTAATGTGTAAAACCTTAGAATGACGAATTCAAAAACGTAACATGATGAATCATATACTTTTTAAACATTACATAAAAACCTTTGGATTGATTCACTTCCTGTGAACTTCCTACACATACTTTTTTATGCCACGTGTTTTTCTGAAATTTTTGCACCAATCATATTACATGA
Source organism: Maratus speciosus (assembly GCA_963932465.1). Lineage (NCBI taxonomy): Eukaryota > Metazoa > Arthropoda > Arachnida > Araneae > Salticidae > Maratus > Maratus speciosus. The sequence goes on from OZ010800.1 coordinate 187,141,014, forward strand.
TTTGCACTATCGTAATAATTTTTTAACATGCGCCCCCTATGATTATATATAAAATTGAATGAAACGAGACTTTTTAATTAGTGTTTGCTATTCTTTGAGTGTGTGAAGACGCTTTTTTCACTTAAGATAATATGGCTACTTTTCAAGATGGACATTCTACTATGTTAAGCGATGATGTATCAAGTTTGAATAATCAATATTTTTCATCAAGATTAAATGATCAAGACATGGGATTAATAGTACAACCTAAAGTAGAACCCGTTTCAGATGATGAAGCGGAATCCTCCTCATCAGAACTAAAGAAACAGAAGCCACCTTTTTTGTGTACTGTTTGCAGCAAATCTTTTTCACGAAAAGGCAATTTAAAACAACATTTGATGATTCATTCAGAAGAAAGACCATTTATATGTGACATCTGCCAAAAAGCATTCTCTAGAAAGGCTATTTTGAATCGTCATAAACTATCCCATTTAAAGATTCCTTCCCAACATAAATGTGAATCGTGCGGTGAAGCGTACTCAAGAAAGTATGACTTATTAAAACACATGAAGATCCACAAGTCCTCCAAAAACGATAAATGTATTCAGCGTAGTGAAATATTCAATCCCAACTCCGATTTTTTATATCATTTGAAAACTTCACAGAGAGTTAGATGCAAAATTGATAATTCATCCTCTTTAAAAGATATGTTTTTTGAGAAGGTTAAGCATTTTAAAAGGCAAAATGCGTTAAACATATTTACTAAAACTGTAATCAACTCTAACGAGGAGAATGTTACAGACTTTAACACATTTTTTAATAGTATTCATTCGGACGTTTTAAACGAATTAAACTACCAGATTCAAGTTAAAAGATCGATGAAATGGTATGCAAGTGTACAAGTTGTTGTATATCGTGTAACACAGGAGGGTGTATTAGAGATTGCCACACCCTATTTCCTTTCAAAAACTATACTTGAATTAACGAAACAAAACTTATCTGAACATGTTGAGGATGCCTTTGCAAAAATTATTAAGTCCTATGAGAAGTCCACCAGACGTGGTTTTAATTGGACATTAGATAAAATATTGAATTTAGAACTATCTACCTTTAAAATATAACATGATTCGAAATGTTTATACCTTTTTTGAAATATGTGTACTCATGTTTTCACTATTGTAACTATTGAAAGCGACGAATAAATAATGTGTAAATGAAAAAGCTGTTGTCTGTTTATTTTTGTTAGAACAACTTGTGATTTTTAATAACTCATGAAGTCGTAACGACTTTACTTACTATTTTTTTTTTCAATTTCTTATCAAATGAATAATGAGTTAACTATCTTTTATTAATTTCATATTGAAAGTCTGAAATTATCCATTGAAATAGTTATTTTGCAATATTTCTAATTTATCATAATTATTTTTAAAGTTTAATATATCACTCGTTATTTGTATAAACAACTGTTATTGCTCAATAATAATAATAATATTATCATTTATTACCATACAATTCTTTAAAAAAAGCATAGAACCATTAACATAATATATATCATTAACCACTTTTTTAAAAACTGTTACCTTGTGTTGCCATTGAATTCTTCAAAACAAAAAAGAATGAAACTAAAATCATCATCATTAAATATCATACACCACTTTTTTAAAAACTGTTACCTTGTGTTGCCATTGAATTCTTCAAAACAAAAAAGAATAAAACTAAAACTATTAACATTAAATATCATATACTGTAAATATAAAAATTTTTACCTTGTGTTGCCATACTATTCTTCAAAAAAGGATAAAACCATTGACATAATATATTATTCACCACTTAAATAAACTGTTTATATATATATATATATATATATATTAGACTTAAACTAAAATTAATGACATTATAAATTCTTTTAAGTGTTTATCTGTAACCGACACTGATTTTTAACATATATTAAGGGATGTGCTGTTTCAAAACATTCAGTTTCCAACTGATTTTTGTTCTAACTTCATCTAATGTTACCTTTATTATTTGAAAATGGGTTCTGTAGTAAATATGTTAAAAAGATCTTCCGACAAAGTGGCTTCTTCTTCAAAGTATCAACGTTTAGAAGAACCTAATGATCCCACTTCTGCGAGTGAATTAAATATACCAAGATTGGAAATTCCTAATTTATTAAACACTGACTGTGGGACAATATCACGTGATTTATCCACTACTGATTACTCACCGAATGTGAAATCTGAAATCGATATGAATTTTTTTATCCCTAACTTTGGTGATGATACTACATCTTCCGAGAATTCATGCCAAGAGTCAATTTCTGTCGAGGACTATTTGAATATATTTTTCAAAGACATGAATTTTGAATCCGCTTTAACCTCGACCCCAGCTAGTAACATAATTTCACAAGACGAATCCTTTCAAGAACGTACTATTGACCAAGAGGTTTCTGATTCCCAACCAAGCAACCTTTCTAAAGCAAGTGATGAATTACAAAGCACAACCCCACCTACGAATGTCATTCCACAGTCTAAAACTAGCAAATCCAATCATCCTATTGTATTTCGAGAAGAACTCAGTGACTGTATCTTTTTAATTTTAAAGTTGCATAATAGACAATTTCATATTCATATTCGAGAATTTAAACGCAGTGGGCTTACTAGTGAAGGAATTCTAACGAAAAATGGTATTATTATGGATGTTAACAGCTGGTTCGAATTTTGCAAGAAAATTTTTTCATTTAATTTGAGATATAAAAGTTCCTCATTTGTTTCTAATAACATGATATTAGTGTTAAATTTTAATAATTCTATCATGCGAATTAAAAATTTAAAGAATTATTCTCACATTGACTTAAACGAGTATCAGTTGCTGAAATTAAAAGAAAAAATACATGATTTGAATAAGGAACTTCTTCAGCATATATATGTAAACCATATACCAAGCTTAATTAGGCAGAAATGTATCATTGGTCATATATCTACAGAAAATGAACTCATGTTACAGTCTAAACTTATAACATGTATTGAGAATAATGTATTAACTATACTAAACCGCATTTTTGAATGTGATGGATGTATTTTTAATCAGAAATCTCAAAGCCCTCATTCCTGTTGTATACTAAATAATCGACAAAAATTTGAAAAACTAGGAGAGATGTTATTAACACTTATAGATTTAGATTTTGTTATTTCCTCATTTTTAAACGGAGTGGATTGTGTTAGTGAAAACTTTTTATCAAACATTCATGTAGAAACAATTCAAAACGAATTGTTTAAAATAATAAAATAAAATGTATTGCTATCCTTTATAATACGTGTGTGTTTATTTGTCTAAAGTGTATGTTTATTTTGTTATGTCTTTTAGAACTTTTAATAGAGTGTTAGACTCAAATTTGCATATGTATATAACTAAAGAAATCAACAATTCTTTAGCAATTAAAAAATTAACACAAGTTTAAAATATTAAACTAATAATCTTAATACTATAATTTCTACTTTCTAATATATATTTATATATATATATATGAAACTTAATTATATAAAAAAGTTTTCAATAATAATAATAAGTTTAGAAAATTAAAAAGTTTAAAAAACAAAATTAAGAAACTCATTTTAAAAAATATTTGAAAAGTTAAAAAAATAAAGTTTTCAAAATAAAAAAAATCTTTATAAAAAAAATAATAATAATTAAAAAAAAAATTAAAAAGTTTACAACAGTTTAAAAAAAAAAAATATTAAAAAGTTTACAAAATTTAAAAAAAAAACTTGAAAAAAAAAACTAAAAAAAAAAACTTGAAAAAAAAACTAAAAAAAAAATTAAGTTATCAAAATTAAAAAAAAAAAATTATAAAAACTTAATACATTAAGTTTTCAAAAGTGAGTTTACCTATTCGTATATGTATACATGCATGTGACTTTCATTATGTTGTAGTTCAATACTTCTTTTTATTCTATAAAAGTGTTAGATTAATATATACTTATAAAAATATTTGTAAGTTAAATTAAAAAAAAAGTAACTTATAAAAAAATGTTTACAAAATTAAAAAAACAAAATCTTTCTAAATAAAAAGTTTTCAAAATTAAAAAAAAAAACTTTTTAAATAAAAAATGTTTTCAAAATTTAAAAAAAAAAAATTGTAAATAAAAAAAAGTTTTCAAAATTAAAAAAAAATACTTTGTAAATAAAAAAAAAAAATATTAAAAAGTTTATAAAAAAATTTTTTTTATAAAAAATATTTTCAAAATTAAAAAAAAAAAAATTGTAAGTAAAAAAAAAAAAGTTTTCAAAATTAAAAAAAAAAAAAATTGTAAATAAAAAAATATTAAAAAGTTTATAAAAATAAAAAGCTAAAAAAAAAAAACTTTGTAAAAAGTTTTCAAAATTAAGTTATCAAAATTAAAAAAAAAAAAACATAATAAATTATGTTATCAAAAGTCAGTTCACATAACTGTATATGTATCTGACTTTCATAATTAAAAAAGTTATCAAAAAGTTGAATTAGATTGCAAATACAAGTATACAATCAATCATATATCAATCAGTCATAGCAATTAATCGTTCAATCAATTAACCAATCAATGATATCAATTAATCAATAAATCAAACCAATCAATCAATCATATTAATCAACCAAACAATAATATCAATCAGTCATATCGATCAATAAATCAAACCAATCAATCATATTAATCAACCAAACAATAATATCAATCAGTCATATCGATCAATAAATCAAACCAATCAATCATATTAATCAACCAAACAATAATATCAATTAATCATATCAATTAATCAACCAATCATTCATATCAGTCAATCATATTAATCAACCAAACAATAATATCAATCAGTCATATCGATCAATAAATCAAACCAATCAATCATATTAATCAACCAAACAATAATATCAATTAATCATATCAATTAATCAACCAATCATTCATATCAGTCAATCATATCAATCAACCAACATTCATATCAATCAATGATTCATATTAATCATATCAATCGATCAATCAAGATACCGAATACAAGTATTCATACAAATAAATCACATCAATTGCAGCTCAAGTATTACAAGTTAGTATAATAACATTATAAGAAAGTTTTGAATTAATACAATGATTAACTACCAACATTTTGTAACAGCACTTTTACAAAAGCAATGTATGAATAGATATTTTAGTTACAAAAATATTTAAAATGCTTTTGAAAGTTAACAAAATTATTTTCCAAAAATGTTAAAAACATTACAAGCTGCTAAAACCTACAATTTAACAAGAATGAGTTGTCCTATATTTCCTTTCTATTTGCATTTGAGCATATGTATACGGATTCCTCCTTTTAATTATGTTCTATAGTATACACTTAAAATATATATAGTATATATAAAACATTAAATTAAAATATTCTTTAGTTATTAAAAAGTTTTAAAAATTAGCAATTTTTTTAATATTATAAGATAACAAAAATTATTTTGTAATTTATTAAAAGTGAATTTACCTATCGCTATATATGCGTTTCATAAGATAAATCTTCTTTATGTTAACATCCTACCCACATTTTATTTTATAGTTATACACATCAAAACGAAAAAAAAAAAAATAAACAATCTATTATTAAATTCTTCAATTTAAAATTTTAATACATACATACTTAAACATTTATATAAAAATAATGAACTCACCATGTTTGAACTCCGAAAAGAGATGATGAGCTTATCACGTGGTAGATTATGACGTAATCAATTAGATATCACGTGCCTTCCTCGTGCCTTTTGATTGTCTTATCTACAATCAGATTGTATTATCAATCACGTGATCTAACTGATATGAGTCTATACCAAGACACTAGCCATTTTCACTTCAGTAATCGAATATGTAGGTCGTATATTTTTTTGAAAGTCTTTTATTTTATGGAATCTTCACCAACATGACATCAGATATTTGCAAATAAAATCCTATTAAAATCTTTCTCGAAATTGTGAACAAAGATTAATTTTCATATTGTTTAAGTATAATCATTGATTATTTAACTGGATAATAATATTTTTAGAAGTAACTTAAATTTCTTATAAAAACGGAAGTATTTATTGCATCATTCATAGAATTCAAGTTTGAATATTAACCAAGTTTTTTAAACTTTTATAAACTCTTTATACTAGAATATATACTAGTTTTTACTAAGTACTAGTATATACTAAATACTAGTATAAATTATAAAAGTTTAAAAAACTTGGTTAATATTCAAACTTGAATTCTATGAATGATGCAATAAATACTTCCGTTTTTATAAGAAATTTAAGTTACTTCTAAAAATATTATTATCCAGTTAAATAATCAATGATTATACTTAAACAATATGAAAATTAATCTTTGTTCACAATTTCGAGAAAGATTTTAATAGGATTTTATTTGCAAATATCTGATGTCATGTTGGTGAAGATTCCATAAAATAAAAGACTTTCAAAAAAATATACGACCTACATATTCGATGACTGAAGTGAAAATGGCTAGTGTCTTGGTATAGACTCATATCAGTTAGATCACGTGATTGATAATACAATCTGATTGTAGATAAGACAATCAAAAGGCACGAGGAAGGCACGTGATATCTAATTGATTACGTCATAATCTACCACGTGATAAGCTCATCATCTCTTTTCGGAGTTCAAACATGGTGAGTTCATTATTTTTATATAAATGTTTAAGTATGTATGTATTAAAATTTTAAATTGAAGAATTTAATAATAGATTGTTTATTTTTTTTTTTTTTCGTTTTGATGTGTATAACTATAAAATAAAATGTGGGTAGGATGTTAACATAAAGAAGATTTATCTTATGAAACGCATATATAGCGATAGGTAAATTCACTTTTAATAAATTACAAAATAATTTTTGTTATCTTATAATATTAAAAAAATTGCTAATTTTTAAAACTTTTTAATAACTAAAGAATATTTTAATTTAATGTTTTATATATACTATATATATTTTAAGTGTATACTATAGAACATAATTAAAAGGAGGAATCCGTATACATATGCTCAAATGCAAATAGAAAGGAAATATAGGACAACTCATTCTTGTTAAATTGTAGGTTTTAGCAGCTTGTAATGTTTTTAACATTTTTGGAAAATAATTTTGTTAACTTTCAAAAGCATTTTAAATATTTTTGTAACTAAAATATCTATTCATACATTGCTTTTGTAAAAGTGCTGTTACAAAATGTTGGTAGTTAATCATTGTATTAATTCAAAACTTTCTTATAATGTTATTATACTAACTTGTAATACTTGAGCTGCAATTGATGTGATTTATTTGTATGAATACTTGTATTCGGTATCTTGATTGATCGATTGATATGATTAATATGAATCATTGATTGATATGAATGTTGGTTGATTGATATGATTGACTGATATGAATGATTGGTTGATTAATTGATATGATTAATTGATATTATTGTTTGGTTGATTAATATGATTGATTGGTTTGATTTATTGATCGATATGACTGATTGATATTATTGTTTGGTTGATTAATATGATTGACTGATATGAATGATTGGTTGATTAATTGATATGATTAATTGATATTATTGTTTGGTTGATTAATATGATTGATTGGTTTGATTTATTGATCGATATGACTGATTGATATTATTGTTTGGTTGATTAATATGATTGATTGGTTTGATTTATTGATCGATATGACTGATTGATATTATTGTTTGGTTGATTAATATGATTGATTGATTGGTTTGATTTATTGATTAATTGATATCATTGATTGGTTAATTGATTGAACGATTAATTGCTATGACTGATTGATATATGATTGATTGTATACTTGTATTTGCAATCTAATTCAACTTTTTGATAACTTTTTTAATTATGAAAGTCAGATACATATACAGTTATGTGAACTGACTTTTGATAACATAATTTATTATGTTTTTTTTTTTTTTTTAATTTTGATAACTTAATTTTGAAAACTTTTTACAAAGTTTTTTTTTTTAGCTTTTTATTTTTATAAACTTTTTAATATTTTTTTATTTACATTTTTTTTTTTTTTTTAATTTTGAAAACTTTTTTTTTTTTACTTACAATTTTTTTTTTTTAATTTTGAAAATATTTTTTATAAAAAAAATTTTTTTATAAACTTTTTAATATTTTTTTTTTTTTATTTACAAAGTATTTTTTTTAAATTTTGAAAACTTTTTTTTATTTACAATTTTTTTTTTTTTTAAATTTTGAAAACATTTTTTATTTAAAAAGTTTTTTTTTTTAATTTTGAAAACTTTTTATTTAGAAAGATTTTGTTTTTTTAATTTTGTAAACATTTTTTTATAAGTTACTTTTTTTTAATTTAACTTACAAATATTTTTATAAGTATATATTAATCTAACACTTTTATAGAATAAAAAGAAGTATTGAACTACAACATAATGAAAGTCACATGCATGTATACATATACGAATAGGTAAACTCACTTTTGAAAACTTAATGTATTAAGTTTTTATAATTTTTTTTTTTAATTTTGATAACTTAATTTTTTTTTTAGTTTTTTTTTCAAGTTTTTTTTTTTAGTTTTTTTTTTTCAAGTTTTTTTTTTAAATTTTGTAAACTTTTTAATATTTTTTTTTTTAAACTGTTGTAAACTTTTTAATTTTTTTTTTTAATTATTATTATTTTTTTATAAAGATTTTTTTTATTTTGAAAACTTTATTTTTTTAACTTTTCAAATATTTTTTAAAATGAGTTTCTTAATTTTGTTTTTTAAACTTTTTAATTTTCTAAACTTATTATTATTATTGAAAACTTTTTTATATAATTAAGTTTCATATATATATATATAAATATATATTAGAAAGTAGAAATTATAGTATTAAGATTATTAGTTTAATATTTTAAACTTGTGTTAATTTTTTAATTGCTAAAGAATTGTTGATTTCTTTAGTTATATACATATGCAAATTTGAGTCTAACACTCTATTAAAAGTTCTAAAAGACATAACAAAATAAACATACACTTTAGACAAATAAACACACACGTATTATAAAGGATAGCAATACATTTTATTTTATTATTTTAAACAATTCGTTTTGAATTGTTTCTACATGAATGTTTGATAAAAAGTTTTCACTAACACAATCCACTCCGTTTAAAAATGAGGAAATAACAAAATCTAAATCTATAAGTGTTAATAACATCTCTCCTAGTTTTTCAAATTTTTGTTGATTATTTAGTATACAACAGGAATGAGGGCTTTGAGATTTCTGATTAAAAATACATCCATCACATTCAAAAATGCGGTTTAGTATAGTTAATACATTATTCTCAATACATGTTATAAGTTTAGACTGTAACATGAGTTCATTTTCTGTAGATATATGACCAATGATACATTTCTGCCTAATTAAGCTTGGTATATGGTTTACATATATATGCTGAAGAAGTTCCTTATTCAAATCATGTATTTTTTCTTTTAATTTCAGCAACTGATACTCGTTTAAGTCAATGTGAGAATAATTCTTTAAATTTTTAATTCGCATGATAGAATTATTAAAATTTAACACTAATATCATGTTATTAGAAACAAATGAGGAACTTTTATATCTCAAATTAAATGAAAAAATTTTCTTGCAAAATTCGAACCAGCTGTTAACATCCATAATAATACCATTTTTCGTTAGAATTTCTTCACTAGTAAGCCCACTGCGTTTAAATTCTCGAATATGAATATGAAATTGTCTATTATGCAACTTTAAAATTAAAAAGATACAGTCACTGAGTTCTTCTCGAAATACAATAGGATGATTGGATTTGCTAGTTTTAGACTGTGGAATGACATTCGTAGGTGGGGTTGTGCTTTGTAATTCATCACTTGCTTTAGAAAGGTTGCTTGGTTGGGAATCAGAAACCTCTTGGTCAATAGTACGTTCTTGAAAGGATTCGTCTTGTGAAATTATGTTACTAGCTGGGGTCGAGGTTAAAGCGGATTCAAAATTCATGTCTTTGAAAAATATATTCAAATAGTCCTCGACAGAAATTGACTCTTGGCATGAATTCTCGGAAGATGTAGTACCATCACCAAAGTTAGGGATAAAAAAATTCATATCGATTTCAGATTTCACATTCGGTGAGTAATCAGTAGTGGATAAATCACGTGATATTGTCCCACAGTCAGTGTTTAATAAATTAGGAATTTCCAATCTTGGTATATTTAATTCACTCGCAGAAGTGGGATCATTAGGTTCTTCTAAACGTTGATACTTTGAAGAAGAAGCCACTTTGTCGGAAGATCTTTTTAACATATTTACTACAGAACCCATTTTCAAATAATAAAGGTAACATTAGATGAAGTTAGAACAAAAATCAGTTGGAAACTGAATGTTTTGAAACAGCACATCCCTTAATATATGTTAAAAATCAGTGTCGGTTACAGATAAACACTTAAAAGAATTTATAATGTCATTAATTTTAGTTTAAGTTTAATATATATATATATATATATATATAAACAGTTTATTTAAGTGGTGAATAATATATTATGTCAATGGTTTTATCCTTTTTTGAAGAATAGTATGGCAACACAAGGTAAAAATTTTTATATTTACAGTATATGATATTTAATGTTAATAGTTTTAGTTTTATTCTTTTTTGTTTTGAAGAATTCAATGGCAACACAAGGTAACAGTTTTTAAAAAAGTGGTGTATGATATTTAATGATGATGATTTTAGTTTCATTCTTTTTTGTTTTGAAGAATTCAATGGCAACACAAGGTAACAGTTTTTAAAAAAAGTGGTTAATGATATATATTATGTTAAAGGTTCTATGCTTTTTTTAAAGAATTGTATGGTAATAAATGATAATATTATTATTATTATTGAGCAATAACAGTTGTTTATACAAATAACGAGTGATATATTAAACTTTAAAAATAATTATGATAAATTAGAAATATTGCAAAATAACTATTTCAATGGATAATTTCAGACTTTCAATATGAAATTAATAAAAGATAGTTAACTCATTATTCATTTGATAAGAAATTGAAAAAAAAAAATAGTAAGTAAAGTCGTTACGACTTCATGAGTTATTAAAAATCACAAGTTGTTCTAACAAAAATAAACAGACAACAGCTTTTTCATTTACACATTATTTATTCGTCGCTTTCAATAGTTACAATAGTGAAAACATGAGTACACATATTTCAAAAAAGGTATAAACATTTCGAATCATGTTATATTTTAAAGGTAGATAGTTCTAAATTCAATATTTTATCTAATGTCCAATTAAAACCACGTCTGGTGGACTTCTCATAGGACTTAATAATTTTTGCAAAGGCATCCTCAACATGTTCAGATAAGTTTTGTTTCGTTAATTCAAGTATAGTTTTTGAAAGGAAATAGGGTGTGGCAATCTCTAATACACCCTCCTGTGTTACACGATATACAACAACTTGTACACTTGCATACCATTTCATCGATCTTTTAACTTGAATCTGGTAGTTTAATTCGTTTAAAACGTCCGAATGAATACTATTAAAAAATGTGTTAAAGTCTGTAACATTCTCCTCGTTAGAGTTGATTACAGTTTTAGTAAATATGTTTAACGCATTTTGCCTTTTAAAATGCTTAACCTTCTCAAAAAACATATCTTTTAAAGAGGATGAATTATCAATTTTGCATCTAACTCTCTGTGAAGTTTTCAAATGATATAAAAAATCGGAGTTGGGATTGAATATTTCACTACGCTGAATACATTTATCGTTTTTGGAGGACTTGTGGATCTTCATGTGTTTTAATAAGTCATACTTTCTTGAGTACGCTTCACCGCACGATTCACATTTATGTTGGGAAGGAATCTTTAAATGGGATAGTTTATGACGATTCAAAATAGCCTTTCTAGAGAATGCTTTTTGGCAGATGTCACATATAAATGGTCTTTCTTCTGAATGAATCATCAAATGTTGTTTTAAATTGCCTTTTCGTGAAAAAGATTTGCTGCAAACAGTACACAAAAAAGGTGGCTTCTGTTTCTTTAGTTCTGATGAGGAGGATTCCGCTTCATCATCTGAAACGGGTTCTACTTTAGGTTGTACTATTAATCCCATGTCTTGATCATTTAATCTTGATGAAAAATATTGATTATTCAAACTTGATACATCATCGCTTAACATAGTAGAATGTCCATCTTGAAAAGTAGCCATATTATCTTAAGTGAAAAAAGCGTCTTCACACACTCAAAGAATAGCAAACACTAATTAAAAAGTCTCGTTTCATTCAATTTTATATATAATCATAGGGGGCGCATGTTAAAAAATTATTACGATAGTGCAAATCATGTAATATGATTGGTGCAAAAATTTCAGAAAAACACGTGGCATAAAAAAGTATGTGTAGGAAGTTCACAGGAAGTGAATCAATCCAAAGGTTTTTATGTAATGTTTAAAAAGTATATGATTCATCATGTTACGTTTTTGAATTCGTCATTCTAAGGTTTTACACATTAATTTTATTATTTCAGTGAAATATATGACAAACCAATGGATTAATTCAAACTAAATTTATTAAACTGTATAAAAGAATGAGTTGAAGTGAAGCAGTAGTTTTAAAATTCATTAGAACTAGTGTAGAATCATCAAATAATTATCTATTGCAATAACAAACTATGAGTTGATTCAATTTATAATAAATGATAAATAGAAAATCTGACAAATATTTCAAACTTTCATTTAAAATCTGAAAACAAGTGAAATAATCTCTTCAATAGTTATCAATATTTACATATTAGCTATTTTCTGTTGAAAAAAGCTGATTAGACTTATCGGATGTTTGTGATAGATAGTGAGTAACGCTGATAACAGGGTTTAGGAAGTGTATTTCAGACGATTAAATGAATAGGATATGGTTCACAAGAAAAAGTATAATTTTAAAATTAGGTAAGAGGATTAATACTGGTAAAAACAATGTTTAATTCAAATCGTTTGGTAGCCTTCTAATCGATCAAAAAAAATGACTTGCCTTATTAAAGAAATATAAAAAATTAATTATTTCTTCAATTTAAACATAAATTGTATTAACTTCCCTAGTATAAGAAAGAGGAAGAGGTAGGTATTTTTAAAAATATCTAGTGTTCAAAAGTAATTGTCGGGACGCGGTCTGGATAGTGGATAGCTTATCGGTTACAAAAAATAAATTTGAATGGGAGTTCGCAGGTTCGAAACCACGGCTTTCTAAAATGATCATACATTTGTGCGTAAAATAATCAAACTCTCATACGCAAAATCGATAAAATCAGTTAAACTAAAAATAAAAATCATACACATTAAAAGAATTCGCAGAGTGAGCAGTTAAAATAGGTATTAATGAGTTATCTTAAGAAACCAACCTCTCTTTGCGCATACAGAAGGGGGAATACAATTTTTTGTTTTGAAACATCTAAAATATAAACATATAGACATAGTTTCTTGGCTCGAATAGTTAAGTCTTCAACATATCATCGAGCCAAGAGACTATTTTGCAGGTTCAAACCTTCCTCAAAACTTTTCAAAAATAAAATACTATTTTCAATAATAAATTCGCACTACCGCATACAGATGGCAGCATCAAAAATTTTTTTCAGAAAACATAAGACATTTTTATCTTCATTCAAATTCTAAGACAATTCAAAAAAAAAAAAAAAAAAAAAAAAAAAAAAAAAAAAAAAAAAAATTAAGCCCCCCTAAAAATAAGCCCCCCCTAAAAAATAAGACCCTCTAAAAAATTTAGGCTCCTCAAACTCCCTTTCGAAAATACCTGCATCTCTATGTTATAGTATGATATTTCCATTTCTATCTATGTCAATTTGAAGAAAAAAAAAATTAAGCCCCCTTAAAAATAAGCCCCACTAAAATATTTAGACCCCTCAAACTCCCTTTCGAAAACACCTAACTCACTATGTTATAGTATGATATTTCCATTCTAATACTAAATCAATTCGAAAAAAAAAATATATTAAGCCCCCTCAAAAATTAAGCCCATCGAAAAATTTAGTGTCTTCATACTTCCTCTCGAAAAGACCTATGTTATAGTATGATATTTCTATCTCTACTCAAATCGATTCGAAAAAAAAAAAAAAAAAAAAAAAAAAAGCCCCTCTCAAAAATTAAGCCCCCTCCAACATTTAACCCCTCCTACTATAGGATAAATCTCCCAACAGGTGGATTCCACCCTCCTCCTCCATCCACAAGGTGGATTCCTCCTTCCTCCTCCATCCACAAGGTGGATTCCTCCCTCCTCCTCAATCCTCCCAATCCGCAATCCGCCTTATGGCGCTGAACTGTCCTTTTTCCCCTACTTCGGTGGTCTTATACAGAAATGTTTGATAAACACGCTGATGCAGACAGTTTTCAAATCGAAGAATTATTTTAAGAGTTATTTAACGCTAAAGTTGGACAAAATCGTTCCACTAAAAAAGTTTTATAGCAGCAAAAACTATACATGGCAGTGTAATCATTTTTAGATCCTTTTATGCGTTAGAATTTGCCGGAGTGCAGATTGCATTAATTTGTTTTTTATTTTGACTCATTTTTTCAGGTTTTATTTCTATTTTAAATTCAAATTTTCAGCATTTCTAGAGATATTTTTTACAGATTTCAGAAAATTGTACTAATTTAAACTGTTGCCAACTGTATAAAAAGCGCAAGCAATAATGTTTGCTTCAAATTAAAAATTTATTTACACGTGACTATTATAAACAGGAAAAAAACTTTCAAATTAGAATTAAATAATTACATATAAAAAGCAGGAACTTATTAAAAATTACGACATAAAAAGTGTACACGTGAATTTTAAAAGAGAAAGGATATTGTAAAACAATAAATTCATTAACATGCGTTAGAAGTCTTAGGAAAAATTGCGTCATATTTACGTCACATTATAGTTATTACATAAAATGAACACAAAATAATATTGCAAAAAAGTTTAAATTTAGAAATTGCGCTAGACATTTATTTGATATTTTGAGAATTAATTTAAAATGTCTCATTTAAAAGAACTTTCTTTTCGCTTTGTTAAAAAATACCAGGAGACAAAGACTCTCTTTACTTAATTCCTTTTATATTAGCTTATTTTGAAATGTTGTTACACGTGTATACGTTATCAAGTTATTTTTATTTCGACGTTTTATTTGTGTTTTTATTAATGTTGTACGAATTTATTTGTTTTTTCGTTATTTAAAATAAAAATTATATCAATTTGTATAATTTGGCGAGTGGTTTGGCGATTTATGAAATTTGGCGAAATTGGTCGACAGGATAATCAAGTAGTACCGCAGCGGATTTGGCGTTAAAATCCCCCAATCAAAGAGAAATGAATAGAAATTCGTTTATAGGGAGATCGCCACTGTTTTTTAAATTATAATTCAATCATTCGAAATCTTTTTAAAGCCGATCAAATTAGCGTGCATCTGCAGTCTGCGGTGTCTGGACGGGGGTTGGGGAGCGTAGCTCGTAGGGGGCCGAGCCCCCTAGTATAAAGAGAAAGAAACAAAAAGTAACGAATTCAATATTCTTTCATTGGAAATTCAAAACCTAAATTGAAATTTAATATTACTTAAATATATGAGGACTCGAGTTTCAAAACTCACCTTATCCATAATTTAAAAAAATCGAGTTTTCTCTCTTAATACATCGTATTGGTGAACCTGCATTGAAGAAACACTACAAGCTGTAAAGAAACTAGTTTTATCTTGTACTAGCAGCCTTCGCCCGCTGCGCTGGTCGGCTTCTTCAAACGAAATATATCGATGTATTCGATCTTGTGTTTCATAGCAATATATAGATTTATCTCCAATGATCTTCCGCATAGCTGAAAAAATATGAACGCCATCATGGTTTTATATCTTCTAATGTCTCAGGCAAAATTTGGATTGCTAAAAAGCAAATCTTTTAGTTCATTACTTACAATGGCATACGGAAAAGATCGGAAGAACAATATGCAGCATATTAAAATCATCCCTGAAAATTAAAAAATGCAAATCTCATCAAAATTCGTTCAGTAGAACCTTCTAATAACACTAATTTTTCATAATCGGGTTCACTAGATTATAGAACATTCATCTATAATTCTATAGCAAAGGAATGTAGAACAAAATGTGTTATATTCTAAAATCTTTCTTGAAAAATTATCTAACAACCATTCCTAATGCCATCGAACTTAACTTAGTAGAACATTTTAATCTTTGAAGATTAATCTTTCCAAATAGGGTTCATTACTTAAATAATTTTAGAAGATAATTCTATGACTAAGCAACATAGAATGATACGTGTTATATACGAAATCCTTTCTTGAAAATTTATCTAACAATGCAAGTCTTCTCAAAATGCATTCAAAAGAACTCAAGTTATAAGTGGTCGGACCTAAATTGCTCTTTGTATTTTGCATATGTGGTATTTGCATATGTGGAGTAGATAATTAAATACATCTTTCATAATCGCGTTAACGTGATTGTAGAGCTTTCAGAAATGTAGCGCATGCTATACGCCGTAGACCTCTGTATTTTTTATAGAAACTCTACGCACCCTCCATACCCTCTTCCAGAAGACTTTATCCCACTTTTTTACAACTAGACCAATGAGAACTTTCCTCATAGCTCCATAACTAAAAATGTAGAATGATACGTTAAATATTGAAACAGTCCCTTGAATATTACCTCATTTTGCAACTCCAATTAAAATACGTAAGTAGAAATTTAAATAAAAGGTAATCTTTCGCAATCGGGTTCACCTAGTTTTGTAACTTTCTCTTGTAATGTGATTTTCTGCAACTTGATTTGTTGTCAAGTTTGTGCTTCAGAAAAAACAATAACCTAGAAGAAAACTTTGCTACAGAGAAATACCACCCATACAAGAAGTGCCAATCATGTAAGAAGTACAAACAATCTACAAAAGAAATCTGACTAACGGTGTTAAGCCCCATCAAAATACATACAGCAAAACTCAAATTATAAACGGGTGGAAGGAAAGACAAATTTGCATTTCATGTAAGGTACTTCGGGGGAAGACGTCACATATAAGGATGTTTTGCTTAGTAGAGCCACAATTGAAATGATAAGATAATTAAAAAATATACCTCGATGCTCTTTAATTGTTAATTCGTTTTGTACACTCATTAATTCCATTCCCAGTGTTAAAATGATTGAGAAATTTAATGATAAACAAACTCGTGTAATTGTGGCATGTTCCCCCATATGTACGGAGAAGATGCCACACAAGAAAATAAGAAAAATAAGACGAATATTTGAACATTACCAGTGATTTAACAATAAATATGTTCAAACAAATAAATCTGCAAACTGAAATCACTTTTTTCAAATTTACATTTCCAAAACTATTAATGGCACTAGCCTGCACAACATTTCATTTAGTGCAAATGATGACCATTGCAATTTTCGTGCAACCATTTCTTGTATTTGATGAACTGAATACAACCACACTTGAGGCCTTTTCTTAGCGTAAAAGTATCCTTAACATACAGAACAAATATCATCATCATCCTCATCAAACCTATCACCACTGGTATCCAGGGAAATTTCTTCACTTAGGAAGATGCGCTTACTTGTCTGTTTTACTTCTGTTTTTTGGAAGTTTCTTTTTATTTATTTTACCTTTTCTCAACCTTTTCTTTTATCTTTTACCACATATTTTTTTCTTCTTTCTGATGCAGTTAAGACCTCTATTGCCTGTTTCTTACGCGCAGACGGTTTAGGTTTTCTGACCTCAGGAATAGGACTGATTGCTTCTAGACAAGAGATCCATTTTTCAGATGTAATGGAAGCAACCGCTGGTGACAATCCACTGCCATTAGATCTGCTGTTGGAAGCAACTGCTGGTGTAGGTCCACATGATATGTTGGTGGAATCAACTGCTGGTGTAAGCATATTGTCACATGCGCCGCTTGTGGAACAAGAGCTCTATCATTAATGTAACCCCCAGATATATCAAACGCATGTTCTGGAATTACTTGTGGGTTATAGGGATAAATCCCAGTAACTGATACCCCAGAAGTGCCATTTACTATTGGGGCTGCCTTGCTCCAAGCTGTATTCAGAAAAGATCAGAATTGAAGCCCTGAGAGTTTACGATGTGGCTTGCTAAGAATCCAGATTTCTAGGGCTTGTCGCCAATATGTGATTAATGGTTTGAAAAATGATTGATCAAGTGTCTGTAAGTACTGTGCAATGCGATTTGGAAGACAGAAAATAATTAATTAATTTTTGTCTTCATTTTAGCTTATTTCAGAGCCATGTTGCGTGTCGAGTATAGGTGGAAAATGCCACACACACTTGTCTAAGTATTGCTGCAAGATTATGGCCGCTTTTGGTTGCTTTGTGTGTGTAACAGAATGTGCCACTCACTTATACTGCTAACATCTCATTTAAAATAAATCATACGTTTATAAACTTTAAATATGAGCAACAGAAAATTATAAGGGCTTCACTCACCTGGTTAAATGTTCCGAAGATCCAAAAATAACGGCGTTTAAAGGCGACAAAATAAGGTAAATTCATAATCTACGTGCACACTAAGACAAGACTCGCTACACAAGCCGGTCATTATTTGCATCTTTTGACACATAAAAGCACTAGGAACAAATTTGCGTCTTCCCCCAAATTACCTTAATTACTGTAGATGTATCTTTAATAATTGCGTTCACCTTTCTCTGTAACTTTTCTAATAGCTATATAACTATGCAACATATAATAAAATGTTATATAATAAAACCATTCCTAAAAATTTATGTAACAGTGCCATTTGGATCAAAATCTGTTCAATAGAAGTTTTTTAAAAGGCTGACCTTTAATAATCCGGGTCATTTAATTTTTTAACTTTTTTCCTTTATCTCTATAACTAAGCAACGTAGAACACTATGTCAACACAAAACCCGTTCGAGAAACATTACCTAACACATAGTGGCATATCCTATCAAAATATTATAAACAATCGGAATGAAAAGTAAATTTCCTTTTTAAATATGTAGTAAATGACGATGATAATACGATCTCCTTTAATAGAATTCGTCGTGAAGTTTTCGCTTCAGACGTAAACGATGCTTTTGACATTGTAGCTAATACACCGATTGGCGAGGTCTCCGATTACGGAAGATTAATCAGGAATCACATGAAGAACTACCCAAAGAAAGTTGAATATACTTTTATGTTAGCCGTGCGCAGGTAATAAATCAACAAAGATTGTTTCCTTACCTTACTATTATTTTATTATTTTCATTCACAATATAAACGCTTCACGCATTTCATTTAAAATATATGCCTTACGCTAATTTCATTGAAAAATAGAAAAGTAAAACAATAATAGGAAATAATGCCATCACCTTAAACAAAGAATTGTTTTTAATTTACATACGCGAAATGTAACTACTGCTACTGGCAATTTTAAAGATGCAAATTGCGAGATTTATGCACGGCTTACATAAAAGTACTCATTTTTACTTCTTATCCAGGAGCAAACGATAAATCGCCATGTATTATTTCAATTCTAATTTCTTCCATTGAGAAAAAGGGTACTTACGTATTATCTGAACCATGCGATAGATCGTCAAAAGTGGTTGACAGTTGCCACTCTTGTTTATCGTTTTCCAATTACGTTCAAAACAGTAATTTAACATTCTTAAATACATACTACATACCCTTGTTTAAAATACCAAATTGTTTAAAGTAAATAAATAAATAGAATATATAACATAAAACTACATGCTATAAACTACAACTTAAAAAAACTATAATAAACTGTCATATGGAAAAAAAAAGTAAGTGTTGCTTTTATTAGTGTAATCGTCTTGTATCTGACATGGCTCGGAGGTAAATACCAAAAAAAAAAGTCCTACAAACATTGCTTTCATTTTTTAATATTTTCGTTTTATAATGTTAATTTCTCAGCGGATAACTTCATTGTATTTTAAATAAAATCAATATATATCTTTCTTTTTTTCAAGGCGTTTGTATTTATTTATTTTTTCAAACTCATATAGCCGTTTTAACTCTTTAACCGAAGGAATTAACAAAATAATTAATTTGAATTTCTTCCGTTGCTACAGTAACGGAGGTACAATGTGAATGAATATGGATGAATCGTCAGATGTAATGTTAGATATTTCGAGGATTTGGCGCCAAATACATCGCCAAATTAGAAAAATGTGAAATATCTCACGAACGATTGGACTTAAAATAATTTCGTTAGTGTCATTCGATTCAGCATACAAACATACACTAAAATATGTTATCAGTTGAAAAAAAAAACTTTAAAAGTCAGATATTTGAGGTATTTTTTAAAAGTTCGTTCTCTATTTTACACCCCTTTAGGAGTTGAATTTTAGGCAATCCTTTCTTAGCGGCACTCTATGTCATATGATGTATTTTTACCACAATTTTCAAAATTTTAGGTTCAGTAGTTTGGACTGCGCGTTGGTTAATGCAAAATCCAGACTTTCTTTTACATATATATAGATTTCGGGTAATGTAAAATATCTTGGATTACAATGAACACCAATAGAGGCAGACATCGGTTTTTCGCAATTTCTCAAAATTTGATTTTCTGGATAAGCCGAGTTTTGAAATGTACGTCCTCATATATATTATATTTAGTTGTTCCCTGCCAGTGTGATTCTTGTTGGAACCCTTAAATATACCACATGATCGCATTATCACTTCAGAATTATAATTTACGCGCTAATAACATATACTGAACTATGAAATATATATATATAGAATAATTAAATAATCATAAAAAAATTCTAATTTTTTAGTTCACATATATATTTTCAGTTTTCCACTGAAAGTTTTAAAGCATGTAATACAGATTGCGTAACGCGGCACATATTCTGTTGAGAATTAAATATGCTTCTAGATATTGGTTATGTAATCTGATATTTTCATAAACTTCGTTTTGTAAAGTACTTTACTGAGATGCTTCATTTCTGTCCGTTATCTCATACACACTAGCAGCAGAAGACATTCATTCAGGAATGTTGAAGTATTTTATGAATTCCCTGCCTGGCCGTCTGTCTATTTGCATTGTCTAACTCTCGTAAATATATTTGTGTTGCAGTGGATCATTTATATGTTATTATGGATTAGCATAGAAATGTTCACATAAAAATGAAGATTTAACTATTATACTTCCTTTTCTTGATGCGCAAAAAACGTATTCCGTTTAATTATAGTCTATGGATAACATTATGCAGTCAATATTGGTTATGTAATGTGTTATTTTGTTAGACATCGTTTAATAAAGTGTTTTATTGTGAAGTTTCATGTCTTCCTGTTATATCAGACACGATAGTAGCAGAAGACCTCTATTCATGAATGTTGAATATTTTTATGAATTCGGGAGTGTGATAGGCAGTGTGTTCTACATTGTTCACGAGCCGATTAGATTTTGCTGTCTCCAGGAGGCTACATATTTCTGGAGGAGATTTCTGCGCATCCGGAATCGAAAAGTTGGTTGACCATTCCGAGAAATGTTTACAATCTCTTTGGGACTATGTAAACAAGTGAACTTACATTGTATGTTGCCGTAGTCGTGTTGCCTATGGGTATGTGGTTTAATAAATAGCCATAAATAGGAAGTTTAACTTATTTTTTGAATTGCCCTCGTATTATATTCATAAATAAAATATTGTACTAAATTCTAAGTCGTTATATATATATATATATATATATATATATATATATATACACTATACACACACATACACACACACACACACACATAAATATATATATGTCGTAGGCTAATTGAGAAATCCGGCTCTTTGCAAACAGCCTAGGCTCTTTGCAAAGAGCCGGCCTAATTGGAGAATCCATCTCCCTTTTTCCAATTAGCCTGATATTTTTCAGGCTTATTGCAAAGAGCCTAGAAAGCGTTAGGCTAATTGAAAAATGACCACTTATTATCCGATCAGGGTGATATTTTTAGATCACAGGCTATCAAAGCCTGAGAGCTTATGTGCCCGCCGATTCTGTATGTACGTGTGTACGTACGTACGTAAGTATGTACGTAACACGATAACTCTTGATAGAAATATCCGATTTGCTTCAATTTTTTTTTCTAGGTTCATTCTGATAAGGTGCTTCCCTGATTAGTTTTTGGGGTTCATTGGTTAAGGATAAAGGGGGGGATAGTCCCCCCTTCATTTATATAAATGGGTTTTTCATGCAGAAATATTCGATTTGCTCCAAATTTGGTATACCGGTTTATTGTGTTAAGGAGCTTCCCTGATTAGATTTGGAAGCTCATTATTTAAGTATAAAGGGGGGGCTACCCCCCTTAATTTAGATAAATCGGTTTTTCATGATGAATTATTATGATTATTATCATCATGATAATTATTATTATCATGATGGAGCTATTCCCCCCCCCCCCCCCCGCAATTTAGATAAATGGGTTTTTCATGCAGAAATATGCGATTTGCAATAAATTAGGTATACCGGTTAATTATGTTAAGCAGCTTCCCTGATTACATTTGGAAGATCATTATTATGTATAAAGGGGGGCAATTGCCTCTCCCCTTAATTTAGATAAATGCGTTTTTCCTGTAGAATTATTCGATTAGCTCAAATTTGGTATACTGGTTTATTATGGTAAGGAGATGGCTTGATTAAATTTGGAGGTTTATTAGTTAAATATAAAGGGAGGAAGGGGGGGGGGGCTAGCCCCCCCCCTAATTTAGGTAAATGGGTTTTTAATGCAAAATTATTCGATTTGCTCCAAATTTGGTATACCGGTTTATTATGTTAAGGAGCTTCCCTCTTTAGATTTGCAAGTTCATTAGTTAAGTATAAAGAGAGGAAAGGGGGGCTAGACCCCCCCCCCCTTAATTTAGATAAATGGGTTTTTCATGCAGAGTTATTCGATCTGCTCCAAATTTCGTATACCGGTTTATTATGTTAAGGACCTTCACTGATTAGATTTGGATGTTCATTAGTTAAGTATAAAGGGAGGAAAGGGGGGCTAGACGCCCCCCCCCCCTTTATTTGGATAAATGGGTTTTTCATGCAGAGTTATTCGATTTGCTCCAAATTTCGTATACCGGTTTATTATGTTAAGGAGCTGCCTTGATTAGATTTGGAGATTTATTGGTTAAGTATAAAGGAGGGACAGGGGCTAGTGTCCCCTTAATTTAGACAAATGGGTTTTTCATACAGAATTATTCGATTTGCTTCAAATTTGATATACCAGTTTATTACGATATGGCTTCCTTCATTTGATTTGAAGGTTCATTGGTTAAGTACAAAAGGGGGGAAAGGGGGACAATTGCCCCTCCCTTAATTTAGATAAATATGTTTTCATGCAGAATTATCTGATTTAGTTTAATTTTTTTTTCAACCGGATCCGAACTTGAAGGTTCCATTTGAAGTCAACCCGAAAACCGACCACAACCAGGTTTCGGATTGAGCTCAATTAGAACTTCCAGGTTCGGATCGGGTTGCCGGTGGACGGAGATTATTTTGTCTGGCTTGCATCGGGTTATAGTTCTTTGGAATATTTTTGTCGGTGAAGATTTGGTTTGGGACGGGTTTTAGGTTGACTTCGAATGGAATTTTTAGGTTCTGGTAGCGTTGCGTGTCCACGGAAACTAATTTATCTTGTTCGGATCCGGTTATGGATCTTTGGAATATTTTTGTCGGTTATCAGATTTGGTTCGGGATTTCGGTTTTTTTCAAATGGAACTCTCAAGTTTGGGTCGGGTTGCATGTAGACTGAAATTATTTTGTCTTGCTCGGATCGGGGTACGGTCTGTTGTAATTTATTTTTCGGGTTTCGGTAGGGTTATGCGTTAATAAACCTAATAAAAAGAAAAATTCCCAGTTAAACTGATGGCATTGAGCTCACAGGCTATTCACACTAATTGTATATTATACTCTTATTTCAAAGAATAATGCCCCTCGAAAAATAAATGAAGGTATTAGTCCCCGTTGCCCCCCTTTCTATTTAACCAAAGAACCTCCAAATCTAATCAGGGAAGCTACTTAACATAATAAACTGGTATACCAAATTTGAAGCAAATCAGATAATTCTGCATGAAAAATCCATTTCACTAAATTAACGGAGGGATGGGGGGTATTAGCTCCCCCATTTCTCCCTTTATGCTGAACCAATGAACTTTCAAATCTAATCAGAAAAGCCTCCTTATCAGAATGAACCTAGAAATAAAATTAAACTAAATTAGATAATTCTGCATGAAAACACATTTATCTAAATTAAGGGAGGGGCAATTGCCCCCCCTTTCCCCCCTTTTATACTTAACCAATGAATCTCCAAATCAAATGAAGGGAGCCATATCATAATAAACTGGTATATCAAATTTGAAGCAAATCGAATAATTCTGTATGAAAAAGCCATTTATCTAAATTAAAGGGACACTAGTCCCTGTCCCTCTTTTATATTTAACCAATAAATCTCCAAATCTAATCAAAGCAGCTCCTTAACATAATAAACCGGTATACGAAATTGGGAGCAAATCGAATAACTCTGCATGAAAAACCCATTTATCTAAATTAAGGGGGGTCTAGCCCCCCTTTCCTCCCTTTATACTTAAATAATGAACCTCCAAATCTAATAAGGGAAGCTTCTTAACATAATAAACCGGTATACCAAATTTGGAGCAAATCGAATAATTTTGCATTAAAAACCCATTTACCTAAATTAAGGGGGGGGGGCTAGACCCCCCCCCTTTCCTCCCTTTATACTTAACTAATGAACCTCGAAATCTAATCAAGCCATCTCCTTAACATAATAAACCAGTATACCAAATTTGAGCGAATCGAATAATTCTACATAAAAAACGCATTTATCTAAATTAAGGGGAGAGACAATTGCCCCCTTTCCCCCCTTTATACATAATAATGATCTTCCAAATGTAATCAGGGAAGCTGCTTAACATAATTAACCGGTATACCAAATTTATAGCAAATCGCATATTTCTGCATGAAAAACCAATTTATCTAAATTATGGGGGTGATAGCCCCCCCCCCTTTCCCCCTTTATACTTAAATAATGAGCTTCCAAATCTAATCAGGGAAGCTCTTTAACACAATAAACCGGTATACCAAATTTGGAGCAAATCGAATATTTCTGCATGAAAAACCCATTTATATAAATTAAGGGGGGGGGGGGACTAGCCCCTCTTTTTCCCCTTTATCCTTAACCAATGAACCCTCAAAAATAAGCAGGGAAGCACCTTATCAGGATGAATTTAGAAAATTTTTTTTGAAGCAAATCGGATATTTCTATCAAGAGTTATCGCGTTACGTACATACGTACGTACGTACGCACGTACATACAGAATCGGTTGGCACATAAGCTCTCAGGCTTTGATAGTCTATGAGCTAAAAATATCACCCTGATCGGATAATAAGTGGTCATTTTTCAATTAGCCTAACGCTTTCTAGGCTCTTTGCAATAAGCCTGAAAAATATCAGGCTAATTGGAAAAAGGGAGATGGATTCTCCAATTAGCCCGGCTCTTTGCAAAGGGCCTAGGCTGTTTGCAAAGAGCCGGATTTCTCAATTAGCCTACGACATATATATATATATATATATATATATATATATATGTGTGTATATATATATATATATATATACTATACACACACACATATATATATGTGTGTATATATATATATATATATATACCGAAGAGCCATTACATTATGACCACCTGTTTAATACGACGTAGGACTACCTTTGACACTCAAAACCACCAATACCCGACATGGTATGAAATCGACAAGTTTTTATAGGTAGTCTGGAGTATCTGATACCAAGCGCTCACCAACTTGTGAAATTCTCGCAGATTGCGAGGTAGTAGCGTGACAGCACGAATGGGGAAATTTCACCCAGGAGGAATACGTTTTCTTTTGTGTGTAACCGATAAAGTTTATCTTGAAATCCCCAAAAATCCACTCAGAATCGTTAAAATAATAGAAAATAATTTTTAATTACTGTTTTTAATAACGCAAAAGCGTAAACAAAACCACGTGATACAAAAACGCGACAGGATTGGTTGTGACGTCCTTTGCCACTAAACTGAAATGTTTACGTTTTGCGCGTATACTTTTTCCCATTGCTCTTCCTATTTGCAAGCTTGTTTCATCTGTTCCTTAAAATTTATTTAACGTTATGAACTTTAAATTTTTGAAAAAGTAAGATCTAGCTTATCTTAACATAAAATATATCGTTTATTTTTTATTTTCATTAAAATTTTGATTTGAAAATGCCGATTTCGACCAGATTTGTGAAAGAGCACACACACAATAAAAAAAGTTCATAATAATTATATGGGAGTAATTGATGGTTTGTTAATATTTTATAAACTTTACTTAACACTTTTATTAAAAACATACTACAGGGAAAAAAAATTAAATGAGCTCAAGTTGAAACAAAAGGTTGTGACATACAATATTGCAGACTATGGATAATTTTCTTAAAACTACTGCACAACTTTTTAATATCATATTTATTATAACATTAAATAATGAACAGGAAATCAATCTAATTTTTCAGATTTATTCAGTTTTCTGTTTAACAAACACAGGTCCAAGTGTGGCTTGTTTAAATAATTTAGTTTCCTTACAAAGTTTATCTTGTAGTTGTAGTTCGAGGTGTTTTTCTTTTTCTTTTTTTGCCACTAAAATTTGAATAGTTAGTTTTCCTTTTGTTAATGAGTTAAAAAATAATCTAAGAAATTACAAATAATCATATTTATAATCTGAATACCCTCTAAAACATTTTTAAATAAAATTTCATTTTAGATATGAACATTTTTAATTTTAGAAGTTACTAAAAGAAATATGGAACAAAATTATCCTTTTGACATAAATGTTTAATGGATAATTTCCACATTAAAAAAAAAGAAAATACTGACAAAACACAAGTAATATTAAAAGCTTTAAATATTCTAACTTTCTTTAAAATCAGAAAAATTTAAAATAAAGGATAATAATATAGCATTGTGTTTCTTGTAAATGCTTTGGCGCCATCTACCAGCACCAGCAATTAATATAAACAAACTTTATATTGTAATCGTACTTTTATTAAATGCATATTATCAGATTTGAAGGCATTGCAAATAAAATTAATATTTCTTATCAAATTCATTAGAAGTGAAACAGAAAACATGTATAATACAGTGGTAAGAACATATTTTAACTATCTTGCAGATAAAATTATGAAATTTAACATAATAAATTTGTAACGAACAAAAAAGCAATTTACTTTAAAAAACGATACAGATTAAAGTAATTAAAAATTTGCTGTTTTAGCGTATTACAGAATAATTCTAAATTAGCTTCTGAGTAGTAAAATAATTTGCAAGTCACAAAATTAATATAGGACAAAGAATAATATGTAAAAAATAAACCTTTCTACTCAGTAATATAAATATGTAAAATACTTTAAGAACACTAAAAAGGTGCTTCTCAGGCAAATTTACTGTACTATTTGTGCAACATGGCACTGCACAATATTTATAACACGTTGCTACTCATTTTTACACAGAAAATTTAAAAACATATAAAGAAATATGTCAAACACTTAAGCGAGCAACGTAGAACGACGGTGTTTACATGGCGAATGACGTCACAGCCGCTTTCGTCGGAGATGAAGCGTTTTCCCGCCAAAACAAAAACTGCAATTTTAAAATTAATTTAGTGAATTATTAAAGCTTCAAATATACATAAAAATGGTATCAATTTTCTTGATTTTTTGTGTTCTTCAACATAAAAGTGAAAATGAAAATCGTGAAATTTCCCCATTGGGGTTTCCAGGTGGAACCACAAATGTTCTTTTGGATTCATGCCAGGTTAATTTGGAGCTCAGGACATGAATTGAAACTCACTAATGCATCTGGAACCACTCCCTGACGATTCTACCCGGGGTGATATGGTGCATTATCCTGCTGGTAAATGCAATAACCCGCCGGAAACATTGTTGTTATTAATGGGTGCACCTGGTCTGCAACGATGTTCAGGTAGCGCACAGACGTCAGTGATTGTACTATGGGGATAATGGGTCGTAATGTGCTCCATAAATATATTGCCCACAAGATAATATAGCCGCCACAGGCTTGTCTCCGATCAACTGTGCATCTGGGAGCCAGGGTTACCGTACTAAATCTGCGAATTCGTACGCGCCCGTCGATGTGATGGACCGGAAAACGTGATTCGTTGGACAATGCAACTTTCTTCCATTATTCTATGATTCAATTCCTATGTTCATGGGTTCATTGCAAGCGCTGCTAGCGATGACGTGCTGTCAGCGCAGGAACGTGCTTAGGCCGCCGGCTGCGTAGCCCATAAGCAACAGTGCCGCGGAACTGTGTGTTGAGAAACAATGTCTATATCGCCACTGTTGTAGCTGTTGGTAATTTCGGCTGTTGCAACTCTTCGGTCACGAAGAATAATGCGTAACAATTTCCGCTCTCCTCTGGAATCAATGTGCCACGGTCGGCACACCGCTCGCCAGAGACTTGTCGTTTCACCACCCATACACCACTTTCGGTACGTATACCCAATGACTGCACGTGCACAACCCACCAAACGCGCCGTTTCGGATATCGGCGTTTCCAGCTGCCGAGTCATAATGATTTGACCATTATCAAAGTCTGCTAAATCTGCTACTTTTCACATTAAGTCACTAATCGCGCTATATTTTGAAATACAATGCTTGGGCGCTTTATATACTCCAATATCAACCGCGCACGTGCCGTGGTTTTATTTCTGAGCGAAATTATTCTCATAGATGGAGGGTGGTCATAATGTAATGGGTCTTCGGTGTATATATATATATAGTTAAAAAATTCCAATAGTTATTTCAAGCATTACCACTAACTGTAAACTTTAATTGAAGCACAAAATTAACTTAACCAAACCATGTATATATATATATATCAATTATATATATATATAGTATATATATAATCAATTTAGAAATTCGGCTTACGTAAAATTCAAGTTACGTAAAGATAGCCGAATGCATTACTTATGTAAGTCGGGAATGCCTGTATGCACCTTTTTATTGATGTTACGATTTTTCAAATACAATGAGATTGACATGTATCACTGAAATGACCTACAGCATAAAATCTCAGGATTGTAGAATAAGACCGCTCCAGAATTCTCGGAGCGTGGTGTTCCGCGTGTCCGTCCGAGGTCCCGGCCCCCGTCCCATTAGCCGAGACTCTCTAGCGGAAGCGAGGTTGAACAGAAAAAAATAAAAAATTGAAACCGGACACTGAATCTACCGGACGACAGCAGCAACTTCGAGCTCATTATTAGATGAATCATTTTAAATTCAGACATTCTGTTCCCGGAAGGATTTCTGCAACACCGTGCGAGTACATGTTGGATTTCCAGGAATATCGATTTGTTCTTCTAGATCTAGATCATTAATAAACAGAAAATATTCAATATTCCGGCTAAGGTGTTCCTCTGGCTTAACCACTGAATGCACCACTGAGTTGGCTTACAGACTAACGCTGACGGAAAATTACAAAAAAGGAATATTTTTAGAAAAAATGCACCATATACTGTCAGCTACTAAAAATTAAATATGTAGTGTTTATAGTTAATTTACCGGTATGCACATACTAATTCCATTACATAAATATCTACTGTGGACAGTTGCTTGTGGTGCATTCTAAAATTTCCATGATACTTTTAAAAATGAAATAAAAAGGATAATGAAGTTCACTACATCATGTGCTCTATAAGTTATAGAGAGCGTAGTATTTTTCGTTCATTTACACAGACACTCAAGAGAATTCGACAACAATAGTGAATATGATCTATAAGTACTTTAAGCTTTTTTTCCGCTGTGGTATGTATTTTTAACCGTTTATGTCCTAAATTAAGAATTCTTGAAAATTTCATCTTCAAAACAATTTTTCGTGAATTTTTGAAACTACAGTCGACGATTTACAAAATCATTTAATAAATTTTAGGAGGATTTTGCCAATTAAAATCAATAAATTAAATTTGAATTTATAAGGATTGTGTGCAATATTTATAACTCCACTCAAATCTTTTAATTAAAATCTTTTTTTTTTTTTTTTTTTTTTTTTTTTTTAGTATTTTGTAGAATTAAGAAATTTACATATGTACTTCTTACAACAGAAATATAGAAATATTTCCAAACAGAAATTTTTCCCCATAAAACTTTCGGCGTCAAGATCTATAACCTCCAGAAGCCCAAGCAAAATGTAGTGCATATATTTATATTTTTTTAAATATGAGTTTTTTTCAACAAATAGGCATCAAATGTGACGTTTTTAAAGAAATTAATAAATTTCGATTTTTTCAATTTTGTTTTTCAGCACATGGATGTTCACCAGGCCATAACTCGCTTTAAAGTAATAAAAAAATGTGAGAACTATGGGAAACAGTAGAATTTAATACAAAGAATATAAGTCAAGTATTAACATCTGATTTAAAATTGCAAAATAAAAATAGTTTAAACAAATTCAAATAACATAAAAACGAAAATTACCAGCAGAACTTAGAATTTCAACTTGACTCATTTATTACGTCATTTTGTAAACAAAGTAGTTGCCGTTGCCAAAATCCAAAAGCTGAATGTTCATTTTTGATTCATACATTACCAAAACCTACTGGTTTTAGATTGCTACAATGAAATTTAACGCAATAGAAGGAGAAAGCAAAACATCGATTTAAATGAATGCCAGGTCTCAGGAGGATATATTATATACAGGTTGCACGTGAGATTTCGAACATATTATCGCATATGGCATATAGGCAGCAAAAAATGTAAATGTTTTTGCCGTTTTATGTGTTTTTTATATTGACTATTTAGATATATGAATTCCTTTTATAAAAAGGAAATTTGTTAATGGTATTCTACATATGTTAATATGTATTTCACATTATATGCCTGGTGCATGAGTTTTCACCCTTTGTTACTTATAAGTTACGTCACATGCATGAGACAAACTGCCAAATTTTCTGTATAATTTAATTTGTAAAAAAAGAAAAAAAAAAGATTAAAAAAAATAATTATTTTTTTAAGTATGGGAGAGAATAGAATTTATTATAAAGAATATAAGTCAAGTATTAACACCTGATTTAAAATTGCAAAATAAAAATAGTTTAAACAAATTTAAATAACATAAAAACGAAAATTACCAGCAGAACTTAGAACTTCAACTTGACTCATTTATTACGTCATTTTGTAAACAAAGTAGTTACCGTTGAAAAAATCCAAAAGCTGAATGTTGATTTTTGATTCATACATTACCAAAACCTACTGGTTTCAGATTGCTACAATGAAATTTAACGCAATAGAAGGAGAATGCAAAACATCGATTTAAATGAATGCCAGGTCTCAGGAGGATATATTATATACAGGTTGCACGTGAGATTTCGAACATATTATCGCATATGGCATACAGGCAGCAAAAAATGTAAATGTTTTTACCGATTTATGTGTTTTTTATATTGACTATTTAGATAGAAAAGGCAGGAAATTACACAACTTTCGCAAGACCTATTGAAGTTTGCCTCAGCTTACGGAGGGGTAAACAAATTAATTCTGAAGATTTGGTACAATAGTATATTGGAGAAGAAAATCACGTATGCTGCAGCAACTTGGTTTCACCGGATAAGCAAAGCCCATGGGCTTCGTCTGATCTCATCAATACAATACCAATGCCTGTTATTAGTTTCACGTGCCTACAGAAAAACTTCGGCGGATGCCCTTTGTGTTTTAACAGGTATTCCGCCCTTGGCACTTCAACTTGAATATATAGCAACAACAGGAAGAGTCTTACGTCTTGGAATCCCGACAGGAAATCAAAAACCAATATTTTACCAACCAAAAATAAAGTCAGATCAAGTTGAACCATTTAAAGAATATTTCTTTCAAATAGATCCAGAAAATACTCCACATGTAGAAATAAACATTTATACGGATGGTTCCAAGATGGAAGATGAAACGGCATATGCCTTCTGTGTGTATCAGAGAGGAGAGTTAATCCACGAGGATCAAACTAAGTTAAGTAAAGAAAATACTGTTTTTCAGGCAGAACTCCTGGCCATAGAAGAGGCTGTGCTGTGGATTAGGAACTCCCCTCATAAAGAAGTATTAATACACTCGGACAGTCTCTCAAGTCTCTTAGCAATAGAAGATGTTTTTTCAAAAAATCTCATCGCAGTACAAATTATCAAACTACTCCAAGAAACAAGAAAAAAATAACTTCTTTAAATGGGTCCGTGGACATGTGGGGAATGTGGGGAAATAGCATGCAGATTCTTTGGCAAAAGAAGCAACCAAAGCCACATCACATGCCAAATACAAATTCTTTCCCAACCCTCCTTCTTACTTGAAGAAGCTTCTAAAATCATCTCTACACGAACAATGGCAGACTCGCTGGGACTATGGTACCACAGGACGGTACACATACGCTTTAGCCCCAAAAGTCTCGGAAAAGAGAATCCTGCTGCATAGAAATCTTTTTCTGTTTGCCACTAACCACGGCCCATTTTCTTCATATCTTTGTAAATTTGACAGAGTTCCTTCTCCATTATGTGTGTGCGGTCAGCGAGCTACATCATTGCATTATATCTTTAACTGTACCCTTACATCATATTACCATATAAGAAGATCTCCAAAAATTTCTTTGTCTCAGTGGTTCTCAGTGGTTTTGTCAAATCCATCATTTTGTCAAAAGATAATTGAATGTATGAAAGTTTTAGAAAACAACCATTATTTGTTTCAAAATGTTTTGCCATTTATAGATGATGATGAGAACGTATCTTAACAAATAGACAGATACCACCAATTCAAAATAAACTCTTAGCCACAAACAACACGATTGAACTATAATTGAACTGTTGCAAGAACAATAGACTTTTGAACTTTTGTGTGTGTATATAATTATATAATATTCATCATAATTATTCAGTATTTTACCTATTTTTTATATTCTACATTATTTTTAAAATTATGAATCTCTTTCTAATTTAGTATACATATACTTAGCTTTTATTGTATTTTTGCAGAACGCACAGCTTTGCAGAGTAATTGAGCTTTTGCCACTCCAACAAGTTTAAAAATCCTATTATCTATTATCTCATCATCTTATTAATTACAAATATCTAAATTTCTCTCGTAAACGAACAGTAAAAATTGGGCTTTCCATCGTGTATATATTGTACTTATATTGTATTTAATCTTAATATTCTCAATTGGCTTTCCTGTAGGTCCCTTCGGGCCTTTTATTTATTATTATTATTATTTTTTTTTTATTTTTTTTTTATTTATTTTTTTTTTGTGTGTGTGTGTGTGGTGACGGCGGTAGTAGATGGAAACCGCTGGTGGGGCTTGTGAGTGCTTAAGCCATTTGGTAGGCCTCCCCACCTAGCTGACCCTGATTGACTATTTAGATATATGAATTCATTTTATAAAAAGAAAATTTCTTAATGGTATTCTACATATGTTAATATGTATTTCACATTATATGCCTGGTGCATGAGTTTTCATCCTTTGTTACTTATAAGTTACGTCACATACATGAGACAAACTGCCAAATTTTCTATATAATTTAATTTGTAAAAAAAAAAAAAAAAAAAAATAGTTTGGTGTTAGAACATCTTAGTGATTTAAAAAAAAATAATTATTTTTTAACATCAAAAGAAGAGTAGCTTATTTATTCTTGATTAAATAGAGATTGATAGTTTAATTTTAAACTCAGTATAGGCGAGCTAATTTTGTGAATTTTTATGAAAGGCAGCAGATTCTGCGCAGTTTATTGAAGTTTCATTGGGATGTGGTGCGTCAAGTGCTCATTTCTAATAAAATATACTCGTTTTAGATAAATAAAAATATGTGCATTTTTTTGTATCTCAGTCTACCACTCTTTTTCGTGATGATTTTTTATAATTCTATATTAAATATTTATTAAAGTTTATGATACTACGTGAAACGTTTGCAAACCAATTAAAAGTGTTTCTTTTAAAAATCTAAGTTGAATCATGACAACTTCTTTCACAGCTTATAAATATTCTAAAGCGTATTTATGCCATAACTTAAGCTTAAGTATCTAAAACATAATTTATTTGATCGGAAACCGATTAATTCGTATTATGTGAGTTGTTCATTTGAGCAATCAGTTTCTAAAAATGCCGCTCATGTTTTTTTTTGTAAAATGTCCGCAAACATTAGTAAATATTGTTCTAGAGTTTTAGAGTGAGAAGGCAGAAAAGTTGAAGGAAGGCATGGCCATTAAACAGATCTACCGAAAATTGCCAGAGCGTAGCGACGTTGTAGCCTTCTAAACAATGTACATTATTTTAATAAACAATTAAATAAAAAAAAAAAAAACTGCTGCTTAAAAAGCGAACTGATTAACTATTTTTTATCAATGTGAAACTATTTTTTTTTTTCAAATCCTACTATTAGCTCGCACTCTCGCTATATATATCTTGTTCAAATTTTCAATAGTTAATGAAATACTTATTATTCATCCAATCAAACTCAAATAATTTTTTTTTAACTTGTAGTGGATGACACTTCATGTTAATCCAATTTTTTTTCAAATATTAATTAATTAAATTAAATTAATTAATTTTCAATAATCGAGAGAGCCCCCTTCTTAATCAAGGTATTTTAAGACCAAGAGAGCCCTCTTCTTGATCAAGGCATTTTGAGCACCACTCAAAAGGAGAGAAGAATGGGAGAAAAAAATTCTCTTATTGACCTAAGTAGGAATTGATTTAAAAATATATATTTTTTTCTTATATTACTTACCTATTTTTTTTTATTTACTTGTATTGATGACTTTTAAGTTGTGTTTAACTGTTAGTTCCTATCTATAAACACTGTTTTGACGAGGTCTATAGATGTCTATGATGGATAAAGTCGCAGTAAAGATAGAGATCCACAATACATACACAACTTCTACGTTGTATAATATTTTAACGGAGCTTCTGACTGTAAAATAGTCAATAAAACATCATCTTCATTTTAAAAGACCTATCCAATGATATGCCACTCAATAGGGTGTAATTTGTTTTCGTCTCTACTGCCATTTTAAATTTATAAAAACAAAAACTACCCTATAACCATCGGGCCTTTAAGACGAATTGATAGAGACCTCATTCATTAAAATCCATCCAGTCGTTGGGATGTTTCTAGTGTATAAAGAAATCCACATACACAGATACGCATGAAACACATAACTCTTCTTTTCAGTCAGATAAAAAATGAAGTTTTTACAAAAATAAATCTGCCATTATTTTTTCTGTTTCCTGTCACTTATGCAGAGTAACTATATTAAATTCAGGCAGACTTTCGCAGAAAAAGCGGAAAATTTCCTTTATAAAATAAGGCAATTAAAACAAATCTGCAGGAAAAATGTAATAAAACTGCACTAATTACATTTCTTTCTTTAACCCCTTAGGGACGAGCGACACGTATACGTGCCGGAAATAGGCCTAAGGATCCTCGTTTATCCTCACCAGTAAAATTTTACATTAAAATTTGCCTTATTTAATCCGAGCATTTTCCCGATTTGAATAGGCACAAACTTCTGTTTTTTAAAACCGGTAGCAAAGTAATAAACATTTCGTAAAAGGCTCCCGTCGCGAAGGGATTAAAAAAAATGTTTACAACTATTTATTTTTAAGGAAGTCTGGAATGAAAATTTTAACTTCTTGAATTATATGCATGTTTTAAGGATTTAATTTCTTAAAATGTGTCTTTGTATAAGTATTACTTTTCAGAATATTTTTTGAAAAAAAAAATATATTTTTAAAAAATATAAATCATGAACAACCTGATTTCATTCTTTTTTTATTACGATTGTGTGTAGAGAACATTTTTTCTTATTTTATCTTCAGTATTTAAACAAATGTTGCTAACAAAATTCGTAATATATATATATTTTTAAATGTAATTTAATAGATTACAACGACCATTTGGAATTTATTTCGTCCATCAAATTCCGTCGCATCCTCTTCAAAAACAGATCGCAAAGATCAAACTTCAGACGACCAAAACTTTCATTGCTAAACTCTCCATGTCCCGTTTCGAGAAGAAAAACACTTTATAAATCGAAAGTAGTTTCACCGAATCATCCACAGATTGCGACAAATTACCTTCGTTGTTCTCAATTTTTCCCGGTTAGAATCGACCGATTGTAAAACGACGTGGCTAGTGCATTGGAGTCCCTCAAAACATAGTCTTTTACTATCAATCGATTAAATATTATATTGTTTCCTTTTCCGCGTTCGTCTTTTATTATGTAATCGATTTTCATGGGCTACATAATCAGTTGAAGACCTCGATTTTCATGGATTACATAATAAATTGAACACCTCGATTTTCATGGATTACGTAATGAGTTGAAGACCTCGATTTTTGCTTTGCGTCGCTCTTTGGCTTTGGATCTTTCCATATCTGATAATTTGCGTCTACCCATTTTGTAACTTTTTCAATTTTTAACGATTTTATGCCTTTCGATTACCTATTCGAACAATTTTTAACGATTTTATGTCTTTCTATTACCTATTCAAATAAAAATTCTTCTAAAAGTAAAGAACATCGTTGAATTTTGTTAAAAAAAAAAATAAAATGCGATCATCATTTGACCCCATCCTTGACCGAAAACAACAACCATTTCCAAATGGTTAATAATAAAAAAAATAAATAAATAAATAAAATTAAATTAAATTAAAAAAAATCGGTTTTTGAAAGTGCTTTTTACTTCGGGGAATATGTTTACCATATTTTTTAAGGAAATTGAACATCTTGAATACAATTTATTAAAAACATAGCATATATATTCTGTTCAAAATTTCACACATGTATCCTGCAAAAAAGTTGAAATTTATTCATTAAAACATGACACATAAAAAAATCTACTCAAAGATAAAGGAACTTCAAGTTTCCTATACGTGCAGGTCCGAACAAATAGCACAGCACAAAAATTGTTTTACCGGGTGTGCCAAAAGTTCGATATAACTTTAAAAACTGATAAAAAGGGGAAAGAAAAAGGATAATGGAGTTCGGTTATGATAAAGGAGTTCGGTTTGCAAGAAAAGGCTCACAATGTATTAGGGTATTTTTAGCAGCAAAAAAAAAAAAAAAGTTAAAAAATTACAAGTAGATGGCGCTGACGACGCCCCGAAACACAATGAACAGGACAACAATACGCTCTATTCATTTGTTCTTCCAGTAACAAATGTTCAACCTGACCTCCAGAACATTCTACGACACAACTGTTCTCCTTTTCATTGTGTTTCGGGACGTCAGCGCCGTCTGCATGTGATCTTTTTAACTATTTAATCGATATAGCGCAACTTTTTCTGGAAAAAAATATAATTGAGGTATTAACCCATCAGCACACGCGCCCGTTTCACTTGTGAGATAAATCTCAGCCAATTTTGTCTCCCATTATATCTTTGGTAAAAGGCGTTTTAAAGACAAATCTACTGCTCTATATTGTAAAATGTATCGTTTAAGGGAAAAATCATGCTTTCTATATATATTTTCAGATATTGTAGAAGTTTTTGTAAAAATCATCTTTTTTTAAAGAAAATATTGAAATGATTTGTTTTACACCTTAAAAGATGAATTATTTCACAAAATTTATATTAATTACTTTTAATACCTATTCATCACTATATACAAGTAGCTTGTCTGTATGTTAGTTTAGACTGTATGTCTGTCTTTCCTTCTGTATGTTAGTCTAGACTGTATGTTTGTATTTCATTCTGTATATTAGTCTAGCATTAATGTTAGTCTCTCATTAAAATTATTTCAGTGTGTGTTATCCCATAAGAAATGTGCGTAACGAAGTGAAACGTTTCTACAGGCGCGGAAATTTTTAG
This sequence comes from Maratus speciosus, assembly GCA_963932465.1. Taxonomy (NCBI): domain Eukaryota; kingdom Metazoa; phylum Arthropoda; class Arachnida; order Araneae; family Salticidae; genus Maratus; species Maratus speciosus. The sequence continues at coordinate 187,178,904 of OZ010800.1, forward strand.
TCCCAAGAGGGATATTTCTCCCCTCCTAACGAAAAAAGCAAATACATTACTTCACCCACCACTTCTCCACCTTCACTTGAGAGGTACAAGGCAGCACAGAAGTGTCCTCAAAAAAGGATTCCTTTTTTCTGAAGAAAAAATGTGATTGGTGTAGATTTTATTCACACGCGTGTGCTGATGGGTTAAAGATCAGAAATCAATACATTAATCATTACCTGCGTTCAAAGTAAGCAAAATGGTTTGACGCGAATATTACATTAGCAATCTGAAACTACTAAACTATTACGTTAAATGTTTTTTAACTTTAGCATTTAATAACCTATTATGATATTATACAGCTGTTGAAGTTGTTTCTCTCCTGCTAAAATATTCATTAATTTATTCATCTTTGAAATGCGTTGAAACTCATTTCATAAATTAATCCAATTTTTAGATCGGTCACTTCTGATTTGATTGATGTTTGTACAATTATAAAACAAATTTTGTTTGAAGAGAAAAAAAATCATATTGGGCATCTTGGATTAAATCTAAATACAACATGGTTAAAAACATATACTCTGTTTGAGAATTGCAAGAAGATCTGTAGCTGAAAAATACACTTATGTCAAAAAACTAAGCGGATAATAATACAAAAAACAACGGACGCTTTTGATTTTGTACGTTTTGTCAAATACCTACGGAAATTCTTGAAGAATTCTTCCTGAACTTCTAGGATGTATAGAATATGCAGTGAAGATTTAGTGGGGAGAACAATTAGGAGGCTAATAATACATTTAATAATAAAATAATAAATGCGATAACTCACGTAACAGAAAATGATCAAAATGGTATATCACGGTAATAAATGATTATAAGAGTCTTTTTCAACGTTTGTGTCCCTTTTGCCGTTTAGCTTAGCACTCATATTTTTAAAGATATTAACGTTTTCATAAAAAATTCAAAAATTTTTTTATAGCATACATATTTTTGAACCAACTATATCACAATTTTGTGAAAACCTGACAAAGAACAGTCGAAGCAGTATAATGCAACTAAAACATGAATATATTGAATATTGTATGATATGGATATTTGTATGAAATAATTTTTAACTGCGCATGTGTGGAAGATATCAAAATTACTATTTCATGTTTTGGTAGCCAGTTATTTAGGACCAGGTATATTTTTATCCACATTCAATATAAAAATGTCATCAAACAAGAACTATCACGTTGATATCCATATGCATGAAATGATGTAATAGATAGATGTATCAACTATATCAAATGAATAGAAAATAGTCAATATATGTTCACAATCTGTCTTGATTTCTTGTAGGATGTACGTATAAATGATGTTTCGATATTTTCAGACACAGAACTTTAACCTTAGTGGACTAATATCATATCTACTTTGTCAATATATTTTTTTTTATTTTCCTATTATTGCAGTGTATGTGTGTTCTTTATAGAAAGTTTATTGTATTGTCGAAGTTCGCGTATGAAAGTTTAAGCTAGAAAACAGGAATTCTGCTTTTTCAGAATTTAGTGTCGCCCCCGATGAAAAAAAATATATGTATATATAAATAGTATAAAAAAATATTTCAATTTTAAGACTTAACAACACACATTTATTTTATGTAAAATGACGTCATTCGCAATCGCTTAAGAATTTCACATTTATGATCCGCTCTTAAACATCTAGAGTAAAGCATGCATAGGATGTCACTATTGCTAAATAGTATACAAATGCAGCAAAAAGATGCCGTTATTAAAGCAACTCAACAAAAAAGGCTAACTAAAAATTCATAGGCCTTCATTTGTTTGTAAATATAGTTTATAACAGCTCCATGTTTTAACAGAAATTATTTGTTTATATTTTTTCAAAATAGCACATATTTTAATTACATTTTCTTTCGGTTGTTATGAGAAAATGGCAATAAAAAGATATAATTGCTATTTTTCGTTTTTTTTTTCAACTATTTTCCCTTTACTTTCTATTGAAATGGAGTACTTGAGTTGCCAAAATTAAACAAATGGTGCTAAAAACTACAAAAAAATTAATATTTCAAAAATAAATGGAGATAAAGATTTCAAACAAATTGCATTTAAAAGTCCTTTTTTTTTCTAATACGACGGTATGAAAATTGAAAATGTGCGATGCTTAGAAATTTTAAAAAAAATGCTATAGCGCATTTAATCGTACAACGAAACATCTGATTTGTTTATAGCAGGCTTCCGTATGGTGACGTTATTTTTTGAAGACACAAAATAAGCTGGGAGAAAGAAATTGCATACCGTGCCAGTGGCTAAAAATAAATGTTTAAATACCGAGGCAGCGCATGAGTTACAAACTGCATAGGTTATCAAATCTACTCCCTCAGACTCGTTCTGTCATTCTCCCTGTAAATTTGTTTAAATATGAGAAATTTCGATAAACCGATTTTCTTTCAATTTTGTGTTTGTATTAACGAAAATTCATTAAAATTCATTTTTTCGTTAATGCTGTAAACTTTTCTATTTTACCTAGCGAATTCCAATTCAATATCCGCTTTTAAATTGTCCATGATAAACAACATGTTAACCGTTCATTCACAGACATTTTAAACATTTGCATGATGTGATTATATTTTTGATAAAGATGTTTTTAAACAAGAATTTGAAGGAAGCGTAATTTTATTTTATAAAACGTTTTTCTTGTATTCACTACAATACGTTTATTATATTGCACTTTAATTAAATTTTGTGTAGGAATTCTGAAATTTATTATTATGTTTCCCATTCACTTGGTTATCATATTTAATGTATGCCTTTCAATTTAAATTTTTTGAGAGTGGAACAAAGAGTATAATATTATCAGATATAGAAAAAAAAATAAAACAACAACAATAGAATATAATTATGAAAAGCAGTTTACATCTTTGTAAAGCGAACAATATCTTTTTTTTTTTTTTTTTGGTTAAACAGGAAATTATGTTTCTAGAGAAAAAAGATTATTGTCATAAAAATAAAAAAAATACATGCCTGATTCACTGATATTCAGTACAATAAAAAAATGAAACTTTTTTTTTTTATCTTTTTGAATAGAACTTGTGTTAGATTTTTTTTTCTTTTATGTAGAATGATTTTTTTTTTTTTTACAATTTAAAAGATTATGCTACACTGAAAGATGAGTAACCTTATATTTTCAGCGAGCTGGAAAGATGAACCATTTTTTCTGCAAGATAAATAAATAAAAAAACGCATTTTTCTTTTAATCATCTCATTTAAAATACTGATACTCAGCTAAATAAAGGAAATTCTTTTATTATTTATTCACTCTTTCAAGTAAAAAAATTAGAATACACACAAACATACACACACACACACACACATTTATATATATATATATATTATAGTTATAAATAGCATTTTGCTGCTTCTTTTAATTGATACATGAAGAATACCTTAAAGAAATAAAGAATAATTGTATTTTGTATTGAATAAATGTTATAGCATCATAAAGAAGTATGAAACATAATACTTGTACTAAACAGTATGTTGAATAATCAGCTCAATGTTAATACAAAAATTTAAACTGCAAGGTTCAGAAAGTAATAATCATGAAGATTCTTATATATTTGCAATGTTATATAAATATAATTGAGATTGCATAAAACATTTTTAAGACTACCTAAAGAAACTTGCATATTACATGCTAATTCTGAATCACCCTAAAACAGATATGTTAGCGTTTTTTGAAGTCATTAACAGAGAATTAATGTTTCAAGTGCTGGTAACAATATTCACGATTTCCATAACAATAAAGCAATATTAAGTGTTATCTGGGTATGATGCGAAAAACATTTCCTTTTATAAGGTCGCTGGAGAATGTAAAACAATTGAACGACTTTAATGCAATGTGCTAAAACTGTCAATCACATTATAATAATTAGAAAATATTATCAAAAGTAAATAAAGCAATTTGGTAAAAAAAGAAAGAAAGCGCATCGAAAATTATAAAGTATATGACAGCACCAAATTTAAGTATTAGCACCAAATTAGATGGTATGCAATATTTCACAGAATTCATACAGGAAAATTACAAAACATCAATTTAAATATATCCTATATTAAATTCAATTATAACCGAAACACTAAACTATTGATACAGAAATGCAACACGGATGTAAGATGATGATAAAAATTTATGAAACAAAAGCGACTGCTGGATACCTAATAGTCAGTCATCAGGACATCACATGTCGCAAACAACCCGTTATTTCATATAATAGACCAGCAAATTTAGTAAGATAGGTCTATCACTGCCGATATAATGCATTGTAATAATAAAACATAAGAAAAAAAAGGAAAACCAGAGAAATAAACAAAGTTCATACTCATATACCAGTAATAAAATTGGAGGTGCCCTAAATATGCAAGATCTCATGCTTCTGGACTATGCACATATCAAATGTGCAATAGTCTGAAGAATTCATAAATGTGGTAAATGAAATGTACTGTATAAATCTCTAAAAAATAGCAGTTAACCAATAATAATCTTTAAGTTTATGTATGTATGCATGTATGTATATATATAACAATTAAACAAAGAAATTTGTCTTATCTTTTCTTAAACATGATTTTTAACTGCTGCTTTAATGTGTAATTGAATGAAATGTACCAAATTTAAATCCTGATTCATATACAATGTACTCTAATTGAGTCCTTAAAAATAAATTTATTCTGCTACGTAAAATGTCGTTAAGTTTCTTCTCAAAGAATATAGTTTCCATTAGCAAATTTTAAACACTAATGATTTCGAAGATCTTAAACAGTTAAATTGCCTGTTATTTTTGTTTTAATGGCATCTGAAAACAAGCTAAGTTCCAATCACTAAATAAAAATAAAACAGACCTTGTTTATTCTTTTCTGACTTTTTATTATTTGCTTTGTTTTGTATTAAGTAACTTTCAAAGGGTCATTTTAAAATTTCAGATAAAATTGTAAAAAAGTTTGGGACATAGTCCTTAGAATGATATTTAATACATAAAAAGAAAACTATGTGTGATTAAATATTCCGATATAAATTTTAATTGTACGAAAGACATTTAAATAATTGCGTGGAAACAATATATATATACATATAATGTTTTGAAAAGTGTAAAGAAAATCAGTTTACTGCACCACTCAAAAAGCAGCTCTTATCCCATCTTTTTACCAGAACACTGGAATGTCACCAATGAAAATGGATTGTGGAACGAAAATTCAAGCTATTTGATACTAGCCTTCCCGGGAACTTAGGCCTATAGAGCTCCACCTGAAATAATGGCGGATGTAGCGAGTGAAGTCCTTTTTCATCTACGATGTATCAATTTTTGCAAATCTTCGCAGGTTGAGGTGGGGTATGGCATCTTACATGTTCATATTCCGTTAATTCTGTGTTATTATAAATTATAAATTTAAAATTTGATTGATTTTGGTTATATAGTAGTTGCTTATGTTTCAATTTATCTCCATTAAGTTACATTAAGGGGTCTCAGGACTCTTAAAACTTTAAAATTTTCGAAATTTTAATTTTCTTAGATGTAAAACTCCTATCTTTTCTGAACATTTTGATATAATTGTTTCCTTTAAATTCCTATTAGAACTGAAGTTATGGCTTTTACATTTATACACGTTCAATAGCTGAAGCGTCGTTTCGGAAACTTTGAAGCCATTTTTCTCCAAATGACATTTTTGGGCATAACGCGCACGATATCTCAAAAAGTTATGAATATTTTTTCATGGAATTTTCAAAACATATGTTTCATGTTAGTCTGTATAAACTGAACCTAAAATTTCCTTTTTATTGTTCAAAACAATATTTTTTTAGGTGAATATACTTATGAAATATTCTTAATTTTGCATTAGCTAAATACAACTTTGTATTAAAAATATAAAAAAAGCTTTATACACAAATTTATTTAGTTCAGGGTAATTATTAAAATCTGAAGTATAAGTAGGTACTAAACTTTTCATTCTAGTCGCAACACTTATTTTGTAATCGTGCGCGTAGACTGTTATGCCGATTTTTTGCTCGAAAAATGTCTAACAGTTTGGAGCCCCCTGTAAATGCTAATTCTGCATATTATAATTTTTTAAATACATGAAATGAAAGAACATACTTATATGTCTTATTCCAATTAAAATTGTGTCTTAAAATTAAATACATTTTAAGATATTAAATGTTGAAAATGGTCTTTTTTTTTACATTTTTTTCCAATTTTAAGAGTCCTGAGACCCCTTATATAATATCCATAACATTTCGAATTATTAATTTAAAAATATTGTTGTTTTAATTGTTTTGGCTTGAATTTCATACACAAATGCAGTACGCGGGTTAGCCATACCTTGTGGAACCTGTGAGGATATATTATATGTATTTACTACTTCATTGCTTCTTCCACCTTCCAAAGAGCTAGGAGTTGTGTTTATTTCTAAAGTTGTATTTATTGTTTACGTTTCAAATGTTTAATGCTAAGTAATTTTGCTTTCTTATTTTTGAACTCTCTTTTCATCGAATTCTTCGTTATAAAAATTGATATTTTTGGGCTAAAAACTATATATATATATATACATGGTGATTCATAAAAGATGGGCAGAACTTTAAGGGGTTATAGTACACTTAAAGACAAATAATATTAAATAGGAGACTAAGGCTTCCAGACGTATTCCCAAGGAGATAGGGGGCATTAAAGTTTAGGGTCCGAAATTTCAAATGATTATAAAACATGGAAAAATTGGTCGATTCGTTTGTGGTTTTTGCAAAAAAATTTCTTTATGCCAGTATTTTCTTGAAATAAAATTTTAAAGTTCAAATTCAAAAAATGCCGATAGAGGGCGCTTTAGACTTTGGAGTAACAAACAACTATTTTTTAACGTTATTTTTTGTATTTCTTTAAATGATTTCGAAAGCTTAGACTTAAACTTAAATTTTGATCTAAAATTCGGAGTCCTAACGAGTAGTTAAGTAGCATAAACTGAAATTTGAAATTTGAAACCCTTCTCCCTCCAGAACAAAAATCAGTTATTCCCGATCTTTGTGTCGTAGATTAGGCTCTAACTACTGCCGCGTTTTGCTAAAATTATTCTTTATGTCAGTATTTTCTTGAAAATAAATTTTAAAGAAAATTTTCAAAAAATTCCGATAGAGGGCGCTTTAGACTTTGGAGTAACGAACAACTATTTCATACCGTTATTTTTTGTGTCTCATTAAATGCTTTCTAAAGCTTAGACTTAAACATAAATTTTCAGCTCAAAATCTGAATCGCTGAGCGTGGTTCAGTAGCGAGGGGAGGGGGTTCAAATTTCAACTTCTGAACATAGTTCAGTTTGCACTACTTAACCATGCCCAACGATTCTGTGCTGTGATACGAGGCAAAAATACAACTTTCGTCAAGGACTGCATAGTCGGAATTCACTCATAAAGGCACTGGCACAGTTGGAAACGTCGCTCATGCAAACGTTAAAGCTCCATTCCTGACGCTAGTCACCGGGTGAAGAAGGAAACAGAAAGTATACAAATGTCAAATGGGGAAGAAGAAGAACACGTATGCAAAATTTCGACACGATTCAGGCATAAAAACCACTGAACGGTGAGTCAAGTGTAAGTCGCTGTAGTAATGAATCGGAAGATGGTGCCCTTCACGAATAAGGAAAAGGCTGAGATGCATTTAATTTACGGAGCGGCAGATGGAAATGGTGCAGAGGCACAACGAATGTACGGAGAGCGATTTCCCAACAGGCGGTTGCCTAACCGCAAAACTTTCGAGCGCTTGCACAGACAGTTGTGTGAGACGGGATCATTTCTCGCTTCCCGGTCGAATGCAGGTCGTGCAAAAAAGGACGAATCAGTAGTTGTTGCAGAAGCCATTCTGGATGTAGTAGCGGCGCAGCCAAGTACAAGTACACGAACAGTGGCTAGGCAGGTGGATACCTCACAGTCCTTGACTTGGAGGGTACTGAAGGATGAACATTTGCTCCCGTTTCATGTGCAACGAGTCCAGAAACTGTCTCCAGGGGATTATCCAAATCGTATTGAATTCGCCCGCTGGTTTCTGCAACAGAACGCGCTAAATCCACATTTTGGACGAACTGTGCTTTTCACCGATGAATGTACCTTCACACGTGAAGGTACATTTAACACACACAATGCACATGTATGGGCGGATGTCAATACACATGCTACGTATCCACATGCTCATCAGAGACGCTTTTCCATCAATGTTTGGGCAGGAATCCTCGGAGACCACCTAATCGGACCGTACCTTCTTCCTGAACGCCTCAACGGTAAAACATACCTCACATTTCTGCAACATGTGCTGTCAGACCTGTTAAACGTTGTTCCTCCACGCATCCGGCGGGTCATGTGGTTCCAGCACGATGGAGCGCCAGCCCATTACGTACGAGACGTCCGCAACTATCTGGACATCACATTTCCGAACAGATCAGGGTTCGATTTAACCGGTATCGCATCGCAATTTGCGATTCAAATTTAACTAAAATGCGATCCAAGAAATGCATTAAATCGCAATCATTGCGATGCATATTTCCCGCAGCTATTTTCGTAAAAGGGCCGCGAAAAAATAGCGTATTTCGTCAAAGCATCGCGAAATAAAAAGCGAATTTCGTCAAAAAATCGCGGAAATAAGCGCAAATTTCATGAAAATATCGCTGAAATAAGCGCAAATTTCATCAAAATATTGCGAAAAACGCGAGTTTCGTAAAAGGGCCGCGACAAATTAGCGTATTTCGTTAAAAGATCGCGAAAAAATAGCGAATTTCGTCAAAAAATCGCGGAAAAAAGCCGAATTTTGTCAAAGGATCGCGAAAAAAGCGCAAATTTCACCAAAAAATCGCGGAAAAAAGCCGATTTTCGTCAAAGGATCGCGAAAAAATAGTTGTTTTTCATCAAAGGATCCCCAAAAATAGCAAATGTCGTCAAAAAATAACGTAAAAAAGCCGATTTTCCTCAAAGAATCGCGAAAAAAGCACAAATTTCGTGAAAATATAGCGGAGAAAACGCTATTTTCGTAAAAGGGCTGAGACAAAATAGTGTATTTCGACAAAAGATTGCGAAAAAATAGCAAATTTCGTCAAAAAATCGCGGAATAAAGCCGAATTTTGTCAAAGTATCGCGGAAAAAACACGATTTTCGTGACAGACTCGCGAAAAAATAGCAAATTTCAACAAAAGGATCGCGAAAAAACGCGAATTTCGTCAAAGTAACGCGGAAAAAACGTGAATTTAGTCAAAACACCAAAAAAGATGTGCAAACTAAACTTATAGGTAGAAAATTCATAAAATGGGATTTAATTTCTTTTTTATGAGATTCTTCAAAATACAGCATGATTTCAGTGTACTTTGATAATATTTATATTCATAAGGTGGACCAGTAAAAATCACCCCCCCCCCCCCTCGTTCTTACTGCATTGAAATGTCTCCCGCCTTCAGAACATTTAAGATTTGATGCTTATTAGTGATTTAGATATAAATTTCCCTTCCAAGGAAAATGTCTGATTCCAACACAGATCTATGCTGACAAATAATTTAATGGGAAGTATAATAATGAAAGCACCCATTCATTCAACGAAAAGTACACCTTTACTTAACATAAGTGTTCTTTTTTTCAGCAAAAATATCTTTTTCAATAAACCCGCCTTGCCTCTTTTTAAAAGAATGCGAACATTAGTGATACTTGTTAGTGGAACTTGGTATCTTCTACTCTCAAATAAACATCATTTTAAATTAAAATTGTATCTTGCATTTTTACTTTTAAAAAAGTAAAGAAAATTTCTCTTAATATTTTTAAAAAATATCTTATTTGAGTGCAAATAATGCTGGTTTTAATTCATTATTTAATTATTGTTAAAACAATAATTAATGCATTTCATTTATCTTAATAAACAACTTTCATTTATTCCTTTAAAATATAAATTATTATTGATGGGGACCCGCTTTTGTAAAAAAGGGACCCAGATTTTTGGAAATCCTGGGTCCCGGGGACCCAGGTTTTTTCAAGCACAGCGGCATCACTGCTTAAAGTTAAAATTTAAAGGTGTTTTTACACGACATACGTTGTGTTTTCACCCTCCCCAAGTGTTTATTTACAATGGAAGTACAGCGAGGAAGTACGCTTTTATAAAAAAAAATTTGTTGTAAATTTTCAAGATTTAAAAGTTACGTTAGCTATTTTTTACTTGCTATACAAAAGTGTCTAACTGCTATTCAAAACTGACTTTGTATAGCAGTTACTGCTATGCAACTTTCTTTTTCTAAATCGACCCCTGGAACAGATGGATTGGTCGAGGTGGTCCTGTTGCTTGGCCTGCTCGCTCGCCAGATCTTTCACCCCTCGATTTCTTTTTTTGGGGACGATTGAAGGCTCTTATGTATGAGACACCCATTGAATCCCCCGAGGAACTGGTCGCCAGACTTTCCGCCGCTGTAGGGGAAGTGCTCGAAAAGCCTGATGTTTTCGCGAATGTTCGCCGTTCCATTCTTCGCCGTTGTTCTGCGTGCATAACCTCTGGTGGTCACAATTTTGAACATTTATTGTAATTACATGTTAATAAATATGCTTTGGTAACATAATCCTAATTTGTGTCTTTTTACCTCGTATCACAGCACACAATGTGTGGACATGGTAAACTGAACTGTGCTCAGGAGTAGAAATTTCAAACCCCTCTCCCCAGAAACTTAACCACGTCTAACGATTCAGATTTTGGGCTGAAAATTTAAGTCTAAGCTTTAGAAAGCATTTAATGAGACACAAAAAATAACGGTATAAAATAGTCAAGAAAATACTGACATAAAGAATAATTTTAGCAAAACGCGGCAGTAGTTAGAGCCTAATCTACGACACAAAGATCGGGAATAACTGATTTTTGTTCTGGGTGGAGAAGGGTTTCAAATTTCAAATTTCAGTTCACGCTACTTAACTACTCGTTAGGACTCAGATTTTTAGATCAAAATTTAAGTTTAAGTCTAAGCTTTCGAAATCATTTAAAGAAATACAAAAAATAACGTTAAAAAATAGTTGTTTGTTACTCCAAAGTCTAAAGCGCCCCCTATCGGCATTTTTTGAAATTGAACTTTAAAATTTTATTTCAAGAAAATACTGGCATAAAGAAAATTTTTTGCAAAAACCGCAAACGAATCGACCAATTTTTCCATGTTTTATAATCATTTGAAATTTAGGACCCTAAACTTTAATGCCCCCTATCTCCTTGGGAATACGTTTGGGACCCTTAGTCTCCTATTTAATATTATTTGTCTTTAAGTGTACTATAACCCCTTAAAGTTCTGCCCATCTTTTATGAATCACCCTGTATATACCGCGTGTCCCAAAATTTACTGATGATTTTAAAATTCAATAACTTGGAAACGGTGACAGGTATGAAGAAACTTCTTGCAGGAGTGTTATGTAAGATGTCAGGCGTTTTTGTGCTGCAATTCTCAGTTTTAGTTTCAAAGATCATCGATAGATGGCGCCGCAAGCAATAACCGCTGAATTCAGGCCCGATTTTTCGGCCTATTTCTTCTTCCATGCGAAAAGGGGAGATTAAAATAAATCCCAAGTACCAAAAATCGTGTATGGATTGTGCGCCTGTTGCTCACAGTGCCATTTATTGCTTAAAATTCGAACTAAAATTAAGAATCACATTACAAAAACTCCTGACATCACACATAACCCTCCTGCAAGAATTTATTTAATAACTGTCACCGTTTGGAAGTTATTGAATTTTAAAATCCATCATTCATTTTTGGGACACCCGGTATATAAACCATTGTAAAATATTACAAATTGCCAAACAAATTGTGAATGCGTAAATAATAAAGGAACTTATTCAAATTAAATATATATATATAAATCACCGTATAATCCTATAAAATAGATCCCCTTAACAAATGCCAAATTGATTTGAAAAGATAGTGATCATAGGTAAAATGGAAATTTGTGGGAAAAAGGGCAAATTCGCCAGGTCCTAATTACCTTCATTACCTGAAATAAAATATGCGTTTTCATCTACGCATTAGCCATAAAAATCTAAAAAATGCAAAATTAGGACTACCGCACACAGTGAATTCAGAAATTAAAACGTTATAAAACACTTAATAATAAATATCGATTGTATATACATATATTAAAAGGAAATATATATTTGTTAAACTGTCGTGTTTTAGATAATATATATATATATATATATATATATATATATATGTGTTGTTTATTTTTTTACGAAAATAAATGTATGTATCCAGTTGAGCAAATATTAACTGTAATATGAAGTAAAATTTTTGTACGAGGTGTACAATAAATAATATTTTAACTGAACAAAAAATGTTATTTTAATTCCATTATTTTTTTTATTTATTATTATTATTATTATTATTATTATTTTTTTTTTTTTTTTATATAGGCGTATGTATTTTTTATTTTTTAGTAAATTCAATAAGATGTAATTTTCGATTTGGATATTTAAAGCTTGAAGAAATTAAAAAAAAAAAAAAAAAAAAAATCACAGATTCACATATTATTCAGGTACCCTTTTCGAAAATTAATATTTCCTGCAATAAAAAAGAAGGATCAGAGAAAAAGTGGCGATCTCAAAAAGGCTATATAGTTGTGGGTACAAATGTGCATTAATTTTTTCGATCTTGAGATTCGTTATATCGCTGGCGAAAATGCACAGCTTGTGCTGGAGACTGTATATTACGTGATAGCTTTGTATTATGAACAATAGGTAAATTATATATTTTATAACTATATTATTAAAATTATGTTTTAGAATATATTTTATTTACGAAAAGGAAGTTTTTTGTTTTATTTTTTTCTATACTTAAATGACAAATTGGTTTAAAAATAAAGTCTTTTTTTAATATAGTAATATATATTCCTGATTGATTAAATGATTAGTTAAACGGTTAATATTTTATTGTTCAATAAAACCTTATCACAACTTCTGTATATTCTGCATTTTAAATATTTAACGGGACGACCATCCGCTTACTTCGATATCTACTGGAAAAGCAGATGCAGTCTTAGTATTATTTCCATGGTAACCCATTGTATACTTCGTAACACATCACTTCGATCAGACTTTTGTTTCACAAAATGCACTGCGCTTTGTGTGTATCCATTGATGTAAATGCGATAAACGATTCATAGATAAAAGTATTTGTATTTTTTATATTGTAGTATTTTTTTTTTTCATTTTCTATATTGAATATAAGCTTGAAAAATGTAAATTTCATTTGATGACATTTCTCAAATATTCTTTAACTTTTTCTTAAATGCATCAAACATTCAACTTTACATTATAAAAATAACATTTTATAATATTATTCAATTTTACAAACGCGTAAGAAATGTAACAAAAAAAAATAATAACTTTTTTTTTTAAATAAAAGGATATCGTTTATCCATTTTATACAGTAGTACTAGAAATATGATTAGATATCTAATCTTAGGAATTACATTTTACTTAAATATAGGAATTTATGGTTCTTTGGATAGATTATCTCTAGAATAGGGAAAACGGACAAGTAAAGACCCTATATATATGAAAGTAATATATTTCATCCGGTTTAAAATTCTAATACTATTCATAGCAAACATGTTTTTAAAAAAATATTTTACATTAAAAAATAAATTACTACTGCTAAAAAAACTACAACATTACACAAATTTTTATTGTCTTATTATCTTATTTCAATTTTTAGTATCGTTACGCTTTTACATTTATAGCCTGTGAGATAAAAAGGTTGTATTTCATTTTTTCCTGCTTTCCCGACAATCCTTCTGAATATATATGATTCTTGTAGTATAAAAAATAAACAATTAAAAGATGAAAAGTAATTCGATTACGATTTAACTGTGTGTATTTTGTTGACTAATCTTTTTCTGTATTTATATGACTTCATAAAAAATTATTTTATTTCATAATTTATCCAGACTATAACATTATCTTACTTTAATGCTGTAGAAGAATGTGTAGCGTGAAAAAAAATCATTCTGCCAAAAATACACTATATATTCTCTATTTCCTTGCCAGAAATCAATTTTTATGATATTTATTACAGTGCCCAGCACATGGAATAAAAGATAAATCTAATAAAATGGAAATGAATAAACTCAAGCGTAAAATGAATTTATCCCCCTTTGCATATTTATGATGTGTTAAGGTAAAATATGATTAGATACATAAACTTTTGAGATTAATCTCTACCTTAATATAGGAAGAAATACGAATTTTCTGAACAAGTTAAGCGAGTTCTATGATTCAAGTTTACTGATAGTAACGTATTTGCCTTACTTTAATAACTTTCTTCCTGAAAATTGTATTAGACAATGAAAGCAGAGAATGAAAGTTGCAATCTAATTTGATAACGTTAAGAAATATCATATATTTTCAAAGATAAAAGGAATTTTTATAAAAGATATTCCAATTTAAGTCCTTGTTCTTTTAGAATTTATTATCTCTTTAATCTCATGTTTTATATTTGGACATAAATTATTTTAATAGCTCTTATTATATTTTTATTGAACAATTTTTTTTTTTTAAACATTATGAAAAGTGTAAAGACACATAAATATGCCAATGTCCTTGAATCTAAAATCTTATGAATTGCATAAAAATAATGTATAACGAAACATCCTAATTCTTTTCAAAAAGCAAAAAAAATCACATTTATTTTTTTTTTCTTAAAAACTACTTTCCAGTGCAATACACACATAGCTCATCGTAAAATTCCCACATAACTTAATAAGTTGGGACACTTCTGATCATGTGCATCGATCTCAATTTTGAAGGATATTTTAATTTTCATCTAATTCCCCAATTTCCGTTATTAGCCCAAGGTATTGTATTTCTTTTTCACAGCAATTAAACAGTCGTCTCTAGAAAATAACTTTCCGTTACAGAAGTCAAATGTTAAATAAAGCAGATGTATGATTGTAGTATTAAATACTGATAATCTCTACTTTTTAAACTTCTAAGAATCGTATTGTCAATTTTTATACCATCGTATAAGAAATGTAATTTTAAATGCAATTTGTTTGAAAATTGCATCACAATTTATTTTTCAGGTATTAATTTTTTGTAGTTTTTAGCGCCGTGTTTTTCATGGTCGAAACTGAAGTACTCCATTTCTGTAGAAATTAAAGGAAATATAGTTGGAAAATAGTAGATTACTATATCTTTTGGTTGCCCTTTACCCATAACAACTGAAAAAAATTGTAAGTAAAATACGTGCTAAGATAGGGAAAAAATATGTTTTCTAATAAAACATGCATCAATTATAAACTATATTTAATTTTATGTATCCATTTTTAATGTTACAAAGAATGTTCTTTGTCGAGTTTCTTTGAATGACCACATCGGTTTTTTGATGAATTTGTGTATTAGTCTGCGATAGTGTCGTCATATGAATAATGCTCTGTACCTGTTGTTTAAGACTGTATCGTAAATATGGATTTCTAGAGCGGATGCGAAATATTATATAAAATAAAAGCATGTATTTTATGTCTTCAAATCGAATTATGCTTTGTACTGTATATTTTCATTTTCATTCTTTTCATCGGGGCGATAATAAATTATGAAAAAAGAAGAATTCCTGTTTTCTAGTTTTTATATAATGTTGTCTTTTACTTCTTACAGCCCATATATATTCTGAATGTAAACCATTGAGGATTTTCAGTATCCACTATTATTTGAAAAAATATAGTCTGGAATCAGGTTTCGCTTTCTACAGATTGTTCATGATGCATGGTCAGCATTTTCTAAATGGCAATGCAAGCCTGTATAATTAGCATTGAGTGTTGTTGTATAGTACATGTATCAAACGCAAAGAGGAGCGAAAAATGAATGAAATCCAGAGTTCTTTTTGAAAAAAAATTATTATGAAATATCACAAAAAATATTCGAACGTTTATGATCAGCAGAGTCTAATTTATTTTTGATGGCGACATCGAAGAGAACATTAAAGTTAGCAAACTAATTTCTGGAAAATAGCAGGCTGATGTGACACTAAAGTCCACCGTGTCCATTTCTTTATGTTTTTGTATAACTGAATCAGAATGGTAATTGCAAAATACCTTATAAAATACTTAATTCAATCGTGGCCTATTGCACGATCAGAAACACCGGAACGATTGCTTAAAACTGCTGTGAATTTTAACTTCATTCTCACATAAATATTGGATGAAACTTTAGGTTTAGATTTATGTCCTTGTCGGTGTTTTAATACTCAACAGAAAAAAAATTCGTCTTCGCATTCGAAATAATTAATCATTGACTTTGAGCATGCAGGTTCAGAAGTATTCTCTGTGGATAAATCGATGATCGGAGGTTTCATTTGAAATTTTTGGTCAGTTTTATCTTATTTTTTCATAGAAGCGTATTCCTTCGAACATTCGTTTTTACATTCATCAGTGTTCACACATGTATAGTCGTGGAAAAAAAAGTAAACAACCCTAATAACTCTGAAAATGATTATAATAGAAGAAAGTTATAGACACCAAAAGATTGGGAATAAAGTCTACATTTAAATGATGCATATAAAATTTGCTTAGGGGACCATCTACAAATCGAAATCAGACCAAATTCTGTTTTTTTTTCTTCAATGAAAACACACAATTTTGACACACTATTTTAAATCATACTCCATACTATATGAAGAAAAGAAATTTCAAGTTGTTTGGATGATAAGTTTTTGAAATATAATCATTCAAAATTCAGAACTTCGACTGTTAAATTACATTTTGATATAAACCACCGTACATTATGATATGATAACATTTGAGCATCGTACAATTTGATCTAGTGAAATTATAATCTTACTTAATAATTAGTTGTATGATTATAATTCTAAAAAACCCAAACATAAATACAATGAATTTGTAATTAAAAAATATATAATATGAATTATGAAATATGAATTCAAAATTTAAAAAATATATATGAATTGAAACCAACAAATTGTTTGATTGACTTACTTGTATTATGTCCTGCTTTTTGCGAATTTTCAATAGCAATTTCTTCTTCCAATTAGTTTTCAAATTATGATTAAAAACATCAAAATTGTGGTTTAGGGGTCTATGGTGTGCAGAAAAGCATCATTTGAAAAAAAAAATTACATATTTTATTCATTTTGTTGAATCATTTGGGTCGAATAATGGTCGAAAAATATGTGTTGTTGTATATGGTCGAAAAATATTAATTGAATCGGACGGTCATATTGGCAAGAAATAATGCATTAATAGAAGTAACATAAGCCTTCTTTAGCATTTGAATAATTGAGTGCCATACTTAATCCTGGGTGTAGCCCCTTAAATAGGCTCGTTTTAAAAGACTTAATTTCTCTGAAACTAATCGTACGAATTTCATGAAAATTTAGATTTGGGCTAATTGAAGGGTATAAAATTTATTTATGGTTCCAAACTTTAATATTTCTATTTAAAATAGCAATGATTGTGTTTTTTTAAATATGGAGTGACTTCCTAAGGTATATACAACATTTAAAGTATACATTACTTCAATCGTTCGATACTATTAAATTTTCTTCTAAAATATTCTTTTGCAGGGTTAGTAGGGAGTGTTTACGTTTTCTCCTAGGCACTGTACATTGTCATTTTAGCAAATTACACCCGTTGTCCTTCGAACATTATTGTACATGCAAAATTTATAATAATGTTATATCAACAGGAATCTAGTATTTTGTACATGCCAAAATAGCAGCTGCTACGTTAAAATAAAAAAAAAAGATACTTGTTTCAACTAATTTAAATTTGTTTCGATAAAGACTATATTATTAACCTAAAGTCCTAGTACGTCTTTTGTTGTGCTTTTCTGGAATCGGTTAATGGTAAATGGATGCTATCAGAAATAAAAAACTTCATTTGCAGAATCACACTAAACATCTGATTTTTTTTTTTTTTTTTTTTTTTTTTTTTTTTTTTTTTTTTTTTTAATAGAGCCTCTTTCATGTCTAGAAAAAAAATTCTTGATCCACTCCAGAATCCCGGTTGGTTATTCGGTAAGCTTTTTTTTAACAAATAAATTAAAATTCCTGTTCCGTGATAATTTACTAAAATTTAGATCTATAGAGTTAAGTTCGAAGTATTAAATTTAATAATCACAATAAATATAGCAAACTAGTGAATTTAATAACAACAGACATCGCAAACTAGTGAAGTTTCATAAATTTCGTGAAGTTTAATCGTTATAATATCCCCTTAGGTGATCATAAGCTTTTATAAAGTTTCTTACCTTTTTTTCAATTTTTCGTTTGTATCTGAAATTTTTCGTTGTTTAGCTGTGATAATAATGGAGTTTTAAAACTTTCGTCCTACTCTAATTTGTAATTGTCTCACAGACAATGTTATTTTCCTAAATAAACAGTTTGTAATTTATGTTTTAATGGTTCTGAGCATTGAGTGACGTGTCCAGTAAGTACATCTATCAATTCATCGATTCTTTAATACAGCAATATAATATGCATACGCATTGAAATAGAAATGTTTTCAAAACATGGCAAATTAAAGAAGCTTTTTTAATGCTGTTGCTGAATAATCCATTACCCCACTTAGACACTCTATTCGAAGTGGAGGTGAAAGCAAATATTATCACATCCATACCGTTTCACACAAAAAGCTACCTACTGACGCTATGAACTGCAAATTTAGGGAAAACTGGGGTATTTAAAACCATATTAAATGACATTACGGATATTTAAGGGGGTTCGACAAAATTGCTTTTTAAGAATAAACCATATCAATATATTTCATAATTTAATATATTAGTATATTAGTAATATTTTTCATATCAATCCTCTCTTCTTATCACAATTACAAATCTAATTATATATATAAATATAAAACAATAAATGGAAGGAATTAACATTTCATTGAGTAATTGTTTGTGCGGAATTTTCTATTTGCATAAACAATTGCTCGAAATCCATGTACATAATATAATAAATTTCGATCTGTGTATCAGCATCACATAAAAGGGTTAGCAATTTTTACGACATACTCCAAAAATGCTGCTATCACGCCCACCTATCAAAAAAAAAAAAAAAAAAAAAACTTTATTTTATTTTTAAATTTCATAATTTTCTTGCAATATTATATACACTGGCCTACAAAGGTTAAGGAACATGGTCTGGATGCTTTCGATTGTACACGGTTTGTCGAATATCTACCAAAATTACTATCGAATTGTTCATGAACTGCTGGGATGTAAAGAACCTGTTTGATTTCATTTTTCTCGCTGAAAATTTAGTCGGGAGGGCATATTGGGTCGAATAATAAATTTAAAATAAAATAATATTTGCGATCACCTACATAAAAGTAAATGCTGAAAATGTTTCGTCACTTAGTTAAATGACTATTTGGGTCCTGTTCAATGTTTGTGTGCATTTGTGTAAGCATAACACTCATATTCGTTAAGGTGGTAGTGTGTTTGTTGAAAATTCAAAGATTTTTTGTTTATAGCACACAGAGTTTCCATCCAAATTTAACACGACTTTCCGAAAACCTGACAAACATCAGTAGCAACAGTATATTGCAAT
Organism: Maratus speciosus; assembly: GCA_963932465.1. NCBI lineage: Eukaryota > Metazoa > Arthropoda > Arachnida > Araneae > Salticidae > Maratus > Maratus speciosus. Next base: position 187,198,478 of record OZ010800.1, read on the forward strand.
TAAAACATGAATATATTGAATATTTGATGAAATATGTGCATTTGTATGAAATAATTTTTAGCAGTGTATGCGTGGATGATTCCAAAATTTTTATTTCATAATTTGGTATTCCATTATTTTGGGCAGCTTCTATAAAAATTTCAGTCAGATATTGTGAAAACTCAGAAAGATATAGTGATCTCAGTGAAAAGTTTTGGAAAATCCCTATTTTTAGAAAGCAACTCACTATATTGCCTAGTTCTTTGTGAATTTTCGCGATATCTGACTAGAATTTATGTAAGTTGCCTTAAATAGCTGACAAACCAAATTATGAAATAAAAATTTTGAAATCACCCATGCATGCGCTGTTAAAACATATTTCATTAAAGTCATTTAACTAAGTGACAAACTATTTTCAGTATTTTCTCTTACATAGGTAATCGCAAATATTATTTTATAATTAAATTTTTTATTAGCCACCTAGTTGTCCTCCCGACAAAACCTTCACAGAGAAATGTGAAATCAAGAATGATCCTTACATCCCCAGAAGTTCAAGAACAATTCGCCAATAATTTTGGTAGTTATTCGACAAAACGTGTGCAAACGAAAGCATCTAGTCCCAGTTCCTTAACTTTTAGAGGCCAGTGTATATGATATTTCAAGAATACAATGTATAATCTTTTATTGGGTATTTCAGGTTATTTAAAAGTTACATTTCAGGCATTACTATAATGCAATATTGAAATAAATATATTAATTGTGATAAAGAATAACATAAATGTGTTTATAAAATTTATTGCAGTTATGTTAAATAATATCTTAAATATTTTGTAGAAAAATATTTCTAATAATGTTGTATGACGTCATTGAGTGTTAGATACAAAATATTTAGTTATTCGATTAAATAAATATTTTTCTTGTAAAATACATACAAGTGTTTAGATAACATGAATTTTTCCAATTCTTCAGAAATACTTAATGTTTTTTGTAACATTATGGACTTTAAATGATGCCATAAAAATGATTTGTTACAGCGTTTAATGTAGCGAAACTATTTCACAGAAGTTAAGTACATTGTGGAAGAATTTATAAATAATTCCATTGCATTATTTTTCGCATTATAAAGTGCAATATCTTTAAAACGCTTTTGAACGCAACAAGGAATATGCTAGTAATAATGTTAGTATAGCCGATAAAATTTTATTGTAATATCTTTTCTGATTTAAACATGAAGTTTACTGATGTTATTAGAAATAATACATTTTTGGTTTAGACATAAAAAGATACTTTAGAAGAAGTAAACTTTAAAAAAATTAGATATTTTTAAGTTGTTCACCACTTTAATTATTTATGCTAACTTTTGAATTGCTATATTTGCGAAAATATCTATAAAAATAAATTCATAATATGTAAAATAATAATATTTAAATTTTAGATTTATTCGAATGTTGATAAATAAAATTATGTAATTATTTACTTTTGGCATTCAAATTTTCTTCAAAAATTTGAAAATGTAATGCACGTTTGAGATATTCGTGATGGCTCACGTGAAATAGCATATTTTGGCTTAAGCAAATTGATATACGGGAGGTTCTTCTACATTTGACAACGAGTCACAAAACGTTAGAAAATATCATTGAATTTTCTAAATACAAAACATAATTACATCGATCAACATTCAAAACATTCATTTGTTTTAATAAACAGGAAATATAATCATAAATAAAACATTGTAAATCACCTGTTATTATTGCTATATAATAAAATGTACAAGGTGTCCATCATTAAACTGACAGTACCCAGAGTGTCCCGTAGCGCGATGTAATTGAGAGAATTACCTCAAAATTTGTAAGAAGATTACACAAGACGGGCACGAAGAATTCCGCGAAAAAAGAAATATTTCAAAAATCACCGCTAGGAGAATACGTGGCACTGTGTAACAGAATCGTTAAATATGCTAAATAAAAGGTAATTTTATTTCAGTATTGATACTGCATTTTTAAAACCCACTTTTTTGTTACACAGCGCCACATATTCCCCTAGCGGAGACTTTTGGAAATAATTTTTTTCGCGGATTCATTCGTCTCCCACCTTGCTTATTCTTCTTACAAAATTTGGCGTCATTCTTTCAATTAGATCACGCTACAGAACAATCTGAGTGCTGTCAATTTAATAATGGCTACCTGTTATTTTCACTGAATATGCAATAGGAGCAAAGGGATAAGAATGAAATATATTTTTTCTAAATTATAGAAGTATTACATACCAATTGTACTTTTTACTATTTAAAACACATTCACTGTTCCCAGATTGGGGATTTTCTGTCCCCAGATTGTTGATCGTCACCGCTTTTTTGAAATAGAAATATTCGGCCTACTGAAAATAGATTAAAAATTCTGAAAAATAAGCGAATTATGCTATTTAAAAAAAGTGGTGCCAGCCAAATTATCTGAATTAAAAAAGTCCCTAATCTAGTAACAATGAACAAATTACCCGCTGGTGTTGCGTTCACACAATGGTCAAAATAATTGCCCATGCTTAAATAAATTACTCTGGCACCACTATTTTAGAATTAAATAAAAATTGGCATATTTATTGGCAGATATTTTGCTATTTTAATAAAGCGAATATTACCTTTCTGAAATTGTTGTATCAAACAGCTTTCAACAATAAACTTTTAATTCTTACATTATGGTTTTTGCGGGTAATGGGTTAAAAGGACAGTTTAACTCACAATTTGTCAAAAAAGCGCTTTTGTTTTTAGATATTAAACGAAAGTTTATTTAATTGTGAATATTTTGACACCAAATTTTTCCCGTAAGGCAATTATACCGCGATATATTGTATATTTTATTAATACACTTTAAGCAATTAACCACACAAATTAAAATTTAAATGGCCTTTTTTCAAATCCATGTTTTCAATTCATTTTCTGTTTTAAAAATGGCTTTTTTTTTTTTTTTGAGATAGAGATTTAAACTCGTTTGTGTATGTTTTTTATTATATATGTGATAAATCTCGCATGGAATTAGCCTTCGGGTATTTTGCTATATTTTTAAATATAAAAGTATAAGAAGGTGTGTAAGATTTCATCGTTTTTTCCTATATATATTAGTAAAAAAATATAATAAATGTAATATTAGATGTATCTAAAATTCCATGTGCAGTCTTGTGTAATACACATTTGGAAATCTTTAAAAAAACATATCAATATTTCATATTAAATATATCAATATTTAAAAAAGTAGTAGGGATTTTTAAAAAATCATTTTTTCAACTTTTTTAAAAATTTTAATTAAATATGCAATTATTTTTTTTCGAAATGTACTTTTAGTTGAACATTGAAATGCAGTGAGTTCAACATTTGAACGATATTGCTAAAAATCAACAAAACTGTTGAATAGGAAAACTGTCCCCTTAATACTTTCAATGCAGCGTTATGGTACAATGTTTACTGGGTTTAAAAATGGCTGTGCTGATGAAACTTTCCCTGCCTCAATTTAATTCCCTTTTAGAAATTTACTTGACCATTTGAAGCATTTTTGAGTAGCTATTCCACACTGTAATACCCCAAGCATACTTCATAAGATTTAGGTTAAGACTATTTACCATCCAATCACGTTTGACAATCTTATTATCTCCACACAAATACTTTATCTCTTCTGACGAGGAAATTCATGCATTGTCTATATAATTAACCCCTTTAAGGGCAAAGTACTTTGGTTGCTAAAATGGTAAAATGATTGATTGACACCAGGATTTATAAGATAAGTATCTATTTATATGAAAATAACACTTTTGTGTTTCTTCGAGTATATAGCATAAATCAAAATTCCGTTTTAAAATTCTGGTGCCAATTTGACATTTTGGAATTAAAATTATGTGGTATATATAATATACCCGTGGCCTTCAAGGGGTTAAAGCATTCATTTTTTCAACATTGTTCAATAAATGATGTTCCAACACATGTAATGATGTTCCAATAAACATATTTTTTTTTTGTCCTTCTATAAATAGCATTTCAAACCTTAGCTCTTGGACAAAATCAGCTGAAACTCTTAGGGAGCCCCCACCTAGTTAATGTATGGAAAGAGACCTTTTGAAAGGTCATTTGAATATAAAGAATACAATTAGAAATATAGAAATTAAACTTCTTTTCATGCACTGTAAATTAAAATGTCTGAAATTCAAACACTTAAGTGTCTGAAACGGAGTGTTCAGTTTTCAGACATTTTAAAATGTCTGAATTTTTTCAGACACTTTTCGTGTCTGAATTTCAGGCACTTCAAACGTCTTAATAGCATCCATTTTTTTTGTAAGCATCATACGTAGCCATGTTTGACCACGTTGAATCCTGGAAAAATATTTGGCTGGGGTCCTGCCCCCCCCCCCCCTACAACCTGATTTTTCTGGTGCTCCCAATTTTGGTACGCAATTTTTGTTAAGCTGATAATTTAAATCTTTTACGACATTTTACTGATTATAATCAATATTTTGAACTTCAGGAGTAGAACAAGATTAAAACAAAAAATATTTATCTAAATATTAGATTTTTTTTAATTTGTTTTATTTTTAATCTTATTTTACTTTAAAAGTTCAAAATATTGATTATAATCAGTGGAATTTCGAAACAGATTTAAAATATAAACTTTACAAATATTGCACATCAAATTTGTGGGCACTAAAATCGTAGGGGGTGGGGCACGGCCCAGTATGCCCATTCTTTAATCAAGAAGTTCTTTTGCAAATAATGCAACCCTGCATTATTGTTATCTTAATTGAGATGTCCGGTATTCGGGAGTATCCGTTGTGGAGGTTAATGGACATTCCCGAATAGCTATTCTGAAACATCTATTTAGCGAATACTTTTTTAATCCGCATGGCATACATATTTGTATATTTTTACCTCACAAAAGCAGACATCTCCGATTATCGGACAAATTCAGCGGCAAGGGCTATTGAGGGCTTTTAAAGTACATGGATAAATATATATATTTCTTATAATCTTGTCCTACTCTACTTCATATAATTTAAAAATAGATTTTTTAAAAATTTATATTGCCACATAGGCAATTTTACATATATATCAGATGATAATCACAACAGCTATTTAACTATGAATAAATAAATAAATATTCTACTTTACCCTTTGCACTCGAGGGCTCCGGAGCGGAGCCATTTAAAATTTGTCTTCAAACTCGAGGGCTCCGCTACGGAGACAATGCAAATAATTTTGGGATACCTGTCTAGAAAAGCCGAGATTACATGGTATCACAAAATTATTTGCATTGTCTCCGTAGCGGAGACCTCGAGTTTGAAGACAAATTTTAAATGGCTCCGCTCCGGAGTCTTCGAGTGCAAAGGGTTAATATTGAGAAAAAAATTACTTCGGTATTTTGTTTATTTATATTTTGTGTTTTTTAATTTTGTCCTACTCTAAAAGTTCAAAACTTTCATTATAATCAGTGCAAGATTTAAGGTATCAACTTTACGAAAATTTCATACAAAATCCCCCCCCCCTCCCCGAAAAAAAATAAAAATCCTTATCATTTAAAAATTAGATTTTTTAAAAATTTATATTGCCACATGGGCTTATTGTTATCATTCCTATGAGGTACTAAACAAGACATCTTTAAAGCAAAATAAAGCCAAAAAAAAAAAAAAAAAAAAAGTTAGCACATGATATCACTATGATACAAACTTGCGATGCTTATCAGTAAAGTCTAATTGGAAAATGACCTTTGAATCCACGCATGCAGCGAAATCTAAATAAACAAATGATTTCCTTTTTCCTGACTGGCTTACTTATGTTTCCAAATCGAAAGTTTTCACTCATTAAAAGATTTAATAGCTTTAGAAATATATCTAAGAAATACTTGAGATAAACATTCATTTTCAATTATATATAAATTTCATGAAAATCAATTGATTTTTTTTTTCCAAAAGCGAAAGTTTATAAATATATTTTTTAATTTCAGCTGAATATTGTTCAATGGAAAAAAAAAGGCAATCCCGAAAATCCCGGAATTTTCCAGTAAAAATTCCGGGATTTTCGGGGTTAAAATTAAAGCGGGATCCCGGGATCTCAGTCCGGGATTGTAATCCCTAGCTAGGAAGTAAGAAAACTTTAGGAGATCTTTCAAAGTTTTTTTTTCTATTTCCTTGTGGTCGAGTATGAGATAAGCATTAGCCATTGAAATTGAAACTAAGAACTGCCATATTGAAAACAAAACAAAACAAGAGAATGAATTTAACTTTTAAATATGTCTGTTTTTTAGTGATGTTATTACTTTAAATTTGAGAAAAAAGATGAGAATAAATAATACATAATTTGTAATAAAAGACAACGTCATAAATTTAAAAATATATACTTCTAGAATTAATGTTTTTTTTTTTGCAAAAAGATTCAAAACTAATTAAATTCCATGTAAGATTTTGTTTAGTACAATAAATAAAATCATAAAAGACAATAATTTTAGTACTATAAAGAAATTATAACACTTACTACTTCAATCGCTGTTTGCAAGAGGTAAGAAATATTCCTCGATTTGAAATTTTAAAAACTACCACAACCACAGTGAGGGAGAAAGACTTTCATCAGTTTAAAAGGTAATCCCATAATACATCCGACTAGCCATATTTAAAGAATGAGATGTTTCATCCTAAAAACAGGACCCGCCAGACAAAAGTTTCTTTTTTTTTTTGCCAGCTTCGACAGGACGAAGATGAATAACACAATATTATTGATATAAATTGATACGAGTTAACACTAAGCCCATTGCACACGCTTTGTAGAATTTCCGGGTGTAATCTTCAACCGTCGTCTACTTCTGTTCTGTGTCTATCCCGCCCTTGTATCGACGACAGCTTCTAAGAGACATTTGATGTCGAGCACACACGTCAGATGTATGTATTCAATAAATAAATAATCCAAGTTAACACGAATTAAAATCACAGTACTTCACATTTCGCAAAAAATGAATTAAAATACACGCGTACATAAAAACAAACTTTGTTTGAATTACAACGTATACCACTTCGAACGAAGACATCTAAAACGCATGCGCAACTGGGAGTGCTAGTGCCCCCTGGTGGTTATTGCGTCGGAAGAATCAAAACGTCTGAAATTAAGACACGTTTAAAGCCATGAAGTGTCTTAAAATAAGACGTTTGCGGATATTTTAGACATTATTCTCAGTTCGTTTACACCATGGTGATAGTAAGACACTTATGTATCTTAAATTAAGACATCTATAATGTCTGAATTTTCAGATTAAGACACTTAAGTGTCTAAAATTCTTTTTCAGTCACATATGTGTCTAAATTTAAGACGCTTCTATTTGCAGTGTGAATTAAAATAAATTTAGATCAATTTGTTTGATGCTTCAGTTGATTATCTGTTTTCCTAATTTTTATATAATCAGATGTTAAACATAGACACCGACGGTTTTTTAGATATTTAAGACTTGAGGAGAATTTTATACATCTTCTTACAGGCCATAATGATGGTGGAATATTTATGTGGCTACCAATTTCATTTGCTTTCCTACTTTTGCTTGCGACGGTGCGAACGATCAAACTTTCCGATCTTTACGAAAGCATTCTCTATGTCCCTGTAGATTTTACGGTACTATATGCAGTTTAATACTTAAAAAACTTACATTTAACGTTTACTTTTATCAGCAATTTTCGAAGAGATAGTCCGATGTTGTGATAAATTATAATTTATTCACATTTGAATTCTGAAAACACTTTTCCTCTCTACATCGTCAAAAGGTTTTGCAAATAAATGAATGCCCTCAGAATAGCTTTAATTGATTTGCTAAATGATAGAGTAAATATCCACCAATCACGATCCTTGGTTTCCAGCACTTTAGGGCGTTCTTGTTACTTTAATCAGCGTATATTTGTCAAGACACATATTTATAAGATATATATAGAATTTTTCTAAATGATTGCTTTAACATTAATTGGAATATACTATACGGAATTTTAATACAAAGATTTGCGCATTTGCGTACCATGCACGAACAGATTTGTAAGTTTTTGTGTCGTTCATATCATTTTGAAGCCGCTGTTTATGTTATAGTAGGGAGCCATAAAATGGTGATAGATGCAATTAAGTAACATTGTTTAAATGTAGGTTATATGATACTAGATTATTTTTTATAAATGAGAAATATTTGTTCAAAATATTAAAATTTTCGTTTAGTTTATTCTAATCTAAATAATCAGTTTTAATCTTCTGATTTCGTCTCTCTGTGATATTTTAATGAAAATGAAATTATATCACATTAGAAGACCATATACCTATAATGTAGTACAGTTTCTGTGAGTTTTTAGTCTCTAAATATGGAGGAGGAGTGATTTTCTATTTTATTTTTTTAAATAACCATAAGATTACGTGTACGCTAATAAAGTAGGTTAAGAATAAATTAGGTTAAGAATTTATTTTTCAAATGAAATTAAAATCGATTTTTCTTATTATAGTATTTTGGACTTTTAAAGAATAGGATCCAACTTGCTGCAAATATGTATTTTCGGTCTAAAAAGGTAATTTGACTTTTGAAACTTAGGAATAAATCAGTTTTCATTTTGTTGTATTACTCAATTCTGATAGCATCCTTTACCAATAAATCAGCTCACACATCACCTTCTTTCCAAATGTTCAATTTGGTGCATGTAACTGCATTGTTTGGAATGGATGAAAGAGATGAGAGGGCCATAACATTAGAATATTGCTATATTATGAAGAATTAAACAGGTTTAATGAATTGGAAATGACATCCAATTTTGCTTGATAAATTTCATTCTGGTTACGCAATCTGATTATATTTTTGTAAATATATGTATTTTTGTAATTTACTGGAAACGCGAAATATATGTATTGTTGTAATTTACTGGAAACGCGAAATATATGTATTGTTGTAGTTTGCTTTAAAACTCCTTGATCGGATTAGGGAGCAGGCTGTATTGATTAAAAAAAAATAGGTATTTAACATAAAAATTAATTAATTATTGGGTCTATAATAAACACACATACTACAATATATATTAAAACACTCATACACACATAAATAATGCCTGCATTCAACAGTTAAAGGTATATACAAATATTATACAGACATACATACAATAAACCCAACTGGGGTGAAAAATTAGCCAAAGCCAGAAATCAAACCCGGGACCACAGTATACAAGACTCAGCCAAGTAAGTCAAGTAACTCAAACCACTGAGCTACTGTCTGTATAATATTGATATATTCCTTTAATTATTGGGTCGTTCGGAAAGTCGTGTCTGGTTAGAATAATCAATTCTTACCGGAAATTCTATTATTTAATTATTTGAAATTGATTCCGATATCTAATGTCTAATAATTAACGGGCGGAATTTTTCGGTATGAATTTATTTTACCAAACCAGCACGACTTTCCGAAAGACCCAATATTAAGACCATTTAAATTTGCAGCATATACTAGGTTGATGTTTTTTTTTATCACTTGTAATAATTATGGGGAATTTTAATAATTGTTTACTGTGAATCAGAAGATTTCTATTAAATATTGTTTTAATTGTCACTTGTAGATATTTCTCATTGTGTTGAAGTTTCAGATACAGAGTGAGATATGTGTGTGTTTTTCAGGTACTGTTGCTCTAGAAGTTTAATTCCTCGGTCATATATACTCTTTACTGTGGAGCACATTTTGCCAATGTCGTAATTTGACCCCTTAAAGTCTTGATTATGTAGTGTACTTTACTTAGTTTTTTTTCCTATTATATATAAAATGTTGTCTGATTGGTGTCGTCTTATGTTATACAATCCATTATAAGCCAATTTCACTGAACTCTTATTTGCCTGTATACCAATAGGGGGCATTATACCTCAAAATTGATCAAAAAATCTATTTTTATTTTTAAATATTAAATGAAAGCCTGTTTAATTGTGGGTAATTTGACACCCCTATTTTACCTACACGGCAATTATATCGGGAGATATTGTAAATTTTGTTAAAGGGTCTCGTACCTTTTAAACGCGACGAAATTTAACGAAAAAATTCAGTTTGAATTAGTCTATTTTCAAAACCTTCTTATGTATAAACATGAAATTTTGGATATTGATTAAACAGATTATGCTTTGTAATATGCTGTTATTAGAAATGTAATAGCCTTTTACAAAATTTGTGCATTGTTGAAATCAAAGTAGCTCTTTTTTTACTCCAGAAGTCATTGCACGCATGATATCTTGAGAAAGTATGCATGGATTGTCATGAAATTTGGTAAAGATATTAAACATATATGTGTGTTTAAAATAAACTACTCTTAGGCCAAAATTATTTCATTAACTATATAAAAAAATATTTTTGTAATATATATATATATATATATATATATATATATATATATATATATATATTAAAACCACAAACAAAATATCAAAATCCATCACTCACCATAGCTGCATTGAAACTCACATCAAAAATATTATAAAAACCAACATAAACTTAACTCTTAAAATCAAACTGAATAACCAAACTAAAGAAAATATATATAATTGCAAGACATAACAGAACAGAACAGAAGGCGAGCGGTATGGCTAACGACATACACTGCAGGGTTAAGTCAGACTTTACGCATGCTACGTCCCCCTTCACTCGCCGAGACCAAAATTGAAAAAAATGAAAAACTATGAAAAACTAAACAGAACTGCAACATCCACCAAAATATCTCTCTAACTCATTAGATCAATCAACTCATCAAAACCTCCATTCTCATCCATCACTGAGTTCAGTTCAGTTCCGTACCTGCTACTCTTAATAAAATTACAAGTTATTCTCCTGATGAAATTGCGGGGATAACCATGCTTGAATCCCAAGCGGCACCACTCTAAAATATCCCTAAACATATCTTTAACTCTAGTACTCAGTCTTTCGATTCGTATTAATCCATTTCTAAGTACATTTCTTTTAATCGAAACATGCACATTGGAATCAAAATATATCAGCTTTAAGGTATTAAAGTTGAAATCATTTCGCTTGTCAAATATCTTAGATATCAAATTTTCACTTTCTATGCTCAGGTTCACATCTAGAAAATTAATATTTTTACAATTCTGGGATGAGGGTTCCAGACTCAGAGACGTAGGATAATATGTAAAATCAACATTTTCAATATCATTGTTTAATTTAACTATCAAAACATCATCTATATATCTGTAGGATAATGTGTTACTGTTTAAATTATTATTTCTTTCATATATATGTAAGTAAATGTTTGCCAAAATGGAACTGCAACTCCACCCCATTGGAATACCTCGAATCTGTTTAAATATTGTATTTCCTTCGTAAAGGTAGTTTTCTTGTACTACTAACTGAAATAAATTTATGAAAAAATCATAATGAAAATCGGAAGTACTATTTGTATTATAAAAATCTACTATTTTATCTTTTAAATCTGTCAAATCAATTGTATTATAGAGGTCTGCAAAATCGTAAGCGAATAAACCAGTAATATTTTTTAATTTTTTCAGATTATCTAATAGTGTATAGCTATTTTTGATAATAAAAGTCGTCTCTATATATATATAAAATTTGTATTTTTAATGAATAAAAATAGTCATTGCTAAAAATATTAGCATTGTAAAAACTTAAAAGTAGTTCATTTTAAACACACATATTTGTTTAGTATCATTACCAAATTTCATGACAATCCATACATACTTTCTCAAGATATCATGTGCGCAATGATTTATGGAGTAAAAAAAAGAACTTGTTTGATTTCAAGAATACACAAATTCTGTAAAAGACTAGTAAATTTCTAATGACAGCATATTACAAAGCACAATCTGTTTAATCAATATCCAAAATTTCATGTTTATACATAAAAATGTTTTGAAGATACACTAATTCAAACTTTGAAGATTTTCGTTAATTTTCGAAGCGTTTAAAAGGTACAAGACCCCTTAATACACCAAACGCAATTATCCACGCAAATTAAAACATTAAATGTTTTTTTTTTCCTCCATGTCCCTATTTTCTTCAATTTCATTGATTAAAAATGGTAAGGCTTTTCAGGTATTTGAGATAGAATTTTAAACATTTTTGTACATGTTTTTTAAGGTTTCGTTCATCTGACGAAACCCTATTCGTCTCGCACCTCTCTCTGTCTGTCCGCCACAGTGCCCGTTCTCAGAAATTATATATGTTGGAGACTTGAAATTTTGCATACTTATATATGAACACCTCACATCAAACGCAAAATCCTAAAATTTTGAAAAAGTCTTATATTTAACTCTCCGAACTCTAACTTGTCTATTTTAAGCTTTTTCTTCTAACTGAGCGCCTAAATAAGTTGAAGACTTGAAATTTTGCAAAGTTATAGCAAACACTTGCGATCAAACGTCAAATCATAAAATTTCGAAAAGTCTTATATTTAACCCTCTGGGCTCTAACTTGTGTATTTTAAGCTTTTTTTTTTAAAACTCAGCCCCTAATTAAGTTGAAGACTTGAAACTTTGTAAAATTATAACTACACAGATGCGATCAAATGACAAATCATAAAATTTTCATAAAGTTTTATATTAATTGGCCTCCGGGCTCTAACTTGTGTATTTTAAGCAATTTTTTATCCACCCCCTTTTCACCCTAGAGGCACATTTCTAACTTTTGACGACACCCCTTTGACCGCTCTTTCACATTATGCACCATAGACTTGCACATTTTAGTTCCACTTTTTACCGCCAAGGGGCGCCTACCTATCCCGTGTTCTATGGCGCGACTCCCTCGACTAATATATCTACGGATAAGTTGTAAAACGGATTTTTCGTTCGGATAGAGGTTTGTTTAGAATAGAGCGCGCCCCCTGGTTGCGAAATGTGGGACTATTAGATTTTGCAAAACAATGACGTGTTTTGAACGGAATATTAAACGAAAGCCTCTGCGCGATCTGTGATCACACTTACACATTTGTTATTACATATGTGATAAACCTGCGCAAATAATTAGCCTTGAGGTCTTTTTTTTATTTTTTTTAATAAAAGTATATGAATATGTGTTAAAATTAATCGATTTACACTATATGTATTAGTGAAAAATTTTATTAAATGTAGTAGTACATTTATTCAAAAATCATGTATGACTGATACACATTTGAAAATCGTAAAAAAATGGGTAAAAATATGAATATTTAAATAAGTAGTAGGGAATTTTAGAAATTATTTTTTTTATTTTTAAAATTTTAATTAAATATGCAGTTTATTTTTTTTAATATGTAATTTTATTTGAACAATTAAATGCAGTGATTTCACTATTTGAGCTATATTTTTAGAATAAGAAAAAATGTTGAAAAGGTAAACTGTACCCTTAAAATTATAACATTGTTTCTTCTGTTTTAGTGTTAAGTCCAATATGAAAATTATTATTTTTTGCAATTCTTTATTCATTTGTTCAAATCCTATGATGTTGTAATTTCATCTTTAGCATGTTTCATATTGTTAGTATAGTTCTTTAATATGCTGTTGAATTCCATGAAGTTTGGATATTTTGTTTTATAATCATACTATGTCGCAGATTCGGTTCACAACTGATTATAAATATTTCATTTAGATTATGTCTTAAGTATGTAGTTGTAACTGCATTCCACCTGCTATGATTGTCGTAATTTTCATAAAGAATATCCGTACAATGTTAGATTTGGTGATCCCGATTTGTTGGTTTGGTGAGAAGTGAATTCAGTGTTTTGATCGTTGACAAGGAATAAAATTTTGTGAAATAAAATTAAATAACATTTCATCCCTGCGCATTTATATCTAATACTTAACTCCGTGTTTAGATTCACATTAACAACTTTCTTTGGTTATTCTATTGAAATCTCAAGAATTATGCGTTTTTGTCTAACGCCATTTCTTAATTTCATGTTTATTATGTCATATGGATTTACATAGCAAGATATCAAAACATTTTTTACTATAATGTAATATACAGCGTAATCTCTCCATGCAAGGTCTCAAATTTAAAAGTCAAATGTAGGCTGTAGTTATGTGCTAAAAAAATAAAAATTTTATCATAAGCATTAAAACCAAATGATAATGAAAAAATATTTCCTTCATACATGAACGTCAGAATTTTACCGCATTCATCCAAAGTTATTAGTGCATATTCACTCTCTATTCCGCATCTCTTAAAAAATGAATGTCACCTCCTAATTTCGTAGTCTTACAGTAATAACAAGCAACGTAAGAGAGAAAAAAGCATTCATAAAAGCTTAGTATTTTAGAGACTTTAAATTTTAATGTTAAACTCTAAAATAATACAATATCGTTAAAATTACGTCACATTTGATATTTTATTCATGATTTTTTATAGTAATATTTTATTTGTGCAGTTCGCCGAAATAACCATTTTATAAAATTTCAAAAATGTAGTTGAATATTACGATAAAACTTTATATTAGATTTGGTATTTCAAATCTATCTATCTATATATATATATATATATTTTTTTTTTTGGAAAAAATATATTAATAAAAATATATTTTGGAATACTCAATAACATTACTGAATGGTGCTTATACAGCCACCTTATCTTTCTAGATTTTTTTTTTGTTGTTCTATGCGAGAATGCTTTCTAAGGAATTCCAAAATATTCAAAATTCTGTACATACGTTGAATGGATTCAGATGTTACTTTTTTTTTTCTTTTTTTTTAAACGAAAACACACAGTACAAAAAAATTCAACAGTTGTATATTGAGTACTAAGTGCGTATTTATATAACTAGGCATTTTGAAATTCGTGTAGTTTAAAGCTATAAATAAACACATTAATTAAACATTTATTTTATATGTTTTAAAATATATAAGAAATTATAGCTTCATAGGGTTAATAATAGTTCTTCTAGGTAAAAGATATAAATTATCTAGTTGTTTTACAATAATGTTTATCTGATGTACGAGCTATAGCTACATTATAAATCGACATATTTGCAATAAAACAGTATTTTTATAGTAAAGAACGTTAGTGTTATTAACTAGTAACATCATTTTGGGATGGTAAATGTTTCATCCATATATACTCTTCAATGAAATTTATTACTGTTATTTATGATATAATGTAATTTATTTTAATACCACCATAATTTTAATAGTTTATATACGATATCAAAAAAAGATTAATACATTTTTACAGAATTATGTATTAGGGTAGGTTGAAAAAAAAATATTATTTTTTTTTCGGAACGCTTTAGTGCGGAAAAGTTGCCTATTGTAATAAGAAGAAAAACGGCATAAACATTTTTAAAATCGGTTAACATCTTCCATTCGCGCATCGTACTTAAAGTTAATGAAATATTGCAAAAATCACGCCTTTTCTCTATTTTTTTTAAATTAAATAAAACTTTAAAAATAAACACGCTTTAGCTTTTTTTGCATCTTTCATGATTTGCATAACCTAAATAAATTAATTTCTAATGAATAATCTAATTTTTCCGTTCACGCAAGATCTTAGAATAAAACATAAATTTAGCAATTTTTCGCGATTTTCACCGTGCAACTCTTCGCTCGTTTTGATAGAACAAAATGATCCAGAACTCACCACATGGAGGTGGTTGCATGTACAGCTCCACATCCACACTACCCAACCAACCATCCAATTGTTGGGTATGGCATTTACATTATATTTGCAACTGTTTGCAAATGTTTTCAGTAGAGTATCATTCTTTGGCTCACTGTGGTTTTTACGTTTTCTTTTTTATATTTATTACACATTTTAAGTCTGATTTTTTTGGAGAAATGAGGCATAACCGATTTAGACTTCAGTGTTGTTCGGATGTAGCCATCTTTAGCTTCATGTCAATATACTTTATTCGAGGTCTTTGTCACAAGTTTGACGCACATCATAACAATATCGGTGTGACAGGGAAACATTTGTATTTCTCTGATGAGAGAAGTGTCAAAAATGATGACCGATTTTACATCATCTTCACTTAGGTCCCACGGCATTGGGGAAGGATACACCGCACAAGAATTCCAATTAATAATTTCTATGTAATCGTAAACTTAAAAGTTTCCATTCGGTGGCATTACATTTCTGACAGTCTTCTTCTATGGGACGGTTTGTCTTACTTTTACGATCCTTCTGTAACCAAGATCCCGAAAACGATTTAATAAATCGACAGTTATTGCCAACAGAACATTCTCTGGGTGCGCAAAAAACGCATTTCGTTCTATTACTAGATGGACACATTGTAGTAATTGGTCTAATAAATAGCGTGATGTTTGGATTGCTTGAAATACATGTTTTGGTCCGTCAGTAAAATATTTGCTTATTTTACGGCAAATTACACAGGCACGTATGATTTTATGATGAAGCCAGCTATTTCTTTTAAGTTTTCGGATGAATCTGATACAATCTAAGGACTCGGTTGGCCGCAGCTAGTTATATGGAATCGGACAATGTATCTGGGTCCCAATTTGCCAAGTCTTCTGGACAATGTCCCAAGGTGATTGCATTCAAACTGAACCAAAAATACTGTTGTTCTTTGCTCAAAATTCGCTCTCAGGGGATGTGAATTGGCTTTTCAAATCCGTTCTAAAACGACTCTTGTCTCTTTTTATTTTACATTTATCAACCACATCAGAAGAATCCTAGTCGGTTATCCAGAACACTTGACGCCATTTCAGCTTTTGGACGATCAGAAACTCCGAAACGATTACCGTTTAGCGCTGTTGCGTTACTTTTAATTCTCATCTGCCATTTGGGCTTTTAATCGATGGACTCGGTTTGTATTTATCTTCCTAAAACTCCGAGTCTTCAAAAGAAGTGTGTTTGAGATCATCAATTTCATAGTACACTGCCACTTTAGGAACTTTAAAACTATTAGAAGAACCACTAAGATCTTGCTGAAGATCACGAGCTTTCCGCTCGGTCTTCATATTTAACTTTTTTGTAACTGTTATGTAAATAGATCCGGTTTCCCCCAAAATTGTAATTCCTTTGAAGAATCATGAATTTCAACTAATAGACACGAGTTTTCTTCTTTTTTTACATAAGCATTTAGTTAGAATTATACATTGACATGCATGTGGTCTTTTTAATATAATAGAAATACCACACGAAAAAACTGGACAGATAGTTAGGTGGGGTGTGCGTAGAACTCAACGTGCAACCAACATCACATGGTGAGTTCTGTGTCGTTTTATTTTAGCAAAACGAACTAAGAGTTGCACGGTGAAAATTTCGAAAAAATTCTAAATTTATGTTCTTTCTAAGCTCGTGCGCGAACAAAAAAAAATTGGATTATTGATCGGAATTTAATTTATTTAAGTTATGTAAACCATGAAACAAGCATAAAAAGCTAAATCGTGTTTATTTTAAAAGTTTTAATTAACTTAAAAAAAAAAACTTAGAAAAGGCGCGATTTTTGCAATTTTTCATCAACTTTAAGTGCGATGCGTGAATGGAAGATGTTAACCGATTTTAAAAAATTTTATGTCGTTTTTCTCCTTATTGCGATAGGCAACTTTTCCGAAAATAAAATAAAAAAACTTTTTTCCGACCCACCCTATAATGTATGCAGGTATATTAGTAAACGGGGCAATATTACAATATCCGATAACTTCAACGAAAAACTGAAGTGTCAATGTACAATCCTTAATGGCAAACGATACATTCTCCGTTATTCTGAGTTGTTTTTTTTTTTTTTTTTTTTTTTTTTTTTTACAATAAAAAGACATAAAAGTTATACTGTAAATATATCCTTTCTTTTAAATATGGAAGCAGTTTTTGACATAATAATCGTTTGAATATAAAAAAAAAAATACCAAATTTGCCTTTTTCAACAGACTTTTTTGAAGGCTTTTTTTGTTCATTAATTCATAGCAAAAAGTAAAAATTCATAATTTATATGCTTTTTTATATTTATAGAATCATAAAAGAAAATTTTTAAATGTGTTAGAGGTAAATCTATCAATTTAGAAATATTAAACTGAGATCTTACAGGAAAATCACACAATTCCATAACAGAAACACTGTAGTGAAGATGTATGTATAAAATAAACCAATTTTATTTAAGAAAAAAATAATTTAATGGTTTTCCTTTCGATTTTTTCATTTATGATTTAATGGTAGCATGGTAAAATTCCTTTACATTTAGACACTCAAAAAGGTGCGTTTTTCTATATCGGAAGAATAATGTTTGGAATGAACATTGAACTTGTACAATTCTATTTTTAACAAAATCCTTTTGTTTATGCAAAATAATGTACGTCACAATTCTCTACATTTTGTTAATATATTATTAATTTTCTAAGCTAAAAATTTGTTATTAAGACTGCTGGTCACTCAACTTCCCCTCGCTAATTCTAAGTCTATGGTCGTACACTGGATTCGTATATTTAAAATATCTCCTCGGAAAATTAATAATACTCATTCCATCTTTCTTAGTATACTCTTCTTAAAAGACGTTTCTTTTTGTTTCTTATTTCTTAAAATCCTTCTAAAATATATCCTTAAATTAATAGTTTAATTTTTTTAAACTAACAAACTGTGAGTAAGATTTTAACACATCACATTAAGTATATATTTAAAAATAGTTTGACAACAGAAACATAGAGATATCCTTTAAAAAGAATACACAGAGAAATGAGTTAAAAATATTAAATTCCTGACGAGCTTTATCCCTTTAAGCCTTGATCTACACAATTGTGTAGGTGATACTAAAGTAAAAGAAAAAGACTATTTCAAGTTTTTGTGAGATTTAAAACCAAATCTGCACAGTTATACGAGTTAAAGGCTTCAGGTGTTTTGATAAGACACAACTAGGGGGATACAAACTGCAAGGAAGGTTTAAATTTACAATACCGCTGCTGAACGAACTAAAAAATAGAAATTTGAAGGAAACGGCACAATCCAAATGGAGTGAAGGGTATATCATTTGTCAACGGCTCTTAAGAGGGGTGAGAGCATTGAGCACGTCTCAGAAAATGGAATTGTAGTGGTAGAAGGGAAGGCTGCACTGGCGTCTACGTGTACAGGATATAACTCGCTGCAGACCGTAAAGCGGTGGTCGAAGGAAGAAAAAATGAAAATCTATATCCCTTGAACAGCCAGCGTTTTGTGCTACAACTCATCGATGGGAGGTGTGGAGATTTGCAAATGGAGGCATATAGAATCTAGTTTAAAACAAGAAAGTAGATCTTGAAAACAACGTTTCATTTCCTTGACCTGGATGTAGTAATTTGTAGTTTCTCTATAAACGAGATGCCAAAGTAAACACGTTACCCCGTAAAAAAAAAAAAAAAAAAAAAAAAAAAAAAAAAAAAAAAAAAAAAAAAAAAAATTACTATTGTTTACTTTAAGTTCAGCTGAGAGCCTGTTGGATGTAGCATTACCAAGAAAGAAAAAATCAAGGGCTGTTCTCAGCGACAGCGAAAAAGAAGAGATTGAATATGATGTTTCTGACATATGCAGATCCAAATTCTACAATCCGCCCATAAAGATACCGTTTGAAAGTAAGATGTTAGATGCAACTAGTCACTGGACTTGTTTCGACGATCTTAAAACTGTCAGGAGTTACCGGTTTCAAAACTGTTCCAGCCGTACAAGAGTGAAATGCGAGAAATATGAAGTTTGTTTATGTCTATCCAAACACAAAAATTGTTTCAAACATTTTAATTGTGGCTGATGAAAATTATCTTAATAAACAACAATTTTTTGTTGCTTAAACTTTTATTTTTAGATATTTGCACACGTAATCTCAAACTACACAATTGTGCAGATTTTGTCAAAAAACGGCTGCATTAAGGCCGAACGTACACAATTATGTGGGTCTTCTCTTGGCATAAGCTGCCACATGGTTTTTTTATGTATATTTTTTCGATCAAATAGGATCCTATCGATAAGGGAAAACTACCCAAACTTTCAATTTTTACAAAAAAAAAAAATCCTCGGTCTTAAAGGGATATTAAATATACCAAAGCATCATATGCCCATAGACTTATCATTTCAAGGGGAATTTTGAAGTTGTGTGACTAGCAGCTTTAACTCAAAAGAATGCCTAAATTTTGTTTGAGACCATGGATTTTATCTCTTTAAAAACTTTGCTTTATAAGACAAAAATTGAGGTTTGTTATATGAATTTAAAATTAGTAATCTCAAATTTTTCTACTGTTAATTATTAGATGATATAATAAATTCGTATGTGTTACAGCTTTTTATAATGTGCTAATTTTGTAGGAACTCGCATATGGCTTCATAAGTTACTGTTTTGTTTTTTTTAAGAAAGAAAAAAAAAACAAAGTTAGTACACTTTTTTTATTAGCGAGAGAACTCCTATGTCTCAAATTGCATTTAGATAATTAAAGAAAATTTCCAATTTAAATACACGTGTGTAGTAATTTTATTTTTGGTAATACTTCACTATCGGACTTTATATTACTTTATATCACTATCGGACTTTATTATACTTTTTACACTTATTGTACATCAAGGTAATATTATAAATAATTTTATTTTAGTAATTTCAAAATATCTTTACTGAGGAGATGTATCATTCTGTAACTTATTCACATAATTCAACATAGTTGTTCTGGTATTTTCAAAACTGCGATCAAAATCTCCAAATGCCTTGTTTGTCCCAGTTTGCCATCGTTTAAATGTCAATGATTATGACGTTGTAACTTCGGTGATAGCAATTAGATATTTTTCCTATACAAAATTTGTCCATGTACCTTCATGTTGACATGTCTAAAGTAAGATATGTGCAACATGGAAGATGCTCTAAAGTGCAAAGCTATCTAGATCTAACTAGAATTTTAATTTATAGTTTCTATTGCTGGTATTAACCTCATCTTGAAATTGGCAACAAACTTTTGGTGCAATAATATATATTAAGCTACTCTTTATATATAATACATCATATGCCGATAATTTCATTTAATATATAGTACAGAATACAAGAATTCAGTTCTTATGTAGTCGTGGAAAAAAAAGTAAACAACCTGTACTAAGTCTGCAACAAATCATTGTAGATTGAGGTTACTTGTACCAAACGATCGGAAAAAAGCCTACTTTTAAATGATGAATATAAAATTTGCTTATGGGTCATACATATCAAAACTAATCCAAACTATATTTTTAAATATCAATACCCAAGTCTGACATCTTAAACAGATTTTACACCATTCAATTAGTCTAAATACAAAGGTTCGTGGAATTAGTATGATTGGTTTCCGAGAAATTAATTATTTTAAAAGGAGCACATTTTAGGTGTTATATCCAAATTGAATTTCGGTACTCCATTATTGAAATGCTAGTGAATGACTGTTTTACTTCTATTAATGTATTATTTCTCGCCAACATGACCATTTGACTCGCTTAATATGTTTCGAGTATAGCCATTCCAAATGTTAATTAAAATGAGTAACATATATATATATATATATATATCTTATTTATTCTTTTATGGACATCATAGAGGGCCCCTTAAACCGTCATTTTGATGTTTTTGATCATAAATCGAAAACTACTCGGAAGAAAAATTTCAAATTGAGAATTTGCATAAAGCAAGACATACTAAACTATCATAAAAATCGTAAGTTACAGTTCATATTTTTCCATATTCGAATATTAATTCCATAATTCATAATTCATATTGTAAAATTTTTAAAATTGCAAATTCAATATATGTATGTTTGGGCCTTTGTATTATAATTAAACAAAGAAAATTCACATTAGAATTATAATTTCAGAAGATATTAATATAAATATGAAAATGTAATTTAACATTAGAAGCACTAAATTTTGAACGTCTATATTTCAAAAACCTATCATCCAAATGGTTTGAAATTTCATTTCTAGACATAGTTTGAATCGAAGATTTAAAATACATTGTACAAGTTTGGCCTGGTTTTATGTGTATATGACACACCCAAAGCAAATTTTATACACATTATTTAAAAGTAGACTTTATTTCCAATCTTTTGGTACCTGTATTTTTTTTCTATTCTAATTAGTTGTAGAGTTAGAAGGTTTGCTTACTTTTTTTCCATAGCTGTACATAAAATAATCTTTAAGTGGTTATGCAGTTGCGTTCTCAACTTACACTATATCAAGCAACTACGCAGAATGAGAAATTCACACATGTTTTATAGACAAACTTTTCAGAATAAAAACGTCTTTTGTTATGAAATTCGTTTCAGATCAATTTAGCTCTAATATTTTATATATTCAACCGATGACAACATTTATTTAAATAGTTTTTTTTTATTCGATTAAGAATTATCGGCTAAGTGTATTGGCAGTTTTGTTTTTCATTAAAAAAAGCTTTTTAGAAATTTAATTTCCTTTGCAGCAATGTCTAAAAAAATTTTATGAGCATTAAGCTAATGGATCCAAAAAGTATTTTCCCTACTGTCTGGTAATAATTTATAAGAGTGAAATTTAAAACATCTTATGATCATTAAATAAAGCGCTCTATAATGATTTTACTTTTTTATGTAACACTATATTTTGCTATCATGGATGTGGAAAATTACTTTAACTTTAAATTAGATTTTTCTTTTAAAAGTATTTCATGAATACCTTAGACTATTGCATGAAAAAAATAATTAACTTATTTTTTACCTTAAATATTTATTCTGATTTAGACAATATTTATCTTTGCCATTTATATACATATATATATGTATAATCGTTGCAAAACAACAAAATTTTTCAGTGTGTTGCTGAAATTTTAAAATTCTAAAACTTAAAACAGTAGTGCTTGACGAAATTTTATACGCATTAATCTAATGGATCCAAAAAATAATTTCCCTGCGGTGTAGTAATACTTTTTTGTTGTGATATTTAAGACATCTTATGATCATTAAATAAAGTGCTGTACAATGATTTTATTATTTTTTTATGTAACACTATAATTTTCAATTCTGGATGTGGGAAATTAGTTAATTTTTCTATTAGATTTTCCTTTTAGAGGATTTTTATAAATACCTTAGACTGTTGCATAAAGAATTTTTTTTTTTTTTTTAACGCATTTTTTACATTAAATATTTATTCTGATTTTTTTCAATATTTATCTTTATCGTTTATATGCATAATTGTTGCAAAACAATAATGTTTTTCAGTGTGGTATTCAGTGTAAAAATTCTAAATTCTAAATTCCAGCTTAATTACTGATATCTGCATTGTTTTACGAAACTTCTTTATGCACTTAATGTGAAAATTTTGGAATTCAGTTAAATAAAATATACATATATAATAGAATGCTTGTGCGAATAAAACTAAAAATATATAGTTAATTAAAAGAAAAATATGTATCGGAATTTACAGGATCGCATTTTCAAAAAACTGGTTGTTTCATGCCCAACAGCCTTAAATTTGAAAACTTATATATCTAAAAATTAGCAAAATAAATCTTAATATGGCATTTAAATCGCAAGAAAGACAGAAAATATTTTGGTCTGTATCAAAAAAATATGCTGACGGAGACGTGAATTATAATCAAATTACTAGGATTTATACTGTTTTACATGTTTACAATGAGAGTATCTAGTATATAGTAGCCCATAACACATATGTATTATATGTGTTATGGAGTGTAAAGTAAAGACAAATTATTTTATACCTAGCTGTTATTTTACTTAAGGTTTACAAATACAGGGTGTCTACAAATTAGTTGGGTAAAAAGAATGATTTATATAATGAAATTGACAGGAAAAAAAATTAAACTACATATTGTTGTAAGATAGAAAAAGTTAAAATTTACGATTATCACAGATGTTCGATGTGACTTACCTTCGTGACCCTGCTGCAAATGTCACATCGGTAAATCCTTTCTTGCCACAGATTTTTCAGCATGTTTCTGTCGATCAAATTAATTGTCGTGCAGATTCTTGATTTTAATTCAGGAATGGCTGCAGAAGGGGCGGCTTGTACAATTGATCGTTTACAAAACCCTATACACCGAAATTAAAAGGTGAATGAGTTTATAATCATGTTGGCCATTGAATAACACCTCCGCTCGATAAGCGATACCATCAGTTATGATTCCTAACGCCATCTATAAATAAACTTTGGCAATATTACTACTAGTCTGACTGTCAACTTCTAAATTTCATTTAATATTTCGGAAATTCTTAAGTTACGGAATTGCCCAACTAATTTGTAGACACACTGTATATAATGCAGCATCGTCACAGGTACCCTCTATTCCGGAAAGTAATTTTTTTTATCTGTAGAATTGTCTGAAACCGAAATATTTTCTGTATTTAAAGAAGCATTTAAAAACTAAATGTTTCTTTTGCTGCTCATAATTTTCGTAAAATCCCCAAGTAGTTTTGACAGTGTATTGATCAGTTTATCTTGACCGTAATATATGTTTTAGGATGCTATAAATTATCAGATATACATTTTCAGATGTGTAAAAGAATTAAACAATAAACGTAACAAAATTATCGTAAATATATGAATTCGTCAATTTTGTTGAATATGTCAATGCCTGGTTGAAACTTGACACAACCCAGAAAATCGATATTTTGGTTGAGAAGACTGATAATATTCAAAGATATTACTGGGAAATTTTTCCGAAAGTTTTGGGCAACAAAAGAAGCCTTTACTTCAGACATTCTTCTTTGAATATCGCAAATCTATTTGTTTTTTAGATTCTGAAAATATAGGTTCGCTTCTCAAATCGCTTATAACTGGCAAATGAGTAAATTATTTTTTGTGCAAACCTTAATACTTATAAGAGCTATATCAAGAAATATTTTCCTTTTCTTTACTGTATTGAATTAATATCCCCTTTTGTTTTAACACAGCTATTGCCCAGGTAAAAAAATCAGAGAAAAACCTTTAAAAATTTTGAGATTTTGCAGCCATTTTGAAGGTTTCAACGGGTATCTTTAAGGCAAATGAAAACTAAAGGTTATCTTAAGAGAAGTATACCTCTTTTTAAAAGATTTCATACCGGTTTATTTCTGTAAGTTATCACCTCCAAATTACCTTCAATGACTTAGAAGATTTTCGTGAAATCACATGAGGTATGTTGAAGGAAAATGAAAATTGCTTCTTTACCAGGTAACATGAAGGTTTTACTTAAAGGTTTTATTATTACACATTATGGTATCTAAGATTTTGATATGCCCGCATTTCCTCATTAATATTTTAAATTTATTTCGAAATTAATATATTAGATAATTCCCGGAAATCTAACGTCTTCCACCGGTTCAGTCAAAAATTCTTAACTCCCCTCGTTAAAATTTTTAATTAATATTTAAAATTACCATTTTAAATAGCGATATAAAAATCCCATTCTAGAAATAAAAATCTCAAAATTATCTTAAAGTCCCCCTCGTTGAGATTTTAAATTACCTTTTAAAATACTATTTTTTAATTCCCTACAAAAAGAAAGAAAAATCTCGAAATTATTTTGAAGAGTCTACTAGTTAAAATGTTTAATTACCCCATTTATGAAGTTATTACGAGCAACAATTTCACCTCTAACACGCTCAAAAATTTCAATCTCCGAAAATTCCCCCTAAAAAGAAAAACAAATCACGAAATTTTTTCGAAGCCCTTTTTGACCTTAAATTTGTCACAATTTTTTCTAATATTATAACCAGTAACAATTTCACCTCTAACTCTAACAAGCTCAAATTTCTCAATCTCAAAATATTCCCCCTAAAACGAAAAAAAATAATCACAAAAGTATTTCAAAGTCCCCTTTTTATCCTAAAATTTGTCATAAATTTCTCTTAAATTACCACCAGTAAAAATAACCCTTCGAAGTCTAACACTTACAAAAATTGCACCCTAAAAATATATATATATATATATCTCCAAATTGTTTCAAAGTCCCTTTCATTAATATTTAAAATCGTATTCAAACACGCACAAAAAATATTTTAGTTAAATTTCAAAATCTAACGAGGGCCCTCAATTTCCCTTCTCCCTTTTCTAAAAATGTCTTATTTAGTTTTTCATTTTAAGTTTTCCGAAAAGAATATATTTTACTGTGCTCTTCTAAATCAGACAAAAAAAAGAAATTTTAGTTAATTAAATTTCAAAATGCAGGAAGGGATACAATGCACTCCGCTCCCCCCCCCCTTCTTCCACCATGCCACTCCTGTCGTTCCTAGCTCAAAATCCTTAGTTCCTCTTCAAAATCACCCCACCAGTGGCCGAGAGGTTCTGCTCTCAAAGCTGGTAGACGGGAGATACTGGGTTCGAACCCAATCGCGCCCGTCGGCCTAGTCGTTCGGAGTTTTTTTCGTGGTTTTCTTCGAACCTTGGATTTCTTTGCTTAAATACGGATTAGCTTCCCTTTAAAAGACCCCAGGCACCCCCCCCCTTCGGCCCAATATCCCAAGTGTAGACAATTGGCCATCATAAAACAACACAAACAGCACCTCTTTAAAAAAGAGGAATTAAGAATTTTGCACATACTAACATTAAAGAAAAGAGGCTCTTTTAATTTAGTTACTCGAAAATAATACATTTTTTATTGTTTTTGAAAACATAACAAAAAGAAATATCTAGTTACTTAAATTTTAAAATCTAGGGAGGGGCAGGGTCCCTCTCCCCCCTTTCCTCATTTTGGTAGCGTCCACGATTAAAGCTGAAAAATATAGGTGGGGTTATTACATGCATAATTTGCCCTTATCCTCTATCAGGCGTGAATTCCAGTTTTTATAAAAGTTACTTCTTCAAAAACAAAGTTTTCGTTGCAACATTTGATTTTTGATCATGTAGCTGTCATTTGACATTTGAAGTCCACCGAGGTGGAGAATGCTTTGGGGCCTATAGCTACAATGGCTGTCGCCTCGAATGATCCTTATTATACATAGAAACAACAACAAGTCACAACAATTTTTATTTTCCATTACATATATTATATAACTACAATGGGACATACACAATTTACATAAATGTCTTACCCAGGGACTCGAACCCGGGCCCTCGAATGACAGCAGCCCTCATGTAGCTGTATTTCTGACTCCATGTC
Organism: Maratus speciosus; assembly: GCA_963932465.1. Taxonomy (NCBI): domain Eukaryota; kingdom Metazoa; phylum Arthropoda; class Arachnida; order Araneae; family Salticidae; genus Maratus; species Maratus speciosus. Next base: position 187,225,448 of record OZ010800.1, read on the forward strand.
ATAGGAGATAAGAGAAGGAAGTTATCAACTCAACACACAGAAAGCATGTTTACTTTTCCGCCACTCGGAAAATAAGCGGGAGTAGTCGTTACGCTGTCGTTTTGCTATTCTATTTTTCCTTTTTGCAGGCTCTTTTTATTAGTCACATTTTAATTAATTTTTAAATGGATATATATATAGCCGTAAGAGGGGTATAAGTGAGCCTTGTATTATACTTATTTTTAATATTATAGCTTGATATTTGTTTGGCACTTTGTATTCAGCCATTCATGCGATACTAACCACATTCGGTAAATCAGATCGCCACGTATAGAAATACTGTGGTATGGAGATAATGTTTTACAAGAAATCTGCGTATATGACTAAAGATGAATTTTTACTATTTTTTTAAATAATAGCGATAAAAATCTCTCAGTTTTAAAAACGGCGTGACACTTCACTTTTCAAATACATCCAAAGAGAACTATTTTATTTTTTGATATTTTCATTAATACGTCTTTTTTTTTTTTTTGTGAAAATTCTAGTCATGATTTTCTGAATTTCAAAGAATCGTTATGTTCAGTTTCTTGTTTATACTTTTAAGGAGATATATGCATATATTTCTATTATGCATAAAAGTGATAGAAGGATTAAATTACTTCTTGATAATTAAACTTGTAAAAAGCTCAGTTTGGAGGTGGAAACGTCTTGTGAAGGGCCCTTGTTTTGAGGGGGAAAAGTTTGTGAAGTGTCCTTTAAAGGACCTAAGTTCTTTCTAAGCAGATCACTGTATTGGAATATCATTTTATGAGTAAGTAATTTGGTTTCAATTACATATTTAAAATAGTTTTTATGCAAAAGAATGTTATGAAGTGGGCCTATTTTATTAAAATGAATTTTGAGAATGGGCCCATTTTATTAAATTTATTTTTGTGAAGGAGCCCATTTTATTAAATTTATTTTTGTGAAGGGGCACATTTTATAATATTTATTTTTGTGATGGGGCCTATTTTATTAAATAGACTTTTGTGAAAGGGCCCTAAAAAAACCCTCAAATTTTGCCTGGATCGACCCCTGCGTTTACCTCCTGTGTGTACAAAACAATTATTAAAAAGGACTGTTCTGTAATGGGTGAGAATCTTCCATGTTTTGAGCAGATTCGCATGTTTTATTGTGTATGTAAATTTTATTTGTGTAATTTTCTCTTGTTTGCATTGTTACTTTTATCATTTACAGGCTTAAAAGAAATAACTGATTTCATTCTGTGCTTGTTCAGTTCATATTGCTTAATATGTTTTGAGTAGTAAATATTTAAAAAGTCATATTATTCACTGTCAGTTCAGCGTTCGATTTCCTTGGGGGGGGGGGGGATCCGCTGGGACTGTTCTGTACCACCAGAAATTCAATTGGACCACTAATTTGAAAAATTTTATAATCTGCAGGACCAGTAACCCCCCCCCCCCTCTCTGACAGGTAAACGTAAACTCTCCTCTCCCTGCAAAAACTGCAACTAAGCACATAACGCATAACTTTATTTTATTTTAAAAAAAACAAAGAAAATTCGATTAAATCTTAGTCATATGAAGTAATTAATTGTCACTCAAAGGGTTAAAGGGATGAAATAGAATTTTATGTAGCAGACCAGTGATGATGACTGCGGACAAAGAAATTCTCATGCTTACTGTTCCTTGGGACCAGTGGCTTTTTTATGTCAATTCTTCTACTGGTCAGTTGGTGTTTTTTATATTTGTTTTTAGATCTTTTTGTAAACTTGATTTAATCGTGTATAAAGTATGCATGTGTGCATTTTTATTATGTGCCTCCTTCCTTTTTTTAACATTAATATTACATTACATATATGCAGTGTTGACTCTAAAAAAATTGACTGCCGGGCGGGAATTTTTCAAAAAGGAAATACTATTCTAAAAAAGGGCACACTTGTACATTATTCACAAAAATATTTTGAACTGGTTTGTTTAGAGTCCCTAGAGTTTGCGATATTTTCCCGCGATCAGTTAAATTGCCACAGGGAGCATAGGAAGTGTTATAACGAGCAGAAGGGTTTAAAAGAGCTTTGCCATGCACAAAAAAAGAAAAAAAAAAGGCTGCCGGCGCTGTGCCCTGCTAAAGTTCAATGCTAATATACATGGATTCATATCATAAAAGGGTGAAAAACAAGATTTCATTCTTTCTTTTTCTTTTTTTTCCTATTTAAGAGGCAGATAATAAAAATGCACACCTGCATTCTTTTTTATATTGAAATCACCTTTAAAAGAAATATCCACAAGCAAATGTAAAAAAAAAAAAAAAAAAAAAAAAAAATACAAATTCACAATGATAACACTGTCTTAACAAATTAATTATTCAGAAACATATTAAGCAGTATGAATAACAATAGAGTAGTAATCACTTATTTCATTTTATTCTACAATTATATTAAAAATGCCTTCAACAGTGTGGACTCTAGAAAAAAATTGCTGCCAGCTGGACACTTAAAAAAAAAAAAAAAAAAAAAAAACACTCAAGAACATTGTTCATTGAAAATATTTTGCATTTAGTCCTTTTTTATTTTGACCTTTTTTAATTTTGTGATATTTTCCTGCAACTGATGAAATTTTTTGATTTTCCTCCCTGTTGACTGACGAATTATGTTTTTCTCCTGTAACTGTTTGACGAATTTCACATTTTTTTCTGCAGCCAACTGTAAAATTTCACGATTGTTTCTCATGATTGCCTGCTGAATTTCATGTTGTTTTCTTGTGACCAATTGACGAATTTCACAATATTTTAAAGCAATCGACTGAAGGGTTTCTAGATTTTTTTTTCCCATTAATTGACGGTTGAATTTCTGTTTTTTTTTTTCAGGTGACTGAATGAGAATTTTTGCAATTTTTTCCCCGCAACCAACTGATAAATTTTGTGATATTTTATTTCAGAACATATGTTTTATAATCCCACATCTGCCATCTTGGATTTTTTTCTTGGCGTGAATTAAAAATGTTTTTTAATTAATAGTTATGATTATATTCCAGTTTTTTTTCAATGTTATATTAATCTATCAACAATATTTAACCATTGGCGACATTTACTACTTGGCTAAAAAGGAGTTTTCATGCAAGAAAAAAATCAAAGATGGCAAATGCGGGATTATAATACATCTAAACCATACCGATTGGCGTATATTGCATTTTTCCTTGTGGCTGATTGGCAAAACTCGTGTGATTTTTTTCACATATCCGGTTTATGAATTTTGCCGATTTTCTTCCCAGCTAATCAACAAACTTCATTTTTTCCCATAAACAGTTGTTGAATTTTTTTTTTTCATATGGTCGCTGACTGAATTTCACTGATTTTCTCTGCGGCTGATCAAAGAATTTCATTCCCAAAGCTGAATACTTTGCAATGTTCTGCAATGTACTTCAGCTAATCAAATGTTCTGTGTGAATTAAAAAAAAAAAAAAAAAAAAAAAAAAAAAAAAAAAACAAGAAAACTTTCTTTATATATGAAGAAGTGCAATTGCATCTTTTATAGAAATGCAAAAGACATTTCATAAAACCCTGACATACTCACGCGAATGAAAGTATTGGTGAATTTTGTGATTTCTCTCCCTCCCCCCCCCCAATCGAATGATAGTTTAGCGGGGTTTTTTTCCCAACAATCGATTGACGATTTTCGAATTATTTCAGATTTTCCCCTCTGTTAACTGACGAATTTGGCCTTTTTTCTCTGACCAAATCGCTGAATTTCACAATTTTTCTCCTGCGATTGGGTGAAGAATTTTGATATATTTTCCACAATTCATTGACGAATTTCGCATTTTTTAACCACGACTGGTGGGTGAATTTTGTGATATTTTTCATTGACCTTTTGACGAAAATCGTAGTTTTTTCTCACACGACCGATCCATGAATTTCATGCTTTTTTACCGAAGACTGATTGGCAAATGTTCCAATTTTTTCTTGCGACAGATTGGAAACAATCGTTGGTTTTTTCCACGACTGATCGAAGAATTTCGTGAATTTTCTGACAACTTCAGAGTTTTTTTTACATGCGAATGATAAGCGAATTTCATTATATTTTCTTTTTACTGATTGGCAATTTTTTTCTCTTTTTCGTGTAAACGATTGGTAAAAAACCCTTTTTTTTCTGCAACCGATCGACGAATTTCGCATTCTACTGCGACAGATCGGTGAATATCGTGATTATTTTCTCACGGTCGACTGGTGAACTTTGTCGCTTTTCTGCGACTGATTGGCCAAATTTTCATGTTTTTTTTTTTTTTTTTTTTGCACGACTGATCGACTAATTCTATTTTTTTCGATAATACACCAACGAATTTCACTTTTTTTTTTCCTGTGACCGATTTTAAAAATTTGCGATATTTCTCTTGAACCAGTAAGCAAGTCTTGACACAGATTGGAGAAAGTTGTGAGTTTTTTTTCCACTACTCATCTACGAATTTCGCAGATTCTTCTGACAATCTTCACGATTTTTTTTTAACCGCAACCGATTTGCAATTTTCACGAATTTTTCCTTGTAACATAGCAAATTTTGAGGCTTTTTCTTGCGAACGATTAGAGAAGATTGTAGTTTTTTTTTCGCTGTTTCTTCTAGAGGTGTACTGACAAATTTTGCGTTTTTTTTATCTGCAACCGATTGGTGAAAATCATGGATTTTTTACTCACAACTGTTCGTCGAATTTTGTATGTTTTCCCACAGCAAGCTAAAGGATTTCATGAATTGTTCTCCATGACTGACGAATTACACGAGTTTTTTTGCGAACGATTGATGAATTTCGCAATCTTTTTAAATGAACGATTAAAGAGTTTGCATTTTTTTTTTTTTTTTTTTTTTTTTTTTTTTTCCCTTGAAAATGAAAATTTGAAATGTTCTGCAGTGAAGTCAATGTATGGCGCATTTATAATCATATTCTGCTTTGGGGAATTTTATTATGTCTTACTTTTCAGATTTTTTTTTTATTGCAGTATTTTCATCATTTTAGATTGAATTTTTTTACGGAGCCCTCCGATAAATATTATTTGTTATATATAAAAATTTCAAAGGGGGGAGGGCACAATACTAGTCCCAAAGAGGGGCACTTTTATAACTTTTACCGACCCCTGTCATATAATATACTGTTTGAAAGACGTGTGACCTCTTATTGATGTTATGTGCATATGATGCCCCTCCGCCTACTTTGCTCCCCCTGAGGGGGCAGTTTTCTAAATTTTGCCGAAACCCCTCATGTAACATATTGTCGAAAGCCTGTGATCACTTATTCATGTTAACGGCACATCTGATGCCCCTCTGCCTACTTTGCTCCCCCCTGAGGGGGGCAGTTTTCTAAATTTTGCCGAAACCCCTCATGTGACACATTGTCGGAACGGCCTGTGACTACTTATTCATGTTATACACATCCGATGTCCCTGCCCCCACTTTGCTCCCCCTGAGGGGGCACTTTTCTAAATTTTGCTAACACACCTCATATGACATATTGTAGGAAAGGCCTGTGACCACTTATCCATGTTATGCACATCTGATGCCCCCCCCGCCCACTTTGCTCCCCTCTCAGGGGGCAGTTTTCTAAATTTCGCCGAAACCCCTCATGTGACATATTGTCGGAAAGGCCTGGGACTACTTATTCATGTTATGCACATCTGTTGCCCCTACGCCTATTTTGATCCCCCCCCCTGAGGGGGCAGTTTTCTAAATTTTGCCGAAACCCCTCATGTGACATATTGTCGGAACGGTCTGTGACTACTTATTCATGTTATACACATACGATGTCCCTGCCCCCACTTTGCTCCCCCTGAGGGGCACTTTTCTAAATTTTGCTAACACCCCTCATGTGACATATTGTAGGAAAGGCCTGTGACCACTTATTCATGTTATGCACATCTGATGCCCCCCCGCCCACTTTGCTCCCCCCTCAGGGGGCAGTTTTCTAAATGTTGCCGAAACCCCTCATGTGACATATTGTCGGAAAGGCCTGGGACTACTTATTCATGTTATGCACATCTGTTGCCCCCCCGCCCACTTTGCTCCCCCCTCAGGGGGCAGTTTTCTAAATTTTGCCGAAACCCCTCATGTGACATATTGTCGGAAAGGCCTGGGACTACTTATTCATGTTATGCACATCTGTTGCCCCTCCGCCTACTTTGCTCCCCCCTGAGGGGGCAGTTTTCTAAATTTTGCCGAAACCCCTCATGTGACATATTGTAGGAAAGGCCTGTGACCACTTATTCATGTTATGCACATCTGTTGCCCCGCCGCCTACTTTGCTCCCCCCTGAGGGGGGCAGTTTTCTAAATTTTGCCGAAACCCCTCATGTGACATATTGTCGGAACGGCCTGTGACTACTTATTCATGTTATACACATCCGATGTCCCTGCCCGCACTTTGCTCCCCCTGAGGGGGCTCTTTTCTAAATTTTGCCGAAACTCCTCATGTGACATATTGTCGGAAAGGCCTGGGACTACTTATTCATGTCATGCACATCTGTTGCCCCCCCGCCCACTTTGCTCCCACCTGAGGGGGCAGTTTTCTAAATTTTGCTGAAACCCCTCATGTGACATATTGTCGGAACGGCCTGTGACTACTTATACATGTTATACACATCCGATGTCCCTGCCCCCACTTTGCTCCCCCTGAGGGGGCTCTTTTCTAAATTTTGCTGACACCCCTCATGTGACATATTGTAGGAAAGGCCTGTGAGCACTTATTCATGTTATGCACATCTCATGCTCCTCCGCCCACTTTGCTCCCCCTGAGGGGGCTGTTTTCTAAATTTTGCTGAAACCCCTCATATGACATAGTGTTGGAATGGCCTATAACTAATTGTTCATGTTATACACATCTGATGTCCCTGACCCCTCTTTGCATCCCCCCCCCCCTGAGGAGGCACTTTTATCAATTTTGCCGGCACACCTTGTGACATATTGTTGGAACGGCCTGTGATCACTTATTTATTTTATGCACCTCCAGTGTTCCTTCTACCACTTCACTGGTTTATCTTTCAGGAAAACAACTGATATTTAAGACAAAAGCAGGCCGTACAGTGATGCTGCATGATTTTATGTAAAGAGAAGACACAGATTTTTTACTTAAAGGAAAACTTCATGTATTTCGGACAACATGGTAAGGGAATGCGCAGGTTTGTTTACCTAAAGGAAAGCTGAAGGTATTTCGGACAAAAAAAGTGGGGGGTTAATTCAGGTTTTTTACCTAAAGGAAACCCGCAGATTTTTTTGTCCGAAATACCTCCAGGTTTCCTGAATGTTTTTTTTAAAGGTATTTTGCTGACTTTTTTCCTGGGTGCACATGTTTTAGTTATTCTCTAGAAAACAAATGAAGCGGTAATATCAATAAAACAAATTAATTTCAATATTTTATAGATACTTATACCATGAATTTTCCCGGAATATTTTAGAAATATATACAAAGTCATATCAACGACCGATGAAACATTTTTCTAAGACTAACGCTATCTCCCTCCAAGTTTTCGAAACAGTAATCTTTGCCGTAGTTATATTTTTAAATTACTGAAACCCTATAACAACATGTCTACTTTGAAAAAAATGTTGCAAGCAAAATGCGAAATTTATTTAACAGAATTCGCCCCTTCAATGCCAACAAACGATTATATTAATATTTAAGACCAATTTTGCCAAATTACTTAATATTGTCTTCGGAATTTTTAAAACATTGTCCAAATATTGACACTCTGTGCAGGAAAAGAACACATTTATTTGACCTAATATTAAATCAAATGAAATAAAATTCTCGTTGTAATTGAATAAGTAAATTTAAATGTGTGTACTTGAAAACATATGTTTTCTGACGTATGTTCTGTTAAGATGTAAATCAGTGCGAAGTTCCGTATATTAAAACACGTGTACGTCGAATGATATTTTGCAATCTTTCTACAGAAAATGTGTTGTCTTTAAAAATTTAAAAAAATAAAAATTTAAAATTTAAAAGTTACTGAATTTGGAAAAAAATATATGTTTAGAAAAGAGTACAAAATCTCTTATATTGTTAAACTATTTTATAAATAAACAAGTGCACTAAATACTAGTCTACTGACACGTGACTCTGCATAATGGACCGAGAGGTTGCAGCATGGACAATCACCTCATCTAGTTTAAGGCTGAAATTGCAGACATACTTAAAACTCGATTCGTATGTTAAAACGCAATCGGTCAGCCATGTCATATATTGGTGGAAAACACCTGAAAAACCGTTTTTAGTGGTTTACTCGTAGGTTTATCACAGTGTTTTCCTGCTCCCAAGGGTATGAAACATGGAGGACTGGGAGCAGGAAAACGCAATGTTAATCCTACGAGTCAACCGCTAAAATCGTTTTCCACCAAGATATGATTTGGAAGACCGATTGCGTTTTAATATGCGAATCGAGTTTTAAATAATTCAGGAGTTTTAACCGTGAACTCGATGAGGTGATTATCTGTGCTGCACCTTTCGGTATATACATGTTAATAGAAAATTTAAATTGTATAAAATTTATCCCTGACGTTTTCTTATTTTAACGTACATAATGGGCAACGGATGTTAAGAAAAAGCTTTCTGTTGGCAACATGTCTTCGAAATTCTAATACTAAAAGTACAAAAGCAGATGCAAACATTCTTAACTATCATATCATATTTCTTAGCATATCATAAAACGAAACATTGCAAAAATGTTTTAATTTCAAAACGTTGTGAGTTCTCTATTGAAATTTTATTTTTAAAGACAAGGAAAAAAGTGTATATAACATATTTTTTTAAGTGTTATGTTTATAGTTTTGTATGTTTATATATATATATGTATATATGTTTATATATATATATATATATATATACATATATATATATATATGTATGTATATATATATATATATATGTGTGTGTGTGTGTGTGTGTGTGTGTTATATAATTAATTAAAACAATGTTCAGAAACCTGCAAACTTTTAACAGTGGGGGTGGAGTTAGGTCTGTCTGTCCTCCCACTGATGAAGAACAGACTGTTTTTTGCCTGTGTTTTGTTTTTTACCCGTATTCTTGAAAGTTTTTGAGATTTTTATCGTTAAATATTGCTGATATACACCTTCTTTTCAGAGTTATGGTGTTTTTTGTATTTTTAAAGTAGTAATGAAATATATATATATATATATGTATATTGCAAATCAAACTGACACCTTTCTAATTATCTCTACATATTACTCAAATTTTTATTTAATCATGTAGTGAAATCTTAAATATTTGCACCATAGTATATGTCGAACTATTTAAAATAATTAAAATGATTAAAGCAACATCTTAAATAACAAATCGACTCAGATAAACCACTCATTCTAACGCCTTAGGAGTTCAGCCACACGTATTGACATATTTCTTTCCTCCCCTCCTCTACGGTTTAGCTTAAGTCCTATTACCTCATATGTGAATTATGTCTCTTTAGTAGAACTTATACAGGCAAAACTGTAAGGCACTAGTGCTGCCATTTGTTGGAAATAAGGAAAATGTTTTGGAATTGGCATAAATTCAGAATAAAAATACTTGTCTACATTAAATTTTCATTTATTTGTGAATTAGCATAAACATGTGCATAAACAAATAAAAGTGGAAATTCATAACTTGTAAAAGTAAAACATGTTAATATTTTTTGTAAGAGTGTTTATTATAACTTATTAATATGATTGGTTGCTCACAGGATATCAAAGAGCCTCAGAGGTAATGTGCCCGCCGGCTCTATATGTATACATGTATGTGCATTAGGGTGTTCACAAGAAATCAAATTAAAAATTTTTGGGGGTTACCCCCCAAAAAAGTGGCCAATTGTCGTAGAAAATGTTATTGGAAATTTTTCAGCTAATTTGGATAATATTAACCTGTGCCTCATTGAGGTCAAAGGTCGAAAAAAAAGTGATTTTTCGCAAAAGAATGCCGTTTTTCCTTCATGAAATGCATACAATTTAACTTAGAAACAGAATACAGGTCTCATTTAATAAAAAAAATCTTCTTGCCTTTAAAAACCACTCACCATATTTTTATAAAAATGTAAATAGATTTAAACATATGCGCGTTTTTCAGGACCAGACTCGATCCAAATCCTAAAAATTGACTTTTTATGAAAATGCGAAAAAAAAACAACTGAAAGATTTAAAAGAAAAAAAAAACTGACAAAGAAAGTATAAAAATTAGAACAAATAATGTTAAAATGCATTTTATTTTTAAAGTTGTTTTACAAGAAAGGAAGCATTATAGAGAAAAGAAATTACTATCCCTTACAGTTGTTATGTTAAAGTGGTAATGGCTTAGATAAGGTCTATCTTGAATAGTCTTGAAAAGTTTTTCTACGTTCAAATACAACTTTAAGCAGGAACTGTTTTTGTTCTTCGTCTTTTCTTAAACAGAAAATGAAATCTAGGATTAATTTTATTCCCCTTTCAGCTGTGTTATCTTAAAATCATTCACTATTTTTCTTACTTTCAAATAATGCTTATTTTCACGCCATACATAGGTATCAATATTTGAAAATTGTATATTAATATAAAATCTAATTAAAAAAATGGTATAAGAAGATGATCATGCCTATATTAAACAGAAACTTCAACTTCTCTTTTCAATTAATAATCCACTTGTTTGAACCTATTGTTGCCCTTATATTCATATCATCATCATCGTTTTCATCTTCAAACGACATTAATCTTAGAGCCATGCTTATTTTCACTTTTTTCCCTAAGTATAATCTAAAAATGAAAATGCAACTTGAACGCACTTAAGATACCAAAGGTAGTTTATCATTTTAGCGAGTGTTTTGTCTGCAAGCTATTTATCAATTTTTCTGTACTCAACAAGTAATTTTAATAATTGGAGGTCTTGATTGGTGGAAAACTGGAAGTGGAAGCGTTGAACCTCGTTTTTACTTAAATATTGATTATAAATAAGAAAATGTCTCTAATACCTTTTTTTCTAAATTTCATAATAAGAACTGATCCCTGAAAATATATATTATAAGAGAATAAATGACGTGTGCTACCCATCGTCGATGAACTGAAATTGGGTGTCGTTTGAAGGAAAACGTCCTATAAAAATTAAACAAATTTGGATGAATTCATTATAATCACTTATTTTATTCATTTAATTTTTTTAAATGTTCTACAGAAAGCTTGGAATTTCTTCTGAATTAAATATTTTATGTCTAATATTGTATCATTAATACCATTTTTGAGTCTAGTCTGGTCCAACATAGGCTACCCAATCAGAATTTTATTTTAAATAACTGGCTGAAAACAGCTTTTATGCTAATTTGTAAATACAGAAGATCCTGCTTTAATAATTTCTATACCAATATGCAACATCCTCTGAGGAGACCAGTGTTTAATGCAGAGCACACTTGCCTGGATTTACAGACTTCCTCTCACTCTTCAACTAATGAAAATACAGTTTTGGCCTGAATTATTCCGATACTATTTTTTCATCTGAGGAACGCTTATAAACTGTTCCTCATCTCCACAACTAATTAAAACTGCTATTCATTTTGAATAAATAAAATACAGACATTTTCTTTATTCAAACTATTATGAATCATTTTTTTTTATCATTGCTAACAAAAGCTCCCTCTGAATCAGAATTTTGAAATCTGTTTTTGAGGAACTAAGTTCTTTGTTTTCGAAATAGCTGTTTGCGAAGTCGTATTACACTTACTTAAAATTAAACTTAATTAAAATTTGTGATTAACTTATGGGTGTACTGTTCGTGCAGCAACTTCTCTGGTGTTCAGTTTCGCTTGGCGAATATTATGAAACTAAATACGGAAAACTCGACAATTACTTGGTGACTTACTGCCGGTAATTTGATGAGACATGTGGCCAAATAAAAAAAATCTTGCATTTCTGCTATCATACCAAAAGAGGGCGGGTGTGAGGGTTAATGGAATTTTTCGTCGATTTTAAAGATAAATAACGATTACTAAACAGTTACTAAACGATTACAGTTACTAAAAATAGCCTTGTAATAAAAAATGAGAATTTCAGAGGTTCGTTTTACATGCACTTCAGCTGCAATACAAATCGGGAATTCTTTCCATGCAGGGAAATAGATAACTAATAATTAACTATAATTCGTGAAACACTGTTAAAGCTACAAAAAGTATTCAATTTTTTTTTTTTTTTTTTTTTTTTTTTTTTGCCTTTTAATGAAAATAATAAAAATAATGATATCAAAATTAATAAAAATTATTCATTTGTCATTTTTCACTCATTTTTTTTAAAATGGAGGGTATATGTAAATTTGAGGGTATGGTTCACGAGCTAACCTGAAAAACCTTAAATGTCATTAAATATACGTTTTAATGAGAATAAAAGTTCAAGGCAATATTTTTTTATGAAACAAGATAAGAATCAGGCTTCTACGATTAAAGTTTTCCCTAAATGAAAAAAAGAATAAAATTTTTTCGCCAAAAATCGACATTTTTTAAGAATTTAACCTGGATGAGGCGCGAGTTAATGTTATTAAATTGAGCAGAAACTTTTCCAATGTGACTTTCTAACTAAATTGCAACTTTTAGGATAACCGGAAGATAAGATTATTTTTTCCCCCATATAGCTTATGACCACCCTAATGTACATACGTAACGCGATAACTCTTGATGGTAATATCCGATTAGCTTCGAATAATTTTCCAGATTTAGTCTGATAAGGCGCTTCCCTGATTAGTTTTGGTTGTTCATTGGTTAAGTATAAGGTGGGCATGGGGGGCCAACCCCCTCCTTATCTTAGATAAATGGGGTTTTCATGCAGAATTTTCAGATTTTCAACAAATTTCGTATACTAGTTAATTCTGATATGGCGCTTCCCTGATTAGATTTGAAGGTTCTTTGTTTAAGTCTGAAGGTGGTAATGGGGGCTAAACCCCCTTAATTTAGATAAATGGGTTTTACTATACGATTTCCTTTAAATTTGGTATACCGGTTTATTCTGATAAGGTGCTTCCCTGATTAGATTTGGAGGCTCATTTTTAAGTATAATGAGAGGAAACGGGGAGGGGGTACTCCTCCCCCAATTTATTTTTCGAGGGCATTATTCTTTGAAATAAGAGTATAATATACAATTAGTGTGAATAGCCTGTGTACTCAATGCCATCAGTTTAACTGGACAGTTTTCTTTTTTTATTTATATTTAAATAAGTTTGCGATCGCGTGAATTAATATATACAAATATATATATATATATATGTATGTATGTATATAACTGGAATATATATGAATTTAAATATTTAAAGCAAGGATTGTGTGTTCTCTTTTCGTAAAAAAGAAATACATTTATATATGATACCCGACTTTCACATAAACTGCAAAAAAATTCTTTCTAAAAGAAACAGTGTATCACATCTATAAATCGTAAATGACACTTAAAGAACAATTTTTCCCAATAACTATCGTTTTTAGCAAACCATTAAATAGCATGCAAAACAAACTGCGATGTAATAAATTCGAATCTACAATGTAGTATTCTTTAATCAAGGAACAATAATTTAGTTCCATATCGCATTTCAACAAATCATTTTTATTGCATCGTTTATATTCGACGTTGTTGCATAAAACGGTGTTGTTTATGTTTTGAAATATATAAAAACTGTTTAGATGCATAAAACATTACTATAATATTTGTTTTATCATAAAAACAAGCAAATATGACGATGAATTACCTCTTTATATAAATATCATTTGACTAAATTTACTATCATTATCCTTTTTTTTTTTTTTTTTTTTTTTTTTTACGAAAAAATATTTTGTATGCAACGATAACATATTGATGTACATTTTTGAAAATAAATATTGTCTATTATTCAGTTTTATATTGTGATTTATTTATAACTAATTTAGCATGATTTTGGAACATTTAGGTTCTTGTAAACTGAGTTCAAAGAGCATTCCAATAAATTTTAAAATATTAATGTATACTGTAAACTATTAAGCATTTTTAAAAAACTACTTTTTACACATTTTTTATTTTAATTTAGGATATTCCTATATGACTTATTACAAAATTAAGTTACTATTTATTTAGTTAAATAAGTGTATTTTTTTTCCAATAGATCAAAATTTGCATTTATTAAACTTGATCATTTAAATAAACTTTTTTTTTAAATAGCATAATGGCTTTGTGCTAACGCTGAACCGGCAAAGATGACCGAACTATTCTCGGTTAAAATTATCTTTCTGTTTAAATCGATGTAACAATAAATTTTCGATATATTGTTAGTATAACGCATTTTTATACCAATTTATTTACAGAAATCGACTACTATTGGGAATTTCTAGAAAATTCCTTCTTATTCTGAAAACCAAAGAGATCGTCAAATGACTCCAAAATTTCTCCAAATATTGATAAATTTTGCGACATACTTTCATGTGCAGCATGTGTTAAGGAAGTTCTGTGTACCCTGATTAGTTGAATTATCTTTTCAAGAACGTTATATGGACTCCGTTTGGTTCAATCATGTATCTCGGCTCCTATTTGAAATTTCCAGAAGTTTGTTTGGCAATTTGAAATTCTTTCATTTGTTTTGGCATATGTTTTGGCAGTTGTAATCTTGAAAATTGGTTTTCCAGCAAATTGCAAATTTTGCCAATATTTCTCTAAATATCACAAGATTGCCAAAATTTTGGTAATTTTGCGACTTCATTTACTGGCAACTGCACAAAAACTTAGTAACTGTTTCAACATCATTTCGCAATTAAATGCGTTACCCTAAAATAACCCACTAATCGAATTTTGTCGAACATGTGACCTAGTCAAATCATCTGACCGTACCTCAAACCGGTAGGATACAAAATTTAGTCAAAACCGTTAGAGCCGTTTTTAGTTAAAATTTGAACACATGCACGCAAAGACACAATATTTTCTCGCATTGTAATACATAATACTTATCTAAAATTATTTTACTTTAATTCGGTATATATTTTCCCAATAAACATTTTAAAAATCCCTTTACTTACATATTTTTTTTTTTTTAAGAAACTGCTTTTGAAGTCATTTGTTCTGTTAAAATGTAATTTTTTTATTGCGTTTGAGAGTAAAGGTTATTCGATCAAAATTTACTGAATGATGGGAAATGTAATGTATCTATTTCCTAAAAAATTGGTGAGTCACATTAAATAAAGAGATTTACTTCCAATTTTAAAGAAATAATACCTGTTCTGCATTATTATTTATAATGTCGTAAATATTATTAGAATTTTCTTAATTATTACGATGCATAATTTAATAGTTTCTATTTCAAATGACCAGTTATAAATAAATATATCATGGTAAATATCTTGGTGGTGCTTGCTTCTATTCCAGTAAATTTCTTATACAGGCAAACCGAAGTCACAAAATCTTTTCAACTATATTGTAAAGTGCTAAAAGTTGTAAACTTGTTATTGATTCATAAAGTATACATTATAGGTTCATGTACTGTAGAGCATATAGGTAAATGACCTCTGCTCTTTGCTGCCAAATACACGCTCTTTTGTTGAAATTTACCATTACCGATTTGCATAAATGTGGCTGGGTATGATTGATGCAGCGCTTAATTTCCTACTTGAAGGCGTGGTTGGTCATGGTCTTGTTGGCATAAACGTTAGACTTAAAAAAAAAACACAAAAACAAAAAGTCTAACGGCGTTAAATCGCATGATGTGGGTAGCCTATTCTGACCACCAAAATGGAAATTACAGGACCAGAAAATGACTCATGCAGTACTGAATCGGTTCTTGGACTGTATGGCATGTGCCACGGTCCACGGTCTTGTTGAAACCTCATATTGTTCAAATCCCTATTTTACAATTTATGTACAAATGGCGTCAGTGAATTTTGGGACACCCAGCAAAACCGTCGAGGCCATTTACTGAATATGCTTTTAAATGCATAACCCTATATTGTATGCTTTATCTTTCAATAAAAGAACTACAATTTTTAATTATAAAGATGTGTTTTCTAACAAAAGTACTTCTTGAGTGAATTCTGGAATACCTTTTACAAATAAACAAAATATCTGAGCTAGATTTTGCATATTAAAAAGTTAATTCATATGGAATCCAAATAGGGCATTGGATGCATTTAGCAAACTGCTCCAAATAATGAAATGAAACAATCGTTTTTGTTGGTTTGTCACTAATATCTACAGTTTTCCATGGTATGACGTAATGAATCATTTTATTGTTTCAATGTTTTAAAAGAGTATTATATATGTAGAATTATAATAATTTAAATAATGCTTCTACAGCAAGGAAATCTACAGATTATAGAACTATTATATCGGTTAAGGCATCTGTAACAGATTTCTGTCACATATTTCTATTTTTATTCAAAATTAATTAAAAACATAACTTTATTACTTTTATAACATGTTATCCCCCCTCCTTTTTCATACTGAAATACGTAATTAAATTCATTTCCCAAATCCATACAAATTTTTTATTAAATTGATTTTTTTTTCTAAAACATCTTTCAGTGCGCTTAAATATTCAATTATTTTTTCCCTTTCTCATTTAATCATTTATCTGTCCGTTACTGCTTCCAGTGCAAAAAATAAATAAATAAATAAATAAATAAAAACTAGAAAGGCAGCTGCTGGTAGAAATATGTCTTCATTTAATTGCATCGGATTTTTCCCCGCCGCATTGATAAGCAATTCTTTATTTCTGCTAATATTTCACCGTTGAGAATGTATTAACATCAAAAGTTATGGGGATCATGTGCGTTATCGTGAATAATGGTCGAGTATAA
Organism: Maratus speciosus; assembly: GCA_963932465.1. Taxonomy (NCBI): domain Eukaryota; kingdom Metazoa; phylum Arthropoda; class Arachnida; order Araneae; family Salticidae; genus Maratus; species Maratus speciosus. The sequence continues at coordinate 187,242,202 of OZ010800.1, forward strand.
AACAGATGCCCTTGATTCTTGGCATTGTTCTTAGCCAGCAGTCTGCAGTCTGCAATTTTATGTAACAATTAGTTAGGCCAATGCCTGTCTTTAATATAAACAATTTCTGTTTTTCGGTTGTCTCCCTCCTCATAATTAGAAGCGGTTATTTTCAACCTAGGCATCACCCATTTGATAGGGACACCAGATTATGTACTGTAATGTTTTTCGCCATAACCTTTATTCACTTTCTTGCGGTCACTAAAAGCTTGTAAATTGGCGATACTGTGCAACGCCAAGATTTCTAGACTTCTAGCAAAAAACCCACTTCTCCTCTGACCTTCGATGTGGAGGTTCTAAAAGTAAAGGAGCTTTGGCGCCCCATTTTGTAATTGGGGTCTCTCTTCCATTTTTTTCTAACTGAACCACCTCTAGATTTCCTTTAAATAAATCATTGTTCCAGTAAATTGATAGTTGGAGTTTTTCTTCAATACTACTGTGTGCATTTTAAAGAACCCTGTCTTCAATCTCTATTACAGCATCTAAGAAGGTTATATTCAATATTGTTTTTTTCTTTTCGAAACCGTATATATTCTTTTTTGACTATACTAATTATGGATATCATAGCACACGTTGTACCTATTACATATTTATCAATAGACCGTTATAGCATAAAAAAGCACTTAAAGTACATGTATATGAACTATATTTTATTCGTATTACTATATAAATCTGATAGCATAATCAACTTGAATGTGTGTATGTTATTTATTTTTTTCCCCGGGAAAACTTTTGATTTTAAAAATGCACAATTCATAGATATTTTGCAATCTAAAGAATAAAAAATGAATTTATTATATCAATACTTTGGATAAAAAATTCATTTGATCTTTTTTACTAATCGTTACATTTTAATTTATGATTTTTCTATTCCATTCATGACATCTTTTAACTTATATGACTAACTCATATAACGCTTCATTTAAATTACGAAATGCCATTTGAATTTGAAATCATTTATTTATTGTTATACGTTCATTTTCTTAGAGTAAAACTTAAATCCTTCTTATGATGTACAAAACAATTTGAGGGATTAATTTGAAAAGTTGCAAGATTTCTGTTATTTGCGTTTTTAAAAAAAGAAGTAATTCATTTGAAAGAAGGATTAATTGTTCTCTGTGGTAAAAATAAAGTTTTGAAAAGATTTACATTTGTCAAATGAGCTGTCAGATTAAGGAAATAATTTAAAGTAAGTAAACAATGGCATTATAAACAAAATGAAGTACTGAACAGAAGACGGTACTGAACTGAAGAAGGTAACGAAATTCTTCGCATGAAACTTTCTTATAAGTAATATGAGTTTCTAAAAATATCATTAATTATACGTAATATTATCACTTAAGTTAAAGAAATGTCACTGATGAGTTTTGAGTTTATATGTAAAACGAATCAAAACGCAAGAATGAAATTACTTAATTACTCTCTATTATTTTTATAACAAATTTTTATCTAATATATATAAATATATATATATATATATATATATATATATATATATCTACAACTTATTGTGGTAATAAGTTAAATTTAGAATAAATAAAATAAGGTTCTGATTAGATTTGCATTTAAATTTTAAAAATTAAGTTTCTGATTAAATTCGTATTTCAAATATCATCCACGGAATTATTATCAAAATCGCAAATGTTAGTATATCCATATTTGTTAGGTTAACACGCTTTTTTATACTAGAAAGAAAAATGTAAACTTTTTGTGAGTTCATAATTAAAAATATACTTTCCAGATAAATTCTATGGAAATTACATATTTGTTTAGAAACGTTTGTTCTTCAAGTAAATTTTATTTTTATGATGAATTTTGACAAAAGATTCATGGAAGTTGTTCAAAGATATTTTCTTATTTCAATATGTAATGGATAATTAAAACATGTAATTAATTTTTAAATGCAGTGTTAATATGATAAATAAATGTATGTATAGAATCAAAATTCAGCAAATTCTTCATTAAAAAAAAATCTTAAACTTATTGTATCTTCAAGCATTTATAGATTACATAATGCGTTACCCACATAGATTGAATAAAATAAAAGCATTGTAACATGCAGCTACTTACTCTCCTGAACAGAAATACAATATTAAATTGCTGGACGTAAAAATAAAATAAAAAGTAAGTTCATAAATGGTATTAGAATTTATATTTTTTCAAAACTTAAACATACATTTCCACTAAGTTAATAGTTTACACAGTTATGTGGTTTAGTTTTATACTAGCATATAAATTGTGAATAAAATAATATAAACACATCTTTTTTAAAAAGATGATACAACTGCAACATGAGATTTACTCGCAGTAGTTGTATTATAATAACAGCAGTTGTTCCGCAACCGATTGGTAGTGAAAATACTATTTTGTTCTTCCTGTTCACATTAGACCATATTGCTCATATTGCTTATTTTCACACGATAATATATTAAATAATTTGGCCTTGTTAAAAAACTATTTATGATACAAAGTCGCTTTGAAAAAGATAAAATAGTATTATGTACAGAACAACATATTGAAACTTCACAAGGATTGGCAAATTTTCCTAAAGTTATTGCCAAGAAATTACAATATAAAAATAGAAAATAAAACGGATAATCATTCAGATAAACTCAAAGTGTATCCCGGTGAAGTATATGTTGGGTATATGCAAAAGTGATTTCTATTTTTTGGATAAAATTACATGTTTATTTATGTTATTACATGAGTATTCCATGTAGATGTCTACTGACCGAGGATTAATCAAGATTAGATAATTCTGCCAATTCGTGTTGCATTTGTGTGTTATCTTCATCCAATAATGCTTGCAATTTCTATCTCGTGGTCTGCGTCCTCAACATCGATAAACCTTCTGTAAATAGCCCTAACCCCCTTCTACACACAGTTTTAGAAACAGCACGTTCACCGTCAGCTTTTCTTTAAATTATAAAAGTACTAACAAAACGTCCCGCAAATGATGATTATTTGGCACAAAACACGTTGATGGAATCGGAGCCGTATTGTTGTTTATTTTATTTTATTTTATTAATGCTTTACCGACCATTGAAATGATATTTTATAACTTTTCAGTAAAAATAATTGTATAAATATATCTTTAAAATGAATTATAAAGTTACATTATATATATGTCGTTCTACTATCATTTAAAATGATATTTCATTAATAAAAAGATAGACCTTTCATAAGATCACGAGGAAGCTTTGTAGGACAAAAATGTATTAAAATGGTGAAAAAAAATCATCAAAATGAATCATATCGCAAACAGAAATCATGCAAACGGACAAGTATAGTTTACAATACGAGAAACACACAAACAGAAAGAAATGACGTTTAAAATTTATAGGAAAAGTTTCTCTCATCTCCACTTTACAATTTAGCTGCCCCAATAATGTTTTTATAAATATATTGTGTATTTCTTCTTAAACTACTAATCTAAACTCTCTGCCTATACGATCCATGAAGGATTTGGCCGACTGTGCTTTCCCCTGTTTGCTTGACCCAGCGTCATAAGGCTCTATACAGCATATTAAGAAAAAGCGTAATGCGAGACTATATGTGTTCAGTTCCGAGCAAGCTTGGTATTCATTTTTTTTTACTCCGAAGGGATGGAAGCCTTATTGAAACTTGCTCAACCGAGTCGAACTCCGCGCGGCAGTCAGATGCAATGCCCACTACGCCACTGGATTAATTCATATCTAATTTTATTATAATCATACGTTATCTTTCTTGTAAGTTCAAATGCAGGTATATAACCATCGATTATGTTTTATTTTTCTTTAGATATCTCACAGATTTATATTTTTATTTGATGATTGATCTTCTGAGAATGATCAATTTTTAATTAAAGAAAACACATTTTCATAAATTTTATAGATACATATATGCAGTTCATTAATTGTTCTTGCTGCACCATTTTTTTAATTTACCAATTTTTTCTTCATAAGTTATATAAAGATTTTTAAAACACTGTAATTTTTTTTCTTGAAATTGCGGCATGAAGGTAACATGTAATTTCATATACTTTTATTGGCATTTGCCATTCACATTTCCTATAATTCTTTATAGATATAAATATAACGCGCCCTCCGCCATTTAAGGCCACACTGCAGATTTGCCTACGAATCTGTCTGTGGAATTATTTATTAAATTGCTATGCATCTGAAGTCTTTTTAATGCTGTATTATATATTAATTACTCTTATTGTACTCAATTAATTAAAACAAAAACTTGCAATATTTGTTTTTATTCGAATGTTTCGAAATATCAATGTTAATGTTTGTAAATGTTTATGTACAGGGTGTCCAGCGAATAAGATCCTGATTTCAAAATTAAATATCTCACAAACAAAGATCAATATAATTATGCGGTAAACTGTTTCTTTATTAGCTAAGTCGACGAGCCGTTAATTCCCAAATTGGCTCATCCGATCTCAGCAATCTGATCCTTCGTTAATATTAATATTTTGGAATACTTTACTGTGATTTTGATCCAATTTAACAAAATAAATCAATTTAAGTCATTATAATTGCATTGTATTTTACATTACACTACTTCATAAGAAAATAAATATAATTTTCTACTATATAAATATCCGTTTTAGCCAATCAGATTGCTGGGCTCGGTTGAGCCAATTTGGGAATTAACGGCTCGTGGCAAGTCGTAAAAATGCTATACAGAAGTTTGGAAAATTTAGTTGCAAAAACCGTTAACAGATGGCGTTGTACTCGATATTCCTGTAACTTGTTCTTCGAAGTCCAGAGCGATCAGTTCAAGGAACTTCACTCATTTTGAGGAGTCGATGCTGAGTCGACTCACTTGATTGATGAGTCGACATAGTGAATTGACTCTCGACTCACTTGCGCAAAATGAAAAGCAACTGATCTTGTAAAACTTGCTGGATCTGTTAGTATGAATATTCAAATGTGCGATGCAAGCGTGTCAGTTAATGTTTTATTATTTAAATTACCGTTAAATAAAGTTTATTTATTAGTCCAATAATAAGATAGTTATCTTTCAGTTTTATGTATTTCAACTCTTTATTAACACTTAACTGTTAGCGGTCTCACAGGCAACTACATTTTTCAATTTTCACAATTAAACTCGTAATTTCCAGTGAATACCATAAAATTTTGTTTCATTTGGAGCCCTAAAACTATTGCTAGAGATTCTGAATATGAGAAGTTCAATTATAATAGTCCTGTACTTAATGTTTAGTACAGAAACAGTACCCTGTGAGTTAATAGAGACTTTCATTCATCATTTAAGCTTTTCACCGCCGTGAACTGATATATCTGTTCACTAAACTGTAGGTTTCACTGCTATTTTAAGAGTTAATTGCGCCTTTTATTCATCTTTTAATCGAATGATTTCACAACAGCTCACAGTTGTAATGTGGTAATTTTCTGTCACAGTAGTTAACCCGGGAGAACTCGCTGCATGAGATTTTCTCTCACAGTCGTACTTTTTCTAAGACTCTTATTTAAACCATTTTTCATTTTAATTAAAATTCAAAAATGTTATTTCAATTATTTTACCTATTTGTGAGTAAAAGTACTAAGCAAAGCAAAAAAAAAAAATTATATTAAGCGAATGTAAAATAAAAGAAAAGCAATTGGGCACCGTGAGAGAAATTCTCACTAGCGAGTTCTCCCGGGTTAAAGGTTAAATGAACTTTTTCAGATGAATTGTCATGTATAAAATTCATTATCACATTTAGGACCATGGATGTCTTATTCAGGTTATAGCTGCCGTAAATGCGACAAAAATTACCTAAACGCGACAATGATATATTATGGTTTTATACTAGAGATAATTATTAAATTTATACAAAACAAGTTAGTTTTGAACTAAAGGTACAGTATTCAGTAATTTGTTGCTTAATAAAATATATATTTATAAAAATATAATAAAATGCCAAATATACCCTACATGCGACAAAACTATGGGGAATCGCGTCTCATTTAGGCACAATGACCTTATTTTAATTCCGTTTTTTAAATAAAAATGTTAGCAGGTAATATTAAATGAATATAATTTACATATATTTCTTAAAAGTTTAGCCAATCGATTTTTTTAATGTCCCTTATTTAAACCCAGATATGTAATATATTTTCGGAATCCTATAGCTACCACCCACCCCCCCCCTTTTTTTCGTAAACAGCTAGGCTGTGTGTGTGTTTCTATGGATGTATCTCAATACTATATGGTTATATATTATCATGGTTTACAAAATAAAATTTTAAAAGGGAGTAAATCAAAAATTATAAACATGAGAAAACAAGAACATTTTAAAACTTAGTCTCATCCCCCCTCCTGTGGGCGGGTAGGGGACTCATTATTGAAGTCATTTGTATTCGGAAACGCGTAAAATTGACAGGTGTTCTTATTCAGGAACTATGTAATCGAATGGCGTTTTCCATTTTTTGACAAAATATCTTTCAAAAAATGCTGTCAAAGTTTGAGTTTTTTATCGAATCTCCGTACATGTTAGCACAGAAAAAGAAAAACTTGCCGTTACGTGAAAAAAATCGCACTTTACGTATTTTTTTTTTCATAAATTTAAGCAAGTTATTTATGCTAAAAAAGTGGAAAAAGCTATTTGATTCCAAATCGCCTAAATAGTCATACCTGTCAAATTTATAACTTGATAGTTAAAAATGCTGCCTCTGAGCCCCGTAAAGTAAAATTTGTGTGTAACGGAAAAATACGGTCTTCTCCAAAACTATGTGACCGAGGATAATCGCTATAATTTTCTACCAAGGTTTGAATACACTACTATGGCCCCTATTTTTTTTTCATCATTTTAGTTTCAGTAGATTCGGAAATAGGTTGGATGGGCGGGGGGCGCTCCCCGAGCGCACACGCACACACACACACACACAAAAAATCCGTTTCCCGTTTTGTTTTCAGCGCAGAAAATTTAAACTTTTAAATTTTCATATATAAAAATTACTCCGCAAAACCTTCCACTCCCAGTTAAAAAGAAGGTAATTTTTTAGCCTTGGGGGGGGGGGGGGTATTGGATTAAACAAGAATATTTCTATATTTTACAGTTTGGTTTAGAGGTGTTCACCGGCCCAACCCGTGGGCAGGGCTAGGACCAATTTTTCGCAGCACCGGGGTCGGACAGGGCTTTACTTCTTTTCTGAAGGCTTGGGAAGGGCCTAGGTATTGCTCTTTCCGGGCGAGGCGAGGGCCTTTCTGTTTTCTGAAAGATCGCGTCGAGCCGAACTTAATTTTTCAGTGCTGATCCGGGATTGGCTTCTTTCTTCCAAGGTTTGCAAGGGGCGACATTTTAAGTGCCGGCCCAGCCCGTACGAAAATTATTGTATTGGCCTGGTCTGGTCCGTTCAAAAATAAGTAAAATTTGGCCCGACCCAAGACTTTTTGCAAAAAATGCATATATTTTTAAATTGCAATTATACGTATTGCCATATTACTGTACAATTAAACTTTAAAATTTATTCTTTTTAAAGAACAGCCATTTCTAGGCAATAAAATTAAAATACAATAAAACATGTGAAAAAGAACCTGTGTATGACGGAATGCTGTCTTAAACTAAAAAATGTGTTGATACATGAAAAATGAATATAATAATATGTGAGGAAAAGTATATAATACATTTAAACCTGCACAGAAGGAAACTTGTCTATAACGTATATTTTTTCATTCCTAAGTAATTTCGTCTTCGACGATTTTACTAAATAGAATTTTTCATATTATTAAATCTGCAATGAATAGAATATGAATTAACGATATTAAATTTAACTGAAACATTTACATGCAAATAGAGATTCATTAAAAACATAAATATCGCAGCACAGGCCTCTTCTTTAAAAATGAAGAATATAAAAATGAAAATAAAAGCTAAAATAAGTATTTTTGGTCAGAACTCCTCGTAACGAACAATTTTTAACCATATTGACGTAAAAAATTCATGCTTTCTAGAAATTTAGTGGACCGGACTGCCTCATTCCGATATTTTAACTTTTTTCCTGGCCGGATCAGTTTTATACCGAGACGAGCCATTACTTTGTTTGTACGGGTCAAACTTTTAAATTTTATACAGAGGTGGGCCGAATTTTTTTCTAAGGGCGGGCCGGACTAGGTCTTATAAATTTGGCCCTTTGCAGACTTTTAGTTTGACTGTTCCCAACTCCTATCCAACAAAGTCTAATATAAAAAACTTCTTTTATGTAAAATTAAAACCAAAATAATTCAAGCATTCACTCAAAAATTTTCTTATCCGCGATGCGAAAAATAAAATTGCGTCATCTTTACAACCAACCAATGTTACTTCCGCAAGTGAGTGGAGAATCGAGTCACTATGTTGGCTCATCAATCAAGTGAGTCGACTCAGCATTGGCTCCTCAAAATGAGTTGAAGTGCCTCGAACTGATCGCTTTGGACTTCGAAGCACAATTTATAGGCATATTGAGTACAGCGCCATCTGTTAACGGTTTTTGAACCTAAATTTTAAACTTCTGTATAACATTTTTACGACTCAGCTAATAAAGAAACCGTTTACCGTATAATTCTATTGATATTGTTTGCGAGATACTATTTTGAAATCAGGGTCTTATTCCCTGCATGTTATTCAATTTTATTAGCGAAAAGAAAAGTTCAGTGACATTTTAGAAAGTATGTTTAATAAATATTATTTCATAAAGTTTAAAAATATTACTGATATGTTATTTAAAGTGGCGGTCATCTTCGTTTACTTTTCTGATAATAAGCACAACTTTCTTATCATTTTCAGTAGTATCCTGCTGTTCCTTAAAAATACAACATTGAAATACATTTCCACTATACTGCCTTAACGGTATATATACTTAGTAAGCAATGTGTTATATAGGTCTCCTGTTGAATTATAATGAGTTTTGAAAACATAATTGGAAAATCCAATAGGTGATATTTGAGTCTGATACAGATATCATATTAAATATTAATATTTTGTAAGATCAATAGTGTTAGGAATAAACTGCAGTATATATACATAGAAAATTAACATGACATTTTAGAAATGCATAAATAGATTTAAGTATCACGATATTAATATTTTATTGAACATATCAGTTTATTCCAGTTATAACCTAATACGTATCCTATAATAAAAGAGAATAATATATATATATATATTTGTTATCACTGTTTTCAATTATATATTTATGTATTTGTTTTGTTTTTGCGACCATCATTCTAATAACTTATTGAAACGTTTCTTTTAATTTAAAATATCTTTTAAAATATTTCTTTTAATTTAAAATTTTATGTTTTCCAAATATATATTTTCTAAGTGAAATTGTATTATAGAACTAACATGCAATGCTGATTAATCTTTTTTTTTTTTTTTTTTTTTTTTTTTTTCATTTAAGTTTCTAGTGACAAGCATTAGTGCTAGTATCTAGATAATCTATTTTGAATTAAATCTTTTACAATTTAAATAGATGTCAAAGAATAAATGGTTTTCGTTGTGCAGTCGTGGAAAAAAAAAAAAGGTAAACACCCCCTACTAACTCCTCAACAAATTACCGTAGAAGAAAATTACTGGTACCTAACGATTGGAAATAAAGTCTACTTATGATGTCTACTTCTAAATGATGTACATAAAATTTGCTTAGAGGGCAATATACGTATTAAAACGAACACAAACTTCATTTTTTTCAATGACAATACTTAATTTTAACAAGATATTTCAAATCTATGCCTAGACACCAAATTTCAAGTCATTTGAACTATAAACATTCAAAATTTATTGCTTCTAAAGTTAAATTACATTTTCATATTTTTATTTATATCTCATGAAATTTTAGTCCTAATGTACTATTTTTTTGCGTAGCAATAATATTAATATACCCAAACATAAATAGGTTTAATTTGCAATTTTTATAATTTTATAATATGAATTATGAAATTAATATTCGAAAAAATTATGAATTGCAACATACAATATTTTTTGATGGATTTGGATTTATTAAGTCCTGCTTTATGGAAATCCAAAATTTCATATTTATCTTCCAAATGGTTTTCAAATTATGCTTAAAAAACGGCAAAATGATGGATTAAGGGGTCGTCTATCATAGAAGTGACTAGATATTTTGAAATTTCCTCTGCTATCCTGTAATCTAGTTATCTTCAATGATTGCTTGAGTAGCGCTTCAGATACCTTGATCAAGAAGAAGGCTCTATCGGTCAACAATCGAGTACCGAATTTCAATTTGGATACAGCCCCTAAAATAAGCTCGTTTTAAAATAATTAATTTCTCGGAACCTTATCGTGGAGATTGCATAAAAATTTGTTTTTAGGCTAATTGAAGGATGTAGAGTTCAATATGCCGTCAGAATTGTGAACTGCTATTGAAAAAAAAAAAAAAAAAAAAAGTTATGCTTTGTTTTAATATGTAGAGGGCCCCGAAGCAAATTTTATATATATCATTTAAAAATAGACTTCATTTCCAGTCGTTCGGTACCAGTAACTTTCTTCTACGATAATGTATTGAGGAGTTAGTAGGAGGTGTTTACTTTTTTTTACCAACGACTGTACACATAAAGGCAATAATTTGAGAAATGATGCGAAAGTAATTCTTTGTTAATCTGTAATGATTCCTGTGATTTATAGATATGCAAGCGGTTTTTAAGTAAAATGTATTGCAACACATTACGTTTTACTATTTCTTTTTAACACTTTCCAACAAAGTTGAAAAGTGTTTATGACTTCGGTTTGTCTGTCCGTCTGTCCGACTGTCCCCTCTCTAACTCTCGTAAATACAGTCGGATCGTTCTGAAATTTTTGGATGTTAGTGACCTCTACCATAGCACGATCCCTATTTCAAATAAAGTTTCTAGCATGTTTAGTTCATTTACAGGGATAGTCAAAGTTTTCAATTACATTAGGGCCTATGGGGAAAAAATCGTTTAAAATAGTTTTAAATGATGTTACATGCTTTCAAACATAATAAAATTCATATGCATTTATCAAGTGCACTAAAATATACATTTTGTAGAATATACGATGCAAAGAATAATTATTATTCATTTACATGGCCACACAAAAGAATTCCGTTCATAATGGTATAGGGGAAATTGTTTGCGGTGTATGTGAAAAGATTTCAGTTAATATATTGTATCCGAATTACTGTATATTAGTAATGATTGCTCGAAATGACTTTTAAATTATGATATGCGCTTTTTTAGGGTTTCGTTCATCTGACGAAACCCTATTCGTCTCGCTCCTCTGTCTGTCTGTCTGTCCGTCTGTCATAGAGCCCGTTCTCAGAAACTATACATGTTGGAGACTTGAAATTTTGCATACTTATAGCTGAATACCCCACATCATACGAAAAATATTAAAATTTTGAAAAAGTCGTACATTTAACCCTTTGGGCTCCCACATGTTTATTTTAAACAATTCTTTCTAAGTGAGACCCTAATTAGGTTGGAATCGTGAAATTTTACATACTTATAGCTGAACACTTCTCATCAAATGACAAATCATAAAATTTTGAAAATGTCGTACATTTAACAATTTGGGCTCCCACATGTGTAATTTAATCAATTCTTTCTAAGTGAGCCCTAATTAGGTTGGAGGCGTGAAATTTTGCATACTTAAAGCTGAACACCTCACATCAAATGACAAACCCTAAAATTTTTAAAAAGTCGTACATTTAAGCCTTTGGGCTCCCACATGTGTATTTTAAACAATTATTTCTAAGTGAGACCCTAATTAGGTTGGAGGCGTGAAATTTTGCATACTTATAGCTGAACACCTCGCATCAAATGACAAACCATGAAGTTTTGAAAGAGCCGTACATTTAACTCTTTGAGCTCCCACATGTGTATTTTAAACAATTCTCTCTAAGTGAGCCCATATTTAAGTTGGAGGCGTGAAATTTTGCATACTTATAGCTGAACACCTCGCATCAAATGACAAACCATGAAGGTTTGAAAAAGCCATACATTTAACTCTTTGAGCTCCCACATGTGTATTTTAAACAATTCTTTCTAAGTGAGTCCCTATTTAGGTTGGATGCGTTAAATTTTGCATACTTATAGCTGGACACCACATATCACACAACAAATCATAAAAAATTAAAAAAATCATACCTTTAACCCTTTAGGTTCTCACATATGTATTTTAAGCAATTCTTTCTAAGAGAGCCCCTAATTAAGTTGGAGACATGACTATTTGCATACGTATAGCTGAATACCTCAGACCACACGGCAAATCATAAAATTTTCAAAAAGTTTTGTATTATTTACTCCTCCGGGCTCTAACTTGTGTATTTTAAACAATTTTTCTAACCTCCACCCTTTTCACCCGGGGAGCACTTTTGCAACTTTTGCCGACACCCCTTTGACCATTCTTTCCTATTATGCACCGTAGTCTTACATATTTTAGTTCCACTTTTTACTGCCATGGGCCAACTACTTATCTCGGGTGCTATGGACCCAAATCCCTCGACTAATATATCTACGGATAGTATATAAAACGGAGTTTCGTTTGGATAGAGGTTTGTTTAGAATAGAGTGCGCCCCTGGTTGAGAAATGTGGAAATAACAGATTTTTCAAAAGGATAAAGTGTTTTGAAAGGAATATTAAACGAAACCCTCTGTGCGATCTGTGATCACAATTTCCTACTTGTTAAATATATTTATGCATACTATAAAGTGCGTATAAATGCTATAGTTCATATACAAATCTACAGAAATAAATACGTAAAGGTTACTGAGTGTGTGCATAAATTGCTTAAAGGTGGGTTTTAAAGTAGTTATGCATTTTTACGCTGAACTGAATTTAGTGTACTAAGAAATATTTGTAGAATATAGATAAAATGATATACAGGGCCACGCAAAGAGTTGGATACATGGCCGTCTATGGGTGATAATTTCTGGAAATGTAATATCAGTAGTTTTAAGCGTGTTTTAGTTTGAATTAAATTTTAACTAAGTAGTGGCATGTAATAAAGGTACTAGGTAAACTACAGGGCTGTGCAAAAGTATTCAAGCATGTTTCCATCTATTAGTATAAATTGCTGAATGATGAATTTCAAACTGTTATGCATTTTCTTGCTAAATTAAATTTTCCCATTATATAGTATATATATCAACATACAGATCGAATACAGGACTGTTCAAAAGAATTGGAATACATATTTGGCTATGAGCGGTAACTACTGAAATCAGATTTTTAAATGTTTACTTAGTTATCTTATTTCCCTGAGTAACGAAGTATCGTTAAAGCTTTCAGGAGGTGTTGGAAAGTGTTTCATAATCTATGCTGTACGCATGATTTTTCTTACTTGTTTATTTTTAATCGGCGAAATTTTTCATTATTTAACTATCAATATCACGGTACTATTTGTTTGTAAGTGAGAGAATTTTCGATGTAGATTTCTCAGCTGTCTGATATACATTATTTAAACAGTTAAAATTAAGACATAAAAAAAAAAAAAATAGGTTAAAAGGTTTTTTTTTTTTTTTTTTTTTTTTTTTTTTTTTTTTTTTTTTAGTGTAGTAAATTTCAGAAAGTAAAAAAAAGAAAATTGCCGCAATAAACAATTTTAATAGAAAAAATATATAGCAATTATATAATAAATTTTTTAATAAAAAATAACTAAAAGATTACATCAGTTACACAGGGTAACATTTATTTATTTATTTATTTATTTGTCTGGTGTATGGAATAGTTTAATGAATTCTTACGTCATTTTGTCTGGAAATAATTTATTTTTTTCTCAATCAGATCTACTTTTTTTAATGTACTCATGTTTTTGGCTAAATTTCATTATAAAAAGATTTAATAGTTTACATGGGTGATTTTTGATAGGATTTTGAATCCCGTTAAATAGGCGTGAGTGAGAAATGAAATTGGGACTTACCCCTTTTCAGGATTTTTATCCATTAATGGTGTAAATCCATGTTTTACCTTTATCCAAAATGTATTAGTTGAAAATAGTAATCACTTTATATTTGGAGGTGTATTTATATTCTCCAATAACATTTCATGTCTCCCGTAAGTAAAGAAATTGTACATTATTTGTATTTTGGCAAATGAAGAAGCGGTAACATTTTAAGTTATTTAATTCACACTATTTAGATTGTAAATAAGAAAGCTTTTTTATAAGCTCTTTCCTGATTAGCTACATTTTTCAGAATGAAAGAAAATGTTTACATTACAAGATATATAATAATAACAATAAATCAGTTCACTGTAGTTTATGAGTATAATTTAGTCACTTAACAAATCATTACCTTTACAGGAATTTCATGGTTAAATTCATTAACCCTATAAAGAGATTTATGGCTAAGTTGAAACGTTATATTTTTTATGTAACTGAAGAGATTAGTTTATTTTTAGCACAGTTATTCATCTTGATGATTTATGTCCATCAAGTCCTCCTTTATTTCTGAAGTTTTACTGTCACACAAATTTAAGTTCCTTCTATGGGTTTCAAAAACAGGTTTGGGAACTAGTTTAGTAAACAGATCTGCTATCAAGAATTTGGTTGAGCACGATTTTAGGTTGATTGTTTTAGTTCTTCTTGTTTAGTTCCTTCTTGTTTTAGTTGTTTAATCAAATGAAATGTTATTTCAACATGTTTAGTTATACTAGAGTGCTTTTCTAATTCTATCATCTTGATCGTCGACAGCTTGTCTTCATACAGGTAAGGTTTGCTTTAGGTTTAATTCGTTCAGTAAATTGACAAGCCACTTTATTTCGATTGCTGCATTTGCTGCTGACACATATCCGGCTTCTGCAGATGATAATGCAATGCAGGATTGTTTCTTGGTTTACCAATGTATGATATTTCCCTCTAACATATACAGGGTGTCCCTTCTCAATGGTGTCCAATGGCTAATTTCTAAACCGTTAGTCATAGACACATAGTTCCAATTACAAAAATGTTTTAAATGAGGTAAAATATTTTTAAAGCGATTCAGGTCAAGAAATACATTTATTTAAAAATTACGAAATTTAAATTTATATACGGTCATCCGGTCCTATAAGTGATATTTAGTAAACATTTCCTATTTCTCTAACAAGTAAGACACAAAAAGTCCCATTTAGCTAACATTAAAATTAACCGAGTTATGAAATTTTCAATTTTCTGACTTAAACCCCTTTATCTGTAATTCAAAACAGATGAGTTGGACCAAGCTTTGAGGGGTCGTACACGAAGCACTTAAAGTATTATAAAGGGCGTCCACTCCAAACGATGTCCAATGGCTAATTCCTAAACCGTTTGTCAAGACATATAGTTCTAATTACAAAACAGTTTTAAGTAATGTAAAGAAATATTTTTAGAGCAATTTAACTTAAGGTGCTTCCCCCCTAAAAGTATTACGGTAGTATTAATTTTTAGTAATTAACTTTTAGATTGGATAAAATAATTGAAGACTTGAGTTTCAAAACTCACCTTATCGAGAAAATCCGATTTTGGGAAATCGCGTACAACCTTTAAATGCGTCCATTGATTTTGATTGAAAATTTGGAGATTGTAGCGTTTGATTGGTACAGATTTACCAATGGAATAGATTGATAGAGAAACACGATTTTTAAAATTTCGGATAAGGCGAGTTTCGAAACTGGCGTTCTCAATTGTATTTTGATTTTTTTTTTCTTTTGTAAGGAAATGAGTGTGTTTCTTTTGATGATTTTATTTTTTAAAGTTGCATTATTTTTATAAGCTTTTATTTAACTTACAACGTTCGTATGTATGTCTTCCTAGTTCAAATTCTGTATTCCAATTTTAACTTACACTCAAATATCCGATCGAGGTTAAATTTTGCATAATTATGTAAATCCAATGACAATGTAATGTTAATATGATTTTAGGTGCGTGCCATGTATTTTTATTTTACAGAACCACACTAAAAATTTCGTATAAATTACAGCCTACAAACAAAAATTTTAAAATCAAAATCAGTAACATTTATGTAAGGCAATGAGATGCATAATATCATTTTTCCAAATGAAAGTGCGTTGCGTTTATATTTCTTATACAGTGCCGCACAAAAGAAGTCAGATAAATTACGATGTATGAGAAGGGATTCCTTACAACTAGAACGTCCGGAAATTTTACTCAAGTTTCATAAAAATATTTGACACCAGAATTTTTATTTAAAATTATTTGTTTGATTTATTTAACGTAAATCTGCGTGGTTTTAATTTAACTTATTTTGTGAAAGAATTTCTGATTCCAGTGGACATTTAATCATATGATCGGAGCCGGATCGTCTCCTTCCCGGCTTTCTAGTGTTAAATTACATTTTAATGATATTATGCTTTTTTCAAATTCAACTTTTTAGTTCTTCGAAGCAAATATAAAAATTTTTTTGAAAAAAATATTTTAGAGACCAAATTCAAAATATAATTTCTACTTGCTAAACAAAAAATAAATATTAAATGAAGCGAAAATTTTTCCTGTTGACAAGGGAAATGAGGTAAACAACTTTATTTGCACAAAAGATGTGCCAAAACACTTGCAGCCTCAAATTATGCATATACAAATACTTTCTCAGGTTTAAAGTGGATATTTTTCCCAACCGTGTTTTGCCAATACGTAATCTGATTGGACATGGGTTTCGGCGTCAAAGTGACTCATCTTGGTGGTATTCGTGCTTGGCGCAAACCATCAGAGGCAAGTGTTTTGATGGCAAAAGTGATTTATATTGAAGTGATTTATGCTTTTAAAACTTACTTAGCTTACTGAGTTAGCGAGAAGAACGGTAAATATATATATATATATATATATATATATATATATATATATATATATATAAATTGTTAAATGTTAAAATTTAATAATTTAATATATGTTTTGATTTAACAATATGTTTTTCCTAATTTTTAATTTAAAAATAATTTAATAATATCAAACAATTTAAAAGTATTCATATGTTTAAAGATTTAAATGTTTAACTTAAATTTTTTTTAACTAATCTAATAAATATTTGCTGAGGGGAGAGAGAGTGGAATTTTCAGAAGAAGTAATGAAAAATAATAGTAATTATTTTTTTTTATCGTTACTATAAAATGACAAATGGAACACAATCTTAAAAAAGGAAATGTTTATTAAAACGAGAGAATGTGGGCGGTTATAAGATGTTCGACCTTTAATGGATAAATCTGTGCTTTATCAGAACAAAATATTAAAATATTGTAGCAATTTTGTTATGTTTCTTTAGATCATTGATGTAATCGCACAGGTAGCATCATATAATTCAAATAATTGATGTTTATTGTAAAAGAACATCAAAGTTATACGAGGATCATTTTCAAAAAGGGACATATTAATTTACTTAACATGTTCAGACTAGCCATTCAAAATTTATGTATAAAAATATACGCATACCAAAACCCCATTAAGATAGTACAAAAAATACTTACAATTTGAGCTCTCTTGTGTGTATTCTTGGGGCTGGCAGGAGGGGGAATGTTATAAAATTTCTGTTTTTTTTTTTACTTATATTTTTTGTACAAGTTGTATATTTTGCTTTAATATGTCAGAATGAACAAAAATCTCAAAATATAATTGTAATTTTAATTTTACTCTCAATGTTTAATGTTAAATTTCATATCTGGAGGTTATTTTTATTTCTAGTAAATTTGTGGCAGACCCTTATTTTGCAGCAAAACAGATAGTCCAACTTTAAACATCTATAACTTGGTCAGTTTTAATCGAAGGTGAACTGGATTTTTTTGTCTTGCTTGTTGGTGCAATAGGAAAAAAATACTAAATATCACTTATATTACCATGGGAACGTATAAAAATTTAAGTTTCGTAATTTTTTAATAAATGTTTTTCTTGACGCAAATCGCATTAAACATACTTCTTTGCCTCATTTAAAGCATTTTTGCAATTGGAACTATATGTCTTTGACTAACGGTTTAGAAATTAGCCATTGGACACCGTTGAGAGGGGACACCCAATATAGGCTCCCACTTGTTGATTTTCCTGAATCTACATATCCTCAGCAATCTGCACCTGCATAACTTCAAGTATTGGCTTCTTTTCTCCCCTTAGAACTAGACTATAATTTTTTGTAGTCTTTAAATATCGTATCACTCTTTTACTGCAATCCAGTCTTTCATTCTTGGTGATTCATTTCTTCTACTAAGAATATTCAGTACTGCACAGATGTCAGGTCTGCTTATAGTTGCTTGATGCAGAAGTGCTTCTATGGCTTGTCTGTAATATGCGGTATTTGGTAAGATGTTATCCTCCTCATTAAAAAAATGTTTAATTTTTCTCCATGGGTGTACTACACGCTTTTGCATTTTGCAAATTAAATTTATTGAATAAAATCACGATTTAATCACTGATTTAAGTTATCTGATTAAAACTGTGCACAAGATAGTTAATAGCCAAGATTAATTTAAAAAACGAAGAAACAAACAGGCATTCTACTGCAATGAAAAATAACCGTCATCTTACCTCAAGTGAAAACAACAAGAATCTTACCTCCAAAAATTTTCGTCGAATCACACCAAAGCACAAGACGCTGGTACCCCCCTTGACGTGAAGAAGCGGAAATAGACGACCATTTATGATTTGCAGAAAGGTCAGGTACCAGTGCTCTCTAAAAACATCAGCTTTATTTCTCTAGTATTTAAACTAAGACTTATGTAGGCAAATAAAGAACACAAAAAGTGAGTTTTAGTATATATAATTCAAGTTTATGAATTTATTCTGGAAATCATGTGGTATTTTCTGGCAATTCAAACAATTCATAATATAGTGTATCTCTTCATCAACTATAAATCTATAGACTAGAAATTCTGGATCATTTCGTCTATGTCGTCCTTATTCTCATAACTCGGAAGTTTATATTTCTATTTCAGGGATTTAGAAAATGCCTGCCTATTCGTTCTAGATGAAGGCGGTATATATATATATATATATATATATATATATATATATATATTATATTTCTTCCATGTAAGTTATATCGACTATCTCTTGCTGTAGACTTATTTTCTGTAAGAGTGCAGTTCTCTACCACGTTATAAAGCAGATTTTGAAAACATTAGTGATTTAGATCTTTGATAGTAGCTGAGCATGAGTGTACCGCCACTTTTGATAATAAAAAAAAAATTAGCTGAACAAGAACTTTATTTAAATTTTGTGTTTCAAGTGAAATTTCGTGTGCCGGACATTTAGATTTCATGTGGATTTTGTACTAAGATAATGCACAAAGTTATCGTTGTGCAGGAGATTTTGAACCAAAACACAACAAATATCACCGACCCAACATTTATTTATATCTTATATATACCACTCCGTCCTCTGTCGCAAGTAATGGCGGGCTCAGCCTCGGCTGAAATTTGTATTTTTTTAAGACCTCAATAGAAGGGGCTGGGAGGGACAATCTATGCTCTACAGACCCACTTCCTAGTCTAAGCAGTCTCTCTCGGGCAGTAAATGTAAAAAACATCATCGACCCAAGATGATACTCAAATGATATGGGCCTGTGTGGCTTTTTACTATTCCCGAAGCTCAAACTATCACTTAGAGGAAGTCTTTTTGAGTCAAATGAGGCCGTACAAGAAAATTCTCTTAGGGAGCTGCAGATCATATCTGAATCAAACTACTAAAATGTATGGAGCATTGGGTCAAACGCGCTATAGGTGTATTCAGCTCTACATAGCCTGCATTCAAGGCGATAAATTAAAATTTGTGAAACAATAATTATTTTCGCGATTTGTTTAGCAATTCCGGGCACTTCATACACAGAATGTAGTTTGTAAAATTTTAATTATTTTAAATTATTATTTATTTTCACTGATATGCAAATGATGGACGCTTATTGAAAGACAATATTCCTACCAACTTTCTGCTAACTTTCTGCTAACCAACTTTCTTTTTCAATAATTTAAAATGACAATAAAGCAATTAAGTGCAATTTTGCAATGTATCTCTTGCGTTCGTATCATCTTATAGTAGTATTAAATCTACCCTATATATAGAAAATCCTAAAGAAATGAATTTATGAAACGACTTTATGGAACGATTTTATTAAACGACTATATGAAACGAGTTTATGAAACGATTTTATGACACGACTGATTAAACAACTGATTATGTTTCATGGTGTTTTCTCTTAAAATATGGAATATTATGTGATGAAATTAACACCAAAAATCAGCATTCATCCACATATATCAAAACTGGTTTTAGAATTTTTAAATTCGACTTAGTTTTCGAGATATTATTTTTTTCAAATTGTAAATACTTTTCTTTAATGATCGCATCTCAAATTTTAATCATAACATATATATTTTTTTTCATACTTTAGAAAAAGTTAATATTTTAAACTAATTTGGTGACCAGTTTGGCCTCACTTAAATGTATGCTAAGAAATGTATCATGTTACTGTTATTCATAATTCAATTTACTTGAATAATCTTGTGCCAAATTGAAAGATTCTGATAGACAAATCAAGAACTCTGTAATTTTATGTTAGCGCGACGCAGGTCATAAATCATTCAAACATTTCTCCTGTCGGCTTTTTTTGTATTTTATTGTCATTGTTATTTAATACAAATCTTTCATTTGAAACTGAAACATTTAAAATTAATGGCTTTCACTTCTTTTTCTTAAAACGAAACGGAAAAAAAAATATTAGGCACAAATGTCGCATACTCACCGGGGTACCTGATTGACGCCAAAGTGGCGTGAATTTCTTTGGCATGGTAGCCCCGCTGTTGTTCCTAAAAATTTGCAAATAAAGCCTTTGTGCAACAATATTAAAAAGCAAAAAAAAATCAACGTTAAAAAATGCCCAGATAATACATGAAAAGCTGCAAACAGCTGTTTCGAATTTACTAGCGAGATTCTTCTTCAGTGCAAGATAGGGAAAAAGGAACAGAGTGCAAGGAAAAGCAAGGCTGAGCAACATGATAGATAGAGACGCGCTGGCTTATATACCCTATGAAGGTAGCGAAGGCGCAACAATCAACCAATGAGAGAGAAGGAGTGGAAACGACTGGGTGGACTAGTAGCGACACCTACCGGAGAAGGAGAGAAAAAGAAACCCAAAAAGGGGAAATTAAATTAATGCTTTCCAAATACTTGGAAAATATGGTGTACTAGATAAGTCGATGACTAAAGAGTGAGAATTTTTAATGATGTGGTAAGCTTCCCAAAAATCAAGATCAAGGTTAGAAGAACGTTTTTGAATAATGACGGCTGAGGAAAAATCGAACCTATGTTGAGAAGACCAAGAATGTTGAGCAATAGAAGAATGTTTGAGCTCCTGATTTTTAACATAAACTTCATGCTCTTTTAAACGAAACCTAAGAGCACGTTTAATCAGGCCAATATAAGAAAGGACACACTGGAAAGAGATTTGGTAAATACCCCAGTTATCTAGGCGATCAACGGAGTGTTTGTGAATTGAAAATGTGATTTTATTAACAGGAGAAAAAATAACATTAAAATTAAAACTTCTTAAGATTTTAGCAACTTGCTGGCTAATTTTAGGAAAAAATGGTAACACAACTGAAGTATTAGAGTTGGAATTAGAATGTTTTTCAGAATGGGTGGATTTCGTAACTTTCTTATAAATAGAATCAATAATATTAGAGGAATAACCACGATCAACAGCAATAGCTTTGAGGTAATTAAGTTCAGCACTAAGTAACTGAGGAGTGGAAAAAATATTGATAGCCCGTAAAACAAAAGTATTGAAAGCAGCTAATTTCTTGTTAGGGGGATGAGAAGAATACCTGTGAGGTGGGAGACTGACAGCAAAAGTTTTACGAAAGACGGTTCTGAAAGCTATTTTCACAACGAATAACAAGGACATCCAGGAAAGAAAGACAGTTATTGGTCTCAAATTCAGAGGTAAATTGAATGCAGGATCAATGGAATTCATAATAGAGAGAATATGATTACTATCCGATTTCATTTCAACCAGGACATAAACATCATCAACATAACGAACATAGAAAGGAAATTTTAAAATTTCAAAAAGTTTGACCTCAAAATAGTACATATAAAAATCGCATAAAATTGGACTAAGAGGATTACCCATATCCAAACCGTCAATTATACGGAAGAAATTACCATTGAAAAGAAAAGTATTTTGCGACAAGCAAGCGCGACTGAGAAGAATAAGCTCCTCTATTTCAAAATAAGAGAAATGGAATTCACAAAGTCTTTTCTTGCGGCAATCTAAACCCCTTTCAACCGGGACGTTTGTAAATAATGATTTAACATTAAAAGAAACCATCACCAGGCATGTGATTTCCGCGTTTTTGCACACCAGTATAGTCTTAGAAAAAATAATAATTCATTTAGTCGAAACATTTTTGCGATTTAAGAGAACAACATTTTCTCTAATAATATACTGGTGTGCAAAAACGCGGAAATCACATGCCTGCATCATGTGACCCTGCACCTTAAAATTTTATAGTTTTATATTTAAAGTTTTTTTAACAAAATCCAAAGAATTCTTAACACTGAAACAGTTACTGATCAACAGTGGGGAAAAACAGAAACTAAATATTTGGCAAGCTTATAAGAAGCTCTACCGATACTAGAGACAATAGGCCAGAAAGAATATCAGGTTTATGGACCTTGGGTAAAGCATAAAACCTGGCACAATGTGCAATATACGGAATAAGTGACTTCTTAAAGTTAGCAGGAATAATGGAAGAAGACTTGATGGCAGACTTAATAGAGTTAATTTCACTAGTGGAAGGATCTTTGCGGATATCCACATATGGACCAGCATTAATTAATTTATGGGATTTTTCCAAATACGTAGATTTGTCGAGAAGAACAATCTGACCACGTTTGTCGGCCTTAGTAATAATTATGTTTGGATTAGAACGCATATTTTTCAGGCATTGTTTAATAGGATGTTTAAGACTGGGCTTATAAACATTAGAATTGAAATCAACAATATTGGCAATGAGATGCCTAATGGTCTCTTTTTGAGAAGAATATAGAGCGTTATGCTTAAAGACTCTTTCAATATTACTGATTCTATTGAAAGAGCCTTTAAGAATGAAAAAAAAAATTGTCTGTAAATGGAATAAAATTAGCTGATGAGGAAAAATTGAATGAGTTAATGTACTCATAAAAAACAGAAGGTCGATAATCCACGTCAAAATGACCAGACATAAGGCTATGTGCTACGCTATCATATGTGTCAAACACAGAATACTCTTCTAAGGTAGTAAAGTTCATGTCATTATGTTTCAAGTTTTTACCTGAGACATGTCTGTATAGAGACCCATAGGCATTATCAGTGGGTTCACAGAATAGCAGCCAACCCTGACGTTCTGCTTGACGTAAATTACTTTTGTAATGTCTCCCAGCAGTAAGATATTTATCCTTGTAATCTTATCTATTCAAATTCTTCCTATAACGCTTATAGAAGGCGTTAACTTTATTTCTTTCAACCCTAAGAATTTCGGTATACGATTTTGCCGTGGATTTATATGACAATTAACCCCTTTTAAAACAAGCACTCATAATTTCATGCAAAAGGTCATAAAAATTGGCCGTCCTATCCCTTAGTGCATCAGGGCTAAAAACTCTACGTAAAGTGTTCATCAAGTGATGAATAGTCTTTTGTAGAAATTATATAAGCTCTTGTTATTTGATTTATATCTTGTGTAGGTCTTAAATGAGGGATCAAGAACAATGTAAAACCTGATGTAGCGATGATCGTTGTGTAAAAGGACACTATCATCTACAGACCACCCATATAAAACCAGTACAATTTCGTTACCGCCCGGCGCACAGTGTGGTATTTCGCCGAAAAAGCTGGCCAAAAGTCAAAATTTCAAATGTCGTATTTAGTTGATCATTTTCTGGTTGTTATAAGTTCACTATCCTGCCCATAGGATAACGGGTTCATTTTGTTATATAGTCTCTCCAATTGCCTGGTATTTCAATTGGAATTCATGTCTTGTGCAAGTCTCTTTTTTTGCTTCTGGTCTATGTATCTTTTTATCGTACATCTAAACAACTATTCTTAGTCGAATTTCAGAAACATTTTACGGTTTCTAAAGACGAAGGTATATACTTCCTTTTACATCAATATTTTTGAGAATATAATGCATTTTCATTATGATATTCACGTTTGAAAACTTAGTTTTTTTAAATTAAATATTTAAGATAAAATGGTAATTTTAGTAGGGAGTTAAACTGAGTTCAGTAAGAACGTTTGTGTTTTTCTAATGTACATACTGGCTAATTAAAAGATCTGAAATAAAATCTGCCCCCATTTGACCTCCCCCCCCCCCTTTTTTTTATAATAAAAACTAAATTTCAAAAAAAGCTTTTGAAAAGCAATTTATTTAGTTTATTAAACATTTTAATTTATTAAAATGCTTACATTTAATAAACGCTGTAGTTTCTTACTCTCTACTGGAGACGCTTTTGTGCGCAGACAATAAATCTGCAAACTGAAGTGAAAAAAAAGTTTGTTTATATTTTGATTTGTTAGGTGTGTTCATTTTAAGTAAGAAGTTTTTTGATTGTAAACTGATAACCTGCACTAAATGATTCTTTTTAAATAACGATATGAACGTTTTGTACCAAATGTTCATATTATGTGAATTATGTTATGTTTTGTCTAAAATGCTGTTGTCATTTGGAATAATATATTTGAGATCATCCATGAGGAAAGGCGTTCTTTACTCACTGACGAGGTAAGAATTTTATATTATTTTGAAAATATGTACTAGATATATATCTATTACTTTTTATTCAATATGGAAAAATCAATAGAAATATCCAGAAAATATATGTATGATGTAATAAAGCGGTGTGATAACAGAAAAATGGAAAAGTTCCTGGAAAAGGAGTTCCTGGAAAAGAAACTTGTCGAAATTACGAAATGTCCAGAAAATGAAATACATTTGCTCCGTAACAAATTAAAATCTTTCAAACATACTTATAAAAAGAAATGGGTTTCTTCACTATTCACTGAACAACGTTTTCTAGAAAAAAATGAGGAATGGCTGAATGGAACGGTAGTTTTACCTACCTAGACAATAGAGAAATCCGGTGACGGCTCCCAACAACAAATGTTCAAACAGAAGTTTGATAATTTCTTTGATAGTGACTCAAACATTTCCCAAAGCTCTTTAGTTCCTTTGAGATTAATAAGTAACATAAATGGATTTCAAAAAGTATGGTGGCGGAACCCTATACCTTCATCTCCGCGTTTTTGCCGCCCTATTCGAATAAGGTTCATTCATGAAGATAATGACATAATCCATGAGGAAATAAAGTACATTGAAGAGCAGGCAAGAAATTTAATCAAGACAGAGATACCTACAGCTTATGGTTTACTGCAAGTTCAGTACAGATTAATTCTGACTATGGTCGATGCTAAAGTTTGCAATGCTATTACCAGCACCAATTACACGATGCGATGCTATATTTGCAAACAGTCATCCAAAGGTTTTAATTAATTGGAAATAGTTAAAGACACTGACCCTGATTCTTTGAAATTCGGTCTCTCAATACTCCATGCTAGAATCAGATTTTTTGAATCAATTCTACATCTTTCATATAAGCTTCCAATAAAAAAAATTGCAAGCAAGAAGTGATGAGGAGAAAGAAATTGTCCGTCAAAGAAAGAAATCAATACAAGAGAAGTTTAAAATTGAGATGGGATTACTGGTAGACATCTCGAAAGCCGGTTTTGGAAACACCAATGACGGAAACAGCTCAAGAAGATTTTTCTCAGATCCAGAAACATCAGCTAAAATTACAGGAATTGATATAAAATTAATACAAAACTTAAAAACTATTCTAGAAGTATTTTATAAAATAGATACCAAAAAATTTGAAGAATTTGCGAATGATACCTCTAACCATTATGTAAATCTTTACGGTTGGCACCCAATGTCACCCACATTACACAAAATTTTGAGTCATGGAGCTATTATTATAGAACATGCTTTACTTCCAATCGGACAGCTATCAGAGGAAGCGGCTGAAGCCCGCAACAAACATTTGCGCTCATATAGGCAAAACGTTTCACGAAAAGTCTCATGCATACAATTTTCGTAGCAACTACTATATAAGAAATATAAGACATTTCGAGTACTGAACTACATGCAACGATATTGCTTTTTTCTAAATAAATTATTTATACTTTTAAAATATTTTAGAACTGCGATTAAATCAATGTTAAAAATTTAATTTCATTAAATTGAATTATATTTCGCTCTTGTACAAGAAATCTGATTACACAAATCCAACAGGAATATTTAAATAAAATTTATAATACAATATAAAACCATTTGAACCTTTAGAATATGTCAAAGACGTTAAATAACTTTGATGAAGATCTAAATGTTAAATTAAGTGCTCTTTTAAAAGTGCACTTAGTGGAATATATTGCGGGAGCATATAATTAATATATTTTCTTTTAGTTATGAGTATAATTAATATGATTTTGAAAGCTCCATTTACTTTACGTTCTCAACGTATTTTTCTATGAGGGTTTCTTATTTTTCTTTTTATTAAATTTTCTATCTCTTTTAAAACACACAAAAAATCTTGTTATAAATATTGTTTTTGAAATGGCTTTAATTATGTGTATACTTTTATTTCGTTAACAAAAAAAATGTAAATATCTAAAAAATGACATTTGTAAAGGAAAAAGGACTAGATTTTTTTTCTTTCGATACTTACTACTCACTGTCATATTTAGTAGATTTTATCATACATAATATATAACTTTAAGATATTAAGGAATTAATTATACGGCATTGTATAGCATGCCAGTTAATGTTATATATAACCTGTATAATAACAATTATTAGTAATATATATTTTTTTTTAATTTACAGTCAAGTAAAGATTTTACTGCCGTATTCTTTCATGATAATTCTATAATTACATAAGAGTGCTCGAGATAATAAAATTATTTAAAAAAAACTATTTTTTATTTTCAAAATCGTTCATTAATATTCTAATGATTATAATATTGTATTAAATTTAATTGATTATAAATATATTAAATTTAATCTATGTCATTATGAGGTTGGCGAACAAAATATAACAGAGATAATTTCATTTTTCAAAGATATATCATACGATTTATACATTTTTTATCCTTAATTTATTTATAATTCAGGTTTTGGATTCGGTCTTTCTACATATCTGCATATGCTAACAATCAATCAATATCTTGAAAAATACAGAGGAAGTCTTTAGGATTCGGTTATTCGGGAGACTGCTTTAAAAATTTTGTTTTTCCCATTATTATTCAATACTTGAATGCAGTGTATGAAGTTCCAGGAACTTTCTTAATAATTGGTGGAATTCTTCTCAATATTGTACCATTATCTTTATTATTACGAAAACATCCATTGGTGAAAAAAGAAACGTCGAAACGAAAGCAAGAAGGAAAATGTCATGGAAAGATTCGTTTATACATATATATTATATAGCTATTTGAACAGTCAAAATAAGTAAAAAAGTGGAAATTTTTACACTTTTAGATCGTCTATCATATATATAAAATCCAAACGGAAATTTCGTTCCGAACATCTATATTTCGAGTTCTACTGCATGGATTTTGTCGGTACTTATACTGTTAGATAGGTATCGTTTCAGGGAAGGTTTTAAGCTATAACACATAGTTCTACGTAGATTAGTTATATAATTATGACGGAAAGTTCTGTTATTTTGGGCGAAAGGGTTAATATTATTTTATTGGCGATAAATTTCGTTCATAAATGAATTGAAACGGCTATACATCTCCGAAGAAAACTTTTATTAATTTTGTTTAAAAGAAAAAAAAAAGAAAAAAAAAGAGAAAAGAAAAAATAGTTTTGGAGAGTGGTAATATTTTAAAACGATAATATCGAATTTAAAAATGAAAGGTAATGTTTGTAATGCTTAAAAATTTATTCAATATGAAAGATTGCAGTTTTAAACTATATTTGGCAATTTATCGCTTGCGTCAGATTAAAGAAAATGCATCAGCAAATCTGATAAGATAATATCTGAGTGACAATTTTGTTTTTGTTTTGGATTTTTTTTTTTTTTTTTTTTTTTTTTACTTTTTATTTTATTTATAATTTACTTTTTATTTTATTTAACTCATCCATCATGTGACTTTCAGAAGAAACTAGCAGATGTAATTATAAAAATGACTGTACTTGTGAGTTGCATATTGTCTGTTTATTTACGATTTCATTTTATCACCAAACAATTTAATTTTAAGCCAAAAATGCATAAGCGTGGCTTCGGTTTGAGCGACATTCACAATTTTGTTATTTTGTCGTGTACTTGAAGTACACGACTGCATTTTTTGAAAAATCTAATTCTACTTATATATATATAATTCAAACGGAAATTTCATTCCGGCTGCTTAGAACTCGGGTTTTGCTGAATTTACACTGTTAGGTAGGTAATTTTTCGGGGAAGGTTTTAGTACATAACACGTCGTTCTACGTTGCTTGGAATCGAATTGTGGTTTAAAGTTCTTTAATGAGATGAACCTGATAATGAAAAATTAGCATTTTTAAAAGATTCTGCCGAATTGTATTTCGATGGAACTTGGACTGTTAATTAGATAATTTTCAAGGAAAGGCTCCAGTATAAACCATGTCCTTCTACGTCGCTTAGCCATACAGTTTTGGGGGAAATTCTGTAATCTGGTGAACTCAATTATCACAATTTAGCCTTTAAAAAAAGTTATAATAACGGTTTTTCATAGAATTTGCATTGTTAGTTTGGTAATTTTTCAGAGATAGTTTTAGTATATAATATTATTGTTCGACACTGTTTAGTCATAGAGCAAGCGGTAAATTCTGTAATTTTCCAATTTTCTCTTTGAGAAGTAGAAGAAATGGGTTTGGCGAGAAAAGGAAAGTTTTCAAGCATATTTTCTGTTCAATAATTATAGAATTCATTTACTATAAAGAAGACATTTCTAAAGAAGACCTCTTTTTAGATAAAAACAGAAGTAAATTGTATATAAATAACGAAAATATTAATATTCATAAATAAAAAGTTTATATATAGGAATACATATTTTAAAAAGCATAAAAGTTCATTTTATTTGTTTTCACAGCTGTTCATATCATTTGGTCACAAATCTCACTTTCTGAAGACCGAATTGCCCCAAAGCTTTTTAACATCTAACAGTACTCATTGATCTAAAACCAGGAAAATTGGAAAGTAGATGTAGTTTGTAAAGTATGCCTTAATTAAGGAGATAAATTACGTAATCGAGCCCACCGACAATTGGCATATTTGGTACGGATAAGTTACATAATTGAGTCTACAGACAATTGGCGTATGTTACCAGGCGTGGTTTGGCGCACAATTAACTTGGGAAAAGATTAAAATTGATTCTGTGTTTTTAAAGCGAATTAATTCTATAACCGAATTTACAGAGAATTGGCGAAATTTGAGAGAAAGTTATTTGGAGACCTTTTGCCACTTTTACGTTATACCAACACCATACAAAAATGTACGCTATTGCGCCATTTATTTCAATCCTAAACGTGCAAACATATTTTGCTACTTTCCAGTATAGGGATCTTGGCGAAATAGAGAAAATAGCATTGGCGGAGAAGGAAATTTGGCAACAAATTTTCTGACAACCAATTCGCTGTTTCATTTCATATACACAAACATTTTTTTCTAGTTTATATAATTTATTTAACATAAATATGCTATTTATCTAATTTTATATAGAAACAGAAGTAATTTGGGTACTACTTAGTTATCCCGTCGAAAAATTTCGCTAAATTATATAAATCGCCAAATTATACAAATTGACATAATTTTTATTTTAAATAACGAAAGAACAAATAAATTAGTATAAAATTAATAAAAATACAACTAAAACGTCGAAATAAAAATCACTTGATGACGTAAACACGTGTAACTTGCTTAATGTCAAGTGTATGTGACATTTACGATCAACCATTATTGGCATTTAATCTTATAGTTTGGCGATAGATTTTTGGTCGACGGGATAACTAAGTAGTAGTACTGTAATTTGTATGTAAAAACATGAATACTATACATATATAAAGAAACAAAAAAATTCATCAAGTTTGTTTTCTTAACTGTTTATATCAATTAGCAACAAATCTCACGTTCTGATGCCCGAATTGCGCCAAGCTGTTTAAAAAAACGCCAAGGCGCCAATAGCGGAAACGTACCAAATTCTTTTTGCAAAGTTTGCCAAACAATCTGGCTTGCTATTTATTGAATGAGAATTTCTTTTGGCTTTAATTATTATTTAATCGTAACCACGCAAAAAATTTTAATTTACTATTTTTTTTAAATTGAAAGTATTTTTTCTTATTAAGTATAATTGAGTTATAACTTCGTTTTTCGCTGATTAAAAATGGAAATGTTTACTGTAATGCTAAGATACACTTAGAATTTCATGATCGTAGCTTAAATAACGATTTTGAAAAAAAATATATATATAGTATCGGAACCCACACCAAATTGGCTCATTTTACAGAGAATGTTTTGGTACAAAATGAGATACATTTGTTGTAGGCATGATACTAAATCTCAATACTCGCCGATTGAAAAGTCTTTGAAATTATTCAGCAGAGACAACGAGAAATAACTTACAGTTTCATAAATTTTAAGGTTCAATATTCTTATCGATCTATTTACTTCTGCTTCTACTATATATACGAGAGTAAAATTTAAATGAGAAATTCGTCCCGGCTGCATATAACTTGATCTCACCTGACTGGATTTTGATGAGAATCGAAATGATAGATAATTTTTCAGGGAAGATTTTAGCATATAACATATCGTTGTACGTTGCTTATACATATAATTATGTTTTAAAGTTAGATAATCATACGAACCCGATTATGAACGATTAGCCTTTTTAAAAGATTCAGCAGAATGAATTTCGAATGAATTTGCACTGTTAGTATATACTTTTTCAGGCAGGGTTTTAGTATATACTAAACCCTTCTTCATTTCTTAATAATAGAGATGTGGTGGAAAGTTCAATAATCAGTTGAACCCGATTATGAAAGTTTGGCATTTTTAAAAAGTTCTACAGAACGGACTTTGATAGGAATTCCATTGTTAGTTACATACCTATTCAGATATGGTTTTCCCTGATTCCTTGCTTATATTCCCTGAAATTGCATAGAAATCATAATTTAGGACTTTTTTAGAGCGCTTTTCGCATTTTAATCCGAATATATTTCCGACAGTCCTTCGAGGGTATTTATATTTATAAGTGACTACCATGTCATATTTAAAGTTTCTAGCTTCTTCAGTATCACAGTAATGGCAATTTTGAAAGTTGTTTGCTCCTGTAACCCTCTGGTGGTAGTGACACCGTCATAAATTATAGCCTATGTTTGAGTTGGTTCTGTCACCAACAATTGGTCACCATTATTTTTTAAATTGGATTGGTATTTGATAAGTTTGAATAAAAACTGCAATTTAGAACGTTTTTAGAAAGCTTTTCGCTCACTTCATCCTTTTTAATTTTGGAACTTTCTTTCGACGGTTCTTAGAAAGCAGTTGCATCTTGTAAGTAAATACCATGGCATATTTAAAAATGTTAGATACCCCCCCCCCCCTCAGTTGTACAAAAAACGCAAATTAGAACATGTTGCAACCCCCAGATTTTATTGACAGCAGCTTAATATATAGCCTATGTTGTAGCAGGGACTGTCACAATCAATTTGCAACCATTACTTTTGAAATAGGTTTGGTATTTCCCGAGATTCAATAGAAATCGCAATTTGTAACATTTTTAGAACGCTTTTCACGTATTTTTAACTATTTTAAATTTCCATTTTTTTCGAAACTGCTCTTAAAGAACATTTATATCTAATAAATATGTACCTTGCCTTATTTCAAGTTTCTAGCCCCTACCGGTCACAAAAATCGAAATTTAGAACGTTTTTTACTCCTACAACCTCCAGGTGATAGTGACACAGACATGAAATAGCGTCCTATGTTAGAGCAGAGGCTGTCAGCATCAATTTCCTACCATTACTTTTGAAATTAGTTTGATTCTTCCAGAGATTGCTCACAAATCGGCGTTTAGTACGTTTTTAAAACGCTTTTCGCGCATTTTTAAGCCTTTAAAAGTTCAAATTTTTAAAGAAATGTTCTTAGAGATAATTTACATCTAATAAATATATACCATGCAAACTTTCATGAATCTAGGTCCTTCTATAATTCAAAAATTGCATTTTTTGAAAGATTTTTGCTCATGCATCTCCTATGGGGTAGTGGAAACAGACATAAAATTTAGCTCATCTTAGAGCATGAGCTGTCACCATCATTTTTACACCTTTATATTTGAAATCGGTTCAGTACTTCCTAAGATTGCATCCAAATCGCAGTTTATAACGCTTTTCGCGCATTTTCAACGCTTTTAAATTTCGATTTTTTTTAGGAAATATTCTTAGAGATCATTGATATTTCATAAGTAACTACCATTCAAAATTTCCTGATTCTAGGCCCTTCCATAACACAAAAACTGCAATTTAGAACTTTTTTTTCTCCTGCAAACTCGAGGTGGTAGTGTTTCAAACATAAAACCTATGTTAGCGGCCTATGTTAGAGCCTATGTTAGAGTCACCATCAATTTACAACCATATTTGAAATCGATTTGATACTTCCCAAAATTGAATAGAAATCGTCATTTAGAATGTTTTTTAGAACCCTATTCGTGCTTTTTCACCGCTTTTAAATTTCGAATTGTTTAAGAACTGTTCTTAAAAATACTTTATATCTAATAAGTAACTAATATTTCAAATTTCATATTTCTAGGCCCTTCATTAACGCATAAATCGCATTTTTAGAACGTTTTTTGCTCCTGCACCCCTTTTGGAGTAATGGCATCAACATAAAACATAGCCAATATTAGAGCAAGGGTTGTCACCATCATATATGACACCATTTTGTTTAAAAATATGTTTGGTATTTCCTGAGAGTGTGCAGAAAAGTCTATTTAGAACGTTTTTTCGAACGCTTTTTGTGCATTTTCACCCCTTTATAATTTCGAATTGTTTAGAAAATATTCTTAGACATCATTTATGTCTTATAAATAACTAATATTCCAAATTTCATATTTCTAGCCCCATCAGTAACACAAAAATTCGCAATTTTAGAACGTATTTTGCTCCTACACCCCCTTTGGAGAGTGGTACCGACATAAAATATCGCCTATGTTCTAAGTTGAAATAAAACCATGATTTTGATACCATTACTTTTGAAATCGGTTTGGTAGCTCCAGAGATTACCTCTCACAAACAGACAATTCTTACTTTTTTTTATGATATTAGTATAGATTTATAATAATAATAATTATTATAATTACAATTATAATTATAATTATAATATATTATAAATATAATAAAATAAATTCAAATAAATTAAAGATTAAAAATTTAATATCAAAATAAAGATAATTAATTTAAAAATAAACGTATGATTGAACTGGACAAGATATTTCTAACAAGAAATAATGGAATCACATTTTTTATCAAATCTAACTTCTCGACTAGTACAAGCATCTACACTTTCAATAAATTTGAATACTGAGGTTTTATTAGCGTTAAATACAATTTTAGAATTTTTAAAGCAAAATTTGAGGTGGAATTCTAAGAATACTTAAAAAACACACTTTTTAAAAATTTTATGTTGGAGATAATAATGCGGTGTTTCAAGATTTCTTTTACTTAGAGAAATAAAAGTAAATTTCCACTATTACGAGGGACATCATAGATTCTGCATTTGCGAAGATGAGGAAAAGGAGACTTAATGTAGGGAAACTTATTGACACGGATAGAGATAACATTAAAATTTAATCTTTTTTTAAATTTTACCTGAGTTAGAACATAAAGAAGGATTCAAAGGCGGAACAATCAAATTATGAGGTTTGATTTTGATATATGTAGAATCATTATATTTGCTAAAGAATCTATTAATATAAATCCTCATAATAATAAATAGCGAAATATAAGTCACTCATCTAATATTCCGATTGAAAAAGAATAGCAGAATTTATTAGAAAGTCTTTGAATCCGATTACAGAATATCTCCAGGAAAAGAATTAATAAGAAGTGTAAATTATATAAGAATTGCCAAAAAATGAAATATTATATTGTCCAATGATACTTTTTTCTCGTTCTCTCTTTATATATATATATATATATATATATATATATATATATATATATATATATTGAGATTCTAGGTGGCTCTAATTATTCAGATGAAAACAAAGACTTATATGTCTGTTGGAAATCGAAATGAATCTATGAATATATCAGCTGCGAGAAAAAAAAAATCATGCAATACCCTCTCTTTGCGGTGGAAAAAATCATGTCAGAGAGCATAAAATTGTACAACAACTGCCAACTATACAAATGAACATAAAATATTGTAAGTATAATGCGGTATAAAAATAAAATTTATCATGATGAACCTCTTAGAATTGTTGCTATTATTCCTTGAACGGTTTCACATGAAAGGTTAATGTCAGACTAAAAATATTCTTTAAATAATATTGTTTTAACTAAAGAAGCGCTATCATAAGATTAAACGTGCTAATTCGCTTTGGATTGAATTACGAAATTTTTTCAAAGAAAAACAGAGAGCAGTCGTGACAATTTGTTAACCAATTATTGTACATTACACATGTAAATACTTTTTTCTGTTACAAATGGTATCACGTTTAATGCACAAAAGTTATATTATTGAAAATGCTTTGCTTACGAAAAAATGAAGTCACATGTGAATAAAAACAGGTATTTTGAAATATTTTTCTTAATTAAAAGTGCTTGATTATTATTACATACATAAGTTTTTACTGTCAAAAAATGTCATTATGGGAAACAGATAACTTTGTTGATTCACATTTTGCTAATTTATTTGGATTTTTTCAGTTAATTGAAATATTTGTTTGTATTCTTAAGATTATTTTTTGATATCTTCGATATAGTGTCATTATTTTTTGCGTTGCCACATGTTTAAACAAGATTAAAATTTTGATAGGCATTCACTAAATATTAAATGTATGGTATTTATCTGAAAAAAAAAGTACGTCAGGAAAACGTTTTTATTTATAAAGGATAAATCTTCTTCCAAAACATTCTTTAAAATCAAGACATTATTTATTTAGTTTTAAAAGCATTTTATTTAATAGTGAAATAAAACCTCAACTATTAAACGTTCTCATGTTTGAAATAAACTAAAATGTATATCTGTGCATTATTAATTAAATGAAAATCTTTATTTTTTATCTTGGCAAATTTGATGCTTATGAACAATTAACCCACCTAAAATGGCAACCTTGTTTTAAAACATGTACCAATTTTACTGCAAAAAAATGTATTTTATTGCAATTACACTAAGTAGCGTACTCTCTACAGATTTTAAACTTGTACAAAAGTTTAAAGTCTTTTTATCGTAGAATTTTCCAGAAACTTGACTTTATTGCAATTTAATAATTATATTAAGGTTGATGTAAAAGTTATCAGAATTCAAATTTCATTACAGACTGGGATTTGCATGTGGAATCATTCAAGTGAAATTCAAATAAGTGCCAATAACACTAAGCAAGAAATTATCCCTTAGCCCACTTATATATTTATTACTGGTACCTTTATAATGGAAACTCGCAATAATACAAAAAATACCGTTATTAATGTTTTATTCTTTCTGCTATTTATTAATTATCCGATGTATGTCAAACGGATAAATTATAAATCATTTTCTTTTTTAAATATTTCAATATAAAGGGTGTCCGGTCTCAACGGTGTCCAATGGCTAATTCCTAAACCATTAGTCATAGACATATAGTTCCAATTAGAAAAATGCTTTAAATCAGGTAAAGAAATATTTTAAAAGCGATTTGGGTCAATAAAAACATTTCTTAAAAAATTACGAAATTTAAATTTTTATACTGTCCCCAGGTCCTATAAGTTATATTTAGTAAAATTTTCCTATTACATTGACAAGTAAGACAGAAAAAGTCCCATTCAAATAACACTAAAATTGTGCGAGTTATGAAACTTTAAAAATGCATGACTTATGCCACTTTTCTGCTCTGAAAACAAATGAGTTCGGCTTGGCTTTGAGGGGTCGCATTCCAAGTGCTTAAAGTATTCGAAGATCTCATTTCATGTGTATCTGCGCTTTGAAAAAATCGTACGAGCATTACCATTAAGTTGATATTTATTAAGTTTCAGATTGGCTGAAATAACATATGTTTTATTTTGTCAGGATTTGAGACTGTTTCTTTTATGATTTCTTTTAATAAAATTATGTTATTTTTATAAGTTTTTATGTTACTTCAAAGATCTTATGCATGTTTTTCCAGTTCAAAATTTGTATTCGAACTTTAACCCACTTTCAAATATCCGATCGAGATTACATTTTACATACTGACGCAAATCCGATAACAATCTAATATTATTATGATTTTCGGTTGTTAGAATTTATACTTATTTTATAGGATAACACAAAAAAATTCAGATAGATTACCGCCAAGAAGTTTAAGAAAAAGTTTTAGATTAGATAATACAAGACGGAGATTGTTGGGTTTTTTAACTTTTATGTATTTTTTAGCACTGAATCCGAAAATTGCCTTAATTTTTAACCATCATGCCAGGATATTTCGCAAATCATAAATTGCCGAATTTAAAAAATGACAAAAATTGGATACTGTAAAGTAGAGGAGATGGTTGCATTTTTAACTTTTGATAATTGATTTTTACGTACTTTTTAGCACTAAATGTGAAAATGACTTTCATTTTTAACCATCACGTTAGAATTTTTTTGCAAATGTGTAAGTTAAAATACAGCGAAAATCTCATACTATAAAACATATGTAAAACTTTTTTTAATTTTATTTTATTCAATAATTTATTCGATATTTTTGCTTATCTTGGGATTCTTACAGCTGATTGGTGTGATGGGATGGGGGAGGAGATTAAATTTTAACTTTGAACTTTTTATCTTTGAAATGTACAATTTGCGAAAAATCCTGATGTGATGGCTAAAAATGAAGGTCAATTCCGGATTCAGCGGTACAGAATACATAAGAATCAATTATCAAAAGCTAAAAACATGAAATAACTCAACTTTTGCAGGCTAGTGTAATCTAATAATATCAATTTGTAAGGAATTGAGGCTGTTAACCTTTAACTGATGTTACCGGTCTCACAGACCGGTGCTTTTTTCAATTTTCATAGTTTAACTTTCAAATTTCAGTTTATCTACAAACACTACTGAAATTTTGTTTCGTTCGGAACTTTAGTACTAACATCAGAGACTTTTGAATAGGTGAATTTTAATTATAACACCCCTGTACAAAAAGTTTAGTCCCAAAAACAACATCCTATGAGTCTATCGCGGCTTTTATTCATCTTTCGATGGAGCGGTCTCACAGACCGCTTCACACTAGTTACGTGACAATTTCTGTGACATCAGTTAAAGGTTAATTTAGAATCATTTTATTTAATAAAAATTCTGTTTTTTTCCTTTCTTCTTAAATATTTATTATAAATTTGCATTAATATGTCAGAATGACTAAATATTTCAAATTTATATTGCAATGTTAATTTTACTCTCAACCATTTTTTAATATATCTGCCGAAATTATATTTCGACTAAATTTGTGAATGACCCCCAATTTTCAGAAAAAAATATGCTCCAACTTTAAACAGCTATTACTCTGTCAATTTTAATCGTAGAACAACGGGACTTTTTTTGTATTACTTGTCAGTGTAAAAAGAAAATTTTACTAAATATAACTTATAGGACCGGAGGACCGTATAAAAATTTAAATTTCGTAATTTTTGAAGAAATGTGTTTATTGACCCAAATCGATTTTAAAATATTTCTTTACCTGATTTAAAACATTTTTGTAATTGGAACTATATGTTTATGACTAACGGTTTAGGAATTAGCCATTGGACACCGTTGAGACCGGACACCCTGCATATTCGAAAATAATCTCGCCGAGTTAAACTTTATAACCCATTAGAGAAAATTCCTTGAGCATTTATTATCATTTTAATCGATTTTCTTTGTCACAAAAAAATTAAATCAATGTCCATCAACGCAATAAACATGAAATTAACTGAAGAAATCAAACTTAAAAAATCAAAAAACCCGACTGCGTAAAAAGCGAACTACTTAATTGTTTCGCATCTATGTGAAACTTTTTTATATTACTTACCTTTTTTTTATTTACTTGTATTGATGACTTTTAAGTAGGGATTAATTGTTAGTTCCTATCTATAAACATTGTTTTGATGATACTCATAGATGTCTATGAAGGTTAGAGTTTCAGTAAAGCGATATATCCTACCTACACATCTGCCAGGTTGTGTAATATTTAAACGGAGCTTCTGACTGTAAAATAGTCAATGAAACATCGTCTTCATTTTGAAAGACCTATCCAATGGTATGCCACTCAATAGGATGCGTAAATTTTTTTTTAGTCTCTACCGCCATTTTGTATTTTACGGCGGCCATTTTGAATATGTAAAAGCAAAACCTAGCCTATAACCATCTGACGGTTCAGACGAATCGAAAGAGACCTCATTAAATAAAGTCCGTTGGTATAAATAAATACACATACCCAGATACGCGTGAAACACATAACCCTTCTTGGCAGTCGGGTAATAAAAATTGAATAACAAAGAAATAGATATACTCCTGACTCTTAATGTTAGTGAAAGAGTAATGAAATTTTAAGAACATGAAATAAATTTATGTTATAAATAAAATCATAAGTATGTAAATTCAGATCATAAGAAATTTTCTCGATTGGATGCATAAAGAGTTCGTATATTGCATACGTTTTAATTATCGTGAATGAAATATTTTTATTACTTAATGCACTAATCCTCCTCTAAAGGTTCTATGAACGAAGTCAATGTTAAAAATTAGTTTTTTAATAAATAAAACAAACTAAATAAAACATAAATGCTTAAGCGTTATGATTTACATTTAGTTTCTATAATCTAAAATGTGCATTAATATATTTAAACTTGCATTAAAACGACAAAATATGTAACTCTACAATTGGATATTTATCTCTAGTGTACACGGCATTAAGTAAAA
Organism: Maratus speciosus; assembly: GCA_963932465.1. Lineage (NCBI taxonomy): Eukaryota > Metazoa > Arthropoda > Arachnida > Araneae > Salticidae > Maratus > Maratus speciosus. The sequence goes on from OZ010800.1 coordinate 187,281,324, forward strand.
ACATTATTTTGAACATCTGTTGTTTAAAAAACTCGTGTTTTTAAAATTCACAACACAATAAAGGGATCGTTATAATTAAATGAAATTCAATATACAAACGACTGGTATTATTACAAACAAATAATTTTATTTTCACATCAAAAAACAAAAACGATATTAAGTGCCCGGAATCAGTATTTGTTGTAGCCACCACGAGCTGCTATAAGTGCTGCTATTCAACGTGGCATGGATTCAAACAGATTTTGAATGTCTGCCTGGTGAAGAGTATTCCATATTGCTTGTATGGGTACTCAAAGTTCATCTGTAGAAGCTGTAGGACAATGATTAGGAGTGAAAATCCAAACAACGAAATTTCACAAATGTTCATTATTCGAAATATCTGGCGAATACGCAGGCTCCGGGAGAAGCTGTATGTGTTCTGCTGAAATGAAGATGTGAACATACCTTGCAACATATGGGTGGACATTATTTTGTTGAAAGACAGCTCCCGCAATGCCTTGAAGTAAAAGAACAACTTAGGCCTTCAGCACTTCGCTGGTGCATCTGTTGATGCCCAGAATACCTACAATTCGTAGCATCTATGATCTTCCATGGCACACAATTACACACCAGATCATCACTCCGGGTGTTCGTCCACTATGACGTTCAACAATGTACTCCAGAAGGTAGATTTTATCAGAATAGTGTCTAATACGGTGTGGCAATCATGGTAGAAAGAATTGGGAAACGTCCGAAAAACCACTTCTTACCAAATTGCACGCAAACTCTATGTTCGTGAGCCCATTGCAGCCGCAGGCGTCGATGGTTTTGCTTGAGGGGGTACCTGTAAAAATGTGTTTGGGCACGTTGTCCACGGTGCAGAAGACGTCAACCTATTGATGAAGAGGACAGAGCAATTGCAGACCTGTAGCAAGTGACGAAAGTGCTGTCAAATGTTAAGATGAAGATTTAAGGTCGTCGGCGACATGCAGACCAGGTGTGTATAATCGTGCGTTGACGTCAGTTTTCGGGGTACAATCCCAGTTTTCCGAGTTTTCCAATCCTCCACAGCTTCGAAGATCGCATCACTGTGCTGCTTTTGTATGATTTGAAAATACTTCTTCATGAAGGCTGATGATTTTTCCCCGTTCAAACTCTGCCATTTTTTGAAATGTCGCCCCCTTTCAAAGAGGCATATAACCATATTTTCAACGTCCCTCTACAACCCTCTATTTATACGGCTTCAGCAGTAGTCCAGAGGGCACTTCTCAGCCCACGCATGCGTGGTGACTCAAAATTTAAATCATTTGCATAAAATACTATATTTTGCATTTGCTGAAAATTTTAGCCCAATACTGTTAGTCCTTCAACGCGTTGCATTTTACGCAAACATGTGTATAATCAGCAAATTAACACCTTCTGATAATATAATAATTTGATTTGCTAAATAGCATAAATCATAGCTTTTAAAAAAGTAAAAATAGATTTATTCAACTGTTCACATGTTTCAACTCCACCCGAGTCACTTTCAAAACAAATAAATAAAAATTGTCTAAATTTGCATGGTCTATGAAACGCCATCATTAAAATTTGCACGTACGTTTTCATATTATGCAATACTTACCAAAACTATGGCTCGAGTTTCTCAATGGCTTGAATGATGGCGTTTCATAGACAGTGCAATTTTGGAACATTTTTATTTATTTGTTTTGAAAATGACTCGGTTACAGATGAGAAATGCAAAACGTTGAATAAACCTTTTCTTTTTTTTTAAGTTTTAATTTACGCCTTTAGCTTAGCAATTAAAATTAGTTCATTTGTTATTTAATTTTAGTCTTTTTTTTTTTTTTTTTTTTTTTTTTTTTTTTACTTCCAAACTTTCAATAGACTTTTTAAATTTGTTTAAACTAATGATTCTGAGAATGTTTACTCATAAATGATACCGTAGAATGAACAGAATAAATGCAATACGCAACTTACACTGTTTTGTTTTTCTTTTATTATCTTTCGTCATAATAGAGAATTCTATAGCAGTTTATTTTATATTAATCGTTCATTTGTTGCCGTCACAGGATTTGTCTTGTTTTTTTTCTGATTATATCAGGAGAGTCGGGGTAACACATTGAACAACAGAAAATAAATAAACTAAGTATGGTGAATGAGTGAAATGTCCTTAACAAAATAACATAGCCAACGTATTCATTTAAAAACACATTTATGGTAAAAAAAAAAAAAAAAAAAAAAAAAAAAAAAAAATGTTTTAATTGAAAGTGCATCGAACAATTCTTTCCTCGGCAGTGAAATATGCTCATTCGCCACGTTTGGATGTGACATGTTCACTGAAGCTACAACATGAAAATGTAATGAACATACTTTCCTGGCTATTGAGTAAATTTCATTCATTCCTCTTGCAAATGAAACACTTATATACACAACAAAAGACGAGAAAATACTAAAATAGTTTTATTCTCGCAGACTTTAAGGCTTTTGTTTTATAAAAATATCATCCATAATTCAGGACCTTTCGAAGTCATACATTTATTATTTTATGTAAAATAATACATACTTAGTGCGATATGGCTTGAGTATCAGAGACTTATTTTTGTGTAGGATCAAAACACTAACCTATATGCAAGTCTTCATGAACTAAGATTTCAATTAGTAATACGGAATACCTCTTTTACTATTGTTTAGTGATATAGATTCAGATTGATTTTTTACGCTTAGTTTCAATTTGTAATATGAAGTAACTGATATTATTGCAACATGATGGACTCCGAGCTTTTGAAGAATGGTTTGTTTCTGAGAACTGTGAATAAAAATAGTAAATGTTTTTACTTAAAGGTTAATTGCTTACTACCTTTTTTTAATCGTAATTACCACAGATTAATCGGTCCTTTGCTATATGTTAACATATGAGAATGTAATTTGTTTAACATCATTCAAGTAAAGAACATCAATGGCGATGCCTTTTATTTTTGGCGAAGTGTGTGCTGGCTTGCGAATCGGAGTACACTGTAAAAAAAAATAATAACGTTCCATGTAAAATCCAGGAACGTTTCGCCTTTTCTCAGGTTTTCAGAATAATTTAGCTCTTTCCTGTGAAATTCTGGTTTTCTTATCTGAAACGTTCCTGAACAAAAGTTGGAAACAGCAAAACGCTGCGGCCGCCATTTATTATTTTTTTGCTATAATCCGTTGCTCGCGCGCGAGTGTCGAAAACGAATTCCTTAAATGAATGTAAAAAAATCAATATGGAATGCAAATAAATCAATAGACGACATAATCCTTTACGTCTCTATTGTCAAGACAATTCAGATGAAAATACAATACCTCTGTGACATCGCTAAGAGGTTATCTCTCGTATTTGTCTGTGGAAAGTTTAACGAGCAGACCGCGTAAAAAAAAATACACCTATTATTTGGATCTCCATTAACCAGGGGACCATCAAACATGATTCTCACTGATTTTGATTAATTTAAAGTATGTTTTAGAGTTCTTATCTCTAATTATTCTTGTGAAAGGATTTCTTCAAATGGTCCTTAGATTTTGCGAAATTAGATGCCGAGGTTTAGCATACGTTTCAAATACCCATTAGTTTGCAGCTCTCAACGTGTCTTTCGTGGTGTGGACGCAGAAAGCTCGCACGCCACCCGTACGACACGAGTTCGATGCTACCTCTAGACTTTTTTTTTTCTTTTTTAATTAATTTTATATTTTAACACTTTATTACAATTTGATTTAAATTTGATATATATTTGACACTTTGAATTGCTGCAAATTTGATTTTTTTTTTTTTTTCGGAAAAAATATACAATTACGTTTAGGTTTTTTTTTCATGAAAATTTATGTGTATTTTATCTAACTTGTAAACTAACATAATTACTGACGAAAATCCAAAATATTTTATGTCTAGATTTTTTTTCTAATTATTATTTACATTTATATATTTTGATATTTTAAGCAAAGTTCAGAAATAATATATCATATATATATTTACTTTATTCATTTTTAACTGAAAATTTATTTTTTCGTGTAAATTATAAATAATAATTTTGATGTCAATTTCAAAATATTTTTTCATTCTAACAAATAATGATAATAAAGCGAAAATTGTCAACTGGAAATGTAAAAATCGTCTGCGGATCCCGCATGCTGTGAAATGTCAGTAATGATTTGCTGTCAACAGAAATATTCCTGGTATTTCGCAGGAAACTTACTGGCATTTCTGTAGAAAGTTTTTAACGTATACAGTAAAGTTTCAGTCATTTTCAAGAAATGTTTCTTGGAAATAATGGGCAACTCAGCTGCACAGGTAAGTGCTAAAATTGAAGGATAAATCAAGCTTGAATGGAGTCTTTATAATAGACGACCAAATGCCCTATGTTATATTATATTTATATATATATATATATATATATATATATTAGGGTGGTCCTTAAAAAATTAACTTTTAAAATTTCTATGGGGCACCCTCCTATTTTGTTATATGTATAAAATAAAGACCTCCTCAAAAATTTCAAAATTTTAAAACATTTTTTAGGGCTCGCTACCAAGGTTTGAATTTTTTTTTTAAATTAAAAATTGACATATTTTGTAATCTAATAATATATTATTAATACAAATCCATAGTCATAGCCAAATGGAATCATGGTATGATATTAGGCTGTAAAGACTGTCTTTTGTTTCAAGTTTCAATATATTTACACAATCTATAGTCCGAATACAGTCAGGAGTATTTCAAGTCTACACTCTGTTTCACCTGAACTTGGCCCCATTGTGAAAGGTAGAGAATCTAACATTCCGCCTTGAAAAATAGTTCTCCGTTATTGTTTAATCTTAAATAGCTAAAATGCATAAAAATTTATACGATAATGTTTATAAATTATAAAATTTGACTTTTTCATATTCGTAAAATGTCGTACTTAATGGACATATTCGTATCTGAAGACGAGCAAGCAGATGCCAAAACTTACAAAAAGAGTTTTCGGAAAGCGTTCTTTTGACTGTTCACTGGGATTGCAAAATTTTAGAAGACATTTCAGGATCTGAAACTGTAGGCAGATTACCCATTATTGTTTCAGGTAAAGGTATTGACCAGTTACTTGTTGTTCCAAAACTTCAATCAGGATAGTTCAAGAAACAATAGCTTCTGCTGGTAACGTAATATTGGAGTCGTGGGGAGTACCGAGCAAGTAAATGTATGATTTTTGATATAGCCTTTGTTAATACCGGATTATCAAGAAAAGCTTGTGTTCTTCTGGAGCAGAATATGAACAATGAAATGATTTGGATTGCCGTCATCATATCCTTGAAATACTGTTTTTGTTCTTTAGCTTTTGAATGAAGTTTATTGTATTCCTCCATGAGTGCTATATAACTTTCGGCTACATCATTAACAAGTTTGACTGAAGTCGCTAGTGCCTTACATGTATTGTAGGATTCATTTTTATTCCTATTAGCTGCATCTGTTTCAAAAAGTCTAAAGGTAAATCCATAATAATAAAAAAAAAACCCAGAGGGCTGTTTGTTAGAAAATCTTGCAAGCTATTTTGGAGAATGACATCAGGATCAGCCCGTGTACGTTTCAAAGGTTCATAATTTTCTTCATTTTTCAAAGCATGCACCATTTTTCTTTTATTTTCAAAAAATAAATTATCATCGAAAAATGCAAAAGCAACTAGTTCTGTGAAGTACAGAAATGGCCTAGGAATTTCTTCAAAGCACACAAAGAAATTATTTCATTTACATTTTCGTCTTTTTTCAACTTCTTCGGGAGCAATAAATCATTGGGCCTGATACCAGTGTGAATGTAGATTTTCATAACAAATGAGAAAACTTCACGAACTATAGATATTTTCTACTTAGAGAGTTTAAACTGATCTCTAAATAAATAAATCTTGAGCAAGTACATCACCTTCACCATTTATGGAGCCCAATGCAATCTCCACCTGGAGCTCTAATGTAAACACCTCTTTCGGGTACTGCTTCTAAGAAAAGGATGGCAAGGTCTATCGGTTCCTTGTAATCGTCCATTGGTTGAAAATCTCTAAGATGATTTTGAGCAAATTCTGTAATTTCGGACGCATTATGTGTTATTTTTTTCATTGATTAAATTGCCCGTTATGAGAGTCTGAAATATGCCATAATCGATAGACATCCACGGAATTTTAAATCGTTGGATTAATGGTATGTCCGGTCCACTTGAAAATCCGAGAGACTTAATAACAACTTCCTCAAGCATAATTTAAAGGATGTGATGATTGCAAGCCTAACCATTTCTTTGATCATATTCTAATCCAGAACAGCTCAAGCTGCTCCTGATAAACAGGTATCAACAAAGGTTATATCAAAAGACATACATTTTACTTGCTTATAATCTCCACAACTCCGATCTTTTGTTAACAGCAGGAGCTATTGCCTCAATTGTTCCTGATTGAAATTGTGGAGCAGCTATTTAAATGGTCAGTACCTTTACGTGAAATAATAATGGTTAATCTGTCTAGAGTTTCAGATCCTGAAATGTCTTCTAAAATTTTGCAATCGCAGTGAACAGTCAAAGGAAAGCTTTCCGAAAACTTTTTTTTTAAGTTTTGGTGCTCTGATACGAATGATAGGATACTCTTCGATACGATACTCTTTGATACAAATATGGCCATTTAGTATGATATTTTACGAATATAAAAAAAATCAATCTATAATTTATAAACATTATTTTATAAATTCCTACTCATTTTAGATATTTAAGATTAAAAAGTCCTTCCGGCCAGTGCCGGGAGGAAGAGGTAGCTTTCATAATCCTTATTTAAAAAAAGCCAAATTATATCATTTAAACACACGAAGCTCAATTTAGTGGAAACCGAATATAGGAGATTCAATACAAATTTTTATCAATATAATGAATGAGAATTTCGCGAAATTAGTCAGCTTTATCCAAGCTGCTTTTCTTTGAAGTAACATATATTTGGCTGCCAAATTCGGCAATTTCTTAAAGTGCCTGTCATTTCAAGACAACATGGTGGATGAGGCTAAGCAGTGAACTCGGTCGAGACCTTAGTAATTGCTGTGCACATGCTCACTCACATCGGAATCTGTTAATATACAGGAGTGCTGTCGCATGCAAAAAATCAGATTTTTCAAAATGTCACCCACAATAGAAATTGAAACTGCTATATCTGAGCCATTTTTTAAGGTAAAGACAAACAAAAAATGCTCCTGAATCCTTATATCAAGGTCAAATACTTAAGAAAGAAACCTTTTTCAATTTCTAATTTTTTTGCACCTCACTTTAAATATATATATATATTTTTTAATTTAATGGTCGCCATTTTGAAACAAGATGGCTGATGAATCTGGCCAGCGAACTTGGTCGAGGTGTTGATGTATACTATCCACATGCCTTCTTCCATCGAAATAGGCGAATACGTGTGTTATCGCGTGACAAATACAAGATCGTTTCAAAATGTTAGCCATACTAGAAATTCAAAGTGCTATAAATCAACCATTTTTTAAGATATAAACAAAAGAACAAATTTTCAGAAACAAAAACTGCTCCGGAATCTTTGTATCAAGGTCAAACACATAAAAAAATCTTTTTCATTTTCCAATTGTTTAATACCTCATTTTGAATTTTAAATTTAATTTTTTTTAAAGGCAACCCTTTTGAAACAAGATGGCGAATGAAGCTGGCCAACGAACTCGGTCGAGACATTGGTATGTACTATGTACAGACCAAGTTACATCCAAATAGGTTCATAATTACGCCTGTTGTCGCGTGACAAAAATCAGGTCGTTTTAAAATGTCAGCCACAAGAGAAATTCAAAATGCTATTACTCAGCCATTTTTTTTAGATATAGACGAAAGAAAAACTGTTCCGGAATCTTTGTATTAAGGTCAAACACATACAAAAAAAATCTTTTTCACTTTCCAATTTTTTTGGTATCTCATTTAAATTTTTTAATTTTTTAATTTTTTTATGGCCGCCATTTTGAAACAAGATGGCGGATGAAGCCGGCCGACGAACTCGGTCGAGATATTTGTATGTACTATGTACACACCAAGGTACATCCAAGTCGGTTCATAAATACGCCTGTTATTACGTGAGAAAAATCAGGACGTTTCAAAATGTCAGCCGCGCTAGAAATTCAAAATGCTATAACTCAGCCATTTCTTAAGATATAGACGAAACAAAAACTGCTCCCGAATCTTTTTATCAAGGTCAAACACATAAGAAGAAAATATTTTTTCAATTTTTAATTTTTTGGTACCACATTTCAAATTTAAATTTTTCTTAAAAATTTAAATGGCCACCATTTTTAAACAAGATGGCGGATGAAGCTGACCAACGATCCCGGTCGAGACATTGGTATGTACTATGTACACACTGAATTACATCCAAATCGGTTCATAAATACGCCTTTTATCGCGTGACAAAATTCAGGACGTTTCAAAATGTCAGCCACGCTAGAAATTCAAAATGCTATAACTCAGCCATTTTTTAAGATATAGACGAAACAAAAACTGCTCCGAAATCTTTGTATAAAGGTCAAATACATAAGAAAAAATATTTTTCCATTTTCAATTTTTTGGTACCACATTTCAATTTTTAAATTTTTAAAAAAAATTTAAATGGCCGCCATTTTGAAACAAAATGGCGGATGAAGCTGGCCAACGAACTCGGTCGAGAGATTGGTATATACTATGTACACACTGAATTACATCCAAATCGGTTCATAAATACGCCTTTTATCGCGTGACAAAATTCAGGACGTTTCAAAATGTCAGCCATGCTAGAAATTCAAAATGCTATAACTCAGCCATTTTTTAAGATATAGACGAAACAAAAACTGCTCCGGAATCTTTGTATAAAGGTCAAATACATAAGAAAAAAATATTTTTCCATTTTTAATTTTTTGGTACCACATTTCAAGTTTTAAAATTTTTTAAAAATTTTAAATGGCCGCCATTTTGAAACAAAATGGCGGATGAAGCTGGCCAACGAACTCGTTCGAGACATTGGTATGTACTATGTACACACCAAATTTCATCGAAATCGGTTCATAATTACGGGAGTTACAGTGTGACATAGGTCAGATATATATATATATATATATATATATAGATATATAGATATATATATATATATATATATATATATATCAATTTTGAACGGAGGGTGGTTTCGGGGTCTGGGGGTCATGATCGATGAAAATATACCAAAATTTTTTGAAATCGCTTTCCTCCGAACGGCTGCAATAGGTAGCTTTTTTGTAAAGAAAGCTACCTAAAAATAACGGAGAACTATTTTTCAAGGCGGAATGTTAGATTCTCTACCTTTCACAATGGGGCCAAGTTCAGGTGAAATAGAGTGTAGACATGAAATACTCCTGACTATGTTCGGATAATAGGTTGTGTAAATATATTGAAACTTGAAACAAAAGACAGTCTTTACAGCCTCTTATCATACCATGATTCCATTTGGCAATGACTATGGATTTGTATTAACAATATATTATTAGATTGCAAAATATGCCAGTTTTTAATTTAAAAAAAAAATCAAACCTTGGTGGTGACCCCTAAAAAAATGTTTTAAAATTTTGAAATTTTTGTGGAGGTCTTTATTTTATACATAGAACAAAATAGGAGGGTGCCCCATAGAAAATTTTAAATTTAATTTTTTAAGGAGCACCCTAATATATATATATATATATATATATAAATTTCATTATACAATAAAGTGTTCTATGAGACTTATTGTGATTAATAAATATTTCTATAAATTACTATCCTATTCACATGTAGAATACAGAAAAATAACATTATGTATTTTTCATGGTACCAGGTAAGCAAAATTAAACGAAAAATTAGATTTTTACAGAAAAAAAAATAAATCTTTAAAAAGGAAACTTGAAGAGTAGTATGAGATAGAAGAATGTGATATTCTTTCATAAAAAGCAGGATTTTATTAAATTTAGCTTTGTAATCACCAATAAAAAAAACCCAATTAAATCTTTAAATGTGTTTTTCTCAAAACTTGAATTTTTCAGGTTGGTGTTCCTTTTTAAAAATATCTAAGAAACTAAAGAACTCGGATTTTTAATGACACTTGTATTATGTTATTCTGTACACTTTAACACAGGAGTTTCATGATTTTCTGAGACTTATTCATTTTAGTCAATGAAATCTTACTAAAAATGCTAATTTATAAATTATTTTTAATAAATAATTAATACAAAATTTTGCACTTTCACTTAGAAAGAAAATAGTCTGTTAAAGTATGTAAAACATGTTATTTTAACCAGCACGAAAAATCTAGACCTCTATATTTCCCAGTTTCTGAGAAAAGGGTACATCAAGTGGCCAGTTTAACATGGCGGGGATAGTGCATTCCCGGCCACCTTAAGTATTAGGCATTTAGATTAAGAGATGATTAAATTCATAAAAAATATACAAAAATACTTGAAGTTAAAACATAATCAAATCGAGTAAATTTAATTGAGAACGTTTGAAAAGGAATTCCATTTGTTGCACACATATATGTATCTTCAATATATAATGCGGCATATTACGGCACTGAACTAATAAATGTCTGCTGAAGAAGAAACCATCTTTTGTTCGGTTGATCGAAAAAATTTCATCGATCCATTTTGTTTTTAATCGCTTTATATATAAAAAAAAATATAAAATGATTTTCGAAACCATATCGAAGCAAAGATTCATGCTAAGAAAATTCCAAAATAGAACGGTTGCACATTCGTGTATCATACTTTCTGAATTCGCATTAAGCACATTAAAATGTAAAATATGTAATATTGAAAAGTTAAGTGTACTCGGTGTTCTATCTTTTCACTGAATGTGAAATTTAGCACAATGCCAGATTTCATTTAAATTTTATTTCCTGTAAAACTCACATACATATTTTTTTTTACTTAGTAAGACTAGTGTGTGTAGAATCAAATGTAATATATTGCAATGATTGATTAATTAGTCATTGAATGTAAACAAATAAGGTATTTCCTTCCCCACACAAAAATACGAAGTGCAGTGGATTTCTTTGAATTCATCTTGCTATTTCAGTAATCAGTGAATAAAAAAAGTCACAGTTCAACATCATCACCTGATACAAATTCAAGTGTAAAATGCTGTCATCATATAGATTTTTAATTATTAACTTAAAAAATAAAATTTGGTGAATTTCTAACCAATAGAATCTGAGATACAACTGTAATGTTTAGAATAAAAATGTAAGACTGAAGCGACCCTCTTAGGTTAAAAAACGAAAACAAAATCATCTTTATTTTAAGAATCCTGTTATATATTAAATTGAAGAAATTATATCTCATAGAATCTTATATAGCTATCATGGAAATTCTACAAAACAGATCACAACACCACCACCTGTAATGTAACATAAGATTAACCCAATCTCAATGCGCACTCACTTATGCTGAGACCTAACTAAATAATTGATGAAATGCAGGATATTCCATCTATGTTATGATCACGTGGTCAAGGTAAAAACTTCTAGCGAAGGAAGGGAAGGCTCCGTAGACGTAATTTAAATCACCGCCGGCGAGTAAACAGTTCATGAGGAAAGCAGCAGTAGCCTCCCTTCTCATCAGTTAGAAATTTTTGGGGTAAATTACCTGTATCACGTGACTTTTTTCAGCCTCGAACGCAGATTTGGAATATAGTCCATTGCATCTCATTAGGTATGGCTAACATGGATATAGGTGAAATGAGAACACAGATGTACCGCCCGTTTGAGGTAAGAAACACAATGAACACCGGTTCATATAAAAGTGGCACAGAATATCGATTGTTTTTATAATCTCTTGCTTTAGTTCCTGAAATAGAGTGGGAGAATAATTTTATTACAAACAGACAGACAGACAAATATTTTTTAATGTATTATTGGGTTCATGGCATCTCAGAACGAACGTGCAACTGTATAAAAAACGGAAGCCTATTTTTTTGCAATTACAATATTTTCTTCTTATATACATATATGCCAAAGAAATTAAAATCAAAACATACCCCATTAATAAATTCGAAATTTATTTTAACCTATTTTGTTGGAACGTCTCTTAAAAACCTATGAGCTCAAAACTATAAATAAAATATAGAAAAATTGTAATTATTTAACTTATGTTGCTGTTTAATAGTCGCTAAACATTTTTTAATAGATAGCATTGATTTTAAAATATTTTATTGCTGTCAATTATAACGAGACAGAAGAGAATATTTCCCAAAAGAATTATAAGCAAATCATATTATTTTATATCATGACAAGCTAGCATTATTATTCTGGCATTGTGAGCTTTGATATGTGTGTTTAAAAGAGAGGAAGTATTTTGTTGCTGATTAAATTAAAAAAAGATCATTCACAGTTTATGAAATAGAAAAAAAATCAAAGGATTGCTTTGTTTTATAAATGTTTAACTGTCATACAATTTTAATTGAAATAGTGGTCAAAGAGATATTGTCTGATATGAAAATTTTGTATTTTATAATATTTGAGAAATATTTGCTAAAAATACATTTTTTTACGATTTTTAATAATTTTAACCTTAGTAAATGTATTATATAATGATATTTTCTATTTAAAAGAATACACAGACATGTATTTAGATATGCTCATTTTTATTTTTAACATAATAAATTAAAGTATTTTACTCACAAACAGATTTTTTTTTAAAATACTGCCGTAATTTTAACGCAAAATGTAGCATAATTTTGACTATAATATTCATTTTGAAAACACATGCTAAAAAAATTATATTTACATTACTTCGCATTGAATGTCAGACTTAATAGAATATTCATGTAATTTTGGAGTAATATGGTTAATATTGAAAATGTATTTTCAATTAATTATCACATTCGCAAGTTTACAAAGCATATACGCAGCTCAAAAAAAAAAAAAAAAAAAAAAAAAAAAAAAAAAGGTTGTAGATAGATCTTGTGGCTGGTGAATAGTTCAGATGATGGAAAAATGATCGATAGACGTGCTAGGATATTGGAGGAAAACATTACACCAGTTTGGCAGAAAAAATGCATTGTATTGAGCATTTGGGTACAAAAGGGAAAAAAAAATCACAGTTTGTGCATGTGAGAAAACACGAATAGAAAAGGGTATTTCCTTCAAAAATAATCCTTTTTAGTAGGGTTTATGGTTTCCCCAGACGACCAGCAACGTTGAACACATTTGAAGCATGAAGTCAATGAGGCTATTAATACGGATCTGGGGCATTCTAATCCACTGCTCTAGAAGAAGTCCTTACAAATCTTTGAGAGGCCAAAAACTTGTCTGTCTAGAATGTTATAAATATGCTCTATTGGGATCATGTCCGGAGAACACGTCTATCATTCCAGTCGTTTTATTCCTTCCTCAAAAAGTAACTCATCCACTAAGTGAGCACGATATGGCCTGTAATTGTTGTCCATTAAATGAAGTCATCTCCAATTCGTGCAGCGTAAGGGGCTACTTTAGGTCTGATGATCTTATCCCTATATTGCTGACTGGCCAGAGCTCCCTTTTGAATGATGTGGTGGTCGGTACCTCCCTCAATGGAGATTCCAGCATAGACCAATTCCAGCATGGAGATTCCAGCATATCCAGCACAGCCAATTCTGACTTTCACTTGTACGAACGCAGGATAGTTTCTACTGCTACGGTCTCTTCAGATATGGATGAATAAAAAAAGGACTCGCCAGAGAGAAAAAAAAAAACATTGCGCCATTTATTTCTCATTCAGTTCATATGCTCTGTTGCCCACTGCCTCCGGGCGCAAAGGTGCATTTCTGTTACATATTTACGTAACACACAGCATTGGTCTGCGAGCATACAGAACTACAGCGTGGAGCTGGTATAGGGCAGTTCGAGTCGAATCTGTGGAACCAGTAGCCCAGAAAATATGCTTTTGAAAAGAGTGGCATTCATATTATGATTTTTTGACAATTTAGCATTAAATATTGATCTCCATTGGGCGTTTTTGTACGTCCACGACCTTTAACTGACCATCAATGCTCCAATCTTCTGATTCGGTTCTCATTCAAACAGAGCGCTTATTCAATGTCAATCACTGATTTTCGTTTTGTCTTTCAGTAAGTTAAAAGCGAAATTTCATTCCTTGTCGCTTTTTGACGTCAAACTCAAAATTGGCATACTCCGATATTTGAAAATGGTAAAATTTTACATTTGTAACATTCTTCTTCAGTTTTCTCCTAAAAAAAATAACCGTTATTTTATATAATACTTACATTATCTTTTAATTGTTTTGAACAGTGTGTTTAGAAATAGATAGATTTATACAATTTTACATTTTTCAAAAAATAAATTGGCTTATGTTATATTTACGATAGATCTGTATCCTGGCTTAATTTATTATGCTTTTATTCTAGATTTTTTTTTAATACTAGGGGGCTCTGCCCCCTACGAGCTACGCTCGTCAACCCCCGTTCAGACTCCCCAGACTCTAAAAGTACGCTAATTTGATCGGCTTTAAAAAGATTTCGAAAAATTGAATTATAATTAAAAAACAATGGCGATCTCCCTATAAACGGATTTCTATTCATTTCTCTTTGACTGGGGAATTTTAAGGCCAAATCCGCTGCCGAACTACTTGATTAACCCGTTGACCAATTTCGCCAAATTATATAAATCGCCAAAGCACTCGCCAAATTATACAAATTGACATCATTTTTATTTTAAATAACGAAAGAACAAATAAATTACTGCAACATTAATAAAAATACAAATAAAACGTCGAAATAAAAATAACTTGATGACGCAGACACGTGTAACTTGCTTAAAGTCAAGTTAATGTGACATTTACGATCAACCATTATTGTCATTTAATCTTATAGTTTGGCGAATAATGGATTTTTGGTCGACGGAATAACTAAGTAGTACCAAAAATACATATGTCAATCGCTGTTTTCGTCTTTGATTAAGTAAAATAAGATAAACATTTCAAAATAAACTGATATAAAAGGAATTAAGTAAACAGAATCTTTGTCTCCCGGTATTTTTTAACAAAGCGAAAAGAAAGTTCTTTTAAATAAGACATTTTAAATTAATCGTTTTTAATCTGACGTAATTTTGACCAAACTATTCTTTCTCTTTTTAATATTCACGTGAAAATACTTGTGTTAGAAATGAAATATTATTTGCGCTTTCCTAACAAAAATAGTTCAAACGTATCCTCTCAAAATATCAAATAAATGTCTAGCGCAATTTCTAAATTTAAACCGTTTTGCAATATTATTTTGTGTTCATTTTATGTAATAACTGTAATGTGACGTAATTTCTCCTATTTAAGACTTCTAACGCATGTTAATGAATTTATTATTTTACAAATTCCTTTCTCTCTTAAAATTCACGTATAATTATAGTTTTATGACGGAATTTTTAATAAGTTTCTGCTTTTTGTACATAATTATTTAATTATAATTCCAAATGTTTTTTTCTGTGTATAATAGTCACGTGTAAATATTTTTTTTTTATTTATTACACGTATAAATATTTTTTTTTTTTTTTTTGAAGCAAACATTGTTTATACAGTTGGCAACAGTTTAAATTAATATCACTTTCTAAAATCTGTAAAAAATATTTCTAGAAATGCTGAAAATTTGAATTTAAAATAGAAATAAAACCTCAAAAAATTAGCTAAATTAAAAAAAGAAATACAATCTGCACACCGGGAACTTCAAACGTATAAAATGATCTAAAAATGATTAAATTCCCATGAATAGTTTTTGCTGCTATAAAACTTTTTTAGTGGAACGATTTTGTCCAAATTTAGCATTAAATATCTCTTAAAATAATTCTTCGATTTGAAAACTGTCTGCATCAGCGTGTTTATCAAACATTTCTGTATAATACTACCGATTTTCATATTTTTGTATGCATTATTTTTCTTACTATTAACGAAGAAAGACCTCCGGTCACAAAAAATTCAAAACCGGCGGCGGCGGTGGCAGCGGTAGTTACTTTTTTTTTAGAATAGAGAGACTATATATACCAATTTACATTTTTAAGAGTTTTGCAGAACGAATAATTTTGTTTCACATGCATTTTTACACAAAGTTAATTTAATAGCTATACATTGATATACATTTCAATTTAAAACAACAAAGGCACTACACATAAAGTTTTTTGATCGATAGATATGTTAACATTAAATTTTGTTGCACAATAATACCTGGAATTATTCTGAATCCAAATATCAAAATTTATATCCGATGTGAGTTACACTTTTATTTAAATCACAACAGGTTTGGGATATAAGACAGCTCGTATTAAATTTTATATTCTAATGTCAGACATTTCAGAGATATATCTAAAATTGGTAAATATAAATATGTTATTCTAAGTTTATATGTATGTGTTATGGTGGTTCCATTGAAATGTTTCTTATATCAGAATATATATGGATTTAAAATATTACACAGTTTCCTGGAAATAATGTCATATAAGTGGTACTATGCATTGATCTTCTTTCTTAAAATAACTTGTTTATGCAGAAATTTATCTTATAAACTGCGACAACCTTCTATGTGTTAGCTATTTTGTTTCATTTACTATTTGGAATTTCTGATTCAAAATATTCTTCTCACCGTGAGAAAAATGTATAAGTAACAGTAGCTATTTAATAATGATTTACCTGTTAAAATAGAAAAAAAAAACCAAAAACACTTGTATCGCTCATTTTGTTATATGACTGTATCATCAGATACTTTAGGGGGAAAATATAAATCATCTCTTACTAGGAATCAAGGTAAACGTTTAGTCCTAGATTTTATCAAGAGTGATCAGGTTTAACGATTTTTTCTAAAGCATAAAAAAATCTAGAACGTAACCTCCCATATCAAATCATTCACCTCATACGGGCATATTCCATATATGATGCCATACTTGAAAAATAAATTCCGTAATAGTGGTATCGTTCTAAACGATTTACCATGCGGAACAAGAAATGTGTTTTAACTACCCGCTTAAATCCAACCATTCAAAAGTTACGACTAAATTTCTTCTGTGATGTCATATGTAAACAAAAATTACATTTTCATCAAAAGTGCTATTGTTGTAAAGCTCTTCCACTTCTATTAATTGATTATTAACAATTTATTGAGACAGTAGTTTCAATTAAAATATGCCCTATCATTATATTAACGAGAATATATCATATGATGGACACTTCTTACTAATAAATGTTTCTACTTATTGGAAAAAGAATATATAATAATAATAATAATAATAATAATAATAATAATAATTCAATTCGATAAATTCGCTTTCATCACTTTAATTTATTCCCTTTGATTTATAAATCTTCATAAGACAAATATTAAAGGATGTCATTTCATATTTACGTAACCTCTTTTCCAGATACTTACAGTTGCCTAATATGATATTCTCTTTGAATTAAAACATCCAAATAACACGGCTTGTAAATGCGAGTTGTGTTATAGAATACAGATGTATGGGACTTAATTGATGATTATTTCAATATACAAATGCATTTAATTATCTGTAATTTGCTTAGGTAAACAAAGGATACATTAAAAACATTTTAATATTTAACAGCATAAATTGTGAAGGAAAACGGATCCTTCTATTACACATATGATGAAACACGCGAAACAATACTTATTAAATCAAACAATACACTAAACAAATTAAGGAATTTATTAAAGTATCTAAATACAACTATGGTTGAAAATGTTTTGCGATTAAAAGCTGGTTCTGTTTAATAATGATATTTTCTTTTGCTGTTTGCTCATGAACAATTTCGGTCTTTTACTCTCAAGTGACTTTAAAAAGAAGACTTGAATACAGCGTTGCCAGTTTGGGGACTTTTTATTTCATATTACAGTACAAAGTCTAAAGTTCGGACTTTCCAGCGGCAATATTCAAGAACGAAGTGAAAAAATAAATTGTTGGAACAAAAAAAGATCTAGATAGACCGGCAGCACACACAATCATATAATCGAATTAACGGATGAAATTCTAGGATTAGTTAAATCTTGATTCGCATATTAAAACGCAATCGGTCTGCCAAATCATGTCTTGATGGAAAATACCTAAAAACATGATTTTAGGGGCTGACTCATATGTTTACAATTGTGTTTTCCTACTCCAAAAGGTATGAAAACATGGAGGACTGGGTGCAGGAAAACACAATTGTAAACCTACGAGCCAACCGCTAAAATCAGGCTTTTAGGTGTTTTCCACCAAGACATGATTTCGCAGACTGATTGCGTTTTAATATGCTAATCAAGATTTAACTAATCCTAGAATTTCATCCGTGAATTCGATGAGGTGCTTGTCCGGGCTGCTGGCTCCCAGTCTAAGAGCAAAGAAGCTTTTTTAATGAATATTAACTCATGTATATGTACAGAATAAAAGAAGAACTTCTTAATGATATACCTAAGTTAATAAAGCAGCCCACATTAACTGAAATGTTCATTAGTTCAGAAAGTTACAATTTCTTCTTATATTGTTCACTTAAGGATGTTCTCAACTGCTCTGCTCAACAAGCGCAAAATGTTTTGACACATTTAGAAATTCATTGTTTAACGGAAAGTCATAAAATTGTAAGGCCTGACTATAGAAGCGAATTGAGTTTTACATTTTTTTATAAATAAATTACCCATTGAGTTATAAACGATTTTCTTCACATGACAAAGACGTTTTTCACCCTTCTTTGTGCAGTTTTTCTTTCGCGAGGGAATTCGGTTCAGAACGCACACTTTGACACTATTTTCTGAAAGATCTATCGAGTTCCCCCCCCCCCCCCAAAAAAAAAAAAATATAATAACAAAAACCCATAAAACTCAGTTCGACTACATAGTTTCTGAACAACAAGACCTGCTAGTTTCATGCATGTCCGAACAAAAATAAATTAAAACTTATGTCATAAAGTTGCCCTTTTGGATTTGAGAACATCCTTAAATAAATGTTTTTGTTTTATTTTTTTATGTTGTTATGATTTACTTAATGAAAATGATTGTTTAATTTAGTATTAATAGTTGTTATGTGCAATTTTTAATATATGAACGTCATATTTTTTTCCTTTTTATGTATTGAATTTTCTTTTCCTTTTTATTGGAAAAGCAATATTATTGATGACCCAATGTTCCGAAAAATCCAAAGTTCGGACTTGGTAAAGTCACGGGGATTCTGGACTTTAGACTTTGTACTGTATTTGACTGTCACCACTCTTTTAAAATAGTATAATTCGACTTATTTTTCAGAATTTTTATTCTATTTTTAAATATGCCGAATATTTCTATATCAAAAAAATCGGTGGCAATCAACAATCTGGGGACAAAAAAATAAAACCAAATCTGGCAACTCTACTTGCATATGACTAGAGAAATATATACGTTTCCTTTTGTAAATTATTGAAAATACAAATAAATGCTATGTATTAATTATGAGGCGCTGTGCAAAGATGTGTTTCCTATGCTTTTCGTTTTTAGGTGCATTCGTAATTATATAAATACGTATCACTTACAGTCCGTCCGTCTGTCTGCCACATAAGATGTCTGTCCACATATAACAGAACAAAAACTGCCCAACCTAATGGTGTGTAATTTTAAATGTATAATTTTTGCAAAATTTTGTAGAGTCATTTCAAATTTTATGAAACCCGGATTTATAGTTTACTTACAGGGACAGTCAATTCCTTTTTTCCATTATATTAAGGCCAATGGGAAAAATTATTGCAAGTGCATTTTAATGATGCTACAGCCTTTCGAATGGTTAGAAATTTTAAATATATAATTTTTGCAAAATTGTGTCGAGTCATTTCAAATTTTATGAAAATGGAATGTATAGTTTATTTACAAGGACAATCAATTTTTTCCCGTTACAATAAGGCGAATGGGGAAAAAATATTATAATTGTGGAGCAAACATTCAAACCGTGTTTTCTCACAAAAAAATAAAAAATGAGTTAATGTTATTTTTATGAACTCTGTGTTAAATTGCACAGAAATAAATGGTATTTTTTACTAAAAAAAATTTTTCTCCGATTATAAATCAATTTTAAAACTTGACGTTTCAATCAAAGAGTGTTTTCTCCAAAGCCTGCATTCAATCAAGCAGTGATTTCTCCAGTCTGCCAATCACAGTTGTCACTTAATGTGTACTTTCGAAACCTACCATACATATCACAATTGAAACAGATTGTTTTAGAAAAAAATAAGAGAACTGTTAATGTTAAAGGCTTCCAGAATTATAGATTTCAAGATCTAAATGAAAAATATGATGTAAATCTTCTTAAAAAGGAAGTTACTGTTGCCTTGTTCAAAGTGTTGTTTTAGAATATCTTCCTCTTAGCCACGCCATACCAGTTGAAAAGAACAAAGGTGTTAAAAAACTTTTGAAGGTAATGTATAGTGAACAGTGGCAAAATCAACCTGATGATATATTCAAATGATACAACCACATTATCCATGATTGATAAGCCTGCAATAAAGAAGAGGGGGTTGTGTATAACTGTCTAGATGAAAATATTGGTTTTAAAATTTGAAGTGGATTTCTGGCAAACGAGTATTTATTTAGTAAATATTTAATGAATACTACTAGGTACCATAATCTGTCATTTTATTTTAACAATAATCAACTGAAAATCGGTATTTATTCAAATAAAATAATGCTATTGTATTATTTGTGAGTTAGAACTTATTTCATTCAAAAAGCGTTTTATCCACTTGTCAAACAATCAAAACATGTTTCCTCCTCTGAATTCGGTCAAAACGTGATTTCTCCAAATATTAAATGCATTTTATTAATTTGTTTTATGTTTAATATCTTAGGTATGCTTGCAATTCTTTATAATAAACAGTAATAAAAATACACAATAAAAATTAGAATTAAATACAAGTTGTTTTCTTATTTACCAGTTTTTTGTGTTTTTTGAAAATTTCTATCTAAAGGAGAAAGCATGGTTTGCATGTTTGCTCCACAATTGCATTTTATTGATGATACAGCTTTTCGAACATAATGAAATTGATATGCACTTATGAAGTGCACTAAAATATATATTCAGTACAATATGTATGCGGTGCAAAAAATATTTATAAAACTAGTTAAAGTTCGAACGTAACTCATTTGCTACGTTTGACGAGCAATTTCCAACTTGTTATGTTTGTTTATATTCTCATTTGTAAACTTCTGTCCTGAAAATGATTACACTACTCTGAGTCATTTTATCTCTCAACAACCTAGTATAGAGGTTTAACCTAATTACCTGGCTCTTGTAATTTGTATTAGTAATGTATTTTGACGCAAACG
Source organism: Maratus speciosus (assembly GCA_963932465.1). NCBI lineage: Eukaryota > Metazoa > Arthropoda > Arachnida > Araneae > Salticidae > Maratus > Maratus speciosus. Next base: position 187,302,610 of record OZ010800.1, read on the forward strand.
AAAATTGATTAATAATAATCTATGCATTAAGGGGGTTCGGGACACAAAAATCTTCAAAATTTGTAAAAAAAAAAAAAAAAAAAAAAAAAAAAAAAAAAATTCCTTAAAAGTTTCTCTGCTTTTTTCTGCTCAAAATGATGTTTAAATTATGTTTCTATTTTTTTCTGTTGTTGTTTTGGTTTGTTTCCAAAATCTAGCTTCTAGCTTTCAAGCAATGGCTGTCATGGAACCAATTTCTTGTAAAAATGAGTTTTCCTTCAAGAAGGGTTTTTTTTCAACATTTCTCGTATTTAAATCCTTATAAATTAAGAATCGTTAAGGATAAATGGTTCAAACATGGAGCATCTCTTTTTCAATTGTTTTACTTTAATGTTGATTCAGCAAATTTGAAGAAAAAAAAAAATATTTTCTTTTGAAAATATGATTTTTTTTTTTCAGTTCCATTTTTTATTATTTTTTTTTTTTACTTTAAATACTTTAAGGGGTCTTGTACCTTTTAAACGCGACAAAATTTAGCGAAAAAATTCAAAGTTTGCATTAGTATAACTTCAAAACCTTTTTATGCATAAACATGAAATTTCGGATATTGGTTAAACACATTGTGCTTTGTAATATGCTGACATTAGAAATTTATTAGCCTTTTACAGAATATGTGTATTGTTGAAATCAAAATAGCTCTTTTTTTACTCCAAAAGTCATTGCGCGCATGATATCTTGTGAAAGTATGTAAGGTAAATCAAGGAGAGATAGCGCAATAGGATAGATCCCGCACAGAGAGTTTCGACAGGAAGGAGTAGAGTGTGCGCGTATGTAGTTGTATTGCAGCATTTGAGCAGTGTCTTCATGAATTTGCATAGTGATTGTTCCGAGCATCCTGGATAAAGCATTGCTATTTTCTTTTGTTTTTCCAAAGTAAGTGCTTCAATTTCCATAACTGTTGGTCAGATTTTTTATAGAATGTCCTTAGTGCAAAATATTTCGAATTAAAACAATTTTTTATAAGCTACTAACCTATACAAAAGATTCAAAAACCAACAAATCATTTTAGGAATAGCCACATTTAAATAAAAGGCCGCGCAATATCTCCTACCATTCTAGGAGAGTTTGCGCATCTGTTACTTAGGAGAGATGGCCCATTTCCCCATAAGTTTCAGTGCTGGGAAGAGATTACGCGCCGATTTGTAAATTTGCCTGAATTGCAAATTACGTATAAGCATTTAAATAATTCAATTTTGAAATGATTTTGGAAAAAAACACATAATTATCGAAACTAAATTTGGCAACAAATTATTTCACAAAAAATACATTTGCAGATAAAAATTTTGTTAATAAATGAATAATACAGTTGTTATTAAATTAATTTTATCTAACTATTTTTGTTAATAAATTAATAATATATTTGTTAATAAATCAATTAAATATTTATATATTTTGCTTAATTTATGAATAATTAATTTGCTAATAAATTAATTTTTTAACTAAAATAAATTTTCTAAGGAATCATTTATTTATTTTATTTATTTACTTATTTTTTTATTTTTTTTTTTTTTTTCTAATAAGTAACGCGTGTTGGAATTTTAAATAAATTTTTCATGTCACAATTGTAAATATTTAGAGGAGGTAATCGAAGAAGAAAGGATCATGTACCGAAGAAAATCTAAAGTCCACCGTGGAGGCAATATAAAATATCTGACTTAAAATGCGTGCAGCAGGCAGGGAATTTTTTATTCCGGAATCCACCTTGAGAGGTAGGCTTAACAAATCACCTGAATATAAGATGTTTCTAGAAACAGTGGGATAAAAAAACTGAATGGAAAAAAAAAAAAAAAAAAAAAAAAAAAAAAAAAAAAAAAACGAAAGTCAATGAGGATGTGTGCATTGAAAGTCTGGAACTGAACCAGGAGACAACATCGACCAGTGACTGGATTCAATATATTGCTTCTGGCAATATTGTACGAAATGATTGTACGAAAACTGCACAATTTACAACAATAAGTGCATCGATTGTGGACTAAGAGAACTTCGGTTAGGAAACAAAAGAAATTGAATCTTGGGAAATGAAAATGAAGTAAATTTGAAGTTAAACATAAAATAGATTAATGTTTTTTTTATCTTAGCAAGGCTTGTTTTTTCCGAAATTTTAATCTTATTCTTAAATTAAAATTCTTTAATTGTTTTTAAAATTATTTCTTTTTTTAAGCATAATGTTGAAATATTCACTCATAATACAATAACATTTCTTCACAAATACCTTCCAACAATGTCATGTTGTGTAATTGTTATTGTTAATAATTTAATTGCAGTTATTATTAATAACAATCTCTTCTATCCATTTGCACAATCTCTCCTACCCAATGTATGCAATCTTACCAACTTCGTAAGGAGAGGTTGCGCAGAATAGCGTTCCTTGTTTTATACTATTTTTCTATTAAATTGCAGCCTAACAACAATATAACGATAAAATGCATAAAAACAAATGAAGTCAAAATTATTCATGGATAGTTTAGCAAAAAATTAATATTTATATCTTATATTACTGTTCTTTTGAAATGTGCGCAGACCCTCCAAGCTTTACCTTTTGGATTGTCATGAAATGTGGTAAAGTTACTAAACATATATGTTTTTTTAAATGCTTTATGTGTGTTTAAAATGCCTATATGTGATACTTTTAGGCTAAAATTATTTCATCAACTATATAAAAAAATATTTTGTAAAAAAAATAAAATAATTATATATTTTAATGAATAAAAATAGTTATAACAAAAAATATTACCATTGTAAATACTTAAAAGTAGTTCATTTTAAACACACATATTTGTATAGTATCTTTAACATCACCAATGGGTCACACCCCACTCTTAAATAGAAGGCATGTACTACACATGTGTCTCACTAGACTATGCCATAGACGGCGTTCCCTACAGCTGGGTCACACTTGAATATTTGAAAATTCAGTAGTGAATACAATTATTACAAACCTTAATGTTGATTCAGCAAATTTGAAAAAAAAAAAACTATTTTTTTTTTTTTTTTTTTTTTTTGAAAATATGATTTTTTTTTCCCAGTTGCATTTTTTAAAAAAACTTTAAGGGATATTGTACCTTTTAAACGCGACGAAATTTAACGAAAAAATTCAAAGTTTGAATTAGTCTATTTTCAAAAACTTTTTTATGTATAAACATGAAATTTCGGATATTGATTAAACACATTGTGCTTTGTAATATGCTGACATTAGAAATTTATTAGCTTTTTACAGAATATGTGTATTGTTGAGTTCAAAATATACATTCACGACGGGAAACGAGAATTCTCGTTTTCATTCAAAAAAATCATTGACTAAGGACAAAGCTTCTACTATAAATAAAAGGCATTTATATCATGTTGTCCATATTTCTTTATATTTTAAGACATTTTTTATTAAATTCGTGCATATTCAGTATATAAAATCATGTGACTAAGTAATTTGATTATTCCTTACGAACTTTCAGACTTTCGCAATCAACTCTGCATGTTATATTCCAGTTCAATTTAATAAATATGAGAGGGCGTATCATTTCATGCAGCGTCTGAATAAGCGAAAGTACCACACAACCAGATCAAGCAAAACATGAATTCGAGCGCCGCATTACAGCGAAAAACATGAATATAGGCGCCCGCGTGAATGTGTTAAACAATATACAAAATTTCATGTTTATACATAAAAATGTTTTGAAGATAGACTAGTACAAACATTGAAGTTTTTGTTAATTTTCGACGCGTTTAAAAGGTACAAGACCCCTTAATTTTTTTTATTAATATTTTTAAAAATGCTGAAGCAAAATTAAAACTTATATATATATATATCTGTTTATTTAAATGAAAAAAATGAAATTCTATAAATAATATTTCGAGTTATAACGGTTTTAAATTACCCCACATTTTTAATAAATTTAAAATTTTAAATACTTTTACAAAAATTAGAAGTTTTATCATGTGATTTTGCTTACAAATAATATTGTTAACCATCGCAAAAATTCAGAATTTTAACTCAATAAATAAAAATTATTTTAAAATGTCTGCCGGACCCCCTTAATATTGTATAATCAATCAATTTTAAATTAGGTATTCAATAATTATTTTTACATTTTTGCAAATCGTATTTACCGGTAGACCGTGCTCTGTTTTCTCATAAAAAATAATTTTATATGTCAATTTTAAAAGTCAACATGATACAAGTACCATAAAAAAATCTGGTAATTCTACAAGAACGAACTATCATTCAGGATATCAGTACTTAAAATATTATTAAATTTTACACGTTCTGAAAACATTTAAGTTTATTCTTTCAGAAATGTTTCCGACTGATATGTTCGTAAAAAAAATTATCTAAAAATGCTCTCAAGAAAACAAAAGAAAGTAAATAACCTGATTATCTGTATGCAGTTAATGGTATATTTATATTTGATACGTGAATTGTTTAAAAAAAATTTTCGTCAAAAATAATATGGAATTAAAGTTATAAATGAGGCAGTAATATTTAAATGTTTTCTGCATTTACATGTGGTATTTCTACATTTTTATCTCTACAGATATCAAGCAATTTATAGAAAATTTATATTTATATTTCTTTTTAATCTTTTATTACAAAATCATATATTTATTTTCCTTACAGATGAGATACCTGTCTTTTTGTTAAATTAATAATTTTAGTAGTGTGTACACATAAAAATAGTATTTCGTTCGTTCCTCTTTTTTTCTTCTTTTTTTTTTTTTCTTTTCTGACTAGCATTTGTAGATAACACTTTACAAAACTCACTTATTATTCTAAACATCAGAGAAACATATATTGAAACTTAAATTGTTATTATTATTTTTTAGTTTTTTAAATATCATATTTCTATTTTTTATAATGGTAATCTGACAGCAGTTTTTTTTTCTATAAAAGTAACAGTTATTATAACAGTTTACAGAGAATCAGGTCACACAGGTAAAGCATGCACAGATCAAGCATTTTTAAAATCTAAATAGTTCAGCATTTGTCAACCGCACATTTTTCATAACGCAGTTTAAAATTCATGAATAAATAAATACAAAAATCTATTATATTATAAAGTTACAAACAGTTTGTATTTCACATGGGCTTCTCCTGTAATATAGAAATTTGAGCAGTCCAGTTAACACCAGTTAGGTGTACTGATATAAGGAAATAACAAATCGGAATTCATACATTAAACTATTCACATGAGGTGCGTTCGTACTATAACTAGTTTTATAAATATTCAGATCTTGGTGCAATAGCTTTTGCACTCTTATGAAAAAATGCATGAATACAAAATTTATTACGATTATATTTATTAAATCCAGTAATTCGAAAATAATAGGACTCCATCTAAAATAGGACGTAATCACCATAGTAACCTAGAATCATTTTCTATCATTGAATATAGTTGATGACCAGACGATGACTATTGGTGCTTTGTATTTATATAATTACGAACTCACTAAAAGCGTGGTTTCAGAATTTTAAAATTTGAAGCAGTTTTCAAGATATTAAACTTTTTGTAATTATTAATGATATTTATTAAAAAATGGCATCCAAATTACTCAGTTTCTGTTGAAAGAAAAACAAAAAAAAAATCAATTAATATATTTTGTTCTTGCCATTTTCTCATAACAACTGAAAAGAAATTATATATATATATATATATATATATATATATATAATTTATAATATCTGCTATGACAGGATTATCGTCTTCACTTAATTATTGCCAAAAAGCTGACTGAGGGAATTTTATTAATACTTGTTAAATAATATTTTTCAAATTTGGGTAAAATGTAAATGAATGACTTGAATGACTTCTGATAGAACATGGAGCTATTTAAAACGATATTTAAGTACAAATTTTAAAGTTCCATACAAGTGAGGGCATATAAATGATTAAATGACTGTTTTTTTTTTTTTTTTTTTTTTTTTTTTTTACCGAGTTTATACATTGAACGTATGGTTTTTTTGCTATATTTGTGTAGTATTGCGCGATCCTGACGCCATACGTATACATTTCAACATATGACGTTTAAGACTGTCCACAAGGCTCGTAAATATATAATATTTAGCGCTAGAATATGACGTCATTTTCTAAACAATAGTGTGCGTATTAATTTTTGAAATGGAAATATTTATTGTAGAAGTTCACCTTTTTACTGCAGCAGCATTAAATATATTCCTAGGAGGAAATGCGTCCATCAAATAACGTAACTTTTGAAAATAACGTAAACTGAAATATCACAATGATAATACGCAAGATTTTACGGAAATTTATTGCATGTTTATAGCAGAACGATTGCATATGCTTAGCGTGGATGTTCGGGTCACTCAGAGCTTTGTGGAATACATGGCCATTCACATCATACCCCCATCATGACCCAGACCCCCCCCCCCCATCACATCACATGACCCCAGATGGTATAATCATTAAGGTTAGCTGAGTGAAAAAGTTCCACCAGATTCGTCCGGGATAGCTCAGATGGTAGAGCACTGGCGGCTTCAGCCAGGAGTTACCTGGTTCGAATCCTTTCCCGGACATTTTTTGTCCAGTTGTAAATTTACATCTAATATGATTCATTTACCAATTAGAATAATTGTATTAAAATTAATCTACTGTAATAAGTTCCTGGTTTATTTTTGTGTACAAATCTATGTTATACCATATAACAAAGTGTACATAAACAGAAGCTAAGCGAATTTTACTAGTTGATACCTGGACTTTGTCCTTTCATGAAATATGTGATTATATCACAGTATTATACGTTCGGCGAGTCAGTAGCGCTGAAACTGTTGAATTACAATCGGTATGGTCTAACACTTGGGGCTTGGATTTTTGTAAATTAACAATGACATATATTGGATTTCGAGAAATATCTCGATTTTTGAGATTTGACAGAATCAACTTGTTCGAAGCGACTTGAAGTAAATAAATTCGCTATGATTTATGACGTTTGGGATAGTTTAATAAAAAATGTATTCGCAGCTACAAACCGGGAGATAACATAACAACTGGCGAATAATTATTTTCCTGTAATACAGAATGTCTTTTACCCAATCTATGGCATCTAAACCAGATAAAAATGGTCAGAAGTATTGGATTGCTGTAGAATTAGAAGCAAAATACGTGTCGAATGTATATTCGTATTTGGGAAAAAATGAATCTCGACCTGCTGGTAAACGATTTGCGAAATTCTTAGTTCTAAAACTAATGAATCCATGTAAAAATAAAGGTCATAATGTGACAGTTGATATTTTTTTGTACTTCACTAACTAGCAAATGAACTGATAAAATGTAAAACAAGTCCAGTAAGAACTCTGAATCGAGCTTGCAGAGAATTTCTAGATTCCCTGAAAAATAAAAAAAGGCAGTCTTTATTCTATGAATATATAAGCACGAAGGTACCGGCGACATACTTAATGTATATGAAGGGGGAAAGTTGAAGAATGCAATTGCACTGAGCAAACTTCATACAAACGTTCCAAATTCAAGTAACGAAAAGAAAACACGAGAAACTGAAACATTCCACAAATGAAACCAAATGTGATGTGGACATTTTAGAAAATATTCTGTAAACTTCGGACCAAAGAGATCATTTTTTACATACATTTTACAATATTTTAGACATTGCCGTTATAAATGCTTGGATTATTCACAAATCTGTGTCAGACAAGCATATTTCAGGGAAAAGTTATACTTAACAGTTAATAAATGAATTGCGTTCAAATTATCTAAATCATAAAAAAGTGCTTCTAATAAAAATTATTTACCGAAATTAAACCAAAACATTTCTGTCAAACGCAGAAAATTTCAAATTAAAATGTTTAAATGTAACGTCACAAATAAAAAATGCTCTTCGTGCATGAATATGATATGTAGAAAATATACTGAAAATGTACACTGGCCTATTTCTGAAAAATAAACGTAAAAAAGGTACGTTTATGATATAAAATAATTTTACATGAAGGCAACATATGCTTAAATATTATAATTTGAATAAAATTAATAATATCTGGGTTCTTTTCTTTAAATGTAAAATTTAACTTCATTCAATGTATTTTTCTATGAAATAAGTCATCGTTCTTATGTGAAAATGTAACATTATAAGCTTAATTAAACTACAATGAACCGATGCAGTGTTAAATTAGAATTTGTAGCATCCATTTAGACTATATTAATTAGGTGTCGAAATGACACCGGCGACTGTTTTAAGATGTAAAAATTGCTGGAAGTTCTACGGAGAAAAACAGTGTCGAAATCTTCTCACTATTTTTCCTCGTAAAAATTTGCGACGCGACGTAATGTTTGCCAAATTTTACGGATAATTAATTTTGGTGGTAAAAAACTTTGTTTTTAATTTTTTTTTTCTGAAAAGTCTATCTAGATTCTGCCAGTAAATTTCCTTGAACATTTAGTTAATACATCGATTATTCAATATTATTATTTTTATTTTTTGATAATTTCGCTTCAATGAGACATTCTTTATGAGTATGGTGATGACCTTCACGAATGTAGCATATTGCGTGAGACATGAAAATTGTCACATTTTGGTTTAAAACAATAACGTTCGTTTGCCAATAGGTTTAGTGACCTGTGCCTTATACTTTGAATTGGGATTCTTACTTCCTTCCACCGATCCTCTTAAATTCACCTTATCTTTCACCCGTGTCAGTTGCTCTGGAACTGGCTAATGTAGCGTTGTGTATCTCCAAGATAGCTACTACCGACGGCGACTAAAGCCGAATTTACAACTGGAGATATTCTATCGCATATTTACTGTTATGGTCGCTCAAACGACTTGATCGTAACATGAATAAACGACTACATTCACTCATAAATTAGTGTTTCCCTACTACAATTTATGTACAGGAATATTATAATTAAAATTTAGCTAGTCAGAAATCTTTAGCAGTAGTACTAGAGCTCCATGAAAACAAAATTTTGCTATTATCTATAGATAAATTAAAAGCTAAACTGTGACGTTTCACAATTGCTGCGGTCTGTGTGAGCGTTACCAGCATTTTTTAATTTAGATATATAGAAGCCCTGCTATGAATTTGCATTTGATTCTTATTTTGATAGAAATTAACATTCTTATTAATCGTTTATAATAAGTGTGTGGAGCAGTGCGAAGAATTTGAGCTTAGCAGTGTCATCCTCAACGTTATTGCCTCGAATCTTATCCCGGATATCTCTTTTTTATTATTATTATTTATGAGAATCTGCAAACAAAATCTTTTAACGAGAGTTCTGTATGTGAGATGAGGGCAAAAAAGCCTATGTAATGACACCTGATTCCTCATTTTGTGCTACATATTAGTTAAATTCACTATGCGATGTCATGTTGTCAAAAAATCCTATTTAGTAATAGTACCTCATTTATCGTTATACGCTACATATTAGTTTTATTCAGTATGCGATGTCAGTTGTGGGCCAAATTTCTTGTACCTCATTCATCGTTTTATGCTACATAATAGTTAGATTACCTATACTATGTTAGATTTGGACAAAACTTTCTTTGCAACGATACCTCATTCATCGTTGCTCGCTACTTATTAGTTAAATGCATTATGCGATGTAAAATGTGGGTCAAAAATCGTATCCAATGATACCTCATTCACCGTCAACTACATATTAGTTCTATTCAGTGTACGATGTCAGATATGGGTAAAAAATCTTATCCAACGATACATTATTCATTTTTACACGATACATATTAGTTTACAAAAGGGGGCATTGGCAATAGAAATTATACATGTGACTAAAAATAAAACATTAAGTTAAACATGTGATTAAGTTAAATCGAAGTTAAATCGCCTGGAATTTTAAAAATTGTGCAGCAAGAAAAAATTTTCAGAATAAAAAAATATTATGTTTATAAGGAAGAGGGGGGAGGGGTGTCATTTTGCTCAATTCCTCTATTTCTTTTAGGTATAGATTCTTAAAGATTTTGCGCTTTTCTCATCGCTTTGACAGCTGCATGCAATGCTATAAATTCCTTTTTCAGCAAAAAAAAAAAAAAAAAAAAAAAAAAAAAAAAAAAAAAAAAAAAAAAAAGGCGAATATTTTTTGCTTCTTTTTTCGAGTTTTGTCAATTTTCTTACAGATGAGCGATATTTAGAGGTAAGGAGTAATATACAAAAGTTTTGTTAAACTTCCAAACACATAGTTCAAATGAAAAAGAACTTCCAGCAATTATCGTTTGTAATTAGTACTGTAATTGAATCATTTTGTTTATCTTTGTAAATGAACAAAATCAATTCAAATCCTTCTCCACTTGAATCTACTGATGGTTAAAATTATATTTGGTTTTACGGAATTGGAATACACCGTAAAAATGTTTTGAGCATAAATCACACTGTAACGAGATTTATTTCTTAACGCTATAAACGTGTATTAATGTTAACGAACGTTATATTTAATACTCTTCCATGTCCTATAGAAAGCATGTATCATTATATAATGTGAATCGCAGACAATTCTTTCCCGTAGACTGTAATCTGAAGAATTCATTTTGTACGTTCCTTAAACGTGTTTTAAATGATAAGAATTCCATATTTTATAGGAAATACGTTTTAAATTCACTTTAATAATGGACATAATTTACATTATGTCAGTCGTAGTACAAAATTAATGAAATGTACCGTAAATGATTATTTTTCAGAGTAAAAATATCAGACGTACAAACAAAGATACAGACGAAACGAAGTTATAGATGACATCTATGTTTGAAAGTGTCAAACAGTAACAATTCTATTAAGTTTAATTAAACTCAAGAAAAGCTTTATATATATTTGACGCGGTACTACATGATAATATATTTAATCCTCCATCAGTCCCTCCAGTTTGTGTCACAAGATGACTTTCGGGGTGTTGTAAACGCCCCAAAAGTGCTATCACAATTTTTGAGTTATAATAATTAGAATGAGCGAACGAATCCTCTACTAGACTACACAAAATACATTTTTCGTATATTTTACAAAAAAAAAAAAAAAAAAAAAAAAACTATTGAGTATTTTGACTAGAAATTAAACATATAAATAAATCATGATCTGTAGATTTGCATACTATTATTTTTTTTTTTTTATTAATTTATTTTACATGTTTTTAAATTATAGACGCATTTTTGCAAATAAAAAAATGAAACACTTATATTTTCAGAAAAAAAAATAAATCATGGAGTTACGATTTCTTTTATGAAAGTTTTAAAATACCCTTTTTTATGAAAATTATAACATAATTTTAATGAATTAAAATTTGTGAAAATTCAATTACTTACATTCAATTATAAAAGTATTTTTTAGTGCTAAGAATTCAAATACAAAATTTATTCTTATGATATGAAACCATTTACGCAAACGATACTTACGCATTTAAAAATATTATATTACTCTTTTTTTTGTAAAGTGACAACAAAAGAATTGTAAACAAATAAAATTAATTGAAAAATTTGTTATATAAATATATTTTTTAAATTTTGATTCGAAACTATTTTTATTTATATCAGTCTTATATCATAAATAAAAATTTCGAGGAAATTCTTAGTTATTTAGCTGAATTTACATTTCTAAAATTAAAATGCACTAAAACATAAAATAGCGTTTTGCTTAATAAAGATGCAAGAATAATATAAAAAAAATATTGTTACTTACAAATATTTTTCTTATTCAATAGTCCTTCGCGAATCCAAACATACCATGGATTTTGCTAGTTATAATATTTTATAATTTAATCGAAATTAAAGTAGCTTATTTTAACTTATTCTAAATAAATATACCTATGAAATACGACAAACACATAATTAAAAAAAATATTTAAAAAACGTTTCCGTATACTATTACATTATATCTAAAAGTATATGAAAAATATTTATATTTATTAATTACATTACTTGTACTCCAAAAATAATTTCTTGTGACACTTCTTTACACAAAGAGCTAGTAGACATAGAATTTTTATTTTTTTTCTTGTTTCATATTGTGATTTTATGCTTTTCTAAGTGATATAAAAAGTAAGACTGTAATTTGACATCAGAATCTTATTCCAAAATTTCATTAGCTTGTTGTTCTGATTTCGAGTTGTGATTAGACCTTTCCTTAAAGTTTTCTTCAAAATAAAAAAAGTAATTTTATGTAAGTGTTGACACATCTTCTTTAGAATATGATGAAACAGAAACTAAAAGATTCCGCAAACACTGTTGCTCCATTTCGACATATAGATTTTGACATTTTTTAGAAAAAAGCAAATAATCGATGTAAAAGCATCAAAATAAATAATAATAAAAAAAAGAAACGAAAGTTATTCATAAATTTAATTATTTCTATCGTAAAATCAAAATAAATCTGTCATATAGCTTACTTTTTTTTTTCAATCAAAAAATATTCAGTGATTACTCGGCGGTTCCAGCCAACCAACTGAAATGTTCGCGCCCTCACTTTTTCGGAAAAAGCGGTAGAATGAACATCTGTTGCCAGTAGGATTGGCATCTAGGAGGGTACATCTACTAAAATTATTTGACATTGTGCCTGTGCAGTTCCGTACTTGCGCACATGGTTTTACTCGTCGGGTGTTCAGACCACCCAGCGAGTAATGGAGGGTTAAATGAACGTTAAATTTGTATTGTTATATATTTTTAACTAGATTTTGTATAAATTTATATTTTAAAATGAAAAAAAAAATCGAGATTTTTTTTTTTTTTCATCTTTGTTAAAAAGTGCTTGTAAGAACTATTTTTTCATAAAAATTTCAGGATTTCTTCTTTTGCAATAAAATGTTTTTTTAATAGTAGATTTTAAAACCTATAATTATCCAAATGCATAGAGATTTAGATGTGTTATATAAAATTCGTGACCGCTGTCAGTGTTGAAAGTGATAGAAACCGCGACGAAAAAGTTAGGAGAGTTTCGGTTATTAAGTTAGTAAACTGTTTTCAGAAAGTTTTCCAAAAAATTCACAACTTTTATTTTGTAAGAAATAGTTCCAACCATCCAAACGTTTCGAAATGTGGTGTATTGAGATGCTGCCAAAATATTATGTTAAAATACGGACATTTAGTTACTTTCAGCGTAGAAAAAATGTCTCTCTGAGTCGCGAAGGGACATGCGTTCCGTGGTTTAATTGAAAGAGTTAAAAATGATATTTTTTTATTGCCAATTAAATCATCGAATAGAAGAATGTTTTCAATATAAGGGCACCTTTTTGGTTTGTCGGTACCAATATAAACTTGCGACCAGGAGCGACAATTCAATAGGGAGAAAATTATTTCTTTGAAAATAGACCATTTTTTAAATGGAAGTTTGCGATATTTTTTTTAATTGATTGTGGCATTTGAGACGTAAGGGTAAAATTTAATTTTAACTGTACCAAGTGATTTGGCCGATTGACTTTAAATATAAACTATGGAAGAACACAAAAGAAATCGAACGGTCTGTTCTTCGCTACAGTATCTGCTTCTTCCAGATACATAAATCGGTTTGTGGGTATGCACGAAAGCTTTTCGGAGCTCGTAATGAAAAAGGTCAATTTAAATGCGAGTTCATTGTCTTTTTTAATTACAATCTCGATTATTTAACAAAATATTAAAATTCTGAAACCCAGGTGACCCAGGAGAGGCCTTAGGGGGACCCTCACAATCATTTACAGTTTTGTAGGTGCTATAGAATTTGCTAGCCATCGTAGATAACCGAACACACATATACACAGAGAGAAACTTCATTTTATTAGTATAGATGAACGCCCTTGTATTTGCTTTCTTTTACAAACATGCAGTAAGTGTTTTATTTTGACATAACCAATAATATAAATAAATAAATAACAAAGTTTAATGCACCAAAACACTATATTTCTTGTTGCAAACTATTTCCGGTAGCCATATCTTAGACGGCATCTCTATATTCGTCTACAGCAAAAGTTTCGTTGTTTCTGTATCGGCACATTTAAGCTCATGTCATCCCGCCTGTCTGAAAATGACCGCGTTACATCTTTGCTCTGATTACTATTCACTAAATTAAGAAATTTAGAGTTTACAATCCTTCTATCATCCATACCGCTTTATTTAAATTACAGCATCCTCGTTCCTCAAGTTCAAGTAACAATCTTTCGCCAAATAATAGCAATTTTTTACCCTTCTTTTGCCATGTCCAGCTTTTACATCCCAAAAATCCTTAGGCAATTTGACTTCAGATTAATTTTCACCCCTGCTGATAAAGTTAATCTATACAAACTGAAATATTCTATTGAGATATCCTTTACCCGGAGTATCTATAGCATAAATTATCAATGTGGTCTTTCTTATATTGGTCAAACCAACCGCAGTTTAAAACTTCGAAATAAAGAGCACAAGCAATATGTTCAGAATGAAGAAATTAACAAATTATCCATTGCTAAACACTAATGGAAAATGTGTCACACTTTTTACTTTAGCTCTGCAAAAAGTATCTTAAAACCCACTTACATTCATGAACTTTACTTTCTTGTAGAATTCAATATTTATAATTTTTTTAAAATATTGTTAATTGCTACTCCTCCGTTGTTAGATTGTTGAAAATATTATATAAAAACCTCTTCTTCATAAATCCTACTTGCATGTTTTCACATTACAGTTATTATATGTTATTGGTTGTTCTCTAATCTTTCCTGAAATTCTATTAGCCATTGAGCTTGATCTTTATTTTCCGCTTAAATGGCCCGTTTCCTAAATTTCCTATCGCAATTATATTCGCTAAATAACTTTATCTTTGAATCCACAAAATTACAAAATAAATCCCTGAATATGTCAAAATAAAGACTTCAAAGCCAGAGCAATAAATGAAGTTTTTAATCATAAATCCTTCATCAGATTGACTAATTAGATTGACTATTTAGATTGAGAATTCATTTAATCGCTAAAAAGCAAGCAACTACATCAAAGTAATCATTGTTCGTTAGTCTATGAGTAGGACTGAATTCATTTAATCGTAATCAAAGCATTGACAACATTAAAATAATCACTGGTCGTTAGTCTATGAGCTGGATTGAAACTATGTTTAATAGATCAATCTTTAGTCATGATTAAAATATTAATCGTTAGTTTTCAATCGTTGATCTAATTAAAATTTTGCACAACCCTGGTTTTATATTTACACTGGTATAAATGACAAGCTTGAGACAAATTTAACGAATTTTTCATTACTTTAGTACTTTAACTGCCATATCATCTGAGGTACACATGTGTATAAAATGTGTGTAGTCTAAGTCCTAGAGAAAGTTCTTCTGTTTATATATGCCATTTACAAAATGTCAATACATTGTTTTATTTTTGAGTTATCACGTTATGCGGAAATCTCAATTTTTGACATGATTTTGACTATTTTTCTCTTTAAAAAAATTATTTCTGGGTAATTGATAATTTTTTTATATTTTTTCAAAGTTTTAAAGTAAATGTTATTATAAAAAATGTATAACAAGAAAAAAAAATCAAAAATTTTTTTTAAATCACTTCCGAAGGTTTGCGAATACCTTAAACTACTTACGATGTAATTGTCATATCAAGTATTTTTTTTTTTTTAATAATAACATAAGTAGTATTTTCCTCAGTATATTTACTTTTAGTTTATCAAAACAAGCTGTCAATGTAATGACAGTTTTTATAAATAAAATATTAACATTCGAATTAAAAGCCAATTTTAGGATTAATTAAATTACTCATTTGATAAATAACGTCAAAATTCATCTAACTTTAATATATGGCACAGCTGTTGTGGGAAAAAGGGCAATTTATCTTCTTTATAAACGCATTATAAGGTTTATGAGGGAAAAATGCATTTCACAGCATATGCTAATGCTTTTTGTTCAAGATTAATGATTTCTTCAGCAAAATTTTAAGAGGCCTTATCCATACAGTATTATTCCCAATATCTAAAAAAATTGGTAAAGTTTTAATCATAATAATTTCCTAAATAAAAAAAAAATCACTTTTTATTATATTTCTTACAATAATATATTTTATTTTTTAAAGGTCTTCAATAAATCAACTGGTGCTAACTTATATAATAAAATAATTTCAAAAATAGAAAAATGTTTAAAAATTATTCAAAATGTTATTTTCATATAAATAAATAACATTTCGTAATAAATTAGAATAGCTAACTTAATAAAACATAGATGCATCAATAAAAGGTAACTTAATGTTTAGAAATAGTATATATACAAGGTGAACACAAATTAATTCGCGAAGAACGTTGCATAATGTGTAGATGTACATCTTAATAAGGAAATACACGTCCTTATTGTCCCTAAAAAATACACATCGGTACACAAGTTCTTCTCATACGTTTGAAAACATGTCCACGACGATGAAGGAATACATTAGTAATTCGTGATTTAAATCAGTTTAAATATTTTGAAGTGGCAAACTTTAATCAAAATTGGCTAGTTAAGTAGGTCTTAATTCACATTTGTTGACTAATGACACTTAAAAAAAATTCATATTTGGCTAATTTAATTAGCCTTTAATTAAATACAATAGTCAAACGGTAGTCTTTTGGGTAAAAAAATGTTATCTTGCAAGCAGTTAGAATGGAAAATATCGTTAATCTGTTAACTGTTCTGTAAAAATTTTATTTAATAAATACACAATTTAAATTTACAAGAATATTTAAATTACTAGATATATTGATTGCGCAATAGGAAAGCAATACATGTCGTATAAAACTTCCGCGAATGCCATGTTGCGAAGAGACCAATCTGGAAATTTAGAACCAAATTAAGAAATATACAACCTATTTCACGATACAATTGTAGTAATCTGTTTCTGAGCAGATATTTTTCAATTAATATTTTGTAAATCAACATTTTACAAATTAATCTGTGTAAAACGTGGAAACTTTGGAAATCAAGGAATATTTATAAAGGAATTGAACAAATGTACTAGATATTTCTTTACATAAGTCCACTGAAAACAGACGTTCAAAAAATAATCTCCTGCTCCCCCCTCCCCCCCATTAATTTTATTAGTAAACAAACGCAAAAAAACCGCAGACAGCCATTCGTTTGGGTTTTTATGTATGGATAAGAAATGCTTAGGAAGACTTTTTCATGGGAGAATTAAATGAAACATTTAATAAAAATTTTGACGGTGCATCTATTATGTATATAAAATCCAAACGGAAATTTCTTTTCGAACATCTATATTTCGAGTTCTACTGCATGGATTTTGACGGTACTTATACTGTTAGATAGGTATTGTTTCCGGAAAGGTTTTAATCTATAACACATTGTTCTACGCAGATTAGTTATAGAATTATGACGGAAAGTTCAGGTATTTTGGACGAAAGGGTTACTATTATTTTATTGGCGATAAATTTCGTTGATAAATGAATTGAAACGGCTGCACATCTCGGAAGAAAGCTTTTATTAATTTTTGTTTAAAAGAAAAAAAAAGAAAAAAAAAGAGAAAAGAAGAAATAGTTTTGACGAGTGGTAATAATATAAAACGACAATACTGAATTTAAAAATGAAAGTTAGTGTTTGTAATGCTTAAAAATTTATTCAATATGAAAGATTGCAGTTTTAAACTATATTTGGCAATTTATCGCTTGCGTCAGGTTAAAAAAAATGCATCAGCAAATCTGATAAGATAATATCTGAGTGACAATTTTGTTTTTGATATTTTTATAATTTACTTTTTATTTTATTTAACTCATCCATCATGTGACTTTCAGTCATACTAGCAGATGATTATAAAGAAGATTATAAAAATGACGGTACTTGTGATACATTGTGATACGATATGAGTTATATATTGTCTGTTTATTTACGATTTCATTTTATCGCCAAACAATTTAATTTTAAGCCAAAAATACATAAGCGTGGCTTCGGTTTGAGCGACATTCACAATATTGGTTATTTTTCAAGTAGACGACTGCATTTTTTGAAAAATCTAATTCTACTTATATATATATATATATATAATTCAAATGGAAATTTCATTCCGGCTGCTTAGAACTCGGGTTTTGCTGAACTTACACTGTTAGATAGGTAATTTTTCGGGGAAGGTTTTAGTACATAACACGTCGTTCTACGTTACTTGGAATCGAATTATGGTTTTAAATTCTTTAATGAGATGAACCTGATAGTGAAAAATTAGCCTTTTTAAAAGATTCTGCCGAATGTATTTCGATGGAACTTGGACTGTTAATTAGATAATTTTCAAGGAAAGGTTTCAGTATAAAACATGCCCTTCTACGTTGCTTAGCCATACAGTTTTGGGGAAAATTTTGTAATCTGGTGAACTCAATTATCACAATTTAGCCTTTAAAAAAAGTTATAATAAACGGTTTTTAATAGAATTTGCGTTGTTAGTTTGGAAATTTTTCAGAGATAGTTTTAGTATATAATATATTGTTCGACACTGCTTAGTCATAGAGCAAGGGGATAAATTCTGTAATTTTCCAATCTTCCCTTTCCGAAGTGGAAGAAATGGGTTTGGCGAGAAAAGGAAAGTTTTCATGCATATTTTCTGTTCAGTAATTATAGAATTTATTTACCATAAAGAAGACATTTAGCTCTTTTTATGTAAAATCAGAGGTAAATTGTATATAAATAACAAAAATATTAATATTCATAAATAAAAAGTTTATATATAGGAATACATATTTTAAAAGCATAAAAGATCATTTTATTTGTTTTTACAGCTGTTCATATCATTTGGTCACAAATCTCACTTTCTGAAGCCCGAATTGCGCCAAGCTTTTTAACATCTAACAGTATCCCTTGATCTAAAATCGGGAAAATTGGAAAGTACATGTAGTTTGTAAAGTGTGCCTTAATTAAGGAGATAAATTACGTAATCGAGTCCACAGACAATTGATATATTTGGTACGGATAAATTACATAATTGAGTCTACAGACAATTGGCGTATGTTACTGGGCGTGTTTTGGCGCACATTTAACACAGGAAAAGGTTTAAACTGATTCTGTGTTTTTAAAGCGAACCTATTCTATAACCGAATTAACACAGAATAGACGTAATTTATAAGAAAGTTTTTGGAGACCTTTTGCTACTTTTACGTTATACCAACACCATACCAAAATGTATGCTATTACGCCATTTATTTCAATCCGAAACGTGCAAAGATTTTTGGTATTTTTCCAGTATAGGGATCTTGGCAAAATAGAGAAAATAGCCTTGGCGGAGAAGAAAATTTGGAAATGTGTTTTTTGGCAACCTATTCACTGCTTCATTTCATATACACAAATATATTTTTCTATGTTTATACAATTTATTTAACATAAAGATGCTATTCATCAAATTTTATATAGGAACAGAAGTAATTTGTATATAAAAAACATTAATAATATACACATATAAACGAACAAAAAATTTCATCAAGTTTGTTTTTGCAACTGTTTATATGAATTGGCAATAAATCTCACTTTCTGATGCCCGAATTGCGCCAAGCTGTTTAAAAAAGCGCCAAGGCGCCTATAGTGGAAAAGTACCAAATTTAATTGCAAACTTTGCCAAACATTATGACTTTGCATTTCTTGAACGCCAATTTCTTTTGGCTTTAATTATTATTTAATAATAACACTGCAAAAACTTTTAATTTGCTATTTTTCGAAATTGAAAGTATTTTTTATTATTAAGTAAAATTAAGTTATAACTTCATTTTTCGCTGATTAAAAAATGGAAATGTTTACTTCAGTGCTAAGAGACATTTAAAATTTCATCTGCGTAGTTTAAATGGCAATTTTGAAAAAAAAAATATTTTATAATATCGGAAGCAACACCAAATTGGCTCATATTACAAAGAATGTTTTGGTACAAAATGAAATACATTTGTTGTAGACATAATCGTAAATGTCAATACTCGCCGATTGAAAAGCCTTTAAAATTATTCAGCAGAGACAACGAGAAATAACTTGCAGTTTCATAAGTTTTAAGAATCAATATTCTTATCTATCTATCTACTTCTGCTTCTACTATACATACGAGAGTAAAATGAAAATGGGAAATTCGTCCCGGCTGCGTTTAACTTGAGCTCACCTGAATGACTTTTGATGAGAATTGAAATGATAGTTAGATAATTTTTCAGGGAATATTTCAGCATATAACATATCGTTCTACGTTGCTTATACGTAGAATTATGTTTTAAATTTATATAATCAGACGAACCCGATCATGAAAGATTAGCCTTCTTAAAAGATTCAGCCGAATCGATTTCGATTGAATTTTCACTGTTAGATAAATTTTCAGGCAGTGTTTTAGTATATAGTATACCCTTCTGCATTGCTTTATAATAGAGATGTGATGGAAAGTTCTATAATCAATTGAACCCGATTATGAAAGTTTGGGTTTATGAAAGTTGATTATGAAAGTTGATAGGTTTTCCATTGTTAGTTAGATACCTATTCAGATATGGTTTTAGTATTTTGCATATTGTTATACGTTGCTTAGTCATAAAATAAAGGCGGAAGATTCCATAATCGTGTGAAACCGATTTAAGATTCGTTTGGATAAACAGACCAGCGTAGCGGGTATAGCATGCTAGTATAGAATAGAAATATGTATGTTAAAATAGTATATAGTACAGATAAAGTATTAAAAAATTTTACTAAACAAACATATTAGTTTCGTACACATAAATTGTGGTATTCTCATGGAAATGAACTTAAAATAAAGTAAGTAATAATGTTTCTCATTACAGATTGTTGACAATATCATCGTTTCTGTATAACAATCCAGCAGATTCCAGAATTTATTAAAGCCTTTATGTGTTCTGTAAACACTTTTAGCATATACAATTTTATTTTATTGATAAGAAGGGATTTCTTCTAATTCTATGGCAGATTTGCATTCGTTAGTAAATTATATACTAAAAATATTTTGTTAAAAGTTTTTAAGAATTATTCTGATGTAAAGTTTTGAACTCCTAATGTTATCTCTATTTTTTTAGTTGCAAAACTACTACATGTTAGATTTTTTTTAATTATTATTATAAGTGTAAAAACTATAATCAAAATATATAACAATGTAAACGGTTGAAATTAAGAACTTAGAAGTCAGGAAATTGTGTACTGAATTTATACTTATTTTTTATAACGCTAAACTCTTAGATGAGGAAAAATTAAATCACTTGTAGTTGTAGTTATGCTTATTTTATATAACTTATTTTTATTGAATCCATCCAGGAAAATAAGGGTAGCATTATAACAAAAATAAATTAAACACTTCTAATCAAACACTTACAACAGCCCGTTTCCCAGTTTACCATAAATTAAAATAATATTAAACGATGTATGAATTCTTAACTCTGATTTGTTAACGGAAATCAATTTATAGAAATGTTTATTATCCTAATTAAATATCACAGTTCATTTTGACAAGTAGTTTTTGAGTTAATTTTAAACAACTACCTGAATTGCAATTTGTTTTGCACCTAAAAGTTAACGTTGCATGTTCAAAACTTTACATCACATAATTACAAAACTACGTAACCGACTGACTTTCAGTTTGATATCCCATGCTAAAATTTTGAATTTTAATCCTAATCTGATGTCGAAATTAGGCATACGTAATAAAATTTTGAAGTAGTTTATAATTTCTGTACGAAGAGTGTTAATTTTTTTAACATACAAAATTCGAAAAACTAAATGATATATTTATAAATTTGGTTAAAATTCGAATTTACTGAGATTTCTAGAAAAACTTTACGCTTTTCTAATCGTTTTTTAAGCTCTAGCTTTTTCATAAAAATAAACAAGATTATACGAATTATAAATGCTCAATTTATTTTTATTATTTCATTTTAATTTTAATTTGTATTTCTACTTTTTACTGTTTACTGCCTTTCGGAATTCCATAATAAAGTAATTTTTGTAACCAATCTTACTTTGAACACTTTATTCTTATATCTATTCTAAAATGTAAAATCAAGTAGAATAAATTTATTTAATATAAATATTATTTTTTTTTTAAACACCAATACATTTGGTTATTGGAATATTTAAATATTATTTTTTTTATAAGAATGTATTTTCTTTTAAGTAATATTGTTTAATAAGTATTGTAAAAATTTAATTCTATTCAATTTATTAAATTGTAAGTTCTGAAATTATTAAAATGTACTGAGATACGCCTGTATATGCTGCCCGAACTCTAGCACATCCGGCAGTATTTAAAAAATCCTTTGCAAAATTTGATCTTTCTTGGTCAATCTTTCCATCCAAGTTAATTCCTTTTTAAAATAACACATCTGTTTGAACGTGTAATACATTAACTTTATTTGTTTATGATTTTACGCATATATAAATTCAACTGCAGCTTTAAATATAGTTCATAATTAATAATGAAATTTAAATAAATAACTTTTGCCTTAATATGCATTTTCATACAGAAATTTATATATATATATATATATATATATAAGATATGCGTCAAAAAACTCGTCAAAATACACTTGTAACTTTATTTAAAAATCAGCAACAATGAATTCTGTCAGATCAAAAATTTGAAATATGGTGAAGAATTAAAGATTATATGAAAGATAAATAGTTTACACCCAGCAAAAAAGGGTTTCTTTATACAGTTCATTTCATGCAGGTTCACAAATTTTCGATATACGCTGTCATGTGCCAGTTTCACTCGCGCACAGAGTGTTCCATACAATAATTATATTAAATTAGTAGTTGTATTAATATAAAAAAGAAAATTGTTGTTAAAATTATAGCAAGGCTTTCTAAAAAAATATACAATGTAGGGTTGAGTGTAGCAATATATACTACAAAAGTATAAATGGTTATACCATGAAAGTTCAGAGAGAAGTGAAGCCTAAATGGCATCAAATATTGTTATTCTAGATAACGCTTTTTTTTATATTAACCTAATCTTTTTATAAAGAACTTAATTTAGTGCTGACAAAAAAAAAAAAAAAAAAAAAAAAAAAAAAAACCTTCTTAAACGCAAATTCGACATATTAATAGTCTTTTTTTTAATTGCACCTAAATAATCTTGTTCAAAGTTCAACTTGCCATTCTGCTAAGTGCGCTTAGAAAGGAGATCGCAAAATTGCAACGTCGCTTTTGTCAGTGGCGCGTTTTTCCAGATAGGTTTTTAATTAATCTTTAAAGATACTGCTGATGCATTGAGAGAGCCACCCAATGAAGACTAATGTCGGGTCTCATAGTAACTATGTGGTTAATTCTAATTAAATTAGTCTGTTTTTGACAGTTTTAAATTTATTGCTTTTATACTACTACTGGGTATTTCATTATGCAAATATAGCTTTAAAGAGAGCTATCTAGGCTTTAAAAGTAGATGTTGCATAGCGAACGATGCCGCGTCTTTAGGTATGTGGAAACCGTAAGTTTCTTTAAGCGTTAATATCTCAGCTAATCACTGACATTTTTTTTTCGAAAATAACTCTCAACAACTCTTTTATACTTCTGCGGAGATAAGCTCCCCTAGCGCTCGTCAACACATTTGCTCGACGCCCGTAAATCGAAATTTTTGTGTTAGTGAAAAATGCGATTTTCTCAAAAACTATGTGACATAGGGTAATCGCTATAACTTTATTGGAAGTTTTAAATTAACTTCTACTACCTTAATCTTTTCATAATTTTAGTTGCAGTAGTTTCGAAAATACATTTTTTTTTTTTTTTTTGGGGGGGGGAGCATATTTTGCATTACATTTTTGACGATATCTCTGAAAATATAATATCTAAAATTAAAAGTAAAGTATTTTTGAGTTCGACATTACGAACGCTTTCATACGATATACAGAGAAAATATTTTTCTTTTCAAGTAAATTAATTAGCCCCTCTACATTGTTCATAAATATATTTGTGAATAATCTATAAATATGTGGCCTTCATTATTTCAGCCAATGTGAACTTTCCATGTTCCATAGTTTACGAGTAAAATGGCTGTAACAAACGGACAGACAGACGCAGTAGTGGTCTTATAAAAGTTCCGTTTTTACTTTTTAAGTACGGAAGCCTAAAAAAAAAAAAGTTTTTCGTTTCTTCGAAATTTCATATAATCCTAACCCGAAGGTTATTTTTATTGGATATAAGATAAAAATCTACCAAGAAATTTGTTCTACGTGATTACTAACATTAAAAAGTGGATTTTTTGCACACCTATTTATGTAAAAGTGACATATCATTAACTAAATTATGTGAAATATCAATATGGTTCATTTTAACTTTGATCGTCACTATTTAAATCACTATAAATTATTCCACACTTATTTTACACGAGCTCAGTATTTACACATACTGCTCAGTATTAACATGTATTATAAAATGTGCATTTAAAAAACTTTAAAGCCTAATAGTTTACATAAAAAAAATAGTAGCAATTCAAATTATTTTTATTTTGTACTAAAAGATTGATAATTATTTAAATGATTTTAAACAATTTAAAAATGCTTCATTTATAGAGTCCATTTTCATCTACTAAATGTTAAATTATGATAACATATATGTAAGAGTAAGAAGATATATTTACTAAATATAATATACATTTAAGAAGCAAATATAAACATATAACAATTGGGTTTTAAAATTTAAAAAAATGATATCACTGTGATTAAGGCGTAATAAATATAAAACAATCCACTGACGTTTCTTTTTCCCTTATATAATACAGCGAGATAGTGATAAATATCATTTGAAACGATAGGAAAAATTTCATTTATCAACGCCACATGTCACTTTTTTTTTATATCACATACTCTTGTTCCATGTTTTGCTACCTAATATATATGTCAACGATGATATAAAAAACCGTTTGATCTGTAACATATTAAATTTCTAATAGTAAAAAAAAAAATATCTACTCAATGTTTTTTCGTATATTAAATTTGTAAATGAACATTAATTTATATATTTATACATTATTTAAAATATCGTGTCTAGTCCCGTCTATTTCACACTGCCTACACTTAAAAAAAAAAAAAAAAAAAAAAAAAAAAAAACACCAATGTTTCTTAATTCCACGGAAAATATAGTATAATCACGAACGGAAATGTATAATAATCCCTTTTAAGATATCCAAGAATCAGAAAAGAGTCCTTTATCTTTAAAAATTTCATAAAACGATAAATTTTAAAGATCTTAAGAAGAATTTGGAAAAATAAGAAATTTTCGCTGCTACTGATGTTTGGAAACATTTCCCAGTGGATTTTATGTGTAGTAAATATTTTTCTAAACACGAAACGTATGTTTTTCGGATATTATCTCTTATCAGGTAAAAATATTGAAGTTTAACAAACATTTAAAAAAATATATATATAAAATGATAGCAGCAATTTTAACATTGAAATGTATATAACTTTGTTATTGTGATTGCAAAAGTTGAGTTGATATTGTATTTGACAAATATGATGAAATTTTCATAAAATATTTGTAATATTTTTTGCTAAGTAAAAGTCCATCTAACAAAAAAAAAAAAAAAAAAAAAATTCATCATTTCAAGCCATTCGATAAAAATTCCATTAGCTTTTTCATAAATATTGAAAATTAATTCAATTTAGTAAGGTTTCTTATCAGTAGTGCTCTCATTATACACAATATAGTCAGATATATTGGTGCGATTGGAATGTCGTGTCGTGTTGTGAAAATCAATTCGTACTGGAAAATTCTGCCCGATAATTATTAGACATTATACATCGGAATCAATGTTTAATAATTAAATGATAAAATTTTCCGGTACGAATTGATTTTCCCAACACGACACGACTTTCAAATCGGCCCAATATATTTTTGTAGAATTAGGTGTTCTTACAAATCGTTTCAAACTGCTGGTTCTTTATTGTGAAAAGAGTTTGAATGGAGTTTTCAAAGTGGATACGAAAATGTTTTGTCCTCTATTTTTCGCAGTAAAAGGGCTTCTAATTACGCAGTAAAATCACCTAAATATTCATATATTTAAGTGTTTTGTGTATACTATTGCTTAAGTAGATTATGAGGTAGTCAGATACGATCTGACATCTAATTATTATAGTATGACTGTCAACACTGTTATCCGAAACAAAAACTGTAAAAACATTATATATTTTAATTCAGTTAAAGAGTAGTTATAGCCCAATCATTAGAAATTTTCGAAGATGAAATTGATGAGAATATGAGGGTTCAAAGCCATCCTGAAGGAATGTATCCTACAAACAAATTACAAGAATAAGTAGTTTATTAGAATACCATTGCATAAAACCGTGTTTAATCTGATGCTTATAAATTCTACTTCGAAGAGTCTTATATGTTTTTTACTCTCTCTCTCTCTATAATTAAAAAACAATGGCATGCAGAACTAACGATGATATCCCTGATCTGCAGATTTACTCGTTAAGAATAAAAATAACTTTTACTTTACCTTTGCTTTTGTTTAATATATTAACCTATAATTACTAATTTCAATGATAATAAGAAATAGCAGTCGTTTATAATAGATATTAAGACTCCACAGCATGCGACCTAGCTTATGAGGAAAGGGGTGTCTATAAAAAACAATTGGACCATAAAATAGACTAGCATCATTCAGAATATTAATATTTGGGCACTTATAAGCGTATATCAATTGGAAAATGCAGTTCTCATATTTTGGTCACTCTCTCGCTTCTCGCGCGTGAACATTTTACATTTCGTTTAAACTTTTATTTTTATTTTTAGAAATTTAAAATTTTATTTGTAACTCCACTAAATTGAAATTTTAAAAATTTAAGAGATTTGAATTTTATTTAAATATATTTTTTTCAACAATTTTATTTTTAAATTGTTAGTTTCCTCTTTTAATCATTAATGTTCGCTAATGACTATTGCTGCCATTTCAAATTCAATTTTTCTCCCTTGGAATGCATTTCATTTTACTATGGATTCAATTAAAAGAACTTTCGTACTTATTTATTTATTTATTTATTTTTTGCGATTGTAAGTGCTTCGTTTTTTTAGCTAACCTTAAACCATGCAATTATGGTGTGATGATTTAGCAAACCACTTGCCAGTGTGGCCTTTCTTATATTGGTCAGACTAAACGTGCTCTTAGATTTCGTTTAAATGAGCATGAAGGTTATATCAGGAGCTCAAACGTTTTTCTATTGCTCAACATACTTGGTCTTCTCAACATAGGTTCGATTTTTCCTCAGCCACCATTATCCAAAAATGTTCTTCTAACCTTGATCTTCATTTTTTGGAAGCTTACCACATCATTAAAAATTCTCACCCTTTAGTCAATGACTTATCTAGTACTCCAGATTTTCCAAGTATTTGGAAAGCATTCATTTAATTTCCTCTTTTTTGGTTAATTTTTCTTTCCTTCTCCGGTAGATGTCGCTACTTGTCCACCCAGTCGTTTCCGCTGCTTCTCTCTCATTGGTTGTTTCTGGCGCTTTCGCTACCCGCATATGGTATATAATGCAGTGCGTCTCTGTCTATCATTTTGCTCAGCCTTGTTTTTCTAGCACGCCGCTCTTTTTTCCCAATCTTGCACTGAAGAAGAATCTCGCTGTAGATTCGAAACAGCTGTTTGCTGCTTTTCACGCATTGTTTGTGCATCTTAAACGTTGGTTTACTGCTTTTTAATATGGTTTGATGTTTTTTGTTGGGTTATTAATCAGCAAGTTTATGAAATTTAAAGACATCAGTGATATATAGGTATAAAGCATATAGTGAAAGTACGTTCGTTACATAAATTATAGCAGGTTCTTATCATAATACTAAGGAAAGACTATTCGTGAAGAGAGCTATTAAATCGTAGATGATAATAATGTTATCACTGTGTTCAGTGGTATTGTCCTTCGATTCGATACATATTAATATGGAAATTCGATAAAATCTTCAGTTGTAGAATGTGGAACATGATATTGAGAAGGCATTTGACTGATCTTGAGAAAAATGCGCATAATTGATAAAATGGAATTTTAAGAACAACCATGACATCTGGAAAGCTAGTTTTCCGGTATAGGGTGTCTGGTATCATTTTCTTTTCTGCGAATGTCTAAAAAGTTGTAAATAATAACACAAAATTTCTGCATTTTTTTATTTTTTCCTAAATAGGATAATGTGCTTTTGCACATATTTCAGTCATGAGAACAAATGTTCCTGTGTACTTTTATGTTTTTATCTGTAATTCATTCATGTTGCATATGTTTTTATAACATCTTCTGTAATTTCTTCAATGAATATAAATGATGAAGCTATTAATACAAAGGAACTGGCATATCCTTAAAATAGTGAAGCTTCAACTGCAACCGCTTTCGCAAAGGCTCATTACCTCCGGTCGAAGCTTCCACCAGTACACTTATATAGAAATTTTTCTCCGTATTTAAAAGCTTTATTAATGCAACATTTCTATCATAAATATTGGCAGAAAAATATTTTAATTTTAACCGGTGTAAGTTTACTTTTGCGGTAGTCAGGTCCTGCCTGAGATCAGGTTTTCTGACATATTGTGACAATTAGTCCAAGAGCTGTTAAACATTTTAGGGAAGGTATTTGAGGCACCCTGAAAATTTGTGCAACACTTCTTTTGTAATGCCTTAATACAAAATCGAATGTCTGGCTGAAGGATCGTGGCCCAAAACCTGTGCCAGACAAAAAACGGCACTTGACACGTGTCTGGTACAGTTTTTGTGCCAACTAAAGTGTCTGCCATTTTCAAAATATTTTTTCTAAGCATAAATATTATTGTGCCTCAATCTCAGCGTGCCTCAAATACCTTTTTAGGGTAGTCAAAAAATGGCACTTGACACGTGTCTGGCACAGTTTTTGGGCCGACTAAAGTGTCTGTCATTTTCAAAATATTTTTTTTCTAAGTATAAATATTATTCTGTTTCAATCTCAGCGTGCCTCAAATACTTTTTTGGGGGTAGTGTCAAAAAATGGCACTTGGCACGTGTCTGGCACAGGTTTTGGGCCACGATCCTTCAGCCAGACATTCGATTTTGTATTCAGTCATTACAAAAGAAGTGCTGCACAAATTTTCAGGGTGCCTCAAATACCTACTCAAAAATGTTCAACAGCTCTCCTACTAAATCGATGATGCAATCTGACTGCTTTACATGTCAAACTGACACCAGAAAATATTTGTAAGAAAATATTTTCATGAATAAGACTCTTAAATAAGACAAAATTTTCTATTCAATTATACTGGTGAGATGTTTGCCCCGGCGATATTTTAAAATTGTAGATCCGATTTTTAAAAAAGCAGCCACCATCTTGTGACAACCTCCTCAGTTACTTCACTCGCACCTGGTACACAATATGTCTCATCCTCTTTTTCCATAACTCCATTGTGTAAATAGGATAAATACATTATTTTAAAAACTTAAATTATTACGAGATATCGTAATATATTCTTAAAAATGCGTGTCAATTGGTCCATTATTACGATATTTATGGCCTGTAATCTTTAACCCGGGAGAACTCGCTAGTGAGAATGCCCAGTTGCTTTTCTTTTACTTTACATTCATATAATATCAACTTTTTTTGGTTGGCTTAGAACTTTTATTCACAAAATACGTAAAATAATTGAAAAACAGTTTGAAATTTTAATTAAAATGAAAAATGATTTAAATAAGTTCACTGTAAAAAAAAAAAAAAAAAAAAAAAAAGGTAACGTTCCTTGTAAAATCTAGGAACGTTTCGCCTTTTCTCAGGTTTTCAGAATAATTTAGCTCTTTCCTGTGAAATTCTGGTTTTCTTATCTGAAACGTTCCTGAACCCTGAACAAAAGTTCGAAACAGCAAAACGATGCGGCCGCCATTTATTATTTTTTTTGCTATAATCCGTTGCTCGCGCGCGAGTGTCGAAAATGAATTCCTTAAATGAATGTAAAAAAATCAATATGGAATGCAAATAAATCAATAGACGACATAATCCTTTACGTCTCTATTATCAAGACAATTCAGATGAAAATACAATACCTCTGTGACATCGCTAAGAGATTATCTCTCGTACTTGTAAAAGACCGTGTAAAAAAAATACACCTATTATTTGGATCTCCATTAACCAGGGGACCATCAAACATGATTCTCACTGATTTTGATTAATTTAAAGTATGTTTTAGAGTTCTTATCTCTAATTATTCTTGTGAAAGGATTTCTTCAAATGGGACTTAGATTTTGAGAAATTAGATGCCGATGTTTAGCATACGTTTCAAATACCCATTAGTTTGCAGCTTCCAACGTGTCTTTCGTGGTGTGGGCGCAGAAAGCTCGCACGCCACCCGTACGGCCCGAGTTCGATGCTACCTCTGGACTTTTTTTTTTCTTTTTTAATTAATTTCATATTTTAACACTGTATTACAATTTGATTTAAATTTGATATATATTTGACACTTTGAATTGCTGCAAATTTAATTTTTTTGGAAAAAATATACAATTACGTTTAGGTTTTTTTTTTTTCCTGAAAATTTATATGTATTTTATCTAACTTGTAAACTAACATAATTACTGACGAAAATCCAAAATATTTTATGCCTAGATTTTTTTTCTAATTATTATTTACATTTATATATTTTTATATTTTAAGCAAAGTTCAGAAACAATATATCATATATATATTTACTTTATTGAATTTTAACTGAAAATTTATTTTTTCGTGTAAATTATAAATAATAATTTTGATGTCAATTTCAAAATATTTTTTCATTCTAACAAATAAAGCGAAAATTGTCAACTGGAAATGTAAAAATCGTCTGCGGATCCCGCATGCTGTGAAATGTCAGTAATGTTTTGCTGTCAACAGAAATATTCCTGGTATTTCGCAGGAAACTTACTGGCATTTCTGTAGAAAGTTTTTAACATATACAGTAAAGTTCCAGTCATTTTCAAGAAATATTTCTTGGAAATAATGGGCAACTCAGCTGCCCATTTTTTCCCAGGAACGTTGCGGAATTTTTTTTACAGTGTGTCTTAACAAAGTACGACTGTGAGAGAAAATCTCATGCAGTGAGTTCTCCCGGGTTAATAATAGACAAATATTGAGGAAACATACATAACGACAAATGTAGCATTTTTAGATCCTGATAAATATGAAACGGGATAACTAAAAAATCCAACGATTTAACAGTCGTTTCTAAGCATGCACAAAAATATGTAAAAAAACTGGTGTATAACTTTTTTTTTTTTCATAGTCTTGAGTGAGACACGGAAATAAGTAAATGAATACTTGTAAATACATACTATATGAAACGAATACTATAACATGTAAATGAATACTATAATATGTTACCCAGACAAAGTATTTGAAATATTTAAGAAGGTACTTTTGATAAATTAATACTTAAAACACATGAGTTAAGAACTTAATAAAATGTATTTAAAATAAAACTGTATGAAATATAAAAAAAAAATAATCGTTTTAAAATATTAATTGAGGATTTATATCATAAAGTATACATTTTTCATTTTTCCACATTTGCAAAAATCAATAAAAAATGTATTAGAAAAACCCCTTTTTCTTCTTTTTTTATGAAGCCCTATTATACTCAGAAGAGCCAGTGTAAAAAAGGTAAGAATATTTATGTGTAATATTTCATACAGCGTTATGCAGTATACATTTTCATACAACTTGATTCTCATACAGCTTTTCACACATTATTTACAGAGAATATTTCACTATCGTTGGAAAGTTAAAAAATAAACATTAATAATTTTTTGTTTAAGCAGAAATTTATGTGATGGATATCAACAATTTTAGATAAATTCCCTCTGACTGATTCCCTTTTGATAGATTTTGAGTGTATATTGAAGTTATTTATTTTCATGCAAATTCTACTTGGCATATATCCAGGCACTGTGATAAAATTTATCAAATTGCGCAATCTATAAAAATGCAAATCCATTACATTTTTATTTTATTTTGTTTTTTCTCTTTTGTTTCCTATGGCGTAGATTCCAATCGAGAAGTAATGATATTATAAAACAATGAGGATTGTTACAAGATAGAATTTGTTTATCACAAAAAAAAGATTTTTTGTGAATAATGAAAAATAATGAAAAATAATTTATGCATGAGAGGGTAAACCCGATTCTAAAGACAGAATTTCGCGGCATTTTCCTAGAATTTCCCAGAACACACTGCGGCTGCGGTCAATTGAGGAACAAGTTATATAGGATTTCAGATGGTATCTGAAATTCATGATCGTCATGCGGAACATGTTTGGTTATAATAATATTAGATAAACTATCGTAAATGTATGCTAAATGTGTAACTCGTTAAAGATAGGCCTCCTTTTTTTTTTTTTTTTTTTTTTTTTTTTTTTTTTGCTTAAACAAATTCCCGTACATTTATTATGTCCTCCACAAATTTTCAGAAAATTATGAACAATAGTTTCATATGCATGCAACTTTAAAATAGTGTTGTTTAATTATGGACACACTGTAAATAAAATTTCTAAACTATCGTAATGATAAATGTGTACTGTATTAAAAATTGCCCTCTTGTGGCGAAATTTTGAACTTATTTATTTATTTATTGATTGATTTTTTTTTTTTTTTTTTTTTTTTTTTTTTTTTTTTTTTTTTTTTTGCTTAAACAAATTGCCATTCCTTTAGTATGCCTTTCACCAAATTTCACACCTTTATGACCAATAGTAGTTTTGTTGTAATAGTAGTTGTAGACAAGTTTAAAGTAGGATCGTTTAATTATGGACACCCTGTATATTTACCCTATATATATAAAATCCTAATGAAACGAATTTATGAAACGGAAGTATGAATCGACTGATTAAATAACTGATTATGTTTCACGGCGATTTCTCCTAAAATATGGAATACTTTGCGATGAAATTAACACCAAAAATCAATATTGATCCATAGATTTCAAAACTGGTATTAGAATTTTTAAATTCGAATTAGTTTTCGAAATATTACTTTTTTTTCTAATTTTATATACATTTTTCCAATGATGGCAACTCAAATTTTAATCAAACAGATATATATATATATATATATATTTTTTTTTTCAGAAAAGGTTGACATGGTAACCCGAATATTGTTGTTTATTTGATAATAAATGTTTATTTACTTTTATTTCTTTTTACAAATTATATAAATTATTTTGTTTTATGATTATTAATTATTTTTTGGATATTTCTTTTAGAAAATAATAGAAAATAATTAAGAAATACAGTACTACTTAGTTATTCCGTCGACCAATTTCGCCAAATTATATAAATCGCCAAAACACTCGCCACATTATACAAATTGACATAATTTTTATTTTAAATAACGAAAGAACAAATAAATTAGTATAACATTAATAAAAATACGAATAAAACGTCGAAATAAAAATCACTTGATGACGTAAACACGTGTAACTATTTTAAAGTCAAGTGAATGTGACATTTACGATCAACCATTATTGGCATTTAATCTTATAGTTTGGCGATAGATTTTTGGTCGTCGGAATATCTAAGGAATACCAAAAATGCATATGTAACTGGTATTTGAAAACGAGGTTTTCGCCAAATTTTCGTAAAAAAAATAAAAATCACGCCAAACCTGTATATCTGTAACCGTGTATATCTGTAACCGTGTATATCTGTAACTTGTGTAACCGTATCTGGCCAAATACTACAAGTCGAAAAAAAAAAATGCTAACTGGCGAGTTGAAAAAAAGCTATTGGCGAGATTTGCATCCTGCTAGCGTAACAGTACCTAGAATTATTTGCGAGCATGGCAACTTTTATGTAGTTTTATTCGAAAAAAAAATTTGATTTTTTAATCAAAATGGAAAACTTACAGTCCCATATTGGCGAGATTTTTTTCTGACGCCAATTGTCATATACGGGACGGGCACATAACTGGCGCCAAAGTATTGTTATTTTGCTTCGTATGGTAAGCCGGATGTTGCTGTTTATGCTGTTGGTGCGTTCCCCAAATTAGCGTCGTTAAAAAATCACACCAATATTATATCACACCAATCACACCAGTATTGATATTCTTTGCCTAACTTTCATATGAACGGCGACGGGATCAGACCGTATTTGTTTATGGCAGTTGATGACTTGAACTATTATAATATAGATGAAATGATGGCGATAGAATAATATTTGGTGACTTATCACCTGTGCCTGGCTAACAGTAAAGTAGCAAAATGGCACCTAGAATATAAAAAGCGAAGTGGTCCGCCTGGAACTGTTGATGATAGTCACATGACTTAGGCTATCGTTATAGAGATTGTTTTAAAATACCGGGAGACAAAGACTCTTCTACTTAATTTATTTTATTTTAGCTTCTTTTCAAATGTTTAACTGATCCTCTTTAATCAAAAACGAAAACAAACATTGGATGTCTTAACAGCAACTGATTCACCCTTAAAGTTTTCCAATCAAAGGGAATTGAATGGATACCCGTTTACAGGGAGATCGCTACAGCTTTTTTCAGTATAATTCAATATTCTCTAATATTTTAAAAACCCATCAGATTAGCGTGTTTTTAGATTCTGAGGTGTCTGAACGGGGGTTTGCGAGCGTAGCTTGCAAGGGGCAGAGCCCCCTAGTATATGTATATATATATATATATTTCATAAATAATATTATATTATGCATTACATACTGAGACTGTTGCATTTTTATATGAATAGAAATACATTATTTTAAAAAATATATATAACATTAATTTCTTAATATGTACTTTAATTACTGATTAAGATTATTGATCAGAAAAAAATAGTGAAATTAAGTTAATAAACACATAATTTGCTTTCTTAGTGCATTTCACTTTCTGTGTATTAAATTTTTTTACTGTAATTGATATTACAAATTAGTAACAAAAATGATTGAACTCCTAACTTTGAATTACCCACCTTTTTTTTTTCCTGCTTATTATTTCTACGATAAACTTTAAAAATAGTTTAACTTTAAATTAAAATAAATGTGTTGATAAATTTGTGCTAGAAAAGCCAAGAATTATTTTATGATTCAACATTTCATGAGATCGCAACATAAATTACACTTTACCACGCTATATAACTAATTAGATGTATACTATAGACGTACATAGCTAAAAAATCCATAACGAAATATTTTATGGTGTTCGATTAGATTTTGCTAAAGGAAAATAGTATGACCGCTCATTCTAAATTATCTGGCGTAATGGGATTAGGATCTCTGACAAATGTTTAAAAACAATTATTTACTGTCTATTGTGTTTCTAGTATAATTTACTTTCTTCTGAGTTTAGTTCATTCTTTTCAATAGTAGCACATGGTTTACTGTTGTATATATTGTGCGATTCTTCCTAGTTTCGGGCTTTCTCGTAGGGTGGTAGGAATGGGGACATCTCATTTGATTCATGGAAATTATCTCATTTGATTCATGGAAATTTTGCTATATTGGGTAATGTTGAATATGATGGATAAAAGTAATAATAAGCTCGAAGCAGCAGAAGTCGTTCGGTAGCTTCAGAGCCCCGGGCTTTCCTTTCCCGCTTTTCGGTGTCTTTAATTTCTGTAATTTCCCTTTTAAATTTGTCCGGTTTCAATTTTTGATTTTTTTTTTCAACCTCGCTTTCGCTAGAGTGTCTTTTACTCGGGACGTGACTGATAACCAATGAATCTTGCTTCAGCAAAAGAGTCTGAATAGAGTAGAAGAATAAAGGGCTGCAGATGAAAAAAAGAGGCCGCTCGCCGCGGCGGTTATTAGTGTAATGAGCATGAGAAAGTACGTGGGAAGGAAATGAGACTCTGTTTTTAGAGTGAAGGGTAGAGTTATTATTTTTAGGTTGAAGCGAGGTTGAACCGCCGCGGCGAGCGGTCTCTTTTCGTCCGCAGCCCTATATTCTTCTATTTATTCCGACTCTTCTGCGGAAGTAAGGTTAATAGGTCCCCAGCCTTCTCCCGATTGCGAAGTAACTGGTAAATGAAATCCTTTACTGATTTATTTCAATTACATTTGATTCTTTAATGAATCTTAAAGAAAATTGTATGCAATTTTTTAAAATAAAAACACGAATTTGATAAGCATACAAGGATTCTGATTGCATTTTTAAAAATTTTTAGCATTTCATTTTTTAAGCTCGTTGTAGAACGAACTTTCGGTTTGATGTACGTTAACTTATTAACAAAACGGATCTATTAAAAATAATAACCGAATTTTACCGAAAGTGGGAGAAAAATCATAAATAAAAGTTTCGATCTTAGTTCATACAACATAGATGTATCAATCAAGACGTGCAACGTGAGATAAAGCCTTGTCAAATATAGACCACAGCGAATCCAAAGGAAAACTAAATAAAATAAAATAAAATTTTAAAAGGCAAACCTTCGATGGAATGCTAAATAATGCAAAAATGTGTCACTTAAGAGCTCGAAGAACTAACACAAAGAGACAATTCCAGTCCTCTAACTTTCATTATTTCATTTTTCTAGGAGATTGTTTTTAATCAAGTACTTACTTACCGAAGGAGTCTGTGATGTCTGCGGTACATTTTCTATAGGCAGAGCTGGCGCGCCTTTAAATACGTGACAACGTAACGTGCGGGCGTAGGAAGAAAGGAAATGGGATTCTGTTTTGAAGACTGAAGGGTAGAGGTATTTTTTATGCCGTGCGTGTGGAACGGCGGGTTTTCGTAAGAAATCACAAGTTGGTTATGATAATGGAGTTATGAATAAAGTGGAGGAGACATATAGTGTACCGCCTACCAGTTGCGAGTGAAGTAACTGAGGAGGTTGTCACAAGATGACGGCTGCTTTTTTAAAAATCAAACTTTCAGTTTTTGATTATCACCAGGACAAACGTCCCACCAGTAAAATTGAATAGAAAATTTCGTCTTAATTAAACGTCTTATTAATGGAAATTTTTTCTCAAAAATGTCGTAAAAAGTTCTATTTGTTTTTACTGGTGTCAGTATGCTTAGTAAAAGTAACACTTTGTTTCTCTGGTTGTCAAAATATGGCGGAAACTCAGTGTCTAACTACCACCAAAGTAAACTCCTACCAATAAAAATGAAAATCTGTTTCTACCATTATTTATGACTGAAATTTTGCATAAAAAAGGAGTTTAAATAAGTTGGAAATTTCTATATAAATCTACTGGTGGAAGTTTCCACCGGCGGTAAACAATTCCTGCGATAGCGGTTACAGTTGAAGCTTCACTATTTTAGGGATATGCCAGTTCCTCTTTATTAATAGTTCCATGGTTATGATAATCTTTTCGGGTGCTACGGGCACGAGAAAGTGAAGAAATTTAATAGTATAGTGAAGGAGTATTATGTGCGTAAGAATGATATGACGGTGGTGTGCATCCATGTGAAACATATAATTAATTGCTTATAGTGTGTAGTCATCTGTGTGATCATCGTAATGTATTCGTCCTGTACTGTCTGTTTACATAGATATTTAATAACAATTTATTTGTTGTAAAAGTAGTAGTGTTCTGTTCTGAAAATGGTAGCCTTGATACACAGAAGTAGATAAGGTCATAACAGTCAAAATAAAATGAAGGTTAAAGTGAAAATTGATAAATTATTCAGAAGACTAAAGCAAGACACGCATCTATAAGAAAGATCAACTTTGGGTACCTTCCTAATATAATTATATCGCAATTTAGAATTGTCAGGAAACTTCACTCAGACGAATGTAAGAATTTCATGCCTGCTCTTTTTACGGAGATTTTTATATTTTTCTGTATCCAAAAAACTCCAATTACATTCTTACACCATTTGTCTGTGTCCTCTTCAGTTCCAAAGCTAAAATAATAATACAAATAATTATTCATTGTTTTTTTTTCACACGAAATAGCATCGTAAATGGCAGAAAAAATATCTTTTCTGAAATTAATCCTTTGAGTGCTCAGTAATTTATGTTCAAAAATATGGATCTAAAATTTCAAATCCCCTAAAAATAGCAATTTAATAACCATTAACCTTAGATTAACACAAACCCAAATTTAAGATCCTTAAGCAAATAAATAATCTACATATTCTCTAAATTTTTATTGAAAAAGATTTAAGTTAAATAAGTGTGAAAATTTCTCACTGTCTTGGTCATACTGTCTTTTGGGCATTTTTAAGGCATTTTTCAAACTCAGATGAAAGTAACATTTATTTTATTTGGAGTCAGCTTAGATGCTGCCATTTATTCTTTTGCTTTAAACGCCAGAAAAAAAAACAAAAAAAAACATTCATATTAAGAAGTGATGTGAAAATGTAAAGAAATCGGACATTGTAGTTTTTATAACGAAAAGAACAGAGGTCCCCGTATGGGGACCCATGGACCGAAGAGGTTAAGAGACAATTAATGAAAGAAAACTACGTAATACATCTGTGGGTTTTTTCGAAATGCATATGGATTGAAATTCATATTTTGCACAGTTATTTCTTGTATAGGAAAT
Organism: Maratus speciosus; assembly: GCA_963932465.1. NCBI lineage: Eukaryota > Metazoa > Arthropoda > Arachnida > Araneae > Salticidae > Maratus > Maratus speciosus. The sequence goes on from OZ010800.1 coordinate 187,340,950, forward strand.
TTCATTGAATCAGTGGATAAGATCTGCGATATTACATGACAAATCTCATATTTTTCTCTGCATTATTTTATTTAATTCACACAATAATTTACTTTACTCATCTTATGAATGCATGAGTAATTTATTGGTGACTTTGGAAAGTGTGTAGTAGTTGCCATAAACATAATTAATCTCGTTACCGACGTCAACATGAAGAGACGTTATCACACATGACCAAAAAATTTCAAGCTCTTTAAGAATTTACACTTTATGTATCCGAAATGACAAAATCATTTTAAATTGGGCAACATATTCAGTGTGAATGAAAAATGATATTTTACCATATCTAATGATTAATGAAAAATGTTACCGATTATATAGAAAATAGAAAGTGTTTAATATTAGAAAGCATTTATTGCGTATACTTGTCTTAACTACTAGCATCAATTTATCATTGATGTTGAAAGCTGCTTATAAATTGCTCTCGAAATTACACCAGTGTAATTTAAACAATTTACGGTGTAAAAGTGCTTAGGATTTCAACTGAAAAACACCCACCCTACAATGTAGATGGAACGATATTATATATAATTATAAATTATTACCTCCTTTTTTCACTTTGAGTCCACTAAAAAAATCTGTTCGGAATGCATTAAAAAAAAATCACTTAAATGTTACTAAATTGCTCAATGACAGGAAAACTTGCATGAATATTTAATGGCTGAATATTAAGTGACTGAGTATTTAATTGAGATGTCATATATGAGCTGGTTAGAAGAACTTAGCCGATTGCTCAGCTTTAGTGACTAATTTAACAAAAAACCCATATATAGAATTTTAATTAAACAATAGATCTACTATAAAAAGTAAGCTGACATACCTAGGAAATACAGGAGAGAAAAAATCATAACATCCTAAATGAAGCTACATAACAAAGACCACTTAGGAGAAAGATGTCACGAGCAAGTGTAGTAATCATAGGAGAACACACTTCTTTATCTACATGATGCATCACAGAAAACTGTATAAGATTATATTATTTTTTAATTCTATTTACTTTTTTTAAAGTTTTTCCTCAAGTTTTTAAAAATAAATATATAATTTCTTTACATAAATGTTACTTTCAAAGTATGAAGAAAAAAATTAACAATCCATAATAAATTTAGCACAATTATATTCTGCAATAGACGTATTTGACACGTGTTATACATGTACTTATAAAACATGTTTTAACTTATTTACGACTATCTTACCCGCCAGGCGCTTCCAAGGTCCGTGATAATATTCTTAAATGAACCTTAAATTTGTATGATTTTATATATTTAACTAGATTTTACTCGATTGAAATAAATACCCGCTCAATGTGTGAAAATGGGGGAGAAGCTGCTAATTGTTCCGATTTGTTATGCAAATTTTTTGCATAATTTTTCAAAAATCTACCACATGGTAGTAATGAATAAATTAAAATTGTAAAACACCCTCTAGTGAGGAAAAAATGAGTTAAGAGAGTGGGGAACGGCTGCTTAGTAATCGACAGGCGAAAAGCTTTCAAATGATATGTCACATGAAGAAATCAATTTTCGCCAACCACCAACGGGGGAATACCTCCTAAATGGCTGGGATCAAAATAGGCCCCAACAATTGAAGGTCTGTGAGGAGTTTCCCATCGGTCAAGCCTTCAAATGAGGTAGAATATCGCTGTAGCTGAATCAGGAGCCGAGTTAGAAAATTGAATCCCTGGGGAGGGGAATCGGGGTGAGGAGAGGAGAAAGCTTCTTAATATGAATGAGTGGTCCGAGAATTTTCCGATGATATACCACATGAGGTTTCCTAAGAAAGTTTGAAAATTGCAGAGGTATGACCAAATGTTCTATATGTTTCGCCCCCCCCCCCCTTTAAACACCCTAGGACGGAATTTCTAAAATTGCTGAACGTCATTAATTATAGTTTTAGTAGATTTATTTTCTGGAATTTCACGCTCGTACCTAAAACTGCTGCTGAGATATCTCCCCATGTTATAAAATGCTGACCCCCCCCCCCTTTTAACGCCCATAGGTTTAAATTTTCGAAAATCCTTCCTTACTGCTCACTTATGTCATAAATATTATGTTTTTCCCAATTTTCATGCTTCTAGATTCAGTAGTTTGGGCTGGGCGATGATGAGATTATGAGCAGAACATTGCCTTTTATATATGGAGATTAAATTAATTTCACAACAGTCTTTTATTTTTCCTGTGACAAAAAACTTTTTGATGGACGAAAAAAAAAAAAAAAAACCATGAAAAATAAAGAAAACAGTACTTCATTCACTGAAAAGCAAAAGTAAATAACTTTCTATATTTGTTTAAAAAAGGAAAAGTGGCATTTCCCTGAGGCATGTGAGACATTAGGTAAATATTTATAGTATAAACTTCCTTATATAAATCAAATCTCATGCATTATCGATATGTGAATGTCAGGTTTCAGAAATTAGATTACAAATATACATAAATTTTTTTGAGATGAGATATCTTAAATATATGAAATCATTTTCAAGTATTTATAAATGATATTGTAATCTAGATTACAATATCATTATTAGATCGTTTATAATTGTTTTCAGGTGTAGTTTTATTATATTTTAAGATAATAATAAATGTAAAAATAAACAATAAATTTGTGTTAATAAAACTACTGCATACAAAAATATTAAAATCGGTGGTATTACAGAAAAATGTCTGATAAACACGCTGTAGGCTGACAGTTTTCAAATCGAATAATAATTTTAAGTGATATTTAATGTTAAAGTTAGTCAGAATAGTTCCATTGAAAAAGTTTTATAGGAGCTAGAACTATACATAGGAATTTAATCATTTTTTGATAATTTACTACATTAGAAGTTTGCGGTGTGCAGGCTGATTTTTTTTTTTTTTTTTATCTGATTCATTTTTTGAGGATTTATTCCATTTTATATTCAAAATTTCAGCATTTTGAGAAATATTTTTTACAACTTTTAGAAAAGAGTATTATTTAAATTTTTGATAATTTTTAAAACAGCACAAAGAATATTTCCTTCAAATTTAAAAATTGTTTACAAGTGACTATTATAAACAGAAAAAAATATTAAAATTAGAATTAAATGATTACGTTTTAAAAGCAGGAAAATATTCAAAATTAAGTCATAAAAACTACGTTTACACGTGAATTGTAAAAAAAAAAAAAAAAAAAAAAAAAAAAAAAAAAGATAATAAATTCATTAATATGCGTTAAAAGTCTTAAATGAGGAAATTACATCATAATTAAAATGACCAAATAATAATATTGCCAAAAAGTTTATATTTAAAAATATATTTGCGCGAGACATTTATTTCACATTTTGAGATAATTTTTTTAACTATAGTTGGGAATTCTATGACAGCGCAAATAATATTTCCCTTCAAGCAAAAAAAAAAAAAAAAAAAAAAAAAATCCCTGCCGGAACCGGCCTACAGGCAGAGGTAGATTTCTAAGTCAAATACACTAATTTCACTAAATCATGATTAGAGATAAATCCACTTTAACAGTTTTATCTGGCCGCTTTTGACGAGTTTTTATTTCATTTTTATATAATAGCTGGTTTTATCAGAATCATGTTAGGGCTGTATTAAAAAAAAAACACTTTCCATGCTCAACAACTCGAAATTTTCTGACATAATTCCAGATTCATTTTAAATAAAATAAAAAAATTAAAAAAATTAAAAAAAAAATAATAAAAAAATTATGAAACTTGCTGACTTGATTTTTGAAGAGATATATAAAGGACCTGTGTTTTTATTTTTTGTTCAATTATTTAAAACTTGATATATAAACAATTATTTTCTCAGAAGGACAATATTTTTCGTTTCTAACACAATCGCTTTGGGAAATTACGTTCAAAATGCCCACTTTGACATCATTTTTTGAAATATATTACGCTTCTATCAAAAAATCGATCATTACGTATATTATATAGTTTCTGAATAAGCGAATCTACCAATTAAATGCGTTTCAAAGCAAAAATGAATTTAAAAATGAGTCAGAAAATAAGCAGTTTGGATTTGAGTGCATCCTTAATACAATGATTTTTCCAACACAATCTGCTTCGGTAAATTCGGTTCAAAAGGCCCTTTTTAACAGCATTTTTAAAAATATGTTCTGCCTCTATCAAAAAATAGACCATTACGGTACATTATATAGTTTCTGAGTAAGAAAACGTACCAATTGGAAGCCTTTCAGAGCAAAAATGAATTGTACAATGAATCGGAAAATAAGCAGTTTGGATTAGAGTGCATCCTTAATACAATGATTTTTCCAACACAATCCGCTTCGGTAAATTCGGTTCAAAATGCCCTTTTTAACAGCATTTAAAAAAATATATTCTGCCTCTATCAAAAAATCGACCATTACGTTACATTATATAGTTTCTGAGTAAGAAAACGTACCAATTGGAAGCCTTTGAGAGCAAAAACGAATTGTAAAATGAGTCAAAAAATAGCAGCTTGGATTTGAAACACCCTTACTAAGATGATTTTTTTCTTCAACCGCTATGTATTTTTAATTTGTTTTTCCTGTAAGAATTGGTCATATCCAAAACTTGTCTATATAGATGTTGTAGACAATATTAAGAAGATACATGATAAATTCATGGGGATATTATATCTTTTGAATTGACGGAGTTATGGATTTTTTTCTTCTTCAAACCCCTTTTTGTTTTCGTTTTCGTTTTTTTTTTTTTTTTTTTTTTTTTTTTTTTTTTTTTTTTTTTGCGGTACGAATTGGTCCTATCAAAAACTTGTGAATATAAAAGTTGTAGATAATGTTAAGGATATTTATAATAAAATTAATTGGATTTGATATCTTGAGAATTGACGAAGTTATGCATTTTTTTCTACCAAAAACCCTATTTTTTGCGCCCCTTGAGCCCACTTTTAACTTTATCAAAAATCTGTGACACATAAATTTTTGACCCTATTTTTAGAAGTAATAAAAACTTTAAACTGATTTGATATGTACAAAATTTAAGATGTTATGGGGTGTTTTCTGTTTTCACAAAACCCCTCCCTATTTCCATCCCCTTGGTCCGATTTTGCGCATTAACGAACTTGACCGAGATTTTATGCCCCTTGATTTTATGTATCAGTTTGGAAGAGATTGGTTCAGAATCACGAAAGTTACCGTGTCCAGAAGAAAGGGATATATATATATATATATAGATATATAGATAAAGTTTTTTACTGGGGGGGATTTTGGGTTCTAGGGGTTATGATCGGTGTAGATCTTCAAAAAGTTTTCAGAAATTCAGAAATTCCATCGTGGGAACGATCCCAATATGTAGTATTTCATACGAAATCTACCTAAAAGTATGTTCACTGAATATTAAAATGAAAAGGAAAACTTTGGTGTGAATTATGTCAGATTTAAAATGATTCATTTAAAATGTCTTACTTAAAAAAACTTTCTTATAGCGTTGGTAAAAAATACCGCGAGACAAAGACTCTGTTTACTTAATTAATTTTATATTAGCTTATTTTCAAATTTTTCACTGATCTTATTTAATGAAAGGCGAAACAATTCCGTTAACAGGAAGTTCGCCACTGTTTTTAGGCTTTCGTACTGAAAAAAAGTAAAAATGGAACCATTATAAGATCACTCCTGTCTCTGTCTGTCCGTCTGTCACAATTGTTTTACTCATAAACTATGGAACGTGGAAAAATCAAATTGGCTGAAGTAATAAAGGCTATATTGACCCACATATTTATAAATTATTAAACATTCACAAATATATTTAGGAAAACATGTGGAGGGGCTAATAAAGTTACTTGAAAAGAAAAATCTTCTGTTTGTGTATCGAGTGAAAACTCTCGTAACGCTGAACTCAAAAATAAATTTCTTTTAATTTTAGGTTTTATATTATAGAGATATGATCGAAAATGTAATGTAAAAACATGTTCCCTTCTTTCTATTTCCGAATCTGCTGAAACTAAAATTCTGAAAAATTTAGGGGTAGTAAAAACTAATTTAAACCGTGCAGAAAACTATAGTGTCCCCTAGGTCACAAAGTTTTTGAGAAAATCACAATTTGCCGTTACACGCGAAGTTAGATTTGCGAGTGTTCAGCTAGGGGGTTGAGGGAGCGTGGGAGATACATATCGTTACAGAAGTATGAAAGGATTGTTGATAATAATTTTAGAAAAAAATGTGTCGGTAATAGACGAGATATTAACCCTTAGAGACATGGACATTACCCTATGCGCCATGGGCTTTTAAAATAGGAATAACAACTTTTAATGATATATATGTGTAACGCAATGCCCATCTTCTAATTCCAATATTTATTGTACGGAAGACTCTCTACGCGAGTAATACTTCGACTTGACCGGTTATTTTTTTTAAATTATAATTCAGCCTCCCAATTTTTTTTTTTTTAAGTCAATCAAATTCGCGTGTTTTTAGAGTTTGCGGTGTCTAAACGTGGGTTGGCGAGCGTAGCTGAAAGGGCGCAGAGCCTCCTAGTATCGTAAAAAAAAAGGTATATGTCAATACTAACAAAGCAATTTTGATTTACTTTAATAATTTTAAAATAAAAATTTAAAATGTCATTATCCAAGATAAATACGTATTATAATTTTATTACATAAAAATAATCCATAAGCGTTATCTGAAAATGGTGCTCCCACAATCAAAAAAAAAAAAAAAAAAAAAAAAAAAGAAACGTGCTTCCTTTTTTTTTTTTTTTTTTTTTTTTTTTTTTTTTTTTTAACAATATTTTTATTGTTTAAAATGATGTAGTGGAATCATCATTACATTATTTAAATTAGGTGAAAGAAAGATCTATTTAGGTAAAGAAAAAGTTCTTTACACAATGAATATTTTTCCTCAGCTATGAAGAAAAAAAAAGTTCCTAAGTATAAAAATAAGGAGATTTTGCACGTTTAGGTTTCATAAACGAGTAAAAAGCTTTATTCTTAGGGTTTAAATTTCTGAATTATTTTTTATTAAACTTAGAAGAATGAGAGAACTGTCTTTATACATCTTTATTAGAAAATGAAATAACTGCTAATGATGATAAATTTACTAAAAAACAGCTTTGCGAAGTTAAAAAATTTTATTTTACTTTTCGTAATATTTTGCGTTTCAAACGTATTTTATATGATCCGTTATTTATTTTAACTGAAATGATAACATTCACAGCCCTAACTTGAGTCTGAGTAAATTTAATTTTCAATATCCTCTTCAGCACGCAATATTTAGATATGGTAAAATAATTATTTAATGCTTCTTTATGTTTTCTTGTATGTAAATTGAAAATTACAGACTGTTTTTTTTTTTTTTTTTTTTTTTTTTTTACCGAATATAATGGCATTATCAATCCTGATAAAATATTCATGAAAATTATATTTCTGCGCGTTTTAGCTGTGAATCAAAATTAGGAATACAATGTATGTTTGGATAATTTAGCAGTTTTTGTTCCTTGTGCGCTTCAAGTACATATATAAACCTGAAAACTGAAGCAATATGTACGCCCGAATGCTATAACCATATTTCGTACTAATACATCATTTCAATCAAATTAAAGCAATTGGGCATTTGTTGAATTAAGCATAGACTACGTGCTTATCATTGTCATGCTTGTTTATTTTTCTATTTCTATGAAAGGAACTAGCAGGCTGTGACTGCTATGCTCGTAGATTTCTTCAAACGAACCTTGAATCGAACAAAATAGATTGCTGAAATTAACCTTGTATTTTAACCCTTTCAGGCGTGGAGTAAATTTGTTTATAAACTAATGAAATATTGGACTGACACCAGCATTTATAAACCAATTTATTAGAAAATATGGACTTGCTTATTTTCACGTACACTGTAAAAATAAAATTTTAATGAAATAGTTTCCGCTTGTTACTTTTGGAATTAAAAATAAGTGTCTTTTTATAGGGACACAACCCTCGAAAGGGTTAAAGCAACATGGAACTAAGAATGCATTCTACGCGGCTGAAAACGATACTAATGTAATTGGATTCACCTGAACATTGAATATTCCCACATAATTCTAAAACTAACAAAAATATAATAATATGCTATATAATAAAATATGCCGTGTTAATGTATGTAAATAACAACGCAAGTCTCATCAAAATCGGTCAGCACATTGTTTTTGAATAGTTATTTTTTCTTAATCCGATTGACCTGATTATAGTACTAGCCTCCATAATTCTATCACTGCACAGCATAGAACAACATGCAATGTAATTAAACCTTTCCTGTAAAATAATCTAACAGTGCAATTCACATCAAAGTCCAACCAGTAAATCATGTCATAAATGCAAATCTTTCATAATATTGTTCATTTGATTGTGGAACTTTCTCGAATAATTCTAAAACTAAGCAAAGTAATAACTAGATGCTATACAGTAAAAAAAAAAAAATCTGGAAATATTATCTAAGTAGCAGTGCATGTTTTGTGAAATTCCACAAAAAACACGTGTTATAAGCAGTCGGAACAAAAGTCCCATTTGAATTATATATATGTACTAGCCGGCTACGCCCGCTGCACTGTTCCAAAGGAAAGGTGGTATTCAAGCTTGTATTTTAAAGTAATATGGATCGTCACATGGAATAGTCCCTCCGCATTTGCCGAATATGATGCGCACGCTACTGTGCTATTATATTATCTTATGCGTTAGACGAAATCCGGAATATTTAGAAACAACTCTTTTATAGTAGATAACTATAGTAGAGTTTTGGAGGGAAATGTGACCGTTATGATCATCAGAAATTAAAATGCTCTCTAGCCACCACACTTTAAAAAAAAGATAATTACAATGATTTCAGAGATAGACTATTGGACGTTAGTAATTTTCGGATTATTAACTTACGTTTGTTTGTTCTTGAACTTTGCGATTCGCAGCTGCGTGCTATGTGTGGTTCTGGTACCTTAAATACAAATTCTCTCTACGTTATATTACATTTCGTAATATACGTCTTTTTTTCTGGCTGCTCTACCACAGTTTTCTATCATCGAATTTTAGCAGAGTAGATACGGTAAAAAATGTAATAAATTATTTCCAAACAAAACACAGTGTTTACCTTTCATATTTAAAAGGAATGTGAATCATGTAAAATTGGATTTTTAAATCAGAATTCTTTGAATAAAATTAATGTCTGTTATTGCTTTTTATATATCAGTAGCAACCAGGTAACTTTTAACCTAAAAAATTTTTCAAAACTTATTATGATAGAAAAATAAACCTCTAGGTTTCATTCAATAGAATCTTTCCAATCTTCTGTAATCGGGTCCACAACTAAATTTGACGTCAAACCTTACAAGTGTTTGGAACTATATGGTTACAATATGTGCCACAGTTGGGTACAAAATAAAGTAATTTACGCGCTAAACTACATTCTATTAAATTATATAAAATTGCGCTTGACTGAATTATAGATCTTTCACCAACAAAACTTCTTGATAAGGATATATAAAGTTAGTTATGCAAAAGTTTTAGTAATCTTTTTCAGTGAACCGAATATATATATATATTTGCAATTCTCTAATGACATGACAACAAGAAAAATAAATAGGCTTTCTATTTTCAAGATAATATTTTTTTCCATCTGTTGCCTAAATAAACCATATAATCGTTAATTTTCCGTAAGGTTTAGCAGATAGGGCTGCGAGTCAGCCGAAATTTCTTTATAATGATAGTAAATTTATCTGAATTTCAGGTGATTTTTTCTTATCTAATCTAAAGGCTAAATCGACAAATATTGTTCCATTGACCACCATCGGCAATTTAAAGATTTTTCGTACATTGCAACTATTACTTATTTAGTGATAGTAAAGTAACTGCATATGAAAAATATGTAATAGTATATTTTCTCTTGTTAGTTTATAATGTTATTCCTAATGTAAAGCCATAAATTCACAAATCACTAAGTACAAATTTCGTGTAATATTCTGCAGTCGGATTGATCGCCCTGAGCTGCCTTCAATTATAAAAGATACACTTAACAATAGAGTAAATGCGCCAATAGGAGGGGGCCCATAGCAAGGAAGATTAGTCCAATATCTTTCAAAAACCTTCAAAGAAGATGAAAATATATGCAAAAAAACTTAAAAAGAAATGACGAATTAAAAACAAATAACGAAAATTTATTTCAGAAAGAAATTTTTATTGCAAAATGCTTTCTTTTCTGATAGTAAAAGCGCCTTAATGCATAAAATTTCTTACGAATAATCATTAGGTCTTAATATTTGAAGCCGTGAATGTTTCTATAAGGGAAATTGGCGATATGTGAGGAGCGGACAATATTCTATGATCTCAGTTCAAGAATATAAAAGTCCCAAGTTGGGAAAAAACGGCATGTTTCCGTAGTCTGGTGAAAAAAAATTTTTAACGTCTGAAAATCCTTTTACGTTAAATGCTCTAAAAATGCTGTTAAAAAAACACCATCATTGTGAACATTGCTGGAATCGATGTCACACTTATGCCTTTTTCACTTAAAATCAAAATGTTTCGCGACAAAAGTAAAATCCAAGTCGTAAATAAAATATAACGTGTAAGTCACAAGTACCGTCATTTTTATTATTACATCTGCTAGTTTCTACTCTAAATAACACGAAGAGGGAATTAGGTAAAAACAAACAAACAAACAAAAAAAAGGACAAATGAAAAAAGAAAAAATGTTATCTTATCAAATTTTCAGATTTATTTTTATTAACTTCACGCAAAAGACAAATCTCCAAAAATAGTTTCAACTGCAAATATCTCAAATTGAATATATTTTTGGCATTACAAACATTTCATTTATTTCTTAAACTAAATATTTTTGTTTTTTAATATTATTACTCGCCAAAACTGATTTTTTTTTCGAGTTGAATAGCCGTGGCAGTTCCTTTATGAACTTTAACGGTCACCAAAAAATTACCAACTGTAGCCTTTTCGTTCAAAATAACCAGAAAATTTCATCATATTTTTACAGCTTATTTACGTAAAGTGGTGTATTATAGCCTAAAACCTTACATTCATGCAAGATTTTAAACTAATATTTATATTCTAATACAGTCGAACCTCGTTAACACGAAATCGCTTAACGCGAAACTTCGCTTTAACACGAAATAATACTGAGGTCCCGTCAGATAAGTCTAAAAACCAATGTAAATTAATTCGTTTAACACAAAATATAATTTCGCAAACTCCCGCTGAAGGCGAAAACTTTTTTTGCTCGAAAATCAAACCATTCTTTCTTAAGCGAAGTTTTCAATATTTCAAACTTACATGTCACATCTTATTTACTAAAAATGGAATTTTTCTCACTGTTTGAAAATGACAAAGAGGAAAAGGATTTAAAAAAAATGGTGAAATTTTGGCAAATCTCTGCTTTTCTTTATCCTCTGATATTCCGAATTTCCCTCCCCCTTTCGCTTAAGTTGCATTTATTCACATCCTGAGAATTTTTGCGTCATCATTTATATTTTGTGGTCATCGACAAAAGAAAGGAGAGGTGAACAAAAGAAAGGGGAGGTGATCAATAGAAAAGAGTGATGTCCGAACGGTCAGGGGCACTTGTCTTGACTTCTAATCTTTAGAAATGGCTTCGTTAGCTATCTGCGGACATATTTCCTCTCTGAGCTATAGATCGGCCACAATGAATGTTTGGGTGAAGAAGTTACTTTTTTAATGTGATTGTTCCATTTATTGTTTGGCTCTATTGAAAGCGACATACACCAAAAACAGTGTTTCCGAAATCCAATATCTTCGAGTAAAAGAAGTGACAATCCTTACTTCTGTACCTGACTACTGAAACTCTGTTCGCAGTTGCTCTGTAGAATTCTTTGAAAGATGAGTCGAAAACAGCAATCTGCATCTTTAGAAACAAAGCAAAACCTTTTAAATGAAGTCAGCGATAAAGTGCTGAAAAAATCAGAAATTGCGGCAAAGTATAGAATACCCAATAGCACACTCTCTACAATTTTAAAGAATCGTGAAAAGATTGAAGCGGCTTATGCTGTCAGACAATTCGAACCAAGAAGAAAACGGATGCGCACAGGAAAAAATGAAGAAATTGAAATTGCTCTCTTACGGTGGATAAAGAAGCAAGAAGCCAGAACATTGTTTTAACTGGTGCTGTTTTGCAAAAGAAAGCAAAGGCTTTTGCTGATGCTCTCTGTTACAACGATTTCATATGTTCTAACGGATGGCTGACAAGATTTAAAGAGTGTCATAATTGTCTGCAAAAAGATGTGTGGAGAAGAATCTGCCGTAGATGAGAATTCTATACAGTCTTTTTTATTAGGAATGTGGTTAGGCATAAAAAAAAAAATATATATATGCATCCCATGACATTTTTAACGCCGATGAAACGGGGCTTTTTTCAAAGCACAATCCTCGCGAACACTTAAGAAAAATGTACTGGTGGAAATTCAGCAAAGAAAGAATTACGATTACGGCTGCAACATTGACGGAAATAAAAAAATACCATTGATGTGATCGGTAAGTCGGCGAAACCACGTTGTTTCAAAAACGTTAAAACTTTGCCAGTTTGCTACGATTCCAGCAAAAATGCATGGATAAAGAATGTTATTTTTACGAAAGGGTTACTTGATCTGGACTTAAAATTCTACTGAGAAAAGAGAAAAATCTGCTTATTGCTGGACAATTGCAGTGCTCATAAAGATGTTCCAGTATTAAAAGCAACTGAATGTGTCTTTCTTGCTCCGAACAATACACCAAAACTTCAGCCTTGTGACCATGGAATTACCCAATGCTTAAAAGTGCAGTACAAAAAAAGAATTGTTCATAAAATGATTAAATGTTTTGACAATAAAACGGAATTTTCTGTGAATTTACTAGAAGCTAAAACCTATCTAAGAAGTGCCTGCAACTGTATCACTATTGGAACTGTGAAAAATTGTTTCCGACACGCGGGATTTACGCATGAGATAAATGAAGAAACTAATGAAACAGAATCTGAAATGACGACTGATTTAATAGAAAAAGCCAAAAAAACGGGGAATTATTTCGCATACATTGTTTGTCGAGTTTATTTGCATAGATGAAGATGTGAAGATGTACTGACTTCGGATGTGACGACAGACGAAGAAAGAATTGCTTCATTAATTGAAAGAAAAAAGATGACAACATCGACATCTCAGACGAGGATGAAGAATTCGATACAGAACTAAAAAGTTCAGTGTCATTAAATGTAGCTACCACAGCATTAAAAACTGTACAACGTTTCCCTATGGAACACGGGAATGCTTCCCGAGCTTTGGGCACATTAGATGAGGCCCATACGTTTCTAGAACAAAGCAGTCTACATAAATTGAAACAAAAGTCAATAACGGACCTTTAAAAAAAATATTAGCAGGTAAATAAATTTATTATTGCCTAAAATGATGACCAATTTGTTTTATTTCTAAATTAAATTTTCTATTTCTTAATTAAAATTTCTATTTCTTATTAATTTAAGAATTTAGCAGAGATATATTTGTATGCTTATTTATTTAGTTTTTTTATCTAATAATATCACCCCAATTTTGACGGTTAACACGAAATCCCGGATAACACGAAAAAATTTCGCAGCCCCTTCAATTTCGTGTTAACGAGGTTCGACTGTATTTAGGTTAATATTTTTTCAGGTACTATGGTTTTATTTTATCGTTGTATCGTTCTTTACCAAATCCTACTATGAAATGGTTCGTAACAGACCAAATTTCGTCTGACACATTAGAAAATATAATACTGCAATGGCTTTCGTATCGCTCCAGCAATGCGGTTTGATATCCCAAGTAAATGACCATATTGCTTCAACCACAAGGTCAAATCTTCCATATACTTTGTTTAATTCAAAGTTCGCCTTGCGAAGCCAACTATTCTATTATATATCTATATATAAAACACCATTGAAAATTTATTTCCGTTTGCTTATAACTTGAGTTCTGCTAAATGGATCTTGATGTAATTTGCACTAATAGATTATACGCGATAATGGTATAACACTCTTTGAACTATTATTGAATATTTGTATTAATTCTTTAAACAATAGTTTTTTTTCGTTTTTAATCCATTTAATGATATTTATTAGCAACTGTCTGTACAAGATCAGGCAATTGTAATGATTAATAATAATAAACACATTTAACAGAAATAATCCATAAATTTTATACACATCTAATCCCACATATTGAAGAGTTATAAATATTATCATTATCACCCAGTGCATCAATAATACTACACATCACAAAATCCACTAACTGGAAAATAAGGAATATCTACACCTAACATCAAAGAATTAATAGGTATGCACGAAGAAACCTTACCTTAATCATTTTTGCTTAAAGGAAATCCAACTTAATTAACAATTTAAATTACTCTGGTCACGTATGTTAATTCAAACAAAGTAAAATTCTATTCTGTGGCAAACGAATCTTAATTAATTTCATTCAGTTAAAAAAAAATACATTGGATATTGTTTTTTTTTTTTTTTTTTTTTTTTGTACAGTTTTATTAATAATATAAGATAAGTAAGTGTAGTGCTTATATTATGATGCTACAAGGAAATAAGAAGTAGATACATTAAAGGATCATCGTCGAATCCATTTTACTAAATTAAGACAGATAATGCTATTTTTTGTTTATTTAAAACAAAGTAAATTGAGAAAATAATGTATTACATTAATATTACTTGGAATATATGTATATATATATGTGTGTGTGATAAATTGTGATAAAGTTCATATGTGTGTGATAAAGTTCATATATAGACGCAAAGGCATAGTCCGGATGGTTATATCACTGAGAAAATATGTTAATTCTATATGTAAGCAGTCGAATTCTGTATTTCTCGACTTTATTAGTAATGAAAAACAAATAAGGACGAGAAATGTTCAAGCTACTCATTATTAAAATGATTATTTAATCATCTATGTGGCAGTCGGAGTTTCTTCTTTATATGATGAGATCTTAGCCTTATTAACATGATAATACCGAAGAAAATTTTAATCAGGTACAGCAGATCTTATTAGATACTGTATAATTATCACTTGGTTGGAACATGATAGTCGTAATAGTTATCGGACGTTTCGGAAAAGGCTTCGAATCAAACTCTTTAAAACCCTGTCTCTCCTCCGTCCGTCGTCTCACTGATCTGGCTGTTCGTGCGTATATTAAGTTAATCTAGGGCAAAGTGACAAATCAAGTAACATGATTTCTCTTCTCCAATCATAACCGCTTTAAGAGGGACTTATTAAGAGTTCCGGTGGAATAATCTTGACGTGATTCGACTTCCGTAGTGCGAAAATGTCTTTCTAGAACACTCCATAGCCTCGAATCAGGTACACAATATGTAATTAAAAAATAAGTTCTGAAGTCGAGAGTGCTGTCTAAAAATAGATTTCAGATTGTTGACGATAATTTTAACAGAGAACAAAAAAAAAAAAAAAAAAAAAAAAAAAAAAGGAATCTATTGGTGTGGATAAGACTAGAATATTAAAGCATTGTAATATTATATCAGACATTTTGATATTTTAATAAAAGAATAATATTAAATAAATAGGTTTTATAGAACGGAATGATTTCGGACTTTAACAAATTAGTAATTAAATTTTTTAGCAATTAAATACAGAATTTAGAGGGGTATGATATGCATGGGAAATAATAGGGAATTTCAATAGGAATTTTTTTTAAGGGTTTTATTTAAGGAATATAAGTTGTTAGCGCCCTTTTCAGATTTAAGAAATTTGGAATAAATATTAGTAGGTGGAGTAAGGTCTTATACCTTTAATTATGGAGATTGAGTTTAAGAATAGGGTTTTAATTTCACAAGCCGGTATAATATATGGAATATTATTAAAAGGAAAATTTATATAGAATGTTATCCTTGCCAAAAGAATTTTAAATATATTAATATATGTATATATATATATACACTGCCCCATTGCCTTTCGTACAATTACATGTGGTTTTGGCACTTATTTGGAAGTAGCTAATAAAAAGTTTTTGGATGTTTTGCAGAGTTTATTTGAAGCGGCATTGAAACAAAATTACACATGTATTATAAAAAATAGTTTTGAGTTACTTAATAGATTGAAAGGTTTGAGTAATATTAAAGGTTTATATGTTTATGATTTTGAAGATTTATATAACAGTATTGATTTAAATGATCTTAAAAATAAAATATTCGAATTTTTTAAGAGGTACAATATTTTGGGTAAAAATTTGGATCATTTGACAAATTTATTTAATTTCGTAGTTAATGAAAATTATTTATTCGATGGTAAGCATGTGTTTCAGCAGATAAGGGGTATACCTATGGGGGGTAGTTGCAGTTCGGTACTTGCAGATATTTATTTATTTTTATACGAGGTTAAAGAGACAACGGATAAGGAATTTTTAAGTTTTAGATATATTGATGATGTATTGTTAGTAAGGATTAACGATTCCAATAACGATTTAAATTTAGACTACTATCCCCAAGGTTTGATATTAAAAAAAACTTCATATGACGAAAAGCACGTAAATTATTTGGATCTCACTATCGACATTGAGAGGGGAGGATTACGGACTAGCATTTATGATAAGAGAAAGGATTATAACTTTGAAACTATTAAGATATTAAATTTTAATTCCAATGTACATATTTCCATTTTCAGAAATATCATTATCAATAGTTTAATAAGGATAGTAAAGTTAAATTCTAATCATAATAGTATAATAAATGACATTATAAATCTCTATCAAGATGCATTGGATCAGAATTTTCCTATTGGTTTGTTAAATAGTTTGGTAAACAATTTCGTCAAGGATAAAGCTTACTGCGACGCTTTACTTTTGGCGATTAAAAACATCGCCAAATAATCGTAGGCTTTATAAGGAGCTCTGTCTGGATGCGTCGTTCTTTTTGAATTGGGTTGCTGCTTTGGATGGACGGTTTTAAAGTGTTCTTTTCGAATTCGGTTACTGCTTTGGATGGCCAGTTTTAAAGTTTTCTTTGGCCAGTATGGTCTTGACAGATATGGGGGAAGTTTCATGAGTAATTGCCGGTAAAACCCAGCATGCAAGTCTTTAGCCTTGCGGTCTGTCTCCATTGGTTGTTTTCTTTTCGTTCATGATTTAGTTAGTAAGTTTTTTCCATGGTTATTTTGTTAATTTTCTCTGTAGTTCAGTAGTTTTTGGATTGGATGTGTAGTGTGTGGTTTTTGGTATTATATATATATATATATATATATATATATATATATGTGTGTGTGTATATGTATATTATCAGATAAGAGACACTGAATCGGATAAATTACAAATAATTAAGCAAACACATTAATTTGACGAAGAAATGTTTCGCTGAGCAGATTGTTTAAATTACGTAGTTTAAATTACGGTAAACACCAGTATCGAGTTAATTTGAACATCAGTATTTCTGAAAAGTAAAATTTTACATATGTATAGATCGGAATTCGGTGATTTAATAACATGAAAATGCTAGTAGATACTAGATTAAATATTGTCAAATTCATTTATCATTGCATTATATGTCTCTCAAGGTCAAAACTCATCAATTCCAGTAAGTTTGAAAATGACATAAGTTATTGTCTAAAACTCTGGGAAAAGATTATGACTAATACATTTCAAAAATTCGTTTAAGCTTTATTTATTAAATACTTTTTAGAAAATTTGGTTAAATGGGAAGTTTTAAATGGGAAGTTAAATGGAAGTTTTTGGTTAAATGGGATTTATTTTAACAGTTAAACAGCAGTTTATTTATTTCCTATTTCCAATTTTCGTAACAGTGCAGGCGTTGTGCAACATCAATCAAAATCTTTTAACCTCTTCATTACGATATTAATGATTATTTTTCAGTCTAACGCTACAATTAATGAATTTTTTTGAGAATATGTATTTCAAAACTCGCTTTTTCAAGGATATTAAAGTCGTGTTTTCTCTATTCATCTAGTATCATAAATAAACTTACACCGAAATAAAACAACAATATAGAACAAAAGTGTATTCATCGAATATCTCAGGCATTTCATAATGTGGCATACCTCTTAGAGTAATTTTTTAACACGATACATGTCTCTATTTTCAGAAGTTTTCGATATATTTTAATGATATTTTTTTCCTTTTAATTTTCTATGATTTAAAATTGCAAATTCGGTGAAAAAAAAACAGGTTTTGGGCATCGCAGAACCTACCTAGTTGTTACAATATATATATATATATATATATATAATTGATCCCATCATGATCTCACTTATTAAACTACCCTCACTCAGTTTACATAAATGATATAACATAAGTAAGAAGTTATATCTTAACTTGAAGAAGAAAAATATCTGAACAAATACAAAAAATATACATTTAAATCATATTATTACCATTATATATCTCAAGCAGATATTCAATAAATTACATAAGAAGAAAGGATACATATTTAATTATTTTTATTATCCTTTAAAGTGTAACGTATAGTTCACATAATACCTTGCTTTTAAAAGCACGTTGTATGATGAATTTTTGAATAAATGTAAAAAAATTCAGATATACATTTTTATTTCTTAAAATATAATGCGAATTGAACTAGAAAAGTATATGTCGAAATCAAATTTAAATTTCTATGATTGTGTAATAACATACTGTTGGTCTGATAATGAATTATCCCAAACATTACTAAGAAGGGCAATGATTTGAACAGTGGCTAGTATTATACAATTGAAAACGTTTAACCCGCGTTGTGAAAAAGCATTGATTAAAGGATACCTGGTTCAATGAATTTTTTGTTCGAAGAATCACCAAACGACAGTATGTGATAAAAGAAAAAGAAATCAAATACTCAATGCAATTTATATCAAAAACTGTAAGTATATCATACAGTGATAAAAAAGAAATGAATAGGAATACAAACTGCAAATCCTGTAATTCCGGAAATAATAATTAATTAAGATTAAAACGGAAGCGTAGCCATACGCGTAGCCAAAAATAAAGAATGTTTAATAAAATTATATTTGTATTACTAGAATGTGATTCCATTTATTAAGAAAATATTCCTAAACACTTTTAATAAAGGGATCAAAATGAATTAAACCCTAATTTACTTTTATTTAAAATCATATTATTAAAGTATATTATAAAATTATCATTGCTTATTGAAAATTGATACAGTAAATTTTACAAAACCTTCTCTGAGTCGAAAGATACATTTAACAAACATAGCAATAATAGTTTATAACCTAAAATAGCTCACCACCATCTTGATCTCGGAGATGTGATCTTGCATTATAGAATTTGTTTTTCAAGAGTTACTGTTTGCGAATTATTCTTCTTGTGCAGGGTAAATGCCTCTTTTACACCTTCATCTTTTAAGAGAATTTTTGATCATCAAAATGTCCAAAGTCTCCAAAAGTTCGAGTCGAATATACTTCATGTAATTATTATAGGTCTTCGTTTTTAAGAACGTTCAAAAATCTGCCTACAGAACAACTTTCCTCTTGGTGGAATAAAAATATTTTGACCGTTACACTAATTTGTGGTGTAATCTCAACGATGTTTTTTGAAAGTTCCAGATTTAACTCAATGGTGTGTTGTATTAATAGGTGATGCACATATCCCTTTAAGACCAGGAGATTTTTTGGGGAAAATTTAAAGTTTGGGTGGTTTCCCCTTACCGATAGGACCGTATTTGATTGAAAAAAAAATATTTAAAAAAATATCCCATGTCAGGTTATGCCAAAGGACGACCCACACAATTGTGTGGGTTCGAGCTTAATGCAGCCGTTTTTGGGCTGTACCTACACAATTGTCTAGTTTGGGATTACGTGTGCAAATATCTAAAAATAAAAGTTTAATCGAAAAAAGTTGTTGTTTATTGAGATAATTTTCATTATCCCCAATGAAAATGTTTGAAACAATTTTTGTTTTTGGACAGACCACTATAATTTCATTTTCTAAGATGTGCTCAATGCTCGCACGCCTCTTAAGAGCCGTTGACAAATGGTATGCCATTCACTCCGTTTGGATTGTGCCTGATCCTTCAAATTTCTTTTTTTAGTTTTACCAGCACCGGTATTTGGTTGAAATACCGATCGAAGTACATAAAACTAGGTCTGAACCAGAGTAAGGATTACAGCAGCTCCTAAGCCCAGATCCTTGTGGACTAGGTCTGTACTTTCCCACTGGTAAACTACAAAATTTAAAACTATCCCAGGTGATACTGTTACAAAAGTGTGTGTTTTGTTTTTTATATACTGCTTTACTGAAGCACGTCCTAAAAAAAGAATCGTCTGCTCATCTATGGAAAAATTTCCCTGCTCTCTTGCTAAATTCAAGAAGACACTACGGAATCTGTCGAGCATTTGCTGAACTTTCCATAATTTATTATTTATTCCTTGTGGCTTACTTGTTGTGTTGACAAAATGGAATGAATTTATCAAACTGAAAAATCTGTCTCGTGATATGCATATAACTCATATAAAACTTATGAATCATATATGACATGTATAACCCAGAGCAGAAACATACCGTTCGTTACACGTGCATATTATATATCTAATACTATCAATTTCAAATAGAAATCATGAATAGTACAAACTTATTTAAAATTAATTCGATTTAAAAATGCAATTTATGAAAAGTAAATTGCTAAAAACATAAGTTTAAAAAAATAACTTAAAAAGAAAAATTGTATAGATTAGGAATTGTACCCATTTTGGAAACGGTAAAACCCCGACCCGCAAAATTGTGTGGGTTATTTGTTTTTCAACATTTGTAATGCCTAATTAAATTTATCAAAGACAAAATAAATTAAAATCATGAATAAAGTACATGAAAAGAAAAATTAAAATGAAGGAAACATTAAAAATCATATTTAAAAGAAATTACGACAATACATACTTTTTGTCTATTGCTGTCAAATGATATAGTCTTTTTAAAAGCAGAAAATCTAACCCTGTATTTTAGTTAGTGCCCCCTAGTGGTGTCTTATCAAAACATCTGAAGCCAATTAACTCGTATAAATGTGCAGATTTGGTTTTAAATCACAAAAACAGGAAATATTCATTCTCTTTTACTTTATTATCACCCCCACAATTGTGTGGGTCAGGGCTTAAAGGGTTAATCAGCTCACCGGATCATCGGATTCTATCTAGTCCGTGTAGTGACAGAAAGTAATAAATTTAGGCGAGAGATATTTTGGGCGGATAGCCTGTAAGATAAAATTGCGTAAGTTTTAAAAATATTATAATATGGTTAAAAAAATTGAAAATTTGGAAATAGCTTGAAATGAGTATTCTATGGAAAACACACTTGGTATATTAATAAAGAAAATTAAATAAAGTGTGGATTAAGTAAAAATAAGGAAGAAAGTTTTTGAAAGAATATTTTAATAACTGACATTCAAAGCAGACAACGTTTATACACAATTAAGATGAGATGACTTGAATTCTGACAAACGTAAACATTTGAAAATTCTAAATTATGTAGACGTGAAAAGTAAATAAGAGTTTTTCATTCTACTTAAGCAAATGTCATATAACTATTTTAATAACAAATATGAAAGCTGTCTATTTGTCTTTTTACAAATTCTCCTCATATATTCACATTTCACGCACATTTTCATTTTTGAAAACAGCCAAAATATACAAAGCTCAGAATGTCGTACAAAATAACTTTTGACAGAATAATTTTTCAGTTCAATAATTTTAAGTCGTAGTTTACTATAGTAAAATTAAACGGTGCATTAAAAAATGTCTTTGTGTAACTCTGACCATACTTTTACGTATTTTAGAATATGTAAGCATGGTTAGAGTGTAAAAATGTGTTTTTTAAAGAAAAGCAAATGTAGCAAAAATGTCTATTAGATATTTAAAAAAAATCTATAATGTAAAGCTTTCAATGAAAGCTATTTATATATTTACTTGTTGACTAAATCGACAAATCTACCCGCATAACTACCGTCAAAACGTGCCAGTACTTCATTCTCGCTACACAGGTAGAATTTTTGAAATATAATTGAAATATAGCGAAACCCCCTCAACTGGTTATGTGTCTTGGTTTCCATCACATTCCAGTCATGTTCGTCTTAATATTCATTCGCTCTACACCAACTCTTGAGTGACAACGTAAACCCTTGGATATATCTTCGCCTCGGTGAAACAGTAGGGCATCAAGTAATAATCGAAAATGAGATGTCTGATTTACTGTTATAAGAAAAATGAGTCTGAATCTAGTGGAACAGTAGGGAATTTTTTATAAAGACATCTGACATATAGTATTAAACATAACGACGCAAAAACAGTTATTCATAGCAGTAAGTCAGACATATCATTTTTTACTATTACTAGATGTCCCTACGGTTGCTCTGAGGCTGGGAATTGCAAATAATGAGTCATGTTCTCTTTCACTTACCTGAATAAAGTAACGCTTGAGCAGATTATTTTAGTCTCTGCAGAAGTTTTTGATGGCACTAGTATTGATAATCAATTAATCACGATTTTAATCACTATCTAAAACGTCGAAATGTATTGTTATGTGAGTGTATGGTATATACAATAAAATACATAATGGAATGCTTTAAGAAGCTCTTAGTATGATGCATTTTAAAATAAGTATTAAAAACTCTGATACTCTTTGTTATTTCTTAAAATATAATATATTTTAAAATGGAAAAATTTTAAATAATATGTCGAAATTAAATATAAGTTTTTATCATTACGTAATAACATACCTTTGAGCACTTTAAATTATGTATACTAGAAAGTAAATAAGAGTTCTTCATGCAACTTTAACGAATCTCATATAACTATTTTAAGAACAAATATGAAAATTGTCTCTTTGTCTTTTTACAAATTATCCTCATATATTCTTTTGAATAGCATTTATTTCATGCACATTTTTTTTCTTTTGGAGAATAGCCAAAATATTTATACGCTCAGAATATCATACAAAAAGGCCTTTGGAAGAATAATTTTCCAGTTTAATAATACTAACTCACAATTGTAAACGTTTATACAATTTAAAGTGTGCTGGAATTTGTTTTCTCTTTATACAGTGTACTTTTTTTAACTTTAAGGAAACATATAATTATTTTTTGAAAATGTTCTTAGGAAGCTTATTTAAAATCATATATTAAATTATCCGTTATTTATTTTAAAACTTAAGTAACAAGATATATATTAAATGTATGCATATTTCTCCAAAAATTAAATGAATATTTCTATAAGATATTCTTTGTGCACAATGCATGCAATTTTTAAAGCGAAAGAATGAACTGTAATACGACGCATTTCTTAAGATTAAGTAACTACATTGTCGAACTTAAAGAAAGCTTTTATACACTATTACATAAAATGAACATTATTTTTTTTAACTATATAAAAAAAAAAACTGTTAACACTAGAACCGCCGGAAATTTTACTCAAGTATTATAAAAATATTTTACACCCGAATGTTTATTAAAAATTATCTAACATATATATTTAACTTATTTTTCCATGGTACATATTTAAGTTATTTTAGAAATGAATTTCTGGTTCGAATCGAAGTATTTTTACTTGGTACTAGTCCAAATGACCGCTATGGCTGTTTTAGTGTTAATTACTTAGCATAATTAAACCACACGAATGCCTGCAAATGTATGCTCTTTAAAGTGAGTTATATTTTTCTCACTTTTAATGAACTAATCTTTATAATAAGAACCGTAATATTTCCAAGTAGTTTTATTTAAACCTTTTATTGAATGACCACCTTTAATAATTGATATCAAATTTTAAATATTTAAATGTAAAAAATGTAATTTTTAAATAAATATTTAGAAATTGGTTGACAAATAACAATAATTGTGCAGTTGTTCTCAAAGTGATAAGAAATAATGTAAATGACACAAAAAGACACAAAAATGACACAAAAAATTCAGCAAAACGTCAGTTAAGAATGTGAGCCCGTGTTGACAATTATCACGTCTAAGTATCCAACTTTAAACATGTTTAAACTTATGTTTTATATATGTTATACATTCGATGCAATAACACAGAAAAAATTCGATAATTGTAAAAGATGCGTAAAAAACTTTACTTCATTAATTCCACGAACGTATATAATTAGACAAACGTGAATCTAGAGTATATAGTACATTTAAAATGTTTTTTTTTTTTTTTTTTTTTTTTTAAGAACTGATGAATTTTTACCAAAATTTTGGAATAACTTCGTTTTAGTAATAAAAATGATGAACCTTAGACACTCCCCCAATAAACAAAATATTTTACTGTGTTTTGGGGGGTAAAAGGGGGGCATTTTTTAACCCAGGATTTTTTTCCCTTTTCCGTTCATTTTTAAATAGGTCGTGCTTGGCTATTGTTTGTTATGTATGCATTAATTCTAAATAGAATGACACCATCTGCAATTCGACACCATAATTTATTACAAAGTAAACACAGGTTTTATGATTACAAAGACGAAAATTATGCTTTAAGCAAATAAAATGGATTTTTACATTAACAACTGATAGCCATTCACGAAGAACATCATTTTGGTAATAGAAATGAAGATCCCATAAGTCCTCCAAAATAAAGCTGCTCTACAGTGCTTTTTAGGTTTTGGGCAAAATTGACGAATTTTATTCGTGGGGAAAGAATTGAACTTTTAAAATTATGTCAAGTGGGTTTTCGTTTGTAAAGTATTTTTTAATTCTTAACGAAATGACATCATTCGCATGTCGATACGATTATTCTTTTTAATGATATGGTTCATTTTATGAATACAAATGCGAAAGTTATACTTTATTATTCAGCACATCTTTGTCACTTTTTTTGCGTTCAAAAAATGGTCTTTGTATCATATAAAATAACCTCATACATATTAAATCTTCACAAAATATTAATAATCAAAATCCGGAGCATCTGAGCATTCTTAAACTGCATTAAAACTGTCAAAATCAAAGTATTCATAATATTATATTGATAAAACCATTCATAACTTTGTATTCATAAAACGTGCCTAAATTTGCAACGAATAATCGTATCGACTTGGTGTCATTCGATTCAGAATTGAAAAAAATATATATATAATAAACGGCACTTTACTGGACACAAAGTTGAATTCTACCACCCCCAGTTAAAGTACCCCTTTCTCTTGCCCCAAAACAAAACACATTAAAATAACATATTTTTAGTGACTCAAAGGATTTTCATTTCAAGTGCCTAAAAGAAGTTCATATCAAATTTCTGGTAATGACCATCAGTTGTTACTGTAAAAATATATTTTATATAAATAAAAAGTACATAATGAATGTTACCTTACTTGACCTTCTTAAATATATATATGTATATATATATATATATATATGTACATTTCCCCCCTTCCTAATGTAACCTATTTAATGATCTAAGTAATTCAATGATATCCTGATTCAAATCTTGAGTAAAGATTCCAGGTTACCATAGTGATTACGTTCTATTTAAGATGGAGTCCTATGACTTTCGTATTACTGAATTTAATATATATACTTGAAATAAATTTTGTATTAAATTAAGTTAAACAATTAAATTATTGCATTTTTCTAGAAGAGTAAAACAGGTATTTCACCAAGATCTGAAAATTTATGAATCTACGTATAGTATAAACGTACCTCATTTGCCACGTTTGATGGATATTTCCGAAATATTTATATTCATTATAAGTACGCTCAGAATTTTAGAAAAAATATCCTTGAAAATATACATAGCATAGTCTTACATTTTACAAAGAATGCTATTCTGTAAGATTTCAAAACCTTTCTTGTACAACACTCAAGTACAATCTTAGGTAAATGATTCTAATTTGTAATTATTCAGTAAAAAATGGCGAGTCTTGTTAGACTTTAAACTTTGAAATATGTTTAAATTATTCTGAGTTATAAACCAACAAACTGAAGTGTCTAATGTGAGATAAAATTCGTGGCTGTGGCAACGCTATTATTTCATATAACTTGAGACATCAATCAAAAAGAAAAAACAAAATTGTCCTCAATTGTCTTTTCGTTTTAATATGTAATATATGTTTTCTTCTGTTTTCTTTTTCAAACTTAATCGTAAATTCTTCTACGTCAGTTACCGATTTGTAAATAGCTAATATGAAATGCTTGCTATTTGTAATATTTAATACTACCGCATTTCCTGTTAAAATAGTGCTGTCTTCAACATAAGAAATGCAGAGTATCAGAAACTCTTAGATATGAGGACATTTATAATTTTATAGTTGTTGATAGGCATTTAAGATATTCTTACTGTGGTAAAAGTCACATGAAAATGTAGCAAATGCATGGTTGGTGAGGCAGATTTATCTGCAACATATCAATTTCACCACCGTTTCTCAAAATCTACATTAAACAAGTTAATTCATTATAGTAATTCTTTTTCCTAAAACAATTCATACTTCTACATTCATTTAGTTTTTTTTTTCTTTTCCTTTCACAAGGAACTTTTCTCAACACATATAAAGATGTATGGTTTCAGATATTTTGTTTCACTTATTCAAAATTCTCATTCTCGATTATTTATTTATTTATTTCCCTCCCTAACGGTTTTTAGTTTCAGCAATCGTGCGCAGTTATAATTCGAACAGCTGCACTTTCCGTTAACCGTTCATTTTTCTTTAACGTATTTCATTTGCGCTATAAATAAACTACTCTCATTTCCTATTAGAACTTGACGGGTAAAAAAAAATGAAATAAAGAAAAGATGTATTTATTGGAATTGCAGTTATAAATTATATCTTCAATTATCATTATGCTTTCTACACTTCACATACATTGATTAAAGATTATTCAATAACATTTAACTGCAATCTGTTTTTTTAATGTAAACATAATCGAGACTTGTTGTCGCTCTTAGTCTTCAAACATGTAGAGTTGCTTCACATGCTGTGGCTGCGCCGAAAGGCGTGGCTGCTACGTAACTTGTCTGCGAATCCTGTCGCCAATGCTTTGTCTTTGTAATATAGGCGTCAAAATCTTGATTAGTTGGCGATAATACAATATGCCAAGACATATGAGTTCAGTACGCATTATGTTTGTGTTCGCCCCTGACCGCCTGACTTTAAGGTCCGTTAAAGGACCGCTGTTGTTTTCCTTTTTTTCTGTGACGATGCGTAGCACTGATGAAACGAATTTGTTTATACACATCGAGATACTTAATGTGTCCTTCTGTGTTGCTTCATATCCGAAGCTCCCTTTTTATGAGATGTCTTCCTTTGTTTTTGAACCTAAATAAATAAGTGATTGTACTGTCATCGATATGTTGGAGTTTTTTAATCATCTTTTCAGCGAACCCGAGAACCACGATCTGATGTGATACCCACGAGAGTTGGGTTACATGAAATATGTTTCTAACAATTCCACATCAAATGAAATTTTCTTTGTATAATATCAATATTTTCTTATTTTAATTTTTTTGTACTAAAGACGTATCTTAAATTGTATTTTTTAAAATTAATACCCCTTTTTGAATCAATTTTAAAAAGAAATGATTCGCTGTAAAAGCCTTACTAGCGCCTCGCGTCAGACATCATGTGACAATACTTATTATGTCTCTGCACTTCTACCTCTTTAAATATACTTTGATTAAAATAATAATAATATTATTAAAACTTATTTGATAATATTTCAGCGAAATGAAACTTTAAATAATAAAAGACCCTTTAATGTAAAATATTAAGCACAGTTCATCGTATTTAAATATGTATTTAATTTAGTAATAGAAATGAATGTAATTGTTATTATTATCAAAATTAACTTTAATTAAAATAACCCCTGCATAACAATTTAAAAGAAAAAAGGTAGAAAAAATTCTTAAATAGAATATTTACGTATGGATTTTATTTTTTAAATAAAAATAAATATTAAATTGTTACTGACATCAAAATTTACCCATATTAAAAATATTAAATTTATCATGAAAAATATAATGCAATCAATAAAATTTTATTAAATACAAAGGTTGAAAATAAAACTCAAAAGATTATTTTGCAGACAAAAAATTAAATATAAAAAAATCCTGAAATAAATTATTTTATCCGACAAAGCATTAAAAAAAAATATCGAAAAAATGTTTGAAATAAAGAGAAGATGGGGGATTCCAACTCATGTTGTCTAGATTCAAATCCATTCAACTACCAAGCACATTCAGTAACAAAACATTAAAATGAGTAGGCAAATCTGTGATCTTGAGGCATAAATCTAAGTTTGGCCACATGATATCTGCCGCGAGACACTAGAAAAAAACCTGTAACCACTCGTGCCTACTATCCCAAAATTGGAATGTTTTATTTTATTACATAAATCATTCTTTTTTAATAAAAGAACTGAACAATCAATCTTTTTTACTTTTTTTTTACTATTTTCCTTATTTATTTTTCGCCATTTTCTAACTTCTACAGAAAATTTGAAGCGGAAAAAAACAGGTACTAATGGGTTAACAGGAAAATTCAAAATTATCCCGTTACATTACGTTCTATGGAGAAACACGTTCGGAGTCTATTTTATCGATGTTACTATATTTCAAGAAGAATTAAATTAATATACATTTCTGAGGTGCACTTAAAACAGGATTTTTTAGTTTGTGGAAAGCAAAGCATTTATAATTCATTTACGGAATCGTAAAAATTATTTGTTTATAATGCTGCATGAGAAAATTTCTTTACATCTATATTACTGATTTAATTATTTTAATCATAATGAACATCATGAACTTTATTTCAAAGATAATGAAATGTACATACAGTGGGTGATCGAGTAACGAACTTAATCTGTTCCAAAACAGTGTTCGCTAACCGAATTGTTCGTTAACCGATCATAGATTTTGCATTGATTTGTATGGGAATTCAAATATTTCGTTCTTTAAAGCTAAATAATGTATAATATAAATCTGCGCTTTATAATAGGGTTAATATATGTTTTTATTTAATGTTGACAGATCGTATTTTGATATCTTTGTCTGTGTCACGGCGTATTAAAATAAATAAATAAATGACATTCACTTTGTAAAAACTTTTGGCATTACATTCATTCACCGGCATTAAATCCTATCAATTTGTCACTCAGACCTTTCAACAACTCCTTAGCTCTCTAAAAGATTGTGTTTACTGCAGGGTTCAAGTGAAGCCTAGAGCCTGTTAATAATTTGTGAACTAAATTTCAGTTAAAGCAATCATTTTGCAATTAAAATTATTTCTTTAAAAAGGAACAAAAATATAAAAAATAAGGTTTCTAATCTGTTCATTTTACTTTGGAGGCCCTAAAATATAGCGCCCGAACCCCCGGTAGTCCATGAATTAATTAAGTCATACGTATACAACAGTTAAAATGTTTTCTAACAAGGACACCACCAAACATATAAGTTACAGAAAAAGTAGGCCGTATAAGAAATTAATTTATTTTCCTTTTATACCTATTCACCCTATGTAAAATTTATTCCATATTAAAAACATACAGTTAATTAGAATATATCACCTAATCAATAAAATATTTGTATTATCCAGGGTTTAAGGTATAATCAACATAACCATAATTTTGTATCATGTGGTATACTTATTACGTATATCGATAGGCTAAAATTCTTTCTTAAACAATATATCCAACATTGTGCAATCGCATAAAAAATATTCATCAACTTTATTAGATATGAATCTATAAAAACAAGATAAAGTGTTTTTGTAAGATAATACTACGATATGTATAAAATGCATATATAGTTAATACTTTGTGGGGAATATAACAAAGTTTATAAATAGTCAAGGAAATAATAACAGCGTTCGACGAAATCTGAATTTGAAAGCTATTAAGAAATGAAAATTGCGTAGTGTTTTAAAACTATTTTAATTGTATTTGAAGTATTTTATGTGAGCAAGTAGACTTTTAAAAAATAATATTTGTTCAAATCCTTTAACGTGAGGAGGGAAGAAACAAAGACAGCTTTAAATGTAAAACTCGTCTGTAAAAAGTTTGATGACATTCAATTATAAATAACGCAGTTCTTGATCACCATTGAAAAACAGGAAATTGTAACTCTCAAGGAACTACCAGAATTCATACTAAATACGATTTTTTAAATTGTGAATTTAATTATAAAGAATTATGAGTTTAAACATATCTCAGTAGACTAATCTAATTAAACTTATTAACAAATTAAGCACACGTTTTGAATTAAACATATTTTTTGTTTTAAATGAAGTTTTGAACGTATTGCAAGTATTCGAGATAGAGTTTAAAAGCAAACCGATAAATAATATAGAAAGTATTTTGTGATATAGGAATG
Organism: Maratus speciosus; assembly: GCA_963932465.1. Lineage (NCBI taxonomy): Eukaryota > Metazoa > Arthropoda > Arachnida > Araneae > Salticidae > Maratus > Maratus speciosus. Next base: position 187,371,200 of record OZ010800.1, read on the forward strand.
TAGCAATAATAGCGTTACATATTAAATAGAGTTTTCAAAGGACATTATCGGATTTTTTTTTATCTGTCCGCTTACATTAAAATATTCGTTTTTAATTTAAGACAATTCAAAGTGTGATAATGTTGGTGAATGAATTTAATCATACAAAATTATAAATTATGTAACTTCCCAGACTAATCGGAGATTAATCGTGCTTTAATAAAGTGCTCATTTTGTTTTTAATATTGCAAATTATAGTTTAATAGTCATTCGCATTAATGATTTTTCGAAAGATTATTTTATTCATAAAATAGTTGTAAAATCTTAATATTGTTTACATTTATTTCGTCTTTGTTTTGTTTGTTCATTTAAAAAGGTTTTTGAAGCTTTTTTTCTAGTTTTTTTTTTTTTTTTTTTATTTGTTGTAAGAATTAAAAGCAAATATTGAAATTAATTTTTTAGCGAATAATAATTAAACATTTCTTTTATACTGTTTATTATAGTTTAAAAATTTAAAAATAAATAGTTCGTGAATATCAAATAACTGACAAAACACCATTAAAAAAGTTTTGTTTGATCCCATTGGAATGAAATGGCGAAAATTTGAATTAATTATGTTTTATTCAAGTTGTAAAATTTCTTTTTAACACTTCTATTTCAAAATAAATTAATCTAGTCTATTGTCATAGTAAACTTTGCTATGTATCGAGAAAGACAAATATTTAAAAGAATACAACTTAAATGGAATGTAAATACAATAATTTTTTTTTTTTTTTTACGAGTTAACTTTAAAATTTTCACATGTTGAAAAATAGTATTTAAAAGTAGATTAAGAAGCGGTGAAAGAATAATTAAAAATACTTATTTATTTTAAATTAATATAGAATTTTCAAGTATACTTTGAATTTTTTGTTTAATGTTAAAACGGGACATATTTATTTCCTTGGACATATTATGTAGAATTATTAAACTGAGGAAATTTAAAAATGATTTGAATCATTTTCGAGAATTCCTCGATTTAAAACATTTTAATATATGTGAAGAAAAAACTACGCGCTTTTCGTATGTTAAGAATCATTGTATTATATTAAAGAAATAAGCAAATGTAACAAGAGATTTAGCAAACCTAAATGGTAGCCCCACAATAGCTAAACTATTTTTTTTTTTAATGCATTTGTTTTAAGTCTCCGTCTTTATTGTAATGGGTACTTATTTTAATATCATTTAATGTTTTGCATTTTCAACATCATTAACCAATGCAGAAAATTATTTTCTGATATTTACAGTTTCACGTAAAACAGAGGGATACAGGGATGGGCACCAGGGAAACCTAGCAGGTGCTTTAGAGTTTTAGTGCAGTACCTGGGGGAAGAGACACGCAAATTTTTAAGCAATGTATTAAAAATCCCAAAACTACATGCTAAAAGTACGCTAACAATCTGATATTTCAGGCTTATTGAGCTATAGATCGAACATACCAGCTTAAAATATGTGTCGTTACGAGAAGTGCCGCGGACATTCACATGGTTCGTAGAGAATTAGTTTGAAGTCTGATTTTTGAAATTACCATTGATAAAGCCGAACTTAAATTCGATAAAACAGGAATGTGGGTGGACGTATGTTATCATATCATCCAGTACTAATTTCTTTAACTGTATTAATTGAATTTTTACTAAACGTCTGGCATGCCATGTATATTAAATATTTCCAATTATATCGCTTTAGAGCTTTTTTCCACTTTTTAAAGCACACACTGAAACCATATGAAATGAAGTTGCGATCATGAAAAACGCCATAAACGCAGCTCTATCTTCCAATTCCAATGTTTAATGTGTAATTAACCAATACTTCTTTTTATAAAAACCAATATTAAATAATTCGACATAAAACTAAATTATATTTTAAGTCACATTTCTCCAGCTATACAGAAGTAATTTTCCTTTAACACAACATATATGAGTATATTGTTTTGCCAATACTTATAAAATCGCCCATAAGAAAATACTTTTATATATATGCAAGGTTTTTTAGCAATTACCTGAAACTTTTCTTCCACATTGACATTGGCATTAACATACAATAGGTATTTTAACTATGTGTGACAAATCAAATGTTTTTTTCTTGTTCTAGTAGATTTCTCGAAATAATATTGATATTTATATTTAAGTCACATTTCAATATTTATGCACAATGAGTTTTTAATAAACTCACACACCCACATAGACATGTATATTTTCTAGAGTCATGTAACTTCTAACAGAAATTTAAATTTTAAAGAAAATGTCTCAAAACATTGTTGTACATCGGTATTAAACAGTAAATATCCCTTTGAATAGTATATTACAAATCTAGAAAAAATAACAATTATTTTTCTTCCTGTTATCACATATTCGATGTTCTGTTTATTTATATTTTAAGTAAATTTTAGCAATTATACGCATGGAGATTTCAAAAAATGCACATATCTCATATGGGTAAGTAACATCGAATTATATGTATATGTAAGTTAGTAGATTATCTAATTATTTTTAATTTTCTTGAACATTGGCTTTAAAGTGTAAATATATCTTTTAACTGTATGTTCCGAATCAACATTTTTATCATGTTGTGATCTCATATCCGATATATAATTGGAATAGCTTTTAACTTTGATATTACCGAATTGAACAGTATAATATTTTTAAATTATACAAGTCTCCTTTTGTCAATTCTGTCATTTGTACGTTGTTTGACTGAAAACATATCTACACTATATAGCCATTAATTAGCGGACACTTTCAATTTAGACATTTTATCGAATATTTAAGGATATACTTGTCGGATTTTTCTGAACTTCAAGATTATGAAGAATAAGCTTGGCTTCATATTTATCTACGGAGATTTTTCCAGAAGGACAGTTCGGGGGACAACAAAAAATCAAAGAAAATAATATTTGGGATCATCCTGTAAAATAAAATGAACGAAATGATCTATCACTATAGATCACGAATATGTGGATATTGCACAATATGTTTATACATTTGCGTAAAAATAGCACGAATATTCATGGAGATATATAGATTTTCTTTTTTTAAGTTTAAAAAAACCCTCTTGAATATTTTTTTTTATATCATTTTTACCAAATTCAACGCCAATTTCAGAAAATTTGACAAAATTTAGTAGAAATAATATAGTGTAATTGGAATGTAAATATATTAAATATTCGATAAAATATGAGCAATTGCTTGCAATATTTTTTATCTGCGCATACGCGCACAATAACAGATATTTTTTTCATGATTTAATGGTCAGCATTTTGGAGCAACTCATCAAAAAAGGGGCAGTCAAATATCAGTAAAATTCGGAAGGGATTTTCAACATTTTTTTTATTTTTTTAACTTGCTTATAGCAAGTTATTATTTAATGTATGTCAACGTAATAATGTATTTTATGCTTGCCAATGAGTAGATGCAGAAAAAAATGCTTAGATTTTTATATTTCTTTTTTTCTTGGAATAGGCTCGTTCTGGTAGTTTTCCAAGAACTAAAGCATCAATAAAAATTAAAATCGACAATTTATGGAAAACCCCTTATCATTTAGCTTTTTTTAGAGAACAACTAACAATTAGCTCTCTCTATCGGCGATATCTTTCAAAAATTTCACGATATTTCAATTGCTTTTTTATGAGTTCCTCCATAGAGTTGACTATTACATCATGAAAAATATATATATATATATATGTTATCGTGTGCGTAAGCGCAGATTAAAAAATATTCATACAATTGCTCATATATCCTGAAATGCGTAATATATTTACATTCCAATTGCACTATATTATGTCTATTAAATTTAGTCCTTTTTTTTTTCAACTGGCTTTAAATTTCGTAAAAATCCTTTCATGATACAAACAAATACACAGATGAGTACACATATTGCACAATATCTACATATGCGTAAGCTGTAAAAATACATCATTTCGTGCATATAATTTTACAGGGTAATCCCAATTATTTTTATTTTTATTTAAATTTTTGTTGTTTAAAATTGAAAGTGTCCGGGGATTAATGGCTATACAGTGTATATTAGATTGCTAATAATCAAAATAGCAGCTAGTTTTTTTTTTTTTTTTAAGAATATTGTTGTATGAAAATAAATTATCTAAACTGTCTATGATCTAAGAAGGAATTTTAGATCAATAGAGTACATTTAAAATTTTACTATGAAATACTTAAAGAGTTTTCGTGGATATAAAACTCAAGATTTCCCTTTTATTACTTAATCAGATTTTTATTACACCTACTGTAACAGAAATAATGTTAAAAAGAGTTTTAAGCTTCTAAAATCAATATTTTTACGTTATATATTTCATTTATTTTTATTTTATTAAGAAATGCAACATTTAATGCTTTTTATACTTAATTATAGATGAAAAAGATTGAGTTAAAAATTAATTTGCTGTGAAATCTTTGTAACATTGTATTGATACTTATTACTGTTAGAACGGAATGGAAGTACGTTATTAAATTTATTTTCCCCTTGTTAAAATTAAAAGCGTCATTTATTCAATGATCTTTACGGTAAAGATTACGTAATCCGTGTTTCGCAACCCTTCCGTCAGTGTGAGAAAAAATTTATTGAATCAATTTACATTAAACTCATAGGAAAACTTATACATCTTGCTATATATTTTCTAACACAAAAATGAATTCAACATAAATTTAAGTTTTGTCAATTTGCCCCGAGATTATTATTTTCATGTTGTATACAATAAATACAATGTAAGCGAATAATTGTTCAACAATTTAAATATATCGAGTATTGATACTCTATATATTCACTCGATTTCACTCGATAAAATGTAAAATTATTCATTATTATTGTTAGTATTATTTATGAAGATGACAGCAATCGAACAATTAAAATGTTATTTAACCCTTTAAAATGAATAGTTTGCGTTAAAAAATATTAAACTATATGCTTTTGGAACGTCCTTTATTATGTTCTTTATATCAGTACTCTGTAAAAAAATACGAATATTTCTTAATTTACGAACATATACAATAAATACGAATGCTCAATGAATATAACAAACAATGATATACCATAATAATGACAAATAACAATGAATATAACGACCTCATTCGAGTCTTCCAAGATTCCTAACAGTGTTCCTTTATCTTTTGAAATCGCAGAAAAGAATTTATTTTCAAAATTTAAAGAAGAATTTATAAAAATAAACTTTATATAAGTTGCTCTTAATTTTCGAAGACTCTTCGTAGTACCTTTTACAATGAATTAATTAGATCCCTGTAACCGGAAAATCGGTTTTTCGGGTTCTATCCACTCTCAAGAAAACATTTTCGGCTGCATAACTTAATTTGTGCATGCAATTGTAACGAAATATCGTTCATTTTTATATTAAGGTTAATTCTGTTAATTTTATATGTTTGTCTGTAAACATGTTTGCTTAATATATAGATATTTACCTGATATTTTTGGTATCCGAAAAAAAATATATATACCGATTTGGGAAAATTGATTGTTTCACTGTAAGAGTCTCAGAAACTTTTCCGAAAATGACGGGTAACTAATAAAATTTTCTTTATGTAAATTCTTCTTTAAATTTCCAAAATAAATAGTTTTTGGAGGTTTTTAAAGGTAAAAAAAAAAGCTTTTCGAAATCTTCGGTGACTCAGAAGAGGTCATTATATATTCTTCTTCATGATTACAGTACATTTTTGTAGATTAAGAAACATCTGTCTTTTTTTGCAGCTTAGGTAATCACGAAGAATATAATAATTCTTGTAGCAAATATTAAAATATAATGAACATAGTCAGCTGCAACAAAAATAATACTTGAAAAATTTATTTTAATAAATATTAAATAAAATAAATATTTTTGTTATGTTATTTATGTATTTATTTAATAATATATGTTAAAAATAAATAAATAAATAAATGATTTTCAAAAAATTAAATATTTGTTTAAGTTTTTTATTTTTTTTTTGTGTTTTATTTTTAAATTTTGGCAGTTTTTAAAATCTATTATCTGTTATCTGTAATACAGAAGTCACGAAAAACCAGAAAAAACAAATGCAATTTGATCAAATTGGTTTAATAAAAAAAGATTTTAAAACTTTAACTGAATTTTTTTCATAATGTATTTCAACATCTAACGATATATTTAAAGTTTATGGATTCTAAATACATTTACACAAGACAGTATATGGGTCATTCTCCAAAAAGTATACTATTCCAGTACATATCAGTACATATGAGTAAATGGAAACCATTTAAATTTTTTTAATGGTAATAATTAAATTTTTTTAATAAGTTTTTTCTGTCGGATGTTTAGATTTTAAACCTCAATTTCAACCTAAAAATGATGTCAGTTTCCGTATTCGTTATGAACGCATCTTTTCTAAATTGTTGCAAATTTCATTTATCGGGATCTTTTAAAATATTAAGTTTATGAATTCTCTAAATCTTAGTTCAGCAACCATTATAGTTATGTGAAATGAATCGAACTATATGAGTATGATTATCAATGATTTATGACACATGATTAACACAATGTAATGTCACGTTTGATTATTATCATACATTACAGTATTTACACAGTAGAACATATTTTAAGCTATCATAATTTTGGCAACTAATAGATATGATTCCACATTCAAAACTTCCAATATGTGTCACTTATCGTTTCAAATATGTATGGTCATACTTAATTGTGTTATTTCATTTTAAAATTGCACAAAGTATTCTATTCGAAAATCGTTAAGAAATTTATAAATAAATATTTGATGAAACAATTTAATTAAAGAAGATTTTTTTTATAATATTATTTTTAATATTTTGCAGTTCGTAACTATAAACATGTTAATTTATACTGTAAGTATAAAACTTCAAGGATATGTTTAGAAAATTAAAGAATACAAACGAACACATTTATTAACACTCCGGAAAAGCATAAAAAACAATCCAGTTAAGTAAATTTCTAAAATGTATAACTTAAACAATATAGAGCAAGTTCTAATGCAACGTATTTTTATAAAGATTTACTTAGTATTTTTTTTTTTTTTTTTTTTTTTTTTTTTTATCTAGAACACAAAGTAAAAAAATTATATTTTAGTTGATAGATTGTACTTTCCATCAAATGACCGCTATGTTGCAGGTAATCTGACTACAGAAAAATGAGCTGTTTATTCTTTTTAGTTTGCTTTGGGTTATAAATTCCCAATTCCGGTAACACAAACATTAATTACTTAGTCTTCTGCAACAAACAAATACTAATTGTTGATATTGATTTCGTTTAAATTCTGGCTTATTATATATCTATATCTGTCTATTTATCTATCTATCTATCTATCTATCTATATATATATATATATATTTCATTACTACTTTAAAAAGGCGAAAAAAAACACCATAACTCTGAAAAGAAGGTGTATATCAGCAATATTTAACGATAAAAATCTCAAAAACTTTCAAGAATACATATAAAAAACAACACACAGGCAAAAAACAGTCTGTTCTTCATCAGTGGGAGGACAGACAGACCTAACTCCACCCCCACTGTTAAAAGCTTTCAAGTTTCTGAACACATGCTCATCCTGCACTCAATACAGAAAAAAAAAAGAAAAAACTATTGTAATTTTAGAAACAAAACTCGAAAAGGCTAAAATAAACCAAATTTATTAAAAATTTATTAACCAAATTTATTAACCAAAATAATTAATCAATTAATTCGTTTTAAAGAAATTTGTGGCACAGATAGTATTTTTTATAACCAGATTTTTAAGTTCTTAGCTAATCTTTTTTACAATAATAATTATCCTATAAATTTTTTGAAGTATTATTTAAAGATAGTTTTAAAAAAAAGAGTGGCAGCATTGTGGTTTGGTGGGGTGAGCAACTTATGGTAGCATCCTTCCAGAACATGAAACGTGTATTCTAAAGTCTTGTTTAAAGAACGAATATATGCAGATGTTTTGAATCAAAGGAAGTATGCAGATATAGATTTCTAGATTTTGACACTGGACTCGGAAGAAAAATTAACAGTTCGATATTATTGACAGGTGAACGACTGTGTACAGATACTACTATCTTCATGTTTTTGAAATTTTTCTTGTACGTTTGGGAGGGTGCACGTTCTTCTGCATTCATACATGTTAATTTCTTTTGTTTATATTTAAATTGCAGTAATTTTAAAGACCATTTTATTAAAGATTTTTGTTTTTGTATTTTAAATTATGCTTTGTTTAGATTACTTTTTACTTTAAATTTGGTTTATTTTAGCCTTATGATTTTTTTTTTTTTATATTGAATATGTAATATTTATCTCATAACGCCGTTAAAAAACAGAAAGAAAAACGGTAGAGAACACTGCATTTTAAAAATGGTCTTAAGCCAGAATTTAATATATTTGCTGAAATTACTATTTGAAAACAGTGGTATCAACACTTATGAAATTTTTATATTATATACGTATAATTTATGCTGTATTTTTAAAAATCTGACACCGTTCTGAACAATGCTTTAAAAAGTATATGTTGTTTCGTTTTCCTAATTTTAACGAATGCCGTCAATATTGCGAAGAAGAATATCTCGCAAAAGAAGCAAAAATCGATTTTTTCATACATCGAAAAGTTTTGGTCCGATATTTTTTTTTTTTTTTTTTTTTTTTTTTTTTTTTTTTTTTTTTTTTTTACATTTAGATTTTATGAATCAGCGTATGAAATAACATCCGGATGCGAAAGAACTAAATTTGTAAAGTCAATAGTTAAAAATTGTACTCTATTATCAAACCCTAATATAAAAATATCTCTTTTTCTTTCTCTGTCACGAGGCGTGCTGTGTAAAAAATGAATTCTGGAATCAATTACCAAAAAATTAATTATATACGCTTCCGATTGTAGAAATTAAAAATTGAAGACAAATTCTGAAAAAAAAAAAAAAAGTCGGATGGCGTAAAATTTGTATCTAAAAAATCGATAAAAAAAAAAAAAAAAAAAAAAAAAAAAAAAAAAAAAAAAAAAAATTGGTTTTCTATAAAAATTCTGTGTTTGTTTCTGACCACAAGACGCACCTGTTTTATATTCTTTTGTTTACCACAGAAAATTCAGTACTATCAGACATCTGTCGCCTTCATAAATAAAAGAATAATAATAAATAACTTTTTTCTTGATTTTTAACGAATTTTCAAGTTTTTATGGTACGATCGAGATAATTTTTAGAATTTCTGAAACAGGATTTTTTTGGCTTGTCTTGTGGTACTAATTTCGAATTTTTGGGATGCGTAGAAAAAAGTAATCGTTAAGGGTTAACCCTTAACCGGAAACGTGAAAATCCAGTGCACAAACTGGAACACTTAATAATTTACCAAATAGTGAAATTAAACATTTAATCTTTAACAGTAATGCATTAACAGGTCCAATTTTTTAATATAACAGAATAAAAAAAGTTTTGTATGTCTGAGAGAGAAAATATTAAGGGTAGATATGTAGACGCAACCATCTCACAGGTGTACGTTTTCGGTTAAGGGTCAAAGAAATCGCCAGACCTTCTCTGCCATTAAAATGACACCTGTTTTTAATCCGTGGAAGAAATCGTTTTTACAATTTGATAAAAAAAAAAAAAATCCATGTTTTTGTTGAATTATGAATACCTTTCCGAACTTGTAATTGGTTAAAAACACCAATTACAAGTTCGGAAAGGTATTCATAATTCAACAAAAACATGGATTTTTTTTATCAAATTGTAAAAACGAATACTAAACGAATTGTAAAAACGAAAAATTAATACTAATAATGTCCGTTAATTACGACTTTTTCAAAATTTTATGATTTGTAGTTGGATGTTAGGTGTTCATCTATAGGTATGCAAATTTTCAAGTCTCCAACATACACAGCAGGGTGGTCACAAGCAACATGGGGAAATTTTTTTTAACGTTTTCTTCGGGGGGACCCTCCTAAAAGTTGTCAATTAGTTAGAAAATGAGATTGGCAAAGTTTCAGCTCAAATAAATAATATTAACCCGTGCCTCATCGAGGTTGAATTCTTGAAAATTTGCAATTTTTGGCAAAAAAATGTCGTTTTCCTTTCCTTGCGTGAAAAATATTTGTCTTAGAAACCTGATTCTTGTTTTATTTCATAGAAACTGTTGTTGCCTTGAACTTTTACTCTCATGAAAACTTATATTTAATGAACATTTAGTATTTTTCAGGACATCTAGTGAACCATACCCTCAAACTCTGCATTTTTGTAACATAGGTAAAAAATGACAAATTAAAAATTTTATTACTTTTGATAATTTTTTGTATCATTTTTATTAATAGGCAAAAATAAGTGAACAATTTTTGTAACTATAAAAATATTTCACGAATTATAATTGATTATTAGTTCTGTGTCTAGTAAGAAAGAGCTTCTCTATTTGTGGTGCAGTTGAACCTCTGAATTTCTCTTTTTATTACAAGGCTGTTTTTGTTATCTGTTATGGTTATCTAATTTTATAATTGACGAAACATTCCGTAAAACCCCTCCCCCCTCTTGATATGATGGCAGAAATGTAAGATTTTTTAAATTGGCCACATGTCTCATCAAATCATCGACAGTAAGCAGCTAAGTAATTGTCAAGTTTTATGTATTTTATTTTATAATATTCGCAAAATGAACTGAACGCCAGAGAAGCTGCTAGACTTAGAATACATCCACCAGCCATCGACTCTGCAAATAACTGTTTCGTAAACAAAAAACTGAGCTTATCAAAAACAGATTTTAAAATTTCCATTTAGAGAGAACTGTGGAAAACTGCTTCACCATTTTTTGAATAAAGAAAATGTAGAGTGGATACAAGTTTTAATTAGTTGTGGGGATGAAGAACAGTTACTACTAGTTCAACTTGAAAATAGTATCGAAATAATTCAGGCGAAAGCTGTATTTTCAGTTGTTGAAGAGTGGGAGGAAGTTGGTAAAATCCAGGCAATATTTTTTGATACAACTGCAGTAAACACAGGTCGCCTCAGAGTTAACCTGCATTTTTCTGTAGCAATTGTTAAAGGAAAAGTCTTCTGCATTTACCATGTCGCCAGCATAATTTAGAAAGCTGTTCTTGATTGTAAAATGGGCATAATCACTGCCCCTCAGACAGATATAAAAAAAAAAACAATTCTGATTGGGTGGTCTAAATTAAACCAGAGTAAGTATACAAATGTTACTGAAGATGGAATACTAGGTATAAATAGTTAATTCAGAAGGAATTTCAAATTATCTTACAGGAACTCTTAAAAGTTAACAGCTCAGGGATGATTATAAAGAGTTTATCCAACTTTGTTTAATTTTTATAGAACTCCTTCCTGCAAAAAACTTTCTTTCAAAGCACCTGGTACTTTTAATCTCATGTCAGATGGATGGAGGCACAGGCCATTCATTCTATTAAAATATATTGTTTCAGGGATCATCTTTCAATAACAAATTTAGAAAAAGAAGGTATCAGAGATCTTTTCTTATTTTTAATCAATATTTATGAAAAAGCGTGCTTCAATACTTCCACTGCCACTTTAGCCCCCAATTCAAGACCTGCAAATAATAAAATCACTTGTTCACTACACAAAATTTGATAAATAGTTTACAGACAAAACACTTGCTAAAATGACAAACCGCCTTTGGTATCTTAACTCGGATCAAGTTGCATTTTTATTTTTAGATAATACTTTGGTAAAAAAAGTCAACATAAGCCACCTTATCTAAACCATTACAACTTCAATCATTTCCGGCGCAGTGTCCCACGCCGGGACCACCTAATTTTAATTCCAAACTTACAAACGGCACGAAGAATATTTTAATAAAATTTTGTTTTTAGAATGAAAGGTTAAAGTAATGTGATTTTAATTTCTAAAAATGTCGTTTGTAAATTCCGGGGTAGACCATCATTTCATCCTTTTATGAACAGAATTTTTCTGTGCCGGAAAGGGTTAACGTGACAGTTGTAAGGGAAAATAATTTATTTTCTTTATTATGCCTCCTTTCTTGTAACACAACTTTAATAATAAAATGCAATTGAGCATTATTTGCTCTCATTTCTATACTTCCTTTGCCCTCCCTTTTTTAAAAAAAATCTTTCAGTTTAAAATTCGATTTTTTTCCTTTTCTTTGGAATTTTTTTTAATCAAACACTTTATTGGTCTCCACAAAACGAAAAAAAGTAAAACAAAAGGTGGAAAGCAGATGAAATGCAATGTTACAAATTTTTTTTTCGCTTTTTCATAAAAAGTCAATTTTTAGGATTCAGGTGAAGTCTGGTCCTAAAAATTGCGCATATTTTTAAATCTATACAGTTTTAGAAAAAAATGGTGTGTGGTTCTTCAAAGCAAAACTTTTTTTTATATAAAATGAGACCTGCATTATGCTCCTAGGTTTAATTGTATTCATTTCATGAAGGAAAAACAGCATTTTTTTGCGAAAAATCACGTTTTTTTCAAACTTAAACCTCAATGAGGCAAGGGTTAATATTATCCAAATGAGCTGAAACTTAGCCAATCTCATTTTCTAGTCAATTGGCAACTTTTTGGGGGGGTCTTCCCTAAAAAATTCGAAAATTGGTTTCTTGTGACCACCCTAATATACAGTTTCTGAGAACGGGTTCTGTGACAGACGGACGGACAGACAGACAGAGGAGTGAGACGAATAAGGTTTCTTCAGATGAACAAAACGCTAAAAATAGTATATGAGTTAATGACACAACTTTGTAAGAAATTCTTAAAGCAGATGAGGTAAAACGTCTTTCCACAGATATATTTTACATTTTTTATTAAAAACTTCGATTTATTATTTTACATAATATTAAAGATTTCAATTTTCATTAGAAATCAGTAACTCATCTTAATTTTAAAAAGTCGGTGCTTATATAATATATATATATATATATATATATATGTTACGAAACACTTTAATGGGTGTAGTTGAAACATCACATCGTGCTCATTACGTATTACTGGAGTCATACCACATTTTAATCAGCCGTTGGTGATGTTGTAAGCAATCCTACCACTTAGCACAAGCATTGCTAGCGGAGGTATCAACTCTGTGAAAATATAGCAGCTGTAGAGCGATGATAATATTGGTATAGTCCAATCAAACATGGGGTTTTCCCAATTAAACACATGGAAACGTAGTCATAGAACAACTGTTTATTCCATCAGAACACACCAACACTAAACAATTCCCGCAGATCAGAAATCAAAGCATTCCACTCGAGCATAAACTAGTTACTCATGCTAAATTGATGTTAATTTACGAAATGAATAATCTACATGGCTAAGGACACCGGGTAACAGGTTATGTAAACAATCACAGCACAAAAATCTCTCGTTCTGAGCTCATGCTCTCGCTATTTATGAGAATGCGCGGAGGAATTCCGATTGAAATGAAAACTTCAAGCTAAACCAACGAAAATCACGAACGAGCCTCGAAGTGAAACTGGGATCCGGCACTCAGCCAATGGAGAGCGATCAAGAAACGTCACAGGAAAGAATCCCAGCGCCACTAATGGAATGATTTCGATGTGAAAAGGTTGTCTCCCAGTTGGCGGGAAAAAATATGAAATAGAATAAAAAAGTAAAAATGGCTTTGATAAACATTCGAAAAATAAGTAACTGCGTTCAGAACTTTACCGTTTGGTAGACGATAAAGATTAATGAAGGGATTAAAAGTTTAGATTACGTTTTGGAATAAATCTATTATTAAGATACGCGTTTTAAAAATAGAGGAATTTAGCTAGAAATAAATAATAGAGCGTATTAAAAAAAAGGAAATAATGAATAGGCCGGCAATTTAGAATAATTTAAATGAATAGTAAAAGGTAAAATTTTTATATAACATATATATGTATTATATAAACACCGATTAAGATAACTTCAATCACTTATAAAAGAAGTATTAAAATATCATAACATTTAAAATATTCAAAACGTAAATATTATCATGAATGTGAACGGATAAGAAAAAGATAAATAAATAACGATAAATATGTAGGAAATCCTAAACATTTGAAATATTTTCTCAAGCTTTATGCAACAATAACAATTTAACCAATAAAAAAAAATCAGAAAAAATGAATCATTGTCAGCACAAATAAACTCATTGTACGATATGTAGAATGTCTAAATTGAACATACATTAATTCAATAAAAATAACCACAAAATGAATGTAAAAATGGAGAACTATCACGAACAAAATGGATAAAACTGGAAATAATGATTCGTAACTCGTTTTCAAGGGCAATATTATGATATCATTAGTAATATACGGTTCTATATATCGTAATATATTTTTTCATCACGTCATAAATCACGAAAAATTCATAAACGTTTCCATGTGAATATCATTATATTCATATTAATTCGCTCTTTTATATACACTTTTTCATAGCAGAAGAAGTGGAGTAGATAATGTCTTAAACTTTAGCTTTTGTAATAAAAAAGCGGAACAGTATGCAGAATATTTATCGTGTGAAAATATTTCTGATATAAATACAAAAATATAACGTAATTTATTATCTGTGTATAAATAAATATCAGCAAGCTTGAAATCGTGATATAAAACATAAAGTCGAGTTTAATAATGAACGTTATATATTTATTGAATTAAAAAATATACATTGGTTAGGAATGATATAGAAGTAAATTATAATGCAGTGGAAAATATAATATTTTTTAAAGGTTAATAGCTTTTTGTGTTTTTCCGTGAATATTTTAAATTAATTACTTAAAGCATTATAATGTAGTACAAAACAGAAATCTTTTGAAGTTTCATACTAACTAAATGAAAATATTTACTAAAAAGTCTCAATTTCCAAATCCAAATTTTCTTTAATAGGATCAATTTGAAATTTTAATTGTATTTTTTAAAGTATGTAGAATTTGAAAAACCGAAAAACTGTGATTTAAATCTGAAGCAGTGTGTATTTCAGTGATACTTTAAAAAAGCGCAAGAAATAGTTTTAAATATTTATTTGAAAATTTATTGCATTTTAATAATATTCATCTGTTTTATTTTTGTAATTTATTTTTAAAAATAAATTCGTAATTTGTAAAAACATAACTTGCTTGAGAGATACCATACATGTTGTTTTAACATAATTATAATAAAATGACTTCTTTCCAAATTGAATCGTTGAGCACTATCAATATAATCATTTCAAAAACTAATATTAATTTGTGTTCTTTATATTGTGTCACTATAGCTTATCTTAACAAATCCATTTCTATATCACACTTTTAGAAACTATACATGAAAAAAGAAACAGTTCATTTAACTAGAATATTTCATTTAATATGATAGTATATTCATTAACAAAATATTTGTAAAACAAAAACATATATATATATATCGTAAAAAAAATAAGCACTGAACAATGATTTCGTTAAATAATATGTGCTGAGCAAATTTTCACTAAAGCATCTTCTATTTTGTGACAGATATTTATTTCGTTAACTGTAAAAGAAGCGGTACAAAATTAAATCCTTTGAATCTAAATAAATCTCATTTAGTTTATAACAAAAACACTTTTCTGGAAATATATGAGTATAGAATTTACATATTTATTAATTTAAAGATATATTGCTGCATGAAAATATCCAATGTAACCATTTGAAGCTAGAATTTTGTGAATAATAAATAAGTAAACGAATTACTATAGTCTGTCTCAAAAATTTATGTACTCTTTAAATATGGTTACATATAATTGAAAAAGAAAATATGTGATGCCGATTTACAATAAATACTCAACAGTTAATCAAAATCAAATAAAATAAGCAGCTTTTGTTGGTTAAAATAAAAATTATGAGAATTTTTATTTAATTTACTTTTTTTCTTGAAGAAATATTGTCTCAAATGTTTAAGCACTTAAAGTCAATTTTTTTAGAAACATGGGATTGGACGGGTGTAATGAGGTTGTATGATGTTGTTTTCCTACTTCATAAAACTATGAAAGTGAAAATATAATTTCCACTCGTTTTAAAAATGCCGAAGTGTGAAAAATTGACAAAAGCGAGATTTTAAGAGTTTTTAAATTGTAATCACAAAATAAAACTGTTTCTGAAATTGCAAACATTTTAAATTGATCAAAACTATGTATTTATATCAAGAACTCTCTAGAAATGATCATTCCAAATGGAAACCAAAGTGTGGACGACCACATATGACGTCTTTTCAACCGGCTCGAAGGATGCGTAGATTCGTGTTTACATAAAATATGCCCATACAAGAAATTCAAAATAATCTTGCGCTGCAGGTGTCCAAACATATTGTACATAGACTTATTAAAAATTTGATTACTTCATACTAAAATTGCAAAAATTTTAAATTGATCAAAACTATGTATCTATATCAAGTATTCTCTAGAAATGATCATTCCAAATGGAAACCAAAGTGTGGACGACCTCGTATGATGTCTGTTGAACCGGCTCGGAGGATATGTAGATTAGTGTTTACATAAAATACGCCCATACAAGAAATTCAATGTAATCTTGCGGTGCAGGTGTCCAAACATATTGTACATAGACTTATTAAAAATTTGATTACTTCATACTAAAGAAAATTGCTTGCAAAACATGTCTAAAACTACACCACTTACAGGCAAGAAGGAACTGGACGTATGCCCTGCGAGCGTGAATAGCTTACTGTTTTATCCAATGATGAGAAAAAATTGGAACATACATGGGCCTGATGGGTTGGAGATGAATTGGCATGATCTGCGAAAGGATCCAAGGAGTTTTTTCAACAGGCAACAATGTGGTAACCATGATAAAATTTGGGGTGGGGGGTTGGATTCAACAGCCTCTCTGGATTTTCTAAAATGAATACAAAATTTCCAAAAATACCAAGAGACACTGAAGCAACATTTGCTTCCATTCGGTGACATTTTTTGGGGTGTGCGGGTGTTTCGTGAATGCATCTTTTAACAAGGTAATGCCTCAATCTACATAATGCATATTACATATCCGTGACTTTCACAGAAAAATTTTAAAATTTTTGACTCGTCAGCTTTATGTGCTGGCATAAACCGGTTTTAGAATATCTATGGCATTTTAACCCGTCAGGATTGCAGTAATGAAAATCCGTAAGGCTCTCTTGAAGAATTCAGTGAAGATATATCGAAGGTATGGTACTTTTTACCGCCAGAAACAATAAAAAAATGATAATTTCAAAGGACGCGCGTTTAATTGAACTAATCCGAAATCACGGGAAACAAACTGTATGTAACAGTTTAGTAAAAATGATAAATGTTTGGTTTGTGTCATTGCGCACAAACTTTTATAAAAGTTTTGTTTGAACTTGCTTTCAATTATATTTTTTACAGATATGTAATTTATTTTTTTCTACTTTTGATATCATTTATATAATGAAAATGCGAAATCTATAAATAAAAAATGCTCTTCATTTTAACTCTTTATTATTCATCAAATATAAACATCTCATGCTTGTGCTCAAACTTTTTAGACGGAGTATAGAAACTTTTGTTTTATATCAAGCTCTTTCATTTTATTTTAAAGCCATTCCCATTAAAGATTTCATTGATTTCAGACGATAATATTTTCAATCTGTAATTGTCAAAATTTAATGTTTTGTACAAAGTAAGTTTCATAATATCATACCCACACGTAAGATAACAGTTCCCAGATTTTAAAAAAATAATTAAAAAAATTGTCGTAAGAGAGTATATCTATTAAGTGTTAATCCTTTCATTTTTGAAAAAAAAATCTAGATGCAACGCATTGTAATATTAGATGTCTTCAAGAAATTGCATTCAAGTTTCAATGATTTCAGCATTCTGTTTATTATTTGAATATTTCATTAAATTAAAGTTTTACACATAACCTTCCTATATATATCCAACAGACATAGAGCTATCGGGAAGCAATCGACCGTCTGCCGCTTGCCGATTTTGGAGGTAACTGCACAATATCAGGTTGTTGATATTCCAAAACTTTTGTGGCCCCCAGGGCGATAGTTGGTCAGTTAGGCTGGCGCTGGATGGTATGACGAAAGCCAACCATACGAAAGCCGGGCCCAGCCCCACAGTAGCATAAATTAAAAAAAACCGTTTTGATGGGCCATCTATGAGACAACAGGGCATGTATGTTTGTTAATAATTCAAAGGAACACATTTCGGCTCTAGAAGAGACTGGGTTCGTTCAGACGCCCCCAAGAACAGAAGGCAAATGCTTTAATCCATCGGCCACTGAGCCTTGTTGAGGAGAAGATTGATGAGGGAAGATCTCCTATATGAGAATATAAGGGGAAGGCATTTCGATAAGTGATGGTTAGTCCTTGTAGATAAATAGTAGATGGGAAAATTGGATTTTGAAGTGTTTTAAAGTTTTTTTTCTTTTGTAATTGTTTTATGCGCGTGTATTTAAAAGTTAATTTAGCATTTAAATGAATAAAATAAATATTTTAGTCAATTAGTTAAAGCAAACGAATTGTTTTTCTTATAAATTTAAGAATTTAATGAAATAGGGTTTTGGTACAAAAAAGTTTCGTTCAGTTAATAAAATTTTCTTATTAGTAATTATAATATAATTGCAGGCGTTGCGTTATAAAACATATTTGTTTAACGCGGAAAAACTTATTTTAATAAATAGTAAGTTGGAAATTAATAACTTTTAATTAGAATAAGAATTCATTTTACATCATTTGATGATTTCATATATATTATATTTTTTATGAAAATGTAGCAATATTAATTATTTTACTTGTCACATTTTTTAATCGTAAAGTAAAATAGAAATATTAATTTATCTTTTTTTTATTTGATAAATCATTTTTTAGAAGGGATATATTTCTGAATATATTTCGTAAATTTTAATGCTAAAAGGATGGGTAGATTTTTTGATATTTTTATAGCTTGTAAAATAATTTTAAAACTTTTTAAAAATTTGTTTTTTAAATAAAATAAAAAACTATTACTAACTATTACTTATAAAATGAATATATAATCAGAAAATAAGTTCAATTAATTTATGATTTTTTTTTCTTTCTACGATTAAGCTTATAATTAATAATAATTTTAAGGACCAATTTTTTAAATAAATAAATATAGGCTATTTTGAAACTTTTTCTGTTTATCTCTGTTAAAATTTTACATTTTACTCTTATCAAAACTCAAACTCACACAAAATTATGAGAAAGAAAAAATGCCGGCTAAGAATAAAAATTCCGAATTTGGACCGATGTTGGCAATTCTAATTAGATCACTATCAGAAATCACATATCGGTCCTGCGTCACTTTCTGGTGTAAGTCGCTTGCCAATATTTAACCATTAGGAGATTAATTACGGTAAACGGTAGTTGAAAACGCAGATTCTTAAGTTTCAGTTTCCGACATGCTGCCGACACTTCACCAAAACCACTATGCCGATGACGACACTTAACCGACACTGCCGGCTGCAGTCAGATCATGTGCCGAATGGTATGTGTTTGCTCGGTATATATATATATATATACAAAGGGCATTCCATAAAATCTAAGACTTTTTCATGTAGTGGAAACGGCGGAAAACTAAAAAATAAAACTGCAGGCGATTTTTTCAAACTTTTAACTGTACGCTATCAAATATTCTAAACAAAGCAGAAGATTTTATTTTCCTAGTTTCGTGCTTCTTTAAAGAACTGTTGTTATTTGTTCTGCTGAAATGGAGTTGAGTCATTAAGGATTAAAAAAATGAAATGCACTGAGTTTTAAAAGTTTGCTATTGTATGAGAAAAAAAGCTGCAGAAACAGTTAAGATAATGAAAGAAGCTTACAAAAACAAAAACAAAAAAAAATTAGTGAGTCAACGATTTGTTTTGGCCTGGTGATTTCAAAAATGGACGCTTGTCTGCAGAAATGGCTCCCAAGCCTGTCCGACCACAAAGTGCTGTGAATGATCGAAATTTTGACACTGTTTGGCAATCTTGGAATTAAATAGGCGAGTGACATATGAGGAGATAGCGGCATCAACTAACATTTCGAAAACGTCCATATTTCGCATTCTACGCAACAATTTACAACTTCGCCATGTTTCTTCCACATGGGTGCCTCATCACCTTACTGAAAAGCAAATACAAACAAGAATTCACCAATGTGGTGAGTGGGAACAGATGCTTCAAATTTATCCGAATTTCCTAAAGACTGTAATAACAGGTGATGAAACTTGGGGGATTTTGATCCCCTTTCCCAGTCCGCAATAAGTGTATCTAAACACAATGATTATCCGCCATAGAAAAATATTCGTCAAACCAAGTCTGCTGGAGAGGTCATGATTATTATTTTCTTTGAACATAAATATGTAAACTATCAGCATGCTGTGCCTCAAAAAACTACTGTGAATGGTGAATATTATGTTTCAATTTTGAAAATTTTGCGACAACACATATCGAGAATGCGTCATAGACTGGTAGGTTATTGGACAATGCATCACGATTGTGCTCGCCTGCACGTCGCTACTTCTGTTCAGCAATATATTGGTAAATGCAATATTAAAATCATGCCGCATCCCCTTACAGTCCGAATCTCGCACCATGCGATTTTTGCTGTTTCCCGAAGTTGAAGGAGAAGCTCCGAGGCATAAAATGTAATACAGATTCTAAAGATAATTTAGCAATGCAGGATTATTTGAAGCAGCTTCGAGAAAAAGTCTTCTCTACTTGTTTTGAAATGTGGGTTGAATAATGGGACCTTTGCATATCATCTGAAGGAAAGTATTTTGAAAAATAATTATGCATTTTTTGCTTAACCATATTTCTTTAATTTTTTATGCTTGTACTCTCAGTTTTTATTTAACGCCCTTTGTATATAAGATAAAAATTAGAAATACACAGTGGCCAGTATTGCAAAATTGGACAATTTGCGTCCACTGCTAATAATATGTCATTAATTATACTAAAACCAAAATCTGAAAAAAATTTAATATATTGTAACATTTGTTATAACAATTACCAATGATAAAAGGAGATATAATGATGCATAACTAATTAATTTTAAGCTTTAAACAAACGAAACCATCATTTCAGCCCTCGTCCCCAGGTACAATTATCTAATATTAAATGTATGCTGTAAAAATTTCTATAAATATTATTAACTGTTTTTATTATATATTGATACCTACACAATATTGCCATTAACCCCTTAACCTACGATTTACTTTTAACAGCTCCACGGTTTGGCAAATCCATAGCTACCACTAAAATTTAATAGAGATTTTCGGCTTGTTTAATCATGGAATTTCGACGATTAAATTAAACTATATTTGCTGTGAAATTTTAGTGGTAACAAGAATTTACATTTGGCTCGATCATCGTACGCGGGTCGTTTCAATTTTAGACATTTTGTCGAATAATTAGAAATATACTTGATAGATTCTTCTCGAATTTCAGGATAGAAAAGAACAGGTATAACCTCATATTTAGCAATGTTGATTTGATAAGGGGGCCAGCAAAAAATCAAAGAAAAAATAATACATGGGATCACCCTGTAAAATAAAATGCACGAAATGATCTATTGCTACCGAATATAAATAAACGGACATTGCGCAATATGTGTATTCTTTTGTGTAACAATAGCATGTATATTAATAGAGATATTGCGATTTATTAAAAAAAAAATTAAAAATATCTTGCATGATTTTTTCTTATAACATGCAGGGTTTTCAACCAAATTTAACTCCGGTTTCAGAAAAATGGACAACACATAGTAGAAACAATATAGTGCAATTGGAATATAAATATATTAAATATTTTAGGAAATATGAGCAGTTGTAGGAAATAATTTTTATCTGGGCATGCGCGAACGATAACAAGGATCATTTAATTAATATTAGCAAAAATAAAAATCTTACCAATGACATTTTTATTTAATTTTAAAATTAGCAACGATGCAAATTAACTAGTTTGATTAAAAAAAAATATTTAGCAATTAGTATAAAAAAAGAAATAGGATAGTTATTTACGATAATTCAGTTTATTTAAAAATGAATTCATTAAAAAAGAAATCTTGCATTGAATAAAAAGTGATTTTGTTAATCTAAATCTGAAGATAAAAATATTCGCGTTTTTAAACTAAGCTGTTTTCATAAAGAGCCGACAAAGTCGGAGAAATAAAAATTCAAATGGTTATTTTTATTTACTATTATTTTTTTTTCAAAAAAAAAATCATTTTTTTTTTCATATTTGTAATATTTTATTTGTAATAGATTTGTAATTTGTAAACCAATAGTAAAAGATTAAATTTTTTTTTTCCTTTATAAAAAATACATTTTCAGAATTTCAAAATGCACTCTTATGAGAACTATATATGATATGTTTTTAGAATATTTGATAAAATTATTATTTTTTTTTAAAATTTATATTGTTTAACAGATAATGAAGATATTAAGATAATATTTTGAAAATAGGGCATTCTTCCTACTGATTGTATATTAATGGTAAGCATAACATACATAAATAATAAGTGTAAAATGTTTCAGACAAAAATGGTATTTTATAGAGAAGATTAAAAAAAATATATTATGTTTGTAACTTCAAGACTAAAATTAATTTAAAAATTGAAAAATATC
Source organism: Maratus speciosus (assembly GCA_963932465.1). Lineage (NCBI taxonomy): Eukaryota > Metazoa > Arthropoda > Arachnida > Araneae > Salticidae > Maratus > Maratus speciosus. The sequence goes on from OZ010800.1 coordinate 187,393,756, forward strand.
TTCTGAATTTTTTTTTTAAATATGAAGGGACCATAACTGAAGCTCCTATTTCAAACATCTGTATATTAGAAACTTTTGGATCAAAATTATTAATCTTTGAAAAAATATAAATTTTATCATTAAATAGTTTCTTCTAAAAAATAAAAATGTTAATAGTTGTAAAATTCAACCCTACAAGAAAAATTGTGCTATATTCTGGATTCAAAAGAAGACTTTTGGTTTTGTAAACAACCCAGTATTTATGTCAATTCACAACGAGTTTTAAACCTCATGAAACGCACAATTCATCAAATTTATGCAGGTAAGAAATAATTTTATATGCCAAAACATTAGCCACTAAACACATATACTGATTTTTTTTACGCCATATGGTTTTGCAGTTCTAAATCTGTGCATTGAAACCTTTTTAACATCTTGATAACAAAAATTACACATGACTGCTACAGAATTGAAGAAAATTATGAAGAAATTCAAAGCTACGAATATCCATCGTACATTAACTATCACAGAGACCTGAAATTCTGCAGGAATTCTGGAATCTGCTTTCCGTATATTACAAACATGCACTGCGTTAACATCCCTACAATATGTTTTCAGCATATTCAGTCAAAAATTCTAATGAGACTTTTCTTTATTGCAGTTCTTTATAGGACTTGTTATTGGTCATACATGCTCCCACAGCACATTGGAAGAGGAAGTGGTCTATTTTTACCCAGATGTCACCAATGATACAAAAAAATGAACACTATGAAACAATAAGTATTCTTTGCGCTGTCGCACTGCGTTTATTTAAAATAAGCATATAGTGCTCTCTGATGTCTATTTCATATTGCAATATATTCCTTTAAATCAAAATATATGAAAAGACTTATCACATACTCCTCTATTGCCGTTCTGTACGTATCCATATTACGATAGTTAAGTGGACAGTGGACTCACGTGGACGAAATTTGACTAGAAAATTTGATTTTTTTCCCTTTAATTTGGAGAATTATGAAAATAGATGCTCAAATTTATCTGATGCAAAAAAAAAAAAAAAAAAAATAAATAAATAAATAAATAAATAAAATAAAATAAAATAAAATAAAATAATTCTGACACGTCTTCGCAGAAATATGAACTGTTGTATTTGTAAAAGTTGTATATATTTATAAAAAGTTTTTACTTAAAATTCTGGTTTCTCAAAAAAAGAAATTTCACACATTTCTAACTTTTGAAACATTCCATGCGCATTCCTAATTACTAGATTCAATGGAAGTTTACATTGCATCTATTATATATATATAATCCAAACGGAAATTTCGTTCCGAACGCCGAGATTTCGAGTTCTACCGCATGGATTTTGACGGAACTTATACCGTTAGATAGGTATCGTTCCAGGGAAGGTTTTAAGCTATAACACATCATTCTACCTAGATTAGTTATAGAATTATTACGGAAAATTCTTTTATATTGAACTTTGTAACTTCATATTTCCTTAAATATCTGGGCTCCTATTGGTCGTAGAGCTTAGATCTCGCGCCAAAAGTAGCTCCGAAGCACCCAAGCAAACTTTTTCCCGCGATTATTTTGCCGTCTTCCGATTTCCTCTAACTCTATTAGGGGCCCGCGTAGGGCCCCTTTAACATATTTTTCGTAGTAATTTCAGCAATTATCTTACATTATTCGTTAAGACCGCCACCCTCCCGATTCATGTATCTACGGAAAGGTTGCACGAAGGAGTTTCGTTCGGATACGCTTTCGTTAAGAATAGAGTGCGCTCCCTGGTGGTGGAATGTGGAACTAACATAACGCGATATTGTTAAAATTGGGAAATCTAACAATGCGATCTGTTTTAAACTTTGAGATAGTTCATAACACATAATCTATTATCTATTCTATTATATACATATATAAAATCTATTATCTATTATATATATAAAATCCAAACGGAAATTTCGTTCCGAACGCCTAGATTTCGAGTTCTACTGCATGGATTTTTACGGAACTTATACCGTTAGATAGGTATTGTTTCAGGGAAGGTTTTAAGCTATAACACATTACTCTACCTATATTAGTTTTAGAATTATGACGGAAAATTCTGTTATTTTGGGCGATAAGGTTACCATTTTATTTCTTGGCGAAATTCATCGTTGATAAAAAAAAAATTGAAACGGCTATTAAACCTCGAAAAATAAAAGAAAAACTGTTACTAATTTTATTTAAATGAAAAAAAAAAGAAAAAAAGAAAAAGAAAATCCGTTTTAATGAGTGATAATATTAAAAAACGGAAACATTTAGTCAAAACCTGAAAAAAATATTTGTAATGCTTAAAAATTAATTTAAAAAGAAATATTTCACTTGATATGCAATATCTGGCTCTTTATCGCTTGCGTTAGATATGGAAACGAATCTGAAAATTTGATTAGATGAAATTTTAACGGCATTTTCTCTCTGTTCTGTTCTTTTCTTTTTTTTTATATCTAACTGTCCCATCACGTGACTTATAGAAGAAACAAGCAGATGTAATTGTGAGTCACATGTGTAATTACTATTTGTTTCTTTACAATTTATTATTTTTCTTTTGTCGCCAAACAATGTGATTTTAAGCCAAAAATGCATAAGCGTGACATTAGCTTGAGGATGTTCTCACAAATGGTGTTTTTTACGTGAAAGAGATCATTTTTTGAGTACATTTTCATATTCAATTGTAACTTATATAGATATCAGTTAATATTTTAAAAATGGAATCGAATACTTAAATTTCAGTGTGAATTTCTGCCACACATACATATTGTAAAATAATTTCATACTTTTTAAAATGTTTTTCGCCGTAATTCCGAAAGCATGTGATGTTTATAAACTCGAACTCAGATCAACGAATATTATCCATGTTATTTAAGGAAATATTATCTATTTTCTCAAGTCATATCGCCAATTTCATTTATAGGAAAATTCACAGATTCGAAATCTAGGAAATAAAGATAATTTTTAAGGAAATTTATGTTTTAATACGTTATTACTATGGAAAAATTCAACATTTTGAAAAAAAAAATACAAATCTTTTGTAATTCGTCATTTCTTCTTCGTCTTTCTTCGTACTTTCTCCTCTGTTATGTAATATTTCAAATGATATTGGACTAATTTTCGATCATCGATTCACCGCAAAATCGCATATCTAATATAGTATATAAAATAAAGTCTGGATTAGGGGACTAATTAACGCACAGCGCAAACTACTGAACCTAAAATCTTGAAAATCGTGGTAAAAATACTTCTTATGACATAAACTTCTGCTAAGAAAGTATTTTCTAAAGTGTCACCCCTAATGGTTTTTGCACGGGGAGGGGAAAAAAATCGAATATCAAAATTATGCGTCAAATGATAGCATATTTTAATGTAGTTTTGTATGCTGAATCGAATGCTACCAAATAAATTTTTAAAAGTCCAACAGTTCATGACACATTTCATATTCTTCTAATTTGGCGGTGTCTTTGGCATCTAAACCTCAAAATATCTATCATTACATCCGTTACTCTAGCAACGGAAAAAATTCAAATCAACCCTTTTGGCTAAAAAATAAAAACGGCTCTATGAGTTTGAAATAAAAATGCAAGCATCTTAATTTTTTTTAAAAATAGTGATTTTATGTAAAATAAAAGGAAAAAAATTACTGAGAATTTAGCGTTATAAAACAAAAATGGAAAAGGTACTACTTAGATATTCCGTCGACCAAAAATCTATCGTCAAACTATAAGATTAAATGCCAATAATGGTTGATCGTAAATATCAAATTCACTTGAATTTAAACAAACTACACGTGTTTACGTCATCAAATGATTTTAATTTCGACGTTTTATTTGTATTTTTATTAATGTTATACTAATTTATTTGTTATTTCGTTATTTAAAATAAAGATTATGTCAATTTATATAATTTGGCGAATGGTTTGGCGATTTATATAATTTGGCGAAATGGGTCGACGGGATAACAAGTAGCACCAATGAAAATATTTAAGTATGAAAGCAATTTTGTAACGACTTAAAAATTATTTTCATATATATAAACTCAGTTTATGGCGTCAGATGCCGTCATCCGAAGAATCTACAAGAGTCTTTTTCCATTTTTTCCGGTCATAGGTTCCTCAATGAAAGAAATTGGAATTGGAATAATATTGTGCGATTTATAAATTGCTCCTCGATAAGAAGAAAAAATGGGTACATTTATAACAATCGTGCGCACATCTCGCTGATAGCATTTTTAAAAGTCCCAGTAGCAGTAGTTACATTTTGCGTATGTAAATTAAAAATATTTTTTTGCTTTTAATTATAGCATTATTTCCTGTTATTGTTTATCTTTCCAGTTTTTTAAATGAAATTAGTATAAGGCATGCATTTTAAATGAAATGAGTGAAAGGTTTGTGTTTTAAATGAAAATAATTAAATAAGAATATGCTATGAAAACAATCTTTATTGATTTATTACCTGCGCCCGGCTGACATAAAAGTATCACAAAAGCCACATATTCACTTTTCTTTGAGTAGTTGCTCATGAGAATTCAAGTTAACCTTCCGTAATCGGATACTTCACATATTGGTGTATTAGCTTTAATGTTGAAAGCATCGTTTTTGTTTGAAGAGAAAACTTTACTATGAATTCTATTACACAAAATCGCATCATCATCATCTACTATATATTTACAATGGAAATTTGTATTTCATTCCGATTGTTTATAATACTTTCGTAGGATATACCACTATTAGTTAGGTAATAATTTTGGAAAGGTTTTAGTGTATACATATTGTTCAAGGGTACTTAGTTATAGAGCAACAGTAAAAGTTCAAAAATTAAGTGAACCTGATTATGAAAGTTTAGCCTTTTTAAAAAAATCTACAGAACATATTTTGTTACAAGTGGCCCTGTTGCATGACTTTTAGGAATGGTGTTAGTATATACGATTTCATTATATGTTGATTAGTTACAGAGGTATTAATTCCTGTTGTCATAACGGTCTCATTACCCGACCATAAGTGCGCTGTTTATAATCAACTAAAACAATTACTTCTTAATTGCTAAATTTTGTCCAACGCTTAAGATAACATTATATCGCAATGGCGTTCGCATCGTTTTCAGTAATGTGCAAGGTCAAGCTGAAGATCCATATTGTTTAAAATACAAGTTCAAATTCACCATTTAGTTTAATCCAAGGTTCATTTGGAAATATTGACCAGCGCAGCGGGCATAGCCTGCTAGTATTATCTATATAGTACTAAATAAGTGTTAGCATAAAAAGTTGATTTTGAGGAGCATTTCAGTGTTGAAATTTATGCATATTAAAATATATAGTTACATTTTTTATTCCAAAAAATATATTCTGCTATTACATTCAGTAAACTTTTACAATTTCTGCCAACTGCCCTTGTAATATATAATATGTATCTCATAAATAAATACTTTAATATTTTACGCAAAAGAAATGAGCGCGGGACATTTTAAAATATGACAATTAATCGTTATTTTAAAAACATAAATATTGAATAATTTTAAAGATTTTCATTATTTTAATACCAAATTTTGAATCTACTTAAATTTTCCTTTAAAAAGTCTTCAAATTTTCGAAATAATCCATTGAAAATTGAAAGATTTGATTTCTAATGTCCTCTGTATCCTTATTTGTACTTGATATTAAACAGTGTGGTATTTAATTAAGCTTGATTTTTATGCAGGAAAAATTGACATTTCATACTGGTAAATGTATAAAATGATTGCTTACACAACCACGTACACTGTAAAAAAAAAAAAAAAAAAAAAAAAAAAAAAAAACCGTAATTTTACAGATGTAAAGTTACATGCCTACTAAACTCTCATCTGTAACAGTACGATAAAAGCTGCAAATCTACAAAGCTAGTTTTTGTAAAGCTACAGAAATCCGCAACTTTACAAATGAATGTGCTAAAATTTCAGTAATCTTACGAAAATTTTATCTGTAACGCTGTCTGCAGTTACATGAAAAGTTCTAGGCATCCCAGTTTCCTAAAAATTAATAGTAACTTTAGAGATTTAATTATTTTCGGCGCAAAAGTGTGTCTGTGACATGATTTTTCGTTGTTGACGTTGCATAAAAAGTTCAAGGAATCTCCGTTTTCAGGAAAAACTTACGTAAATTTACAGATTTTTTTTTTTTTTTTTTTTTTTACAGTGTACAGGCAAAAGGGTTACTGGTCGACACTTTCGTGTTTCATTACCACCTCAGTCACCACTCAGGTGAATTTTGATTTCGGATTTCTTCCAAAAGTACTCACACTTTGAAAAATTACAAACTTATCAGATATGCTATTTACCAACCTATTTGTAACGCTTCCGCTGACATGCTACGAATTACTAAGAAGCGCAATATAACGATTTAAGGTTGGAGTTACTTGTAGGTAAAAAAGAAAAAGTTCTACATAATGAGAAATGTAGCACATTTTTCCAACATGTTCTCTAAATTCGAAGTACAGATAAATGAACCTATCGAAGCAGACATCTCCAGACATGAGATCTCAGTCGAAATCTTTTATGTCATTTTGAAAAATTAGTTTTATTTATATATTTCAAATTACTTTTTTTCAAGAATAGCTGCATTTGTTTCAAGATAATTTAGATTTTATTTGCTTTCAGATACCTGATCTGTTTTTTTTTTTTTTTTTTTTTTTTTTTTTTTTTTTTTTTTTTTTTTTTTTTTTCACTAAAAAATAGATTTCAAGGTTTATCCGACGTATTCAGAGGCTTGGGACAAAATATTCTCGCTTTCCTATGTCGTTAATTTAAGTAATATAGCTTATAAATTTTTAGAATGCAGTCCCAGTGTTAAAAAAAGCGTCAAGTGTAAGAAAGGGTACAGGTACCTCCGACGGGCGCGCGCCACCTTCTCTGGTAATTCTTGGCTACACTGTAAAACAAATAATCTGTAAAGTTACTAAATTTTTTCTAGGAAACTGGGATTTCTAGAGCTATTTATGTAACGGCAACAACAAAAAGTCATGTAACGGCAACAACAAAAAGTCATGTAACGGCAACAACAAAAAGTCATGTAACGGCAACAACAAAATGTCGTGTAACAGACACACTTTTCCGCCGAAAATCAAGAAATCTGCAAGGTTACTAAGAATTTTTTAGGAAACTGGGATGCCTAGAACTTTTCATGTAACTGCCACCAGTGTTACAGATAAAATTTTTGTAAGATTACTGTAATTTTAGCAGATTCATTTGTAAAGATACAGATTTCTGTAGCTTTATAAAAACTAGTTTTGTAGATTTGCAGCTTTTTCGCACAGTTACAGATGAAAGTTTAGTAATCATGCAACTTTACATCGGTAGAACTACAGATTATTTTTTAGAGTGTAATGTACTTTCCAGTCCAATATATAAGTAATAGAAGATTATATGCAATGTATTTCATCAATTTTGTCGACGTACGCAAAAAAAGACAATACTAAGCTCCTACTGGAATATCTATAAACACAAGAGAATTGCAATACAGCAGGAAACAAATGAAAATACAGAGAGATACGGAAGAGAAAATCTTAACAACAATAACCCAAAAACCTCACTGAGCCCCAAAAGTGATAGATTCATTGAATTGATATTTACACCATATAGAATGAAAATGTGCCGATAAATAAATACTAGAATACTAAATAACATGTCCCGATTTGGAAAGAGAAAAAAAAAATATGTATAACTTAAAACAAGTTATTTGACAACACTTAAAAATTTGAATAATCTAAAAAAAAAACTAAATAGAATCATCAATTTAAAATGTGTCCTTTAGGTCATATTTGAGAGTATTAATACAAAATATCTTCATAGGAATTATATGTCAAATTCTGACATCAACAATGTTTATAAAGGGTAAGTTTTACAATTTCGCGGATTTCAAATACTAAAAAATAATGTTCAAATACATAATATAAATTATTAAATGATTCTAAAAAATGGGGTTTCTAATGAAACACCTTTGGAAAATCAGAATTTATTATTCATTTTTGGTGGGATAAAGATTTTGATTCTATTATTATTATTATTATTTAAATGTATGACAAATATTTTTGACATCTCAGTTAAATAATATTTATTAAATAATGTTCTAGAAAAGATATTTATTTGAGAAACACGCATTTCTTAAATTACTTTTCACGTGGTGAAATTTTTTCTCTATCTCTATAAATGAAATACTAATATATAAAAAAAAAACTAAATAATTAACAGAACAAAGAGAGGAATTAAAATATCGTATACACCTTATTAGATACTATATTCTTATATTTAATATTTTCAAATGTCTGTATATATTCAGAAAATTTCGCTAGTACAAAATAATTAAATAAAACACGAAACGTTTTATTTGATACTTGTTTTGATGGTGCATTTTAATATTATACGACATGGTAACTAGTATTATGGGAAAACAACTTTGTATATATTTTTTTATCTTTTTTTATAAATTATTTTAAATTACAACATTCCAAAACTTATGTAGTAACATTTTAAAAAGTAGAAAAAAAGTTTTGTTAAATGATTGATTCTATGTAACAAACATCACAAATTCGAATTTTTTTTTAAAAATATCATTAGAGTAATATATATATATATATATATTGTTTTTTACTATTTTGTAAATGTTAGATGGGTTTAAAGCTAAAAAAGATTTTTTCTAGAAGATAAATCATTACAGAAGAATTCGGTTTATAAAACTTCGATGGTTAAAACATGCATTTTCTACTATATCAAATATTAAAATTTCTGGTGATCTTTTAAAAAAGATACTTTTATTTATTAAAATTTAAAATAAATAACATTTTAGGTTATTAATCATCTATAAATTTTTAATCAATTAACAGTACTTAGTACATATAAAACCAGCGTCATTTTTATATATATATATTTTTTTTTTTTGTAATTGAATTAGAATTCCACAAAACAGTTACGATAAATTATTTAATCTATATATCTATCTATCTATCTATATAAAAGTCAATTGTCTGTGGGTAAAGACAGACATTTCTCCATGAACACTTACTGCCACTCACTCGCGGTTGTGGTGGTTAGATAGCCCTTGGTCTCCTGCTGTTAGTAAGGTAGTTTGGTCGCGATGGGTAGAAGTTGGGGATTGCAGGGACACATAAAAGAATTACATTACATTACGGCCTATAGGGAAAAACCGTTTGAGATAGTTTTTAATATTTATCTCCATATATAAAGTCCCAGTCCAAACTGCTCAATGTAGAAGCATGAAAATTGGGGGCAAAAGAGCACTAAGGAGGGATTTTTGAAAGTCTCCTCCCCCCCCCCACCTATATGGGTTAAAGGGGGGTTCTCAATTTTTAGAGCATGTGGCCATATCTCAGCATCCGTTTTAGTTAGAAGCGTGAAATTCCTGAAAATAAATATAGTAAAAAAAAAATAATAAACAAATGTTTCAGCGATTTTAGAAATTCCCCCTTTAAGGGGATTAAACGGGGGTGATGCGTCGGAATGTTTTAAACATTTGACAGTAGCTATTTTAGCTAGAAGCGTGAAATTCCAGAAAATAAATCTAGATAAAAATAATTAAACCCATATTTCCGTGATTTTACAAATTCCACCCCAAAAAAGTTTTAAAAGAGAGCTCGGAAATTTTAGAATATTTGCCATATCTCGCCAGCCGTTTGATGTAGGAGCTTGAAATTCCCAAACATAAATCTAGTAAAAAAATAATTAAACATGAGTTGCAGCGTTTTAAGAAATTCACCCTTCAGGGGGTTAAAAGGGGGTGTTGAAACTTTTAGAACATTGGCCATATCTCAGCCGCCGTTTTAGGTAGAAGAGTGAAATTCCACAAAATGAACCTACTAAAAATAATTGAAAACATATTTCAGAGATTAAAAAAAAAAAAAAAATCACCCTAAGGGGTATAAAAGGGGAGGGGGAGTTCAAAAATTTTAGAACATTTGGCATATCTCAGCAGCCATTTTAGGTAGAAGCGTGAAATTCAAGATAACAAACATACTAAAAAAATAGGTAAACACATTTCATCTTTGATAGATATATTTCGTTTGATTCAAGGTTCTTTTAGAGAACCTGACCAGCGGAGCGGTCGAAGTTTTCTAGTGGTATTATAAAATCAGAAGACTTTTCAAAGAAGACAAGAAATATGTAAGAACAATTTTAAAAGTTCCTTTTTAAGTAAATTTAAGAACAATTTTAAAATCCTCTTTTTTTATACAGATCTAAAAATTAAACTTATCTGCTAGTTTAACAAAAAATGTCATGACATCTATAAATATACAGTATACAAAGACTAATTACTTAAAATTTTATTTTTTTTAAATAAAAGTTTCATTTTATTGCAAATCCGATCCTTAATTAAAAAAAAAAATCAATAATTAAAAAATAAAAACATACTACGAGGACTTTTAAAAGATTAATTTCGATATAAAGTATGGTGCAAAAAGATATGTGAGTAAACAAGTTAGAAAACATATAAAACATTTTAAAACCTATTTTCAGGAATTACATACCAAAATCAAAAAGTAGTCTAACAATTTTGTGCAGCCCTGTTTGTGATCTACATATTTGCATTCACTCTACATAATGTGCTAAAGTTTAATTCATTTAGAAAATTAAATTTAGGAAATATTTGCGATAGATAGAAGCGCACTCAAATTCTTTTGTAGAGCCGTGTATATTATCTAAAGTCTTTTGTATACAGCACATATTAAGCTCACATTTTTTCCAGGTAATAAACGCACAACGACAACTTTAATCGCACTTCCAGTAATTACGAACCATAAACGCCAATATATATTGTTAGTTTGTGTAGACCTGTATATGAATTCATTTGTATTCCACAATCTTTAATTAGTATTCAAATATAGTTCAGCAGGAAAATGAGTAACACAATTAAAAATTACTCCTGAAGTCTCATATACAATGTAAAATAAGAAAGATTTTTTTTTAATTTACGAAAATGTACTTACACAAACGAACCAAAGAATACAATAAGTTCTTCCAAGTCAACCAAGATTCCGAAAAGCGATCGTTTTTTTTTTTTTTTTTTTTAGAAACCCAAAAAAGTAATTACCTTTGAAATTTAAAGAAGAATTTAAAGGGATAAATTTTTATTAGATGCTCGTGGTTTTTGAAAACGCTTCCGAGTAGAATTTTCAAAGTATATTAATCTGTTCCTCAAGTAAACATTTTTATGTTCAGCTAACATGCTTAACTGGAAAACACATACAATTATCAGCATTAATATTTACATAAAAATTTACATTTTTTTAATTACGCGCACAGTTTCAGTTATGCGGCTGAAAATTATTAGTTATTGTCTGATAGCATCCGAAAAAACGAATTTTCCGGGTACAGAGAAATGATTAATCCATTGTAAAAGCTAATAGATTATTATTACAGCTACTCCGAAAAATTACGGTCAGGTAATAAAAACTTATTTGTATAACTTCCTCTTCAAATTTCTAAAATAAATTGTTTCCTGACGTTTCTAAAGATAAAGGAATGCTTTTCATAATATTGGTTGACTTGGAAGCAGTTATCGAATATTTTCTTTTCTGATTATAGTAAATTTTCGTAGTTTAAGATACGTCTGTCTTTTTTCACAGTATATGATCCACAGAACACCATACATTTCATTCATTAACCCTCTAGCTGCGCCACCCGAGATTTTCTCGGGCCACGTAAAAGTAGCAAAATTAGCACAACCCGAGATTTCTTCGGGGATGCAATTTTCCGTCTAATTAACCCTCCTTCATATTTCCACCAGTTATTTTTTATTGTAAATTGCGCCTTATTTAAAAGAAGCATTTACACAATTAAAATTAGACAAAAATGTTTGTTTTGAAAAACTGATGACAAAAGGATAAAAATTCTTAAAAGACGATTGTCGCGAATTGGTTCAATACACAATTTTTGAAGCTATTTTGAAAAAAACGCAGCGAAAGGGTTAAGGTATATATAGAGTACTTCAGAAATGCATATAAATTTTATTATGTTTGAAATGATGTAACAACATTAAAATATATTTCAAATGATTTTTTCAAGTAGATCATTATTTGACAGAATTATTTTGTGTGAGTCTATACATGAATAATAAATGTTTTGCTCTCCATATTCTACAAAAAAGGAAACTTATAAATATATATCAATTTCATTATATTTAAAATGTCGTAACATTACCAATATCATTTGGCTGAAATGCAATATTTCCACTTCCCTGTATATAAAATAATACATGCCACTTACTTCATTTTTAATAGCAACCATGCTATAACAAACATCAAAAACACAACATTTTCATGCTAATACGATTATATTTACGTGAATTAGACCTGCAACAGACGTACATACGGAGAAACAAACCAAAGTCAAAACACATTTCAACAATGTTGGAAAGTGTTAAAAAGATAAAGACTTTATTTTTGATTATTTTAAAGAAACATTGATGTATTAATGATACTATTTCTATAATTCTTCATGTTAGTACCAAATTTCATCACAGAATTTTTGAAGTTTCAGAATAAAAGGAAATACTTTACCGTAAAACGAACAGTTGCCAGACCTTTCAGTAAAAGAAAAATCTTTACACAAACCAAAATACAAAAAGCATTAATCACGGAAAAGTAAAATTCTTCAAACTCTGAGGCTTTTCATCTATCACCCGTGATATTTCACACCTTCATCATATTTCAACCTTGATGATTCTAACCCAAAGATTTTAGTCGCGAAAATTTCATGTTCCATGCACATGAAAGTATTGTGGGTTTTCATTAATCTTCGTAGCATTGATATATCACGTGAAATCAATCTATTTTGTTTTTTAGTGTAAGAAAATTACAGTTGCATAAATTGTGTTTCCTTTATCAAAAATTGCGCTTATAAATATCAGTAATGAATTTCGACAATCTAAAAATCAACAAAGTGCATACGATACAAATTATTAAAAATAAAGTAAAGTTATGCATCCAGCATGAATTGTGAAACACATTCCAACACATTCACAATAATTTAACAAAGTCTCCCATTTTATTATTGTCAAAGATGATGTCTAATGAAACAGTTCAGGAACAAATTGAAAACAGAATTTAAATATTTCCCATCTGCAGTCGGATTATAATACAAAAAATTTTGTGCAACCCTGTATATAAATTTGCATATATGCAACATATTATGCAAAAAATACTTCAGTTAGAAAACACAAGATACCTTTGAAAACTACATTTCAGCAATTTCCAACATTGTACTCTAAGCAGAAATGTAATACAATTATTTTGCGTAGCCCTGTAAATGATGTATAGAATTGAATTATATGCAGATAAATTCAGAAACACATACGAAAATTATAAAGTCACTTCCACCAATTATTGCACAAATACTGTGCTGCAGCTAATAGTTTTGCATGTTCCTGTAAATGAACAATAAATGCTTTGAAATATGTGAACATCTATTATATATAAGAATTTCAATGTATTTGGCACAGTATAACGTCATTAAAATACGTAGTAATTATTTTCCCTGTTGACCATAATGTAAAGGAATTCTTTTGAGGCCCATGCAGATTAAATATTAATGATACACACTACATGTTGTATACCGAACGTGTAATTGTAAACTTCAATAACATGCATAAATTACGAGCATTTTTCGAGGCAATTTAAGTATATTTCTTAGTTAAAGAGCGGACAAACAGACAGAATGCCGGAAGGGCAAACTGAATCCATAAACATTTTTCAACTTTATTTAAAAATTTAAAAGGTTGATCAACTGACAAAATAACAAAACAACAACAACAAAAAAAAAATAACTTGCGGAATGATACATTCATCGCATTAATATCAAGGCAAATTAATATACTTTCTAACTATATATATTGCATTTAAGGAAATGGAAATTGTAAAATATAATTTTTCAAATGTATATGTTAATATATATATATATATATACATATTTTTTGATTTAGGATTTCAGAGTATTATTTAACTCTCTGAATTAATTTAGGAAATTATGTTATATAATTGAAATTTCTATATTTTGAATAACAAAACTGACAAAAACTTTAGTTCACTACAACCGTAAATTAAAAACCACGTTGCGTCAAAGATAACTATAGAAAAGGATTTCATCCGTTTATTAAATATCGAGTTAAAATAAAGGTAATTCGCGAAATTTACAGGGGACGGGACACTTTCCTCTTCTTGGGGTCGCATTCAGTTTTTGGGAACTGAGGGCACTATTTCAACTGGGTTTGGTTCAGTCAACTTATATTACAGATCGGCTTCTTTCTGTATAGTGAAATTTTATCTTGCACTTCAGTTACCAACATTTTCGAACATCAGTGGTGCTTTCTTTTTTCGGATTCTTTGAGCTTGATTGAAACAAGTTTTGGCTCACTGAACTTGGTATTTGATTGTCTTCGGCACGTGTTAAGCACTTCCGGTACATGCCGCTTCAGGCAGCGGGGACCCAGGTCCCAAGTTTGTAACGAAAGAGGTTTGTTGGAAACACAATAGACACTGCGAAGAGAATGGAACCCTGAAACAATGTTCGTTTAAAAGCTTTTCGAAAGATATAAAATCATATAAACTTGAGTTTTGTTCAAGGTTATTATAAAAGGGTCCCGGGCAACGCCGGGGGAGGTGGGGGGGGGATCAGCTAGTCTAAATTAAAATGTTACATTTTTTACAGCTTGGAAAAACAAGTCAGTTCCGTATAAAATCTTTTCAAGTTAGTTATGTATAAAATGTGTTCCCAGTGCAGTGCTTATTTTTGTTGTGTACCCCAGAGAGTATTAGAATATCACCCAGCAAGATATGGATTACTTGGCCCTTACCTCTTTTGGAACTACGGTGCTAGATTGTGCTAATGAAAAGGTATTATTTTTCTTATTCCCCTTCTGCCTCTAGGCACTTAGTATTATGCATTTTTATTGAGAATAGACACTTGACAGTCTCGGGATAGTGATGAGTAATTATATATATATATATATATATATATATACAGTCGAACCTGTTTAAGACGCGTTTCAAGGGAGTGGTCGAAAGTCGCGTATTAAGCGGGATCGCGTATTAAACGTGATTTGTATAAATGTTGCAGGAACTGGGATTAGTTACACATCTAATCGTCTAAATGAACTTTAGAGTTTCCAATTATATGTTTACGGTCGAAAATTGTAAATTTTATGTATATTTAGAATAAAATTTAATTGTGTTCAACTTTAGCTCATTATTTCTTTTTATAGGACCGACTGAAATAACAACTATGGATTAAATAATTTTCGTGCTAGATTAAATTTTTTTAGCAGAAAGAAAAAATAGTAAATCTTAGAAGCAACATCAATTTTCTAAATTCATATTTAGTATTTTTGATAATGAATACCATTATAATTATAATGGTATTATAATGGTATATACTGAAATAAGAAAAAAAAACTATCCATCTTTGTGTAAAAATGATTGTTACCGTAGCAAAAAGTAAAGAAGCATAAAATAATTATACAACTGCAGTCGTATTTTAATTTTTACGATTTTTTTTTGCCTACAATATGCATTAAAAAACACAGTAGTGATATACCCTACACTTAAAACCGCCCCAACAAACAACGGTTCTAATTATATCATAAAGATTTTTACGACGTATCTGAACATCTTGAAATAGTCTCTCTCTCAATACTACAGTAAAGCCATACAAGAAGCTGAAGACAAAGAATGTTAGGTCGCGGGATGAAAGAAGAATTGCAGTGTTGCTAATTTAGAAGTTTTTTAAATTCGTATATCTATCACTATTTCCGATTAGCAATGTTAATCTTAATTAACATGTTATCAAATAAAGTAAATATTACTATTCGGAAACAGTGTTTTTCATTTGAATGTAAAAAAATCGGTAAATTGGCAACATTGGAGATGATAGAAGGTATTCGCGTTTTAAGCATTATTTTTTGCCTCAAAGAACCCAAAATCTTTTTCGTATTAAGCGGGATCGCGTATTAACCGTTCGCGTATTAAACATGATAATTTTGCATTAGCCTTATGGGCGATGCTCAAGGGATCGGAAAAAATGCGCGTATTAACCGTGAGCGTCTTAACCAGGTTCCACTGTATATACTATATATATATATATATATATGGGGGATAAATAATGGTTATTAAGCCAAGTATGTAGATAAATTAAAAATGACAAATCATCCAAAGAAAATTATTTATATAATCAGTATGCAGCAATTTGTACATAATATTTAATTTAATTAGTCTCGAGGTAATTTTCTTTCGATGTACGCTAGATGGATCATTATATATGTTATTATATATTTTCTTTGTATTATATGTTTTCTTATATGTTCATTTTGTATTTTAAATTCTGTTATAATCTAATCTTTGACATTATGTGTTATCTTATTATTAATGTAGCCGAAATGAGCACAATTTAATATAAAAAAAAATGAAGTTTATTTACAATAATAGATGTAAAATAAAACATAACATATACAGCGTGTCCGGTCTCAACGGTGTCCAATGGCTAATTCCTAAACCGTTAGTCATAGACATATAGTTCCAATTACAAAAATGTTTAAAATCATGTAAAGAAATATTTTAAAACGATTTGGGTCAATAAAAACCTTTCTTAAAAAATTACGAAATTTAAATTTTTATACGGTCCCCCGGTCCTATAAGTTATATTTAGTAAAATTTTCCTTTTACACTGTCAAGTAATATACAAAAAGTCCCGTTATTCTACGATTAAAATTGACCGATTAATAGCTGTTTAAAGTTGGAGCATATTTTTGCTGGAAATTGGGGGTCATTCACAAATTTAGTCGAAATACAATTTCGTCAGATACATTAAAAAAAGGTTGAGTGTAAAATTAACATTGCAATATAAATTTGAAATCTTTAATCATTCTGACATATTAATGCAAAATATACAATTTGTAATAAAGATTTAAGAAGAAAGAAAAAACAGAATGTTTTTTAAATAAAATGATGCTAAATTAACAGCCTCAATTCTTTACAAAATGATACGTATTTTAAAATATTATTAGATTACACTAGCATGCAAAAGTTGGGTTATGACATGTTTTTTTTAGCTTTTGATAATTGATTCTTATGTACTCTGTACCGCTGAATCTGAAATTGAACTTCATGTTTAACCATCGCATGAGGAGTTTTCGCAAATTTCAAAGTTTAAATTGAATCTCCTCCCTCATCTCATCGGGCCACTCAGCTATTTAGCCGTAAGAATTCCAGGATAAGCAAAAATATCGAATAAATTATTGAATAAAATAAAATAAAATGAAATAAAACAAAACAAAACAAAACAAAAAGTTTTTACAGATAGTTTACAGACAGTTTTATAGTATGAGATTTTTGCTATATTTTAACAAAAAAAATTCTAACGTGATGGTTAAAAATGAAGGTAACTTTCAGATTCAGTGCTAAAAATAACGTAAAAATCAATTATCAAAAGTTTAAAAAGACAACCCCTCCTCTACCTTATAGTATCCGATATTGTTATTCTTTAAATTTGACAATTTATGATTAAAAATTAATGTAATTTTCGGATTTAGTACTAAAAAATACATAAAAGTTAAAAAACGCAACAATCGCAGTCTTGTATTATCTAATGTAAAACATTTTCTTAAACTTCTTAGCGGTAATCTATCCGAATTCTTTTGTGTTATCCTGTAAAATAAGTATAAGCGGTAACCACCGAAAATCATAATAATATTAGATTATTATTTGATTTGCGCTAGTATGTAAAATGTATTCTCGATCGGATATTTAAAAGTCAGTTAAAGTTCGAGTACAAATTTTGAACTCGAAAAACTTACATACCATCGTTGAAGTAACACAAAAACTTGCAAAAATAACATACTTTTTGTTAAAAGATATCATAAAAGAAACAGTCTCAAATCCTGAGCCGTAAGAATCCCAGGATAAGCAAAAATATCGAATAAATTATTGAATAAAATAAAATAAAATGAAATAAAATAAAACAAAACAAAACAAAAAGTTTTTACAGATAGTTTACAGACAGTTTTATAGTATGAGATTTTTGCTATATTTTAACAAAAAAATTCTAACGTGATGGTTAAAAATGAAGGTAACTTTCAGATTCAGTGCTAAAAATAACGCAAAAATCAATTATCAAAAGTTTAAAAAGACAACCCCCTCCTCTACCTTATAGTATCCGATATTGTTATTCTTTAAATTTGACAATTTATGATTAAAAATTAATGTAATTTTCGGATTCAGTACTAAAATATACATAAAAGTTAAAAAACACAACAATCGCAGTTTTGTATTATCTAATGTAAAACATTTTCTTAAACTTCTTGGCGGTAATCTATCCGAATTCTTTTGTGTTATCCTGTAAAATAAGTATAAGCGGTAACCACCGAAAATCATAATAATATTAGATTATTATTTCATTTGCGCCAGTATGTAAAACGTAATCTCGATCGGATATTTAAAAGTCAGTTAAAGTTCGAGTACAAATTTTGAACTGGAAAAACTTACATACCATCGTTGAAGTAACACAAAAACTTGCAAAAAGAACATACTTTTTGTTAAAAGATATCATAAAAGAAACAGTCTCAAATCCTGACAAAATAAAACATACGTTATTTTAGCCAATGTGTAACTTAATAAATGTTAACTTACTCGTAATACTTGTACGATTTTTTTCAAAGCTCAGATACACATGAAATAAGATCTTCGAATACTTTAAGCACTTGGTATGTGATCCGTCAAAACCAAGTCGAACTCATGTGTTTTCAGAGCAGAAAAGTGGCATAAGTCATGCATTTTTAAAGTTTCATAACCCGCTCAATTTTAGTGTTATATGAATGGGACTTTTTTTTTTGTCTTACTTGTCAGTGTAATAGGAAAATTTCGCTAAATATAACTTATAGGACCGGGGGACAATTTAAATTTCCTATTTTTTTTTTTTTAAGAATAGTTTTTATTGACCCAAATTGCTTTTAAAGTATTTCTTTACCTGATATAAAACATTTTTTTGTAATTAGAACTATATGTCTATGACTAACGGTTTAGGAATTAGCCATTGGACACCGTTGAGACCGGACACCCTGCGTAAGGATCCATCTACCGTACATCAAATGAAAATTAGCTCGGGGCTAATTAAATTAACAGCTTCATAATGAATCTTTTCATCAAATTACACAGCGCCATTTTATAAGTTTTAAATTATTAAAGTTTATTAATTAAATTATCTAATACTAAGCATCTCGTTTTCATAATATAAAATATCAACTTCAATAATATATATCAATTACATGGCCTTGTGAGATAAAGTAAGAGAGTTAGAGCATGGGAAGACTGCCAGGAAAACCGAATTCATAAAGAAATTTCAACTATGTTGGGAACCGTTAAAAAAATAGAAGTCCAATATGCGAAGCCTGCCACGAGATCTCTCGCTGTACAGTTCTCCATCAAATGTTCACTGAGTATTTTAAAATAGAAAATCTTGGATTATAAATTATTAAAATAGGGACAGAAATATTTGTACTTAAAAAAAATAATCCGTTATAAAATTGTTTTGAAAGGCTTTTTAACCATTTGGAAATTGTTGTTGTTTTCGGTTGAGGATGGGGCCAAATGATGCTCGCATTTTATTTTTTTTAAAGAAATTCAACGATGCTCTTTACTTTTAGAAGAATTTTTATTTGAATAGGTAATAAAAAAGCATAAAATCGTTAAAAATTGTTTGAATAGGTAATCGAAAGGCATAAAATCGTTAAAAATTGAAAAAGTTACAAAATGGGTAGCCGCAAATTATCAGATATGGAAAAATCCAAAGCCAAGGAGCGACGCCGAAATGAAAATCGTCTTGAAAAGCAAAAATCGAGGTCTTCAACTCATTATGTTGGCCATGAAAATCGAGGTCTTCAACTGATTATCTAGCCCATGAAAATCGAGGTCTTCAAACTTATAATGCAGCCTATGAAAAAATCGATTACAGTATAAAATACGAACGCGAAAAAGGAAACAATCTAATGTTTAATTGATTGATAGTAAGAGCCCATGTCTCGAGGGGCTCCAATCCACTATCCACGGCATTTTACAATCGGTCGATTCTAACCGGGAAAAATTGAGCTCATCATAGGTAATTTGTTGCAATATGTGGATGATTCAGTGGAACTGCTTTCGATTTTTAAACTGTTTTTCTTCTCGAAACGGGACTTGGAGAGTTTATTGATGAAGGTTTTGGTCGTCTGAAGTTTGATCTTTGGGATCTGTTGTTGAAGAGGATGCGACGGAATTTGGTGGAACAAATAAATTCCAAATGGTCGTTGTAATCTATTAATTTACGATTTATTTTATGTAATAGAAAAAAATTGAAATTGTACTTAAAAATCGAATGCGTATAAATAATGTATTTATACACGATAAAGTATTTACCTAGGGTAAAAATCTGCTAAATAGATTTAGCTATCACCGTTTGTAATGTTATTTATTATAATGGATGTAACGTTGAAAATAAAAATTAAAATAATGTTTTTTGTTTGTATTTATTTTGCATAGTTTATAAAAGAACAATGATATGCTGTAAAAAAAAAAATAAACATGTATACTGAAATAAGCTTAAATAAATTCGAAATTAAATTTAAACAGAAGTATTATTCTTCATTTAATTTTCTTTTTAATTGCAATAGCGTTGTTTTTTATTGTTGTTTTTAAACTCTGGAAATATTTTGTGCAAAACAATTGTTTGTTTTTTTTGTTGTTGTTGTTGCATTTTTTGTTTTAAATTTTTAGAAAGAAAGATTTTTTTAAATAAAAAAAAGGACACAAACAAATGACAGTAAGAGATAATGGACATGGTTGAAAAAAAAAGAAATTATAGTAAAATCTTTTGTTTGAAGTAGACGATGTTAATATTTATTTTTTTTTTAAGTAACATCCTACGTTGAAAATGAGTACTTTCAAAAATGAGTTCTATTCTCAAAATTGATTTTTACAAAAAATAACTCACTTCAAAAATGATAACTAAAAATAGGCATCATATATCATCATAACTTTCTGAGCTTTTCCTATATATTTTTGTCTAATGCATGTACTAAAAGAATTTTTTTATTGCATGAATATTTTCTTTTATTATTACCTGTTATTTGAATAAAAACATGGTAAAACAATTGAAAATCTTATAATTGACTCTTTGATCACACCTATTTTTATTTACTAAGATATCATTTAACTTGTAATAGGTGCACTAGATAAAAGGTTACAGTTTAATTTATTAGTAATTTTTTTTTGTATTTTTTTTCTTATAGCATCTTCCAATTTTTAGAAAATTTTCTTCAAATTCTCGTGCATATTTAACATTTTTGTAAATTCATAGGGACGCTCGTAAGATGCGAGGTCTGTCTGATAACTACCCGACTTTGATTTTTCAACTTCGCAGTGATGATTCTGAAACGGCACCACTGTGCACATTGCAAATAGACAACTTATTGCACATGCTTGAATTTTTCTCCGTTTTCCAGTAGGCCAGTCGCTATCGGTTCTCTGGAAAGTGAGGTAATGTTATACATGTTTGTCGGATTTTCATTTCTCTCAAGATGACTGAACGAGTTCAGCAAACGTACTGAATC
Organism: Maratus speciosus; assembly: GCA_963932465.1. NCBI lineage: Eukaryota > Metazoa > Arthropoda > Arachnida > Araneae > Salticidae > Maratus > Maratus speciosus. The sequence goes on from OZ010800.1 coordinate 187,415,377, forward strand.
AACTTTTCCCAAAGATTAGTGATTTTGAAAGTGAAACAATTCGTAAGTTCATCGGGTGTCATAAGATTCATCAACGCTCCAGTTCGTTCATCTCAACTGATTCAGACTTTCTTGGTGAAACATGGAATTCCCGTCCTTCGATAACCTCTCTACTCTCCAGACATGGCTCCTTACGTCTTCTGGTTGTTTCCGAAAGTGAAAGCGCCATTGAAATTATACCATTTTGAGAGTAGAGATGAGATATGGAGATCGCGACGGCGTAGTGTCTTCCAGAAGTGTGTTAGTCAGCTGAATGGATGGTGGCCTAAGTGTGTGAAAATGCGAGTTGTCTACTTTGAGTGGGATTCGAGTGCCAATCTCGTGCCAATCTCTCTTATATATTTTTGTCGTCCAAAGGTCGGATACTTTGCAGACAGGCCACATACATAACGTTAAAGGTAAATTATTAAGTTCATTCCCTCTAAGTGTTTGGGGCGTAATATTCCGTTCACTAAGCTCCAGGTTTCACAGCAATACAAGCAACATTTAAGATAATATACATAGATAATATAGATAAGATAATAAGATAATATAATTCTATAGATTTAATAAATTTTAAATACATTGAGGAATGATTAATATTCTTAAGGATTACATTCATATTTGTAATTAAGTTTTTTTTTTTTTTTTTTTTTTTTTTTTTTTTTTTTTTTTTTTATAATGTTGAAATAATCATATTTTCTTAGCATTTAAAACCAAACGCAAAGAAAACAATATTACAATTTTACCCTTTTGCAAGACGTTCGGATGGTTTTAAAACCGAATTTAAAAAAAAAATGTGAATAAAATGTTTCTTTTCAATGTTTTTCAAACATTATGCTTAGAGCACGATAACACGGTGTTGGTCAATAATTGAAATCAAAAAGTTTCATTTTTGTTAAATTTAGAATTCATATCCTTGCATCCAATTATTTCTGTGTATATTTTAATTTATGTGTGTATCCAAAGTCCCAGTCCAATTGTTTGTGATCATATCTTAAAACCCAAATTAAAGAAAACTAAATGGATATACAGTAAAGTATAAAGTAAATACATTTTTTGTTATAGTGAAAGATTTTTACAGTGCTTTAAGAAATTATAAGGCCACTTTGTTTTTAAAAATTATGAAGTAAATAAAGGTTTTAATTATATTTTAAACAAATTAGTCATCAAAATACAACATATTTGTTAAAAATAATTTGCAATAATTTTGAATAATGCATTAAATAAGTTTGTAAAAAAAAAATAATAATAAGCAATGATTGAAAAATACACTGTTAACAAACTATAAGACCACTTGTATAAAAACAAAAATAAAATGTAAGTTAATACGATATTGGTCCTCCATTTTTCCTTATAAACTCAAACACTCTTTTTTTCATAGACAATTAAGTACAGATTCAGAAATGTTGTGCCATTCTTTTAATGTGGCTATTTCTAGTTCATTGGCAGATAAAAAATTGTTTAGCAAAAATTAGCATAAACTTTGCGAATTAATAAGCCTCAAAGATTTTCCATAGGGCTAAACATAAGGCCTGGATTTGGCCATGACAAAACATGATTTTCTTTCTCATTAATAAACCATTACTGGGTGCATTTAGATGCATGACAAGAAGCAATGTCCTGCTGAAACATCCAGTTAGCAGCACCTATAAAAGGTACAAAAAGTATCAAATCATATAACGTAGGCTAATACTGTGCAGGGTTCATACATCCCAAAATTTCGTTTTCAGTCACATAATCCATCATGGTTAAAAGCTCCCCAAACCTATACTGATCCTCCTAGCATTTGTTGACTGAAGCATTGTTTTCGTTCCTCCCTCAAACCATGTCAATAGAGTTTATAACCGTCTTTACCGTCAAAATTAATTATTTTTTTCGTCTGAAAATATCACTTGTTTCCATTTCTTGTCCCATGACAATTTTAGCACATTTCAGTCTTTCTTCTTTATGATATTTCATTAATCTCAGTTTTTTTTCAACAGTTTCATACATTGTGCAGTACTATTTGATTTCACACTCTTCCAAATTGTTACCCGTAAGGTTCTTTTGTTGAAATGGTTCGAAATTTCCCGAGTTGAAAAAGTTTTTTTGAGTTGATAATCGAAATATTTGTCAATTATCCCGTGCTGTCAAAATCATTTTTCTTCCAGATCGTTTAATTTTATTTGAATCATTTTTTTGTAATTATTTCATTGTGAATGGCAGTTTTAGAACTCTTCATTAACCGAACTATTTCTCGGTTCAGATTTACCAGCAAACTTATAAAAATGTATTATAAATAAATTATAAATTTATTTTACTTCGGTCGCACTTTACCCCGCAATATCTTCAAATATACCGTAAATAACACTATGCAATCATGCACATGCTTCTCGGGAATGCTTTCACGATATACAAACGCTTACGTTTTATAATAATTCTGATGTGACGTATAATATGCTAATTTCCACATGTGGTTTTCTAATTCCTTAATAGTCACCTTATTTACGATAAAAAAAAAATTGAAATTTTAATAAAATGTAACTTAAATTTTAGTGTCGCAATTATAACAGAAAACGTTCTACGATCAATTTTAAATACACATGCTAAAAAGCGCATATATGCACCAATTCGTTAGTGGTCTTATAATTTCTTAACACACTGTAATTTCTGAAAATGTGATACACTGAAACCCCTAGTTATTGACACCTAAACAGTAAAAATAATTTCATTCACTATTTTAACTTAGACATTTATTTTTATTTTGTAGTCCTTTTATTGATCAATAGTTGGTCAATAATATATTCTGCGGGGAAAGAAGTTTTGAGAATAGAAAAAGCGCCTTTTTGAAACAACAATGTTTTTTCTAAAATTAAGATAATATGTTTGTAAATACGTTTATAATGCAACCATTCTAAATTTTCTCAAAGTCGTATATTTATAAATTAGTTTAAAAATTCCTGCGATTCATGAGTTCCCTGATTTATAATTATAGTTATTTAATTTAGCTTAATGAATGGTGCCTGTTATTAGTTTTGCGGATTTCATTGCACAAGCCGGCGGTGCGAATTATTGGTTACAATAAAGAAAATTTCATTTTGAATTGTTTAAAATGCATAATAATAAATTAAATTAAATTTGTAGTAAATACCATTAAGATTTAAATTGTTCTACCATTATCTGACTGTATACGTCCATCGCTGAATCATGAATGTAAATTGTTTGGTTTCTCCATTCCTAATAAAGTATTAAATTTTACTATATATATTTTTCTATCTAAAATAAGAAATATATAAATTTTATTAAACGTTTTCAAAGCAAAAACCTGTATTTTCACAGATGTCCGATTTTCAAACTTATCGATTATCGATAAGATTTAGAAAACAAGACCAGAAACAAGATCATAAATCACGTCATCTCTCTTATTTTATAGATCTAGAACAGAAAAAAATAAGGAATTTAGTATTATTAATATATTAGGAGTTTCCTTTACATGTTTTAAGAAATTTTTCAATTTTAATTTTGCTTCTTAAAAAATATGCATCTATTACAATCACATTTTAGTATATATATCTTTAAATTTACATAAAGAATTCACAATTGTCGTCACGATAACTTCTGAAATGCTGGTACTAATTGAACGTCATTATTGCAGTGTATTATATGATAGATCTTGAATGGGTTTATTAATCAATTTCGTAGTTTTTACAGTAAGTTATAAGGGTTTAAAATTTAAAACTAATTCAAATGATGTATGTAAAACATCCCGCATCAATAAAATAAAAAAAATAATATATATATATATATATATATATATATATATATATATATATAATAAATGATATAAATTATCCGTTTTAATTTTTTAACAATCTACCACTCTTTATAAAAATATCAATTTCAAAATATCAAAAATATCAACATATTTTGGATAGGCAGGTTAGTAAGATTTGTAATACAATAAAAGAGGGTGGTGGAACATTTTTGCGGATTTCTTTTTTTTTTTTTTTTTTTTTTTTTTTCTTTAGTTCACGTTTGCATATTTTATTTTCTTGATGAGTACTAAATCATATTTCGATGATGATTTTATTTTGAATAATACTAATAAAAAAAGATAATAATAATGCTGCCGTATGATATTGGTCACTTTGCATTTAAAAATCAGTATGCATAAACAGACGTAAAATGGGTTCGCATATCGAGAACAAAAGTTTTAAAATAAATTAATCATTGAGGGTTACTTTTTATGTGTATCGAGCTAGACCTTTTTAGGTCATCTAGACATATTAAAAAAATTGTACTATGAATTATTTTTATATTATTTCTATACATATTTAGATTCATATGATATGTATGTAAATATGTGCATGTCATATTCATCGTAGTGACATCGCAAAAACGTTAATCTTAAAAAACAAATCCACTTTCTTCGATTAATATTTAAATATATTCTTTAAATAATAAAACTTTTTAATACTATTTCTTGAACGTGCGTGGATTTATAGAAAGATGTTATTCGCATAGATGGATATAAAATTTTGGATTGTATTTCTGGATAAAGTTGTATTGTGACATAAGTTACACGTTCAAAACTAGTCGGATGTGCCAATCTCAAAACTTTCTTCTATTTCATACATGTGAATAATTCAAAATTCGCTATCCCTTGTGCCAAAATTAACCCTTTATCTAGTGACGGTACTTATAAGTACCACTCACTTTAAACTTTCATCCCATAGTAAATATTACTAATATTCTAATGGTACTTTGCAAAAACTCTCTTTTAACTCAACGTTATCCGGTTACATGGCAGCAGTAGTTCTAGGTTTGTTATTTTAGCAAGGAAGGAGGCTATTTTTGACACAAACGATGGGGTTTGTGTCGACAGTTTGTACAGATTGTCACGCTCGTCTTTTTATTGCTGCACACACAGTAAAGGATATAGGATAAGTGTTGGATTTTTTATGTGTTCAATGTCATCTTAGAATACAGTTTGACTAGCTATTTTAGGTGAACGGTGTAAGTATTTGATTTAACAGTTGAATTACTCGGTGGTACTTATAAGTATCGTCCGTACACTGGGTGTTGGAGAAAAACTTCTTATTTACTTTTCGTCTGTGTAGTTATCGATCGTTTTCATCTGCTTTAAAATGTAATTACTAAAATGTAGTGTAGTAATTATATCCCTGGTATTTCTTTTCTGTTTGATTGTTGTTTTTTTATAGTAAATTGAAAAAGTTGTGACACCGGATATTTTTTCTATGCTAGAAATGTCATATGTAAATTCATATATTGCACATGTGGAGATGCGAGAAAACATGTTGTCCCTAGAATAGAGACGTAGCAAAACTAAAGGACTGCTAACAAGATCGAAACCTAAAAAAAAAAAAAAAAATAGTTTTTTTAACCCTTTCAGGAGCAAAGCATTTTTAATTCTAAAGTTCTGAAATAAATGATTGGCACCGGAATTTGCAAAAAGATTTATTTGTAAATATGAAAAGCCTATATTTCACATACTTATGAAATCGAAAATATTTTCTGGTGCAATTTGAAATACCTTGTGGGTTTTCTGTTACGATACTTTATCCATAGTGTACTGACGGTACTTTTAAGTACCACTTTAATTAATTACCTCTAACGAATTAAATTTCTCACGGATGTTTAATTTTCATTGTAGTAACTGAAAAAAAAAAATGTTACAGGAAAAAAATTGCAGCAGATCATCATGCAGTATATAAAGCATTAAATGACAATCTATGCATATCACGAGGATTGTGAAGGTAGATAGGCTTCTTGAATTGGATAGTTTTAACAAGGAGATATAAGTATCGCATTGTTTGAAACATATCATTGAATTTCGGAGCTCACCCTCTTAGATGTACGCAACCAAAATTCACAACCCAAAGAGTATAAAATCAGCACATGTTGTTTAATATTCATCCATGTCTTATAAGATCTATTTACGTGAAAATGTAACAGAATATTAAGTTTGATTAAATTGCGTGCATTAGTTTTTAAGATTAGCTCTTGCAAAAATCGCAAAACATTTATCGTAGCAACACCACCTGTTGTGCGATTTACACCAAAATCTAATAAATAAAAGCAAAAATTAGCGTACAACTGAATGTGAAGTTTGATGAAAATAAGTGCATCAGTTCTTGAGATAGAGCTATTTTGGCAATCGTAGAAAATAAAGCCCAGCAGCGCCACCTGTTGGGCGGTATGCACAAAACTAATCAACACCATTTTGTATCAAGGTCTCACTGAATCAAAAGTTTTATTAAAATTCTTGTAAGTAAATAATATTTTATTAAATATTTGAATTTTTGAGATAGAGTTATTGCGAAAATGGAGAAAAATGCAACTTGAATCTAAAGTTTTGTGATATTCTGTGCATTAGTTCTTGAGATGGGGCGCCCATAAAAGTTTTGTCACATACAGACAGATTCACAGGCAGACGTTTATAAAAACCATCAAATCGTGTCCAGGACATTTTAAAAGGTATAAATCCGTCGAAAACTGGAAGACAAATTTTTTCTTGAATCAAATACTTTCTTCTTCTAAACATTGAAGAAAATAAATATCCTGTGCGTACAGATCGAAATTTTAACAATGCAGACTATTACTTAAAAAAAAAAGAAATATTTCTCTGAAAATGTAAGAAGCATATGTTTTGCGCATAAACAAATGTGCATTATTTAATGCGTCATATACGAAAATTTTTATGAATTACAAGCAATGAAAAATAAATCGCATATTTCCTTTACATATCAAACAGTTATTTTTTAATAAATTCGAATTATTTAATTTAATCGTGCAAGTAATACTAAAGCCGCAACCTCGTCCTAGACATAGAAAGCACACAATAAATCATTTCAGAAGTATATTGTCAATTTTTAGGCGCGTTCGTAATTATGTAAATACGTAGTACCTATAGTCATCGTCTAGTCCATCTGCCTGTCTGTCCGTCTTTACGCATATAACAGTGCAAAAACTACCCAACCGAATAGTTAGAAATTTAATATATATAATTATTGCAAAATTTTGCTCTGTCATTTCAATTTTCATGAAAATCGAATTAAAACTTAAAGCGATATTAATAAAAGTTTTCTTCATTCTAACAAATCCTATCAAACGTAATTAGTTCAATGATATCCCATGATAGGTAATTATTCGAGATTACATGGTGATTACGTCCTATTTAAGATTCAATAATTATAATCTTAATAAATTTTGTATTCATGCATTTTTGCATAGAAGTGTAACAGATACTGTACCAGGATCTGAATGTCTATAAAAATAGTTACAGTACGAACGTATCAAATTTGCCACGTTTAACGTACCATTTCCGACTTGTCATAGTATAACATGACGCAATGAATTACCGTGACGATGACGGAATTCATTTGTTGGCGGAAAAATACATCAGTCATTACACTAGTTACACAAAATGTATTACGCTAGTGTATACTTTTGGAAGCACTTTGCTAACAAAATAGTAACGCATTAAAAGCGTGTTGTTCATGTATAATGTTCTTAAATAGTTACCGGTGTGACAGATAAATAAGATGGTGTAAAATGTTACTCAACTTTTACTGACTGTTATGACTGGGTATTTAACAATAAGATTTTTTTTTTCAATACTTGTTCTAAAAATGAGTGAAGCAAAAGACATTTTGTAGTAAATAAAAAAAACATTGTTCTTTCATGTTCTAAAGAATGTTGTTTTATGAATTACATTCAACAGAAATATGAAAAACTTTCAATTTTATTTTTTGCAAGTAAAAAATATAGTCCAGGCAATAGGGAATTTTACCTAGCAAAATTAATGGTAGTTCTGGAAATAGGCTTACATTATGTTTTTGGGTCGCTGAATCCAAATTTGTAACTTTCCACCAAAATTCCCCCCCCCCCCAAATTTTGGTAAAATCCATCAAAAATGTTATTATTAAAAAATTCATTTTCTTTATTAATTTAGGGGAAAAGTATCTAGAAATTCAGAAAGTAAACAAAATTTGCAACAAATTAGATATATGACATTATGACATAGGATTAAGGGGAAGGGGGGATCTGCCTAGGAACATGCGCGCGGTACTGCGTGGACTAAGTTGAGCAATTCCACTTAACCACTCACACGTTTGCATTCGCCCTCCCATCTCCCCTCCGTACTTTCCTTATTCGGTTTACTTTAAGTTTTTTGGGTCGCTCAATCCGAATTTTTAACTTACCCCCAAAATTCCCCCCTCCCGAACCCCCCTCCCCACCAAAATAGTTGTTATTAACTTAAATGTCTTATTGTTTTAGGGGAAAAGCATTACGAAATTCAGAAACTAGACAAAATTTGCAACAAATAGAATATATGACATTATGACGTAGGATAAACGGGGAGAGAGGGGGCTGCCTCGGAACAAACCCCGCAGGCTTATCTCAAAAACCAATTTTCTTCAAAAAATTAATTTTTTGGGGAGTTGCCGGGTGAAATTTTGGTGGGAAGTTACAAATTCGGATTCTGCGACCCAAAAAACATAAAGTGAATCGAAATCCAGAACTAGTATTAATTTTTCTAGGTAAAATCCCCTAATGCCTGGACTTCATAACTTAGTGCACGTAGCGCCGCAGTGCATGTTCAGAGGCAGCCCTCCCCTCCCCGTTCATCCTACGTCATAGTGTCATATATTGTTGCAAATTTTGTCTAGTGTCTGAATTTCGTAATGCTTTCCCCCTAAAACAATAAGAAATTTAAGTTCAAAGCAACTATTTGGGGGTGAGGGGTTTCGGGGAGGAAATTTTGGGGGTAAGTTAAAAATTCGGATTCAGCGAGCCAAAAAAACTTAAAGTAAACCTTATAGAGTAAGTTCGGAGGGGATATGGGAAGGCGAATGTAAACGTGTGAGTGGTTAAGTGGAATTGCACAACTTAGTTCACGCAGCACCGCGCGCATGTTCCGAGACAGATCCCCCCTTCCCCTTCATCCTAAGTCATAATGTCATAAATCTAATTTGTTGCAATTTTTGTCTACTTTCTGAATTTCTAGATACTTTTTCCCTAAAACAATAAAAAAAAATGATTTTTTAAATAAAAACCTTTTTTTTTTGGGGGGGGGGGGCATTTTACCAAAATTTGGGAAGGTTGCCGGGGGAAATTTTGATGGGAAGTTAAAAATACGGATTCAGCGACCCCAAAAACATATAGTAAGCCTTTTTTCAGAACTACCATGAATTTTGCTAGGTAGAGCCCCTATACGGTCTCTATTGCCTGGACTAATATTAGTGACTACAATAAAGTAGCAATAAGCAAAAGAGTGATAAAGTTTCGTGACACACCTCTGAGATGGAAACAAATAAAATGTATTATGAATCATTCTAATAATAAAATTTATTTCAAATATAGAATTAAAATACATTGAAAATATTTTAACATCATAGCAGAAGGTACTTTTAAAATATATTTCTTCATGTCATTGTTCGAGTTAGAAGTATCCCGCTTTAGAAACAATGTTATATAAAAACGGTGCTATTATCTTATTAGCTTGTTCAATTGTCCATTGGAAAGACAGATAATATTATGCATAAGCTATGTTACAGGCTGGAAAGTTCAGGAACATGCTTGGAATTAACAAGGATGGATAATTTGAAAATAAAATTGTAATTAATATATACTCTTTTAAGAATATTTTTAAGATTATACTATTTGTTTTTATAAATAACTAACAACATAAATCTATTTCTGAAATATAAGCAATTGTTATTTTAGATGCTGTTTCTTCAGGTATAACATAAATTAATTTTTTTAGTGTTTAAATGCATTTATCATATTATAGACAAGAAAAGGGAGGAACCACTTTTTTCGACTTATCTATAGATGATAACAGTTTTTGATTAAAATCAGTGCTAAACTTTAATGAATATTATGAAATATCATTAATAAAGTAATACAAACTTTATGAAGTACCATAAGTCTCTAAACAAAGAAAGGATACAAATAAATAATTTAAACACTAAACACTGTTTAAGTTTTAAGATTAAATGTCACGGATAAAATATTAACATAATGCTGATCGAGAATGAAAAAAAAAATATTCATAAAACAAAAATCGACTTATGTCTTGAATATCGAAAAGATCTTCTTTAAAATTTTAGTTTTATGCACTGCGATTTAAAGGTAGAGTGGTATGAAAGGGGTGTTTTCGCTTAACATCTGACAGTCTAGAAAAAGGGCAAAATTGTAGTGTTGTTTTCTTAACCCAACTTTTTTTTATTATTCAAAAAAAGATGATTATTTAAACATTATATAAAAGAAAACCTAAAAATGAATATCAATAAAACACTTGAGACTGTTAATCACTGTTCAATGTTTTAAAATGCATGTAATTATTTTTTAGATGATGGATAAAACTGCATGCAAATTATAATACTCGTTTACGAAGGTTTTGTTGAAATGGGATTTAGTAATTTAGTTCAACACTTTCTACGAATAATTGCGTAGAAATGCGTAGAAATGCGCGAAACAGTGATTTTTCAGGCAATAAAGAAAAAAATATATCACTTCAATGTGCTATATAAGCGTCGTTTTTGATTTACAGGCAAAATGTTTGAGTATTTAATAAATGTGAAAAGATGTTCAATAAGGTTGAAAAAGTAATTTTTTTTTTGGAATTTTAAATGCATTTAGAATAATGTATTTTGAAAAAAAGAAATATATTCAAATTCAAATGATTTTCCTCTATTTATATCGTTAAAAACTCTTACCGTAACGAAAGACTATTACAAAAGTAAGCAAAATGTATTTTATACAAGCCCATGCTAGAAAAAAAGAAAACGGTCAATAAATCATTTCAAGAATAAATTTTATTTCAGTTTAAAAAATAAATGACATGGGTAAAATGGGTAAAATGTTAGCGTCATGTTGATGATAGTTGAAGAAAAATGATTCTAAAAGAAAAAAAAATCTCTTTTAGGTCAGTACTATAAGTAACGATTGATTTATTCTCTCTACTCTCCACTTTAGAATCTCATTGCTTTAGGAATAGTTTGGTGTGCAAAAGGATGTTACTAGACTAGTAGTTTGTTATGTTGTTGCGCGGAAGGACAGGTAAAAAACGTGTATAATGCACGTTTGTTAAGTTCAGTAGGATACTGATATAAAATTTAACAATGGGGAAAATTATTTCCTAAAAGTATATTCCTCAAGAATTGTAAACTAAAGTAATTTTTTTATGTGTACAGAATCATTTTTTACAGGAAATGAATACACTACATAGTATGTCCTTATTTTTCAAGTTTTAATGAATGGTTTAAAGAAATCAAGGTTACCTTTGAGTAAATTCTGGTTATTAAAAATGAAAGTATAAACTGTCAATCTCATAAGCGTATATATTTTCAAGTAAGGTTTTCTTAAACCAATAAAATTTTATTTCATAAATATTAGTTTACCAAATCATCCACTATTGTATTTTTATCTTTACGCATTAAATTTAACAAACAGAAAATTAAAAGACAATTATCACATGCACTTTTGTAACTTTGCATCAAACTGCCCAGTCATCTAATTTTTTTTTTTTTTTTTGGAAAACGGTTAAAGAACTGCAAATTAACATTCTTTTTATAATAATACGGTCAATAATATGATTATATACTCTAAATAATATGATAAAATAACCGTTATGTTTAAAAACAATCGAATGATGACGGTTTGCTGCAGACTTTTAATACTTAAAGAGTCAACTGTTTTATACTGATTATAAAGACTCTTTTATGCTCACATATTATTTCTTTTCATGTTATCAATCCTTTGTACACAATAAATTAATATGAAAAGAACAGTTTAATGCTGAGTTTCTATTCAAACCTATTAATATACATAATGTGTATAAAAATAAAATGATTAAATTTTCCTTTCATTTCAAACGAATAAAAAAAGCATCGCTTGCAGTTGTTTGAAGTTCTGATTCAAGTATTATAATTTTTAAATATATATATATATATATATGTACTAAACTAATCGCTGGTCATTTGTGACATCCTATATAAAAAAATGATTTATGAAAATTTAAGATTTTGACACGTAATTCCTATAAACATCAGAGAAACAAAATTTCATTTCAATATAAATGAGTTGTTGATGTTTAGAAAGTTGTTATTGTCTTAACAACATGAGTTAACGATGTTTAATTTTCTATAAACACATGTATAATAATCACTTATAAACAGATAAAGTTAAAAATGCTATAAAAAGTGATAGAAAATCTTTATTAAGATTGACGATCGTTTCGTCGCACCAACGGCGACATTTTCAAAATCATTTATGATAGAAAATACTTTCGCAAAATATTTTAAAAACAATAAACCTGGTAAACAATGTCACGAGACATGATGCATAATGAAAAATATTGCAACCATAAAATTAAATTAAAATTAAATTAGCTATTTGTGAGCGTGGATTAATTTTCATATAATTTAACAAAACAATAACATGGTAAACAATGTCACGAGACAACATGCATAATGAAAAGCATTGCAAAATATAAAATAAAAATAATATTATCTTGGCTATTTGCGAGCGTGGATTAATTTTTACTATTGTTACTAAAATTACATAGCATCTCTTTCCAAATTTTAGGTAATTCTATGGATGATGGAAAGAATATGTCTTTCCAACAAACTTTAACTTTTATCTATAAACTATGACGTTATTATATACGAGGCAGCATATAAAAAGAAGCATTCGTATGTCTATAATGGAACCTGAACTAGGTTAAGTGCATGTCTTGGTAAAGTATCGTACAAATAAAATTTACGATACTAATAAATCTACAAAAGTCATCGAAATGACGATTTATAGTTGTGTAGGACATCATGAGGGCATAGCAACGAAATTTACAGCTGACCTTTGACCAGAAGGACCACACACACGGAATAAAGTAAAAATAAATATAACTGGGTACAGCAAAAACTCAACCTATAAGGTTGCGCCACATAAATTCAGAGTCGACCAATGATATTCGCCTGTATAGATGGGTGGCAACTCTGTATGCAAATTTTCTAGCTATATAGTATAATTTTATGTTTGCATAAATAATGTAGACAGGACAATGTCCGTTTTTTTTTTGTTTTTTTTTTCAGTGTAAGTAAGAGACTGACTGCACTTGCAAATTTTATCCCAATGCTGATGGCAGCAAAAAAAATAAGATGCTGCGGTTGGATTTTAGCAGATGCTGTACCATGAATAACATAGAAAAAATATATATATAAAAAAATAAGTTACCCCATATTGGCTAAAAAATACATGTGATGCCCGATTAAGGATTAATATTTTGTGACAACATTATTTGGAGACCTTTTGTGCCTACCTGTGGGACGTTCTCGGAGCAACGAGAATTCTACATGCTGCCGGGGGCAGTGGATCAGGTAGTCCATTATGATTTTATTCCATTGTTTTTACCAGTAATAAGCATTACCTATGAAAGTAACGGACTATGGTGATATTTCACGTGTTATAAAATTAATTAAATAGATTGATTAATTGAAATAGGTAAATATAGATATAATGATGTGCATCAGCATTACTATTAAAATATATAACCCACAATATGTAAATAACTTTTTTTATTGTAAATTTTCTTCTATAATAAAATGTAATCAAGTTTGAATATGAGTAATTTTTTCTTTATTTTAATTCTTAATTAATATTTTTTTCTTATAGATGTGGGAATGTAAAATAAATAATCTATTTATCTATATGATTTACTAAAAAAATTATTATATAAAAGAAATCACAGACTTAGAAGGTAAACGATCTCCGAAAAAAAATAACACAGCGCATTGTTTAATTATAATTTTAAAATTTAATATATTAAATTTTCTTTGGATTTCCCCGAAGGGAATTGTTAATTACATCGTTTACCTAGAGTCATTTGGTGCTATCACTGTACGAATAGTAAGAATTATAAAAATTAATCTCCTTTTTTTAAATTTATATTAATCAACCTCATTACCCGTGTTGCAATGTATTAAAGTTATGGATCTATTTTAGCATGTATAGATCATTCCAGCATAGGGGAGTGAACCAGTTGAAATGGTGCCTTAGCCTTTTCCTAATTATATTAATTTAATTAATTTAATTTTAGGAGACCGAACCATAGGTTATTAATAAAAAAAAAAAAATTCTTTTTCCTTTTTTTTTACGTGTATCACCATAGTCGGTTTTAGTAGTACATATGAATCGGCAAACAGAAATTACTATACTACAAGAGAAAATATTATTGTGCTCATTATATAAAATTATTGTATATATGTATATATAACTTACAACAGAAATTGAAAAACAAAATTTCTTTGTGTGTTCACTGAGTAATGAAAATATCTTATGTACATTGTAAACTTCAATAATAATAGTAATTATATGTTTGATGGAAACAAATGAGTAAATTAATATGATAAATACAATCACAGTACTTGATAAATAAATAATTTTGGTCATAATTATTAAATCACTGTGTATAAAATTTGCAAATTTAATGCAGTTAAGCGAAATTAACAGTTTGCTATTTTATAATACTGTACATTTTTTTTAAAACACTTTTCACTATTTCGCAGTGTTGATGTGTATTACTATGTTTTAAAATTTTATTTACATGTATAAAATTAATACTAATAACTAGGCGTTATTTTTGATGGTATATTGTGTCGCTCTTGATAAAAAAAAAAAAAAAAAATATTACTTAGTTTACATTACATTCTTATTTAATGAGTAATAATTGTAAACGTAAAAGTCATAGAGATAATACAAGGGTAAGTGGAGTTACAACTAGGAAACAATTAAAAGAACTGGCAAATACAAAGAAAGAAAGTAGTGTAGATGCAAATAATAATAAAAGTAGTAACAAGAATATAAATAATAAAAATTGTAATAAGAAAACTACTATTACGATTAACAATACACCCCAGAAAAACAAATACATCATGGCCACTGACAAAATAACTGCCGAGAGTGTAATCGGTTTACTACCTAATTATGATGGAAAAAGAGAATCTAACATAAATTCCTTTTTATTACAATTTGATAATTTAATCAATCAAACCGAATTAAGCCCGATTTCTAAATTAACGATTCTAAAGGCAAGAATCGTTGGTCCCGCTAAAGAAAAATTAATGAGGGATGAAAAATTATTTTCGGAGAGTAATTTAGACAATTTCAAAAAGAAATTAAAAGAATTATTCGAGATAAAATGTAGTTTTAGTGAGGCACAAACAAAATGTTTTTCCCTTAAGCAGAAACCGGATCAAAATATGGCGGACTTTATATTAGAATTTAAAGCAGCAGCGGACTTATATATAAAAAAAAGTGGACAGGATATTGGGGATGATAATGACTCCAAATTTACGCAAATGGTAAAGTTGTCTAGATTTCTGGATGCAATTAGAAGCGATTTTAGCTTAGAAATTCGTAAGGATGCTCCGAAGGATTTTAACACTGCATGTGAGATGGCATTAAAATTAGAGAGAGCTTTTGCACATGTCGATGTTAAAGATCTCAATAATATCACTGCTAATAAGGACCCTGAATTAATGAAGGAATTAGTAAAAATGAATATGGAAAGTGCGGAGAAAATTAAAATATTGACTAGTGAATTAAACAACATTAAAGTACATATGAATTCGAATGCAAATAATGTAACTAAATATTGCGATTATTGCAATTCTAAAACGCATTCCAATCAAAATTGCTGGTTCCAAGGTGACAAAGACCAAAATAAAAGTAATGCCGCTGAGAGAAACAAAACAACCCCTCATAACGAGCAGAATTCAGATAGGAAAGGCGGAAGAGATAACAGTTACCAGTATCAGGGAAATTTCCCACAAAATTCTAAATATATGCATCAAAATTTCCATCCGAACCCTATGCATTATGCACCTCCTAACTACATGTATTACTCCCCACCCCCTCCCCACCTAAACTTTATACCCCCACCCTACCCCAATTTACCTAATTACAACTACGGTTATAATCAGGACCATTACAATTCATATAACCAGGGTAATGGGTATGGAGGATATACAAGTGGAAATTATCAGAGAAACTACCATAGAAATAATAGAAATTCAGAAGAGGATAAAAACAATTCTCACAAAAACAAATATAAACAAAATAAAGATTATGAACAGAAACCTAAGGACAAACAGGGAAATTAATTGAGGGACTTACAGATTCAAATAAAAGGTACCCGCGTAAGTCTCTCATGGACGGGTCACACAATTCTTACAAATTGATTGCTAGCGTGAAAAGTAATAATAGAGAAAGCCTTCCAATTATTAGTTTTGAAATAAAGGGTATTAAAATCACTGCCTTGGCAGATTGTGGAGCTGCGGTCAGCCTGGTCTCACCCTCCTTATTTGAGCAACTAAAGAATGCAGAAGTTAAATATAAAAATTTATGTAATCAGGTAAAAATTCAAACACTCACTAATTCGACAATTGCTTTCAAACAATGTATCAAATTAACCTTCAAATTGGAAAATGTATTCGTGTCAGGTGCATTTTATATCACAAATTCAGATTTTGGCCGTGATTATAACATGCTACTCGGTTTTGATTTTCTCAAAACAAACAAATTTATTTTGGATTTTGAGGATAAAACCATGAAATTAAAAAATAAAAACATTACACTGAATTTTCTCAGAGACACATCTCAGGGGCAGATAAACAATTTAACTCCATCTCCCATTAGTACAAATGACAATCATGAACCACAGGAAATTAACATAAAAAAACAAAGAAATAAAAACAAAAAAAGAAAATTATCACGTAAAAATATTATTTCAGCTAAGATATCTCAAAACTCAGAGATATGTCCAGGTGAGAGAGTAATTACTGAATTAATATGCCCAAATCAATTTATTATTAATGACACTATAATGTTAGAACCAATTAAACATAACATTAACATACATTATGACACATCAATTCATGAAATTGGCAAAGATAATAAAATTAACATAATTATCAGGAACGACTCGCAGCAGAAATTAAATTTAGTAGAAGGAATGAATATCGGAAGAATTTCCAAGCATTTTGAGATAACGTCAGAAAATGAAAATAGCAGTCAAGAATCAGATCCAATAGTACAAGTTAACAACATTTCTTTAGAGGAAATTCGTGAACGCAGAAAGGCGGAACTCAGTCCAGAGGATTTTAATTTACAACATCTGGATACTGATACACAAGCAAAATTACAAGAATTATTACTAAAGAATGCTTATGCATTCTCCAAAAATTATTACACTCTTGGAAAAACATCTTTAGTTGTACCCAGATTTAATTTAATTCACAATTACCCTATACAAACAAAACCATATAAAACGGCACATAGTGTAAAGGAGTATGCTAAGTCAGAAATTGATAAGCTTTTGAGAGCTAATATAATAAAGAAATGTCACTCTGATTACGCGTTTCCAGTTATTTTTGTAAAAAAAAAAGTTACACAGAAAGGCGAAAACGTAGAAGAAGTTAAATATCGTATCGCTGCTGATTTTCGTTTGCTTAACCAAATTTTGCAAAACTATGCCTATCCGATACCTGACATAAAACGGATTTTGCAAACAATAGGCGGCAAAAAGTACTACACTGTTCTAGATTTACACTCGGCCTTCTATCAAATCGTTTTAAGAGAAGAAGATACAGACAAACTTGCTATTATTACAGAACATGGAAAATTTTCTTATTTAAGACTACCTTTCGGCACACGTCTCAGTACGGCTTACTTCGCAGAATTAATGGATATATTATTAGGACACTTTGATAAAAGTCAAGTGACATATTTCATTGATGATATATTACTGGCAACAAACTCATTACAGGAAATGATAGAACTATTAGACAAGGTACTGAACATATTCATTGAAAACAATATTACAATTGAACCAACTAAAATGCAACTCTGCATGGAAGAGATCGAATTTTTAGGATTCACCCTTAATAAGGAAGGAATTTCACCTTCAAAAAGAAATATTGACAAAATTCAAAATTTAGCTAGACCTAAAAATAAGAAAGGAGTCAAGTCACTCCTTGGTCTCTCCAATTATTTTAGATCACTTATTAAAGACTATTCTAAAATAGTAGACCCTTTAATTCATCTCACTAAAGATAAAGTAAAATTTAAATGGTCGGAAGTAGAAGAAAATACATTCAAAGAAATTCAGGCTGCTATTATACAGAATCCTACTTTAAAAACCCCTGATTTTTCGAAAGATTTTATTCTAATCACGGATGCGGCTAAAACCGCAATTTCGGGCATATTGGGACAAGAGTATGATGGCGTTCTCCAACCAATTGAATTTTTTGGAAGAAAATTAAGAAATCCTGAGAAGAATTACCCTAGTTTTAAATTAGAATTACTCGCCATACACGAGGCAGTAATGTATTTTAAATACATTTTAACAGGTAGGAAATTCATTATACGCACGGATTCCAAAGCCCTAACATATTATTTAAATTTAGAGAAACAGCCTGATATTGTAGCTAGATGGATCGACAATCTCGCACCGTTTAGCTATGAAATAGAATTTATTCCGGGTTTTGCCAATCCAGCAGATTATTCCACTCGTAATTTAAATAATTTAACAGCTAGGAACGAACTACAAAATTCACTATTTGTCGTTAATAAAGATTTGGTTGATGAAAATATCAAAGAACAGCAATTACAAGATGATAAATTAGAGAAAATTATCGGTAAAATTAAAAACAACAAACAGAATAAAATTACTCGAAAGTTTGTTCTAAACCATAAAGATATATTAATTTTAAAACCTGGATCTGATGGCAAAGAATTACTTATCGCTCCAGAGTCACTTAAAATGGAAATAATAAAAGATGCACATAAACCTCATTTCGGTTTTAAAAAAACTTATGATATTATAAAGAGTAGATTTTATTGGCACGGAATGTACCGTGATATAAAGAATCATTGTAATAAATGTATTCCATGCAATACTACCAAACAGCACCAAACAATCAAGGTGCCTACACAAAAAATAGTAAAGGACCAAGAGGTAGGTTCAGCAATTCATATCGATTTAATAGGGTTACTCCCTATGTCTTTGAGAAAGCATAAATACATATTTGTGATTGTGGACTCGACGTCAAGATTCTTAGAAGCTGTTCCTATTCGCAACTATGAAACCCAGACACTTTTGAACGTACTGAACGGATACTTTAGCCGTTATGGTTTATGTAAATCCGTAACTTTAGACAACGGCAAATATTTTCACTCTCAAGTTTTTAAAGAATACATGGATTCCTTAAATATACAATTAAAATTTAGCAGCGTTACTCACCCAGAAACGAATGGAATTTCTGAAGTTACGAATAAGATATTAAAAAATTCGATAACAGCTATGAGTAAAACTACATTAGAGTGGGATACTAGGCTGGACTATTTTAAATTACTTTATAATACTTCCCCTCACCGCGCAACAGGTTGCCCGCCATCTCTCTTATTCTTTGGGAGAGATATTAGAAACCCATTTTCCATCCACCTTCCCACACAAGATATTATTACAGCAACATATGTGCAAAATAGAGTACAACATTTGGAAGAAATAAAAAAATTTGCGCTACATAATCAAGAACGAATGTTAGCCGAGTATATTAATAACGACGAAATGCAGAAAGTAAAATTTTTAAGAATCGGGCAAGAGTGTTACCTAAAATGTGTGGGTACACCGGGAGTATTTCAGCCTAAATGGAGAGGTCCTTTCGAAGTCGTAAGAAGGTTTCGCAATAATAATTACCTTTTAACAGAGCTCCAAAACCCGCTCAAAAAGCCAATTAAAAGGCATATTTCTCTATTATTCTCAACAACGAAAGTCGAGTCTAGAGCATGCCAAATTCATAACGGGTCGGAGCAGGAAGGTAATCAACGTACATAAAAGTCGTTGGACATATATATTTTTTTTCATATATTACTGTATTTATGAAAATAATATGCGTTATTTCATTTATCGTTATACATACCCTTTTTATTATTCAAGAATATTCGTTAATTTATCAATGAAATGTTTCATGTACATTTGTGTTGTATATAGATTTTTTTTTTTTTCAAGTGTAATTTGTGGGTTATACTACACATGGTTAAATTCTCAGAGAGGACATTATATACACATTATATGGGAAATTTAAGTGTAGGTGTGCTATATACCTGTATATATATATAAAATAAAATAAAATACATCGTGTAGAACAGCCGGTTATTTTAAACCAATTTTTTTTCTCCCCCAACGCGCAGCGTAAGTTTGGGAGCTGTGGGAGTTGTTTACGATGATGGTCAATGTTTTGAGGAGGAGCGCCATCTCGTGGTGCTAAAAGCGGTCCTCTGTCCGTCTTTTTAGGCAGAGGAGAGAGATTAGTTTTCCCCCACCCCCACCCTCCAACCTGCGCGCCAGAGAGTGAGTTTGCTTTGTTGCTTTAGAATGGCCAGTTTCGAAGGAACAATTTTGTGCACATAAGGTTTTGATCAGTAAAAAAAAAAAAAAAAAAACATTGGTACAATTCTATGGCATGCAATAAATGAAATTTTGCTTACTTGTCTTCAATCAGAGGCAGGCTGGAATGAGACGTCCTGAAGTTCTGCTTCGCTTGATTTATTTTTTTTTTTTCCTGGTCGTATCAGTCCTCAGAGAGTCAACTGCAAAGTATAACATATTATGAGTATCCTAATTTTCAAGCATTTTTATTATAAAATATTATACTTTTTTTTCTTACTTTCTTATTAATAGTAAAAATAAATTAGTTTAATTTTAATATTTATTAATACCTTGGGATTTAGCGGCTAGTCCTTATAGCATGTTTCTGCCAATAGGGCTGACATAAATTACAGTTGAGGCAGGGAATATGCATTGTTAGTTCTTATTATGAAATTTGCTATACAAAAAATTTTTTTTTTCTGTAGTACAACAGTATTATAAAAATTATTCTTTTTTCTTATTTAACAGGGTGAACTTATCACTATTTTACTCTCAAATAATTGAAGTCACGCAGTAAATTTAATAATAATAAAAAAAAAAAATTAAGTTAAATAAATTAAAAAGTATTACTGTTAATCAGTCTATTAATTGAATTGTAAGGTCATATAAAATATTAATTATATAAATATCGTCATTTAAATTACATTACACTGGATTTTACACGTAGATAATAAGTTATATTTTCTTTCTCATGTTCATTAATTAACAAACAAAAAATTTTTTTAAGAGGGTTCCGTTTTGATTGCCAATCTGAAAATTATTCAGGGTTTGGACAACACTCCTTTTATTCTAATTCGAATTAAGTAAACAGTTCCTTTTTTCAAAAAAATAAAAAATAAAAAATAATAATAATAATAAATAATTTTTTTCACGTAACAATAAATAAATTAAATACTAAATATGGCAATAAATAAATGATGTATTGCTTTTAAAAACAATCAGGTAACTAACGAGGAATATATCAATGTTTAAATAAATTAGGCTATATTACCTAAACCTTTCTTGTTTCTTTTCTGTAAAATAAAAATAAACAAATATCTTTTTAGCCTTTAATTACATAAATTAAATGGGATTTCTCAATTAAAATTTTATACCCTTGGTTTCTGGCAATTTAGCACAAAATAAATCGTACCTGTTTAAGAGAATTCCTTCTCTTGTAATGTTGATTTTCTTGTTGCTGGCAACAGGGTGGTGCACCGATCTTCGTTATAGAGTGGACATTCCTTATTAATAGGCACGGCATCCAGTTTTTCCGTAGCATTCTGTCTCCACCGCTAATTAAATTAAGATAAAATTAAGTACAAGGGTAGTCATTTAAGTATATTTTGTTATGGATGTAACAAGAAGAATAAAATGTAATAATTAGGAATTTTGTAGATTAGATCCTCACATTTTTTTTTGTTGGATCCGTTTAACCCCCCCCCCCACCCCTCGTTTTTTTTGTTCGCACCGAGATATTTTTTGTTCAGACTCTACTTACTTCGTTGGTAGGTTTTCACAGGCTAATGGGAATTAAAACATAAGGGTTAGTTATATACCTCCTGTAGGCATAACGCAGTTTAGATTAACACTGTTAAATTATGCATATAAATAAATAAATAAATAATACATTTGTGATTAACATTTAACCCATAATTCGTAAAAATACTAGTACCTGTGTCTAATACAATATGACTCTCAATACATAATGCATATACAAGACATATAAAATAATGAGATGTTTAGGTATTGCTTATGATTAATAATAATATTAATAGGAGCGCATAGATTGGCCAATCTTTCAAAAAAAAAAAAAAAAAAAAAAAAAAAAAAAAAAAAAAAAAAAAAAAAAAAAAAAAAAAACATACCTAAAGTATTACTTATATTTTATTCTCCACAACAACATTAAAACATAAATTATAAAAACATTCAATCATTGAGTGATATTGGATTATTTAGCGAGAGTTACATATAATTTTTTATAATGTTAGTCGTGCTTACGAAGTACACGTCAAGGCTACTTTCTTACCTTCAAATTGTTGTTTCATACCTCGACTAGTACTATATTATACAAACCTTAGGGGGTACCAGTAAAACTTACTCCTTCATTTTCTGTTCTATCCATTGGAGCCAGCAGATCTGCGCCTTTTAGATTATGCGATTTAGGCAGGATTTTGTCTTGCTGTTGATGTTTTCTAAAAAAAAAAATAAATAAATAATAAAAAAAAAAAAGATTATTAATGAATGTTGCAGTTATGAAAATATACATTCTCGCAGATTCCTAGTGTTGAGTCCAATGTGGCACGATTTCAGTTTTTTTTCTCTTTGTGATTCCAAACCGCCGACGCTATTACAGTGGCGACTTGATACTGTGGGAAAATTCATGTAATCAGCTCACCCCTCAGTCGGTCCCGCGCTTTTGCAGCACAGTCCATAAATTTTCATGGGGGAGACAAAGTGATTAGGACTGTAACGAGTTTTTTTTCTTTATCGATAAGTGGATCTTGCAACCAGTTTTCTCCTAGCCGAGAGAGGAATGAAATGTCTCTTCCTGCTCTTGAAATGAATCGGATCTGCGCTTAGGAGAAACCTGATTCATCTCTTTTTTTGAATCAAATATCATTTGTTAAGTCAGATAATCAAATACGAGCATGTTTGTTTTAGTGGCAGTTAGCGATTCAGAAGCGATGTATATGTAAATATACACCACTTATTTAAAATAAATTAAAAAATAAAAAAAATAAAAAAAATAAATAATAATAATAATAATAAAAACACATACATTCTATCTGCGAAACACTAAATTAAAGAACCAGTAGATTTGGATGATATAAAAAAATTTATATCGTATGTTCACGAGTTCATAATGTAATAATTGTATACAAATTTTGTCTCTCTGAGTATTTTATTATTATATATGAAATATAATGAATTGTCTTTTATGTGTAATGTTAGTTTAATGTGTAACTGTTTGCCTATTCATATTTACATATCGTATGGTAGAAATTTGGCTTTTAATATCTTACTTATTCCAAAATTGGTTGCTTTGATATACAATTGGCTAATTTAACATTAAATTGTTGAGTGCTAAATTGCAAACAATGGAATAATTAATAAATACAGTGCAATCTACTACGACAGTTATGCCTCGACGACATGATCCGTACACCAGAACTGTTGGCGTATAAAGGACTTGCTATGCACATCTTCAAGCCATCCAATCCACTATGATACTCAGTGTGTGTCAATGACTCTATATATACAACACAGGACAGGATGCACACAAAGTACTGGGCAATGACATGTGACTTTATATTCCAGCTGAAGGAGCAGGGTCAAGCAAAAAAAAAAAAAAAAAAGAAACACGTTGCACTGAATTTCTTTTTTTTTTTTCCATATTGGAGGCGGAGATGATGGAAAGAATATGTCTTTCCAACAAACTTTAACTTTTATCTATAAACTATGACGTTATTATATACGAGGCAGCATATAAAAAGAAGCATTCGTATGTCTATAATGGAACCTGAACTAGGTTAAGTGCATGTCTTGGTAAAGTATCGTACAAATAAAATTTACGATACTAATAAATCTACAAAAGTCATCGAAATGACGATTTATAGTTGTGTAGGACATCATGAGGGCATAGCAACGAAATTTACAGCTGACCTTTGACCAGAAGGACCACACACACGGAATAAAGTAAAAATAAATATAACTGGGTACAGCAAAAACTCAACCTATAAGGTTGCGCCACATAAATTCAGAGTCGACCAATGATATTCGCCTGTATAGATGGGTGGCAACTCTGTATGCAAATTTTCTAGCTATATAGTATAATTTTATGTTTGCATAAATAATGTAGACAGGACAATGTCCGTTTTTTTTTGTTTTTTTTTTCAGTGTAAGTAAGAGACTGACTGCACTTGCAAATTTTATCCCAATGCTGATGGCAGCAAAAAAAATAAGATGCTGCGGTTGGATTTTAGCAGATGCTGTACCATGAATAACATATAAAATATATATATATAAAAAAATAAGTTACCCCATATTGGCTAAAAAATACATGTGATGCCCGATTAAGGATTAATATTTTGTGACAACATTATTTGGAGACCTTTTGTGCCTACCTGTGGGACGTTCTCGGAGCAACGAGAATTCTACATGCTGCCGGGGGCAGTGGATCAGGTAGTCCATTATGATTTTATTCCATTGTTTTTACCAGTAATAAGCATTACCTATGAAAGTAACGGACTATGGTGATATTTCACGTGTTATAAAATTAATTAAATAGATTGATTAATTGAAATAGGTAAATATAGATATAATGATGTGCATCAGCATTACTATTAAAATATATAACCCACAATATGTAAATAACTTTTTTTATTGTAAATTTTCTTCTATAATAAAATGTAATCAAGTTTGAATATGAGTAATTTTTTCTTTATTTTAATTCTTAATTAATATTTTTTTCTTATAGATGTGGGAATGTAAAATAAATAATCTATTTATCTATATGATTTACTAAAAAAATTATTATATAAAAGAAATCACAGACTTAGAAGGTAAACGATCTCCGAAAAAAAATAACACAGCGCATTGTTTAATTATAATTTTAAAATTTAATATATTAAATTTTCTTTGGATTTCCCCGAAGGGAATTGTTAATTACATCGTTTACCTAGAGTCATTTGGTGCTATCACTGTACGAATAGTAAGAATTATAAAAATTAATCTCCTTTTTTTAAATTTATATTAGTCAACCTCATTACCCGTGTTGCAATGTATTAAAGTTATGGATATATTTTAGCATGTATAGATCATTCCAGCAATGGACACTGAATCATTGCAAATATTCTTGTTGCGTAAAAATATCTCTATTGATTCTCGGATTATTGATGGTAAATAAAATCTTGATGTATAAATTAACTTGCTATTTTTGAAATCGATCTGTAAAGGCTCTTCGCTGGATAATCTGGCCAAAGCTGTGGTTCTTCTGTTGTATTTGATGTCTGCTATATGTTCTTTGATTCTAGTTTTAAGTTTTCTAGTTGTCATACCTATATAAAACTGCTTGGTTCCATCTTCTTTGGTGAAAGGTATTTCGTATACTCCTGATAGTTGGCTTGACTCAATTGGATCTATTTTCTTGCATACTATATTTCTTAATTTCATAGAAGGTTTTGCGACTAGGGAGATATTGTATTTATTGAGTTTATATTTTAGACGTTCGAAGAAACCAGGAAAATATTGTACAGTGGATAACGTGGAATTTTGTGGATTGAAATTTCTTTTCTTGTTATTCTTTAAGCTCTTAATTAATTTTTCTATGGTACTTTCTTTGTGTCCATTCTAAAACTAGTCTTAAAACTAGAATCAAAGAACATATAGCAGACATCAAATACAACAGAAGAACCACAGCTTTGGCCAGATTATCCAGCGAAGAGCCTTTACAGGATCAGGATCACTCTGCCAAGGAGCCAACCAAAAATGGCATAGGCATGAACCCCTGACAGAAAAGTACCCTCTGCGACCTGCAAAACCACATCTGGGGAATAGCCCAAGAAATACAATGACAAAAAAAAAAAAAAAAAAAAAGTAAAACTTACAAAGAGCGCCCTGGCGCAGGAAAAGTGGTTAAAATAAAACAAAGATTAAAAATCAAAATTTATATTTTATAAACGAAAAATGCTTATTTAGTTCGTTGTAAATAAGTCTGAGTCTGTGATAATTTGATTTCGAGAGCAGTATGTTACGCATGTTCCAGCTAAGTGTCCGGTTACGGATAAAGTTAAATGAAGTAGGCATCAATGGACATTTACCAAACAGATAATGTTTGACATCACCGATGTTTCCACATAGGCATTTATCACTCTGGCGTTTTCCCCTTTTATAAAGATAACTAGGAAATGCCCCATGTGCAGATATAAAATAGGCATGGACTTGCGAGAAACACAAAAATGAGGTATCCACTTTTTTAATAATACTATGCGTGTCTCTACCCTTATCGCTGTAAGACCAATCGTTCTGCCAAATTTTAATAATATTGCTTTTGTAGAACTGCTTCACAAACGAAACAGGGATAGGAATGTTTATTTCAGCATCAAATGTACCAGTCTCAGTGACTGATTTGGCAAGGTAGTCTGCGCGCTCATTTCCGACGAAACCAACGTGGGATTTAATCCAGCCTATATTAATAGTTTTATTATGCAATAGTCGTAAATTCGTATAAATATTAAAAAGAATTTCGTCCGCTGGAAAAAGATTTTGAAGCGCTTGAACTGAGGACAAGCTGTCTGTATAAATGTGGAATACACTGTATGAGGAGTCTCTACACCACTCAATTGCGGAATCTAAGGCGGTAAGTTCAGCCTGGTATACCGTATTAAATAATTTAAGTCTAATTCTCTTCTCAAAGATAATATCTTCTTTCAAAAATACCACAAAAGCCGCTCCAACGCCCGTAGGCATCTTAGAACCATCTGTATATAAAACTGGGTGGTTGTACAAAGGGACCTTCTCAGTAATAGCACGTACGAAATTGACATGATGATCATAATAAAAGTAGGGATAGTGAAAAGTATAAACTTTTTTCATCAAACGATCTGTTGAAACATAAACATCTTCTATCCATTCTGAACCATCATTATTCTGAACTTCAAAACATAAAGCCAGTTGTTTTAATTCTACTTCGATTGGAGGAACTCCTGAAAGTACACAAAGTGCCTGTGTTGATATTGACCGATATGCGCGAATGATAGATAAGAGACATAGCCTTTGGCATGAGGATAAACGCTTAATTCCATGGCTCCGTAAATCATTAAACCAAATTTCGTAACCGTAAGTAATCTGTTTCTTTAGCACTGAATTGTACCAAATTTTTAGAAACTCAAGTGGTAATCCTTTATCACGAATTCTTGTCTTTTGGATAGTACAAGTAAAATCTTTTATTTTATCGCGGGCCATATCGAGATGTTCCAACCAATGGAATCTACTGTCAAGATAAAATCCCAAATACAGCAAATTATCCTTAACAGATATGCTCCTACCCTGGAGTTTAAAAATAGGTCGACGCTTTCTTGATATATATTTTCCAAAAAGCATTGAAGCAGATTTTTCAACACTAATTGACAGATGTAAACCACTACAGGCTGCAGCAAAGTGGGAAATGCTAGCATTGATGGTATTCTCAAGTGCAGGTCTTGTATCACTGCCTTCAACAATAACAGAGTCATCAGCATAAGAAATAATTTTTTGACTGTGTCGCTTATAAGTTTTGATAATCTTATCAGCAACAATGGTCCAAAGCAGGGGTCCTAAACAGGAACCCTGCGGGCAGCCCCGGAAGATTCTAAACCATCTTATGCCTCTAACAAACTTGAATCCTATGAGACGATGACTGATATAATTCTTTAAAGTCGTTTTTAAATACTCATAAATCGGAAGTTCATCAATTAATTCAGCCAAGATAAACCAATCCATCTCATCAAAGGCTCCAACCACATCAAAAGAGATGAGTGAACAATATTTGAATTCTGAAAGTGTTTCCTTAATTATTTTCTTTAGAGCTGCAAGAGCTGAAATTGTGCTGCGTGATTCTCTAAAACCATGCTGTCCATCATCCAAATATGACATAGATTCCAACATTGTAACGGTTCGGATTTTAACTATTCTTTCAAAAACCTTTGCAATGATAGGAAGAAGTGTTATTGGTCTATAAGATTTCGGTAACTTGGGATCACGGTTACGTTTGCGAAAAAATATTATAATGCCTTTCTTCCAGCATTTCGGGAAGTGACCAAACTTCAAACAGGTATTGAATAAAGAAATCATAAAAGCTGTAAAATTTTTACAAAGGTTCTTGATAATCAGCGCATCTATCTCATCGTAACCGGGAGCCTTATTATTTCCTTGTCGACTAATAGCAAAAAATAATTCTCTTTTAGTAATTGGAACAAAATCATCAGAATCTTCAAAATTAACATTACAGATATATTCAAATGTATTCAGAGGAGGATTATTTACCTCAAAGTGCTCTGACATAAGATTTTCCGCAATATCATCATATGAATCAAAGACTTGAGAGTTTTCAAGAGTGGTAAAAATTAAATCATTCTTAGATAAAGATTTTTTTGAAATAAATTTGTATAGACTTCCGTAAACATTGTCTGTCTTCTCACAAAAACCTACCCAGGCAGAACGCTTAGCTTTTCTCAGATTTTGTTTATACATTCTTCTGGCAGCTATATACTTTTGTTTATACTGTAAATTATCAATGTTTTTCATATACCGTTTGTACAAGGCATTAACCCTATTACGTTCTTTTCTAAGAGAACTGTCATACCAGTTTACAGTAGGAGTATGTTGTATAACACCACGCTTAAAACACTTCATCATAAGTACTTGTAATAAATCATTAAAATCCTCCATCCAAACATCTAATGAAGAAGAATTTAAAATTCTTGCTAATGAATGTGAAAGAACTGACAATTTGTCTGCAAAAAGGCTATTAAATTTCTTCATATTCTTATTTTTTGTTTTAAATCTGCCATGACTAATCTGTAACGGAGTAGAAGAGAGGGTAAATCGGATATAACGATGATCACTGTACGAAAAGTTTTTATCATCAACTGTCCAATTATCAAGTAACGAGAGAACGTCCAAACCCGCCAGGGTCAAAGAAGAGCCTTTACAGATCGATTTCAAAAATAGCAAGTTAATTTATACATCAAGATTTTATTTACCATCAATAATCCGAGAATCAATAGAGATATTTTTACGCAACAAGAATATTTGCAATGATTCAGTGTCCATAGAATTACCTAAAATTTGGAAAGAGATGCTATGTAATTTTAGTAACAATAGTAAAAATTAATCCACGCTCGCAAATAGTCAAGATAATATTATTTTTATTTTATATTTTGCAATGCTTTTCATTATGCATGTTGTCTCGTGACATTGTTTACCATGTTATTGTTTTGTTAAATTATATGAAAATTAATCCACGCTCACAAATAGCTAATTTAATTTTAATTTAATTTTATGGTTGCAATATTTTTCATTATGCATCATGTCTCGTGACATTGTTTACCAGGTTTATTGTTTTTAAAATATTTTGCGAAAGTATTTTCTATCATAAATGATTTTGAAAATGTCGCCGTTGGTGCGACGAAACGATCGTCAATCTTAATAAAGATTTTCTATCACTTTTTATAGCATTTTTAACTTTATCTGTTTAATTTTCATTACTCTAATTTTGAATAACAAACGTCGCCTGTCAGAGTGATAAAATATTACTCATATTGAAACAATAATAAGTGATATACCCACCGAAAGAAAACGCTTTTCCAATAATCATTTGTATCTTACTGGATGCTGCAAAATTATCTCAATTATATTTGTTCTCTTACAGTTATTGAGGTACACTCGTTAGATAGGCACAGAGCGAGCTAATAATGTTTATGGTAAAACCGTAGGCCATGCATTTTATAAGATCTGGATCTCACGTTTCTCGGAAGTGAATTTATTACAAGTGCATTTTTTAAGCACCTAAAATTAAATACCCGTTTCTTCGTTTTATCGTCAAATTTAAAATGTATAAGTGCATCCACGTTTATGCACTTCGTTATCTATCTGTTTTTCATCATTACATTTTTTCTGACTATTTTACATGAATGATGATTAAAGAATATTTCCACTGTTATATATATATATATATATATATATATCTGTTATATATATATAACACTCCACTCTTATATATATATATATATATATATATATATATATATATATATATATATATATATATATATATATGGGTGTGTGTGTGGCTACAACTGTAATTTTTAGTGTGTTGGTAAACAATTGCCAGCAAGATTTTTCCTTTTAAGTTTGGGCTATAGATACTCAAAAATCAAGTTTTTTTTATAAGAAGCAATAACATGGTGTCGCGGTACATGTATGTGTATTGTTTTCCGCCATGGTCCATCGTTTTCTATACCTATTTATTCTATAGTTGCCAAATTTGAAGTTAGGCAAACAACCTGGGATTCATACCATTTAACAATGCTAATAGATACCGTATATAAAAGAAAAGATTAGAATGATCCTTGCCTTTCTTCTTCATAAGTTTGTAATCTATTAAGGGACAATTTTGTAGCATGTTTTCTCATATTGTCTCAGAGGTCCGCAAATGTCTATCCCTCGTTTCTGAGAATAATGATAAGAATGTAAGAAAATATGAACATAAATTTCAAGCTTTCGAGTATTTTAGATGAATGCAATTAACTCTAGTGCAACTTTTGATACAAAAGGTAACATATTAGTTGATTTTTGTTCTTTACCAACATACACTTGTAGATTATAATGATAGCCTTCTGATGAGGCAAGAACCCACATTTGATAGCCAAATACTAATGGTTTTGAACACGTGCACGTACATTTTCGGAAAATTATGACATTATTAAGGAATCATTTCTTCGACCACGCACAAAGTTTCAGAAAAAACTTCAAATTGTTGAAATTTTATGCAAATTGTATTAATATCTTGAAGTACTTTAGCCAATTTGTATCTTTTATCAATTGACTCATTGTTACACAGATGAATATATTTTTTAATGTTAGTAAATCTTTTTCGTATCTCGATTTGCTAATAAAAGGTATTTTGCAATCATCCGATTTGCTCCAGTACATGTCTTCTTGAAGCATAGAATGATCTCTAGAAATTAATATTATTCCCAAAATCTTTAAAAGATCATGTTCTATCAAAGAAAATACTTAATTACTCTTTTCGATTTCGCAGTGTTTAGTTTTTCTTTAATAATTTCGTTATTAATAAACATTCTAAATATTTCATAAGGAGATTCCTGCGTTATTTCTGGATAGTTTTCATCTAATGGGGAAATGTTTTGTTTTTTTTCTTTTTTTTTTTTTTTTTTATTCGAAATACATCCGAACATTTTTTTCCAGTTAAACCTTTATTGTAATTCTTATAAGTAACTATAGTTGTACTGCTTTTTAACTTTTTTTGTACGTTGTTTATCTTTTTCTATATCCCGATTTGAAGATTCGTCTGAACTTTCAGCTATAGTAATATCATGTCTGCGTTAATAATTTTCTTTCTCTAATTAATAAATGACACATTTCGTTCTTTTCTGTTAATTTGTAATTTACGGAACGTTCTACCTCAATAGATGTATCACTAAGTAAATAGTCATATAAATTGTTTTCTATTGCATCTTCCTCATTTTTTATTGTGCTCGGAAACAAAGCGATTTCCGGATCATCCGAATAATCATTTGAAACTAATTGTTGGAAATAATACAGATCAAGAACCATAATTAAATATTTCACGGGCATCTTTACATTAAATTCAAAACTTATGCAATGAAAACTTTAAAGACGCTACTAGAAATATATCGTTTATCAAAAAGAAGATATCTGACATAGTTAGAAACAGATTTTAAGAATAACGCTTCCAAAAATAATTGGGCTAGGATTGAAAAAGCAGCATTTCCAAAAGCTTCTATGAAGAACTTTTTCGCGCGCAAGACAAAACTATCGTATTGAGTAATTCAGATTTGGGGTGTTCTGCATGGCATTGAAAAGTAACACGTGCGCCATTGCTCCCATTTTGGGATCAACTTGTTTTTTTATTCATTGCTATCCATGTATTATACTTTTTAACTCCGGATTTAAGTTACATTATACAATAGACAGTTGTAAACATATTTTATCTAAAATATATGCCGTATATCTCGGCTTATAATACGCCCTGCTGTATAACACGCATAACTAATTTGAGAGTATATATTTTTATTTACATATACTGCTGTATAACACGCATCAAGTTTTCTCCACAAAAATAAACCAGAAATACTAACTGTGATTTAGGAAAATGGATTAAAATTATGGATAAAATATGTTTGGGAAAAGCGTACAGGAGTATTAATAAAACCAGAAAGTCTTTCAGTTTGGGATATGTTTAGATCCCATAGAACAGACGGAAAAAAAGAATAATTGAAGGTGGCAGTGGAACACATGGAAGCTAGAAGGAGAAAAACATTTACGAGAGAACAAAATATGCGGCATGCGCACTAATGCAAATGCGTGAATGGATTATAACATCATAGAATGAGATCAAACAGGAATTAATTGTTAAATCATTTTAAAAATATACAGTATCAAATGAACTTCACGGTACTGAGGATGACTATTTATGTCTAGATGAAAGACACAGTTTGAATAAAATACATGAAAGCGACAGTGGGGAAGAAGTTTGCATCCAAAAATACAAGTGAGGACGAGTTCAACGAACTTTTCATGTTATCTGATAAGAAAGATTATATTGGTCTGAAAATGTATATTGTAAGTGTTTTTGTTTATGCGAATATATAAATACATTTACATATACCTCTCAAAAGTTGGAATGTTTTCTTCTTATGATTTTATACCAAGAATTTTATATTCGGCGTATGACTGAGTTTGTAGATTTTAAAGTGCATGTTATACGCCGAGATTTACGGTAATTTTTTTGTAGTTAATATACAAGGCAATTCTACCGAATGTTGCCAAAAAAATAAATTTTGCCTTTTTTAATACTTTTAGAAAATAGAAAATTCAAAGAAACTTAAAAAAAAAAAATACAGATGTCATTACAGATATATTCAAAGTAAAAATAACTAACTTTTTAACAATAAATAAAATACTCATTTATAAAAAAAGGCCTAAAGTAAAGTTTGCAAAATGTGAGCAATGGTGCCTAATGTCATTTGTTTTCAGTTACACTAAAAAATTAATTTATTGTTTTTTTTTTTTGTTTTTTTTTTTTTTTGTTTTTTTTTTGTCAGAAATCTGTCAGAAAGAACATTTACTCGATAAAATTTCATTAAGTCAGAAAAATGAGCTCATTCTCATTAAAAAATATATTCATAACAAACGAATTGAAAGTATGTATTATTGATTTCTCATCTCCACATCTCTTTACATACCAACGTGTATAACCCATAATCATTATCTCCAATAAGCAAAATCTTCCTCAAAACCCACTTCAAAAATTTTTAATTTTTCAGCAAAAAATTAGTCAAGCCACATTCTAACCTTTCATCAAGCAAATAAAATATCTCTAATAAATATCATTAATCAAGTTATATTCTAATTATTCCTTAACCATTAAAAACCCAAGAAATAAAAAAATCATTAATTAAAAATTTTAAGAAATATAACGGTACCAATAAATCTGCAATCTTTCCCATAAAAATATGAACGGGAAGCAACATCAACATCACTATACGTATACATTACCTGCTTTTAAAATAATATATTACCACAATCTATATGGTAGGTAACACGCCTAAAAACCGCTAACACGCTCTATTCCCAACCCCAGTCGTGAGTTCAAATCCATCTCTGAGGAAGAAAAAACTTATTTATCCCGTATTAACAAATACAGGTGCTTCTGAACACATCTATAGATGACAAAACCGGTGCTTATTTCTGGAATTTTTGAGCGACACTCCATTGTGCACTTTTTGTGTACAGTACAATTTCAGCACCTTTTTCGCACAATTCAGTGAGCACTTGTTATGAATAATCAAAGGTGCCAAATGATTTGAGATTAGGTGAATTTATTTTTACTCGTTTTTTGCAAATTTTTCTAGCTAGGAACTGCCAAGGAACTACTCATATCACAAAGAATCCAGTTAAACTACCAAATATTTATTAATAAAATGACATAAAAAAGAGATAAGATCGAGAAGTTTAATACATATGATTTGTCGAAACGGTTTCAAATCTACTCATTGCTGTCAGCGGTAGTCAATGGATGGGCAGGGCAATTGGTTTTCATTAAAAAGAAACAAATGATCATCGAAAACATTTTTTTTTTCTGTATACTAAACACAATTTCTCAAAACATCCGCTATTTGATGTTTTCTGAGAATCAAGTTATGTTGTCTTTGATGAGAGATTTTAGAGTTATAAGCTCTTGAAGGAGTACATCATATTTGCATATATATATATTTTTTAATTTTAAAACGAGATATATGAAGCTACATAATAACACATACATGTGCTGTTGGGGGAAATGAGAGTCACCCCCTTCTACTTAATCTCCTGTAAATAATCACACATATTTATAAATGTCTATGTATTACTGTCCGCTATTTAAAATATATACATGGCCATTCATAGTATAATGATTCAGGGTATCTTTTACATATTAAAAAAATACGAAAATTTTGTATTGTAAATTATAAAACTCCTCTTTGAAATATTATGATTTCATTACATAAAACAAATCTGGTAAACTATATAGATTATAAAATGTAGTAAACTGTCCCTACAACAGAGATTGTGTTAAAAGAAATCTGTCTAGTTCCGCACGAAGATATTCAATGCTGTAAAAACTGTTTAAGGCGGAATAGAGTTTACGATGGATAATTTACTCATCCCCTATATATTCCGAATTAGACAGTGTTTACTGTATTTCATAAATCTTCATCAACATTTCAATTTCGCTACCGATATCCGAATCAAAAGGTTGCTCAGATGAAAAAAAAAAAATCGTCAACATTGGAAATTTAGAAAAGTATACGACTAGATATTGATTTCAGATATCCGATGCAAAACAAAACTAAAAATCTTGAAATGTAAATGAGCTGTACTTAAAGAAATCTATGGTTTTAGAGTCATCCACATATCTTACGTTCAGAGAAGTTATTTTTATTTTATAGCCGCCGCACCTCTTTTGTTCAAAGATACTATTTTAATTTAGAGCTTCAGTCTAGTTGCATCTCAATCACCTATTTGAATAAGTTAGATATCATATATTTTTTGTATTCAAATTGTTGTGCTTCTTCCTAGTGAGTTTATTTTGAGATAGTTATTCTTACTCTACTTAACGAAGCCATATGAACATTTGAGTATCATTTTTTTTTTTAATGTAACACAATAATTTGATAAAGAAAACAGAAATAAATCACGCAAATCTGAATTACTGAACAGAGATATTAAAACATGCACTGGTACATCGATTTTGCATATTTAATTGAGCCGAAACAAATGCCATTAAAAAATAGTTTAACGTGTATTAAATGATTCAAAATTAATTTGTTTATATATCTTTATGGCTGTTTCATATCCCTTTCATAAGGATCCTTTTAAGTATTGCTGCAAACACATTTATATTACTAAGTAAGTAAGTAAAAGGTATTCAATAACCTTGGGAATTGCAAAAGAAATATATTATGACGTACCAACTGCGTTACTATCAGCGAATGGCGTAATTGTGTGTTCTAAAGGATAAAGTTACTGACTACATTTAATATTTGAACGAAGTAAGCACTAACTTGCTTCTTTAATATACTTTAAATTAAGTTTTCTGCAATCTGTCGTTTTGGGAATTGCATAAAATGCGGAGTTTAATATATTTTATTTTATGTAAATTAGCTTAAAAAATATTTTAAATATTGATAAGCAAAACTCTTTTTTTTTCTTTCAATTACATTTTTCTAAAGGATAAGATACGCCAGTCTGAATGAATACTTTTAAAATGTTGCTTAAAAAACAACACATCTTTATGCATGAACACAACTCTTTTTAAATCTATCGTGATCAAATTTTGAGTATTTTGACATACTTTTATACATCATTTCATATTACTGCATTAAGAAAAATTATGAATAAAATATCACAATTCTTAATTCATTTATATTATTTAATTTTGGATACGGCTCTTGAAAGATCTTAGGAGTTTAAGAAATTTTAATTGTTTTGCGAAAAAGTCTTTTATAAAAGTATTAGGAAAATCCACGACTATGCTCGCTTAATAGTTTAAATGTGCTAAGTGTAACCCTGTACCTATTTCTATTAGAATTAATTATACAGTTAAGAATGATTCAAAAGTAACTAATTAAGCCACATTTCGACAAAACTTCTTTAATAGGTGAAAATGAAACTTAAATTAATAAGAACTAAACGTAAATGCTAATTTAAAATGTGTTTTGGAGCTTTTACGCTCATTTCAGTTTTCATTTGAATTCTTGAATTATTTAGAAACAGTTCTTATCACGCATTTACATCTTAAATTAACAATCTTGCCACATTCAAAGATTCTAGTCGAACGATCTAACATCACCTTCGTAGTAGAGGCACCATCATAAAATATAGAATATGTTTGAAAAGTGGTTATCACCATGAAATTGTCAAAATTAGTTTTAAAATCGGTTTGGAGAGATTCCATGGAAATGAAGCTTTAGAAAAAAATTAAAAGGCTTTTCGCTACTTTTACTCTTACAATTTTTGATTTTTTAGAAACAGATCTTAGAGAACTTTTACATCTTATGAGTAACTACAACACGAAATTTCAAGTTCCTATATTTAACAATTAAATAAAAATCGAAATTTAGAAAATATTTAGAACAGTTTTGGTTAATACAGTTTTTGTTAACTCCACTTTTTTTTAAATTTGGACATTATTTGAAACAACTTGAAAGAACATTTATATATTTCAGTATCTTCTATGCCGCATTTCAAGTTTCTAGACCCTTCAATATAAAAAAAAAAATTGCAATTTCCGAACGTTTTCCGAATGCTTTTTTGCGTCTTTTTACTCCTTTTAAATTTCAAATAATTTTTTGGATCTACTTGAGAGCATTTTTGTCTTATAAGTAACTACCATACCAAATTTCATGTTTAAAGTCCTATTAGTATCTAAAAATTCGAATTAATAAAACACTTTTAGCTCCCTCAACCCCCAGGTGGCAATGGCAGCGACATAAATTATAGATTATGGTGGACCAAGAACTGACACCAAAAACTTGCAACATTACTTTTGAAATCGGTTTTGTGTTACCTGAGATTGCATAGAAATCCTAATTTTGAGGTTTTTTATGGAACGCTATATGTGCATTTTCACCCCTTTTTAATTTTTATATTTTTAGAAAGTATTTTTAGAGAGCTTTTATATCTTATGAGTAACTACCACAATGCTAGCATTGTGAATGGATAATACTTTAGCAAAAAAGCAGCAAAAAAGACTCCCGTCTGACATTGGTCTAAATTTCAAGTTTCTAGGCCCTTCAGTAACACGAAAATTCTGTTTTTAGAAATTTGTTTTTCCTGCACTAACTTGAGAGTAGTGGCACCGACATAATATATAGCCTATGTTGGAACAGGGATTGTCACTATTGATTTGCGCGCTTTTCTTTAAATCCGATTGGTAGTTCTAGAGATTACACAGTACAGCTAAACAAACAAACAAAGGCTTATTATTTATAATAGTAGTATAGATTAATACCAGATTTCTTTATAAAGTGTATTTTTTCAAAAGCCCCTTTTTAAATCTGTCCGTTCAAGCAACTTCAAAATGTCTACCATGATGAGATGTCAAATTATTGATCACCAAAGTTTACAGAAATATTAGTTTTAAGAGTCCAAAATGTTTTAAAAACGTATAAAAGCAGGTATCACAATTGCACTTTGGATTTTTTAATTATTTATATTTATTCACATTTTATTTTTATTATGTAGCTATATATATTAAACGAGCAAGCGATTATACCGATTATGAATGATATCGTAAACTACTGGATCGAGTTTCATGAAACTTGCCTCCTATACTAAATCGAGTTCGAGAAAAAGATCTAGCTAGGTCCGAATTCAAGAAACTTTCCTTTTACAGGGTAAAACAAGATCTTAGCTGAAAATTTTGCTTGTTATCAATCGAAAAATTCTCATGCAATTTACACTAAACGTGTTTTCTATACTAATTCGAGCACGAGAAACACATATAGCTAGGTTTCGAATTCGAGAAAATTCGCTTTGATTGATTAAAACATACTCAGCACTGAAAATGTTGCTATATATCGAAAACTGCTCTAACAATTTTCAAAAAACGTGACGCATATACTAAACCGAGCACGAGAAAAAGATCTAGCTAGGTCCCGAATTCAAGAAAATTCGTTTTTACAGGGTAAAACAAGATCTTAGCCGAAACTTCTGCTTGCTATAAATCGAAAAATTCTCATGCAATTTACATGAAACGTGTTTTCTATACTAATTCGAGCACGAGAAACACATCTAGCTAGGTTTCGAATTCGAGAAAATTCTTTTTTATTGATTCAAACAAACTCAGCACTGAAAATGTAGCTATATATCGAAAACGGCTGTAACGATTTTCATAAAATTTGACGCCTATTCTAATTCGTGCTCAAGAAATCGATTTAGCTAAGTCGTTAATTCGAGAAAAATCATTTTCTGTGGTTAAAATAAGCTCATTACTAAAAAAGGTGGTATTAATCGAAACAAATTCTGACGATTTTTATGAAATATACTTTATTCAATTATGAGAAAACCTTCTAACTAAGTATCGACTTAGGTAGAAAAAAGAAATGTAATTTTAAGCAATTTTCTTATATTTAATCATCCGCAATCAGAATCCTCGCCTACACAATGAAAGGTAACCTCGAAAGTGGCACTAAAAGATTGCCTTCTAAACTTAATCGAGCACTAGATAACGGCTTATGTAGATCAAAAATACGGTAAAATTTGTTTTAACTACCTAGAACAACAACAAAAAAAAAGATTGATTATAATTATATTTCGCGAATTTAAATATTTCATAATCATTAGTTATATTTCTTGATAAATAACTGTTCTTATACATTTGCTAAGTTTAAAACAACTGTCATATTGTTACAAACATCTGTATAGTTTGTTGCCAATGCGATATACCCTGACACAAAATTAGCAACAATTTTAAAAGTACATATACAAAGTGATGGTGGCATTGATATATTATGACATTATGCAAACACAAAAATAATAACATAGTTTTAAAAAAATGATAGAGTATTTTAATATTGAAACATGGTGTAAAATTTAAAAGATAGAAAAGTAACAGGAAAAACTGTATGTGTGTGAAGGGAGGGAAAAAGAAACTCCCAAACTCATGAACTACCTGAAATAACCACATGAACAAAAGTGTATAATTCCACATGAACTATATGTACAAATGTCTCAATGAATTAAAATTGTAATGTATTTGCCAACAAAATAAACAGACAGTATGTGTGTAATAACCCAAAACACTTACATATGAGTGAGATTCAATTACATAATTAATGAGTTATCATCAAAATGTAATGAATAAGGGTTAAAAAAACAAATGAACTACTTGTAATGTGTGTGTAAACTCTGGTTAAACTCTAAACCAGCCAATGTGTACTACGCAATGAACTACTTGTAAGAAAAAAAAAAGGAACACTGTCGAATAGGTCGTTAGCGAAATACAATGTGTAAAAGCAAATGAACAAAATATGTAAATCAACTCATGAACTAGTGTGATGTATGTATATGAATGCACAAAAATGTATTTTACATAAGCAAATGCTGTGTAACACAAACAAATATCCAACACATGAACTACTTGTGAAAAAAAAAAACTGTTGAATAAGTGGTTGACTGAGGGTTAAAATTAAAATAAAATAGTATCTGCCAAAGTTATTACTGTATTAGGTTAACAGAAGTGTGCATAACATGCACAAGTGCACAGCAGATTGCATTACTCTACGCTAAAAATGTAGAAGTTATGGGAAGCTAGGCATGTTCCAAGTAAAAAGAATGAAAGAGAAAAAAAAATATGAATAGCAAAATAACAAGCTATATACCTTATGTCATTTGAGTGTATGTATCCGTCACAAGACAACTGTGAGAGTTTAACTCACTAATTTAAAAAAATTTAAATGTGAAGGAAAAAAAATGACAAAGATTTAGTTTAATGACTATATGTGAATACCCCCCCCCTTTTTTTAACAAAATAAAGGGTACATAACAGCGCACCTTATGCATGTGAATAAATTTTATAAAAAAACAACTCTTAACGATATCTTGTCAGTTATAATAAAAATACCTTATGTTATAAATAAAATAGCAACGAGTCACCAGCCGCGCGTAAACAATAAAATTAAACAGTACATTAACTGTATGTGTAAAAATGTACACCCGGTTAATTATCCATTTCATAAAACTTTAAGATGAATGTGCAAACAATGTACAATAGTTAAATTATGTTATAATTTCTGCAAAACGTCTAAACACACCAACTAAAAAAAAACCATCTTACATTAAAACAAATCTGTCTAAACAAAACAAATACGAAGTTGTGAATGCAGTGAAAAAAAATGCAATTTTAAGCTAAACACAAATGCTGATAAAAAGAAAACAGAACATGCACAGAATAGTCATGACTGTCCTTAACCATGGTGTGTGTTAATTGAAATAGAACAAAATCAGTTAAACTGAACGAGTAAATGTGTGTGTGTGTGAAGTACCAGGCTAAACATGACATCACGACAACCAGGTGCATGAGAAAAAAAAAATGTGTGTGATTAATACCTAACAATGCTATCTGCCCATAGCAAGTTAGTGATAAAAGTGTGAACTAGTGTAAAAGTGGTATCCATCATCAGCATTAGGAAACAATTACAGAGGAATTTTAGCAAAATAAAAAAATGCGAACACTACTCCAAATGTAAAATTAATATTAGTGTAACTCCATGAATCATGTTAGGAAACATATCTGATCCCTGAATAAGCTAGCGGCCAACTTGCTTAACCATAGATCGAAATACACACCTCAGACATTCTGCTATCCCATGGAAAATAGCGCAATGACTGAAGTATCCCACATTAAACATGACAGAGGTACTAGCAATCAAACTTACACATACACAAAAAAAACAAATCAATGTATTAATGTGAATGCATATCATTGAGAAACATACAAAAAAAAAAAAAACTGTTTAAAACTATACGTCAAACGTATGTTGTACATCTTATGTATTTTGCAAAAGCAAACAAGAGCCAAAAGGGAAAAAAATATTTTTTTGTAACCATGACATGATGACTCGAGCTATGTAATATGCCTAAAGAAAATGTATACCAGGATAAACTGATCTAAGCTTACTAAATATTTTGCCAAAGTTCACAATCCAACAAAATATATATGTGAAAGAGAAAAGAATCTATTATTTTTTTTAATTATGATTACGCCAACTATATGTAAATTTCTAATCAAGTGCCCACATCTAACTGAGAAAAAAATGCTACGCTCACATCCTCTATAATTATTTAAAATTGTCACCGATATGCAAATCCAACATATTTCACATTACTCTTAATCAGTGCAAAAGAAATTATAATAAAGTCATAAAACATAAAACTTTCTGCATAGAAAAAATATATTAACTAAAAAAAAAAAAAAAAAAAAAAAAAAAAAAAAAAAAAAAAAAAAAAATGCA
Source organism: Maratus speciosus (assembly GCA_963932465.1). NCBI lineage: Eukaryota > Metazoa > Arthropoda > Arachnida > Araneae > Salticidae > Maratus > Maratus speciosus. The sequence continues at coordinate 187,457,173 of OZ010800.1, forward strand.
AAAGTGTGTCTAAGATTTAATTGTGTAAAAAGGTATTTAAAAGTAAGTTATACACACTATAAAATGAATATATCTATAGATTTTCTTTTCTATAATTTTAAGAAAGGCTGAATGACAACATCTTAACTAACAATAAAAAAACATTTAATAATCCCCAGAGAACTACTTATAAAAGACACTATATTAAATAAGTTGCAATATGACACAACATATTATTCAAATCATACTGTTAACAGACAGCATACGAGCCAGCGTATTTATGTCCAACAAATGATAAAACAACAGAGAAGCAACTTCAAGGCCAGGGCATTAAATAAAAGGAATATATTATCTCTGAAGTGCGTCAATGTGTCAATGCAAGATACTCAGGAAGTTTCTAATATGAATCAAATGCAACAAACTTAAAAAGATTTGTTACCTTTTCTTATTTTTTTCTTTTTACCATTAGAAATGCATCTCAATTATTCATAAATTTTACCTTACACTTCAACTGCCAACAAGTAAGTTGTAAGTAACAACTTATATTTTTAAAAGCAGATGAAATATTACCTAACATATTAAATATTCTTAGCTGAGCTAATTACAAATACAGCTCCTTTCAATGCAAGTAGAAATGGAAATAGAAGTAAAGACATTTTTCCTTAAAAAAAATATGTCATTCATAAGTACAAATAAAAGAAATGTGCAATAGACAAGCTTAGATTAAATTTTAAAAGGCTTTTGTTTGACCAACAGCGACAAGGAATGCAAGAGTAATATCTTTCAAGATAAATATTAAACCCAGAAAATCCTTGTCATGCATGAAAGTAAAGTATATTTAAACATACATAAAATAACTGTGAACTGAAATAGCACTTACCTTTTAAACATTAACTTGTAAAGAGCAGCTTAGAATTATAGCTGCAAGTTTAACGGTTTAAAATACAATATTTTTTTTTTTTTTTATAAAGCCGATATCTTCTCTCTTTCGGATGTCACATATTATACAAGGCAGTAATAAAAACAAATAGGAATTGCATAAAGTAACGAATTTTTTATTTTTATTTATTTTTGTTTAAACAACAAGTATGAATAAAGAAACATTTATCATAGCAAGAAAAGAAAAAGAACTGAAAGATAAAATATTAATCCCTGTATCAAGTATCTATAGGCAGTACGAGAAACAATATTGTGCATGGTAAGCGTCAACTAATTTTATCACTATTGGGATATCCTAATTTGGGATACTTAGATGTGACTCAAAAACGAATTAAACAACACGAATGAGCCTGTTGAACGCTATCTTCTTTTTTTAAAGATTGCATGCTGAAGATGATAAGACGCACAAAACAAACAATCTGAGATTGAAGAATCTAATTTAGAGATGTAGTCATAAAAAACGCACATATGGCAAAAGTTTCACGAACTGTTTCGTAACTGAAATAATTTTTCTTTTGACTTTTAACACATATGTATAATGCAGCATATATAACACCAAGATACACCCGTAGATTATTGGCTTTACGTAAACTATGCTGTTATATTAGCTCTATTTTATTTAACTATGGAGCACCAAACAATCACTTTAGTATTGGAATGAAGGCAAAACGTATTTTGTAGAGAAACACCATCAAAAATTTTAACATATTTCACAACTTGGTGGGGCAACGGAGTAGATACAACATAACTCTATCCTTTCTTCCAAAATCATCAATGTAGAAGCACCACAAAGTGTAGAGTTAATCCAGTCTTTACTTAGAATTGAAATCCAAATTCGAAGCCATCTAGCAGTACCGCTCCGGCACATAAAACTTCAAACATGTTCTGGTGTTTTACGAAGCGTCAGGAAATGGTCAGAAAACATCACGAATAAAATTGTACTTTTAAGATGCAGGAGTACTACGTCGAAAGTGCAGCAGAAAAAAATATTTTAAAGGGGGGGGGGTGTTCCCTCTCTCAAATAAATATGCATTTTTTTTTTTTTTTGGTTGGAGAAAGTCCGGCCGATGAGCCAAAAATAGGTGACGAGCATTCAGTGGCGTTCGTTTACTTAAATGCAAAAGCTCCAACCATATTACAGGAACTATGAAAATTTATTTAACATTTTTAAATTTAAAGTTACAAAAGAAATCATACTCATAATTAATTAAGAGTGCGGGAGAGAGTCCATGTTTAAAAGGTACGCCTTGGCGTGACCCACAGACAATGAAAGTCTTACATCTTTTTTGATCGAGATAACAAGTTGAAGGCATCGTGATTTCATAAGAATCATATAACACTAGTCACTCCAACATCACCAAATTCAAATATTGGTACACTGAACGAACTGTGGACAAGGGTTTTATTCGCCAGCCAAATGATTACCCCAAAAAAATCCAGCAACCCCGATGAAAACAATGAAACGCGTGATGCAAAATGGTTGCCAGAATCACACTCACTAAAATAATAAACCTATAACTACTGCTGCCATGTATCCGGATAAAGTGTAGTTAAAAGTGTGTTTTTGCAAAGTACCATTAGAATATTAATTATATTCACTATGGGATAGAACTTTAAAGTGAGTGGTACTTATAAATACCGTCAGTAGATAAAGGGTTAAACCAATATTATTCAAGATTCTACTATTAAAATTGTTGCAGTTAGATTTAATTAGTTTAATATTTTCAAAATCTGCGCCTGTATCTATTGAACTATTACCACATTAGGATTGTAAACTGTCACATCTATCAATAAATTTATGTTCTTTTAAGCAAATGTTTCATTTCCTTCCAAATTCACTAATATCAAAAAGTGTCGCAATTTTTTAATAGGAATACTCTAAAACATGTCATAAACTACGTCGAAGGACTTTCGTCTTAATTTTTAATAAAATATTCTTCATAATATTCTCATGTATACCGATATAAAGTTATTTGTATAAACCAAATACGTTTTCTGGTAAAGTTTTATATAATGGAATGAGATGATTATGGAGGATGATACAGACTACTCTTAATTTTTTAACCATCTTTTATGGTCACCTTTATATTTCAAATCTTTAAAGATGTTGGGTTATGGATAATGACACATACAGCTATGATAAAATGACTTATAGCCATTGCATTTATTTGGATGAATAGTTAATACGAGTATAAAAATTTTAATGCATTACATTTATTAGAAAGTAGGAACTGCAATATAACAAAATAAAACAATGTTGTATGTTTTATTATTTATTTAAAATTATTTCTTCTGTAGCATACATGCTGAAATAAAATCTTGATATAACTCACAGCGTTATTTCTTAATCCGCTATAAGGGTTTAAACACAATGAGAAGTATGTTTGATTTCATGAAAGCACGTAAGGATAGTTAATAATACGACTTGCAAATTTTTAACGCATTGTATGGATTAAAAAAAATATGAAACACAATTTCACACAATTTTTCAAAGATGCCATTATTAGTGTTCGTAATGACAATTCACTTAGAATTTACAAAATTAATGAGAAATCATGTATAACATATTCATTCATTATAACTACCCTCCTGTACATATCAAATTGTTAGTTAGGCTGACATAACATTACATTTCCAGGAATAATTTGGGACGATTAACACATAATTACTATAAATCGTTTGCCGCAGCTCTAAATTAATGTGAGAGAACTAATCGCTTTTCATGAGCAGAATGTTAGACGGATTGCTTCTGAAAATTGTAGTTTTATTTTAAATAGCAAAAGTTTCATGAAATATAACTATGAGCACTAATTAAGGTATGCATTTTAAAAACATTTAGCGCTGCCTTTAATAATAACATTTTGTTATTACACTGTAGTTAATATAAATGAAAATGCAACTTTCCATTCTGAAATTAAAAAGATTTCATATTTCAACAAGAACAACAACTAAAAGTACTTAGAATTCAACGAGATTTAATCAATTCCGTATTTATAAGTATTAATAATTGATAACAGTAAGATTATTTCTTTATGTCTATAAATTAAAGAAAAATGTGTTTAATTAAAAAAAATGCATAGTTCTATTATATTCTTCGAAAAGTGATTTTCAAAGCAAAAAAGAATTCAGATAAAAAAATATATTTTAACAGCTTCGCTTACATTAATAAATGTATATCCCATAAACACGATAAAATTTCGCTTGTATTAATAGGGTCGTTGTTACTAATATAATCTCTTATTAAAACATATATCCTGAAGAAAGTAACACTGAATTAATTTAGCATTTTCTTACAATTAAGAATCTTATGCAACACGTATTAAAATTACTGAAATATATATTAAAGTTATTGGTAAATTTATTTAAATTATTCAAATATGTACTAATATGTTTTAAATGCATATTCACGCCCTTTAAACACGTGCTTTTCAATCTTTGTCCGTGAAAGTCGTCATCGGAATTTTCCACAAATTCCTTTAGGTAATCTTCTTCATAGATAGTAATACTATTTCTGTCTTCAAATAAGAAAAAAGTTCATATTCTAAATATGTGATAGATCGGTGGTTCGCGAGAGCGCGGGTTAAAATCTTCTACTTTAACCCTCCAAGTACTGAATTATGAATTCATGAAAATTTTATCTTCTAAAGCTTTTTTTGTGAATGGTTACATTATAAGATTTACACAATCATTTAATAAATTTTAGAAGGAATTTAGAAGGATTGGAGCATTTAGAAGGAATAATTACTTTTGATTTTATAGGGATTTTGTGCAATATTTGTAACCCCACTCAAATATTTTATTTTAAATATTTTTCTTGGTATTTTGTGGAATTAGAAATTTCACAAATGTAATGTTCCTACAATAGAAATATAGAAATATTTCCGAATTAAAAAATCCTGCCTCCCACCTTCTCGAACACCAAGAAAGCTGAAAAGAAGCAAAGGCAAAAGAAATCAAGAAATCACCTTTTTAAAAAAAAAAAAAACTTTTTTTTTTGCGTAACCGATAATGCTTTCGAAACAAGATAAAGTATTGCATCTATAACTTATTCTAAACTGTATTACAAGTAATCGATGTATTGAATGAATTGTATAACATGTTATTTAATAGTATTTATAAGTATCGTCAGTAGATAAAGGGTTAAGCAATATAATTGCAATAGATCATACATAGCAAACGTTATTCTTTCCATTACATCCGCACCAGTGGCCGAGAGGTTCTTCTCTCAAAACTGGTACACGGGAGGTCCTTGTTTTGAACCTAATCGCGCCCGTCGGCCAATCGTTTAGAATTTACTGTGGTTTTATTCGAATTTTGGATTCCCTTGTGTAAATACGGGTTGGGTTCCGTTAGAAAGACTTTCAATGAGGGAAAACACTGTTCGGTCCCATATCCCTCGTGTAGATAACTGCAGTCATAAAACAGCACCAACACACATTTCTATTGCAATGAAGTATAATAAGACTACTTTTAAATTTCTACTTTGATACTAAATGCTCTTAAATCTCTACCGAGAAATTTGCAATATCAGAAAAAATGCATTCAATGCAGTAGTGGTCTTTTAATTCAAATGCGTATTACCCATTCTCCTTTCTCGAAAAATCTTCAATTATGCTTGACAGAAATATAAATATTGAAGTTGGCATCTGATGAACAAAAAAAATTCCTTTCTAATTTTATGCTTACTTTACACTTTTCTGTGAATCACAAATAGAGCTTACTATTTTTTTTTGGTTTCATTTATGACCTTGAGAAAAACTAATGAATTGAAAAAAAAAGTCTTATTTAATGAATTAAAAGACAATGGAAGTTTCATGGATAGAACAAAATACCTTATTCTCGTAATTTTATGTAGCATTCCAAAATTTAAAATTGTTTTTACAAAAATTTTAAATTTAATAAACAATTCTCAAAATAAATTTTAAAATTAAATTAATTGAACGGTGTTTAAAATATGAACTCCGAAAGATATAGTGAGTTGATTGAAAAGTTGTGGAAAAACCCTTATAATAAATCTATTTTTAGAGAGCAACTCACTATATCTCCCTTATCTTTATGAAATTTCTCGATATTCGGCTGGTCATTTTTGATAAGTTGCCTTAAATCACTGACTACCAAATTATGAAATAAAAATTTTGAAATCTTCCGCGCATGCGCAGTTAAATATTATTTCATACAAGTGCCCATATCTCATCAAATATTCAATATAGTCATGTTTTAATTGCAGTATACTGTTGCTACTGTTGTTTGTCAGGTTTTTGGAAAATTGTGTTAAATTTGGTTCAAAACTCTGTATGCTATAAACAAAAAACTTTTCACAAAAACGTTAACATCTTCACGAATATCAGTGCTATGCTTACACAAATGCATTCAAACTTTGAACAGGGCCCAAATAGTCATTTAACACTGTGACAAACCATTTCCAGCCTTTTCTGTTACATAGGTGATCGCAAATATTATTTTATTATTAAATTTATTATTAGCCCCCTAATTGTAACCCCGATAAATCTTCACCGAGAAATATGAAATCAAACATGTTCTTTACATCCCCGAAGTTCAAGAACAATTCGTCAATATTGTTGGTAGATGTTCGACAAACCATGTGCAATCGAAAGCTTCCAGTCCCTGTACCTTAACTTTTGGAGGACAGTGTATTATAAATTACTTTTATCTAACAAAATATATTCTACACATAACTTTGTGATTTGACATGAATAAAAAAAAAAAAAAAAAAAGCAAAACACATTTAATTATAATGAAATCCACCTAATTGAAAACAGAAAACCTTGTTCATTTCCATTTTATTAATGACGCGTACCTTCCTGAATAACCAATAATTTGAAAACGTTTTACCTTTTTTTAGCACAAATATATAAATATTAAAAGATTCAATATTATTAATATTTCCTGTAAAAAATCTAAAAGAATTTCGAGATTTATTATAGAGACGTTTAGATTTACATTTTTTTAAACTTACGTTTAAAAAAAATCATTTAAGATTTAAAAAGAAGTACTTGTTTTAATTATTTTTTTTATTAAAATAAATGTAACATCTGTAACAAAGATTAGATATTTTTTTAAGTGTACTTGTACATTGTAGTTTCTTTTAGATGTTAATTAAGCATGAAAGCAGAGAGGAATTTACGAAAAAATCTCGTAGCATCGTGTTTTATCTAGGATTCTTTCTAGGAGGCATCTATCCTTAAAAGTGAAACTAGTATCTTCTTAACGTTTAATGACAAATTATTAAACGATTAGCTTTAGAATTATACGTCCAACTGCATAAATGCTGCAGCTACCGTTCTGCAGCATATTAAAAGCCATTTATATGTAGGAATAGGTATTATTATAAATGTTCAAAAATTTAATATTTATATGGTTCTCGAAACCTAAATATTTTATTTAAAAAAACATTATCCATGTTGTTACAATGTTAAACTTACAATTTTTGTTGCTATACAATGTGATGCGTTCAACTAACGACTATGTTATTTTCCAAAATCAGATTCGTCATCGTTAACTGTATTTCCTGTATGTTTATTTAGTCGTCAAATACGTTCTTGATGTTTCCAAACTTTTGAAAATAAACTCCTTAATGTTCCAGCCAGAAAAAAAGTTGTGATATCGGAAGTTCGCATAAGCTAAAAGCCAAACTTTCCAAATCTTTCATTGAAAATAGTTTCCTGCGACTTTGCCTTTAATGCCTTCTTGAGCGCTTCCAAATTAATGAATGAGATTATTTAAATGATTTATGAGTTATTTAAATATTAAAAGTAATATTTGAATGAAAAGAGGCAAATTCACATGAAGACATTATAAGTAAAAGATTTCTGATCAATACCGTTGAGTTTCAACAAACATTAGATATGATTAAGAATCATTTAGTCCACTTATGGTCTAATGATATTTAGTACGATCTAAAATCATTAAGACGAAACTCAAGAAATAAAACAACTTTTCGTTCTTCATGACTCACAATGTGTTGCATTAAATTTTTATGTGTAGTACAGAAATATTGTGCATTGACGAAAGAAGTTTTTTCATTTGAACATCTAATATAGTTTGTTTACATATATTTAGAGTTATTGCAATAACGTTAGAATGCACTTATTCGCTTTAAACTGTTAAAAACGGATAATTGTATTTTAGTAATTAGCTCTGTTTGAATATTCTCTTCTGAATACAGGTATTTTGTTATTTTTAACTTCTAAATGTTTAAATAGACTGCAGTGGTTTTATATTCTTTTATTAAGTGTGTAATATATTTCAGTACTTTGTGCCACAAAATGCCTAAAATGCTCAAAAAATATAGTTGGCATGTAGTTCATTTATACATTCTTTAGAATTAAAAAAAACCCAGAATGCATTAAGCGGCAAGTCGCAGGAAGCCATTTTCAATGAAAGATTTGGTCAGTTTGGCTTTTAGCTTATGCGAACTTCCGATATCACTATTTTTTCTGGCCGAAACGTTAAGGAGAAAGTGTCGCTTTTTTTTTACAGAAAATGTTTTGTTTGGCTATCACTACTTTTTGTTCATTTTGCCAAGTGTGATTTTTTCAACAATATTAATATAAAACTTTTTCTAAATTTCAGTACTTTAGTGGTAGCCGGACAAAAATCCCGCCAATAGCATTTTGGTTTCTCGCAAATAGCTGTTTTCAGTTTTTGTATGAGTAAATTAGAAACAGTGCTTTGATTTTCAAATAAAATATTTTGGTTTATGTTATTATTTTGTATTTATTTATTTTAAATAAAATGGGCGAAATACATCTATTTTAAATGAAAGTTGTGTATTTTAAAGGAGATGACTGAATTTTTTTAATTTTTAAATGAAATGAATGAAATATGAACAAGGAAGACAGTCACAGTATTTGGAGATTTTGCCACTTGCGCCAGCTAACATAAAAATACCTAACTCACTTTTATTGATCTTTACAAATTAACACTTTATTTCTATTTATATTAATATAATAGCCGCCTCTAGCAAGCAGTTTTGACCCCCAACCCCTTATTGCATAATGTTACTGCTATTCATAATTTAATTTACTTGTCCAATCATTTGCTTATCGGAAGTTTTTGATAGAGAATTCAAGAACTCTTTACGACCATGGCAGCACATCATATATATTGTGTTGTTAAGTATTTCATATTTCGTGACAAATATATCTTAACTCCCTTATGCATTTATGCTTAATTTGCGTTTTATAGTCAGTTGTAATCTGTTTGCTAATGCGGAGATTTTATTACTATTAAGTAATCATTTTGTAGTTGGGGTCACTGTGAATTGTTGTATTTTAACTGATACGATTTGGTGCAAACAAAATCACTCTTATGAAAACGTTTTGACGATATCCGTATTTACTTTAAACCATAGTGATGCTAAGATATGTTTTGTTTCACGCTGCCCTTTGCTGTAGATCCGATTACGGAAGAATAGAAAATGTATGGACGCACTGCCATGATCCCATTAAAAAATCTATCCTTATTCTCATCTAATCGTCTTGGTTAAAGTGTCAACGTGTCATGGTTTTAAGATTATTTTTCTAAGTTATTTTTATATTTAAGGTTATTTTTTCTCGAAAATCTGAAACTAAAATGAGAGGAACTCGGTTATAGCAGATTCATTCTAACGTACGTATCGATAAACAGGACATGTTAGAAAATTATAATAAACATCAGGATAACTGGCGTGTGGGTGTCGGTGCTTAATAATTTCTGTAAATTATCTTTATATAATACAGAAGATTTAACAGCGTACACACTAACTATATAATAACAGTAAGTATAATAAAAGTAATATATAATAACAATAGCAGATGTATTTTGTACAGTAACGAAACTGTTGACACTTTGGTTATATTTGTACGTTATACAATTTAACTAACCAGATGATATGTTGAAAAATATAAGGGACAGTCAAATAAAAACGAGGCGGACTATACAGGGTGTCCGGTCTCAACGGTGTCCAATGGCTAATTCCTAAACCATTAGTCATAGACATATAGTTCCAATTACAAAAATGTTTTAAATGAGCTAAAGAATTATTTTTAAAGCGATTTAGGTCAAGAAAACATTTATTTAAAAATTACGAAATTTAAATTTTTATACGGTCCTCCGGTCCTATAAGTGATATTTAGTTAACTTTTCCTATTTCTCTAACAAGTACAGCAAAAAAAGTCCCATTCATCTAGCTCTAAAATTGACCGAGTTATGACATTTTCAATTTTATGACTTAAACCACTTTTCTGTAACTGGAAACAGATGAGTTGGACCAAGCTTTCAGGGGTCGTACACGAAGTGCTTAAAGTATTATAAAGGGTGTCCACTCCAAACGATGTTCAATGGCTAATTCCTAAACCTTAAGTCAAAGACATATAGTTCCAATTACAAAAAGGTTTTAAATAATGTAAATAAGTATTTTTAAAGCGATTTAACTGAAGGTGCTTCCCCGTATAAATATTACGATAGTGTTAATTTTTAGTAATTAACTTTCAAACTTGGTTAAAATAATTGAAGAAGTGAGTTTGAAAACTCGCCTTATCGAGAAAATCAAATTTTGGGAAATCGCGTAAAACCTTTAAATGCGTCCATTGGTATTCATTGAAAATTTGGTAGTGCTTGATTGGTACATTTATACCAATAGAATAGATTGATAGAGAAACACGATTTTTAAAATTTCGGATAAGGTGAGTTTCGAAACTGACGTCTTCAATTGTATTTTGACCTTTTTTGTAAGGAAATGAGTGTGCTTCTTTTGATAATTTTATTTTAAAAAGTTGTATTATTTTTATAAGCTTTTAACTTCGACGTTCGTATGTATGTCTTCCGAATTCAAAATTTGTATCCCAATTTTCACTCACTTCCAAATATCCGATCAAGATGAAATTTTGCATAATTATGTAAATCCAATGACAATGTAATATTAATATGATTTTAGGTACGTACCATTTATATTTATTTTATATACATTATTACCTACAAACCGAAATTTTAAAATTAAAATCAGTAACATTTATGTAAGGCACTAAGATTCACAATGTAATTTTTCCAAATGAAAGTGCGTTGCGTTTATATTTTTTATACAGTGCCGCACAAAAGATGTCAGATACATTACAATGTATGAGCAGGGATTGCTTATTATACATTTTGATGATATTATGCTTTTTTCAAGTTCAACTTTTTAGTTCTTTATAAAAACTTGTTTGAAAAAAATATTTTAGAGACCAAAATCAAAATGCAATTTATACTTGCTAAACAAAAAATAAATATTAAATGGAGTGAAAATTTTTCCTGTTGGACAAAGAAAATGAGGTAAACAACTTTATTTGTACAATAGATGTGCCAAAACACTTGCGGCCTCAAATCATGCACATACAAGTACTTTCTAAGATTTAAAATGCATACTTTTTTCACAACCATGTTTTACCAATTTGTAATCTGATTGGCCAGAGGTTTCGGCGTCAAAGTGACTCATCTTGGCGGTATTCGTGCTTGGCAAGTGCAGAGGCATGTGTTTGATGGCAAAAGTGATTTATATGCTTTTGAAACTTGCTTAGCGAGAAGTACGGCAAAAAAAATTATAAAATGTTAAATGTTAAAATTTAATAATTTAACATATGTTTTGATTTATCAGTATTTTTCCCCTAATTTTTAAATAAAAAATAATAAAAAAAATAACTGCTCTAATGAATATTTGCTGAGGGGAGAGACAGTGGAATTTTCAGAAGGGGTAATGTAAAAAAAAATAATTATTATTATTTTTTTTATCATTACAATAAAATGACAAATGGAACAAGATCTTAAAAAAAGAAAAGTTAATTAAAAGAGAGAGCATGTGGGCGTTTATATGATGTCCGATCTTTAATGGATAAATCTGTGCTCTATTAGAACAAAAATTAAAATATTGTAATAATTTTGTTATGTTTATTTAAATCATCGAAGTAATCGCACAGGTAGAATCATATAATTCAAATAATTGATGCTTAATGTAAAAAAATAAAATAAATAAAAGTGATATGAGGATCATTTTCAAAAAGGGACATTTTAATTTCCTTAACATATTCAGAGCAGCCATTCAAAAGTTATGTATACAAATATACGCATAAAAAAACAGCAAAAAAAAGTTTTAGATTAGGTAATCTAACTATGTATAATTTTCTAAAGAGTTGTGACTGTTGCTTTTATAATCATTTAACAAAATTTCTGTTTTTTTTTTTTTTTTTTTTTTTTTTTTTTTTTTTTTTTTTACTTATATTTTTAGTACAAGTTGTATATTTTGTTTTAATATGTCATAATGAACAAAAATCTCAAAATATAATTGTAATGTTAATTTACTCTCAATATTTAATGTTAAATTTTATAGCTGACGATTATTTTTATTTCTAGTAAATTTGTGACTGACCCCTATTTTGCAGCAAAAAAGATACTCCAACTTTAAACATCTATTACTCGGCCAGTTTTAATCGCAGAGGAATGTGACTTTTTTTGTATTACTTGTCAGTACAATAGGATATTTTTCCTAAATATCACTTATAGGACCTGGGGACCGTATAAAAATTTAAATTTCGTAATTTTTTAATAAATGTTTTTCTTGACCCAAATCGCTTTAAAAATACTTCTTTACCTCATTTAAAACATTTTTGCAATTGGATGTCTATGACTAACGGTTTAGGAATTAGCCATTGGACACCGTTGAGACCGGACACCCTGTATAACGACCATGATGTGGAAGGTGGTAACATACGTAGGTGTGACTATAGTAGTGCAATCTATAGGGAATCAGGAAGGAACAGTGCGAGCTGCCGCACTGTGCCATTTGTCTGTTAGGCCTGCTTGAAGTGACGTGAGCGAGTCGTGCGTGCGGTGTGCGCCCGAAGTAATTATGGAGGCCAGGAAAGAGAGACAGCGAGATTTAGCGCGTTTTTGACTCCGGAAGGAATATCTAGAAGTGAAATTCATTCCCGAATCTGTGATGTGTATGCTAAAACAATACATCACGCACGCGTGTGTTTGAATCGGAAAAACGATTTTGAGAAGGTCGGGTGTCACTGAAAGACAGCGATCGTCTAGGACAGACTCTTCGTGTCATTGCTGCGGCAAATGCGGCCTCAGTCAAAAAATGCACTACTTCTTAGCGAAATATCGTCAAATTCAGTAAAAAGAACATAGTATCAAATCTGGGCAAGCCTGCCGATAATTGGCTAAATATCACCAAATTTGGCTACAAAAATGTCTTGTTTATTCTGACGTCGTAATGATGCACATGAATTTCGTATTATAGAATTATGTATAATATGTATAATGCAAATGTATTATGTATTATATCTATATGTATAATATGTATGATGCATATGCATATGCATAACGTTCATTAACATCACTAAAACGAACTTAAAGGAATAACATACCATAAATAGTGCTATTGAGATTAGAATTCTGACATTCATAATTAAAAAAAAATAGGAAGTAAAAGATAGAAAGATGGACAGGTAAAGTGATAGATTTGCCTTATCAAGATTTTTGTAAAAGCATATAAAAATTCATTCAGCTTGAAATCATGTAACACCTTGATAACTCAGGATGATTCCTGTAATCGGCTTTTGGCGAACATCACTGGCGTCAAATTTGAGCGTGATGCATTATTAAATTTATTTGCCAGTTGAGTTTGTTAAGGAACTGTATACGACAAAACCGATCCGAACGATTAATTTGGAGAAAATTGAACAATTAATTTGGAATGTCAGAATCGATTTACGATAAAGTAGGAATGGGAGATAAAGTAGTAATGGTCATAAATACTCTTATTTTTGAGATATTGAAACGATTTAAAATTTCCTCTCATGATAATAATGATGACAATCTCGGCTTGAATATATGCTATATACGAGGGTGGTTAAATAATTATTGCCCGAGTATTTGTACTGCGATGGTTGATATGGAATATTGAAGCCTAATGTCGTAGATACCTATATACTCAATTTTAGAACCGTAGATGCAATATTAACATATTTTGTTTTCATTTTAGGTATGAGAGTTGCACCTAGCTTGAAAGTGGGGGGGGGGGGGAAGGCGGGTTTGGAGCTTTTGGGCCCAGACCGGAAGCATTCTGTGATAAATTTGTAACGGTCGATGATACATAGCTAGTGTCGTTTTGGACTCGGGATCACAGCGACCTAGCCACGTCTCATCAACTGTCACAAATCTAGCCCCAGAATATCCAAACCAGCCATTCTTCTACAGCCCCCACCCCCATTTCAAGCTAGGTTCCACCTCTCACACCTAAAAAGAAAAACAAATATGTTAATAAAGCAGATAGGTTTCTGAAATTTATCATATAGGCATCTAGGACATTAGGCTTTAATATTACACATCAACCATCGTACTTCAAATATTTTATGCACACTCGGGACAATAATTTGTGTACCACCCTCGTTTATCTTTTTACTAATTATTCTAAATGAATTGCAATTGCGATACGTCAGATTAATTGATTCCGATTAAGGTCAAAAGCATAAATCAGTAAATGTTGGTGTAACTGCTCTCTATTAACTTTTTTTTTTTTTTTTTTTTTTTTTTTTTTTTTTTTTTTTGACGTTTATAAGAATGGAATGATTAGAAGACGCTCTACACTAATTATTTAAATGTAAAATAACGAGTCAATTTCAAATTAAATTACCTAATAGGATGTGATTTCTGCATTCTATAAAATTAGATTTATAAAAGAAAGGAATTGTAAAGGAGGCCTCTAAATTTACATTTTTACTCTGATATAACTGAAACAGTTAGCCTAGAAACTTAAAATTTGTGTTACGTTTAATTTTTAAGACGCATATAATGATCTGTTTTTTTTTTAGTTAATTTTTTATAAAAACCAATAGGGATGAAAAAATATTTTTTTTTAATTATTTGTCATGCCATTGTTATATACAACTTCGCTGAACTATGAAATAAAACCCAAGTACTAGTAACTAGTGTAATTAAGTAAAATGTTCTTAACATTGGAGCATCCTTGCCAACTATATAAGAAAGCATATCGTATTTATCCTTCCACTGCCCAAATAGGACGATTAAATATACTAAACGAACCTTTTCTAACGTTTTACGTAACAGGGTCTACAGTTGTATGATGATTCAAGATGTTCTAATAATTTATAAAAATAATGTTTGTTTGCAGAAAATAGACGCTAAAACTACGTAGCCGAATTTAAGGGTGAACAGGACCTTTGAGTTTCTTAAAACGATCGAAAACATCGTCTTCTTCAAAGTACTAAAACACAAATAATATGCAATGACGAACTTGTTTTCCATTTCTTCCTGAAGTATATATTCTTATCTATATTATCCAGAAAAATAAATGTTGTGTATACAAAATTAATATTTAAATTTTAAATTTAAAAATTCATTTCACTAACGCCTAAATTAAAATCATTAATCGCACATCATAAAACTCATAAATTATGCACATGGAAAACAATGTTTGAACAAAATAGTATCATAACCACATACTTCTGAATGAAAACCAAAATGTACTGAAAAATATTTGCTTGAAATTTATTTTTAATACAAAATATAAACAAATTCAAAATTTCAAATAAATAAATAAATAAATAAATGAAATTCAAGATTTTCAAGTGAAAAAAGGCAAATAATGTGATTTTTTTGGTTTTAGCATACAGGCTATAAAGAAAGGCATATTTTGATAAATTTTAAGCTGTAGCTTATATAGTTTGAAAGTAACTGTCTGCATAACTCCAACTTTACTAATCTGAGAAAACGCGTTTTAAAGATTCAATATCTAAGAAACTTCAATTATACTCACTGGCTATAAATGATTATAACTCAATAAATAATGAAAATTTTTGAATGGCGTTTCTCGCATACCGTTAAAAAAATCAGAATAAAACAAAAACTGGAATCTCACTTTTTTAATTTTTAAAGGTTGTATGCTCCCTTAAAAGATTTTACCCTGTACGATATCTGGTAATCCCATGTGAACAATATCATATCTGCACCGTTAAAACATATATGTTGTTTTAATAAATATTCTGCCATATTTCAAACAGAATATCTCCATTCCATGCAAAGTACAGATTTTCTAAGTTATCAGGCATTACTATCATTTTCGCCCTATATTGGAAAATTTTAAAGTTATAAGGTATTTCACTTTTGACTAACAAACAAGTCTGAAAATAACAGAAATACCGTAAAGGAATAGAAAAGCGATCTTGTACTAAGAACTGCGTTTTATTTTTTTTCCCATTTATACCAGATTTTTTGTAAAGTAAAAAGAAAGTGCCGTTGTACAAGAAACGGAGAAGAAAACTTATGTTAAACACGGAAGAATTGTGTCACTGTTGAACAGGGTGGCCTTTTCTATAAGTTGGCTTTAATAACGCTTATAAAACGGGTCTCTTTTTCAATTTAACCAAATTATATATCCATCCATGTAACACGAAAATTTCTGTTTAATGCATAGAAAATCTGTACCACATTAACAGGATTTATCTGTATAAATTACAGGGGAAATATTTTGTAGGATTTCTCATGGGATATCCTCATGAAATCTACAGGATTTGTTTAGTGTGTCCGAAAAAGACGTCTATATACATTAAATTATTCATCAAATTTTAACAAGTGATTTCCATATTCCTAGAAAGCATGTTTATCCGTGAATTCTTCCCTTAAGTTTGAAAAAGAGGGAGAAATTACGTTAATTCCTAGCACCCGTGCGTATTGTCTCTATTAATATTTGACCCATTTATGCCTAGTGTTCCATTTTTTGGACGTTTCGAATTTTAACAAATTTGTATAATTTTCTTCTTCTTTACAACATAAAAATTGTATGAAGTTATTGTCTATAAATTTCTTTATCTATTACCGAGAGATGACATAATAAGATTGATATTTATTTGCTTAAATGAAAGCCTTTTTTCGGTGTTTAAAGGTTTTTCACTTTTAAAGGTAGAGAAATGTAAAAAATAAGTTTACTTGCATTTTTTGTATCTAGGATGCAAATAAATAAGTCTTAATCTTAACTTATAAACCTCTTTGAAATACATATTTTTTAAAGTGCGAAATTATATGTGCAAGCCTATTTTTTATGCATGTTTGTAAGGTACAAAATATAGTGCGCTTGGCGCAAATTGGTACATCTTTCTATTAGCCAGTTAGCGGACAGTTAATTTATGTAAAGTTCTTCTTAAGATAATTTTAAATAAAACATTTCTAGCTTCAAATAGGATTATTCTTATATTATTATTAATAATACTTATAATGTTATTACTATAGGTGTACATTATGTTAATACTTACAATGTTATACTAAATAACATATAATAATTTATTCAAAAGTATTATTTTAAGTCACTTTTTACTTGATTTGAAAGTACTAAAATAAAATACAATCATGTTCTACTAAACGGTCATAACATTTGAAAAGACAAAGAAGAAGAAGATTTAAAATATTCAAATTATTCTCCAATTCCCTCGAACAACATTAACGACTAAACAAATCATCTTTAAAAATTTATTTTTTCCCAAGTGTGGGATGGATGTAAAACTATTTTTCAGTTTCGCTGTTAAAAAATGTGACTTTCTAATGATTGTTTTTTCGAGACATGTTAATGGTTTTATTTCTCGCTTGGGAATAGAAAGATGAAAAATTACGACTTATGCTATAATTTGTGCATCCCTGAAAAAAAAAAAAGTTAGGTCAAGAGTATTATCTGAAACAATATATTTTTTTGTTTATGCTGGCATTATAATATTTTGTGGCAGCAAAATTTTAATGTTTTTATTCTTATCTCGACTTATTATTATTTATTATCGGCTTTTAATGTTGTTATATAAACTCGATATAATTGTACATTTTATTATACAAGAAGTGTAATTTATATTACATGACACAAATGAATGTAATTATACTAATTTCCATCTTTGTAGAATTTTCTTATCTTTTTGAAGCGAAAACTGCTAAAAGTGTTTCGTTAACACCTTTTCTTGTGATTAGAAAAAGGAAAAATTCGAAACCGGCCGGGCCGTTTGATATATCAAACGCCACCACCTCGGTGGCCGATGTCTTTAACTTAAGGGAAATTTCTTTTACTTTTTTGTGGTTGAATTCCCCAAGATTGGTGCTGCACTCCTTGCAGGGCAGTCTTAAATGAAAGACAACGCATTTCCTCTCTAAAATTATGGTCTATTAATCTATCAGTGTCGGGCACAAAATGCTCATTCTTGTTCACTATGTTTCAGGAGAACAATTAATATTGTTTCCTTGTTTTTCTATTTAACTGACGATGTTACAACACTTTTAACAATACTTTTATGATTAAATTTTTAAAATTTGTCGCTTTTTTAATGGATCTCTATTTTTTATTGTAATCTAAGTTATTAAGCATAACCTAAATAAATTAACTTTAGTACAACTTTGACTAGATTTATAACACATATATGACTACGTACATGTTTTTCAATTAAAATGTACCCTCCTTCATTATCAATATATAACAAGAAAGAAAAATCATGCGTTAAGCATTGGTTATGAAAGACGTCCCAACACTTCCTTAAATATTTTAAAAAACTTCGTTATTTAAGGCAATAACTTAAATAAACTGATTTCATTAGTTACCGTACATAGCAAAATAGGAATTTCAATTCTTTTGAGCAGCCCTATGTTTGATCAGTAGGTTTATATATATAATATATAATGGGAAATTTTATTTTATTAAGAAAACGCATAACAGGGTAGAATTTCTCTTTCAGCAATTTATACAAATAGATGGATATTTACTTGAGTACTTTAAAACAGCCCTGTAGTTAACCTAGTACCTTTATTACATGACATTATTTAGCTAAAATTTAATTCAAACTGAAACACTCTTAGAGCTATTGAATTCACATTTCCAGAATTTATCATCCATAGATGGTAATGTATCCAATTTTTTGCGTGGCCCTACATATCATTTTATCTATATTCTACAAACATTTCTTAGTAAACTAAATGCAGTTAAACTTAAAAATGCGTAACGTATTTAAAAACCACCCTTAAGAAATTTACTCTCAAACTCAGTAACCCTAACGATTAACGAAACATTTTGTGTAGTCCCGTATATGAACTATAGCAATTTTACACACCATACAGTAAACATAAATATAGCGACACTTACAAGCGCTTATCATAATTAAAAAGCATTTCCTGCCATCAAAGCTAATATGAAATACATCGGATACAATATAGTAACGGAAAGATTTTTTATGTCTCTGTAAATGTTATGCAATTCGTGTTACACATGAAATAACTTAAAGTAAACTTCAGTGATGTATATCAGTTTCATTACATATGAAATAGTTTAAAAATTAAAATACACTGCAAACAATCCCTTCCCACCTATACCATTATGTAAAGGAATTTTGTGTGGCCCTGAAGATAAATAATAACTATTCTTTGAACCGCATATTCCACGGAATGCATATTTTAGTGCACTTAATAAATGCATATCAATTTTATTATGTTTGAAAGGGTGTAACAACTTTAAAAATCATTTGAAACAAATTTTATCCATTAGCCGTAATGTAACAGAATACTGTTGACTGTCCCTGTGAATGAAATAACTTAATAGCAAAACTCAGCGAAATATATTAATTTCATTATATATGAAATAGTTAAAAAATTAAAATACACCGCAACCCTCCTATTTATTTCGTTTTTGTAATTTTGTCTACTAAGAATTTTGACGGGAAATTTGTGTAGTCATCCAGAAATGTAATTTTTTTAAAATAAAATCATATATGTATATATATATATATATATATATATACATATATATAACTTTAATGTTTTGTGGTACCCTGTAAAACATATAAATGCTACCAAAATTATTTTCGGTTGGAAAAATCCTGTTGTGTGAATAAATAACTACATATATATATATTTTCAATTTGAAATAAAATTTCTGCATATAGAGTTTTATTTCAGCATATCTGTATAACACTATAGGTATATGAACACTATAGTATTCGAATTTTTTATGTGTCCTTGTAAAAGAAATGGAACTGTAATGCACTTTGTTTTCAATTTGAAAAATGCTATCGTGTATCGAAATATCCTATAGTAATATTTCAAATGAAAATCAAATCTCAAAGTAATTGCTTAAGAGATGCAAAGGCAAACATAGTGAAAAAGATTCCATGCTGGGTCTTTCGCTATGTTGACATTTGTGCCACTCAAGCAATTACTTTGAAATTGATTTTCATTTGAAATATTGTATGCCAGGTGAATGTTTCTCTCTGGAATAATTTCCATGCATTAATATCCTATAGTAATTTGTAGAAATTTAATTAAAATTTCTGCTTTTTAGCAACAATCATTCCGCGATTTTTTGTGTGACCCTGTAAAAAATGCATAATTTCTACGTTCGTCAAATTATAATTTAATAGTCATAGTTTACATTTAATAGTCATCGTCAATATAATTTAATTTCCATCAGAAAAACACATGTAGACAAAGTTTCAGCTCAATCAGATAATTGAAAGTGGTTTACAATTGTCTTGCAAGATTTGAAGTGATATTGAATTAATTTACGTGGCCTTGTAAAAAACGCGTAAGTGCTACGTTCCATAAATTATAATAATATTGCATTGTCATGAGAATTACATATCTTGAGCAAAGTTTCAGCTCAATCAGATTAATGATATTGGTTTAAAATTAACTTGCAAGTTTTAATCTAAATTTTTGTGAAACCCTGTAGAAACAGTATTCTAAACAAACTTCTACGCTCTTTAAATCATAATAATAATTTATTGTCATTCAATTTACACATGTATTCATAATTTCGACTCAGTAGTATAATTAAATATGATTTGAGTTTGGCTTTCAACATTTGAACTAAACTTACATACATGCACTGGAAGTTAATATGATGCTTGTTTATTAATAAAAACTTACTGGCCTGCAGCTATCTGCAGGAGTTTGTTTAATCTTTCAATACTTTAGGAATGGCACATTGATTTTTAAAAATGCTTATCGCTGAATAATGCTGAATAATTTGTTAAAAGTCACGAAGAAATTTGTAAACAACATCAAGGATCGTCCAGAATTTCAGCCTTTGGAAAAAGCGGTAAAGCGGGTTTAATATCGCTTTTAAAACAAAAATTGGTTAAATCTGATCTTTACAAAGCTGAGACGTTACATCAGAAAGCTCGTGCTTTCAAATGAAACAGAATAGTCACGGCGTGCATTCAAACCTAGAGGAAGCATATGCAACTTTTGAAGCTCCCTGAAATCAACTGCGCGAATGGCTACTTTACGGTCACAATTAATCGACACCTCTGATTTTTTACGCCAAAACTAGTACGGATCTCGAAGATACAGACATTCAGCTACCAGTACAGTCGGTTTTGTCAAATTCCGAGATAATCGGAGAAATGAATTTTGTTCACATTAATCATCAAAACTTCCCACTGTGTACCGCCTGAATGTATTTTTTCGCACTTCCCTATTTTTTAACACTTTACAACATAGTTAAAAGTGTTTATGAATTTGGTTTGTCAGTCTGTCTTTCTTTCCGTGCTCTAACTCGCGTATATATAGTCCGATTTTTATGAAATTGATATATGTTATTGAGGTTTACTATGATATTTTCGGTATTGATAATGAACTGTGAAGTGGTTCATTTACAGGACCACTCCAAAAATTTCCGTTACATTACGTCTTTGGGGAAAAATCGCTTGTTCAATATTTTAAAGATATTGAAATTGATATACACCACTGAGGTGTATTAGGATGTTCTTGCTATAGAATATGGCGCGAATAGGGCTTATCACCCCTTTACAGGGACATAGAAAAGAATTTGGCTTTAGATAAAATGAGCAATAACGAAACTATTGAATTCTACGATCAATAATTGCTGAAAGTACGTTTTAAGTTATGATATATGTTTTTGAATTTAACTATCTTTTGCTTATTACTTGGCATAAATTTTATAGGACGTACACTGGGTCGCACAATAATTCTCAAGAACATCCGTTTATTGGCTGCAATTCCTGAGTGGAAATTTTCTACTGTACTATGCGTTTAACTGAACAATATTTTTGATTACTACACTGTAGAAAAAACACTGTAAATTTGCAGCACAAACTCGATCACAGTTGAATGCACTGTATCTTCTTTGGTTTCCTGACTATTTAAACATGAAAAATACAGTAGTTGCGTAAAATTAACAGTACAATGTACTGGCAATTTGGACGCATTTGGATGACAACACAAACTACTGGTAATTCTATTTTGCTGTAAGAATTGCTCCTATCAAAAGCTTGTCAATACAAAAATTGTGGATAATATTAAGAGGATTTATGATAAATTTAAGTGAATTTGATATCTGGTGAATTGACGAAATTTTTTATTTTAATTTAGGGGTGTTTTAATATAATATATTGTAATAACAATATATTGTAATATTGTGTTTTCGTTCGAAAGAAATAAAAGTTCAGATTTGGTAAAATTTTGACCATTTCTTAAACTTTTACACTAACAGAACATTAAAAAGTGACGTGGGCCAACTTACCCCGCAATCGGGGCAGGTTGGCCCAAGCGACTTGGTGTCAATTTGAGCTTCTAAAAAAATACTTATAGTTAATATTTTAAAACTTTACTATTGTCACTTCTTCCTGAAAGTACACTGATAGTGGTAACATAAAAAGAAATTTAAAATGTTGAATTGTATTTTTTTTAAATTATTAGAAGAAAAAGCGGGCCAACTAGCCCCGGTCTACCCTATAGTTTTAAATCGCATACCAGTTTTTTTGCACCATTATAAAGCTACCATTTCAGTAAAACACAAGGTTCCTAAATCCAAATTTAAGGCGAGTAGAACATTTGTAATTAATAATTTGTAACTGATTAATCAACATATTTTAATTACTTACTTATTTAATTAAACAAATTTTGAATACAATTGATTAATTTACTTAGAAAATGTATGAATTATTACGTGTGCAAAATTTCTGTATAATTTAATTAAGAATGAAAACAAAAATGGTTTTCAACGCCCACAGTCCCCTGAAAATATTTTTCTGGATATAGCACGTTTTGAAGAATGGAAGATGGCTTTCGGGTTGAAGAAAATACTTTATTTATTAAAAAATGCTCCTACAAAAAATGTTCTTTGTAAATTTTTCTATTTTTATAGTTCCGTACTTAAAATGTAAAAACGGAAGCATTATAAGATCACTCCCGTGTCTGTCTGTCCGTCTGTCATAGTCATTTTACTCATAAACTATGGAACGTGGGATAAGCAAATTGGCTGAAGTAATAAAGGGTATTGACTCACATATTTAAAGATTAATAACCAAACACAAATATATTTAGGAAAAAATGTAGAGGTGCTAATTAAGCTACTTGAAAGGAAAAATCTTTTCCTTGTGTATCGTATCAAATAGTTCATAACGCTGAACTCAAAAATACATCTCTGGTCCCCCCTCTCTATTTCCGAAACTACTGAAACTAAAATTATGAAAAAAAGATAGGGGTAGTAAAAGTTAATTTAAACCGTGCAGGAAATCTATAGTGATTAATTTTGGTCACAAAGGTTTTGAGAAAATCACACTTTTCCGTTACACACAAAATTAAATTTGCAATTAATCAGCATAGGGGTTGAGAAGGGCTGGAGGTACCTATCGTCGCAGAAGTATAAAAAGATTGTTGATAATAATTTTCGAAAAAAATGGGTCGGTTCATTAGCCGAGATATTATCCCTTTAAGACATGGACGATGTACTCTATGCGGCATCGGCTTTTAAAATCTAGATAACAACTATTTACTTTATACTTGTGTAATGCAATGCCCAGCTACTAATTCCTATATTTATTGTACGGAAGACTCTGTCCGCGACTAATACTCGCACTTGAACGGTTATTTTCTACATATATTAATAAATAGAAACATGTGCATTAATTTAAAAAAAATACATCAGTTATAAACTATTGAATTTACGAACATGAAACAAAATCAGGTTTTTGTTTGCCATGCTTTTGTATTTTAAATTAAAAATTCTTGGTAATATATTTGTTTAAAAATGAATGCATTTTTGTTACTAATAAAGTCACTAGCTTTCCCCGCAATATTTTTAAAACATTAGATAAAAAGGAATGGCCAAGCAGCATTTTTAGATTATGAGCATTTTTTTAAATATATATAAAACTTCGGAACTTCATCCTTTAAAATTAACCTCAATGCTTCAAAATGTGATATGTGCACAACAATATTCAAGATATTTCGGTACATAACAGATAAATTTTTTAAATGAAAATGGTATAACTTTAATTTCAACATCTCTTGAGTCTCCTCAACATCTTGAAGGGCACCGGTATATTATATATAAAAGTTAATTTTAATTCCCAAATACCACATTGACATCAGAATGTATGAATTATTTTTTTTTCTTTATATAATGTTGTTCTTTATGCGAAGAAAAGCTTTTACCTTCTTTCTTATAAATTTGTTCATAAATACAGGTGTGATTCATTTTAACATTTTTGAAACAGAAGTACTTTGCACTTGAAGGGATTTTAACTGAAACCTTAGATTCACTTTAAATGTATTCCGGAATACAAGCAATAAAAGTCCTTCGCGGTCAGCGACATTTTATTTTATTTCCAAAGCATTTTGGTATAGTTCAGAATAACTTTTATTTTCTCAAACTAAGCATTTTGAAACATATCTCATGTATTTTGTATACATTATATAGAATACAGGAATATTTAGGTAATACCGCGTTACGGTTTAAATGAAAGCAGAAAGTGTACATTTTTAAGACTTTTTTCTATAAAACATTGTTTTCTAGATTTAGGTTTAACTGTTTTCATTAAGGTAACTATAATTTTAAATTGAATATAACCTATTTCCTTTTCTTTTATATGCCTTGTAGGAGTACGTAAATATATTTTGTGTGTTTCCAATAATTAAAATAAATAATAATAATAATAATAATAATAATAATAATAATAATAATAATAATAATAATACATATTATAAAATTAAATAGTTAAAATTTATATATACATATTTTTATAAATTTTTCAAAAATACTATTTATGCGTATATCTAGCAAATCTATCTCTAGATTATGTCATTATAGAATAATAATCCTACAGAGCTTTACACACGCTCAACAGATATTAAGCAGTTACTGTTTCAGTAACGACTGCAATTAATTATCATCTTGCAGTTTCATGGATGTATGAGTAATTAAAATACATTAACAGTAACATTTAGTGATTTATCTTTCAATATTATAAGTTAAAATATAATATTCAGTCTTTTTAGTGAGGCCATTAGCCAGATTACCATTTAAAAAATTAATTAAGTAGATTACACTATACTAATTTTAACGCAAATATTCTAATTGGTAAATAAATCATATATGAATATACCAATTAGAATAATTGTGTTAAAATTAATCTAGTGTAAGCACGTATCCAACGATTTCTGGAGTTCCAATACCTGCGATTTATTCTATTGAGCTGAACCAGATTTCAGACCAGATGCTATAATCAATAATGTTAACTGGGTGAAAATGTATCACCAGATTCGCCAGGAATAGCTCAGATGGTAGAGAATTGTTGGCTTCAGCCAAGAGATCTCTGGTTCGAATCCTCGTCCGGACATTTTTCGTCCAGTTGGATATTTACATCAGATATAAGTAGATTATTTTTTATTTCGAAACTTTGTTGCGCATTTCTTTGTTTGTCATATATTAAAAATGTTTCCCTTCGCGCACACGAACAGGATTAAATGTTTTGAATACTTGGGAATATTCATCTGTAATGTATTATATAAAATACTTAATAAAATCTGTAATTTTGTAGTATGTATAAAGCATATAGAGTAAAAAGTTCCGTTACATCCAATTAGCTGGTAGTACAAACCGTTTATCCTTATGGTTTCCAGAAAGTACCATTCTTCAAAAGATTTGTGTCAAATTTATCATTTCGGAAATTTATTTACGAATAGCAGTTGTGTAAGTGCCACTGCATTTGTATTTGTCCCAGCAATGAGCTAAGGAAAATTTCAAGTTTTTAATAAATATCACATTTTGGAGAACACAATTACAGTCCAAATTCAACAATACCTCCCAAGTCATTGTGACATATCTGCTACATAAAAAAAGAGATTATTGAAGGTGGATTTAATTGCTGCAATAAGTTAAGCCCCATATTCTAGCCTTGTAATGGAGGCACCAATTGCCGAAAACACTAAAAAAAGCCACAATTATTGTTTTGGATGAAAGCAAAGTAAACGTGGAGTGATATCATATATGTGACATCATAAAGATCATAATGTGTAAAGAATATTTTTCGTTTCATATAAATAAATTGCGCAAGTTGGGTGATTTTTTTTCAAATAAGAGACTAAAAACGGCAAAGTGCCGACGATTCAGAGTGCAAATTGGCGATATTTTTGTGCAATCCAAAGAAGATTTTGCGTCAATTCATAACAATGGATAAACCATAAATCCAAACACATCAGAGTCTAATCGGCAGTCACCTGAGTAGTTTGAAGCAGGAGCATCACAAAGTAAAAAAAGACCAAACAATCAACGGGAAATTGAATTGGCCAGTATTTTATTTAATGCACATGACATAATGTTCATCGACTATTTGGAGAAAATAACACAATCTTAGTAAGTACAGAACTTGTGTGGAAATATAAATTATCCAAAAACAACGTTTGAACACACAATAAAATAAGTTGATTTGATCATACGTATACGTTTCGTGAGTACTATGGACTCACATCCTCAGTGTAAAAACTTTAAAACAATATCCCCCCAACTACATGTACGATGAAAACCCAAATGTCAAAACAAAATACCAAAAGACTATCAAGTTCGAACAGCCAATGAAATTAATGCGGAAGTGAAGTGTCGTGACACAGCAAATCCACCCAGAAAGTTGAGATGTATGGTGTACTAGATAAATCATTAACCAAGGAGTCTTTAAATTTATGATATGAACCGCCTCAAAAAAGTCCAAATCCAGAGGAGTAATGCATTTCTTGATAATGGTAGCTGAATCAAAATCAAAATTATGTCCCTCCCCCCAGCAATGAGAGGCGATAGAGGATTTCTGTAATTCTTTTTTCTTTACATAGTTTCTGTGTTCATTGACTCTGTAACGGAGTTTTCGTTTAGTTTGCCCAATGTAGGATAAACCACATTGGCATTGAATGTTGTAGACTCCCCAATAATTATGAGGAGTAATTTGATCCTTAAGTTGCGAAAATATCAATTTATTAACTGGTTTAAAAACTGCATTGAAATCATAATGCCTTAAGATATTAGCCATCTTAAAGCTAATGCTATTATAAAATGGTAAAATTATAAGGTTAGAAATGGAAACCGCAGTAACAGGAGAATCAAGATTATTAACACATTTATTAAGACTATGAGAAATTAAATTATTGATATAGGATAAACTAAAACCACGATCAATAGCCACAGATCTAATCTAATTTAATTCTGTAATAAGTGAATTATTATCTGAACAAATTAAGCGAGCTCTATTAATCAAATAAAGATAATCCGAAGCTTTTTGGGAAGGGGGGTGACATGAATTGAAAAGAATTATCTACATATCTACAGTAACTTCCCATTTTACTGTAGATATGTAGATAATTCTTTTGCACTCTTAGAAATTTCTCTATATTCTGTTGACAATATATTAACGATTTTAAACTCAATAGATTCAGTCATTCAATTTACTTATGAAGTTGAAATAGATAATAGATTACCATTTCTGGATGTGTTGGTTACACGCCAACTTAACACCTTTGACACTTGCGTCTACTGTAAACCTTTTGCTGTCACCCCCCCACCCATTTCAATTCATGTCACCCCCCTTCCCCAAAAGCTTCGGCTTTTCTTTATTTGATTAATAGAGCTCGCTTAATTTGTTCAGATAATAATTCACTTATTACAGAATTAACTTATATTAGATCTGTGGCTATTGATAGTGGTTTTAGTTTATCCTATATCAATAATTTAATTTCTCATAGTCTTAATAAATGTGTTAATAATCTTGATTCTCCTGTTACTGCAGTTTCCATTTCTAACCTTATAATTTTACCATTTTATAATAACATTAGCTTTAAGATGGCTAATATCTTAAGGCATTATGATTTCAATGTAGTTTTTAAACCAGTTAATAAATTGACATTTTCGCAACTTAAGGATCAAATTACTCCTCATAATTATTGGGGAGTCTACAACATTCAATGCCAATGTGGTTTATCCTACATTGGGCAAACTAAACGAAAACTCCGTTACAGAGTCAATGGACACAGAAACTATGTAAAGAAAAAAGAATTACAGAAATCTTCTATCGCCTCTCATAGCTGGGGGGAGGGACATAATTTTGATTTTGATTCAGCTACCATTATCAAGAAATGCATTACTCCTCTGGATTTGGACTTTTTTGAGGCGGTTCATATCCATAAATTTAAAGACTCCTCGGTTAATCATTTATCTAGTACACCATGCATCTCAACTTTCTGGGTGGATTTGCTGTGTCACGACACTTCACTTCCGCATTAATTTCATTGGCTGTTCGAACTTGATAGTCTTTTGGTATTTTGTTTTGACATTTAGGTTTTCATCGTACATGTAGTTGGGGGGATATTGTTTTAAAGTTTTTACACTGAGGATGTGAGTCCATAGTACTCACGAAACGTATACGTATGATCAAATCAACTTATTTTATTGTGTGTTCAAACGTTGTTTTTAGATAACACAATCTTAGTTGCGTATTATGTAAGGTTATTGAAAGAGCTAATTAAAAAAAAAAAAACTTATGACACTAAATGAAAAAAAAAACATATATATGAAAGAAAAATTGCTGTTTCAGAAACAAAAAGCGCTTGCTCCATCCATCAAAGCGATAATAAAATTAAATGATTGAAGTAAGAATTGTTCCAATTTCCCGGTATTTTCCAAATCTCTGTCCAAGTGATTATTGTTTGTTTCATAACATGAAGAGGTGGCCGGAGAGATGTATGTTTGCATCAAATGAGATAGTCTAATACGAAGAATGCTCATTGTTTACAGCCTTTGAAAATTCGAACTATATGAAATGTGTAGAGATAACATGTCTCGCAATTTCACAACTTCGAAAAACAGTATATAATAAGTCTCTAACATCGAGCAATTGATCTAGAATTTTTGATCGGTACAAAGACATTCGTCGTCTTTCAGAGGTGTCTGGTTTAGTCCCAGGGAAAAAAAATACCTACTTATACTAAATGTATCCAAATTTTAATGAACCCTGGAATAAGTGCTAATTTTGGAAATAATAAAATATATTTTAAACCAAAACAGTTTTCTTCATTACTCACCATTTTTCTCATTGTAGAAATTAGACTAGAATTTTAAAAACAAAACCGTGCAATATTAAAGATATCAATGCGGCATAAAATTTATTAATATTAAAAGTGTCTTAAGAATTTATGAATTTTTCCTCAAGATGCAGCTATTTTAAGATATCAATTACAAACAAATTTGTGCATGTTGCCACCTATGTTATGATTATGTACTTATCATTCTATGAACAGTGTTATTTAACATTAGAATATTATTTCTAAATACGTTAAGCCTAATGATTTTGCACTTGCAATGACCGTCTTAAAATGAATTATGTTTTCTTACATAATTTACTGTATACATAATTTGCAAAAAATCTGTTTTCCTCTTCGTATGATATAAAAACAAGTAAACCTGTCAGCAATATTATGCTGAATAATAATTAACATTATTACGCGTTATAGAATATAATGCAATTAATAAAATTCAATTATTTTACTCCCTGTGTAATATAATTTCAGTTCATTTTTTCATTACGTATATCTAACATGTCAGAGTGAAAAATGACATCAATATTCTTTACCAATATTACCAATATATTGCCATAATTTTATATATATATATATATATAATTACGATTTCTATTTGTTACTGTTATGGGCATTTTTTAAAATTATTACCACAAATATATACACTGCTCAAAAAAATTAGAGGAGCAAGCAAAAAAGTTAAAAGAAGTGTGCAAGACAACCACGTATGGGCATAAAATGGATAGTACACGTGTATCAATGCGCAATACAAAAAAAAAAAACCCGGAAAAAATGTAAGGGAGCTTTTATTCTTTAAAAAGATGAAAAGAACATGAAAAAATGGTTTAGGGTAACAATTTTGTTTCATATAAATGACAAAAAAATGTATTGTTGAGAAACGATGCAAGATTTTTTATATGGCGTGTGGTATCCTCAAACAGCAAAGACTGCTGCACACCGGTTTTCATGGATGCGATGAGGTTATCGATAAGACTTTGGGGAATAGTGTTCCATTGCTCAAAAATTGCAATCTCTAAGTCCCGGAGAGTAAAAGGAGGCCTCGGTCTCACTGCAATGCGTCGCCTGAGTATGTCCCAAAGATGTTCGATCGGATTTAAGTCAGGAGAGCATGCTGGTCATTCCATACGCTGTATTGATTTAGCTTCAAGCATGTTTTCCACAAGACGAACTGTATTAAATATGGCATTATCATGCATGGAAAAAAAAGACATCACTAATTTCTGCGGCATAAAATACGACATGAGGTCTCAGTATCTCGCCTGTATAACGTCGGACCGTCAAAATGCCATTCCAAATGATATGCAGGCCCGTATGTCCACCTATGCTGATTCCAGCAAATAGCATCAACCCACCTCGTCTGTAATGTGATCTTTCACGAACGAATGTAGGATTATTTTAAATGCATCTTTCTCTCCATGCCAAAACACATCAGATGTCACATCCAGACTGAATCGGGACTCGTCCGTAAACAGAATTTGACTCCAAGAACGTTGGCTCCAAACTCGATGTTCAGTTGCGCAACTTCTTTGGGCCGCACAGTGGCTTGAGGTCAACGGAATACAGACCATTGGCTTACGTGCATAGAGACCACCCTGATGAAGCCTATTTTGGACTGTTTGGCTGGACACCCTTCGTCATGTGGCCAAGAACAACTGTGTTTGCAGCGAAGTAACATTGCCCGTTCCGACTCGACGAGCTGTTAACAGGATATATCGGTCATCAGTTCCTGTGTTAGCACATTTTCGACCTTGCAATTATCGATGAATACCATTCCATGTGTCTTGGAATTGATTCCACAGACTTTCATGGACACTTCTTGCGATTCCAACAGCGTCTACTACACTTCGTTGTGTTTCCCGAAATTTAACTGTCACGTTAATACGCCAAGCCATGGATTGTGGTAAATCATGTTGTTGTGACATTTTGAAGCCACGTTTTGTGAAAACACAAGCTGAGAAATTGAACTTTACGACTGAGGCAGTGATACAGACGTTTCTGCAAAATCCCAATTTCTGCACTTATCTCCATTTTCTAGTTTTTGACGTCATAAACTTTAATTTACATGTAAAGTTTTCTTTATCTGTTTTCTACAAAACTTTAAATTATCGATGTTTCGTTTTACGTTATTTATCTATGTAATTATTTGCGTAATTTCGTTAAAACTATGTGCTCCCCTAATTGTTTTGAGCAGTGTACTTTCAAGAAAAGCTGAGAATAGGGAAACACAGTACAAAAAATACATAACAAGACAAAAAATACATAGTATCATCTTGTATCAATTACTTTACAAAATTAGCTATAGCATAATAGAAATCTAATCGCGTTATTCATTATGTGTATTTTTAAAAAAATACATTTGAAAAGACACATATCGTTAAAAAAATCTTTAGAAAGAAAAAAATATAAATATATTTTATTAATCAAAATGCATTTACAAATTACTTTGTATATGTAATCTAATCCAAAATGCAGAAATAAATGTAATATCAAGCATGATAAATTCTTTCGTAAAAACTTCGAGGTCTGTATATAAAAAATGAACACACACAAAGGCTTAGTCTCTTTAAGCTAAGATCTCACATACAGGAATTCTTTTAAACTCAATCATATAATTATTAATAGCTTATAAAATGTCAAATTATTTAAATGATGAATGTTTTTTATCCTGGAATTTCCTCGTGATATTGATTCTGACAAGTGACGTTACACTAAGCACTAAGCAAATGACAGCATTCTAAGCTATAACAAATTACTTTAATATGTATAGCCTTACTATTCCGTGCACAATGAGGGAGAATTTTTTCTGCAATTACTTTTTTATTTATACATAAACATTTATTAATTTTTGCGAGGAAAAAATGTTTTTTCTCAAATATGCAATGCATACTTTTAAATAAAGCAAACTTTTATAAGCATATATGATTATTCTAGAAAACATGTAATGTTGTGTAATTATAGCTTATAACACTTGGGGAGGGTAGCGAAGAAATTTTCTACAGCATTTTTTCATCTACTTCTTCCTTTTTAATTTATTTCAAATGCTGAAAAACAGATAGAAATTTGCAAAGATGCAAATATATCATGGAAAATCAGTGAATAAAATTAGAATGAACAAAATTTGAAGTATAATTTCAATCCTTTCCTTTTCGTAAAATTTTACCACATTTTCAGCAAAGTTCTTTATAGTTTGTACACGTTTCATGGAGCCACTTCTGACACCTTATGCATTGTATCCAGTAATACTTTTCAGTTGTGGTATCATGTTCTTCTGCACAACCAACACACCGATCCTCATTCAATTATATCCCCCCGTAATCTATAGAATCTAATAATTTAAATTGTATTTCATCTTCTTCGCTTCTGGAAGTATCGTGTTTTTTTTCTCGCGTTTATTTTAGGGTTTTTCACGGTTTTCACTTTGTTCAATAACTTCATCAGTGTCTGGGATTCACGTTCCTTAAGTGTTTTAATATTTTCTAAAACAAAAGTACAGCGTTAGGCCTTATTATATTATTGTTATTGAAATATTTATATTAGAAAAGCAAGCATCAAGAAAAGCAAGCGAGTTATTATATCCTAGCTCCAGAGTGAAATTAATATTGTTATCAACTCTATTAATTTCGTTAAAAAATTAGCTAACCATTGTTTTCGATCTTCTCAGGTAACAAAAATGTCGTCGACATAATTTAGCCGTAAAGTGGATTTAGGAAAAGGCTTCTTAAATGGACTCAATTTAAATTCTGCGAGAATAGTAGAAATAGGTGAACCTATAGGAGTTCCTTTCTGCTGTTTAAATTATTTATCTTTAAAAATAAAGACTTTACTTTCTTTAATTAATTTTAAACCAGACATAATTGAAAATTTCATATTATCATTTACTTGAGGTAACTCATCAATGGATAAGCTCATGGAAGGAAAACATCTTCCACATCAATAGAGGGGATTAATTACACAATGAAAATCTTGCCGAAATTACATTATTAGGTAGAATATAAAATCACTAATATGATTAATGAATTCAAACGTAGAAGAAATTGAGAAAGTTGAAGATTGGAGAATAACTTTAAGAAAACAGGCAAATGCTTTCTCAACGAAATATAACTGACCTTGGCACCAGGTAAGAATAGGACGAAACTTATAACCAGTCTTGTGGTCTTTAAGACATTCAATAATACGTGGTGTAACTCCAGTATAGTTTCATTTAATATTATCTATAATCACATGAGGTCATTCATCATTTCTGATCAATTCTTGGACTTTACGATAGAGCTTAGGATTTGGATATTTATCAAGTAGTGAGCATGGCAATTGTTGGATACACTCATACATCTTTAAAAAATATTGGTCTTGACCTATAACGGCAATTTATCCGGATTTATCCGTTTTCATAAAGAAAATGTTTGTATCTTTCTGTAAATTTGAAACGACATTTGGAATTCTACATTTAGGAATTTTACTGTTTACAAACGTCATGCTAATATTACAAAATTGATGTCTGGCCATTTATCTTTCCGAATCTGGTATAACTTTCCAAATCTGAATAAAAATTTAATACTGCTGTAATTGAATATTTACCCCCTAAAACTCACGTTCTTCTTCTACTGAAAATACCTTACTGTAGAGGCTAATAAAAGGAACCGGCATGACAACTGGTGTTTTAGAAATGTTCGCGTTCACATATAAATTATGAATTTCCTTACTATGGCGAAACGTGATATTCTTTCATTGGGCGAATCTAAGACCTTCAAATTCATAGATAAACTTGTCAAATTGGGTTTGGAAAATGGGTTTATCCAATTAAAAATATAAATCATATGTTCTTAAAGATAAAAAGTTAATATATGAAAACATACTTCTAATACACATATCCAAGCTGGAAGCTTCAAATTTCAATTTGAGATTTCCAAAACCTTTAAGAAAATTATTGTTAATGCGCAGAAAACTAGGAACAAATAACATAGAGTCTTTTACAGATTCTCATTTTTTTTGTTGTTTAAAAGTTCCCAATCTAACTTCAAAATGGCCTATTTATATTCGTTGAAATCTTTAATATAGTCCATACTGCCCAGCATCGGCTTAGTCATAACTGTTAATGACATTACGTTGCAATATCTAATACTAAACAATATAGACTTTGTTGTCCAACGTACACTTTATTCACAAATTAAAGATGATGTAAAATAAACACATGAATAAAATAAATTTCAACGTTTCGGTTTAATCTTTAAAACCATCATCAGAAGTAAAATTTTCTAAAATACAAATCGGCAGGAAACAATCAGTATACTACATCTTAAAAATTAAATTCAAACTGGTAAAAGCTCAACGGAAGCGTCCAAAATCTTTAAAAACAACTCAGTGGCGCAATCTGTTGTTCAAAGTAAAAAAGAAGAATGAATGGCTGGAAATACATTGAAATTTCATAGTTCTTTCAAAATAGAAAGCCAGATTTCAGGAATGAGAAATGCAACATTATCGTTACAAATTTCTGGGTTCCTAAAACGAAATTCAAAAGATACACGAATAATAGCTTTAAAGTGATCAGCCTGTTTCGAAATAATCCTAGCTTGGTCGAAGTCAATAAAGGAAATTAATTCTTTAAGGAAATTCCTTGAGAATGCTTTAGAAAATTTATTAAACTTCAAATCATTTTTGTATTCTTTTAACCTTTAAAAAAGTCGACGTTAAGCCATGCCAATATATGAAGGCATGATGTATATGGAATGAGCTCTATTTTCTTACTCAATAAATTAAATAATGTCATTGATTTACATGCTAATAGTTAAATGCTGTATTTCTTGAAAAAAATGTTAATCTTTTAAAGAGGACGAAATTAACCAAGTTAATAACGATATTAAATTCACGATGAAGTTAAAATACAATAACCTGCTTCCTGTTCCTAGTATTTTCTTTATTAAGAAAACAACTGTTTAAAACGGAAAGTTTAACTAAAAACAATTAAATTATAGTGTTATACTGGTTACATTGGCTGCCCTATAAATTATAAGAATGCAGCATTTAGGTCATCTATTCAGCGTGCATTTGTGGTTTGTTCAAAAGAATATTTGGAAAATGAACTCAATTGCATCTTTGACATCGGCTTACGACATGGTTATAATTGAAATCTTATCCGTAAATTGATCTATAAATATAAAGTTTCAGTTACTCACTCCCCTAAATTAAATCAGGTTTACAGAAAGATTCCATACGTTCCAACCCTATTTGAGAAAATATTTTCAAGAAATACAATTATTTATATTATTCGTTTAAAAAAACCTCTTTTAATTTTTTTTTTTTTTTTTTTTTTTTTTTTTTTGTTACACTATATTTGATACTATAAAATAATAAGAATGCAAAAATTATCATTTTTTTATTTAATTTTTCCTCTCTTTTAACAGAATTTATATATATATATATATATATATATATATATATATATATATATATATATATATATATATATATATATATATATATATATATACTCATGTCCAAAATTAAGGTCACAACCATTAAATTTGTGAAAACTGACGCGCTCTTGGAAGAATGAGTTTTGTTGCCACAAACATTTATTGACACACTCATAAACACTATGAGAGGTCGTTGTGAGGCTTGTATAACAGTGCACGGTAGTCACACGCCATATTAGACAGACTTTTCCTGAGATAAATGCTTTATCTCTGATTCATGATTTAACACTTTTTGATGTACCCTGTTTCTTAATTCACAAATAAAATCTTTTCCATTTTGTTATGTTGCTATATTCTTTCTTCTATTGTAATAAACATCTCTACCAAATTTCGTGGCAACACACTGAATAGTTCACCAGTTTTCACAGATTTTATGTTTGCTACCTTAATTTTTGGACATGAGTGTCAGTATTAGGGAATATAATTATATGCACTTGGTATAAAACTGTCACGATTGACTACAGAATTCTTTATTGTATAATTAGAATTATAATATTGCTTAACATACCAATTTAGCATTATTTATTCTCTTTTTAGTGTTTCAGTAACTACAAATAAAAATAATCCTTCTTTTTTAAGAATATTTGCTAATGATATATTTTAATTTTTCTACGTAAAATTAAAAAAAGTATTTATTTAGCTAATGTAGTTTGATTTATTTTTTATTTAAGTGAAATAATCAAATATTCTATTCTGCTCAGTTTTATGTAAGATATACATTTATTAATTTAAAATTTTTTATCTAATACACACTATGTATTCCCAAAATACTCTACGTACGCTAGTACTAATGCTTCCAATTTGTTTCTGTTAATTGATTGAAATGATTATTGCTGAAATCTAAAATAAATATGATAATTTTTATGTAACATATTAAAAATACATTTATTTGTAGACGTAACAAATTAAATGTTCGTTTATTATTAGCTTTTAAATCTCTTGACATTTTACAAAACTGAATATAAAGATATTTATATAAGCTCTTTTTCAAACATTTTAGCACTAAGCGTTTTCTTTTTTTCCTTGAATTGCTTTTTTTTTTTTTTTTAACTAAAAATCCAGAATTAAATCGAACATGTTTATTCGCATAATAAAATAGATTCATTAAAAAATAATAATATTCAGTTTTTAGAAAGTTTATAATGATGTTTGAAAACACGCTTATGTACATTTATGTTAAAAAAATAGTCCATAAAAGTATATATATTAGGATACTGGTATATTAAAGTAGAAACAATTCCTTAATGATTTGTTTAACTAATAATAGTTGATCCAGCTTTATTATGCATAATGTCTGTGTAATGTATTGTTACTCAATTTATTAATTTTCATGTTTTAAAATAGATGATGATTTGTAATATTATATAATGGTTATATATATATATATGTGTGTGTGTATATATATATATAATAAAGTAAAACTATGTATGAAAATCACTTAAAATCATGCAAACTAAGCTATAAGCGACAAAAGATACACTTAAAAGGCATATAAATACCTTCATTAAAATCGACATACAGAAGTATATAAAATACATTTCACCAAAGAAGATAGAACAACGCAATTCCATATAGGTAAGACGAACAGAAAACTTAAAGCTAGAAACAAAGAATGTATAGGGTGTCCCTAAACTCATGGTACATGCGCTAGGGGGTGATAGAACACATCAAGACGAGTAATAGTAAATAGGAAACCAAGGGTCCAAAACGTATTCCAAAGGAGACAGGAGCCATCAAAGTTTAGAGTCCCAAATTGCAAATGATGATAAAACAGGAAACAATGGGTCGATTTATTAGCGGTTTTCGCTAAAATCATTCTTTAAATTAGTATTTTCTTTAAAAAAAGTTTTAAAGAGAAAGTTATACAAATGCCGGTAGAGGGAGCTCTAGACTTTGGGGTACCGAAAAACTACTTTTTACCGTTTTTTTTTTTTTTTAACACTGTTAAATGTTTTCTAAAGCTTAAACCTTAACTTAAATTTTGTGTGCACAAGTGAAATCATCGGGAGTGGTTAAGTGGAGCAAATTTAACTATGTTCAGGGGATTGATTTTTGAACGATCGTATGTAATGAGCAAAATAATAAGTGATGAAGCAAACTTTAAGAGGTGATAGTACACATCAAAACAAACAACTTTCACTAAGTAATGCATGATTTGAATTCAAACGCAAACGTGTTAGACCATGTTCAAATTAGATACATGCAAGCGCTATAGCTACCATTATGCTGTAAGTTTCCGGAAGAAGAATATGAAAATGTGACATGGGGAAGAAGAGGAACGCGTATGTAAATTTTCGCTAACATAAAAGTTACTTATTCGAGTGCGTAATTGTAAAACTGGGAACTGTTCACAGCAGCTGTCTTCATTTGCTCTGTGGATAGCCGATAATATGGTTTCGTACTCTAACCAGGAGAAGGCCGAGATGCATTACATGTACGGAGCTGCACACGGCAATGCAACAGAAGCTCAAAGATTGTACCGAGAGCGTTTTCCAACCCAACCAGACGTGTTCCTGTTTCGAGGATATTTCAACGACTGCACCAACAACTGTGTGAAAGGGTTCATTTCCAAGTTGCATGAAGGATACCGGACGTTCCAGGAGTGTAAGAATGCCATCCGTTACGGATAACATTTTGTATCGTATCAGCGAGAGGCCTGAATCTAGCACGCAGGAACTGTCCGAAGAATTTAACGTGTCCCGTAATACCGTGTGGCGAGTTCTGCGAGATGAAGGAATGCATCCGTACCATGCGCAGAGAGTTCAAGGCCTAGAACCAGCGGATTACCAGGCACGTGTCAATTTTAGCACGTGGTTGCTCCAACAAACGGCTGTGGACCCTGCTTTTTGTGCACATGTGTTGTTCACGGACGAATGTACAGTCGTGGAAAAAAAAGTAAACACCCCCTACTAACTCCTCAACAAATTATTGTAGAAGAAAGTTACTAGTACCGAACGATTGGAAATAAAGTCTACTTTTAAATTATGTATATAAAAATTGCTTAGGGGGCCATCTACATATGAAAACGAACCATAACTTTGTTTTTTCCAATAGCAGTACACAATTCTGACAGCGTAAATGAACTCTACACCTTTCAATTAGCCTATAAACAAATTTTTATGCAATTCGTACCATAAGTTTCCGAGAAATTAATTATTTTAAAACGAGCGTATTTTAAGGGCTGTATCCAAATTGAAGTTCCGAACTCGATTGTTAACCGAGAGAGCCCCTTCCTTGATCAAGGCACCTTAAGCGCCACTCAAGGAGTCAATGAAGCGTGTTAGATTTCAGTACAGCAGAATACATTTCAAAATGTCTATTCACTTCCATCATAGACGGCCCCTTAAACCATCATTTTGCCGTTTTTTAAGCATAATTTGAAAACTACTTGGAAGAAATATGTGAAATTTTTGAATTTCCAAAAAGCAGGACTTAATAAATCTAAATCCATCAAAAAAATTGTGGGTTGCAATTCATAATTTTTTCGAATATTAATTTCATAATTCATAATTCATATCATAAAATTATAAAAATTGTAAATTCAGCTTATTTATGTTTGGGTATATTAGTATTATTACTACAAGAAAAAAAATAGCACATTAGGAGCATAATTTCGGGAGATATAAATAAAAATATGAAAATGTAATTTAACATTAGAAGCACTAAATTTTGAATGTTTATAATTCAAAAATTTATCATTCAAATGACTTGAAATTTGGTGTACAGGGATAGTTTAAACCGAAGATTTAAAATATCTCGTTAAAATTGGGTATTACCATTGAAAAAAATGAAGTTTGGATTCGTTTTAATATGTAGATGACCCCCTGAGAAAATTTTATTTACATCATTTAAAAGTAGACTTTATTTCCAATCATTCCGTACCAGTAACTTTCTTCTAGGATGATTTGTTGAGGAGTTAGTAGGGGGTGTTTACTTTTTTTTTTCCACGACTGTACATTCACACGCGAGGGTATTTTGAATATCCACAATTATCATGTGTGGTCAAATGAAAACCCATACGCAATACGTCCACGTTCGTTCCAGCGACGTTTCGCGGTCAATATTTGGCCGGAATCGTTCAAGAGTATCTATTCGGGCCATACTTACTGCCAGTGTGCCTGGATGGAGATTCATATCTTGTGTTTCTGCAACAGGTGTTGCCAGAACAATTAAACCATGTTCCAGCGCCCATCAGACGACGTATGTGGTTCCAACACGACGGAGCTCCGGCCCATTACAGCCTGGATGCCCGTAACGCCCTGAGTATCATGTATCCAGGGTGATGGATAAGTCGTGGCGTTCCAATCAGCTGGCCGGCCCGTTCACCCGATTTATCCTGTCTGGAATTTTTCTTGTGGGGTCATATAAAGAGCCTGATATACGACTATGGTCCCGTAGATGCTGCTGAAGACCTTGTTGCCCGGATATCCGTTGCTTCGGCCACCATAAGATAGATGTCTAACGTTTTCGCCAATGTACGGTGGTCAATCCATCGACGGCGTCAAGCCTGCGTTCGTGTTGGAGGCCGCAATTTTGAATAATTACTGTGATGGAGTACTTCGTGTTGTTTATTTTCATTTGATTAAATAAAGTGTTTTTCTTCCTTTTGTTGGTTTCTTTTCATTCCATCTCTGTCTGTCCTGATTTCCATCATTTTGTTATTATTTTGCTCATTACATACGATCGTTCAAAAATCAACCCCCTGAACAC
Organism: Maratus speciosus; assembly: GCA_963932465.1. Taxonomy (NCBI): domain Eukaryota; kingdom Metazoa; phylum Arthropoda; class Arachnida; order Araneae; family Salticidae; genus Maratus; species Maratus speciosus. The sequence continues at coordinate 187,497,672 of OZ010800.1, forward strand.
AGTTAAATTTGGTCCACTTAACACCTCTCGATGATTTCACTTGTGCACACAAAATTTAAGTTAAGGTCTAAGCTTTACAAAACATTTAAAAGTGTTTAAAAAAAAAGGTAAAAAGTAGTTTGTCGGTACTCCAAAGTCTAGAGCGCCCTCTACCGGCATTTTTATAACTTTCTCTTTAAAACTTTTTTTTTAAAGAAAATACTAATTTAAAGAATGATTTTAGCGAAAACCGCAAATAAATCGACCCATTTTGCCCTTTTTTATTATCATTTGCAATTTGGGATCCTAAACTTTGATGGCGCCTGTCTCCTTTGGAATATGTTTGGACCCCTGGTTTCCTATTTACTATTACTTCTCTTGATGTGTTCTATCACCCCCTAGCGTATGTACCATGAGTTTAGGGACACACTGTATAGCAGACTTCATATACAACAAAGAAACCACAGCTTTATGTTATGTAAAAATGAACCCTTACAGATTAAATAAAAAAATAGTACAATAATTTATACATCTACATTTTATCTACCATCCCTTATCCGGGAATCAATAGAGAACTTTTTACGCAGTCAGAATATTTGCAATGATTCAGCCTCCATTGAGTTGCCTAAAATTTGGAAAGAGATGCTTTGCAGAATAAGAAAAAAATAGAAGTTAATTCACGCTCGCAAATATCCATTTTTATTGTATTTCATGTTCGCTCGTGCATTTCATTATTCATGTGGTCTCGTGTTTTTAAATGATCTTGAGAGTGTCGCCGTTTTAGCCGAAATTTATGTCGATACATATGCCATATATACATATGTCGTACATATGTCGATTCAATTGTCAATAAAGGTATTCATACGCATTTTAAGTGTATTTTTTACACCACATTTAGCATTTTTTAGTTTATTTTAGAATAAAATAATATATTTTTGATTTACACGATAATAATCATTTAGCAAATTATTAAAAAAAAAAAAAAAAAAAAAAAAAAAAAAAAAAAAAAAAAAAAAACATAAATGTACATTACATTTATTTGCAGAATAAGAGAGATTCATTTCAAGAATGAATGAAATTAATTTATTGAAAAATGTAAAAAAATTACAATTAAGTAAAAATGACACGGTTAAGTATTTTAATGTTAGAAAATTAGCACATCGAAACTATTTTTATTATTTAGAAAAATACTAAAAATATTTTTTTTTGTTTTTGTATTGATACAGAATCATCGAGGATTTATATTAATGTATTATAAGTTTTAATCAACCGTTTTGTAAAAAAAACGAAAAAGAAATATTCTGAAAACAAACCTTAAGGTATCATAATATGTTATGTAACATATTTTATGTAGTTATTCATATCAGTAATTTTTTAAGTGGGATTTCAAATGTAATAAAACACATTCTTGTTTCATTATTCAACACTGTACTGTATAAGTATTGCGAAACATTTTGCATGCCGCGTAATTCCAAAACAAATAGAAGACATTTTTAATCGCCTTTGATAGTGTGTGTATATTATATAAGAAAACTCTTCCCCAGTTTATGTTCTATGCCTTATGTCTTTCATGTTCTAATCTTGTCCGCGCACCCATTCGAGCTGAAAACATTAAAAATTTAATTGGATATCATCGAATATTTAATAAGTATAAGATTTTAAATAATCACATTGAGAAGAAGGATGTGGTGTCAGACAATTTTGTCTCACATTTTGTTTGCTTCACATTAATAAATTGAACATATTTATTATTTCATGTTTAATTGCCAAAGATATTATTATGATACACATATTTAATGAAATTAATAAATATCTAACAATATGTCATTCTTAAATATCTTACTATCCAAACCTTGAAATTCCTAATTCAAAGTTAACGCTTTTTTTTTTTTTTTTTTTTTTTTTTTTTTTTTTGTAAATAAGAACAATACAAGAATGTAAAAACTATTCTTTACAATTTCTCAATTATTATCAGTAAGATTAAGATATTTATGAACTTAAACGATATGCATTGTGAAATTTTTGATACGGGATAAATTAAGAGCAATTATTTAAAATTCAGATTATACACACGCTTTACGAATGCTTTTTCTATTAAAAACAAATAGAAATTCTTTAAATGTTTAAAACTAAAATGTGTTACACTAGATTAATTTTAACACAATTATTCTAATAATCTATAATCATTAAGGTTAGCTGCGTGAAAAATTTCCACAAGATTCGTTCGGGATAGCTCATATGGTAGAGCACTGGCGGCTTCAGCCAGGAGATCCCTGGTTCGAATCCTGGTCCGGAAATTTTACGCCCAGTTGGAAATTTACATCTAATATGATTTATTTACCAAATAGAATAATTGTGTTATAATTAATCTAGTGTAATTACGTATCCAGCGATTTCTGGAGTTCCATTACCTGAGATTTATTCTGTTGAGCTGAACCAGGTTTCAGACCAGATGCTATAATCATTAAGGTTAGCTGGGTGAAAATACTCCACCAGATTCGTCCGGGATAGCTCAGATAGTAACACATATTTAATATTTCATCGAAAATTTACTTAGTAAATTCATGTATGTTTAAAATGTTCAAATAATTACCAGTAAGCTTATAACATGACTTTTCAAGAAATATATAATATGACTTTTGTTTGTTTTTTTCTTTTAATAATTCACACAGGCTTCATAAATGTAGTTTCCGTGACGACACAGTGTAGGAAATGACGAAAATTGAATGCGCGTTTTAACCGTCCTATTCTTCGCATTAATGTCCATAAGGTGTCTTTACGTACTAAATTAAGGATGTTATTCAACTTTGTAAATCACTTTTTCCCCTGTCGCTTTCCGTTTTCGAAACAGAAATGCTAACACCGCAATTTTATACCAGGTGGCACGTAGGCAGTTTCATTCAGTAGCGCACACGGTAAGAAATATTTTGTTAAAACAACAACGACAAAAAATAGTTGTGCCAACCAAATTTTGCCCCATCCAAATATTTTTTTGTTGGACTGACAAAATCATTTTGTTTGTTCAATAAAATTTTATTGAACGAACAAAATCATTTGATCAGTCGAACCAACATTTGGTCAGTCCAACCAAACATTTTATGTGGGGCTATATTGAGTATTTTTTTCCGTTCATGGATACTTTATTGTACCTAGGCACCACTTTTATGAATACAGCAGCAACCTAACCGAAGTTAAGAGGGTGGCAAGGGAATTTAATGGGCATCCTGTATATTTAATGATATTTTCAGAAATATGTATTTTTACAGATTTAAGATATTGATAGAAGGCTATATAAAATTAATGAATTTCATATAAATCGGCATATTTTTCGCTGTAATATTATTCAATAATTTAAACATTATTACCCAGCCTGTTTCTGTTCTTTTCTAAATTGCGAAAATATATTACGCATAACATATTCTAATTAACAAACAATGTCACGCAAAACAACTACATATATATTACACACACACACACACATATATATATATTTAAGTTGAGTATTTAAGTTGAGATAATGTAAGCCGTGCTTCAAAAATAAAAATAAAAAATATATATCTCAGAAATTCTTATTGTAATATTTAAAAAGGAAAACATATTCTGTGTACGTGAATTAAATATCTAATTATTTCATAGTTATGGAAAACATACGAACGCTATTCAGATTTCCATGCAATAATCAGTTTAATAAATCCAAGTTAATTAAAAGTAAAAACAATGTGAAATAGCGCATTTAACAAGAAATAATTTGAACTATCTGCAATTAACTATTTGACATTATTTAAAACCATGTCATTAAAATTTAAATCCATTATCTTAAAATATATTTGTAAATTTGTTATTCCCATACATAGAAGGTGGGGAATATGTGAAAGTCTTGGATGATTCCTAATTTAAATTCTACTATTTCCACTTAACAATATGCGCCATATCTGAACTCTGAGTTTTTGACATATTAAAAGCAAAAAAAAAAAAATATTCGGAACTCGTAAATATCAAAAGTAAAAGTTGTTTGAACCCTGAATATTTTTTTCACCATTCTATTCAATGACTGTTCTGTTGACTTTACTTGCGAATACTTTTACTTCTTCCTATTTGCATATAGGATGACCCAGCCAGTAGTGATAACGTTCCAGTAGTTGATAAAATTTTTGAAATATTGCGACATTTCAGGCAGAAATGACTTTCATACGTGGCGCTAGACACAATATTCTTGTTTGAATGTTAGTGCACCTGTCACATTGTTGTCAGTATGCTATAAGAGGAGCCGTTTTATGACTTTTTTTTTATTTGAAAGTGTATACATTTAGTTTTTGATTATAAATGGAGACAATTAAATATGTTAAAATAATCCAATTGCATTTTGTTTGTTTTAATTAATTCTACATTATCTGGAGCAAAATGTTAATGATTCATTAAAAATTCTGTATATCATGTTATTTGAAACAGAAGAATGTCGTAGAGGATTATGTGTCTGAGTACATGCATAAATGAATAAAGCATTGATTATTTGTATAGTTTTGTGCAGTTTATGGACAATACAAAAAACTATATTAATCGAAAAATACAAAACATATTCTCTAATTTATTTGTTTTTAACCTATGTGCTCTACACTAAGAAAACCACAAGTTTGATCCTCTTTTTTAATTGAAATAAATATGGAATATCCAAAAACAAGCCTTTCTTCCTATTTATGAATAAGTTTTTTCAAAGATTTGTGATGTACAGTAATTATAGAAATAGTTTGAATCGTTCAAATAAATTTCACTTTTGTGTAGGAAATATAATTAATTAAATATATTTTCCTTTACACTCTATGTGTTTGTCTCATTGTACATAATAGTCATTTCCTTCAATGTAGTAATGAAACTACTTAAAAAAAACGATTAAATCATTAATTAAAAAAACCATTTAAAGCATGTTTTCTCTAAAATATTTCCCCATACATCTGAAAAAATTAGAAACAATGGTTAATGAAGCGGTCAAAACTATCAGTTTTGTTGCAATAAAATAAAGCAATATTTCACTTTTAATTTGGAAATTATTCTAGAAAAAGTTGATTAGTGAAAGGTGTCATCTAAAATGACGTTTGCATATTTAAGATAACACTTAGTGATTTGCAACACTCAGCAATTCAATAATATTTTGAAATATCTCATGATACAAAAGTTTTCTTATAAAATTCTTCCGAAGTTTAATTTTCTGAAATAAACATACGCAATTAATTATAATTTAGACTTCTAAAACTTTGATAACTTTCTACTTTAATATACAGGGTATCTGCAAATTAGTTGGGAAAAAGAACAATTTATTGAATGGAATTGGCAGGAAAAAAATTAAAGTACATATTGTTGTAAGATAGAAAAATAGTTCAAGTTCACCATTATTACAAATGTTCGATGTGGCTTCCTTTCGTGGCCCTGCAAATCTTCCATCGGTAAATCACTTTTTGCCACAGATTTATCAGCGTGTTTCCGTGTGTCGAATTAATTGCATTGGAGATTCTTGACTTTAGTTCAGGATTGGATACAGGAAGCGGCGGCTTGTAGACTTGATCCTTTACTAAACCCCATACACCGAAATCAAGCGGTAAAAGATCTCGTGATCGTGGTGGCCATTGAATAACACTTCTGCTCGCTAAGCGATAGTGTCATTTATTATACCTAACGCCATCTATGAATAAACTTCCGCAATATTACAACTAGCCTGACATTCAACTAGTTAATTTCATTTAATATTTTCGAAGTTCTTAACTTACAAAATTACACAACCAATTTGAAAACAATGCAAAAAAATTATTTCCGAATTCATTTTTTCATTAAAATTATTATATTCGGCAACAAATCCTAAAATAACCCATAGAAAATTACAATTTTATTCTAGTATTTAAAAAATGAAGAATATCCCTTCAGTTAAGTAAAAAATAATAATAGTAATAAAATCATTAGCTTTTTCATTACATCATTACAGACAAATAGAAAAGGGAATTAACAAATTTCTAAAAATGTCAGAATATGTTTAAGATAACTTTGTATCATTTAAAGAATGAATTAGTGACTTAAAAAAGCCATCTTGTTTATTTCATTAAAACCACTTCTTCTATATTTTTAGATATTTCAAAAAAATATTTATCATCTCTTACACATAATGCACTTCAAAGGATGTATATCTTTCATCTCAATTACCAGTATTTCTAAAATTATAAATTAATCTATGAAAGAATATCTTTTGAATAGACTACCTTTAAGATCTTCACGATCCAAAGGAACTTGTGCGAGATAAAGCTCTTTCTTTATGCTTTTCTATATAACATTCATTTCCCAATCACATTTTTTTTTTCACAAATTCTCTGAAATGATGTAAAGAATATTTTATTTATTTAGTTACTTAATTACAGTTTGTAATTTTCATGAAAGTCACATGTATATTATAATTTTGTAAAAAGAATGTTGTATGCAAGTATCATGTAAATAAAGTTACTATATATCTTTAAAAAATATGCAAACGTGTGTTATTTATGAAAAACGAAATTTTTATTTTGCGTGTCATTTTTTCGTAGCCATTAGCAATTTTTATTTTAATAAAAAAATGTAAAAGTAAGCATAGCATCCAAACATCAAAATATTTGATAAAAATTAATTCTTACATTAAAAAATAGAAAAAAAATTCCAGATATTTTTTCTTGTATGTTTTTCTTTCTTCTTGTTCTTTGTTTATATGCATTATGGCATGCATTTATCACTATATATATATATATATATATATATATATATATATATATATGTATGTATGTATGTATATATATATCTATATCTATATATATATATATATATATATATATATATGTATGTATGTATGTATATATATATCTATATCTATATATCTATATCTATATATATATATATATATGTATGTATGTATGTATATATATATCTATATATATATATATATATATTACTGAGAAAAGAATGGAATTTTACGCGTCGTCTTAGAAATCTTCGAAATGCCTCCTCCCTGGGCATTCCATATCAATGAAAATCCTCAATATTTTTTATAAAAGTTTTGTTTATGTATATAAATAAAATATAGCATCGAATTTTATGTATTTGAATTTAAAAGTTAAAAAATTTTGAAAAATTTAGAATTTTTTTCAAAAAAATTTCAAAATTTCAAAATTTTTCAATTTTTTTTATTATTTTTTGTAAATCTCATCTTAAATATTATTCAAGGGTACATTATATGCATTATGGTATGCATTTATCACAAAAAAATAAAGCAAAATTCTTTTTTAGAAAAAAATGGAATTTTACACGTCGTCTTAGAAATCTTCGAAATGCCCCCTGCGCATCCCATATCAATGAAAATCCACAATATTTTTTTATAAAAGTTTGATTTATATATATAAATAAAATGGGGCATCGAATTTTAGGTATTTGTATTTAAAGGTAAAAAAAAAAATGAAATAATTTTGAAAATTTATTTATTTTTATTTTTTTTTATTTTTTTTTTACCTTTAAATTCAAATATATAAAACTCGATGCTATATTCTATTTATATATATAAATCAAACTTTTATAAAAAATATTGAGGATTTTCATTGATATGGGACGCGCACTGGCATTTCGAAGATTTCTAAGACAACACATAAAATTCCATTTTTTTTTCAAAAATAATTTTTTTTTAATTTTTTTTGTGATAAATGCATGCCATAATGCATATAGTGTACCCTTGAATAATAGTTAGGTGAAATTTACAGAAAAAAATAAGGATTTTAAAGTCCCTTGTCTCCTTAAATAAAAAAAAAAATAATAATAAAAACTATATCACTTGGAGAGTTGTTTGTCATCCCGTTGTAATGTAACTTCTGATCAATTTAACATCTTAAATCTGTTTTTAAAATGTAACCGACTCGAATATGAATAACTGAAGTACCACTGGAATTGAAATCATCTACTTGTCATTTAATAAAATATTTGATTCATCGTACGGCTTCTTTCATTATTCATGGGGAAGCATCCAACGACTACGCCTTAGTCTACCACGTCGACCATGAAGGTACGACTGCAACTTCATAATTATGGTTGGTAATTAATGACGAGTGTATTTTTCTACTACCCATGTTCGACATTAGGGTGGAGTGAAAAAACCAAAAATCGGAAAATCAAAACGTAATACCGTGCAAAAGTTGTGTATGGTGCTCAGTAATAAAAATGCACAGTTTTTTCTAAATAAAATTTTACCTTCCGGTGCCCCCAGGGCCCTCAACTTTCGCCGAACTTGTCAAAAACGCCTTCTGGATGTTATAAATCGAAATAAAGATAAATCTTGATAATAAAAAAGTCATACGGCCGAAACTTTGTGTATGGTACGTAGTAATATGCCTGCACACATTTTTCGAAATCAAGTTTTATCTTCCGATACCCCCAGCTCTACCAACTTTGGTGAAATTCGTCAAAAATGCCTTGTACTACTTATAAATTGAAATAAACATAAAGTTGGACAACACAAATGTCATACTGCATGATAAGTTACGCATGATAAGTAGTAATTTATCTGCACATTGTTTTCGAAATCACATAATATCTTCCAGGAAACCGGGACATTCGAAATTTTGAAAATTCTGCCTTAAATTCCCCTTTATCTACTGTACATGTATAATACAAAGCATCACACAAAGAAAAAGAGTGCAATAAAAACATTTTGTACATACAAACAATTAAAGTTTATGTATGAAAAACAAACATTTAAATCTGTTAAAAGAGTTAAAAAAAAATAAGTTCAATTAAATTGGTTCGTGCTTTTCAAAACAAAAATCTAAATATTCGGAAGTTTCGGCTTGTTGGTCCTGTTGGAGTTTTGTGACCTTAACGTCCGACTTATTCTCAAAACATGGCGTAATGACTCTTCATTGTAATCGAGATCTTATGAATCCATCCCTATTGCTTGCACAACAAACTGTCGCAGGAGTTTCAGTGACCACTAAGACACACCTTACTTCACTTCGAGTGTGATATGCAAACTCAACAAAAGAAATGATATCACAGGATTGCGTTTGTCAATGTGCATCTTTAAATCATCGTATGAAAGATTAGTCAAAATAGGTGGTTACTTAACTTTTACCTTATCCCACTGAATCAGATCAATATAATCTGCCGCGCTGAAATGCATTTCAGGAACTTGGAACTGCCTGACTTCTCCACTAATGTTCGCGCTTTATGGAATCTACGAAATCCTAGCCGGCGGATGTGTTTCCGATCATCAGTTACGATCCCAATCAGCAGGTTTTCCAGATGGGCTAAAAAGGAATTGCGATAGATTACTGGGTCAATTACAACTTTAAGTGCCTGAAGCATTTCCTTTGAAAAATAAGCGGTTTCCAAAAAATAGCTTGCACTTAATGGCAAGCCATACACGTGCATAAACTTTGACTACAAGCCTTGGCTACCAATATCTTCAGTTTTGACAATGGATATGGAGTTGCCACATAAAGCCTCAAAATTATGTTGGTGGTGATAACCCATCTGCTGTGTGAAAGTCTACAAAAAAATTTATTTGTGAGGTCTTCCGAACAACTTTTTTTCTTAATAGATAGGATCATTTCCTTCAGGTATTTTTGATTGGTTCTGAGATCGTCAGTAAATCGTTCGAGTTTATAATTAATGTCAATAATCTGGAAAGAAACGATGGGAATAGATTCACACTTGTCCAAAATTTTCCAACCGGCCTACTATAACTAACTGTATGGTCTCCTGCTGCATTCGTCTAGCACGAACTGATTTAATAGAACTTTAATTTTTTCAAGCACTTTAAATGGATTTAATTATTCTTTCTCATTCTTAAACTTTAATTGTTTGTGTACTTTTCACAGATGAAATGTTTGCATTGCATTCTTGCTTCTTGCGTGAGGCGTCTTGCGCTATTATACATTTACAACAAATAAAAGGAAATTTGCGTCACTTTTTTCGAAAATTTCAGATGACCGGGGCCCTGGAAGATATTATGTGATTTCGAAAAAACTGTGCAGGCGTATTACTAAGTACCACACGCAAAGTGTCCTTGATATGACACTTTTATTTTTAAACTTTATGCTTATTTCGATTTATAAGTTGTACAAGGCATTTTTGACGAATTTCGCAAAAATTAGGAGGACCAGTGGCTCTAGAAGATACAACTTGATTTCGAAAAACACAGTGAAGACATATTACAACATAACATGAAGAACTTTTCCGCATTATAACATTTTTATTTTCCAACTTTATCTTTGTTTCTATTTATAACATCTACAAGGCGTTTCTGACGCATTTGGCGAAAATTGGGGGGTCCGGGGACACCTGAAGATAAAACATGATTTCGAAAATTGTTTGCAGTTTTATTACTGAGGACCATACGCAACTTTTGCGCGGTATTATATTTTGATTTTCCGAATTTCGTTTTTTTTTTCACTCTACCCTATTCGACATGCCTTAACCTACAATATCAAATTGTTACCATTAGGTCGACAGAAAGTGTTACACATTTATATATATAAAATTTGAAATCACAGATATATGAATAAATTGGTAAAGTTCTATTTGATGAATTAGAAATGAACACAGGAAACCGGTATGTAAAATAATAAACTATGAATTACCCAGAGAACATTCAGAGGAGCTTGTGAGTTCATTCACGGAAGATGCGTTATTTCGTCCAATTTTGTCGGCATTAAGCCTAAAATGACAAAATTTAGCTCCAAGTAACGCAAACATAACAGAAAATATTTAGTATAAATCCAAGAGATCTAAAAAGAAAAAAATACACCTCACACAGGATATTAAAATTTAACAGAGCACAATACCCAAATTACATACTAGGAAGCAAAATTGTAGCATGTCTGAATGAAAAAACAAAGTTAGGACTATTTTAAAATGTGGTCTACAGTTGAGTATCTGACTGGAGCCCATAACTTTGCTGCCTTCTGGTGTGAGAAATGAAAAAAAATGTAAATTGGAACTGGATTATTAACAATAATGTTTAGTGCTGCCATCTTTACACAAAAAAGGAATGAAATTTATTGAAGAAATAAAGAAATGACTTAGATTAACATTTAGTTAAAGTCGAATGAAAAAATAGGAATAAACTTGATAAGTACTGAGTAAATACAAAATAAAATAAAGAATAGGAATAAATTAATAAAAAAGAAAATAAAGAATTACATAAAAATAAACAATTAGGAGGACAATTGATTAAATTAACTAATTTAATGATAAAATATTATAATATAAAAAATGAGAATATAAATATCATTTGGAAAAAATTGAGATGGTAAAATATATCTTTGTATTATGAAGCAATATGTGAATTTATATGTATATATATATATGTGTGTGTGTGTGTGTGTGTATTTATATATTTATATTTACGAGGTGGAACCCGCCGAATTTCGACGAAAGAAAATGTTTAGAAAGGAACTGTTGTATCAAATTTATAATACATCAACAACAATAATTAAAATAAAAAATCCATCTTACACTTGTTAATTTAACTCTCCAAAGACATATTTTAACCTAAGATTAACAAAATACTTTTTTCATAAACTTCAACTGTTAAAATTATTGAAAAATTAAACTTAATTCATAAAAGTCATCAGTAAATTATAATCAAGATAAGTAATTTTGATTAAGTTATTAACTGATGCTTGGTATTACGGAATGAAAAATCCGCAAAAATGATTTCACCTTGACATAATCATAGAATTTTTCTATCTTTACATCTAAACTAAATCAAGTCATTTTCCACGTTTCACATCCATATTAACCATTTAAAAACATTTTAATGCAAAATAGGTTATTAATAAATATATTTTCAAGCTTGAAGTCACGTTTGTCAATTATTACAACTTTTCATGTTAAACTTCCCACTCGTGATTTGAGGTCTTAGTATAATACCTGTAGTATAGTACCTGTGCGTAAAAATTCCAGAAATTTATAACTTTTAGATGTATTCAAGGGGAAATATCTCATTTTATCAAATAAAATTATCGTTTACTTTTAAATATGACGTCATTTTCAGTCGCTGAAATATTTTGTTTATTGACTCAAACTCAATATCAGCGAAATGAAAAAATAGGGAAATATAACAGCATCATCAGGGAAATTGTGTCTTTTTTAAAGCGTAACGTCATTTTCTGTTCAAATTTTTAAAAATATATTTTTAATTGTAATGAGAAAATGGCATCAGTAAGAATATAATCAATGAAGATAACTAATCCACTTTTAATAGAAATGAAGTACTTCAGTTGCCACGATTAGAAAATTGGTATTAAAAACTATAAAAAAAAATAATATCTCAAAAATAAATTGAGATACAGCTTTCAAACAAATTGCATTTAAAAGTGCATTTTTTTCTGCACACGACGGTGTAAACATTTAAAATGTGGAATGTTTAGAAGTTTAAAAATTTGCAGTAGCGAAAATTGCAAAAGCGAAATTTCATTTCAAATTTCAAAGTGTTGCCATTCGCAGAATGACGTATGCGTTACGCACAGATATGTTTGTCCTTTATAATATAGATAGTCTGAACTGTATATTTCCAGTTAAAGTATTCTCAGTTTTTCGACAATCTGCAGCAATGCCTCACAGTTTCTGCAAATATTCAGAAGAACATACAATGAGCATGCTTAACGTAATCTTCTTAATAAAATAATCTGGTTCTTACTTAAATATGTTCGTTTTATGAGTAAACGTGCATTCGACTTCTAATTCCACACTTCTGCAGGCAATTAGTACCATATTTAAGCTGATGACTGTATATAAAATATTTACATTTCAGGAATTTCATGAGAGTTTTTTTTTACATGTAAAGCATTATTTACACCTATAGGCGTCGCACCAGAACATGGTAAGTGATTTTATTTGTAGTATTTCGTACCACTTTCAAGTATGAAAAGCTATCCTCCCGTTTGTATTAGATCCGTTATAAGATTGGAGCATATGAACACTGTATTATACCTAGACAACGAGTTCAGGAATGTAGCTGTCGATATTCTTTAGATAAAGAAATGGACTGCGCTTTATATATATATAATATATATATATATATATATAATTTTTAGCTGCTTCAATAAAAGTGCTTTGTGAAAAACGTGTTATTCGCATTATAGGTTATGTTAAATGATGGCTAAATTTTCTATAGATCTCAATCGATTTAATTGTTAAATTCTACATGGAAGACAGTGTTCTTGCTGGCCAATTTTGCTTGCCTTGAAAATATGTGTGTATTTCCTCAAAAAACACAGAACTCTGCCCGGTTCACTGTTCAAACTTTCAACCATCCGTAAAAATTTTGGTTTGATCTTTAGAAACATTTGCGTTTGAGGTTTTAATTCGCTAAAAAGTGGAGATAGTTGATATTTCAAACATTCTGTCGAGTATTGTGGTACAAATTTATTAACCGGACAATTCCCTAAGCGGGCAACGTTCAAGAACTCTGCCTCCGCTTCAAGCTGAAAATCTAGGGGAATTCCAGTTAATATCTAGACAACCGCTATCGAAGTGTTTCTATAAGCTCTTGCTGTAAAGAAGATTATCCTTTAAGGTCGTTGCAGATTGCATAAAAGGAATAACACAATAATCAGTTAGGTTCGAGTTGTATCCAAAAGATATTCAATATGGTATACGAAGAGTACTTTATTGTTTCATTACGAATACCGGGGAGAGGTACAATCGGGGATTACAACAGACACATCTTTTTTTAGAGCAGCATTCAGAGAGATCGTCAGAGAGAAATTGTGTTGATTACGCAGTTAGAATTCGCGTATTGGCGTCATGCAATATTGCCAATATACAAGTATTTTGCGCCATGCACAAGGGAAACAAAAATACTGGCTGGTAAAGGCGAAGCCAAATACATGCGGTGAACTTATATGTATTTGAATTCCGTACAGGTGTACCAGATTCTGGTTTACCGGATTTTTTTGGTCTGGGAAATGAAAAGATACTCTGTACTTTGATACAAATGCGGTTAAGTTAAAACGGAAAAATGTTTCTGAATAAAGAGATGGGGTGAAGAACTCACAGAATCATTAGTCGAAAGGGCATGTGAAATCGCAGTTCCTGAGACAGATGCAGCCTGCACCTGTTCCAAAAATATACCGCATTATAAAACATTGAATATAACGGTCTGAATTTTAACCCCCTTAACGCCGAGCAAAAGGGCAAAATTGTAATGTTGTTTTCTAGGCAATTTTACAAAAAATCTAAAAAAAAGAGATGATTTTCCCAACATGACATACAAAAATTTAATTACATATAGGAATTTAAGTCTTGGGAGTAATAATCATAACAAAATGTTTTAGAACTGTATTATATTTGTTGAATTACATTAATTTAAATAATGCTTCTATTGCTGTGAAGCCTGAAGCTTAGTGAACGATACATCAGTTCGCGGCGGTGAGACGGTTTTAAGATGCAGTGCGAAAATAAATATAATGAATATATCCCATGTTAAGTGATTTTTAATGATGTGCTGTATTCATGACCAAATACGGAGAGGCGAGAAGTTAAAATGTTTTTGTATAAACTGATTGCGGTAACGCTTTTCTACAAGGTTAAATCTTGTGTGAGAAAGTATCTCAAAGTAGAAATGGAAGATTGAATCACTGGATTTATTTTATTAAAGGAAATGAGTAACTAAAATAGTTTAATTTAAATATGAGGGGATAATAATACAAGCAATATAGTTTATAAATCTTAGATTTAATTTAGGGGCTGCACTAGGTGACTATAGAACACTGAAATAAATAAAGTATTAAACTGAATGTTTAAGTGAAGCTTGGGGGTGGATAGAACGAAAACATATATAACAGGATAGCCGTTATACTTGCCGTTAACACAACAAAACTTTAAATCTTATAATTAAACAATACTCACATTAGCACCTTTGTACTCGCATAGTTGTAATATATATTGCACAATTCCTACGATGAGACAACCTCAAAAACACAGTAATAATAACTCATGAAAAAACAAGTTACCAGCGTATAATTTTTTTTGTGATCCACAATAATAGGAAGTTGCCACATAATACATAAAAACTTGTCTTTTTTTCTCTTTAACCCGAGAGAATCGCACGTGAGAGTGCAAAAACAACATAATAAAAATGTCATTTCAAGTCAATTTTATTATCTTACATTTTTTTTTATCTCTGATCACGTGATTTTGAACAAAAATAAATAATGCCGATTCCGTAACACCCTCCCACCTTCTGATTACCTTGTGTAATCAGAACTAATTCTAAACGTAGAGAAATTGTGAAAGTCACTTGTAAATTCAGTTTTTCAGGAATTTTCAGTAGCTTTCCAGCTCTACTGTGTCTAGGAGATTCCTTGCTTGAGGATACACTCAAAATTGTAGCTTTAAGTAGTGGCTTGTGGGAAATCTTTAGTTTTGGACAGTCAGTAGACGAAGCTATCTCTAGTGGGTATATTCTTTGTACAGATTGCAAAAGCTCATTTTGTGATGTTTGAACTGTTAGGAGTCAAACTTTTTTGTCTCTACCATGTATAAGTTCTGTTATTCGACCTAAAGACCAATCAATTCTTATTTTATTATCAGATCCGATCAATACAACATCGCTGACAGCTCATGGTGTTTGTTCCTTGTTCTCTCAATTAATGCGTATAAATATTCGGACCTGAAGCGATCATTCAATTCTTTTTGCAATGACTACCGATACTTCAGACTCTTGCTTGATGATTTTTGTTCCGCAAGTTCCAGGTCTTTGAGATTGTATTATTCTATACTCTGTAGAAACATAAATGGGGAGATAGGTCTGACAGTTGCGTCATCCGAAAGGTAAGTTAGCGGTCTTCCATTTATTTCACTTTCCACATCTGTCAAAATGGTGTTCATTTCTTCATAGGTGAAGTAAGCATAAACTAATACTCTTTTGAGGATATCTTTCATTATTCTGATAAGCCTTTCCCAAAAGCCGCCCCACCACGCTGCGTTTGGTAGATTAAATTTCCAGTCAATAGCATTGACCGAACTGTATTTTTGTATCCGTGTCCAATCTAGGTTTTTCAATAAGTTAGCTTATTCAGTGAAGTTTATCAGAATAAATGACAGCATACCTTCCTCTCCGTGCTAAAAATCGTCTGCGTCCCATCAAAAATGCCTCTGTTGAAGCAGCGGTCACTAGGCCTAAATACACTGTCCTTTATATTGCGCAGGAAAATATCATTATCCAACCTTTCTCAATTTTCTTCAAGTATAACGAACCCGCCTTGTCTACACCCGGGATCAGAAAAACGTTAGCATCCTTTATTCAGCGTTGCCAGATTGGGGACATTTTTGTCCTCAGATATTTGATTGTCACCGCTTTTTTGAATTAGAGATATTCGACTTATTTAAAAATAAATAAAAAATTCAGAAAAATAAGTCGAATTACACTATTTAAAAAAGTGGCAGCAGTCAAATAATCTGAATTAAAAAAGTCCCCAATCCGGCAATACCGTCTTTATTCTATTTTCCGGTAGAGGCGCGCTATCTCTCGATAAACTCCATATATCTTCCCACTGAATCGTTTGAAGACAACACACTGCACTAACACTTGTTTTACATATCTATGACCATTAAGTATCGAGTATTTCTCACTCAATAAATTAAGTAGGATCTGTAATCCAGCTCGGCAATGTTTTACATGTACATGAAATGTGAGTCGTTTTACAACTTCATGTTTTCTGGTAGTACTATTGGTTTCAGAAAATCTTCAGTGTCTTTCCTGTACGTTACTTTAGTCTCCAATCGAATGATATCTTGTTCGTCTTTCCATACCTGTAAAGTTCTCAATCTGTTATCATTCTGGGGATAAAATACTTATTTCTGAACCATACGTAGAGTCTTTAATTCTGCTTCTTTAAATTCACATGACGTCAGATCTCCTTCACTTTTCGTTCCGGTACTTCAGCAGTTATGCCTAAAAGGTAATATCCATGCGACCATCTGTATGATTTTTTACATAACTCGAGAAATATCTGTAATACCAACCATTTTGTTTAACATCAGAATTCGTTATCATAGAATCTGATTTTATTCATTCCTTCCGAATTTCATCTCCTTCATAGTCGTTATCACTAGAGATCGTATGTTTTTTAAACTCTGCTGAATCTCACAACCAAGCTATACCCTCCCACCATCTCCTGGCAGCTAGCTGTCTTGCTTTAAATCCACGAGTTGGCAAGTTCTCAGGATTTTTATCATTTGGCACATAAATCCATGATGAATGACTGCTTAATCTTCTGATCTCTGGAACCCGATTTCGCACAAATACTGACCAATTGACATCTCTGGATATCCAAGCGAGTACTGTAGATGAATCGCTCCAACAATATCTCTTCATCTTTTCCCAACAGAGGGTATGCACATTAGTTTGAGCCAAACGAATTCCCATAGTTGCCACCAATAATCCCATTCTTGGTATCGTGACATTCTTCAAAGGTGCAACTCTGTATTCTACTGCTATAAAAAATAACTAGATTTGGCTTCCAATTTCTATTCTAAGGAATATAACTGTTGCGTAAGCATCTTTACTTCCATCTCCAAATGTGTGATGTGCACATGCTTCTATGTTTCCTGGAGTCATTTTCATGTATCTTGGAATCTCTATATCCTTCAAAACTGTTAGTTCTTGAAACTATAGTAAACATTCTTTATGCAACTCACCAGTTATCTCTTCATCCCATTTGGAGCCTAATTTCCAGACTCTTTGCAACATTATTTTCGGGCAAATCATGACTGGCGACGTAAACACAAATGGTTCAAATATTTTATGCACAGCTGATAAAATACTGCGTTTGGTGATTTTTTCTGTATCAAAATATTACAACCACCTTAGGTTAATCTTTAACAGGTCGGAATCCTTGTTCCAAACAAGTCCTGAAATATTAGTTTCATTCGTGTATGTCGCTTCTTCGCTATCACCTGTATACTCCAACTGTCTTAGATCAAAACTACGTTTTGAAATGAGCATCCTAGCATCTTCCATAAAATGCTTCAATTCGTCTTCGCTATTTACACAGGTTATGATAATATCCATATAAAAACTATGCAAAAGTCTATCTTTAAAACTTTTAGAGAAATATGGAGCCCTTCGGATGTGATATTCAATGACTGATGAAAGGAGACATGAGCTGCAATCCACACCGAATAACACTCGGGTAGCCTGCATGCCCTTAATTTCTTTTCCTTTATGTCCTACCACCACAAAAAACGTACGAAATCTCAATCTTTCTCACAAATGCTGATTTCTAATAAAGCTGTCCTAATATCTGAAATTACATCAAGCTTTCTTTCTTGAAAGCTTTTTTGAACATATGGAAGGAGCTAGATCAAGTTTCGTCCACATTGTAGGCATTGGTTTAGAGATGGGTGATTCGCTAATCTATCTGACGCATCAAATACATGGACAGATCGGAGTTGTATTACTACTCTCTTTTATGACTGGGTGATGCGGAAAGTAATTGCCATAAGATTTCGTTTCGCAAGATGGAACTTTCCTCTATAATACCTTCATTCATCCAATCATTAAAATAATCTCGTAATGTTGAAACATGTTCTTGGCGATTAACTTCGAGGTGTTGTCTTCCAAACGTTTCATCGCCAAATTAATGTTATTTGACAGTGTTGATATTTCGCCAGCCCAAGGAAGGCAAACCTCATACCGCTTTTCATCCTTTACCTTTACTGTTTCTAAGAAATGTTCCTTAGTTTGGGGATCTATCTCTTCTCTTGACTTCTTCTCTATGGGATCTGTAATTCCGATTAAGTCAATTCTTCATAGGTTTGAGATATCCGCTTCTTTTACAAACATTGTTGTTACACTCATTGCCAAGTTTTCAGATGAACATAGTTTTTCATATGGTGATTTTCCCATTAATGTGCATCCAAGATATGTTTCCACTGCGACGAAACCAGAAGACAAAGTTTTTCTTTGACCAGTTAACATTTTCCCTATAACATCAGCTCCAATTAAAACTTCTATACTACATCAACATTGACTCACATCGTTTAACATGATGACACTTTCCTTTAATTCTTCCAACCGTGGAACCTGTGTAACGGGTTGGAAATCTTCGCATATGCTAACTTGATCTCGTACTTCGAAATTGTATCTGAATTCTACGTTCAAATATCTAACTCTTATTTTGTAACAGTTGTGTTGGAATTCTTGAGTGGTAATGCTGCCAAACGGAGAATGTATTATCTTTTCTTGTCGAATAGGATCGTAATTCATTTCTTCCGCCACACTTTTTAATATATACGATTTATGTGATGCTGGATCAAACAATAAACGAATAATCTTTTGTTTACTTTCGGAAATTAGCTTCACCCTCAAGGTCTGCAAGAACACTGTGGCGATCTTCTTACTAATATTTGCCATATTCAATTCATCACTTTTAGACTTCTCCTCAGCTCCCTCTTGAGTATCTTTACCGGATGATTTACTTTCAACGCACAGTAATGGCACATGACGTTTATTACAAATAATGCATTTCACCGTCACTCGGCATCATTTAGCGGTATGTTCTGGTACTAAACATACGGAAGAGCATCTCTTCTCCTTGGCGATTTTTTATATTTACACCAAGTTTAATTTTCTCACAGAAAAGCATTCCGAACTTGCATGTCTTCCCTGGCAAAAAATGGAGACTCTTTTTTTCACTGTTACGGAAAATGTAGTCAAAAGACCTGCCACTGTCGACGTCTTACTGGTTTTATGTTCAAAATTAATGTGATACTTTTTTCGTCATATTTACGATCTTCACTGTTAGCTAATCCAAAGCCAGCTGCGGCGAATGACACCCTTTCTTCACCTTCTACTTCAGTTCGCAAAAACTGCATCAGACTATTTAATTTGTCCTGCGCCTCAGTTTTCTCAGACGATATGCTCCTGCGATTCCACGCTTTTAGAAATTCTGCCGGAAAACAGGATTCAAGTAGTGGATATAAGATTGATGCACATTTGTCAGTTGTAACACCTAATGTATCTAAGGCCCGTATATATAAGTCCGATTTATCATATAACAATGTCAACGAGAATTTTCGCTTTGTTTGTACTGATATTATTAATCTGAATAGTTCACTCACTTAGGCTTCTACCAATATATCTTCTGTGCCAAAACGGGTTTTTAAACTCTTGATTTCTTTCGCGTAACTAGTTCCACTTGGCGGGTAACTCTCTACCTTTCTCTGGAACGTGAGCCGGCAACTGTTGCTTGCACCAGATACTGAAATTTATTTCCTGGTGCTATTTCTATATCTTCATCAATTTGTCTAAATTGACACCAAAACGGTAACCAGTCTATTATTTCACCGCCAAGCTTTCTGAACTCTAACTTGGGTAGCGAAAACATTCTTCTCATTGTATATCTATCTATATTTGGATTAAGAGCTCCACCTTGGCTGTTTCTTGCTGTCTGAAATTTCGCCAATTCTAACTCGTGCGCCAATTTTAACTTTTGGCCTTCAATCTTTGCTTGTAATTCTATATTCAATGCTCCAGATTTTTCCTTTGCTTTTAATTCCATATTCAATGCTTCAGAATTTTCCTTTGCTTGTATCTCTAATTTTTCCTTTTCTTTCTTTCTGAAACGGCAATTTCTAAAACGCTCTCTACAAATTCAGAATCTTCTTTATATGCCTTACAATTAAAAATTAGATCTTTAAGTGCCACAAGTGCAGACGTTTGTGCAACTATTTCCACTAATTGCTCGCCTAAAAAGATCAAATCTTCCTTTTTAAAACCCTTAAGCAACTTAAACATCTTGGAAAATCTTAATTTCATTTTATTTTTATTAACACTTTTAAACTACATATGATAGATAACCGCTTTTAAACGCAGGTCCTGTCGCGGACGCCACTAATGTAACAAATCCATTAAACGTACCAAGCAAAGCAGATTTATGGCGACTTTAAATTCTATGAATAAAAGACTTTTACTAAACTTTAAATATTAAAGTTAAACAGTACTCACATTAGCACCTTTTTGCTCGCACAGTTGTAATATCTATTACACAACTCCTAAAGTAAGATAACTTAAAAAACTTAGTAATAATAACTCATGAATAAACAAGCTACCTGCCTTTATTTTTTTTCTTAAATCCACAATAATAAGAAGTTGCCACAGAATACATCGAAACTTGTCCATTTTTCTCTTTAACCCGACAGAATCACATGTGAACGCGCAAAAAAAAAAAATAAAATAAAAAAAAATAATAAATAAATAAAAATGTCATTTCAAGTCAATTTTTTCTCTTACTTTTTTCATCTATGGTTGCGTGATTTTGAATAAAAATAAATAATGCCGATTCCGTAACATCCAATATATTATATAGAAAAATATTATTGTAATACACCGTGTTGATATACATAAAGTGCAATATGTTTTTAAATGTGTAACATGATTAAAATACACAGCAAATGATTTCTTCGTTCAGACTGTAAGGTAACGTAATTCTATGGAGTGTTCCTGTAATCTAACTATAACTGCTACATACATTTTTTAGTATCGTGTTCATAGTTAGCCACAATAATATACATGAATTGTTTGATATTCTAAGTATATTTGCAGAAGATAAAGCAAAGAGAGCTCGGAGACAGACAGACAAGCGGAGAGTAAGAAATACCAAAACATAAACACTTTTCTACTGTGTTGAAAACTGCTAAAATGGAAGCTAGGCAATAGAATGAAAGAATGCAATAAATATAGCATTGATGGAAAGAAATTAATAGGGATTGTTAATTGTGAACGGCCCGACTTCCAAAATACATAGACTCCTCTCTCGATTTCTATTAAATCTGACAGTACAATATTTCCGAGTCTTAAAATTACAAAACCTTTGTTCTCAATACATAAAATAAAGCTCTAAGCTCTCAGAGCGTAAAAGTATTTATTTCTATATTTATTAAATTTTTTTTCTTTGTCCTATATTTGTTAAAAGAAAGGCAATATATGCTCTATTTTCGGCAATATTTTAATTTATTTGTGAAATTTTAGAAAAGGCCACTTAGATTATGGGCACTGCTTTGTACGATACTCCAGGTGGCAATTTAACAACCCAGTAAGTGCATAAACATCCTTTTTTACGCCACACATATTTGAACCAGAGTGCGTTCAAACTATATATTACAGAGAAAACGTCAATCTTTTCCATAATTATCGCGCTAAAATGAATATTTTTTAGAATAAATCTTCTTCAGCTGCCATCACAATGACGTTAACATTTTAACTAAGTCATCAGATTCTAAAACTGAAGCAAAAAATATTATTTAATTGATTTATTCTACGGTTACTTTGTTTCTAAGGTGGAGTTTTATCATAAAATTAGTATTACTCACTTTATTAATGGAACTTTAGCACACCATTAAGAGTTTAAGTATTCAAAAAATTAAAGGAAAAAGATTTGAGAAAGAAATTGTTGGTTTTATTTACAATTGTTTTATAAGAATGAATGTTTTAAAATCTATTCGAAAATCTATAATAGCTTCCTACGCTTCTATGCATGTCTACATGAATGCAGGTACCGGGTGTTGCAAAAATGACTGATGGATTTTAAAATTCTTTAAAAACAACGTCTGTGTTGAAAACATTCTTGCATGAGTACTATGTATGATTTCAGAAGTTTTTTTATATAACAATCAATATAATCAATAACAATCAATAAGTCAATAGATATAACAATAAATAATAGCTTCCTACGCTCCTATGCATGTCTACATGAATGCAGGTACCGGGTGTTGCAAAAATGACTGATGGATTTTAAAATTCTTTAAAAACAACGTCTGTGTTGAAAAAATTCTTGCATGAGTACTATGTATGATGTCAGAAGTTTTTTTTACAGTGATTCTTGATTTTAGTTCGAATTTTAAGCAATAGATGGCACTGAGAGCAATAGGTTCTTAATCCTGACTCGTTTTTGGGACTTCTCGATCATTCAATGCATTTTAATCACCTGTTTTCTCATGGAAGAAGAGAGAGGCTGAAAAATTGAACCTGGATTTGGCGGTTATTGCTTGATCGCCATTTATCGATGCTGTTTGTAACTAACACTGAGAAATCACAGCATAGAAGCACTTGACATTTTACATAACACTCCTGAAAGTTTTTTTTTTAAATATCTAATACCGTTTGCAAGTTATTGAATTTTAAAATCAATTTTTACAGCCCTCGGAGTATAGACTTCTGTATCGCTTCTTTTTATTTAGTAGCAATTTTTTATGACTACCTTTTTAGGTTTGTGGCTTGGCGGAAACGTTTACAACGAATTGTTTTTGATCAGATTATGTACTTTCCTGTGCCCAGTATCCTGAAAGAAAATCGTCCAACAACTGTCAAACGGGTCGCTCTATCTTCTGTATAAGGGGAAGGAAAGGTCTCTGAAGGCAATTCGCAAAACCGCAGGCACAGTACAATTATTTCCGATCTTCTCTCCTCCAGTAGACCACGCATGATTGCTTCATTTTAGTGTAGAAAACGAGTTTTTTTCATTCAAATGTGAAATATTCTTTCTTAATCATCCTAATTAAGGTCACAGATCACTTTAAGAGCGTTAGAGTTGTATCAATTAATTTGTAATGACGAGTTTCTAACAGGCGCATTCAGGCCAAACTCTGAAGTCTCAGAGTTGCGACCGACGGACGGATAGACAAAATTTACTTATTATGTATGTTTCAATCATACGTGTAATGAAATGATACAAATACCTGTAACATTTTTCAAAGGTGTTAATCAATTTAAAATTTTAATTAATTATACCATTGTTTCACTTGTTATTCAAACGTTAACGTGCAACGTATAAAGCTTTGTTTACAATTTAATAAGAATGCACTCCATCATACAGCAGAATATATAACGATTTTTTATATATATATTACACAATGAAATATTCGAGCTTTTAAATATTTTAATCCAATTTATCACAAATAATTTTCCTTCAATGATTCCTCTCTAGTTTAATATACTTATGTGGATGAAAAGTTAAACTACATTATCTAAAAGTTAGAAAACATACAATGCACCACAAAAATAACTTTTTCTTTCATGATGGGTTTACCCAAATAAAATTTAATGTACAAACATGTAAAATTATCATCAATTTAATAAACGTATTACATTGAATTTTCATGTGAAGATTAGATTTCATGCAGCATAAGCATATTATCTCTTTTATTGCACTACATTTCATATTCAAAGTTTAGAAAATAAAAGTAACAATAAAATTTAAATTTCAAATCTTC
This sequence comes from Maratus speciosus, assembly GCA_963932465.1. NCBI lineage: Eukaryota > Metazoa > Arthropoda > Arachnida > Araneae > Salticidae > Maratus > Maratus speciosus. The sequence goes on from OZ010800.1 coordinate 187,521,924, forward strand.
TCTTATAGAGAAATAATATATATAATAGATGATATATCTTTTAAAAATTAAATAATTCTCTAAAAGAGATTATTGTTTTGCACAAAATTGAAACTTGATTTTGTAGCATCCTTATTCCCTTCTTAGATGATTATATGTTTTACGTAATTTTATAAGTTTCTGTGAAAGTTGATGAACTTATAATCTATAAAATGCAGTTGCTGAACAAAACACACAGAAAATAAAATAGTCATCAAGTATTTATAGATTCATTCATTTTTTGTTAACCAAAGAAAAAAATAAGACAATTTTTCAAAAAAAAAAAAAAAAAGAAAATATGTAGCACATTAAAAATTTCAACATTTTCACCCCATTTTAACCCCAGGATTTTCAAGTTATTTTTATGGTTGAAATTGGATCTTTATTAGATGTATCGTCGCAATAACTTTAAAATAATCATAGAAGAACACTGTATGTCTTTTTCAATTCGAAATAATCAGTGTTTTATTAATAAAATTTCAGAAGTTTCGGTATTACTACTATTGGATTATCAATTACTGATAATTAACGTCTTTTAAATGCAATTTTTCAGAAAAAATACTGTTTTAGTTATTCTGTTTTATTTTTATAAAACAATATATAAATCAATATATTTAACTTTTACTTTTTTAATTCGTTTTGATTGATACACACATGTTTTTCCCGATTTCAGATTAACTCATCATTTTATGTTATTTTAGACCTAATAATCAGTGTAAATATTTGTTAGAACATTACATTTCTGAAAATGATGTTGTTGTTGTTTTTTTTTTTTTTTTAGTTCCGTATTTCTACACAAATCTCCTCCAAACTCATGCCGAAAATCAAGGAGCAGAAAATCTCGGTCAAGTTCTTTTATGGCAAAATCGGGCCAAGGCGTGGGAATAGGGGGGGGGGGGGATTTTATGAAAACCGAAAATATCCCATCACTTCTTAATTATAATACATATCAAATCAGTTTTAAGTCATTATTACTTCTTGGAAAAGGGCCAAAAATTTATGTATCACAAATTTTTTATAAAGTTAAAAATGGGCTCAGAGGACGAAAAAAATAGGGTTTTAGGCAGAAAAAATTTCATAATTTCGTCAATTATCAATATATCAAATTTACTTAAACTTATTATAAATCTTCTTAATACCTTATATAAGTTTTATATTAACAAGTTTTGATAGGACCAACTCTTATCGCAAAAAAAATAAAAAATAAAATAAAATAAAAATAAAAACAAGAGAAAAGGGGAGGTTGAAGAAGAAAAAAATCGTAAATTCGTCAATTCAAAAGATATAAAATCGGATTAAATTTATTAATAATCTTCTTACTATTTTCTAGAACTTTTATATTGACAAAATTTTGACAGAACCAACTGTTACACCAAAAACAAATTAAACAAAAACAGGAGTTGAAGAAAAAATATGATATTAGCATGATTCTGATAAAATCAGGGCTTACAGAAACAGGAAAATCAAAACTCGTGAGAAGCGGTTAGATAAAATTTGTAAACTGCATTTATCTCTAATCTTGATTTAGGTTTTGGTTGTTAAATTTGTACCTAACTTCAAAATCAACCTCGCCTGTAGGTCCCGCCGACAGGGATTGTTTGTTTGTGTATTTTTGATTACAGAAACGATACTATTTTCATACGAAATTGTAAACTCGGGAAGTATAAAAATATGAACTGAAGCACAAATCATGTTATTGTCACCTTCACTATGAAATTCAACTTTTCTTGTCACTGTAGACATGAAGAATGGGGAGGGGTCTATTGTAAGATTACTGTTTTAAAGTAAAACATTTAAGGTCAGCTTAATTATTTTTCTATTCTATGTTCTTTTTTTTTTTTTTTTTTTTTTTTTTTTTTTTTAACAGGTTTGTTGAACATAACTAATTTGAGCGGCAATAAGACAGAGACGTGGAAACTGCATTTAACATTAAAGGATAAACCCCTTTGGAGAATGTTGCTCGTCTGACTCAATATTTCCGAAAATATTCAAGATTATATTATTTATAAGATTTATCGTTTTATGAGTAGTATAGTTGGATACATTTCAAGGAGATTGTGTAATTTAATAATCGGCTTCCCGTCTGTACTCCTATTTATTTCCAGGAGATGTACAAAATGTAGGAAATGACCATAAAATAATAATAAAAGAAAGAATAAAAAAGTAAAAAAAAAAAGCCAAGCGAAGGAAAATCTGCCTTAACAAGTTTGTTTTTATCTCTCGCCAGGAGATTCTTTACATTTTATTTCTATCTCTTTTCAAATTATTAAATTTGCTTCTGATTGCATTTACAATTTCGGAGAAATTTGGAAATTAAAACCTACAGATAAACATAATTCCACGTTTTTTAGTTTTCATTAGATCGCTGACAAGGCCACTACCTACCGGGATTTTTCTAAGTGGATCTGGTTTGATACGTGGCGGAAATCTACTTGCCTGCAGACCGTCGGGATTGTTTTTTCTATGTTTGCCAGTTAATGTTTGTTATTTAGTTGTGTCGATTATTCGGCATTGCATAGTGTTGTGATATCATGCTGTATGGATGTGAAATATTGCAGTGTTTTTTGCTAAACTTAAAGACTCGCTTTGTGATTTGTGATCTTATTCTTAATTTAATTTCAAGAATTGTACTTTCTTGGTTCTCTTACCGACAGTTAGAAGTCAAATTCCTGGAAAAAATTATTATTATTATTATTATTTTTATTTAATCCATTTTCTCCCTTTCGAATGGTATGTTACTTTTGTTTCTACGACAAGAAGGAGTTAACAGTTTTTAAGGAATTTAGTTTGTTTATATCATACATAAACATTACATACTACTTAAACATTAAACTCAATTTTCTGAAAAATACTGCTTTTTGAACTTCGATGTACCCTTTTTATAGAAACCACTACATATTATTGTTTGCAGTCTTGCCAAAATATTTAACACATATCCCAGATCAATCTGAATTTTTGTTGCAAACATTTGTACAAAATTTTTATAAAAAAGGTATTCTTTAGAAAAAGGCTATTTTTTTGTTATTTAAAAGTGGTTTTTATTTTAGATAAAAAAATAACTAAAGATCTGTTTATAAAGTGACTTCACTTTATTAGGTATAATTCATATTATGTATATAAAAAATTCAAGATAAAGCTTGAATAGGTAATTTTGCTTTTTTGCTTTCTTTCATGAATTTTAATTAATTAGCAAATGGGTATCTGTCCTGCATTATTAGTCGTAGTTTTTACTTTGTTATATCAAATAAACATAAAACTAGATTATAAATAGAAATTATTTTTTAGTAAGATAATACTTTATTTCCTTAATACGTATCATATTCAGTTCATCGTTCTCTACAATCTCGTTCCAGACATATTTCCACTGTGAAAAGATATGATTTCAATTTAAGATCAATTATTTTTAATATTGCAGTTTAACTTTACTTATATATTGTATGTCTAATTATTTCAAATACAATACAAATTATATATTCTTGTATTATTTTGCATAAACTGTAGTATTAAGAAGTACTTTTTTTTTCAAAATCAGAAGCAATATACTTAGTTCATGAAATTTATTAATACATGACTCAAAAATACATGAGAAATTCTTACCTTTAATTTATTACTTTCTAAAATGGATTAATTATTTATTGGTATTACTTCACTGTGATAATAATTTGATATATTTTCTTGCATTCTAAAATAACTGAACTTTAATGAATATCTAACAAAACTAACATTATTTGAGAAACACTTTTGAAGTACTTATTTTTATTAAATCAAGCAATTACAGATTACATAACATGAATAAACATAATAATCACGAATACTTTATTTCGTTTCATACTCATTTCTCGAAGTTCTATATTATTAACTTATATTTTTATTAACATAATTTTTTAAGCGGTGTCTTTATTCCAAAATATTAAAATTGGATTTTTTTTAAATAATAAAATCTTCTGATAGTTCAGCTCATAAATAAATAAGTAAAGCCAAAATATTTATTTTGTTCCCAATAAACTTCTTGGTACATTCGTTTCTCTAATATCTTTAGGATTAACGGATATTTTTACTATTGAATATTTGAAACACCTGTCTATATTTCAAAATATTATTAATATTATTTTTTAATATTACACTGTAAAAATTATGTGCAAATTAGCCACTTTTGTATAGTTATATGCGTAAATTTGTAAAAGTAGATTTTTGTGATAAAATATACCATCTTTTAGCAAATCATTACCTCTATTTATGTATGTTTATCGACTTACCTGAAGTGGTTAATTTCTTATCTATCAAAAACTCAAACAATTGTCAAAATTTAGAAAATTGCATAATTAACCTGAATTAGCGCGCTATTGTAAATTTGCACATTTTTCATATTACACAAATTTCTGTGTCTTTTGCATATTACGCAGAAATATGCGTAAGAATATAATATTAAATGAGTAAATAGAATATCAATGAGTAAATTAGTCACTTTTACATAAATCTATGTGTAAATATGTAAACTTGCATTGTTGTCAGAAAATTTACACTCATGCCGCAAAACTTTACTTATATTTATGTGTATTTATACGTTTACTGGAGGTGTGTAATTTGTTATCTGTTCAGAAACTCAAACAGGGGTATAAATGCAGATAATTATACGGATTAAATCAGAATGGCCTGTTATTTTAAATTTACACATATTTCATATTACATAAATATCTATGTGTTTTGCATATTACGCAGACGTGCGTGTAAGAATACACTATTACAGTGACATATGTGCGAGATCATACACAGCTGTATGAGTTAGAACAGAATATTACACATGATTATGCGTAAGAATATTACACATAAATATGTGTAAGTACATAACATTACGCAGAAATATTTGTACTAATGTTCACTCAAGAAATATCTATACATGAGAATTTATCTTGTATTATCATAGCTGAATGGGTAACGTGGCACTTTGGTAAGCTGCAGTACCATAGTTCGTATCTTGTTCCGGTAAGTATTGTTTGTTTACTGTAGATTAAATTAAACAGAGAATTTCTCCACTTAATGTAAATGTATCTTTGAAAAATGATCACTGAAATTGATTGAAAAAAAAATCTAACAAAATTCGGAAATAGTACTGATCTCACGATTTCCATATCTTACAATTTCTTTACAAAATTATATTCATATTATAAAGGTTCAGATCATAAAATGTGACTATAAGACTTTACGTGTTCATAACAACAGTAACTGAGAAATGTTATGCAACAACTATAATTTAAAATGATCATGTTTCTTGTAGATTAAAAGTACCATATTTTGTAGTCTCTGAATATATCTGATTGAAAGAGAACATACGCACCATGCATAGGAGTTTTTTCTTCATGCAATTTTGCCTTTCGACCTGTTATAAATATTTTCTTCACAAGTTACATCTTAAACTATCAGGTTGAGCTACGTATTCAAATACCCGTCGTTTTTGCATGTTATACATATATATGCGTACACATGTGCAATTTACACATTATACTGTGTATTTCAGAGTTATTTGATAACTTGTTTACACACTTCAGCAGCTAATTGTGTTATCATCGAAATACACAGAACAATATGTGTTTTGAAACTGACACGCAAGGTGTGTATTTGACAATTTACACACCACTCTACTCACACAGACAAATAGTTTTTGTTTCATCAGTATACCGTTTTTCATGTGTAAATTTACGCATTTATTTTTTAGCGTGCAGTTTTTCCTCTTAAAAGATATTTTCGAGCTTATTTTAAAATAACGGTAATCGAGTGTTAACCTGAAGAGTCATAACATAATTCAACAAGTGGGTAAGTGTGATCACAGATAGCACAGAGGGCTTCTTTTAATATTCCTTTCAAAACACTTTATCATTTGCAAAATCTCTTAGTTCCACATTTCGCAGCCAGGGGGTGCACTCTATTCTAAACGAAATTCCGTTTTAAAAACTATCCGTAGATATATTAGTCGAAGGGATCGGGCCCATAGCATCCGATATATGTAGGCACCCTGGCGGTGAAAATTGGAACTAAAATATGTACGGCTTTGGTGCATAATATGAAAGAGTGGTCAAAGGAGTGTCGGCAAAACTTAGGCACTCCGGGTGAAAAGCATGGAAGTTAGAAAAATTGCTAGAAATACAGAAGTTAGTGCCCGGACGGTAAATAATATAAGATTTTTTGAAGATTTTATGAGTTTTCTTGTGATCGCAAGTATTCTGTTATAAGTATGCAAAATTTCACTTCCCCAACGTAATTAGGGACAAAGTTAGAAAAAAAAGCTTAAAATACACAAGTTAGAGACCAGACGGCTATAAGACTTTTTCAAAATTTTATGATTTGCCGTTTGATGTGAGGTTTTCAGCTATAAGAATCCAAAATTTTAGTTCTCCAACATAGATAGTTTCTGAGAACGGGATCTGGGACTGACGGACAGACAGAGGAGTGAGACGAATAGGGTTTTGTCAGATGAACGAAAAACCCTAACAAACGACCTGAAATCGAAATAATTAGAATCAAACTCAGCACATCCGACCCCTCCCAAACATTATTACGGTATAATTTGTGTAAAATCGGGTTTCCTGGCCTTATTCAAAACTGTATTACACACTCGATTTAAATCTCTTGTTGTCGATTTGGATATTTTGAAGCTCAGTACTCGATCATGTATTAAAAATGATTAAGTATCACTGTAAAAATAACCCTGAAAAATTATGCACGCGAGGACGACTATTTACGAAACATCTTAGCTCCATTAACTATCTAAGAACACATTAAAATTTTGCGAAGAATAGACATTTTCTACGAAGGTTAAAATCTATAAAAAATTGAAATTAGACAGAAAAAATTTTCATATGAAATAAAGTTCCAGTAAATATTGAAACCAATATAACATTATTTTAAGAACTAACTATCCAATGGGGGGAAAATGTAATTTGTTCCATTCAAAAATATAGCATATATATGTGTATACACGGATATAAATAGAACAAAATACACAAATTAATTGAATCAGTGATTTAAAACATAACTCCACTTTCCTTTGAAATACATTATTGTTTCCAACGTTATTCTTGAGGATAAATTCGTATGTGTATACAAAAAATTAAACGTTCAGTAGTGGCCAAAATTGTGGAAACCTTTTAAAATTATATATTTTACAATTTTGGTACTTCATAACACCACTTTCTTTTTATGTAATAAATATTAAATTACTGCGAAAAGTTTTTTTTTTTCGAATATAAACACAGTTTAATATTCTTTGTTTATTAATATTTGAAATCGTCTAATTTATGATTATTTTTAAATTTGTATTTGTTTTATATTTGTTTATGCAAACATATAAATAATTTCAATAACGAAATAATATAATTACAATTTTTTTAATTCACATCAGTAGTTCTTAAGAAGTAATGTATGCCGAGCTCATAAACTGTTTTAAATAGGATTCCACAACTGCTGACGTCCTTTAAATGACACTTGTATATAGAATTCAATTGTTTCAAACAGACAGTAAATAAACATCCTCAACTTTAGTTTTTAGAGCAATTAAATACAAGCTCAGATCATTCGGTGATGTGTAGCAGATAGTTTTTAACATAAAACGGCTAAATCACAACTAGCATTCTGCAAAGGCAATGCAGGGATTGCATTTCACTTAAAATATTAATAATAAATTAGACTCTCTAGTCATAACAAGAGACTCATTAACCCTTTATGTACTCAATTAAGAATTCGTTAAAATTTTATCTTCGAAAGCATTTTTTGTGAATTTTTGAAACTGCATTAGAACATTTACATAATCATTTAATAAATTACAAAAGGGTTTTAGAAGGATTGAAGGATTTAGAAGGATTAATTAAATTTGTATTTATAGGGATTTTGTCCAATATTTCTAACCCGGCTCAAATCTTTTATTTTAAATATTTTTCTTAGTATTTTGTACAAAAAGGAAATGTACAAATATAATGTTCTTACAATTGAAATATAGAAATGTCTCCGAATTGAAAAATCCCCCCTCAAATTCCCCAACGCTAAGAAAGCGGAAAAAAATGCAAAGGCAAATGAAATCACCCTTTTAAAAATATTTTAGTTTTGTGTAACCAATAGTTCTTTTGGAACAAGATAAATTAACGCATCTATAACTCATTCTAAACTGTATTACTACTAATCGATGCATTAAATGAATTTTATAACAAGTTATTTCAATCGTACCGTCAGTAGATAAAGGGTTAAAGAAGAAAATGCGAGTGAATTGAGAAAAATCACGATTTCCGCAAACAAATAAAAACAATTGTAGGTTTACTATAACATTCCTACATTGCATGCGAGAGAGCTATTATTTGAGACTTTCACTAATAACTGCAATAAATAAATAAATGTCATTGTAACAAAGAATATTATATTACTTTTGTTTATTTTACTTTTTATCAAAGCACGTAAAACTTTTTGATGTAGAAAACAGATAAATCTTTCGACAAACATCTCAAATAAATCAACACCGATAAGATTTTGGGATAGCTTTCATCACAAAAAGTAATTAGCTACCTATCTCAGGCTTCCGGAGGAATACAATTCCTAAAACAACCATATATTCACCATGATGACCCCAGACCCCAAAACGGTTCTCCGTTCAAATGTTCATATGTATGTAACATATCCGCTCGTGATTGTACGATAATTATGACATCCAGAAACGAGGGAGTTTCGTAATGGACCTGACTTTATTTTATTTATTTATTTATTTATTTATTATTTTTGCATATTACACGGTCATAAGTAGTCAAAACTCGCTAATGCTGTGTACGCTGTGTCCCGTCGAATGGCTAAATAAAAAGAAGTTTCTTTCCAAGACCGAAGTTCTGAGTAAAATTATTTTAATACGGCTGCTTCTTCCAACTGAAGTTACTTAATACTCTCGAAGTTACGACCGAAAAGAATTCCGGAATCGGCCCATATTTTACATATATGTATAGATATAACGATAAATATATCTGATTTTTGTTGAGTTGTAACTCTCGTATTTATGAACCGATATGGATATAATTCATATGTGTATCACATGTGTATCACATGTGTATCATATGTGCATAACAAGATTTCGACCGAGTTCGTTGGCCAACTTCACCTGACAACTTGTTTCAAAATTGGGACAGTTGGAATTTAAAATAAAAATAAGCAAAAAAGCAAAATAAATGTATGGCTTTGATACAAGGATTACGGATAATTATTTGACTCGAATCTATCTTATAAGATGGCGGCGATATAGCAGTTTGAATTACTAGGGTGGTTGATAGTTGGTAACATTGTTATTTTCGTCACGCGATAACATGTCTTTTTATTAACCGATTTGGATTCAGTACACACCAATGTCTCGAACAGGTTCGTTGGAACAGGTTCGCTTCATCTACCATCGTGTTCAAAAATGGCGGCCATTTAAATATAAAATAAAATTTAGAATTCAAAATTTAAAAAGTGGTCCAGAAAATTAGAAATTAAAAAAAGATATTTCTATACGTATTCGACCTTGATACAAGATTCCCGGTGCATTTTTTATTTATTTTTTATTTTCTGAATGGAGCAGAAATAGCAGTATAATAACCGATTTAGACTTGACTATTTATGTGCATAAGACATAAGAATATCTCGACAGAGTTCGTTAGCCGACTTCATCCGCAATTTTTCTTTTAAAATGGCGGTCATTAAAAAAAATTAAATTTTATAAAGAACACTGAAAAAAATCAGCCACTGGCATCTAGAAAATAAATGGTGATTCTAGAAAAAATAGTTCTAAGTAATCCTTGTAAATTTTAGTTCTCTTTGATAGAGAGTTCTTGTTATTGCTATTAAAATTCAAAGGCGTTTTCTGATATTATCGTTGTCAAACTTATTTCAATATCTCTGCAAATATATGCGAACACTAGAAGTGAGTTTTAGTAACTATAATTCTGGTTTATGAATTATTTCTGAAAATCAAGTCATAATTTCTCGCAATTCAAAAGATTAATAACATAATGTATAGTTTCATCACCTAAAAAACTATAGACCAAAAATTCTCGATAATGTCGTCGATTCAGTGTTTGTTTGCTTTATTCGAATAACTCTGATACCTACATTTCTAGTTTAGGGATTTAGAAAATGACTAGCTATTCGTCCTAAATGAAGACGATATATTTTTTCTTTCAATGAGGTACGGAGAAATTGAAAAAATTCTCTTTCTTTTAAATGATTGACCCTAATACAAGGATTCCAGTCCGAGATTTATCGTCTGTATTATTAAAATAATATAAAAGGCCAAGCGCGAGTATTACTCGCGCTCAGAAGGTTCCGTACGATAAATATATGAATTATTAACTGTATTATTAAAAACAAAACAGATCGTTGCTAAAAGAATAATAAAAGTTTGTAAAAAACTATACAAGGTAAGGCTGGGAATGTATGTATCTTCTAGAAAAGTATCAATGGGAATACCATAAAAGTTCAATATCAAGCCTAGATAGTATCAAATACTGCTGTTCTGTATTGGTTTCTTTTTTTTAAATATTATCGTAATCTGTTTATGATGAACTTAATTCGGTAGTGACAATAAAATTAGGGGATATTTAAACTTCATGTAGCATTTCATAAAACTAAATTCAGCGTAATAATAACCTTTTCTTTTTACATAATTGGTCCATGTCGCATTTTTCCAGATTTGTTTTTATTTAATACGTTAAGCGCCACTTAAGTCGCCGCTGACTAACACTGAACTTTCCGTTTAGAACGCGTATTTTACCGATTAACTAAACAAGATATAAAAAAACATGTCTAAAACATGATATAAAACTATATATATATATATTTAAGTAATTACTGAAAATTTATATAAAATTTACTTACCTTTTATTTATTACAGGATTATTCTTACCTGAAAATTACTTAAAACATTTTACAGTCGTGGAAAAAATATAAACACCCCCTACTAACTTCTCAACAAATTATCGTAGAAGAAAGTTACTGATACCGAAAGATTGGAAATAAAGTCTACTTCTAAATGATCTATATAAAATTTGTTTAAGGGGCCATCTACATATTAAAAAGAACCATAACTTTGTTTTTTTCAATAGCAGTACACAATTCTGACAGCGTAAATGAACTCTACACCTTTCAATTAGCCTATAAGCAAATTTTTATGCAATTCGTGCCATAAGTTTTCGAGAAATTAATTATTTTAAAACGAGCGTATTTTAAGGGCTGTATCCAAATTCAAATTCGGAACTCGATTGTTAACCGACAGAGCCCCCATCTTGATCAAGGCACCTTAAGAAGTCAATGAAGTCTGCTAGAATGCAGGACAGCAGAATGAATTTCAAACATTTACTCACTTCTATCATAGACGGCCCCTTAAACAATCATTTTTCCGTTTTTTAAGCATAATTTGAAAACTACTTGGAAGAAAAATGTGAAATTTTGAATTTCCATAAAGCAGGACTTAATAAAGCTAAATCCATCAAACAAATTGTAGGTTGCAATTCATAATTCTTTCGAATATTAGTTTCATAATTCATATCATAAAATTATAAAAATTGCAAATTCGACGTATTTATGTTTGGGTATAGTAGTATTATTGCTACACAAAAAATTACAACATTAGGAGCATAATTTCAGGAGATATAAATAAAAATATGAAAATGTAATTTAACATTAGAAGTTCTAAATTTTGAATGTCTATAATTCAAAAACTTACCGTTCGAATGACTTGAAATTTGGTTTCTAGGCATATTTTGAACCGAAGATTGAAATCTTTCGTTAAATTTGGGTACTGCCATTGAAAAAAAATGAAGTTTGGATTCGTTTTAAAATGTAGATGGTCCCCTAAGCAAATTTTATACACACCATTTAAAAGTAGACTTTATTTCCAATCGTCCTGTAGCAGTAACTTTCGTCTACGATAATTTGTTGAGGAGTTAGTAGGTGGTGTTTACTTTTTTTTTTTTTCCACGACTGTACATTTTTCAGCTTCAATGTCAGTCGCTGTGCCCCTCAACGTGATAACATTTAAAGGTACAAGAGGCATGGTGAGCGATCCACTCGATGCAATCTAGTCTCGAATTCCATCGTATTGCGTAGTAGCATGTGATTAATTCTAATTAATTTAGTATTTTGTTTACAATTTGACGTTTATTGCTTGAATACTGCTACTGGGCATTATACAATTATCATTATATATTTAAATCATATCATTAAAAGTTGTTAACTGGGATTTAAAAGCCGAGGGTTCAAAGACTACGCCACCCCTGTCATTATGTTTCTCAAAACCGTACGTGTCTTTAAGGATTTATATCTCGGGTAATTACCGACGATTTTTTTCGAAAATCATTATAAATAATAACTTTATATTTCTGTAACGATAGATATCGCCAGCGCTCCTGAACACCTTTGCTGAAAGCGGGCAAATCGAAATTTGTGTGCAACGGAAAAATGCGTTTTTCTCAAAAACAATGCAACCTAGTGTCATCGCTGTAGTTTTCCTGCAAGATTTAACCCTTAAATGCCTGATTTTTCAAAAATCATTGTAATAATGTTTTTCTGCTTTCATTTTTTAAATAAATCATGGGAAAAATACCTTAAAAAATCCTATTTTGTCTTAAGTATGTTTTACGGCTAAAAAACAGTTTGTTACTAATTGGCAATACTGGTCTTTAATTGAAAAAATAATTTTCTTTGATAAAATTGCATAATACTAAACACACAAGAATTTTAGAAACTCTATTAAGAAATAAATTTTATTTGCTCACTGCAGAACAAAATAGGGTATTTCGCAACCTTCCAAACAAAACAAAAAGAACAAGTAGCAACAATTCATAAAATAAATATATCTTTATTCCTAAACAGCACAAGTGTTGTCATCTACATGTTGAAAATTGATTTAATAATGTTTTCAGAATATATTTTATTGGCAACATTAGGCATTATAGCTTCAATATTATTCTAATAGTATTTTAGAGCCTAAATTGGGTATGCTGCCGAAAAGCAACACCAGACATTTAAGGGTTAAATTAAACTCTACTAACTCTAATATGTTTGTAATTTTAGTTTCAGTAGATTCTGAAATATAGAGGGCGAGGACTTATTTTTGACAACATTTTCGACGATATTTCAGAAAATATAAAACCTAAAATTAAAAGAAATGTATTTTTGAGTTCAGTGTTACGGAAGCTTTCACAGGATATTTAATACACGATATATAAAGAAAATATTTTCTTTTCAAGTAAGTTAATTAGCCATCTACATTTTTACTAAGCATATTTGTGAATGTTTAGTAATCTGTAAATATGTTGGTCAATAGACTTTATTACCTCCCCCAATGTGAACTTTCCACGTTCCATATTTTACGAGTAAAATGGCTATGACAGACAGATAGGCAGACACAGGAGTCATCTTATAATGGTTCCGTTTTTTTTTTTTTACGTTTTAAGTTCGGAATCCTCAAATTGACTGACATATTATAGTTTCGAATTCTAACATGTATGACATTTTGAAACAATTTTTATTTTTGTCACATGACAGTACCCGTGTATATAAACCAATTTTGGAGTGACTGAGCATGCGTACAGACCTTAACAAATTTTCGAAGTTCATTGGTTAGCTTCATCGACATTTTTCTTTAAACTGTCGGACACTTCATGATATCGCCATATTTTTCCAGAAAACATAATTCGCTCTAAATGAAGCCAACTTGGATTTAGCTGATTAATGTGACGAAATTCATATTTATGTTTAGTATTGATGATAACTGGTATTGAATCTTTTGCAATCAGGTTCCACTAATTTAGCTTCGCGTATTTGAGTAAAATAAGCAGGATTATAGAGCTATATAAAAGTACATTTCCCTCCCGGCACAGACCGAAAGGACTTTAAAAAAATAATCTAGAGAACTAGTAAAATTTAGAAAACTTGAAAAATTTAACAAGTAGGAATTGGAGTTTTAAAAGTATCTTTTTCATCTAACTCAGCAATGAAAACATTGCAGCATTTTTCCTTTGCTTTTATTATTTTTGTGAGAGTGGTTTTAAATTTAGGAGGACGGTAATAACTGAGATAATTTGAGTGCTATAGGATTTGTTTTCCGTTTGCGCGTCAATTAGCATTGACTCTTAATCCAAACATTAGGATACCTATTCACAACTCCAAACATTAAAAAAAAAATGTAAATGCCAGTATCTTGAAATCGATGAAGTCAGCATAATAAAATAAAGTTAAAATGCATGATTTTAATAAAGATTCATTCAGATTGAGAATGAATTATTGGAAGTGACATTGTATGTGAGAATTTTTAAAGCTTAATAATTTAATAAGTCACATAGTCTAGTCTAAGACATCTTCATGAGTTTTTACAATAGTACGAATTTTTACTCCTTTTTTTAAAGAATGGTTTTTCATTATTTAGAGTTTAACTGTTTTTGTAAAATTCATACTGAAAATTAGAAAAAAAAAGAAACATATGGTAATTTTAACATTTTTTTTTCTATTTTATTGTAGACACCGAAGCAAGAAAAAATACATTGATCATCACCTTTTTTTTTAATCTTAAAAATATATCTTTTAGATTATTTATTCTAACAAATCTGTTTATATAATTGCCGCAGTTCCATATTTTATAAATTATTACGTCGAAATAGTTATAGTAGAATCATATATATGTTTTAATTTTGCATTATTGAAAGTAAAAATGAGCAGTTCTGTCTATTGGAAAAAATTTAATGTATTGCGTGCATTAATGATTGTGAAGTTAATTTCCCCGCGATGCATTAAAGAAGACATTATTAGAGGTTGAAACACGAATTCACATTCCATTTACGAAATTAATGAGATGTCATATACAACATATTCATTCATTACAGTCACCCTCCCTGACATATTAAATCATTAGCCAGGCTGTCATAACATTACAATTCTAGGAATATTTTCGAACGATTAACACATAATTATAACAAATCATGTACCCTACTTCAAAATTAATGAATGACTCTTAACCGTTTTTAGTGTAAAAATAGTTTATAGAAACTTAATTCTATTTTTTTTAATCAAAAGCTGTGTTAATTAAAATAATGAAAATTTATTTACAGATAAGTGTTTTAAAACATTTTCCGTTTCATGTTTCTTAAAAAATGGTTGTTTCATTATACTTGCATGTAAAATTTAAAAAGCTATCTGATTTGTAATTATTGAAATTGCAAGTTTCATAAAAACAAAATCAATTATCTTTATATATTTTAAAGAGAAATATTTTTAAAGAGGATTTGTTATAGAATTGTTAAAGAGGAATATTATTCCCTAACCAGCAGAATATTCATTCAAATAAACAAATTGAAACGTTTTAAAAATAATATTGTTTATATTGTTTTCATAAATAAATTTAAAATAAAATTCAAAGATATTTTTTTAATTAAAATTTAGCTCATTCTTCTTTGAGATTATTAAAATGTTTTTAATACCAAGATTACGTCCAGATTAAGAATGAATTCTGAAGAATGTTATATATTCTCTTCAGAATTTTTAGAATTCTTTTAATTGAATATTATATAACTAGGATATAACCCCGTCAAAAATGACAGAATGTTGATCTGCGTTTCATTTTCATAAGATTTCATACAAAGAAAAAAAATAATGGTTTTATTATTAAAGGGTATTGTAGAAAATGACTAAATCAAAATTATTATTATGATTTCTTTCGTAAAATTTTAATTTAATTTTATCAATGTTTAAGAGCTTAACTTATATCCATTTCAAATTTGCTTAAATTGAAAATAAAACTAATATTTCTTATCAAATGTAATTAATATATAAGGAATATTCAATGTCATATACTACATATATTAAGTACATCAATTCAGACAAAATTTGAATTTTAAACATTGTGAAATTTGAACATAACCTTGGAGTAAAAACAAAATTTTAATTTAATAAGAGAATGTAAAAAAATAATTTTCTGATACTAATGCAATCATGATAACATCTTACATTTCATAATGTTATGTTATAAAAGCATTACATAACATTACGCATTTAAAATTTACATAAATTTGAATTTTTATATTTTGTTTATCTTAATAAACAACTTCAAATTACGATCTATCAATTTGACAGCAAATTTCACTAAGTTTTCTAATATTAAAACTCCAAATTCTTTATTCTTATTTATTTTTATTTGAAATAACGTTTATTCAATTCTAATATTTTTCTCATTCATCTGGTAAAATTTCAGCGCAATTGTTTTTCTACCTTACCAGTTAAACAAGATATTAGTTTCTAGACTTTGTTTTAAATTTATAATAGCTTTGAATTCACGCTTGGCCATTTTGCCTCAAAAGAGCATTTACAAATATTATCATTGGAATGCGTGAGCGGAAATTCCAATCTACGTCATCAAACCACCGAAGTCGTAGCGTCTCTTTGATCCCGCTCAAAAAAAATGAATAGTTGTATCCACAGTTGTATTTCTAGAGCAAAAACATTTCCTCCGGCTGTGTTATCGACAAGCCGTCTTTTCGAATATTCTGATTGGCTCGTTTCGCCTAGAGCGTAATCCGATTTCGGCAGGCGTTTCAAAAAAGAGTTCATTTCGTTAGTTTTGTCTAAAGACATAGCATCGTCTTTCAGATCGGGATTTTTTTTAATTTTCGCCGTTGGGTCAAGGGCCCAACGGCCGTTTCCCGTTAATAACGTTTGATTCAAAATGAGAATCAATTAAATAAATTCTTCAATAGTATTTACGGAAAATTTTTATTTTATGAAACTTCCAGAACTGTTATCGCACGTTTAATTTCTCCTGGGTTTCTTAGAAATTGCTTTAAAGAGGTGATACTTCATCCTGGATTAAATTTAGGATGGCTGATGGTAGTTTCAAGTGTTGAGTATTTTTATTCCCAATCACTCGACGTGGATTATCTTTTTGATAATTTCTGTCCGACGAAACAATCTTCCAAATTCAAATAGAAAATTCCTGCCTCTTCTACCTTCGTTATGATTCATAAATTTCACTTATGATTTCCAATCACCACTTTTCCTTGAATGGACTCGAACTCGTAAAGCAAATCTTATTATTCTGGATTACTCCAAGTTTCAATGTCATCGCATTAAATGTCCTTCAAATAATTCTGGAGTGTACAATAACATTTCAACGTAATACGATTTTAATCATTTAAATTTCTGGAACTCGGATCTTTTCTACACAAACAATATTGACTAAATAACTTCCAAGCTGACTCTTCACCGTTACAGTTTCATATTTAGTGTTAACAAATACATTTCGGAAAGATTGTATTCATTCAATTTTGCTTCAGATGTAGTTTGCAACTCTCAAGTTAGGTCTCAATAATATCTCAAGTTAAATTATTTATAGTACAGTATTATACAATATGAAGTTACTTCAATTAAGATTTGTGTTTGCTGCAAGGATACTGCGCAATTAATAATATTTTTATATAAATAAAGTAATAAGTTTGGCAATGTTGTTTCATTTTGTGTTTCCATACTTACAGTGTTTCATGGGGTGAGTAAGTTTTTTATTTTCCTTTTCAGATTCACAAATTTTATTACAGAAATTGGCCAGTTACTTAAATTTCATTCATTTATTATTAAGCAAAATATCTGAGTGAATTCTAATTTTTCGTAACATTTTATTGTCATTTGAAAATTAATCAACTTTAAATTAATTTAGCTACGACGCATTTGTCAGCCTATATACTTCCGGCCGTAGTCTGATTCTGGGGCATGTGAATCGGATTTATTTCGATTAGATTTAAATATTTCTTTTCAAATTTTCGGTACAATTTATGTATCCCAGGGTCACATTACACATAACATCTGGGAAAAAAGGAACTCATTTTATTTATAATGCAAACAAAATTCTCAAACAATCGGATAAATGTTAACCTCTTAAAAAATTAATAAAACAAAATTTAAAATCTATCAAAGTATCATAACAAAAAAAAAAAATTACAGTATAACTTCAAAAATCCGGCATCATCGGGGCAGAGAGCATGCCGGATTTTTGAAAATTCCGGATTTTTCAAGAAATATTAAAAGTAGTAACTAGGATTATGAAAAGTAGTACTATATTCTTAATGGTGCCTTGAGCCATAATTTAATTCATTATTAAGTGATAATTATGTAAGAAAAAGAGAAAAACTTACTTTAATTGATATTTTCTATGTTACAGAAAAAAAAATCTAATAAAGAGTGAAACTATTTCTTTTTTTTTTACAATTTCGTAAACATCGGTGTAAACTTTGCTTCAATTTTGTTAGCCGCTCTTTAAGAAGTTTTTTTTTTTTTTTTTTTTTTTTTTTTTTAATGAAGAATGTCTATTTCGAAAATATACAGTATTGCTTCTCTAAAGCATATATTAATTCTCCAGTCAAACTTATGCTTATATTTGTTAGTGACACCTTTTCTTCTGCCGGTTGTTCATCCTTGTCTTCTGAGCTGCTACTAGCATTATCGTCGGTTCTAATTAACACAGCGTCAGCGTTTTCGATGTCTGTTAAATTATTCATTGTTGATGCATTTTCATCAATGCTTATATCGCTTCTTTCGACATGTAATGCATTTTCATATTTTGAGTGTTCAATCAGATCATAAATTGTGGCCATTTCACGGGAAATGTGAAAACCTCAAAATTTCTCCTCATCATTGATGTCACCGTTGCCAAAAATTCATTTTGGCCATATATTGTGGCATGCATTCGCCAAAGTTGTTCTGCCGCTAAGTAACGGTGCAGTTCCCAGAAAATAATCGCCTCCGACAAATATAAAAAAAAGTCAAATATTCCTTTTTAGCATTTTTGCTTTCGATCTTGAAGTTTTTAATTCATAGAGAATTGCTATTTTTCTTTTCCCATAACTAGAAAGCGCAAAAGAAATAGGAAGGGAAAATATGGTTTTGACACCGGATTTTTGAAGTTCCGGATTTCTGAATGCCGGATTTTTGAAGTCACACTGTATTTATATTGAACAAAATTTTAAAATTACATAACAAAACATTTCAATAAATGATACCTAATTCCATCTTAACGTCCTGGTTCTTTTTCGGTATAAAAAACTATAATTTGAGTCAAAAGTTCCATCATTTATATCGATTGACGACAGTTGACGTCAAAACTACGTTGAAATAAAATGTAGTTCATGCATGGAACTGCTGTTTTGTTTATATAAAAAAATTAACTCCGTTTTTTTACAAAACATAAGTTGTCATGCAAAAGTGGAAAACGCATTTTAAAATATTTAAATGTTTTAATATGTGTTTACAAATATTTTAAGAGCAGAATCGGATGTTAAACGGTATTTTTTAATGAAACGATCAAAGAGTCGTTCATTTCTTTCTAGATTTGGAATTTATGCTTCTGAAGCTGTATACGTGTCGGTATTCTTGTTTATACCGATAATATGTTGTTGGTAGCTGGGTATTTTTATATTAGAACGTAAATCATTATAATTGTATAGTTTTATTAAGCTTTTATAGAAAATGAAGAAGAATACATGTGATACAACTTGGATTACTATAAGTCGAATTGCCTTATTCGCGGGATCGGAATGCTTAAGCCTAACATAGCCGTGATATTTTTTTCCTGAATATGAGAGTGGTTATCGGGGTCCGGATGAATTCACTCCGGAACTGTTATACACTTAGTGCTATTATATATATAATTTGCTTAAATCTCTATTTATTAAATTGTCCTAGATTTTTAATAATGTATTCAATGCGAAGAAACACGCATTAGTTAAAACAGTTACAGCCTAATAAATAATGTCATTTGCTTCAACAATTTCTCCATTTTATAAATTGCATATTGATTATAAACATAGTAATAATACTATAAATTAAATTTTTTTGCAAATTATATTCTACATATCTCATTGTTCTATGTAACACATGGAATTAGAATGTTTTAGTTATCACAAAAAATTATTTTCAAGTGCTCTAATATATATATTTAAATAGCGACGATTTAAACCAAAAATTGTGCAGTTGAAGTATAGTATACATATTTGAGTGTAACGTGCATGGGATATCTTGGTATGTTATTGTCAGCTATATATATAATCATCAGTTAAAGTGAATTTCCGAAAATACACAACATCTGTTCTCCATGCGGAGTATGCGAACTCAAATTTATTAATAGTTTACATCTATATAAATATTAATAACTATGGAACTTTTTATTATGTGCTCAATAAAATTATGGGTATAGCTATAATATTCATCCCAAAAAACATAGAATCGCAGTGCCCTCTATTGTGTGATAAGAACCATAATTGAATCAGAATACATTATTTGTAGAACCAACTTTAATTTTAAATAAGGCGAATATGCATCCCATAGATGTCGAGCTTTTTATTTCAAGGGAATAAATAATGAAATACTACGCAAGATATTGATCAGTACACCCAGAAATCTGATGGGTTTTTAAATTACTATTAACATAATCTGGTGTGAAGGTGAAATATGAAACATAATGTGAAGACTGATAAATTTCCATCCCATAAATGCCAAAAGACAGATATCATTGAATTGATTAAAAACGCAATAACATAATCCTATGTTTGTCTATAAATATCAAAAACTTATGTGTTCTAATTTATATCAAGTTTTACTTTTTTTTTTTTTTTTTTTTTTTTTTTTTTTTTTTTTTTTTTTTTTATTTCGAGCATTTGTGCTGAAGTTGCTAAAATATCTGTATCACAAACAGATAGTCAGAAATTTTCCAATAATATTCAAGTGGAATTTAGGATATATCCAATTGTGTAAATCAATATAACGGAAGTTCGATTTTCTATTTTTCCAAAATCTTCCTATGTTTATATAATAAATTTAAAAAATACCAACAGAAGACACATTAAACTATAATATCCATTCATTTAGTTTTTACATTACATTTCAGATATTATAAAAATTTAAATTTAAAATAAACTCATAATTATAAAGAAATTTTACTGCGGAAAATTTCATTCAATACTGAAATATTTTTTTTTTGAATGAATTATTTTTTATTTATAATACTGTATTTCGGATATGTAATAATTTAAATAAAGCTATGAAACAAAAACTAATTACGAATATTTCAAGTATCAAATATATTTATCTGTATCTTTAATATGTTAGAAATTTCCTATATTATATAAATATTTTAATTTATTAAATTAAGGCTTTTAAAATAATATTCCACATTAAGAAAAATAATTTGACGACATATATGGAACTATTTGAAATGGAATAAATTTTGTTAATTTCAATTTTACCATAGGCTATCCCATAACATAATCCAAACACGCATTTCTGCTTCTAAGATAAACATTTATTTTACCAAAGAAGAAACCTCATGAAGAATATACACAATAATTCAAAAACCATAATTGAATAAATTGAAATTGAAAATATCCAGCCCATTTTGACCTTTCAAATCACAGGTATAATCCAGAATATTTTCTAAGGAGAAAATTTCCTAGGTTATGTTACCGCAAAAAAAATCTTTATTAAAAACTTTTATAACATTTGTGATTTAAGTAAAGAAACTTAAGACATTTTGAAATTCATTTTACAAAAAAATGTAATTAGCATATAATTAATATTTACAATATTTTGCTTTCATTTGAAATCAAAAGTTAACTATGAACTTAAGAAAAATTTACAGGTAGAAAAATCACAGACAATCTTAAGAAATGTTTATTTTTGAAAATATTTGACAAAAATCCTTGTTTCTCTGAGAACATTCAAATTTATAATACATTTTAAATAAATGTCTTTAACTTACAAATAAATAGTCATATTTACCATGATAAGGGTAAATATTTGAAATCCAAATGAAAACGGAATGTTCTGTTTATTTTGATAGTGCTAATTACATATCTCATTCAGAAATTTTTGTAAGATATAAATTTTATTTGCTAATTTTAATTTAAAAAAAACAGAGTAAAATGGAAATGTTTAGCCATACACTGTAAAAAAAATATGTAACGTCTGCTTCCAATTTATTAAGTAATTTAACCTATATAACTGGAGTTAAATTACACTAATATCTAATATTACACCAGTTATATCAGTTTTAGTTATACCATTATACAAGTTAAATTACTCCATATACTTGGAGGAAACATATATTCACCAATTTTATGGAGTAACGTTACATAAATGTTACATAAATGTTTTACAGTGTATGGACGTTTGAAACATTTTTTTCTAATTTATCCCGAGAGTAGTCACATGCATTATTTTTGATCGCGTTCGGTCTTTTTTCTGCCGGTTCTAGCTAGCGGAAAAAACGAGACTATAAAACAGTTTTCAATATTTAAACTGTTAAAAAAAAATCGGTAAAGTTACTAAATTTTTTCTAGGAAACCAGGATTCCTAGAACATTTTAAGTGACAGCAGCAGCAAAAATTCATGTAACATATAAACTTTTGCACTAAATCAAAAAATCGGTAAGGAGTCATTCCATGTCAATTCAACCAGACCTTGTAACCCGACCCCCAGGGATTTGGATGAAACTCCGTGTATATACTAATTCTATCATGATATGAATGTATCAGAAATTTTTCCTTCCTAGACGTCATAGTTTGTGAGATATGGGGGGTCCAATTTTTGGATTTTTCTCAAATCGCACATTTCTGAGTCCGCATTTTTAGACTACAGTTCCATTTTCAAAAAATAGTTTCTCTGGATCTAAAATGCGAATCATCTTAAAAATATCACCGTAAGTACATCAAAAGACGCAGATTTTAATAAAAAAATATTTAAAAAATTAATTTTAAATATTTAGGGGCAAAAAATTAAACCAAAATTGAAAGTTATGGTTATTTTTCCAAATTTTTGTGACTTTACGAAAAAGGCTCTACACAAAAAGGCAAATGAAATTTCCAATTTCTTTTTGTTTTAATTAAAATGTTACACTTTGCGCTTTCTATTTATGAAATAAAAATGATGTCTTTCTCATGTCTTATGCAAAATTTTTGACTTATTTGTGATGCTGTATCTATGAACTCATAAATATCTTTAACTTTGCTTATGTTACCTAAATAATTGCTACACATTTTAAATATAAATTTATTAATAATTTTGATTTATTTCTTAAAATGAACCCTTAAAATCAGACTGATTGATTTATTTTTATAACAGTAGAAAATGTGTATGTTATTGGTACATATCACACATTATCTGGAATTGTGTTGTTCTCAATCTTATCGCATATGTTTGTCACATAAATGTACGTCTATCATTGGATTCAGTGGTATAGCACTTCTATAATTACTTTCACAAAGGTAGTAGGTAAAGAATATGTGCAATATTTAATGGAGGGTGTGTAGATATTGAAATCATAGATTTTTTTTCTCATTTCACCCAGAAAAAAACAAAGCAAAACTTTACTTTGTAAATAAAAAAAAAAGAAGCACTTTTATAAAATAAATTCAACAAGTCATAGAAACCACAGTAATTAATTGTTTAGGTACCACAGTTTAAATTAGACATATTAGAGACTTTTTTTTTCTTGAGTGGTGCAATTTCCCAAAACAGGGCAAAATTTTTACATAAACTAGGAGAAAAACTTCATTTTTATTAAAATTGAACTAATCATTAATTAAATCTAATACATTAAATAAAATTGCTTACAAATAATTTAAAGATTTAGATTGTTGTATTTTTTTATGTAACAAATAGAGAATTTGATAAATTATATGGACATTTTTAAAGCTAAAAAATCAGAATAAACATTATATTTAAAAGATTGAAATTCAAAAATATAACTGAGCTAAATATAAATATAGAAATAAATGGAGTACTTTTGCAGTATCACTTAGACTTATTTTGCAGCATTCTTTTTTGTGCAATTTAAAATTTATATTTATTATGAATAAGCAGCATTGAGAACCTTCTAATATATAAGTCAATTTTCCTATCTTACTGTAACTCCAAACATAATAACACAACAAAACATTGGTATATTAGAAGATCTTCGTGATTTAGTATCTAAAACATTAAATCGGTGGCTATCTCCCCTCCTCCCCCCCACCCCCAGAAAAGAATTTAAATATATTAAGGGGGAATTCTCTTCATTTTGGTAAATGTTTATGAACATTTGCAATATTTATATTGCCAGAGCATCCATCACAAAAGTCAAGGACTTTCTTTAAATTAGGAAATAGCTCTTTTACAAATGATATCACTTCCTTCTGTGTTAAACACACAAGAGAGACATCATGTTGCATATCATAAGATAAAATGTGTATATTGCTTGCTGATAATCTAATACTGAGAGACAGAGTGTATATAACAGTTGGATCAAGAGTGCAGCTTCTTTGGTTCAATGGTAACTTTAAGCCTCACCTTGAATGAGAAAAGTAAAATGTTTGCTGAAATCCTACAAAACGATAGCTTTTTGAGGGCCAAAGTTTGCTTTAGTTTCTTTTAGGAAATTAGATTTAGCTTTCGTTATAAAAGAGTGGAATAACATTTTCCAAATATTTTACTTAACTTGTCACAAAATCAATTAAATGAACAGTGCTGCTAATACTAAATTGAATACCTAGAGTTATAATTCTCAAGTTTTTTTGTAAATTCCTGTTTAAAAAGGGAATACAACTCATGTAGATACACATAATATCAATCGCTTTTGTGCATAGTACATTCTTAGCAACGCTAACTACATTTTTTTCCAGTCATGATTCTTCGATATTCATTACAATTATAAAACATTTCAATTAGTTCAATTGTTTCTGGACCTGAAGCCGTGGCTTTAATTTTTCTTATTTCTGGCATAGACAAGATTCTCTTTTCTCTCAGAAGTTGTTATGACGGTCTTGCAGCATAATTAGTTACTTCAAATTCATCTATTATTTTCATTTGCAGCACAAGGAATAATAGATCCCCCTTTTATTATGAGAAACAGCAGACTAATAATAATTTAATTAACAGATTCGAAAACACCTGCCTTAACTAAATAATTTTATCCTGACATTTTCAAAATTTGTTTATACAAGGCAGGTGTAAAAATATGTTTCATACTGTAGAAATAAACTAGGCTTTGTTAAATATAAGGTATTTAAATTATAAAAAACATATTTAAAATGATTAAAATTATTCAAGATAATAAGATAGAAAGTTTTAAAAGAATGTTAAATATAAATAAAATATTTTAATTCAAACAAACATACACACAGAAAAAAAACATATTGAAAATTTGATGGGTAAAAAGTCATTATTGCATTTTCTTATTCTATATCAACAGAAGATTTTTTGTTTACAGTTATATTGTAAACACAAAGCTAAGTGATTGTTTAAATTTAAAATAAAATGCTAATAATAAAAGAAAATATATGAATGAATAAATAATGGAAACATAAGGATTATGCACAAAATTTAATGGAGGGAGGATAGACTGCAGTCATAGATTTTTTCCACCTTTTACTCAGATGAAAGAAAAAAAAAAGCAAAAACATTACTTTGCAAAAGAAAGGAAGAAAGAAAAATTGAATAATATATTCAACAAGTCATAGGAACCACAGTAGTTAGTTAGGTACCTCAGATAAAATTAGCCAGAATTTTTTTTTTTTACGTGATTGGTGCAGTTTCCCAAAACAAGGCAAAATTTTGCATAAGTCATGAGAAAGACATCATTTTTATTTCATAACTAGAAAGTCCAAAGTGTAAACTTGCATTTACAACAAAAAAAAATGGAAATTTCATTCGCCTTTTTGTGTAGAGAATTTTTCGTAAAATCACATAAATTTGGAAAAATAACTATAACTTTCAATTTTGGTTTAATTTTTTTGACCTAATTATTTAAAATTAATTTTTTAAATATTTTTTATTAAAATCTGCATCTTTTGATGTACTTACTGTGATATTTTTAAGATGATTCGCATTTTAGATCCATAGAAACAATTTTTTGAAAATGGAACTGCAGTCTAAAAATACAGACTCAGAAATGTGCGATGTGAAAAAAATCCAAAAATTGGACCCCCCCATATCTCACAAACTATGAGGTCTCGGAAAGAAATTTTTCTGATATATTCATATCATGATAGAATTAGTATATACACCGAGTTTCATCCAAATCCCTGGGGGTCGGGTTACAAACCATAAAAAATTTGGTTGAATTGACATGGAATGACCCTAAGGTTACCAAGAATGTATCAGGAATCTCGGATGCCTAGGAACTTTTATGTAACTGCAACCCGTGTTACAGATAAATTTCAGTGAGATTACTGTAATTTTAGAAGATTCGTTTGCAAATCTGTATTTCAAAGCTGTATAAAGCTAAATTTATGTAGCTTTACAGAATCTAGTTTTGTAGATTTACATATTTTTTGTACAGTGTACTGATAAAAGGGCTCCCAAATGGTCTGACAACTGAATTCCAGTATTTGGTTAGAAAAATTTTCTTTTTAGACTTTTCTTACAAACCGCCCGGAAATCACCTTTGAAAGTTATTTTTAACGCAAACCTACAATAAAATCTTCTGTTAAAATTAATTGGTATTCAGTTGGCGGACAATTTTGGGAGCCGTGAGATAAATGTGTTTAGTAAGCATACAGATTTCTGTAACTTTACATCTGTAGAATTGCAAAATTTTATCTACAGAGTGTTCAATTATTTTTTCAAATGAAGTTATAAAGTTCGAATTTAAGGAAATTAGTCAGTTTTCATATGTTCTATAAAATATTTAGAATGGGTGAATATGTACAGACATTAGTGATTATGAATTCGTATTATCGATGAATGTCTAATTTTCTTATCAATATATGCTGGAAAGAAAAGCTAGAATGGTATGTAACTTTACTATAAGATGCTTAAATATTGGTCTATGTGAAAGACGTTGTTCCTTAAGAGGACCGGGAAAGCCCTATCTCCGCCATGTTAAATTCAGCACATTTATGTACCCTTTTCTCAGAAATGGTGAAAGGTAGAGGTCTAGATTTTTTAGAGTAGTTATAATAATATAATTTACGTATTTTAACAGACCATTTTCTTTCTAAGTGAAACTCAAAATTAATTATCAATTATTAATTGAAAGTCATTTTTAAATTAGCATTTTTGGTAAGATTTCACTACCTAAAATAAATAATTCTCAACAAATCATTAAATCCCCGAGTTAAAGTATGCAATATAACATAAGTATATAAAAAAAATCTGACTTCTTAAGTTTAATAGATATTGTAAAAAAAAGGAACATATACATGAAAAACCCAAGTTTTGGGAAAAAGTCAATTTAAGATTTAAATGGGCATTAAGCTGTGAAGTTCTCTTATGTAGAATGAATAATTTCAACACTTATTTTTTATATATATAAACATGTAAGACACATCGTTGGAAAGATAAAAGTTTAAACTATATAATGATATGAAAAAGTAAAAACCGATTTTATGGTTGAATTTTGCTTTTCCGATCCCCTTAAATGCTGTTATCTGTCATTTCTCGAACTTTGATAGCTGGGTTATCTTTCCCATTGCAATACTGCAGGAGAAATAGAAAATACAACCTTCTAAAGTCTGCACAAAGTTCGATTGGCAGAGAACAAGTACTTTACGTCATAAGCATGTTAAACTGCAGCACCTGGAATGTCGGCAGTTACCAATAAATACTAATATTGCTAATAAATACTAATAATAAATACAATAAATAATAATAATAATAATTACTAATATAATAATTTATTTCGGCGTGACACTTTTCCCACCCTTTTTTTTACACATTCATATTTTTTCCTGCCCAGGTTGGGCAGGGAGTTAGTTACACCTTGTAAATATGTATTTGTATATAGACTTTCTTAATATATGTGTTTTGTTCTTATTTGTTTATTTCGTGTCCAGTTACGGCACATGATTAAGGTGGCTTTATTTCTTTGGGACACACCTAATTACTGTTCTCACAACAGATAAGTGTTATGCTTAGGGAGAAGTATGAGTATTAGGGTGGTCCTTAAAAATATAACTTTTAAATTTTTTACGGGGCACCCTCCTATTTTGTTCTATGTATAAAATAAAGACTTCCACAAAAATTTCAAAATTTTAAAACATGTTTTAAGGGTCGCTACCAAGGTTTGAATATTTTAAAAAAAATTAAAAATTGACACGTTTTGTAATCCAATAATAAATTATTAATACAAATCCATAGTCATTGCCAAATCGAGTCGTGCTATGATATTAGACTGTAAAGACTGTCGTTTGTTTAAAGTTTCAACATATTCTCTGTTGTCCAAACACAGGCAGAAGTATTTCATGTCTACACTCTATTTCACCTCAACTTGGCAGCATTGTGAAAGGTAAGGAATCTAACATTCTGCCTTGAAAAATAGTTCTCCGTTATTTTTTAATTTTAAATAGCTAAAATGCATAGGAATTTATAAGATAATGTTTATAAATTATAGAATTTGATTTTTTTATATTCGTAAAATGTCGTACTAAATAGTCATATTCGTATCAATAGCAGAGTCAAAAACTTAAAAAAAAGAGTTCTTAGCAAGAGTTTTTTTTTTCTGTTCACTGGGATTGCAAAATTTTAGAAGACATTTCAGGATCTGAAACTGTAGACAGATTACCCATTATTGCTTCAGATAAAGGTACTGACCATTAACTAGCTGTTCCAAAACCTCAATCAGGAAAAGGTGACGCAATAGCTCCTACTGTTAACGAAACATTGGAGTTGTGCGTATTACAAGTTAGAAAAATGTATGACATATTATGTAACTTTTGTTAATACCCGATTATCAGGAGATGCTTGAGCACTTCTGGATTAGAATGTGAACAAAGAAATGATTTGGTTTGCCATCATCACATTCTTGAAATTATGCTTGAGGGAGTTGCTGTTAAGTCTCTCGGAGTTTCAAGCGGACCAGACATACTGTTATTCAAACGATTTAAAATTTCGTGGATGTCTATCGATTATGGCATATTTCAGACTCTCATAACTGACAATTTAATCAATGAAAAAAATAACACATAATGCGTCAGAAATTACAAAATTTGCTCAACATTATCATAATAATTTTTCCACCATGGGACGATTACGAGGAACTGATAGAGATTGACTTCATTTTCTTAGGAGGAGTACCCGAAAGAGTTGTTTATATTACAGCCCCAGGTGGATATCATCGGGTTCCATGGATGGTGAAGGCCATATACTCGCTCAAGATTTATTTATTTAGAGATCAGTTTAAACTCTCTAAGCAGGAAGAATCTGGAGTTCATACAGTTTGCTCGTTTGTGGTGAAAATCTACATTCACAGCTGGTATCAGGCCCAATGATTTATTGCTCCTGAAGTTCTTGAAAAAAGACGAAAATGCATGTGAAATCATTTCTTTGTGTGCTTTGAAGTAGTTTCTGGGACATTTCTGTACTTCACAGAAGATCTACTTGCTGTTGCATTCTTCGATGATAATGTCTTTTTTGAAAGTAAAATAAAAATGGTGCAAGCTTTGAAAAATGAAGAAAATTATGAACCCTGGAAAAGTATACGTGCTGATCCTGATGTCATCCTCCAAAATGACTTGCAAGGTTTTTAAACAAGCAGCCCTCTGAGGATTTTTTAAAATTATGGATTTACCTTCAGACGTTTTCGAAACAGATGTGACTAATTGGAATGAAAATGAATCCTACAAGATATGCAAGGCACTAGCAACTTAATTGGTTGGTTGGTTGTGTTTATGACGGTCAATTATCAGCACGAGGGATATGGGGGGGTGCCCTTCGTGGGGGTCTTTCTAAGGGAACCTAACCCGCATTAACGCTTGGAAATCCAAGGTTCGAAGAAAACCATGAAAACTCCGAAACGATTAGGCCGACGGGCGCGATTGGGTTCAAACCCAGCACATCCCATCTACCAGCTTCGAGAGCAGAACCTCACGGCCACTTGTGGGGCACTAGCGACTTAAAGTCAAAGTTGTTAAAGTCGGGTAGCACTCATGGAGGAATACAATAAGCTTCATGCAAAAGATAAAGAACAAAGACAGTATTTCAACGATTTGATGATGTCAGTCCAAATCATTTCTTTTTTCATATTCTGTTCCAGAAGAGGACAAGTTTCTCTTGATAATCCGGTATTAACAAAGGTTATATCAAGACTCATACATTTTACTTGCTCGATACACCCTACAACTTCAATATTTCGTTAACAGCAGAAGCTATTGCCTCCCTGTTCCTGATTGAAGTATTGGAACAACAAGTAACTGGTCAATACCTTTCCCTAAAACGATAATGGGTAATTTGTCAGTTTCAGATCCTGAAATGTCTTCTACAATTTTGCAATCCCAGTGAACAGTCATAAGAAATATTGCCGAAAATTTTTTTAAGTTTTGGGCTCTGCTTGCTCGGCTTCTGATACGGATATGTCTATTTAGTACGACAATTCGCGAATATAAGAAAAATCAAATTCTATAATTTATAAACATTATCTTGTATATTTTTACGCCTTTTAGCTATTTAAGATTTAAAAAAAAAAACAACGGAGAACTATTTTTCAAGGCGGAATGTTAGATTCTCTACCTTTCACAATGCTGCCAATTTGAGATGAAATTGAGTGTAGACACGAAATACTCCTGTCTGTGTTTGGACAACAGACTGCGTAAATATGTTGAAATTTGAAACAAGCGACAGTCTTTACAGCTTAATATCATACAATGATTCAATTCGGCAATGACTATGGATTTGTATTAATAATATTTTATTAGATTACAATATTACAAAATATGTCAATTTTTAATTTTTTTTTTAAATATTCAAACCTTGGTAGCGACCCTTAGAAAATGTTTTAAAATTTTGAAACTTTTGTGGAAGTCTTTATTTTATACATAGAACAAAATAGGAGGGTGCCCCATAGAAATTTTAAAAGTTATTTTTTTAAGGACAACCTAATGAGTATGTATATTATTATGGAATTCGCAGGGTGTTGCAAATTCGATCGTCAAATTAAGCTGAGTGATAGCAGCCATCAAGCGGAAGAAAATTTATAATGCAACATGTTGTAGCAAACCAACTATATAATAAAAATTATAGGGTATTCTACTCAAACTCAGCTTGTATCGCCGGTGATAACTTTCAGTATACTTAATTATATTGTACTGAAACATTTAATACACATGTTCAGTTTTGTTTTAAATGTGATAACATAAAAAAAGGTAGATGTTTCTATTATATGCACAATCAGTAAGCACTTGACTATTTACATTTTTGGATTGCGATTATCAGTTCAAACGGCAATATTTATTGCGTGCGCAAACAGATTTTCCAACAGTGTTCGTTATGTTTTGAAACTTTAAACGAAACTAGGTACATATCGTTACATGTTTACTCAGTACTTTTATTTTTCATAAAATAATTAGCGTTACATGTTTACTCAGTACATTTATTTTTCATAAAATAATTAGCGTCAACCCAAGTTCAGTTAGTGGAAAACACCCTGCATTTGTGAATAAATAAGTGGTTTTTGACCCCATGTTGTATGGTAATTTTTCATATTTCTCGATGCCTACTAACGCCCTTGTCAATGTATCAGTGGAATTTGCAACACCCTGTATAATAATAAATTTGGAAACTATGCGTTTGGAAACTATGCTTAGGCGGGTAAGCGAGTATAAACTGCCGATGATGGGGCATGCTGTTGCACTCATATAAAAATATTATTTTGAAATTAGTACTATTAGTACACTGCTACTTTCTCGCGAAGCAAGATTAGCCGATTTTATTAGTTTTTTTTTGTAGAATTTATATAAACTCTGTTTGCTGTTTTGTGCTTTTTATGAGGGTGGTTCAATAACTATTTTCTCGAAACTATATAATAAATTTGTACTGCGATGGATGATGTGTTATTGGGAAGGCTGGTTTGGAGCTTATGGGGCCGGACCTGTGATAGATTTGTTTGAGTGGGTGAGGCGTTGCTACATTACTATGCACCGGAGTCCAAACGAAAATAGCCTCGTCTCATCCACTGTCACAAATCCATCACAGGGCTGCCCCCATAAGCTCTAAAACAGCCTTTTCCCCCAACACCCTTCTTTCAAGACAGGTTTCACCTCTCACAACTAAAATGAAAAAAAATATGTTAATATAGCAGCTACGGTTCTGAAATTGATCATATAGGCATCTAAGACATTAGGCTTTAATTTTCTACATCAATCATCGCAGTACAAATATTTTATACACACTAAGGACTATAAATATTGAACCACCTTCGTATGTGCAACTTACGCCAAGTTTGCTTTTTCCCTATGTATATTCTCCTGTATTTTTATTAGAGCTGTTACATTTCATAGAGTAAAAGTCTTACTTCCAAACTAACTCACTTCAACTTTTAAAAAGTTCTACTGATTACCAAACCTTTAAAGAAATTTTAATAAAAAATATCAGTGCATCTCGATTTTTTCTAAAAAATTCTAGAGAAGATTTTAAAAGAAAGAAAGCATTGATATTTTTTATCTTACCTTTAGAACTATAAAAGTTTCCTGTTTCTTTTCGAATTCTCTTTTGAAAGGCATGCCAGATAGAATTTTAAGAATTTTAGACCACATTTACTCGTAAAACGTGACATTTACTGGACACGTTATTTTTGTTATATATTTTTATTTTATTTTTTATATATTCAGCAGTGGGAAAAAAGATTTCGCAGCATAGTTTAACCCAGTAGTTTAAAAAAGAAGTAATTATATTTACACAAATTGAAAATTTTAAAATATTAACTCATCTCCCATTAGGAGGAAAAAGAGACAATTGAAAAATATTACAATTCACAGAAAAGGCTGGATAAGCATGATTTATTTATAGATTTGCTGTAATATGAAACTAAACACAAGGGTGGGTCGAAAAAACAGAAATATTTATAATCGAAACGTAATAGCGGGGAAAAGTTGCCTTTTGTAAAAAAGATAAAATACGTAAAATATTACACCGATTGGTTAATATCTTTTACCGCCGCAAGGGATCCAAATTTCGAAAAAATCGCAAGAAACATACTTTTAGCAATTTTTTTTTTAATTATCCAAACATACTTATTCAATTTCTAATAGAACGCAATAGCCACGCCAATATATTAGTAATGTAACATTAACATTTCATTTTTGTTACATCGTTGCTTTTACCGCCACAACAGGGCCAAAATTTCTAAAAAATGTTAAAAATTAAAGTTTTTCATTTTTTCAATTTTCATAACTTTTGTAATGTTTTCAGATTTTTTACATTTCTGTTAGGCTGGGAAAGTTGTTAATTTCATGCACATTGTTAACCATGATCACTGTAATTCTATTTAAAAAAAATGCTCAATGATAGAAACACCTGCAGCTGCGTGCACGTAAAATTAATTTCTCGCTGCTAGAGGGCCACGTTTCACTTTGTTCGTGTTTTTTTTTTTTTTTTTGTAATGTACTCCTTTTACTCTATACTATGATGGCCCTAAAGATAGAAATATCTGCCAGGTTAAAGAGGTGACAAAGTTTCATCTTTGCGAAGTCAAGGAGGAACATATCTCTTTGTACTAGAACCAAGTCTGAATTATGTTCGCCATTTGACCCCATCGTCTGGCAAGGCGACTTCTATATGCAATGACATTATAGATTTTTTGAAGAAAAATGAAATCCCGACTGGAATAATAATTGCAGTTGAATTTCGCGGAACAGTCTTCAAAACAGGATGCAAAGGTGGTGTTATAGTAGGATTAGTTGAGAACAACTTTAAAAAACCACTTTATTGGCTTCCTTGACCTCACTTCAATGAGCTTCCACTGAGACATCTTTTCAAACATCTTAATGACAAAAAACAGGTTCTCTATCATATTGTGGCCCAATTGGTTGATCTCTTGCGATTTTCGATTTATTACCAATTGCAAAATTTAAGCCAATTTAATCTGATCACCTAGCTGTTGATAAAGATGATTTGTCAACTGACCAGAAGTATATGTCTGAAATATTGCAAGCTCTTTCAACACGCGTGTATACAATTGACCTTTTTTGCTGAGTCCCTGGACAAATATTTCATGCAAGGTGGATTATTACTGCCATTCGAATTTTGAGACTCTACGTTGGAACAAAGAAACCCTCTTCTTAACTTGCCATACTCTTTGAGTACATCCTGAAAATGTACTGCATCAGTTGGTTCACAATTATAATGAATCACTCATGTTTTCCAGAATCTGTGCACTATAGTTAGTAACTTACGTTACTTGACAGATAATCTACGAAAGATTATAGTTCCTGTATTTTCACGAAATTACTATTTCGCAAATCATACAAATAGCCTCTTTGGAATGATAGCATATGAAGAGGAGAACATCAGGGCCCAAGCCATGAAGAAAATTGCAAAAGCACGAAGTTCTGTGGACTAGAATAGTGCCATTTGTCACTTTTTCATAGCAGACTTCAACACTGAAGCTTAAAATTGTATGGCTTTAGTCTACTGACAAAACTGAAAACTAACGGAACCACCTGTTATGGTTTCTTTATCGACTAAAAACGCTGGTGAGTTTAAAATGTTCGATTAAAGATACCAGCTATTATAACTTTCCTTGTCACACTCAATCACTAGAAAGATGCGTGAAATTATTCATTGAAGCACTGATAAAGTTTGTTTACTAGAACAGATGGAGGATCACATCTGATCAGTTTTGGCCTCTGGAGAAATAATGGCTTCATCTGAAAGCAAGTTATATTATAAAATTCATTTACATTAAATTCTTCTTCATTTTAAGTTTATTTAACCCGTTTCGGTAAACATCTCTATATTTTAATTAATAAAATACTAAAATATTTTGCTCATTTTATATAATTTTCGTGGCATGAATTGACTGTTATGAAGTAAAACATCAGTAGATGAAGCGATCGTCAAGCAAAATGAATGATTAACTTTATTTTCAAGTCTATTACAAATAGTTATAAAAAATTATGATATATTAATAGATATAAAGTAAAATTATTTATTTCTAGGCATATTATAGAAATTATAAAAATTTAGAAAAAAAATTAAAAATTGAAATTTTTGAAATTTTTACAAAAAATATGGTTTTTTTGCGGCAAATAAAGATATGATTTCATCATAATGAAAATTTACCGGGACATTTCTCATATATTCATGTAGGTATTGCGTTCTATTAAAAAATGTATTGGTATGTTTGGATATTTAAAAAAAATATAAATAAAACATGTTTTTTGCGATTTTTTGAAACGTTGGCCCCCTTGCGGCGGTAAAAGATATTAACCGATCGATGTAATATTATAGAAATTTATTCTGTATTACAACAGGCAACTTTTCCGCGCTATTACATTTCGATTATAAAAATTTCGGTTTTTTCGACCCACCCTACTAAACACGTATGTCTGGTTTCAGCTATACAACCATACATAAAAGTGTAAAATCCTTAATAATCAAGATTTAGAAATAATAAAGAGCATTGAGTAAATTTATCCGCATTGTTCTCACCCCTCCTTCTGTTGTGTCAAAATGACACATACCGTTATCTATTGGCCCTCAAGATAACTAAACCTGATGACATTTTTTCTGCAGCAAATTAACCTGTTGGTTTTATGATATGCAAAATGACATTTTTGGAGATGTGATACATTTCGCGTTGGTTAGCGATGTGTGAATTGTAACGACTGAATAACCCCGCAACCTATCCTGTCTCGTAAGTTGCAAAACTAGCTTTGTGCCCAGCGTTTGTCCATGAATCGCAGCCTAGCTTTAGATCTTGTCCACGGATCGCCGCCTAGGTTCAGGAGACTGATAAGCCGATATGCGGAAAGAGAGCTGAAGATGTTAGGTGGAAGGTCAAGTGAAGCGAAGAAAGCTAATCTATTGAGGGATGAAGACGCATTTTGAAAAAAAATGTGTGACGAATTGTATACGAGCTGGATTTGTATTGAAGATATAAAAATGTATACTTTATAGGATTGAGTTATGTCGCATATAGAGTAGACGGGAGTGAAAAACAAAAAGGTTTGCGAATCAAACCGTAATAGTGCGGAAGTTGTTACTCGTCAATTTAAACACATAGGGGAAATTTTTTTGAAATCGAAAAATATCTTCCGTTCGAGCATCGCGTTCAAAGTTTTCGAATTTCAACAAAAATCGAACAGATAAACAAAAAATCGCAAAAATGTGAATTTTGGCCCATCGAACTCATTTTTTTGTAAGTAGCATGGCCTTGACGTGTAGAATGGAGAAACAAATACCACATACCTCTTCTCTATACCCTTCCAACCCACTCCAGGGCTGAAAATTGGCCAATTTTCGTAGATTTAACCCAAATTACAGGAGGTGTAAATATTGATCAATCGACCTGATTTTTTTGTACATGAGGCAACCTTGAGGCTAAAAGTCGAAAAAAGTACCCCCCTCTTTTTCCCCGGATGGGTAAAAAAGGTCGAAATTGTGCACCTCTTGGCCCATCCTTCTAAGGACGACTCAGGACTCACCTCGGCAAGGTGACTTCACCGCCAGTCCCACCCACACCCTACCCAATCAACCAACAAAAATGTGGGTGCGGAGAATTATCAAGATCCACATGCAGATTCAAGTACTGCAAATTCTGATTTAGAGCCAAATTTTAGCATGGTAGCCCGAGAAGCGAAAGTGGCTCTTTCGAGACCATCACGTCGCTCAAGCCCATAAACTTTTGAAGAGGCCTGTGTGACCAGTTTGACACTGCGCTCTCTACGGTTTGCGTATGACATGTTTTGTCTACCAGATTCAATGGAAGAGTTCGCTTTTCAAAAATTGGAAATCAATTCTGCAATTTCAGGTGAAGAAATTTTTACCAAAAGAAGTGGGCAGGTAATCTTGGTTTCAGACCAATTTAGGGTTGGGTTGGGTTGATTTTTGACGGCCAATTATCTACACGAGGGATATAGGCGCTAGGGGGAGTGCCTCCCGTGGAGGTCTTTCTAAGGGAACCTATTCCGTATTAACGCATGGAAATCCACGGTTCGAAGAAAACCACGAAAACTCCGAACGATTAGGCCGACGGGCGCGATTGGGTTCGAACCCAGCACCTCCCGTCTACCAGCTTCGAGAGCAGAACCTCTCAGCCACTGGTGGGGCCAGACCAATTTAGGAAGTCACAATAATCATTGATGTCAAAATGTATGGCCGGAATAAGAAAGTTTCTTACGGATTTGCTCTTTCTGGAGTGCTTTCGATTTTAGAACCCACCAAAGCCCCAGCTCCCGAAAGTGCTGCCCATCATCCACTCCTATTGAAAGAAGAGGATTTTATGGATGAGCAAAGAAAGTATTTGTTTGAAAGACCTGCTTCACCACTTCTCGGACTTTTAGAGGCAAGCATTTCTTCTGCATTTTTTGATGTATTCAAAAATATGTTACGGTCCCTCAACTATTCAAGATCTTATCTAAATTTCGAACAATAGATTATAATGTACCACTTTCATAATATAAGTGACAATGTTGTTGAAATTTTCTCGCGGGGATCCAATTAAATATAAAATACAGTTTCAGTAACCTGTTTGCTGTCATTAACCACGGAGAATGCGATGTTGCTGCCGGAGCCTGATTCACTATGTCTGAGGAACAACACACAGAAGCAATGGAAATGGTAATGTCGTGGAGGTATTTCTGATATTTACTCAGGATTTATGAGTCAATGTGTGGAATGTGGCATTAAATTCTCTTATGAAAAGTCCAAGAAGTGGTGAAGAAGGTCATTCAATCATTTTTTTAATTGCCCATCCAGAAAACTTTCTCCTTTCAATAGTAGCGGATGTTAGGCAACATCTTCGAGAGGTGGGACTTTAGTGAGTACTGAAATCCAAGGGCACTCCCACAAAGGTAAAATCCGTCAGACATTTTCTAGGCCACAAATTTTGACCCCAATGATTATTATGACATCATATATTGGTCTGAAACCAAGATTACCTGTCCATCCCTTATGGTAACATTCCTTCAGCTGACCTTGCAGACTTGATTTCCAATTGAAAAAAGCCAACTCTTCTTTTGAATCTGGCAGACATGACATGTCATACACAAGCCGCAGAACACAGTGTCAAGCTGGTAACAAAGGCCTCCTAAAAAGAGTATGGCCATGAGCGACGTAATGTTTTCATAATAGCCATCCTCGCTTCTCGTGCTACCATGTTTAAACTTGACACTTAACTAGTATTCGCAGTACCTGAATCTGCATGTGGATCTGGATAAGTCTATTCGCCCATATTTTGGTTTATTGGCTTGGTAGATTGTGGGTGTGACTCGCGGTGTAGCCATCTTCCCGTGGCGAGTCCTGAATCCTCCTTTAAAAAACGGGACAAGAGTTGCACAATTTCGAATTCTCGTACCCCTCTGGGGAAAAGGACAAGGGTACATTTTTAGATTTTTAGCCTCAAGGTTGCGTTATGTACAAAAAAAAAAAGTTCGATTGGTCAATATTTACATTTCCTGTAATTTGGGTTAAGGGGACAAGGGACCTTAAAATTTTTTTTTTTATTTTTTTAAAATTTCACTTTAAATATTATTTAAGGGTGCATTATACGTATAATGGCATACATTTATCACACAAAAAATTTAAAAAAAAATTTTTTTTTTAGAAAAAAAAGGAATTTTTTGTATTTTAATGAGAACTTTTCAAAATGTCGCATGCGCATTCCATATCAATGAAAATCCCCAATATTTTTTATACAAGTTTGGTTTATATATATAAATAAAACTAAGCATCGAATTTTATATATTTCAATATAAAGGTGAAAAAAAAAAAATTTTCTAAATTTTTTGAAATTTTGAGCATTTTCGCATCATATTTCTACAGTTAACTACCTTTAAATTTTGCAATTATAATTATTTTCAAAAAACCATGCTTAGTTTTATGACATATATAATGACAAATAGCTACAAAAAATTTCAAGGCATTCAGTGGAAAAATGGAACGCATGTCGCATTTCGAATTAATAGATATCGACAAAATTTTTAAACTGAGAAAAATGCATTTTAAGATTTAATGCAAGTACAAATATTAAAATATACCTTCTAATTGACTAAAATCAAATATAACCATAGTTTCAATAAGTTTAATCAATAATTTCATCAAATTAATGGGTTTACACAATTTAAATTTATGTTTTGAGAAACATAAGAAATCATTCATTGACGACAAAATTCGTAGTGCTACGAAGAATTTTTCGAACTGTTCCATGCACATTTTACAGCAATTAAAATCACCAATATTTTTAATGCAAGTTTGGTTTATACATATAAACGAAACTGTGCATCGAATTTTATCTATTTTAATATGCAGGTAATAAAAGAAAAAATCTAAATATTATGAAATTTTCAGCATTTTTGCATCGTATTGCTGCAATTAGTTACCTTTAACTTTTGCAATTATATTTAGTTTTAACAAGAACATGTACAGCTTTATGAAATATATACTGACAAACAGCTATAGAAAATTTCTAAGGAATCGGGGGAAAAAATTATGTGCATGGAGCATTTCAAAATAATTGATACTAGTGAAATTTATTAAAAAAATGAATTTTAAAATTTAGTACAAGCACAAACATTAAAATATATATTGTAATCAACAAAATTCAAATATAGCCATAGCTTCTATAAGTTTATTGAATAATTTTACTAAATTAATGTGTTTATTTAAATTCATGTTTTGAGAAGCATAAAGACCATAAGAAGTCGTTCATTGAGACGACAAAATTTGCAGCGTTGCGAAGAACTTTTCTAATTGTTCCATGCGTGTTCCACATAAATTAAAAACAGTAATATTATTTTTATACATATAGTTTATATATATATAAATAAAACTGTGCATTGATTTTTATATATCTGAACATAAAGCTAAGGAAAAAATATTTTTCAAAATTTCAAGCGATTTTCAGTATTTTTGTAATATTAGTGTTGACTGTATGATAATTTGACAGAGTGCAGTATCTACCAGCCCTTTTTAAATATTTTACACACCCAATGGCTCTTACTGCTGATTTTGGCAACACATTTGTTCAGATGTATAAGGCATGGAGGGAGGGGGAGGGGAGGATCGAGAATTTCGACAATTTGTTGCATGTTGCAGGATGAAATCGCAAAACTTGTCAATCGGTTGCTAAGAAGAATCTGAAAATTTATCAGTTGGTTGAATGTTTTTAGTCAAACGGGGGAGGGGGGGGGGGGAGATTGAGAAATTTGTGTACCTGTCGCTGGGTAAAACCAAACTCTCCAAATTTATTAGTCGGTTGCAGAAAAAAAAAAAAAAGCCCACCTCATGCGACTAAAAGAATTTTTTGCCAAAAAACAACAGTAAGGGCTGCGGAGTGTGTAAAATATTTAAAAAGGGCTGCCGGAGCTGCCAAATTAGCATGCTCTCAGCTTTAATGCTAAAAAGCAATCGTGAAAATTGCTTGAAATTTTGAAATATTTTATTTAGCTTTCAGTCACACAAAGAAGGGGAGACGGAGAAAAAAACACTACATTTTTTCAGTCAAGGGAGGGGGGGGGGGGGAGAAAAAGAGAGGGAGATAGAATTGGGAATTTTATCTGCCTGCTGCTTAATAAAACTGTAAAATTCATCAATCTGTAGTGAAGAAAAATCTCAAAATATGTTACTCAGTTGCAGAAAAAAAAAAAAAAAAAAAAAAAAAACTTGTGCGACTGAAAAAAAATTGTCACCAAAAAGAGCAGTAAAGGTTATAAGATGTGTAAAATATTTAAAAATGGCTGCTGCGCCTTGCCAAATTAATCTGCAATCAACATTAATGTTAAAAAAAAAAAAAAAAAAAAAAAAAAAACACAAAATGACTTGAAATTTTGAAAAATATTTTTTTGTCGCACAACTTTCTCGTAATGAAACTTTGTCATAAGTTTCAGTCGCACAAGGAAAGAGATGGGGGTGGGGGAGAGAAAAAACAACTAATTTTTTTAGTTAACGAGGGAGCGGGGGGTGGTGAGAATTGGGAACTTTGCCTACCTGTATATTTTTCAGCTGAAAAGGTGGAAGAGCGGAGAAATCTGAAAATTCGCAGCATTACAAGGATCGTTTGATATGTTCAGTGGGGGGGAGAAAGAGAAAAAACAACTAATTTTGCTTAGTTAAATGGGGGAGGGGGGTGAGAATTGAGAATTTTACCTACCTGTATACTTTTCAGCCGAAAAGGTAGAAGAGCGGGGAAATCTGAAAATTCGCAGCATTACGAGGATCGTTTGATATGTTCAGTGGGGGGGGGGGGGGGGAGAGAAAGAGAAAAAACAACTAATTTTGCTTAGTTAAATGGGGGAGGGGGGTGAGAATTGAGAATTTTACCTACCTGTATACTTTTCAGCCGAAAAGGTAGAAGAGCGGGGAAATCGGAAAATCCGCAGCATTACGAGGATCGTTTGATATGTTCAATGGGGGGGGGGGGGAGGAGAGAAAGAGAGGAAAAAAAACAACCAATTTTGTTTAATTAAATGGGGGAGGGGGGCTGAGAATTGTGAATTTTGCCTACCTGTATATTTTTCAGCCAAAAAGGTGGAAAAGCAGGGAAATCGAAAAATTCGCAGCGTTACGAGGATCGTTTGATATGTTCAATGCACATTCCAGAAAACCAACATTTTTTATACAAGTTTCGATTATACATATAAATGAAGCTTTGCACTGAGTTCTAAGTTATAGAATATAAATGAAAAAAAAAAAAAATCTTAAATTTTATCAAATTTTCAGCATTTATCATAAAAGTGTTACAATTAATCTACTCTTTAGTTACCTTATTTCAAAATGAGCCAGCTGCATACGATATCCCTTCTTTTTGTGTCTGCTTCTTTTCTTGCTTTTTCTTATTGTATTTTCTGTTGCGAAAAGTGGTTTTATAGGCTGCAGTGTCTCGATGCAGGCTTTGTTTCAGGCGACGCTGATCGCGTCTTTTAGCGATAGATAAAGCTGGACTGCTGATGTTTTCACTTTCTTTTATCAGTAAACTCGCTTCACAACCCATGTTGAACTGACCAATCGCAGATATGGCTGCAAACTCAACTCGTTTCTTTGATACAAATGTGTCCTTTGGGCAGTATTTCCAAATCAGGCTATGTACACTCTCATTTGAATTTTGTGTTTTACCAGATTTACATTTGTTTAATATTTCATCTGAAGCAAGTCTTTGGTAAACAGGGAGAATCTTCGCAACAACATCTTCTGATAATTTTGTCTTCATTTTGTTGTGATCTGGAACTTTTTCTCCTAATGCCATTGCCCGATTATAGAAGCACCATGACGCAGGTCCCGCAGGGCATTTTTGGTGCTGTGGCTTTTTGTTAGTGGACATAGAATGAAAGAGAGAAGCAAATATAGCAGTTTTCATCTTCATAACATCAGGAGCATTGTCCTTTATCGCTTTTCTATAATAACTAGTTAATTTGGTAATTGTTTCTTCTGTCAAGTTTCCTTTTT
This sequence comes from Maratus speciosus, assembly GCA_963932465.1. Taxonomy (NCBI): domain Eukaryota; kingdom Metazoa; phylum Arthropoda; class Arachnida; order Araneae; family Salticidae; genus Maratus; species Maratus speciosus. Next base: position 187,564,326 of record OZ010800.1, read on the forward strand.
TTTTCCCACCTAAACATACTCCTTTTACTTTCCATTCCTTCACTTTATTTCTAAGAGCTGTACCGAGTCGTTTGGCAACGTGATTGATGCATTCTTCTTTTACAATCTGTTTATCATCATAAATTTTTGATTTTGACAAGCTGAGGAATGTTTTGGAATCGCCATCAGACAGAATTTCAGTGTATCGCATTTGTGATACATCTATTGATCGTTTCCACAATACATTAGCAGCATGTACTTCCATCGCACCTGATGAGCCATCATAATTTTTTTCGCATCTTCCAGATTTAATGTGATCTGAATGCCATACTTCATACTCAGGGCTATTATTTCCCAAATCAGCTGCGGTTTTAGTACAGTCATGGCAGTATTTTGAAATGACTTCAAAATCAATGACAAGACCTGTCAAAATGTCTATGATGCAGCCAATGCAGTATAAGGAACTGTGCCCTCTCTTATGCCAAGTTCCATCAAAAGAAACTCCAATATCAATAATTTTTTTGTCGTATGAAGTAGAATCGAATGATAGATGAATTTCTCGAACTTTCGCACGAGCTGTTTGCAAGACTTTTTCTCGAATGGTTTTATACTCTTCTGAAAGCTCTACAACATAATTATCAAAAGTCTTCCTATCCATAGTAGGGATACCAAGGTTAATTGAAAAAATCTCCATGGATGAATGTCCCTTCCCAATATTTAAAAATGCTTCAACCATGCTCTTATTTATTTCAAATTTCTTGCATTCTGTGATGCGAGGACTCGAAAATGATGATCCAAAGATTTCATGACAATGTTCACAGCTCAGCTGCAATTTTGAGGAATATCCACATTCGCCAATGGTGTTGACATTCAACGCTTTACTCCCACATGTTTCACAGCAAAGATTTTTCAGTAAATCATTCCACATTGTGTCATGCACTATTGTATAAGATGAACTTTGCTGTTCAGTGCACTGATTATTTTGAAAATAATTTAACTTCCTTTCACTTCTGCTGTTAGGTTGAGAAATATCACATACAACATTTGAGGAGTTACTTACAGATTTTTCAGTAGATGCATTTGACAACGATGCTTCTTCATTTTCATTTTTTTGTTTACTCCACCTAGCTTTCGCTCTCAATACAGCAAGCTTTTTTTTATTTGAAGAATGACCGGTGGACTTTCTCCAACGGCGACATATCTTATCCATTATAAAAGCTTGTAAACAACAGGTCAATTCAATTTCAGTAAGGTTGAAGCAGCAAAAAAAGCGGAACAAAAAATAAATCGCAGAATATCAACTGAAATAACTATCAAAATTAAAATATGAGCGGTAAATAAATGCATTCGGCGCTTGTAAACAAACGGAATGTACGAGATACGGTTGCAGTTAAATAGTGCTGCCATTATTTGAATGAAAATTAAAAATAAACAGTCAATTAGTAGGAGAAATTCAATTGCAAACATTTGTAAACAAAGATCAGCTGATCACGAGGGCCCTTTAATTAATCATAAAAATGTAAATAAAATGCGAAAAAATCATCCGATTTTAAAAATTTGACTCTCAGATGAAAGGTTACATGGAGCTTGATTTTTTGGGGACAAAAAAATTTTTTCGAGAATTTGAGTGATTTTCGCGATTTTCAAGGTCCCTTGTCCCCTTAATTCTACGAAAATTGGCCATTTTCACCTCTTTGAGGGAGTTGGAAGGGGATAAAGAAGGGATATGTGGTATTTTCTTCTCCATTCTACATCTCAAAACCCTGCAATGTAGAAAAAATTAGTTCGGTTGGACAAAACTTTCAATTTTTACGATTTTTCTTATATCTGTTCAATTTTTGTTCCAATTCGAAAATTTTGAATGCGATGCGCGAACGGAAGATATTATCCGATTTCAAAAAAAAAAAAAATTCACTGTGTTTATATTGAGGAGTAGCAACTTTTCCGCACTATTACAATTTGATTTGAAAACTTTTTTGTTTTTCACTCCGGTCTAGTATAGAGTGATGTTGTTTTACAAATGTTTGTATTTTTTAAGTTGTAAATATGAAAGTGAATAAATTGTTTTAGATGTTAATCATCGACTCAGCGTATATTGGAACTGAAATACTGTACGAAAAATCGTTACACAATTCTAACATATTTGCTTTGTTAGACTATTCCTGTAGAAAAATTTGCGTGGATGATGAAAAAATGTATATTGAAGAGTTTGATCATACATCAAGTCTAAAACCCATAATAATAAATACGTAGCAGTCATAAGGAGGATTGACTCAATTTACTCGCCGTTACACTTTCTAGTTTCAAAGTGACACAGAACGTAATGTAGATGGTTTTCGTAGAACTTTATATTATGGCACTTGTCCCCACGTAATTTCATCCTAAGTCAAATTTATTATACGAAATACACCATTTTTTCTAATTTTGTCACTTTTCATGCTTGTGAGTGTTACGCAGAATGTGTTTTGAATTTTCATTAAAATTTTGTTTTTAATTTATTCATAAAATATAAAATTAAATATTTTAATATGAAGTTTTTTAATTGTGAAATTAATTTGGGTGTTTAAAAAATTGAATTATTTTTTAATTAAATATATATATGAAATTTTATTTTAAAAGAAATTGCTGCGTTATTTTTTTTTAATATTTACTTTTTCGAAATGAAAACATAATATATCACTTTCTTATAAACTCTTTATCAGTTTGCTGGTTTTAGATAACAACAAGATATCAGCTCAGTCTATCGCCAATATCGTTCTGAAGTTTCACGATATTTGACTGCCTTTTTTTATAAGTTGCTCCATAGAGTTGACTATCATGTCATAATCATATACATCGTGCGCGCATGCGCAAATAAAAAATATTTCTTACAACTGCTCATATTTCATCAAACATTTAATATATTTACTTCCAATTACACCACATTATTTCTGCGGCATTTTGTCAAATTTCCTGAAACTGGCTTTACATTTGGTAAAAGACTCTGCATGACAAAAACAAAAAAAACATGCATTAATAAATATGAAGTCGAACATATTTTTAATAATCCTGAAATTCCAGAAAAATGAGACCAATATATATTTAAATATTTGACAAAATGTCTAAAATTGAAAGTGTCCGGTAATTAATGGTCATATAGTGTGCATCGCGTGTAGATGATTAGGAAACATAAATATGTTTTCGAAATTAAAACCTGCATCAATCAGTAAATTAAACAATAAAATATAAATGAAACATTGGTTCAAAACATGCAATCGAACTGTATGTGCTTAAACAACTAAATTGAACTGAATCAAAATGTGAATAGCGATTTCTTCGCCTTTTAACAACTGGCATGAGGCCAATATTAATAAGTTTAAAATTTTTTAGAACACATTATTTCTATCCTTCTATATATAAAAAAAAGTTTTGATTTGGAAATGGACCAATGAAAATCTGCGTAGATATTCCGGGTAGAACTCATCCAATTTAAATGCTTAAGCCAAGGCATCCTTATCGAAATAACAAGCCTCGCAATAGCTAAGTTTCCTTTGTCCGCTGTAGACGTGGTTAGAAACCACATGGTTTCCCGTGACTAGCGCCATCTAACGTGAGAAACAGAAATATTTTTAAATTTGTTTTCCATTTGTCTTTTACCATTTTCTTTACGATGTGCTTTGTAGTTTGCAAATGATAGTTGTTAATCTTAAAATTTTCATATTTTCTTGACATTTTATTTAAAAAATGAACTTATTTTACTGTTAAACAAAAAATGTTTACTGCTGTATTCCGTTATGTAAATAAATGATGATAATAATAATAATAATAATAATAAGGAAAGAAAATTATTTTACCATGAATTTCTCAGTTATACTAGTTATTGAAATAAATTGATAGCATCTAGATCCGGAAAATGTAAAATATTTCATTTTCTCTTTTATATTTTCAAATGTGTGATTTATTTTATTTCTGCTATTTCTTTTCTTTTCACAATTAATTTCATCTTACAGTATTAATTTAACGCCGCTCCTTCAATTTGTTTCAATGCACAGTCTCATTTATTTATTTATTGGCCTATCATTTGTTTTATTTTTGAAGGTATGGGGGATCATTTCACTTTAACATACTTTAGATGAAAGTTTCACTGTTTTTTCATATAAAGTCTGTATGTATTAATCTATGGAAAGTTTCATAATTGGCTCCACAGCCAATTGGCATATCTTGGCGGGCATAGTTTGGTGCGTAATTAATTTCCTTGTTTTAACTCACACGTGTTATGTAAGTTTTACTAAAATATATCAAAGTATTTTAGGAAAGTTAAAACACGCATAGATACACAAAAAACAGACTGAAGTCATAAACACTTAAAAAATTGGAAAAATAAAGTTTAATAATCACTTTAATTTATACATGTCCCTCAACTTTCCGCAAATACCGTATTCTTGTCATGCTACGATTTTGGTGTTTGTAAATCTTAATTTGAGTATTCTTCCTTAATCAGACCTAGAGCCAATTGGCGTAAGTGTAGTTTGGCGCAAAATTAATTTTATTTTTAAACCGTATACTTGATACCACATTATTCCAGCATCGCGTTTTTGCAGTCAACTTTGACTGTGGAACAGATTACAGAACATTAGCTAATACTACATTATATAATAATAAATCGGTATTTTTCAAGTATAGGGGCTTTGGCAAGAGAAGAAGATTTGGCAACGTAATTTCTGGAAGCATATTCAATGTTTCACATAAAGAAGCAATATTTTTCAATATTTGTTCAATTTATTTAATATAAAAAAGGCATTTATCTATTTTATATACAAATATAAACAAATCGTATATAAAAAACAATAATAATATCCAGAAACTAAATTTATACATGTAAATTCGGCACAGATGTCATATTGGCGCGATTTTTTCTGGCGCCAATGTCATATACGCACCGGATACTTAACTGGCACCAAAGTGTCGTTATTTTGCTTGATAAGGTTATCCGGATATAGATGATATGGTAACGAGGTTTTTGCAAAATTGGCGTCGGAAAAAAATCGCGCCAATATGGGGCGTATATGACATCAGTGCCGTAAATTCTTATAAAACAAGCTGACAGTTCATAAGTTTTGTTTTCATAACTGTTTATATCAATCGGCAACAAATCGCTCTTTCCGAAGCCAGAATTGTGCCAAGATTAAAAAAAAAATAATCCGCAAAGTCCTATATACTGAAAATGGTACTTGTTAGTTATCCTGTCGACCAAATTACTGTCGCCAAATTGTAAGATTAAATGCCAATAATGGCCAATAAAACCAATATTTCGACGTTTTATTTGTATTTTTATTAATGTTATACTAATTTATTTGTTTTTTTCGTTATTTAAAATAAAAAACTGTGTCAATTTGTAGAACTTGGCGAGTAGTTTGGCGATTTATATAATTTGGCGAAATTGGTGGACGAGATAACTAACAAGTACCCTGAAAAAATATTAGTAAATCTTATATTTAAATCTTCATTTTTGGTATGTTTCATTTTTTAAAGCCAGAACATAATTGTGCGAAATATTTTTTTTACGCCTTTATTTTACTGGAATTCGAAAAATATTTTATACAATTTTGCCAATAACACAACATTTTAAATTTTTGACTATGCATTTGTTTATGAAGTATTACCAGGAGTATACACCAGGTGGCTTAACTTACGGGACAAAGTCAACTAATAAGTTGTCAATTATCGGGGACATTTTCACCCATAGACTTTCTCCGGATTGTCAAGTCTGTTTTATGAGAAGGGAGTCTTGAGTTAACCATGGCCATAGCCTACTATGATATATAACGGCCCGCGCATTTCGCCGAAAAAGTTAAGTCGGATCCAACTTCAAACCCTGAACCAAAACTTCACAACGCGCTCTTTGTTTACATTTATACCTTGCCCAGATAGAAGCTTGTTTCTCATCGTCGAGGTTTCAGAATCATTGATCGTATTTTCATGTAATAAATTAAATAGTTATATTCCTTCGATTTAAAAGGCTATTTTACACAAATTGTAGCATTTTAGTGTTACACATACCTTTAAGATTAGCTAAATTATTTATTGTTTACCTTGATCGTTGGGTTCATTCATGAAAAATGCCGGTTCTGTTATCCTTTTTTGAATGCCCCGTATTTATATAAAAATAGCTTGTTTTCATATACACGTTTTACAATTAAAATTTGATTTTTATCAAACTACAGTTCTCATAACTGACTTGAAGCAGCTATTTTTCATTAATTTACTGTTACCGGTAAAATATTTGTTTTTAATATCGCTCGAACCAAGAAGAAAAAAAAAGCCGATCTTCCTTAAACATTAAATATTCTCATTTTTAATCAGAGAAAGAAATGGTGATTACGGATTTAAATATCGTTGCAACATTCTATGTTATCCAAGCAATTTTGATTAAATCATGTAAGGGTATTTGTTACTTAGTAAATTACATTTATTAATTATTACAAGGAATTTTATGAGTATTTTAATATATTAAAAAAAATTCCATCAGTTTTATTGTTTCAGCAGTGAAAATAGTAAATAAATGGTACTTAGTTATCCCGTCGACCAAAAATCTATCGCCAAACTATAAGATAAATTGCCAATAATGCTTGATCGTAAATGTTACATTCACTTGACTGTAAGCAAGTTACACGTGTTTATGTCATCAAGTGATTTTTATTTCGACGTTTTATTTGTATATTTTTTAATGTTATACTAATTTATTTGTTCTTTCGTTATTTAAAATAAAAATTATGTCAATTTGTATAATTTGGCAAGTGTTTTAGCGATTTATATAATTTGGCGAAATTGGTCGACTGGACAACTAAGTGGTACCAAATAAATTTGTGACATTGAGGTTTTAGACTAAGCATGTGTTTTTTTATTTATATATTTTTATGTGTGTCGGTTTAACAGTTTTAAAGATAAACACATTATATTAGTCACTTAAATAAATAGAACTTTACATTTACATTGATATGGACAGTTTATAATAACCCTTAACAGCTGTATTCGAATTACCTGTCATTTCTAAGCTTGATTGGAATGTCAGCAGAATTGTAAACGTAACCATGGCGACATGACGTAATTTTGGTGTTTGTTTACATATCTACCCTTCCCAGGTTGTTTCAGTTACGGTCAGAGTCAAATTTCAATTTTGGGCAGGGTATCAGAGTCCTCTGGCGAGCGACTTCATACATTAAACTCAAATCAGTCTGCCTGTAGTAGTATCTAAGTATGCCTTGAGCATGGCCTTTCTTCGTTAATATTAAAAAAACTGTCGTATACAAAAATATGGAAATCGGTGGTATTATAAAGAAATATTTGATAAACACGCTGATGCAGACAGTTTTCAAATCGAAGAATTACTTTCAGAGATATTTAATGCTAAAGTTGGGCAAAATCGTTCCATTAAAAAAGTTTTATTGGAGCAAAAACTATACATGAGAATTTAATCATTTTTAGATCATTTTATAGGTTATAAGTTCCCGTTGTGCAGACTGCATTTATTTTTTTTTTATTTGACTATTTTTTCAGGTTTTATTTCTATTTTAAATTCAAATTTTCAGTATTTCGAGAGATATTTTTTACAAATTTAAAAAATGTTATTAATTTAAACTGTTGCCAACTTTATAAACAGCGCAAACAATAATCTTTACTTCAAATTAAAAAATTATTTACACGGGACTATTGTAAACAGAAAAAAAAAATAAAATCAGAATTAAATGATTACATGTTAAAAGCAGGAAAATTGCGTCATAAGAACCATATTTACACTGGAATTTTAAAAGAGAAACAAAATGTTAAAATAAAAAAATCATTACTATGCGTTAAAACCTGTAAATGGAGGAAATTACGTCATATTTAAAATGGCCAAAAAATATGGCAAAACAATTTAAATTAAAAAATATATCTGCGCGAGACATTTACTTGATATTTTGAGATAATATTTTCAACTATTACCGTGAATTCGAAGACAGCGCAAATAATATTTCCTTCTAACAACAAAAGTATTTTCACGTGAATATTAATAAGAGAAATAAAACTTTGGTGTAAATTACGTCAGATTTAAAACGATACATTTAAAATGAATTATTTAAAAGAACTATCTTATAGCGTTGTTAAAAAATACCGGGAGACAATGACACTATTTACTTAATTCATTTTACATTAGCTTATTTTCGAATGTTTAAGTAATTTTTTTAATTAAATACGAAAACAGCCATTTCTTTTAACAGCAGCAGATATGGTCTTAAAAATCCCCAATCCAAGAAAAACGAATGGAAACCCGTTTACAGAGAGATCGCTACTGTTTTTTGTTTTGTTTTTTTAAATTTTAATTCAATATTTTTAAAGCCGATCAAATTAGCGTGCTTTTTGGATTTTGGTGTCCCTGAACTGGGGTTGGCGAGCGTAGCTCGTAGGGGGCAGAGCCCCCTAGTAAAAATACAAATAAAACGTCGAAATAAAAATCACTTGATGACATAAACGCGTGTAACTTTGTTTAAAGTCAAGTGATTGTGACATTTACGATCAACGATTATTGGCATTTAATCTTGTCAATGGGATAACCGAATAGTACCGAATTTTCTTATACGCGAATTTGGCGTTATCACCAAATAAATAAACAATAATATTTTATAAAAAAGAAAACGAAAAGGATAATAATCCTTGATCTGAGTTTCAGTGTATAAAAAGTATATTCTTCCGTAATTACGGCGAAAAGCTTTTTAAAAAGTATGAACTTATTTTATAATATGTATGTGCGGCAGAAATTCAAACTAAAATTTAGATATTTGATTCTAATTTTAAAATATTAATTAATATCTATATAACTTATAATTGAATATATAAATGTACTCCAAAAATGATCTCGATCAATTGAAAAAACACCATTATTGCGTAAATTCTCAAGCTAAAGTCACGCTTATGCATTTTGGCTTTAAAAAAAAAAAAAAAAAAAAAAAAAATAGCTAAACATTGTTTGGCGACAAACATAAATTAGAAATCGTAAGTACAGTAACTTTTACAATTACATCTGTTTATTTCTCCTGTAAATCACATGATGTGGCATTTAGATAAAAATAAAAATAAAAGAACTAAAAATAAAAAAAAATTGTAATTCAAAATTAGTCTAATCAAATTTTTAGATTCATTTTTTTTTAACGTAACGCAGGCGATAATTCGCCAAATATTGTATGAATTGTAAAATTTATAAATAAATTATATTTCTAATCATTAAAAATATTTATTTCATGTTTAAATTAAATATTTTCGTTTTATAATATTGTGTCTCATTAAAACTTTTTTGTTGTTGTTGTTGTCTTTTTTAATTAAATATCAGTATTTTTTTCACTTATTTGCGAGGTATTTGTATTATTTTCTAACGGACGGATAACTATTTCAATTCTTTAACAAACAAACCTTTCGCCAAAAAATGACCGCTGGCAACCCTTTCGTTCAAAATACCAATAAAATGCGAAATTTATTACCAAAAATCATAGTTATCCCTGTATATTTTACTCATAAACCACCCCTTGAATATTCTCTATCGAATGACATTATTTGCAAAAAAATGCACCGGGTAGTTTTTGAAAACATTCCAGCGGAACTTTTAGAGCTTACTGCTATATAATATACATGAAGAAGAACTTATAAAAATGTAATTTAATAAAATCTCTCTATTCTAAAAAAAAGTAACTACCGCTGTCACCGCCGCCGCCGCCGCCGGTTTTGAATTTTTTGTGACCGGAGGTCTTTCTTCGTTAATTTTAAGAAAAATAATGCATACAAAAATATGAAAATCGGTAGTATTATACAGAAATGTTTGATAAACACGCTGATGTAGACAGTTTTCAAATCGAAGAATTATTTTAAGAGATATTTAATGCTAAAGTTGGACAAAATCGTTCCACTAAAAAAGTTTTATAGTAGCAAAAACTATATATCGGAATTTAATAATTTTTAGTTCATTTTATACGATATAATTTCCCGGTGTGCAGAATTGATTTATTTTTTTAATTTGACTCATTTTTCGAGGTTTTATATCTATTTTAAATTCAAATTTTCAGCATTTCGAGAGATATTTTTTACAGATTTTAGAAAGTGATATTAATTTAAACTGTTGCCAACTGTATAAACAGCGGAAACAATAATGTTTGCTTAAAAAAAAAAAAAAAAAAAAAAATATTTATACGTGTAATAAATTAAAAATTTATTTACACGTGACTATTATAAACAGAAAAAAACATTTGGAATTAGAATTAAATAATTATGTACAAAAAGCATGAACTTATTAAAAATTACGTCATAAAAACTATAATTACACGTGAATTTTAAGAGAGAAAGGAATTTGTAAAATAATATATTTATTAACATACGTTAGAAGTCTTAAATAGGAGAAATTACGTCATATTTACGTCACATTACAGTTGTTACATAAAATGAACACAAAATAATATTGCAAAACGGTTTAAATTTACAAATTGCGCTAGACATTTATTTGATATTTTGAGAGGATACTTTTCAACTATGTTTCTTAGGAAAGCGCAAATAATGTTTTATTTCTAACACAAGTATTTTCAAGTGAATATTAAAAAGAGAAAGAATAGTTTGGTAAAAATTACGTCAGATTAAAAACGATTAATTTAAAATGTCTCATTTAAAAGAACTTTCTTTTCGCTTTGTTAAAAAATACCGGGAGACAAAGATTCTGTTTACTTAATTCCTTTTATATTAGCTTATTTTGAAATGTTGTTACACGTGTCTACGTCATTAAGTTATTTATATTTCGACGTTTTATTTGTATTTTTATTAATGTTGTACTAATTTATTTGTTCTTTCGTTATTTAAAATAAAAATTATGTCAATTTGTATGATTTAGCGAGTGGTTTGGCGATTTATATAATTTGGCGAAATTAGTCGACGGGATAATCAAGTAGTACCGCAGCGGATTTGGCGTTAAAATTTCCCCAATCAAAGAGAAATGAATAGAAATCCGTTTATAGTGAGATCGCCACTGTTTTTTAAATTATAATTCAATCTTTCGAAATCTTTTTAAAGCCGATCACATTAGCGTGCATTTAGAGTCTGCGGTGTCTGGACGGGGGTTGGCGAGCGTAGCTCGTAGGGGGCCGAGCCCCCTAGTTTTTTATAAAAATATGATTTTTAGTATTGTTAAAGGAGCATTCTAAAATATATATATCATGTAAAATATCTATTAGAATTATCCTTTAAAAAACAATGATTGTAAACCCGTGTTGTCTTTTCTCGCCGCAATCTTTGATATTTCTTGATAATTTTTTTTCATTAATTTTTCCTTAACTGCATTTTTTTAATTCAAACTGCGTGTTTTATTAAATTTAAGAATGTTTCGAAAAATTCATCGTTAATCACAGTCTCTTTAGTACGTGCAGAAAAAAAAAAGATTTTTAACAAATAAAAATAAATAAATAAATAAAATAGAGAGAGAAGATTGTTGAGAATTGGCAATTTTTTTACAAAATGAATTTTATTATTATTAAATATTAAATCTAGAATAATGTTTCATGTATAATGTTATTCGTTATACATTCAGTTATCAAAATGAAATTGCGACGTAAGTGTAATACATAAGAATCTTGAATTACGATTGATTTTAATCACGAAAAAGTAATGGGTCAATGCTCCTACTGTAATTTATATTTAAATATTTGTTAAGGGAAATAATTTTTTTAAAAGGCGAAATAACGTTATGCTACAGGGTTTAATTATTATTAAAATAATTTGGAAAACGTTATGTGTAAACATAACGTTGTGCATGTGTGCTTTGACTGAACTCAAGGAACATGAGGAATATTCTGTTTTAAGGATCCACTTTTTGTGATTTTCGACCTGGAATTATTAGTTGCTACATTGTTTGGGTTTATCTCATTTTGTTCAAACTGGTGAAATTTGTCTACATACCATCCTAAAGTGTATATACATTTAATATTATATATATATATATATATAGCATTTTCCATTTTAGCATTTTCCATTCATTCTATTTACCTACTGTGAGTACTATTTTAATGAAATAAAAGTTCCTTTCAATTTCCAATTTTTTTTCATGAAATTTTTTCTTGCTTCTGCAGCAATTTTTCACAACATCCATTAATCAATTTTAAACACTTTTCTTTCTATCACCCCATTTTACTGTAGCTTTACAGAATAAATTTAGATTATTTTAAAAACATAACCACTAGTCCTTCATTATTTAAGTCTATAATAGGAATATTTTCAAAAATAATTAAACGTGCATTTACCATCTGTTCAACCCTCCCTCACATTGATTGGGTGAAGCCTTCCGACATAGCCTCTTTTAAAGTACAGTACATTGTTATGTTCAGACTAAATTACTGTATAATCTTCATGCCTGGAATAAAAAATAAATATTTCTACATTAATTGAACCTACTTACTGAAATTCCTATGATGTATTTTATCGGAGAAAATCTAACAAAATCTTTTAGGCAATACTCTTTGTAACCTAAAAACTCTTGACAACTGTTTTTTTCCCACCTGTTTCACTTTCAATTATCTGCATAAAACAAAGAATTTTTTTTGACCATTTCAGTAGCTTTATTTGCCACCTATTGGCAAAACTCTGAATTTAATTTAATATGATAACTGAAGAGTGGATCAATCCTCCCCCATGGTCAAACCTCCATGGATTTTGCATATATTCTGTAAACCGGGAAATCCGGTTTATACCCATATGAATGATAATTGCTAGGATATACAATTATAGTTCAGTTAATTTGTGATCCCTTTTAACCTGATTTAAATTTTAGCCTAATAAGTGGCGCTCATAAAATTATGTATATTATATACAGAACAGAAAAAAACGCAGTATATTTCTATCGACTAGCGGAAAATGTTGAAGATGAATTCAATGGTGCTATGTAATTGCAAACTAAATTAATTTTAACATGTTATGTATTACCGGGTGTCCCAAAAAGGACTGACTGATTTTAAAATTCAATAACTTGTAAACGGTGACATATATTTAAAAAATTCTTGCAGGAGGGTTATGCATAAGATCAAAAGTTTTTTTTTCAGTGATTTTCAATTTTAGTTCGAATTACAAACAATAGATGGCGCTGCGATCAATAGACGCTAAATTCAGCCTCGATTTTTGGTACTTCGTGGCCCAGATAATATATTTCCATCTCCTTTTTCCGCATGAAACAAGAGAAAGGACCAAAAATCGAGCCTGTATTTAGCGACTATTGCTTACAGCGCCATCTATTGTTTGTAATTCGCACTAAAATCGAAAATCACTGTAAAAAAAACTTTTGACCTTATGCATAAACCTCTTGCAAGAAACTTTTAAATATCTGTCACCGCTTGCAAGTTATTGAATTTTAAAATCAGTCAGTCCTTTTTAGGACACCCGGTATAAATACTAATATAGAAATAAAATGCTGGTCTAAAGAGCAGATTTCTACCTATCGAGTTAGCACTGACAGAAAAAAATACTGCCTTCATCTATTCGGAATAAGTAGTCATTTTCTAAATCTCTAAACTAGAAATATAGATTCCCGAGTTACGCGCATTATGTAAACAAACAACAACAACAAAAAAAAAACTGATTAAACGAAATGATCCAGAATTTCATTTATATAGTTTTCAAGGTAATGAAACGATACATAATATTATGAGTCGTTTGAATCTCGAGAAAATATCACATGATTTATCGCATGATTTCTCAAATTAATTGATAAACTTGAATTATAGTTAATTAAATGCACCCCTGGTGTTCCGATTTATTTGCAAAGATTTTTGAATGCATATGATCACGATACTATAGGAAAACACCCTTGAATTTCAAAAGAGATAACTAGAACTCCTTAGCATTGTGAAGTAGAATGTATAAGGATGACATGGAACTATTTTTTCTAGAGCCACAATTTATTTTCTAGATACCAGTACCAGAATTTTTTTAGTGTTAATGCTTAAGCTGGGTTTACAAATGGGTTATATCGTTTCCTTATATGTTATGACCCTTTAGTAAGCGTAAAACGTTATTGCAATACTCTCAGAGTTGTGAAAATTGCTTCATAATCTGTGTTTAATTCATTTTTTTTCACTCTGGTTTCATTAGGTTATACTTCATAAAGAGAACCGTTGTTTAATAAGATCCCCAGAGGAAATTTTAGCTTTTTCTATGAGAAATCGCCTCAAAACTCATTTATAACTAATAATGCTTAAGGTGTTTCAGGACTCTTAAAGCTTAAAAAATTTCGAAATTTTTATTTTTTTATATATTAAACTATTATCTTTTCAGAACATTTTGATAGGAATTTTTCCTTGAAATTCCCATCAAAACATAGTTTATGACTTTTAGAATTACACCCGCTAAATAGCTGAAGCGGCGTTTTCGAAACTTTAAATTAAATTTTCCCCATATGACGTTTTTGGGCATAACACGCACGATATCTCAAAAACTTCTGAATATTATTTCATGAAATTTTCAAAACATATGTTTCATTTTAGTCTGTATAAACTGAACCTAAAATATCCTTCTCAATGTTAAAATATAAATAAATAACTTATCACTCTGTTGAAATTTTCAATTTTTGCATTAGCTAAATAAAACATTGTATTAAAAATATAAAAATGCTTTAAATACAATTTTTTTAGGTTCAGGGTCATTAGTATAATTTGAAGAATAAGTAAGCACCAAAAATTTCATTCTTGTAGCAAAAAATTATTTTGCAACCCTTCGCGTAAGCTGTTATACAAATTGTCTTTTCGTCAAATGTCTGACAGTTTTCAGCCCCCTGTAAATGCTGATTCTGCGTCTTGCAATTTTTTTAAATACATGAATTGAGAGAACGTACTTATATCTTCCATCCCCCTTCAAAATATATGTTTTTAAATCATATACATTTTAAGACATTAAATGTTAAATATGGTCAGTTTTTTTTTCTTTTTTTCCAAGTTTAAGAGTCCTAAGACCCCTTAAGAAAGAGCATGTGCACATTTTTGAAAAATGTATACGCTCATGTTTACAAAATAATAAGTTTCTTACATAAATTTAATACAAGTGATTGATTGACATTTTGCACATTTATAGTTTATCACTTATTTATTTCAATAATATGTAAACTTTGTTAGCCATTAAATCTTTTATCGAATCCAATATATCCTTTTTTTTATCCTTAAGCCTCCAAATATTCTGTTTAAGGAAATGTTTATTCTTTTGCAAATTAGATAATTAGCTATCTATCATCATTCACCATTAACCGATGCTTAAATAACAGTAATATTTTAAGATTGTCAATTATTTCTAAAACACTACTTGTTGTTTAACTTCACGTTATTGATTTCTGTTGGCTTTCGTGTTTTCTAGGTGCAATTTATTAACGCTTTGAGGTACAGTTATTAATATTTTAAAATTTTGAGCGTTACTTTAACAATATTTTCTAGAAGTCAATAATGTTTTTAAACTAATAATGAAAAGGGGAAGATTATTGAACAAACGGCTTTTCGTCATCTATGCAAGAGGAGAAGGAGATAAGATTTAAATAAGCACTCATTAGCTTGTTTCTACGTCATAAATTTCTAAAGTTAAGGACATTTAAAAGTACATTTGAAAGTGACTAATTGTATATTATGTTAGAGAGTTATAATGCAAAGTATGTAACATTTTGCACGCCTTCAATGTTGCATTTGACATTTTTTTAGAAGAATATATATCATTTTAGTCATCTCTTTATTACACAACTAGTTTAATATATTTGCAAATATATTGGATTTCATATATCAGATTGTGCTGTTCTTATAAGTAAGAAAAATCATTTTTATTTATAAAATATTGAATTTTGATATAGGGAAGACCGGGACTAGTAGCCGCAGTTTTTACTTATTGATTTTTATTAATTTTTTGTCTAATTTTTTTTATGAAACTTTAACTGTACTTTTAAAGAACAGGCAGAATCACCCAACCGGAGCACCCACCAAATTTGGCATATGTTCTATTGCTCCGGCGGAAAACCCTATGCACCATCAAGAATAACCACCGCCAAAAACAGGCCCAGAAAAACTAGACTGCAAATAATTAAACATAGACTAACAATCAGTAGTGAGACTCTCACTAGAAATAAAACCTACATACATAAGGTTACATAATTTGTAAACCAAAATAAAATTTAAACAAAGAACGAGAACACCTCTCGTTAAACACCGACAGTACCAAAATAAAAATATCACAGATGTTCAAGTCACTGACTTAAAAACTTATACAAAAGTGGAATCGCACATTGTACTAAATTATAAATTAAACTGACCTGCAAATATGCAAATTGCATTATACTAAAATAAACGAGTCCATCGCCAAAGTCCTACAAAATAATAGATCGTATCATAGTTCCTAAGTAGGACACCACATACACTCTGAAACACAAAGTCTTTAGAAAGTAGTCCGTAATGTTCGGTAAAAAGTCAAAATAATGTTATAAAAAAGTTTTTAAAAGACCATCATATGTAGCTGCACAACATGCTAATCACTGTTAGCACCAAAGATAAAAAGATAGTTCCGACCAGCAGACTAAGCATTTCAACGTCACAATAAGGTCACAGCTTTATAGTACTTTCACCAGCTTGCAGTAAAAACCACAAGAAGTAGAAGTTCAAAACACATATTTAATAAATGAAAATTTCTTATTTAGTCTGTTATAGATATTTCGTAACTTATTATAGTTCCCACGACAGGCGAGAACTCTTCTGATATGCCATGACACTGGACGGTTCCTAATAAAATCAAATTTCAAAGCAGACACTTGGCATGAGTCAAATAAAAAATGACGAACATCGCTCTTAGTACCACAACTGCACTTATCACTCTCTGCTTTTCCCATTTTTTTTAAGATATGCCGGGAAGGCACTATGCTCTGTGTAAAAATAAACACATGTCTGAGAATAACATACATAATTCGAATCAACTTTACTTAATAAGTCATATGTAAAACGACCTTTTTTACTATTATTCCAATCAGTTTGCCAATCACAAATAAGTTTTTTAGATAGACCGGCTTTTAACATGCAGATCGGCATAGGGATGTTTTCTTCAATATCATACTCATCGTTAAGAATCATTGATTTGGCATGGAAATCGGCTCTTTCATTTCCATAAATGCCAATATAGGTCTTAACCCATCCTATGTTAATAATTTTATCCCTCATTAATCTCATATTATCGTAAATTCTCATTAAAAGATCATCTTTAGGAAAAAGACGCTGTAGAGAGCAATACGATGAAAAACTATCCGTAAACAAATAGAAAACAGAAAACTGTGATGACCTGCACCAATCTATTGCATCAGCTATTGCAACCAGCTCTGCCTGATAGATCGAATTATAATTCTTGAGTTTTATCCTTTTTTCAAATATAGAGTCATGGCCTTTGAATACAACATAAGATGCTGCAACCCCTTGATCCATCTTCGATCCGTCAGTAAATAGAACTGGCTGACCACCAAATGTATTATATTTCATCATTGGACGAATAAAATTAACATTATGATAAGAATAAAAATACGGATAATCAAAAGTTGGTATCCTTCTTACTAGCTTATCCGAATCCATGCGACAACCACTTAATTCAATAGACGTTCTGCCACGCAGCACATTGTATTTTAAGGCTGAGATCGAAAGCTGAAGAAAAATTGGAGGAACACCAGCTAATACATAAAGCGCATCTGTAGAAGTTGTACGATAACCATGAATAAATGAGAACAAAGCCACTCGCTGACAAGAGGATAAACACTTAATACCGTGATACTTCAAGTTCCCCAGCTAAATCTCATGGCCATAACTTATTTGTTTCAGAAGAACTGTTTGATACCACAATTTAAGATATTGAAGAGGAGTACCCCGGTCACGAATACTCGACTTATTGATGTTACAGGAAAAATCTGTTACTTTAGATCTGACAGCTTCCAAATGAGGGATCCAATTAAACAGGTTATCCAAAGTAAAACCTAAGTATAACATTGTATCTCTAACAGGAATGATGTTATGTAAATTTTTAAAGATTGGTCTTCTTTTCTTCAACGTTTTCATGCCAAAAATCATAGCAACAGTCTTTGACGGATTAATGGTGAGA
Organism: Maratus speciosus; assembly: GCA_963932465.1. NCBI lineage: Eukaryota > Metazoa > Arthropoda > Arachnida > Araneae > Salticidae > Maratus > Maratus speciosus. Next base: position 187,582,434 of record OZ010800.1, read on the forward strand.
TTCAAATTATTACAAATATTATTAAATTTTTCCACATGATTATTCATTTTGTCTTCAAGCGACTGTCTTGTATCTGCACCATCAACAACAACATAATCATCTGCATATGAAATCAAATCCATATGCATCTTACGTGCGTTCTTCAAAATCTCATCAGCCACTATCGTCCAAATCAAAGGGCCGAGGCATGATCCTTGCGGGCAGCCCACGAATATCCTGAACCATCGGATGCCCCTCAGAAAACGAAAACCGATTTGCCGATTAGAAATGTAACTCTTAAAAGTATACTTTAAATAGCTGCAAATGGGCAGGTCATCAATAATCCGAGAAGCAACCAACCAGTCCAGGACATCGAAGGCCCCCGAAACATCAAATGAAATGGCATAACAGTACTTGAATTTCGTAAGCTTTTCTGCAACCAAAGTCTTGAGAGAACTTAAAGCTGTGAGCGTTGACCTAGTCTCACGAAAGCCATGTTGATTGTTATCAAGAAAATTCAGAGATTCTAACATAGTTAGAACTCGATTCTTCAAAAGACGCTCAAAAACTTTACCCAAAATGGGCAGAAGAGTAATAGGCCTATATGACTTCGGAAGACTCGGTGGACGGTTTCTCTTCCTGAAGAAAATAATAACGCATTTCTTCCAATTCGCCGGGAAATGCCAAACATCAGACAAGTATTAAACAACATTAAAAAAAGAGATCTATATTTTGTGCACATATTTTTTACTACCAGAGCATCAACGTCATCAGCTCCCGGAGCTTTATTGTTGTTCTGGCACTGTAGAGCAAAGCGTAATTCACGTCGGGTAAAAGGCTTATAATCAGGGTGATCCAGAAAATCCTTATTGCTAACGAAATTATGAATCTGTGCTGGAGCATTCGGGATGCCAAAGTGTTCGTTCATAAGTTGGGAAGCCACTTCATCGTAGCTCGCAAATACCGAAAAATTCTCTAGAGTCATGAAAACCATGTCTGAGTGTGAAGTCTTCTTGCCTGAGAGATATTTGTACAGATTACCGTAAGCGTTGTCCGTACGTTGACAAAAGCTGATCCACCCAGCTCGTTTTGCCTGAAGAAGATGACGTTTATATGATCGACGAGCAGAGATATAACTATCCCTATGTGCTATATTAGACAAATTTTTATGATACCTTTTATACAACGCTTGAACTTTATTTCTCTCTATTTAAAGAACGGGCATTGGGCTATATATACCCGGAGTTTTGAGTTTGTAGTTTTTGTAGTTTATCTTTAGCGGAAGCCCGAAGTAAAAGGAAAATTGTGCGCCAACCTACCCCGTCACGGGGCAAGTTGCCTATACCTATAAGGTAAGTTGGCACACGCCTTTTAAAAAGTTAAATGAAACTCAAATTAGTCACGCAGTTAAGAAAAATCAATTTCATTATTACCCGTAAGTTTAAACAAATGCGTTATCGCTATACAATGTAAATTCTAAATTATACAGACATAAGAATAATGAATAAAACATTAACTTTGAATAACTTCTATCCTTCTCGATATCATCATCAGTGTTACAGTTGTCACAAATAAAAAATTTGTCTCCGTTTGGGCATGCCTGGTGTGCGTCGGCATGCCATGCGTCGTTGTAACGTCACTGTAAGTCACTGTGGTCACGTCACATCTGTAACCAAAATGTCACCTCAGTGATTTCACATTGTGACTGAGATGTGAATTTCTTAGAAAACTTTAAAAAATACAAAAATTATTCAAAACATGTTATTTATGTAAAATTATATTTTTCTGGCAATTATGTCACTGCATGTAACGTACGTCATGTCACACATGTGATAAAAAACTCCCACCATATTGTAAGTCACAGTGTGACAGAAATATGAACTTTTAAAATCTTTGGAAATGAAGAGAAGTATTTTAAACAGTATTTTAAACAGTATTTTAAACAGGCCTGAGTTACAGCGGCATAAGGAATGGAAACATATTAGTGGATAGCAAATAGTAAATTCAAGGCTTTCACTGGTCCGTTTTTTGAAAACCACTAATTTTTTAGAAAGAAATTCGTGGTAGGTTTCTGCAACAATTACAAGAAAAACGTTCTTCCCGGTATGCTTCAACGAAATTTATAAAGAATATTTTTCTTCAAATAAAAGTGATGTTCAAAAAACGGACCGAGTGGGAGCCCTGTTAATTCGGACACGAAAAGAGGTGGAGGGGGCATAATAAGGAAAATGCACGGTACAAGTATCAACAAACTAGATTTGCATGCTATATTTTATCAATTTGATATCTAAAACAGTGAAAGTATACTTTTTCCATGATTTCAATTTTATCTATTATTGAAATTTAATATAATAATCCTTCACTGATTGTTTATATTATAAATGTGTTTCTCGGAAAAATGACACGTGCTGGAGCAATTTGGATAACATATTTAGAATTAGGAATATTAAATCTGTACACATTACATATTTAGTTTGCAGGGAGGATTTTTTTTTTCGTCGACCAGTGGTATTTGAAACACTTTTGTGGTTTCAAACTAAAAATGATCTATTACAGTTAAGTCTGCATCTCTTAATGAGCACGTAGAAAAATTGTTCAGAGTGGAGTCATATATGTATTCTTTAATTATAATTTGCATTTAAGTCATATTTTTTTGTGTTAGTTTTAACAATTTTTAAAAAAATCTACTTCTTTCAGACTTTTAAAATAAAATTAGCATTTTCCGAAAAAAAAAAAATATGCATATATGTACAAAATTTATAGAAAACCCAAGTCATAATTAATTATTCGTATTTCAAATTTGTGTTTTAGAGATATGACTTTAAAAAAAGTAATTTTACAAATTGTTTTATTCTACAGAAAATTAATGTGAAAAGAATGACAGTTTGACGAAGACAATTTTTTTATCCTCTATACTCTTTTTTTCATTTATTAAGATGGTATTTTGGATTTATTACGTGTAAAACAAACTTTACTTAAAAAAAAGGCAGGTGTTTCATTCAGATGGAACATTTTAATTACAGACACTTAAAATTATTGCGCATTTATAGTTCCAAATCTCTTGTATACAAAAAGAAAAAAAAATAATAATAAACATCTGCTTGCTATAGATCGTCTGCGTTCGATTTCAGTGAATAATGAATAGGGATAAGAGAACTTTTGAAGCGGGAGTTAGTTAACGCTTTTTTTTTAAGTTAAGTGAAAGATGTCCGCCTCTTTAGGATAAAATACGGATATTATAACAATATTTATGGAGCTATAAATGTATGTCTTATTTAATTTAAATTTTTTATTCCTATTTGGTAGATTATTACATAAGTTAAATAGTTTTGTGTAATATAGAATGAGACTGATCTGGATTTCATGTTGGATTTTCAGAAGCGTCATTTTCTAATTCAATACTGTAAAATGTCTTAATCTGCCATCGCGAGAAAAAAAAAAAAAAGCTGACACAGAGACTGATTCATGCCTACAATCATAGTGGAATGATTGCAAATATTAATTTTTAGTTACTTGAGATTAAAATATGTTGTGAAAGTGATTTGAAATTTTTTCGGCATCTTACAATTTTAAGATTACTAACACTGTATATATCGCCATTATTATTTTGGAGTTAAATATGATATTCGATTATTATGATATTACGAAACTGTTTCAATTTAGAAAATTAACATTACACTGGGAAAATGTCTTTTTACATATTATAGTAGAAAAACTTTTAAAAGATTTTTTTCATTGCTAATAATATTTTAAATTAGTATTTAAAATCCCAAATCTTAATATCAATGTTTTCAAATTTAACATTTGCCAAAATTATAAAATAGGAATTTTTTATAACATGGAAAGATTATGAAGAAATTGTTAAATCTAATAATGCATTTAATTCATCTATTGTAGTTTGTTATTGTTAAATAGTACAATTATAAACACTAATTATTTAGTGTTTTTCAAATTGGTATATTTATTTTTTTAAATTGTATGTAAGCATTTTTTGCTGTTTGTGATTTTAATCAAACATTTAATTGTAGACATTCAGAATCAGTTATTAAATTTTCTTCGATTGTAAACTCATTTTCTACGTTTTCGATACACGTAAATATTGGCATTAAAAAAAGATATTTAAGCATTGAAATAAAGTGTTTTTTATGCGCTTTAGTGTAATTTCAACAAAGTTGGAAAGTGCTTATGTCTTCGGTTTGTCTGGCCGTCTGTCTGCGCTCTAACTCGCATAAATATACCCGGATTGCCCTGAAATTTTTAAATGTTATTGAAGTTCACCATAGCACGATCCCTATTTGTAATGAAATTTGTAGTATGTTTAGTTCATTTACAGGGACAGTGAAAAGTATTTCGTTACATTAGGGCCTATGGGAAAAAATCGTTTCAAATAATTTTTAATGAATTTACTGAAAATTGATATGCATTTATTGAGCGCACTAAAATTTGCATTCTGTAGAATATGCGATCCAAAGAATAGTTATTGTTCATTTACAGGGCTAAAAAAGGAAATCCAATACATAATGATATAGGGGTGGAAGAAATTGTTTGCGGCGTATTAAATTATGTTAATCTATTTCATATATGATGAAATTGATATACGTCGCTAAGGTTTACATACTATAAATATTTATATGTATAATACAAGAGTATATAGCATTTACAGGGACACACAAAATATTTCGGACACTAGGTTGTATCCGATGTACTGTTCATTAGCGATGATTGCTAGAAATGCATTTTTAATTATGATATGCGCTTTTATGATTTTACTATATTTATGCAAAGTATATGGTGTATATAAATGCAATAATTCATATACAGGGCAACGCAAAAGTATTCGTAAGGGTTACTGGGCATGGGCGCAAAAAGTTTAAAGGTGGTTTTTAAATGAGTTTTACGCTGAACTGCATTTAATTTACTAAGAAATGTTCGTAGAATATGGATAAAATGATATACACGGTGTCCGGTCTCAACGGTGTCCAATGGCTAATTCCTAAACCGTTAGTCATAGACATATAGTTCCAATTACAAAAATGTTTTAAATCAGGTAAAGAAACATTTTAAAAGCGATTTGGGTCAATAAAAACATTTCTTAAAAAATTAAGAAATTTAAATTTTCATACGGTCCCCCGGTCCTATAAGTTATATTTAGTAATTTTTTCTTATTACACTGACAAGTAAGACAAAAAAAGTCCCATTCATATAACGCTAAAATTGAGCGAGTTATGAAACTTTAAAAATGCATGACTTATGCCACTTTTCTGCTCTGAAAACAAATGAGTTCGGCTTGGCTTTGAGGGTTCACATATCAAGTGCTTAAAGTATTCGAAAATCTTATTCCATGTGTATCTGAGCTTTGAAAAAAAATCCTACAAGTATTATGATTATGTCTCAAATTGGCTAAAATAACCTTTTATTTTGTCAGGATTTGAGACTGTTTTTCTTATGATTTCTTTTAATAAAAATTATGTTTTTTTTTTAAGTTTATATGTTACTTCAACAATCGTAAGTAAGTTTTTCCAGTTCAAAATTTGTACTCGAACTTTAACCCACTATTAAATATCCGATCGAGATTGCATTTTGCATACTCGCGCAAATCCGATAACAATCTAATATTATTAAGATATCCGGTGGTTACCATTTATATTTATTTTACAGGATAAAACAAAAAAATTCGGATAGATTTCTGCCAAGGAGTTTAAGAAAAGTTTTAGATTAGATAATATAAGACTGCGATTGTTGGGTTTTTTAACTTTTATGTATTTTTTAGCACTGAATCCGAAAATTACCTTAATTTTTAACCATCCTGGCAGGTTATTTCGCAAATCATAAATTTTCAAATTTAAAGAATAACAAAAATCGAATACTATAAAGTAGAGGGGATGGTTGTGTTTTTTTAACTTTTGATAATTGATTTTTACGCACTTTTTAGCACTGAATCTGAAAATGACCTTCATTTTTAACCATCACGTTAGAATGTTTTTTGCAAATCGCAAATGTGTAAGTTAAAATATAGCGAAAATCTCATACTGTAAACTATATGTAAAACATTCTTTATTTTATTTTATTTTATTTTATTTTATTAAAAAAAATATTCGATATTTTTGCTTATCCTGGGATTCTTACAGCTAAACAGCTGAGTGGTCCGATGAGATGGGGGTGGGGGGGGGGGGGGGAAATTCAATTTTAATATTGAACTTCTTAACTTTGAAATTTGCAATTTGCGAAAAATCCTGATATGTTAGTTAAAAATGAAGATCAATTTCGGATTTAGCGGTACAGAATATATAAGAATAAATTATCAAAAGCTAAAAAACATGACATAATATAACTTTTGCAGGCTTGTGCAATCTAATAATATTTTAAAATGCGTATCATTTTGTAAAGAATTGAGGCTGTTAATTTAGAATCATTTTATTTAACAAAAATTCTGTTTTTTTTTTCTTTCTTCTTAAATGTTTATTACAAACTGTATTATTCCATTAATACTCCATTAATATGCCAGAATGCTTAAAAATTTCAAATTTATATTGCAATGTTAATTTTACTCCCAAACGTTTTTTATATCTGACGAAATTATATTTCGACTAAATTTGTGAATGACCCCCAATTTGCAGCAAAAAATATGCTCCAACTTAAACAGCTATTACTCGGTAAATTTTAATCGTAGAATAACGGGACTTTTTTGTATTACTTGTCAGTGTAAAAGGAAAATTTCACTAAATATAACTTATAGGACCGGGGGACCGTATAAAAATTTAAATTTCGTATTTTTTTAAGAAATGTTTTTATCGACCCAAATCGCTTTTAAAATATTTCTTTACCTGATTTAAAACATTTTTGTAATTGGAACTATATGTCTATAACTAACGGTTTAGGAATTAGCCATTGTACACCGTTGAGACCGGACACCCTGTATAGTGTCATGCAAAGAATTGGATACATTGCCGTCTATAAATTATAATTTCTGGAAATGTGATTTCAGCAGTTTTAAGAGTGTTTTTCTTTAAATTAAATTTTAACTAAATAGCGACGTATAACAGAGGTTCTGAGTTAACTACAGGGTTGTACAAAAGTATTCAACTATTTTTCCATATATTAGTATAAATAGCTGAATGAGAATTTCAACTTATTATGTGCTTTCTTGCTACACTAAATTTTCCTATTATATATTATATATATTAATATACAGATCAAATACAGGACTATTCAAAATAATTGGAAAATATATTTGGGTATGGATGGTAACTGCTGAAATCAGTTTTTCAAATGTTTTATGCATTTTCAAAATGTTTACTTAGTTATCATATTTACGTTATTTCCTTAAATTACGATGTCTTGTTAAAGCATTCAGGAAGTGTTGGAAAGTGTTTTATAATCTATACTTAACGCATGATTTTTATAACTTGTTTTTTCTATTTCCCAGATCAGTCTTTTCCTATGAAACATACCAAATCTATTTAGCTTATATTCACAAAATACACTATACACAAAAATAAAGAATTTAAATAAATAGGGCTTATCATGTAGTAATTTAAATAAGAGATGTATTAATATCCGTTAGATTCCATGTTCGTATTTAATAAAGCAATAACAAATCACAACACATTAAAAAACTTACACATTGTTAATATCAAGCTTGAATTTAAGATCAAACTTAGAACTTAATAATAAAAAAAAAGATGTCAGTTGATAAGCATTGTGTATTAAGTAGAAAAATTAAAAATATTTTAGAAAAATAGGACTCCAAACTAGCGATATTTTTCTAAAATATACAATACAATGATAAGATTTTATATTTCAAACAAAACTTTATTTAAAATTCATCACAATGTTTATGACAAGAATCATCACAGTATTAATATTTGAAAAATTTTCTAGAGAGAAATATCCACCTTGCATACAATATTTCAAATGAAAATCAAATGTCGAATTAATTGCTTAAAAGGCGCAAAGGCCAACATAGTGAAAAATATTCCATACCGGTACTCGAGCTCGGGCCATCAGTATAGTGCACTGGCATTCTAACGACTGAACCACATGAAACGATACCCCACCTGGAAAATTTCTCCCTATTACATATTGGCAAGGCTAAAAACGCAGAACAAGATGGGAATATTTATCGTGAGCCACCAACATGGGGCAAACAGGATACTTAATTTAATCCAACGCAGGTTGAAACTATATTAATACTTGGAAAATTTTTCAGAGAGAAACATTCGTTTTGCATACACTTTTTCAAATTAAAATCAAATTTCAAATTAAAATTGCCTTTTAAGCAATTAATTTGAAATTTGTTTAATTTGAAATTTGATTTTCATTTGAAATATTGTATACAAGGCGAATGTTTGTCTCTGGAAAAATTTCCAAGTATTAATATAGTTTCAATCGATGTTGAATTTAATTAAGTTTCGTGTTTACCCAATGCCGGTGGCTCACGATAAATATTCCATCTTGTGCCTTGCCAACATGTAATAGTAAGAAATTGTCCAAACTGGGAATTGTTCCATGTGATTTAGTCGGTAGAATGTCAGTGCGCTATACTGATGGCCCGGGTTCGAGAATCGGCATGGAATTTTTTTCACTATCTTATCCTTAGCTCCTTTTAAGCAAATAATTTGAAATTTGAATTTAATTTGAAATCATCACAGTATTTATGACAAGTTCGTCACAAATGACACATATTTCACAAATTGGTCAAACTGTGAATTCAAAGCATTGTCGCTTTCGTCACATGTTCGTCACAAAATTAATGCCAAAATAGTCACAAATGACACACTTTTCACACATTTGTCCACACCGTGACTTCACAGAGTGGTCACAATGTGACGTCAGAAAAGACCCCTAAAACGGCCATGACGACTTCGCATTGTAGTCACTATGACGTCACATCGACGTCACATCGACGTCACGTAACGTCACATCGACGGTCACAAAATCACAGTGTGACTTAACAACGACGTCGCCGTGACGTCACTATCCCTTACGGGTAAGAAAAACTACACAAGTTAAATCGCAGTAATTAAGATAAGTATTAGAAATTCGAAAAAGAATGAAGTAACAGAAAATTACTTATGTGTGCAAAAAAACAGAAAAATCGTAATAAATGTCCACTGCACGTAGGTAACGCTGCAAAACTACAATGAGGATTGTAAAAAGCAAGAAGAAAGGTACTCTGTGACTGGTTGCACAATTTATCCGCAAACAGACGATTTATGAGGACTGCGCCTACTTACCAATGTAGCCATCTAGACTCGGTGTCCCCTATATTTATTATTTAAAATTTGAATATATACTTTTAAATTTCTGGAACTGACTTCCTTTTTAATAGTTAAAAAACATACTTCATTAACATAAGTTTTTTATGCTGTGACAATAATAATAAATGCATTTGAATAAGTTTGCACCACATAAGTTTTAAAAAAGTCATGAATATCGCCTTTATGTATACATCAGCCATTGTCAGTGAAGTTGATCATAAACTCTCTACAATAAGTATGCGCCTGATCAATGACACCATGAACTGTGGCACTAATTTGTGACCTCAAATTATAAACTATATTTTTATAGATTAGCTAGCTTTCTATTTAACGCTTGAACAAAATTGTGCTGCAGTTTATAGCATTGTTTTATTAACTTATAATACTTTATTAGTGTTAATTAATTTATAGTCGTAATACTTTACGCAGAAAGCATCCAGAATTAAAACGAACTTTTAATAAATTGCATTTATTTATCGCCAATTGTTGCATAACGCCAAAAAATAGATTTTAAATTATGAGATGGAAAAAGAACTGGAATACTATTGAAAAATATATCATTTTATTTGCGGACAAAAAAAAAAAAATAAATAAATAAATAAATAAATAACAATGCCTCACGAATGTTCCTTATGTAAGTAAAACAAACTTACAAATCCCTTATATGCGAAAACAATCAAATTAAACATTTAAAAAAGTCGGCTAACGTATGTATTAAATAACATAATTAGTTTATAAAATAATTTCAAAAAATATATTTTTTATGAATTAGAATGCTTTAAAACTTTAGGAATAGAGGCATGAGAATTTCTTCTCACAGATCATATGCTAACATTTTGCAAAAGTCTGCATTAAAAAGTTGAATTCGAAGCTACAAAAGTATTTAATTGGAAATGAATGGATGATACATATTGTTTATTTATTTACACTAGGGTATTCTTTAAGAATTACGCTTTTTTATGTATGCAGGTATATGTACGGTATGTGCATGGCAGAGCTACCTTTGTAGGAAAAGAATAGTATTAGATTTTTCTTTTTTAATATCATTTCTATTTAAGAACCTGTCGACAAATATGTTGGTGTATAAAAAAAACCCCTTAATCTAAAATTTCATATAATCATTAAATGGGTCCGTGGCTAAAAATTATATTTTTTTATTTGTAGAGATTTTGTTATGAAATTTTTTTCTGAAATATCTTTTAATATAATAAGGATATTTCATGTAACAAAATCTGAAAAACTTTAAATATTTTCTTTTAATATAAATTGTAAAATTGTAAGCATATTTAATTGTTGATATAACTCTGGAATTACTTATTCGATTTACAAAATTTTTACATTTTTGTGTACAGAAAATTGGTCATTTTAATTTGTCTTCAGGATTTCTTAAAATATTGATTAAGAAATTTAAAAAAAAAGTAAAAACAACAAAACAAGTTTTTTATGAGTGCGTAATTAGCATATTTTCACAATTATCACTCAAAGTTAAAAATCCTGAAGACAATTTGTTGGACATACAACATAAAATCTCTGTTAAAAATTTCATACATATATCTTGCAAGGAACTTTAGATATATTCTTTTAAAGTTGACAAATCGTGAAAAAGTTCATTCTGAGATAAATGGAGCTAAAGTTCTCGTCAGGCGGGCACATGATGCATCGCTTCTCAAGGCAAAAGGTGTTATATCTCTGGATCTAATGACGACAAAAGCATGCGGTTTGCGGTATTTAACGCTAAAAACTGAGTATTTTTTTAAGCGAACAAAAAAAAAAAAAAAAAAAAAAAAAAAAAAAAAATGCATTTTTTGAGAATTTTTAGCCTCGGACCCCTTTAAAAAATTATAAAGAGTATAACGTAATAATGCTAATAAATATCTGTTCACTGTGGTCCCGGGTTCCATTCCTGGCTCTGGCTAATTTTTCATTCCTGTTGGGTTTCTTGTATTTATTGTATGTATGTCTGTATAATATTTATACATACCTTTGACTGTTGAATGCAGGCGTTATTTATTTGTGTATGTGTGTTTTAATATAGTATGCGTGTTTTATTATATTTATCGTAGATCGATGTAATAGTAAAAATCTATTCATCGTTGTCCGGTCATCCAAGGCTTTCGTATAGATGGCTGGTGACTTCTCCAACATGGTTTGTTAGTGAGAAATTGCAGAACCAGGTATCTGACATAGTAGCTCAGTGGTTTGAGCAGCAGTCTTGTATACCTGTGGTCCCGGTTCGATGCCTAGCTCTGGCTAATTTCTCACTTCAGTTGTATTTATTGTATTTATTGTATGTATTCCTGTATAATATTTATATATACATTTAACTGTTGAATGCATTCGTTATTTATGTGTGTATGTGTGTTTTAATATATATTGTAGTATGTGTGTTTTATTATATTTATCGTAGATCGATGGAATAGTAAAATCTATTCATCGTTGTCCAGTTATCCAAGGCTGTCGTATAGGTGGCTGGTGACATGCCCAACGTGATTTATTAGTGAGAAATTGGAGACCCAGTAATCGGCCGGAGTAGCTCAATGGTTAGAGCAGAAGTCTTGTATACTGTGGTCCCGGGTGCGATTCTGGCTCTGCTAATTTCTCACTCCAGTTGGGTTTATTGTATTTATTGCATGTCTGTATAATAATGCTAATTTGTAAGTAAGAGAATACTCAAAAGGAAATAATATAATTCAAATAATTACTATCCCTACACCACAGCTAGTCCATATAGCATCTCATTCATGTCACGCATGGTCACAAGTGTTACAGTCATTACGGTGAAACAAAAAATACGAAATTCCACATGTCTCATTATGAGTCTCAAATAATCACTATATGTGACTCCACTGAGAAATCAATGTGACTGCTGCTTTGTCACGAGTCACCAGGTGACTTTGCAATATAGTTACATTGTGACTCTCTCGTGACTGTCATTTTTAGACTCAATTCCAAAGTCATCATGAACGTTGCATTAGGATAAATCACCAAATAATATCACATTATAGTCACATGGCGATTTTTCACAAAAGGGAACAATGGTGACTTCACAGTAGTCCCTCTGTTACCTGAAAGTGATCTTTTGACTTTAATGTGACATTATTTGATAACTTATCACAATGCAGCGTTCACGATTACTTTGAAATTGAGTCTACTGATGACAGTCACATGAGAGTAACAATGTAACTACATTGTAAAGTCACATGGTGACTCGTCACAAAGCAGCAGTCACAGTGACGACTCAGTTGAGTGATATATAGTGATCATTTGAAACTTATAATGAGATGTAAGGAATTTCCTATTTTTTTGCTTCACCGTAGTGACTGTGACATTTGTGACCATGTGTGACCTGAATGAGATGTTAAATGGGCTAACTGTGCTGTAAAGATAGTAATTATTCGAATTATATTTTTTCCTTTTGAGTATTCGCGTACTTGAAAATTAGCATTTTGTGATTGATCCTTAATTCTGGACACCAGTGTATATAAAGGTATGTATATGCATTCTTATTTCTATGATTCTGTTTAAATGCTCTCTTAAAAAGTGCTTGTATGTAAATATCAATTCTCAGAAACCTATACATTGTAATATTCAAGTCTTGCAGTAATGATCTTTAAACCTTTGAGGGAACAATATATTTCGAAAAAGATGCAATATATATTGATTACAAATTCTTGTCAAGTATTTACGGCACATAAAATATGCAAGAACTTTTACAAATTTCGGGAATTATTGGAAAAACAATTTCCCCCTTAATCTTCCACTAGAAAAGTATGAAAAAAATATATTTCTTTTCTAAGAGAAATATACTTTTTTTTTGTATGTTAACTGTATACATAAATGAAAATGTTACATCTGTTAATAAATGAATACATAAATAAATAAATAAAATAACGAACTTCAAAAATTTGTCTGTTATGTATATATACTTTATAAATTCAAGTACGGAAAATATTTTTGCTCAGATCTAACATCAAAATAAGATGTTGCCGAAGCATATACGCTTGTAATTTGAATCAGCATGGAAAATCTGTATGTGTAATTAGAAGTTATGCTTGAAAAAATATTCACTTTTTTTTTTTTTATAAACATATAAAATATTTATTTAATAAGTTTTTCCTGTCTTACATTTAATGCTTAGGTTACATTATTTTTCAATGCTAGAAATAAAAGTTTCAGATAAAGGAATGGAAAATAAAATACATAGAATACATATAAACAGCCTACGTTGAACTTTATTGTAATTCGGGTATAATACGGTATACTAAAATATAAAATTGTGTTGTATAAAAGAAAACAAACAATTCCGAAAGTGTTCGACAGTATTTTAAACTTATGACTTATTCACAATTCTTCCAATTCTTTCATTTTAAATCAATCTTAGTATTTTTTAAGTTGATCAGTGACTTTTCATGAGATCATTCCTAATATCTATCAGCTATCAGAGTTCAGCCGAGACGTGTACTTTGTTCTATAAATTAATTAATTAACAGCTTTAGTAAATTAACTGTGGGCGATTATTTGTATGGAAAATATAATTTAAAAATCGTATTCTTTCTTCTTTGACCAGCTTTTAATAAATTCTGAAAAGGAGCATATTAACCCGTAAAACTGTGGAGCAAATCTTTGTATTAAAACATGACATTAATATTTACGTCTATTAATTAATTCTACACTGAATTTTTGCTTAGGGATACATCTATATATACAAATTGTACAAGACATGGAATCTTTCAATACCGCCACTGTATTTTGACTTCATATTTAGAATTTACACTAAATATTACATTTGAATACCAATCGGGACTAACTCGAAGCATCTTAGTATTTATGCAGGGCTACTCTTTGGCATTTTTAATGTTAAGGGGGCACAGAGCTCTCGCTTCGAGTCCATATAAAAACAAAAGTATTCAATATAACTAATTTAAACGTTCTGTTATTTTAAAGATATGTTTGTAGTCATATAAAATTATAAAATGAAGTACTTTAATGTAATTAAAAATATATATATTGCAAAATTTATATAACACACACACAAAAAAAAAAAAAAAACATAGGTGTCATATCACCATCCAGGATATATCTTAACGTTGAATTGACATAAGAACCTAACTTTTGCTTTAAAACGATCAGGAAACTTTACTCTATAGAATGAATTAAGGGTATAACTACCACTCAACGAAAACTTTATTGAAAAAACTCTAAATTGAAAATTTAAAAACACTAAAAAATACATTTTTTCATTAAAAATACTCAAAATATTAAACTATCTTAAGTATAGTAATTCATTCTATAGCTAATGATGTTCTATGCATGCAAAAAAAATTAAGCCATTCCATGAAATAGTTTATTTTTTAAACTTACGGATAGTTGTCAAAAATCAAATTTTGAGAAAAGGGGACTTAAAGTTGAAATTAAATGGTTGCGGCTTTCAACATGATTGTTATATAGATGATGCTTATAACTCCGTTAAAAATGCAAAAATTTTTATGCGGTTTTTTACACTGTGTTATGAATTAATTGAATACTCAAAATAGCTACTAAAATAAAAATTGATTTTTGAAAGTTTCCAAGCGCTGAGTCCCCTTAAATTTGCTTTAATCGTTGCCAAGCGATTGAAATGAGTGATTTTTTTAAAACTTGTGCTAAAAATTGTGACATCAAGAGTTTCGTTGTTGCTAATCGCTGCTTCTCCAATAATCATAATTTTAAATTTTCCGAAGCCTCAATTGTACAGAAATGCTCATCAATTTACGATCTTGATTTTTCGGAAGCCTACCACATATGGAAAGATTCAAACAGCTTAGTAAACGATTTGTCTAGCACGCCCAATTTTTCAAAGTTACGGTTTAATTTTTTTTTAATTCGTCCTCTTCCCCCCCCCCCTTTTTTCTCTGCTTTGTTGGACCTCTCCGTTAGCATCTGGGCGGTTTTTGATTGGTCTCCCTCTGTGCGCGTGAGACCGACTCCTTGGCTGTTTGTCAACAGTGATTTTCATTTCGCTGTTGACGGTCGGGATGTGAGGTGCAACTCTCTGGCTCTGGCTCCCTTTCTTTTATTCCACATTTTTATTTTATTTTTACCTTTAATTTATAAGCGCTAATGATGAGGCCTTAGAGGCTTCGCAATAGCTATAAGCTTTTTAAAATTACTTACATTTGTGTTTTGTAAACGTTGTTTTTCTCTTTTTAATAAATTGCAGTTCACTGAGCCATGCAATTAGTGTTTCGCTTCAAAACCTGCATTCATCATTCATTGCAACTATTTTTTGCAATTATACGAAATGGATTTAAAGGGTAATTATCTAAACCTCAATAATTTCTAAACTGCTTGACATAATTATTTCGTATTTCGCATCCGATTATCAATATATATACAGGGTGATTCATAACTTATCGTAAATATTTCGTGGGGAGGTAGGGAATACGTTAGGGAACCGATTTTACATAGGAAAGTATGTCCGCTAATGTACAGTCGTGGAAAAAAAAAAGTAAACACCCCTACTAACTCCTCAACAAATTATCGTAGAAGAAAGTTACTGGTACCAAACGATTGGAAATAAAGTCTACTTTTAAATGATGTATATAAATTTTTTAGGGGGCCATCTACATATTAAAACGAGCCATAACTTTGTTTTTTTTTCAATACCAGTAAACATTTCTGACAACATAAATGAACTCTACACCCTTCAATTACTCTAAAATCAAATTTTTATGCAATTCGTATCATAAGTTACCAAGAAATTACTTATTTTAAAACGAGCGTATTTTAAGGGCTGTATCCCAATTGAAGTTCGGTACTCGATTGTAAACCGAGAGATCCCCCTTCTGGACCAAGGCACTTACGCAGTCAATGAAGCGTGCTAGATTACAGGACAGCAGAATAAATTTCAAAATATCTAGTCACTTCTATCATAGACGGCCCCTTAAGCTTTCACTTTGAGTTTTTTAAGCATAATTTGAAAACTACTTGAAAGAAAAGTGTGAATGTTTTTTATATCCATAAAGCAGGTCTTGATAAATCTAAATCCATCAAAAAAATTGTAGGTTGCAATTCATAATTTTTTCGAATATTAATTTCATAATTCATATCGTAAAATTATAAAAATTGCAAATTGAAGGTATTTATGTTTGGGTATAGTAGTATTATTGCTACACAAAAAATTACAACATTAGGAGCATGATTTTAGGAGATATAAATAAAAATATGAAAATGTAATTTAACATTAGAAACACTAAATTTTAAATGTTTATAATTCAAAATCTTATCGTTGAAATGACTTGAAATTTGGTGTCTGGTCATAGTTTGAACCGAAGATTTGAAGTATCTCGTTAAAATTGAGTATTGCCATTGAAAAAAATGAAGTTTGGGTTCGTTTTAATAAGTAGATGCCCCCCTAAGTAAATTTTTTATACATCATTTAAAAGTAGACTTTATTTCCAATAGTTCGGTATCAGTCACTTTCGTCTACGATACATTGTTGAGGAGTTAGTATGTGGTGTTTATTTTTTTTTCCACGACTCTACGCATGCGTATGTAGAGGACGTTGTGTATGTTTAACCTTCCATTGGGTCCCAATCATTGTTTTGACTTACCTAAAACTAGTATTGTTTCATGTCCTATTTCCACTTCTCATTTGGACTTACACGAAGTCTTTTACATCTTTAAAAACTCCAAAATTCTCGTTAATGACTGTTCAGTGAACACATTTTCAACTAAAATCACTTTAAGAGTTATTTATTGCTATAACTGTTACTTAAGAGAAACCTTATTGATGCTAATCTAAAATCATTTATCAATAATAACTAATAGATCATTTTCTGTGCAGACACAAATATCTACTTAATATAAACAATCTAACAGTTTCATTATTATTGTGAAATATCTCCTTTAGCAATTAGGAATTTTCAAACTATGAATCATCTGAAATGGTGTTATAAACATTACCTCTCATTTTCTTAGAGAAATAACTTTGTTTATCCTATCAAGATATTCTTCTATTTAGACATTTTTCTCAGTTGTTTAAAAATAATTACTGTGATTTGTATGTGTTAGTCAAGGACACTTCCTGGTTTCAGTGATTCTACTTTTGAAGAAAGAGTTGAAGTGCAGCCTTCAGATTAAACGCACGCAGCATTTAACTCTCTAGCTGCGATATTTTTTTAATAACGCAAACGGGCTGCCTGGCTCTTGTTAAAATTAACAAACCGCATGTCTGTATCTGGACGATGTCAATCTACATTTGTTTCAATATAGTGTTATTTACATCTCGTGTCATTTTACTAGTTCCATAAACACCACACAGTTCATCGAACAATGACCACTATTCAACACCTTCATTATCTGACGCTTAGAAACTTCTTGTTTAATTTTGTTCTTTCCGGTTCGTTTAATCTTTATTTAGATGACGGTTTAGTTGGACATACTTTCCTATGTGGAATCGGTTTCCTGACGTATTCTCTACCTACCCATGACATTTGAACGATAAGTTTTGAATCACACAGTATATATTAATATATATATACTAGGGGACTCTGTCCCCTGCAAGCTACGCTCGCCAACCCCCGTTCAGACACCGCAGAATCTAAAAACACGCTAATCTGATCGGTTTAAAAAATATTATAGAAGATTGAATTATACTGAAAAGATCTGTGCAGATCTCCCTGTAAACGGGTTTCCATTCAATTCCCTTTGATTGCAAAAATTTAAGGCCGAATCAGTTGCTGTTAAGACATCCAATGGTTGTTTTCGTGTTTGATTAAAGATGATCAGTTAAACGTTTGAAAAGAAGCTAAAAATAAAAGGAATTAAGTGTACAGAGTCTTTGTCTCCAGGTATTTTAAAACAATTTCTATAACAATAGCCTAAGTCATGTGACTATCATCAAGAGTTCTATCAACAAGAGTTGCGAACCACTTCGCTTTTTATATTCCTGGTGCCATTTTGGTACTTTAATATTAGCCAGCTACAGGTGATAAGTCGCCAAATATTATTCTATCGCCATCATTTCATCTATATTATAATAGTCCAAGTCATGTAACAGCCATAAATATGTACGCTCTGATCCTTTCAATTTCCATATGAAAGTTTAGCCCAGATATCATATACGGCCCCATATTGGCGCGATTTTTTCCAACGCTACTTTGGGGAAAAAATCAACAGCATAAACAACAACATCCGGCTTATCAAATCAAGCAAAATAACGATACTATGGCGCCAGTTAAGTACCCGTTGCGTATATGACATTGGCGTCAGAAAAAAATAGCGCCAATATGGGACCGTATGCCGAAAGTTTTCCATTTCGATAAAAAAAAAAATCAATTTTTTTTTCGAATAATACTACATAAAAGCATTGTCGCAAAGAATTCTTGGTACTGTTACGCTAGCCGAGTGCAAATCTCGCCAATAACTATTTTTCAACCTGCCAGTTAGCATTTTTTTTTTTCGATTGCTAAATTATAACATTGCTTTAATGTTGGAATTAAATGTCATTGTTTGTTACATCATTTAATATCTGGACAGATGCCATATACGCACCTCATGTTTGGCGTGATTTTTTTTAAAGAAAATTTGGCGAAATCCTCGTTTTCGAATACCAGTTACATATGTATTTTTGGTACTACTTAGTTATCCCGTTGACAAAAAATCTATCACCAAACTATAAGATTAAATGCCAATGATGGTCGATAAATGTCACATTCACTTGACTTTAAGCAAGTTACACGTCTTTACGTCATCAAGTGATTTATATTTCGACGTTTTATTTGTATATTTATTAATGCTATACTATTTTCTTTGTTCTTTCGTTATTTAAAATAAAAATTATGTCAATTTGTATAATTTGGCGAGTGGTTTGGCGATTTATATAATTTGGCGAAATGGGTCGATGGAATAACTAAGTAGTACCGTATTTTTTAATTATTTTCTATTATTTTTTATTTTTGAAGGAAAATAACCAAAAAAATAATTAACTATAAAACAAAACAATTTATGTAATTTAAAATTAGATAATAAAGTAAATAAACACTTATTATTAAATAAACAACAATAGCCGGGTTACCATGTCAACCAAAATAATGCCATTTTGGCGCCTATTAGGTACCCCGGTGCGTATATGACATCTGTGCCTAATATTTTTCTTTTCATTTCGTTTAAAAAAAAATAAAGAAGTGAAAGCCATTTATTTTAAATGTTTATGTTTGTATTAAATAAAATGAAAATGAAATACAAATTGCATTATGAATAAAAGTAACATGATACATTTCTTACCATACATTTAAGTGAGGCCAAACTTCTCGCAAAATTAGTTTAAAATAGTAACCTTTTCTAAAATCTGAAAAAAAAAAATCTGTTTGATTAAAATTTGAGTTGCCATCATGAGAAAAATGTATATAAAATTAGAAAAAAATTAATATTTCGAAAACTACTTCTAATTTAAAAATTCTAAAACCAGTTTTGAAATCTTCGGATCAATATTATTTTTGGTGTTAACTTCATCGCAAGGTATTCCTTTTTTTAGGAGAAATCACCGTGAAACATAATCAGTTGTTTAATCAGTCGATTCAAGGAATCGTTACATTTCAGGCGTTTCATATATTCGTTTCATAAATTCGTTTCATTAGGATTTTATATATATAGGGTAGATATATATATGATGTAAAAATTATAGGCTAATATTGAATTTTTTAAATTTTGTAAAATTTATATATGTAGACTATATTTTAAGCACTATCTTTCAAATGTAGCGTTAATGAGTTATAATTAATCGATGGGTACCAGCCAGATATCTATGATATAATTTGCGGCATAGCAAGTGTTTCGCTCTAGAAAAAAAAAATTGATAGAAGATTATTATCACAAAATGGACGTGCAAGAACAAATTTTAAAACTTAATGAAAAATATAACTGCGAAAATTTAATTATATGAAAATGATGAAGTTGAGAATTATTTTGTAATTTGGAGAAAATTAAGTTAAAATGACGCTTTTCAAATCACTAAAGGCTAAAATTGGGAAAGAAAATTTATTCGGAAGATCATTCTCAATAAGATGATAGGATTCCTAAAGTCTATGAAAAATTAATAATGCATGCCATAAACGTTGTTTTCCTATATAGTCCCCAATAGAAAATTAACAGAAATGTTTATTCACAATTCAAAGATTTCCAGCAGAACACAGAACTAACAGCATTTGATTAAATTATTTTCAAAAATTTATTTTGTTTTAAAATTTTTAGTTCATTAAACATTTAATTCTTATATGATGTTTATCATTATATTTATTATCCTACATATAAGAAAGATCATATATGTTTGGCATTTTATCAAAAGTGTAATTCTAGTAATTTATGAGAAGAATGTAATGTGCTTAAGTTATTTAGAATTTTAAAAATATATTAAATAATTGAGAAAGTATGATTATATCATATTTCATGTCGTCTTTAAAATTTAGCAATATAATTTTTTTAACGGATCATTTGATCATTAGAAAATTCGACCAGTGTTCCTGTGAGCTGTAATTAACGAGAGTCTCCTTATAAATAACAAGTCTGTAATTGCACGTCAAACGTGGCAAATGTATTCAACTGTAAAAGATCGTACTACAACTAGTTTTATAAATATTCAAATCTTGATGCTAAAGCTGTTGCACACTTATGAAAAAGTACATTAATACAAAATTTATTACGATGATATATATTCAATTCAGTAATATCTAAATAATAGGACTCCATCTTAAATAGGCCGTAACCACCAGGGCAACCTGTAATCATTACCTACCAGGAGATATCATTGAATTAATTACGTATGATATGTTTTAATAGAATGAAGAAATTTTTATTGATATATTTTTAAGATTTGATTAGATTTTCGCAAAATTTAAAATGACTCGACAAAATATTGCAAAGATTATATGTCAAATTTTGATGTTAAATTTAAAGCCATTCGGTTTGGTAGATTTTTCTCTGTTATGTCGGACAAACGGACAGAGAGGCAGACGGATTGACCAGGCAACGACTATTAGTGTGGCGTATTTATATAATTACGGACCCATCTATAAAACATGTGACATTTAATAATATGCATTAATATATATATATATTATGTACTGTAAATTGTAAACATTTTTAATGCCACGTTATAACTCCATAAAGTTCTGCTTTACTTTGGTATTAAGTTAATATAATAAAATGTTCTTTTTAATGTAAAGTAATGTAGATAGTATTTTTAAAGGCTGGACTTTTATACTTATCTTATCTCTCGAAAAATTGAAGTTTCAAGTTTCTTTTCCAAATATCTTTTTAATGGCACATCCGGTAGATTTTCAAAAAGCCAAGACTCATTATTTCTCTCAAAATACCGGTCACTAGCCACTTTCAGCTTATTTTTCTTTAAAAGTTGTTCAGAAGATGAAAGTAAGATAATAAATGACTCTTTAAAAATAAATAAATAAATAAATATCGGAAAATACAACGGTAATTTTAGTTAATTAAACATTTAACTTTATACATTTCATTTCATATAAGTAGTTTAAGTCAAAAGTTTTATCAAAATTTAATTTTAAAAAGAAATCTCGAATCTGACCAGTTTTGATTTAAATTATTATTTTTTTCACAGTTATGTTGTCAGGATTTTACTGAAGAAAATGTATTTATGATTTAGACAAAATGATTCTGATGTATTTTATGCATACATTTAAAGAAATTTGGAAATTGTTCGTCAAGCGTTGCAAATGTCGTTTAATAACGAGTTATATAATTATTCAGATCTTGGTGATATAGCTGTTGCACTGTTATGCAAAAAAGCATGAATACAAAATTTATTAAGATGATATATATATTATATTCCGTAATACGTGAATAAAGGGACTCCATCTTAAATAGGACGTAATCACCATTGCATCCTAAACTCATTACAAGTCATGGGATAATATTGAATTACTGACGCATGATAGGATTAAATAGAATGAAGAAAACTTTTATTACAATATTTTAAAGTTTTGGTCCGATATTCTAAAACTCAAACGACTGGACAAAATTCTGCGATTATACATATTAAATTTCAAACTATTGCATCCCGTTATTTTTGTTCTGTTATATGCGGACAGTCGGACGTGCCTATCAACAACTATTGGTGCTACGTATTTATATAATTGCAAACCCACCTAAAAAGTTTAGGAGCGATATTTAAGGGGTTTTTTTTTATTTTATTTTTTTATTTTTTATTTTATTTTATTTTATTTATTTATTTTTTTTTTAGATTTAAGTATTAATTATAGGTGTAAAATTTATTCTACTGCATTTTCCGATTATTTAGACTGATTTTCATAAAATTTTATGTTCTTAATTTGGTAAATTAAAAGACTAACATAAACAAAATTAAAACTCTAAATAATAATAATAATAATAATAATCTGTATTAAATATATCTTACATGTAGAATATATTTTACGCATTTCATAAATCTGCGATAACCGATATTAAATTTCAATGAATAAAATTATTTGCAGGATTGAAGTAAATAATAAAAAATATTCACATTTTTCCTTAATACTGTTAATAAAAATTGTTAGTGCATTTAAACTTTTTTTTTTCAGCGCAATTCTTTTTAAATATATTGTAATTTTTCACATCCAACGAAAACATATTTAGTTAATTATTATAATAATAATTGAGGAAATATGTAGGAACATATATCTTTCTCACAGACAACGTATAACTTTTACATAATGTATGATAGATTTTTATCACATCTAATTTTGAAGACACCTGTAAGCATGATAATACTTATGAATGAATGCTGCAACACTGATCAGGATGAATTTTGTTTAAACGTTATTACTATTTACAGCTATTCTATTATAACAGGACACAATTCAATTTTTAAAAAGTAATATATATATATATATATATAATTTCATATATTTTTGGGATAAAAAAATTGCAAAAAAACTTTTGGTGATAAAATTATACGAATTCTGCAACATATGTGGTTAAAAATATTATTTGCATTATCCTTTATATCTTTAGAAATATATTATATGAAAAATAGACTTTCTTGAACTAGATAATAAACGTAATTTGTAGAATAACGGAAAACTTTTCTTTCAGATAATACCTTGAATCAACTACATATTTCGATGAAGCATAAAATGAATTTAGAAATCCAGTAGCAGTTAACCAAAAAGTTTGCCTATAACTTAGTGAAATGAAGATAAAAGCTAAACTAGAAGCGCTAGTATAATAAAAGCTCAAAAGCTGCTAAATGAGAAATATTTTAAATTTATGGTATGTATTTTTTTCTAGGATTTATATTTCTAATAAATAAGAACAATAAAAATAATTTTATACAGAGTGTATAAACAATAATGTATTTCATTGTAATGGAGATTTGCAAAAATTATAGAAGTATATTTAAAAAAAAAAAAAAAAAAAAAAAAAAAAAAAAAAAACAGACTCTATATGAAAACAATAAAAATCTTTGTTTTCTTTAATGAAAAATAATTATAAATAAACTGCTTCTCATAATCGATACAAATAAAGGAGAATATAGTATTTAAATTAACATTCAGAATGTATAATCTGTTCATTGAATTCTATAGTCGATAACTATATTTAATAAATAACTTTTATTTATATATTTGTGGAAAAATAATCTGTTGTTTAAAAAAAGGGGTCGTGGTAATTTTATAACATTTAATCTATAAAGCACATAAAAATAACTTGATATAGAACGATTTTTGAAAGTTTAAAACTATTCGGAAACATTTCAGAAAAATCATTGATATCAAAAGAGGCGTGGTAGTTATAGCAGCTTATTTAAACCTTATAAATATATTTTTTTCTGAGGTTTCTAAGGATAAAGTAGTGTTTTAGGAATCATGGGTAACTTGTAGATATATAAATAAAAGAAAAGAATATATAAATAAAAGAAGATATATAAATAAAAGTAGAGAAAATATATATATATATATATATATATATATATTTTTTTTTTTTCGCAGTGGATGCTGTCATAGCATAGTCGCTCAAAATAAAAGCTCTATAACTGATTCAATTTCTTGATTCCTCCATTTCTCCTAAAGATATCAATATAAATAGTTTCTTAAAAGTTTTGATGTAAATTCAGAATACAGGATTTACTCTACCTGAATGTTACATATTAGTTAGTCTTTAATGTTTTCTACCAAGTTAAATTTGTTCGAATCTGTACAAAAAAAAGACAAAATAAACAATTAAAATTTTTTCAAACGTTACATAAAAAAGGCTTATAGAAAATCTACCCTATATATATAAAATACTAATGAAACGAATTTATGAAACGCCTTAATGAAACGATTATATGAAACGACTGTATGAAACTACTTTATGAAACAATTTTATAAAATGACTGATTAACAACTGATTATGTTTCACTCCAATTTCTCATAAAATATAGAGTATTATGCGATGAAATTAACACCAAAAATCTGCATTGATACGCGAATCTGTATAAAAAAAGACAAAGTAAACGATTAAAAATTTCTCAAACGTTACATAAAAAAGCTTATAGAAAATCTACCCTATATATATAAAATCCTAATGAAACGAATTTATGAAACGTCTTTATGAAACGATTTTATGAAACGACTGTCTGAAACGTATTTATTTTTAAGAAACAATTTTATAAAATGACTGATTAAACAACTGATTATGTTTCACTGCGATTTATCCTAAAATATAGAATATTATGCGATGAAATTAACACCAGAATTCTGTATTCATACGCAGATCTAATAACTGGTATTAGAATTTTAAAATTCGAATTAGTTTTCGAAATATTATTTTTTCCCTAATTTTAAATACATTTATGATGGTAACTGGAATTTTAATCATAACATTTTTTTCATATTTTAGAAAAGGTTATTATTTTAAACTAATTTGGCGACCAGTTTGGTCTCCCTTACATGTATTACGTTACTTTTATTCATAATTCAATTGAACAATCTTTCGCCAAATCGGAATATTCTGATAGAGAAATCAGGAACTCGGTATTTTTATGTTAGCGCGACGCAGGTGATAAATCGCCAAATATTTCCCACGCCGAATTTTTCTTGTTTTTTTTTTTCATTATTATTTTATTTAATTCAAAACTTCCATTTAAAACCGAAACATTTAAAATTAATAGCTTTCACTCCTTCCTTTTTTTTTTAAAGACTGTGCCGTGTCCTAAGAAGGCGGTAGCGATGGTCGAGGGTGTTAATCTTCGAAGGCTTAGCAAATTATATTCTCTTAGATTATGATAACATAAAATTTATTTTATAACACAGTAAAAAATATTCTGGAGTAATGATAAGTTGCTATGTACACAACAATGTAAACTTTGTTGAACAAAGTTTATGTAACAGAAATAGTGTCTATGAGAAGGTGGCAGCTAGTCTATTTAGTCCACAGGCATTGCATCACTTGAACGGAAAGCGCTGGTCTTGTCTCCGAGATAAAGACCTCCTTTTCCCGCGACGGCACCCTGGTGCCCTGTCGCCGCTGATTCGGGTATCCTTCCCCGGTATGGAGGGATTGTAAAGTCCGGCCCTTTCGGCCTTCAAAATCTTCCACTCCAAAAGTCGCTCTTCCAACTCCAGCCAAAATCTAATCTCTCCTCCGCATCCTCTCGTATATATCTCTCAATTATCTTCCTAACAATAGTGAGTTTCTCAGCCACTAACTGTCCGTTCTTTTTAAGAACCTCCCAGGGATCTTTACTGTTGTCTCCTAAGTGGACACCTTAAGAAGCTCCTCTTTTGCACGTGGGTCCTGCGATCATATGCTCTCGTGAGAACGTATGTGAGTTCTCTTCCCACGCTCAAAGATCAAAAAAGTGCCGGCTGCTCTTTAGCATTAGCAAACTGTCACCGATTGTCAAATGTGCAAGAGCGATGGTGACTGAGTAGTATCTTTCAGCTCGCCGTGCGTCTTACTGGACTTTAACATATTTTTACTCTGTTTTAGAAAAGCATTAGTTCTTTCTATATGGCGAATCTGATATAGTTCAGATCTTTTCAACCCCCCCCCCTCCTTTTAAAAGAATATTTTGGCCGCAGGACGAAATATTCTGGAAAAGAGAAAGGTGACTCAAAATTTATATGAATGGCTCACAGGCAAAAAAAAAAGAAAAAAAGAAAAAACTTTATTTGCCTGCCTGCCCCTCCACAAAAAA
This sequence comes from Maratus speciosus, assembly GCA_963932465.1. Classification (NCBI taxonomy): domain Eukaryota; kingdom Metazoa; phylum Arthropoda; class Arachnida; order Araneae; family Salticidae; genus Maratus; species Maratus speciosus. The sequence continues at coordinate 187,608,861 of OZ010800.1, forward strand.
AGGTATTCATTATACACCCTGTGCAATATTTTACCCTTTATTCTATTTCGAAACACTTCACATTATATTATTTTTTCAAACATTAAAAGGAATGATAGCATACTATATACAGTTTTCTTTTCTTTTTTTTTTCAAGATTACTCTGCCCTACTCAAAAAATCTATTTGAACAATATCTTTCCGTGGCCTTTGTACTCTGGCATATTGGTCAGGTTGCAAAGTGTGTGCCCTTTTGAGCGGTTTACGAGTCATTTTGTTTTTGCTATTCCTAGATGAAAGCGCACCGCTATCCGTTTCTATTAAACTCTTCTTATCAGTGCAGCTCTGTAATTTTTTTATGGCAACTATTCTCGTGGTCCCATCTTTTCTCGTATTCTTTCGTTTATTTGTCGAATGCCTCTCTGAATTTTGCCGATCCTCTTGCCTTGCACTGATTTCTTTTTGATTAATTTCCTTGTTTTTATCTAACCCTTTCCTGTTTTCTGTTTCCCTTTTAGATTTTGACAATGTATTTATCTCCGTTATTTTAACTACCGTTGGCTTTCTCGGATTTTTGTTTATTTTTACCCTGATTTTGGCTTCTAAATCTATGTTCGTGCTTTTTTGTCCCGTTTTCCTGTTGCCAATTCCTTTCCATTTTCGCCTTTTCAATCTATTCATGGAATTATGAGTGTTAAACTTTTCTCCTTGACCAGCAATTTTCCAGACCTTTAATCCCTTATTACTTTTCATGTTCGTATTAATTGTTCTAGCACGTTTCGCTTTATTTGCTTTCGCCTGTTTTTTTATTTTTGGGGATCTCTATAAGTTCGTCCACCCTTGCTATTTTTTCTTTCCCTTTCGTAATGTCTTCCCAACTATCAGTTTCATTTTGTTGACCGTTTGTTCCTAAATCTAGTATTTGTTTCCCGGGTTTAAAATCCTTTTCCGTAACGCCCGTTTGTTTTTCCAAATCCCTATCGCCTCGAAAGTTTTCTGACCTGGAAATCGATTCCTCACGCGACTTGACTATGTTTTGTGCATTTTTACAATCCGTCTTACTTCTTTTCCTTAAGCTATCAGTTTCATTTTCAAACGGTATTTTGTCATTCTCATTCGACTCCTGTGCGAGCAGTTGTAAAGAAATTGGTTCCTCCTTTTCGCTCACGTTCAACTCATCGACTGCCGTGACGTTTTCCGGACTAATCTCTTGTGATTGACTCACCCCTTGAATGCACCGTTGAAAGTTTCGAATGCTATTGGTTTTATTTCCTCTGGCCAGCTGTTTAGTTTTTTTACGCTCATACGAATTGATTAATTCTTGTGTTCTGTTTCCAAGGATATAGTAATCCAAATCTGACTCGTTGTCTGTGATAAGTGCTTTAGTTGTTGTCACCGTTTTATCCGCTAATTCTAACTTTTTTTCCGCAACCGGAAGCTGTTGAAGTTCCCTGTCCAGAGGTTGTCTTAACCACTTAATTTCTCCGTTTAATTGCCCTTTATTAATGAATCTTCTTGGACATAAATCGTCCATAGTTCCGGTATCACGTAACATTGTAATTTCTACTCCATTTATCTTTCCCTTACTTAAATATGGTTCGAAACCTTTATCTAATTTCGTACTATACCTAACATGATGTACCGTGCTTATTTCTTTTTCCGATCTTTTTAAATCTGGACAGTCTCGTATCCTATGTTTTGGACTTCCGCATTGAAAGCAAGTGCTTTGTTTTGTTTTTTCGAAAACTTTTTGCCTCTGTTATACTTGGCTTGATGCCCTTATCTTAATGTTTACTTTACAAATTACAACAATTTTATTATCTCACAATTTTAGATCCCGAATTTAAAACATTTAAATTCTACAAAAAAAAAAATTTGAGAGCCATTCAAAAAAATAATGAGCCTACCTGCTCTGTTGTGTTGAGGTCCCGTCACAGTTGCTTTGGCCAGTGTGCTGCCGTTGAAGTATCAGTCACTCTCTTTGCGTCAGGGTCAGGCCTTTCCGAGGGAGTCTGTCGGTTGTCGGCTCTCTCCGTCTGGCTTTAGGTGGATCTCCTGGATGTCCCTTTGCTCTCTCCTGGGTCGCTGGACTGTTGACTCCTTCACAGTGTTGCGGTTATGACGTTGTCCTGCTGCTAGATGCTCAGCTCTCTTTTGTTTTTAATCACAGACTGCTAACAATCTCATCTGTACTATTTTTTGCACATAAAAGTTCGTTTCGTTGGCTGCCACCAGTTGTGCCGTGTCCTAAGAAGGCGGTAGCGATGGTCGAGGGTGTTAATCTTCGAAGGCTTAGCAAATTATATTCTCTTGGAATATGATATCATAAAATTTATTTTATAACACAGTAAAAAATATTCTGGAGTAATGATAAGTTGCTATGTACACAACAATGTAAAATTTGTTGAACAAAGTTTATGTAACAGAAATAGTGTCTATGAGAAGGTGGCAGCTAGTCTATTTAGTCCACAGGCATTGCATCACTTGAACGGAAAGCGCTGGTCTTGTCTCCGAGATAAAAACCTCCTTTTCCCGCGACGGCACCCTGGTGCCCTGTCGCCGCTGATTCGGGTATCCTTCCCCGGTATGAGGGATCGTAAAGTCCGGCCCTTTCGGCCTTCAAAATCTTCCACTCCAAAAGTCGCTCTTCCAACTCCAGCCAAAATCTAATCTCTCCTCCGCATCCTCTCGTATATATCTCTCAATTATCTTCCTCTCAAAACAATAGTGAGTTTCTCAGCCACTAACTGTCCGTTCTTTTTAAGAACCTCCCAGGGATCTTTACTGTTGTCTCCTGAGTGGACACCTTAAGAAACTCCTCTTTTGCACGTGGATCCTGCGATCATATGCTCTCGTGAGAACGTATGTGAGTTTTCTTCCCACGCTCAAAGATAAAAAAAGTGCCGGCTGCTCTTTAGCATTAGCAAACTGTCACCGATTGTCAAATGTCCAAGAGTGATGGTGACTGAGTAGTATCTTTCATCTTGCCGTGCGTCTTACTGGACTTTAACATATTTTTACTCTGTTTTAGAAAAGCATTAGTTCTTTCTATATGGCGAATCTGATATAGTTCAGATCTTTACAAGACGAAAAGAAAAATATTAGGCACAGATGTATTATACGCACCGGGGTACCTAATTGGCACCAAAGTGGCGTTATTTTTTCTGACATGGTAACCCGGCTATTGTTGCTTATTTACTGATAAATATTTATTTATATTTATTTTCTTTTTATTTAAAAAACATTTTATAAATTGCTTGTTATATAGTTACTAATTAAACTTTTTTTATATTTATTGTTATTTCATTTTAAAAATAATAGAAAATAATTTGAAAATACTTATGTAACTGGTATTCGAAAACGTGGTTTTCGCCAAATTTCGTAAAATAGGGAGTCACGTGAATCAGGTGCGCATTTGACATCTGTGCAAAATATTAAATAATGCTTCATGACTTACGTTATAAAATGATAAATATGATGACATTTAATTTCAACTACAAAACAATGTTTCAGTACTATTTCTGCCAAGAGGTGTAAAAAGACACCTTTCGGATTTTAACTTAAAATTATTCTCTAAGTTTAATCATGTCTTATTTATTTATTTTTTTACATTAACAATTAATTTTTTGACTTTTCGTACAATAGTTGTTAGATTAATTCAGCGGTATTATTTTCCTCCAGCTCATCCTAGACCTAAAAATATGCATATGGTATACCTAGTTCTACCATGAGGTTCTTTTGACAACTTAAGGATTTCATTATTTCGGATTTCTAACGATTTCATAATTTCTAATTTAAAACAAATTTCCATATAAATACCAGCACTATTTTACAGCATCATATCAATTATAATCAGATTACAGAATACCGATTTCAGTTGTAAAGGAAAATACTGGAGTTGCTGCATAACTTTGATGTTAGCTTGTTTCCCACCATGATCCATTTTAGAGTAGATAATCGCCGTGACAAGTTCTAAAAAATTGAATAACGCGCTTTGTTCTTCAAATCTATCTGTGAGTTCAATACATATGAATTTTGTTTTCATTCGTGTAAAAACTGTGATATTGAATAAAGAAAGAATTTTTTACCTTTTTTTTATAAATTTCAAAATACGAAAATGCTTTTGTTCGTTTACTTAATAAAAGGAAAATTTTCATTCCAATATTCTGGGTGCCAATGTGTCATTTAAGAATTAAAATGAAGTGGTCCAAAAATGAACCACCGCCATTAAAGGGGTTAAAGTAGTAAATTGTATTATGCCAATCGTCTTATAACGCTGTTAGGGACGGTAAGGCAAAGAATCTGTTCACTTAATTCATTTTTTTAGCTTTTTTTCAAACGTTTTAACTGATCTTCTTTAATGAAACACGAAAAAAACCATTGGATGTTTCAACAGCAACTGATTCGGCTTTAAATATTCGCAATCAAAGGGATTTGAGTGCATTATATAAAGAAAGGAAAAAAAGTAAGATATATAAATCTCACAAATACGTAAAAATGCATGCAAATTTGAATTTTCCATTCGAAATAAACAATCTCTATTTTAAAAGAAATAAATAATTATCGAATTTACAGCTAACAACCTTCTTTTATTTTTAGGCTTTCCTAATATAATGCTTTATTCTATGTACGCTAGGTAAGAGATAATGTCCCTGGTTGTCTACTGGGACACTGGTATTTTCTTGTGTTTTTATTGCAGCTCTTTAGTTGATCCCACTACATTCCCGAAAGACAAATATTTATGTTACCCTCCAGAATAAGATTATTAAGATGGGCAAGGTTTTTTCAATTCGAATTATATATCTCAGAAAACTTAAAGAGAAGGGATATGCTTAATTTATATTTTGTTGCATTTTTTTTTATGTTAAACGTCTTTTTTGATTTAAAAAAAAAATGTAATATTGTCCGTTACTTTATAGATTTGTACGTATGTTTGACCACATTTTTATCTGTACATAAATTTAACTGTGATTTAACCCTTAAATGCCGGGTGTTGCTTCTCGGCAACATACCCAATTTAGGCCCTAAAATACTATTAGAATAATATTGAAGCTATAATTCCTAATGTTGCCAATAAAATATAATCTGAAAATATTATTAAATCGATTTTCAACATGTAGATGGCAACACTTGTGCTTTTCAATTGTTGCTACTTGTTCTTTTTGGTTTATTTGGAAGCTTGCGAAATACTCTATTTTGTTCTGCAGTGAGCAAGTAAAATTTATTCCTTATCATATTTCCTAAAATTCTTGTGTGTTTAATAGTATAGAATTTTATGAAGGAAAATTATTTTTTAAATTAAAGACCAGTATTACCGAATAGTGACAAACTGTTTTTTAGCCGTAAACCATATTTAAAACAAAATATGATTTTTTTAAGTATTTTTCCCATGATTTATTTAAAAAATGAATGCCAAAAAACATTATTACAATAATTTTTGAAAAATCAGGCATTTAAGGGTTAAAAAGATTACTTTTTGCTTGATATTTAAAAAGGACCGTGTAATTTCAAAATGCATTTTATTAAATTTCTAAACATAAATTTTGGTTTCACATTTCTGTGGAATATGAATGTTGTTTCATACATATTCCTTCTTTTATGTATGTTTCGTGAAAAAAGATATATTATTCTAAGAATATATATATATATATAGGTTTATAGGCCAAATTTTAATCATGAACTGATAAGTACAAAATTGTTTAATTCAAATTATGAAATTATCTATATTAATAAATTATAAACGCATAATCGACAGCCACATTTCGGCATCATAACCCATACATGATTTCAAACAAATTGCAGGGAATATGTTTATCTTTCTTGAATGCGATATTAATGAATGAAAGAGGTTTTCAGCGTTCCTATTTAAATACAAATGAATGCATAGTTGCCAACTTCGGACATAACTTCCGTACAATGCGAGTTAATTTAAACCAGGTTAAATATGTTTCCAACCAGCATTTTTTTCAAAGAAATGATATCAAGCACGTTCTACGTGTAAACCGAAAATTAAATAGATAACGATACATCTAAATTATTTTCTGACTAGAAACCTGTTTAACCTGGTTTAAATTAACTTACATTTTACGGAAGTTTGTCCGAAATTGGCAAGCATGTGAATGTATTTAATAATGATGCTGATTTTAACCAATTTATACAGTATAATTTCAAAAATCCCGCATCATCGGGACCTACGCCGGATTTTTGAATATTCCGGATTTCTGAAGGAATAATAAAAGTAGTAGCTAGGAATATCAAAAGTAGTACTATATTCTTAATCGTGCCTTTAGCCAGATTTTAAATATTTATTAAGTGATAATTATGTAAAAAAAAGAGAAACTTAAATATATAAAAAAACTCTTTAATCGAAATTTTCTATGTTACTGTTAAAAAAAATCTAATAAAGAGTGAAATTATTTCTTCTCTTGTAATTTTGGAAACAGCGATACAAACTTTGTTTCAAAATTTTTGTCCGTTCTTTAACAAGTTTTTTTTTCTTTTTTTTAATATTATACAAATGAAGAATGTTTATTTCGGAAATAGTTTCTCTAAAGCACATATTAATTCTCCAGTCAAATTTATGCATTTTCCTAGTGGGGCATTTTCTTCTGTCGGTTGTTCATCCTCATCTTCTGAGCTGCTACTAAGATTATCGGCGGTTCTATTTAGTTCAGCGTCCGCTATCTCGCTGCCCGTTAAATTATTTATTGTTGATGCATTTTCGTCAATGCTTAACCACTCGTCTTTATCCCTTTTTTGACACTTAATGCATTTTCAGATTTTGTGTGTTCAATGAGTTCATAAATAGAGGCTTTTTCACGGGAAATGTGAAAGACAGAAAATTCTTCCTCAACATTGACGTCGCCGTAACCGAAAATTCGTTCCGGCCATGTATTGTGCCGTGCATTCGCTAAAGTTGCCCTCAAAATCGTTCACGTTGCTATACAATGGTGCAACACCTAGAAAATAATCGCTCTGACAAAATAAAATAAAGTCAAATGTTCTTTTTTGGCTTTTTTACTTTCGATCTTCAAGTTTTTAATTCATAAAGAGTTGTTTTTTCTTCTCTCACTAGGGGGCTCGGCCCCCTACGAGCTACGCTCGCCAACCCCCGTCCAGACACCGCAGACTCTAAATGCACGCTAATTTGATCGGCTTTAAAAAGATTTCGAAAGATTGAATTATAATTTAAAAAACAGTGGCGATCTCCCTATAAACGAATTTCTATTCATTTCTCTTTGATTGGGGAATTTTAACGCCAAATCCGCTGCGGTACTACTTGATTATCCTGTCGACCAATTTCGCCAAATTATATAAATCACCAAACCACTCGCAAAATTATACAAATTGATGTAATTTTTATTTTAAATAACGAAAGAACAAATAAATTCGTACAACATTAATAACAACACAAATAAAACGTCGAAATAAAAATAACTTGATGACGTAGACACGTGTAACAACATTTCAAGATAAGCTAATATAAAAGGAATTAAGTAAAGAGAGTCTTTGTCTCCTGGTATTTTTTAACAAAGCGAAAAGAAAGTTCTTTTAAATGAGACATTTTAAATTAATTCTCAAAATATCAAATAAATGTCTAGCGCAATTTCTAAATTTAAACTTTTTTGCAATATTATTTTGTGTTCATTTTATGTAATAACTATAATGTGACTTAAATATGACTTAATTTCTCCTAAGACTTCTAACGCATGTTAATGAATTTATTATTTTACAATATCCTTTCTCTTTTAAAATTCACGTGTATACTTTTTATGACGTAATTTTTAATAAGTTCCTGCTGTTTATACGTAATTATTTAATTCTAATTTGAAAGTTTTTTTCATGTTTATAATAGTCACGTGTAAATAAATTTTTAATTTGAAGCAAACATTATTGCTTGCGCTTTTTTTACACTTGGCAACAGTTTAAATTAGTACAATTTTCTGAAATCTGTAAAAAATATCTCTAGAAATGCTGAAAATTTGAATTTAAAATAGAAATAAAACCTGAAAAAATGAGTCAAAATAAAAAAAATTAATGCAATCTGCACTCCGGCAAATTCTAACGCATAAAATGATCTAAAAATGATTACACTGCCATGTATAGTTTTTGCTGCTATAAAACTTTTTTAGTGGAACGATTTTGTCCAACTTTAGCATTAAATAACTCTTAAAATAATTCTTCGATTTGAAAACTGTCTACATCAGCGTATTTATCAAACATTTCTGTATAACACCTTCGATTTTCATATTTTTGTATGCATTATTTTTGTTAATATTAACGAAGAAAGTCCTCCGGTCACAAAAAAATCAAAACCGGGGCGGCGGCGGCGGCGGTAGTTACTTTTTTTTAGAATAGAGAGATGACTTGAAAGTGTTAAAGAAAAAAGAATGGAAAAGATTGTTTGATTCCGGATTTTTGAAGTCACATAGTATTTATACACATTTTGTTTCTAAATTAATGTAATATGAAAAATGCAAAAGATTTTCCCCGGAGAAAAGTACACATATAAAAAAATCCAGTCTTAACAAACATGATGATGCATGGTGATAGGAAATTAATATCACTAATAGTTAAACCAAACCTTTCCACATCCATCGCCCAATTCATACGAAAGATATTAGGTAGCTTTCATTACAAAAAGTCCTTCCGGCCAGTGCCGGGAGGAAGAGGTAGCTTTCAAATACCTTATTTTAAAAAAGCCAACTTATATTATTCAAGCACACGAAGCTCAATTTAGTGGAAACCGAATATAGGAGATTCAATACTAATTTTTATCAATACTAAATCATTATGAATGAGAATTTCACGAAATTAGTCAGCTTTATCCAAGCTGCTTTTATTTAAAGTAACTTATATTTGGCTGAGATGTTGATGTATACTATCCACATGCTTTCTCACATGGAAATAGGCGAATACGTGTGTTATCGCGTGACAAATACAAGATCGTTTCAAAATGTTAGCCATACTAGAAATTCAAAGTGCTATAATTCAACCATTTTTTAAGATATAAACAAAAGAACAAATTTCCAGAAACAAAATCTGCTCCGGAATCTTTGTATCAAGGTCAAACACATAAAAAAATCTTTTTCATTTTCCAATTTTTTAATACCTCATTTTAAATTTAATTCTTTTTAAATGGCAACCCTTTTGAAACAAGATGGCGAATGAAGCTGGCCAACGAACTCGGTCGAGACATTGGTATGTACTATGTACGGACCAAGTAACATCCAAATCGGTTCATAAATACGCTTGTTATCGCGTGACAAAAATCAGGTCGTTTTAAAATGTCAGCCACAATAGAAATTCAAAATGCTGTAACTCAGCCATTTTTTTAGATATAGACGAAATAAAAACTGTTCCGGGATCTTTGTATTAAGGTCAAACACATACAAAAAAAATCTTTTTCATTTTCCAATATTTTGGTATCTCATTTTAAATTTTAAATTTTTAAAATTTTTTTAAATGTCCGCCATTTTGAAACAAGATGGCGAATGAAGCTGGCCAACGAACTCGGTCGAGATATTTGTATGTACTATGTACACACCAAAGTACATCCAAATCGGTTCATAAATACGCCTGTTATCACGTGACAAATATCAGGACGTTTCAAAATGTCAGCCACGCTAGAAATTCAAAATGCTGTAACTCAGCCATTTTTTGAGATATAGACGAAACAAAAACTGTTTCCGAATCTTTGTATCAAGGTCAAATACACAAGAAAAAAATAATTTTTCAATTGTCAATTTTTTGGTACCACATTTCAAATTTAAAATTTTCTTAAAAATTTAAATGACTGCCATTTTTAAACAAGATGGCGGATGAAGCTGGCCAACGAACTCGGTCGAGACATTGGTATGTACTATGTACAAACGAAGTTACATCCAAATCGGTTCATAAATACGCCTTTTATTGCGTGACAAAATTCAGGACGTTTCAAAATGTCAGCCACGCTAGAAATTCAAAATGCTATAACTCAGCCATTTTTTAAGATATAGACGAAACAAAAACTGCTCCGGAATCTTTGTATAAAGGTCAAATACATAAGAAAAAAATATTTTTCCATTTTGAATTCTTTGGTACCACATTTCAAATTTAAAATTTTTAAGAAAATTTTAAATGGCCGCCATTTCGAAACAAAATGGCGGATGAAGCTGGCCAACGAACTCGGTCGAGACATTGGTATGTACTATGTACATACCGAATTACATCCAAATCGGTTCATAATTTCGAGAGTTACAGTATGACAAAGGTCAGATATATATATATATATATATCAACTTTTGAACGGAGTGTGGTTTCGGGGTCTGGGGGTCATGATCGATGAAAATATATCAAAATTTTTTGAAATCGCTTTCCTCCGAACGGCTGCAATAGGTAGCTTTTTGTAATGAAAGCTACCTAAAAGGTACCTATTGCAGCCGTTCGGAGGAAAGCGATTTCAAAAAATTTTGGTATATTTTCATCGATCATGACCCCCAGACCCCGAAACCACCCTCCGTTCAAAAGTTGATATATATATATATATATATATATATATATCCATATATATATATATATATATATATATATCTGACCTTTGTCATACTGTAACTCTCGAATTTATGAACCGATTTGGATGTAATTCGGTATGTACATAGTACATATCAATGTCTCGACCGAGTTCGTTGGCCAGCTTCATCCGCCATTTTGTTTCAAAATGGCGGCCATTTAAAATTTTCTTTAAAATTTAAAATTTGAAATTTGGTACCAAAGAATTGAAAATGGAAAAATATTTTTTTCTTACGTATTTTATCTTTATACAAAGATTCCGGAGCAGTTTTTGTTTCGTCTATATCTTAAAAAATGGCTGAGTTATTGCATTTTGAATTTCTAGCGTGGCTGACATTTTGAAACGCCTGAAATTTGTCACGCGATAAAAGGCGTATTTATGAACCGATTTGGATGTAACTTCGTTTGTACATAGTGCATACCAATGTCTCGACCGAGTTCGTTGGCCAGCTTCATCCGCCATCTTGTTTAAAAATGGCAGCCATTTAAATTTTTAAGAAAAATTTAAATTTGAAATGTGGTACCAAAAAATTGAAAATTGAAAAAATATTTTTTTTTATGTATTTGACCTTGATACAAAGATTCGGGAGCAGTTTTTGTTTCGTCTATATCTTAAAAAATGGCTGAGTTATAGCATTTTGAATTTCTAGCGTGGCTGACATTTTGAAACGTCCTGATATTTGTCACGTGATAACAGGCGTATTTATGAACCGATTTCGATGTACCGTGTTGTGTGCATAGTACATACCAATGTCTCGACCGAGTTCGTTGACCAGCTTCATCCGCCATCTTGTTTCAAAATGGCGGCCCTTTAAATAAATTTAAAAAATTTAAAATTTAAAATGAGATACCAAAAAATTGGAAAATGAAAAAGATTTTTTTCGTATGTGTTTGACTTTAATACAAAGATTCCGGAACAGTTTTTGTTTCGTCTATATCTAAAAAAATGGCTGAGTTACAGCATTTTGAATTTCTATTGTGGCTGACATTTTAAAACGACCTGATTTTTGTCACGCGATAACAAGCGTATTTATGAACCGATTTGGATGTTACTTGGTCTGTACATAGTACATACCAATGTCTCGACCGAGTTCGTTGGCCAGCTTCATTCGCTAACTTGTTTCAAAAGGGTTGCCATTTAAAAAAATTAAATTTAAAATTTAAAATGAGGTATTAAAAAATTGGAAAATGAAAAAGATTTTTTTTATGTGTTTGTCCTTGATACAAAGATTCCGGAGCAGATTTTGTTTCTGAAAATTTGTTCTTTTGTTTATATCTTAAAAAAATGGTTGAATTATAGCACTTTGAATTTCTGGTATGGCTAACATTTTGAAACGATCTTGTATTTTCACGCGATAACACACGCATTCGCCTATTTCCATGTAAGAAGGCATGTAGATAGTATACATCAACATCTCAGCCAAATATAAGTTACTTTAAATAAAAGCAGCTTCTATAAAGCTGACTAATTTCGCGAAATTCTCATTCATAAAGATTTACTATTGATAAAAATTAGTATTGAATCTCCTATATTCGATTTCCAATAATTGAGCTTCGTGTGTTTGAATAATATAAGTTGGCTTTTTTAAAATAATGAATTTGAAAGCTACCTCTTCCTCCCGGCACTGGCCGGAAGGACTTTTTTTTTTGGTAAAGCTGAAAATTTAATAAGTACTCCTGCTGTAATCTCCTGTTAGACTGTTTTGAAATTCGTTCCATTTAATATTACCTCGCTTTAATGCCAAACATCAAGCTTTTCAACAATAGTTATGCTTATTTAAATTGTATCTATTTATAAAAATACAATAATTATCTAATATATGTCACATGACCTATGTAACATATTACTACAAAAAACACCTTACCTTAAACCAATACCTAGAATGTGTCGGAGCACATAACATATGACCAAATGAAAAAGTTAGTCACTATTACTTCCTTCAAAACATTACTTTCAAAAATAATACAGTAATATTAAAAATGGACACAATCAAAGTTAATATTTCAAATACCATATGTTTAATTTAAAGTAAACGTTAATTTTCGTTTAAATTCACTTGATGCATATGCTATATTGTAGCCGATTTGAATTTCAAAACATGCTTAATGAAACGCCTGAAATATGACCTTCCCTCCCCACATATTTATTTGAGTTTTATGATTTTGAGGTAAACAACACATCATTTTCTTGTGTTGCCGCATGTCGCAATTTCGAAATTATGGCCCCAGTCTCATAAATACTTGTTTAAGGGGGATTAGATTACTGGATATAAAAGCATATGACCATGTATCTACACGAAAGTCAAGAAGACTTAAGACACGAATGTCATAAGTATGTCAGTCCGAACTTCAGAGTTTGGATGTTTTGACGATCCATCAGTAGAATATGATAGGACTGTAAGTAAGTAGTAACTTTTTGTACAAAAGTAATTTTTTGTGCATGAATAAAGGTAGATTGTTTTGAATAGTATACAAAAAACATAGTATTTAATATAGTTTATAATAGTATATTATAACATAGTATATAAAACAAAAACATAGTATATAATAGTTTTAAAATATACATGCGAAATGATGTAAAGGAACGAAAAGATATGCTCCGAAAAGATGACGTAGACAACTCTTTCGGACATAGGTTAATATAAGACACGGTCTTTATCTTTAGAGGAACACATTATGACATAATTATTTCATTCTGTATATATATATAAAAAAAAAGATAGATATTATTTTTATTACTATTTCATTTCCCAGATCATCATTATTAATAATGTTCGGGTGCATACATTTCAATACCATTATTCGAAAAAAGTAATTTGTCGTAATTAATTGGAATTGTTACCAATGAAATAGGCTAAATAATATTTTTCGTAAACAAAGGTATTGAAATTTTAATTAATTTTTTTTCAACTATATTTCAGCAGTGAAATTACGCTTGAAATTATTGAATATTAATGATGTGAATTATTACACTGCTAACAAAGCGTAAACCAACTTAGTGAAAAATGTCCAAGCCGGGAATCGAACCCGGGTCCCTGGAATAGATCTCCAGTGCTCTACCACTCCAGTGCTCTATCGTCCTTGTGGTTTAGTGGTAGAGCACTGGAGATCTATTCCAGGGACCCGGGTTCGATTCCCTGCTTGGACATTTTTCACTAAGTTGGTTTACGCTTTGTTAGCAGTGTGATAATACACATCATTAATATTCAAAGGGATTGAAAAATAAGCATCCGAAGAAACAATTATTTGTCTCATAGTTTTCTTTCTTATTTAAAAAAAAATATATATTATCGAATACGTAATTGACTCTCACTTATTAAAAAATATGTTTCAGATTGTCAGATGCAACAAATGTATTTATGTATTTGAAAGTTAATGTTATTTGCCAAAATGTAGTAAAATATTAATCAAGTATTTTATGTAAGTAAAAGTATTTTATAATACTGATAATATATTTTTTATGATGACCCCTGAAGATATTAAAAATTCATTTTGTATATTTCAATACCTTTTCGAAACATTATTGTCGGTTAAACATATACACAAAAGTGATGTTTTTATTAATTAATGTGACACTGAATTTTTATATTGGCATTTCATAATTTTGGTTTCTGTTATTTCCTATTTTAAATATAGTCTTATTAAAATCAAAATATTTGTTAAAACTTTTCAAAGTACAAAATGGTCATTTAATGTGAAAAAAAATGAGTATTTGCTTCTTGTGATTTACCCACAATAAATTTTAAATACAAGAATGGGTTTAACCTTGAATTCTTATTTAAAACATTAAATTTCAAACAGAGAAATTATTTTCTTCTATATTATTGGCCATACACGTATTGTAAGCCAAAATATATAATAGATGAAGAAAAAGTTTAAAATAAAACAATCACAACCATATAAAAGTCAAAATATTGATCACAGCAGAGTTTATAAGAAAATTATTTAGATAATGTCTACTAAGTTTATGGGTATAAAACTGTGAGTGTATTTAAATACATATTAAAATGTATGGATAATACAAATATGACTTCGTTTCCAATGTGTTTTAACGTGAGAAACTTTTTTCCATTTTTTTTTTTTATAATTAAACTGATTTTCTTAATTATCAATATATTTATACAGAGTGTGAGGTCTCAAAGGTGTCCAATGGCTATTTCCTAAACCGTTAGTCAAAGCGATATAGTTCCAATTACAAAAAATGTTTAAAATCATTTAAAGAAATATTTTAAAAGTGATTTGGGTCAATAAAAACATTGCTTAAAAAATTACGAAATTTAAATTTTTATGCGGACCCCCGGTCCTATAAGTTAAGTTTAGCAAATTTTTCTTTTACACATACAAGTAATACACAAAAAGTCCCGTTATTCTACGATTAAAATTGACCGAGTAATAGCTGTTTAAAGTTGGAGCATATTTTATGCTGCAAATTGGGGGTCATCCGCAAATTTAGTTGAAATATAATTTCTTCAGATATATCAAAAAATGGTTGAGAGTGAAATTAAAATTGCAATATAAATTTGAAATCTTTAATTATTCTGACATATTAATGCAAAATATACAATTTGTAATAAACATTTAAGAAGAAAGAAAAAAAACAGAATTTTTGTTAAATAAAATGATGATAAATTAACAGCCTCAATTCTTTACAAAATGATACGTATTTTAAAATATTATTTGATTGCACTAGCCTGCAAAAGTTGGGTTATGCCATGTTTGTTGCGCTTTTGATAATTGATTCTTATGCATTCTGAACCGCTGAATCTGAAATTGACCTTAATTTTTAACCATCACATCAGGATTTTCGCAAATTTCAAAGTTAAAATCGAATCTCCTCCCTCATCTCATCGGACCACTCAGCTATTTAGCTGTAAGAATCCAAAGGTAAGCAAAAATATCGAATAAATTATTGAATAAAATAAAATAAAATAAAACAAAAAAGTTTTACATATGTTTTATAGTGTGAGATTTTCGCTATATTTTATTTTACACATTTACGATTTACAAAAAATATCTAACCCGATGGTTAGAAATGAAGGTACTTTTCAGATTCAGTGCTAAAAAGTATGTAAAAATCAATTATCAAAAGTTAAAAAATACAACCATCTCCTGTACTGTATCCAATTTTAGTTATTCTTCAAATTTGACAATTTATGAATTGCGAAATATCCTGACATGATGGTTAACAATTAATGTAATTTACGGATTCAGTGCTAAAAAATACATAAAAGTTTAAAAAAACAACAATCGCAGTCTTGTATTACCTAATCTAAAACTTTTTTTTTTTTTTTTTAACTTCTTGGCTGTAATCTATCCGAAAATTTTTGTGTTATCCTGTAAAATAAGTATAAATGGTAACCACCGAAAATCATAATAATATTAGATTGTTATTGGATTTCTAGCAGTCTGTAAAATGTAATCTTGATCGGATATTTAAAGGTGAGTTAAAGTTCGAGTACAAATTTTGAACTGGAAAAACATACATACGATCGATGAAGTAACATAAAAATCATAAAAGAAACAGGCTCAAATCCTGACAAAATAAAACATATGTTACTTTGCACATGCTGAAACTTAATAAATGTTAATCGTAATACTTGTACGATTTTCTTCAAAGCTCAGATACACATGAAAAAAGATCTTCGAATACTTTAAGCACTTGATATGTGACCCCTCAAAACCAAGCCGAACTCATTTGTTTTCAGAGCAGAAAAGTGGCATAAGCCATGCATTTTTAAAATTTCATAACTCGCTCAATTTTAGTGTTATATGAATGGGGTTTTGTTTGTCTTACTTGTCAGTGTAATAGGAAATTTTTACTAAATATTATTTATAGGACCAGGGGACCGTATAAAAATTTAAATTTCGCAATTTTTTAAGAAATGTTTTTATTGACCCAAATCGCTTTTAAAATATATGTTTACCTGATTTAAAATATTTTTGTAACTGGAACTATATGTCTATGACTAACGGTTTAGGAATAAGCCATTGGACACCGTTGAAACCGGTCACCCTGTATAATTTATAAGTTATATTCTTATCTTTTCTTCGAAAATGTTACAGGATATGAAAATCTAGATGAATGAAATACATTACATTTAGATTAATATTGAATTCACATTAAATTGTACGAATGACAAATAATATAAGACTGAGTTAAAAACACCTAAACAAACTTAAAAACAAACTTTCCTTTAAAAACAAACAATAAATTATTTATTTTATAATACATTTTAAGCAATAGTCATTTAAAATAAAATATTTAAAAACTTTTTTAACCGCAATAATTACTGAATTACGTAAATTAAAAAATATATACATAATAATATTTTTAAGCCTATGATCTAATAAAAGAATTTTCCATTATCCCAATTTTTTTGAATTAGAGATCATCTGTAATTTTACCTTTGTGTTACATTATCAACATAAATGATCATTGACATATTACACTTCTTAAGTTGTTCTTCTGTGGTTAAATGTAGAAAGACCATGTATGGAAATATCGGAAGAATATGATTAACTATGCGTATGAACGGCATGGTCATTCACTCATTTAAACGACGAAAGTTTATTTGTTTAAAGCTAGTTTACTTTCACATATTATGTGTTAAGTGATTATAGACTCTAATAAATAAGTGTTAAATAAAGATCTTGTCATTTAAAAACTATAATAAATCAGCATTCATTTTACGAAAATAAGTTGTCCTGGAAACAATGAATATACACTATAAATCAATTCCCTTAAACAATAGTTTCAGCGGCAGGTTCAAGTGACATCGTTGAAATATTGGGTTGCTGAAGATAGCGGTTAAAGATAAATGATTCGTGACAGAAAAAAAAAAAAAGTATTTTTCTGAAAGATGCTTCAAAGTTAAAAAAGCATTTTCTTTCAATTACAGTTAATTGTCTTCCAATATTTTATGCTTAAATATTTACTTCTTTAGGTTAGCATTTTAAATATTGGGAATAACGACGTTACGTAATTAATTATACATTGTTAAAATTTAAAAAAAATCTATCAAAATAAGTTTAAAACTGTTACAGTTAATCAAATGTAATACGTGTGTCAAAGAGTTTTCTTATTTCAAGTCCTTGATTTTTAGTTTACATATAACTAATGAAATTTCCAAGACGAGCACCCATTTAAAAAAAAAAAAAAAAAAAAAAAAAAAAAGTGAGTGTTTAGTTTTACCTTCCTAGTTCAGATTATTTAAGTACATCTTTCAAAAAAGGTATTCCAGACAACTTCATCAAATTATAGACTTCATCAAGTTAAAAAACATATATTTTTATAGATTGAAGAAACATTTTCAAAGAACAAAATATAGTAAAAATTAAATTTAAAAAATCAAAAAACCCGACTGCGTAAAAAGTGAACTAATTAATTATTTCTCATCAATGTTAAACTATTTTTTATATTACTTATCTATTTGTTTTTTATTTACTCGTATTGATGTCTTTTAAGTTGCGTTTAATTTTTGGTTCCTATCTATAAACACTGTTTTGATAAGGCGTATAGATGTCTATGATAATTAGAGTTGCAGTGAAACTAGAGATCCTACCTACACAATTTCCAGGTTGTGTAATATTTAAACGGAGCTTCTGACTGTAAAATAGTCCATAAAACATCGTCTTCATTTTGAAAGTCCTATCCAATGATATGCCACTCAATAGTGTGCGTAAAATTCTTTTTTCGTCTCTACCGCCTTTTTGTCTTTTATGACAGCCATTTTGAATTTATATAAAAAAAAGCTAGCCAGTAACCATCGGACGGTTAATACGAATCGATAGTGACCTCATTCATTAAAATCCATCCAGTTGTTGGGATGTTTCGTGGGTATAAAGAAATCCACATACCCAGATGCGCGTGAAACACATAATCCTTCTTAGCAGTCGGGTAAAAATTATTAAATAAACATTCGAAGAAACTTTTTTTACGAATCAAATTTTAAAAAATCATTACCTAAACATTCGAGGAAGCTTTTTTTTTTTTTTTTTTTTTTTTTTTTTTTTTTTTTTTTTCAATTCAAATTTAGAAAATCATTTTACATTCAAAATACGATAGAAATATTTTTTATATCTCCTTGAGTATTATAAATACAGTCATAATTTGAGATATTTGAAGTTACTGACAATAGTTTAAATATTTTAAACATTGCAGATTAATAAATTTTATATATAGTGACAGAAAAAACAATCTTGACACTCATTGGAAATTTTTAAAAAGCTCTATTTTCAAACCACTACCAGGGCTATAAAAAAGGAGAACGGTGAGTCATGCTCAAGCTTTGAGAACAACCACTCCACATGAACAACGGGCAATAGAAAGTCTCGATCGCCTCTTAGTCCAGGCAATAGAGACCGTATAGGGACTCTACCTAGCAAAATTAATGGTAGTACTGGAAATCGGCTTTCTAGTTGTTTTTTGGGTCGCTGAATCCGAATTTGTAACTTCCCACCAAAATTTCCCCCGGCAACGCCCCCAAATTTTGGTAAAAAGCCCACCAAAAAAGGTTTTTATTAAAAAAAATTCCATTTTTTTTATGTTTTAGGGGAAAAGTATCTAGAAATTCAGAAAGTAGACCAAATTTGCAACAAATTAGAAATATGACATTATGACTTAGGATGAAGGGGAAGGGGGGATCTGCCTCGGAACATGCGCCGCAGTGCTGCGTGGACTAAGTAGTGCAATTCCACTTAACCACTCACAGGTTTACATTAGCTTTCCCATCTTCCCTCCGAACTTTCTCTATAAGGTTTACTTTAAGTTTTTTGGGTCGCTGAATCGAAATTTTTAACTTACCCTCAAAATTTTTCTCCCCGAACCCCCCCCCCCCCCACATAGTTGTTTTTAACTTAAATTTCTTATTGTTTTAGGGGAAAAGCTTTACGAAATTCAGAAACTAGACTAAATTTGCAACAAATAGGATACATGACATTATGACGTAGGATAAACGGGGAGAGAGGGGGCTGCCTCGGAACATTCCCCGCGCGCTTTTCTCAAAAACCAATTATTTTCAAAAAATCAATTGCATCAATTTTCAAAACATAAAGTGAGTCGAAATCCAGAACTAGTATTAATTTTCCCAGATAAAATTCCCAATTGCCTGAACTTCATAATTTAGTGCACGTAGAGCCGCAGTGCATGTTCAGAGGCAGTCCTCACCCTCCCCGTTCATCCTAATTCATAATGTCATATATCCTATTTGTTGCAAATTTTGTCTAGTTTCTGAATTTCGTAATGCTTTTCCCCTAAAACAATAAGGAATTTAGGTTAAAAACAACTATTGGGGGGGGGAATTTTGGGGGGAAAGTTGAAAATTCGGATTCAGCGACCCAAAAATCTTAAAGTAAACCTTATAGAGAAAGTTCGGAGGGGAGATGGGAGGGCGAATGTAAACGTGTGAGTGGTTAAGTTGAATTGCGCAACTTAGTTTACCCAGCACCGCTTGCATGTTCCGAGCAGATCCCTCATTCCCTTCATTCTAAGTCATAATGTCATATATCTAATTTGTTGGAAATTATGTCTACTTTCTGAATTTCTAGATACTTTTTCTCTAAAACAATAAAAAAATTGTTTTTTTTAATAAAAACCTTTTTTGGAGGGCTTTTTACCAAAATTTGGGGAGGTTGCCGGGGGAAATTTTGGTGGGAAGTTACAAATTCGGATTCAGCGACCCAAAAAACATCTAGAAAGACGATTTCCAGTAGTATAATTAATTTTGCTAGGTAAAATTCCCTATTGCCTGGACTATCTACTATTTTAGCAGAAAAAGTAAAATAAAACCTCTGAACATTGAGATTCTGACTTGAGTGTCAAGATTTTTTTCCCTAGCACTGTAAAGCTGGTCCAAGTGAAACTTTTCTGAGAAAAATCTATAATTCTGAAAATTGTTAAAAACCATTACACTTATAAGCATAATATTTTTTTACTTGGATTTTAAAGACAATTTTTATGGTTGTATTTGTTCCAAATTTACATAAACTAACTAAATTCATAATTTCCTAAATCTGTATTGATTAGCATAAAAAATAAAACTTAAAAAAATAAGTACCTTTACGTAATATGTTCTTTCGTGTGATTTGCTTCAAAATCAAATTTATCGGTCGTACAAAACATATGAAAGGGAAAAATATTTTCTGCCAACATCACAGAAGAAATGAAATGCAGTCGAAATACTTTAAATCATATGAATAAATATTTATTTAATTAATAATATAATTTAAATAATAAATTACAACAGTAGATAATCGCTTCCTAATCTTTTTAACCCTTTAACAGGCTGGACGGGATTTTTCCATTTCTAGAAATCATGTTTAAATGTCTGTAGATAAAAATATTTCAAACAGAATTTTATTTTGAACCATATGTTGAAACAAGTGATATTAAAGATAATACAGCATCAAACTGTGATTAATAAATATATATATCCTGGAATTTACAAGCACTCTTATAAAAATACAGGAAAACTCTCGGAAGGATAAAGCGATTTAATAAATAAAATTCTCTATCTTATGCATACAAATGCAATATAGAAGCTAATATGCTCAATCTATTGATGCCACTTTTATTTTTTCACATAGCCTGATTTCTATCATTATTATAGCTAATATATAAGGTCATTGTGCCTAAATGCGACACGATTCTCCATAGTTTTGTCGCATTTACGGTATATTTGGCATTTTATTATATAAATATATATTTTATTACCCGGGAGAACTTGCTGCATGTGATTTTCTCTCACAGTCGTACTTTGTTAAGACTCTTATTTAAATCATTTTTCATTTTAATTAAAATTTCAAAATGTTTTTCAATTATTTTACCTATTTTGTGAATAAAACTACTAAGCCAACCAAAAAAAGTTGATATTATATGAATGTAAAGTAAAGGAAAATCAATTGGGCATTCTCACTAGCGAGTTCTCCCGGGTTAAGCAACAAATTACTGAATACTGTACATTTAGTTCAAAAATAACTTTTTTTGTACAAATTTAATAATTATGTGTAGTATAAAACAACAATATACAATTGTCACATTTAGGTCTTTTTTATCGCATTTATGGCAACTAAAACCTAAATGAGACGTCCATAGTCCTAAATGTGATAATGCGTTTTATACATGACAATTCATCTGAAAAAGTTCATTTATCCTTTAACTGCTGTGATATAAAATTGCCGCATTACAACTGTGATTTGTGTGCGGAAGCATTCGATTGAAAGAGGAATAAAAGACGCAATTAACACATAAAATATTGTTTTTGCACTAAACTGTTTGCACAGTACTATTTCTAATAAAATTTCGCTTTTTTAAGCATTTCAAACAATAGTACTAGGGCTCCAAATAAAGCAAAATTTCAATGTATCGATAGTTAAGCTAAAAATTACAAATTAAACTGTAAAAAAATAAATAAAAAAGACAAGTGCCCAGCTAAACTGATGGCATTGAGCTCACAGGCTATTCACACTAATTGTATATTATACTCTTATTTTAAAAATAATGCCCTAAAAAAATAAGTGAAGGGGAACTAGCCCCCGTTTCCTCCTTTATATTTAACCAGTGAACCTCCAAATCTAATCAGGGAAGCTCCTTAACATAATAAACCGGTATACCAAATTTGGAGCAAATCGAATAAACCTTCAAAAAACCCCATTTACCTAAATTAAGAGGGTGGACTTCCCCCCCCCCCCTTTATCCTTAACTAATGAACCCCCAAAACTAATCAGGGAAGTTCCTTAACATAATAAACCGGTATACCAAATTCGGAGTAAATCGAATAATTCTGCATGAAAAACTCATTTATCTAAATAAAGAGGGGTGGGCTAACCCCCCTTTTCTCCCTTTATCCTTAACCAATGAAACTCCAAAGCTAATTAGGGAAGTTCTTTAACATAATAAACCGGTATAACAAATTCGGAGCAAATCGAATAATTCTGCATGAAAAACTCATTTATCTGAATTAAGGGGGTGGACTAGACCCCCTTTTCCCCCTATATTCTTAACCAATGAACCCCCAAAACTAATCAGGGAAGTTCCTTAACTTAATAAACCGGTGTAACAAATTCGGTGCAAATCGAATAATTCTGCATGAAAAACCCATTTATCTGAATTAAGGGGGTGGGCTATCCCCCCTTTCCACCCTTTATTCTTAATCAATGAACCCCCAAAACTAATCAGGGAAGTTCCCTAACATAATAAACCGGTATCCCAAATTCGGAGCAAATCAAATAATTCTGCATGAAAAACCCATTTATCTGAATTAAGGGGGTGGGCTATCCCCCCTTTCCACCCTTTATTCTTAACCAATGAACCCCCAAAACTAATCAGGGAAGTTCCCTAACATAATAAACCGGTATACCAAATTCGGAGCAAATCAAATAATTCAGCTTGAAAAACACATTTATCTGAATTAAGGAGGGGTGGACTAGCCCCCTTTTCCCCCTTTATCCGTAACCAATAAACCCCCAAAATCAATCAGGGAAGCTCCTTAACATAATAAACCGGTATACCAAATTCGGAGCAAATCGAATAATTCTGCATGAAAAACCCATTTATCTGAATTAAGAGGGGTGAACTAACCCCCCTTTCCCCCCCTTTATCATTAACCAATGAACCTCCAAAACTAATCAGGGAAGTTCGTTAACATAATAAACCGGTATACCAAATTCGGAGCAAATCGAATCATTCTGCATGAAAAACCCATTTATCTGAATAAGGGGGTGGACTAATCCCCCTTTTCTGACTTTATATTTAACCAATGAACTCTCAAAACTAATCAGGGAAGCACCATATCACAATGAACCTAGAAAAAGTTTTTGAAGTAAATCGGATGTTTCTATCAAGAGTTATCGCGTTACGTACGTGCGTACATACGTACGTGCACACAGAACCGTCGGGCACATAAGCTCTCAGCCTTTGATAGCCTGAGAGCTAAAAAAGCAGCACTAACAACTATTAAGAGTTAATTGCAATATTTTTTTGAATTACTTAACCTTTAATTGCCGTGATAGGATTTGTCGCGTAACTACCGTCAGCGCTCTCCGAGACCGCTTGATTAAATGATGAATGAAAGTCTCTATTAACTCACAGTTTCTCTACTAAATTTTAAGTACATGACTATTATAATTAAACTTCTCATAATCAGAATATCTATCAATAGTTCTAGGGCTCCAAATGAAACAAAATTTCACTGCTATTCATAGCTAAACTGGAAACTGCAAGTTTAAATGTGAAAATTGAAAAATGTAGAGCTCTATGAAACCGATAATAGCAGATAAGGGTTAATAAACAGTTGGAATACATAACATTGAAAGCTAAATAGCTCATTTTTTAACTACTAAATAAACTTTATTTAATAGTAATTTAATTAATGAAACATTAACTGGGATGCTTACATCGCGCATTACAATATCCATACTAACAGATCCAGGAAGATTTACCAGATCAGTTGCTTTTCATTCTGCTCGTTACTCATTTTTGCTTTCATCTTCCGGACGGGCCTATTTTATTTTATTTTTCGTTTCTGAAAGATATAGATCTGGAAAGGTTTTATGTTTAAATTGTTATTAAGCCAATGAGAAGCTTTGTGCCTGATATTCTGCCCCCCCCCCCCCCCACACACCTCCTGTTCAATATTCTTGCACTTTCACAAAAAAATTTAACATTTTCTGTACGTAAAAATACGTATATGGAAACAAATATCCATTTAGATAAACATACTTTTATTTTATTTTTTTATATTTTTCTAATTTAAAAGTAGAAAATGTCGATTATAACGTGTAAAATGTGAAAACCGAATTAAAATATCAGGTTTTAAAAAAGTGCTAAGAAAAATTGTGGACTCCTAAAGCAGGGCATAACCCAATTGCATCATTTTAACCCATTTATGCCTAGCGTCCCATTTTTGGGACTTTTAAATCTTAATGCATTTGTATAATTTTCTTCTTCTTTATAACATGAAAATTGCATGAAATCATTATTTATAAATGTGTTTATCTGTAACCGAGAGATGACAGCACAAGTTGGATATTTATTTGCTTAAATTAAGGCTTTTTTCGGTGTTTATAGATTTTTAATTTTTCAAGATGGCGAAATGTAAAAAATAAGTTTATTTGTATTTTTTTAAATTGCGAAATTAAATGTTCAAGACTATTTTTTATGCATTTTTAATGTACAAAATATAGTGTTGTAGGCACAAATTTGCACATATTTTTGTTAGAAATTTAGGAGAGAGTTATTTATGCAATCTCCTTTCGAAGATATTTATGAAATAAATTGTTATTATGCCTGCAATACGATTATTCTTATTTTATTATTAATAATAGTTATAACGTTATTAGTCTCTGCAAAGAAATAAATATATATTTTTTGTAGTTCATTAAAATACTAATTATTGTACATAATATATAATTTAAAAACATTTTAAATATAAATATAGTCAAAATATATAATTATGCATATTATTCTACTAGAAATACTCTTATTTAGTTCTTTTACATTTTATCAAATAAATACAAAAAAAAATTAAGCTTATTTTTTTTTAGTATTTATCCAGTTTATTTTGCAACATTTTAAAGTGATTTTACCAAAAAAATTGAGAAAACAAAAGTTTAGGCACAAATGGGTTAATCAGAGACAGCATTTAAGCTACCAAATTGTATAATGTTGGTAAACTTAACTTACTTAGCCGCATTAAAATAAACAGAATTTAAGTGTTTCCAATCTACACAAGATTTTCCAGAATTTCCATTATGAAAAATTATTGCAAATTTCTTAAACAGGTGTGTATATTGGAATAGGAATAGGCTGGAATATACACCTCGTTTCTTACACCTTTTTTTATTAAAAATTTTAAAGATGCATATTTTTCTATTTCTATCATCTTAAACATATATTAAAACATTAATGGAGGATTGTGCATACTCAACACATCTTAATTAACTCATTAATCTTCTAAATGTCTATCCGCATTTAGAGCGATCTGTGCAATCACATGCAGAATTCAAAGTCTCCAAAATGCGTAGACTACTTCAAATTCTAAACCGGAAATTGGTCGCCTTTTCTTTAGTTTAACTGGTATGGTAACTGAAACAGACAACGTAGTTTTTCACATTCATAAATTTATTTGATATTCAAAGTTAAAAAAGAAAAACTGTGAGCCACTTTCGGGAATTTTTGTCGCATTTACGAAACACCGGGGCGCTGTAAAAAGAACGATGTGTATTCGATTGGAAATTTCTTTTAAAGAAAACATTTTAAATGCAGAAAAATGTTTCAAAGTTTTGCTTCTGAAGTTCAGATGTCTCATTATATACCAAATAGTTACGATTCTTGCATTAAGATTTTATGTAAAAGAGCGTTGTCGCATTTAGGGGGCATCATATTTAGGCATACTGACCTCAAAAAATATAAAAGAACGTCAAAAATAGAGGTACATTATAAAATTAAGGCTTTTTCTTAATATTATGGAATACATATTATTGACTAAATCCAGAAATTAAATTTCGAACATAAACAAGACGTTTGATTCATTTAAAGTAATACATTTTTATGATAATGTTACATCTCGAGTGATGTGTGATATGTTTCTTTGCTTTTCCCAATACTTCAAATACTAACATAAAGAAATAATTTTTTTAAGCATGAAAAATTGGAAGTCAATTAACTATAATTTAAAGAAAATATTTTTAACTTTGAAGCATCTTTCAGAAAAATACATTATTTCTGCCACGAATCATTTAATTTTAACAGCTATCTTCAGCACCTCAATATTTCAACGACGTCACTTGAACTTTGCGCTGGAACTATTGTTTAAGGGAATTGATTTATAGTGTATATTCATTGTTTTGAGGACAACTAAATTTTCGTAAAATGAACACTGATTTATTATAGTTTTTAAATGACATGAACTTTACTTAACGCTGTTTTATTAGAGTCTGTTAATCACTTAATACATAATATATGAAAGTAAAGTAAGCTTTAAACAAATAACTTTTAATCGTTTAAATGAGTGAATGACCATGTCGTTCATATGCATACTTAATCATATTTCGCCGAAATTGTGTCTTCCTACCTAACATTTAACAAGAGAGGAACAACCTAAGAAGTGTAATTTGTTAAAGATCTTTTATGTTGATAATGTATCTCAAAGGTAAAATTACAGATGATATTTTTTTTTTACTGAATTCAGTAATTATTGTAGATTAAAACTTTTTAAATATTTTATTTTAAATGTTTTAACTAGTGCTTAAATTTTTAAATGAATTAAATGTTCGTTTGTTTTTAAGTGCTTTTAAGTGAATCTTACATTATTTGTGCAATTGTAGAATTTAAAGTAAATTGAATTTCAATGTAAATCTGATGTATTTCTAAGCAAATAAAATTATTTTCATGCATAATTTAAATTTAGATATTTATTAAGCAGTTTAAATAGTCCTAATAACAGATCGATGACGAAGTTACATATTAAACTAAATGATTATTGATAAATTCTCGTTTATCCGTAAATTTCGATTATCCGCTGTCGGTTCGGTCCCAATTACGTCGGATAATCGAGGTTCTACTGTATATATTTTAGTAACCTCAGGATGTCAAATACTAAACTAGTACAAAACATAACGGTATGATATAAATTTTTACTAAGCCAATAGCCAAGGGTGGGAAGGGGTGGGTGTCTTGTTCTTGAACCGAGCAATAGCCCCTACACCATCTATAGTAAAAGCAAAGAATAGCCAAATAATAATCTGAATAATAATTTTAAAGCCAAATAATAATCCGAATGGTATGTAACCATTTTGTAACAAAATAAATACCATAAAACATACATTTAATGCATAGACAGTAACGGAGAAAACCCCTATCCATTCGTGCCTAGCGTCGCAACATTGGGACGATATATAAAGGTTCAAATTCGAACAAAAAAATAGAAATATGAAAAAATGCCAAAATACGTATTCTAAAGTAATGTTTCATCTTATATATAATACCACTTATAAAATGATTGATAAAAAAATAAACGAAATATCTTACCTTTTCTTACGCGCCATTTTATTTCAAGAAAATCCAACTTTCCGCTACAACAAACATTTATTTCACCTTTTTATTCTTAAAAATGCGCTGCCATTTATGAATAAACATTGACAACAAATACTAAGGATATATTTTACTAAGTTTTGAAAGGATATCATAATTCAATTTGTAATGGGAATTTTTTTAAGAAAGCGTCCCAAAATTAGGACGCCAGGCACAAATGGGTTAAAGTCATATTTGTATTATCCATACATTATAATATGTATTTAAATACACTCACAGTTTTATATCCGTAAACTTAGTAGAAATTATCTGAATAATTTTCCATTAAACTTAGCTTTGATCAATATTTTAACGTTTATATGATTGTGAGCGTTTCATTTTAATTTTTTCCTTCATTTATTAAAGCTTTAGTCTTACAAGAAGTGCCTGGCCCATAATAAAGAAAACAAATAATTTCACTGTTTCAAATTGTACGTTTTATATCAGAAATCATGAAAGATCCCATTCTTCCATTTTTATTTTTTTGTGTGGAAATCACAAGAAGCTAATATATTTTTTTTTTTTTTTTTTTTAGATTAAATGATCATTTTGTACTGTTAAACGCTTTCACAAATATTTTGTTTTTAATAAGAATTCATTTAAAATAGGAAATAACAGAAAACAAAATTATAAAATGCCAAGATAAACATTCAATGCTATATTAGTTACTTAAAAAAAAAATTCACTTTTCTGTAAAACGTTTAACCTAAAATAATGTTTAGATAAGGTAGCGAAAGATACAAATTAATTTATAATAACCACAGAGGCCATCATAAAAAAATATATTATCAGTATTATAAATCACTTTAACTTACATAAATGTCGGGGATTAATATTTTACTGCATTTTGGCAAATAACATTAACTTTCAAATATATAAATACATTTGTTGCATCTGACAATCTGAAACTTATTTTTAATAAGTGAGAGTCAATTACGTATTCGATAATATTTTTTTTAAATATGAAATAAAACTATGAGATAAATCATTGTTTCTTCGAATGATTAATTTTCAATACATTTGTTTACGAAAAATATTATTTAGCTTATTTCTGTGCTAACAATTCCAATTAATTACGGCAAATTACATTTCTCGAATAATGATATTGAAATGTGTGCACCCGAACAAAGTTAATAATGATGATGAGGGAAATAAAATGATGATAAAAATAATTTTCTTTTATACAGAATGAAATAATTATGTCATGTAGTTTTTCTCCAAAGATAAAGACCGGCTCTAATATTAACCTTTGTACCAAAGGGTGAACTACTGTTATTTTCGTGACATATATTTCCGTTCCTTTACATAATTTCGAATTTATGTTTGTTAAGAATTTTGTATAGTATTCAAAACAATCTACTTTTATATATACAAAATCTTACTTTTATTAAAGTATACTCTGCGGATGTAAATTCAAAAACTCTAAACTCTGAAGTTCGGACTGACATACTTATGACATAATTTCGTGTAGTACCATGGTCATATACTTTTGTGTCCAGTAATTTAGTCCACTTTATGCGAGTATTTATGAAATTGGTTCCAGAATCTCGGAATTACGAAACATGGCAACGCAAGAAAATGATGTGTTGTTTACCTCAAAATCATAAATCTCAAATAAATATGTGGGGAGGACTGGTCATACTTTACACGCGCTTCATTCACGCATGTTTTGAAATTCCAATCGGCTACAATGTGAGATATTTATTAAGTGATTTTTATAAGTAAACAATTATTTTTTAAACGGTTACTTTAAATTAAACGTATAACAGGAGTAGCTCAGTGGTTACAGCAGCAGTCTTGTATACTGTGGTCCCGGGTTCGATTCCTGGATCTGGCTATTTTTCACTCCAGATGGGTTTATTGTATGTATTGTATGCTTGTCTGTATTATATTTATATATGCCTTTAACTGTTGAATGCAGGCGTTATTTATGTGTGTATGTGTGTTTTAATATATATTGTAGTATGTGTGTTTTATTATAAACATATGGTGTTTGAAAATTTCACTTTCATTGTTTTCATTTTTAATGTTAGAGTATTATTTTAGAAAATAATGTTTCGAAGAAAGTAAGTGTGACTTACTCTTCTATTTGGTCATTTGTTATGTGCGAGGACACATGATAGGTATTGGCTTTAAATAAGTTTTTTCCTTTAGTAACACGTTATGGTCATGTGAGACATATTATATATTTATTGTGTTTTCTAAAATATATAAAAATTAAATAAGCGTAACAGTTTATGAGAAAGCTCGATGTGCTGCATTAATACGAGGTAATATTAAATGGTATCATATTCAGACCAATCTAACTGAAGCTTACAATAGGAGTTCTTATTAAATAATTAACTTTACCATATAAATATTTTTTGAATGAATTGTGTAATGAATGTGAAAATGTTTTGTTTAACTATTAGTGCTATTAATTTTCTATCAACATGTGTCATCATTAAAATAAATAATCATTGTTTAACGTCTGATATACGAGTTAAAAATAATAAATATATTACAAATCATCAGATATACAAGTAAAATTGCATAAATACATTTAATACAATTGAAAAGCAAACGTTTCAAGCTAAATTTTAGCCCCTCATCAGTGCAACAAAACATTCAAATGACAGAAAACTATATATCATTTTTGCAGTTAAAAATTATTAGCAGTTAAAATTAAATAAAGTATAAAATTTTTTTTAAACAATGCTGAGTATTCAGGAGGAAGTGCACATGATTCATTTATCGGCGACGTTTCCTTACGAGTGAATACACCTTTCAGAAAAACTCTACTTTTAATATTATTGCAACCGGATCAGATAACTTTCATATTCGTGAAATCTGGTATATGGTCGGTATCCAAAGAATGCTGTACAATTTTAGACTGTAGGTTTCCAGATTTGTAAGTACATTTATGCTCGGCCAGGCGAATGGCGCAAGTGCGACCAGTTTCGCCAATATATACTGAGTCGTAACCTTTACATGGTATACTGTAAATTGAACCGGTTCTTAGTAAGGGGGTAATTTTAGGTTTAGATTTACAAAGTAAGTTTTTCAAAACATTTTGAGGCTTGAATGATGTACTGATGTTATGAGACTTCAAAAGACTAGAGATTTTTTCAGAAAGATATTTGTTGTAGGGTAGAGATATGTAAATAGCGGGAGCCTTACAATTTACAGAGGATCATATTATGTGTGTCATCATCATATAAGTGTCATCATATTTGTTAAAACTGTTTTTATATATGTGCAACTTTCCCCGTGGGAAATATTTTGCATTTTTCATATTATATCAAACATTATATATATATATATATATATATATATATATATATATATATATATATATATATATAAGAATATTTGTTTGTATAATAGCGAGAGATACGCATATAATTACTTGATGAATGATTAAAATCATCATCATTATTAAATACATTCATTTGCATTGTAAAGAGGAACTTTGAAAACCTCCTTTCTTCAATAATACCGCATTCAAGAAAAATGAACATATTCCGTGCATCTTATGTGAAATAGCGTCTGGATTTAGATGTCAAAATGTTGCTGTAGATTTTGAGTTTATAGTTTACTAATATATATAATTTCCTAATTTGCATTTAAAAAACTTTATTGTACTTATCAAAGCAACATCAAAATTTGGTCTATAAACCTATATAGATTTATTCTTAGAATAATATACTTTGTTTCACAAAGTATTCTTAAAAAATGAATATCTATTAAAACAGCATTCATATTCTCACAGACATATTAAACTTAGATTTATGTTTAGAAATTTAAGAAAATGCAGTTTAAAATTACCCTGTACCTTTTTAAAGAGTAAACAAAAAGTAAACTTCCTTTTAAATCACACTTTAATTATAGTAGAAATAAAAACTTGTTCAAAAATACGTATAAAGCTATAAATTAACGGACAGTATATAACATTAAATTTCTTTTATTAAAAAAAAATAACTTTATCATAAAAAAATATAACAAAATATAAATATTAAGAATATCCCTTCTCTTTAAGTATTCTGGGATATATATTTCCAATGAAAAAAACCTTGACTATCTTAATAATCTTAATCTGGAGGATAACATTAAAAAAATATAACAAAATAAAAACATTAAGCATATCACTTCTCTTTAAGTCTTCTGGGATATTTATTTCGAAATGAAAAAAATCTTGGCTATCTTAATAATCTTAATCTGGAGGGTAACATAAATATTTCTCTTTCGGGAATGTAGTCGAATCAACTAAAGAGTTGTAATAAAAGCACAAGAAAATACCTGTGTCCCAGTAGAGAACCAGAGACATTACCTCTTACTCAGCGTATATAGAATAAAGCATTACATTAAGAAAGCCTAAAAATAAAACAGAGTTAATAGCTGTAAATTTGATACTTATTTATTTTATTTAAAATAGATATTTTTTTTTCGAATCGAAAATTCAAATATTCACGCATTTTTATGTTTTTGAGAAATTTATTTATATGTCTTATTTTTTTCATTCTTTATATAATATTTTCTATAAGACTTTTTTTTGTACAACGCTAGGAACTTTTTTAATCGTTTACTTTGTCTGTTTTTGTACAGATTTATAAAAAAAAAATAAATTAGAATGTACAATAAGGACTGACTAATATATTACAATCAGGTAGAGTAAATTCTGTATTCTGAATTGACATCAAAGCTTTTAAGAAACTATTTATATCGATATCTTTATAAGAAATGGAGGAATAAGGAACTAAAACAGTTATACAGTTTTTTTTTTTTTTTGACCAACTATGCTCAGACAGCATCACTGCGAAAAAGGACGTTATTTTATAGTCTAGGAAAACATAGATATAAAAGAGATATAGTCATAAATGGAAATATACAATAATCTCCTACGAATCACCCATGATTGAGAAAAGAATACTTTATCATTAGAAACCTCAGAAAACAATATATTTTTAAGATTTATGTAAGCTGTTATAACATCCATGTCTCTCTTGTTATCATTGATTTTCAGAAAAGTTTCCACAAAGATTTAAACAATCAAAAATCATTCTATATCAACTTATTTTTAATTTTTTTATAGATTAAAATTAGAAAATTATCACGATGTATTTTTTTAAACATCAAATTATTTTTCAACAAATATATAAATAAAAGTAATTTGTTAAATCAACAGATTCCGGTTTCTGAAGTTCAATTTAAATATTATCTTCTTTATTTTTATTGATTATGAGAACTCATTTATTTATAAGTATTTTTCATTAATGAAGACTAAGTTTTTCATCGTTTGCTGTTGCTTTTTTGAAATATGTTTAGATATTTTTATGCAAATTTCCATTAGAATGAAATATATTATTGTTTATACACTTTGTATCAAAATATCATTATTAATGTTATTTATCAGAAACATAACACCTAGAAAAAATATTTACGATAAATTCAAAATATTTTTTATTTAACAGCTTTTGTCAAGACTGTCTATCTTCATTTTACTAACATGTACACAAATGTTTTGGTTAGCCACAACTGAGACACTGAATTCTTATTTGCTTTGATCGAAGCATGTAGTTGATCCAAGGTATTATCTGGAAGAATATTTTTGTTTTATTATACATATTACGTTTATTATACAGAGCAAGCAATTCTGTTTTTCTATAATATATTTCTAATGATATAACAGAGAATGGAAATAGTTATTTTAACCATAGTTATACATAATACTTATAATTTCATTATATAACTTACTTTTTTTAGCAATTTTTTATCTTAAAAATTATATGAAATAATATATATGTAATAATAAAAAAATTCGCCCTTTTATCTTAATTAAACTATTCCAAATTATTATAATATCTACTTTTTTTACTTAATAATATCTTACATATCTTTAATCTTTTTTCCATGCTTTAAATTCGTATTCTTTTATTATTCTAAAAACATTAATTCCAGTCGTAGTTTACCCTTAAAAACCCATTAAATTACTTTATTTCATTTTATTCTGAAATTCGTTTTGTTTCGAATGTATTTAATACCGTTTGTTATCGATAACCCATAATTCCTTACCAAGCCCGCCAACATTTTGATTGAGTTATAAATCTACCGCTGAGAGTAAATAGTTAGCTCATCCACGCCACGACATTTTGATCCGGAACTGTCCAATCGCTGACATGGCTTACCCTCTCTCCCCCTCTTCCATTTAACCCGATGGACTTTTTACTTTTAATGTAACCGTTCACGGCCTTTTCTTTTTAGTATTTAACCTGTTGCATTGACTGGGAGAAACATAATTTTGCGATTATGGTTTTCCTTCAAAAACCTACTGTCGCCTGGAGAGCTTTGTTTTTTGTATTTTCGTCAAGTTGTTTTAATATTTAACATCTAGCGGTCTATAGTTGCGATGTAGCAACGATTTGACTATGGATAGCATCATAGCTAGTGGAGTTGGTGCATTTTATGATCACTTAATAAATAATTGTTGCATATATTGGCTTCAGTTGTTATTTTCGGGAAAACTACTAAGGAGCGTAGGCTATATCCTCCACTCTCATCATGATTTCACGACTGCAAAACGTTACAGTTGGTTCGATAACGAGATATAATGCTGAATTTGATAACGAATGTGTGGCTGCTGCTTAAGACCGATATGTTGATATCATACTAGTGAATTCCTATCATATATATATGTATACATTACTTTTCTAAAATTGCATTTTGTGTTTAAAATGTAATTTTTTTTTCTGTCCCTCATATAATAGAAAAGGGTTAAATTGTAATAATGTTTAAACAAAATTTAATCCGAATTGAGTTTCCGCATATCATCCATAGGTATTATATTTCTTCCAGGAGTCTTCAAATTATGTGTGATAAAAATCTATGTATCCTGTTATGTAACAGAAATACATTGTTTATGAGAAAGGTATTTGTTTCTACATATTTTCCACATTTTTATTATAATGATTTACGAAATGCATTTTCGTTAGATGTGTAAAAATTTACAGTTTTAAAAAATTTTGCCGTTAAAAAATATAATTTAAATTTACTAAGAATATTTGTTAAATCTATTATGGAAAATATAAATCGTTTTTATTTTTTACTTCAATTCTGTAATTCATGTTATTTATTCACATTTAATATCATTAACCGTACATTTATAAAATGCGAAAAATTTATTTTACATAACCGATGTTTTCGACATAAATTATTATTCTTATTTCGAATTTTAATTCTATTTAAGTTAATCTTTAGTATACTAATTTAAGAATACAAAATTTTATGAAAAGTAGTCTACATAATTGGAAAACGCAGTTGATAAATTTTATACACAGAATAAATACTTAAATGTGGAAAAAAATAATAATATGGCTCTCTTTATTTAAATATATAAATATTATGTATCAAATTCATTTTCTCAAATTATAAAATCATTTTATTCAATAAAAATCATTACATCGTAAATAAAAATTAAGAAATAATTTAAAACGAAACAGATAAATTAAAATAGCAATTATAGCCTTTGTGCAGGAATATTAAAAAGCAGTAAACCAACGTTTAAAATGCACAAATAATGGATGAAAAGCAGCAAACAGCTGTTTCGAATCTACAGCGAGATTCTTCTTCAGTGCAAGATAAGGAAAAAGCTCAGCCTTGCTTTTTCTAGCACGCTGTTCCTTTTTCCTTATCTTGCACTGAAGAAGAATCTCGCTGTAGATTCGAAACAGCTGTTTGCTGCTTTTCATCCATTATTTGTGCATTTGAAACAGATAAAGTTTAACATCTCTTATAAAAATAAATTTTGATAATATTTTGCATTAAATTACTAACTTTCATTAAAAATAATAAATTAAATAGTTTAATAACTAATAATTAGTGTTTACTTTTGTTTACTAATATTCAATGTTTTTTTTTTTTTTCCAATAATCATTTGTTATCTCACTTTCATCTTCTGAACAAGTTTTAAAGAAAAATAAACCAAAAGTGGACTGTTATTTTTTTTCTTCAAAATAATGAGTCTTGACTTTTTGAAAATCTACCGAGACGGGAGTGTCATTATAAAGATATAATTTATAAAGAAACTTTAAACTTCAGTCATTCCATAGATAAGATAAGTCAATTTAAAAAAAAATCTATCTAAATTACTTTAGATCAAAAAGAATCCCTTATTATATTAGCTTAATACCTTCGGAAGTAAAGTAGAACTTTTTTAAATTATAATCGGTACTAAAAAGGTTTACAATTTACAGTAAATAAAAAAATAATGATCTATTTTTAAACATGTTATTTTAGTGCATATTATAAAATGTCTCATCATTTTTATTTATATGCGGATTCTTGCTAATTCCTACTCATAGGAACAGAGACAAAAGGTCGAAATTTCTGATGTTCAAATGGCCCGATAAAAAAGACAACATAAAATATTAGAAAATAATAACTACCCTATTGTTAAATAAAATTTTAAAGTGCTAAATCCTATACTCATTTTGAATTTATGTATCAAATATATCGGAAAATTTTTTTATAAATTACAAAATAATTTTCTTCAGTAAAAATCCTTACATGATAAATTAAAAAATATAATAATTTAAATCAAACCAGATGACGTTTAATATCTTTTATTAACAATAAATATAAATTTCGATAAAACTATTGAATTAAACTACTTACATGCATTAAAATATACATTTTTGAAAGTTGTAACAATTAAAAATTAACTTTTACTTTTTTTACTATATTTAATGGTTTAAAAAAATAATTTGTTATATTACAAAGTAGAAAACCAACGTTTAAAATTGCACAATTAATAAATAAAAAGCAGAAAACAGCAGTTTCGAATCTAATAGTGAGTTTCTTCTTCAGTGCAAGATAGAGTAATAAACAGCATGCTAGAAAAAGGCTTTTATTAGAGACCTTTTCTAGCACGCTGTGTCATGGTCTATCGTGCACTGAAGAAGAATCCCGCTGGTAGATTCGAAACAGCTGGAATTTTAAACGATGTTTTTCTACTTTGTAATGTTCTTGCACAAATGCTTTATTTGCTATTTTTATATTTGTCATATCACTTTCTTTTCTGAACAAGTTTTAAGGAAAAATAAGCTGAAAGT
Source organism: Maratus speciosus (assembly GCA_963932465.1). Lineage (NCBI taxonomy): Eukaryota > Metazoa > Arthropoda > Arachnida > Araneae > Salticidae > Maratus > Maratus speciosus. The sequence continues at coordinate 187,645,544 of OZ010800.1, forward strand.
GGCTAGTCACTGTTATTTTGTGAGAAATAATGAGCCTTGGTGTTTTCCAAAGTCTACTGGAATGTGTCATTAAAAAGGTATTTGGAAGATAAAGTTTATACTTCTATGCATCCAGAGATAAGATAAGTATAAAAATCCAATCTTTAAGAATATCTATCTAGATTGCTTTAAATCATAAAGAATCCCCTAATATATTGCCTTCGGAAATAAAGCAGAACTTTATAAAATTATAACATGGATATAATCAATATATGATCTACTTTGAGACATGTTACTTTGATGTATATTATTAAATGTTATATCATAATTTTTATTTACATGACAACTCTTTTCAATTCCAACTCCCAGGAACCGAGACAAACAATCGAATTTTCTGATTTTCAAACGTTCCAATTTACACATATATATATATATATATATATATAATACCAAAAATCACACACTACACATCCAATCCCAAAACTACTGAACAACAGAGCAAATTAACAAAATAACCATGGAAAAAACTTACTAACTAAATCATGAACGAAAAGAAAACAACCAATGGAGACAGACCGCAAGGCTAAAGACTTGCATGCTGGGTTTTACCGGCAATTACTCATGAAACTTCCCCCATATCTGTCAAGACCATACTGGCCAAAGAAAACTTTAAAACTGGCCATCCAAAGCAGCAACCGAATTCGAAAAGAACACTTTAAAACTGTCCATCCAAAGCAGCAACCCAATTCAAAAAGAACGACGCATCCAGACAGAGCTCCTTATAAAGCCTACGATTATTTGGCGATGTTTTTAATCGCCAAAAGTAAAGCGTCGCAGTAATCTTTATCCTTGACGAAATTGTTTACCAAACTATTTAACCAACCAATAGGAAAATTCTGATCCATTGCATCTTGATAGAGATTTATAATGTCATTTATTATACTATTATGATTAGAATTTAACTTTACTATCCTTATTAAACTATTGATAATGATATTTCTGAAAATGGAAATATGTACATTGGAATTAAAATTTAATATCTTAATAGTTTCAAAGTTGTAATCCTTTCTCTTATCATAAATGCTAGTCCGTAATCCACCCCTCTCAATGTCGATAGTGAGATCCAAATAATTTACATGCTTTTCGTCATATGAAGTTTTTTTTTAATATCAAACCTTGGGGATAGTAGTCTAAATGTAAATCGCTATTGGAATCGTTAATCCTTACTAACAATACATCATCAATATATCTGAAACTTAAAAAATCCTTATCCGTTGTCTCTTTAACCTCGTATAAAAATAAATAAATATCTGCAAGTACCGAACTGCAACTACCCCCCATAGGTATACCCCTTATCTGCTGAAACACATGCTTACCATCGAATAAATAATTTTCATTAACTACGAAATTAAATAAATTTGTCAAATGATCCAAATTTTTACCCAAAATATTGTACCTCTTAAAAAATTCGAATATTTTATTTTTAAGATCATTTAAATCAATACTGTTATATAAATCTTCAAAATCATAAACATATAGACCTTTAATATTACTCAAACCTTTCAATGTATTAAGTAACTCAAAACTATTTTTTATAATACATGTGTAATTTTGTTTTAATGCCGCTTCAAATAAACTCTGCAAAATATCCAAAAACTTTTTATTAGCTACTTCCAAATAAGTGCCAAAACCACATGTAATTGTACGAAAGGCAATGGGGTCCTTATGAAATTTAGGAATCAAAACCATATAAGGCAATTCCTTACTACGTTGTGTGTATTTTAACCTTTTATAAAAAGCAGCAATTCTACTTTCTATCTCTTTTACACTGGTATTTAACAACCTATAATTATGTGTATTGTTATAACATTGTCTTAATTGATTACAGTATAGCTCTTTACAAATAATAGCAAAATTTGTATTTGCCTTATCAATATATGTTATAACGAAATTACTCTGTAAATCCTTGATAGAATCTTTTAATACTTTATATTCTTCCAACGAAATCCCCCCTGTTTTACCACAGTAAATTGAACTCAAATCCTTTAATATATTGTGTTTCCATTCCAGAAAAGTTATTTCTGGTAAGCAAAATTTGTTCATAAGTTTATGTATAAACATATCCACGTTGATTTTTAATCGTTTTTTTATAAAATCCTTAGTGTTTAATCTTTTTAAACGAAATTTTGTACCAAACCGCATATAATCTCTCAATGTTCTGTCCTTGACAATGTCTAAATTACCGGTCAATACATGACCGTGATCCACATCGACATAATCACGATAAACCGGATCATGACAATGACATAAATTATTATCGTTGTTTCTACCAATTTCTTTTGAAAAATTATTATAATTAAAAACCATACGACCTAAAGGTTTATCGTATCTATAAACCTTGACAATCTCCATGTTCTTATCTGGAAGCAAATCATTGTATTTATTTAATACCTTGCCCATATTTATACCATGTTTTTTAATTTCTATGTAATCCATTACAAAATACATTCTATTAACTATTTTGTTGTTGTTGTTACTTCTGCTCAGATTTTCCTTCAAATGTTGTGAACTAATTCTATACCTCAAAATGTCTAAAGCCAAATCTATATTATAGTTACTCTTATGTGAATACAATAAGTTTAACAAATCACCTATAAAACGTTTTTTCACGTTAAATATAATAAATTTTATATTTCTTACTATTCCCACGAAATCACTCTTGAGAATTGAAATTTTAATTTCATTAATATTGTCATATTCCTTTGCTATTATCTTATGGTCCATCTCCTTATTGAATTTATAATTCATGGGATGTTCAATACGTTCGTATATTGAAACTTCTAATAAACTGTTTCTTAATTTTTTCAAAACGTTAGTTCCATTGAACATAACATTTAACCCGTATGGGTAAACCGTACCACATTTAATCATCATGTCACTTTCGCATAACAATCTTTCTTTTTTGTTAGGGACAATCTTTAAAATCGTTAATTCCGTGTTTTCAATACCATGCATGTTGAAATGTCTAATTTCAATCTCTTGTTCTACTTTATTAGTTTTGCAATGTCTGATATCTGACTTATGGTTATTGAAACGCTTATTAATCGGGTCAGAAGTTTGACCTATATAAGACATTCCACAAATCTTGCAGCTAAGTTTATAAACACTGTTGTAAACCTTACATACTTTTAAATACCTAATGTCTCCGACAGTGTTATACTCTGAGCTCACACTCGGGCATACTTTACAACGTTTATATATATACATATATAAACATACATATACATATATATATATACATATATATATATGTATATATATATATACATATATATATATATACATATATATATATATATATATGTATATACTAGTATATACCACCGTCAAAAATAACAGAATGGGAACGAAAAATCTTCGAAACAATGTTTAGAAGCTTAGCTCATGAAGATAGAATGTAGAGGAAAACAACGAACATAGGCTTTCCATCACAGGACTTGTAAGCAAAAATAGCACTCGATTCACGCCAATGGTGCTCCCAATTTAAGCATCATGTGATTTGGATGTTGTTTAACTTTTTAAATATAGATGGCTGCATAGAGTGTCATTGAGTACACGTATTTTATTTTCTCTCTGAGATAACAAAAAAATTCCACATGACTCTTAAATATGAATGAAAATAAGAAAAACTGTACATTGACAAAGGTTCTTTTTTTTACTTTTTTTAATTTAAGATCATAGCATAAAACAAACTTCTATCAAAATACTTACATTTCCGGGTAACATTTAATCTTGCAAATACATTACTTTGACTCTTTATATATATATATATATATATATATATATATATATATATTACTTAATTACTTCTTTATGTTTGATTTTTTAAAAATATAATATTTAAAACACGAATTTCCCATAAATAATTTGACTATTATTAAATCTTAAGTTCAAAAGTTTATTCATACGTATGCAATTCTAGCACAAGAACTGTAAAATTTAACCTATTGAGAAATATAGTAAAATTTCAACGAATAACGCCAATGTTCCCAAAAAGAACCTAACCAAAATCATTGATAATTTCAAAAAATTTCTTCTTTAATTGTTTAAATAGATGTATTTTAGTCTTATTTTTACAGAGAAATATTATTTTTTATACCTGGAACAGAGAGCGGCAACTTGAACAACCAACTACAAAATTCAAAAGCTGGACTTAAGTTGATACTGAAATCAGACACGGCGGTATAGGTCATTATCCTAAAATAAGAGGAACTGAAAGTTTTCTAATGATGGTACGACGAAATCTCGTTAAATGTGTGAGAAATGTGAAGCACAATTACATGGAACGGAATATATGAAACGAAGAACGGAATATATGAAACTCATAAATTATCAGTAAGGTTCAGAGGCCACAAATGTCGGCATTATTTTTTGTGATTTATTATTATTTTTCCTACTTTTTTTTTTTATTCTTGCTAATCTAAATAAATAAATCGTAAAAAAAAATATAATTCATTTTTTCCCTCACCATAAACAAAATCGTCCCGGAAGAGGTAAAACAATGGAATTGGTTGGTTTGAACACAGTACCAGATAATTAGAATTTGGAGACGGTGATTCCGGTCCACTTAAGCTTGATTGTCATACATATGCAATCGATCATTAATGCGCTACAATGTTTATTACTTATACTCTGTTCGCATTTCTTTCGTGAATTATCTATAGAATAGAACGCAAATGGCTTGAAAATGGGTTAAATACCTAATCCTTCGGATTTTTTAAAAGAAAATCTGAAGCAGCATCTAAAATGTTACGATAGTATGCAACATATTCGCCAAAATGAAGTTCACTCGGAAGTAGCGTTTGGTTATCGTATTTAAGGCTGTTCTCAACTGCTCTGCTCAACAAGCACAAAATGTTTTGACACATTTGCAAATTCATTTTTTAACGGAAAGATATGGAATTGGAAGGCCTGGCTATGGAACCAATTTGGAATGGAACCGATTTGGAATGGAACCGATTTGGAATCAAACCGTGTTTTCCATTTTTTATAAAGAAATTACATATTGAGTTATAAGCGATCTTGATCACGTGACAAATATGTTTTTTCTCCCTTCGCTGACTGATTTTTCTGCTTTCTTCGGGAGCTTCGGTTCAAAACGTCAACTTTGACTCTGTTTTCTGAAAGATCTATTGCGTTTTCAAAAAAAAAAAAAAAAAAAAAAGCTTGATTACATAGTTTCTGAACAACAACAACTGCTAGTTTCATGCATTTCCGAAAAAAATAAATTTAAACTTATGTCATAAAGTTGCCCTTTTGGATTTGAGAAAAGCTTTAATACAATTAATATGCACAGACATACAAATCACTATTTGAATACTTTTATTGTACTATTTATTCAAAATAAAATAATACAGAACAAGTATAACTTTTTAATTTGCCACTTACTGTACTGAAGATATTGTACAAATATTAACACATAAAATATTATTTTTTTATAGGGCCACCTATAACTTTTATTTAGAAATTTGTTTTCCGAAATGATATTTCCTTTTTTGTTCAATCTAAACGTACTAATTACCATACATTTACGATACACACACACAAAAAAAAAAAAAAAAAAAAAAAAAAAAAAAAAAAAAGAAAAGATGTATTTTTAAATATTGAGTGCTCTCTTTTTTCTCCTTTAAAGTAATATATTGAAAAAAAAATAATCTAGAAAACGTAACATAATAAAATGCAAAAAAGAATTTCATGGTTTATTTAAGGATTGATGATATAAAGACAAAAATACGTAACCTAGCAAACTAAAAAATAAGAAATCCTTTCTTGTTCTTTCAACTGTTCAGTGACTGTTATTTGAATTAAGCTATTAATTATGAACACTGAAAGTGTTTAACGTAAAAAATAAAAAAAATGTGATTTTTTGGGTAATTTCAATTATTCAATGATCTTAATTAAGATTTCTTTGCCGCAAAGTAAATTTATACTTCTAATTTGCGGGTCGAAAATTATGACTGCTAATTAACTTGGAATCAATTTTTTAATGAAAAAAGAAATTTAGATTTTTTTCTCAAACTTTTTCAAATCCGCCCATTTCTTTAGGGAATGCATTATGTGTTACATAATATCAAAATCTGAGAAAATGTTTTAAATTCCATTTTAATCTACAGACGTAATGACAAAATTAATGTATCAAAAAGTAATTAACATAATATATCGATTCGAGTGCTTTAATGCTCATTTCATGTTAAAGCAGATTTCAATTAGGAGTGTTAAAAATGAATAGAGAAGAAAAGCTATTTATGTAAAATGAAAATGTTTATGCACGAAAATTTTTAAACTATTGACTAATCGGTAAGCTTTTGATTTATTATAAAAATTGATTTTTAAATTTATTTTAATACTCCAAAAGTAATTTTAAACTGTTAATGATACCATTACACAAATTCACACTTACAAACTATCATCTTGGGATCAACTTAATTTGAATGACATTGGGTACTGAAAAATATTCTTTATTTCATTAGTATGTCTGCGTGCTGTTCAAAATAAAATATTTCTCTTTCTTGTCATGTTATTTTGAGAAAAGGATCTGATAACTAAAAAAATATATATCAGTAAAACTAGGTTTACGCAGTAAAAATTTTATCGAAATTTTGTTTTATTTATTTGGAAAAAAATAGAAATAAATGATAAATTTTTAAACCAAGGTGAATTTCTTAAAATAATAACGTGAATTACGTTTCCGTTGTTTAATGTAGTATCTTTTGTACAAGCGCCTTTTTTTGATGATCAGACTAAATGATAGACAAATGTATTTGAGTTCGTCGCACGTCATGGATATATTTTACCTCAGTTAAAACTATTTTGAAACCTAGGATATCTTACGAATTGAATATTTCCAACTGAGCGAAAAAATGCTCAGCCCGGGTATCAAACTCAAATCCTCGGCCAATTGAAAGCATAGGCCCTGTCATATTCGATTATCGGCCAAGACATTTTTCGCTCTGTTGGAAATATACAATTTGTATGATAACTTTACCAATCAGTTTGATTGTGATAAAATAGTAGGATATCTTTACCAATAAATATGATTTTGTTAAAATGAAATCGTGTATCCACGTTTCCATCTTTAAATAGTATTTCTATACCTGAGGCTTATTTTTTTTAGTTGTCTATATGGCAGAATAGATACGTTGTTCCGATCTCGTCGGAGTGTATTGTCGAAGTGGTTGCCGTTCCAGGTGTATTAATTGAAAGATTATTAGCAATTAAAGCTGAAATTGACGGTTAAAATAGCACAGTCTGTCTATGCTTACATTTTTTTTTTAAGGAAGCTCCTATATCTTCAATTTATTCTGTTTGGCTTGTACAGAACAGACTAGATGATATTTCCAAATTCTTCTCACACATATTGTAATACATTAATACTGTAATACCTCCATAACGCACACTCCCAAATAGTAGACACTTCTATTAGAAATGGCCATATTTTATTTTTATTTTTTTAATTACGGTCATTATTTTTCCCATTATGACCAGAAAATCAGAGTTCTAACTTTTTGCGGCTGTTCTTTCTTCTTCGCCTAACACTTCATATATAATGACTATTTCATAATAATGGAAGACATCAGCCCATCAGAAGAAAATAACTCGGTGAAAGCAAAAACTCCAATAATCGGGACTCTACTGTTCTTCAGTTTTAAGACTTATAACACGCAATTTTATTTTACATAAAGTGACGTCATCCACATCCGCTGAAGAATTTATCATTTGCGATCCAGTGTTAAACAACATCTACAGTAAAATACGCTTAGGACGTCACTGTCGCTGAATAGTACACAAATCCAGAAAAAGAGATTTCGCCAGGCAAAAAAATTGACAAAAGTATAGGCTACCTAAAGATTCACAGGCCTTCATTTGTTTGTATTATTATTATAGATAATTAAAATTAAATTTAGTTTCTAATAGCACCATGTTTTATCAGAAATCCTTCATTTATATTTTTTCAAAATAGCACGTATTTTAATTTTTTTTTCAGTTTTTATGGAAAATGGCAACAAAAAGATATAATTGCTATTTTCTTTCACTTTCTACAGAAATGGAGTACTGCCGTTTCCAATATTAATCAAATGACACCAAAAACTAAAAAAAAAAAAAATAATGCTTCGAAAATAAATGGCGATGCGGCTTTCAAACAAATTGTATTTAAAAGTACTTTTTTTCCCCAATACGACGGTATAAAAATTTAAAATGTGCGATGCTTAGAAGTTAAAAAAAGTTCTATAGAGTGTTTAATCGTACTTTTTTCTTTTAAGGTTGGCTTCTGCAAGGTAACATTATTTTTTGAAGACGGCACAAAATGAGCTGGGAGAAAGAAATAGCATACCGTACCGGGGCTAAAAAAAAGAATATATTTTCTTTTTAATAGTGTTCCTTCGAAAAATCCAAACAATAATTTACTGGATTACATCACTGCTTATCACAGAAGTCACGTTGTGCCACTGGAAATATTGTTTATATAGTTTACATAAAACAAAAATAAATAGCAACAGGGAAAATGTTGGGTGAACCGAGGTGGTTGGTGCTCGCTGCCGGTGGTGAGCTCTTCACGAAGCACGTGGGGGGCATTTACCGAGTAGCGGCACGGCGTGTTGTGCGGTGATACTCTAGTGTTGTGGTTTGTCAAGTGGTTCTCGTATCGGTGATATTATTATAGTTAACCTTTCTGGATTGTCTGTGCTTCCGAGTACGGTTTATTAGATTTTGTGTGTTGTAAGTTATGTCAGGTCAAGTTGCGGAGGCCTGCATGGTGAGTTCTGTGATTAATATAGTGGATGATAAAGTATGTCAGCAACGTCCGGTGGAAACTGTGGAGACGATGGATGTGCTGGAGAATAATTTGGTTAGCGACGAAAATAATAACAATGTGGTCCGTTTGTCGATGGCGTTGGATTTACTTCTTCAGTGGGCGGCGGCAAATGGAGGTAAAGCGTTTAATAATTTTTTTTACAAAGCACTGACTCAAAAGCAATACCTCAACGTGACCCAAGAGCGTTGCAAGCAGAGTTAAAAAAGAAACTTACTCAGGCGGAGGACATTGATAATTTCCGTTATACGAGGAATGTGTGTATAATAGTGAGTACCAAAAAAGTGAACTGTGTGTCTGAAATAGTAAACTGGTCAGAGTTTTTGGGAGTGACTGTTAGATTTTGGGTGGTGAGGGAAAACTTAACAAACATTTCGTTTTAATTTTCAATGTTCCTATTGGCATTCCTCTGGCCGAGTTAGGGCAGGAAATTGAGGATGTCAACTCAGTAAATATTTTTTAACTTAGAAGATTCATACGGATGGACTCACTAAACAAGGCGTCACAAGTTTTGGTGACGTCATTAGGTACGAATCTGCCATCAGAGATAAAAAGATGGAGCTCGTTACATACTATACGGCAGTTTATAAATAGATACCGCCAGCGCGGCAAATGCTATAAGTTCAATCACACAACTGGCAAATGCACCTCGGGCCAGATTTGTGTCACATATGGCACGGTTCATACGGGTCCTTGCTCCTCGCCAGTTAGATGTACAAACTGTAGGGGCGAGCCCAGAGCAGCATATTTGCAATGCCCATCCCGGTTGAAAGAAGTTGAATTTTTGAATTTCAAAAGCAAAAACTTTTTGTCGTTTGTGGAGGCCCGGAGAAAATTCTCTCAGAGATCGAGCTCCGGATCCTATGCCAAGGTAGCCACCATAAAAAAATCGGACTATGAGGAAATATGAAAAATAATTGAAACTAGGACGAACAAACTGGTTCACGTGTAAGTGGAAATGACTGCCAAACACTCAGAAAAGATACTGGACTCCATTAATGCACTCAGTAATGTTATAATGAAATTTATGGCGGTGGTCAGCGATTTGCAGCCTGGGCGGAAACGTCCTAACAGAAAGGAAGACAGAGGTTAAAGAAAAAGTTCTATTTATTTTTTTAGTGGATTGTTTTCCCCTTCTCTTTTTTGTTGGAAACATAGTTTGGACTGTTTTTTCTTCTTCTTTTGTGGGCTGGCATCTGCGAATTGTATTTGCCTGGGTTGTCTGTCTGTCGTGTTTCCCTTTGCTTCTGCTTTATGGGTCACTGGTTCTCTGTTTTATTTATGGCGAAAAATAGTGTGTGGTTTTTGTGGGCTGGCATTTGCGAACCGCATTATACCTGGATAGTTTATCTGCTGTGTTTTCTCTTGCTTTTGTTTTTTGATTTACTGGCTTTCTGCTTTATTTGTGGGCATTAGTATAGTTCAATGGAACTGCCGTAGTTTAATGAATAATCTCCCCTGGCTTAATCACCCCCTTCTCAAGTGCTGATATTCTAGTTTTTCAAGAGACTTTGCTATCTCCGGACAAATTGGTCTCCCTTCCTGGGAAAATTTTCTATAGGTCGAATAGGCTGGGTCGCCCAGGTGGCGGACTGGCTATTGCTGTAAATAACAAGTGGTCTTCAGTCAACATCAACCTCCCTGATTTGGTGTCTGCGAATGAGTTTATGGGTGTCCGTTGTCTTTTTGGCTCTGTTTACTTGAATATTATTAATGTCTATTCTGGTTCCGGTCTAGTGGTCCCGGATTTGGCTAAGCTTTTTCGTGGTATGGATGGCCCGACTTTAATTCTGGGGGACTCCAATCTTAACCATCAGCTCTGGGGATCCCAGGTGTCGTCACGGAACGCCGAGGGCTTCGTGGAGTGGCTGTGTGACAGCTCCTTTTGTCTAATGAATTCTTCTGATCCAACTCATATTCCCCCAAGATGAGTGTGCTCCTTAATTGATCTGTCTCTTTGCTCGTCGGATTTGTTTGTGGGCTCAACTGTTCAAGTCGAAGAGAATACATATGATAGCGACCATTTTCCAATTAACATTAATGTAGAAATCAGGACTCCCCTGCAGCCAGGTTCTATTCTTTAAAAATGGTCTCGCATTTGCCAGGTGGTAAATGAGTCGTTGAAGCTTTCCGCTATAGCACACTATAATTCTTTTCTTGATCTAGTCCGCGGTGCCATGCACCAGCATAGTTTTTCAAGGAAGCACGCTGCTAAAGGCCTCCCGGTGTGGTGGTCAACCAAATGTAGTGGTTTGCAGAAGCAGAAGAGATATTACCTTAAGAAGGCCCGCCACCTGGTGTCTAAGGAGTTCTTGGTAAAATTCAAACAGGCTTCTGCTAGACTTCGTCAAGCAATACGGGATTCTAAACGACGATACTGGGACTCTGTGTGCAGCGATGCAAAAGATCCGGGTATCCTGTATAATGTTTTCCGCAAGTTTGAGAACCGGCAGTTTTTGTCTCCTGATTCCCATTTTTGCCTGAGGCACGCTGACACCCTTAGTTCAGAGGCGAGCACTCAATCAGAACTATTTGCAGATCACTTCAGAGAGGCTGCGTGCCATGATCCGATTCCCCTAACCTTTGTGGCTGAAGAATTCGAAAAGCTGAATTGTGATTTCACAATGATAGAACTGAAGGAGGCCATTCGTCGGTCGAAACTAATAGTTCCTGGTGAAGATAAAATCAGTGCTGCATTCTTTAAGGGTTTCTCGGATCACTCCTTGGAGTGCCTTCTCAGTATTTACAACAATATATGGTCCACGGACGACATTCCTTTGGGGTGGACATCTTCACTGATTATCCCTATTCTTAAACCAGGAAACCTAAATCTGACACTGCTTCATACCGACCTATTTCACTTACCTCGGTCATGTGCAAAATTTGTGAAAGAATGATTACCAACAGAATCACCAAGTATCTTCTTGAGAATAAAACCCATGACCCCAGACACATTGGATTCCAACCGTTCCGTGACAGCCAAACCGCAATCACAGCACTCCACCTTGACATCAAGCAGGCCAAAGTTGAGAAGATGTTTATTCTGGGTATTTCGCTTAACATTCAAGCTGCGTGTGATTCGGTGTATATTGATGGTCTAATACTCAAGTGTGCTAAGATTGGAATTGTCGGCCCGATCCTCTTATGGATTCATCGGTTCCTTTCCAGTCGAAGCATCAAACTATGAAGGAAAGAAATATAGAGTAAATTTAGCCAAAAGTTCGTTAGAAATTAAAAAACTCATAAAAAAGAAATAAATTATAATAAAAGAGTGCGGTTTGCAAGAAAGGGCTCACAAGGTAGTCAGATCGTTTTAAGCAGAAAAAGAAAAAATAAAAAAAATGTTAAACAATCACATCGGATGATGTAATGTAACATTGACCGTATTTCTGAAAGCACGATGATGTCAGTGTGTGTATGTGGAAAGTATGCGAAAATATAACTGAAGAGAAGGTTTCTCACGTATGTGATTCTATAAAGGTTATATGCAATCGACATAAATACTGTGTACTGGCAATGAATACGGCACCAGTGCGTTATAGTAATGCGACGGTGCACTGTAAGTTTTTTTCAGATTATATTTCGTTCCGACTCCTAAATAGTTCACCTATAGTTCAATCTTTAGTGTATAACAGCACAATATGTCTATAACAGAGAAGATTGGTCTGGTCTCCACATAGCTTTGGATGGAATTTTGATCCGGGTATACATATAATTACAGAAAGTATTTTTTTTTTCATTTTATTCTTAAGTATTAAATGTGGGCTTAAAGATCAGTTTTTTTCTCAAAATAAACGAACAAAATATAAGCAGTGTCATTAAATCTGAAAAGAGTAGTAATATATCTGAAAAGAGCCAACGGAAACCTCTGGATAAGGATGAATTTAGCTTCGTATACAAAAATAAACAGTTGTTTTTTTCTTCGAAAAAATAAAAACTATTATCCATAGCTATTTTTTTATTTGATTTTATAATACTGTTTTATATCTGGTGTCCAGTGAAACGCATTTTTTTTAGAAATTACATGAAATTTTTAAGTCATTAAAACAAAGACTTCATGAACGACTTTGGGCAACTGTTTCAATTTCGATATTTTCTTCGCAAACAGAGCTGTAACACTTATGCCGTCAACCTGTTTCACTCTCTCTTTCTTAATATAAAATATAAACAGTATGTTGTCACTCAAAACTTGAAATAGTCGGAGAGCCAAGAAACATTCCATAAAGTTTAGGATTGGCCGGGATAATAGGGCGAGAGCAAACGCAAAGGTTGGCTCGGTTTTGGGCTGAAAATATGAATTCCTAATTACCCAAAGGTCGTGTATAAATGCAAAACTGCATAAGAATAACATAAGAACTTTATAAGAGCAAAACTGCAATAAAAAAATATTCTAAATATTGAAGTTATTTTAATTAGAACGTGAATTCATTTGTTTACTTTCCAGCAAAATTTTAGAATTAATGATGATTATTGAGTTACTGATTAGTTTCTTACAATGTGATTACTATAGTTTAAAAATATCTCACCATTTATTTCTTATGTAATAAGAAATATCTGTAAAATATACAGTCGATCTCGCTTATAACGAGCCCTGATTTAACGAGAATCCGGTTTTAACGAGGAAATCAGAAATACATGGTTGGTACAATGTTAAATCTATGGGATCATAACTCGCATTTAACGAGAAAAACCCCGGGTATAACGAGTAATATTTTTGTGATTCTTAAAATTTCTATTGACTCCAACCTCTCCACCTCAGCTAATCGTTTCTTGGGAACATTCCTTTAACATTCCGAAGTCAACCGAAAGTTAGTGATGAGTAATAAATCTTGAGAGAGACTATGATTACGACAAACATGAAAAATTTCAAGCTGAACCGACCCCAATGCAGTCAGCGACTTTTGAGTGTTCTGAAAAATTTAAACTTTTTTCGAAACCAGGGTTGCAAATGACGAAGTTTTTTGGACCATGGGTCTTCTCCAAAGATAAATAACACAAGAAAGAGAAAATAAAACATTTCAAAGTACATTGATCAACTTCTTTTCTACTTTACAGAAATAAAAAAAAAATAAGTATGTGTGATTAAGTATTTATAATTTTTTTACGTTTTTACGAATCCGTTTTTTGCGAGCATGCGGTTATAACGAACAAATATCACGGTCCATTCACGCTCACTATAAGCGAATTCGACTGTATTATGTAAGTTAATAAGAATTTTATCACAATAAATATGCAAGACTGTGAGTGCTAAAAGCTCCAATCTCGTTAAGTAAATGCACTTATTTAAATGAACATGAATTAGTTATCAAGCAAGATATAAATGTCATATCTGAGATTTCTGTTAACATGAGAGGAGCAAATATTACATATAATTTAAAACATATATTTTTGGTAAAGCAAAACACTCTTCAAATGTAGCGCCTGTTAGAATCTGATCATCACATACACAAATTATTCAGCATGCAAACCCCATTCATGAATCATTTGTATCTAGAAAAAAAAATGTATTTTCCGAATGGAAATAGTTATTTATAAAAGTGAAAATTATGTTTGTTTTGTTCTTTCCCAAAAATACTCCATATTATAAGAGTAATAAAATGCACAGTCGTGGAAAAAATTTAAACACCCCCTAATAACTCCTCAACAAATTATCGTAGAAGAAAGTAACTGGTATAGAACGATTGGAAATAAAGTCTACTTTTAAATGATGTATATAAAATTTGCTTAGGAGGGCATCTACATATTAAAACGAATACAAACTTCAGTTTTTTCAATGACACTACCCAATTTTAACGAGATATTTCAAATCTGCGGCTCAAACTAGTCCTAGACACAGAATTTCAAGTCATGTGAATGATAAGTTTTTGAATTATAAACATTCAAAATTTAGTGCTTCTAATGTTAAATTACATTTTAATATTTTTATTTATATCTCCAGAAATTATGCTCCGAATGTGCTAATTTTTTTCTGTAGCAATAATACTAATATACCAAACATAAATACGCTGAAATTGCAATTTTTATAACTTATTTTTATAACTTTTATGATATGAAATAAGATTTATGAATTTAATACTCGAAAAAATTATGAATTGCAACCCACAATTTTTTTGATGGAATTAGATTTATTAAGTCCTGCTTTATGGAAATCCAAAATTTCACATTTTTCTTCCATGTAGTTTTCAAATTATGCTTAAAAAACGGCAAAATGATGGTTTAAGGGGCCGTCTATAATAGGAGTGACTAGATATTTTGAAATTTGTTTTGCTGCCGTGTAATCTAGCAGGCTTCATTGACTTCTTAAGGTGCCTTGATCAAGATGAAGAAAACTCTTGTGATTAACAATCGAGTTCCGAACTTCAATTTGGATACAGCCCTTAAAATATGCTCGTTTTAAAATAATTAATTTCTCTGAAACTTATGGTACTACTTGCATAAAAATTTGATTTTAGGGTAATTGAAGGGTGTGGAGTTCATTTATGCTGTCAGAATTGTGTACTGCTATTGAAAAAAGCAAAGTTACGGTTCGTTTTAATATGTAGATGACCCCCTAAGCAAATTTTATCTATATCATTTAAAAGTAAACTTAATTCCAATCGTTCGGTACCAGTAAATGTCTTCTACGATGATTTGTTGAGGAGTTAGTAGGGGGTGTTTACTTTCTTTTTCCACGACTGCACATGTAAGATTAGTGACTATTATTTTTGAAAAACTATTAATAATATTAATCTGGAGGGGAAAATGAGTTTGTCTCATTAATAATGATTAATTTATATATTCTTAAGTAATATTGTACTATGAAAGGTTTTTACATAAATAGTAGCAAAAACAAAATAGACGCTGTAGTAGCCTAGAGCATTCAAAATAATTGAGTAAATTTGCTCTTTTCAGCACACTGTTTACTTGACTTCCAAAATTCAAATCGTAATAAAAGAAATATTTAAGTTTCAATAATTAGAAAACAACTACTACTTCGATTGCCCAAACACGTTTTTCTAAATGCACAATTATTTTTCATTCATCTATTTAGGATTAGGTAGGTTTAGCTGAGGGGCGCAAAACTGTATCTGGACGATAGCATATCTTTCTCTTCGTCGGTGGGCCGTCTGGGCAGTCCGTGTAGTATGATGTCTACTGAACATATTTTAATATTTATTTATTTAAATGAAAATTGTCCATTTAACCAGAAGTACTTATTTTTTCTAATATTTCCATTTGTGTATTTCGTATTTTATTTTAGAAATCTTTAATGCCATTTCATTTAAATTATAAGAATAGAGATACTCCCATCGTTTCAAATAAACGACAATAATGTGTATTATATCGTATGTTTCTTAATTATACCATTTTTGACATAATTTTCTAATTCTAATAAAAGTAAAATATTTTCTTGAATTTCAATAAATGGTGTTTAAAACCACCAGTGTGTTTGAAGGTCCTAAGCAAAACCAGATTAACCGTAAATGCGGCACCGGGGAAACGGTACAGTTGGATACTTCTAAAACCTGTTTTCAGACACAATCACACATTTTCATTAGAATACAAGACTTATGGTTTGGGGGGAGTGTCTTTTTTAGAGATATCTCCGGTAAGTTGCTCCGTTTTCTCTTGTTCCTAGGAGTAAATCGATATTAATATAATTTTTTTTTTAAATACGTAAAAAGAATCCATTTGAAAATAAAATGTGGACATCATAAATAATATATAATATATAAGAAATCTACGAGTATCAAATAACAAAAATTACGTTATTTCTAAAAATTTCGTTATCTACAGTATATCGATATTTACCTTAAATTATTAATAGCCTTGAACAGAATATAATTCATAAAAAAATTTGAGTAAATATAAATATAAGTTTATAATTTATATTAAAAAAACTAACATGAAGAATTGTTAAAAAAAGTAAAATAAAACGAAAGAGAAAATTTTTTTAAATGCCTCGTATAACTTTTTGATACGCCTGAAAATAATCAATAAACTATTTAATGAAATACAAAGATTGCATGATATTAAAAAATCATACCTGAATAAAACGAAAAACATTCTTATGAGATTTGAAGGAAAAAACATTTGAGCAATCTATGCGTAATAAATGAGGTTTCTCGCTAAATTATTTATAGAAAAAAATGAAAGACGGAGAGGAAGTAAACCGTTCATGTTAGACTCTTAATGTGTCTGCATAGATTGCTCGTTGTATCTAAAAAAAGTTAATCAATTTTTCCATTAGTAATGAGAATGACGTTTCACATGATCGCATAAAGCGTTTATTGTTGAGTGATTACTTGAAGTTCAGAAATCCAATTTGGATATTTACTTAAATTAAAGATTCATACAAAATGCATTTATTATGCATTAATAATCCCACGCAAAAATATTCCGTTACATAATGTCCCGAGCAGAATAACATTCACAGCGTGTTTTTAATTATGTTACACTGATTGAAATATTATAAAATGGATATACATTACAGAGGTTCACTACAAAATACTTGTTGTAGAATATGATGTGGATAGCACTTATCGTTTATTGAATGGAACACACATGTAAATTCGGAAAAAGTACTGCACTTTTAGAAATGTCTTATAATGCATTTTGCCATTTAATTTAATGATTCATTGAAAAAATGTAATAATTAACAAAATTACAATAAAAACTTAATATTATAAAAAAAAAATTTATAAAGCGTTAAACCCACGTGTTGCCTAAAATTTTGAACTTTGTAAATTTTTATTTTTGTTATTTATTTGCAGGTAAACTCGCCAACTATAAGCATCAACTTGTAAAAAGGTAATGATTTTAACCACCTGACCGCCGAGCGAAAGAGCAAAATTGCAATGTTGTTATATCTGCATTATATTTTAAGTGCTGAAGAAAGATACTTTTCCAACGTGATATAAATAAGTTAATTACGTAAAGGAATATAATCCTCGCTAGTAATAATCATAACTTAATATTTCAAAACTGGATTATATCTGATTAATTATATTAATTCAAAAATTATTTTATTGCAGTGAAACCTACAGCTTTGTGAACGGATATATCAGTTCACAGGTGTGAGAAGTTTCAAAGCAATGAAATAATGTATAACAACACACCTAAAAAATAAACAAAAAAGTTGACTATTTAATTTCAATTTTTACATTGAAATGTTTTTTTAATAAAATATTTGCATTACAAAAATCACTGTCTAATAATTATGAAATGTCCACTAAAAATTAAGTCAACGGAAATAATAAAAGTTAAAGTTTTATTAAGTCATATAAAAAAAAAAAAACACATGGGAGTATTCTGAGAAAAATTGAACTGAAACATACTAGGGTATGCTTTCTTAACTGTCACACAAGGGTTCTTTTTCTCTTTCTTTTTTTTATAAATTACGGATGCATTCCACGTCCATAGGTATAACATTAGAAAGGGAAATTTGGAATCTGACTGATGAGGAGACAGGTGAGAATTCTAAGAAAGTTCGTCCTTCAGCTAATGACGTTCAATTGCCCAAGAGGCACGTATAGTTATCTGGTGAAGGAACCATTAAATTTATATTTGGAATTATTTCTTTCTTTATTAAATTACGGATGCATTCCACGCCCATAGGTATAACATTAGAAAGGGAAATTTGGAATCTGACTGATTAGGAGGCAGGTGAGAATTGCGAGAAAGTTCGTCCTTCAGTTATCGACGTTAACATGCCCAAGAGATACGTTAAATTTGAAATCGGACTGATGAGGAGACTGGGGATAATCGTGAGAAAGTTCGTCCTTCAGCTATCGACGGTAATTTGCCCAAGCGACACGTATACTTATCTGGTGAAGGAACCATTGAATTTATCTTTGGAATTCTTTTTTTTCTTTCTTTCTTTTTTAAATTACGGATGCATTCCACGTCCATAGATTTAACATTAGAGAGGGAAATTTGCAATCTGACTGATGAGGAGACACGTGAGAAATGTGAGAAAATTCGTCCTTCAGCTATCGACGATAAATTGCCCAAGAGACACGTATACTTATCTGTTGAAGGAACCATTAAATTTATCTGTGGAATTCCTTAAGTAAAATAATGCTAAAAAGTGATAAAATATCTTTATTAAGATTGACGATCGTTTCGTCGCACCAACGGCGACATTTTCAAAATCATTTATGATAGAAAATACTTTCACAAAATTTAAAAACAATTATTTTTAAATTTTGTGAAAATATTTTCTATCATAAATGATTTTGAAAATGTCGCCGTTGGTACGACAAAACGATCGTGAATCTTAATAAAGATATTTTATCAGTTTTTAGTATTATTTTACTTAATTTGTTTATAAGTGATTTTTATACATGTTTATATATGGAATTCCTTTTTTTCTTTCTTTTTTTTAATTACGGATGCATTTCACGTCCATAGGTATAACATTACAGAGGGATATTTGGACTCTGACTGATGAGGATACAGTTGAGAATTGTGAGAAAGTTTGTCCTTCAGCTATGGACGTTAAATTGACCAAGAGACACGTTAAATTTGGAATCTGACTGGTGAGGAGACAGGTGATAATTGTGAGAAAGTTCGCCCTACAGCTATCGACGTTAAATTGCCCAAGAGGCACGTATACTTATCTGGTGAAGGAACCATTAAATTTATCTTCTAAATCTTTCTTTCTTTTTTCTTTCTTATTTAAATTACGATACATTCCACGTCTATAGGTTTAACATTAGAGAGGGAAATTTGGAATCTGATTGATGAGAAGACAGGTGAGGATTCATGAGTACTATACTAACATACTAGTATATAAAACATGCTAGGTAGACATAAAGTGGATCAAATCAAATAGAAATAAAAGGTTTACAGATTTAAAAATTCAACGAACGTTTGTTAGTTAGACTCCTGCAGATTTAAGAAAATGATTAAAAAAATGTAAAATTCACAGCTTTGCATTTTTACATTGCAAGGAATTCGCGTTGCAACTCATGTGACTATCTTAAGTTAATCTGATACTTAAGAAAATGTTACGAAAAAGTTTCCTTTTATTCTTTACAAGGCAAGGAAAGTAAGGTAATGAGGTTGAAGTCAATGAATTTATTTCACTAAAATTTATCTCAAAAAGGAACAATCCAATGACTTAAAGAAAATAAAATTATTTAATCAATGTTTATTAATTGCAAATGTTAGTACTTGCAAGATAGAATTATTCAAAGTATACAATATTTATATTCAATAACTAATGAAATTCGTGAATTGAGAAACACTATAATTATTATCTGTATAAATAAAATCTTAGCAGTGGTTTATAACTGCGCAATAGCTAATTCAAAACTTAGGAGGAAGGCATTTACCATATTTACCACCAAAGTACAGACAATTTTCACTTTTTTAAAACCGATTCGAAAAACCACTTTACCAATTTACATTTACCTATTATGTCTTTTTAAAAATGCTCAATCTTTTCCGGGCTCCACCAATCCTTGAAATTTAGAGTCCAATAAGATACTGAACATAGCAAGCCTACATTAACAGATGACATATGTATTCTATGAAAGCTATCCTTTCAGTCGCACGAGGGAAAGCACAGAACTATACCGCGTATTAAACGCAAAATCTAGTACGCCAAATCCGGAGAACCGAACTTGAGTTCAGCAATGTATTGCCGAAATATTAAAAACACAATACATCAAGCTGAAACATTGGATAACATAATAAATGTATAATAAAAATGGCGTTTTAAAAACTTCACCAATCATGTAATTTAGAAATCTTGGATTCAAGCCAATTTGGTATTTTTATTTTATTAAGTTAGGTTGCGATTAACTTCCATGCGGTCATTCATTAATTTGTTTTTACAACGTTTATAAAGTTACTACACCGTACCATATATTAAATTAAAAGCTATTACAGAAGCTTCGTGGCTATTCACTTTATATGAGGACATAAGCAAATTTAACACTAACAGTTTATAAAAACCGTTATAAAGGTAGTCCAAGAGAAGTGGAACAACCAGTTTAACCTCTAAATGCAATGAGACTCCTTACCACACCTGAAACGAAAAGAATTGCATTAAATTTCCAAATGATTCCAAAATAATTATTTATATCTAAAAGCACAATCTGCACTAAAATCTAAATAACTAGGTAAATAAGATAGTTCGTTTCATGATAGTGAGCCTTATCCAGAAAATATAATTTTTAGAAATCGCCAAAAATATCTGACCGCGTCCATTGATTTTCGTTATAAAACAAGGTTTTACAGAGCCAGGAAGAGAGGATAAAACTACCTTTCTGTTGCAGATTATAATGATATTTTTATGCTGGTTCACCAATAGAATAGATTGATAGGGGAAACTTGATTTTTTACATTTTTTATATGGCGAGTTTAGAAATTCACGTCCTCATATAGACTCCATGAATCACCTTACTTCTTTATTTGGTGCTCTTACAAAGTGCTAACAGCTTGGTAGAATATTTTCATTCCTTCTCTCTGATCAGCAAGGAGGAATATGATGACATTTAAAGTAGTCTAGGGTAGACTTCCTCCCAATTCAATAAATCTAGCTAACACTTCACTAGGAATAGCACACTCACATAATTAAATTAATATTCCAAAATAACCTAAGTTACCTAATCCTGGATATACAGTCGTGGCCATAAGTTTAGGACCACCACTGAAATTTAAGATCCAGACAATAAATTGCGTCTGCGACATTTATTACTCAAAGTTCAAACGAAAAGCGAATACAGTAACTCCACTGTCAAACGGAATGGCGCCATCTGACGCAATCGATTTGATTTATGACGTTATCAGTGGTTTCAATTTTACAAACGCTAGTTTCTGCACGATGGTCCTAAACTTTTGGCCACGACTGTACATATAATCTTAATGACAGAGTAGGTTACTTACTTACGCACAAATGTTATTTATTCAAGGAAACACGATCTCGTGCAAATTCACAAAAACCCATGCTCTCTCTTGGGTAGTTTTATAAAAGTGCAGTTAGGAACTCCCCTGCAACACAATCATGCTGAAAAGAAGTTTTGTACTGATTACTTTTTACAAAACTATTAGGACGATATAAAATTGGACCAATACCTTTTTTTTTTTAGTTTAAAATTATTATTGGATCCATTAATCTGCTTTCATATAAAAAATAAATTTTACTTCTAAAATTTTGCATGAATTTTTATCGCATTATTCATTAAGATTTTACCGCATATCTCTTTAATGTAATAAATAATCTTAAATTTTTCAAATATATTTTTTTTTAAATTTTCATATATTTTTAAACTGATAATTTCTTATATTGTAGTAAAGATATTTTTTGGGAAAAATACATTAAAAAGTTATGTTACGCAATAAAAATTTACTTTAAAAATATATTGTTGTTAATTACATCGTATTTGAAATACTTTGTGTATAATTATGACATTCTAAATTTATGCATAGGGATGCAGTAAAATAAATATTTACAAAAGTGCTTCTGATATAACATTAGGGAAAATAATTAAAGATCTCACGGTAATTTTCCTGTTGTGTTATTTTTTCTATCGCTATAAAATAACGAACACGTTCCCCTATAAAAATGTAATTTCAACAATGCCGTAAAAATGATTTGTTACATGGCTTTATGAAGGTAAATATGTTTCGTAGGCGTAAAAGCACAAGTAATGGAATTTAAATTAACTATATCGCGTTTTATTTTATGTTTCTTTAAATGATGGTACACTATTACAGAATAATTTTTTAACAAGAGAAATGACGAGGTTATTTTTTTATTAAAAAAAATTCTTTATGTATCATTCCGATTTACCGATAGTACACAATATACTTTTATAAGTATTTCCTACTTCAAAAAAGAAAAGAGAAAAAATCATACAATGTAAAATTATATAAGAAATATACAATTAGTTTAATGCATTATATTTTGAATGATTATGACCACCTTTATCACATGGAATTATTATATTTAAATATAAAGGTACAGGATATAAAACAACGTAAATAGCAAAATGTAAGTTTAGAGGTAATTAATCAATCTAAATTATGTAGGAAGAAACCACTAAAGTTGCTTCATCTAAAATATCTAATTTATTAAGACTGATTCTTCAGTTAACTATGAGATAATATACTTATATGTTTTGCATCATAGATTTTTTTATTGGACTCATTGATTTTTAATAAGAAAAACTCTTTGCACTTATGAAAAAATCTTTGATTATGTTGGCATCAATCGAGTAATAAGTTAACCTTATACTTTTTAACCCTTTCAGGGGCAAGGTAATTGTATTTGTATACTGTTGAAACAATTGAGTAACACCAGTATTTACAATAAAATTTATTTGTAAAGAAGTAAATGTATATTTTCGCTTATTTAATAAAAGTGAAGATTTCATTCAAAAAATTTGGTGCCAATGTGGCAATTAGGGATTAAAATTATGTGATGCCGTGACGGTATCACCACCCCTCAAGATGTTAAAACATGGAAACAATTAAAAATTTATACCAAAATTACAAAAAAGCCAAAATAACAATTATCTTCTACGACCTTATCTGCAAAAATTTTGGTACTTATCACTAATCCACGGGTGATTCTAAAGTACAATTGGTATTCAATTACATCTAAATTACAATTGGTATTGGATTCTAAAGTACAAAACTATACAATTGGTGTTTAAAAATATTTTTTTACACAATAGGCAATGGTACAGAAACTTATGCGTACCAATGTCCGTGTGACCACTTTGCATGCCTAGACATAACTCACAACTCTCGACTATAGACCGAATAAATTTCTCAAGCTCATCTGGTGTAATCTCAGCAGCTGCGGCTAAAACCTGCTGTGTTAAGTTTTCAATGTTGCGAATCTTAACAATGTAAAACGTATTGAAAAACCACCAGAAAAAATGTCTAATGTCGTCAGGTCGGCAGAGCTGGAGGCCTACATACTTTGCGAGGCACAAAGGATAAATCTGCCGCGAAAAGCTTTGTTCAGATAATCCAGAACAAAAAGGGCAAAATGGGGTGGTGTCCCATCCTGTTGAAAAACAACAGTATCCATAATCCCATGAGATATCCACTAGGGTTCTAAAAACTGCTCAAACAAATCTAGGTATGTGTGTCAACTCTCTTGTTCTGGGAACATAAAGGGCCTGTAATGAGTTACTCCCTTTATCTTTAACCACACATTAACTTTGGCTGTGTGTCGTTGCTACTCCTGCATCACACTTGGTTGCTCGTCTGCCCAGATCCTACAATTGTATTTGTAGACGTGTAAACATGTATTATACGTAACGTCACTGAACAAGAATATTTTCATGAAATTACTATTTTCTACAGCTTCTAGCAGGTCATGCTACATAGCTTATCTGGCTGCATTGCATAGTCATCAGTTTCAAGCTTATGTAAGAACCGGGTGTGGAATGCACCTTTCACCAACTTGTAATGCAGTGTAAATACCATGCTCCCTACTAAGTCTCCTTTTAAATGTTACATGTGATCACATCATGCACACTTTGCACTGTGTCTGGCGTTATTACCGGCTTCCATGGACGTTATTCATCTGCAACACGACAAATACGCTGATATATATTGACTTGTAACTTTATAACCAGCCTGATGGGGCCTGTTTTCTTAAAACTACGTCGAACCCTGCCCGCACGTGTTCATACACCATTCGAAGAATACGAACAAAAGCAAAAGCAATTAATTCTTCTTTAATTAGCATTCTGTCGTATTTCCTGCAAGAAAAAACATTCAGTAATTTAATGTATTTAATCATTATAAAACTGTACTTAATTTTTGTCTAATAAACTTCATCTTTTGTCTTTTTACAGAAAGAGATGAAATAATTAAGTGTTTTTTTTTTTTTTTTTTTTTTTTAACATTATGGAATGAATCTAAAACGTGTATATTTATAACAAAATAATACATCTAAATAAATACAAGTTTATCACTACGAAATATTTAGTTTTCCAAAATAGAATTTCATACATTTAAATTATGTTTCACAAAAGATGAAATACCGTAAATAGGGAAAATATAATTTCCAATTCATTATCAATTAAATTTTATTAAATATCGTCTTTTATTTAAATCGTTTAAACAAGTATATATCCTTAAAGTGACATTAAATAAAAAACAGAAATATAAAATATAAAAACTTATAACATACATTGAAAACGTTTTTGTATGAATTGTCACAAGTCTTCGTGTATTTTAAATTAAACTGGAAAAAATAATTAAAAAATAAGTTTTAGATGAAAATATTTACGAAAATTTTCTCTTTGCTTTTTAATTTATTAAAAAATAGAATTAAACATTTTGGTGATAATGTTTTCATATTTTATTTCTTAGTAATAGAATTTCTATGTTTTCGTCGTAATAAATTTATACAATTTATTTCTATAATTAAATTGTGTAAATTTGAAATATACATATATATATAATTGAGCTTTAAAAACACGGGTGGTTGGCAGTAACATAAATACACGGGCGCCATACACTATTGGCTTTTCATTTTAAAGCCTAAATGGCATGTCCGAATTTCAAATTTAAATGTTTGATATTATGGTTTTGAGTTGTCAAAACTATTAAAGTAAGGACAAACCAATATAATAATTATCGTTGATTAACACTTTCCTACAATGTTGAAAAGTGTTTATGAATTCGTTTTGTCTATTTTTCTGTCCATCTGTCTATCGGTCTGTCTGTCGGTCTGTACATCCGTGCTCTAACTCGGGTATTATATCCCGATTGCCATGAAATTGATAGATGTCATTGAGTATCAATGCAGCATGTCCGGTACTGAAAATGAGGTGTATAGCACTTACAGTTCTTTTACAGAGACACTCAAAATAATTCCGTTTCATTGCGGTTTATGGGAAAAAATCGTTTGCGGTGTATTATAATGACATTACAGTATTTTAAATATACTGAAATTTTTATACATGACCTAGGTGAACTACATGGTGCTTACTGTAGAGTATGGCGTTCATAGGATATATCGTTCATTCACACACAAAATAATTAGGCTATAGAATAAACCGAACTATTGAAGCCTATGAACAATAATTAACAGAATTGTGTTTTAAGTTGTGGTACGTGTTTTTAAATTTAACTATACTTTAAAATATTACTTTGTGGGGATAAATTCTATAGATCATATACAGGGTTGCACAAAATTTCTCGAGTACATTTCCGTTTATTCACAGAAATTTCTCAATGGAAATTTCCAACTGCGCTTGTCGTTTCAATGAACTAACTTTTAGCATAGTATCTAGTATGCATACAAATCCGTATATAATGTACAGGTCTGAAAAAAAAACGGATATTGTTCCAGATATTGATTGTAATAGCAGAAATTGTATTTTTAAATGCGTTATGAGTTTTTAAAATTGTTTATGTATAATATCATATTTACATTAATAAACTGTGAGGTTTGTTACATTCTGAAAATGTTGGAAATTGTTACATAATTTATGCGGGAAGTACGATTTTTCGTTCTTGTTTTAATAACTATCTGAAAATATCGAAGCAATTACTGGCTTATTTAAGGGATCTCAAAACTCCTAAAGCTTCCAAAATTTCGAAATTTAATTTTTTTTATATGTTAAACTCCTATCATTGCTGAACATTTTGATGTATTTGTGTCATTGAAATTCTCATTAGAACAGAAGTTATGACTTTTAGAATTATGACCGCTCAATAGCTGGTGCGGCGTTTCCGAAATTTTGAAGTCATTTTTCTCCAAATGATGTCTTTGGGCAAAACGCGCACGATATCTCAAAAACGTATGTATGTTTTTTTCAAGAAGTTTTCAAAACCTACGTTGCATGTTGGTCTGTTTAAACCGAACCTAAAATTTCTTTTTTTTTGTTCAACAATTTTTTTTAATGTGATTATACTGTTGAAATTTTCAAAATTTTTCATTAGCTAAATACAACTTTGTATTAAAAATATAAAAATGCTTTAAATACAAATGCATTTTGGTTCAGGGTAATTATTATAATCTGAAGTATAACTTGGCTCCAAATATTTCATTGTAGTTGCAAAGTTTATTTTGTAATCCTGCGCATAATCTGATATGCCGATTTTCTGCTCGTCAAATTGCCGACAGTTTTGAGCCCCATGTAAATGCTAATTCTACATCTTGCAATTTTTTAAATACATGAAATGGAAAAATATACTTATATCTTTCATCTCAATTAAAATTGTCTCGTAAAATAAAATACATTTCCACATATAACCACTACAGGGCGCTACATAGAATCTCATATGATAGCGTATAGTCATTTTATGGTTGGTAGACTCTTGTTCTAAAGGGGTATTTCAGTGTACCAGAACATTACTTTGCACACTTGCAAAGACACTCGAAAGACACTGAAATTTTTATACATGGCTGAGGTGAACTACACGGCGCTTACTGTAGAGTATGGCGTGGATGGCCTGCATAGAATATATTATTCATTCACACACAAAAGAATTAGGCTTCCTAGAAGAATTATAATTAGGCAAAACCTCCTAGGGCAGTTAAATGAAATGATCCGCTTATTTTATGCACTTCCATGTTATTAATTCAATACTGTTTTCTGTGTTCCAGAGACTCCCAGATACATTTTTAGAATCAACATTTACTGAGGACGCTGTTGCGATTCTCACACAATGGAGGTGTATTGACCCTTATTTTATTTACCTTATACCGAAGAGGATAAAAATGTATCAAAACTTTGCATGTCAATTAAGGTTTGTTCTTTCAGAGATATAAACAATAATCAATTTAGTAAAGGTTTTAAGGTTACGTCCCTTTGTCCGCCCGTTTGTCCTTCTGACCACATAAAACAACACAAGAACCACGCAACCAAATGGTTTGAAATTTAATATATATAAACGTTGTCGAATTTTGTCGATTCATTTCAAATTTTATGGAAATCGAATCAAAACATAAAAAGATATTAATAAAAGTTTCCTTCTGTATATCAAATCCTATCATAGTAATTAATTCAATGCTATCTCATGATAGGTCGTGATTCTAGATTCCCAAGGTGATAACGTTCTATTTATAAAGTGATATTATTACTGATTTTAATGTATAGAATCCAAATAAATTTGGTATTCATGCATTTTTCCATAAGAGTGCAACAGCTATTGCACCAAGATCTGAATATTTATAAAAGTAGTTATATTACAATAGTACCATGTAAACACTTTTGAGATATGCGCTTCTGAAAATGGGGTGCAATTCATGAAAATAATTTAAGAGATTTCAAACAGGAAAAACTTAGAGAATATTTAAGCAGGATAGAAGCAACTTCGGAATCAGTGTTGCCAGTGATTCACACCACATTTTTGAAGTAGAAATATTCACCTTATTTTATGACAGTTTAAATAATGCTAGAGTAATCAAAATTATACACTTTTTAAAAAAATGGTTTGAATCAAGCAATCTCAATTAAAAATAAAAAAAGTAGAACAAAGGCAACACTGTTCAGCTGCTCTATGATATTTTTATAAGTTACTAATTGGTAAAGTGACAAACTTTTGAAGTACCAATTTGATTATTATTTACGGCTTTCTAGAAAAAGTGTAAACTTTAACGCGACAGACCGCATCGTCCACTCTGCTGCCATTTAAAGGGGATATGTTATTTTATGACATTTAATACTGCTATTATGCGTTTTAGCGCAAATTCGAACTAGATCACATATTTTCAATGCGTAATTTTGCTTGTATCATGAATAATAAATTGAAAAAAAAAATGATTATTTGCTCATATTTACGGGACTGCGAAATAGTGAATTTTACAGAAGGTTCTTTGGTGATAAAATTGGGTAGGGCAGGCCGAATGATTCTTAACATAATTCAGTTATAGCTGCAGATTTTGCTAGAAACTAGGTAGCAGATAATTTATATCGTTTACCAGAAGAGAAAACACTTTGTAAGAAGTTCGCATGGAAATATTTTATTTTAAATGATTAAATTCATCGTATGGCTACAAAATGTGTGAAGGAAAATCGTTTTAGCAAATGACCAGGAACTTATTCTAAGTAAGGGGAAAATAAAAACGACTGTATTCAGACAGAACTAGATGAACTACTATGTTATATGCTACTGTCCTTATTTTCTTACCTATTTTTGTATTTTCTTATACTTTTAATAGATGCACACATGTTTCTTATTTTGTATGAATACTGAATATTGAATATGCAATGTAAATATCATGAAAACAGAAAATCTCAGAGTATATATTTTTTTATAATTGCCACCAAAAGATTGTTAGTATATTCAAATAAAATTTTCTCATGTTTCAAGAAACCCCCGTTGCAGATCCCCAACTAGAAAACGACCTGCATGTATCCACGCATAATTAAATCCACAGGAAAGAAAACACTTTAAGAAACCTTTAGAAGAGACTAGTCGCATTTTTGTAGAAAAAAAATTTCCTCGTAGTCCATTTCCTCGGTATATTTATGGCCGTTACGTGTTGGAGGAAAACAGAGAAAAAAAATTCCTGCGGTACAAAGTGATCGAAAATAAAGAAAATGAGGAAAGTAATATTGATTAGACATGAAAAGACGATGTTTATTTATTTATTTATTTTTATTTTACGCGAAATATATTAAAATAATAAAAATAAATAAATACGTTTACTAAACTTATCCACACACATAGATTTATGAAATTTTGAAACACTAGGGGGCTCTGACCCCTACGAGTTACGCTCATCAACCCCCGTTCAGGCACCGCAGACTCTAACAGCACGCTAATTTGATCGGCTTTAAAAAGATTTCGGACGATTGCATTATAATTTGAATCTGACAATTATAATCTGACGTAATTTTCACCAAACTTTTCTTTCACTTTTTAATATTCACGTACAAATACTTTTGTTAGAAATGAAATATTATGATCATCTTAAAATATCAAATAAAGGTCTCGCGCAATTATTATTGTTTGCAATGTTATTTGCAATATTATTTTTTGTTCATTTTACGTAATAAGTATAATGTGACGTAAATGTGACGTAAATTCTCCTATTTAAGACTTCGAACGCATATTAATGAATTTATTATTTT
Organism: Maratus speciosus; assembly: GCA_963932465.1. Lineage (NCBI taxonomy): Eukaryota > Metazoa > Arthropoda > Arachnida > Araneae > Salticidae > Maratus > Maratus speciosus. Next base: position 187,675,439 of record OZ010800.1, read on the forward strand.
ACAATGTTCCTTCTCTTTTAAAATTCACGTGTAAATATAGTTTTTTTGATGTAATTTTCAATGAGTTCCTGCTTTTTATATTTTCTGTTTATAATAGCCACGTGTAAAATAAATTTTTAATTTGAAGCAAACATTATTGTTTGCACTGTTTTTACAGTTGGCAACAGTTTAAATTAATACAATTTTCTAAAATATGTAAAAATGTATCTCTCTAAATGCTGAAAATTTGCATTTAAAATAGAAATAAAACCTCAAAACATGTCAAATTAAAAAACTAAATGCAGTCTGCACACCGGGGAATTCTGACGCATAAAATGATATAAAAATGATTAAATTCCTATGTACAGCTTTTGCTCCTATTAAACTTATTTAATGGAAAGATTTTTTCCATCTTTGGCATTAAATATCTCTTAAAATAATTCTTGGATTTGAAAACTGTCTGCATCAGCTTGTTTATCAAACATTTATCTATAATACTACCGACTTTCAAATTTTTGTATGCAACAGTTTTTTTAATATTAACCAAGAAAGGCCATGCTTAATTATTCAAATTGGATGCCGATCAGCCGGGAATATCTACGCAGATTTTCATTGGTTCATTTCCAAATCAAAACTTTTTTTTTTATATATATAGAAGGATAAATTTAAATCGTGAGAGGGATAAATTATTTTGAGGGCATAATCGCAGTGTGGTTGGTTTTTGCCGATGCGCCGACACTAGGAGGAGATTGAAGTTGAAAGGATACAGATTAAATCATTCATTTGTATAATTTAAGTAAATATTATATTATATACTTCAAGACATGTTTTTAATAACTTATATGAATATTAAGATATAACATATTTTCTTACAATAAACTTCTGAATAATAAAAAAGGGATAAAACAATCCTTATTCCGAAATATTAAATATAAAGCCAGTGTCTACTAATTTTATTATTAGGTGCGTTCGTAATTATATAAATACGTAGCACCTATAGCCGTCGTTCATTCCGTCTGTCTGTCTGTCCGTCTCCCGCATATAGCAGAGCAAAAACTACCCAACCGAATGGTCTGAAATTCCAAACATATAACTGCTGCAAACGTTTGTCGAGTCATTTCCGATTTTATGAAAATCGGATGTGTAGTTTAATTACAGGGACATTCCAAAGTTTTCCTTTACATTACGGCCAATGGGAAAAAATTATTGCAAGTGCAATTTACTGATGTTACAGCCTTTCGAACAGAATGAACTTGATATGCACTTATGAAGTGCACTAAAATACGCATTCAGTTCACTAAGCGATGCAAAAAATATTTCTAAAACTAGTTATAGTACGAACGCACCTCATTTGCATCGTTTGAGGAGCAATTTCCAACTTGTTTTGTTTTCTTATTGGTAGGTGTTTGTATGTGTGTTCGTGAGGGGAAATTCAGAGATTTTATGCTTCAATTCCTTTTTTTCAAATGAATTTAATGAATGAAATCTGTCTACTTAATTCAGGATGGGGGCAAAGTTCTTGACACTCTGCCTATGGCTACGAACTCGTATATATGACATAAATAATAAATAATTTATAATGTAAACATTTTTTTTTTTTAAATTTAAATACATTTCAGATTGTAAATTTTAAATTCTGACACAGTTTAAGAATTTAAAAAACAGAAAGGCTTAAAAGATAATTTTCTGTACCTCAGCAATAATTTAAAATAAATATTCAATTATATATCACAATTCACGCTAAAAAAGAGCCATCATTTAAGGAGACCGGGGAAGCCCTATCTCCGCCATGTTAAATTCGCCAACTTTATGTGCCTTTTTCTCAGAAATGATGAAAGATAAAGGCCTTGATTTTTAGAATAGTTTGAATAACATGATTTGCGTATTTTAACGTACCATTTTCTTTCTAAGTGAACCTGAAAGTTAATTATTAAATTTGTTGAATTAATTTGTTGTATTTCTTGAAAGGCATTTTAGGTAGATTTCGTAAGAAATACTACCTATCTAAAAAATCTCTGCCGGCTCGGCCTACAGCTGCAGGTAGATTTCGAAGTTAAGTACTAATTTCACCAACAAAATCTAAATTAAGACTAGAGATAAACTCAGTTTAACAATTTTATCTGACCCCTTTTGACGAGATTTTAATTTCTTTTTTCGGTAAAAGCTGGATTTTGTTGCATTAAAATATCTCAATTTGTTGATTTTTTGTAAGCAAGTAAACCCTGTTGATTTACAATGGAAGTCTATGTGAATTTGGCAAAATATTAGAGATATCGCCAAGTTGGCGGCATTTAGCGACAGAACAGCCCCCCCCCCCCCACCTACGGTAACCTCCCTTATATGTACGGATATACGATAGCGTAATATATATATATATATACATATTTTTATTTTTCAAGAGGAAATTTTGCAATAGAAAAGTAATTGTTGTGGTAAAAATTTAATTGTGTTTTCTTAATTGTTGGCAACTGCTATAACGAAAACTTTAAAAAATTTCCAGTCATTTTTCTGTAAGAGGTGCTTTTATCAGAATCATATTAAGACGGTGTTCAAAATTTTTAACCCTCCCCCATTTCTACTGCCTTGGGCCGATTTTTCTTATTTGCAATCCCCGGCGAGATATAAATCATCTGAATGTTTTTGGCGAATTTGAAGACGATCTGTGAATAATTGTTACTTTTATCGTGCGGACAAAATTTAGCACACACATACATACATATATATATATATATATATATATAATTTTTTCGGTAGGGGTAATTTTGGGCTCCTGGGGGCATATAATGAAAAGTTGTGAAGGAATTTTTCAAAAGTCTCACCATGGTAACGATTTTTTCTTTCTATGCGAACCTGAAAATTAATTATTAATTCTTTAATGAAAGGCATTTTTAAATTAGCATTTTTGGTAAGTTTTCACTGCATAAAATAAATAATTATCAGTAAATCATTAAATATTTGTGTTAAAGTATACAATATAACGTAATATAAGTATTAAAAAAAATCCGAGTTCATAAGTTTAATAGATATTGAAAAAAAGGAAAATAAACATGAAAAATCCAAGTTTTGAGAAAAAATCAATTAAATATTTAAGTTGTGAAGTACTCTTAGAAAGAATAAATAATTTCAATACTGATTTTTTTATATATAAACATGTGTGACACATCGTTGGAAAGATAATAGTTTAAACTATTTAATGATATTAAAAAGAAAAAAATCGATTTTTTGGTTGAATTTTGCTTTCCCGGTCTCCTTAACACTATTTAAACAATACATTGTGTAATAACAATGAAATAAATTAACAGAAAATTAGATATCTTCCTGAAACGTTAAATCGTTCTTACCAGCGGGAGTTGAAAGTTGAAATTATGCTGAATAAACGATTGATAATCATCCAAGGTTCTCAGAAGCTTCGGAGAAACTGGGAATTTGAGGAAACAGGATTGGTGAAAGGAAGGTGAAAAAAAATTGAGCTAAAGAAAGTTATCTCAAAAGAGTATTTCAGGCCGATTTCAACATTAAAATGCGATAAAATGGGGGAAAAAATACAAGAATAATTTTCACATTTATTTCATAAAATTGTGAAGAGTCAAGGTATGTTACGCAGAATTTTCTCATTGTAACTTTAAGGGAAGATTCGTTATAGGAAGATATGGGAGTTCGGATGGGAAAAAAACGGCACCCGACTTCAGCTGGGTTATATATATGATACGTTTCAAAATGTGCAATAAAACTTTTGAAAAAACATTTTCGAAAACGAACACTTACATATTTACAGGAAATGAAAAAATCTATTTACGCATATATTTTAAAAACTCTGCATTTTTCAATTACCTGTGTACTATCATCGCCTTCTTTATAATTATTTTTAATCACTTGTAAATTGTTTGTTTTATACATTCTACACGGAAATTTATTTCACATATAAATTGAAAAAAAAAATGAAAAAAAAATCATAGTTTAGAATTTTAACTCGATACATTATTTCGACAAAAAATATCCTTAATTTGTTTGTGCGTAAAACCTTTTAACACTTCATTTAATATTATCTGCTTCATGCAATTTGGCTTGATTCCAAATATAATCAGAGCGTGAAATAAGTTTTATCAAATGAAGAACATGTTAACAGCATCAAACACAAGAAGGATTCTCAAAGGAGTCTATGATTTTTTTAAAGATGCATCTTTAAAAAAAATCATACAATTCTCACATAAATCATAGAATCATAGAATAAAAAAAATCATAGAATTCATTGTAGATACACTTGTGTAACTACAATCTATTTGTAAAGGGCACATTGCATTATTGATTAAATAAATTGTAATTACAAAAATATTAGATTTATATCTGTAGTAAAATATGAAAATATTTTTTTCCTTTATGAAACATAAGTTAAATAGTAAAAATACTGATAGAAAATAATATTTTTATTAAGTTTTTAGTATATGATTTTCTATTTAAGTTTAAGAGAGTATCGTCGTATTTTAATATAGAAAAGAAATTTTACAATTCTTGTTTTATAGTTATTCTCTTTTCGAGGTTTTTTGGCTCGTTTTTCTTGTAATTCCTTTATAAATTTCACCAAGAGTAAAAAAGTACATATTTTTCAGTTATTCGTTTTCAAACCTATTTTTAAAACTTAGAAAGTTCAATCATTAGACAAAAGTGGACAATCGTCTCGCAATTTCAACTTGTTTTTAAGATACACAAAAATACTTTATTGTTATATATACTTCATTGTTGTGTTCTTTGTTATGTAGTTATAATAAGAGGGCATGTCAAAATATTAAATAACGAACAATTCTAAGATTTTCATTATGGGGCCACTTGCTCTACATTATGTAGTCTAAAAAAGCTGGTATGTATCTAAAGATTCTACAATATGCTACATTCTTGTGCTGAAGAACTTAAAGTAGGTCATACATTTTTTCGTCATCATAGAAAGTACGAATTAACAGCTATTTCGCTATAAATTTATTAAAGTATTGTACGTATAAGTATGAAATTCCTTGTAACATAATACATCAAATAGCATATAATTATTGGATGAACACTGAATTCGCATTCACTTTACAAGATTAATGACACACCTTGTAAAACACATTCATTCCTTATATGAAAGCTCCCATACATATTAAATTATTAACGGGACTTGCCATAACATTACATTTTCAAGAATATTTTGGTACGAATAACACGTAATTAAAATAAATCATTTTCGAGAACTCTGAATGAGTGCGAGACTTCAAATCAGTTCAATGAATCTTCCTGTAACTGGAATTTATTTGAAATCAATGGTACTATATAAAATATTAAAATCTGCATTAAGTATTATGATGAAAAATAGTTTAGATAGAAGTTTCTAGAGATTTTGAATTTTATATTTTGTAAGAAAGATAAATATTGTAATTTTTTTTGAAAACGTATATAATATTATCTCAAATTAATTAAAATAGAATTACTAACATAAAACAAATTTAAAGAAATCCCAATGGTAAAATTTACATAATTGTACATAAAAATGTATATTTTTTTCACTCAGTGAAATGTATTAGGTTACTAACAAATTTTCTAGAGAACTGGGAAGTATAGAATGTTTTATGTAACTGCAGCAAAAGATATTCATGTAACAGATTCATATTTGCACTGTAAAAAAAATCTCTAAGATTACTAAGAATGTTTTATGAAACTGGGATGCCTAGAACTTTTTATGTAACTTTAAAAAAAAAAAAAAAAAAAAAAAAAAAAATCATGTAATTATGCCGGGTTAACGATAAACTTTTAGTAAGCATTAGGGGATCACAAGAAATCAATTTTCGAATTTTTTCAGGGACCCCCCCCCCCCCCAAAAAAAAAAAAAAAAAAAAAAAAAAAAAAAAACGTTGCCAATAGACTAGAAAATAAGATTGGCAATGTTTCAGCTCATTTGGATAATATTAACCCGTACCTCATTGACGTTTAAGTTTGATAAAGACGTGACTTTTCGCAAAAAATGCGGTTTTTCCTTCGGGAAATAAGTACAATTGAACTTAGAAACATAATTCAGGTCTCATTTTATAAATCAAAATTTTGCTTTGAAGAATCACACACCATTTTTTTGTAAACATTTATAGATTTAATAATATGCGCATTTTTCAGGACCAGAGTTCCCCGAATCCTAGAAAGATACTTTTTTATGAAAATGCGAAAAAAAATTGTCACATTCTATTTCCTCTACTTTCCACCTTTCGTTTTTTTTTTTTTTTTTTTTTTTTTTTTTTTTTTTCATTTTGTACATAATAAAAGGTTTACTAAAAAAAAAAAATACAAAGAACATGAAAAAATCATATTTTAAACTGAAAGAATTTAAAAAAAAAATGGGGCAAAGAAAGTATAAAAAATGAAAACAAATATTACACAAATGCATTTTATTATTAAAGTTGTGTTACAAGAAAGGAAACATAATAAAGAAAATAAGTTATTATCCCTCACAATTGTCACATTAACTTTCTCCAGTACAGAAAAATTCTTTTCGTAAAATAATGAAATTATTGGCTACACCGAAATTTATAAACGATTTTTTTAGAAAAAAAAAAAGCATTTCTTTAACCTTTCATTGTAAAAGGAAAATTTTATTAAAATATTTTTGGTGCCGTTTGTAAATTTGGAATTACACTTAAGTAGTCCCAACATGGGACCACTGCACCAGAAATGATCAAGGAGGTAATGAATTAGATAAGGTGCCTTTTGAAGTATCTTGAAAAGTGTTTCAACATTCAAATACAGCTTTTAGCATATACTGTTTTTCTTTTCGTCTTCTGTTAAGCAGGAATTGAAATCTCGGTTTAATTTTCTTCCCCTTTCAGCTGTGTCATTGACAACTTTGAAAACATTCACTGTTTTTTGCATTCAAATGAAGTTTATTTTTACGCCATTCTATTTAGAAAATGGTGGGTATTTAAAAAATGCTTATTAATATAAAATCTCTTAAAAAATTTTAAAGTTTGAGATGAAGGAAAAACATTGACTTTTTTGTTCAATAAATAATCCACTTAGTTGAAACATTTTGTTTCTCTTAAATTCCTATCATCATCATCATTTCTTCTTCAAATGACATTAGTTTTACAGCCATGCTTATGTTGACTGTTTTTTCCGAAGTATCATATAAAAATAAAAATGTATCTTGTCCCGAGTTAAGATACCAAAGGCGGTTTATCATTTTAGAGAGTGCTTTGTCTGCAACCTATTTATCGATTTTTCTGTAGTGACAAGTGATTTTATTATTTGCAGATCTTGGATTGGGGTCCAAAGTGTGAGTGGGAGTATTGAAGCATGCTTTTACATAAATATTGATTAGAAATAAGCAAACATCTCTAATACCTTCTTTTTCAAAATTTGTTATTGAGAGATGATCCCTGAAATAATATATTTTGAGAGAATAAATGGCCTGTGCCATCCAACTGACATGATTAAAAGCACCAGCTGCTCTGAAAAAAATCTTTTACAGGAAGGAGTCCAATAAAAATTAAACAAAATTCGATAAACTCTTTATAATCCTCCCTGAGCTGTTAATTTTTAAAAGGTCTTGTAAGAAAACTTGAAATTTCTTCGAAATTAAATATTTAAGGTGAGACTAGGAGGGTTGACCCACGTTTTACAAAAATATTTTTTATTTTTTAAATATTGAACGTAGAATAAAGTTTTATATATCATTTTATTCGTTATACAATTAGTATTCAATATAAAATTGCTACATAAGAATAACATATAAGAAATTTGAAAAATATTTTTGATTAAATTTGATTTTAATCACGAAAAAATAATGGGTCAAGACTCCCCAAATATGGGAGGATTAACCCAATATATGGGAGGCTGGACCCACTTTGTGTTATATTGCAGTATTTGTGAAGAGAGATAAAGTCAGTTTAAAAAGAAGCAAACTAACTTTTTGCTACATGATTTTATTATTATAAAAAAATATTTTTGAATATATGATGCTTAACTCCTTGGGGGTTGGGAGAATATATTATATTCCACCTAATTTTAAATAAGATTTACACCAGAAAAAATTTAATTAAGTATCACGTTTATATCTTTGGAGAGAAAATGTTTTTCCTTATTTTAAAATATTTTTTTTTCCTAATTTCTGGTGGGAATTCAGCATTACACAAACACAATTGCTTGCCCCTCAAATGATTAAACAAACCTGTTGAGACTCGATCGCAAGTCAGAGGAGAAAATTTTTGTTTTAAACAGGATTCTGTCTGAGCAGATATAATTGTACAGCTGGGAAAATGAAATTTTAACATTTAAGGCAGTATTCTGTTAGAGACATGTTCGTTTTCATATTTTTCATGTTTTTGTGTCCGGATTTAGCAGCCACTGTCCCGCTTTTTTTGTCTCCTTGTCCTATTTTTGTGACACTCGACCTGACAACTCTAGTTGTCACATAGTTTGGCTTCATCTCACTGTATTCACCCTGGTGAAATTTGTTTATATACCTTTCTAAAGTTTTTCGATCGATGCTATGTTCTATTGCAGCCGCATGAACATTTAACTTATCATTAACATGATTTAAACCTTTAAGGGGCAAAGTGTTGAAATAAATGACTGACACCGGAATTTACGGACAAATTTATTTGAAAATAAGGAAAATGCTATATTTCACATACATATTAAATGGAAAAGTTTTTAGCAAAATTCTGGTGCCATTGTGATGTTTCGGAATTAAAATTAAGTGGTTTTATAAACATACCACTGCCTCTGAAAGAGTTAAGACTGCTGCTTTCATTCTTTCTAGCCTGTCCCACTGTTTCTATTTACCTATTGTAAGTAATATTTAAATGGAAAAAGTTCCTATCAATTTTCCCATTTTCTAGCAATTTTTCACATCTTTCTTTAGTCAGTTTTAAACATTTTCTTTTCCATCACACCAGTTTACTGTAGCTTTACAGAATAAGTTTACATTCTTTATATATATATATATATATATATATATATATAACCGTTATATGTATAACCATTCTATATAACCATTAACTTTCATTATGCACAGTGTATAATAAAAATATTTCCAAAACCACATAATTAAGGGAGCCTTGAACATCTGGCCAACCCTCCTTCACATTGACTTGGTAAAGCCTCCCTACATAGACCTTTTCTAAAGAATAGCAGATATTAATGTTAAGCCTAACTTACTGTACAATCTTTATGCTTGGAATGAAAATTCGACATTTCTGCATTACTTTAAACCTACTTACTTAAATATCTAAGATACAATTTATCTGAAAAAGCAACTTTTAGGTTGAAAACGCCTCGAAATTGAATTTTTCCACATCTATTTCGATTATCTCTATGAAATGAAGACTGTTGTTTGAGCATTCCAATAGCTTTGGTTGACACTTATTGATAAAACTCTGAAATTAATTTAAATATGAAAATTGATGTGTGGGTCAAGCCTCCCGTATGGTCAACCGTCCCTTGTCCCCTCTATATCTAGTATTTCATCTTCAATAGCAATTGTATACTTACACTGATTTAATTTAGGCCACCCAATCAGAATTGTTTTTTTTTAATATCTTACTGAGGAGCAGTGATTATGCCCACTTTACAATCAAAAACATCTTTTAGGATAATTTCTAATTTATGGTGGCGACATGGTAAACACAGAAGATTTCTCTATTAACAATTGCTACAGAAAATGCAGGTTCTTCTGAGGCGACCGGTGTTTACTGCAGTTGTAATCAAAACATATTCCCTGGATTTTACCAACTCCCTCCCACTCTTCAACTGCTGAAAATACAGCTTTCGTCTGAATTACTCCGATACTATTTTCAAGCTGTGGAACTCGTAGTAACTGTTCTTCATCCCCACAACTAATTAAAACTTTTATCCACTCTACATTTTCTTTATTCAAAAAATGGTTAAGCAGTTTTCCATCCCAGTGAACAACAGTTCCTGTAAACTGGAATTTTTAAATCTGTTTTTGGTGAGTTCAGTTCTTTGTTTACGAAATTGTTATTTGCGGAGCCGATTGCACTTTTACTGAAAATTAAAGTCTGTAGTTAACGGGTGGATATACTATAAGTCTAGCAGCTTCTCTGGTGTTCAGTTTCATTTTGCGAATATGAAAAAATAAAATAGATAAAACTTGACAAATTACTTGGTACCTTACTGTAGATGATTTGATGAGACATTTGGCCAATTTAAAAAATCTTACATTTCTGCCTTCATACCAAAAGGGGGAGGCGGTTTTACGAAATTCTTAGTCAATTCTAAAAATAGATAACGAGGTAACAAAAACATCCTTGTAATAAAAAGAGAAATTCACAGGTTCAACTGGAATGCAAATCGAGAAACTCTTTCTAACTAGACACAGAACTAGGTAAACAATAATCAATTATAATTCGTGAAATATTTTTAAAGTTACAAAAATCGTTCACTTATTTTTGCCTATTAATGAAAATAATACAAAAAAATTATCAAAAGTTATAAAATTATTAATTTGTCATTTTTTAATTATGTTTCAAAAATGCAGAGTTTGAGGGTATGGTTCACAAGCGGACCTCAAAAATACTAAATGTTCATTAAACATAAGTTTTGATGAGAGTAAAACTTCAAGGCAACAACAGTTTCTATGAAATAACACAGGAATCAGGTTTTTAAGATAAATAGTTTTCACTTAAAAAAAAGAAAAACCACAATTTTTGGCTAAAAATTGCAAATTTTCAAGAATTCAACTTCGATGAGGCACGGGTTAATGTTATTTGAGCTGAAACTTTGCCAATCTCATTTTCTAACTAATTGTTAACTTTTAGGAGGGTCATATTTCTGTAGCTTTATAAAATTAGTTTTATAGATTTAAATCTTTTTAGATAGATTTCTTAATAAATACTACATATTACATTTTCCCATATGTTGAAATTTAAGAATTCTTTTAGCAGATATACGTCGAGCAAGTCCTCTATAACCCAAATCCTCACACAGTTCAAAACTTTATCTATCTATCTATCTAACTTACTACTAAACTAAACTTTATCTATCTATCTTATATATATATATATATATATATATATATATATATCACTGTTTTATGCACACGATAACTTGCATAATTCTACTCAAATCTATTCCAAACTGATACATAAATCAAGTGGCAGAAAATCTCGGCCAAGTTCGATAATGTGGAAAATGGGACCAATGGGGTTGAAATAGGGAAAGGTTTTGTGAAAACCGAAAATCCCATAACTTCTTAATTATAGTACATATCAAATCATTTGAAAGTTGTTATTACTTCTGGAAAAATAGTGAAAAATATATGTATTACAGATTATTCATAAAATTAAAAATGGGCTCAAGGGACCGAAAAAAATCTTGGGGTTTTGAGGAGAGAAAAATTGATAACTTCGTCCATTCTCAAGATATTGAATTTATTTAAACATACTATAAATCTTCTTAATACTTTCTAAAACTTTTATATTGTCAAGATTTTGATAGCAACAACTCTCATCGAAAAAAATGAGGGGGGGGGGTTGAAAAATAAAAATAAATCATAACTTATTCAATTCACAAAATATGAAATCTGCTTTAATTTATTATAAATCTTCTTAATATTTTCTACAACATTTATATTGACATGTTTTTGATAGGACCGACTTTTATAGCAAAAATAAATTAAACAAAAGTAGTGGTTGAAGAAAAAATGACGGGCTCACAACCATAGTAGACCAAGTCCACTTTTAAAAGAAATGAGATATCTCATGTAGAAGCTGCAGTAAACTGAGTTTTATCTACTTCCATAGTGCACCAAGTCTGTAGTTCACATACTTTCTCATAGATTGCATCTGTGTCCAGAGTTTATGAAGTAAAACAATCTGAATTTTCAGCTCGTCATCAGCTACAGTAAACACTTGATTACTGTAGCTGATGACGACCAGTTATATTTTTAGCTCGAAACGCGTCCTATATTTTGTTTTTATTATGATTTTTTACAAAGTGTAATTATTTTAATTAAGTGTTGTAAACCTCTGCATGCTTTATTTTTCAAATTCCTCAAAATTTAGACATGTATCATCTATACTTGCATATCCACTTCTTAGATTGTTTGCTTTATTTAAATATATACGCTTTAAAGTAATAAGATTTTTATATAGAAAGACAAATATACAAAATGTAATACAAATAAATTATCTCTTATAAGAATTGAATAGCGACTATACGCATTAGAATATAAAGATAAATTAATTTCATTCAAGAAAATATTCTACATATTTGTTTTAGTCAGGAAACAAAATATTAAAAAAATGACACACAAGATCCATAAAGTTTAAATCCGCGTCCATATCATTTCTTGAAATACATTTCATTATAAATACAAAATATTTTTTCAAAAAGAATAGCTAAAGACAAGGAAATAATCCTTTTCAGTGGCTTTCCGTCTTATTACGCATAAATGTACAATATTTCTACGCCAGGACCACATTTTTATTCGTTCGTAAAATACGATACGTTTATAAAAGGATAATATTACAGACAGGTGACGTTGTCACATTTTTTTTTTTTTTTACGATATATTTTAATTATACAAAACTTTTTAATATTGAAACAATTTTCTTGCTCAATGACATCATCAACTACTAAAAGAACATTTAGAATCAAATAAAAAAAGTCTTTATGTAAAAAAGACTAATTAGAAATAAATAGTAAATAAAAAATCAATTAACTCATATAAAGAAATATTTTTATTACCTTTAATTACGTACACCAGAAATATTTTATTATATCATCATCTTGTATGAATAGATTAAGTATAATTAAAATAAATATATCATTAACTATTTGCATGTGCCTTTCCTAAAAATTTCTGCTATCCCATACATCTGAATATTTCAAAAAGAATTTGTGAACTGTTAATTCATCAAAATTATTAGTTCAATACTATACCAACATTGATTTTCATCTTCAATTTCTGCTTCAGTAAATTAATCGGAGAAAAATGGAGTTAATCTTGATCATTAAATTTATTACAATCAATAGATTTTCGTTATTCTATTACATATAAACTGTTTGCGAATAATCGGATTAGCAGGATGCGAAGCTCCCGTCACTCAACGATCCGCCACTGTACAATAGAATAAGGAAAATAGAGAAAATTATACAGAAATCGCTATTACAGTGGCCCTTCCGGTGAAATATTTCCAAATTCAAGGTGGACCTGTTTGCCATAGCCAAAAACATACACAGTAAATGTGGTTCAATTCTATGTACAACTCCATACACTTTACGATGGTACAATAGTGAAAATGGCGCAAACATCGCTATTACAGCGTCCCCTTCCGGCGACATTTTTCCAAATTCAGGGAGTACCTGCTTGCCATGGCTAAAAATAGACACACACAATTTCGCTCAATTTTATCGTAACTTCATACACTTTTTGATTGTACAATGGCGACACACGGGCAGACAGGAAATTTATATAAGCATGTTCGTCGTCGAAACAAATCGAAAAAAAGTTGCCATTACAATACTTTCTTTTATTAAAGATTGGAGAAAGTAAACAAATTGTCAGAAAAATACATAATTTGATTTAATATATTTGATTAATTTCTATTTTATCAAAGGAAAATAATATATTTCATCGGTAATGTATTTGAAACAATTATTAGTGCTCACAAATAAATAGTTACTTCACCCATAAATAAACAAAATAATTAAAACCTAATTTAAAAGAGAAAACCTCCTCCATTTCAGTATTTCTAATTGCATATATCATCCAGAACTTTTGGTAATACAGATTATTTTAACTCAAAACTGTACATATTAAAATATTCACGAAGATTAATATTTCCTATGAACAACCGGAATAGATTTCAAGTTAGATTATTGAAAATGAAATGTTCTTTAGAAATGAAAAATAACATTTGTACTTTTATTTCCGCATAATTTGAAATTTTAAAAATTAAGCTTAAGAAATACACATTTTTCAAAATATTTTATACGTAAACAAAAACACTTTAGGAAGATGTGTTTTATAAAATATCATGACAAGTTATTTCAATTTCATTCGAGTACATTGCATATTATGTTACTAAAGTATAATATGTATTCCCAGTGCTGTGCATTTCCCAAAACATCTATACCTTCCAAATATATAGATATATGTTCTATTGTTAAATCAAATATGTAAAATCCAATTGAAATCAGACTATCCTCTCTAAATTTCGACATCTTGATTCACAATTTTTTTCCGAACATTCAGTTATTGGAAAATTTACTGGAAAATTTTAACGCATATTAATATATGAGAAAAGTTTGATGTTTTATTTGTTGAGACTAAATCGATTTCGAGATTGCTTTTATGAAAAACAATATAATTAAAACATAACAATATTTTTTTTTCTTGCATACGACTTCAAAAGAAACCAGCGAGGCTAAAAAAACTACGTTTTCCCAAGCATTTGACTTTCTTTTCAAAAACTATAAAATGAGTAAACTATCTGTCTATATTACAAAGGGCAAACGTGTTTGTTCGTACGGCTGATGTCATTTTGTGTATGGCTTCAATAGGTGATGAAATTTCGGTTTTTCAATTCTCGCTACTGTATTTTTTTAATTTCTAAGCATCGGATGATTTAAAATGTTCCACTATCGTATAGGAAAAACTGTACTCTCAAATGCAATTTGTTTGAAAAATGCATGTCTTTTTACTCTTTTATTCTGGCTTTTTAACCCTAGAACGCTCCTCGTTCCGTACCTACGAATCCGTCCCTTGGGTCTGAAAAGACCCATGCATGTTTCACGCTTAAATTTGGCAGTCTGCAAGTAATAAAATTATTCTTTTAATAAAAATTGACGAATACTAAAACAAAAAATAAATTATGAGAGTACAAAGATGAAATAAAAGTAAAAAGTACTTACAAAATCTTGTTTACTGGTACATCCAAAAAACACAAATGAATCTTTCAAATATTTAAATGTAATTATCCCGTATAACAGTTATGGCAAACTGTATTCATATGCTTTTTGCATGTAAAGCAGTCGCATGTTACGCACTTAAATGTACATTTATTGTCCGTTTTTTCACATAGGTGACGCTTCTTGCGATTTCCGATTCAGCTGAAGTACTAGCAATTTCTTTGCGGATTCGCTTCACACTTTGAACCATCTGTTTTGCTCCTTGCCCTCTTGGAAGATTTTCTCTGGTCTCCATAGGTTTTTTCACCCAAGTTTTCCAAAAAAATTCTTTGTCTATAAGGACAGTCTTTTTTTCATGATTTATTTATTTTGTAATAAAGTACAAAAGCGTTATATGCAGATATGTCTAAAATATTCCAAAATACAACAAATGGCCAACGGTTTGTCTGCCTTTTTGTAGTGTCAGTAGCTAACATTTTGTCCAGCGTATCAACTGCTCCATTAGTTTTATTATAATCAATGATGATCTTTGGTTTTCTTTGAATACTTTGTTCAATTTTCTCATTCTTATGCAATGTGCTTTGGAGAACAACACATTTATTATTATTATTTTTTTGGAATGTAAGACACAAGCGTTGTATCTTTAATATCAAATGTTGTACTGTATCTTTCTTTTCCTTTTGTTTCTAATATTATTTCTACAGGAATAGATGATTTATTTTTCCTTATTGTACCAATCATTGTTATATTTCTTTTTAGCAACATTTGACCTAAATCATAAGATGTAAAGCAATTGTCACAAGTTATATTATGTCCTCGTAAACCACATGACAAGTCCAAAACTACTCTCAATCCTTGGTTTTTTTCGGGTGCATTTCCGGGTTATTTTCCTAAATATGGCTGGATACTCCATACATAGAATTGTCATTATCGCACAAAATCCAGAATTGTATACCATATTTAGCGGGTTTGCTAGACATGTACTGCCTAAAAGGACACTTACCTCTAAAAGCAATAAGTTGTTCGTCCACCGTTGCATATACTTCTGGATTGAAAAGATTGTGTAAACTTTCTACCCATTTATCCCATAATACTTAAAATGCGGCAAATTTGTCATTTGATCTTCTTCGTTGTCGAGTTTCCCGGTCATCAAATCGTATTACTCTTGCTATTATTTTAAATTTCTTTATAGACACTGTAGCTCTAAACAAATGTTTTCCCTTGAATTCATCCCATAGACGTGTTGTTGATTCGTTGCTTGATTTGTACACACCTGCGAGCACTAAAAGACCTATGTATGCATCCAAATCTATGATATTTAGATCTGTCCAATTTTCTCCATATACACTTTTTCCCTCTAAATTCGTATAATTTATGATCATGGTTTTCAAATTATGGGGAAAAAGCAGTTCAAAAGCGCTATATTCGGCTTCTATTCGTGTTGTTGAAAATCGAGTTCGGGCAGGGGTTAGTTTCAAAATATTACTGCTTTGTAATCGACCAGCACTTGGATATGGCTTTGCATGCACATTATTTTTTCATCTCTGGACTTCATTGTCTCAGGTACTTTATGTATAGTATCTATTTCTTCATCTAATGAAGAATAATTATCAATAGATATATGATCCTCTTCTTCCGAAAAAGCTTCCTCCACATCAGACAAATTTTCATCATCTGTATAGCCTTCCATGAAAGCGAAATAAAACTTTCATATAACGACTAAAAAATGCACTAGCGTTCTCCTCAAACAAATATTTGAACTGATTCTAAAAGGTAAACTTTTTACTTCTAGCTGAGAGAAAAACAACAAACAAAATGAATTTCCGCTATGATTTGTCCGGTTCCAGATGTCTCATAACTTCATTCCCTCCCCGATAATTCTACCCCTTTTTTCCCCTCTTACCTTTTTTGCAGCTGTATAGCAGAAATAAAACAATATTGCCGTTTTCAAAAAAATTTGTGAATGTATCTGTATGCTTGGACAAAAAAGACCCGCGGGACATATTAAGGTGTTTTTTTGTTGTGTTAAAACTAAAAGTCGCATCAATTTAAAATTTTAGTATGTGTTAGATAAAAATAAATTAGGAAAAGTCATTGTATTTCAGAAAAATCTTCTGAGTAGTTTTTGAGTAACACAAACTTAAACATGTGTATGGGTCTAAAAAAACCGAGGAGTTTTCTAGGGTTAAATAATTTTCTAACTTATTTTAACTTATGTTCATTGCGTGCAGGCCGCAATACTGACCAATAGAAAACCATCTTCATTTAAAACAATTTAAATAGTTCAACATTTGTCTTGGCGAATTTTCCGTAACTAAATTAAATTTTATCAATAAGTAAATAAACAAATAAAATAAAATAAAATGTCACTTTTATGTTAGCTGGGCTCCATAGAATAAATCGCAAAATATTGTTCCCAGGCCATATTTATATTACATTTATTTTTTAAATATCCAGCTTTAACTCATTTCTTTTAAAATACATTCATTTCACTAATTTGTCTTAAAATACTAAAATAAATAAATAAATAATATCATTAATAAAAAACAAGTCTTTCCAACTTAAAATAAGTGTTTCTAATTCACACATGTGAAATATAAGGTTGCAATTGGCCATTAAAAAATCTTATTTGCAAGATTTAACACAAAAATTCCAATAAAATAAAATAAAATAAAACACAAATTTATCGTGTACTCAATCGAACAATGTAAATCTTTACGCCACCGAATAGAAAAGAATTATACTTTCAGATATATTTTGTTTGAAATCTCTATACCATTTTAATCCTTGTCTGCTTTAAAAAATAATTTTTAAACAAGAAATATTTTTAAATCTCAATCGCGGGTAACCCGGTTACGAAAGAGAATTGCCTTTGCACTTAAAACAGTATAAATAGTTGAGTATTTGTTTATCGCTAATATTTCAGAATGAAATTAAAACTTCATCAATAAATAAACAATATATATATATATATATATATATATATATATATATATATATATATATATATAAAACAGAAATTTAACAGACATGTAATTGATCTATGTATTTAATCCACTAAAAATAGTTAATGCTAAAGTATCCTTTTTAATATATTTCGAAGATTTATTGAAACACATATTGATATGTTTGATATAAAAAGATTTTCGGCGTTTTCAATAGGTAATCTAATATATATACATATGCAGGGTCTTTCGGAAATGCTTCAACAATCTTAGGGGATGATAGTTCTCATCAAGACGAATAAAAATGCAATGGAACATGGGGTCGCAAACCACTTATTGAGTCACTAATACAGGGTTTTTCACCCTAACTAAAGTCGGATTGTCGTAATAATTGTGCGAAAAATTATAATATTGCAATAAAAATGTATCTTATCTTGTATTAATTGTGATAACATCACAAAAAAGTGATGAAGTTTTCATTATACGCGCCAGCAGTATGCATTGGACGCCCCCCATTTTAGACTGTGATTATCAGTTATGTGAGTACCCTGTTTTTTCAGAACTTTTTGTGATTTTCACACATTTTATACAAAATAAGGTACATATTGTTACATTTTTATTGCAATATTTTAATTTTTCGCAAAATTTTGACCGACCAGCCGATTTTGGGATGTACGTTGTTAATAGATACAAATATATGCATCATATAAAGGCCTTTTCAAAGAATTCGGTTAATTTTCCGATTACAGATGAAAACAGCTAAAATTAGGTTTTCAAATGTGTTATGCCTTTCCATGTGATTGAATTAGACATACTATTTTAACTTAATAAACGGTGCAATTCTATTACATTATTCTGAATGTGTTGCAAAGTGTTTCATACTGTGACGTTTTATCTGAGCTCACGCAGAGAACAGATGACCATGAAATAATAAACATTTTTATTTGGAACCTCCAGTTGCCTAACTATAAATTTACATGTCAATGCTTCACAAAATCCAGGTGTAACGTGTAAACAGATTTAATGATGTAAATATCTTGAGAAGTGCTGCGTAGCATTTGTAAGAACTGAATCTTTTTTGACTAAGATGACTCAATATACCACGTGGGTTGGCTAGGAGATAGACTGAACTGTCGGAAAAGGCCCCGTGGAAGAGATGCTGCTTTGACACGACCGAAGGTGGTCAGTTATCGGTTCTGCTGGAGGAGCGATTCGCTCCTAAAAGGATAATTTTTTTATGTGTTAAGACTGTATGTGTGCTTGCTGATGTGTGTGTCCGTGTGTCGTCAATAAAAATCTGTAGAAAATGAAGTCAAAGTTCTTTTTATTTTAGTTAAGATCGATTCCTTAAGTTAGATTTTTATTGGCGTTACATCTGGTTGTGAGAAGTCGGATTCGAGTTGTTCGAAGAAAGTTTGGGCACACACACAAAAAACTTAAGCTAGATTAAGTATAAGCCTGCACTTTTTTTACCCACGGAATGATTAGTTGAAGATTGTTCTTTCAAGAAGTAGATAAGTCGATGTCCTGACCAGGAAAAAGAAATAAAGGAAATTTCCCGTATGTTGGTAGAGAAAAGAACCGTGAAATTTCTGTGCAGTTCTGAAATATTTGTCCAGCGTGGGAAAAGAGAAAGCCTGGTTTCGGTTCGGGAAGAAAGGAAATTAGTTTCGGTTTTCACCCCGGTCAACTGTTGGAAGGGAGAGGGGATTGTCTATAAGGTCTTTGCCTCGGAGGAAAGTGGTTTCGAGAGGAAAGGGTTGCGGAAGATTGGAAGAAAATAAGAGAGAAGATTTTCGGATGGGGAACGGCCGGAAGAAGAAAGAAGAGGGTGTTGGTGGATCTTTTGGTGCGAACAGAGAAAAGTGTGAATTGTTTTCCCGGTGGATATATTTCGTTTAAGTGGACCTTAGGGTCAGAAAGTGGTTCGTATGTTCGGTGGGCCATCCGGCTGAAGAAATCAGTGAAATATGTGGATTACCGTTCGTTAGTGTCTGAAGCTTCAAGTGGATTCGTCACAATTTTGAATTTGGAGTTAATATATGGTGATTTTTTTAAATTTAATTTAATTTAGAATTGCTGATATTATACAAAATTCTAAAACTGAATAACAAAATTTGAAGGTGCATCTAGAGTGAGTCAGCATTTTACATAGTGTTATTGTAATAAGTGTTATGCTTGATTGTGATTATATTGTATGTAAAACAGTATATATTTTTTGGTTGTTGTATTGAAGTATAGTAGTACTTTTATATAGAGAAATTTGGGTTGAAAAAAGGGAGTTAGATGTGGCTTTCCTGGGTAAAGGAAAAAAAGAAAATTTGAAGAAATTAGTTGAACTGGAACTTGCCAGGACGGGAAACGAAACCCGGATTCAATTAAAGCATTAGTGCTGGAATCTGATGATTATGAAGAAGAATACTTTCAGTCTCTTTATGAGACTATACTAGCGACAGCTCAGGAAGAATTAGAAAAGCAAGAAAGTGAGCGCACCCGGTTACATGAAATCGAACGTGCGGACATGTTGCGTCAACAGACATGGAATCGCGATAAGGCCATTCATAAGGAAAAATTGCAGCAAGAAAAATAATTAAAAGAACAGTTAAATAAAAAAAAAAATTGAGCTAGAAAAACTAAGAATCGAGAAAGGAATTCCCCCGGCCCCGGAAAATGCAAATAGTATACCTTCGCGTTCCTCGGAACAGAATAAAAAAAATAATCCTGGATTTTAATCCTGAGAAAACAGACATTATTTTGTATTTGGTTTTGTTTGCACGCCAACCTAAAAGGGTTAGAATACCGAAAGAAAATTGGGACTCTAATTTAATTGGGCTTCTACCAGTGGATATCATTTCAATTATTGCTAGACAACCCGAGACAGATTCAGAGGATTATGATAACATTAAAAGTATCTTGTTAAAAAAATTTAAATTAAACCCGGAGAGTTTTCGACAAAAATTTATGAGCTATCAAGAATCGCAATCTTAAAATTGGCAAGATTTCGGTTTCGAAATTCGAAATTACTTGAACGAATGTTTAGTGGGCTTATCAATAACTTCCTTTGACGAATTAAAACACCTTTTGGTCACCGATCAAATTAAAAGTCGCGCAAACTTTGAAATACGAGAACATTTTATCGACAAATGGCCACTGCTTAAGACGGAAGCAGAAATAGTTGAGTTATTGGATGGTTATGACAGTATCAGAGCGTCGTTTAAGAAAAATCGGTACGCAGAGGATGTAAATACGCATCCGAAATCGGAGGAAAAACAGGGAGAAACGAAGAATGAAACTCCCCTCCCTAGTGCGTCAGCCCAAAGCGGTACCATGAGTCGGGAGAAGGCATTCGAAAAAAGAGTGGAGCGTAGATGTTTCCATTGAAACTCAAGGAACCATTTACGGAATTTCTGTCCATAATTGAATAAAAATTCAGGATCTAGGAATTTGGATGAAGAGGTTGAAACGGAAGCGAAAGCTAGAGTAAGGTATGTAGGAGTGGAGAGGTTAAATTCTAGATGTGTCTCGGATAAACAACGGAAGTCCGTACGCAAACGTCAGTTACCACTCATTGATCTAAATATTTTGGCCAGAAAAATTAAGGAAATAAATTATTCGGGTACGGAATTATCCATTTTCCGAAGTGAATTAATTCCAGAGAAATATAAAACGGGTGAAAAGATCGAGTTAGTTCCGGCCAACGGAAAAATTCGCAGAGCGGACCTGGCGTAGGTTCCAGTTTCTTTGTGGAACGAGAACCAGGAAAATTCACCCAATATTTTTATAACGGCGGCGGTGGTGCCAGAATTAAATTGTGAAGCTTTGCTGACACCTTGCATTTGTAGGCGTTTATTTAAATTGAGAAAGCCTTATCGCAGGTACGCGAGGTGGAGTAATTCAAATACCCGGGTGCAAGAAAAAAAATTAATTTGAGGATGCAGGATTATGTAAAATTAAAACTGGAGCGAGTTTTAAAGGCAGTGAGAAATTTGAACACGGAGTGACAAATAAGACTTTAGAAAATCGCGGGAAGGTAAAAAAAATAAACGCTAATTTAGAATTAACAGGTTTGGAAGAAATTGTTCAAAAAAGTGTAAGTGAAATTCCCATTGTACAGATGAATAACTTATAGGTTATTCCCGATGTAATTGGTAATTTCCTGTACGTAATAAATCGAGTAGCAGATTACCCGAAAACACCCTTGAGATCTCTAATTTGGTTAAAGAGAATGATTTTTCTTGCGTTGTTGTGGCGACACTTCCGGTTCAAGAGCGGGAAATGCGAGCGGCGAAAAGATGGGTTCCGATCGCGAAATTAGGTCAACAAGTCTTTTCGTGCTGGAACGAAAAACGAAAAGAGAAATCCAGTAAGTATTTTCGATTTTTCGGGAAACAATTTTGTTTATTAGAGCTGTAAGGGATAAACAGGGATTAGAGATTATGTATGTTTTGTTTTATTTTGCTTTGTTTTGTTTTGCCAAGAGTGAGTTGCATTTTGTGTTATTTCGTTTTATAGTGTGTGAATATGTGTTTTTTTGAAAAGTGATTTTTATACACCAAATTGAAAAAAATGTCCATTGTATGAACGCTATAAAGTAAAAGTGAAAGGATTTAGTATATTAAAACGAAGAGTCAATTGTTTTTATGAAAGACTGTTGAGTCAGTATTCGGAAGTAAGAGGAATTTAAAAATATAACTATTCTTGGATGTCCTAGACATTATATTATAAATGTTTTTTTGGCTTGATAAATAAGGAAAAAAATTTAATTTGGAAAAATTAATAAGTTTAAATTTAGAAATTGTATTTTGATTTAGAACTTGTATTTTGAGTTAGAAATTGTATTTGGTACAGAGTAGTTAGAATATACATTTTGGTTCTTAATGTTAAAAATTGTTAATATTATTCTTTTAAATTACTTTAAATTGCGAAAAAACACCTATTGTTTTGAACAAGTAAAGGTTAAGAAGAACCTTATGATAGAATTACTTGAAAATTTTGGGTTACTGATTTATGTTAGACAAGGTTTTTAAATCATTTAGTGAAGGATTGTATTCCTATATGTCTGTGTAGAATACAGATGTTATATTTATTTAAGAATAGTTTGAGTGTTTGTTTTATTATTGTGTTAAAATTTTTTAAGTAATTTATCGTATATAAAATGTTTAAACGTGTTCGGTTTTATTAGTGTATTATAATTCTTTCTTTAGAAATTATCCATATATAAAGAAAAAATATATATATTATTATTGTTGGTTACCCATGTGAACGTGAGAGAGCGAATTTTTATTAGGAGTGCCGGTGATGTTTAAAATTTTTATCTATTCTGATTGTATTAAAAGAAAATTCGTAATGAAGGTACTGGTTTGTTATAAAATTGTTGGAGTGCTTATCATTAATCTTAGAATTATTACATAACTGTGTGCAATTGTATTGCGTTTATTGTGTTTATTGTGTGTTATGCTGAATCCCTTCCATGGTAACGGAGTACTTTCTGTTAAATGTTTTGATTTTGAAATTTGAAATTTTATTAATTTTGGAGCAGATAGCATTGTTAGGGATAGCATTAACTCCGAATTTCACTGTGATCGTGCACCCTAGTGTGAAAAATTTTCCCTTAAAGGAAAATTTATATGGGTCATGGAGAATGTGTGACGTTTTATCTGAGTTCACGCACAGACCAGATGACCATAAAGTAATAAACATTTTTAATTGGGACCTCCAGATGCCTAACTATAAATTTACATGTCAATGCTTCACAAAATCCAGATGTAACGTGTAAACAGATTTAATGATGTAAATATCTTGAGAAGTGCTGCGTAGCATTTGTAAAAACTGAAACTTTTTTGACTAAGATGACTCAATATACCACGTGGGTTAGCTAGGAGATAGACTGAACTCTCGGAAATGGCCCCGTGGAAGAGATGCTGCTTTGACACGACCGAAGGCGGTCAGTTATCGGTTCTGCTGGAGGAGCAATTCGCTCCTAAAATAATCAATTTTTTTTTATGTGTTAAGACTGTATGTGTGCTTGCTGATGTGTGTGTCCGTGTGTCGTCAATAAAAAAACTGTAGAAAATGAACTCAAAGTTCTTTTTATTTTAGTTAAGATCAATTCCTTAAGTTAGATTCTTATTGGCGTTAGAATACTTTATTCTTGAAGAATGATTTCTTCTTTTTTGTTTAAATTTTAGTTTTATAATTATATTTTAATTTGTAAACAAAGTCCAAATATTTTACTGCAATATGTAAAGGCATTAACACCAGAATAACTATTTGTGTGGAAGTTACGAAGTTTAAATTTTTAAATATACATTGGAAACTACATATTATATTTAGAAAAATATTTTAAAGCAAGTGAATAATATTTCAAATATTATTTTAACATAAGGTAATCAAGTGGGTAAGTGTGATCACAGATCGCACAGAGGGTTTCATTTAATATTCCTTTCAAAACACTTTATTCTTTAATTAATAAAGCGAAATTAATATAATTTATAATTATTAAATCTTTAATACACGCACATAAAAAATGTAAAAAAAAACTAAAATTTTTTTAAAAAAATTGCGCCCCCATTCCCCACGAAATTTCTCGTGCCATTCTTTTCAAAACTTTTTATTATGTGTTAAAAACTATCATAAAGTTTCAAACAGATCGCCTTGTTAGATTTCCGAATTTAAAAGAAATCGCGTTATGTTAGTTCCACATTCCACCACCTGGGAACGCACTGTATTTTTAACAAAACTGTATCTGAGCGTAACTCCGTTAAACAACCTATCAGTTGATAGGTTTCTCGAGATGGTGGCGGTATTAAGCAAGAAATTAAGATATTTGCATAAATTACTATTCATAAATAGTAGTAACTAAACTTTTGACAATTTTATATTAATTAAGTAGCATATATCTCAGGTCTCCCTCAAAAAGCGGCACCCAAAGCGGTCAAAATTGCTAATTTTTAAAAAAGAAATCCAGTGCCCCCGCCCCTCCTCACAGGAAATTCTTTTCACAGAAAAAAACAGGAACCATTCTTTTATAAGCTTTTTATTATATGTTATGAACTATCTTAAAGTGTCAAACAGATAGCCTTGTTATATTTCCTAATTTTAACAAAATCGCGTTGTGTTAGTTCCATATGCCAATCCAAGAGAGTGCACTCTATTCTTAACAAAAGCGTATCTGAACGAAAATCCTTCACGCAACCTTTCCGTAGATACACAGGTCGGGATGGTGGTGGTCTTAACCAATAATTTAAAACATTTGCTGCGGTAACAAACGCTAAGATTTTAAAAATAAATCTAGCACCCCCCCCCCCCCCCGCCCTCCCCGAAATATCACACTCCATTCTTTTTTACACTTTTTCTTATGTGTTAAAAACTATCTTAAAGTTTCAAATAGATCGATTGGCGGTCTTAACCAATCATTTAAGATAATTCCTGAAATTACTATTCGAAAATAGTGCTATGAATACTTGTAAACTTTCTGATAATGAATAAGTTATACTTATCTCATTCTGCTGTTCAAAAACCCCACGCTAATTGTTAGATTTCCTAATTTAAATTATTTTGTGGTTAAAAAAGCGCGTTCCATGCATTTGATAGAAATGAAACCGATTATTTAAATAATAATTAATATCTCAGCTTGTAATTAAGCTAGGATTTTGAACTGGGTATGTATGAAATGAGCGAACGGGATGAAATTTCGCATCGGGATGACCAAAAATTTAATTAAGAAATTTAATATTGAAAAAGTTCTAATTTCTCATTAAAATATGCTATTACGGAAAACCGCAAGCACCGTCATGTCTGAAGTTGACAACATTTGTTTTCCCGGGGAAATGACATCTCTTTTGCATGCATTTCCAATTAAATAAAATTGATTTTTTATCGATTGATTTTTAGTCGATATTTTATGTTATACACATCGCAGAAATGTGATCTTTATACAAAAAAAAAAAAAGAATTTTTTTCCGCGTCTGTCTATACTCTTTACAAATTTCTAAGACCAATAATTTCTGAGATGCGATTTCGCTTTAAAATGTCCACTTTATTTTTGCTTTTGCGCTCTGATAATCCTGATTCCATTGTGACCCTAAGGAGAAATGGAAATTATCTTGTGGTTTTTTATAAAAATATGAGGTCGTTTTTGAAATCTGATAAAAAATCCATGCTTTTTTTTTAATT
This sequence comes from Maratus speciosus, assembly GCA_963932465.1. Classification (NCBI taxonomy): domain Eukaryota; kingdom Metazoa; phylum Arthropoda; class Arachnida; order Araneae; family Salticidae; genus Maratus; species Maratus speciosus. The sequence continues at coordinate 187,701,427 of OZ010800.1, forward strand.
ATGTCTAGTGTAACCGGACTTTCCAATCTTGTAATTGGAGTTTTTTAATTAATACCGTCCGTTATTTACGACTTTTTCAAAATTTTATGATTTGCTGTTTGATGTGATATGTTCAGCTATAATTATGCAAAATTTCAAGTCTCCAACATATATAGTTTCTGAGAACGGGCTCTGTGACAAACGGATGGACAGACAGAGTAGTGAGACGAATAAGGTTTCGTCAGATGAACGAAACCCTAAAAACATAATCTGTTATTTTATAATGCCAAGTTTATTTAGGTTAGGGTATAATAGTTGAAAAAAATGTTTTTAAAAAAGTTTCATGTGTGTAATTAAAAACTTAGTGTTATTAAATACGGAATACTTACATTTTAAATCAAGTACGGAGGATACATAACGGTATGATCATTTCTGGTTTAGTAAGAAGATTTCAAAATTGAAGATAAACGACAATGATATCATTTCATGTATAATAATGGGTAATGAAAAGGGTGACTTTTAAAATACATTGAATATAAATATAATAAAAATTATATTTAAAAGTAGCTTCCTAAAAACCCATTTATTGAATATTTTTATTAGGTAAAGAATATGACCTTATTCAGGAAAATATTCCAACAAACTTTTTAATAACAAAAGATAGAAGAAAGACTTGAAAGATTAGTTGAAAATTTTGAGCAAAAGAGAGTCTTTCATAACAAAATTAAAATTATATATAAACGAATTTACAGAAAAAACACATTATTGTATAAGTAAATATATTCGCGGCATTCTAAGGATAAATGAAGATGTTAATTGATGACATTGGGTATAATATGTTCCGGAGGTATATCATATACCTCTGCTCATTAAAAAATAAAAGAAAGAAAGAAAATCGTCAAACATCAGACATTATGAAATATATATTCTTAATGGTTTGTATTATGAAGGAAAAAAAATTTAAAAAACTACTCATACTCTCTCAAAATATAACTACCATATACAAATTAACATAAATGTAATTGAAAATATTATATGTTTTCGTTAAAATTCACTAAAACGCAGAAGAAATGTATTTTTTCAAATGCACTACCAAATTTAGCGGTATGCACCAAATTTGCCAAAATGTGAGCTATTGTGGTAATCTTGTCAATCGTAATTTTCAACAAATACTCATTGTTCAAGCTGATACGTATTTATTAATATGAAATTAGGCTATATTTGAGTAACCATTACATTTAAATTGTGTTTTTGCGATGTGTTTCGAAAACGGAGGCCACTTTGCGGCAGAATCTGCGTTTAGGGTCGAATTTTGAAAAAAATCGTAAAAGGTCAAAGGACTCTTAAATTTGGAAAACAATGAAAAAAAGAGACCATTTGCAATATTTAATATCGTAAAATGCATATGATTTTAAAACACATTTTTTATTGAGATGAAAGAACGTTCTTTCATTTTATGTATTTAAAAAATTGCAAGATGCAGAATTAGCATTCACAGGGGGCTCCAAACTGTCAGATATTTGACGAACAGAAAATGGTTCTAACTGCTTACTCGCACGATTTCAAAATAAACATCGCAGATAGAATAAAAATTTTGGTGCCAACTTACACTTCATATTATAAATATTACCCTGAACCTAAATAAATTTGTATGTAAATTATTTTTATATGTTTAATACAAAGTTGTATTTAGCTAAAACGAAATTATGAAAATTTCAACAACATAATCGCCTAAAAAAATTTTTTTTGAACAATATAAATGAAATTTTAGGTTCAATTTATGCAGATTAATATAAAACGTATGTTTTGAAAACGTATGTTTTAAAGTGTTTAAGATATTGTACGCGTTATGCCCACATTTGGAGAAAAATGACTTAAAATTTCGGAAAAGCTGCTTCAGCTATTGGGCGGATATAAATCTAATAGCCATAACTTATGTTCTAATGAGAATTTTAAGGAAACAAGTATATTGAAATGGGAACAGATGTCATATTCGCCCCATATTGGCGCGATTTTTTTCGGTTGCCAATTTGGCGAAAACATCAACCGCATAATCAACATAATCCGGGTTACCACATCAAGCCCTTTGGCGCAAGTTAAGTACCCGTTGCCTATATGATATTGGCGACAGAAAATAATCGCGCCAATATGGTGCGAATATGACATCTGTACCTTGAAATGTTCAGAAAAGAGAGCATATTAACTTCTAACAGAATTAAAATTTCGAAAATTTTGAAGCTTTAAGAGTACTGAGACCCCATACAGGCATGTTTACTAGTTTTAGTTATACTTTAGGCATGTCGAGTTCCAAGTTTTACCTTGATTGGTTTATGAGATACAGTCATATTTTTATTTAAAGTTTCCCACCGTTGACCCCCTTAGGTATCAAATTTCCAAAATAAATTTTTTATTCCCGTATTGCCCTCAGTATTGCGCTGTAAAAGAACCACTGTAAATTTGCCAGCAGAACTCGATTACAGTTGAATGTACTGTATCTTTCTTTGGTTTCCTGACTATTTAAACATGGAAAATACAGTAGTTGCGTAAAATTAACAGCACAATGTACTGGCAATTTTGGACGCATTTGGATCACAGCACAAACTACTGGCGTCCAAATTGCCAGTACATTGTGCTGTTAATTTTACGCAACTACTGTGTTTTCCATGTTTAAATAGTCAGGAAACCAAAGAAAGATACAGTACATTCAACTGTGATCGAGTTTGTGCGCGAGATGAACAGTGCTTTGTACTGTAAAAATGTCGTTTTTTTAAACAGTGTTCATACATATTCCAAATTTCTAAGCTCTATGTCTTCAGGAAGTAGGCGAAAATCGAGTCACAACATTTGACTGTCACACACAAACATACAAGCAGAATTTTAAGTTAAAATTAAGCCTGTAAAAATAAACTTTTTTTGTCCAATTACTTATTAAACAAACATAAAGAAAAATAGTGTATTGTGTGCCGCATAAGTCCTTTTAAACTTCAAAAAATATTTCAAATAGGTGTAAAGCCTAAATAAAATTTTGTGTACAAAAATATTTTTTTATAAAAATTCAAATTTCATCTTGAAATTCACGCCTAATTTTTTACTGCAATTCATGGGTCTTTTCTCTCCAAAAATTTACGTGTGCATTACATTAATTTGGTCTCCGTATGCATCCAAACTGCACTGTGGAAAGAGCAAGCCAGTAAATTTATTCTAAAAATATAATATTTTATTCGTTTATTTTTTAAGATAGATGAACCGACAAGAAAAAAAATTTAGCATTATTTAAACTTATTTTTGGTTTTCTAAATTGATTTCACAACTTATGATGGTAAGTTGTTAATTAATATTAAAATATTCATTGACGAAATCGTATTAATTTTTAATATTAAACTCATCCTTTTTTGTATAATTAATTTTCTAAATAATTAAATATATATATATTAAAAGGTTATATTATAACAGTAAATATACCTCTGAAAGTAAATGTTATATATATATATATATATATATATATATATATATTTTTTTTTTTTTTTTTTTTTTTTTTTTTTTTTGCATCAGGAATTGGGTTAAAAATCGATGAAAAAGTTGCATCTTTACATAAAAACCAGGTTCAGTTAAATAAAATAGTATAAAAAGTGTTACACCGTATTATGTTTTGCACCAAAAGACTATTTAAATAATGGGATTTTCGGAAAATACGGAAGGTTGTTAAAATTCTGTGATTTTTTATATATGAGTATAACATGAAAAACACGTCATGTTTAACTTCTTTAGATATATATTTATATTTTTACCTACGTAATTGTAATTAAATATACAAAATGATCGCTATATACACCGAAAAAAGCTTTAATTAAATTAACACGCACAGTTTCTTTGCAAAAGAAATTTATATATATAATTTAATTATTTAATGTGTCTACAGTGATAATATATGTGTAAATTGTAAATGCAATTATCGATTTTAAAAATATTGCTTTGGGATAATTTTTATGCATTTGCAAATTGTCAAGCAAAAATCACTTTATGGATTTATATATAAATTGTACAGTTTTTTGTGGACATTAAATGTTTTAATATCTAGAATATAAACGGTCATATCTGCTGAAAATAAAAAATAAAAAAATATTAAAATGTACATTTATATTTGACCAAATCCCTCCGACAATTTAAGGGGTACAATATCTCTTAAAATTGGAAAACATGAAAAAAAAAAGAATTGTCATCATATAATATCTTAAAATGACATCTTTATTGGGACTAAATGATATAACTATATTCTTTCATTTCTTATATTTAGAAAATTATAAGATGCAAAATTAGTATAGGGGTTCCAAACTGTCAGGCATTTGTCGGGCAGAAAATTCATATAACAGAGTATGCGCAGAGTTACAAAATAAATTTTGAAATTAGAATTAATTTTTTGAGTCTAATTATACTTCAGTTTGTAATAATTACCCGGAACCTACATGAATTTATATTTAAAGCATTTTGGTATTTTTAATGCAAAGTTCTATTTAGCTTATACAAAATTTTGAAAATTTCAATAGTATAATCACTTTCAAAAATATTGTTTTGAACAATAAAAATGAAATTTTAGGTTCAGTTTATACAGACAAACATCAAACATACGTTTTGAAAATTTTATGAAAACCTTTTAAGACATTTTCAGATATTCTGCTCGGTATGCCTAAAAACGTCATTTGGAGAAAAATTACTTCAAATTTTCGGAAACGCCGGCCGCTTCAGATATTCAACGGGTTCAATTATAATAGCCGTAACTTCTGTTCTAATATGATTTTTAAGGAAATAATTATATCAGAACGTTCAGAAATCATATGAGTTTAACATCTAAAAAAATTAAAATTTCGATAATTTTGAAGCTTTAAGGGTCATGACATTCCTTAATAATAAACATATCTTCTAAACTTTATTTCATTATCAAGTGAGGGTTATATGTAACATTATCTTTCAGTTGTACTTTTGAAAGATACCACTCCGTCATGATCGTTTCAAAAAATATTTTGGTATCAACCGTAAAAAAAGTAAAGTTAATAAGATTTAAATTATACATTTATATTTTCTTAATTCTTACAGACAACATTTATACTTAAACTTATCTTCTTTTAAATTTTACAATATTCTAAAACGAATGCTTAATTTAATAATATCTTTTAGCTTTGTATTTTAGATAATTTACATGATCATTACAAGAATTATGATCATTTCTACGAAATACGTTAATTTTATCTCCTCCTTACTAATGTAAAAAGAAAATATTATGCGTATTTATATTTGAAAAAAATCTCCCCGACAAAAGAAACAAGTTGGTAATTGCTCGTCAAACGTGGCAAATGAGGTGCGTTCGTACTATAACTAGTTTTATAATTATTTTTTGCACCCCATATAACTGACCCCATATAACCCCATACCCCTTAATGTATATTTGTTTGCACTTCATAAGTGCATAGTCTGTAACATCATTAAAATGTACTTGCAATATTTTTTCCCCATTCCCCGTAATGAAACGGGACACTTTTAACTATCCCTGTAATTAAACTATACATCCGATTTTCATAAAACTTGAAATGGCTCGACAAAATTTTGCAACAATTATATATTTAAAATTTCAGACTATTCGGAAGGCGAAAACATCATTAAAATGCACTTGCAATAATTTTTTCATATTGGTCGTAATGTAACGGAAAATTTTGACTGTCCCTGTAATTAAACTATACGTCCGATTTTCATAAAATTTGAAATGGCTCGACAAAATTGTGCAACAATTATATATTTAAAATTTCAGACCATTCGGAGGGCTGTAACATCATTAAAATGCACTTGCAATAATTTTCCCCATTGGCCGTAATGTTAAGAAAAACTTTTGACTGTCCCTGTAATTAAACTATACATCCGATTTTCATAAAATTTGAAATGGCTCGACAAAATTTTGCAACAATCATATGTTTAAAATTTCAGACCATTCGGTTGGGTAGTTTTTGCTCTGTTATATGCGGACAGACGGACAGACGGACGGACAGACGGACGGACGGACAGACGGACGGACTGAACGACGACTATAGGTGCTACGTATTTATATAATTACGAACGCACCTAAAAACTAAACATATCTTCTAAATTTTATGTTATTAACAAGGGGTGATTATAAGTAGCATTATTTTTCTGTTGTACTTTTCATAAATAATACTGGATCACGGTCGTTTCAACAAGACACTTTAATTTATTTATTTTTGTCTAGATATAAATATAAAATAATAAAAGCAATGGAATGAAAAATATAAATTTATATAGAGAGAATTAGAAAAATAAAGATAAATAAGATTTAAAATGCACATTTATATTTGTCTAAATATCTCCCACAACATTTATACACTTAAACGTACTGCTTTTATTTTTTATGATATTTTTAGAGATATTTACATGTAATATTATCTTTCAGTTGTGCTTTTGAACAATATCAATCCTTCACTGCCGTTTTTACGAGGGACGTTAATGGGTTTATCTGTCTCTGGCTGATATAAAAGTAAATTAAAGAAAGTAATAAAAAAAACATTATTACATTTAGAGTTAAAAAAAATAAGATTTAAAAAGTGCATTTATCTTTGTCTGATTCTATCCGACAATATTTATAGTTAAACAAATCGCCATTGAAATTTTAGTTACTTTCAAGTAAATAATTTATTTAAAATTACATTTCAGCTTTGTTTTTGAACGATAAAATATCCTGATCAGTTCTACGAAATACGATAACGGATTTATCTCCCCTTTTGGTAATGCACAATGAAAAATAGCTTATTTGTATTTTAATAAATCACTTCGACATAATTAAAAACTAAACATATGTTCTAAATTTTGTATTATTCTCAAATGATGTTTACATGTAGCATTAATTTTAAGTTGCGCTTATGAAAAATATTACCCCCATCTCTTTCTCTTTAGCTAATAATAGGTTTTATTTCCCTTTAGCTAATATAAAAATAAAATAATAAAAGCAATGATATGAAAAAAATACATTTTTTATAGATATATTTTTAAAAAGATAAATAAGTTTTAAAATGGGCACTTATATTTGTCGCATTCTCTCCGAAGAACTTTGTAAACTTAAAAGTATCTTTTTTTAAGGGGTCTCAGGAGTCTTACTTTTTACCTGGCGTACAATTTAGTTACATGTCACATTTTTTTTTTTTTCTCAGTTTCTATAAAACATAAATGCATAAAATTTTTAATATAGACAACCTAATGTCTCTTTTATTTAAAATATGTTTTTAATATTCTATATTGAAATTTTATTATTTTTTTATGTGTAATTTTGATAAAAAAAATTAAAATTGTTTTTTTTTATTTGCATGCACTGCGCGCAAGACTGTAGCAAAAATATTGGTTCAAGAGCACCCAAAATATTGGTAATGATGTAAAACTAATGTATCTTCAACGTATACTTCATTTGTGCGCAATGTATTTATTTATTTTATTTGAAATTTAAGTTTAAATTATAAAATTTTGAAAAAAATCATTCTTTTATTGAAAAATTGCCAATTTTAAATAACCAATGCATTTATAATACTAAATTTGAACTAAAAGTTATTCTTTACCTTAAAATGAAGATATTTACCAAGTTTCATGCAAATTGCTTTATTAGTTTGGAAAAAATGTTGCGCGCAAGCATAAAATTTAAGAAACAATTTTTATTTTTTTTATCAAAATAAATATAACAAAAATAAAATGAAATTTTAATATAGAACATTAAAAAATTTATTTTATATAGAAGATATATTAGGCTGTCTATATTAAAAATTTTATGCATTCATGTTTTATAGAGATTGAGAAAAAAAAAATTAAATGTGACATGTTGCTAAATTGCACCGTCAGGTAAAAAGTAAGACTCCCGAGACCCATCAAATTTTATGATATTTTTAGCGGACCATTACATTTCAGGATATCTTTCGTTTGTGCTTTTGGAACATGTCATTTTTTCATGGTCGTTTCTTTGAGACACGTTAATGAATTTATCTGTCCCTCGCTAATATAGAGATAATATTTTTTAAAAAAAGTAATTAATTAAAAAGAAATAACATATAGAGTTAAAAAATATACAAATAAGATTTAAAACGTGCATTTATATTTGTCTGATTCTATCCGACAATATTTATACTTAAACATATATTCATTAAAATGTTCGTTATTATAAAGTAAATACTTTATTTAAGAATAACTTAAGCTTTGCTTTTGACAATATTACATCACGATCATTTCTATGAAATATGTTAATGCATTTAGCTTCCCTTTGCTAATGCAAAAAGATAAAAATGCTTATTTATATTTGACTAAATCTCGCCGACACAATTAGAAACTAAATATAACTTCTAAATTTTACGTTATTCTCAAGTTTTGTCTAAAATTAGCATTATTTTTTAGATGCGTTTTTGAAAAATATCACTCCATCACGGTCATTTCATCGGGACACGTTAATGGATTTATCTCTCCTAGGCTAGTATTAAAATAAAATAATAAAAGCAATTAAATGAAAAAAAAATACATTTTTATATAGAGATTAAAAAAAATAAATATAAATAAGATATAAAATCGGCATTAAATGTGTCTAATTTTCTCCCACAACATTTATGCACTTTTAAATTTTAAACCGAGCTTTACTACATTATCTTTCAGTTGTGCTTTTGATAAATATCAATCCTTCATGGTCGTTTCTTCCAGACGCGTTAATGGATTTATTTGTCCATGGCTAACATAAAAAAGTTATTAAATAAAAAAAAAAGTTTTGAAAACTACAGTTAGAAAAAAATAGAAGTAAGATTTAAAACGTGTATTTATATTTGTCTGATTCTATCCCACAATGTTTGTAATTAAACATATATTAATTAAAATCTTCGTTATTTTAAAGTAAATACTTTATTTAAGAATATCTTTAAGCTTTGCTTTTGACAATATCACATCACGATCATTTGCATGAAATACGTTAATAGATTTAGCTCCCCTTTGCTAAAGCAAAAAGATAAAAATGCTTATTTTTATTTGACTAAATCTCGCCGACACAATTAGAAACTAAATATATCTTCTAAATTTTACGTTATTCTCAAGTTTTGTTTATAAGTAGCATTTTTTTTTAGATGCACTTTTGAAAAATATCACTCCATCACGGTCATTTCATGGAGACACGTTAATGGATTTCTCTCTCCCTGGCTAATATTAAAATAAAATAATAAAAGCAATTAAATGAAAAAAATACATTTTTATATAGAGATTTAAAAAATAAATATAAATAAGATATAAAATGGGCTTTTAAATTTGTCTCATTCTCTCCCACAACATTTATACACTTTGATATTTTAAACCAAGCTTTACTACATTATCTTTCAGTTGTGCTTTTGAAAAATATCGATCTTTCATGGTCGTTTCTTCCAGACACGTTAATGGATTTATTTGTCCATGGCTAACATAAAAAAGTTATTAAATGAAAAAATAAAGTTTTGAAAACTACATTTAGAAAAAATAGAAATAAGATTTAAAACGTGCATTTACATTTGTCTGATTCTATCCGACAATATTTATACTTAAACATATATTCATTAAAATCTTCGTTATTTTAAAGTAAATACTTTATTTAAGAATATCTTTAAGCTTTGCTTTTGACAATATCACATCACGATCATTTGTATGAAATACGTTAATGGATTTAGCTCCCATTTGCTAATGCAAAAAGATAAAAATGCTTATTTGTATTTGACTATATCTCGCCGACACAATTAGAAACTAAATGTATCTTCTAATTTTTACGTTATTCTCAAGTTTTGTTTATAAGTAGCATTATTTTTTAGATGCGCTTTTGAAAAATATCACTCAATCACGGTCATTTCCTCGAGACACGTTAATGGATTTCTTTCTCCCTGGCTAATATTAAAATAAAATAATAAAAGCAATTAAACGAAAAAAATACATTTTTATACAGAGAGTTAAAAAAATAAATATAAATAAGATATAAAATGGGCTTTTAAATGTGTCTAATTTTCTCCCACAACATTTATACACTTTGATATTTTAAACCGAGCTTTACTACATTATCTTCAGTTATACTTTTGAAAAATATCAATCCTTCATGGTCTTTTCTTCCAGATACGTTAATGGATTTATTTGTCCATGGCTATCATAAAAAAAAAGTTATTAAATGAGAAAAAATACGTTTTGAAAACTAGAGTTAGAAAAATAGAAATAATATTTAAAAAGTGAATTTATATTTGTTTCACTCTTTTCGACAATATTCATACTTGAACATATCTTCATTTAAATTTTCGTTATTTTAAAGTGAATAATTTATTTAACATTACCTTTCAGCTTTGCTTTTGAATAATATCACAGCATGATCATTTCTACTAAGTACGTTAATGGATTTAATCTCCTCTTTGCCAATGTAAACAGAAAGATAATGCTTTCTTATATTCGACTAGATCTCTCCGACATAATTACAAACTAAACATATATTCTAATTTTTATGTTATTCTCAAGTGTTGTTTATAAGAAGCATTAGTTTTTAGATGCGCTTTTGAAAAATATCACTCCATCACGCTCATTCCATCGAGACACATTAATGGATTTATCTCTTCCTGGCTATTATTAAAATAAAATAAAAAAAAAGTAATTAAATGAAAAAAAAAACATTTTCATATTGAGAGTTAAAAAAATGAAGATAAATAAGATATAAAATGGACATTTTTATTTGTCTAATTCTCTCCCACAAGATTTACATACTTCAAAGTATCTTCTTTGAAATTTTATCATTTTTTAAACCGAGCATGTGACATTATCTTTCAGTTGTGCTTTTGAAAAATATCAATCCTTCAGGGTCGTTCCTTCGTGACACGTTAATGGATTTATCTAATCATGGCTAATATAAAAATAAAATAACAGAAATAATTATATAAAAAGACACATTATGTTATATATAGTTAGAAAAGTATAAATAAGATTTAAAATGTGTAGTTATATTTGTATAATTCTCTCCGACAATATTTATACTTAAACATATCTTCCTGTAAATTTTAATTATTTTCAAGTAAATATTTTATTTAACATTTCCTTTCAGCTTTGCGTTTAAAAATTTCACATCATGATCATTTCTATGAAACACGTTAATGGTTTAATCTCCCCTTTTGCTAATGTACAAAGGAAAAGAGTTTACTTATATTTCACTAAATCTCTCCGACGTAATTAAAAACTAAATTTTATGTTATTCTCAAGTGAGGTTTACATGACACTTTATCTTTCTGTAGTGCTTTTGATAAATATCACTCCATCACGGTCGTTTCTTCGAGACATGTTTATGAATTTATCTCTCACTGTCTAATAGTACAATAAAATAATGAAAAGTAATTAAATTCAGAAAAGACATTTCTATACCTGGAAGTTAAAAAAAAGATAAATAAGATTTAAAATGTGCATTTATATTCTCTGTCCGACATCATAAAAAAATAAATCTTTTAAATTGCATGCTTTTCTCAAGTAATGTTTATATGTACCATTATCTCTTAGTTATGCTTTTGAAAAATATCGGCACAGCTTGGTATTTTCTTCGAGACATGTTAATGGATTTATCTCTGTCTGGCTAATATAAAAATAAAATAAAAGAAGCAATTATATATAAAACGAAAAATTATGTCACATAGAGTTAGAAAAGTATAAATAAGATTTAAAAGGTGCATTTATATTTGTCTAATTCTCCCCCGACAATATTTATACTTAAAAGTATCTTCCTCTAAATTTTAGTTATTTTCAAGTAAATATTTCTTTAATACTACCTTTCGGCTTTGCGTTTGAATAATATCACATCATGATCATTTCTATGAAATACGTTAATGGTTTAATCTCCCCTTTTGCTAATGTACAAAGAAAAAGAGTTTATTTATATTTCACTAAATCTCTCAGACGTAATTAAAAACTAAATTTTATGTTATTCTCAAGTGAGGTTTACATGACACATTATCTTTCAGTAGTGCTTTTGAAAAATATCACTCCATCACGGTCGTTTCTTAGAGACACGTTTATGAATTTATCTCTCACTGTCTAATAGTACAATAAAATAATGAAAAGTAATTAAATTCAGAAAAGACATTTATATACCTAGAAGTTAAAACAAATGATAAATAAGATTTAAAATGTGCATTTATATTCTCTGTCCGACATCATAAAAAAAAACATATCTTTTAAATCGCATGTTATTCTCAAGTAATATTTACATGTAACATTAACTCTTAGTTATGCCTTTGAAAAATATCGGTACAGCTTTATATTTTCTTCGAGACACGTTAATGGATTTATCTCTGCCTGTCTAATATAAAAATAAAATAATATATGTAATTAAATGAAAAAAAGATCTGTCTGATGTCTCGAGTTAAAACAATAATGAAACATAAAGTTTAAAATGCGCATTTACAATTCTTTATTTTTCACCGACAACATTTATAGCCCCACCAGTGGCCGATAGGTTCTGTTCTCGAAGCTGGTAGAAGGGAGGTGCTGGGTTCAAACCCAATCACGACCGTTGGCCTAATCGTTCGGAGTTTTCGTGGTTTTCTTCGAGCCATGGATTTCCATGCGTAAATACGGGTTAGGTTCCCTTAGAGAGACCCCCACGAAGGGCACTCCCCCCTGTGCCTATATCCCTCGAGCAGATAATTGGCCGTCAAAAATCAATCAACCAACCAACCAACCGACAACATATATACATAAACATATTATCTTTTAAATTTTATGTTATTCAAAAGTGAACACGTTATTTTACATTACCTTACAGCTTTGATTTTGGAAAGAAACACATTTTCATGATCATTTCTGCAAAATAGGTTCATGGTTTTATCTTTTCATCGCTAAGATAAAAAGAAAATATTACGAGTAGGGAAAGGTTTGGCAAAATCAGGTACCATAAATGTTCGTTGTTCGCAAGCAAAATCGAATTGGAAAACAAACTCTGAAAACCGTTTTTAAAATTAAATGAATCTTTGGTTATAATAAAACATATTCTTATATAAAAAATAGCTTTTTTTCAGACATATGCAAAAATCCGGTTTTACCCCACTGGTTAGGTAGAACTAGGTGTCCATTTAAAACTCGTGGAAAACTCATTCTGTTCAAAAAAATTCTTGTTAACAATAGTAAAATAATACAGTTTTGTTAACAATAATAATAATAGTAATAAATTCTACATGAGTTGTTCCATGTGGCAAAAATAATTATGTGGCAAATTTTCTACATTGTATATGCCTATCTATTTTAAACTGGAATTATTAGAGTTATTTTAACTGCAAAATTCATAAATAAATATGTTTTTATAATCTTCTTCGTGCTACATGCTTCGTGCATCCATCTTTGGAATCCCAAACATTGTATCCAAGCTTCTTAGAAATCTGAATTGGAGTAAATTTCATTTCAAAACTTTCAGGCTTAATTATTTTCTTCATCTTCAGAGGATGGCTCCTCAACCTTTTTTTTGGTTTCCTTTTTGCTGAATCTTACGTTCTTTTTTCGTTTTAAGAATCTGCCTTTTTCGTTTTTCAGGCTGTCTGGCTTCTTTCTCCTTAACATATGATTCAGTCTCTAAATTATAGGGGGAATATGTAAAAATAACAGTTTCACCCTGTTTTTTGACCAGTTCGTTTCCAAATCCTAAAGCATTCGTGGGGAGGAGGTATTAAAACATAATATCATTTTAGGCGAAATTGGATACGCAGATTGCTGTGATACACAATCAGAGATGTCGATGGAAGTGGCTGGATTTTATCAACTGCTGGATGTGTAATGTCAACTATTTTAGAGGTGAATGGATGAGTTTCATTATCCTGTGATGTTTCAGCAATATTTATTGCTGCAGATAAGCTAAACTATTGCTGCGTAGACCTAGATATGTTTTCACTGACTTTTATGGGTTTCTTTGTCATTTCCGAAGGAGTATGGTCACGAAAAACATCGTTGTTGTAGGGGAAAATCCTGTTTTCTAAAGCCTTCTAATTAGAATATTTTCAACTGCTGCTCTCAAAAGTGCAGCTTTGAATAATTTTCAAATTTAGTAAATTGTTACAGATTGCCTAGGATGGGAAAGCAATCACTACCTCATCCCTTGTTCTAGTAAGAGTTTGGGTTGCTATGAATGACACATCAAGTGGTTAACAGTACATATCATCATTAAATTGAAAAGTTTAATTTCATACTAAATTATTGACTATCCTAAAAAAAATCCTTCCATGAGTGTAAGACAAAACTGGATATACCCGGTTTTGACGCACTCTTAAGTACCCGGTTTTGAACCAACATGCAGACAAACTGTTAATATATAAATAAAACGTAGAATTAAACAAAAGATGGTTTAAGAGTAATTTAAATGAAATTTTTCACACAAAAAATAAACGCACACAGTAGCGTTTTGTTTAGCTACAAATGCTGCAATTACGTTCGACAAGACATTCCACGTGTTGGCCGATAGATAAAAGTTCAAATCGAGGAGGAATCTGCATTATCTGTTTTACCATTCTACCCTGTTTGGTACAACTCCCCCCTATATATATATATGAGTAAATCTCTCTACCTTCATGAAAAACTCAGCATATATTCTGATTTTTATCATATTCTCAAGTGAGGTTTATATATAGCAGTATCTTTTAGTTTTTGTATTGTAAAATATCACTACACCAAGGTCTGTTCTTTGACAAACGTTAATGTATTTATATCTGCCTGCCTGAGAAAAAAAAAAAAATAACAATTAAATGAAACAAAAAACATTTTCCTATTTAACGTAAAAAAATAAAGATGAATGAGATTTAAAATGTGTATTTATATTAATTTAATTTTGTACCACATCTTCTTTAAAATTTTATGTTGTTCTAAAGTGAATATGTTATTTATCATTGCTTATCACTTTATCTTTGGAAAAATATCACATCATTATTATCATTTCTACGAAATGCATCAATGATTGTATCTCTCCATTGCTAATGTAAAAAGAAAAAAATTATCCTGTTCAGACTTGAAGGTAAAATAACACTGAGAATACACATTCCTTTATTTTCACAAACACAAAGACACCATAGATGATAGAAGGAACCCATTTTCTGATAATGATACTTTAGGGGGCTGATAATTTAGATTCACAAATACAGATATAAAATTACTAACGCATTTAAAATATCGATTTAATTATTAATAACCTAAATTACGCAGTAACAAATTGAAGGCATTTAAATAATTGAATGATCGACAAATCCTCAGAATTTTTTATTGTAAAGCGTTTAAGTTAATTAATTATTAAAATTTCTTACTTTCTTGGAGAAACCGTTCGGAACGCATTTTGCAAACTCAGGTGAAAATAAGATTTATTTTATGAGAAAATAAGCATCAGTGCTGTCAATTATTAGTTTTGATCCAAAGCCATAATCATTCAGCTATATAGAAGTATAGTAACAATGTAAACGTATGAAATAGTTTAGTTTTTATATGAGTTTTTATGAAGTATCACAAGTGATACTTCAGGATCGAGGAGGTTAAACATATTTGACTAAGTCACTCGAAATATACAAAAATCCAAACTATCTTCTAAATGGCATGTTATTCATAAGTGAGATTTACCTGTAGCATTATCTTTTATTTTTACATTTCAAAAATATCACTCCATCATTGCCGTTTCTTCTAGAGACATTAATGTATTTATATCTCCCTAATATAAAAATAAAATAACAAATGTTTCTAAATGAAATAAAAAGCATTTTAATATCATTATAATTTATAGTTAAAAAATAAAGACACAAAAATAAAGATTTAAAATGTGCATTTATAATTGTTTAATTCTATTTCAAAAAAATTATGCTTAAACATATCTTTTTTAATATTTTAAGTTATTTTCAAGTGTATTAAGTTATATCTCAATGTAAAATTATCTTTAATTTTAGATTTCTGAAAAAAAAATCACATTATCATAATCATTTCTACGAAATATTAATGGTTTTATCTGTACCATGCTATTAAAAAAGAAAATGTTTTGCGTATTTATATTTGTCTAATTTCATCCAAAGACATTAACAATGAAATGTATTTATTTAAATTTTATGTTATTCTCACTTGAGTACTTTATGTAACATTATCTCTCAGGTTTTTTTTTTTTTTTTTTTTTTTTTTTTTTTTTTTTTTTTTTAATATATCAATTCATCATGATCTTTTCATCGAGACATGTTAATAAACATTTCTCTTCTTTGCTTTTATAAAAAATAAACATTGCGCATTTATAGTTTTCTTCTTCTCTGAGAAAACTTTAACTACTAAACATATTTTCATTTCAATATTATGTTATTCTCAAGTGTACTTTATGAAAAATTATCTTTTAGTTTTTCTTTTGAAAAATATCACCTCATAATGATTGTTTCTCCCAGACACATTCATAGTTTTATGTATTCGTTGGTAATACAGAAAGTAAAATATTGCTGTTTCTGCGATAAATTATATATTTGAAACAAGGTAGAAAGATTTGTTCGAAAACTTATCAAAAAAAAAAAAAAAAGATAATTATAAATAACTTTTTAATATTGTGTGTCAGATTTTAATGTTTATCTGATATGCTAACTAAAAAAAACTTGTATTCTACATTCATCTTTGTAATATGTGCTTAGTATTTTGTGTGTTTTATTACATAAGAGTTGATTGGTAAAATTGTTGTAAATACTTTTGAATTTTTATTTTTGTAGTTATGTCTTATTAGTACTTTTGCCTAATAAGACATAATAACCTAAACAAGGTAACTAATAACCTAAAAAATCCAAATGCAAGATGATATTCAACAGTTTCACAATGTCCAAGCGGAAAATATTAAATATAATTTCCTCTTAAAAGTTAATTTTGTTTCTGATAGAATTTATTTTATTACATACAATAATTTTACAAATTATGAAATAACGGATTTTTCAGATGAGTTAAATGATGATAAATTATTATCCACTCATGATACTATATGTCAGTGACAAGTACTAGAATATGTAAAATGTAAGCAAAAATGGGATGCAAATTTATTCACAACGTAATTACTAGTATTTGTCTAGTACGTTTCATATATTTAAGATTTAATAACATAATTAAAGCGTTGATAAATATGTAAACAAAATGCCATTAATGATGACATTTTGGGAACATCTTATAACGATACCTGCAGGTTGTTTCGGCGTGTTATCTTTCATGATATTTAAACGTGATCTAGACATTTGTTAGCATTAGCAGTAGTCGCAGTGCGATCTGGGGCTTACCCTATTCAAAACACAAAAGTTTATGTAACTTTTGAGTCTGCAATAGAATAATAAAACCTCACATAGGTCCAGCGAAATTTTACTTTTTAATGTTTATTAATTATTCGAATGATGTCAAGTTTAAAAGCATTTTTTACGTAAATTAAGGAGAGTAAAAATATTTTACAATATAATATTGTCCAACCTACTACATTGTAAAAAAAAAATGTAATTCTACAGATGTAAAGTTATAGAAATCTGTATGCTTACTAAAATTCTATCAGTAAAGTGCACAAAAAATATGTAAATCTACAAAACAAGTTTTTGTAAAGCTACAGATTTTTGTTGCTTTAAAAAAGTATCTACTAAAATTGCAGCAATCTTACTAAAATTTTATCTATAACCAGTGTTGTGTTAAAATGTTCTAGGCATCCCAGTTTTCTAAACAATTTTTAGTAACCTTAGAGATTTTTTAATTTACGCTGCAAAAGTGCATCTGTTACATGGATTTTTTTGTTACCGTTTCATAAAAAATTCTAGTATTCCCAGTTTCCTAAAACAATTTTAGTAAGTTTACAGATGTACATTCTATGACGACTACTGGCGCAGAGTTAAATAATTTGCTACATAAAATTTTTTAGAAGAAAAAAGTGTAGATATCAGACTAAACCTTAAATGTAACCTCTTAGATAATCCACGTAGGCAGATACACTTAAGATGAATCATCTTTTGATGAACAAATTTTTATTTACTATACTAAAATGATATCCACGCAAATTTTCTAACACGTGTTTTAAACGTTTCAAAAGTTATTAGTTTCCCTTGCAGTACCATTACCGCCAATGGAAGTCAATTATTCATTATCCTGTTTACTAAAACACAATTATTCATTAAACAGTCAATCAGTAGTAATTCAGTCGTAATAAATTCTGCTAATTCTTCAGAACTGTCAGAAGACATTGCAAGTTCACGTTTTTATCCTTAATGTATATTATAATATTATTTTCGAAATTAACCCTTTCCGACGCGGAGTATTTATTTTTATAAACTGATGAAATAATCGACTGACGACAGAATTTATAATCGAATTTATTAGAAAATCTGAACTTGCTTATTTTCACGTACATTATAAAAGGAAAATTTTAATTAAATATTCTTGGTGTCGTTTGTCAAATTTGGAAAAAAAAAAAATTAGGTGTCCTTTTTTAAGGACACCGTCCTCGAAAGGGTTAATTTGTTTTTAAAAAAGACTTTAGAATCAGGAAACGCTTTAACAAGTTACAATAATAATAAATATCTGAAAGCCTCAAATTTTTTATGACAAATTTGTATAAATTTAAAAGTATTAATCTATCTTCTTATTGTATCTTTTAAACGATTGTGGCTTCATGTTTAATTTTTAAATATTTTTTTAATAACGCATTACTTTGATTTTAAAAAGTCAAAGTACATAAGTATTTTCATAACATAAACATCTTTTCGCGTATTTTAATTTTCTTTCAATTCAAACAAGTAAAAATATAAAATACTGTAAAAAATGTTCCCAGAGTAGATTAAATCCAAGTAACAAAAATAGATATAATCAGATTCTTTAGTCTTAAAATTTTTAATTTTTAATGTGAGAAATGTTTAAAAAATTTATTCTACTTCCTTTTCTAATTCATGGTTTGAAGGAAAAAAAATCAATTTTGTATTGCTCTAAATTAAGCTTTACTTTTTTTCTGTAGACATTAATTATGGAATTTAAAATTTTCTTGTTATTTTGTGAAATTTTATCGTAAAAAGAACGTTCTGCATGTTTACCCAGTACACCGAAAAAAATTCTATAATGTTACTAAAATTATCTTGGAAATTTATTTCCTTAGAACTATTTATGTAGCGGCAAAAACAAAAATTCATGTAACAAGTACATGTTTGCACTGTAAGTCAAAAAGTCTGCAAGGTTACTACGAATTTTTTAGGAAATTGGGATTCTTAGAACTTTTTATGTAACTGCGACCCGGGTTACAGAGGAAATTTTGGAAAGATTACTGTAATTTTAGTAGATACAGATTTCGGTAGCTTTACAAAAAATAGTTTTATAGATTTACATATTTTTTGTACAGTGTACAGATAAACTTTTAGTAAGCGTACAGAATTCTGTATCTTTATATGTGTAGAATTATGTCTTTTATATTTAAAATTAAAAAGAATTTATATTTGCAGCGGTACTCTCACAGTATAAATTTTGTAAGAAATCGAGAAACTTTTAATAACAAATTAGTGCAATATTCAAATATGTAGGCCGCAGAGCAGCATTTGAAAATAAATGGTGTCAATAGCGATATCTAGAGGGTATTTTTATAATAGCTATTATTTATTGAGTAAAACTTAAATACTGAAAAGGATTTTATCTAATCTGTTGAAAATAATTTATAGTACGCCATTAAAATTATTTCTGTACCCAAAGATAATTTTAACTCACTTTTTGCATTTCCTGATATTTGATATTAATATTTCAATACATTTTATTATAATATATAAATACAATTTTGTTTACTCTCTTTAAAAACATTTGAGAAACAATTTTAATGAAAATTGACAACATCAACGATTTCAAAAAATACATATACGGGGCAATCTCACAACATTTTGACTTTCAGGAATAAAAATCTGTTGAAATTAAACTTGCTAAAATAACATTTTAAACTTATAGACGAATGCCTTAATGATTCAAAATAAAGAAAAAATGGTCAGCAGCGAAAGGTTTTTTAATTTAACTAAAGTTTATGTTAAACTTACGAGTTTAATTTTCCTTACCATTTTACCACTATAACTTTTTATTTTCTTCTTAATTTTTAAGTATGATGAATTTCCATAGGACCCACAGGACATTCAAATAAGAAATAAAAACAATGTAGTATTTTTAGTAAAAAATTTTCGTATAACATGGTCTTAAAGGTTTGTTAAAGAAGGGACGGTAAGGAAAAAAAAAAGGGGGACGGTATAGGAAAAAAGGGACAGTAATGGGAAAAAAGGGATGGGAAGGATGGTAAGCAGGGTAAGGAGGGTAAGGAAAATTATCATTTATTTTTAGGCAAATGTTAAGTCTCAGTAATAGCCTCAATGTTCATTGATTTTTAGAAACAGTTATGTACAATGCATTAAATAAAAAAAAAATATTACCTCGAAAAGTTCAGGGATGAACCTTGGTGACGGTAGGACTACCAATAAAGCCCCGATGCTTGAAATTGATATTTAAATGCTGATTTAAATTCTGCAGTAAATTTCCTGTCAAAGAAATTTGACAATCTTCTCTAGCATACTTCTGCATGAGAAAAGAAAACTTTTTTTGCGGCATCCGAAATGATTTTCTGTATAATCTTAGAAGATGGACGGTCAGGAACTAAAACCCAGGGACAGAGTTAAAAAAATAATAACAACCGTAAAAACTTGTGCAGGTTAACTTTTTGCTACATATTTATATAAAACAATAGTCCCTGTTTCGGAAAAAAAATTAGATTGAATTGCTTTTATTGAATCAATTTTATACAGACAGCTCCAAACTTAAAAATCTGCCTCAGGGACACGGAACATTATAGGAGTTTCCTGGATATTTGGACCCCCGACATCGTTCAAAACTTATTTATCTCGTCAATATTGTAACACATTCATGCAATGGAATGTTCCCCAGTATATGAAATAATAAAAACCCACAAGAATATCTACTAAAATAAAAATTATTATTCAGGGACTTAAAAGACAAAAGATTGTGAGAATGACCATATATTAGATTTATTTCCACGTATTTGAAAATGAATTAATAATAAAATATATGAAACAATGGCTAGTTTAAGAAACAATAAGTAAAATTTCATGACATGTTTCAAAATACCATAAAACGTACTAACTTAAATTAAATTCCGATCCTAAATTTATAAAACGAGTGTGAAGCCATAAAAATAGTCCATAAAAATAGCTAATCAATTTGAAAAGTTCAAGTTTTACCGTTTTGATTATACGGATGTATTTAAAAAATAATGAGATAAAGTAATTTACATATTAACTATGAATCAATTAATATGGACATGAATGCAGTAAACATGTTTTTATTCATATTTTTAACAACCGGATCTATAGGGAACATAGTGATAATATAATCTTGGTGTCTAAATTTATTATAAGCAAAAACTTGATATGTCTGACATTGATTCAAAAATGAAGTGCACGGAGCCCCATTAAGAGAAGCATACATTTTTAGTTGGATGACAAGTTATATGTTTTTGTTTGCTCTGAATTTTTTATTAGTTGACGTTAAAACATTTGTTTATTCACAATTTCAAAGCTAGAAAGTACAAGTGCCGTTTAATAATTAAGTTACACTTGTTCACCCACAGATGACAGTACAGCGAAGTAAGAATGAAGCTTGCGCAGACAATTGAGTTCCACGAATTGCAACGAAAGCATTCACATTTGGATAGTCACAATAGTAGCTGTGCAGTTAGAGAAAAAATGGCGCGTCAGCTGGAAACTTACTCCAATATTGAAGTACTCGGATCATTGCGTATTATGTGGGCAAAACGTTTCACGAGTACGCATATTGACAGGGAATTATCGTCAGTGTATGATCCACATGCAATATCATTTAGAGTCATTGTGCAAATGGTGATAATGTTCAAAGACGGTCGCACAGGCGGTCTTGCAGCGTCCACCGTAAGTGCCGATCTGACGCCCTGCGACTTTCACGTGTTCGGCAAGCTTAAATAACAATTGGGTGGTCTATAATTGTCCATCAATGTCCCAGACAACTGTTCTACGCTGGCTAAAGGACCAAGGAGCGATTTTCTATCGTCAAGGCATCGAAAGATTAGTGCAACCTTCCGTAGAAATGTCGGCCGAGACTCGGATATTATGTAGAGAAATAATGTGGTGTAGGATTGGAGCCTACTGGAGCAGACTTAAAAATAAAGTGTTTTTTCATCTACAAAAAGTTAAAGTGTAACTCACTCTTGAACACCCCTAGAATATATTAAAAACCATAAGAATATTAACGATATTATAACTTTAAATAATAACCTACTTCTGAATATTAGTTATTATAA
This sequence comes from Maratus speciosus, assembly GCA_963932465.1. Classification (NCBI taxonomy): domain Eukaryota; kingdom Metazoa; phylum Arthropoda; class Arachnida; order Araneae; family Salticidae; genus Maratus; species Maratus speciosus. The sequence goes on from OZ010800.1 coordinate 187,723,766, forward strand.
GAGTTATGCAACAAATGCGTTCATTCTTAATATTTATAAATTTATAATAAGGAAGTATCTAGATGCAGCATTAATTACATATATAGTATACATAAAGAATCAGTAAAGATAAATTTTTCTGATATGGACAAACTATGTTCAAACTATTTCTTCAAAGGACACTCTCGTGCTAATAAAACACAGGGTCCTATTTAAGACAGCTGCAGCACATATAACTTTAGACAAGGTTAGGTATAACAATTTAATCTTTTTGGTACTTCATTTTTCCGAATATAAATCTGCGCTTTCTTTAATCGCAAAATTGCCTGAATTAATAACTCGAAGATTGCAATGCAGAAATAGCGTTAACTTGATGTTTAAAAGCAAAAAAATAATATATTTTTTAAATTTTTTTATCAAAAATAATCACGAAATCATTAATTTTTATGTACTTAATATAATTTTTGTAACATGCGCAAAAACAGTACACACTATCATTGTGTGAATCCATTTTAAAGCATTAAAATCGGATAATATGGAAAAATGTAGCACGTGTTTAGAATAACCATTGATTTGCTCTTTTCGCTCGCCTCATATGATAATCCTCCAAGCGTCACTTTTGAAATGATACAGATTGCCAACGCAAAACGAAAACCTTTTTATAAATATAGATTTCGACCCTCCAAACATTATTCTAGCCATCTGCATAGTAAAAATTTCCTAAATAGTAACTTTATTTTTCGACTTTTGGCCAGCTTTTTGGGATTTTGCTCCACTGTGCGTCGGTCTCTTTCTAAGGGGACCTAACCTTTACGCAAGGTTTCCCAATGTTCGAAGAAAACTCCGAACGGTTAGGCAGACGGGCGCAATTGGGTTCAAACTCAGCACCTCCCGTCTAAAGGCTTCGATAGTAGAACCTCTCACCCACTTGTGGGGCTCTTTTTTCACAATTGGAAGAATGTTTCTATCATCAGCAGTTTAAACGATAATAAAAGTCGCCTCCGTAAATAAATCACAAAATGGAAGCCAAAAGATTCCAAGAATCCAACATTTTCTTCTTATGAATATCGAAAAAAATTAAAAGGTGAGTAACACTTGGAACGCCATCTATGTGATAATTACTTATAAGATTTGATAAATGAATGAAACAAAGAAAATTGCATAATCATTTGTCTTTTTCATAAACATGCAAAAAAGAAAAAAAAAAAAAAAAAAAAAGAAACCTAAAAGAAACCTAAAAGAAAATCTTAGCGGCAGGGCTTTTTCTCTTCCAAACCATTAGGCTTCATCTTGTTCAGCCTGATGCGTAATCCGCTTCGATTAAGCCTACCAAAATAATTAAAACAACCCCCCCCCCCCCACACACACACACCCTGACTAGTATGTTAAGATCTTTGTTGAAAACATTGCTTCAGTAGCGGATTTTATTTATGGAACAGATATCAAAATATGTCTTTTTTAATTAAAGTAATTTTTTTATTTTGTTCTGTGTGTTCAAAGGCGATTATGTTCCGAATTATTCGAAAATGCACGGCATGCGGTTCCAAAAACACTTTAAAATCGACCATTCATCTCAAAATTCGGGATAAAAAATATTATGGAAAAATATCGTGAATTCGACAGGTGGACAGAAAGAACAAAAAATTGTAGGTTAGAATTTTATTTAGGCATATTTATTTACTTTTATTAGTGAGCAATTATTGTATTTTAATAAAAAAGGTTTAAAGATTAATATTTATTGATATTCTTCTTAAAAAAGTAAACTTTTTACGTAGTAAAATGTAACAAAGCTTTAAATGTATGAAACAAACCATAAAAAATCCATTTTGTATATAGGTATGCTTTTTTAAGAGGGGAGGGAGAAATAAAGCAGAATGAAATCACGATTATGAGTTTATACCATTGGCCTTTAATATTTTTTGTTTTTATCTTTTTATTATTAACCAAAAAAATTAATGATTTCAATACAAAAAAACACTTAACGGGTTAAAAGTTTGTGACGCAGCACTTTGTCTTATTGCTATAGGAATTTTAAATATGGAACTTAAAAATATTGATATCAAATTTTAAGTGACGCTATGCTATTAATTAATGTATATATACATAAATTTATATTATTTATTTTATCATTTTATTTTTGTTTTATTTATAACTGTGTGCGTAAGAATTATGTTAAATTTAAAAGGATGTATAAAAATTTATTCATCGATGCTTTATCATTGACATCTTTCATAAATTCAAAGTATGAGTTTTAAAAGATATGATACCAAAAATTAAGTGACGCCTTGATATAGTTTTAAACAATTTGTTTTAAAATTCAATTTATTTGTTTTCGGTTTGGCTAAATATACCCGTAAGGCATGGTGACGTCACGGCGACGTCGTTGTGAAGTCACGCTGTGATTTTGTGACCGTCGATGTGACGTCACGTGACGTCGATGTGACGTCATAGTGACTAGAATGCGAGGTCGTTATGGCCGTTTTAGAGGTCGTTTGTGACGTCACATTGTGACCACTCTGTGAAGTCACGGTGTGACTAATTTGTGAAAAGTGTGTCATTTGTGACTAATTTGGCATTAACTTTGTGACGAACCTGTGACGAATGTGACAATGTTTTGAAGTCACATTGTGACCAATTTGTGACGAATTTGTCATAAACACTGTGATAATTTCAAATGAAAATCAAATTTCAAATTAATTGCTTGAAAGACGCAAAGGCCAACATAGTGAAAAAGATTCCATGCTGGGGCTCGAACCCGGGCCATCAGTATAGCGCACTGACATTCTCCCGACTAAACCACATGGAACGATACCCAGCCTGGAAAATTTCTCACTATTATATGTTGGCAAGGCTACAAAAGCAGCACAAAATGGGATATTTATCGTGAGCCACCGACATGGGGCAAACACGAAACTTAATTAAATCCAGCATCGATTGAAACTATATTAATGTTTGGAAATTTTTCCAGAGAGAACCATTCGCCTAGCATACAATATTTCAAATGAAAATGTAATTTCAAATTACATGCTTAAAAGGCAGTTTTAATTTGAAATTTGATTTTCATTTTAAATATTGCATTCAAGGCGAAGGTTTCTCTTTGGAAAAATTTCCAAGTACTAATGTAGTTTCAATCGAATCTGGATTTAATTAAGTTTCGTGTTTGCCACATGTCGGTGGCTCACGATAAATATCCCTTCTCGTGCTGCTTTTGTAGCCTTGCCAACATGTAATAGTGAGAAATTTTCCAGGCTGGGTATCGTTCCATGTGGTTTAGTCGGGAGAATGTCAGTGCACTATACTGATGGCCCGGGTTCGAGTCTCGGCATGGAATCTTTTTCACTATGTTAGCCTTTGTACCTTTTAAGCAATTAATTTAAAATTTGATTTTCATTTGAAATATTGTATGCAAGCCGAATGTTTCTCTCTGGAAATTTTTCCAAGTTTCAATACTGTGATGGTTCTTGTCATAAGCACTGTGATGTATTTTAAAATGCACAATTTTGAAATAAAGTTTTGTTTAAAATGTAAAATCTTATATTTTTACCATACTTTTTAGCAAAATATCGCTATTTTGGAGTCCTGTTCTTCTAAAATATTTTAAATTTTTCCACTTAAAAAACAATGCTTATCAACTGACATCTTTTTTTTATTAAATTCCAAGCTTGATCTTGAGTACAAGCTCGATATTAAGAATGTGTAAGATTTTAATGTGTTATGATTAGTCATTGCTTTATTAAATACGACATTATAAGCCATATTTATTTAAATTTTTTATTCCCGTGTATATTGTATTTTGTGAATATGACCTAAATAGATTTTGTATGTTTTATAGGAAAAGACTGATCTGCGAAAAAGAAAAAAAACAAGTAAGAAAAATCGTGCGTTAAGCATAGATTATAAAACACTTTCCAACGCTTCCTGAATACTTTAACAAGACATCGTAATTTAGGGAAATAACGTAAATAAGATAACTAAGTAAACATTTTAGAAAACGCATAAAACATTTGAAAAACTGATTTCAGCAGTTACCGTCCATAGCCAAATATGTTTTCTAATTCTTTTGAACAGTCCTGTATTTGATCTGTAGGTTGATATATATACTATATAATGGGGAAATTTAGTTTAGCAATTGAAACATAACAGGTTGAAATTCTCTTTCAGCACTTTATACTAATAAATGGAAAGATACTTAAATACTTTTGTACAATCCTGTAGTTTACCTAGAACCTTTATTACACGCCACTATTTAGTTAAAATTTAATTCAAACTAAGACACTTTTAAAACTGCTGAAATCACATTTCCAGAAATTATGATTTACAGACGGCCATGTATCCAATTCTTTACGTGACCCTGTAAAACATTTTATCTATATTCTACAAACATTTCTTAGCAAATTAAATGCATTTCAGCGTAAAAAAGAACAACTCATTTAAAAGCCACCTTTAAACAATTTGCGCCCATATGCAGTAACCCTTACGAGTACTTTTGTGTAGCCCTGTATACGAATTGTAGCATTTATATACACCATATACTGTGCATAAATATAGTGAATCATAAAAGCGCATATCATAATTAAAAATGCATTCCCAGCAATCATCGCTAATGAACAGTACTTCGGATACAATATAGTATTGAAATATTTTGCATGTCCTTGTAAATGCTAGATGCACTTCGTATTATACATGAAATAATTTATAGTATGTAAACTTCAGCGACGTATATAAATTTCATTATATATGAAATAGATTAACATAATTAAAGTACGCCATAAACAATTCCCTCCACACCTATATCATTATGTATTGGAATTCCTTTTTTAGCCCTGTAAATGAACAATAACTATTCTATGCATCGCATATTCAGCAGAATGCATATTTAAATGCGCTTCATAAATGCATATCAATTTTATTCTGTTTGAAAGCGTGTAAAATCATTAAAAATCCTTTGAAACGATTTTTTTCCATAGGCCGTAATGTAACGGAATACTTTTGACTGTCCCTGTAAATGAACTAAACATGCTACAAACTTCATTAGAAATAAGGAACGTGTTATGGTAAACGTCAATATCTAAATGTTTCAGGGAAATCCGAGTTTAGTTACGAGAGTTAGAGCGCGGACAGACAGCCATACAGAAAAACGGACAGGCAAACCGAAGTTAAACATTGTTAATCTGTTTAAAAAAATATTCATTCCTATATTATGTAAATAAATATGAACTTAAAAATATATATACTAAAGTAGTTTAACTTATAAACTTCCTATTAGACACGAAAAACTTTTTATTTCAATGTTTAAATATCATATTTTACTTTTAGTGCCAATAATTACGTATATCATAAACTTAGAAAATAATTTTATAATAGACGAAAATTTAATAACCGCTTCAGAATGTCCATAATTAAATGTTAGATTAAAATCACAAACAAAAAAAAAATGCTTATATACAATTAAAAAAAATAAATATACCAATTTGAAAAACACTAAAAATAATAATTAGTATTTATAATTGTACTATTAAACAACAATAAATTACAATAGATGAATTAAATGTATTATTAGATTTAACAATATCTCAAAAATCTTTGCATATGTTATAAGAAATTTCTATTATTTTATAATTTTGGCAAATGCTAAATCTGAAAACCAATCGTATGAAGATTTATGATTTTAAATAATAATTTAAAATATTATTAGCACCAAAAGAAAAATCTTTGAAAAGTTTCACTAGTGTAATACGTAAAAATACATTTTCCCAATATAATGCTAATTTCTAATCTGAAATAGTTTCGTAATATCATAATAATCGAAAATCATATTTAACTCCAAAATAATAATGTCTATAACTACATTAAGTGTTAGTAATCAGGAAACACAAAACAGTAAGAAGCCGAAAAAAATTCCAAATCATTTTCTCAACATATTTTCAATCTCAAGTAACAGCAAATTAATCTTTAAATTAATTCCACTCTGAATGCAGTTATGAATCAGTCTCTGCGCAGCTGTTTTTTTTTTTTTTTCTTTTCTTTTTAAGTGATCGCAGATTAAGATATTATTTTCAACGCAGCATCGAATAGGAAAATGTTTCTGAAAACAATTGCAGAACAGTCCCTTACTAATATAACATAAAACTATTTAAGTCATCATAATATACAAAACAGGGATAAAACATTTAAATTAAATAAGACTTACATTTACGTCCCATTTATAATATCCGTGTATTTGTAATATTTTAAAATGGCGGGCTTCTTTCTCTTATTTTATAAAAAAGTGTTGTAGACTTCGTGATGTTCTAAACAGAGTAAACTTCCGGCATCTTCTCTTCTGTGCGCAGACGATCTTGATTTTCAGCAGATGTTCTTTTTTATCGTTATTTGTTTTTGAATACAAAAGATTTCGAACTCAGATGCGCAATAATTTTATGAGACTGTCTTTAATTAAAATTTTCTTTTTGGAGAATTTTCCAATGTATTTTATCTTTTCTTTTTATCGGTTCCAAACAATTTAAGTTACAATGGATTGTAAAGGTTCTTTTCTGTAAATAATAATAATAATAATGATAATAATAATAATAATAATTAGAGTTTATTAGATAAAACTTTGTTTAAATTTTTAAAATGAGTAAATATCAATTTAATGGTAATAATGAACCCCCACCCCCCTTTTCTTAAAGTAAAATTTGTTTCACACGTAATAAATACAAAATATCGCTCACCCGCAAGAAAAGTGACACATCTCGACAAAAGTAAATTTCACAGGGGAGGCAAAAGAAAATGTGCATGGTTTTACTGTAACATGAAATTATAGCACTTAACTCTGCATACAAGAATTAAAAAGTGCATAAAAGCGTAAAGCACATAAGAATGAAAACTTAGGATGTGGTTTGGAGGGTTGGATAATTTTACCTCATTACATAATCCACCCCTCTTCTTTGGTTACAAATGGACATATAGCATAATAACGTGATTTTTCATGTAGCTAAACTTATGAAACTGTTTGCGTAGCAAGACGCACCTATGACAAATCTTTTAGTGGAATAAAACTCAAAATGAATTTCTGTGAGATGTGTCACTTTTCTTGCGGGTGAGCGATATGTTCTTAATAAATAAAAAAGGATTATCGAGGATAAAATAAAATAATTCTTTGTCAATCTGACAATCTTTTCATATTAATTTTCTGTAAAATAAAACAATTTGTAAAATAACTTTTTTTTAAAGTCATATCTGTAAAATACAAATTTGAAATACGAATAATTAATTATTATCATGCGTTTTGCATAAATTTTGTATTTTTTTTTTTTTTTTCGGAAAATGTTAATTTATTTGAAAAGTCTGAAAGAAGTAGAATTTTTTCAAAAATAGTTACTTAAAATAGTTAAATAGTTGTCAGGAAAAAAAACTCTCTCAAGAAAAAAACTCCGACTAAACTCTGAAGACTCTTTCTACGTGCTCATTAAAAGCTGCAGACTTAACTGTAATAGAAAATTTTTTGTTTGAAACCACAGAAGTGTTTCGAATACCACTGGTTGGCAAAAAAAATAAAATAGTTTCCTCTCTGCAAACTAAATACTGTACAGATTTAATACTCCTAATTCTAAATATGTTATCCAAATTGCTTTAATGCTTGTATCGTGCACTTTATATATTATGTCCCCCCCCCCCCCCTTCGTGACAGAATTTACCATTTGCTATCCACTAATATATTTTCATTCCTCATGCCGCTGTAACTCGGGACTATTTAAAATACTGTTTAAAATATTTCTCTTCATTTTCAAAGATTTTAAAAGTTCATATTTTTTTCACACTGTGACTTACAATATGGTGTTTTTTTTTTTTTTTGGTTTTTTTTTTTGGTCACATATATGACGTGATGTACGTTACATGCAATGACATAACAATGACGTCTCAATTTTTTTTTAATTGATAGAAAAATATAATTTTACAGTAAATAACATGTTTTAAAGAATTTTTGTAATTTTTTAAAGTTTTCTAAGAAGTTCACATCTCGGTCACAACGTGACATCACTGAGTGGTGGCATTTTGGTCACAGATGTGACGTGACCACAGTGACTTACAGTGACGTCACAATGACGTCACCGTGACCATGCATGCTATGAGGGTATTTACACATTTAACCAAAACTTTTAATTTTCCAATAGACAATTAAAAATATCACTCTCACTGAACCTATACAATGCACTGTAATGTATTTATATGAATAAATTGATTTATATTTTGTGCCACGATATCCAAAATCAAAAGTAAAATTTATGTAAATGATTGCTTTGCGTCATTGTATCCAAACTAAGCGAAATGTATGCAAATGGATATCATGACGCGAAGAAGTGCCAAGGCAGCCACAGTAAGAAATGGCATTTCTGTGTTTTCAGTTACTGGGATTTATCACTGTAACCTGCAAGCAATCCGAGAACATACGCTTGATATCTCTGAGGGATCCATTAATGACAGATAGGTTGCTTCCAAAGGCGACTCATGTGACAATAGGCCAACACCAGCAGTTGATTCCATCAACATATCATGTGGACCTAACCCAGCAGTTGCTTCCAACAGCAGAATTAGTGACAGTGGATTGTCACCAGCAGTTGCCTCCACCAGCACAAAAAAGGAATTTCCTGTCTAGAAGCAATCAATCTTATTCCTTAGGTCAGAAAACACAAACCAATTGGGCGTAAGAAACAAGCAGCAGAGGTCATCAGAGAGAAGAAAAACTTTGCGGGAAAAGATAAAAGAAAACGTAGAGAAAATCGAGAAAAGATGAAATAAACTTCCGAAAAAACAGAAGTAAAAGAGACCGTTAAGTGCGTCTTCCTCAAGTGAAGAAATTCCTCTGGATACCAGTGATGATAGCTTTGATAAGGATAATGATGATGATTTTTGTACTGTATGTAAAGGAATACTTTTACGCTAAAAAATGTCTCAAGTGTGGTTGTATTCAGTGCGCCAAATGCAAGAAATGGTTGCAGGAAGATTGCAATCGTGATCATTTGCACTAAATGAAATGTTGTGCAGGCTTGTACCATTATTAGTTTTAACAAAGTAAATTTGAAAAAAAAAATGATCTCAGCTTACAGATTTGTTTGTTTGACCATGGTTATTGTTAATTCACATGTTATGTTCCAAAATTAGTCTTATTTTTCTTATTTTCTGTGGTGCGGCATCTTCCCTCATAAGAGGTGGTATCTTCCTCGTATATATGGAGACACATGCCACAAATAGACGAGTTTATTTAACACCGTAATTCTCGCTCCCGTCAATATCAAGGGCTGAGGTGTCGTTCGTTATTTCTCGTGCCTGTCATATTTCTGGATTTGTTGTTGGAAGAGATTTATTAGTGGTTATTGCTAAACACAGCAATGTATCTAGTAATTTGAAATGTGCCTTCGATAATTAATATTCTAAAATAAGACATCCAAATACTAAAACCACAATTCTTTCTTACCAAAAGAATGTTTGTTTAAGGTATAATAAAATGAGATATCACAAGAACATTAAATAACTTTGAAAATGTTCAGCTACAGCTCAGTTATTTATTACACATACGCAACTTTGGTTAATTTTAAGGACGTGTAGTTTGCGATTTGCACACATAATCCTTTAATAAATTAATGCTGCCAGATCAAATTATCCAATTACATCGCCATATTAATCTGTAAAGCATATGCACTAATCCAATAAAGATAAATTCCCAAAATAAAGAGATTTGAAAAAAACAAAAAAAAGCAACTCTAGCCCATAACACTTATACTTGAATAATTACAGTATGAAGGGCCCGCAATAATAGTAGACCAAGTCCATTTTTTAAAAAAATAGATAGTTTAAATAGAAAGTGCATAAAATCTGTGTTGTCCACTCTCACAGTGAACCAAGTATTTTTTCACATACTTTCTGATGTATGTCATTTGTTTACAGAATTGGTTTACTGTGAGAGTGGATAAAATTTTTTTATTCCCCTTGAAAATGGACTATCGCATTTTTTTTTCAAAATGGACAGTCTACTATGACTGTGAGCCCCTCATATGTGAATCATAAAACGAATGGAATATCTTGCCTATTTTTTTTTCATCAAATAAATGATTATTATTGTCTTAACATTAAATTCTGTCTCTTCGTTTTTCATTTGTTTTCTTACAGGCTAGTTTACTGAGAGTAGGTTTTTAAATCTTGATATTTTTATTTGTTGTTGTTTTTTTTTAATTTAATTTTAAAAAGATACCTCGAAAAACCATCTTAACAAGATATCAAAATATATTACGGTTTAAACTTAACTTTCATTATAAAAACTCTGACGTACGCCGATTAAAATTAACAGTATTAAGTGCCAGGGATAAGAATTAGAAAATTTTGATAGGCAGTTTTTCTTGGGGGCTATGTACGCCCAGCATCTCGTACTTCACTCAAGACTAATGAAGAATTTAAGATGATGTTTAAATAAACAAAAATAAATACATTTTATATATTTTAATTAAGGAGGCACAGGAATTTTAACTTTCAAAAAATCAGTTTTAGTTTTAGGTAGCTTTCTTTACAAAACGCTACCTATTGCAGCCGTTCGGAGGAAAGCGATTTCAAAAAATTTTGGTATATTTTCATCGATCATGACCCCCAGACCCCGAAACCACCCTCCGTTCAAAATTGATATATATATATATATATATATATATATATATATATCACCTTTATATATATATATATCTGACCTAAGTCACACTGTAACTCTCGTAATTATGAACCGATTTCGCTGTAATTCGGTGTGTACATAGTACATACCAATGTCTCGATCAAGTTCGTTGGCCAGCTTCATCCGCCATTTTGTTTCAAAATGGCGGCCATTTAAAAATTAAAAAAAAAATTTAAATTTGAAATGTGGTACCAAAAAATTGAAAATGGAAAAATATTTTTTTTCTTATGTATTTGACCTTTATACAAAGACTCCGTAGCAGTTTTTGTTTCGTCTATATCTTAAAAAATGGCTGAGTTATAGCATTTTGAATTTCTAGCGAAGCTGACATTTTGAAACGTCCTGAATTTTGTCACGCGATAAAAGGCGTATTTATAAACCGATTTGGATGTAACTTCGTTTATACATAGTACAGACCAATGTCTCGACCGAGTTCGTTGGCCAGCTTCATCCGCCATTTTGTTTAAAAATGGCGGCCATTTAAAATTTTAAGGAAAATTTAAATTTGAAGTGTGGTACCAAAAAATTGAAAATTGAAAAAAATATTTTTTTCTTATGTGTTTGACCTCTATAAAAAGATTCGGGATCAGCTTTTGTTTCGTCTATATCTTAAAAAATGGCTAAGTTATAGCATTTTGAATTTCTAGTGTGGCTGACATTTTGAAACGCCCTGATTTTTGCCACGTGATAACAGACGTATTTATGAACCGATTTGGATGTACCTTGGTGTGTACATAGTACATACAAATAACTCAACCGAGTTCGTTGGCCAGCTTCATCCGCCATCTTGTTTCAAAATGGCGGCCATTTAAAAAATTAAAAAAAAATTAAATTTAAAATGAGATACCAAAAAATTGGAAAATGAAAAAGAGTTTTTTTGTATGTGTTTGACCTTAATCCAAAGATTCCGGAACAGGTTTTGTTTCGTCTATATCTAAAAAAATGGCTGAGTTATAACATTTTGAATTTCTATTGTGGCTGACATTTTAAAGCGACCTGATTTTTGTCACGCGATAACAGGCGTATTTATGAACCGATTTGAATGTAACTTGGTCTGTACATAGTACATACCAATGTCTCGATCGAGTTCGTTGGCCAGCTTCATTCGCCATCTTGTTTCAAAAGGGTTGCCATTAAAAAAATGTAATTTAAAATTTAAAATGAGATATTAAAAAATTGGAAAATGAAAAAGATTTTTTTTATGTGTTGGCCTTGATACAAAGATTCTGGAGCAGTTTTTGTTTCTGAAAATTTGTTGTTTTGTTTATATCTTAAAAAGTGGTTGAATTATAGCACTTTGAATTTCTATCATGGCTAACACTTTGAAACGATCTTGTATTTGTCTGGAGATACCACACGTATTCCCCTATTTCGATTGAAGAATTCATGTGGATAGTATACATCAATATCTCGACCAAGTTCGCTGGCCAGCTTCATCAACCATCTTGTTTCAAAATGGCGGCAATTAAATTAAAAAAAAACTATATTTAAAGTGAGGTGCAAAAAAATTAGAAATTGAAAAAGGTTTCTTTCTTAAGTATTTGACCTTGATATAAGGATTCAGGAGCATTTTTTATTTGTCTTTATCTTAAAAAATGGCTCAGATATAGCAGTTTCAATTTCTAACGTGGGTGACATTTTGAAAAATCTGATTTTTTGCCTGCGACAGCACTCGTATAAATCAACCGATTCCGATGTGAGTGAGCATGTGCACAGTTATTACTAAGGTCTCGACCAAGTTCACTGGTTAGCCTCATCCACCATGTTGTCTTAAAATGGCAGGCACTTTAAGAAATCGCCGAATTTGGCAGCCAAATATAAGTTACTTTAAATAAAAGAAGCTTGGATAAAGCTGACTAATTTTGCGAAATTCTCATTCAGATTTAGTATTGATAAAAATTAGTATTGAATCTCCTACATTCGGTTTCCACTTAATTGAGTTTCGTGTGTTTGAATAATATAAGTTGGATTTTTTAAAATAAGGAATATGAAAGCTACCTCTTCCTCCCGGCACTGGGCGGAAGGACTTTTTTTGGCTGTATTCTGAATGTTTTAAAATACCTCAGCATATGCAAAAAAAGTATTAAAAAATCTATATTATTTCTTAAGTTATAATCATTTATAGACTGCTGGTATAACGGAAGGTCCGTAGATATTAAAACTTTAAAAAGCGTTTTCTCAGATTAGTAAATTTGGAGTTTGCGCGCACTGTTACTTTTCAACTATGTAAGCTAAAGCTTACAAAAATTAACCAAATATGCGTTTCTTTATAGTCAACAGGCTAAATCCGAAAAGATTCACATGTTTTGGTTATTTATTTTTTGGCATTTGAAAAACTTTAAATCAAACTGGGATTTTTGAACCTTTTTTTTTCTATTTTGTGCCAAAATTAAATTTTAAACACAACATTTTTCATATATTTTTGTTTTAGGTTGGAAATAGTTGTGTTAAGATTCTATTTTGTTCAAAATGTGTTTTATATATGCATAATTTAGAGTTTTATCATTGTCGCAGCTCTTAATCACGAATTAGTGAGATGATTTTAAAAAGTAAAAAGTAAAATATTAATTTTGTACATACAATATTCTTTTTCTGGATAATGTATATGAGGATATATATTTTAAACAGTAAGGGGAAAAAAGATCTTAATTGCATGTTGTTTGTGTTTTGGTATTTTGAAGAAGACGATGTTTTTAATTATTTCGACAAACGCAAAAGTCCTGTGCCCCCTTAAGATATTTTAGAATTTAAGACATTGTTTAAGGGAGGATTTCACCTTCAGCAGCTCGATATTTCTTGATTTTAACACAATATTTAACAAAATTTTGGAGATGTAAATATTTCTTCAAATTGAACAATGTATTTATAGTAAATTGTAAAAATATTTCTTTAGGTATCCCTTTAAATCATTTAATGGAAATTATTAAAATTTAGTTTAGTTAAGACCTAATAATTAAGAATTTTCAAAAAGGCGATTTGGTATCACATGTGTTACGCACAGGGTTATCAAACATGCATTCAATAGATCCACTGAATATTTCATATATGTATTATTTATATATTGAACTTTACTTTCAACCTAAAATGATATCGAGTTTAGAGAGGAAAATATTTTTTCAGGCAATAAAACCATAAAATGCAAAATTTGTAATAAAATTTCAATGAAAATTTAAAAAGTAAAAAATATGTTACAGGTACTTACTTAAAAATAGGAATAGGTTATAAATATATATAAAATATAAAACAATACACAACATTAAGATTTTATGTTACTTAGTTTTGGAAATAGATGTGCGAAATGTCAAAAATATCTGTTTTGAGGAAAATGACTTAAAAGTTCAAAGTTACTTTGATTTGGATAGGTATCGCCCCACTATTTTATCAAAAAATAACAGTTCTAATTGCAATATGGCAATAATTTTGATTTTAGTGTTTAGATAGTATATTATTCTTTAACCCTATCAACACCGCGAACCGATATATCTGTTCACTAATGTTCAGGTTTCACAGCAATGGAAGCATTATTTAAATTAATATAGGGTAAAAGCACCTATAGTCGGCCACTTAAGCGCTTTCAGTATTTAGCTCAAAGCGTAATTTTAAAAAGCAATACAGCATTTTTAACAGTGGCACATGTTAATGTATACTTTTCTTTTACTGTTTCAGCAATTGTTTTTTTTAAAAACCGATTATAGTTTTTATTTATAAAAAGTGAACTTAAAATTAGCAAAGGTCTACTAGTAGGCCACTCAATTCTAGTGTTCGTTCATCACTGGACCAGTAGTCGGCCACTTAAATGCTTTGTTATTTAAATAACTTAAAGTATAACTTTTATAAACTGAACAACATTTTAATGATAAAATGTGTTAATTTACTCTTTTCTTATAATGTTGCAGTAGTAATTTAAAATATTATAATAGTATTTAACACTTTACAACACAGTTTAAAAGTGTTTGTGAATTTGGATTGTCTTCAGTCTTTCCGAGTTCTAACACAGTAAATATACTCGAATCTCCTTGAATTTTTTTGTATATTTTTGACGTTAACAATAGCACGATCTCTATTGAAAATAAAGTGTGTAGAATTTATAGTTCATCTACAGCGACAGTCAAAAGTATTCCGATGCATTACGCTCAATGAGAAAAAATTGCTTCAAGTTTATTTTAATGAATTTGGCCATTTTAAACATAATGAAATTGATATGCATTTATGAAGTGCATTTAACTACGCATTCTGGTCAATATGGGGTCCAACGAACTTATTATTCATTTATAGGGCCCCGCAAAAGAATTCCTTTACATAATAGTGTCAGGGGATAAGCGGTTTGCAGCGTATTTTAGTTCTGTTATACTACATCAAATAGAATGAAATTGATATACTACATTATTATGGCTTACTAGAAAATACTTGTATAAGATGATATGCATAGCATTTATCGTTCATTTACAGGGAAATAAAAAAACCTCGATTACAATACTGTATCTTTCTATTAACGGTAATTGCTGGAAGTGTGATTTTATTTATGAGATGCGTTTTTAAGTTTAATTAAATCTTTGCTTAATATGCGGTATGTATAACTGATATAGATCATATACAAGACTACACAAAAAAGTTTGTGAGCTTTGCGGAATATCAGCGTGACTGGCTTAAAAGAGGCTTTTAATTGAGTTATGCTCTTTCAAGCTGAACTATATTTAGTATACTAAGAGATGTTTGTATAATATAAATAAAATCATATACAGGGCCACACAAAGAACTGAATACATGACCATCCAGGGATAGTAATGTGTGGAAGTTTGATTTCAATAGTTTTAAACACGTTTTAGCCGGAATTAAATTTTAACTTAATATGTGCAGTCTATAAAATTCTGTTGGTAATATACAGAGCTGTACAATATAATTCAAGTATGTTTCCGTATAATGGTAGAAATTGCTGAAGGTTAATTTTTAATCTGTTATGCATTTTGTTACGATACTAAGTTTTATCAAACTACGTATAGAATAATATACAAATCTTTAGATTAAATACACGTCTGAACAAAAGAATTGAACTACTATTCCGGTTCGGGACAGTAATCTGGTTTTCAAAAGTATTATGCCTTTTCTAAAATGTTTACATTTTTTAAGTATTGAGCAGATAAGTTTCATTAAAGTCTCATAAGTTTCATAAGTTCATAAGTTTCATTCTACAAGTCATGGGAAGTGCTATTGTAATCTATTCTTGATGCATGATTTTTATTCTTGTTTCTTATGGAAAGTAAAGTTAAAAGACCAAATTATCTATATATAGTCTACATATTTTATAGTAGTCAGCCTTTCACATTTTGTGTTTAGCCATCGTGGACTCGGCGGCGGGAAGAGAAAAAAATATTACGTCATCTTGTTTCAAAATGGAATTATGATGTAAAACAAGATAGTTAACAGAACGTAAATGACTGATCTGTCGATGCATATCTTGGTAAGATATTAGCAGCAGGGAGCCCCAAATCGTCATTTTAACGTTACTACCATGTCATCGAGTTTCGAGATGAAATTTTAATGTACTGTATATCTCGTCTAGTATAATGCAAATATTTCAGTTTGTCATGGGATTTCGTTTTTAGATAAGGGCAGAACGAGGCGCCAATTCTTCATTTTTGTGGTACAATCTCGTCATCGAGTTTCGAAATGTAATTTTAATAACTTGCATATCTAGAATAGTACATTACAAATATTACAGCCTGCCTCGTAATATCATTAAACGATAGAAGCAGAATGAGGCGCCAATTCTTATTTCGGCGGGGTCATTATCTGGTCATTGAATTTCGAAATGAAATTTTAATATCTCTCTTTCGATTAATAAGATTTAAATATTTCAGTCTGTTCGTGGTATCTGAGCACTATACAAGCATAACGGGTCGCCAAATCATTATTTTGGCGGTACTGTTTCGTTTTCAATTTTGATAATAAAATGTTAATGATTAAAGCTACAGGTTAGTATAATACAAATGCTTCAGTCGATTTCGTGATATCTTGATAAGATATGAGAAAAACGGTGCGCCAATTCTTCCTTTTAGTTGTACTATCGCATCATGGAATTTCGGAATGAAATTTTAATATGTTGCATATTTAGATTAGTACAGTAAAAATATTACTACGTGCTTCGTGATAGCTTGAACGATCCGATCCGAATAGTGCATCAATTCGTCATTCTGGCGGTACTAACAGATCGAGTTTCGATGTGAAATTTTAACATGTTATAGATATCGATTTATATTCTGTGTGATGTATATTTTATAGTGATATTTCCGTTGAATATGAACAATGTCATCTTCATTTTTTTTAAATCGAAGTTATATAGAAGCAAAAGATGGGATTTATAAATCCACAATTAGCCTGTAATTAATATTATATGCTTAATGAGTTAATCAACCAGATAATAAGTTTTATTTTATATTATTAAAAAGTTGTCACAATCCATGGCTTTGTGGTTATTGAAATATTGCAAATGATATTTGTGTGCATACTAAAATTAGGAAGAAATTACATTTCCGCAGAAAGTTTAAATATTATTAATTAAAACGCAATTTATTGAAATTTCATCTTAATAACCCGTTAGATGATTGTGAGAAACATTTCACCCCTTTAAATTTCGGTTATCTTATAACCTACTTTGTAAGAGCTTAAAGTAAAACTTAAATGTAAAGTCTTAAAAGTAAAACGCACGTAAAATTTCACGTTTCTAGCAATAGCCCTCGTAATTACCAAATAAATCATCGTTTTATGTATACTGTCCACACATTTCACACTTTAAATTTTCCATATTGAATTAAAATCTTCTGTGCGAGTAAGAAACAGCTATGTCGAGTTTCAATCCAAAATTTAAATTACTTGCTTTTACATCTATTCTTAACAAGTATAACTTTTTTTGATTAATTTATCTTTTAAAATTTCAAATTTATCATAACTATTATGCGAAAACATTTACGTTTTAGAAATAACTGCCATTTAATATTTCAAGTATTTATCCATAACATTTTGATATTAATAATTATTTTCAACGTTTTCAGAATCTTTTCTACTCATTTCAGCATTTTATATTTCGCTTTTGTTAGAAACTATTTTCAGACGGCATTAAAAATTATCTCTTTGAAAAACTCCATGTCAAGTTATACATATGTAACACCCTCAGTTTTACAAAATAAGGGATATTTTAGAACGTGTTTTGCTTCTGCAGAGACTGCCACCATCATTTTTTTTTTTACTTTTACTTTTAAAAGTGACTCGGCATTTCCAAAGATTTCCTCCTACAAAAGAAACAAACAAACAGTTCTTTAACATTAGTATATTAGAAGGCTTCAACCTGGTCGATTTTTCCAAACGAAATATATTGGTGAATTAAAACCTTGTAAATACAAGGTTAAATTCACAGTTTACATGTTTCAGTAAAAATGGTAGAACGTTATAATGCAATATACTAATGCATCTTTAAAACATTATCTAATTAACAATGAAAATCTCATCAAAATCGTCTAGCGGTTTTTTTTTTTTTTTTTTTTTTTTTTTTTTTTTTTTTTTTTTTTTTTTTTTTAATGCTAATACTTCATAATCGAGTTCACCTGATTATAGAACTTTCCCCCATGATGATATAACTAAGCAACGTAGAATGATATACAATAAACTAAAACATTTCCTGAAAAAATATCTAACTAACGATGCACGTTCCATCAAAATCTATTCAGCAAAACTAAAGCGGCCGGAACGAAATTCCCATTTGCATTTTGTATCAGGTGTCCTGGGGTATAAACGTCAGTGTGAGTAATAATGTCAAGTGCTAATAATAGGCATAGTTATGAAGCAATACGTGAAAATGGCACTCTAGCTTCTGCGCTCAAAGGCTCTGAGTCATCTGTATCACAAACTACAACTAAAAATTAATTTGTTACATTTATAGACCTTATTGCTGGAATAAGCTCGTAAGAGTCAACGTCCCATCCAAAATTTGCTTGGTAGGTTCTGTCATGTGAAGACTATCCCGTAAGAAACCCGTGTCACCCGTAAGAAAAGTGACATATCTCGCAAAAATTCATTTTGCGTTTTATTCCACTAATATGTCCGTCGTAAGTACGTCTACCTACATTAAAAATTTCGTAAGTGCAGTTACACGAAAAATCACATTATTACACTATCTGTCCGTTTGTGACCGCAGGAGAAGGGTGGATTGTGCGGAGAGGTAAAATTACGCAACCCTCCAAACCTTATCCTACGTCTTCACTATTAAGAGTTTTATGCATTTATGCACTTTTTTATTCCTGCATGCAGAGCTAGTGCTATAATTTCATGTTACAGTAAAATCATGCAAATCTTTTATCTATTTCTTTTGCCTCACCTGTGAAATTTACTGTTGTCGAGATGTGTCACTTTTCTTGGGGGTGAGCGATATATTTGTTAGGAAATACTTTGTTTATTACATAAATTTGTAGTGTATTTCATGCACTTTCAAAATGCTGTGGGAGATTTTGGATGTATTCGCGAAGTAGCTTGTAGTTTAAGATATACAGCGCAAAATGCATACCGGGGTAATAACGCCATCCACTAGTGTTATTACCCGGGTTGATTCTTTTCAGTGGCAGAAATACATTTTTTATTTTATTTGTTTGATTTTATACACGAGAGGCCATTATTGTCATTGTTCAAAACTAAAAAAGATAAAGAGAAATTTGTACGTCCTAAATGCTTCTAATTTGTTCGTGTCAGAAGAATAAGATATCATATGATTATTACTGCATTCTGATATCGCAATTAATGGTAAGTAAAATCAATTTGTCAATTTCTAAAGGTGTAGAGATTGTATCTTTAGAAGTGGACAATTTACATGCCATTATTCCATCTTATTTTATAGTTTTGTTTGCATGGTGTTATTACCCACCAGGTGGGTAATACGCCTAATAACATTCTTGTATACATAATTAATAAATTGCTGTATTAAATCCTATATTTTTTTGGGGAAAAAATCTAATATTAAGCCGTAAAAATTGGTAGAACGTTAACGTAGCGTTATCTTACATTTTGTGTGCATAAAATAAAATTCAAGTAAAAGGTTGTATAAATCTCAAATTGCGAAAATCAAATTACGAAACAAATCAAACTATTGAAAATAGACTCAAAAAAGTGAAATGGCCTTTTAGCCAGTAGTCAACCGTGGTGGCCGATTACTGTACATGTAAGTAAATATAATATCCAATAATCGGCCACATCAAAATTAATTAATACAAACACGCTTATTTAATTTTGATACTCAAAAACATTAGTTTATTAAACTTTTTAATAGTACAGTCTTATAATTTTAGAAAGTAATAAAAAATAAATTAATACTAGTCTTTTAAAAATTTTGTCATCGATTAATAAAAAAATAGCAAAAACGGTTATTTTACCGCAACCAAATAATAAATGGATGAATACTAATGCAATAAAAATACCCACAATTCTTTGCTGTTGGCTTATGTCGTGTAAAGTATGGATACATATAGGGGGTTGTAATATTTTTATTTGAAACCAAAAATAAGCTATTCATAATGTATTTTATCTCAAAGTGGCCGACTACTGGTGCATTTACCGTATTTCTACAATTATAATGTAATTTTAAAATATTTTGTTATGATTAATACTCCCAAGGCTTCCAAGGATTCTCCCCCTTCTTTTATATAAATAAAAATTTAAATATGGGGACATGAATGATGCTATACAAAAATACACATCCCTATTCAGAACAAAAAATAAATATTTCTAAATGTGGAACAAAGAGAAGAACTACTTACCTTCATCCATGGTGGCCAGTTGAACTTTAATTGCTGTTGCAATGGAAATAATTCTGCCAGCGCCACCTAGCATCTGTTAACCTAAATGTGGGTTTAGAGGGACTGACAAGGCTTCCTATACGTAATTAGATGTCGTATGTCTTGTTGGATAAATCATATTATTTTAGATTATTTTAAGCATTACAGAGAAAACAACATTACAATTTTGCTCGGCGGTCAGGGATTAATAACAGACCAATATATTTATTTTTCTTTTATTTATTTATTTTATTTTTTTTTTTTTTTACTTTTTTAAAAATTTCAAGATGATCTCCCCCCATCTTAATACTAAATAAGATATGCCAGAAAATTTAGTAATCAAATTTTTTCTCTGCATTCAATAATCTTTGAGAAGGATATACACATACAATAATATACACATTTTTGACTTGGTTATATTGTTGTAAATCTCAAATGACAACCCGCTGTCATTATATTAAATGTACACATTTGTTTCATAATTCTAGTTTTATCTATTTAAAAGTTATTTCATTGTATACAGACATGGCGATTGAATAATAATAAGAAATAAATAATTTTCAGATCTTTTAATTATTTAAAATATTATGGCTTTGTTTAATACTAAATAAAGTACGGCAGAAACTTTAGTAAAGAAATTATTTTCGCTGATTTCAATAGTTTTTGATTGAGGAACAATATTATAATTTTTTTTTCGATTGGTATACTGTTTTTACAATCTCAAATGACACCACACAGTTGTTATACTAAATGTAGACACTTGTTTCATAAATCTATTTTTATCTATTCAAAAGTTATTTCATTGTCTACAGACAATAACTTACATATTTTGTAATAAATTGGATGCATGATAAAGCTTAAAATCAGCATGCCTCACTCTTAAGTTTATTTTGTGCTTTTAGCATTCTGAAATTCTTGGACGTGTTAAATTATCATTCATGACATATGCTTAAAATTAATTTCAAGTTACCAATGTTAATTGGACGGAAAATGTACGTAATTTTTTTTAATTTTTAATCATTGATTTTTAAGGAATGTGCAGATTTTATATAAATATTTAAAAAAGCAAAAGCATTAAATAAATCATATTCGCATATAAATCCCAAATAAAACAAGAAATTCCTGAAAAATTTAAAATTAACATACATATTTTTTTTTAATTACCAATTACAATCACAAAAAGTTTGCTAAAATAAGTCAAAAGTAACAGCAGTAAGTTTTCGTAACACCCCTGTGATTGGAAAAAATAAATTTTGTCTATTCACTAGAGAATTTTTTTACTTGTTTTTTAAACAAATTCTTTCGTTCCTGTGTTGCAAATGAAAAAGGATATGCTTTAGATTTCTGTTTCTAATTGCAAAAGTAACAGACAGTACAGTTGTCGGAATACAGTCGGTCTTTTGAGAATTAGATTGGTGGATTCAAATTTTATTACTTTAGATTGCTTAGCGTTCTTTATTTTTGTCTCAAATAGGCAAATTAAAGTGGAGGTTGAAGTGGGTGTTTTAACGGAAAATATAAAACGAAAAAATACCTCCATTTCACGGATATCTATAAGAATGGACAAAGCATATTTTTTCTCTATAACAAATCCACTACCTCTGATTTAAAATGTTATTAAATTAATTTTAATGTATCTGAATAAATGCAATTTTGCTACAGCTTATTTTTTCTAAATTGCATTTTCTTTTAGGTTTAAATAAAGATATTGTAATTATATTTCGTGGTCCACTTCTTTCAAATTATCTTTATAAAAACCCGTGGAAAGTATCAACTTCATGTTATGATTGTTCTTCGTATTTTATATTTCCTGTTAAAAAACTGTATTTTGAATTATTCGAATATTTTTACGACTTAAGGTTCTCTACATATGATTTTGATTTTTGTATATTGTTTCAACATGTAAGTGTGCCCATGCTCATGCATAATTTCCATATGTACAGTAGTGGAAAAAACGGAAATACTTTTACTAACTCTACAACAATTTATTGTAGAAGGAAGTTACTGATACCATACGATTGTAAATAAAGTCTACATTTAAATGATGTATATAAAATTTGCTAAGGGGAGCATGTGCATATTAAAACGAACCCAAACATTGTTATTTAATTAGCACTATAACTCAAATTTGACTCCATAAATAAATTCTACATCCTTCAATTAGCCAAAAAACAAATTTTCATGAAATTCGAATGATTAGTTAGAGAGAAATTAATTATTTTAAAATGAACCTATTTTAGTGGCTGTATCCAGTTTGAAGTTCAGTACTCGATTGTGGAAATGCTACAGAATGACTCTGCCACTTCCATTAATGCATTATTTCTTTCCAATCTGTCAATTTCACTTGCTTAATATGTTTCGATTATTGCCAGGTCAAATATAAAACAAATGAGTAATATGTATATTTTTCTTCAAATTACACTTTTCTTCACATCATAGACGGCCCTTTAACCCTTTCAGGGGCAAAGCATTTCGGTTGCTAAAATGTTGAAATGAATGAATGACAACGGAATTTATAAACAAATCTATTTGGAAATACGACAAGTATATTTTTCTCATACATTATAAACCGAAATTATTTTTACCAAAAATCTGTCGGGAATGTGGCATTTTGGGATAAAATTAAGTGGCTATATAGACATACTACCACCCCTAAAAGGGTTAAATCATAATTTTGGCGGTTTTTTTTTTATCATTATTCAAAAAATACTTTTAAGAAACACTTGAAAGCTTCAGGGCACTCAGAACCCTTTAAATATATATATTTTTTTAATTATTTTAAGCATTTAAAGTGCATTTATGCATTACAATAAAGGACTCAATGAATGAAATTTATTCTATAAAACAATTGCTCGATATTCATGGCAAAAGTTTAAAAATGTTACAAAAAATGTGAAATTTTAAAGTGTATCTTCTAGTACGATTTTGAACATTTCAAGATTTTTTTTTTGTACACTATTCTTAGAACTGCGCCATATAAATTTAAGTATCTGATTTACATAAGTTAAGTTTGGGAGAAACAAATAAAACGTGCAAATGCATGTAAAATTTTAGTAAAAACTGAATTTATTTTAAATTTTTCTGTGTAAAAAGAAAACGTTTTGCTTTATTGTAAATAAAATACTTGGTTTTAACAAATACACCGTAAGGGACAACCAAAAAAAAATCAAGTCAATTGAAAAATACACATAAAAGTTTTATCACTTTGAACAAATACAAACTGAGAAAAATCAATTTTAAGGGAAGAGGGTGTGGCATTTAAAGGGACAGCTATGTAATAAAATCCCTTTTAACTGTATTTATAATACTCGGATCTTTTTGGAACTGCATCAGAATATACTAGGTATAACAAAATATAAAAATTAAGCAAAAAATTTAAAAAATGATATTTTCGACATTTTTCGCTAAATGAAGGGTATCGAGTTAACTTAAAGCAGGACATAATAAATATAAATCTAGCAAAAAAATGTAGGTCGCAATTAGCCTTTTTATATAAATTTCATAATTCATAATTCATATTATATTATATTATTTTTTTTTATTACAAAATCAATGTACTTACGTTCGGATTTTTTTTGTATTATAACAACACAAAAAAATTATCGGCAGTGGGTTATATTTCAAAAGCAGCCGAGCATTCAAAAATGTATATAAAATATGTATTAGTGACAGAAAGTTTCGGCCAGAACAGCGAGTAGAAAAATCAAATGTTAAACATTCGATGTCTACATGTCACATGTTCCCCCACCGTACAGAAAAAAAACTAGGAAAACGCATGTTGCAGCCTCATCGGCAGTAGCTTATGTTGCAAAAGAAGCCGAGCATTCAAAAAATGTATATAAAGTACAAATATCACAAAGTTCTTCCTAAATCAAAATTTGCTAATCTCTGACAAATTCATGAAATAATTTCCTAAGAAAAAGAAGATCCTTAAAAATATTCAATTTGTACCTTCAATCAAGTGAATTTAAAGTATACAATACTTTAAATGAGATTAATAAGATTGATATTCGTACCATTGATTGCGTACCATCATTCGGATTTGTTAATCTGATTTCATGAGTGTCTCAAAAACTTTAGATTTCAGAATATCTTATGAAAATAACGCTACATTTTCAGTTTTTCTGAAACGGATTTATTTCTACTATTACACTGCCAAAAAAGAAGAAAAATAGGTTGTAATACGGAATTTGTAATGAAAAAGTATCGAAAACTTTGTAACGTGTAAAATGTATAAAACAAATCTCACAGCCTCACATAAAAAAAAGAACTAGATTTTAACACTATTATACGCCAACTATATTTTTAAATAAAAAATTGCTTTTTTCTGACACATTAATATATATATATATATATATAAGAAATTGTACTTACAATTAAATGATTTTTTAACTATACAATATTTCAAATGAAATTAATGAGATTGATATGCATCACTGATGTACATTACTATATGCTTTCTCAGCAGTATAGGATATTTAGAATTTTCAGTTCCTGTACAGGTTTACACAAAATAATTTATTTACATTACAATGAAACTCCAAACATAATGAATGTACAAAATATCACTGAGATGCAGTAAAAAAATGTGTTCTATATATTATGGCGTGTGACGAATTTATCCTTCATTTACAGCTATTCACAAAGTATTTCGGTTATGAACTGATTACATTCGATAACAACTAAAAGTTTGTTTTTTTTCCGCTGTGATATGCATTTTTCAACTTATGTTATTTTTGTGTATTTTGGTATAAAAGTTTTTTGTAAAGATCTATAGGCCATATACAATGCTGCACGAAAGAGCGAACAAGTAATACTGGATATGGGCAGCAATTGTTGAAAATGAACTTTTAATAAGTTATGTGTAGTTTAAGATCCTTATTCATATGCATATGTAATTGTACGAAATTACTAATTAATATTATGTTAGTGTTGAAATGTATTTCACAGTGTAGCCCTGATGCATAATTTTTGTTTTTGTTTAATTAGAAGCCAATCGATTCAAAGCGTTTTTACTTCAGTCATTGTTGTTCTCCTTGCACAAAACGTTTTTTCGTAAATTTTGAGATTTGAAGACTTCTTTGTATTGTGTGGCACATAGCCATTTACATGGGCAATAATATTTTCATCGAAATTTTTAAACATATGGAAATAAATATTGCAGAAAGTTTACATAAACCAGTACTTCCAGTTGCCTGAAATTCAAAAGGTAATTTCTAAAATATAAGTGATACAGATATCCTAATTTAAACACTTTGCAATCCCAGATATTTTCTCTAGAGAAATTCAGATAGCTTTTATCCGAGACGATTGAATAAAGGGCTCAACTATAGACTTATCTTTTAATTTTTTTGGCTGTAACTTAAAAACCAGTAATATACCTGAATGTAAGAAATTTATGTAGAAAATCAATAATTTTTTAACACACTCCTTATATCTATAGGTTTCCCTTTAAGTATATTCAATATCTTTACGGTATTTAATATACCTTCCTATATTGAAATAATCAAAGCAGCTTACAGTGATATGTGAAGCAAAAGTCCATGTTAACCTGCATCTAGGGAATATTTTACTTGCATACTTTCAATAATAATTTCAAGAATGCATTTCAATAGCATATTTTCATTAAAATGCATTCAAAATATCAAAAAAACTATATTTAACTTTAATTAAAATAAGCAACCTGCAATTGAAATAATTCTACACACACACACACACAAAGAAAAAATATATATACACACATATATATATATATATATATATATTATTTTTTTCATCCTATTTTTTAAAATAATTATAATATTTTGTAAATGAAATTTTTTTTAGAGTTTTAAGTTGTTTATTAACAAACATCCTAAAATACTATAAATTAGGTTGAAGAACATTATAGCATTTATTATTATTTTCTTAATACACACAAGTTTTAAAACGCTTAAATCTAAAAAAGGGAAATGCTTAAATTTCCTACTATATTAACAGACAAAACATCTCTAATTACTACTTCATTTAAAGTCACTGTCCTTACTTTTAAGAGGAGTCGTTAAAGGACTTTAAATGTTAAGCGGCATCCGTTAGAAACATTGAAATCATAATTATTTTCCAGAGTATTTCAACATAAAATAAGCTTTGTTACGCATTGTTAGTTTTTTAGGTTCTCGGAAATTTCCTTCCACGTCTAAAATTAAATAAAATGTGTGTAGCTTTTGTACTATAATTTTTCTGGATATTTAACATAGATTTATATATTAAACCTAATATACCATATAATAAATTGTGATTGACGGAAATGTAACAATCTTGCATAACGTTGTTAAATGTGTTTATTAAAGTAAAATTAAATTTAACGTATTATTTCTTTAGATATTACAGATATCTTTGTGATTTTACATATATTTTAAATATGGTATTAAATGTTTTAAACATATGTAATTATGAAAATAGTATATATTTTATAATTTGTGAGATAGTGCAAAATATTCTTTTAAATGTATGTATATAAAATATTTATTCATTTATATAGCAGCTACGACCCGCGGTATTACAATGGCCACGATCAAATTCGTTGCCAGATAGATTCGCCACCTTGTGTAAAAATGCCTGCTATTTATAAAATTTTAAACATTTTAAATTTCGAAAAGAGGTACAAAAAATATAGAAATTTAAAAAGCTTTTCCTGTGTGTGTTTGACATTGATACAAATAATCAAGAGTACTTTCTGTTTTGGATTTATCCTAAAAAATGGCTAAGATACAGCAGTTTGAATTTTTAGGGTGGGTGCCTTTTTGAGCCAATCTGATATTTGTCATGCTGAAATTCCCGTATTAATGAACATAATTATTGGATGCCACTGGGCATGTGTACAGGACATAACATTATCTTGACCTAGTTCGTTAGCCAGCTTCAACCGCCAAGAATGTAACTGAATTTTTTCAGTACCCTTGTAAATGAATTATTAATGCTACACTCTTGATATTCAATACCGAACACGTCATGTTAAGCATTATTAAAATATGTTAATTGCATGAAATCCGAGTATATACTCCTGAGACTCAAGAAGATTTGAAACTCTTTATCTTTGTCTTTACTACTTTATTTTCCTCTAAAGGGTAAAAAAAAATATTTTTAAGCATCTATATATATATATGTTTTTAATTTTGTTAAGACAATATCCATTGTGTGGATGTTCAGGTCTTAAATATGATGAAATGTAAACACAGTTTACACAGCAACATTTCACATGTGAAGTGATACTGAAAAGCAATAAATTTAATAATAAATTGAAACATATGTACATTTATTATTAATTGAATGAACAAAAAATTATTTTATACATATTTAAGCCAAACATAAATTGTTGAAACAATTTTTTTTCACAGGTAATGCACAAAAACATATTGCAACTTTGACATCTAAGTTTAGTTCTCTTTTAAATACATATTAATATCAATGTAATATCTAAAATAATGGTGTACTTTAAATTTTTTGTGCAATGTGCTTCTTATTCTAGTTGTTGTGAAATATCAAGAGTATGACGAAGGTGGTCTTGCACAGGTGGTTCATTTCGATGAGATTCCATACATAATAGGAGGCTGTAAATCAACTATTAATTATTTTAAGAAAACGCCAGGAAACTGTTAAATTAGGAGCAATCAATGGTAAATTATCTGAATGTCTTTATTGTCCACCGGGATCGTTTCTAACACAACCGAGAATTACACGGCCAACGCCGGTGTTGGAGAAGGGAGCAAAAAAAATACATTTTTTATGCTCACAGAATGAGATTTTAGAAGAAAGTGTTCACAATTACATTTTCTCCAAGTGATGGAGTATTGGAAAGAGTACACATACACTTTCGTCAATTACGTATACTATATGGCGAGAATACCATGAGAGGAGAGATGCGGTCAGAGGGGGTTAATTGTATTTGAATGGGGAATGTAAAAGAGTAATATGAAATATTTACCTCCAACTGATTGCATGGGATTTATAGCTCATTAACCGCGAAAGAACATTCTATAGGGGTTGCCAAAGATCTCACGGGATTGAGGCGGCAGAAAGCGCATGATAATAAACTAAAACAAAGTAAAGACTGTGTTAATAACTGAAATGACTAATATTGCATCTGGACCAACGGTTAAAAATGTAGAAGTAATATGTCTGACTAATTTCTGCATATCATCAAAACTAAGGCAGAAACATGAAAACTTAGAACGCTGTTGCTTGGAGGGAAAAGGAAATAGTTTCTTTTCTTTTAAATGCAGTGCGCTGCGGGTAAAATATTACAGATACAGAAAAATGACTGCTTAAATTATGAAAGGAAAAGAGCGCTAGAAAATGAATTGAATCCAAATGCAGACAGATAATTAAATTTAAGAATTTAAAAGGCATAATTTTAAAGGGATGAAAGAGGAAACCATTAATATTACTATGTGAAGGTAGACGCCTTCACAAGGAGGATATGGAATACTTCAGCAAACCTAAAAGGAAACATAATTAAAAACAGATTTCATGATTTTTGCGAAAAATATTCCTTATTGCATTATTTTTTTTCTTTATATTTATGAATTTCTAACAAAAATTTAGCCTAAATAATTGTTTTAATTTACAAAAAAAAAAAAAAAAAAAAACTTTATATATAAATCATAATTTGAACTTTCTTTACAGATATCTTCCAAATCAAATTGGGCTTTAGGTATTTCGCTACTTCACATCCGTTTTCTTTGCTAACTGAGTCATCAGAAAAGAAATTCACTGATTCTTTAGTAGCCTCATTTTCAGCTTCAGAAGGATCTTCATAAATTTTATTAATATTAAAATATTCATCATTAGAATCACTAAAACAAAGTCATTCTCATTTGCTGTTATTTCTAATGCTTCTAATGTTATTAATCTTTTGGTTAAAATAAAACACAAAAATATGTAATATTTTATAAAAATATTACATATATATGTCTTTTTTTAAAAAATAATTAAAACATTACAGGGAGATTAAATAAACATCAAAACCTTGGAAATCTTACACATGATTTAAACCTAAACTATTGTTAAAACTGACTATATGCCTTTACTCAAGAAAGACCCAACATGCATTTTAATGGATGTTTTTAAATTGAGCTTTAAAGAAAAAATTATACTAAATTATAGTTAAAAACTAGCTAGGATACTTCATAAAAATTTAAATTTAAATATGCACTCTAAAATATGCTTAAAAAATAAAATGAGCAAAAAAAAAAAAAAAACTGGAACTTAAGAACACCTGGTCGAATACCACGTTGACTCACGCAGTGCGCCATATTACAAACAAACCAGAAGTCGTTGCCAGATTCTTAAAACTTAAAAGTAAACTTGGAAGTGTATATTATATTGGAGTATCAAGACTTGCTTCCAAAGAAATTTTTGATGTGCTTAGTAGGTTAAAACAAAACATCTATTTTAATGGATGCGGTGTCTCAGGAGGATATTTACGTGAGATAGAGTGCTGACAATCAGACGGACAAACGGGCGAACAAACACAAATCATAAACACTTTTGCACTTTTTTGTAAAGTGTTAAAAATTGGCGCTAAGAGAATATTGTAATAGAATAATGAGAAAAAATTGAATAGTGGAAAGTGGAGTCATACCTCATATCTTTTTACTAGTAACTTCTTGAAGCTATAATTTTTCAGTTGAATTTATAGTAATTTTGCTTACATACTCTGCACTTAAATTTGAACATCAATAACATTTTCAGTATATGATTAGTTCAGTTAATTTTTAGTTTTCTGTACTTGAAAAACAGAATACTTATAGTATCGTTACGTAAATACTGATTATAGAATATAGGAGGGGTGTTTTATAAGTAACGGCCGTTTGAAAATAAAAACCAAACGAAAGAATAATTTTCAAAAAAACAATTTATTTTCAGATTCTACATACATTTCTCTAATTTTCAACATAGCTACCAAGTTTTTTTAAACACTTATCATACCGTACAACTAGATTTTTTAATACCCTCTTCATAGCAACGCCGCCTGCTCTGATAACCAAGACGTCACTTCCGTTTTCACGTTTTCGTCATCGTTGTAGTGTTTGCCGCCGAAATCACATTTGAAATAGCGGAAAAGATGTAAATTGCTCTGCGCAAAGTCAGAGCTGTTGGTGGGGGGAGGGGGGAGAACTTCTCCGCCAAAAGATTCCAATAAAGCTCGGGTGTGAGCTACGGGTGCGAGGCTTGCATTTCCATGAAGTACAAAATTCCAACTGTCAGCAAGCCGCGTCTTTTGTTTTTTAAAGCTCTGCGTAGCTTTCGCAGTGTGTACGCTGACCGTACCTCCCACGGGACGGGCGATTCGATAATCTTGAACATTTTAAAGACACAGAACAAACCGTAGAGGTTACCTACACAGCTTCAACTGAACACAGTTATTCCCAAGGAATGCCGAAACATGGCCACAACATTATAATATCCAATACCAATGCATTTAAATTAAAAGATATATATTTCAGAATAAAACATTTATAAACATTTAATGAAAAAAGGATTTTAATAAAAATAAAAAGGACGGATTAAAAGGACTAATACGTTCATGATTTATTCAGTAGTTATTTTCGATTTAATTAATGTTGTAAAAAAAAATATATTACATTTCTTTAGTTAAAATAATAGGAAGTAACATGCCAAAGATTAGAAAAATATGTATTAAATATAGAAGAATGTCGGTTACATTTCTTAATTAGTTGTCAAAATGATAATGTTAATCTTTAGAAAGTTTAAAATGTTTGACAATTAAAAAAGAATGATTTTTACAAATTATTATGTTATGTGGATTTACTTTATAATAGTAATTATTTATAATTATTAAAACACAGGTAAATCAGATATGGTTAAAAATGAAGTTATTGTTATATAATATTCCCTAATATGCACAGAAAAAATACCCCTATAACTTATTTACTCATATAATGTTTCTATTCAAATACAGGGTGATTATAATAAAAGTTTAAGTTTCAAAACGATCTGAAAAACGAACCACTGATTAACGTCAAAATTGAACGGCGTATTTTGACGAAGGGGGCAAAGACGTGAACCAAACAAAGGCTCCAAATTTTAATGACAGATGGCGCTGTAAGCGCCAGAAGAAGTAAATTAAAATGCCTGACATGCGCACGGCCATTTCAGGTGTTATAACAGCGTTGGTTAAACAGCGTTTCCACATTTCGTGTCTCAGACGTTCGCCATGAGTGTCTCATTGAAGGACCGTGCTCTGCTTGTAAAGCTTTATTACAAGAACGATGATTCTGCGCCAGAAGCTCTGCAGAATTTCAGGACCCTCAAGGGTATGAAAAAAGGCGTTGAACCGATGACTGTCATGGATCTGGTGAAAATGATGAAAAAATTCGAAAATACTGGTTCGTTTGATGTGCAGTCTGGTAGAGGCAGGAAAAAATTTGATTCAGCGGTAGTTGAAGAAATGGCCACGGCAGTTCAGGAGGAGTTGAGCGGTTGTGTGCAACCATGGAGTGCACGGAGAATTGCCCGAACATTGGACAGGCCTGTGAGCACGGTGCATAACATTCTACGAACTATCCTGCAATGCTATCCGTACAAAATTTGTCTTGAGCAGGAGTTGTTTCCTTCTGACTTGTCAGCAAGAGAGGGTTTTGCTGTGGAATTTCTTGTCCGCATGGAAGTGGACAATGATTGGCCGTGAAAATTCTGTGGACAGACGAATCCCATTTCCATCTGACGGGATATGTCAATACACAGAATTGCCGAATATGGGCAACAGAAAATCCACTCGCAACGAACCCAGTACCACTTCATCCTGCAAAGGTCACTATGTGGTGCGCATATACGGCATCATTTATCGTAGGGCCATATTTTTCGAGAAGACGGGTGCTTTTTGTCCTGTTACCGTTACCGTCAATGGTCAGCAATATGAGTCTCTTTTGCGTAATGACGTCATTCCAGCTCTGCAACAGCGTGGATGTCTGGATAGTATCATTTTTATGCAAGTTCCTCCGCACAATGCAAATCGAGTAAAGAAGTTGTTGAGGCGGCATTTCGGAAATGCTAGAGATATCAGTTGTCATTTCCCTACAGCCTGGCCGGCCCGATCACCTGATCTTAATCCGTGTGATTTCTGGCTGTAGGTGTGAAGGTAAGCGCCTTCACAACCCCATCTTCCTCTCCTTTTACCAGTTCTACCACTTTTAAAAACTTGAAATGCCACAAATAGTGCTGAAAATGAACAATTTTTATATTTACTATATTATGAAATGTTTTGTCTTTATATACAGTTCATGTCTAAAAAAAAAAAATATTTTATAAGTTGGAGTATAACCAACTTTTGTAGCAATTGTGGAAATTGCTCTTGCTTGCAGTGAAAGTTCAAGCAATTTTATATTAAAATCTTCTGGAAATAATTAAAAAAAAGATATTAACTGTGTGCACACGTAAGAATATTAAGAAAACAGCTGTCCAGAAGTATTAACTGCAGTTAAAAAAATTTTCAATATATTTTATTTTGGCAAGTCTTTGATACCAACTTGCTTTGTAATGCTTATAGGCATGCTTTTTATATGAGACATGATTTATTTGTTCTTTACATATTTAGTATTTCTGTATATGTTTACAAACTGTTGGTCACAGGGTTCCCACTACAAAATATTACATTTTTACATATTTTCTTTATGTGTAATGTATTTGAGAGAAGACATGGGGTCATTTTTTTTCTCTCGCGGTTAACTTCGTTCTTTTTCGGCTGTTGGGGAGATATATGTAAGGCGCTTACCTTCACATATTAATATTAAGACCTTTTCTCTTCCCCCCTTTAAAATTACATTTTTTTT
Organism: Maratus speciosus; assembly: GCA_963932465.1. Classification (NCBI taxonomy): domain Eukaryota; kingdom Metazoa; phylum Arthropoda; class Arachnida; order Araneae; family Salticidae; genus Maratus; species Maratus speciosus. Next base: position 187,757,089 of record OZ010800.1, read on the forward strand.
CATTCTTAAATTTAATTATCTGTATGCATTCGGATTCAATCTGTTTTTAGCGCTCTTTTCCCTTCATAAATTAAGCATTCAATTCTCAGTCTCTTTAATATTTTAACCGCAGCGCACTGCATTTAAAAGAAAAGAAATAAATTCCTCTTTTCGCATAGCAACTGGATTCTAATTTTCATCCTTCTGCTTAAGTTTTGATGATATGCAGAAATTAGTCAGACAAATTACTTCTACATTTTTATCCGTTGGTCCAGACGCAAGAGATATTAGTCAGTTCAGTTATTAACCCTGTCTTTAATTTGTTTTATTTTATTAACTTTCTTACCTGGCATTTCAGTCCTGTGGGATTTCTGGTAAACAATCTGGTCATTTCGCGGTTTATGAGCTATATTTTCTATGTAATCATTTGGCGTTAAATATTTCTTATCACTCTGTTACATCCCCTATTTAATTTCAATTATCGTACTTTAACCGCATGTCTTTCTCTCTTTAATCTCGCCATATAGTATATGTATTTGGCGAAATTGTGTATGTACACTTGCCAACACTCGAGAGAACGAGAAAGTGTATTTTGAGTCAGACTAGCTTCTGAACTCGCATGACGTGAATAAAATGAAATGTAATTCTTCGCTCCCTTCTTCAACATTGGCCGTGTAATTCTCGGCGGTTGTGGAAACGATCCCGGTGCACAATAAAGACCTTCAGAAAATTTCTGCTTTCTATTATCTCAGCAGTTCCTTGCCTCCTTCTTAAAATAATTAACAATTGATTTTTTGCCTTAGAGTCAGTATTGAAGCTTAGCAAAATGAACCACCTGTGCAACAACAAACAACTACTTTACAGTAGGGTTATCTGAAAGATGATGTGTTCAGTACTCCGATTGCCAACGTAGCTGAATTGAAGACAAGCATTGCGCAACACATCTATTTTAGTTGGCTGTCTGGGCAGCTAGAGAACGAGGAAGAAAGAGTGGAAGGGGAACACGGTTTCTTGTGATGCCCCTGTACATTTGATTTATCGAAAGATTATTTAATGCAGTGACATCTAACGCCATTTTGATGAGGTTCATGTCAGCGTTTGCGGGAAGACCTCTCAGAACAAATTTTAAGTCCTTCTCTTTTTCCATCCAATACAAATACCATCCCCCGATAGGATTTGTTGAACCTTCCTGTATTCAGCTTCGGTGTCAACTGACATTCTAATGTAGTTTATGTTCATTATTGTACGAACAACTGGAACTTTGTGTCTTAAGGATATGAGGAGGTTAGACCAATGTTTAATTGATTCGATAAAGAAAGGAGGAAATTTTCACCTTTTTTGGTTGCGTTTGCGAGCTTCCGCTCGAATTTTTCGCACTTGAGTACTTCTTTTTAGAAGAACCATCTTTCCAATCCTCGGCAGCGGTGTCGTCGTCAAGACGTCGATTGCTCGGAGCTAGTTAGTCGGTAGGCATTTCAACCATATCAACAGTAGAACTCTCCTCCACAAGAGGGGAAGGGGGGTTTCCTCAGGGAAATGAGAATATAGAGAGAGACCATCACCCGAAGGCTTGTTACTACCTCATCTGAAATTTGCTGGTGTCTGTACATAATAGTGTCTTTCTTCACCTCTAGAGAAGTCAGGGTTGCTGAATCATCAGGATCAACTTGCTTCATGCGCTTTTGAACGATATCAAGTTCGAGACCAGCATATTTTTGCGCTGTCCAGTAGTATTCAAAGAGAATGTTTTTCGTCTTGTTATCAAGAGAACCGGCATTAATCTCCTTTTTGAGAATTGACTTTCGCAGTTTCTTAGCTTCCTTGAAAAGATCTTCTGGAACATAAGAAAAATGGGTGATTGCCATGGTGATAATATTTACGGCTGTTTTAATAATACTATTGATCCTAAAATTAAAACAAATATGCTAATATGAAATTCAAGGATTTGTTTTTAATATATGAATTACATTCTAAAATGTTATAAGTTAATTCAATTCCTACTATTAGTTCACACTCTCCCTATATATATCTTGTTAAAATTTCAATTGTTAATAAAATACTTATTATTCATCCACTAAAGTTGAAATACATTTTTTAAAACTTGTAGTGGATGACACATGATGTTAATATAGTTTTTTTCAAATATTAATTCATTAATTAAATTTAATTAATTAATTATAGTTTTATATGTGAGAAAAATGGCCGTCATTGGTTTTTGAACAACATTTAATGCGTCTCTATACCATAGGGCTACCATAGCCCTATGGTAGCCCTAGAAGGTTACCATAGGGCTACCCTTTTCTGTTGCCAAATACCGCCAAGTTCACCGCCAACCTGAAGATATATCGCCAAATTTGGCGATCAAAATGAGTCTCCAAAAGAGACGACATCTTGGTGATATCTCTAATATTTCGCCAAATTTCCATAGATTTCCATTGTAAACCAATAGGGTTTACTTGCTTATAGAATGTCAATAAATTGAGATATTTTAATGGAAAAAAAAACTTATATTAGCTTAAGGTATTATAGTAAATTTTTCTTTGATAACTTAAGTAAGAATTGACTTTTTTTATATTACTTGTAGATAAAGGTACTTATCTAAGTGTCACGTACAGGCAATTTTGCCCGTTTTTCATGGAATGACGGACCTGGATATATTAGATCCCATCTGTTACATGCCTCTCATTTCCCCCTGTTTCTCCTTATAACCTCTTAAAAATAATGATGTCTCACATTATCCACATGGTAGTCTCAAACTGACCCCATTCAGTGAGGCTATACAAAAATTTTATTTATAACAATATATAACAAGCAATAGTTTTAATCCATAAACTGATAAAAGATAAAAAACACAAATTACAGTAATTTATATTTGCTTCTAAACAGATAGAACACGACAATGAATTTGTAGAATTTTGTTATAATTTGAATAATAATTCTATCATAAAAGTGTAGCATTTTTACTAAACTACTCTGCTGCAGTTAACTAAGCTACTCTGGATAAAAGCTTTACATTTTCAGTGCATAATTTCATTTTCTGTGCATCAGTATTATTTTTTGTGCACTCTTATTATAGTCCCCCTACTCGTATATCATCAGTTATTAGTGATTAATCCTTTTCTGCCTTTACTAGTATGTTTTTCTTTTCAAATTTTTAGAGTCTTTGGTGAATTATCTTTATTTTTATTAAATTTTAATCATAAGTGCACCCTTCTTTCCGTAGCTACTCTCACATAAAGCTGTTTACGGCGTGTTCTTACTTTTTTTTATGTTGAACTAGATCACACATTGAAAGTACATATTTTACCAATTGGTACTACTTACTAAATACTCTAATACAAGTTTTTTTTTATTTGTATCAATACATAAAAGTTATACTGGAAATCATATCCTAGCTTTGATTGTTCGAATGACAAACAAAATGACATTTATTGTTTACACTAAACATTCATGAACATTCCTTCTCATTAAACGTTAATCATAAGTGTACCCTTCTTCCCGTACCAGAACTGTCACACAAAGCTATTTACGGCGTGTTATTATGCCTTTTTTATGTTGAACTAGATCACCAATTGAAAGAACATATTTTACGAATTTCTATTATTACAAAATACACTAATAAAAGTTTTCCTATTTCTATCAATACATAAAAATTATACTTGAAATCATATCCTAGCTTTGATTGATCGAATATCAAATAAAATAACACTTCTATGTTATTTTATTTGTTACATTTCTACATTACTATAACATTCGCTACAATAAAGAGATAAAAAAATTATTTCACATCAACCTAACCAATTTTACGAGCGTCGCCTAATTATTTCCCTATAAATTTTGAAAAAAAAACACGAATAATTGAACGAACTGTATTGCATTATGTAATTGATTAAATTATCTTACATTGATATCTGTTTTTTTATTGTATTACTAAAATATAATGTAGTGAATTTAAACTTAAAACCTCACAATTTTTTTTTTATAAAAGTTTTCGATGATTTTGTACAGTATAGTATACATGTAAGTGTTACAATATCTATGCAAGATGGGTCACACCGAAGTTTAAGATACATTTCTTTAGTTATCTTACTAATGTATTATTTCTCAAAAAAAAAAAAAAAAAAAAAAAAACGAAATATACAACATTTTTAATACTTTGTTGAAAATTATTTTTATTTTCAAAAATGAGAACTATTTTAACAGACTTTTACTTATTATTATTATTTTTACAATTGTATAATTTAAAGTATTCAATGTGGTAAGTGCAAGGAATTCTGCTCTATTAAGTTTATGTATCTAGCACATATTTTTATCAGAAATAACAAAAATAATAAAACATTTTTTGGAGAGGTATCATGGACGGTTGTTCGATACTTTTATTGAATTATGTATATAGGATTTATTCGAAGCACAAGCGGATAAAAAGAAAGCAAACAAAGCACGTTCAGTGTTTCAGAAAATCTATTTATTCTTATATCTGTAGTGTTAAAAGAAAGGAAAGCTAGAATTGAAAAAAAATATATATAGTTCTGATTTACTGTGTATTGCGTTTATTGAATTAAATTATTACGCATTACTGCATTAGCGGAATATATTGACTAATTAAAAGCATGGTTTATAGGTTACGTTGAAAACAGTAATTTTATTCGTTGGTACATAATCATACCGGCATTTTTAACAATTTGCATTTTAAATTCAACTATAAAATTTAAATATCATATTTCGACATTCTGTGGTCAAAAAAATATCAAGTGATAAGTTGCATCAAAAATTAGATTTTTAATCCACATTTTCTTTAAATGTTTCTAACAATATTTACTTTTGTGTATGAAACTAATCACACAGAAGGCTGCTAGAAACCTTGAAATTTAACACATGCAGTTTTAAGGAGTAATTCACAGAGCCTTTTCGTGTGCACAGATAAACAAATTTTGATAGAAATTTACATAGGTGTACAATTTTCTACATAACGTTTTTGTCGTAGTCATATTATTTTTTCTCCATTAAATACATCATTCGTATACACAGAAAAGAATTTAACTTCAAAGTCAAGTATTTGATGTTAATATATGAAGAGTACGCGTATATTGTTCAAAAATGTTTTATTCTAGTTTATTACTTTAAATGGAATATTAGGATGTATTCCAATTGAGTCTCAACGATTTTGCTCAAAATATAAAAGTATAGATATTTATTAATTATATTTTACGTTACAGTAAAAAAAAAAAAAAAAAAAAGTTGTCATAGAGTTGAATTTAAATGTAATAAAGTAGAAGAAAACAGCGATGTCAAAGAATAAAATCAATGACTAAAGCAAATATGGGAAATTAAAATAGACATAATAGTATAGTTTGTACTTTTTTGAAACTTATTCTATTTTCTCCCTTTCCGTTTCATTCTTAGACAAAAATATTTCCAGGTATTGATATAAAAATTAGTGTGTGTGATATAGTAAATATAAAGACACTGAATCCTAAAGCAGGAATTATTAATTACATTATAGATATTTTAATATGCCATGTTTCATAATATTGCCCTTACCATTCAAAAAATTAAATGCCCCATTTAATTATATTTTGTCTTTCTAATGTCTCATATTATTTGGGTATTTAAGGAGAAACATTTTTTGATACATGGAAATTACTCCAGAGAGAAACATTCGCCTTACATACAATATTTCAATGTAATAGCTTAAGAGGCAAAAAGACCAACATAGTGAAAATGATTCCATGCCGGGACTCGAACTCGGTCCATCAGTATAGCACACTGACGTTCTTCCGGCTAAACCACAAGGAACGATACCCAGACTGGAAAATTTCTCACTATTATATGTTGGCAAGGCTACAAACGTAGCACAAGATGGAATATTTATCCTTACTCACCGACAATTTCAAACTCACTGCTATTTCAAATGAAAATCAATTTTCATTTGTTTCAAAGATTTTCATTTGAAATATTGTATGCAAGGCGAATGTTTCTCTCTGGAGCAATTTCCGTGTATTAATGTAGTTTCTATCGATGCTGGATTTAATTAAATTTTGTGTTTGCCCCATGTCGGTGGCTCATGATAAATATTCAATCTTGTGTTGCGTTTCTAGCCTTGCCAACATATAATAGTGAGAAATTTTCCAGCCTGGGTATCGTTCCATGTGGATTAGTCGGTGGAACGTAAGTGCACTATACTGATGGAACGGGTTCAAGTCCCGGCATTGAATCTTTTTCACTATGCTGCCTTTGCGCCTCTTAAGCAATTACTTTGAAATTTGATTTTCATTTGAAAAACATTTTCGATTTAATTTTAAACAATTCTATAAACTGTAAGCAACATACTGATATACATATTTTGTCTACAACATATTCTAATCAATATAGTAAAATATTATACAGGGTGTCCGGTCTCAACGGTGTCCAATGGCTAATTCCTAAACCGTTAGTCATAGACACATAGTTCCAAATACAAAAATGTTTTAAATCAGGTAAAGAAATATTTTAAAAGCGATTTGGGTCAATAAAAACATTTCTTAAAAAATTACGAAATTTAAATTTTTATACGGTCCCCCGGTCCTATAAGTTATATTTAGTAAAATTTTCCTTTTCCACTGACAATTAATACAGAAAAAGTCTGGTTGTTCAACGATTAAAATTGACCGAGTAATACCTGTTTAAAGTTGAAGCATATTTTTTGCTGCAAATTGGGGGTCATTCACAAATTTAGTCGAAATGTAATTTCGTCAGATATACTAAAAAAATGGCTGAGAGTAAAATTAACATAGCGATATAAATTTAAAATCTTTAGTCATTCTGACATACTAATGCAAAATATACAATTTGTAATACACATTTAAGAAGAAAGAAAAAACAGAATTTTTATTAAATAAAATGATGCTAAATTAACAGCATCAATTCTTTACAAAATGATACGTATTTTAAAATATTATTAGATTACACTAGCCTTCAAAAGTTGGGTTATATCATGTTTTTTAGCTTTTGATAATTGATTCTTATGTATTCTGTACCGCTGAATGCGGAATTGACCTTCATTTTTAGCCACCACATCAAGATTTTTCGCAAATTGTAAATTTCAAAGTTTAAAAGTTCAAAGCTAAAATTTAATCTCCTCCCCATCTCATCATACCACCTAGCCGTAAGAATCCCAAGATAAGCAAAAATATCGAATAAATTATTGAGTCAAATAAAATAAAAAATGTTTTACATATGTTTTATAGTATGAGATTTTCGCTATATTTTAACTTACACATTTGCAAAAAAATTCTAACGTGATGGTTAAAAATGAAAGTCATTTTCAGATTTAGTGCTAAAAGGTACGTAAAACTCAATTATCAAAAGTTAAAAAATACAACCATCTCCTCTACTTTATAGTATCCGATTTTTGTTATTCTTTAAATTCGACAATGTATGATTTGCGAAATATCCTGACATGATGGTTAAAAATTAAGGCAATATTCGGATTCAGTGCTAAAAAATACACAAACGTTAAAAAACCCAACAATCTCCGTCTTGTATTATCTAATCTAAAACTTTTTCATAAACTTCTTGGCGATAATCTATCCGAAAACTTTGTGTTATCTTATAAAATAAGTATAAATGGTAACCACCGAAAATCATAATAATATTAGATTGTTATCGGATTTGCGCCAGTATGTAAAATGTAATCTCGTTTGGATATTTGAAAGTGGGTTAAAGTTCGAATACAAAGTTTGAACTGGAAAAACATACATAAGATCGTTGAAGTAACATAAAAACTTATAAAAATAACATAATTTTATTAAAAGAAATCATAAAAGAAACAGTCTCAAATCCTGACAAAATAAAACATACGTTATGTCAGCCAATCTGAAACTTAATAAATGTTAACTTAATCGTAATACTTGTACGATTTTTTTTCAAAGCGCAAAGACACATGAAATGAGATCTTCGAATACTTTAAGCATTTGGAATATGACCCCTCAAAGCCAAGCCCAACTCAATTGTTTTCAGAGCAGAAAAGTGGCATAAATCATGCATTTTTAAAGTTTCAGAACTTGCACAATTTTAGTGTCATATGAATGGGACTTTTTTTGTCTTACTTGTCAGTGTAATTGGAAAATATTAATAAATATAACTTATAGGACCGGGGGACCGTATAAAAACTTAAATTTCGTAATTTTTTAAGAATTTTTTTTATTGACCTAAATCGTTTTTAAAATATTTCTTTATCTGATTTAAAGCATTTTTCTAATTGGAACTATATGTCTATGACTAACGGTTTAGGAATTAGCCATTGGACACCATTGAGACCGGACACCCTGTATAAGACGTAATAGTTAATATGAACTCTGTACGAAGTGAAATAATTACACGGCTACTATGGAATAAGATGTATTATTCAGTATTAAATTTTAATGCACATGTATATGTTGCAGGCAAAACCCGTAATTGTCAAATTCAGGAATTGGTCGGCCAGTTTGCGCAATGGCTACGGGAATTTGTCCAAAGTCGAAATAAAAAAGTCATAACCTGATTTCAATGGTCTGTATAGTTTCTACTTAACAAATCTTTTTTTTTCTTTTTTTAATGAACGCTGCACATTTGGAAATGAACCAGCACGATATTTCATTTTATTTGTAACTTAAATGTATTTAATAAAATTATTCATAATGCTGGAAACTGTGTTACTTTAATTTTCAAAAAAAAAAAAAAAAGAGTGAGAATTTTATTGATGCGATTTATTTATTAGTATTAAAAATGATGTTTAAGATCTTGAATCGTCAAGTTGCATAAAAAAAAACAAAAAAAAAAAAACACCATTTGTCAAAGAAAACACAATTGGCTTTTTAAGGATGTATGTGTACGAAGGAGACATAACCCGATTGAATGAATACATAAACTGATGATTATGCGACGCTAAAAAACTAACGTAATAACAGAAAAAGCGAAGTCAATTTCGCTTTCAGATTCTTTAAAGCTACATAAGAAAAAGTTCTTTAGTAGAAAAAATGACACTAACATTTGCAAAGGAAACGAACATACTCTAAATTTAATGTGAATGCGCTTTTCTTTATGTTTGCTTTACAATTTCAGCATAAAACTAATTATACATAGTCAGAGTCAGATAGGCTATGACCTTGTAACGAACATTCTTAATTCCTACTCCTTATAGTGTTTAATTACCAGAAATCTTTTTGGAATAATAAATTTTTAATTTTCAAACTCAGATGCAAAGAAATATTAATAAAATTTTAAAATTCGTTTTAGACAAAGGGTATATTCTTATATGAAACGTAAGTAGAATATATTTTACCACTGCTGTTGCGACAGCTTACAAGTAATTTTCGGGATATATAAGATTTATTACACATTTGTAAACCAGTTTGTTAATAATGGTTAAGAGGCTACTTCAGTCAAATGGAAAGACCCGTTCGCTAATGTTAATCCTATGGAAGAAATTTATAAAGATATCTCGGTCGCATTTCAATATTTTTAAATGATTTCTTTTGCATTGAATAGTTGAGATCGATCTGTATGCAGGCCGTTTTTTACTTTTTCGATTTTGTTTACAGGTACTTCTTATGAGGACACTTTCATTTTCGGAACCGGTTTTGAAAGTAAAAGCATCCTCATAAAAAATATCTACAATCAAAATCGAAAAAGTAAACAACAGCCTGCATACAGATCGATCTCAACTATTCAATGCAAAAGAAATCATTTAAAAATATTGAAATGCGACCGAGATATCTTTATAAATTTCTTCCATAGGAATAGCATTAGCGAACCGGTCTTTTCGCGTGACTGAAGTAGAGCCTTAAGTGAAAAATATTGCTCCCTCCAGGAATTTTTTAATGTCTAAAAGAAAAGATTTCTATTAGACGCTTTAAGTAAATCTTTTGAAATATACTGTTTGGAAGAAGCTTTTTGACCTTTATAATTTAATCATTTTAAAATTTTCATTTCTTTAAAATCCACGTGTAAGTATATTTTTCAATTGAAAAATATTTAGATATATTATTCGGTGGTATTAAGATGAGACAACATGAGATAAAAATGGCAATGTCCAAAATTAAAATTAAAGCACTATTCAGATAATGAATAGTAATAAAAAAGAAAATCTCTAAAGATTTAGAAAAAATTAATAAATAATTCCACACTGTGTACACCCCAAGCTAATGAAGCTCGACTTCAGCACAAGTTTTTACTCCTAAATATGATAATTTTTTTCTCGAAATTTTAATAAAGAATGGTATACAATCATATTTATACCTATTAAAATATTATAGAAATCGGCCTATAAGAATTTTTCTTTTCTCTCTTTTTTTTTTTTTTTTTTTTTTTTTTTTTTTTTTTTTTTTTTGCTAATGTAACAGAGTTGAAAACAAACAACAACAACAACAACAACAACAACAAAAATAATAAAAAAGGGTGGGGGGAGAAGAAATCGTATTCTTTTTGAACTAGATATCGACATTTTTTCAGGACTATTTCCCAGGAGGTGAATAACGATCAATTTTATGACAGCTGATAGTTCAAACAGTTAGGACTCTCAGAAATTTCCGGTTGCAAGGACTATTATTTTAAAATACTTAAAACACCAAATGAAAAAAAATCTTGCGAAGACTGTTACCAATAAATATCTATATTTTTTCTCTATTGTACAACACAGGTTACGAAAACATTATGATTTTAACTCCGAAAGATTTTAAAGTGTTATGACGATAACGACTATGTTTTTAAACATTTAAATTACCGGACTACCCTCGCTTCTTCTTCCGTTTTTTCGGCATATTTCAAAATTACTCACTGACACCGAAAATCAAAAAAGAAAATGAAAAAAATCGTATTCTTTAAATTCTCGTTGCAACAATGCAAATCATTTAAAAAATTACTAAAATTAACCTTTTAAAAAATGTTCATTTCCCGAAGTCACTTTTCGTTTTACAGAGCATTTTGCAGTAGATTAACAGCACGCATATTTTTATTTTACGCTTAATTTTATACGAAAGCTCTGAAATTTTAATACTATATGCTAACCGCTCGACAGTCGAGTATCGATTTGGTTCATGTATGGTTGAATTGAACCCTCGATTGCTCATTGTAGCACATATGCTACTACAGGCATTTCTAATTTATTGAATTTTTTTTTTCATTCACATATTCCAAAATCATACCAGGCATTTAAAATAGCAATATTTACTTTATTGCAAAAGAGACATTCCGTGATTAAATAAAGGGAAAATTATTATTGAAATTTTCTGTTATGAATTGAGATTCTTTGAGTTACGGAATTTCTAGAACGTATTCTACTACGGGAAGGTAAAGGATTAAAGGTAAAATAATTAGCTTGAAAAAAATCACTCAAAATTTCTTTGTAAAAAAAAAAAAAAAAAAAAAAAAAATGTTACGCGTAAAACGGTGACTTTACAGCTAAATGTCGATATTTTAGCACGAAAATTACACAGTAGTCCGAAACATCGCCCCCCTCCTCAATGTTTCCAGTAGCAGTTATTTTGATCCATTTTACTGCTAAATATGAGGGTTTTTAAACTTATTTTTCATCCAGTCAGCGGTCACGTATTTCAGTCAAAACTGAGCCAAACATATAAAATTAATACAAATTTAAGGTTCATTTAAGATTATTTTCACGGATTCGTGCAACGACTAGCGGATTAGCTAGTTAATTATAAAGAAATTTTCTTCTCTTCATTTTATAACGTGTTACTTTTTCAAAAATTGAAGATTTGTATAAGGAAAATACATTCAGAAAACAGATTCTATATGCATACATACAAAGGCAAGCCATAATTTATCTATAATCTGTTGAGTGAATGTCTTTTTAAATAAACTATAAGCATTTCGCATTCCATTTTAGGTGGGGAATATGAAATATTTTATTTCAATAGCATGCATTAATATTAACACTTTCGTGCGTAGCTTTGAATATATGCAAATAACAGTGTTTTGAATTTAATATATTATTTTGTTTTCGTATATACCCAATTCACACCAGAAAATTAAAATACAAATATTTGTTTTTATTAATAACAGGCATTCCGTATTTAAATAAAGCGAAATTAACCATTGAATCTTTCTGGTGTAAAGTCAGATTCTGTAATTTCTAGAACGCATTCTGTCATGGGAATTAAAGGGTTCAAGGTTAAGTTTTATAAAATAAATAATTATATAAAATAAGGATTTGGAAACATACTTATTAAAATACTTAATATTTTGCAATATTTTAGCGTAGCAATAATTACAAAACAGCCCCACCACAGTAGTTTTTACCTGTATTGCAGATGTGCAACAGAAGAAAAGATTGACGTATTATATGAAAAATGTATTTCTGATTTTTCTTTTTCATTATTTTTCCCGTGTAATAAACCATTCAGTGAAACATATATATTTTTTTCGAAAAACAAAATCATGCATTTAAGGGTTACGGCCATTGAATATAGATTAAGACGGACAGACAGCCGGCCAAGCAGACAGACAGTCGAACGGAAGTAAAAAATCATTTTGAATAATGCTGAAAATATTTAAATCGTTTTTTCAGTACAATTTGACTGATTTTAAAAATACCTTTAAAAATTTATTTATAACTTATCTTTCCCTTATTAATAATAATTCCTTAAAATAAATTAGCTGAACTACTAATCGTTTAAAATGTTAGAAAAGTTCCCCCTTTCATTATAAATTAGCTGAACTGCTAATCGTTTAAAATGTTAGAAAAGTTTTCCCTTTCATTATAAATTAGCTGAACTGCTAATCGTTTAAAATGTTAGAAAAGTTTTCCCTTTCATCATCAATTAGCTGAACTGCTAATCGTTTAAAATGTTAGAAAAGTTTTCCCTTTCATCATAAATTAGCTGAACTGCTAATCGTTTAAAATGTTAGAAAAGTTTTCCCTTTCATTATAAATTAGCTGAACTGCTAATCGTTTAAAATGTTAGAAAAGTTTTCCCTTGCATTATAAATTTCTAGTCTTAATTAGTGTTTCGTTTACTGCAGAGTACTTAAATACTTTCTTTATAGGGTGACTCTAGGATAGATGGCCATATAGGAGAGATGGCCAGTCTAAATATTTCCAAAACTTGATCATAGATTGCAATATAAACTTTGTTTTTATGAAATAGTTCAACGAGTTTATTTATTGCGACTTGCAGTTTTGTTTTTGGATTATAAAAAGTAAGTGTGATTTTTATGTTTATTTAATTTAGTGGTTGAATATTTTTTTTTTTTTTTGACTTAGGTATCTGAACGTTTTGCAGCACATACTTTATATGTATATATATATTATTATATGGACTTTGAAGGCCCGTATATAATAACTTTTACTTTTAAGCCTAAAACAAAGACGTACATCGCCTATTGCTGCTTTAATTTGGGCGATCTTCAGTCCTTCAATTTCAGGAGAGATGGCCATATGAAATCGAGAACAGATGGCCACCTTTAATCAATATTTAAGAATTATACGGAGTGATGATTTTAACTAAATATAATTAAATTTAAAATAAAAATATAATGTTTATGTTTATAATTATATTAATTGATATAATTATTTAAATTTTAACGGATATAAATATTTTAATAATAACGATAATAAAATAATAAGACTTAACTATTTATTTGTTTCAGAAAATACCGAAAAACATCGGAAATGTTCATAACAGAAACTGATAAAGTTGATAAATAAACTAAATTAACGTAATAAACTTAAAATTAACGGGAGAGAAAAAAAAAAACACGACACTTCCAATAGCGAATAAAACGAAATAGATTTAAATTATCCGATTCTACAGATTCCGAGTAAATAGAATTGGATTAGAATCACTGTGTTAGTTGTGCAAAATAATATAATATCACACCCAAAAAGGATGTCTGGATATAATGCATATGGTACATGAAGTGAGGGCATGAAACGTGTACAAATTATCAAGATCTTTGCAAAACATGTGGTAAGATTTTACGAAAAAGTGAAGTATTGAAATTATACTTCAATTTGTTTAATCGAGTTTTATTCACTCATTTTCCATTATATAATTGCATCTTTACAAATTGCTATATATTTTTCATGATTAACTATATGCAATGCGTTATTTTTTTTGCTAATTAACTTCACTTTTACTTTCTTGTATTGAATGACCATTTCTCCTTGGCTTTGAGGAGTGATGACCATCTGCCATTTTAATTTCAATTTTGTTTAACACTTTTTTTTAAATATTTAATAAATTTTTGCTTAAATATTATGAGTATATGTATACGAATTTGAAATATGCACACATATTTCTTATATTTGCATTCTAAGAATTTTTATTTCAATCTGTAAAATCTATGGCGATCTATCCTAGAGTTTACCTATTTCATTGTTTGCGTCTCAATAAGATATGTGTGTTAATTAAGTTCAAATTATCTTTTAAAGAATGAATATTCTTGCCTCAATTTTCTCCATACATAACCACAAAGGTTTTAGAAACATGACTAAACAACTTTTCTTTTTCAGATAATTAATTTTTCAATATCTGCTATTAGTGATCTTAAAACGAACATTATATTTTAAATTGTCAAAAGAGAGAGGCATATAACTATAAAAATTTCAAGACACATTATTAAAAAATTAAAGTGTACATATTGCATTACTCTTTTTCGGTTTATTTTCCAAAAAATAAGCTATAAAATTAAACAAATTTAAATTAAATGAACAAATGCTAATTTAAAAATCCATAATTGTATATTTAATATATATATATTTTTTTATTTATGTGCTTTTTTTCTATTTAAAACATAAATTAGAAATCCCATTATATGAATGGCAAAGAAAATTGTTTGAACTAAATTATTTGATATTATTTGATCATTGAAAAGTTAACCGCTTGGGGACGAGTGACCGGTATTCGTGCCGCGTCAAGTGCTCAGAATCAGTGATTATCCTCACCAGTAAATTTTTATTGTACATTTTGCCTTATTTAATCCGAGCATTTTCCCGATTCAATTAGCCAAAAATTTCTGTTTTTAAAAATCGGTGATAAAAGATTATAAATTCTCCAAATGACGCTTGTCCCAAAGAAGTTAAAGGAACACCTTAAACGCCCTTTTTTTAACTCAAATTTTACTAAATCTTTAAATGTACGCTTGCCTCTTGTTAAATGCCAAAGATACATGTTATTAAAGAAAACAAAGTTTGATTTCCGTAGGCATTCAAGATTTTTTTTATTTTATAATTTTTAAAAGGAATAATGAAAAAAAATGAATCTGATAGTATACAAATTGGAATAACGGTTTCTCACATTTAATTTATTCAATATTTCTTTTAATTAAATGATCATGTAAAGAAACATTCCATTTATAGAGCACAAATTTCTGATTGTAACACCATAAATTCCAGACCTTACACTTAGTATGAATCTTAACTTTCCCGAACAATCTAAAATTAGTTCGTGAGATGTTTAATTCTTAATATGAAGTCTTAAAAAAATACTATCTGACAAAACATATTTCTGGCTTTTCCCATCAAGACCTTCAATCCTTGTAAAATTTGAATATTGAACAGTACTTAAAATCATGGAAATTACACGACCTTTTTTCAGACGATCGCAATAAAAATCTTAAACGGTAGAGTAATGTTTTCTGTATGTCTGTGGAATGCCTACCAATTTTTTTTATAGACTTGAGCCAGAGAGAAAGAAGAAAGTAAGAAACAGTAGTAATGAAATGGTAGTAAACTATTCAATAGTCATTGAAGCTATAAATTAATCATAGACCCCTGCATAGGAAGGATGCGGAAAAGAGCCCTAAACAACAATCTGTGTGTTTGAAGAAACCCACTATACGGTGGAATTCCTAAGGAAGTTAAAAATTAGTTCCAATCGAAAACTCGAAAAAAGCTATGTAGTGGATTTTTTTTTTTTTTTTTTTTTTTTTTTTTTTTTTTTTTTTTTTTTTTTTTAATGGTACCATTTAATCTACACAAATCAGATAACAAAGATTGAAACAAAAATTTAGGCCTTTTCTCTTCGTATGAGAAAACGAAGCAAAAATATATTTAACTGCATTATAACTGTCTCAAAGAAAATATGTTACTTAAAACTGTTAACTACCTTATTTCTGTAAGTGTAGCTCAAAACACATATATGCTGAAGCCACATAAATTTTGAATAAGCCCATGTCACTCGAAACATATTTATATTAAGATATTTATTGTATATAAGTCATAATTAAAAAAGAACTCTCATACTTTTCACTGGTATTTTATATAGTAAAATTCTCACATGAAATTACAAGATTGAGGTGTTAACGTATCGGTTCTTATTAAGTATAACTAGGCAAATCATCTGCATAATATGTAACTTCTTTTCGAAGATAAAAGTAATAATATTCAAAATTAACATTTAAAGTAATTAAAAATTTTAAAACATGTGAAAGAACAAATTATTTTTATACACCTTGACAATATTACCGAAAAAATCTAAGTAGCATAATATTTTTTTTTATATTTTATATTTTAATGGCAATAATAGTAATATTTCCGTTAATAATTATCATAATTTCTTAATACGATGATGAAATTATTATTATCCAAAAACAGCAGTACGCCACAAAACTTTTCGCAAATAAAGCCACGTAAGTTAATCACATTAAAAAAAAATAAATAAATAAATAAATAAATAAATAAAATAAAAAAATAAAAAAAACAAGACTTTCAGACATTATAACATCTAATACATTATAACAAACAAACAATCTAGTAAACAAGTTAAAATTAAATTTAAAAAATCAAAAAAAACCGACTGCGTAAAAAGCGAACTAATTAATTATTTCTCATCAATGTGAAACTATTTTTTATATTGCTTACCTATGTTTTTTAGTTACTTGTATTGACGACTTTTAAGTTATGTTTAATTGTTAGTTCCTATCTATAAACACTGTTGTGATGTGGCCTATAGATATCTATGATGGTTAGAGTTGTAGTAAAGCTAGACAACTTCCTACCTACACAAATTCCAGGTTGTATAGTATTTAAATGGAATTTCTGACTATTTAATAGCCAATGAAACATCGTCTCTATTTTGACAGACTTTTCCAATGACATGCCACTCAATGGGATACGTATATATATTTTTTTTTCGTCTCTACCTCCATTTTGTATTTTACGGCCGCCATTTTAAATTTATAAAAACAAAACCTACCATATAACCATCGGATGATTAAGACAAATCGATACAGACCTAATTCGTGAATATTCCATCCAGCCGTTGGGCTGTTTCAAGGGTATAAAGAAATACACATACCCAGATACGCATAACCCTTCCTGGCAGTCGGGTAAAAAAGAGATAGTCATTGGACTTTAGCAGATTTTTATTCAGTTTATGTAAAATAGTGTCATATTTATGTTGTAATTTATTACAAATCTTTAAAATTTGACTTTGTGCTCCCAATTTTGATATCATATTTAGATTTTTCGGTATATTTTATCTAAGTTTATTAAATAGAAAGTTGTTAAATGAAGAGAGTGAAGCTACGTTCATTTGTTTTAGAATTTTGTTTGACAAGGAGTTGTATATTTTTAATAGTTTGAAAAAAATTTAAACACCAGAAATTTTAAACACAACTGAAACATAGCTGAAACGTTCTAAGCTGAAATTTTGTATTTCATTATACATTGCTTCTAGAAATCGATATCCGATAAAACATATTTAGGTTACAATATATATATATATATTTTTCGAATATTAATTTAAAAAATTCATTAAATTTCAAAACAAATTTTAGTTCTAATGTATAAAATATTTAACAGTCTAGAAACGGCAAATGTGCGAGCCTGAAATGGCAGTTCATTTCGTCAAACGATTTTTAAATTATACCACAAAAAATACACATTACAGCTTACTTCGCAACAAATACAAACAATTTAACTCACGTAATATGAGAAAGTGATGAAAAACGCGGGGATCGTCAAAATACATGGATAAAATTCGATGGGAATCATGGATCGAATAATTTCAACATAAAAGCCACTTCGTTCAAGTATGCAGCAATTTAAGCTTTTTTTTATGAAATTGAAAGTAGGCAACTCCTAATCGCTTGCAAATTTCGTATTTTTCTGACAGTAGTATGATTTAAATGTATTTTTCCCTCTGTTACATTTTAGCCGAAAGTATTTGACAGTAATGGAGCAGTTAACAATAAGCGTCAGGACCCTATGACGTAAATTTAATGACATTATATGGTTAAATATTATTTTATTTTTTGTGCATTTCCCATACATCGAGTAATGGAGCGACATCAATATGCTTATTTTTTTTTTTTTTTTTTTTTTTTTTTTTTACGTCTTCATTATTAGTAGATTTTGCCTTTAGTCTCCTTGGTTGCGGATTTATGATTCTTATGAAGCAATTTCCATAATCATTGTGTTTCAAGCAAAAATAAAACTGCACACTTGTGCTTGCCTCGAAATTATGTCAACATCGTGAAATAGCATCACTCTAAAGATTCTAAATATATTCATAGATACTTACAGGGAGTAGAATTGTTTTAAAGAAATCTATACAGTTATAAATAAAGACCGTATAATTTAAATGAAGATTTACTTGATAACACTAGTCAGCAAGATATCAGATGATTAAAAACCAACGACTGTCCTTAATGCATTTTTTATGCTGATTACAAAACGATTCTTACTTTTCTTCTTTCACGTATAGTTTGTTTGCAGTTGACCCGAATCATTTCAAAGATTCATCGCTGAGAACAAGCATTATATATTATTAAAAAGCAGTAAACCAACGTTTAAAATGCACAAATAATGCGTGAAAAGCAGCAAACGGCTGTTTCGAATCTACAGCGAGATTCTTCTTCAGTGCAAGATAGGGTAAAAAGAACAGAGTGCTAGAAAAAGCAAGGCTGAGCTTTTTTTGATCAGCCTTGCTTTTTCTAGAACGCTGTTCTTTTTAAATTTTCGTTCATCTGACGAAACCCTATTCGTCTCTCCCCTCTGTCTGTCTGTCCGTCTGTCTGTCTGTCACAGAGCCCGTTCTCAGAAACTATATATATTGGAGACTTGAAATTTTGCATACTTATAGCTGGACACCTGAGATCAAACGACAAATCATAAAATTTTGAAAAAGTCGTAATTAACGGATGCTATTAATTAAAAACTCCCAATTTTACGTCTCATTAACGAAGAAACGGTATAAAATGAATTCAGATACGAACGGACTCTTGAAATATTTTCATTTTTCCTCCGGGTTGCCACAAATCTGCGCTTCGAAATTGCAGGTTTGCCAGAGCGCGCTTTAAGCAAAAAAGTGTACTGGACATTTTTAAATCGACTTGTATCTCAGAAAGTTTTGGGGCGAGAAATTTTTAACTTACACAGACATACTCAGAAAAAAATCTACTTTCATTTGGTATATAGATCGTTTCTCTACGATGCATATAAGTTAAAAAATCCTCTAAAAATCAATCGATAAAAATTTAATTTTCTTCCATTACCAAAGCAGGTGTCCATAGATTTGATTTCCGAGGGCTGCCGTAATGTTTTTTCTCCAGACAAACGGCGCTGGGTCACGAGGTTCTCATAGTAGTATATTTTAATACGAAATTTAAACTTTTGAAATATTAAATTTTTAGATTAAATTTTCAGACAACTTGGCGTGAAATTCTTCGCTGATTTCATTGACGCCCATTTCTAACTCCTATGTTAATTACAAGCTGAGATATTAATTATTATTTAATTAATTGGTTTTATATCTATCAAATACGTATTGTATTAAAAATACCCTAATGAAGGCACGTGATTTCAAGAACCGCGATTTCATTTAAATTAGGAAATGAAGGCAATCTGTTTGAAACTCTAAGATAGTTAGTTCATAACACATAAGAAAAGTTTAAATAAAGATTGGCGCGTGAAATTTTCTAGTAAAGGGGGGAAGGGGCGCTAATTTCACTAACTGATTTATTTCTATTATATAGTTATTTTAAAAGGCAGTCACGTGATGTTTCATTGCAGTATTCTTCTGAACGGTGTCCGATTTTTAAATATACAGAAATATTTGTTACTTATGCCAGATAAAAATTTCAGAAGTATTGATACCACAATTTTCGAATAGTATTTTCAACAAAAAATATTAAATTATTGGTTAATACCGCCCCTAACCCCGACCCATGCATCTACCGATAGGTTGTGTAAAGGAGTTTCGTTCAGATACACTTTTGTTAAGAATAGAGTGCGCTCCCTGGTGGTGGAATGCGGATCTAAATGACCGCGATTTCATTTTAATTAGGAATTCCAACAAAGCGATCTGATTGAAACTTTAAGATAATTTATAACAAATACTAAACGATTATAAGAAAGAATGGCGCGTCACATTCCGGTTGTGGGGGGGGGGGGGGGTAATGTTAAGGGGCGCGAACAAAGTTACGCAGCATAACAGGGCTTTTTTTACTGTTTTGCGTGCGGTTTTTTGATGGCGGGATGAGATAACTATATTACTAATTCAATATCAAAAATTTTATAAGTGTTCATACCACTATTTTCGAATAGTAATTTAAGAAAATATCTTAAATTCTTGGATAAGACCGCCACATCTTCGACTAGCATATCTCCTGATAGGTTGTTTAACGGAGTTACGTTCAGATACACTTTTGTTAAGAATAGAGTGCGATCCCTCGTGATGAAATGTGAAATTAACAGGCCGCGATTTCATTTAAAGTAGGAAATATAACAAGGCGATATGTTTGAAACTTTAAGATAACTTATAGCACATAAAAAAAAGTTTATAAATATGGCGCGAGAAATTTCTGGCAGGTGAGTGTAGAAGGAGGGGCGAAATATTTCTATTTTTTTACCTTTGAGTTTCATACCGTTTCAGGTACGGTTTTTTGACGGAGTCCTCGGATACATGCTAATTATTAAATATAAATATGTCAAAAGTTAAGTTACCACTATTTCCGAATAGTAATTTCATCAAATATCTTAAATTCTTAATGAAGACCACCACCCCCTTGAGTAACATATCTACTCTTAGGTTGTGTAAAGGAGTTTTGTTCACATACGCTTTTGTTAAGAATTGAGTACGCTCCCTGTTGGTGTAATGGGGAACTAATAGACCGCGATTTCATTTAAAATAGGAAATCTAACAATGCGATCTGTTTTAAACTTTAAGATACTTCATAACACATGATAAAAATTATAAAGAAGAATGGCGCGTCGCATTTCGAAGGAGGGGGGTTGAAGGAGTTGCGCGAACAAAATTAGGAAATATAACTGGACGATCTGTTTGAAACTTTAATACAGCGTATAAAACATAACAAAATTTTTAAAAACAAGGCCGCGTCAAAAATCATGATGACCATCTGCCCACTCCCCCACCCCCCAAATGGGGCACTTTTCTAAATTTGGCAGATACCCGTCATGTGATATATCGTAGCATTTCGGGGTGGGGGGGGGAGGGTTACGAACAAAATTAGGAAATATAACAAGACGAATATGTTTGAAACTTTAAGATAGTTTAGGATGGGTTTGCCAAAATTTAGAAGGCATTCCATGGCGCTAAATGTATTGAACGTTTTGAAAGAAAATGTTTTGAAAGGAATATTAAACTAAACCCTCTGTGCGATCTATGATCACATTTACCCACTTGTTTCCCTATCTTGCACTGAAGAAGAATCTCGCTGTAGATTCGAAACAGCTGTTTGCTGCTTGTTACGCATTATTTGTGCATTTTAAACGTTGGTTTACTGCTTTTTAATATTCCTGCACAAAGGCTTTAATTGCTATTTTAACATTATATATTAGTCATACATAAAGCAAATGTACTTCTAGATACTTGTCAACTTATCTAACGACTTTTAGAATACACTCTGAGAAAAAATTGTAAATTTATTGGCGTTTGCTGTTCAATTTTCACGGACAACAGCCTAATTTGATGAAAAATGTTTTCAACTACTAAAAAAATACGGTACGACCCGATACATTTTCCTCCGTTAGCATTTGACCCTTCATTTTCGAAAAATAGTGCCACTTAACTGCGACCATAATATATTTTTAACCCACGAAAAAAGCGATATTGCGATGATTATCTAACGTGCAACGAATGAAAATTAAAATGAAAATTAAACTGCTAAGGAATTAATAAAATAATAATTTAATTGAAATTAATTATTTACATTTAATGTGTCTACAAACTTTTTTAAAGATTAAATGCACAAAATTGATGGGGAGATGGAAGAACAAATAAAAAAAAATATTAAACCATGCATTTTATTCTTATTTATATATTTATTAAGTATATAGCATGCATTTTATTATAAAATAATATGATATTGTCCTGAGTAGGCTAATATTTAAATAAATGTTAATCTTTAACATTATTAAATATTAATGAATATGAATAATTTTAATACGAGTTGGTAAATATAAAAATTTAACTTCAACATTATACATATAAAAGTATCGAATCAACATCCATTATAAAATGTGTATTAGTATCGTAGTTATAATCAAAACCCTTTTTAACCATTGCGTATTATCCAGACGACTGCACCCTTTATAATCTAACATCTACCCACCCATCCGTCCTATAAAATTGTTTTATTATTTTATATTCCTTTTTAATTTTTTATAATTATTTTCTTATTTTATATATATATATATATATATATATATATAATAACGAAATAAAAAAAAAAGCATTGTTCTTAGCATAGATTTAAGGGAGGCCAAACTTGGTCACCAAATTCGTTTAAAATTATAACCTTTTTTGAAATGCGAAAAAAAATATCTGTTATGATCGAAATTTGAGTTGCCATCATTAGAAAAATGTATATAAAATTAGAAAAAAATTAATATTTCGAAAACTAATTCGAATTTAAAAATTCTAATACCAGTTTTGAAATCTGCGGATCAGTATTGATTTTTGGTGTTAATTTCATCGCAAAGTATTCCATATTTTAGGAAAAATCGCCGTGAAACATAATCAGTTGTTTAATCAGTTGATTCATACTTCCGTTTCATACTTCCGTTTCATAAATTCGTTTCATTAGGATTTTATATATATAGGGTAGTTATATGATTTTTTTTTTTTTTTTGAAAACCATGATTTAATGCTTCATAAATTAGTTTTTTAATATTGTTGTTAATTAGATGAGAAGAACATAAACACTTTATTCTATATAAATGATTAAAGATTATTTTATGATATACAGAATTATGAAGACAAGATTTAAAATTAGTAAATGTATTAACTTTTAATTTAAATTCTTTACGTTGTCTTATAAGTCAGTTATTGTTTCGTTTTCTTTTATTGTAATTTTAAGAACTAAAAAAAAATAATTGTATTGTTAGATAGGAGGTTTTCCCTTAATTCTAATTTAGTAGGATAATGAGCTGGAAATTGAGAAATATTAGTTTGATCAGTGGCAATTAAAACTATGCCCTCAATATAGTGATATAAATATACATTACTATTAGTAAAACTATGTTCATAGTATTATAAGTCAGATAACTGGATTATATATATATTTACAAAATTTAAAAAACAATCGCCAAGGTAAAAATTATTCTACATACATTTCCCTTTTTATTAATATTCCATATATTATACCGGTATATTAAGTTTAAAAACTAGTCTATTAATCTTCATAACACCCTAATTCAACTAATAATATTTTTTTCAAATTGCGTAAATATAAAACTGTTTATATCCTTCATTAAAACACCTTTTGTTATTTGAACTCCTATTAAAATTCGCTGTTAAATCCTGGTATTTCAAATTCCCCTAGATTCTTTATTTAATTGCTAAAATATTATAACTCATAAATTATCCCGTCTAAAAAACCTATTTATTTAAAATCTTTCTTCTATTAAATATAGCCAGGTGTCTACTATAATACTCCAGTGCTTTTAAAAAACTTATTCTGCGACAGGGTATTTCGATGAGCACTTGTCGTGTAAGTTACATACTACGATTTCTGAGCACCAGTATTTTAGAACAAAAAAATATGACATTTTATGGAATATATCTCATTAATTGGAAACGACGAAGCAAACGTTTTGTAAATAATGGTCCCCAAAAAGCACAGAAGTTATCAGCAATGTGGCTTACACTACAAAAACTCATGCAACTACCCGGACAGTAAATTCATTTTTCTTTATCGTCTGGCGGGGAGAAAAGTTATTTTTAGATGCAATCTCGACAGCAGAAACTAATTTTTATTTACCCATTATGCGTCTGGATTGAAAAATATCGAAGGTTCTAGAACAATGTTTGGCGCCAGGAAACCCGTTAACTTCCAAATTAATCCGACCGAAAATACTAAAATCCCATCTAAAGAGCGATTATGATTGGAAAAGAAGAATAAGCTGATCCTATTGTAACTTCATGCCGATGAAGTATAAGACTGATTGCGGCAGCCAGATACACTATGACGCAAAAGTTTAGACAATGACGTCATTCAGCTTTAAAATGTAGAATTATGACGTCAGAATTACAAAAACCTGTAAATATATTCAAAAACTGATTTAAAATGCTATGTACAAAAGGCAGTCGTTTTATTTGCTATAATACTAATTTTTTTCATAAAAATTCAAATGTGCTTGTCGCAAAAGTTTAGACACTATTCTAAATTTCTTTGAATATTCGCTGGCATATGCAAATTTAGAATCGATGATGTCACAAATTTGGAGTACTTAAGTTCTGCAAACGATTGCGCTTCATAGTCGACATGCCGAGAGCTAAAGAAATTCAAGTGAATGAGGTTTCAAGGATTTGGCAGTTGAAAGGTGAAGGGAAGAGCGTTTCTGAAATTTCTGCTATTATTAATAGGTCAAAAAAATCTATTTATCGAGTTTTATCGAGTGGTTCCGAATATAAAGCAAAATGTCGGTCTGGGAGGCCACGTGTGACAAATGTACGAGAGGATCGCCTGATACAAAGACTAGCGAGTACTCAACAAATGAGCGTATGTGGAGTTCAAAGCTCATCGGGACTCTCTGTATCAAAGGATACGATTCGTAGACGAATTTTGGAAAAAGGAACAATCGTTTATAGCAAAATGCAGAAGAAACCAGCTCTGAAACCACATCATAAGTTACAAAGACTTATGTGGGCTCGAAAGCATATGTCATATGGAGAGAAATGGCAGTCAGTCATATTTAGCGATGAAAAAAAGTGGAATCTGGATGGTCCAGATGGTTGTTTATCGTTTTGGCATGACTTGCGGAAGGAACCTCGACGTTTTTTTAGTCGCAGACAAGGAGGGGGCTCGGTGATGGTTTGGGCAGCCTTTTGCTATAATGGACAAGTATCTCTGACCTTCACCAGTGGTCGTCAAACTTCACAGCATTATACACAGACATTAGAAGAAAACCTACTGCCATTTGCTGAGCTTCTAGGGGGTCCTCAGTGGGAATTTCAGCAAGACAATGCTTCAATTCACACTGCAAAACATTCAAAATCTTGGTTTAATTCCCATAATATAAGAGTTCTCGACTGGCCAGCATGTAGACCAGATCTTAACCCTATAGAAAACCTTTGGAGCATCATGTGTCGCAAAGTTTATAGCAACGCTAGACAATACTCTTCTGAAAAGGAACTTAAGACACATATTGAGAATGCATGGTACGATATCGATCCACAAACTATGCAAGATTTAGTTTCTTCCATGCAATCTCGTGTATATGACGTAATACATAAGCATGGATGCGCAACCAGGTTTTAAAAATTGTTTATTTCGATTTTATTTAATTTGTGTCTAAACTTTTGAGACAGCAGTTTATTTTTGTTACCATTTAATTTATTGCAATATGCACAATTCCACTTTTCTTTGTTATAAATACTGTTTATATGTACAGCACATTAATTTCAAGCAGTGATTTGAGAATTGAATAAATATTTTTCAAAGTATGTAAGAATTTCTTCATTGTCTAAACTTTTGCGTCATAGTGTATGTCGTAGAACAACGGACAGAACAGTGTGCAGAACAGGGCGCAGAGCAGCGTGCAGAACAGGACGCAGAGAAGCGTACAGAACAGGGCGCAGAGCAGCGTGCAGAGTGCGTAAAGAAGTCAGACATATATGGGTGTCGACGTATGTAAAAAGATGTAATGTAGAATACAAAGAGAATAAATGTGGGATGTCAAAGTTCAGATGGAAGTATTTGTAAGACTTCGAAAGTGAGCGTGAAATTCCTTTTTTCTTCACAAATTTCAATTACCACCTGGAAGTAAATCACATGTTTAAGATCGAGTGCTTAGCATCGAGTTTAGCATTTCCTGCAAAAAAACTGTTCTTGATCATGTTCCTTAAAATTTGAAATTAGCCCAGTGACTGCTTCTCCATTATTTATTTTCATCTATTTTCGTCTATAGTAACCAACCGGCCAACACGCCTGTGCCAATTAAAATGGAAACCCCGGAAAACATTATTTTCTCCAACCTCTACTGTCGTTACATCATATATATATATAAATATATATAAACAAGCATAAATGTTCATAAGGTTTCTATTCATAGCAGTTTAAATGATTTGTCAACAAATCTGAATTTAAGAAGCCCAAATTGCGACGAACTTTCTTTTTTTTATGTCATGGCCTCTAATTATTTATCTCCAAATCGACACGTGTAATGCACATTTAATGTATTTTTTTCTTCTCATCCATATCATAAACATTACAAATAAAATAACTTATAAAACTATTATAAAACTTTTCATGTCATTTATTTATAAGCGTGATATACGTAAAAGTTATTATTCAGTATGCCGCATTAAAAAGTTAAAAGAATTAAAGTTAAAACGAGAAAATACCTATAAGAAATATATTCCCTATTATTATTTATATTTAAGACCAAGAAACCATCTATTCATTAGGATATAGCGTAAGGCGACATTAATCCTTAAATTTGGATCTTTATTTCTTAACAAAACATTTTTAATTGCTACATCATTAAAAATCATTCTGCGTACTTAATCTTAAAGTCATTAAGTGTATTTCTATTCTACACAGATCACATAGGTGAATTTCCAATCTTAATTGCTTTGCCATTTTTAGTTTCTAACCTAATTTGTCTGGCTTTGTTATTATGATGTATAAAGAAAAGTGTTTATTTATTTATGTTTAAATGCATAAAAATTGACATTTTTTTTCGTGTAGTTGTAAGTTTCCCCTATTTATTTTTATTATATTATTTATATATTCTACCACAAAAGGTAAGGAAATGATATAGAAGATACAGAGGCGAAATTATTATTTATTTTAATTTGAGACTTAATTATGCTACTTTAAGTTATACGCGGTAAACTATTTTATGTTTTAAAACATTTTACCCAAATACGTTTAAATAAGAACACTAGTATTGGGAGATTCTCAAAAGGTGGGATCATTAAACGTTAACAATATGTAATTTTTAAAATTTTCAAATTTAAGGCTAATAGTATAGTATTTTGACTATAAATATAATATATTAATATTATTAATAGTATGTCGACAAAATTATACACAAACATTAAAAGACAGCAACTATTCTGGAAAATTAATTATTAAAGCTTTTAATTAGCGGTTGTGTACGTTACAAATTTTGGACATTTTTTCGCACGTACGTTACAGATTTTAGACGTTGCGCTTAGTATTTAAAAATTTCTTAAGACTAAGAAAGTAGTAAATGTGTCCTATAATTGTATGTGTATACATACATATATGTATAATTAACTTTTTGTTATCCAGTAATAATAATAATAAAATCAAATGATTTGTCGCGTACGTTACTTATGGACATAACAAAATACAGAAAAAATCTTTATAGAAAAGTCCTTCTATCTTCAAAAAGCAATAAATCCGCCTGCCATCTCTTAACGAAATTATAAAAAAAAATCATCCGTTTCCTTTATGCATTCGTTGTTTACCATTAGAACCACCTGGAAGCCAATTAAAACTATTTTTCTTGATGGTACATTGGAGCAGTTAACGTTATGAATGTCCAAAATTGGCCTCTTTAGCATAAAATAATAAAATTTTAAGATATTTATACAAAGCTTTTACAATAAATTATGTCATTTTTTGTCTCTGAATAGAATTACAAAGTCAGTGTAAAAAAAAATAAAGTCAATGATAATTAAAGTTATGTTTGCAAGGCTTAAAGTTATGACGTTTGTCTTGTGCCCACCTTTTGAGAATCGCCCTATTTCCATAATTCGTACGGACACCTTTATTTCTCCAGGGGAACTACCAGTATCTTTTTATAGAAAAGAAATCTAGGTTAAACGTGCAATATTTCGCCTTCTTTTAAGAAAAGATTTTCTATAGAAAAATACTGGTGCTGAAAATTTTCCTGGTTTTCAAAATTCAAAAAGTTTTACGAACCATGATTACAGTTATGTGTGATAAAAAATATATTTTAAAGGTCATTCTCAGAAATGGAATATATAACTTTAAGTTTTTCAAATATTAGAAATATGATAGATATGTTATTGTCGCTTTTAAACACGTATGAAAAAAGAAAAATAAAACTTAAAACTGTTGTGCTACATTTTAAAGAGTGATATCATTACAGACAATAACAAGTTTTTTAATGTTTATGGGGGGGAAAAAAAGTACATTAAACATTTTTAAATTTCCACTTTTTCGAAGTGCCAATCAGAGAAACGCACAAAATGTTGAAATATAAAGCATTGTACATAAATGATTTTGTAATTCTTGACATGCATCAGGCGATTATTTATACAAAAACGCAAAAGTTTAGTGCATTACATAGGAAATTATTAAGTTATATGGGTAAAACTAAAATATATTCTAAATGCATTAAATATTAGCTCACGGTATTTTTTAGGTATATTATGATATTTTTAGTATTTACATGACTGGAACATATGAAATGCCATGCTATTTTTACAAATACCCTAAGTATAATATGTAAAATGCATATATTCCATATATTTTATTTTATGTAAAATAATTTTATATAAAAAATATAAAAAAAACATATTGTATACAACGTTTTAGTTTATTTTGAATTTAATCGAAGGTTTTATTCCACAGGTATGTATAACTTAAGCAGTTGATCTGTGGAGTACTGAAAATTTTATTTAGATGAGATTTGAATGATAATGGCGATGTAAACAATAATTAGAATTTATTGAGTTACAAGATAAATTACTAAAACGAAACAACATTTTAAAAACAATCGTAATTAAAACAACATATGTGCAAAATGAAAAGATTAAATACATATAGTGTGAAATCCATGTTACTAACACACAGCAACTTAGACTTTAGCAAAAATCTAACTGTAACATGTATTTTACTGTAAAATTCAGCAACATAATGTAACCTAGTGGTTACTTAGACAATTTTACTTTGGTTTCAAGTTATTCACTACTACACTGTAAAAATAAATCTGTAAAGTTACTAAAATTTTTCTAGGAAACTAGGATTCCTTGAACTTTTTATGAAACGGCAACAACAAAAAATCATGTAACAGATAAACTTTTGCACCGTAAATAAAAAAAAAATATATTTAAGGTTACTAAGAAATTTTTACTAGCATGCCTATAACTATTTTATATAACTGCAACCCGATTTACAGGTAAAAGTTTATTAAGATTCCTGTAATTTTAGTAGATTCTTGTGTAAAGCTGTAGATTTCTGTAGCATTATGAAAACTAGTTTTGTAGATTTACATCTTTTTTTGTACAGCGTACTGAAAAGATTTTAGTAAGCATACAGATTACTGTAACTTTATATCTGTAGAATTACAGATTTTTTAAATTTTTTTTCCGTGTAGCACGACAAGAACATATTCAATGAGGAAGAATGTTTTGAGAACAATCCTAAACTTTTTCTTAAAGTAATACTTGTAGATATTAGTGATAGGTGTCTATAATACATTAGGACCATGATTCATATTTTATAATTATTTAATTAAGATTAATGAGGGTGCCATGTATTGGTTCCAGTAATTTCCTTCTAAGAGTATCCAAGAGAGGTGTTAATTATTGATAATATTAAAAAATATTTAATTCAGTTATCTGAACTGTTTAAATAAATAAATAATAAATTAAACTTATTTTGTAGTCAACCCCATTAAAATTTTAGTTGTACTACCAGGGTCTGACACCATTTGTCGGATACTGATTCAAATATATCTGTTATCTGATATCTACTTTGCTAATACTTTAAAACAAGAAAAAGTTGACACGGGCATCAGTTTTATGTCATATATAAAGTTTAAGTATTTAGATTTTCTAATAAATATTAAAATATATTTAAAGCAAAAAGATCCTTAAGGGGACGGTGGAGCTTAAAATCCTTAAAAATAATTTTTTTTATTTTTGTAAATTTCAACTTAAATATTATTCAAGAGTACATTATATAGATTATGGCATGCATTTATCACAAAAAAATTTAAAAAAAAAAATTATTTTTGAGAAAAAAATGGAATTTTACGGTCTTAGAAATCTTCGAAATGCCCCATGCGTCTTCAATATCAATAAAAATCTCCAATATTTTTTATAAAAGTTTAGTTTATATATATAAATAAAATCAAGCATTGAATTTAAAGGTTTAAAAAAAAAAAATTCAAAATTTCAAAAATTTTTCGAAAACATTTCAAAATTATTCAAAAAAAAAATTTAACCTTTAAATTCAAATATATAAAATTCGATGCTCTGTTTTATTTCTATATATAAATAAAAATTTGATAAAAAAAATATTGGGGATTTTCATTGATATGGAACGCGCAGGGGGCACTTCGAAGATTTCTAAGACGACGCGTAAAATTCCATTTTTTTTGTCAAAAATATTTTTTTTTATCTTTTTTTGTGATAAATGCATGCCATAATGTATATAATGTACCCTTGAATAATATTTAAGATGAAATTTACAAAAGAAAAACTTTGAAATTTTAAAAAAATTTTGTAAAAATTTCAATTTTTTTCAAGTTTTTTTTAACCTTTAAATTCAAATATGTAAAATTCGATGCTCTATTTTATTTCTATATATAAACCAAACTTTTATAAAAAATATTGGGGATTTTCATTGATATGGAAGACGCATGGGGCATTTCGAAGATTTCTAACACGACGCGTAAAATTCCATTTTTCTCTCAAAAATAATTTTTTTTTTAATTTTTTTGTGATAAATGCATGTTATAATGTATATAATGTGCCCTTGAATAATATTTAAGTTGAAATTTACAAAAATAAAAACAAAAATATTTTTAAGGATGTTAAACTCCACCGTCCCCTTAATATATAAATAACTTATATTTTTAAACCTTTGCAGTTAAAGTGTCAGACACTGGTTCACTTTGTGTCAGTTATTGTTTTTTCAAAATGAGGTTTTTGTCAGTTTCTGGAGTTTTTGACTATATTCATGAAAATAGATATTTTTTACAAATACAATGTATGCTTTTTCAAAATGTTGTCAACAGTAAATTTTGAAGGTATCTATAATATTTCCAAAAGGAAACAAATAAGTAGAAAATGGATTTACAGTATTTTATGGAAGAATCGCCGTACCCGTAGTAAGCGCTGCATCGTTCAAAATTGGACTAAATAACCTTAAAAATATCGTAATCTCGGAGATTGTAAACTATCCCATTGTAAACTCCGCAACCATGGGAATGCTACTGTTGTCGATAGCGTCATATTGACCTAACTTTAATCAAAGATTTCTGAGCAATGTAGGGTGCGTTATTTTCAATATATTAAGGTATCTAAAATTTTATTTAAAATATTTATATCATTTTTTTTAAATATTGTTATGTAATTTTTAAATTAAGGAGACTTCAGTTGGTATATCAACCATCCAGAGCGCGAGACACGAATCCCTCTCGTTAGGCCCTCCACGTTTTTTTAAGTGGCCAACACAACTCGTCACGATTTGTATGAGTGGTTCGCATGTACTTTAGGCCTTCTTTAGTTTCTATTCGAAACCCTCAAAATTTGAGTAGTCAATATATGAGTGGAATAGTAAACTTTCTTCGTCCACGCTGCATGGTTTGATATCACATCGGAAATCTTACAGTTTTCATTTTCGGCAAAGCGAGAAAGTTGTTGAGCAAGGCCTTTGCAAACAGTCTTAAGGAATTTTTATTTTAATCAAATTTTACGCGTAGGAAAAATCGTAAAACCCACACTTAAAATAAAAAAAAAGGCAACTTTTAAACTCGCAAACGCCGCGGCGTTTCTTCCAATAAAATACGGTAAAAGTTTAGAACAGTGTTTTGAACAAGAATGTATCATTAAGGTTTCAATTACTGGAGGTTTCACTTTACATAATTTTTATGCGCAATTGATTTTTCTAGCACTGTGATTAGGTGGTAAACATAAAATACCGCCAGTTTAAGTTTGACAGAATACGATATATATATTTTTAAATATACGTAAAAAAAAAAAAAAAAAAAATGCGTTTTGCATAATGTTTCAACTTTCTGAAAATTACGTTTCATTCTTGATCATATCCCAATCATATTAGAAATACAAACTGAAATATATACTAAAAACATAATTGCTTTTACATTTTTTTTTTCATTTTCATGAATTTTAAAATTAAAGTTTCAATTTCTATGAAAATTACCTTCTGTTTTAAATTATGATTCTACAAGTCACATTTTAGTTCAAGGTAAATACAAAAAAAAAATGTATTTTGCTATTATTTAATTACGATTTCGTCTTCGCAAATTATGTTAGAATATATATTTTTTCTACTATCCTTAAGAAAATATTATTGCGTAAATAATAGTTTTCGATATCAACAATAGCAAAAAATCTTATTATTGCATAATTTTCCCATATGAAAATATTTAGGACTTTCTTTTGAAAAATCAGGTCAACCTGATTTGAAACTCAATTCGAAACCGATCCGAACGCGAAACAATGTCAATCCAACCCGCAACAAGCATAATTAGCTGTAACTCGACCCATACGCAGACAGGGGTCGGGTAAAAAAGGGTTACTCGAACCGATGCAAGACTTAACCCGTCACAGCACGATTTTTTCTATTTGTATGAAAAAACAAAAACCTTGAAATCTATATATCGGTCTAATAATGGGAAAATAGTAAAAAAAATATAAATTTCAAATTTTCAGTTAAAATTTGATTTTTTATGGCATGTACCCTATGTACACAATTAGTGTTTTAAAATATTGTATTGCTATATTTTACAACTTAATTAGCTTAAATTAATTAATTTTATCTGCTTAACACCCTGCAGCTTTTTTATATAAATATAGTATTCAGTAAAAGTAAGGAAAGTAAATTTTACGAAAAACAAATTCTAATTTTTTGTCAAATGCAGCCTACTGACATGGACAAAATAAGTGTTATTCCATTCTTTCGAATGTTCTTGATCAGTGATTGAGATTATCATGGATTAAATTCATGGCACATAATAAGAATTACAGTTTTTTTAGGTATGTGCCAGTTGTGGCACGTGGTACACTAAAGGGTTATATATAATAGGAAGATTGCATTCTTGTTTTTAAATAACAAACTTAAAATATGATATTATATGTCATTTAGTCGATTGTTCATGCCGCGTTAAAAACTAAACTCGCATATATTTTTTTTTATAACAAAGTACAGTCGGCTCTCGTTAATTCGAAATCGGATAAATCGAATCTTCGCTTAATTCGAACTAAACATGAAGTCCCGAAATTTTCAATGGCAGAATAACGTTAAAACTTTTCCTTTATTCGAACTCATTTTCTCTTGACTTCGTTTAATTCGAACTAATGAGAATTCCATTTTTTCAATTTTCCTTACTTTCTCACGGTCTTCAGATCCTTGAAATAACTTTCTTTCTTTCATTTTTGTCAGAATTGTTCTGAACTAGTATAATAATTCCATGCATTTGAAATCCGCTTTCTTAGTGCGCCCTGTCTGTCCATCAATGACACATCCGCCCCTTCTTCCGTTGTGCTTTTCCTAATGCCTTCTGTAGCATTTGACCCAGTTACATTCCAAGAAATTCACTGAGAGGACATCTGTTAAAGATAGGGGAAACATGTTTTATCACTACATTCTACTTTCCCTCTGGGGATCGAATTTTTCAGTCAATGGTTTTACTTACTGCTAAATTGTTTTTTGAGAAAGTAAAAGGTCTTGTTTCTTTAAAATATGGCTCCACGTGGAAGTTATAAATCGTTAACTCTAGAAGCCAAAGTGGAAATTATTAAAAAGGTAGGATGTGGCCAATCTAAGACAGAAATTGCTGCAGAATATGGGATAAAATAGAATACGCTGTCTACTTACTTGAAAAATAAAGAATTCATCCTGAAATCATGGGAAAAGGAAAGATTTGCTAAAGGACGAAAACGTATGAGAACAGCACCCCATGAGGATTTAGAGGAAGCTTTACTGTTATGGACAAAAGATGCATTGGCAAGAAATGTACCTTTGAGTGGGCCTATATTGGCAGCTAAAGCGAAAGAACTTGCACTATTCATGGGTATTAAAAATTTCAATTGCAGCGAAGGATGGCTGACACGTTTTAAGCAGCAAAATAACATCGTACACAAAACTGTGTGTTGTGAAAGTGGTGCTGTAGACCTCGCTGCTTGCAATGAATTCTGCGAAAAGCTACCCGAACTTATTTCTACTTATGCAATGAAAGACGTGTTTAATGCCGATGAAACAGTGTTGTTTTATAAACTTCTTCCTAATAAGACTTTAACATTTAAAGGTGAAACGTGCACAAGTGATAAACTTAGAAAAGACAGGATAACTGTGATGGTAGGTGGCAATATGGATGGAAATGAGAAGTTAAAATTGTTAGTTATTGGTAAATTAACTAATCCACATTGCTTCAAAGGAGTTAAAACACTGCCTGTTGATCATGTGGCAAATGCCAAAGCCTGGATGACGCGTGAGATCTGCATCATTTGGTTAAAAGAACTGGATAAAATTTTTTCTCGTGAAAGCAGAAAAATTCTATTGCTGCTAGATAATGTGCAGAGTGATTGTAAGCTACCAACACTGAGCTCTATAAAGATTGAATATATACCCCCTAATACTACAGCACAACTGCAACCGATGGACCAAGGAATAATTCAAAATTTAAAAACTCATTATCGTAAAAGGATTCTAGAACAAATTTTATTTTCGATTGACCTTAAAGAAAGCTACGACATAACATTACTCACGGCCATCAACGATTTATATGCGGCGTGGGACGCCGTACAACCTGAAACAATAGAAAAATGCTTTCGACATGCCGGATCTATCCATCCATCTAAAAAGAATGGTTATAATGCAAATGACGAAAACGACAGACCTTTTGAAGAAATAGAATTTCTAAACTTTTCTGAAAAGTTCCAATGCGATATTACGTTCGCAGAGTATGTAGCAGCCGACAATAGTTTAGAAGTATCTGGACCCCTAACTGTGGAAGAAATTGTTGAAACAATTCACGAAAAATGCAATGAGGAGATGGAATCGGATTCTGGTGATTCTGCTACTATGTCCCAAGTGCTTTCCTTACCCACAGAAAAGTCAATTGCACAATCAATTGAGTGTTTGCGTACATTTATCCTGATGCAGCCGTCATCAGACAAAGAACTTAACTGTTTGTTACAAATAGAAAAACTGGCTAAAAAGTCAAAAATGAATAGGACTAAGCAAACAACAATTAATAATTTTTTTCATAGAGATGATAAATAAGTGTAAATAATTTCTTAAATGTTCATCTAATTTCAGGTAAGAAAATTATCGTACAATTAAAATGTAATTTTAAATGCCGTTGTTCTATAGTGTATTATTAATTTTTATATATTATTTATATATATTATTTTAATGTTATTAATTATTTTATGTATTTATATATTTTAATTTATTAAGTCATTCTAACGATAACATCCGAAATAAAAAAAAATACTATAACATTAATTCCTTTGTAATAGTACCCCTTTGAACATGTTTTCTCTCATACTTTCCATAATTCGAACATTTTTTGTGTTCCGACGAGTTCGTATTAACGAGAGCCGACTGTATTTTTATACTACAATATTGTTAAATGTATAATGTTTCAATGCAAGAATTATTTGCATACTTATATCAAATAAATTACCTAAAACGTATGCAATGTATTTTTCCAACTCTTATTTCGTTAAAACATTAAAAAACCTATACATATTAACACAGACTGTATATTAAATTCAATTGCAATGAATTAGTTAATACGTTATAAATGTGTTAAAGGTAATCTGTAAAACGTGTATGTTCTTGAAATATTTTATGTGTTTTTTGAAGGTAATTATATAAATCTTTGATCAATTTCGTATCTTTATAAATATTTTAGTCGTTCAAAAGGTTTTATTTCACATTTAAAAATGTTGAGTGTTTTATTTACACGCAATATTGGGATAAATTCATATGTCTAATTTGGATGACTATCATTCCAAACTATTTGGTGCTATATCCTTGACTAATTAATAATTAATGCATTTCAATGCAAGAATTAAAATATTTACTTAACGTAGATAAATACACATTGCCAAAATAAATCTAACGAATTCGTGATATCTTCATGCATATTTTATATCTGACAAAACTTTTTGAAATTGCACAAAGAATTTTTAAATATAGTATACATACAGTATTAAACATTCCTTATTTATGTATTTGAATGCACAATTAGCAAATATAGCTATAAACAAACTGATACCTTAATTTGTTTAATGAAAATTGAGGAAGATATTTTAAAATTTAAAGCTTGTTATTACTTTTCTTTTTAAATAGTTAATTTTCAGCAAAAACAAACAAACAAACAAAAAAAAATGTCGCGTAACTTTTGTTGTTTAAGAGGAAAAGAGTCTTTCAAACTCATTTTTTTTTTTGTTTTTTTTTTACTAATTTTTTCTTTCGCTTTAAATAATATTAAAGGACACGCTACATGCATATAGTTATTACACAAAAAATGATAAAAATAAGAAATTTCCCTGAATAATTCGTGCGTTGTGAAGAACTTTTCAAAATGCCCCTTGCGCACGCCATATCGGTTAAAATCTGTAATATAAAGTTCGGTTTATATATACAAATAAAACTGTGCTTCAAATTTTCTATATTTGAATTTATATTCAAGTAATAGGTAAGAAAAAGGTACATTTTCTAAATTTTATGAAATTTTCAGCATTTTTCCATCCTCTTTCTGCAAATAACATTTAACTTTTCCAATTACTTGCAATTTAATTCCATTTACTAATTTGTCTTACTTGTTCTGAAGAGACGATGTCATGCACATGTATTCAGCGTGCAACCAGTTTCGTTTAATTTCATTTCCTAACAATAAGTAACTATGTCCATAATACAGATTTAGAACATCTGAAATCGCCAAATTTGTGTTTATTCGCGACAATTCTTTTAGAAACATTTATTTTGTACACTGTCTTTATGTTTACCTTACCAAATTTTGTAAAATTCCAATTCATTGATCAAAGCAAATAGCAATACAATTAGCATAATTTCAATGAATTCGTCATGTTGATTTGTTTTCACAATTGCGTAGTACAAAGAAATTTAGTTACATTTATTTTAGTATATGAAAATGTCATTGGTAATATAAAGTTATTAAACTCTTTATCATTTTATCAGAAATAATTCGTCTTGTATGAGATCCTATAACGACTTTCTATATTACTCAAAACACACATACTGCCATATTATGTTATATATATGACTCGGAACACACATACGTCAAATCATGTTGTTTGAGATCGATTCCGCTATTTTGGTAAACTACCATGTTGTTTAAAACATACTTTGTATGTTACCTGTGTATGATTCATTAATAAAATAAGATATATACACACACACATTTAGACCTCATCCAGTTTCCTAAGTCATGACCTAAATTCATTGCGTGTTTCTATGTTTAGAATTCACTACGATAGAAAATCTTAATCAAAACTTTACTTAAATCTGTAAGATATATAGCAACTTATAACATTTAAATTTAGTTTATTTAAATATTCATGATACATTCATTTCCGGGACATGTCACGTTCGCGTCGTTAAAATATTTTAAGAGCCCTGAAAGTAACATTGAAAGGACTTTAATATATTTCATACATGTTTAATTTTTGTTAATTAATAGTTTATACTATTCAATACATGCTAAAATGAGTAACCCTTAATTTATAAGCAACATTTATGCTAGTTGTAATGTCTAGATGTAATACTTGAAATGCCGATTTAATTTTAATATTTTTAATATTTTTAATAAGGCATCTTGTATGACGTTTTAAGAGAACTGTAAATGTTTGATTACATTAATTTTTAAATTATCATCGTTCAAAAAGATTGGGGCTTCAATATGTAGTACGAAGAAGTATTAAAATATTATATTATCTAAATTCTGAAATTCTTCGTTAGTTATAATTGATTGCCAAATTATTAAAATATGTTTTTGTAAAATACATTTGCATACATAACGAAAAAAAGTGCAAATTAATTGTATATAGCTTCTTGGACATGATGTTTTCTTAATATGCCATCTTGCCGTGTTATTGTTTATTTCTATTTCGAAACGTAAAGACAATTTCAAATATATATTTATGAAGAACTATATTCAATTATGTTTTACTAATAATTTTACAAGCTTCGATTAATCATATTTTTGTTCAATGAAAACATAACCATTAAATTGAAGAATGTATTTTATTCTATAAAATTATTTAGCATTAAATATATTTAGGTACATTTGAGATTTTTTAAAAATAATTTTAATGTGTGTACTGTACAAATTTAAAATAAGTAATTTTTTTCAATAGAATGGAAGTTGAATATTAAATAAAGCTGAATGCTGAAAGCTGAAATATTGAATTTAATATACACGACAAATCCCTGAAAGAAATTTGCTGTCGTGCAATTTTTACAGCTATTAAAAAAATAAACAGATTTGTTTTATCGCCGATGTGACAACATATAATTTCAATGATGCCATAAAAATTATTTATTGCAACGGTTTATGAATGAAAGCAAAAGCGCAATGTAATTTGTAACGGAATTTAAATTATATTTCTTATCTGTTATTTAATGAGCTAACGCGTATGAAAATTATATGATGCAATAAAAATCTTATGGTAAGTGAAGCCAAAATAAATTCTCTAAGTAGTTTATTGCTTCACAAAAAATAATCATAAATAAGATAAAATAGCTTGTTTTACGTTTTCTTCACGAAATTTCGCTGACAAAATATATAAAAAATGGACATTTAAAAAAAGTGGAACATATATTCACATTTTCACTTACAGGTTATTTAAGTTTTATGAATCCTGAAATGTCAGCGAAAATGCCTTTGACCATCTTATCTACGGTAAAATATGTGACAACATGGAAGTAATGCAATAGCTAAACTTTTTCAACGTACTATTTTCAAAAAGTACATTCTTTTATCAGTTTATTTCATTACAAATTTCATGGCAGAAAAATATATTTATAATTACAAAAACAAAACTTAAGCAGTGATAATGTAATTTTATTTTAGAAAAGGCATTAATGTGTATAATATGTTCCATTAACTCAATATTAATGTTAACCGTTTGACAGAAATCAAGTTTACGTTCAAATTTACTCATACTTTAATATTAGTGATACTAGATTTAAAAGTACAAATAAGATATAATAATAATTTAACCAATTTTATATTAGAAACGTATCAATAAAAATGTATCATTTTCTTCAAAAAAAAATTTGATATTTTTATTAATAATTTGTGCTTTATACATTGGCTGATTTTTCTGTAAATATAATGAAGAAAATTATATTTAATTTCTTTTATGTTATTTTCAAAATATTTAGTATTTTAGAATACAGTTAAATTTACTAGATTGAATACATGTAAAACTGTATCTCTAGTTTAATACAAAAAAATAAATATGAGTACGTAATAGCACTAGAGAAACGCAGATTTGTATACATATTTAAAAAAAAATCTAAATTCGTAGTTTAAAACTTACGAAAAATTCCAGTTAATTTTTCGAAGATACTCATAATCAAACACTTAAAACTTTCAATGATTTGCTTTCGAAATTTAAGCTAATCTTTTTAAATTTCATAAAAAAGTTTATAAAATAATATTCCTATACAGTTTATAATAAAATAATCTTTAAAAAAAAAATATCAACCGACTTAAGAAAAAAAAAAAAGCGCTAAAAAGAACTAAATAATTCTTTAAACTTCTCTAATGATGAAACGTCATCCATTAACTGCACATCGGACATCATGTATCTGCATAAAAACTTTAAATTTAATATATAGAATTTAATAGCTACCAAACATAGATTTTCTAGAGAATATTTTTTACAAAAGATTAATTTACATATTTATGATTTAATTTACGAATATATACGTATAAAAAGTAATCAATTACTTTTTGAAGTTGGTGCCAACCTATCTTAAGTATAGTAAAATTGTGAATATATTGTAGCTATTACCATGAATAAAGTTATGATGGAAATTATTATAATTTTTTTTTAAATGTCCCTATTTCTTCAGCAAATTATTTGTTTAATCATTATCGATTGTGAATGTTTGGCACCAACTTCAAAATGTAATTGATTACTTTTTATACGTATATATTCGTAAATTAAATCATAAATATGTAAATTAATCTTTTGTAAAAAATATTCTCTAGAAAATCTATGTTTGGTAGCTATTAAATTCTATATATTAAATTTAAAGTTTTTATGCAGATACATGATGTCCGATGTGCAGTTAATGGATGACGTTTCATCATTAGATAAGTTTAAAGAATTATTTAGTTCTTTTTAGCGCTTTTTTTGAAGTCGGTTAATATTTTTTTTTTTTTTGAAAATATTATTTTATTTCCTACTTTTTAGTTATTCATACCGTAACGCATAATTATCCGGATTTCAACATCTGCTGAATAAGTAAATTATATGTCAAATAAATTATAATTTATAAAAATTATTTATTAAACAAATAGTTTTTAATAAATACTTTATAATTTCATTAGAAGTATTGATTTTATTAGCATTTAATAGTTATGATATTTTTTGAAACAAGTACATTGTATTCAAAACAGTCTACGTTCATTTATTCATTGATCACATACACCTGACGTATGTGCTTGACATAAGGGGCCCGCTTATAAGTCATCGTTAATATACAAGTACGAAATAGCACAAGGACTTTGAGATGTGACGGGGAAGGGGGTTCTAGAAAGCACAAGGAGATTTACATCACCAGATAACTGCATCTGGGAGCTCCACAAAGAGTGTGCAACGGAGCCAGCGGGAGTTGAACCCGCAGCCCAACTACGCTCTCAAGCGATTACTGGTGTGGCGCCTTAACCATTCAGCCACGGTTGGTTGGTTATATTTATGACGGCCAATTATCTGCACTAGGGATATAGGCCCAGGGGGGGGTGCCCTTCGTGGGGGTCTTTCTAAGGGAACCTAACCCGTATTAACGCCTGGAAATCCAAGGTTCGAAGAAAACCACGAAAACGTCGAATGATTAGGCCGACGGGCGCGATTGGGATCGAACCCAGCATCTCCCGTCTACCAGCATTGAGAGCAGAACCTCTGAGCCACTGGTGGGGCATTCAGCCACGGTCTACAT
The DNA here is from genome assembly GCA_963932465.1 of Maratus speciosus. NCBI lineage: Eukaryota > Metazoa > Arthropoda > Arachnida > Araneae > Salticidae > Maratus > Maratus speciosus. The sequence continues at coordinate 187,798,630 of OZ010800.1, forward strand.
TCAAGAATTATTTTTGTGGGACTCCGTTGTCAAGAAGCAAAATGTAGACTATTTAGCAATATTTGTATTGACTCTTCAAGTATATTGACAAGGACACAGATATATTTTTCGCTGTTAGCGAAATGAGATTGACCAATCAGAAGCCTGCCTTTTTGCGAACTTGTTATTTTTAAAAAGTGTGTCCTTTTAAATTTCAAAAATTCTTCTATCAAATAAAACAAAATTTTCTGTACTAAAATGCTCGCCTCCAAAAAGTTGTAGACTCTTCCGGTTTGAAAATGCGGTCCAGGGCCACCGTGGCTGAGTGGTCAAGGCACCACGCCGCTAATCGCTTGAGAGCGTAGGTGGCTGCCGGTTTGAATCTCGCTGGCTTCGTTGCACACTCTTTGTGGAGCTCCCAGATGTAATTCTGTGGTGCTGTAAATTTCCTTGTGCTATCTCCTTCATGTGTATTGACAATGACTTATAAGTGGACGCTTGAGGCCAAGCACACAGGTTAGATATATGTATTCAATGAACCAATTATGTGGTCCATAATGGAGGATATTCCATCTACGTTTTGATCACGTGGTCAAAGTAAAATCTTCTAGCGTAAAGAACGGAAGCCTCCATAGACGTAATGAAAAACCCTCGCCAACCAGTGAAACAGTTCATGCGGAAAGCAGTAGCAGCCTCCCTACTTATCAGTTAGAAGTTATTTGGGTAAAGTACCGGTATCACGTGACTTTTTTCTGCCTCGAACCCAGATTTGGAATAAAGTCCATTCTACATTATTCTTTTCCGATAATTTTCATCAGTTGTTTCCTCATGTAAGGTTTCTCTATTTGAGAGTGGTGATATACAATGCTCAGACTCTGTTTATACATACGTGTTTGCCTACACTACGGCAAAACTAGACATTTTCTATTCCAAAACTTGGCGATACTCCTTGGACAAGTTTGATTATACGAGTGGCGGGCAATGGACTTTATTCTAAATATGTGTTTGAGGCTGAAAAATGTCACGTGGTGCCGGTAATTTGCCCAAAGAACTTCTAACTGATAAGAAGGGAGGCTACTACTACTTTCCGCATGAACTGCTTCACTGGCAGGCGAGTGTTTTGCATTACGTCTATGGAGGCTTCCCTTCTTTACGCTAAAAGTTTTTACCTTCACCATGTAATCAAAACGTAGATGGAATATTCTCTATTTAGCAAGCATTAGTTTGGAAATAATGGCAAGCTCTTCAAGATTCATGGCGATAGCTTTTGTCCAGAATCTATTAATCAATAATTTTTTTTCCGTATGTCACCATTCTCATGCCAATACTCCCCATCCTTAGGCAGTAAAGACATCAGAAATGAGCGTCAATGATTAGGTGTTTAGTCTGAATTCGATAACCGAAGACAATGCTGCTACACATAAGAAGGTACTTCTATGTATACTGAATATGGATGCACTTTGCAGTGCACCGACTAATTGAGACACTTTGCTGAACTATAGCGCCTAGAATATATAGTGTGGAAATCGGCTATCCCTGTAATAATTAAAAAACCGCTAAAATATTGTATCCCTTAAATATGCAATGATGCTGCTGAAATATGAAGATTGCAGCGATATCTGCAGGATATTTTCTACAACTGCAAGATATTACAAGTCTATACAATGTAATACTAGTGATACGAAAATCCCGGATATGTCGCTGCGATCGACACTTGGGATTTTAGCAGTATCGTCGCACATTTAAGGGATACGAATTTTTAGCACTGTTTGGATAGCATATTTCCACACTAGGCATTCTAGACGCTGTAGCTGAACTCTGATGTATAAGGCCACTTTGCTATTGAATTGTAAGCTTTTTGATACCCACTTCAGTTGTCGGTTAGCATCGTTTTAGAATTTTGGGTTTTTCTGAATGCGGCATCTTTTCTAGACAAGATCTCACACTTCGGAAAGTTACCATATCCAGTAAACTAAGATCCACATCAATACCTACGGACATCGAAATTGGGTGTGGAAAAGCTGACAATCCATCAATAAATTTTACACATCAGAGCGCGGCAAAAGGCTTTAAGAGAAACTTATGTTCAAACTATAGCAAACCTAAGCATTTTCTATTACATAACTACAGCGTCTGAGAATATATAGTGTGGAAATCGGCTATCACAGTGATACTTAAAACAGTGCTAAAATATGGAGGATATTCCAAATATGGGTTCGAGGATGAAAAAAGTTACGTGATACCGGTAATTTACCCAAGGAACTTCTAACTGATAAGAAGTGAAGATACTACTTCTTTGCCTCATGAACTGTTTCATTGTCTAGCGGGGATTTACATTACACGTCTACGGAGCCTTCCCTTCTTTACACTAGAAGTTTTTACCTTGATCACATGATCAAAACGGAGATGGAATATCCTCCATTGGATCCCTTAAATGTCAAATGATGCTGAAATCCAATGAGTCGATCACAGCGACATCTGCAGGATATTTTTTAAAACTCCAAGACGATTTGGTTATAGCCATAGTACGGCGCCTAGAATACCTAGTGTAGAAATGTGGTATCCAAACAGTGCTAAAAATTTGTATACCTTAAAAGTGCGACGATACTGCTAAAATCCCAAGTATAGATCGCAGCGACATTATGCGGGATTTCCGTATTACTAGTATTACATTGTATAGACCAGCAATTTCTTGCAGTCCTAGAAAATATCCTACAGATGTCGCTGCGATCTGCATATTGCAGCAACATCGTTGCACATTTAAGGGGTACAATATTTTAGCGCTGTTTTAAGTATTACACGGATAGCCGATTTCCACACAATATATTCTAGGCGCTATAGCCATAGAGAAGAGATAAGGGTGGAGAGTGCTTTGGTAATCCTAAACTAGAACCAACATAATAGTCACTTGACTTTTCCGCCAAAGGCTAGCATATGTTTGCGAAAGGAAAATAAACAAATTTCCGTATCCTTCAATTAAAGTGGGAATCTTCTTTTACTAATTTATAACAGATTTTAAATTGCTTTGTTTTACTTCGTTTATATTTTTTGCACTACTTCACACGCATAATGTGGATGCAAAGTATTTTTAATTTTTTTTTCCACGACCGGCAGCAATTTTCAAATTGCCAAGCAAGCGATAACGAGCGAAATCTGGAAACCTTTACATGAGTAGGGCCGGTCATGTTGATTCCGCTTTTCAACGGAATTCTCTACGGAAAGCACACTCCACCCCTATCTCTTCCCTATGGTTACAGCGTCTAGAATATATAGTGTGGAAATCGGCAATCCCCGAAATACTTAAAAAAGTGCTGGAATATTGGATCCCTTAAATGTAAAACGATGCAGAAATCCAATGAGTGGATGACAGTGACAACTGCAGGATATTTTGTAAAACTTCAAGACGTCTAGACACTGTAATAGTACGATGTTTACTTTGATATCTGAGAATATGCTGCAGATGTCGCTGCGATCGGCACTCTTGATTTTAGCGCATTACACATTTAAGGAATACAACTTTTAGCGCTGTTTAGACAGCAGATTTCCACGCAATGTATTCTAGACGCTGTAATTTGGTCTAGTTCTAGTTTCTGTAAGCAGGTTCACAATACCTACTGGGTTCCGATCCCGAGCCGTTCTAATTGGTTCTTCAGATTCAGATTTCCGAAACATACTGACTGACTATCGCAGTACACTGTTAAAAATATCGTGAAAAATTACCACTGTTTTTAAAGGCTCTCTATTTTCTAACCAATGAGAACGCTACATAACCACCTATGAAGCGTTCTCATTGGTCAGAAAATAGATAGCCTTGAAAAACAGATGTAATGTTTCACGATATTTTTAACAGTGTAGTACATCGTCTAGAACATGGAACTATTAACAAAGAGGAACTGGCATATCCCCAAAGTAGTGAAGCTTCAACTGTAACCGCTATCGCAGGAATTGTTTACCGCCGGTGGAAACATCCACCAGTAGATTTATATAGAAATTTCCAACTTATTTAAACTCCTTTTTTATGCAAAATTTCAGTCATAAATAATGGTAGAAACAGATTTTCATTTTTATTAATAGGAGTTTAATTTGGTGGTAGTTAGACCCTGAGTTTCCGCCATATTGTGACAACCAGAGAAACGAAGTGATACTTTTACTAAGCATACTGACACCAGTAAAAACAAATAGAACTTTTTACGACATTTTTGAGAAAAATTTCCATTAATAAGACGTTTAATTAAGACGAAATTTTCTATTCAATTTTACTGGTGGGACGTTTGCCCTGGTGATAATCAAAAACTGAAAGTTTGATTAAAAAAAAAGCAGCCGCCATCTTGTGACAACCTCCTCAGTTACTTCACTCGCAACTGGTAGACGGTACACTATATGTCTCCTCCTCTTTATTCATAGCTCCATTGTCTAGAATACATTGTATGGAAATCTGCTAATAAAACAGCGCTAAAAGTTGTATCCCTTAAATGTGCAATGATACTGAAATCCAGGGAACCGATCGAAGCGACATCTGCGATATATTTTCAAATTTCAAACTAAACATCATCGTCAACGTCTAGATCAAATCGTCTTGGAGTTATAGAAAATATACTGAAGATGTCGCTGTGATCGACTCATTGGATTTCAGCATCGTTTGACATTTAAGGGATCCAATATTTTAGCACTTTTCTAAGTATTACTGGGATAGCCGATTTCTACACGATATATTCTAGACTCTGTAGCAGTAGTACTTAGAAAGTGCTAAAATATTGTATCCCTTAAATGTAAAACGATGTTGAAATACAAAGTATCGATCGTAGCGATATCTGAGGATATTTTATAAAACTCCAAAACCATTTGATCTAGACGCTGCTATAATACAATGTTTACACTGAAATTTGAAAATATAACGCAGATGTTGCTGCGATCGGCTCATTGAATTACAGCATCATTGCACATTTAAGGGTTTAGTGCTGTTTGGATAGCAGATTTATAGTACTATTTATTCTAGGCGTTGTACTTGTGCTTTGATACATGAGAAACTTTAAAGGTTGATTTTCAACTTTTCGACACTAACTTTCCATATCGGTTTGTGTCTTTGTGGGCCTTCCGGTTTGGTGGGTGACAGAATGGCCGGGATCCAGATAGATTTTTCGCTCTTAGCGAAACAAGATCGACCAATCAGAAGGCTGCATTTTTGCAAACAGCAAATAGTTCACAAAACTGCAGGCTTCTGATTGGTCAATCTCGTTTCACTACCGAAAAATCTATCAGGATCTCGGCCTTTGTTCAGCTAAGTTTCCGCACTTTGAAAGATCTCGTAATTCTGTAAGAGTAACAGTATGAAAGATGAGTGCTTATAAATGGGCGACTGCTTAAAAAGGGATTTGAATTTTAAAGTTTTTATTTTTTTTTTAAATGTTCTAATAATCAGATTTTTATGAAATTGCAATGGGACCAAATGGGTGACTTACACTTTCAAACAAAAAAAAAATATTATCAAAATCGGTTCATATTGAAGAAAGTTATGCGCGAACATGGGCAAAACATACATACAGGTCGAATTGATAACCTCCTTCTATTTGAAGTCGGTTAAAAACTATATTTACATATTCTAAAAAGTCATGTTCAACTTCCGAGTGTTGCCATTTTGTGAAGTTTTGATTCAGCTTATTCATTTTAGATTTGGCTTCCAACTAATCTATACAAATAAAATTAAGTTTAGCTGTGAATGTGTTTTTGTGTATCTGTGTCTATCTGTGTGCGATGTCTATCAAAATTTACGGCACGTACGAGGCAGAAAATATTTGTGAGGCTAGCCCAAAATTGTCTGCTGAAGCATCTGAGACTCTGAATTTTAAAATTCTGCAAATTAGTTGACTAATTAATTCAAAATCTCAACTCACTTTCATTAAAAACACATCTCTGTTCTTGCGAGAGGGAACTAACGGTTGAAATTGAAGCTCGAAAAGAAGGCATTTTGAGGGTATCTTGTCATTCTCTATTACGTTATTATTAACTTACATCAGCCAAACCGCTTAGTAAAGATAAAAACGGAAGACAAATTCTAAAAAATCGTACTCTTACGGCTCAAATTCCGCTTCCAACTCAAAACAAATATCGCATTTAATCCTTTGAAAAAAAAATCTAAAAATATCGATTTCCGAAAAGCGTTTTTCTCTCATATTGCAACGCAACTCTGGGGCGTAATTGTACAGGTAACGACAAGCTAATAGTACATTCTTACAGTTGAAACAATCTCCTAATCGATGGTGTAATCGGTTTTAAAAATATTAAGTTTAACTCTTTCATATACACTGGCAAATGCAGGTCACATGGCGCCTCACGGCGACGATATTATTTTTACGCTAAACGTAACTAAACCTCCGTATTAAAAAAAAATCCTTTCGCCCAGTGCTCGGAGGAAGAGGGAGGTTCTATATTGCTTATTTTTAAAAAGCAAGCTTATATTATTGAAACACACGAAGCTCAGTTTAGTGGAAAGAGATTATAGGAGATTAAATACTAATTTTTATCAATACTAAATCATTATGAATGAGAATTTCCCGAAATTAGTCAGCTTTATCCAAGCTGCTTTTTTTTTTTAAAGTAACTTATATTTGGTTGCCAAATTCGGTGATATATTGAAGTTCCTGACATTTTAAGACAACATTGTTGATGAAGCTAACGAGTGAATTCTGTCGAGACCTTAGTGCACATGTTCACTCCTGTGCACATGCTCACTCACATTGAAATCGGTTGATATATACAAGTGCTGTCGCATGCAAAAAAATCAGATTTTTCAATATGTCACCCACATTAGAAATTGAAACTGCTATATCTGAGCCATTTTTGAAGATAAAGACAAAACAAAAAATGCTCCGGAATCCTTATATCATGGTCAAATACTTAAGAAAGGAACCTTTTTCAATTTCTAATTTTTGTGTACCTCAGTTTAAACATAATTTTTTATTTAATTTAATGGCCTCCATTTTGAAACAAGATGGTTGATGAGGTTGGCCAGCGAACTTGGGCGAGACATTACGATATACTATCCATATGTCTTCTTACATCGAAATAGGTTAATAAATACACGTGTTATCACGTGAGAAATATCAGATCGTTTTAAAATGACAGCCATGCTAGAAATGTAAAGTGCTATAATTCAACCATTTTTTAAGATATATACGAAACAAAAACTGCTCCGTGATCTTTGTATCAAGGTCAAACACATAAAAAAATCTTTTTTCATTTTTCAATTTTTTGATAACTCATTTTAAATTTAATTTTTTTTAAATGCCAACCCGTTTGAAACAAGATAGCGAATGAAGATGACCAACGAACTCGGTCGAGACATTGGTATGTACTATGTACACTCCAAATTACATCCAAATCCGTTCATAAATACGCCTGTTATCGTGTGACAAAAATCAGGTCGTTTCACAATGTCAGCCACAATAGAAATTCAAAATGCTGTAACTCAGCCATTTTTTTAGATACAGACGAAACCAAAACTGTTCAGGAATCTTTGATTAAGGTCAAACACATACAAAAAAAAATTATTTTCTAATTTTTTGGTACTTCATTTTAAATTTTAAATTAAAAAAAAATTAAATGCCCGCCATTTTGAAACAAGATGGCGGATGAAGCTGGCGAACAAACTCGGTCGAGACATTGGTACATATTATATATACACTAAGGTACATCCAAATCGGTTCATAAATAGACCTGTTATCGCCTGTCAAAAATCAGGTCATTTCAGAATGTCAGCCATGCTAGAAATTTAAAGTGTTATAACTCAGCCATTTTTTAAGATATAGACAAAACAAAAATTGCTCCGGAATCAATGTATCAAGGTCAAACACATAAGAAAAAAATACTTTCCAATTTTTAATTTTTTGGTAACACATTTCAATACTTTTTAAAATTATATGGCCGCCATTTTGAAACAAGATGGCAGATGAAGCTGGCCAACGAACTCGGTCGAGACATTGGTACGTATTATGTATAATCCAAGATACATACAACTCGATTCATAAATACGCCTGTTATCGCGTGACATACATCAGGTCCTTTCAAAATGTCAGCCAAGCTAGAAATTCAAAGTGTTCTAACTCAGCCATTTTTTAAGATATAGACGGAAAAAAATGCTACGAAATCTTTGTATCAAGGACAATCACGTGCGAAAAAATATTTTTCAACTTTCAATTTTTTGATAGCCCATTTCAAATTTTAAATGTTTAAAAAAAATAAATGGCCGCCATTTTGAAACAAGATGGCCGATGGAGCTGGCCAACGAACTCGGTCGAGGCATTGGCATGCACTATGTATACAAGAAGTTACATCCAAATCGGTTCATAAATACGAGAGCTACAGTGTGACAAAGATCATATATATATATATATATATATATATATATATATATATATATATATATATCAACTTTTGAACGGAGCGTGGTTTTGTGGTTTGATGGTCATAATCGATGAAAATATGCCAAAACTTTTTGAAATCGCTTACCTCCGAACGGCTGCAATAGGTAGCTTACTGTAATGAAAGTTTCCTAAGAGTCTTTTTAGAGCACCTCAAATGACTAGATTTGCATTTCCTGCGAAAATCGTGAAACGTTCGGACGTGTAGAAATATTTTTACTACTTCAAATGTATGACAGTTTCGACCAATATATATATATATATATATATATATATATATATATTGGGTGTTTCGTAGCAGTTTCGCTTGCATTCTGTACTTATATTCTTCAAAAATCTAATTACACAGATAATAAAATATGTAGAATTATATATAAATTATAAAATATAAATATTAGAAATAAATATGTAAAATTTAAACAAGTTTTATTCTTTATTTATTTCTAATTTTATTATGTTACTGAAAATAGCTTTATTCATGCTAATAAATTAATTTATTTAATTTGAAGCATGTTCCTAGCGTAGTTATGTGTTACGAAAACACTTTAAATACTTAAGTCTCATTTTGAAATGACTTTCAAATGTTTCACAATCATGCATTTTAAAATACTGATAAAATCTTTAATTTTAAGTTTTTCTTCTAAAAGGCTTTAATAAAAGGTTTAATAATTTTAAAGATCATTAAAGAGGCCCCATGTTTATTTATTTATTTTAAAATTATAAATGTTCTTCATCTCTAAAAGTTATAACTGTACATTTTACATTTTTAAAAGTTTTCTTAAATACAATATACTTTCAATACAATATATTTAATTTAACAATATAAATTCAGATAAAATAGAGTTAAAGATATAAAAGCGTACGAATTTTAGGTTAATTTAAGGGTAATTCATCACGGGACGCCACGCTGTGTGGTTCAGCAAGTTAATATATTTAAAGAAACCATGCATTTTCCCCCTTTATTTTAGAAGTTTTTAAAGAAAGCAACACATACACAAATTGAATGTGCACACGCCAGCATTTTTGGAGATGTTTAGATTATTTTTATATATTTATTTAATGTAATCTTTACACATGTGACAGTACAATAAATGCAATGTCTATAACTATATTTTGTGCATTTTCGTTTTTGGTTTTCGACCGCCATTTTGGAGATTATTTTGAAACATTCCATTTTTTTTTTTTTATATTGTGTTAGTATGTTACTAACGCTCTATTGCGAATAATGTAAATAATTCGCTATTTAACATTGATTTTTACCGTGCCGATACAAATCAACCATAAAAAGATTAATAGATTCAGGATTATCACTCACACGACCCATTTTAACACGAAAAAGCAAACAAACTGCAAAAAAATACTGATTTTAAATAAAATCGTCTAAATTTAATCAATGATGCCACCAGTTATGAATTAGTGATAATTGAAGGCGAATTAATGTGAAATATTCTAATATTTTAAACCATTTGAATATATTTTGACTTATATTTTGACTTTTCAAAATATTTTTTTTTTTCAATTAATGTTTTCAAAAATCATATTAATTTTAAGATAATAAATAAGGTTAATGAACAATAAGTTATAAAAATTAGCAAATAATTAGCAATAATTCTTAATAAAAATATTGCTTGCATATATGCATTAAAAGACATTAAATTACCAAAGGATACTTCGAATTTGTAAAAAAACAAATAATTATTCTAATATTTTGAATATGAGCTGTAATCGTGAAGAAACTGCAGAAGTTTTTCTTCTAAAAGGCTTTAATAAAATGTTTAATAATTTTGAAGAGTATTAATTATGCCCTATGTTTCTTTATTTATTTTAAAATTATAAATATTTTGCATCTCTAAAAATCATAACTGTACGTTTTGTATTTTTTAAAGTTTTCTTACGCTAACTTTTCAAGTTCAAAAAATACACAAATTCTATAACATAGGAAATGTAAGTGTTGAGTAATATATAATATGGGCCATTCCATGCAAAGTCAAAAGATTTCATTTTGATAATATTATGCAGGCTGTACGTATAAAATTATGAACCCCTAATCTGTTATTGTTAATTCTTTAAAAAATTATTTATACATGAATTTTTATTTACACTATGTACAATCGCAAAACAGCATTACTAATATTTTGTTTCTCAAAAACTTGTTGAATTTCTATATGAATTCGCAAAATAATTCTAGGGGTACATTTGAAAGGTAATCTAATGGAATTTTTATGGTTCCGATTAAATTAGACTTATGATACAACAATGAGACTTCTAAGAGATGTTTGTAGGTAAAGCATCTTTTTATTATTTTCCCGTTTGTTTATTTGTCCGTTTATTTTTTATTTATTTATTTATTTTTTTTTTTCAAAAGTTAAAATAACAATATGCGATTTACATTCACATGTACAGATTTGTATTTCAACACGTGATTACAAGTACGGTAATTATACTGTTTTCAAAGTTATTTTCAGTGATGAACGATTAGTGTTATCTTTTAATTACCTTCGGATAGGTGTCATTATACATTGCAAGTTTTATGAAAAGATTAAATAATTGTCCTTAGTAAAGATACTTTATGATTAGACTTTTCAGTTTTGATAAAATACGTTTCTTTTTCAATATATTATGGCATTGTAAACAAAATTATTTTTATTTGATTTTTAGCTGCATTTTTGTAGCTTCTTATGTATTGCATTTTGAACTCGCTAATCTGAGCAAAACGTTTATAATGAGTAGGTCGGTTTTAAGAGGGTAGGATACCTTTAAACCTACAAAATTTTCAAATTTTTTAAATACATATTTTGATTGCGTAATCATTTCTGAACAATATGCGAAAAACCGCATTAAAACATTCCTATTAGTTTACTAATTATGGCAGTTATATTAAGACTATATATTAAGACTACAATAGGATAATTAAATTTTTCGTTGCTTTTATTCAAAATGATGAATTTTGATACTGCGCGCACTGTTACTAAAACACTATGCATGGCAATCAAAAGAAAATTCCAAACCTTATTCATTTCTGTATTATCTACAACTTAAAACCAGAAAAGGTAATATTTTATTTTTTTTCTGTTTTTTTTTACTTTGAAAATATTTTTTAAAAAGTGATATTTTTTAATTTTTTGTTAATTGTTTTATTTAATCAATATTTCTTTCAGATATTCTGATTTTAGTATAAAGGTAGCACTATTATGTATTTATTTTCACCAGTATTTCATCTTTATATCCATATTTTTAGATTTTATCATGCGCGCACGATTTTTTTCTCTTGAGCTTATCATTTTTGAGCTTATCATTTTAATAATTATTTATGAATTTACAAGTATATATATATTTTTAAATATAAATTTAAATATGAGCTTTATATTTAATGGACGTTTGATTTTTATTTTTGACTTATTACACAAGTTTTGAAGCTTGGAACATCGTAATATTTTTTTACTTTTTCGACGTGTTCAAAGGTATCCTATTCCCTTAATATTTTACCTTAATTACTTCTAGAGTTGGAAACAGATGGAGAAGTATTCATCGACAGGTGTTTGCGCCAAAATAATGTAAAAAATATACATGATATTTTGTTTACGCTGTTACTTATGTTTGTAGTGTTTTTGCACATTAATCGTTAAAAGACCCTAGTGCTTATTTTTCATTTTTTAAATTGATGATTTATGGCCGCAAGAAAAAAATGCACTGTAATTACTTTGTTACTAAAAATATAAGGGGAAATTTTAAACATCACCGTGTAGAAGAATAAAGGTAGGATCCAAAAAGAAATATTAAGCTTTTTGTCTGCGAAATACATTACTAACTATAATAAATAATAATACATACTTACCAACGGTTTGTATCGAACAGCAGCAAAAAATAAACAGCTATAGGTACTTCGTTTTATATCTTTTTTCAGACTAATAAATCATTTTGATAATGACGATACAAACTTAAGATTAAATGTTAGGAACTAGCAACCTGACATCTGCGTGATGAAAAGGTACGGACTAGGGTGACAGCTAGTATATTTACTCCCTGCTTACATTTATACATTTACATTTAACGCTAACACTAATTAGTGCATTTCGTTGCTTTAGTCACAGGTACGAAGTGTAAGAGTTTTAGATTGAAATTTGCCCTTCAGTTCTTAACAGAGCTGTTTTATTGTATCAAAAATGCAACAAAATGGAAGCATTTCAAACATGCAAAATAATTATAGAGATGTTACATATATTCTGAAAGGAATATTTTAATGCATAAAGAAAATGTTTATATATGAAGGGCATTCAACCGGTTGATCTTCGCTATCTTTTATGTGCTCATTATGCTTTTACAAATTTACTTGAAAAAATTATAGTTTACATTAGTAAGACTCTGATTTTAAAGAAGCAAAAATCATTCATTAGACATAGTTTTTGTCATTGTTTCTCCTCTCTTCTATAATAATAAAAATTATTGTTTATCTTTTTTTCTTTCGTGGAATTATTTGGATTTTGTCTGAATGGCAGTAGTAAAGACGTTCATCGTTCTTTGGAACTCAAAAATTTCGTAAATATATGTTCATGTATACACATCTGTAAGTAATAACTCTCGATTATGAAATATGTACGCCACAAATTTAGAAATAAAAAAAGCAAATTATATGCATATATGTATGTTTGTAGAAGTTATTCGAGAGTGCACAATAATGTTGTTTGAAAAAATCAAATGCGGCCGTGACAGCGTAAGGCTAGGCATATTTTACATTGACGAATCTCAAGCAAATTTTATGTTTTATAAATTCAATAATATATATTTAAGAAACTATGTAACCGCTATTACATATACACGTATTTAAATTTTATTCCTAAAAAGAAAATATCTTTTAACATCATTTCAGTGTTTTATAAAATATTCTATAATGTTGTTCAGAAATTTTATGCTGTACGGAATAAACAAATAAAATAATTTTCAAATAGTAATATCAGTTACGATTTGTGAATGGAAAAATCTTGAATATTTTACAGAATTTCCCTTTCATCTGAGAAAATTTAAAGAAACGTCCCAAAGTTAAACAAACTGGAGGAAATATCTTTATATTTAATTTTAACTTACAATGAAGTTTGAATTTTGTGAATCTTCAAAATATAGTTCTTTTTGTGACATTTCGAAGTCAAAATATTTATATTTATCAGAGATTAGTATTTTTAAAAAATCATAAAATTTGCTTTTTGATAAATAAAATAAACATTTTTAAAGTAAAATTTATTCAAACAAATATTGCTTTTAACTTTAAAAGCTTTAAACATCAAAATATGTTTATAATTTCAAGCACATTAATTCTGACATGTTTCCAAAGCTTAGAAAATTTCTTGAAACTTTTATGTTGAACCCAGATTGCAAATATACATTTATTAAATATCAGAATATAGAATTTATTTAATAAATAAAATATCCATAATTATAAAAGTACAAAATAAAAGACGGACATTTTAGCGAATTGCATTATAGATAATACATATTTGCGTTATTGAAAACGAGAAATGTCACTATTATAAAAATATTATTTATACATATTGTTTATTTTCCCTCGGAAGGATGATTTCTTTCTCTTTTTATTGTTTTGATTATTTTAATATGAATCCTTAAATGTGTTTACAATCATTATGTTTCATTAGTTTTTAAATAAATTTTATACATGACAAGAAAAATAATATTTAATTCTATAATTTTGATGCAATACAATTATATCAATTTCAGGTATTCCGAGAGCCTTGCTCATTAAAACAAGCTGGCGGTATCACTTTCCCACGATCCCCTTGTAACATAGATAACTTACCATAAAGAGAAAGTACGAATCAGAAAATTATTTTCGTACAACAATATATTGTAAATGCAATGTAAGTCAGTTTTTGTTGCGATTTTGAAGAGTTCAGAAATTTTCGTCAACAACGTGTTATTACGATTACATCTTATGACGATATGGACTGTGAGCCACAATTTTGATGTTAAATTCTGTAAAATGAGTTTTGCATAGGGTTGTTTTATTCATCTAAACGCTGTTATATAGTAGGTAAGGTAAGGTAAGCACCCACCCTGGGAACCCGCTTTTGGCATATGGTTAGGTTTGAATCCCGAGCCCAGGGCAGGGAAAGGTTCTACTACCTACGGAACCCCAACCCAAAAAAACAAGGCCCGAATCTACAGGAGATGTATCAATATTAATTATATGACAAATAATGACAGTGCGTACAGTAATTATTTGCAGATGACCCCTAAAATTATATTTAATAGAAATATTCATAAGCATTATATATAAGTATGGATATATTTAAGATTTAACAATTGTGCCATTGGTTATTTATCTTTTTACAGTTTTTTATACTTTTAGATTTTTTTCTTTTTATACTTTTAGATTTTACAATTAACTTTTTTATAATTTTAGATCACAATAATCTACATATTTACAACACTTTGATGATATTTTCAGGATTCAAGATGCTAACAATAATAGAATCTGTGTACAAGTATAAAAATACTAATTTCAGTGAATCATATTCAATTGCATATTTACAACACTATATTGCTATTTTCAAGATTCAGGATGCAACAATATTTTTGATTTTATACTATAATTATAATAATGGTTAATATATTTGAAACGTTCCACTACAATTAGAATGAAATGTGAATTGTGATTACCATCACCCACATATATATAACACTTTGATACTTTTTATAAGGTACAAGATGCAAGCATTAATGAATTCAGTAATAGATAACAGTAATAGATACGTTACACTATTGTATAAATTTAAGGATTTATAGATGATAGATACTTACATATTTACAACACAATAATGCTATATTCAAGGTATTTGATGCAAACAATAATTAAGATTTTGTACTAAAATAAAAAGTGAATAATGAAAAAAATAAAAGTTGCTATGTACTCTATCTACAAAAGAACTGGCATCTGAAAATAACTCAGTCGAAGTTACTTACCAAGATTTCAGATTAATTACATTTTATATGAAGTATGGCCACATTTTCTCAAATGCCTCGGACCACAGGAAAATTTTAAGTTTGGAAATAAGTTGAAAAATCAGTATGAATTAAGCTAGAAATTTATAATTATTGAATGAGTAGCAACTATTGAGAATGATATAGTTTTGATATAGCTTTTTGAGCTGTACAGGATCATTTAAAATCTTTAGTACATCTTCGAAGATTGAGCACCCAGTTCACATGAATTTAAATTTCATACAGAGATCATTGTCTTTCTTGATTATTTGATGCAGAAAAGATGGAAAGCTGCGGCAGCGCGTTAGAAAGTAGATCGAATCTTTGTATTTTACAATTAACTTTTGTTGAACCTTTGGCACAAGCTGATGCATAAATCGGCCGCTCCCTGAATGATCCCAGTTGTACTGACACCTATCCAGTAATTGTAAATTGATACATTTTATTAACTATGATCGGGGTAATCTAATACCCCGATCTACTGGGATGTTGCAATACTGAGCAGCTTCATTATCCAGCTTGTCCGCCAGTTCATTCCCTGCTATTCCAATGTGTCCTTTAATCCAAGTTATGTATATTAATTTATTTTGGTATTTTTTAATTTAATTTTGAATGTTATGTATATCTGGATTTGTTGGGAATAATTTTAGTAATGCTTTAATTGACGATTGGCTGTCAGAAAAAAAATTGGAATCTGTTGTAAGAAAAATTAAGTGCCCAATTTATGGCTGTGATGGCTGCGTGCAGCTCCGCCTGGAAAATAGAATTATCTGTACGTATTTTACAAGTTTTTTCAAAAAATTTTGATTCTTGATGAAAAGCTGCTACAGCATATGCCGTGCCAGTGTCCACCTTAGAACCAACAGTGTACATCTTGATAATGTTTGATTGATGTATTATTTTGTCAGTATTGATAAAATTATTAATAGTTATTTTAGGATTTATATGATATTTGTGTAATTTATTTTCTATATGTTTTTTACTAATTGGTGTATTCTCAGTTAATATAATTTCTTTATTATGTAAAAATTTGTATTTAATGGATTTGTGCTCTAATGTAATTAATAATGGATGAATTCCTAATAAAACTTGTAGTGTGTACGTAGGAACGTTTTTGTATGATTTAGTAATTGATGTTAGACAGATTCTTTGTATGGACTGGAAGGCATGCTTATCGATCTCCCTGAGGTCAACGAACCACACCTCCGATCCAGAAACTTTAACTTTTTCTAAAACTATGATGTACCATGTTCTAAGGACACGCCCCGCGTGGCCGAGAAGACCCGCTTTATTCAAGAGGATAATTGCGTAATTTTGTTTTTAATGTTTGTAACGTGTAAATCCGACTTGTTTAGACATTATCAAACGTGTCAAAATACATTCCTGCTTGTTGGTTTAAAAACCACAATTTTAATGCTGTTTGCCAGTCCCTGAAACTTGTTCCTACCATAAGTATGTTCCTGTAAATGAAACATTAAACGATGTTACCGTGCATCAGTAATTTTCAGAAAATAAAGATATCCAACGCCCTTTCAAAATTTATACTGCAGAAAAATGACATTTTTGCATAAGAAGTAAGCTAGGAATTATTAATGAAGTGAATCATGCACATAGTGATTTCAAAGTTTATTTCTATGAGCCAGCAGCGCCACGAGCCGTTAATTCCCAAATTGGCTCAGCCGAACTCAGCAATCTGATTGTTCGTTAATATTAATATTTTGGATTACTTTACTGTGATTTTGATCAAATTTAACAAAATAAATCAATTTTAGTCATTATAATTGCATTCCATTTTACATTACACTACTTCGTAAGAAAATAAATATAATTTTCTACTATATAAATATCAGTTTTAGCCAATCAGATTGCTGAGTTCGGCTGAGCCAATTTGGGAATTAACGGCTCGTAGCAGGGCCAAGATCTTCAATCAAGTTATCAAAAGATGAGAAGACTTGGTTTCTACAAATAAAATTTTGAAAAAGATAAAAAATGTGGTTTTTAAAACAAGCAAGAATGTGTTTTGACACGTTTAATCATGTCTTAACAAGTATGACAACATTAACAACTTTTCTCTTTCCCTATTCTGTTTTTGTCTCACATCTTGTATAAAAATATTTTTTTTTTCTTTATGTAAAAATGGTGAGGTTTATTTTAGTTACTAAAATTACTTACAGCAAAAATTACTGAAACCATACAAAATGTGTGGCATTAGGCATAATTATTTTTAAATTAATTGCTAAGGTTTGCGAAGGGCTTTATTTGTGTTACTATTATTTAACGATAATCCAAACCATAAATTTAAGTGACACTCTGAGATAAATACTTAGCTGTGACTACAACAAAACAATAGTTTGGCAGCATTGTTTTGACATGTTGTCCTTGGCATACCTCAGCTTGTAGTAAAATCTCCATCCTGAAATTTCTTGTGCATAACACTACCATACAATACTGTCAGAAACCAGAACTTCAGATTTTTATCTCGTGCCCCACCAGATATATCAAAGTCTCAAAAGTGTGACTCTTTGACATTTTTGAAAAAAATGGGATTTTTTTTTAGCGAAGAAAAGGCAAGTTCCAGATCTGGAACGCGGCGTGTGAGAACAAGTACTTTCGGCCTATTTGTAAAAAAAAAAAAATAAAAAAAAAATTATGTAATGTTCACAGTTTTTCTTGCTAGAAAAATTTCCTTTTGGAAACGGACAAATTTTGGAAAAAAAAAAAAACTGAAACTTTATGCTTAAATTTCACCAATAAGGACTTATTTTTGGAGACTACTCTATTACCATATTTTTAGACCAATGTATTATGTACAAATGATTTTAATCCACGCTTGAATTGGAGAAATAAACGATGAATTATTTACAATTCCGTAAACCCTTTTTGGGAGAAAATTTCTGCAGATAATGAAACAAAGATGGCCGCCATGCACAAACAAAAATTAATAAAATTAAAATGATAGTCATTTTGAACTTCCATCATATTAGGGTTGTTGTACAAAAAATTTCAGATTTGTTAAAAATGGTCAAGCAACGAATAAATTATTTTCTGGACCACTTGAAATGGATTGACCCTAGTGAAACGGCATTTGGTTTAAAAATATCTTTTAACGTAAGATGATTTCAGCTTCGAACACATATTACGTCATTAATTGTGATATGTCCGATTACTCAGGGCCAGATTACCTACTGGGCCAGTAAAAAATTGTATAGATTTTTGCCTTATTCATGATAGTAATTTCTCATTAATATGGCGTTTAAATAAGTCAAAATATCTTTCATGACCTAATTTTTATCATAATAAATTCAAATAAAACTTGAAATATGTAGTGATAGTTACAATAATTCGAATATATTGATTTAGATGTTATAATATTCTATGAGTTAAAAGTATTTACATTACATTATTTACATACATATACATTACATTATTCATTTTTCATATTCAGTGTTAGCTGGAAAAAAAATAAATTTCCATTTTATCATTTTTCACTCAAATCTATACATAAGTGAATGTTTCGAAATCTTATCAATGTATATAAATTTCTTATGAATGTCAAATGTATTCTATATTATATTCTTAAATGCTTCAGTTTACATACGCTTCAATCATTAAATTAAATTTTTATCATCTTATTCTGATTAATATTGCAAGGAAGAACAGTTGTGCCTGAAATTCATACCTTTGAGAAAATATTTTTACCTGTTTATGAGGACTTATTAAAAGTATAATTAAATGGCTTCGCTTTTCAAATTATTCTCTATTTTTATGCAAGAAAAAGTTTTAATACCCCAGATAAGTTACTTAAAATGGTTGAATGAAGGTTCCTGACAGTAATAATTTTTTTCAATGTAATAACGTATCTGATATGAAATATATCAGAGACTGAAGTGGAAAATTAAATTCATAATCCTATTTTATAGCTATAATAAGATTCATGATAGAATTAAAATATTTTAAATCGCTTGAAATTGTCGTCTTTACGGTTTTTTGTTTATACCTGTTTTATGTAATAATTTATTTTAATGGCAAAATATTCTCGTATAATGCAAATAAAATAAAGCTACTAAAAATTTTCCGGGAAACTGAGATGCCTAGAACATTTTATGTAACTGCAACAAAAAATTCATTTATCCGATTCACGTTCACACTGTAAAAAAATCTGTGAAATTACTAACATTTTCAAGGAACTGGGATGTTTAGAACTTTTTAGGCAACTCCAAGAAGGAAAATTCTAGTAATTATCCCGGGTTAACGAAAAATTTTTGGTATTAATACTGATTTTTCCTGCTTTACGAAAACTAGATTTGTAGATTTACACATTTTTAATTTACATTGTACAGATAAATTTTAGTAAACATACAGATATCTGTAGATTTACAAAACTAGGTTTGTAGATTTCCTCCTTTTTTTCCACTGTATGTAATATTTTATTTTATTTAATTTTTGTAAATGCTCACCATATCATCCTGAAATGCAAACGCATGTACACTGTCTTTGATAGTAAATATAGGTAGGATAACGATTAAGGAAAAAAAATTAAATATACTTGTCCGTAATAATTATTTTCACGTTTATTAACTTAGCTAATTACTTTAACAGCTTTAAAAATAAAAAATAATATACAGAATTTACTATCATTTATGACATATTTGTAAAAAATATGAATATTGAAGATTTTTAACGCAACAGCACAATGTAAAACAAATTATAAATCGAAGGAAATTTATATGAGTTGTGTGGTTCAAAGTACCTAATAGTAATCAGATTTAAAAAAATATATATTCTGAATAATATCAAACACTAGAAGGCTACATAAAATTTACAATTCAATGTTAAAATTATAAAAAAAGATATTTTAGGCATAAAATTATTTCCTCTTATAGGGACTAAAACTTTGGTGTTTTTTTTTTTTTTTTACGACAAAAATCTCTAATTTCGATATATTTTAATATTAAACTTTCTACGATTTTTAATCTTATTTTTTTAACTAAATTCAAAATCATCGTAAACTATATGCATACACCTAGTTATGCTCTACGCTAATATATTTATGTCTGAAACGTTTGAAAAATAAAGTGTAAAGCTTCATTTTTTTTTAATTTCAAGAAATAAAATCAAAGTATTTGCACTGAATGGACATTTACGACGCTTTTTACTGCATTCTTTGAAAATAATCGCTGATACTTTTTTCGTTCATTTTTAATTAAATGCAACTTTTTAATCAAACAGCGCGTTAAAAGGAAATGTTTGCGTAGGCTGGAAGGGGGCACATTGTGACAAAGTCCTCATCTCTCAAGATCCATGTGGGAAAAATTCTCCGAAAATTATTAGAAGATGGCACTAGTATTGTCTATTACCACCTGTGTTTGCAAGTCTCACAAACAATGTAGTAGCATTCCAGGTAAGAATCTCTATTTTTTATGCTCAAACGTACCTTTTCACAATCGTTTTATAATAAGATTATTATAAAATGATCTACGAACAAAAATCTCTAATTTTGATATATTTTAATATTAAATTTGTCTACGATTTTTATTCTTATTTTTTGTAGCTAAATTCAAAATAATCTTAAACTGCATGCATGCATCTAGTCATGTTGAAGAATAATCTTCATAGGTATTCCACTAAATTTCACGTTATCACGATTTAAATCCAAGGTTGGGAGAGCATAATTATAGACTTCACGATTCATGTAAAATCACATTTAAATAATAAAACATATTTCACAACTGAAAATGGCGCTGGTGTTGTTTAGTATAAAATAGCACAAGATGATTAAAAAACTTGAAAATTCTATATTTACACCTTTAAATATATACAGTATATACAACGAAAACATATGAATGATATTTGTTATTCCTCACTAGGAATTCCAGATAATTTCTTTTATATGTTCAAGAATATTTATTTCTCCCTTTTCGGAAGAACAAGAAATACACAGCCAGCATGCTACTTTCAAGATTCACATTTAAACTGAACTATAAACAAGAGAAATGCTTTTAAAACAATTAAAACTTCAGAAACTATTTCTTCTAACAAGAAGTCAAGCATGATTTCATATTCGGAAATAAATTTCCCCTTTTTTTAAATTAAACTTAAACATCATTTCTTCTAATAGAAGACCACGATAAAAAACCTATACGCAGCATATTTTTCTGCTGCGTTCAAGATTCACATTCACAAAACTAACTAAAAAAGGAACAAGAAAGAAAAAAAAAATGTTTTTTAATATTGATTCTCTAGTCAGACCACCTGACCTGGGATCACTGGCGCCTAATCAGTCTGGCTGAGAAAAGAAGAGGTTTGCGAAATTCCACACATGTTCTACGCTAATATATTTATATCTGAAAACGTTTGAAAAATACAGAGTAAACTTCCAATTTTTGAATTTCAAGAAATAAAATCAAATTATTTGCACTGAATGGACATTTACGACGCTTTTTACTGCATTCTTTGAAAATAATTGCTGATACTTTTTTCGTTCATTTTTAATTAAATGCAACTTTTTAATCAAACAGCGCATTAAAAGCAAATGTGTGTGTAGGATAGAGGGGGGTACATTGGGACAAAGTCCTTATCTCTCAAGATTCATGTGGGAAAAATTCTCCGAAAATAGTTAGAAGATGGTACTAATATTGTCTATTAACCACCTGTGTTTACAAGTCTCACAAACAATGTAGTAGCATTCCAGGTCAGAATCTCTATTTTTTATGCTGAAACGTAACTTTTCACAATCATTTTAATAAGAATATTTTTAAATTATTGAAAGTTATTGTAAGAAACTTTTAAGAATATAAATATACATTTAAAAAGGCTGTTTTTACAATTTAAAAATATGTCTTACCAATTTTAAGGAATTAATCTAAACATGTTTTTTTTTAATTATTATTATTTGGCCCTTATGGGCAAATTGGGCAAGAACAAGTGGAGTACATTGGGGCAGTCCCAATGTGGCCAAGCATCTATTGACACATGAGGCACCGAAACTTTTTAATTATTTCATTTATTTTTGCTATTTATGACAAGTTTATAATACACAAGTGAATGGATGAATGGTAAGACCATCCTCAAAAATCTGAAACATTTCCAAAATCATACAAAAATCTTAAAAAAAAACCTGTTTCGGTAATTCTCGATATTCATGAGAGTCATTATAACCTGTATTTAACTCTCTTTTGCAGAGAAAATAGCATTCATTTATTAAAATTTCCTCTTCATCGGTTGCTTCCTCTTGAAACAGAGTTCTTTGGCTCCTTTCACTTCCAAATCCAAAGAACTTTCAAACATTGGATGTTATAAATTTTTGGAAAATAAGTTCTATATATGAAATTCAATTCCAGATCTTGAAATACTTACATATTATTTTATCATTTAATACCAGCAAGTAGATTTAAATTTAAAGGAATTGGGCCATTTAAACAAAGTGTTTTCATTGCAGATAATTTTAAAGTTTTGCTCGTTACAGAAACATTAAATTCTGACAATCTACTCGATGAATGTATTCAAAACAGAGGTTTTGAAAATTATCAAAAATATTATTAAAAAAGGGTTTAAAAAATGGTGTTTTGCCTCTCTTCAAACTATCTAGCACTATTTAAATTATAATTAGCAATAGTTTTGTTACAGCATCAAAACATGAAACAAAGGTTTCCTCTCCTGTCAATGCAGAAATCATAAGACCCTGTTCGAAAGCCTTCCTTAGAAAAAGAAAATTGTGTAGAAAACGGGAAAAGTCTAAAATTGTAACTTATACACCAGAGAAATCAGAAGGGAAAGAAAAGTTGGTGAAACACAACAGAAGAAAGTTAAACTAAATGTAAATCGTCAGCTAAAAGAGTTAAAAATACCTAAAGTAAAACTCCACTTCTCAGTGATTCTAAATCTAGTTTTTTAAAAGACAGCAAATCTGATCCTGAAATTGACAGTGAAGTAATTTTTGTATATATCTGAAAATTGTTTGAACTTGTCACTGATGAATTAGAGAAAATGTATTTTGTCAGAAAGTTCACTGCTTGTTCTAAGTTTCTGTATTAAATGAGCCACGTGGAATCATTGGAAAGTGAAGAAATGTTTTAAAAGAGAAAAGGGGAAATCCTGGAACGTTACCTAAATATTGAAGTTATAAGTGCTAACAGTGAAAAAGATGTTTCAAAACTAACTCAACTCATTAGGAACATCATAAAGATATTAAGATCCATAAGATTTTGTGCTAATTTAGATGTTATTAATCAGTAGCGCAGCCAGAATTCGGCTCTAGGGAGGGAGGGGGGGTTGAGTTCTTGATAATGGTGGTCGTCGGTTAATTGAATCAATGGCTAATAGAATCAGCCTATTTCATGGATGAAATCATAACGCTTTTTTTCTGGGTTATTAGAATATGCATATAGGTTGGTTATGATTCATTTAAAAAGCGTTTACAATATTAGAGTTACAAAACTTAAAATGCATCAATGAAATAACACAAAAGTATGTTATATTTATAAGTGTTTAAAAAAATCATAGACAAATTTTAAAAGACGGAATAACACAGTACAACAAACATTTTTTTGTATCGAAAATCATTGAGTGGTTCATCGGAAAATATCTGGTGATTGAAATCCAATTTTTCAGCCAAAAATTGTCATTCATTTATTTAAACATTTTAGGAATGAAAATGCTTTGTCCCTGAAAGGGTTAATAATGAAGAAAGTTTAGCAAAATTTCCAATAGACTTACCTTGCTTTGTGTCAATGTAATAATATCGAGAGAATTGGTGGAATTTATAATTATCCACGTCCAAACAGTGCAAAATTAGGTATTCTATATTTTGGAATGTAGTTAACATATTAAGCACGGTATAGTTGACAGAATTACTGTGCACTACCAGCACTTAAAAAGACATCGAATTTCGCATAAAGGGAAAGCAATGTAATTTTTTTGAAAATTTCGTTAAAATAGCTTCATTATCTTTACAGATCTGAAAAAATATCTGAGTTTCGCTTGAAGTCTCATCTATACCAATATTTTGCGTTTGTTTGTTTGTTTGTAGGGAGTACTTTCTGAAACTATCGAACCAATCTCAAAAGTAATGGTGGCAAATTGATGGTAACAGCACCCCAAGGGGGTGCAGGACTTCTCAGGACAGGCATGGAGGACAAATCACATTCTACAAATGCGATATTTGTGTTACTGAAAGTCGTAAAAATTTGGCATGGTAGTTACTTATAAGATGTAAATGCTCTCTAAGAATAGTTTTTAAGAAAATCGAAATTTAAAAGAGTGAAATGAGCGAAAAACTACCTGAATTTCGATTTCTATGGATTTGTTAAAGATAGAAAGTAAAAATTTGGCATGGTAGACATTTATAAGATGTAAATGCTCTCTAAGAACAGTTTCTAAAATATTCAACATTTAAAAGGTTAAAATGAGCGAAAGCATTCTAAAAACTTTGTAAATTACGATTTTTATGGGATCTCAGGAAATACAAAACCGATTTCAAAAATAATGATGGCAAATTGAAAGGTTACAGTTCCTGTTCCAACATAAGATATATTTTATGTTGGGGGTGGTAAACCATTAGATTTGAAACTTGGAATATATCATGATGATTACTTTTAAAATGTAAATGCTTGCTAAGAATGGTTTCTAAAAAATTCAAAACTTCAAGCGAAAACTGAAATAAGCGTAAAAACGTCCAATTACATTGTAAATTATCATTTATTTAATTAGTTTTAATTCTTCTCATGAAGTCATATTTCGCCTAATGTGGTGTAAAAATGAAGCTTCAAACTGTGGCTTAGTTAGTAACTTTTGAATTATAGCAGTATAATTTCGTGTAATAAAAATAGGCCCACAAATACCACTATTTAGGCATATTTCAATTATTACGCGAGCAAAGCCACGAGTTTTGCCTGTATTTTTTATTTTAAAATTTAATGCCTGTCTTTTGAAAATCCTGCTCACAGTCATAGATCTATGCAATTGCAATCAGTGATTCTTTCCTACAGTATCTCCCCTAAAGCAAGACCTCCTGGGGAAAATTTTAAGTTACATTACCAACTAATAAACTACAAACTTTAAATTGATGTACTCCAAACCTAAAACAAATGGTTCAAAAGACACGCAGATTGCAATAATCTGTAAAATCACAATAAAACAGCATTTTATGTTAATATCTTTACAATACTGTTTTTTATTTCTTACTTTTTCGAAGTTTTTATGCACATAACTTGGTCTTAGAGATAACTGAGAGAAAAACGGCGTTTGAAACTGTGAGAAATCTAGAAAGCATGTCTTTTACGTTTTTCTCTGGAATTTAAATTTCAGATGTTCCATTATCGTTTCGAATAGACAGAAATGCATTTAAAAAACTGTTGTCCAGTGCATAATACTCAAACTCAAAGTTTCTGTGCGGCAGGAAATGACCTCTCTTAGCCTAAGACGTCTCAAAAATGTGACAGCTGCCGTTTTTCAAAACAAATGTTCAGTTTTCACCAAACGGTGCATGTAATGTGTTTTTTCAGTTTTAAATACAATATTCGCCTTTTACTTGAATCACTTTTGTTGAGTAAAATTAGGATTGGTTCTGAGTAAAAAAATAAATTCTGAAATTCACACCAAATTTTCTGAAAAGTTACAGCAGAGAGGAGGGTGGGGGATTCCGTTCCTTGCACTCCGTTTTTTCCGCGGCCTTTTGATGGAATGCGCGTTTTTTCGCGATCTTTTAACGAAATTTGCGCTTTTTCGTGATCCCTTGACGAAATTTGCGTTTTTCGCAATCTTTTGACGAATTTTATGTTATTTCCGCGATCTTTTGACGAAATTTGTGATTTTTTGCGATCTTTTGACGAAATTTGCGGGTTTTCGCGATCGTTTGGTGAAATTTGTGTTTTTTTGCGATCTTTTGACGAAATTTGTGCTTTTTTCTCGATCGTTTGACGAAATTTGCGGTGTTTTTTGCGATCTTTTGACGAAATTTGTGGTTTATTGCGATCTTTTGACGAAATTTGCGGTTTTTCGCGATCATTTGACGAAATTTATGGTTTTTTGCGATCTTTTGACGAAATTTGTGCTTTTTTCGCGATTCTTAGACAACATTTGCATTTTTCCGCGTTTCTTTGACGAAATTTGTTTTTTTTTTTTTTTTTTTTTTACTATTCTTGGACGAAATTTGCTTTTTTTCTGCGATTCTTTGACAAAATTAGCATTTTACACGCTATCCTTTGACGAAATTTGTGATTTTGCTGCAACCGATTGACAAAATTTATCTTTTTCAGAGACTATTTGTCAAAATTCGCGATATTTTTTATGTCCGAATTTTCGGATTGATGACCGATTTTTTAAAATTTTCAGAAAATTCGGGACAGAGTCACCCCTAAGTAGAATTTTATTCAACAAAACTCCGGGTTCCGAATAAGCCAAAATTTTTAATATTAAGTTTAGTTTGGATTCATTAAAGCGACTAATTTGCTTAACTAGTGATTCATATAAGCGGCAATCATACTAATTATTTTAGCTCTGGGAGGATTTTAACCCCCAAAACCCACCCTTTGCTGCGCCAGTGTATTAATGCCCAATAATAATACAAATGCTGATGTAACTTCTTTTTTAATATTATTAAAAATTACTCTGCATAAATAGGAATTAAATACTTTCTAAGTGTTCAAAACATTTAGTATCCTAATCTGCACGCATATTACTTTCTCAGTGTACCCCGTGCTGTGGCATATTAAGACAATACTTGTATTTATATGATTCCATTTATTAGGGAGGGGAAATCAAAAATCATTATATAGGTATAACCCAACGAAAATTCAATATCAGATGTAAAGAACATACAGAGAACATAAAATATGATAGAGGTAATACTGCATTATCCCGGCTGAATTAAACAGAGAATATTAACATACTTTTTTAACTTCTTTACTTAGTAGAATAATCTACAGGTCTAATTTATAATTAGAATTATTTATAAGAGGGTCCATTGAAATTTATTTAAGAGGTTCAGGAGTTTATAACGATACATTATCTTTTCGTAACCCGAATTTATGTGTTGAATGGTTGGACAACTTACGTAGTCGCGACATACTGGGAACGTGTGATCGCAAAAATGTAGGACGCGTTTTATGATTACTTGTTTATATTCGATGATTTTTTTTTTCCATTTTTCATATGGATTTTATTTGTAATTTTCTATTATATATTTTGATGACGACTCAGTGAAAGAGTTGAAACATGTGAATATAGATTTTTAATTTATTTTTAATGTGTTTTTATAACGTCTTTTATGCAAATAAATATTTTAATATTGTGATACAATATTTGTCATTATAGAATTTAAATATTTAACTTTTCAGTTTGGTAGGAGACTTTAAAGATTACCAGGACTATAGACTACACAATTTCGATATTAGATATTTAACTACATCATAGGAACCAAAATATTTGAGAGTAATTAAAAAGTGTCCGAATGTGGTCTCTTCTGCTCTATTCTTCCAAAAGCCTGTTTCGTATCATACATTATCAACTTGTTTTTTGTAAGCTCATATAAAAAAAAGATAGTTGACAAAAGAAAAAATGATTATTTTTTAATGTTAAACCAACACAGAATTAAACAATTAAAATGATTTTGGTTATGTTTCGCAATTAACATATATTGCAATTTTTGTTTCAATTATTATAATGTTAACTGGTGAAATGTAAATTTTATTTTATATTTGTTCACATTAGAAAACTCAACGGTTTTAATTAATGCCGTAAAAGAAAATTTGATTTATTTTACTTTGTGTATAGTAAAAAAAAAAAAAAATCCTTATTTAAAAATTACATATACTTGTTATTCATATTTCCATAAACAAAAATATTTTTTTTTTACGATCTGCATACTAAATTATGGGACCAGTGAGAAAGGTTACACCTAATAATATCTAATTTAATAAACTCATACGCAAAAGGAAATCTTCCCAAGTATTCATGATTGGTTGGTAAAAATATCATTAGATATATAAACTTTCTAATTGATTTACAATATAAGAAGATATTTTAATTCCCTGAACAAGTTTATCATGTTACAGTATTCACATTAGCTAAGAGGAATATGTTTTAATTCAAATTATTAATTCTTCTAAAACGTTGTACCAGACACTAAAAATCCCCAAAAAATGTTGAATTCTATTTTATGTTAAATTCTATGTTTTTATGTTAAATTCTACTCAAAACATAAACTGAAATTATATAAAATTCATTAAAAGTTTAGTCTTTTACATTTAAATCTATACCGTTTTTATCTAATGCAATGTTATTTTCTAACAAAATATTCTTAGACGTTTTATTATAGCATAACAAACAAAAAAGATCATTTTTATAAAATATTTGAATACGTTATAAATGTAACTGTAACTAAATCTTCTTTAAAACTTCACGAAAAAACATGCATATATAAAACTGAAAACTTGAGTTAAAATCCAGTGACAGACCGCGCCAGTTTATTTTTTTCGTCTAAATTTTTACTCATTTTATTTTGTAATAAATTCTTCTATTTGACAGAACGTTTCGAAATTTTAGTTTTGAAACTCAGGTATTCAAAGATGCTCTAAAAAGATTATGCCGAAATACAAACTTTTAGGCACTTTTATTGTAGCAAAAAACGGCAAAAAATGACCTGTTCCTTCGAATTTCTGGAAAGGCTTAATATTCGTATTTTTTGGAAAACCGATTGCATCTTCTATGAGAATTAGGATTCATCATTACATATGTAATCCTTTTTAACCGGTACGGAAGGATGCTATATGGATTAATAAGAGAACTATGAAACGACCGATTTTGATTTATTTTTCTGATTTTTATTTCTTCATAGTGAAATTAATGTGATATTTAACACATAAAAAAAAATAAATGTATTTATTTTTAAAATATTACATCACTTCTACAGTTATCATATTCGTATATATATATACATTTCATACTCGTAATAATATACATTTTGTACATCTGTACTAAAACAAATAATTATAAATCAACCGAGTAATAATTTAAATAGTCTCAAAACGAAGAAAGTAGTATATCGCCTAGTGCGTTGATCATATTAATTTCACACAACGGTCAGATGATCATTACACTTGTATCTATTAGTAAGAAGGATTAATAAAATGTACATTGTATTGCAAACACTGAATGACCTCAAGTCCTAGGGCAGGCCATGCCATATTTGCCTGATCCTCTCCAGTAAATAAATAACTACTCTGATACACCTTACGTGATTGCATTTGTATTTCTTTCATGTACGCAATTCCTATGACATATTCTAGATGAACATGCCTAGTTGAAAATCATCTCTACTACATTCATACAACTGAAATGGTCGCGCCACCGAGCAGATGAAATTTGATAATTCTAATTCCTACTACTCATATTTACAACATTCTGTATCTAGTGAGAACCGTCATAATCCACGTTCTTTCATTCCATTATGGCACGTTAATCATATAATTATGTCAAAAAGATTTAAAGTACGTTGTTTTTATATGACGTAATACATAGTATTTAAATTCAGTTATAGGATAGAATTACGGATAAAGATGTTACATCTAAAGAAAAAAATATATATATACAAAAACAAATCGAATGACGTTTTTTATTAAAGAATGCAATTTACAGTTTTAAATAGAAAACGTGTGCATAAAAATATCTCTAAGTGGGTAGTTCAATTACGTTTTCAAGTTTGTAAAACCGGGCAAAACTGCTCAGATTAATACACAAGAAAGAAGAATACATACGCGGATGTTTTAAAGTACATTGTTACATAATAAAAAATATACTTCAGTTTAAAAAAACCTTTTAACTTTATTGTATTTCTAATATATTTACGCACTACCCTAATGAAGTTAGTTTTTCTTAAAGCTTCGTTTACTTGCCTAATAATTATTTTATAAAATTCATGAACATTTTATGTTCCTTAAAGAAATGCCTTTTAAAATCGCATTTACTGCAACGCATTACTTAAAGAAATTTTATCCCCAATGAGCTAATGGAGCAAATTATAATTACCCTTTTTTTTAGCAAGAATCTATGAAAGTTAGGTTTTAGAAATTTTAGGAACATTAAATAAAGTGCTTTGTAATGATTTTCATTTTTTATGCAGCACAATATTTCTTGTTGCTGAATGTAAATATTATTTTCATTATTTATTTTGCTTTCTTTAATTTTTTGCAGTTAACTCATGTAAGTTTTGATTATTACATGGTTCATTTTTTGATAACGTATTTTTTACACAAGCATAGGGGAGAGTAGACGAATTTGGACCACTTCACGTATTTTCAGGTGTAACTCACTTAATTTTTGGAATATCTGCAAAAGATCATTCCTAGGGCTATCATATCATTACACAGGAACAATCTATCCATCTACTAAATAAATAAATATTTAGATCAATTTCTTTTTGAAAATCTTAAATTTTATTTTAATTTGAAAAAAAAAAAAATTGTCAAAAGTGGTCCAAATTCAGGGACTGGTCGCCTAAGTTAGACCCCCATTGGACCAAATAATATGTGGTTGTTTTAATGACTAGGGAATATAAACAATTTTATTAAAAGCAAAGTTTGCGATTAATTAAACAATCAAACAAATGAAATATAATGAAATCAAATATCTGAAAATAAGAGTAATTGTTTTAAATCAAAATGTATTCAAAATATAAATCAAAGTTATCAGTAATTAAGAATAGAAATTATGGAACTTATTGTAGGTTACTTGAATATCATGTAAGGAGTGATACAAAGCTTATGCATGAATTTTGTTTGTTGTTTTTGTTTTCCTGCACACACAACATTGAACCGTATAAGGCAATCTGAACACTGGATCATTTCTGCTATTTTATTTTTCTTTCAAATTAGGCAAAACCAATCATCACTATCTAGATTTTTCTTTTTAGATTCTGAATTATCAGACTGTTTTTTGCAACAGCAGTTTTCTTTACATTATGTTTGTATTTCTTCTCTTCCATCATTTTCTTGCTAATTGCATTACGCCTATTTTATAAAACTCGATGTTCCAATTTCTTTTGTGCTGTAAAAGCTTCCTTTTTTTTTTTTTTTTTTACTTTTGGGGAGAATTTGTAGCTGCAGCCTTATTGCAGTTCAATTTCTTCACAACTTACTGTCTGCTTTTTGTTTCGTATATCTTTAACAGCTTTTTCTGTCTCGGGTGTTTTTCTTCCAGGCAATTTGTTTATGTCATTTTCAAAATTTTCATAAAGGTTTGAGATTTTATGCGATTTAATTGCAAAAAAGTATAATTCCACCCTCCAGAACTGTAAAACGTCTTCCATCAGAAACATCCTGCAGGAGGAAAATGTTTGATTTCAACTCTGTAAATCAAATATGCCGCAGGAATAAAGAATTCAAAGAAAATAAATAGAATTACATACAAGATAAAAGACATTGCAAACAAAATTTATTGCATAGACATGTAAAAATATGTTTATGCTTATATAGGCCTAAACTGGATAAAAAAAATAATCCAGATATTAAAAAAACTTGCATGGAGATAGCAATACATTATAAAATATAAAAAAAAATAGTGTACAAAGCGTACCGTCCTCGAAATTCATTACTTACTTTTCAAATTTATGATCGCATATCTGGTCCAATTTAAGCAACTTAAATTGACCCAATTACTGCAATTGCACCATTTTTTTAAAACAATTAATTTCAAGACTAA
Organism: Maratus speciosus; assembly: GCA_963932465.1. Lineage (NCBI taxonomy): Eukaryota > Metazoa > Arthropoda > Arachnida > Araneae > Salticidae > Maratus > Maratus speciosus. The sequence goes on from OZ010800.1 coordinate 187,830,711, forward strand.
GAAAAAAAAAATGAAATCAAACAAACCCGCGTGAAAAATATGCGCAGTAAACAGATGAATTCATATATGTATATGAAAATATAACAACTTAGCTTAGTTTTAAAACATTCACTTACGTTTAGTAGGAAAAAATTAGATCAAAACAGCTAATTTTAGGAATTTTTAAATTGCCTGAAAACAGCACGTGTTAGGCGGCTGCTTCTTCTAATGATGAGGAAGTCATACTGATGAGTAGGATTTCAGCGGTAGATGGAGTCTCTTCCTGTAATTAAAGGCAGAATGGCAACGGTCCAATTAAAGCGGCGGTCCATATACGGCTAATCTCCCCTATACTTTTACTTGCATATGTCTATATACTGTGTAAATATTGTGTTTACCTTACTACTTTAATTCCATATGTATTTGGAAACATTTACCATATAATATATTTAAAAGTAATTTTATAGTATGGCAAGTAAAATTATTTTGCTCTACATATAGTATATCAATGTAGGAAAATTTCATGATAAAAACAAGAAGATTTTTTTTTTATTGCACAATTTTTTATTTAACCTTCCGTCTACCAGACGGGTCCATTGGACCCGACAGCAATATTTAATGTAAATTTTTCTCATGAAAAATAGCATTCAAAGTTTCGCGATTACATGACTTTTCCTGCAATTGTCTCCTCTATGTATATGCAATTGCGATTAAAATTTTGTTCGAAATTTTTTACCTATTTTTAATTTGTTTCATTGTATATACGCGGGTCCATTGGACCCAACATTAAAACAAACGTAATATACTGTTGCTTTCTTTTTCTAGGGTTGCCATAAATCATGAGGAGGAACAGGGTGACCATAATTGGCTGTTTATCGCCCATTTGGCGATGGATTTTTAGCGCCAATCTCGCCAAATTTGGCGACTTTATAATGAAGTTTTGAGAACATTCTAGACTGATCTAGTAAACTTCGTGCTCTATATATAAAAGGTTACTTCTGGTTCAGAGAGTCATTTATCAACAGACACAGTTAGTGAGCGAATGGTGTCTATTGATGTTTTTGAGTCTTTTCATTGAAAATAGGACTTGATATTTGAAGACAAGTAATAAGTGTATTTTGTACGTGCTTTGTTATTTTACAAATATTCATCATTTTCTTATTTCCTAACTTATTTTTTGTTAAAAACTGAATTGAAGATGAACAGAAAAAAAGTATTGACTCAAGAGGAAATTCAAAAAATTATGGAAAATCCGGACGATATAGAATTCGACACCGATGATGAAAATCTGTCGTCTGATGAAGGTGAAGTAGATTATGTTGAAATACATAATGAAATTTCTGATTCCTACTCAGAATCTGATAATGATTCCAATGAAGTAAATGTAGCAACCACAAGTACTTCAAATTCTACTTTTGTTTCCAAAAATAATTCACAGATCTGGTATAAGAATGAAGTTGCCAGACCACAAGGAAGACGTACTGAAATCAATATTTTACGTGAAAAATCTGGACCTTCAAGATTTGCAAATCGTGAAGTGGATTCCATATCATCCTCATTTCTTATCTATTTCCGAAAAAGACTTTTGGAAATTATAGTAAAATGGACAAACGCGGAAGGCAATAGAGTATTCGATAAAGAGTGGAAACCTATAGATATTATAGAACTTAAAAAATTCATCGGACTTTTATTACTTATTGGAGTATATAAATCGAAAAATGAAACAGTAAGCGAACTTTGGAGCATAAAAAATGGAAGACAAATATTTCGGGACATTATGAGTCGCAATAGATTCACAAGTATATTACGTGTCATAAGATTTGATGATGCAGCTGAGAGGCGTAAAAGAAGATCAACTGATAAATTAGAGCCAATAAGAGAATGCTTTGAATTGTGGAATAGCTATTTACAAGACCCTTATATTCCTAATTGGTCTATGACTGTCGATGAGCAATTAGTTTCTTTTCGTGGAAAATGTCCTTTCCGTCAGTATATGCCATCTAAACCTGGAAAGTATGGATTGAAGTTCTGGGTTATTTGTGACAGCGTAACATCGTATGCTTGGAAACTGGAACTATATACAGGCAAAAATGAAGTAAGAGAATCTCATCAGGGAGAAAATGTAGTTAAAAGATTGACGAAGGAAATTGAAAATTCTGGTCGTAATATTACATGTGATAACTTTTTTACGTCATATGCATTAGCAACACATCTTACTTCAAAAAAATTATCTCTTATTGGAACAATTCGAAAAAATAAACCTGAATTACCCGCTGTGTTCACAAATCCAAAACATCGTTCTGTATATTCTACTTTATTTGGGTTTCAAGAGAAGGCGACCATCATCTCTTACTGTCCCAGAAAAGGTAGAATTGTTACTTTGCTAAGCACAATGCATAACACTAATGATATTGACAACAGCTTAGAAAAAAAGCCACAAATAATCCTAGATTATAATAAAACCAAAGGCGGAGTAGATACGATGGACAAAATGGTAAGAGCATATAGTGTGAAACGCATGACACGTCGGTGGCCTTTGATTGTATTTTATAATATGATCGATATAAGTGCGATGAATGCATACATAATATGGTTGTCACTGAATGCTGAATGTGATCCGAAAATGAAAAAAAGGCGGAATTTCATTATTCAACTTGCAGAAGAATTAGTAGGTGAAGGAGGTATCGCCGTCTCAACATCTACTTCAGAACAACTTTACGCAAATAGTTTTGAACCGCCACGAAAAAAATCAAGATGTCATATTTGTCCCTCTAAAAAAGATCGAAAAACACGAACATTATGCAAGAAGTGTACAAAAAATGTTTGCGGAGAACATTCCGTCGTTATTTGTACTTCATGTACAGAATAATTTTATTATGATGAAAAACGTTTTGTAGTCATTATAATATACTATATATATTACTTTCTTACTGTATGTGTTACTTTCTTACTCTATTACTATATATATCACTTTTATATATTGTATAAGGTGCATTAATAACAAATATATTCATTGTAGATAAATGGGTGTTTTGTATATTTTGAAATCCTATATATTTTACATATGGGTCCAATGGACCCGAATGGTAGTTCTTGCATATACTTTTTTTTTGGTAGTCTGAAGGTTAATATTGCTGTTCTGACATTGTCTATTTCAATTTTTGGTAAAACACATTCAAAATATTTGTAAGTAATAAATGCATACAGTAAAGCGTTATTATAGAGTGCAGACATCAACCGCTTATTTAAAAACAACACTTAATTATTTAGAATCGCTATTTTGATATACATCTTTGCATACATTTATCAAATAATATTTAGAATATCACAGTCTAAAACTTTCCCAAATATAGAACAACTTTTTATCGTATTTTTACTAAATTTTATGCAGTTACCCACTAAACTGCATTACCAACTTCTGAACTTCGGAGCGTCTGCAGCTATATTCATAAAAGTAATATCTAGGTATAGTGAAGTAGCCTTGCACCACTGAATGAATCTTACTACGGCGACGGAATCAGCGTTCGTATCTCGAAAACGGAAAGAGATAGGGAAAATACGTGTTTTACAAAGTTGTAGAGCATCATCTACTTAGTAAGGAAATACACCTTGTGGGCATTAAAAAGGAGAATATAAGTGTTAAAACGCGTATTTGTGTTTTCGTGTTTTCCTACAATATGACGTCACGAAACTTGAACAGAAGGAGAAATGACTGTGTTTCGGATACATGTGCATTGTAGCTGATGGTGAGAAGAACGACAACAACCAATAAAAGTTCATAGTTATAACGAGTTGTTGTTTTTTCTTTCTCAGATAGTTTTGTCACGTCACAGTGCAGGAAATTCTGAAAAAACAAATATGCGTTTTAACCGGTGTGTTCTTCGTATTAATATCCACAAGGTGTATTTTCGTACTAAATCGATGATGCTCTACTACTTTCTAAATCACTTTTCCCCAATCTCTTTCCGTTTCCGAGATGCGAATGCTAACTTCGCAGCCTTTCACCATGTGGCGCCGTAGGCGGTTTCATCCAGTAGTGAATGGCTATTTTTCTATATCTAGACATCACTTTTATGAATATAGCAGCAGAAGTTCCGAAGTTAAGATGGCGTCAAGCGAATTTATTGGGCATAATGTGTATTTTTTTCTAATGAATGTCCATAATATGTGTAGTAGATCTATTGTATTATTCTAGTTTTATTGCAAGTACAGAATGTAAAATATATAGAGACGTGAATTTCAAAACTCATCTTATTTAAAAATTAAAAAGAAAACCCTGTTTTCTCTATCAATCTATTCTTTTGGTAAAACTGCACATAAAAAACTGTACAATATGCAAAAAAACTATTATTACCCTGTATTTTTGACACACATATTCCTAGTTATATTTGGAAATATCTACCCCTTATATATAAGATCCTAATGAAACGAATTTATGAAACGGAAGTATGAATCGATTGATTAAACAACTGATTACGTTTCACGGCGATTTCTCCTAAAGTATGGAATACTTTGCGATGAAATTAACACCAAAAATAAATATTGATCCGCAGATTTCAAAACTGGTATCAGAATTTTTAAAGTCAATTTGTTTTCGAAATATTAATTGTTTTCTAATTTTATATACAATTTTCTAATGATGGCAACTCAAATTTTAATCAAACAGATATATATATATATTTTATTTCAGAAAAGTTGACATGGTAACCCGGCTATTGTTCTTTATTTGATAATAAATGTCTATTTACTTTTATTTCTTTTTACAAATTATATAAATTATATTGTTCTATGATTATTAATTATTTTTTTTTATATTTCCTTTAGAAAATAATAGAAAATAATTAAGAAATACAGTACTACTTAGTTTTTCCGTCGACCAATTTCGCCAAATTATATAAATCGCCAAAACACTCGCCAAATTATACAAATTGACATAATGTTTATTTTAAATAACGAAAGAACAAATAAATTAGTATAACATTCTAGCACGCTGTTCTTTTTCCCTATCTTGCACTGAAGAAGAATCTCGCTGTAGATTCGAAACAGCTGTTTGCTGCTTTTCACGCATTATTTGTGCATTTTAAACGTTGGTTTACTGCTTTTTAGTACCTAGAATTCTTTGCGACCATGGCAACGTTTATGTAGTTTTATTCGAAAAAAAAATTGATTTTTTAATCAAAATGGAAAACTTACGGTCCCATATTGGGGCGATTTTTTTTCTGACGCCAATGTCATATACGGAACGGGCACATAACTGGCGCCAAAATATCGTTATTTTGTTTCATATGGTAAGCCGGATATTGCTGTTTATACTGTTGATGCGTTCCCCAAATTGGCGTTGTTAAAATATCACGCCAATGTGGGACGTATATGACATCTTTGCCAAACTTTCATAAGAACGGCGAAGGGATCAGACCGTATTTGTTTATGGCAGTTGATGACTTGAATTATTATAATATAGATGAAATGATGGCGATAAAATAATATTTGGCGACTTATCACCTGTGCCTGGCTAACATTAAAGTACCAAAATGGCACCTAGAGAATAAAAAGCGAAGTGGTCCGCCTGGAACTGTTGATGATAGTCACATGGCTTAGGCTATTGTTATAGAGATTGTTTTAAAATACCGGGAGACACAGACTCTTATACTTAATATATTTTATTTTAGCTTCTTTTCAAATGCTTAACTGATCCTCTTTAATCAAAAACGAAAACAACCATTGGATCTCTTAACAGCAACTGATTCGCCCTTAAATTTTTGCAATCAAAGGGAATTGAATGAAAACGCGTTTACAGTGAGATCTGCATAGCTTTTTTCAGTATAATTTAATCTTCTCTAATATTTTTAAAACCCATCAGATTAGCGTGTTTTTAGATTCTGCGGTGTCTGAACGGGGGTTGGCGAGCGTAACTTGCAGGGTGCAGAGCCCCCTAGTATATATATATATATACCTGTGACAAACAAACATAATTAGATCATACCTTATTAATGATATTATTATGTGAAATATAAAAGATATATGCATTTCATGTACATTTCATATGCATTTCATATGCATATCATTTTTTGACCAAATTATACACGATGCATTAAGGCAAGATTAAATTATGGCTTATTAATTAGTCGGTAAATGTTCCTATCACTGCTTTACACTGCTTGACAAAAAATATGTTTTATATTTCACTCGGTTTAAATCAGATATTAAATTCACCTTTCAAAATTTATAGTAAAAATGCAATTTTTTTTGGAAGCAGCAAATGAGAATCCCTCTGCGTGTGAATTCGCTGTGAATTTAAATATATAATTTCTTTTTTACTTAACTTAAATAGTATTGTGTGTATTTTTTAAATCGAATTTTTCACTCTCAAGAAAACATGATGACTATCTCTAAAACAATGAAGGGTAGTCGATGTAATTTAGACTTCCCAGCAATTTTTTTATACATTTTTAAAGCAAATATTTAATGTTAGTAAAAAAAATAAAAAAAATTCCCCATGTAAAATAATACTTTAAAAAATATTAAAAGTTATTCATAATAGTTTGTTATTGGATGTATATATTATACATTTACAAAATATTTCTTTTCAGATTTCGAAGATATTTATAAATAATATTGAACAACCTCCACTAATGAACGCTGAAATGTATCATGTACATTTGTTACATTTTAGGTCTAACAATATTATTTCAATTCAACATGTATAGATGTTCAGTTCTGAATTAAACGAATTCTATCATTCTGACAAAGATTTTTTCAGTTTTCCCTTTTTTCACCTTTATCTAATTGTAATGAATTAAATCATTTCTTAATAACTGTATTATGACTATTTAGCAAGAATCAATGAAACAGAGAAATGTATGAAACACCCCATTTTTTACTTCAATAATACCTGATGAAAATCAGTAAATATAAAAATATATGGTGTAATATATGTATTAAACAAAATCTTTGGTTTTTATTTAGGGGAAGGTGGCCTAAAATGATCCCCTTAAGGAGAATACTTGTGTAAAATAACATTATCGTTTAAATAAAACTTTGGACCTATGCTAATATGTTTTGCACTATATTTTGCATTATAAACATATTTTAATAATATTTTAAACCCAAATTGAGTAATGAAAAAAAAATAGATTTTTAAAAAAGTGTCCAAAGGATCATTTAACCCTCACCAAAGGGCAAAATGATCCTTCATTTAAAAATAATTTTAAATTGTTTTTATAGGTAAAATAAAGGATATGAAAGTAATTATGACAATACATAATGAAATAAAATAAGTTTTACAATCAAATTACATTCATAATTTTCCAAACTTAGTTGATTCTTATAATTGACTACTCGTTAAAATGGCGCTTAACATCGATTTTCTTTTTTTCGAATGCTTGATTCTGTTTTCTTTGGAAACGGTATGATAACACATGGACTGAACGAGAAAGATTTGGGGCAGTCACACATTTCACTCCCATGATGGCTAAGGCATGGTACCGGATTTTATTCAGTCAATGAAATGGTAGTAAAACGATCCACATAACGGATCATTTTACCCGACAACATGATCGCCCATTTTAGGTTATCTAACTGGATGACGCCGAGAAACATAACAAATTAACAAGTGTTATTCAACATCTAAAAACATACTTTATTAAGTAAACAAAGTCATATTTCTGTACAAAGAAGACTCTCTATCTAAATAAATATGAAAGTTAGTACTTATCTTATAACAGATGTTATAAAGCCGTCAATGCGTCTTTTTCTCTTGATGCAATTAGTTTATCTGTCACCCTGTAGATAGCGCGACCTTTCTGGAAGAAAACATATGTGGATAGTTTTGCCCGCTAGGATCATTTTACGCCACCTTCCCCTATTTCAATTTTAAAGCATATTTCTATTTCACTACGCAAATATTTTTTTCGGCAGCAGATGATGGGTAATGCCACTTTTTAAAATGACAAAATTTTGCTTCACAAAGATATTCAAAAACATATTATACAAATATCACATATTCATATTTACTAGCAGTATAAACAAGCCTTTTGTTACTTATTTTGAAACAAAGAGTCATTTATTCATTGTCCCTGTTTTAACATCCGATATATTGTATCGCCTTATTTTTGAAATTGATTTTCTTTTTCATCCATCTTTTTAATTCATTCATATTTTTTCATTTATCCAAATCCTCTCAAGTTATGTTAAGATGTAATTACACTACACATTTTACGTTGAAAGAATAAAAATAATCTTTCGTAAAATTATTCATTTGCATTAACGATTTTTAGTGTAGGAAATAAAAAAGTCTAAAAAATTTGATTTTTTGTTGAAAAAGCCATGAATACGAAATAAATATTACGTAAAATACCATTTAACTGAATATAATGTGATAACGCCTGTCTCCTGATATTGTCCGTTAATTTACTTGCATCCATTTTATCTGTCACATTCAGTATAGTAGACGTTTGAGAGATCATTTCAAATTGTTTAACCCGAGAGTAGTTACTTATTATTTTTTTTCTGAAACGTTATTAGTCGCGCTCGGTCTTTGTGCCACTAGCCCAGCGCATAGAGAAAATATAAAATAAATAAACGGTCAAGTGCGATAATTAATCGCGCTCAAAGGGTTTCGTATAATAAATATTTGAATTGAATTATTAACTGTATTATCAAAAAAAAAATCGTTGCTAAAAGAAAAATAACATTTTTTTTTTAAACTATACAACGTAGGATTGGGTATAGCTATATATACTAGAAAAGTATGAATGGGTATACCATAAATGTTCAAAGTGATATGAAGGCTAAATAATATCAAATATTGCTATTCTGTATAACTTTTTTTTTTCTTATTCTAACCTGTTTATGATGAACTTAATTCGGTACTGACAAATAAAAGTAGTTTATATTTAACCCCTAACGCTCCAGCACTGTTAGCGGATGAATGTCAATAGCCTCCAGTGTTGCCGTATTTGGCATTTTTTTTTCTTTCTTTTAGAAATTTTGAATTCACACCACAAAAATTTAATAGGTAATTTTCTTTTACTTTATTTATGGAAAATCAACCATCTTGTAAAGCAAAAATAAGAGTTAAAACTTTCTTGTGAGGATTCAGAATGTCTAATTAAAAAATCAGCCATATGTCATAACATACGCAGCGTATGTTATTGTCGGAAATGACAAAACTGCATGACGTCATAGAGCGCAAGAGGTTAAACTTCATTTGACATTTCATAAAAATAAATTCAGCGCTGTAATAATCTTTCTTTTTACAGTACAGCTAAAACAAAACACTTGTTCAAAGTTTAAATTTGGCATCGTGCTAAGCGCGCTTCGAAAGGAAGTCGTAAAGTTTCATCTCCGGCTACGTCACTGCCGTGTTTTTCCAGATATGTTTTTATTTTACTTTTAAAGACACGAGAGGCGTAATGAGAGTTCCACTCAATGCAAAATAGTCGCAAATCCCATAGTATTTATGCGATTAATTCTAATTAAATTACCCTGTTTTTAACAATTTGACATTTATTGCTTTTATACTACTACTGGGCATTGTGTTACACGAATATATCCCTAAAATGTGTTATCTGAGCTTTAAAAGCCGATGGTACATAGAGTACGCCGCTCCTATCATTATGTACGTATGTCCAAATCACCTGTGTATTTAAGGATTAATATCTCGGCTAATTTTATTCGAAAATCATGATCAAGACTGCATTTATACTTCTGCTACGTTAGGCGCAACAAGCGCTCCTCAACCCCTTTGCTGAATGCCTGCAAATCGAAATTTGTGTGTATCGGAAAAATACTCCTAACTCAAAAATTATGTGACGTACGGTAATCGCTATAATTTTCTCGCGAGGTTTAAATGAACTTCTACTACCTCTAATCTTTTCATAATTTTAGTTTCAGTAGATTCGGAAATAGATGGGGAGGGAGACATATTTTTGCACTACATTTTCGACGATATCTCTGAAAATATAACTGCTAAAATTAAAAGAAATGTATTTTAGAGTTCATCGTTATGAAGGTTTTCACACGATGCCCTACACGATATACAAAGAATTTTTTTTATGTAAATTAATTAGCCCTCTACATTTTCTTAAATATATTTGTGAATGTTTAATAATCTGTAAATATGTGGGTCAATAATTTTTAGTACTTCCACCAATTTGAACTTTCCACGGTCTATAGTTTTCGAGTAAAATGGCTGCGACTGACACACAGAGTTACAGACACAGAAGTTATCTTATAATGATTCCGTTTTTACTTTTCAAGTACGGAACCCTAAAAACATTTTTTACTTAATATTCGAATATTAATAATAATTCGAATGAAATTATAAATATGCTGTTTATTCAAATTAATACATTTTACACATACGATTCAGAATAATGCAAAAAGTAAAAATGAACTGGAAGTGATCATTGCGGAGAATTTTCCACCAATTTCTTCTTTCCTTGTAAAAATGTACCTGAAGAAAAAACAGAAAGGTGTTTTTACTTCACTATGTTGGTGGAGAAACCTTTAATGTCATCTACATGATAGTTCTCTATTGTATTTGTAAGGGGATATGAGTTAGGAGACGATAATTTATATCGGCGGCAAAAAGACCGACAGGCAACTACTGCCGTGTTAGCTTAATTTCCTGCTACAGCAACATATAAAATATTAAAAATTTTAAGTTTATTAAATGCAATGTCGACACTGTACTAATTAGTCTTTAATGTAGTATTCAAACAATATTCAAAAGAAGTTCTTAATTATCTGTAGTAACTTTGCATGACAGCAAACTATATATTTCGCATTAATAATAATCCTTCTTAATAATATTCCTTTTAATTTTAATATGTTATTAAAATGAAAACAGACATACACTACATCGACGGTAATCTTATTCTATTTCTCTATAATTGTATTAATATTCAATTGTTTGTTTGGTTTCGGAAAACTATTTATCATTGTTTCCGTGATTTGTTTGGAATTTCTTACAGAGAATTGTGGTGGTAGACACTTTATTTGTCTTAAATCAATACGGTAAAACCTCTAAATAACGGACACCTCGAAAGCGCGGGACTGTCCGCTATTGGGAATACCTAAGATTAAAAAATTGCTATGAAATACTTAATGTTTCATTAATTGACTTTTATATGTCCTAAATCCTCTATTATATGATTAATTAGAAATTAAAATTATTTTTCAAAGCAATAAAACTGAAATAAAATTGTTCATGCCTTTATCTATTGTTTATTACATTCTTACGAAAAAAAAATATACAAAAGTTTACTTTTTCTTGCATTTACATTTAATTTGATTTCAATGTGAAGTTTTTATTCTGTCGGTAGTTTTAATCTTTCTGAATCATCTTTATTTAAGAAAAAAATTGTATAACTGCTCACTGTATTTTGCCGCTTCTTGGATATTCTCGATATTGCAGGAAGCACCTCCAGTTTCAGTGTCTGCTTCATCATCACTTAGTGAGGTTTTGTCGAAAATTCTAAAAGAATATAAACTCATACATCAACTGATTCTTTTTCAGTAGGTAACTCACCATTAATATTAATGAAACTTTCGCAGTTTCTACACACTTGATACATTCCATTAATTCACTTATTTCAGTTAATTCTTTATTTGAGTCGAAAATGTGTGTTTCAATTTCTTTTAATATAAAGCCTGCTTTTCTGAAACATTGTCGTACGTTTTCGGGTTTTATGTTTTTTTACAGCTGAGGAAATCCAAATTATAGCATTGAGAGCATTAACTAATTTTAAACAGTTATCAAGTGTATTCATAGAATCAAAATTTGAAAGAATGTGGCGTAATAAAATCTTTCTGTACCAGCCTTTAAATTTGTGTATTACGGCTTGATCAAGTGGCTGCCATACTGAAGTATGTTTGGGGGAAAACACATAATTTTAACATTGTCGAATTTCAAATGTTTTGGATGAGACCTTGCATTATCCAGAGACAAGAGAACTTTCATTTTTTTTTTCATACTATTATTAAAGGAAGTTAAACATTTGATCATCAAAGGACTGGTCTGGGAAAACACATAATTTTAACATTGTCACAATTTCAAATGTTTTGGATGAGAACTTGCATTGTCCAGAGACAAGAGAACTTTCATTTGTTGTTTTTTCATCCTATTATCAAAAGGAAGTTAACCATTCGATCATCAAAAGACTACTCCCTCCCAGCTTTCTTATTCGCTCGGCATACAATACAAAATTCAATAAAATGAATGTTTTTTCGGAAACACCTGCGTTTCAGAGATTTTCCAATAATAAGAGGATTTCAAATTCTATTAACACATTGCAACATAATAAAATAGTGAGCCTTCATTTTGATATATTACGCCAATACATTCACACTTTTTAAAACACAAAGTCTTATTCGGAAAATTTCTGAAAAGTGTTCGGTTTCATCGACATAAAAAATGTTTCTCTCCTCATAATATTCACAAATTTGCCAATCTTCCTTTTCTTTAAGATCTACAGATTTTGCTTCTCCACATACTGTTTTGAAAGCGGTGTTTTGCTGAGATCCGATCTTTTCCAGTCACCCACAGGAAGCCTTAAAATCGTGTAATTCAAGTTCATGTGACTTCCAAAGCCTTTTTCTGAATCAAAGGCCTATTGATATAAATGTTTTTTTTTAACGAACTGAAGTAAACCAATTTAGAATTATAGGATTAATTTCAATGGGATTAGTCTTCCTCAATTTCACATTTTTTGGTGTTCTCGTTTGATCTCACCCACAAATTTCTTAATTCTTCAAATCTCTCCCACCTGTGTTTTGCCTATTTTAAAATGTTCAGCAAGTATCCGTAAGCTCAATTTATCTTTCCCAGATACGATTACAATTTTTTTCTCTTATAAGTTCATAGGTTTTTTTTTTTTTTTTTTTTTTTTTTTTTTTTTTTTTGAGGCCATTCTCGAAATATTAATGACAAATGAGTATGAAACAGTAATCGACATTGCGAATTAGTTTTTTCCCTGCTTCGGGTTGCTTCGGTAATTATCAGGTTGCTATTTATTTCATGTTGAAATGGGATGTGCGATTTTGTTATGGCAACACCGCCACTTTTCCGCTAGTCGTCTCGTAGTCGTCTCGTTTGCGCTAGTCGTCTCGACGCTGAGTAGTCGTCTCGTTATCAAAACAATTATATTTTATAAGTACCAAAATCAAAACTATGCATCGAAATAGATTTCCAACAATTTTCTTTCTGATGAGATAAAAAGAAGCAAAAAAGTAAAGTTGCAACATATTACATTTTAAATTAAAATACTGTTAATTTTTTTTCCGTACTACATATGAAATAATTTTCAATAAGAAGCACTAAAAGTGTACTTATCACTATTATGTGTGTATATATATATGCAGAAGATCAGGGCTTGAAATATCACATTGAATGAGACTAACACCATTTTATAAACTTGATCCTTACACCGGTAACTTTTAAAGTAAATTATAGTTACAAATTAAACGTTGTTAACGATGTTATTACAATTACTTGTAACGATGTTATTAAAATTACTTGTAACGATGTTATTACAATTTTCGACTTCGCTTTTGTGACAAAAATGCTTCTTTTAATTCGATTACATCTAATTCTAATATTTTATATTTTCATTCAACTTCCTTAACTTGGGCAGTTAAACTTTCATTTTCTAGGCGAAATGCTTTAATTTCTGAGCTAGAATAGGACAATTGATCAAAAGGCAAATATTTGTTTTGGTTTGGAATTTGTGGGTTACTACTGTGAGAGGTGGAAGAATAAGTGTTAAATTTCGAATTTACTGTTACTTCACTTGACTTAATAACATTGACTAAGGAATTATTCTGACTCTTATTTAACTTAACATCATTACCAGAAACAATTAAGGAGCATTTTTGTATTACATCAGTACCAATAATTAAATGAAATTCAATAGATTTGTCATCAAACACAAAAATAGATGTTAGAAATTTAGAATCATCAATTTCAATTTCGGCCTTAAAGTAACCGATTGGTGTGAGTAATTTTTTACCTAATCCACTTAACAACATATCTGTTGGTTCCACGTTTACATAACTTTTAACTTTATCGAAACTACCTTTCTTTCTGTATCAATTAATGACATTAAATTTAAAGAATGCAACTTTCATATTTAAAAACCAAATTCTGAGAAAACGTTAGAACATTTACTTGAGAATCATTAGACAATTTTGAATCTTTGGTTTTACCACATTCGAATAATTTGTGGCTATGCAAATTACAAGAAAAACAGAGGGAACCTTTACCTTTATTTCTACAATGAATACTTTTGTGAAATCTATCGCCACAGTTATAGCAACGTATATCAGGTTTAATGGGTCTAGATTTGTTTTTAAAATCAACTTCCTGTTTCATCTGAGGCCTAACATCAACATCAGGTTTAATATCATAATCGACGCTCAATTTATCTTAAATCTTAAGTTTTTCTTTAAATTCAACAATATTTGGGCAACCATACAAAAAAGATCTTTTTAAAAAAACAGGATCGTTTATTTCAGTAATTACATACTGAATAAGTGAAGAATCGTCTATGTTGCTTTTTGAACATAACTGTTTCATACTTAAAAAATATTCGTCTAAAGATTCATTTGGTTTAATTTTCCTTTTAGATAACATTCGAGTGAATTGCATGTTTGACCAAATTGAGGGTTAAGTAATGCTTTCATTTTAGACCACGAATTTATTTTTGTCTCACTTCCAATAAATAACTTAGCTCTACCTGTCATACGGCGTTTGGCCAAAATCAGTTTGTGCAAATCACTAACATTAAACAAAGAAACAGTATTTTCAAAATCGATTTTTCAACTTTTTGGAATTAACTACCATCAAATTCCGTTAGCATATTCTCAATATCATTAATAGAAATAGCAGGTTTAAGAACATAATCAGGAATATAGAATTTTCTGTTTTTCATTATTTTCACAACTAGAACTACCAGAATCATTTCTCAAATTATTTTCAGAAACATTTCAGATATACTTACTTTTATCACAATCATTGTTAGAATCATTATCGCTCTCATCCTCGCTAAGAGCGCTTTCATCAGGGATTTAATTACGTTTCAATACATTAAAGTCACATAAAGAACAAATTATTCTTACTTTATAATTTCATTGAAAGTTCCCGAATTATACACAAAACATTGCAAATAGTTATCAAATCGTTTACAGAAAAATTATATTTAATATCTTGCAATTTTGATTTATATTCATCAGAATCAATTACAAAAGCAAATCCAGTAAAATTTCGAATTCTACGTCTGTTATTCCTATCACCGGCTTCTCCAAAATTTAATGTATGCAATGTTTTAATACTAGATGACTTTTCCGCTTTCAACAAAAGTTCTAATTGATTAAAAATAAACTAACTTTGGCATAATTGAAAAGGAAAAGAAAATAATAAACTCATTTCATAAACAGATATCCAGCTTCAGAATATTTACTGTATTGCTATCAGCCGGCCAACATAATTATATTTATCAATTATTACACACTTAAATAGCGCCTTCATAACAACACTTGAACGCTTTGATCACTTTGAAATCTTAAGAATTATCTTTGTGGACGTAACGTTCGCATCCCACTTCTGAGCACCAATTGTAGAAGATCAGGGTTGAAATATCACACTGATGAGACTAACACCATTTTATAAATGTAATAAAACACTCATACTACAATATATATTAAAACACACATACACTCATAAATAACGCCTGCATTCAACAGTTAAAGGTATATATAAATATTATACAACCATACAAACAATAAATACAATAAACCCAACTAGAGTGGAAAATTAGCCAGAGCCAGGAACTGAATCGGGGACCACAGTATACAAGACTGCTGCTCTTACCACTGAGCTACTCCGGTCGATGCCTAAGTCTGCAATTTCTCAATAATAAACCATGTCACCAGCCATCTATACTGCAGTCTTGGATGAACGGACAACGATGAATAGATTTTACTATTACATCGATTTACGAGTAAAATCTATTCATCGTTGTCCGGCCATCCAAGGCTGTCGTATAGATGGCTGGTGACTTCCCCAAAATGGTTTATTAGTGAGAAATTGCAGGCCTAGGCACCGGCCGGAGTAGCTCAGTGGTTAGAGCAGCTGTCTTGTTTAATGTGGTCCCTGGTTTGATTCCTGCCTCTGGCTAATTTTTCACTCCAGTTGGGTTTATTGTATTTATTGTTTGTATGTCTGTATAATATTTATATATACCTTTAACTGTTGAATGCAGACGTTATTTATGTGTGTATGTGTGTTTTGATATATATTGTAGTAGTAGTATCAGTGTTTTATTATAATTATAGTAGATCGATGTAATAGTAAAATCTATTCATCGTTGTCCGGTCATCCAAGGCTGTCATATAGATGGCTATTGATTTCCCTAACATGGTTTATTAGTGAGAAACTGCACACTCAGGCATCGGCCGGAGTAGCTCAGTGGTTAGAGCAGCAGTCTTGTATACTGTTGTCCCCGTTTGAATTCCTGGCTCTGGCTAATTTTTCACTCCAGTTGGGTTTATTGTATTAATTCTTTGTATGCCTGTATAATATTTATATATATCTTTAACCATTTTATAATCTTCATCCTGACACCGGTAACTTTTAAAGTAAATTATATTTATAAATTAAACTATGTACAAACTATATACACGGATTAAATCATTATATTAATCTTTACATTTGTGGCCGTCTTAAACAAACACACATCAGCATCATTACTTAGCGTCTACCGTTCTTCTTCTCCCGCGAGAAAAAGACATCGAACGTTCTTTTCGTTTTCCACTTCCTTTCAATTCTCTCTTACACACTTAAAGCGAATGTATCTCAATCCGAAGTCCGTCCCTCGAGTGCATGCGCGCTGTATTACACCAGAGGGCAAGCAGGTGACACCCTGGAAGCTATTAAAGGCACTTGGGATGATAAAAAGGCTTTCCCTCCCCCCATATATATAGATATATATATATGTTTTACAGGAGAAGCTCATATATTAAATGTTGTAATTTACACAATCATTATTTTGAGAAAATGAACTATATACTTACAAATTTTTAATTGCGTTTAGTGCATTGGTTCCCAACGTGGGGCGCACGCCCACCCCGGGGGCAATTTGACACTCTAGGGTGGCAATTTCAAATTTCTAACTCACCTATTCACTTATGTCTTTTTTAGAAAAGTAATGTTTTAGACTAAAAAAAAAAAATAAATAAATAACATGCAAAATTTAAAAATTAATGATTTTTTTTAATTGAATTTAAGAAAAGTTTCAAATCAGAATGTTTAAAATAATATCTATTCCAGTATAATTATATGACATTTTTTAAAACAGTTTACCAGCACCTTCTCCTCCTTTTTTATTATTGAAAAATTCTATATATTTTTTTTGTTGTTACTAATGTCTGTTACAAATTTTCTCAATCATTTATCGAATAAGATATTTTTATCTATTCGCTCTTCTGTATGTAACATGAAGAAATTTTACACTTGAAATTACTTCAGAGTATACCTAATCCTATTGTCTTTACATACTTAACGTAGGCAGTATTTGTAATAAATAAATGTGGTATTGCAAAATTTATAATTCTTTTAAATTTTTTAATATTTATAAAAAGGAAAATGGATAAATAATAAATATCTATGGCAATAGTGCAGGTCTCCTACACGGTAAATGAATGCCTAATATATAAAATTTAAATTTGAAAATGTGATAATGTATGGCAGTTAATTAGTCATAACTGGAGAGGGAAATGATCGATGTGTTTTGATGGGGAATAACGACTACTTAAACTTCATAAAGACCAGAATCTTGAAATGCTTCTTCTTTCTTTATCTTATCTACAGAAAGAAAATTTTGTGTCCAAAGATTTTTCTACAACTATCAATAAGTTGCTAAAATGAAATATAAAATTTGTCATTAATTCAATTTTAATGTTAAATGTAAGAGTCTCTTTAATCATTTTGTGAATATAAAAATGCAGACCATATAACACTTTTTTAAACATCGACGTAAGTTAGGAAGGCACAACAAATCTATTTTCGCATAAAAGGGAAGATTTATAGCCTCACTGCATTTATAAAATTGTACTAAAAACACATTTGTGGCAGAAAATTCACCTCTGTGATAAGTATAAAAGTATAAAATGAATAGTTATTGTTAAATATCTGTTAGGCTTTTCAAATAATAAGAAATATATATCTTACAGAATTTGTGGGTAAGGTGGGGGAAATTCCAGAGCGATTTTCCAGATTTTCCAGGGCGATTTCCCAGATGCTCCGGTGGGAGGCGACCAATAAAAGGTTGGCGACCACTGGATTAGTGTCAAATGCCTCTTTTATCATTTTCCTCCTTTATACTGTCTGTGTGCCCCACCAGTGGCTGAGAGGCTCTGCTCTCGAAGCTGGTAGACGGGAGGTGCTGGGTTCGAACACAATCGCGCCCGTCGGCCTAACCGTTTCGGAGTTTTCGTGGTTTTCTTCGAAACCATGGATTCCCATGCGTAAATACGGGTTAGGTTCCCTTAGAAAGACCCCCACGAAGGGCATTCCCCCCCAGGGCCTATATCCCTCGTGTTGATAATCGGCCGTCATAAACACAAACCAAACCAAATTATCCTCTCTGTGAGTATTGAGTTTTTTCATATAGTTCCCTCCGACTGTCTTGGAAAAGGGCAAAATTGTAATGTTGTTTTCTCTTCATTTTGTTTTAAATGCTAAAAAAAAAATTATACTTTGAACATTTTATAAAAAATCTTAATAAGGAATATGAATGCAATCCTTGGAAATATTAATCATTGTTCAATGTATTAAAAATACATTAAATCAATAGAATTATATTACATTAAATATTGCTTGTATTGCAGTGAAAACTGGAGCTTAGTGAACGTATTAACACGGACTTGTCAGTGAGGGGGTTAACAGATCGTATATGACAACTGATAATCTTCAATCATATGATCAGCTAGATTTTTTTCACATATCACCTTTATCCTCTCATCTCTTCATATGTCATAATTAGTTTTTTTTCAACTTTAAACAAAAGTAATTAAATGAATTTTATCATTAATTAGAGGGAAAGTATTCAAGTATGCACAGACATGCTAAACCTATTTATCTCTAAATTTTGCTTTTGCAATGATGACATCAGAAAATAAAACCAAAACGACATCTATCGTCCTTTTTGTATTTTTTTAGTTTTTTTTTTAAGAAAGTAAGTCTACAGCTATTAAGTTGCTCATTCTATCTACAGACAGTTTCAAATGGAGATTCTTAATATAACAACGAGGTATTTTTTATTTGTAAGTTCATACACAGAAAATTAATAAAAGCTCTTTCTTAAAAAAATGTATACAGATGTGTCAGCATTTTTAACATTTAAAAAAACAAACGATAGGTTTGCATATTAAAAATCGCAGCTGCGTATTACAAATTTATTAGATGATTATAGTGTGATATACATTCGTATTAAATTAGAATTAAAAAAAATTATTCCATGCCTAAAAATTTTTATGTACCTATTGGACATTAAATAAAACAAGGATACCGTTATATATTTTTAAATACGCTTTCAAATGCTTGTCTCATACAGTATGGTACCCGACTATTTATGTTACATCAAACCATCCGTATTTTCAGAGGTAAAAATAAAAACAAACATACATCATCTCTAAAAGCATTGTTATACCAAATATAGTTATCAAGAATGACACTGAAGAAACGATTTTGACAGAATCTAAATGCTTAATCCTCAATGTGAAAAAAAAGTTTTTTTAAAAATTTTTTATACAATTAAATGATATGTGAATCACAAGTAATAGAATGCGTTCGAGCTTTATTATAGTTCTTTTTTCTCTTTTTTAACGACTGGAAAATAATTATTTTTTATAGAGAATTTCTACAAATCACTTTTATCGCATCTTTAAAATTACATGTTTTTACACAAAAAAAAAAAATGTTATTTTGGATTTAAGAATAAAAATAATTGTAATTTAAACAAATTCCAAAAACATGATACATTACCGTAAGATTTGTTATATAAAACTAATGCAAAAACAGTTTTAGTAATTACCTCCATCAACAAATGTACTTCATAACCAACTTTTTTTTAATATTTATAAATATATATATGTACGTTATGCAACAAAATATTTTTATGCACATTCTTTAAAGATTTATTCAATAACATAATGCTTTATGTTGCGATAAAGATTTATATTGACATTTGTTTCAGACATTTATTATTCATTTAGCGGAATACTTTCTGAGCATTAAAGATTTATTTAAATTGAGTTATATCCACATTCCTACAATGTTAATAGCAATTTTGTCTACCGTATAATGTATAATATCAGGCATTTATAGAAGAAACTATTCCATTTTTATAATATTGAAAATAATATTCA
The DNA here is from genome assembly GCA_963932465.1 of Maratus speciosus. Lineage (NCBI taxonomy): Eukaryota > Metazoa > Arthropoda > Arachnida > Araneae > Salticidae > Maratus > Maratus speciosus. The sequence goes on from OZ010800.1 coordinate 187,851,117, forward strand.
TATTTGTTTTATTTTATTTTACAATTAGATGTTTCATTTTAAGTCTGGGTTATTTACGCCATCAGAATCATATTTCCTTTCGATAGATAGTTGATTCTTTAAACAGATTATTTTACATATTCAGTTTTTTACCAATTAAGGAGTCTGTTAAACTGGACTGTTAACGCTTCAAATTTTTCGAAATTTTAATTTCCGTAGATTTTAAACTCCTACATTTTCGGAAAATTTTGATATAACTGCTTTCTTGAAATTCCGATTGGAACAGAAGTTATGGCTTTTAGAATTATACCCGCTCAATAGCTGAAGCAGCGATCCTGAAAATTGTAAGTCATTTTTCTCTAAATGACGTTTTTGGACTTAACGCGCAGGATACGTCAGAAACTTTTGAATCTTTTGTCATGAAATTTTCAAAACATATGTTTCATGTTAGTCTATATAAATTGAACCTAAAATTCAATTTTTATTGTTAACAAAATATTTTTTAGATGATTATACAGTTTAAATTTTCCAAATTTTGTATAAGCTAATTACAACTTTCTATTAAAAACATAAAAATGATTTAAATACACATTTATTTAGGTTATGGGTAAGTACTACAATCTGAAGTATAATAAAGCTCCAAAAGTTCCATTCTAGTTGCAAAATGTATTTGTAATCCTGCGCGTAAGCTGTTATACCTATTTTCTTCTCATCCAATTACTGATAGTTTGAAGCCCCCTGTAAATGTTAATTCTGCATCTTACAATTTTTGAAAAACTTGAAAGGAAAGAACATATTTATATCTTTTATCCCAATAAAAATTGTGCTTTAAAATCATGTACCAATTTTCAAATTTAAAGAGTCCCGAGACCCCTTAAAGTCTTTGTATTCATAATTTATTTTAACTATGCGTCGTTTCCCTTTAAGTTTCTATTTATTTTGGTAATAAATCGTTTAAAAGCCATTCAATTGTCAAAGCTTTTTCCAGGTTATTGCTTTCGAAGTGTCTTGTATCGTTAAAAAGTAACATTAAGTGTATATTTAATTATTATCCATGAAATTATTTTTATAATCCATGAAGTTCTACCAGCATCTACTAAACGATGTTAAATATAATTAATCTGTTTCCTAAAGAACATGATAAAAAAAATTTAAAGACTTTTTGAATCATTAAATAAAGAGGCCTACATTCTCTTTTGTTTTCCATAGATTTGACTAATTATTATTTGATTCATTATTATTATTATTATTATTATTATTATTGTTGTTGTTTTTGTGTTGTTGTTGTTGGCATTATAACAATAATAATAATAATTATTATTATTACTGTTGTTGTTGTTGTTATCAGTTGTTGACATTATAAATATAATTATTATTATTATTATTATTATTATTATTATTTCTGATTCTCTTACATTCATTATTCACCCGATTCATATGATAAATATAATTACTATACTTTAATAGCAGATAAGATGAAGAAACTGTCTCAAAAATTGTAAGCACACATTTAATTTTAAGTATTGAAGATGACGTTAATAGGACACTTGAATTACATAAAGCCTTAAAACTGCGTAAGAATTATACCAAGACTTCCGTCAGAGGGATAAGTCTGAGCTATGTTACTGAGGACATAGATTAAATAATAACTCGTGACAAGAATAAAAACTGAGATGATAACTTTAATTGACAATTCGTGACCTGTCTGAAAGGATTCGAGCTATGTCCGAAAAAATATATATAAGTTACCTGACGGAATTAGTACCCTAATCTCACTAGAGGTAGGCATCCACACACTTAGCTCAACGTTCTTTCCACTGCAGTAAATATTTATGGAAATCTTTTTTTGAAATGGTGTTCAACTCCGACGTCTCATTTTACCTATCTCATCAAATCATCTTCTCTCAAAACGGGATCCTTTCAACGGCGCCTTGAATTTCAGTAGCAACCAGAAGTCACAAGGACTCGTCTTTTTGGCGAACGACTGGAATTCCATATTTTACCAAGCAATTCTGAATCAGGTGCGATGAATGAGCTGGATAATCGATGGATCTTAAGATAGCTGATGGATTTTATAAATTGTTTTGCTTTGAGAATCACGAAGCTTTGACAAAATGTGATGCAGTATCTTTGTTCAACCCGTTCAGTCATCTTTAGAGAAATCAAAATCCGAAACACACGTATAACAGCACCTCGCTCGCAGGAAGCAGGTAACGACTGGCTCACTGGAACGGATAAAAAAATGAGGTATGAGTATTAAGCTCTCTGCGTCCAATGTGCACTGTTTCGCCGCCTTAGAATCACTGTTGCATCGGAAAAAATAAATGTTTGAAAATTATCAGACTGATCTGCCACAAATTGAAATGATGAAATTGAGCAAATTGAATGGTAGAATTACAAAACACTCTATATAACATAAACTGTTTTTTAAAAAAGGCAAAGTAAACCTGAAAGACAGCCATGCATGGGTGTAAAATTGTAAGTGCATGCATTAAAATTAATCACACAAATACCTTATACACAAATACACCACTAAAATACCTTATATCGGAATTGTTACACATTGAAATAATGTCAATAAACATAAACTGACATTCCGCACTAAATTGAGAACCTTTAAATGACAAAAAACGATGTTTAAAGGGAATGAAGGACTTTTATACGGCGTGTGGCTCGCTCGAATAGCTAAAACTCCTGAATAACAATTTTACAAGTATACGATGATATTGTCGATAAAAGTTTAGGGAATTGTCTGTTAAATAGTAATATATAAAAGTATATATATATATATATATATATATATATATATATAACGTATATATATATAAGTCCATAACACATCAACACAAGCATGCAATGCGTCGTTCGCGTGTGTTCCAGATATTCTCGATCGGATTTAAGTTATTAGTGTATGCTGGCCTCAACATACAAGGTATTGTTTTGATTTCAAATATGTTCTCCTCAAGGTGAGCTGTATTATACGTTAGCATGGATTAAATAAAACAAATCGGCATTGTCTGCAACGTAAGTTATGACTCGAGATATGAATAGCTCGTCTATATAACATTTAAGATGTGAAAATGTCGAGTAATTTACAAATGCGTACATATTTTCCAACAAATAATGCATGCGTCAATATGAACTAAATGAAAAAAACAAATTACTCGAGTAAGTTACTTATAAAAAATCGTCTAATGACAATTAAGAAAATGATCTTATCTCTAGATTAGTGAAGATGAAAAAAAAGCATTTCATATTTAAACAGACACTTTCCTCTGTTGGGGGCCTTGGAGAGAGAGAGAAAAGACTAGAGAAGGAACATTTTGACTTGTACTTTCGGACAAGCTATTCCTTGTTTCATATGAACATTTATTCTATATTTACACAATTTATTCAATGCCAGATGAGTAACTACCCGCTTTGTTGCATTTAAATTGCATGTTTTGTGTGTGTGTGGGGGGGGAGGGGGGTAGTATGTAGTATTATTAAATAATTAAAATTTCTATACCTAACAATGCAAATTAATGGTAATTTAGAACATTTTAAGTTCACTTCATCTTCTTAAATTTTGCATTTTCTAAAAGCTATTCTTTGAGATCATTTAGATCTTAAAAGTATACCCCTGAAAAATTTCAACCCAATAGGACGTTTTTAGGTCAGTAGTAGCACGGAAATAAAAACATTTCGAAAAGAATATTTTATTATAATTTTTCCTACAAAATATATTGTATTTTCTATTCATAAGAGGCTGCTTCATTTAATGTGTAGCCGAATAGGAGGTAAGCGCTCTGTTGTACAGTGGATCTTAGTAATTTATGAAGAGCAGCTACTTAAGGAGATACGATACCTTTAAACCATCAAAATTTTCGAATTTTTTTAATACATATTTTGATTCCGTAATCATTTCTGATAATTATGCAAAAAACTGCATTAAAAAATTCCCATTATTTTACTAATTATGGCAGTTTTATTACGACTACATAGGATAATTAAACTTTGCGTTGTGTTTATTCAAAACGATGAATTTTGATACTGCGCGCAGTGTTACTAGAACTATGCATGGAAATCAAAAGACATTTTTACCACATATTCATTTCTGTACTATCTACAACTTAAAACCAGAAAAAAGGTAAAATTTTATTTTTTTTTTCTTCTGTTTTTGTACTTTGAAATTATTTTTCAAAAAGCGAATTTTTTTTGTTTTTTGTTATTTTTTTTTAATTTAGTCAATATTTTTACAAATATTCTGGTTTTAGTATAAAGGTAACTCTATTGTGTATTTATTTTCACCAAAATTTCCTCTTTATATGCATATTTTCAGATTTTATCATGCGCGATAGATTTTTTTCTCTTATTATCATATATTTTTAAACTTAACATTTCAATATTTATTTATGAATTTACAAGTACGTATATATTTTTAAATATAAATTTAAATATAAGCTTTATATTTAAATGAAGTTTGATTTTTATTTTTGATTTATTACACAAGTTTTGAAGCTTGGAACTTAGTGATATTTTTTTTTACTTTTTCGACTTGTTCAAAGGTATCCTACCTCCTTAATAGACAGTATTTCGGATACACTACTCTGTCCGAAATCTTTTGAATTACCCTATAACGCAACGGTAAATGCGATGCTTATCATATTATATATCAAGTACCTTGTACTAAACTTTAGCAGTGTATATTAATTTAATTATATTTGAAATAATGTAATATAATTAAAATAAGCTGAAAACAGTTTTTCCCAGTAGAACATTACGCAGCCCAATTCTTTTTTGTTACCTTGTAAATGAAGCATAAATGCTTTACATTTCATATTTTACGGGAAGCATAATCTATTTGTCCTCAGGAATTTATATTAATTTCACTATATTTGTAACAAGGTAATATAATTAAAATATACCGTAATCGATTTTGCCCCCGTATACAATAATGGACAGAATTGCTTTGAGTGCAGCTCGAAACGAACTATAAGCACTAAACATACCTCGTACTGTAGTAAGCATCTTTTCGTACATTGAATTTATGTATGCAAAATTCAATATTTTTAAACAGTGCAATATCATTGAAATGCACACTTTCTCCACAAACCACAGAGTAAAGAAATAGATTGATTGTCGCTAAAAACGAACTATGCATGCTACAAACTTCATATTCAATACCCAACATGACATCGTAAACCTCAATAACGCATATCTATTTCAATGAAATCCTAAAATAATCACGCTAGTTAAGGGGTCAGGTAACCTTTGAAGCATCCAAAAATCTATTTTTTTTTTAAAATAGCTTATAATTAAATAGGATTCTTTGGGAGAATTTAAAATTAAATCCCATACAAAACTTCGCATTACAAGAGAAGTTATGCTTAAAACACTTTGAGCTTTTGCTATATGATCAACGGGTTTTTCAATCTTTAAAGTCAATTTTCTCAAAACAGCAATTTTGATCATTGCGCGCACGATTTCTGAAAAATGGTTGCCTAGAATTCACGAAATTTTTGGCTGATGTATTAAACGTACAGAAGCACAAAATGATCTATTATTATGTTTCTCAAGTAAGAAGTTTAGAATTCACGGCTACTCTTGTATAAAAAACATCACGATACTTCAAATTACGCTAAAATTTTTCCCTCGAGATCTAAAAGTCTTATTTTTTTTTTCATTGTAGGTCATTTTGAAAACACTTTTTACCTGTACTCATTAAAAAAATCTTGGCTTGTTTCAGCCATTGAAATGGGAAAAAAACATGCGCGCGATGCATGCAAAAATAATTCTTTCGTAAAAATTGTATTATCTTTAAAAATAAATTTAAAAAAAACTATATATGTGTATACCTTTTCTAACAACTTTGATTGATAGAATGAATCGTCCCAAACATGTGTTTTCAATTTTATAATTAAAAGTTAATTAGTTAAAGAATGACTGAGATTCTTACAGAGATAACTTTTCCATGTACTTTATTGGTTCAAAGGTTACCAGACCCTTTAAAATTCAGTCAGACAGACATACGGATAGATAAACCAAATGAATAAACAATTTAAAGCTATCCTGCAAAGTGTTAAAAAGGCACTCACGTCCATTTTCTTATTATATTTTTAATAATAAAGGAAATAAACTGTTCACAGGAAAAGGAACTATTTTCCAAGAATTTCTGGTTTTTCTATATTTTCAATTCAATTTATGCACAACTTTTATATAATATAATAACATCATTTTCTGTAACAAAAAAGTAGCATTAAAGTACTAAAAGGCCCTATGGATTTAAAATTCAAAATTTAATATCTTATAACTTTAGTATTTCGAATGAATAATAATGGAATGTTTATTTTCTTTTCGAAATGCATTTTCAAATTTCCTTTTAGAAGTTGTAAGATTCTGGATTTTCTGTGATATATATTTGAAAACTGTATTGACAAATTAATGGAAAAACTTTTTAAATGTTATACAGTAAAATATTGAGGAGGATTTTATTTTTCTTTCACACTGTAGGAATGTGGAAGACAAATACATGTAAAATATGTGCACTTGAACACTATATTCAAAATAACTTCCATTCATTCCCAATATCTATATATATAAGTTACTGAAAAATTGTTACATTATTATTGTAACAATGCTATAATACGTCCTGTAAGATTGTAATAATAACAAAACGGTAAAAATACAAAATAATTTCCGTAATATTTGACGTACTTGGTACATATTTTGGTTCTGGAAGAGACTGTGATCGATCTGCTGTATATTGAAAAGTAAATTTTTAATGTTTATTAAATATATACAGGAAACGCGATAAAATTCTTGAGAACCATATAATATTCTTAAGACCTCTATTTTCAATTTAAAAAGCTGTTATGCTAAATATAATTGTATTCTTACAATCTAATTTTGGAAACCAATTTTAGTGAATTTAAAATTAGAAATTTTTATGAAACTTTATAGATTTTTTAAAATATTATATGAAAAGAAATTTAAAGATTTATATTTTGTATGATACACAGTAAAATACTTACTCTGTTCATGACGTCTATCTTTTAATTATTTTTTTCTGTTATGGAATGGTAAAAAATAATTTAGGGAAATTTTGGATGAATTTATTTTTTTATTTGAAATTTTATGCATGATTTAATTTAACAAATAATCAATTTAACCTTTTATCTGCTGACGGTACTTATAAGTACCATTAAAATAACTTGTTATAAAATTCATTTAATACATCGATTTGTTGTAATAGACTTTAGAACGAGCTATAAACACATTACTTTACCTTGCTACAAAAGCATTACTGGTTACATAAAACTAAAATATTTTTTAAAAGGATGATTTCTTTTGCTTTTGCATCTTGGCAGCTTTCTGGGCGTTGGGAAGGGGGGGGGGTTAAATATTTCTATACTTATATTGTAAGAACATTGCATTTGTTCCTTTCCTAATTTTTCAAAATACTAAGAAAATATTTAAAATAAAAATTTGAGTGGGGTTAAAAGTACTGCACAAAATCCCATTAAATTCAAATTTAATAAATCCTTCTAAATACTTCAGTCCTTTTAAAATCCTTCTAAAATTTATTAAATGTTTATGTAAATCGTCTAATGTAGTTTCAAAAATTCGCGAAAAATGCTTTAGAAGATAATATTTTCATGAATTCATAATTCAGTACATAAAGGGTTAAAAAGCAAGATGGAAGAGCAAAGATCAAAATTTAAACAAATTTACAAATTATTGATCTCTATTTTTTGTTGTTCGGTCTATATATAAATAAATCGTACATGAAAAAATACATATTGATCTGCTTTTCCTGGGTTGATTTCAATAAAGGCATTGTATATTCAATCGAATTCTACCTGACATATGATGTAATGAAATTTTAAAATGGTATGTTGTATTTTGAACGTTATTATTTTTAATAAAATCAGGAAACATAGAGATGTAAAAATTATTTTTTATAATATTTAAGTATGGGTTGTTACATTTTATAAATTAATGATTAAATATCTACATATCACTTTGCCTAGAACCTTTGTTTCGCAACTCTAGTCCTACATCGCCATCTTTATACCAAATTCGTGTTTCTTCGCGAGTTGTTTGTAAGATTCAATTTTATTAAAAAAACAAACAACATACTGTCTACGAGGTTTTTCTTAATGGGATTTTGCGGTTTACGGCTAGTATCTCGAAGCATTTAGGATAATATATTTTAAGAGGTCTAGACTAGGACGGTTTTTTTTTTTTTTAATGTCAAGCGTTGTAATAAAAAAAGGAGTACTGCATGATTTCATACTTTATAAGTTTTTGTTCTTTGTTACATAGTTGCTGGGAAAAAAATGAAACATAAAAAAATAGGAAATAGAGAGCTGGTGTACCCTATAGAATTTAATGACTAGATCATGATAGAAAGTCACAAACGTTATATACTATGTACTGCGTGTACTATAATTATTTATGATTGCAGCAACCTCAAGGACTCTCACTGTGTAGATGTAGATGTAGTCGGCATGGTGTGTAATACAATTGATGTGTGCATTATATATGATTGGAGTAAACCTAAGGGCTTTCTCAATATTAAAATAGTCGCCAAATGTAAAGTTTTTTATTGTAATGTCTCAAATTGAAATACTATTGGGATTATAGGAATACTTTAGCTTTAAATACGAAATTTAAATACGAAATATAAGCCTTTATTTTTAGTCCTTAGCAGTGTATATCTTACACTTAACCATGTTCCTAAGAAAGGTTTTTACTATTAGCAACCTGAGAAAGCAGAATATTTTCGGAATTTAAAGTATTCGGGTTTATCAAACGATATCTTTATTGCAATATTTCAAAGTAAACTAAACCTATCGCCAAAACAAATATATGCCATCGGATTCTACGGATTCCTTCCATTTTCTAGCAAGTTCAAGAACACAATTTTGATACCAATATTTGGATTTGAATGCAAAAAAGTATAGACTACAGAGTTACAAATCGTCAACATAAGAGACACGCCTTCCTAGATAAAATTACACCATAGAACGCAACATGCGGTAGTCCAAAAGAGCAAGGTACGGACTACATGGGGTATGACGTAAAAGTTCAACTCCTTCAAGTTTCTCTGCTTTATTTCGAGTCACGCGAGACTTATACGGTCTTAAATTGTCTTAATGGAGAAGGGTTCTCTCTCTGTTGACCAATGCAGGGTATTTGATTTCAAAAAAGCATTCCTCCTGTCCAGCTGATCACAAAAATTTCAGAGCTGACCGATCGACAATGTGGTATGGTTTCAAAATGAAGGACTTGCTCAAAATTCCCCAAGACGCTGGTAATGAGCTTATATACAAACTGTCCTTGTTTTGAATCAGGTTGGACTGATTTGCCTACATCCATCTATTTTTTTATCATCTGAGTTTCGTAGATATACCTATTTCAGATCACATCTTACTATGGTTTTGAAAAACCGATAATCCCGTGGTTTTTTCAGAAGAGTTTTGCTAATTTTTACTCTGCTATTTGCTTGCTGTGTATTCAGTTCTCCAGGAACTTTTCTAGAGTTCTTTTATGTTTTCTGTAGCTGGGCATATTGTATCCTTGGACTGTTCTAGCTCCTCTGAAAACTTCCGCGTGCTTTTGGTTGGATTCATCACCAACTTTTGCTTAAAATATTCCAGATTAAAAAGTGATGACTTCCTACTTCAAGTTTTCATTTCAAGTCATACGTCACCTCCCATAAAAGGTTTCAACTTTTTTTGATATATTCCTTTGTACGATTGCTGATCGTATCATACCCTACAACGTCTCGAATTTTAAGAACTCCTTCACCAGCTTTATAACTCATTTTAAAATAATGTCTTAAGGTGGATAATACTTCAATATATGTATCAGACATTATATAACCTAGAAATAGAAAAAAAGAATAGGTATTAGTGTAATACAATACGGCGTAATATGTACTCTTCAATGTAACATTTTGCATTAAAAAAAGTACTTTTCATACACATTAATAGAATACAGAAAACAAAAGTTTCCCTTGCTGCTATTGATTTCCAAAAACGCTCCCAAGTAAATTTTATACTACTTTAATCAGTTTTCTCAAACCAAAATATCTCCATATCAACCAATTCTCATTTAAAGACTTCCATCTGCATATTTGGATTTATGCGTACAAAAAAAAGTAACAATATAATAATAATTTTAATATTAATGATTTTTATTTCCTCTGTTTATCTGCAAAACACTTTTATTAAACATGAAACTATTTACTTACCGATTAATAGCATTGGAATAATCTATATTAAGTTTTCATAAAATTCATTACTACCACTTAAAAATACTCAGAAATATTACCAAAAAATCCGTAGCAGCAAAATAAACTTTTATATAAATATTTTTAATTTTCAAAAGAGTTCACTTCTAACGATAAAGAATATTTTTTTGGAATCGTGGGTAACTCATATAACGTTATTGCATTTTTTAGGTAGATTTCTTATGAAATACCAACTTTTACATTATCCCCTAGGTTGGAATTTCTGAAAGATTTTTGCATATCTACACCGATCATGAGCCCAAGAACCAAAAACCACCCTCATTAAAAAACTTTATACATATATATATATATCATTTTTTTGACACGGTAACTTCCATAATTCTGCACAAATCTCTTGCAAACTGATGCATAAATTCAAGTGGCATAAAATCTCGGATAAGTTCGTTAATACGCATAATCGGACCAAGGTGGTGAAAATAGGGAGGGGTTTTGTGAAAACCGAAAAAACCCATATATTCTTAATTATAATGCATACCGAATCAGTTTAAACTCATTATTCCTTCAAAAAAGGGGCCAAAAATTTATGTATGATATATTTTTGATAAAATTAAAAATCAGCTCAATGGGCCCAAAAAATAGGGTTTTGGGGAGAAAAAATCATAACTTCGTCAATTCTCAAGTTATTGAATCCATTTAAATTTATTATAAATCTTTTTAATATTATCTACAACTTTTATATTGTCAAGTTTTTGATAGGACCAATTCTTACAGCAAATATAAATTAAAAGTACATAGCGATTGACGAAAAAAGCATCGTATTTAGGATGTACTCAAATCCAAACTGCTTATTTTCTGACTCATTTTTAAATTCTTTTCTGCTTTCAAACGCATCCAATTGGTAGGTTATCTTATTCTGAAACTATATAATTTGCCGTAATGGTCGATTCTTTGATAGAGACAGTATAAATTTAAAAATTGATGCAAATGCGTCTTCTGAACCGAATTTCCTGAAGCGATTGTGTTGAAAACGAAAAACATTGTCCTATTGAGAAAATAATTGTTTATACATCAATTTCTAATTAACCGAACGCAAAATAAAAACACAGGTCGCTTATAAATCGCTTCAAAAATCACGCGAACAAGTTTCATGTTTTTTTTTTCTTTTCTTTTCTTTTAAAAATGAATCTGCAAATTTCTCAGAAAATTTCGAGTTGTTGAACATGGAAAAGTATTTTTTTGAATACCGCCTTAACATGATTCTGAAAAAAAAAAAAACAGCTCTTATATAAAAGTGAAATTAAAAACTAGTCAAATGCGGCCACATAAAATTGTTAAAGCTGGTTTATCTCTAATCCTGAGTTAGTTTTTGTTGTTGAACTTAGTACTTAACTTCGAAATCAACCATCTTCTGTAGGCCGAGCCGGCAGAGATTTTTCATGGTTATATTATTATTCTCTGGATTCAAAACATCTGTTTTTTTATTATATCAATAGTTATAATTAATTACACATGTTGTATATTACATAAAACATGAGTTGTATAAGAAATGTTAATTTATTTTGAAGTTTTTTAATTAAATCAATTCGATTTTTTTTTTGGTACAGTGGACATTAAAAAGCAAATCATTCATATTATATTGGACAAATTTGAACATCCCCAGAATTCTTAGTGGAAAGCCTGAAATTGTTACATTCAAAGTTTGGGTTTGAAATAATACAAATACTTTAAGTTATTTAATTTTGAAATTAATAACTACTAATAAAGGATATACTGTAGAAATTTCAAAAGAATCTGTTGATTAGGAATATGCATGGACGTTCAAAAGTTAGAAATGTGCGGAATTTTACATTTTGAGAAAAGAGCATTTTAATTTTTATAAACTACATAGATATACAGTTATTACAAATATACATTCACATATCTCTGAGAAGAAATGTTGTAATTGAAAAACTCTTTTTTGCATCAGATAAATTAGTGAATCTAGTTTCATAATCTTATATATATATATATTCTTGAATTTGGGGATTTTGAAATTCCACTGCCGCCTTATGACCATACTATTTTTTATATTGTATACATGAATAAAATATAGAAAACAATTACGCTTGCCTTATGAGCAATTGTCATTGAAAACATATCTGATAAAAAAAATCGAAATACATTAAAATGTTTATCGTAACAGGTGTTTCTGACCTTATACAAAAAATAAGTAATATACAAAATATCTATAAACAGTTTATAAAACTAAATCTAATTAATGACGGGAAAATTACAGATCATAAATTATACTGTAACAATCAAAACCCAATTTAAATAACAAGAAGTTTATTCGACAAAACCATGAAGTCAAATTTGAGCCAACTCTTAATGATCAATTACATTAAATTTTTTTCTCTCACTGTAAAAAAGACAAATGTTTCTGAATTTAGAAAATATAATAGAACCACAGACGAAAATGTACAATATCCTCTTCAGAGTCACTCACGATTAAAAAAGTGGATTTCTTTTATTTTAAAAATACACAGAAACCAATATGATTTCCAAAATTAAAAGAAGCAATTAAAAAAAAAAACAGATTTTCTTTTCTCCAACTGATTTTTGAAAACATTTCAAGATACTTTGCTGTCGTATTAAGTTTTTATAAGTAGGTGTCATGCCGGTAGTAATTAATTTTTCGTTGAATAACAATAATACATGCTACGCAATATTCTACGCAAGAAATCTACGTGAAGGGAAATCCAAATTGGTTAATTCTATTTAAACTTTGGATATATCTAACACAATAATATGCTTTAATTTCATGTACAAATTATATTTTATATTTGTCCAGGTTGTGGTATCCTCCAGCGCAGTCTCAAAGAGGCGGCCCTTAAATTTCTGTTTCAACACATAGAAAAATCTTTACTCTTTATATCTTATATCTTTTTTAAACTACTTTCTATTTCACGGTACACTTTTTTCGGTAATTTTCTTTTTGCCACTTCTGAGTGTTATGTAAAGAATATTTTTAAGAAGTTAAAATGCCTAATTACACTGGAACACAATTTGTAAAATATAATTCCGACTTCTACGTATCTCCGAAGCTTGTCGACTTAATATAATATGAGATCAGTCTGGTACTTTGATGTGGTATCTAAGAGGTCATATACGACTGACTCGGTAGATTAGCTCATGTGGCTGAGATCGGACATACGGCAGATAAGTGTTAAGAAGTTTTCTCATCCCCGAAAGTAGGCTTTTCGGATTCCATCAATTCTCAAGTAAATGTTTTTATGTTCAACAAATATGTTTTATCGATAAACGTGAAAATTCGCAGTATCAACATTAACATTAACATTAAAATTAATTTTATTTTGTTTTTTCTGCATGCATAAATTCAGTTACACAGTTGAAAATGTCTCACTGACAACAGATATACCGGTTTTACAAAGAATGATTAATAAACTATTAGTACAGGTAAAATAAGCTGTTTCAGATACAACTGTATTGTGAAAACTCAGAAAGATATAGTGAACTGATAGAAAAATTGTGGAAAATCGCTTATAATAAAGCTATTTTTAGAAAGCAACTCACTATATCGTCCATACATTTGTGAATTTTTGCGATATTTGACTGGAATTATTATAGAAGTTGCCCTGAACAGCTGACTACCAAATTATGAAATAAAACTTTTGAAATCTTCCAAGCATGTGCAGTTAAAAATTATTTCATAAAAATGCCCATATCTCATCAAATATTCAATATATCCATGTTTTAATTGCAATATACTGTTGCTACTATTCTTTGTCAAGTTTTCGGAAAGTTGTGTTAAATTTGGTTGAAAACTCTGTATGCTATAAACAAAAAAAAAAAAAATGTGAATTTTCCACAGACACAATAACATTTTCACGAATATGAGTGCTAAGCTTACACAATTGCACACAAACGTTAAACAGGACCCAAATAGTCATTTAAGACAGTGACAAACCATTTCCAGCATTTTCTGTTACATAGGTGATCGTAAATATTATTTTATAATTAAATTTATTATTAGCCTCCAATTGTCCTCCCGAATAAATCTTCATCGAGAAATATGAAATCAAACATGTTCTTTACATCCCAGAAGTTCAAGGACATTTGGCCAATAATTTTCATAGATATTCGACAAGCAGTGTACCATCGAAAGCATCCAGTCCCTGTACCTTAACTTTTGGAGGCCAGAGTATTTCGTGACGAGCAACTAGTAGTAAACTTGATACAGAAGGTGCTGAAAAACCTTTATTATTATCGCCAGTTATTTTTAGTCGAAAATTTTGCCTTATTCAACCGCAGCATTTATAACATTTAATGGGACAGAATTTTCTGTTTTCAAAAACTGTTGACAAATGATTAAATTCCTTAAAGAACTCCGGTATCGAAAATGTTACTTTACTAAGATTTTATATCGGAATGTTATGCTACAATTTTACTATTATAAATTTTACTATTATTTACTATTAAAAATTTCAAAGGAGCAGTATAAACTGTTCCTTCGAAATTTTTGGCTAAAAAATAAATCATCACATATAATTTTACATGTTCCAATTTTAATTAAAATCCTTTTAATTATTCGAAATTAGATTTATGTTTGGGCTTAAGAAGCAATTGCTATTTTAGTTAAAATTCTTTTCGTCGTTGTTTTGTACTCTGAGTGTAAGTGCATGTATAATAATTGTTAGTATTAGTCATCCATTTTGTACATTTAAAATAGAACATGAACTCCATATCAAATACATCACGATGAAGGTAAGCATTATAAACAATTCCTTCTACAACATTGATGTTGATTTATGATGAGATTGGCAAACAGGATAAGGATTTTCCATTACGAACATTTACATCTCACACAGCTATGTCAGAAATGCTAATACTTTATAGGATCAATAGTATTAGTGTTAATATGTAGATTATAATTATGCATTTCCAGAATAGAACAACATTTTGCACAATTTTTTTTTTATTTTTTATTTTTTATTTTATTTATTTTTTTTTTTTAGTATCCGAATAATAGTGATTATTTTGTTTACAAAAAGTGTATGTTTTAGTTGTCACGTAATAACTATGCTATTTAAAAGATACTAAAGGAAATTTGATGTAATGTTATTACATTTCGTAGAAAAGCTAAACGTGTTATTCTAAATTAAATAATTGTAAGTTTAAAATACTGTGAATTCAAAAGATGAATTTTTCACTAGAGAGTCATTGTTTTCTGGAATAACTTTCAAAGCCGACTTTGATATTTCTCTCCATCTTTCATAAGAATTTTGTGAGGAACATATATATATATATATTTTTTCTGTTGCTGTTACTTCTCGTAACGGGAAATAAAAAAACAAGGATTAAATGATTTTACATTTTCACATCAAACCATATGGTATTTAAAGTATTTGCATACAATAATTATATTTAATTTTGATAGAGAAAAAACATCTCCTTCCCTAGAAGTATTACAGTGAAAATAACAAATATTACAAAAGCATTGTTATTTTAGTTTAAATATTTGAAATTCATTTATATTATTTTACCACAAATTATGTGTCGTTGCAAAGGTTTCAAAGCTGCTTACTTTTCAAAAAAAAAAAAAAAAATAATAATAATGTCGCATAATGATGAAAATATTTTTGTGGTACTGATTAAAATATTGCAGTTTTTAAAAAATGCTTGTATAATAAATAGAAATACAAAATATCTCGAAATTAATCTTTTTTAAATCAGTTTTCTTTAATGTTGATATGACGAAAAAATATTTACTCCCTCATACAGATTTTTCTGATTAATTACTGCTTGTAAATTACTCTGTTACACAGTTTTAGTAAGTAATGTTTAAATAGATTTTCTAACAGAAATTTATGTCATAGTATTCTATCAATTCAAGCTTTAAATTATCGGTTAATATAAAATTCGTGTTTAGTAATACTGTATATCGAAAACTCTAAATGAAAAACATCGTTTATTCTTAAAAAAATTCAGTTGACAATAATTCAAAATCAACATTTAGTGTAAAAATAAGACAGATGTTTCTTAACATCTACACGGGATATCGGACAGCATGTGTCACGATTTTACATACATTTTTGAAAGGTTCCATGCGAAAAGTGTAATCTAGTAAAATATAATATAACCGCAAACAAACATTTAAAATAACATCTTATGAGTTACTAACTATTCCAGAAAAGCGTTCTTTATCTTTAGAAACCTCTTACCTTTAATTATTTTCACAATTTAAAGAATCATTAAAAAGGGATTCTTTTGCTGCCATTAATTTTCAGAAACTTTTCCAATTATTTTTTATACTGTGTTAATCACTTCTTTTCAGTCGGGATATAAGATTTTTCCGATGCAATAATTTCTGACTTAAACACTTTCGTGTTCAAGAAACATGATAAATTAACAGCATTAACAATAATGTTAAATTGTAGATTAATTTACCATAATACTAGATTAATTTACCATGATTTATTTACCAATTATAATAATTTTTTTAAAAATAATGTAGTGTAATTTCGTATCCAGCGATTTCTGGAGTTCCATTAACTGCGATTTATTCTGTCGAGCTGAACCAGATTTTGACTAGATGCTATAATCAATAAAGTTAGTTGGGTGAAAAAGTTCCACCAGATAGCTCAGATGGTAGAGCATTGGCGAATTAAACATAGAGATCCGCTGGTTCGAATCCTGGTCCGGACATTTTTCGCCCAGTTGGAAATTTACATTTGATATGCACTGTAAAAAAAAAAAAAAAAAAAAAAAAAAAAAAAAAAAAAAAAAAAAAAAAAAAAAATCCGACTAGCCTTCCTGTAGGAATCGGAAAAATAGTTGCCCTTATCGTACCGGAAAATTTTCCTACCCAGTTCCGAATAAAATCCAAAAAATCGGAATAAAATCCAAAAAATACCGTTTTAATGAATGTTTCCCTTTTTTTTACGGATTTTATTCCGAGCTTGGTCGGAAAATTTTCCGGTACGATAAGGACAACTATTTTTCCGATTCCTTCAGGAAAACTCCTCGGAATTTTTTACAGTGGGTTACAATTAATAGTATTTTGTTACGCTTACATGTATTCAATTACTGAGATGAAAATGCTCAATATAATTTAAAATAAAAAATATCCTAAAATCCAATACTCAGGTTAATAGAAAAACTGCTTAATACACCGTAAAAAGAACTCGGTAATGTTCCAAAAATCCGTGGCGGAAAAAAAAAAAAGAAATGATATTTTAAATTTCGAAAATATATTGATTCCTGAAGTTCCTATTAATTAAGAACACTTTTAGGAGTCATGGGTATATCGAAATAAGTTGTTATAAATTTTCATTCATAGTGGAGATTACAAAATATGTTCTAATGTACTTTCATTCGGGGTTACGTAACATATTAATAGATTAAAAAACAGCTGTTTTTCTGTTATTGATTTTGTTTTTATTGTAACTGTTATTTCTATAGCTTTGTTTTTTTTTTTTCTTCTGAGTTATTTCATTTTCTTGTAAAAGTGAAGAATATATATTGAATCATCTAATATTTGCATTTCTCATCTTTTTAGACTTGTAAAATGATTTTCTTATTTAAACGTTCTTTGTTATTTATGTATGCTCATCTGTGTTACAAACTCAAAATTTCTGGAGAATTTTCTTTTCACATTATCCGCATTTATTCATGTTATCATTTAGTACTTTCGACCCATAAACGATTTTTTTGTAAAGTGTACATATATATGAATTTTTTGAATGATTGTTATCTGAATTTTCTTACTTAAAGCAATGTGTAATTCTTAATGCGATATAAGAAAATTACTAGTTATTGTTATCTTTACCTTGATGAAGAAACAACTACATTTGGGAATAAATAACTCAGCAAATAAATTACCTGCGTTTGCTTTATGAATGTGCATAGATATCCAAAATATTTAAAAGAAAAATCTGGAAAAAAGATTTTTTCATTGACTAAATATTTAAAATTTGGAATCAACGTAAGATGGGTCCATAGACATGTTAATAACAATAGAAAGTCTGAAACATTTAATGTAACACATTAAATAAAAAGTATTTATCAAAAAGATATTTAAAATGTTCGAAATATTTTTTACTATATATAAATTGCCAATAAAGAAAAATTTTTAAACTGGTGTTTTATTTTAACTGCATGTTTGATAACATACATGAACATAGGTATTTTAAAACTAAATTATTTTCGGAAGAAAATTATTAAATAGCTTTCTTAGTTGAAACCGAGAAAGATACCCACCTTTCCTAATTCATTTTCTTTGATTTATAAAACTAAGGAGAGGATTAAGTAATATTCATTTTATGTTTACGTGATGTCCTTACATGATCCTTAAGGCTACTTAATTCAGCATTAACTTCGATCAGAAAGCATCCATTAAACACTGCTTCGGGCAATGCGGGCATGTAATGGAAAACTCTTTACTGGAATTTAATTGAATACATTTTCAATACAAATATTGACTTTATTATGCGCATATTGTTTAATAAGATTTTTTAAATTATTTAATATTAAAAGGCATACATTTCAAAAGATACCATATGTTACTATTAATCGTGAGATGAAATAAGCAGAATATTATTTATAAGTCACGCTTCAATATAAAAGGATTGAAAATAAACCTGTGGAAGCATATTATGGTAAAAATAGTTTTACTGAATTAAATAATATATATTTAGACAATCACAAATATGTTCACTCTACATGTAATATATTTTGTATATATTTCAAGCGATAGTATTATATTTTAGCGAGTATAAAGTTTTTCGATTATTTCATTATGAATAAACAAAATAAAATCCTTTTTAACAAGTTATGCATTTTTTTTCTATGTTGAGCACTTATAAATATGAAAATGCCATTAATTAAGAAGTGGACTGTATGAACCGTACTTAACAAAAATATACGTATAAAAACCTTTACAAGAAGAAAATATTGGATTCCTGAAAATTTACAAATTTCTGTTTTGGACGGATTTACACATTTTAGAAGGTCTTGAACACAATTTGACTATTTTTAGAAAATGTCTGTTTGCCATTCTGCATATGACGCAAATATTGTGTGCACTTTATATCAATACCTAATGCACGGAATTTAATAAAATTTTACATTCATTGATACCTTGGCATAAATTAGTGCTGGTTAGATATTCGTGCAATTTGCCCCACAGGGCAATCAATGTTTCATTCGCCCACTTTTTCCGCAATACCTGTATCTCAAACTTTCACGGATTCTCTATCACGGATTTTTATTAAAAGTCAGAATCGGTAATATTTTCATATACTGTGCTGGTGATTAGTTTTTGGTGTAAATCGCCCAAGAGTTGGCGCTGCTATGCTTGATATTTCAAGATTTCTATAACAGCTTTATCTAAAAAATGCAATGATTTTCATCAAAATTCGTATTCAGTTGGACTTTAGGAAACGATATTGATGATTGAGTTTTGGTATAGCATAGCCAACAGGTAGTACTGCTATGCTGTCTTTTTCAGGATTTGCAGAATATTAGTGATAATCATATCTTAAGAACTAATACGCGGAGTTCCATCAAACTTCAAACTTATTAAACTTTGACATAAGTTGGTGCTGATTAAATTTTCTTGTAAGTCATATAATATTTTGAACTGTTAAGATGCATTTTTCACGACTTTCTCGATAGCTATATCTCAATGACTTTTGAACGGTATCTAATAAAACTTCATAATCTGTTACATTTTCACAGAGCAGACCCTTATTAGATTTGGGTGTAAATTGCGCAATGCTCTCGCTTATTAATCACACTGCATATATATTTCGTTATGTGAAGTCAATCAGACATATATTTGTAAAGAAATATAAACAAAATTATTTTAATGCAATATTAAATAACATATTATAAATTAATAGAAATTAATATATATATATGCTATATAAAAATTTTACTTTCACTATTCATTTAAATTATTCTAAATTGCCGGCATATTCATTATTTCCTTTTATTTAATACTATCTATTATTTATTTCTATTTAAATTCCCATAAATTTAAAACGCGTATTTTAATAATAGTTTTATTAAAAAATTTAATCTGAACATTTAATCCCTTCATTAATTTTTATCGTCTCCCAAACTGTAAAATTCTTATCTTTAATTATCATTTTATTATTTGAAACCTCTTATCTTTAATTATTTTCACGGTTTTAGGAATAATTAAAAAGGGATTCTTTTGCTGCCATTAATTTTCAGAAACTTTTCCAATTATTTTTTTATAATGCGTTAATCACTTTTTTCAGTCGGAATATAAGATTTTCCGATGCAATAATTTCTGACTTAAACACTTTCATGTTCAAGAAACATGATAAATTAACAGCATTAACAATAATGTTAAATTTAATACTAGATTAATTTACCATGATTTATTTACCAATTATAATGATTGTGTTAAAAATAATCTAGTGTAATTTCGTATCCAGCGATTTCTGGAGTTCCATTACCTGCGATTTATTCTGTCGAGCTGAACCAGATTTTGACTAGATGCTATAAGTTAAGATGCTATAGGTTAAGTTATAAGACTAAGATGTTAGTTGGGTGAAAAAGTTCCACCAGATTAGTCCAGAATAGCTCAGATGGTAGAGCATTGGCGGCTTAAATATAGATATCCTTCCGGACATTTTTCGTCCAGTTGGAAATTTACATCTGATATGTTACAATTAATAGTATTTTGTTACGCTTACATGTATTCAATTACTGAGAAGAAAATGCTTAACCCATTAGTGCCAGATTTTTTTTTTCAACTCAATATTGTTTTTAATTATAGTAAATAGTGTAAAAGGAACGTAAAAAATAATAAAAAAATTCTCTCAGAAAAAATATATATTTAACATATAAAAATCTAAACGTCCCAATTTTGGGACAATAGGCACGAAAGGGTAAGGGTTTACTCCGTTACTGTCTAAGCATTATATCTATGTTTCATGCCATTTCATGTGTTTCAAAAAGGTTATATATCTTTCGGGTTATTATTTGACTATAAAATTTTCTTTATAATTACTATAAGGGGGGGGGGGGGTGGAGGGCTGGGGTCGGCTAAAGAACAAGACCCCTTTATCCTCACCATTAGCTATTGGTATAGTAAAAATTTATGCAGTAAAAATTTATAATAATCAATAATTATTAATAGAGTATATATACCGTATATAAATTATTTGAAAACAACGTTTAAACACACAATAAAACAAGCAGATTTGATCATACGTATACGTTTCGTGAGTACTAGGACTCACATCCTCAGTGTAAAATCTTTAAAAACAATATCCCCCCAACTGCATGTACGGTGAAAAAAAAAACCAAATGTCCAGACATAATACCAAAAGACCATCAAGTTCTAACAGCCAATGAAATTAATGCAGAAGTGAAGTGTCGTGACACAACAAATCCATCCAGAAAGTTGAGATGTATGGTGTACTAGATAAATCATTAACCAAGGAGTCTTTAAATTTATGGATATGAATAGCCTCAAAATAGTCTAAATCCAGAGGAGTAATGCATTTCTTGATAATGGTAGCTGAGTCAAAATTAAAATTATGTCCCTCCCCCCAGCAATGAGAGGCGATAGAGGATTTCTGTAATTCTTTTTTCTTTACATAGTTTCTGTGTTCATTGATTCTGTAACGGAGTTTTCGTTTAGTTTGTCCAATGTAGGACAAACCACATTTTCATTGAATGTTGTAAATGCCCCAATAATTATGTGGAGGAATTTGGTCCTTAAGTTGCGAAAAAGATAATTTATTAACCGGTTTAAAAACCACATTAAAATCATAATGTCTTAAGATATTAGCCATCTTAAAGCTAATGCTATTAAAAAATGGTAAAATGATAAGGTTGGAAATGGAAACCGCAGTAACAGGAGAATCAAGATTATTAACATATTTATTAAAACTATGAGAAATTAAATTATTGATATAAGATTAACTAAAACCTCGATCAATAGCCACAGATCTAATGTAATTTAATTCTGTAATAAGTGAATTATTATCTGAACAAATTAAGCGAGCTCTATTAATCAAATAATGAAAAGCCGAAGCTTTTTGGGAAGGGGGTTGACATGAATTGAAATGGGGGGGGGGGGAGTGTGACAGCAAAAGGGTTACGGTAAACGCAAGTGTCAAAGGTGTTAGGCTGACGTGTAACCAACACATCCAGAAAGGGCAATCTATTATCTATTTCAACTTCATAAGTGAATTGAATGACTGAATCTATTGAGTTTAAAATCGTTAATATATTGTCAACAGAAAATAGAGAAAGGTCCAAGAGTGCAAAAGAATCGTCTACATATCTACAATAAAATTGGAAGTTGATAAGGTTAAACATTTTAACCTCAAAGTAATGCATATATAAATCTGCTAAAAAAGGGCTAAGGGGATTACCCATTGCTAAACCATCCGTCATAGAATAATATTGATTAGAAATTTGAAATGAATTTTGTTTTAAACAAGTACTGAATAACTCAATAATGTGGTTGATTTCATAATCTGTGTAATGAAATTCTTTTAATCTAGTAGTGAATCTTTGTAGTGCACCTTGAACTGGAATATGGGTGAACAGAGAAGTAACATCAAATGAAACCATGCGTAAAGAGGTGGAGGGGGTGAAGTTTTTAATCCGATTAACAAAAGAACTAGAATTCTCAATAGTGAAAATATTAGAACTTGAAAGGAATGAAAAGCGTTTCACTAAATATTTAGCAAGAGGGTATGAAGCAGAACCGATATTGGATACGATAGGCCGGAGGGGAACACCAATTTTATGAACTTTAGGCAGAGCGTAAAAGCGACTGCAGTTAGCAATAGACGGAATTCATGACATTTTAATACTGCCATTAATACAGGGAGAGGTTTTTATAAGTTTTCTGGTACTTGTTAAATCACTGTCAGAAGGATCCCGATTTAATTTAATGTATGGGCCGGATTGTAAAAGATTTTGCACTTTATCCAAATAAGCTGTTTTATCCTGTACCACTATTTGACCTCCCTTATCAGCTTTAGAGATAACAATGTCATCATTAGATTTTACAGAGGATAAAGCTTCTTTAAGATCCTTTGTTATGTTTGGTTTGAAATTCTTAGAATTGTGATGAACTGTGTTTTTAATGAGAACCCTAATGGAATCCTTTTGAGAACTAGATAGTTTGCTAAATTTGAAACTTCTTTCAACTGGAGCAATAAGATTAGGTAAATCTGGACATTTGCTAAAAGAAAAATTATAATTAAGTTTGAGAGCTTTCTACTGTGTAGATGACAATTGTGAAGTTGAAAGGTTTACAATAGCATTATTGTTCACTTCTGGAAGCCAAGGAGGGGGTGTAGCAGTAACAGGGAATAAATTTGAAAGTTTTATTACTAACGAAAGTTTATGAAAAGCAGAGAACTTGACAGACCGGTACCATGATAACCGATCAAGTGTGTCAAAATTTGACACTGTGTTTCCAAGAGAAAGATGTAAATGAAAAAGTTCTTTTTCAATAAAAGCGAGCTTACTACGAGTATCCTGAATAATGGCGCGAAGTAACACTAACTTGCAAGTGTATAAAGATTTCGAAAGGCGTTTAGTTAATTGAAGTTTAAAACCCAAGCGAATAAAACCAGGAACAGCACCACGACATTTATAACTACATAAAAAGTTCAAATGATTTAAAACTTTTTCACGTCTTAATCTAAGTTTGTAAAAACGATTAAGATCAGACATGATAAAAAACCCCAAATAGGTCCGTTGCAACCAAATATAATAAGTACAGAACTTGTGTGAAAATATAAATTATTTGAAAACAACGTTTAAACACACAATGAAACAAGCAGATTTGATCATACGTATACGTTTCGTGAGTACTTGGACTCAACATCCTCAGTGTGAAAACTTTAAAAACAATATCCCCCCAACTGCATGTACGGTGAAAAAAAAACCCACATGTCAGAACATAATACCAAAAGACCATCAAGTTCTAACAGCCAATTAAATTAATGCGGAAGTGAAGTGTCGTGACACAACAAATCCATCCAGAAAGCTGAGATGTATGGTGTACTAGATAAATCATTAACCAAGGAGCCTTTAATTTATGGATATGGATATCCTCAAAAAAGTCTAAATCCAGAGGAGTAATGCATTTCTTCATAATGGTAGATGAGTCAAAATTAAAATTATGTCCCTCCCCCCAGCAATGAGAGTCGATAGAGGATTTCTGTAATTATTTTTTCTTTACATAGTTTCTGTGTTCATTGATTCTGTAACGGAGTTTTCGTTAATTTGTCCAATGTAGGACAAACCACACTGGCATTGAATGTTGTAAATGCCCCAATAATTATGTGGAGGAATTTGGTCCTTAAGTTGCGAAAAAGATAATTTATTAACCGGTTTAAAAACCACATTAATAAAATATCTTTTAATAAATAATTAATAAATTTTTACACGATTTTTTTTTATGTGTACATTTTTATTTTATTTCATCTCCTTTTCCCGCCAGCTCGGCGAGCGTCAGCCTATTCGCATCGAAATCCTTCCATAGCGCCGGGATTCTTTACTGTGACGTTTCTAGATCGCTCTCCATTGGCTGAGTGACGGATCGCAGTTTCATTTAGAGTCTCGCTCATGAATTTGTTTGGTTAGCCTGAAGTTTGCATTTCAATCGGATTTCCTCCGCGCATTCTAATAAATTGCTCGAGCATGAGCTCAGAAGACGATATTTTGTGCTGTTTTATTTAAGTATTGCGCGGCAGCGCAATACTTATTTATTTCCAGTGTCACTTCTCAATGTTAATTTAACATAGAAAAGCCTATGAAGATGGTAACTTTTTCATTTTTTTTATCACCTTTTTGTCGCTGATGCCACTCATTTTTAATTCTTTGCTAATTCTAATAATATTATAAATTCAAAGTGTAAAAACATTTGCCAGACGTCAGGGTCACAACGGATCATAAAATGCCTTTGCATATAGATGGATTGTAACATGGGCTAATTTTTATATACATTATTCAAATATTTTTCTTAATAATTCCAAATTTTGCTTTTTTCATTGAGATTCAACGGACATTTTGTAATAAAATTAAAAAAAAATTTTCAATATTATAAATAATTCAAAAGCCGTAATAATAATTTGCTTATTTTTAGTTGAAGGATTTTCACGTGAAACTTGAAACTGAATAAACTGAAAGAGTTTTTTTAAGAATTAAAAAAAAAGATGAATATGACGTCATAGTGGAAATAAAAATGACATTTTCAAGCAGATTTTTTATGTTCAGATTGGAATTTTTCGTGCAAACTACAGCAATATTCATTACTGCACTGGTGAAAATTTTTGAATCAAACACAGGTAAATTACATCGGTCATTTCAAGTGGTCCAGAAAATTATCAATTCGTTGCTCGACCATTTTTAAAAAATCTGAAATTTTTTGTACAACAACCCTAATATGATGGAAGTTCAAAATGGCTATTATTTTAATTTTATTAATTTTTGTTTGTGCATGGCGGCAATTTTTGTTTCATCGTCTGCAGAAATTTTTTCACAAGAAGGGTTTACGGAATTGTAAATAATTCATCGTTTATTTATCCAATTCAAATGCGGATTAAAGCAATTTGTACAGAATACATTGGGCTAAAAATTTGATACTGGAGTAGTTTCCGAAACTAACTGCTTATTGGTAAAATTTAACCATAATTTTTCAGTTTTTTTCCAAAATTTGTCCGTTTACAAGAGGAAATTTTTCTAGCAAGGAATACTGTCAACATGGCATAATTTTTTTTTTACAAATAGGCCGAAAGTACTTGTACTAACACGCCGAGTTCCAGATCTGGGACTTGCTTTCTCTTCGCCAAAAAAAAATCTCAAAAATTTCAAAAATGTCAAAAATCGCACTTTTCAGGATTTGATATCGCTGGTGGAGCACGAGATAAAAATCTAATTTTTTTTTTTATTAGAGTATTGTATGGTAGTGTTATGCACAAGAAATTTCAGGATGGAGATTTGACTACAAGCTGAGATATGGTAAGGGCAACATGTCAAAACAATACTGCCAAACTATTGTTTTGTTGTAGTCATAGCTAAGTATACACATAGCTAAGTCACACTGTAACGACCTGATTTTTGTCACGCGATAACAGGCGTAATTATGAACCGATTTCGATGTAATTCGGTGTGTACATAGTGCATACCAATGTCTCGACCGAGTTCCTTGGCCAGCTTCATCCGCCGTTTTGTTTCAAAATGGCGGCCATTTAAATTAAAAAAAAAAAATTAAAACTTGAAATGTGGTACCAAAACATTAAAAATGGAAAAATATTTTTTTCTTATGTATTTGACCTTTATACAAAGATTCCGGAGCAGTTTTTGTTTCGTCTATATCTTAAAAAATGGCTGAGTTATAGCATTTTGAATGTCTAGCGTGGCTGACATTTTGAAACGTCGTGAATTTTGTCACGCGATAAAAGGCGTATTTATGAACCGATTTCGATGTAATTCGGTGTGTACATAGTACATACCAATCTCTCGACCGAGTTCGTTGGCCAGCTTCATCCGCCATATTGTTTCAAAATGGCGGCCATTTAAATTTTTTTCAAAAATTTAAAATTTGAAATGTGGTACCAAAAAATTGAAAATGGAAAAATATTTTTTTTCTTATGTATTTGACTTTTATACAAAGATTTCGGAGCAGTTTTTGTTTCGTCTATATCTTAAAAAATGGCTGAGTTATAGCATTTTGAATTTCTAGAGTGGCTGACATTTTGAAACGTCCTGAATTTTGTCACGTGATAAAAGGCGTATTTTTGAACCGATTTGGATGTAACTTCGTTTATACATAGTACATACCAATGTCTCGATCGGGTTCGTTGGCCAGCTTCAGCCGCTATCTTGTTTAAAAATGGCGGCTATTTAAATATTTAGGAAAAAATTAAATTTGAAATGTGGTACCAAAAATTGAAAATTGAAAAAATATTTTCTTCTTATGTGTTTGACCTTGATAAAAAGATTCGGGAGCAGTTTCTGTTTCGTCTATATCTTAAGAAATGGTTGAGTTATAGCATTTTGAATTTCTAGCGTGGCTGACATTTTGAAACGTCCTGATTTTTCTCACTTAATAACAGGCGTATTTATGAACCGACTTGGATGTACCTTGGTGTGTACATAGTACATACAAATATCTCGACCGAGTTTGTTGGCCAGCTTCATCCGCCATCTTATTTCAAAATGGCGGCCATTTAAAAAAATTAAAAAATAAAAAAAAATTAAATGAGATACCAAAAAATTGGAAAATGAAAAAGATTTTTTTTTTTGTATGTGTTTGACCTTAATACAAAGATTCCGGAACAGTTTTTCTTTCGTCTATATCTAAAAAAAATGGCTGAGTAATAGCATTTTGAATTTCTTTTGTGGCTGATATTTTAAAACGACCTGATTTTTGTCACGCGATAACAGGCGTAATTATGAACCTATTTGGATGTAACTTGGTCTGTACATAGTACATACCAATGTCTCGACCGAGTTCGTTGGCCAGCTTCATTCGCTATCTTGTTTCAAAATGGTTGCCATTAAAAAAAAATTAAATTTAAAATTCAAAATGAGGAATTAAAAAATGTTTTTATGTGTTTGGCCTTGATACAAAGATTCCGGAGCAGTTTTTGTTTCTGAAAATTTGTTCTTTTGTTGATATTTTAAAAAATGGTTGATTTATAGCACTTTGAATTTCTAGCATGGCTAACATTTTGAAACGATCTTGTATTTGTCACGCGATAACACACGTATTCGCGTATTTCGATGTAAGAAGGCATGTGGATAGTATACATCAACACCTCGACCAAGTTCGCTGGCCAGATTCATCAGCCATCTTGTTTCAAAATGGCGGCCATTAAATTAAAAAATATATATATATTTAAAGTGAGGTGCAAAAAAATTAGAAATTGAAAAAGGTTTCTTTCTTAAGTATTTGATCTTGATATAAGGTTTCAGGAGCATTTTTTGTTTGTCTTTACCTTAAAAAATGGCTCAGATATAGCAGTTTCAATTTCTATTGTGGGTGACATTTCGAAAAATCTGATTTTTTGTATGCGACAGCACTCCTATACATTAACCGATTCCCATGTGAGTGAGCATGTGTACAGCAATTACGAAGGTCTCGACCAAGTTCACTGCTTAGCCTCATCCACCATGTTGTCTTAAAATGACAGGCACTTTAAGAAATTGCCGAATTTGGCAGCCAAATATAAGTTACTTTAAAGAAAAGCAGCTTGGAAAAAGCTGACTAATTTCGCGAAATTCTCATTCATTATATTGATAAAAATTAGTATTGAGTCTTCTATATTCGGTTTCTACTTAATTGAGCTTCGTGTGTTTGCATGATATAAGTTGGCTTTTTTAAAATAAGGATTATGAAAGCTACCTCTTCCTCCCGGCACTGGCCGGAAGGACTTTTTTATGTTGATGCCACTATCACCAGATCTGTGAAAATCGTTAGACTAGAAGCTTGGAATATGGAATGGCATGGAATGGCATGATGGTTACTTTTAATACATAAATGCATTCTAAAAACGGTTTCTAAAAATTCAAAACTTCAAATGATAATTAAAATCAGAGTAAAAGCTTCAAAAGATATCTTAATTATCATTCATTTAGAATTAGATTTGTACTTTAATTTGTACTCATTTTTTGCCTAATGCAATGTAATAGTGAAGTTTATAGAAACTGTGGCTTAATTAGTAATATTTGAATTTTTCCTAACAGTATAATTTTTTCTTTAAAAAAAGGAGCACATTCCAATTATTACGTCAGCAAGTCATTAGTTTTTGATATTATTAAAATAAATAAAAATTCCTATGTAACCCTATTTAGAAATATATTTGAAACTCAAACCCTTAGTATCGGAATTAGGATGTCTAAAATGTAAGATAATTTTCCTAAATTGCTCACAACAGTTTAAACTATCTTTGATAATTACGTCTTGGAAAGGTAATATAATATCAGGAAAATTTAGTCAATTAGCATATAGCTTCACGTAAACATGAAATTTATATCCCTAATCTATGTTCTGCGAAACTTAGTTCAAGGAATTTCAAATTATCAAGTTTAAAACAGTTAAATGCATTTCTTTATTCTTTACACTTTACGCAGTTTAAGAAACGTGAAACATAAAATTATATTTATACCTATTAATCTCTTTATTTTTTTGTAGAATTTTTATTTTTTATATTAAATTTTAACTTTTTATTTTTTTAAAGAATGGATAAAATAATATATATATATATATAAGGATCAGATCAGTAGTTTTATAGTAAAGTATAATACAGTTTTTGAATATATATATATGTGTGTGTGTGTAACATATCTTTATAATATCACAAAACTTTCTCTAATTTATTTTGCAGTTAATATACGTACCCTTTCGTAATTACTATGGTTTAACCCTTGTGTTAATGACCGGGACCCGGGTACATTTTTTTCTATTTTCATCTCGTTTTCAGGGTGTTAATTTCAAAATAAACTAAAATGAATTTAGATCCCCATTATTTGTAGTATTTACTGTCCATTACTATAATCACTTAAAAATTTGGATTTTTTTTTATTACTTTTTCGGGGCATTAAACATTTTTATACTTGTCATCAATGACCAGGGTGCCCGGCTACCCAAGCGAATTTTCTGTGGAAAAATACGGTTATGAAAAATACGAAGCGATAGAGTACTTAGATTTAGATCAATAAAACTTGAATTTAATTTGAAAAAAAAAAAGTTAGACATTTTTAAGGTAAAAAATATTTCATTTATGCGAAATTTTGTGGACAGGCTTACAATAACACAAAGTGCAGGAATGTACATCACATACTGGCTTTCCACATTGTTTACATGATTCTCTGTTTTTTTAGCGGTTATTGAGGCTCTAACAAGCAAATCTGACACAAACTGCTTTTATCCTTCTTCATTCATCTCGCCTTAAGCTTTTTGTACTGGTTTCTGAACGTTTAGCAGCTTCTAATACGGTCAAAAAAATTTTTCAATTTACTTTCAATTCCCGATTTGGTCGAAAAATGTATCATATCCTGTGCATTTTGGGATTGATCTTGAATTGCTTCAGTCCTCAAGGTATCACTAAAAGGCAACGATTGTCTGTTTTATTTATAACCATATCTTTATTTGCTGTATGTATAACGTAAGTAGCAAGTATTGCTATATCCACAATATAGAACAGTAAGACATGTAGTCATGTGGTTGTACGCATATGTGTTGTATATTGTCCCAATAATTTATCCATTATATCCACTCAATATTTCAGTTTCCTTATACAACTGAATCAGTTCGAGTTTATCTTTCGGTCCTGAGATAGTTTTATCATGATGCATAGTAGAATTAGAATGACAACTTTGTTCCTTTTTGAAACATACGAACAAATACTTATGTCATCATGAAATCCAAATTCCGTTGATAAAACGTGCGCGATCTTCATAGCCTTATTTCTTGGAGAATAGAAGGTTTCTTTCTTTCATAGTACAAACCTTTGTGAAATTACATTATAAAAAATGCTTAGCCAAAGAAAAAGAAGTAAAAAAGTAGTCCATTATGATTTTTTTGTCCTGAATCCTTGACCATCCTTAAGTCATTCACAAATCCTTCATCTTGATTTATTCAACAGTTTATACCTGATTTTCGGGTGTATAGTTGGCCGTTAAGAGGTTAATAATTATTTTTATCACATACCCACCATATTTTGATCCCATATTTAGCCGGTTTAGACGGAATATATTGTGTGAATCGTTTCTTCCTCGAAGCGGCAAACGTTTACTCTTCCGTCGGTATATATTTTTTCAATAGGTTAGGACTTATCGTAGCCCATAAATCGCGAATTCCTGCAGCTTTATCACTTTGAAGACATCCCACTCCTGTATTCTGGTTGTGAAAACGAATAAATCTAAGAATATTCCAGAATCTGTCTGTATTTATAGTGTTCAATAAAACTGATATATGTTTTCCACATCTCTAATGTGTGATATTTGTTTGAATTGTTGACACCTGAAGTACAGTAGAATCCCGCTAATCGGAAATTCCGGTTAATCCGAACCGCTTTTATTTGGCGTATAAATGTCGGGAAAAACGTTTAGAAGATAGAATTAAACAAAAAATGTCAGTAAAGCATGTTTTTTTCTTTAAACAGCTTGAATAGAATTAACAAAATACTCAAACATGTAAAAGTATAACATATGTACGCAAATATAAAATGAAAATATGTACTGAAGGCTCACTGGCAGAACCCCGTCTTTAAAAAATATCTAATATCAGTTTGTTTGCCAGTACTATAAAATTACTTTCTAAAGTGCAAAAAGCAATTTAATTCGGATGATACAAATTTATTTTTCCATTCAACAGTTTGATTTCGCAAATTATCTACAGAAATTTCTTTTCATCGACATTGTGACTGAGCTATTTGCAGATTCTCGATTTTGAACCATTTGTAATGGGTTGTTACGTAATTACATCCTGAAGTTCCGTTGAATTATTATAAACATCAGAAGGTTTTAAACAAGGAATAATATTTTATTCCGAAAGACGTGCCGGATTATCCAGCATACCGGACCTTAGGATGCAGGATTAGATGATGTTTACTGCACTACTGAGTACTTATAACTTACATTTTTTTTTTAACACGTATGTTTCTCATCTTTTCTATTTTCATCGAAATTCCGGATAATCCGAATATTTGTCATCCGAACAGGCACCGGTCCTAATTAGTTCGGATTAGCGGGGTTCTACTGTAATTAATATTTATAAAAATGCATCAACTTCCTCTTCTCTAATGGCAAACAGTTACACTGTATGAAAAATCGGTGTTTTATGGCTCGCGTATGTTGAAATCGCAGCAGGTACTACAGCATAGCTAAGTTACAATGTGACATAGGTCATATATATATATATACAGGGTGATTCATAAAAGATGGGCAGAACTTTAAGGGGTTATAGTACACTTAAAGACAAATAATATTAAATAGGAGACTAAGGGTCCCAGACGTATTCCCAAGGAGATAGGGGGCATTAAAGTTTAGGGTCCGAAATTTCAAATGATTATAAAACATGGAAAAATTGGTCGATTCGTTTGCGGTTTTTGCAAAAAATTTTCTTTATGCCAGTATTTTCTTGAAATAAAATTTTAAAGTTCAATTTCAAAAAATGCCGATAGGGGGCGCTTTAGACTTTGGAGTAACAAACAACTATTTTTTAACGTTATTTTTTGTATTTCTTTAAATGATTTCGAAAGCTTAGACTTAAACTTAAATTTTGATCTAAAATTCTGAGTCCTAACGAGTAGTTAAGTAGCGTAAACTGAAATTTGAAATTTGAAACCCTTCTCCCCCCAGAACAAAAATCAGTTATTCCCGATCTTTGTGTCGTAGATTAGGCTCTAACTACTGCCGCGTTTTGCTAAAATTATTCTTTATGTCAGTATTTTCTTGAAAATAAATTTTAAAGAAAATTTTCAAAAAATTCCGATAGAGGGCGCTTTAGAATTTGGAGTAACGAACAACTATTTTATACCGTTATTTTTTGTGTCTCATTAAATGCTTTCTAAAGCTTAGACTTAAACTTAAATTTTCAGCTCAAAATCTGAATCGCTGAGCGTGGTTCAGTAGCGAGGGGAGGGGGTTCAAATTTCAACTTCTGAATATAGTTCAGTTTGCACTACTTAACCATGCCCAACGATTCTGTGCTGTGATACGAGGCAAAAATACAACTTTCATCAAGGACTGCATAGTCGGAATTCACTCATAAAGGCACTGGCCCAGTTGGAAACGTCGCTCATGCAAACGTTAAAGCTCCATTCCTGACGCTAGTCACCGGGTGAAGAAGGAAACAGAAAGTATGCAAATGTCAAATGGGGAAGAAGAAGAACACGTATGCAAAATTTCGACACGATTCAGGCATAAAAACCACTGAACGGTGAGTCAAGTGTAAGTCGCTGTAGTAATGAATCGGAAGACGGTGCCCTTCACGAATAAGGAAAAGGCTGAGATGCATTTAATTTACGGAGCGGCAGATGGAAATGGTGCAGAGGCACAACGAATGTACGGAGAGCGATTTCCCAACAGGCGGTTGCCTAACCGCAAAACTTTCGAGCGCTTGCACAGACAGTTGTGTGAGACGGGATCATTTCTCGCTTCCCGGTCGAATGCAGGTCGTGCAAAAAAGGACGAATCAGTAGTTGTTGCAGAAGCCATTCTGGATGTAGTAGCGGCGCAGCCAAGTACAAGTACACGAACAGTGGCTAGGCAGGTGGATACCTCACAGTCCATGACTTGGAGGGTACTGAAGGATGAACATTTGCTCCCGTTTCATGTGCAACGAGTCCAGAAACTGTCTCCAGGGGATTATCCAAATCGTATTGAATTCGCCTGCTGGTTTCTGCAGCAGAACGCGCTAAATCCACATTTTGGACAAACTGTGCTTTTCACCGATGAATGTACCTTCACACGTGGAGGTACATTTAACACACACAATGCACATGTATGGGCGGATGTCAATCCACATGCTACGTATCCACATGCTCATCAGAGACGCTTTTCCATCAATGTTTGGGCAGGAATCCTCGGAGACCACCTAATCGGGCCGTACCTTCTTCCTGAACGCCTCAACGGTAAAACATACCTCACATTTCTGCAACATGTGCTGCCAGACCTGTTAAACGTTGTTCCTCCACGCATCCGGCGGGTCATGTGGTTCCAGCACGATGGAGCGCCAGCCCATTACGTACGAGACGTCCGCAACTATCTGGACATCACATTTCCGAACAGATGGATTGGTCGAGGTGGTCCTGTTGCTTGGCCTGCTCGCTCGCCAGATCTTTCACCCCTCGATTTCTTTTTTTGGGGACGATTGAAGGCTCTTATGTATGAGACACCCATTGAATCCCCCGAGGAACTGGTCGCCAGACTTTCCGCCGCTGTAGGGGAAGTGCTCGAAAAGCCTGATGTTTTCGCGAATGTTCGCCGTTCCATTCTTCGCCGTTGTTCTGCGTGCATAACCTCTGGTGGTCACAATTTTGAACATTTATTGTAATTACATGTTAATAAATATGCTTTGGTAACATAATCCTAATTTGTGTCTTTTTACCTCGTATCACAGCACACAATGTGTGGACATGGTAAACTGAACTGTGCTCAGGAGTAGAAATTTCAAACCCCTCTCCCCAGAAACTTAACCACGTCTAACGATTCAGATTTTGGGCTGAAAATTTAAGTCTAAGCTTTAGAAAGCATTTAATGAGACACAAAAAATAACGGTATAAAATAGTTGTTCGTTACTCCAAAGTCTAAAGCGCCCTCTATCGGAATTTTTTGAAAATTTTCTTTAAAATTTATTTTCAAGAAAATACTGACATAAAGAATAATTTTAGCAAAACGCGGCAGTAGTTAGAGCCTAATCTACGACACAAAGATCGGGAATAACTGATTTTTGTTCTGGGGTCAGAAGGGTTTCAAATTTCAAATTTCAGTTTACGCTACTTAACTACTCGTTAGGACTCAGATTTTTAGATCAAAATTTAAGTTTAAGTCTAAGCTTTCGAAATCATTTAAAGAAATACAAAAAATAACGTTAAAAAATAGTTTTTTGTTACTCCAAAGTCTAAAGCGCCCCCTATCGGCATTTTTTGAAATTGAATTTTAAAATTTTATTTCAAGAAAATACTGGCATAAAGAAAATTTTTTGCAAAAACCGCAAACGAATCGACCAATTTTTCCATGTTTTATAATCATTTGAAATTTCGGACCCTAAACTTTAATGCCCCCTATCTCCTTGGGAATACGTCTGGGACCCTTAGTCTCCTATTTAATATTATTTGTCTTTAAGTGTACAATAACCCCTTAAAGTTCTGCCCATCTTTTATGAATCACCCTGTATATATATATATATATATATATATAAATTTTGAACGGAGGGTGGTTTCGGTGTCTGGGGGTCATGATCGATGAAAATATACCAAAATTTTTTGAAATCGCTTTCCTCCGAACTGCTGCAATAGGTAGCTTTTTAGGTAGCTTTCTTTACAAAAAAGCTACCTATTGCAGCCGTTCGGAAGAAAGCGATTTCAAAAAAATTTGGTATATTTTCATCGATCATGACCCCCAGACCCCGAAACCACCCTCCGTTCAAAATTGATATATATATATCTGACATTTGCCACACTGTAACTCCCGTAATTATGAACCGATTTCGATGTAATTCGGTGTGTACATAGTACATACCAATGTCTCGACCGAGTTCGTTGGCCAGCTTCATCCGCCGTTTTCTTTCAAAATGGCGGCCATTTAAAATTTTAAAAAAAATTTAAAACTTTAAATGTGGTACCAAAAAAATAAAAATGGAAAAATATTTTTTTCTTATGTATTTGACCTTTATACAAAGATTCCGGAGCAGTTTTTGTTTCGTCTATATCTTAAAACATGGCTGAGATATAGCATTTTGTGTTTCTAGCGTGGCTGACATTTTGAAACGTCCTGAATTTTGTCACGCGATAAAAGGTGTATTTATGAACCGATTTGGATGTAATTCGGTGTGTACATAGTACATACCAATGTCTCGACCGGGTTCGTTGGCCAGCTTCACCCGCCATCTTGTTTAAAAATGGCGGCCATTTAAATTTTTAAGAAAAATTTAAATTTGAAATGTGGTACCAAAAATTGAAAATTGAAAAAATATTTTCTTCTTATGTGTTTGACCTTGATAAAAAGATTCGGGAGCAGTTTTTGTTTCGTCTATATCTTAAGAAATGGCTGAGTTATAGCATTTTGAATTTCTAGCGTGGCTGACATTTTGAAACGTCCTGATTTTTCTCACGTAATAACAGGCGTATTTATGAACCGACTTGGATGTACATTGGTGTGTACATAGTACATACAAATATCTCGACCGAGTTCGTTGGCCAGCTTCATTCGCCATCTTATTTCAAAATGGCGGCCATTTAAAAAAATTAAAAAATAAAAAAAATTAAATGAGATACCAAAAATTTGGAAAATGAAAAAGAATTTTTTGTATGTGTTTGACCTTAATACAAAGATTCCGGAACAGTTTTTCTTTCGTCTATATCTAAAAAAAATGGCTGAGTAATAGCATTTTGAATTTCTCTTGTGGCTCATATTTTAAAACGACCTCATTTTTGTCACGCGATAACAGGCATATTTATGAATCTATTTGGATGTAACTTGGTCTGTACATAGTACATACCAATGTCTCGACCGAGTTCGTTGGCCAGCTTCATTCGCTATCTTGTTTCAAAAGGGTTGCCATTTAAAAAAATTAAATTTAAAATTCAAAATGAGGTATTAAAAAATTGGAAAATGAAAAAGATTTTTTTTATGTTTGGCCATGATACAAAGATTCCGGAGCAATTTTTGTTTCTGAAAATTTGTTCTTTTGTTGATATCTTAAAAAAATGGTTGATTTATAGCACTTTGAATTTCTAGCATGGCTAACATTTTGAAACGATCTTGTATTTGTCACGCGATAACACACGTATTCGCCTATTTCGAAGTAAGAAGGCATGTGGCTAGTATACATCAACACCTCGACCAAGTTCGCTGGCCAGATTCATCAGCCATCTTGTTTCAAAATGGCGGCCATTAAATTAAAAAATATATATATATATTTAAAGTGAGGTGCAAAAAAAATAGAAATTGAAAAAGGTTTCTTTCTTAAGTATTTGATCTTTATATAAGGATTCACGAGCATTTTTTGTTTGTCTTTACCTTAAAAAATGGCTCAGATATAGCAGTTTCAATTTCTATTGTGGGTGACATTTTGAAAAATCTGATTTTTTGTATGCGACAGCACTCCTATATATTAACCGATTCCGATGTGTGTGAGCATGTGTACAGCAATTACAAAGGTCTCGACCAAGTTCACTGCTTAGCCTCATCCACCATGTTGTCTTAAAATGACAGGCACTTTCAGAAATTGCCGAATTTGGCAGCCAAATATAAGTTACTTTAAAGAAAAGCAGCTTGGATAAAGCTGACTAATTTCGCGAAATTCTCATTCATTATATTGATAAAAATTAGTATTGAATCTCCTATATTCGGTTTCCACTAAATTGAGCTTCGTGTGTTTGAATGATATAAGTTGGCTTTTTTTAAATAAGGATTATGAAAGCTACCTCTTCCTCCCGGCACTGGCCGGAAGGACTTTTTGTAAAGAAAGCTACCTAATATAGCCTACCTTGGAGTAGGTACTGTCGCCATTAATTTACAAACATTAATTTTAAAATCGATTTGTATTTGTAGATTTTCCATAGAAATAATAATTTAGAATGTTTTTAGAACGCTTCTTGCGAGTTTTCACCCCTTGGTCATTCCATACAAAATAAGCAAATCAGCTGCAGCTGACATGTGAAAGATTTTAATTAAAATCAGCATATAAGTAGATCATATTTATTTATCAGTAAATTCAAAATTATGTATTTCAGGATTGTTTATTTAAATATTAAAACTTACATTAAAAGTTGACGCAAAAATGAGGTTTTTTTCTATATGCTTCATATTTCAAATTTTATTATTATCCATAAGAATGGAAAGACTACATTAAAAATTATTTATTATTAAGAATGAATAGAACGTAACAGATTGGCGTAATTTAGTAAATATCTTTGCATTCCTTAATCAGATAAAAATAAATAGTCAAAAAGTTTGAAAGGAAAATACAATATTTCTCTTACTCGTGTGAACTTGAAGGAAAAGCTCTTACAATTTTTTAATTTATTTGACTTTATAGATAAAACTATATATTTTAAATATAGAAACAGTCATCAAAAACATGCAGTTTGGAAGTGGAATGTAATAAATATTGCCTTTTTAAAACCATTTTTTATGTTACGAATAAAAAGCTAATTAGCATATCATGGACTTATTGATCTTTATGCCTATTCAATATCGTAAATGTCTGACTTTTCCTTTATTTAGTTTTTTATGTATACATAATAAGAAAAATTGTGATTTTGTAAATTTTTTTTACGTTTCTAAACTATTCTAAAGATGAAGGAAATAAATGGCAATTTCCAAACTTGAGAAATTCGATCTTCATACGTAATACTACATCAGGCATCCATTTCACAGATGTTTTTTGAATTCCTTTGATTTTTATTAGGAATTTATATAAAAATTAATTTTCAGATCCAGTAAAAAATTATTCATGATTTTACAAATTTATTATTACTAAATCAGTATGAAGATAATTTTCCAGAAGTTACAATATTATAAAGATTTTAAATTTATGTTAAAATTATTTCAAGATAAGGAACTACAAACTGGCAACTTTGAACTATTGCGCACATACCATTCAATGTCCAGAACAGCCAAGATGTTTTGCAAAGATCTATTTGAATATGAACTGAATCTGTGTAATGAATTTTATTAAAATTGGTTACTATGTGGCCACGAATTTTTAAAAACTTTTGCTCATTTTGTGTGGAATGACAACACTTTTAAATTTGGAATCTTATAGAAACTTTTCATAGAAAACCGTTTCCTCTTATAACTATCTATGATTCAGAGTTTTAAGATTCTATCTTTAACATTTCCATTAAAATCAAAATTTAGAAAATTTTTAGAACCCTTTTCACTAATATCACACTTTTCAATTTCGGTTTTTTTCAAAAGTTCTTAAAGAACATTTATGTCTTACAAGTAACTATCATGCCAAATTTTAAGTTTCTAGCCCCTTCAACATCACAAATATTGCAATATTAGAATGTTTTTGTCTCCTGCACTCACCATTTGTTAGAGGCTCCGACCAGTAATGTAGCCTTTGTTGGAGCAGCGACTGGTTCCATCAAGTTGCAATAATTAGTTTTAAAATATGTTTTGAGATTTTCTGATATTTAAAGCGTAATTTAAAACATTTAAAAAAGGCTTTTTACTCGTTTTACACTTTTAATTTTGAAATCTTAGACAGCATTTATCTACCCTATTAAAATCCGTGCGCGTATCTTTGTAACCACAAAAACTCGAAAACCAAAGTGCGCAGGGCTACGAAATTTGGCACACGAGTTGCTGGTAGGATGACCATTAGGGTGGTCACAAGCAACATGGGGGAAAAATTAACGTTTTCTTTTGGGGGACCCTCCTAAAAGTTGCCAATTAGTTAGAGAATGAGATTGGCAAAGTTTCAACTCAATTGAATAACATTAACCCGCGCCTCATCGAGGTCGAATTCATGAAAATTTGCAAATTTTTGCAAAAAAAAAAAAAAAAAAAAAAAAAAAAAAAAAAAAAAAATGTAGTTTTTCTTTCTTTAAGTGAAAACTGTTTGTCTTAGAAACCTGATTCTTGTTTTATTTCACAGAAACCGTTGTTTCCTTGAACAAAACTCTCAACACAACTTATATTACTGAACATTTAGTATTTTTCTGGTCTGATCGTGAACCACACACTAAAAATCTGCATTTTTGAAACATAAGTGAAAAATGACGGAATAATAATTTTATTACTTTTGATAATTCGTTTGTATTATTCGTATTAATAAGCATTCTAATTTACCTTTTTATTACAAGGTTGTTTTTGTTACCTGTTATCGTTATCTATTTTTAGAATTGACGAAACTTTCCGTTAACCCCACTTCCCCTTTTGAGATGATGGCAGAAATTTAAGATTTTTTTTTTTTTTAAATTGGCCACATGTCTCATCAAATCATCGACAATAAGCTACCAAGTAATTGTTAAATTTTATGTACTTTGTTTTATAATATTCGCTAAGTGAAACTGAACGCCAGGGAAGCTAGACTTAGCGAACACCACAGTTAGCCACATGCATTAATTTTAAGTAGAAGTGCTAAGTAGAAGTGCAATAGACTCCGCAATTAACTATTTCTTAAACAAAGAATGTGCTCATCAAAACAGATTTAAAAATTCTCGTTTAGAGAGAACTGTTGTTCACTTGGACGGAAAACTGCTTCATCATTTTTTGAATAAAGCAGATGTTGAGTGGATAGAAGTTTTAATTAGTTGTGGGGTGAAGAACAGCTACTACGAGTTCCACAGCTTGAAAATAGTATCGGAATAATTCAGGTGAAAGCTGTATTTTCACCACTTGAAGAGTGGCAGGAAGTTGGTAAAATCAAGACAATATATTTTGATACACCTGCAGTATATACCGCTCGCCTTAGAGGAACCTGCATTTTTCTATAGCGATTGTTAAGGAAAAGTCTTCTGCATTTACCATAATTCTGCATTCATCACCATAATTTAGATATTATCCAAAAAGCTGTTTTTGATTGTAAAGTAGACATAATCACTGCCCCTCAGCCAGATATTTTAAAAAAGAATTCTGATTGGGTGCTCCAGAGTAAGTATAAAAATGCTATTAGAGATGAAATACTAAATATAAATAGTTAATTCAAAAGAAATTTTAAGGTTTCTTACAGGACCTTATCAAAATGAACAGCTCAGGAATGATTATAAATAGTTTATCCAACTTCGTTTAATTTTTATTGGACTCCATCCTGCAAAAGATTTTTTTTAGAGCACCTGGTGTTTTTAGTCATGTCAGATGAATGGCAAAGGCCATCTATTCTCTCAAAATATATTATTTCAGGGATCATCTCTCAATAACAAATTTTGAAAAAAGAAGGTATTAGAGACCTTTGCTTATTTTTTATTAATATTTATGTAAAAGCATGCTTCAATACTCCCACTTCCACTTTGAACCCCAATCCAAGTCCTGCAAATAATAAAATTACTTGTTCACTACAGAAAAAAATGATAAATAGGTTGCAGACGAAGAACTCTCTAAAATGATAAACGGCCTTTGGTATCTTAACTCTAATCAAGTTCCATTTTCATATTTAGATGATACTTTAGGAAAAAAAAGTCAACATAAGCATGGCTGTAAAATTAATGTCATTTGAAGAAAAAATTATGATGATGATAGGAATTTAAGAGCAACAAAACCTTTCAACGAAGTGGATTATTTATTGAACAAAGAAGTCGATGTTTTTGTTTCCTCTCAAACTGTAGATGTTTTAAAAGAGATTATATATTAATAAGGATTTTTTAATTACTGATTGCAATGTCTGGTGTGAAAATAAACTTTATTTGAAAGCAAGAAAAGAGTGAATAGTTTTAAAGTTTCCAATTACACAGCTGAAAGAAGAATAAAATTAACCCAAGATTTCAATTCTTGTTTATCAAAAGACAAAAAGCCATTATTATTTAGCTATTATAACTCCCGTCCGTTATAACAATGTTGCTGTTAGTATTACTCTTGTTTGACGTCAACCTTGCCTGTGTATCTGAATAGGAATTATTGTCCATTTTTCTTGCACGAAGAGTGGTTATAACATAATGGTTTCATTTTGCATAGCATGTACCAATTGCAATATTGATACTTTTAAGTTAGTCAAGCGCAGGTGATAAATTGACAATATTTTTTCCATACTATATTCATCTTGCATTCATTTCATTTAAAATATAAAGCTTTCGTTCACTTCATTTAAAATACACGTTTTTAAATAATTTCACTGTACTTTAACAAAATTACTTTGCATTGGCGTTTTTTGGTTTTTTTTTTTTAAAGCTTTATGCAGTTTTGGCTTCAGAAAGTGAGATTTGTTACAAAAAGATACAAACCTGACAATTTATTACAAACCCGATGAACGTTTATGTTTATTTTTTACAAATAAATATAAACCTTTTTGGCACATATGTCACATACGCAACACGTTGCCGCGATTTTTTCTGACACCAATTTGGCGAAAATCTCGTTTTCGAATACTAGTTACATATATATATATATATTTAAAAATGGAATTACAATTAATAAAAAAATGTTTAATTAATAACTATAGAACAAAATAATTTATATAATTTAAAAAAAGAAAAGAAAATTAAATAAACAACAACATCTAGGTTAACATCAAGCAAAATAACCACACTTTGGCGCCAGTTAAGTACCCCGGTGCGTATATGACATTGGCGTCAGAAAAAAATCGCGCCAACGTGGTGCGAATGTGACATCTATGCGTAAATGTTTTGTTTACACTAAGTTAATTGTTTAAATCTTTAAAAAAAATTCTTGGGTACATGAAAGAATGAGTAGGTTACCAAAAAATATGCATTGAAAGTTTACTTCTCTCGCCTAGACCATTTTCTTTCCTATGAGACGCCTATTCTGGAAAAGTACAAATTTCCGTAATTGTCAGTTATCCCGTCGACCAAATTATTGTCGCCAAATTGTAATATTGAATGCCAATAATGGTTGATCGTAAACGTCACATTCACTTGACAACACGTGTTTACGTCATCAAGGGATTTTAATTTCGACATTTTATTCGTATTTTTATTAATGTTATGCTGATTTATTTGTTGATTAAAATATTTAAGTTATTTTGTATTAAGTTATTTTTTTAAAAAGTTATTTGAAATAAAAAAAAAAAAAAAAATATGTCAATTTGTATAATTTGGCGGGTGGCTTGGCGATTTATATAATTTGGGGAAATTGTCGACGGGATAACTAACAAGCACCCAAATTTCATTTAAAATACTAAAAAGACAAAAATAAATAAATTAAGAATAAATGATGCCACAAATAAAAATTGTTTATTTAAACATTAAATAACTGTTTTAAATTTTCACACGCAAAATATAAATGTTGGTTGCTTTTGGCGATTAAAAAATGCTATTGGGTAGATTATCGTAAAATCTGAAATCCTACGTTATTATGGTTTTTTTTCTTTGAAATTGAAAAAAAATGCAGATTTATTTTCCTGTTTGATTAAATTTAAATATGTTTTTTTTTTGCACTTTAATATTAGTGCGGGCATATTTCCTTTGCTCCATGTGCTATAATTCGGTTTTCTACGAAAACATCCAGCCGGTGAAAATGACATACACTAAATTTCCGTGACGTATGTAGATAAATTGTGCTTTTTTTATCAGTTGTTTAATATAATTTTTAAACGAATTAGGACTTATTTTGCATAGTGCATGCATTCAGTAGGTTCATAGGTACCTTCTGGTAAAACCAGAACCGAAATCCGACAAATATTTTTTGAGTTATGCTTGACGAAACGTTTTAATATCCATCGTAGCTGTTTTTGACCGGAAAGTAATACTCCGCTCTGTATTAACCTTCTCTTCGCTCAGACAATAACAGAAAATCTTTGCAAATAAGCCTCGTATAGGGGGGGGGGGGGTCAATATTTATATTTTTTAAAACCAAATGTGCCATTTTGACGTGAATTGTATTCTCTTTAAGTTGGTGTTTTATGCCGAGATAAAAATGACCTTTCTCGTCGCGACATTTTTGTCTGTTTTTTGAATGCGGGGTTTGATAAGTATGTTAGCTAATTATCAAAAAATGAAACATCTGAGCCTCAGGTGCATCAGGAGTCGATTTAGAGTATTTTCACAACAAGTGTTCATATT
This sequence comes from Maratus speciosus, assembly GCA_963932465.1. Lineage (NCBI taxonomy): Eukaryota > Metazoa > Arthropoda > Arachnida > Araneae > Salticidae > Maratus > Maratus speciosus. The sequence goes on from OZ010800.1 coordinate 187,894,764, forward strand.
GCTGCTTACACACAAACACATGATAAGGATATCTTCTTTTCTTTGTATAGATACCTTTACCTCTGAATATCGGAAATAACATATGGTCCAGAATTATCTCTCATTTAGAGGTTTTAGTTTATTAATTTAGAAAATTATTATTCAGTTTATTAAAAAAAATTAAATTAATTACTTAATTAATAGAAAAGTAATGATAATAATAAAGAAAAACGGATAATGTTATTTATTGAAAAATAATAAAATAATGATAAATGAACAAAATTTGGTTTAAAAGACATATAATAGTAATTATTTTTTCAAATATGAATTTACTGAAATATTAATTTAAGATCTTTAATTTAACTAAAAAAGATTAGAAGTTTTTGCAATAATTAAAAATAATTACAATTTAATAAGAATAATCTAGTTAAATAAAAATTAATAAATCGAATAATTAGTAATATAAAACTAACTCATTAAAAATTGATCCCCATCATATTGAATTCACATTATTTTAATAAAAAGAAATTGAGCATTGTACTCCAGAATCACTCATGATATGGCGCCAGCACTGAGACTTTCTAGGTATTTAATCAGGAGTGGCGTCCCTCGGAAGTTGCTCCGTTGGACGTTACTGGGAACCCATTCCTGAAGAAATCGTAAAGATCTCTTCCCCAGGAAGTCCTGATCTTGTCATTATAGCATTAGCAGGAATTTGGGATGACTTGGAGCCCCTGGGGCAGTATTGAGGAGCTTTCGTGCTATATGGGATGTTATATTTTAAAGTCAAATTATAAATATGTTTTTTTTTTTTTTTTCAACAAAAAACTATTGAATACTAAATAACTTCCTACTTAAATTTTGGGAGGAATTTGGGATGATTTGGAGCTCAAAAGGAAAATTTTGTGATCTGCTATGCTATATGGGTATGTACTGAATTATGAATTCATGAAAATTTTATCTTCTAAAACATTTTTCGTGAATTTTTTAAACTACATTAGAAGATTTACATAATCATTTAATAAATTTTGGAAGAATTTTAGAAGGATTCAAGAATTTAGAAGGATTTGTTAAATTTGAATTTATAAGGATTTTTTGCAATATTTATAACCCAAATTAAATCTTTTATTTTAAATATTTTTCTTAGTATTTTTTAGAATTAGGAAATGTGCAAATATAATGTTCTTACAATAGAAATATAGAAATAATTCCGAATTGAACCCCCCCCCCCCCTCCCCCCCCCCCCGCCAAATACCTAGAAATCTGAAAAGATCCAAAGGCAAAATAAATCATCACTTAAAAAAAAAAATGTTTTGTGCAACCAATAATGCTTTTGGAACAAGATAAAGTAATGTATCGGTAACTAATTCTAAACTTTATTACAACTAATTGATGTATTAAATAAATTTTATAACGAGTTATTTTAATGGTACATATAGGTACCGTCGGTAGATAAAGAGTTAAACAGCTGTTTTCTTTTAATTGCATGAGTGATAAAATAAATGAAACAGCTATTTCAAAACTAAATTATTTTCGTAAAGAAAGCCTTAACAGCATTATTTAGTTACCAATAATATGACAAATAAAGTATATTCAGCTGTACTCATATTTTGCTTTGATTTATAAAACTAAGTAGAAGATCAAGCGATAATCATTTCGTGTTTACGTGATCTCCTTTCCTTATCACCAATGCTGCTTAATTTAGTATTATGTTTGTGTCAGAATGTATCCATTAAATGCTGCTTCAAGCAATGCGGGCATGTAATAGAAAACCCTTTACTGGGATTAAATTGATGGCATTTCCAATACTCAGAGAGATTTTGTTATATGAAAATATATAAGAAAATTATGAAATTAATTGGTATTAAAATGCATATATTTTGAATGAAATATGATACTACTGAACAGCTGGTCAAATAAGTCCAATAATATTTACTGTCAAACTTTAATAGAAAAGGTTGAAAAGGGATCTGTGTATGTAAATTATACAAGAAATTGTTAAGCTGTATTAAATAATGTATAATTACGCAATTACTAATAATAAATCTCCAAATAAAATATACTGGGCTGACTGATAAAATGAACTGACTGATTTAAAATTCAACAAATTGCAAGTGGTGACAGCTATTTCAGAAATTATTGCAGTAGGGTTATGAGAAATGTCGGAGGTTTTTTCAGAGATTCCCGATTCTATTTCAAAATATCAGCTATAGATGGCGCAATAAGCAATAGGCAGTAAATACAGGTCCGATTTTTTGATTCTCTCTTTTCTCAGTATTCATGTGAAAGATGGTGTTTAAATATCTGGAGTGATTCAGCTCCCAATGCACTCTAGTTGTTATGGACGTAATCCATATATTTACTCGTAATCCATATATATTTAACCACCTTCTTTCACATCATTAGATGTAGAAAAGAGAGGACAAAAATTCAAGCCAGGATGTAGTGACAATAGTTTTCAGCGCCATCTTTCGCTGCTCATTTGAATTAAAATATGGAATAAAGGTAAAAAAAAAAAAAAAAAAAAAAAAAAAAAAAAAAAAAACTGATACCTTGCATAATCCTCCCGTCAGGTTTTTTTTTAATAGCTGTCACCATTTGCATGTTATTTAATTGAAAAATCTTTTAATCCATTTTAGGTTTCCCAGCACTTTGTATGCATTACATGCGATAATAATATATTTTGGACATAATATGGTTTTTCATTTTTATGAATATGAATGACCCAATAAAAGATATTTTTCGACAAATTATAAATATTGTTTATTAAAATGTTGAGCACTTATAAATATGAAAATGCCATTTCAGCAAGAATTAGACTATATGAATCATACTTAATAAATATACATGTATAAATAATAAAAAATATCCATTAGAAGAACTAGTTTTCTTTCTTTGTATCTCTTTAGCCGTTTTGAATTTATTTTATTTTATTTTAATGTTATGTTTTCAAGGAGACATACATTTTTAAAGGTTTATAAACAAAAATATTTTTTACGCAATAACAAATAACATATTATTACTTAATAAAAATTTGAAATAATAAATTGTATATATGTTTTTAAATAAATGTTTCGACATACTGAATAAATTTAGTTACATTATTGTTGATTGGTAGTAGCATCACAGAACAGTGTGCAGAGGATATGTTTATTGTTGTTTCATACCTTATATATCATTTTAAATTTAATAAACTTAGATAGAGATAAATTGTAATATAATTGTTTTAAATTTTTCCTGTACTTTATTTTTGCATAGTAATTTTTGCTTGCACAATATAAATATTGAATTCGTATTACTGATTTTACATGTCCTTATAAAACTCATACCTTTATCGCATGTAACTGTCATTAGAGGTCATGGGTATGGTGCTTATGACGTAATTACGAATCCCAATATTTAGAAATATGTGTATTATTGCTTTTCAACATAGTTCTGAAAAAACATTTTTGCTTGTATAGATATCATAGAAAAAAGAAATTTGACTTTGACATACGTTACGAAAAAAAAATAAAAATATTAATATTCTATAAGTAATTTCTGTTTCAGAATTTTATCAAAAAATTGTTTTAAGAAGAAAAATTGTCATAAATTTAAACTAAGACTTTGAAATGATATTAAACACACTCACACACAGAAATATGTTTTTATATCACGTAACCTGTAGCAGTACTTAACTGGTGTAATGAAAATCAACATCAGATTAAAGAATCTGAAAATTACGCTCATATTATGAGGCAGCAAGAATACATAAGACATAAAGTAAAATTCGACGACATGGCTTCTAATTAATTAGCAATTAGATTTTATAATTACTGTCCATTATACTTTTATTATTTATAATTGTCGATAAAATCATTGAATAATGTAAGTCTTCGATAAGCCTGATCCGAGTAGAAAATTAATCGAAAAAAGAACAATGCAGTTTCTCTACAAAGATATATAGTCAGCAATGGCGACTGTTTGGGATTTATGTTCCATCATACTTTTACTTTAAATTGTTTATTGAAGGACTTATAATATGAAAATATATATTTTAACCACTATAATAAAAATTAAGTTGACAACCATCAAATATTATTGCAACTTTGAGATTCTACGAGAAAACGATGTTGCGACAATTTTAACGGCTGGTGAAATACATAAAAATCATAACTCTGATCTGATATAGCTCATTTTTACACTCATGCCAACAACAGTAGTGGTGCTCTAAATCAAATAGTAAACTGGCCGCATCACTCCAAGAGAGGAAGGCGAAAAACTGCATGATTTGGTCAAGAGTTTGGTGGGAAAAGGTTTTTAGTGTTCCTTCCACAAAAGTAGAATCGAATTATGATCAAATAGAATGAGTTGAAACAAGAAAGTAAAATTACAAGGTCTAGACCATAGTAATTAAGAACTGGGGATATTTTAAGACAAAATAAAGAACTAAATAAATTAGGAAAAAAGTTGTAATATTACAAGAAACATATATATATGTACTAGGGACCTCTGCCCCCTGCAAGCTACGCTCGCATACCCCCCAGTTCAGACACCACAGAATCTAAAAACACGCTAATCTGATGGGTTTTAAAAATATTAGAGAAGATTAAATTACACTGAAAAAAGCTGTGCAGATCTCCCTGTAAACAGGTTTCCATTCAAATCCCTTTGATTGCAAAAATTTAAGGGCGAATCCGTTGCTGTTAAGACATCCAATGGTTGTTTTCGTTTTTGATTAAAGAGGATCCGTTAAACATTTGAAAAGAAGCTAAAATAAAATAAATTAAGTATACAGAGTCTTTGTCTCCCGGTTTTTAAAAGAATCTCTATAACAATAGCCTAAGTCATGTGGCTATCATCAACAGTTCCAGGCGGATCACTTCGCTTTTTATTCTCTAGGTGCCATTTTGGTACTTTAATGTTAGCAAGGCTCAGGTGATAAGTCGCAAAACATTATTATATCGCCATCATTTCATCTATATTATAATAGTTCAAGTCATCAACTGCCATAAACAAATATACGTTCTGATCCCTTCTCCTTTCATATGAAAGTTTGGCTCTAATGTCATATACGTCCCATATTGGCGCGACTTTTTAAAGACGCCAACTTGGGGAACGCACCAACAGCATAAACAACAACATCCGGCTTACCATATCAAGCAGTATATCGATACTTTGGCGCCAGTTATGTACCCGTTCCGTATATGACATTGGCGTCAGAAAAAAATCGCGCCAATATGGGACCGTAAGTTTTCCATTTTGATTAAAAAATCAAAATTTTTTTTCGAATAAAACTACATAAAATTTGCTATGGTTGCTAAGAATTATTGGTACTGTTACGCTAGCCAGATGCAAATCTCGCCAATAGCTTTTTTAAACTTGCCAGTTAGCATTTTGTTTTCAAATGGTAATATTTGGTCAGATGTCATGTAAGCACGGCAGGTTTTGCGTGATTTTATTTTACGAAAATTTGGCGAAAACCTCGTTTTCAAATACCAGTTACATATGCATTTTTGGTATTACTTAGTTATCCCGTCAACCAAAATTCTATCGCCAAACTTTAAATGCCAATAATGGTTGATCGTAAATGTTACATTCACTTGACTTTAAGCAAGTTACAAGTGTTTACGTCATCAAGTGTTTTTTATTTCGACTTTTATTTGTATATTTATTAATATTATACTAATTTATTTGTTCTTTCGTTATTTAAAATAAATATTATGTCAATTTGTATAATTTGGCAAAATTGGTCGACAAATAACTAAGTAGTAACGTACTTTTTAATTATTTTCTTTTATTTTCTAAACGAAATATAAAAAAAAATAATTAATAATTATAGAACAAAATAATTTATATAATTTATAAAAACAAATAAAAGTAAATAAACATTTATTATCAAATAAACAACAATAGCCGAGTTAACATGTATTTGAGTTGCCATCATAAGAAAAATGTATATAAAATTTGAAAAAAAATTATATTTCGAAAACAAACTCGAATTTAAAAATTCTAATACCAGTTTTGAGATCTGCGTATCAATGCTGATTTTTGGTGTTAATTTAATCGCAAACTATTTAATATTTTAGGAGAAATCGCCTGAAACAACACCAGTTGTTTAATAAGTCGATTCATATTTCCGTTTCATAAATTCGTTTCATATATCCGTTTCATAAATTCGTTTCATTAGGATTTCATATATATAGGGTAGATATACGTGTGTGTGTTTATGTGATACTATTTTTTATTGACTAAAACTACGTGGTATAATATTACCTTTTACCCAAGACATAATTATTAAAGACCGTTTACACTTTCTTGAACAATTTATATATGTACTATCTTACATTTTAAAGATTCTAAATCCGATACTCGAATACTCAATACTCGATATTTGATACTTGAATTTCGAATATTTTTCCCGAGACGTGTTACTTAGGAATTTGCTTTTTATAAATATAATAAAATATTTGATATTTTCTCTATAAAAATGTAATCTATGTTTCACTTGTTATTTTTTTTTTCTGTAATTAAAATAGATATAATAAATGTGCAATTATTCGAAATCAGAGTGACTGAGAACCTAAAATGTATAAGATAGCTCAACAATAGCTCAGATGCGGCAAAAATATTTTCATACACAAATACTTTAAAAATTACATTCAGACGTATGTAAAACATAAAGTAAAGTATTATTTTTGTATTTTTAATATAACACAAACGAACTAAGCAGTTCTTTAATTGTATGCATTATACTAGTGCGCGGAAATACACAGGAGAGATCCTTTCACATCTATTCATAAATACACACGCTAAATTTAAATATTAAGCAATATTGGCGAAATGATTTCGTACAAGTATTTTTATTAAAGTAATATTTTGCGCAATAATTTTACATTAGATTTAATGACGAAAGCTTCCAATTTAACGACTCTTTCGAAAACTAAATAATAACATTCGCAAGAAAAGCTTATTTGGTATTAATTAGATTACACGTTTGATAAATTACATCAACACTCTTCCAAATTCAATATGTACTACAGCTGGTGCATCAAAAAATCAAATTTATCTTCTTTAAGAACGCATTACGATGCTTTTGAGATAAAAATGAATTTTTCAGCATTTATAAATGCTTTTCACTTAAGATTAATGATTTCTAAAGCAAAAAAAAATCAAGCAAAAATCCTTATTCTTGAAAAACTTTTATTTAAAATTTTTACCAATATGGTAAATTTCTAATGTAGGTAATTTTGAAAACATCACAGAAAACATATTTTTTATTCTATTTCTTAATATATATATATGTTACTGGCCAAACCCGATTTTAGGCCAAACTGCTTTATCCTAACGCGCATCGGATAAACTAGTTTTTCCTAGGCCAAACTAGTTTATCCTAACGTCCATAGGATAAACTAATTTTTCCTAGGCGAAACTAGTTTATCCTGACGCCCATAGGATAAACTAGTTTTTCCTAGGCCAAAGTAGTTTGGCCTAACGATCATAGGATAAACTAGCTTAGCCTGGTTTTCATTGGCCTGAACTAGTTTATCCTAGGCCAATTCAATTTGGCGTGCTCTTATTGCTCCCAAAAAATGTTTCGGCTCCAAACTTCTATCTTATCTTAGGCCAATTCAATTTGACGTGCTTGACTTTGCAGTGTTGAGCACGCTCACACACACACACACATACAAAAAAAAAAAAAAAAAAAAAAAAAAAAAAAGTAAAAGAGAAAGATGAACTAATTCAAACTCAAATTGAACTCAAACTCAAAAATGAGTCAAGTTCACGCTCAAATTAAAAAAAAATTTCAAACGAATCCGCTCAACTCAAATGCATCTATGGAAGTGAGCGAAGTTCACTAAAAACTCGTTTTTTATTATTTTTTTCTTAATATAATAGAAGTTTAGCGTCCAAATTTACAAAAATTTATTAGCTATTTTTTTGGTTTTTCGATATAAGGGTCTTTACGGGCCCGTCCAATTTTCCTTCCCGACACTCAGTCCGGGCTTGGTTTGGTGATTGCTTTTTTCGAGAGGTTCGAACTGAAATGGTCCGGGATTCAATTTTTTTCCGGCTTAAGTGGAGACTGGACTGCATTCTTCTTGAGGTTTGCGCAAGCAGAAATTTTCAGTCCAATTTCCAAACTAGCTCATATGAAAACCATTTGGACCGGCAGAATCTCTGGTCTGCTCTGTAAAAATATCAGTAACATTTGGCACGGCCCAATTTTTTTTAATGCACGTATTTTTAAATCGCTATTATTCCACAATTAAAATTTATATATTTATTATTATTTTTATTTTTTTAAGGATGAGTAGATGCATTTTTAGGTAATAAAATTAAAGTCTGATTAAACTTTAGAAAAATAACCTTCCTATGACGGAATCCCGTGTTTAATAATAATAAAAAAATATGTTAATCTATGTAAAATGAGGATATTAGTACTTGTAAAAAGAATATAATGCATTTACAACAGACAATGAACCTTTTAATAAAGGAATCTGCCTATAACGGATTTTTCTTTTTTCCTACGCAATTTCGTCTTAGAAGATTTTATTGTAGATTTTTAAAATTTTAAAATCTCCAATCCATAGAATGTGGATTAACGATATTAATGATTCTATTGTAAGCTATATTATTTTTTTAATGACTTTCTATTTGTATGTAAATATCTGAATAATTACTAATACCATTATTTTTTGTAAACGGCTTGGAAATTTGAAAATCTGAAAAAAATCATATAGAACAACCTTCTAAGGCGGAATCACATAGGAGAGAAAAAAACTTCGACATAGTTAAGATCCCTTTTTAGCAGGTCCGTCGTCTCTAGCACATGTATTATGTTTTTTTTTTTTTCAAATAGATTATTATATCCAATTTGCACAGATTAAAAAAAAAAAAAAAAAAAAAAAATTCTATTTGAAACAGAATTTTGTCATACACAGATTCTTCTAACAGATTTTACAGTCCCCATCCGTATAAATGCGTCTGTACTATTCTTTAAAGAGAATTTTAATTGCGGAATAATGATAGTTTAAAAAAATATATATTTTAGGTCAAACTGGGGCCGGGACTTCGACGGATTTTTGAAAATTCCAGATTTCTGAAAAAATATCAAATATACTTCTGATATTCATAATAGTGCATTTATCTATAATTAATTCAAAACCAAGTGATATTTATGTGAGAAAATAAAATGAATAAAAAAAAATCATTTTTTTAAATATGTATTTATTTTTTCTCACATAAATATCACTTGGCTTTGAAATAATTATGAATAAATGCACCGTTAAGAATATTAGAAGTACATTTCATATTTTTTCAGAAATCTGGAATTTCCAAAAAATCCGGCGGTGTCTTGGTCGCGGCGATGCCGGATTTTCGAAGTTTTACTGTACATTATTAATCAATCCTCTAAATCCTTCCTCTCCTAAATTTTATGATAACCTCTCATCCCATTCTAAGGCCCTCCAGCACACACTTTTTCATATGGAACATATTTTTTACCTACCAGCGGCGGTGAAATGGGAAAGATAGGGGAACACTTTCCCACTCCCATCCAATAAAGTATATTATACAGGGGTGTCTGCAATCCTACTTTTCACAAGGTCAGCAGCGCCGGAGCAGTAGTTGGGATTAAGAAAAAAAAAAAAAAAAAAAAAAAAAAAAAAAAAAAAACACGTCAAATTGCATTGACCTAGAATAAACTAGAAGGTTGGCGGTCTTTGGGATCAACAAAATCACGCCAAATTGAATTGGCCTAGGGTAAACTAGATCGGCCTAGGATAAACTAGTGTGGACCAATCAATAGCAGGCTAAACTAGTTTATCCTATGAGTGTTAGGCCAAACTAGTTTGGCCTAGGAAATACTAGTTTATCCTAAGGGCGTTAGGATAAACTAGTTTGGCCTAGGAGAAACTAGTTTATCGTGTCAGCGTTAGGAAAACTAGTTTGGCCTGGGAAAAACTAGTTTATCCTATGCGCGTGAGGATAAACTAGTTTGGCCTAGGCCAATCTAGTTTGGCCTAAAATCGGGTTTGGCCGGTAACATATATATATATATATATATATTTGACTGTCTGCAAAATATTCACTGAATTTCAGATATACAAAAAATGTATCTGGTAAAAACATATTCGAAAAATTTATAAAATTTATTGAAAATACATTTTTAATTCATTTTTTTACGTATTATGTTAAAAATTAAACGCATATGAAGATAATAAGCAATTAAATTTACCGGAATAAAAGGTAAGAAGAACTAAATTAATGATGTGTATAAAAGTCACATTAATATTTACGCACATTACTTTATACGTATTTTGAATATTATGGAAAATTGTGTATGCTATTGAAAATTTATTATAAGTAGCTCGTTAATATAGCAAGTACAAATAAGTAGGTGTCATTTTCTTATAAAAATATAAAATGATGTCACATCGAATTTAGAGGAGAGCAGCTGAATTTGAACCACTTCACATATTTTCAGATGTATCTCACTTCATTTTTGGAATATCTACAAATATCACTACATGTGGTCAATCTATTCCTCTACTAACTATATAAATCTCTAGAACAGTGGTTCCCAACGTGTAGCGTACGCCCCATTGGGAGGCAATTTCAAATTCATAAATTTCCACATTTGCTACCTGAATCTTTGGAAAAAGGATGTTGTAGGTAAAAATTACAGAAAAAAAAATCAAAAAGTGACTTTTTTGTTGAACTGAAAAAGATACCCCTAATCAAAGTTTTAAAATAGAATTTAAACAAGAATAATTACATGAAGAATTTTGAAAAAAAATTTACGTTCTCATTTGTGTTCTTTTTCCATAATAAAATGTTTCTATAATTATTTTGGTTATTAATGTATTTTACAGTTTTCAAAACTTCTTCGATTATTTATTGAATGAGCCTCATATTTCTATTCGCTCTGCTGTATGTCTCATGAAGAAACTTTTACACATCAAATTATTTAAAGCTATATCTTAATCTAACAGCCTTGAACATATTTAACGTAAAAAATATCTGAAATAATCTTATCGAGGTGCAACTAATTTTATAAAATTTATAACTATTAAACAGTATTAGAAAAGGAAATGTATAAATAGTAATTAGCCATGACTCTAGTGCAGGCCTACACAATAAATAAATATTAAACATATACATTTTACATTTTAAAATCAGATAATACATGGTAGTGAATTAACAGTACTGGGAAATGGAAACAGAGAAATGTGCTTTGATGAAGAAGAATGCCTTTTTAAAATTGATAAAGATGAGAATCTTGAAATGCTTCTTGCGTATTGTATTTCTTGTGAAAATTAATCAACGAAAGCTTTTCCATCAACTTTTAATAAGTTATTAAAGTGAATTATAAAATGTATCAATGCTATCAGTTTTAATGCTAAACTTCAAGTATTTTGTGAAGATGAAAATGCTGACCATATAACACTTTTGTTTGACACTGAGGTAAAATTGGAAAGGAACAACGAAACTCTTTCTGAGGCAAAGAAGCATAGTCTCATTACAATTGTAGAATTCTGTTAAAAACACATGTATGACTTAAAATTAACCTCTTTCAGAAATAAAAAAATACGAAGAATAGTTGTTGTTAAAGCCCTATGAAACTTATTCCGTTGGAATTGAGTTCATCTTTTAAATAATGAGAGATGTATGTTAAAAGGTGGAGAAGGGGGGGGGGGGGCAATCGTGATTTTACAGAAGCTTCGGTGGCGCATTGCCAATAAAAAGTTAGGAAACACTGCTCTAGAACAATTTCTTTTTTTAAAATAGTTTGAAAAGTTTTATTTTAATAAGAAAAAATCGTCAAAAGTACTCCAAATTCAGCGACTGGTCGACTAAGTTGGACCACTGGACTCCCGAACTGGACAAACCAATATGGCTCTTTTAATGAGTAGAAAATATAACTACTTTTTATTAAAAGCAAAATTTGCGATTAATGAAACAATCGAAAAAAATAGCAATGAAGTATAATGAAATTGTATGTTTGAATGTTTGAGTAATTGTTTTAAATCAAAATGTATTCAAAATATAAATCAAAGTTATGATTAATTACGAAAACAAATTATATAACTAATTGCCAGTTACTTGAATATGAAGTAAAAGCTGAATTTCTTTTTTTCATTTTTTAATTCCAACTCACACAACGTGAAATCATATCTGGCAATCTGAAAACTGAATCATTTCTGTTATTTTATGTTTCTTACAAATTGGGCAAAACCAAGCATCACTGTCTTGATTTTTCTTATTAGATTCTGAATCGATAACCATATATGGCCATGGAAGACTTCAGATAAAAGGAATCGAAACCAAGACCTGACAGATGGTTTTATAACGGCTAGCTTAGGAGGGGTTTTATAACGGCTAACTTAGGAGGAGTTTTATGTCTATTTCGAATTTTAAAGGTATGGAATGTATTTAAATAAAAGCAGTTATGGTAAAAGTTTATTTAGTTGTACATGACTTTGGATGGAGTTGCACTTTAAATTAAATTAAAAGGAGAGATTTTATGATATATTAAAGGAAAGGGATGATTGTTTTAATATATGATTTTTGATATCATAGAAACCATTTCCATTTCCAATCACACGGACAAAACTCATGTATTTTTCCATAACTGAACCTGAAATTAGCTACCAAACAAACAAACAAAAAAAAAACAATAATAAACTATGATTTCAATAATTTTTTTAATATTAGGATAATTTACAGCAAATTATGAAAATACCGAATTTTCGGGTAATTATATCAGGTTAGGCTAAATATCCTGGTATATACGGCCCAAAAAATAACCATCAGCTGGATATTTACCTATCATTGCATAACTGGTTTGGAAAGTAAAAGAAAGCATCTTCAATCATCAGGTGCACAATAGCAGAGAGAAGATAATTCAACAACGGTAAAACTTCTTTTAAAAAGGTATTTTAATTCAGAAATGTAAAAGTTTAAAATAAGGACACGTTATTAATTACACACAATATATTTTTTAAAGGTTAATTAAAAAATACCCAACCGCTAGATATTTACTCTTCTTACATCACTGGTTTGGAGAGAAAGAAAAGTATCTTTCATCATCAGATGCACAATTGCAGCGAGTAGTTTATTCAACAATAGTAGAAATTCATTTAAAAAAGGTATTTTAATTCAATACTGTAAATATTGGAATGAGTAAGGACACATTATTAAAGACATATAACTTTCTTTAAATTTAATTATCTGAGCAAGAAATAAATCGGTCAAAAATTACTGAAGGACAAAAAGAATCCCCCATGAGAATTCCATGTCACTTACGCCCACATATGAAGATGGAAATAAAAATACATTATAAATGTTCTGAAACACTGACATAAATTAATGTTTTGAAAAGTAAAAATACAGACACGATCGCGTAAGTATGTATGTAGTTAACTTTTTGTAAATAGTTAAAAAGTATTAGAGAAAGGGAAATAGCAAATTACTGAAATAGGAAAAACTAGTCGTTGGAGGCCACCGTAATATTTACCCATAAGGGATATGCATAATGTAAAATATGAAAGTAAAACATATGTAAACAATTTATAAAATGCATTGCAATTACAAAATACAATTTAAACGCATTTTTAAATATTTTTAATACATAGTAATGCTCTATTACTGAATTGAGAGTACTACTTGATTATCCCGTCGACCAATTTCGATAAATTATATAAATCGCCAAACTATTCGCAAAATTATTCAAACTAGCCGCCCTTGGAGACCAATTTCCCTTAAAATTTATGTTTGGGGAAGCATGCTAAGCATTGTATTATGTTACTTTTATTCATAATTTAATTTACTTGGACTCTCTTAAATATAATTAATATAATACCTTAAGCTAATATTAGTTTTTTGGTGCATTAAAATATCCCAATTGTTTATTTTTTGTAAATAAGTAAACCCTATTGGTTTGCAATGGGAGTCTATGGGAATTTGGCAATTTTTAAAGATATTGCCAAGTTGGCGACAAACTTGGCGGCATTTGGCGACGGAACAGTTATACAGATTGGCATTTTAAATAACGAAAAAACAAATAAATTAGTAAAAGATTAATAAAAATACAAATAAAATGTTCAATTAAAAATCACTTGATGACGAAACAAACACGTGTAACGTGTTTAATGTTAAGTGAATGTGACATTTACGATAAACCATTATTGGCATTTAATCTATTAGTTTGGCAATAGTTTTTTTTTTTTTTTTTTTTTTTTTTTGTCGACTGCATAATATAGTAGTACCGAATTGCGTAAAAGAAACATTCTTATAACTCCAAAAATTATGATCATATTAAGTAACAGTTTACTGCGTCGGATTAAGCGTCTCATTTGCAATTAAAATAAATCTTTGAATTGAAAATTTAATGAAATATAGGGTCATGAGAAATCGAAGATATAGGCAAATATCTCGGCAACCAATTAACCGATCGACTTCCTTCTTCATTCAAAATTTATGTTTTTTATTGTATTTTATATTCACTCCTTCAAATAAACAATTTCAAAATTTTTTGTATACCTTTTATAAGAACGAATATTTTGAGAGTCCGAAAAAAATAGTTCCGGATAATCGAGGTTTCTGATATTCAATAGACTTCTTTCCATTATTACATACTATGTACACACCAAATTTCAAATTTCTATCTCCATTTTTTCGGAACGTAAAGGGTTTACCGACACACACACACACACACACACACACACACAGACGGACGGCGAATATTTTTTTTATTTATTTATTTATTTATTTATTTTTTTTACATGTTTTTCGGAATTTCCAGTGTCTAAAATCCGTCAATTTTATTTTTTATTATTTATTTATTTATTTATTTATTTATTTTTTTTAAGATTACAAGATTTGCCCTATACTACGTATGATAGGAAAGTAATAAAGAGCTACATAAAAATATATAACGAGATAAGCAGTTCTAAATTGTTATTAATCTTAATTGTCTGTTTATTAACCAAACGTATTTAAAACTTCGATATTCTTATGTGTAAACTATTTGAAGTAATCGACTTTATTGAGATCAAAATTACCTAAAAATATATTTTTCGAAATATGTTTTAAAAGTTTGCATTGTTTCGCTTTATCTCTAAACTTAAAATTGAAACAAACATTAAACAGATATTCTTCACATTATGTTAGCAGGGGTCGTATGCTTCAGGGAGTTTTTCCGGACAAATATCAATATTTTTTAATATAAAAATTAATCTAGTTTAAACTTCCGAAATTTTGCCTTACGTGAGAAGAGATTTCTATAAGAGCATACTGGTACTGAAAAGTTTTGTGTTCGAAAAATTTCAGGATAAGTACGACTCCTGTGTTAATGCACTTTTAGGTTCAATAAATATTTTCAAGTGTGAATGTATAACGTTTTTCCACATGGATTTTTCTCATTCAATTGTATGTATTTTTATAGTTTTCGCAATCTTTGGAAAAAGGACCCTTCATAAAATATATGTATTTTTAATGTAGAAAACGTTATAGTATATAGTATGTAGATAAGTATAAAATATAGTACGTAAATAACGTTATGTAATAAAACGTTATACATATTTAACGGGTTACTTGGTGTAAGTAAATACAGTGTAAGCAAAATCTTTTTGACATATCTTTATGTAATAAAACTTTCTTATCAAACGCAAATAATTCAGCATTTCTCTAGATTATTTTTAACACAATTATTCCAATTAGTAAATAAATAATATGTGTTGCAATTTTCCACTCGGGGGAAAATGTCCGTGCCAGGATTCGAACAAACACTGAAAAAAAAATAAATAAAAATAAAATAAAAAAAAACCCTGACTAAAATACGGAAATACTACTGGCAATCTAGACGACAGTATTATTTTCGTATTTTAACGGAACTTTTTCCTAGTAAATTACAGAAAAAATATCAGTTAAATAAAAAAACGGAAATTTTTCTGTAATTTACCGGGAAAACGAAGTTGCTCACTTAGCTATCCCGAATGCATCAGGAGAATCTAGATCACGCAGTTGATCTTATTGTACATAGCATCTGGTCTGATATATGAATAAGTTCAACAGAATAAATCGCACTTACTGGAGCTCCATTATCTGAGATTTATTCAGTTGAGCTGATTAATATGAAAGTATCAAACGTGAGTTTTTTTTTGGAGTTTGTGCACAATCTAAGAAAATATCTTAAATAAAAAAAAATCCACTAGTGTTTCCAAATGCAAATATTTTTTTAGTTACGTTCTGTACACGGAGTAGAATAGCGATTGTCTTTATCCCAGATAACGATGGTTTGATTGCTTTGATTTAATATAGACTTAAGGCGAAGGTGGACTCTCGAATTTTTTTTTTCCAACCGATTTCTTTTAAAAATGAAATATGTGATTGAATTTATAGTTATATAAACATGTCAGAAATTTTACAAAAAAAAAATTAATTATTTTAGTAATTATTAATTATTAATAATTGAAATAATTATTTAATTAAAAATGCTCCAGGCGCATTTCTTTCGCATATAATATGGTGATTTTTATTTATGAGATACCTTTCAGACCCAAGAGTAAAACTTAGTTGGAATTGAAAGCATAAAAAGAAAATAAAAATTAATAATAATAATAAAAGTGTAAAAACAAATTTTTATCATACAAAAACACTGTAAATTATTCTTTCGATAAAAAATTTATAGCCTATGAGTTCTGGAGTACTATTTATTTAGCTAATATTCATTTTATACACCATAAGGTAAATACACAATAAAATTTGAAGAACTTGGAGAATTAGGGATGCGCATGGAACATTTTGAAAATTGACATTATTCGGAAATTTTCATTTTGAATAATTCAACTTTTAAGTTAGAAATTTTAGTATTTCAATAATAAAGAATATTAAATACTATATAATGGATGAATATTACTTATAACACATATATATAAGCATACAATAACATTTAAATAATAAACATATAAAAAAAACCTATATTTTTACTAAAAAAGTATTCATCGTTTTACGAGATGGTTTCGCAGCAACGCATCGTTTTGGTTAACCAAAAAGAAAAAATACTCCATGCGCATTTCTTTCGCATATAATAAGGTGATTTTTAACCATGAGTTACCTTTCAGATCTACGAGTAAAACTTAGTTGGAATTGTAAGCCTGAATAGCAAATAAAAATTAACAAAAATAATAATAAGTGGAAAAAACAACTTTTAACGTGCAAAAACTCTGTAAATCATTCTTTCGCTAAAGAGTTTAAAGCCTATGAGTTCTGAAGCACTATTTATTTAGCTAATATTCATTTTATACACCATAAGGTAAATACACAACAAATTTTGAAGAACTTGGAGAATTAGGGATGCGCATGGAACATTTTGAAAATTGACGTTATTCGGAAATTTTCATTTTGAGAAAATCAACTTTTAAGTTAGAAATTTTATTATTTCAATAATAAAGAATATTAAATACTATATAATGGATGGATATTACTTATAACACATATATATAAGCAAAAAATAACATTTAAATAATAAACATGTAAAAAAAAAACCCCATATTTTTACTAAAAAAGTATTCATCGTTTTACGAGATGGTTTCGCAGCAACGCATCGTTTTGGTTAACCAAAAAGAAGAAATGCTCCATGCGCATTTCTTTCGCATATAATCAGGTAATTTTTATCCATGAGTTACCTTTCAGATCTACGAGTAAAACTTAGTTGGAATTGTAAGCATGAATAGAAAATAAAAAATTAATAAAAATAATAATATGTGGAAAAAACAATTCTTATAGTGCAAAAACTCTGTAAATCATTCTTTCGCTAAAGAATTTACAGCCTATGAGTTCTGAAGTACTATTTATTTAGCTAATATTCATTTTATACACCATAAGGTAAATACACAACAAATTTTGAAGAACTTGGAGAATTAGGGATGCGCATGGAACATTTTGAAAATTGACGTTATTCGGAAATTTTCATTTTGAGAAAATCATTTTTTAATTTAGAAATATTAGTATTTCAATAATAAAGAACATTAAATACCATACAATGAATGAATATTACTTATAATACATATATATATATATGCATACAATAACATTTGAATGATAAATATGAAAAAAAAAACCGCATTTTACCTAAAAAATTATTTGTTGTTTTATGAGGTACTTACGCAGTAATGGTGTTTTAGTTGATCCTAAAGCATAAATGATCAATGCTTCTTTTTTTCAAAAATAAAAAGGTGACTTTTGTTTGAAGATACCTGTCAGACCATAGGATAAAACTTAGTTGCAACTGTAGTACACATAAATTGGAAATATAAATAATGATAAACATAAAAAAAAATTTCACATGCAAAAACACTATAAATCATAACTAAAACATTCCGGCACCATAGGTGATGCCTTCCTTCTTTTCATTTTTAGCATTTAGAGCTAATTTTTTCATTTTTTTTTTTTTTTTTTGCATCACAGGTTTTTTATTGGATTCTAATGATCGCCGCTCTTTTTGTTTCGATCTGCGAACATCTCGCTTTTTTGCTATGGTCATCGATTCATTACATATTTCGGTATCTTTGCACATTACTTTCAATGATTCCATGCACCCAAAATTAAACTCACTCACAGCTGTTGTTACTGCAATTTCCAACCGTTTTTTTTTTTTTTACACAAATACTTCTTTTGGGCACTTCTGCCAAATGCAGCTGTGCAATGTTTCATTAGAATTTTGAGTCTTTGCAGAAGCACAGCGTTGAAGGATTTCATCAGAGGCCAATCTTTGGTACACAGGTAATATATGTGCTACAACATTTTCAGACAAGCGAGTTTTCATCGATTCATGGCTTTTGGGTTTCTCATTGCAAGCTATCGCGCGCTGATAAAAACACCATGAGTTGGCTCCAACTGGACATTTATTATGTACTGGCTTTTTGTCTGATGACATACAATGGTACAATGTAGCAAAAATAGCCGATTTCATCTTTTCAATGTCTGGAGCATTGTCCTTTATCGCCTTTCTGTAGAAATTTTGCAATTTTAAAATAGTTTCTTCCTTTAAATTACCATGTTTGCGTCCACCAATTGTGATCCCCTTTATCCGCAACTCTTTTACTTTATTTCTTAAAGCCGTTCCTAACCTTTTTGAAACGTGATTTACACATTCTTCTTTTCTTATTGGAACGTTTGTGCCATAAACACAATTTTCATTAAGATGCTGATGTATTTTAGCATCACCATCTGATAACATTGTAGTGTAGCGCCTTTTATTATTTTCAATTGATCGCTTCCAAATATTCAATGCTGCGCTCATCTCCATGCTGCCTGATGAACCTTCGAAATTTTTTTGGCAGTAGGATTTGTGTCCTTCCTTCCAAATAGCAAATTCTGCACTGTTTTCTCCCAGGTCTTTTGCAACGGAGGCACATTCAGGGCAGTACTTTGATAATATCTCAAAGTCTAGAACGAGTCCCGTGATTATATCGATGACAGTACCAATACCATACAAAGACGTGTGGCCTCTTTTCTGCCAAGTTCCATCATATGAGACGGCTATATCTAAAATAGAATCATCACTGTTATCCAGTGAATTTTGTTCAATATATGCGCTTCGCACCACATCTCGAGACAATTTCAAAATTTGTTTTTTTCATAGAGTCATTTTTGAAAGCCAAATCATCTAAACACTTAGAAAATGTTTTCTTATCCATACATGGCATGTTTAAAATCATGGCAAAAGTTTCGACTGCTGAATGACCTTTACCCATGCTTAAAAAGGCCTGTACAATTTTTTGGTTTATTATGAATTTCCTTGAGCATTCTTCTCGTGCACTTGAAAATGTTTTTCCAAAGGAATGGCCACATACAGAACAAATGAGTTCTAAATTTTTTGAAAACCCATACGCTTGTCCAACAACAACTCTCAAACAGTTCACAGACGTACACAAATCGCATGAAACTTGGCTGAGTAATGATGAAAATGCATTTTCATCAACAACTGTATAATTTACACTTTCAAAAGCAGTCTGTTCAGTTACTTTAGCTCCAATTTTAGAGCATTTACGCTTCGAAGCTTTTTCAACAGCAGCCTTCCTTCGTTTGTTCGGGCGTCCTTTAGGCTTACGCCAACGGGAGCTAATTGTATCCATAGCGAATAAAAAAAGTTAGTTTGTATTACGTACAATTGCTTACTTTTACTTATAACTAATCAGCGAAAGCTTTTTAACAGATTTTGAACGAAAATTTACTTCAAAGAGTGAAAAAACAGCCTATAATTAAGATACAACGAACATAAACAAAACTCAGAATCAATAAATCAAACTGTTGCCAACTAGCGTTCATAAATAAAAACTTACAGTTAATTAAGGCAAAAAAAATTCGGCTGAAAACATTTGTAAACAAAGTACAAACACAATGTAAACAAAGATCAGCTGATCAGAGCGGCCCTTTAAATTTTCTTAAAATATTAATAAAATCCATAAAAATCATGCGATTGCAAAAATTCAACCTGAATACGGTAGCTTGCGAAGCGCTTCATATTTTGGGGACAAAAAATAATTTTCGAAATTTTGGATGATTTTGGTCGATTTGAAGGTCCACCTTCGCCTTAAATAAAGACATTTGTTCAGTTTTACGGACAGTATGAACCCTGCGAATGTGACTATTTTTTTGGATTACAGACCCCATGCCTTTTCTTGGAATACACCATTGCAAAATTTATAACATAGTAATGTATTACAAATAAATGATATATGTAATCATAAATAATTTGAACATAAATTTTAAAGAAAAAAGAAAGCGTCATCTAAACAGAATTCGCAATAACCGACACTGTAAAATCATTAGTTGTTTTTAAACTAGCATAAATTATAATTTCATAGTATACAAATTACTTATCTTGCACATGATTTACAGGATTATAAATAACACAAAGAATTCTTTGAATTATTGCCTAAGAGTATCTTTATTATGCAAATTTAGAGTTTTTAAATGAATTGCTGCATTATATCAAACTAATGTATGTGTTCAATCTTGCATATCAGGCAGAAAATGTATACTTTATATATTGAAACATGTCCCGATATTAGATCTTAGATATATGTAATCGTAGAGAAAGTTAATTAAACTGTAATCAGGTTCACAACTAACAAGCTACTCATTTGATACGTTATTGATTTATATGCAGAAGCATATATTTCTGTGGCCTACAAGATTACGAACATTGTAACTTAAGATTAATTTAGAAAAGCATACTGAGATACAATGAATGAACATAAATAATATATAGGTATAAATAATATATAGGTATAAATAATATATAGGTATAAATAATATATAGGTTGATTTTAGTTTACAAAAGCTGGTCAACATGCAACGATGAAAACATTTGCATGAGCTATTACAACATCAAAATCATTAAAGTTTAAATAAATTAGCTAACAACTATGAATGATTTTTGTGGATATACGTATAATACAACTATCATAATATAAAATGTTTTTCTTTGTTTGTTAAAATGTTTTTTTTTTTTTTTTTCAATTTATAGACTTGAAAATAATTTTTTTAAACTGATTTTTTTTTCTTTTGCAGTTACATTGCTTTTATTCTAAATATATTTAACATATAAAACGCTGCTAAATCAGTAATTAACATTTGTAGAAATCTTTAAGTACACAGAATTGAATATACATTTATTTTATTTCGAATTTACAACTTAAATTTAAGGAAGCATACAATTGTTAAGTCATACCAAAGTTCGAAATTTCGAAAACAAAAACATATGTTAGAGACAAATTAAAATAAACGCACAAATATTCCTTGAATTTCGCGAGGTTTTACAAAAAATGTGTCAACAATGTGTTATGTGTTCTCAGTATATGCAATGATTAGAATGATATATATTAAAGAAATTTATCAGCAAATGATTGAAACTTTTTAAAATTAAAAGCAAAATATCTCTTGAAGTATTAAATATTTTTTGTAATTTATTATTATGCTGTTGACCTTTTTAAATAAAACAAAACTGTCCCGAAAAATGTAAGATTTAATGACAACAATACAAAAGAGTAATGACCCGTTTTATTTCGAATGCAGCGCTAGATCAAGATGTACGTAATCCATTTTAACTCTTTCCAAGCAGATCTGAAAATTGTTCATTAATTCGACTGGTCTGTCCATCTGTATGCCTGTCCACGCTCAAACTCAAGTAAATACACTCGGATTTCCATGCAACAGATATATGTTAATGATGTTTACCATGACATATTCGGTATTGAATATGAAGAGTGTAGCATTAATAGTTCATTCACATGGGCACTAAAAAATTAAGTTAAATTAAGCTCAATGGGAAAAAAAACGTGTGCACTATAATTCAATGACATTACGCTATTTCAAATGCATGGAAATTGATATAAATAACTAAATTTAACTAGAAGATGATTACTATAGAATAGGGCATAGCATTTATCGTTCATTTACAGGGACGCAGAAAAGAAAAAGGTTACAGTACAGTTTTCCAGCAATAATTTTTGGATGTGCGTTTTCATTTTCGATATGCGCTTTGAAATTTAATTAATTTTGTGCGTTGTCCGTTGTGTATATATTTTATACCTCGTTTACAGAGCTACACGGAAGAATTCAGATACCATTCTCCTTTTGAGCGGAAATTGCTGAAAGAGACTTTGCAACTGTGGTACGTATTTCCTAACTAAACTAATTATCTGCATGCATGTAGTAAATAGCGACAAATATATATATGATATACAG
The DNA here is from genome assembly GCA_963932465.1 of Maratus speciosus. Taxonomy (NCBI): domain Eukaryota; kingdom Metazoa; phylum Arthropoda; class Arachnida; order Araneae; family Salticidae; genus Maratus; species Maratus speciosus. The sequence goes on from OZ010800.1 coordinate 187,917,483, forward strand.
GGCTGCTAAAATAATTCGGAGAAAATTTCCACTGGGAACGGAAATTGCTGAAATTGGGTGTTTGCATGTGTTATGCATTACCAAATTGTTCAATTAGACAGCATATTTCAACTTATAAAGCGGTTAAGCTTTGTTATATTATTCTAAGTGTGTACGGAAGTTTTTCATAATCTATGCTTGACGCATGGTTTTTTCTTTCTTTTTATTTATATTACGGATCTTTTCAGTTTTTTAGTGAAGGATAGATGTTTACTGCTATTTTTCTGTCCTCTGACGGATTTTGAATATACATATATCCTACATATAAAAAATCCAAATGAAATGAATTTATGAAACGGCAAGGACTGATTGTATTTCACGGCTATTTCTCTTAAAATATGAATGGTTTACGGATAAAAATTAACACAAATTATCCGTATTTATTTAATGATATCAAAACAGTTGTTAGAATTTTTTTATTTGTATTAGTTTTCGAGATATTATTTTTTTCTAATTGTAGTGACATTTAATCAATGTTGGCAACATAAATACTCTATTTTTGTTGAAAAAACGAAAGAACAGGGAAAAACTATAGGGATTATTACATATCTTCTTTTACGCTATTTTCAAATTGAGATTATCTTTTATTTCAATGGGTAGTGAAACAATATTGTGATAAAATTATGTTTTTCAGGAAAATTTGAAAAAAAAATTTAAATTAGATTTGTTTTTTCGCCATTTTCAAATTAAAATTGAAAAATGAAATTATTAAAAATAAGAATTAAATGGTCACATGCTAAAATCAGAAAATAGGGAAAATTTACATTACAATATTTACACGTAGATGTTAAATAAGTACGAAAACTTTAAAATAATAAAATTGTACAAGGGAAACACATTTAAAGGTGATAATTACGTCACAAAGATGATAATTACGTGTAAAATTCTCCAAAGAGTCAAGAGAAAGAAATGCCCGAATATTAAATATCGTCATTATTTAAGCTTCATTTACGCATGAAAAACTTTAAATGATGAATATTACGTCATATTTAAAAAGCGCAATTCTCAAACATTTTTAAATTGAATAATGTATTTAACCGTGAATCTTAAAAGAAAAAATCTTTATAATAACTAAATTATTACATTAGGAATGCATTTAATATAGAAAATTACGTCATATATTAAAACGATATTGGATAGAATAGTTTACGGATTAATTTTGAATAGCTCGAATTTAAATTAGGGAAAAGAAATATGAATAATCTGACAAAAAAATATGACTTAGCAGAATTCAATTCACGATTCGATTTTAAAACAAAAACTGCGAGTTGTCATTATTAGGATTTAGAATGAAGGTTAAATTTGCGTTACTTACCCCATTTTCCCAGGAATTCAGGCAGACACTGAAAAAACTGAGAAGCTGCATAAAAAGGCATATTTTTTATTATACAGATCACACTAAACATCGACGAATATTTCAATTTGAATGAGAATTTCAATACAACATAGTATACTGGTCTGAAAGATGAGAATTATAGTTACGAAGAATAAAATGACCATAACATCGACCAACGTGGGTGAGTTGAATTAAACAACTTTGAATGTTGACTTATTCGTGACTAGACTTGCGGTAAAGGAATACAGGTAAATATCTAACATCACTCCGAATAATTAATTAGTCGAATCAAACGAGTAAAAGAATGCACGTACGTTCACTATCAACATTCGAATCCAGACTGTTTTGGGTTATTTAACAACGATGAATTATACATAGTAAACGAATACAGATGAATAACTTTCTTACTTCACATCGAATAATAAATATTAGACTCAAAGAATAAACGCCTTAGCGTACTTCATTTCCACCGTTCGAATCCCGAATGTCTTGTTTTTAGAGATTTATCTGTAGAGGCTGAATTCACGCTTTTACGCCAGTTGCTCGGTTGCCAAGGTAACGGGTTTTTTCACTCGACGATCGTACTGATCGTCCATAACCTCCGGGGGGGCCGGCGTGGACTTCAGGTAAAGCAGCAATCTGCTGAATCGGACGCTTGAATGTGCCGTCACCGGTACGGATAATCACCACTCTGACAACACCGTCAGCACCAGGATGGATGTTTTCGACCACGCCTAACTTCCAATGAGTTGGATGAATTGAAGATTCTTTTACCAAGACTAGTTGAACAATCTTGATAATATGATTGCCCTTTTTCCATTTATGCCTTAAGGACAATGAAGATAATCTTTAGTCCAGCGTTGCCAGAAATTATCCCGAATCTTGGTACACAGCTTCCACCTTGAAGAGAGACTAATGCATGGATTATTATGACATGACATGTCAGGTAAAGCAAGTAATGGATCACCAATGAGGAAATGTTCTGGAGGTAAAACGGATAAGTCATTAGGGTCTGTTGATAAAGGAATAAGTGGACGAGAATTTATACATGCTTCAATAAGGCATAGGGTTGTGGATAGTTCCTCAAAAGTCATAAGAGTACCTTGGCATGATTTGGTTAGATGCCGTTTGGCTAGCTTTACGGAAGTCTCCCATAATCCTCCAAAGTTTGGACCATAAGAAGGTATAAAATGCCAAATAATTTGGCGTTGTGCGCAAAAATCTTGGACTTTTGATTCTTTGAGAATTAGGAACAGTTTTTTAAGATATGAGGCTGCACCAACGAATGTTTTACCATTATCAGAATAAATGCTTGTTGGATGTCCCCGGCGTGATATGAAACGCTGTAAAGTGCATATAAAGGCTTCGGTGGTAAGTTCTGAAACTAATTCAATGTGTACTGATTTGGTACACATGCATATAAAAAGACAGATATAAGATTTAAAAGTAACAGACTTTCGTTTATGTTGGCATTTTGTATTGATTGGTCCTGCAAAATCAATCCCGGTGTGCTGGAACGCTCTGCAAGGATTAATTCGTGAAGAGGGCAAGACACCCATGTATTGAGTAAGCGGCTGGGCAGAAATTCGAATGCAACGAATGCACTTTCTTAATTCTTTCTTAACTGTTGATCTGACATCTGGAATCCAAAATTTTTGACGAATTAAGGAAATAACTTGATCAGGACCCCCATGCAGATTATAGAGATGGAAGTACCTGATAATAGCTTCTGTGAAGGGATGATTTTTAGGAATAAGCATTGGATGTTTGGAATCGAATGACATGGTTTTGTGTTTGCTGAGACGTCCACCAACTCTCAAAATATTATCTGCGTCTAGAAAGATGTTTAAAGAAAGCAATTTACTGGATGTTGGTAGTGGTTTGTGTTGTTTAAGTAGATTAATTTCATCAGAAAGGCTGACTGTTGTAACCACTTGACGACAGTTTTACAAGCTTTATTAAGTTCAATTGCATTTAATGGCCCTTTCCTTTTTAAGTGGAAATTTGTGTTGTAGGCGAATCTTTGAATCCAAGCAACTACTCGGATCACTTTTGTATATGAAGAAAATCTGGTGAGAATGTCTACATCGGTTTCTAGTTGATTTATTAAACAAGATCTTTCGGTGGGTAAAGACTCAACTGCAAAGTTTGAAGTTGGAGATGGATCATCAACGAAAGGATTAGAAGACTTGTAGAGCCAAGTATGCTCAGACCCCCCAACATTCGCAATCTTTTAACTGATAGGGATATAGACCCCGTGTTGCACAATCGGCTGGATTATGTTTACCAGGAATATGATGCCAATGTTCAATTGAGGTCAAATCTCTGATTTTATTGGCACGGTGAAGCACGAAATGGTTGCCTTTGGTTGGAGGTTTCAAAATCCAGCTTAATGTAATGGTCGAATCGGTCCACAAGAATGTTTCGTGGATAGCGTTAGGTAATGCATCTTGCACATCTTGAATAAGGTTTGCTAGCAAAAGAGCTGAAGATAGCTCTAACCTTGGCAATGTTATTGCACTGGTGGGCGCTATCCTTGTTTTAGCAGCAACTAGCATTGCCGTGACAGGATTAAAGGTTTTTATATAGACAGCCGCAGCGTATGCAGGTATAGAGGCATCACAGAACCCATGGAGTTCGAAAGGTGATGATGTGCTGAAATTCATAAATCGTGGAATGTGCATAGATTTAAAAGCATTTATTTCAGAATAGAATCTATTCCACGTCTCTAGAATAACTGAGGGAAGAGGATCATCTCACTTCAAGTCTGCCTTCCACACTTCTTGCAATAAGATTTTTAACATAACAATGGAAGGTGACAAAAGACCCAAAGGATCAAAAATACGCGCAATTATTGATAATAATTGCCGTTTAGTGTGTACATTAGGCTTTTCTACAACTTGTACACGTAGTGAATCTGTTCCCGGTTCCACTCTAGTCCGAGAATCCTCTGGGATGAATCAGTATTTAAAGAATGTGTTAAGCTCCTTGCCTTTAAGGAATCTGGCAAATGTTCAATAGCAAGGGGTTCGTTGGAGGCCCATTTTCTCAGTTGGAAACCACCGCTTTGAAATAAACTTTGGAGATCACCAATGAGAGATTGAGCTGATTCAACAGACTCTGTACCACCTAAAAAGTCATCAACATACATATGGGTTTGTGCTATACTGGACGCAATAGGAAAATTAATTTTCTCATCATCGCACAACTGCTGAATAGTTCGTAGAGCTAAGAATGGGGCACAAGAAGTTCCATAAGTAACAGTTTTTAGTAGGTACATCAGCAACGGATCAGAGGGATCTTTTCGCCAGAAAATTCGTTGTAAATGGGTGTCTTCCTCGGAGACTAGGATTTGACGGTACATCTTTTCGATGTCGGCTGATATAGCAACTTTATGCAGTCTAAACTTGATTAAGTTACCAAAAATACTGGTATGTAATTTTGGCCCTTTTAGGAGGACCGATTTAAGGGATTGGCCATTAGACGTCTTGGCCAACGCATTGAAAACAGCTCTTAATTTTTTTGTGGAACTGTTCTGATTTATAACAGCATGATGAGGTAAAAAATAGTTAGGTTTAATGTTTAAGTCCTCAGCTTTTAACAATTCCATGTGGCCGAGTTCGCGATATTCATCCATAAAAGCAATGTACTGCTTTTTTAAAGTAGGATTTTTTGAAAGTCTATTTTCCAATGTGTAAAATGTTTTAAAAGCTTGTGCAGTACTATATCCCAATTCAAAATTATTCATGAGAGGCAATTTAACAATATGCCTACCTTCAGAATTACGGTGAGTAGAAGCGTGATAGACTATTTCAGCAGCATCTGGCTCAGTAAACTCCTTAGATTGAGGAACAGACTCTGAGTTGAAAAAATCAGTCAAGTCTACTGAATGGCAAACCACGGTCGTGGCCAGTTTAGACGAATAGGGTACTGGACCACTTAGAATATATCCCAGTTGAGTTGGGATTGCAACGGGTTCATCAGATTGTCCAAAAATGGGTGACCGTAATACGAGATTGAGCAAAAACATCTGCTCCTAGCAGAATGTCGATTGATTTGGAGATATGAAACTCCAGATCTGCCAGCTGTAAGTTAGCCATATGCGGCCATGAATGCCTTTCAAGCCTGAAGTTAGGGAGTGGGGTAGTAACCTGATTAACTACACGGGCTTTTAAAGAATTGTAATTATTTTCAAAATATGGCGAGAAATTAAATTCAGTGAAATTTAGGCAGGTTTCAGCCGAAATGCCATTTATACCTACAAGCCTATGGTTCGTTCTGCCTACAGGCAAATTAAATCTTTCTACACAATTTTTTGAGATTAAAGAATTTTGAGAAATATTGTCAATAAGTGCTCTGTACTGAATAACATTACTTGTGCTAGATTTTACATTAGTAAGAGCGGTAGATAATAGAACATCATAATTCTGCAAAGATGAATGACACTGCGCACTATTAGAAATAGAAATTTCTGGTGCATTATCATTAACAAACTCTCTATTAGTTTGACTAGTCATATACACATGTAATAATGTAAGATGCATTTTCGAACAATTTTTGCATTTAACATTAATTGTACACTGCCCTACTTGATGGTTCTGTCTAAGACAATTTTCACATAATTTGTTTAATTGAACGATTTTCCACCTCTCTTTCACTGGTTTTGAATTAAATACAGTTCATTTGAATAACGCATGGCTTTCATTGCATAACATGCAGTTATTACCATTCCTAATAATCGCGCTGTTCATTACGTTGGTTTTGACTCGACTAGCATCTAGAGGCTTTTTTGAGAAATTGAATTTAGACTCTACTTTAGTGCATTTTGACTCCTCTACACTTCTAGCTTCCCGCTCAATAAATTTTCGAAATAAATCCATATCCGTTATTTTATCATTGTCGAACAACATTTCCCATCTTTGTTTGAGAGGTTGATCTAACTTATTCAACATGAAATTTATTAACATTAAATCACTCAAAGCATTAGATTCTAATCCCAAAATTTTCAAATTCCGAATTGCTTCATTACTTGTATCTAGCAATTCTAACAAGGATTTTGAATTACTAGCTTTAATAATCTTTATCGAAAATATTTTATTTATTTGACTTAATGCCAATTGTCTTTTATTTTCATATCTTTGACTTAACAAATCCCAACACTGAACTAAATTTTCTGTTTTTAAAGAAATAATTTTGCGGCATGTCCGCGAACAGAAGAATGTAAATATTGTAATTTCTCAATATCAGATAAATTTTCATTCACCAAAATCGTAGACTGAAATAATTCTTTAAACGAAATCCATTGTTCCAATCGCCGTAAAAATGGGGAAGATCGAATTTGGGCAATTTAACTTGCGAATAATTCTGTTTACTTTGAGTTTTTACACGAATTTCCGTCGGAGAATCGACTTTGGTTTTCTCCTCTAAATCGACTAACAAATCACAAATAATTCCCTGATACTTCAAAAAAGTATTCAAATTCTCATTATTTTCTTTCGGCGAAAGTTTATCAAATGCTTGCGCAAGAGTAGTATTTTCATAAGAAGATATTTTCGATTTCAAAACTTTAATTTTTGCCTGCTCATCTGAATTCGCATTTTGAACTTTATCCTTAATTACATCTATTTCCTTACAAATTCGCTCAAAATACAGCTCCTGTTTAGTTTGCTAATTCATTTTTAATACTTACACATAACAATATAAGAACTGAATAAATTATAAGAATACATAAATTACACAATCTCATACAAAATGCACCATAATATACAAAATATAAAAAATACAAACAAGAATTGGATAAATAAACACAACCGTTTTTACTTTTTTTTTTTTTTTTTACGTTACATCTAGCACAGATAAATTAATTGACAGCTACGACATAAAAATAGATTCCACCGTAGCTCAGGCTCGATACGGACCAAAATTTATGGATAGAATATTTAAGGATTAATTTTGAATAGCTCGAATTTAAATTAAGGAAAAGAAATATGAATAGTCTGACAAAAGAATATGACTTAACAGAATTCAATTCACGATTCGATTTTAAAACAAAAACTGCGAGTTGTCATTATTAGAATTTAGAATGAAGGTTAAATTTGCGTTACTTACCCCATTTTCCCAGGAATTCAGGCAGGCACTGATAAAACGGAGAAGCTGCATAAAAAGGCACATTTTTTATTATACAGATCACACTAAACATCGGCGAATATTTCAATTTGAATGAGAATTTCAATACAACATAGTATACTGGTCTGAAAGATGAGAATTATAGTTACGAAGAATAAAATAGCCATAACATCGACCAACGTGGGTGAGTTGAATTAAACACCTTTGAATGTTGACTTATTCTTGACTAGACTTGCGGTAAAGGAATACAGGTATATATCTAACATCACGCCGAATAATTAATTAGTCGAATCAAACAAGTAAAAGAATGCACGTACGTTCACTATCAACATTCGAATCCAGACAGTTTTGGGTTATTTAACAACCATGAATTATACATAGTAAAGGAATACAGATGAATAACTTTCTTACTTCACATCGAATAATAAATATTAGACTCAAAGAATAAACGTCTTAGCGTACTTCATTTCCACCGTTTGAATTCCGAATGTTTTGTTTTTAGAGATTTATGTGTAGAGGCTGACGTCACGCTTTTACGTCAGTTGCTCGGTTGCCAAGGTAACGAGTTTTTTCACTCGACGATCGTACTGATCGTCCAGATATATTTAATACAATTTTCAATCTGGGAAATTTTAATGTGACGTCAAATGGTATAAAAATAGTGCGGTTAGTAAATTTGTTTATATATTACATCACTTGATGCAGCATAAATACAGGTAAATGTATGCAAAAAATACTTTTGATTTATTTTGTACGAATAACTATTCGATAATTACATAATAGAAAATTCAGATATTTTTTATTAATTAATATATACAATATACATTTTAAAAATAACGTGAAAATATGCATGCTGGCTTACTAAAATAGAGAAAATAATTCATAAATAAACTATATCTGTTTCTGAAAGTAACTAAAACTCGATCAAAACATAAAATGTAAGCATGGAATTTATAACACAATGCTTTTCAAGTCCTTTGCTCAAAAAGATATTCCCGCGCAGATAGAGTTTTTAACCTTGAACGTAATACAGAGGGAGGCAGCTGCCAGACTATCGCCTCAAGAGTTGGTGGCTGAAATTCCAGAATTAGACAGAACATGTCTCGCATATTAAAATGCAACTAGTCTGCCAAGTCTAATTGGTGGAAACCCCCTGCTGACACGATTTCGGTGGTTCATCGGTAGGTTTATCATTATGTTTTCCTGCATCTAATGGTATGAAAGCATAGATGACTAGGAATAGGAAAACCCAGTGGTTAATGTATCAGTAAACCACTGAAATCGTCTGTCTTCTTTTTTTTCCATCAAGATATGATTTGGCAGACCAATTGGAGTTTCATATGGGAATAGAGGTTTAATTAATCTGTCAAGTCGATGAGGTGATGGTTTGTGCAGCTACCTCCCGGTGTATAAAGGAAGAATGTTGTATATAGCGCCGTTATAAAAGTACGAAAGATAATGACATTTTTAACCTAAAAGTTTTATACAAGCTGATTTTCAAATGCGTAATCGATCTGACTTATCAATCCTGAAAACAGCCCTGATTTAATACTACAGAAATGTATGAGATCATGGTAATCGAAACATACCCCATTCCAACGGAAAACCGTGGCAAACCGATGACAGTCGCCTTTAAAGTGATAATATTCAATCTTCCGTAACATGGTAATATTTTTGAAACAGAACACATTTCTCTATTTGTACAGGCTGTGAAACCTGAACAGGGGTTGCTGGGCGTAGCTCGCCGGCGTAAGAACCCCTAGTATATAATATTTATATACTAGAAAAACCCGCGGCTTTGCTCGCGTAATAGTTGAAATATGCCAAGTGATATTCGTATGTCTAATTTTTATTAGAAGAAATTATACTTTTTTGGAAAAAAAGCAAAAATTACTAATTAAGCATCAGTTCGACTAAACATCATTATTACACTGAATTAGACAGAAATGAGACGAATTAATAAGAAGAACTAAAACTAATTCTAAATAAAGGATAATTTAGAAAGTATTTTGAAGCTTTTATGCTGATTTAATACACTCATTTCAGTATTCATTTAAAGTTTTGAATTTTTTAGAAACCGTTCTTAGTACGCATTTACATCTTAAATTTAACCATCATGTTAAATTCCAAGATTCTTGCCTAACGGTCTACCACCTCTCCGTTGGTAGTGGCACTAACATAAAACACCTATGTTGAAACAGATACTGACACCATTAATTTTCTGAAATTAATTTTGAAACCAGTTTGGTATTTCGTAATATTCCATGGAAAACGAAATTTAGAAAGTTTTTAAATGCTTGTTTAGAAAGTTTGTCGTTTCTACCAACCACAAGTGGTAGTGGCACCTGCATAAAATATAGCCTGAGTAGGATCAGAAACTGTCACCATTGATTCGCAACCATTAATTTGTAATTGGTTTATTATTTCCTGAGATTGCATGCAAATCGTAATTTAGGACTTTTTTAGAAAGACATTCGCTCCTTCCCTTCGCTTCACCCATTTTAAATTTCGAATTCATTTTCGACAGTTCTTAGAGGGCATTTATATTTTATAACTACCATGCCTTATTTCGTGTTTCTAGCCACTTCAGTATCACATAAATTGCAATTTAGAAATTTTTTTGTTCCTGTCACCCTCTGGTGGTAGTGTCACGGATATGGCTTGTGTTGGAGCAGGTGCTATCACCACCGATTTGCAGCCATTACTTTTTTAAATCGGTTTGGTATTTCATAAGATTGCATAAAAATCGTAATTTAGGACATTGTTAAAATGCTTTTCGCTCACTTCATCCTTTTCATTCGGGAATTTTCTTGCGCCGGTTCATAGGACGCATTTGCATTTTTTAAGTAATTAACATGTCAAATTTTGAAATCTTAGACCCCTCAGTATCGCATTAACGCGATTTAGAGTATTTCTGCTTCTGCAACCCTCAGGTGGTAGTGAAATAACAAAAAATATAGCCTATGTTGGAGCGGGGACTGCCACCATCAACCATTACTTTTGAAATATGTTTGATATTTCATGAGATTGCGTAGAAATTGCAACTTAGAAAGCTTTTTGCGCATTTTCACCCCTTTTAAATTTCGAATTTTTTAATAACTTTTCTTAGAGATCATTTATATCGTATAAGTAACTGCCATGCCAAATTTCATGTTTCTAGGTCCTTCGCTAACACAAAAAAGGAATTGTTAGGACGTTCTTTGCTCCTGCACCCCTTTTGGGCATGGACATAAGGTAAAGCCTATGTTAGAACGGAGACTAACACCACATTTTGATACCGTTCGTTACTTCTGTTATCGTTTGATACTTCCTGATATTGCGTAGAAATCTCCATTTATAACGTTTTTTAGATTTAAAAGAAGCTACTGTTTATATATTTATTTCCATTTTTTAATATTACACGATTTTAACAAAATAGAAAAACATGCTTTTCCACATTTACAATTCAATTAACTTCCCATTTTATACCATATATATGTGCCTAAATTCATGCTAAATAACTCTTTTCGTAATTTTATTTTAAACAACAAAATTAGCCGTGCTCTTAAACATTTTTTCAGCACTGCAACAGTCCAATAAAACACTTCATATATCTATCTATATTATAAAGGACAAACATATCTGTGCGTAACGCATACGTCATTTTGCGAATGGCAACACTTTGAAATTTGAAATGAAATTTTGGTTTTGCAATTTTCTTTACTGCAAATCTATATTATAAAGGACAAACATATCTGTGCGTAACGCATACGTCATTTTGCGAATGGCAACACTTTGAAATTTGAAATGAAATTTTGGTTTTGTAATTTTCTTTACTGCAAAATTTTATACTTCTAAACATTGCACATTTTAAATTTTTACACCGTCGTATAAGGAAAAAAATGTACTTTTTAATGCAATTTGTTTGAAAGCTGTATCTCAGTTTAATTTTGAGATATTAATATTTTTGTAGTTTTTAATACATTTTTTGTAATTGTGGCAACTGAGGTACTCCATTTCTGTAGAAAGTCATTGAGGGTTGAAAGAGGAGGGAAAATAATTACGGAGGAAAGAAAATAATATATTACTGTACCTTTTGTTGCCATTTTCTCATAAAAACTGAAAAAAAAAATTGAAATTATGATGCGTGCTACGTCAGCGATTTTTTGAATTTTCAAATATCGCACATTTTCAATTTTTACACCGTCAAATAGAGAAAAAATTCTAATTTCAAATGCAATTTGTTTGAAAATTGTATCTTAATTGACTGGGTTATTACGGTTTTTAAAATAACTAGCCGCCCGTGGGGACCAGTTTGGTCTCCCTTAAATGTATGCTAGGCATTGTATCATGTTACTTTTATTCATAATTTAATTTACTTGCTCAATCCTTCGCCAAATCGGAAGATTTTGATTAAGAAATCAAGAACTCGGTATTTTTATGTTAGTCGGGCACAGGTGATAAATCACCAAATATTGTACACGTGTCATTTTTTCATATTTCATTAATTTAGATTAAAATATAATCCTTTCACTCACTTTAAAATGGATAACTTTAATGTAAAACTGAAACATTTCAAATTCATGAATTTCACTTTAAAAAAATTCTTTAGAAAAAGAAAAGAAATAATAAATACCATGAACCATTTAATTTCAGCATCAAAGCATTGTTTTAATTTACCCCTCGAAAAAAAAAAAATGCTATTGACGAGAATTGCGCCCAGCTAACATAAATTACGAACTTTTTACGATCATAGCTACTTTTATGTAGTTTTATTCGAAAAAGTATTTTGATGAAATAGGTTGCCAGAAAATACGTTGCAAAATTTCTTTTCTCGCCAAGGATATTTTCTCTATTTTGCCAAGTACCTTATAACGATTATCTCGTTATATATGTTTACATTCCATTCCCCCCCCCCTTCCCCCAGACAGTTTCAATTAAAATTCTGTTTAATAACTTATTTATTTTGTGCACTACAGTCAAACAGTGCAGCCCCTAAATTAAATTCAACATTTAAAAACTAAATCGATTGTATTAACAGCCCTTCACATTTAAATTAAATTATTCTAGGTACTCATCTCTTTAGTAAAATAAAATCAGTGAATCACTCTCTATTTTCACTTTCTGATTCTTTCACACATACGCTTTAACCTTGTACAAAATTCGTTACGGCTGACTGTTAGTTTCAAACGCATTTTAACTTCGGTCATTTCCTTATTTGGGCATGAATATAACTCATCATTCAAAATCACTTTACATGCAATCTACTTATTAGAATTATTTTCGCTTCACACCCTTTTGTTCAGATGTATGGCAATTCTACATTTTTGTGGTAAAGGGGTGAATCTTTGATCTAACATCTGGTCTAGAAAAATACAGTCTCATGCTTTTAGCCTAACGAATTCGGTCTGTTACTATGCCCTTTCCAGATAACACTTTTTATTTTTTACATTTAACCGCAGCTGTATCAATGTACTGTTGAGGCTCCGTCTATCATGACTCGGGAATGTATGCAGCCCACAATCTGCCCCCCCCTACACAATTAATATGGTAGAAGCCTACCGTACATTTTTGGCGAACCACCAGCCAATGTGTCTCTTTGCCCCTGTGCATGGCGCAAAAATACTTTTAGATTGGCGATATTGTAGCCCGCCAAGCAAGAAAGTTGTAACTGTATATTCATCATTCCTGCTTTCTCTCTAGCCTCGTGATGACGTCTTAAAAGAGGCTCCTCATTGCTTTTCCCCTGTACCTCTCCCTTCGACTTTCATCGTGGCAATAAACTAAATCTTCGTTTACTTGAATTGGAGTTTTTTTTAAGTAGGACCTGGTGTTGTTTTTTAATCCTCGCAACCTTATAAACGCAAACGGCCATCTCTTCTAGCAAAAAAGTCATCATATAAAATTGGTCTCCGTGACCAGCTTTTTTCTCCATTAACAAAAAAAATGTAAGGGAGAGGTACTTGCTTCCAATCTTTTTTCTGCGTGGACTTCGAAGCGATGGATCCTTCCCGGCACCTGCGCGCTCTATACTGTTGACGTCCGGCCACTTTGTTATCCCAGCTGCTTGGACGCTGAGTTAACTCGCCCCCGTACCTAAAGAAAAGTCATCCTTGATGCAACGGCTCGCCACCCCGTCAAAAGATGGAGGATTTCATCATGGAGTGAACTTCGCGCCCTGGACACCTGCCCCGCGCCGAAGAGATGGCTTTGCCTGCTTCCTATTCTGCCTTCCCCTTTGCCAACCCCCGGAGTTGTGGAGTCAGCTGCTCGCTTCCCGTCGCCTAAGAAATCTGCCTGCCTTACATCCTCCCGTACCGAAGAATCCTGCCCGCATGCAAACTTATCTCTCGGAACATTCCCCCCTGCCCTTTTTGTTGCATCGACTTTACGTTCGCTTATACACCGGACAGTGCATTAACCGGCTGATAAATCATCCCTACTAAGGAAACAGCTTTCAACTCAATCACATAAAGGTGATTCTTCAAATAATTGTGTGCTCTTTTGTCTACTGAGGTGTGCGCGTGTGTTTTGTGCAATCATACGACTGAGTATGCAAGTTTCCAACAAAAAATGATGTGCAATTAGTTTTTTTTTATAATCTTCTGTTTTCACAAGTCCTACAAATTCTACAATCCTACGGCGCGTTGAGAAACCTTTTGAATCTGTGTGAAAAATACTACAAATTATTCATCAGTTAAGTGCAGTGAAACACTGATTTCAAACCAAAAAAAAAACCCTGCAAAAACGTGTGCTACCCCCCTCATGTGTAAAGAAAAGGTGATAAGAGAATACTCGCCTTAGCGAGTGCTAAAATTTCCCTTGTTTACTTTCTGTTCACGAAAACGAAAGGAACGTCCGAGCGAGTCAGCGATTGAATGAATGAATCGCGCTCTCCAACCTCCTCAATATTCTGGAAAAGTGTGTTTTGTTTTTTTTACCATACGACACCAACTGTTTGTGAAATTCAAGTATTCCGAAATGAGTAGTGTGCCTCTGAGTCGTGTGTCTACAGATCCTGCATCCTATTATTTGACAGCCGTTTTCTGTGATAAAGAAAAAAAAATCTCAAAAAAAAGTCTTGTGCTGCCAAAGAATCGTTTTAAAGATTCATTCAAACGCATGCATAGATTTCTAGCAAATTTTTAGGATTTTGACAAAAAGGTCATAAATGTGCATAGATAAAAGGCAAGCGTAAAAAAAAAATGCACCTAAAAGAATTTTTTTTTTTCACAAAATCAGATACTAAAAAGTGAAAATATATAGTGCTAATTCCATTAAAATAGCACATTTTTAGAGTACGAAAGCATATTTTAATTCCCCCATTTAATTTCTTTCCTTTCGCTTAATTTTTTTTTCAGTTACTTCTGGAAACCTTGTTTTAAAATTTTTAAAGTTGTTTCATTCCATTTGTATGCTTTCTTACTCCATAAGTACTCACAAGTACTTCTTATTTAATTTTATTAATATTATTGTGTTTTTGTACAGGATACGAAAACACAGTGATATTGCTATTTTGATATTTTGTGTTGTCTATTATAATGTTTATAAATATAATATAAGTAGTTTTCTTCCCATTGCATTGAAGGTTCCAATATCTTTAGTTATTAAGATACACATTCACCTTTGCTTAACTTTTAATGCATATTAAAATATATTAAATTTTTCTCTCTCAAAAAGAGTTAACGAAGATTATATTTTGTCCCATATATTTTTCTGGTTCGCCTTTTGGCTTGAAAATATTTTAATTTGAGAAATATTTTTAATTTCCGTCCTTTTAGAGAAATAAGGACAGATAGCAAGTTTTTTTTTCTCTCTGTTAAAAAGGATAAAATAAGTTTTTAATTCAGTTGCTTGCTCCTACCAGTTTTATTTTGAAAGACTTGCATGTTTCATTCATTAAAAAAAAAAAAAAAAATAAAATAAAATAGGAGCTATTGCGAAATATTTTTCTGTTTCTCTTTTGCTTAAAATAAGCAACGGTATTATTTTTACTTTGGGAAACACAATTTTGTCCCTGGATAAGTTTTCTTTCTCTCTTTTTTTTTTATTTTATATAAGGTTTAAAAAAAAATAAGACCTTTTGTTTATTTTTAAGTTGTGTATTAGTTTTTTTAATGTGATTATTTATGTGATTATTTTATTTCATTATTTTAGTTGCTTTGCATTTTACCTGTTTATGTGTGTTATATTTAGATATGTATGCAGAATTTCAGTAACAATTTTTGATTAGAGAATTTCTGTTAGGTAAAACGTTGACCATGTCCGCTAAACAAGTTCAAATCAACATTAACCAATTTGACGGAGATCCGGATTTGCTTAAATTCTTTTTTAACCAAATTAGGTCGGTCGCTGAAATTAACAAATACAGCCCTCAGACTACCATTGCTGTACTTGTAGGCAAGTTAATTGGTCCCGCTCAAAAATTTTATGCTCAGAATCCGGAAATTCAAAAAATTAATGATCTAGATACGCTTGAAAAAGAATTTGCCGCATTTTTCTCACCCCCCAGCAAGTGCGTGGCTGGCGTTGAACTTTCGAGCTTATCTCTTCTGCCAGCGGAGTCAATTAAAAACCTGGCACATCGGTTAAACGTGTTAGCCGCAACTGTCTATTCAGATATTAAAGACGAAAATGCCCGTAACACGATTAAACTTATGAAATTTATGGAAGCTGTGCCAGCTAACATACGAATAAAGTTACAAGAAGAAGGCGTGAATGAATATCGTGCTGTTGTTGAAAGAGCACAGATATTACACGAAATTCTGCATAACGAAAAGATTCTACATTCCTTACCCTCTGTCAGTAAATCTCAAAATAACATTGAAGAGCAATTGAAGGAACTCTCGGAAAAAATAAATGCATTAACACTCGCACCGCCTGGACCCAAAACTGAAACTAAAAAAAATGACATGCAAGGTAGCCCAAAGTATAAGGCAAATGCGATGCGTTATAGGAAAAATTTCAAAACGCGAAATTTCCCAAAATGTTTTTCCCCTCACAATGTTCCACAAAGAAAAGTTGTAACTTGTCAACTCTGTTTCCGTAATGGCCACCAGGCACATCAGTGTTTTAAATGGAAAAGAGTTAATACACAGAGAAATGAAAATTTTAACAGACGCAACAATTACCAGGTTCAGGAAAACTAGAACAGAGACACAATTTTTATGCTGATGATTTTGTGTCTCAACCATGTGACTTAACATCAGCAACATTTCCTATTGACCCTACATTACCAAAGATCTCTAAAGAAAGATTAGTCAATTCAACCGGGTCACAAACTTCTGATCACATTAAAATTGCAAGAAATATCACAACTCAAACAGAAAATGAAGGCGATAAAATTGTTCACATCATTTGTAGTGTTAATACGCATTCTCCATCACTCCCTCTTGTAAAGTCCACTATTGCAAACCATAAAATCACCCTATTGGCTGACTCTGGAAGTAGCATTTCGTTACTTTCACAAAATTTATTTAATGAACTTAAACCTGTATTAAAATACAAGAGACTATCAACAGCCATAAATATTAAAACCGTCAATTCGGATGTTTCTTTTTCTTCATGTATTAAAGCATCCATTAAATTAGAAAAAAAATCCTTCTCGCACCACTTTTATATAGTGGATATTCCTGAATCCTCCAGTTTTGAAGGCATTCTTGGTTTTGATTTCATTAGTAAATTTAACATTATCATTGATACTTTCAATAAATGCATTCACATTAACAACAACTTGACTATTCCACTAGAAACATCACACACTAAGTCTAAAGTCAGTGAAAGTAATCAATGTAACACCTTATGTGATGTAGTGACAAATCAAAAAGTTTTCTTAACCCGTAAAGTCATTCTAGAACCCCAAGAGCAAACATGGTGCTCAGTTTACACAAACAATAATATCAAACATGACATAAATTATCTATTTGAATATGTGGCAGATAAAAAAGAAGTAATAAGTCATGATGCCATTATTCAAATGAATAAGAAAACTAAACGCAAAAAGAAGCCTGTACAATTAAATCATTTCTTTTCTATTTCACTTAAAAATAATTCTGACACTACCATTCATCTCCCTAAACACACAAAAATTGGACATTTATCTGAAGTTGAGGAAATTCTTGACTACCCCTCTGATAATTTGGACAAGCATCATAACTCAGAACAACACTTCCTAAATTTTATTCAGGCATCTAATGAAACATTAAAAAAGAGGAAAGAGGATTTGGCAGCTACCGATTTTGATCTTACACATTTAAGTTCTAATGAAGCAAATACAATGACTAAATTATTAGTTAATTACTACCCGGCCTTTTCAAAATCATTAAATACACTTGGACATACTGATAAGATTGTACCTGATTTGAAATTTATTAATGACTACCCTATAAAAACTCTTCCATTTCCCCTTCCTCAATCTTTGCAAAAAGGTACTTTAGAACAAATTAAAGATCTGCTTGATGCCAAAATTATTGAACGCCACTGTTCAGAATGGGCTTGCCCCATGCTTTTAGTCAAAAAGAAACCAGACGGAACTGGTAAACAAAAATTTCGTCTCGCCTTAGATCTTCGAATGGTAAATACTGTAATTCAAGGATCATCTTACCCTCTACCTAAAATTCAAACCATCATTTCAAATCTTTCTCAGTATCGATATTTTTCGTCTCTTGACTTTCATCAGGCATATCATCAAATTGATTTGCCAGAAAAATTCCAAAATCAGTTGACATTTACTACTATGTTTGGTTCTTTTAGATACAAGAGATTAGTGTTCGGATTAAAAAACAGTGCTTCTATTTTCCAAGCTTTAATGGACTCTTTGCTTGATGAGTTACAATTAGATGGTGTATATACATATCAGGATGATTTCATTGTAGGTGCAAACTCTTTTGATGAAATGTGTAATAAATTAAAAAAAATTCTCTCTATCTTAACCAAATATAACTTGACCCTGTCTCCTAGCAAGTGTACTTTTCATAAATCTAGTATTGACTATTTGGGATTTCATGTAGAAAATCAGTCCGTTTCCCCGATTCAGTCAAATATCATAAAAATAACATCTTTTCCCACACCTACAACTAAACGTCAACTAAAAAGACTCATTGGTGTCTTTACATTTTATAAGAGTCTAATTCCATCCTTTTCTGAGTTAGTACAACCACTGATAAACCTAACTACTCCAAAAGTTAAAATTAAATGGACAGTTAAACATCAAGAAATCATGGACACAATACAGAAAATTTTCTTTAATTCTCCCATGGTTAGATTACCTGATTGGAACAAGACATTTTATTTAAATACAGATGCGTCAAATGTTGCTATTTCTGGTGTTTTATTACAAGAACATGATCAACAACTTTTACCAGTTGCATATTTTTCTAAATCTCTTAAGCCATCAGAAAAAAAATACCCTGCACTTAAATTAGAACTCATGGCAATTTATAAATCTGTAACCGCTTTCAAATATTATTTATATAACAGACAATTTGTAATTCTTTCTGACAGTAAACCCTTAGAAAAATATAACAAGACTACTAATCCAGCTGATATTATCTCTCGTTGGCTCATGGAGCTTTCAGAGTACTCATACACTTTTAAACATATCCCTGGTAAGAAAAATGTTCTTGCTGACTATTTATCTCGCTGTACGTTTGAAAACAATCAACAAACTCTGCATACTAACCCTGAACTTATCCATGACCCTCAACCATTACCTATTGTTGACTATGATACACCAGACAGTAATAATTCATGTTCAAGCGCCACTAAGAAATATGTAAACTATCTTGTATCTGGTAAAGAAACAAATCCAGATCCTTTATTAGAAATTTCAAATGAAACTTTCTGCACTGAACAAAAAAATGACACCACCTTGTCCACTGTTTACAAAGATATTCTAAAGAAAGGACCTTCTCAAAAATATCCTAATTACTTCATACACCCTGATTCGAAAGTTTTAATGTTAAAAAAAGAAAATAACCTTAACAACACTTTTTCATATCACATTGTTGTTCCTAACTCTCTTAAAAGCAAAGTTTTAACAATCTCTCATTTATCTCACTTTGGTTTTAATAAAACTTATGAGTTTCTATCATCAAGATACTTTTGGAAAGGAATGTATGTTGACACCCTAAACTTTGTAGCTTCATGTGTCAAATGTCTTCAATGTAAACATCATCAAACCCCTCCTGCACCCTTACAACCCACCTACACGCCCAGATATCCTGGCCATACTATTAGTACAGATCTCGTTGGACCTTTTTCTAATGGTAAACATATTTTAACTATTACAGATCACTTTTCAAGACATGTTGAACTTTTTCCACTTAATGATACATCTGCAGCTAAAGTCGTTAAATGTTTATTCTCTTACATAACCACCTTTGGGAGACCTTCTGTTGTCTTGTCAGACTTAGGACCCCAATATAATCTCAAATATACAACATTTTTAATGATACTCTAGGTATTAAGGTACTTCACAGCTCTGTTTCGAGACCACAAAGCAATGCTCTTTCGGAGAGAATAAATAAATCTATCAAATACTCTGTTAATATACTTTTACAAGAAGGTCACTCATTTGAAAATGCAATATTTATACACAAGTCGCTCTATAATGGTTCAAAACATTCAACTACATTATTCACTCCTAATCTTCTCCACTTTGGGCGTGAACTTTCATTAATTTTTGACACTTTTGATCAGAATAGCAATCAACCTTTTCTAGATAAACATACTGAAATACATAAACTACTTGAAGATTTACACAAAATATATGACAAGGCTTACAATAACATTAAAACAGCACAGGATAAAAGATATAAACATTACGGTCAGAAAGCTAAATTAAGAACCATTTGTCTCAAAGATATTGTGTACTTAAAGTCTGTTGATAAATTCAAACCTAAATACACTGGACCATATATTGTAACTTTCAAACATTCACCTGTGTCATTCTCGATCAAGAGATTGTATGCTGCTGATAATACAGCATTTCGGGTGCACATTGATAGGTTACTTCTTGCACCACCTCGATATGGACATTTATTCGATGCTACAAGTCACTTAAACAATCACAACTTCCCTTATGTTTATCAACCACATACATATAATTTAAGAAACAGAAAATAATATACTTCTGTTTACATTTTTTTCTTATGACATGTATTGTGAAGCTAAGTGTACAACCAGAGGCCTAGGTTGTATGTATGTTGCTTACAACAGATCTTTGACAACATTATGGCTGGCCCATGACTGTTTTCTTCGAAGATCTCTTGTGAACAATATTTTGAATCACTTTACACTCTTTTCATTTTACTGTACACTTTTTATGTTATTTACATACACTTAACTATTATTTACAGTTTAACATTTATTTTACAGTTCATTCTTTTACGATTACATTTCAGTTAAAACTGATAGCTAACACATTTAATAATTGCAGTTAATAAAAAAAAAAAAAAAATTCACATGTAATTTGATAACATTTTCTTGGCAACCAGTTAGTTACCTTCTAAATATATGACTTGTGCATTATTTAACCTGATTATGACTTTTTCATTTTTTTTATGTCTGTCTTCACTCTAGGATTGTCTACCCCTTTTTGATTTGATATATATGTGAAATATATATCTATTTTTTTTTATTTTTAATTCTCCCTTTCGAATGTTTTGTTCCCGTTCAAAATTATTGCCCTTAGGGTCCAAAACTTCATTGTGTTGAGAGACAACCCCTTGGAATTGGTATTCCAATTCACAAAAAATCAATTTTTGCTTGTAAACCGAAGTGTGCTCCTTTAGAGGACCGCTAGTGTCTTCGGAGGAGCAGGGACTCATATAAGCGGGCGCTGTATGAGTCTCAAAACTCCCTCCTCACATAAGGCTGAAGCCCTAAGCTGACGCCATAATACTTGTGGTCTACACAAGATTCAGGGTGACACCTTTCTCATGGGCGTGCTTCAGGCACCTCTTTTTTTTGTCATCCTATGCTGCATGCATGAATATTACATTTTTTTTAAAACCATGTCCAATTTCTTTTAAATCATATTACAATTGATTATTAGTTTACAATTACACATTTCACTTATTATTATTTACTCTTTACTTCTAGTGTTGCATTTGTGTTTATATATATATTTTTATTGTTAGTACTTGTATTTTTCATAAAATGATCCGAATCAGGATCAATATTTTGATGATGTGCAGCCAAGGGTCTAGTTACATGCTGCTTAAATATTTGCTGTCAGAGTCGACTCAGTCAAAAAAAAATATACCATGGTATGCAATTTTGAAGAAAATTTTACTGAAGGTGGAGATCCATAAACTTAATTTAGAAAATATTAATTCATAAAATCTCTTAGGACTGTTGAACTATTGATGAAAGAGATTTTTTTCTGTTTTCATGACAGCAACTTGTTTAAAAAAAAAAACTTTTATGTTTTGAAGATTTATTTATATGTGTAACTATTTTTCTTGCTGTTTTGCCCATGCACACGGGTCAACAAAAGTTTTTTTTTTTTTTTTTGCGGTGTCCCAGGTGATATATATAACGATTATCTCGTTATATATGTTTACATTCCATCCCCCCCCCTCCCCCAGACAGTTTCAATTAAAATTCTGTTTAATAACTTATTTATTTTGTGCACTACAGTCAAACAGTGCAGCCCCTAAATTAAATTCAACATTTAAAAACTAAATCGATTGTATTAACAGCCCTTCACATTTAAATTAAATTATTCTAGGTACTCATCTCTTTAGTAAAATAAAATCAGTGAATCACTCTCTATTTTCACTTTCTGATTCTTTCACACATACGCTTTAACCTTGTACAAAATTCGTTACGGCTGACTGTTAGTTTCAAACGCATTTTAACTTCGGTCATTTCCTTATTTGGGCATGAATATAACTCATCATTCAAAATCACTTTACATGCAATCTACTTATTAGAATTATTTTCGCTTCACACCCTTTTGTTCAGATGTATGGCAATTCTACATTTTTGTGGTAAAGCGGTGAATCTTTGATCTAACATCTGGTCTAGAAAAATACTGTCTCATGCTTTTAGCCTAACGAATTCGGTCTGTTACTATGCCCTTTCCAGATAACACTTTTTATTTTTTACATTTAACCGCAGCTGTATCAATGTACTGTTGAGGCTCCGTCTATCATGACTCGGGAATGTATGCAGCCCACATTCTGCCCCCCCCCCCCCTACACAATTAATATGGTAGAAGCCTACCGTACATTTTTGGCGAACCACCAGCCAATGTGTCTCTTTGCCCCTGTGCATGGCGCAAAAATACTTTTAGATTGGCGATATTGTAGACCGCCAAGCAAGAAAGTTGTAACTGTATATTCATCATTCCTGCTTTCTCTCTAGCCTCGTGATGACGTCTTAAAAGAGGCTCCTCATTGCTTTTCCCCTGTACCTCTCCCTTCGACTTTCATCGTGGCAATAAACTAAATCTTCGTTTACTTGAATTGGAGTTTTTTTTTAAGTAGGACCTGGTGTTGTTTTTTAATCCTCGCAACCTTATAAACGCAAACGGCCATCTCTTCTAGCAAAAAAGTCATCATATACCTATACTGGAAAAATTCCTTTATTTATTTATTTATTTATTGTATTTTAAATTAGATGAATAAAAGACGGCACAGATGTCATATACGCACCACGTTGGCGCGATTTTTTTCTGACGCCAATGTCATATACGCACCGAGGTACTTAACTGGCGGCAAAGTGCCGTTATTTTGCTTGATATGGTAACCCGCATGTTGTTGTTATTTATTAATAAATAGTTTATTTACTTTTATTTTATTTTTTTAAATTATAAAAATTGTTTTGTTCTATATTTATTAATTAAACTTTTTTTAATTTATTGTTATTCCCTTTTTAAAAATATTATACAATAACCAATGAGATGAGTTTATTTCAGGTGTTGCCATTAAACAATTACCAAATAATCGCGCTTCCTGTGCCACGTACCATAGCATAATATATATAGATTTTCAAGCATGAATTATTTTCTATTTATCTATCACGTGTAGCTCGGTTACGAAAGATTAATCCGCTTGCCCTTGAAACAATGTAACAGCATTTGTTTCCGTCTAATGTTCGATAACAACATTAAAACTTCCTCTACAGAAAAATAAATAAAATAATGTAAATGAGAAACAAATTTAACAGTCATGTGATTGAACCACGTGCTAAAAGCACTGAAATGATTGAAAAGACTGCCGTAAGTTGCAAAATCTTGGGTTAATAACTCCTGGCATGCGGTGACATGTGAAAGTACCGCTTTTAATAAATTTTAAAACTGTATTTGATTGCATAATTGCTATTTTTTTTATATTAGTGGGCAATTTAAAATATCTGTTACAAGCAAAAAATAATAAAAGGTTTTTACCTATACTCTGTAACCCGATGAGCTCGGGTTCGATCCCCTAGTATATATAAAAGCCGTTCTTTGTGTGTATGTGCTTTATACAAATCTTCAATTTTAGATGGATTTGCACGAAACTTTTTATACATACGTTTTAGAACGTGGAAAAGATCACTGTCTACTTTAAATATCATCAAACCAATATTTATCTCTTTTTTCTATCATCTTTCATAATTTAACATTATAGAAATATCTCATTTTAAAATTTCAAATTCAATAGTTTATTTCCTGTTGCCACACATCTAAAAAAACTGCTCAATAATTAAAAAAAATTGATAACTCGAGTACTTTGTTTTATTAGCCAATAAAAATTCAGACTCGACCGCTGTATTTTGTACATTTTTGAAGTCGTCGTCATTCTAATCAGAAAATGAAAAAATGTTTTTATATATATGTAAAATCTTTAACTAAACACGTGTTAAAATGACGTAGTATCCAAGTAATTGTATGATTTTAAAGTTAAAAAATCTATTTTAATTTCAAGGAAACATTTTAGGAAAAGAAAAAAAAATCGTTTGCTAGATATGACGTCAATTTCTGTTTAACTGACATTACTTTCTAATGATGTTTTATTCTGAAGAGAGACTCTTAATCTTCTGAAATTAATCCTTATTATTACCATCCATAAAGTTGAAAATATATTTATAAGACTCGCGAATTTAAAATTTCAGTAAATGCTAGGTCATTGGGTGTATTTATTGCTTCTTTCCGCGTATTGTCAGAGAAATCGTATACTTCAGTTATACTTACTGAAGAAAACAAGCATTCTGGTTTTAAAATCTGAAGCACATTACTATAATTACGTCAAAATGACGTGTCTTTCCCTCAAATTCAATTTTGCGATATTTAAGATAATTTTTTTTTTTAAATGAGGATTTTCATAAACGTCAGGTTAAGCATTATTGCATGTTAATATTCCGTAATCAAGTTACATGTCAAGAATTCGCTAAAGACATGAATGGCGTTATACTTTTGCAAGCAATAGGTTCCATAAAAATGTATAAGTTACATTCGTTAAAGTACGCCAAATATCGAAATCCGTTATCGAATCCGTTCTCAAGAATTCAAGTTATATGTACCGAGAACGAAATTCCCATTTGCATTTTATATACTCATTAGATCAGATTATTTTCAATAGTTTGATTTGATATCTATAAGTTTGTTTTCTATAAGACGTTGGAACAATCGAATGTGCGATTTTTATTGGTTAAATTGCAGTAAATGGAAAATTAATTGTTCTGTTAGGTTGTTGACACCGAAAATATGATGCCAGAGTTATCCATAGACATGTCTTTTCTTTATACTATTGCATTAAGAGTAAACGGGTTCATTTTTCGAAATCGGGTTGCACGTACCTTTAAAAATATCCATGCTGGAAAATTACTTTAAAATCCATTAAAATCAGAAAATTCAGATACAATTTTCAAACAAATTTGAAAGAAATTTTTATTCGACATTGTGAAACGTGAAATTGTGTGATGTTTAGAAGTTAGAAAAATTTTAATAAAGGCACAATTTATGGCATAAGTCGTTGCCATCATCAGTATGATGTCAGTGTTTTTACTTTATAATGTAGTTATATGCCATGCAAACGAGGCTTTCACTAAATGCTGTGCGATTTGGTGGGGTTTTTTTTCGTATTGTCAGGAAAATCATATATTTTTCTCTTACACCCGCCAAAAAAAGCGCATTCTGTTATTAGATCTCAGGCATTTTACTGTGGTTGCGCGACAATAACGTCATCTTTTCTGATTGTCTTTTTAACGATTTGTGGATGGGAGTGCACAAATTTCAGTTGTTGTGATTTCGGTATTATTTCATTTTAATTTTATTTACGTGGAAGGGTCGTAATAATTGACACGGGCGAAGCCGTGTGGTTCTGCTAGTATATATACTAGTAAATCTGCAGATCAGGAGCCTCAACGTCAGCTCTACAATTCATTGTGTTTAGCACCCTTTGAGTAATATTAATCTTTCTACAAAAAACGAAATTTAAAGTTTTGAAATTACATAAACATTTATAAAACGAAAAAATATTTCGAAGGTTTCTGACATTAGAAGCGTTAAATTAAAACCCTTGTTATGTAATGGTATTCTGAAAATCTCATGAGCTACTTATTCTGGTAATTTTTAGATAATAAAGTAGATTTCTTCAGGGGGGCTCTGCCCCCTTGAACCCCTTCGTAGTGTAATTTAATTTACATTTGTAATTATCAATTAATTGTGTTAATGTCCTTTAGTAAATTCTACCAATAGACGGAAACGTACATGAATTCTTTTCTACAGCCCTGTATATTACGTGAAGATTTTTACGCGTCGTCTATAACATTTAAATTTAATGCAGACAAAAAACCCTCTTAAAACTGTTCATATCACATTTCCGGGGATTAGTATGCATAGTGTGCACATTATATCCAGTTTCTGCGGAGTCCTGTATATGGTTCTATTTAAATTCTGCAAACATTTGTTAGTATACTAAATGCCATTGGGCTGGGAAATACATAACTCAAATTAAAAAAAAAAACACACTGAAGTAATTCGCGCTCATTTTCATTTATACTTACGAATTCATTTGTGTGTCCCTGTACATGGTCTATACAATATTTAAGCACTACTTATTAGGCACAAATTTACTTAACGTTAAAACGCACACCATAATCGAAAATGCTCTTCAGCAATCATCCCTAATAGACGAGAACTGTATCCGAAATTTTTTATGTGACCCTATAAATGAACGATAAATACGATACAAATCATATTCAAGCTTCTTGTAGTCAACCACAGTAATGTAATTTAATTTCATAATGTTTGAATTAGTGCAACACAAATTAACACACTGACGACAGGCAATTTAATTAAATCTGGATTTAAAAACAGTAGAAGCTCCTCCCTCTTCTGAAAGTGTCTCGGAAATTGGTTTCTGAGATATGTTTTTCATGTTTATGCAGCAGTAAATATCTTTCAATGTACGGATGTAATATAGAATGTCTTACAATCTATAAAAAATATGGACAACACAATATAAATGTCTTTTCTGTAAGGTAGAAGTCACTCCCTTAGCCAATGATGTATTCTGAATAAAAACGAGAATTCTCGTTTCCCGTCGCTAATGTGTTAAAATAAGCTGTGAAGAGTTTTTTTTTCCCTCGTAGACCACATTTTAATCGACCACTTTTGTGTGACCCTGAAAAAAACATATGCTTTGCACCCCATATACTACAAAAATGTTTCAAAAATACATATCAATTTTATTATTTTGTAACAGAGTAACATCATTAAAAAACGCCACAAAAGGATTTTCTTCGAAGATTGTAATATTATGAATACTTTTGAGTTCCTTGTACGCATGCTGTAAGTGCTACACATAACATATTTTATAGTAACCAGGTTCTAGTGCACCTTAATAAAGTATATAAATTTCATTACGTTTAAAATTGTGTAACATTATTAAAATACACCGAAGACGATTTTTCCCAAAGACTAAAATGTAACGGAATAGTTTTGAGTGCCCCTGTAATTAAGCTATGAATGCTACAATCTTCATTTTTAATACCAAACATACTTTGGCAAACCTCAATAACGTATATCAATTACATGTAATCCCGACTATATTTACGCGAGTTAGTGCACGTTGAGAAACACGGCAGGCGACAGATAGAAAAACTGAAGTCATAAATACTTTTCATCCATGTTGGAAAGTGTTAGAAAGGATTTACATGCCTTTAACTGTACTTTTTTTTTTTCACTTATAGCATGGTTAAACATTAGTTTAAACATCCTAATCCATGCGATAGCAATAACATATTAAAAGCCCCCCAAAATATGCATATCTGGAGATCTATAAATCTACTGGAAAATAATTCATTATCGTGCCCACTGTTAATTGCATAAATTGCATCGATTTGGCGCGATAAAATATTTTTTGTGATAGCCTTTTAATTGTACCTGCAACAAAATTAACGTAATTTACTAACTTCATTCATATTTGACGCAATGATAGGCTACGAATAACAGTCGCTAGGCAACGAAGAAAAGGGAAAAAAAAGAAATATGTATCATGTAAAACAAGAAAATTAATTTAAAAATTCTTTATATTATTGGAATACATGTATAAATGTCCTCAAAACATTATACACGTAAATAAAAAAATCTGATAGATATATTGATAAAACTTCAATATAATAGGAATGATTTAAAACCCTTATTTGGAATTTTAGTATCCATAATTTGACATTTAAATCCATTAATCAAACGTGCCATTTTCTTTCAACAAATGGAAATTTGAAAATCGTCTGACTTACCGTAGAAAAGCATTATAAAGAAAAATAAAATCTTCCATATTTTCCGAACGAATAAACCAAATTTAACCAAAAACTATACAGCTACGTCCGGGTATCTCACAAATATGCCCAATTAATTTCAAGCTGATCGGGTGCTTTTTGCGGCAGTTATCGCGGAACAGACAGACAGACGGACAGACAGACAGACAGACAGACAAACGGAAATAAAAAATTTTCGTGTCTCCACAGTAAGCCTTCACTGACGTTTCGGCAATAACTAGTAAATCTGCAGATCAGGAGCCTCAACGTCAGCTCTACAATTCATTGTGTTTAGAACTCTTTGAGTAATATTAATCTTTCTACAAAAAACGAAATTTAAAGTTTTGAAATTACATAAACATTTATAAAACGAAAAAATATTTCGAAGGTTTCTGACATTAGAAGCGTTAAATTAAACCCCTTGTTATGTAAAGGTATTCTGAAAATCTCATGAGCTACTTATTCTGGTAATTTTTAGATAATAGAGTAGATTTCTTCGAAGGACAGAGCCCCCCTGAACCCCTTCGTAGTGTAATTTAATTTACATTTGTAGTTATCAATTAATTGTGTTAATGTCCTTTAGTAAATTCTACCAATAGACGGAAACGTACATGAATTCTTTTCTACAGCCCTGTATATTACGTGAAGATTTTTACGCGTCGTCTATAACATTTAAATTTAATGCAGACAAAAAAAACCCTCTTAAAACTGCTCATATCACATTTCCGGGGATTAGTATGCATAGTGTGCACCATATATCCAGTTTCTGCGGAGTTCTGTATATGGTTCTATTTAAATTCTGCAAACATTTGTTAGTATACTAAATGTAATTGGGCTGGGAAATACATAACTCAAATAAAAAAAAAAAACAAAAAAAAAAAAAACACTGAAGCAATTCGCGCTCATTTTCATTTATACTTACGAATTCATTTGTGTATCCCTGTACATGGTCTATACAATATTTATGCACTACTTATTAAGCACAAATTTACTTAACGTTAAAACGCACACCATAATCGAAAATGCTCTTCAGCAATCATCCCTAATAGACCAGAACTGTATCCGAAATTTTTTATGTGACCCTATAAATGAACGATAAATACGATACAAATCATATTCAAGCTTCTTGTAGTCAACCACAGTAATGTAATTTAATTTCATAATGTTTGAATTAGTGCAACACAATTAACACACTGACGACAGGCAATTTAATTAAATCTGGGTTTAAAAACAGTAGAAGCTCCTCTCTCTTCTGAAAGTGTCTCGGAAATTGGTTTCTGAGATATGTTTTTCATGTTTATGCAGCAGTAAATATCTTTCAATGTACGGATGTAATATATAATGTCTTACAATCTATAAAAAATATGGACAACACAATATAAATGTCTTTTCTGTAAGGTAGAAGTCACTCCCTTAGCCAATGATGTATTCTGAATAAAAACGAGAATTCTCGTTTCCCGTCGCTAATGTGTTAAAATAAGCTGTGAAGAGTTTTTTCCCCCCGTCGACCACATTTTAATCGACCACTTTTGTGTGACCCTGAAAAAAACATATGCTTTGCACCCCATATACTACAAAAATGTTTCAAAAATACATATCAATTTTATTATTTTGTAACAGAGTAACATCATTAAAAAACGCCACAAAAGGATTTTCTTCACAGATTGTAATATTATGAATACTTTTGAGTTCCCTGTACGCATGCTGTAAGTGCTACACATAACATATTTTATAGTAACCAGGTTCTAGTGCACCTTAATAAAGTATATAAATTTCATTACATTTAAAATTGTGTAACATTATTAAAATACACCGCAGACGATTTTTCCCAAAGACTATAATGTAACGGAATAGTTTTGAGTGCCCCTGTAATTAAGCTATGAATGCTACACTCTTCATTTTTAATATCAAACATACTTTGGCAAACCTCAATAACGTATATCAATTACATGTAATCCCGACTATATTTACACGAGTTAGAGCACGTAGAGAAACACGGCAGGCGACAGATACAAAAACTCAAGTCATAAATACTTTTCATCCATGTTGGAAAGTGTTAAAAAGGATTTACATGCCTTTAACTGTACTTTTTTTCACTTATAGCATGGTTAAACATTAGATTAAACAGCCTAATCCATGCGATAGCAATAACATATTAAAAGCCCCCCAAAATATGCATATCTGGAGATCTATAAATCTACTGGAAAATAATTCATTATCGTGGCCACTGTTAATTGCATAAATTGCATCGATTTGGCGCGATAAAATATTTTTTGTGATAGCCTTTTAATAGTACCTGCAACAAAATTAACGTAATTTACTAACTTCATTCATATTTGACGCAATGATAGGCTACGAATAACAGTCGCTAGGCAACGAAGAAAAGGAAAAAAAAAAGAAATACGTATCATGTAAAACAAGAAAATTAATTTAAAAATTCTTTATATTATTGGAATACATGTATAAATGTCCTCAAAACATTATACACGTAAATAAAAAAATCTGATAGATATATTGATACAATTTCAATATAATAGGAATAATTTAAAACCCTTATTTGGAATTTTAGTATCCATAATTTGACATTTAAATCCATTAATCAAACGTGCCATTTTCTTTCAACAAATGGAAATTTGAAAATCGTCTGACTTGCCGTAGAAAAGCATTATAAATAAAAATAAAATCTTCCATATTTTCCGAACGAATGAACCAAATTTAACCAAAAACTATACAGCTACGTCCGGGTATCTCACGAATATGCCCAATTAATTTCAAGCTGATCGGGTGCTTTTTGCGGCAATTATCGCGGAACAGACGGACAGACAGACAGACAGACAGACAAACGGAAATCAAAACTTTTCGTGTCTCCACAGTAAGCCTTCACTGACGTTTCGGCAACTAGTAAATCTGCAGATCAAGAGCCTCAACGTCATCTCTGCAACTTATTGTTTTTAGCAAATTTTGCTTAATATTAATCTTTCTACAAAAACAAAATTTAAACTTTTAAATTACACAAACATTTATAGAAGGAGAAAAAAATATTTCGATGGTTTCAGACATTAGAAGCGTTAAATTAAACACGTTGTTATGTAATGATATTCTGAAATTCTCACGAGCTACTTATTCTAGTAATTTTTATATAATAAAGCAAATTTCTTCAGGGGGGTGCCCTCCCCTGAACCCCCCGTTGTGTAATTTATTTTGCATTTGTAATTTTCTATTGATTGAGTTAATGATTATCCTATATCTTAGATTCATTTTTACACTGCGATTTATAAGGATAAGCAACAATTTGGTCAAGCATTTTACGTTATCCTAATATCCATACAGCAGTATTTACTTGCCTGCTAACCACAAACATCTGTATATAATGGATAAAGAACTTTTGGAAATGTAAACTGAGACATCTAATTTAGAAATCTAATAATAATTTTGATTACCATTCTGCAATATTTATATCTAAGATCTAATCTAAATATCTAAAAATGTACTCGATAGCATTAACTTACTAAAATCACCCTAAAGTAGGGGGAGTTCTAAACCTAACGGTTAATAATTCATCATCATGTCCACTTCCAATTGACTAAATAGATAAACGTGATATGGCGCCGTTAAGTATTTTTTGTGATAGCCTTTTAATAGTATCCACATTTAATTTAAAATCGTAATGTTACAAACACCGTTGAAATTTGATGCACACCTGTGTTCAGGTCAAATTACGAAAGGTTAACTAACCTTTTATTTCCCTTAGCCGGGCATTTTGTTTCATTTTTCGTAATAGGGATTATTTTAATAATTTATTTTACACTCTACAAGCTGTTACACGGGACGTTGTTCACGTAGCATTAAAATAGAGATAAATGCATTAAATAAAACATTTCACTCACCACCAGACATGGCAAGTCTCAGGCTTTTTGCACAACACTATTACCTTACAGAAAACGTTGTTCTTTTAAATCGCGCAAATGTTTCAATTAAATAAAGTAACATATTTTGTATTAAAATACTGGTATCCAGAACGCCGGAGGCTTGGCAGCCCTGCTCCTCTTAATAGAAACATATATAGTTAACCAACACTTTATCACATTTTATAGGAAACAATACGGAATTTCTTATTTGTATGGCCTTACATATACCTCAGTCATAAAAATGTAAAATTTTGTGCCAATTAATATACGCAATTGCAAAAATGAAATCGCAACCAATGAGAAAAGGAAGGCCAAGTAAAATCGTGTAAATCGAGTAATCTTTCTTCGTAGTCTGGGAAAATACCACTACAAAAATAAATTTAGGTGGTATTTGGTGTGAAATGTTTATATGTATTCATTCCTGTCCTATTTATCTTTTTTATTATTTGTAATTTGCTGCATTTTCCCTTTGCACGTGGAAATCTTACAAATTAAAATGAACTCTTTGGGAGAAATTGTTATTCCCTTTTTTTTTGGCAACAATAAAGTTTATAAAGTTTAATAGAATAATGTCAGTTTATTCTGTATGAAAATAACGAACTTTTTCCTTTATAATCGAAATAGTTGAATACATAAATAAAGATATTATTCTATATAGTATATAAATACTATTTTCATTTCTGCGTTTAAATCAATTTATATGCAAATATCTATACAAAGGCATTCATTAATTCATTCCTTTTAACTTTGATTTGACTTTAAAAACCATACATACTTTCACATTTATGATATTTTTAGATGAGATATAGTTGCTACGCAACGGTTAAAAGAAAAAAAAATGAAATATAAGTAAATTCATAAAATAAAATGTTTTATATTATTCGAACACATGTATAAAATTCCATCGTAAGTTATACACCTAATTTAAAAGCTCTGACAAATGTTTTGACAAAATTGCAAACTAATAGGAATAATTTACTACTCTTATTTAAAAAGTTCAGGATCAAAAATTTACCATTTAAATCCATTTTTTATATGAGCCATTTCTTTCAACAAATGAAAATTTGAAAATCGTCTGACTTGCCATTGAAAAGCATTACAGGGCAAAATAAAATGTTCTATATTTCCCGAACGAATGAACCAAATTTAACCAAAAACCATACAGCTAAGTCCGAGTACCTCATCAACATGCCACATTAATTTCCAGCCGATCGGATGCTTTTTGCGGCAGTTATCGCGGAACAGACGGACAGACAGACAGACAGACAGACAGACAAACGGAAATCAAAACTTTTCGTGTCTCCACAGTAAGCCTTCACTGACGTTTCGGCAATAAAAGCAGTTGTCTTAATGTATGTCCTTTATACAAATCTTCAAATTTTGACTTTTTTACACGAATCTTGATGTACATACGTTTTAGAATGTGCAAAAGATCACTGTCTACTTTAAAAAATCATCAAACCACTATTTATCTCCTTTTCTTACCACCTTCCATGATTTAACATTATAGAAATATGCCTTTTTAAATTTTGTAATTCAATCGTTTCTTTCATGTTGCCACACCACAAAAAATGACACAATAATCTGAAAAAATAACGATAAAGCGTGTATTTTGTTTTTATTTGCCAATAAAAATTGAGATTTTCTTTCTATATTTTTGCATTTTTGAAACTGATGTCATTCTAAACAAAAAATGTACATTTTTTATACATATAAAATAAAAACTTTAACTATAAGAGCGGTAAAATGACGTAGCACATTAATTGGAAAGTTTTTTTTTTTTAATTATAACATCTACTTTAATACAGACAGTGAAATATCATGAAAACAATTCAGGGGGAAAAAAGGCTAGATATGACGTCACATTCTATCAAATCTTTTCAATATGTATTCAAACTAACTGTAAATAAATGGCTCTTATATTTTGATTACTACTTCGATTGTATACTACAGCTTTATATTTTATATTGCATCTTATAGCTATACGTTATAGCTAAGAGTTTTATTGGTTTAGATTCAGTGAGAACATTTTCTGTGATTTATAAGAAAGAAGTTATTTCCTTCTATATATAAAAAAAAAAGTTTTGATTTGGAAATGGACCAATGAAATCTGCGTAGATATTCCGGGTAGAACTCGTCCAATTTAAATGCTTAAGCCAAGGCCTCCTTATCGAAATAGCAGGCCTCGCAATCGCTAAGTTTCCTTTGTCCGCTGTACCACATGGTTTCCCGTGACTAGCGCCATCTAACGTAAGAAACAGAAATATATTTTAATTTGTTTTTCATTTGTATTTTACCATTTTCTTTACGATGTGCTTTGTAGTTTGCAAATGATAGTTGTTAATCTTAAAATTTTCATATGTTCTAGACATTTTATTTAAAAAATGAACTTATTTTACTGTTAAACAAAAAATGTTTACTGCTGTATTCCGTTATGTAAAAATATGATGATAATAATAATAATAATAATCAGGAAAGAAAATTATTTTACCATGAATTTCTCAGTGATATTAGTTATTGAAATAAATGGATAGCATCTAGATACGGAAAATGTAAAATATTTCATTTTCTCTTTTATATTTTCAAATATGTCATTTATTTTATTTCTGCTATTTCTTTTCTTTTCACAATTAATTTCACCTTACAATATTAATTTAACATCGCTGCTTCAATTTGTTTCAATGCACAGTCTCATTTATTTATTTATTGGCCTATCATTTGTTTTATTTTTGAAGGTATGGGTGATCATTTCAGTTTAACATACTTTAGATGAAAGCTTCACTGTTTTTTCATATAAAGTTTGTATGTATTAATCTATGGAAAGTTTCATAATTGGCTCCACAGCCAATTGGCATATCTTGGCGGGCATAGTTTGGTGCGTAATTAATTTCTTTGTTTTAAGTCACATATATTATGTAAGTTTTACTAAAATGTATCAAAGTATATTAGGAAAGTTAAAACACGCATCGATACACAAAAAACAGACTGAAGTCATAAACACTTAAAAAATTGGAAAAATAAAGTTTAATAATCACTTAAATTTATACATGTCCCTCAACTTTCCGCAAATACCGTATTCTTGTCATGCTACGATTTAGGTATTTGTAAATCTTAATTTGAGTATTCTTCCTTAATCAGACCTAGAGCCAATTGGCGTAAGTGTAGTTTGGCGCAAAATTAATTTTATTTTTAAACCGTATACTTGATACCACATTATTGCAGCATCGCGTTTTTGCAGTCAACTTTGACTGTGGAACAGATTACAGAACATTAGCTAATACTACATTGTATAATAATAAATCGGTATTTTTCAAGTATAGGGGCCTTGGCGAGAGAATTTAATTTGGTATCGTAATTTCTCGAAGCATATTCACTGTTTCACATAAAGAAGCAATATTTTCCAATATTTGTACAATTTATTTAATATAAAAAAGGCATTTATCTATTTTATATACAAATATAAACAAATTGTACATAAAAAACAATAATAATATCTAGAAACTAAATTTATACATGTAAATTCGTCACAGATGTCATATTGGCGCGATTTTTTTCTGGCGCCAATGTCATATACGCACCGGATACTTAACTGGCACCAAAGTGTCGTTATTTTGCTTGATATGGTTATCCGGATATAGATGATATGGTAAAGAGGTTTTCGCAAAACTGGCATCGGAAAAAAATCGCGCCAATATGGAGCATCTGTGCCGTAAATTCTTATAAAACAAGCTGACAGTTCATAAGGTTTGTTTTCATAACTGTTTATATCAATCAGCAACAAATCGCTCTTTCCGAAGCCCAAATTGTGCCAAGATTAAAAAGAAATAACCCGCAATGTCCTATAACTGAGAATGGTTCTTGTTAGTTATCCCGTCGACCAAATTACTGTCGCCAAATTGTGAGATTAAATGCCAATAATGGTTTGCCATAAATTAATTAATTTTCAGATTAAATGCCAATAATGGCCAATAAAACCAATATTTCGACGTTTTATTTCTATTTTTATTAATGTTATACTAATTTATTTGTTTTTTCGTTATTTAAAATAAAAAAATTGTGTCAATTTGTAGAACTTGGCGAGTAGTTTGGCGATTTATATAATTTGGCGAAATTGATCGACGGGATAACTAACAAGTACCCTGAAAAAATATCAATAAATCTTATATTTAAATCTTCATTTTTGATATGTTTCATTTTTTAAAGCCAGAACATAATTGTGCGAAATATTTTTTTTTACGCCTTTATTTTACTGGAATTCGAAAAATATTTTATACAATTTTGCCAATAACACAACATTTTCAATTTTTTACTATACATTTGTTTATGGAGTATACACCAGGTGGCGTAACTTACGGGACAAAGTCAGCTAATAAGTTGGCAATTATCGGGGACATTTTCACCCATAGACTTTCTCCGGATTGTCAAGTCTGTTTTATGATAAGGGCTTTTATGATAAGTTTTATGATATAATAGTAAAGTCTTGGCTTAAGCATGGCCATAGCCTACTATGATATATAACGACCCGCGCATTTCGCCGAAAAAGTGAAGTCGGATCCAACTTCAAACCCTGAACCAAAACTTCACAACGTGCCCTTTGTTTACATTTATACCCTGCCCAGATAGAAGCTTGTTTCTCACCGTCGAGGTTTCAGAATCATTGATCGTATTTTCATGTAATAAATTAAATATTTATATTCTTCAGTTTCCTTTGATTTAAAAGGCTATTTTACACAAATTGTAGCATTTTAGTGTTACACATACTTTTAAGATTAGCTAAATTATTTATTGTTTACCTTGATCGTTTGGTCCATTCATGAAAAATGCCGGTTCTGTTATTCTTTTTTGAATGTCCCGTATTTATATAAAAATAGCTTGGTTTCATATACACGTTTTAAAATTAAAATTTGATTTTTATCAAACTACAGTTCTCATAACTGACTCGAAGCAGCTATTTTTGATTAATTTACTGTTACCGGTAAAATATTTGTTTTTAATATCGCCCGAACCAAGAAGAAGAAAAAAAAAGCCGATCTTCCTTAAACATTAAATATTCTTATTTTTAATCAGAGAAAGAAATGGTGATCACGGATTTAAATATCGTTGCAATATTCTATGTTATCCAAGCAATTTTGATTAAATCATGTAAGGGTATTTGTTACTTAATAAATTACATTTATTAATTAGGTACATATGTCATATTGGCCCCATATTGGCGCGATTTTTTTCGGTGCCAATTTGGCGAAAACATCAACAGGATAAACAACATAATCCGGGTTACCACATCAAGCAAAATAACGACACTTTGGCGCAAGTTAAGTACCTGTTGCCTATATGATATTGGCGACAGAAAAAAATCGCGCCAATATGTTGCGAATATGACATCTGTACCATTAATTATTACAAGGAATTTTATGAGTATTTTAATATATTAAAAAAAAAATCCATCAGTTTTATTGTTTCAGCAGTAAAAATAGTAAATAAGTGGTACTTAGTTATACCGTCGACCAAAAATCTATCGCCAAACTATAAGATTAAATGCCAATAATGCTTGATCGTAACTGTCACATTCACTTGACTGTAAGCAAGTTACACGTGTTTATGTCATCAAGTGATTTTTATTTCGATGTTTTATTTGTATATTTATTAATGTTATACTAATTTATTTGTTCTTTCGTTATTTAAAATAAAAATTATGTAAATTTGTATACTTTGGCGAGTGTTTTGGCGATTTATATAATTTGGCGAAATTGGTCGACGGGATAACTAAGTGGTACCAAATAAATTTGTGACATTGTATTTTTAGACTAAGCATGTGTTTTTTTTATTTATATATTTTTATGTGTGTTGGTTTAACAGTTTTAAAGAGAACCACATTGTATTAGTCACTTAAATAAATAGAACTTTACATTTACATTGATATGGACAGTTTATAATAACCCTTAACAGCTGTATTCGAATTAGCTGTCATTTCTAAGCTTGATTGGAATGTCAGCAGAACTGTAAACGTAACCATGGCAACATGGCATAATTTTGGTGTTTGTTTACATATCTACCCTTCCCAGGTTGTTTCAGTTACGGCCAGAGTCAAATTTCAATTTTGGGCAGGGTATCAGAGTCCTCTGGCGAGCGACTTCATACATTAAACGCAAATCAGTCTGCCTGTAGTAGTATCTAAGTATGCCTTGAGCATGGCCTTTCTTCGTTAATATTAAAAAAACTGTCGGATACAAAAATATGGAAATCGGTGGTATTATAAAGAAATATTTGATAAACACGCTGATGTAGACAGTTTTCAAATCGAAGAATTACTTTCAGAGATATTTAATGCTAAAGATGGACAAAATCGTTCCATTAAAAAAGTTTTATTGGAGCAAACACTATACATGAGAATTTAATCATTTTTAGATCATTTTATAGGTTACCGGGTTTATAGGTTGTTCCCGGTGTGCAGATTGCATTTTTTTTTTTTAATTTGACTATTTTCTGAGGTTTTATTTCTATTTTAAATTCAAATTTTCAGTATTTCGAGAGATATTTTTTACAAATTAAAAAATGTTATTAATTTAAACTGTTGCTAACTTTTTAAACAGCGTAAACAATGTTTACTTCAAATTAAAAATTTATTTACACGGGACTATTGTAAACAGAAAAATTTTTTTTAATTAGAATTAAATGATTACATGTTAAAAGCAGGAAAATTGCGTCATAAGAACCATATTTACACTGGAATTTTAAAAGAGAAACAAAATGTTAAAATAAAAAAATCATTACTATGCGTTAAAACCTGTAAATGGAGGAAATTACGTCATATTTTAAATGGCCAAAAAATATGGCAAAACAATTTAAATTAAAAAATATATTTGCGCGAGATATTTTGAGATAATCTTTTCAACTATTAATTTGAATTCGAAGACATAGCAAATAATATTTCCTTCTAACAACAAAAGTATTTTCACGTGAATATTAATAAGAGAAATAAAACTTTGGTTTAAATTACGTCAGATTTAAAACGATACATTTAAAATGAATTATTTAAAAGAACTATCTTATAGCGCTGTTAAAAAATATCGGGAGACAATGACGCTGTTTACTTAATTAACTTTACATTAGCTTATTTTCGAATGTTTAAGTATTTTTTTAATTAAATACGAAAACAGCCATTGTATCTTTTAACAGCAGCAGATATGGTCTAAAAATCCTCAATCCAAGAAATACGAATGGTAACCCGTTTACAGAGAGATCGCTACTGTTTTTTTTTTTTTATTATTCAATATTTTTAAAGCCGATCAAATTAGCGTGCTTTTTGGATTTTGGTGTCCCTGAACGGGGGTTGGCGAGCGTAGCTCGTAGGGGGCAGAGCCCCATAGTCCATTAAAAAAAAAAAAAAAAAAAAAAAAAAAAAAAAAAAAAAAAACAATCTTGACTGATATCGCGGTTTAAATTTTATCAAAAAAGACATCATTTCATCTAATCATTGTAGATTTAATTTCTATTAATGAAAAAATTAAGTTTTCGTTTAAGAGTGATGTTTTGTTTAGAGTGGAAACCTTCTTGATCTAATACTTGAAATAAAGTTTATAATTACGCGTAAAGTGAAGGTTTTTGTTTTAAGCAAATAAAATTTCAGTACCTGTGACCTCATTTGGATGCATTTATTGTATTTTTCCCCGTATTGTGAGAAATCGTATAATTCTGTTACGCGTGCCAAACAAAACATGTATTTTAAATTTAAAAGCTAAAAAAATTATCACAATGTGTCAAAAAACATCCATTTTCTGAATTTAAATTTTGCGAGTTCCAAAATTAAAACAAAAAATGTGAGTTTTTTTCATAAACTTTAATTTAAGGCTGTTCATAAAGTTAAGGCTGTTCTCAAATCCAAAATAGGAACTTTTTGATATATTTTTTAATTCATTTTTGTTCGGAAACGCATGAAATTGGCTGGAGTTCTTATTTAAGAACTATGTAATCGAAAGATAGTTTCTACTTTCTTTGGTAAAAGTATAAGATCTTTCAGTTGGCGTTTTGAACTGATTTTCAGACGCAACACCGCGATAAAGGAGAAAAGCCGGTCGTTACGTGACCACAATTGCTCATAACTCAATAAGTAAGTTATTTATAAAAAAAAAAAAAAAAAAAAAAAAAAAAAAAAAAAAAAAAAATGGAAAACTCCTTTCAAATCCAAATCGCTTTCCATGCCTTCAAATTTTAAGCCTTTACGTTTAATGAGCCAGAAAATGCGTCAGAAAGTTCCGCGTTGTTGAGCAGGAAACAGAAGAACCACTTTATTCATAATTGCTGGTTAGTATTTTATAATCGAGTTGCATGCGAGATATTCGCTGAAATATTATGTCATTCTATATTGTTTTAAACAAAAGTGTATGCCATAATAGGTGTGAGGCATACTGAATAAAATACGAAGACGCCAACTAGCGCAAAGCCCCGAATACTGAAGACTAACACGTCAGTACTTAAAGAGATAAAAATAGTTCTACATTTTTTTTTCAGGAAATAAGACTAATCTCTCATAATTGGGTTCACATGATTATATAACTTTCCCCTATAATTCTATGACTAAGCAACAGAAAAAAATATGTTACGCACTAAATCCTCCCTGAAAAACTAATACTGCAAGTTGCGTGGAAATCAATTCTGAAGAATTCAAGTTATATGCACCCGGAGCAAAATTCCCATTTACTTTTAATATACTTATTAAATTATTTTTTGTAGTTTGATTTGATATCTGTTAAATTTGTGTTTTATTTTATTTTATTTTTGGCTTTTTAATTTCGTTTGACAATTTAGTTAATGAATATTTAACAAAAAGAACCAAATTCTGAAATATTTACAATGATTTTGAACAATTGAGTTAATATTTTGTAATTGGGTTGCAAGCATATTTAAAAATATATGCATGCTTGAAAATTATTGTAACCCTACACTACACGACGTGCCACATCTGGCACATACCTAAAAACACTGTAATTCTTATTATGTGCCATAAATTTGGCCTATATAACTTCCATCCCCGATTAAGAACAGTCCATTGAATGCAATAACACTTATTTTGTCCAATACAGATAGCTGCATTTGACAAAAAATTAGAACGCAAAAAAAAAAAAAAAAAAAAAAAAAAAAAAAAAAATTGACCAAGCTATTAATGTAAATTTTATTTTAATTAATTTTAGTGAATACTTAAAAAATATTAATGTAAAAAAAAGTTGTAGGGTGTTAAGCAGATAAAAATAATTAATTTAAGCTCATTTAGTTGTAAAATTTAGCAATATAATATTTTAAAATCCTAATTGCATACAGAGGGTACACCCCATAATATATGAAATTTTAGCTGAAAATTTGAAATTTATTTATTTATTTATTTATTTATTTTTACTATTTTGCCCATTATTAG
Organism: Maratus speciosus; assembly: GCA_963932465.1. NCBI lineage: Eukaryota > Metazoa > Arthropoda > Arachnida > Araneae > Salticidae > Maratus > Maratus speciosus. The sequence goes on from OZ010800.1 coordinate 187,959,031, forward strand.
ACCGATACATAGATTTTAAATATTTTTTTTCACAAAAATAGAAAAAAATCGTGCGTTGAAGGGTTAAAATCCCCCAAAAATCTGTATATTGAGATAAACATTACAAACAAATATTACTGAAATTACTTTTGTTTTCTGTAAGACGTTGGAACAATCGAGTGTGCGATGTTTAGAGATTAAATTGCAGTAAATGGGAAATGTATTGTTGAGTTTGGTTGTTGCCACCGAAAATATGACACCAGCGTTACCCATAGCCATGTCTTTTCTTTATACTATTGTATTAAGAGAAAACGGGTTCATCTTTCGTAATCTGGTTGCAGCACCTTTAAAAATATCCATGCTTTAAAATTACTTTATAATTCATTCAAATCAGAAAACTGAGATACAATTTTCAAACAAATTTCATTTTAAAGAACTTTTTTTCTATTCGACATTGTGAAAAATGAAATTGTGTGGTGTTTAGAAGTTGGAAAAATTGCAGTAAAGCAGAATTTATGGGGAACAATTTATGGGCATTGACATTGTCTTTTTACTCTATCATATAGATATATACCATACAAATGAAAATTTCACTAAATGCTGCGCGATTTGGTGATTTTTTTTTTTTTTTTTCGTATTGTCAGAAAAAATCACACATTTTTCTCTTACATCCGCCAACGAAAACGCGCATTCTTTTATTAAAACTCAGGGATTTTACTATGGTTGCGAGACAATAACGTCATGTTTTCTGATTGTCTTTTTAACGATTTGTGGATGGGAATGAGCAAATTTCAGGTATTGTAATTGCCATATTATTTCGTTTTCATTTATTTTACCTGGAAATCTCGTTATAATTGACACGGGCGAAGCTTTGTAGCTCTGTAAGTTCTATATATTTACCAATGTTTACTTTATTAACAGTCACTGCAATTTACCATACTTTTCCATTGCCATATGTTTGAAAACCTGTGTTTATTCATTGCTTACTTTGCAATATATTTTTTGTCTTTATCAGACCATTTTTCTGTTTTTCTTTACTTTTCAAAAACTTTACTATCATGTTTTCCATCCTTTATGCGTCTCGTATACAAAATCGATGATACATGAAACATTGTAGCAAAAGGGTAAAAATTGTTTCAATTTTAAAATAACAGTTATGCAATAACTATGACGAAAAAGAAATGACGTTTCGATTTATATATATATTCCACGTATATAAACTGAATAAAACGAAACGTACATTTATTTTTTCATAAAAGCAGATTATTCATTTTTATAGTTATATCAGTCGGAACTTTGCTTGCTTATCGTAGCAGGATACATAATATGTCAAATATGATAAGAAATATAAATGAATTCCTTCTTTGGGAATTACTATTTTATTGCGAAAAAAGGTAATTGAAATTACAGCCATTAAAAAGATAAGGATTTTTCTTTTTTGTATTATCGGAAAATCTTTATTCGTAAATAAATTTTTTAACCCTTAAATGCATGATTTTTTATTTTGTTTCGAAAAAAATTATATATAATTCTCAGAAAGATATATTACAAAGGAAAAGTAATAAATACATACATATGTTTTTCAAGATACCAGAGATGTATTTTTCGAATAATACGCCAACCTTCCCTTATGTTGCATATCTGCAATACAAGCAATTAAGAGGAGGGACTAGCCCCAATTTCTCCTCTTAATACCTAAGAAATATACCCCCAAATGTTATCAAGGAAATGCCTTATCAGAATGAACTTAGAAAAAAACGTTTTAAGCAAATCGGATGTTTCTATCATCCGATGTTTTGATCATGTTTCTATCAAGAGCTATCGCTTTGCGTACATATATACATAGTACATGCGTACAGTCGAGGAAAAAAAAAAGTAAACACCCCCTACTAACTTCTCAACAATTTATCGCAGAAAAAAGTTATTGGTACCGAACAATTGGAAATAAAGTCTACTTTTAAATAATGTATATAAAATTTCCTTAGGGGGCCATCTACATATTAAAACGAAACATAACTTTGTTGTTATCAATAGCAGTACATAATTCTGGCATCATAAATAAACTTTACACCCTTCAATTAGCCTAAAAACAATTTTTTATGCAATTCGTACCATAAGTTTCCGAGAAATTAATTATTTTAAAACGATCGTATTTTAAGGGCTGTATCCAAATTGAAGTTCTGTACTCGATTGTGAACCGAAAGAGCCTCCTTCTTGATCAAGCCACCTTAAGCGCCACTCAAGGAGTCAATGAAGCCTGTTAGATTACAGAACAGCAGAATAAATTTCAAAAATCTACTCACTTAAATTATAGACGGCCCTTAAACCATCGTATTGCCGTTTTTAAGCATAATTCGAAAACTACTTGCAAGAAAAATGTGAAATTTTGGATTTCCATAAAACAGGACTTAATAAATCTAAATCCATCAAAAAAAAAAAAAAAAAATGTAGGTTGCAATTCATAATTTTTTCGAATATTAATTTCATAGTTCATAATTCATATCATAAAATTATAAAAATTGCAAATTCAACGTATTTATGTTTGGGTATATTAGTATTATTGCTACAAGAAAAATGAACACATTAGGAGCATAATTTCAGGAGATATAAATAAAAATATGAAAATGTAATTTAACATTAGAAGCACTAAATTTTGAATGTTAATAATTGAAAAACTTATCATTCATATGATTTGAAATTGGGAGTCTGGACATAGTTTGAACCAAAGATTTAAAATATCTCGTTAAAATTGGGTTTTGCTATTGAAAAAAAAAGAAGTTTGGAACCGTTTTAATATGTAGATGGCCCCCTAAAAAATTTATATACATTATTTAAAAGTAGACTTTATTTCCAATCGTTGGTACCAGTAACTTTCTTCTGCGATAATTTGTTGAGGAGTTAGTAGGGGGTGTTTACTTTTTTTTTCCACGACTGTACATACATGCAGAACCGGCGATTGCATTAGCTCTCAGGCTTTGATAGTCTGTGAGCTAAAATCTACTCACATAACTAAAGTATTGCAAATTAGTAAATATATTGAAAGTATCTAATTACTTTCTTTAATATTTCTTTTATTTTGTAAAACTTAACCCTTAAATGCATGAATTATTCTTTTAGAATTGTGTTTTCTATTCTTTCATTAAAAATTAGACACCAAAAATATGAAGATTTTTAACTTTATTTAGTAGCATATTTTTGTAGTATTTAAAGGGTTAATATTTCTATAAAAATATACTGGTTGCTAAGAGTTAAATAAAATGTCATGCAAATATGCATCACTATGCATTTAAGAGTAAAGCACGACTGCTATTTTTTTTTTAATATTCGATTTTCCGAAAAAGGTATACACTAAAGGGGGTGGTTTTCTATGACATTTAAAACTAACCGAACAAACTACACTAAACAATACAGTAACTTACAAACCGCAATAAAAACGCTTGTTTTTACCCAAATAGGTCAAAAAAGGTTCAATGTAAGTAATAATTAAAATAATATTTTAAAGTGGTTTTTTTCAAAAGGTTTAAAACTTATTTATTAACATTGACATCAGGATTTCCCTTAAACTACTTAATGCATTAAATGCAACCACTGCAGATTCACAGGTTATTTAATTTAAGAACACAAGCATTCACAAGCCCGATTTTCTACTGAGACACATAATATATTATATAAGGTCCTACTCCGCTATATTTAGTTTTTCTGAAGAAGTTATGAATTTTGTTTTTCCTAAATGGGCCAATTTCACTTCTGTTCACCACAGATACAAAATGTATGATAATTTCATACTATGTATTTTAAACAATAGTACATTTTGGTAGAAAATCCGTGCAAATGGGAAGATATAATTATTAAAATACCTGCAAATGAAATCATTATTTACACTTGTTATTTTATTCAGAAAAAGTACATGGTTATTAATAAAAAAAAGCAAATATTCTTAAATTAACATGAATAAAGTTGAAAAGTTCGCATAATTCAATGGTCGTGATGTTTATTAAGGTTCCGTACTTAAAAAGGGAAAATGGTACCATTATAAGATCACTCCTGTGTCTGCCCGTATGTCACAGCCACTAAACTAAGGAACGTGGAAAGTTCAAATTGACTGAAGGAACAAATGCTACAGATTATATTTTTAGATTATTAACATTTTCACAAATATATTTAGGAGAAATGTAGAGGTCCTATTTAAATTACTTGAAAACAAAACCTTTTCTTTGTATGTCGCGCGGGGTATCGTATGAAAGCATTCGTAGGGCCTAACTCAGAAGCACGTTTCTTTTAATTTTAGGTTACTAGGGGGCTCTCCCCCCTACGAGCTACGCTCGCCAACCCCCGTTCAGACACCGCAGACTCTAACAGCATGATAATTTGATCGGCTTTTAAAAGATTTCGGAAGATTGAATTATAATTTGAATCTGAGAATTATAATCTGACGTAATTTTCACCAAACATTTCTTTTTCTTTTTAATATTCACGTAAAAATACTTTTGTTAGAAATGAAATACTATGATCACCTTAAAATATCAAATAAATGTCTCGAGCAATTTTTAAATTTAAACTGTTTTGCACTATTATTTTTTGTTCATTTTATACAGGGTGTCCGGTCTCAACGGTGTCCAATGTCTAATTCCTAAACCGTTAGTGCTAGACATATAGTTTCAATTACAAAAATGTTTTAAATCAGGTAAATAAATATTTTAAAAGCGATTTGGGTCAATAAAAACATTTCTTAAAAAATTACGAAATTTAAATTTTTATACGGTCCCCCGGTCCTATGAGTTATATTTAGTGAAATTTTCCTTTTACTCTGACAAGTAATACAAAAAAAGTCCCGTTATTCTACGATTAAAATTGACCGAGTAATAGCTGTTTAAAGTTGGAGCATATTTTTTGCTGCACTTTGGGGGTCATTCACAAATTTAGTCGAAATATAATTTCGTCAGATATAAAAAATGTTTGGGAGTAAAATTAACATTGCAATATAAATTTGAAATCGTTAATCATTTTGGCATATTAATGAGAAATATAGAATTTGTAATAAACATTTCAGAAGAAAGAAAAAACAGAATTTTTGTTAAATAAAATGACTATAAATTAACAGTCTCAATTCTTTACAAAATGATACGTATTTTAAAATATTATTAGATTGCATAATATATATTCTGTATATATTCTGTACCACTGAATCCGAAATTGACCTTCATTTTTAACTATCATATCAGGATTTTTCGCAAACTGCAAATTTCATAGTTAAGAAGTTCAATGTTAAAATTGAATTTCCTCCCCCATCTCACCGGACCACTCAGCAGTTTAGCTGTAAGAATCACAGGATAAGCAAAAATATCGAATAAAATTTTTAATAAAAAAAATGTTTTACATATATTTTATAGTATGAGGGTTTTGCTTACACATTTGCGATTTGCAAAAAAATTCTAACGTAATGGTTAAAAATGAAGGTCATTTTCAGATTCACTGCTAAAAAGTGCGTAAAAATCAATTATCAAAATTTAAAAAACACAACCATCTCCTCTACTTTATAGTATTCGATTTTTGTTATTCTTTAAATTTGAAAATTTATGATATGCGAAATATCCTGACATAATGGTTAAAAATTAAGGTAATTTTCGGATTCAGTGCTAAAAAATACTTAAAAGTTAAAAAACCCAACAATCGCAGTCTTGTATTATCTAAAACTTTTTCTTAAACTCCTTGGCTGAAATCTATCCGAAATTTTTTGTGTTATACTGTAAAATAAGTATAAATGGTAACCACCGAAAATCTTAATAATATTAGATTGTTATCGGATTTGCGCCAGTATGTAAAATGCAATCTCGATCGGATATATAAAAGTGGGTTAAAGTTCGAGTACAAATTTTGAACTGGAAAAACATACATACGATTGTTGAAGTAACATAAAAACTTATATAAAAAAAAAAAAACATAATTTTTGTTAAAAGAAATCATAAGAGAAACAGTCTCAAATCCTGACAAAATAAAACATATGTTATTTTAGCCAATGTGAGACTTAATCATAATATTTGTAGGATTTTTTTTCAAAGCGCAGATACACATGAAGTAAGATCTTCGAATACTTTAAACACTTGGTATATGATCCCTCAAAGCCAAGCCAAACGTATTTGTTTTCAGAGTAGAAAAGTGGTATAAGTCATGCATTTTTAAAGTTTCATAACTCGCTCAATTTTAGCGTTATATGAATGGGACTTTTTTGTCTTACTTGTCAGTGTAATAGGAAAAAATTACTAAATATAACTTATAGGACCGGGGGACCGTATAAAAATTTAAATTTCGTAATTTTTTAAGAAATATTTTTATTGACACAAATCGCTTTTAAAATGTTTCTTTACCTGATTTTAAACATTTTTGTAATTGGAACTATATGTCTATGACTAACGATTTACGAATTAGCCATTGGACACCATTGAGACCGGACACTCTGTATAATAAGCATAATATGAAGTAAATGTGACGTAAACTCTCCTATTTAAGACTTCTAACGCATGTTTATGAATTTCTTATTTTACAATATTCTGTCTCTTTTAAAATTCACGTGTAATTATAGTTTTTATGACGTAATTTTCAATGAGTTCCTGCTTTTTATATTTTCTGTTTATAATAGTCACGTGTAGAATAAATTTTTAATTTGAAGTAAACATTGTTTGCGCTGTTTATGCAACTGGCAACAGTTTAAATTAATAACATTTTCTAAAATTTGTAAAAAATATTTCTCGAAATGCTAAAAATTTGAATTTAAAATTGAAGTAAAAGCTCAAAAAATGAGTCAAATAAGAAAAGTAAATACAATCTGCACACCGGGAACTTATAACGTATAAAATGATCTAAAAATGATTAAATTCTCATGTATAGATTTTGCTCCAATAAAACTTTTTTAATGGAACGATTTTGTCCAACTTTAGCATTAAATATCGCTTAAAATAATTCTTCGATTTGAAAACTGTCTGCTTCAGCGTGTTTATCTAACATTTCTCTATAATACCACCGATTTTCATATTTTTGTATGCAACAGTTTTTTTAATATTAACGATGAAAGGCCATGCTTAAGCATTCAAATTGGATGTGGATCTACCCGGAATATCTACGCAGATTATCATTGGTCCATTTCAAAATCAAAACTTTTTTTTATATATAGAAGGATTATAATTTCCAACTCAAAAATACGTTTCTTTTAATTTTAGGTATTCTAATTTCAGAGATAACGTTCAAAATGTAATGCAAAAATATGTCTCCCACCCCAACCATTTCTTAATCTAGTGAAACCAAAATTCTCAAAAAAAATACGGATATTAGAAGTTAATTTGAACCTTGCAGAAAAACTATTGCGGTTACCCCAGGTAGCATAGCTTTTAAGAAAATCGCACTTTTTCGTGGAAAAAAAAAAAAAAAAACAAAAAAAAAAAAAAAAAAAAAAAAACATCGATTTGGTAGAATTAGCAGAAGAGTTGAAGAGCGTTAGACGTATCTATCATTGCAGAGATATAAAAGGATTGTTATTAATGATTTTCGAAAGAAATTGTCCGTAACTATCCTATATACAGGGTGGCCAGCAAATAAGACACTGATTTCAAAATTAAATATCTCTAAAACTAAGATCAATAGAATTATTCGGTAAACGGTTTGTTTATTAGCTAAGCTGTAAAAATGTTATACATAAGTTTCAAAATTTAGTTGCAAAAACCGTTAACAGATGGCGCAGTAATCGCAATGCATATAATATGTGCTTTGAAGTCCAGAGCTTTAGTGTCTCATTCCTAGATGGTCCCTGTGGAAGAACGATAATTGGAAAATTAAGATCTTTTCATAAAGCCATAGCTCATCAGTGAATGTTTCGTTGTTTGAATTGCAATTGAATTGTTGCATTTTCATCATGCTTCAAAAAGTTCAGGATGCGGCTGAGTTCTACTAAACAGCACTATTGTGCAGTTTGATAATTCTCCTTTTTTTTACCAATCATATGTAGCATAGGGTAAATGCTATACTCGCTTTGAAAATCGAAATTTGTTTGACGTATTTAGACGTTTCAGACACTGGAGATTTCGGAAAACTTATTTAACAAAATTTGTCATCCGTGTGTGTGTATGTGTGTGTCTGTGCGTCTGTAATCGCTCTATCTCTCGAACAAATTGAGATAGAGAATTGAAATTTAGTATGTACTTAGTATGTAATAACGGAAAAAAGCGTATTGAACATATGTAACCTCATTTATACGAAACTATTTTTTTCGGACTCTCCAAATATTTGTTCCGATAAAAGATACACATAATTTTTCGAAATTATTTATTTTAAGGAGTAGGTATATAAAGCCATAAAAAAAACATAAATTTTGCATACAAAATGAAGTCGATCGGGTAAATAATTGCCGAGATATTTGTAATCATATTTTTTTACTGTCTTTGATTTTTCATGACCCTGTATTTCATTCAAATTTCAATTAAAAGATATATTTTAAATGGAAATGAGATGTTTACTCCGACGCAGTAAACATTTAGTAAATATGATTATCGTTTTTGGAATTATAAGGATGTTTCTTTTACGCAATTCGGTACTACTTGATTACCCGTAGACACTTAAACTATCAATAATCTATAAAATTAAATGCCAATTATGGCTTATAGTAAATGTCACATTCACTTGACATTAAGCAAGTTACACGTGTTTGTTGCGACATTAGTGACTTTTAATTTGACGTTTTACTTATATTTTTATTAATCTTTTACTATTTTTTTCTTTCGTTTTTTAAAATAAAGATTATGTCAATTTGTATATTTTGGCGAGCAATTTGGCGATTTAAATAATTTGTCGAAATGCTCGACGGGATAATCAAGTAGTAGCCGCAGTTCAGTAATAGAGCATTACTATATATTAAAAATATTTAAGTAAACTTAAAAATTGTATTTTGGAATTGCAATGCACTTTATAAATAGCTTACACATGTTTTATTTTCATATTTTATATTATGAATATGCAGGATGGGTAAGTATTACGTTGGACCCCAGCGACCAATTTATAGCAACGATTTTGCTTGTGAAAAGGGGTGACTTGCAATTATATTACTTCTGAAAAGTTTTTAAAAACATTACTGATATGGATGACTAACAGCTTGTTTAACCATGCAAAATAGTTTATTATTTTTTTAATAAAAAATATATAATACTTTTCAGAATATGCTAGTGTTCTCGCTATATAATAGAAAAGCCCAATAAAGGAATACATTCCTGTAAATACTATAGTTTTAATGTTATTGTTTAAATTTCTTTCGTATGATTTTTTAACTTATATTATATATTTTATAAATGAGGTTGCTTTTAAATTTTAAAATTGAATATTTTCATCATAAGAAATTAATTAAAAAAAATATGCATGATTTAAAAAGAAATTTCTTCGACAGGCAAAAATTTATATAATAAAATTCTGATAACATTAGAAGATTTGTATTTAAACCAACTTATCAAATAAGAATTATTTGAAAAAAAAATTAAATAAAATGTGTCTAAAACTTTTGTCTGATTTTGTTTTTAAAACCCCATTTACTTTATCTTATCCATAGTTATATTTTATTTCAAAAAAGTGTTTTATTAATTATTAATCAATTTAAAGGAAGAGGTGACTACACTGAAAATTTTCTTTTTATCATGTGTAAATATTTAATATATATATATATATATATATATATATTTAAGAGATGCTACTATAATGATGCAAAATGCTATTATGTTTATGATTTAAATGTACATTTTTGAGTAAATTTAAATGAAAAATCAAATGAAAGATCAGTTTTTGCGAATTATCTAATTTTTCTAAAATTATCTAATATCTGAAGAAACGTAACGTAATAAAATGTATAAAAATGTATGTATAAAATAATATATGTAATAAAATAATAATGTAATGAAGAAAATAATATATATAATAATAGTAGTACTTAAATGTATAAGTAAAAGATGTACATTTTAGTTGTAAAATATTAATTTATAATTAAAAATTCGATATAAAATATCTCTTACAAAATTAGATTTTGGTGTAGTGAAAATTAGTATAATGTATTCCTGAAGGTTTCGTAAAAGGTATATTTTCGAACATTAGATTGGAAATAATTCCTTTGATACTAAACCCCAAAGTCTCGAATATTTGGCTTTACTTCTTAAATAAAATCTGTGTTAAGTTTCTTCGATTGTTTTCCTCGAGCGAGATGTTATATCTAACTATTCTTTAAAATATATAAACAGCATATAATTCCATAAAATAAAATTTCCTTTTATAGTTTTAGATTATTTTGACGTTGTTTCTAACAATGATCCTGTTTATGCCAATGTGATAGGGTAACTCCGGGAGAGTTGTCGCATCCGGGATAGATGCCGCACCACTTGTATTACTTGTAATTATCGATAGATTGTCGCCAAATGCGCAGTATAGGTGCGCAATGAGATTATTTTAACAAGTCTATAGCGTGAATTCCATTTAGATGTTTACTTGTAGAAGTACGTTCCTTATTTTGACGTAAGAGATGATTTCACTGTCCAAACTGTTAAATACGTTATGCTTAAATACTTTTCATAGACTAATTATTAAATGCACGCATGATTTCGAAGACAAAACTAAGTGTAGCATTTGTATAGAGTACTGTGTGTATGGTTACGCCATTCCCCTTAGCGATGGCAGATAACTGTGATGGCCGACATCTGCACCATGCAAAATGGGATACATGCCGCATTGCAATTCCGGTATACATGCCGCAGTTTCTTTTGTACGGGATGATTAAGTGTTATTAACTTTTCCTTTTCTTTTTGACAAGACTAACCATGTTAGGAATGTTATCAAGTTTACTAAAACAAAAGGAGAAAAAGGGAAAAAATAAAAATTAAGAAGGCAAGTACGATGCAAGTCAAGATGATAATAATGAAAAAATGGATTACTCGTAACGCATACGTTCTTTGCAAGGAATGTTTAAAAACTACTCCGAAAAAGAGGAAGTGTAATTGGCTTCGTGTTGGTTTTAGGGGCACACAGAATTAGCAGAATAGCTCGACATAAACATTTATTAACACTAACACGAAGACAAAAATATATACATAGCTTAAATGCGATTAAGCACTGACATGTTTTTAACAGAACTGAATAACCTCGCTCGCAGAGCGGATTTTGAGAAACGTCACTGTACGCGCATGAGCTGAAAGAGAAGGGTAAGATAAATGGACGTTGTATTCCAACAATTCCCCCTTTACAACGTGCATTTTCTTAACAAAACAATATTCTCCTATTAAGCGAATTACAGAGAAATAATATTAATATAAAAATTACAAATACAAATTATATACTTATATAAAAAAGGATACAGAATAATGATGAAAAAATTTTAAACATTTTGTCCTATCATTTCATAACATTTTTTATGTTTATAAGCGTTTAAAGCTTTGGTTAAAATGTCTGCAGGCATATTTTCTGTCTCTAGGTATTTTACCTCTATTTCGCCATTATCGTAAATTTCGCGCACAAAATGATGTCGAATGTCGATGTGTATCGTGCGCGAATGGTAAACCGGATTTCGTACTAATTTTTGAGCAGACTCGTTATCACAAAATATTATAGTAGGCGCAGTCACTGTTTCAGGAGAAAGTTCACTTAAAATCCGTCTGAGATGCAAAATCTCTTTGGCGGCTTCTGACAATGCCATGTACTCCGCCTCTGTTGTGGATAATGCGACAGTTCGTTGTTTTCTCGATTCCCACGATATGGCTCCACTGGCGTATTTAAAAATGTAGCCAGTGTACGATTTTCTGTAATTCACATCCGACGCCCAATCGGCATCGACAAATGCAATCAAAGATTCAGAATCACGCTTAAAGATCAGTCCTTGATCTTGGGTTCCTTTTAGGTATCGCAAAATTCTTTTTGCAGCTATCCAATGAGGTTTACCGTATTGTTGTTAAATTGACTTAGGAAATTCACAGCGTGAGTTATATCAGGTCTAGTAGCGACTGATAAATACATAAGGGATCCTATTAATTGACGGTAGGGAATATTATTAATTTCAGATTTTTCTTCTTCAGTTTTGGGACACATATCTTTAGTAAGCTTCACGTTATTATCAAAAGGTGTAGATATTGGTTTGGATTCTTGCATATTAAATTTGCTCAGAATATCTTCAATGTATTTCTTTTGTGTAATTTTAATATTGTCCCCGTTTTGCATAAATTCTATGCCCAAACAATAGTGTAATAGACCTAAATCTTTCATTTTAAATGATTTTGCTAATTCATATCGAATATATTGATAATCTTCTTTACATTTAGTAAGAATTATGAGATCATCAACATAAACAATGATGATAGCTTCAATGGGAGATTTAGAAAAATACACACATTTATCAGCATTAAGTGATTTAAACTTCATTTGTTTCAATTTTTCATCTAATTTTTTGAACCATTGGCGACCCAATTGTTTTAATCCATAAAGGGATTTTTTTAATAAACAAACTTTGTCAGCATTAGATTCATTTTTAAAACCTTCAGGTAATTTCATGTACATTTCTTCAGTTAAATCACCATTTACATAAGCCATAATAAAATCTAATTGATATGCAGTGAACCCATTTTGGATGCCATATGCGATCGCAGTTCTTATTGAACTTAATCTAGCTACAGGAGAAAAATTTTCGTCAAAATCGATACCAGGTTTTTGTGTACAGCCTTTTGCCACCAATCTCGCTTTAAATTTCTCGATTGACCCATCTGGCTTATATTTTGTTTTTAAAACCCACTTAGATCCTATAATTTTCTTATGTTTTGGCCTTTCTACTATTTGCCATGCATTTTCTTGCATTAATGAATTAAATTCTAAATTTATCGCATTTATCCATTCGTTTTTAAATGGACTATTCAGAGCTTCAGATAATCCAGTACAAGAGTCAAAAGAATTATTTACTGCAATTTGAGATTTTGCTACTTTCGGAATAATAATTGTTTGATATTCCTTTCGAGGTCTCCCCTTTCTACCTTTTTTTATTTTCCTCGGCCTGCCGCGCGTTCTGAAAGAAGAGGGGTCGGAAATTTCATCAGATTTCGAATCAATTTCTGTTTCACTGTCGCCACTAGAACTGTCTGGCTCCTTTTTCATGACTGGAAATATTTCTGATTGTTGCGTAATTGTGTTTGTGCTCGTATTTTCATTATTTTGAGAGAAAGGGAAAATTAATTTTATTTCGGTGTTACAGGAGGGATCATTTTCAAATTCGTTAATAAATCGAACATCACGGCTTATAACAATTTTTCTAGATTTCTTGTTCCAATGCCTATATGCTTTTGATTCATTAGAATAACCTACAAAGATATGTTCTTCTGATCTAGGATCAAATTTTCCCTTATTTTGCCTTTTATTAAATACGAAACATTTTTGCCCAAATATTTTGAAATATGATAAAGTTGGCTTGATGCCAAAGAATACTTCATATGGAGTTTTATTTTCGCTTAAACGTCGTGTCAGGTAGCGATTGCGTATGTAAGCATCACAATTTATAGCTTCGGCCCAAAAAGATTGTGGAAGATTACTTTGTAATAGTAAACACCTTGCCATTTCAGTTAACGTTCTATTCGATCTCTCAGGGGTGCCATTCTGCTGAGGGGTTAAAGGGGAAGAAAATTCTCGTTTTATACCGCATTCTTCGATATATTTATCAAATTCTTCGCGGAAACATTCTAAGCCATTATCTGTACGAAGAAATTTTATTTTCTTTCCTAGTCGGTTTTCGACTGCTGCTTTGTATTTAAGAAATGCATTCTTAACCTCATCCTTGGTTTTAAGAAAACTAACTTCAATATAACGTGATTTATCATCAATAAAAGTAACAAAATATCGCGATCCTCCATGGGAAGGGACTCTCATGGGCCCACATAAATCTGAATGGATCCGAAACAATAAATCATTACTTTCAAAATTTGATTGTTTAGGAAAAGGGCGAACAGTTTGTTTACCTTGAATACAAACTTTACAATCTTTAAGAGACTCATCATCATTAAAATTTAAATTTTTAACCATATTATTAGATTTAAGTTTCTTTAAATCAGACTCATTTAAATGTCCTAACTTTAAATGCCATTTTACAAAATCACTTACCTGTGCTATTGTAGCTCTTTTGGTGATTGGATGTACATAATATAAATCACCTTGACGAACAGCTTGTATTAGTATAGAACGATTAGGCTCAATTATTTTAGCATATCGTTCTTTAAAAAGCACAGAACGATTATTAGCCGTTGCTTTTGATGCTAAAATCAAATTACATTTTAACTCAGGTACACACAGAACGTTCTTAAGTGTGAGATTAGTAGTCCCACTACCGTTAGGCACTGTAATAAGAACTGTTCCTATTCCTGTGATTTTTGCTGTTTTATCAACCGCAAGCTGTATTGTAGAATTATCACGAGGATGAAATACTGTAAATAAATTTTTATCTTTGCACATATGAGATGTACAACCGCTGTCTAAACACCATGCAGTAGATTGATGATATACGTCGTTGAATGCCATACTAACCGGTTCTTCATAACTAATCATTGAACCTTGATTTCCTTTATTTAAAGATGCAAGCTTTCTGTCAGCTATTTTCTTTCTACATTCGTTAGCTTTATGCCCGATTTTGGAAAAATAATTGCACTTGAAATTACGATAATTTCTTTCTGCAGGAAAATTTTTATTCGTATTAGTCTTCCATTTTTCATTTTTCTTCTGTTCTTGATTATTTCGCTTGTTTTCTATATAATAGGCATTTTGTTAATCATGAGTCGTTTTTCCTTTTCTAGCTTCCCATTCTTCTAGCATCTTAATTTTCAAAGAATCGGGCTTAGGAAATTCATCTCTCGATTCTATAGCGCATCTAAAATTTTCGCAATTCTCAGGAACACTGTAGAGTAGAAGAATTGATAACAAATCATCCGCAATTTCTATTTCCATTTCTTTTAATTTATCAACAATCTCAAAAAAAATATTTAATTGTTCAGACATCGTTTCACTGAAACTCATCTTTCGAAACAGAAGCTGTTTTAACAGCGTTGCTTTCTTTGCGGGGCCTCTTGATTCATAAACGTCTTTTAATTTATTCCATACAGAATTTGAAGTCAGACAATGCTTGATGTGGCACAATTCACTAGTATTTATGGCCAGAATTATATCAGCACGGGCTTTTTGATCAGCCTGGAGCCATTTCTTTTCATCAGCGCTACCTTCGGCCGGTTTCTCTTCTTTGCCGGTTACATAATCCCAATGGTCATTTTTTATTAATACTGCTTCAATTTGAAGTTTCCAGCTATCAAAGTTATCTTTGCCGAGCTTTTCAATAGTCGTAACATGAGACATGATTAAATAAAATATCTCGCAGCCACAAATCAAAACAGTTAATGACAGAACGTAGAAGCGTTCTTAGTTTCGGTTCAGGCTTAAGACTTTACGATTCAAAAGTTCGCATTAAAAAATATTTCTGCTATTTATAGCGCAGTGAGTAGCGTCTCTGGGCCCATAAACTTTGTTGGCTTTAGGGGCACACAGAGATAGCAGAATAGCTCGACATAAACATTTATTAACACTAACACGAAGACAAAAATATATACATAGCTTAAATGCGACTAAGCACTGACATGTTTTTAACAGAACTGAATAACCTCGCTCGCAGAGCGGATTTTGAGAAACGTCACTGTACGCGCATGCGCTGAAAGAAAAGGGTAAGATAAATGGACGTTGTATTCCAACACTTCGTTGCATCATGTTATGAAGGCTTTTTGCTAGTGAAAAGATGGCCGTTTGCGTTGACAAGAGATTTTAAACACCAGGTCCTATTAAAAAAAAAACTCCAATTCGAGTAAACGTAGAGTATGTTTATTTCCATGATGAAAGTCGAAGGGAGAGGTACAGGGGGAGAGCAATAAGGAGCCTCTTTTAAGACGTCATCACGAGGCTAGAGATAGAGCAGGAATCTCGAATATACAGTTACAACTTTCTTGCTTGGCGGACTACAATATGGCCAATCTAAAAGTATTTTTGCGCCATGCCCAGGTGCTAAGAGAAACATTGGCTGGTATGTTCGCCAAAAATGTACGGTAGGCTTCTGCCATATTAACTGTGTAGGGGGGGGGGGCAGATTGTGGGCTGCATACATTCCTGAGTCATGATAGACGGAGACTCATCTGTACATTGATACAGCTGCGGTTAAATGTAAAAAAATAAAAAGTGTTATCTGGAAAGGGCATAGTAACAGACCGAATTCGTTAGGCTAAAAAGCATGAGACTGTATTTTTCTAGACCAGATGTTAGATCAAAGATGAACCGCTTTACCACAAAAATGCAGAATTGCCATACATCTGAACAAAAGGGTGTGAAGCGAAGATAATTCTAATAAGTAGATTGCATGTAAAGTGATTTTAAATGATGAGTTATATTCATGCCCAAATAAGGAAATGACCTAAGTTAAAATGCTTTTGAAACTAACAGTCAGCCGTAACGAATTTTGTACAAGGTTAAAGCGTATGTGTGAAAGAATCAGAAAGTGAAAATGGAGAGTGATTCACTGATTTTATTTTATTAAAGAGATGAGTACTTAGAATAATTTAATTTAAATGTGAAGGGCTGTTAATACAATCGATTTAGTTTTTAAATGTTGAATTTAATTTAGTGGCTGCACTGTCTGACTATAGTGCACTAAAATAAATAAGTTATTAAACAGAATTTTAATTGAAACTGGTGGGGGGGGGGAATGGAATGTAAACATATATAACGAGATAATCGTTAGACATGTGTCAAATGTAGTCACATAAAGACTATACATTTTCTATACTTTTTGTGTAGATTGTAGACGGAAAATCAGGTCTATTAACAAATAAATTATGCAAACAAATTTTACTTTTACTCTCTAATACATTTATGTTACGTTGTTGCTGAAATAACAATTAAAATTTAATGTAAAAAAAAAAATAAGTCGATAATTTTAATAGTGAAAGTAGGCAAACAATTATTAATTTCAATCTACTAATACGTTTCATTGTACTCATTTAGTTACATTTTGTTATTACATCGTTAATTATAGTCCAGATATGAATATTTTTTTTTATATTTTTATTTATAATTTCATTCTGTTCTTATTACAAGCGTGGCATAACTCCCGCACAAGTGCGGCGTCTTAACCTGAATGTACGGGTGACGCGCCGCAGTGTAATGTTTTAGAAAAAAAAATGTTAAAAAATATTAATTATTTGTTTTGAATTTTTTTGTCGTAATACACGCGTTGTATATTTAACATTGAATATCACAGCATGATTTTTTTTTTCTGTCCAACATGGGACTTTATGCACAAATTCAAAAAAAAAAAATCTGCGGCATAAATCCCGGAATTACTCTATGCCAAGTTTTAACAAATTTTTTTCACACCAACTATTTAACAATTTCTACTACTGCTTTACTAAAAGCTACTAATATACTATTTTTACAAAGCTTAGTGCTATTTTTTAAATTTTAAATTTCTCAATGAAGAGATAAAAATTAAAACAAATGGAAAGTAAATTCCGTGGAATTATCAGAAAAAAACGGATAATTATTAAATAATTAAAATTACATAAATTAGATTCTTGTAGGTATTAATTCAAAACTTATATTACCAACTGTTCTCAGAAAGTATTAAGAAAAGTTTATATCAGGTTGTAACGAAAGATTCCCGCCACAGCTAATACTGTCTGTGCAAACTGTTCGCGTTGACGTGTTTGCTCATATTTTGTCAAACGATTTTTGCATTTGAATGAAAGAGACTTCCTTTATAACATTGTGTTGTGAAATTTGTAAAAAATATCGTTATCATTAAGTACAACGTGTCTGAAATAGAACTATCATGCTATCATATTAGAGTCATCAATTACTTCCATTTCTGTTGCAAAAAGTCAGCGACAAAATGTCACCGAATAAAGTGTACAGCTTTAGGTACTAGTGTTGTATCATATGATACTGTGAAGGTTTTGCGGAATGGTAGTTATATGTAACATTACAGTTAATTATATATGTTATAATTAGTATTATGTAATGGGGATTTGACAGAAAACTTTCGTTACAACCTAATATTAAGTGAAAAAAAGGAAGGTATTTTATTTCAAACGAAATGCAATTTTCACGTGTTTAGATTTCGGTGCAGAGATATTTTTATAGTGCATTCTTGACAGCTCTACAATCTCTATAGTTGAAGGAATTTATCAAGAATATTTTCATTCATATGAACCTTTATATACGTTTCGAAATTTTAAGTTATTCGTTTTATTTAGAATCCATTTTAAATTTCAATGAGTGTATGTCTCAAAATAAAAAGAAGACAAAAATATTTCTCGAGAGATATTATTCAAAGGATTTCATGAAATGAAACTGTCACTTAAAATATGATATATATTTTTAAACATTTTTATAACAGTGTATGCGTGTGTGAGAGGTGTTGAAATTTATTCATTTCTTTTTAATTTCTGATATTTAATTATTCTTCATGTTTACTAATGAAGTAATTCCTTTATGAATAAAAATTCCATTATTTTTAATGTAAATTATACATAGCGTTTCAAAAACCATTGATGTGTTTTTTTTTTTTTTTTGCAATAACAAATCGAGTATTTGACGTAGCAGAGTGCGATTTCTACTAAACTGTATCTCATGATAGAAAATTATATATATATATATATATATATATATATATATATATATATATATATATATATATTTCATCAATAAATAAAATACAAAAACATAATAACCTTGGTAATAAGGTGTATATCAACAATATTTAACTATACAAATCCCCAAAAACTTTCGAAAATACAGGTAAAAAACAAACACATACAAAAAACTGTTTGTTAGTAATAACTCCACCCCCATTGTTAAAAGCTTTCAGGTTTCTGAAAACACATCCATCCTGCACTCAATACAGAAAAATTGAATGCCATTTCAGAAATAAAATTTAAAATGGTAAATAAACCAATCTTAAACATAAAAGTAATATAAACAAAGCTTAATTATATTACAAAACAAAAATCTTTAAAAAATGTCTTAGAGAAAATTATTTAAAATTTGCAAATTAAATATAAACAAAATAAATTAGCTTAAGGGGGTCCGAGACACCAAAATCTTCAAATT
Organism: Maratus speciosus; assembly: GCA_963932465.1. Lineage (NCBI taxonomy): Eukaryota > Metazoa > Arthropoda > Arachnida > Araneae > Salticidae > Maratus > Maratus speciosus. Next base: position 187,978,189 of record OZ010800.1, read on the forward strand.
TTCAATTTTTTAAAATTTAAATAATAAATATAGGGGAGACCGGGTCTAGTTGGCTACAGGCGTAAGTAGGCGCAGTCCTCATAAATCGCCTGTTTGCGGATAAATTGCGCAACATGTCACAGAATACCTTTCTTCTTACTTTTTACTTTCCTCATTGTAGTTTTGCAGCGTTACCTACGTGCAATGGACATTTATTACGATTTTTCTGTTTTTTGCACACATAAGTAATTTTTTGTTACTTCATTCTTTTTCGAATTTCTAATACTTATCTTAATTACTGCGATTTAACTTGTGAAGTTTTTCTTAGTGTATAATTAACTGTATCTACCTCATATGTGATTTACTTGGATTATTTATGCTTAGATGGTTACGTGTCCTTTTGTGAAGAAATTTATTATGGGGCTAGTAGGCGCATTGAACACGGGGCAAGTTGGCTCGGTGTTTAGTGTGTGCTAGTAGCTTGAAAAACAGCAAACACTAAGAAAAGTGGTTGCAATGCAAGATTTTGGGCACACGAAGCTTGCCCAAACGGAGACACTCGATTTTTTATTTGTGACAACTGTAACTCTGATGATGTTATCGAGTAGGATAGAAGTTACTCAATGTTAATGTTTTATTCATTATTTTTATGTCTGTATAATTTAGAATTTACATTATACGGCGATAAAGCCTTTGATTGAACCTACTAGTCATAAGGAAATTGATTTCTCTTAACTGCGTGTCTTGTTTAAATTTTTATAAAGCTTGTGCCAACTTACCCCATGGGTATAGGCAACTTGCCCCGTGATGGGGTAAGTTGGCGCACAATTTTCCTTTTACTTTAGACTTCCGCTAAACATAAACTACAAAAGCTACTAACTCAAAACTCCGGGTATTTATAGCCCACTGCCTGTTGTTTAAAAGTACAGTTAAAGTTTCATAAAAAAACTTAAACAAAAAATTAATAAAAATCAATAACTAAATACTGCGCCTACTAGCCGCTGTCTCCCGTATATATATATATATATATATATATGACCATTAAATAAACATTACCGACCACCAACAAAAACTATGATATTATGAATGAAGTGACAATAACAAATGTAGTACCCCCCAACAATCATAACATGGATTCCAAAAACATATAATATACCAGCTGTAAAGTACAAAGTAAAGTCCCTTGTACTATCTTACGAGTATTAATATGAAAGAAAAAGTGAAAAAATATCGATACCGATAACAATTGAAAAGCTTATATATTGAATTACGTTATCAAGAATACAGAATTCAAATATATAAGACAAATAGTGGTTTTCTGTAAGAAAACAAGCCCAAAGCTGAAAAATTTCCCCCTGTACCCAAACGACATCATGACGAAAAGAATAGATGCAAAATGAATACAAACTAATATTAAATGTCATGAAATGTGAAAAAAATACAACCTTACTAAATAATTAATTTATATCAATAAAATATAGTAAAAATACACAGCTTACCAATACAACCCCATTTTTATTTAATCCAGATATACAACTGCACACGTTATCCATTACCGCTATAACTTTAAGGTTATTTTTGCAGTTAAGTTAACACAGATAAAAATACCTAATGGATGCAGTTAATCCATTTTGAAATACCTTAATAAATGCAATTAATTAATATAAATAGAAAATCATCACAATATTAGTATTTAAAATAACTATACACACTTTTAAATTCACTTAACTAAAGTATAAAAATCCCAAAAATATTAATCTACATTATCGCCTTTAACTAGCATTAGTGCCACCTGGTGTTTAAAAAAATTGAACAATATATCACTAACTAAAGCCATAGACATAATACAAATTGAAATTTTGGTGCTGCCATCTAGTATGCTAAAATAAAAGTAGTTTGATCTAATTACATAAGCTATGTATTTCTTTACAATATCAGATAATTAAAAGAGCATAAAAAAGATAAAAGACTTTCAATTTTTTTTTTATTAATTGAAAAAAATAAAACATTGCCTTCTTCCTTTCCCACCTCCATTTCATTCCGCTTCGCGCCATACCATTTTTAACAGACTTTACCAATTATATAATTATTAATCAATTAACTGTCCATTTATATAATTATATTTAGTTGTAATGAAAATGGATATTATAACCCTAGAAATTAATATTTCCATGTATTTAAATAAAGGTAGCATGGTAACAGTATTGAAGCTAGTGATTTGCAATTTTACCATCTACTTTACCCCACATATCCTAATAAATAAGTAATACCATATTATATATCAATATTCACTAAAATGTTAAATAAATATAAATGTTATTAGGTTAACCACAATTATTATTCTTAAGATACTATGTATCACAAGGTCATATATAAACATGTTTATAATCAAATTTAACTATAACATATGTAATATCAATTCATTATTGGAATATAAATAGTATATAATACATACAATATATTCTGCTACCAAACCCAATTAATCTATACGGAGAATATAAATAATATTATAACATTGATAATATTATATAGTAATATGCTAAAACTTATAAAATAAATTATATATAATAAATATATATAAATATGACACTTAAAAAACACTAAGAATTACCATCAAGCATAAAAATATATAAAAAATTAATTAATTAAATTACCAGGAAAACAAAAATGGATATTTATAGAACTTAGTCGGAATCTTCAGTATCTAAATGCCAAAAGTTCACAGATAGAGTTTGTGGTTTATTTCCATATTAGCCATAAAAAAGCTAAAGAATATGAATTAGGAACTACCCTACACAGAATACCAAGAATTAATCCTTGAATATTAATTAAGTTCAAAATGAAACAAGATTAAAAAGGATAAAGGAATAATAAGAAGAACAAATAACCAAATTATAATACATACTGTCATAGCAATAGTTATATCAAATAAGCTAATTATTCATTTTATTCTCTATTAAGATGGTATACTATTAGAAATTAATATGATTATTGTCCTGAGTAGAATAAAAATGAAATACAAGTTAATTGTTAACTATATAAAATATTAATGAAGATGAATAAATTCAATGAATTGATATAAATATAACTTCACAATAAAATACACAAAAGAATCGAATCAAGATCCATTATACTATATATATATATATATATATATATATATATATATATATATACAGTGTATCCGGTCTCAGCGGTGTCCAATGACTAATTCCTAAACCGTTAGTCATAGACATATAGTTCCAATTACAAAAATGTTTTAAATCAGGTAAAGAAATGTTTTAAAAGCGATCTGGGTCAATAAAATCAAATCTTAAAAAATTACGAAATTTAAATTTTTATACGGGGCCCCGGTCCTATAAGTTATATTTAGTAAAATTTTCCTATTACATTGACAAGTAAGACAAAAAAGTCCCATTCATATAACACTAAAATTGAGTGAGTTATGAAACTTTAAAAACGCATGACTTGTGACAGTTTTCTGCTCTGAAAACAAATGACTTCGGCTTGGCTTTGAGGTGTCATATTCCAAGTGCTTAAAGTATTCGAAGATCTTATTTCATGTGTATCTGCGCTTAGAAAAAAATCGTACAATATTACGATTCAGATAATATTTATTAAGTTTCAGATTGGCTAAAATAAATTATGTTTTATTTTGTCAGGATTTTTTTCTTAAGGACTGTTGTTTGTTCAGGACTGTTTCTTTTATGATTTCTTTTAACAAAAATTATGTTATTTTTATAAGTTTTTACTGAAGTTCAACGATAGTATGTATGTTTTTTCAGTTCAAAATTTATAATCGAACTTTAACTCACTTTCAAATATCCGATCGAGATTACATTTTACATACGGTCGCAAATTCGATAACAATCTAATATTATTATGATTTTCGGTGGTTACCATTTATGCTTATTTTACAGGATAACAGAAAACATTTCGGACAGATTACCGCCAAGAAGTTTCAGAAAAAGTTATAGATTAGATAATACAAGACTGCGATTGATGGGTTTTTTAACTTTCATGTATTTTTTAGCACTGAATCCGAAAATAACCTTAATTTTTAACCATCATGTCAGGTATTTCGCAAATCATAAATTGTCAAATTTAAAGAATAACAAAAATCGGATACTATAAAGTAGAAGGAGATGGTTGCGTTTTTTAACTTTTGATAATTGATTTTTACATACTTTTTAGCACTGAATCTGAAAATGACCTTCATTTTTAACCATCACGTTAGAATTTTTTTGCAAATCGTAAATGCGTAAGTTAAAATATAGCGAAAATCTCATACTATAAAACATATATAAAACTTATTTTATTTTATTTTATTTTATTTTATTCAATAATTTATTTGATATTTTTGCTTATCCTGGGATTCCTACAGTTAAATAGCTGAGTGGTCCAATGAGATGCGGGAGGAGATTCAATTTTAACTTTTAACTTTTTAACTTTGAAATTTGGAATTTGCGAAAAATCCTGATGTGATGGTTAAAAATGAAGGTCGATTTCGGATTTAGCGGTACAGAATACAGAAGAATCAATTATCAAAAGCTAAAAAACATGACATAACCCAACTTTTACAGGCTAGTGGAATCTAATAATATTTTAAAATACGCATCATTTTGTAAAGAATTGAGGTTGTTAATTTAGCATCATTTTATTTAACGAGAATTCTGTTTTTTTTCTTCTTAAATGTTTATTACAAATTTTATATTTTGTATTAATATGTCAGAATGATTAAAGATTTCAAATTTATATTGCAATGTTAATTTTACACTCAACCATTTTTTTAATATATCTGACGAAATTATATTTCGACTAAATTTGTGAATGACCACCAATTTGCAGCAAAAAATATGCTTCGACTTTAAACAGCTATTATTCGGTCAATTTTAATCGTAGAATAACGGGACTTTTTTGTATTACTTGTCAGTGTAAAAAGAAAAATTTACTAAATATAACTTATAGGACCGGAGGACCGTACAAAAATTTAAATTTCGTAATTTTTTAAGAAATGTTTTTATTGACCCAAATTGCTTTTAAAATATTTCTTTACCGGATTTAAAACATTTGTGTAATTGGAACTATATGTCTATGACTAACGGTTTAGGAATTAGCCATTGGACACAGTTGAGACCGGACACCCTGTATATATATATATATATGTATGTAATGTATGTATGTATATGTACATACATATATATATATATATATATATATATATATATATATATATATATATATATATATATTTAATAACTTTCATACATAGTATTATACATTGAAATATTTAAACAGAACTAAAATTAAAAATAAGCTATTCAAGATCCATTTTTGTAAAAAATTTTGTCGAACTTCTAAATGTAGGCTCTAGGGTGGAGCATTTTTTTTTTTTTTTTTTTTTTTTTTTTTCACAAATAACGAGTAGGTACCAAATGTTACCTTTATAATAGCACATCAACGGTGTACAGTATTACCGCTGAAAAAAAAATGTGTCTAGTGTGTGCGCTTTTGGTCCAAATGTCGGATTTTTGGGTAATATTTGACAAGTTGACAAAAAAATAAAAATATTGTAAGGAACTTGTTATGTTTTAAAAGGTCATTTGAACTTTTTATGTTAAAGATTTAAAATACTAAAACGATAAAATGATACCTTCAATCTGTATAACTTCACAGCAGTTGGATACTTTCGGTAAAAAAAAAGAGTTGTTTCCACTGTATACTCCACCACGTAAAGCTAAATTTTTTACGAGTTGTGGGATCAATTTAGGTCGGTGTTTGATCCTTTTTTAAGACATCCATCTACTCGGGGAAAATGGGGTAGTCGGCGGGAAATATGCTCTCTCATAAACTATTAAAGTGGGAGGGTGTGCAGCTAACCTATGACCTTCTTCTGTCCAGCCGTCGTACGTACTAGAAAACATCTATCGGTTCGGTACTGACTTTTAATTTTAGCTTCAGTGTCTTAGTTGCTTTGAATTGAGTGAGTTGTAAAAATGTCTCACACAAGGAGAGAAGATGACCCTATCGTCGGAATTAATCAAAAGTTGAATGATTCAGTGCTACCTATGCGTTGTGATGTAGTAAGATATTGTAACTATTTGTGGCATAAAACAAAGACTGAGAACAATGATAAAAAAATCCGTATTTAAAAACTATAAGGAATTCTGTTGAAAGGATTTGGAAAAAAGCATCCATTCCCATAAATTCTCGAAGAATAATAATAATCAAGTTACGAAAAGAATTCGATTCAATCCAAAAATTGAAAAAATCTCGTTCTAAAACCAATTTGGCTATGCTTAAAAAGGCATATTTATAAACCGTTTGGTGTTTCAGCATGTAAGTAGGGCATTCTCACAATCTTTTGACTTTTAAGTGCCTGAATAATAATTTTTATTTTAGTACATATTCCTGTGGTTTTATTTTTTTTTTCATTCAAAACTCCTATACCGTTCGGTGTCCCTGATGCTGATTTCTAAGTTTGGAGCTGACTGTATAAAATTGTTTCAATAAAAGTATTTCAATGTATTTTTTCCGAAACTGATACAAGAATTTTATATAAACATGTAGCAAAAAATTAACCGGAACACATTTTCACGGTTGTTATTATTATTTTTTAACTCTGTCCCTGAATTTTAGATTCCTTACCGACCCTCTTGCTAAACTTATAGAAAATTACTTCAGATGCAGCCACAGAATATTTTTGAAATTTCGTCTCATGCAGAAGTATGCTCGGACTGGAAATTTACTGCAGAATTTAAATCAGCATTTAAATATCAATTTCAAGCATCATGGCTTTATTGGTAATCTTACCGTCCCTAAGGTTTATTCTGGCACTTTTATAGGTAAAATATTTTTTTTTTTTTTATTTAATCCAATGTAAATAACTTTTTCTAAAAATCAATGAACGTTCTTGCTATCACTTAGCCTTAACATGATTTGCCTAAAAATAGTGGTAATTTTCATTACCGTCCAAACTTTGTCATTCCTTTTTTTCCATTACCGTACCTTTTTTTCCTATGCCATACACTTTTTTCTCCTTTAACACCCCTTTAAGATAATGTTATACCAATTTTTTTTACTAAAAATACTACATTATTATTATTTCTTATTTGAATGTCATGTAGTTTCTATGCGAATTCATTATAAGTAAAAATTTAGAAGAAAATAGAAAGTTATAGTGGTAAAATGGTGAGGAAAATTAAACTTGCAAGTTTAATTCAAACCTCAGTTATATAAAAAAAAAAAAAATTCGCTGCTGACCATTTTTTCTTTATTTTGAATCATTAAGATATTTGTCAGATTTAAATATTATTTTTGCAGGGTTAATTTCATCAGATTTTATTTCCCGAAAGTCAAAACATTGTGAGAGAATGCCCCAAGTGTCCTGCTTTTGAACTATGCTCGTGTTTGACAGAAGAAAGGCTTACAAAAATCGAACGAAATTTTCTTCCGGACTACCGCAGAAACCGACTCATGATAGTTACTGTTATCGATTCCAAAACCACCTTAAAATATAAAAGAAGAGAAAAAAGGAAAAAATTAATAGAAAGAAGCCTGATAAAGAAATAATGCAATTAGGAGATGCTGCAAGTGAAACTGAAACAAAAAAAGAATCAGTATGCAGCGGTTCAAAGATAGATACAATTGAATTCCCATCTTCATCTTCCAATACCCAAACTAGAATGAAGCTTGGAAATTTTTCTAGAACATGTGACAGGTATAGAATTTCCAATCGGTCTGCTGCAGCGGTTCTCCAGAATTGTCCACATACACCAAAGGACACTGGAAAACACAAAGCACTTGTACCAGTGAAAGACAGAAGCAAGGTAAGGCGCGAACTCCAATCGGCTCGTTCGTCTTAACGCAATGAACAGCACCCTAAATAGAAGTAAGAGCCCTATATTTTGACTCGCGAAAAGATGATACAATGCATATAGAAAAAAGTAGTGATAAACATGCATATCGCAGAGTTATGAAAGAAGAGCATCTTATTATATTAGATGAGCCTGCTTCCAAATATCTGGACACGCAATTTCTTCATTTGGAGCATCAAAAGATATTTTTAACTGCATGTAGAAGCTTTTAGAAGATAAAGGTATTGATTTCACAAGCCTTTCATCTTTAGGTTGTGATCATCGGCGCCATTTGAGGGGGTTGACAATAACCCCACCCCCACCCCAAGGCATTAGATGTTTCAGAACATTTATCAACCATCAAATGTCAGACTCAAACAAAAATGTAAACATTGCTCAAGAAGTTAAGGAGTTGAATGAAGTTAAGGAGTTGAATGAAGTTAATGAGACAAAATCACGAAAAGCTTTTTTTATGATTATTATAGTGTGGTATTTCCCCCATTTTCTGCGTGATTTGTGCCGTTTTGCACATTTCCTGTTCCTCACATTTTTTTTTCCCAGGAAACACTTGAAACGGCACCCCTTTTCCGAAATCTGGAAAAAAAGGAGTCGAAAGGGACTAAAAAAAGCTCATTTTAGACAGGTCTCTGTCTTAGCAAGTATAATAGTATGGTGTTATTCATTGAAATTTGATTTTTCTCCTCCTCGAGAAAGAATACTGTGATAGACAGGCTTCGTTTTCGCAGTTTTTACTGTAATACATCTCTTTTCAGAGCTATTGTATAGAGTGGATGTTTTAACAATCTTTGAGGATACCTGTAAAAATGGAACCTGTCTAAAAAAGAAAAATTTTCAATATCAATATATTAAAATTTTACATGCTAAGACGGAAACTTGTTTAAAACGATATATGTTATTGGTTCTTGAGTTTCCGTATTTAGAGTTTTTACTGTTTTTGTTAACGTGATTCAATTTACGTTTGTCGTTTGGGGGGGGGGGGGGTGTTAGAACCCCGGATCCTACCCTGAACTATATAACTTCCCTCAAAAAATCTTTGCCCCCCCCCTTCCCCTAAGAAAGTTCTGAAATGGCGCCCCTTGTTATGATGGGTGTCCTGTGAATACGGAGAAGCATACTGGAGTAATCCGTTGAATAAAAAAAATATATTTCAAGAACATTACAATTGATCATATGCCTGCTCCACTCCAATGGATTGCCTCTTCGGCATTCATTAGGCAAGATCGGTGGAAAAATGTCTGGCCTACATGGATTCGCAGGACCAATAGGGGAATACTTGTCATGTTCCATTCACTGCCTATTGCAGTTTTTGAACCCATAGCGAGTAATGTGGACAAATTGTTTCCTGAAATGGGGGAAAAAGCACTCAGCAAAGACCAGAAATACCATCTAGACATGTGCAAATCTATTTCATCGGCATATTGTTCAGAAGAACTAGCAAATATTATCCCAGGAAAACCACGAAAATGACTCATAACGGCGAATACAAATTTTCGCTATTATGTAAGCACTGACTGCCCATCAGAATCTCTATGTTTACTCACAAACTATGTAAACCAAGTTTATGCCCCAAGATGGTTTGCTATCAAATGTAATCCACGTCTAAAAAACATAACAAAAAATTATTTGGAAATTACTCGTCTAGTGAACAAAACAGAAAACGGCATAAATCAAATAGTAAAAAAAGAGTTATTTGGGATAGTGGTTACTTTGTACACCAAGAGCATATTTTAATTACAATGCTATCTGACGACCGCCATGACATTAAATGTGCTAAGCTAGCTGCTCAGCACATAATAAATGCAAGAGGTACAGTAAATGATGATATACGCAAACTTGAGATACTGACAATCAGCTTTAAAGCAGATGATAATATAAATCTAACTGATTGGAAAACTGTTGCGATAACAGAACCACCAATCACTATGCATTTATCGGATGCAATTTTGATAAAGATAATGGATGGCTGTATAGATTCGATTAATAACATTCCCACTGCGTTACTTTATATGCCTTCTAATACGCAAGAAGTAGAAAGATACGTAAAGGAGGTCACAGTCATCCAAAGTCTGCGGATAAGAAAGAAGAGATGGGTACATCAAGAATAGGTTGATACATAGAAAACTTATGCCAGTCTTTGATAAAATAAATCGCATTTTAATCTATTTAATTGTCGGGTGGATGGCCTGATCACGGGTGGGACATGATATTCATCCCCCTCCACATGGTATGTCCTGGGTAGTTATGAAACCAACTAGCAAAGAGCTGCACTCAAAACAATGATTAGTTATATGCTGTGACACAGAGGCAACGCCCCTTTTTTACCGAAAGCTGTCAGTTTTCCTCCAGTTATACAGAATAAAGATGTGATTTTATCATTTCAATATTTTAAATCTTTAATAATGTAGGTTTAAATGACACGTTTAAATAATAACACAGCTCCATAGATTTTTTTTTTTTTTTTTTTTTTTTTTTTTTTTTTTTGTAAAATTATCAAATTGGACTTTTGGACCAAAAGCGCAGACTCATGACCTTTTTATTTCCTTTTGTTGACCTTTTGTTGTTGTAATATGGCACACCATTGATGTGTTATTATAAAGGCAACTTTTGGATCCTACCCGTTTTTTGTAAAAAAATAAATAAATAAATAAATCGCTCCATCCTACTCTACAATCTCTATATTTGTAGGAATTTATCAAAAATATTTTATTCATAGGAACCTTTAAATAAGTTTCGAAATTTTAAGTTATTCGTTTGATTTAGAATTCGTTTTACGTTTGACTGAATGTATGTCTCAAAATAAAAAGAGGATAAAAATATTTTTCGAAAGATATAAGTCAAAGAATTTGATTAAATAACACTTTCGCTTAAAATATGTTATATTTTTAAACATTTTTATAACAGTGCATGTGTGTGTGAGAGGTGTTGAATTTTAACCATTTATATTTAATTTCAAATATTTTAAATATTCTTCATGTTTATTAATGAAAAATACCTCTATGAATAAAAATGCTATTAATATTTTTCTTCATGTAATGTGTACGTACATAGCGTTTTAAAATCCATTAATGTGTTTTATAGTGTAATAACAATCGAGTATTTGTCGTAGAAGAGTGCGATTTCTACTAAACTGTATCTCATGATAGAAAATTATATATATCCTTCTATATATAAAAAAACCGTTTTGATTTGGAAATGGACCAAAGAAAATCTGCGTAGATATTCTCGGAAGATCGGCATCCAATTTGAATGCTTAAGCATGGCCTTCCTTAGTTAATATTAAAAAAAAAACTGTTGCATACAAAAATATGAAAATCGGTAGCATTATAGAGAAATGTTTGATAAACACGCTGATGCAGACAGTTTTCAAATCGAAGAATTATTTTAAGAGACATTTAATGCCAAAGTTGGACAAAATCGTTCCATTTAAAAAGTTTTATAGGAGAAAAAACTGTACATAGGAATTTAATCATTTTTAGATCATTTTATGCGTCAGAATTTCCCGGTGTGCAGATTGCATTTAGTTTTTTTATTTGACTCATTTTTTGAGGTTTTATATCTATTTTAAATTCAAATTTTCAGCATTTCGAGAGATATTTTTTAGATATTTTAGAAAATTGTATTAATTTAAACTGTTGCCAACTGTATAAGCAGCGCAAATAATAATGTTTGCTTCAAATTAAAAATTTATTTACACGTTACTATTATAAACAGAAAATATAAAAAGCGGGAACTCATTGAAAATTAAGTCATAAAAACTATAATTACACGTGAATTTTAAAAGAGAAAGAGTATTGTAAAATAATAGATTCATAACATGTGTTAGAAGTCTTAAATAGGAGAATTTACGTCACATTTACGTCACGTTTAAGTCACATTACACTTATTACGTAAAATGAATAAAAAATAATATTGCAAAACAGTTTAAATTTTAAAATTGCGCGAGACATTTATTTGATATTTTAAGATGATCATAATATTTCATTTCTAACAAAAGTATTTTTACGTGAATATTAAAAAGATAAAGAAAAGTTTGGTGAAAATTACGTCAGATTATAATTGGCAGATTCAAATTATAATTCAATCTGCCGAAATCTTTTTAAAGCCAATCAAGTTAGCGTGCAGTTAGAGTCTGCGGCGTCTGAACGGGGGTTAACGAGCGTAGCTCGTAGGGGGCAAAGCCCCCTAGTATATATATATATATATATATATATATATATATATATATATATATCCATTAATTAAACATAACCTACCACCATCAAAAACCATGATATTGTGAATTAAAGCTGTAAGTATAAAATAAAGTGCCAAATAATTTATTATAAGAGTTATTATGGAAGAAAAAAGAAGAAAGTGGACACCGACAAATAATGGAAAAGCATACATATTTAATTACGTTTTCAAGGGCACATAATTCAGTGATATAAGCAAGATGGTAGTTTTCTGTGAGAAAAAAAGCTAAAGCTAATTTTTTTTTTTTTTTCTCTGTGCCCGAACAACCATTATAATCAAGTGAATAGATTCAAAATGAAAACAAAATAGAATCAAATAATATGAAATGGAAAATTCAAGAAAACCAATTTAAATAGCTATAGCATATAAAATAGAAATATTACACAACATACCGATTAATATTTTAGTTTTTTTTTCAATATATCCACTCGCACATGGCTACCATAATAACGTAAAGATTAAGGTGAATAAAACAGTTAAGAAATCACAGTAATTGATACCAAAGGTTGCAGTTAATGCATTTTGAAATACCGTGATAAATACAATTAATATAATATAAAATAAAATATAGAAAGTGATTACATTATTTAAAATAACTAAAATACACTTTTAAATTACTTAATTACTATTTAACAATATTGTCAAATTTTAGCGAAAAAAACCACCTGTGTAAGAAATTACTACTGAAAAGAAGCTGCAAAAGACAAAATTTATAACTTATCATCAAAAGACAAATTTTGGTGCTGCCATCTAGTAGTATTTTTATTATTCAAATGTCACAAGATAAACTATATATATATATATATATATACTAGGGGGCTCTGCCCCCTGCAAACTACGCTTGCCAACCCCCGTTCAGACACCGCAGAATCTAAAAACATGCTAATCTGATCGGTTTAAAAAATATTATAGAAAATTGAATTATACGGAAAAAAGCTGTGCAGATCTCCCTTTAAACAGGTTTCCATTCAATTTCTTTTGATTTCAAAAATTTAAGGCCGAATAAGCTGCTGTTAAGACATCCAATGGTTGTTTTCATGTTTGATTAAAGAAGATCAGTTAAACGTTTGAAAAGAAGCTAAAAATAAAAGGAATTAAATGTACAGTCTTTGCCTCCCGGTATTTTAATACAATTTCTATAACAATAGCCTAAGTCATGTGACTATCATCAAGAGTTCCGGGCAAACCACTTCGCTTTTTATATTTTTGGTGCCATTTTGGTACTTTAATATTAGCCAGGTACAGGTGATAAGTCGCCAAATATTATTCTATCGCCATCATTTCATCTATATTATAATAGTCGAAGTCATGTAACTGCCATAAATAAATACGCTCTGATCCCTTCGCTTTTCATTTGAAAGTTTGGTCCAGATATCATATACGGCCCCATAATGGCGCGATTTTTTTCCGACGCTAATTTGGGGAAAAGATCAACAGCATAAACAACAACATCCGGCTTCTCAAATCAAGCAAAATAACGATACTATGGCGCCAGTTAAGTACCCGTTGCGTATATGACATTGGCGTCAGAAAAAAATAGCGCCAATATGGGACCGTATGTGGTATCTATACCGAAAGCTTTCCATTTCGATTTTTAAAAAAAAACAATTTTTTTTCGAATAATACTACACAAAAGCATTGTCGCAAAGAATTCTTGGTACTGTTAAGCTAGCTGGTTGCAAATCTCGGCAATAACTATTTTTCAACTCGCCAGTTAGCATTTTTTTTTTCGAGTGGTAAATTAAAATATTGCTTTGAAGTTGAAATTAAATGCCATCGTTTGTTACATCATTTAATATTTGGCCTGATGCCATATACGCACCCGGTTTGGCGTGATTTTTTTTTTTTTTTTTTTTTTTTTTTGCGAAAATTTGGCATAATCCTCGTTTTCGAACACCAGTTACATATGTATTTTTGGTACTACTTAGTTATCCCGTCGAACAAAAATCTATCACCAAACTATAAGATTAAATGCCAATAATGGTTGATAAATGTCACATTCACTTAACTTTAAGCAAGTTACACGTCTTTACGTCATCAAGTGATTTTTATTTCGTCGTTTTATTTGTATATTTATTAATGCTATACTATGTTCTTTGTTCTTACAAAGTTAAACAACAATAGCCGGGTTACCATGTCAACCAAAATAATGCCAATTAAGTACCCCAGTTCGCATATGACATCTGTGCCTAATATTTTCCTTTTCATTTCGTTTAAAAAAATAAAGAAGTGAAAGCTATTTATTTTAAATGTTTCTGTTTGTATTAAATAAAATGATAATGAAATACAAATTGAATTATGAATAAAAGTAACATGATACATTTCTTAACATACATTTAAGGGAGGCCAAACTTCTTGACAAATTAATTTAAAATAGTAACCTTTTCTAAAATCTGAAGGAAAAAAAAATATCTGTTTGATTAAAATTTGAGTTGCCATCATTAGAAAAATGTATATAAAATTAGAAAAAAAATTATATTTCGAAAACTAATTGGAATTTCAAAATTCTAATTCCAGTTTTGAAATCTGCGGATCATTATTGATTTTTGGTGTTAATTTCATCGCAAAGTATTCCATATTTTAGGAGAAATCACCGTGAAACATAATCAGTTGTTTAATCATTCGATTCAAAGAATCGTTACATTTCAGTCGTTTCATATATTCGTTTCATAAATTCGTTTCATTAGGATTTTATATATACTAGGGGGATCGAACCCGAGCTCCTCGGGTTATGAATAAAATGAGTGAAAGGATTATATTTTAATCTGAATTAACGAAATATATATATATATATAAAAATTGCGACGGGTACATTGTTTGGCAATTTATCACCTGTGCCCGACTAACACAACTGTAGGGAGTTCTCGATTTCTGTATCAGAATCTTCATATTTGGCGAAGGATTGAACATATAATTAAATTATGAATAAAAGTAACATGATACAATGCCTAGCATACATTTAAGGGAGGCGAAATTGGTCGCAACGGGGTGGCTAGTTATTTTAAAAACTATAATAACTCAGTCAATTAAGATATTTTTCAAACAAATTGCATTTAAAAGTAGATTTTTTTCTCTATTTGACGATTTAAAAATTGAAAATGTGCGATATTTAGAAATTTAAAAAATCGCTGACATAGCACGTATTTTAATTTCAATTTATTTTTTCAGGTGAAAATAGGTGAAAACCATTTTTTTAAATCTAATTATTTTTTTACATGTAATATATAGTCTAGATTACTCACTAACATCAAAAAGAATTTTTATATGAAAAATATCAATTATGCAATCATGTAAAGTTTTGAATTTTTTTAAAAGCGATACTTTTACATGTCACCACATGCCAGGAGTTATTAACCCAAGATTTTGCCAATCATTTCCGATCATTTCGGTGCATAAGCACGTGGTTCAATCACATGTCTGTTAAATTTGTTTCTTATTTACGTTAATTTATTTATTTTTCTATAGAGGAAGTTTTAAATTTGTTTTGGAACATTAGATGGAAACATATGCTGAACTTTTTACATTGTTTTAAGAGCAAGCGGATTAACCTTCCCTAATCGAGCTACACGTGATAGAGATAAATTAAAAAATAATTTATGCTTGAAAATCTATATATATATTACGCTATCATACGTGACACAGTAATCGCGATTAATTGTTGGTTAATTGTAAATAATTGGCGGTTAATTGTTTAATGGCAACGTCCGAATGAAACGCATCTCATTGGTTATTGTGTAATATTTTAAAAAAGTGAATAACAACAAATAAATAAAAAGGTTAATTAATAACTATAGAACAAAACAATTTATGTAATTTTAAGAAACAAAATAAAAGTAAATAAACAATTTATCAATAAATAAACAACAGCATCCGGGTTACCATATCAATCAAAATAACGATATTCTTGCTCCAGTTAAGTACCCCGGTGCGTATATGACATTGGCGTCAGAAAAAATTCGTGCCAACGTAGTGCGTATATGACACCTGTGCCGTCTTTTATTCATCTAATTTAAAATACAACAAATAAAAAAATAAATGAAGGTGCTTTTCCAGTATAGGTACTTGGCGAAATAGAGAAAAGTTCCATGGCGAGAAAAGAAATTTTTTTCTGGCAACCGATTTAATCAAAATAATTTATTTTTCAAATAAAACTACATAAAAGTGTCCATAATCGCAAAGAGTTCGTACTTTTATGTTAGCTGGGTGCAATTCTCGCAATTAGGATTTTTTTTTAACTCGCCAGCAGCATTTTTTATTTTTCGAGGGGTAAATTAAAACAATGCTTTGATGTTGAAATTAAATGGTTTATGGTATTATTTATTCTTTTTCTTTTTTTAAAGAATTTTTTTTTTTTTTTTGTGAAAGTCATGAATTTTTAAGGTTTTATTTTTAAATTAAAGTCATTCATTCTAAATAAAATGAGTGAAAGGATTATATTTTAATCTGAATTAACGAAATATATATATATATATAAAAATTGCGACGGGTACATTGTTTGGCAATTTATCACCTGTGCCCGACTAACACAAGGAGTTCTCGGGAGTTCTCGATTTCTCTATCAGAATCTTCAAATTTGGCGAAGGATTGGGCATATAATTAAATTATGAATAAACGTAACATGATACAATGTCTAGCATACATTTAAGGGAGGCCAAATTGGTCGCAACGGGGTGGCTAGTTATTTTAAAAACCATAATAACTCAGTCAATTAAGATAAAATTTTCAAACAAATTGCATTTAAAAGTAGATTTTTTTCTCTATTTGACGGTTTAAAAATTGAAAATGTGCGATATTTAGAAATTTAAAAAATCGCTGACATAGCACGTATTTTAATTTCAATTTATTTTTTCAGTTTTTATGAGAAAATGGCAACAAAAAGGTACAGTAATATATTATTTTCTTTCTTCCGTGATTAGTTTACCTTTACTTTCAATCCTCTACGACTTTCAACACAAATGGAGTTCTTCAGTTGCCACAATTACAAAAAATGTATTAAAAACTACAAAAAAATTAATATCTCAAAACTAAATTAAGATACAGCTTTCAAACAAATTGCATTTAGAAGAGAATCTTTTTCGTTACACGACGGTGTAAAAATGTAAAATGTGCGATGTTTAGAAGTTTAAAAACTTGCAGTAGAGAAAATTGCAAAACCAAAATTTTATTTCAAATTTCAAAGTGTTGCCATTCGCAGAATGACGTATGCGTTACGCACAGATATGTTTGTCCTTTATAATATAGTAGAAAAAGAATAGATAGAAAAAATAGATAGAAAAAAATTAATATTTCGAAAACTGATTTGAAATTAAAAATTCTAATACCAGTTTTGAAATCTGCGGATCATTATTGATTTTTGGTGTTAATTTCATCGCAAAGTATTCAATATTTTAGGAGAAATCGCCGTGAAACATAATAAGTTGTTTAATCAGTCGATTCAAAGAATCGTTACATTTCAGATGTTTCATACATTCGTTTCATAAATTCGTTTCATTAGGATTTTGTATATACTAGGGGATCGTACCCTGGCTTCACGGGTTAAAGAATATAGGTGAAAACATTTTTTTTTTTTCAATTGAAAACTAATAATTTTTTATATGCAGTAATTTTTTTAGATTACCCACTTACATTTAAAAAAATTTTGTTCATATGAAAAATGCGAATTATACAATCAAATAAAATTTAAAAATTTATCAAAGGTTTTATTTTCTTATTAGTCGCATGCTAAGAGCTATTTGACAAAGATTTTTCTACTTACGGCATCCTTTTATATCCTGATAATTTCAGAGCTTATACATGTCTATTAAATTTGTGTTTTATTTATATATTTTATTTATTTATTCATGGGGAAGTTTTTTTTAATGGATATTAAGCATAAGAGAATGATGAACTCTTTATTTAGCCCCGGTACCATATGCTATTTCTTTCTCACAGGTTATTTTGTGTCCAAAAAATAACGTTACCTTACATTAGCCAGCAATAAACCAAACAGATGTATCATTGTACAATTAAATACTCTATAGCATTTTTTTTTTTTAATTTCTAAGCATCGCACATTTTCAAATTTTAGATCGTCGTATTGGGGAAAAAAGTACTTTTAAATGCAATTTGTTTGAAAACTGTATCTCCATTGATTTTTGAAATATTAATTTTTTTTTTAATTTTTAGCACCATTTGTTTAATTTTGGCAACTCAAGTACTCCATTTATGTAGAAAGTAAAGGGAAAATAGTTGAAAAATAGCAATTATATCTTTTTGTTGCCATTTTCTCATAACACTGAAAGAAAATGTAATTAAAATACGTGCTATTTTGAAAAAATATAAACTAATAATTTCTGTTAAAACGTGGAGCTATTATAAACTATTTTTAATTAAGTTATGTATATTAATGTTACAAACAAAAGAAGGCCTATGAATCATTAGATAGTCGTTTTTTAGTCGAGTTTCTTAAATGACGGTATCTTTTTCTGCATGTGTGTATTATTTTGCAATAATGACATCGTATGCATGCTTTACTGTAGATGTAGATGTTTAAGAGTAGATCGTAAATGTGTCATTCTTAAGCCGATGCGAATGACGTCATTTTACATAAAATAAAAGTGTGTGCTTTAAGTCTTAAAATTCAAATATGTTTTGTACTATTTATATATACACATACTTTTTCATCGGGGGCGACACTAAATTCTGAAAAAGCAGAATTCATGTTTTTTAGTTTTATTTTAAGGGCAAACGGATTAATCTTTCGTAATCGAGCTCCACGCGATGTAGATAAATTAAAAAAAATATTTCATGATTTAAAGTTGTTTTTAAAACCATAGACAATCAGTAAACAAAGATGAACTATGCAAACAAATTCTATTTGAAAAAAAATCCTATTTGGTGATCTAAAAATTCAAATTGTACGATTACAAATATGTTAGATTTGTGTTTTAGATTATTATTTTATTTGTTTATAAAAGAAGTACTAATTTCGTTAATTTGTCTTTCACAAAAATGTTAGATTGGAGGGTTTTTTTAATATTATTCTTTGATTTCTTTATAAAGGAGGTATTAATTTCGTTATGCAAAAATAGTCAGAAACAAATGCTGAACAATGTTTGTTACTTTATGTAAAAAATGTTTGTTATTATTATGTATTGAAACCGGCACGTGATAAGATAAACTTAAAAAAAAATCATACTTAAAAAATCATGCTTAAAAATTATTTTAGAAAATATAATACATAAGTCAATTAAGGTACAGTTTTTAAACAAATTGCATTTGGAAGTAAATTTTTTCCCCATGCGACGAAAATTGAAAATGTACAAATGTCAGGAGATTAAAAAATTGCAGTAGCAAAAATTTCAAGACCGAAATTTGAATGTGAAATGTTGCCATTCGCAAAATGACGTCAGCGTTACGCACATATACTTTTTTTTATAATATAGATACTTAATCAGTAAAATATAAAAAAGATCAGTTATTAGAATATGGTTATCAATTGAGGCTCTTATGCTTGGTATTCAGGAATTAAAAATAGCAATTTTCACCTTATCAAAATTTGCATACGCACTTCTCATATCCATTTTCATCATTTTTTTAAAACATTGTATTTTGTTTGATCATTTAAAAATCCCTTTAGCTCAAAACTTGAAGTCACGTTTATCAGCAATATCTTTTATATGAACAGGCACACTCTTTACTTGAGATTCTAATCTCAATTCCGGAGAGTAAAAATTTCCGTAATTTATGATTTTTAGACGCATTTCAGTTAAAATGTTTAGTTTTATTTAAGAAAATGGTCGTTTTCTTTTAAATATGACTTCATTTTCACTTAAATAAGCATTTCGCCTAGTGCCTGAAACTTAGTGTCAGGACACATGCAGAAGGAAACACAATATAGAAAATTTATGAGGAAAAATGCGTGTTTTCAAAAGCAGTATGTCATAGGCCCCTAATATAATATTATGCTCCTAATGGGATTTTGCGCCACTAAACCCTATACAACAATTTTTATCAAAAATTTTGAATTTTTATCAGAAAATAGCATGAATAAGGATGAAAATATCTCATTATTTCTCTCTTGTCTGCAATAATGAAATCTATCTAATTTTCACCATTTTGTAGAAATTTCGTAAATTTCTTTTTAAAATTAATATATAACAGTGGGGAAACAGTGGGAAAAAAACAGATAGTGCGATCACATACACACATGAACAGTGTTCAAAATATATTAGTAAAATTCGTTCAGCAGAAAGATCAGGGCAGAGGACTAAAAACACACTTGTGTTTTAAATATAAATATTACATAAAATTAGGAAACATTAAATTAAGCAAATTATGTTATTTTGATAAAATTATAGTAGAATGTCCTAAAGAATAGCATTTTATTATTCGAGAGAATTTTGGACAAAATCTTCACGAACATGATGTTATTTTAAACCACGAATTATTTGTTTGCTTGTCTAATTCGGCGAAGCAAATACATCCAGTCTAGGATGATCAACTTCTGTAATATAAATCGCTATTATTTGCATGTCACCTCTCTTTTATAAATACACTCTAAATTGTTGTAAAACATTACAATTTATCAGTGTGTGATTTCGATTACATTTTTTTCAAAAGTGAAGCATTTTTCACCTGTGAAGAATTTCAAAGCAGCTGGGCTGTGAAAATGACGTACTTCTACAAAACATAATTCAGTTTTAAGAATTAAAATACACGCTTTTTATAAAATTACGTCATTTGCATCCGCTAAAGCAATCCACTTTTACAAACCAATCTTAAACTTTGTCTATAGAAATGTATGCATATGACGTCATTATCACTGAATAACGGATAATATTCTTGACATAGCCCATATTTTAATTTCATTTTTTTTAGGTTTTATTAGGAAATGGCAACAAAAATATACAGTATCTCCTATTTTCGACTATTTTCCGTTTTTATAAAATGGCGTCATTTGCATCCGCTAAAGCAATCCACTTTTACAATCCAATCTTAAACTTCGTCTACAGAAAAGTATGCAGATGACGTCATTATCACTGAATAACAGATAATATTCTTGACATAGCCCATACTTTAATTTCAATTTTTTTCAGGTTTTATGAGAAAATGACTACAAAAAGATACAGTATCTCCTATATTCGACTATTTTCCGTTGACTTTCAATAGAAATGGGGTACTTTTGTTGCCACGATTAGAAAAATGATATTAAAAACTACAAAAAATTAATATCTAGAAAATAAATTGAGATACCGCTTTCAAGCAAATTGCATTTAAAAGAGCATTTTTTCCCTTACACGACGGTGTAAAAGTTTAAAATGTGCGATGTTTAGAAGTTTAAAAATTTGCTGTAGAGAAAATTGCAAAACCAAAATTTTATTTCAAATTTCAAAGTGTTGCCATTCGGAAAATGACGTATGCGTTACGCACAGATATGTTTGTACTTTATAATATAGATAGGGTAGATATGAGTATATATATATATATATATATATTAGGGTGTCTCAAAAAATCAGCTTTTAAAATTGTGAACTCTCACTCACTAAAAATGTTCTTCCTGTGATTATAAAACACCTTAAATTGTTTCAGAATTAAAAAAAAATATTTAGAGTCCCACCAAAGTCATTGAACTTGCATTAAAATGGCCAAAATAATGTGAAATGCGGCATTTTTTTATTAGCTACATTAAAAAGCATTAATGTTCAAATGACATTTTTCTTCATTTATGAAAGTTTCTTAAAAATTGTTTCAAACAAATTTTTTATAAATTATGTTTTTGCTCTGATAGGAAGAGATATAATATATTACTGAAATCAAGAAAAATGTGATTTTGCAGTCACTTCTACCTTCTGTATAATTATGCAAAATAAGTGAACTTATTTAAACAATTATCTGACAATTGGGAAATAAAACTATCGAAGAAGAATGTTTTAGTTATCACATACTTATTTACATATTTTTTTTACACATTCATACATTTTTTATCAACTGCATTTCAAAACGATTTTGGCGACTGCTCTTTACAAAATTTCTTTCTGTGCATCCCTATCTTTATGTCTTATAACAAAAACTGTTCTTGCTCTTCATTCTTTGCTGAATTGAGTATCTAAAATCATGTATGAATGGAACAGCTTGTTCAGCAACATCATATTCACAAAGCACGTTTTAAGCGAATATTACAGCTTTTTTATAGGATGGCGGTTTGGGCCAATCTTTGACTGGTACACGGTGGAAACAATCTTCAATTTTACACTTTTCAAAGAAACTAGTAGAAATACATAAATCATCCAATTTGAGAGAAAGTAATTCTAATAGATGTGAATTAGAACTCCTTTCATTTTTCGTGTTCAAAACTATCTTTGATTTTTGCTTAGCAGAAAAGAGTTCTGAAAACACGCTAAGTGATGCAGTTTTCCACTCACATACCATGTATTACGTAACATAGTTTTCAAACAAATATTGCTTAGACATCATATCCTTTCAACATTTGAATCAGTGAAACACCATTAGGAGGAGCTTCAACGGCAGATTGGCAAGTAAACAAAGACTGCGAATATACACACACACAAACCGTTTAAATTGCTGTATACCTTGAACTCTTGAGCAGTTTATATCATTGTGCTTTTATTCCCATTAAACAATAACTTCATTTTCAAGGAATAAATTGTCATCCAGCAAGCTCGGTGAAGGTTGCTGGTTTTCAAATTCTAATATTAATGTCTAATCCAATCATTAATGATGCAAGATTTAAAATTTCTTTGTAATCATCCCAAAGTAGTTTTGTAGCAGTTTTTACCTGATCAGAAGTAAAAGTTTTTAAACTATCTGATGCTGTTATAGTGGGTACTGATTGCATTTTTTGGTTCATGGTGGTTGAGCTTAGACCAGTTTTCTCGGAATCTCTTAAATAAGATTTTAGGCCCAGTAGATTGTCCAAAGGACACACTAAATGCATCAGAAAGTAGAACCTCAAATATGTGATGCCAACATGCTATCCACAAAATGTTTCTGCCTATTTTTTGCTCAAGAATTGTACATGCTCCTTTGAATCTTCTACTTTTTGTCTGGGTTGTATCGAAATACAAGCCAATTACTTGAGATTCACATATCTACAATTTTAAGAGCTCGAAAACAGCATCAGGTTCTTCTTTGCCAATTCCAGACAATAACGCAGAAACTCCAAGAAGCTTAGTACGTTTATCTTGCAAAGAAAAAAACTAGTACCGCTAAATGATCAATATTTCCTATGCTTTTTCATGACAAATTGACTAACAGTTTTCCTCCTCAATGAACAACTGACTTTGATTTTTCAAAATGTATTTTTAATTGTTGAACGGTTTCTTGGCGAAGATATTGACGTTCCCGTTGAACAATATTATTTTAAAGTACTATGGATTTTTACAAGTGGGTCAGATGTCATGGTAGAGGAAGAGCAACCTTCCTTGTTTATTATAGATGCTATTATCATTTTGGATCTTTTATGCTGGTCTTAGTTCAATCTAAAACACCAGCAATCTTGGAGTAATAATGGATCTGCGACTGCAGAGCTTAGACTTATTTCCTTTGGCTTTGTATTATCATCTAAATGTATTCTTACTACAACTTCTTCGTCAGAGGTTTCTTCAGATGATTTTTGGGTTTCATCAATATCCAAAACCGATGACTTGTAAATAATCCATGAAAATTTCCTTTAACACCTGCTGGTGCTGCCATCTATTATTAATATTAGAAACATTGTACATTGTAGTTCATGATATTAGTTTAATGAAATCCAGTAGATTAATAAAGATTGAAGAGCAGTAGAAGAGTAATGATCAGAAAAATGAAATATGGTCCTCGGATAGTAATTTTATAAGTGTTTATAAAAAAAAAACAGAATAAAAATATATCATCAAATTTAATGATTGTTAAACATGATAAAGTGTTCTTAAACAAGTTTAAGGATAAAAAAAAAATTGTAAAAGAAGTGTAGTAGAATTCTGCAATCCTGCATATTAATTAGAAATTAAAAATTTCCATAAATTTTCTATTAGCTTGGGGGACCCCTAAACCTTTGTGAAATGACTTGAATTTATTTTTGTAATATCATATTATGACAGAAAGAACATTTTTAAAAGGCGAGACTTGGCATTTTCATTTTTTTTATTTTTTTGGCCTCTCCTGGGACACACTAATATATATATATATTTATATATACATATAATCGCTTTCATAGATAGTGTCATACATTGAGATCTTTAAATAGCACTAAAATCGAAAATAAACTATTCAAAATACATTTTTGTAAAAGTTTTCTAATTTCTAAGTACACGCTTGCTCACCATGGAATTCTCGAACTACATCCAAACTGTACTGAAGTTCCTTTTATAAGTTTAAATATCATAGTAGATGGAAGACAACAATGATCTCTAGGTGTTTCATAATATTTATGATGTTTTTGCTGAAGTTTGGAAATTATAACCAAATATATCAACAAAACTGTAAATAGTGAATAGATTTAATTGTAACCAGCTTAAAGCTTCATTGTTTAATATTTCCAATTAAAATTATCGAATTATACTATAATTAAAATAATATAAATTAAAAGATTTAGAGTTAACAAGATACATTATTGAAGAAATGGATACTTGCGTAGATTGCCTTAATTATGATACAAAATATTATAAGTTTGAGCTATTTTTTCAATTCGCTGTAGTAGTAAAACTACCATAATTGGTAAAATAACAAAGTTGAACACAAAACAGAGATAATCATAAATACGGAACGATGTCGTAATGATGCAATTATTATCTTTTAATAATATTATACATCTGGATGCTGGGGCAGTCATCCATGTCATCCCTATGATTCATTATTTTAAAATTATAAAAATAATTTGTAAATTTGCGGATGGTAAATTAAAAAAAAAAAAAGATACGTGTATTAAGACAAATTTTCAAATCTTAATTTCTAGAAAACATACATATCTGTATATGCACTAACGTTTAATATTACTATTTAACATAAGTTTGTTTTTATATAACTTAAATTTTAACACATTACACAAGAGATTACTAAAATAATTTTGACATAACTTTTTTCGAATAATCCCTTTCACCGTCCGAGGGTTTTGCAGTAATTTTATAAGAATGCTTGTAAGTCCCAGGATATATATTTTTTAAATCTCAGTTTGATGCTATAATATCTTTAATATCACTACTTTCTATATAAGGTTAAAAATAAAATTCTGTTTAAAATATTTTGGTCTACAGCCATTTTAACATGATTTCTAGGAACGGAAAAATCCGGGCCAGACGGTTAAAGGGTTAGACAGGTAATATTCCTGGAGTTACATGATTCGATATAGTTGAATATATTGGGGGGAAATAGTGGTATTTAAGTTCAAGGATAAAACGCAAACTACATGGAACTTATTCATGCCGCTAGATACAAAAGTGTTAAGACACGTTAAAGATTCTCCGAATAAATTAATCGAAAATATTTAGAAAATTTCAGTTTAAATTAGGAGATATTGATTCAATGTCGAAAAGTCTTTAAGGAGATACAATATATTTTTGCGTGAAGATTTAAGAAAGGAAACGCACTCGAATTTTTTTTCTTGTACATTATGTACGCCTCATACTAAAATTAATTTAGGATTCAATTAATTTAATTCAGAAATCGATATTTAATTCAGGAAAGTTCCTATAACGCAACTGAAAACTTACCTTACCCGTGGCCCTAATTCTTTGCGCACCAGTTTAAAAGGGGAATTTTTAAAAGAAAGAAAACGCAAACTTAATTTTGTCTAAATAAATAATCAAATTCTTGAAATGTCAATCGTCTAAAATTGAATTAATTTGTCATTGAATAAAAAAAAAAAAATAAAAGAAGTCGCACACTTAGATTTGTGTATCTAAAACCTTATCCCTCTGAAAAATAGATAGCCCTAATGTTTTGCGCATGTGATTTTAAAGAAAGTTTTTTTACCAATGTGATTGGCTGGTTGTTTCCAACTATGCAAATCGTCGCATCCGGGACTGATGGCATGTGCTGTTTAAAAGTAAAGCGATTTCAAATCAATTAATAAGAAGAAAATGTGTGATAAAAGATTGACGGTAGTGTTGCGTAAAAAGATAAACGAAAAACGAAATAGTGGCTGTCTAATGAAGAAAATAGGCAGGGATTTGATTTTATCTGAATCAACAGTGCGTAATGTTTTGAAAACTTTCGTTGCAATTGGAGAGAAATGCAGCCAAGAAACAGTCGCCTACCAACAAAAACGGCCCGAGAATATCGAATGTTCCGTCAAGTGGTATTGAAGATAAAGATGGGGAACAATTGTAAAACCCGCATCCCTATAGCAAGGCACCATATGGTGATCAGTGACTCGTAAAATGGCTACAAAAATAGGCATAAAATAGGCACAAAATCTTATAAAAGTAAACGTAAGCCGATGTTAACTCCTGCTCAGAAAAGAAAATATTTTCTGTGGGCTGTGGACGATTTAAAATAAACATATCAGCAATGGTAAAGTGTTATATGATCGAACAAGTTCTCTTTTCCAATTTTGTAAGGAAATATAGGTTGCCTGGTCGTACGTAAGCAAATGAAGCTTTAAACCCAAACGAGAGAGCAAAAAACGTCAAACAAGAGTACAAGTTCCCGTCATATGTTCAAATTCGGGGGTGTTTTTATTATTCGGGTGTTGTCCAAATGTTGCCATATGACGCGGCTATCAATGCACAATGTTATTGGGACATTTTGCAGAATCAGTTGTGGTCTTCAATTCAATAACTTGGCCTTAAGTCGTGTTATCTTTTTCAACAAGACTTAACCAAACCGCATACAGCTAGGACAACAAAAGCCTGTCTTCAACAAAATGGTACCCTGTTGTAGATTAGGTTCTGAATCACCCGAACATCAATTATATCGAGGATTTGTGGCGATACTTAAAGAAGGAAGTTCGAAAAAGGACACCACAAATCAGCTACAGTGACAATCAGCAGTTGAAATGAATTCTTCCTGAAAAATTGCAAAAAAATTCAATTTCTGAGGGGCAACGCTTGTTTCAACTATGCCGAGAACAGTGAGAGAATTTTACACTGCCAAAGGAGGACCAACGAAGTGGTAAGACTGACTAATTTCGTTTCATTTGAACATGCGCAAAACATTAGGGACATAAAAAACTTCGGAGGAAATGGATTTCATTGGCCACAAAGTTTGTTTCATTTATTATCTTTTGTTAGATATCACTATGTAGTAATGAAATGTGTGTGGCATTTTTCATTAAAAATAATTTGAATAAAATATTTTGAATTATTTTTTACTTTTATTCTCAAAAGAGCATCCATAAACTAATGCACAAAAAATTAGTGCCACGGGTAAGGTACTTTTAGAAATTCCGATCCATAGAACTTAATATATCAAGTTCTTTCTATAGCCCTGTATATGAATTTATTTATATTCTACAGACATATGTCGGTATACATTATATAGATCAGCGCAAAAATTAATAACTTAATTAAAAACCACCCTTTAGCAATTGACGCTCGTACGCAATAATGCTTAAAAATTATCTGTGTTTGATATTCGACTGTATGATCTATTCAATTTATATATGCCAATTAGCATGTAAACATTTAGTTGAACTTAAAAACGTATAGCTAAATTAAAGCGCTGCCACAGTTAAAAGGTCATGGACAACGCTAATAATTACAAAAATAGAAGTGCCGGAGTTGACTAATTGTTGGTTAATTGATATATAATGTTGGTAAATAGTAAATTATGTCTGCCTTGTTGTCCATTGGCTAAAGACACATTTTCCAACAAATTTCCAACGGTACTCCGAAACTTAACTGCTCAGAACTCTGCACAGTAACTCTCAAAAATAAGAGAGGCATATGTACCTACCATTAACTGAATGTACAAGGCCCGACAACACATTTTCCAACAGTTTCCAAAAAATTCTAACCATGGAAAAAGAATCTAGGCAACTTGGACAGTAATTGAAAGCTTTTGTGCGTCCCTGTAAACGATCGACAATTTTTATTAACGTTTCATTCAAAATAATCATCTTGTAGTGTAGTTCAATAATGTACATAAATGTTATTGTGTTTTAACTAATATAACATTACAAACATTCCCTGCAAACTTTTCTTCTAGTAAGAAATTATTATATAAAGTATTAACCGAAATCTTTTGTGTGACCCTATAAGATACTGATAGTTGTTTAGCACTCCATACCTTAAGCAAAGCACATTACAAATACATAGAAGTTTCATTATGTTTGAAATAATATAACATCATTAAAATACACTGCAGACAGTTTTCCCACATATACAATACTGTAACTAGTTTCTTTTGACTTTATCGTAAACGAACTGTCAATGCTTCTCAAACCGTATTCTATAATAATTATCTTTAAATACAGTGCTATCTAGAGCTATGGACAGCCGGCAAAAAGGCGCAAAGTAAAGACAGACAAACAGAAGTGATAAACACTTTTCAAATATGTTGAAAAGCATTAAATTAGCAAGATTTTTTAAAATGTCTTTTACATTACATTTTGAATATTTTTATGAAATGTAAATGTCTGTAATTAAAATATTCTCATCTTCGAAATATTTTATTGATTGTCAACATTCAACGAAAAACGGTAAAATGTCAAATTTTCTATTCTCATAATTTATTATTATTCTTTTGTTATATATATATATTTGAAATATTCGATGCAGATTCTACTAAAATTGTTTAGAAAAGTCTCTTACCGTGTATTTTATTAATATCATGTAAAAATTATAACACATTAAAAAGAACTAGAAAATAATTTTAAAAAATAAAAAAGAGAATATAATTAAAATATTTCTTAAATAATATTATTATATTTATTACATACTGTTCTAGTGAAACAACAATTTATAGATACATCCTTCATTTACGAGCATAATAAGTTATATTTCATAAAAAAATATTAAATTAAATTTCATTTAGATTTTATTTACTTTTTAAAAAAGAACCAGAAAATAATTTTAAAGAATAACAAAGAGAATATAATTAAAATATTTCTTAAATAATAATGTTACATTTATTACATACTGTTCCAGTGTAACAAAAATTTATAGATACACCCTTCATTAACAAGCATAATAAGTTATGCTTCATTAAAAAAAAAAAAAAAAAAAAAAAAAAAAAAAATCAAATTAAATTTCGATTAGAATTTATTTATTTTTTTGTGAAAGTCACTTGACTGACATTCAGATTTGAGAATTTCTTTCTTAATTTGCAATTATAAAGTGAATAATATCAACCTAAAAGACAAACAAATAAATGATTGTTTTCTTACTCATTATTACATATTATGTTTAAGTACTTTTAATTTCGGGAACGACTTGTAATTTTAAATAAATACGAGTAACAGATAACACTGGACAACAGTGGTTTTGTTCTAGAACTAAAATTAGTTGATTCTAGATCAGTTTTTGGCGCTCATTCCTAATATGTTTTCCGTTTATCTCTACGTGGTCCAGGTTTTGAGAAATTTGCATATTTAAATTTATGCAAATTTAAGTTTTTTTTTTTTTTTTTTTTTGCTATTTTATGCAAATTTTAGATACAATATATGTCACATCTAATTAAGTTTTCTAGATAATGATTACTTGACTATTTGCTTCAGATGAATGTTACGATTTGCATATTCTTAACATTTACTTATCAGTTATTAAGCCTAATTTGCATATTTTTCAATGGTGTAACGTTTACATCACTATCAGTTTTAAAATATTTGCCACAGAATTGACGTAATGTTTTTCTAAACTAGATTTTTATGCTATATTCAAATCTGCAGTCTGTTTTCCTATGTCATGTCTAGTGTTTGAGTAAGATGAATATCTACTTTTGCACGGCATTAACACAGGTTTGATATAAGATGCTTTTTAGTTGTGTGTAATTCATTTACAAGAAGGTGAACAGGGTCAGATTCATATCAGAGCCATAAACACAAATTTATATAAACGAAAAAAATAAGTAGTAGAATCCATCCTAAATAGTTGAATTTTATCACACAAAGTATCATAAAAAAGCTATTTCTGGCTTTTTTGACCGAAAATTAAAATTTCACTTTTTTTTCAAAAACTTGACGTGATAGAAGAAAACAGATACAAGATTTGAAATCAGCTCAAAAAACGGGTTTAGTAACATATTAGTGTACTCGTGCGGTAGAAATATTTGAACGACAAGAACTATTATTAGAAAAACATGAAAAATATGCAAATTACAATATTTCACAGTCACATGTCAGTATAATCTCAGAAGCAACGTTTTTGTGAAGTACATTAGGTAGTAATAGTAACATAAAAAAAAACCTGTCTGATATTTCTTTATACCTTAAATTTACAAATAATTGTATACAATTTACTAAATTTGCATAAATTGAAATAAGCAAATATCTCTCAAACGTGACGTGCTGGAGTAAATCTATAACTAGATACGGAATCAGCACAAAAATTCCGCATAATAAGCAACCAATTTTTGATTTAGGACAGAGCAATTGTTCAAATTTGTTGACCAGTGTAATTTAAGAAAATGTTCCATTATAGGGGGGAGTAGCCATATTTGGACCGCCGCTTTAATTGGACCGTTGCCATTCTGCCGTTAATTACAGGAAGAGACTTCATTTACCACTAAAATCCTACTCCTCAGAATGACGTCACTCATGATTAGAAGAAGCAGCGGCCTACCACGTGCTGTTTTCAGACAATTTAAAAAACCTAAAGTTAACAGTTTTGATCTTATTTTTTCCTACTAAACGTAAGTGAATATTTTAAAACTAAGGTAAGTTGTTATGTTTTCATATACGCATATGAATTCATATGTTTATTGCACAAATTTTTGACTCGGATTTGTTTGATTTCGTTTTTGTTCTTAGTCTTGAAATTAACTGTTTTAAAAAATGGCGCATTTGCAATAATCGGACCAATTTAAGTTGCTTAAATTGGACCAGATATGCGATCATAACTTTGAAAAGTAAGTAATGAATTTCTAGGACGGTACGCTTTGTACACTATTTTTATACTTTTATTTTTTATACTATATTTATGTATTTTTATACACACACATATTTATTCCTTGTTAATAAACATTTAGCTTTTAATTTTAATGTTAAATATAACTGAAATCAAATATTACAAATACACACAGACAAAATCCATTGTAAGACGAAATTGTATGTAATTAAAAGCATGGCTAGCTGAGCATATCTGAGCTTTATGTCACTAAGATATAACTTGCACTAGTGCATTGTGAATAATATATATATTCATGTAAACAATATTTATTAAAAATAATTATCATTCATTTAATAGTGAGCATCAATACATTAAATGTACAGTCGTGGAAAATGAAATGTAAACACCCCCTACTAACTCTTTAACAAATTATTGTAGAAAAAAGATACTGGTACCGAACGATTGGAAATAAAGTTTACTTTTAAATGATATACATAAAATTTTCTTACGGGGTCAACTACATATTAAAACGAACCAAAACTTCATTTTTTTCAATGGCAATATCTAATTTTAAAAAGATATTTCAGAACTTCGGTTAAAACTATGCCTAGAAAAGAAATTTCAAGTCATTTGGATGATAAGTTTTTGAATTATAAACATTCAAAATTTAGTGCTTCTAATGTTAAATTACATTTTCACATTTTCATTTATATCTCCTGAAATTATACTCCTAATGTGCATTTTTTTTTTTGCGTAGCAATAATACTAATGCATCTAAACATAAATACGTTGAAATTGTAAATTTTTATAATTTTATGATATGAATTATGTATTATGAAATTAATATTCGAAGAAATTATTAATTGCAATCTACATTTTTTTTATGTATTTAGGTTTATTAAGTATAGAAATCCAAAGTTTCATATTTTTCTTCCAACTAGTTTTGAGATTATGCTTAAAAACGGCAAAATGATGGTTTAAGGGGCCATCTATGATAGATGTGAGTCGATATTTTGAAATTTATTATGCCATCCTGTAATCTAGCAGTTTTCAATGACTCCTTGAGTGGCGCTTAAGATGCCTTTATCAAGATTCTCTCGATTAACAATCAAGTACGGAAAATCAATTTGGATACATTCCTTAAAATACGCTCGTCTTATAATAATTAATTTCTCGGAAACTTATGGTACGAATTGCCTAAAAATTTGTTTTTATGCTAATTGAAGGGTGCAGAGTTCATTTATGCTGTCAGAATTGTGTACTTCTATTAAAAAAAACAAAGTTATGATACATTTTAATACGTGGATGGCCCACTAAGCAAAATTTATATACATAATTTAAAAGTGGACTTTATTTCCAATCGTTCGGTACCAGTAACGTTCTTCTACAATAATTTGTTGAGGAGTTAGTAAGGTGTGTTTACTTTTTTTTCCGCGACTGTACCTTAACCGTTGGCGGTAGCCAGAGTTCTAAGTAAATAGACTTTAAGCAATTAGTAAATATTTGTTTTTTTGCAAATGTATCTCTAAAAGTAAAATACAGTGAACCAAACAAAAGTTAGATAGCAACAAGATTTTGCTGCTTAATATTGTTTTAACCTGTTGCGATATCGTAATCTAGCAATATATAAAAAATATGATTTCTTAAAAGATTAAAATAGTTTTATATAGTCTTCATAAAGTATTATATATTAAATTTTAAAATAATCTAAAAATAAATTGTGCGTTTTTCACTACCAAAATAAAACTTTGACATTTATTTCACTTTTAATTTGGATTGCCATTATGCACATTTTTAGGAGGGTGTTGATTTCTGGCATGAGGCCATGTCAAGCAATGAGACTGAAACGTGATGAAATTTCCTTTCGCTTGAATAAAAATTCCAAAAACGGATAAAAATAAACTTATGTTGATATTAAAAACTTAATTGTTAATCTATGAAAAGAGTAGAAAAGTGTACGATATATTGTAGATAATATGAAAAAGCCAAGAAACATACAAAAAGTTCAGATTTTTGCAAAGACCTAGTGAAAGTGGTAAGCCCAAAAATAGTTCCTCGTCTCAAACTGAAAGACGGATTGTGATATTTGTGAAAAAGAATCCTAAAATTTCTGCCGTAAAGATAGCGGAAGCGTTTAAGGAGGCATCTATAGTGAATGTGTTCCACAGACTACACTGTAAAAAAAAATCTGCAAAGTTACTAAAGTTTTTCTAGGAAACTGGGATTCCTAGAACTTTTTATGTAACGGCAACAATAAAAATTCCTGTAACAGCGTCTGTTACAGGAATTTTTCTTGTTGCCGTAACATAAAAAGTTCTAGGAATACCAGTTTCCTAGAAAAACTTTAGTAACTTTACAGATTTTTTTTACAGTGTATAAAAAATGTTTACATTTTAAAGTTTATAGAGCATACACACCACAATAAAAGCCATATTTGTCTCTCATAAATGTAAATAAACGTCGTGAATATGCTAAGAAGTATGGTGGAAAGTCTCAAGAAATTTGGAAGTCTTGTTATTTTTACAGATGAGTCGTAATTTAATCTGTTTGGATCTGCACTGTAAAAAAAAATCTGTAGTTCTACAGATGTAAAGTTACATGCTTACTACACTTTCATCTGTAACTGTACAAAAAAATCGGCAAATCTACAAAACTAGTTTTTGTAAAGCTACAGAAATCTATAACTGTACAAATGAATGTGCTAAAATTACAGTAATCTTACTAAAATTTTATCTGTAACCTGGGTTGCAGTTACATGAAAAGTTCTAGGCATCCCAGTTTCCTAAAAATTTTCTAGTAACCTTACAGATTTTTTGATTTTCGGCGCAAAAGTGCGTCTGTTACAGGAATTTTTGTTGTTGCCGTTACATAAAAAGTTTTAGGAATTCCAGTTTCCTTGAAAAACTTTAGTAACTTAACAGATTTTTTTTTTTACAGTGTGGTGGTCGGCGATTTGTTTGGCAAAGGGAAGGAACAGCACTAAAATAAGCAAATATAAAAGCGATTGTAAAACATGGTTTCGAATGCGTTATGGTATGGTGTACAATGGGAGCTAGTCGTGTTGGAAATCTAGTGTTCATTGAAGGTACAGTGAAGAAAAAGATGTATTTGAGCATTCTAAAAGAAATTTACCAGAAACAGCTTCAAAATTAAATTTAAATAATTTTTTTTTTTTTTGGTACTAGACAGTTATTCTAAGCATAACCCTCGGATTGTAAAAAAATGGCTATTATACAAAGTGAAAAAATTGCTACCCCATCCTCCCCAAAGTCCGGATGTAAATCCTATAGAACATTTGAGGGCTTATATGAAGATAAAATTACTACAAACGATGATTATGAATAAAAATGAACTAAAAACTGCTATTCAGAATATATGGCAAAATGTATTATCAGATTTAACCGAAAAACTGGCCCTAACGAGAAAAAAGAGGCTACAAGCTGTAACAGCAGAAAAAGGGATTTCAGATTTTGTTTTAAATTTAAAAGTGTTTTTTGGCACATTGTGTAAGTGTCCAAGTTTTTATTTGGGGCCGAATGTTATATCATCACCACGTTTTACAAATTTATACTTTAGATGTAACTTTTATTAAAGTAAAATAAAACTGTGTAAATCATCTTCAAAATTGTTGTTACTTTAAATAAACTTTTACATTTGAAAAACAACATAGAGCAAAATAATTAAACAATGAAAACAATATAAGCTGTTGTCCGAATTTTTTTCTTGTTTCACTGTAGATTTCCTTTATAAATATACAATCACCCCTTTGTACGTGTTTAATATTTATCTTACAAATCACAATTCATTTCATGACTGTGATTCATTTTGTTTCAAAAACGTCTTTACACTATGTTATTTTTCCATGGGATCCGATTATAGACATTTTGATGCTACAGTATGGTTTATTTTTTACTGCGGTAGAAAGCGCGAAGTAGTAAATCTATGTATAAAATATTTGTATTACTCTGATTCTTTTTCAAGATATATCAATAGGGAAAAATATTTAAACTGTATTATTTAAACTCTCTTTTTAAAGTTTTATTTAACTATTAAGAACTTTGTGTAAGATAGAAATATCGATTAATGAAAGAATGTTATTGTATATAATGAAAAGGTATATTACACATTTTATAAATTTTTAATTTTATTTTCTACGTTTTAGCGTTTGAAAATTTTCAGTATTGCTCTTTCACAGCCAGTCAGTATATTTTAGTGATTATTTTTAGGCGCATATTTATATTTATTGAAACCATCAATAATATTTGGAAATTTATCATCCATACACACCTAACTAAAACATACTTTAAAAATTAATTTATTAATTTATAATTATGTTTTAGAAATATTAAAAGTTTGTATTGTGGTTTAAATCTCAATCGTGTAGGTGATTTTTACAATTCTATCAAAGAATGTATTTAGTTAAAGATCGATTATAAATTCTGTCTTCACGTACCTCAACGCTCTTAAGATAAATAAAAGAGTGTAATTACAATATATATGCAATTTTCTGTGACATTATTAATTTAATTTCTGAAATTTATAAAAGTTTTGAAACAAAAGAATTTAAATTAAATGTATTTCCATATTTTTACTAATAATTTCCATTTTAATAATTTTCACCATTAACGTAAGAGATATTTTTAATATTATGGAAATGTCCCTATCTAAATTTTTTAATTAATATTTTTAATAACGTTTCGTTTGGAAATAAGTTAAATTTGTAATTAAAACCGAAGAAAAATTCAACGAAAATATATTGGGAGTAGCATTTTTATGAAAGACTTCTAATTTATTCACAATACTAGAATTAAACTTTCATAAAATTTCTCCTTCAAAAATTTATTTTTAAGAAACCAAGTTTAAGGTAGGTTTTTATGATGATTGTTCAATGTTCATTTTATTATTAATCAGATTACATTTAGGAAACTCTTATTTGTATACACATGCATATATATGCTAATAGCAATATGCTGAATTCTTGCACTCTCTGTAAGAAAGAATATATGTATGTTTTTTTTTTATTTAACTCATCATAGATAACATCAAATTTCACTAAAAGATTTAAAAATAAGATTCAATTACCGAATGTTTGTATCAAAGAGAATTACGTTAATATGTCTTAAATAATGCATAAAAGTAATTACTTGAGAAATCTTACTTTATTAAATTTTTAATTAAGTATTGAAAGAGAATTATATTAATATGCCTTAAATTATAAATAAAAATAATTTGTAAGACTTTCTTTATTAAGTTGTTAATTAAGCACTGGCTTCATGCTTAATTTTAATATTTATTTTAAAAATAAAATCAATGTACGTTTTATTAAAGTAACTGTGCTGTATTTTCGAACTTTATTGCGGACTCCCAAGCGCAACTGACAAAATGTGTTAAGTGGACTGAAAAGATGCTTAGTTTGTTATGTAGTTCAATAAATTATTGTTAGTTAATATTTTGAATGCATAGTTATGGGCAGAAATATTAATATTTTCTACAGATTTTATTATTTTTTGTCCCACGTTCTTTTTTATGGACTTGCTTTTTATCAAAATTTCTCCTCTAGGCTATCTTAACCTTTTTTAAAACTAGAGATAGACCATTATAAATACTTTTATAACACACAAATAATGAAAGATGTTATTTGTAAGTATATTTTAAAGAAGAAAATAATTTTCTTAGTAGAGATTTAAAAGAATTTTTACATAAAAAAAAACACTCTTTTCCCTATTTCAGAATTAAAAAAAAATTTAAATAATAAAGTTTAAGTTCACGTTAGTACTATATCAAAAGCATGAACTAAAATTTTATAAATTGTAAAATATAATACAATTGTTTGAAAAAAGTTATTTGAATTCAATACTGGCTTTCACCTGATGTATGCTAAAAATAACAAGTAATATAAAATTTTATTTTTAAAGTCAATTCCTACTTAGGCCATCAAAGAAAAATTTAATATAATCCCTTAAGCTAATATTAGTTATTGTTGCATTAAAATATCTCAATTTGTTGATTTTCTATAAGCAAGTAGGTTTACAATAATACTCTATGGGAATTTGGCGAAATATTAGAGATATCGCCATGTTGGCGTCACTTTTGGCGACTCATTTTTGCCGCCAAATTTGGCGATATATCACCAAGTTGGCGACAAACTTGGCAGTATTTGGCGACAGAACAGGGTCCCCCCCCCCCCCTATGGTAAACCCTTAATGAAAATACTTTCATTGACCTTCAATAACCAATGGCCGCCATATTGTTTCCCATGCAAAACTAAAATTAATTAATTAAAAATTAATTTATTAATTAATATTTGAAAAAACTGTATTAACATCAATTGTCATCCAGTACAAGTTAAAAAAAAATTATTTCAACTTGATAGGATGGATAATGAGTATTTTATTAACGATTCAAAATTTGAACAAGATAAATATATAAATATATAAATATATAAATATAGGGAGAGTGTGAGCTATTAGTAGGAATTGAAAAATGCTCTTAAACCTCTCGCTGCGTACTATTATAAAAATTAAACTAGGTAAAAAAATTACTTACTTATTTTATTACGTACTTCAAATGTACATTTTAGATTTAAAATATGCAATATCTTTTTGTAAGAGAGTACTTTTTTTAATATAGAATTATATCATAAAACAAAAAGGTCTTGGAAATCATGGGTTGCGCAAATTTTGCTACTTTTACATCTCTTGTAGAAATCACGGGATGCGCAGCGAGAGGGTTAAAAATAAATTCTTTTAAAGCAAGATATAAAATTTTAACAATATAGTATGTTTAGCAAGTACAAAACCACGAAAATGTAAAGAATGCTAATAATTTACTAAATTTGAATTAAATATAATAATTAATTAATTGTGTATAATTTTTTTTTTAGAATTTAGGTTGTTTGAAAATATAAATTATTTCAATAAGTGATTTGTGTCTTTACATTATATTAATTTTAACAAATGCGTTTTTCATTTAACTGCAATTCTCAATTCTTATAAACAGTTTAGCTTTATAAATGCAGCTTTTAATTGCTTAATCTTTTGTTGAAAATAATAACATGGACAAGTAACAGACGGTTTCAATAATTTAAATATGCATGTCTCAAATATCAACAATATTGCATTTTTGTAATTAAATTACATCAGCATGGATATTTATAAAGAACATTTACTACAATTTCCCTTAATTGCGAAAGCGTGATGTGAAATGATTTGGTGTCTGTCAGAATGTATGCGGCTGTGTGTGTTGCGACATATTTGTCGGAAAAATCATCCAATTAACTTGCTATTTAGTCAATTTGTTTGACAGATACTTAAAATTATCTGCATATATTTTCGTATAATTAGATTTATTTGTTCGAACAATATAAAATGTAAATTCCCTGTCATAAAGCTTTTTCATGAGACTCGAGGCGATATTCATATTTTATCAATCGGTAAAATGAAAATGGCGCATTTTATTTTAATTTTTGTATTATTTTATTAATTTGGATATATACAATTCATACTGCTATCTTACTTGAAGAAAAGCTAAGTTTTTAATACATCTTAAATTCACATTTGTAGTATATTCTGTCAGCGCATTTTTTGACGATGAATGCACTTTTTATTTTCGATATTTGATTCACTGAATTTACATGTTTACGTTCCTGCAGATTGCTAACACCATTCTCGTCATTGAGTTTTCCGTAATTCAACAGAATAATATATCAAACTATAAATTCCAATATTAAGTTTTGAAATATTAAAATATAAATGAAAACTTTCTGGCGATTTATATATTTATTTATATGGCAGAATCTTTTAAATATTATTTGGTTATAGTTTTTTATTAATAGAATTTATAAATCATTTAGCTATATACTATCATGCTTTTTTCGCAGTGAATCAAAATAAGATGACTAATTTTTAATGTTTACATTGCTCTGAAATCATTCTCTTTCAAAGTCTTTGCTTTTTTTGGATGCTTAAACAATGGCAATGGATATATTTATTTTCTTAATTCCTTAGTGCGCTTGTTAAAATAAATTTTACATCTGTAATAAAATACAATCGATCCAGTTTTTGTCGATATAATCATATATGCCAGAAATGAAAACTTTTCTGAAGTTAGCTCCAAGTTTTCTCACTTAACTGATTTCCATGAACTATATTATTATTTATGTAAAGTTTTGGTAACAGAATAAGAAAGTGTTTTTTTATAGATTAAAAATATTTGATTTGACATATTTAGAACATACATAACATATACATAACATAAAAAGATACATACACGCAAGACACAACGTTTGCATATAAGCAAGCAACATACAAATAAGATACATGACATATAATTATTTGTTTTGAATTATGAAATGAATGTAATGGAAAAATCATATATAGAGATTACATAGACGTATTATCAATTTAAGTGATTTATTGTGTACAAACAGAACTTCGTATGCTTTGCTGGTCGATTTTTTCAGACGACAATCTCTGCTAAAATAATCTTTGCTTTCGTTACGCGGACTGTTTTCGTCAGGCTACCTCAGATCTTATTGCGGAATAGTTGAAAATTAATTATTCTGATTTTTTTAGACGAATATCTTCCCCCAAAAATATTCCTTTTACAAATTTCATAATTATTCGCGAAACCCGAAAACATAGCAAATTGTATTTAAATAAATTAGATAAAATAAAAGCCTCAAATTTCTTTTACAATGGCTAAAAATCGTCGCAGAACGTGTAAAATCTTTAAAAGTCCCATAAAAAATTAACACAATGTTGCTCAATTATTTAAAATTCGCTGTAAGATTTCAAAATATTTTTATTTCTGAAAAGAAGAAACCAAATGTTTATTTTCTATAGCATATTTAAGAAGACATGTTATTAATTTGGAAAAATTGCATAAAATATTTAATAAACAAATCTGGTAAAGAAAATTCAAAAATGTCCTCAGATTTTCTCAATGAAAGCCAAAAATATCTGGAGAAACCGAAAAACACTATTTTTTTTTTAATTTTAAATTACTGTATGAATTTTGCATTGGATTGTTTTATATAACGATATCCGAACGCATATAAACATTCATGAATTTTCAATAGTAGTAACATTTTTTTAAATACAAACATGTACCATGAAGAAGTAAAAGGCCGCTGCTTGTAGTTCTGTTGTTGTACGTTTTTATCATCTATGTGCCTTCTTGTACTCATGTCGGAACCCATTTCTAAAGGTGATCTTCTCTGTATAGGGGGTTTATTATCCCTGCCTGGGAATTGATGAAAAACCGAATTCATTATTTGCTTTCTTCAAAGCTTCGAACTTTACATTTTACATATTTTTTCTTCTTACCTACATTTTAAGTTTTATGATTTTCTTTTATTATTATACTTATATAAAACTGAAAAAAGAGAGAAAGAAATTTGTGGACTATTTTCAAATCATCTTGTAAATTTGTATGTTTCGCCATCTACCGGCATATATTGTAAAATTGAAAACCAAAAGGAGTGGTACTTTTTAATTAAAAACTATTTAATTTAAATGAACTATTTAAAATATCAGAAAACTGCATTTGAGTTGCACAATAAGAGACATTCTTTTTCACAGTCATGCGGATTGCTGTCGCTGTGCGTGCAGAGGTCTCTTCATGAAACAGTGCAAAGACAAACACACAATTGCCAAATTTTATTACCATAAACAGTTTTATTGTAAAAATTAAAAATAGATTTTTAAGGACAATTAAATGCTCAGCTATTTTATGCTTATTACAATAGCTGATAAATTCTGTTTGTTTATTTTAATTTTGTTTTCTATCGTTAAATTTTCAAATATAAGGAGATTCACTAAACGTTTGTGAGATAGTCAGTGTTAAAATTTGTATAATAAAGTGAAAAATTATATAATAAATAAAATATATTTTAGCACAGTCTCACTTAAAAATAAAATATAGCTCTGGGAAATGTAAGCTTTAGATGAAAGGAACAATAGAGAGATCAATAAAATTATTATTGCCGTAAACGTATGTTTAAACGCGCACTGTTAAAAATTTTGCAGCATTCTGGCAGGTCATTCGACCGTTTTTTGAAAAAACGGTTTCATAACCATAATTTAACTATATTCTGATCATAATATGGCCAATAATATGGTCAGAATAGTGTTAAAATTACGGTTGTGTAACCGTTTTCGGAAAAAACGGTCAAATGACCTGCCAGAATGCTGCAAATTTTTAACAGTGCGATTATAAGAAGTGATGGCCGAACTATCCTTCCTCACATTCCAGGGACATAACTAAACATTGCATTTTTCTAAATTATGTTGTATTAATAATAAAAGCTTTTTTAAACTCTTATTGATGAAGTTTTTTTTTTTTTTTTTTTTTCTCAAGTAAGTCATTTACAATACTTTATTCAACAACCTCATTTCCTTATCAAAAGCTAATTACAGAGTGGATTGTTTCATTTTTGTGTTTTAAAATTACGTATTTTTCCATAAAACTAGCATTTCCTGACACCCTGTTCATGCCAAAAAAATATTCATGGAATATATGGGATAACTTTGCTGTAGTTTCGTAATACTTTAATGAAAATGAGACAGTACAAACAAAATCAAGTAGATAACTCCAATGGGATTCAGTTAGAAATTTTTTCTACATGTCGCTGAAAGTTCCTCTAAAGTATCGACAATTTATGTACTAATATATAATATTTATTCATTACAAATTTCTAAATATTATAAAGAAAAGTTCACATTGCTGATATAACGTATTTCTCAAAGAATAAAACTGCACCATCGAATTTCAAATAGTAACAAAATTTTAAGGGGACACAGGAACTTTAAACATTCAAAAAATCAATTTTTGGTTTTTTCTGAATGTTTTAAAAGTGCTCAACAATATGCAGAAAACCCATTCAAAAATCTGTATTATTTCTTGAGTTATAATCATTTATAGACGGTAAGTATAATGGAAGGCCCGTAGAAATTGAAAATTTAAAAATCGTTTTCTCAGATTAGTAAATTTGGAGTTTGCGCGAACTATTACTTTTAAACTATGTAAGCCACAGATTAAAAAAATTAACCAAATATGCGTTTTTTTTTTTTTTTTTTTTTTTTTTTTTTTTTTTTTTTTCATTTGAAAAACTTGAAAAAAATATTGAAAATTTTTAATCTTTTTTATTATTTTCTGCAAAAATTACATTTTAAACAAAACCTTTTGCGAATATTTTCGTTTTAAGTTAGAAGTAGATGTGTTATGATTCTAGTTTGCATAAAAATTCTTTTCTCTGTGCATAATTTAGAGTTTTATCATGCGCGCAGCACTTAATCACCCATCAGTGAGATGAATTTTTAAATATAAAATTTAAACATTAATTTTGTACATCTATAATTTATTTTACTGGATAATGTAGTTTCGGGCATATATTTAAGCAGGAAGGGAAAAAAGAGGTCTTAATTGCGTATTGTTTGTGTTTTGGTACTTTGAAGAAGGCGATATTTTTGATTGCTTCAACAAACTCAAAGGTCCTGTGAGCCCTTAAATAAAGATTTTTAATGATACACATTTTCACTTTTGCTACTATGCATTAAACAAACATAAAAATCTTGAAAGATTCTATTATACAAATTTACTATTTTTAGTTCCAAAAATGTGAAAATTAAAAATTTAAAAATAGTAAAATTGTGTTTATTCAACTGCTTACATGCCATAATGTTACATGTTAATAATAGAATGCGTGATTATCAAATTTCTTTTTGAGTTCGTTGGTTAGTAACCTAAAATTATCAATGTTTTCTGTTAGAAATACAAGCATGCTTCTATTTTTTTTTTTTTCAAAGAAGCATAAATGGATGACAAAAATCCTGAGACAAACTAGTTATCCACAGATTCTGTTTTCACACAGTTTAAGTTACTAAAGTTACAAGTATATGCTGGAATTTTTTTATCTATATAAACGTATCCAAACTTTTAATTCAAGACGTATTTCACCAAGCAATATGCGTTCGAAGGAAGTATATAATGGCATTTTTGGCGTGGCAGATGATAACATGATATATTCTGAACTTATGCGCGCAGTTGAAGTATACCACCTAAAAAACTATTATGTAACAAGTTATTTTAAGTTTAATTTTACAAATTAGTTTAATTAAACATAAATTAAGTTTAAAATTGTTGTAAATAACATCAAAATTTAGGTTTTATATGAATTTTATGAAATAAATTATAACGAGTTTGAAAATTGAAAATATATATCATTTCCCGATATTTCCATGATATCATTAGGACCGGGAAAGCCATGTTAAATTCACCAAAATTATGTTTCTTTTTCTCAGAAATGGTGAAAAATAGAGGTCTAGATTTTTTACAATAGTCACATTTTATTTCTAAGTGAAACTGAAAATTAATTATTAATTATTTATTGAAAGTCATTTATGAATGAGAATTTTTGGTAAGAATTCACTGCCTAAAATAAATAATTCTCAACAAGTCATTAAATCCCTGTGTTATAGTATACAATATAGCATAATATAACTATTAAAAAAATCTGGATACATACGTTTAATACATATTGAAAAAAAGAACACAAACTTGAAAAATCCAAGTTATTGAGAAAAGTCAGTTAAAGATGTAAATGGCCATTAAGCTGTGAAGTACTCTTAGACAGAATGAATAGTTCCTACACTTCTTTTTTTATTATTATTAATAAACATGTGTGCAACATCGTTGGAAAGATAAAAGTTTAAACTATTTAATGATATAAAAATGTAAAAGTCAATTTTTTTTCCGAAATTTCTCTTACCTGGTCTACTTAAGTGTGTCCGAGACACAAAAATCTTCAAATTTTCTAAAAATATTTCATTGCAGTAAAACATTCTCCACTGTTTTCTCTTAAAATTACGCTTATATCATGTTTATATCTTTATTAGAACGGAACACATGATTTTTTTCGTTTTCGTTTGTTTTCAAAATCTAGTTTTCAAGCATTGATTGTTATGCAAACGAGTTCTTATGAAAATGCGTTTTCTTCATGATGGTTTTTTCACCATTTCCCGTATTTAAATTGTTATAACTCAAGAACCGTTAAACATATATGGTTGAAACTTGTAACATGCCTTTTCCTATTAGTTTATTTTAAATTTGATTCTGTAAATTTGAAAAAAAAAGATCACTTTTGAAAATATGATTTTTTTTTAAAGTTACACTATTTTTCCTTTAATTTTTATTTTAAATATTTTATTTATTTATTTTTTTAAAGCTGAATATAAATTAAAATTTATATATTTCTGTTTATTTAAATGATAAAAAAATAAAATTCTACAAACAATATTTCGAGTTATAACGATGTGAAATTACCCCACTTTTTTAATAAATTTAAAATTTACAATTAAAAATATATATATGAGAAGTTTTATCGTGTGATTTT
Source organism: Maratus speciosus (assembly GCA_963932465.1). Classification (NCBI taxonomy): domain Eukaryota; kingdom Metazoa; phylum Arthropoda; class Arachnida; order Araneae; family Salticidae; genus Maratus; species Maratus speciosus. Next base: position 188,022,636 of record OZ010800.1, read on the forward strand.
GTTCACAAATGATATGATTAACCATCACAAAAAATTCAAAATTTTAACTCAATAAATAAAAATTATTTTAAAATGTGTTACACACCCACTTATTATTGGAAATGATAAATATTTATGTAATATTATGGCCAAAATACATATATATTTTCATAATTATACTATAACAAATTATTTTCATTCAAATAAAGTTTATTTTAAAGTAGCTATACATTTAATTAGAAATTCATTTCTTATATGAATATTCATAAAATAACTGTCTCGAGTGTTCGTGAAACACATAGATAAACATTTGTTAATATTTCTAGAGCTACATTTCTAACGCTACATTTCTAACACATTTGTACGCTACATTTCTAACACATATTGTACATGTAGAATGCTTACGATTTTTGTTCTCGAAAATTTCGCTTTTCCTGTGTTATTTGTATGTAACTGGTGGTAATAAAAAGAAAATAGTACTTCCTTACATACAAGGCAGGATTCGAAAGTTCCTGGACTTAGCCTATAACTGCAAATGTTTTTGCAGTAGTGCGATTACGAGAACAATTTTGTTTTACTACATTCTCCGCCTTTTCTAAAAGTTGTTTGTCCCAAATCACGTGGTCGAAACCTCGCTACGACAGCGTATTTTGAAAGCAAATGTATTTAATAACAGGCGATTGAAGGAAATGGTGGTTGTTGAGCAGAGAATCAATATCAAATTTTGTGTTCGTTTGGGAAAGAGTGCTACGGAGACTTTTGAAATGTAGAAGGATGTGCACGGCAACATTAAAGCGAACGCAAGCTTTTGAGTGGCATTGACGTTTCGTAGAATGAAGGGAAACTGCCGAAGACAATGAACGCTATGGCCGTCTGAAGACTTCCTGTACGCATGAGAACGCTGTGGCCTTCTGAAGACTTCCTGTACGGATGAGAACGCTGTGGCCTTCTGAAGACTTCCTGTACGGATGAGAATGCTGTGGCCTTCTGGAGACTTACTGTACGGATGAGAACGCTGTGGCCTTGTGAAGACTTCCTGTACGTATGAGAAGACTGTGGCCTTCTGAAAACTTCCTGTACGGATGAGAACGCTGTGGCTGTCAGAAGACTTCCTGTACGGATAAGAACGCTGTGGCCTTCTGAAGACTTCCTGCACGTTTGAGAACGCTGTGGCCTTCTGCAGACTTCCTGTACGGATGAGAACTTTGTGGCCTTCTGAAGGCTTTCCGCACGGACAAAACCATCGAAAAGGTTTCTGTGGCGGTACGTAATAAAAGGCTGCAAACAATATCGCAAATATCAGAATCAGGTGGGATTTCAGAGACCACATGTCAGCGGATACTGAATAAGGATCTTAACACACATAGGGTGTGTCAACACATCGTTCCTCGCAAGTTAAGCGAAGAACAAAAGTCAATTTGAATGGAAATGGCGGGAGACTTAATATCGGCTGCTGAAAACGATCCTCCCCTACATGGCAGAATTGCTATTGGAGACGAGAAATGGTGTTTTTTATACGACTCGCAATCCAAGAGAGCTTCGGCAACGTGGAAATCACCACAATCACGACGGAAACAGAAATTCCGCCAAGATCGCTCTACAGGGAAGGTCATGGGAAGGTATTCTTCGATATCCAGGTCATTGTGCATCTGGAATTTATCCCTGAAGGACGAGCTATCAACAAAGAAATCTATGTAGACATCCTGCGTCGTTTGCGTGAGTCTGTCTGGAAGAAGAAGCCAAAATTGTGGGCTGAGCAGTCATGGATGCTTTTGCATGACAACGCTCCTGCACACGGATATCTAGTCGTCGCTGACTTTCTTCGAAACCGAAAGCAACTCTTTTCCTACATCCTCGTTACTCCCTGATCTCTCATCTTGCGACTTCAGCCTTTTTCCTGAACTGGCACGTCACTTGCAGGGTCGTCGATTTCAATCGTCAGATGAAGTTAAATGTGCATCGTAGCCTGAATTAAAGGACATGACAAAAATGGATTCCACAAGTACTGCGATGACGTTTACAGCCGATGTCAAAAGTGTGTTGTTGCGCAGAGATTTTATTTCAAAGGTGGATGTGTTTCAGCGATGTAATTGGTAATATTTTTACAATTATAGAGTCAGTCCGGGAACGTATGAATTCTACCTCGTATATTAAATTAACCCATTAACCGTCGAAGCTGTAACATAAAGATCTTGCACTTTTTTGCAAAAAACGTTTGCCACCACAAATTTTCAAAGATACTTCGCTTTATTTAAATAATTTTAATGATCATGTTTATTTTATTAAGTGAGGAATTTTTTTTAATTATAAAGGTAGCTTGATGGTTAATTTAAGCATGCACATTTATTTTTCCTGTTGCGTGAACGCAACACATTTCATGATTCATATGCCTTCGTTTTTTTGTAATATTAATATAGATACTTAAAATTAAATTTAGTTTATTATAAATGTTTTATCAGAAATCATTCATTTATATTTTTCTCAAAATAACACGTATTTTAAGTACTTTTTTTTCAGTTTTTGTGAGACAATGGCAAAATAAATAAATAAATAAATAAATAAATAAGATATATTTGCTATTTTTCAACTATTTTCCCTTTACTTTCGACAGAAATGGAGGACTTGAGTTGCCAAAATTAAACAAATGGTGCTAAAAACTACAAAAAGAAAAGAATATCTGAAAAATAAATGGAGATGCAGTTTACAAACAAATTGCGTTTAAAAGTACTTTTTTTTCAATACGACGACATACAAATTGAAAATGTGCGATGCTTAGAAGTAAGAAAAAAATCAGTAGAGATTATTCCGTATAATGAAACATCTGCTTTGTTTTACGGCTGGCTTATACAGCGTTACGTTATTTTTTGGAGACGACACATTATTAGGTGGGAGAAAGAAATAGCATACCGGGGGCTAAAAAGCCTTTAGGTACACTAAAGTAAATATTTTGTACTATGTTGAAACATAAATTTCATGAGAGGCGTGTAAATAACATAGTACGCTTTGTATATCGCAGAATGATGTGTCTGGTGATATAAGATTGTCTAATAGAATCAATCACGCCACACGTCTGGCCACCAGAAGAATTTAATTTTCAGGATGAAAAAGGGACTTCTTTTACTGAGTATGGATAACTTTTTACCAGATATAGAGATATTAACGTTTAATGAATTTTTCATTAAGAGGCCAATTTCCAAATTGTTATACATCTTCTCGGTAAAAATGAATAGCACGTGATTTTTTTCCATAAAATCTTCATTAACTGGACTAGGAATTTCAGCTGTTTTGAACATGCCACGTATTTCAAACCCATATGATTAAAAAGTCTTCACCCACGGAGAGTGGTATCATTAAAAATTACCGCAACTTACACACAAGAGTCTGTTTTATCTATCTTCAGTAAGATTCAGTGTCTTTTTTGATTTATCATTACGTCCAAATAGTCGGAAGAACTTCTTGTGATTTCAGAATAGCTATACGATAAATTAAAAACTTCCATCTTACATACCTTACGTATTTAACGCTAGAATTACTGGAAGGAGTCGATCCTACTCCAACCATAAGATTAAATGTCGACTGGAACCAGAAATTCTTTCATGGAATAAGTTAAATTTAAACCACGCAGATTTACTTTAAATAAATCTGTCAAATAATTTTAAATACAAATTCTGATGTCAAATATTTTTAGGAAACTTCAGTAAAATTTTCAGAGGTTCTAGTGTTAACTTAAATAAATATAATGATAATCTTTATAATGTGAAATGACGTTATTCATAGACATTAAAAATTTTCATTTTAAAAATCATCATATACAATAATACACATACTTACTTAAAAATTCGTAAATATGAACTAATTCAATGTTGAACCATTGTGAGACTTAATTAAGTCATTTGCAAATGTGGACATGAGGTAATTTTTGATGAACTTCACAGACATCTTGAACTAAAAAAGATATAAAATGAATCTCCAAAATCACTTTTTCATACCGTAGCTCCATCCATAATTGCGTGAATATCAATCAAATTATATGAGTATGGGTATGAATGAGTTATGAAGCTCCAAACCGAGGATATCTCACATTAGATTGTCATGGAACCATAAGGGAATCATAAAGGATTTACTATATCGAATAGATTTCCAGCTTTCGCAATTTGACAGATAATGTATATATTTCCTCAATCAGAATTTCAGATGTCGGTCACATATCATATTAACACTAGAATTGCAGATTCAAGTCATCTGCAACGCAAGACGTGATTTTTAGATCGTACACTGTTGTTTTTTATTAATAAAACTTTGAAACTTTTTGACTTGTCCTAAATACTCAGTCTGAACACGAATTTAGTTGAATTCCAAAGAAAACTTTTTTATCTACAGGTCGGTATACCTTGAATTACCGGGCTGGGTCACTGCAGACCGAACAAAATAATGGCTTTATTTTTATTTCAACGGGGCTTTCAAAACTATATTTTTCAAAAAAAAAAAAAAAAAAAAAAAAAAGCCGAATGATGTAAGGAAATGTATCGCACTTGCTTTTTACAAAATAGGTGAGAGGATGGGGTGTGGGTGCAAAGGCGTGGTCACACATCTGTCATGCAACTGCAAGGCCAATGCGTGAGATTTTGTTTGATTTCAGGTTGTTGTTGGAATGTAGTCGTTGGAATGTTAGCACTGTAATACTTTAGAAACTTAAAAGTATATTTTGCCCGTTGCAAACGGCAAGAGGCAAAAAAAAAAAGTATGTCAGTGGTATTGCAGTTTCCCACATTTATACTGATGCCGGCAAGACGGAGGTCGTTCGAATGAGATAATTTCAGAATTGCAAAACGCATGTTCAGAAAATAATTCTAGCAAAGAAATTACATCTGATAATGATAAAACTTTTGACATAATAAACAAAAAAGTTAGGTGAAAATGCTTATTAAATCTCGTCGTCCGAATCTAGTTCAAGTGGCAGGGAGCTGAATGAAAAATAATAACCAGATAAAACCAAAATATTTGTAAAAAATATTGAGTAAATTAAAAAATTAACAAAAAATTAAAATATTTCACTTTTTGAAAAATATTTTCAAAGTATAAAAACAGGAAAAAAAATAAAATTTTATATTTTTCTGCTTTTAAGTTGTAGAATATACAGAAATGAATATCTGGTAAAAATTTTTTTTGATTGCCGTACTTAGTTTTTAAGTAACACTGCTCACAGTATAAAAATTCATCGTTTTGAATAAACGCAACGCAAAGTTTAATTCTCCTATGTAGTCATAATAAAACTGCATAATTGGTAAACTAATGGGAATTTTTTAATGCAGTTTTGTGCATATTGTTCAGAAATGATTACGGAATCAAAATATGTATTAAAAAAATTCGAAAATGTTGATGGTTTAAAGGTATCCTACCCCCTTAAATAAATTACAAAATAAATGATAGAATTAAAAAAATAAGTGAAAGATACGAAATAAATTACCCCTTCAAAGTGACTTAAAGGAAACGAAAGACTGAACTATATGCAAGATCTGGTGCAGTACAGTTATTACCAGTATGTACAATATTACAAGATATTATATGAAAGATATGGTTCAAGATCAAGCGGTTATAAATACTTTAGTAGTTTTTAAACATAAAAGAAGTTCTAACAGCAGAAGAGTCTATATTATAAAATTAGCAGAGAAGCTCAGAGAGAACTATATTGAAAAAAGCCAAATCTGAAGTTATCCGTCTACTGAACACTCGAGGAGATTCAAACAAATGAAAACGTTGCCAGATAAAACAATGTTAAGACAATAGAATTAATAATGTGCGTGGAATTTGTTTATAATTTGTGTGCGGATTATGCACAGAGAAAAGAGAGAAAAGGGAAACAAAGACCATAGCATTTTATGTGAAATGATAAGATAAAAAACTACAATGCAAGTAAAAAAAAAAAAAAAAAAAAAAAAAAAAAAAAAAAAAAAAAAAACTTAGCTATATATATTTAAATTTATTATGTTTTAATATATTATTGATCTGTAAGAAAATTGCTACAGAATTTAAATTGATAATTAATATATATATATATATATATATTTAATCTCAACGTATCTATTCTGAAATAGGAAATAAAAAATTTCTTAGGTGCTATCTATTCACCAAATTTCACATTATGTACTACTCTAGTAGCTAAATTGTATAAATCCTTAATTAAAATTCAATCATCAAACTCTAATGCTTGTCTGTATTTTCCATAAAATGGAGAATAACATCACTGAACGCCATGGGTCAAGTATGACCCACCGCGGTCGTTGCATAAGAAACATGGTAAGAAACATGGTCAAGAAACATGGTAATTCTAGTGTTAAATGTGTGTATGCTTGCATATATTCTTAACATTGATGGAGAAAAATAAAAATGCACAATTATTTCTATACCAGTGATATGCAGAAACTATTCAATATATACAATTTTGATAAAGCTAAAGATTTAGCTAAAAATATTTTTGCTATTATCAAGAAAAAACAAAGTTATATATAAACAGCTTAGCTAAAAATATTTTTGCGAATACACAAGTTGTAAGTTTTTAGTTAATATATTTAATATCGTTTCATATACCGCATATTCCGACGTTTGAGGTGTTCTTCTGCATAACACCCACCTACGATTTGAGACTGCAATTACGTATTTTAAAGATATTTCGACGCATTACTCGCACCATCCATTTTGCAAAGAAACCTCCATGAGATATAAAGCATGAAATAAACAATTAAATTTAAAAAAATCCAAAAATACGACTCCGTAAAAAGCGAACTAATTAATTATTTCTCACCAATGTGAAACTATTTTTTTTTTCAATTCCTACTATAAGCACACACTCTCGCTATCTATATCTTGTTCAAATTTTCAATCGTTAATAAAATACTTATTATTCATCCAGTCAAGCTCAAATAAATATTTTTATACTTGTAGTGGATGCCACTTGATATTAATCCGTTTTTTTTAAACATTAATTCATTAATTAAATTAAATTAATTAATTTTCAGTAATCGAGAGAGCCCTCTTCTTGGTAAAGGCATTTTAAGCGCCACTGAACAGGAAAGAACAATGGGAGATTTTGTTTCTTCTTTTTGACCTAAGTAGGAATTGAATTAAAAAATATATATATTTTTTTATATTACTTGCCTATTTTTTTATTTACTTGTATTGATAACTTTTAAGTTGTGTTTAATTTTTAGTTCCTATCTATAAACACAGTTTTGATGAGGTCTACAGATGTATATGATGGTTAGAATTGCAGTAAAGCTAAAGATCCTACCTACGCAACTTCCAGGTGGTATAATATTATAACGGAGCTTCTGACTGTAAATAGTCAATGAAACATCATCTTCATTTTGAAAGACCTACCCAATGATATGCCACTCAATAATGTGCATAACTTTTTTTTTGTCTCTACCGCCAGTTTGTATTTTACGGCCGCCATTTTGAATTTATAAAAACAAAACCTAACCTATAACCATCGGGCCGTTAAGACGAATCGATAGAGGCCTCATTCATTAAAATCAATCCAGCTGTTGGAATGTTTCGAGAGCATAAAGAAATCAACATACGCAGATACGCGTGAAACACATAACCCTTCTTTTCAGTCGGGTAAAGAAATAGAAAACATTAAAAATATAATAATTAGCAGAGACATGAAAAAAATCAAGCAAATATAAAGTTAAGGCATACAATTACTGTCAAAACTGTCTGCTTTAAATCCGTAAAGGTATTTGGAGTCGCACCCTCGCTCATTCAAATAATGATATGTTCTATTTTTAATTGATATAGAAATTTCAGAATTAATGCTTAATTTTCAGGTTTTCATTTAAAATTTTCGTGCATCACGCGCACCTATAAATTTTAAACAGTTTTCTTGTTTCTAAAGTACGCGTTACATTCCCTAATATAAGCTTAATATCATCGGTCATGTCTCAAAACAACTCCAAATGCATTTGTTAAGAAAGCATTTATACTTAATCTTTCACATTTTTTCCGAAGTAACCGGTATAATGCAATAAAGTTATAAAATTATTTAGTTCATAAATTTTCTTAAAGGGACCTTCAAATTCATTTTTTATATATTTTTTTTCGTTTTAAATGCTATTCAAGGGCATATAGGCATAATTCATTATATGCCTATATGAATTATGGCATATAATTATTACACATCAAAAACAATATTGAGAAAAATAAAGAATTTTTTTAATCATTTAAGCGTTATGGATAACTTTTGAAAAAGCCCCATTTCCATTGCATACCCATTAAAATCCCCATTACTCTTTGTAGCTGTTTTCATTCTATATGCCATAAAACTGCGCATCGTGTTTTAAACTAAATATAATTAGAAAAGTTAAAGGTTAAATAATTATAAAGAAGGAGCTTTGTGCATTATAATAGAAGCGTACAAAATACAACGTTAAAAGCACCAAAAATTTTAAATTTTAAGCATGCCGTTTTCGGAAGCATATAGCATACCTTCCCGAGTGCTAAGGATGGCGGAAATTTGCTTATATATATAGGAGAGACGGGGATTCAAGTAAAAAGTTTATTGGCCAATAGGAAAACAGACGATTGCAGGAAAAATAGCCATTAGGAAAATAGATGGGAAATGGAACCGAAATAGTGAGGGAAAAAATTCAATCATGATCAATCAAAATTCAAAATCATGGGGTATCTACTGTATTAATTGTCAGTGTGGCCTTTCCTATATTAGACAAACCAAACGCTGCTTAAAATTTCGTATCAAAGAACATCAATAATATATTAAAAAACGAGAAATCAATAAATCCTCTATTGCAAAACATTGATGGGAGATTAATCATACTTTTGACTTCAATTCAGTTAAAACAATCTCTAAACCTACTTCTGTATACGAACTTAACTTCCTTAAAGCATTTCATATTTATTAAAAAAAAGGAAAAAAAAAAATTGTGAATTCGCTATTCCCCCATTATCAGATTGTTGGAAATATTACATAAAAACTTCTGTCTCTTAATTCCCCCACCCCTCACTACTTCGGTTTCATTTCCCATCTATTTTCCTATTGGCTGTCACCTGCAATCTTCTGTTTTCCTATTGGTCAATAAACCTTTAACTTGAATCAACGTCTCTCCTATATATATGAGCAAATTTCCGCCATCCTTAGCACTGAGGAAGGTATGCTATATACTACCTAAACCGGTATGCTTAAAATTTAGAATTTTTGATGCTTTTAACGTTGTATTTTTTACGCTTCAGTTAAACGTTAGTTAATTTCAGAAATAAGATACAAAAATATAAAAAAAATATATAAAATTTAGAAAATATTTTTTTTAACCTTCATATTCAAATATATACAATTCGATGCACAATTATTATTTGCATGTATAAAACAAACTTGTGTAAAAAATCTTTGGGATTTTAATTGATATTGAATGCGCATGGGGCCTTTTGAAAAGTTCTTTATAATGCTTAATTCTTTATAATGCTTCCTTAAAATATTCAAGAAAATTCCTTATTTTTATCAAAAATAAAAATTATTAAACCCCGTATGCTATTTCATTTCCCCAGCTTATTTTCTGTCGTCTGCAAAAAATAACGTTACGTTGTATAAGCCAGCCGGAAAACAAAGCAGATGTATCATTGTACGATTAAATGCTCTATAGCAAATTTTTAAACTTCTCAGCATCGCACATTTTCAATTTTCATACTGTCGTATTGGGAAAAAAGCCTTTTAAAATGCAATTTATTTGAAAACTCTAACTCCATTTATTTTTGGAATATTAATTTTTTTTGTATGTTTTAGAGCCATTTGCTTAATTATTTTAATTATTGTCAACGGAACTACTCCATTTCTGTAGAAAGTAAAGAAAAATAGTTCTAAAATAATAATTATATATTTTTGTTGTCATAACAACCAAAAGGAAATGTAATTAAAATGCGTGCTATTTTGAAAAAATATAAACGAATGATTTTTGTTAAAACATGGAGCTATTCTAAACTATATTTAATTTTAAGTATCTATATTAATGTTAAAAACAAATGAAGGCCTATAAAACATTAGATATCCTTTTTTTGTCGATTTTTGTTAATGACGGCATCTTTTTGCTGCATTTCTGTATTGTTTTGCGATAGTAACGTCCTACGCATGCTTTGCTCTAGATGTTAAAGTTGATTTGATTGGTTGGTTGATTTTTTGACGGCCGATTATCTACTCGAGGGATATAGGCCCGAGGGTGGAGTGCCCTTCGTGGGGGTCTTTCTAAGCTAACCTAACCCGTATTTACGCATGAAAATCCATTGTTAGAAGAAAACTCCGAAAGATTAGGCCGACGGGCCCGATTGGGTTCCAACCCAGCACTTCCCGACTACCTGCTTCGAGAGCTGAACCTCTCGGCCACTGGTGGAGCCTAGATGTTTAAGAGTGGATCGTAAATGTATGTATCGTCAGCGGATGCGAATGACGTCATTTTACATAAAATAAAAACGTGTGCTTTAAGTCTTAAAATTTAAATTTGTTTTGTACCATTTATATATACATATTTCTTTTCCTCGGGGGCGACAATAAATTCTGAAAAAGCATAATGCCTGTCTTCTAGATTTTTTATGCCACAATTCTTATAGTGTGCTCTTGAATAGTAATTAAAGTGAAAGGAAACATGAGTTTGAAGTGAGTGGTCCCACTAAGAAATTTAAACGCGGAGTAACATCAAAATTAATTTCCTTTTAGAAATACGCATTTAATTATCACTTTAATTTACAATATATAAAAAAAAAAGTTACGAACGACAATTAAATTAAATAAAATGAGAAAACTATAAAAATACTAAATGAACAATTAATTAAATACTTTTTGATAAAAGACATCGCTTAAAATTAAATAGAATATTGCTGTTTTTAAATAAATGATATTTAACCGAAATATAACGGAAAATCCTTATTATTGAACGAATTATAAAAAAATTTCGAAAAGATAATAATAAGTCATCGAAATTTAAAGAACATTTCTCATTTGTAAATGTATTTTCTTTCTTATTTTCAGCTAATAGAATTATATTATTGGGAAAAATTATACTTCTTATTAAAAAAAAAAAAAATCAGTTTCCATTAAAACAGTAAAATGAATATAAAACTATTTCAAAAGACGAAGTTTGCTAAAAATTGAGTTCATTTTATAATGTCTTTATTAATTATGCTATGAGTTAAAATTGATTTCGTTAATCTTAAAGTATAGTAATTTCAAATGCTAAAAGGTGTAAATTAAAAATAGGTTCATTTCGATTGTTGATATGTTTCGACTTCCCACGAATCATTTTAAAAGAAATAAATAAAACCATTCGAAATTTGCACGGTCTATGAAACGTTATCATTCATAGACCGTGTAAATTTAGAATAGTTTTATTTATAATCATAAATTAATTGAAATTTTATAAACAGCGAATTCATTGCAAGATCTTCTATAATGATGAAAAAAACAGAAATAAGAAATAAAATTCATTAGTCAAGCGTAGATAATGATACGTTTTTCTAAAATTTCTAGATTAATATAAAAAACTTTACAGTTAAGAAGATTCACAAGGAAATAAATTAGAAAACGCAAAACATATTTGAAAACTGCGCTTCAGCAATCATCTTCAAATCCGGTACTAACACGAAATCTTTTATGCCTTTCGTAATATGGTCTATAGATTTCAATACATTTTTATGCAGGTAAAATTTAGTTTAGGTAGAAAAGTTAAAAATTCACTGTCAGCAATTTCATCAAATAGACGAAAATATACTTGAATTCTTTCGCACAGAGATATGCCTTGTGAAATATTTTTAAACGCATCATATTTTAAGTTAAGTTTCAATTTAGAAAAATAACGCATAATAGTATTAAAACAAAAACGTCCAGACATTAAGATCTATAGTATTAAGTTTTAACTTAGCACTGTATATAAATCTATTTATATTTAACAAGCATATCTTAGTAAATTAAATACTGATATTAAATATTGGAATATGCATAAGTCAATACAAAATCAACTTTAAGAATATTATGCGTAATCACAGCAAGGCTTATAAATTCATTTGTGCGCATATTGTAGTATGCAAAAATTTACTTAAACTTAAAAGCGTATATCACAACTGAAAACTGTATCGCTCGCTCATAGACGGTAAGTGACAAAAGGTTTTGTGAGCCCTTATTAATGAAAGAGGTCTGTTATGCACGTCAGATTTTACAGTATGCATTTTGTACTGCATATCACTGAAGTATATAAATTCTATTATTTTTCAAAGAGTATAATGTTATTAATATACTCGGTATACAGCAAACCGTTTAAATATGTAGACAATGATACAACCCAATACACTTTTAAATTAGATATAAGTACTTCATAGCCCACATTCTTTTGAAAGTCTGTTTTAGTGAACATCAGAAATGCATATCAATTTCATTTTTATGGTTCCGGACTTAAAAAGTAAAAACGGAACCATTATAAGATCACTCCTGTGTCTGTCCGTCTGTCTGTCTGTCTGTCACAGCCATTTTACTCATAAACTATGGAACGTGGAAAGTTCAAATTCGGGGAAGTAATAAAGATCATTTACCCACATATTTTCAGATTAATAAACATTCATAAATATATTTAGTAAAAAAGTAAAGGGTTGCTTGCTTTTATGCTACTTGAAAAAAAAATTTTTTCTTTTTATATCATGTGGGGTATCCTGTGAAAGCTTTTGTAACGCTGAACTCAAAAATACTTTCCTTTTAATTTTAGGTATTATATTTTCATAGATATTGTTGAAAATGTAGCTCAAAAATATGTTCCACCCATCTAATTCCGAATCTACTGAAACTAAAATTATGAAAAAATTAGAGGTAGTAGACGTTAATATAAACCTTGCCGGAAAATTATAGCGATTACCCTAGGTCACATAGTTTTTGAGTAATTAGCATTTTTCTGTTATACACAAATTTCGATTTAGGGCATTCAGAAAAATGTTTTTAGCATTGCTGAATATACCTATCGTTGCAGAAGAATAAAAGCATTGTGATAATGATTTTCGAAAAAAAGCATCAGTAATTAGCCGAGATATTAACCCTTAAATGTACGGTCAGTTTGGACATACACAAGGACGGGGGCGGCATACTGTATGCCTAGTTAACTTTTAATGATATATATGTGTAATGTAATGTCCAGTAATAGTATAAAAGGAATAAACGTTAAATTGTTAAAAACATACTAATTTAAGGGGTCTCGGGACTCTAAAAAGTGGAAAAAATGAAAAAAAGACTATTTTGAACATTTAATGTCTTAAACTGTATATGAATTTTAAAACACAATTTTAATTGGGATGAAAGATATAAATATGTTCTTTCGTTTCATGTATTTAAAAAAATTGCAAGATACAGAATTAGTATTTATAGGGGGCTCAAAACTGTTAGACATTTTTCGAACAATAAATTGGCATAACAGTTTACGCGCAGAATTACAAAATAAATATTGCAACTAGAATGAAAATTTTGGTGCTTACTTATACTTCACATTGTAATAATTTCCCTGAACTTAAATTTGTATTTAAAGCATTTTTATATTTTAATGCAATGATGCATTTAGCTAATACAAAAGTTTGAAAATTTCAACAGTAAAATCACCTAAAAAATGTTTTTTTGAACAATAAAAAGGAAATTTTAGGTTTATTTATACAGACTAACATGAAATATATGTTTTGAAAATTTCATGAAAAAATATTCAGAAGTTTTTGAGGTATCCTGCGCGTTATGTCCAAAACACGCCATTTGGAAAATAATGACTTTAAAGTTTCGGAAACGCCGCTTCAGCTATTGAGCGGGCATAATTCTAAAAGCCAAAACTTCTGTTCTAATGGGAATTTCAAGGAAATTATTATATCAAAATATTCAGAAAAGATATTAGTTTAACATCTAAAAAAATTAAAATTTCTTAAATTTTGAAGCTTTAAGAGTCCTGCGACCACTTAATCCTTTCCGGCACGGAGTAATCCTATTTATAAACTTATGAAATAATGAACTGACACCAGAATTTATAAACGAAGTTATTAGAAAATGCTTATCTTCACGTACATGATAATAAGAAAATTTTAATTAAATATTCTTGGTGCCGTTTGTCTGTTTTGGAATTAAAATTAGGTGTCCGTTTTTTAAGGGCATCGCACTCGAAAGATTTAATTAGAATGAATCGCATAAATAATGTGGGATTCGCGATAGTTTGCATTGATTGTATCTCTCAATACGCCTCGAGTGACTTTAAAAGTTAATTAAACACATATCTGGAAAAACGCGGCACTGACCGTGGCGGAATTGTAACTTTGAGACCTGAATTCGAAGCGCGCTTAGCACAATCCCAAATTTAAACTTTGAACAAAGGTTTTGTTTTAGTTACACTGTAGAAATAAATGTTATTACTAAGCTGAATTTAGTTTCATGAAATGCCAAATGAAGTTTAACTATGCACTGCTTTTATTGTCAGTACCGAATTAAGTTCATCATAAACAGATTAGGATAATATTAAAAAAAGAGTTATACGAATAGCTATATCTGATATTATTTAGTTTCCATATCTCTTTGAATTTTCATGAATACTCATTTACACTTTTCTAATATATCCAGTTATACCCAACTCTATGTTGTATAGTTTTTTTTACAAAGTCTTCTTTTAGCAACTTTTTTTTTCTTTTCTTTTTTTTTTTAATATATATATACAATACCATTACAAATTCATATATTTATTCTAGGGAACCCTCTGTGCGCGAGTAATGCTCGCACTTGACCGTTTATTTTAAATACTGTAACATTATTAAAACGAGACGGACCCACGGACCCCGTAGCATTTCGACAGTTTTTTTCTCCAAAGAAGAAACTGTTTCATTGATTTATAATAAAACTAAAAAATCTTTACCAAATACTTTTTAAAACTATATATTATACTTTTGAAATGTTTTATAAAACTACAAAATACTTTTTCTCGACCATAAAAAATTTTCCCCGTGAATTCAAAACCTGACATCATTTTCACCTTCTTAAAATTTACTTACCGTATCGTACAGTTACATACAGTTTATTTCTCTGGAATATTGAAAGCTATCTAATTACCACCATTTTGAGGAAGTTTCATAAAATGCACTTTAAATTAAAACATAAAAATTGAGAGAAAAAAAACCAGCTAGTTCGGGCACATATACAAATGAACAGCTTTCAGTTAAACAAATTATTGTTAAAATTTGTCCTGCAGAAAGCTCAAGACAGATGACTAAAAAACAGCGTTGTGTTTTAAATATATAGCTTATATAAAATTATGAAAATTTAAATTAAAAAAATTACATTATTTTGATAAAATTATAGTAGGATGGCTTAAAGAATGAAAATAAAATTTTATTATTCGAGCGATTTTTAGACAAAAACTTGGGAAACCTGATACTATTTCAAACCTCGATTTATTGCCAGATCTTCTTTGTTCGCTTGTCTAACTCGGCATAGTGAATTCATACACGAGAAAATCATCAAGTTCAGTGGTAGAAATCGCTACTTTTAGGACAAAGACTTCCTATTTCAGCACGCACACTGTATATCACTTAGAGTTGCAAAAAGCTAGTTTATTTCCAATTTACCTGGTTTATTCCAGATTTATTCCCGAAAGGCACTGTTTATTTATAAAAAACCCGTTTTATCCCCCCCCCCCCCAAAAAAAAAAAAAATCCGGGAGATTCCCAGCTCTTTTCTTCTAGCATTTGCAAATCTAATGTCACTTCTTTTCTACACAGACACTCAATTTTTTTGTAAAATATTGCGTTTTAATAGTGTGTGATTTCGATTATGCTATTTTCAACAATAAAGCATTTTCACCTCTAAAGAATTGCAAAGCAACTGGGTGGAAAATGGTGGACATCTACAAAACGTATAAGACATAAATTCACGTTCTTTTTTATGTAAAAGAACATCATTACCATCCGCTGAAAATTCCACTTTTACAGTGCAGTATTAAACAACATCTATAGAAAACTGTGCGATGCTAAAGAAAAAGACAGGCTACCGCGGTGCATTCCAAGTGTCTTTTTTACAGACCACTAGAGTGACGTGTTGCACTTTTCGTACACCTGCATTGGTGCATTCGAGCATCACGTGACTCCAGTGGTCTGTAAAAAAAGGCACGGGAAATGCACCGAGGTAGCCTGTCTCTTTCGTTAGCCTCGAAAACTGTGCATATGACGTTATTATCACGGAATTATACACAAACCCAGCAAATGGGTATCTAATGCTATGCCTTCATTTGTTTGTTTATAATAGCTCCAAGTTTAATCAGAAATCATTCATTCGTATATTTTAAAAATTTAGAAAATGTAATTACACACGGATTAATGAAATTGCATTCATTCAGCTTTTGATCCGAATTAAGTAAATGCGGAGAAAACCAGTTACGCCAATATTTTTCAAAATACATTTTTGTAACAAGAAAGTATTGTTGTAAAGTAAATTTGCAATAATCAAAAAATTATTTAATTGATAAATAAAAACGAAATAAAACAGAAATTCACCGAGTTTTACAACAGACAATCTTATTGACATAGCATATATTTTAATTAATTTTTTTTAATTGTTTGCATGAGAAAATGACAACAAAAAGATACAGGCATCTACTATTTCCCCTTTACTTTTAGTACAATGTATTTCAGATGCCATTATTAAAAAAAAAAAATGGTATAAAAAACTACAACAAAAATTAATATCTCAAAAATAAATTGAGCTTTCAAGGAAATTGCACTTAAAAGTATTTTATTCCCTGTACGACGGTGTTAAAATTTAAGATGTACGATTTGTAGAAGTTTAAATATTTCCAGCAACGGAAATTGCAAAACCGAAATTTCATTTCAAATCTCAAAGTGTTGCCATTCGCAAAATGACGTTAGCGTTACGTACAGATGTTATTGTCCTTTATAATATAGATAGATAGACACTCTGCAGATGATTTTTCTCCATTATCCATGATGCAACAGAATGCATTCCAGTGTCTATATAATCAGTTTCATCTCTAAATAAACTATAAGAGCTACATATTTTTTTACAAAACCGAAAATTATGTAGTATATATATATATATTAATATATATATCTATATATATACATATATATATATATATATATATTAATATATATATATATATCTATATATATATATCTATCTATCTATCTATCTATCTATATATATATATATATATATATATATATATATATATATATACAGACGAACCTATTGGTCAGAAAGTTAAATTTTGTGATTTTGTGACAGACATAATAAAAGTATGTGAATTTGTTTGAGTGAAAAAAAAATAGTTCAAAATTTTGCCACCAGATGGCGTTTTTTAATGAATTACACTCTTTTTTAAAAATTTTACGCATTATAGTATTAAGATTAAATAAGACAAATATAAAGACGGCCTGCTGAAAAAAATAAAGCGTAAAAACTTTTAAAAATTATCGGATGTTTAAATTGAATGGGCCGTATAAACTCTGAAAAAAAAATCCACCTACGAAAGCCACCATTTTTTTCACAGAGCTCAGGCATAGCATTCAGTGGGCGGTGGCTAAATGTTTAATTTACTATAAAAACGAAATCTTGTGGCAAATTTTTGAACAAAATTTTTGTTCGCTCAAGCAAATGCCCATTCCTTCATTATATCCGTCACAAAATTTCACAAATTTCTGACAAATAATTTCGTATATTAGACAACTTTAAAGTAGGCTCGTTTAATTATGGATACCCTGTATATAAATTTCAATTGTATAGTGTCTCATTTATACGATATACACCGTAGAATGCCAGAGAAGCAAAATGTCAGGTAATACGAAGTGAATCAGAAAAAACCTATCAAAACTCAAACTACGTCATAATTTTACAAATAACCTTTTAAATAAATTTACGTATCACATTTTCTAGAAATCAGCAAAAAGAAAATCTAACTATGGTTATATTTTTTAAAAAATCCTAGCCTGCTTATCAGACGATTACAGTTTCTTCGCTGCCAAGTCTCACATTAATTGACGCATCATTATGTCGTTTCCAATAGCTTTTACTTGGTGCTCAACTATTTCATGGAAGTTTCTAGATTCCTCATCATTATGCGAGATTATAAGAAGTTCAACAGTTGTTTATATATTTCTTTATCATTGCTAATGAAAAAAGAATCAATTTCTATATAAGTTATTTCACAGTGATTGCCATCTTTCATCCAACGCTCAATTTCTTCCGAACATGCATCCTTACATCTACAGATATCCCAGCAAAGAAAGAAACAGTGGGCCATCAGCTGGAAAAAAGATGGCAGCCAGCACTTCCATCTGCAGTAAAGTGGAATGTTGCCATTACTTAAACCTGTACAAAAGTGTCCGTGCGGAATGCAACTGATCCATCAGTGATGGCCAACAGTAGGCCAGCATTTGTATGCCATCACATTACCTCAATCCGGCACTCTTCCTGAAGTGCTATCCTGCTGGTATTACTTTGCTGGCCCAGCACTTTCCCTTACAAAAATTTCTTACAGAATTCTATAAAAAAAACGAAGTAATATGGCTCTTTTTTCTATAAGCTAGTTTCACCTAAGATAGTGCCTACAGAAACATTTGAACCATGTTGTCACACACCCAAGTACTGACCGCGCTCGATACTGTTTGGTTCTCGTGATCGGACATGAAGGGGTACTTTCAGCGTATACTATGACAGCTCGTAGTTTTCAAGCTCTCATTACACTATTTCAAGTTTGTTATTTTGTGATTTACGTTCCCAATCATTAAACTGGTATAGAAATTATTTTATTCTATAGAAATCCTATATAGTTTATACGCTTTTTTTAATTATTGATTCTGAACTGTGTAAATTATGAAAATCGAAATCCTTTGTAACTTAGTAAAACTAGATTTAAGAAGAAAAAAAATGTGCGTTGAAACATAGAATTTATTTATTTATTCATTTACTTATTTATTTTGTTGGTGGCAATGGTGTTATATTATTTACATTTTCAAAAAACATTAGATTCACAGCTTAAATTGTGTTAAGATATTCATTTCAGATTTGGATTCAAATACTCAGTGTCTTCGATATTCGCAACGCCATCTAGCGCAAGTGTTCCCAGCAATAATACTGCAAAAGTTCGTGCACTTCCAGCAGTGGTGGGCCAGCGCATGAGATAAAACGTAAGTCCGCCATAATTTTATCTTATGATTTCCAACAGCAAAGTTGACTGAAGCTGTCCAGCAGTGGTCATGCAGTGGTAGACCATTAGCCAGCACTTGTCCATCATTGCCAGCACCTATCTTACTGCTGGCCAGCAATTTTCTATTTGCTGGGATGTTGGACAAAGTTTCAGTTTTCCTAATTTTATCTTCAACTTCGTCTAACCAGCATTTCCCATAATTCAGCAATTGCTCTATTGCCAGTACCGGTGCAATCAACGGGTAAACGGGCAGCTGCCCAATGATTGCCATGTTTGGAGACTTTTTAAAGGATCTTGATTATATCTATACAGTTCAGGAAAAAAAAATGTTAATCTGTGTGAAATAATGATAATTTGGCTTTAAATACGTTTTACTAAAAAAGAGAGCATTAGCTTTTTTTTCTTAGAGCAGAAGTTGATATAGTTTTCTGGTAATGTATTTATGTGAGGATCCTGAATTAACCTTAAATGCAATATATATATATTTAAGATATTCTGAAGGAAAGAAGATGTTTAGAAAAACAGACACATTCGCCTTGTATACAGTATTTCAAATGAAAATTGAATTTCAACTTCATGGCGCAAAAGCGCCTTAAATGGCGCAAAAGCCAATACAGTGAATAAATATTCCATGTCTGAACTCGAACCTGGGTCATCAGTTTAGAGCACTGTCATTCTACCGAGTAAACCACATGGAACGATATCCAGCCTGGAAAAATTCTTACTATTGGCAAGGCTACAAACACAGCACAAGATGGAAATATTTTTTGTGAGCCAACGACATGGGGCAAACACGAAACTAAATTCCTAGATTTAATTCGATGCTGGATTTATTTTAATTAATTTGAAATTTTATTTTCACTTGAAATACTAAATAACCTTTCGAAAATATATATATACACGTTCAAATTAGTTAGTCTAATTTAGGAACCTATATAAAATGGATGTTTTTTTTTTTTTTCAACAAAAGTTAACCTACTTTGAAATATTTAACTCACCATTAATTTTCGGATATTATTTATTGGCCAGTTTATACTACCCATGTTTATTTCTCTTTTTTTTTTTTTTACTTTAACACTTTATGACCTGTCATATTTGTTATACGATATGCTATTCACAATATATTAGATTGATTTTTAGGTAATTTTCGAAAAACAAAATAAGTACATTTTAAGCATCTGACTTTATCCCACTAATAACCATCATCGAAATGGAATATGCAGGGCGTTCGATAAAAGTGAAAATAACTTCAACTTGTTTGTTAAATTATTTATCAATAATAAAAATCTCTTCACCTGTAAACAAAATTTTTTCAGTGCATGTCATAAGACTTTTTTTCATTGATTTTAAATATTCATGATTTTAATTTAAAATGCATAAAAAAAATAATGTGTAATTAAAGCAAACACCTAAGGATCTATATAATACTACTTTACCATTATTGTGCTAATAGTTAACAATCTCACACAGATCAAATCTTAATTTTTGGCACTGGAAATTAAATAAAATTTAAATGAATAATTTGGTTACATTATCGAAGAGCTTAATGAAATTATCGGAAAAGCTTCTATTAATAGCCTGAGACATTTATTTTAAAATCAAGTTACTGAAAATAAGTTCGATCAAATTACAGTGTACAGTCGGTCAAAAAAGAATACGATTCTATAGCAATATTAAAAACAATGAAAATGGCGTTAATTTGACGCAATTACATATCCGTGCAGCAAACATGTCAGTTTTATAGACTAAAATTTTGAGTGTTTCCTTTTAAAATGATATAATTTTATTAGCGAAAATTTCATCTTCAGAGTCGAGCTGATATTTTTTGAGCAAATTTTACGTTTATTTGAGTGTTTTGTTTCTTTTGAGTCTAGAAAGCAATTCACAATTCCATTTATTTAAAAAAATTAAAAATACTCTTTTTTAGAGTGTGCAATAAAATGTACATTGGGTACCTGAATCTGAATGCAAAATTTTTAATATAAGACAAAAAACAATGACACAAAATTGAATTCGACGTAAAATAATGATACAAAATTTAATTAGACAGTAAATGATAATAAAATGAGTTTTATAAATTTCATTACCCGTAAAAAATAAATATATTAACCTAAAATCCAGTAATTTATGAATGTGATTCTGCAAATCAATTATTTTTATAGTTAAATGAATACACATATACGGGTTGCATTTCATGCACACAGCCTTATTTTATTTTATATCTATCAAGTAAGTTAAGAACGCTATGCAGGCTTCAAAAACCAGATTTTTAGTGTTATGTCTTATTTCTTTCACTACAAACTTTGCTGTCATCAGAAGTGTGTTTTTATCGTTCATACATTTCAGCATCACCCAATAGAAGAAAATGTACTTTAAATAAGAAATGTTGATCAGTTTCGTAATTAAAAGTATATATATATATATATATATATATATCAATAACATTTTATTTTGATTTTTAACTCTTTTCAACACCAGTCATATGTTTGTTAGGTTAATGATAATAATTAGTGGCAGAACTACAACAACTGGCAAGTAAATGACAAGAAGAAATTTAAAAGAAATCGAAGTGAGTTTATTTACATTCTTATACTATTATCTTTAGTTATACTTCCTGTAAAATTCTGTTTCTAATTAAATATGATAAAAGTTATTGATTCAGTTATAAATAGCATACTAACAGAAAAATGATACCAAAAATAGTTACAATGAATAAGAATAAATCAAAGTAAAAGCTTAATTATAAATATCCATATTTAACAAATGCTGCAAATATATATATATATTTCACTGAAATCAAAAAACAATGTACTGATTTAGAACAAGCTTTTTATCAGTAAAATTATACATTTTTAGGATAATATTTATATATTTTTTATTTATTTAAGACAATATATTTTCTACTCTAGTTTCTATTATTTCGATATCCTTTCGACTTTTATGTAAAAGCTAATGACTCCCTTCAATACACAAAAGTTCTAGTATGAATAAGAACAACTGATGAAGACACAACGTCCAATAGAATGAACATTAAAAAATTGTTTATTCTCTAAAATATACGTTAGATTACTGAAACTGTGTTGTCATTTCATTAATAAGACATTTGAAATTAGATGTGTGTAGCATTAATATCAAATACTTGGAAAAAAGAAATAAAACTAGCGTTAAAACTCTCTTCTTACTTTCAGCAGGCTTTATCTTATTCGCTGCCACTTTCAAAGGATTAAAAGATAAAAGTAAAAATGCATCGCTTCACTTTATTAATTATTCAGATTTTAAGGCTTATAATTAAAACAGATTCATATTTACGTTTAAAACTTAATTTAGATTTTCAAAGAAAATTTAACGAATTTTCTGAAATCTTAACAAGTGCATAAATATTTATCAAAGACAAATTACATTGATTTTGGAAATTTATTTTTGTTCTTAAAACGGAAATTTGAATCGCGGAATTTGAAAATGCCTTTTAAATAATTTAATAATTAAAAAATAAATAAAATAAAAAATGAATTCATTCAGTAGTAAAAGACATAATCTATCAGAATTTCTCTTATTAGAAATCACTGCGAAAGGTTGAAACCGTTAATGCAAAACATAGCGGAAAATAAAATAAATTTGCATGCTATAAAATTACGATAAATATCGAATAAATATGAAACGATAGAATGAAACATACACTGTTTTTTTTTTTAAATACTTGCATGATTTAACTAAAAGAAAAATAAATTTTGAAATTTTTGTCATTATTTATTGGCTCAAAAAGTAATTTTAATAAATAATGTTAATTGTTTTCGCATTCAACTATTTAAAATTCAAGAACCCTTATAAAATTCAAACAACAATATGTATTCTATTTGTTTTTTTTTTGTTGTTGTTGTTTTTTTTTTTGTTTTTTTAATTGAAATAAAATATGTTATTAAGAGCTATGGCAAACGAAATAAATCATATTTAAACAAACATATGTGTTCAAATTATACCAGCATTTGTTAGTTTTTTATAGATTTCTTTTTTGTAAAGAACTATAAGTATTGAATTATGAAACACTATTTTAAGTCATAAAAATTCATTAAATTGTAATAATTAAAGTATAAAACACTATCATATGTCTTGAAACTTCAATAAATTGTAACCGATTATTAATTACAAAAGCCTGTTATGCTTGTTTTTTTTAAAATTTGATAATTGATATATATGTATTTTTAGTACTAAAACAAAACAATGTTGTCCGTTTTTAAACATCATATCAGGAGTTTACTCAAATAATAAATTTTAAAGATAAAAAGTGAAAAAAAAAGTGAAAAATGTGTTAGTGTAACTCTAGGATAGATGGCCATAGTTTTTAAAATTTGAAAAAAAGATAAGTAAACAAAATAATAGGTAAACAAAAACTGGGAAACAAAACAAATTAAAATGGCAGTTGGCCATCTCTCATTAGAGCCGAGGTGAGATGGCCATCCAATACAAGAAAGAAAAAACGAAGTTAAAATAAAGTAACAAATAGCTAATCATCAAAACATATAGAAATTTGTAAATCTGCAATTATATCACGAAAAATGAGTGACTAAAATCCGAATAAACGAAATTTGATGTATAAATTCAATCCTTCACTTTTCGTAAAATTTTATCATATTTTTGTCAAAGGTCTTGATAGTTTGTACAAGTTCCATCCAATCTCTTCAGGCACCTGACGTATTGTAATTAGTCATCCCTTTTCGCTGTGGTATTATATTCTTCTCCACAATCTCCACTCTGATCCTCATCCAATTCTATTCCGCCGAAATCTGTAGAATCTGATAATTTTAAATGTATTTCATCTTCTTATCTGCTGAAAGTGTCGTGATTTTTTTTTCTTGCAATTATTTTAGACTTTTTCACGGTTTTAAGTTTATTTATGAATTTTATCTGTTTCTGGGATGAAAGTTTCCGACATTTTCCAATATCTTTTGAAAAAAAAATACATCACTAGGCGCTATATTGTATTATTGTTATTGTTATTGTTATTGAAATTATTATATTAGTTAAAATAAAAAAAAAAATTATATAAATTAATATAAATATAAACATAAAACTTATGTAATTATTTTTTAAATAATTATATTTAGTTCAAAACCTCACCCTGTATTATAAAAAAAATATTGATTAAATGTTGTCATCTTTCCTAGATTTGTTGTGGCAATCTATCCTAAGATTGAAGGAAAGAACAAAATTTAAAACGTCACACCGCCATTCTACGTCGTTTTTTTTTTAGATTTAGAAGCAATGATTGAATTATATACGACCCCTAAAAGTCCGTAAAAAAATAACGCACTGCAAAAACATTCACATAACTAACTCAACAAAAATATTCAACCACTAAATTAAATAAACATTAAAATTACACTTACGTTTTATAATCGAAAAACACAGTGAATGAACTTGTTGTTCCATTTTTACGGAAAAAGCTTATACTGCAATCAAATTAGTTTTGGAAATATTTAGTCTTCTATGACCATCTATACTAGAGTTACCTTTTTAAAAAATTCATATGACGGTTGTTTTTGAACATTTGTTAATTGATCTTTATATATATATATATATATATATATATATATATATATTTTTGTACTGAAACCGAATATGACTTTCATGTTTAACCATAATCTAAGAAGTTTTTACAAATCTTAAATTTTAAAGTTAAAAAGTAAAAAATTATGAAAATGTGATACTATAGAATTCGTGTGATGGTTAGTTTTTTTACTTTTGATAATTGATATTTATGTTATTTTTTAGATCTAAATTCGAAAATTACCTTACTTTTTAAACATAACGTCATAATTTCTGGTAAATCGTAAATTTCAAAATTAAAAAGTACAAAATAGTGAAAATCTGGTACTATAAAATAGATTTAAAAAGTATTTTTTATAATAAGTTATTAAATTTTTCGGCTTAAACAGAAATAAATACATATTAATTTACATATCAGATTTTCGCTATCTGGGAATCTTACTGCGAAACAGCTCAGTGGTGCTTTAACAGGGGGCGGGGGGCGGGGGGTCATGGGGTTAATCGATCCTGGGGAGGTGCAGTATTCCATTTTAGAGACGATTCTACCAGATTGTAGAAGTAAGTACACTTACTGGCCCCATCAGATTTTATACAAAATTTTTATTTACAGAAAATAGACAACATTTGGCGTACGTCACTTGGAACAAGCACGTGAGAGACACAACACAGAACGTGATGCAAGAAGCATTGAACATACGTAACTTTAAAACACAGAACGTGATGCAAGAAGCATTGAACATACGTAACTTTAAAACACAGAACGTGATGCAAGAAGCATTGAACATACGTAACTTTAAAACACAGAACGTGATGCAAGAAGCACTGAACATACGTAACTTTAAAACACAGAACGTGATGCAAGAAGCATTGAACATACGTAACTTTAAAACACAGAACGTGATGCAAGAAGCATTGAACATACGTAACTTTAAAACACACGATCACGAGTCCCTGAACTGTTTAGCTTTAAGAATCCCCATAATAAGCCAAAAAGTAAAATAAATTATTGTTAAAAAAAGGTCTTATATGTGTTTTATAATATCAGAATTTAGCTATTTTTTTTTTACTTTTTAACTTTGCAATTTACTGATGTAATGGTTAAAAATGGAGATCTTTTTCGCATTCAGTGCTAAAACATGCATAAGAATCAATTATCAAAAGTTAAAAAAACATATCCATCACACATATTTTACAGTATCAGATTGCCGATACTTTTTTATCCGACTGAAAAGAAGGGTTATCTGTTTCATGCGTATCTGTGTATGTGGATTTTTTATACCCTCGAAATATCACAACGGCTGGATGGATTTTAATGAATGAGGTCTCTATCGATTTGTCTTAAACATCCAATGGTTATAGGGTAGGTTTTGTTTTCATAAATTCAAAATGGCGACCGTAAAATAATAAATGCGGGTAAAGACGAAATTTTTTTACGTACCCTATTGAGTGGCATATCATTGGATAGGTCTTTCAAAATGAAGAGGATGTTTCATTGACCATTTTGCAGTCACGAGTTCCGTTTAAATATTACACAACCTGGAAGTTGTGTACTTTTGAACTCTACTTTTACTGTAACTCTAACCTTCATAATAGACATCTATAGGCCTCATCAAAACAGTATTTGTAGATAGGAACTTATAATTAAACACAACTTAAAAATCATCAATACAAGTAAATAAAAAAACAATAGGTAAGTAATATAAACAAGTAATATAAAAAAAATATTTTAAGTCAATTTCAACTTAAGTCAATTAGAGAATTTTTTTTCTTCCATTCATCTTTCCTCGGGTGGCGCTTAAAATGCCTTGATAAAGAAGAAGGCTCTGTCGGTCTTAAAATACCTTGACAAGAAGAGGGCTCTCTCGGTCTTAAAATACCTTGATCAAGAAAAGGGCTCTCTCAATTATTGAAAATTAATTAATTTAATTTAATTAATGAATTAATATGTGAAAAAACCTGCATTAGCATCAAGTGTCATCCACTACAAGTTTTAAAAAATTATTGGAGCTTGATTGGATGAATAATAAGTACTATTTTATTAACTATTGAAAATTTGAACAAGATATATATAGCGAGAGTGAGAGCTAATAGTAGGAATTGAAAAAAAATAGTTTCACATTGATGAGAAATAATTAATTAGTTCGCTTTTTATGCAGTCGGGTTTTTTGATTTTTTAAATGTAATTGTTTATTGGCATTTAAAATTTGAAATTTACGATTTGCAAAATAAAATTACGTGACTGTAAAAAATGAACATCATTTTCGGATTCATTATTACAGTATACATAAGAATCAATTATCAAAAGCTAAAAAATCTTGACGCAACCCAAATTTTGCAGACTAGTGATAGACCTTATGATATGACGAATTTGGACATAATATATGTATTTATAATAAAATGGAGCAATGGAGTAAAAACGGAATTCTGCAGTCATATTTATATTTTATAAAAAGTTATACTTCACTTCAAACAGAAAATGACCTGCGGGTAAGAGGAAGAAATTCTAAAGAAAGAATATTTTCCGGAATATATTTCAGATATATTTCTGAAGTGCAAAACATTTTTGAAAACGAGTTATAGATGTTAACGTGTCGCATATAACATTTTGTATGCTTTCTGTCAATTTTAAATGATCCAACTTGAATAAACTCGCTACGTGCCTCTGTATTGAATATCGTAAATGGTTATAATTAATGCAAAACAGATAAAATCTGTGCGATCTTCATAAAATCAAAACTTGTCTTAAACCTAGTATCGAGAAAGCATTTTTACTTTGCCATTAATAGAAAAGTTAAAAACATGCATATAATTACTTAAAAGTTGTTAAAAACATGTAAAGATGCTAGTTAATACTTTTTGATATTATAATTTTTGAGTTCTCCATGTTAAAATATTTTTCTGTTGCGTCATTAAATAAGTATCTCAGAGACATAAGAATTCTGAATTGCATTTTTAGAAGAAATAAAGAATTCAAATTCTTTGCACAAAATCTTTGAGGTTTATATTGCTAGAGGAGTGTAATTACTGATAATTTAAAATTGAAAATTATTTTATTAATAATTAAAGGATATACTTTTTAGTAACTATCGTAACATTAAAAAAAATCTCAATTGGAATTTAGCGTACAAACGTTACTTTATGACATTGGACTTTAAAATGCGATCCAAAGAAAAGAGAGCTACTTCCCGTTTTCCTTTTGCATAACCTTTCTATGATTTAGCATATTAGAGACGTTTTGTGCAGTATTGAAGTAGACAGTTGCTTGTTTATTTACTGGTATGCTGTTCGATCAACATCGTAGAGAGTCCTTTTAACAGTACACAATTGGATACCCACACCAATTTTACTGATTTTTCTGTATATGGCTACAGCTTATAACCTAGGATTTATTTTGATTTTTCTAATCAATGAACTGAGGAGTATTTTTTCTTTCACGGCCACATTTTCCTACTCTTCTTGGAGGAAAAGATCATGCATTTCGGAACAGCTTTAAACATATCTTTATGATAACAAAGTCGACCTCATTTTAGACGACAATCATTCCTTTGCAACGCTTGTATGCTGATCAAAAATAATAATTCTTCTACGTTTACATAGTGCTGTGCCCATCCTTTTCCCTAAAAGAAACACAAAGCGGAAAGAAATTATCGCACTATAATATGGTTTGCTAGACGATAACGTGACCAAAACACAGGAAACAGTGTACAGATTACTAAACTCACAAATTACACAGTTTGAGAGGTTATGTGTATCATAATCATCATGTGTAGCAGGTTCAGCGTTGACAGCAAAAATTCTGCTACAAAATGTTCCATAGTGTTCCCAATAATTTGAGCAGCACTGTATCTTGAATAATTATGAAACAGAATCATACTCTCACTTTCGTATATATTCGGTCACCGCTCTTCATGTATTACGAACCTTGAAGATCTATACACATAATATACTGTTTCTTTATATGATGCATAACTCACAGAGCTCCTTTGAATAGGTGTCCTTTCTGAAAACTGTGGCAATCTATGAGAAAATTACAATGATAAACTGATTTGATTTCGATAACATAAACTGTGTTACTCTAGGAAAGGAAATGTAATCCCATCCCATTTAAAATTCAAATATTCCATTATGTAAAAGGTTTTTTATTATGTTTGTTAATCATGCATTTTTTTTAAGAGTTCTGCTTTTGCTATTCAAGTAATTCTTATATTGCATTATCGAACAAGTTACGTTACTTCAAAAATATATGTTTATTTGGATAATAAATTACTACATTTATAAGAAAGTAAGAACGTATTTATGCTAACCAAGCATATTTTAGAATCAAAAAATGATAAATTGACAGCGTAATTATTATCTGTATAATTAATATTATTTTGTTACTCTTGCATGTATGAATTCAATATCTAAGCTCATACTATTTAATTGAGAATTGGCAGCATTCTAAAAGCCTATATTCCGATATGAAATTTTCGTTTTATACACTAAAAATCTAGAAAACGTTTTCGAAAATTAGTGGCTAGAAAAAATACTATGTTCTTTTAAATGCTTTTTTAAACTTCCAAAAATATTTTTTTCTTGGATTTTTAAAGAAAAAGAATGCCGTTCCGGAATGATCGGTTGCTCGGAGGACGTTATTGTATATTTTATTCTTGTTTGTGTTATATCTTCGTAAAATAAGATATATTTGAAGCAGTGTCCCACGCGTTCTAAGTAGAAACCGCACACGTTCCTAATTATGTAAAAAACTCTAGCGTAACTTTCAATTTTAAATTTAAAGATAAACCTGTGGTATTTTTAATCTATATTATTGCTGCAGGACACAGCATGTGTCATGTTTTGTACGCAAGCGTAACCGACAATAGTAGAAATCGCCGCTGCTTTTCTCGGTTTGTTGTTTATAGGCCGAGTTTTTTACTAGGAGAAGCGTCTCAAAGAAACCACTGGCTTAGACGCATAACATAAAAGTGGCTGCAATGAAAGGAACTCAGAGAACTGATTAATTATTTGATAATGTTTCTCTTTCGAATTTTAATTCTATTTGTAATATAAAATATATTTATTAGTGTTTATGAAATGTTATATAAAATTTTACTTAATTAAAAATAGTGTATATGATATACAGCAGTATTATTTAGATAAATAGAGTAAAACCTCCTATTATGTCCCATATACCAATGATGGCGCATTTAGAATTTCGACGTAGCTAGGGGCAAAACACACAGAATTAAATTGAACAAAAATAAGATAGTGATATAATGGCACATTGACTGCTAGATTATGCCTTTCTTTCTGCAAATCTTTGTACGTCACGGGGCTGAGAGGTTTTTCCATAGAAACTCATCTCTTTACCTCCTTTCAGAAATGATTTACTAGGAAAATGTTCATTAGGTAATGTTGAGTCTCATTCAGTTTACGAAAGTTTCAAGAAAGGCAAACGAAGAAAGGTAATCTGCAACGACTTTTAAAATGTGTAACGGACATGTAAACGTATTGGTATTATCGAAATAAGCTTATTAAACCAGCTAATGAGTAGACCTTTACTGGTGCCGCTTTTACATGATCCCAGTAATGGCTCACACTTATTTTTAATACTTTATCGCTATGTCTTGGCATTAATCAAAGTAATCTTATCTGGTACAGCTATTGCTTTCGCACATTTGAACTAAATTATTTGCGTAGAATTTTTCACAACGTTTTCCTGTTGTTAATGTTCACATTAAACCGCACTCTCTATACTCGCGACGTTATTGTATATAGAAATTATTTTCATATCTAGCAACATATTTGGAAAAAAAATGTTTGTTCTTTTTGGGTATAATCATATTCCGGTAGGTAAATAAAAAATTTGATGTGCAGATTGATTTATGCATTTTCATACATTGAAAGCTGACACGCATATATCGCTTATTTTCAGTATAGATGTTGTAGACAACTGCAGCGAGTTTGTCAAGCTGACCATAGCCGCGACCACATGCTTCTTCTTCTTCTTTTTTTTTTTTTTTTTTTTTTTCATTTTAACATTTTGCACAATTGACCTTTAAGTCCAAAAATATTACTTTTCTTCATGTCGGAACTTTATATTTTATTAGGAGCTTATTTTCATACTTTATTACTTTCGTAGGTTGTCTAGAGGTCAGAGGTCACCAGTGAACGTCATTGACATGCGCATCTGCAACTTTATTTTATTGAGATTCCCGTTTCTTTTGTTGATGACCATGGAACACTTGGGAAACAAAGAGCAGCTGAAAGAATTGTGGGTTTTTTCGGGTAAGCAAATAACGCTTATGGTGACCATCGGCACAACGCATCCCTACTGTTCGTACTGAATATGTGAACGGTCGTGTGCACTATTTGCCATCCAACTACTTTATGTTTGGCATCAAGAATTAAAACATTCAGGAAAAATAAAGGTTTCCTCCTCCACCAGCACAATATTATAGGCAGCGTCAAGGCGTTTCTAGAGTAAAGGCCGAAAGTAAAAACAAGTTTTACCAAAGTTAAGATTTCAATTATTTCCATTTAAAATTTTGTCTTCTAAATACTGCACATGTTAAAAAGAGTCTATGTTAATGTTTGAGAGGTCAGTAGATCACTGTAATTATTAGATTTTGTTGTGCACCGTTCTCGAAAATTGTATCCCCTATACCTTTGTCCTTACCCAGGGGCTAGGAGAATGACAATGACATGATTTTCATCAGATGGACAATTGTAACTTACCTTTTTGCGGCGATGTCCTGAGATCACACACCAATCACAGGAAGTCATTACAAAAGGAAGTGGAAATGGCGAGAGGACACGTTTGTAGGTTAAATGGTTGTAGGGCATCACAGAGCTGCTTAAGAAACAAAACTGTTTTGAAGCTTTACTTTATCCAAACATAGTCTTCAACACTGACGACAACAACTACTCTGTCTTTGACCCGAGATATCCACGATTTTGGCAGAAAAGGACACCAAAAGTGCCTATGAAGTCGATCAACTGACTCCACGATTTGCGTGACTGTCAAGTTTGCATTTTCGTGAAGTTAAGTTTACCAAATAAATAATTTTTGTGGTAAGGGAGTGTCAATGATAAGAACCACAGATATATATGCCTTTGAGATGCACGTTATAGAATGGAACCGCACATAGTTTTAATACAAGATTGAGTATCTGGTAAAAATATATATATAAAATTAATCCGTTAGCAAAATACGTAAGACATAAGGCAGCTGGCATTAGCTGCCAGCTAGCAATAACTTAAGATGAACTACTGGGATGGCGTTATCTAGAAAGCATACGCAGATAAAAGCCCTTTGATTATTATTATAATTTTGTGCCCCTAAGTAAGAGGAAAATTGAGAAGTGAGAAATTAAATATGCATAAAAAACGAGATCGGCTACCAAAGAGAAGACATATATTATATTTTGTTTTTCATATTAACGAAAATGTTTAACGGTTAAATTGAATGTCTGTGACAAAATTATTTAACAAAGAGAAAGCAGACTGAAATATGGATTGCCTTTCTGTGACTGAAGATAATAAAAATATTAAATTGGTTTCTTTAATTGTGAGACAAAATGAATGTAAATATTAAAAATATTATAATTTTAAGTATTAAATTAAATTAAGTTTTCATTTTGAAAGGCTAGAAAATGAAATTTAACTAATTTCTATGTATTTAAGTTCAGCGTTAAATAGACGTTGGATCGAAGAGCGTTAAAGAACATATATAACAGAACACTGTTATATATAAGGGCTTGAAAAGAGTTATATACCATAACACTGTTATATCAACCACTCCATGTCGTGATGAAACTATGTGCGCCAGCGGCTAATGTTATTGGTATGTACTTTTTAGGGTTCCGTACTTAAAAATTAAAACGAAATCATTATAAGATCACTCCTGTGTCTGTCTGTCACAGCTCGTAAACTCGTACTCGTAAACTATGGATCGTGGAAAGTTCAAATTCGGGGAAGTAATAAAGACTATTAACCCAAATATTTTCAGATTACTAAACATTCATAAATATATTTAATAAAAATGTAGAAGGGCAAATTAAGCTACTTGAAAAAAGCTCTTTTCTTTGTATGTCGTGTGGGATATAAGTGAAAGCTTTCGTAACGCGGAACTCAAAAATACATTTCTTTTAATTTTAGGTATTATATTTTCAAAGATATCGTCGGAAATGTAGAGTAAAAAAATCCCCCTCCACCATCTAATCCCAAATCTACTGAAACTAAAATTATGAAAAAAATTAGAGGTAGTAGAAGTTAGTTTAAACTTTGAAGGAAAATTATAGCGATTACCCAAGGTCATATAGTTTTTGTGAAAATCGCATTTTTCTGCTACACACAAATTTGGCATTCAGCAAAAGTGTTGAGCAGAGCTGGAGGTACCTATCGTAGAAAAAGTATAAAAGCATTGTTGATAATGATTTTCGAAAAAATTGTCACTAATTAGCCGAGATATTAACCTTTAAAGATACGGACAGTTTGGACATTATATAATGACAGGGGTGGCATAATCTATGCCTAGTTATAAATTTTTAATGATATATATATGTAATGTAATGTCCAGTAGCAATATAAAAGCAATAATCGTCAAATTGTTAAAAACAGGCTAATTTAAGGGCCTCAGAACTCGTAAAATTGGAAAAAATTTAAAAAAGACCACTTTCAAAATTTAATGTCTTAAAATGTATATGATTTTAGAACACAATTTTTATTTGGATGAAAGATGTAAGTATGTTCTTTCACTTCATGCATTTAAAAAATTTGTGTTAATTAGCAGAATCAGTATTTATAGGGAGCTCGAAACTGTTAGACATTTGTCGAGTAGAAAATTGGCATAACAGTTTACGCGTTAGTTTAAAAAATAAATATTGCATCTAGAATGAAAATTTCCATGCCTACTTATACTTCAAATTGTAGTAATTACACAGAACGTAAATAAATTTGTATTTAAAGTACTTTTATATTTTTAATGCAAATTTGTATTTAGCTAACACAGAATTTTGAAAATGTCAACAGTATAATGACCTAACAAAAATATTTTTTTAAACAATAAAAAGGAAATTTTAGGTTGTTTTATACAGGCTAACATGAAATATATGTTTTGAAAATTTCATGAAAAAATATTCAGAAGTTTTTGTGGTATGCTGCGTGTTATGCCCAAAAACGGCATTTGGAGAAAAGTGACTTCATATTTTCGGAAAAGCCGCCTCAGCTATTGAACGGGCATTATTCTAAAAGCCATAACTTCTGTTCGAATGGGAATTTCAAGGAAATAATTATATCAAAATTTTAAGAAATATAGGAATTTAACATCTAAAAAAATTAAATTTCTAATATTTTGAAGCTTTAAGAGTCCTGACACCACTTAATTAGAATGAATCGCTTAAATACTATAACATTTGCGACTAGTTTGCATCGGGTTGATCTCTCAATATGCCTCCAGAGAGTTTAAAATATAATTTAAAATCTACCTGGAAAAACGCGGTACGGACCAAGGCGGCGTTCCAACTTTTCAGCCTCTTTTCGATGCGCGTTTAGCAAAATGCCAAATTTAAACTTAGAACTAAGGTTTTGTTTTAGCTACACTGTAGAATGAAGGTTTATTACTACGCTGAATTTAGTTTTATGAAATACCAATTGGAGATCGAATATGATGTGCTTTTATTGTCAGTACTGAATTAAGTTCCTCATAAAATGATTAGGATAATATTAAAAAATGAGTTATAAAGAATAGCTATATTTGATATTATTTAGGTTCCATATCTCTTTGACCTTTCATGGTATCTATTTACACTTTTCTAGTATGTACAGTTATAGCCAACCCTACACTGTTAAAATTTCTGTGATACGTTCAACCAAAACGCTCCATAGCTGCAACCATAAAATGGTGAAATCTTGAACCAACATTTGGAGCTAAGATTCCAACGGAGCTCCAAATCTTGGTGTGAGATTTCATCATCTTATGGATGCAGCTACTGCAGCACCAAAAGTGGGTTCAACCTACTACAAAATTTTTAACAGTGTACGTTGTATAGTTTTTTTTACAAAGCCATAGTATTCATTTAGAAACGTTTTTTTAAATAATATAATTGCAAATTCATATATTTGTTCTACGGAACATTCTGTGCGCAAGTGATACTCGCACTTGATTTTTTTTTTTTTTTTTTTTTTTTTTTTTTTTTTTTTTAATTCTTAACTCTATTACTGCCTCTTGTTGCGATTAGATATTGCCATGCAGGCTCGACCGTTTCGGCTTAGCATGTGTAAAGGAGATTTGGATTCCCAGATTCATGAATGAATAAAGAAACTCCAACACAATACTTTAGGAGACTTACATTTATTGTAAAGAACTTTTAAGGAAGGGGCCATGAAAATACAGAAGTACGGGGAGAGTTTCAATAACTGCCGAATGGGCAGACGCCCCACAGCGGGGCTTGATTTTGGTTTACATGGCTCGACGTCAGGAGCAAGAGTGAGGCAGAATTTGTTACCAATACTTACAGATTGGCGAACATTATTTAACCATATGTAAGATGTTTGGCGAAAACAAATTGGATAGACAAAACAATCATGGAGTTTTACATTGAGTTAAAAATTATGCTATGGCGGGCTCTTTAGGGTTACACTAAATAACATTCCAGCGGTAAGCAGGGAGGCTTAAAGAAATAGGACACGTGATTTTATATGTACGTTACAGATATAACGACAGCTGCAAATTAGTCAGCAAAGGGTCATATGGTTTGTATCCGACAACGTACAAGGGTGAGAATTGAATACTAATGCAAGCCCAGAGGCTGCGAAAATATGCATAACTTATCGTCGGCTGCGAAGCGAAAAAAGGCATTCACTTGTATTTTACTCTTTTATTTTATATCGATGGAAAATAGCTGCGGTTAAGATCTTTTTCTATCCGTGTGAATTTGAAAGAGAGAAAAAGGAACCGAGATAAATGATGTCTGCATTTTTAAAAAGAACTTTAAAAAGTAAAAGTGAAACTTACAGTGGCATGAAGGGGGGGGGGAGAGAATGACTTAATCCATATGAAATTAACTATAAAATGTCAAATTTAAACTAAATATTTTATTTGGAGGGGGGGGGGGAGAATAATGACAATTTATAATGAACCAGTACGGTTAAAAGTTGATTTTTAAGGGGATAGGAGAAATAATGTATATATAACGGGAAAGCCGTTATAGCATGTACCACACAATCATTAGTTTTCCCTGTTGGAGGATCTGGCGAGCTCGTTGGGCAGGTGGGAGCTTTGGCGTGTGCCTTCCTTGGCCGGTGGCTAGAAGATTCTCTAGTGAATCTCTGCTTTCCGGGGAACTTACCGGGGGAAGTTAATAGGGTCAACATCGGATCCTAGCGATCTGCTGATTTTGCTCCATTTAGGCAGTCAATAGGATTCTCTTATAATAAGCGACCATTAGAGAATAGTAACAAAAAGGAACCTTACTAAGAAGTGTCTTAATCATTATTCTTTTAAGCGTAAAAACAAAATAAATTTCAAAACATAATATTACTTATTGTTTGGATATCGTTTTAACTGTTTCGATAAATGTTCACAAGTAGTTACGTTGTGTATCATCAATCTTAAAATTAAAATCAGTTTTTATAAATTTCACATTTAATGTAACTCTTATAATTACTGTTCATTAGAAAAAAATATTTCTTATATGAAACGGAAAAAATGCTGATATTTTTCTTAAATTGTGTTTTCATAAAGTATAGTGGATTATAATATTTTAAGGTTGGTTGGTTGTGTTTATGACGGCCAATTATCAACACGAGGGATATAGGCCCTATGGGGGGGTGCCCTTCGTGGGGGTCTTTCTAAGGGAACCTAACCCGTATTAACGCTTGGAAGTCCAAGGTCCGAAGAAGACCACGACAACTCCGAACGATTAGGCCGACGGGCGCTATTGGGATCGAACCCAGCACTTCCCGTCTACCAGCTTCGAGAGCAGAACCTCTCGGCCACTGGTGGGGCTACATGGGTGTCAAAGGTTAAAAAAACATATACTCTCTATTTTATTATATAATTGATAGATTATTTTTTTCAAAAACTTAAGATTATATAAAAGAGCAAAATTTACACAATGTTTTATCAAATTTACATTAAAATATTTTGAAAGTTCACCCTTGTTTCCGGAGACCCCTAAAACAAGAGACCTTGTGGTAGTCAGGATTAAAAAAAAAAATCCTTCGTTCAATCACTAGTCAATCTATTTTGAAGAAGTGTGCAAACTTTCAATAAGATTGGCGCTTCAGTTTTTGGGTAATAGTATCCAGCGACATCAAACAAAGTGCTTTAGAAATAAAAGATTAACCCCATTTTAACACATTAACCCAACATTAGCATTTTACCCCGTTTGGGACCGGCGTCCAAATTTCATCCGGTTGACACTACTTATATTAGAAATGTTATTATTTCTTACATAATTACAAAAGTGTTTAAATACAACAAACACAGTACAACCTCGATATCTCGAATCTGTGGGGAAGAGAAAAAAATTCGAGATATAGAGGTTTCGAGTTATAAAGCTTTTGATAAAATTAAAACATCTAATCTCATAAAATGCTTTTTGCTGTAAAAAAATAAGGTTCATCAAACACTACACATAATCTACTAATAATTAACACATTACAATTCTCGAAGTTTTATAATTTCAAAATTTTGTTACAAACATACATGTTTTGATTAAATAACATCCAATACATCATTAAGAAATGCACACAATTTTTTCGGAAGAAAATGTCCTTAGTTGAAATATGCCGTCATGCAGAATATTTGTGAAATTGCACAGTTTTCTCTAACATAGCAATGGTACTAAACGCTTCAGTTCTAATATTTTCGTTTGATTCAAGAAATGTCCACAGCAGGACATCTGCCTTCTCGACTTTTTCACTGTAATTTTTCATGCTCTTATTGATGTTGTAGGTATTCAATTCCTTCATCAGAAATTTATGCATTAATGCTCGAAATAATCTCTTCATCTGGCATAGTGCCGCGCGTTTCAAGCTCATTGTCTACACTCAACAATTCTTCGAATGAAATCTCAATGTGACACGCCTTTTGTATCAATTTCCACTCTTCTGGATTCAGTTCTCCTTCTGCAGTTGCTTGCTTAAAGCAGATGAAACTAGATTATTCTATCAATATTTCTCCACAAAAAAAAAAAAAAAAAAAAAAAAAAAAAAAAAAAACTGTTTATAAAGTGAAGAAAGCCAATGTGTCAAGCAGAATAAACTTTGTCTAACTGTACTGTTGGCAACAAATCAAAGTGGTAAAGAAAAACGTCCTCCTCTTATAATAGGACAATCTTAAAAGTCGAGGTGCTTTTCTAAAATTAAGTCATTTCTAATGCTGTATAGGTCAAATATAAAAGCTTGGATTACAAACGCAATTTTTGTTGACTGGCAGATAGGAATAGGTAAAACAGTGGCTAAAAGTAAAAGCATTCTCCTCTTCATACACAATTGTAAAGTCAACTCTAATCTTCCAACGTTAAAAAATATAAATTTTTAAATTTTTTCTGCAAACACGACTTCGAAGTTACAACCATTCGAAGTTACAACCACTCGGGGATAATCTGTAGCTTCAAATTTGGTTATCGAACCTAAATTTTGAGGAATCTTCTGGATGATATCGGTGAAGGTATACCTCCTAGCACGCGTATGTGAATGCGAATGGCTGACTATGCATGAAAAAAATGTTTCAGAAACAACAATAAGAAATTGTTTCATAAAAGCAGGATTTTTAGAATATGTAACTTCCAGTGAAACAGAGAAAGTTGATTCCATTTAACACATCATCTGTTTTATAATCCTTTATAAGTGAAGGAAGTTCTGAAAGCCACTCTTCACGGGTAGCTGCATCATCCGATTTATTTTCAGGGAAAAGTTTCCAAAAAAGACGTTGTGCCTTTTTATTGGTTTCAAAAGGCTTAAATTTTTACTCTTTAAGTTCTTTTTGTCAACAAAGGGATAAACGAATGTGAAATCAGAATCCAGATCAAACTGGTTCTACAGCTGACTATAGCCAAAAGTCAAAAATCAAACTAATTTCTAAGGAAAAAATTTCGACATATCAAGGGTTTTGAAAATATATTTCGGGATAACTATGGAAAATACACAAGACGTTTGATGGAGATGCAGGGGGAACTTCTTTTTTCGAGATATCAAGGGTTTCGGGTTATGGAGGTTGGAGATATCGAGGCCCGACTGTATAACTTTTCTTTATTACTGGTGCTAAAAAGGAATACTGGATGTACATTTTGAAGGTGCATATATGAGAGTAATTTCCAAAGGTTTCTCTCCTAGAGTTTTACTCCAATTAAATTGATATTTTGGTATAATAGTCTAGACTGTACATTTTGAAGGTGCATATATGAGAGTAATTTCCAAAGGTTCTCTCTCCTAGAGTTTTACTCCAATTAAATTGATATTTTGGTATAATAGTCTAGACTGTACATTTTGAAGGTGCATATATGAGAGTAATTTCCAAAGGTTCTCTCTCCTAGAGTTTTAATCCAATTAAATTGATATTTTGTTATAATAGTCTAGACTGTACATTTTGAAGGTGCATATATGAGAGTAATTTCCAAAGGTTCTCTCTCCTAGAGTTTTACTCCAATTAAATTGATACTTTGGTATAATATTCTAGACTTATTGTACTATTAAATAAAAATAATAATAATAAATGGATGTTTTTAAATTTTCAAAACTATTTAACTATTAAAGCGTAGTTAATAAAATATATAAAATACCAGAATAACCATTTTTATGATTTTATTTTTACGTTCTGCTATTTTTATCACTTACAGAAAATTATTTATTATAAAATTTCTTTTCGAGGTAAATTGTGGGTTTTTTTTAAAACTATTATATCTCCGTTATCACTTTCAATATAAATAAATTAATTTATGAAAATTAAAACAAAATATTTAAATTTCATTAAATATGAATAGGAGATATAGAAAAAGCGAAAACAATAACATAAAAAACATTTATCTACTAAATTTAATATAGATGGTTATGTTTTTGTGTGTTGTAAGTGTGTCTATGTATCTTTTTGTGTTTTTTCTCGTTTTCAATAGCGATTGCTAAGCGTATGGATACAAGATTTGGCAGCAAGGTTCCTGCAAGTCTGACTCTAACACAAAGCCAGTTTTAAGATTTTTTATCTTAAAAATTTAAATCTTTATGCATTTCTAACTTTGTTTTCGAGTTTCGAGGTGGTTTTCCGCACTAGTAAAATAATAGAGCTTTAAAACGTTTAGTCGTATATAGTAAATTTGGTATTTTTTATAATAAATTACATTTGGAATCCCTGCGGCAATTTTGTATGCGATTATTAGCATACTTTTGTCTTCTGCGGCGGTTTTTGCACATTGATAACAGTAACCCAGCATTTTTCACATAAGTTTTATATTGAAGATGCCATAAAACTCTGTCAATACTTTGTCAATAAAAATTTAAATTATATTTCAAGGACTTCAATTACAATATTTTCTTTTAAAACGCTTGCCCGTTTATGCATATTTTTGCTTGTATTTGGGGTGCAATTTACCCCATCAGTAATATATTTTAAATCTAACCGTCGAATTCAATTTAAGAATGACTTTATTTTATGTGATTACATAGTAAAGTGGGGACAGATGCCGCAGTTTTTCTTTTCTTCTTGTAAGATTTAGAATAAAACAAAAAAGAACAAACTAAGTACCAGAAATCATTGATCAAATCCTTTAGAATCTAATTTCTATGTTAAACAAGTTAAAACCCTCTTAATAAAGTAGGCATAATTATTTTCCTACAGGTCCTTTTTTAACATCATTTTTTATGTGCTGGATAAAATGCCCAATGGGGTGTGGGAGAGATGCCGCATGGAGAAAAATGCTAGGCTGTTTATTTTTTTTTCAAG
Source organism: Maratus speciosus (assembly GCA_963932465.1). NCBI lineage: Eukaryota > Metazoa > Arthropoda > Arachnida > Araneae > Salticidae > Maratus > Maratus speciosus. The sequence goes on from OZ010800.1 coordinate 188,063,301, forward strand.
CAAATCAGATTTTTATTTTCTCAAACTACTTAAAACGAAAATAAATAATAGTAAAGTTACAAAAATTATATATACCACTAAATTGTGAAAAGTTTAACGAAAATGCAAAAGCGCAATCGCTATAAACAAAACTTAAGACAAAAAGTGAAAATGAAAAGAAAATCATTTGAATTTACATGAATGGATAGCATAATTACTGGAAACAATAGACAGCATAATTCCAAAAAATATATAAACCATTGGTTTACATCGAGGCAAAAATTGCAGTTTGCTCTTAATGTAAGTATTAGTTCTATTCTATTTAAGCCCTAATCTGTTTATTTTTGGCCTTTCTTCTCATTCTTTGATTTTGTATTTCCAATCACACCACACTACCTGTTGCAAAAGTAAAGTAAGCGTTTTCCATGCAGCTCTCGATTGAATTTGATATACTGAATCATGTTCCCTTTAGACTTTGCTCCTTGATAAGACTCCAGCCACTCAACCTATACAGAGTCATCAAGTTTCAACCCAGTTCTGCCATCAGAATCCATAAGTGGAACAATTTACCCATTGTCGGAAGATGACTCATATTTTAGTTTTTTCCTCAAGTAAGGCTTTTTCAAGTTGATCTTTCCTTTTCTTTTTTTACACATTTTACTTCCGCCAAGTTGTCGCTCTTTGATGCTTTCTCGTTTCCTTTGTTTTTCATTTCGTAATTCTTTTTCATTGTTTATAAACTCTGCACTTGTAATATTTGCCTTTTACTTTCTCTTACTTGGCTGTATAGGTCTTTTGACCATTGGGATAGGAGAGATTTTGTTTAACAGTTTAGATGGTGAGAATTGTAAACGGCCTACGTTTTCCTTATTCACACATGGTGAACCAACATTGTTGCTGAGAATGTTTTGATAAGTATCAGAATGCGCTAATATACATTCATTTAAATGTGAGTCCTACTTAAATCGCAGTGATGAATGTATTGAACTGAAAAACAAAAAATATATTTTGCGGCATCTGTCCCTCAACTTCGGTGCGGCATCTGTCCAAAGTGTCGAGTAAGATACCGCGCCGCCATTTTGTGTCATGCGAGCGACGCGAGAGAAAGACAAGCACATGTCTGTATTCTACGATTATCTAGTGTATAGTTTCATTCGATTTTGGGATGAAATCTCTGTTTATTTTTCTTAAAATTTGTAATAAACTTCATTAGAATAATTTTAGCAACTTACCACGCAGATTCGAGCCATAAAAACAGGTATAAATATGTAAATACCAACAATTAAGTGGTGGAAACACATACAATTCATCACACAGCACAGTGGAACACTGCTAACTTCTAAAAGTGGTCTAGGGAACGCTAAGGCTACTATAATAGGAGCTGACGCATTCTTCCCCAATTGGCACCCGATTTGGAGCCCAGTCGAAAAACCAAGCTAATTTTCCGCCATTTAACAGTCAACCTGCTCAGAAGCCGGCGAAACTAGGCCTAATACAACCGGGTTACTGTTTGGCGCCTTTATCGCTATTCCCGCGCCGCGCACTTAAAGTAAACAAATGAAATCTGCTTTTCGCGGAGTACGCAGCTGGAAAAAAAAAAAACTATTGCGAACACGACAAAACAGAATGTGGAATTCTTTTATTAAACTAATCGTGTATTGTACGTAAATATAAAAAAGTACTCTAGTAATATTTACCCAAAATGTTCTTTAATTTATTAGTTTAGATTTGAAATATTTATTTTTAAACACAATTACCTCCCCCACCCCTTTTATGCATTTTCATTTCTTTCTTTTATATATATTGCTAAAATGATTGTTTAGCCAGAACTTAATTACACTTGTCAATTGAGAAATTTAAACTATTTATGATATTCCTTTTGTTGGACCTATACTATCATTTTCTCTTTAGCTTTTTTATATCAGAGAGAATATTTTAAAAACACGAACAAAAAGCGGCGATTAAAAACGGCAGAAACAGTTGCGACTAATTCTGACATTCCTTATCGCCGTTCTGAAACCATTGAAAAAAAAAAAACCCTACACAGGACATACTATGTCACATATGTAAGCGCTTTGGTAGGAAAGAAAACAAAAGATTTCAGATGGGAGGGAAATAAATAAAAATTTAGGCTTTGATTTTATAGAAACACAATTTCCGCTGAACTCCGGAGTGAGCGCCGGTGAATTCAGACCAATATTTAAATTTCCACTTAAAACAAAGAAGTAGCGGAGCTGAGAATCAAACAGAATATACTAACGGTAATATCCAACGCAAATTAAGCACTGCTTATAGGCTAATACTTCAACCCTACATTAATTTTCATCTTAAATTTCTGCTTCATTTTATTAATCAGAGTAACACGAACATAATATTTAATAAAATAAATATTATCGTTATTCTGTTCGCGAATCGCCGGGTTAGCTAGATAGAAGTGCATGTCGCTGCATCAGCAACCGATGTACAACAGAACTACGAAAAATCGCACAAAAATCGTTATCACAGTGCCCCCTTCCAGGGTTACATATCCATTTTCAACTGGGACCTGGCGTTAATAGTCAAAAATATACGTATGAAGTTTGGTTCAAATCTATGCCTAACTTTGTATGCTTTCCGGTGAAACAATAATGAAAATGGTACAAAAATCGCTATTACAGAGCCCCCTCCCGGCGGAATATCCCCAAATTTAACCTGGACCTGCTGGCCTTAGTCAAAAATAGATAATTTCCTGTACTTTCCGATGATATAATGAGACATACATGTATACAGACAGACAGATATTTTGAAAAACATGTTTTTCAGGATCTCTGATCTTTAAAACGTGTAAATCTGTCGAAAACTGGAAGTTGAACAAAAATTCGATTACAATACTTTCTTCTGTTATAGATAAAAGAAAGTAAAAAAAGATCAGGCTAAAGCAAATATTTTAATAGAGGATTTTTTTAAAGGTAAAAAAAAAAATCCCAATAACAAAAAAAAAAAAAAATTAAATTTTTAATGCAATTTTTGACGTTTTACTTTAAATTTTGCGGCGATTTTTCCATATGAATGAAAGGAATCCGGCTTTATTTTTTTTAGCCCACTATAGTATTAAATCTTGTCATTTTTTCAATAAAGTTTATTGGGAGTTCGTGCAGAGATATTCGTATTTTTCTAGAATTTTTTATGCGATTTTTACAATTTTGAGATTTGTAAAATGAACTCGGTTACCAACTTTTAGCCAAATATAATAAATTTTTTCCTCTGTGAGTTTTGAACTCCCCCCCCCCCCCAACTTATGGCAGTTTGTCACCATTTGTGAAAGAAATCTGGTTTTAATCTTTTAGTCTAACATAGTAAATGCAGTCCTTTTTTTTTCTTTTTTTTTTCATTAAAGTTTATTCTGAATTTCTCGCGATTCTTTTATCCAATTTTTAGAGATTTTCGCGTTCTGCAGAAATTTTTTGACGTTCGTAAAAGTAATTCGGTTTTGAAATTGTAGCTTAATCTAGTAATTTTTGTCCTTTGCGATTTTAGTGTTTTTCTTTGCGATTTTCCAGAATAATAATCGCCAGTTAACAAAATGCCCGAATTTTATAAAATTCCGAATTTCGACATCCGGACTTGAGACTCTGTACTGTATAGGGTTCCTTTAAATCTCCTTTATCTTTTTAACAGTTATAGGAGCCTTAGTACTGTATTGTTAAATCTGCATACGTGTTCTCCGAGAGTTATTAGAACACGTTGATATAGTGCATTCACTAGGTTTTTTCCAAAAAGGCTGTTAAAATAATATAATAATTAAAATCATTCACAGAAAAAAAATTCCAACGCAGAACAGCATACAAAAACGAGCGAAGCGAGGCGAATCTGTCCGCCACGTGACGTAATGCGGGAGCAGTTAAGAAATCTTTACAGTTGGCGCATCGCACGAATGGTACCCCCCTAATGACAGTGACAGGGCCTTTTAAATACGGCAACCCCAGCTCCGGCTGCGGTGGATTGAGATGCTGAACTGGGTACCAATAATGCGAAACAAAATGGATTTGCGTCAGCCTCTATTATAAGAGTTCTAGGGAACGCTAGTGTCGCCTACATAATCTCATTGGCAACTGTCCCACCGCTGCGTCTGTCCACACTTTACTATATATACTTTTAAATGTTATAATAGACGATAATTAATAAGTCAATTTTTACATAATCTTAAATCACTTAATTTTAAAAAATGCAGGTATGAACTATTTCGAATAATTTTGCTGGATATAGATGCAACAAAAATCAAACCTACGAATTATGCCTAGAAATGGTGTATAACAATAAAAAAAGTGTAACTTTTTAGAAATATTTTGAGTAAGATAATGTAATTTTTCATTCAAACAATTTTTTTTTCAACCGTAATTTGAACTGTTTCTAATTCCATATTGTCTGATTCTCCCCAACAGGAAATATATTAATTTATTTCGGTTTTTATCTGTATAAATTTATGTTATGTAAAATGTGGTGCAGGAAAAATTCGTTTTTTACTAGTCTTTTCCTTTAACAATATCTCATAATAAAGACAAACAAAATTCATGCTTTTTAAAGCAATAATATTTCATTCGATTATTTATTAAATTTATATGATATATGAATGAATTAGCATAATTTAATTTTTCTTTATGTGGTATTTAATGTTAATATACATATATGTATTTGAAAAGAGAAATATTTCAGAAATTTTATATTAGCATATCTTTGAATTATTCATAAATAAGAATTTTTAAAAGTTTAATATTTAATATTCTTTAACGCGATCATCAAAAACATATGCATGACATTAAATTTAATTTTTAACAAAAACTTTTTTTTAATCTAGTATTACTGATAAATGAATGCATTTTTGTGAAGACAATTCTTTCTTTTTATAAATTAAGCTTACGCATTTTAATTTAAAAACTGCAATTGATAATATTTCGAACGGAATATAATTGGTAAATTAATTTATATAATATTGAAATTAAACTTTGTATAATGTTATACATACGTGGAAGTAAAGCGAACTGTTATCAGAGGAGAAAATAAAATTTAAACGTTAAAAAAAATAAGCAGAAGTAAATGTCTTTTGTATATCTTTCTTTAAACGTTTTAGGAATTTATAAAAATTTCTATTTGGAAAAAAATAAGCGCAGTTGCTGCGTACAAAATAAAGATCCTTAAAATTTAATATGAGCTAAAATTTTGAAGCTGGTGTATTTATACGTTTTCGTTTATACGGTTGAAAGATGAAATAATAGAATGAATCATTTCATTCGTAAATTGACTTGTGTTTAGTAATTATTTGTAAATATGTAATTATTTGTAAATATGACATATCAATAAAATACTTGGGATATCACGATAAAAACAATTTAACAGCAAAATATAACAATATTAGATTGCTCAAATGTTGCATGAACTGCACTTATGAGTTGTTTGAAAATGAAAGTTTAAATAGCTTTACTTTATACAAGACCTAAATAACTGTTTTGATGAAATCTTTTGTATAATTTTCCATTCCTTACATAATTTGACCATTAGAAATTGCTTACATATCAAAACAATGATATTATTTTTAGTTGAGTTAATTGTTATAACTCCGACAGGAGTCCACGAGTTTGAATACGTTTGTATTTAATAAAAATCATGTGAAGCTAATTTTTTTAAATATTTCATTATGCAATAGTTGTATTATACTACTAATATTTAATAAAAATATTCCAAACTTTACTGCTAACTGTATTTTTTTCCTTAAAAGCAAACTGTCTTTTTTTTTGTTGTTGTTCATAGAAGTTCATATTACACTTTATTAGTAAACTAGCAGGTTTATCCTGCTTCGCCGATCGTTTTTTTTAAATATAACACTACGAATCAAATTAAATGTATTGGTTACTTTGACCTAGTATTTTAAAGAAATATGAATCTCTAAATTAAATACCTTTCCCATTGCTGGAAACTATGCAAACGCCATTGCGCTGTTATATTTTTAAATGATCAAATTTTGTGCTGTTAAGCAGCAACACTTCTAGTTAAACATTTACAGTAGGATACTGTAGATAAACGAGTCCGTTATGATAATGTGGATTAAAATTATATTTGGTCTGCTAAAATTGAAATACTACTGAAATGCAGAGCACGATATAATATTATTTTGAAGAAATATCTGAATTATTACTCATAAAAGCAGTTATTTGAATACCAATAGTTATTAAGTAAAGCTTTCGGAAATTTAAAAATATAGTTTTTTCATCTGTACCGTTCATATTTCTGATATATATATATATATATATTCCCTGGTACAATGCAACAAAGTGTGGCTGTTTGATGGACTTTATAGTCGTGGAACAACTTTGCATAGAGGTGACACGAAAGCGGCATGCAGAGACATGAAGAAGACATTAAAGAAGGTTAACTTTCATGGCAGTAAAAACTTCTTAAAATAAAGGGAATTTAAACTTATATAAAAATAAATAAAAAAGAATAAGAAAAAAAAAAGGAAAACAACAACAAAAAAGCAAATAAAATATTCATTTATTTTCTGACATGTTGGAAGAGCTACGAAAGAAAAGCCGAATCCTCCAAAAAAAAGTCATTTTTCTGTGACAATACATTGAAATTTAAATATCATAGTTACAACAGCAATACATTATCAATGATACTTTTTATTATTAAACAAGAGAAATACTGAGAATAAAAAACAACTAAAGTTTCATTCTGAATAATCATTGCATATCTATAATATTTTCTGTTGACAGGGTCGGAAACCTCGCAGCCTGCTAACACGGCAATAATTTTGTTAGGTATATTATTGATGTTATTCCAACAAGCACAAACTTTTTGGCAGACAGTCGGGCTACCGTTGTTAATGTCGGTTTAGTATCAGCATCTGTATACTGGAATCGGTGAGATATCTGTATCATGACATAGTATGCCGATTGCTGTTATCGGACTGCTTTGGTCCAAATAGCGACAAGCAATAATTTCGGCAAATGGATCGATATGTTTTCAGATAATGGCCCCAATAAATCTGCTAATATTGGTCCAATTTGGAGAATTTATTCTTAGACGACTTTCTTTTTAAATATTTTTAATCAAGCTCGAATTTATTTATAAATAATAAATATATTAAAAAAAAATAATGGATATTATATATTTTTCGACTTTTTATCAAGAAACCTTATATCAATACGAAATAAAACTGTTGTTATTTTATTCTTGCGTGTAATAGGGGAGAGTAGCCATATTTGGACCACCGCTTTAAATGGACCGTTGCCATTCTGCTGTTAATTACAGAAGGAGACGCCATCTACCACTGCAATTCTACTCATCAGAATGACCTCATTTAAGATTAGAAGAAGCACCCGCCTACCATGTGTTGATTTCAGACAATTTAAAAAATATATAAAATTAGCTGCTTTGATCGAATTTTTTTCCTACTAAACGTAAGTGATACTTTAAAACTAGGGCAAGTTATTATGTTTTCATATACATATCTAAATTCATATGTTCATTGCGCATATTGTTAACGCGGATTTGTTTGATTTCGTTTTGGTTACTAGTCTTGAGATTATCTGTTTTAAAAAATGCCGCAGTTGCCTAAATTGGGCCAATTTAAGTTGCTTAAAATGAACCAGATATACGATCATAAATTTGAAAAATAAGTAATGAATTTCGAGGGCTGTACGCTTTGTACACTTTTTTTTGTATATATGGATCAATTACTTTATACAGTTTAGCTCTATATAAATATAAAAATATTTTTCCATGTTTATGTTATAAATTTTGTTTGCAATTTGTTTTATCTTGTATGTATTTGCATTTTCTTTTAATTTTTTATTCCTACGGCGTATTTGATTTACAGAGTCGAATTAATTTTCCTCCTGGAGGAAATTTGCGGTTCCGTGAGGGGACGGGGCAAACTTTTCACAGTTCTGGAGGGTGGAATTTGTTGCCATCAAAACACATAAAATCTCAAACTTTTCGTGAGGGGGGGGGGGGGTTATTTCAAGGCTCCGGAGTGGGGACCCCTGATTCAACACTGTTTGAATATCATAATGTTTTGCCTTTAATTAATCGTTATTATTTTTTTTTACAATAGATCATATTTTTTAAACACTTTTCTAATATAATTGAAAGATGTTGAAAACGACACAGACAAACTGTCCGGAAGAAAAACATTCGTGACAGCAAAAGCTGTTAAAGATACAGAAAACGAAAAAGAGAGAGTTAATTGTGAAGATATTGACCTGCAAGAAGGTTGCAACTACAAATCCCCCCCCCCCCCCAACCAAAAAAAATTCAAAGAATAATTAAAAATGTTATCTCTCTTGCCAAATTCAGTTAAATCAAAGTACAAAGGTAGCAAAAAAACAGTTGTGCTAACATCTTCGCCATATAGAGTAAACCTTGAAATGAAAAAAAAAAAAACCGACAAAAGGGAAGCTCTCACAACACAAAAGCAATTGAAAAATCAATTTTTATAAAATAGGCGTAACGCAATTGGGAAAAAATGATGGAAGGGATGAACTACAAACATAATGTATAGAAAACTTCTGTTGCAAAATAATGTCTAATGATTCAGAATCTAGAAAGAAAAATCTAGACAGTGATGATTGGGTTTGCCTAATTTGTTAGAAAAATAAAATAGCAGAGATGATTCAGTGCTCAGATTGCCAAATTCGGTTCTATGCTGTGTGCGCTGGAATAAAAAACGAATAAACGAAATTCATGTGTAAGCTTTGCATCACTTCTTACATGATATTCAAGTAACTAGGAATTAGTTCTATAATTTCTATTCTTAACTACTGATAACTTTGATTTACATTTTGAATACATTTTAATTTAAAACAATTACTCTTATTTTCAGGTATTTGATTTCATTAAGTTTAATTGCTGTTATTTTGTTTAATTATTTCATCAATCGCAAACTTTGCTTTTATTAAAATTGGTTATATCCCCTAGTCATTAAAACAACCTGATATTGTTTGTTCCAATTTAGAAGACTGGGAGTCCAACTTAGGTGACCAGTTTCAGAATTTGGACCACTTTTGACAAATTTTCAAATTAAAATAAAACTTAAAATTTTCAAAAATAAATCGATATAAAGATTTATTTAGTTAATAGATGAATAGATTTACTCCGCGTAGTGATATTATACAGATATTCCAAAAATTAAGCGAGTTACACATGAAAATATGTGAAGTGGTCCAAATTCGGCTACTCTCCCCTATGGGTGTGTGCGTGTGCGTGTGTGATAAAAATGATACTATGAGAGAATTAAAATATATATTTTTTAAATATGGATTTCATATAAAATTCTAATAGAGATTAAAACCGATAAACAGTTAAAAATAGCCTATATTTATTTATTATTTTTTTAATTCATTTTAAAAACAACATACAATTATTTCAATCATTAAAATAATTTTTGAAAGCGCTCCTTAAAATTATTACTTATTATAAACTTAATCGAAGAAACAACAACAACAAGAAAAAATAGTTCATAAATCAATTCAAATTATTCTCTAATTACATATTCATTTTAAAAGCAACGATGTAATTTCCTATTTTATTTAATGTTATTAACATTATTTTACATGCTATAAAAATATCATAAAATCTACTTATTACTTTAGCATTCAGTTTTATGAGAAAGATTCAGTAATATCTCCTATCTGAAAAATTATCTACCAAAATAAGAAAAAAAAAGATAAATGAATATTTTTGTTTCATTTTAAAATTAAAAAATATTGATAAGTAAAAGAAATAATATTGCTACAGAGTCATTAAAAGTATATTATAAATTAAATCATCAAACAATATAAAATGAATTCTTCTCCTAATTAAACGTTATGAATTACCAACGTATTATTTGTTAAAATTTATTTTTCAAAGTCAAAAATATATATTTCCTAAATTAACGCACGCAATCTCATTATAATACATAAAAAGAAAATTACATTTACTGAAAAAAATCCTCTAATATCCACATTTTGATAAATATTTACTTATTCTTAAATTTATAAGAGAACTCATTTCATTTGCTTTAATTAAATATTATCCGCTAAGATATTTATTCCATTCATTTAAATGACAAATTAACTTATAAATACACGGGAATAAGAAATTTCCAATAAATATCTAATAAAAACTTCAAAACTCCAATTGCTTAATGAATAATTTACTTATAACGACAAACCATCTCTTATCTAAATGCATTACACTTATGACCACATAGAATCCAATCTTCCTGGACGAGAGGTTAAAGCATTCACCTTCGAAACGTGGAGCTGTCACATCGAACAAAAGCTTTATTTCACATCAATTTATGTTTATTTTACTTTTAATACATTTATATTATTATATTTCAAACTAGGGGGTTCTGCTTCGTACGAGCTACACCCACCAACACCCTTCCTGTCACCGCATGCTAAAAAAACACAGTCATTTGCTCTATTTTAAAATTCTTACTCTATTAAGGAAGATTAAAATATATTATCTCGACAGAATGACGCTATTATGTAATGGCGTTTGTTTTCAATTCCGTTTGTCTGTGGAATCTTTCGGCCCACAACCTAATACACCCCTGTCGCTTATATCTGAAGGCTGTTTTAATGATTGATTAGAAGAAGGATCAAATACACATTTGAAAACCAGCTTCAATAAACAAGTTATATATATATATATATATATATTTAAATTCCTACGTAGGTCATCAAAGAAAAATTTAATATAATACTTTAAGCTAATATTATTTCTTGTTGCATTAAAATATCTCAATTTGTTGATTTTCTATAAGCAAGTAAACCTATTGGTTTACAATGGAAGTCTATGGGAATTTGGCGAAATATTAGAGATATCGCCAAGTTGGCGGCACCTTTGGCAACTCATTTGTTTGCCAAATTTGGCGATTTATCGCCAATTTGGCGATAAACGGCGATATTTGTCGACAGAACAGGGATCCTCCATATGGTAACCCCCCACTTATAGGTATGAAGATGCATTAAATGCTGTCAAATAACCAATAATTGCCATTTTTTCTGCCATATAAAACTAAAATTAATTAATTAAAATTTAAGTAATGAATTAATATTTGAAAAAAAAACTGCATTAACATCAAGTGTCATCCACTACAAGTTAAAAAATGTATTTGAACTTGAGTGGATGAATAATAAGCATTTTATTAACGATTGAAAATTTGAACAAGATATATATAGGAAGAGAGTGAACTAATAGTAGGAATTAAAAAATAATGTCAATGCTTCTTGGACATTTACAACGTGTGTAAGAAAATCCTTCTAAATTTGACGGAATAAAGTTTTAAAGGATTTTCGCAAGCAATAATGTAATTCTTTTTTAAAGTTTAATTTCCTTTTTAATATTTTCCAACATAGTTCAAAAGTGTTTAAGGATTCGGTTTGTCCGTCCACTTGTCTGGTATTCGATCTGTCCGTGCTCTAGCTCGCATAAATATAGTCAGACTAATCTGAAATTGACATATGTTATTGGTGTTTACTACACTGTAAAAAAAAAAAAAAAATCTATAGTTCTACAGATGTAAAGTTACATGCTTACTAAACTTTCACCTGTAACTGTACGAAAAAAGCTGCAAATCTACAAAACTAGTTTTTGTAAAGCTACAAAAATCTGTAACTTTACAAATGAATCTGCTAAAATTTCAGTAATCTTACTAAACTTTTATTTGTAACCCTGGCTGCAGTTACACGAAAAGTTCTCGGAATCCCAGTTTCCAAAAAAATTCTTAGTAACCTTACAGATTTTTTGATTTTCGGCGCAAAAGTGTGTCTGTTACATGAAATTTTGTTGTTGCCGTTACATGAAAAGTTCTAGGAATCCCAGTTTCCTAGAAAAACTTTAGTAACTTCACAGATTTTTTGGTTACAGTGTATAGCATGGTTGGTATTGATCACGGTTCATTTACAGGGGCACTCAAGAGTTACATGGCGACTTCTGGGGAAAATCGTTTCTGGTGTATTTTAATGATATTAAACTAGTTAAAAAAATATTGAAAATTATATATATCACTGAGCTGCACTAGAATAAGCTTACTTGAAATCATGTGAGCATATAATTTATAGTTCATTTACTGAGACACACAAAAGTATTTGGCTACAGTACAGCCAATAAACAATAATTGATGGAAGTGCTTTTGCCACTGCGGTGCGCGTTTTAAAATTTAACTAGTTTTTGCATATTACTTTGTGTGCAAAAATGATATAGATCATATACAGGGCTGCAGATAGATATCAACTATTCCACTTTATTGACGGAAATTGCTAAATCGAACTTTGCAACTGCATGTAGCGTTTAATTGATTTAACTTATTACATTCTATGTAGTATAATTTAAATATATCTATCATATTACAGGACTGGACAAAAAAAAATTCTGATATTTTTCCAGCTATTTATGGTAATTCAGGAAATGGGGTTTTAAAGTTTTTTTTTTTTTTTAATTTTCTAAATTGTTTATTTTTACATCATGTTTAACTGATGAAATGGTGAAATGTTACATTATTCTGAATATGTTGGAAAATATTTCAAAATATATGCTAGAAGCATGATTATTCGTTCTTGCTTATCATTTACGTGTAAATATACTTTCCAATTGATTTTTTTTTTTTTTTTTTTTTTTTTTTTTTTTTTTTTAAGAGAACCGCGGACCTTTAGTAGAGGAAAATCGACCCCGAAATAGAAATTAGTTTTGTGCATATACTTGTTCTCCAGTTTGTTCTGAGCCATTTGCTAAAAACCGCATGTAGATCTTATTATTTTTCTCAAAGTTGAATTATGTAAAATAGCTATTTTTTGGATTTAATATACTTTAAATCTGCTCTTCTCAAAACTGATTTTTCAACGTTTTTTGATTTTTGAAATTATCCAGCCGTCGTAATTTTTTATCAAAATTCATGAAATTATCAAGGAAGTATCCTGATATGGTTTACAAAGGACTAAACATGCATTTTGAAATTCGACTTCATTAAGATAATTAATTTGATTTTTAACGTATTAACTCATTACTCGCTGACGTTGCGTTCACGCAACAGTCAAAATAATTGCTCATTCAATGAATTAATTACATTGGCACCACTATTTTAGAATTTAAAAAAAAAAAAATTCTAATTTAATGGCAGGAATTTTGCTATTTTAGTAAAGCGAAATTTTCCTTACTGAATTTGTGGTGGGAAACGACTTTCAAAAATAAATCTGAAAATTTCTATTTTATAGTTTTGGCGGTTAATGGGTTAAAAGACAAAAATTTAATATCGCATATTGATATGAAATTAAGAAGAAAAATTCTATAAAACAATAACTGTACAAGAGATTTAAAAATCGATGCTTCAATCTGTTTGTGATAGAGTTTTAAGTGATTAAAATGCAAAAGCAAGGACATTTCTCAAAAATTATGACACCCGGAGCATTTTAAAATTTCATTTTAAAATTTTATTTTTTTTTAAATCTTAAAATTATAATAAGATTGAAAATTTCTCTTAAGGCGATTTATATACTTGTGGTGAAACGTACATATGCACACAACTTTATATTCCTATGATGAAAAAAAAAGTTTACGTCTACCGTCCCCTTAAATCTGATAACAATACGTAAAACACAATTTTTTGAAAATAGGATAATTAGGGTTTGAATAAAAAAATAAATAAAAATAATTCAAATATTAAAGAAACTAAAAAAAAATGGATATAGCACAACGCTACCTTGCCACATACAATCTTATATACGACGCAGAATATAGTTAAATTTCTAAGCATAGATTTAGATCCTATAAAATATATGTACCTGAAATATTTTGACCGATTTCAAAGCACTTAAAACAGTTAATCAACTAAAAATCTGCTTGAGCATGTTTTTCATAAATTTTTCTATAAACTGACTATTTTATATATATACATTTTTTTTATGTTGAATAGTTTTTGCAATAAATGCCAAAAAAGTGAAAACGTCACAACATGTTCATTTAAAACAGCAGCAGTGTTCTCTACTGCAATATTAGTATATTTGGAAGTAATTAAAAGTCATCTGTGAAATGTGAAAAAACAAGTAATCAAGTAAATGAAGATTTTTTCACTTTTAAATATTCATTTATCAATATCTGTAATTAAAGAAAAATGAAATCGAGATTTGAAAGTTTGCAAAAACAAGCAAAAGTTTACAAACTTTATTCATGAAATCAACATGATTCAAAATTTTTCCCTGTATAACTTATAAAAACATTTAGTGAGTGCCTTTTTAGGTGCAATTGCAGTTATATAAATACGTAGCACCTATAGTCATCGTTCTGTTCGTCTGCCCGTCTGTATGTGTGTCTGTTCGTCCGTCAGCATATAATAGAGCAAAATGTACCTACCGAGTGGTCTGAAATTTTAAATATATCATCGTTGTAAAATTTTGTCGAGTCCTTTCAAATTTTATGAAAATCGGATGCATAGTTTAATTACGGGGACAGTCAAGTTTTTTCCGTTACATTACGGCCAATGGGGAAAAATAGGGTAAATTGGGTGAATATGCTGTAGTTTTTGACTTTATTGTTTTAAAAATAACCTGTTGTTTTTATTTGTTATTCATTGATTTATTGTTGAAGTTTGCACCCTAATGTATCATTTAAAACTTTATTTAATTTTACAGATATTATATAAAGCATCAAACATTTTGTTTTTGTAAACACTTGCATTTCGGCATATTATCCATACCTATGGATAAGATGACGAACTATCTAGGGGTAAGATGTCTTCTGAAGTTTCAATGTAAAAAGTAATTTTTGTGAAGCAGTTTAAAACATAATGAGACGAGTAAAAGTAACTTTAATATTTGAGACATACTGAAGTTCATAACTTACTTAATATTAAGAAATTACAAAAATATGAATGTAACAAACGTTGACAATTTTAAAAAAAAGGCCAAACTAATATTTGAAAAAAAAAAGGTACGTTCTACTTACCATTTAAAAGAATTATGGCTCTTAATTATGCCTATTTTTAAACATTATAATAAATTTAAATACGATAATGCCCTTATGATAAAGTGTTTTAGAGTGCAGATTTTCTTTGGTGTTTTTAATATGACCTTTGTTCTTTTCAGCTATAACTCAGATCTGCCACAGACTGCACATTTGTTAAGGAACTTTGAGCAACCTTTATGTAGCCAACAGTTTCCCTGAATGCATTTGATCCATGGTTTTATTACACTCTGCTAGACACTCTGAACACAGATTCTCATTCACTTAAAAAAAAATCCTAATCTTCTGTTCAAAGCAGAATGAATTAGCGTATTTTTAGGCTAATGTCAGACGGACGTCTTTTTGCACACTTTATTACTTACGTATTATCCCTATACAATGCCACTAGCATTGTGTAGGGATAGTACGTAAGTAAAAAAGCGTGCAAAAGGACGTCCGTCTGACATTAGACTTAGAGTCTGCAGTGTCTTGCTGGAGGTTGGGGAACGTAGCTCGTAGGAGGCAGAACGCCCTAGTTATCTAAAACTATATTATACTAGAAAGGTAGACCGTCAAAAATGACGGAAATTTAGATATAAAGATATATACAACTCATGTGCAAGAATATGAGTTTTCTCGCTTGTTCCGTAGTGATAGATGAAAATAACACATTTTGAGAACGAAACACATTTATGAAAAACTGTGTACAGTAGAAGACCACTAATCAGCACAGTTTGGTTCCAAGTGTTATGCAGATTTGAGGCTTTTTGCGGTCATGTCTATTCAATCTTTGTTTACATTTTTTTTAATTCATATATTGGATAATTTAGATTGTTCAGCCTTAAAAATAAATAAATAACACACTTGAAGTAAGGTTAAAAACTATTAAATTATCGTATACGATTTCATGAAATGGTATTATATGGTGTTATATGTGTGTGCTTCACGATCTTGGTTACGATGTTGGCAAAATTGGCTGCAACTTGTCATAATCCTAATAGTGTGGGCCGCTATAACAAAAAAGTAACCAGTTTTTAGTAAAATTTCTGATATAAAGTAGCTTTCAAAAACTTGTGTAAAATTGCAGGCCGTTCTCGTGTTATATCAGTCCTAGGAATATTATTTCTAACACTGAAGATTTTCCATGTATATATGGAATTTAGAAAAGCTTCTCCAGAAGAAAGGTCCTGAAATGACATTGTAATTCCTCTAACTTCAAAGTTTAATCGGGCCCTGATGTTGAGTACTGAAATCTAATAAATACAGTTATTTTGAATATTACAACATAATTAAACAGTTAAACTTATTTAACTTAAACCCGCTGTTACTTCCCGATGTTATTTTTTAGTATTAAGAAAGAAAATTATTTAAAATTTTCAAATCATGCATTTATGATTTTTTCCGTCTTTAATAACTAAATAATGAAAAAATAGGCTTTTGTTCTGAGCTCATAAATATGACAATAAAATAATGTAACTAAGAGACATTGCAAAATTAAATCTTTGTGATTACAAACCATAAACAAACGATACCGCCACCATTTTACCTACTATGACGTCATTAGAATATTGCCCATTGATTGTTGGAGAACTTACTTTGTGAATGATTACCTCAATGATTTAATATTTTTGACGTTTCACGATGAATGAATCACATGTGTTTGTTTAGGTTTATGGAATGGGATATTAAGCTGTGAAACTAATTTCCATTGAAGTTATCCAAGGATATATGTATTTTTAATCAAAATTAAAAACAATGCTTTGATCTCGAAATAAAAAGTTTTAGTTTGTATAATTGTTATTTCTGTTAATTATTTATTTAAGTACTTTTCCATTATAGCGCATTTTTAAAAAAAGCTTGGCGCGATTCGGGCATCAGAAAGTGAGATATGTTGCGAAAATATATAAACAGCTAGGAAAACCAATCTAATGAACTTTTATCTTTGTTTATATATGCAATTATATGCATAAAAAAATCGTTTCTAAATATATATAATTTTTTTTGTATACAAATTACGTCACAGATTTCAGATATGAACCGGGATACCTAACTGGCGCCAAAATGGTGTTATTTTGCCTGCTATGGTAACCCGGCTATTGTTTTTTATTTATTAATAAATTGTTTATTTACTTTTATTTTCTGTTTTTAATTATATAAACTGCTTTGTTCCATAGTTATTATTCAAACTTTTATTTATTTATAGTTATTTCCTTTTCAAAATAATAGCAAATAATTGAAAAATATATAAGTGGTACTTTTCGGTTAGCCGGGCGCCAGTGTCATATACATATATATGTATATATAAATGTATGTATTTCTAGATATATATTTACCAGTGGCGTGGCGTCCGGTCATCGCTGGATGCGGCGATGACCAAGCAATATTTTAAAACTCTTAATAAGCTTTTAAAACTCTACTATCCAGTTTTAGCAGAACATTTGGAGTTCATGTATAAGTGAAGGTAAGATTTAAAGTTTCTTTTTTGAACATTCAACCATTGAATTTTAGAGTTAATAATTTTTCACCACAAACTTAAATAATTGCGATGACCACCGAAAATTTTCACTCCACGCCACTGATATTTACATATATCTATATGTGTTTATATGCAATATATGTATATGCATATATATGTATATTTACATAGATGTATGTATATAAATATGTATATAAAACACTGGCGCCCGGCTAGCCGAAAAGTACCATATAAGTAACTGGTATTCGAAAGCGAGATTTCTGCCAAATTGGCGTCATAGAAAAATCATGCCAACCCCCATGCGTATATGACATCTGTGCAAAAAATACTTCTGTTTCTTTATAAAAATGGGTAAATAGCTTTTTTTATATTAAATTGTCGCCACAGATGTCATATACGCCCATATTGGCGCGATTTTTTTTTTTGATGCCGATGTCATAAGCACCGGGTACTTAACTGGCGCCAAAGTGTCGTTATTTTGCTTGTAATGGTAACCCGAATGTTGTTTATGCTGTTGATGTTTTCGCCAAATTGGCGTCGGAAAAAAATCGCGCCTATATGCGGCGTATATAACATCTGTGCCAAATTGTATACATATGGAAAAAAATTGCTTGTGAGTATGAAGCAGTAAATCGGTTGCCAGAAAATACGTTGGCGAACTTCTTTCTCGCCAAGAAACTTTTCTCCGAAGTATTGTACATAAGCAATGATTGCTAGAAATGCATTTTTAATTATGATATGCGCTTGCATGCTTCACTACATTTATGCATACTATACTGTGTGTATAAATGCTGCAGTTCATATGCAGGGCTACACAAAAGAATTCGTAAGGGTTACTGAGTATGAGAGTAAATTGCTTAAAGGTGGTTTTTAAAGGAGTTATGCATTTATACGCTGAACTGCATTTAGTTTCTTAAGAAATGTTTTGTGGAATATAGATAAAATGATATACATGGTCACGCAAAGAATTGGATACATAATCGTCTATGGATGATAATATCTGGAAATGTGATTTCAGTAGTTTTAAGAGTAGTTTAAATTAAATTTTAGCTAAATAGTGGCATGTAATAACGATACTATTGGCTATGGACGGTAACTGCTGAAATCAATTTTAAAATTTATTTTATGCGTTTTCTAAAATGTTTACTTAGTTATCCCGTCGACCAAATTACTGTCGCCAAATTGTAAGATTAATTGCCAATAATGGTTGCCATTAATTAATTAATTAAATGCCAATAACGGCCAATAACACCATTAATTCGACGTTTTATTTGTATTTTTATTAATGTCTTACTATTGATTTGGCAATTTATATAATTTGGCGAAATTGGTCGACAGGATATCTAAGAAGTAACGTTATCTTATTTACCTTATTTTCCTAAATAACGAAGTTTTGTTAAAGCATTCAGGATGTGTTGGAAAGTGTTTCATATTCTATTCTTAACGCATGATTTTTCTTTCTTCTTAAATCTTATTTTGCATTTATTTTATTCTTAATTTTTTTGTCTTATACTGCTTTAAAGAAACTTTGGCACAGTTGTCATATACGTTATCATATATTGGCGCGATTTTTTTCCGACGCCAATTTGGCGAAAACATCAACAGCATAAACAACAACATCCGGATTACCATATCAAGCAAAATTACGACACTTTGGCGCCAGTTAAGTACCCGTTGTGTATATGACGTTGGCGTCAGAAAAAAATCGCGCCAATATGAAGCGTATATGACATCTGTGCCGAAACTTTAATATTTAATGTTTAAACTCTTCGCTCCACTCACCTTGCATAAAGTACAAACTATAACAGGGATAGCGCAAAATAATAGACAGTTTGGTACTTTTCCACTGTAGGGGCTTTGGCATTTTTTTAAAAAAAGCTTGGTGTATTTTGGCATCAGAAAGTGAGATATGGGTACTTTTCCGTTATGCGGACACCATTGTCGGCAAGCGTAATAGTTGGCGCAAAATCGTGAATTGAAGCATTTGAAAAATAAAAGAAAAACCATTGTCGATACTAAAGTGAGCATTTAAAAAATATAACATTTGAAAATTCCAGACTTTTACGAACTATTTAATCAAATCACAAATATATACTTAAAATAAGTGAGCAAATAACTGCTATAAAATAAAGCAATAAAATAAAACTCATATTAAACTGCTGGCATAAAATTACAAATATCTTTTAGCATTTTGAAATAAATGGCGCATTAGCATACGTTTTGGCATGGTGTTCGTATAACGGAAAAATATCGAGATTTGTTGTCAAATCATATAAACAGCTATGAAAACAAATTTGATGAGCATTTTTGTTTGTTTTATATGTATATTATTGATGTTTTTATGTACAAATTACATCGGTTTTGTATAAAATTAGAGAAACGGCTTTTTTATGTTAAATAAATCGTATAAATATCGAAAAAAATGCGTGTGTATATAAAATGAAACAGTGAATAAGTTCCCGGAAAATATGTTACCAAATTTCCTTTTTCGCCAAGGCACCTATATTGGAAAAGTACCTAAAGCACATTAAAATCGCGCAGTTAGGAGCTCAGACAGTACACCGTTGTCTATTGGCGGTTATTTTATTAGTAGCATCGGGAGGAAGATGTAAAGATGTACTTTAAATTCTCACCCATAGATTTCGAAAAAATATCTTAAAAGAGTGGAGTTTAAATTAAATTTCGGTGACCTTCATTATGAACGATTAATGGTTTTAAATGTGAATTTCGCCAAATTAGCGAGCTATCACCAAGTTGGCTAACGTTTGGCGCTACTGTGGTAACCCTGCATTAATATTTTTCAACAATTGCTCATTTCAATGAGGCGGTCCTACCGGAATAGTGAGGGACACACAGAGACTTGGATTTTATATAAATAGATACTACCGATATTAACATTTATTAAAATTATATATAACTGCATTTAACATAAAATTTTTAACAACGATTAAAATTAACATTTATTAACCGATTATTTATAAGGCCAATAAATATTATTTATATAAGTTAGAATACATATAGAAACCATTCAAATTATGTTCATCTTAGATTTTAATATTTCTTTGTGTCATTTTAAATATTAAAAAAAATATATATATATGATTTTAATGAATGAATATTTTTTAATCAGTTGATTAAATTCACGATTCAATCACTGATTTAAATTACTTGATTAAAATCCTTGAAAAGTTAGTTAATAGCCCAGAGTAATGTAAACAATGAAGAAGCAAACAGGCATTTGACCGCAACGGAAAATAACCGGCATCTTAGCTCCAAAAATTCCCGTCGACTCAACCCAAAGTATTGGACAAGACGCCGATATCCTCACTGACGTTAAGAAGTGGGAAACAACCGCCAATTATGATTTACAGAAAGGTCAGGTACTAGTGCTCTCTAAAAACATCAGCTTTATTTCTCTGATGTTTAAACTAAGACATATATAAGTCCTGTAAAGATTTTTGACACTTGCCAGAAGAGTTAAGATGGAATAGCAATAAAAAAGTACAGCTTAAATTATTTTAAAAAGACCGAAAACGGAAATAAAAGTATCACCAGGGTACCATCTCACTCTCAGAAATGCATATTCAGATTTCACGAAATTTTCTTTGTTTTTGACGAATTGGTTTCCTGAAAAATGCTCCGAGCGAACATTTCGTCAAATTGATGAAATTACTTTCTCCACTTGCTTGACGATATAAAAGTTTCGTCAAAAGAGGGCTAGTGGTGCCATCTGTCAAACAGTTTGGAAGCTCCAGTATTTATTACAGGAGGAAGAAAAAAATCACTTCCCGCTTTCCTCGGCGTGATTTGAACCAACGACTTTTGGTTTGGGAGACCGTTGCTCTTCCAACCTCGCTACTGGAGACTTGTAGATGTGCTTTTAGATTTGTGCAATGAATTCTACTGCGTGTTTATATTTTTAGAAGGTATATTGCAATTTTATCGGCGCTGCTATAATTTTTTAAAGTTTTAAGTAAGACTAATTTATTATTATGGTTTTCTCATGTCAATGAATAATTATAATATGGCTTGATTAATTCACTAGTGAAATTTTCTTTAATCAGTGAATGATTAGAATATGGTCTGGTCAATTTGTTGCCCACAAATAACGAATTGTAAAGTGCATATTGCGTGAGATTTTATCACTTTGAGTAGGTGGATAAGATTTTAACACTTTACTGTTTATGAAGGGGAGAGGGATCAATTATGTTTATTCTTAATTTGACTGAAAACAGAATATACTTCTTAAAAAATCCTGGAAGTTTGAAATTTTATTGATTAAATTTTCTTTTTGAATGGTTTTGAAGAACACGGGAAATTTATTCTTTTTGAATTAAAGCATAACGAACATCAACATATAAATAAATAAATAAGAAAAAATAATAAGCATTCCTAAAAATTCTAACAGCTAAAGAAATAACTAATGAAGAAACAAAACCTATATTTCAGTATTTTCTGAAAAGCACTAAAAAGTGCTGTTTTAAAATAAATTATTACAGGACTAACATAAACAAGCAAATATCTGCTTTCTAAAATCGTAGGATTTAAAGAGCTTCAGCAACTGTTTTCTTAAAATGCAATGAGTCTGACCGTGATTGAGGCAAAACTTTCGTCTAATATTTGAGAGTTTACGCTTCGTTAAAAGTCACGTGATGTTGATAGGAAATGATCGTCAAAAACGACGAAATACAGCTCGAGGATTCCTGAATCATCAAATGTGAGAGTTTTATTTCTGAGAGAGTTTCCTTACAACTGAGCAGAGTTTCCGTACAGCGCCTGCGCATATCAAAACTACATGATTCTTCATCTTGTAAAACATGGCATCTCATCTCAATTTACCCTATTTCAATTGCACTTTAATAATATTATAGACTTTCGAAAAAATGGAATTGATATGCATTTATGAAGAGCAGTAAAAATACATCCAGTGCAATATGCGGTGCAAAAAATATTTGTATAACTAGTTATAGTACGAACGCATCTCATTTGCAATGTTTGACGTACAATTTCCAAATTGTTTGACATTTCTTTTGCGTCTGTGTACCACACCAATATTCATGTTCATTTATTAAGAAAACAAAGGATTACAGCTGTTCAAATATGATTAAAATATATTTAATTATCATTATTTGTCGTATATATAGTGTTAAGTGTTTGAGTTTTGAAGGCTGTATATCATTTGCTCAATTACTGTTTCTCAGAAAAAAAAAAAAAAAAAAAAAAAAAAAAAAAAAAAAAAAAAGATTCTTACTAGTTTCATTGCAACTGAGGAGCATTTATAAAAGAAAATTAAAGACAGTGCACGAATTTTGTCTAATAATGTCTTAAACAATGTCATTCTAGACTAGGAACTTTTTCAATTCTATTATCTAAATGCATAAAGTTTGAAAAAAGAATAACGTGTAAAAATTAAAATTTATGTATGCTATTGAAAAAATACTTTCATTAAAACTTTATTTGAAAATAAAAATTTATCTTCATTTTAAAGTCAATCTTCAAGTATTTTTAATTTCTTACAAGTGTTCGGTAAATTAACTTATTTTAAAATATTTTTAATGAATTTGCTTTTACATTATATGTTAATTTTATGTTAACTATATATACTATTTTTCTAGAGAGCGTGAATTGTGGAAATTAGATTTGAATATATTTGCATTCACAAATAAATCTTTAAAAAAATTTATGATAAATATTAAAAATCACAGTCATTAGAAACATCTGCATAAAATTGATTTCTTAAAATAACATTTTGAGTGTTGGGAATTTTTAAAATTTTAAATCTAAAGTATAAAAAAATTGAAGTCATTTGTTTGGATATTTCCCCAGTTATTTAACTTATACTTGAAGTTGTTACATTTTAATTATAATTTTAGCATATTTCAAACACTTCTGAAAATAGCATATTAATAATTTAAGAAAGCAATTTTATAATAATAATAAAAACCCATTACTCTTTCACTGGGAAACTTATTAAAATTGAATTGATTGGTAATCTGGAAAAAAAAATCTTATTTCTCAACATTTTGTTTTCTTTCATTTATATGTTTTATATTACATTATATTATTTTATTTTATTCCTATATGTGAAATACAGCTGATTTTTTTTTTCAATCCCAGTTGCTTAAAGATGAATATACAATGTTTTAATGTATGCATTTAATATGCTGGCCTTGAACAAAGGTATAACTAAAACGTATAAAATATATAAGATCGTCATTCAGCGAGAGTGAATTATTTTTATAAATGCAGTTTATGTAAATGTATTTTGGCAATGTAGATAAATATGTAGTTGTAGTGAGATTATGCGTTTATGATAGATCTGATAGGTTTATTTGTTTGCATTTGTTTTGTGTACATTATTTTTCACTAAATGCATATTTTATGTATATATGAAGTAAATTTTGTATCAGATGCATTATGCATAATAGTCAGTAGTCAGATATTTATATACTAATACGATAATCGATATACCTTATATGTTATAATCGAGTACATCGTCTACCTATTTTAATACAGATTATATGTTTGTAGATATTTATACGTTTGCGTATGACAATGTATGACAATGAATGTAAAAAAAACAAACAATGGATGTGACAATTATATGCAAAAACATCTAAGCTCTAAAGAAAAAAAAAAAAAAAAAAAAAAAAAAAAAAGTATCGACAATTTTACGTTGTTTCAAAAACATTTATTTTCAAAATCAAATTAATCAATCTTCTTTTGACGAAAAACCAAACATTAAACAACATAACAAATAACAAAAATACTATTGCAAAATATTTTTACCTGATCACAGTATCTTCTCGCATAAGCGGAATAAAAAACAAACAAAGCATGTTCCTCATTTTAAAATAATAATACATAAAATAATAAAACACACACGTAGAGATAATAGACACATATAGACTGTAAATATGCGACTGAATCAATTCATATGTAACTAATTTGAAAATGTATCTCAAAGGATGTATGATCTGAATTTTAAATAGTAATTCACATCCCAACAACGATATTAATAAAACTTCATGAATATCACATCAATGCATATCTTTCATAAAAAGATAATTAGTCATTTTTTAAATATGAAATACCTTTGAATATATTGAATACTTGATCGTAATAAATTGAAGTAAAATAGTAAATTTAGTAAATAATAAATTAAGTAAAATATTTAAATCAAACTCAAGTATGTATCAAAATATCACAAACGAATTTTGTAATAATTCATTTACCACTATAAATTTTATAGGCTTTATTATCAGAGATCTTTACTCTGCTGTATTAGTTTTAAAAATTAGTATAGTGATGTATTTACCTAATAGAAAATCTACAACATAATTACTGCACATTTCGCTTTTAATTATTGATATAAAATTCTGCGTAGTAATTCATGATGTATCTTCTGAAATATTAACTAAACAGTTCTATTTCATTTTATTTGATAATTTTACTGTTTTTAATAAAATCTACTGAATTTCTTTAGAACATTTTTTGTTTCCGTGTATTTCTGCTCAGCATCACGTTCTTTACAGTCTTCGAAAGCCACAGATGAGAGCTAGTGTTTTTAATGATATAGTTGGCGGGCGATGTAATATCTATCTAAAGTTTCGCTTAGTACATTATGTAATGTATGCAGGCTTTAGTTTTAAGTAATGGTTTACTTTTTCAATAGATATCGACTAGTCACTTGCTCTTTTGTGAAAAAAAAATAATTATTTTTATTCTTGCTCAGTCGGTGAAACTCATTCCGCTATTAATATGTTTCAAACTAATTAAGGAAAAAATCATTTAAATCAAACTTCAGTGTCTATCAAAATATCCCAAACCAATTTTGTAATAATCTATGTAATAATTCATTTACCTCTATAACCTTTCTAGGCTTTCTTATCAGAGATGTTTACTCTGCTGTAGTAGTTTTAAAAATTATTATAGTGATGTATTTATCTAATTGAAAATACAAAACATAATTAATGCACTTTTCGCTTTTAATTTTTTATATAAAATTCTGCGTAGTAATTCATGATGTACGGTCGTGGAAAAACAAGTAAACACCCCCTACTAACTCCTCAAAAAATTATCGTAGAAGAAAATTACTGGTACTGAACGTTTGTAAATAAAGTCTACTGTTTAATGGTGTATATAAAATTTGCTTAGGGGAAAATCTACATATTAAAACTAACCATAACTTTGCTTTTTTATTAATAGCAGTTCTTGACAAAGGCACCTTAAGGATACATGATTACAGGATAGCATAAGAAATTTCAAAATATCTAGTCACTTCTATCATAGACGTCACTTCTAGTCACATCCCTTTAAACCATCATTTTTCCGTTTTTAAGTACAATTTGAAACTACTTGGAAGAAAATTTAGGATTTCCACAAAGCAAAACTTAATAAATCTGAATCCATCAAAAAAAAAAAATTATACGTTGCAATTAATAATTTTTTCATATATTAATTTCATAATTCATAATTCATATCGTACAATTATAAAAATTGCAAATTGAACGTATTTATGTTTTGGTATATTAGTATTATTGCTACACAAAAAATTAGCACATTAGGAGCATAATTTCAGGAGTTATAAATAAAAATATGGAAATGTAATTTAACATTAGAAGCACTAAATTTTCAATGTTTATAATTCAAAAACTTATCATTCAAATGATTTGAAATTCGTTGTCTTGGTTCTAATCTTTGTTCGAACCAAAGATCTGAAATATTCGTTAAAATTGGGTATTGCTTTATTTTAATATGTAGATGCCCCATAAGCAAATTTTCTATACGTCATTTAAAAGTACTCTTTGTTTCCAATCGTTCGGTACCAGTAAACTTCGTCTACGATAATTTGTTGAGGAATTAGTAGGGAGTGTTTAATTTTTTTTTCCACGACTGTACCTTCTGAAATATTAACCAAACAGTTCTATTTTATTTTACTTGATAAATTTACTGTTTTCATGAAAAATCTATAGAATTGGTGTAGTTTTTTTTTTCTATGTATTTCTGCTTAACATCACATTCTTTACAGTTATCGAAAGCCTGAGATGAGCACTAGTGTTACATGATATAGTTGGCGGGCGATGTATCTACACTGTAAAAAAAAATGGTAACGTTACATGTAAAATCCAGGAGCGTTTCGCCTTTTCTCAGGTTTCCAGAATAATTTAGCTCTTTCCTGTGAAATTCTGGTTTTCTTATCTGAAACGTTCCTGAACAAAATTTGGAAACAGCAAAACGTTGCGGCCGCCATTTATTATTTTTTTGCTATAATCCGTTGCTCGCGCGCGAGTGTCGAAAACGAATTCCTTAAATGAATGTAAAAAAAATTAATATGGAATGCAAATAAATCAATAGACGACATAATCCTTTACGTCTCTATTGCCAAGACTGTGGAATGTTTAAGGAGCAGACCGTGTAAAAAAAATACACCTATTATTTGATCTCCATTAACCAGGGGACCATCAAATATGATTCTCACCGATTTTGATTAATTTAAAGTATGTTTTAGAGTTCTTATCTCTAATTATTCTTGTGAAAGAATTTCTTCAAATGGGCCTTAGATTTTCAGAAATTAGATGCCGAGGTTTAGCATACGTTTCAAATACCCATTAGTTTGCAGCTCTCATTGTGTCTTTCGTAGTGTGGACGCAGAAGGTTCGCCCGCCACCCGTACGGCCCGAGTTCGATGCTACCTCTCGACTTTTTTTTTTTTTTAATTAATTTTATATTTTAACACTTTACAATTTGATTTAAATTTGATATATATTTGACACTTTGAATTGCTGCAAATTTGAATTTTTTTTTATTTTAGGAAAAAATATACAATTACGTTTAGGCTTTTTTTTTTCATGAAAATTTATATGTATTTTATCTAACTTGTAAACTAACATAATTACTGACGAAAATCCAAAATATTTTACGTCTAGATTTTTTTTTCTAATTATTATTTACATTTATATATTTTTATATTTTAAGCAAAGTTCAGAAACAATATATCATATATATATTTACTTTATTGAATTTTAACTGGAAATTTATTTTTTCGTGTAAATTATAAATAATAACTAGCGCTGCAGTTCGCAGCCAAGTCCAACTAATAAGAGTGAATTATGTCAGCCAGGTATCGGTCCGAATAGCCTAACAGGTAAGGCATTGGCACGGCACGCCAAGTATCCAGGTTCGATCCCTAGTCTGAACATTTTTCGCTCTGTTGGAATAAACTTGAACTGTGCTACTCCAGCCTTGAATATAAATAATAATTTTGATGTCAATTTCAAAATATTTTTTCATTCCAATAAATAATGATAATAAAGCGAAAATTGTCAACAGGAAATGTAAAAATCGTCTGCGGATCCCGCACGCTGTGAAATGTCAGTAATGTTTTGCTGTCAACAGAAATATTCCTGGTATTTCGCAGGAAACTTACTGGCATTTCTGTAGAATGTTTTTAACATATACAGTAAAGTTCCAGTCATTTTCAAGAAATGTTTCCTGGAAATAATGGGCAACTCAGCTGCCCATTTTTTCCCAGGAACGTTGCGGAATTTTTTTTACAGTGTAGCGAGATACCTAGCTAAAGTTTCAAACAGTATATCATGTAATGTATGTAGGCTTAATCTCTGCGTAATGGTTTGTCACCTGAGAAATTATTTTTAAGTAATAGCGTTATTTGTCGATACCACAAAAATAACCTCACAAGAAGCTTTTAAGATTAGAATTAGCGCACCTGACTTAGCTTGATATTATACGAATTCATGATTTTTACAGACTTTTGTTGGCAGATTTGTATTTTTTTCTGTAATTTATATCAGGTTACACTGTCTACGTTGTATTTTCGTTGACTTGTATCTGAAGAAATTTGAAGGTAACGATATTGGAGTATTATTTCATGATATATCTGGAAATGACTGTTGTATAGATTAGTATACAGTGAAAACGATTTCATGTATCGTTTGTATGGTTCAAGAACTAGTTTATTAACAAAAAGGAATCATCTTTTATATTTCTGCAAATCAAAATAAAAAACGAAGACGTTAAACTCCAACTTACATCTCACATACATAAAAACAGTTATAAAATATTTTGTAATAAAAACAAAAGCAAGTATCCTTAAGTAAGAGTTATAAAAACTGCATATCACCCTTAGTGCATAATAAAACAGCATCTAATACTATCTAACAGCATCCAATTTTACTGAAATTTAGTATTTTTATGGGTATTATGTTTTAATGTTACAAAATAAAAAACTCTTTTTTTTTAAATTTAAGAATAATTTTAATTTTAATTTAAAAAGGTCCCATTTTGGTATGCACGGCACATTTATAGTGTAAAAAATAATTTAAATATTCCAAATATTAATATTACAAAACGGCAAAACATATTGCTTCATGATACTGAAATGTAAACTTTAAAACCTCAGTTAAAGTACCTTTATATACCTCAGAATTTTCTTGCATTAAATGTTCAGAAATCTGAATAATGCACTTGCGGATACATTACTTTTCAGAATTGCATTTTCTTTTTGTTGACTAAACATTAAATAAAATACTTTTTCGACAGTATTTTCAGAAAATACATATACATAATGTCATTTATTATGTATTCTGAAAAATAACTCTCAGCAATATTTTATCTCACATTTGTTTTAGGAACTTATTCAAAAATTTAAATGGAGTACTTTCGACTCATAAAAAAATAATAATGTTTTATGATTTAAAACAAATTGTGTGATACATATTTCCGATACTTTTGTCTGTAAATAATTATATTGAGTGTAACAGAAATAGTTTAAAATGAAATAAAGTATTGGAAGGCAATATATGCTGATATTTATAAAATTGTTTTTTTCTTAAATAATAAAAAAATGTTAAGATCATTAATGTAAACAAGTTTCAATAGTCAAACCAGTTTATCCAAATAAATTTATGTGTTTCATACACATTTTCATCAATAAAAATTTAGTCTTATTATGTAATGATTTTACTTCTAGCTGCCAAGTATGTTGTTTTAGTGAAGCGAATTATTTACAGTTTTCAATACATTTTAAGCATCTACTTTATGAAGATTTGACATTTAACTTTAATTTATTGTAAAGTATAATCCTTAACAATTTTCTTTCAAACTGACATTTAGTAACTTTTCGTTATATCATTCAAATTTTAAATTTTACAATTTAAACAAGTAGTTAATCTCTTTTTTGTTCTCGTATTACGAGCATTTGCGTCGTTTAAAGTTAGTGTACAGAAACGGTAATTCTTTTAAGCAAAAGTAAATTTATTTTTAAAAAATATATATTTTTTTCAAGATGTGAATTTTCTAAAAACTATTTAACATATTGTTGTATTTCCAACAGAACATTACATATCAAAATGTAATGAAAGAGTTAGGCGTATCGGCAAGCACAACATAAAACCTTTTGAAAAAGACTGATTCCATAACTAAGCATGAAATAAATATAATGCTTATATAAATTTTATCATATTATACCCCGCACTTCATTCGTTAAATATCTGTATTTTTATAAGGATAAAATAAGAAAGATTTATCATTTTGTATGAATGAGACATAACAATTTAAGGAATAATATCATAAAAGAAAAGTTTTATATTTTAATATAGGATCTACAATAATACAATATTAATCTTAAATGAAATTTACAAACAATTATACGCATGTAAAACGTTTAAAATTTTCATATCATTACCATATTTGTCATTTTATATTTGAAAGTAGTTTCATTTTCACTAAAAAAACTATTGTATAAAAAATAGTAGTAATGTCTTACTACATTTCAAAGTTAAGCACTGACGAGGAAATGTGGAAATCTGGTTGGAATATTTAAAGTCAAAGAATGAAAATACACATAAGGAAACAAAAAGACATATCAGATAATTTAATTTTTTTTTCATTTAGTTTTCCAACAATTTAAATATAATTTATTTTTAAATAGGATTAAGTTTAAAACTTACACAAAATATCTATTAATGATATATAAATTGGATCTCTGCTTCCAACAGGCTAATGACTCCAAATATTTTTTTTTTTTTATGTCTATTTCTGAGAACATTTTATTTTTAAAGCATTTGTGGTATGGGGTATCATCTGGATATGTACACGTATAATATGTGTATCCTTTATTATGCACATTAGAACTGTAGCGTTTGACTCAGTTTAAACACTTGAGACACAATTAAGACAGAGGGGGTAAATCCTAAATCTAAACAGACAGAAACCCTAAACTTCATCTATCAGAATAAGCGTTCGTAAATGTTAAATATATGTCTGGATGAAAAATAAATAATAAATGTTTACCAGTTTACATGCAGCAGTATTGAGAACAGTCAATTTTTAATGTAACAGTGGATGTCACCACTTGTGGACCTAACATATTGTAGGTGTTATGGTTTCATACAGAAGTTGAAATTTTCTTTACAGTCACTTTCGGATGTATCTGGATTTGTGATCAGCCTTAATAATAAAAAAGAAAAGTGCCCAGCTAAACTGATGGCATTGAGCTCACAGACTATTCACACTAATTGTATATTATACTCTTATTTTAAAGATTAATGCCACTCAAAAAAATAAGTGAAGGGGAATTAGCCCCCGTTTCCCCCTTTATACTTAACCAGTGAACCTCCAAATCTAATCAGGAAAGCTCCTTAGCATAATAAACCGGTATACCAAATTTGGAGCAAATCAAATAATCTTGCAAAAAAAAAAAAAAAAAAAAAAAAAAAAAAAATTATCTAAATTAAGGTGGTGGACTAACCCTTTATCCTTAACCAATGAATCGCCAAAACGAATCAGGGAAGTTCCTTAACATAATAAACCGGTATACCAAATTCGGAGCAAATCGAATCATTCTGCATGAAAAACACATTTATCTGAATTAAGGCGGGTGGACTAACCCCGTTTTTCCCCTTTTATCCTTAACCAATGAACCCCCAAAACTAATCAGGGAAGTTCCTTAACTTAATAAACCGGTATACCAAATTCGGAGCAAATCGAATCATTCTGCATGAAAAACACATTTATCTGAATTAAGGGGGGTGGATTAACCCCGTTTTTTTTCCTTTATCCTTAACCAATGAACTCCCAAAACTAATCAGGGAAGTTCCTTAACATAATAAACCGGTATACCAAATTCGGAGCAAATCGAATCATTCTGCATGAAAAACCCATTTATCTGAATTAAGGGGGAGTGGACTAACCCCGTTTTCCCCCCTTTATCCTTAACCAATGAACAGCCAAAACTAATCAGGGAAGTTCCTTAACATAATAAACCGGTATACCAAATTCGGAGCAAATCGAATGATTCTGCATGAAAAACCCATTTATCTGAATTATGGGGGTGGACTAACCCCCCTTTTCCTCCTTTATCCTTAACCAATGAACCCCCAAAACTAATCAGGGAAGTTCCTTAACATAATAAACCGGTATACCAAATTCGGAGCAAATTGAATGATTCTGCATGAAAAACCCATTTATCTGAATTAAGGGGGGTGGACTAACCCCGTTTTTCCCCCCTTTACCCTTAACCAATGAACTTCCAAAACTAATCAGGGAAGTTCCTTAACATAATAAACCGCTATACCAAATTCGGAGCAAATGGAATCATTCTGCATGAAAAACACATTTACCTGAATTAAGGGGGGTGGACTAACCCAGTTTTTCCCTCTTTATCCTTAACCAATAAACTCCCAAAACTAATCAGGGAAGTTCCTTAACATAATAAACCGGTATACAAATTCGGAGCAAATCGAATGATTCTGCATGAAAAACCCATTTATCTGAATTAAGGGGGTGGACTAACCCCCCTTTTCCCCCTTTATCCTTAACCAATGAACCCCCAAAACTAATCAGGGAAGTTCCTTAACATAATAAACCGGTATACCAAATTCGGAGCAAATTGAATGATTCTGCATGAAAAACCCATTTATCTGAATTAAGGGGGGTGGACTAACCCCGTTTTTCCCCCTTTACCCTTAACCAATGAACCCCAAAACTAGTCAGAGAAGTTCCTTAACATAATAAACCGCTATACCAAATTCGGAGCAAATCGAATCATTCTGCATGAAAAACACATTTATCGGAATTAAGGGGGGGTGGACTAACCCCGTTTTTCCCTCTTTATCCTTAACCAATGAACTCCCAAAACTAATCAGGGAAGTTCCTTAACATAATAAACCGATATACCAAATTCAGAGCAAATCGAATCATTCTGCATGAAAAACCCATTTAACTGAATTAAGGGGGTAGTGTGTGGACTAACCCCGTTTTTCTCCCTTTATCCTTAACCAATGAACTCCCAAAACTAATCAGGGAAGCGCCTTATCACAGTGAACCTAGGAAAAAATTTTGAAGCAAATCGGATGTTTCTATCAAGAGTTATCGCGTTACGTACATACGTACGTACGTACATACATACATACATACATACATAAATACATACAGAACGGGCGGGCACATTAGCTCTCAGGCTTTGATAGCCTGTGAGCTAAAAACGAGTGAGAAAAATCATGCGTTAAGCATCGATTGCGAAACACTTTCCAACACTTCCTGAATGCTTTAACAAAACTTCTTTATTTAGTGAAATAAAGTATATAAGAGAACTAAGTAAACATTTTAGAAAATGCATAAACATTTGAAAACTGATTTCAACAGTTACCATCCATAGCAAATATGTATTCCAATTCTTTTGAACAGCCCTGTATTTGATTTGTTAGTTGACATGTATATGCTATATAATTGGGAAATTTAGTTTAGCAAGGAAATGCATAACAAGTTTAAATTTCTCTTTCAGCAATTTA
This sequence comes from Maratus speciosus, assembly GCA_963932465.1. Classification (NCBI taxonomy): domain Eukaryota; kingdom Metazoa; phylum Arthropoda; class Arachnida; order Araneae; family Salticidae; genus Maratus; species Maratus speciosus. Next base: position 188,096,532 of record OZ010800.1, read on the forward strand.
TACTAATAGGTGGAAGCATACTTGTATACTTTTGTACAACTCTGTAGTTACAGAATCGAACCAAATTTTTATTTTAAGTTTTTGGCTATGGCAAGCAGGTCCTTCCTGAATTTGAAAAAAAAAAATCGCCGGTAGGGGGCACTGCAATAGCAATTTTTGTGCGATTTTGAATATTGTACCATCAAAAAGTGTATGATGTTATGCATCGAACTGAATGAAATTTTAATGTTAAGTGTTTGGCTATGACAAGCAGGCCCTTCCTGAATTTGAAAAGAAAATCGCCGGTAAGGGGCGCTGTAATAGCGATGTCTGTACCATTTTCATTATTGTACCATCGAAAAGTGTATGAAGTTATGCAGATAATTGAACCAAATTTGTTGTGTATGTTTCTGGCTATGGCAAGCAAGTCCTCCGTGAACTTCAAAATATTCCGCCCGAAGGGGGCGCTATAATTGCGATCTCTGTGCCATTTTCATTACTGTACCATCGAAAAGTTTATGAAGTTATGCATAGAATTGAACCAATTTTTTTGTGTATGTTTCTGGGTATGGCAAGCAAGTCCTCCCTGAATTTGAAAATAAATTGCCGGAAGGGGGCGCTGTAATAGATGTTTGTTCCATTTTCTTTATTGTACCATCGAAAAGTGTATAAAATTATGCATACAATTGAATCAAATTTTTTGTGCATAATTGTAGCTTTGGCCAATAGGTCATCCTTGAATATTGCGCGGTAAAGGGGCTCTGTGATAGCGATTTTCGTATAGTTTTCTTGATTTTTCGTAGTTCTATTCTCCATCGGCGGTTCGTGCAGCGGCGGGAACTCCCTTGATGCTAAGCCGGCTAATCGCAAACAACTAATAACAACACAATAAGGAAAAACTATTAATTTTAACAAGTATCATGATATATACTAACTCGTTTTTAGTCCGTTTAATTGACTGAAGAAAAAATTTAAGATGAAAATCAAAGTTGGTATAGTATTGAACTAATAATATTGAATTATTAACATGTGTAACTAGTGTTAGAAATATTAAGATGTATAAGATAGAAGAAAGTTTTGGGATTGGCACATCCAACTAGGTTTTGTGTTTGATTTGTAACAGTTATATTTTTATTCAAAAAACTGCATCAGAGGTAGTACGGGGTATATTTTTATGAGTTTGGAAAAACTTTTCTCGTTGTTTTATTCTTTCAAAAATGCTTTTTATTCGGACACGAATAGATTTGAACTAATCTAATTTGAAATCTCGGGATTACATGACCTTCGAAAAACAATGTCATATGTAAAAGAACACAAGCCTCTTTATTCTTTAAATAGAAACGTGCTGTTACTATTGCGTCAAAATGACATAATTTTATCTGACTGTTCACAGTGACCATGCAAATATGACCACGACACAAATATATCCTCCAGAATTTAGTATATTTCATTTGTCTATGTATATTAATAAAGAAATAAGTGTTTTAAAAATTGTGTTAATAAATGTAATGCGTTCACTTTTATTTATTTCTGATATTTGTGTTAATATTAATGCTTAAATTTATTGGACATTTAACGCGATATGCTCGAGCAAGATTGGTTGGTTGGTTGTATTTATGTCGGCCAATTATCAGCACGTGTGATATAGGCACTAAGGGGGGGGGGTGCCTTCCGTGGAGTTCTTTCTAAGGGAACCTAACCCGTATTAACGCTTGGAGAACCAAGGTTCAAAGAAAACCACGAAAACTCCGAACGATTAGGCCGACGGGCGCGAAGGGATCGAACCCAGCACCTCCCGTCTACCAGCTTCGAGAGCAGAACCTCTCGGCCACTGGCGGGGCGCTCGAGCAAGATTTGAACACGAAATAACAAATAACGAGTCCTAGTAGAAAGAAATAAACGAAATAAACTACAGAAAATAATTTTCTAATTTGTATAGTTAGCGCTACCATTTGAAATAGGCTTAGAACGTTCAGACGAATCCAAGCAACTTATGAAAAAAATAAGAAAGGATAGCGGCTATGGAATATTCTCTGTACGAATGTCAATTAAAAGAAAAAATAGGTCTGATACATGCAATAAATTTAGAGAAAGTTCGGCCGAAGCAAGCTAAATACGCAGTTTGCACTTACCTGACATGCAACAGTAATGCAATTCAGCACGTAGATACATTCCCGGTAAATAACGCGATAAGAATTTTGAAGGCTATAGACGTCGCAAAACCAGATAACTACAAATTTTTGAACAGAACAAAATTCAAACTTGATACTATGCAAATAACAGAAATGCAACTTACCAAATCTTGTGTTTATTTAACGGTGGTTGAATGTAATGCCAATCGATAATAAAAAAAATACAGTGCAAAGTTCAGTCACCCAGGTATTATATATACACACGCACGCACATATATATTTATATATTAAACATATTGTAAAACTATTAAACATATTGTAAACTATTAAAAAATTAGTTTCACGGGTTGTATATTTAAAGAAATTAAAATATTTAACGAGTAATGTATTAAATTTTCGAATAAAATGTGTAATTTTTAATCAAAGTATAGTACTTCTATTTAAATGCATCAGCATTTTTGTTTTGCAAGATATACTTTGTAATCCATTTCATTGCACTGAGAAAAAAAGCGATTCTATATAAATAAATGTGTAACCCAAATAATGGGAATTCAAGAAAAAAAAAATAGAAAATATAATACCTATTTGCTTTTCTTTAAAATTTATCTCACAATAAAAGCGACCTTTTTTCTAAATAGACTGTAGTAGACTAGTAAATATTAAATGCTATAATAAAGATGCTATAATGTTTTGAATGTGAAAGCCATGTCAGCATTTAACATGTTTGCGAAAAATCGACATGGGCACTTTATTTTTATCGGAGTTTCCGATATGTGTTTGAAGCTATTGGACTGTTTCTGGTTTCTGCCGTAATTTTATGCAAATTAGGCGTCGTCAGTGTTTCTGCAGAGTATAAAAAAAGAATCCAAAGTCTTTATCGTTGGATTTTGGTCGAGCCCTGCTTCTCCAGTAAACAAAGTCTGAGTAGAAAAATAGAAACATAGTTTTTGATACGTTTAGTACAATAGTTTTTATAGCACAATAGCGAATTAAAATCTTGATGAGCAATCAAATACCGATTTGTAAGATATTTTAAATTACTGTTTGAAAAATAAAGTTTTTCAACAATCACTGGTTGTTAAGTTTAGTAGAATTAGATTGTATTCAGGATTTTGAATAACTTTTTATTTGCAAATAAAGCAGTACGTGATCTAGGAACATTTACCTGGATTTGTAATATCTGTATATATGTAAGTGGAGCTTTAACATTTAATAACTATGCTTGCTAATTTTAGTGAATACTGAGCTAGTAATTTATCTTTGTTAATCGCAGTGTTGTATAGACTAAATTTGTCAAGTCGTTCTACCACCTTTTTCTTCTTTCTTGAAAGAAACTTATTTTAAATTAAAAAGCTGATTCATGACTGATCCTCTAGTTAACAACTTGTACAGTCTGTTACAAAATTGCCTGTTAAAACGTAAAAGCTGCCTGATTCGAAGGCTAATATATTTTTTTTTTCTTTGAACAGAAATACTGATGCATCATTAAAGAAAATGTACAGAATATTGAAAAAAAAACCATGCATTTAATAATAAGTTTCCTAATTAGTAATTAGTTAATTTCGAAAAATTATTTCTTTGATACAAACAATAATAAAAAAATAGGTAATCAAATTGTACTAATAAAGATCCCTTCATTCTCCTTAACATTTAAACATAAAAAATACAGATTTTGTTTAAATTATTTTAGAACAGAGTCAGTATTTTACTGATCTTTATTAAAGTACTTATTATTTTACATAATAGCGTCATAGATAGCTTTCTATAATTACTTACCCTGTCAATTTAATAAAATAGGAAAAAATAGCATTTTTCTCAAGTATTTTTAAGGTCTAAATGAACTTAATTAGGATACGCTTGCCACAGAGTTGAATTTCACTTTACTTAGGCTTATCATATACGACCGGATTAATTATGCTTGTTAATTAAGTTGGAATTTCGCCAAGGAAAAATAAACTAATCTTAGTTTTTTTTTTTTTTTTTTTTTTTTTTTTTTTATTCTTAACCATTAATACTTTAATGTTTGGCATAAATATCCCTTTATTTTTAAGATTATATGAGCATTTTAATATTATTTCTAATGAATAAAAAAGTTTATCAATTAGAATGAATTTTATATAGGATTTAAGAATATGTTACATTAATGAAGTGTGGTAAATATTAATAGTCAGTAAAGTTATAAGAGAATATGGAGATATATTTTTATGTAAAATACTTAATAATACGTATAAAATTAAAATGCTACTTAAATACTTAAACCAATATATACAAACATTTTACCAAATGTTAACAAATTATTTTTAAAAAGATTATTCAAATTAATACAATGTGATGTGCGTACACTTTTCCTTCACACTTTTGATGTGAGTACACAATAATTACAAAAACTATGTCAATTTTAATCTCTTCCTCTTATTCGTAACTGTACATGTACTTTGAAAGAATCTATTTTTTTTTTTATTTCTCTCACCTCTCTTTACCCCATAGCCTTCTTTTTCTATTTTGTTTTTCTTATTTTTTAATATTTGCGTCTTTACATACACTTACCATATTACAATATTAAAGTTCTTTATCTGAATTCTTAGACAGTGCTAACAATTCAAATTGAGTTGTTGAAAATTCTTGTTTTGCGCTAATACTTAATTTAAGAATGTTCTGTTTAATAAATATCTTCATCTACATCACTTAAGACTACTCCTCTCTCTGCCTTTACTTCTATTTTGCAAGAAAGAGAGTTTTGGAGAATTAATTGGCTGTTTTCCAAAACATGGAACCAATAGTTTCTTCCATACCTACAATAGAGGCTGGAATGGAAAGCTGTACACACAGTTTTATATCTACTTAACCTATTCCGTTGAATAATCATGTTGTAGTCAACCTCAGTGATTCATATAAATCTCATTATATTTTATATATTGTAGCTTTGAGTTCCTTATACACGAATATAAATGCTACACACTTTATTTTATTTCTATAGTAAAACTCAATGTCATATAAAATTACATAGCGATTCCAGTCTTTTTTAAGTGTTAGAGCCCGAACAGACTGCTAATTAGTGAAACCTAATTGATAAACATAATTAATAAAATGTTCATAAAAAGTCATGTTTAATTTTTTAACTGTGTTGGAAAATGTAAATAAAGAAATGAAGTGTAAAGAAAATATTACATGTATTCAAACTGTACTGCAAAAATTCAATTCAATACAATAAAATGGAATAAAACACCCTGCTAATCTCGATATTATACTTAAAGAGATTTTTATAAATCCGTTTGATTCAAATCCATCAACAGCGTTTCACATTTGATTTCTGCTGTCAAACACCTTTACAAAATCCATTTAGAATGCCTATTTAAAAAAAAAAGAATGTTTTGAACACAGTTAAAAAGTGTTTACAAATTTTGTTTGTCTACATGTCTGTTCAGGCAGTCTCGTAAACACATTTGTATTGGTATGTGAAATATATATGGTATTGAGAAATACTCTATAATGATAGGTCTTGAAAATGAACAATGCAGCATTTAGGGGAGACTTGAGACGGTTGACTATATGGGAGGCTTGACCCACCCATCAATTTTCATATTTAAAATAATTTCAGAGTTTTATCAAGAGGTGTCACCAAAGCTACTGGAATGCTCAAACAACAGTCTTCGTTTCATAGAGATAATCGAAATAGGTGTGGAAAAACTCAATTGTGAGGCGTTTTCAACCTAAAATATGTGTTTTTTAGAAGTATTTTGTAAGCTTTTCTTAAATAAATTACACAAGTATCATAGAAATTTAAGCAAGTATGTTTAAAGTAATGCAGAAATATGGAGAATTCATTCCTGGCATAAAGACTGTACAGTAAGTTAGGCTTAACATAACAATGTTATATTCTTTAGAAAAGGTCTATGTAGGGAGGCTGGACCCAGTGAATGTGAAGGAGGGTTGACCAGATGCTCAAGGCTCCCTTAATTAAGTGGTTTTGGAAATATTTTTACTATGCACTGTGCATAATAAAAAGATAATGGTATATAGTATATATAAAATAATGTAAATTTATTCTGTAAAGCTTCATTAAAATTTTATGATAGAAAAGGAAATGTTTAAAACTGACTATAGAAAAATGTGAAAAATTGCTAGAAAATGGGAAAGTTGATAGGGACTTTTTTTTCATTTTAATATTGCTTACAATAGGTAAATAGAAACAATGGAAAGACCAGAAAGGACTAGAAAGGATGAAAGCAGCAGTCGTAACCCTTTGAGGGGCAGTGGTATGTTTATAAAATCACCTAATTTTAATTCCGAAACATCACAATGGCACCGGAATTTTGCTAAAATCTTTTCCATTTAATATGTATGTGAAATATGGCTTTTTTTTCTTATTTCCAAATAAATTTGTTCATAAATTCCGGTGCCAGTCGTTTATTTTAACATTTTGGTACTGAAAGTACAGGGTGGTTATAATTAAAGTTTAAGTTTCAAAACGCTCTAAAAAACGAAACACTGATTAGAATGACAACAAAATTCAATGGTGTATTATTGAAGAAGGGGGAAAGAACATGAACAAAATAAATAGTTCCAAATCTTAGCGACAGATGGCGCTGTAAGCGTCAGAATTTCGACTACAAATGTAGTATGCTTCAATGCTTCGTTTGTCCATATAATTTCCCACGGCCAATCATTGTCCACTTCCATGCGAGCAAGAAGTTCCAAAGCAAAACCCTCACTTGCTGGCAGGTCAGAAGGAAACAACTCTTGCACATGGCAAATTTTGTACGGATAGCATTGCAGGATGTTTCGTAGCATGTTATGCACCGTGCTCACAGGCCTTGAATGTTCGGTCAATTCTCCGTGCAATGCATGCTTGCACACCACCGCTCGACTCTTCCTGAACTGCTGTGGCCACTTATTCAACTACCGCCGAATCACATTTTTTCATTCCTCTACCAGACTGCACATCAAACGAACCTGTATTTCCGAATTTTTTCATCATTTTCTCCAGACCCATGACAGTCATCGGTCCAACGCCTTTTTTCATACCCTTGAGGGTCCTAAACTTCTGCAGAGCTACTGGTGCAGAATCACTGTTCTTGTAATAAAGCTTTACAAGCAGAGTGCGGTCCTTCATTGGGGCACTCATGGCGAACGTCTGAGACGCGAAATGAGGAAACGCCGTTTACCCAATCCTTTTATAACACCTGAAAAGGTCGTGCGAATGCCAGGTATTTTAATTTACATCTTCTGACGCTTACAGCGCCATCTGTAACTAAAATTTGGAATTATATATATTTTTTTGTTCATGTTCTTTCCCCCTTCTTCAATAATACGCCGTTCAATTTTGACGGCATTCTAATCAGTGGTTCGTTTTTTAGAGCATTTTGAAAGTTAAACTTTAATTATAATCACCCTGTGCTTTGCCCCTTAAAGGTTTAAATCATGTTAATCAAAAGTGCTCATGCGGTTGCAAAAGAACATAGCTTCGATCGAAAAACTTTAGGAAGGTATGTAGAAAAATTTCACCAGTGTGAATACAGTGAGATGAAGCCAAACTATGTGACAATTAGAGTTGTCAGATCGAGTGTCACAAAATAGAACAAGGAGATAAAAAAAGCGGGACAGTGGCTCCTAAATCCGGACATAATGACATTAAACACTATGAAAACGGAAACTGTCTCTAACAGAGTACTATATCAAATGTTAAAATTTCATTTTCCCTGCTCTAAAATTATACCTGCACAGACAATATCCAGTTGAAAACAAAATTTTCGTCCTCTGACTTGCGATTGCGTCTTAACAGGTTTGTTTAAGCCTCATATTAAAATATATATATATATATATATTTTATAATAATTAAAGCATGTAGAATAAAGTTATTTTTCTTTTTTTTTAACTGATTTTCTTTCTCTTAATATATAGGGAAATATAAAGCAAAGTGGGTCAAGCCTCCCATATAGTGGTTCGACCCTCTCATATGTGGGAAGTCTTGAGCTTGACCCATTATTTTTTATGATTAGAATCAATCATTTTTCGAATTTCTTAAACGTTGCATTTATGTAGCAATTTTATTTTGATAACTTATTGTATAACGAATAAAATGATAGATAAAACTTTATTCTACGTTTAATATTAAAAAAAAATAAAAAATCATTTTGTAAAAAGTGGATCAACCCTCCCTAGTCTTTTCTACACTACTTACACAGATGTACAAAAAAATCCGTTACATTATGGTTTATGAGCGAAACAACGTTTGCGGTGTTAAGCAACTGCAATCGAACGTTAAAATTCCCATTTTGAAACTACAGAAATTACACCTGAGTTAATATTGCCTTATTACATAAAATACATTTTTTATCACTTGTACTCTACCACATTTCCTTGAAATTGTCCTTATAGAATCGGTTGCAAAATAATTTGAAAATTGTTTAAAAAATTACTTAGCCGATTTGTTTGAAAATCTATTCAGTTCTTGCGACAGAGATTAATAGTATATTAGCTAAAATGCAATTTAATAAGAAGTGCCGTCTAAAAGTAGTCGTGTTAACTGGCACACGCACATACCAAACACGAACAGAATGCTTTCCTTACACTACGTTTTGAGAGAGCAAAACTCGCAAATATTACGTCTGGTTGTTCTATTTCAACCTTGGCAAGATATATCTATATAGATTTCAGTTCGAAGTATATCGCATGTTAGATCGGAAACATATTTGTCTGATTAAACGCACCTTTTAATATCATTAGTAAAAAAAAAAACTTTCATCTTTAAATGAATATATGTTTTTATGTAATTCTAATTTTGTTAAAATTAATTAACTTAAAAAAATTTAAAAGGCACTCTTCAAAAAAATTTATAAAGGATATTGTTTTTAGTAAAACTTGGTAAGAAAGATTGCTTGTTTATATCTACTATAGAAGAAGTACCTTATATATCGCTTATTCATTCAATCTATGCAATGAAACTTAATTTTACTTTGAAAATATTTAATTAAAAAAAATGAAATTTTTTTGAAAGTGTTAAAAATTAAGTTAGGTCGAATATTGATTACCTTAATTATCACATCGTTAATTAAGCTTAAAATCAAACGTGTGAAAAATATCCAAGCGGGAATAGAATTCATATCCTTGGAATAACGCTACAACACTTTATCTTTTGATATACGAAGTCGATACACACCATGGAATCGATCACTCCCATATTGCGGCTTGGATATTTTCACTCTGTTGGTTATACTCTTATTGTGAAATATGATAATAAAGGTATTTATTATTAAATAATTTCGGCCTAAATTTCACTGCTGAAAATTAATCGAAAAAATAATAAAGATTAATAATATCTGTTTTCAATGTACTGACGCACTATTCCGCAATCATCAAATTCAAGAAATCTTTTATAAATGTATAACTTTTTGTTACAAATATATTATTATCTATATTTTAGAAAACAAAGTTAAATTTAATATTGTTTTAGAACAGATAAAGTTAAAAATGCTATAAAAAGTGATAGAAAATCTTTATTAAGATTGACGATCGTTTCGTCGCACCAACGGCGACATTTTCAAAATCATTTATGATAGAAAATACTTTCGCAAAATATTTTAAAACAATTGTTTTAAAATATTTTGCGAAAGTATTTTCTATCATAAATGATTTTGAAAATGTCGCCTTTGGTGCGACGAAACGATCGTCAATCTTAATAAAGATTTTCTATCACTTTTTATAGCATTTTTAACTTTATCTGTTTATAAGTGATTATTATACATGTGTTTATTGTTTTAGAAATCAACAGTAAAATTGAATATCGCATGCAATGTAAATAATATTAGCAACCATATATATTACTGGAAATAATATATGCATTGTAATTAAGAATTTTAAATTAATATTATATATTTTATTTTTTGTATTCCGACAACAAAAACAAATATTTGATTTATTCAGAGTAACAAAATAGAACCTATGACATATCACGTGCGTGATAAAAATAATTTAAATTGTTAACGAACGATGAAATGGTTTCCAGATTAACTATATTTTCTCAATAATAGTAACATTAAAAAAAAAAAAAAAAAAAAAAAAAAAAAAAAAAAAAAAAAAAACTTTTGTTATTTTTTATACATAACTCAGATATATTTACAGTACCATATTTTACGGATTTTTCTTTCATCTTATAATCTTGTAATATATCGCATTTCTATTCCTGAAAAATAAATAAAATTATTACTGCATCAAAGTACGACTACATGATTTTTTTAATGCATCAAAATAAAACCACACATTAAAATGATTACATGTCAAAAATATTTACGCAAACTGTGACAAAGAGCTGATTTTAAGAATTTCTGTTTCTACAAATGGAATCATGTCAGATTTTATATGTGTATGCAAATGTCTTTTTAGATATTGATCTAATGTCAAAAATTTCTCTTACAAGACGGTTTGTTTTTCAGTCTCTTCTTCTGCTTTTCTTTGAAACAAACAATATTTTCCAATTTTCGGTGCTCGTTTCAGCGAGTGTCTGGCAAAATTTACATTGTAATTTTCGAAATACAAGAAATTGGCAACAGGCACTTAGTCAAATAAGAGAAATCATGCCTAATAAGCGCATCAGAAATACTTTTTAAATTGCTTTCTTAAACATAAGATTGACACACTTGAATACTTGATATTAAATTTATTTGTAAAAGTGTGCTCATTAATCGTTTCGTTCAGGATTTATAAGTTCTTATCACACTTGTGTAATAAGTTATATGTTTTAAAACAACAATATTGTTTTCTTTTTAAATATATCTATCAAGTAATATTTCATAATTTTTGGTGCATGTTTCCGTGAATGTCTGCTAAGATATTAACAGTAATATGACTAATGCAAGTATTTTGTGACATTGAATTTATCACTTATTAGAGAAGACAAGTTAAACAATCACGCATACAAAATATTTCTATATATTAGGGAATATAATTTTCATAAAATTATTATGTAATGTTACGTTATTAGTGTTTTGAGAATATACCATTAAAGCAATGCAAATGTTTATAATTATCTTAATTATACAATAAAACAAAATTTATGATTATCGTAACCGTATATTCCACATTTTAAATGGTGAAAATAGATTTGTAAGTAAGAAATAATGTACAGTTTAAAAAAGTACTTTCATTTTTAGAGGACTATTCCAGATACACAACGTACAGAAGTACAGCCCATATTATAAACCTCAACAGCATGGTAAAGGTAAGAAAATTACAAAAAAGACTCACACTCCTTACAAAACTACATAGATTTTATGTAGGACTTATTTATCTATTTTTTTGTTATCTATTCTATGTCTTACTTATCTATTTTTAGCTAATGTGGATATCATTTGCCAATATGCTATTTACCAGACATTTTTAGTGCTTGGTATCGTTGAATTTCAGTTTCGCAAAATTTATAGGTAACTTTTCAATTAACAAAATGATCACGAAATTTTAAAATTCGCAAAAATAAGCTAATATATATTTTTAAAATCTGTCAGACGACTCTGATAGTTTTTGTTTTGCATTTTACCTCTGTATAAGGTATTTTGTAACACTATCCCTCATTTATATCGTACACTGATTCCCTCTTTCAAGCACAAGTTTTTTCACAGGGATCCGACTGATGTGAATAACGTTTGGCAGTTCATAGGGGAAAAGCACATATGACCCAGGAATAGCATCATCCAGTCTCTTCATTATAGCGAAATATATTTTTGTTGCAATTTAGGAAACAGATTTTCATGACACTTTAGATTAAGCAACCACATTCAATTACCTAATTGAACATTTGCCGTCTATCGTTGTAATTTAATTGTGTAATTTTGCATAATAGTTATAGATTTTGAACCTCTCTGGCAAACATCTGGACAATTTTCAAACGTACCTCCAAATTGCTAATATTTTTATTGAGAAAGGAAGGCACATAATGTGGTAACAAACTCCATTATATTAGTGAAAGATAATAATGTAACCATTTATCACCCCTTATTTTTTCTACGCATTCATTTCACGCAGCGCAGTATACAAGAAGCAACATTGATAGAAAGAAATCCCCTATATTTAATATCTCGCAACGAGCTTGGGTATATTAAAAAAAACAGTTAAATAATGTTATTGTCGGGTTGCAATCTAAAATTCGCATTTTTTGTAGTTACCTGTATACGCATTTGAAAAGCGCCGAGATGAATTTATTATCGATTACTGAGTGAAAAATCATTTGGACCCTAAAATTCCGCGTCAATGTAATAGCGAAGCAGATGGTTCTTGATCTGATATGGTTATTGCTTCAGGCGATATCGTGAATCAATCCTTTTTATTCTAGAATATTCCTATCTTTCTCCTTTAGAGGTCTTTTTAGAGGTTTATTATCTAAGCATATTCAAAGAAAAACGTTCAAATTATGTGCCGAACGTGAGGGATCGTGTGCTGCAATAATAATTTTTTTTTAAACTTTTGGTCATTTCTGAACTCTACAAGTTTGAAATTCCCTGCACGATTTCTGGGCCACATTTAAAAGCTTGAATTCCATGCCTAACATTTTAATGACTTTGCAATGATCACCACTGTGACTTTGGAGTATCTGGGGGTAAAACGACATTGAAACTACATCCAGGTACAATCATCTGTTACTGAAAAATGTAATCATATTCACTCCTTGTGACACATCCGTAAAGTGTAAAGAATAATGCCTAACAACGTTTTGTCCTTAAATTATATTGGGATATTTTTTGTAATATTGGATATTTGCAGAATTCAGTTTTTTCTTAAGGATGGGTATTTTCATATGGTTCCTCCAGTTGTTTATATTGCAAGTTGTCTTTAGGCCAAATATGCATGTTCGCCGACATGATTGCACAGACATGTATTTTAATTTCCTTCACAAATTAATTTCAGAATTTACACTCTTTTTGTAATTTGCAGTACATGGCCGTATATAGAAAGCTATAACATTTCTGTGAACTTTCTTTGCAGTGACGGATTTCGATGTGTTATTTCTCGAAACTTTGAATCAGTGTCCTATTTGTCTTAATCCTCATTCATATTTATTTCACAGAAACTGGAAGTGTTGTTTGAGTGTAATCTTTCATAAAAATAAATAACTCTTCATACACATTTTTCCATAAAAATATCAGGTACATTTTCCAAACACAATACAGTATTTTTATGTGTAATCATCTGTTACACAACAACAATCGCGAATTATATTTAGCATTTTGAAAGCATTTATTCTCCGTATATTTTATAACACTTCAAGATTTAATTGATTTCATAATTTATATGAAATGAAACCAATGGATGAGAGACTCTAGATACAGAAGAAATATATTAAGTATTAGCTAAAAATCGTTATTAAGCAGAAAATAAAAATGTCTACATGTTTGTCTTTCTTACTGCAATAACTAATAAATTTTCAGATGTTATATCGGTTCTTGTTATTATAGCAGGGTCGGAGCATATAGGACAAATTCTATTGTTCTTACCAGTATCTTATATCAATAACCCTCATGATATATTCCTATTGCATATCTTTAAAAATTATATTGAATATTAATGATTAATGATAAAAGATACTGGTAAGAAGAATAAAATTTGTCCTGTATGTTCTGATCACTGTTACAGTCAAAAAAAGGAAACTGTATTTTTAAAAAAAGTTCGAGAAAAACATAAAAATATCATTGTTCAATGGTTACTGAAATCTGTATCGTATATAAAGAAAACCGCTCATATTTATACTATAAAAGTTTAGGTGATATTTATGTGTTTTAATACCCAATAAATAATTCGGAAAAAATTATAATACAACGATTTATAACCAAGTGTTTTTATACAAGCATCACTTTATTCATGGGACAAAAGACATTAGAATGAAAAACAGAAAAATAATCGAAAAATAAAAATATACGGTCATGGCAATTTATAGATTGCCTAACCTTAATAAATTTTATCACAGTGTCTGGATATATGCCAACTAGAGGTTGAATGAAAATAAATAACTTCAATATACTTAAGTTTTCAACATATGGAAAACCATCTAGTGTTGTGAATATAAATCCCACAAATTCCTCGTTATAAAAGACATATTTAATAAAATATAAAAGTTCTTTATCGAAATTGCATTTTATATATGAAATGTGTTGAACTCTGGATGTTGCATGAAATACTTTCCTAGAAATAATTTTACATATTTCATGTTGATTCATTTAAAGATCTTTGCTATCTTTGATATTTATAACCCTGTAAAAATTACTGTTGACTCATATTTTTATACATATATTTTTTTTTTTATCCATTAAAATTATTTCTTTAGGTATATATTCTGTGTGGATTTTTTATACAGGGTGCAATATGTTATCTATCGCCGACCTTTAATTTCTCAACCGTTGGTCGTAGACATATTGTTACAATTACAAAAACGTTTCAAATGAGGTAAATATTCATGTTGCGGCATTATTTAAAGTAAAAAATCAATTTTATAAAAATTGCGAAAACTAACTTTTTTTACGCTCCCCCAGTCCCTATAGTTACATTTAGTAAAAGTTTACTCATATCATAATAGATATAACGCAAAAAGTTTGACATCTGTACTGCAAAAATTGACCCAGTTATTAAATTTCAAAGTTTGAGATTTTTGCACATGATTTTGTCTTTCATTAAGGGATCAGTTAAAAGATGAATTAAAGTAATTTGAGATCAAAATCAGAGTGCAATGTACTTTTTTATGGCGAAACTACCTTTAGCTGGTATCACCAAATCGGGGGATCATCAAAGGGTTATTTCATCTAAAAATTTGAGCTAACTTTTATGGGTCGAACAACATTTAAAAGTAGTGACGATACCGGCTAAAAGTGGCTAAACCGATTTAAAAGGACATTGCACCCTGATTTTGATCTCGAATTACTTTAATTCATCTTTTAACTGATCCCTCAATGAAAGACATAATCATGTGAAAAAATCTCAAACTTTGAAATTTAATAACTGTGTCAATTTTTGTAGTACAGATGTCAAACTTTTTGTGTTACATATGCTATGATATGTGTAAACTTTTACTAAATATAACTATAGGGACTGTGGGACCGTATAAAAAGTTAGTTTTCGTAATTTTTATCAAATTGATTTTTTACTTTAAATAATGCCACAACATGAATATTTAGCTCATTTGAAACGTTTTTGTAATTGGAACTATATGTCTAGGACCAACGGTTGAGAAATTAAAGGTCGGCGATAGATAACACATTGCACCCTGTATAAACTTGTATTGATTTTTATACAGTTTAAGAAATCATCTTAATAGTTTATTTACATTTTATTTAATTGCATGTTGAAATTATTATCTACCTGTGTTCCTTTTATTTTCATAATAGTATTTGTTTATCAAAAGTGTTTTTAATATTTGTTTATCGATAGTTATCGATAGTAACTTTTACGTCTTGTATTACCTTGCTACTACGCATCCGAAATCCAGTACCTTCCTTTGAAGGAAAATATCCTATTAATCATAAGTCTTAACAATAATAATATAATAAAATCATATAAAACAATCCACATTAAGCGGTTATAAAACTAGTAAGCGTAACTATTTAAACAAAAATATTAATAATAAACGAGATTACGTAAAATGATATACTTCAAGGGTACAAAAATATAAACAGAAAACAACTAAACTAGAGCACAATCTTTATAAACGTGTCAATTTGCTGTTATACAAATGTACTTTTCAGATTTTTAGTCATTTCGATTCAGTATTTCATTGATACCTTTTCCACCATTAGGCCAAAATCCAAATATTTATCTACTATAAATTAAATAGTCAGATTTATGAAGAGAAAATGTCTAAAATTAATTTTTTTGAGAAATCGTAAATCTTTTACAAGCGGCACAACTATAAAACAGTAACCACCAAATTTTTACAGGACAATTAGGCTGCTGTTTTGTTGTGCAGTATTATTTACTTGAAAGTCAAGTATATCTACCGGGAATAGTTATTTAATCACAAAATTTGTGGGGATTATATACTTCTAATATGTTACAAATTTTCAACTTCGTAAAAATAGTAAATAAATTTTAAATAGAAAAATATAACACATTTTTTCTTAAACTTAGAGAAGAAAAGAGAAAAAAGGATTGAGGGAGTCATTTTTAAAAATGGACTAAAATTGAAATAATGAAAAAGTCATCCATCCACATATTGATCTTCATTGTTTTGAGAAGATGAAGATAAACACATCCTAACCTCGTGGAGTGATTTTTTTTTATCATCAGAAATGTGGTAAATTATTCTTTAAGATAATTAATTTTTTGTAATTATTTGTTAATGTGATATTTTAAGTTTGATCAAGGCAGAATAATCAGCAGCTCTGAATTTTTGCAGCAGAAACTTTCTGTTGGCTAGGCGATCAATAAGCGCATTAGCAATCATAAAATATTCACTTACAGAAGATACTGTAAGTGTCTGGAAACGGAAAATGTCCCCGTATTGTTTACGGATTTAGAGATTTTTTGTAATACAGTGGTATCCGTTTTGACACGGACTATATGGTACTTTTCGCTCTTCTGTAAATCTCATTATATCCCTTAGGTGTGCATATTCATTCCTCCCTCTTTTATTTTCTGTTTGCAGTAAAAATTCTCTGCTACTGTGCAGGAAACACTTGTCACGAGAATTTAATTTAGGAGCTATAAATCAACAAAGGTTTGTGTCAGAAAACGTATTGCATTTGAACTCGAAAAGGAATTTGAGGTTTTCCTTCCTTTACATGTAGACAATATTTATTGATTAATTTTTAATTTGATTATATTTATTGAACACAGTTCCATCATTTGATGAAAATCTAAATATTCTAATTCAACTTCAATATTAAATACCTCTATGAAAAGTAACTTTTCCTAATCAAAATAGTGGCCAGTACATGCAATACATCTCTCCCATTGATATATCAGAGCCTTTATGCTAGTTACATAGAACTCCCGCTTTCTAGACTGAAAAAAATTCTCAAAACCTAAATTAATGACTGTTTAATTGCTGAAAGATTTTCCATGTAAAAAAATCGTCAAATGCTTAAAAAGTAAAAAGCCGGGTATGAAAATGTCTGAGGATTAGAATGAAAAAAAAAGATTGCGATTCCTCATGCAGTTTGCGTTGTAATTTTTTAAGGACCGACGCTCTGAAAGCGAGTTTAAGCAACAAGTTAAGTGAAAATCGAACTATTTATGAAAGTGCAACACGCAGCAATGCGCCTTTTCCCAGAATTGAGAAATTTTGCAGCACTCTTAAATACCGCAGCTTGTAAAATAAACAGTGCTGGCATGCATAACAGTGTTATGCATAACATAAACACAGTGCATGCATAACACAGTGCATGCATAACATAAATACATAAACAGTGTTGGCATGGTGACAGCACATTTTATTATGAAATATAGTGATTTTTTCTGTACTTTATGTTGGAAGCTTTCAATGTGTAATGCTGCAAAATCGAATTCAAGCACCGATGTTGTGAAAGCGAATTCAAGGAATACGTGAATTGAAAATTGAATTATATCTGTCCCGTGGATCACGCAGCCAATAGCAACGCGATTTTCCTAAGCTTGGTTAATATTAAAGCATTCTTGAAAACTGCAACTTGTAAATTTTACAGCTATTTTTTTGCAGCAGGGGTGACAACGCCTTTTATAGAAATTTACAGATTTTTTTTTACAGTGTATGAATACTGAGGAAGGGGGAAAAAATCTGATATTTGGTCTTGAAAATAACGGTACCCGTACGAAACCTGTTTAATGTCTCAGATGGTTAAAAGTTTATTTTCTTTATTTATAAACATTTGTTTAATGAATTTGTTTGATGAAATGTATCTTCTCTCCGCTATAACTTACCAGCCGATAATGTATTCTCTCTAGGATAATTTCCATGTATTATTATGTATCAATAACTTTGAAATTTTGCTTAATTTTTTTTTTTGTTTTGTTTTCAATTTTGTGATATCACAGCAGCCGATAATGGAGGAAGTTAATAAAAAAGAACTGTTATATGCAAAATTATTTACTATTGGAGTGAACTGTGTACACTTTTACTATTGTTTTTGAAAAAAAAATATTTCCACAAAACCACTCATACTACTTAGATCACATTTCATGCATTTACTTAAGTGGAGCAAGATCACCGGATCGCTAGGATCCGGTGTAGACTGCATATGCTCCACCCGGTAAGTTCACAGGAATTAGAGGTGTCATTACAAAAACATCCAGTCCTCAGACAGTTCACACAATTCATACATTTACAGCCCATTAAACGCCAACCCTCCCGTTGCGGGAAAAGCAATTTATTGTTTTTCCTCTAAATATTTTTAAAATATTTAAAAAATACATTTTCTATGAAAAAGTTAATAGTGTGCACACTAACATATATTTTTTTCAGAATGATATATATATATATATATAAATTCTATTTGATTTTTTTCTAAAAAAGATAATTTTTAGTTTTTCGACTATCTCAAGAAAAATTAGTAAAAAAAAGAAAGAATTTTTTTTAATTTTTACTGCAAAAACACTGAATATTTAAAGTCAACATTTCAAATAACAATACATTCCTAACCCGAATTAAATATATTCATTTAAAGCAATTTAAAAAAAAGTTTTATTTGAATGTTTCCACAAACTGAGGATTGGCGACTTGTGGTAGCACATCCGTCCCTTTGTCTGCAAGCGCACATACATAAAGAAAGGAAAGCGTTCCTAGGCAATAAGTGAAAAGTAACCTGTTAAACTATTTGAAGAAATAAAGATGATTTATAGATCATATGACTATTAGATATAGTGATTATAAATTTTGTTTCAGGGCATTTTATATTGATTTGTATGAACAGCAGTGTATTTCACTTCGCTTGAAAGTGAATGTGTAGTATAGTGTAGTGTTTTATATGTGCAGTGTTATATAAGTAAAATACACTTTGAATATGATTAGATATAATAAAATGCATCGATTACTCCTTAAAATAAGAAAAGTTATATTTATGATGTTTATCCGGATAAAATTTAAGGAAAAAACGAATTTTGTCTCATTTAAAATACAAAAGAGAAAAATTCCGCTATGAGTGATTGTTAACTATTTGTAAAACGTTATAAAAGGAGTATTTTGTGATTTCCTGTATCAAGAACGTTGAGCATAAATGAATATATAATAAAGTAATACTCAGCAACTGCTTTTGCAGCCACTAGCCATAGGCATATTCATATATTATATACAAAAAGAACAAAAATTTCGAAAATTTGATGTGTTTCATATTATATTAATTTTACAAACGGTGATACTCTTGTAGATCATTTTTCAATACACGCAAGTATCTTATTGAAGACGTAATACAAGTAATGTATTTTTTAAAAATAATTTTAATATCGTGGTGAGGTAGCGTAAAAAACATTTAATACATACATTTGAATGAGAGAATTCACAATTTACATTTTTTAAATAACTGCTTTATTTGAAACATATAATAAAGCAAATTTAATACTTCATTTAGGAATATATATATATACAGCTATAATTTACAGTTAACGTATCGATGGAATAAACTTCTTTTATATAAGTACACAGAAGCCTAGATGTAAAACATATACATATACAGCGCTTAATGGCTTAAGTGGAGGAAGATCGCCGGATCGCTAGAATCCGGTGTTGACCTTATTTGCTCCGCCCGGTAAGTTCCCCGGAATTTGGGGATTCATTAAAACAAAAAAAAAAAAAAAAAAAAAAAAACAGTCCTCAGACAGGAAAGGCACATAAAAAAATAGATTGACGCATAAACACATAATAAGCAGATCGCTAGAGTACAAAAATCATACGCGACAGGACCCTACGCATATTACTTCTGAAAACGAAACCGATATTTACTAGGGTACTCCATCGGCATACTACTCGTAACAGTAAAAAAACAGCATTCACTGACTCTTCCTCGCTTCACTTCAAGTCACCTTCGGTTGAAAATTCGAACTCTTTACTTCAAATTACTTACGTAAAAAAAAAAAAAAAAAAAAAAAAAAAAAAAAGTTGGCTGCATGACCCACCGCCCCCGATAATATTGTGCTACGAAGAGGAAAAATCTGACATATGGTAAACATAGTGCCATACTGCCATACAGCACAAGAAATATGTAATAAAACAATTTAAAACGGATGCCTTGTTGTAATAGTTATAGTGTTAGTTAAAACACACATTTATAGGGTAAGGCGCCCTATTATCGTCCCCCAGTCACTTTTAGGCCCTTGGAAGTTGTAATTTTCAGTTAAAATCTACCAAATTTGGATTTTAGATAGACTAACTATCCACGCATATTGAAACATAGGCAAATATCGTACAAAAAATTTTAAAAATGCGAAAAATTGTTTTTTCAAAAGTATCTAAAAAATGCAAAGAAAAAAAATTGGTCCCAATTTCATCCTCTAGAAAAATCCAATACGCCGAGGCTTAACTTATAACTAAATCAAAATTTATTTCTAAATAAATAAGTAATTTATTTTACATTAAAGAAATGCACGAAGAAATGTACTAATTATCAGTGGAAGAATAATATAACGAAACATTCGCCATCCCAAACATGAGGAAATAATTGAAAAAAATGTCATGAAAAAGCATTCCTAATTTCGTCACCGGGCCGAAAATAAGAAATGCAAGGTTGAAGAAATTGGGACCACGCTACTTCCCAATATGACGGAGCTTCAGTTCCCGTCAGTTGAACTGAGCGTCCTAAAACTCACTGTGTGCTACTGTCAGCCTCTTACCAACGTAAAATATATGCAATGAATAAGAAATAAATACTTACAGTACAGTAAATAACGTTCTACTAACGACGTAATAAGAACTCAGGTCTTCTAAAAATAGGAAATTCGCAGTCTTTAATTTATGTATGCGTCTTGGCGAACGAAACTTTCAAACCTGACCCCTTTTACTTTCCGTCCCCTGTGCCTTGAGTCATAAGTGGTGCCATTTTCGCAGAAGTGGAGAAGTTAAGGGAAACGAAATTTGGAGAGGGGACGAAATATGGTCACTTTACCCTATGTAATAAAACAGTTCCTAAGAGATATACAGAAAGCCTCTTTATGATACTTTTTAGCAACTTTTAAAGCATACATATATTTAAACGTAAAAATACTAAATCGAACACAGAAATATTACACAACAGACGAAAATATTAATAATACTGGATATAATACTGAGTATGGTACTGGATAGAAAAATTAAACACAAAAGTATGTACCACTTAAATAATCTTTATATATTAACTAGTCTCGATAGACTATCTGCATTTTTTAACTGCTCACCTGGGCAATGTGAAATATTTATATCTTTGTAAGGATAATATCAATCTTTGTAATTTTTCAGACTCAGGTGCAGGTTTCTGTAACTATACCAAGGGGTTATAGTCAGATATTAACTCAATTTCCGCACCAAAAACATAAACTTATCATACCACAGCATACGCTTTACGAGCAATGGTCAACCAATTTTTCTTTCGCCTAGGTGAATATTTGGCTAGCAAAAATTATAGGATACAAATTTTCTTTCTCATCTCTTTATGACATACAAGCACCTACTCTACAAGAACTAGCATCACATTGAATAGTATAAGGGTTTTTAATGTCTGGTATATAATACTTAGGGCTTCACACAAGAAGAGTTTCAAAGTTTGAAAATCTTTTTCTTCAATCTCAGCCCCTGGAATTTTCTCTGGAATTTTATTTTTTGTAAGTCGGGTAAAGTCTTAAAAATATCAGCGTATTTTTTTTTCTTTTATGTAATCACGATATTAATTTAATAAACCAAGTGGAATTTTAAGAGGTGTTTTGGTTTAAATTATTCTATTGTTTCAATCGCACGCGAGTGCTCCGGATCTGGTTGATGTCTACTTCCTTCTATGAGATTACCTAAATATTTATATTATTTTTTTTTCCAAAAGCGCATTTTTTGGTATTTACAATAAACACAAGTTCAGTTAAATTAGACATAACAGCGTCTAGAGGTTTATCATGAGTATTCCAGTCACATGAAAAAATAGCAATAGCATCCAATATGTTTTGCATTATGTACGGTGTTCATCCAGAGCATCGTTGAGTGATTTCCGGAACGTAGCAACAACACTGCCAAATCCGAATGGCATGACTTTCCATTGGTATTGAGCACGATGAGTTTAAAAAGAAGTGAGATCTGGACTCTGTTCATCAACAGAATTTCCCAATATCCTTTTAATACAGCTAAATGGGTAATTATGCTTGCTCTTCCGATTTCATTGATTAATTAAGTACCATTTTCCATACGATAATCAAAGGGTTTTGTCACTGTATTCTGTCGCCAAAAATCCATACATAAACGGCAGTGCAAAAACATGCTACAGTCCTATTTTTCAACACATACGACAAGAAAGGGGCTATTTTAAAATTACTTTGTTCTATAAACCGTAAATACTCCAATTCTTCCATTTGCTTTTCGATTTTGTTTTCTAGCGTTTCCGGATTTTTATAAATATATAATTTCTTCCTTTCCACACCAGATAATAAAAAAAATTGTGTGTTCCAACATTCGCACATTCAATTTTGCAAGAGAATAATGGAGCATGTTTTTGTAGAAATTTAATTAATTCTAATTCTTTATTAACCTACATATGACTAAGGTCTAATTCAATGTTAGTTTCATTTAAAATTTTAGCTATAGTTGGTGTTGGGTGGATTTAACAAAAATCAATATCATCTTCAAAAATGACACCAATAGTTTGTACTGTTAGATGAAATTTCTTATTTTGTTCGAGTGAACATGTCTTACATTAGCATCGGATAATTTCACTTTATACGAATGTGGGTTTATTCTTTCAGATATTTCAAAGGGCCCTGTCCACCTAGCATACAATTTATTAGTATAAACCAGTATAAGCAAAAATACAAAACAACCGTTTTGAAATTATTATATTCTACTTCCACAATTGAAATAGTGGGGATAATTTTCTTCTTTTTCTGCTGTAGTTAGAGAAGCTAGGTCGAAGGCTCTTTCCAAATTTATTTGTAATTCTTGTAAATGGTCTATTGGTGAACTGCTAACATTCAATGGTAAGGGTATTTTACCCGACCTCGAAGACTTTAATGCAGCCAAGTGACATCTAGCTCTCCGACCATACATGTGCTTAAACGGTGACACCCTAATTGTTTAATTTGGTACCTCACGTTAGACAAAATGCTAAAAAGGAATATTTATATATATATATATATATATATACCAGTTAATAAGATCTGTACGAAATACCTGGTGTAACATTTGCTTAAACAACCGATGATTTTTTTCAATCGCACCATTTGACGTCTATATGATGGTACGTAAAATCTCATGGAGTTTAGAAGCGGGGAGATGTCCCTAACCGGTTCTCAAATTCTTTAGTTACTTAGAATCTAAAATTGGTTTCCTGGTCCGAACATATAATTTCAGAAATTCCTGTGCGCTTGCAAATATCTAAGAAAGCATCACATGCTGTTTTTGCGGAGAGATTCCTTAATGATACTACTTCCCGTCATTTCGAAATTCGATCAATTAAAGTCAGACAATACTAGTATTTCCTTCCTGAAGGCGGAACAATTTCACGTATAACGTCATACAATAATGTTCTACATCTCTTGAAATATTTGGCCAAAAATATGACAATTTATTTTTTCTCCTAGTTTTCAGCATTCCTAAATGATTTCGAAACATACAATCGTGAGAAAATTGTAATACTTTATTTCTATAACTATGTGGTAACACCAGCTGATAAATTTTATCACCGCAATGAGTTTCTTTATGAAGCAATAAATCATCCTGTATAATATATATATATATATATATGTTTACCTAAACTAGGGTCCTTGAAGAAATGGTTTAAAGTTGGACATTCTTTTTGAGCAGCGCGAAATTTATTATGTTCCGAAAGTGCATTCTGATTATTTTCTCTATCATCCGCAGAAACAAAACAAACATTCGAATCCCCATCCGTGGCTAAGCTATTTTTAGATCCGTGACGTTCTACCTGCGATCAATTTCTATACAACGTTCTGATGAAGTTCGATTAAAGCATTATGGACATCGGGAGGGATTAAAAAAGGAATATTTAAATTTTCAGTCAAAGCAAAAAAAAATGTATTTATGGTGACATAAATTCCGCCGTCAATATGTTTATAATGGATCTATATCATAGCCAAATATTTTCGTATTTTTTTTTTCTTTGAATGCCGACTGTACAAAAATACTACGTTTAGCTTCGATTCTCAAATTAGGTATCAATGAAATATTTAAAATATTGATTTCGGCTTCTGAATCCGGAGTTGGTTTAATATCCTTTCCTTCTACAAAAATATATATATATTTTTTTTTTACAGAATAAAAGCTAATCTCATGTCATTTATCGTAAGTTCATAGATTATGTAATCAACATTAGTAAGTACTAAAATATTTTTCGAATAAAATTTATTTGTATCCCCCTACAATTTAAACTTTCTCTGACCTTGGTTTATTAGATTTATCATACATATTTCTTATGTTTGGGCAACATTTAACCAAGTTACAAATATAACAGTCACACGATTTTGAGAAATACTTGTTCTCAGATGTAATTTGATTTTTCCTTGGTTCTGGCGGAACGTATTTTGCATTTTCACGATTTATTTCCCGATACATAGATCGTTTCTCCTATTTCGTTTCTACAAATGTTTTGCCTTTTGCAGTAAAATAAATACCACAATCTCTTTCAAACTGATCAGGCAAAAGCCATCTTTTTCCCTGTTTAACTGCAATATAAGCTGAAAGCTCACTATCCAAGGTTTTCAAAAGTTTATCTGATATTTATAAATTATAAAGCGGATCAAAATTTTAACATAACGATTTCTACAATAAAGTAAATAACAGGATCTTAATCGTGAAGCAAACTGTTGATGTGTTTCACTAGGTTATCTTTTAGCGTTTCTATTTTTTTTTTTTTTAAACAGGAGATTGTGGACAGTTCGTATTATTTCAAAAATAAAGATTTTATAATATAATGATCTGTTAAAACTTCATCTTGTATGTATACAAGAACATTACCTGCCATTTCACCAATTAATTTCTTAAGATTTCTGATTTATATTCCTTAGGAAATTTTTTATGTTTAAATGCTCCCTCTAAAGAATCAGAAAAAGGATTCCACATTTCGTTTTCCTAGGACAATGGAAAAGCCAAAACTTGAACTTCTTTTATAAGTTTTTCCCGTGCTTCCCCTTTCATTATGGGACAGATTCTCGTTTCCCATTTGTTCTTGCAAACATAAACTATTAACTTCCTCTCAAGATTTTCTCTCAGTAACTCTAGTCCATAAATGTTCATTAACAAATTCTTTGCTATTTAAATTCTCTTTAGATTTTAATAGAAAATCTTTTAATTCAGCTGCCTTCATACTCGAATGAGCTTCTTTCCCAATTTTTTACAGAACTATAAGTAAATCTGCTTTGGAAACGTTTTTGAACATTTTAGAACAGGTTTTACACTATTTCAGCACAAAATTAAAAATAAAATTAATCGATCACCTTTATTTTGTAATGCAAACACTGGGATCTCATACACATATTTTCATTTATTCACAAAAACAGCTCTGGTTGCAAAGAATACAGCTTGCTGTAATATCAGGATTGCCGATAATGGAGGTACAAATCTCTCTTAAAATTTTAAATCTGAAGTTTATTAAATAATAACTGTTATATGCAAAAAGATTTACACTTGTAGAGAACTAGTTACACTTTTACTACTATTTATGAGCAACAATCCTTCAACAGAACCACTCGTATTCCTTCTCAAAAAGAAACTGATATTTATTCTATGCACTACTGGCATCCCATAATAGAAAAGAAAGTACCACTAACTGACTTCTCCTTGCTTCATTTCAATCACCTTCGTTTGTAGAGTCGATCTCTTCACTTCAATTTACTTGCATTAAAAACGATTTGAAGGATGTTGGGCACAACAAATCTGCTAAATACAGAACATAAATATATTTGTTTTATTTAATTAACAAATCTGTTGCCTAATTCCATTATTATTTTCACTATTATGTTCAGAACAAAATTATTATTACTTTGTATTCAGGGTTTATAAAAATATTACTTACTTTATAATAAATTGAAAAAAAAGAAGAATTTTGAGAGCGATTCAAGGAAAGTATTTTCAAAATTTTCTCACGAAATAAATAATCCAGAAGATCGTTTATTGAAAACATAACATAAAAAATCTGTACAAAAATTCCTGCACGTAAATATAGACATATCTTTTAAAACATGACAAAATATTAAAAAACAATTCTTAAACAAGTTGACATACAGTTTTAGTCTCTGGTACGGCAGTTCTACTGGTATAATACAAAAACTGTTATATCTGCTGATGTAATCATATGCAATATCCATACGCTGTTTGCTTTCTTTTTTAATTTATTTAAATTCGCAGTATTATTTAGCAGAGAAAATAATATTAAAAAGGTGCTTTTTTGAAAATTTTGACACTTTGGACCGCCTTAAAAGCGCTGTGTATAACATAGTTTTTAAGATAAATACGTTTAGGAATCATACATATTGAGTAAATGTAAATATGAATTTATTTTTTATTCTATTATTCAGATTATCGCTTTCTACAGATGTAACAGAAATTATGTCTATTGTTTTTTGAAGAAGAAACAATTTGAAAATTTTAATATGCCATATAAAGAGAAATACATTACAATGTAAACAAAATTTATAATTTCTTATGTTATAAGCAATCGTAATCACATTAATAATTGATAAAAGGTAAAAGATTGGCATTTTAAAATAGGCTGTTAAGCATGACCCCCTAAAAATCAGTTTTGGTAACGTTTAGCTTATCATATTTGTAATGCAAAATGTGAACATTCCAGTAAAATTTTGGCAATTTAAAATAGGAAGTTATGACTTCTCATCAGTCATGATGAAATTTTCTCTTTATATTGCTAAACCTATGGGCTTGGAATGCGACTGTATTTTTCAAATTTCTTCTCTGAAAATTAATTTATTTTCCTTCTGTTTTCTCCATGCTCTTCTTCAGGACTGTTTTTTCTTTTTCATTGGACAAAATATTTTAAAAATAAATTGTTAGATTTATTTAAAATGTTAATTTCTTATTTACAATACTATTGCTTCACTTAGATATTAACACTTAAAATATATATTTAAACACACATATTTTAGAAACATTTTGGCAAAAAAAAAAAAATAAATAAACATTCTTGAAGAAGCGCATACAGAAAAAAGAAATTAAAATATTTAATTTTCTTTGGAGTTGAAAAATGCGGATGCATTTCAAGCCCATTGATTTAGAATTAGAAAGGAGAACTTCCGTCCTCACTGATAACAAGCCTTAACACGTTTATGCCTAGCGTCACATTTTTGGCTTTAAATTTTAATAAATTTTTATAATTTCCTTTTTCTTTACAACATGAAAATTGTATGAATTCTTTATAAATGTCTTTATCTGTTACCGAGAGATGACACTATAAGATTGATATTTATTTTCTTAAATTATTTATTTGCTTTTGGTGTTTATATATTTTTCACTTTTCAAAATAGCGAAAGGTAAAAAGTAAGTTTATTTGTATTTTTTGTACCAAGGATCCAAATAAATAAGTCATAATCTTAGCTTGTTGAATTCCTTGGAATACATATTTTTTTTTAAATTGGGAAATTATACGTTCAAGCCTATTTCTTATTCATGTTTGTAACGTACAAAATATAGGGCCATTTAGGGGACAGTTATTTATATAAAGTCCTTTTCAAGATGATTTTGAAATAAATTGTATTTTTTTAGCCTCAAATACGATTACTCTTAATTTATTTTTAATAATACATACAATGTTATTAGTCTCTGTAAAGAAATAAATATGGTTTTAATTGTTCATTCAAATACTAATTATAGTATATAATATGCAAGTTAAAAGCTTAATTTATATACATTTAGACAAAATATATAAGTATGCATTTTTACACATATGGATATTCCCATATTTAGTAAGTTTGCATTTTACAAATTAGTACAAAAATATTATAGCGTAATTTTTTTTGTATTTTTCCACTTCATTTTGTAACATTTGAAAAGGATTTTACGAACTAATTAGAGAAAACAAAAATTTGGGCATAAATGTGTTAAGCATGCTTCCCTAAAAATCATTTTTAACTAGTAAATCTGCAGATCAGGAGCCTCAACGTCAGCTCTACAATTCATTGTGTTTAGCACCCTTTGAGTAATATTAATCTTTCTACAAAAAAAGAAATTTAAAGTTTTGAAATTACATAAAGATTTATAAAACGAAAAAATATTTCGAAGGTTTCTGACATTAGAAGCGTTAAATTAAACCCCTTGTTATGTAATGGTATTCTGAAAATCTCATGAGCTACTTATTCTGGTAATTTTTAGATAATAAAGTAGATTTCTTCAGGGGGGCAGAGCCCCCCTGAACCCCTTCGTAGTGTAATTTAATTTACATTTGTAATTATCAATTAACTGTGTTAATGTCCTTTAGTAAATTCTACCAATAGACGGAAACGTACATGAATTCTTTTCTACAGCCCTGTATATTACGTGAAGATTTTTACGCGTCGTCTATAACATTTAAATTTAATGCAGACAAAAAACCCTCTTAAAACTGCTCATATGGTTCTATTTAAATTCTGCAAACATTTGTTAGTATACTAAATGTAATTGGGCTGGGAAATACATAACTCAAATAAAAAAAAAAAACACACTGAAGCAATTCGCGCTCATTTTCATTTATACTTACGAATTCATTTGTGTATCCCTGTACATGGTCTATACAATATTTAAGCACTACTTATTAAGCACAAATTTACTTAACGTTAAAACGCACACCATAATCGAAAATGCTCTTCAGCAATCATCCCTAATAGACCAGAACTGTATCCGAAATTTTTTATGTGACCCTATAAATGAACAATAAATACGATACAAATCATATTCAAGCTTCTTGTAGTCAACCACAGTAATGTAATTTAATTTCATAATGTTTGAATTAGTGCAACACAATTAACACACTGACGACAGACAATTTAATTAAATCTGGGTTTAAAAAGAGTAGAAGCTCCTCCCTCTTCTGAAAGTGTCTCGAAAATTGGTTTCTGAGACATGTTTTTCATGTTTATGCAGCAGTAAATATCTTTCAATGTACGGATGTAATATATAATGTCTTACAATCTATAAAAAATATGAACAACACAATATAAATGTCTTTTCTGTAAGGTAGAAGTCACTCCCTTAGCCAATGATGTATTCTGAATAAAAACGAGAATTCTCGTTTCCGGTCGCTAATGTGTTAAAATAAGCTGTGAAGAGTTTTTTTCCCCCGTAGACCACATTTTAATCGACCACTTTTGTGTGACCCTGAAAAAAACATATGCTTTGCACCCCATATACTACAAAAATGTTTCAAAAATACATATCAATTTTATTATTTTGTAACAGAGTAACATCATTAAAAAACGCCACAAAAGGATTTTCTTCAAAGATTGTAATATTATGAATACATTTGAGTTCCCTGTACGCATGCTGTAAGTGCTACACATAACATATTTTATAGTAACCAGGTTCTAGTGCACCTTAATAAAGTATATAAATTTCATTACGTTTAAAATTGTGTAACATTATTAAAATACACCGCAGACGATTTTCCCCAAAGACTATAATGTAACGGAATAGTTTTGAGTGCCCCTGTAATTAAGCTATGAATGCTACACTCTTCATTTTTAATACCAAACATACTTTGGCAAACCTCAATAACGTATATCAATTACATGTAATCCCGACTATATTTACGCGAGTTAGAGCACGTAGAGAAACACGGCAGGCGACAGATAGAAAAACTGAAGTCATAAATACTTTTCATCCATGTTGGAAAGTGTTAAAAATGATTTACATGCCTTTAACTGTACTTTTTTTTCACTTATAGCATGGTTAAATATTAGTTTAAACATCCTAATCCATGCGATAGCAATAACATATTAAAAGCCCTCCAAAATATGCATATCTGGAGATCTATAAATCAACTGGAAAATAATTCATTATCGTGCCCACTGTTAATTGCATAAATTGCATCGATTTGGCGCGATGAAATATTTTTTGTGATAGCCTTTTAATAGTACCTGCAACAAAATTAACGTAATTTACTAACTTCATTCATATTTGACGCAATGATAGGCTACGAATAACAGTCGCTAGGCAACGAAGAAAAGGAAAAAAAAAAGAAATATGTATCATGTAAAATAAGAAAATTAATTTAAAAATTCTTTATATTATTGGAATACATGTATAAATGTCCTCAAAACATTATACACGTAAATAAAAAAATCTGATAGATATATTGATAAAACTTCAATATAGTAGGAATAATTTAAAACCCTTATTTGGAATTTTAGTATCCATAATTTGACATTTAAATCCATTAATCAAACGTGCCATTTTCTTTCAACAAATGGAAATTTGAAAATCGTCTGACTTGCCGTAGAAAAGCATTATAAAGAAAAATAAAATCTTCCATATTTTCCGAACGAATGAACCAAATTTAACCAAAAACTATACAGCTACGTCCGGGTATCTCACGAATATGCCAAATTAATTTCAAGCTGATCGGGTGCTTTTTGCGGCAGTTATCGCGGAACAGACAGACAGACAGACAAACGGAAATCAAAACTTTTCGTGTCTCCACAGTAAGCCTTCACTGACGTTTCGGCAACTAGTAAATCTGCAGATCAGGAGCCTCAACGTCAGCTCTACAATTCATTGTGTTTAGCACCCTTTGAGTAATATTAATCTTTCTACAAAAAACGAAATTTAAAGTTTTGAAATTACATAAACATTTATAAAACGAAAAAATATTTCGAAGGTTTCTGACATTAGAAGCGTTAAATTAAACCCCTTGTTATGTAATGGTATTCTAAAAATCTCATGAGCTACTTATTCTGGTAATTTTTAGATAATAAAGTAGATTTCTTCAGGGGGGCAGAGCCCCCCTGAACCCCTCCGTAGTGTAATTTAATTTACATTTGTAATTATCAATTAATTGTGTTAATGTCCTTTAGTAAATTCTACCAATAGACGGAAACGTACATGAATTCTTTTCTACAGCCCTGTATATTACGTGAAGATTTTTACGCGTCGTCTATAACATTTAAATTTAATGCAGACAAAAAACCCTCTTAAAACGGCTCATATCACATTTCCGGGAATTAGTATGCATAGTGTGCACCATATATCCAGTTTCTGCGGAGTCCTGTATATGGTTCTATTTAAATTCTGCAAACATTTGTTAGTATACTAAATGTAATTGGGCTGGGAAATACATAACTCAAAAAAAAAAAAAAAAAAAAAAAAAAAAAAAAAAACACTGAAGCAATTTGCGCTCATTTTCATTTATACTTACGAATTCATTTGTGTAACACTGTACATGGTCTATACAATATATAAGCACTACTTATTAAGCACAAATTTACTTAACGTTAAAACGCACACCATAATCGAAAATGCTCTTCAGCAATCATCCCTAATAGACCAGAACTGTATCCGAAATTTTTTATGTGACCCTATAAATGAACGATAAATACGATACAAATCATATTCAAGCTTCTTGTAGTCATCCACAGTAATGTAATTTAATTTCATAATGTTTGAATTAGTGCAACACAACTAACACACTGAAGACAGGCAATTTAATTAAATCTGGGTTTAAAAACAGTAGAAGCTCCTCCCTCTTCTGAAAGTGTCTCGGAAATTGGTTTCTGAGATATGTTTTTCATGTTTATGCAGCAGTAAATATCTTTCAATGTACGGATGTAATATATAACGTCTTACAATCTATAAAAAATATGGACAACACAATATAAATGTCTTTTCTGTAAGGTAGAAGTCACTCCCTTAGCCAATGATGTATTCTGAATAAAAACAAGAATTCTCGTTTCCCGTCGCTAATGTGTTAAGATAAGCTGTGAGGAGTTAGTTTTTTTCCCCCGTAGACCACATTTTAATCGACCACTTTTGTGTGACCCTGAAAAAAAATATGCTTTGCACCCCATATACTACAAAAATGTTTCAAAAATACATATCAATTTTATTATTTTGTAACAGAGTAACATCATTAAAAAACGCCACAAAAGGATTTTCTTCAAAGATTGTAATATTATGAATACTTTTGAGTTCCCTGTACGCATGCTGTAAGTGCTACACATAACATATTTTATAGTAACCAGCTTCTAGTGCACCTTAATAAAGTATATAAATTTCATTACGTTTAAAATTGTGTAACATTATTAAAATACACCGCAGACGATTTTTCCCAAAGACTATAATGTAACGGAATAGTTTTGAGTGCCCCTGTAATTAAGCTATGAATGCTACACTCTTCATTTTTAATACCAAACATACTTTGGCAAACCTCAATAACGTATATCAATTACATGTAATCCCGACTATATTTACACGAGTTAGAGCACGTAGAGAAACACGGCAATCGACAGATAGAAAAACTGAAGTCATAAATACTTTTCATCCATGTTGGAAAGTGTTAAAAAGAATTTACATGCCTTTAACTGTACTTTTTTTTTCACTTATAGCATGGTTAAACATTAGTTTAAACATCCTAATCCATGCGATAGCAATAACATATTAAAAGCCCCCCAAAATATGTATATCTGGAGATCTATAAATCTACTGGAAAATAATTCATTATCGTGCCCACTGTTAATTGCATAAATTGCATCGATTTGGCGCGATAAAATATTTTTTGTGATAGCCTTTTAATAGTACCTGCAACAAAATTAACGTAATTTACTAACTTCATTCATATTTGACGCAATGATAGGCTACGAATAACAGTCGCTAGGCAACGAAGAAAAGGAAAAAAAAAAGAAATATGTATCATATAAAACAAGAAAATTAATTTAAAAATTCTTTATATTATTGGAGTACATGTATAAATGTCCTCAAAACATTATACACGTAAATAAAAAAATCTGATAGATATATTGATAAAACTTCAATATAATAGGAATAATTTAAAACCCTTATTTGGAATTTTAGTATCCATAATTTGACATTTAAATCCATTAATCAAACGTGCCATTTTCTTTCAACAAATGGAAAATTGAAAATCGTCTGACTTGCCGTAGAAAAGCATTATAAAGAAAAATAAAATCTTCCATATTTTCCGAACGAATGAACCAAATTTAACCAAAAACTATACAGCTACGTCCGGGTATCTCACGAATATGCCCAATTAATTTCAAGCTGATCGGGTACTTTTTGCGGCAGTTATCGCGGAACAGGCAGACAGACAGACAGACAGACAAACGGAAATCAAAACTTTTCGTGTCTCCACAGTAAGCTTTCACTGACGTTTCGGCAATAATGTTTAACTTATTATATTTTTATTCAAAATGTGTAAATGTTAGAATGTAAAGTAGACAAAACTACTGTCAAAAGAAGTAATATTGTTTGATTTAAATTAGAAAATATATTTATTTCTAATCGAAAAATATTCTCCAAATGTTCGATATTGAATAGGCAGTATTTTGTATTTTGAAATTATTATAATGAAACCAATTTATTTATGGTATACGAAAGGTTATTTTAGATCATTTTTCTTTTTTTATAGACTGCAATAAAAAGACAGATGAGAAATATTTTTCATTATCTCAGTTAACTTTCATCAACTATTCAATAGAAATAATTTGCATTTGTGTACATAATTGTTTTCATTTTAATGATTTTGGTTCTATAATGACACACAAAGATGTTTAAATAAATTATTTCTAAATATTATTGAACAGCTTTTGTAGAATAAAATAGATCTATGTATTTAGGGATTTAATCATGATTCCATTAATTAATATCTACTCAGTAAGCTTTCCTGAATAAAATCGGTCTTATATATACATGTTAAATATCCCATGCATGTCATAAATGTACATGTCTCTATAAATAAACCTATAAAGTCTAAAATGCGCAGTAATTTAGTTGAGTAACAGTTTAATATAACTTTCTATATGATTACATATTTCTACGTTCTAATATCCTGGCAAGTTGGACTATATAAGTGGGTAATAATTTTAAGCTTAGCACGCAGATTTTGCAGACATGGATTACTTTGATATAAAGCATCAATGTCTTTACAAACTCTGAATTTTCTTAATAAGGTGTGTATCTAGAAAATTATTCGATATAAACAATCTTCAGTGTAATATACCCTTCATAAAATGTTATTATTATTAAATAAATGATGTAATTTGTAAGTATAATGTATCATAGTGTAAATACATAAAAACATACAACACATCTTATAAATACTTTTGGATTTTTACGAGTATTTTTCAGAAATAAACAGAACATCCATATTTGAAAATTATAGTCATCAAATTCACAACAGCGTTCCTTATAATGCTGCTCTACAAAAATCGTAGTAAAAATATGTATGTGACATAACGTGAAATACATATGAGGACCCTAGACGCCAAGGGATACAAGTGACAAAATTTAGATTTCGAGTAAATTGAGTTCAAAGTTAAACATCTATTGTAATTGACTGACTTGGAATATGAAACTGTTGCTTATTTCTTAGTGGTCTTTGAACTCTTATTTCAATAACTGTGAAAAAAAAAGTGGAGTACAATTTTGTTTTTCATTTTTAATTAAGCAATATTGATCATCATTCGGTACTTGTACCCTTTGGCTTCCAAGCGGTACACAAGAAATGAAGAATTATGAAATAAACAGATGAATTTATGAAAAATTTAAGAACAATGTTAAAACAAATGAATGAAATGACAAAATTTTGTTTTAATATAAGTTTTTTAAATAAAAGATCATTAAATAAAAAAAAAATGATGAAAAATTTAAGAACAATGTTTATACAAATGAATTAAAGGACAAAATTTTGTTCTAATATAAGTTTTAAAATTATATTATTTGAAACATTGAATTTTTTTCATTTTTTAACTTTTTTAAAATGCATTTATTTAACCTATCAGAAAGTAAATGGAATTAAATTTTCAAAATCAAAAAACCCGAAGCGAACTATTTAATCATTTCTCGTCGATATGAAACTATTTTTGATATTACTTACCTATTTTTTTTTACTTACTTGTATTGATGACTTTTAAGTTGTGTTTACTTGTTAGTTCCTATCATAAACACTGTTTTGATGAGGCCTATAGATGTCTGAAACATCATCTTCATTTTAAAAGATCTATCCAATGATATGCCACTCAATAGGGTGCGTAAAAATTTTTCGTCTCTACCGCCATTTTGAATTTATAAATACAAAACTTAGCCTATAACCATCGGATGTTTAACACGAATCGATAGATATCTCATTCATTAAAATCCATCCAGCCGTTGTGATGTTTCAAGGGTATAAAAAAAATCCACTTACCCATATACGCGTGAAACACATAACCCTTCTTGGCAGTCGTGTAAAAAGGGATAGAAAATGACGCAAAACTGTTTGAAAATATGGAACAATATTCTTCTAGTAATAACATGGGAACAGCACATCTACATTATTTCATCCTCGTCGGTTTCATAAGCGCGATTAGGCTAATCAGCCTGATCTTCAGAAGCGTGCAGGGCTTCAGTGTGTCCTGTTGCCACTTAGTGTGAAAAATCTCGGTAGAAAGCGTGGTACACTCATGGTACAAACTGCAATAGTTCAATGAGATTTTAAACTTAAGGTATCTGAGTTTTGGTTTTTCTTGTTCTATAGGAAGCTCAGGCAGAACTCTAGGGCATCTTTCGGCATGGATGGACTTCACTTTTAGCTTGTGGAAAGGTTCTAGTTCAGCACCAGCAGTTTCTTTTGTAGAATGGTGTGCAGGTTTTTTTTCCCTCAAAATGCAGCCACTGCATATTTCGGAGACCTTTCACTGAATTTATAAAGAAGAGTGCAAGTTACTCGATTAATAAAATCTTCATCATTTAGCACTTCTACAGTGAAGTTTTTACTGTAATCATTTACAGAAGAGCCCAGTGCTCTGGAACATACAGATCCCTTTTATTCCTCTTCATTCTGATTTCTGTGAACCCAAAGTCTTGGTCACATTCATGGTAGGAGTGTCTTGAAATCAAAAAGCGATGATCGACTGTTACTATGTGTATATTTTTTATGATGTACAGCTAGAAATTCACAATCATGTGACTTTTATTTTGTCCTCCACAATTGTCACTATAAGCTGTAATATGCCTGACTTGAGGGGGAAGAGTAATTATGAACTTCAAGAGACAAGATGCGATCTCTTGGCAATCACGGAAAGCCTGGCCTTCATGTTACATGTACAGTCGTGGAAAAAAAATTAAACACCCCCTACTAACTCCTCAACAAATTATCGTAGAAGAAAGTTACTGGTACCGAACGATTGGAAATAAACTCTACTTTTAAATGATGTATATAAAGTTTGCTTAGAGGGCCATATACATATTAAAACGAACCATAACTTTGTTTTTTCAATAGCAGTACACAATTCTGATAGCATAAATGAACTCTACACCCTTCAATTAGTCTAAAAACAAATTTTTATGCAATTCGTACCATAAGTTTCTGAGAAATTAATTATTTTAAAACGAGCGTATTTTAAGGGCTGTATCCAAATTGAAGTTCGGTACTCGATTGTTAACCGAGAGAGCTCCCTTCTTGAACAAGGCAAATTTTGCAGTCAATTAAGCTTGTTAGATTACAGGATAGCATAAGAAATTTCAAAATATTCAGTCACTTCTATCATAGACGTCACCTTAAACCATCATTTTGCCGTTTTTTAAACATAATTTGAAAACTACTTGGAAGAAAAAAGTGAAATTTTGGATATCCATAAAGCAGAACTTAATAAATCTGAATCCATCAAAACACATGTATCAGACCCCGGTCGGTGAAAACTCAGATTAAAATGGGTATCAAAAATGTGTCAATAGGAACTTTCCTTGATCAGCTCTACGCATTTTTCTTCAAAGCAAAAGTGAACATACAATTTGTACATCTACTTTAAATTGAGTTCTGGATTCAGGTATTTACTTCTCTGGTACTGGGGTCTTTTCTCTGGTATAATGACTTCTGTATCGTGAAAACTTGTTTAAGTGTTCTTTGATGACATCAATACCGTCTTGTGGAATTTTATTGGGCGGTTCCTTTCTTCCTCTTTCATCGTGAGATTGTAAGCCAGAAACTGTTTCTTCCTTTTTGGTTACTATGTTTCGCAACAGTTTGTTAGACACATTTTCATATTTTTGTGCCAATCGCGATTTAAAGATGATCAAATTCGTGTGGCGTTTTAAAAATCATGAACTGGTCTTGTATTTCGGTGGTCGCCGTTCAGCTATGTGAACGTCAACGGAGACAAGTGCACTTATACCCCTTGGGCTGCACGCGTTTCACGGTTTCGGGAGAGAGATTAAGTGATTGACACCTAGAACGCAGCGTATAATTAAAAAATCACTTATATCTCTATACCTACAAATAAATGTACTTATTTCGAGATATCCTGCGCACTTAACTCATTTTTTTTAATTTTGTCACTTTTGTCAAGCCAAGGGGTATCCCTTGGCTTCTGGGGTCCTCATATATATAAATTAAAATTATTTTTTTTATAAATATACAATACACATTTCCTTTATTTCATAATTATTTGCATACATTTCTCGGACAATTTTATTTTTATTACAACACAATGATGAACCACAGCTTAAAAAAGAAAACAATTATAGTTCTTTTGATTATTATTTTTTTGGAAGACATTTATTGGCTATAATTCTGCTAAAACAAATTTTAAATATCACAACGTTTTGTATAGCACGTATTAATCGCAGGGTATGCAAGACATTTAAGAAATACTTATGAATTAGCTTAAATTTTTTTTCTCTTTTTTAACATTACATAAATTCAGTAAATATGCTTATTTTACAACGATAATGTAGCATGTTTAAAAATTTAACGAGTTAAGTGGCGCGATGAAACTTTACTTTCATATGCATTTCCATATGTTAATTGCATACATTGAAATCGTTTTTAGCGTATTTAAAACGTTTTAAAATAATAGAAAATGATTTGTTGAAAATGCTATCGCGTCCATTCCATTTACTCTTTTTTTTTCAAAATGTATTCTATAAAGGATAAATTATAAGTGTTGCCGTAAATTATCGTCTTCCACCATAAAAGCATAATTAACTTAAGGATATATCACGGTCAGCAAGAATTATTTATTGATTATCAAACTGTTTTCGCTATATGTATGCTTTTCTTAATTATAAAAATATTGACTGAAAATATTATGAAACATTAATTTGTGGATTAAGATAAAATTGATTTACCTGTGATTTTTTTTTTTTAATAACACTTAGAAAAATTATAAAATTGCATTTAATATCAGAAACTTTCATTTAAATATATATATATATATATATATATATATATATATATATATATATATATATATATATATATATATATATATTATCACATTTATCTAATTCATTTGCGCCCCAGCGTATTTTATGTAGCATACTTTTGAAAAACAATTTAGATAAAAAACAAATGAATTGCATGATTTTCGTATCAAGATTATGTGAAAATTTGATAAAATTATGAGATAATACATCCATTTTAACTCTCATATTTTTATTTTTTTTTTTAATGTATCATTATGTTTCCTTAGATTTTTTTCTTGTGAACTTCATTCAACAGCAGGACAGCCTTGTCTAGATCATATTATCTATATCAATCTATCTTCTATACTTCTATACTTGTTTATACTCATTACTTTACTTATCTTCGAATATTATAAAGAAGTAAGGTTTGTTTGTTTGTAGAAGTTAATTTCTGGAACTAGAGAATCGATTTCAAAAGAAGTGGTATCAAAATGATGGTGTAATGCACGTCCGAACATAGGCTATATCATAAGACGATGCCGCTACCGAAAAGGGGGTTGTTGCCGCTAGAAGCGCCATCTCTGTGGTTTGTTTGGAAACGTGTGAGTTGGGTTCGAGACGCCGATCCGAGGAGTAGTGTAAATATCGGCTCTCGATCAATTTATTGTTTGTGAATTAAAATTTAATTAGTAATACAGTCCGCTAGTTTTATTTATGGTGAGTTGTGAGCAGTGATTATTTGAGAAAGAGCGATGGGCGGGAACATCTTTTTTTGGTCCCCCTCACCGGAGAAAAGAACAAGCATTTAATTACGTATTTAAAGTGCTTCGATTTTAGAGTCAACGAGATAAGTGTACCGTAACGAATTAAGTGTTTTCCTTTTATGAGAATTTGTGCATTTTAATACGTTATTATAATATTCTTTAATAGTGTGGTGTTAAAAATATATATTTTATTACGAAGAGTTTTAGTCAAGCAGTTGTTTTGATTCAAGAACAAAAATAATAATGTTCTTTCAGTGCAGAGTTGCGCAATCGTAAGCGATCATTTAAAGCAGAGAATAACAAAGTTATTTTGAAATGCTGATTTTGAGAAGACAAATGAAATAAATAAAAGAAATGAAATATTTTTTCTGTCCTAACTCAACAGTTTGGTAAAAGTGATTCATCTTTATTTTTGGAGTTATGTGAGATTTATTTATTTATTTATTGTGAACTATATTTATTAAAATGTTCAAAAGCGCGAAAAAAGAAGATTACCAAAGGATAGCTTTTGAAGTAGGGATTGATATTTCTGACACAAAATTAACTAATTATGATTTAATGAATTTAATAAAGGAAAGTGATAAATATAAAGCAGATTCTAAATTGGTCGAAGAAATGGCTAATAATATTATAGAGGAGAGAAAAAATGAGGAAGCGAAGGTATTAGAACTCGAAAAATTAAAAATTGAACGTACAAAATTAGAGCTTGAGTTGGCCAAGGCCCGTGCAGAGACCAAAAGTGAAAAATTAAATGATTTCGAGAAGGGGGAAAGCATAGAATCTTTAGACTCTCTCATTAAGAGCATAAGAACGCTTACAATCAAAATACCGTCTAGACCGGAAGGTTGGGGGTATTTTTTCTCGTCTTTAGAGAGGGCCTTCATTTCAAAAAATGTCCCAGAAAAGTATAAATCGGAAATTCTTCTTAATCTGTTAGGGGAAAGGGCAACAAATGTTATTACATACATTAAGGATGGGGAATTAGAAGATTATTCAAAGGTGAAAGCTATAGTACTTAGAGAATTTGAGCCAACTACCCAAACTTGTTTAGAACATTTTAGAAAAGCACAACGTCAACCCAATGAAACGTATGTACAATTTGCATCCCGATTAACAACGAGTTGGGATTATTATTTAAAATTGAGAAATGTGACCGATTTTGAAACTTTAAAAAAGTTAGTGATTTCTGATAAAATTTGTCAGACGCTTGATAAGGATGTTACGTGTTTTATAAATGTTAGACAAGGAGATTCTTGGTTTCACCCAATTGAGTTATCCCGGGAGATAGATTTATATTACACATCAAAGGGAAAACCTGTGGTTGATAATTCTAGGTCGAATAATAAAAATAATTATTCCAGGCCAGTTTCTAAAGTTTTTCTAACTGATGTAAAAAATTCTAAATGTATATTGTCATGTAATGAAAATCATCCTTTGCATAAATGTCCTGTTTATAAAAATATGTCAGTGAGTGATAGAGTTGAGCTGGTAAAGGCAAAAAAATCTTTGTTTTAACTGTCTTATGAATCATAAAGTAGTCGATTGTAAATCTAAATTCTCGTGTATTATTTGTAGGAAAAGGCACAATGTAACTTTGCATTTTCCTCGGGAATAAAAAGTAAATAAAGTTGAAAACCAAGAGGTAATTTCACAGGAAATGAGTCATATAAACAAAGGAGGTAATAAATCTAATTTGGATGTTTCGGCTCCAGTATTTCAGCCTTTCCCAGCTAATACTCAAAACAATTTATTTTCAACGACATGTAATTTGGCTAATGATTTAAAAGCTGTGTTACTTAGTACATTTGTTTGTTTAATAAAAGATGAATTAGGTAATTTTCATGAGGTTCGAGGTCTATTAGACGTTGGAGCACACTCTAACTTTATGAGTAAAAGATTAGTAGATAAACTTAATTTGAAAAGGGAAAAGACTAACATTTCTATTTCAGGCATAAATAATTTATCGTTGAATGTTAGATCTAGGGTTAACACAACTGTTTCAAATAGAGATAAGGATTTTCATTTAAAATTAGACTTTTTAGTCGTTCCGAAAATTACAGAATTTACGCCGTCTAGGCCGCTTGAGACTTCTATCCCATTATTAATTAACATCAAATTAGCCGATGAAAAATTTAATGTCCCAGGCCCGATTGATTTGCTTTTAGGTGCAGAAAATTTCTATGAATTTTTAAGACCAGGTCAAATTTATCCGCAAACATTAAATACTAAAATTGTGTTACAAAGCAGTGAATTCGGGTATATTGTCAGTGGAAGCCTTCCGGCTAAGGGTGAAAGTAGTATACATTGTGGGTTAATTACAGATAATTTGGAATTAGAAAAAATAATTAAAGAGTTTTGGGAAATAGAAAACATGGAGAGAGAGTCTGAGATTTCTAAAACTAAGGAAGCAGAAATTTGTGAAGAACATTTTCGGAAAAATTATTCTAGAACTGAAAATGGACAATATATGGTGAACATGCCGCTAAATGAAGATCCATCTTGTCTTGGCGAATCAAAACAAAAGGCAATGAATATTTTAAATTCATTAAGGAAGCGCTTAGTTAGAGAACCTAAAGTTAATGATCTTTATAAAGCATTTATGGAAGAATATCTAAGTATGGGTCACATGGAAGAAGTGATAGAATCTGAAGAGCCAGAAGTCACTTATTATATTCCACATCATTGCGTATTCCGTACAGAATCAAGTAGTACACCATTACGAGTCGTGTATAATGCCAGTTCCTTAACTTCTACAGGGAAATCATTAAACAGTTTGCAGTTTAACGGAGGAACAATCCAGGATGAGTTATTTTCTATAATGTTGCGATTTCGAAAGCATCAGTTTGTTTTTGTAGCTGATATTAAAAAAATGTATCGTATGATATTAATACATCCGAGTCAACGTGATTTATTACGAATAGTATTTAAACCTGGGGTGAATGAGCCAGTAAAAGTGTACAGGTTATGTACTGTTACTTATGGCACAACTAGTGCTCCTTTTTTAGCTACAAGAACCTTAATGCAATTATCCAGAGACGAATGAAATGAATTTCCTTTAGCTGCGAATGTGTTGTTGCAGGATGTGTACATGGATGACATCCTAACAGGAGCAGATAATTTAGACACAGCGAAGGAGATTCAACAACAACTGATATCTTTGTTAAATAGAGGAGGCATGGATCTCCATAAATGGGCAGTAAATAATTTTGCTCTTTTATGTAATACTTCAGAATCTGAATATTCTTTTTCTAATGAGACAAAAACTTTGGGAATATTGTGGAAGCCTCAACCAGATTGTTTTGGGTTTAACTTAATTATCGAGCAAAGTGAATTATACACTAAACGATCAGTCTTATCACAAATTTCTAGAATATTTGACCCTTTGGGTTTGATAGGTCCAATAATTACAAGGGCCAAGGTGTTTCTGCAAAAATTATGGTTGCTGAAAATAGATTGGTGTGATTATCTCCCAGTGAAAGAAAATAAGGAGTGGAATGAATTTCTTACGTCCTTAAAATGTGTAAATCTGAACAGTATCCCTAGATGTATTCGTATTGATCAGTCTATTTGTGTAGAACTACATGGATTTTCTGATGCATCTGAGATTGCTTATGGAGCGGTCATTTACGTGAAATCTACTAATTTTTGTGGTGATTCTGCTGTTAAGCTACTCACTAGTAAGTCCAGAGTAGCTCCTCTAAAGCATGTCACTATTCCGCGTCTTGAACTTTCTGCTGCAGTCCTGCTATCCAAGTTAATGAAGAAGGTGTTAAGTGCCTTAAAACTAGAAGTTTCTAAAACTTATTTTTGGACAGACAGCACCATTGTACTTGCATGGTTAAAAAAAGAATCCAATGATCTTAAGACATTCGTAGCAAACAGGATATCAATTATACAAAGTTTAACTTCGGTTGAACAGTGGCATTACGTACCTTCTAAGCAAAATCCTGCTGACCTTATTTCTAGAGGTATAGATCCCATCAAGATTCAACAGTGTGAATTGTGGTGGTTCGGTCCAGCATTCCTACGACAGCCTGAGGTGGTCGAGTGTCCCGATAGCAATCCTGCTGAAACCAATGAGCTGTTTTTGCGTGAATTGAAATCACCATCAGTGACTCAAGTATGTGCCTTAGTTAACACTCTTGAACCTTTAGACATAATTAATAACTGTTCTTCGTTCATCAAACTACAAAGAGTAGTAGCATGGTGTAAACTATTCATATATAACTGTAGAAACCCTTTATATCCTACAGCTGGAACTTTATCTAGCAGTGAACTCTCTCAGTCCTTATAGTGCATTGTAAAGAACATTCAAAGGACTTCATTCGTGAAAGAAATCCAGTGTTTAGAAAGGGGTACTGCTATCCCTAACAATAGCAAACTGATAAACTTGTGTCCATTTTTAGACAGTGATGGCTGCATTCGTGTTGGTGGCAGACTGAAAAACAGTAACTTATCCGATCACCAAAAATTTCCTATGATTATTCCTGCAAAACATAATTTTACATTTTGTGTTATTAATTATTTTCATGTTTTATATTTTCATGCAGGTTCAGAAACCATAATGTCTCTTATAAGAACTAAATTTTGGATTTTAGCTGGCAGAAATGTAGTTAGAAAAATTATTTTTAATTGTATTATTTGTAAGAAAATTAATTCTAAAATTTCACAGCAACAGATGGCTGATTTGCCAGCAGCAAGAGTAACGGTATCCAGAGTATTTACGCGCACTGGATTAGACTACTGCGGTCCTTTTGAGGTAAAAAATTCCACAGGTAGGAGTAAACAGGTAAAAAAGGTTTTTATTTGTATTTTTGTATGTTTTACTACAAAGGCATTGCACCTTGTAATTGTCAGTGATTTAACAAGTGCAGCGTTTTTAGCAGCACTTAAACGCTTTATTGCGAGGCGAGGCAAACCTTCTGATATCTTTAGTGATAATGGTCGAAATTTTGTTGGTGCCAATAAAGAATTAAGAGCAATTCTCAGATCTTTATTTAAGGATAAAAGTGAGGAGGAAATTCAAAATTATTTAGCTAATGAAGGAATCAAGTGGCATTTTAATCCCCCTTCAACCCCTCACTTTGGAGGTTTATGGGAGGCAAGTGTTAAATCACTTAAA
This sequence comes from Maratus speciosus, assembly GCA_963932465.1. Classification (NCBI taxonomy): domain Eukaryota; kingdom Metazoa; phylum Arthropoda; class Arachnida; order Araneae; family Salticidae; genus Maratus; species Maratus speciosus. The sequence goes on from OZ010800.1 coordinate 188,140,977, forward strand.
TATCATTTAAAGCGTGTTGTAGGTAAAAGTATTTTAAGTTATGAGGAACTCTTGACTCTCATTATTCAAATCGAAGCTGTTCTTAATTCTCGTCCCCTCTGCCCTCTTTCAAATGATCCAAATGATGTTGAAGCTTTGACACCTGCTCATTTTCTTATTGGCTCATCTTTAATGGCCTTACCTGAACCGAATTATACTGAAATCCCTATGAATAGGTTGAGCAGGTGGCAATTAGTTCAAAAATTGACACAACATCTTTGGAAAAATTGGTCATCAGACTATCTAAATAAGCTCTTAAATAGGCCCAAATGGCATAAAGGAAGAGTAGAGATAAAAGAGGGAGATTTAGTTTTAATAAAAAATTCTGATAATTATAGCCCTTTAAAATGGCATTTGGCAAGAATTGTTAAAATCCATCCAGGCCAAGATGGTATTATTAGAGTTGTAACATTAAAGGATAAGAATGGCACATATAAAAGGCCACTAACAAAAATTGTTGTTTTGCCTCATGTGAATGAAACCACATTAACTACTTGAATTCATACATTTTATTTTAATTTAAAAAATTTTTGTAGTGTAGTGTATTATTATATTTTTGTGTTTATATTTGTAAATTTAACATTTCATTTAGTGTATATGCTTAGTGTATATGCTAGGGCATCTTTCGGCATGGCTGGACTTCACTTTTAGTTTGTGGAAAGGTTCTAGTGCAGCACCAGCAGTTTATTTTGTAGAATGATGTGAAGGTTTTTTTTTCCCTCAAAATGCAGCCACTGTATATTTCGGATACCTTTCACTGACTTTATAAAGAAGAGTGCAAGTGACTCGATTAATAAAATCTTCATCATTTAGCACTTCTACAGTGAAGTTTTTGCTGTAATCATTTACAGAAGAGCCCAGTGCTCTGGATCACACTGATCCCTTTTATTCCCCTTCATTCTGATTTCTATGAACCCAAAGTCTTGGTCACTTTCATTGTAGGAGTGTCTTGAAATCAAAAAGCGATGATCGACTGTTACTATGTGTATATTTTTTATGATGTATAGCCACTTCTTCAATCATGTGACTTTTATTTTGTCCTCCACAATTGTCACTAAAAGCTGTAATATTCCTGACGTGAGGGGGAAGAGTCATTATGAACTTCAAGGAGACAAGATGCGATCGCTTGGCAACCACGAAAAGCCTGGCCTTCATGTCACATGTACAGTCGTGGAAAAAAAAAATTAAACCCCCTCTACTAACTCCTCAACAAATTATCGTAGAAGAAAGTTACTGGTACCGAACGATTGGAAATAAACTCTACTTTTAAATGATGTATATAAAATTTGCTTATGGGGCCATATACTTATTAAAACGAACCATAACTTTTTTTTCAATAGCAGTACACAATTCTGAAAGCATAAATAAACTCTACACCCTTCAATTAGTCTAAAAACAAATTTTTATGCAATTCGTACCATAAGTTTCCGAGAAATTAATTATTTTAAAACGAGCGTATTTTAAGGGCTGTATCCAAATTGAAGTTCGGTACTTGATTGTTAACCGAGAGAGCTCCCTTCTTGATCAAAGTAAATTTTGCAGTCAATTAAGCTTGTTAGATTACAGGATAGCATAAGAAATTTCAAAATATTCAGTCACTTCTATCATAGACGTCATCATCATCTTAAACCATCATTTTGCCGTTTTTTAAACATAATTTGAAAACTACTTGGAAGAAAAAAGTGAAATTTTGGATATCCATAAAGCAGAACTTAATAAATCTGAATCCATCAAAAACACTGTAGGTTGCAATTCATAATTTTTTTGAATATTAATTTCATAATTCATAATTTGTATCTGAAAATTATAAAAATTGCAAATTCAACGTATTTATGTTTGGGTATATTAGTATTATTGCTACACAAAAAATTAGAACATTAGGATCATAATTTCAGAAGTTATAAACAAAAATATGAAAATGTAATTTAATATTAGAAGCACTCAATTTTGAATGTTTATAATTCCAAAACTTATCATTCAAATGACTTGAAATTTGTTGTCTAGGCATAGTTTTAAACAAAGATTTGAAATATCTCGTTAAAATTGTGTATTTCTATTGAAAAAAATGAAGTTTGGATTCGTTTTAACATGTAGATGCCCCCCTAAGCAAATTTTATATACTTCATTTAAAAGTAGACTTTATTTCCAATAGTTCGGTACCAGTAACTTTTGTCTACGATAATTTGTTGAGGAGTTAGTTGGGGGTGTTTACTTTTTTTTCCACGACTGTCGATGATGGCAGTTCCGCTTTCAATGTTATGAATGTTCAAGTTGTACGTCCAAAGTTGACTAGGTAATAAGCCTTTAAATTGGTAACATGTGGAATTGGCATGTTTCTTTTTTTTTTCTTTTTTTTTTTTTTTTTACAAGTAAAAGCGCATTTCGACCTTTGCATCATCTTTTAAATTGTGGAGTGCGTCTTTCGCTAATCTGGAAGCTTCTGCTTTTAAGGTTCAACAAACCGATTTAAAAAATAGTGGTATCAAAATGATAGTGTTAGTCCACGTTCGAAAATGGCTATATCTTAAGTCGATACCGCTCGTCCAAAGGCTGTATATGAGGAAAAGAAATTCTAAAAATGCGATTATTTGTTACTCAAGGGCCTAAAAACATGAAATTTAGAATTGTAATTACTTTTAATATATAAAAGGTCTCTAAGAACATTTCTTTAAAAATTCGAAATTTAAAAGGGATGAAAATGTGCAAAAAGCGTTCTAAAAAACGTTCCACATTGCGAATTCTACGCAATCTCATTCAGTACAGAACAGATTTCAAAAATATATGTGTAAAAATGAGGATGACAGCGCTTGCGCTAAAGGTGGCCATATCATGTATTGTCTGTGTTTCAATAAAATAAGTTTTGCTTAATAACTTTGTTTCTTTCGGATGAGTCATTTTATATTTTCCCTTTTCAGCTTGCATACTTTTTATAGCAACTTTTATCCAATCTATTTATTTGATTATATTAAGTTAATTAAAATTTAAAACTCTTTGGCTGCCAAACAACGCTACTTCATCAATCTATACGACACAGTGAAATGTGGTATCGGAATAATATTTTGAATTATTTTTCATAGACAATTATTATTAATTTTATGTATTATCTTAATTTTTTTGTATTCAATCTATCATTGCGGAATCACACATAGAAATAGGTTAGTTAGTTATCCCGTCGACCAATTTCGCCAATTTAGTGAAATCGCCAAACCACTCGACAAATTATATAAATTGACGCCATTTTTAAATTAAATAACGAAAGAACAAATTAATTAGTATAACATTAATAAAAATGCAAATGAAACTTCGAAATCAAAATCACTTGATGACGTAAACACGTGTAACTTGCTTAACGTCAAATGAATGTGACATTTACGAACAACCATTGTTGTCATCTAATTTTACAGTTTGGCAATAGATTTTTAATCGACGGGATAACCAAGTAGTACCTAAAAATATTTAAGTAGATATAATGTTAAATCCTACATCTATATTGCTATACATACTGATTTTTTACACTGATTGTTTTTAGATGGCAGATATGAAGGAGAATTATATGAAGTGAATGATCAATTTTATATTAGAATAAACAGTAATATTCTCTAAAATAAAGTTATTAAATACGATGTTTTTGTCCACGAATACATCTCATAGAAGATAATACGCTGATTGTCACGCTTCAAAACATATAATAGCTTTTCCAAATTTTACTCTAGAATGCTTCAAATAATTGAAAGAATGATAACATTAAAATAGTTACTTATAGTAATACTTAATGATAACATTATTTAAGTTAAAAAATTATCTACCAAATACTTATGCGTTTTGTTTAATCTGAATTAATCGTTTAATAAAATCTTATATATTTTTTTAAAGAAAATCGGTCTATGATCTTTATTAGTTCTGTGTCAAAAAAAAAATAAAAATAAAAATAAAATAAAAATAATAATAATAATAATGCTCCAGAAGGAAAAATAAACCTAGCGTAGCCTTCTCATCCCTGACTGTAGATACAAATGAATGGCGAAAAAAATATGCAAAATACACAAACAAAAATTGTTAGTTGGAATAATTAAAGAAATATGTAATACACTACATTTTTAAATCAACTTATTTTATATATGAATGATTATTAAAAATGTAAATATTTTTGAAAATATTTTATATGTTTTTAAATGCTATATTTTTAGTTGAGTGTAAATTTTGTTTGATTTAATGATAATTTCATTTTTGATTGTACATTTTTCAATTTGAGAATATATGAATAAATACGATTGAATGCAGGTGCGTATACACAGGTATGCTTATATATTGGAAAAGCTTGATAAATTATATATATATTTTTAATTCTATTAACATAATAAAATTAAAATATTTAACAAAATAATAATATTCTACCTTTAAATATGTTTTGATCTTATGACCATCAAAAGTTGCGATTTGATGGAAATAGGTCGAGTTTTAATATATCTATTTTTCAATTTTGGGCTCCTAAGAGAAAATATAACTGATATTTAAGATATTATTAATAGACTGGGAAAGGAGGTTAGATATTGTAAGAATTTTGAATAATTTAATTAAGGTAAAAATGACGATAAATTTTTATTAGTGCATACATATACAGGAAAAATGCAGTGAACTGATTGACACCCTGTGGTAAAATCTCTTATTATAAAAGTACTTTTAGAAAGTAACTCACTATAATGCCCCTATTTTCCTGATTTTTTACGGTGTTTGACTGGACTTTTAATAAATTACATTACATAGTTTACTATCGAATTTTGAAGTTAAAATTTTGTAATCTTTCAAATATGCTCGGTTAAAAATTATTTAATACAAATGGCCATATCATTCAAGTTTTTGGAAAGAGGAGTTAAATTTGGTTTGAATCTCTGTATTTTCCTCATAAAAAAACATTTGAATTTTTCTGTGAAAAATTTGCAGGTTTACAAATACGCGTTCTGTGTTTACACAAATGCGCATAAACGTTAAACAGGACACACACAGTCATTTGCTCCAGTGAAAGACTATTTTCAGCTTTTTGTATTACATTGGTGACAGCAAAAATATTATTTTTATTTAAAACATTTTCTCCCCGTAACTGTTGCCGCGACAAAAATTTTCACTGAAATACATAAAGTTAAACATGTTCCTTAGATTCTAGAAGTTCAAAGACAATTCGTCAATAATTTCAATAGATATTAGACAAACCTTGTTTAATTGAAAGCATCCGGGCACTACCCCTTAATTTTTAAATATAAATGTAGAAATCCGTTTTCAAATTATTTGCACATGACAAAAATTAACGAAGTATAACGTTGTTTGGAAAATATGTTTATTATTTTATTATTCACGTTAAACATAAATACTGATGTTCTGATTAATACGATATATTACGGTCATATTTTACCTATATTTTGAATTGAACTTTCACTTGCTAATGCTATTTTTTAAAGGCTGATGTCTGGTAGAATAATTTTTGTGTGGCATTGTATAACATATTTTTAATAGTTATTTCACTTATTTAATTAAAAAAATAATAAGCTCAATTGTACCTGCATTATATTTTATCGATAGCATTATAAGAACATTAAATTTCAGTTAACTAAACTACTAAAAACTTGAGTTTACTAAAAATACTTTAAATAATCTATTTTCTTATTATTGTTGAAATTGATTATACAATACTGTAAATTAAAGCATATAATATTTTTCTTTGAACGGTTTTATCTACTTATGCGCGCGCCACCTGATGCAGAGGGGTTACGTTCTCAAACATGGTATACATCAGTTGCTGGGTTCGAACAAAAAATCCCCGTAGGTCTAATCGTTCAGAGTTTCCGTGGCTATCTTTTAAGCCTGAAGGGTTAGATATCCTTTACGGATGGAATTCCTTTTGAAAGACTCCCCCACCCCTTTGGAATGCATTCCTCTACGGTCATATAGCGCTTCAGGAACGACAATAACACACCCATTTATATCAGAAGGGTGACTTAACATTGAACGTATTTGATAGACATTTTAATAGCAGCATCACATTTTCTTCACAGTTTATTAGTAAATAATTAGCAATTTCCCCTTAAGAATTAAGTATAATTACTTGTTTCGATGTGTTTAAAATAACAGTATATCCTAGACAAAGTCTTTCTATCACAAACCCGAATTATTTTATGTAGTGCTAAATGGATAGATTCTGACGCCGATATAAAACTTAATTATGCATCCCTAAGTATCTGCAAAGGAGATCACGTAAACATGAAGTGAATATAGCTTAATCTTTCCTTTAATACCACTTTCCAGCTTAATCTGTCCCTTTTCATAAATCAAAGGGAAGAAATTAAGGAAAGGTGAGTATACATGTTGAGTTTAAGCCTGCTTTATTTCGTGACACTATAGTGTACACAATGGTTTTCATCCGAAACTAATGGTTTGTACATGTTTTATTAATGTTATAAAAGAAGAGTCGACCCATAGTAGATAATGTTTTAAAACAATCTGTTTTATTTGTAAATAATACAAGGTAGAAAAAGGTTTTTAATTTATAAATAATCTTTTGAAATTAACTTCTGGCTAAACAATCTGTACTTCAGGCATTACATTCATATTTACTTTATATTCTTATTAAATGCTTATCTATACATGCAACGCCCCTACCTTAATCCTTATTAGAATATTTTTCCTATTAAAAAATACATGCATACTTACATGTACCCATTTCATAGTCCACATGTTACCAAACAAAAACATATTTTTTACAACGGCATTATAAAAAAGACGCATAAAAAATAAATTACGAATATTATTTATACTTAAATCTTATGTGTATTTAATTTTGTTTCGTCATAAAAATGTAAATGAAATTACTATATTATGATTGAATTAATTTTTCTGATACCTAATTTTCCTAATAAAAAGAAATTCAACAGCTGTGCAACTAAATGTAAACCTAAATTAATATATGTAGCGTGTTATCATATACGCTACATGCCATATTTGGTGATGCAGAATCGCATATAGTTTTCGTAAATTATTCCTTTTCTCCAAATTCCAGTTAAAACTAACTTTTAATTGCTTATTTAACTTATCTTAATTGTTATTTCAGTTCCTGTTCTAATTTTCCTCCATAAAAAATACACACACATATATATATATATATATATTTAACATATTCATTTATCACTAACCCGGCTCTTACATAGATAAAATACATTTATATGATTAGTCACACTCAATAGATTAAAAAAAAAATTAAAATAAAGATTGATTTGTATTCGGTCTACATTTTTATTCTCATTCCAAAATATCTCTAATAGAAATAAATTGAACCTGCTCTTCACTATCGAGCAATGGAATATTTTAAAGAGTAGACTTCTGCAATATATATATTTCGAAGTACACGGCAGGTCAATAAGAATGCCTGCCCTAAAACGTAAGCTAGAAAAAATTCGAACGTGTGGAGAAGAGTTTTCAGGCATAGCATGAAAGAGAAAACAGATCTCATGCACTGGAAATGTTTATTATCTAACGAGTAGCTTAAACTCAAAAATTAAGCAGATTAAAGAGATAATTCTAAATACAGTTGGACGGAACGAGAATAAAAACGCAGACCGGAGATAAAATCAATCATTATTCATTTCTCTATTTTACCCGACTGCCAAGAAGGATTATGGGTGTCACGCGTTTCTGGGTATGTGGATTTCTTTATGCCCTCGAAACATCCGAACGGCTGGATGGATTTTAATGAGTGAGGTATGTATCGATTCGTCTTAACAGTCCGATTGTTATAGGTTAGGTTTTGTTTTTATAAATTCAAAATAGCGGTAGAGACGAAAAAAATTTTTTTTACCCATCCCATTGAGTGGCATATCACTGGATAGGTCTTTCAAAATGAAGACGATGTTTCATTGACTATTTTACAGTCAGAAGCTCCGTTTAAATATTACACGACCTGGAAGTTGTGAAGGTAGGATCTCTAACTTTATTGCATCTCTAACCTTCAAAGACATCTATGGGCCTCATCAAAACAGTGTTTATAGATAGGAACTAACAATTAAACACAACTTAAATGGCATATAAGTAAATTAAAAAAAATAGGTAAGTAATATAAAAAATAGTTTCACATTGATGAGAAATAATTAATTAGTTCGCTTTTTACGCAGTCGGGTTTTTTTTTTTTTTTTTTTTTTTTTTTTTTTTTTTTTTTTTTTTAATATCTAGTGAGGGTGACTAATCATATAAATGAATTCAATCTACGTGGCAACCGTTTTAGTTGTAAAACTAAACGTTAATTATATTTTCTTCTTTAAGGGGAAAATTACAACGGGAATTGAAATAAAAGTTAGAGTAATATAATTAAGTAATTAAACGTTAGTTTTAACAAAATTCAGTGAAAGGGAATAATTTACGGACGACATATGTGATTCCACAACACAGACGAGTATTCACATTTTAAGAGTGGTAAATAACAGTTACATTAAAAAATAGAAAAAGATTCTTAGTAGAAATTTTAAACAAAATGAGATAACATCAAAATCATTACTGATTATTATTGCATAAAACAATGAGTTATAGGGGAAAAGTCATCTTTGTTAAGATTGTATTTTAAGTAAAAAAAACAACAAAAAAAACTGTGAATTATGAAACTGAGGAAGATGTTTGATAAAAATTAAATTTAAATATAAACTTTACATTTTATTTTATAAAGTTGGTCAATATTTTGTAATAGCTTTAACACATTTATTTTGTTAAATACAATAATATCTTTGTCAAATTAAATCAAATTTAATCAAGTCAAATTAAATCAAAATTTCCGAAATCTCGCTTTAATCAAGTGCAGTGTAAGTATACTACACATTTCAATATTAATCATATTAATTTTACAATGTATAAGCATATGAAAGCGAACATCTATGTTTTCTAAATGTTATCAATCTCAATTCCTAATCCATTAATTAGAAATCATCACGTATCAACAACACACCTGTATAAAGATTTATTTACTTATTAGATGTATGGAAATATAGATGAAACACAGTCTGTTGTTACATTTTAAATAAATCGTATAAATGAGTAATACGGACATATAATAGCAAACTGCTGTTTACTCTCAGAACCGAAGAGATATACAGTGTAACCTCTGAATAGCGATTACCCGTGGGACCAGTGGAAAGTGACCGCTCTTCAAAGATGGGTGTTATTCAGAGATATCATTTTAAAAAAAATCAAAATTACACAAATTTAAATAGAAATACACACGGTCATTTTATCTAATCATCATTGTTTTAATAGAATAAGAAAATCAGTGATTTGTAGTTGATTTGTCTTTTTGCTGCAAATATCTTTCTCCAAAGAAAAAAAAAATATGACTTGATTTGCTATACAACTCATCATCATTATGATTTAAAGAGAAATTTTGGATTTCACGAAGGTTCTGCAAATCTTCGGTATATGTGTTAATACTGGAAATTTTCGTTGATTCTATTGCCTATTTCCGTTACCTCTCTTCTACCTTCCACCATTTGCTGTATGAAATCAAATGAGACAGTAGCTGCCAATTTTTTTACCAAACATATTAACAAACTGGCCTGTATGTTAGTTCTGCCTGCCGCTCTAAGAACATTATATAAAATTTCCCTATTATTATTAATGCCTTCATTTTTTGTTTGTTCACATATCAAGTTAATTTTCCTTGGTATTTCTTCTTTCAAAGAGATATGAGATTGTTCAAGAGCTGTATTTTTTTTTTCTTTGTCGTGAAATTTGAGTGGCCGTTGTTCAGAATCCCTTATTTAGAAACTCGTACTAGTGTTAATGCAATGGAACGTGTTTGGTTCCATGAACATGTGGCCAGTGTTCGGAAGGTTTTGTTGTTTAGAGGTGTACATTCAAGGAGGTTTCACTGTATATGCTTTAAATTTTAAATAAAATTACAGTAGCATAAATATAATTTTTAAAATAATATTTTTGTATTTAATACATTTTTTTTTACTGATTTCTGCTTATTGATTATCATAAAATATCATATTATTTGAAGATTTCTTTTCGGAAAACGACTTCAACTAAAAAGGTATGTAAAAATAGTCGGTAATAGAGTCATGGTAAAAGCTTAAACGTAGTTAAACAGAATATTTTATTTAACAATAAATTCAACATTCGAGGATTCTTCTTTCTACGAAATATCATTCTCGAGTTAAATATTGTTTTGTAATTGTGGAGTGCGTTTACTAAATTACATTTTTTCCCTCTGAAAGCAAGAAAAAGTTACAAGTAACCCTGATAATTCCAGTTTCCATTATGACATTTTGGAAACTTTCAACTGAAGTTTCCAAATTGCCTTTTAATTCAATACAAAATTTATATAAATTTTAGATCTTATTCAATAAGTTAACTTAAAAAATAAATAATTCTTAATTTAAGGATAGTATAGATATATAACACTTCATATATAGATAGATAAAGAGATGTTAAAAATATCGAAAAAATTACCTCTGTTTTTAAAGGCTATCTGTTTCAGAGAAAAGAGAATGCTTCATAAACGCCTATGGAGTGTTCTCATTGGTCAGAAAATAGATAGTCTTTAAAAACAGAGGTTAATTTTTCACGATATTTTTAACAGTGTAGATAGATAAATACGTTGGAGAGAGAAAGTTAAGTGAAAATTTAAAAAAAAAATACCTATTTGGCACCAGGCACTGTATGTAATCGAAATATTTATATACTAGAGAGTTTACGAAAGAGAAATATACAACGTCTTCTAAAATAATACACACTGAAAGAATCTTATACATGTAAATTTCTGCAACACCCTTGCGATTGGAAGACATTTTTCTGTTAATTTAAGAATTTTTCGTCTTTTAATTATAAGATTTCTGAAAAGTTTCAGTTTAGCACATTTGCACATTTTTCGTTTTTTGAGAAAAAATTGTCATAAATGCTAATTCCATTTATAATGCGAAACAAAATACTAAAATGATCAGCCCTGTTACTTGAAGAAAATACTGCTTTATTTAGAGCAGTGGTTCTTAAACATTTTGATTCGCGGAACCTTTTACTCCAGTTTTATTGTTAGAAGTACAATGTGTAAAATGTCAATGCAATTCAGATTATTTTCATTCCAAACAATGCCGATAATATTGATTTGACTTAAAATATATAGAGTGGGAATTTTCGAAACATGCTTCAATGAAACTTAGATATGTCCATTCAGCATGTTTGCTGAAGCAATAAATTATATTTTGAGAAAAAAGCTTCTTTGAAATTTCCGTTTTCTAGTGGAAAATAAGAATATCAGTCGCCTGTGATATAATACGATTCTGGTCGTTTCAGGTATTTACGAAACTACTAATCTTCAATGCTTTTATCTTAGAATAGATGCTAATTTGAAACTGTAAAACGGACCAAAAAAGACAGATTGAAAATTAAATCCGTTGATCTAGCTATTTTATCAGCAATAAAAGTGCCAAGGGACTCTGCGTTCAAAAACTTGAAAGGATAAATGAAACCAATTACATTTCAATAAAACTTTCAAACTTCGTTTAGGTATTTGTTTTCTGTGCTAGATGGATCTTAAAATGTACTTTTAGAATATATTCCGTTAACAAAAACAGAGAAGATACGGCATTTCCCAGCAGGTTGTAACAAAAGTTATTGCCCATTTAGGTTAAAATTTGGATATATATTAGATAATATAGTTTTAAAAAGATTTAATGTATGACAAGTTAAAAAAGAATAAAAATCAAGTAAATGTTATACATTCTTGCTCATTTATCTTCTATCATGCTATATTTAAGAGTTTCATCCTTTTCTATGAATCATGTATTAAATTTAAAATAAACAAAATATTCTGATACAGTATTTTAAACATATTTTATTAGTCTGAAAACAAATTTTTAACTAATATAAACAACTAGCAGAACTACCCGGCGTCGTCCGTGTCAATTATGACGGGCCTTCTGGGTATAATAAATTAAAATGAAATAATACGGCAATAATAACTGACATTTGAGCATTCCCGTTCACAAATCATTATAAAAAGAATCAGAAAACATGACGTTATTGTATCGCAACCATAGTGAATTCCCTCAGTTTTAAATATCAGAATGCTCTTTTTTTGCATGGTGTAACAGAAAAATATATGATATTCCTGATAATACGAAGAAAAAAATCAACCAATTGGCGTAGTGTTTTGTAAAATTCTAGATGGTATAATATAATTTCAAAACGATTAAATGTATGACAAATTTTAAAAAATAATAAAAATAAAGTAAATGTTATAAATTTTTGCTCATTTATATTTTATTATCTTCTATCTTGCTATATTTAAGAGTTTCATCCTTTTCTATGAATCATGTATTAAATTTATAATAAACAAAATTTTCTGATGCAGTATTTTAAACATATTTTATTAATCTGAAAACACATTTTTAACTAATATAAAGAGCTAACAGAACTACCCGGCGTCACCCGTGTCAAATATGACGGTCATTCTGGGTATAATAAATTAAAATGAAATAATACGGCAATAATAACTGACATTTGAGCATTCCCGTTTAAAATCATTATAAAAAGAATCAGAAAACATGGCGTTATTGTATCGCAACCATAGTAAATTCCCTCAGTTTTAAATATCAGAATGCTCTTTTTTTGGATGGTGTAACAGAAAAATATATGATATTCCTGATAATACGAAGAAAAAAATCAACCAATTAGCGTAGTGTTTTGTAAAATTCTAGATGGTATAGCATATGATTACATTACAAAGTAAAAACATGTTCGTGAGTTACGCTGGCATCATACTGATGTCATCAACGACCTAACCCATAAATTGTGCCCTTACTGTAATTTGTATTAACTTCTAAACATGCACAATTTATTTTTTACACTTAATAGAAAAAAAATACTTTCAAATGAAATTTATTGGAAAATTATATCTCAATTTTCAGATTTTAATTGTTTCTGAGTTTAATACTGATCATTAAAAATCATAAAACTGAGATACAGTTTTCTGAATTTAATGAATTTTAAATTTATTTGCAAGTATCGATCTTTTTAAATTTGTAACCCCAAATTACGAAAGATGTACCCATTTGCTCTGAATGCAATGTTATCAGGAAACGACATGTCCATGGGTAACGCATGCATCATATTTTTTGTGGCAATGAATGATCTAAACCATAAATTTTGCCTTTACAACAATTTGTGTAACCTCTAAACATCACACATTCGATTTTTTTAACATCTAATGGAAAACAAAAAGTATATCCCATGTTATTTGTTTAAAAATTTATTCTCATTTTACTAATATTTTATGTATTATAGAGTAATATTTAAACAAGAATATTTTTTAAATATTCGTGCAATCCAATAACAAACAAAAGATGAACCCTGATGCTCTTAAAACGATGTAAATAATTCATAATTCGGGAGTTTATTCGTTCAATATTCCATACATAAATCGGCAATCGAAATGAAACCCCCATAAAAACATAAAATACGAATTTAACAGATTTCAAATCGAACTATTCAGAATTATCACATTAATGAAAGTTGCTGGAAATAAATTAAATCACTATTGATTGTTAGAACGAAAGTAAAAAAAAAAGCCTTTTGATAGCTATAGGGGATTCTAAAAATTATAGTAAATAAAAAAAAAACTTTATTATGTTAAATTAAAAACTATATATTTTTTTCTATTATGTAAATGCCCTGTATATTGATCATATATAACGACGGATATTCCAGGGGGGATAGCTGGTTATTTTTAAACGGAAACATTGTTTCATAAATCTAAATCTACAGCGAATAACATGATAATGGCATCAAATTCTAGAAGATTTCAGTACTTTTGCCACTCTTGAAGCTTTCTAAAAAAAAAAAAAAAAAAAAAAAAAAAAAACTCTTTAAAAACATCTCCTATGTTTCATTTTCTATTTCATATAAATCGTACAACAAACATACTGCATGTAATCATATTTAACCCTAGAACACACGCGCAAAGTAAGCGATATCTACAGTATGTACGGTATTTACATTTGCCACCAATGTTTTTCGAAAAGTAATCTTCAAATTATATCATCGTAGAATTTGTAATAAATGTCTGCACTTAAATAATATGACGATTTTTATTTGAATTTATCGGTGGCAAAGTACAACCATGCATACCAAAGAGCTTCTCTGGAGTGCACAGTACGTAGCGCGTGTATTGGGAGGGGGGGGGGGGGGCTTAACCCTTAGAGAGGCGGTGGGATGTTTCATATCCCACCTACGATTATTGAACATTTACACCAGAAAAAATTTATTAAATTTTACTTTGCTAATCTTGGTGCAAAAAAAGTTGTAAAATCGCTTTTCTTTATTTTGCAATAAAGTTTTTAAAAGATTCCGGTCTGAATTCGACATTACAGTAACGCAATAACTTGATCCTTAAAGGTTAATATAAATAGCAAAATGTTATCATTGCATCTAAGTGACTGAAACACTTAGATAAATGGTATAATTAAAGACATAGCAGGCAAAAAAATAGGAAAGAAAACGAAGCAACAGTTTTAGGTAGCTTTCATTACAAAAAGCTACCTATTGCAGCCGTGCGGAGGAAAGCGATTTCAAAAAATTTTGGTATATTTTCATCGAACCCTCCGTTCAAAATTGATATATATATATATATATATATATATATATATCCATATATATATCCATATATATATATATATATATATCTGACCTTTGTCATACTGTAACTCTCGAATTTATGAACCGATTTGGGTGTAATTCGGTATGTACATAGTACATATCAATGTCTCGACCGAGTTCGTTGGCCAGCTTCATCCGCAATTTGTTTCAAAATGGCGGCCATTTAAAAATTTTTTAAAAATTTGAAATTTGAAATGTGGTACCAAAGAATTTAAAAGGGAAAAATATTTTTTTCGTATGTATTTGACCTTGATACAAAGATTCGGGATCAGTTTTTCTTTCGTCTATATCTTAAAAAATGGCTGAGTTATAGCATTTTGAATTTCTAGCGTGGCTGACATTTTGAAACGTCCTGATATTTGTCACGTGATAACAGGCGTATTTATGAACCGATTTGGATGTACCTTGGTGCGTACATAGTACATACAAATATCTCGACCGAGTTCGTTGGCCAGCTTCATCCGCCATCTTGTTTCAAAATGGCGGCCATTTAAAAAAATTAAAAAAATTTAAAATGAGATATCAAAAAATACGAAAATGGAAAAGATTTTTTTCGTATGTGTTTGACCTTAATACAAAGATTCCGGAACAGTTTTTGTTTCGTCTATATCTAAAGAAATGGCTGAGTTATAGCATTTTGAATTTCTATTGTGGCTGACATTTTAAAACGACCTGATTTTTGTCACGCGATAACAAGCGTATTTATGAACCGATTTGGATGTTACTTGGTCTGTACATAGTACATACCAATGTCTCGACCGAGTTCGTTGGCCAGCTTCATTCGCCATCTTGTTTCAAAAGGGTTGCCATTTAAAAAAATTAAATTTAAAATTTAAAATGAGGTATTAAAAATTGGAAAATGAAAATATTTTTTATGTGTTTGGCCTTGATACAAAGATTCCGGAGCAGATTTTGTTTCTGAAAATTTGTTCTTTTGTTTATATCTTAAAATATGGTTGAATTATAGCATTTTGAATTTCTAGTATGGCTAACATTTTGAAACGATCTTTTATTTGTCATGCGATAACACACGTATTCGCCTATTTCCATGTAAGAAGGTATGTGGATAGTATACATCAACATCTCAGCGAAATATAAGTTACTTTAAATAAAAGCAGCTTGGATGAAGCTGACTAATTTCGTGAAATTCTCATTCATAATGATTTAGTATTGATAAAAATTAGTATTGAATCTCCTATATTCGGTTTCCACTAAATTGAGCTTCGTGTGTTTGAATAATATAAGTTGGCTTTTTTAAAATAAGGAATTTGAAAGCTACCTCTTCCTCCCGGCACTGGCCGGAAGGACTTTTTTAAAATCAGTTTGTCATCATATTTATTGAATGGGACAGCATATTTATAGAAAGTGACACCATATTTAGTGAATTTTTTTATGATATTTTTTCATGAAATAGAAACGTCTATGTTATAGTAAACGTTTTAACTTCAAATTATATTTTAATTAAGTGTTTACGTCTATTCAAAGCACTTATCGTTAAAGTTATATTTTAAATATGAAAAATTCAGTAGTTACATACTCTATTAATCTTGAGGTTTTTTTTTTCCTAACTTATAATTTTGTTATTAAATAATGAACAACAACAACAAAAAAATCTGAACTATTTTTATCTTTGTAAGTGGATGTGGGTTAATCTTCGAATATCCGTCTCTACGCTATTTGGCGTACTTTAACAAATGTGAATTGTACCTTTTATGGAAGTTATTGCTTATAAATGAATAACAGCATTCATGTTTTTAGCGAATTCTTGACATTTAACTCGATTACAGAATATTAACATACAATAATGCTTAATATGACGTTTATGAAAAGCCTCAATTGTTTAAAATTATTTTTAAATCTGCCGAAATTGAATTTCAGGAAAACACACGTGATTTTGACGTAATTGAGTAAAGTTCTTCAGATTTTAAAACCAGAATGCTTGTTTTCTTCAGCAAATAAAACAGAAGTATACGATTTCTCTGACAATGCGCAGAAAAAAGCAATAAATACACCCAAATGACCTAGCATTTACGGGAATTTTAAACCCGCGTGGCTTAAAAATATGTCTTTCACTTTATGGATGGTAATAATAAGAATTAATTTTAGAAGATCAAGAGAATCTTTTCAGCATAAAACATCATTGGAAAGTGATATAAGAAAAACAGAAATTGACGTCGCATCTAGCAAACGATATTTTTTTATTATTATCTTCTCCTAAATTATTTTCTTGAAGTTAAAACTACTGTATTCCTACGTCATTTTATCACGTGTTTAGTTAAAGATTTTACACATATATACCTAGGAAATATTTCCATTTTCTGATTAGAATGACGTCGATTTAAAAAATGAAAAAATATAGCGATCGAGTCTACATTTTTATTGGCTTATAAAAACAAAAGTACACGTGATATAATTTTTTTAAAAATTATTGCACGACTTTTTAGGGTGTGGCAACAGGAAAAAAATAATTGAATTAGAAAAGTAAATAAAAAAAGATATCTCTATAATGTTTAATTATGGGAGGGGTTTGAAAAAAGCAGTAAAGAGTTCTGATAAGAAATGACTGAAAGAATTGCTGATATATTTTCTAAGTATACAGCTACCTTTTCCGCGTTCTAAAACGTATGTACAGTAAGTTTCTTGCAAATCGGTCAAAAATTGAAGATTTGTATAATGGGTTAAACTCACAGAACGGCTTATATATATATATATATATATATATAGATAGATAGATAGATTTTAGCTTTGCTCTCCAATATATATATTCATTTGCCGCCATACTTATTTACATAATTTTTACATACAGTTTATATTATACAGTATATATTATATAAAGAGGTGACCAAAAGCGTGGACATTATTTGAAATTTTCATGTTTTATAACTTTGTGAGCTTAAAGAATACAATAAATTTCACTTAAATACAAATGAAGGAAATTTAATGTTGAATTAACTTAAAAAACATAATTAAAATATCCCCAATTCAAAAAAAAGTTACACTTGCAAAAGTCCTATCTTAGATTTCATTGTATTTTTATGTTACAATTACACATTCAGTCTTTAGTAGGATAACCCTTGTTTTTTATTAAAGCTTCACAGCGTCTTTTCATTGGGAAGACTAGTGTATGGAGTTCATCTTTTTTAATCACACGACGCCAAAAATCAATTATAGCTTAGATAATCGTTTTATTAGATGGACGGATTTTTTGTACAAATGTTTTGAAACGTCGCCACAAATTTTCTATTGGATTCAGATCAGGTGTGTTTCCCCGCCAGGGTAATAAATGTATGCTTTTATTTTTACACCATTCTTTGCATATTTTTGCCGTGTGGCATGGAGTGGAATCCTGCTGAAAGATAATGGTGCTTTATTGGGGAAGAGATCTCTGATGGAAGGTATCAATTTTGATTCCAGGATAGTTTCGATGTATTTTTTTGCATTCAGAATGCTATCTATAACTTGAATGCGGCCCACACCATCTGCAGACATACAGGCCCAAATCATGACACTTGTTGGGTTCTTTGTAGTTGCTTCAATGCCATCAGGATGCAGCTCTTCCTCTACTATAATTCTCACATATTTTCGCCCAACATTACCAAAGAGCGATATTTTACTCTCATCGCTCCAGATTCTGTGCTCCCACTGTCTTTCTGACCAATTAGTGTGTCCTTTTGCTCACTGAATTTTTTTTTTTTTTTTTGCGTTGATGAAGATTTAAAAATTGTTTTTTTTTTTTTTTTCCTCGGATTTCTACCTTTCTGTTCAAAACTTGCTAATGTTCTCCTTATTGTTCTTGAATTAACTGAAATACCCATTTTATTCATATCGCATCTAACAGCACCTAATGAAATTCTTCTATCTTTGAGGCATATCCTTTTTATCTTTCTATCATCAGAAGAACTTTAGAATTTTTTCGTCATGATCTTGCCTTATTTATCACTGATTTAGTTTCTTCATAGCGTAAGCACAACTTTCGTATGCTAGATAAAGTGACTGTTCCACCAATCTGTCTTCCAATTTCAGCATAATAGGGAATTTTACCTAGCAAAATTAATGGTGGTTCTGGAAATAGGATTATTTTATGTTTTTTGGGTCGCTGAATCCGAATTTGTAACTTTCCACCAAAATTTCCCCCGGAACCCCCCCCCAAATTTTCGTAAAATGCCCTCCAAAAAAGGTTTTTATTAAAAAAATATTTTTTTATTATTATTTTAGGGGGAAAATATCTAGAAATTCAGAAAGTAGACAAAATTTGCAACAAATTAGATATATGACATTATGACTTAGGATGAAGGGGGATCTGCCTCGGAACATGCGCGCGGTGCTGCGTGGACTAAGTTGCGCAATTCCACTTAATCACTCCCGCGTTTACATTCGCCCTCCCATCTCCCCTCCGAACCTTCCTTATAAAGTTTACTTTAAGTTTTTTGGGTCGCTGAATCCGAATTTTTAACTTACCCCCAAAATTTTCCCTCCCGAAAACCCCCCAAAATTGTTGATATTAACTTAAATTTCTTATTGTTTTAGGGAAAAAGCATTACAAAATTCAGAAACTAGACAAAATTTGCAACAAATAGGATAGATGACATTATGACGTAGGATAAACGGGGAGAGAGGGGGCTACATCGGAACAATCCCCGCGCGCTTTTCTCAAAAAATAATATTTTTTTCAAAAAATCAATTTTTTGGGAGGTTGCTGGGTGAAATTTTGGTGGGAAGTTACGAATTCGGATTCAGCGACCCAAAAAACATAAAGTGAGTTGAAATCCAGAACTAGTATTAATTTTTCCATGTAAAATCCCCTATTGCCTGGATTTCATAACTTAATGCACGTAGCGCCGCAATGCATGTTCAGAGGCAGCCCTCCCCCTCCCCGTTCATCCTACATCATAATGTCATATATCCTATTTGTTGAAAATTTTGTCTAGTTTCTGAATTTCGTAATTGTTATCCCCTAAAACAATAAGAAATTTAAGTTAAAAACAACTATTTGGGGGGTTCGGGGGTAAAATTTTGGGGTGAGTTAAAAATTCGGATTCAGCGACCCAAAAAACTTAAAGTAAACCTTATAGAGAAAGTTCGGAGGGGAGATGGGAGGGCGAATGTAAACGTGTGAGTGGTTAAGTGGAATTGCGCAACTTAGTTCTTGCAGCACCGCGCGCATGTTCCGAGGCAGATTCCCTCTTCCCCTTCATCCTAAGTTATAATGTCATACATCTAATTTGTTGCAAATTTTGTCTTCTTTCTGAATTTCTAGATACTTTTCTCCTAAAACAATAAAAAATTTGATTTTTTTAATAAAAACCTTTTTTTTTGGGGGGGGGGGGGGCATTTTGGGGTTTACCGGGGGAAATTTTGGTGGGAAGTTAAAAATTCGGATTCAGCGACCCCCAAAAAATATAGTAAGCTTTTTTCCAGAACTACCATAAATTTTGCTATACGGTCTCTGTTGCTTAGACTATAAGAGAGACCATTTTTTCTCAATATGACAATTCTGCTTCTTTTTATAGGTATCCAACCAATTCTTGTTTTTGATGACATTGTTTTAAATTATTTGCATAAAAAAAAAAAAAAAAAAAAAAAAACAGAAAAAAAATATATTCTATTTATTTGCACTAGTATTCACCCTTCTGCAAAATTCAATCCAGCAAATACCGCTTTTGATAATCAGAACATACTACAGTTTAGTTACTGACATTTGTTTGGTTCTGACTTTGTGATTGACTAGGAAGCTTTTATTACTATACACTTCAGAATTCAGGGCTAATTGGTTTGTATTTTAGACTAAAGTAATTTTTTGTAATGCAGATATTTTAATTCTTTATCAATATTATTATTATTATTATTATTATTATTATTATTATTATTATTATTATTATTATTATTAAATTCTACATTCGATAACGTTGCATGTGATATATAAACATTTGTATTTAAGAGGAAATTATATATTCTATAAGCACACAAATTTATAAAACATGAAACATTAAAGACCTTTTAGCCACAAATCTGGCCAGCAGAGTATATATAATTGTCATCTAATTTATGTACATATTTTTTTCTATATCGCCATTATTTGATCCATGAAAGCATTTGCCGGAACACGTTCCCCTTTGCACGCGTTCATGTGGAACTCGAACTTAAAGAATTATTTATCTTACATACAGGACTTTATAGTTTAATTATTAAAACATTTTGCAGTAATTTAAATTTCCTGAAAACTTATTTAGGTCAATAAATATATTTAAATCGTCAATTTTATTTAATGTCAAAACGTATTTCTTGTTTTGTTCTGTACATTTTTACGTGGATTTGTTGAAAAAAAAAACAGTGTATTTAATATTTTACTGTTTAAGCTTTAAAAGACTTCTTCGTTAAGTTGAAAAAAAAAATAATCAAAAATCAAAGGAAATTCGAAATTTAGAATGTAAAGCTTCAAATTGGTTTATAAAGCAAAAAGAATGTATGTTTTATATTTTATCCGAATTTAATGCTAAAAGGTTTTAAAAAAATACCAAATTTACAATTTCAAATCCGTAGGGCATTCTGCAGTTTTAGGCGGCGTTCCTTAAATGTATAAATGTATTAAAATATAAAAGTTAAAAGTTACCAAGAAATAAATAGAAAAATCAAGGAATAAGAATAAAGATAAACTAAAATGTCTTTTCTAGTGTCTTCTTTTACAATTTTAAAGATACGCAATGCTGTGAATGATATATCATTTTATTTATTTAAAATTGAACGCAAACTATTTTTAAACTTTAATGTTTCCTTAATTTTACAGTATTTAATTACATAGAAATATACCTACAAACTCAAGCTGAACTTTTAAACATAGGTAGAAAAATGTATTGCGAAATATGTGAAGAGGATTCGAGTGACATTCGAGTAGCAAGACTAATAATAATTTTTAACCGGTCCAGAAAAATAAAATGTCATTCTTTCTCACGAATAATAACATTGCATTTAAAAGATATCTAAATATAATTCACTATCGCCATCGCCAGAAATTTCGATCAATTGAATTCTAGAGTTTATAAATAAAGCTTCGTTTCAACATCATGTTTCGATTTACATTTAGAAATGATTTATAATTTAAAAATAATCTAAATGTAAAGTCATATTTTGTTTTTAATATAAAATGTTTCTGAATAAAAAATCATGTTTTCGATGCCGTCATTCGTCAAAATTGTACAGTTTCTTCAAGATAAGCCTTTCAATTTCGAAGTAGAAATAGAATGAAAATTATGTAATTTTTATGAACACATGTAAAATTAAATACATAAACTAGAAAACATGAATTCTGCTTTTTTCAGAAATTAGTGTGTCGAACGATGAAAAAAAATGTATATAAATATAGATAGTACATAATATATTTCAGTTTTAAGACTTAAAACACACACAAGTATTTTATATAAAATGACGGCATTCGTATCTCTGAAGAATTCCACATTTACAATCCAGTCTTAAACAACTTATCTGTAAAATAGTGTGCATAGGACGTCACTATCGCAGAATAATACACATTTTCAGCAAAAAGCGATGTAGTCATTAAAGAAACTGTCAAAAAAATCAGCTATTCAATGTTTCATAGGTCTTCATTCGCTTGTAACATTAATATAGATACTTAAATTTAAATATATTTTATAATAGCTCCATACTTTATCAGAAATTATTCCTCTATATTTTTTTCAAAATAGTGCGCATTTTATTACCTTTTCTTCAGTTATTATAAGAAAATGACAACAAAAAGATATAATAGTCTACTATTTTACAACTATTATTCTTTTACTTTTTACAAAAATGAAGTACTTCAGTTGCCAACATTTTAATTGATGGCCGAAAGAAATAGCGTATCGGGGGTTAATGAAAGATTAAAGAATTTAAATAAAGAAAGAAAATATTTTCAGGAATGTTTCATTAAGGGGTCTTGTATCTTTTAAACGCGAGGAAATTTAACAAAAAAATTCAAAGTTTGAATTAGTCTAACTTCAAAGCCTTTTTATGTATAAACATGAAATTTTGGACATTGATTAAACGGATTGTACTTTGTAATACGCTGTCATTAGAAATTTATTAACCTTTTACAGAATTTGTGTATTGTTGAAATCAAAATAGCTATTTTTTTTACTCCATAAGTCATTGCGCGCATGATATCTTGAGAAAGTATCTATGGATTGTCATGAAATTTGGTAAATATACTAAACTTATATGTGTATTTAAAATGAACTACTCTTAGGCCAAAATTATTAACTATATAAAAAAAATATTTTTGTAAAAAAAATAAAAAAATAATATTTTTAATGAATAGAAATATTCATAACTAGAAATATTACCATTATAAATACTTAAATGTAGTTCATTTTAAACACATATATTTGTTTAGTAACTTCACCAAATTTCATGACAATCCATACATACTTTCTCAAGACATCATGATCGCAACCATTTCTGGAGTAAAAAAAAGAGCTATTTTGATTTCAACAATACACAAATTCAGTAAAAGGCAAACAAATTTCTAATGATAGCATATTAGAAAGCTCAATCTGTTTAATCAATATCCAGAATTTCATGTTTATACATTAAAAGGTTTTGAAGATAGACTAATTCAAACTTTGAAGTTTTTCGTTATTTTTCGACGCGTTTAAAAGGTACAAGACGCCTTAAAATAGAAAATGATATGGAAATGATTGTTAATATGTTGAACTTTTAATAGTTAAAGTTAATATAGAAATTAATATGGAAATAATTGTTAATATATAAAAGTGTGCGTTGTTTTTTACTCACAGTTATCTTCTTGTATATAACGTTTATTAACAAGAGGGGAAAACTAATTATATTTTGAATACAATTAAATATGGTCGATAAAAGTCGAAAACTTAAAATAATAACTTATAAATAGTTACAAAAATAATAATGAAAAATAAATTTGATTTACCGCACTTGACTATTCGAACACAATACATACTAGTTTTCTTTTAAACAAACAGTAAAAGAAAAATATATGATTTAAGGGGTCTTGTACCTTTTAAACGTGTCGAAAATTAACGAAAAACTTCAAAGTTTGAATTAGTCTACCTTTAAAGCCTTTTTATATATAAACATGAAAATTTGGATATTGATTAAACAGATTGTGGTTTGTAATATGCTACCATTAGAAATTTATTAACCCATTACAGAATTTGTGTATTGTTGAAATCATAATAGCTTTTTTTTTTTACCCCATAAGTCATTGCGCGCATGATATCTTGAGAAAGTATGTATGGATTGGCAAGAAATTTGGTAAATATACTAAACATAAATGTGTGTTTAAAATGATCTACTCTTAGGTTAAACTTATTTCATTAACTATAAAAAAAAATATTTCGTAAAAAAAAAAAAAAAAAAAAAAAAAAAAAAATTGTATTTTTAAATAATAAAAATAGTCATAACTAAAAATATTACCATTGTAAATACTTAAAAGTAGATCATTTTAAATACACATACTTGTTTAGTATATTTACCAAATTTTATGACAATCCATACATACTGTCTCAAGATATCATGCGCGCAATGACTTATGGGGTAAAAAAAAGAGCTATTTTGATTTCAACAATACACAAATTCTGTAAAGGGTTATTAAATTTCTAATGGTAGCATATTACAAAGCACAATCTGTTTAATCCAAAATTTCATGTTTATACATAAAAATGTTTTGAAGATAGACTAATTCAAACTTTGAAGTTTTTCGTAAATTCCGTCGCGTTTAAAAGGTACAAGACCCCTTAACAAACATAATTTTTTTAACTGTTAAAAAACACCTCACGTTCCAAGTAATTGAGCGCTTTCATTCATAAAACTGAACAACTTTTCTAAAATAATACATATTTGCTAACAAGCGTCATTTTCAATGCATTTTCATCCCGCTCTTCTTGAAATTGAGGCATTTAAATATGTATTATAAAGGACAAACGAGACCGTACGCAATGCTGACGTCACTTTGAGGTTTAACAACACATGGCTATTAAATTTCGGAATTGCCATTTTCACTATTGTTATTATTATTAATATCTGAACACCGCATATTTTCAATTTTTAACGGGTAGAGAAGAAATGCACTGTCAGAAAAACTTGTCAATATACACTGAATTATTCCTCATTTTTTAACAAATAATTTCCGCACTCCTATAAAACATGTTTTATCCTCAAACTCTTCCCTAAAGTCTGAAAAAGAGGCAAAAATTCCGTTCATTCCCAGCAAGTATGCATATTGCTTCTATTAATACTAAATGCGAATTTATTTTAAAAAATAAAAAAGGTCAAAAACTCTATAAATTAAGATTTCTAATTTAGTTTAAAAAGGTTTGCTAATTTAAAATGTTTTCTAATTTAAATAGAAATAGCAATTACTTTTCTCATTCATTCAAAAGTACTCACAATTTCTTTTTTTTTAATTGCATAATTTGAATAAAACTAAATAAAGTTGAATTTATAAAGTTTTTTATTAATAAATATTCACATTTAAAATATATTTTAATTAAATACTACATGCAAAATATCGATATTACTTTTTTTAAATCTTATTGAATAAAAATATAAAATCCGTATTTCACGTCTAGCAATCTACTTAAAAATATTTAAAATTAATATTTTTTTTTCTATATTAATACTAAACTAATTAAACAGCTACAATCTCATTACACACGAATCCTTCTCGAAATTAAGTTCAAACTTAAAAGCCTTTTAAAGGAATTTATCAAACCAAACACACATGAAGCAAATATATTTACTTCCAAATTTTGCGCTCCTTTAGAACTACACTCCAGTGGTTACCTTGCCCGTCTCGTAACGCTAATATGTCTGGTTCAAATTTAACCCATTTATGCCTAGTGTCCCATTTTTGGGACGTTTCAAATTTTAATGCATTTGTATAATTTTCTTCTTCTTTATAACATGAAAATTGCATGAAATCATTATTTATAAATGTCTTTATCTATGATCGAGAGATGATAGCACAAGGTGGATATTTATTTGCTTAAATTAAGGCTTTTTTCGGTGTTTATAGATTTTTAATTTTTCAAGAGGGCGAAATGTAAAAAGTAAGTTTATTTGTATTTTTCTATCATGGACCCAAAATCGGAAGTTATAATCTTAGCTTGTGGACTTTTTTGAAATACGTATTTTTTTAAATTGCGAAATTAAATGTTCAAGCCTATTTTTTATGCATTTTTGTTATGTACAAAATATAGGGTTCTAGGCACAAATGGGCACAAATTTTGTTAGAAATTTAGGAGAAAGTTATTTATACTATCTCCTTTCGAAGATATTTATGAAATAAATTGTTATTAAATCTGCAATCCGGTTATTCTTATTTTATTATTAATAATAGTTATAACGTTATTAGTCTCTGGAAAGAAATATATATATATATTTTTTGTAGTTCATTAAAATACTAATTATAGTGAACAATATATATTTTAAAAACATTTTAAATATAAATATAGGCAAAATATATAATTATGCATATTATTCTACTAGAAATACTCATATTTAGTTCTTTTACATTTTATCAAATAAATACAAAAAAATTTAAGCTTAATTTTTTTTAGTTATTTTACAGTTCATTTTGCAACATTTTAAAGTGATTTTACCAAAAATTTTGAGAAAACAAAAATTCAGGCACAAATGGGTTAAGGTCAGTAACATTTAATTTTTCCTAACTTTTTCCAATTGATGGATATTTTACCTGATGTAACGTAGGTGGGGAAAACGGACATTCGTCAATTAATGGAAAAATCCTGGCAGCACTGCTAACAGAAAATGTCTGTGAACTGGTGAAAGTATTTCTTAGAGTTTGTGCTTCCAAACGCAATTTAAAAACTGAATCACAACACAGTCATTCATTGTGGCTTTCAAGAAATGAATTTTTTAAATATATTTTTATCGCTAAAATACTGAAATTGAATTTATACTGTCATGATAATGGACGTTATAGCTCTTTCGTCATTTTACCACAAATATGCCATACAGGACTTCCTATAGGTATTTATCAGATAAACAAAACGCCTTGTAATTTTTAATAAAACGAATTTTAAACATTTTATTAATATTTTCCGCGTTGTGATTGAACAAGAATGTTGTATGAACATAATATGCAGCAATAAAAATAATAATGTGCGATAAAAAGTATATATGAATAATTGGGTTAAAAAATAAAATATTATTATTTTATCTAATCACAAATATATATATATATATATATATATCGAATATGTTTGTAAATTGTCAAAATAAAAGCTATAACAGAGTTTTCATGATTAGTTTTTTATCATAATTACACTATTTTCCTTGCATGATATCTTCAAAATGAATTAAATAATAATAATAAAAAAAAAAACGATTAAATGTAGTGTAGAATAAATGTATTACATAAAACGTGGAATTAAAAATTCATATTGCTGTTTAAATAAGTTAATTAAAGGGAATATGTGAATTTAAAAATAACCGAGTTTAAAGATGTTAAATAAAGCTCCATGTTGTATGCTTAAATTGACAACGCTATCCTAACCATAATATCATTACAAAAAACGAAAAATATCACACATTTAAATATTTTTAGCAGAATTTAGCGTACAAATTTAATAAGTAAAAACAAAATATTCCACATTATCGTTTTTTTTTTTTTTTTTTTTTTTTTTTTATTAATCAATTTTCACTTAATCTTTTGAAATGCGGCAAAAAAAAAAAAAAAAAAAAATAAAAAAATAAAAAAAATATTTTTTATGAAATAAAACCATTTTAGCAGATATATATCCACATTTTCCCACAAAATATTTCGAAATTCTTAAAATTCAAATTTCGAAATACAGATGGGAAAAATCTTATCATTGAAAAAAAGAAAAAAAAAAGATATCTTACATCTTCAAACTTGGCTAAAATAGCTCTGCTTTGCCGCCATGACATACATGTATACGAATGCACTTTACATACTCTTGACAACAATTATTAGTATGCAATACTTACTTATGTTTCGATGAAAACTAAAATACATATTTGAGATTTTATTAAAAATTAGATTTTTTTTTTAATATTACAAATGTATTCAAACTATTAATTATTTTTTTCCGTGTCTAAATATATATATTTTTTGAAATATATTTAGTTATTTAATGTATAAAGAAGTGAAAATAAAAAGTATGATACGGAAAGTTAACTAAAGGGTATTTATAAACGAAAATATCTTATACGTTAATCTTTAAAAATATTTTGAACGTTAATTTAATTATTCCCTCTTTTTAAGAATTATTATTTTAAGCATTTATCTACTGACGGTACTTATAAGTAAAATAACTTGTTATAAAATTCATTTAATACATCGATTAGTTGTAATACAGTTCATAATGAGTTATAGATACATTACTTTATCTTTTTGAGAGCGCATTATTTGTTACACAAAACAAAAATATTTTTAAACGGATGACTTATTTTGCCGTTGCATCTTTTCAGCTTTCTTGGCTTTGGGGAGTGGAGAATTTTTCAACTCGGAAATATTTCTACATTTCTATTGTAATAACATTATATTTGTACATTTCGTAATTCTACAAAATGCTAAGAAAAATATTTAAAATAAAAGATTTGAGTGGGGTTATAAATGTTGCACAAAATCCCTATAAATTCAAATTTAATGAATTCTTCTAAACCCTTCAATCCTTATAAAATCCTTCTAAAATTTATTAAATGATTAGGTATATCCTCTAATGCAATTTTAAACAATTCATGAAACATGCTTTAGAAGATACAATTTTCATGAATTCATGATTCAGTACATAAAAGGTTAAAATAGCGATCACCATTTTCCCACCGCTACTTCTATACTATAATATCTGTGATATATATTTTACACTTTGTTAAAATGTACTGCGATGATCTAATTTTTATTTTTGAAATTAGTAGTGCTTTTGAATTAGCTTATTTCTGAAGTAGCGGCAGCTACTTCAGAAATATCTGAAATTATCGAAATTAGCTTATTTCTGAAGTAGCGGCAGCTACTTCAGAAATATCTGAAATTATCTGAAATTATCGAAATTATATTAATATATGTGTTATATCCACATTTTTTTTATATACATTGCAATATTATTAATTTTATCGAAATCTGAAATTTTGAAAAACGGAAAAAATACTCACTTTTGTTTATTATAAGGTAAATACTACAATCTGAAGCAATTTTTTTTCGATTAGAATTTCAAAGATTCTTTCACAATTTAAAGTTAAATTTCTATCTTTGCAGAAATATTGCAAAAATATAACTTTACCGGCAGAATGAAGTAAATAAGTAATCAGATATTTTGTACGATTATTTGCAAGTCAAATTATTTTCGTTTCTTTACCGAAACTTTGCTCTTATTTCGAAAGCTCTCCCTGTCTTTATTAATTTTCATTATGGACTATATAGAATCACCACAAAACAATATCTGAAATTTCGATAAACAGAAAACATACTTACTTTTGTTTATTATAACTTAAACACTAGAAGATTAAGCTGTAGAATTTTCTTTTTATATTAGAATTTCAAAGATTCTTTCACAATTTAAAGCAGACGTTCTATATTTGCAGAAAAAATTGCAAAACTATAACTTTACAGACAGAGTGAAGTAAAGAGTTAATCAGATATTTTCTATCATTATTTGCAAGTCAAAAGATTTTCGTGTCTTTAAAATACTTCCTCATCTGTTTTATAAAATAGAAGAGTGAATATTTATGTTTCATTTTTCAATTCAGAGAGATGTTGAATTCTGAATGTAGAAACTGTAGTCTGTAAAATGTAACCGTAGTGTGAAAATAACAGGTTTTCTGAGAAAACATATTTACAATGTTCCTAAACTTTGTTCAATTAAGAGAATTCGGGTTTTACATTGTAAAGAAAAGATCAATGCATTAACCATATCGATAAATTTAAATCATGTTCGAAATATTATTACATTCACCTAATAAATTTAAAGTGCTTAATCATAAGCGGGTACACATACAATGTTCATGAATATTGATTTCTTAAGTTTAGGATGAAATGATATGATTCAATTGTTCACCGTACATTTTTATGATTTTCTCTTATCAGCTAATTTGTAAAATGTACAATCATATTTATTGTATCATGAATGTAATTATTCGGCATTCTTAAAATGTAATTTAAATTTAAATGATAATCTCAAATGTTAAAGTTTCGGCATGTCCTAGTTCTATATGGAGATATAATTGTTGATAATAATGTTTAGCTTTCTCTTATCAAATTCTATGCATACCACCACCACATATATCTACATGCAGGAATATTAGTTTGTATAAATAACTAATATCAAGTATTTTCTAGATGTA
This sequence comes from Maratus speciosus, assembly GCA_963932465.1. Classification (NCBI taxonomy): domain Eukaryota; kingdom Metazoa; phylum Arthropoda; class Arachnida; order Araneae; family Salticidae; genus Maratus; species Maratus speciosus. Next base: position 188,171,055 of record OZ010800.1, read on the forward strand.
TATGAACAACTGTTTAGATTTGTTTAGGTAAATCCGAAATATAATAAACTTTTTCTTACTCTGAAAATGAAACGTTAATGATAAATCTCATAAAACATATACCATACATATAAATTATTGTGCAACAGCCGCATAAAATTAAAATATATTTTCAGCAACAGGTATACGAGTACATTCAATTTATAATAGAAATGTAACATTTAGAAGATAATATATTAACTCTGTATAAAAAGAGTTTAGAAGTAAATATATACTATCAATATATATATATATATTCGGCATTCTTAAAATGTAATTTAAATTTAAATGATAATCTCAAATGTTAAAGTTTCGGCATGTCCTAGTTCTATTTGGAGATATAATTGTTAATAATAATGTTTAGCTTTATCTTATCAAATTCTATGCATACCACCACCACATATATCTACATGCAGGAATATTAGTTTGTATAAATAACTAATATCAAGTATTTTCTAGATGTATATGAACAACTGTTTAGATTTGTTAAGATAAATCCGAAATAAATAAACTTTTTCTTACTCTGAAAACGAAACGTTAATGATAAATCTCATAAAACATCTATCATACATATGAATTATTGTGCAACAGCCGCATAAAATTAAAATATATTTTCAGCAACAGGTATACGAGTATATTCAATTTATAATAGAAATGTAACATTTAGAAGATAATATATTAACTCTGTATAAAAAGAGTTTAGAAGTAAATATATACTATCAAATTAAAAAAGTGTCTCCCAGAAATAATGCACGCAGAATAATGCAAATGGATATACCACATAAGTTACAATATAAAATTAGGTAATTTAAAATGTAATATTAAAACATTATCACCGTTTGTACTTTTCATTTGAAATTAAATTCGTAAATTTTAATGCGTTATTAAAGTGTGTAAGCTCATAATAATACCTTATGTATTTTTTAATGTTAAGAACGGATTAAAACTTAACTTTATAATAAATTAATAAATTTTGAGGATTGCGTAGTCAATGATATAATTGAAGTTTGTTCGATAATATTCATTTTAGAATCATTTAAAATTATTAAAGCAGTAACCCTAATAACAGGAAGGAATTCATGTGCAACTTTAGTACTTTTTATATGCTTTATAACGACATTCCAAATGTTTCAGATCATATACAGGATGGGAAAAATAAAACTGGCAAAGAAAATATTTATAAGACAGTCTCGGAAATGACCTTTTTTAAGCAACAGGAGAACTTCCAATAAGTCCAAATGATGGAAACGGTGACGTAAGTGCAACAACCAGTTTCTGTCACATGCCTACGAATCCTAATCGACTGCACACTCTGCCCAATGTTTTTTGCTGCGTCATTACGTTTGAGTGAGTGAAAGGTGGAACAGTTGAAACACAAAATGTTCCTCACGATAAAACAGCGCGTGTTTATTATCGAGTGTTATGTGAGGCACAATTCGTGGAAAACGTGTGTGGTACTGTTCGTAGTCGTTTAAGAATTAGAATGTTTCGGCAAAACCCCCAGCAAAGTCTACCATGCACAATTTAGTGTCAAAAGGATGCGTAACTGGCTCTGAGTGAATAATAACCGTAGCTATCCGAAAAGACTTCAAACACCAGAGAACACTTCTTGAATGCAGAAAAACGCTGGAAGAAAGTTCTACGAAATCTCGAAATTGTTGATCTGTGCAATTGTAAGTTAAGATATCATCGTGTCAAAACATTATCGAAAAGATCCTGCACCTATATCGTTACAAATTTAAAGTTGCATATAAATTAAAGCCTCCATTCGAAATGTCGCATGTTGTGTTCTACCGGTGGTATTTGGGTGTAGTTGAATTAGGATTTTTTGATCTTCAGATTTTCTTTTCCTGGTTCAGCCTATCAGGGTATGTAAACTCACAGAGCATCCGGCATTATGCTTCAGAAAATCCCAATTTGTACTTTGAAGATCCGTTACATAATCTCAAGAATAGTATTTGTGGCACATTGTCTGTTAATTAGTGTGTTACTTAAAAAGCATAGTATGTAAGAAAATAGATCCAAAAGAACCAATTCCATTATCAGGATTATAATAAATACCTTTCACCAAAGAAGATTGGACAGTGCAATTTCATAAATGAATGACAAACAGAAAGATTAAAACACGATCAAAGAACATATATTCAGACATGAAATACAAGAAAGAAAACTACAGCGTTGAAGGGAATATAGATAGAAAAACCCTTAGTGATTGATTTTAGAAATACCTGAATGATTTATCTCTTCAGATATTATTTGAGATCCTTAATCCGATAATCAATACAGATCATTTTACGCAGTGAGAATATATGCAATGAAACCAGCCTCCATGAAGCTATATAAAATTTGGAAAGATATGCACTACAGAATAAGAAATAATAGTATAAAATAATTCATTTTCACAATTTTTTTTTTATTTTGTTATTTTACTTTTTTTTCTTTAAACATTATATTGCGTTATGATTCTTTACAAAATTTCAATGAAAAAAGTTTTTTTTCCGAAAATATTTGCTTCATTATAGATCTTGATTTTGTCACCGCCTGAGCGATAAAACATGCTGATCTGAATAAATAAAGATATCCGTTTGCATTATAACTGTTGTTATCACCTATAGCAAGTATTAACTTAGTTTGATGGGTTTAAATGTTTTTCATATATAATTTTATAACTGTTGCTATGCGAATACCTTTTCAAGCATAACCCAAATCTACTTAGAGATGAGAGATTTAATTTTAAATTCGCATGTTTGAAGCTTCTAGAAATTGACTTACGTTAAAGAATGCATGTGTTTTAATATATATATATATATATATATATATATATATATATATACCGGAGACTATGGACGGTTGACCATACGGGAGGCTTAACCCACCCATCAATTTTCATATTTAAAAGAATTTCAGAGTTTTATCAATAGGTGTCAACCAAAGCTACTGTAATGCTCAAACAACACTCTTCGTTTCATAGAGATAATTGAAATAGGTGTGGAAAACATCAATTGAGAGGCGTTTTCATCCTAAAAGTTGTGTTTTAGAAATATTTTGTAAGCTTTTTTCAAATAAATTATATCATAGAAATTTAAGTTAGTAGATTTAAAGTAATGCAGAAATATCGAGCTTTCATTCCAGGCATAAAGACTGTACAGTAAGTTAGGCTTAACATAACAACGTGGTATTCTTTAGAAAAGCTCTACGTAGGGAGTTTTTATCTAGTCAATGTGAGGGAGGGTTGACCAGATGCTCAAGATTCGCTTAATTAAGTGGTTTTGGAAATACTTTTATTATACACTGTGTATAATGAAAAGTTAATGGTATACACATAAAAGAATATAAATTTATTCTGTGTGTGATGGAAAAGAAAATGTTTAAAACAGACTACAGAAAAATGTGAAAAATTGCTAGAAAATGGGAAAGTTGATAGGAACTTTACCCATCTAAATATTGCTTACAATAGGTAAATAGAAACAGTGGGAAAGACTAGAAAGGACTAGAAAGGATGAAAGCAGCAGTATTAACCCTTTCAGGGGCAGTGGTCTGTTTATAAAACCATTTAATATTAATTCCGAAACATCACAATGACACCAGAATTTTGCTAAAATATTTTCATTTAACATATATGTGAAATATAGCATTTTTCTTATTTACAAATAAATTTGTTCATAAATTCCGGTGCCAGTCATTTATTTCAACATTTCAGTACTGAAAGTACTTTGCACCTTGAAGGTTTAAATCATGTTAATTATAAGTTATGTGCTCATGCGGTTGCAAAAGAATATATCATCGTTCCAAAAACTTTGGAAAGGTATGTAGAAAATTTTCACCAGGTAGAAAACAGTGAGATGAAGCCAAACTATGTGAAAACTAGATTTGTCAGATCGAGTGTCACCAAAAATAGAACAAGAAGATAAAAAAAGCGGGGCATTGGCTTCTAATCTCCGGACATAATAACATGAAACACTATGAAAACTGAACCTGTCTCTAACAGAATACTGCCTTAAATGTTAAAATTTCCTTTTCCCTGCTGTACAATTATACCTGCTCAGACAAAATCCTGTTTAAAACAAAATTTTTCTCATCTGACTTGCGATTGCGTCTTAACAGGTTTGTTTAATCTTCATATTAAAAAAAAATATATATATATTTATAATAATTAAAGCATGTAGAATAAAGTTATTTTGCTTTTTTCGAACAGATTTTATTTCTCTTCATAAATAGTGCAATATAAAACAATATGGGTCAAGCCTACCATATAGTGGGTCAACCCTCCCGTATATGGGGAGCCTAGACCCATTATTTTTTCATGAATAAAATCAATAATTTTTCAAATTTCTTATATGTTACACTTATGTAGCAATTTTATTTTCATAACTGATTGTATAATGAATAAAATGATATATAAAACTTTATTCCACGTTCAATATTTAAAAAATAAATAATCATTTTGTAAAAGGTGGGTAAACCCTCCCTAGTCTTCCCTATATACATTTAAACCAATTTTCGAACACTTATGAACTATATATATATATATATTTACCAGAATTAACATATATATTTACCCCACTTCACCGGCGACAGGTATGGGAAAACAATGCTTTTACCCCCGAGTTATCTCGGGGCAGCCGGTGAAGTGGTTAACATATATATTTAACAGAATTAACTATATTTTTTTCGCTGTGATGTCAAGTTTCTATCGCTTACCAGCTACTATTAAGAATCACACAAATGTATGTACAAAGATTTCCCGAAACTCTGAAAAAAAAATAATATAATTCTGCTTGTTTAACTATGTTATTATAAGAAATCTAGCGTATTTAAAAAAGTAATAAGCGCTTAAAATATTGAAAGATTTCACTTAACGCTATCTACGAGTATTACAAAGTGCTGCCGGATTTTCGGTACAATTGTTATTCGATGTATATTAAATTCAAATATTTTCATTTCTGTTAATTTGTTAATAATTACTACTAAATAACACTATATAAAATGCGCATTCTGGAGAAAAAATTTTTGTAGTCTGATTAGATCTGACATTTGTAGTCTGACTAAACTTTTTTTGAATAAAACGCAGATTTTTTTTTAATACATTACTGTATTATGAACAAAAAATATAAAATGAAGCATTAATGTTTACAAATTTTAAATGTAATTATCCAAAATTTAATGGGACAGAAAGCTACCAAAATATGTTACATAATAGTTGTAAATTAAAGTATTACGTCATTTTTATGATGTTGTTTAAAAGTTACAAACAATTAATTTAGTATGACCGAAAATTGCAATTTTTGTCATATAATGAAATTATCCTATTTTCTTAATCTAAGGAGAGGGTCCGAGGTTGGTCTCACCAAATGCGATGATCATTTGTATATCGAAAGAGTATAGTTATTATATAAATATATGAGCGCCATAAAGAGCAACCCCCAGGGGATCTTTAGGAAATAAGTCGCAAAGTTTAATCGTAAGTCTCAAAGTTAAGCTACAGGTCATAATCGGCTAAATTTGTTTGTCAGTTGGTTCAGTAGCGCGATCGGTAGTACGCTGGATTTGAGTTTTTTTGGCCAGTGTTCAAATTTTGCTCGGACTTTCTTTTCGGGATGAAAATTTTTATGAATCATTTTCTAACCTCAATTGAAACAATACGTATAATAATTGAAATTTACGAAAAATATGAATTAAATGTGTGTTTTGTAGAATATAAGGGTTTTTTTAACTGCGAAATTTTGCATGTTTAAATATATAATGAAAGATATAAAAAACAACAACAACAACAACAAAAACGTATAGACCAGAATTTTTTTTTTTTTTTTTTTTTTTGTTATTTAAAGTTATTTACATTGAGTAATCTACTATTTTTCACAGAGAAGTAAATTAAAACACGTGATATAAATGCGTGAATAATTATATTATTGCAATATTGTTTATATGAATGTATTCAAAATATTTGATGATTTTTTAATACCTTTTTTTTAAATTCTTAATATGACTTTTTTTTTCTGATTTTTGGTTTTGTAATTATTACCTACGTAATAACTACTTTCAGCAATTAAATATCTTTTTAGAACTTATTTTTAAGCACAAAGACAGTTATTCTAAAATCATAAGAAGCAAAGATTAAAAAAAAATCAAAAGTTAAAAAGAGAGGTGGTTAAAAACGATTCATTTATTTCACTATGAAAAATAGCAGCCTATTTGTGTAAATAACACAAAAGAAATTTCAAAATTAGCTTAATTTTATGGTCTGCTTTGCTCGGACTTTCTTTTCGGGATGAAAATTTTTATGAATCATTTTCTAACCTCAATTGAAACAATACGTATAATAATTGAAATTTACGAAAAATATGAATTAAATGTGTGTTTTGTAGAATATAAGGGTTTTTTTAACTGCGAAATTTTGCATGTTTAAATATATAATGAAAGATATAAAAAACAACAACAACAACAACAAAAACGTATAGACCAGAATTTTTTTTTTTTGTTGTTGTTGTTATTTAAAGTTATTTACATTGAGTAATCTACTATTTTTCACAGAGAAGTAAATTAAAACACGTGATATAAATGCGTGAATAATTATATTATTGCAATATTGTTTATATGAATGTATTCAAAATATTTGATGATTTTTTAATACCTTTTTTTTTAATTCTTAATATGACTTTTTTTTTTCTGATTTTTGGTTTTGTAATTATTACCTACGTAATAACTACTTTCAGCAATTAAATATCTTTTTAGAACTTATTTTTAAGCACAAAGACAGTTATTCTAAAATCATAAGAAGCAAAGATTAAAAAAAAAATCAAAAGTTAAAAAGAGAGGTGGTTAAAAACGATTCATTTATTTCACTATGAAAAATAGCAGCCTATTTGTGTAAATAACACAAAAGAAATTTCAAAATTAGCTTAATTTTATGGTCTGCTTTGCTCGGACTTTCTTTTCGGGATGAAAATTTTTATGAATCATTTTCTAACCTCAATTGAAACAATACGTATAATAATTGAAATTTACGAAAAATATGAATTAAATGTGTGTTTTGTAGAATATAAGGGTTTTTTTAACTGCGAAATTTTGCATGTTTAAATATATAATGAAAGATATAAAAAACAACAACAACAACAACAAAAACGTATAGACCAGAAATTTTTTTTTGTTGTTGTTGTTGTTATTTAAAGTTATTTACATTGAGTAATCTACTATTTTTCACAGAGAAGTAAATTAAAACACGTGATATAAATGCGTGAATAATTATATTATTTCAATATTGTTTATATGAATGTATTCAAAATATTTGATGATTTTTTAATACCTTTTTTTTAAATTCTTAATATGACTTTTTTTTCTGATTTTTGGTTTTGTAATTATTACCTACGTAATAACTAATTTCAGCAATTAAATATCTTTTTAGAACTTAGTTTTAAGCACAAAGACAGTTATTCTAAAATCATAAGAAGCAAAGATTAAAAAAAAAATCAAAAGTTAAAAAGAGAGGTGGTTAAAAACGATTCATTTATTTCACTATGAAAAATAGCAGCCTATTTGTGTAAATAACACAAAAGAAATTTCAAAATTAGCTTAATTTTATGGTCTGTAAAAGTTTTCATTATTTTTTTTTTAGTTTGTTATTATTATTTATTTATTTTATCTTTACTTTTCATTGAATATATAAACGTCCACAGATTGGCACAAATTGTATTTATATAATTAAATTGCATCATATAAAAATATTAAGCAAGAAAAAAAATTGATTTCCGAAAGAAATTACTACGTAGACGCTTATTCTAATTAGAAATCAAGAATTCCAGACATTAAAAATCATATTACAAATATAAAAGTGTATTTTTAATAAACCATCAAATATTTAATGTTTTTGGATGAGGAAACAAACTGAAAATAATATATTTGTTCACTTAATTTAATTTATTTCTCTATTAAAAATTGTTGATATCCATTGAAATAACGGTAAATAACTTTAAATAACAAAAAATAATTTCTGTTCTATAGACATATAAATATGCGGTATATTTTATTTTATTTTTTAATGTACTTTTCATTATATATTTAAACATCCAAAATTTCGTAGTTAAAAAAGAACTTGTATGCTACAAAACGGCCATTTTATTCATATTTTTCGTAAATTTCTATTATTATACATATTTTTTCAATTGCGGTTCGAATATGATTGATAAAAATTTTCGTTTCGAAAAACAAGTCTGAGTCGGGTTTGAACCCGGACCGAAAACACTCAAAACCAGCGTGCTACCAATCGCGCTACTGAACCAACAGCCAAAAAAAAGGAAATTTATTCGATTATGACATGTAGCTTAACTTTGAGACTTACTTTCTTAAGACCCTCTGGGGGTTGCGCTTTATGTCGCTCATATATTTATATACTAACAATAATCTATCGATACACAAATGTTCATCGCATTCGATGACACCAACCTCGGACCCTCTCTTTGTAAGACGTTCTGCCCCTATTATCTACACTTTCCAACCTCCATTCAGAAACTGCTGACTGTAAAAACACGCTAATTTCGTCGTCTACAAAAATCTGAAGATTTAATGAAAATTGAAATAACAGTGACGATCTCCGAGTAAACGGGTTTCCATTAGTATTCCTTTGTTTGGGGAATTTTAAGGCCGAATCTGCTTCTGTTAAGACATCTATTGACTATTTGGTGTTTTACTAAATAACATCAGTTAAACATTTTAAAATAAGCTAATATAAAAAGAACTGAGTAAACACAGTCTTTGTCTCCCGGTATTCTGTAACAACGCTATAAGAAAACTGTTGTAAACAAGAAATTTTACATGAATCGTATTAAATCTGGCGTAATTTTGATAAAAGTTTTTTTTCTCATGTTCATGGGGGAAAAAATTTGGTGTTTGAAATCAAATATTATTATTTGCGCCGACTTAGAATTGCAATAATAGTTAAAAAGATCATCTCAAAATATGACAAAATTCTTCTTGTAAATATATTTTAAAATTTAAACTCTTTGCCAATATTATTATTTGGCCATTTTAAATACGACTCAATGTCTCCCATTTACTGCTTTTAACGTATATTAATGGATTTATTATTTTAAAGTTTTCTTTCTATTATTAATATTCATGAGAAAATACATTTGTTGTCAGAAAAGAAATATTAATATCTGCGTTGTGTTAGAATTGGCAACAATAGTTAAAAATGTTAATCTCGTACTCTCAATTAAATAACTCGTGTAAGTATATTTTTAACTTTAAACTGGTTGTCAGTATTATTATTTGGCCATTTTAGGTAGCTTTCATTATAAAAAGCTACCTATTGCAGCCGTTCGGAGGAAACCGATTTAAAAAAAAAATTGGTATATTTTCATCGATCATGACCCCCAGACCCCGAAACCACCCTCAGTTCAAAAATTGATATATATATATATATGTAATAATAAAAATTTTCGCCTATTTTTCTTAGTAAAACTATTCCAAATTCTTAATATTTTTCCTTTTTTACCTATCTTTAATAATATCTCAATATTTTTTTTTCTTTTATTTCATGCATTTAAAGTTGCGTATTCTTTTATTATTCTAAAAACCTTAATCCATTCGCCTAATCTTATAAAACCCATTAAAATACTTTTTCATTTTATTCTAAAACTAAATTCTCTTTCTTTCGAATGTTTTAATATCCTTTATTCTTTCGTGTTCTATACCCACAATTCCATGCATCCGCCAGCGCTATTTGCGCTTTTATTCTGACCCCGTATAAAGAGTTCTTTATCGACGCCATCCTTTCCCATCGAATCGTAATTTGTTCTAAGTTCCATCCTCCCCTACCTCTCTTCTAGTATTGGTCTGTTACCTTTCTGTAACCCTCTGCGCGTTGTTGTTCGGAGTACAAATATCGTTACATTGACGATGGAGAGGAGATTTTACGTTTTTCTGGTTGTCTAATTAAGCAGCGTCGCTTGGAGTGAACGTTCAAATGTGTAGATCCTATTCTTATAACATCTAAAGTCTTATGAAATGATGGTCGATTTTTGAGAGTGGGTGGAATAATTACTGGAAGTGTCTTACTATGTTTTTGTCAATAAAAACAGTTTAAAAAGTGACGATGACTCTCTATATTCATTACGTAAGGAAAATTATCAATGTTTTTCGAGCCTGTTTTTTCTCGCCACCCTGACTGCAATCCGATATTTTCAATATAACGGATGGATGGATTTGATTGCTAAGTTTATCAAGACTTAAGTTATTTCCAATGAAGTATTTTAAAATGCTTTCTCCAATATTCTTTCCTGATCCAGAAGATGGTGTAATGTGTCCCAAATACAGGAAATTTGACTCTTCAATCAGAGATAAGTGTTCTCCACTTATAGTTCTTTGACGTAATCTATCTCAAATTTTCCATCATTTCCTTTGTATTTGAGGAATCGAATAAGCTTCTGGTATTCAAAAAAAATGTTGTCTATCATTTCATCTATAGTCCTCTGGGAAACTACATTAATTGATGCTTACTTCCAAATTTCTTCAATCTTTTCTCTTGGGATTTTAATTACCTCTGACTTTGGTGGATCTTAACCATTCCTGTTGTGTTTAAATTATTGTGTTGTATAAAAATAGTACTTTATAACATCTGCCATTGTTGGCAAAACAGCTTTATTTAGTTTTGAACGGGCACCAAATAAGGGATATTCCACTATACTTATAGTAATAGTAAACTTTGATTTGCTTCCTCACGCATTCATTTAAAAATGAGTATAAAAATTAGATTAAACAATTTTTTAAACTCAATAAAATGTTTCAAATATTTTAAAATAAAGACTTAAAGTTTAAAAATTATAAAGGAAACTACACTAAACATTTTAAATATAAAAATGTCAAACGATATTACCAAAAATCACTGTAAATGCAGAATTTACGATAAGAAACCTATATAAGAAACCTAAACAGTTAAACTATACGTCCGGGTAGAGCCCTCAAGGAGTTTTTCAAAATTTCTGAAAATTTTCACGTATATTAGAGGCATTAAAAGGCAACTTTTGGCTGCTATCCAAAATCAAAATTACAACTTTTGTTTTTTCTCTCCACCCTAATATATGTATATACAGGATGTCAGGTCTCAACAGTGTCCATTGGCCAATTCCTAAACCGTTCGTCATAGATATAGTTCCAATTGCAAAAAAGTTTTAAATCAGTTAATGAAATATTTTAAAAGCAATTTGGGTCAATAAAATCATTTCTTAAAAAATTATGAAATTTAAATTTTTATACGGTACCCCGGTCCTATAAGTTATATTTAGTAAAATATTCCTATTACACTGACAACTAAGACAAAAAAAATCTCATTCATATAACACTAAAATGGAACGAGTTATGAAACTTTAAAAATGCATAACTTATGCCACTTTTTGGCTCTGAAAACAAATGAGTTCGGCTTGGGGTTGAGGAGTCACATACCAAGTGCTTAAAGTATTCGAAAATCTTATTTCATGTGTATCTGCGCTTTGAAAAAAATCGTACAAGTATTACGATTAAGTTAACATTCATTAAGTTTCATATTGGCTAAAATAACATATGTTTTATTTTGTCAGGATTTGAGACAATTTCTTTATGATTTCTTTTAACAAAAATTATGTTATTTTTAAAAGTTTTTATGTTACTTCAACGATCATATGTATGTTTTTTCCAGTTCAAAATTTGTACTCGAACTTTAACTCACTATTAAATGTCCGATCGAGATTACATTTTACATACTAGCACAAATCCAATAACAATCTAATATTATTATGAGTTTCGGTGGTTACCATTTATACTTATTTTACATGATAACACAAAAACTTTCGGATAGATTACCGCCAAGAAGTTTAAGAAAAAGTTTTAGATTAGATAATACAAGACTGCGATTGTTGTTCTTTTTTTACTTTTATGTATTTTTTAGCATGGAATCCAAAAAATTACATTAATTTTTAACCATCATGTCAGGATATTTCGCAAATCATAAATTGTCAAATTTAAAGAATAACAAAAATCGGATACTAAAAAGTAAAGGAGATGTTTTTTTTTTTTTTTACTTTTGATAATTGATTTTTACGTATTTTTTAGCACTGAATCTGAAAATGACCTTCATTTTTAACCATCACGTTAGAATTTTTTTGCAAATCGTAAAAGTGTAAGTTAAAATATAGCGAAAATCTCATACTATAAAACATATGTAAGACTTTTTTTTGTTTTATTTTATTTTATTTTATTCAATAATTTATTCGATATTTTTGCGTATCCTGGGATTCTTACATCTAAATAGCTGAGTGGTCCGATGAGATGAGGGGAGGAGGGAGAATTCGATTTTAACTTTGAACTTTTTTACTTTGAAATTTGCGAAAAATCCTGATGTGATGGTTAAAAATGAAGGGCAATTTCAGATTCACAGAATACATAAGAATCAATTATGAAAAGGTAAAAAACATGACATAACCCAACTTTTGCTGGCTAGTGTCATCTAATAATATTTTAAAATACGTATCATTTTGTAAAGAATTGCGGCTGTTAATTTAGCATCATTTTATTTAACAAACATTCTGTTTTTTCTTTCGTCTTATATGTTTATTACAAATTGTATATTTTGAATTAATATGTCAGAATGATTAAAGATTTCAAATTTATATTGTAAAGTTCATTTTACTGTCAACCATTTTTTAATATATCTGACGAAATTATATTTCGACTAAATTTGTGAATGATCCCCAATTTGCAGCAAAAAATATGCTCCAACTTTAAACAGCTATTACTCGGTCAATTTTAAACGTAGAATAACGGGACTTTTTGTGTATTACTTGTCAGTGTAAAAGAAAATTTTACTAAATATAACTTATAGGACCGGTGGACCGTATAAAAATTTAAATTTCGTAATTTTTTAAGAAGTGTTTTTGTTGACTCATATCGCTTTTAAAATATTTCTTTACCTAATTTTAAACATTTTTGTAATTGGTACTATACGTCTATGACTAACGGTTTAGGAATTAGCCATTGGACACCGTTGAGACCGGACACCCTGTTTATATATGGGGCATTCTCACAATCTTTTGACTTTCGGGAATAAAAATCTGGTGAAATTAATCTTGCTAAAATAACATTTTAATCTGATAGACGAATGCCTTAATGATTCAAAATAAAGAAAAAACGGTCAGCAGCGAAAATATTTTTAATTAACTGAGGTTTATGTTGAACTTGCGAGTTTAATTTTCCTCACCATTTTACCACTAAAACTTTCTATTTTCTTCTATTTTTTTGCTTAAAATGAATTTCCATAGTATCCACAGGATATTCAAATAAGAAATAATAACAATGTAGTATTTTTAGTACAAAATTTTAGTATAACATTGTCTTAGAGGGATGTTAAAGAAGGTACGGTAAGTTAAAAAGGGGGACGGTATAGGAAAAAAGGGACGAAATGGGAAGAAAAGGGACGGTAAGGATGGAACGGTAAAGAACATAACCACCTATTTTAGGCAAATTGTGTTAAGAGTAAGTGGTACCACTGTGTTAATTGATTTTTAGAAACCGTTATTTACATTAGATTAAATTTAAATAAGAAATTATTTACATTGGATTAAATTTAAATAAGAAATTATTTACATTGGATTAAATTTAAATAAGAAATTATTTAAATTGGTTTAAATTTAAATAAGAAATTAATTGACCACGAAAAGTGCAGGAATAAAACTTGAGGACAGTTATACTACCAATAAAGCCACGATAATTGAAATTTATATTTAAATGCTGATTTAAATTCTGCACTAAATTTCCTGTCAAAGAATTTTAGACATTCTTTCTCTAGCAGACTTCTGTATGAAAAAAAAAACTTGAAAAAAAAAATCTGTTGCTGCATCTGAAATGTTTTTCTGTGTAGTTTTAGAAGAGGGACGGTAAGGAATCTAAAACCCAGGGACATAGTTTAAAAAATAATAACAACCCTAAAAATGTGTGCAGGTTAATATTTTGCTACGTATTTATATAAAACAATACTTCCAGTTTCGAAAAAAAACTTACATCGAATTATTTTTATTGAAAAAATTTTATACAGATAGTTCCAAACTTAAAAGGTCCTTCCGGCCAGTGCCGGGAGGAAGTGGTAGCTTTCATAATCCTTATTTTAAAAAAGCCAACTTATATCATGCAAACACACGAAGCTCAATTTAGTGGAAACCGAATATAGGAGATTCAATACTAATTTTTATCAATATAATGAATGAGAATTTCGCGAAATTAGTCAGCTTTATACAAGCTGCTTTTCTTTAAAGTAACTTATATTTGGCTGTCAAATTCGGCAATTTCTTAAAGTGCCTGTCATTTTAAGACAACATGGTGGATGAGGCTAAGCAGTGAACTTGGTCGAGACCTTAGTAATTGCTGTGCACATGCTCACTCACATCGGAATCGGTTAATATATAGGAATGCTTTCGCATGCAAAAAATCAGATTTTTCAAAATGTCACCCACAATAGAAATTGAAACTGCTATATCTGAGCCATTTTTTAAGGTAAAGACAAACAAAAAATGCTCCTGAATCCTTATATCAAGATCAAATACTTAAGAAAGAAACCTTTTTCAATTTCTAATTTTTTTGCACCTCACTTTAAATATATATATAGTTTTTAATTTAATGGCCGCCATTTTGAAACAAGATGGCTGATGAATCTGGCCAGCGAACTTGGTCGAGGTGTTGATGTATACTATCCACATGCCTTCTTACATCGAAATAGGCGAATACGTGTGTTATCGCGTGACAAATACAAGATCGTTTCAAAATGTTAGCCATGCTAGAAATTCAAAGTGCTATAAATCAACCATTTTTAAGATATCAACAAAAGAACAAATTTTCAGAAACAAAAACTGCTCCGGAATCTTTGTATCAAGGCCAAACACATGAAAAAAATCTTTTTCATTTTCCAATTTTTTAATACCTCATTTTGAATTTTAAATTTAATTTTTTTTTAATGGCAACCCTTTTGAAACAAGATGGCGAATGAAGCTGGCCAACGAACTCGGTCGAGACATTGGTATGTACTATGTACAGACCAAGTTACATCCAAATAGGTTCATAAATACGCCTGTTATCGCGTGACAAAAATCAGGTCGTTTTAAAATGTCAGCCACAAGAGAAATTCAAAATGCTATTACTCAGCCATTTTTTTTTTAGATATAGACGAAAGAAAAACTGTTCCGGAATCTTTGTATTAAGGTCAAACACATACAAAAAAAATCTTTTTCATTTTCCAATTTTTTGGTATCTCATTTAATTTTTTTTTAATTTTTTTAAATGGGCGCCATTTTGAAACAAGATGTCGGATGAAGCTGGCCAACGAACTCGGTCGAGATATTTGTATGTACTATGTACACACCAAGGTACATCCACGTCGGTTCATAAATACGCCTGTTATTAAGTGAGAAAAATCAGGACGTTTCAAAATGTCAGCCACGCTAGAAATTCAAAATGCTATAACCCAGCCATTTCTTAAGATATAGACGAAACAAAAACTGCTCCCGAATCTTTTTATCAAGGTCAAACACATAAGAAGAAAATATTTTTTTCAATTTTCAATTTTTGGTACCACATTTCAAATTTAAATTTTTCTTAAAAATTTAAATGGCCGCCATTTTTAAACAAGATGGCGGGTGAAGCTGGCCAACGAACCCGGTCGAGACATTGGTATGTACTATGTAGAAACGAAGTTACATCCAAATCGGTTCATAAATACGCCTTTTATCGCGTGACAAAATTCAGGACGTTTGAAAATGTCAGCCACGCTAGAAATTCAAAAGTCCTTCCGGCCAGTGCCGGGAGGAAGAGGTAGCTTTCATAATCCTTATTTAAAAAAAGCCAACTTATATCATGCAAACACACGAAGCTCAATTTAGTGGAAACCGAATATAGGAGATTCAATACTAATTTTTATCAATATAATGAATGAGAATTTCGCGAAATTAGTCAGCTTTATACAAGCTGCTTTTCTTTAAAGTAACTTATATTTGGCTGCCAAATTCGGCAATTTCTTAAAGTGCCTGTCATTTTAAGACAACATGGTGGATGAGGCTAAGCAGTGAACTTGGTCGAGACCTTAGTAATTGCTGTGCACATGCTCACTCACATCGGAATCGGTTAATATATAGGGGTGCTGTCGCATGCAAAAAATCAGATTTTTCAAAATGTCACCCACAATAGAAATTGAAACTGCTATATCTGAGACATTTTTTAAGGTAAAGACAAACAAAAAATGCTCCTGAATCCTTATATCAAGATCAAATATTTAAGAAAGAAACCTTTTTCAATTTCTAATTTTTTTGCACCTCACTTTAAATATATATATATTTTTTAATTTAATGGCCGCCATTCTGAAACAAGATGGCTGATCAATCTGGCCAGCGAACTTGGTCGAGGTGTTGATGTATACTATCCACATGCCTTCTTACATCGAAATAGGCGAATACGTGTGTTATCGCGTGACAAATACAAGATCGTTTCAAAATGTTAGCGATGCTAGAAATTCAAAGTGCTATAAATCAACCATTTTTTAAGATATCAGCAAAAGAACAAATTTTCAGAAACAAAAACTGCTCCGGAATCTTTATATCAAGGCCAAACACATAAAAAAAATCTTTTTCATTTTCTAATTTTTTAATACCTCATTTTGAATTTTAAATTTAATTTTTTTTAAATGGCAACCCTTTTGAAACAAGATGGCGAATGAAGCTGGCCAACGAACTCGGTCGAGACATTGGTATGTACTATGTACAGACCAAGTTACATCCAAATAGGTTCATAAATACGCCTGTTATCGCGTGACAAAAATCAGGTCGTTTTAAAATGTCAGCCACAAGAGAAATTCAAAATGCTATTACTCAGCCATTTTTTTTTAGATATAGACGAAAGAAAAACTGTTCCGGAATCTTTGTATTAAGGTCAAACACATACAAAAAAAATCTTTTTCATTTTCCAATTTTTTGGTATTTCATTTAAATTTTTTTATTTTTTAAATTTTTTAAATGGCCGCCATTTTGAAACAAGATGGTGGATGAAGCTGGCCAACGAACTCGGTCGAGATATTTGTATGTACTATGTACACACCAAGGTACATCCAAGTCGGTTCATAAATACGCCTGTTATTACGTGAGAAAAATCAGGACGTTTCAAAATGTCAGCCATGCTAGAAATTCAAAATGCTATAACTCAGCCATTTCTTAAGATATAGACGAAACAAAAACTGCTCCCGAATCTTTTTATCAAGGTCAAACACATAAGAAGAAAATATTTTTTCAATTTTCAATTTTTGGTACCACATTTCAAATTTAAATTTTTCTTAAAAATTTAAATGGCCGCCATTTTTAAACAAGATGACGGGTGAAGCTGGCCAACGAACCCGGTCGAGACATTGGTATGTACTATGTATAAACGAAGTTACATCCAAATCGGTTCATAAATACGCCTTTTATCGCGTGACAAAATTCAGGACGTTTCAAAATGTCAGCCACGCTAGAAATTCAAAATGCTATAACTCAGCCATTTTTTAAGATATAGACGAAACAAAAACTGCTCCGAAATCTTTGTATAAAGGTCAAATACATATGAAAAAAATATTTTTCCATTTTCAATTTTTTGGTACCACATTTCAAATTTTAAATTTTTTAAAAAAAATTTAAATGGCCGCCATTTTGAAACAAAATGGCGGATGAAGCTGGCCAACGAACTCGGTCGAGAGATTGGTATGTACTATGTACACACCGAATTACATCCAAATCGGTTCATAAATACGCCTTTTATCGCGTGACAAAATTCAGGACGTTTCAAAATGTCAGCCACGCTAGAAATTCAAAATGCTATAACTCAGCCATTTTTTAAGATATAGACAAAACAAAAACTGCTCCGGAATCTTTGTATAAAGGTCAAATACATAAGAAAAAAATATTTTTCCATTTTTAATTTTTTGGTACCACATTTCAAGTTTTAGATTTTTTTAAAAATTTTAAATGGCCGCCATTTTGAAACAAAACGGCGGATGAAGCTGGCCAACGAACTCGGTCGAGACATTGGTATGTACTATGTACACACCGAATTACATCGAAATCGGTTCATAATTACGGGAGTTACAGTGTGACATAGGTCATATATATATATATATACATATATATATATCAATTTTGAACGGAGGGTGGTTTCGGGGTCTGGGGGTCATGATCGATGAAAATATACCAAAATTTTTTGAAATCGCTTTCCTTCGAACGGCTGCAATAGGTAGCTTTTTTGTAAAGAAAGCTACCTAAAATGCTATAACTCAGCCATTTTTTAAGATATAGACGAAACAAAAACTGCTCCGAAATCTTTGTATAAAGGTTAAATACATAAGAAAAAAATATTTTTCACTTTTCAATTTTTTGGTACCACATACCGGAATCTCAGTATAAAGGTCAAATACATAAGAAAAAAATATTTTTCCATATTTAATTTTTTGGTACCACATTTCAAGTTTTAATTTTTTTTTTAAATTTTTAAATGGCCGCCATTTTGAAACAAAACGGCGGATGAAGCTGGCCAACGAACTCGGGCGAGACATTGGTATGTACTACGTACACACCGAATTACATCGAAATCGGTTCATAATTACGGGAGTTACAGTGTGACATATGTCAGATATATATATATATATATATATATATATATCAATTTTGAACGGAGGGTGGTTTCGGGGTCATGATCGATGAAAATATACCAAATTTTTTTGAAATCGCTTTCCTCCGAACGGCTGCAATAGGTAGCTTTTTTGTAAAGAAAGCTACCTAAAATCAGCATCAGGCACACGGGACGGTATAGGAGGTTTCTTGGTATTTGGACCCCCACCATCGTCCAAAACGTATTAATCTCATTTATCACATGCTATAAAATTTTTGTATAATATGAAAAGTACTAGATGGTAAAAGATATACAGGGTGTCCACGTATAACCTGACCAACCCTTATTTACGCAACCGTTGGTCCTAGATGCATACTTCAAATTACAAAAATGGTTTAAATAATGTAAAGAATTATTTTTAAAGCGATTTGAGTCAAGGAAAACATTTCTTAAAAAAATTACGAAATTAAAATTTTTATACGGTCCACCGGTCCTATAAGTTATATTTAGTAAATTTTTCCTGTTAAACTGACAAGTAAGAGAAAAAAAGTCCCGTAATTCTACGATTAAATATGACCGAGTAATAACTGTTTAAATTTGGAGCATATTCTTTGCTGCAAATTAAAGGTCATTCACAAATTTAATAGAAATATAATTTCGTCAGATATATTAAAAAATGGTTGAGATTAAAATTAATATTGCAATATAAATTTAATGTTTTTAAGTTGATGTTTGTGTAATAAATATTGTGCAATAAATATAAATTTGCGCAATTATCTTTACAAATGTTATCTCACTGTCTGCAATAAGTTTTTGTCGAACAAACATGCGAATAGTTTATACATTTAGACATGTAATTTTTAAACACATGATCATTATATTGTCATATTAGGAAATTTATCAAAAATACCAGACAATCTTCATGGAATGCCGTTAAAGATTGAAACAATGGCTTAAAATGTTTTAACCTGCATCTGACGCATTTTTCATGGCAGAGTAATAAAAATAGCTGTAAATACGGTAAAAATTGTTGCAAGTATGAATTAAAACAAAGATGTAAAGAAAAAGATTTTGAGTTCTTATTGAGAGTTTTAAAGTAAAAAAAAAAAATAAATATGTGTACGGCCCTTTAAAAAAATTAAATATCTGTAGGATGAACAATAATAATCTTCTTGTTTCAAATAAATTTCACATTTTTTAACAGTTTCTTCAAAAAAATTATATATGTTTTATATACTTTAATTTACATTATCGGTCTTTTTTAGATTGCTCAAATAGCAAAGTTAATAAAATAGGTCATGTTAAAATGTATTAAAGTAATTTTTATAAGATTAAAACGAAATCCGTTTCGGATTTCATGGGAAATTCTAATTCTAATGTAATTAATCTGTTCACACATCATACTTTGTGTGTTAAATGCCTTAAATTATATCATATTTTTCTCTACAAAGAGAAGATTGTATACGAAATTGAAGTTTAAGAAATATAAATCATATATTGGATATAAGAATGTATGACATTTCAATTTCTAAGCACGAATTCACGAAACGTTCTTTTAAGTGCAAAAGAAATGCTTTTTGAAAACTTAATATTCTCTTTGAAGCATTATTTTGTAAGCGAAAGTTATTTCTAGTAAGAACAGAATTTATACGATGTTGTATCGATATATTCAATAGTACCGAGGTATAGAAAATGTTTCAGTTAGAAATATCTTAAAGTTTTAAACTATTGCATTTTTTTCCTTTTGCTGCAGGTTTATTGAAATAATGCTGTTATTTTTA
The DNA here is from genome assembly GCA_963932465.1 of Maratus speciosus. NCBI lineage: Eukaryota > Metazoa > Arthropoda > Arachnida > Araneae > Salticidae > Maratus > Maratus speciosus. The sequence goes on from OZ010800.1 coordinate 188,191,493, forward strand.
TCTTAAATTTAGAATAATATGTTATGTTTTTTAAAGGAAATTGTTATTGCTTTTATAAAAATACGGTTTTGAGTTAAGTCTTTCATCTTTTGTAGTGCGATGTTTAAATATACATATATACGCATTCTTTAGTTAAAATCCTTAGCACAAGTTATGATAAATGGAACATAATGAAGAGGGTGTAAGTTCAAAACAAGATGAGTGGATAGAGTTGGTTGCCCCTAAATAAACTTTATATATTCATTCCTCAAAGTAAGTTAATAAAGTATACTTGTGCCGGCATAATCAGCCTGCAATAGCTAAGTCAATTTTATCAAATTAATCTTTAAGTAACTGTTATTTTTTGCATACATTCGTAATTGTGCTTTTTGGGAACGTATACTTGTAATAAACATTTCAGCTTAATTTATTATCCGTTGTCATTAACATAAGAAATATTCAATGTTTCTTTAATTTAAATATTATCATTACAAATGTCGGTGCATTGCAATTGGCTTCATATTTAATACTATTTGTAGTATTTCTTAAATATCGTCTTAAAATTTAAAATAAATGTCAAATATAACAAAAAGTAAATTGAAATAACCAGTTGTTTAAATAGTAAAAGTAAGCATAATTATTCAATCTTCATTTAAAATAAATTCTTATAGAAAATTATTATTTAATAATAAATATTGCGCAAGAGGAATAAATTATTTTTTAAAACAAAATAAGAGAAATTGATATTAAATTTTCAAATAGTTTATTTAATATCAAATGATGTAAAGCTAACTACTCCAATAAGATAACCATTTTTAAAATCTTATATCTGTACTATGAAATATTTTGTCTAAATTATCTTGCATTATTAGGAATTTGTTATTATCCATATTAGGAACATAAATTTAACAATTATAAATGATTTTCCCCACCGTGACACCTTATAGTTAGTTATACCATGGACCGAGATTAATCTCCTTTGTGGAGGTGTTATTGTTATAACGACGTTTTTCGTTTTTTCTTTATTCGTTTTTCGTAAACTATGATCGCCATTTCGTCGTAAATAAAAAAAAATTTGCATTTTTTAAATTCCTTTTTGCGAGGTACTTTTTAGATTTCACATTTTATCATGAAGAAGAATTTAATAGATTAAATAACGTCAAAATCCCGTAAGCACATAGGTATTCATGCATACATGTGTAAATAATGCTCATTGTCCCTTGTTTTAAGACGTCCAAATCAGCTACATATTTGATCTAGGTGCTAGGTGCTATCTACATACTCTAGGTGGTAGGATTCTTCTTGCATTTTATAAATATGTTTTCAAATACAAAACACATTTTAATTCAAAAGTCTGAAGTAACTTTCAGCAAGTAGTGAAACTACAGTAGTCACAATTTTTTTGAATATTTTGTAGTGTAGAGCGCTATATTTTAAGGAATGCAGTACAGCGATACAAAAATCAGTAGTTAGTAGCAAACATTTACGGCACTTTTAACCCTACTTAAAGAAAAGTGAAAAAAAAAAAGAAAAAAGCCGATGAACTATTATGGAATATGTTCCTTAACTGTACTGGCTGTTTAGGTTTGCTAGATATATTTTAGTGAAAATAAATTGTAGAAAATTCTGTATTTATTAATTAATTTTTTAGCTCACAGGCTGTCATAGCCTGAGAGCTTATGTGCCCTCCGGTTCTGTATGTACGCACATATGTTCGTACGTAACGCAATAACTCTTGATAGAAATTTCCGTTTTGCTTCATTTTTTTTTCTTGGTTCATTCTGAAGAGGTGCTTCTCTGATTATTTTGGGGGGCTCGTTGTTTAAGGATAAAGGGAGAAAAGGGGACTAGCCCCCCACCCCTTAATTTAGATAAATGGGTTTTTCATGCAGAAATATTCGATTTGCTCCAAATTTGGTATACCTGTTTATTATGTTAAGGAACTTCCCTGATGAGAATTGGAGGATGATTAGTTAAGTATAAAGGGGGAAAGGGGAGCAGCCACCCCCTTAATTTAGATAAATGGGTCTTTCATGCAGATTTATTCGATTTGCTCCAAATTTGGTAAACCGGTTTATTATGTTAAGGAGCTTTTCTGGCTAGATTTGGAGGTTCTTTAGTTAAGCGCAAAGAGAAGAAAGTGTGGGGCTAGACCTCCTCCTAAATTTAGATAAATGTGTGTTTTATACAGAGTTATTCGATTTGCTCCAAATTTGGTATACCGGTTTATTATGTTAAGGAGCTGCCTTGATTAGATTCGGAGATTTATTTGTTAAGTATAAATGGGGGACGGGGCTAGTCCTAACCCCTTAATTTAGATAAATTGTTTTTCACGCATAATTGTTCGATTTACTTCAAATTTGATATACCAGTTTATTCCGATATGGCGCTTCCTTCTTTTGATTTGGAGGTTCGTTGGTTAAGTATAAAAGGGGAAAGGGATCAAGTCTCCTCCCTTTAATTTAGATAAATGGGTTTTCATACAGAATTATCCAATTTGCTTTAATTTATTTTCTAGGTTCATTCTTATAAGGAGCCTTTCTGATCAGATAAGGTTCATTGGTTTAGCATAAAGGGAGAAATGGGGAGCTAATACCATCCTTAATTTAGCTAAATGGTTTTTTCATGCAGAATTATGTGATTTGCTTCAAATTTGGTATACAAGTTTATTATATTAAGGAGGTTCCCTGATTAGATTTGGAGGTTCATTGTTTAAGAATAAAGAGGGTAAACGGAGAATAATTCCCCTTCATTTTTTTGAGGGGCATTATTCTTTGAAATAAGAGTATAATATACAATTAGTGTGAATAGCCTGTGAGCTCAATTCCATCAGTTTAACTGGGCATTTTTCTTTTTATTGTAGTAGTTATCCACAAATATTATTCCATTTATGTTTTTAAATACTTTTTGTACTACCTGCTAAAGTAAAAGGTATTTTTTTTTCTGAAAAGTTTTTCTGGAAATATTTTTGATCAAATCTACCACAAGCAGAAGTTTAACAAACAAATCTTCTTATATATATATATATATATATATATATATATATTAATACTTTTTGGAGTACCTGCTAAAACAAGAGTGTTTTCTAAAAATGCTTTCTAAAAATAGCTTGAATCGTTTTTACCGCAAAAAGTTTAATAAAAGCTGTGCTTAAAACTAACTGAGTTGATACATTTAACAACATGACATTTGGTTATGTAGAACATAAAAACATTTCTAGTATTTCATATCTTATATATAAATCCTGTAAACCTCGAAACAATTTGTTTCTTATACAACTGAGAAAAAAAGAACATTTATTGGTTTCTGTTTTCATAGACTGCAATAATAAATGAAAACCGGATTGTGAAGTTAGTGACTCTTAATTTGAAATGAAATTCAAATGTAATGTAAAAGACTTTAATTTAGCTTTTGTTTAATAATTTAAAGGAATTAAAACATCACTTTGACAAAAAGAAAAAAAAAATGTTGTATTTCATTATTTTAAATTTTTTGTAATAAATGTGTATATGTGGATCAAAATTACTTTAATGTAAAAAAAAAAAAAAAAAAAATCGAATTTTTGTCATTTAGCACATTACTTTTGCACACTATTTTTATCATTTGAAATATTTGTGCTGAATTATTTGTTTATCTGTTTGCAATTTTGTATATATTACTGTTTAGTATGCTGATAAAGGAATTTTGTATATTGTTATTATTTTGTTTATTTTGTAAATATTAAGCACGACTAAGCTTACTAAACAAGAAGCATATTTTGTGAGAAGGAAATATATATTTTAAAACCTGCTTTTTGTCAAGTAACATTCGGGTCAATATGAACTGGACATCGGATATTAACTACTCTAGTCTATGTGTTACAACTATGAGAACAGAGTAATCTGTAGAGATAAATAAGAATTTTCTTAACAGAATATGTGTGAATAATATAATGGGCATATAAAATAAGAATATGTATTTGAAAAACCAAATGAATTTATAATATTGTTTTAATACTACTTTAAAATAACTTAAATTTTTTATAACAATATAATAAACGTAAAAACTTAAAAAGGTGTTATCAGTAATACAAAATTTAGAAAATCCGTAAGATTAAAAATATAAAAAATATTTAAGGCTGGAGTAGCACAGTTGAAGCTACAACTGTGCTACTCCAGCCTTAAATATGATTTAATCCAGTTGGAAAAAATATTCGTACCCTTCATTATGATATAAAAAAATAGTTTTACTTGCTAGAACAAACACATCGATTTTTTTTCTAAATATAATGTGAAGAATTACGAAGAGAGTAAAAAATTCAAACTTCGTAACTTTTTATAGCATAATCATAACATATGGAAAAAAAAAATCATAAAAATATATTTTTCTCAATGCACTAAATACTTATTAGATTAGATTCAATTATAATTTTAATTAAGTGAAATTTTATTCACATTTTAAACAAGACGTAAAACCAACAGAGTGAAAAAGTATCCAGGTCAGGGTTCGAACCTGTGTCTTCGGATCACCGCACCAACGCTTATACACACACACCGCTCAGTCGCCTAGAACGACACACCTAGCCTGGAACTCTTCACACTTAAATGTCAGTATTTCTCCAACCTCAGTGAAAGATTGAATAACTTCATGAACCACAACCCTGCGGCAAACAAGAGTCCACATCAGTTCAATTTTAAGATTTACATATTCGGAAAAAGAGTAAGTTATATTTAAAAGAAAATTTTAATTTACAAAACGAAAACAATTTATTAATTTTGCGTCTGTGTAACCTAAATTTACCTGACTTTTCAAATACGACAGTGCTGACACGATAACGCATTTATATAAATAGGTCCTGCAAAAAATATTGATAACTTGGAGGCAGCAACTTTCATTGTTCTGTATCTTTTGGAATAAACATCATGTATACTATTTATGTTCACATCATTCCTTTTTCTCTGAACATGCAAAACGAATATGGCTGAATAATATACGATACAAAACGTTTTAACTTAAAAAAATTACTTTATTATAATTGCAGTTAACTGAAATCTCTTAATAATCTAAATAAATATTAAACTATAACGGTGAAAATCGAAAAGATTAAATGAAAACTTGCATACATCAAACATTGAATGAAAAATTACACCTAATTAAATAATACTAAAATCTAAATAAATAAAACCATAAAGGAGAAAATTTTATAAGCTGAGACATACACAGACGGCATAATCGATTTTCAGAATTGAACCATATATTCGTTTAACAAGCAGAGGCATAAAATTGGATTGAAAAGCATCGATTTAAAATTCCCATAAAAAAAGGATTATAGATGCAAAAAAGTCATAGCTGCTTTTTTGCTAATTTATTCATTCAGATTTGTATTGAATGCAAAAATTCCTTTATTCATGCGTATTAAATAACATAATTTATATAATATGTTTTCGATGTTTTTGCCATACGCTAGAAAGTGTGTAATGAAAATTACAGGCTTTGATGCATTTCGAAATAGAAATCTGGAGAAATATTCACTCATCATATATATTAAAACAGAAGGCTATTGCTGTAAGTAAAGTTTTTTCGGGCATATGCGCATGCGCGGACTCTTGGAGCTCCAATGGGAACTCTGTGTTTCCCTGTTTAGATACAGGTAGTGTTTCTGATTCGTACGACTCAGTATTCATTCATTCTGCTTTGCTGTAGTCGCAAAATGCACGCGCTTTGCTTTCTTTTACCCAAACTGTAGTTGCTGTTTTAAAAAAATAAGTTATGTATTTTTTTTATTCAGTATCCACTTCGATCTCTTATTATTTTTTTTCATTTAATTATATAGTGAGTCGTAGGCTTATTTAGTTGAGTTATATAGATTTAGCATACCACGATATTCTTGAAATCGTAGCGGATAGAAATTGCTTATTTAGGGTAATGTCTTTTTGTTTATAAGGTACAGAAGAGCACCATCATGAGGTTTAAAAAACGCTACAATTTTTGAACATGTTGGTAATGTCACGGATCTGAAAGATGGTCATGATAGAAGCGCATAGCAAAATCGACAGGTACTCTATTATATTTTTTGATGCGTCGTTGTATAGCATTTTACATATTGATTACACTTAATTAAATTGTAATATATTACATTAAGAATTCCCCTCTAATGAAACTAACCTAAGAAGAAAATTTTGAAATGTCATCAGAAACAGCACGTCGATACTGAATTTTATATGGTTTTAAAAATGACTCTTAATGTTTTTCTATGAGATAATACTGTTTATTTTGTTTTCTGGAAAGGGATAATTTAACTTTTTTTTTTTTTTAATCTTTGCACAACACTTTTTATTTTGTTCTTACAGTTTTTCTTTTCAGTCTTTTTCTTAAGTAATACTTTATTGTGATCTTCATGTCCATACATTGATACTGAATTTTATATGGCTTTAAAAATGACTCTTCGTTTTTTCTAAGAGCATAATACTAATTATTTTAACTCTTGCGGTTTTGTTTTTTGGCCGAGGCTAACTTTTTTAACTTTGCATAGCACTTTTTATTTTGTTCTTTCAGTTTTTGCTTTTAGTCTTTTTTTTTTTTTTTTTTTTTTAGGTAATACCTTATTGTGATCTTCATGTCCATTTTCATCATATAATAAATTTACTTCTATTTTGCCTCTAGCATTTACAAAAACATTTGTAACATTGTCATTATAAGAATCAGTAATAATGACAAAAACATTAAAAATTGTGTGCGTACATGCGAATAATGATCTTCTGTACCATATATAAACAAAGTGACAGTGCCTTAAATAAGCATTTTCTGTCCACTACATTTTCACGAACATTGTACAGTAAATCCATATTACTCAACTAAATAAAGCTAGCTCTCGCTAAAATTAACAAAAGAATAAGAGATCAAAATGGAAACATGGTAAATAACTTACTTTTTCAAAGCTGCAGGTACAAAATATGCCGATTCTCAAAGCTGTAGCTACAAAAAATACTGATTTGAAAGCTGCAGCTACAAAAAATACTGATTTCAAAGCTGCAGCAACAAAATATATCTATTTTTTATAAACTTTATTGAATTATAGAAAAGGGTTACCATATATTAATGCAAACAAGGGGTTAAAAGTATTGACCGTTTATTTATTTATATTATTTTTTTCTGAAATTATCCTTTCTGCTGGTGGATAAACGTTCACGATATACCTGTTTGAATGTATAATAATTATTTTTTCTAACAAAATAATTAATAAGCCCATAAAACAATATTTAAAATGCAGATAAATGTAGAGTTAAAAATAACTTGATGACAACAGTTTTTTTTTAACTCTATGTCAATTTGGCAGTGTGGCACCAGATGGCCAGTTTTGAATATTTTATCACCCAGTGGCCATTTTTACTTCATAGATACCCCAGTGGCCCTTTACTGCTCTGTTTTTATATGCTCATTTTGTTCATTTTTACTGAAACATATCAGTCGGTCATGCGAAATTAGTCGATTGCCCACAAGAAAAAATGCGAAATTCTTTGATCGTTTGCTGGAGAAACATCTTAAAATTAGTCTATTCATCGCAGTAAAAAAAATATAATTTTTTAATTGGGCATTGAAAAAAAACTTAAATTTTGTCATTTAGTCACAATGTGAAATGACAAGATTTGCCAATCAGTCAAAATGGCCAATTGGCTAATTTTGCGATTTTTCACTGAGACCATTTAAAGAATAATTTCTTTATTTTTTCGACAGTTTACAGCCTAATTTCACAATATTTTACAGAGACCGATTAAATAATTTTCTGATATTTTTTAGTTGATCTACTGACAAATTTCGCGTTTTTTTCTGATGGAGCAGAGGAAGAATGTTGCAACTTTTTTTTTTTTTTTCCGCAATCGATCAGTTTGCCAATATTTTCCTACTACCGATTGGTGATTTATTTTTTTACGTGACCGATCAAAGAATATCATGATTCCCCCCCCCCCCCCCCCAAAGACCGAGTGTCAATTTTAGCATTTTCCCTAGCGTTCGATTTACAAATTTTGCGAATTTTTCAAGTGATGGATGGATTAATTTCTCGATCTTTTTAAATTAATTAATTTATTTTTTTTGACAAACAAAAGAAGAATGTTACAAATTTTTTCTGCAATCGATGAATTTTGCGATATTTTCCTTCTACCATTTGGTGATTTTAGCTCTATTTATTACATGACCGATCGAAGAATTTCATATTTTTTTCTCCCACGACCCACTATCGATTTTAGCGTTTTCCTTTGCGGCTTATTGACGATTTTTCTATTTTTTATGCGATAGATCGACAAATTTTGCGATGTTTTCTGCCGAACGAAGGAAAAACGTTACAGCTTTTTTCCTGGAATTGGTGAATTTTGCGATATTTTCCTTCTAACTGGTTGGCAATTTTTGTGTTTTTTTTAGGTGACCGATTGAAGAATTTTCCCCCTGCGACTAATTGACGATTATTGAGATTTTTCAGGCGATTGATGGACAGATGTCTCTATTTTTTGTTTTGACGAATGAAGGAAGAACGTTATAACCTTTTCCCCGCAATCGATGCATTTTATGATATTTCCCGTCTACCGTCTACCGATTAGCGGTTTTTGTGTTTTCTTTACTTGACCGATTGAAGAATTTCGTAATTTTCTTCCCACGACCGAATATCAATTTAAGATTTTCCCATGCGACTGATAGACGAATTTTCTATTTTTCAGGCGATGGATCGACAAATCTCACGACTTTCTTCGAAGAGCAGAGTAAGAACGTTAGACTTTTTTCTTCGCAATCAATGAATTTTTGCAATATTTTCCTTCTACTGATTGTCTTTTTTTGTGGTGTATTTATTTGCGATCTTTTTTCACAAGGGCGATTGAAAAAATTTGCGATATTTCCCCACAACCGAATGACGAAGTTTGTGATTTATTCCCCGTGATCAATTGTCATATTTCATTATTTATTTCTACTGCGATCGAAAAAGGAAATGAATCAAAAGGGTAGTAAGGTCCACCAGGCAAGTAAAATATTCAAAAGGACAATCGGGCACATAAAGTAGTTACAAACGGCTTCTAGGTTCTGCGCCTTGCCAAACTGGCCTACAATCAACCCTAAGTTAAGAATGACAGCAATGTAAAATTGTAACGATTATTTTTATGTTTTACATATTTGTTTAAGCTGAATTCTTAAAATAAGAACAAAAGTAAGAAATATATATATAATATTTGTTGTTAATGGACGCAAAAAGTACAGTATGATCTACAGTGATCATAGACAAAATTCATGGTTAATTCATGGTCAAAATTCATTAACAGGTTCATGTTTACCAAGGGTTTATTTTGTTTTCATTTTTTTCACTATGCAGAACTATATAATACAGATATATTTCAGTTAGTGTGGTAAAATTTTTTAGATGCTTCCCCAATTAGTACACAGAGCACAAAATGTGTTATGCTTTTTTTACCAGAAAGAGGGCGTCTAATTTCAGCAATTGGTAACTTTTCTCTTAAGTAGATTAAAAAGTCTCTTAGTTTATTAAGCAATTAATCTGTAACAGAATAAATTTTAAATCAATTCATGTATTTTAAAAAAATCATCTTTATGATAAGTAAGCTAACATAATTAATATAAAGAATTATAGTAGTGCAGAATAAATTTATATTGGCTTTGTACTGTTTCTCGACAGTTAAATCATTAAATTGACTACAGTGTTATATGGTGTTTGGATATTATTCTTGCCAGACTGCGCAAACAATGGTGCCGAAAATATTCATTACAATAACACATTTATTTATTCATTTTGTTATCTTCATTTCGAATGTTAATGATAATGATTTATCGTTGCCATATTAAACAAAGTGTCTGGGATGACATATATATGATGGTATGTCTGAGGTATTTATACTAATAAACAAAACTGATAATTGACAACCGGTTTTGGTAATCTATTTACCTGGTCCGCATAATACGTAAACACTGTTTACATTAATAGAAATTCATGAAAATCAGATAATTTTTTTACAGATTCCAATCAAGCTGTAATATGCATTTTATCACAATAATTAAAAAGAAAATATCATATTACGTTATTTATTACATTATCTTTTCATGTGTATTTTGGATTTGAGAAAGTTGGCAGAGGAATTTTAGAAGTGGTTTTCAACAGGTGTGCCTTGAAAAGAGTTGCACATTTATCTACCTTTTAATTTCATCGTTAGTTACCATGAATATTATTTTAATAATTTTCTACACATTTCATACAATTAAATAATATTCAAATAATTATTTATATTAAAATTGGTTTTATTTATTAATTATACCAAATTAATCGTACATGCCAGGGTTTTTTATTATATTATCTTTTCATGTGTATTTTGTATTTGAGAAAGTTGGCTGAGGAATTTAAGTGGTTTTCAACAGGTGTGCCTTGAAAAGAGTTGCACATTTATCTACATTTTTAATTTCATCGTTAGTTACCATGAACATTATTTTAATAGTTTTCTACACATTTCATACAATTAAATAATATTCAAATATTTATTTATATTGAAACTGATTTTATTTCTTTATTGTACCAAATTAATCGTACATGCCAGGATTTTTTGTATGATTGTCAACAAAGTGCATGGGCAAACTTGAGATTTATTTACCCTCGAGTGTTTTTAGCTACGTTGCCAATTTACCATGTATCGCTGTCTTTTGTGTGTTCATTCAAGGACTTACAGGTTCAAACACTATCAAAAAGTAACAGAACACTGTATGTTGTATACAAAGGAGGACAAACCATAAATTTTAGTACATAATAAAAGAACATTAATATACACTGTTTATATTTATTTATATTTATACATTAATATGTGATTGCACTTAAGTATGCACAAGTGTTTTTTTTTTTTTAATTATTACATCTTACTATTCTGTATTTGGCAGTGTTCACCACACCTGGCCAAAACAGTACTCAGTACAATATTATTGAATAAAAATATTAAAAGCATAATTAATTTAAATATTTTTAAAATATATATTTTCAAATATTGCAATCAATAATTATAAGTATAAGAACATTTGATTTAAATTGTGTATTTAAAAAAAAAAAAAAATTAGTGTATGTATATATGTAAGCATTCGCTATTTTCTGTAGTACAAACCTGTAAGTACATCGATTCAAAGAACTTAAAAGCTCTTTTTCAGTAAACAGATATGTTATACATGTTAGTCATTATTTAACATTAGTGCACACAGAATGGATGCATATGTACTACTTGCTTTACCACCTACCAATTCTGATAATAATTTTATTATTGTAGTCTATGAATGTCTTTTATATGAAATTAGTAACAAATAATGACAGATTTATTGATGTTATTATGTCAGTAAATTGAAAATCGTCAGATGAGAGGAATTCTATGAAGCCTGTCTGAATGTTAACGCTTCCAATTGGCTGTCATCTGCCTAGATTTAAAATGCAAGGTTTCTTTTCATTGTTAATAATTATTCTTTAAAAATTTTAACATTTTAAAGCGGTAAATATATTTTTTTTCTTCAGTGCCATCAAGTTGTTTGCCGCCAAGTTTTGACGGGTTCCATCTAGTTAAATTCAATTTTAGTTAAATTATTTATTCAGTAAAGGAATTTTTTTTTAATTATGAACTAATAATGGTATGGGAAGCACTTAGAATGATCAATAATATTTTCATACAATACAACAATACAATACAAATTTAATACAATAATACTTTTTTTTTGCTCGTTAGCAAAATTCAATCGAATATTATTAATCCATTTTATAAAATGCAATGGTTTTATAGCGAACATCTAGTTGAATTCCATTGGTCGAGTTATTTTTTTAAATTAAGCTTATATATGAATTTAAAATACTTATGTTTATCCATAGATTTATAATTTATATAAATTTTTGATACCGTTCATTAAGGTGTAACCTATATTTCGAAATATCTGACGTAAAAAAAAAGTAATTATGAAAATCATGTGATGACGAATGAAAAAATACAGTATAAAATAAATATTAACAGTCATTTCTATTTGCATAACATAAACGTTTGATATTATAAGAAACCAGAATCTTAATTCTAAACAACGCAACATAAGAGCATTAAATAATAATAATAATAAAACAATGAAGATATATACATTGATTATGTAACATTTTCAACCTACTTACATAAAATAATCTAGACTATCAAAAATGAGCTTAAAGAAATTTATATTGATAAATTAAATGATTAATTTAAAGGAAAATGGATGTAATAAAAAGAAACTTTGCGAAATAATCACAGATAACTACGAAGATTCGGCAAAATATATTAGAATTCTGATTATATATATATATATATATATATATATATATATATATATATATAAAACATTGAAAATAAAATTTTTCAATGTTTTTCGACAAAGGAGTCCTAAGATCTTTATGTAATAATAAAAGGAAACGGTAAACAAACAGACATGAATTTAAAAAAAACCTCAATATTGGAGAAGCTATAAATCCTGGTACACTGTAATTTACAATTTGAATATCATCCTTTTACTGCAAAAAATATCTCAACAGAAAGAGAAATTGTGCAGTGTTATCAGCAGTTATGCTCAACAATAGCTTTATAAATTTAAATAGCTGCTTAAATCAAAAGCGTACCTCTTATCACCTACTATTTACCTATGTATATATATATATGTCACATATATGATTTAAACCTGACTTTCATTTTGAAAGCTTATATTTTACGTTCTGCTAAACGAAATTTTATTTGTGTGATTTACATTGTCAGTTTCGTATGTTTTTTTTTTTTTTTTTTTTTTTTTTTTTTTTTAGGGTTGGGGAATAGTGTATAACATATTGTCATACATTGCGCAAATACATAATTTTTGGAAAATGTTGTATGATCACGTTTATGAAAGATTAAAATTAAAAATGAAAGTTCTACTGAACGGAACTGTTAGTGTAAAACATATCGTTACTTACTGTGCAATTATAGAATTATTGTTGGAGGTTGTATGAACAAGTCTATCAACTATTAGCTTAAAAAAATTCTATTACTTAGATAAATTATGCAATAAATTAAAAATTTATATTTAAAGTTAGCATTCGGAATTGTAAGACGGTCATTCTATATTTTCGAAGCAGCTGGCAAATGCTAGTACGTAATATAATGACAAAAAAGAATCGCTTAGTAAAAGCTTGTAATGTAATGAAAAACTCAATCGCTTCGCAAAATAAAAACAAAGTAGTAGTAAATCGGCCAATTCATAATTTAGTAATTTATTACCATGGTAACTTAGTATAGTAAGTTATTGTATTTAGCATATTCAGTGAAAGATAACTTATAAATTCTGAACATTAAAGATTTTTTTTTTTGCTTTAATTTAAAACAAATTATACTATTAACTAATTTAAATAATTGTAATTCTATAGATATTCTCTTCGACCTTCAAAATTAACCAAGTTCATAGTTATAATGAACAAGTAATTTAAAAATTTTGTTTTTAAAGTCAATTCCTACATAGGCCATCAAAGAAAAATTTAATATAATCCTTTAAACTAATATTAGTTTTTGTTGCATTAAAATATCTCAATTTGTTTATTTTCTATAAGCAAGTAGGTTTACAATGGAAGTCTATGGGAATTTGGCGAAATATTAGAAATATCGCCAAGTTGGCGACTCATTTTAGTCGCCGAATTTGGCGATATATCACAAAGTTGGCGACAAACTTGGCGGTATTTGGCGACAGAACAGCCCCCCCCCCCCACTTATGGTAACCCCCCTTATAGATATGAAGATGCATTAAATGCTATTCAATAAAAAATGGCCGCCATTTTGTTTCCCATATAAAACTAAAATTAATTAATTAAAATTTAATTAATCAATTAATACATGAAAAATCTGAATTAACATTAATTGTCATCCAGTACAAGTTAAAAAAAAAAAATATTTCAACTTGATAGGATGAATAATAAGTATTTTATTAACGATTGAAAATTTGAACAAGATATATAAAGAAATAAATGTACGCAGAGTGTGAACTTATAGTAGGAATTGAAAAGTTATTCGAGGTTAGAAGAGTTATTCGAAAAAATAAACGACATATTTTACTGTTTGACTATTGTTTGAATCACATGTGCTAATCTAACATTTGGTAATTACAATTACGAAATTTTACATTTGGACAGATGTTCATTATTTGTATAAGTAAAATAAATTGCAATAACTAAATTTGTTCTTTAATTGTTCAACAAATATATGTATACAGTAATACATCAACCGAATATTACATTTATATTCCAATAAAACAATGATACATATTGTTTGTTAGCAGAAAATTCAAAGTGTATATCGATCTTTTACTGTTTTATAAATGTTTAGTTTGTTGAAAGAACACAAGTTAGGGAAAAACTCAAATACATTTACCGACGATTATTCACTACCAGATAGTTAAGAATCTACAAAAAGCTGTTGTGTGTGATTCATGTCGGAGAATCATTCAATGTATCTGAAACTCCGAAAAAAAGTTACCTGCAACCGTATCTGACATTTTAACTCTTGGTCGTGATATGCTTGCACGTTACTTTTTGTTCACGTTTCTAAAATATCCTTACTGGGTATCTTATTAGATCCATGCGCTGCTTTATTTGGACTTGATGGCAGATCCAATACTTATTTACTTACAGTGATTACTTATATATTAATCGGAGCTAAAAAATACAGCTCTCCAGAGTCCTGCTGTACAACACTTCCGAAATACGGAAGCCCAAATTGTCTTTCCCTGTTCCCCTCATTTCCAATTTACCACGCGCACTGGGCGGAGCTTGCAATGTTTCCCACAAGTATTGGGATATTTGATTGGCTTTTAGTGAGCAGTTGTGGGAAAAATCAAAAAGTTGATTCGCTATAATCCATCGTGACGTTATATGACGTCAGAAATGCTTGTGGTCCATTCTTTGCATTTTCACCTACCAAGGCACTTCTATATGTGACGCCGCGTGTCGCACACAAAGGAGCATAGTTCTATTTAGCGATCGCAAATGTAGGTTCAGTGTTTTTAAAACGGACTCGAAGAATCAGTCGCAACCGTATCTGCCGTTTTTACTCCTTGTCGTGCTACGCTTACATGCTACTTTTTATTCGCGTTTGTAAAATATTCTTACTGATCATTTTATTATCTCCACCCGGTTCTTATTCTATACATGATGGCAGCTCCAGTACTCCTATACATTTAGTGAATATTTAAAAAGTATTACTCGGTAAGTACCGAGTTTATAAATACTGATGACAGAAGCACTGTGTGTTTTGTATTGCTAATTGATACAAAGAAATCTTAGGCGAATGAGATTTTCTGACAATACATGAATACAGGTATACTCAGAAAATATAAAAGAAAAAAAAATTCTTATGAAAAAAATGGCTTTAAATTTCGTAAATAATGTCCGAAATATAAATATACGGTTGAAGGGGAAGGGTGGGTATTACACTAAACGCTTTATTGCTGCAAAAAAAAACAGAACTTAAATTCTTTTTTGTTAGAAATTAAGCCCTTCACCCTGCACTTTACTAAACAAAATTTGGTACTTTTCTGTGAGCCGGGCAAAAGTGTTATATATACATGTATATACATACCTATATGTATATATATATATATATATATATATATATATATATATACATACCTATATGTATATATATATATATATATATTGTAAATATAGACATACATATATGTATGTATATATATATATATATATATATATATATTGTAAATATAGACATACATATATGTATGTATATATATATATATATATATATATATATATGTTGTAGGCTAATTCAGAAATCCGGCTCTTTGCAAAGAGCCGGGCTAATTGGAGAATCCATCTCCCTTTTTCCAATTAGCCTGATATTTTTCAGGCTTATTGCAAAGAGCCCAGAAAGCGTTAGGCTAATTGAAAAATGACCACTTATTATCCGATCAGGGGGATATTTTTAGCTGACAGGCTATCAAAGCCTGAGAGCTTATGTGCCCACCGATTCTGTATGTACGTGTGTACGTACGTACGTACGTATGTACGTAACGCGATAACTCTTGATAGAAATATCCGATTTGCTTCAATTTTTTTTTAGGTTCATTCTGATAAGCTTCCCTGATTATTTTTTGGGGTTCTTTGGTTAAGGATAATGGGGGAAAAGGGGGGCTAGTCCCCCCCCCTTAATTTATATAAATAGGTTTTTCATGCAGAAATATTCGATTTGCTCCAGATTTGGTATACCGGTTTATTAAGTTAAGGAGCTGCCGTGATTAGATTTGGAGGTTCATTAGTTACATATAAAGGGAGGAAAGGGGGGCTATCCCCCCGTAATATAGATAAATGGGTTTTTCATGCAGAAATATGCGATTTACTATAAATTTGGTATACCGGTTAATTATGTTAAGCAGCTTCCTTGATTACATTTGGAAGATCATTATTATGTATAAAGGGGGAAAGGGGGGCAATTGCCTCTCCCCTTAATTTAGATAAATGCGTTTTTCATGTAGAATTATTCGATTAGCTCAAATTTGGTATACTGGTTTATTATGATAAGGAGATGGCGTGATTAGATTTGGAGGTTCATTAGTTAAGTATAAAGGGAGGAAAGGGGGTGGGGCTAGCCCCCCCTCCCTTAATTTAGGTAAATGGGTTTTTAATGCAAAATTATTCGATTTGTTCCAAATTTGGTATACCGGTTTATTATGTTAAGGAGCTTCCCTGATTAGATTTGGAGTTTCATTAGTTAAGTATAAAAGGGTGGAAAGGGGGGCTAGAGCCCTCCCCCCCCCTTAATTTAGATAAATGGGTTTTTCATGCAGATTTATTCGATTTGCTCCAAATTTCGTATACCGGTTTATTATGTTAAGGAGCTTCCCTGATTAGATTTGGAGGTTCAATAGTTAAGTATAAAGGGAGGAAAGGGGGCCAGACCCCCCCTTTAATTTAGATAAATGGGTTTTTCATGCAGAGTTATTCGATTTGCTCCGAATTTCGTATACCTGTTTATTATGTTAAGGAGCTGCCTCGATTAGATTTGGAGATTTATTGGCTAAGTATAAAGGAGGGACAGGGGCTAGTGTACCCTTAATTTAGATAAATGGGTTTTTCATACATAATTATTCGATTTGCTTCAAATTTTGTATACCAGTTTATTACGATAGGGCTTCCTTCATTTAATTTGAAGGTTCATTGGTTAAGTATAAAAGGGGGGAAAGGGGGGCAATTGCCCCTCCTCTTAATTTAGATAAATGTGTTTTCATGCAGAATTACCTAATTTAGTTTAATTTTTTTTCTAGGTTCATTCTAATAAGGAGCTTTTCTGATTAGATTTGAAAGTTCATTGGTTCAGCATAAAGGGAGAAATGGGGGAGCTAATACACCCCCCCCCCCTTTAATTGAGTGAGATGGTTTTTTCATGCAGAATTATCTGATTTGATAGAAATTTGGTATAACAGTTTATTATGTTAAGTAGCTTCCCTGATTACATTTGGAGGTTCTTAGGTTAAGTAGAAAGGCGGGCAATGGGGACTAGTACCTTCATTTATTTTTCGGGGGGCATTATTCTTTGAAATAAGAGTATAATACACAATTAGTGTCAATAGCCTGTGAGCTCAATGCCATCAGTTTAACTGGGCGATTTTCTTTTTATTGGGTTTATTAACGCATAACCATACACAAACCCGAAAAATAAATTACAACAGACCGTACCCCAATCCAAGCAAGACAAAATAATTTCAGTCTGCATGCAACCCGACCGGAACCTGAGAGTTCCATTTGAAAAAACATGAAATCCCGAACCAAATCTGACAACCGAAAAAAATATTCCCAAGATCCATAACTGGATCCGAACAAGACAAATTAGTTTCCGTGGACACGCAACGCTACCAGAAACTAAAAATTCCATTCGAAGTCAACCTGAAACCCGTCCCGAACCAAATCTTAAACGACAAAAATATTCCAAAGAACTATAACCCGATGCAAGCCAGAAAAAATAATCTCCGTCCACCGGCAACCCGGTCCGAATCTGAAAGTTCTAATTGAACTCAATCCGAAACCTGATTGTGGTCGGTTTTCGGGTTGACTTCAAATGGAATCTTCAAGTTCGGATCCGGTTGAAAAAAAATTACACTAAATCAGATAATTCTGCATGAAAACCCATTTATCTAAATTAAGGAGAGGGGCAATTGCCCCCTTTCCCCCCTTTTATACTTAACCAATGAACCTCCAAATCAAATGAAGGAAGCCATATCGTAATAAACTGGTATAACAAATTTGAAGTAAATCCAATAATTCTGTATGCAAAAAACATTTATCTAAATTAAGGGGACACTAGCCCCTGTCCCTCCTTTATACTTAACCAATAATCTCCAAAACTAATCAAGGTAGCTCCTTAACATAATAAACCGGCATACGAAATTTGGAGCAAATCGAATAACTCTGCATGAAAAACCCATTTATCTAAATTAAGGGGGGTGGGGGGTCTAGCCCCCCTTTCCTCCCTTTATACTTAACTAATGAACCTACAAATCTAATCAGGGAAGCTCCTTAACATAATAAACCGGTATACGAAATTTGGAGCAGATCGAATAACTCTGCATGAAAAACCCATTTATCTAAATTAAGGGGGGGGGGTCTATCCCCCCTTTCCTCCCTTTATATTTAACTAATGAACCTCCAAATCTAATCAAGCCATCTCCTTAACATAATAAACCAGCATACCAAATTTGAGCTAATCGAATAATTCTACATGAAAAACGCATTTATCTAAATTAAGGGGAGAGGCAATTGCCCCCCTTTCCCCCCTTTATACATAATAATGATCTTCCAAATGTAATCAGGGAAGTTGCTTAACATAATTAACCGGTATACCAAATTTATTGCAAATCGCATATTTCTGCATGAAAAACCAATTTATCTAAATTACGGGGAGGGATAGCTCCCCCTTTCTTCCCTTTATATGTAACTAATGAACCTCCAAATCTAATGAAGGCAACTCCTTAACTTAATAAACCGGTATACCAAATTTGGAGCAAATCGAATAATTCATCATGAAAAACCGATTTATCTAAATTAAGGGGGGTAGCCTCCCTTTCCCCCCTTTTATACTTAAATAATGAGCTTCCAAATCTAATCAGGGAAGCTCCTTAACACAATAAACCTGTATACCAAATTTGGAGCAAATTGAATATTTCTGCATGAAAAACCCATTTATATAAAATAAGGGGGAAAGGGGACTAGCCCGCCTTTTCCCCTTTTATCCTTAACCAATGAACCCCAAAAACTAATCAGGGAAGCACCCTATCAGAATGAACCTAGAAAAAAAAATGAAGCAGATCGGATATTTCTATCAAGAGTTATCATGTTACGTACACACGTACATACAGAATCGGCGGGCACATAAGCTCTCAGGCCGGTGAGCTAAAAATATCACCCTGATCGGATAATAAGTGGTCATTTTTCAATTAGCCTAACGCTTTCTAAGCTCTTTGCAATAAGCCTGAAAAATATCAGGCTAATTGAAAAAGGGAGATGGATTCTCCAATTAGCCCGGCTCTTTGCAAAGAGCCTAGGCTGTTTGCAAAGAGCCGGATTTCCCAATTAGCCTACGACATATGTTTATATATATATATATATAATATATATATTTATATATATATATATATATATATATATATATATATATATCAAGGAAGACGGTAGTGTTCCGAGTGACGCAGCCTTAAGCCTAAAATCGTATCGTATCGTATCATAGAATTCGTAGATGGCGGAACTCATATATACAGCTAACTCGACATCAAAGAAAACGCGAAAAGCAGCCTTTTAATAACTCAGCAAATATAGGTCTTATTGTTCTGAATTTTCTAGAACAGTCTTATATCTGCAGTCTAATCGTATACTGAAATTTTTACGTTTCTACGTACAGTATATTTTGAGATCTAAATAGCTATTTTTAAAGTGAAAACGTTGGTATGATATCGAGGAAGTTCCTAATTTGAAAATCTCGAAAACGCTTCTAACGATTATCTTTAAATTGATACATAATATAAATGTGATTAAGGCGAGGTGAATAACACTTTTCTTTTTTCTGGGAAAACTCTCGTTCGTTAAATAATTCGATTTTTTTTTCTCTCGAAAATGACACGGGCGATTTTTTAAAAATCAAATAAATATGTTTCAGATGAACCAAATAACAATTTACTTGTTTCCAGCAAGACTCTTGTTCGTTTTATAATGCGCATGAAAAATCGGTCTATATTTCTTCGCCATTCTATGGAAATTTCACCGAAAATGCATGACACTGTATTTATACACATGCTTTCTTTTTAACCACTTTTGGGGAGAAATATTTTGTCTTCCCACTGGCTGAGTGGTTAAGGGCCATCGTCTACTGATCTTAAGATAGGTAGTTCGATACTCACTGGTACTTGTTTTCACATGTGAATTTTTTTTTTCTTTTAAAGTCTGTTAGTTGACCATTATTCTCAGTTCCTTTGTAATTTTTTAATTGCTATTAAGTTAAATAAAATTACAATTATAATGACGCCAATTTGATGATGATTATTTCTTGGCAATTTTACAACAATAAAAATATTATCATAAATTTTATAAATATATTTAATTTCAATCACTTTACAAAAAATATACATTAATAATTATTATTTGAATATAAATCACACGATCAGAAACGTAAAAAAATAATTCATTTCAGCTCTTCTTTTTATAATATCATTTTTTATTATTATGACGGTCAATCAATATATAATCACTGACATCCATAATATTATTGTTATTATAATTATTATTTTCCTTGCATAAAAACTATTGTGATGTAATAATTCTTTTATAATAAATAATTTAGTTGAAATGTTTTATTTATAAATAACAATGAAATTTGATAACCCCGAGATAATTGTTTTATTTAACTTTGCAACATTTACAGTTTACATAATAAGCATATCAGAATTCTGGTGTCGCCATCTTTTGACGCAATTGCGTACTACATTTTGTCTCTTATTCAGAAAAAAGAGAGCGCTCTTCGCCGCTTTGAAAGAATCTCTTGTGACTAGAGGTCTATTTCGCAAATATTAAGAAAATTACTGCATACAAAAATATTAAAATGGGTAGTATTATAGAGAAATGTTTGATAAAAACGTTGAAGTAGACAGTTTTTAAATCGAAGAATTATTTTAAGAGATATTTAATGTTAAATCTGGATAAAATTGTCTCATTAAATAAGTCTCATAGGAAAAAAAAGTATACATGGGAATTTAATCATTTTCATTCAATTTAATCTTTCAATAGAAACTCGAAGTTTGCAGAGTGCATTTATTATTTTTAACTTGCCTAATTTTTTGACGGTTTATTTCAATTTTAAATTAAAATTTTCAGAATTTCCAGAGATATTTTTTACATATTTTAGAAAAGGTTATTTTAAATTGTTGCCAATTGTTAAAACAGCGCAAGGAATAATATGTCCTTTAAATTAAAAATTTATTCACACGTGACTATTATAAACAGAAAAAAATCCTTTTAAATTAGAATTAAATGATAACGTGTTAAAGCAGGAAAATATTAAACATTACGTCATAAAAATTGTTTTTACACATGCTTACTTAAAATGAAAGAAAATTATAAAATAATCAATTATTTTCAAATTAGAATTAAATGATTACGCATTAAAAGCAGGAAAACATTGAAAATTACGTCATAAAAATTATATTTACACGTGAATATTAAAAGAAAAAGAAAATTTTTAAATAATAAATTCATTGATATGTGTTAAAAGTCGTAAATGGAGGAAATTACGTCATATTGGCCAAAGTGGCCAAATAATAATATTGCAAAACAGTTTAAATTAAAAAATATATTTATATGAGAGATTTATTTCAAATTTCGAGATGATATTTTTAACTATAGTTGCCAATTTTAAGGTAGCGCAAATAATAATATTATCTTTCTAATAATAAAAATATTTTCAGTTGAATGTTACAAAGAGAAAGGAAAGTTTGGTGAAAATTATGTCAGATTCAAAACGTTACATTTAAAATCTCTTATTTAAAATCATTTTCTTATAGCGTTGTTAAAAAATACCATAAAGCAAAGACTCTGTTGACTTAGTTCCTTTTATATTTGGTAATTTTAAAATGTTTAACTAATCTTATTTAATCAAGCACGGAAACAGCAACTAACATCAGCTGATTCGGTCTTGAAATCCCTCAGTAAAAGGGAAACCCGTTTACAGTAAGATCGCCATTGATTTTTTAATTATACAGAGCAGCCTCGATTATCCGAACTAATTGGGACTGTTAGTAAATCGGAATCGGAAATCTCGGTTAATAGAAACTGTGTGTAAAAACTCGCCGTGCTTGCGAATTTAACATCTCTTTTAAAAAAATATATAGAACGTTTTTTAAATAATATAAATAATTATATGTAAAGTTCTGTTTCACAGCTTAACAAATTTAAAAAGAAAATCAACTACCATTAGTAAATTTTAAAATGCAAATTGAAAAAATTACGAAAGTTCACACAGCCACTGGAAACAAAGCATTGTTCGCTATTGACTTCTCAGGGTCCAATGTTTCTTTGGAGTTGAGTGCTTTTGGGGGCAGAAGGGCCTGTATAGCACGGACAGTGAGCTAAAGAGTGTGGTTATTTTTAAGGCTCATTCAAAAGGAAAAAAAATCAGACTTTGTTATCGGCTCGGTTAACAGAAACCTCGATTAATCGAAGGTCGGTTAATCCAGGTTCTACTATAATTCAATCTTCCGATACTGATGTAATCTTTTTAAAGCAGATCAAATTAATGGACTTTAGCACAAAGTCACATAGCTGATAACTGCCATGCTTGTTGGCCACCTTTTTTCAAAAAGTTTGCTTCGCCTTATTCAATTAATGAGATATCTCCGATAAAATAAGTCACATTTTCCTGTTCTAAAATACTGGTATCCAAAAATCGTAACATGTAACTGACACTACAAGTACTCATGGAACTAGACTATTTTAAGTCTGATTTTTATTATAGACTATATAAAATTATTCAAAATATATATTATGATAGGAACTAGCGGGCTTCGTCCGCTATTTACATTACGGATATAAAAATCATGTTTTTTTTTAGGGAAAAAGAAATAAAAACCTATTTGACGATAGGTTTATAAAGACACATTTTGCATTTGTTATATTTCCGGGGATGAAGAGGGGGGGGGAGTATTTTGATTAAATATCGCAATTAGTCCACATGGCAGATATAATTATGATAGACACTAGCGGGCTTCGCCCCTCTATGGCGCCTTATGGGTCCAGCTTCCATAACTCAGAAACTACCTTTCGGACATCAATGCAACAGATTCCAAACGTTATAATTAACTTAATAATCACCCTATATAGCATTAAAGTAAATTTATGAGTACTGCATACTATTTTTTTATCGTAATTTCTGAAGAGAAAAAATTATTTCGGTTCCATTCTTAGGTACTGGTCTGAAAAATTTTGAAAAAGGGGGGAAGGAGGGGACATGAGACTGCTGTTTGTCAAACAACACAAGGGGGTCTGGCTTATTCAACTTGGTTTTTGATGACTTCAATTGGAAGGTGGTTTGTTTAAAAGAGTGCGTCCCCTGCCCCATGAAAATTGGAACTATTGGTGCACCATCTATGTAAGGATTTAATAATTATAAATTAACATTTTGGATTTATTAATTTATGGATAAAGTGTTTTTAAAGGAATATCAAATGAAACCCTCTGTGCGATCTGCGATTATACTTACCCACTTGTTTTTATATACAAACTGCTATAAGGAAAATTGTAATAAAATAGTAAAAATTAAATGTGCATTAAATCCCATAAGTATCTTTTTTTTAATCATTTTATCACTAACCTCAAAAAAGTAATGATATCAATGCAAAAACCCTTGACGGGTTAAAAGTTTCTGACGCAGCACTTTATCTTATGCTCTAAGAATTTTAAATATGGAACTTAAAAATACTGATATCAAATTTTGAGTGACGTTATGCTATTTCTTAAAAAATATATTTGTATTTATTTCATCATTTTATTTTTGTTTTATTTATAATCGCATTTGCAAAAGTTATGTTCAACATGAAAAGCTGCATAAAATTTTATTCGCTGTTGCTTTATCATTTACATCTCTTATAAATTCAAAATATGAGTTTTAAAAGATATGATATAAAATTTAAGTGACGCCTTGATGTGACTTTAAAAGGTTTGTTTTAAAATTCAATTTAAATTATTTTTGACTTGGTTAAAATATTTTTTACATCTACACAATACTTTTAATTTTCCAATTCACTGTGAAATATATCACTTTCATTGAATCTATACTATGCATTGAAATGTATTTATTTCAATAAATTGATTTATCTTTTGTGTCACGCTATTCAAAATTGTGAGTAAGATTTATGTAAATGGTTTCTTTGCGTCATTGTGTCCAAACTACATGAAATGTATGAAAAAGGATAGTTTGACGCAAATAAACCATTTACATAAATCTTACTCACAATTTTGAATAGCGTGACACAAAAGATAAATCAATTTATTGAAATAAATACATTTCAATGCATAGTATAGATTCAATGAAAGTGATATATTTAACAGTGAATTGGAAAATTAAAAGTATTGTGTAGATGTAAAAAATATTTTAACCAAGTCAAAAATAATTTAAATTGAATTTTAAAACAAACCTTTTAAAGTCACATCAAGGCGTCACTTAAATTTTATATCATATCTTTTAAAACTCATATTTTGAATTTATGAGAGATGTAAATGATAAAGCAACAGCGAATAAAATTTTATGCAGCTTTTCATGTTGAACATAACTTTTGCACATGCGATTATAAATAAAACAAAAATAAAATGATGAAATAAATACAAATATATTTTTTTAAGAAATAGCATAACGTCACTCAAAATTTGATATCAGTATTTTTAAGTTCCATATTTAAAATTCTTAGAGCATAAGATAAAGTGCTGCGTCAGAAACTTTTAACACGTCAAGGGTTTTTGCATTGATATATATATACGTATATATACACACAAGTATATATACATATATATGTACATATAAGTCTGGCGATCGACAAAACGAAAGTACCCAAAATTTAGTTTTAAAAATATTTGCCGGATAGATCAATTTAATACGAAATTTCATATATTTGCATAATAATAATGCAAATAATAAAGAATTCGAATGAATTTGAAGTTGAGAAGAACAACAGTAACATAATATTTTTTATTTAATTATTAAAGCATAATTATATTACACTGAATTAAATTACTAATATTTGGGGGGGGGGAAGAATATTAAAAGAGAAACTGATTTTTTTATTATAAAATTATTCTACGTGGATAAAACCTTGTTACTTTAATGTACCTTGCATTAAAATAATATTTATTAAGATGAGTGCAAACTCTGATAAGCATAATAATTCTTTTGCTTAGCTTTCGTGTAAGAGTATTATAAAAGAGAAAAATTCGTAAATAATTTTTAACTAAATGCGTGTACTGAAAAATATAAAATGCGAAAAACAGAGAAATACTTTTTCCTTGAGTTATTTTCTTTTATTTACAGTAGCGTTTTTCTTTTCGTTTAATTTTGTTCTGACAGTATTTCGTGCAAAAAAGAGTTTTTTTGTTTTTTGTTTTTTGTTTTTATACGGAAGAAACTTTTTTATAATGTAAATAAAATAAAACATTAATAACAGTTAGAAAAATAGTACATCATTTAAAGAATGTATTTCAAATATGTACATCATCTATTTTACTAAAAAATATTTAATTAAAACGATATTTTCTGACTAGATAATTTTAATTTGAAATTTTATAAATACTTATATATTAAAAAGAGAAACAAATAACACATACAATCTGGCAACCCAAATTAAGGAGCATTGACCGGATGCTTTCAGTGGTACACAGTTTGTTGAATATCTACTAACATTTGTAACGAATTGAACCTGAGTTTCGAGTAATTAAATAACATGTTTGACTTCGTATTTGTCAGTGAAGATTTAGTCACGTGTACAATTAGGGGGCCAAAATTAATTTTAATAATAATGCAGTCAATATTAATAATAATATAATATGTTTGCGTTCATCCATGTAACAGAAAATACTTCTGTTAGTTTAGAAAATAACTATGTATGTCCTGTTTAACGGTCGTATGCATTTGTATAAGCATTGCACGCGTATTTGTGAAGTAAAATTGTTAAAATGTCTGTTCAAAACTCATTTTTTTAAATAGAGTTTCCAACCAAATTTAACACCACTTCAAAGACACCACTTACAATTAACACCACTTCAAGTGTTGAAAACAAACGGTATAGTATTGAATATGGGACGAGATACGTGCATTTATTTGAACTAATTCTTAAATGCGCATGGGTGAAAGTTTCCAAATTTTTTTTTTCATAATTTTGTAGTAAGCATTTTACGCAAATTATATAAAAGTCCAGTCAAATATTCTAAAATCTCAAAAAGATATAGTGAGTTGGTTGAGAATTTGCGGAAAATTCCTTATAACAAAGCTACTTTTAGAAAGAAACTGACTATATTCTATGTTTTCTATGTTTCCGAATTTTTTCAATATTTGCAAGAAATTTTTATATTTTGATCTAAATAGCTGACTATCAAGAAATAATCATTTTTTTTATGTAACAAGATGAAATCAGACATTAAAAATTTAGACACCGTTAAATACAATGAAAATGAAATACAAATTATGAAATATTTTTTTTCCAACCTTACCTTACTTCTTTAAAAAATTTTAATAAAGTATTTTTATTGCTTTTTTTCAATTAAAAATTGCAAACTGTAATATTATTTAATTTTTTTTTAACTTATTGCTGTTAATTTTAAAAATTTGTTTATCTATTCATTATTTTTAAAAAATCTTCAGATATGTATAAAATCAAATACGCAGTAGAATTCCTATTTAGCAATTATTTATCATATTTCTTCCGTGAAGCTGTCCTTTTGTGGAAACATCACATTCATATATTGTGAAAAAGCAAATAGTGGATTTTAGAAAAACAATGATATTTAGTATATATTCACTTCTGAAATAGGAAACGCTGGTCGAGCATGTAACAAGTTGATAGAAAATATGTATGAGCTTTAAGAAGCTTTGCAACACTTCATTTAACAAAATATATGTATATAAATTTCTACAAGCTATTGCGAAAACGTATTCAGACACAAACAGTATATTTTGAAGAAATTTTGAAATGACTGAATATTTTTAAATGTACAGTAAAAATTTTTACATCAGTTATTTCTCCTTAAGCGAGTTAGAGAATTTTTTTTCTGGGTTAGAGTATTTTCATTTATATGCTTAAAGTTCTGAAACATCAATATGCTTTTTTTTATTCGTTCATTTTATAAATATAGTTCCTTACTTCGATTTTTGAACATTTAATCGTCCAATATCCAATATTACTAAAGGCAACGATTTAAATATAAATATTTTAAGTATATTTGTTACTGAAACTTTGTGTATATAAGGTCATTGTACCTAAATGAGAAGCAATTCCCCCTAATTTTGTCGCATTTAGGGTATATTTGGAATTTTATGAAATAAATATATTTTTATTACGCAGAAAATTATTGAATACTGTGTCTGTATTTCAAAACTAACTTGTTTTGTAGAAATGAAATAAATAGCTGCAGTATAGTCCCACAATTTACGATTGTCACATTTAGGTGATTTTGACGCATTTTGGCAGTTAAAACCTAAACGAGACATCCAAAGCTCTAAATGTAAAATTGCATTGTATACATGCCAATTTATCTGAAAATATTCATTTAACCCTTTACTAATGTGACAGAAATTGTCGCATAGCTACTGTGAACGGTCTCTGAGGACATTTGATGAAATAAAAACTAAAAACTTCATTAACTCATAGGACACTCTTTATGTGCAGAATTATTGTAATTTAAAATCACTTATTCAAAAGTTGCTAGAATTAATGGTAGGGTTGAAACGAAACATAATTTCCCAAATATTTATAGTTAAACAGAAATCGTCAAGTTAATCCGTGACAATTTTATAAGGAAGGGGTTCTATAAGACCTCTGACAACAGTTAATGTTTGAACACTTGTCGATGAAAACATCATTTAAAATCCGCGAATTTCGCGAGTCAATATTAACCCGTAAATTCCTTATAAGTGCGATTTATGATTCCGTAACTTTAGCTGCATTTTTTTTTTTTTTTTTTTTTTTTTTTTTTGCAATATAGCGCGGTAATCAAATTATTACTAAACGAAATTTAATAAGGAATCGAAATGGGATATTATAAAAAAAACACATTTTGTTAATGAAAAATACAATTTAATTAAAGCATGATTTAAATAATGGCGACAGGTTAAATTTTGTTCGGTGGGAGTTTGCATTAGTGTTGAGTTGACGTTTTAAATGAGTATTTACATATATTTATAACCTTGTTAACAAGAATATTTATTACATATAATTCGAGTTATTATATAATTTTCCTTGACAAAAATATTAGACTTAAAATATCATGCAATGATTCAAACAATTTGATTTAAGAAGCCCTGATGCCTCCATTCACCCTCCATTTCCTCAGACTTTCCCCAAATATTGAGCATTTAATATGTTTAAAAAGTATATGGAAACATAAATAGACATTTAGATAAGCTCAGTTATATTTTTTTATCTCATTCTAATCTAAAAGTAGAAGCCGTTTATTATAATGAGTAAAAGTAAAAAAAAAAAAAAAAAAAAAAAAAAAAAAAAAAAAAAAATTGGAGACTTCCAAACTTAGATGCATCATGCTTTAATAAGATTCGGTATTTAAACTACCCAACGTTTTGATGCTTGAAAAATTAATTAATTTAATCGAATTGACGTAATTTATGTGTTTTCAATCCATACAAGGATTTTTAGTATTTTCCTTATAAACAAGTGCCCGTACATACATAAACGTAGGAATCCCGCAATCGTGTGTCTATATTGTCTGATTCGAGTATACACAAGTACTATTACGCCATTTCT
The DNA here is from genome assembly GCA_963932465.1 of Maratus speciosus. NCBI lineage: Eukaryota > Metazoa > Arthropoda > Arachnida > Araneae > Salticidae > Maratus > Maratus speciosus. Next base: position 188,220,515 of record OZ010800.1, read on the forward strand.
TATTAATAATTTTAAAGACACGTATTTTGCTGCTTTGATAATTTTAAACACATATTTAAGTGCTCGGTTAAAGAAAAACACTATTGAAGGATAATGCTGAAATTCTTAATTTGAAAACTAAACACAGCTTAATTAATCCACAATTTCTGCTTTACACATTATTTTAATACAATAAATGAAAAAATATCATTTAAACTTACCTCGTTAATCCCCTAAAAGTCTCTCTATATTTAGGGTATTAAGTATGACGCTAATTAGGTATCTGAAGTAAACAAACTCGCCAAAATGCGTAGACTATTTTTTAACTATAATTTTAAAATTCTTCTTCTTTGCTTATTCTTATGTTTCAGGTAAATAAAACGCAAGTAGTTGTCCTTCACGTCCATACAGTTATTTGATCTTCTAAGTTAAAAAAGGAAAACCGTGAACCACATTCGGGATTTGTTGCCTCATTAGGGAACATGGGAGTGCTTTATAATGAAAGATGTCTATTTTAATAGGAATTTTTTTAAGAAAACGCTTTAAATGCAGGAGAAATTATTCTGATTTTGTTCCAGAAGTTCGAATGTCTCATTATGTAGCATTTATTTACGATTCATGTATTAAGTTATTAGGTAGCAAAACACTGTCGCATTTAGAGTTCATCACATTCAGGCACAATGGCCTCAATACTTACTTTCTTAACTATTTAGTTCTGTTAATGCGATCCTAAACGTTATAGGAAAGAAATTCAAAAACATAAAAAAGAAATAGTTACAAATATAATTATACCTATTGCAGAAGAATTGTTTTTTAATTTTTTTCTGAATGACATTTTCGAAATTTCTTTATAAAATGTTTTTCTCCAACAATCAGTGATGGAACGGTGTAGCAGCAGAGAATAAATTGACACTGCTAAATTTTATTTTTATTCTTCATCTAACTTTACGACAGAATTTCTGAGATTTTTGAACATAAAGAATACTATAAAAATTTAGTGGTGACAATTGCTCAATTGCTGCGCCACTGATCCATCACTGCCAACAATATATATCTTTATTTAAGTATTGCTCGGCAGCGCAATACTTATTTATTTCCAGTGTCACTTCTCAATGTTAATTTAACATAGAAAAGCCTGTGGAGATCATAACTTTTTCATTTTTTCTTCCCACCTTTTTGTCCCTGATGCCACTCATTTTTAATTCTTTGCTAATTCTAATAATATTATAAATTAAAAGTGTAAAAACATTTGCCTGACGTCAGGGTCAAATCGGATCATAAAATGCCTTTGCATATAGGTGGATTATAATCTAGAGAGTAACATGGGCTAATTTTTATTTACATTATTCAAATATTTTTCTTAATAATTCAAAATTTCGCTTTTTTCATTGAGAATCAATGGACATTTTCTAATAAAATTTAACATTTTCCCTTCATTGTTGTAAATAATTCAAAAGCCGTAATAATAATTTGCCTATTTTTAGTTGAATGATTTTCACGTGAAACATGAAACTAAAGAAACTGAAATAGTTTTTTTTTTTTTTTTTTTTTTTTTAGAATTAAAAAGAAGATGAATATGACGTCATAGTGGGAAAAAATGATATTTTCAAGCAGATTTTTTCTGTTCCGATTGTAATTTTTTGACCAAACTACAACAACCTGCATTACTGCACTGGTGAAACATTTTGAATTGTACATAGGTAAATTGCTTCACAAATTGTGATGCGATATCGCACAAATCAAAGCCTGGTGATGATACCCTCCATTAATTTTGAAATGTGTTCGTCTGAATGCAGAAGTTATTAAAAACCTTGGCATATTAAACAAAAACCTAATTTGCAGAACAAATTAAAAAAACAAAATTTATTTCCTAAATTGTTTAAGCCCGAGAATGGGCAGATATTGAGATATTTCATTCAATTCGTTCTACATTTAATGTTAAATTTTTGTAACAAATAAGTTAAACCAATTGAACATTAAAAAATAAAAATGAAATTCATACAATATAATACTTTAAACACTTATATACTTAGATTCTGTTCAAATGAAATCGAAATAATTCTTAGACTTTTTTTATTTTTAAGTTGTAAATATTTGTTTACATCTCTGGGATACCACTGTAGGGTGTTTGTGCTCCATCTATCGACCTCAAGTAAGATGGAGTGATGAAATCAGAAAAGTAGCCGGTGTAAATTGGATGACTAAAGCACTAGACAGAAAACATTGGAAAAATCTAGGGGAGACCTACATCCAGCAGTGGATTGAATGCGGTTGATGATGATGATGATGAAATATTTGTACTGCAGATTTTGCATTATGTTTATGACGATTGTACATAATATGATAAGATACATGCAAAATACAAAACTTTAAAAAAAGTCTAAGATTTATTTCGATTTCATTTGATCGGAATCTAAGTATATAGGTGTTTAAAGTATTATATTGTATGAACTTCATTTTTATTTTTTAATGTTCAATTGGTTTAACTTATTTGTTACAAAAATTTAACATTAAATGTAGAACGAATTAAATGAAATATCTCAATATCTGCCCCTTCTCGGGCTTAAACAATTTAGGAAATAAATTTTGTTTTTCTTTAATTTATTCTGCAAATTAGGTTTTTGTTTAATAAAATATATTTCCCTTTCATTAGAAACATTTCAAACGGTCATTTAGAAATAGAATTAATTATTGACGATATAGATGAGATCGCGGCAGTTCAAGGGAAACAGATTTAGCATGATGTTTATAATCATGAAATGCAATTGTAAAAAACTTACTATGTGAAAAATTGTATTCAGTGTGAGTCTTTAATTATATATTATTATAACTGTACATTATTATGCCTATTTATTTATCACGTATAAATTTCTAATATACATTGCAGAAAAAGTTTCATTGAAGAAATCTTTAAGAGAGATTTCAGTAAATAAATGCAATCATAGTGCTTTGATCGACAAGACACATTTAACAAAAACGCATTTCCGAAATTCATTGAAAACATTTCATGCCATAAACAGGTATAAATTAAATATAATGATAGTTTAAAAAAATGAAAGAAAATAATAAAAGATTATTTTCTACAACTTTTGTATTAAATATTATACCAATGATTACTGTTTACAATGGTTATACTATATTTAATTGCATTTTCTAACATGTGTATTTTATGTTAATGAAGTGTCTTTCTAGTTCGATTGTATAATGAATTGCTTACGATATTATGGAATAGATAAGGACAGTTGGTCTTAAGAAAATTATACATTTGACTGAATGCTTTATAACTTACAGTTTTTAAACAATAAATTTATATTATGCTTTTCGTTTAACATTTTATTACAGTCTTTACGATATATTATTACTGAAAAATTAAATGAAAACAGTTTAAATATTAATAATAAAGATTTATTCCATAATTTTTAGTACACGTTTGTTAAATCTTATGGAGAAACTTCAAATATTATATTTCGTACAAATGTTATACAATAACTGGTTTTCATATTATTTTCAGTTCCGAACTTTTAAGTTTTACTTCATAATTTTGAAATCTAAAATAAGAAATAGATCGATTTTATTCAGGATTCGCTAAGAAAAATGCATTTCTTCTTGAACTTTACTTTTCTTTCATGACCTTCTTTCAAAATTATCGGTTACCAATAAGTTTGACATAGCAAGACCAACAACAAGATATAAATCACGCCATCGCTGTTTTTTATAAAACTCCATAATGGAAAAAAGGTTTTAATTTAATTTTATTTTTAGAAATTTATTTTTCTTGATACGAAGTAAATATTTTGCTTTTTGTAAGTTTTAAAACATGCTTAATATACAGTGAACAACCCCATATCTAAAAATTGTTTTCAAAAGTCGTTGTTTGTATTATAGCTTATATTTAATTTTACATTTTGTTTTTCCGTATACAAAATGACTTACAATTTTTTACGCATAAATGTATGTTAGATGGAAAGATAATGATTTGAAATAGGTTTTTTGAATAAAACACATCTTCAACGTTAAAAATAATATTATCAATTTTATAACAGTAAATATTATAAGCATAATAACATAATACGTAGAACTTAAATAACTATGCATATTTTAAGTACATAAATCAAAATTCAGATTCTTCAATGAACAGTTTGATTTTCTGAATCATTTATGTCATTCTTGATTGTAAATGTTGAATTCACGTTTGTTAATGGTTGTTACAAACACTATGGCAGAGATATTATCTTTTCAGATATAATAGTCAGGCATTTTTTCTTGGACGTTATAAAAAAATGTTTCTCTTCGAAAATGAAAAAAAAAAAAAAAAAACTACTCTGATAAAAAATTAGTACACTGCAATGCAAAAATATACAAAGCCCATTGAATTTAAAAAATCTGAAAAATCTGTAAAATTTTGTGAAAAGAGAAAGACATTGAATGAATGCAGAGGGTAATTGAAACCATATAAAAAAAATGCATATTTAATAAATAGCATAGGGAAAAATACAAAAATGCGATTTCATTTCAATGCAAAAGTATACATACCCTTACCATTAAGTCATTTAGAAGCACACTGTTAAAAATATCGTGAAAAATTTTGTATTTTTAACGACTATCTGTTTTTTGACTACTGAGAACGCTCCATAAGCGTTCTCATTTGTAAGGAAACAGATAGTCTTTAAAAAAAAACACAGATAATTTTCCACGATATTTTGAACAGTGTATAGCAAAATGGATAAACGCAGTTAGAATTTGAGGTAGTGAACATGCCACGAGGAATAAAAATTTTTGATTTTGAAAAAGCCATAACAGCGTTTCGAGCCGAAGACAGAGGGTATAAGTATATGGTAAACCAGTTAAAAAGTTTTGTCAATGTAATCCAAATTTCAATAACGAAACAATTAAATTGTGGGCTTAAAAATCGCGCAGGATGTCCCCGGAAACTTTCAAAACGTGAAGAACTGCAAATTGTTAGGGCTATATCAAATGAAATGAAAAAGTCAAAGAAGTTAAAACGGAAGTACAGCTTAACATTTCACAGGTCTTCTTTTCTACAGGTCTAACATTTCACCTTCTTCAAATAATTAAACTTTATTCAAAACCCGTTTTTGCAAAAATGAATCCTGCTCCACCTTTCTAACCTAAACACAAGGAAGGACGATTGCAATTTTGTCGTATTAACATCGACACAAAATGGAATGATTTATGTTCTATCTTTTTTTCTTCACGAATTATTGATAAAAATCCAAACGTTACAAATGAATCTTTTATGTTTCATATTATTTTTAGTAATGGAAGGAATCACAGTCTGTTCGAAACCGATGTTTCCGCATGTTGCTGGCAAGCTTTAGAAAAGAAACAGATGAACTTTTCTAAAAGAAACTTTGCAGGATGTAGCGTATTCGTATGGGGAGAATTCACTGCTCATGGTGAGGTTAAGATGGCATTCACAACATCAAAAACTGATAATACTGACTACCAACGTTTATTCAAGGTCACCTTATCTCGTATCTCCGGCAATTAAGTTAAGATCACTTTTCAGCACGACAATGCATCAGAGTATAGCGAAAACTTAATGTTTCGAATTGTCCACCTTGTTCCCCAGATTACAATCCTATGGAGAACCCATTGAAAATTCAATTTCGCAGAGTCTATGCTCACAACAAACAATATGAAAGAAAAGACGAGTTCCATTTATCAAAAGCCTGGGATGAAGTTGACAAATACACGTTTAGATAGCATATCATCCCGGCTTTATGACATCAACGGATACCACGAACGTCCTTGTGATTATTAGGGCTTAGATTCTGTATATTCCCGCGGACGCCATCTTGGATTTCTTGGCATTTCTTGTTGGCGTTTATCGATAAGGCAACCCCGACAATTGACGTGTTCTGGCAACCCTGTTTTAAGTCTAAAATCCACATAAATTGCTGCTTGGCGACATTTACTATTTGGCGGACAAGGGGTTTTCACGCAGAGAAAAAAATCCAAGATGGCGGCCGAGGGGATATAAAGCATCTGTTCCATCATTAGTTTCCCTTTGTAACCAAAAAGTTAATGTCATTTTTATCCTGGGTTTTTATACTTTTGAATGAGAGAGAAACGAAATTTTCTGCGTTTTTTTCCTTTGCAATTAATTATATGTACTTTTTTTCCTCATTTGTATTGCTTCAGTTACCACTTTCATTCAAATAATATGTTTCACAAAAGTCAACCAATTTTTCAGAATTGTCAAATTCTTGGGTGTATGTATATTTTTGCTTTGCAGTTTATATTTCTTAAAAATAATTAATTTAATTATTGTTTAATTTGTGGATCAAAGAAACACCTTATGATGAAACTGAACTCGGAAATTCAGAATTGAAACTGAAGTCAGAAACTCAGGATTGAAAGTGATCTCAGCAACTATTAAATTTAAAAGTAAAATGGTTTTATGCCAAAAAAAAAAAAAAAAAAAAAAAAAAAAAAAAAAAAAAAAAAAAAAAAAAGGTAACACTTTCTACTACCTAACTTTTAACAATCTTATCTATAAATTTTACTGTTTCCTTCAAAATATGAATTGTGGATTAAAATGTTTTATGATTATATAAACATCTTATTATTATATTAATTCATTTATTTTATAAAACACATATTTTACGCTTACTTTTAACAAACATTTTAATTTAATATTATTAAAAAGTAGTCGGATGTGCCAACACTAAAACTTTCTACTATCTCATGCAACTTAATACTTCAAAATGCGTGATTTTGTTTCATTGTGTTTCAGGTTTTATGCCAATAAATATTTAAGAACCATGTGGGGGGCGGGGATTATTTCGTAATGAAGGTACAATAAACAGGTAACGTATGAAAATACATAAAAAAATTCCTTATAAATATGCAAATTGAACCCAGATTGGACAATTGGGGGATTCAATATAATTTTATTTTAACTGCCAACAACGCAAATTATGAATGTTACATTACCTTATTATATACTAAAAAAATCATAAAATTCATTTGATAAAACAAAATTAAAAAAATTCTCTTTACACAGTAATGCGAATTTCTTTGAATTCATTGTACGTACAAGAAAGAAAAAAAGGGAAAGAAGTAATTTTGATTCTTAAAAAAAAAGAAAAAAAAAATCTATATATAGGGTACGAAAAAAAAAAAAACAATTACAAAAAGAGATTAAAATGAATATAAACAGATGAGTAATGCATGGAAATTAGAAGCGTTAAAAAAAAAGCAACAGAAAAATAATTGAGAGATTCTGTAATGCTGTGGCCAATAAATACCATAATTTGAAGAATCAATATAAATGAATAAATAAATAAGTAAATATATATATATATATATATATGTGTGTGTAATTTTCTATAAAACACCATAAAAAAGAATAAAATAACGTAAAATAATAACTAAAAAATTAAAAAATATAGATGTGACAAATCGTAAAAAAAAAAACTAACACTCTTTCATTAAAATTTACAAAAATATAGAAAAAATGTTTTTCTTAAATGACCTAAAAAGTAGAAAATAATTTTGGCCTAGAAAAAGAATCGCCCCCTCGCCCCCTACAAAAAAAAAAAAAAAAAAAAAAAAAAAAAAAAAAAAAAGGGAAAGCCTGGTCACCACTTTATATATATATTTAAGAAAAATCTTAAAATAAACAATAGTTAAATTGCACTTCCTCCCATGCTTTCATTTCATTCTTTTTTTTCACATGAGAAAATAAAATAATTTTCTTTTATATATTTCTTTTTTTATTTTTATATTTATATATACAGAAAATATATAATTTAGAAAATTATATAATTTCTATATATATAAATATAAAAATGAAAAAGAAATATAGAAATTTCTTTATATATTTTATTTTATATTTATTATTATATATTATTTGTTTTATATATTTCTTTTTCATTTTTATATTTATATATATAGAAAATATATAATTTAGAAAATTATATAATTTCTACAGTTTTGTAAATTTTAATGAAAACATTTCATTTTTAATTTTTGCAGTTATTTTATTATGTTACTTTTTAATATGCGTTAACATTAATTATTAATAAATAATGCAAAAGAAAATTTTGTAACTTATAGCTCAAACTGAAATAGCTCCACGTCATATTTATTTAAATATTTATGACGCCTTTTCATCATTATTTTGTATTTGAAATATTGCATATTGATATGAAATTTTGCATATTACTTGAATTCGCGAAAGACTATTTAAAGTACCATATCACAGATAATGACTTTTAAAATACTTTCAGAATACGGAACTTTAATGTGATTTTTATGAATACTTAAGTACAATTTTTAGGAGCTTTATACTTCGATAGGAAATAAAGAGGTGATTTCCTATAGTGGAATAGCTGACTTTGGAATTCTATAAATCACTTTTATGCGAACCTTTTAAGTTAAATAAATGACGAAATTCTAGCTGCGTAAGCTTTGATAAAAGATAAAATTTATGTGGAAATTTTCTAAAATTCACTCACCAATGAATACTGCATTAAAGGGGAATTATGTATTACATTTTTAAGGCTTCATTGATTTTTCTGTCATCCCAAGAGAGCATATATGAATTCCTAATTAACAGAAAATCTTTCAAAATTTGAAATTATAATTATTCTAAATTTTAGATGTATAATATGTTATATCGATTTAGACCTGCAATATTATGTATTGTATATTTAACTGTTTATTTTTTAACAAATTTATATTTTTAAGTATAAATACACAGTACGTTTCATTATGGAATGGATGCATCACCTAAAAATCTGGAACAAATAAAATTTGATTTATTAAAGAGTTTTGTCACTTTATTGTCAATAAGAATAAAGAAAACAAAACTATTGAATAATATAAAATTTTTATTTTGTATCATATAAGAAGCTCGCTACCTAATTGAAAACCTGTAAAATAGATTATATTAGGAAATATAATATATTAGAAAAATATTAGAAAACGCGTTCATCTAGTGACCAAGAGTATGCGGGTTCGAATCCCTTGTTAAGCTTTTGTACATTTTCGTAATTCTAAAAAATAATAAATTCATTAAAGGGTTCTAATTAAAAAAACTTTAGTTAAGTTTATAATTCAGTTCAAAAAGCTTAAAATCAATTTAAAAATAATCAGTTGAACTTTAATTTTAGTTCATTCATTCAATTAAATAAATTGCAATAACCGATTACGTCATCATGAAAATAAGACATTCAGTATAAGGTTCTAATTAAAAAATCATTAAAACTGAAAAAATAAAAATAGTTTTGAAAACAATTTAAAATTCTAAACTAATCATCCATTCCATTAAAAGTTATGTTCGTTTAAATTAAAATCAAAAAATAATTCATAAAAAAAAAAGAGACCCGTGTTTTGTAACACGTGATTGACTCCCCCTCTCATGAGCCACCCTCGAGAAAACCGAAACTAACATTCCCCCCCCCCCCTGTTCCTCCGCCTCAAACATCCCGCAAAAAAAACTCAACAACCGTTATCCTATACAATCCAGTCACGTGACTCCCCCATTTCATCCCCCCTCCTGAAATATTGACCACGCCCCTTTTTGTAGCCCTAGTGGGTACGATCCAGTCACGTGACTCCCCTCCCCCCTCCTGAAAAAGCGCCCTTGCCTCCCACAAGAAAAAAAAATCGCCCTCCCCTCTAACTGAACATGTTCGGACACGCCCCCTTTTGATTGATAGCTACCACGCCCCTTTTTGTAGCACCAAGTTGGGCCCTTACTGTGTTATGCCATTCTGTGTTAGGAACATATAAATTATTGTAAATATAACTTTTATTTCTTTTACATGGCTACGTGTGTGTGTAATGTAATTCATAATTTTTTTTCAAAGTTTTAATTGCCAGTAAACTTTTATTGTTGGGTGTATTATTTTATAAATCAAAATGCACAGTTTCAAAAGCGTGCCTTAAAATAAGTATGAACAGCTGTGAACAAAAAATATCAATACTTTCTCACATATTTTTCTTTCTATTCGCACAAATATTATCTGCGGAGAACGTTTCTGAGATAAAATACTTCGTTTGATGTGAAAGGATCATCATTATAAAGAAAAATAATTTTTTAGAAATTGCACATTTAAATATGAAATATATAAATATATGAATTTTACTAAAATTTAAATTTAAACGCAAATTTTTTTTTATTTAATAAATTCACTACTCTTTTAAAAGTTAAGGATAATAAAACAAAGAAATTTTCGCGTAATTCATTTACTTTGCTTTGTTCGAACGAAACATACATTTAAAATGTGAAATACATGTTTTCCATGACATGTTATGTGCAAAGCTATTTCATATGAAAATTATAGAGAAACAATAATAATTTAATCTTTCAATTAAAAATATATTCTTTAATCATTTTAAAAAAATTACAAACAAGTATTGAATATGTTTAGGTACTTAGTGCCAGCAATTCACTATTGTTCTTACGTTTATAAGCGCTTTGATCTTTAGTTAAAAAATCTACAAGCCATTTTTTCTGTTTCTAATTATTTAGCATATAGAGTATTTCATCACCCTCATAAATTTCATGCAGAAAATTATTAATTGCAACGTGCTTTATGTACGTATATTACAACGTTATCCGTACTACATTTTGAGCCCAATTATCGCCACATAATATTAATCAATAATGTTGCTAAATTATGAAAATACATTAATGACACCAAAATTGACAAAACAATTTATTTGTAAATAACCAAAATGGATTTCTTAACGTATATTATAAAATCAAAATTGTATTACAAGATCAATACAAATAGTGTATCATTGTGGCATTTAGGAATTAAAATTAAGTGGCATATATAACATATCACCATCCTTCTGGGATTTATCATAGTCGCAGTGACTGTTCTAGGAGAAGGTGCAATTAAGAATAGTCCAAGATGCAATTGGAGATGAGTCACAGAATAAAAATGTCGAATTAGGATTCTTAAAAAAAAAAAAAAAAAATGTATTCAAATCAAATACAACATGCTAAGTGGTACAAACAACAAAACAGTGATTTCACAATCGCATTAAAAATCTACGTTTCGAATCGCTTCTGCAATGATCTTTAGGATAAAATGATGTTACGCGCAAGTCTAAAAGTTCAGTATGCAGATAAACGTGTAAGAGTACAGAAGAATTCCTGACCGGAAAATACGCAAAAGTTGCCAAGTTCTGACGGTAACCTAATGGACCAAACCACAACAGTAAAAAAGAAGGGGGGTGAGAGGCAGAATGAACAGACTGTATTAATTGATTATAACAAACTAGCGGACATCGCCCGCTTCTCTGGTCGGTTTGTCTAAAAGAACCTTGAATCAAACGAAATATATCTAGCAAAGATGAATTGTGTTTACCTATTTTTTTATCATGCTTGTTTTCTTGAATTTCACGCTTCTAACTAAATTGGCTGCTGAGTTATGCCAAATGTTCTAAAATTTTCGGTACCTATTTAAAACCTCTTGGTGCGCGGAATTTGTAAAATCGCTCAAACATGTTTTCAATTATTTTTTAGTAATTTATTTTCCGGAATTTCACGCTTCTACCTAGAAAATGGCTCCTGAGATATGGCCAAATATTCTAAAAGTTTCAACATCCCATTCAACCACCTTAAGGGTGAATTTCTAAAAAGCTGAAAAATATGTTTAATTATTTTTAGTAGATTTTTCTTTCTGGAATGTCACGCTCCTACCTCAAACGGCTGGTGAGATACGGTAAATGCTCTTAAATTTCCGACCCCACTTTTAACACCCCCCCCCCCTTTTAGGGAAAATTTCTAAAATCGCACAAATACGTGCTTAATTATTTTTGTAGTAGATTTATTTTCTGGGATTTCACGCTTCAAGGTAATAGGCAGCTGAGATATGGCCAAATGTTCAAAAAGTTTCAACCCCCCCCCCCATTTAACCCCCTTAAGAGGAGAATTACCAGAATCGCTGAAACATGTGTTTACATTTTTTATTAGATTTCTTTTGAAGAATTTCATGCTTCTAACTAAAACGGCTGCTGAGATATGGCCACATGCTCTTAAATTTTCGACCCCCCTCTTTAACCCCTTTAGAGGGGGGGGGGTTAAAATTTCTTCCTTAATCTCTTCCCCGAATTCCCATGCTTCTAGGTTCAGTAGTTTGGGCTGGGCCTTTTATATATGGAGATAAATATTAAAAACTATATCAAACGATTTTACTCCCATAGGCAGTAATGGAATGGAATACTTTTGAGTGTCCCTGTAATCCCCCACTTCCACCCACCGCGACCAAAATGCCTTCCTAACAGCAGGAGTCCAAGCGCTATATAACCACTACAACCGCGTGTGGGGGGTAGGAGGTGTTCATCGAGAAAAGTCTGTTTTTACCCACAGACAATCGAATTATATATATATATATATATGCTAGCTGTTACCCGTGACGTCGTTCACGTAACATAAAAAGAAGAAATGAATTAATTAAGCAAAGCATTTCCCTTCCGATAATCAAAAACATATATATTAGGGTGGGTCGAAAAAACCGAAATATTTACAATCGAAATGTAATAGAGCGGAAAAGTTGACTTTTGTAATAAACAATAAATTCGTAAAATATTATAACGATCGGATAATATCTTTTACTGCCGCAAGGGGGCCAAAGTTTCAAAAAATCTCAAAAAAACTTGTTTTTTTTTTCAATTTTTTTTTAATTATCCAAACGTACGAATACAATTTCTAATATGACGCTATGGCTATATGAAGATATAAGAAATGTCCCGGAAAATGTTCATTGTGATAAAATAATATATTTTACTGCCGCAAAGGGACCATATTTAAAAAACGAATTGTAAAAATTTTCAAATTTTCATTTTTTCTATATTTTTATAATTTTAATAATATGCCTAGAAGTAAATAAATTTACTTTATATCTATTAATATGTCATAAATTTTGTTAACTATTTGTCATAGACTGGAAAATAAAAAAAGTAATCATTCATTGTTCTTTACGATCGCTTCCTCTACAGCTGTTTTACTGCATATCAGCAGTTCATATACCACAAATCACAAAAATGATATAAAATGAACAAAATATTATAGTATTTTATTAATTAAAATACAGAAATGTTTAACCGAAACGGATTAAATAAACTTAAAATGAAGAAGTATTTAAAGTAAATGAATTTAATATGACTTGCTTTCAAATAAAGCCATTGTTCCTCGAGAGGCAGAAATTGATCGTATGTGATCCTCACTCTGTTCTGGTCCACAAACCTTACCAGCACTTCAGCGACTAATTTCACGCATCTTTCTACTGATTGAGTGGTACAAGGAAAGTTATAATAGCTGGCATCTTTAATCGAACATTCTAAACTTACCAGCATTGTTAGATCGTCAATCGATAGACAAACTGTAACAGGTGGTTTCGTTAGTTTACAGTTTTGCCTTTCGACTAAAGCCATACAATTTTAAGCTTTAAGTTCAAGTCTGGAATGACGAAATGACGGATGGCGCTAATCATGTCCACAGAACTTCGTGCTTTGGCAATTTTTAATTTTGGCAATCGGCTGATCAGGATGTACTCAATGCGTACATCCTGAAAGTGTACTGCATCAGTTGGTTCACAATTAAAATGAATCCATCATGTTTTTGAGATTTTGTGGACTATAATTAGTAACCCGCGTTACTTGCCATATCATCTACAAAATATTATAGTTCCTGTAATTTCGCGAAATGCCTGTTTCGCAAATCATGAAAATAGCCTCATTGGAATTATAGCATATGAAGGAGAGCACATCAGAACCCCAGCCATAAAGAAAATTGCCGAAGCACGAAGTTCTGTGGGCACGAGTTCTGTCCTTTCGTTACTTCGTCATTCCAGAATTGAACTTTGCAGCTTAAAATTGTATGGATTTAGTCGAGTGGCAAAACTGTAAACTAAAGAAACCACCTGTTACGGTTTGCCTCTGGACTGACGATCTAACGACGCTGGTGAATTTAGAATGTCCGATTAAACATACCAGCTATTATAATTTTCCTTTCCCACTCAATCAATAGAAATATGTGTGAAATTAGTCTCTGAAGTGCTGGTAAAGTTTGTGGGGCAGAACAGACGGAGGATCACATAGGATAAATTTTGGCCTCTCGTGGAATAATGGCTTTATATGAAAGAAAGTCATATTATAAAATTCAATTACTTTAAATACTTCTTCATTTTATGTTTATTTAATCCGTTTCGGTTAAACATTTCTGTATTTTAATGAATAAAATACTAAAATATTTTGTTCATTTTATATCATTTTTGTGATTTGTGGTATATGAACTGCTGATATGCAGTAAAACAGTAGTACATAAAGCGATCGTCAAAAATAATGAATGATTCCCTTTTTTTTCCAGTCTATAACAAATAGTTAACAAAATTTACGACAATATTAATAGATATGAAGTAAATTTATTTACTTCTAGATATTATAGAAATTATAAAAATAAAAATAAATAAAAATTTGAAATTTTTACAATTTTTTTTTTTTAAATATGGTCCTTTTGCGGTAGTAAAAGATATTACTTTATCATAATGAACATTTACCAGGACATTTCTTATATCTTCATGTAGCTATCGCGTCCTATTAGAAATTGTATTAGTACGTTTGTATAATTAAAAAAAATACTGAAAAAAACATGTTTTTTGCGATTTTTGGAAATTTTGGCCCCGTTGCGGCGGTAAAAGATATTAACCGATAGGTGTAATATTTTACGAATTTATTCTTTATTACAAAAGGCAACTTTTCCGCTCTATTACATTTCGATTATAAATATTTCGGTTTTTTCGACCCACCCTAATATATATTAAACGAATTGTTTATCACATTTTATAAGAGACAATCTATATAAATAAACACACATATATATATATATATATATATATATATATATATATTACGCTATCGTACGTGGCACAGAAATCGCAATTATTTGTTAATTGTGTAATGGCAAAGCCCGAATTAAACGCAACTCATTGGTTATTGAACAGGATTTAATGCATCTCTATACCTATAAGGGGATGGGAAGTATCCGTAGGGGGCCCTGTTCTGTCACGAAAAGTGACGCCAACTTGGCGATATCTGTAATAAGTCGCCAAATTCCCATAGACATCCATTGTAAGCCAATAGGGTTTACTTGCTTACAGAAAATCAACAAATTGAGATATTTTAATGCAACAAAAACTAATATTAGCTTAAGGGATTATGTTAATTATATTTAACCCTCTCGCTGCGTATTTTTTTTTATCAAAATAGATTTAAAAAATGCGCATTTTTATATTACATATTTCAAATCTATATATAGCTTAGAGTTTAAACATGTAAACATTTTTTGTAAAAGAGTTCAAGATCTTAGATGGGATATGATATTAGAAATTAGGTGAAATCAGTGCTGTCACTGGAGACTATTTTTATTGTCTCGCACCACTATTGTAAGAAAATCAATTTTGTAATATATTTCTCTTGTAGATGTTGTTAAAGTCTATATGATTTTTTTGTATTTAAAAAGTGGTCCGAGTTGAAATAAAATATAGTCGCCAGTGGAAAAAAATGAATCGCTGAGGAAATCTCGGATTGAGCAAATTTTGCTGCTTTTATGTTGCCCTAGGAAATCTCGGGTTGCGCAGCGAGAGGGTTAAGGGAGTCCAAGTAAATTAAATTATGAATAAAAGTAACAGGATACAATGCTTAGCATGCTTTCCCAAACATAAATTTTAAGGGAGGCCAAAATGGTCGCCAAGGGCGGCTAGTATGAGTAATTTAAGGTATTTCTCTATTATAAGGTCATTGACATAACTCAGGTTTATACGCTGAACCAGGATGTCTGCTTATATCATGAAGTAATAAGAAAATGGCAAAGATGTCATATACGCACCGGGTATCTAATTGTCGCCAACATAGATTATTTTGCTTGACATGGTAACCCAGCTATTGTAGTTTATTTATTAATAAATTGTTTATTTACTTTAATTTTCTTTTAAAATTATATAAATTGCTTTGTTCTATAGTTTTTAATGAAACTTTTTTTTAATTGTTATTTCCTTTTTTATGTAATAGAACATAATTTAAAAATATACATGTAACTGGTATTCGAAAACGATGTTTTCACCAAAGTGACGTCAAAAACATATCGCGCCAAACCAGGTGCGTATATGGCATCTGTGTCAAGAAAAGTATCGGATGATACTGTTTTATATGTTTTACAATCATAAGTGGCATCAAAGGTGGGCGAAGAAATAATCATCTGGAATATTATTAAGTCTTTATCACACAAAAAACAAACCTGTTTACAACAATGTATTTTCATTTTGCACCAAATTTCTTTCTCTAAATAAAGCAAATTGATTGCGAACCCGATGACAGAACATAACCTTTCTATCTAGTTAATTTTTTTACTTTCAAGAATGAAAATACATATTTCCTGCTAATCATTATGTGATTTTTGACATTGATAATTTTACTGTGCATATTATTGACATTTGCAATCCATTTGCTCTTCAAAATTTATATATATATATTTACTTGAAATTTAAATCTTTGTGTTAACCGTGCGCAAACGATAAACCGCTTTGATAACAATTTTCTTTAAATAATAAGAATTAATACCATAACACAATCTCATTTTATTTCAACATCAAAACATATCCATTTTATATTTTCCATATATGACATCACATTTTCCTTCTTTCCGCACTTACTCAAAATTCATGCTTCTTGTATTATTAAAAATACTTGAAAATTTCCGTTTTAATCTTTCAGTTGGAAATTAAATTATTATTCTGGGTTTTTATTTTTTGGCAGCGAAAAAAGGAAGATGATTACATTTTACCGGAAAAAATGTCAATTCATTGTGGATGAAAAATAATAAAATTTTGGATTATTAAGCAAAATAGTTGAATAAAATAAATTAAACATAGCCTATGTTCATTTCCGGGTTGTAATCCATTTATTTCCAAAAATATAAAAGCATTAATTCATCTGTTTAGATGCTTTCTTCATTCAAACTTTCGGACACACATTGACATTTATAATATAATAAGAATATAGATTATGCCAGATATTATGAATGTTAAATGATAAAATGTCATTACAGACATGCCGCCAAGCTTAATAATTGCAAGCGACTATAAACTTTTATTAAGGGATGTATTTTTACATCGAATTATAATCCTAGACTCGTCAAAGCCAAATTTGCTACCTTCATTTGAGTGATAAATTATTGAAAAGCTGTACTCTGTTTCCATTGCGAAATATCTTTTAGGAGCTCCTTATACATTTCTGAAAATCTTCCCTTAGTTTCACAAATATTAAACACATCTTTCATTATTTAGTAGTGTAACAGGAATTCTATAAACTATTGCTTTGTGGTGATTCTTGATCTTTGCAATATTGTTACTGAGAATTTAAATCTATCAAGGAGGGGGATAGCTACTCATCTTGTATTGGATATCTGAAGAACCCCCCTGAATTAGGGGGTATATACATCCTCCTATGACGATAATTATACTTCCTGTAACAATAATTTATCATTTAATATTCATAAAATCCGACATGATTTGTTATAATCAATTAATACAAACTATTCATTTTGTCTATCCGTAAATTACCAATATTCTATGCAATGAAAATTCTTCATAAAATGGTCAGTTAACCGTTATTTAAAAAAACGTCGCAATTTTATGGCAGTTCACTTTAATTTGTTTCACTGAAGGTCAGTACTTAAAGGTCAATATCATTACTCATTCAAATTACACTTGCATTCTCATCAGAAGTAATATTCATATGTTTGCTACTTTAGCAGCACTTGGGAAACGGTACTCAAGGATTTACTTCAATATGTAATTTTTATGATTCAACGTACTTGGATAAAATGTTCGCTTTTGTAATTTATAACTCATTAATATACTTCTATTTTAAAGCAAAAGCATGTTCTTAAATATCGATGACGTCATTTTGATGCTGGGAACTAATCAATAACTAAATTTCCCTTTTATTGCAATTTATTTAATATCCTGACAGTTTAACATTTTAATTTGTAGATTCTCGAATAAGAACAAAACTGCTTTCAAAATTAAAAGATTCGTAAACTGAGTCTCAATTTACTAATTTTGTATGGATTTAAAAAAGATGTTCATGCATGTATCTGTTTAGACTATCTCTATCGAGTGCAGCCCCGTACGGAATGTTAACCCGTTTGCTCTTAAAGCAATATAAATAAATCAGCTTTTGATTCTCGGGAAGGATTCATTAAAAAAATTAAAAGTTATTTAATAAATAAATATATAATACTAGCAAACCCCGCGGCATTGCTCGCGTAATAGTTGCAATATGGAAAGGGATATTTGCATGACTATTTTTTATTAGAAGGGCACTTTTTGAAATCTTTCAAAAATAACAAATTAAGCCACAGTTTGACTAAACTTCATTATAAAAGTGCAATAGACAGAAATGAGATTTTAGTTAAGAAGAACTAAAACTAATTCTAATTAAATGATAATTTAGAAAGTATTTTGAGACTTTTATGCTCATTTCATACGCCCATTTCAGTATTCATTTGAAGATTTGAATTTTTTAGAAACCATATTAACACATTTAAATCTTAAAATTAACCATCATGTTAAATTCCAAGCTTCTTGTCTAACAGTCTGCCACATCTCTGATGTTAGTGGCACCAACATAAAATGCCGAAACAGAGTTGAAATAGGATGTCTCGAAAAGCGTTGAAACAGAGACTGTCACCCTTAATTTTCCTACATTAACCTTGAAATCGGTTGGTATTTCCTAATATTCTATAGAAAACGGAATTATTGAGGAAATGCTCTTAGAGATCATTTATATCTTATAACTAACTACCATGCCTAGTTCCAAGTTGGTAGCACCTGCAGTTTTACAAAAATGCAATTTAGATCGTTTTTTGCTCGTTCACACCCTTTGGGGTAGTGGCACCGACATGAAATACAGCCTATGTTGGAGCGAGGGTTGTCACCATCGTTTTCACACCATTATTTTTTAAATAGGTTCGGCACTTTCTGAGATTGCGTAGAAATCGAAATTTACAAAGGTTTTTTGAACGCTTTAAGCTTATTTTCACTCCTTTTAAATTTCGATTTTTTAGGAAATGTTCTTAGAGATCATTTGCATCTTATAAATAACGGCCCTGCCTAATTTCAGGATTTTAGGCCCTTTAGTCGCACAAAAATTGCAATGTAGAATGTTTTAGCTTCTTCAACCACTAGGTGGTAGTGACACCCTCATGAAAACACTGTCATGAAATAGAACCTATGTTGCAGCTAGGGCTGTCATCATAAATTTCCAACTATTACCTTTAAAATAGGTTGGGTACTTTCTGCGATTGCGCAAAAATCACCATTTAGAACGTTTTTTAGAGCACTTTTTGCGCATTTTCATCTTTTTTAAATTTTGAATTTTCCAAAAAATATTCTTACAGATGATGTATATCTAATAAGTAACTACCATGCCAAATTCCATGTATCTGTATCCTTCAGTAACACAAAAATCGCAATTTCGAACGCGTTTTTGCTCCTGCACACCCTTTAGGTGTAGTCGCACCGACATAAAATATAGCCTATTTTGGCGCAAATGTTGTCACCATCATTTGACCCCATTAATTTTGAAATCGTTTAGTTTTTCCTGAAGTTGCGTAAAAATCGCCTTTTAGAACGTTTTTTAGAACGCTTTTCGCGCATTTTGCCCCTTTTTAAGAAATATCCTTAGAGATCATTAGTGTCTTATAAGTAACTACCATTCCAAATTTCATGTTTCTAGGTCCTTCAGTAACACAAAAATCGCATTTTTAGAACTTTTTTGCTCCTGCACCCCTTTTTGACGAGTGGCAAGGACATAAGCTACAGTTTATGTTCTAAGTTGGACTGACACCATCATTTTGATAGCATTAATTTTTGAATCGGTTCGGTAGTTCCAGAGCTTACCTCCTACAAATAAACTATTTTTACCCCTTTATAATATTAATAGAAGATTAGATTAGATTAGATTAGATTAGATTAGATTAGATTAGATAAGATTAGATTAGATAGAAGATTAGATTAGATTAGATTAGATTAGATTAGATTAGATTAGATTAGAGGAATATAAAAAGTAGATATAGACACCTACACGGAGAAAAATAAAAATAAAGATACATTTAAAAGTAATTTGTTTAAAATTTTTTACTCATTTTTTTAAATGTGTCAAGCAGTTTTCACACATATTTTTTTTTATAAATTCACATCAACAATACCCCTTAGTCCGTTAATCTCCAACGTAAAATGACATGCTCGCAATACATATAGAAGCCAGTTTTATTGAACGGTGCTTAGACTATTGAGGAGGTAGTAAGTTTGAAAGAAAAGCAACGTTAAAAACGCCAGAATATGCAAACATTGAGCAGATGAGTAGAGGTAGTCTTCAGCTTACTGTCTTCAGTGCAAATAATAACAAAAAATGTGCTTAATTATACAGGGGAGAAGCGGAATTAAGTGATACTTTAATTCACCAATATGAAAACAGGAAATTACTGGTAACAGCAAATGGTAGGATAGTATAGGTAATGCCACCAAAAGTGAAAAAAAAAAACTGGTAGTAACTAAGCAAAAAATGATTTTATGAAATATTTCCAGCAAGCTGATAAAGGGGGAATAGCGAATTCACTATTAATTATATTGTCATAATTTTTGCAAATATGAAATGCTTCAAGAATGTTAATTTCATGTATAGAAGTGGGTTCTGAGATGTTTTTGGCTGAGTAAAAATTAAAAGACTGGTTCATCTCCCAGCAATATTTTGCAATTGAAGATTTACTGACTCTTTTAACTTTGCTTTGAAATTTATATTATTCAGTAACAAGTGAATAATTTACATCTGTGAAAAGAAAACTTTAGAACAAGCGAAAATGTTTTACCTATCTCCATGACCGTTCAAAAAATCTTCGAACAGCCTGTGGTGTTACATGATATTAGTTTTTGTAAAGTGATTTTTGCAGTAAATTGAATCAGTAGAAAAAACTAAAGATAAATCGAAAGCGGTACTAATTTTCAGATGACTGTCGATGTTTGATAAGTTTTTTTTTTTATCTATTTACATTTTATAAGTGCTAGGAAGATGATCGAAAAGTGGTTGCCAATTAACATTCATATATACATCTGTTTCTAATTCCTTAATTTAAAATTGTATTAACACTGCTCAAGTATAGGAAATCGGTATTTTGCGACCATCTTGCATGCCGATATAACTTTAAACTGAATCTGTAAACAGAATTTTAAAATGCGACTTAGAGTCACATTTAACGCCGACCTATGCATTATGTATACAATATAAATTTTACAATAAAATAGGTAATCATTTCTTTTATTGTATGTATCATCAGTAAAAAATACTTTTTTATAAACAATTACGTTTTACTAATTATATTAATTAAATAAAAGGCAATATTGGGCATATATCTCCTAATATGAATTAAGTAATATAATAATTGTCTTTTAAAATTTATTATTTATGTTGAATATATATTTGTTTTTATGGTTACTGACATTCTCTAAATTTGTTCACTGTATACAAGCCTCGTTATATACTACGTATTTACTTTTTTGTTACAGACATTTTCTACGGAAATTTTTAAGATGATTACAAGAGCAACGTGAAATTCATAAAACTGAATTGCTTCGCAATCCTAATTATTTAGATTATGTTAATTAAATTGCATTCCCTTAAGTTTCTAATTTAAATCAAATATTCTGAAAAATAACAGGAACATTTATAAAGTGTTGTAAAATTTCCAGAAGCACATAAATAATTATTAATACTGTATTACATTAATTTCATTAGTATTTTTTGTTTGCATTAAGATTTTGTTAAAAGAAAAATGTCTAAAGCATATTTAAATACTTTTCTCGAACAGTTATTAAATGAATTACCATAGCAACAAAAAAGATATTTTAATATAAATCATCCCCAGTGGCAATTAAGGTAGATTTTAGAGAAACATAAGATAAAACATTTTAGATTATTATCTAAAAATTTGAAATTGTAACATGCACATTTTTATTGCTTTCCTATTTCAAAGTGCCAATGCGCCTTACATTATATTACTATTGAATTATATTTTCATTTATAATAACTTAACCAATTAATAATTTACAAATGTACTTACAAAAACTCTTCAAGAAAATCTTGATGTATTTAGGTTCGTATACTGAGGATCATTGTTGTTGAAAATAATTCTTTAAAATACAAAGTTCATGTTAATTAAATATTATTTCAATGTAGATTGCCGATTGTCCAACAATTATAAGACTCGAGAAATGTCTGAAACAAGAACTCGCCAATTAATCGAGATAGCATTATAACATGCATTGCTAAACTTTAAAACCACTGAACAATTTAAACTGTTTCACAAAACAAAATCGTACAATAAAAGTCTGTATACTATAAAGGGCTGCCAATGGACACTGACTTTTTTTATTACTTTGTTTACTTTCCTTGGGAGAATGTGTGATCAAATTTAATGTTTGTTTATTATGAAACTGAATATGAATGCCTTTCTGATACATATCGAAACCTTGGTAAGGATTTTAAAGGTATTTTTTTCTTAAGGAGCTATCAAGTACGCTTCAATTTCTAGAATGAAGCCAAATCTATTTCATTTCTTAGCGATCCTTACGGTATTTATGAGCGTGCAACTTTGCAATTGAATAATTTTTTAGAAAATATTAAAGTAAATTCAGATTTTGTTTAGTTATAAACAAGAATATAATGAATCTCTGAATAACACAGTATATTTTCATTTCACATTCGTCTGCCAAATTGTGGTAGATTGATATCTGTATTTATAAAGTTATTGTCCATGCATACATGTTCAACAAGAATACATTCGTCGTTCATTTCGGATGGTTAAAAGTTCACATTGACATTAGGATACTAAGTATAATGCTCAGAAAAATTGAATTTACGAGTTTTCCATCAGAACATTTTAGTTAGTTTTCTTCATTCTTTGTTTATTCCTCTGATATTTCGGACCTTTTCTTGTAAGTCAACCCAGTAACAGCTATGCCAGTTATTATGCATTTTGTTGTCACAAACAAGAGTAATACCACATCCCCAAAAATATCTAGTTCTGGTTACTTAGTAGGATATTTGCACGATGATACATCAATATACAAATTTGATTAATTGCTTCAATTTTTGTAAGATAGGCTTTTGTTTTTTTACACTCTTTTATTTAATTCAACCTGGTTTTTGTATGCAAATATGTAATTATATAATTCATTTTTCTTTTATATCCTGATATACCGGAAATGTGAAAGGTGCAACCATAGCTGCGTTTCAAAAGAAAATACAATTTTTTTACAATATTTTAAACAATATATATACTGTTACAAATTTTCGCCCAGATTGAACCAATTTTTGGTGCTATAGTAACGGCACCATAAGATAGTGAAATCACCTTTATACATGTGGAGCTCCGGTTCAGCCATAGTTCTAAATGTTGGAACAAGTTTTCAACACCATCTTGTGGTTGCAGTTAATATAGAAAAAAATCGGTTCAATCTAAGAAAACATTTTTAACAGTTTATATTCAAAATGTTAATGAGAAACACGAAGTCCAAATATCTGTGCCATTATTCTGAAATCTGATAATGTACTAAACTATCAAAATAAATAAATAGTTATATAAATAAATCAACCCTATATATATAAAATATTAATGAAACGAATTTATGAAACGAATCTTTGAAACGACTGAATAAACAACTGATTATGTTTCACGGCGATTTCTCTTAAAATATGGAATATTTTGAGATGTAATTAACAACAAAAGTCCGTATTGATCCGCAGATCTTAAAACTGGTATTAGAATTTTTTTTTCGAATTATTTTTCGAAATATTAATTTTTTTCTAATTTTAAACACTTTTCTCTAATGATGGCAACTCAAATTTTAATCATAACGCATATTTTTTTTCATTATTTTAGAAAAGGTTACTATTTTAAACTAATTTGGCGATCAGTTTGGCCTAACTTAAATGTATGCTAAGAAAAGCATCATGTTACTTTTATTTATAATTCAATTTGCATTTTATTATCATTTTATTAAATACAAAGCTTTCATTTAAAACTGAAACGTTTAAAATAAATTTCTTTCACTTCTTTCTTTTTTTTAAAACGAAATGAAAAGAAAAATATTAGCTACAGATGTCATACACGCAAAGGGGTATCTAATTGGCGCCAAAATGGCGTTATTTCGCCTGACATGGTAACCCGGCTATTGTTGCTTATTTATTAATAAATGTTTATTTACATTTATTTTCCTTTTATTTACAAAAAAATGTTAAAAATTGCTTTGTTCTATATTTATTTTTTTTTTATTTATTGCTATTTCATTTTAAAAATAACAGAAAATAATTTGAAAATACGTATGTAACTGGTATTCGAAAACGAGGTTTTCGCCAAATTGTCGTAAAAAAAAAAAAAAAAAAAAAAAAAAAAAAAAAAAAAAAAATCACTCCAAGCCAGGTGCTTGTATGACAATTATACAAATCATGATATTTAATTTCCACTTCAAAGCAATGGTTTAATGGTACTACTTCTCTCGTCGACCAATTTCGCCAAATTATATAAATTGCTAAATTATACAAATTGACATAATTTTTTATTTTAAATAACGAAAGAACAAATAAATTAGTATAACATTATTAAAAATACAAATAAAACGTTGAAATAAAAATCAGTTGATGGCGTGAACACGTGTAACTTACTTAAAGTCAAGTGATTGTGACATTTACGATCAACCATTATTGGAATTTAATCTTATAGTTTGGCGACAGATTTTTGGTCGATGGGATAACCAATTAGCACCATTTTAATTTACCACTCGAAAAATAAAAAATACTAACTGGGGAGTTTAAAAAAAGCTATTGCCGAGATTTACACCCGTCTAACATAAAAGTACCAGGAATTCTTTGCGATCATGGCAACTCGAAACGTTTATTCGAAAAAATAATTTTGATTCTTTAACCCGTTAATAGTCGCGGGTTGGTCTTTTCCCCGCCCGAAATTCGTTATCTTCCTGTAACTCATTTCCCGTTAAAGTCAGGATAGCGAAATTCCGTGTAGCTGACCTTGAATGTTCACACTCTTGTGTAGTAAAATTGCAAGTCATTCCTGCTATTTCTTAGCATTTTATCGCATTCTTAAGTTTCAATCGGTCTAAATGACCGCGTTGCGACCACTTGCGTTAGTTGAATTTTTCCCCCTCGTGTTCATCCTTTCCCATTTCCGCGAAATCTGTGGGGGAAAGTTTCTTCGAAGTACGGACTCTGTCTGTTGTTAATTCGTCTTTCTTTCTTTCTGCTATTTTACCCGTTCATAGAGTAGTTATTTTACTTTTAGAATGTGACTTAAAATTGTTTTATTATATTAGTTGTGAAGTCAGTTCGCACAAAAAACTGATGGATGGTCACTTACATTTTTTTTTAATTGTCAAATATTGCGCGAATAAATTCTCAAATTGATAATCGTTTAAATATGGGGAAAAAAAGAGAAATTCATCATCATTATTTATAAGAACTTGCTTTCCATTTATTATCGGAACATATAAATGAAAGAAAACAGACAATAACACTGCCAAACCGTTAAAAAAGAGAGAAGAGAATTTTGTGGGAATCAGTAAAAAAATTGCCGTATCTCCAAAATCTGAAAAGTATCGTTTTTGTACAATAAAACAAATTCGAAAGATAAAACAATTTTCTCAGAAATGTTGTATGTATATCTGCGAAGAACATACATATAATTTATTTATACAATAAGAAAAATAATGTGAATTTTATAATGTAGGTTAGAAATTACGCAAATAAAAATCTATTTTGGATAATTCAGTGAATGTTTATAAATGTAAATGTTTTATTTTAAAAAATATTTTAAGTATCTCTCTATTCTAAAAAAAGTAACTACCGCTGTCACCGCCGCCGCCGCCAGTTTTGAATTTTTTGTGACCGGAGGTCTTTCTTCGTTAATATTAAGAAAAATAATGCATACAAAATATGAAAATCGGTAGTATTATACAGAAATGTTTGATAAACACGCTGATGCAGACAGTTTTCAGATCGAAGAATTATTTTAAGAGACATATAATGCTAAAGTTGGACAAAATCGTTTCACTAAAAAAGTTTTATAGCAGCAAAAACTATACATGGCAGTGCAATCATTTTTAGATCATTTTATGCGTTAGAATTTGCCTGAGTGCAGATTGCATTAATTTTTTTTATTTTGACTCATTTTTTCAGGTTTTATTTCTATTTTAAATTCAAATTTTCAGCATTTCCAGAGATATTTTTTATATATTTCAGAAAATTGTACTAATTTAAACTGTTGCCAACTGTATAAAAAGCGCAAGCAATAATGTTTGCTTCAAATTAAAAATTTATTTACACGTGACTATTATAAACAGGAAAAAAACTTTCAAATTAGAATTAAATAATTACGTATAAAAAGCAAGAACTTATTAAAAATTACGTCATAAAAAGTATACACGTGAATTTTAAAGCAGAAAGGATATTCTAAAATAATAAATTCATTAACATGCATTAGAAGCCTTAGGAGAAATTACGTCATAGTTACGTAACATTATAGTTATTACATAAAATGAACACAAAATAATATTGCAAAAAAGTTTAAATTTAGAAATTGCGCTAGACATTTATTTGATATTTTGAGAATTAATTTAAAATGTCCCATTTAAAAGAACTTCCTTTTCGCTTTGTTAAAAAATACCAGGAGACAAAGACTCTCTTTACTTAATTCCTTTTATATTAGCTTATTTTGAAATGTTGTTACACGTGTATACGTCATCAAGTTATTTTTATTTCGACGTTTTATTTGTGTTTTTATTAATGTTGTACGAATTTATTTGTTCTTTCGTTATTTAAAATAAAAAATATATCAATTTGTATAATTTGGCGAGTGGTTTGGCGATTTATATAATTTGGCGAAATGGGTCAACAGGATAATCAAGTAGTACCGCAACGGATTTGGCGTTAAAATTCCCCAACCAAAGAGAAATGAGTAGAAATTCGTTTATAGGGAGATCGCCACTGTTTTTTTAAATTATAATTCAATCTTTCGAAATATTTTTAAAGCCGATCAAATTAGCGTGCATTTAGAGTCTGCGGTGTCTGGACGGGGGTTGGCGAGCGTAGCTCGTAGGGGGCCGAGCCCCCTAGTTTTTCTAAAATTTATCTATTGTTAAATTTTCATACTGTAAGTAAAAACACATTTTTTTTAACAATGCCGCAGAAAGTGTTTTTTTATTATTATTATTGAAAACCAATAGAGGCTTGGGGACGTTATCTAACAAATTTAAATTTGTTGTCCTTCATTTAAATTTGTTGTCCTTTCCAGAATATGAGAGAAAATTCATTTAAATTAAATTATTGCTGCATATTTATAATTTCGGAGAAAATTTTCTTATTGTTTTTATTATTTTAATGAATGTTATTATAAAACAATAAATTATAGCATTAATACCTTATTATGAAATGTACAATAGAATATTTATTTTAATTAAATAGTTGCTGTAAAATACATCCCTATTAAGATGAACCTTTCAGTGATTCTATTAATTAAAATAATTTATCCATCTTAGGATTTAAATCTACAATTGTAAATGTATTTAAATTAAATATATAATTTCAATAACTTATTTATTAATTGCTTTATATAAGCGAAGTTCGTATCCAGAGTTTTTATTCAAGGGCGCTGCTCCCACCCTGAAACAAGTAGAAAAACTACAAATCGTGCATTTTCATTTGAAAAATGGATTTAATCACAAAATCTTGCGAGTCCCCCCCTTCCTCTCCCCCCCCCCTCATACACACACAGACACCCCACAAAATAAATAAATAAATAAAACGTAGTTACAACATTTACATTTATAATTTCGAAGTTAACTATTTTTTACCTTTTTCTTTATTATATATATATATATATAATTATACATTTTTAATAATATTTGGTTTATGTGGTGTTTGTGATTTCATAATTATTGGTCGTTTTCATTATTTTTCAATGATATTATTGTACAGAAAGTTTATATATATATATATAGCTATTGTCTTTAATTGTTTATTGCATCAAATTTGATGGTTTTTCATATCTTTTAAACGAATTAATCGTCCGCAATATGCTGGTGAATTAGTGGTATTGCATTTGATTTTCTGTTGCATGTCATAGGTTCCATTTTTACTTTCAGTTTAATTGTTCAATTTAATGTCAGTGTAATATATTAATGCTAAATTTATTAATTTTATTTTATTAAATGAATAGAGAGTGCCGGAGTATCATACAAATCTACCTGACTCTGATTCTGTCCTTCCAAGGAAAAAAAAAAAAAAAAAAAAAAAAAAAAACCTATCACGAATTTAGATTCATATTCGTAAATGTTTTCCTACTAATTATTGATTCATAGTAACATCAGAAATTCAATCAAATCATTTACTATTTACTTTTAAGTATTTATGCAAAACGAAGAAAGAGTTATAAAAAACATTTATCTAGATGCCAACTGAATATATACTTAAGCGAAATAAATAATTGCTGTAAAAAGTTGTAAAATGAATAATTGCTGTAATCTTTTAAAGGTCAGTCAATATTTTCACCCTACGTTATCCGTTTTCGATCGTCTGATAACACCGGCAAGTTCCCCCTTCGTTTTCGGCCTGCTGGTAACGGCGGCAAATGTACCGAACGCGATTACTAACGTTCTAAAAAATGTCGCGACTACTCTCAGGTTAAACAAAATGGAAACCTTCCTTATGAAAAGCGAAGGGATCAGCCCGTTGTTTATGGCAGTTACATGACATGGACTATTATAATATAAATGAAATAATGGCGATAGAATAATATTTGGCGACTTATCCCACCTGTGGCTGGCAAAAATTAAAGTACCGAAATGGCCACCTGGAAATAAAAAGTGAAGTGAACCGCCTGGAACTGTTGATGATAGTCACATGAATTAGGCTATTATTATAGAGATTATTTTCAATTCTAAAAACAGCGCAAATAATAATATTTCCTAACGATTAAAAAATTATTTTCACGTGACCATTAAAAACAGAAAAAAAAATTTAAAATTACTATTAAATGAATACGTGTTGAAAGCAGGAAAATATTGAAAATTATGTCTTGAAAATTGTATTTACACGTGAATATTAAGATAGAAAGGAAACTTTAAAATGGTAAACGCATTAATATGCTTTTAACACTTTCACGGGCAAGGTACTTCTATTCGTAAAATCTTGAAATCAGGGAATGGCACCAGAATTTACAATCAAATTTCGAAATACAAAAATGCTTTTGTACACTTACTTAATAAAAGGAAAATTTTCATCCTAATATTCTAGTGTCAATGTGGCATTTAAGTATTAAAATTAAGTTGTCCAAAAATGAACCACCGCCCTTGAAAGGATTAAAGCAGCAAATTTTAGTAATTGTAGTAAATTGTATTACGTCAATCGTTTTAAAACGCTGTTAAAAATACCGGGAGACAAAGACTCTGTTTACTTAACTCGTTTTATTTTAGTCTCTTTTCAAATATTTAACTGCTCTTCTTTAACCAAACACAAAAACAACCATTGGATGTCTTAACAGCAACTGATTCTGCCTTAAAATTTTGCAATCAAATGTAATTGAATGGAAACCCGTTGACAGGGAGTTCGCTACAGGTTTTTTCAGTTTAATTCAATCTTCTCTAATCTTTTAAAACCGATCAGATTAGCGTGCTTTAAAATTCTGCAGTGTCTGAACGGGGGTTGCCGAGCGTATCTTACAGGGGTGAGAGTCCCCTAGTATATGTGTAATAAAGTAATCATTAGATGAGGAAATATTTGTTTAAACACACATATTACATAAAATCTTGATTTTATTTCTTTTTTTATTGCAACATAATTTTTACACTTAGATTTTGTCAAGTTTTTACCAAATAGAGTTAAATTAATAGAAAACCTTGTATTTTATAAACAAATATCATCGGATTTATTTTAAAAGAAAGTTTTATATGTTTATCAATATATGTGTAACTAATACTTATATGTGTAACTCTTCTTATCCTCTCTTGGAACAGTGATTCTCTCAGACTTAAAATTAATGAACTCTGCTCTTTTATTTCTACTAAAAGTGTTCTACTACTACTTTTTATTTCTACAGACAAAAACCCATATATGATACTGTACTTTTAAAACTGATGGAAAATCAAAAAACCTTCACACCAATAGCTACAGATTCTTTTATTTATAGAATATTGCTACTATATTTCAGCATGGAAGAATTTTTAGCTTCAGTCACATACAAATGACATTCAATTTCATTCTATACTTTAGTACATGGTTGTAAATTTGAAATTTGTTCAAATAAGATAGACACCTAATACCTATTAATCCCAAATTGTAAAATTCATAAACGAAAAAAATCATTAGATTAGTAAATTTTCAATTTACTGTACTAAAATATTGGGCTATATCTGCTTATATGCAGTTTTTGGGGAATTTTTTTAATATTTGAATTAGAGCTATTAATGAATAATATTTTCAAAATATTTTTAATGCGTTAAAAAAAAATTAAAAAAAAAAAAAAAATGTCATAAAACGCATTTCAGTTCAAATAGCATTTCTGTGCAATAAGTTGTTAATTTTTTATTGAATTTAAAAATATGTCAAGTATTTTTGTCTCAATAGAGTATTCTGTAATAATATATTCTAACTTTCTTCTATTTTTACAAGAAGAAAGTATTGGATTCATGACAAATTTCGACTTTCGGTTTTTGATGGATTTATACGTTTTAGAAGGCCTGAACACAATTTGATTGTTTTTAGAAAATATCTGTCTGTAAGTCTGTCTGCCACTCTGTGTGTCTATGTGACAAAAATTTTATGGTCCCTCTATCTCAAGAACTAATGCACGTAATTTCGAAAACACTAGATTCTGTTAGACCTCGATGTAATCTGGTGCTAGTTAGTATTTGTAGCTAATCGTCCAAAAGGTACTGGTGCTACGCTGCCTTTTTCACGATTTCCGCAAAAGCTCTTTTTCCAGAACTAATAGACGGATTTTGATAAAACTTCATATTCATTTAGTCCTTGATATGAATTCGTGGTTATTACGGTTTGGTGTAATTGGCCTAGCAGGTGACGTTGCTAAGCTGCATTTTTCACGATAACCGCAATTGCTTTAACGCACGAAGTTTCATCAAACTCCAAATTCAGCAATGACCCACCAGTGGCTGAAAGGTTCTGCTTTCGAAGCTGGTAGATGGGAGGTGCTGGGTTCGAACCCAATCGCGCCCGTCGGCCTAACCGTTTCGGCGTTTTCGTGGTTTTCTTCGAAACCGTGGTTTCCCATGCGTAAATACGGGTTAGGTTCCCTTAGAAAGAACCACACGGGGGGCACTCCCCCTTGGGCCTATATCCCTCGAGTTGATAATCGGCCGTCTAAAATCAACCCAACCGAAATTCAACGATATTTTGATAAATATTTTGACCTGATTATCTTTTTGTGTAAATCGCACAACAGGTGACGCACCTATGCTGCACTTTTGATGATTCCCAGGATAGCTCTATCTCAAAAACTAATGCACGGATTTTCATCCAACTTCAGTTAGATGCTGACATAAAATCTTGCTGATTAGTGTTTGGTGTAAATCATCCAACAGATGGCGTTGCTATGCTACATTTGCCTAATGAACACTGTTTTATCGATGATCATATATCAAGAAGTAATGCTCTGAATTTCATATCGTTAGAATCCTCATGATGGACATAGATTGCAATTTAATGTTGGCACTGTGCGAACGAATTTTGAAGTATTAATGTATGAGATACAAGAAAGTTTTGAGACAGGCACATTCGACTATTTTCTTGAGTCTGTGTGTTAATTAAACAGTATCACACTTATTCCAGCTGGTGTAGTTTTATTTTTAAAGAAACATGTATGTTTTATATTATTTCTAGTCTATATGTATGTTTTTGAAATATTATTGCAAAACTGTATTTTTTTATGAAACAAAGCATTACGATCAGTCCTAATACGTGCATTTTTATTTAGTGTTACTTATTAAACCATGAAATGGTATGGTAAATGTGACGATACAATAGCATGTCTAATTTTTTTTTTTTTTTTTTTATAAAAAGAGAAAAAAACAGCAGTATTATTCATAAATTATAGAAAAGTTACTGTTGATTTAAAATAAAATATTTAAAAATAAATATCGAGCGAAAAGATAAAGTAGGAATAACATGTGTCTGTGGTAGAAAATATTTAGGAGACGAGATCATGGACGTTAATGTGTCACGCGAGAAATATTACTAGCTTTTGTAAGACTTTTATTTTCCAAGAGGGAACAAAAACTCTTTCTTGTGGTACAGAAATATTTATCGAAATGTAATATATCTTTGCATTGGACACCGCAAAATAAAAATAAATAACTAAAAGATAGCAGCGGAAATCAGAATATATTTTTGTTCATTTAAAGGCATATTTTTCGGGTATCATTTAAAATAATACTTTATACCTTATTTACAAGAAATTAACAATACAATTTAGACATTTGTTACACAAAAGGGTTATAATTTGTAATGCTGGAGAAATAGAAATGCAAATCATATAAGTTAAATATTTAAATAAAATATATTAAATAATTTAAGTAAGATATATTAAAAGAGAAATTGTTCATAATATTTTGCACCTTTCCTTTTTCACACCGCATATATAGTAAGGTGGGGACAGATGCTACAGTTTTACTTTTCTTTTTCTAAAATGTACAATAAAGCAAAAAACAACAAACTAAGTACCAGAAATCATTAATCAAACCCATTAGAATCAAATTTCTATGTTAAACAAGTTAAAGACCTCTTAATAAAGCAGGCATACTTATTTTCCCAAACGTCCTTTTTTAACGTAATTTTTATGTGCTGGGTAAGATGCAACATGGGGTGTGGTACAGATGCCGCATGGAGAAAAAAGCTATGCTGTTTATTTTTTTTTCAAGTAAATCACATTTTTATTTCCTCAAACTACTTAAAATGAAACTAAATAACAGTAAACTTGCATAAATTATATATCTCACTAAATTGGAAAAGTTTAACAAAATTGCTAAAGTGCAAGCTCAAAAAATAAAACTTAAGGCAAAAAAACAACAACAAAAAACATTTCACCGTGTAGCAATCTCATCTCACATGATCTGTATAAAGCGAGTTACTAGATTAGAGTAACTGACTTGGCCTTTTGCTCGAAGCTAGCGTTCTCGCCTCCTGATCATGAAATCCGTGGATCGTATCCCATCGGCGTCACTCTCTCCAAACGGTGACCCGGAGAAAACACGCAACCTTCAACAACAATCACCCCCTTCATAACTAACACATGGCAGCACCAAAAAAATCATCTCCAGCCATAAGCCTGGCATGCTATGCATCACTCACGACTCACGAGTGCGTATCGCTCGTCCGACATCGACAAGATGTCTTTCTCACCGGGGAGGGAGTGTGTAGCGATCTCATCTCACATGATCAGTATAAACCGAGTTACTAGCTTAGAGTAACTGGCTTGGCCTTTTTCTAGACGCTAGCGTTCTCGCCTCCTGATCATGAGATCCGTGGTTCGTATCCCATTGACCGGTTCGTACTCTCTCCAAAACTGGAAACAAAAGACAGCATAATTACAAAAAATATATGAACCACTTGTTTATATCTAAGCGACCATTGTAGTTTGCTCTTAAGTACTAGTTCCATTCATTTTAGGCCGTAGTCTTTTTATTTAGGACTTTTCTTCTCATTTTTGTATTTCGTATTTCTATTCGCCCACAATCACCACACTTTCCGTGCCAAGAGTAAAGTGAGCATGTTTCATGCAGCCACCGATTGCATGTTATGCACTGAATCCAGGTCGCTTTAGACTTTGTTTCTTGATATGACTCCAGACACTCAGCTCATCCAGAGTCATCAAATTCCAATCCAATACTGCCTTCAGAATCCATAAGAGGAGTACTTTCGCCACAATCGGAAGATGACTCACATATCAGTTTCTTCCTCAAGTGAGGTGTTTTCAAGTTGATTTTTCCCTTCCCTTTTTACACATTTTACTTCCGCCAAGCTGTCGTTTCTTGCTTCTTTTGCTTTTTATTTCCTTCTTTTTTCTTGTTTATAAAACCTGTGCTTGTAATATTTGCAGCCTTTTGCTTTCGCTTACTTGGCTGTATAGACCTTTTGACCATTGTTCAATAGTTTAGATGGTGAGAATAGTAAACTGTCTACGTTTTCCGTATTCATACTTTGTGAACCACCACTGTTGCTGAGAATATTTTGATAAGTAGCAGAATGCGCTAATATACGTTCATTTAAATGTAAGTTCTACTTAAATCGCAGTGATGAATTTATTGAACCGTAAAACAAAAATATATTTTTCGGCATCTGTCCCAAAGTGTCGGGTAAGATGCCGAGTCGCCATTTTGTGTCATGTGAGTGACGCGAGAGAAAGACAAGCACATGTCTGTATTCTACGAGAATCTAGTCTACAGTTGCAATCAGTTTTGGGATGAAATCTCTGTTTATTTTGCTTAAAATATGTTATAAAACTTTATTAGAATATTTTTAGCAACTTCCCATGCAGGTTAGAACCATAAAAACGGACATATGTATGTAAATACTGACAATTAAGTGGTGGAAACGCATACAACACAGTAGACAGCATTTAGGCACACAACAAAATTCTTAATTTGCCCTAGGGAGCACTAGTGTCACCAATAAAATCTCTGCGGCATCTGTCCTATAGCCTCAAATCCTTATAAAATACAACATATGTTAAAATACAATTATTTTAACTAATCAGAAATTTAACTAAAAAAGTTAACTCAATAGTAATAATTGTACGATTCCTTTGAAACCCGCAGATACCTTGATATAAGTTTAAGTACTTTATATACGACCCCTGAAAGCATGGTCGAAATCATCTGTTTTGATATGCAAAAAAGTGACATAAGTCATGCATTTCAAAGTTTCATAACTCGGTCCTAATCATAACCGAAAAAAATTCTACATTTTTACGTGCAGTATAACTTGAAATCTGTAATCTGTCCTCACTTTACTAAAGAGTATAAGTATTTTATTTGGTCCAAATAATCTAAATATTACCTTTTTCGCATTATAATAATGTTAAAAACTTTCCTGTATTTATTAACATGGGTATAGTATTCCGAGTGACGCAGCTTTAAGCCCAAAATCGTAGAACAGCATCTCTTAATTTAGACAGCTAACTCAAATAAAAAGAATTGCAAAAAGCCGCCATTTGATAAATCAGCAATTCTACCTCATATTGGACTATTTCTTTTTTAAACAGTCTTACATCTGCTCCGAAAATCTAATCATAACCGAAAAAAATTCTACATTTTTACGTGCAGTATAACTTGAAATCTGTAAACCCACTTTTAAGTAATTTGGGAGATGTTAGTTTGTCCTTTTGTCATCATAAATGGAAAGGGTGATTATTTTTAATTAAAATATAATATTAATTTGTTTTACATGAAGCGAATAAAGACTTAAGGCTTTTCAGGAAATCCAAAATGGGACTATATATTTTCGCCATTCTTTAGGAATTTCATCGCAAGTGCGAGACAAGTAATTTCTGTATACATACGCATGCCTTGTTTTTTCTAGACCAGGAAAAAATCTTTCCACACTGTAAAAAAAAAAATATATATATATATTACTGTTGCAGGAATCTGTTACAGGAATTTTTGCTGTTGCCGTTACATAAAAAAGTTCTGGGAATCCCAGTTTCCTAGAAAAACTTTAGTAACTTTACAGATTTTTTTTTTTTTTTTACAGTGCAGGGTAAATCCGTTGGCTAGTAGACAAAGTTTGCGGGTTATGACCTCCTTCATCTTTTAGCGTCTTTTTTTTCAGAATTTTGTTTTGATTTTTTTTTAAAGTCAGTTAATAAAGAATAGTTGATAGTTAATATCAGTTCATTTGTAATTTTCCATTTTCAATTAGATCGTTAAATAAAATTTTTAAGATTTTAATTGAAATTAAGTTAAACAAAATTAAATTACAATTATAACTAAGTTAAATGAAATAAAATTTAATTTTAAATAAATTTAATAATTAAATTTAAAATTTTATATAAGCTATTTTTTATTATTAAAATGAACATTTATTTTAATTCTATAATCAAATCTCCTGAACTTACTTTAAATATATTTTTATGTTTCATTTTTAGTAACAGCTAAATACAAAATTAGCAGCATTATTAAACTTTTCATTTTTTTTTAATTAAGCATTTTCTTTTATATATAAAAAATCTCATTATGTTTCAAGTATTTTCCGTAGTAATAACTGGTTCATCTACAGTTATAAAGTAGTGCAAGGTATTTATATATTTTCGTAAAAATCAACAATTTAATTGAAATGTATACAAATGGATAGTTTGACGCAAAGAAAATATTTACAAAACATTTTGCTTACAATTTTGAATAGCGTGACACAAAAGATAAATCAATTAATTGAAATAAATACATTTCAATGCATAATATACATTGAATGAAAGTGATAAATTTATAGTGTATTGGAAAATTAAATGTATTGTTTACCCGTGTAAATATATTTCCAGGGTTCGCACGTCTCCTGGAATTTTGCTGACCATAAACTTTTTAGCACCACAGTTTTCTCATAGAAATTCTCTGATTAAAAGGAGGTAAAATTTTGCCCATTTAACTTAGATTTCTTTTTCTATAAAAAATACTGATAACTGTCCTGGGAAATTCCCTGAACCGAACATACCATGTATTTTAACCACATTTTTAACGACATTAAAATTAAAGTGAATTTTAATCATTAAATTGAATTTTAAAACAAACCCTTTAAACCGACATGAAGGCTTCACTTAAATTTTATATCATATTTTCTAAAACTCAGACTTGGTATTTTTGAAAGATGTGGGTGAGAAAACATCAGCGAACATATTTTTATAAATATTTTCATGTGGAACATAACTTTTGCATATGCGATTATAAATAGAACAAAAATAATAGGATGAAATAAACAATACAAATATATTTTTTTTATTTAATAGCATAGCGGAACTCAAAATTTGATATCATTAGTTAAAAAATTCATATTTAAAATTATTAGAACCATAAGATAATGTGCTGCGTCACAAACATTTAACCCATTAAGAATTTTTGTCCTGGAATGTTATAAAAACTCGAAAAATAAACGCCTGATTAAAAAAAAACTACACTTGTCGAATATATTTCTGAAAATTTCTTAATTGTTCAAAAAATAACCCCTGCTAACCCTTTAGAAGGTGGTGGAGGGGAAAATTGAAATTTCATATGTGAACCCAATTTTATTGCAAATTCGGCTTCTACGGAACAAAATACATTATTTTTATCCATGTTTTTTATTTGGGATAATTGAAAAGTAAGATTTAAAAGATCGAACGCAATGACATCGCAGAACTGAAAATGAGAATCCTCAATGTTTCTAATTAACAAGCACCAGATATATTGAAAAATGTTTTTCAACCCCTTAACCTCTGGTTACCACACTGTCAAGCGCAAATTGGTTGTCAAATTGAATATCTTATGGCATAAATTGCTTCGAAGATTTTTCACTCAGCGGTCAGGTGATTTATTTTAAACAAGTGTCCTAATCGGAATAGAAAACAAATACATCATTAGCCATAATTTACGCTAAATGCAGTTATTTTAATTGAATTTCCGGAAAATATTTTCTTTGAATGAAGTAATAAGAATAATGAAGTAGCATTTTTTTTTTCTATTCAATGTAAATAACATTTGGGAGACATTCTCGATAGGCTGACTTTTTTGGGAATACAGTCATCTGAAAAAGATTTTAAATTTATTTATGAAAATCTTAATGTACTTTATTCCGTAGAATTCGAATCTGCAAAAATAAATGTGGGTTCTCATTGGAAAATTCAAAGTTGCCACCTACTGCCCCCTAAAGTGGATGTTGCTAATTTTGGCACCATTAAAGATATTTAAAATTATTAGACGTATTTTTTTTTATTATTATTATTATCCGATGCCTATTTCTATACATATTACTCAGATACAGGACATTTTGTTAACCTGGTAGACTATAAAGAAAAAATGTGTGCGTTAGTAATTACGACTATATAATAACACAGGCAAAAGTGTCTTTATATGTGTGTTACAACAGTGGAGTAATCGTTAACCCTTAAATGCATGATAAAAGATTTTTACCCCCCCCCCCCCAAAAAAAAAAAAAAAAATATTTTGTCTCATAAAGGCGCAACATTTACTGAAAAAATAAAATAAAATATCTATATTAGTGAGAACATTTATTTTTTTATAAAAATATTTTTGTATCGTTTTCGATACAGTATGCATTAGCTTTACAAAATAATCATGATTTTACAAAGTTGAAGAATTGTGAAAATGGGTGAAACAATCTTTGGATTTCTTACTACATAAGTGAACATTGCACTTAGAACATTTAATTATACTTAATAAATTACATGATGGCATCATACATCGGCCACGTGTTTCTGTTCTCATGATGTTATGATCCATTTGGTCGAGTCTAACTTCAAGGGGTGGCAAAACTTGGCAAGGTTTCCCTTTTCGCATTTTAAGTGGGGGTTGATCTTCCCTAATTGCACTGGTTCTTGGGCGCCCTCTGTTGTTAGCGGGACTATATTTGCAAAGAGTTTCTGCCAACTCTGATCGAAAGTCTGCAATGGTCATGATTTTTTTGTGGTTTCCTTTTTTTTTCTTCAACTTTTTTATATAACACCCACGAATTTATTACAGTTAAATCAAGCAGGTGATAGAAGATTCTCATGTACCACTTTCTGCTCTTCATTCGAATCCTATTTCTTCCTAAAAAGGAATCCATGAGGTCTACACCACCCATGTGCATGATATATTCCCTGATTAGCTTTGGGCACGTGATAAGAATCCTCTTTTTTTCTTTTTTATCTAATCGTTCGATATTCCCTACGGGACATGCTCCAACGTATGTCGACGCTAACACAACTTGCTTATTGTCCTTCCAACTTACTGTTGTTATGTCAATGCCTTCAAAATTTGTAACATACACTTCATAAGACCCTCTTGAAATTGAACTCTTCATAACATCCTGCTTAGTTGGCAACTTGCAAGTTTTCCCAGTCGGTTTCTTTGAATAGTGCCTAGGGAATGTATACCTTGCTTAGCAAGTATACACATTAATGGCAAAGATGTGTAGTAATTGTCAAAACAGACAATATGATTTCTTTGCCTGGGTACCACACTCAGCAAATTCATAACTGTTTGTCCCACAACTCCCAGGTTTTGATTGTTTGAGGATCCTTCATTAGCTTCTTTCCCAGAGTAGATTATGAATCTATTAGCAAAACCGCCCAAATTGCATAAAACAAACAATTTAAAACCCCATTTGTGGGGTTTGTTGGGGATATATTGTTTGAGAAAATGTCCAACTTTGGTGGCGCACATCTGTTCATCTATGGATAATTGCTGCTCGATGGTCACGCTAGAGAACTTTTCATTTAAATGGGTAATTATAGGACGTAACTTATGAAGCCTGTCATGCTGTGCGTCGTCTAGTGGCAGATGATCATCATTATTATTGAAGTGCAGTAACTTTCGTATTTTCTCAAATTTATTTACTGGCATTGCCTCTTTGATGGGACTGAAGCCAAATTTATTAGACCAATACGACCTTGTGCTCGGATAATGGTAAACAGACATAAATATTAAAATACCAAAATATTTGCGAAGTTCACCCACTATGAATATTTCAGGTCTGTCAGGTTGTTCCTGGACAGCATAGCGTGCTGATTCAGCAACAATGTTTTCCATAAACGGATTCATGAAAAAAGTAGGTAAAAAAAAAATACGGACTTTGCAGTTCCATTATAGATGACGGTAACTCTTCAGACCCACCAAATTTGATGTTATTCTCATCAAATAGAAAATACTGTTTTCTCCAAAGTAAATTCCTCAAATTCATGAGAGATTCAGTCGGTTGTGCTTCCACTCGCTCCAACGACTGTGCGCCTTGCACAAGCTGCTCATCCTGAATCAATGGAGGGTCCAGAAAATCTTCTGAATTGTCCTGTCCCGTAAGAACGTCTTCATCGGCCTCTAATTCAGCTGCTAAGGCTCTTAGAGAATGGTAATAAGGAATATCTTCTCCATCTGACTCTAAATCATCTTCCGAAATGTCACCATTCTCCAACCTCCTAAGCATATCCTCTATTTGTTGCTCTGAAAAGAAAAAAATATGCATTCAGCTATATCTTAACAACGTAAACGTATAGTTTAGTGTATCTAAAAGCAAGCAAAATCATAAGCAAAACCGTTATGAACAAACAATTGAATTGGGTTTAGGCGGGAATCAAATGCATGCTGTATCGTTTTCGATACAAACATAAAATACGATATTTGCACACGTAAACACATAAAAGTCGTGCAACTTCAAATGTTTTCAAGTAAATGAAGAACTTACCATCCATTTTGTGATTTTTATTCGTAAAAATTAGACTTATTTTCGTTTTCGCCGCTAAATGAAAAACTCAGTTTTATGATTATGCGCACCTCGTTGATGTCCTTAGCACAGACAAGAAAATCATCTTTCAGAAATGACATTGACACGACATTTTATTTTTGTGGGCAATAAGGCAAAGAAATGTGTAAACATTCAGCCTATGCTGTACTTCAAATAAAAAACCGGTAAAAACGATTAGAATGCGATGTATCAATATCGATACAAGATGCATTTAAGGGTTAACCAAACTCTCTAATGTATGACAATTAGATCTGGTTACGTACATGCATCTGTACTTAAGTAGTGTAAATATACTTACACTCATGCATGTTCTTGCATGCCCATACAAGGTTCCCACGTACCGAATGTGTCAGCGAAATTGACCTGAAAGTAGGTTAACGTGCAAATTCGCTGAAATGTTACTGCAAAGCATTTAAAAAAACATATGTGACATTTAAGATCGAGTATTGCTTCACATGCATTCATCTGTTTTTATCAGATTTTGTTTCGCTATCTTCGGCAAATTTACT
The DNA here is from genome assembly GCA_963932465.1 of Maratus speciosus. NCBI lineage: Eukaryota > Metazoa > Arthropoda > Arachnida > Araneae > Salticidae > Maratus > Maratus speciosus. Next base: position 188,261,614 of record OZ010800.1, read on the forward strand.
AAGATAGAACATATGGGGCATTGGCAAATAATCTCAGATTGATAAAAGAAACTTAAAAATGAAGTGTTACAAGTTTGGATTTTTTAATAGTAAAATATCATTTATATATACCGGGTGTCCCAAAAAGGACTGACTGATTTTAAAATTCAATAACTTGTAAACGGTGACAGATATTTAAAAAATTCTTGCAGGAGGGTTATGCATAAGGTCAAAAGTTTTTTTACAGTGATTTTCAATTTTAGTTCGAATTACAAACAGTAGTTGGCGCTGTAAGCAATAGTCGCTAAACACAGGTTCGATTTTTGGTCCTTTATCTTGTTCCATGCAGAAAAAGGAGATGGAAATGTATTATCCGGGCCATGAAGTACCAAAAATCGAGCCTGAATTTAGTGTCTATTGATCGCAGCGCCATCTATTGTTTATAATTCGAACTAAAATTTAAAATCACTGTAAAAAAACTTTTGACCTTATGCATAACCCTCCTGCAAGAATTTTTTTAAATATCTGTCACCGTTTACAAGTTATTGAATTTTAAAATCAGTCAGTCCTTTTTGGGACACCCGGTATATATATATATATATATATATATATTTGCAATGTATAATGCATTTTTTTCGCTAGTTTCCAATATTTTTTATTCGCTAATATTGTTTTACTTGTTCTTCTTATTACTTGTATATTAACATACTCTCTTGTTAAGAAAAGAAATTGTACATCGTTTTGTTATTGTGTCATATATTGAAATATCATTGAAACTGAAATTGAATTGAATATGAATTGCGTCATAAAAAAATAACCACATATTTTAATCTTTTAAAACTCGAAATAAAGAAAAACACTCAAACTGGCTTCCGCGTTCTGAAACTTTATAATATTAAATGCAACTTAGATACGATTTTTTAAAGTTTCAAACTCGTGGATCATTATAAAAATCGCGATAACTTTTTATATTTAGAAGTGGTTTTGCGTAAAGTAGTCATGCTTTTTACTCCTTTAAAGTTTGAATTTTGTACAATGCATTCTTCATTAAGATATAATTGATAAACATAAAATTAATGCCTATCTTCGAATTATAATGCTCTTATTAACCATTTACTTCAATCTAGAACAGCCATACTCAACCTGCGGCCCGCGGGCCGCATGTTGCCTTATTTATACTATTAATTGAGATACACATAATAAAGTATATATGACATTGCGCGTTATTTTAAATATTTTCATCGGAAGATAAAATCTGGCTTATTAATTATAATTAGTTTAAAATTATGATTAAAGCAGTTACTTTGGTCAAAAGTTCTTTTTGCATGTAGTCCTATTTGTCCTACAGCGATTTATACATTTCAAAATCTTGAACATGAAACATAATTCCAAATATCATTCCAACATAATCAACCATCATTCCAAATTTAGTTTCCACTATCTATTTCTACATTTTTTTTTTCATTGAACAAAATATTTTTTATTACACAAAATCTGTTTGAATTAAATTTAAACCCTACTGATAATATTATCAATGTTATACTACTTTAACCCTTCTATACGTTTTTTGCGGCCATCCTAAAATCGAAAACTTACGTTTGCGGTACGCGAGAAATATAGGTTGAGTATGGATGATCTAGAAAACATCGGTTAAATGCAAAAATAGCATTAAGCATTATTATGATTGGACTAGGCCGCGATCACGGTTTATTGTGAATTTGCTTATAGTGTTCGACAGAGGTGTTCTAGTATGAGGTTGATGGTGAATATAATCAACAGTATATGAATAATTGTAATGTTAAATGTATTTTACAATAGAGGATGTTATAGCAATTTGACTTAGGCATAAAGAAGGCTTTTTTATTCGTACTTACCGAAACGTTTGTAATTTTGTTGTACTCTTAAATGAACCATTGTCTCTTTTTAAACTATTATCATCAAAGTTTGCTTATAAATGTTCAATCGTAATCGGCGTCTCTTATGCTGCATCCAGTGAAAAGTCTCACATGTGTAACGGTTTAGTACAATTTTATTTTTCTATTAGACACACTGCATTTATACCTCGTTTTGAACGATACCTAACCCCTTAATTATCCCTCCCGTGATATTCACGGGCTGTGTATTTTATTAACACTGATTGATTTTCACTAGTTTTATAAAATAAAGTAATTGGCTTTATTATGGTATCTTTTTATCTGACATTAAATAAGGTGAATATTTTTTTTTTTTTTCAAAAAGTGGTGCCGATAAGGAATTTGAATTTTTAAACCCTAATTTAATGTGACCGTTTTGGGGTTAAATCGAATAATTTGTAATATTAATTTTTAGTTACCAATCAGATACTCAATCCATTTTTTTAAATCGTGACTCATGCGTGTATTGAATTTTTTTATTTGTGCATGATTTAGGGGAAAAACATACAATTATTAGTATATGGGTGTTGTACAAAAACGTTAAATACAGATGTCCATAATTAAAATTTTAGTTTAAATTTGTTATTGCCGAAACGTCAGTGAAGGCTTACTGTGGAGACCCGAAATTTTTTCGTTTCCATCTGTTTGTTTGTTTGTTAGTTAGTTAGTTAGTCTGTCTGTCCCGCGAAAACTGCCGTAAAAGCATCCAATTAGCTTGAAATTAAGGATGTATATTGGTGAGCTCCCCGGATTTAGCTGTATAGTTTTGGGTTAAATTTGGTTCATTCGTTCGGAATATATAGAACATTTTATTTTGTGACATAATGCTTTTCTATGGGAAGTCAGACGATTTTCAAATTTTCATTTGTTGAAAGAAATCGCTCATATGAATAATAGATTTAAATGGTAAATTTTGGATGCTGAAATTTTTAAATAAGAGTATTAAATTATTCCTTTTAGTTTGCAATTTTGTCAAAACATTTGTCAGAGCTTTTAAATTAGGTGTATAACTTATGATGGAATTTTATACATGTGTTCGAATAATATAAAACATTTTATTTTATGAATTTACTTATATTTCATTTTTTTTTTCCTCTTTTGACCGTTGCGTAGCAACTATATCTCATCTAAAAATATCATAAATGTGAAAGTATGTACGTTTTTTTAAGTCAAATCAAAGTTAAAATGAATGAATTAATGAATGCCTTTGTATAGATATATGCATATAGATTGATTTAAACGCAGAAATGAAAATAGTATTTATATACTATATAGAATAATATTTTTATTTATGTATTCAACTATTTTGATTATAAATGAAAAAGTTCGTTATTTTCATACAGAATAAACTGACATTATTCTATTAAACTTTATAAGCTTTATTGTCGCAAAAAAAAAAAAAAAAAAAAAAAAAAAAAGGAATAACAATTTCTCCCAAAGAGTTAATTATAATTTGTAAGATTTTCACGTGCAAAAGGAAAATGGAATAAGCAAATTACAAATAATAAAAAAGATAAATAGGACAGGAATGAATACATATAAACATTTCACACCAAATATTACCTAAAATAATTTTTGTAGTGGTATTTTCCCAACACTACGAAGAAAGATTCCTCGATTTACACGATTTTACTTGGCCTTCCTTTTCTCATTGGTTGCGATTTCATTTTCGCAATTGTGTATATTAATTGGCACAAAATTTTACATTTTTATGACTGAGGTATATGTAAGGCCATACAAATAAGAAATTCCGTATTGTCTCGTATAAAATGTGATAAAGTGTTGGTTAACTATATATGTTTCTATCAAGAGGAGCAGAGCTGCCAAGCCTCCGGCGTTCTGGATACCAGTATTTTAATACAAAAAATGTTACTTTATTTAATTGAAATATTTGCGTGATTTAAAAGAACAACATTTTCTATAAGATAATAGTGTTGTGCAAAATGCCTGAGATTTGACATGTCTGGTGGGGCGTGAAATGTTTTATTTAATGCATTTATCTCTATTTTAATGCTACGTGAACAACGTCCGTGCAACAGCTTGTAGAGTGTAAAATAAATTAAATTATTAAAATAGTCCCTATTACGAAAAATCAAACAAAATACCCGGCTAAGGGAAATAAAAGGTTAGTTAACCTTTCGTAATTTGACCTGAACACAGGTGTGCGTCAAATTTCAACGGTGTTTGTAACATCACGATTTTAAATTAAATGTGGATACTATTAAAAAGCTATCACAAAAAATACTTAATGGCGCCAAATCACGTTTATCTATTTAGTCAATTGGAAGTGGACACGATGATCAATTATTAACCGTTAGGTTTAGAAGTCCCCTTACTTTAGGGAGATTTTAGTAAGTTAATGCTATCGAGTACATTTTTAGATATTTAGATTAGATCTTAGATATAAATATTGTAGAATGGTAATCAAAATTATTTTTTGGAAACAAAAATTATAAAGGTATTAGATATCTAAATTAGATGTCTCAGTTTACATTTCCAAAAGTTCTTTATCCATTAGATACAGGTGTTTGTGGTTAGCAGGCAAGTAAATACTGCTGTATGGATATTAGGATAACTTAAAATGCTTGACGAAATTGTTGTTTATCCTTATAAATCGCAGTGTAAAAAGGAATCTAAGATATAGGATAATCATTAACTCAATCAATAGAAAACTACAAATGCAAAATAAATTACACAACGGGGGGTTCAGGGGGGTGCCCCCCTCAAGACATTTGCTTTATTATATAAAAAATACTAGAATAAGCAGCTCGTGAGAATTTCAGAATATCATTACATAACAACGTGTTTAATTTAACTCTTCTAATGTCTGAAACCATCGAAATATTTTTTTTTCCTTTTATAAATGTTTGTGTAATTTAAAAAGTTTAAATTTTGTTTTTGTAGAAAGATTAATATTACGCAAAGTTTGCTAAAAACAATAAATTGCAGAGATGACGTTGAGGCTCTTGATCTGCAGATTTACTAGTCGACTTTTAAATCAACTTTAGTTTAAATTTGCCTACAGACGAAACGACTGTTCATAAAGTTGTGACAATTGCTTAAAGACATAATACAGGTTTGTTAAATTAGCTTAACAAAAACAAAATTCAAAATATCGCCATCAGAAGCTTTTTTTAATGCATTAAACATTTACCTTACATTTACAATATTTGATAAATTTGAGAAATTCTATTCATAAACTTTATTTAATCTTAAAGACAGCATTTCACGACATGTTCTTTGCATTCCCCAGAACACACTGTGGTCAAATGTGAAACCTGCTATCTCACGATACCAGATGATAGCTGAAAGTGATGATAGTCCTGCGGAACATGTTTGGTTATAAAATTTGTAAACTATCAGAAATGTAGTCTAAATGTGTAACTCGTTAACAAATACCTCCTGGCGGTGAAAATTTGAATTATTGTCTTTCTTTCAAACAAATTTCTGAACATTTATTATAGCCTTCACAAAATTTCACTACATTCTGAACAATAGTTTGGTCTGTAGCCAATTTTAAAGTCTTTTTTTATGGAAACCCTTTAAAATGTAGAAATAAAGATTCATTTACAATTTGATTGTTAACCTAAATAAAAACGACAAGATTTTTTTTTATTAAAGTTTGTTAATCAATCTTTAAAATCCGTAATTTTCGTCACACTTTTGTGGCAAACATGTAAAAATGCATTTTTGTTCCTATCGTGTGAATAAAGAATGAATTAATGAGATATTTTGAAACGAAGATGTAAATAGTAAAAAATAAACGCTTTCTGAAAAAACCCAATAAAATAAAGCATTAAAGGTAATTTCTCAAAATATTTAAATATAAGTTTGAAAATATATCTGCGAAAATTTCTCTTATATAACTTGAGAGTAAATAAAGTCCAAAGAGCCTGCGCCCAATTTTATAGAAAAACACTGTATTATAATAATATATAGATAGAAAAGGAAAATATATTTAAAAAAATCAACAAACCACAGTATTTTTAAAAAGAATCTAAACACCATTTCAATAATGCAACGTACTTAAAAAAGATTCTGTTTGTTTTAAGCATAGTCACGATACTTATTATTTATTTAGTTAGTTAGTTAAAAACTAAATGTTTACTTTAACTTAAAAAATGACACTATGAAAACAGTAGAGACTTCGATTCTTTTAAAAAAATGTTTTTCCTCAACAGATTTCTGAGCCACTTAAAGCTAACTCATAAAACGTGAAATACTTGTATCCCTTTACGTTCTTGTTTTTTTCTCATCAAAAGATATGTTCCTTAAAAAATTATTTTATGATTTTAATAAATATTTTGAAGAATATCTGAGTTAAAATGTACTTTAACATCGATTCAAATGATAGAATACAGTAACTGAGTAAAATGAAACTATTGAAGTAAAAAACCTTTAAAAAATTATAATTTAATTTAAAATTATATAAAAATTCAAAATAATCTCATAAAAAATCAAATTTTTTCTTTGTAATAATGCTTATTGTATTAATATTTTTTTAATAATTTTATATTTTAACTCGTATTCGGTTTTCTATAAATTGCATCAGTAGGTGGAAACACATTATTATATTGCAGTAATTCATTTTTTTGTAAATATATCATTTTCAGTGAATAAAAATTAGTTTTTAATTTATAATTCATTTTTGTTTTAAACTTTCAATTCATTTTGAATACTTTTTAACTCAATTAATATTGAAGATAAAACAAAATGCCACAACTTTTGATAAAAAGAGAGCGTTACATTCATATAATGTATAAACTATTCTTTCCATACAATTAATCCATTGAAACTATATATTTCATTTAAAAAATATTTAGATTTAACTACATCTTATCAGATAAAAATCGCAAACAGAGATATTATTGATATGCACACGTAAATTCTTTTCACTAGACGAGAACACTGAATTATCTTCTATGAGAAAAACATTGCAATGAGAAACTTAAAGAAACACGTTTAAGCTTATAGCTTGCTAGTTTGTTCAGTGTTTACTGAAATTATGTTAATGGTCATAAAACAATAATCTATTTAAAAAAACGTAATTAGTGATAAATAAATGACTAAAAATATCAAATAAATATTCCATAAAATAAATGATATCATGGCTATATTTCAAAATACAATTTTAGAAGATTAATCATTTAAAAAGTTTTTAGCGTTCTATAAATTGTAAAGGGTTATAAGAGTTGCAATGTTCAAACACGGCGAAAAATATCCAGGCCAGAATTTGAATTAGATATCCATGGGCTGAAGCCGTCAATGATCTTCCAACTGAGCTATCACGGACGAATCTGGTGGATCAAATTCAACAAGATAACCTTATTGATCATAGAATCTGTTCTGATATATGAATCATCTCAAAAGAATAAATCGCAGGTAACGGAACTCTCGATACGTAATTACACTAGATTAACCTTAAGACAATTATTCTAATTGATAAATAAATAATATGATTTGTGATTTTCAAACAAGAGAACAATTATATTAATTATTTTAAGGTAAATCTAGTGTATAGGTTGTAGTCGATTAAGCATAAATAAAAATCTAAAATGCAGGATAAGATCAAACTTTAAATGTGTATACTCGTATCATTAGAAATAAATTTCTCCTCAACTAATAACATTTAATTTTTAAATTTTTGTTAAAAGCAATTGGTTTTAAATGCATGGAAATATTATAAAAATGTTTGGGTTTGTTGGAAAAAAAAACATAAAATGTTAAAACAGTAATATAAAAAATTAAAACTAGAAATTTCTCATCAACATAATTAACATATTTATTTAATTTTAAAACAGACTTTTTTTTTAAAGTTTAAAAACTTAATTTAACCACGAACAAAAATACGTAATAACCTCTTTAGAGTTACTGCTCATTCAAATATTCAATTCTGTGGAAAACTTATAAACTAGTATATTTTCAAGATTTTATGAAGGATTTATAAAAACGAAATTTCTGTTGATGCCCCTGACTTTCGTAAACGTTTTTGGATGATCGTTATGATATATCCATCAGTTTTCGCAATTCGAAATATAAGTTTAAGCTTTTTCAGATTCATTAATTTTGTTTTTAAATGTTTATGTTCAACAAAAATAATTTACAGACAAACATGATAACAACGTTAGCATTAACATTAAAACTAACATTATTTTGTTACTATTGCATGTATAATTTCAATTACGCAGCTGCATTATTCGCATGCTTTAGTATCATGAATTATGAAGATTTGATAGATTTAAACTTGTATACAAAAACACTATTACAATTTTTTCATGATTTTGCAAGTCGAAGTAATTTTTCTATTACTGAAATTTTACAGAGTGAACAAAATTATATGTGTCCCTTTTTCCGGACTATGTAAATATTAAAAATATTTTTATGAAAATGTCTTTAAAAAATAGATATTTTATGTATCGAATTTTCTGTAATGTTTCATTAAAGAAGACAAATAACATTTTTTGAACAGTGACTGCTGTGTCCCATGCTCCGTTAAGTCGAATATTTAAGCCATTTATCATAAGCTTCATTATATTTATCAAAAAAGTATTTTCGTCATTCTTCTTCAGATCAACGATATTACAAATATAAATATTGAATTAATATTTCAAATAATTAATATATCAAGTAATTTCACTGTGAATTTTCATTTAGAAGGAAGTGACAATGTTTAAAATTAAAAAGACCTAGAGAGGTAAATTAACTCTGAAAATTGTTGTTTGATCCTCATTTATTTATAAAATTTTGTATGAGAAACATCCAAAAGAAGCTAAAGATTGCTAAAAGTCATTACTTTCAATAATTTTAGCTTAGTTTGCATCATTTATTTAGTTAACAAAAGCCCTTTAAAAAAATATTAATCAGTCTCTAAAATGTTGTGATATTATAAATTTATTTCAAATCGTAAATAAGGCATAAATTAAATATACAATAAAAACATTAATATACTGAATGGTACGTAGTAACATATGAAAAGTCCAAAAGCAAATAAACTAATGAATACAATCTTTTAATCGCCGCACATATACACATATAATGCACTTGTTTTATGTGTATACGTTTGTAAAATGAGACCGATGTAGATAGACGGTATATAATACAATTAGAAGAAGAACAGATAATAAGAGTAAAAAAAGTTATTTATAAAGAAATCAATGATTACTGTTTATAAACTTCAAAAAAAGATCAGTGAAATAAAGTATGTTCAATGAACATAGGCTATAATATAACATTACTGTAATTTCGAAAAAAAAATACATAAATATATACATTATCTTATTTAATTTTCTAGGAGAAATTAATTATTTTATTTTAAAACTGAACTATTATAATAAAATTACATGTAATATTGTTTAGAAGTATATATCTTTACTTAAGAAATAAGTATCTGCTCTGTGTTCCAAATAAATTTAATTCCACACATTTGAATTTCTAATGAGAGGGAATTAGAGTTCATTTTCCAAGTTTAAAAGTGACTGTTTTGTCATCCCATTAGTGACTTCGGATATGCAATGGATATTGTTTAAATTGTTTTATAAATCTTGGCTTTTAGTTTTCATAAACAGCGAAGAAGGGAAATTTCACTAATTTCATCTCGCAAGAGATTTTTAATCATTAAATACGTATTTAAATTGCAAATTTTGATGTTTTATTGTTTTAGTGTTTGTGTTTTGTTCAATCACTTTGAAAGGGGAATTTATAATTCGTCATTAATAAGAAAGAGATTGCAAAGGAATGTTGGAAAATTAAATTAAAATGGTACTTAATTCTTTATTTACATAATAATGTAAACATGCATATACTTACATAAAACGTTATAATACACTAATTGTATGTATTAAATCATCATCATTTATATGCATACATATAAATTCAATATGTATATATATATATATATATATATATATATTGCAAAAGAATAATTCAGAGGTACATATCAAATACTTCGCTAAATTAGATGGTGAGAATTAATATAATGCATATAAAGTGAATTAATTTTATAACCAATATTTTAGCTCTCTATGCGTGTTCAGTTATCTACAAATCTTCAAAATGAGATAAATTCGAAATATTTCAGGAACGCTTGTTACGAGTCCTAATACGGCTGTAATGGTACCTATTGGATGATTTAATTTTGAAATGCGTCCTTGTTGTCTTGTGACATAACAATCATATACGTGTCAACGAATCATAACGAATCATATACGTGTCAACGAATCATAACGAATCATATACGTGTATATGATTCCTCTACTTTTTTCAATTGCGGTTATTTGATAGTCATATATAGTGAGAATTTTACTAAGCGATTCACGTATGCAGTAAATTTCACGACATGCTTGTGAAGAGAAGTAAATGAGCTGTTGCTTTCGTATTGTGATCGATCTCCCCATTTTGTGGTAAAAGGGATATTGATTCGTGTAGACTAGTTGTTGGATCTTATATAACTGTTGTAAAATTCCAAGTGGGTGGAAAAAGGTCAGGATTAGAACCAGGGATATCTTGGCTGAATACGCCAATGCTTTTCCAACTGAGCCATCCCGAACGAATCTCGAGGGGTAATTCACCCAACTAACTCTTGCCTGTTAAAGCATCTGGGGTGATTTCTCAATAAGCTCAACAGAATAAATCGAACGTTATTTTTTGGAACTGCAGTAAACGCTGCATGCCTAATTATATAAGGTTAATTTTTAATACAATTATTCAATTGGTAGATAAATCATAACTGTTGAAAAAATTAATCTAATATAATTACACATGCATCGTTTACTGCAGTTACAAGAAATAACGTTTGATTTATTCTATTGAGCTGATCCAGATATCAAGAACAAATGATTTGAGCGTTAAGGTTTAGTTGGGTGAATGAGTAATAATAAGCTGGACGAAATAGCGGTCGCTCGGTAGCTTCAGGGCCTCGAGCCCTCCCATGCGCTTTTCGATGTCTTAATTTGTGTAATTTCCATTTTGAATTTGTCCGGTTTCAATTCTAGATATTTTTTTCTTTCAACCTGGCTTCGCTGAAGAGTCAGAAAAGAGTCGGAATAAGAGAATAATAACTTAAAGGACCGCGGATGGAAAGGGGGAGATTAGTCCGGTATTGTTCAGATGGAGAAGCATTGGTGGCTTCAGCCAAACTATCCCCGGGTCGAATCCTGTCCCGGACAATTTTCACTCACTTGGAGTTTTAAAACAGTTATGATTTATTTACAAATTGAATAACTGGGTTAAACATTGATGAAATATAGCATCTTATATAGTTTCAGTATTGATAAAAACACATTTTGTGCTTCAAATGATGTTTAATTGAAAGTGACAGAGTCCAAATGCATTTAAATACCATCACTGGAATGTTATGACTTAAAACATGCTCCACGGAATTTTGAGAGTTTCTGTATATGACTTAATTGAAGTCATTAATATTGTTTCTTTGCTTAAATGCGCATCTCCTTTTGTATCTCCTAAACACTGGAATTCTTTAATCTACTTAGTGCAATAAGGCTTTCCCAAAACTTTGGCGTGACCAAGCATTACGTGGAAAAATTTTGTCTTAAATCTTCCAATTTATTTTTTTTTTCATAATATTTTTACAAATAATAACAGAAAATGAAATTGCCGCTACCAAGCCATTTTATAATTACAAGTAATTAATATGATGAAAATTGAATGCAGTATCGAAAAATAAAATAAAAAATATGTGGGGTGGGGGGGGGGGGGTGGTGAGTCAAAAACCGCTCAAACTAGGAAAAATATTTTTTATTAAAGAATAAGTGCATTATCCTATCAATCAAGCATTAAAGTAATTAAAACATTGTCTATTCGCGAGACAAAATATCAGAACTGCCATCTCAAAACTGGCAAAGAAAAATAAATATTGCCGCAGATGATGTTTAAAAAATGCCGCATTTCGTCAAATAGATGCAATATTTGAGACTACTGTGTAATATGGAGCAAAGATTTTTTCTTGAGTTTTAGGCTTAAAAATTAGTTTTAGTTACCGCATACAGCATCAATGGATTACAACAACTTTTCCTAGCTATTTAACTTGAACACCTTAGTTTCTTGAAAACAATTTACCAGAAGGTAATTTTTTCCGGCTCAGTAACATTAGGGCAAGTCACTTTAAATGCACTAATTATTTGAATGACACGTTGCGAAATAATGTCAATTCATTTAAAAAACTGCCCTTCGGAATATACTACCTCAATTTTGAACCAAACAGACTGTTATTAAATATGACAGTGTAAACTATATCTCATAGATAAACTGTTGTATGGTTTTTAGCAGTATAAAGTTTATACAAAATAAAAAGATTATTAATTATTATGGATTAGGTAAAATATCATTTAAATTAGTGTTGCGTTATTGAAAGATAACTTTGCATTAAATACATAAATTCTAAAATTAAATAAATCAGAAAATATAAACAGAGCATCCTGAGTTGTTTACATCATTTAAGAATTTCATGATTCGTTTACTAAAATTTCAACAGAATAATGCATTATCAATTATTTTCAATCCTTTAAATTAAACGCAAAGGAAAATAAATGACTGACAGCCTCAAATCCGTAACATAGCGATTTGCTACTCTGCAGCATAAACGTTTCCGAATGAATAATAATACATTAAGATCAATTAATGCTATTTCTGTCAGTCAGTGTGTGACGTGTGCATTAGCCATTTTTGACCGTTTTACCATTAGGTTTAGAGATTAAATTTAAAGTAAAATAACCCTTATACATATTTGAACATAAAGGATATTTGAATTGTTGCAATCCATAAACACCCGTATCACTTATATAAAAAAACAATATTTCTCAGTCTTTGCCTTATTTTAATGCATTTTTATTTCATTTTATAAGTTTTAAAATATCGTGAGACTTATGGGGGTTTTCGTTATCGAAATTATGCCAGGTCTTAGCATACCTAATTCCAATCTTTACATTTTTAATCATGCTATATTTACACCGCATATGTTTGCTGTTACGAAGTTACGGCTGCCTCATTCGTACAAGTATAACCTTTTAATACATTAATATTTTTTGCTATTGTGGAGCAGCATCGAATTATTGTAATTTAATTTTCTGTTTATAAGTCACTACGTTTCTGCAAAGGTCCGTTAAAAAGAAAAAATAAATAAATAAATAAAAATAAAAATGGGTGACTGGCGGATAACTAGGCAGAGAGGCGAATGGGGTAAAGGATTTTTTGCAAAAAAGAAAAAAAAACTGTTTAATTCCGGCTTTTGTCAATATATATTAGTACCGGCATTACACGTAAACATGCACTGAACAATATTTTCAACTAACTTGTTGCAAAGCAAGAGTGAAAATATTCCTGAGCCTAATTGTGTTTTTTCTTTCTTTTATTTGTTGCTTAATAAAAACTATTTTGCTTATGTATTAATTCTATTTAAACACAATTTCATGTTATCATGAAGCTTTTAAGCACTTGTAGCACTTGGAATTATTATTTTGTGTTACTTGGTCACTAGTGAATTTGCAATAACACTGAATGCAATTCAAAAAAATCCCTGCCGGCCCGGCCTACAGACAGAGGTAGATTTCGAAGTTAAGTATACTAATTTCACCAACAAAAACTAAATCATTATTAGATATAAATCCACTTTAACAGTTTCACCTGTCTGCTTTTGACGAGTTTTTATTTCCTTTTTATAAAATAGCTGGTTTTATCAGAATCATGTTAAGGCGATATTAAAAAAATATTTTTCCATACTCAAGAACTCGAAATTTTCTGGCACATTTTCAGATTAATTTTTATTAAAAAAAAATATTAAACATGCCTGACGTGATTTTTGAAAAGACTTATAAGCGACCTGTGTTTTTATTTTTCTTTCAATTAATTAAAACTTGATTAATAAACAATTATTTTCTCAGTAGGGCAATATTTTTTGTTTCTAACACAATCGCTTCGGGAAATTCTGTTCAAAATGCCTACTTTGACATCATTTCTTGAAATATATTCTGCTTCTATCAAAATATCGATCATTACTGTACATTATATAGTTTCTGAATAAGAGAATCTAGCAATTGGATGCGTTTGAGAGCAAAAATGAACTTAAAAATGAGTAAGAAAATAGACAGTTTGGATTTGAATGTACACATAATAAGATGATTTTTTTCTTCAACCGCTATGTATTTTTAATTTGTTTTTGCTTTAAGAATTGGCCCTATCAAAAACTTGTCTAAAGAAATGTTGAAGACAATATTAAGAAGATATATGATAAATTTATGGAGATTTTATATCTTTTGAATTGAAGGAGTTATGGATTTTTTTCTTCTTCAACCCCCCTTTTTTGTTTTCGTTTTTAATTGTTTTGCGGTACGAATTGGTCCTATCAAAAACTTGTGAATATAAAAGTTGTAGATAATATTAAGGAGATGTATAATAAAATTATTGGATTTGATATCTTGAGAATTGACGAAGTAAGGAATTTTTTTCTCCCAAAAACCCTATTTTTTGCGCCCCTTGAGCCTATTTTAAATTTCATCAAAAATCTGTGATGCATGAATTTTTGGCGCTATTTTTAGAAGCAATAAAAACTTTAAACTGATTTGATATGTACAAAAATTAAGAAGTTATGGGGGTTTTTCGGGTTTCACAAAACCCCTCCCTATTTCCATCCCCTTTGTCTGCTTTAGCCCATTAACGAACTTGACCGAGATTTTATGTCCCTTGATTTTATGTATCAGTTTGGAATAGATTTGTGCAGAATTGCGGAAGTTATCGTGTCCAGAAGAAAGTGATAACATAATTGCTTCGGGAAATTCCGTTCAAAATGCCCACTTTGACATAATTTTTTGAAATATATTCTGCCTCTATCAAAAAATCGATCATTGCGGTATATTATATAGTTTCTGAATAAGCGAATCTACCAATTAAATGCGTTTGAGAGCAAAAATGAATCGTAAAATGAGTCAGAAAATACGCAGTTTGGATTTGAATACACCCTTACTTAGATGATTTTTTTCTTCAACCGCTATGTATTTTTAATTTGTTTTTGCTGTAAGAATTGGTCCTATCTAAAACTTGTCTATATAGATGTTGTAGACAATATTAAGAAGATATATGATAAATTCATGGGGATTTTATATCTTTTGAATTGAAGGAGTTATGGATTTTTTACTTCTTCAAACCCCCTTTTTGTTTTCGTTTTTAATTTTTTTTTGCGGTACGAATTGGTCCTATCAAAAACTTGTGAATATAAAAGTTGTAGATAATATTAAGGAGATTTATAATAAAATTAATTGGAATTGATATCTTGAGAAATGACGAAATTATGAATTTTTTTCTCTCAAAAACCCTATTTTTTGCGCCCCTTGAGCCCATTTTTAACTTCATCAAAAATCTGTGTTACATAAATTTTCGGCCCTATTTTTAGAAGTAATAAAAACTTTAAACTGAATTGATATGTACAAAAATTAAGAAGTTATGGGGGGTTTTCGGTTTTCACAAAACCCCTCCCTATTTCCATCCCCTTGGACCGATTTTGCCCATTAACGAACTTGACCGAGATTTTATGCCCTTTGATTTTATGTATCAGTTTGGAAGAGATTGGTGCAGAATTACGAAAGTTATCGTGTCCAGAAGAAAGTGATATATATATATATACATATATATATATATATATATAAAGTTTTTTACTGAGGGTGGTTTTGGATTCTAGGAGTCATGATCTTTGTAGATCTGCAAAAATTTTTCAGAAATTCCAACATAGGAACGATCCCAATAGGTAGTATTTCATACGAAATCTACCTAAAATGGAACGTCTCCCAATAGACCCAAAAGAGTCATTAAAAACATTGGCACTTTCTTTCAACGAACATTAGTGTAAAATATTACATTTTGTGTGCAAAAGTCATAAAGGTCTATATTACTCTTAAAATCACTATCATTTTACGAAATAAAATTCACTAAAAACATGTCAATAAACTAAATATCTCAATAAAATTTTGTGTAATAGATTTAGGAATTAATTGTTTCACTACCAACATTTTAAGAACTAAATTTAAACTGTGAAGTCTTCACGCATAGTTAATAATGTTCCTAATAAGTTTAAAGCCATCTAGTAATAAATTCTCTACGATAATCTGTTTTGCTAGAGAATAGAAAAATGTCACAAACAATCGTTTTAAAACAATTCTGCATAAAAAATATAATCATTGAAAACTATCACGACAAATTTAAATCAATGATTCTAGTTTAATAAATATCCTAGATAATTACACCATGGTTAAATTACTGTAAAATTTCATCGTCAAAACAAAACAAATTACAATTTTACTAAATAGTACATACACAATAATGAATATTTGAATGCTATATAATTATCATATAGAGTATGCCCACTAAAGTCCCATGCCACTCTATTAACTTCTAATTACTATTAACTTCTATTAACTATAAAAGTGGTGTCTAGGTATATTAAAGTAACCATGCGATATTGAATGAAACCGCATTTACCACCTGATGATAAACTGCGGACTTAGCATTCCTATCTTGAAAACGAAAAGAGATAGGGGAAAAAAAGTGATTTTCAAAGTTGTAGAGTATCATCGAATTGTTACGAAAAGTTTGACTTGTTTATAATACGATAGAATCACCAATAAAGATTCCGAAAATCGGTGGTAGCAAAAGCAACTTTTGAAAATATATTGGTTTCTGAATTTTTAATAATACAGAATTTTCGAAATTGTTGTTATATATTCTTATAGTACAGAGTGTCCGAAATGTATCTTTACGCATTAAAAAAAAAAAAAAAAAAAAAAAAAAAAAAAAAAAAAAAAAAAAAAAAAACAATGTTAGGCACTTACCGTTTTTATATTTATTCCTAAAATCAATAATGAAAAATTCATTTTTTGCAATTTAGCGCTGGATGGCGACACGATAAAATTTTGAATAATACTATGATAAATATTCTTTAAGAAAAACTTTTTCAACTCTCGATACGAAGTTAGTTTAAGTAAGTTTCTCTCTATTCTAAAAAAAAGTAACTACCGCTGTCACCGCTGCCGCCGCCGCCGGTTTTGAATTTTTTGTGACCGGAGGTATTTCTTCGTTAATATTAAGAAAAATAATGCATACAAAAATATGAAAATCGGTAGTGTTATACAGAAATGTTTGATAAACACGCTGATGCAGACAGTTTTCAAATCGAAGAATTATTTTAATAGATATTTAATGCTAAAGTTGGACAAAATCGTTCCACTAAAAAAGTTTTATAGTAGCAAAAACTATACATCGGAATTTAATAATTTTTAGTTCATTTTATGCGTTATAATTTCCTGGTGTGCAGAATTGATTTATTTTTTTAATTTGACTCTCATTTTTCGAGGTTTTATATCTATTTTAAATTCAAATTTTCAGCATTTCGAGAGATATTATTTACAGATTTTAGAACGTGATATTAATTTAAACTGTTGCCAACTGTTTAGCGAAAACAATAATGTTTGCTTAAAAATATATATATATATATATATATATATATATATATATATTTATACGTGTAATAAATTAAAAATTTATTTACACGTGACTATTATAAACAGAAAAAACATTTGGAATAAGAATTAAATAATTATGTACAAAAAGCAGGAACTTATTATAAATTACGTTATAAAAACTATAATTACACGTGAATTTTAAGAGAGAAAGGAATTTGTAAAATAATAAATTTATTAACATGCGCTAGAAGTCTTAAATATGAGAAATTACGTCATATTTACGTCACATTACAGTTATTACATAAAATGAACACAAAATAATATTGCAAAACGGTTTAAATTTACAAATTGCGCTAGACGTTTATTTGATATTTTGAGAGGATACTTTTCAACTATTTTTCTTAGGAAAGCGCAAATAATATTTTATTTCTAACACAAGTATTTTCACGTGAATATTAAAAAGAGAAAGAATAGTTTGGTCAAAATTACGTCAGATTAAAAACGATTAATTTAAAATGTCTCATTTAAAAGAACTTTCTTTTCGCTTTGTAAAAAAATACCGGGAGACAAAGATTCTATTTACTTAATTCCTTTTATATTAGCTTTTTTTGAAATGTTGTTACACGTGTCTACGTCATCAAGTTATTTTTATTTCGACGTTTTATTTGTATTTTTATTAATGTTGTACTAATTTATTTGTTCTTTCGTTATTTAAAATAAAAATTATGTCAATTTGTATAATTTGGCGAGTGATTTGGATATTTATATAATTTGACGAAATTAGTCGACGGGATAATCAAGTAGTACGGCAGCGGATTTGGCGTTAAAATTTCCCCAATCAAAGAGAAATGAATAGAAATCCGTTTATAGGGATATCGCCACTGTTTTTTAAATTATAATTCAATCTTTCGAAATATTTTTAAAGCCGATCACATTAGCGTGCATTTAGAGTCTGCGGTGTCTGGACGGGGGTAGCCGAGCCCCCTAGTAACTTAAATAAATACATATTTATAACTGCAGTTTTGTCTTATACATTTATATATGTAATAATGAAATTTAGCGATCGTATTTATGCCGTTTACAACGAAATTTAAATGGATTAAAAGTGTTTCAAACTCAAAATTAAGGTCCGATTCTGAGCATTGGTAATTTGACTTCGATATTGTTAGTGTCAGAGACAACAAGATAGTATTATTGCCATGGAAACAACAACTTAATATCGAAATGTATAATGATAGCATTCATAATTAAAATACCGTTAAAATTTATACAGCCGGTGAGACCGTATAAAATTAAATAGCTCAATACAAAAAAAAAAAAAAAAAAAAAAAAAAAAAAAAAAAAAAAAAAAAGCAATTTATCAAATTACAACGACCATTTGGAAAATAATTTTTTCGAAGACTAAAATTTAAGACATAAAAAAACGCACGGAGTTGATCATACATTACGTACGCCATGAATTAAACATTAATAGCGTTATTACACGTAAAAATTCCAAGCGACAAAAATCGCCTGCGACTCGTACATATTATCCACCTGAAACGTATGTATTATCCAAGCATTTCATTGGATGCTCGGGAAAAGGCTTTTCCATCGTCAGATTTCTTGGAAATCTGGAACCCATTTTAAATGAAATTTCATTCTTAAACTTCTAAACATCCCACAATATTACTTTTTACACAGTCGTATAGAGAAGAAATGTACTTTTAAATGCAATTTGTTTGAAAGCTGTATCTCAATTTGTTTCTGAGTTATTAATTTTTTTTTGTAGTTTTATTACTTTTTTTGTCATAGTGGCAACAGAAGGTATCCATCTTAGTTGCAAGTAAAGGGAAATAACGATTACTGTATAGACCAATCAGAAAAGGAATAAAATGCGGATTAAACCAATAAAAACCTTCAGATATGCTTTTGATTTTCCATCCTGACGAGAACAATAACCATTTTTCCAAATGGTTAATAACACGCAATTTGCATATATTTTATAAGTTTGGAGCGAAAATAGTAAACTAATCCACAGCTTAAGTTTAAATTCATTGAGCATTAGGCATTTAATTACTTATTTAACAAGGAATTTATAAATGCATTTCAATCTCTTGCATTTCCCGAGGAAACGTATTGGTTCGCCAAAGAGCGTGGAACGTTCGTCTTTTCGCGCCAAATACTCATTTTATTTATTTATTTATTTATTTATTTATTTATTTTACAGATTTTCTACTGGGATTTTACCGCAATATTTTTAACGATCTTTTTTACATGCATGAGCAATTTTATTAGCATTTCCTTTTTCAAAATATTTTGAGTATGCGTTTTAAGGAGACCTTCCTTGTGAGTAACAATTATTATTATTATTATCATTATTACTATTATTATTATTATTATGTATCTCTTACAGAAAAAAAAAAAAAAAAAAAAAAACTAGCAGATGTAATTATAAAAATGTCGATATTATATAAATAGCAGTTATTATTATAAAAATGGAGTCAAACATTTAAATTGTAATGCAAACGTTTGCCCCACCCCCACCCCCACACACATATTATAAATAATTTAATTTCAGATATTTAAAATATTTTTCACGTACTTTACTACGGAATCATACTATTTTGTTTTCCCCCAAACTTATGACTTTTATAACCTCGAACTCAGATCAACGAATATTGTCTACCTTTTTTTTTTTTTTTTTTTTTTTTTTTTTTTTTTTTTTTTTTTTACATATATCGCCAATTTCCCTTTTAGAAAAGTCTACTGTTTCAAATGTTAAGTACTAAAGATTATTCTTAAGAAAATTTATTCAATTTTGCGTTATTAATACCACAAAAGAAAATATTTTACAATAAAAATTGTTTACTAAAATAAATTTTCAATTATCTTTTTAATTCTTCATCCCTTTTTCAGTTTTTCTTTTTTTTTTTTTTTTTGAAGGTTTTTGATATTGGATTAATCTTTCGTAATCAGGTTACCCCCTAATTAATGTATTTACTGAACTATTTGGATGTTTCTTTTATATTTGAAAGAGTCTCTGGACGGTGATCGCGATTGCAGAAGATTACACGAAATTTGTACTTAGCGATTAGTAAATATATGGTTTTTCATTATGAAGCAAACTGAGAACAGAAAATTTTGAATTATATATTTTTTTATTTGCAGTTATTTTACTGTCACTAAAAAATAAATACTTGAAAAAAAAATTGAAATTCCAATGGTGGCCGGTGGAACAATATTTGTTGATTTATCATTTTAGCCTATATAAGATAAAAAGTACCTTCTGACGCACAATTCTCGCTAAACTGAGGAAAAGATTAACGATTTTAGGTTTATTTAGGCAGCAGACTGAAGAATAATGTAATTTTGAAAATAAAAAGTGTATTTATTTGTCCGTGTTATTGTACTTTTTAGAGAAATAAAAAAAAAGGTCTTCGGTGCATCAAAAAGATTATTTTGTTATATTATAACGTGTTAGGTTATTAAGTTTTGTATAACTGAATTTATTTGTCATTTACAAAGAGTATTTTTGGCGAAAGATCTATAATTCAGTCAACAGCAATTTGACTTTATTTAATGGAATGTAGTTGGGCGCATAATTACGTTTCTTTTACGTATGTTAACTCTGGTAAATTTGTAACCATATAGTTTGCAACCACTTCTAATGTTTGCCGTAAAACATAACTGTGCATCCGATTATGGAAGATTGGGAAGATTTTGATTTGATGAAAACAAGAGGTTTATTTTTCTATCATAATCAGTTACCAAGTTGTTTTTTTTCCAGGTTAACAGTTACATAATTGAAAGTGGTATATATATAAAAAGGAAATGGTAATGAAAATGACATTATTTTAATTTTATTCAAACACTTCATTTTTAAAAATCCACTTTTATGCTATTCACATTTCTTTTAATGAAAGACTTTTTTGTGTGCAAACAATTTATTACATTTTTTTTACCGTATTTACTCTGCTGTAATCCGAAGATAGAAAACAGCAGTAGACCTGCTAGAAGACGTATATTATAAAATATAATGCAACGTAGAGAGAAATTGTATTTAAGCTACCAGAACCACACATAGCACCAAGCTGAGAAGCCCGAATTTCAAGAACTATCAAGCGAAAGTGAATAATCCGAACATAATGTTCAGTGGTCCCTTTCACTCTCTGCAATCATTGTAATTATCTCTCATTTTAGTAGCGTGGTGACTAGAGAACATTTTAACATTTCTGATTATCGTAACGGCCGTATTTTCTTCCCGACCTCTACTTTAAATGTATACTGTAAAAAGAGTTCCTTCTGAATAGCCCGAATTTTGCCTAACCCATAAGATAATATAATAGCTAAATAGCATTCGCACACACTCAGAAATGAATACTCAGATTTCACGAAATTTTCTTTGTTTTTGACAAAACGGTTTCCTGGAATATGCTCCGAGCGAATATTTCGTCAAATTAATGAAATTACTTTCTTCACTTGTTTGACGATATAAATTTCCTCAAAAGTTTCGTCAAAAAGGGCTGGTGGCGCCATCTATTGAACAGTTTGGAAGCTCCTGTACGAAGGGAAGAAAAAAATCACTTCCCGTTTTCCTCGGCGTGATTTGAACCCGAGGGATTTGGGGTGGGAGACACTTGCACTACCGACCAGGCAATTGGGGGCTTGTATGAATGTGCTTTTAGACTGATGTAATGAAAGCTGCCGAGTGATTATATTTTTATAAGATAGATTGTAATTTTATCGGTGCTGAAAATTTTAAGAAAGGCTAATTTATTATTATGTTTTTCTCATGGTCAATGAATAATTATAATATGGCTGGATTAAATCATTTATTAGTGAAATTTTCATTGCTCAATGAATGGTTAGAATATGGTCTGGTTAATATGTTGCACACAAATAACGAATTGTGAAGTGCATATTGCGTGAGATTTTATCACTTTGAGTAGGTGGATAAGATTTTAACACTTTACTGTTTTTAAAAGGGATAGGGGTGAATTATGTTTATTTTTAATCTGATTGAAAACAGAATATACTTCTTAAATAAATTTTTAAAAAAAAAAGATATCCCGGATCTTTGAAATTTTATTGATTAAATTTTCTTTTTGGATGTTTTTGAACACAGGAAATATATTCTTTTCGAATTAAAACATAACGAACAACAACATAAGTAATAATAATAAGCATTCCTAAAAATTTTAACAGCTAAAAAAACAACTTATGAAGAAACAATAACAACCTATATTTCAGTATTTTCTGAAAAGCACTAAAAAGTGCTGTTTTAAAAATAAATTATTACGGGACTAATACAAACAAGCAAATATCTGCTTGCTAAAATCGCAGGATTTGAGGAGGTACAGCAACGGTTTCCTTAAAATGCATTGAGTCTGACGTGATTGAGGGAAAACTTTCGTCAAATATCTGAGAGTTTACCTTTCCTTAAAAGCCACGTGATGGTGATAGGAAATGATCGTCAAAACGACGAAATACAGCTTGAGGATTGCTAAATCTTCAAAAGTGAGAATTCTATATCTGAGAGTGCATAGTATTCAGCAAATGCGGAAAGATTTTCCCGGTATAGGTCCATATTAACTTAAAATACAAGGTCGAATTCATCATTTTGTTTATCAAGGATCATTTGTAAAATGGACCAGCGAAGCGGGTGTAGCCTGCTAGTAAATAAATAAATAAATAAATAAGTAAGTAAATAAGTAAATAAAATAAAATGAAGGAAATTTAAAAATAAAGTCTCGTGTTAAAACCACGTCTTCGTTCTTATGTTAATTCTAAAAGTTTAATTAATGGTCTAAAATATGTAATTTTAAGTACTGTAAAAAGAGTTTTATGGTTCACAGAGTTTCACTTTGTGCTTTTGTCATCGCTTAATGTATGCTGTACAATATCTCTTAGATGTAAAAATTTTCAAGATAGGCAATTTAAAATTCCTGTTGGGAAACGTTTTTGTTCTATAAATTTAATCCGATTAGTTGCAATCAAGCCATAACCAACAGACAAGGGCAAGAGACAAAACCATGAGCAAAAGTAGAAATGTCATGTCAGACGAACAACCAGGTAGCCATTAATCACATTTAGGCATGTTTAATAGAAACAAATAGTAGAGTTAGAACAAATGGTTGTAAAAAGGGAAATTAAGTGCATTGAAATATTATGTAATAAATTATACATAATACGTCATTACATATTTTGAATACCTTATAGACAAACATTTTTATTATTTTGTAATAAAAACAACAACAACGAAAAAAACAAGTGATATAGTAGAAAGTTGTATTACAAAAATTAATGAATTAATACAATTATAAATAAAAACACTCTGAAGCCATGCATTAATACATTGAAGTATTTCGCTTTAAAAATTTACACCTTGACTTATTCGTGTAACGCATATTTCCATAATACATTATATAAACAAAATATTGCGACTAACTTCTCTCAAGAATTCAGTTATTATGTAGTTTTTTCGCATTCTTTAAAACGCAAATATTTTTTTCTTAATTCTTTAAGTAACAGCATATTTTTAATGACGTAATAGAAGATATTTTTCTGTGTTTTATGGGGGAAAAATAGTTTCGTGTAACCTAAGGGTAAATGTTTCTTAAGAGAATTTCACTAAAAGCTCCATTATGTTATTTTTCACATTCCATTTAATGTTATAAAATGCAACGAAAATATTTTCACGACATATTTATGTACAGCCTCAAATTTTATTTGATCAAATTATGGTTCTTGAGTAATGTTTTTATAAAAAAAATTATTCTTTACATTAAAAAAAAACAACAGAACCGTTTAATGTAAACAAATATAATATATATACACTATATGGCCAAAGGTGATTAGTCACTTGCGATTTTAGACGTTTTGTTAAATATCTAGAAAAATACATGAGGGAATTAACCAGAAACTGCAGGTGTGTAAACAGTATAGTATATGTCATACATTTCCGCGAATATTTTTTCCTGAAACCCCATAAAGGACCGTCAACAATTTGAAAAAGAACGAATAACTTTTGGATAACCCTGTAAAAACTAATGCAGCGAAAGCATTCAAACACGAGATTAGTAATAAGTGGCTTATTGTAATATACTGTGTTGGTTTTTATGAGGATAACATGTATACTTGTAGAGAAATTAATGTTTTTATAAAAACAGCCATATAAAACAAAGTTTTTTGCTTATAATTTACAGACTTCCTAATATAAAAAAAGTTCTTCTCAGAAAATATGACAAACAATATTGTACACAACATTTTGCAATCGGAATTTAAAAAAATAATAAAAATTGGATGAAAAATGAACAGGTTTACTAAAAATGTTTCACTGAGCATGTGGAAATGCAATCAAAATATAAAATGTGCATAATGTATTAGCTAAGTATATAGAGCAACTTTTGTTAAAGTCTCAAAATCATAGTTTGGAAATTCTGAAAATAATCGTCAATAGAATAAGCACGAAATTCGTTGTTCCCCAAAACAAGCAAAAAGATCAGGGGTTGTATCCAAATATAGTACGTGCAATATTGTGTACGTCATCTTGGCACTAATCAACAGATATTTGACTCAACCCCTTATACTTTTTACCTGTGCTATTGCCTGTTATAGCCTATTTTATTGTATTTTTGCGTGTGTATTTGGTCTGTGTTA
The DNA here is from genome assembly GCA_963932465.1 of Maratus speciosus. Classification (NCBI taxonomy): domain Eukaryota; kingdom Metazoa; phylum Arthropoda; class Arachnida; order Araneae; family Salticidae; genus Maratus; species Maratus speciosus. Next base: position 188,286,608 of record OZ010800.1, read on the forward strand.
TCAGTGTGTAAAGTTGGAAAATCTACTTTCATTCATTTAATTAATTAATTGGAAAAAGTTTCAGATAAGAAGAGCTTTGTTGAAAACCTATGGATAAGCAGACTTTTGTTGTCAACCTATGAAAGAGAAAGCTTTGATATCAATTTCTTTAAAGGAAACATCGTTTATCATACTTGCTGAAAGAAATTAATAGTTTCTATTTTTGGCCATCGGATGATAATATTCTGTATTCAAAAATAATCCTTATAATAACAATAACTATGATGGAAATTTAATGTTACGTTTTATTATAAAAAACAAACTTATCAATAATGAAATAAAACTTATCATAATTATCACTCCCTTATGATTAAAATATATATTTTTTAAATGTGGAATAATATAATCTGTATAACATATAATATTATATATAAAATAATATAATGTACTTACAGAATATACAAAAATAAATACAATTAAGTCATTGAGTTTTTCTTCTGGAATATCATCGTAATCTTCCTCGACCATCACCTTCTGTTCTGGTTCTTTAGAAATAATATTTTTTATAGAAAATAAGCACCTACATTTCTGACAAGTTTTTAACAAAATGTTTTTTTAACAATGCGTGGACATCCTTAAGTTTCTCTTGCTTCAAGGGGAGCTTCCGCCTCCGTCTTTTTAAAAACTAAGTCCTGTTTTAGATGCATCTAGCACAACATTTACACTCTGATTTTTTATATTGCAAGAATCTTCCGAAATACACTTCCACAAATTTGAAGATGACCATGGTTCCTAGTCTATATAGAGTACCTTATGGAAATACCTTTGAAAACGCAGTGAGATGCACTTAAAAACAACTTTCAATGTGCAAATTTTATTTTTCTGGATGTTTCATGGAAGGAAAGTAACCTGGACGGTTTCTTGGAGGAGATGTTTAGATGTGGACTTCAAAATAAAGCTATCTTATGCAGTTTTGTCTTTGCTTGAAAAAAAAGCTTGGTGGAAGCGTCATACATCTTGCATTGAGAGAGTCGAATACTCGAAATTCTCCTTCTGGTGAGTGCACTTTGAGAGGACGGGAATTCCTTAGGATTATTGTCTGAGAATAAAAATTTAATCTTTTAAAAGCTTCTGGCAGTAAGAAATATAGAAAGTAATTCTCCATTTTGAAATTACATTTTAATCTTATTTGCGTGTAGTCTTTACTAGTCCATGTGTTCGTATTACTTTTTTTCTTCTTCCCCCTTTCCCCCACAAAATGCAAGAGTTTATTCACTGTCCGTTATACATAATACATGCTGTAAAACTCAATTAGATTTTATGAATAGAACAGGTAAAAATGTTAAACGAAATTAACAAAAGTCCTTCCGGCCAGTGCCGGGAGGAAGAGGTAGCTTTTAAATACCTTATTTTAAAAAAGCCAACTTATATTATTCACACGAAGCTCAATTTAGTGGAAACCAAATATAGGCGATTCAATACTAATTTTTATCAATACTAAATCATTATGAATGAGAATTTCACGAAATTATTCAGCTTTATCCAAGCTGCTTTTATTTAAAGTAACTTATATTTGGCTGAGATGTTGATGTATACTATCCACATGCTTTCTCAAATGGAAATAGGCGAATACGTGTGTTATCGCGTGACAAATACAAGATCGTTTCAAAATGTTAGCCATACTAGAAATTCAAAGTGCTATATTTCAACCATTTTTTAAGATATAAACAAAAGAACAAATTTTCAGAAACAAAATCTGCTCCGGAATCTTTGTATCAAGGCCAAACACATAAAAAAAAAATCTTTTTCATTTTCCAATTTTTTAATACCTCATTTTAAATTTTAAACTAAATTTTTTTTAAATGGCAACCCTTTTGAAACAAGATGGCGAATAAAGCTGGCCAACGAACTCGGTCGAGACATTGGTATGTACTATGTACAGACCAAGTAACTTCCAAATCGGTTCATAAATACGCTTGTTATCGCGTGACAAAAATCAGGTCGTTTTAAAATGTCAGCCACAATAGAAATTCAAAACGCTATAACTCAGCCATTTTTTTAGATATAGACGAAACAAAAACTGTTCCGGGATCTTTGTATTAAGGTCAAACACATACAAAAAAAATCTTTTTCATTTTCTAATATTTTGGTATCTCATTTTAAATTTTAAATTTTTTAAATTTTTTAAATGGCGGCCATTTTGAAACAATATGGCGGATGAAGCTGGCCAACGAACTCGGTCAAAATATTTGTATTTACTATGTACACACCAAAGTACATCCAAATCTGTTCATAAATACGCCTGTTATCACGTGACAAATATCAGGACGTTTCAAAATGTCAGCCACGCTAGAAATTCAAAATGCTATAACTCAGCCATTTTTTGAGATATACACGAAACAAAAACTGCTCCCGAATCTTTGTATCAAGATCAAATACATAAAAAAAATATTTTTTCAATTTTCAATTTTTTGGTACCACATTTCAAATTTAAATTTTTCTTAAAAATTTAAATGGCTGCCATTTTTAAACAAGATGGCAGGTGAAGCTGGCCAACGAACTCAGTCGAGACATTGGTATGTACTATGTACAAACGAAGTTACATCCAAATCGGTTCATCAATACGCCTTTTATCGCGTGACAAAATTCAGGACGTTTCAAAATTTCAGCCACGCTAGAAATTCAAAATGCTATAACTCAGCCATTTTTTAAGGTATAGACGAAACAAAAACTGCTCCTAAATCTTTGTATAAAGGTCAAATACATAAGAAAAAAATATTTTTCCATTTTCAATTCTTTGGTACCACATTTCAAATTTAAACTTTTTAAGAAAATTTTAAATGGCCGCCATTTTGAAATAAAATGGCGGATGAAGCTGGCCAACGAACTCGGTCGAGACATTGGTATGTACTATGTACATACCGAATTACATCCAAATCGGTTCATAAATTCGAGAGTTACAGTATGACAAAGGTCAGATATATATATATATATATATATATATATATATATATCAACTTTTGAACGGAGGGTGGTTTCGGGGTCTGGGGGTCATGATCGATGAAAATATACCAAAATTTTTTGAAATCGCTTTCCTCCGAACGGCTGCAATAGGTAGCTTTTTGTAATGAAAGCTACCTAATAGATCGCAGAGAAATGAAGGAAAATTACTGTGATAGTAGCTGATAAGCTAATCGTCCGTTGGTCTACGCTTGCGCAGGGATATAGCTAATTTTGTTGCTAACTCCATAGTAGATAAAAAGAGTTTTGAAACTAAACCAGTATTTTAAGAACCCAAAAATAAAGGATAAATATATATATATAGATAGATATAGATTATAGTGTTTTTTCTATGCAGGTTTACCAATAGAATAGATTGGCAATAGAAAATCTTTTTTTTTTTTTAAATTTTGGAAAAAGCGAATTTTGAAACTCACGTCCTCATATTTATTTATTTATTTATTTATTTATGCACACACACACGCGCGCGCGCACATTACACTGGTCATCAAAATTAAAGGATAATGAGGAAAAACATGCTCACTGAGTTAATGTTGCAAGCAATGTCCAATGCATCAATTATGTTTTGTTCATTAAATACAATTAAACACAAACTTTCACTTTCGTGCATATTTTACAGTTGGAAATGTGAAAAATCGGTGATTGACAATGACGTGCGTAATGGATGAATGTTGGAATTCTGGCCTGTAGTCTGTTTAAAATGAAGGTGGAGTCTGAGGTGGATTAGTATTAATTAGTTATGGCTCAAAGGCATCACTTAAGTGAATAATGTGGCGAATATCTGATAGAATCGAGGGACGTCAAACACAAATAGGGGTCACCCAAGATTTAAATATCCCACATAGTGTCATATCAAGAGCTTGGACACGCTTTTCAAGCACTGGATCCGTTGATAAACAGACTGGACGAGGCTGGCCAAGAGCAACAACTGCATCTGAAGATCGTTTTCTGTAATTGTAGGCTCTAAGAATCGTCGAAGTGACTACAAGAGATTTGGTTTCAGATCTTCAGGTTAACACAGGAAATCGAATTAGCCGTTGTACTGCTGCACGAAAATTTAATTAGTGTGAAATCTATGCAAGAAAACCAATAGTTTGTATCTCACTCATTTCAGCTTCCAAAAGAGCAAGTGTAAACTGGTACCGCCGTCATGTTCAAAGAGGACAAGAGCACTAACCCCGAGTACTGTTTACTGAGGAGTCCTGATATAGTCTGAACACTGATGCTAGACGTGTTTTGTTCTGAAGACACGAAGGGACACGCAATTGTCTTGCCGAGTGTGTGAAATACCTCGTTTACGCGACCGTGGTTTAATGGATTTTTATTTATTTATTTATTTTTTTTTTTTTTTTTTTGGGGGGGGGGGTCATGACAAATTGCCGCACCGAACTGCATATCTTTCATGGAGCTTCTGTAACCGCTCGGAGATGTGGAGGACATATTATAACCCTAAGTTTGACTGTTTATGGATTCTGTTGGCTCAGAGTTTTTTTTTTTTTTTTTTTTTTTTTTTTTTTTGTGGATTACAATGCTCGATCACATCGAGAACATGTGTTTCAGAATACATGCAATCAGAAAATATCACTCGAACGGATTGGGCACGTTACTCACCCGACTTGTGGGATGCCTAAGTACGACGACTTTTACAGCGCCAAATTCCACCGCGGATCCTTCAATAGATGAAAAGTTCAGTTTTCGAATAGTAGTATGCAAATTCGCCTTGATCAACACTTTGGTCAACAGGAGCTGAAAAGTACATTTTTAGAAGTGTGTCATGCAAATTCCCCAAGGCTTGGTCAACACTTTGATAAAGTCTATGAAATCAAGATTTGAGGCATGCATATCTGTCCGAGGTAACCATACACCATATTAAAGTAAAAAAATATGTGACTTCAAGTTTCTATCATTTTTCTATTTCCATAAATTCTGTTTTAATCTCGATAATTTGAGAATAATCAACGGCCAAACTTTATAATTTATGTTAACTTATACAAATTTCTGCTAATACTTTTTCATTAAGTATCACGTTTTATTTCTGTTCATTATCCTTTAATTTTGATTACCAGTATATATATATATATATATATATATATATATATATACATATTTCAAATAAATTTACTGATAACAAGAGTAGTGTGTACCAGTTTAAGGTTAAATAAAAACATAGAAATTAACGCTCATGATATTGGATACCATAAAAAGAAGTTAATATTTTCTTCACGATTTCAAAAACTTTCCTATTTACTGTTTAGGTCTTAAAAACAAACTATGCTGTAAGTGTTTTTAATAAAAGGTGTTTTGGCAATGTTAAGGAAAAACTATCTACCGAAATCCTTGGCCTGCAAAATATAGGGACATACCAATCTCTACAACGAGAGAAGAGCGAAGCGGGATATGTTAGAGAGGCAAATACTGTCATTTTAGTTTATGAACAGATTTCAATAAAGAGTGAATGTTAGATGTCGGGCATGGATTGATGGGCTAATATCTGGAACCCCATGTTAAGAGCTCTTTCAAACGGAGCATGCAATGCTTCTCAGGTGAAAGACTTTTGGATAAAGGTCAGATGCTATCAAGTCAAACAAGTCGAAATAGGATTCATAAGATATTAGCTAATTTTTGTCAATGGTATGTAATCATCTTTCTTGAAGACGACGAAGCACTTTGAAACGTTTAAAAGTTAGGCAGGCAAGAATATGGCGCATTTCGTACCTTATGTTGAAATCATTGGCAATCATTTTATGCTAGAAAATACTAGACAACATCTGGAGAGCATGCTTCAAAATAAAATAAGACATCGTATAGAATAACGATATTCTGACATAAAACCGAACAAGCGCGACTAAGTTACGCATTGAAATAAATTCTTTGTTAACTGATAAAAACATGGAGGATGTACTTCTTTAAAATTGTACTTCTCTTATATGTAAAAAAGTAAGGATTCAGTTTCTAAAAAAATAAAGTGATAAACAGCTGTCCCTTGCTTTTTTTAGTGGTAAAGCTTTATTTTTCATTTCCCTACTCCTATATGATGACTTTTCCCACTATCTATCCTCAAAAATCAGCTTTAAATGCGATATTTGACAATATTGTTTTAAAAAAAAACTTCCATGGAGAAAAAAAAAAAGCTATTCGATTCCTTGGTATCCTCATAAAAATTCCTTCAAATATAAAGCATTTACATAGGAAACTGACCAATAAAACATCTAAAAAACTTACCTTTCTTTATCAGTGTAATTACCTTTCTTTTCATTCCTTCCATTATTATTATAGTCCAAGGGCTGTTAAACATTTTAGGGAAGGTATTTGAGGCACCCTGGAAATTTGTGCAACACTTCTTTTGTAATGCCTGAATACAAAATCGAATGTCTGGCTGAAGGATCGTGGCCCAAAACCTGTGCCAGACAAAAAATGGCACATGACACGTGTCTGGCACAGTTTTTGTGCCGACTAAAGTGTCTGTCATTTTCAAAATATTTTTTTCTAAGCATAAATATTATTGTGCCTCAATCTCAGCGTGCCTCAAATAACTTTTTTGGGTAGTCAAAAAATGGCACTTGACACGTCTCTGGCACAGTTTTTGGGCTGACTAAAGTGTCTGTCATTTTCAAAATATTTTTTTCTAAGTATAAATATTATTCTGTTTCAATCTCAGCGTGCCTCAAATACTTTTTTTGGGTAGTGTAAAAAAATGGCACTTGACACGTGTCTGGCACAGGTTTTGGGCCACGATCCTTCAGCCAGACATTCGATTTTGTATTCAGGCATTACAAAAGAAGTGTTGCACAAATTTTCAGGGTGCCTCAAATACCTACTCAAAAATGTTCAACAGCTCTCCTAATATTAATTTCAAAGAACAAAATTCCAAGTTATCCTCTTTGCAATATTTTCCTTCTTTTTTTTTTTTTTTTCTTTTTTTGAAAGATAGAAAGACCCAATAGAACCAAATCAATTTTCAGCGGTATATGAAATACCTTTCACCAAAGAAGATGGAACAGTACCATTTTATATAGGAATGGCAAGTAGAAAGCTCAAATCTGAGTAAAACGACATATAGCAGACATCAAATACAACACAACAACTGCAACTCTTGCTAGACTATGTAACAGAGACCCTTTACAAGTAGATTAAACAAATAGTAGATTAATTTATCCATCAAGATGTTATTTGCCATCTATCATCAGAGAATCAATACAGATTTTCTTACGCAATGAGAATATATGCAATGATTCAGTATCCATGGAGCTCCCTTAAATTTGGAAAGAAGTGCTACACAGAATCATGAAAAAAAAATAATGTAAAATAATTCTCCTTCACAAATTTGCATTTTTAATATTGCAGCTAATTTCATTATCTTCGTATTCTCGTGATTTTTGTTGTTTTATGTTTTGTTTACTAATTTTTTCAATTTGAATTTTTATAGTTTATTTTCTTCAGAATGTTGCCGTCTGATGCAATGCAACATTTCAAAATGTAAATACATAAAGTTATTTACCTTTTTTTAAAAATTTATATCACCAATAGCAATTTTTGAGTATTTTGATATTTCAAAGTTATTTTTATTGCTAGTTTATAAATAAATAAATAAATAAGTAATAGTCTATATTACTTGCAAGATTCTTCAATTACAACGCAACTTCACTCAATTTTCGCCAATTCAAAATTTTCTTGTTTCATTAAACACCACAAAATTTCTGCCGAATAAATCTCTCATTCTCTCTCTCTATCTCTCTGTGTATATATATATATATATATATATATTTAATACCACAAACAAAATATCAAAATCCATCACTCACCATAGCTGCATTGAAACTCACATCAAAAATATTATAACAACCAACATAAACTTAACTCTTAAAATCAAACTGAATAACCAAACTAAAGAAAATATATATAATTGCAAGACATAACAGAACAGAACAGAAGGCGAGCGGTATGGCTAACGACATACACTGCAGGGTTAAGTCAGACTTTACGCATGCTACGTCCCCCTTCACTCGCCGAGACCAAAATTGAAAAAATGAAAAACTATGAAAAACCAAACATAACTGCAACATCCACCAAAATATCTCTCTAACTCATTAGATCAATCAACTCATCAAAACCTTCATTCTCATCCATCACGGAGTTCAGTTCAGTTCCGTACCTGCTACTCTTAATAAAATCACAAGTTATTCTCCTGATGAAATTGCGAGGATAACCATGCTTGAATCCCAAGCGGCACCACTCTAAAATATCACTAAACATATCTTTAACTCTAGTACTCAGTCTTTCGATTCGTATTAATCCATTTCTAAGTACATTTCTTTTAATCGAAACATGCACATTGGAATCAAAATATATCAGCTTTAAGGTATTAAAGTTGAAATCATTTCGCTTGTCAAATATCTTAGATATCAAATTTTCACTTTCTATGCTCAGGTTCACATCTAGAAAATTAATATTTTTACAATTCTGGGATGAGGGTTCCAGACTCAGAGACGTAGGATAATATGTAAAATCAACATTTTCAATATCATTGTTTAATTTAACTATCAAAACATCATCTATATATCTGTAGGATAATGTGTTACTGTTTAAATTATTATTTCTTTCATATATATGTAAGTAAATGTTTGCCAAAATGGAACTGCAACTCCCCCCCATTGGAATACCCCGAATCTGTTTAAATATTGTATTTCCTTCGTAAAGGTAGTTTTCTTGTACTACTAACTGAAATAAATTTATGAAAAAATCATAATGAACATCCAAAGTACTATTTGTATTATAAAAATCTACTATTTTATCTTTTAAATCTGTCAAATCAATTGTATTATAGAGGTCTGCAAAATCGTAAGCGAATAAACCAGTAATATTTTTTAATTTTTTCAGATTATCTAATAGTGTATAGCTATTTTTGATAATAAAAGTCGTCTCTCCCCCCATCACCCCGTCAAACACCCCCTCCAGCACCCTCAGCAAAGCCTTGCTAGCGGCACCAATATATGAACCAAATCCACAGGTCACACTCCTGAATTTGATAGGGGTTTTATGGAATTTAGGCACTAGTATGAGATAAGGTAAACTTTGACTCATTTGTTTCAGCTTAACTTTTTTATAGATGGCTTTAATCCTATTTTCTATTACTGCAGCTTTCGAATTCAATGGTAAATAGCTATTTTTATTATTGTAGCAATCATTCAAAAGTTTACCGTAAAGTACCTTACATATCAGTGCATAACTTGTATTTGCTTTATCCACATAGGTGATTATAAAATTTTCCTGAATCTCTTTAATTGAATGTGTAAGTTTGTTGTATTTCTCTCTATTAACTCCGTCAAAATCTCTGGAAAATTCTCGTTTAAAATCTCTTAATATATAATACTTCCACTCGTCAAAAACACTGGATGGCAAATTGTATCTATACATTAGTTTATTTATAAATATATCTATATTAATAGTAAAACGTTTAATTGCAACACTTTTAGTGAGAGTACGTTTCACACGATATTTAGTTCCGTACTCCATTAACCTCCTCAACTCCTCATCCTTTACTATCTTTAGATCTCCAGTAATAACATGTCCATAATACTTGTCTTTATAATTAACAAATTCAGAATCATTGCAATGGCAGATACTCCCTGCAATACTTTTCTGTAGATCTTTAGCAAATAAATTATAATTAAAAATAGTTCTCCCCAAAGGCTTATCATATTTAAAAGCCTTAACTATTTTTATTTTACCGACTGGTAGTAATTCATTGTATTTATTAAGCATTTTATTGTAATTTACACCCCAATGGCTATCACCCAAATAATCCATTATAAAATAGATTTTATTTATTGCACTAACATGGCCATAATCAATGTTACAATACATTTGTAATTTTTGTGTCTTGATTCTATATCTCAACAAATCCAATCCAGAATTATATATATATATATATATATATATATATATATATATATATATATATATATATATAATTCTTGAAGTTTTCACACGCCTTGAATTTAGTAATTTTCTCATTTTAATTTCTTAAAAGACATAGATCCAACAGAGTTAAAAAGTGTCCAATCCCTGAATCGTATCTTGGTCTTTGACTATACCTGGCAAATTTTAGCTTCTATGCTCCTGGACGATGTCAATCCTAGCAATTCTCACTCGTATCTGTTGTCAAGGCTGCAACCGCAGCACAGATAACATAATATACATGAGCCACCAACCTCGGGGAAAGCACGAAACGAAAGGGAAATCCAGCATTCATGAAAATGCATTAATCTATAAATGAGTAATTTGGAGAATTTTCGTAGAAATTTTCACAAGATTTGAATTTGGTAATTTTCACATTTAAAGTGCTTAAAAGGCGTAGAGCCCTCAGTTGTTCCACCGTGAGCTGCGGTTGAAGACTTGACAACAGATAAGAGTGAAAAGTGTTAATATTGCATCGTCCAGGTAGCTTTGTGGCAAAGTATTTTCTCGTGTAGTTATTCGCCCACGTTCGATTCCAGGCTTGGATAATTTTTCACTCGGTTGGCTCTGCGTCTTTTATCAATTTTTTTTGTTGTTTTTTGCATTACCATTTGTATCACGAAACGCTTGTTTCAATATTCCTTTGATTAATTCTTCAATAGAAATTTATTAAACGAAGTAAGGCTGTTGAATTACAAAATACCTATAATTTTGTTTTCTGTTGTTGTTTAAATAAAAAGAAATATACCAGTATAAACATTTTAAATGAAATAATTAAAAGCGTTGCACATAACTATTTCGAACACTTGGAGGTTTTAAATAGCAGTTCTGACAATAATATTATGTAATAATAAGTGTCGAAGAACTTTATAAAAGTACCTATAGTACTTTACCTATAGTACTAGTAAGTACAACTATAGTACTTACTAGTAACAGTATCTATAAAAATGCTGATTTATATTGCAGAAATTTATAATTAAGTGCCTTGGTATATTTTAAATATTTTTTTTAGAAATTATATTAATGTGTGATCGCTAAAATAATTTCCGAAATCAAAGATTTGGCATGGAAATAAGTAATCGATAATATTGTAAGAATGAATATAATAATGCAATGGCAGATAAGTTTGACAGGCTAGGAAATATATACCCTCAAGTAATTATATGTATTTAGTTCTTCCTTAATTTATGATAATAATAATAAAATTGTATGTAATATACAAACATTAAAAAATGATATTCGCTTTAGAAGTTTGCATTCTATAAAATATTATATCCATTATTTTGTCAACAGAAATATCCCAATTAGTTCGTCCATTACTATTTTTAAAGAAAATTGTTATCCGAAAATTGTTTACCCTTTTAACATTAAAAACCAAGATGAAACCCAAAATTGAGAAAGAATATGAAAAAATATCTTTTAATAATAATAATAATAATATAAATCAATATAATAATAAAAGTAATAAGGTAATATTATAATAATATACAAATGATATACATGTACAATATACAAATGATAAGATAATGATAAAATATAATAATAGTAATATAATGTAATGTAAGAAATATCATCCTTTCAGTTATTCGTAGCACGCTGTCATGGGCTAAGATATTTCTAAAAGTAAAAACAAAAGAAACTTACATCTCCTTCATATAAGAATAACCTACAAATAAACAATTTCACAATACTTCAAAAAATTTTTTATCTGTCTGAAATCTCTTTGTTCGTGTTTTTTTCTTTTACACTAGAAAATTGTTTCTTATTGATTTTTTTCATTTAGACTGTTCTACGTTTTTATATATTTCACAGCAAAACTTCTTTAACTTTACCAATTATTTTATAAATTTGCTTTCGTGTTATATTTAATTTATTATTTAAATGAAGTCTACAAATTTTCATCGCAGAAAAATAACAATACCTATACGTTTGGTCTTTGGACAATCTTAAATATTAAAATATCATTCTTTATATCTTATACTGATTTAAGCAATCATACATATAATTTGTGTTTTATTTCCAAACATTAATTAGAGAAATTCTCTCTTAATTTTAAAAGAAATATTATATACAGCTCCAAGTAAAAAAAAAAGAGAATAATAATACAAAAAGGAATTCTGAAAATAGAGTTTTTTAATTTAACACTTATACAAAAATTATACAGGATATAATTTAATATTGAAAGAATCTACATATTTAATAGAATCTTTTAGCATATAAATAAAAGGAATAATACAAAAATTTAAATAATTATTAACACAAGGAAAAAAATCAAAATATTAGACCAACCATTTACCTGGCTCAAAATATTAGAATAATACATTGTAAATAATTCGTGTTTAAAAAAAGGGAAAAATAGACAGTGTCCACCAAGACACAGTTCCTGGCGGCCACTGACCTGTGTGAAGGTGCTAAATTATGTTGGAATATAAATCATCACTACATAGATCTTCCGCCAATAGTATCATGAAATGCTCATTGATTGGTTGATATATATCAGAATTAATCATTTCGTTAGTGATACATAGCCTTCTAGGGCCATCTGCAGTAAAGCAAGCCAATACCATTACACTGGCTGCAAATTTCATTCTTCGTTTCATCCAGTCCTTGTTATATCCTTCTTGCTTCATTCGCCGCACACAGACACATTGATACCCACATGTTATGCAAAACACACTCTCATAACTAAACAATATCTTTTTCCAATCATCCTGACCCCATAAAAGCCCTTTTTGCGCCATTTAACTCTCTCCCTTTTCTGTTTACTAGTCATGACGGGCTTTATCTTTGGTACACGAGATTGAAATTCAAGTTTATGAAGACATATAGTAGATTCAGTCACATCAACACCGTGTTCTTTCCGCTTTCGATGCAAAAATCTTAAACTTCTAAATTTTTTTTAGCAACACTCTTAAGAATTCAATCGTTTCTCTGAGCAGCTTTGGATTTTGGCCGCTATTCAGATGCTTGTTTTTAAAATGTCCGTCGATAAAATACAGTTTTAGTGCTACTACTAAAAACATTTCGTTGAGAACATTTTGAGTAACTGATAATATATTGCTGATTACGATATTCATTAATTAAATTGATAATACGATGCTTTTAAAACTACTTTATATCAGAAGAAAAACCCATGTTTCACGCAAAATGAAAACAATGATGATGCAAAGCATTTTTTTTATGATTTAAGAAGTCCCACAGAAGCTCATTTTATACTTAATTTCTGCAACTTTCTGAAACAATAAGGATAATTCATCAGTAATCTAATTTATTGAAGCAACTATTTTAGTAATCTGATATTTTGAATAATGAAAATAATTTTACAATATTAAAATAGTCAATCAAAATCTTTTACAGCTATAATTTTCTTTACTAACATGCAAATTTATTAAAACATCAACCGTAGTTCTTCTGCAATTGAACCTCGCTGAAATAAAGCTATATGCAAGTGCAAATACAAATACAAATGGAATTATTTATTCAATTTTTTTTGACTTAGTCTATTTTTTTTAATTTTTTTTTCAAGAAATCTTCCTGTATAAAGAATGTGCAAGATGCATGAAAATTTGTGCCATGCATGACGATCGATAGCACATTCTTATTAAATATTATACGCATGAAAACCAAATAGTCTAGCCATAATTTCAGGCTCAACAAGTAGTACGTAATCGGCAATTTCTCAAGTTTTACTCCTAAAACTTTAGAACAAGTTTCGATTTCAGTGTGCTACACATATAACATTAACATCTGACGTGCACTCAAAGAAAAACTTTCTACAGTTCACGTAAATATTCCTGGCAGAATTGCCGTCTTTATATACCCGAGAATTGAAGAAATTTCTCTTTTTTTACCGTTCTAGAACAGACAATTTCTGTAATCTGAAATAAAGCGATTTTTTTTTTTTTTTTTTTTTTTTTACTACATCTCTCGTTCTTCCGTGGATCTCCTTGTCTTTGAACTTGGGACCGCACGTTTCGAATCGAGCATCTTAACCACTTGGTCAGATAGTACTTGCCAAAGTGTTAGTTTAAAATAAATACACAGGTTCTCTTGAAATGGGGATATTTAAATCATGTAAAATATCTTGTTCAGAAAACTCGGAAATTTAAACTTAATTGCAAGGACATTTCGTCGTTATGAAATAATGGTTGCTGTTTTAACACTTGCAGAATAATAGAAGGTAAAAATTATTACATAATATACATATTTTTACTAAGACATAATTTGATTGTTAGATGTAAAATATGAATATTATATATTTTTATTAAATTCGAGAAGAAATATTTGCTTTCTTGAATAAAACCATTTTTTTTTTACTTTATTGAACTCCTACATGTTTTTTAAATGTGTTCGTTTAGAATGAATTTTACACGAGAATATATTTTTTAATACTCTAAAAAATATATCGCGTATAAGTTTAAATGAATGAGAAAACTGCAACTTTATTAAATTCAAAAGCACTATTTTTGTTTGTTTGTTTTTAAATCAATTAGTATTGTATTTTCGGTTTTTCATTTGAAAAATAAATTCGAACTTTTGTATTACAGACAACAGGCATACTGTGAATAAAATGTTAACTATCATTAACGTGTTCTAAATATTTTAGCAGACTTGCAAAGTTAGTATATATTTTTATTTGTATTGGAATATTCCAAGTATCATTTAAGGCAATTTAAACATATGAAAGAAAAAAATGATATACCTATAAAGATTTTTTTTTAGCAACAATGTCTAAAATTCACGGAAGATTAATGTTATAATAAATAAAAGGGATCATAGATAACTGAACAATAAAACAAATATCTTTAGTTTAGTAAACTTATTTCGATATACAAATAACATTAGTCTAAAAAAATAAAAGAGACGTCTTTATTTTAAGAGATTGATTATTTTTTCCGTATTAAATAAATAAATAAAATGGTATAAAACTCAATTATTTGAAAAAAAAAATATATATATATATATTTATTTGAGTTGTTACAGGATAACAAAAATGTAACTTCCACATAGCAAATGAAATTAGGACTATTGTACAGATATATAATTAATCATTTTGTAAAAAGATATGTGATATTAACCCCTTCAGGGTCAAAGCGCTTCCGTTGCTAAAATGTTAAAATGATTGATTGATACCGAGATTTATGTACAAAACTATATGAAAGTAAGTAAAAGCTTTTCTACGCGCACATTATACAAAGAAAAATTTAATTCCTAAATTCTGGTGCCAATGTGATATTTGGCAATTAAAATTAGTAGTATGTATAATATATCGGTACCTTTCAAGGAGTTAATATGTCATATCGATTGTGTCATAAAATTACTAAAATATCATGTTTTGATTAGTAACATAAGACATTCTTTCCTGAAATAAATTATTAACTTTGAAATAAATTTTGATTCTTTTAATATAGAATGAATTATAAAAAAACAACATTTGTTTTAAATAACCGAAATCTATACGACATATTAGATTATGCCACGAAAAGAATTTTCGTTTTATTTTTATTTGAAAATCCAAACGCTTAAAATGCTAAACTTATTTTCGTGTACTGAAGTCAAATAAGGATTGAGACGGGTAATTCAAGATTTTTGGGAAAAAAGGCT
Organism: Maratus speciosus; assembly: GCA_963932465.1. NCBI lineage: Eukaryota > Metazoa > Arthropoda > Arachnida > Araneae > Salticidae > Maratus > Maratus speciosus. Next base: position 188,302,169 of record OZ010800.1, read on the forward strand.
ACCAGTAAGAAAGACAATAAGTAATGAAAAACAATCACAGAACACGCACGGAAAATGCTCGCTATTCTAAATGAAATATGAAAATTTAAAATTTTATCAATCATCTGTATATATCTTCTTACATGAAAGTTACTTAGACTGGGGTGGTCATAGCACTAGGTGGCAATCAATCAGATACTATTTCAGAGATGATAGCAGTATTTTCTTTTTTAAAAACCCACCTCTTTTAATCGCACGAGCCCCACCAGTGGCCGAGAGGTTCTGCTCTCGAAGCTGGTAGACGGAAAGTGCTGGGTTCGAACCCAATCGCGCCCGTCGGCATAATCGTTCGGAGTTTTCGTGGTTTTCTTCGAACCTTGGATTTACAAGATTTAATACGGGTTAGGTTCCCTTAGAAAGACCCCCTTAGGGCCTATATCGCTCGTGTTGATAATTGGCCGTCATAAACACAACCAACCAGCCAACCAACTTTAGTCGCACAATTATATATCAATCATCACGATTATCACAATCATCACGATATATCAATCATCACGATTATATATCAATTCATCAATCAGAAAATACTGGTATTTTCCTTCAAAAATTCTGTGATCTCTCACAGCCCCGTAACATGACCTTTTAGATACATAGATTTAACATTTGGAAGCGCTATAAGAACGCAACAAAATACGTATGTACAGTGTCAGCGAAAAAGAAGAAATCTTTATAGTCGAGCCACAATCGCAATGTTCAGATATTGTACTTTGATTTTTTCCAGCATTAAATGGGCGAAGAAATCGAGACAGTTTTTATCACGCGTTTGTCATGTAAAGTAGTGAAGAAGTGGACCCTTGTAGCTTAAAAGTACTTAGTGTTCTCCCTTTTTTCTTGTTCTGGTAGTAGTATGAAAAGAGGGCTTTTTTCTTATGTTCGCTGTCGAAAGAAATTTTTCTGGTGTACATAATGGGACGTAAAAAGCTTAAAATTATTCAAAAACTACTTCTTTGACTTTATTATAATAAAAAGTCCGTGTAAGTCGTATAGCCGTGGATATAGAAGCATGAAGACACACCCACCCGGCATCAAGGAACTGCAGGAGGATACGCCCTAAAAAATGTGAGCTCCAATTCACCACGTGGCAGTATACCAAAGCAAAAAACAGATTCAGGAAGACCAAGAAAGACTTCAGTCAAATCTCATAGTTTACTAACATTTTGATACTGTTAAAACCAAGTATAACAGTTTCAGAAAAAAAATATACAGATTTACTAATGGGAAGTGGATATATATCAGTAAGGACCATCTGTCACAAATTTCAGTAAGACATTGAACTACCAGCCCAAAGGTGAACGAAAAAAAAGCACTGCTTGCTGATGCAAATGTAAGTAAGTGAGAGTAATAAGCCTTATTTACGTACAGTCGGGGTAAAAAAAAGTAAACACCCCCTACTAACTCCTCAACAAATCCTCATAGGAGAAAGTTACTGGTACCGAACGATTGGAAATAAAGTCTACTTTTAAATGATGTATATAAAATTTTCTTAGGGGGGTCATCTACATATTAAAACGAATCCAAACTTCATTTTTTTCAATGGCAATACCCAATTTTAACGAGATATTTCAAATCTTCGGTTCAAACTATGCCTAGACACCAAATTTCAAGTCATTTGAATGATAAGTTTTTGAATTATAAACATTCAAAATTTAGTGCTTCTAATGTTAAATTATATTTTCATATTTTTATTTATATCTCCCGAAATTATGCTCCTAATGTGCTATTTTTTTTGTGGTAATAATACTAATATACCCAAACATAAATAAGCTGAATTTGCAATTTTTATAATTTTATGATATGAATTATGAAATTAATATTCGAAAAAATTATGAATTGCAACCTACAATTTTTTTGATGGATTTAGATTTATTAAGTCCTGCTTTATGGAAATTCAAAAATTTCACATTTTTATTCCAAGTAGTTTTCAAATTATGCTTAAAAAACGGCAAAATGATGGTTTAAGGGGCCGTCTATGATGGAAGTGAGTAGACATTTTGAAATTTATTCTGCCGTACTGTAATCTAACACGCTTCATTGACTCCTTGAGTGGCACTTAAGGTGCCTTGATCAAGGAAGTGGCTCTCTCGGTTAACAATCCAGTACGGAACTTCAATTTGGATACAGCCCTTAAAATACGCTCGTTTTAAAATAATTAATTTCTCGGAAACTTATGGTACGAATTGCAAAGAAATTCGTTTTTAGGCTAATTGAAGGGTGTAGAGTTCATTTATGCTGTCAGAATTGGGTACTGCTATGGAAAAAAAACAAAGTTATGACTCATTTTAATATGTAGGTGGCTCCCTAAGCAGATTTTATATACATCATTTAAAAGTAGACTTTATTTCCAATCGTTCGGTAACAGTAACTTTCTTCTGCGATAATTTGTTGAGGAGTTAGTAGGGGATGTTTACTTTTTTTTTTCCACGACTGTACACTAATAACTATATCACAATATATATTCCAAATGGAAAAGTGAAAACATATATTAAAATATTTATATGCTTAAAAGACGTTATTGAAATCATATTAAAAATAAAACTCAGAAAATTATTGTAATATGCTTATTGATGTCATGAAAAAAAAAAATAAAATTTTTGTAAGAAATATTGAAATTTGATAGCAGAAGACAGAGGAATGTAATTATTTATGATAAAAAAACTTTCCGGTTAGTCAGAGGAGGTTAGATGATGGTGATACGATACGACACCTTACAATATGGCACAAAGTTTACTGTGAAACTTTAAAGCATACAGATACTGTCGTGGTGCGGGGTAATTTTATTGGAGAACAAGATAGAGATGGGCTATATTTCCTTCTCAAAAGTATTACTATGAATGGTAGTAAAAATTCAGAAATTCTATAATACCACTTGCTGCAATGTTGTCCCTTCATGGATGTCAATAATTCATGCATGATAGACCACTTGCTAATAAGACAAAACTTGTACGAAAATGGTTATATGATAATAATATATGACTACTTGAATGGCCAGGCAACTCACCTGATCTTAATCCAATGCAAAATTCTCGGAACAACAAGAAAAATAAAGCAAAACAGATACAATCATCCAGCATCGGGTAACTACAGGAGGAATGTGAACAGATGTTTGTTCATATGGACAAATACTAGTTCCAAAATTTGGTAACTTCTATAGCTAATAGAATAAAAAGTGTCATAAAAGACAAGGGACGTATGACAAAACATTAATTTTGTCAATAAAATTTAACAAGGTGGGTGTTTTTTACTTTTTTGCATTTTTCAATGAGTTTCACGATTTTTTTTTTTTTTTGTCTGACATTGTATTTAATAAGATTGCTGATTATTACCTCATATATTTGTGGTACCCCAATGCCACAAAACAATGCAAAAACTTCTAACATTACACATGTTTCACCTATGTAGAATAATGTGCATGTGTAAATATGTTTATAAAAGTATATCAAAGTATGTTTTAATACACTTACGTTCACTATACATAATTATTACGCAGAAAAAACATTCAGCACATTTTTATGAGTGTATTATGATTTTATTATGCATTTTCATATCTTAAATACTTGTAAAAATTCTAACGTTTGTTAATATTCTTTTTTCAGTACTATTATTTTAAGATAATTCGTGAAAATTTTATTTAAAAAAAAGCCTTATTTTAAGAAAGATGTTTTGAATGAAAAATGTTTAAAGCATTTACAAGATGTAGTGCTTCAAATGCATTAAAAGGGAAGCTTATTTCGTTATCTAGATATTCAAGATTTATTTGTTTTAAGAAAATTTCAATAAAAATACCATTTAAAAGATGCTGTTCAGAACCAAGGGCGCTTTCTTGAAAAAAAAATTATATCAAGGAATACGTCTTGTTGCAAGATTTGTAATATTATTTAGAAAACTTAGAAGGTTTTTAAAACCTGAAAATTTAAATCTGTTTACTTAAAAGAGTAGAATTTGTTTATTGTACATATGTAAAACTGTATCTCAAATACACAAACTATGTGCACGTTATGATCTTAATGAACGTTTCTTATTAAATTATGTATATTTGAAAAAATATTGGCAATGCAATTAATTTATAAAATAATTAAAACTTTGAAATAATAAAACCTAACATTTTAGATATAATTTTAAAAACTGTATTAGCATTGTAAAGTAATATATATATATTTTAATCTTTAATAATTAACAAGTCAGCAGACGCGCTTACAACTATCGCGTAGGGAGACTGTAATACTCACATCAGTTTTATACAGACAATGTACTATAAATTAGAAAAAAACATTTGATTATAAACAATGAGCACTTTAATTCATTAAGAAAGTATACTTCTTTAGTTGAAAAATCTTTTTTGATGTTTAGGAAATCTTTCCATTCAAAATAATTACATACATTTATCAGGAGCTTTAAATATACACACACTTCTGGCAAACATAAGAAGAAGGATTTTTACATGTAAAATTATCACGAATAATGACATTTTTAAGGATTTGTTTTTTTTTCAAATTTGTACATTAGTTTAATAACATAAATGAAATCAAGCATTTTTAAAAAAATCTATCTCTGCAATCCTAATCAGCAATAACTTGTGTCAACGTGTAACTAAATCTAAAGTTTGGTGAAAATTCGTGCATTAGTTCTTGAGATAGAGCTAATGCGGGAATCGTGAAAAAAGGCAGTACAGCAGAGCCACCTGTTGGGCGATTTACACCAACACGGAATCAGCATGAATTCATAGGAAGAACTAACTGAATCTCAAGTTTGATGAAAATCCGTGCTTTAGTTCTTGAAATAGATTGAGGAAATCGTGCAAATCCTGAAAAATGCAGTACAGTAGCGCCACCTATTGGGTGTTTTTTTACCAAAACATTATTAGCATCAAATTATATCAAGGACTAGATCACCCTAACCTAGGCACCAACCAGAATCTGGCATAGGTGTTAAAACCTAGGCAGGAAATTCCCTTCCATGACTTTCCGACACTTACAAAGAAAAACATAATGGTATACAGAAATTTAGGACATTTACAATTTTTGACATATGTCTCAAGCTGTTAAAACAAGGCAAACAGGATTTATAGACAATTTTTTACAATAATGCAATTGTCATTAAAATAAATTCCTAAACATATATAAAAACTAAAAATATATCCAAACTTGAATTTAACAGATCAAATATCAGCAATTCTGATACAACTTTGTAGTTTTTAGAATGTTCAAAAACCATAAAAGCCAGTCCACAAAGTTCACAAAGTCATATAATATTCAGACTTTATACCTTATGAATGAAAATTTTTTATTTAAATCATCGTAGATTCTACGCAGTGTTCCACAGTTAGATCTCGTCAGAAGAACATATCTTAAGTTCTACTCAAGTGTTCTATTGCGTATCATAGGAAAATAGTCCCTTGAAAAACGACAACTCTGAAATAAGTAATGAGGCGTATTACCACGTTTCGCACATGTACATCTGTCATTCTGTCGTTTACCAATTTTATTTAAATACGCCGGAAACGCTCCGTGACCACTGATAAAGTATACTACGATTTGAGAATCACACAAAAAAATCTAGGCTAACGTCCGGCAAAACTCTGTATGTGTCTCGACCTATTTCTGAATAAGACCAACGAGTCTGCCATTATTTCATATTTTTCGTACGAAAATGGGATTTTAATACGCAGATAGATATCGAAAGCTTTTCTTCTGAATCAAAAGTGTTATTTAAAATAACAGACTTTGCCAGTTCGTCGGCACGTTCGTTTCCCGAAATTTCTACATGCGATTTTATCCATCCAATATGTATCATCTTATTCCTCAAAAGACGAAGACTTGTAAAAAGTTCAAATAATATATCGTTGCTGGGAAAAAGTCTGCGAAGAGCAGACACTGAAGACAAACTATCTGTGGAAATATAAAGCTGACGATAAGAAACTACATTGAACTATCTACTTGCCTCGAGGATGGCGTAGAGCTCCGCTTGAAAAACGGTATTATACTCACATAATCATATTCTCTTAGTAAAAATTTCCACATTTTGAAAATATACTACAAATGTTGCCGCCACTTCCCCCAACATTCTAGAACCATCTGTATAGGCAATCGGAAAGTTTCTGTTAGGAACGTACTTAATAACAGGTGCAATAAAGTTGATGTTATGCTTATCGTAAAAAATTGGATAGTTAAATGTTGGCAGATTTTTTGAAACATCCTCGGAGTGTATCCGGTTGCCATCAATTTCCAATAAAAATATCACCATGTTTTATTTTGTGTAAATGGCTAGAATTATTAAGCTCAATATCTATTGGCAATACTCCCGCTAAGACGCACAGCGCTTCCGTCGAGGTTGATCGATAACTTCTTATTAATGTCAATAGACAAATCCTCTGACACGACGAAAGTCTTCTTAAACCATGAATTTTCAAATCTTTATAGCATACTTCATGGCCATAGGATATTTGCCTTTTAAGCACTGTCTCATACCAGTTATATCAAGGACATATATCAAGGACTAACTGAATCTGAAGTTTTCTGAAAATCCGTGCTTTATTTCTTGAGATATAGCATTGTGGATATCATGAATAATGCAGCATAGCATAGCCAACTGTTAGGCGATTTACACCAAAAACTAATCAGCATCAATCTATATCAGAGACTAATTGACTATAATTTTTTATTAAATTCTGTGTATTAATTCTTTAGGTGGAGCACCCACAAAATTTGTGTCACATACAGACAGACAGACTCACAGACTCACATATGCACAGACTCAGAGACAGATATTTTGTAAAAACATGGTTTTTGGATTATCTGACCACTAAAGCGTGTAAATCCGTCGAAAACCGGTTGTCGAAATATTTCACTAATCCAATACTTTCTTCTTGTAAAGACAGAAGAAAGTAAAAAGTAAAAACGAATCATTATAAAATCACTCCTGTGTCTGTCTGTCACAGTCATTTTACTCGTAAATTATGGATTGTGGAAAGTCCAAATTGGGAGATGTAATAAATACCCACATATTTACAGATTATTATACATTCTAAAATGTATTTAGAGAAAAATGTAGAGGGGTTTAGTAAGTTATTTGAAAAAAAAAAATCTTATATTTGTATATCGTGTGAAAGCTTTCGTAACGTTGAACTCAAAAATGCATTTCTTTTAATTTTGGGTATAACATTTTTTGAGATATCGACGAAAATTTAGTTCTGAAATATGACCCTCTCCCTCTATTTCTGAATCTACTGAAACTAAAATTATGAAAAAAAATAGAGTTAGTAGACATCAAGATGTTGTGCAAACGGAAAAATTATATTTTTGATACGAATTTAATTTATTTAGGTTGTGTATATTATGAAACAAGCATAAAAAGCTAAAGCTTGTTTATATTTAAAGTTTTAATTAACTTAAAAAAAATTAGAGATAAGGCTCGATTTTTGCAATTTTTCATCAACTTTAAGTACGATGCGCGCGCGAATGGAAGATGTTAACCGATTTAAAAAAAAAAAAAAAAAAAAAATGCCGTTTTTCTTCTTATTACAATAGGCAAATTTTCCGCACTAAAGCGTCACGAAAATCAAAAATTTATTTTTTTCGACCCACCCTATTGTACAGCAAGTTAGGCTTAACATAACAATGTGCTATTCTTTAGAAAAGGTCTATTTAGGGAGGCTTGACCCAGTCAATGTGAGAGAGGGTTGACCAGATGCTCAAGGCTCCCTTAATCAAGTGTTTTGGAAAATCTTTTTATTATACACTGTGCATAATGAAAAGTTAATGGTTGTATATATAAAATAATGTAAATTTATTCGGTAAAGCTACAGTAGTCATGGGAAAGAAAATGCTTAAAACTGACTAAAGAAAGATGTGAAAAAATGCTAGAAAATGGTAAAGTTGATAGAAACTTTTTTCCATTTAAATATTATTTACAATAGGTTAATAAAAACAATGGAAAACACTAGAAAGGAGTAGAAAGGATTAAAGCAGTAGACTTAACACTTTTAGGGGCAATGGTATGTTTATAAAACCACTTAATTTTAATTCTGAAAGGTCACAATGGCATTTTGCTAAAATCTTTTCCATATAATAAGTATGTGAAATATAGCCTTTTTCTTATTTCCAAATGAATTAGTTCTTAACTTCCGGTGCTAGTCATTTATTTCAACATTTTAGTACTGAAAGTACTTTGCCGCTAAAAGGTTTAAATCATGTTCATGATAAGTTAATTGCTCATGCGACTGCAAAAGATCATAGCATCGATAGAAAAACTTTAAGAAAGTATGTAGACAAATTTCACCAGGGTGACTACGGTGAGATGAAGTCAAACTCAACAACTATGTGACAACTATTTGACAACTCTAGTTGACATAGTGTTGACATTGTCAATATAAGTGTCACGAAAATAGGACAATGAGAACAAAAAAAAAGCGGAACAGTAGCTCCTACAATAGGACATAATAACATGAAACACTATGAAAACGGAACCTGTCTCTAACAGAATACTGCCTTAAATGTTAAAATTTCATTTTCCCTGTTGTACAATTATACCTGCTCAGAAAAAATCATATTTAAAATAATTTTTTCTCCTCTGACTTGCTATTGCATCTCAACAGGTTTGTTTAAAAATCATATTTTTAAAAATATTTTTTTTATAAGAACTAAAGCATCTAGCATAAAGTTATTTTGCTTTTCTTTAAACTTATTTTATTTTTCTTCGCAAATACTGCAATATAAAACATAGTGGGTCAAGCCTCACCTATAGTGGGTCAACCCTCCCATATCTGGGGAGCCTTGACCCATTATTTTTTCATGATTCAAGTCAATCATTTTTTAAATTTCTTATATGTTACGATTGCGTAGCAATTTTATTTTCATAACTGATTATATAATGAATAAAATGATATATAAAACTTTATTCTACGGCCAATATTTAAAAAAATGAAAAATCATTTTGTAAAAAGTGGGTCAATCCCCCCTAGTCTCCCCTACTTTCTTCTGGCAAGCATAAGAAGAAAGATTTTTATAGGTAAAATTATCGCATTTTATGCAAGAAATTGTATTTTGTTATCTTTAGATCTTGGATATATAACCCATCGACCTTTGTCGTGTTTTAGTCATTTTGACGGGATCATTTCTTGTAATCCATGTGGTAATGGGGTTAGTCAGGTTTTTTGAGCTGAATTATTTAATAAATAATGGCGTGTAAAACAACAAAATTACTCCAGAACAGAAAACTACATTGCTTAGATTGAGAAAATTCGTAGGACACTGTAAAAAACAAAACAAACAAACAAAAAAAACGACATTTTTACAGTACAAAGTACTGTTCATCTAGCGCACAAACTCGGTCACAGTGAATGTACTGTATCTTTCTTTGGTTTCCTGACTAAAGTAACATGGGAAATACAGTAGTTGCGTAAAATTAACAACACATTGCGCTGTTAATTTTAAGCAACTACTGTATTTTCCATGTTAATATAGTCAGGAAACCAAAAAAGATACAGCACATTCACTGTGATCGAGTTTGTTCTGGCAAATCTACAGTGGTTTTTTTACAGTGCAATAATGGTCGAGTAGAGAGAACTGAGAAGTTTTAGAAATATTTGATATATTTTTTGTTAGGTTACAACATAAATATTTAGCAACAATATCCCTCATTATGGACTGTTCTGCCATAGTGAATAAATCGTAGTTTAAATTTGGATGACTGTCAAACATGTAGCTGTAAAAACGTGAATAATAATCACTTATAAACAGATTAAGTAAAATAATGCTATATAAAGTGATAAAGTATCTTTATTAAGATTGACAATCGTTTCGTCGCACCAACGGAGATATTTTCAAAATCATGCACGATAGAAAATATTTTCCCATAATTAAAAAAAAACAAAAAACATAGTAAACAATGTCACGACACATGATGCATAATGATTAATTTAATTTTATGTTTGCAATGTTTTTCATTATGCATCATGTCTATGTTTAAATTATGGGAAAATATTTTCTATCGAGAATGATTTTGAAAATGTCTCCGTTAATGCGACGAAATGATCGTCAATCTTAATAAAAATATTTTAAGCAGATATTTTCAATTTTTTTACACTGATATGACTTAATTGGTCTCACATACAATAAACGTCATAATGACTAGAGTCTCCTTTATTATATTGTCTGCAAATAGTGTAGGGCTTTTTTAAAATAATAATTAATTGGTTTATGACCATGTGAAAGTCTGTAGGTATTTCAGTAATCTTTCACAAAAATACTTCTATAACATGCGTTAAATTTAATTTTATTTCTCAACTTGTTACTAACAAAATACCACATAATTTGCTCATATAGATTTAATAAATCGAAACTTTGTGACTTTTTTCCCCCAACAAATTTAACCCTTTATCTACTGACGGTACTTATAAGTGCCTTTAAAATAACTTGTTATAAAATTCATTTAATACATCGATTAGTTGTAATACAGTTTAGAATGAGTTATAGCTACATTACTTTATCTTGTTCCAAAAGTATTATCTGTCACACAAAAGAAAAATATTTTTAAAAGGATGATTTCTTTTGCCTTTGCATCTTTTCCGCTTTCTTGACATTGAGGGGGGGAGGAGTGATTTTTCAATTCAGAAGTATTTCTATATCTCTATTGTAAGAATACTATATTTGTACATTTCCTAATTATGCAAAATACTAAGAAAAATATTTAAAATAAAAGATTTGAGTGGTGTTATAAATTTTGCATAAAATCCCTATAAATTCGAATTTAATTAACCCTTCTAAATCCTTTATTCCTTCTAAAATCCTTCTAAAGTTTATTAAATAATTATGTGAGTCTTCTAATGCAGTTCAAACAATTAACGAAAAATTCTTTAGAAGATAAAATTATCATGAATTCATAATTCAGTACATAAAGGGTTACGGGAAAAATTACGGGAATTGCGGGAAAAAAAAAGTTACGTGACAGGCGCTTAGATGCAAGACGAATCACCTTAAAGCCAAAGTCTCATCATCTCTGTCATTATTTCAAAGTATAGAAAAACGTTCATTGCAAGGGTTTTATAAGAATAAAAACAAATTAAAGAATTTGTGTTCTTTGATATTATTTAATTATAAGTTCTGTACCATTAAAATAAAAGACACTCAACAGTGACGTGATTTTCGTTATTGCCTTAATTGAAGTTTTGTATTCCATAAAAAATTATATTTAGATTATACTCACGATTTCCTATATTTTAGTTTTATCTAGTTATCTATGATATACATTTCACAGGCTTTAAAGTATAAGATGCATTTAATTCAAAAATATGTCGATTCATTTTTGGTACTGGATATTTAAAAGGCAAAACTTTTCGTCGGGCACTTTCAGTTTAGATGGGAAGACAGGTTTCGTTAACAGGTTACATCTTTCCAGAATAGGATTGTTAAAAAGTTTCATTAACGTGTTATTTTTGTAACATATAACCAATTGCTATCTTTGTATCGAATGGATGTTTTAATTAAAAGACTTTTAACATATGTAACAATTTTAGGAATTAAGTGTAGCATTTGTTTCTGTTAAAAGATGAATTCTTTTCATTAAATTCAGTTTACATGGTAACATTCAATTTTTGCTCGAAAAAACTTACATACTTATAATACTTTGAGCTCCTAAAATTTTCAGCGTTTTCTGGAATTAAAAATGCATTTTTCCATTGTAATGCCTTAATACACCTATTATTCATAAACTATAATATTCTTAAAGCACCAAAACTCGGATAGTGTTTGTGATAGAGGAATGAATTTTGATTGATATACTTGATGGAATATGGTAATTCTTTCCTAAATATAACATAAGGACCCATACAGTGTATAAAAGTTTGAATTTTACAACTATTTTTGCGTAAATCGATGAAGAACATATGAGGCACTTTTGCACTTGGAACAAATACCATTTATATAATCTTACCAAACAGTTTAAGAATTTGATATTGTTAAACGATAAGAATAAACTCCTCTATAAAAATTTATGAATTTTCAAAAATATGAGTTGTCGGAAAATTATATATGATAGAAATATATTCTGTAATAAAAATGAATTAAGATTAAAAAATATTAGTAGAATGTTTTGTTTTAAGATGCGGGCGATAGTCAGTTATTTAAATCAATAGATTTTTTTAATAACATATTTCAATATATATATATATATATTAATTATTTATAGTATTCTGAAAATTTAAACGTTGACTACAAATATCACAGGAAGCATATTCATCTTAATTTTGCACAATAACATATTTTTTAAAATAATGCTAGTCATACCAGATTGCTTTACACGTACTTAAAGAAACATATTAAATACTTCTGAAAAATTGTTAGGAAAATTAAAGTTAATTACAATGCAAGAGATTCAACTGTAAATAACATAAACTACCGCAAACAGACCCTTTCTCAATAACAGATGCGTACGTTTAAGTAATAATTTTGCACATGCTGTAAATAAAAGAAACTACTACTACTACGAAAAAATCAGCATAAAAAAACCCTTCTGTAATTAGCTGGCGTATTCCATTAGACGACAATCCAAAATATCTTCTTTATAATACTTATTCATTGCGAACATGTTAAATATATATTTTTAGTAAGTGTACTCAGAGTCAGCACGCAGTCAACTGAAATCGTTATCAAAAGCGGTCACACTCGTCACTCACGCACAGCAAGACGCAAAAGTGTGACATTTCTGTTGATTTGGGTATTTTCTATTGAAGAGACTGCTTTCTTTTATCAAGCATAAGTCCAGGTATTAACTTAAAAAAAAAAAAAATGCAGCTGACTCATGCAACTGTGTTTCTTGGCAAAACGATAGATGCCACACATTTGTATTACATATTGCCATTTTTAAATAACATTAATAAATACAAATTTCCTGTGTCCACCGTTCATTTATTTTTATCTTCCATATACCCAATATTTAACCTCAAGATTTATTGCTTAAAAATCCTCTAATAGTACAGCTACGCATCGGTATCACTATAATTTTTTATTTATTTCCTGTAATTACTTAATTCTAGAATAATTAATTTGTATGTTGTTTTACATATTCTGTGTTAAAGATTACCAAATTTGCCTTCAATCTAATTAATAATTTTAATTTACTAAAATACCTCCCACTTCATGTACACTTTTTGATCAATATGCAACTTTTATGTACGCGAATGCATTTATTGTAATTTTTTTAAATATTAAGCGTTATAAGTTTTAAGAATAAATAGGACATTTTGGAAAAATAGGATAATTCATTTCATAAATTAATTGAGTCTATCTCGAGAAAATTATACACTTGAAATTATTGTCCTATTGATTGTATAAATCTACAAATCTTCATTTCCATAACTAAACTTTCTAATTAAAATAACACAGATTACATCAAAATACACATTTTAACTAAGTTGACACTGCAGATTTTATCAAGAAGTAATTAACTGGATATGCCTGAATATCGCATTGGGAATGATTAGTTTAAATTTATTTTTTGAATAAACCCTTCGTGAACGGAATAATGTATCCAGCTTTTTTAATCATTAGAAATTGTTCTCTTTATATATTGGATTTACAATTCGGGAAAGTTGGTACTGTAATTTTTTTAAAGATGAGAATTCTATTTGAAATCATTTCATCAAAAGAAATAAAGATATTGTAGTTTGAGTGCATTGTCAATAATTTTTTAAATAGATTTTTGGAAATTATTTGTAAGAATGACGATCCTAATTTGAAATTTTACTGAAAATACGAGACATTTATAATGCGTTACATGCCACTGGGTATTTAGTTTATGCTTGTAAAAAGTTAAATAATGTTTATTTCATTTTATTGGAGATGTGCTAAAATAAAGACTGAGTATTGTGTTTTTTTCCACGAAAAATTTAAATATCATGCACTAATAATATCACAGAGTTTATTTAAGATTTAACTGTTATAGTTTTAACTGTAAGTGTCGTAAAATAAGATTTTAAAATTTAGTTTATTCAATGTCACATATAAACAAAAATTGCTGTTTTTTTTTTTTTTCATATTTGTACATTACTGCTGATTATATGAATTTGCTGCTTAAAGTTATCCTTTTTTAAAATGTATATTTTCTACGATAGAGTTTTTATTATATTCTTCATACCTCTAAATTTTATCTGTTCTATACAATATTTTTTGTTCTGAATATCAAAATCTTTTCTCTCAAAAGTCTTTTAATAAAGCAGAACTATTCTTTCCCTTTTAATATGCTCTCTTCTAAATGTTGGCAAAATCGTCCAAACAATTTTTTTAATTAAAAATTCATCAATAGAAACAGACAATAAACAGTGAAACATGAATTATAAGTAATAATTACATAGTTATAGGTCAAATTAATAAGTCCCTTTCAGTAAAAATAATTTAAAATTCGCTTGCAGTTTTTAAATAATCATTTTTTTTATGTTTTTTATATATTTTTTCAAATGTTTCAGTATGTTTTCTCGTTACAACTTCTAGTCACGATTGGCTAATTTATATGATACTAAATTATTTTTAACGTGGATGTAGGAGTGTGTTTAGTTTAGTTGTGACAGAGTTGTCGTTCTATTACATTCCTTACATTACTATACATATAATCAATCTATTTTTAAATTATGGATTAAATAATTATAAAATATATTTTACACAAAAAGGATATGACATATTTATGTTTTATCGAATTGAAAAATGAGAGTAGTTTTATATGAATTTAACATAAACCTGTATTTGAACTGATCACAAAAAATAATTTTATATAAATTTTAAAATGTAAATCCTTTTCTATAAAAGTAACCCATATTTCTGAAAATTAAATGTATCTTTGCATTTCATATTTACACTATCTAGCATATATATACATACATGCATGTGTTTTCTTTAAGAATTTGGTTTAGTATACTTTCGAATTTGTTCATATAATATTTTTTACTAATTAAATTTTACTGAAATTTTAAATGAATATCTTTTGAAACTTAACTTATTATTGCACACCTTGTCTTTCCTATACTAATGATTTGAGTTACATCAAAGGAAAAACATGATTATTTAATCTAAAAAACGAATAATTTTTCTTTATGATAACAATAAATATTGAAAAAAAAAAACTAAAACAACACTTCACGGCATAAAACGTACTTTTGTAATATTATATATACAGGGTGCAATATGTTATCTATCGCACGACCTTTAATTTCTCAACTGTTGGTCGTAGACATATAGTTCCAATTACAAAATGTTTCAAATGAGGTAAATATTCATGTTGTGGCATTTTATACGGTCCCCCAGTCCTTATAATTATATTTAGTAAAAGTTACACATATCTCAAAAGATATAACACAAAAGATTTGACATCGGTACTACAAAAATTGGCACCGTTATTAAATTTCAAAGTTTGAGATTTTTGCATATGATTTGTCTTTCATTGAGGGATCAGTTAAAAGATTAATTAAAGTAATTTGAGATCAAGTTCAAAATCAGGGTGCAATAGGCTTTTTAAGGCGAAACCACCTTTAGCCGGTATCGCCAAATCGTGGTATCACCGAAGCGGGTTATTTCATCTAAAAATTTGAGCTGACTTTCAGGGACGTGTACAAAGCAAAGAATGAAATATTGAGATTATACAGAAAAATAAATATCAATTTATTACAATATCAGAAAACGGTCTATTATAAAAAATGAATACATCAAACGCCGGAATCTACTAGATATACTTCTTAAAGTGTTCTTCATTGGTGGCAATGGACAATTGAATGGGTGACTGCACTGAGCCCTAGATACGTTAGAGTATAGCAGGTATGCAAACTGTGCGGCAATCAACTATGATGCTCTGCTTCATATAAACCAGAGACATGGTCTCATTCACGTAGACATATGCCTTGATTTACCCCCAGAGGTAGAAGTCCATGGCTGTCAAGTCCGGCGAACGCGGCGGCCACTTTACGGGACCACCACATCCAAGGATTTGTTGACCGAATTCGGTGGCCAGATTCGCACGGATGTTTGATGTATGATGCGGAGAGGGCCCCATCATGATGAAACCTCGATGCATCGAAGAGGAGATTCTTCAAACCAGTCACGTACCAAGTTTTGTAGCAGATGTAGCTTACGATCACCCGTTAAGGACACATAGTAGAAGATGGATCCGACAATCTGGGTTCCCCATATACCGCACCACACATGTACTATAGTGCAGGCAAAGCGAAGGTTTTCTAGAGAATAGTAATGCACGTTCAGAACGTTCACAATGACATCCAGTGTAAACATTGACTCATGTGTCCACAGAATATCACAATGGAACGAAAAATTTTCCTCTGACGTCTTGAGCATGAAATTACAGCAATCAATTTGTCATGCGTGGTCATTCAGCATCAATGCTTGAACCAGTGTCGCAGGGTATGAATGCGCGTCATGTGCATATAACAAATGCAGGACATGCTGACCACATGCATCGCTTATTTCCGCCGTGCTCAGTTATCGAATTAAAAGGATGAAAGCCAGCACCTCCACCGGTGTCATTTGAACATTATACCTTTCCCGCCTAGTTGTTCTGGGTCGTGGTAAAACAGAGCCGGTCTCTCTAAGATGGTGCAACCCATCAGTTATATATTCATGCGTTGGATGCAGAACCTTGAGAAAACATTCTGAATAAACACTCGCAGCCTCTCTGGCATTCCTTTGACATTCAACATAAATAAGTATCATTTCGGCATATTGCGGGTATGCGTAGCTTGCCATCACGATCTTAATGCTGACTAACATGTCCACTCGTGCTTTATAACGAATGTGCGGCACTGCGGTACGATTGTAATTCTCATAATCCCAATTTATATGCTCGTTATAGCTCAGCTGGTCGATTGCACTCCGCTGCCAACTGTTCAGTCCTTAGTGAGTATGTTTTATTTTCCGGTTGTCGATTCTACCTATTTTAACGTTCGAATGTTGTTCTACCCACAAATGTTAGCTCAAATTTTGTAGATGAAATAACCCTCTATGGTGATTCCCTGATTTTGCGATACCAGCTAAAGATGATTTCGCCGTAAAAAGGACATTGCACCATGATTTTGATCTCGAATTACTTTAATTCATCATATAACTGATCCCTCAATGAAAGACAAAAACGTCTGCAAAAATCTCAAACTTTGAAATTTAATAACTGTGTCAGTTTTTGTAGTACAGATGTCACACTTTTTTTGTTATATCTGTTGTGATATGTGTAAACTTTTACTAAATGTAATTATAGGGACTGGAAGACCGTATAAAAGTTAGATATCGTAATTTTTATAAAATTGATTTTTTAATTTAAATAATACCACAGCATGAATATTTACCTCATTTGAAACGTTTTTGTAAATGAAATTATATGTCTACGTCCAACGATTGACAAATTAAAGTTCGGCGATAGAAAACATATTGCATCCTGTATATATATATATATATATATATATATATATATCAAATGTCATATATATGGTTATATATATATATATATATATATATATATATAACCATCAATTAAACATTACCGACCATCATGAAAAACCGCAATATTGTGAATGAAATGACAATAAAAATGGAATGGATACCACAATCCTATAATATACAACTGTAAGTATAAAATACAGTGCCTTATACCTAATTACTAGAATTAATATGGAAGAAAAAAAGAAGAATATGGATACCAAAAAATAATTGAAAAACTTATATATTGAATTACGTTTTCAGGAGTACAGAATTCAATGATATAAGCAAATCGGTTGTTTTCTGTAAGAAAAAAACTAAAAGCTGAAAAAAAGATTTCTCCTGTAGTAAAACAAACAATATGACCAAGAGAATGTTTTCAAGATGAAAACAGAGTAATATCAAATGTCATGAAATGGAATAAACAATACAATCTTTTAAATGTTTAATTTATAGCATAAAAAATAGAAATATTACACAACATACCGAATAAAATCCCAGTTGTTTTCAAAATATCCTTTTGCACATGGTATCCAAAAGCACGACAAGATTAAGGTGAATTAAACAGTTAAGTTAACATAGAAATTAAAACCTATGGATTCAATTAATTCATTTTGAAATACAGTGATAAATTCAATTAATATAATATAATTAGAAAATAATTACATTATTAAAATACCTAAAAACACTTTTAAATTGTTTAATTTCTATTTTACAATATTGCCACTATTCAGCGTTCAATATTACCTGGTGTAAAAAATTTAAATTATTACTCAAATGTAAGCATTAAAAGACAAAATTTTGGTGCTGCCATGTATTATGTTATTTTAAAACTATTATTATTATTCAAATGTCACAAGATGAACCTAATAAAAACAATGAATTTAAAATATATCAACTGCATTATCACACAAATCCTACTATATAAATAATACCATACTATATATCATTATTAAAAAAATAATAAATTAATTAAATGTTAATAAAATGCTTTCAATATATTCTATTACCTTACCCATTTAAACCGCACTGAGAATTTAAATAATTTTATAACATTGATAATATATAATATAGCTATATGCTATAACATAAAATAAATTATGTATAATAAAAATATACAAAAAAAAACTTTAATAATTACTATTAAATATAAAAAATAATAAATTAAGAAAATGAACATGAAAAAAAAAAAAGGATATTTATAGAAGATTGTCAGACTCTAAAATTCCCAATTGCCTAAAGATCACAAATAAAGTGTGGATTATCTTCATATTAGACATAAAAAAGCTAAAAAATATGATTGTGACAATCAAACACATTAAACCGATAATTAATCATGGAATACAAAATTGAAAATAAAACTATATTAAAAAGTATAGAGGAATAATAATAAAAACTAATTACCCAATTTTAATACATACAGTATAACATTAGTTATATCAAACAAATTTATATGCATATTAATCACTGTAAAGATGGTATACTATTATTAATTAATATCATATTGTCCTGAGTAGACTAAAATTTAAAAACAAGTTAATTTTGAATTTGATTAGATATTAAATAAATTAAATTTAATATGAATTGAAAAAAGAAATGTCACCCATTACATATAAAGCATCAAATCAACATCCATATAAAATACGTATTAGAAATGTAGTTATAATACAAAAGCCCCATATATATATATTTTTAATTAACCATTGCGTATTATCCAATATATATATATATATATATATATATATGTATATTAGGGTGTCCCCCCCAAAAAAATGAAAGTCATTTTGTATTTTCGCATACCCTCTCATTTTTTTCCTTTTATGTCAAAACAATTGTAAATAAAGTTTTATGTAATTTGGACCATGGGAACTCGTGCCGACTTGCATGTAAAGGTCTCAGTCAGTACTTGTGTACTTAGCGACCGAACGCTGACACATGTCACCCTCTCAGCATCTGTAGCGGAGCACCCAGAAGCTGCAAATGAAAATGCTAAAATAAAACAAAAAAATAAAGGTTTTGGAATGCTTGTGACACTGCGCAACCCGTGAAGAAACAGTTCGAAACCTGTGAAACTTGTCAGTAGGGGAGACTAGGGGGGGGGGACCATATGAGAGGCTTTACCCACCCATCAGTTTTCATATTTAAAAGAATTTCAGAGTTTTATCAATAGGTGTCAAACAAAGCTACTGAAATGCTCAAACAACAGTCTTTTTTTATTACAGATAATCGAAATAGGGGTAGGAAAAATCAATTGTGAGGTGTTTTCAACCTAAAAACTGTGTTTTTTAGAAATATTTTGTATGCTTTTTTCAGATAAAATATATCATACAAATTTAAGTATGATGGTTTTAAGTCATGCAGAAATATCGAGCTTTCATTCCAGGCGTAAAGACTGCACCGTAAGTCAGGCTTAACTTAACAATGTGCTATCATTTAGAAAAGAGCTATGTGGGGAGACCTGACGGAGTCAGAGTGAGGGAGGGTTGACCAGATGCTCAAGTTTCCCTTAATTATGTGATTTTGGAAATCTTTTTATTATACACTGTGTATAATGTAAGGTTAATGTTTACATACAAAAAAGAATGTAAATTTATTCTCTAAAGCTACAGTGAAATGTGGTGATGGAAAAGAAAATGTTTAAAACTGATTAAAGAAAGATGTCAAAAATTGCTATGGTATCCACTGCGAGAAATTATTTAATGAAATACAAATGAGAAAGTTGATAGGAGCTTTTTTCCATTTAAATATTACTTACAAT
The DNA here is from genome assembly GCA_963932465.1 of Maratus speciosus. Classification (NCBI taxonomy): domain Eukaryota; kingdom Metazoa; phylum Arthropoda; class Arachnida; order Araneae; family Salticidae; genus Maratus; species Maratus speciosus. The sequence continues at coordinate 188,322,425 of OZ010800.1, forward strand.
AGTTAAATAGAAACAGTGGGGAATATTAGAAAGGACTAGAAATTAAGAAAGCAGCAGTCATAATCCTTTGAGGAGCAGTGGTATGTTTATGAAACTACTAATTTTTAATTTCCAAACTCACAATGGCCCAAGAATTTTTCTGAAATATTTTCCATTTAATATGTATGTAAAATATAGTTTTTTTATTATTTCTACAACTTATAAATTTGTTCGTAAATCCCGGTGCCAGTCAACTATTTTAACATTGTAGTACTGAAAGTACTTTGCCCCTGAAAGGTTTAAAAAAATGTTAATGATAATTTAAGTGCTTATGCTTCTGGAAAAGAACATAGCATTGACCGTAAAAATTTAGGAAGATATGAAGACAAATTTCACGAGAATGAATGCAGTGTGATGGAACTAAACTATGTAACAACTAGAGTTCTCATGTAGAGTGTCACAAAAAGTAGGAAAAGGAGACAAAAAAAAAAGGGGGGGCGATGGCTTCTAAATCCGGACATTGATTTTACAAATTTTGACAAATTACGTTCAACATGAAACCCTATGAAAACGGAACCTGTCTCTAATTGAATACTGTCTTAAATACTAAAATTTCATTTTCCCTGCTGTACAATTATACCTGTTCAGACAAAATCCTGTTTAACACAAAATTTTTCTCCTCGGACTTGCGAATGCGTCTAAACAGATTTGTTTAAGCATCATATATTCAAAAATATTTTTTATAATAATTAATGCATGTAGCATAAATTTATTTTGTTGTTTTTTAACTGATTTTATTTCTCTTCACAAATATTGTAATATAAAACAAAATGGGTCAAGCCTCCCATATAGTGGGTCAACCCTCCCATATGTGGGGGGCCTTGACACATTATTTTCTCGTGTTTAAAATCAATCATTTTTCATCATTTTACACATATGTAGTAATTTTATTTTGATAGCTGATTGTGTAACGAATAAAATGATATATAAATCTTTATTCTACGTTCAATACTTAAAAAATAACAAATCATTTTGTAAAAAATGGGTCAACCCTCCCTATTCTCCCTTACCAGTTAACTCAGGACAGCGTACGTCTATGTGTCAATGTGCTTATAATTAAGTTATTCTTTTGTTAGTAAATGTCTGGATAGATTTTAATCAGTGAGCAGAACATGGCAGTGGAATTGTGTAGTTCTAAAAAAGGGATATTTTTAATAGGGAAAATTAAACAATAAATAACGGGTTCAAAACTTCCGTGTAATGGACAAGTTCTCACAGTTTTGTTTTACAATATTCGGGAAGTGAATTTAACTGTTAATGAAAATACAAATATAGCTATTCGTGAAAGTATTAACATTTGTGAAAAGTCACACATGCCTAAGAATTCGTTTCCAAATTGTGTGAGGAAGCTTGTTAATTTGTACCAAGTTGTAGAGACTTACAAAAAATGCAAACAAATTACAAGACATATTCAAGCGGCGACAACAAGAATTTGTAATTACTTTAGACAATTTGTTCGGCATTGCACACGCTGATGCATTTTAAATAATGAAAATAGAGGAAGATAGGATGTTCTTGCAGCTCTAAAAAGAGCCGAGACATCAAGTTGTCAAAGAAGAAAATTGGTGAATCAAATATGGTTCCGCTTGAACATCCTCAGCATCATACGAACCATTGCAAGAATATTCCTCTTCGAATCCTAATGAAAAAATGTATAAAGAAGATTTTCCAACACTGATCAAAAGTTCAGAACCTCGGACAGGTAAATCTGTAATGAGGAAAGATTTTATTATTAAAGTTAGTGGCTGCATTAGACACGTGTCAGTTAGGTATGTGAGATTATGTGTTTATTCTTGAAGCTACTATTGGCGGTGGGGCGGGGGGCACCTGGATTTAGTATTGACAAATTTTCATTAAGTATATCTTCAATTCAAAGAATCCGAACAGAAACCTGGAAGTAACGAGCGGAAAATATAAAAATTGTGTTTCAAAACGAGGTACCAGATGTAGTGACCTTACATCAGGATGGCAAATTGTTGCCTGCTTTGAGTGCTCGAAAATCAAAAGAAGAACGCTTGCTTATAGTTATTTCATATGAACTTAAAGAACAAATCCTTGCTGCTTCAAGACTTTATAATTATACAGGCAAAGAACAGACGCAGGCTATTTGGAAGGGTATCTGAGAGTTGGAATCTCGTAAACAAAGTCCATATTCTCTGTTGTGATACTATGGCTTCGAACAAGGTCGTTTTAATGGTGCCTGTGCGCTGCTCGAAAAAAAAAATGTTAGGGAAATGCTTTTCTTTGCTTGCTGCCATCATGCATAACAACTGGTATTAAAGGCTGTATTCGAAGTGAACATTAAACGTGAGAACAAGTCCCGATATTACACTCTTTAAAAAGCACAAAGAGAATTGGAAGAACATCTATCCCACTAAAATACAGTGCTATTGAGAAACAGTGGAATTGTTCTAACTCGTATCTGAACTTGGCAATTTGCTTGAATTTTACCGATCTGAACTTTAAAATATTATGATCAGAGAGGACTATCGAGAGTTAAACAAATTTTTTGTCGTATTTGTAGGTGGAGATGCAGAAAAAAAATTAAATCAGACCTCCGGGTGCTATGTACCAAGCTAGATGGATAGTCCGAGCGATTTACCCCGTAAAACTCTCATTATTTAGTTCTAATCTGAAATGAAATACCAAGGATAAGAAATAACTGCTAAACGTATGGTTGTCTATCGTGACAACCTGTGTTAAACATGGCTTCAATACATTTTGGCAGTTAAAGAACCCTAAAAATATTTGTGCTTTTTGAAATCTTTGAGTCTACGAAAATGTGAATGAAAGTATCTCGAAAGCTGCTTTACAGAAATTTATCCAGCTTTGATGTTATTTGACTGATGAAATAGCAGTATTAGCACTTTTTGATGATGTTGATTTTGACAAAGAAACAAAATTCAAAAGGATGACAAATTTACACAGAGAAAATTTCTCGACTCATGGGATAACATACATTCCATCGAAGGAAGAAAATGATTCAATGTATGGCATGTTTCATACATTGATTTTGTAATTGTTTATTTAGTTATTCATTTATATCACGTGATTGTTACCTGTTATTTTATTTATTTATTTATTTTTTTTTCAGAAAAAAGTATCGATGATCTCATATCTGTCAAAAACCATTCATTGTTTTCTAGACTCAAAATTTATAATATTACTTCGTCATGGGACAATAATGATTTGTTTCCCCACGTAAAAATGACGATCTCAATGCTCAGAGCAATGAACAGTACAGCTGAAAGAGCGCTAAAATTGATGGTGGACTTTCATGATTTAATAACGGTGACGGAGGATCAAAAACAATTTTTGTTTGCGTACAAGAACACACGAAGGTCTATCCCGACTGTAAAAAGAAAACATTGAAATGAAGATAAGTTCAGTAATGTTTCTTTTACTGTGATATGTTAATAAATATCGTCTTTGAATAAAATAGTGTTTTATGTACCAAAGAAACATAGATTTTACAATCTTTCCATAGGATTCCCAATACAAGATTTCATGTTCAAGTTTGACCTAATGTCGGCACGGGTTACCGTTATCTGATCCCAATAATATTTTTTATTTATGTTTCTCAGGTGAAATAGAAAAAAAAATAGAGGGTATGCGTATTTGATTTTGCAAAACATGATCTTATTAATTACAAATATCTAAATTTCTCTCGTAAACGCCCAGTAAAAATTGGGCTTTCCATCGTGTATATATTGTACTTATATTGTATTTAATCTTAATATTCTCAATTGGCTTTCCTGAAGGTCCCTTCGGGCCTTTTATTTATTATTATTATTATTATTTTTTTTGGTGTGTGTGTGTGGTGACGCCGGTAGTAGATGGAAACCGCTGGGTGGGGCTTGTGAGTGCTTAAGCCATTTGGTAGAACTCCCCACCTAGCTGACCCTTGATTTTGCAAAAAAAAAAAAATAACCTTGTATCCTGAGACACCCTAATATATATATATATGTTTGTGATGTTTCCTAAAAGATGGGCAAAAGTTTAAAAGTTGATAATACACATCCAAAGAAACAACTTTCATCAAACAATACATGGTCGGAAATAAAACGCCAAGAAGCTAGCGCATTTGGAAACTTGGTCCTGTGTTGCCAGTGTGATACTTTTTTTAAAATTGAGATTTATTGAGTGCCACCATTTTTTAAATAGCGAAATCCACCTTATTTAGTGACAGATTAAATAAGGTGACAACAAGGCGGATTATCTATTTTAAAAAAAACTAGTGACAAAAAAGATTGAATTAAAAAAATTAGCGCACTCGCAACAGTCACTTTGTCCATGCAAAATCTTTGTCCATACAAAGATCCACATCTATTGGTTGTTATATGGATAAGAATTACACTAATAGAATGCAAATATGATATGGCGAAGAAGTAGAACACGTATGCAAAATTTCGCCTGGATTAAAACATAAAATCTGCTGATCCGAGTGTGCAACTGTCAATCGCAGTGCAGACGTAACGGAAAATGTTGCACTTCACTAACAGGGAAAAAGAAGATGTGCATTTTATGCAAATAGCTCATAGGCTTACAGTTTGTATGGAGAGTGGTTTACCACCTTGCTTTTGTCACTTAATCGTTCTTAGTGTGTTTTCCCCTCGTATAACAACATCACCTTCGGCTCCACCTAAGTCATTTGCGTTTTAATACTGTGCATGCATTCTTTGATAAAAGTTGTTTGTTTGGATGTGTATTTTCATCTCTTAGAGTTTTGCCCTTCTTTTATGAAACACCATGTATCTATCTATCTATCTATCTATCTATCTATCTATCTATCTATCTATATATATATATATATATATATATATCTGAGCTATGTAGCAATATACAGGTCGACAAATTAAAACTGACCTGATGAATATTTATATGACTGACGAGGATTGAATCTTGTTAGCGAACATGAGAACTGCCCATCACACAAAATGTTGGAAATGGCTACTGTCGACCTCGATGTAGAGCTATGCTCAATTTATCGTACTGTCGCACACGCATAGTACCTATGCTTGAGGGATAACAACAATAGCATTGTCAATGTTATGTGGTAGCACTTCCACCGCGTAAGGATAATTTATTAGACCTGACCATTCAGTTTGCCAACAAGTAAAAATCCTAGGGATAGAGGTCAGGTGATCCAGGTGGACAGGAGATATCACTTCCTCTGCTGATTGCCTTTCCTGACGAAACATCCTATGCATTTGTGACAAGCAGCGTGATTTGTTGCTTAGTCCTTGCTAAAAATATCCATACAGTTGTCCATCTTCTGCGAGTCGATCCACAAATGGTTTAAATGCATTATCGACATAATGGTGAGCATTAACAGTTTGATAAAATAATCGTGTTATGATGATGAAATTAGACAATTCGCACCAAACACAGATCTTGAAATTTTGGAATGTTTTTTCCAAAGTACCGATAGGTATATTCTGGTGCATAATGGCGCATCTGCATACATCCGGATAGGCTGCGCCAGGGCTCCTCTGAAGAAACGAAAATATAAGGATCCAAACGTACTGATTCCACTTCACTTAGAAACCACCGGCAGTAATCAACACGCGAAAGTTTGTCTGAAAGCTTCAAATCATAAAAAGCAACAAATTTCTAATGATACAGATGCAGGTAACTTTCTATAATATTTCGACACGATGATCTCTTAAGGCTGTTCTTAACTGCTCTGCTCAACAAGCGCAAAACGTTTTAACACATTTACAAATTCATTTTTTAACGGAAAGATATAAAATTGGAAATCCTGGCCAGGGACGTAATTTGGAATCGAACTGTTTTTTTTTTTCGTTTTTTGATTCATAAATTACCTATTGAGTTATAAGCAATATTGATCACGTGACAAACATTTTTTTTGCCCGCTATTGAGTGGATATTCTACTTTCACGCGGAACTTCGGTTCAAAACATCCACTTTGACGCTCTTTTCTGAAAGATCTATTGCGTTTGCAAAAAAATGGAAAAAAACAGCTCGATGACATAGTTTCTGATCAAGAACACCCGCTGGTTTCATGCATTTTCGAACAAAAATAAATTAAAACTTATATCAGAAAGTTGCCTTTTTGGATTTGAGAACACCCTTAATTCCCACTTGCACAGATAAACGGAGTTTATATTTGGACGGATATCTTTTTAGGTGTTCGAGCGCTTTTTGTATAGTTACGTTTTTATTCGCTACAGAGACCTACAGAGACCAGTTCCTTCGCGCATTGCATGCTTTGCTGTTTAGATTTAGCCAAAACGTTCGTAAGCCCTTGCGGAAAAATTTATGCACATGTTTATCATGAATTGTGCTTCGCAAAATACTCTACAAAAAACACGATTTCTTTTATCGTGAGCATCATTCCGTTTTTAAACTATTTCTTAAACTCGTCTGCATGTCACATTCACTCAAACGTTATGACTCATCAATAAAACGAGGATACAGCACGCCGGAGATGAGTAAGAACAGACATGTCACAGAAACTGTTTGTTGCATAGACGTCACAGTTTCGGGCGTTTTCTGTTATTGGCAGTTCTACTGTTCATTAACGAAGGACAATTCCGCGTTCATCTTATAAATATTTTCCGGGACAAATTTATGTTGCCTTCACTGTATTACAAATATTTTAGAGTGATAAAATCTGTAATACACTTTCATAAGCTAAATAAAATTAAATAAAAATGGAAACACAATTCGGATTTTTCTTTTCAGTTAAATAAATCGCACTAACTTGTTTAACATATTAGCTCCATGCAATTTTCCAATTCTTCTGTATAATCTCACGTATGAGGAAATAATTATAATTTATAACATAAAAGCGAGTTATGTCTTTGTGTTATGAAGTAAAGAATATTTATATGCATAATTATACACTTAAAAAACATTTCTGGTCTGTTACAATGCATTATTTTTTATGTATTCTTCTTATGATATTCATGTATTATTGATATTTATGTATCTTCTTCTTCTTCATGCATTATTCTTTTTATGTATTTCTATATTTTTTAATTAAAAAAAAAAAAAAAAGATCAATCGAGCCATTATGGACAGATATAAATAAGTACAAACAATTTCTGCTGTAAAATATGTTATATACCCAGCCGGATTTATAATTCAAGAAAGTTTAGTATTTCTGATAGTTGTGTCGAATTAACAAAATTATTATACATTTTCTGCGTATTCGAAAGAAATTACGGTAAGGCAAATTTGCAATGAAAAATATTAAAATTAGTAATAATTGAATTTGTGTACTTTTTTCCTATATATTGCAAATTTGTTAGCCCCCGGTACGGTATGCCATTTCTTTCACCCAGCTTATTTTGTGTCATACCCAAAAAATAACGTTATCTTACAGAAGCCAACAGTAAAACAAAGCAGTACGATTAAATACTCTATAGCAATTTTTTTAACTTCTAAACATCGCACATTTTCAATTTTTATACCGTCGTATTGGAAAAAAATGTACTTTTAAATGCAATTTGTTTGAAAACTGTATCTTTTATTATTTTTGAAATATAAAATGTTTTGTAGTTTTTAGCGCCACATGCTTAATATTGGCAACGGAAGTACTCCAATAAAAATAGTTGTAAAAAAGTAATTGTATATTTTTGTTGCAATTTTCCATAACAACCGCAAGAAAATGTAATTAAAATACGTGCTATTTTGAAAAGAAAAATAAACGAATAATTTCTCTTAAAACATGCACTATTATAAACTAAATTTAATTTTAAGTTTCTATATTAATGTTACAAGCAAATGAAAGCCTATCAATCATTAGATAGCCTTTATTTTTTTACGAGTTTCTTGAATGACGGCATCTTTTTGCTGCATTTTTGTATTATTTTGCGATAGTGACGTTCTATGCATGTTTTACTGTAAATGTTTAAGAGTGGATCGTATATGTGGAATTCTTAAGTGGTGCGAATGACGTCATTTTCCATAAAAAAAAAGCGTGTGCTTTAAGTCTTAAAATTGAAAAATGTTTTGTACTATTTATATATACATTTTTTTTTCATCGGGGGCGACACTAAATTCTGAAAACGCAGAATTCCTGTTTTCTAGTTTTACTAATTATTTAATTATCATACAATGTTACAGAAGTTTTGAATCGTTAGGAATAAAATATGCCACAAAAAAGCAGTTATATCCTCAGTGACATATACACTGAAAAAAAAAGACATTTTTACAGTACAAAGTTCTGTTCATCTCGCGATCAAACTCGATCACAGTGGAACGTGCTGTAGCTTTCCTTGGTTTCTTGACTATATAAACATGAAATATACAGTAGTTGCGTAAAATTAACAGCACAATTTGCTGGCAATTCGGACGCCAGCAACTTGTCCTGGCAAACCTATTTTTTATTTTATTTATTTATTTATTTATTTTTTTTTAACCATTTGGAAAAATGGTTATTTTTCTCGCCAGGATGGGAAATCAAAAGCAAAACTGTTGGTTTTCATTGGTTTAATCTGCAATTTATTCGTTTTCTGATTGGTCTATACAGTAATCTGTATTTCCCTTTAATTTCAACAACGATGGATAGTTTCTGTTGCCGTTATGACAAAAAAGTTATAAAAACTACAAATAAATTAATAACTCAGAAACTAATTGAGATACAGCTTTCAAACAAATTACATTTAAAAGTACAAATATTTCTCTATCCGACGGTGTAAAAAGTAATATTGTCGAATGTTTAGAAGTTTAAGAATGAAATTTAATTTAAAATTGGCCGTCAGATTTCTTGGAAATCTGACGATGGAAAAGCCTTTTCCCGAACAGCCAATGAAATGCTTGGATATTTACGTAAGTTTCAGTTGGATAATACTTAATTTTCATGAAATCTGACGGGTCTCAGGGGATATTTTTGGCTTGCATTTTTTACGTGTAATAACACTATTAATGTTTAATTCATGGCGTACGTAATGTATGATCAACTCTGTGCGAATTTTTATGTCTTAAATTTTAGTCTTAAAAAGAAATCGTTTTCCAAATGGTCGTTGTAATTTGATAAATTGTTTTTTTTTTTAATTTTGTTATTTATTTATTTTTTTACAGTGTAGTAGTTCACCTCAGTAGCAGTTTAATCATCATTAATAAAAAGCTACGCGTTGATGACGTCTGCCTTTTTCGCTAATCGTTGCCAGATGTTAATCTGGGAAAACAAAACATTTGAAGTTACTGAAACAATTAATAGCTCGAAAAGTATTTGTCAGAAAATTGTTGGATAAATTGTGATAGAAAGGTAAAAAATTATATTTTTCTAGCGAGAACAGATTACTGTTATAAACAAACGAACATTTCAGATTTCGTGATTAATTTCTAATATTGATTGTGAACTGCGTAAATTATGAAAACTTAAATCCTTTGTAACCTAGTCAAACCAGATTTAAGGAGAAAAAAAATTCTGTTGAAATAAAGAATTTATTTATTTATTCATTTATTTATTTATTTTGTTGGTGGCAGTGGTGCTACATTTTTTACAGTTTCAAAAAAAAAAATTAGTTTCACAGCTTAAAATGTGTTAAGATATTCATTTCAGATTTGTGTTCAAATACTCAATGTCTTCGATATTCGCAGCGCCACCTAGCGTAAAGTTTCCCAGCAATAATACTGGTAAAGTTCGTGCACTTCCATGTAGTGCTGGGCCAGCGCATGTGATAAAATGGATGCCCACCAGAATTTTATCTGATGGTTTACACCAGCAAAGTTGACTGAAGCTGTCCAGCAGTGGTCATGCAGTAGTAGACCTTCAGCCAGCACATCTCCATCATTGCCAGCACATATCATGCTGCTGACCAGCAATTCCCTCTTTGCTGGGATTTTTCAATATATTTCATTATCATTTCTACCAAACTTATCAGGTTTGTCTATTTTATTTACTTGCATAAATGAAATTGATATATCATGAACATATGCGTTAATCTCGATAATCATTAACTATCATTAAATCACGATACATTTATTTCAGCGATCTCCTAATACAATTTATGACATAAAATCTTTCCTTTTTTTCAATTCCTACTATTAGTTCACAATCTCCCTATATTTATTTAGTTATTTATATATCTTGTTCAAATTTCCAATCTTTAATAAAATACTTATTATTCATCCTATCAAGTTGAAATAATTTTTTTTAAACTTATACTGGATGACAATTGATGTTAACATACTTTTTTCAAATATTAATTCATTAATTAAATTTTAATTAATTAATTTTAGTTTTACATGGGAGACAAAATTGGAGGCGGGCATTGGTTATTGAAACATTTAATGCATCTTCATATCTATAAGGGGGGTCGCCATAGTGGGGGCATTGTTCTGTCGCCAAACACCGCCAATTTTGTCGCAAACTTGTTGATATATCGCCAAATTTCGCGTCCAAAATGAGACGCGAAAAGCGACGACAACTTGGCGATATCTCTAATATTTCTCCAAATTCCCATAGACATCCATTGTAAACCTACTTGCTTATAGAAAATCTACAAATTGAGATATTTTAATGCAACAAAACTAATATTAGCTTAAGGGATTATATTAAATTCTTCTTTGATGACCCTAGTTGGAATTGACTTTAAAAACAAAATTTTATATTACTTGTTTCTTTGCAATTCATGATTAGGCTCACGCTAAAGATATTCTGACTTTTAAATGTACTACTAAATAAAAAATTGATAAAAAATATACACTTAACTATTTATGTAATATTTCAAGGTAAATGCCGTTTCGACGTGCTTTGTATTCTAAAGCCAGTCAATGCATTATAAAGCGGATGAAAGTGGTATCATATGTCAACAGTAAATTTCTCCTAACTTTTAACTCTATATATATTTATACATACAGTGTGTCCACGTATAACCTGACCGACCTTTATTTTCGCAACTGTTGGTCCTTGATGCATACTTCCAATTACAAGAATGGTCAAAATTAGGTGCAGAATTAAGATAAAAAAAAGTTTAAACCGAAAAAACAATTTAGTGAAGAATTACATAATCTAAATTTTTATACGGTCACCCAGACCTATAAGTTATATTTAGTAAATTTTTCCTCTTACACTGATAATTAAGGCAACGAAAAAAATCCCGTTTTTCTACGATTTAAATTCACTGATTAATTTCTGTTTAAAGATGGAGCATATTTTTTGCTGCAAATTACGGATCATTCACAAATTTTGTAGAAATATAACTTCGTGGGGTAAATTAAAGAACTGGTTGAGAGTAATTTTAGCATTGCAATATAAATTTGAAATCTTTAATCATTCTGGCATATTACTGTAAAATATACAATTTGTACTGAACAAATAAGAGGATACAATAACATAATTTTTGTTAAACAAAAGGATGAAAAACAACAGCCTCTATTCTTTATAAAATGATACATATTTTAAAATGCTGTTAGATTACATTGTTTTTTAAATTTTGGGTTATGGCATCCTTTGTGTTTTTTGAAAATTGATTCTTATGTATTTTTTAGTGCTGAATCTGAAAATGGCCTTTAATTTAAACCATTACGTGATGATTTTTCTCAAAAAGCAAATTTTAAAGTTAAAAAGTTCAAAGTTAAATTTGATCACCCCTCCCCTTCCAACCTCATCGTAACCCTGAGCTATTTAACTGTAATAAACCCGGTATAAGTAAAAAAAAAAATGAATAAATTATTGAAATAATTAAAATTAAACTGAATAAAAAAGTCTTACATTTATATTATTATTATCAGATTGTTCGCTATTTTTTAACCTTGAAATTTACGATTTGCGAAAAATCGTGACATGATGGTTAAAAGTGAAGGTACTATTTTTATTCAGCGTTAAAAAATAAATAAAACGTAATTATAAAAGTTAAAAGCACAACCATCGCAGGTTTATGTTATCTAATATAAAACCCTTTGTTAAACTCGTTGACGGTAATCTATCAGAATTTTTTTTTTGTGTGTGTGTTATCCTCTAATATAATAATGTATAAGATGGTAAGCATAGAAAATCATAATAATATTACGTTGTCATTGTTTTTAAGTCAGTATGTAAAATTTAACTTCGATCGGACATTTGAAAGTGAATCAAATTTCGAGTACAAATTTTAAACTGGAAAGACGATCGTTGCAAGTTAAAGGAAACCATTTGAAAATAAAATAATTTTTGTTGAAAGAAATCATAGCCTCAAATCCTTACAAAATAAAACATATGTTAAAATACAATTATTTTAACTAATCTGAAACTTAACTAATAAATGTTAACTGAATCGTAATAGTTGTACAATTTCTTTCAAAGTGCAGCTGCCTTGAAATAAGTTTAAGTACTTTATATATGACCCCTAAAATCATAGCAGAAATCATCTGTTTTGAGTTGTAAAAAAGTGATATAAGTCAGGCATTTCAAAGTTTCATAACTCGGTCAATTTTAACGTTAGATGAATGGAACTTTTTTTTGTTTTACTTGTTATTATCACAGTAAATTTTTACTAAGTATCACTTATAGGACAGGCAGACCGCATAAAAATTGAAATTTCGTAATTTTTTAATAAATATTTTTCTTGACCCAAATCGCTTTAAAAATAATTCTTTACCTTATTTAAACCATTTTTTAAATTGGAAGTATGCATCTAGGACAAACGGTTGCGAAAATAAAGCTCGGTCAAGTTATACGTGGACACACTGTATATTTATGCATATTGTATATATACACATCATATATATGAATATATGTATATATACATATATATCTACATATAACACTGGCGCCCGGCTAACCGAAAAGTACATTTATTTGCACCCTTTATATGCTGAATTGTGAATTTATGGAAGCTTTACCTTTTACAGCATTTTCGTGAATTCATTAAACTATTTCAGAATACTTGCATAATCATTTAATAAATTTTAGGAGTATTCTAGAAGGATTGAAGGATTTAGAAGGATTCATTAAATTTGAATTTATAGGGATTCTGTGCAATATTTAATACCCTAACTCAAATATCTTATTTTCAATATTTTTCTTAGTATTTTGTAGAATTAGGAAATGTACAAGTATAATGTCCTTACAATAGTAATATAGACATATTTTCGAATTGAAACACCGCATCCAAACGTCAAGAAAGCTGAAAGATGCCAAGGCAAAATAAACTATCCTTTTAAAAATATTTTAATTTTGTGTAACCAATAATGCTTTTCGAACAATATAAGGAAATGTATCTATAATTCATTCTAAACTGTATTACAACTAATCGATATGTTAAATAAATTTTATAACAAGTTATTTTAATGGTACTTATAAGTACCGTCAGTATATAAAGGGTTAATGAAGACTTTTTTCTATGTTCATAGATATTTTATTGCTAAGGATGGCGAAATGTAAAATGTAAGTTTAGTTGTGTTTTTTCTGCAATAGATTTAAATAAATAGTTTATAATCTTTGCTTGTAGACTTCTTTGAAATATTATTATTATTATTATTTTATTATGTGTTGTATCCTATATTTTATACATGTTTATAGCATTCAAATATAAAACACTAGGAACGAATGAGTACATATTTTTATTAGTCATTTATGGGACAGTTATTTTTGTAAATGCTTTTTCAAGACGATTGTGAAATAGATTGGTTTAATATATTAAATACAATTATCCTTAATTTAATAATAATATTTATTATTATGTTATTAATCGCTTTGAAAAATAAATATATTTTTAAGTAGAACATAAAAATACTAATTATAGAACATAATATACAATTTAAAAGCCTATGTTATATAAATCTTGTCTTAACATATAATTATGTATATAAATCTATTATAAATATTATACATATTCCAATATTATCAAATACAATAGTTTATATTTTTACATTAGTTTACATATAAGTTTGCATTTTATCAAATACAATACGTAAAATGTGAATATTTTTACTTATTTATCGAGCTCATTTGCAATATATTAAAGTGGTTTTACGAGCAAATTTAATAAAAGAAAAAGTCGGGAATAATTTGGTTAACAACGATATTTGTTACAATATATCTGCTTAGACAAACAATTTTGAGAAAAATTGTAGATTTCACAATATATCTTCCACATATTCATTTACTTTTTTCAGATTCTGATTTACGTTTCTTAGATTAAAGTAATATCTAAAAAACGTTATTGCATTTTTCTATTCGTAAGTAGATGTTTATTTATTAAAAGTTCAAAATCTATTCATATCCCATCTTAAGATAACAGCGAAGGTTTTTTCCTTGACACATATGTATGTCTCAAAAATGAAAGAAATTGAAAATTTTACAGACCTTGAAATCATAAAAAGACATTTCCAGACGTAGTCATTTATTTTATTTTTATCCTTTTTTAAAACAGAATACGATAAATAACAGAAATTCAGTGACCTTATTCATAAAGTAAAGAATGTTTAGTCTGAATATAATAGTTGATTATAAAACGAAAATAAAAAAATATTACTAGAGAAATGTTTCTCCAAAAGTCCTTGGATAATAAACTGTCACTTATGAAATATGACAAGCTCTTAGATCGTTTTTATATATCAAACGAAAATAAGCAGTGCTTGCAATATCATGGATTTCTATAAAGTTTATATATATTTAAGAGGACAAAGAATAAACATATATATATAAATATCTATAAACTTCTTTTTAAATATATTTATTTTTAACATTAGATAATTTTACATCCACTAGCAAGTATTATTACTGTATTCAAGTCCGAATTATTTCAAGCCGATTTATTCAAAATAGGCAAATTATTAAATGCATGATTTTTTAGAAATATATTAACTAAAACAATTATTAAATAAATGTTCTTTCGGTTTAAATAGTTTAATGCCCAATAAATTATGTGGCACAATAATCAAAGCAAAACCATAGCTGCGGCTATTTGTGTCTGTTTAGGATCTTCATAAAGTGGTTAAAAACTTATAGGCACGTTTTGCACGTTTTTGAGTAATATGTTTGTCATTTTTCGCACACCTTATAAAGGTATAAATCAGAATTATGTTTTTTCAGCTATTTTAACGTTGGAACTTCCAAAACCGAATTAAAAAATTCATATTAAATACGTCTTTCAAAAAATTATTCATTCTGAAAATCTCTTGCAAATTTTTAATTTTTTTTTTGTTTTATTTTGTGTAGGGCAGACCGGGGCTGGTTGGCTACAGGGGTAAGTAGGCGCAGTCCTCATAAATTGCCTGTTTGTGGTTAGATTATGCAACCACTCACAGAGTACCTTTCTTATTGCTTTTTACAATGTCCATTGTAGTTTAGCAGCATTACCTAAGTGCAATTGACATTTATTACGATTTTTCTGTTTTTTGCACTCGTAAGTAATTTTTTGTTGCTTCATTCTTTTTCTAATTTCCAATACTTATCTTAATAATTGCGAAACTTGTGCAGTTTTTCTTAGTGTATGGTGAACTGTACCTACCCCAAATGTGATTTCCTTGGATTATTTATGCTTAGAGGATTCCGTGTCCCTTTTGTGAAGAAATTTATTATGGGGCTAGTAGGCGCATTAAACACGGGGCAAGTTGGCTCGGTGTTTGGTGTATGCTGGCAGCTTGAAAAACAACAAACAACGGGAAAAGTGGTTGCAATGCAAGATTTTGGGCACATGAGGCCTGCCCAAACGGGGACACTCGATTTTTTATTTGTGACAACTGTAACTCTGATGATGATATAGAGTAGGATAGAAGTTTCTCAATGTTAATGTTTTATTCATTATTTTTATGTCTGTATAATTTAGATTTTACATTGCCTTTGTTTAACCTTACTGGTAATAATTAAATTGCTTTCGCTTAACTGCATGTCTTATTTGAGCTTCATTTAAATTTTTATATAGCGTGTGTCAACTTACCCCATAGGTATAGGCAACTTGCCCCGCGAAGGGGTAGGTTGGCGCACAATTTTCCTTTTACTTTAGGCTTCGCTAAACATAAACTACAAAAGCTACAAACTCAAAACTCTGGGTATTTATAGTCCAATGCCTGTTCTTTAAAAGTACAGTTAAATTTTCATAGAAAACGTAAACAAAAAATATATAAAAAATAATAACTACAAACTGCGCCTACTAGCCCCGGTCTCCCCTACTGTTGGCACCCTCAAAAACAAGTTTAAAATATAACTTACATGCACATTTTGCACAAGTTATGTCAATTTTTGTCCAAGAACTATTTTTTGCACACATTTTATAAATTTATAAATCCTTGATTTTGTGTGAACACTGTACCCATCTCAACTATAAAAAAAAATCAAATATACTAAATGTAAACATTATTTGCACATTATTTTCCAATAACCATTTAGTTTTGATCATCTTCTAAAAAAAAAAAAAAAAAAAAAAAAAAAACATTTAATTTTTTCTTTCAATTTTCAGTATAAAACAATCAAATAGAAAATTATAAAAACAATGGATTGTAGTACTACTCGAATTTTCACAACCGTTATCGAGATTTTCCTCTTATTAATAATAACATTCATAACAATAAATAATAGGTAACCTAAATAAAGTTGTAAACCTCGAAAAACGAGTCAAAATTTACAATATTAGTTTTAATATTTACAATATTAATTTTAATATTTACAATATTAATTTTAATATTTACAATAATAACTTTAATATTTACAGTATCATAAATTCCATTAATAATTAAATTAATAATAATTACAAAATTTACAATATTCATTACAAATATTAATTTTGTCCAGCTTGTTCAACACCATGGATTAAAAGTTTCTTATTTGTAATAGCGATGGAAGATAAAAAATACAACACAAAAATGGAATTTTTTTATCCATGCATTGCTAATATTTGAACAAGAATTACTTAGCTTTTCTATCCTTTGTATCACTATGTATTAAACGTGGCTAAATTGCACTAATGTTAGTAATAGCTACCTAGAATGATAAATTAAAAAAAAATTCATTATGGCATTTTTTTATCCAAATTTCTTCCATTTTACTAAAGAATTATTTATATTTCCCTGTTGAGTATAACGTTATGGGAAAAATTTAACCCGTCATGGAAAATTAAATAAGCATTTAGAGTATCATTTTGCTAATTTCTTTTTGTTTAGTTTTTGATCATTATATGATTTGTTTAACCTATATTATGTGGTATAACACCAATTAAATTAATGAAGATGGATAGGCGTTACATACCTCTGTTCATAAGATGTTACGCTCGGTCGATTAGGTAATTAGTAATATATCAGTAAATTTCGCCAAGAATTATTGTTTCTCCGATGTATGAGAAATCGTTGCATAGGTCTATAAAAAATGTAAAATTTATAAAACATTCACTTCGGGTTATCATATTTTTATAAGTTATAATATTGTACTTTTACGTATAGTAAATAATTTGTCATTCTCCCTCTCCCTATAAATGATGAATAATTTTTATATATATTTTGCAATAAAGTACATGACATTTAAATTTGCTCTATTTGATTATTGATTAATGGCAACAAGAATATGTAAATAAACGCAAACTAGATTGAAGAAAAATCGGTGTATTTAATCAGATTGGACACAAAGAGAACAGTGGTCGAAAGCACGTGATCCTGACAGTAAATGTATTTTACATTTAGTGTGTTTATCATCAAATGACTTTCAAAATACATTCTGTTTCGACAAATACACGCGCAAAAATATGTTATTAGCGTGGACAGGTATTATTAATGATTACTTAGAAAGCATAAGTATGAAAAAAAAATTAACTGATTTTACAAAAATCCTTTTATTGCCCTAAATCATATTTTATAAAATTTGAAAATCGGTATTTATCCTGTTGATTGGTCGGAAGATTAATAAATAGAATTAAAGCCCCATAAAATGAGTGTTTTGCAACTGAAGAGAAATGGATCATGAAGTACACTGTAAAAAAAAAAAAAAAAAAAAAAAAAAAGGGCAATTTAACAAATTACAACGACCATTTGGAAAAAGATTTTTTCAAAGACAAAAAATTAAGACAAAAAATAGCACGGAGTTGATCATACAATACGTACGCCATGGATTAAACATTAATAGTGTTATTGCACGTAAAAATTGCAAGCGACGGAAATCGCCTGCGACTCGTACGTATTATCCACCTGAAACTTATGTACTATTCAAGCATTTCATTGGCTGTACGGGAAAAGGCTTTTACATCGTCAGATTTCCAAGAAATCTATTTCTTGTATCTATTTCTTGTATTTCTTTATCATTCTTTGTATCTATTTCTAATCCCATTTTAAGTGAAATTTCAATCTTAAACTTCTAAATATGCCACAATATTACTTTTTACACCGTCGTACACAGAAAAAAATGTACTTTTAAATGCAATTTGTTTGAAAGCTGTATCTCAATTTCTTTCTGAGTTATTATTTTTTTGTAGTTTTTATTACTTTTTTGTCATAGTGGTAACAGATCTCTGTTGAAAGTAAAAGGAAATACATATTACTGTATAGACCAATCAGAAAACGAATAAAATGCGGATTAAACCTATAAACCCTTCAGATATGCTTTTGATTTCCCATCCTGATGAGAACAATAACCATTTTTCTAAATGGTTAAAAAAAACTGTTATTTTTACAAACAAAAATTGTATTTTTTACAGATAATTTGAATTTTGTATTTTTTGCAGAAAAATCTTTATTTTTTACCGAAAATACAGATGTATTATTGAAAAACTACAGATATTTTTTATAAATTAAACAGATTTGCACTGACGCCACATTTGACAGGTTTTTTTCTGTCAACTTGGGATTATTTTTTTCTATGTATAAATGAGAAAGAAAATGATTATACTACCTATGAAAACTCAAGTTCATTATTAAGTAATGACCGCAAAGATAATAAAACAAATACCCCTTAACCCGTTCCGGACCACGGTGCATATATTAACCCTGAGAAAGTGATTAAAAAGTTTGAGATACTAGTAAAAAAGAAAAGAAAAATTTATTTTATTTAATTACGACATTTTTGTGATTTACAAAATCAATTCAAATAATTAACAAAAAGTTGTGCCAAACGAAGGAAAATCGTGTAAAGGATACCGGTCCTAAACGGGTTAACATCCACGAGAATGTAAGTGAATTTTAACCATATTGCATTACAAGGGAAAATGGGTTAACCCTCTCGCTGCGTAAGTGTAATTCTTCGCGATGAGCGTCATTTGCAGAATTTTTAATAATTATCACCTGTTCTTTAAAGGAGAAATTTTTGACTATCGTAATTGGGGGAAAATGTCCTGATTAAATCAGACAAAGTTTTCGCTAAAAAATGGGGGGACAACCAAATAGTATTAATTTGACGGGAAAATGCCCGAGTATATCTCGGGCTGTGCAGAGAGAGGGTTAAAAATTGAAGATACTGTCAGCAATGGGGCATTCACCAAATGCGGTTTTTATTAAATGACTTCCAAAGAGTTTTCTGTATCACCAAACATAATTTCTAAAATACATCTACTAATTAGCACCCTATTATGGAACGTTAACAAGAATGCTTAGAAATGAACCAAATAAAGTCATAATCATCAGTAAAGTCACTTTTACGTCATACGCGTTTTGCCCAAAATGGAAAAACGACTAACAACAATATAGTTTAATGTGAGTGCAGATAATAATAAAGGGGTGTTAAAGAAACGCTATGATGTTCTAAATCTTATTCGCTAAAGGGACTTAATTGCAGAAAATTGCTCATTATATATATATATATATTATTAAATTTCCAAATAATTTTATGCATTCTGCAATAATTATGCAATAATTTTATGCATAAAAACACCAAATGAGAAGCGTGAATATTTAAGTGAGGATTAAATTATCTTTTGCCAAGCTCTTTGCCAGAAACATGAAGCTTATACATACATAAAAAATGCCATAAAATGCATCATCTAGATTTCAAAACTGTTTTTTTTTTCTTTCATTGCCAAAAATGTTTCAACACACATCAATGCATCATCACAGATGGCGACTCTAATTAATAGAGATTATTCACATTTTCTCCATTTAGATCCACGAAATGTTTAAAAATAAATGTTAGTGTGATGTATATCGTGTGGGCTGTTAGATTGTCAGCTGCACCTGAATTTTCAGATGGAGCACCAAGAACCACTCAATTATATCCGCAAAATGATTCAGTCTTCACAATTTCATTGTTGACTACGAACTTGACCATGTCCACCAGCCGACATTCTATTTCTGGATCCCCTGACAGTACGGTTGTGTTACAACATCTGCCTTCTCACTACAGAATATGTTCTCTCCGTCATAGTTGCAGGTATACAATCAAAATTTCATAAGCGGTATTTGGAATTGGAAAATATTTTATGGTAAGTTGGAAGAAGTAACTTATTAAGTTGGAAGAAGTCACTTATTCCACATCTGTAAAGATTTGTTTAAAATACAATATTTGTTTTCATGTGATATAACTAAGATGATATTCTTTTAAACTTGAACTACTTTTTGCTTGCGATAGTACGATAGCCTTAGATGATTTCTTCTCAAGTCACAAGTACTAGAGAACAGATAAAACTTAAGGAACTCGACGGCAGTCGTAATAGGGTTATTAAAATATTTTCTCAGTGTGAAGCGTGATTGACATCCTCCAGAGTTAGATACAAAGAATTCTTCAGTTGGTATAACATTCATAACAGCTTTCACGATATCTACTTGGGAACTGGTTATTCAAAACATGTTGAATTTCGTCATTACTCCATAGGGTAGGAGGGGGTGCAAGAGTGTGCGGTGTACAAGAATACACAGAATTATTTATCCAATCCAAAAACACAGTTTAGCGATTGGATACAGTTACAAACGGCGTAATGACATGATAAGTTTATGTGAAAAAAATCTGCGTATTTTAGGGAAATTTGAAAATTTTTTGAAGTGGTGTATCGTTTTAGGCCTTCTCGTTATAATATTCATGATTTTTTTTTAAAAAAACAGGATCATAAAAAAGATTACAAAGGTAACTTACTTTGTCATTTTTTCTCTATTAGTTTATTATTGGGCTACAATTTATAGTCAAAGTTGTATTCAAAGTTATTTAGTGAAGATAGTTCATGAGTGCGCACACTGTTAAAACCCTATACTTAAAAATAAGTAAATTGTACTAATTATTGAGCACTTCCCGA
The DNA here is from genome assembly GCA_963932465.1 of Maratus speciosus. Taxonomy (NCBI): domain Eukaryota; kingdom Metazoa; phylum Arthropoda; class Arachnida; order Araneae; family Salticidae; genus Maratus; species Maratus speciosus. Next base: position 188,343,562 of record OZ010800.1, read on the forward strand.
TCTTAAAATAGCTCCGAGTACTTATCTCTTTTATTTGAAAAACGAATGTACTCATTTTTTGAGTACATACAGCGACTCGAAAATAAGTATGTATAAAAACACACATACACTATAAGGAAAAAGAAAGCGAAATTACAGAGAACCGACAAATCACCATTTTTAATTACGGTAATTTTGAAATGCGGAGAACTACAATCTTTGGAGTAAAGAACAACGAATTTATTATTTTAATTCTTTAAATTTTGTATATGAGCAGCCCGGCGATTTGAACTCGAGTCCTCTAGGTGGGAGATCAGTATTGGACTGAGTGTGCTATAACAGCAGTTACCAGGTGCTTCCAAATGACACCTTTTATGAATCAGCGACGGAAGTTCGCTAACAGCAGAGATGAATTTTCCCTTTTTTATTAAATATTCTAATTTCTAATAAAACAATTTTTAAACTAAATTTTCTTCTTTAACATTTCTAATGAAATTGTAAATAAATTTGAAAAGTGTGTATTATAAATTAAAAATTATAACAAAGATAGACATATCTTTAAACAAAAGCTTGGAAATCCCTACGGTCAATTATACGGTATAAGAAAAGGGTTTATCAGAAAACTCATATTTTTGTGCACATAGGATTTAAACATGAATATTAAGACTTTAAAATACAAAATATATGTATTGATTTCTGCATACATTTATAAATCAATTATAAGTATACACAACTTCAAAATATCATGCACTCGTTTCTGAATTAATTGTATTTAAAAAAATCGAGTACAAAGAATTTTTCATTTTTAAGTAGATTAATGCTCTTTTTTTGAAGCAATTGTACTTAAAAAAATATGAGTATATTGAAATGCTCATTTTTAAGTAGATTATTTTTAACAATGTACTTCTTTTTTAAACAATTGTACTTAAAAAAATACGAGCACATGGAAGTTCTCATTTTTAAGTAAATTATTTTTGAGAGTGCAGTTCCTGTATCCACGCATGTACACGCACTCTTCTCTAATATATATGTTACACATTTTACTTGTCACTTCCAGATGTAAAATGGGTTTAATTATTTACAGTTTTGTTTAATAACTTTTATTATTATTATTAAAATATATCTATTATCAGCAAAGGAATTTCAGCATTTTTAAGAAGCTGAAAAGATGTAAGGAAAAAGGTGCAATCTTACTGTGAAATAAACCCAACTTCGGTTTCGCCAGGTATCACGTCAACTTAAACAGCTTCATATTACGTCAGATTATGCGATCCTATAGTAAGAGCAACAGAAGTTTAGAAATTTTAAGCAGTTCAATACACAAAAGGCAGCTTGAAGAACACACTGTGTAAAAAAGGACAAAAACCTTTAGCGAAAAAGATTAACATAAACCCAAGTATTCAAAAACTGCAATAAAGAAAAAGTGTGGATATGTTTATTGATGCCCTGAATGCGTATTCAGGAATATAATCTTTTTTCAAATGCTACCAAAAAAGTGTCTTATAAGTTGATTAATGCAATTATTTTTGTTAGCATAATAATCTAAGAGAGTAAATAAAGTATAACATCATCTCTGCATTTTTTAAAATTTATTTTTATTTAAAAAATAGATAGCGTGCGCATTACATCACCACCTTACCCTGTGCTTAAAATTAAAAATATTTTGTTAGTGCTTAGCAAATCTTCGGTTTGAAATTTAGGAATAAATAATAAGTAATTAAAACTGGAAAAAACCCTCGTAATCTATTGAGCATAGGAAAAAAAGTTTTTTTTTTTCTTTTTAAATTATTAATAATATATATACTAGTAAATCTGGAGATCAGGAGCCTCAACGTCAGCTCTACAATTCATTGTGTTTAGCACCCTTTGAGTAATATTAATCTTTCTACAAAAAACGAAATTTAAAGTTTTGAAATTACATAAACATTTATAAAACGAAAAAATATTTCGAAGGTTTCTGACATTAGAAGCATTAAATTAAACCCCTTGTTATGTAATGGTATTCTGAAAATCTCATGAGCTACTTATTCTGGTAATTTTTAGATAATAAAGTAGATTTCTTCAGGGGGGCTCTGCCCCCCTGAACTCCTTCGTAGTGTAATTCAATTTACATTTGTAATTATCAATTAATTGTGTTAATGTCCTTTAGTAAATTCTACCAATAGACGGAAACGTACATGAATTCTTTTCTACAGCCCTGTATATTACGTGAAGATTTTTACGCGTCGTCTATAACATTTAAATTTAATGCAGACAAAAAACCCTCTTAAAACTGCTCATATCACATTTCCGGGGATTAGTATGCATAGTGTGCACCATATATCCAGTTTCTGCGGAGTCCTGTGTATGGTTCTATTTAAATTCTGCAAACATTTGTTAGTATACTAAATGTAAATGGGCTGGGAAATACATAACTCAAAAAAAAAAAAAAAAAAAAAAAAGAAAGAAAACACACTGAAGCAATTCGCGCTCATTTTCATTTATACTTACGAATTCAATTGTGTATCCCTGTACATGGTCTATACAATATTTAAGCATTACTTATTAAGCACAAATTTACTTAACGTTAAAACGCACACCATAATCGAAAATGCTCTTCAGCAATCATCCCTAATAGACCAGAACTGTATCCGAAATTTTTTATGTGACCCTATAAATGAACGATAAATACGATACAAATCATATTCAAGCTTCTTCTAGTCAACCACAGTAATGTAATTTAATTTCATAATGTTTGAATTAGTGCAACACAATTAACACACTGACGACAGGCAATTTAATTAAATCTGGGTTTAAAAACAGTAGAAGCTCCTCCCTCTTCTGAAAGTGTCTCGGAAATTGGTTTCTGAGATATGTTTTTCATGTTTATGCAGCAGTAAATATCTTTCAATGTACGGATGTAATATATAATGTCTTACAATCTATAAAAAATATGGACAACACAATATAAATGTCTTTTCTGTAAGGTAGAAGTCACTCCCTTAGCCAATGATGTATTCTGAATAAAAACGAGAATTCTCGTTTCCCGTCGCTAATGTGTTAAAATAAGCTGTGAAGAGTTTTTTCCCCCCGTAGACCACATTTTAATCGACCACTTTTGTGTGACCCTGAAAAAAACATATGCTTTGCACCCCATATACTACAAAAATGTTTCAAAAATACATATCAATTTTATTATTTTGTAACAGAGTAACATCATTAAAAAACGCCACAAAAGGATTTTCTTCAAAGATTGTAATATTATGAATACTTTTGAGTTCCCTGTACGCATGCTGTAAGTGCTACACATAACATATTTTATAGTAACCATGTTCTAGTGCACCTTAAAAAAGTATATAAATTTCATTACGTTTAAAATTGTGTAACATTATTAAAATACACCGCAGACGATTTTTCCCAAAGACTATAATGTAACGGAATAGTTTTGAGTGCCCCTGTAATTAAGCTATGAATGCTACACTCTTCATTTTTAATACCAAACATACTTTGGCAAACCTCAATAACGTATATCAATTACATGTAATCCCGACTATATTTACGCGAGTTAGAGCACGTAGAGAAACACGGCAGGCGACAGATAGAAAAACTGAAGTCATAAATACTTTTCATCCATGTTGGAAAGTGTTAAAAAGGATTTACATGCCTTTAACTGTATTTTTTTTTCACTTATAGCATGGTTAAACATTAGTTTAAACATCCTAGTCCATGCGATAGCAATAACATATTAAAAGCCCCCCAAAATATGCATATCTGGAGATCTGTAAATCTACTGGAAAATAATTCATTATCGTGCGCACTGTTAATTGCATAAATTGCATCGATTTGGCGCGATAAAATATTTTTTGTGATAGCCTTTTAATAGTACCTGCAACAAAATTAACGTAAATTACTAACTTTATTCATATTTGACGCAATGATAGGCTACGAATAACAGTCGCTAGGCAACGAAGAAAAGGAAAAAAAAAGAAATATGTATCATGTAAAACAAGAAAATTAATTTAAAAATTCTTTATATTATTGGAATACATGTATAAATGTCCTCAAAACATTATACACGTAAATAAAAAAATTTGATAGATATATTGATAAAACTTCAATATAATAGGAATAATTTAAAACCCTTATTTGGAATTTTAGTATCCATAATTTGACTTTTAAATCCGTTAATCAAACGTGTCATTTTCTTTCAACAAATCGAAATTTGAAAATCGTCTGACTTGCCGTAGAAAAGCATTATAAAGAAAAATAAAATCTTCCATATTTTCCGAACGAATGAACCAAATTTAACCAAAAACTATACAGCTACGTCCGGGTATCTCACGAATATGCCCAATTAATTTCAAGCTGATCGGGTGCTTTTTGCGGCAGTTATCGCGGAACATACAGACAGACAGACAGACAGACAAACGGAAATCAAAACTTTTCGTGTCTCCACAGTAAGCCTTCACTGACGTTTCGGCAACTAAAACTTATTTTTTTTTGTTGTCATACAATTTTTTTTTTCTAAAGGTTGACTATTTAAGAATGTTTTAAAAAACTTCCCTATTTCTCAGTTTTGAAGAATTTAAAAATAACTACTATTATTAGCCTATTCTAAACTAAAATGCTTGATTTTTATTTTAAATGACTTTGTTTTAAATTAGCAATTGCTGACAACATTAAAGTAAAAGTTGACAGCTGACATTTTCTAGATATGTTTATTCTAAACTTGTGAAATATGTTGTTTACACAAAGTTATCAATGTAAAATACATTTTCTTTTATTATTGCTTCATGACTGATTTGTGAAACAAAGCCCGAAAAATTATTTTTAAATTGTTTTACTAATTTTAGCAATAAGTATTCAAGAGACACATAATTTAATTTAAGAAACTTTTTCCTTCCGTTTACATCTGACAAAGCATAATAAATTTTTTCTTATGCATATTATTTATTTTTTTAAACTTGCTTTTAATTATAATGCAGGACTCTTCATTTCATGACGTCGAGTTCGATGATTTCATATGAAAATAACTTTTATTAAAATTTAAATATATTAATATTTGAAACAGTATTTTACTCAGATTAAGATTTATGTATAAGTATTATTATTTTATTAAACATATTTTTTATTTTGATTACAATACTTTGAAAGACACATATATCTTACAGAATAATGTTTCTTAATAATATAAACATATCTATGTAGGCTGTGGTTTGAATTTCTTTAAGTATGTGTTTACACTTTGAAATATTGAACAAATTAATTTTGTTATACTAATAGTGAAATTTGAAAAACAACTTATATCTTTAACAGTTTAAATACAGGAATGTTTAATTACATGACATTTTAAAAACTTCAGTATACGGAATTTCGAAGGTGACTGCAATCAAACATTCTCATTTTACTTAGTAGGCTATTTTTTCATTGAGCTTTGTAAGACTGAAAAAATGGCAGATTACTGTTTTGCTTCTAACAGATGTAGTGATATATTTGAAGTATTATATATTTTTCACTGACATACAACTCATCCATATCAGAGAGAATGTACGAATTAAAGAAAAATTACTACATTAAGACACAAAATCAGTAGTACCCAAATAAGGAAAGCGCTGTCAAATTGAAGTATCGGATATGTCGAAAATTTAAAACATTTCTGCTTAAAGCTACAATCTCTATTATAATCTTAATAATTATTATGAATCTGAATGTTATTCAAATGTTCAGTGCAGTAATTTGTAGAAATAATTATACGATATGAGCTACGTAACTTATACTTCAATAAAATTATGAAAGATTTTGTAGCATTTATAATGCTATAGTTGGACGCGAGCATTTTGCTCTTTTTCGTTGTTTTTTTTCTCCATTCTTGCTTTGTGACTTTTGCTTCTTCCGAAAATAGTTAGCATTAACGAAAATTTATTTCATCATAATTTTCATATCATCTGGTGTACTACATTTATGAACTAACTTTGTAATTTTATTATTATTATATATAATGAGTAGATTCTTCTACCTCCATCCACCCATTCTCAATATTGAAGAGTCTGTTGAAGGATGAAGCAGATGTCATTATTCCGCCTATAATATATATATATATATATAATGAAACTAAAAGATACTCGTCAAATTATCCGAAACTGTAAAACAATACTGTTAAACCTTATATGGGGGGGGGGGGGGCTCGATCACCTTCTGTCCGAGAATACATAATAAAGCCGTGCAGATACTTTCCGAGCCCCGTGTAAACTTAGTTGACGACGAAGAAGTTATTGGTACAAAATTTCGAATGCTATCAAAAAGTTTGAAGATTTTTGAATTATGTATTAACTTAAGACGTTTTCCAAAATTTCTAACTTGTATTATTATACACTTAATGACTGACGTCTGTAAAAAAAAAAAAAAATAAATGTACAGCCTGTTTTCAAATTTAATGTTTTATAGACTTCGCAGTAATAAAAACTGTTTCCAAAAAATTGCGCACGACATAAAATAATAATGAAGTCTACTTTTAGACTACTATTAAGGGTAAATTATTACTGTTCTATAAACTTTAAGTAGTCTTCTTGTGTATGTTATGATAATTTCTCTGCAACTAGGATTAACTTACAAAATATGTCTTAAATAAAACATTATATATATTTTTTAATTATTGATATAGAAATAAACATGATTTTTCGTATTATTCTATACATTCTTTTATGACAAGCATTTGTTTATAATGATGCACATAAATGAATTATTAAAGATGCTATCGTTATAAGAAAATTCCCCATAACGAAAACAATGTATATTGATTTACTTTAATCTTCCTTTCACGTTAATTTATTATAAGCTGTTTTTATTTCATTGATTTACGTTTGGAAAATGTGGAGAACAAAATCATGAATTCAGTTAAAAGTTTATATCCATAGCAGTTTGTCTTAGGTACTTTATTATTTGTTTTAGTGATGGTACTTTTATTCAGTTCAGTATTGCACATGTTGTCTCAGGTATTAAATTCACCCATCTTAAGAAAAGATCATTTAAATGTATTTTATATTTCAAGGAATTGAATTTATTTTACAAAAAATAAATATATAAATACATGTAAGCGTTTTCAAGTGACACTCGGGAGGACACAAATACATTAGTATCACTAAACATATTTTAGGATTTTTAAAAACATTTCTTAGAAAAGTGCACTATCTCTATATCTTAAAATCAGAAATCGCATAAACCTCTAATGCAAGACTGTAAGTCTTTTACTGCAAAATATATTCTCAGTATATATCTATGATGCAAAATGCATTCAAAAATAACTTTTGTTCTTTTATAGAGCAACTTTAAAGTTGCAAATAAATATATTTGTTTACCGACTCATATTTCGAACTTCTATTGTTTTTTAACCGAAACGTTGCAAACATTTTGTATTTCTGCTTTGATAACTTAATGAAATAATTATTTTCTAAAAATTTTATTTTCTATTGAAAGTGATATATACTTTTTGTCCTCATTTAATTCAAAGTAAATATATTAATTTTGTTTTATATAAAATTAAATCCTACAACAAATTAATGGACGATTTCGATTTTTTTCATCGATAAAATCGATGATATGGACAACTCGATTTAATCAATACTATGGTCAACTCGATTTATTCGATACTATGCATTTTTTAATCGATGTCTCTAAAGGTAATATCATTTTAATTTTCCTTCAAAAACTGAAGTTAAAGTAGTTGGGTGTCCCAATTCCAAGACTTTCTGCTATCTCATACATGTTAAAACTCATACAATGTTAGCTATCATGGCGTAAAATTTAAATGATAACCTATGCGCATCATGAGGATTAAAAAATATAGGTTTCTTGAAGTATGTGACTTTTAAAAGAAAACACAAGCAGTGCATTTTCCTAACAAATCATTGAATTTCGGCCACACCCTCTTAAATGGTTGTCATAAAACCCCAATTCAAAGAGCATAAAAGCGGCACCTGTTGGGTAGTATACAACCAAGCTTAATAAGGATGTATCTATGGAAAAGTGTAACGAAGTATGAAGTCCGTGCATACTCAAAGTATGAAGTCCGTGCATTATTAAATTCCGTGCATTAGTTTTGATATATGGCGGTCACGAATATCATGAAAAAAGCAGTATAGAAGCGCTGTCTGTTACAAGATTAACACGAAAAACTCATCAGGAACAACTTATGCCAATGTTTAACAGAATATTAGTTTTGATGAATTTCCTTTATTAGTTCTTGGGATATTATCACTAACATTGTGTAAATCTTGAAAAACTGTGTTGAAATCAGAGGCTGGAACGGGTGGATAATCGCCTCTTACGGAATATTAAAATATCCCCCAAAATATTTGAGATTTTGTGTTCAATGGACAAAAGTCAAATTCCGCCTCTCCCCAAAAATCTAGAATGTCATTCTCCAGCATCTCTTATGTGTTATTAATGCTATTCAAGAGAATAGATATGAAAATAGATCCTAAAATGCTTTAAAACTTATTTCTTCAAATAATATATATAAAAATTTAAACAAACTGATCCCCGAGAATTTTGTACTATTGTCATATTCCTATATAAATAGAGGAGAAAGAATACACTTGAGGATGGTGCAATTGAATATATAGGAAATTGTATCATATACACTGGGTTTCATAATGATAAGCAACTAGTAATTTTGTGATATCCCGGCAAATATCCATAAATAATTATCAAAAAACACCATTATCGAGACAAATACAGCAATTTCACATAATACGTAGCTGTAAAAGAAATTTCAAACTTTAAATTCATTGAAAATATGACTTATTTAAAAATGGTGTTACAAAATGATATGAACATTGATTAAAATTATCACTAAACGAGCATGGGAATTGTACTGGAATATTGAATGCCACTCCGAGAAGAAGAAACCGAAATATGCAAATTATTATATCATATAAACATACTTTGCAGGCTAGAAAATTTCCAAACCTGATCGCAAAGTGAATTCTTGAAGTATGGATCGTAAAAGCGCTTTAAGTGGTTTTGAGAAAGGGAAAATTGTGCCTTTTAGATATCAAGGACTTTCAGCGAGAGCTATCGCAAAAAAATTGATAAGGTCTCCACGTGTAATATTAAATTTTCTTCGATTAAAAGATTATTATGGAGCAAAGAAATCTCCGGGACGTCACCAAAGATGTCCAAAAAGGGAAAAAGAGCCATTATTAAAAGAATGTGCAATGGGAAAACAACTTTAGGCTTACTTTCCAGAGATCCACTGGTAGCAGTGTCAAACAGTACCTTGTCCAGAGTAGTCCAGAGCTCTAAGATTAAGAGGTACACGGAAAAAAGACCCAAACACGTATGACTAAAATGCATCAACAGAATAGCCTGGATTGAGTAAAAGATCACATGTTCTGAAAGTTAGAATAAGAAAGAGTAATATTTTTTTATGAAATAAAATTCAATTTGGATGGTCCGGATGGTTTTTCTTAATATTGGCACGATGTGCGCAAGAAACCTTAAACGTTTTCAAAACGGCAGCACGGTGGAGGTTCACTCATGGTTTGGACTGTGTTTGAATTTCATGGTAAGATCAACGTTTCGTTTCACCCTGGCAGAATGAGTGCATTAATCTTCCAAGATCTATTGAAGAAAACTCGTTGCCATTTGCTGAGGAAATTGAGGGACATTTCTGGATGTTCCACCAAGAGAATGAACCCATCCACACGGCAAACAGCACTTGGGAATGGTTTCTTAATAATGATATGCAAGTGATTCCATGGCTATCTGTTTCTCCTGATTTAAATCCAATGGAAAATGTATGGAGACTACTGATTAGAACTGTTTACGCAAAAAGAAAACAATATGCAACAATTTCAGAATTAAAAGTTGCTATCACCTTTCACCGGAATGAAATCGATCAAAATATATTAAAAAGCTTCATATACTTAATGCCTGATCACGTTTTTAGATCAATTAGACTATCTGGTGCATACACTGGCTATTAACCCTTAATCGGAAACATGCCGTCTGTGAGACGGTTGCGTCTACATATCTACCCTTTACCCAAAAATGAACAAGTCCTCAATCTTATCACGCAATCTAATCCTTACGCTGTTGGTCCTCTGCCTCCCACACCCATTTGCAACACCTGCGCATCTTTAGTTATTGAAAGGAAAATTATTTTATTTTTTATTTTTAACGCAGTCTGTGAACGGCGTGTTTAACGGCGCGTTTCCGTTTATGCAATTTTTTTGCTCTGGGATATTGATATGGAGGGGGCGTCAATGCGGGTACGCTACAGTGATAAAGACTTTGAAGAAACTGTTTTGCGATGGTTTTATGAAGTAGAAAGTCACATAAGCGATGTTGAAAGTATTTCAGAGAATGAATATATAAATTGTGAACATGAAAGTGACTCAAGATTGTCAGATAATGCATAACAAGTGCACATATTTATAACATGCTAAAATATTCACTATTAAATATTTTCTTAATTTTACTGCTTAATATTTTTTCTTCATATTGTACCGAAATATATAAAAATATTAGCATTTATTTAATTATTATGTCGACAATGTAATATTTTGAACAATAATGTGTAATTTCAAAATATTTTCTCTCTCTGACATTCAAAACTTATTTTTATGCTGTTATATTTAAAAAAGTGGTCCTGTTAATGCATTACTATTAAATATTAAGTGTTTAAGTTTACAATTTGGTAAATTATTAAGGGTGATTTTATTTTTAAAAATTTTTAGCAATTTCTTTAATTTAGCAATCTCACAGACGGCACGTTTCCGTTTGTGCGCGGGATTTTCATGTTTCCGGTTAAGGGTTAATGTATATTTTTGGCCAATGCAAAGAATTAAAAACACCTCACATCTTTGTCATATAACATGGACGTTTATAAACTAATTTTCACAACATTTACAGATAATTTCACAAATTACAAGATGAATGTTGTATTGCGATTACAAATTAATATATTCCTAAATTCAGAGTATTATTGATAAGTTGAGTGCATTTTTTGTGAAATTATAAATAATTTTAACTGTGTATAGGGTAATGAGAAATCATTTTTTTCTTTAATTATTTGTTTGTCAACTCCATTAGAACAACTTATTTTAAACAAACCGTCGAATATCACGAACATTCGAAAACTATATCTGTGATGTAGTGAGCTGCTTTAATCCTTTATGACCGACGGTACTTTAAAGTCCCATTAAAATATCTTGTTATAAAACTAATTTAATACACCGATTAGTAGTACTATAGTTTAGAATGAGTAATAGATACGTTACTATATGTTAATCAATAATGGTTGCACAAAAGAAAAATATATTTAAAATATTGACTTTTTTTTTTCCTTTGCATCGTTCGGCTTTCTTTACGCTGAAATATTATTGAGAAGAAGTTTCTGTAAGGAATTTTTTTTTTTTTTTTTTTTTTTTTTTTTTTTTTTTTTGTAAGACCATAGCATATATATCTGTACATTTCCTAATTCTATAAAGTACTAAAAAAATAGTTTAAACAAAGATTTTGAATGAAATTATAAATATGGCACCAAATTCCTATAAATTCAAACTTAATTAATTAAACTTAATTAGCAAAATCTTTCTAAAATTTATTAAATTATTGCAAAAATCTATTTTCCAAAATTCACGAAAAATGCTTTAGAAGATGTAATTTTCATGAATTCATAATCTGGGATATAAAGAGTTAAAAATATCATACTTTTAAAATAAAATGTAACGCCAGTAAACTATATATATATATACACTGGTTTCCAAAAATTAAGGAAAAAATACAAAAAGTGCGATAACTCGTTAAAAAATGAACCTATCCGTATGAAATTTGCATATGTTGTTAACTAAAAGATGCTGAATAAAATTACAAAATGCAAATTAGTGGCGCTGCAATTGGATTTCGTCATCTGTGAGGAGTATAAAAATGGATGCTAGAGAGCACGGCTGCTGTAGTCGCCGTGATTATGATAAAAGAAAACACAGATAGCCAATTCATTAGTATGATCTCGAGGCATCATTTGTCCGCATAGCTGCAATATAGAGCTATTGGAATATTGGAAGTAGGTCAAAGTCAGACAGAGGTTGCCAGATGGCTAAATCTGAGTCTTTCTGTTGTTCATAGGCTTTGAAAACAATTCCAAACCACTGGTTCGGCCTCCAGAAAGTTTAGCCAAGGACGGGCGAGAGCTACCAGAAGTTCCGATGACGATATTTGCGGTTATGCGCATGAAGAAATAGAAAAGCAGCACCCTCTCATCTTAGATACTTTTTTGCTGCAAGCACTGGAAGGTGGTATGAAAGGCTACTGTCCGTAGAAGTTGGTCTTTATGCGATGCGACCAGACATTTGTGTACCGCTCACCTCATATCACCGGAGAGAACGTTTAAGGTGGGCACGTCAACATGTCCACTGGACAGCTGATCAATGGGCTCTCTTCACGGATAAGTTCCAATTCAGCCTCCAAAGCGATAGTAATCGTTGATTGATTTGGAGACAACATGGAACACGCTATCATCAATCAAACATTCGTAAAAGAGATTCGTATGGATGTGGCAATGTCTGTGGTTGGGATGGCATCTATTAGGACGGACGCACAGAACTCCATGCATTTCCACGTGGAGCTGTGAATGCTCACGTCTATAGAGATTGCATTCTTGATGCTTATGTGCTCCCTTATGCCGTTGCAATAGTTAATGATTTCTTGTTACAGGTCGATAACTCCAGGCAGCGCTGGGTTCAAAACGTAGAAGATTATCTTCAGCACCAAACAATTCAGCGCATGGGATGGCCAGCTCGATCACTGGGCTTGTATCCCATCGAGTAGGTTTTGGATGCCTTAGGAACATGAGTCGTTGTTCTCAATACCCCCCCCTTCAGACCCTTGCGACGCTTACAGCTGCTTTACAAGAGCAATGGCTCGCACTTCCCAGCGAACTTATCGATCGCATAATTCACAGTATCACACATCGCTCTATGTGGTGTATTGCTTCTAGGGATGATCATATTCCATATTAAAGGTAGTTTTCCTATATCAAACTGACTCATTTATTTTGTTTATTTTATAGTTGTGTAAATTTGGGAAACACCACAATCGTCTGGTAATTGCTTTTAATGCTGTATTATACTTTACTATGCGTTGTACATTGTGGTTCAGTTTTATTAAAATCTACTTGAAACATTTTGAATAATCGCTACTTATGTTGATTTTCCCTAATTTTAGGAAACCAGTGCATACATATATATCCTTTTAATAAATATGCAAATGAAGCTTCTTGTTACGCTTTCATTCCATCTTTCAGAATACAATATTTAGAAAGTTTATGTATGTATAAATAGGGCGTCCTGGGATAATAACGCCAAGTGCTAATATTACGCACAATTGTGAAGGAATCCGGGAAAATAGCACTACGGGTCGCTGAAAGGCTCTGGGTCATCTGAATCACAAACCACCGCTAAAAGATAATTTGTTACATTTGTAGACCTAATCGCTAGAATAAACTCGTAAGAGTAAACGCCCGATATAAATTCGCTAGTTAAGTTCTGTGATGTGAATATTTATTAGGAAATAATTTGTTTATTGCATAAATTCGTAGTATATTTCATGTACATTAAAATGTTTTGGGAGATTTAATATGTGTTCACAAGTTAACTTGTATTTTAAATTATGCTGCGCAAAATATACACCGGGTAATAACGCCACTGACTGCTGTTCTTATCCCGGTTGATTTTTTTCAGCGTCAGAACTATACGTTTTTTACTTTATTTTATTTTATTTTAATTGTTATGCAGGAGAGACCATTTATTGCCATTATTGAAAATTAAAAAGGATAAATAGAGATTTGTATGTCTTAAATGCTACTCATTTTTTCATGTCAAAATTATAAAATGTGAAATTATTATTACTGCATATTGATATCGCAATTAATGATAAGTAAACGTCAATTCCTAGTTGAAAGTTGTCAATTTCTAGGGATGTAGATTTGTATCTGTAGAATTTGAGAATTTTCATTGACCATAATTACATCCTATTTTATAGTTTTGTTTGCATGGCGTTATCAGTCACACAAATGGGTAATAATGCCAAATAGCATTGGTCAAGAAATAACGGCGCTACATTTTATGAATACATATCTTCTAAAACATTCTTTATTGTATAAATAGTCGATAAGTTGTTCTATCAAATGGTATATTTGTACGAAAAAAGTATCTAAAACAATGCCATGAAAATTGGTAAAACCTTAACATAGCATTATTCCCCAGGACACCTTATATATTTTTTTTTTTATTGGAATTACGGATTATTCTTGAATGATTTATAACTTTAAGTGAGAATATTTTTTAATTTTAGGGATACTTTTAAAATGTATTATCTCGAGGATAATTGTTGAAAAAAATCTTTTAAACTTAGGTTTATATTTTTAAAAAGTATTATCTTGTGTATAACTGTGGAAAAAATAATTAGATCTTAGGTATATATTTTAAAAAGTATGGTTAATTCAAAACTACATGACAGGCAAAAATATTTTACATGCAATAAAGTATTTTTTAAGTAAATTTTTTATAGCTTTTCTTCATCACATTTTATCCTGAAAAATAGTACTTAAAAAGATATTTGTTTATGAAACTGAAAATAAAATCTGAAAATAACATTAATATAAAAATTCTAAAAAATGCGATTCAGATTTAAAAAAAAAAATCCTCTGTAGTGTAAACATGCACTCAAAATATAATTTTAACTTTAATAAAAGTTCTTGGGAAATATCGTGAACATCTTTTTGAAAATAAAAGGCGTAAGTGTGAATTTTGTTTCTTTTTTAACAGCATACTGTATTTTCTTATTTCAAAAAGAAAAATAAGTTTCGTGACAATGTTTGTTTCTCGGCTGAAGAAAAAATATTTTTGGAATAAATTGTAGAGATTTCTTTTGTTGAATATTTTCTCGTGAGAACATAACAATTTAACATCATTTCACTATTTTATTTCAGTCTTTGAAAACGTAAATCGTTATTTTTTAAGGATTGACATTATTCTGTATACGTGTGCATTTTGTTTTTAATTAAAATGCAACCCCCCTGGACCTGGCGTCCTATGAATTAATGAGTATTATTTGACCTTATTACTTTTGTCAATATTAGCAAGTAACAGTGATAGTATACGTCTGGACATTTATTTTTATGACTCATTTATGTTTAAGTATTGAGTAATAATAATAAAGGATTTCTTAATTTTCGTTAAACCTTTCAGATTTCTTTTATTTCAAACATATGTTTCACTTTAAAATTTAAGTTAGGGACTACTTTTCTGAACCAATAATTTCATATAAATTATAAAAAATACTAGTAAGATTTTATGTCAGTTAAATTCTGTTTTAATACGACATTTCACAAACTTCTTCTAAACTTCTTCCTCGAATATTTTCCTATGAAAAGCACGCAAAATAACTACATTCGTTAAGTTTTAGTAAATAACAGCGCTCACCTGCAAGAAAAATGACAAATTGACAAATGACACAAATGATCGCAAAAATTCCTTTTGCAATTTATTTCTCTAATAGGTCTGTCATAGGTGAGTATTGCTATGTTAAAAGTTTCATAAGTGTTGTTATCCAGAAAATTGCTGTATTACGTTTTATGTCCATCGGTAACGACAGTAGGGGGATGAATTGTGTTGTTAGGGAAAATTACTCAATCCTTCAAGTCTCATCTACGCTTTCATTATTAGGGTTTTTACACGTTTATACTTTTATGCACGTTTTTAATGCTGCACTCAGAACTAACTGCTGCAATTTCATATTACAGTAAAAATATGCAAACTATCTTTTGCCTCTTCAGTTAAATTTACTTTTGTAGAGATGTGTCATTATTCTTGTGGGTGAGCGACATATTCGTTAAACTTCAGTAAACCTTATATTCTGTGATTTGGATAGATACTTTTAACTGTATTAGGGTAAAAATATTTTTATTCAAAATAGGAAAAATAAAATCATGGCGAGAGTGTCCAGGAATAACTGTAATTTTCGAATAACTGTATGTGTTGAAATAATAAAATAATTAATAACTAATAATAATAATTAGATGTTAATTTTCTGTCATATAAAAAGTCAGTACTCAATACAGTTTAATGCGCACACACGCGCCTATATATATATATGTTTGTGTGTGCATATAATAAATTTAATACAGAGACAAATATAACAAATGCTGGATTTTATTAATTAGGAAATTCAGAAGTCGCAGCTCCCTATATTTTTACTATATTCGCCAGCAGTATTAAAACTAGAAAACATGAATTCTGCTTTTTCAGAATTTAGTGTCGCCCCCGATGAAAAAAATAATATATGTATATATAAATAGTACAAAACCTAATTCAATTTAAAGACTTAAAGCACTTTCGACTTAAAGCACACACTTTTGTTTTATCTAAAATGACGTCATTCGCATCCTCTTAAGAATTCCACATTTACGATCCACTCTTAAACATCTACAGTAAAGCATCCATAAGAATGTCACAATCGCAAAATAATACACAAATTGAGCAAAAAGATTCTGTCTTTAAAAGATACTCGAGTAAACAATATCGGTTATCTAATGATTCATAGGCATTCATTTGTTTGTAACATTAATATAGACGATTTCAGTCGTTACGTCAGTCATGACGTTTTGGTTGAAAGCTGACTCCAAACAAACGGTTGCTATGTTGTATTTTCTATTTTGTTTGTGTGTTGGAGCTATATCTTATATCTATATCTCACAACTAAGTGTTTTAATACTTGAAATGTACTGGTAACATTTTCCACAATTTGTATTTAAAAAGAAATGACGCATAGCAACCGGTTGTTTGGAGTCAGTTTCTAACCAAAACGTCATGACTGAGGTCACACTGAAAGCGTCAACAGATACTTAAAATTAAATATAATTTATAATAGCTCCATGTTTTAACGAAATTATTCGTTTATATTTTTCCAAAATAGCACTTATTTTAATTACATTTTCTTTCGGTTGTTACGAGATAATGACCAAAAAAGATATAATTGCTATTTTTCAAATGTTTTCCTTTTTTTTTCTATAGAAATGGAGTACTTGAGTTGCCAAAATTAAACAAATGGTGCCAAAAACTACAAAAAATTAATATTTCAAAAATAAATGGAGATACAGTTTTCAAACAAATTGCATTTAAAAGTACTTTTTCTTCCAATATGAAGGTATAAAAATTTAAAATGTGCGATGCTTAGAAATTAGAAAAATTGCTATAGAGCATTTAATCGCACAATGATACATCTGGTTTGTTTATTGCTGCCTTCTGTAAGCTAACATTATTTTTTTAGACAAAATAAGCTGGGGGAAAGAAATAGCATACCGTCCCGGGGGCTAAAAATGAATTCTTGATGTTTAGTTTTTCAAAAGTTAAGAAAAGATACAACGAATTTTATACATTGGTCATCAAAATTAAAGGATAATGAGAAATAAAATGCTCACTAAATTAATGTAGCAACCAACGTCGAATGGTGCAATAAATTATGTTAATTAAATACAATTCAATACGAAATATCACTTTCACGCATTCGTTAATTCCGGCAATACGCAAATTCGGCGAATGGCTATACGGGACATAATGTGGTTTTGGAGAGTGATCAGTATTCATTAGTTGTGGCTCAGAGGCAACCTTTAAGTGAAGGTAAAAAATGACGAATAATTGGTAGAATCGAGAGAGGTCAAACACAAATGGATGTCGCCCAAGATTCGAAGCGGGACTTAATCTAGACTTAATAAAGACTTAAATCTAGAGCTTGAAGCCGCTTTTTAAACACTGGATCTGTTGATAAGATATCCTTGTCAAGAGCAGCAACTGCATCCGAATATCGTTTTCTCTCATTGTCGGCACGAAGAAACCACGAAGCGACTACAAAAGATTTGGTTTCAGACCTTGAGGGGGGCCACAAGAAATCAAAATTACCATTCTACTGCTGTACGAAGTCTTAACGAGCGTGGACTGTATGCGAGAAAACCAATGCTTTATGTCCTACTCAGCATAGCTTCTAAAGTGTCCGTTTAAACTGATGCCGACGTCTTGTTCAATTGAGACAGGAGGGCTGGGCCCAAATGTTGCGTACTGGGGAGTCCAGATATAGTCTGAACTCTGATTCTAGACGTGTTTTAGTCTGGAGAAAGGAAAGAACACGCCACTTGACTTCACTTGTCCGTGAAATATGACGTTTCCGCGAATGGTGTTTAGTAGTTTGGTGGGGGATTCATGACAAATGGCAGCACAGAGTTTCATATCTTTCAAGGAGGTTCTGGAACCGATTGCAGGTATCTAGAGGATTTATCGTGATTTCAGTATAAGTTATTTAGGGATGCTATTGGCCAAAATTTTTACTAATGGATAACAATCCTCGGTCACATGGAGCGTATGTGCTGTCAGAATACTTGCAAAGAGAAGATATCACTCGAATAGATTGGTTACCTCTCTCATCCGACTTGAACCCGAAGGAATATGTGCGGCATGCCTTAATTCTCCTCCTTCTGATTATCGGCGCGCCAAATTTGTCCCAGCACCCTACACTAGCTGAATAATGCACTTTTAGAAGAGTGGCTCCACAAAACCTCATCAACCATTTGGTAAAGACTATGCAATCAAGATGTGAGGCATGCATATCTGTCCGACGTGAGCATACATTATATTAAATGGAAAAAAAAAATTCCAAGAGGAGACAAATTTTCCCTCATTTTCCAAATTCCGAAAATTTAGTTCTAATTTAATTATTTTGAGATTAATCAACTGCGAAACGTTGTACAGTAGTGGTCAAAATTGTGCAAACTTTCGGAAAAAATCTGTTTTTCATGTTTGAGGGTTCATAATACTAAGTTTTTTTAATGTAACTAGGGGGCTCGGCCCCCTACGAGCTACGCTCGCCAACCCCCGTCCAGACACCGTAGACTCTAAATGCACGCTAATTTGATCGGCTTTAAAAAGATTTAGAAAGATTGAATTATAATTTAAAAAACAGTGGCGATCTCTCTATAAACGGACTTCTATTCATTTCTCTTTGATTGGGGAAATTTAACGCCAAATCCGTTGCGGTACTACTTGATTATCCCGTCGACCAATTTCGCCAAATTATATAAATCGCCAAATTATACAAATTGACATAATTTTTATTTTAAACTAGAAAGGTAGCCCGTCAAAAATGACGGGAAATTAGATATAAAGACATATACAACTCATGTGCAAGAATATGAATTTTTCTCGCATGTTCCGCAGTGATAGATGAAAATAACACATTTTAAGAACAAAACACATTTATGAAAAACTGTGTACAGTAGAAGACCACTAATCTGCACAGTTTAGTTCCAAGTTGTCCGGATTTGAGGCTTTTTGCGGTCATGTCTATTCAGTCTTTGTTTACATTTTTTTTAATTCATATATTGGAAAATTTAAATTGTTAATTCTTAAAAATAAATAAATTACACATTTGAAAAAAGGTAAAAATTATTAAACTATCGTATACAATTTAATGAAATGGTATTATACCTGTGTACTTCACGATCTTAGTTACGACGTTGGCGAGATTGGCTAGAACTTGTCATAATCATAATTAAGTGGGCCGCTATAACAAAGACGTAACCAGTTTTTAATAAAATTTCTGATATAAAATAGTTTTCAAAAACTTGTGTAAAATTGCCGGCAGTTCTGATGTTATGTCAGTCTTAGGAATAATATTTGTAACACTGAAGAGTTTCCATGTATGCGTTGAATTTAGAAAAGTTTCTCCAAAAGAAAGGTCCTGAAATGACATTGTAATTCCTCTAACTTCCAAGTTTAATCGGTCCCTGATCTTGCCTACTGAAATCTAATAAATACAATTATTTTGAATATTACAACGGAATTAAATAGTTACACTTATTTAACTTAAACCCGCTATTACGCCAATGTTATTTTTTAGTATTAACAAAGAAAATTATTTAAATTTTTCAAATCACACATTTATATATATATATTTTATTTAATAACTAAATAATGAAAAAATATGCTTTTGTTCTGAGCCCATAAATATGACAATAAAGTAAGGTAACTAAGAGACATTACAAAATAAAATCTTTGTGAATTTAAACCATAAAAAAACGATACGGCCACCATTTTACCGAATATGACGTCATAAGAATATTGTCCATTGATTGTTGGAGAACTTACTTTGTGAAAGATTACCTCAATGGTTTAATATTTTTCCACGGTTCATGATAAATGAATCACTTGTGTTTGTTTAGGTTTATGGAATGAGATATTAAGCTGTCAACCTAAATTCAACTGAAATTATCCTAGGATACATGTACTTTTTAGTCGAAATTAAAAACAATGCTTTGATCTCGAAATAAAATGTTTTAGTTTATATAATTGGTTATTTCTATTAATTATTTATTCAGGTACTTTTCCGGGTACTTGTTAGTTATCCCGTCGACCAATTTCGCCAAATTATATAAATTGCCAAACCACTCGCCAAATTATACAGATTGACATAATTTTTATTTTAAATGACGAAAGAACAGATAAATTAGAATAACATTAATAAAGATACAAATAAAACGTCGAAATAAAAATCCCTTGATGAAATAAACACTTGTAACTTAATTAAAGTCAAGTGAATGTGACATTTCCGATCAACCATTATTGGCATTTAATCTTATAGTTTGGCGATAGATTTTTGGTCGATGGGATAACTAAGTAGTACCAAATAAGTTGTATACACATGGAAAAAATTGATTGTGAGTATGAAACTCTAAATAGGAGAAAATGTGTTGCCAAACTTCTTTCTCGCCAAGAAACATTTCTCTGAAGTACTGTAAATAAGCGATGATTGCTGAGAATGCATTTTTAATTATGATATGCGCTTTTATGTTTCACTATACTTATGCATACTGTACTGTATATATAAATGCTATAATTCATATACAGGGCTACACAAAAGAATTCGTAAGGGTTACTGAGCATGAGAGTAAATTGCTTAAAAGTGGTTTTTAAAGGAGTTATGCATCTTTATGCTGAACTGCATTTAGTTTATTAAGAAATGTTTGTAGAATGTAGATAAAATGATATACAGTGTCACGCAAAGAATTAGATACGTAACCGTCTACGGGTGATAATATCTGGAAATGTGATTTCAGTAGTTTTAAGAGTTTAAGTTTAAATTAAATTTTAGCTAAATACTGGCGTGTAATATCGGTACTATTGTCTATGCACGACAACTGCTGAAATCAATTTAAAAAAAAATTATGCGTTTTCTAAAATGTTTACTTAGTTATCTTATTTACCATATTTCAATAAATAACGAAGTTTTGCTAAAGCATTCAGGAAGTGTTGGAAAGCGTTTCATATTCTATGCTTAACGCATGGTTTTCTTTTCATGTTTAGTCTTATTTTGCATTAATTTTATTCTTATTTTTATAGTCTTATACTGCTTTACAGAAACTTTAATATTTAATTGTTTAAACTTTTCGCCCACCCCCCTTTCATATAGCGCAGACAGCGCAAAATAATAGAAAATTTGGTACTTTTCCACTATTGGAGCTTTGGCGTTTTCAAAAAAAGCTTGGTTTAATTTGGGCATCAAAAAGAGAGATTTGTTGTCAAATCATACAAACAGCCATGAAAACAAATTTGATGAGCTTTTTTGTTTGTTTATATATTCATTTGGCACTATTTAGTTGGACCAATTTCGATTAATTAGTCGACCAATTTCGCTAAATTATATAAATCGCCAAACCACTCGCCAAATTATAGAAATTGACATAATTTTTATTTTAAATAACGAAAGAACAAAGGAATTAGTATAACATTAATAAAAATACAAATAAACGTCGAAATAAAAATCACTTGATGACGTAAACACATGTAACTTGCTTAAAGTCAAATGAATGTGACATTTACGATCAACCATTATTGGCATTTAATCTTATAGTTTGGTGATAGATTTTTGGTCGACGGGATAACTAAGTAGTACCATGTATTTTATATGTATATTATTGATGTTTTTTATGTTCAAATTACTTTTGTTTCTGTATAAAATTAGATAAATGGCTTTTATATGTTAAATAAATCGTATAAATTATTTAAAAAAAAATGCGTGTCAGTGCATAGGTTCCCGGAAAAAATGTTGCCAAATTTTCTTCTTCGCCAATGCACCTATACTGGAAAAGTATCTAAAGCACATTAAAAGCGCTCAGTTACGAGCTCAGACAGAAGCTCAGCATCGTCTATTGGCGATTATTTTATTAGTAGCATCGGGAAGAAGATGTAAAGATGTACATTTTCGCATATTACACTTTAAATTCTCACCTGTAGATTTTGAAAAAAAAAAACCCTTAAAAGAGCGGAGTTTAAATTAAATTGCAGTGACCTCCTTTATGAAAGATTAATGGTTTTAAATGAGAATTTCGCCAAATTAGCCGGCTATCGCCAAGTTGGCTTCATATATGACAACTTATTTTTGTCGCCAACATTTGGTGCTACTGTGGTAACCCTGCTTTTGAATTTTTCAACAATTACTCATTTCAATGAAGCGGTCGTACCGGAATTGTGAGGGACACACAGAGACTTGGATTTTATATAAATAGATAACGAAAAAACAAATAAATTAGTACAGCATTAAGAAAAATACAAATAAAACGTCGAAATAAAAATAACTTGATGACGTAGACACGTGTAACAACATTTCAAAATAAGCTAATATAAAAGGAATTAAGTAAACAGAGTCTTTGTCTCCTGGTATTTTTTAACAAAGTGAAAAGAAAGTTCTTTTAAATGAGACATTTTAAATTAATCGTTTTTAATCTGACGTAATTTTGACCAAACTATTCTCTCTCTTTTTAATATTCAAGTGAAAATACTTGTGTTAGAAATTAAATATTATTTGCGCTTTCCTAACAAAAATAGTTGAAAAGTATCCTCTTAAAATATCAAATAAATGTCTAGCGCAATTTCTAAATATAAACCGTTTTGCAATATTATTTTGTGTTCATTTTATGTAATAACTGTAATGTGACGTAAATATGACGTAATTTCTCCTATTTAAGACTTCTAACGCATGTTAATAAATTTATTGCTTTACAAATTCCTTTCTCTCTTAGAATTCACGTGTAATTATAGTTTTTATGACATAATTTTTAATATGTTCCTGCTTTTTGTACATAATTATTTAATTCTAATTCCAAATGTTTTTTTCTGTTTATAATAGTCACGTGTAAATAAATTTTTAATTTATTTACACGTATAAATATTTTTTTGAAGCAAACGTTATTGCTTCCGCTGTTTATACAGTTGGCAACAGTTTAAATTAATATCACTTTCTAAAATCTGTTAAAAATATCTCTAGAAATGCTGAAAATCTGAATTTAAAATAGAGATAAAACCTCAAACAATTAGTCAAAATAAAAAAAAATAATGCAATCTGCACTCCGGCAAATTCTAACGCATAAAATAATCTAAAAATGATTAAATTCCTATGAACAGTTTTTGCTCCTATAAAACTTTTTTTTTTAGTGGAACGATTTTGTCCAACTTTAGCATTAAATATCTCTTAAAATAATTCTTCGATCTGAAAACTGTCTGCATCAGCGTGTTTATCAAACATTTTTGTATAATACTACCGATTTTCATATTTTTGTATGCATTATGTTTCTTAATATTAACGAAAAAAGACCTCCGGTCACAAAAAATTCAAAACCGGCGGCGGCGGCGGTGACAGCGGTAGTTACTTTTTTTTTAGAATAGAGAGATTCTATAAAATTATACATCATTTGAAAGATGATTTAATCAAGGTATTAATGGATTAACATTTATAAAGGAAATTTTTCTTACGACATAGTTATATAAAGGAAAATGGAAAATTTTACAAACAATCTGACAATGTCGGTTATTACTTAAATGGGTAACCATTAGCTTTAATTACGACATTTCAACGACTTATCATAGAGTGGTCTTACTTTTTAAGTTCATCAGCAGTTAAAATATGAAACTCAGCTTTAATTACTGCTTCTATTGATTGTGTTTTACTGCTGGGATGTTTTTCACTCACAACTTTCTTTAGTCACATCCATAGATTTTCGATTCAGCTCTCCAGAATTCGAAAAATTCTCCGGAATCCTTGCATCAACGTCAAACATATAAGAAAAAAAAAACCTGTTTCAATTTCTAATATTTTACCACATTTTAAACTTTAAATTTAGAAAACTTTAAACGGTCACCATTTTGTGACAAAATGGCGGTCAGAAGCTGGCCAACAAACCTGGTTGAGACATTACTATATACTATGCACGTGCTTTGTCTCATCCAAATCGGTTAATAAATAATCGTCTTATCGCGTGATAAAAATCAGATCGTTCCAAAATGTCAGTCACTTTCATTACAAAATTTACCTATTGCAGTCAGCCGGAGGAAATATATTCCGAAAAAAATTGGTGTATTTTCACCAAACTCCGAAACCACCCTCCGTTCAAATGTTGAAATATATATATATATATATATATATATACAACTCATATTCAAAGTATTAGAATAATTGAGAAAAAGTAAAAAGAACATTTTTTTTTCATTTATTTATTTTTGATACTAATTAAATGCAATTAAATTTCTTATAAATTAAATCTGAAATGCTTAGATAAGTTTTTAACATTTACAAAATTTAAAATACAGTACAATAAATTAGGCATACAGCTTTATGAAACGCATCAAAATATCACAATTAAAATTAGATTGGTTCAAAATATTGGAATATTTTATTTTATGCGACAATACCACCTTATGAATATTAAGTAAATGGTAGCTAATATGTTGTAGCATCCCCTTTAGCTTTTATAACAACATATCTGATAGATAAACTTTTCGTCGACGATGCATAACTTTCCAGGTCCTTCTGCACTCATGCAAGATGGAATCCCTAACCATGACATTAGCAGCAAATTTTACCGAACGTTTAAGGTATTATTTATCAAATGCTTCTTGCTTCATTCTCCAAACTCGAATACCTTGATTTCCATATGAAATACAAAACATACTTTCAGTACTAAATAATCAATCTTCTTCTTTCCATAAACGTCTTGATTTACTTCAATTCAGACTTATACGTTTTTGTTTTGTAATCATGGCAGGTTTTGTCCTCGATACACAAGATTCAAACTTAAATTTATGGAGCCATCTTAATGTTGTCGATGTAGGGAACTTCAACTCCTTAATTCCATTTTTCGTGCAAGAATTGCACACTTTTAAAACTTTTTTCTTAACTATACGCTTCAGTTTCCTGTCATGTCTAGCGTGTTATGTGTTGTTCTCTCGCAGCTTATGTGCTTTTGGTTTTCGGCTGCCATTTCGGCGATTATTTTGAACTTTTCCATTTTTTTTTAATATTGTATTAGTATTTTACTAACGCTTGATTGCGAACAATGTAAATAATTCAATATATAATATTGATTTTTACCGTGCCGATACAAATTTACCATACGAAGTTTAATAGATTCAGGAATATCACTCACACGACACATTTTAAGAAGAAGAAGAAAACAAACTACAAAAAAGAAAATAAAACCGTCTGATTTTAATCAATAATGACACCTGTTATTAATTGGTGATAATTAAAGGAGAATTAATATGAAATATTCAAATATTTTGAACCACTTGAATAAATATTCTAATATTTTGACTTTTCTGAATAACTTTTTTTCAATAAATCTTTTCAAAAATGAAGTTAGTTTTAAGATATTAAATATGTTTTATAAACAATAAGTTCTTAATAAAAATATCGTCTGGATATTTGCATGAAAATACATTAAATTACCAAAACGATATTTTCAATTTATATATAATATATATATATATATATATATATATACTAATATTTTGAATATTAGCTGCATATATATATATAAGATATTTGACACACTGTAACTCAGATATTTATTAACCGATTCGGATGTAACTTGGCCTATAAAACTTTAAAATTAAAATTAGGTTAAAAAAAAAAGTTTAGAAATTGAAAAATATTTTTTTCATATGTGTTTGACGTTGATACAATGTTTCCGGTCCATTTTTTTCTTTTATATATACCTAAAACGATGGCTGATTAAGAGTACTTTGAATTTCTAGTGTGGCTGACATTTTGAATAAGTCTGATTTTTGTCATGCGATAACACGCGTATTTATGAACTGATTTAGACAAAACTTGGTGTTTACATAGTTTATAGCAAGGTCTCCACCGAGTTTATTTCCCAGCTTCATCCGCTATATTGTTTCAAAATGGCGGCCATTTAAATTAAAAAAATAATAATTTGAAATGAGGTATAAAAAATTAGAAAAGGAAAAAGATTTTATTCTTATGAGTTTGAACTTGTTACAAACATTTCTCTTTATTCTATAGCTTAAAAAATTGCTGAATTATAGCACTTTGAATTTCTAGTATGGCTGGCATTATGGAGCGATCTGGTTTTAACAACGCGATTAAATATGTGTTTACCCAACGGGTTTAAATACGCGATAACACGCGTATTCATTAACCGATTTGGATGTGACTATTCACATGCACTGTATATAGCAATGTGTCAACCAACTTCGTTGGACAGTTTCATTCGCCATTTTGTTTCAAAATGGCGACCATTTAATATTTTAAAAAAAGTTGATTTAGAATTAAGATTGAAAGAGATTTATTTTTCATTTCAAACTTAAAATAAGGTACAAAATATTTAGAAATTGAATATTTTTTTCTTATGCGTTTGACCGTGATACGAAGATTTCGAATCATTTTTGTTTATTTTTTATCTTAAAAAATTGTCCAGAAAGCTGTTTAAAAATCTGATTTGTTGCTTGCGACAGCATTAGTATGTATAAAACGATTTGGATGTGAGTGAGCATGTGGACAGGAATTACTAAGGTCTCGACCAAATTTATTGGTTAGCTTTGTTGCAACCATCATGCTGTTTTAAAATGGTGTGCACTTCGAGATATCGCCGAATTTGGCGACCAAATATAATTTTTAATAAAACCAGCTTGGATAAAGCAGGCTAATTTCGCGAAATTCTCATTCATATTTAGTATTGTGAAAAACATGCACTGACTATGTGATGATTCGTTTTAACAAATTTGAGTTTCGTTTGTGTGGAAAATATAAGCAAGATCTTTAAAAATAAGAAATATGAAAGCTATTTTTTCTTCCTGGCAATGGCCGGGATGACTTTTTTCAATTTATAATTTTTTTGTACATAATTTTAAATTATATTTTTTAAATTTTAAATGGCTGCCATTTTGAAACAAGATGACAATTGAACTCGGGAGAGAAATTGGTATGTAATATACCGAATTACATCCAAATCGGTCGCGTATTATCACGTCGTTTCGAAATCAGATCGTTTCAAAATGTGAGACACATTAGAAATTCAAAGTACTATAACTCAGCCATTTTTAAGATATAGAAAAAAACAAAAAAATGCTCCAGAATCGTTTGGTATCAACGTGAAAAACATCAAAAGAAAAAAAAATTCAATTTCTAAATTTTTGTACCTACTTTCAAATTTTATTTGTTTTAAATTCTAAATTTCCGCCATTTTGAAATAAGATGGCGTGTCAAGCTCGCCAACGAACTCGATCGAGACATTGACATGTACCACGTTACACACCAACTTACATCCAAATCGGAATACGAGAGTTATAGTCTGACAAAGATCAGATATATATATATATATATTACATAAGGTATTTCATTGCACCATACAATTTAAATAGCATTTGGTTTCTGTTGTGTTTAATAATGTAGTTGTGTTTAATTTCATAATTATTGGTCAGTTTCATTTATTTCAAAGGTACAATTGTACAGAAAGTATATATATATATATATATATATATATATCAACTTTTGAACTGAGGGTGGTTTCGGGGTGTGGGTCATGATCGGTGAAACAAATGAACCAAAATGTTTCGAATCGCTTTTCTCCGAACGGCAGCAATAGTAGGCTGCAAATAGGGTGAAAGCTACCTAAAATATGCTCCAAGTCTTCTCTCGCAATTATACAAAATATAAATAGATAAATAAATAAATAAATAAATAAATAAAAATCGAATTTACAAATCCTGAAACTTTTCTTATTATCTACATCTTAACATTTCAAAAAAGTAGTTAGATATATTAATACTTTAGCATTATTTGTTCAATGCTATACCTATTTTGATGTGTGTCTTAAATTTCTGCTTAATAGGAGTAAAAACGAATTAATCACGATCATGACGTTCATTAAAATCAATAATGTTTCGTTATTCTGTTGTACATCAACTGTTTGCGAATAGCTGAGTTAGCAGGATGTAAATATCGTCACTGCACGAGATGCCGATATATAATAAATCTACGAAGAATCGAGATAAATCTACAGAAATCGCTATTATAGAGCTCCCTTCAAGCGGAATATTTCGAAATTGAAGGACGACCTGCTTGCCATTACCAAAAACATCACAATAAAATTTGGTTCAATTCTATGCAGAACTTCATGCACTTTTCTATCATGTAATACTGATAATGACACAAATATCGCTATTAAAATGCCCCCTTCCGGTGGAGTATTTCCAAATTCAAAGAGGATCCGCTAGCCATAGACAAAAACATACACAAAAATTGTATTTATATGCATAAATTCATAAACTTGTCTATAGTACAATAATGAAAATGCCACAAAAATCACGATTGCAGCGACACCTTCCAGTGGAATTTTTCCAAGCGTAACTCCATACACTTTTCGATGGTACAATAATGAAAATGACACAAAAAAATGCTGTTACACCGACCCTTTTCTGGAGAAATTTTTCAAAATTCAGGAAGGACTTGCTTGCTATAGCCAAAAACATACAAAAAAAAATTGGTTATATTCTATGTTTAATTTCCTACATGTTTCGATGGTACAATGGCTACATACGGACCGGAAATCAAAAACTGAATTACAAACGCGATTACAATACTTTCTTCTATTGAATATAGAAGAAAATATTGTAATCTATTGGAGATAGAAGAAAGTTATAACCAATGATGTCACTGCCGACGCAGCCGTAAATTTATAGTTTGTGACCAGAGGTTTTCCTTCGCTAATATTAAAAAAATAAAAAAAACACTGTGTTCATAAATATGAAAATTGGTATTCTTATAGAGAAATGCTTGATAAACACTCTGAATCAGACAATTTTCATATAGCAGAATTGTTTTAAGAAATACTTATTGTTAAAGTTGGTCAAAATCATTCCATTATAAAAGTTTTATACCAGCAAAATCTACACAGAGGAATTTAATCAGTTTTTCTAAGGATATGTATTACTAACAAACTGTACAAGCAGCATTTTCTTTTCTTAATTTACTAATTTTTTAATGGATTTCTTGAGTTTTTATTCAAATTTTCCCCATTTCAAGAGTATTTGTTTTATTTTTCAAAAAGGTTATAATTTTAAATTATTGCTAATAGTATAAACAGCACAAATAATAATGTTTCATTTCAATTTAAAAAATATTTACACGTGACTAATAAAATCTTGAATTTTTTAAAATAATTAAATGATTACATGTTAAAAGGAGGAAAATATTGAAAATTACGTAAAAATATGTACTTACACGTGAATATTAAATGTGAAGTTAAACTTTAAAATACTAAATTTTTAACTTCTTAAACACAGTAAACGGGAGAAATTACGTCATATTTAAAATGGCTAAATAATATTATTACCAAACAGTTTAAATTAAAAAATAAATTTACACAAGTTATTTTTTTCATCTTTCGAGATGTTCTTTTTAACTACTGTTGCCAATTGTAAGACAGTGCAAAAAATAACTTTTATTTTTTTAAACAAAAATATATTCATGGTAATTTTAAAAAGATAAAGCAAATTTGGGGAAAATTACGTCATATTAAAAACGTCACATTTAAGATCTCTTATTTAATACAATTTTCATATATCATTGTTAAAAAATACAGGGAGGCAAATACTGTGTTTACTTAGGTTTTATATATATGTATATATAATAGATTATTTTCAAAAATTTAACTGATCTTATTTAATCTAACACAAAAACAGCCATTACAAGTGTGTTAACAGTAGCTGATTTCACCTAAAATATTTTCCAGTTATAGTGAAATGAATGGAATCCCATATACAGTTAAATCGCCACTTTTTAAATTATAATTCAAGTTTCCGTAATTATTTAAAGCCGATCAAATTAGCGTGTTTTTACAGTCTTTGGTGACTCCGGAACGGGAGCTCACGAAAATAGCTCGTAGGGGCAAGATTTCCCTGGTAAATAATAAAAAACTTGTTTCTAAATGTATGCATATCATTACTTTTATCTTATTCATTTAAATTTCCTTCAAAATCTTCTAATACTAAAAATACGATAATTTCGTATATGTTCTAATAATAAAAATACAATAATTTCGTATGCGTTGTAATAATTAAAATACGTTAACTTCTAAGTGCGATTTTGCAATAAATGAAGAAAATAAAATTACGCGAATATGACTAGTGTTTTATTGTGTAACACGCATAAATGAATAGAAATGACGGTGTTTATGACACATTGTTTATGATAAATTTTCAAATAGCTGAATTGGAATAAAAAATTACATTACCCGGGTATGGTTTATTTTCGGTCAAAAATTCCGCTTGAGTCAAAATCATTGCGCTGAATAAAAATCCCACTAACTATTTTGTAAATTTTGTATTTTGTAGGAAAAAAAAATAAAACATAATAAAAGAAAAATGACAGTGTTAAGGGTACGAATATTTTTTCCAACTGGATTAAATCATATTTAAGGCTGGAGTAGCACAGTTGAAGCTACTCCAACTGTGCTAAAAGTGATTGAAACAGTCCTAATACAGACAACGTTGTGAATAAACTTAATATATATATACATTTTTTACATGAACATGTAAGGCAGGTAGTGCATGTTTACAAAAGTCACTTGTTTTCTAAAAGATCTAGTTGCTGTACATACCGATCAGATGTTTTGATAAAACGTTCAATCGTATATTTAATAATTCTGTCCTTTCAGATTGTAAGGAGTACATTACTTCAAACAAATATTTTTGCATATTGTACAATTAGTATTTCTATAAATTAGATATGCACATTCAGTCAAAGTGCTCGCTCTGATTCCAAATGACAAAAACTTTGTTCGAAGCAGGAAGTATAATAAACAATTTGAAAACATTACAAAAATTGTTCAAAGTATAATTTACGTAACTTTTAAATGACCGATGTGATTTTCCATGACTGCGTGGATTACACACATGTCGTTGTTCACGTCTGGCAATATGGAGAATTATAATACTCACGGATTTCCTGCATGTGTTATAAATTTATGTTCAGAAATGTAATTAATATGAATAACTGTGACGTATCACACTTGCTTCATTAAACAGAGAAACGGATAAGACATAATTTTCAAATCTTGCATAGAACTATGACATTTTATGAATCGGTATGAACAACCCAAATCACATACAACAGTTATAAATTACCCAATCAACACTGTCATTATATTTAAGGCTGGAGTAGCACAGTTGAAGCTTATATAAGCCTGAGAGCACATGCTTATATAAGCCTGAGAGATAATGTGCCCGCTGGTTCTGTATGTACGCATGTACGTACGTGTGCATGTGTGTATGTATGTATGTACGTAACGCGATAACCGTTGACAGAAATATCCGATTTGCTTCAAAAAATGTTCCCGGTTCATTCTGATAAGGCGCTTTCTTGATGTGCTTTGGGAGTTCATTGGTTATGTATAAAGGTGGGAACGGGGGGTCTAACCACACTTAACTAAAATAAATTCGTTTTCTATTCAAAATTATCAGATTTGCTTCAGATTTGGTATTACGGTTAATTCTGATAAGACCACTGATTAGATTTTGAGGCTCATTGTATAAGTACAAACGTAATGTGGGCCAAAACCCCCTTAATTCCGATCAATGGGTTTTCCCATCCGATTTTCTTCAAATTTAGTATACCGGCTTATTCTGATAAGGTGCTTCCCTGATTAGATTTGTAGTTTCATTGTTTAAGTGTAAAGGGGGAGGGGCTAGTATTCTGAGTTTTTCTATCCGATTTGCTTCAAATTTGGTATACCGGTTTATTCTGTTAAGGCCCTTTCCTAATGAGATTTGGAGGCTCATTGGTTAAATATAGAGATCAAATTTCAGGGTTTGGGGGCTAATCCCCCTTAATTTATTTTTCGAGGGTCATTGTTCTTTTAATCCCTTAACGGTCGCTTAATATTTGAAAAACCATAAAAAAGTACCTATTTTTTATTACAGAAATTGAATACTTATAAGGTTTCTATAAAAAATATGCAATTAGTTTTTTTTTTTTTTTAAGACAAAAAAAAAAGATGGTATAGAACAAATTCACAGTCGTGGAAAAGCCATCATGCGCGAATTCTGTGTTTTAATATTTGTTTTACATCATACAAATTAAGGCGAATAAGACCTTTATTTATCACCATCACATAAATTTTTACAAACAATATTAGAAATAGTATATATACATAAAATTTTGATTATTAATAATTGTTTTGAGCGTGATATATTTCGAAACATGCAATAAAAGTCCAACATCAGAATCAGCACCGGAAACCAAACTCAAACTCTAATATTCAAAGACTTCAGATGGAAATGCCACTTAAATTTTTCTGGTTACATAAGTTTTTTCAAGCAATAAATCTCCAGCCCCGAAATATGACGGGCACGAGAAATAACGAACGACACCTCAGCCCGTGATATTGACGGAAACGAGAATTAAGGGGTTAAATTAGAGTATAATATGGAATTAGTGTGCATAGTCTGTGATCTCAATGCCTCAGTTTAATGGGACACTTTTCATTTTATTATGAAATTTAAAGATTTTGCACCTGAATGGTGTATCCAGTGTGCTTAAAAAAATTAATTCGTATATTTTATTTTTTCACTAATATTTTCTTTTATTTTTGATACAATCTTATCTAGCATATCTATCCATATCATCATTCATATTAAAAACGCGATATTTTTGAAAACAAACATAATAGGGTGGGTCGAAAAAACCGAAATTTTTATAATCGAAATGTAATAGCGCGGAAAAGTTGCATTTTGTAATACAGAATAAATTTCTAAAATATTACATCGATCGGTTAATATCTTTTACCGCCGCAAGTGGGCCAAAGTTTCAAAAAATCGTAAAAAACATGCTTTTTTATCATTTTTTTTTAAATTATCCAAACATACCAATACAATTTTTAATAGAACGCAATAGCTACATGAAGATATGAGAAATGTCCCGGTAAATGTTCATTATGATGAAATCATATCTTTATTTGCCGCAAAAAGACCATATTTTTTGTAAAAATTTCAAAAATTTCAATTTTTCCTTTTTTTTTCTAAATATTTATAATTTCTATAATATGTCTAGAAATAAATAATTTTACTTTATATCTATTAATATATCATAATTTTTTATAACTATTTGTAATAGACTTGAAAATAAAGTTAATCATTCATTTTTCTTGACGATCGCTTCATCTACTGATGTTTTACTTCATAACAGCCAATTCATGCCACAAAAATTATATAAAATGAGCAAAATGTTTTAGTATTTTATTAATTAAAATATAGAGATGTTTAACCGAAACGGGTTAAATAAAGTTAAAATGAAGAAGAATTTAATGTAAAGGAATTTTATAATATAACTTGCTTTCAGATGAAGCCATTATTTCTCGAGAGACCAAAACTGATCAGATGTGATCCTCCCTCTGTTCTAGTAAACAAACTTTATCAGTGCTTCAATGAATAATTTCACGCATCTTTCTAGTGATTGAGTGGGACAAAGAAAGTTATAATAGCTGGTATCTTTAATCGAACATTTTAAACTCACCAGCGTTTTTAGTCGATAAAGAAACCATAACAGGTGGTTCCGTTAGTTTTCAGTTTTGTCAGTAGACTAAAGCCATACAATTTAAGCTTCAGTGTTGAAGTCTGCTATGATAAAGTGACGGATGGCACTATTCTAGTCCACAGAACTTCGTGCTTTTGCAATTTTCTTCATGGCTGGGGCCCTGATGTTCTCCTCTTCATATGCTATCATTCCAAAGAGGCTATTTGTATGATTTGCGAAATAGTCATTTCGTGAAAATACAGGAACTATAATCTTTCGTAGATTATCTGTCAAGTAATGTAAGTTATTAACTATAGTGCACAGATTCTGGAAAACATGAGTGATTCATTTTAATTGTGAACCAACTGATGCAGTACATTTTCAGGATGTACTCAAAGAGTATGACAAGTTACGAAGAGGGTTTCTTTGTTCTAACGTAGAGTCACAAAATTCGAATAGCAGTAATGATCCACCTTGCGGGAAATATTTGTCCAGGGACTCAGCAAAAAAGGTCAATTGTATACACGCTTGTTGAAAGAGCTTGCAATATTTCAGACATATACTTCTGGTCAGTTGACAAATCATCTTTATCAACAGCTAGGTGATCAGATTAAATTGGCTTAAATTTTGCAATTGGTAATAATTCGCAAATCGCAAGAGATCAACCAATTGGGCCACAATGTGATAGAGAACCTGTTTTTTGTCATCAAGATGTTTGAAAAGATGTCTCAGTGGAAGCTCATTGAAGTGAGATCAAGGAAGCCAATAAAGTGGTTTTTTAAAAGTTGTTCTCAACTAATCCTACTATAACACCACCTTTGCATCCTTTTTTGAAGACAGTTCCCGAAATTCAACTGCAATTATTATTCCAGTCGGGATTTCATTTTTCTTCAAAAAATCTATAATGTCATTGCATATAGAAGTCGCCTTGCCAGACGATGGGGTCAAATGACGAAAATAATTCAGACCTGGTTCTAGTACAAAGAGATATGTTCCTTCTTGAATTCGCAAAGATGAAACTTTTCCACCTCTTTAACCTGGCAGATATTTCTATCTTTAGGGCCATCAAAGTATAGAGTAAAAGGAGTACATTACAAAAAAAAAAAAAAAAAAAAAAAAAAAAAAAAAAAAAAAAAAAAAAAAAAAAAAAACGAACAAAGTGAAACGTGGCCCTCTAGCAGCGAGAAATTAATTTTACGTGCAGGCAGCTGCAAATGTTTCTATCATTTTTTAAATAGAATTACAGTGGTCATGGTTAACAATGTGCATGAAATTAACAACATAAAATGCCTTTCCCAGTCTATTAGAAATGTAAAAAATCTGAAAATATTACAAAAGTTATGAAAATCGAAAAAAATGAAAAACTTTAATTTTTAAAATTTTTTAGAAATTTTGGCGCTGTTGTGGCGGTAAAAGCAACGATGTCACAAAAATGAAATGTTAATGTTACATTACTAATATCTTGGAGTGGCTATTGCGTTCTATTAGAAATTGAATAAGTAGGTTTGGATAATTTTAAAAAAAAAATTGCTAAAAGTATGTTTTTTGTGATTTTTTCGAAATTTGGACCCCTTGCGGCGGTAAAAGATATTAACCAATCGGTGTAATATTTTACGTATTTTATCTTTTTTACAAAAGGTAACTTTTCCGCGCTATTACGTTTCGATTA
Source organism: Maratus speciosus (assembly GCA_963932465.1). Taxonomy (NCBI): domain Eukaryota; kingdom Metazoa; phylum Arthropoda; class Arachnida; order Araneae; family Salticidae; genus Maratus; species Maratus speciosus. Next base: position 188,379,107 of record OZ010800.1, read on the forward strand.
TAAATATTTCGGTTTTTTCGACCCACCTTAATACATAATATTGTGCTATAGAAAAAAATTATGTAACTTTATTTTGATGTTTATCAGTTTATTTCATTGGTTGGCCAAATTACATTTACAAACTACAATAAATAAGTACCAAAATATCTATAGTCAGAAAAATCTGATAAAGATGGTTTTAACATTAATATCTGAAAAAGTGATAATTTGAAATAAGAAGAAGGAAATTCACCTTAAAAATATGTATTAAACTTTCTGATTACTTACTCACATACACAACAAAAGGTCTCAATTTAGGAGCTGAATAGACACGTCTGTTTATTTTCTAGGTTTGAAAAGATCTTTTCACAAAGTTTTCTTAGAGTAGAAGGCTTTTCTTTAGCTATTTTAATGAAGTCCACAGTTTATTTCTTTGATAGTAGAAAAAGTTTGTTTGAGATGTTTAAAAAGTGACGGAAAGAAAATTGTACGTATAAGAATACTCTTTCATAAACAAGAAAGAAAAAAATCATGCGTCAAGCATAGATTATGAAACACTTACAAACACATTCAGATTAATGTATAAAAACTTCCCCGTATAATAAGTTAAAATATTATGTCTAATTAAAAAGTCTGGATACGTTTAACACATTTGAATGCCCAAATTTCAGCACTTTCCTATCTACGATTGGAAAATTATTCGAATTTTTTGAGCAGCCCTGTATATGATACATGCATTGGAATCTGTTAATTACATGCATGCAAAATTTGAGTTCAGTTAGAAAATACATACCTCACTGGAAATTTCACCTTTGGCGATTTCCGATAATTAGGACAATGGTACGTGAAATCTTTTGTGTAACCCTGTTTACGAGGTAAAGAATTTATTTACAACGAGTAACATGCAAAAATTAGTTAAATTTAAAAGCTCATACTGAAATTGAAAACGCACTTCCAGGAGTTATAGCTCAAAAAAGTACTGTAGTCAATTTATTTCGTGCGTGTTGAAAATGAACAACAAATGCTATGAATACCCTATTCTATCATAATCATCTTCTAGTAAAATTCAGTGATTTACATCAGTTTCAATACGTTTAAAATAGCGTATTGCCATTAAAATATGGTCCAGACGATTTCCCCCCATATATCGTAATGTAATGGAATTCTTTCTGGTCCTGTAAATGAACTGGTAATTCTATACACACTTCACATACAATACCGAATATGCCACGATAAGCATCATTAACATATTTCAATTGCATGAAAATCCGTGCATATTTATATGAAAGTTAGAGCGTGGATATACAGATAGAGAAACCGAATTTATAAACACTTTTCAACTTTGTTCGAAAGTTTTAAAAATGAGCAGTTCACCAATTGTTAAAATCAGCATCGAAAAAATAATTGATTTTAAAAAAATCTTGCATAGTATGTGTCACGATAAAATAATTACTTGTCACTGTGAAATAAAAAAGAGATAAATGATACAAACGCATTTATTGTAACATATTTCTTTTTCAAGCATGTAACGTTAATGAACACCGACTTTATTGCTATAGTGTAATATTTCAGACGAATTTCCTGGAAATGGTGTTATTGTTCTTCATACATTCAAAACATAAATATATGGAATAGGGAATGAAAAAAATAAATGAACATACGTTTTTAGCTCGAACTTTTAAGTGTGAAACCGTCAGTTTTCTAGAAGCGAACCTTCGCTTTTAAGCGGTAGGCGTTACCTAAGTGCCTCGTATGCATTTTTATTTTACAGCAATGCTCCTTTAAAAACAACCCCTCGCTGTTTTTTAGAAATGCAGTGTATGGTGTAATCTTTTATTTTATGTTCTATGTTTTCTCATAGGACCACAGTATGCTTCTTGATTGATAATGTTGGGATGTTATTTGCCTGTTGGTTGCATCTTCTGATTCAACTATATTTTAATTTTCAGCATTATGATCGTAGTACGGCTTCGTACATAATAATGAAGAACGCATTTTCACTTACGTCTTCTTAAAGATGGATATAAATTTTCTACTTCATATGTGACTTTAGAATAATTTACCGAAAACTTTATATGTACTGAAGTATGGCATTAAAATTTTTTCCGAATGACCAACAAATTTGATACGAATAAAAAATTAAACGTGATATTCAATCTAGTAATATACCATTCGGAGTCGAAATCATAATGGTGGCGATCTTAATTCTGTGTCATTAATATATACAAATGAACTGTATTGACTTTTTTATCTTTTATTACGATATGAGACGCATAATCATTCTTTATGTCAGCAGAAGAAAACGGAAGCAGTGGGTACAGTGTAGTTTTGCCTTCGATTGTGAAAAGCACATATAGTCCAGGCAATAGAGACCGTATAGGGATTCTACCTAGCAAAATTAATGGTAGTACTGGAAATCGGCTTTCTAGATGTTTTTTGGGTCGTTGAATCCGAATTTGTAACTTCCCACCAAAATTTCCCCCGGCACCCCCCCCCCCCACTTTTGGTAAAAAGCACCCCAAAAAAGGTTTTTATTAAAAAAATCAATTTTTATTATTGTTTTAGATAAAAAGTATCTAGAAATTCAGAAAGTAGATAAAATTTCCTACAAATTAAATATATGACATTATGACTTAGGATGAAGGGGAAGGGGGGATCTGCATCGGAACATGCGCCGCAGTGCTGCGTGGACTAAGTTGTGCAATTCCACTTAACCACTCACACGTTTACATTCGCCCTCCCATCTTCCCTCCGAACTTTCTCTGTAAGGTTTACTTTAAGTTTTTTGGGCCGCTGAATCCGAATTTTTAACTTACCCCCAAAATTTCCCCCAGAATCCCCCCCCCCAAATAGTTGTTTTTAACTTAAATTTCTTATTGTTTTAGGGGGAAAGCATTACGAAATTCAGAAACTAGACAAAATTTGCAACAACTAGGATATATGACATTATGACGTAGGATAAACGGGAAGAGAGGGGGTTACCTCGGAACATTCCCCGCGCGCTTTTCTCAAGAACCAATTTTTTTCAAAAAATCCATTTTTGGGGGTGTTGCCGGGGGAAATTTTGGTGGGAAGTTAAAAATCCGGATTCAGCGACCCAAAAAACTAAAGTGAGTCGAAATCCAGAACTAGTATTAATTTTGCCAGATAAAATCCCCTATTGCCTGAACTTCATAATGTAGTGCACGTAGCGCCGCAGTGCATGTTCAGAGACAGCCTCGGAACATAAGAAATGTTCTATTTGAGTATTGATTTTTTTTTTTTTTTTTTTTTTTTGGCTGATTCAGGATATGGCCTCAGAGATATAAGTAGGCCTTGTTTAAGAAAATGCACTTCGATTCAAAATTTCACAACATCATATTCATGTTTAAAACAAATGTTTATATAATCTATTTAAGTGTCCTTTAATACTGAGGTCTGAAATATTCAATAGTGTTGTTCAAATCATAAGCACTACCCGAGAGAACTTTGAAGATTTGACATATTCAATAAATATAATTATTTTTTTACTATAATACACGTTTACATTTATACTTCTTTTAAAATAAAGAGTTATTAATCAATTAGTTTTAACTTTTTATCCTAACACAAAATTTCTTTGCAATGCAATGCATTTTTTTTCAATTGATATTTCATTGAAATTCTCTAAAATCTCTCAATCCCAAAAAGGCACAGATACCTTATTTAATTTAAGATTACAATATTCTTTTCCAGTAATAATTGTGTTGATATACACTGCTCAAAACAATTAAAGGATATTGCAGTTTTAGGTGGATTTTGTATCTGGTAAACTGTTTAGCTGATTGATATATGGTCGACAGACATAGTAGGTTATATGAGAATAAATTACACATGTTTGGCAGAAAAAAAATGCATTTTATTGCGCATTTGTGTACTAAAGGAAAAAAACACAATTTGTGCATATGAGAAAAAAAGAATAAGAAAAGGTGTTTTCTTCAAAGAAAATCATTTTCAGTAGGGGGTATGGTTTCCACGGGCGGCCAGCAACGTTGAACACCTTTGAGGCATGGACTCAATGAGGCTATTAATGACGAGTTGGGGTATTCTGCCTTACTCTTCCAGAAGAGCTCTTTCCAGTTCTTGGAGAGTTTGTGGGGGTTGTTGGCGGGCAGAAACTCGTCTTCCTTAGAGCGTCCCAAACGTGCTCTATTGGATTCATGTCTGGAGAACACGCTGGCCATTCCATTCGAACGATTCCTTCCTCGAAAAGGAAATCCTCCACCAGGTTTGCACGATGTGGCTTGCAGTTATCGTCCATTAAAATGAAGTTATCTCCGATTGTTGCAGCGTAAGGGACTACAATAGGTCTGAGGATCTCATCCCTATATCGGCGAACAGTCAGAGCTCCATCTCGAATGATGTAGAGGTCAGTGCGCCCGTCAATGGAGATGCCACCATACACCAACACTCCTCCACCGCCAAATCTGACACTTTCGTGCACGAACGCAGGATTATTCCTACTGCCACGGTCCCTCCAGATGAAAATACGCCTATTATCCGGATGCACTGAAAAACGGGACTCGTCAGAAAACAGAATATTGCTCCATTCATTTCTCCTCCAGTTGACATGCTCGGTTGCCCACTCCCTGCGGTCGCGACGATGCCTTGATGTTAATCTAACACATACCATCGGTCGGCGAGCATACAGACCTACAGCATGGAGCCGGTTTCGGACAGTCTGAGTTGAAATCGTGGTGCCTGTAGCCGAGCGAAGGTGTTGTTGGAGAAGAGTAGCGTTCATGGTTCGGTGTCTCCGAGCTGTTAACGCTAAATACCGATCTTCATTGGGCGTTGTTGCCCGTCTACGACCTTGCCCTGGTCTTCGGCCTGCACATCCACTCTCCAAAAAACGGTTCCAGATCCTGGAAATGACACTTTGTGACACTCCAATGGCTTGCGCTACTTCGGCTTGAGTTTGGCCCCCTTCTAACCTACCAACAATTCTCAAAGCTTCTGAATCTGTCAAATGACTTCGCTGAGACATCGTACTCATCGAAACAAAGCAATCACTGAATGCCGATCATCCTTGTCTTCATTCTCTTTTATCCAGTTGAAAGTCAAATTTCATTCGCTGCCGCTGAAGCGACGTTTTTGACGTCGAACTCAAAATTCTCATACTCCACAGTTTGAAAACCAGAAAAATTTGCATTAGTGATTCTCTTCTTCTATTTTCGGCAAAAAAATTTCGTTTATATCTTTATTTTATATAAAACTTCAAATATCCTTTAATTGTTTTGAGCAGTGTATTTAATTCTATTATTTACAGTTCCAGCAAATTTTAGAGGTGATTAAGAATTAGTGGATCTAGTCTCTCTTTATAAGACATGGATTGTAATTTCATACTTCACAGGAAATCTTTAATTGTCATATAGATGAGTAAGAGGATGACACTCTCGATCATTGTCATGGGATGGTATTCCAATTGCATTAAAAAATACCCTCCCCAATGAAAATAGTTATTAATAACTTCATTAGTATAAAATAGATATGACCTGGAAGGAGCCTGCTGTTTATAATGTACGGCACAGCTCATAATACTTTAAAGCACTGCCATTAAGAAATTTAATAAATTATTACACTTACTTTCATCACGCAATAAAATTATTTGTACAGAAGCAATCAAAAGGATGCATTGATTTTTTATTTGGATAGTAACGTCATAGTAAAAATAAAAACAGTGAATCTAAGCATTAGGTGTTTGATCAATAATATTTACCAACAAAGGTGACTTTCAGTATGAACATTAAAATGGACTAAAGAGGGAGATTTAATATTGTTCTAATTTATCACGAAAAAATAGTATTCAAGTGAAAACAAATCTTTTTAAAGAATTTGCTTCTCAGTCCTTTAAGGTAAATAGCGTTGTTATACTCGTAGAGAAGAATAATACATCCACGTTTTTATTTCCCTGACAACGTAATATCTAGTATGTTATTGTAGAGTTTGAGGATATTAGCAGACATCACGAATTTCTGGAATGTGGGATCCATTTTCCTGTCTTTGGCAAGTTAAATTTATCATATAGGACGTTTTTCAGAACTGTTATATTTTGCTTTATGTTACTCAGAAAGTGATTTTTAATAAATTTTGTTTTTTTACTTGACGAAAGCTGTTTTCTGATACTAAATATGATAGATAAATTAGGTAAATTAGATAAAAGTCGTAAGCAAGCATATTGCGATGACCTTGCTGTTGTCGTTACGCCATTTATAATGCTATAAGTGAAGCGTTTATTTCTACCAGGAAAGAAGGTAAAAATAAAAATAAAATACATTTAACCATAAGAAATGTTTTGAACTTAAGTTAAACAGAATTATTATTTCGTTTAAAAAAAAAAATTAACTATAACATAAGTATATTATTGGATACCTCCTCATTACAGACCTCATTTAAAATCATCCGAATCTCTAGTGATTCTCTAAAAATATTTATTTTCTGTGGATAATTATTTGACCAAATAATTTTTGCATTATCGTAATCGATTTCTTCAATTTCATTTTTTTTTTTTTTTTAAACAGCACCTTACAAAAGCTGTGTTTATTAAACTTGATACCTGCTTTATGACCCGTTAACCTCTTAAACTTTAGTTTTAATCTTGAACTTCTATTCATGCACTTCTATTCATGCGTTAAAAAAGCATAACGCAAATCTCACCAACATATAAACTTGCATTATTTTTCAATTAATGGTTTTTTTGAAATGAAAATATATTTTTGAACTTTTTCTATTTATTTCAGGGTAGAGGCTCACAGTAATAGTCCTTTGATCTCTCCTCTGGTTACGAATTTAGTATATTTGAAGTAAATAATAAATAATTTATTCAAATAAATTAGTTAATTTGAATTCATTCCAACAAAATGTTTTAAAGTAATAGTTTTCGATAGATGCGCAGGTATTTAATAAGAAACATCGTATCCTTTAAACTTTACGAGATATTGTTCTCCACGATACACTATTACGTTATTAAAGAAAAATAATCTGTACAAATTAAAAACACATTTGTAACTAACATATTCTGCACAGTCACAAATTGAGATCTTTGTGTGGTTAATGGAATAAAATTATTACAGTTAATAATTCAAACGTAACAAATAAAACTAATACATTTAGAGATACATGTTTGCAATATTATAGAATAGGATTAAAGAATAAAACAAGAATAAAATAAAATTATGGAATAAACTATAAATAGAATAAAAAAGTAAAATTTTAATCTATAATTTTCCATTTACAGGAACATAATATACGCAGAGACAGCGTTTGCATATTTCTATATTTTTACCCGACTGCGAAGAAGGGTCATGTGTTTCACGTGTATCTGTGTATGTGGATTTCTTTATACCCTCGAAACGTCCCAACGGCTGAATGGATTTTAATAAATGAGGTCTCTATCGATTTGTCTTAACCGTCCGATGGTTATAGGCTAGGTTTTGTTTTTATAAATTGAAAATGGTGCCGTAAAATACAAAATGGCGGTAGAGAAGGAAAAAAATTACGCACCCTATTGACTGGCATATCATTGGATAGGTCTTTCAAAATGAAGACGATGTTTCATTGACTATTTTACAGTCAGAAGCTCCGTTTAAATATTACAAAACCTGCAAGTTGTGTAGGTAAAATATCTAGCTTTACTGCAACTCTAACCTTCATAGGCATCTATAGGCCTCATCAAAACAGTGTTTATAGAGGGGAACTAACAATTAAGCACAACTTAAAAGTCATCAATACAAGCAAATAAAAAAAAATGGTAAGTAATATAAAAAAATAGTTTCATATTGATGAGAAATAATTAATGAGTTAAATTTTTATGCAGTCGGGTTTTTTTCATTTTTTAAATTTAATTTATATTTTTATGTATTATAAATTATCAAGTTACTGTACTAAAATAGCCAATGTTCTATATTAAAAACATATATAAAAAAGTACGCTGTAGACACATTTTTTAATAAACAATGCCACTCGTTCTTTTGTTTCTTATTGAAATTTTTTTATAGATATACAAAAACAAAAATTATAAAGCAAATTTTATTTGTTTCGAAATAAGCAATAAATAATCTCTTGAAAACTCTTTGTTCCAGAAAACTGTTTGCAAAAACTTCAATAGCAGTTTTTTTTTCTTTCTCGGTAGAAAAAAAGCAATCTTGAAAAGTTTTCTGTTACATAAATTAGTTAAGGTATTGATCGCAAAGTTTCTCATTCTTTAGTGTTTCAAGCAGGAAAAAAGAATTAAAAAAAAAAAAAAAAATTGATGCCTTATGTTTTTTTTTTTTTTTTTTTTTAAAGATTTACATAAGCAAAGATAATGCTTAATTTTTAAAGGTATTTTTTTTATTAACCGATCGATAAAGGTAAGCAAAAACTCAGAAAAAAATGATATACTAATTTATGTATAGATAAGTTAGTTGTATCACAGAAGAAAATTTTAAACAAGAGAATAAATATGAAACTATTGAACATAACAAATTTGCATTTTCCAATTAATTTTATTAAATGATAATTGATTTATTGTAAAACCATAGATTAACACATTAGCAGTTTTATACAGGGTGTCCGCTCTCAACGGTATCCAATGACTAATTTCTAAACCATTAGTCATAGACATATAGTTCCAATTACAAAAGTGTCTTAAATGATGTAAAGAATTATTTTAAAAGCTATTTGGGTCATTAAAAACATTTCTTAAAAAAAAAATAAGAAATTTAAATTTTTATATGGTCCCTCGGCCCTATAAGTTATATTTTGTAAAATTTTCCTGTTACACTGACAAGTAAGACAAAAAAAAAAAATCCCGTTATTCTACGATTAAAATTGACCGAGTAACAGCTGTTTAAATTTGGAGCATATTTGTGCTGAAAATTAACGTTCATTCACAAATTTAGTAGAAATATAATTTCGTCAGATATGTTAAAAAAATTGGTTGAGAACAAAATTAATATTACAATATAAATTTGAAATCTTTCAAACATATTACCGCAAAATATACAATTTGTACTGACATATAAGATGATAAAAATAACCAGATTTTTGTTAAATAAAAGGATGAAAAACAAGAGCCTCAATTCTTTACAAAATATACATATTTTAAAATGTTATTAGATTACACTAGCCTGCAAAAGTTAGGTTATGTCATGTTTTATAGATTTTGATAATTAATTCTTATTAATTCTGTACTACTAAATTCAAAATTGACCTTAATTTTTTTTAAATCACGTACAGATTTAGTTAAACAAAAACAAAAACAAAAAACAAAAAACAAAAAACAAAAAAAAAAAAAAAAAAAAAAAACGAAAATTTGATACTATAAAATAGATGCGATTTTTATGTTTTTAACTTTTGATAATTGATTTTTCTGTATATTTTATCTCTGAATCCGAAAATGACCTTCATTTTTAACCACCACGTCAGGATTTTTCGCAAATGGTAAATTTCAAAGTTAAAAAATTCAAATTTAAAATTGAACCTCCTCCCCCAACTCATAGGATTAAACAATTATCAAAAATATAAAAAAAAAAAAAAACCACAACCATCTTCTCTCTTTTATAGTATCCGATTTTTGTTATTTTTTAACTATGACAATTTATTGGTTTCGAAAAATCCTGATATGTAAGTAAAAATTAAGGTAATTTTCTGATTCAGTGTTAAAAATACACAAAAGTTAACAAACATAACCATCGCAGTCTTGTGTTATCTAATCTAAAACTTTTACTTAAATTTCTTGGCGGTAATCTATCCGATATTGTTTGTGTTATCCTCTAAAATAAGTATATATGGTAACCACCGAAAATCATAATAATATTATTAGATTGTCATCGGATGTCAGTATGTAAAATTTAATCTCGATCGGATATTTGAAAGTGAGTTAAAGTTCGAGTACAAATTTTGAAATGTAAAAGCATATATAGGATGGTTGAAGTGAAACAAAATCTTATACAAATAACCCAATTTTTGTTAACAGAAATGATGAAACGAAGCAGTCTTAAATCCTTACAATATAAAGCGTATGTTAAAATACAATTGTTTTAGCCAATCTGAAACTTAATAAAAGTTAACTGAATCGTAATATTTTTAAGATTTTTTTCAAACCGCATGAAATAAGTTCTTCGCATACTTTAAGCACTTCATAGATAACCCCTCAAATCATAGCCGAACTCATTTATGTTCCCATGCTGAAAAGTGGCATAAGTGATGCATTTTAAAGTTTCATAACTCGGTCAATTTTAGTGTAATATGAACGAGACTTTTTTTGTCTTACTTGTCAGTGTAATAGGGAAATTTTACTAAATATAAAATATAGGACCGGAAGATTGTAAAAAATTATATTTCGTATTTTTTTAAGAAATGTTTTTATTGACTCAAATTGTTTTTTAAATATTTCTTTACCTCATTTAAAACATTTTTGCGATTGGAACTATATGTCTATGGCAGTTTAAGAATTAGCCATTGGACACCGTTCAGAGTGGACACCCTGTATAGTATCTTAATGTCACAGAAAGAGCAAAAATAGATGTTTGCTCATTTAATAGATGAGCTATTTTTATAGAATTAGAGATAGAATTGAATCTTTTTTTTTATGTCAGTAAATGTGTAATTATATAAGAAGAATTATATATGTGTTATGAAATGTATATGTCTTTTATGTATATATTTATACAAGAAAAGCCATATATGTGTTATAATATGTATATGTGTACATAGGAGTATAAGTATATAGTTATATGAGTAAATATATGTATGTGTTAATGTGTAAATATATAATATGAATTACATGAAATATGGAGTGAAAAAGTGAAATGTTTAAAAAAAAAACCTGTTGCATATTTTACAGAGTTTTTAAATTCATAGAATGTTGGATATAAATCAAAGGTTTTTATCTAATTATTTGTAAATAAATGTGTATTTTTAGAACAGTAATTATACAGTGTGTCCACGTATAACCTGACCGACCTTTATTTTCGCAACCTAGATGTAAAGTATCCTAGATGTAAGTAACCTTGATGTATACTTCCAATTACAAAAATGGTTCAAATAAGGTAAAAAATTATTTTTAAGTCAATTTTAATATTTTGGGTCAAGAAACACATTTATTTAAAAATTACGAAATTTAAATTTCTATAAGGTCCCATGGTCCTATAAGTGATATTTAATAAAAATTTACTGTGACACTAATAAGTAAGGCATAAAAAGTACAATTCATCTAAAATTAAAATTGACCAAGTTATGAAATTTTGAAATGCATGATTTATACCATTTTTTGCATCTCAAAACAGATGAATTCGGCCTTGCTTACAGGGGTCGTATGTAAAGTACTTGAACTTATTTCAAGGTAGCTGTGCTTTGGAAGAAATCGTACAACTATTAGTATTGAGTTCACCTTTAATATTTAAATTTCAGATTATTTAAAATAGCTGTATTATAACATATGTTTTATTTTGTAAGGATTTGAGGCTATGATTCCTTTTAACTAAATTACGTTATTTTCATAAGGTTTAATTTAAGATGCAACGATCGTCTATACATTTTAAAATTTGTACTCGGATTTTAACTCACTTTCAAATGTCCGATCGGTGTTAAATTATACTGACTTAAATCCGATGACAATGTAATTTTATTAAGATTTTCGACGCTTACCATCTTATACATATTTATATTAGAGGATAACACAAAAAAATTCGGATAGATTACCGTCAACAAGTTTAAGAAAGAGTTTTAGATTAGATGACATAAACAGGTGATGGTTGTGTTTTTTAACTTTTAAAATTACATTTTATGTATTTTTAAACACTGAAAAATATTACCTTCACTTTTAAACATAAAGTCAGTATTTTTAACAAAACGTAGATTTCAAGGTTAAAAATTAGCGAAAAATCTGATATTATAAAATAGATGTAAGACATTTTTATTCATTTTAATCTTATTTAATTAATTAATTTATTCAATTTTTTGGCTTATACTGGGTTTCTTACAGCTAAACAGAACAGCGGTCCGGTGAAGTTGGAAGGGGAGTGGGAATCAATTTTAACTTTGAGCTTTTTAACTTTGAAATTTGCGACTTGAGAAAACTCCTGACGTGATGGTTTAAAACGAAAGTCAACGGATTCAGCGCTAAAAAGTACGCAAGAATCAATTTTCAAAAGCTAAAAAACATGGCACAACCCAAAATTTGTGTAATCTAACTGAATTTTAAAATATGTATAATTTTGTAAAGAATTGAGGCTCTTGTTTTTCATCCTTTTATTATTTTTTTACTTTCTTTTATCTTCATTAGAAGAAAGTATTGTAATTGAAATTTTTTTCGACTTCCGGTTTTCGACGGATTTGCATGTTTTAGGGGTCAGAGATTCCAAAAAACATGTTTATAGAAAATATCTGTCTGTCTGTGTGTCCGTCTGTCCGTCCGTCCGTCTGTCCGTCTGCCCGTCTGTCTGTCGCCATTGTACCATCAAAAAGTGTATGAAGTTATGTATAGAATTAAACCAAAATTTTATCATAAGTTTTTGGCTATGGCAAGCAGGTACTCCCGGAATTTGGAAAAAATTCGCCGGTAGGGGGCGCTGATATAACAATTTTTGTGCGATTTTGAATATTGTACCATCCAAAAGTGTATGGAGTTATGCATAGAATTGAACCAAATTTTTAGTTTAAGTTTTTGGATATGACAAGCAGGTCCATCCTGAATTTGGAAAAAATTCGCCGGTAGGGGCGCTGTAAATGCGTTTTTTGTGCGATTTTGAATATTGTACCATCGAAAAGTGTATGAAGTTATGCGTAGAATTGAACCAAATTTTTATTTTAAGTTTTTGGCTTTGGCAAGCAGGTTCTCCCTGAATTTGGAAAAAAATTCGCCGGTAGGGGGCGCTGTAATAGCGATTTTTGTGCGATTTTGAATATTGTACCGTCCAAAAGTGTATGAAGTTATGCATAGAATTAAACCAAATTTTTATTTTAAGTTTTTGGCTATGGCAAGCAGGTCCTCCCTGAATTTGGAAAAAATTCGCCGGTAGGGGGCGCTGTAATAGCGATTTTTTTGCGATTTTGAATATTGTACCGTCCAAAAGTGAATGAAGTTATGCATAGAATTAAACCAAATTTTTATTTTAAGTTTTTGGATATGGCAAGCAGGTCCTCCATGAATTTACAAAAAATTCGCCGTTAGGGGGCGCTGTAATAGCGATTTTTGTGCGATTTTAATATTGCACCATCGAAAAGTGTATGAAGTTATGCATAGAATTGAACCAAAAAAAATTTATGTTCTTGGCTATGGCAAGGAGGTCCTCCCTTAATTTGTAAAAAAATCGCTCGTAGAGGGCCCTGTAATAGCGATTTTTGTACAATTTTTGTGCTATTTTGAATATTGTACCGCCGAAAAGCGTATGAAGTTATGCATAGAATTGAACCAAATTTTATGTGTTTATTTTTGGTCATGTCACGAAGGTCCTCCCTGAATTTGGAAAAATTCTGCCGGAAGGGGGCACTATAATTGCGATGTCTGTACCATTTTCATTATTGCACCATCGAAAAGTGTATGAAGTTATCCATATAATTGAACCAAATTTTTTGTGCATGTTTCTGGCTATGGCAAACAAGTCCTCCCTGAACTTGAAAAAATTCCGAAAGAAGGGGGCGCTTTAATTCCGATCTCTGTGCCATTTTCATTATTGTACCATCGAACAGCGTATAAAATTATGCATACAATTGAACCAAAATGTTTGTGCTTGTTTTTGGCTTTGGCCAACAGGTTCTCCTTGAATTTGGAAATATTGCGCGGTAAAGGGGCTCCGTGCTAGCGATTTTTGTATACTTTTCTTGATTTTTCGTAGTTCTATTGTGCATCGGCGGCTCATGCAGCGGCGGGAACTCGCTTCCTGCTATGCCGGCTATTCACAAACAGCTGATAACGACAGAATAAGGAAAAATTAATAATTTTAACAAATATCATGATATAGATTAACTCGTTTTTAGTCCGTTTAATTCACTTGAGCAGAAATTTAAGATGAAAATCAAAGTTGGTATAGTATTGAACTAATAATATTGAAGTATTAACATGTGTAACTAGGTTTTGAAATATTAAGATGTATAAGATAGAAGAAAGTTTTGGGATTGGCACATCCAACTAGTTTTTATTTTATTTACTTATTTATTTATTTTTTTTTTTTTTTTTTGTATTTTTTATCCTCTTATATGTTCAGTACAAATTGTATATTTAGCAGTAATCGCAGAATGATTAAAAATTTCAAAGTTATATTGCAATTCTAATTATACTCTCAACCATTTCTTTAATATACCTGACGAAATTATATTTCTACTAAATTTGTGAATGACACCTAATTTGAATCAAAAAATAGGCTCAAAATTTAAACAGCTATTGCTCGATCAATTTTAATTGTAGAATAATGAGACTTTTTTTCCTTTACTTGTCACTGTAACGGAAAAACTGTACTAAATATAACTTATAGGACCGGGACCGTATAAAAATTTAGATTCTGTAATTCTTCACTTAATTATTTTTTCGCTTCTAACTTTTGTATCTTAACTCCGCACTTTATTTTGATCACTTTTGTAATTGGAAGTATGCATCTAGGACTACCAGTTACGAAAATAAAGGTCGGTCAGGTTACACATGGACACCCTGTATAAGTGAAATAATATACATATGTATTTTATGTACCTATGAATTTACCTATTATATTTACATAACTGTAACAATATATGCGTTATAATATATATATCTAATACACTATATGGCCAAAGGTGACCGGTCACTTGCAATTTTTTACGTTTTGTTAAATATCTAGAAAAACGCATGAGGAATCAACCTGAAACTGCATGTGTGTAAACAGTATAGGTTATATATTTCCGCAAAGATTTTTTCCCGAAACCCCATAGCACACCGTCAAAAAATTAAAAAATACGAATATCTTTTGGATAACCCTGTAAAAATTAATGGAGCAAAAACGTTTAAACTAAAGATTATTAATAAGTGGCTTATTGTAATATACTGTGTTCATTTTTTATGAGGATAGCATGTATACTCATGGAGAAGTTAAGGTTTTTATAAAAACAGTCCCAAATTTCGCCAAGTTTTTTTCTTATAATTTACAGAGTTTTTAATATAAAAAAAAAAGTTCTTTTAAGAAAATATGACGAACAACATTATGCGTAAAACTCTGCAGTCAGATCTGCAGTCAAAATAATAAAAATTGTGTGAAAATGAGTAGGCTTACTAAAAACTGTTTCACTGCGCATGCGCGAACGCAATCAAAATATAATGTGCATAATGTGTTAGCTAAATGTATAGAGCAACTTTTGTGAAAGTCTCAAAAACATAGTTTGAAAAGTCTGATAATAATCGTTCATAGAATAAAATCAAATTCCGTTGTTCACAAAATGAAGCAAAAAGATGAGGGGTTGTATCCAAATACAGCAGTATGTGAAATACTGTGTATGCTAAATTGGCAATAATAAATGGATATATGGATACAACCTCTCATGTTTTTGCTTCATTTTGGGAACAACGGATTTTGAGCTTATTCTATAAACGAATATTATCAGACTTTTCAAACTATGTTTTTGAGACTTTCAAAAAAGTTGCTCTATACATTTAGCTAACACATTATGTACATTATATTTTGATTGCATTCACGCATGCGCAGTGAGACAATTTTTAGTAAACTTGCTCATTTTTTATCAAATTTTTATTTATTTATTTTTTTAATTCTGCCTACAGAGTCTTGTGCACAATGTTGTTCGTCATATTGTCTGAAAAGAACTTTTTTTTAAATTAAGAAATCTGCAAATTATAAGCAATAAACGTAGCAAAATTTGGGACTGTTTTTACAAAAACCTTAATTTCTCTATGAGTATACATGCTCTCCTCATAAAAATGAACACAGTATATAAGGCACTTATTAATAATATCGTGTTGAAACTCTTTTGCTGCATTAGTTTTTACAGGCCTGTCCAAAAGATATTCGTTCTTTTTGAATTTTTGACGGTCCTTCCAGGAAAAATATTTGCGGAAATATATGACCTATACTATACAGTTTACACACCTGCAGTTTCAGGTTAATTCCTCATGCATTATTCTAGATATTTAACAAAACGTCAAAAATCGCAAGTGACCGGTCACCTTTGGCCATATAGTGTATACAGTCGCGGAAAAAATAAGCAAACACCCCCTACTAACTCCTTAATAGTTTATCGCAGAAGAAAGTTATTTGTACCGAGATATTGGAAATAAAGTCTACTTTTAAATTATGTATAAAAAATTTGCTCGAGGGGGTCATCTACATACTAAAACGAACCATAACTTTGTTTTTATCAATGGCAATACACAATTCTGACAGCTTAAATGAACTCTACACCCTTCAATTTGTCTAAAAGAAATTTTTATGCAATTCGTACCATAAGTTTCCGAGAAATTTATTATTTTAAAACGAGCGTATTTTAAGGGCTGTAGCCAAATTGAAGTTCGGTACTCTATTGTTAACCGAGAGAGCTCCCTTCTTTATCAAGGTACCTTAAATAGTCAATTAAGCCTTAGATTACAATATAGCATAAGAAATTTCATATTATTTAGTCACTTATATCATAGACGGCCCCTTAAACCATCATTTTGCCTGTCTTAAGCATAATTTGAAAACTACTTGGAAGAAAAACATGAAATTTTGGATTTCCATAAATCATATTTTAACATTTTGAGGTTCTATAATTTGTTATAAATCTGAACATAAATTTATAGGCATAATAAATCTGAATCCATCAAAAAAATTGTAGGCTGCAATTCATAATTCTTTTTTATATGAATTTCATAATTCATAATTCATATCAGAAAATTATAAAAAATGCAAATTCAACGTATTTATGTTTCGGTATATTAGTATTACTGCTACACTAAAAATTAGGACATTAGGATAACAATTTCAGAAGTTATAAATAAAAATATGAAAATATAATTTAATATTAGAAGCACTAAATTTTTAATGTTTATAATTAAAAAAAAATTATCATTGAAATGACTTGAAATTTGGTGTCTAGACATAGTTTGAACCAAAAATTAGGAATATCTCTTTAAAATTGGGTATTGACATTGAAAAAAATAAAGTTTGGATTCGTTGGCCCTCTAAGCCAATTTTATATACGTCATTTCAAAGTAGACTTTTTTCCAATCGTTCGGTACCAGTAACTTTCGTCTACGATAATTTGTTGAGGAGTTAGTAGGGGGTGTTTACTTTTTTGTTCCACGACAGTACATACAAAACAAGAGTATTATGTTATGCGAGTTATATGCATGTAGTTATACGAGTAAGTATATGCATGTATAATAAAATGAGCACGTATAATATGCATTATATGGAAAAGGAATACAAAAGTGTTATTTTTTTTAAAAAAGGTATATTATAGATTTTTTTTTTTTCATATATTGAAAGTTAGAAATTAAAATATTTTGTGTAATTGCGTGTTAAATAAACAGAGAAAAATATACTTGGGGTAATGTTTATATGTATTACACGTATAAAAGAGTATGTGTATATATATAATATATACCAGTATTTATATATATATATATATACATATATATGAACAACGATATATGGTAATATATTATGTTATATACATTAAGTGCATCCATTTTAATTAATTAATTATGTAAGTTTTTATATATGTATAAAAAATATATGTATTTATATGTATTACACGTATTATAATAAAAATAGAATGTAAAGTGTAATTTGCAATCAAAACTTATAGTAAATTCTTTAACAACAAATTTCGGAAATGATATTTATTATTATAGACACAAATATGATAGACTCGAATTATTTACATACAAGAATACATCATCTATTATATATATATAATCCAAACGGAAATTTCGTTCCGAACGCCGAGATTTCGAGTTCTACCGCATCGATTTTTACGGAACTTATACCGTTAGATAGGTATCGTTCCAGGGGAGGTTTTAAGCTATAACACATCATTCTACCTAGATTAGTTAAGAATTATTACGGAAAATTCTATTATTTTGGACTTTGTTACTTCATATTTCCTTAAATATCTGGGCTCCTATTGGTCGTAGAGCTTAGATCTCGCGCCAAAAGTAGCTCCGAAGCACCCAAGCAAACTTTTCCCCGCGATTATTTTGACGTTTTCCGATTTCGTCTAACTCTATTAGATGCCTGCGTAGAAGCCCTTTTAAAATATTTTTCGTAGTAATTTCAGCAATTATCTTAAATTATTGGTTAAGACCGCCACCCTCCCGATTCATGTATCTACGGAAAGGTTGCATGAAGGAGTTTCATTCAGATACGCTTTCGTTAAGAATAGAGTGCGCTCCCTGGTGGTGGAATGTGGAACTAACATAACGCGATATTGTTAAAATTAGGAAATCTAACAATGCGATCTGTTTTAAACTTTGAGATAGTTCATAACACATAATCTATTATCTATTCTATTATATATATATAAAATCTATTATCTATTCTATTATCTATTATATATATATAATCCAAACGGAAATTTCGTTCCGAACGCCGAGATTTCGAGTTCTACCGCATCGATTTTTACGGAACTTATACCGTTAGATAGGTATCGTTCCAGGGGAGGTTTTAAGCTATAACACATCATTCTACCTAGATTAGTTAAGAATTATTACGGAAAATTCTATTATTTTGGACTTTGTTACTTCATATTTCCTTAAATATCTGGGCTCCTATTGGTCGTAGAGCTTAGATCTCGCGCCAAAAGTAGCTCCGAAGCACCCAAGCAAACTTTTCCCCGCGATTATTTTGACGTTTTCCGATTTCGTCTAACTCTATTAGATGCCTGCGTAGAAGCCCTTTTAAAATATTTTTCGTAGTAATTTCAGCAATTATCTTAAATTATTGGTTAAGACCGCCACCCTCCCGATTCATGTATCTACGGAAAGGTTGCATGAAGGAGTTTCATTCAGATACGCTTTCGTTAAGAATAGAGTGCGCTCCCTGGTGGTGGAATGTGGAACTAACATAACGCGATATTGTTAAAATTAGGAAATCTAACAATGCGATCTGTTTTAAACTTTGAGATAGTTCATAACACATAATCTATTATCTATTCTATTATATATATATAAAATCTATTATCTATTCTATTATCTATTATATATATAAAATCCAAACGGAAATTTCGTTCCGAACGCCGAGATTTCGAGTTCTACCGCATGGATTTTTACGGAACTTATACCGTTAGATAGGTATCGTTTCAGGGAAGGTTTTAAGCTATAACACATCATTCTACCTAGATTAGTTATAGAAGTATGACGGAAAGTTCAGTTATTTTCGACGATAAGGTTACCATTTTATTTCTTGGCGAAGTTTTTTGTTGTTGAAAAATTTGAAACGGCTATTACACCTAGAAAAATAAAAGACAAAAAAACTGTAACTAATTTTATTTAAAATCTTTAAAAAAAAAAAAAGAAATCCATTTTAATGAGTGATAATATTAAAAAACGAATATATTTAATTTAAACATGAAAGAGAATGTCCGTAATACTTAAAGAATTACTCAGTTGAAATATTGCAATTGAAATAATATTTGGCGATTTATTTTTTGCATCAGGTTAAGAAAAATGCATCTGAAAATTGATAAAATGATATCAAGGAAGTTCCCCATAAGCGCATGCTCAGCATTATTTGAAAAAAATTATAGAATATTCTTTTCATAAATATATATATATCCATAATAAAATCGGCAGAACCTCTATTAAGCATTCCTAAAAAAATAATGAAAATTTCATTTTTTGCGATTTAGCGCTGGATGGCGACACGATAAAATTTTGAATAATACTATGATAAATATTCTTTAAGAAAAACTTTTTCAACTCTCGATACGAAGTTAGTTTAAGTAAGTTTAACTTAAATAAATACATATTTATAACTGCAGTTTTGTCATATACATTTATATATGTAACAATGAAATTTAACGATCGTATTTATGCCGTTTACAATGAAATTTAAATGGATTAAAAGTGTTTCAAACTCAAATTAAGGTCCGATTCTGAGCATTGGCAATTTGACTTCGATATTGTTAGTGTCAGAGACAACAGGAGAGTTTTATTGCCATGGACACAACAATTTAATATCGAAATGTTTAATGATAGCATTCTTAATTAAAATACCCTTAAAACTTATCCAGCCGGTGACACCGTATAAAATTAAATAGCTCAATACAAGTAACACGCAATTTGTATATATTACATAAGCTTACAGCAAAAATAGTAAACTAATCCACAGTTTAAGTTTAAATTCATTGAGCATTAGGCATTTAATTACTTATTTAACAAGGAATTTATAAATGCATTTCAATCTCTTGCATTTGGCGAGGAAACCTATTGGTTCGCCAAAGAGCGTCGAGCGTTCGTCTGTTCGCGCCAAATACTCGAAAAAATATTTTTTTACAGATTTTCTACTGCGATTCGACCGCTATATTTTTACCGATCTTTTTTACATACATGAGTCATTTTATTAGCATTTCCTTTTTCAAAATATTTTGAGTATGCGTTTTAAGGAGACCTTCCTTGTGAGTAACAATTTTTATTATTATTATTATTATTATGTATCTCTTACAGAAAAAACTAGCAGATGTAATTATAAAAATAATGATATTACATAAATAGCAGTTAATATTATAAAAGTGGAGTCAAATATTTAAATTTTAATGCAAACGTTTGCCCCCCCCCCCTACACACACATATTATAAATAATTTAATTTCAGATATTTAAAATATTTTTCGTGTACTTTACTACGGATACATGCTATTTTGTTTTTCCCCAAACTTATGACTTTTATAACCTCAAACTCAGATCAACAAATATTGTCCACTCTTTTTTTTTTTTTTTTTTTTTTTTTTTTTTTAAACATATATCGCTAATTTTTCTTTTAGAAAAGTCTACTGTTTCAAATCTTAAGTACAAAGATTATTCTTAAGAAAAATTATGCAATTTTGCGTTATTAATACCACAAAAGAAAATATTTTGCAATAAAAATTGCTTACTGAAATACATTTTCGATTCTCTTTTTAATTCGTCATCCCATTTTCAGTTTTTTTTAAGGTTTTTGATATTGGATTAATCTTCCGTAATCAGGTTACCTGCTAATCAGTGTATTTACTGAACTATTTAGATGTTTCTTCTATATTTGAAAGAGTCAGATCAGTGATCAGACAGTGATCGCGATTGTAGAAGATTACATGAAATTTGTACTTAGCTATTAGTAAATTTATGTTTTTTCATTATGAAGCAAACGGAGAATAGAAGATTTAGTATTATATATATTTTTATTTGCAGTTATTTTACTGGCACTTAAAAATAAATACTTGGGGGAAAATTTTGAAATTCCAATGGTGGCTGGTGGAACAATATTTGTTGATTTATCATTTTAGCCTAGATAAGAAAAAAAAGTACCTGAAATGCAGATAAAATTGAAAATAGAAATCATTATAAAGCAAGTTCTTCTGACGCACAATCCTATTCGCTAAACTGAGGAAAAAATTAACGATTTTAGGTTTATTTAGGCAGCAGATTGAAGAATAATGTAATTTTGAAAATAAAAAGTGTATTTATTTCTCCGTGTTATTGCACTCTTTAGAGAAATTAAAAAAGGTCTTCGGTGCATCAAAAAGATTATTTCGTTATAGTATAACGTGTTAGGTTATTAAGCTTTGTATAACTGACTTTATTTGTCATTTACAAAGAGTATTTTTGGCGAAAGATCTAATAACACAGCCAACAGCAATTTGACTTTATTTAATGGGATGTAGTCTGGCGCATAATTACGTATGTTTTACGTGTGTTAACTCTGATAAATTTGTAACCATATAGTTTGCAAACACTTCTAATGTTTGCCGTAAAACTTAGCTGTGCACCCGATTATGGACGATTGGGAAGATTTTGATTGGATGAAAACAAGAGGTTTATTTTTCTATCATAATGAGTTGAGTTTTTTTTTCAGGTTAACAGTTACATAATTGCAAGTGGTATACATATAAAAAGGAAATGGTAATGAAAATGACATTATTTTAATTTTATTCAAACACTTCATTTTTAAAAATCCACTTTTATGTGATTTACATTTCTTTTAATGAATGTTAAAGACTTTTTGTGTGCAAACAATTTATTACATTTTTTTTTCCGTATTTACTCTGCTGTAATCCGAAGATAGAAAACTGCAGTAGACCTGCTAGAAGACGTGTATTACAAAATATAATGCAACGTAGAGAGAAATTGTATTTAAGCTACCAGAACCACACATAGCACCAAGCTGAGAAGCCCGGAGTTCAAGAACTATCAAACGAAAGTGAATAATCCGAACTTAAGTAATGTTCAGTGGTCACTCTCTGCAATCATTGTAATTATCTCTTCTTTTAGTAGTGTGGTGACTAGAGAACATTTTAACATTTCTGATTATCACAACGGCCGTATTTTCTTCCCAACCTCTACTTTAAATATATACTGTAAAAAGAATTTCTTCTGAATAGTCCGAATTTTGCCTAACCCATAAGATATTATAATAGCTAAATAGCGTTCGCATAGTATTCAGCAAATGCGGAAAGATTTTCCCGGTGAAGGTCCATATTAATTTAAAATACAAGGTCGAATTCATAATTTTGTTTGATCAAGGATCATTTGGAAAATGGACCAGCGAAGCGGGTGTAGCCTGCTAGTATACTATAAAATTAAATGCGTACAACTTATTGTAATTAAAATTTATTCTGAAAATAGTCTTTAACACAAAAGGAAATGCCATTTTATTACTCAAACATGATTTTTTTTTCTCTATAGGCTTCAGTCATAACAATTGTTACTACAAATTAGAAGAAATATAAAATAATATAATCAACGTCAGAATTACTATAGTCGAATGAACTGCGAATGAAAGAATTATAACCAACATTTCATATGATTAAGTGGTATGCCATTTTTTAAGCATTTATTGAAAGTACTTGCCAAATGAAATTATTTGCTTCAACGAATCGTCCCTCTATTCCGCAACAAATGCAGAGTTTCGGTTTCGGTAATAATTAATACGAGATAAAAAAAAAAAAAAACAACGCATAAAAATAAAATGTGCAGTTAAGCTTGCGTAGAAGTTGCTTTTCTAATAAAAATGCACTGAACATCGTGAGGACTACTGTGGCTAACTTTAAATTAAAAAAATAACCCTTAAGTGAATATTAAATTTAGCATACATTTGAGATATTTGTACTCTATTTCGTGGCTTCTGAAATTGTAGAATTAAAAATCAATAAAGTCTGTTTCTGATAAGAACACAATCGTTGACCATCGAAAACTACACAACTAGCATATGTAATTTTTTTCAAGTTCTAAATAGTGACAAGCATCTTTCACTTAAAGACGCAAAGTATATTTTCTTAAATATAGCAAGAAAAAAAAACTATTTCCTCAAAACATATGAGTATGGGAATTACGCTTACCAGTTCAGACATCTAATATATAAAAAAGAAAAATTGTCTGTCTGTAATTCTATATAAATCCACAGTTTAGATGCCAGAAATGTGAAACGTTACGGGTATGTTTATTAAAACAGGGCCGAGGCAGCTGAAGTAATCCGGGATCGAAATAATTTATAGTTAATTTTTAATTAATAAAAAACACCATTTTAACAGCAATTTACTAACAAATTTACATATTTTTCGTTATAACAGTTGCAAAAATAAAAAATCCACAATAAAATTCTTACCACAACAATAACTTTTCTATTGCAAGATTTCTACGTGAAAAATTAAAATGAAATTAATAGTTTGACGAATTACAAGAAAGGGAACGTTACGTCATATTGGAAATATAATGGGTGTCAGCAGGTGCATATATGACATTATATGAGTCGGAAAAAAAAAAAAAAAAAACGATTACGGAAATTTTGGCATATTTTAACATTTTTAGGTTCCATAATTTGTTATAAATCTGAACATAAATTTATGGATTTTTAGATTGGATTTTCATTTCATTCATGTGCAGAGTTCTCGCTTTGGCTAATCAAAAATGAAAGATATTAGGAAAATGAGAAAAATGTTTGCAAAATAGTTCCGTCGTGAAGCTCTGAAAAAACGACCTTTAATTAATTAATAGGGGGAAAATGCATCTTTTTTCCCCCAATATATTCTAAAATAACTTAATATTTTATAACTGCCTATAGTGCAGCTATTCATCTAAAACTATTTGCTATGCAAACTATTAAAATTAAGTACATTCTGAATGTCTTTCGCAATCGAGACAAAATGTGAAACCCAATTTAACTCATTAAAATATTGAGTTTTACAGCCTTAAAATTTGAGTTTTTCAGCCAAAGGAAACACGGGATTACGATATTAAATTTAATGAATTCTGAAAAATTCAAAATATAAAAACAAAATGTATCCCAAATTAAAAAAAAAAAAAAACTTTCTTTACTTAGAATTCTGCGGCTTTATTTGGCCCACACGTCAAAATTGCACTATTGTGATCAACAAACACTGGAAGGATTTATTGGCATTTCTTATATACATTTGGTTTCTCAATTTAATTTTCGTTGTGTTTAATGCTCATTATGCGAAGTCTCACAGTCCACTGAATGTTCTTTCAAGATTGCTGCAAACTATAGCATGTTGTATATTTTGTAGGAAATAGCTGCAGCAAATCGTTTCATAGATTGAAATCTATGGTATCAAATTATGTATGAAATATGTACTAATGCTTAGCTTGGATGTATGGAATCGCCCAAATTCATGGTTTTGCAAGGGGAGCTCAAGTGATAACAGTGTCGCTTGTACTAGCGCACACATACTCAAAAAAGAGAAAAAAAAATGAGCACTCGCAATTTGGCTAATTTATTCCTCCGTTTACTCACCGAATGTAGCACTTTGTCGCAATTTTGCGCAATTGCGAATGATAGCGAGAACCCTGTTCATGTGTAGAACCAGTCGACTTTTTTTTTGTTGTTGTTTTGTTTTTTAATGTATGCTTAATTTTGAAATTGATTTTTCAAAAAAAGAAAAAAAAAACATTTTTAAAATTCTGGGCAACGCCGGGTACTTTAGCTAAAACTTCAATATTTATATTCGATACTTAATTATGAATTTTGATTTCAAACATAAATATTATACATTTTAGGATACACTACTATGATTTCCTAGATTGAGTCTCTCAAGGAGAGGAACAAGCTTGGTAATCATAGATTTTATTATCTACCATACATATATAAAATCCTAATGAAACGACTGAATTGAAACGAATTTATGTAACGATTCTATAAAACGACTGATTAAACAACCGATTATATTTCATGGCGATTTCTCCTGAAATATGGAATATTTTGCGATGAAATTAACACCAAAACTCTACATTGATACACAGATCTCAAAACTGGTATTAGAAATTTTAAATTCGAATTAGTTTTCGAAATATTATTTTTTTTTCTAATTTTAAATACTTTTTTCTAATGATGGCAACTCAAATTTCAATCATAACAGATATATTTTTTTAAATTTCAGAAAAGGTTATAATTTTAAATTAATTTGGCGACCAGTTTGACCTCCCTAAAATCCAGTTTGCTCCCCCCCCCCCCCCTTAAATCTCCTTAGAAAAAAGCTTTTTTTTGTATTTCGTTATCATTTTATTTAATACAAACTGAACCATTTAAAATTAATGGCTTTCACTTCTTTCTTTTTTTTTGAGCGAAACGAAAAGAAAAATATTACGCTTAGATGTCAAGATGTCATATACGCACCGGGGTACATAATTGGCGCCAAAATGGCGTTATTTTGCTGACATGGTAACCCGGCTATTGTTGCTTATTCATTAATAAATGTTTATTTACATTTATTTTCTTTTTATTTAAAAAAAAGGTACAAATTGCTTTGTTCTATAGTTATTAATTATTATTTCTTTTTATTGTTATTTCATCTTAAAAATAATAGAAAATAATTTAAAACAATAGAAAATAATTTAAAACAATAGAAAATAATTTAAAATAAATAATGTAACTGGTATTCGATTTCGAGGTTTTCGCCAAATTGTCGTAAAAAATATCACGCCAAACCCGGTGCTTATATGACATCTGTGATATTAAGTAAATATTAAGTAATGCAAGAAATCCTGACATTTAATTTCAAATTCATAGCAAATGACCAATATCGCCAAATTATATAAATCGCCAAGCCACTCTAAAAATTATGCCGAAATAAAAATCACTTGATGGCGTAAACACATGTAACTTCCTTGCGGTCAAGTGAATGTGCCATTTATGATAAAAAATTATTGGCATTTAATCTTATAGTCTGACGATAATTTTTTGGTCAATGGGGTAACCAAGTAGTGCCGTTTTAATTTACCACTCGAAAGAAAATGCTATTTTAAGACTTAAAAAAAAAATGGTACGTTTCCGTTATACGTACACCATTGTCGCCAAGCGCAATAGTTGGCGCAGAATGAAACTCACGTGTATTGAAATATTTGAAAAATAAAAGAAATAACATTGTCGATAGTAAAGTGAGCCTTTTAAAAATATAACATTTGGATACTACAGGCCTTTACGAACTATTTTACTAAATCACAAATATATACTTAAAATAAGTTAACAAATAACAGTTATACAATAAAGTATAGCAAATAATAGCTAATCACAAGGTTTCACATGGTTTACAATAAAAATCCGGTACTACTTAGTTATACCGTCGACCAATTTCGTCAAATTATATAAATCGCCAAACCACTTGCCAAATTAACAAATTGACATAATTTTTTTTTAAATAACAAAAGAACAATAAATTAGTATAACGTTAATAAAAATACAAATAAATCATCGAAATAAAAATCACTTGATGACGTAAACACGTATAACTTGCTTAAAGTCAAGTGAATGTGACATTTACGATCAACCTTTATTGGCATTTAATCTTATAGTTTGCCGATAGATTTTTGGTCGACGGGATAACTAAGTAGTTCCAAGAATCCTTTTCACGATCAGGGATGAAATATTTGGTGCATTAGCATACATTTTGGCATGGTGTCCGTATAACGGAAAATTACCAAACAAAGCTATTGGCGAGATTTGAACCCGGCTAATATAAAAGTACCAAGAATTCTTTGCGATCATGGCAACTTTTATGTAGATTTATTCGAAAAAATAACTTTTATTCTTTAATCAAAATGGAAACCTTTCTTATGAAAAGCGAAGGAACTGTTGATGATAGTCACATGACTTAGGGTATTATTATAGAAATTGATTCTAATTTTAAAAACAGCGCAAAGAAATAATATTTCTAACGATTACAAATTTATTTACACATGGCTATTAAAAACGGAAAAAAAAAACCTTTAAAATTACTATTAAATGAGTACGTGTTAAAAGCAGGTAAATATTGAAAATTATGTCTTGAAAATTGTATTTACACGTGAATATTAAAAGAGAAAGGAAACTTTAAAATAATAAATACATTAATATGCGTTTAACCCTTTTAGGGGCAAGGTACTTCTATTCGTAAAATGTTAAAATCAGTGAATGGCACCGGAATTTACAAAAAAATTTCGAAATACGAAAATGCTTTTGTTCACGTACTTATTAAAAGAAAAATTTTCCTTCCAATATTCTGGCGCCAATGTGGCAATTAAGAATTAAAATTAAGTGGTCCAAAAATGAACCACCGCCCTTTAAGGGTTTAAAGCAGTAAATTGCAGTAATTCTAGTATATTGTATTGTATCAATCGTTTTATAACGCTGTTAAAAATACCGGTCGGCAAACACTCTGTTTACTTAATTCATTTTATTTTAGCTTTTTTCAAATGTTTAACTGATCTTCTTTAATCAAACACGAAAACAACCATTGGATGTCTTAACAGCAACTGATTCGACATTAAATTTTCGCAATCAAAGGGAATTGAATGGAAACCCGTTTACAGGGAAATCGCTATAGGTTTTTTCATTATAATTCAATCTTCTCTAATCTTTTAAAAACCGATCAAATTAGCGTGATTTTAGATTCTGCGGTGTCTGAAAGGGGGTTGACGAGCGTAGCTTGCAGGTGGCAGACCCCGCCTAGTTCTTATATAAATTTTATGGTAGAAGACCCTTAGTCTCAGGTTCAACGGATTTTATACAACGCTCCTTAGTTCTGAAGAAATAAGGGTCTAATATTATAACACAATTTAAATACATACAAATAGCAATAGTCCAGGCAATAGAGACCGCATATGGGCTCTACCTAGCAAAATTCATAGTAGTTCTGGAAAAGGGCTTACTATATGTTTTTGGGGTAGCTGAATCCGAATTTTTAATTTCCCACCAAAATTTTCCCCGGCAACCTCCCCAAAGTTTGGTAAAATGCCCCCCAAAAAAGGTTTTTATTAAAAAAATCAATTTTTTTTTAAATTGTTTTAGGGAAAAATTATCTATAAATTCAGAAAGTAGACAAAATTTGCAGCAATTTAGATATATGACATATGACTTACGTTGAAGGGGAAGGGGGGATCTGCCTCGGAACATGCGTGCGGTGCTGCGTGAACAATTCCACTTAACCACTCACACGATTACATTCGCCCTCCCATCTCCCGTTCGAACTTTCTCTATAAGGTTTACTTTAAGTTTTTTGGGTTGCTAAATCCAAATTTTTAACTTCCCCTCAAAATTCCCCCCCCGGAAACCCCCCAAATAGTTGTTTTTAACTTAAATTTCTTATTGATATAGGAGAAAGCATTACGAAATTCAGAAACTAGACAAAATTTGCAACAAATAGGATATATGACATTATGACATAGGAGTAGGGGGAGGGCTGCCTCTGAACATGCACAGCGGCGCTACGTGCACCAAGTTATGAAGTCCAGGCAATAGGGGATCTTACCTGGAAAAATGAATACTAGTTCTGGATTTCGACTCACTTTATGTTTTTTGGGTTGCTGAATCCGAATTTCTAACTTCCCAACAAAACTTCACCCGGCAACCCCCCCAAAAATTGATTTTTTGAAAAATTTCGTTTTTGAGAAAAGCGCACGGGGTTCCGAGACAGATCCCTCTCTCCCCGTTTATCCTACGTTATAATGTCATCTATCCTATTTATTGCAAATTTTGTCTTGTTTCTGAATTTCGTAATGCTTTTCCCCTAAAACAATAAGAAATTTAAGTTAATAACAACTATTTTGGTGGGATTTCGGGGGGGGGGGAGGGGTAAGTTAAACATTCGGATTCAGCGACCCAAAAAACTTAAAGTAAACCTTATAAGGAAAGTTTGGATGGGTGATGGGAGCGCTAATGCAAACGTGTGAGTGGTTAAGTGAAATTGAGCAACATAGTCCATGCAGCACCGCACGCATGTTCTAAGGCAGATCCCTCCTTCCCCTTCATCCTAAGTCATAATGGCATATATCTAATTTGTTGCAAATTTTATCTACTTTCTGAATTTCTAGATATTTTTTCTTTAAAACAATAAAAAAATTGAATTGTTTAATAAAAACCTTTTTTGGGGGGCATTTTACCAAAATTTGGGGGGGGGGGAATTTTGTTGGGAAGTTGCAAATTTGGATTCAGCTACCCAAAAAACATAAAGTAAGCCGATTTCCAGAATTACCATTAATTTTGATAGGTAAAATTCCCTATTGCCTTGACTATAAACGAACATTTTTAGTATTTTTTATTTTATTCTTAACCCTTAAATGCCTTATTTTTTAAAATATATGTAATAAAGTTTTTCGGCTTTCATTTTTTAAATAAATCATGGGAACAATACTTTAAAAAATCATATTTTGTTTTAAGTATGGTTTACGGCTAAAAAACAGTTTGTTACTAATCGGCAATACCGGTCTTTAATTGAAAAAAATAATTTACCTTGATAAAATTCTATAATGTTAAACACACATGAATTTTAGGAACGATAATAAGAAACAAATTTTAATTGCTCACTGCAGAACAAAATAAGGTATTTCTCAAGCTTCCAAACAATACAAAAAGAACTTGCAACAACAATTGAAAAAAATAAATCTACTTTATTCTTAAACAGCACTAGTGTTGCCATCTACATGTTGAAAATCTATTTAATAATATTTTCAGAATTTATTTTATTGGTAACATTAGGCACTATAGCTTCAATATTTTCTAATAGTATTTTGAAGCCTAAATTGGGTATGTTGCCGAAAAGCAACACGCGGCATTTAAGAGTTAAATTTATTATTAGCCCATAAATGTCTATCCGACCCTATCTTTACGGAGAAATATGAAGTCAAACATGTTCGTTAAATCCTAGAAGTTCAAGAACAATTTTTCAAGAATTTCAGAAGGTATTCGACAAATCGTGGAAAATCGAAAGCGTCGGGTCATATACCTTTAATTAATAAAATAATAAATCTTTGTAAAAAATCACCTTAATATAAAAACAATTCATAGGACGCGTTTTGAGCTAAAAATATTAACAACTCGTCATCAGCTACAGTAAACACGTGTCCAAAAGTGGTTACTGTAGCTGATGACGAGATCTTAATATTTTTAGCTCGAAACGCTTCCTATTTATTGTTTTATTTTATGCTGATTTTTACAAATATTATATTTTTACAAAGATATTTCAATATTTTCATATCGCCAGTTTTCGGCGCTGTTTCGCTATATACCCTTAATGTTCGGACGTGAGTGTAAAATATGGAATATTTCTGTTTGATCCAAACCCAAATTGCACATTATGATCTTTAAAAGGTATCTGTTTACTTGAATGGTGACATATAATAATGCAGATCTTAGAGGTTTAAAATATACATTTTATGTCATTTCCCAGTACTTTCGGTTTGACATCGCAGTCTTCGTCAGGGCATATTTTCATTAATTGCATCTCCCATTTATGCAGATACGTTGATTCGTTTGAAATAGGAGAATCTCTGATTTTTAAGGGTAGCTAGAAGTAAATGTAGCAATGTTTCAGATTAAACTTTTGCAGAGAAAAATATTTTTTTAGAGATAGTTTGAAGTAGAAGTGCTTCGGACTCAAGGAACGAATCAAAAAGCGTAACAGAGGTATTAAATTTTGCTGTCAGTCCACATGTCTCTCTCACTTAAATTTTAATTCGAATATAATAATAGATTTTGATGAAAAAAAATTATTACACATCCACTATCAGGGAATCCATAGAACTTTTTTGTACATGCAATGAAATATATAACGACGTACTATCATACAATACCCCGATATTTGTTAAGTATCCTGAAAACTTAAACAACCAGTTATTTTCTTCTAAAAAGTTTAGTTCGAAGCACTAATACTTCTACCACTTTCCAACTCCCCATGTGAAACAAAATGAAGTATGTAAACAAAGTTATGTAATTCAGTGAACGGAACAGCAGTCAATGAAAGTAATCTCTTTCCAAGGCTGCGGATGCAAACTGAAAGCACTTGGAAATTAAATACACTGTACATATTAATTTTTTAACATATGAATTATTATTTGTCACATTTTAATTAAACAGAGAAATTTTAAAATTCATATTATATAATTTCGGTTTTTATCTCTATAATAATAGTCACGTGACTGTCATCAACAGTTCCGGGTTTATCGCATCACTTTTTATATGCCAAACATCCAATTTTGTAATTTAATGTTAGGCGTGCCCAGGAGACAAATCGCCAAAAATTCTCCCATCGCCATCATATCATCAGTATTATAATAGTCCAACTCATGCGACTGTCATAAACAATTTTTCGCGAGGTAAATTAAAACAAACCTTTGATGTTGAAATTAAATGTCATGGTTTATAGTGTTAATTATTAGTTTTTTTCTTTTCTTTGTTTCTGAAATAAGAGAAAATTGAGAGTCATAAATTAAAAGTACTCAGTTTTAAATTAAAGTTATGTATTTTAAATAAAATGAGTGAAAATATTATATTTTAAATAAAATTAATGAAATACAAAAAAAAAAAAAAAAAAAAAAAAAAAAAAAAAAAAGACGGGTACAATGATTGGTGATTCATCACCTGCACTCGGCTAACAGAAAAATACCGAGTTCATGATTCCTGTATAAAAATGTTCCGATTTGGCGAAGGAATGAGAAAGTAAATTAAATTATGAATAAAATTAACATGATACAATGCTTAGCATAAATTTAAAGAGAGCAAACTGGTCGCCAAGGTCGGCTAGTTATTATTATATGCAAAATATATAACATGCAAAATAAATTTATAATTAACTAGTTTCATAAAATCATTATTAAACAATGACAAAAGTGTGCTAGAAAGAAAGCTTTTAATATTTAAAATCGAATCACCAATTCGTCAAATTTTATTATTTATCATTATTATATATTTATAATTATTTACAATATACTATTTATAATATAAAAAAAAACACTGTAGGACTAAGCAGTGCCATTGTTATATTCGCATGTGATACATTTTTAAAGTGTCTACTATAGTCAGCCGACCAACATTTAAGAATTCCCATCTGAGTTGCATATATGTTTCCATTTCTACATACCGGGTGTCCCAAAAATAACTGATTGATTTTAAAGTTCCATAACTTGCAAACGCTGAGAGATATTAAAAAAGTTCTTGCAGAAGTGTTATGTAAGATGTCAGGAGTTTTTATGCTGCATTTCTCGGTTTTAGTTACAGATAGCATCGATAGATGGCGCTGCAAGCAATAACTGCTAAAC
This sequence comes from Maratus speciosus, assembly GCA_963932465.1. Lineage (NCBI taxonomy): Eukaryota > Metazoa > Arthropoda > Arachnida > Araneae > Salticidae > Maratus > Maratus speciosus. The sequence goes on from OZ010800.1 coordinate 188,411,761, forward strand.
CCAGGCTCACTTTTTCGGCCTCTCTCTTCTTCTATGCGAAAAAGAGAGATTAAAATGTATTGAACGGATCCCGAATTAGCAAAAAATCGGGTCTGGACTGACCACCTATTGCTCTCAGCGCCATCTATTGTTTGAAATTCGAACTAAAAATAAAAATAAATCACAGTACAAAAACTCCTGACATCATCCATAACCATCCTGCAAGATTTTTTTTTTTAAATATCTGTCACCGTTTGGAAGTTATTGAATTTTAAAATCCAACAGTTATTTTTGGGACACCCGGTATATTCTTGTGATTCAACAAATTTTTTATGAATATTTTTTAATGATTCATTGAGATGTAATTAAGTTTAAAAGCAAGTGAGAACGTATACAGAGATAAGTCGAATTTTATTTTACCTGGAAATGCTGGAACTTATTGAATATCGGTGTTTATATCTTATCTAATCTTTGGAAGTAACATGCAATTAGTGAGATACTTGAGAATGTATCTTTTTTGGTTAAAAACAGCAATGAGTTTGGAATGTTCTCGTCGCCTTTAAGCAAAAGACTTTTTTGTTTAGCCTTGATCTAAAAATTTTAAGCGCGTTCTATTTAATATCTTTATATCGATTTTTAAACTAAATATTATATATAGAAAAAAAAAGTTAATTTTCTCTATATTTTTAATATTACTTTAAAAGAATTGCTCAAAGGAATAAATTAGGCCATTTCAAAGGTGCTAAACCTTAAAACCATACCAATATCGTATTACTCGCTATGGTAATGTGCACATTGCTAAACTAATTAGATTTTTGCAAATAATGATCAGATTTTGTTGTTCTTGATGTTGCATCAGTGTTTTTTTTATTATTTATTTATTTATTTATTTATTTATTTTTAATTAGGAATATTCTAATAAAAAGTTATTATTAAATTTTTAAAGTAAATGTAGTATAATAAAATCATGTAACTAGTCTTAAAAACTTTAGATATACTTCTGGCTTTTTTAAATACAGAAGAAAAAAAAATTAAAAGAAAATTATTAAAAAAAAATCCTTAATATTTGCAAAGAATAAAAAAAAATATTTTCATTCCTTTGAAAAATAAAAATGATAACATTTTATTTAATTATATGCTTTAAATACTTTAGTTTAAAAAACAACTAACCTTGCAAGAAAAAACATTTTTTTTTTTTTTTTTTTATGAATGTACTCTCACGCTTCATAAAAAATATCTTCAAGCTACTTATTTTCATTATTGATTATTTTCAAAGAAGATAAAAAAAAAGTACCATAAAAGATTTGTTTTAAAAGTAGCATTTTTCTTTATTTTTTGGGGTGGGGGGGGAGGGGTGTAAAGCATTATTACTAGGGAATACGCTCGAGCGAAGCTCAAAGATTTGTGTCTTTTTTATACTTTTTTGTAGCATGAAAATAATTACCAAAATATTTCTTTTCGATAAATTAGTTTAAGCATCGCAATGTTTTTATTTATTTTATATTCATTTTCACAAATATTTAAAAGATGTGAATCCAGGTTTTGGAATAAATTTATGAAACTTTTTCCTGTGAATTCTTTTGCAAAGATAAATAAAGAGAAAATTTCCAAACTCTCTGAGTTAGATTTATCGAAATTTTATCACCATATATAGTAAAAGCCGACCGAATTTGTTCGAAACTTGTCTTTCCTTGTAAATCGGGAGATACATACATCTGACCTAATACAAAATGAACAAATTGGCTTGGCGCCTCTTAAATCTGCTATTTGTACAAAAAAGGGTCTTTTTTACGGTTAGGGGAGTAATGTTGTTTATTAAATGGAATTGGACAGACGTAAAGTAATTCAATCCTATATGTAAAAAAAAATTGTTGAATTCATAAATTTAAAATAATTCCTTTTAATACAATATAATTCCGAAGTACAAACGAGATTCAAAGGTAAAACATTAAATGAATGCTATCGAAAATTTTTCGTGCCTTAGTAAAAGAGCTGTAGAACCAGAAAAAATATTTTTGTAACTTTTTATTAATTATATATAAAAAAACAAATAATCCATAATATTCCTGTAATCTATATTTCGGCATTTTCGAATTAACAGATACTATCAAAATCTTAGGCTTTATCGCTTAATTGTTGATTAATGCTAGGTGTATTTGTGAGCCAATTTGTATTCGATGAAATTATACTACTACGGATATTTAAAAAAATTCTAAATCAGATACTGTTTGTCTAAACTTTATTCTTATATTCATTCGGCAAACATAGGAGATAATTATAATTAAAATCAAAATTACTACGAAATAAATGGTAAATTAGAAAGATTTTGAAGGTTTTCCTTTCATTTCATTTTTTATCGTGGTATCGTATTTTTTTAGAAACTGTTCAGAGCGAACTTTTAAATCTTAAAATTGACCAACATGCCAAACTCCTAGCTGGAGTGAGTCCATCTAATAATTTTTTGGGAGTATTTACCTTTTTAATAATTTAATTTAATTTAGGCCATTCGTATATATTTTTAAATAAATTATTTCTTTATATATTTTTTGGCAATCAGTCACTTAAAAAATGACTATTCTATCTTTGTTTGGCTTTAATCTCATAGTCATTTACATATAGTTGTTATGCATATAGAATAATCCAGGAAAGTGTATTTAAAATATTTGCATAGTGAAAGATAAATGGAGTTTTGTACATGTTTATTTATTTCCTTCAATCCTCATTTTAAATCATATATTTGCACAGTAGATCTTATTTACTAATAATTAATTTAATTCAAATTATATTTTGAGCATTCGGAAAAAAGTGTGATTTCCTTCTAGGGATAAATCTATTGTTAAATTTAGATTGATAAGGGGGATAATTATTTAAATCCATTCGCAACACCGGCTTAGACTATCATTTTTTATTAGCACTGGAGCGTATTTTAAATCTCATTTTCGTTGATCACACAATGGGTTTTAGTGCCGACCTTTCGTATTATGTGGGGAGAGTGTATAGCAGTTTTCATACCAACACCTAATATAGCCACGCTTTAGTGTTCTATTAAAAGAATATTTCAGCTGGTGTTTAGATATAGATAAACACATATCAGGTGTTTCGATAGATTTATTTTAACTTATAAGTAATAATTTTATGCTTGCTTGATGAAGCCCTACAATTTTATAATTACACTTACCTGTACACCGTACCGTTTCCCAGATAGAAACATTAATTACGCGGTTCGTTGCTCTGTGACATAGCAAGTGCTCTTATTGGGTAGCACCAAAAAATTTTACTTTAGCTATGGACCATATGCGCGACTATATCTGTTTTTTTTTTTATGGCGGACATGAATTCACTGGGCACCCTGTATAAACCTGATTTGCAATACAGAATTATTTAAAATATATCATTAAACCGGTAGATAGAATTGTACTTGAAAGTTAAAAAAATTATATTTTTTCATACCTTTTCTTTGTGAATGTGAGTTTCGGAGGTATTATTTTAATCGTTCCTTAAGTGAAGGTTTTTTCCTGCATACAGGGTTGCTTAAAATTAATTTAAAAAACTCGTTTGCATATTTCGTAATTTAAGTATCACCAAAGACATACTCAAAGTAACGTACTCAATGACATGCAGGAAATATTTGTTCCCGAAAATAATATTGTCTATTAGATAGTATTTTCTCATTCTGTTAATAGGTATAGGATAAATTTCTTTGTAACAATGAATTTAAAAATATATATATTTGTAATTCTAATTACTCCCTTATGTTATAATTTATGCTTTGTATTAGACAACGTATTGTATTAGATTAGTATAAAGACAAACTGACGAAAGAAAAAAGTATTAAAAATTAATTTAAAAAAATTGTTGATTAATTAGAAAGTTTTATACGTATTTCGTAAATTAAGTATAACGTAACATATAAAACATCATTTAGAAAATCTTTACAAACCAAAGTAACATGGTCTGTTTGACCGTATTTTCTCATTCCGTGAACAGGATATGAAAAAAATAAATATATTGAATAACTTGGAAATAATAATAATAACACTTCTAACTATAATTACTCCCTTATGTAAGAATTTAAGCTTTTATTTTAGATGCACAGTATAAAAAAATATGTTTATGGATGACGAAAAAGTTCATTTAATGAGGTGATGAGGTGTAGAACAATTTGTCTCGCCAAGAAAAAAAAAAGGTTTTCCTCGTGTGACTTTTTTCTGTTATTTTTCAGTTTATTTTTTGCAAGAAAGCCCTCCTAATTACGTGTGTTTTTAATTATGTTCTAACATAAAGAGATTGAATAAAGAAAGTATATTCTTTAAAAATTCCAAAAGAAAAAAAATAATAATTTGCATTAAAAAGACAAGTTGGGTTTCTTACAAATCAGGAAAAAAATCATGTTATCATTTTTTTTTCTTTTTTAATTTTTCTTGGATTGTTAACGCTGCAATGACTATTTATTGTTGTATAACTTTATGGTTCATGAAAAAAAGGTAGAATTAAACTGAATTACATAAATTAAGAACGCTGTGTAGCTGATGTGAAAGAATACATAAAGTTATCAAAAAACTATTTCAAACCTCTTTTTTGTATAATGTTATCACCCATTTTGTATAATGTTGTACCAGTCTTATCTCCGATGCGGAAAATTTGCATCTTAAAATAATTCTTTAATATGTCTTTAACAGAATACGATAATAAAGATCAATATAGGAATCAATCTTTCATTGTACTTTTGATATCTTTCTATTAAATTTCTTCAGCGAAAAAAAAAAAAAAAAAAAAAAAAAAATCTTTGAGAATGAAAAAATAGATTATATGTATATTAAACAATTTAATCATCGGTCTACCAATCTTACTGAAAATAATTAAACCATGGAATACTTAAAGTAATATCTTTTACTTTCTTAACAGCTTTTAGTTTTTACGAAAGTACATAGTCAGTCAAAAAATTTCGCGGACTGGTCAAATTACAGGCCAATAGATGGCGTTGCGTTTCTTCAGATGATATGGAAAGCACGACTAAACTTCGTCTTGTAAAGCTATACAATTTCTCGCTGCTATATTTTATATGATGCTAAATGCATCCGGATTGTTGTAACAGTGGAACTGGATAATTTCGGAGCTGGCAAACGTCGAACGACGAATCATTCACAAAGAGCTCATACCTGAATGTACTACTGTTTCTGGACATTGCTATGTGGAAGTGTTGAAGCGTTTCATGGCACGGATATGAACAATTCGTCCGCAATACCGACAGCAAGGTCGTTCGTGCGCGACAACGCACCAGCACACACTTCGATCACTGAGTGGGAGATTTTTGACTTCTAAAGGGGGCGAACTTGCTAAACCACACTCCTTACTACATAGATTTATATCTTTGTGAATATTTCATTTTACGCAAGTTGTAAATGCACCTAATAGGAACAATTTGTAGCGGCATTCCGAACATTGAAGCGAATGCCATCGACTATTTGAAACACATTGCTAAGGCGTACTTCCAGTAGTATTTTGATGACTATAACATTTGATTTAAAAAGTGTGTTAATTCGAGCGTGGATTATTTGTATAAACTAAGGTCAACATTTTCATTTCAGGTCTTATTTCTTTGTTTATGATTACAATCCGAGAAATTATGGGACGCACTGTGTAAACAACGTGCATTATTACATACAACGTGTGGAAAAAATAGCAATAAGCAAAAATTAAAAAATCAAACAAAAACACTTTGTTTCCATGTTAAATAAATGTTCCATGTTCGCACTTCATGAGAATTATGGGTATCTCATTATTAAGAATATAAATATATAACTTATTGTAATGTACAGTCGTGGAAAAAATAATAAACACCCCCTACTAACTCCTCAACGAATTATCGTAGAAGAATATTACTGGTACCGAACGATTGAAAATAAAGTCTACTTTTAAATGATGTATATAAAATTTGCTTAGGGGGTCTCTACCTATTAAAACGAATCATAACTTTTTTTTAATAGCAGCACACAATTTTGACAGCATAAATGAACTCTACACCCTTCAATTAGCCTAAAAAGAAATTTTTATGCAAACCGTACGATAAGTTTCCGAGAAATTAATTATTTTAAAACGAGGGTAGTTTAGGGGTTGTATCCAAATTGAAGTTCGGTTCTCCATTGTTGACCGAGAGAGTCTACTTCTTGATCAAGGCATCTTAAACGCTACTCAAGCAGTCATGGTTGACTGCAAGATTACAAGATAGCAGCAGAAAAATCAAAATATCTAGTCACTCCTATCATAGACGGCCCCTTAAACCATCATTTTGCCGTTTTTTAAGCATAATTTGAAAACTACTTGGATGAAAAATGCGAAATTTGGGATTTCCATAAAGCAGGACTTAATAAATCTAAATCTATTAAAAAAATGTAGGTTGCAATTCATAAATATTTCGAATATTAATTTCATAATTAATATCATAAAATTATAAGAATTACAAATTCAACTTATTTATGTTTGGGTATATTAGTATTATTGATACACAAAAAATTAGCACATTAGGAGTATAATTTCAGGAGATATAAATAAAAATATGAAAATGTAATTTAACATTAGAAGCACTAAATTTTGAATGTTTATAATTCAAAAACTTAGCATTCAAATGACTTGAGATTTGGTGTCTAGGCATAGTTTGAACCAGAGATTTAAAATATCTTGTTAAAATTGTGTATTGCTATTGAAAGAAATTAAGATTGGCTTCGTTTTAATATGTAGATGGACCTCTAAGCAAATTTTATATACATCATTTAAAAGTGGACTTTATTTCCTATCGTTCGGTACCAGTAACTTTCTTCTACGATAATTTGTTGAGGAGTTAGTAGGGGGTGATTATTTTTCCACGATTGTACATCATGTGACAGTATATCAAGAAGAAACACGTGTATTGTGACTAGAAACAACATTCCTAAACAGCAATAAAACCAATAAAAACAGCAATAATGCTTTTCGTGTTAAATATGTGTATTTAACCAGAAGTATGGAGTTTATTCTATTATGAAGTTTCTAAATATATAAAGAAGTATAAAGAAAGGAATATAAAATAAGGCGGGAGACCATTTGACAAGTCAGAAGAAAAAGCATTACCTTGTGACTTAAAAAGACATTCTTCAGCAGCAGTAAAACCCTTTTTTGTTTTGTATGTTAAGTAGGAGTATATCATCAGAAACACGTGTTTCATTTCATTGTGAAATCTCTAAATATATAACGAATTACAAAGAATGTATTCAAGAAGGAAGCTATATGCCACGTCAGAGGATTAAGCATTGCCTTGTGAATAGAACCGACATTGTTGAACAGTAATAAAATGCTTACGGTTTTGTGTGTTAAATTGCCGTATTTCATCAAAAGTGTGTACTTATTTCATTATGATGTTTCCAAATATATAACGAAATATAAAGAAAGGATAAGAGAATAAAATGGAAAGCCACTAGCCACTTTAGAAAATTAAGCTTTTTCTTGCAACTAGAAACAGCGTTCTTGAAAACCATTAAAGCCCTTTTTGTTTATCATGTTTAATTGGCGGATTTCGTTTGAACTATGAAATGTATTTCATTCTGAATTTTCACCATATTTAATGAATTTTAAATAAAACAATAACACCAATAAGCACTTCCCATCTGAGATTAAGCATTGCTCTGTAACTAAAAATAACAGTTCTTGCACCTAAAGTTGTTTAATATAATTAGTTTCCATATTAAACTACTGCAATGCATTTTGAAATCTTTATTACACAAATGTAAAATTGATAGTATATGACTACAATTCCAACTGAATTTTGTAACGGAAATTAGATATAATAATGTGTTTCATAGCCTTTAAAGAAACTATCATTTATTAACATATTATTTGAAATAAATGTTATTTACAAACTTTGAAATGTAGAAGACACCCATTACAATGCTTATTATAGATAATTTAATGAAAACAAAACAATTTTTTTACGTTATTTTAAAATCAAAATGCATTCGAAAACATCCGTATGAAAGAAATACAGTGGAAAATAATTGATTTTTCAATAAATTATTTTTAACGTATTTTATAGATCAAAATAGACTAATCACTTACCTCTCCTTAAAGTACGAACTTTAAAATTAGTGTGCGGTCTTGATACTTTGAATATATATTTTATATTATGTAGAAATAGATTAAAGGATTATATAATTCGTGACTTCTAATGGTATTAGTTTTAGACAACGTAATTACAACAAATACATGTCATTACTGAAATAAAGTATTACTCATTTAAGAGGGAATAAGAACTTAACCTAACAATGACATTGTGATAACCTCTATAATTATCCGTTACCGTCTATTTATAGATTTTTCATTTTTGAAAATAGGAAAATAACCCAGCAAAGAAAGAAAGTGTGGGCCATCAGCTGGAAAAAAGATGGAAACCAGCAGTGCCATCAGTGGTAAAATGAAAGGGTTACATTAGATAAACCTGTCGAAAAGTGTCCGAGCCGAATGCAGCTGGCCCATCAGTGATGGTCAACAGCAGGCCAGCATTGGTATGCCATCACATTACTTTAACCCGGCACTTTTCCTGCAGTGCTATCACCTATCCCACTGCTATTCCTTTACTGGCCCATCACTTTCCCTTACAAAAATTTCTTATAGAATTCTATAAATAAACAAAGTATTATATAATTATCAATCTTTTTTCTGTAAGCTAGTTTCACCAAGAGATATACAAATATCTGTAGAAGTGTTTATAATAGAAATATTATAACTTTCAGGGGTTTCCATGTGGTCACCCTCCCAAGTACTAACCGCGATCGATGCTGCTTGGTCTTCGTGATCGGACATGAACAAGTGCTTTCAGCGTACGCTACGACTGCTCGTAGTTTTCAAATTCTCATTACACTATTTCAAGTTTGTTTCTTTTGTGATTTACGTTCCCAATCATTAAACTGGTATAGAAATTATTCTATTATATAGAAATCCTATGTATTTTATATGCTTTTTTTATTATTATTGATTCTGAACTGCGTAAATTATGAAAACCGAAATCATTTGTAACCTAGTAAATCCAGATTTAAGGAGAAAAAAAGTGCGTTGATATAAAGAAATTATTTATTTATTCATTTACTTATTTATTTTGTTGGTGGCAGCGGTGCTATATTTTTTACAAAAAAAAAAAAAAAAGGTTTACAGCTTAAATTGTGTTAAGATATTCATTTCAGATTTGTGTTCAAACACTCAATGTCTTCGATATTCGCAGCGCCACCTAGCGTAAGGTTTCCCAGTAATAATGCTGCAAAAGTTCGTGCACTTCCATGTAGAGGTGGGCCAGTGCATGAGATAAATGGATGCCCACCAGAATTTTATCTCATGATTTCCAACAGCAAAGTTGACTGAAGCTGTCCAGCAGTGGTCATGCAGTGGTAGACTATCAGCCAGCACTTATCCATCATTGCCAGCACCTATCTTGCTGCTGGCCAGCAATTTCCTCTTTGCTTGGAATTAGGAAAAATTTATACCTACTCAGCATAATAATAAATGTTGTATAAATTCTACTTATTTCCGTAAAAAGATTTTTGTTCGTCTGTCTATGTGTCTAAAATGTGTACAGTAAGCAACAATTAAAATTTTAAGCTATATAATAATTACAAAATTTGTAAAACTAATTTTATTTTGAAAAAAGAATAATGACATTAGAATTCCAATTATTATAACTTGTGTACTTTATTTAGCAAATAAATATTTTAGGACTGAAGTGCATCTACCTACCGAAAAATATAAACTCCATATAAAATACAAAATTCATTAATTTTCTTATATATATATTTTTTTTAAATGTATTGTGCCCTGGAATAGGGAATTTTACGAAACTGTTTTCCCAATTGTTTTCTTATGTTTAATGAAAAAATATCTCTATTCAATAAACCAGTGTTCCGTGATAAATGCAGACTCTATATAAATTAATATGTTAGAAGATGAAAAAAAAAAAAAACACTGTTTTTGTCTCTTATTTTCCGAGCGTTAAGTTTCACCATGTATGTTTATTCCCATGTGTGTAACACTTTGCAGTATAATATATAAATTGTGATTTTGTTTGTTTTATCGAAGTCTGTATCCATATACACATATACGCGTGCATAGAAGTATACATATGTATTTTCTATCCACCTATCCGCTGTTTCCCGGTATTAACTTGGGAGGTTTACAGTTTTAAAATGGAAAACAATCATATCATGTGAAAATGAAAATTCTGCACTCGTTTCCGGTACAGTACACAGTTGTCGATTCTGAGCTCACAAATGGTCCGCCAACTGGATACAAGTACATTTTAACAGAAAATGTTATGGAAGGTTTGCGCTAGAATTAACTTTCAAAGGTGATTCCGGGGCGGTTTGTAAGAAAAATCTAAAAAGAAAAAATTTCTAAAAAAATATTGGTACTCAGTTGGCAGACCATTTGGGAGCCTTGAAGGTGCCATCATGCTTGCTTTAGCTTTCACATTTTATCTCGACAAATTAACTTTCCAGCTTTGTGTGCTGTTTCAAATTCACAGCCCCCTAAAGGTTATAAATGGAAATTGAATTTAGAATATGTTTTAAAATATTAAATATTCAGAATATTTTAAAGTAAATGCATCACAAAGACGACAAAGAAACGCACCATCCCTATTTTTTTTTATATTTGCCTACAATCCGATAACGAGTAGATGATTCTAAAATTCCACTAAAAGGACAATATAAAAACGACATTCAGATAACAATTTTATCAAAAAAAAGTGTTCACATTATTTTAATTAAATGTACGTTCAGACGATGAATGTACCGAAGTATATTACGTTTTAAAAACATTTCCCACTCTAACAATTTTTTGTTAAGTATATAAAAATTTATTAGACTAATTATTAATTACTATTTCAGTATTTTGATATATTTTACACTGTAAGAAAAAACGGGGAAAAACAGGAGAATGTGCCGTTAATAGTTCTTTTTTGTGCGAAAATCGAATTTTACAGTCCTGTTGTAATTTTGAGACGAAGTTGTTGAAGCGCCATCTGCCGATCGCAACTCTCATGGCCATTCTGTGATGCCGTTTACCGTCATGTTTATGATTTTCATCGTTGCCTTCCTGCTATAATGTTATCGCTGTTTATTACTTTGTTTTTCTTAATAATTGATAAAGATATTCCCGTTTTAAGTGAATGAAGCTGTTTTGGGTTAAAGGTAAGTTTTATATTTATATTTACTCATTTCTTTGCTTAAAAACATTGCATTTCTCTTTATTGTGTTATAAATACCTAAGTCACATTTTTCAGGCACGTCCAATAATGTAGTTGTTAACTTTTCATGGAAGATCACTTATAAATGTTATAAACTGTTTCAACTATGTCATATTAAGTTTCTCTGATTTATATTAAAAATAAATATTGTGACGAAACTAGCATTCTGAGCTCGCCTGAGCCTCCTGATTGATCAAGGATAAACGCAATAAATATAGCAAATCTGGAATTCTCATCTGTTTGAATCCGTGGACCCGGGGTTAAGCATTTGACTGCTGATGAGCAGGTGATAAGGTCAATCCCCGTTGGAGGCAAGGTTCCTAAAATTCGTGTTCTTTAAAACGCAAACCTAAAAATGCAAGATTTTGCGTTATATAGAATTTTGAATTATATAAAACATTTCATACATCCTTAAAACTTGCTCTTGTGAACATGGTAAAATATATCTGGAATATATCAATCCTAATACTTAACAGTAATTTAAAAATAAAAATGGTTTTAAAATACAAAAATATGTTATTTAACAATAATTAAATATTTGCAGTTTCTCAATATTAGAGGGAAAAATATTAAATCATCAGCACTGAACTTAACATTCCTTCAAATATTGTCAATATCAGCCTGCTTTAGCAATTATAATCTTTTAGAAATTAATTTTTCCTGAATATATATTTTGCTGATCTTTATATCAGGTAGTGATTATTGCTATAAAAATATTCACTTCACACTTAAAAAATTATTCTTTCATAATCAAGCCAATTTTTTTTTTTATTTAAAGAGTAATATCTGAAGTTTAGTCTGCTAAAGAGTAATAGTTTATTTTTTGAACAGAGAATGTAGAAGTTTTTTAATTGAAACTGTGGATTTCACTATTTACAATCCAAGATAATTATTTGGACTATTTTGTTATGTAGAACTTCTACTGTATATAAAAACTAAAACTCACAGCTAAGTGAATTAGATCTAAATCGTAAACAGTTCCAGCATAGTGTTAAATACATTAAATTTCTAAAATTAAGATTCGTATAACTAGATGAATTTCGATCATAAGATTTTTTTCTCGCTCCAATGTCAGAGCATGCAGGTTGTTTAACTAAATATAAAAAGTTTATTTTAAGAATAATAAATATGTATGACGTTGATTGACAAGCGAGTTGTATTGAACCTATGCAGTTTCAAGTAAAAAGCAAACGACAGTCGGCGAAACAAAATGAGTATAATAGCCAAAAATGCATGATTCAAAAAATTTAAAACGGCTATTCTCTTTTTTTTTTAGGTAAAACAGTGTTTGATTCTGGATATTTTATGCTTCTCATTGATAGTGCAATTGTGAATGATGATATCAAGAATCTTTTGGATGCTTTTTTATGTTTATGGCAGCACATTATACATTTAATATAAAGTTTCCTGAGGGTATTGCTGCAACAGTAGAATTTATGCAAAGGTAAGTTTCTTTAATACATTAAAGTAACATTTTCAAAAACAATATACAGTAATCTCTCACATCACCACATTTATACGTTTCTCTCAGTTATATGTTGATTTTAGAATGTTTTGTGTATATATATGTAATGTTATTTGAATTTAAGTGTCTCATTTGCCGGTTTTTGGTTACTGATACATGAAGGAGATATTATTGTATAGTAGAGATTTTGAAAATCAATAAGATGATTAAGCAGATATTAAATTATCCTTTGTAATTATTTTATTAGAGGTGATTGTTTTCAGGTTATATACTGGAATTCTTTTTGCTATTTTATTTCAGGATTGTATATATATATATATATATTCTTTGAACCTGCATTTATGGGTACTGAGTTTTTAAAATTGAATCCAATCCCTTAAAATATTAAAGAATGGCAATGTTATTAAAAGGTTTATAACTTTAATTAGCTTTCCTGTCAGTCATGTTATTGTGATAAAATTATAGTGGAATGTCTAAAGAACAGCATTAAAATTTTGTTGTTCGAGAGAATTTCGACAAAAACTTCAGGAACATGATATTATTTTAAACCTCGAATTATTTGTTTGCTTGTCTAACTCGGCGAATCAAATCCAAGCGAGAATCATCAATTTCTGCATTATAAATCGCTATTATTTGCATGTCACCTCTCTTTTATAAAGACACTCTAATTTGTTTTTTAAATATTGCGTTTTATCAGTGTGTTATTTCGATTACATTAATTTCAAAAGTGAAGCATTTTCACCTGTGAAGAATTTCAAAGTAACTGTGCAGTTAAAACGACGCACTCCTACAAACCATAATACAATTTTAAGACATAAATATAAGTTTTTAATACACGCTTTTTTTATAAAATGACGTCATTTGCATCCGTTAAAGCAATCCACTTTTCGAATCCAGTCTTCGTCTATAGGAAAGTATGCATATAACGTCATTATCGCGAAATAACAGACAATATTCTTGACATAGCCCGTATTTGAGTTTAAACTTTTTTTTTCAGGTTTTATGAGAAAATGACAATAAAAAGATATAGTAATCTCCTATTTTTTGTTATTTTCCCTTTACTTTCAATAGAAATGGCGTACATTTGTTGCCACGATTAGAAAAATGGTATTAAAAATTAAAAAAAAAATTAATATCTCAAAAATAAATTGATATACAGCTTTCAAACGAATTGCATTTAAAAGAGCATTTTTTTCTCGTACGACGGTGTAAAAATTTAAAATGTGCGATTTTGTAGAAGTTTAAAAATTGCAGTAGACAAAATTGCAAAACCGAAATTTTATTTCAAATTTCAAAGTGTTGCCATTCGCGAAATGACGTATGCGTTACGCAGATATATGTTTGTCCTTCATAATATAGATATGTAGTAAAAAATAACTTTCACACATTTTTAGTGCTGTTATTATTTTTTTAACTCTATCCTTAGGTTTTAAATTCCTTACTGTTCCTCATACAGAAAATAAATTCAGATGCAGCCACAGAATATTTTCAACTTTTTTCATGTGCAGAGCTATCCTAGAGAAAGAATGGCTAAATTTTTTTACAGGATATTTACTGCAAAATTCAAATCAGCATTTAAATATCAATTTGAAGCATAGTGGCTTTATTTGTAGTCTTACCGTCCCTACGGTTTTATTCCTGCACATTTCGAGATAAATTATATAATTTTTCTTTTTTTAATCCAATGTAAATAACTGTTTCTAAAAATCAATGAACATTGTGGCTATCACTTAGTCTTAACATTATTTGCGTAAAAATAGGTGGTAATTTTCCTTACCGTCCTATACTTACCATCCATTATTTTTTTGCTATCCTTTTTTCCTATACCGTCCCCATTTTTTCATTACCATCCCTTCTTTAACACCCCTTTTAGACAATGTTATACCAAAATTTTGTACTAAAAATACTGCATTGTTATTATATCTCATTTGAATATCATGTGGTTACTATGCAAATTCATTATAAGTAAATATTTAGAAAAAAATAAAAAGTTATAGTGTTAAAATAGTAAGTAAAATTAAACTCGCAAGTTTAAATTAAACCTCAGTTAAATGAAACCTTTTTCGCTACTGACCATTTTTTCTTTATTTTGAATCATTAAGGCTTTCGTCTATAAGTTTAAAATGTTATTTTAGTAAGTTTAATTTCCCCAGATTTTTATTTTGAGAAGTAAAAAGACTGTGAGGAGGCCCCATATATGGTATATATCTATGATAATAATTTTTCCAATACTAAATTTCAAGTAACAATCCATACATAAAATGTCAGATAAAGAGAAATATCGAAAGTTACATTTTTAAGAGTGCAACTTGTTGATGCGTCGTTTGTCAGAAGTATGGGGTATGGCAGCGATAGCCCCCCCCCCCCCCTTAACCCTTTATCTACGGCATTATGATCTACTGCAATTTTTTTCATGTAATATTTTTTTTTCAGTTACTACAATGAAAATTAAAGGATAAACATAAAAAAAAAATACTCCCCCGTGAGAAATTTAATTAATTAGAGGTAATTAACTAAAGTGGTACTTTAAATTACCGTCAGTACACTATGACTAACTTATCGTAACAGAAAACCCACAAGTTATTTCAACTGACACCAGAAAATATTTTCGATTTAATAAATATGAAATATAGGCTTTTTCTTATTTACAAATAAATCTTTTGTCAAATTCCGGTGCCAATCATTTATTTCAACACCTTAGAATTGAAAATGCTTTGCTCCTGAAAGGGTTTAAAAAACTATTTTTTTTTTTTTTTAGGTTTCGATCTTGTTTAGCAGTCCTTTAGTTTTGCGACGTCAATATTCCAGGGACAACATGCTCTCTCGCATCTCCACATATGCAATATATGAATTTACATATGCCATTTCTAGCATATCAAAAACCAGCCGGTGCCACAACTTTTTCAATTTCCTATAAAAAATAACAATGAAACAGAAAAGAAATACCAGGGAAATCACTACTGCACTACATTTTAGTAATTGCATTTTAAATTCGATGAAAACGATGGATAACTACACAAACGAAAAGTAAACAAGAAGTTTTTCTCCAGCACCCATTGTACTGACGGTACTTATAAGTACCACCGAGTAATTCAACTGTTAAATCAAATACATACACCGTTCAACTAATATAGCTAGTCAAATTGTATTCTAAGACCATAATGAACACATAAAAAAAAATCAACACTTATCTTATATCGTTTACAGTGTTTGCAGCAATGAAAAGACGAGCGTGGCAATCTGTACAAAAAGTCGGCACAAAAGACATCGACTGCTTCAAAGATAGCCTCATTCCTCTCTAAAATAACAAACCAGAACTACCGCTGCCATGTTTTCGGAAAAAGTGGAGTTAAAAGAGCGATTTTTGCAAAGTACCATTATAATATTAGTAATATTCACTATGGTATAAAAGTTTAAAGTGAGTGGTACTTATAAGTACCGACAGTAGATAAATGGTTAAGCCACGCCATTTTTTTTTCTTTTTTAAAGTAATGATTTTTGTAGTACATATTTAACTCATCTACTCCAAATTGTATGTACAATTTCATTAGAAAAATGTGTAATTGTAATACAAGATTAAAAAAAATAATAATAATGATTTTGTTTAAAATGAACTACTCTTAGGCCAAAATTATTTCATTAAGTATATAAAAAAATATAAAAAAAAAAGAAAATGAAAATTTCATATTATTAATGAAAAAATAGTCATAATTAAAAATATTGCCATTATAAGTACTTAAAAGTAGTTCATTTTAAACACACATATATGTTTAGTATTTTTACCAAATTTTATGACAATACATACATACTCTCTTAAGATATCATGCGCGTAATGACTTCTGAAATAAAAAAAGAGCTATTTTGACTTCAACAATACACAAATTCTGTAAAAGGCTAATAAATTTCTAATGACAGCATATTACAAAGCACAATTTGTTTAATCAATATCTAAAATTTTATGTTTATACATAAAAAGGTTTTGAAGATAGGCTAATTAAAACTTAAAAGTTTTTCGTTAATTTTCTACGCGTTTAAAAAGTACAAGACCCCGTAATCTATTGTTGATGAGCGAAGGGAAACACTAAGTATGTTTCTACTAATGCATCTAAAAGTAAATTTCCGGATCTCGATGGCGCTCAGATTGGAGCGTCAAGATGGTTCGGATGATTGTAAGCAAATTTCTAACCGGCAAACCTGACATCAAGTTCGGGAATATATATTTTTAATAATTGATTCCGTGTTAAAGTATTTTTAAATAGTGAATATGACTATCAAATGTATGCATGTAAATTTTGAGACGGTGAAAACTACGTTATTTTTAGATTAATTTGAAAACAGAAATATTAATTTTGTCATACAATACAATTTTCGTTGATATTTCATGCGAAACACCAAATATCAAAGTCTCAATTAATAAATTAAAAATATCTTAATTGCATGTTACTGATTATGTATAAGAATAAAGTTTATTTTTTCAATAATTCGAAAAGTCGAAAATAAATTTTAGTTAAAAATAATTTTTTTTAAGAGCCAGCCAATATAGGACTGATTAATTATAATTATTTTTGTGATTTTTTTTTATAAATTCAGTCAATCAATTCTTTTAAACATTTTCAATTTTCGAATTCGATGAGATTTGACTCTTTTTTTAAAAATTAATTTCTTTGTTCGGTTCGTCTTTGATAGAGACCAAAACTTATTTCATATGCAAAATTTGGAAAAAAGTAATCATTTATTAAAAGAACACTTTATCCTATTCTAAGTTTTTATGTAGAAACATAATAAAATCTGCATGAACGAGCTTTTTGATTAAAAAAATGAAAATGAAAAAAACTTTCAATGGTACACAAGAAAATTAAATTTTTACAATGTAAGACGAATTGTTCTACATCTCATTACTTGATCATTTTTTTTTCTTTCGACATGTGAGAATATTATGTTCTTTACAGAAAGTGGATTATTAATTTCTACGCAAAATATTTTTTTTTATATGAAAGAATATATAATATGTTTCTCTGTTGAACGATGAAACATACTTTAATGAAATTAATTTCAGCTCTCTTAAGAATATAAAGCTTCGAATATGTTGTTGCTATTATATCTATTTTTAGGTTTTGTAGCTTAAATTATCAGAACTAGAAAAGGAACGTCTTACAAGTTTGTTTGTCATTCGATGACAATTTAATTGATACGGAAAATACAGAAAGAAAGGTTACATTATTTTGGAACATTTTATAAAACTTTTACGTACACTTTTCGCATTGGTAGCTGAAACTAAATTATATACTACGTGGTCAAATATAACCAAAAGCTTTAGACTTCAAACCTTCAATTGAATTTTTAGAGAAATTATTCCGCAACATCAGGAATAAAAAGAAAAAAACCAACCTGATTCTTTAAATCGAAAGTTTGACCAGTAAGGCAATTTAAGGAATAACAACACATAGAATAAATTTAGAATTTCCAGTTACTCTGCAAATTCAGGGCTCGAAATGAGCTGCAACTGTGGAACATGATAATATTGATTTGTGCAACATTAGTGCTAGTATAACACGTATATTCATAGAGATATAAAGGTTTAAAAAATGTCTGGATATGTTTTGTTTATACGACACAGAGTTTCCGACCACATTTAACACTATTCTCAGTATCTAACTCTAAATTTTCAACTGAAATTCCTAACGTGCAAAAGAATGTGATTAGTAAGAAAAAAATGTGGGTATATAACAGATTTCATTTTCCAGATTGACAGCCTAAGAAAGACAACCCATACTAGGAAACGAACTCTGCAGATATTAGATGCCCTTTATGGTTCCAAATTATATTACAAAATTGTTGTTCATATTTTAAACAATATTCCTTGTTCATTCGTAACACATGAAAGGACTATATAGGTGGAAGTAATGCCGCGTACTTACTTCCGAAGATTGCAGCCTGTGATTTCTTAATTTAAGTTTCTTATCTACATTATGTGCCTACCAAAGTAATCTATGAAGCTGTAGGTCTTATAAATAGATCTTTCAGAAATAGCAGTGAGATGATGAGATAATTGTAGAAAGAATCAAACATTTTCTGCCATTTAAATAGTGTTCTTCAATAAAGTTTATCGCATTTATTACGATGCAGGAAGCAAAAAATATGGTCTGTATTATTTTAATAAAGTATCGTATCCAACACAAGCTTTACAAAGTCTATACAAGAGTATAAGTACAATTCATTATTTGTTTAATTGGAATCTATATTAGATTTCATATTTAAAACGCTCTAGATACTCATCAGCGTACAAATATATAAAATCAATATAAAAATATAGAAAACTTTTAAAATACATCCTGTGTATTTTAAATAGTTTTTAATGTTACTTTTATTTGTTTGTACGCTGCACTGTAAAAACAAAGTCCAGTAAAAAAACGGAAAAGGTACTGGCAGCAGAGTTGACGTATCTTTTCCGTTAAATCACAGAAAATCAGTTATATGACTTTTCCGTTTTGGAGACTGAAAAGTTCCGTTTTGGAGACTGATTAGTTCCGTTTTGGAGACTGAATAGTTCCGTTTTGGAGAGTGAAAAGTTCCGTTTTGGAGACTGAAAAGTTCCGTTTTGGAGACTGAAAAGTTCCGTTTTGGAGACTGAAAAGTTCCGTTTGTGACTGAAAAGTTCCGTTTTGTAGACTGAAAAGTTCCGTTTTTGAGACTGAAAAGCTCCGTTTTTGATACTTAAATGCTCCGTTTTTGATACTTAAATGCTCCGTTTTTGAGACTGAAATGCTCCGTTTTTGAGACTGAAATGCTTCGTTTTTGAGACAGAAATGCTCCATTTTTTTAGAGACAAATATTGTTTTTCAGAATGAAATTTTCCATTCCTGAAACAAATTTTAGATTTAAGCATGGTTATTTCCCCTTTTACAAACTGACATTTTCAAATTTCTCCTTACTGATTGAAACCTATTGGCACATAATAGATTCGTATTTATGTCAGTAAATAGCTATTTGTAATCAATTTTTTCTGTATAAAGAATGTTTGTCAAAATATTTCTAAAATAATAATTGCATGTATATCAAATCAAAGTAATACTCAAATAAAATTATATATTATAAATATTTAGACAACAAAAAGAAAAAAGCTATTCAAGAAAAAGTGCACAGAAAAAAAGTTGAAAATATTAATTTTATTAGAATGTATACAATTACACATTCATTGGTTTAACATTAGAGGAAAAATCGAGATGTCACCAACATTGCAGCTGATATTTATGTACATATTTACTCAAGAACTAATTATTTTACTTATTTCTGGCAATATAATTTGCTATATTTAGATTTGGGAAAAAAAGATACGTACATATCAACTGTTTTCCATTGTCACAAATTATGTTGCCCATGGTGATTTTGGTCTGAATTCAACACTGCAGAAATGCAATTACGTGTCCTGAAAGGGTTAAATATGTAAATCGTTGCCATTTTCTTTGATTATTTATGTGTATATAAATATATTTAAAAAATAAAAATGTTTTTACACATGTTCTACAAATGTAATAAAATAACTAACGATTTTAATTTATTTTCATATTTAGAGAAATATTTTGAAAAATTATTAAAACTTTACATTTCAATTGCATATAAAAGAAGTTTTAGTGAAAATAATTTAAAGTATTTTGATTAACTGTCTACAATTCACTTTGCATTTACTTACATAAACAGAACTCATTATGAAGAAAAGAGGTGGGGGAGGGGGATAGCCTAACTGCTCTAATAATGAATAAGCTGTTTTGACATTTGTCCTTTCACACGTTGACGGACACTTGCATCTATAGCCGTCAAAGCGAAGTTCACTATGTGACATAATGATTGATTGACATCAGGATTTACATGAAAAATATATAAAAATAAGTAAAAGCTTAACTTCACGTGCATTAAATAATGCAAAATTTAATTTTAAATTACTGGTACCAATTTAGGAATTAAAATTAAGTGAACTTCGCTTTGACGCTATAGATGCAAATGTCCGTCAACGTGTTAAAAAAACCCTAGCTTGAAAAAGTTATCGCTTTTATGTTTAATACATTTTCTAAGCTTTAAATGTGAAATCTGATAGTATAAGTTTAACCGTCATTTTTTTTTTTTTTTTTTTTTTTTTTTTTCAAATTTATCCATAACAGAAACAAAATAAGTATATTAAACATTTTGGCCATATATAACCTTGGCAAATTGAATGATTCAGACATATACAGCAATAAGAATATGCTTCAATAACTACAGAAGGTATGCTCTTATCCAGATGTATGTTACATATTCAGTAGAGAAATGTACTGTACTTCCTATAAGATAATATATTTTTTTACACAGCAAGTGTATTTTTAGTTAAACCTTGAAAAACTTCACGTTATATAAGGTATGCCAAAAACATTTACTTAATAATAATAATAAAAAAAACTCATTTTGATTTCTGTTAATTTTAAATGAGTCAAAACATTCCATCGACATTTATGGATATGAAGAACTACCTTAAAAGTATAATAGCTCCAAAATTTGGAGTCCAAATCCTTTAATTCTTTTAATTAAATGAAAGCAAATTTTATTAAATTTTTTTGTTTCATTTTAAAAAGCAGCATTTTTTATTATAATCCATTCTGAACTAATTTTATCTTTGCATGTTGAAAGCTTCAGGTTGAAATTCACATTATCAGAAAGTTAATATGTAAATAAGTTAATAAGTAAAGCATTTTAATTTTATTTTAAAATTTCACTATTATTTGTATCACTGCTATTTGCAACTTTAGAATCAATATCAGATACAGGTAACCAATTCATGTGAAGAAATATCAGTATGACACAATTTCTCTGCTGCTAAAACTGCCCAGTTTTCAATTTGACTCTTGAAGAACCCTGGTGAATGCAGACTTTATTATCAAGAAGTGAAAATTTTCTAATCATTAAAATTGTAAATAAAGAATTTTAAAATTGTTCTATCTTAAATATTCACCCACACACGAAAGAATTTTTACTGAAGACCATGTTTCTTAAATGCAATGTTACATTTTCATATGGCACATCTTAAATTCATGTAAACTCTAGATTGCTTAATTATACATTAAGACATTGCTTGTAATAAACACATAACAGCTGAATGTGCACAGATTAATATACAAATGAAAATGCAACTATTACAAATAACAAAATTTAGACTTCTTGTATCACCGTACAAGATGACAAATATCCTGATAAATTCGCTGTAATTTCTTTACTTCCTAACAGTGGCATTTGTGAGAAACAGGATCATTATCATAATTACCCTGGTGAGATCAAACTACATTGAAAATATGAGATAAATATAAAATTAGCAGTAAAGAAAACACTAAATAAAACAAAAAAAATTCATTGATTTTTGTATTACATATTAAAATGACTTTCAAAGTCTCTATGTACATTCACAAGATTTATAATTGGCTTGGCAACCATATTATTTCTCTTCCTTTTCATCCTAGGTGCTTTGCTACCTTTATCTGGATTAATATTGGCAAATATTCTGAAAAATGAAAATACGAAAGTTTGTAATAAATGACACTGATAAAGTTAAAAGATGTAAAAAGATATATCATACACAATTACCACAGTTATACTTTTAATTTTATTTTACAGTAACCTTTTGTCATATAAGAAATCTTGCAGGCAATATAACAAACAAAAAAAAACTTAAAAGATGACGTACAATAACTCATACTCTCACATATAAGGATTAGAATTCACACCATTATATATAAATTACTTTTTTTGGTGGGGGGATTACTTAAAATTAATGACCAAGCTCAAAAGTTGATGCAGCTTTTATTCTTGGGGCCCATTTTGTGAAAAGTAGAGGTTACTTTTTGTGAATTTTATTAAACATTTTGTAACGTTAGTTGAAATTTAATTACTCAAATTCGAACGAAAAATTTAACAAAAACTTCTTTACATCCGCTTGCTAAAGTGTTTGTTTTTCAATCGTTTATTTGCAAATTACGCATTTTAAAACACTTTTTATGAAAAAGAATTTTACGAAGGGAGCCTATTTTATAAAAAGGAATTTTGTGAAGGGGCCTGTTTTATTAAATTCATTTTTGTGAAAGGGTACATTTTAATAAATTTATTTTTGTGAAGTGGCCCTAAATAGGCCCCAAATTTTGCCTGGATCGATCCCTGAAGCTGCACTGCATTTATAAAGAAATTAATCCACCATTTGGGATGGATATTTTCTGATGTTCAAATTGATTCTTTGATGATTATTACAATACATAACCACTCTTTTTACAATTAAATTCTTATCTTTCACTTTCTATATTTCACCATATGTTATTTCACACACACACACATAATATATACAATCCGTATCGGATATATGGTCACCCATGCGGTCCTGAAAATTATGACCATATAAGCGGGGTGACCTTATATGCGGTGTAAACAGGAATTTTACTTTGACAAAATATTATTTCGTTAGTTGTATTAGTAAAATAATGTACAAAAAAAATATGAAAATATAATTTATAAGAGAACAAGTATAAACAAGAATGTCTTTACACATAAATTTTCGAATTGTTGAGCATAATATATAGTAAAGCTTTATTTTTTATTTAAAATAATCTTTTCTGCAGATTTGTTTGTTATCATAGTTGTTAAAACTACTTTTCTAATTGACGAACGTATTTAAAATATTCCTCTGTACCAACAGAATTGGTTAACACGTTGAGAGCACGGTGACTGACACTGAAGCTGAAAAATTTGCAATGTTCTAAGTAATTTTTAAGAAAGTATAATCCTGTAATAAATAAAAGGCAAGTAAATTTTAAATAAATTTAAAGTAATTACTTAAAACAATATATATATTTTTAGGTTTATAACATATTTTAGACCGTCAGTCCTTGGTGAATGATGGGTTCTAAACGGAAAGTTCAGTGTCAGTTACCGGTGACTGATGTGGCGCTTAACGTGTTAAAAAACATCTGGGGATATTTAGTGTTTTGAGAGCTTCTGCTCGAGTTCTCAGTTCAGCTTCACTCGCTCTCTTTATCATAGCTTCCACCCGTGTTTTATTTAAAACTTCCCAAATAATTTACGGTATGGAAGCTTCACCAGTAGTAGCGACCTCATTGTCAATAACTGCACATGTCAGTTCGTCTTGTACTGTGCAGCCGACACTCCGTAAATTTTGTGTAAGTAGGAGCACAGCATCATTTCATTGTTGTCGTCTTCGAACGATAATTCTTCACATTCTGGAAGCCAATCATGTCAAAAACAACCCTCCGACTGTCTTGGAAAAGGGCAAAATTATAATGTTGTTTTCTCTGCATTTTGTTTTAAATGCTAAAAAAAATTATTCTTTGAACATTTTATAAAAAAACTTAATAACGAATATGAATGCAATCCTTGGTAGTATTAATCATTGTTCAATGTATTAAAAATAGTTTAAATCAATAGAATTATATTACTTTAAATATTGCTTGTATTGCAGTGAAACCTGGAGCTTAGTGAACGTATTAACACGGGCTTGTCAGTGATGGGGTTAATACATGGCATCTAACACTGACACGTAAAAGTTATCTTTTTGATCAATTGCAGCAAGGAAGTATTTCAGAAGCAGCTTTCGTATATTTATCTTAAAATTTTGAATAATTCCTTGATCTAACGGTTGTGTAACACTAGTGCAGTTTGGAAGCAATAAAACGAATTCAATCTAATTTAAATTGCGAATTATACAATGACCAATATAGTTATCTGCGATGATGGAGAAATCCAAAGAACCATAGAAAGTTTCTCTTATCTCCTGCGACAGGAGTAACCATACCAATCTTCGACTATAGAAAGCTTTGACGCGGAAAATGAGTTATTTCGTCCTCTCCCGCGTCTGCCATATTTGACTGACCGACAGCAGTCAAATCAGCAGTCTCCAATGCAAGACTCGGCTAAATATGACGGGCGCAAGAGGGCGGTATGAACGGCACAAGTGAGGCCATTTATGACTGCTTCATCTTTTGGAATCCCCTTGGCTGCAACCCGCAAGAATAGATATTATTCGATCAGCTATGCCTTCTTTTCCACAGTGTGTATACACTCATCGAAGTCAAGTGGTATGCAATATTATCACAATCTCTAAGGCTGAGTTTAGATGCTTGATTTTCCTTCCTTCAAAACTTGTCCAGGAAACGCTATTGATAACCATTCTTCTCCAATCATTTGCAGTTATTCACAAAAGGATGGGGCGATTCAACAATGGAAAGAAAATTGGAAGATTAGATCGACTTGAAGCAAAGATTTTCCTCTTTCAGAATGTCCGTTTTCTATAAAAGCTATTAAAGATGAAAAACATCGCGTGACCACAAAATAAAAAAGCTAAGAATTGACTTGCGAAAAGTGACCTTATAAGCGGGGTGACCATATACGCGGTACTGACTGTGTGTGTATATATATATATATATATGTGTGTGTGTGTGTGTCTGTCCATTTTCACTGTTTTAGCTTATTTTCAATTAACTGTAAATGATTTCTTGTAAGATTTAAAAATTCGAAAAATGCTTAGTTCTTTAATATCTGTAGGTATACTGGTAATTTATAATCAGATTAACCCATAACACCCAGGACATATGATGCATACAGGGCGTATGTCCTGTTTTGTTTGTATCTGATCTGCTCACCTGTCAAAAGGAAGAGCCTCACTAGAAAATGAAAAGTAACAGTTCAAATATGAATAAAATAGGACAAACATGCTGTACATCCGGTATCATGTATACTTCCTATTATAAAGAGGAAAAAATTGTTTATTTGTCGGAGATAAGCTCTGGAACTACCGAACCGATTCCAAAAGTAATGGTATCAAAATGATGGTGTTAGTCCAACTTAGAACATAGGCTATATCTTATGTCGGTGCCACTACCCCAAAGGGGGTGTAGGAGCAAAAAACGTTCTAAAAATGCGATTTTAGCGTTACTGAAGGGCTTAGAAATATGAAATTTTGAATATTAGTTACTTATAAGATATAAATGATATCTAAGAACAGTTCTTAAACAATTCGAAATTTAAAAGGTGTGAAAATACACAAAAAGCGTTCTAAAAAACGTTCTAAATGGTAGTTTCTTCACAATCTCAGGAAATTCCAAACCGATTTAAAAAATAATGGTGTCAAAATGACGGTGACAACCCTTGCTCCAACATAGGCTATGTTTTATGTCGGTGCCACTACCCCAAAGGGGGTGCAGGAGCAAAAAACGTTCTAAAAATCCAATTTTTGCGTTTCCGAATGGCCTAGAAATATGAAATTTGAAATATTAGCTACTTATTAGAAATAAAGGATTTCTAAGAACAGTTCTTAAACAATTCGAAATTTAAAAGAGTGAAAATGCGCGAAAAGCGTTCTAAAAAACGTTCTAATGGTGGTTTCTAAACAATCTCAGGAAATACCAAACCGATCTAAAAAATAATGGCGTCAACATGATGGTGAAAACCCTTGCTCTAACATAGGCGATGTTTTATGTCGGTGCCACTATCCCAAAGGGGGTGCAGGAGCAAAAAACGTTCTAAATTGCGGCTTTTGCGTTAAGGAAGGGCCTAGAATCGTGAAATTTGGAATGGTAGTTAGTTATAACATATCAATGATCTCTAAGGACATTTCCTAAAAAAATCGAAATTTAAAAGGGGGTCAAAATGCGCAAAAAGCGTTATAAAAAACTTTCTAAATTGCGATTTTTATGCAATCTCAGGAAGAACCGATTTCAAATATAATGGTGTAAAAATGATGGTGACAGATCTTGCTCCAAGATAGGCTATATTTTATATCTGTTTCCACTACCCCAGAGGAGATGCAGGAGCAAAATGTGCGAAAAGCGTTCTAAAAACGTTCTAGATGCCGATTTGTCGGCAATATCTCAGGAAGAATGAATCTGATTTCAAACGTAATGTTAGGAAATTGATGCTGACAGCCTCTGCTCTAACATAGACGCTATTTTATGTCGGTATCACTATCACCAAGACGTTGCAGGAGCAAAAAAGCGATCTAAATTTCGATTTTTGTGATCGGTAGGGGCTAGCAACTTAAAATTAGGCAAGGTACATATTTATTGGCTATAAATGATCTTTAAGAACAGTTCCGAAAAAATTGGAAATTTAAAAAGGGGTGAAAATGCGCGAAAAGCGTCCTAAAAACGTTCTAAATTGCGATTTCTACTCAATCTAAGGAAATACCAAAGCTATTTCAAAAGTAATGGTTGCAAATCAATGGTGACAGTCCCTGCTGTAACATAGGTTATATTTTATGTTGCTGTCACTACCATCTGATGGTTGCAAAAGCAAAACGTTCTAATTTGCATTTTTTGCACAACTGAGGGGTCTAACACTTTGAAGTATGGCATGGTATTTACTTACAAGATGCAACTGCTTTCTAAGAAAAGTCGAAAGAAAATTCCAAATTTTAAAAAAATGAAGTGAGTGAAAAGCGTTATAAATTACAATTTTTAAGCAAACTTATAAATTACCAGACCGATTAAAAAAATAATGATGACAAATTTTGGCGATAGGAGCTGTTCAAACATAAGCTATATTTTATGTCTGTTCCACTACCACCAGAGGGTTGCAGGAGCTAAAAATTTCTTAATTGCGATTTCTGTGATACTGAAAAGGCTAGAAACTTTAAATATGACATGGTAGTTTCTTATAAAATATAAATGCCCTCGAAGGAACGTCGAAAATAAATTCGAATTAAAAAGGGGTGAAGCGAAGGGGAGGTGCGAAAAGCATTCTAAAAAAGTTCTAAATTACGATTCTATGCAATTTCAGGGAATATAAACCGATTATAAAAGTAATAATTTGCGAATCAGTGGTAGCAGTCTCTGATCCTACACAGGCTATATTTTATGCCGGTGATTCTACCACCTGGGGTTCACAGGAACAACAAACGTTCTAAAAAAGGGCTTTAAAAGCTTTTTAAATTACGTTTCTGTGGAATATTAGGAAATAACAAACCGATTTCAAAATTAATGTTGGCAAATTAATGGTGACAGTTCCTGTTTCAACATAGCCCTTTATGTTGAGAGAGGTGGTAGGACTTGGAATTCGACATGATGGTTAATTTTAAGATGTAAGAAGATGGTTTCTAAAAAATTTAAAACTTCAAATGAATACTGAAATGAGCGTATTAATTGAGCATAAAAGTTTCAAAATATTTTCTAAATTATCATTTTATTTAGTTTTATTTCATTTTATTAATTTAAGTCTCATTTCTGCCTAATACAGTGTAATAATGATGTTTAGTCAAACTGTGTTTTAAATAGTAATTTTTGAATTATTCCTAAAAGTAATAAGTACCTTTTAATAAAATAAAATATTACCTTTTAATAAAATAAAAATTTAGTTAGTACCTTTTGATAAAAATTAGACATATAAATATCACTTGGCATATTTCAAATATTACACGAGCAAAGCCGCGGGGTTTGCTAGTCTACAATAAAATCATACGCACATATCACAATTCTTATAAAAACAATGTATGAAATTACATATATTATGATCCTCCCTGTAAATAAAATTTTTACAGTTGAAAATGTTTCATGTAAACATAATAAATACTTAAACCCATATTTTTGAAAATGATTTAGAAAATTTATCACCTTTAAAAAATTTTTTTTAGCTTTAACCGTTTTCTCTACGCTTTCGAAATTTTATTGAGCAGAGTATTTTATGTGTAAAGAAATATAGTATTATTAATACACTGAGTAAGTACATTTTAGCTTAAATCTACTTCAATGGTACTTTAAAATACTATTTAACTGCGAGTGCATAAATGATTTACTCAAAAATAGAATTATTTACTCCCACTTAAAATAATTGCATATAGAATGTAGCCATTTCATATCTATCTACTACATGTGCAGCTGGGGCTAACGAAAAAGACAGGCTGTGGTGGCATTACATTTTTTTTTCTTTTTGAGTTCGACCAATAAAACTCGTGGTTTTTAAGCGCCAGAATGACGAACCTCACAATTTTTTTATGCGATCTATTTATCAATTGGGATTTTTTTCAGTTATTAATCAACGAAATTCACAGACCACAAGTTAACCCATCATGGGCCTATTTACCTAATTTATAAACAATTGCAAATGCTGTAATCAATTATTGTTGAATGTTATTGTCAGGGTTTGACCAAGTGGAATTGCTGGGTTTTTTCGGGCAGGCCCCACTTGAAAAAATCCATTGTGGGATTTTCAAATTTTCTCATGCTTTCACAACTGTATCATTATTTAATCTAAGTAAAATATTGAATATAATTTTTACAAGAGTTTATTAAAAGAAATTTGATTTTTTTCAATTAATTAAAGAATATTTTTAATTAATCAATTCTTGGTTTAATTAATTAAAGTTTTAGAGAATGAAAGATAAAAGCAAATTTAAGAGTTTCCCCCTTGATTTAAAAAAGGGCAAGGGGCTGCCGGTGAGAAAAGGGCACTTCTTTTATTCTTAGGGGCATGTTTTGGATTCTTAAGACCACTTTTTTGGTTTTTAACCACTTATCTGGCTCGCCTGAGTCGGGGGTAAAAGCACTGTTTCTCCATACCTGTCGCCGGTGAAGTGGTTAATGTCACTTTTAATATTTAAAACTTAGATACTGTAGCCTCCCGCTTAACCGGCCTGAACGGGACCGAGTGTTAGCCGGTTAAGAGAAAAACCGGTTAAAGTGGAGAAGTAAACAAGTATATGCATAATTTAATTAATGAAACCCGTGCAATGCATTTAGTTTTTTCAATTTGTGTAGTTTTAAGGGGTCTTGTACCTTTTAAACGCGTCGGAAATTAACGAAAAACTTCAAATTTTGAGTTAGTCTATCTTCAAAATTTTTATGTATAAACATGAAATTTTGGATATTAATTAAAAATATTGTGCTTTGTAATATACTACCAACATAAATTTATTAACACTTTACAGAATTTCTGTATTGTTGAAATCAAAATAGCTCTTTTTTTTACCCCATAAGTCATTGCGCGCATGATATCTTAAGAAAGTATGTATCGATTGTCATGAAATTTGGTACATATACTAAACAAATATGTGTGTTTAAAATGATCTACTTTTAAGTATTTACAATGGTAATATTTTTAGTTATGACTATTTTTATTCATTAAAAATACAAAATTGTTATTTTTTTTTTTACGAAAATATTTTTTTTATATAGTTAATGAAATAATTTTAGCCTAAGAGTAGATCATTTTAAACACACATATATGATTAGTATATTTACCGAATTTCATGCGAATCCATACATACTTTCTCAAGATATCATGCGCGCAATGTCTTATGGTATATGTAAAAAAAGAGTTATTTTGATTTCAGCAATACACAAATTCTGTAAAGGGTTAATAAATTTCGAATGGTAGCATATTACAAAGCACAATCTGTTTAATCAATACCCAAAATTTCATGTTTATACATAAAAAGGCTTTGAAGTTAGACTAATTCAAACTTTGAAGTTTTTCGTTCATTTTCAACGCATTTAAAAGGTTCAAGACACCTTAAAAAAGTACATATTTTCTGAAATGAATACCATTTATACTTAACTGAATTGACAGAAAAATTATCACTGGTAACAAATAATGCAAAATATTTAACGCAAATTAAATTGTTGAAAATCGTATCACACAACTTTATAAGAAGTTGTAATTATTCTACATTATGTATATTTAAGTTAATCAACCATAAAAAAAAACTTTGACCTTCTTCTGTTCAAGGCAAAATGGCAAACAATTTGCAGCATAATCTCTCCATTTCTTTAGCATCATAAGTTTAACCGAGGAAGCTGCTCAACATAGCGTAGCGCCGACTCCAATGCTTTTATCCCTTTCGTATGTGGAAATTTAGCTGTGTCAACTTCAACTGGATCATCATAATGATCGTCTTCGTATTTAACAACATCAGTTACAGTCCTAATTATATCCTCGTCAAATAATGTTTCATGCTTGAGATCTTTATCAGACTCAAACAACTCTTATACATTTTCTACGGTGATCTGTTCGCATCCCTCAAGTTTTTAAATTTTTGTTCAAAACAGTTTGCAAATAGTTAAAAAAGTATAGAGTTCCAGGGGGGGAGGGGTGCACATTTGACTATTAAAAACACAAAATCTCAAATCTTCCGGGGGAAAATCTCATATTTCCTGGGAGGGGGTGGGATGTCCCCTCCATGGGCCGCACCCTGAATTCAGCGTGTATGCATTTAGAACCGACGTTCTCCTTTCTGAATTTTGCCTCCCTCCAGTAGGGATTGCACTTCAACGCGAAAACGTAAGCTGAGTTCCCGAGGCCGTCATCCCTGAATTTCGCCAGATGTTGGGGGGAAAAAGTCGGCCGGTTAAAGCGGATTTTCGGTTAAGAGGGAGGCTACTGTATCTCTTTTCAAAACAACATTGAGTCAGATTTTACTACGTAAGTAAATTTTTTAATGCAAAAAAGAAAAAAGGCATTTTTTTTTTTTAATGTAGAGGCAAGAAGGGTGCTTTTTTGTAAAAAAAAAGGTAGGCAGGGTGCAGCACCTTCCTGAAACTGACCGGATGAAATTCTGCAAATTTAAATATATTTCATATATAAATTTAAATATATTATCATAATTTATTATATAACAAATTTAAATATTTTTTTTTTTTTACAAAATATTTCTGTATCCAAAATCATAGTTTTTCTTAATTAAAAAAATTACCTATTTTTATTTGTATATTAAAACTAAATTTTGAACTGCATTGGTTTTTCTTAACTTTTCTATATTTTTTAGACATTTTTATATACTAAGTAAATAGTTTTTATGAATAATTACATATATTATACATTTATATTCAAATAACTTTTACAGATCAGTTATCAATTCCTTTTGTCTTCAATAACGATAATAAAGCTTAAAAAATGAAATTCTTACAACTACTCGGTATTGTACTCGGTAAATTGGTTTAGTATGCAGAGTACCGAGTAAATACCGAGTACTCAGTACAGTCCTAGAAAAAACATTTTTCGAAGGGTTGTGGAAAAAACAAGAACAAACTGCCGCAAGAAAATGTGAACAGCAAAAGGTCGAGAGAAAATGTGATTTTCATAAGCGCAGTGAATTTCGTCAAATGGGAGATGCACAACCTGTGGCCCTCGATGGGTTTAACTTATGACCCAATTAACTTTTGCCAATTAATAACTGAAAATAATCCATTTTTGGCAATAGGTCGCAGGAAAAAAGTGCAAGGTTCGTTGTTCATGCACCAAAAAATCTCAAAGTACATCAATCGAGCTCGGAAAATTTCCGAGTTTCGGCGATGGGGCTCGGAAAAATTGTGAGGTTATTGATCAGGTGCGAAAAAATCGCGAATTTAGTTTTTCTGGTGCTAAAAATTCACGAAGTTTGTGAATGGAGCTTAGAGAAAGCATAGGTTGGTGAAAATCTTGCCAATCGGCAGTTGAAAATTACAGTGAAATTTGTCAATCAGTCATTAATAAAAAAAAAATACCCTGAATTTTGTATAATCATGTATCCTTGTCTACTGAATCGGGTAAGCTGACTGGCTAGAATTTAGAGGGTAAAACTGTCCCACCTCTGAAATCATATTTTTAGCCTTATTACACCCCAGATTCCCTCTCCAATCCCAGAGGGCCGAAACTAAGGAGGGGACAGAGGAGGCATGGCGTCCCGGACACCAATACATGGATGCAAGAAGTATATCTCAGTCAAGGCTGAAAACTTTTCTGGATATTAGAAATAACCAAATGAAAATGGGCTAGAAGATTTCTATGCCTTGCATTATGGCTAACAATTGATCTCTTACAATAAAAGAAAGAGATTAAAAACACTTGATAATAAAATTGCTATTCTTTAAGTATATAATGTAGAATTTTCTGTCAGACAAAAATCTCTTCAGAACAAGGTCTTGCACCCAAGGCGCCAGTACCAAGGGGCGCCAAATGAAGATTTTGTGAGGCGATTTTTCTCATATCTATATTTAGCGCAGTATTGTTAAAATCGTCCTGTCTGAGGTATGCCAAAGCATAGAAAAATCTAAGGATAATATGGTATAAGGATACTTTATAAAGCGGAGTTGTTTTTCGATTCTTTTAGATTTCGTTTACAAGATTTTAATGAATCAATATTTGACAAAGCAGATTACGTAGTTCAGTATTAGGGATTGACCGAATCAGCAATTTTGTCGAATACCGAAGTTTCGGTCAAAGTGTATACCGAATAAATTCTCAATACATATTTTTGCATATATTAACTTTTTTTATAAACTTAATTAAAATCTTAATAATTTAATTCAGTTACATTTGTATTGTTAAGTGTAATTACACAAAAAATTTAATGACTTCTTTCCACTAACCAATTCATTAACTCATCACCTATTTTTTGTTATTTTATCACTAGTCGTTACCCAAATTAACCTATGAAACTATTAAACTGTACAGTCTATTAATAAGGATAAGGATTGTCAGAAAAACAAAAGTTCGTTCAAATAAAAAGAAAAAATATTGTCATTAAGCTGATTTACTGATTGTGTAAGTCTAATTATAAACATATTGAATTGATTAGGAATGTTCTCAAATACAAAAGGTATATCAATTTGTACATTTAACTATTTTCTGTCAAATTATTGATACATATTTATATTTTGATTAATTCCTAACTAATGTTACCGGTCTCTCAGACCGCAGCTTTTCTCAATTTTTATAGTTTAACTTGCAATTTTAAGTTTAACTACAAACGCTACCGAAATTTTGTTCCGTTTGGAACTTTAGTACTATCACCAGAGACTTTTGAATGGGTGAATTTTAATTATAAAATTCCTGTGAAAAAGGTTTAGTACAAAAACACCATCCTATGAGTCAATCGTGCCTTTTATTCATCTTTCGACGAAGCGGTCTCACAGACCGCTTCACGCTAGTTATGTGACAATTTCTGTGACATCAGTTAAAGGTTAATATTTTAACATTGTGGTGATGAAGATAACAAATTTGAGTGATTTTAATTTAATGGTTATAAAAGCTATAGGATAGGCATAGGAAAATAATTTTACTTGTGTATTTTTTTAATATACACCTTAGATATACAGAGATGAACTTTGATATACTTATTTGAAATATATATTAAAGAAAATACACATTAAATAAATTTAAATTAAGAAAACTAATGTAGAAATAATTAAAATTAAATGATAATGGGAAGATGCCCATCTTCCTTATTTTTTTTTCTCTACACAGTTGTTCCGATTTCACTCTTATATAGACTATTTTAGGAAGTTTCTTTTTTTAATTAAAAATGGCTCTGTTTTGTTTTTTTTGCAGTGCAGCTGAACTCCTAACTCATGCACATAATATTAAAACTCATCATTTAGCCTATTCTACTTCTAATTAAAAGAGAATTCTTCTACTTCTAAGAAAATACTTATCCGCAATTATTCGGTTTACAATGCCGAATCACTGAATATCAAATAGACTATTCGGTATTCGGTCAATCCCTATTCAGTATTACATATTTTAAATTATAAATAAATCGGCTATTAAAAAATGAGTAAATATCTCTTTGTAAATATACTTTGCGGAAGAAGGGGGGGGGGAATCCATGTTTGCCCCGGGTGCTAAAAAGGTTAGTTTCGGCCCTGCACCCATCTATCCGAAATATAAATTGATGTGGTTCTCGACAACCCAGACATATTTGCAAATGACCCTTCTCTTGAAAGGTTGTGCATAATTAATTCCGATGAAAATCCTCGTGATTCGTTAATTTTCTTAAGTAATACTTAACAAACAGCAAATATATAATGTAAAAACATTATTTTTTTTTAAATATGATTCTGTTTTTAATTATTCTGAATATCTTTATAAGTTAACTGTTAAACGTAGAAGTTGTATAAGGTTTTTAAAAATATGTTTTAAAAGTTTTTTTTTTTTTTTAAGTATTCGGCAACATGGCCGAATATCGAATATTCGGTGCCTCCCAAGTGTGTTTTAAAAAATATATTTTGCACTTCTTTAAAAAATGAAATTGCACTAATATTTCCCCGTGTTTTTATTTTTTATTCCCACAAAACATTTTTGGAACAAAAAAGTTTATTGCAGAACACTGCAAAATATTCTGCTTGGGGAATGGTAACAAAACTAGTAAATCTGCAAATCAGTGGTCCTAAACATCAGTTCTGAAATGTTATGAAAGTTAGTACACAAAAAAATTCAACCTCCAAATACTTCTCCACCCCCTTTCCCCCAAACACTGTCTCAGTTTGATAACTTCCTATCATATATTATTTTAAACCTCTATCTAAAATAATTTATTGATCTCGAGACAATATGAATAACAAAATAGTGAATCATTCGCAAAAATATTATTTAAATTATTGATATTCTAATTGTTAAATATATTATATTTGAAAATATTTTAGTAGTGTACTTTTATTAAATTCTGCTAATGCAATCGTAAAAACAATTCGGTAGTACTTTTCATTGGATGTTCCAGTACTGTAATTTTGATGTACTTCTGGAAATGTATGTATTAATATATTAATGGAAAATGAACTATGAGAATGGCCAAATATTGATAGATTATTATAATATAGAAAAAACTGGAATATGATAATTATAACAGTAATTAAAAAAATAGTTGTTAAAAATTCAATAAACTTAAGCGATTAAAGAAAAAAAAGTTTTAATTTATATTTCAGTAAAAATTAGGGGGGAAAAAGCTTTTTCGGTTTTCGGGGGGGGGGGGAGAAAAGGAGAAAATAGCTTCTCTTATAAAAATGAAAACACGCGCCCCACTTTACATTAAACATGCTATTGGCTAACAAAATTCATAGTCTACTACTATAAAAACAAAAATATTGCACATAAATAAAGGTATAAAAGGGTTAAGTAAAACTAATTCTCAATAAAATTTTCATCGAAAGAAGATTAAACATTTTCTGCTCCCTGGCTGGTAACGATTGTTATTGATAACCCAAATTAGTAAACATTCCAGAGAACCATTTATACTAGCGTTAACATTTTTTTTTATATGTGTAGAGAAAAAAAAATACTTATCCCTCCCAAGAACGAAAACATTATAACAGCCGATCTTGGATACCATGTACCGTGTCTTAAAATGTATTCTCTATTGGACTAACATGCATAAATAAACAAGGTTTTATGTATAACACTTATTTAAATTAAATACAACGTTCATTATAAAAAATAATTACAAAATAAAGCTGAATAACTTACCTCTTTTTCACAAAAGTAACAGAAACATGGAGCAGATCAGGAATTAACTGTAAACAAAACAATGTGGTTAGCGAGCGCGGAAAGGCAAGACAAACTCCTTTTTCAATGATTTCAAGATGAATTAGCTTTTTTTTTTTTTTTTTTTTTTTTTTTTTTTTGCTGCAACTAAATGTCAGAATGACATCAAGTGATCGCAGAAATTCCTTCTAAACGTACACTGTAAAAAAAAAAAAAAAAAAAAAAAAAAAAAAAAAAAAAAAACGGAAATATTACTGGCAATCTAGACGCCAGTACTATTTCCGTTTTTTTACGGGATTTTTTACCTATAAATTACAGAAAAATTTCCGTTTTTAATCAGAAAAACGGAAATGTTTCCGTAATGTATGGGTAAAAATTCCCGTAAAAAACGGAAATAGTACTGGCGTCTAGATTGCCAGTAGTATTTCCGTTTTTTAGTCCGTTTTTTTTACAGTGTAGCCCGAACATTGATAACCGATGATAACATAAAATCAACATGGCTGTCGCCGGAGTTCTTGTTTAGATACGGAGACGGAGATATACCGTTTCTGGTGAGTCTACTGCCAGATACGGAAACTCTGAGAGTTCAAGGCCAACAGCAAACGGAACATTTCCTGGAATTCCAAGAAAAGTAAGAGTTTTATCTAAAACGGAACTTTTCAGTTAAAAAAGGGACAATTCACAGAATAACACCTGTTAATTTCAGGACATTTTTTACAGTGTGATGAGTATCTAGTGTGTTTTAAATATTAAATTGAACAGAGGAAGTCCTAGTTTAAATTGTATTAGATTTTTTGAATTTAATATATTTATTTCGGTAGCACACTGAAAATATCAAAAATAAATTTTGTATGAAAAATATAAATTAGATATTCAAATAATGTGATGATGTATGTTGAAAGAGATACAATAAAACACCAGTTATTTCCTTATATACAACAGCCTTTTTTATTCTGATTTTTTTAATGTTTAAATTCGTAGTTCGTTTTAGTGTCTGTTAAATTTTTGTTTTACTTCTATGATATTTTTAAATAATTGATTTATCGATTATGTTTTAATTTCCTTATTGAATATTAGCCAGAAATAATTGACAATTCATAAATGTTTTTTTGTGAAAACCTCATAATATTTCGTAATTGGGCTGTGCACAAAATAGATACATTTTAAAAAACTGATGCTTGAATGTTTTTCTAAGCCGTCAGAAATCAGTAAAATGAGATACAGGTTAGAAAGGAATTGCATTTGAAATAACATTTTTTTATTTTATTAACAGTGAAAAATTTTAATTTGTATGATTGTTAGAAATTCAAGTATTAAGTAAAAGGGAAAGTTTTTGGTCAGGTCAATATGTCTCTAGTGTTACTCACGGGAATGTTTTTGCCTTATAATAGTAAAAATATTTTGAGTATTTTAAATGAAATATCCCTTTGTTATGTACAGTCACGAAAAACATATTTTCTTGGCTTTTCGGCATAAGATAATTTAACTTTCAGGACATACCAGTTTTTACCCGACTGCCTGGAAGGGTTATGTGTTCCACGCATATCTGGGTATGTCGATTTCTTTAAACCCTCGAAACATCTCAATGGCTGAATGAATTTTAATGAATGAGGTCTCTATCGATTTGTCTTAACCGTCCGATGGTTACAGGCTAAATTTTGTTTTCATAAATTCAAAAATATATATATAATGACGGTAGACACGAAAAAAATATTTGCGCACCCTATTGAGTGGCATATCATTGGATAAGTCTTTCAAAATGAAGACGATGTTTCATTGACTATTTTACAGCCAGAAGCTCTGTTTAAGAAGTACACAACCTGGAAGTTGTGTTGGTAGGATCTCTAGCTTTATTACAACTCTAACCTTCTTAGACATCTATAGGCCTCATCAAAACAGTGCTTATAGATAGGAACTAACAATTAAACATATCTTAAAAGTAATCAATACAAGTAAATAAAAAAAATACGTAAGTAATATAAAAAATTGTTTCCCATTGAAGAGAAATAATTAATTAGTTCGCTTTTTACGCAGTCGGATTTTTTTTTTTTTAACTTTAAATTTTACTTGTTAAGTATGTATTCTCAGGCGAAATATCATTTAAAGTATATGTACACATTAACATTTAAACTTCTTATTAAAAATGTCAGATTGAAAAGGATTATGGTCGATCGTTGCAGACGTTTTGAAATGTAATATGAAAATAATTACAATAGGAAACTTCTTCCAAGTTTCCTTTTGGCAAGAATTCCATTCAATCAGCAGGGTATTGGTTTTATTCGTGAGAAAGGTATTAATGTATTAACACCGAAGCTAATATGGCTTTTTCTTAAGTTTTAAATTACAAATCTAAACTGGTTTATTTATCCTACCATGCACATAAAATAATGTTTGTTTAACTTAATCCATTAAAATCAATGTGACAAAAATGTGAACCCTAATACAATAACCCAAAAACAGAAGTAGATTCATTACCTAATAGAACAAAAGTATGTATATGTGTAATAATAAAGATTTTAGCCCTTTTAACTTAGTAAAACTATTCCAAATTCTTATTATTTTCCTTTTTTACCATCTTTAATAATATTTTTGTCTTTTATTTCATGCGTTTAAGTCTGCGTATTCTTTTATTATTCTAAAAAACCTTAATCCATTCGTCTAATCTTAAAACCCATTAAATTACTTTTTTATTTTATTCTAAAATTAATTCATTTGTTTCGAATGTTTTGCATTTTTTCGATGATGTTCTTTTCCCACAATTTCTTGCAAGCTCCCGCCAGCATTTGATTCCGTTTTAATACTGACGCCGTATAAAGAATTCATTATCGACGTCACGCGTTCGTCTCCCTTCCCATCGAATCGTAGCCAGTTACCTGTCCCGTTCCTCCCCATCTCTCTGCTGGAGTTGGTTCTCCACTAATAATGCGCGCCACTAAAAATCCGCGCTCAATTTCTTTGAGTACTTATGCTGTTACATCGAGGATGGAGCGATTGATTTTACGTTTTTTCGTTTGTTTAATAAATGTACGTCGCTTGGGGTGAACGACTTTAATGTGTAGTTCCTAATTCTTGTAACATCTTAAGTTTTATGAAGTGGATGATCGACTATTGGACAAGCTACTGGAAATGTTTCGATAAGTTTTTGTCAAATAAACAATGTTTAAAGTTACGATGACTCTATTAATTATGCTATGGGAAATTACTCAATGTTTATGGAGCCTGTCTTATACTCGCCACCCTGACTGCACTCCGACATCCTCTGATAACGGAGGGTTGGCCTTGATTACTCTACTACGTTTACTTCGAGATATACGAGTGTCGCCGGAATGTCACAAAAGTCGAAAGCAATATGCAACATATATTTATATTGTTTACGAAACTGCAAGGAAACATTTTACATCAAAATTTAATATTGTACCTTATCTTAATTGTACGACACATAGCCGTGGCGCAACTATTTAAAATTTATTATGCATCATTTATGAAATATTATAATTTATTGAAGTTAAATAATAAAATATATACTCAAATGAATTTGATATTTCATTTTGTTTCATATAATGGATAAGTGTCATAAGAACAAACATACAGACTGCTGGACTGCGACTTCATTCTTCATCCATGTAGCATAATTTTGCAAGCGATTATGAAGAATTTGTATGAAATTCGAATATCCCTTTTGTAAAAGATTAATATTTGAAATATACTATGTGTAAATGTTTGTTTTCCTGATCTGTTGCTGGTTAACTTTAAGAAATATTTTTGATACTGTATTGAAACTCTATAATTCTTAAAACATGAGCAACACCCTTAAACGTATATAACATAATGTAAACCGTTAACTGGGGTAACTTCGGCCCAAATTTCTCTGTTTCATGGCATGTTCAGCCTCTTCATTCTCTTATTTGATTTTAAAAATGAATATCATGGTAATTTCTTCATTACGAAGAACATATGGAACTACTCCATTATCATGAATTTCTCAACACTGAATTTTTTTTTTTTTTACCAAAAAGTGTTTTTGAAAGTTTGGGCAAATGTTACCTTGAATTAGGTAATATTGACCCATATTATATTTTAATTAATCATTTCTTACAAAACACATAAATTTTGCTTAACGTTCAATGTTGAGGTCTGGGACTGTATTTTAGATGGGTTAATTTTTGTAACTATATTGTATCAGTCATACAACATAGAGTCCGGTCGCTGAGGCCAACACTTTAAATTCTTTTCCATTCAGTCAACGATACAACCATCCTTTGAGTTCAAATTAATCATTCCGGGAAAGCTATCAAGATTAAACAGCACAAGTATAATATTTTCAACCTTACAGTCAACATTGTCAATGGCTTTCTTTTTTGGTTAATTTGGAACTAATACACTGGATGCATTTTCAGCAAAATTATTGTTTGTATAAACACAAATGTCTATTGTCCAAAGAATACCAAAATTAAACAAAAACATCAATGTTTAAATTCAACAAAATAAGAAAAAGCTTCTCTTGAAATATAACATTTATTTAATGCATGGACTGGAAGTATATACAAAACGTAAGCGATAATTGATAAGGCTAATGTTTCACAAAATGTTGGGCCAACTAAGTTACCCTAACTTAAAAAAAAGCCTTTCTTTTCTATCGCAGGTAAGTGAATGCATAATCCTACATTAGGTGTTCATCTACATTAATGAGCTTATAACAACACATATTTACCAGGGTCCAAATGGCTGAAGGCTTGATAAACAAAATTTGTAAGACCTAAATTCTCACCATCTTCACAGGTTTCTGAATATTGCTGCCACGGGGAAAACTTTGCGAATTACTTACATTGATCTGCCAGCCTAAAGCTAATACTACCACCTACATTTTGAGACCTAAACTGTGCCGACAGCTCAAGCGATGTAGGAAATATAGGAGATTTTTTTTTTCTTTCTTTGGCCAAAGTTACCACAGACGGTATTTAATGAAGCGTTTCTTTATAGCGACATGGAATTTAGCGAAATAATTTAATTTTGCGAATAAGTTTTTAATTTTACACTTCCGTTGAATCAGCAAAGTGGTTTATTTCAGCTAGTCCATTTTACGTATTGCGTGGAAAGAAATAAGAATTATCCCATCAGCAAAACGTCGCCAATGAAAATCAGTCGAATTTCCTGTACTTTTCAACACGTTATTCTTAATCCGATTTCTCTATACATACTCAACTATTTGCATGCTAATGTAATCTCATTAGAAGTTAATACACCAAAG
Source organism: Maratus speciosus (assembly GCA_963932465.1). Classification (NCBI taxonomy): domain Eukaryota; kingdom Metazoa; phylum Arthropoda; class Arachnida; order Araneae; family Salticidae; genus Maratus; species Maratus speciosus. Next base: position 188,452,966 of record OZ010800.1, read on the forward strand.
TGTAAGTGTTAATTATTACTGAATTTAATAATGCAGTATTTTTTCATTACTGTTTTAATAATTATTTTCTTAATACACCGCATCCCAACAGTTTAGACAATCAATAAAATTTGCATTAACATAAAAATTAATAAGGCACAATTAAAATCCGTGAGATAGGTAATAAGCAAAAGCAGTTTTTCTGATATACACATATAAATTATGATCAAAGTTTTGAAATTATAAAATATACATTAAATTATATAAAAATATACTGTCCCAAAATTATAGACATATGTAATTTTGTTTGGTTTTACATTTATAAAAGTAATTAAGAACTTACTTTTAATATTTATTTGTATTGCCACGACACTTTATAGCATCATATACACGTTGTTTCATAGAATTAACTAAGCATTGCATTACAGAAGGAGGTATTTCATACCACGCTGTGTCAGTTGTAATTTTTAAGTCATTTACACATGTATATTGCTTTTTATTTTCATATATTTTACGAGATAAGATCCCCCATATGTTCTCCAGGGGATTCAAATTGGGTTTAATAGCTGGCCAGTCAAATAGTGCGATATTCTTTTGCCTAAACCATGTTTTCGATGATGTGGAGGTATAGATGGATGCTCCACCTTGTTAGAAAACACAGTCCGGTCCTGCTGGCAAATCCATAATTGGTAGAAAATTGGTATGTAAAATATCTCGATAATCCTCTGATTTACATTTCCATTTCTTTTCATCACTGAAGAAAACAGAAATCCATTTTTCACCGTATGACATATGCGTTCTAGCCCTCTTTAGACGTGTATCTTTAATACGTCTCTGCTTTAAGCAATGTTTTGCTTTCATTCTCCTGTAAACAATATTTGTGGAAGCTTTCATTCTTCTGTGTACAGTACTTTTTGAAATTCTGGAAATTGATGCAATTTCACGCAGAGATAAATTATAAACTGAAGCCATTTTTAATAACATTCTATCATTACGTAATTTGGATTTGCTAGCAGGACCGGACTGTGTTTTCCAACAAGGTGGGGCATTACATCCATACCTCCACAACATCGAAAATATGGCTTAGGTGAAACAATATCACACTATTAGACTGGCCAGCACTTAGTCTAGATTTGAATACCATAAAAAGCATATGGGGGATCTTATCTCGTAAAATATATGAAAATGGAAAGCAATCTACGTGTGTAAATGAGTTAAAAATTTCAATTGACAAAGCGTGGTATGAAATACCTCCTTCTGTAATGCAATGCTTAGTTAATTATATGCAAGAACGTGTATTTGATGTTATAAAGTGTCGTGGCAATACAATTAAATATTAAAAGTAAGTTTTTAGTTACTTTTAAAAATGTAAAAAAAAACAAAATTGCAATTGTGTATACTTTAGGGACAGCCCATTTTTATATAATTTAATGTATATTTTATAATTTCAAAGCTTTGATCATAATTTATATGTGTTTATCAGCAAAATTTCTTTTCTTTATTACCTATCTCACGAATTTTAATTGCACCTTATTACCTTTTATGTTAATGCAAATTTTATTGATTGTCTAAACTTTTGGGACGCGGTGTATAAATAACATATTAAAGTAAAATTTTTGAGAACTTGAACGTAGGCAAATATATTTTGTTATCATTATTCCTTGTGATCGTAGTATATATAAGCAAGTTTTCAAGCATTAAGAATCTACATATAGAAGTTTTATGGCTTATATACATTCAATTTTTGGAGTCTACATTTTGTGTCTCTATGTAAATATTCATTTTGAAATACTTACACTGTTATAGAAATATCAATGCTGATATTATTCAACATCTATTAAAAATTTTACAAAGTATTCGTCCATTAATTATTTACAAAGAACCCTTAAAGGAAAATCCCCTTTTATTTAAATTTTTAATTTCATGAAAGAAGAAAATTGTGTTATTTAAAATTAATATTAATTTTGATTTCCTCTCTAATTTGTTCTCATTAATATATCATGTGCCTTTAATCTATTACAATAAAAGTTGTCAAAAAAAATATTATTTTTTTTTCATAATAAACTAATGCATGTATTTCTGTAAGAAAATTATAAATTATAGTAGAACGCTCAATAATTTTGTTGATTATGTTTACATTCTGCTTTACTGCGAAAAAACGCTTCAACTATCATTTAACAATTAGTAACATAGGTAATTTGTACGTCCTTTTCATCCATATCGTTTTTTTTTTAATGATTAATGAAAAAGTACATATCAAACGTAAAAATCGAATCATTGAACACAATACTCTTTATTAAACTTTGCTATCTCAGAAAAAATCTCCAAGGTTTAAAGAAATAAGTGCTATCGATTCATAATTTTTTTAACATTAAAGAGTAAAAATAATAAAGATTTCAGTACATAATCCAGTTTATGTAAAAGAAAACTTTTCATGATTACCTTTTCATGGAAAAGCAGAAAAAAATCATTAAATATTTTGCAGTTAGTTTAATGAGAGAAAATCTTTTCAAAAGTTTTCTTATTTCTTCTTTCAAAACAAAAAAATCCTTTATGGTTTTACTTGTTTCACTTTTATAAGAAAAATACAAAAGCATTATCAAGGACATGTATTTTAAGAGTTTATCTTTATTTATTTGTAATATATTGCATTCCACTAGCTATTTTAAGGATTTAAATAGTGCATCTATATAATATAATTGAGGACGTGAGTTTCAAAACTCGACTTATCCAAAAAATCAAATTTTGGGAAATCGCGAAAAACCTCTAACTGCGACCCCGTGCATCGAACATCTCCAATTTTTTTTAAATACTTATAACTATTTGCTCTTTGATACTATTCTGTTAACCCCTTGGGGATGAGCGACCGCTATTCGTGCCGCGTAAGGTTATCAGAATCGCTGATTATTTTCACCAGAAAAAAAATTATTGTAAATTTTGCCTTATTTAATCCGAGCATTTTCCCGGTTCAATTCGGCAAAAACTTCTGTTTTAATAAACCGGTGATTAAAGATTAAAAATTCTGTGAAAGACGCTCCTCCCGAAAGAATTAAAGTGAAAAATCTACTTTGATTAATTAAATTAAATAAATGGAAAAAGTTTCGGATAAGAACAGTTTTGTTGCCAAACTATGGATAAGAAAAATTTTGATGCCAATTTCTTTAAAAAATACATCGTTAACAAGTTAGCTAAAGGAAATCAATAGTTTATATTTATGATCATCGGATGATAATACTTTGGATTTAAAATAATCTTTATGACAGCAAATAAGTATGATTAAAATACAGTATTACGTACAATATTGTGAAAAAGCAAACTTTTAAACAATAAAATAAAATTTATCATAAATAATTTATGATTAAGTTTTATGATCACGATAACTTAGTTGTCTTTAAAGAAAAGAAAGTAATATAATGTAATTTATATAACATGCAATATTATTTATATCTCTCTATATAGTATAATTTTGTTCAAAAGGGTAATATATATATATATATATATATATATATAATTAACTTATCGAGTTCGTTTTCTGGAATATTTCCATTGTCCTTCTCGAATATTTACTCCCGTTCTGGTTTTTTAGGCACAATATTTTTATAGAATCTAAGGAACAGTTCTCACCGATTCTGACCAGTTTTCATCAAAATGTTTCTTTGACAATTTGTTGACAACCTTAAGTTTCTCTTGCTTCACTGGAACAGAGCACGACAGTTGATCGAGATTCACGAATCTGAAACTTTTTCCACTCTTTGTCAATGGTTTGAAAAAGTTTACTTCTGTTTTGTAGTGGGGTTCACCTTTAACCCTTTCCGACGCAGTGGTCCTGGGTCGAGATACCTAATTTTATTTCCAAAATTACAAACGGCACCAATAATGTTTTAATAAAATTTTGCTTTTACAATGAAAGTATAAAGTAACAATTTTTTTATTTCTGAAAAAGTCGTATGTAAATTCCGGTGTCAGTCGATCATTTCATCATTTTACAACAAAATTTGTCTGTGCCGAAAAGGGTTAATGAGGGCAACTCCTCTCTCCTTCAAGAGGTTGATTCGTTTTGCAGGAGCAAACTGGAAATGCAGCTGACCAGGAATTTTTGAGGGTAGTAGCCGCCACTGATTTGAAATCATAAATGGGAACAGTTTGACTTACATTCCATACCTTATAATATTGCTTTCAGAAGAATGCGATACAAATACAATACTACAAAAGCTAGAATATAATAATTGTAACCGTTAACTAAAAAAAGTCGGCTTTTCGAAGATGTTTTTAATTGGCTCTTGGCTTAGCGAAATTCCCGTACCTTCAACATCTACTCTCTAAAAAGGTGAGTTCCCTGAAATATTTTCCCCCACTACAGCACTGATTATACGTAAGACACACGGTAAATCTTATTTAATAAGTTTGTATGAATAGTACTGATAAAAACTTTGAAAGAAAATAGCAATAGGTCGCAGAGAAATTCATGAAAATTACTGTGATAGCAGTTGATAAGCTCGCCGTGCGCTGGTCTACGCATGCGCAGGGATAAAACTGGTGTTTCCAACCCCCAAGTAATACGGCGAGTTTTGAAAGTAAACCAATGTTTTACAAAGCCATAAATATAGGATAAAATGACTTTTTCCTTAAACTGTAGTATTTTATCGATGCAAGTTTACCAATAGAATAGACTTATAGACAAAACTTTTTTTTAAATATTGGATAAGCCGAGTTTTAAAAATCGCGTCTTCAAATGTTTCAGAAGTTTACAGAAGGTTTTATTTTTTTAATTGAAATATTAATATAAAAGAAACAAACAAAAAACTGTTCAGGTTTTTTAAAGATTTTATTTATATTACTAGGGGGCTCGGCCCCCTACGAGCTACGCTCGCCAACCCCCCGTTCACACACTGCAGTCTCTAAAAGCACGCTAATTTGATCGGCTTTAATTGAATTTTTTTGGAAGATTGAATTATAATTAAAAAAACAAAGGCGATCGCCCTATAAACGGGTTTCTATTCATTTCTCTTTGATTGGGGAATTTTACGGAAAAATCAGCTGCTGTTAAAAGATACAATGGCATTTCAAAATCATCTAATATAAAATGAATTAAGTAAACAGAGTCTTTGTCTCCCGGTATTTTTTAACAAAGCGAAAAGAAAGTCCTTTTAAATAAAACATTTTAAATATATCGTTTTTAATCTGACGTAATTTTCACCAAACTTTTCTTTCCCTTTTTAATATTCACGTGAAAATGCTTTTATTAGAAATGAAATATTATTTGCGCTGTGAAAAAAAAAAAAAATAGTTGAAAAGTTCATCTCAAAATATCAAGTAAATGTCTCGCGCTATTTTTAAATTTAAACTACTGTTTTGCAATATTATTTTTTGTTCATTTTACGTAATAAGTGTAATGTGACGTAAATGTGATGTAATTTCTCCTATTTAAGACTTCTAACGCATGTTAATGAATTTATTACTTTACAATATCCTTTCTCTGTTAAAATTCACGTGTAATTATAGATGAAGTAATTTTCAATAAGTTCCTGCTTTTTATACGTAATTATTTAATTCTAATTTGAAAGTTTTTCTTTTCTGTTTATAATAGTCACGCGTAAATAAATTTTTAATTTGAAGCAAACATTATTGTTTCCGTTGTTTATACAGTTTGGCAACAGGTTAAATTAGTACAATTTTCTGAAATAAGTAAAAAAATATCTCTCGAAATGCTGAAAATTTTAATTTAAAATAGAAATGAAACCTCGAAAAATGAGTCAAATTAAAAAAATAAATTATTTCTGCACACCGGGAAATTATAACGTATAAAATGATCTAAAAAGTATTAAATTCCGATGTATAGTTTTTGCTCCTATAAAACTTTTTTAATGGAACGATTTTGTCCAACTTTAGCATTAAATATCTCTTAAAATAATTCTTCGATTTGAAAACTGTCTACATCAGCGTGTTTATCAAACATTTCTGTATAATACTACCAATTTTCATATTTTTGTATGCATTATTTTTCTTAATATTAACGAAGAAAGACCTCCGGTCACAAAAAATTCAAAACCGGCGGCGGCGGCGGCGGTGACAGCGGGAGTTACTTTTTTTTAGAATAGAGAGATATTTAAAACTGTATTTAGCTATTTGAATTACTCGTAGTATTTTGTAGAATTCATATTATTTCACAATGAAAAAAAAAACATATATATGTTACATGTGTTTAATTATATGATTATTTATGAAAAAATAACAGTTTAAAATATTAAACCGTTTTTGATTTTTAGAAAATAACGTAAAGGGTTTTTCGACCAGTAAATGGACACATAACCACATTTGAAAAGAAAATCATTCATTATATTTTAATAAACAGTACCTATTGGTGTTTCACAGTGCAAATCTATTTGTTGGTTTATTTATTATTAAAACATAACAAAAGGGATTTTATATTTTACTTGCTTGGGATGCTAGAGATGTCTTAATAGAAATCGATACAAAGACCAAGTAAATGAACAGTTGTTACCAGTGAATGAACACAAAATTTTCCAGTGAATGAACAGTTGTTACAAGTCAATGAACGCAAAATTTTCCAGTGATTGAACAGGCAGCAATTCGAAAATACTTAAATTTCATAGTTCTTTATTTATTTTGTAACTTGTACAAATAACTTATAACATGTTTTTACTGAAGCACGGTTTTTTAAATCCCAGAAAGATAATTAATTAGCATGAAAAATTGTTACTTTTAAGTTTTTAAATTGTAGATTTAAAAAAGAAAAGAAAAAACAAATTTTATTTTCTGAAATCATTGATCCTGTACTTCTCTATTTCCGTAATAACTCTAGATGAACAGGTGGATGTTGCAGAAATAGGTTCGTGTTTTTATTGTGCCTTTTCATATTATCCTTAAAATACCTGATCTTACACTTTACTGCAGGCCACTTCCAATTCCACCACATGTGGACTTGTAGTCCACATATTGTCATGGTACTTCCTTCACATTTCCAACCGTGGATGCTTTTTTAAAAAAAGAGTCATCTGCCCCCGCCCCCCCCCCCCTGGATGTTTGTCTGTAAATGAATTTTTCCTTCCTGTTTGTTTCATGACATTGTAAACATAACCTTTTACTGTATCCTTATGCATTGTAAATCCAATTTTCCCTTTCCAACTATCGAATGTTCAAGGAGTTTTTCTTCTTTAAAGGACAACACAGAGAATGTCCCATAGGCTTACTTTGAATTGTTTTCCTCGCAGTTTCACAGACAATGTTGTTTTTGGAATATTAAAATGAAGAGATGCCTTTTTCAAACAGAGCTGACCTGACCCTCATAACTTGTACAGCCTTTTCAAGGTCCTCTGTAGAGTGCTTGAAACTCCCGTATAACCTTTTTGAGGAATCTTCTTGGTCATCAGTAAGCATATTTCTATCAATCATCTAAAATCATAGAAAAAAGTGAGATTTGACTGTCATCAGTAATCATTACCTTTAAAAAAGTCCTTCCGGCCAGTGCCGGGAGGAAGAGGTAGCTTTCATATTCCTTATTTTAAAAAAGCCAACTTATATTATTCAAACACACGAAGCTCAATTTAGTGGAAACCGAATATAGGAGATTCAATACTAATTTTTATCAATACTAAATCATTATGAATGAGAATTTCGCGAAATTAGTCAGCTTTATCCAAGCTGCTTTTATTTAAGGTAACTTATATTTGGCTGCCAAATTCGGCGATTTCTTAAAGTGCCTGCCATTTCAAGACAACATGGTGGATGAGGCTAACCAGTGAACTTGGTCGAGACCTTAGTAATTGCTGTGCACATGCTCACTCACATCTGAATCGGTTGATGTATACGAGTGCTGTCGCAGGCAGAAAATCAGATTTTTCAAAATGTCACCCACATTAGAAATTGAAACTGATATATCTGGGCCAGTTTTTAAGATAAAGACAAACAAAAAATGCTCCTGAATCCTTATGTCAAGGTCAAATACTTAAGAAAGAAACCTTTTTCAATTTCTATTTTTTTTTCACCTGACTTTAAATATAATTGTTTTAATTTGATGGCCGCCATTTTGGAACAAGATGGCTGATGAAGCTGGCCAGCGAACTTGGTCGTGATATTGATGTATACTATCCACATGCCTTCTTACATCGAAATAGGCGAATACGTGTGTTATCTCGTGACAAATACAAGATCGTTTCAAAGTGTTAGCCATGCTAGATATTCAAAGTGCTATTAATTCAACTATTTTTTAAGATATAAACAAAAGAACAAATTTTCAGAAACAAAAACTGCTCCAGAATCTTTGTATCAAGGCCAAAAACATAAAAAAAGTCTTTTTCATTTTCCAATTTTTTAATACATTAAATTAAATTTTTTTTAAATGGCAACCCTTTTGAAACAAGATGACTAATGTAGCTGGCCAACGAACTTGGTCGAGACAATGGTATGTACTATGTACAGAGACAGACCAAGTTACATCCAAATCGGTTCATAAATACGCCTGTTATCGCGTGACAAAAATCAGGTCGTTTTAAAATGTCAGCCACAATAGAAATTCAAAATGCTATAACTTAGCCATTTTTTTAGATATAGACGAAACAAAACCTGTTCCGGAATCTTTGTATTAAGGTAAAACACATACAAAAAAAATCTTTTTCATTTTCTAATTTTTTGGTATCTCATTTTAAATTATAATTTTTTTAAATGGCCGCTATACTGTTTTGAAACTTTGAAACGATCTTGTATTTGTCACGAGATAACACACGTATTCGCCTATTTCGATGTAAGAAGGCATGTGGATAGTATACATCAACTTCTTAAAAAAAATTTAAACTAGATGGCGGATGAAGCTGGACAACGAACTCGGTCGAAATATTTGCATGTACTATGTACACGCCAAGGTACATCCAAATCGGTTCATAAATACGCCTGTTATCACGTGAAAAAAATCAGGACGTTTCAAAATGTCAGCCACGCTAGAAATTCAAAATGCTATAACTCAGCCTTTTTTTAAGATATAGACGAAACAAAAACTGCTCCCGAATCTTTTTATCAAGGTCAAACACATAAGAAAAAAATATTTTTTCAATTTTCAGTTTTTTTGTACCACATTTCAAATTTAAATTTTTCTTAAAAATTTAAATAGCCGCCATTTTTAAACAAGATGGCGGATGAAGCTGGCCAACGAACTCGGTCGAGACATTGGTATGTACTATGTATAAACGAAGTTACATCCAAATCGGTTCATAAATACGCCTTTTATCGCGTGGCAAAATTCAGGACGTTTCAAAATGTCAGCCATGCTAGAAATTCAAAATGCTATAACTCAGCCATTTTTTAAGATATAGACGAAACAAAAACTGCTCCGGAATCTTTGTATAAAGGTCAAATACATAAGACAAAAATATTTTTCCATTTTTAATTTTTTGGTACAACATTTCAAGTTTTAAATTTTTTTTAAATTTTAAATGGCCGCCATTTTGAAACAAAATGGCGGATGAATCTGGCCAACGAACTCGATCGAGACATTGGTAAGTACTATGTACACACCGAATTACATCCAAATCGGTTCATAAATACCAGAGTTACAGTATGACAAATGTCAGATATATATATATATATATATATATATATATATCAATTTTGAACGGAGGGTGGTTTCGGGGTCTGGGGGTCATGATCGATGAAAATATACCAAAATTTTTTGAAATCGCTTTCCTCCGAACGGCTGCAATAAGTAGCTTTTTGTAATGAAAGCTACCTAAATGTGTGTGTATATGTTCTTTTGTTACGTTTTTATATCAGTTATTTTTCCTTCGTTACCATTGTTGAAAAATCACTTAATTCAAACTATAGGTATAAAAGAAGCCACAAAAACATGAAGCCTAAAACTGTTCATTCACTAGGAAAAGTAGCCTAATGTATTCCTTCCAGTCAATGAACAGCTGTTTATTCATAGGATTTTTACCATTTGCCTAACCAGTTATTAAACACCCCTATTCTCAAATTGTACATAATCTACAATGGTTAAAACAGTTAGAAATATGGCTAAAATATATATATTTAATGTATGTACAATAAAATTAGTTCATAATACAAATAAAAACAGTAAATTCTTATCAAACATATGAAATGATATTGCACTTACCTTATTATTTCAGCATAGAAGCAATATGTTTCTCAGATATGAAAAATACAACATCTTTTCAAAGTGAAGTAATGAGAAGATAACTTCAGTAACCAAACAAGAATGCAATAGCTTCCTATTGAATAGAATTAAGGCAATGTTGCATCCCCATCTAGTGGGGATGTTTTCAAACCTTATTCCATTAAAATATATAAAAAATGTTCATTCACTATGGGCTGTTCATTGGTCGGACTACCCTATTAATGAGGATATTTGTCTATTATAGCGTCTACAACGTTCAGTAAAAGTATGACCGCCAAATTATAAAACCAAATAAACCAACTGAACAATGATGTCATTTCAAACTTTTATACGTAAGCATATTAATGAAAGATTTTAAAACATGAATAAAGAAAACGGTGTCTTCACATGAGAGTAGCGACATTCCAAATGTAAAATTTGATTAAAAAAAAAAGATTGCTTAGAATAACTGGCTTTACATTAGGAATCTAAATGTTTGGTATGCAATATCTTAAATGAATCAAATCTGAAAATTTTTCAATAAATTCCTCGGCCATTTGTCATTCTATGTATATTATTTTATTTGCAAAATCGTCGTTAAGATCTCTGATCGGAAACATTGCCAATTTAATAAATTAAATGTAGAATTATTAAATGAATAAAAAATATGGTTTTTTAGATGCTGGCTGACCTACCCTGTGTTGCCGGCGTCTGTGGTAAAATTCTTAAACGAACTTGAAATTTGTATGATTTTATATCTTTAACTCGATTTTGTCTAAAATACGTGCTCAGTGACTGTGGGAAAAACTAGTTAAAAAAAAAAAAAGAAAAGAAAAGAAAGCTGATATTTAGAGGTAGAAAGGTTCCAAATAACTGCAACGGGAATCGTGGGGGTGCGATACGTATGCACGACTACGGAATTTTTTTTCTAAAATATTGATTTCTTACTACAAATATCACTGCAAGTAACATTTTTTTTTCTTTTTTTATCGACATCCTATATGATTTTTTAATTATATCACACCCAAATTCGACTATACGTGAATAAAATCAATATTCCGTCGTTACCTATAATGTTAGTTTTTAGCATTAAAATTTTAGAGCTATTGTATAAAATTAAATATACAGTCGAACCTCGTTAACACGAAATTGAAGGGGCTAAGAAATTTTTTCGTGTTATCCGGGATTTCGTGTTAACTGTCAAAATAGTGGTGCCATCTATATTACATAAAAAAAAAAATAAATAAATAAGCTTACAAATATATCCCTGCTAAAATTATAAATTAATAAAAAATAGAAATTTTAATTAAGAAATAAAAAATTAAATTAAGAAATAAAACAAATTGGTCATCATTTTAGGCAATAATAAGTTTATTTACCTGCTAATAATTTTTTTTTTTTAAGTCCGTTATTGACTTTTGTTTCAATTTTTGTAGACTGCTTTGTTCTAGAAACGTATGGACCTCATCTAATTTGTTCAAAGCTCGGGAAGCATTCTCTTGTTCCATAAGGAAACGTTGTACAGTTTTTAATGCTGCGGTAGCTTCATTTAATGACACAAAACTTTTCAGTTCTGTGTCGAATTCGTCATCCTCGTCTGAGATGTCGATGTTGCCCTCTTTTTTTCAGTTAATGAAGCAATTATTTCTTCGTCTGTCGTCACATCCGAAGTCAGCACATCTTCATCTATGCAAATATGCTCGACAAACAATGTCTGCGAAATAATTCCCCATTTTTCGGCTTCTTCTATTAAATCAGTCGTCATTTCAGATTCAGGTTCATTAGTTTCTTCATTTATCTCATGCGTAAATCCCGCGTGTCGGAAACAATTTTTCACAGTTCCAGTAGTGATACTGTTCCAGGCACTTCTTAGATAAGTTATAGCTTCTAGTAAATTCACAGAAAATTCCGTTTTATTATCAAAACATTGAATCATTTTATGAACAATCCTTTTTCTGTATTGCACTTTTAAGCATTGGATAATTCCTTGGTCAAAAGGCTGAAGTTTTGCTGTAGTGTTCGGAGGAAGAAAAACACATTCAATTGCTTTTAATACTGGAACATCTTTATGAGCACTGCAATTGTCCAGCAATAAGCAGATTTTTCTCTTTTCTCGGCAGAATTTTAAGCCCAGCTTGACCATTTCGTAAAAATAACATTGTTTGTCCATGCATTTTTTCTGGAAGCGTAGCAAACTAGCATAGTTTTAACGTTTTTCAAACAACGTGGTTTCGCCGACATACCGATCACGAGCAATGGTAATTTTTCACTTCCGTCCATGTTGCAGCCGACCATAATCATAATTCTTTCTTTGCTGAATTTTCCTCCAGTACATTTTTCTCTTTTTAAAGTAAGTGTTCGCGAGGGTTGTGCTTTGAAAAAAAGCCCCGTTTCATTGGCGTTAAAAATGTCACGGGTTGCATAAATTTTTTTAACGTCTAATCACTTTCCTAATAAAAAAGACTGTATAGAATTATCATCTACGGCATATTCTTCTCCACATATCTTTTTGCAGACAATTCTATGACGCTCTTTAAATCTTGTCAGCCATCCGTTAGAACATGTGAAATCGTTGTAACCGGGAGCATCAACAAAAGCCTTTGCTTTCTCTTGCAAAACTGCACCGGTTAAAACAATGTTCTGGCTTCTTGCTTCTTTTATCCACCGTAAGAGAGCAATTTAAATTTCTTCATTTTTTCCTGTGCGCATCAGTTTTCTTGCTGATTCGAATTGACCGACAGCATAAGCCGCTTCAATCTTTTCATGATTCTTTAAAATTGTAAAGAGTGAACAATTGGGTATTCCATACTTTGCCGCAATTTCTGATTTTGTCAGCACTTTGTCACTGACTTCATTTAAAATCTTTTGCTTTGTTTCTAAAGATACAGCTTGCTGTTCTCGACTCATCTTTCAAAGAATATTGCACAGCAACTGCGAACAGAGTTTCAGTAGTCAGGTATAGAAGTAAGGATTGTCACTTCTTTCACTCGAATATATGGGATTTCGGAAACACTGTTTATGGTTTATGTCACTACCAATAGAGTCAAACAGTTAATGGAACAATCACATTAAAAAAGAAACTCCTTCACCCAAACATTCACTGTGGTCGATTTGTAGCTCAGAGAGGGAATATGTCCGCATAAAAGACCAAACAGATAGCTAACAGTTACGATTTCTAAAGATCAGAGGTCAAGAGCAGGAGCCGCTGGCAGTTCGGACACCACAACTTTCTATTGATTACCTCCCCTTCCTTTAGTTCACCTCTCCTTTTCTCTCCTTTTTTTTGTCGATGACCACAAAATGTAATTCGAAAAGAATAGGAAGACATATGATTGATTCCCATCTCAGGCATACTTGCTCAGGATGTGAATAAATGCAACTTAAGCGAAGGGGGAGAGAGAATGCTGAATATCAGAGGATAAAGAAAAGCAGAGATTAGCCAAATATTTTACCATTTTTTGAAACCCTTTTCCTCTTTGTCATTTTCAAACAGTGAGAAACATTCCATTTTTAGTAAATAAGATGTGAAATGTAAGTTTGAAATATTGAAAACTTCGCTTAAGAAAGAATGCTTTGATTTTCGAGCAAAAAAAAAAAAAAATTCGCCTTAAGCGGGATTTTGCGAAATTCTATTTCGTGTTAGACGAATTAATTTACATTGATTTTCAGACTTATCAGACGGGACCTCAGTATTATTTCGTGTTAAGCGAAATTTCGCGTTAAGCGATTTCGTGTTAACGAGGTTCGACTGTATTTGATAATCGAAACTTGCGTAATGTTCACCCTGTGGCGAGAAACCAAATCGCAAACTAAACCGTAAAAACATGACTGTAATCTTACCGTAACTTAATTGTAGCCTAACCGCAACATAATTGTAACCTAAATGCAATCTAACTTCAACGTAATTATAACATAATGTGACCTAAATCTAACCTAACTGTAACTTAACACGAACCGTAACCTAACCGTAACTTAACATCAACATAACCGTTACCTAGCATAATAAAAACTAAATATTATCTAACACTAACCTAGCTATAACTCAACCATTGCCGTAACCTAACTGTATCCTAATCCTGCATGCACTGTAAATTACTCTTGTTTCACTTTCCACCCCCAGGGGACTGGTAAATTTGTTTTATACGAACATCCGACATGACTGAGGTACGAATAGCAGGTTTGCTGCGTACGCTCTGTAAAATTCGTTAGTTCCACTTTTCCCCGACAGGGGATCACAATGTTCAAAACAAACCTATATCTGAGTAAAACTCTGTTAGTAGGAGAGCTGTTGAACATTTCTGAGTAGGTATTTGAGGCACCCTGAACATTTGTGCAACACTTCTTTTGTAATGCCTGAATACAAAATCGAATGTCTGGCTGAAGGATCGTGGCCCAAAAACTGTGCCAGACAAAAAATGGCACTTGACACGTATCTGGCACAGTTTTTGTGCCGACTAAAGTGTCTGTCATTTTCAAAATATTTTTCTCTAAGCATAAATATTATTCTGTCTCAATCTCAGCGAGCCTCAAATACTTTTTTTGGGTAGTGAAAAAATGGCACTTGACACGTGTCTGGCACAGTTTTGGGTCCGACTAAAGTGTCTGTCGTTTTCAAAATATTTTTTCTAAGTATAAATATTATTCTGTCTCAATCTCAGCGTGCCTCAAATACCTTTTTTGGGTAGTCAAAAAAAATGGCACTTGACACGTGTCTGGCACACTTTTTGGGCCACGATCCTTCAGCCAGACATTCGATTTTGTAATCAGACATTACAAAAGAAGTGTTGCACAAATTTTCAGGGTGCCTCAAATACCTTCCATGAAATGCTTAACAGCTCTTGGACTATGTTATTCGGCAACTGTAGATATATTAGGCGAAGTGGTGAGGTTCTGAAATAAGAATTTAAAAAATTTGCTGAGATTACTATTCGTAAATTACCACTACTCATAAATTAAGGGCGCAATATGTTCTGCACGAACATCCAACACAGGTCCCCAATGCCTGCGGCCTTTTATAGCCTTCATGCGATAAATTAAAAATTAAATAAATACACACACACATATATATATATATATTATAGTATCAAAAATGAGAATTTAACTTCTATTTAAAATGATGCTACACGCTGAAGCAGCAGAAAGCAATAGAATGCAATGACTTACTGTTGGCAATATCTAATTTTTAGTGGTAAAGGAGCCAGTAATGAGTGTCCTATTCTTTTATTTAATGTTTAAAAATGGCATTTCTTGATATCTACATAGAGGAGTTCCATCCAGGAGCATCCAATTTTTCTCCAATCAATCAAGATCGTCGATTTTTTGGCAGATATTATCGCTCAACTAATCAAAATATCATAATACAATAACCAAAAACCAGCAAATAGATTCATTTCCTGAACAAAAGTAAGTAAATATAGGCTGTTTGAGAAAAAAAAAACGCATTCCATATCTATCAATCCAGCAGTGCTCGTCTCCAAACATATAAAGAAATTTTTTAATGATAGGAATGGCGATAGCATTCAAAAGAAAATATTTTACATAAAAATCTATTATTATATAGTAACTTAATTGTATAATATATTGTAGGGACATAAGTATTTGACATTTATTATATGTAGTCCCAGAATATTCCATATCTTTTGATCTTATTATTGGTACAGATGTTATACAACAAAGTATTTTAAGAATTTCTGGAAATAATATTTCGAATAAAGTCCCGGACCCATTTTGATGTTTAATAACTCATAAAATAATGAATATATAAACAAACTTATGGCATTTATTGATGGAATAACTCATATATTTTCCTTTTCAGGTTTGAATATTTTTGCTTTTGTAAATATCGACTGCGCGTGTGGTTAATTTCAGATAATTACATTTTCCAGTCTAAATATCTGTACTTTTCTAAATATCGTCTGCTTATTAATTGCATTTTTCTCTCTTTTGTTTTTGGCAACTATTGCAATATTATGTTTACTTTTGATGTGTTTGTTCTATGTTACTTTTGCATGTGATATTTTATTCGAGCGGATATTAAGGAGAATGCATACACCACAGAGAAAGCACAGATTTCATTGTGGTTCATAGAAACAAAGTCGATAGTGCAAGCACAGAGAAATTGCAGAAGAATTTACCAAAAAGATCTTCCATCCAAAAGCAGCATCTGGCGGTGGAAAAAGAATTTTCTAGAAACTGGAAGTATCGCAGAGAAGAAACGTTCCGTACGTCCCTGCACAAGTGATTTTGATGTTGAGCGTATCATTTTTACACAATCCTAGAAGATCTGTGAGATCAGCGGCAAGAGAATTGGATATGCCAATTTCGACGGTGTACAAAGGTTATTGAGAAAAAATTAAGACTGCATGCATACAAAGTTCAAATTAATAAATTGACTTAATAAAATAGTCCAATCTTGAACGCCAGATTCACCTTTGTTTATTATATAAAACATGAAAACATTTAAAATGCTTCATTTAAAACACATTACTACATAGGTGTGATAAAATATATACAAATGTTTTTTAAAATTAAAAACACTAGATGTTAAAATGATAAAAATGATCATTTTCAATAGAGCAAAAGTCATTATGCAGGCTTCTGATTTTAATAGTTGTGTAATTTTAGAGTCTTTGGAAATTTTAACGCGAGCAGAAAATTGTTGTAATGACGTATTATCACACCAAATTCCGCGTATCTGGTTTAATTTACTTAATATTACTGGAGAGTTCGGTCTCTCGGAAGATTGAGCTTTCTCTACCTTCCCCCTTCTTCAGTTTAATGGATACGACCACCTGCGGGCTTCCTGAAGTGAGTTTACGGTCAATCTGTACCATCAGTTCTCTTCTCCTTGACAAAGGCTTAAGGTTAGCCGAAAGCGCTCGGAGTAGATTTTTATCATTTTAACATCTAGTGTTTTTAATTAAAAAAAAAACATTTGTATATATTTTATCACACCTATGTAGTAATGTGTTTTAAATGAAGCATTTTAAATGTTTCTATTTTTTATATAAAGTTCAAATTGTACAAGTTTTGGAACCGGACGATAGGCCTAGGAAGATGTCCTTTGCAACAGATATGCTAAGGAGAATAGAAGATGCTGCTGATTTTCTGAATAGCATAATGTTCTTCGACGAAGCATCCTTTCATGTTTCGGGCATTGTTAATCGCCATAATGTGCGCATATGGTGATCTGAAAACCCCATGAATACCGTGAGGCAGTAAGGGATTCCCCAAAGATTAATGTGTGGTGTGGACTAATGCACGACCGAGTCATTGGGCCTTTCTTTTTTACAGAAGAGACGGTCTCATCAGTCGTATACTTAGACATGTTGGAAAACTTCGTATTTCCACAACTAGAAGAGCGTCAGCCACATGCCATTTTTCAACAAGATGGTGCACCACCTCATTGTGGTACCATCGTTCGTACTTCTTTGAATGACCATTTTCCAGGAAGATGGATTGGTCGAGGAGGTCCAATTCCTTGGCCAGCCAGATCACCTGATATAACGCCGCTGGACTTTTTCCTTTGGGGATTTGTAAAGGACAATGTTTACAGGAGGAGAGTATCGAATATTGATGACTTAAAAGCCAGAATTACAATCGCAACAGCCTCTGTGGATGCCGACATGCTTGCCGCTACCTGGCGTGAAATTGACTATCGACTTGATATTCTCCGTGCGACGAAGGGGGCACACGTGGAAGTTAATTGACAAGGGTCATGAAACTTTTTGAGTCTATCTAACCATTTATGTTATTTATTTTAATCTATCTTTATTATTTTATGAGTTATTAAACATCAAAATGGGTGCGGGACTTTATAAACACCCTGTATATTATTTATAAAATATTATAATTTTTTGAAGTTAAATAATAAATACAGTGTGGCTGAAAAGTATTGGCGCATGAATAAACACTATTTGTTTCAAAAATATACTCTATTCGATAACATTTTTTTTTTATTCTGACAATATAAAAATGTAACAAATAACAATATTAAAACAACATGTACAAAATGTCCACCATTCGTTTTATGCAGACTTTTAAACGAGGGATCACAGAACTGATGGTGCGCCGCAGGTAACTCTCATCAGAAAAATACCAATTATTGATAAGTGTGTTTCGCAAAGAACCCAAATTGGATATTTTCTACCCTTTAAGTTTCCGTCTAAGTAGCCACAAATAGAAAAATCAAGTGGGTTAAGATCCGGACTGTTCGAAGTCCAATCATACTTTGTTAAGGCATGCATTTTGTCCAGTCACGTGGACATTGAAGGCAGCCAATGTAGTTTTTGCTCCATGTGCAGGCGCCCAATCTTGCTGGAAGATTCTGCTAGGGATATTTGTTTCAATGGGATCACAATCTCAGCCACTTGATCTTGGTACGTTTTTGCATTAATCTTCACGTTTTTATCAATAAAAATCAAAGGATTTTTTTTTCTGTGGCAGTAACTCCAGCCTAAACCATTAATCCTTCAGGAAAAAGCGATTGTGTGATGATTTTTTCTAGCCTTTCTCTGCATTGAACAGTTGTCGATAATTCTCACGGTTGTGTGCCTTCTGGATGGCGAAAATTTTCTCATTTGCCCACACAACATCTTCCATACTTTAAAATTTAGAACATCCTCTTACATCTCGTTAGTCTCTTTCGTTTTGCATCATTTGACAAATGTTGCCCACGCTAAAGACCATAACTACGAAGTCCGAGAGACTTTTTAACAATGTTCTGAGCACTTTGATGAGAAATATACAGCCTCTTTGCTATGGAATTCAGACTTGCGCTATCGTTTCGGATAACTCTCTTCTTGATAATGTTGTGAATTCTTGGGGTATTGATAGAAGATGGTTGGCTTGATTACTTTTTACATGAACGTTTCATACTACTTTCTACTGCTTAACAATCATCTGCACTGTTTGAAGTGGGACTTTCAGGCGAAATGGAATCGTTGATGTCTTCTCTCCATTTGCCTCCAATTGAGCAATAACTAAACAAAAAACTCAGTGCTTTAGAAAAACCTAAAAACTAAATAAGTAATACACAACAAGAAAATCCATAAAAAATACTAACAAATTTTGAAAATAATCAGGATTTTTTTCCAATTTTGGTTGAGAAATGTCAGCGTCAAACAACACGCCAATAATTTTCAGCCATGCTGCGTGATAATATATACACTCAAATGGATTTGATATTACAGATTGTTTCATATAATTGATAAATGGCATCAAGCGTAAGTGTGATAAGAACAAAGAAACAGATTGTTGGAATACAATGTCATTCTTCATCAATTACATTGCGCAGTCAGTCATAACAGACCAGATTTTTCGACTGGAACGATCGAATAATACCTCGGTGTATTTATTTATTTCAAGTTTCTCTCATTACTTGTCATATTTACTTCTTCGTAAAAGACGTAAAAAGGCCATGTTGAAAGAAGAAAAGATGGAATAATTATTTTAGAATAATTTTTGGCGCAATTATGAGGAATTTAGATGAAATGAACGAAAATTCGAATCTCCTTTTTTACATAAAATTAACATCTGAAATGCACCACGTGTAAAAGTATGTTTTCCTATTCTGAAATTCATTATCTTTAAGAAAGTTTATGATACTGTATTAAAACTCTTAAAATTCTTAAAATTCTTAAAACATGAACAGAACACTTGCATATGCTAGGTAGTTTATTTCGTTTCGTCCATTTTAAGTATTGAGATAAAAGAAAGATAAAATATTAAAACAGTATAATGTTTTATTAGGATTACTTGTACTTTTCAATATATTATTCATAATGCGATTTTTCACTACATATTCAACTATTTGCTTGCTAATGTAATCTAATGAGTAGTTAATACACCAAAGTGTAAATGTAATTAGTATTGGATTCAATAATATAGTATTTTTGATTAGTGTTTTAATAAATACTTAATTCTGAAAATTTATATATTATAGAAATATTAGTACTGATATTATTCAACATTTTATTGTAAGTTCTATAGAGTAGTTATACATTAATTATTTACTTAGAAGTGTTACAGATAAAATCAATTTGTGTTTACATTTTTTATTTGATGAAATAAGAAAATTGTGTTGTTTAAATTAATAATCGTTTTGTTTTCCTCTCTAATTTGTTCTCATTGATGAAAGCATTTGCAGTTCGTCTAAAACTTTTAAACGTTTCACAAAAGTGTTATTTTTTTTCATAATTTCTTTGAAAAATTATAACAAAACGTTCAATATTTTGCTGATTATGTTTACATTATTTTTTTACTGTGAAAAAACTGTTTCATGTCTCATTTAATAATTAATAATGGGGGTAATGTTACTTCCTTTTCTTCGATATATTTTTTATGATAAATAAAAAAATACATAGCAATAAAAAATCGAAACTTCGAACACAATACCCTTTATTAAACTTCGATTTCAATTATCTGAAAAAAGCAACAAACGTTTAAAGAAACAAGTGTTATCGATTCACTTTTTTTAACATTAAAGCAGTAAAAAATCTAGATTTCAAGCAGTAATCAAGTTTATGTAAAGTAAAACCTTTCATGATTATCCTTTTTTAAAGGCACAAAAAAAAATAACATTAAATATTTTGCATTCAGTTTAATGAGAGAAAACATTTCAAAAGATTCGTTATTTCTTCTTTCGAAACAAAATAAGTGCTTTATGGTTTTACTTGTTTCACCTTTATTAAATAAATACAAAAGCATTATCAAGGTTATGTATTTTATGAGTTTATCTTTATGTAATTGCTCAATATTGCTTTAAACTAGCTATTTTAATAATTTAAATAGAGTATTTATGGAATGTAAATGTCTCAGAAGTTTACAAAAGACTGTTACTTTCTTCAATCTTCACAAGAAGAAAGTATTGGATTCATTATATTTTTACTTCTATTTTTACAAGAAAAAAGCTTTGGAGTCGTGAACATTTTCGAATTCCTGTTTTCGACGGATTTATTCGTTTCAGGGGTCAGAGATCCCGAAAAACATGTTTTACAAAATGTTTGTCTGTCCGTCTGTCTGTCTGTGTGTCTGTCTGTGTGTCTGTGAGTGACAGAAATTTTACAAAAATTTTCAAGAAATAATGAACTGAATTTAATAAAACTTTAGATTCAGTTAGTACCTGATATGAATTGATTCTGATTACATTTTGGTGTAAATCGCCCAGCAGGTGGCGCTGCTATGCTGATTTATTCGTGATTAATGATGTAACTATTTGTTTGTGAGTATAGTGTGTGATTTTTTTGAATTGCATTATAATACAATATATTCTTTATCTATACGGAATTATTAAACAATGTAGACAAAAGCCAACATTACTACGTTTCCTTTTGAACTAATAAGACAAACATAATATTTATGCATTTCATTTATAACAATGGCCATACAGGTTTATAAATGTGTAAACATTAAACGAAATATCACGATCATAAACACCTATAGATACCGCAGTAAAAACAACAAAAATATTACAGAACTGTTACAAAATTATAAGACCACAACATATTTTGCTGTTTAGGCAATTAAAGAAATATTTCAATCAAAATAAAGAATATTTTTTGTTAGTACATCAAGTTTTTAGTAAAATGTAGCAACTTAGAAAAATGAAATTAATTCGGAAAAAATAAAACATCAATATAACAATAAAGTGTCGAAAAGAACTGTTACAAAATTATAGGACCACCTGTGGTAAAGAACAGTTTTCTCAAATTTAGTAAGATCTTGCTCCACCATTTCTCTGAATAACTTCAAACACACGATTTGGCATAGAGTTTATTAATTTTTTAAGGAAAGATTCGGGAATATTGTCCAATTTCTCCGTAATGGCCATTTCTAATTCATATGTTTAATGATATTGATTGTTATTCTCGTACACTTGGCGATACAAATAACCCCACAAGTTTTCTATGGGGTTTAGGTCAGGGCTTCAATTTGGCCATGGTAAAACATCAATCTTTTCTCTTTTAAGCCACTCTTTTGTTGATTTCGATGAATGCAATGAACATTATCTTGTTGAAACTTCCATTTTGCAACTCCTAAAAGTGGTCCGAATGGTATCAGACTTCGAAATAACATCCGCTGGTAACTGTCCAAGTTCATTTTTTCTTCAACTCTTTGGAGATCGCACTTTCCTGCATATGCAAATACGCTCCACACTCTAACGGAACCGCCTCCCATCTGCCTACTGAAGAACTCGACAGATCTTTGCCTTAAATCATACCAGTAGTAATTATTGCCGTCTGGACCATCTAGATTGAATTTTTTCTAGTTTGAAAACAATATATTTCTCCATACAGAGTTCCAGGACATGACATTTTTTGCCCACTTAAGACGAGCTTCTTTGTGACATTTTAGTAGTAGTGGTTTACTTTTTAATTTGCGACGAATAACACCAGCATTGGATTTCAAACTTCGCCACACGGTTGCATGTGATACCTTTTTAGTCATCCTTTGTGCTATTTTACGAGTCGACTGGTATTTTTTCGTTGCCAGTTTGACAATTCGCCTATTATCACGTTCTGATAACTTCTTTTTACGACCAGATCGTTTATGCGTTCCATACAATTCTTTTTTACTTAAAACATTATGAATCGCAGTTTTAGAACGCTTAAGAATTTTACTTATTTTACGTTCAGACATTCCATTTCCTTTGTAGAACCACATTCTACTCACTCCGACGAGGCATTTTACTAATAAATTCAAAGAATCAGATACTATTCAAAATTTCTCCACTTTATTCTTCTTTTTGAGTTTTACAGATTGTTTAGGTTACAGTTAAATTCTGAATTCAAAATAAAATCGTCTGCTTTATTAATAATACAAGAGTGGTCTTATGTTTGTGAAACAGCGGATTTGCGTAAAATCGTTTGGCATGAAACAAAAAATTATTCAAACGTTTTTTTCCTGAGCTAAATAAACATTCTAGAGTTATATCTTTTCATACAACTACTTTTAAATTCAAACTAATATTTTCTTTGTTGGAAAAATGTGAAATTCTAAGTGGTCTTATAATTTTGTAACAGACTGTAGAATAAAATCGGTTAATCTGACAATGCGACGTATCCTTTTTATATATCAGTGAATTCCTTTTCGCTGATTACTCATTAGTTATAAAAAGAGAAAATTATGGAACGAAAATGATTATATGTACCGAAAAAAATGTCCAAATGAAAGATAATAACATTTCTTCGATTATAATTCAATTATGTCATTATTTTAAAAATATAATGTTTTTGACTCTTTCACAAATGTTTGTGTAAAATATATCTTATTGTGTTTGTAAAGCTTCAGAGTAATTTCATTTTATTTCGATTTATTTTATTTGAAGCATATGGAAATGCAAGCATAGTTATATATTAAAAAAATTATAATTATTATACATTATTTGTAAAGAAAATATTTTTCATAGCTCAAATGCGAATAACTACAAAATAGATAAAATATTGGAATTTAAAATAACAAAACTACATTGTATTTAATTAGTGAAAAATGTATGCACTCAAACCTTTTACTAATATTTTATCTTCATAACACCTACTCAATGATACAAAGTACACTGAGTAATAATCGATAAATAGTAATCAATATAACTTATTGGAAATGTATACTGAAAATTATTATTATTTTTACAGTAAGTTTTGCGTCTTTACATGTTGAAATATTTTTAAGGGCTACTTATTTCTCAATTTTCATTCAATTCAATTTCCATCTTATCTGCATATTTTCAAGGGTGTATTGAACAATTACATTTAATATGTTCTACAAATCACATTATATTTTTGTTTTGAATAGAATTAATTGTGTTATTGATTTAATGAATATGTAAAATATGTACCCATTAAACATATAATAATAAAAAACATACATATTTATTTTAACTAGTTATAGACATAATTAAAAGCAATTCGGTCTATGTCATTTGGGGGGGGGGGGATTTTTATATTAATTTACTTATTTTTATTGGTTTTTTGTGATGTGCTTGATTTGAATTGATTTGATAGCATAAGAGGGACTGCTCAGACCAGGACCTAGTCTGTAGAGCATAGTACCCCTCCAGGTCATCTTTATTAAGGTTTATAAAAAAATACAATGAAAAAGTTACAATATTCAGCCGGAACAGTACCCGCCGTTAAACGCGACAAGGGGCGGGTTAAAAAATAAGTTTCTCAAGAGAAAAATAGTAATTATAAGCTATTGTCTAATACAAATGTTACTTGTTTTTTAAAAAATAATAATAATAAAACAGTCTGTACCATAACTAGCGAATTTTGGCAAGAGAATGTAACAAAAATTTATTTATTCCGTAGAAACAATACTATTTTCAGACAAATTCTGATTTTCTTTTCAACCATTTGGAAAAATGGTTATTGTCCTCGGTCAGAGTAGGAAATCAAAAACATATGTGAACGGTTTTATTAGTTGAATCCCACATTTTATTCATTTTCTGATTGGTCTATACAGTAATCTGTATTTTCCCTTTACTTTCAACTGGATGGATACTTCTGTTGCCACTATGACAAAAAAGTAATAAAAACTACAAATAAAATTAATAACTCAGAAGCAAATTGAGATACATCTTTCAAACAAATTGCATTTAAAAGTAAATTTTTTTCTCAATAGGACGATGTAAAAAGTAATATTGTGGAATGTTTAGAAGTTTAAGAATGAAATTTCATTTAAAATTGGTCCAGGAATATTAATGTTTAATCCATGGTGTACGTAATGTATGACCGGCTCCGTAGAAGTTTAAAAATTTACAGTACCGAAAAATGTAATCGATTGCGTACGTAGTGTATGATAAACTCCGTGCGATTTTTTATATCTTAAATTTTAATTTTTAGAAGTTTAAGAATGAAATTTCATTTAAAATTGGTCCAGGAATATTAATGTTTAATCCATGACGTACGTAATGTATGACCAGCTCCGTAGAAGTTTAAAAATTTACAGTACCGAAAAATGTAATCCATGGCGTACGTAATGTATGATCGACTCCTTGCGACTTTTTATGTCTTAAATTTTACTTTTTGAAAAAATCATTTTCCAAATGGTCGTTGTAATTTGTTAAATTGCATTTTCTTTCTTTCTTTTTTTTTCTTTTAACAGTACTTTATTTAACTTGAAGGAATTTAATTTTTTTCCCTTCTTGTGTCCCCTTGAAACTTTTACTTATAGAAACTAGTCCTTATAGCTCATGAGGAAGTTTATTAGAGTACGTTTCTTTTTATACACTTTTTTTTTCTTTTTAATAATACAGAACATGCATATCAGAATTTTTACTGAAATTACTGCTGAGTACACTATTTTCGAGAGTATCATAATATCCTGGAAAATACTAAGTTTGTATTTCCAAATGTGTATGATGAAATTATAGTAATAAATTTAAAATATTTATGAAATTATCGTTTAAAATTCAGCAGTAGATTGTAATGAATTTTCGATGGTATAGCGAGTTTCAAACCCAACCTATTTAATTGAATGTATTTTAAACGTTTGTGCGAGTCTGTAAAACAATTCCAGCAGGTAGATAGCTTGATATTTATTAAATATCTCATCAAAAATACTTTCAATAACAATAAACTGTAAAACTTCTTTTTGAACAGTTTAGTATTTCGGCTTTCATCATGATGAGAAAGCGTCTTTGCATCTTTTGCGTTTGTCTAAATGCTACATACTATATTAAAGAAAGATACACGATTATAGAAGATCAATACACTGTCTAAATAAAGGTTGTTTTACATTTTATGTCTCAGGCGTTATTATGATGACACATTTACCGAATTTTGTTTTCGTGTGACCCTCTAAACGAAGTATATCAGGTACGTATTTAATTTAAAACTTCTTGCAAGGTAAATACTCTGTTTCAATTGGGACCGATCTGATTTATTATTCCAGACGTTATCGTGATTTCAAAGTTTGAATTACATAAAGAGGGACAGATAGATATATAAAAAAGGTTGAATGAAATATGTCAATTTCTAAATAAAAATATTTAAAGTAATCATTCGTGATATTAAAATATTTTCTGTGAAATGTTTCGCATTTATGCATGAAAATTATTCTGCATGCAAGAATTATCCAGGGGGATTAAAAATGAATGGGATAGCCCGTTTTGCTTCTACCAATCATTTTGAATATTCGAAGCGAATTCATCAAATTGTACATTACAGAAAAATCTTAAACTGCGGAAAATTGTATTGCTGTTGTTTCCTAAAAACTTATATATTTTTTAATTATATTGTAATATTAATGAATATTTACTAATGGAAAAAAGAGAAAAAGAGAAACAATAAGAATTTCTAATTGAATATGAGTTTTATTAGTAACATTTACATGATATATAGTTATTTACGTTTCGTAGGATATATGTTGTGCGAGAGGTTGTGTAAACATATAATTTTATTGTCTTTTAAACGAACAAATGCTTCCATCTAAATTTTAGAAAATTAAATATCTACACACATTTGACTGTTAAATAATACTTACTATAAAATAAAACCTTTTAAATTTAAACATATAATATTTTGTATGTCGTGGAAGTTTTGTGAACAAAATAAAACATTTGTCATAAAATAAATAATATGAACATTAAAAAGGTCCACAATCTTACTTAAAAGGCGACTAATGTAATGAAAGAGATGCTACAAGCTTAAAATATACATTTTATTTAAAACTTCTTTGTACTTTCAAGCCTTCCAGGCTCAGCATCACATAATATCTCAATAACTAAATATTGTTTATTTATACAAATACGTCACTTTGTTTTGAAAATGAGAGATCCAATAATTACTAGAGTTGGAAGTAGAAATAGCAGTAGCAATTTCTTGGATTGAATTTTATTACTGTAAATATATATTATTAGTATTATTAATTGCAGTTCCATTTATTTTATGACATCTGTTTGATAATAATAATAAATATATTTCCTCTAATTAAATTCAATCCAAGAAATTGCTACTGCTACTTCTACTTTCAACTCTAGTAATTATTGGCTCTCTTATTTTCAAAACAAAGTGACGTATTTGTATAAATAAACAACAGTTAGTTATTAAGATATTCTCTGAGGATAAGCCTGGAAAGCTTGAAAGTACTAAGACATATTAAATAAAATGTATATTTTAAACTTGTAGCATCTTTTCCATTGCATTAGCCGATTACAAATACACGATTATCTCATGATTATGTCACTATTTTAGGAGTATGTAGTAATAGACGATAAAAATAAATGTATATATTTATAACTTATAATTTACTTTTTAATTTATAGTCTTATATATTATTTATAGCGGATATAACTTACATTAATACTGATTTTTAGCTACTACACAATCTGATTGGCCTACCGTGTTTTTATGCGTGTTTAAAAATGTATATATTAAGTTTTGTATTGTAAAGAAATACAAATATTTCTTTAGCTACGAATATATAATATAACCATGGGTAGAAGTATACAATAATCTCTTTCGATGATAGCCAGGATTCCAAAAATTACTTTTTTTGGGGAAACATTATAAACTAAAATATTTTTGAGATTAAAAGAAGTATTAAAAATTTGTAAAGAAGTTCCTTTTCCCGAAACTTGGTTCCGGTAACGTTTCCAAATAGCATATTAATAGTTTATTAATAAAGTTTCTCAACACCTAATATAAACATTTTTTCTGTTATAAATTCTAAAATAAAAATTTTGATGTTTAAAAAACATGTTTTACCGAAAAAGTTAACAAAATTGATATTTATATTAAAATATATATTATTTTATCACATGTATAAACTGACTTAGGGAGCTGAAGTTCTTTAACTGAGAATTGATCGACAAAATGACTATAAAAACCAATCTTAAAAACCGTGATTCCTGGTTTCAAATAAATAACAATGCACTGTAAAAGCAACCAAGAAATCTTTCCTAAAATCACTGAAAGTAAAAGAAAATTTATTTTTATAAATATTTCTTTAAATCTCGGATATATATTTTGTATGGTGTTATTAAAGACTTTTCAGAATCATGGGATCCTTCGGAAGTATTTGTGGATTTTTGTTCATGGTTACATTATATTTTCGTGGATTAGGTTTTGTTTTGTTTTGTTTATGACGGACAATTATCTACACGAGGGATATGGGTCCGAAGGGGGGGAGGGGTGCAAGGGAATCTAACCCTATTTAAGCAAGGAAATCCAAGGTCCGAAGAAAACCACGGAAAACTGCGAACTATTAGGCCTACAGCCGCGATTGCGCTCGAACCGAGTACCTCCCGTCTACCAGCTTTGAGATCAGAACCTCTCAACCACTGGTGGGGCTTTTGTAGATTAGGAAATATTTGTCTTATTCTACAGTATACGGCACTTCGTAGATTTTTTTTCTTTTAATAGATTGTGTTCCATTTATCATATGTGCCAAAAATCTCATTTTGTGCTGTTTAGCCTTGCATGTCAGAAGGTTGTTTACATTCTATTATAATAACGTCGACAGATTTGGCAAATAAATTTAATTTGTATTAATCCAGTGAGTATTAAAATATCCTCAAAAACTCGTACTGTTGGAAAAAGAAGTGCTATGTAATATCTACTTCGCGCCGTTTTCTTATTTCGTTTTAAATGATTCAGAAATAAAAGAAAATTTCAATAGTATTGAAATATTCGGGAGCAATATCTTATTTCTCGTCCAGTATTCAATCTTTCATTGTGGATTTCTTCTTTTACATTTTATGATAGATCCAATATATATAAAATTACTGTTTATAAATATATAGCATATATATATTTTAAGGAACATGAATTGGAAGAAACGTTTGTTAATTTTATGAAAACCGTATAAAGATATTCACTTATTACGAGTTTCGTTATACTACGAATGTTTATTCCAGAAACATTTGCCCAAACAAAGATGAGACCATAAAATACTAAATATAAAGTTTAAAAAGCTCACTGTTTTACTTTAAAAAGTTTAAAATAATAAAGTGTATGTTTGAAGTTAAAAAGATACATTTTATTTAAACTTCTTAGTGTTTTCGGCACGCAATTTTCAAAAAGCCATCGTCAGATATAATTTAATAACTAATTATTGTTAATTGATACAGATATATCACATTGTTTTGAAATGGGAAAGCCAATAATAATTAGAGTTGAAAATAGAAGTAGCAGTCCTTTGATCTAAACTTAAATAGAGAAAAAGTATGTAGACTAACCGCAGTTCCATTTTTCTTTTTTCAATTTAATTTCAATACCAGTGACTGCTACTTCTAATTTCAACGCTAATTATTATTTACTTTCCCATTTCAAAACGAACGGATGTATTTGTATGAATGAACTACAATCAGTTATAAAATATTCTCTGATGATGGCCTCGGGGGAAAGTGTAGACCGAAAGTACTGAGAAGGTTAAATAAAATGCACATTTTTAACTTGCAACGTCTATTTTAATATTTCTTGCGTTTTATGTAAAACTGTGAGCTTTTTAAAGTTAATATGATATATTTTATGATTGAATCAAGCTGAAATACAGAATTTAGTCTAATGGTTTTATTTATAAAGACGAAAATTTACAATTCGATCATGGTATATTACAAGATAGTTTTTCTAATTCGCTTGCGGCAGTTTTTCGACCTTTTTACACAGTATAAATAAAAAAGAAGACGATCACTGTCAATGTGGTCTGCGTGGAGATCCAGTACACTATCTTTTCGAAAAATGTAAATTTATGAAATACAAATTTACTAGAAAACATCCACAACTGCTAGACGATATATTAGAAATTTTAAATAACAAATAGTCCCTCAGTCAGCTTTACCAAGATTATAATATTCTTAATGAAAAATACTCGTTCATTAAGTATAAATCCATGCTAGTATAATTTGTTCCTGTGGCCTGACAATGATGTGAGATGCGGAAATGGAATTATAGTGGAAAGGAGTGATTCATGATTGGTGTAGTTCTTTTAGGTATCGTATTTCATTCTACTAGAAATATTGTAAATGGTAAAATATTGAAAAGATTAATTGAATTGCAAAAGTATTGTAAATAATGAAAATAAGCAATTGAATTGGAAAAGTATTGTAAATAATGTAAATAATCTGGTTACTGCTGAATATACTAACTAACGTTCTTCGGATTGCGGTGCCGCAAAGGTGATAGGAACATCCGCCCAGGGCTAGGGGCTTGACCCAACCATCAGCCACAAGCAGGTTCCCAGGGTGGGCGATTAGATTAGATTAGTACGTTGAGGTAAATTTAAAATAACATATAAATAAAAAGAAATCTCAGAAATTTAAAATTATGCGACACCCAAACAAAACAAAGATTAAAAAATATTAAAATACAGTTTAAAACAACTGGATAAAAAATTAACTCTACGGAAGACAAATGCCAATTTATTTTGCATTCATTAGTGCATTAAAGGGGTCCAGAACACAATTTAAAATAATTTTTATTTATTGAGTTAAAATTTTGATATTTTTGTGATGGTTAACCATGTTATTTGTAAACAAAATCCTACGATGAAATTTCTCATATATTTAAAAAAAATTATTTAAAATTCATTAAAAAGTAAAATCATTTAAAAACATTATAACTCGAAATACTATTTGTAGAATTTCATTTTTTTCCATTTAAATAAACAGAAATATATAAGTTTTAATTTAGATTGAGCATTTTTAAAAATATTAATTTTTTAATGACATTTGAAAAAGACATGTTCCAAGTTTGTACACTTTATTTTTAATGTTTCTTCACTTATAGCGATTTAAATACAAGAAATGGTGAAAAAAGACATCATGAAGAAAAACGCATTTTCATAAGAAATCGTTTTCATGACAGGCATTGCTTGAAAGCTGTATTTTAAAAACACACTAAAACGAAAAAAATTAATATTTCCTGCTCTAATAAGATAAAAACGTCATTTTAAATAGAAAAACACGGAGAAAATTTTAATGCAATAGAAGATTTTTTAGAAAATTTGGAGGTTTTTGTGTCCCGAACGCCCTAAAGGAATAAAATAAAAAATATATTTAAGAGTTAAAGAAACTCAAAAATAGCTTATAATGGATACTTTGTTATAGGAATTTACTATTTATTTAAACATACGCCTAAATTCATAATCGTAATTCATGTACTTCCAAAGCATTTTCGTTATCATATGTTAATTTGAAGTGAGACCCGTTTACTGAAAATCCACCTCTTTGATTTTCGCTTAAAAAAGCGTAAGCTAGTGAATTTATTTATCAAACTATACACTTTTATCTGTTCCTTATTAAACATATGGCAACAGAAAAGTCTCTATTAATACTGTATATTGAGGGTTTCTAATTTGTTTTCTTAATGTATAGTCATAATATAATTTATATTGAACTATTTAATGTTAAAATGTCAATTTTAAAACTATTTTATTTACTTCATTTGTTTTATTTGATAGTTTTTTAAATAATTATTTTTTTTTATGTTTCGCAGCCAGTTGGCCCAATTTGGAGGAAGTGCCTTGGTGCAAAAGTAACTCCTATGATGTTGGAACACTTATACAGTTATAAGACTAAGGAAGTACTACATACAAGTAATAAAATAATATAAAAGAATATTCCATATTCGATTTTCTTTTTCGAAAGAAAAAGACATATGCAGCTATCAAAGAAGCTTCACAAGTTCGATTCAAAGAAAACTCTTCAATTTAATTTTTTTTTTTTTTAATATGCATCATTCTATAAAACTATATTATTAAGACCAATTGTCCTTTTTCACGCTAAATATCATGAAATTGCATTATCTGTTTCATAAAATATATGTTTTCAAAAAGTCCTTCCGGCCAGTGCCGGGAGGAAGAGGTAGATTTCATAGTCCTTATTTAAAAAAAGCCAAATTATATCATTCAAACACACGAAGCTCAATTTAGTGGAAACCGAATATAGGAGATTCAATACTAATTTTTATCAATATAATGAATGAGAATTTCGCGAAATTAGTCAGCTTTATCCAAGCTGCTTTTCTTTAAAGTAACATATATTTGGCTGCCAAATTCGGCAATTTTTTAAAGTGCCTGTCATTTTAAGACAACATGGTGGATGAGGCTAAGCAGTGAACTTGGTCGAGACCTTAGTAATTGCTGTGCACATGCTCACTCACATCGGAATCGGTTAATATATAGGAGTGCTGTCGCATGCAAAAAATCAGATTTTTCAAAATGTCACCCACAATAGAAATTGAAACTGCTATATCTGAGCCACTTTTTAAGGTAAAGACAAACAAAAAATGCTCCTGAATCCTTATATCAAGGTCAAATACTTAAGAAAGAAACCTTTTTCAATTTCTATTTTTTTTTTTTTTTGCACCTCACTTTAAATATATATATATTTTTTAATTTAATGGTCGCCATTTTGAAACAAGATGGCTGATGAATCTGGCCAGCGAACTTGGTCGAGGTGTTGATGTATACTATCCAAATGCCTTCTTATATCGAAATAGGTGAATACGTGTGTTATCGCGTGACAAATACAAGGTCGTTTCAAAATGTTAGCCATGCTAGAAATTCAAAGTGCTATAAATCAACCATTTTTTAAGATATAAACAAAAGAACAAATTTTCAGAAACAAAAACTGTTCCGGAATCTTTGTATCAAGGCCAAACACATAAAAAAATCTTTTTCATTTTCCAATTGTTTAATACCTCATTTTGAATTTTAAATTTAATTTTTTTTAAATGGCAACCCTTTTGAAACAAGATGGCGAATGAAGCTGGCCAACGAACTCGGTCGAGACATTGGTATGTACTATGTACAGACCAAGTTACATCCAAATAGGTTCATAAATACGCCTGTTACCGCGTGACAAAAATCAGGTCGTTTTAAAATGTCAGCCACAAGAGAAATTCAAAATGCTATTACTCAGCCATTTTTTTTAGATATAGACGAAAGAAAAACTGTTCCGGAATCTTTGTATTAAGGTCAAACACATAAAAAAAAATCTTTTTCACTTTCCAATTTTTTGGTATCTCATTTAAATTTTTTTATTTTTTAATTTTTTTAAATGGCCGCCATTTTGAAACAAGATGGCGGATGAAGCCGGCCAACGAACTCGGTCGAGATATTTGTATGTACTATGTACACACCAAGGTACATCCAAGTCGGTTCCTAAATACGCCTGTTAATACGTGAGAAAAATCAGGACGTTTCAAAATGTCAGCCACGCTAGAAATTCAAAATGCTATAACTCAGCCATTTCTTAAGATATAGACAAAACAAAAACTGCTCCCGAATCTTTTTATCAAGGTCAAACACATAAGAAGAAAATATTTTTTCAATTTTTAATTTTTTGGTACCACATTTCAAATTTAAATTTTTCTTAAAAATTTAAATGGCCACCATTTTTAAACAAGATGGCGGGTGAAGCTGGCCAACGAACCCGGTCGAGACATTGGTATGTACTATGTATAAACGAAGTTACATCCAAATCGGTTCATAAATACGCCTTTTATCGCGTGAAAAAATTCAGGACGTTTCAAAATGTCAGCCACGCTAGAAATTCAAAATGCTATAACTCAGCCATTTTTTAAGATATAGACGAAACAAAAACTGCTCCGAAATCTTTGTATAAAGGTCAAATACATAAGAAAAAATATTTTTCCATTTTCAATTTTTTGGTATCACATTTCAAATTTTTAATTTTTAAAAAAAATTTAAATGGCCGCCATTTTGAAACAAAATGGCGGATGAAGCTGGCCAACGAACTCGGTCGAGAGATTGGTATGTACTATGTACACACTGAATTACATCCAAATCGGTTCATAAATACGCCTTTTATCGCGTGACAAATTTCAGGACGTTTCAAAATGTCAGCCACGCTAGAAATTCAAAATGCTATAACTCAGCCATTTTTTAAGATATAGACGAAACAAAAACTGCTCCGGAATCTTTGTATAAAGGTCAAATACATAAGAAAAAAATATTTTTCCATTTTTAATTTTTTGGTACCACATTTCAAGTTTTAAAATTTTTTAAAAATTTTAAATGGCCGCCATTTTGAAACAAAACGGCGGATGAAGCTGGCCAACGAACTCGGTCGAGACATTGGTATGTACTATGTACACACCGAATTACATCGAAATCGGTACATAATTATGGGAGTTACAGTGTGACATAGGTCAGATATATATATATAAATTTTGAACGGAGGGTGGTTTCGGGGTCTGGGGGTCATGATCGATGAAAATATACCAAAATATTTTGAAATCGCTTTCCTCCGAACGGCTGCAATAGGTAGCTTTTTTGTAAAGAAAGCTACCTAATGCTATAACTCAGCCATTTTTTAAGATATAGACGAAACAAAAACTGCTCTGAAATCTTTGTATAAAGGTCAAATGCATAAGGAAAAAATATTTTTTCAATTTTCAATTTTTTGGTACCATATTTCAAATTTAAATTTTTCTTAAAAATTTAAATGGCCGCCATTTTTAAACAAGATGGAGGATGAAGCTCGCCAACGAACTCGGTCGAGACATTGGTATGTACTATGTATAAACGAAGTTACATCCAAATCGGTTCATAAATACGCCTTTTATCGCGTGACAAAATTCAGGACGTTTCAAAATGTCAGCCACACTAGAAATTCAAAATGCTATAACTCAGCCATTTTTAAAGATATAGACGAAACAAAAACTGCTCCGGAATCTTTGTATAAAGGTCAAATACGTAAGAAAAAAATATTTTTCCATTTTCAATTTTTTGGTACCACTTTTCAAATTTTAAAATTAAAAAAAAAAATTTAAATGGCCGCCATTTTGAAACAAAATGGCGGATGAAGCTGGCCAACGAACTCGGTCGAGACATTGGTATGTACTATGTACACACCGAATTACATCGAAATCGGTTCATAAATACGAGAGTTACAGTGTGACATAGGTCAGATATATATATATATATATATATATATATCAATTTTGAACGGAGGGTGGTTTCGGGGTCTGGGGGTCATGATCGATGAAAATATACCAAAATTTTTTGAAATCGCTTTCCTCCGAACGGCTGCAATAGGTAGCTTTTTGTAATGAAAGCTACCTAAAAATATATTGAATATTATTTTGAAAAAAATACAATCTAATAATATTTTTTTTACACCCCGTAGTGTTCCGATTAAATCTTACATCCTTTTTATGCAAGTAAAAGAACACATCATTTAAATTGCGAAAGGCGACTCAAAATAGAAATCTGACATATCGTCGATTCTTTCATTTCTTCGTATTCGCTTTACACATAGAAAATATATAATATTTTATTTCTGTTGTTTAGAAGATTACAGTGAAGAAATTGAACGATTCGATCTTTTCTGAGATTTTTTTAATATATATATTAAACTTTAAAATGGGTGAAAAATGTTTTGCATTCAGAGTAGGATATTTTTTTTTTAAAGTTTTGCTTCTTGTTAAAGAAATTGACAAAGAAATGACTATAACAAAAGCTAAAAAATATTGAAAATATTTTAACTTCACATAGAAAATCAAATACTTAAGTTATTTGTTTAACATTTTATTTAAAAATGTTGCAAAGAGTTTAAAAATTAAAAACAGATGAAATAAATTTCATCTATATGATTTCAAAATTCAAAGTAATATAACACTTCAGTAAAATTTAAATATTTGCATAATGTGTAGGGGTATTTTTTCGGATAAAAAAAGAAGAAAAATCCCGTAAACGTAAAAGAGAAATATCAGTCGTATGGACAAATAAAACCCCGTCTTATACATTCGGAACTTTGGAAAATTCTTCTAAGAGAAATTCGGATACGTTGACAGCGGAATTTAATGAGTCCGGTTGAGTTATTTAAACAAATTGATATTTTTTTATTGAATGTGTTTAATGTGTAAAATAAATTGAACTACAATGTGACTAAAGACGAAATAAAAACATTTATAGGATTTCTGATACTTTTGGGCTATCATACTTTAGCAATTGATTGGGAATACTGCGCAGAAGCAGATGATTTGGGAGTAACAATAGTGAAGGATAATATTTCTAGAAATTTTTACTTAGACCTCAAGAGATTATTACATTTCCAAGATAATAAATTACATCAGTATAACAGATATGATAAATCATTTAAAATACGTCCCCTGTTAGAAATGTTTTCCAAGAAATTTCAGAAATGGGGTATTTTTCATAATAATGTGTCTGTTGATAAAGTAATCGTTCGATATTATAGTCATAATACAGTAATACAGTTTATGAAATTTCAACTTATTAGATTTGGCTATAAACTCGGGGCTCTGTGTAGTAACGATGGTTACTGTTACAACTTTGCACTGCATTGTGGAAAAGAATTAAATACTTCTGAATCTAACAAAGATCCTTTAGGTACAAGAGTGAGGTTAAATTTATTATCTATTGTCGAAGATCGCTCGAGCAGTCGTGTTTATTTTGATAACTTCTTTACCAGCCATATGTTGCTAAAAAAATGAAATAAAGCAGTTATGAGCTAGTAGAACAGTACGAGAAAATCGTACTGAAAAATGCCCAATAATGGATGATAAGAAAATGAGTTAAAAAAGAGAGAGGGTTTACAAATAAATATTTGACAAAACAAATAAAATTCTTGTTGTTAAATGGAAAGAAAATAAGTGTGTTTCTGTGTCTACTAATTTTGGTACCGTAGTGCCTCTATTTCCAGTACAAAGATGGAGTGTAGAAAAAAAAAGAAATGGTGAAAGTGAATCAGCCTCATGGTATAAGTTCCTATTCCTCATTTATAGGGGTTTTCAATCTTCATGATTGGCTTCTTGAGAA
Organism: Maratus speciosus; assembly: GCA_963932465.1. Lineage (NCBI taxonomy): Eukaryota > Metazoa > Arthropoda > Arachnida > Araneae > Salticidae > Maratus > Maratus speciosus. The sequence goes on from OZ010800.1 coordinate 188,489,819, forward strand.
AAAAGCCATACGAGGAAAGAAATGGTCCGTTTGACTTAATACTAGGCTGATAGATATGGCTGTTGTAATCAGCAATGGCATTTATACAAAGATCCATGGTTCTAAGTTGATGACAACCAAAGATTTTAGAAGGTATACTGCATAAACCTATTTTTAAAAAGGAGCCGAATCAAATGCTAATTAGGAAAGAGCGGTACAAAGGCAGATAACATCAAGATCCAATGTGCATACAGACAAAAATGTCCTAAAAATATAGCATGTTTTTTGCAAAAGGGAGAAACAAGGCGTTGACAATATAATAAAATTCCACATGATAACTTTTGCACAAAGCCAATAACATATTGTATGAAATACTATGCAATATTATGAATCAATGTTTTCATCTTTTTCACACTAAAAATCAATCTTAAAAATGTAAAAATGTTTTCTTAAATATGAAAAAAATATTTTTTTCTAACATTATTTTGTCTTTTAGTTTACTTACATATTAAAAATGAATAATTTTATAGAAAAAGTTTTCATAAAAAAAAAAAATAAATAAATAAATAAATAAAATAAAAATAAAACTCCCAGCGTTATGAAAAGAGATCGAATTAAAAAAAATGGTTGCATTTATTATTTTTTTTTAATGCTTTTGAAATACTCTTAATTTATGCAGTTCTGCATATATGTATCAATTTCAAAGACAATTTTCAAAATGTGTTAATTGGGGCGTTAACGGGTTAAGTGTTACACAAAGCAGCTTAACTTCCTGATTTATTCGCGTCGAGTGGTTTCTTAATTGATTTGTTATGATGTATGTGACAGATGAAGAAAATTATGTGATAATGTGTGTGATTAATTTAGATCTTCATTCGGAGATTATACTTAGTAATATTACCAAAATAATATTACTACTACTAATAGTAATATTGTCTGTTCTAAATATAAACTTATATTGTTTAAAGATATTAAAAACGATTTTTAAATATATTTGGTGATAGAAATGTAACAAAAATAAATCCAGGATCCTTCTTTGTAAAAATAAATTGATCAAAAACTATTTTCTATTTCGAAACATTCTTCAAGAAGTTTGAAAATAACAATGTGGGAATAGTCCTTCCTAGAAATAATTGACACTTTCTTATCAAGTTCATTGGGAAATACTGGGTCACATAACTTCTCATTATTTTCAGAAACATTCTTGCGTTTTTATTGACCTAGACAGAATTGTGACAGACAATCCCAAGTTCTGAAAGAATTTTGTTAAAAGCATTAGTGTGTGTAATATACGCGATTTATTTTCTGGAATAATCAGGACAAAAGCATAAGTTCTCAGTAGTTCATGAAAATACAAATATTCAGTTTTTCTTTCTTTATTTACTCCACCAAACTTATGAAAAACAAATACATATCGCGGAGTAAATATTTTACAGACTTAAAACTTATTTTCATTAATTTTACAAGATATTACATATTTTTGCTTCAATAGTGCAATTAATATTAATTTACTACTATTGATATTATAGTCAATAGATGTAGTTCAAACAGTTTATCGAATGTTTAAATACATAATTAAAAAAACCGTAATATCTTATTAATGATGTTTATATTAAATGTTTCAAAAAGAAGCGTAACTTCCCTGTTTATTCGGCTTGTGTTGTTTCTTAATTGATTTGTTATAATGTATGTGACAGATGAAGAAAATTTCTGAGGTTGATTAATTTACATCTTCATTCGGAGATTGCATTTAGATTTATATTATAAAACTTAAAAATTTGCAATTTAATTTGAATCCTTTAATAGCTCATGTCTATTCTACAAATAAACTTTTATTGTTTAAATGTATTAAAGACAATTAAAAAATATATTTTTGCTAGTATGTAAAAAAAATAAATCCAGGATTGTTCTTTGGAAAAATAAATTACCTAAACGCAATTAATTAGCTTCCTTTACAAAAAAAGCTATTTTCCGTCCGGAGGAAAATATTTTCGAAAACTTTTGTTATATTTTGACCGATCATTATCCCAGATCCATATATATATATGTGTGTGTGTGTGTGTGTGTGTGTATTGCTGCAGGAGATATTAATTTTGTGGGAAATTAGTAGCTATGGACAGGCATAATACTTTTCAGTTGGCCAGTTTAATCACTCTGTCGATTAGTTTATAGCAATGAGATTGGGTCCGTTTAATCGTAAGACCAGCGATGCATGTTACAGTCAAACACATGTAAGGCCGCATGAGTGGTGAGTAATGGATTAAGAAATCCGGTAGTATTCCCAACGAAACAGAGGCTGAATTCACTTGAAACTGTTTATTCATTCACACATATAAACGTCGACAATTCACATTTTACGAGAATTTATTACAGTCTTCATGCTAGAGCAGGAATTAATTATTCTATGTTAAAAATATGTTCTACGAGATATTCTACGAGACGATAAGGCACTTGTTAACAGCTTTCAAGACAATCAAAAAGTACAAAAAACCTCTATCTGACGTAATGCTCGACAGTTCTGTCAAGATTCGCATAGGAATACAGATTGAAATATAAACTTCAGACGAACAAAATAGATTCAGAAATTAGACGCGAAAGGAAATGCAATCCGTCACCCAACCAATGAAGATCGAGCGAGGGGCTTAATAGAAACTAGTCCCGGATCGGCTCATGAAGGAATTTCATTGTAATATGGCTGACACTAGACAGGTTAACTGGAAGTTGATATGGATTAAAATAAAAATGGCTTTTATAAACAAAATATTTATATAAAAAATAAAAGTATCTGATTTCAGAATATTAAAGTTTTGGTATCAGATAAAATTTAATGGAGGGATGAAAAGTTTAGATTGATTATTTGAATAAGATGATTATTAAGATACGCCTTTAATATTATAGGAATTTAACTAGAAGTAAATAATATAGAGCATTAAGAAATAGGAAAATAAGGAATACACCGGAAATTTAGAATAATTTAAATGAAGGTTGCAAGTAAAATTTTTATATAACAATATACCCCTTTCCCTAAAAACCAATGAACTGGTAGATCGGTGACCTACAAGGTCATTAGGGAAAAGTATGAGTTCGGATTGCAATAGAACTACCAGGTATTCTAAATTTTTCTCCAATTCTGTAATAGCCAAATCAGAAATTTACTTTTTAAACGCGGAAATGTGGGAATTGTATTTTTTTTTAATTACAAGTACAATATAAATAATTTTCTAACATGGTGTAAATTATGTTCAAAATAATTTCCTCTTATTTTACTAAGAACTTATCATCCCATTTACATAGAGTATTAAGAGATATTGAAAATATTGGGAATTGATTAGAATTTTCTTTAGAAATTCACATTCTTTCCATATCAGGATTAAACATTAATTTAATCTTTATAACTTAAACTCCATAACTTATGAGTTTTTCTTACAGATTATAAGTTAGATACGAAACTAATAAACAATGAAAACATTAAAATAAAAGGAAAAACATGAATATAAGTAACAATAATAATAAATTTAAATTTTAAAAATATGTACAAAACATTCAATTTAGTATCAGTCACTTTCAGTTTTTAACTGGGATGATATAATATCCTGATACTTTACTATAGTCCATCGACATTCGAGTATGAGTCCAAAATTGATCATTTTTGACACAACAGAAATTGTCAAAAGAACCTATTGCTATATGCACTCTATATAGTATTGCCTTGTTTTGGTAATAATGGTACCATATTTTTGCCAATTTTCCTTAAATTCTCTAGTAAGCATCCTAATTGATTATGTTCAGATGTTATCACAATATAAAGAGACTAAATCTAATTTATGAGTATACTCATATTACAGATTCCACAGAAAATCATCATTTTTTTTTTTGGGGGGGGGGGGATAATCAAATTTATAATATGTTTCATTTAAGGGTATGATTGGAAAACTTGATATTTTTATATTCTACAGAAAAATGCGGATAAAAAGGTATTGTAAATTATTGTTTACAAACTAAGTTAAGTACCATTATTGTCTTTGTAATGTCATAATGTTACGTCAGTTACACAATAAAACTTACGATAATTTTTACACTTCAATGAAGGCAGAAAAAATGTTTGTATATTTTATATTACGTCAGTTACAGAATTTTGAATTGTAATTTTTTTGGACTCAAAGAGAGATTGAAATGATCTGCAGGTATTTGAGTATTAAGAGCTTAGTAAGAAATATTTTAAATGGTGAATTTTTGTTCTAGCTTTATTAGTAAATTCTCTACATAGATTTGAAAACAAAATTCGATTATAAAATGTTACGTCAGTTACGATGGAATTGCCCTATACTGATTTCAATAATTGATAATACATTATAGTATTCATAATACTCAAAATGTTCTTCCTTACCTCTCTTTTATCATTATATTCTCGATAATTTCTATCATACAATAAATAACAATAGTAAAATTATTTCAATAATAATAAAAAAATAATTCTTTTTTTTTACTAATAATTTTAAATATATAGAGGAGAAGGTCCAAATACCGGCTACTAGGTGTTCTGAGAACTGAGCGAAGCGCAGCCAAGCAGTGATAGGCAAAGTTTGTAACTTTAATTGAGAGAAGAAAGTTACAAAAAGTACGTCGCTGAAGTATGTGTCATTTACAAATAGTAAATGCAAAAGTATGGAATGTACGTAATCTGGTACATCAAAAGTTTTTCAGATATGTGTTTCTCATTTTATAAATATGCTGATCGTATATTGGCTTGAATTGTTGATTAAGTTATTTTCAAGATATATTTAGCTCTCAATTGCCACGCGCACAGTATTGGTATTTTATTATATGAATGAGTAATACCGGTTTTAATTTAAACATAGCAGTGGTCCAAATACCGGCTACCTAGAGTGATCTTAATACCGGCTAGCCGGTATTTGGACCTCTCTCGGTTGCTCTGCTTGACGGGGAAGAAAATAAATTAATTTAAATAGTTCCATAATTAATAAATTAATTTAAATGGTTCAGAAATAGTCCCCGTCCCATTTCGCAATATGAAAAAAAGCAACCACGGCCGTAATTCTCCAGGACCGACGCTGGTTACCGTATAATTTTCCAAAAATGAGCTGTTGGACACTAAAAATTACATGTAATAAATGTGAAGAGAAAGAAAAAAAAATGACGGAGTAAACCAGGCGAAAGAGGCAGAAATTTGACTTTAACCGTCTCGCTGCGCAACCCGAGATTTCCTTGGGCATCGTAAAAATAGCAAAATTTGCGCAGTCCAAGATTTTCTCGGGGATGCATTTTTCCGTCTAATTAACACTCCTTGATTATTCCCACCAGTTATTTTTTATTGTAAATTATGCCTTATTTAATCGGAGCATTTTCCCGGCTAAATTAGACAAAAACTTTTGTTTTGAAAAACCGGTGACAAAAGAATAAAAATTCTTAAAAGACGCTCGTCGCGAAGGTGTTAAATAAGCAATTTTTTAAGCTATTTTGATCAAACAATTACGCAACGAGAGGGCTAAAAAAGTGAAAAAGGAAAATATCCAACAGAGGAAGATGATAAATTTGTGTCTTCAGCATGGGTGCTTTCTCTGTGGACAAGAATGGGGAAGGACATTCTGGGTTCAATGTTAAGAATGCGATATGTGGGTTTATAGGGAGTATACCGACGCAGAGAGTGATATTATGCCTTTGATTTTTTTCAGATAAAATAATTCTCATTTCAATCAGCTAGCTTTTTTTTTGTTTTATACGTTAAAAAACAAAATTAGAAACATAATGGGAAGAAGACTGTGAGAGATAGTCGTAAAGAATTTTGGAAATTTGACAAAAATACTTATTTATTAAAAATTGCGTATTTTTTCTGTTCGTAAGAAATGTTATTAATCAATACAATTTATTAAAATAATATTCTTATTGCTTAATAATTGTCATTAGCTCTATCTGTGTGATCTTTTGGAAAAAAACTTTGGTAGCCGGTATTTAGACCCCATTTTAAAAACTCAAAATTTGAAGACTTTCGGTATTTTGCTTCTTATAAACGGAAAACGCCTTTTAAACTGATTTTTTTTTCTTCTCTAAACAGGTGTAAGACGTGTCAAGGTACTCTGCTGTCACTTTTTATTTTATAAATTTCAAAATTGTATGGTCTAGATTGAAAACAAAAGTGATACCCGGTATTTGGACCTTTTCCTCTACTTTACTTCATCACTTCAGTAAAAGATAATAATAGATTACTGCATTGAGTGATACTGGCTGGGTAAAGAGTTACAAATCATAAAAGTAATCTCCTTTCAGTAGTAGATTTAATAAGAAATGAAATTATACTAAGTCGAAAGAAAAAATAAAAATAATAAATTCTTAAAATTCCCCAGCAATATCATTAAAAAACAATCTTAACATCGTTCATTTTCGACATGTGTAGAGTTACGCAATCAGTAAAAAAAAATAAATAAATAAACAAGAGAAAAACAAATTTTGGTTTGAAATTCAGAATACTTGCATGATCAATAATTATTCGCATAAATTCTATACTCTTTAGTATTTTATAATAATTTTTTAATAATTTTTATCTTTAATTTAATTTAATTTAACCCAGTTAAATTTTATTAATTTTAAATTCATTTAAATTTATTTACTATTCTAATCTAATTTAATTCAATATAAGAAATTTCTAACTCAAATCAACACATTTATGCCCGCGTAAAAAAGCTGACTAAAGCAGTAATATTCCTGTGATGTCTCTGAAGAACACACTGTTATACAGAAAAGTATTGATTAGCTAATTAAATTTAGTTAATTTTATTATTTTTAAGACAATTATAACGTTAACATTAAGTCAGGGATTAACAGTAGTTTGATCTTTTTTCTCATTGGATAACTTTAATTGATCTGGAGGATAATACGGGCGTGGTTTTGATACATGAATTATCTCGGTAGTTCTATTTTGAATTTGCCTATTAATTTCAAAATTGACATCAGATAATGTATTGAGAATTTCTAGGGACCACTAAAAACTTATAAGAGCTTTCTAGTATTGGGGTAATCGAATTCATAAATTGCAAGATCTCCTACCTCAATCATTGGCTCCTCATAATTTCGGTCATAATATTTTTCACTTTTCAATTAAAATTCATTAGTAAGCGCTTCAGCAATTTTAAGGGCTTCATTGATAGGAGGGTAGTAATCTTGTTTTAGGGTGGAATCTTAAGGTAATTGGCCAAAAAGGAAATAAGCAGGAGGGAATTTGGTTATGGAATGGTGTGTATTATTGTATTCATTAACTATTTCAGTCAAAAATTTCCCGCAAGGAATTTTAGGGGTAGTTGAAATAACATTACACTTTAATCTAGAAACTATTTACTGATTCACATGTTCACACTTTCCATTAGTTTGCGGATGGTGTGCTGATGCTAAACGTTGCTTAATATTCTGATTCCGCAGAAACTATTTATATCTATGTGAAGTAAAAGCTGCATTCATATCACTCAATACTTTTGGAGGAACCTGTATGTTGAAAATTTTATTGAAACATAATATTTGCTGAGGAAACTGAATACTATTGAAAATTTGTTTCAAGCAATTCGTAAAGGTTTCTTTATTAACACTCTTTGAGGGAAAAACCCAGACATACCTATATGCGTGGTCTGTTATGATGTGTAGGTTTTTTATTATCTCATGATATGAAGATATTTAAGTTATTAATTTTAAATATTGTACATTTTATTTGTTGTTCACATTTGAAAATAGTGTAACATGGTAAATGTAGATTTTGATTTTGAGAATACTTTAAAGATATAGGAATAGATTAAGCTGTAACTTGCCTTCAAAAGTATTCAATAAAAAAATTATAAAATCACAATGCCTAACAGCATAAAAAAAGTATCGATAACATGAAATGTAAACACCACTATTCATTAAATAGAGTTCTCTATAGTTCATGAAAATAGAAAAATTGAGTTTTTATTTATTTATTAAACTAAACTTATGAAAAGCAAATACATATCGAGGGGTTATTATTTTATTCATGTAATGGGTAATTATTAAAACGACAATAATAAGAATAGTACAAAGACAAACCGACGAAAAATTTAATGTGACATTTTGGTTTAAAAGATTTTTAAGATCTATCGACATTTTCTATAAACGTAATAGTTATTTCTATAACAAAGCTTATTTTTAAAGCTAAATAATTTCTTACAACAAAGTTTTAAAAGTTTGTTGAAACTAATCGTTATTCTGAATCTTATAAAACAGTGAAGCAGTTTTTTTTCGACTAGAAAAAAAATATATATATACTGCATTTTTATTTTTAACGAGATAACCAAAATTTTAATCCAATACATACATATGTTATTTAAAGGATGTACAGTAGAAACAACAAAAAAATAATCATATTTGAATGCATTTCCTATTGATTATGTTTTAGATACCAATTGTGTTTTTAAAATTAAATACAATGAATATTATAAATAACTTTACATTTAAAGACGTGAGTTTCAAAATTCGCGTCATCCAGAATATCAAACTTTTCCGTAATCGCGAGAAACTTCTAACTGCGTTCATTGATTTTCATTGAAATCCAAAATTTTATAATGCCAGAAAAACAGGAATAAATATTTTTTTTGAGATTGTAGTGCTTTATCGGTGCATGTTTAACAATAAAATAAATTTGTAGAGATATCATGATTTTTCAAATCTTGGATAAGCTCAAGTCGTCATTTAATCTCTGAAATTTTCGCAAATAAAAATAACCAACACATTGTCTTTTTTTAGCCATTAATATTTCTTTTCATTTAATGTATCACAAAATCATGTACAGAAAATCCTTCAAGTGGAACATCCACTTTCATTATCGTGATATATATATATATATATATATATATAAAACCACTGAAAAATACATTTACACAGATGTTTATGCTTTGAAATAGTTTTATGTATAATGTCGGATTTCTAATGATATTACAAAATATGTTTGTATATTTTTTAATGCGTACATAATGAACTTTTGTACTGGTGCTCAGATTTTGATATTTATTTTGGCAAAGTATCGTTTTTGGGGTGGTACAATTCCACAGGATGTGAAGATGTTTGCCTTGTATTTTTTTGTCTTGTTTTTATCTTACCTTTATTTTGCTGTATCTTTCGAACAAATGGGTCAATCGCCGGAAAATGACAAATAATTTTACAAAACACGTTACTACGTTAAGCTTAAAAAGTTACCTAGGATCGTCCAAAATTATCTTTTTCTATACATACCGAGATAAAAAAAAATATATATCATTGTATACATCACGCATTTAAGTGATACAGTGGGCACTTTTTAAGAATAAAGGGTTATAACAAAATCAACTTGTAGTCCTTTTCTTTTCATTTCTTTCATTTTTGTCAAAGTATAGGATGTTTCGTTTGTTATGGTACCGTCAACCTTGGCTACTTTGTGCCATTTTTTCCATGTTCCACTCACATTTCCATTATTAAAAAATATTATATGTGATTTTCAACGTCGAAATGGAGTTGTAAACAATTAACATGAAACAATGCAGAAAAGTATATGGTTTTACAGAGGAATTTTTTTATACTTTTATTGTTCAACTATTTTTAAAATTTTGGAACAAAGCAGTGTTGCCAGATTGGAGATTTTATCCCCATTTTGGAGAATTTTGAACCTTTAGGGGATTTTTTTGGGGGGGGACAAGTAGTTCATGGGGAATCTTTTGGGGACTACAAAAATTTGGGGGAAAAACTTGGGGAAGTTTTAGATTTCTTTTAGTCCTGTAGAAAAACTGGATCAGTCTCGAACTCAATTTTGATTTGAAAAACGAAAATACAATTCAGAAATCTAAAATATCAATCATTATTCTCTTGGATGTGGTCGTGTTCATTGTTTACTACATTACAGTTTACACATATTACAGATGCATGAGACTCTAAAGTCTTAAGCAGCTTAAATCTGCACGTGACTAAATCTGCAGGACGTTAACGAAAAATTCCTTCGCCGTATTTAAAAAAAAAAAAAAAAATACTTAAATATGTGGAAAGCAGATATTTTTCTCTTATGATATGCAAAAAGCACATCGATTGATGCAGCGAAAATACTTTGCATTATGATTATGTACTTCAGTATAGGGATGACAAAAAAAAAATAAATAAAACAGCGTACCATCTCGGATTCATTCAAATCCCAATTGACAAGAGATTGTCTAAAGCTATGGAGCTAATGTAACAATAGTCGAACATTGTTAGACAATTTATATTATAAAGGACAAATATATCTGTGCGTAACGCATACGTCATTCTGCGAATGGCAACATTTTGAAATTTCAAATAAAATTTTGTCTTGCAATTTTCTGTACTGTAAATTTTTAAACTTCTAAACATCGCACATTTTAAATTTTTACACCGTCATATAAAGAAAAAAATGCTCTTTTAAATGCAATTTCTTTGAAAGCTGTATCTTAATTTATTTTTGAGATATTAATTTTTTTGTAGTTTTTAAAACCATTTTTCTTATCGTGGCAACAAAAGTACCCCATTTCTATTGAAAGCCATTGAAAGTAAATGGAAAGTAGTCGACAATAGGAGATACTGTTTGTTTTTGTTGCCATTTCCTCAAAAAACCTGAAAAAAAAAGTATTAAAATATTGTCCATGTCAAAAATATTGTCTGTTATTCCGTGACAATGACGTCATATGCATACTTTTCTATAGACGAAGTTTAAGATTGGATTTTAAAAGTGGATTGGTTTATTGGATGCAGAGGACGTCATTTTATAAAAAAGCGTGTATTTTAATTCTTAAACCTGAATTATGTTTTGTAGAAGTGCGTCATTTTCACAGCCCAGCTGCTTGGAAATTCTTCACAGGTGAAAATGCTCCCTTTTTGAAAATAATATAAACTTTAATAACACACTGATAATATGCAATGTTTTACATAAATTTAGAGTGTCTTTATAAGAGAGAGGTGACATGACAATAATAACGATTTATAATACAGAAATTGATGATTCTCGCCTGGATGGTTTTGCTTCGCCGAGTTAGACAAGCAAACAAATAATTCGTGGTTTAAAATAATATCAAGTTCCTGAAGTTTTTGTCCAAAATTCTCTCGAATAATAAAATTTTAATGCTATTCTTTAGGACATTCTACTATAATTTTATCAAAATAACATAATTTGCTTAATTTAATTTTTCCTCATTTTATATAATCTATATATTTAAAACACAAGTGTATTTTTTAGTCATCAGCCCTGATCTTTCACTGAACCAATTTTACTATTTTTTTTTTTAACTGAAAGCTCTTCATTTGCAGATGTGATCGCAATATCTGTTGTTTTATTTTTATATCCCCACTTTTATATTTTAATTTTAAAACCATATATGAAATTTCTTCAAAATGGTGAAAATCAGATAGCTTTCATTATTGCAAACAAGGGAGAAAGATGTATTTTTATCTTTATTCATGCTATTTTCTGATAAAAATTCAAAATTGTTGCATCGGGTTTTGTGTCGCAAAATCCCATTAGAAGCAGAATATTATATTAGGGGCATAAGAACGGAAAATGACATACTGCTTTTGAAAACGCGTATTTTTCCTCATAAATTTTCTATATTGTTTTTCCTTCTGCATGCGCACTGATACTAAGTTTCAGACACTAGCAAAATGCTTATTTAAGTGAAAATGAAGTCATATTTAAAAGAAAACGACCATTTTCTTTGATAAAACTAAACATTTTAACACAAATAAATACGTCTAAAAATCATAAATTACGGAAATTTTTACTCTCCGGAATTGAGATTGACTTCAACTTTTGAGTTAAAATGATTTTTACATGCTCAAACAAAATACAATTTTTTTTAAATGATGAATATGGATATGAGAAGTGCGTATGCAAATTTTGAGAAGGTGAAAATTGCTGTTTTTCGTTCGAGAATACCGAGCATAAGAACCTCAATTGATAACCACATCCTAATAACTGATCTTTTTTATATTTTACTGATTAAGTATCTATATTACAAAGAACAAACGTATCTGTGCGTAACGCTGACGTTATTTTGCGAATGGAAACACTTCACGATCAAATTTCGGCCTTGAAATTTTCGCTACTGCAATTTTTTAATCTTCTGACCATCGTACATTTTCAAATTTCGTCGCATAGGGAAAAAAATTTACTTTCAAATGCAATTTGTTTAAATCTGTATCTTAATTGACTGATGTATTATAATTTCTAAAATAATTTTTAAGCATGATTCTTTAAATTTTATCTTATCACGTGCCCGTTTCAATAATACATAATAATAATAATAAACATTTTACTCATAAAGCAACAAACATTTTTCAACATTTGTTTCTGACTATTTTTGCATAACGAAATTAATACTTCCTTTATAAACAAATAAAAGAATAATATTAAAAAAAAAAAACACCAATCTAACATATTTGTGAAAGTCAAATTAACGAAATTAATACTTCTTTTATAAAGAAATAAAAGAATAATATCGACAAAACACAAATCTAACATATTTGTAATCGTACAACTTAAATTTTTAGATCACCATATATGATTAGGATTTTTTTTTTAAATGGAATTTGTTTACAAAATTCATCTCAGTTTACTGATTGTCTATGGTTTTAAAAAGAATTTAAAAGCATGAAATATTTTTTAATTTATCTATATCACGCGGAGCTCGATTACGAAAAATTAATCCGTTTGCCCTTAAAACAAAGAGTTCATTTTCTTACGGCTAATTTCCATTAAAAAAAACTCCCCTATGAATAAATAAATAATATAACTAAAACACAAATTTAACAGACATGTATAAACTCGAAAATTATCAGAACATAAAAGATGCCATAAGTAGCAAAATCTTGATCAAATAACTATTAGCATGTGGCTAATAAGAAAATATCACTTATGATAAATTTCAAAAATTTATTTGATTGTATAATTCGTATTTCCCGTATGAAAATTCATTTTTAATGTAATTTCGTAATCTAAAAAATTTATTCCATATAAAAAAATTATTAGTTTTCAATAATAATAAAAAAAAAGTTTTCACCTATATTTTTTAACCCGGGAAGCCCGGGTACGATCCCCTAGTACTTTTAAAAGCAAACATGAAATACTTGTCACTGCAAAATATCTCTTATTCTCATGTAGTTACAGAATATGCATTCAGCTCAGTTTAAAAGTTTGTTTTTTGTAAATGGGGAATTTTTTCAAAAAAAGTCTTGATTTGGGGAAATCTTTTGAGCTTAAATTACTTAGATATTTTTTATAGTGGTAAATTGAAAATTAAAAAATTCCCTTTTTGAGTAAAAGCTGAGTTAGGGACTTTTACGGAAAAATGCACTGATTTTGGGAAAATTTAAGGAATTTTGGGGAAATTGACTTTTGACTATCTGGCAACACTGGAACAAAGTAGCCCCTGCTGGGAGCTTCTCTGGTCCATTCACTTAGTTTCATATAAAATAAATGCATTTTATATGTAAATGAATACATTTTTATTGAAAACACCTTGCAGTAGCATTTGCTAATAAATTAACACTGCAAACTCGATAACAACTGTTATATATATATATATATATATATACATTTAAACACTATAAACCAATTGTTAATATTAAAAAAACGAGGAACAGTTTTTGTCATGTTATCTTCAGTAACTCAAACAAACAAACAAAAAAAATAATGTAACATTTTCCTACAGTAACATTTGAAAAAGAATGTTACTTAAAATATGTTTTAAGAGATTTGGTTGTATCAATTGCATTTCTAAGTAATTGGGGGCTATTTTCGGACAAACAAAGGCCTGGCACAAAGTAGCCACGAAATACTACTTTTCATACTAACTTTATCAAAACGTAAACGTTTCCTGTAAAAATAAAAAGTTAAAGGGAAATCTATTATCCCACATGGATTACAGGTTACTAAATGTAATATTTTGACAATTAACTTATTTGTAGCTCTTATACATATTGTTTCACGATAGGAAGTTTGGAGAGTTAAAATTTACACAAAAAAACAGTAGTTTACAAACACAACCAGTGTTGCAACTAAGAATTTAAATTATCCGCAAACTATTCAAATACCCTATAGTAGGGTATAAAATATTTTCCAAGGGCAGAAACTCCAAATTATATTGCATTGTTTCTTCAATACCTACAATAAGAACTTTTTATATGGAATGGACCAAAGTAACCCCGCCAAGACGGAAGTAAACACGGTTGACGGTATCTCATCTAATTAATATCTAATAATATTTATTTGCACAAGCCAAACTTGTTGAAGAATGTAAACGTTATAATTTGAGATGACATCGCATACCATAATATCACTATAATATGCCTAATAAAATATTTGTTATTCGCTTTCTAAATAAATTAATATTTTTGGGGCTTTCAAAAATAAAGAAAGGAATTACTTATAATTTTTTAATTCTCAATACGTTCAATAACATAATGCAGGTTCTGGAATGCAGGCAATTGTACTGACAAAAATTAAATTCAACCATTCATGGAGATATGAACTATTGGTAATAACTTCTGAAATTCAAAAACGAATCACGTATGTTCTTTTCCAAATGTGTCTGCTAAATAATATTGCAAGGAGGAATTTAATTAAAAATGAAAAAAACTCCTACATAATTCAAAAAATATTTTCTTTTCTTATTATTATACTTTAAACTTATACAATGGAATACTTTTACAAGCAAAGAAACATCCCACACAGAAATGATGAAAAACTGAATTTCCGAAAACAATTGTCATCTTTAACTATATCTTCCAAACAAATCAAAACAGATAAACTAAAATACCCGTTATCCTTTCTGATTCTAAATTTCCGTATTTTGCTTTGTGAAACTCTTAACAAATGAAACAAACAACGATAAAATAAAATAAAAGTAATTTGAATGTAAATCGAAGGTAATATCAGTTCAGGTATTTCATTTTGAAAATCGTCATTCAAATTCTTGTGCAAGAAACAAGCTTAATAGTTAATAATAACATAAAAAAGATATCTCTATTAATATCTGGAAATTTTTCCAGGGAGATACATTCGCCTTCCATACAATATTTCAAATGAAAATCAAATTTCAAATTATTTTGCGTAAAAGGCTCAAAGGGACCATGGAATCTCTTTCCAACATAGGGAAAAAGATTCCATACCGGGACTCGAACCCGCGCCATCATTATAGCTCACTGATAATTTGAAATTTGATTTTCATTTGAAATGTTGCATGCAAGGCGAATGTCTCTCTCTGGAAAATTTTCCAAATTTTAATATTGATTCAATCGATGCTGGAATTAATTATGAGTCTGTATTTGCCCCCATGTCGGTGGTTCACGGAAAACTATTCAATCTTGTGCTGCTTTTTTAGCCTTGCCAAGCTGTAATAGTGAGAAGTTCCAGAAGGGTATCGTTCAGTGAGCTATACTGATTGCCCGTGTTCGGGTCCCGGAATGGAATCCTTTTCTCTGGTTGGCCTTAGCGCCTTTTAAGCAAAATAATTTGAAATTTGATTTTCATTTGAAATAAGATATCTCTAATTAGTCTTTAATATATTTACTTATAATGGAGGTTGGAAAATTACTTTTATTTGTGTAAATGAAATAAAATGTTATAACGAAATTTCAGTTGAAATGTATTAGGCAGAGAATAAATAATAAATAAATATCAGGTCATCAAGTATGAAACCTGTGATTATAAAAGTGCCACATTACCAACAGGACAAACTTCCACCAGTAAAAAATAATATAATTGTGTTTTTCAGGACAAGGATTATTGTCGTGTTCAATCATGTTTTTAAACATACTTTGAGCAAAATAAATTAAAAGGTATCTATACACTGGGAATACTCCCTGACTATTACATTTCTGAAATATTAATTCAAATTTGTGTAAGAATTTACATTGTATAACAACTACCGATTATCTATTTTAAAATGTTATTAATTCTTTCCGGAATTTATTTTAACTCCTTGTATCAAATTAGCCTTAAAATGTACATGGTATTGAAGTTTGAATAAATCTCCAAATGTCAAAAGAGAATATTTATTTGGTTTTTAATTCTTTATTGTGAAGAATAGGAAAAAGATCATTCAAAGAACAAAAAATCACGAATATTGGTAAGTAAATAGCGGATGTCGACGACGAAATTTGTCGGTGTTTGTTCGGTCCCTTATATTTCAATAGAAATAATTTTTAAAAGTTTTCATCGGCTTTTTTTTCTAAGTTTAAGTAAATCAAAGAAAACTTTAAGAAAGTAGAGTTGTCCAAATTCAGGGGACAATACAAACACTTAGGGTAACTCCGGGAGAGTCGCCACATACGGGATAGATGCAACAGCCCTTGTATTTCTTGTAATCATCGATAGATGGTCGTCAAACGCACAGTATAAGTGCGCAATAAGATTATTTTAACCAGTGTATAGCGTGACTCCCATTTTGATGTTTACTTGTAGAAGTACAATCCTTAATTTGACGTAAGTGCATGATTTTACTGCATAAACCTTTAAACACGTTACGTTTAAATACATTTTTATACACTAATTACTAAATGTATGCATGATTTCGAAGTCAAAACTAAGTGTAGCATTTGTATAGAGTACTGTGTGTATGGTTACACCATTCCCCTTAGCGATGGCAGGTAACTGTGATGGCCGATGTCTGCACCATGAAAAATGGGATACATGCCACACTGCTATTCCGGTATGCATACCGCAGTTTATTTTGTACGGGATGATAGCGTTTATTAGCTTTTACTTTTCTTTTTGCACAGACTAACCATGTTAGGCATGTTATCACGTTTACTAAAACAATAGGAGAAAAAGGGGGTAAATAAAATGTAAGAAGGACAAGAAATATGCAAGTCAAGATGATAATAATGAAAAATTGGATTACACGTAGCGCAGACGTTCTTTGCAAACTACTCCAAAATAGAAGGAGTGTAATTGGCTTCGTTGAATCATGTGTTTAAATGTAGTTACATATAGACTGTGTTTTTTTTTACACTTTTTCTGTAGATTATAGTCGAAAAAACAGGTTTCTTAACCCATTCAGGACCATAGGTGCATATAAGCGCCTTCATGAAGAGCTTACAAAATTTGTTTCTGTCTCCAGTAGAAAAGAAAAGTAGTGGAGAGTAGCCTAATTTGGACCGCCGCTTTAATTGGACCGTTGCCATTCTGTCGTTAAGTACAGGCAGAGGCGCCATCTACCACTGAAATCCTACTCATCAGAATAACGTCACTCACGATTGGAAGATGCAACCGCCTACCACGTGTTGTTTAAGGCTTAAACAACAGTTAAAGTTAAAGTTAGCTGTTTTGATCTACTTTTTTCCTACTAAACCTAAGTGAATACTTTGAAACTATGGTAAGTTGTTATGTTTTTATATACATATATAAATTCATCTGTTAATTGCGCATATTTCTCACGCGGCTTTGTTTGATTTCGTTTTTGTTATTAGTCTTGAAATTATCTGTTTTAGAAAATGGCGCAGTTGCCATAATTGAACCATTTAAGTTGCTTAAATTGCACCAGATATGCGATCATAAATTTTGAAAATTAAGTAATGAATTTCGAGGATGGTACACTTTGTACACTATTTTTTTTAATTTTTTTATATTTTATAATGGATTACTATCTCCATGCAAGTTTTATTTATTTATTTTATTTATTTATTTATTTATTTATTTATTTATTTTTTTTTTGGGGGGGGGGGGGGGGTTATATCTGGATTAATTTTTTTTATACAGTTTAGGCCTATATAAACAAAAAAAATATTTTTACATGTTTATGCAATAAATTTTGTTTGCAATTTCTTTTATCTTATATGTATTTGTATTCATTTTCGTTGAATAAATTATTCCTGCTGCGTATTTGGTTTACAGAGTGGAATTCAAACATTTTCTTCCTGGAGGATATTTGCGATTCCCTGAGGAAGGGAAGATTTTTACAGTTCTGGAGGATGGAATTACAGTTTTTCGCAATTAAAACTCATAAAACCTCAAACCTTCCGGGAGGAGGGGGGTGAATTCAATACTGTTGAATATATAATGTTTGCGTATAATTAATTGTAGCATATTTTTCAATAGAGCATTTTTTTTTTATTTTAAAATATAATGTTAAAAATGTTGAAAAAGACACGGACAAACTGTCTGGAAAAAAAAAATCAGGTGACAGCAAAAGTTGTTAAAGATATAGGAAGTAAAAAGAGAGAGTAAGTTGTGAAGACCTGCAATAAGGCTGTAGCTACAAATTCTCTCCAAAAGCCAAAAAATCATTAGAAATATTATATCCTTTGCTAAATTTAGTTTTAAAAAAGTACAGAGGGAGCCAAAAAAAAAGTTGTGTTAACATGTTCGACATATAAAGTAAACTTTGAAATGAAAAAAACACAAAAAATCGACAAAAAGGAAGCTATCACAGCATAAAAGCAAATGGAACATCAAGTTTTAAAAAATAGGCGTAATGCAATTATCAAGGAAATGATGAATGTGGAGAACACAATCATAATGTAAAGAAAACTTCTGTTGCAAAAATAAAGTCTAATAATTCATAATCTAAAAAGAAAAATCTAAATAGTATGATTGGGTTTTCCTGATTTGTAAGAAAATAAAACAGCAGAAATAATTCAATGTTCATATTGCCAAATACGGTTCCAAGTTGTGTGCGCTGGAAAGAAAAAAAACAATAAACGAAATTCATGTGTAAGCTTTTCATCACACCTCAAATGAAATTCAAGTAACTGGCAATTAGTTTCATAATTTCTATTTTTAATTACTGATAACTTTGATTTATATTTTGAATACATTTTGATTTAAAACAATTACACTTATTTTCAGATATTTGATTTCATTATATTTCATTGCTGTTTTTTTGTTTGATTGTTTCAGTAACCGTAAACTTTGCTTTTAATAAAATTAGTTATATTCCCTAGTCATTAAAACAACCTGATTTTATTTGGTCCAATTTAGGAGAATGGTGGTCCAACTTAGGCGACCAGTTCCTGAATTTGGACCACTTTTGACAATTTTTTCAAATTAAAATAAAATTTAAGATTTTCAAAAAGAAAATGATCTAAAGTTTTATTTAGTTAGTGGATGAATTGATTGACCCCGTGTAGTGATATTTTTCAGATATTCCAAAAATTAAGTGAGTTACACCTGAAAATAAGCGAAGTGGTCCAAATTAGGCTTCTCTTCCCTAATATTTGAATTGTTTAATTAGAGCATTTTCATGATTATTTAACTAAATGTGACTTCTTTTAAAAAAGTGGTACCAACGGAATAAAATTTGTGTAAAAGCCACCGGTTTCGAAAGTGTTAACAAATAAATTATGTAAACACAATTTTACTTTTTTTTTCTTTTCCCTTTATAATAAATTGATGTGACGTTGTTGTTGAAATAACAATTACAAATTAATGTAAAAAAAGTCGATAATTTTAATAGGGAAAGTAGGCAACAATTATTAATTTGAATCTACTAATACGTTTCATTGTACTCATTCAGTTTCATTTTGTTATTACATCATTGATTATAGTCCAGATATGAATATATTTTTGAATATTTTTATTTATAACTTCATTCTGTTCTTATTACAAGCGCGGCATAACTACCGCACAAGTGCGGCGTCTCAGCCTGAATGTAAGGGTCACGCGCCGCAGTGTAATGTTTTAGAAAAAAAATGTTAAAAAATATTAATAATTGGTTTTGAATTTTTTTGTCGCAGTACACATGTTGTATATTTAACATTAAATAGCACATCATATATATATGTCCACCATGGGACTTTATACACCAATTCAAAAAAAAATGTGCGGCATAAATCTCGGAATTACCCTATTATCTAATTACTAATTTTATATTTTTAAGAAATTGTAAAAAAGATCTCTATCTATCTATTTATCTATCTATCTATCTATCTATCTATATCTATCTATATATTTTTTTTCTTTTTTTTTTTCTCGGAATATGCGGAATTTATTTCGATAGGAAATTCACATTGTATAAGCGCATCATAAAACAGAACATATTAAAATGAAAATAAATCATTTGTTTTTATAAATCGTAAGCCTTAAATAATTTTATTATTATATCTTCCCTGTACTTATATTGTCACTCATACCTAAAAAGATTGGATTTGGGATAATGGCAGTTTATTCGCACCAGAGATATGTAGGTCTTTAAAAGGAAATTAAAGACAGATATTTGTCAAAATAAAGCTCTTAAATTGCCCCTCTCTTTTTTTTTTCTTTTTTTCCCAAAACTGTGATTCGTAAGATTAATTTACTTCAAAGTAATTTGAAATTTATTTTTGTAGGAATAAAAATGGATTATGCTCTATTTTATTAAAATTTAGAAACATATATATTTTTTTTTCGAATCTGACGTACGTGTTGATTCTGCAAATTTTTATAACCCTTTGTGTAAGAATGGGATTATCATCATTTCCAGTTATGTTTAAAGAAAGTTTTGTAAAATGTGAAAGTCTGGTACCTTTGTATTATTTTCTTTTGTATTTTAAAAAAAAATCTTTAAAGGTAAAATTCACAATATTAAATCCACCGAACATTGTTTATATTATTTTTATATGCAAAAGAAAAAATCTTCATGCCTTCTTTTCACTATTAATTCGACGAATTTTATTCTAAAGAAATTTTTAAAAATTCCGTTAATAGGTTAAATTTCAATTATATAACCTATATGGTATAAATATGGGATCTACTAAATTCAAGCGGTATTCATCATATTGACGAAATTAAAAGAGCTGTGAGCTATTAGTTAACGATGAATCAACAAATGCATCAAATCATTTGTAAATATTCAATACATTGTATCTGGTAAATATATGATAAATATTTTCATTGTTCCAAGGTTTACATCAGCTATTATTTAACCTCTACCCTCTTATTTCAATTTTTATAAACTGTTTCAATTTTACAACTTTCCTGTTGGAATAATGTTTAATTTGTAAAAATATTCTAAAGGCGTGCGATAAATATAGCCAATTTTTTTTATGTTTTCACAATAACAAAATAATGTAGGTAAGTTACATTTTCTTACCTTTTCTAAGATATCCAAGCTTTATTTGGTCTCCTGCTCGACGATGAATTCAATTATTCAGCAACAATATTGAAGACATAATCGTCACTTTTATTTATGTAATTCATTGTGTTTAAAGAGAAGTACTGTATGTTTAATTTAATTTGATAATTCATATTTCTGGAATACACTAATATATTTATTTAATATCGTAAAACACTAGCAGCTATAAAGCTGCATGTCTCTTGTTGAGACTTTCAACAACAACTAACTTACGTAATTTATGCATGAAAAAATATATTTTAGAACAGGAAGTATAAGATAAATTTTAGGAGATTTATGATTTGATTAAAGTCCTTAATTGAAGAATGTTAAAAAGTTTTTATATATCATTATAGATAATTATAATGTCCTTGAAACGCTCAACGGAGATTAGATAAATAAATGACTCACTTTCTGATTCATCTGTCAAAACTGATTGACGTTTCATGATTAACTAATACAGATGAAAGAACTTTAGAAGATTAATCGTTATTTATGGTCATTTGGGGATTATAATACTTGATATATTGTAACATTTCCAACAAAGTTCAAAAGTGTTTAGTAATCCGTCGGGTCTTTCCATCTGTCAGTCTCACTTTCCGTGTAGTAACTCGCACAAATATAGTCAGATTACCATAACGTTAATATATGATATTAACGCATATTATCGCATCTTCGGTATTGAAAATGAAGCCTGTAGCATTTATCGTTCCTTTACATGGACACTACCGTTAAAATGAAATATTAAGTTATGTTACACGTACAGAAATGCGCAAGTTAAGTTATATTATATCATTTATTCCATTATCCAACCTGCACATCTGTACAAAATATTCGAATTGTTTAAATGTTGAATATCCGAAGTGGATCTTTTTCTTTTTTGGATAATGAGCGTTGTGTTATTCAAATAGTTTGCAATGTGTATAGAAAATTTAATCTGTAATTTTGTAGAAAATTTCAGTAGTTGCTATTTTAAGAAAATTAATTTTACAGTAAATTGAGAAGATTAAATGTTAGTAGACAAGCATGACAAATATGAGTAAACATTAGGGTGGAGCGAAAATTATTTTTCTTTAAAGCAAATTTGGGTTATTCCAATAGTTTGCAATGTGTATAGAAACTTTAATCTGTAATGTTGTAGAAAATTTCAGTAGTTTCTATTTTAAGATAATTAAGTTTACAGCAAATTGTGAAGATTAAATGTTAATAGACAAGCATGACTAATATGACTAAACATTAAGGTGGAGCGAAAATTATTTTTCTTTAAAGCAAATTTGGGTGGGGTTGATAAATTGCTTTATCAGATCCTCATTCTCAATTTAAAATATCTTGAAAAATATTAATATTTAATATTGCCCCAAAGTCATTGAATACTGCGAAAAAGCGTAAAAGCGCTCACCTATGGGAAACAAAAAATTCTAATCAAAATGGGGCGGTGTGGAAAAGTTCCTCCATCATATACTCATTCTGAATATAAAATATCTTTGAAAAATGTTAATATTAAATACTGCCCTCAAAATCAATGGATATTGAGAAAAAACGTAAAAATTGTGAATTTGCCCATTTTTTCCTCAAATATACAAACTATTAATATTAATTTAATTTAAAAGTATGATCAGCGAATTATTATTAATAATAATATATATTTATAGTTAAATTATGTAATATTGTATTGGAGGAACATATACGCTTAATCTAGGAACCAGTCTCAGCGTATTTGGGACACCTTTCGTTACAATCTGGAAAGGCTTTAATTTTAAGGAAAGAAAAAATAATAACTACAGAAAATGTTCATACCAGTAAGATTGTTGCAATATGCTGTGACGGAACTACGGTTGACACGGATTACAAAGGATGTGTCATACGATTTCTAGAAGAAAAAGAAGGAAATCCACTTCAATGGTTTATTTGCCAAATACCTGCCAATGAGCGTATCTTGCGCCATTTGTTCGAGCATCTTGGCGGGACACAAATGGACCTTAAAGTTTTACAGGATCTATTGGCATGTCTGTAAAAGATTGTGAACTTATTCCCCTTGTACTTTATAAGAGAATTAGCTGTACTTGACCAGAAATTACTAATCAAAAGGAATTAAGCTCTATTTGTTTGAGATATGTGAAGCAATTTCTTCGAGATTGAAAAAAAAATGTATAAAAGAAATACTGGTAATTTTCTGCATTCTAGGTGGCTTACAGTGACAAACATAATTCTTAGGCTATACGTTTTTTCAAGTGAACCGTCAGAAAATTTGTTGATTCTGACAAATTTTATAGTAAGAGTTTAATCAAATATATGGTTTCTAATTAAAACTAAGCCCCCATGCATTTACAGAGCTAAGTATTTGCATAAAACAAATATTTTATCACGATATTTACCAAAGGAATTAAAAACACTAATAGATCCTGTAATTCAACAAAATGGCTATTTTTGTCTGACGATAGTGACGAGTCACCAGGTGACTTTACAATGTAGTTAAATCGTGACTCTCATGTGACTGTCATATTATAGTCACAGGGAGACTCTTCCCAAAAGAGCACAATGGTGACTTCACAGTAGTCTCTCTGTCACCTGAAAGTCATCATGTGACTTTAATGTGACATTATTTGGTAACTTATCACATGCAGCGTTCACGATGACTTTGAAATTGAGTCTACAAATGACAGTGACATGAGAGTCACAATGTAACTACATTGTAAAGTCATATGGTGACTCGTCGCGAAGCAACAGTCACAGTGACGTCTCAGTGGAGTCACATATAGTGATCATTTGAAACTCATGATGAGATGTATGGAATTTCCTATTTTTTTTGCTTCACCGTAGTGAGTGTGACACTTGTGACCATGTGTGACATGAATGGGTTGTTATATAGAATAGCTGTGTTGTAGATATAGTAATTACTCGAATTATATTATTTCCTTTTGAGTGTTCGCGTATTTGAAAATTGGCATTTTGTGAATTTTCCTTAATTTTTGATAACCAGTGTAGTAAAAAAGAATTTTAATGTCTTTAGACAATGTTTCAGTTTTGTGAAATGTGTGCTTTCAAATGCGACTCTTTGAAACAAACAAACTTAATATACTGGTTATTGTGTAACCTTATAATAATTATTGTGTTAGAATTTTTAATTTTTATATTATTTTTTTCTTACATTTATTATCCATTTACATCTTTATTTCATTTTTTTAGTTATTATACATTTATTTTATTTTTATTTATATTTCCATTATTAGAATTTATTTATCTTTATTTGGTGCCTTTAGCGCATTTTTCGACATCTCCTCACTTCTTTCTTTATAGCATTAGGTGATTCCCTGCTCTGTCTCTTTTTTGGAATTCCCTTTAAGAAGAGTCTTCCCATTCCTCTCCGCCACGTCCAAATTCTTCATGTTTACTTCGTTATTTCTGTTTTCAATGAAATTTGTATTCTATTCTTTACATAATATT
This sequence comes from Maratus speciosus, assembly GCA_963932465.1. Lineage (NCBI taxonomy): Eukaryota > Metazoa > Arthropoda > Arachnida > Araneae > Salticidae > Maratus > Maratus speciosus. The sequence goes on from OZ010800.1 coordinate 188,514,322, forward strand.
ATCGGAAAATTTACTCAAAAGTTTATTCGTTGTATTTGTTCATTATTTTGTTATGAAACATGTTTAAACAATTCTATGCAAAGTATGCTTTCAAATTTGGCTCGACCAAACAACAAACCTCTTATGTTCCTGTAATCATTTAATTATTTAAACTATTGTCACTGAAAACTTGAGAAATATACGAATGACGTTTGTTACTGTATATCACGATATAATTTGACCCAGCTTGCGCAAGTAAGTCACATTTGCTCATTAATTTCTTACAGAATATTTTTTTCACAATCTATGGGTTCACAAAAATAAAGCTTTTGCAGAACGTAATACAGAAATGTTATTTTCTGAAATGAATATAAAATTTGTAACGAGAATTATTTTTTAAGATAAAAATGTTCACAAATTTATTTGCTACATTTAATATTATGAAACTTTTTCGTATAAGGAACTATAGTAAACTACGAACGATAAATTATGTTTATATTAAAAACATATGTATAATTATACATATTATAAAAATGATAATTAACCCTTAGAATGGCATAAAAGTTATGATTTGTTGCATATATGTTTGGCCAAGGCTGTACCAGCAATAGATAATTTGTTTCATTTACTTCATTTAGGGCAGGATACCAGAGGGCAATAGAAGTGGAGACGAGAGGGGGGTGGTCGCTAAAAGTTGAGATGAGTTACTGTACAGTACACCCTACTTATTCTACCGTTAAAATGAAAGATTAAGCTATGCTACACGTACAGAAACGCGCAAGTTAAGTTATTTTATATCATTTGTTCTATTATCCAACCTGAACATTTCTACAAAATATTCGAATTGTTTAAATGTTGAATATCCGAAGTGGATCTTTTTCTTTTTTGGATAATGAGCGTTGTGTTATTCAAATAGTTTGCAATGTGTATAGAAAATTTAATCTGTAATGTTGTAGAAAATTTCAGTAGATTCTATTTTAATAAAATTAATTTTACAATAAATTGAGAACATTAAATGTTAGTAGACAAGCATGACTAATATGACTAAACATTAGGGAGGAGCAATTTTTTTTTCTTTAAAGCAAATGTGGGTGGGGTTGATAAATTGCCTTATCAGATCCTCATTCTCAATTTAAAATATCATGAAAAATATTAATATTTAATACTGCCCCAAAGTCATTGAATATTGCGAAAAAACGTAAAAGAGCTCGATTATGGGAAACAAAAAATTTTCCCAATGAAAATAGGTCTGTGTGGCAAAGATGCTACATCATATACTCATTCTGAATATAAAATATCTTTGAAAAATATTAATATTAAATACTGCTCTCAAAATCATTGAATATTGAGAAAAAAACGTAAAAATTGTGAATTTGTCCATTTTTTCCTCAAATATACAAACTATTAATATTTAATTTAAAAGTATGATCATCGAATTATTATTATTAATAATATATATTTAAAGTAAAATTATGTAATATTGTATTGGAGGAACACGTAAGCTTAATAAAGGAACCAGGCTCTGCGTATTTGGGGCACCTTTCGTTACAATCTGGAAAGGCTTTAATTTTAAGGGAAGAAAAAATAATAACTACAGAAAATGTTCATACCAGTAAGATTGTTGCAATATGCTGTGACGGAACTACGGTTGACACGGATTACAAAGGATGTGTCATACGATTTCTAGAAGAAAAAGAAGGAAATCCACTTCAATGGTTTATTTGCCAAATACCTGCCAATGAGCGTATCTTGCGCCATTTGTTCGAGCATCTTGACGGGACACAAAAGGACCTCAAAGTTTTACAGGATTTATTGGCACGTCTGTAAAAGACTGTTAAGTTATTCCTCTTGTACTTTATAAGAGAATAAGCTGTACTGTACAAGAAATTACTAATAAAAAAGAATTATGTTCTATTTGTTTGATAGATGTGAAGCAATTTCTTCGAGATTGTAAAAAAAAATGTATAAAAGAAATACTGGTAATTTTCTGCATTCTAGGTGGCTTACAGTGGCAAACAGAATTCTTAGGCTATACGTTTTTTCAAGTGAACCGTCAGAAAATTTGTTGATTCTGACAAATTTTATACTAAGAGTTTAATCAACTACATGGTTTCTAATTAAAACTAAGCTCCCATGCATTTACGGAGCTAAGTATTTGCATAAAACAAATATGTTATCACCATATTTACCAAAGGAATTAAAAACACTAACAGATCCTGTAATTCAACAAAATGGCTATTTTTGCCACCCAGAAAATATTTTGTTTGCCATGTTGTCTGACGATAGGGACTATATAAGTGTGTTGGCTCTACACAGAAAAATAAAATCCCGAAAGTCAAGAAATTCTTTAAGTAACTTCAAGTTACCTGAGATTAATTTTGAGGCAAATGCCATACAGATTTTATAAATTGGTCTGAAGTGACCGTGACAGAACCACCTTTAATTAAATTCTTAGATCATAACGTTCTTGCAAAGTGTATCCTAAATCTATATGCAATAGATTAAGACAAATTACCTAAGATTAAACTATTCCCTTGTCACAATCAAGCCACTGAAAAATGTGTGAAATTTGTTACGGATGCTTCTTCTGCTGTTTGTTTTCCTTTGAGACGTGATGCGTTCATTAAAAATTGCCTGGTGTCACGGTAAAAAATGCCAGTTATTGAAAAAAAAAAAAAAAAAAAAAAAAAAAAAAAAAAAAAAAAAAAACAGTATGGACTACTATAAAATGGTAACTTCATTGCTTGTAAATTGTAATAGTAAATTATTCTTACCTAATTACTATAGTTCTTTAAGAATAATTTCAAATTATATTTTCTTACGTAGGTAAGTAAAAAATATAAAACAATTACAATTACAAAATTTTCATATATTTAAAAAGAAAGTATAGTTGTTGAGTTAGTATAATAAAAGCGAATTTGACAAACATTACATAATCTATATATATAAAAGAAAGTCTGAATTTTGTATTAATCAACGCGCAGCCCAAACTACTGAGCCTAAAGTCTTGAAATTTGGGATAAAAATTCTTCTTATGACATAGATTGCCGCTAAGAAAGGATTTTCTAAAATTCCACCCCTAAGGGGGGTAAAAAATCGAACGAACTTTTAAAAAATTCCTTAAAAATCTGATTTTATAGCTATTTTTCAACTGATAACATATTTTGGTGTATTTTTGTATGCTGAATCGAATGGTACTAACTAAATTCTTTTAAGCTCAATACTTCGCGAAATATTTCATATTTCTAATTTGGCGATGTCTTTGGCGCCAAAACTTCGAAATGTCTAACATTATCAGTGATAATTCATCCATATTCATTCATCTTATACATCCGTTACTGTAGCAACGGAAGAAATTCAAATTAAATCTTTTGGTTAAAGAATTGAACCGGCTATACCAGTTTGAAAAAAATAAATAAATACAAACGAATTGAAAAAAAGAAAAAAATATATTGAACTTATTTAAAATACAAGGAAGCGATCCACTTAGAAATTAACATTATAAAATGAAAATATTTAAAAAATGAAAGCAATGTTTGTACGACTTGAAATATTTTGTGGTACTTACATCCGGGCCATGTCAGATACAACTGCGCCAAGCATGGCAATTACATTAATTACAGCAACCCTTATTTTTTGTCCATTTGATCGTTTATTTAGTATAGTTTTAAATTAATTTTATTATTATAATTTTTATTTATTATAGTTTATAGTATGCAGTTTTATGTTATATATTTTATTTATTTATTTACTTAAAACAATTTGCCATTTTTAACAAGGTTATGTATTTAAGAATGTTAAATTACTTTTTTGAACGTAATTGGCAAACAATAAACAAGATTGGCAATTGTCAACCATTTTTGGCGATCTATCTCATGGTCCGAATAATGCGTGTTACTTTTTTAATGGAATAAATTGGAATTGAAATAATAGGTACATTGCGATTTGTCACTTGCTCACATATCGCCATTAGCATTTTTAAAATTGCCAATAGCAGCAGTTACATTTCGCGTATGTAAATTAAAAACAATTCTGTGTTTTAAGTTATGGCATTATTTCCTATTGTTTTACTTTTCATCTTTTTCAATGACATTAGTGCAAAGCATGTATTATAAATGAAATGCGTGAAATGTTTTTATTTTGAATGAAAATAATAAAATAAGAAAAATACATGGAAACAATCTTTGTTGATTTATAACTTGCGCCCGGCTAACATAGAAGTATCACAAAAGCCATATATTCATCTTTCTTTGGATAGTTGTTTATGGAATTTCTGGTTAATCTTCCGCAACATGATGAATTTTATTACAGAAAATCGTATCATTATCATCTACTACATATTTAAAACGGAAATTTGCATTTTATTCCTATTCTTTATAATATTTTGATAGGATATGCCACTATTAGTTAGGTAGTGTTTTTGGAACGGTTTTTATGTATACACACAGTGTTCTACGTTGCTTAGTTTTAGTTATAGAGCTATTGGAAAAGCTATACAGAAAGGTGAACGCAATTATGAAAGGTACATCTACTGTAATTATATAAAATGCAAATTTGCTTTTCCTTCCACCTGTTTATAATTTGAGTTTTGCTGGATGTATTTTGATGGGACTTACACTGTTAGTTAGATTATTTTTTGTGGATGGTTGGTACTTCTTGCATGGATGGTACTTTTCTGTAGCGAAGTTTTCTTCTGGGTTATAGTTTTTCTGAAGCACAAACTTGGCAACAAATCAGATTGCACAAAATTAAATTACAAGAGAAAGTTCCAAAACTAGGTGAACCCGAATGTGAAAGATTACCTTTCATTTAAAGTTCTACTGAACGTATTTTGATTGGAGTTGCACAGTTAGGTAATATTAGGGATTGTTGCAATATTTGAAATGTCATTCTACATTTTTAGTTATGGAACTATGATGAAAGTTCTGAGTAGTGTAGTTGAAAAAAAAGTAGGATAAAATCTGTACAGGCAGAGGGTATATATTAGAGAGTATATATGTTATAGCCATGGAGTGCAGAGTTTCTAAAAAACACCAGAAGGTCTACGGCGTATAGTCTATTCCACATTCCTAAAAATTCTACAATCACGTTAACTTGATTATGAAAGATATATTTAACTATCAACTTCAAATATAAAATAAAAAGGGCAATTTCGGTCCCACCGCTTATAACTTGAGTTCTTTTCAATGGATTTTGAGAAGATTTGCATTGTTAGATAAATTTTCAAGAAAGTGTTTCAAATATAACACATATTATTCTACGTTGCTCAGTTATAGAATTATGTGCGAAAGTTCTTTAATCAATGAACCCTATTTTGAAATATTAGCCTTTTTAAAAGGTTCTACTGAGTTCATTAGGACTGTTGTTAGATATTTTTTCAGGAAAGATTTTAGTATATAATACATATTATTCTACATTGCTTTGCTATAGAATTATAACTGAATGTTATATTATCTGGTGAACCTGATTATGAAAAATTAGTCTTATTAGAAGGTTTTACTGAACGGATTTTGATGAGATTTGCATTTTTTAATTTTCAGGGATGATTTTAATATGCTACATATTGTTCTTCCGTTCTTTTTTATATTGAATTATAAATAATCAATTAAAAGATTTGCTTCATAACAGTCCAAATTTTGTCTGAGACATTAGAAGATATAAAACTGTAATGGCGTTCATATTGTTTTCAGCAACGCAGATGATCATTAGAGATAAATGTATTTATTGCTATAAAACACAAGATCAAATACACCGATATATTTCGTTTGATTAAAGTTTCGCTTGGAGAAACCGACCAGTGCAGCGTATTGGGCGAAGGCTTCTATTACTATATGTAAAGCGTAAATTCCTATTTCATTCCGATTGATTATAACTCAGATTCTACTGAACATAATTTTGCAGAACTTACACTGTTAGATAGTAAATTTGGTTTATAAATAGTTTAATCTAAAAACCATTGTTCCAAGTTGCTTATTAATAGTTAAGGGAGTTCTAAAATTAGGTAAACTCGATTAGGAAAGATTTCAAGTTTTACTGAATGAATTTTAATGACAGTTGCACAGTTAGTTAGAAAATATTTCAGGGATTTTTTCAATATTTATCATATCTTTCAAAATTGTTTAGTTACGAAGCTATTCGGAAAAGTTCTCTGTTGTATAGTAAAGAAAATTGGAGGATAATACGCTACAGACAGAGGATGTATACTAGAATGCTGTAGTTATGGAATTTGTGCAGAGTTTCTTTAAAAATCCAGAAATCATGCGACGTATACCTACCCCTACATCCGTGAGAGTTCTATATAATCAGGTTGACGCGATTATGATAGCTATATTTAACTATCTCAGTGTATATAAAATGCATAGAGAAATTTCATTCTGGCCGCTTTTAAATTTAATTCTACTGAATTGATTTTGATGGGGCTCACATTGTTAGTTAGATAATTTGCAGAAAAGATGTTAGTATAAAATATGATGTTCTACTTTGCTTAATTAAATAATTATGGGTAAAGATCTAAATCAGATGAACCCAATTTCGAAAGATTGGCTTTTTTTTAAGGTTCCGCTGAATGAATTTTCACGGGATTTAAACTGCTAATTAGATTATTTTTATGAAATGTTTCGGTACATTTTCCTGTTTAAAAGATCCTGCTAAGTGGATTTCGATGGAACTTGCTCGGTTAGTTAATTTTTTCAGTGAATGTTTTAGTATAAAGCACATATCATTAGCTTGGTGTTGCTTGGTCGTCAGGTTGCTTGATTATAGAATTAAGGCTGAATGTTTTAGAAGCAGGCGAACCAAATTATGAACGATTAGCCTTTTCAGTATGTCCAATTAACAAATTCTGATGAGATTTGCATTGATAATTTTTCATGAACCCTTTTAGTATAGTACATATTATTCTATCGTTCTTTACAGAATATTACACTAAATGATCGACGAAAGAAGTTGGCCCTTAACAGCTTAAATTTTGTATGGCTCAAAGATATAATAGCGTAATAACGTTCATATTGTTTTGACATATTAGATTGGGCATTCCAGGTAAATGCCCATATTGATTTAAAACGCATGATCAAATGATATTATTTCGTTTGATTCAAGGTTTCTTTAGAAAAACTGACCAGCGTAGCGGGCGTTAGGCTGCTAGTTTTACTATAAATGCATAATAATAATAATAATAATAATTCGATAATCAATCTTTTAAATTAAATTAATATTAATAATTTGTATATTTGAGGGGAAAAAAGGAAAATGCATAACTTTTAAGTTTTTTCTCAAGATTCAATGACCTTCGGGCAGTATTTAATAGTAATTGATTTCAAAGATGTTTATATTCAGAATGAGGGAGAGGATATGATAGAGCAACTTTCGAAAATCACACCATTTTGATTTGGATAAAAAATGTTCCATAGGCGAGCGCTTTTAAGGTTTTTTTTTTTTTTTTTTTTTTTTTTTTTTTTTTTTTTAAACTTTTTAATGACCTTGGGGCAGTATTTAATATTAAAATTTTTCAAAGATATTTTATATTCAGAATGAGGATATGATATAGCAATTTTCCGACACCGCCCTATTTTGATTTGGAGAAAAATAATGTGCATAGGCGAACGCTCCGCCATACTAAACATAACACAACGCAACTAAATATAAATCTTGAATGTAACGAAGTTTAGTACACGGCAAAACAATTTACATTAAAGTGAATCTATATATGCATATTTGCACTAAAAACCCTTCACCCATGTTTAGAATCTCGCTACTATTAATGCCATTTCTCTTTTAGGTGTCTTAAACTTCATTATATGTTTATAAAAAGGAATATATATAAAACTAATGCAATAAATATACAATAATAAATAATTTGTAAGCATAAATATTATATCATTGTAAAAGTAAAGTAGCTTCAGTTCTAATTTTTGAACAAATCTTATTGTTCATTATTATGAAAAAGTATTCCAATTTAAAAATATTTCACAAACGATTTTAAATATATATTTTTAAACATTATAAATGTTTAAAATTTTCACACATGGAGGTAATATATGAAAAGAGTAAAATAACATTTCATTTTAAATTACTTAAACAATTATATTATTAACATCATTTATAATAAAAAATATATTTACATGCAAAATCAGGAGCTTTAAATTTTAGTTAAATAAAAATATGTAAAGAATACTTTTAATTGTATCATAGTTTGCATTATTTGCTGAATAATCTTTAATTTTCAAAACTTAAATCTTTTATATTTTAATATTTTCACCATTTCGTGAAATTCACTTTTATAATTTAATTTCCAACTAAAAAAACAATTCAAATGTAATCAATACATATTAACCAAAAAATCCAAAACAATGATTTCGTATTCCTCAATATTGGTTCAAACGATTGTGAAAATGATAAAAGACAAACGCATTTTATTAGCATATTAATATTTCACAATAACTTTCTGGCTTTGTTTTGACGTGAAAACTTGCTGAAAATTTGCTATAGATTTCATCTATAAACTAGCGGGCGAAATGATCTTCCGTCGTGGTATTTTGTTTCAAATTCAGCTATTAGCACTGCACAACATTCACCAATATTAAGTAAACATTACCTGATATCCTGTCTTAAGCAAAACACTGGAAATCAATCTAATCACAGGGAAATTCCCCAAACAGGTCAACGTCATATTTTAAACGGGATTTTTACGTAAGATAGATTCCCCTTAAAACAGAAAAAAAAAAAATGCAAACCGAAGTTCCCAAATTTCTTGAGTCAAAAGGTCGAAATTTCTTCAAATAAGAGAGAACACTTTTTCAATCGCATAAGTGTTCCGGTAATATTCTGCCTATGCTTTTAAACACTTTCCAACAAAATTGAAAAATGTTTATGCATTCAGTTTGTGTGTCCGTCTGCCCTCTTTTTAATTCCCGTAAATATACTCGGATTTTCATGCAATTGATAAGGTTATTTACGGTCACGAAAGCATATTTGGTATCGCATATGAAGTATGTAGGAATAAAAGTTCATTTACAGGGGCACTCAAAAGTATTCCATTACATTATGGTATATGTGGAAAAAATCATTTTCAGAGTACTTTAATGATATTACGCTGTTTCAAATGTATTTAAACTGATGTAAATCACTGAATTTTACTATAATCACGTAAAAACAGGACATTCATAGCATTTTTTATTCATTTACAGGGACACACAAAAGAAATCCGTTACAATACTAAACGAAGTCCGTTGGAGTACTGTCTTTCAGTCTTAATTGCTGGAGTGTACGGTTTAAAATTCGACATGCGCTTTTAAATTTAATTAATTTTTTTGCATGTTATTCACTATATATAAATTCTATACCTCATATACAGAGCTGCACAAAAGTATTCACGTACCATTCTCGCTATTAGAGGAAATTACTGAAGGGGAATTTTCAACTAAAGTATATGTATTTCTTAAGTGAATTAAATTTTGGTATGCATGCAGTTAGTAGATACAAATTTATATACCATATACATTGCTGCTGAAAACAATTCGGACAATTTTCCGATTGTAGTTGGGAACATTTGAAACTGGGTTTTGAAATGTCCCAGTCCATGTTTCACTATATATAAATTCTATACCTCATAAAAAGGGCTGCACAAAAGTATTCATGTACCAATCTCCCTATTAGAGGAAATTACTGAAGGGGAATTTTCAACTAAAGTATATGTATTTCTTAAGTGAATTAAATTTTGCTATGCATGCAGTTAGTAGATACAAATTTATATACCATATACATGGCTGCTGAAAAAAATTCGGACAATTTTCCGATTGTAGATGGGAACATTTGAAACTGGGTTTTGAAATGTCCCAGTCCATGTTTCACTATATATAAATTCTATACCTCATAAAAAGGGATGCACAAAAGTATCCACGTACCAATCTCCCTATTAGAGGAAATTACTGAAGGGGAATTTTCAACTAAAGTATATGTATTTCTTAAGTGAATTCAATTTTGCTATGCATGCAGTTAGTAGATACAAATTTATATCCCATATACATGGCTGCTTAAAAAAAATTCGGACAATTTTCCGATTGTAGATGGGAACATTTGAAACTGGGTTTTGAAATGTCCCTGTCCATGTTTCATTATATATAAATTTTATACCTCATAAAAAGGGCTGCACAAAAGTATTCACGTACCCATCTCCCTATTAGAGGAAATTACTGAAGGGGAATTTTCAACTAAAGTATATGTATTTCTTAAATGAATTAAATTTTGGTATGCATGCAGTTAGTAGATACAAATTTATATACAATATACATGGCTGCTGAAAAAAATTCGGACAATTTTCCGATTGTAGATGGGAACATTTGAAACTGGGTTTTGAAATGTCCCAGTACATGTTTCACTATATATAAATTCTATACCTCATAAAAAGGGCTGCACAAAAGTATTCACGTACCAATCTCCCTATTAGAGGAAATTACTGAAGGGGAATTTTCAACTAAAGTATATGTATTTCTTAAGTGAATTAAATTTTGGTATGCATGCAGTTAGTAGATACAAATTTATATACCATATACATGGCTGCTGAAAAAAATTCGGACAATTTTCCGATTGTAGATGGGAACATTTGAAACTGGGTTTCGAATGTGTTATGCGCTTCCATATGGTTGAATTAGACGTAATATTTTAATTTTTTAAACTGTGCAATTTAGTTACATTATTCTGAATGCTCTGGAAAATGTTTTATAAGCTATTCATGACGCATGATTTTTTCTTTCTTGTTTGTATGTGTATACGGTTTTTTGTTGCTATGAGTGCATAGCTAACAGATTCATCTCGGTACTTTGACAAGTATCAAAAAGGTTTTCTGCAATAATTCGTGTCACATAATTGCTTAAATAGCGACATGCAGCAGCTTTTGTGACTATCATAGTGCTAACTGTCATTGACAAAAGCGGCTATTCTTGTAATAAATTATTTGGTATGGACAATTTTCATTATTTCTTATTAAGTTGTGCATGATGCTACTGTATGCTTCAGATTTAATCATTTTTTATTTATTTTGTGCATTTTGGATATTCGGGTATAACTGACGTTTATGAGCATGCTATCAAAGAACTCAAACTCACATTATTCCATTCCTAACACAGAATCAGAGACAGACATACTAACAGACAGAATATCAAAATGAGTGTACTGTTTAGCTTCATACTTGATACTGATGAGTATTTACTGTCAATAATGTTGGCGTTTGCCTACTTTTATAATACTTTTAAATACTTTTTGAAGTAATAGAAGAAGTTATTTTTAAGATGTTCTTAAAAAATCAGCGTAAACATTTAGATGTGTTATTTACTGTAGGGAATTCTGTCGTTTTCGTGTTTTCAATTACTATATTCTGTACTAGTTAATTTTTTCTTTAGATGGATGTTTCTGTTTCTAAATTAAATAATTCTTTTAGCTTAAATTATCTATTATTGAGCTGTAAATTTATACAAAATAAAGTGTTACGTTTGTGATAAAAGTTGACAGTCATTTCCCTTTTTCAATAGAATAATTATTCTTTTGAAAATTTTTGCAGGTTATGATACAAACAATAGTACCATAAAATAAAGTCTGATATTGAAATTTTAAAAATCGGTGACAATGTGTGTGATTACGCCTTTAAAAATAAAACTATATAAAATTTTCATTCTTCAACTTTAATCTGAATTCCATGCCCTTTGGTTGGCTTCCTCTTTCTCAATTTCTCATGTATAATGAAAAAAAAAAAACTTAAATCTTAGGTAAACAACTTTCAGTTGGAAATTTCAAACGACTTAAATAGCAATATATATTCAACCGAATTCACTGAAGCAGGTCGTTATGTAATATGACATGTACGCATTGAGTAATGTCCGTATATTTATAATTTTTAACAGATTTAAAATGAAAAAAAAATCATTCGTAGATAAAAATGAACAAGTTATTTAAAGTATTTTAATGAGTTGTTCTTTTTTTTTTACTTTAATAACAATTTAGATACATTTAGTTTCAGAAAAATAACTCTTGTACTTATAACTTCTTAATACAGTTCTTTAAACTGTATCTTGCTTTGAAGTTTTTAAATAAATTTGTTTTTACAAAAAAAGACAAAAAAAATAATTTTGCAACTCACTGCATAGTAATATATTTCATTTCCTGAAAAAATACATTTTACTGATTATTAATTAAATGAAAAAAGTGTTACAGGGGTAATTCACTTTAACCTTTAAAAATTAAAACATTCTGAAGTCACCCGTAAAATTTCTACTTTAAATGTTATATGTAATAATATTTGTAAGTCTTGCCGTCGAACGACAAGATTTCACTGATTAAATTATCCAAAAATTGTTAGATTCTTCAAGTGAGCGCTTTTACTCATCTTCATTTCGAGATGACACACAACATATTTTAACCAGAGTTAGATAATTTGGCATGATTCTAATTGCACTTTTCAAACATGTGCTCTATAATAAAAAAAAAAAAAAATGTGCAGCATTTTGTTTTAATTTTAGAAGCTTTGTCTAAACGAAAGTATCGGAATATTAAAGACTAGCAAAACAAATATTGATACTAATATAATACTGACAGTATTAGATAGATGTAATCACAGAGCAAAGCAGCAGCTCTAGAAGACAGTGTTTGGAGCGGTGCCAAAATCATCTTTCTCAATAATATGTTTAAAAATACTGTAGAACGCTCATTATCCAAAAAAGAAAAAGATCCACTTCGGATATTCAACATTTAAACAATTCGTATATTTTGTACAAATGTGCAGGTTGGATAATTGAATAAATGATATAAGATAACTTAACTTGCGCGTTTCTGTACGTGTAACATAGCTTAATCTTTCATTTTAACGGTAGGATAAGTAGGGAGTACTGTACAGTAACTCATCTCAACTTTTAGCCACCACCCGCTCTCGTCTCCACTTCTATAATTTGTAATTTCACATTTTTCTTCAAAGTAGTTTTCAAATTATGCTTAAAAAACGGCAAAATGATGGTTGAAGGGGCAGTCTATGATAGAAGTGACTAGATATTTTGACATCTCTTCTGCTATCCTGTAATCTAACAGTCTTCTTAGTCTGACTGCTAACAGTAACTAACAGTCTGACTGCTTAAGATACCTTGATCAAGAAGGAGGCTCTCTCAGTCAACAATCAAATTCAGAACTTCAATTTGGATAAAGCCCCTAACATACGCTCGTTTTAAAATAATTAATTTCTTTTTAAGTTACCGCACAAATTGTGTAAAAATTTATTCTTAGGCTAATACTAAAATTAGGCTAGGCTGTTTACTTTTTTTTCCACGACTGTATGTCAGACAAAATGGTAATTTTGTTTTTTAAAGTGAAAGTTCAATTTTAATAGATTTCCTCAACCGAGTGAAAAGTATCTTTGCTAGGAATCCAGTACTAGGACAACGGCTGTATGCAACAATGATTTACGATTAAGATACCCAGATTAAATTGAGCATAACACATGGATTATTATCGTGTAATAATTGCGTTCGGGAGTGTGACATGTTTTATTTGATAAAGTTGCTGATTCACAGATCTCATGACACCAACCACTAAATGAATCGTATTAGGCTCGATTTCAATTGGGTAGGTGAATGGGGCACTATAGGCGCATACTGACAAGGCACCCTTAACCAATGTCTTATTTAGGTTTCATTGTGTCTCGGAAAAATTTTAAACTTTCTTCTGTACCTAAGTAAGACATGCTTTTTTGTATTAAAATATGATTTATATGGAAAAAAGCTTATTAAATAAATTTCAAAATTTGAATTTAAACACATTGTGCCTAAAATTAACATATAATATTATTATTAATTTTGAATATATATTGAAACTCCCGTTTTTTCAACATATTGAGAATAAAAGTTTCAACACATTATATGAAATTTATTTTATCAATCAATAATAAAATATTTTACATTGCAACTAATTCAGATTTAAAGTATTCTGAAATTGAAACTCACACTATTAAAATATTTTTTTATTGAAAGAATCTTACAATAATATTCAGAAAAATCGATGCCATTGTTTCATTTTCTGACGTCTGCAATTGACAAAGTGTTAGGGTACACAAAAAAGAACCTTTAATATATAACGTAATTAATGAAAAAACATTTCGACATACGTAAAAATGATATTATTTTCATGTTCAGTAAGAGAGAAAGACTTGGTTTCGTAATTAGATAGACAATCTTTATAAATTAGTGGATAATAGAAATGTCACGTTCATATGCCTGATGAAAAGTAGTAAGATTAATTTGAATAAAAAAAAATTAATAGCTGCCTTTACACTCCAATGAATAAAAGATATGCAAATGAACATATTAAAAGAAACAATGTTGTGTTTTAATTTGAATTTAATATGTGCAAGTTGTTGATATTTAAAAATATTGTACTGGGGGAAAGAAATAACACCATGTTTAAAATTTTATTTTTCTCGAGCCCGTTTTTTACAAAATTCGAAAATATTTATGCCAACTTATTTAAAAACAAAAATTACCATTTTCATCATATTTCCAAATCTTAACCTTATTTAAAAATATTATAAAAAAGCACATTTCTCCAAAAACATTATATTCTTTAATTCATTTTTTTAAATTTAAATTTAATGTTTAAAATATTCCATTGATGGAGTTTCACATTAAGATGGCATATTCGAGCGAGCGTGGTTTTATAAACCATTTTAGAATATTTATTTTATGGAAGAGATGTAATTTAAATTATAACTTTTAAAGTATGTTTTGCTTAAACCCTAGAAATATAAAGATTTCATTGAACTACAAAATTAACAAATATTTTTTTGAAAAAAAATGAAAACAAAAAACCTATTTACACAGCTCGGCTATTTCATACTACATCCAGTAAGATGTAAAATAATAATAATAAAGTTAATGTACAGCATATATTTTCTAAATATGTTATTTAAAAAATAATAGAAGTATAAAGATTTCATTGAGCTATAAAATTAACATATAATTCCCGTAAATTAAGGAAATGAAGAAATACTATTTCGAAGAAGTTCGGTGGTTTTTGCTACTTTCAGTAATATATAAAATGAATTACTAAAGAGTTAATGAATAAAATACATTATCTAAGTACATTAATTAAAAAAATAATAATAGAAATATTTAAAAAATGCCATTTACTATAAAATTACTGTGCAATTCCCGTAAAAAAGTAAAGAAATAATCGTATTTCCCGAACTCGGATGTTTTGTGCTACTTTCAGTAAGATATAAAAAACTTTAATAAATGTATGTATAAAATATACTTTCAAAGTATATCATTTAAAAAAAATAATAAAAATATAAAGATTTCTTTGAACTATTAAATTAACATATGATTTCCGTAAATACAGGAAAAAAAGGTAATGCAGTTTTGCAGAACTCGGAAGTTTTGTACTACTTGGTGTAAGATATAAAAAAAATATAGATAATAATAATATATTATAGATATATTAATATAAATATAAAAGTAAAGAAATAATTGTATTTCCCGAACTCGGATGTTTTGTGCTACTTTCAGTAAGATATAAAAAACTTTAATAAATGTATGTATAAAATATACTTTCAAAGTATATCATTTTAAAAAAAATAATAGAAATATAAAGATTTCTTTGAACTATTAAATTAACATATGATTTCCGTAAATACAGGAAAAAAAGGTAATGCAGTTTTGCAGAACTCGGAAGTTTTGTACTACTCGGTGTAAGATATAAAAAAAATATATACTAAAAAGTTAATTTATGAAATACATGACAGATGCATATTATTTAAAAAGTAACAATAGAAATATAAATATTTCATTTTGCTATAAAATTAACAAGTAATTTCTGTAAAAAAATAATACTATTCGCAGAACGTTTGGTAAGAAAATATAAATTAATAAATTTAATGCATAAAACTTAAGCGAAATATATTATATAAAAATTACTGAATATATACAGACCCATGGAACTATAAATTCGTCACATAATTCTCGTAAATAAAGGAAATAAAGAAATACTGTTTCGCTGATCTCGGATGTTTAGTGCTACTTTCTGTAAAAACATTATTTAAAAGTTAATATATAAAAAACATTAACGAAGTGGAATATAAAATAATAATAGAAATATAAAGATTTAATTGTAGTACAAAATTAACATGTAATATCCCTAAAGAAAGAAAAAAAAACATAATACTATTCTCAGAACTCGGATGTTTTGTGTAAGAAATAGTATGTTTTCAGAAATAAATAAAAACATTAATAAAGTTCATAAATCTATAAAATATATTTTCGAAATATATTATTTAAAAATAAAAATAATAATAGAAGTATAAAGATTTCATTGAACTATAAAACTGACGTAAATTTTCCCGTAAATAAAAGGAATAAAGAAATAATATTGCGCAGAACTCCAATGTTTTGTAATACTTTCAGTAAGATAGAAAATACATTAATAAAATAAATAGTTATATTATAATAGTATATTAATAATTATACTATATAATTGTATATATATATTAATAATTGTAATAGTATATTAATAAATAGTTAATTTATAAAATACATTACAGAAGTATATTATTAAAAAAAATAATAATATAAAAATAACGGTCATTGCACATGAAATTAACATGTAATTCCCTTAAAAAGGGGGAGGGGGAATACTATTAGAAGAACTCGGATGATTTGTGCTACTTTGAGTAAGAAAAAAATAATTTCATAAATTTAATGCATAAAATTTTATCGAAATATATTATTAAAAACCTCCGAGCGTCATGAAAAGGGTAAAATTGTAATGTTGTCTTCTTTGCATTTTGTTTTAAATGCTAAGAAAATATGATTATTTCAACATTATATATATATATATAAAAAAATAATAATAATAAATAAAATAAAATAAAAGGCTCAATTACAAATATGAATGCAATCCTTGAGAGTATTAATCATTCTTCAATGTATTTAAAATTCATCAAATCTATAGCATTATATTATCTTAAATATTGCTTGTATTGATGTGAAACCTGGAGCTTAGTGAACGGGATATTACGCCCCAAACACTTAGAGGGTTAAAAAACCTTACTATTCGTTTTACGTTTGTAATACCTTCTAATTATTAAAGTACACACCATTCTAAGATTGTAGCACAAAGCATAAAATTAACAGAACAAATTAAAAAAACACTGCCGATCGTTTTAATTAAGGATCCAGAAAGTCTTTTAATTTTTTTTCCGTACTTGTCTTCTAGACAACTGGGTAATTAGTTTTCGCATCGCTTTTTTTTTTTTTTTTTTTTTTAACCCCGCATAATCGCATGCGCTTTGAACTTTGTTTTCAAACAGAAAAATACACTCTCATTGTAATTTCATAATTATAAAGGTTAACATTGTGTGTAACTTTATCGTTTAATGAACGAGTAAATAAACCTTTTGTGTAAAATGGAAAAAAATATAAAAGTGTATTTTTAAAATTTAAATGATAAATGGAATTTTATATCAGTGACAGAAATTAAGCTATTTTTTTTTTCGTTCACATTATTTGAGATGAAGATGCATGTTATAAATTTGTTAATTTTAATACTTTCATCATAGTTTAAAAGTATTTATAACTGAGGTTAGTTTGTATGTTGTCTAACTCACGTAAATATACTCGGGTTGCCATGTATTCGGGTTTCGTGTTACTAACGTTTATTATAACGCTAGCTCTATTGAAAATGAGGATGGTAGCATTTATATTTATTTTACAGGAGTAGTCAAAAGTATTCCATTTCGTTATCGCCATTGGATAAAATCTTTTCATTTCGGTTGCTGTAAAATGGTCGGTCCAAGTGCATTTTAATGCATTATCCCATTTCAAACTTAATGAAATTTCTACGCATTTTACGTGTGCTATGCACTAAAACACGTTTTCTGTAGAATATGGACCAGAAATCATTTATTATTCCTTTACAGGGTATCACAAAGGAGTTCTTTTATACAGGGTGCCTACAAATTTTTGGGGCAAAAAGAATGATTTATTGAATGGTATTGACAGGAAAAAAGTAAACTTCATATTGATGTAAGATAGAAAAATAGTTCAAGTTTATCATTATCATAAATGTTCGAAGTGACTTCCTTTCGTGACTCTAGAAAGGTCCCATCGGTAAGTCATTTCTTGCCACAGATTTGCCAGCATGTTTCCGTCGATCATATTAATTGCAGTGCGGATACTTGATTTTAGTTTAGGAATAGATAAAACAAATGGCGGCTTGTAAACTTGATCTTTTACAAAACCCCATACACCAAAATCAAGCAGGGAAAGATCTTGTGATCGTGGCGGCCTTTGGATAACAGCTCAGCTCGCTAAGCGATAGCGTCAGTTATAGCACCTAACACCATCTATGAAACATTTCGGTTACATTACTACTAATCTGACTTTCCAATAGTTAATTTCATTTAATATTACGGAAGTTCTTAACTTACGAAATTGTCCAACTAATTTGTAAACACCTTTTGTAATGGTCGACCGCACAAATTCGTGTGCAGCGTATTATAATGATGCTACTCTATTTCAATACATGATGGAATGTATATGAATTACTCAAATGCACTTTAATTTACTTCTGAAAAGTATAATTTGTTTTTCGTTTATAGCTCCTTTACACGGACAAACAAAATGATTCTGTTACTTTGCTGTCTA
Source organism: Maratus speciosus (assembly GCA_963932465.1). Lineage (NCBI taxonomy): Eukaryota > Metazoa > Arthropoda > Arachnida > Araneae > Salticidae > Maratus > Maratus speciosus. Next base: position 188,532,975 of record OZ010800.1, read on the forward strand.
ATAACAATAACCTTTTTAGGTTATTGTTATTAACCTAAAAAGGTTTATAACAATTACTTTGCTGTATTGTTATTGTGTGTTTTAAAATTTTCTTTGCGTTTTTATGTAAAATTATTATTATTTTTTTTTTGCGAAATACGTAGTTTGCATTAAATTTATAAAGTATGTACAGGGCTGCAAAAAACAATTCTTGTACATTTTTGCTTTTTGTTTGTAACTGCTGAAAGAGAGTTCTTAACTCTATGATACATTTCTTAACCGAATTATACTTGTGCATACTGTGTAGTATATAAACAAATTAAAAAATATATATATCCAGCGTTCCAAAAACGAATTAGGGGAACTTCCGACTATAGATGGTAGTTACTGAAATTTGTAGGGGAAGGTGTTGTATCTCTGACCATATTGTTCTTTTGACCAAAAAGACTGTAGCGCCATCTAGCAGCATTTTATTATTTTTTGTGAAATTGGTGCATAATGTCTTCACTAGAAGGCTTGTGCATTCTAGTGTGGATTATTCAAGTCGTAGAGGGCTCCTGTGAATAAGGCTAAGCTAACTCCATCATAAAAATGTCAGTATTTATTTGTTAATGTTTTGTCTAATAATATTTTTGTGCTATGTCTTTGTTGATAGAAGTAATTTGACATGGTAGCTATAGACTTTTATAAATATGGTGGGGATTGTGAAAATGATTATCCTAACCCTAAAACTGTAGCATGCTTTGTGATTTACACTAGCAAGGTATTGTACCTCTGACCCTGATCAGTTGTTGTTCCTTTGACCATGTCAAAGGTACAACGCCCATAAAAGATTTTTTAAACATTTTAACTTTTATGACTTACTTCCTACAACTATCTTGAAATTAGTTAAAGATATTTTTTTACTCCAGTTGTTCATAAATAATATAAAAAAAATATGTACAGCAGGCTTCCGCAAACCTGCACAGCCTGGGACCAGAGGTGTACCTATTAAAATTTGCAACATTGCTGAACTTGAGAGCACACCATATTCTAAAGGCGTACTTCCAAACAATAATATGAAAGGTTTTGAGGTCACAGGGTTTATGCCTTTCAACGAGAACGTTTTTCCTAATGACGAATTTCTTGCAGTTACTGTGACAGACAAACCGATGCTGCAAGAAATCGTTTTGATGAACCATCAACGAGTGGAGCAGCTCAAACTAACAGTATCATCCCTCAGTGTAGCAGTTCAAATCTATCGCCAATTATCATTACACATGAAACTGTGAGACATCACCGAAAAGTCAAGGAAAATCCGGCCATTAAATTAAAAAAAAATTATATTTAAACTGAGGTGCAAAAAAATTAGAAATTGAAAAAGGTTTCTTTCTTAAGTATTTGACCTTGATATAAGTATTCAGGAGCATTTTTTGTTTGTCTTTATCTTAAAAAATGGCTCAGATATAGCAATTTCAAAATCTAATGTGGGTGACATTTTGTAAAATCTGATTTTTTGCCTGCGACAGCACCCGTACATATCAATCGATTCCGATGTGAGTGAGCATGTGCACAGCAATTACTAAGGTCTCGACCAAGTTCACTGGTTAGCCTCATCCACCATGTTGTCTTAAAATGACAGGCACTTCAAGATATCGCCGAATTTGGCAACCAAATATAAGTTACTTTAAATAAAAGCAGCTTGGATAAAGCTGACTAATTTCGCGAAATTCTCATTCATAATGATTTAATATTGATAAAAATTGGTATTGAATCTCCTATATTCGGTTTCCACTAAATTGAGCTGTGTGTGTTTGAATAATATAAGTTGGCTTTTTTAAAATAAGGAATATGAAAGCTACCTCTTCCTCCCGGCACTGGCCGGAAGGAGTTTTTTTCTTATGTGTTTGGGCTTGATACAAAGATTCTGGAGCATTTTTAGTTTCGTCTATATCTGAAAAAATGGCTGAGTTATAGCACTATGAATTTCTGGCATGGCTGACATTTTGAAACGAACTGATTTTTGTCACGCGATAATACAGGTATTTATGAACCGATTTGGATGTGACAAAGAATGTGCATAGTACATAGCAATGTCTCGACCGAGTTCGTTGGCCAGCCTCATCCGCCATCTTGTTTCAAAATAGCGGCCACTTAATTAAAAAAATAAATAAATTTAAAATGAGGCACAAAAAAATTAGGCATTGAAAAATATTGCTTTTTATGTGTTTAGGCTTGATACAAAGATTCTGGAACATTTTAAATTTTGTCTGTATCTTAAAAAAATTGTTGAGTTATAGCAATTTGAATTTCAAGAATGGCTGGCATTTTGTAACGATCTGATTTTTGTCACGCGATAATACACGTATTTATGCACCGATTTGTATTTGACAAGGAATGCGCATAGTACATAGCAATGTCTCGACCGAGTTCGTTGGCCAGCCTTATCCACCATCTTGTTTAAAAATGGCGGCCATTTAAACAATTAAAATAAAAATTTAAATTTAAAAGTGAGGTACAAAATAATTAGAAATTGAAAAAGATTTTTTCCTTATGTGTTTGATCCTGATAAAAAAAGATTTCGGAGCATTTTTTGTTTAGTCTATGTCTTAAAAAATGGCTGAGTTTTAGCACTTTGAATTTCTAGCATGGCTGATATTTTAAAACGATCTGATTTTTGTCACACGATAACACGAGTATTTATGAACCGATTAGGATGTGACAAGGCATGTGCATAGTACATTGCAATCTCTCGGCCGAGTTCGTTTGCTAACTTCATCGGCCATCTTGTTGTAAAATGGCGGCCTTCTAAAAATTAAAAAAAAATAATTTAAAATGAAGTACAAAAAAAAATTAGAAATTGAAAAAGATTTTTTTTTCTTATGTGTTTCAGCTTGTTACAAAGATTCAGGATTATTTTTTGTTTTACCTTTATCTAAAAAAAGGCAGATATATAGCAGTTTGAATTTCGAATGTATGTGACATTTTTAAAAATCTGATTTTTTGCCTGCAACAGCACTCGCATATATCAACCGATTTAGATATGAGTGAGCATGTGCACAGGAATTACTAAGGTCTCGACCAAGTTCATTGGTGAGCTTTGTTGCTCCTATTATGTTGTTTTAAAATGGCGGGCTATCACCGATAATTCCGGGTTAATATAATTATTAATATAATTCGGGATATCACCGAATTTGGCGACAAATCTATATCACTTTAATAAAATCAGCTTTGATAACACTGACTAATTTCGCGAAATTCTTATTCATATTCAATATTGACAAAAATTAGTATTTAATCATCTATAATCGGGTTCCACTAATTTCAGCTCCGTGTGTTTGGATAATATAAACTGGCTTTAAAAAAAATAAGGAATATGAAAGCTACCTCTTCCTCCCGGAACTTGCCGGAAGGACTTTTTAAATATGATCTAATATTCACCAATAAAAATTTTTCACGCGTAACAATGGACAGGATTTCTGAGACGTCATAATTGGTAAAATACGATTTTTATAGCCTCGAACCGAATGGAAGAATACGGTCCATTCACTTTAATTATGAAGATAAATAATATTTGTGAATTTTGACGAAATTATCTATTTTGAATGCGTTTCGCTTGAAATATTTTTTTAAAAGTTTTCTTATATTTTTAATACTTACGTGTAAATATTTGGACGTAATTTTCTTTATTTTCTGCTTTTGACACATGATGTTTTAATTCTTTTTTTTTTAATTTTTTTCTTATTTTAATATGTTCACTTTTCATGGCAAAAAACAAATCTGATTTTATTTTTTTAATTTACCGGAAAAACATAATTTAATATTATATTATTTCACTATTAGCTGAAATAAAAGGTACTTTAAATTATCAATTTGAAATTGACGAAAAATATGAAATCTAATAATCCCTATAGTTTTTTTTTCTTTTTTTTTTTCTTTTCCAAAGAAAAGGGAGTAATTTTGTTGCCATTACATGTTTTCACTATAGAATTCTAATTAAAATTAGAAAAAAAAATATTACTAAAACTAATTCAAAATTTAAAATTCTATTACTAGTTTTGAGATCTGCGGTTCAATACGGATTTTTGGCGTTAATTTTACCGCATAGTATTTAACATTTTAGGAGAAACTCAATCAGTCGTTTCATAAAATTATTTTATAAATTCGTTTCATTCAGCCATTTCATAAATTCATTTAATTAGGATTTTATATATATATGGTAGATTTAGTACATTCATTAACTTTATTGATTAACTTTATTAACATTTTATTTATAAGTATTATACAGCACTCAAAACAAACAATTTTGTCCATAATCATAAGACTGAATCTAAAGGATAAATCATAAATCTGTTCGCACTAGACTTTCTTGTTTGTGCTATATTTTTGACTTGTAGAAACTTCCAAAATCTCAATATATAGCTCTGCATTTATTTATATCATTACTATTTGCATTAGGCATTTACTCTCAATCGGTCCAGTGCAAAAACACCCGAAATATGGATTAAAGTGCATTTGGGCACATCCCAATTCTGTAAGTATGCCTTTTACGCGCTTATTTTACCTGCTTCAAATAGAAAAAAAGAGAGCTTTAAAATTAATATTAAGACCCTATTTTTTTTCCAAATTAGATATCAACTAATAACATCCAGCATGGTTCGAGCACGGGGATTCCAATGGTGACAAAAAATTATTTTTCTACATATTATTAAAAAATAATTGCGTGAAATATACATGCGCGTTATTTTTGAATTTTTATGAAGTATCATATAAAACAGAAAGTAAAGAAAAAAATAATTATTGCTTACTAAATATTGGGCAAGCATATCAAATATTGACTGGTTCATTTTTTTTTTAGTGTTTTATATCTCACTAAAATATTATTCAAAATTGAGGTGAAATTCATTACCGATTTTTTTCGCATAGGAATTTAAAAATTCAATAAAGTTTAATTGTTGCGTTTGGAAATAGAAAATTTATTTTACAATTTGAGTATTTATATTTGCACAAAATGCAAAACAAATCGCATACAGATAAAAAGAAATTTACTAAATAAAACAGTATTTTATCTCATAGGTTAGAAATAGAGGTATAACTATCCTTCAGAAATTAACGCGTACTATGTAAAGAAAATATATTTTATTATGTGTCACGTTAAGTATTTTCTAACAATCAATCTTTCCTAATGCGACGAAGTTTTTATGCGAAATTCCGCAGAAGAAATTTTCAACACTTATTTTGTTTTACGTAATGATAGGTATTCCGTAAATAAAATAAATTTATGATACTTTCTGGTATGATTGTGGAATTTCTAGTGACAAATACGAAACCTTTAACATCATAGCTAGCAATCTCTATTTCCGGATATTTAGAAGCATATTTAGTTGAAATGCCCATACTGAGAATATAACTGACACAAAATGCCCTAAATTCTGCATTTAAAATCAATCAGGAGCAAAGCAAAAATTTGTCGAATAAATTTGATTTTTTATCTTAAAATGCTTATGGTTATTTATTTCAACGTTCTTATTTAGATTTAAATATTTACAATAGAAAAAAATTTATTATTTTTATTTTACGATCATACTCTTAAATTTCTTATGCATATTTTGATTTACGCATTTTCAATTTTTGTCGGCATTATTTATTCATTACTTTTTTTTAATCATTAAATCGCAATTTCCAAACAAAAATAAAATATCTCGAATATTAGCAAGAATACCAGATAATGAATATTGTTTGGAAATACTGTTGTACAAAATAATACATGTATCCACTAGTGGCAATCCTGAATGTTTCTATTAAACATTTTTAGCGTATCACCCGTTTAATTACCTGAATTATGATATTTATGATCAAAGTCAATTAATTTTTCCAGACTGTCAAAATTAATATAGGTTTTTCGTTTAAGAAAAAAAAATCTGTACACAATTTGATATAATATACATTTTGAAAGAAAAATCTAAATTGAATAGGAGAATTTTATGCTGGCTTGTCAAATAAAACGCTCATAATACACTGTAATATCAAATATTTGCTAGATGCTATTTTCCATCGAAAGACGCTAGGAAACTTTTGAAAATCTTTGAAAGATAAATATGCATTTCGCTCTTTCCATTAGTTTAAAATGTATAGGTTTGCTCTTTGAGAACTTAAATGTATATTTCGCTCTTACCATTAGTTTAAAATGTATAGATTTGCTCTGTGAAAAGGAAAAGAAAAGATAAGTTTAGATAAACAATAATTTCTTTTTTTCTCCTTTTTTCAATTTGAGGCTATAATTTGATTTAACTAAAATGCTTTACTATTTTTCTATGTATGGCATATAAATAAGTACACATGTGATTATAAATCCCTAGCAAAACTTATCAGGCCAATTAAATGTAAAGAATACTACATTTTGTACATTTCTAAATATAAGTAAACATAAAAAAGCATATTTTTTTATTAAAATATGTGTTTTGTTCATTTTTAGAGAAACAATTACAATAACCTAAAGAAAAAAAAACGACATAAATAAATTGTTACAATATTTTAGCGTTACAATTATAATGTAATCTGTATAAGAACTCCCTATGTTTCGAATTATTTTTATTAAGATATATAATCATACTTATTTTGTAGAAACTGAGTCATACGATAGGAATGCTTGGAAAGTTTTATGATAATTACGATGTGAGTATTGCTTAACAGAAATTGTGGACAGTCTATCATGATATAGAATGTTATAGAATATATTGTTTGCTATTTACATAAAAAGAGCCATTGCACGATATCCATTTTTGCAATTGCTTTAGGGCATCCAGACAAATAATGACCATTGAATCAAGTTTTCGTACCTTTTAAGGTATCGCAACATACGAGATACATTCCCAAATGATACATTCGTTTGCTCGAAAATGAATTGTTACCCTCCTAAAAACAACCATATGGAAAATATGTGTTTCTAAAATACGAAGAATATTTAAGTTAATTTTTTTCAGAAAGAGTAACTGGATTCCTTTTTTCTTAAACAGACACAGCACCCCAAACAATGCGTTGACTCTAAACGATTCCTTTTAAATCGTAATATTATTTATATATAATTTCAGACGTATGAACAATTATTTCTTGTTAGGCCTAAATTATCACGTTGCACGTAATCTTATTTGTAATTGTCTGTCTGTTCCGCGATAACTTCTGCAAAATTCATAAGCTTATCTTGAAAATTTTTAGGCATGTTGAGTTAGTCTCATTTAGCTGTAAAATTTTCGGTTGCTTCATTTGGAAAAATATAGAAAATTTTCTTTTGTGTCATAATGCTTTTCTACAGTAATTTAGAGGATTTTCAAATTTTACCACTCATCGAAAAGAAAATGGCTGATTTGAATAATTAATTTAACTGCTAAATTATGGATTCTAAAATTTGTCATTGGTGAATCTTAAACATTCCAATGAATTTGAAAATTTCCTATTACATATCTTATACTTTTTAAATTAGACGTATACCATTTATAGGTAATTTATACATGTGTTCGAAAAAGACGGAATTTTTTTATGTATCACATTGCATGTTTGACAGGATACATATTTATTTTTCTATTTCACTTTATCAGTTCCCTAGCAACTATATAATCTATAAAAATTATTGTAACAACTCCCATTATGAAATATTAAGCAGGAAATATGGATGAGATACAAAAGTTTAGCAAATCTTTCATAATAGAGTTTACAAATTATTTTGCGTCCAACTATCATAGTAACAGTACGTTTTAGATTTAATGTGGATACTATGAAAAGGCTACCATAAAATCTCTTTTTTAACAACAAATCAAGTTTACTTGTAATATTTCATTAAGGTAAAAATATTTGAAAAGTATTTTTCAGTTGATGGATATTATCAGATCTGGAAGAGTCAATAAGATTTATTTGTAATGCTCGTTATGAAAACTTCATTTATAAATTCACAATAGAGTTTAATATGTCTTCACATTTACGCATGAAAAGGATATGATACCAGATTATTTGAAAAGGGCACGTCTTCATATCAAAGTTAGTTTAGATTTTTATGTAAATCTCGAATTTATTATTTTTCTGGAAATAAATACTTTCAGTAGCTACAAAATTACATACTGTATTCATCAGAGATTTAAAATTTTTAATTAATTTAATATAATTAGTAATTATATTGCAATTTTAAAGACAGAAAAGAAAATCATTTACAAAGGTTTTACAAAGTTTCCATTATGTCTCTTTGCAACATAGAAATAAGGTAATACAGCTAAAAATACTCTAAGAACCTTTGTGAAAAACAAGCGACATCGATTATAAGCATATTTGTATCAGGAAATTTGAAATTGAAAAACATGTGAATTTGTTTAATGTTGAAATAGAAGTGTAATAATTTCTGTAGAGAGGATGTGAGTGGGAATATAAAGTATGTACTTTTTGCTCTAAATATTCGATATATGTGCTTACTATTTCGAAATGATAATAGAAAAAATGTTCAATTTCAGGGGTTAACACACTTAAAATTTCGAAAATGGTATTTGAAATGAAATTGACTTATTCACTTTAATAAAAATGAATGTGCCTAATTTTATGGCATTATGATTTTTTGCAGTAATATTTTATGATATATAAAAATAATTTAAATTGTTCTACACAGTGAATTTTCATTTTTAAGTAAAATTTATTTTAAGTATCCAAACAAATTTTACAGTCAGAATGGAATAGAGAATACAAAGAAAGATAAAATATAAAACAAAACTACCAAAATTATTACTAATGAGTATAAAAAATAAGGCTATGACCTCAAGAAATTAATATTAATTGTTCGTCATTCTCATTTAATTTTATCACCGATACAGAAATAATGCAAAGGTTAAAACAGTTAGAATTTTAAGAGAAACGAATTCGCAGAGTATTTAATATATTCTAAACTTTAAAATGCCAGGAAGCAAATGTGAGGAATTACAGCGGAAATAATATCATGATTTCTTACATACTTCATTGACTGACCATTCTAACGAAAACGCAATAAAAGCAATTTTAAGGAAATATTATCTTTTTTGGATAAAAATACGGATATAGGGATTCTATACAGATTAAAATTAGTACCGAATATTCTTCATTTTTTTTTAAATAGTAACACCCATTACTGACAATTTAACATAAAAAATCAAAATTATGATTATTATTGCTAAAAAGGTGCTAAAAATCCCAGTAATGGAATTCGAGTTTATCCGAGGAAACAAAATATTTTAATGCGTCAATTTTGGTATGCAACTATGCCGTTTACAGAATTGTCGGAGCCTTATGTTAATCATTTCTCTGTCTAACCTCATTTTTTAAAAATTATACCTCTTCTTTAAATTATTTTTAATATTGCGTTCCATTTTGAAATACTTGCAATACAGTATCGATTTGCTTTTAATTAAAATAAATAGTTTAACTATAAATGAGGAACGTCGCGTTCACCTTCAGATTATATAAGAACATTTAATCATAAAGAATCAAAATTATGATTTGTCTTAATAAAAAGGTGCTTAAAATTTTATAAATAAAGGCTTTAAACATAAAAACCATCATAGATTTTTTAAATAATGTGACAAAGTTGACATTCGTATGCCTCCAACTGATTCACACAGTCTCATCAGGACAAAAATCCCTTAAAGCGACCATAGCGCTTTAATGCGCAGAGCACTTACATTGCAAAAATGTTGAATTGACAGAATGACACCGGAATTTACGAACAAATTTATTTGGAAATGGCAAAAAGCTATTTCCCCCATACATAATAACCGACAAATATTTATATCAGAATTCTGGTATCATTGCGGTATTTGGGAATCAAATTGGGTGTTTCATGTAATGGAACACTGAGCCACAAAGGGTTAAATAATGTTTACCTTGATGGTGACTGCATGATTAAGTCGAAAATGGTTCTGGTGTCGAAGTTGTAAAATAAATTTAACATCTACAGTGTTTTCTATGTTTTAAAACCTATATTTATATAATTTTTAGTGTATTTTTAGTAATAAAATATTATAATTTTCCTTTTGTACGTTTAAATGATCTTATATAATCTCAAGGTGAACACGGCGTTCCAAAGTTACACTTAAGCTATTTTTTTATATAATTTATTGAACTTCTTTATATTGAATCAGCCCATAAATTTATCGAAAAAAGATAGTTTGTTATTGGCAGTCTTGTAGATGCCCACCAGGACAATAGTTTAAATCCCAACAGCCTGTCTATTTCATAAATAACCGAAAACTGACTATTGATAATTGTTAACATACAGGGTGTCCAGCGAATAAGACCCTGATTTAAAAATCAAATATCTCAAAAACAAAGATCAATAGAATTATGCGGTAAAGGGTTTGTTTATTAGATAAGCTGTAAAAATTTTATACAGAAATATCAAAATTTTGTTAAAAAACCGCTAACAGATGGCGCTATAATCACGATACTTGTAAACTGTGCTTCGAAGTCCAGTGCACTAGTGTCTCATTCCTAGATGGCTCCCTATCGTAAACGAATACTGGGAAAGTCCACTTTTTCATTGGGTGATTGATGTGCAGAAGTGGAGGCATCTGGTCACAGAATTATTGCATCAGCTTTAATTTTAGAAAATTTCAATTAATAGATATCATTAAATTAGAACTTATTAAAATATTTTATTAAATTTAGTTTTAATGCCATATAATTATTTAAATCAAAATGCATACATTTAGATTTTTTTTTTTTTTTTTTTTTTTTAAATCACGACATAATATTTTGGTATTGTTGTTTATTACTGAATGATTAGAAATAAAAAAGTAATTTTGCACTTTTCATTTATTTTTAAATCACGGCATAATACTTTGATTTTAGCCCAACACATACATTTATTTTCTTTGTAAAGAAAGTTTTAGAGACAGAAATTATGCATTAAATTATTTCCTTTTTAAAAGAAATTGATGATAAGTCATATCATCAACGTCAAACAAAAGTATTTTGGATGATCCATTCCTTTCCAACACTTCAGATCCTATCGCTAGAAGCTGCTCTATATTTCTGTGCTCAATGATAAAAAAAGTGAAAATGAGTTTTTAAAATTAAATTATTTTTTTAACTTAATTAAGTTTTTAAAAATAGAAACTTTGTATTTTTTCATTCCAACTATTCCCTACAATAAAAAAATGATTTATGAAGCATTATTATAAATGCTCAATGACTTTTAAAAAAGGTGTTTCTTATAACTTAATTAAATTTTAAAACCAGAAATTCTGGATTTTTTTACTCAAACATTTTTCACAGTTTAAATAAATATTAAAATGTAAAGATTTCCATTTTTTTTTTTAAATCCTCCTCTACTTGGATTCGATTCCACGATCTACTAATTACGAGAGAAAAGACATACTACAGAGATACTGGTATATGAACCGAAGTAGCTTATAACAAAATTTTAAACAAATATCAATTATGTAAACACATGGCTCCGCTTCTGCACATTACCCAAATAAAATGTTTTAATAAATTTTTATATAATGATTGCTAAACTTTTTTACTGAAAATTCTATTAATTGAAATTCTCTAAAATTGAAGCTGATGCAATAATTCTGAGACCAGATTTCTCCACGTCTGCACATCACCCCAACGAAAAAGCGGACTTTCCCAATTTTCGTTCTTCCATATAAAGCCATCTACGAATGAGACGCTAGTGTTCTGGACTTCAAAACACAATTTATAGGCATTGCGATTTCAGCGCCATCTGTTATCAGTTTTTGCAACTAAATTTTGAAACATCTGTATAACATTTTTACAGCTTAGCTAATAAACAAACCGTTTACCGCATAATTCTACCGATCTTTGCTTTTGAGATATTTAAATTTGAAATCAGGGTCTTATTCGCTGGACACCCTGTATATTTTTGCCACATAACGATGTAATGCTGCCAATCTTAATCTGCAATATTAACTGAGAAATTTAGGTTTAAAGATGCCACAGATTTGTCCATCGGTGGTGTTACTTTGTGACAGATGTGTTTTTGCCTTGAAAAGTGAATTCATGAATTATTTCTTCTCTGAAAATTTTGTTGTCAGCAATTTAAACTACGGAAATTATATTTAAATGTCGCTTATTTGTCGCAATTATCTACTGCAGCTACACTGCAATGAATCGGTAAGCAGTTTTCTTAAATGCATCACATATTTAATCATAATGACGCTTTCATAATAATTCATACACATGTTATCTCTTAAAATATATCAGATTCTCTTTAATTTAATATTTCGAATTTTACAATTAAAAATTGCATGTTGGAATTTTTTTGGAAGACATACAAAAGAAAAACACTGCACGATATAATGACTATTAACTAATAAGAAGAAACGGATACAAGGCAAAACATATAATTATATAAAAGAAGGAAACGGTAAACAAGAAATGCAATTCTGTTTTAAGGTTTAGGAAATATCCGTGTACAAAATATACGAAATAAAAAAGAAGTTGAATTATATATATTTTTTTTTCCAATCGAGCCAAAAATAGATAAAAATCCAAAATTGGTTTCACCAAAAGTTCTAATTCCATACCACTCATTCTTTTTTCCTAACACCCGTGCCCTTAAAGAGGAATGAAATATTCCGGACTAAAATCTCTCTCTCTCTTCCGTCGATAAGGAAAAATTCTGAAAATGTGCCAAAATGAATGTCGAATGTGTTTTAGAAACGCATTCAGAACTTTACATAATGCAAAAAATTAAGGGAAGATATTAAGACCTTTCTGGAAGATTGCGCGTATATCTTTATTCTTTTCCTTCTGGTGCCAAATGTCTCATCTTTGCTGTCGATATACTCCATGCTTCTTCTTCTCACTTTTTAGGAATCAGTAGCACTAATGTGTCAGCCAGGCGGGACATTCATTTTTTTTGCGTCTTTAGTGACCCGACTTTTTGTTATGTGTCACATCTTCTTTTTCAACTCTTCAAATAAGACTTTCCCCATGTGTTCCGTCATCAATTTTAAGTTCTTATCCAGGACTGCTTTTGGAAGCCATTCTACAATTTTGTTTCTATGTAGTGGATAGATTCCGATTGCGCGAAATCCCGACTTCCGATTTTCCTTGATATGACCTCTTTTAGAAGTCTCAGAAATTCGTCCTTTTGTACGCTAGTGTATTTACTACCAGATTTGATTTTTTTAATCATGACGATAGTCCTCTTCAGTAAGATTTTAAAGAAAGGAAAAAGTCCACATCAAGTAACAGCAGGAGATGAGTCGAATTTGGAGAAAATGCGAGACGAATGTATTGTTATTTTTCTCACAAAGACGTAGCAATTCTAGACATATATGAAAGTTTAACGTGTTTACAACGATTGCTTTTGAACCATCATGCGTTCTAATATTGGTTAACGTCTATTTTGACACTGATATCAAGAACTATATCTTTAATGTTTCAACGGAACGTGAGGCTAATTTACAAGAGAGTCGATGTATAACAAAGTACCCACCAAGTGTGTAGTTTTTGATTATGCTGCGATATCTCACAAAAATATCACTTGACAAGGGAAATATTACCCGCGTTCTAACTGATACAATAACATCATAGTATATTTTCCCATGATAGAAGATTCTTATACGCTTTAAGCTTCAGAGCACAAATTATCCGGTTTTCGAGGCAAATTTAAATCGGCCAGATAGAACAAGCGATATTTTAGAGCTTCGGTCAATGGTCTTTAAGTGATCTGACACACCGTACTAGGAGATGCCTCTGCTGTTTGCTTTCCTATCATAACCGACAGAGCGCGAGACACGAAATACAAAAACTAGACCAAGTGTCACAAAGTAAGACCAACAGTCACAAAAACACATCTAACGATATCTTAAGAAATTGGAAATCGAACAAATTTACGAAAATCTTAGATAAAAATACAGTAACTCACACTCTTCTCCAAAACAGGGTGGCACTGACTAATTGTACCATGTGTGTGGCGGCACACAGTCGCCATAATAACGAAAGAGCCAAGGATTTTCAGCGAGGAAAAAACATTAAAAAATAAATATCATTCATTAATTTTAATTAAATTATTTATTCTTGAAACTCTCATTAAATATTATAAACTTGAGCATTTTTTTGCATTGTATCCACTTTTAGATGCCACTGAGTTTAGCTTGACACTATTTTTTACTTTTTAATTCAAACTTTCCTCTTCCCCATATTCTAGCGCCTCGACATCGCGACATTCAAAAGCGGAAATAAAAGAGGCATTTTCGTGAACGAGAAATAAAATACTTTTTTTTTTTTTTTTGTCCTTCTGTTAAAAGGGCCAGATAATAAAATTATCACTATTTGCGCGAGTAGGTATAGGGCAGAGACAAAATGCCGTTTCCGCTCACTTTGAAAAAAGAGCAGATTACCTAAAAATGTTAATTGCATGAATGTTAGACAAACGCCCCTAGATATTTCAGAAAGCCTTGACATGTGTCACACAAACGTCAGACAAGGCAGGCAAAACAAAGAAAAATTCCGAAACACTTGAATATTTCGATTTTATTGGATCATGGAATTTTTAATTCTTATTTTATAATAATAAATAATAATTTCACCAACCAAAAATCACGAAACATGCGCAAGTTTTGCGAATATTTTACTTTGTTTTTCCTGCTTTGTGTGACGTTTTCGCGACGCGTGTCAAGACTTTCTCAAGTATCTAGGGGGCGTTGGTTAGACGCAGTAAGCCAAGTGTACAGAATATAACTGTTACAGAACTGAAAAAAAAACATATCCCGATCTCTCTAATTTATTAAGAATAGAGATAAATTTTATAACATTTTAGAATGTATTTTTTGCTGGTGCATATGTAAGTTTGTGCTGAATCACTTTCAAACATATTTGCACACATAATACATTAATTATAAAAACAAAAACAGCAAATGTATCATTTTGAGAAAGACCAAGTCTTAGGAATGATATGAACTACACATAGTTTAAAGGGTAGAATGTGTATCATACAAAACATAAACTTTTTTTTTTTTCTGAAGGCAAAATTAGGGCAGGAAATCAAAAAGAACTCATATAGCTAAAATTGTCCTTGATAATTTCTAAATGAAATTCAATCTTAAGAACTATTTTTTGTATATTTAAACAAAATGACTACGTCTGAATTCATTCATATTTATAAAAACTTTTCAAAATAACAGACATTACAATACATTACAAGATAAAAACACTAAAAACAATATAAAAGGACGTCTCGGATTCATTCTGAATCCCTCATCAGCTAATTCCTAACGTAAAATCATACTAGGTTTTAAAGTTCAACAAATAGAAAAAAACATTACATCAAGTTGCCAAAAAATTATAATTAAAACAAAACTGAATATTCTATTGGTAGAGATGCAGCCTCGTTAATTGATGTACTATCAATTACTCATCATACTATCAGCATACTATGATATGCTGATAAAGCTATTTGTTGAACTTTAAAACCTAGTATGACTTTTACGTTAGGAATTAGCTGATGAGGGATTCAGAATGAATCCGAAACGTCCTTTTATATTGTTTTTAATGTTTTTATCTTCTGATGTAATGTAATGTCTGTTATTTTGAAAAGTTTTTATAATTAAGAACTATAATTTAAGTTTTCAATAATTATACAAGCGTCGTTTTTAGTAAATACCCATTACTTCAAAAAATAAAAGGATTTCTCATTGGGTTTTAAGACTATTACCGTGATTCGATATAAATATTTTAAGCATATATCCAACACATTATTTTCCGGTTTCAGATATAAAACTTTCAAGTAAGTGAATGTGTTGAATTAATTACGTCTTCATCCCTTTTCTCTGTAAACAATAGATAATAGTCCAGCGATGCATTACTGCTCACAAATATCGCTTCTGTATGAAACTCTAAATTTTAAGATTGTGTTGGACAATCTGTCATTAAATATTTAATCACTACAGGGAATTAAGGTTGAACCAAGCTATTCCTTGCTATGCATGTGCTCATTAGCAAAGTATGAATTGTGTAATTGACCTTTTATACGGAGTTTTCTCTAATTGTTGATTTGCGGTTTTCATAATCTCAAGAATCCCCCAGCAGGTAAATAGAGAATTACTTTAAGGATAAATTTATTCCATTAGGTTTGTTTTCACTCATGTGCTCATTAGTGCTGTTGAACAGGGCTATGATATGAAATCGAAAAAAAGAATGCAAAAAGTTGTTCGTGATACAAGTGTTCATCTTCATGAAGTACTATAGATTATCGAGGTCCTTCTTGAAGTATCAAACAAATTCGAATTATATGTCGTTGGAGGAAAGCTAAATTAAATGTTAGATTATATCCTAAAATCGTGCGCACAAGCATTAAAGTAGCCAATTAGAGTAAGGTAGGGTAGACCGTGGTACAATTACGCGGATTTTTTCTCCAATGAATTTCCAATTTTTTTTATGTTTCAACTTAGGAAATTTTAGACATTGTGGTTTTATAAAGCAGTTAATAAAGTTAAAATTTGTGTATTCAGTTGTTTCCCTATTTGAGTTTTTAACCGTGATTTTTTTTTTTAACCATTTGGAAAAATGGATATTGTTCTCGTCAGGATGGGAAATGAAAAGCATATCTGAAAGTTTTCATTGGTTTAATCCGCAATTTATTCGTTTTCTGATTGGTCTATTGGTCTATACAGTAATCTGTATTTCCCTTTAATTTCAACAACGATGGATACTTTCTGTTGCCACTATGACAAAAAAGTAAAAAAAATTAATAACTCAGAAACAAATTGAGATACAGCTTTCAAACAAATTGCATTTAAAAGTACATTTTTTTCTCTATCCGACTGTGTAAAAAGTAATATTGTCGGATGTTTAGAAGTTTAAGAATGAAATTTCATTTAAAATTGGCCGTCAGATTTCTTGGAAATCTGACGATGGAAAAGCCTTTTCCCGAACATCCAATGAAATGCTTGGATATTTACGCAAGTTTCAGATGAATAATACTTAAGTTTCATGAAATCTGACGGGTCGCAGGCAATATTTTTGGCTTGCAATTTTTAAGTGTTACAATATTAATGTTTAATTCATGGGGCGTACGTAATGTATGATCAACTCCGTGCGATTTTTTATGTCTTAAATTTTAGTCTTCAAAAAAATCGTTTTCCAAATGGTCGTTATAATTTGATAAATTGCTTTTTTTTTGTCCAAGTCTCTTGTCTTTAGGCGCCCCGTTCCCGGCGCAATCTGACGATATTGTAAAATGTCTCTCTCTCTCTCTTTTTTTTTTTAGACAAAGAGACATTTTACAATATCGTCAGACCACAGCACTGGCTAAATTTTATTTTAACAACCCCCATAGTTATATAGATTTTGATAATGCTAAAATTATAATTCCATGTAATACTGCAATAGATGGCCTTCAAAAAGCAATAGAAATTATGTTTAGAAATGAAGAAGTTTGTAATGATAACATATCAGTTAATATCCCTAAACTTTGGTTGCACATATTGAAATAATGTTTTTGAAATTTAATCTATTCATCTTACATTTCCCAAAGTCAAGTATGCACTTCTATTTTTGATTTTAACAAAGTTTGCCTCTTTCATTTTAAGTTCTACATGTATTTACATTGTCTTACAATAGATGGGGCCACTGCAGGCCAAAATTGTTCATTTGATAGTCTTTTATTCCTTTTTCACCTCATAGACGGCGCCATATTAAAAATCCTTCGAAATTGTAGTCTACTTTTTGTCTAATAGATGGTGCCATTGCATGCTTTCTGGATTGTAATTGGATAAAGTGACTTTTGACTGAATATATAACGAACATTTTGAACTCAAGACGGTTTTGCTCTAATTTTAGAAGATATATGACAACGTTCCTGAGGAAGATCATAGACGGATGACCGAAACGTAGATATTTTAACTTTATTTTAATGTTTGTATAAGTTTATTTGACTTTACAACAGTTTTGTACACCGTGTAGTAAACTAATGGTATTTTATCAAGTGTATATATTATAAATTTATTTCATGATTCATGTTTCAGTATCTTTATACCGTGTGAATAAAAATATCAAGTTTTATTTTTTTCCTTCAGAAGCTAACTTACCCCTTTACTCAGCAAGAAATTCTAGTTTAATCTGCAAAGGAATCTCTTTTTAATAATAGAAAAATAATAACAGATTAAAGGGAAAAAATATATAAATGATAATCTTTTCACTCAATTTAAGCAATGTTATATAACTATACATTTATGTACATTTCAGATGTATCCAAATATCAGAATGATCTAATTAATAATTTTTCACGTTAGTTATAGAAATGATATGTTAAAATGGATATTTGAGAGAAAAATTTTCTTCCTTAAAAAATTCTCAGCAATTTTTCATTTAATAAGGAAAATATTGCAAATTTAAATTAACTGAAAACCAATATCATAAAATCTAAGAATACCAATTACAAATAACAAGAAAGGGAGTGAAATTTCGAAATGAAATAGAATTGTTTTAAGGGTTTTCTTGTGTTATCCAATGTAATTCTTTAAAGTGCTGACACTCAGATAAATGTAATACGAAACAACTCTTGAAATTATTTTTTCTTTATATTAAATTTACTATTATACTTAAATACATTAATATAAAATTTATTCTTGTATTATATACTATTCAACGTATAAGAAATTATTTTTATTATGTGTCCATCATATATTTTATGAAAAGAAAACATTTTCTGAAAAGAATAATTGAAGTGTAAATGTTTTATAAGGATGGGAAAGAAATGTTTAAAAATTGGAATTTGAACGCATATAGAAAGAAAAAGATAAAATCCGCGACATTTAATGATTGGTATGTTATTAAACTAATAATACATGTTAAACTACTATGATACTGAAATGGAAAATATCAAAAAAAATTTTTTTTAATATTTAGAAAATTATCAATATTAAAAAGAGGAACAAAATTATTTATTTAAAAGTGTAATTAATTTATGCCCTTTTCTTTCGTTAATTTTTTTGTATAATAATTTTTAACGATGACTTACGCCGTAGAAATCTAAATTTAATTAAGAAAATTTTTATTCATATTCCACGGAAAGAACTGTTTTCTTGAAATTACCACATTTTGGTTCATATAGCCCCATCCAAATATTTTGTTTCGAATGTCCAAATTTTTGGTGGACTAACCAAACGATTTGTTGAATTAACAAAATAATTTGGTTCATCTAACCAAAATTTAATAATTCCAACCAAAATAATTGGATGGAGCTATATGGGCCAAAATTTAGTAATTTCAACAGAACAGTTCTTTTCATGTGCTAAGAAGGTGTAAAGCCAGCAGAGTGAAAAAGTATCCAGGCCAGGGTACGAACCAGTGCCTTTGGTTCAGCGCCCAAACACTCTTCTTTATACTATCTGTAATTTATTCTAGAATCCCATTATTGGAGACTTATTCTATAATAGTTTGTATAATTAGTCTATAAGAATTTCTATATAATCGGTCATTATGCTATATTCCACAATTCACATTACATATACTTTAAACAACAAAATGAATTTTTGATGATGAACATATAAATTGACGAACTTTATTGCGATGAACCAATGACCTTGTCCTGGATACTTTTCATTATGTTGGTTTTACGCCTTTAGAGCAATGTGAATAAAAATTCACGTAATTAAAAAAAAAAAAAACTTCTTTTTGTGTTTTTGTATTTATATATTTATATAATTTTAAGTTTTAACGGTGAAAAAAAAAATGTTTTTTTCTTATAAAAAATGTTTACTAAGTATTTTACTTTTCCGTTAGAAATAATGCACACACACACACACATGTATATATATATATTATATTTAAATTAAAAAAAAATAATTAGCGAAGCGAATCATCTACTAGGCTACACAAATTACATTCTGTCGTACATTTTACAAAAAAAAAAAAAAACAAAAAAAAAACAAAAAAAAAAAAACAAAACAAAAAAAAAAAAAAAAACCTATTCAGTTTTTTGACTTGAAATTAAACATAAAAATAAATTATGATATGTATATTTGCTCAACATTATAATTTATTTACTGAATAACCTTAAAAAAATATTATTTTAATTAATTTATCTAACATGTTTTTCCATTACGGACGCATTTTTGCAAATGAAAAATGAAACACGTATATTTTCAGAAGAAAAAATAAATCATGGGGTTAGCAATTATAGATGGAATCATGATTAAATAAATAAATAAATAAAATTTCATTATTCGGCCAAAATATCTCAAAAACTGTTTTAAAAATTTAATTAAGGAAATAAATATTTTTGGGCTTCATAGAAATAAAATATGATCTGTAGATCCTGACAATATTATTTTCTTATCAAATAATTTAACAAAAAAAAAATACTTTGTTGATATATATTTTTCCATTATACGGTTTTATTTTTGTAAACGATAATGAAACGTGCGTATTTCTTGCAGTAAATAAAAATCATTGAGTCAGTAAAAATAAAGTGATTAAGAATGTGAAATATTATCGTTGCGCCAAAATTTCTCATTTTTCAAAAAATTACTGAAATAACGTAATGAACCTATATATCTGCATTTCGCGAAGACGAAATATTTTAAGTATTGAAAATTACTGCAGAATTTATACTTCAAACCGTAAAAAAACATTAAACTTTCTTATATTAAGAATGTATGTTATTTGAGAGGATAATGCATATTTTAACAGAAAACTTTTTAAAGATTGGTTGGAAATGGCGCATATATTGGTACTCATTCCTATTATCATATAATAGTTTCACGATTTAGTTTATGAAATTTTTAAAATACCCTTTTTTATAAAAAGTATAGCATATTTTTAATGAATTAAAATTTGTAAAAATTCAGTTATTTACATTCAATTATAAAAGTATTTTTCAGTGTTAAGAATTCAAATACACAATTTATTCTTATTATGTGAAATGATTTACGCAGACGATACTTACGCATTTTAAAAGAATTATATTATGATATTTTTTGTAAAGTGGCAACAAAAGAATTTTAAACAAATTGAATCAACTTTTAAATTCGTTATATAAAGTGTTATTCGAATTCGAAATTTGAATAACAAGAATAATATAATACGTTAATAATTTTTAGTATCAACGAGAGCAGATTTCAAATGTTTTTCTAGAAAATAGGATTTTGAAGAAGTAACTTTCTTCAAGCTCTGTTCGAATATATTATTCTAAGATTGCTATCAAAGTTTATTTGATGTGAATTACAAATATTGGAAACATACCTATTTTAAACAATTTGAGAAAACACCAAAAGCTATTGGAAAATCTAAAAGCATCTTTAAAAGAGATTTTTGTTGAAAATTCAAAAATATTTTGTAAAATTTTGCTTCGAACATATTTTTATTTATACCAGTCTTATATCATAAATAAAAATTCCGAGGAAATTCTTAGTTATTTGGCAGTTTTTACATTTCTAAATTTAAAATGCGCCTAAACATAAAATAACGTTTTTGCTTAATATGCAAAAATAATATAAAAAATATTTTTACTTTCAAATATATATCTTACAAGCAAACCCCGCGGCTTTGCTCGCGTAATATTTGAAATATGCCAAGTGATATTTATATGTCTAATTTTTATTAAAATGTACAAACTAAATTTTTATTTTATTAAAAGGTAATATTTTATTTTATTAAAAGGTACTTATTACTTTTAGGAAAAATTAAAAAAAATTACTATTTAAAACACAGTTTGATTAAACATCATTGTTTCTCTGCATCAGGCAGAAATGAGACTTAAATTAATAAAACGAAATAAAACTAAATATATAATAATTTAGAAAATATTTTGAAACTTTTATGCTCAATTAATTCGCTCATTTCAGTATTTATTTGAAGTTTTGATTTTTTTTAGAAACCATCTTCTTACATCTTAAAATTAACCATCATGTCAAATTTCAAGTCCTACCACCTCTCTCAACATAAAGGGCTATGTTGAAATAGGAACTGTCACCATTAATTTGCCAACATTAATTTTGAAATTGATGTGTTATTTCCTAATATTCCACAGAAACGTAATTTAGAAAGCTTTTAAAGGCCTTTTTTAGAGCGTTTGTTGTTCCTGTGAACCCCAGGTGGTAGAATCATCGGAATAAAATATAGCCTGTGTAGGATCAGAGACTGTTACCATTGATTCGCAACTATTACTTTTATATTTGGTTTATATTCCCTGAAATTTATTTTCGACAGTCCTTCGAGGGCATTTATATTTTATAAGTAACTACCATGCCATATTTAAAGTTTCTAGCCTTTTCAGTATCACAGAAATCGCAATTTAGAAAGTTTGTAGCTACTGCAACCTACTGGTGGTTGTGTCACAGACATAAAATATAGCTTATGTTTGAGCAGATTCTATCACCAACAATTTGTCATCATTATTTTTTTAATCGGTTTGATATTTGATAAGATTACATAAAAATTGTAATTTATAACGCTTTTCGCTCACTTCCTCTTTTTAAATTTGAAATTTTCTTTCGACAGTTCTTAGAAAGCAGTTGCATTTTATAAGTAAATACCATACCATACTTCAAAGTGTTAGACCCTTCAGTTATGCAAATAAACGCAAATTAGAACATGTTTTGCTTTTGCAACCCTCAGATGGTAGTGACAGCAACATAAAATATAACATATGTTATAGCAGGGACTGTCACCATTGATTTGCAACCATTACTTTTGAAATAGCTTTGGAATTTCCTGAGATTGAGTAGAAATCGCAATTTAGAACGCTTTTAGAACGCTTTTCGCGCATTTTCACCCCTTTTTAAATTTCCAATTTTTTAGAAACTGTTCTTAAAGATCATTTATATGTAATAAATATGTACCTTGCCTAATTTGAAGTTGCTAGCCCCTACCGATCACAAAAATCGAAATTTGGAACAATTTTTTGCTCCTGCAACGTCTAGGTGATAGTGATACCGACTTAAAATAGCGTCTATGTTAGAGCAGAGGCTGTCAGCATATATTTCTTACCATTACTTTTGAAATCAGTTTGATTCTTCCTAAGATATTGGTGACAAATCGGCATTTAGAACGTTTTTAGAACGCTTTTCGCTCATTTTGCTCCTGCTCTCCTCTGGGGTAGTGGAAACAGATATAAAATATAGTCCATCTTGGAGCAAGATCTGCCCCCATCATTTTTACACCATTATATTTGAAATCTGTTCAGTATTTCCTGAGATTGCTGGAAATTGCAATTTAGAACGTTTTTTACAACGCTTTTTGCGCATTTTGACCCCCCTTTTAAATTTCGACTTTTTTAGGAAATGTCCTTAGAGATCATTTATATCTTATAACTAACTACCATTCTAAGTTTCACGATTCAAGGCCCTTCCGTCACGCAAAAACCGCAATTTAGAACGTTTTTCTCCTGCACCCCCTTTTGGGGTAGTGGCAACGACATGAAACATAGCCTATGTTGGAGCAAGGGTTTTCACCATCATTTTGACGCCATTATTTTTTTAATCGGTTTGGTATTTCCTGAGATTGTGTAGAAATCACCATGTAGAACGTTTTTTTAGAACGCTTTTCGCGCATTTTCACCCCTTTTAATTTCGAATTGTTTAAGAACTGTTCTTAGACATCATTTATATCTTATAAGTAACTAATATTCCAAATTTCATATTTCTAGGCCCTTCAGTAACGCAAATATCGCATTTTTAGAACGTTTTTTGCTCCTGCACCCCCTTTGGGGTAGTGGCACCGACATAAGATATAGCCTATGTTCTAAGTTGGACTAACACCATCATTTTGATACCATCACTTTTGGAATCGGTTCGGTAGTTCCTGAGCTTACCTCCTACAAATAAACAATTTTTTCCTCTTTATAATAGGAGTATAGATTAACTAATGCTTCGCGAATCCAAACAAATCAAGGTTTTTGCTAGATATTTACCAAGCGGATGTAAGTTATATAAATGATTCTAATTGTAATAATTTAACATGATAAGTGGTATTGATTATAATGTCATCCGTTTCTTAAGGTTTAAATCTTAATAAGTGATTAATGTATCTGTTCCATGTAGCGAGACATGCCGCGCCACCTATAATTAAAATCTCAGTGACTAACTTCTGAAGTGAAGTGAAGTAAGCTTAAGTATTGTGTTGAGATGTGAGTGTCGGAGAAAGCGGCGGTGCGCTGCTTCTGTGTTAAATAAAGTGTTACATAAAGAAACCAGCGCCTTTAAATAATTTGTGTTAAAGTGTGAGTTATTCTTCATGGTCCGTCGAGCCGGAGGAGGAGTATAATTAAAATAATTCGTGTGCTTTCGATAACAAGAACAAATTCGAACAGTATCTGATTTAGTTTCTGTTTGTTCTTAAAGATGTTTAGTTCTCCTTTGTTGTGAGAGTGTCGTGATAATTTGTGCCTAATAAGAGAAGTTTGCGACTAAGAAGATTTCAGTATGGCGATATTATTTTCATAAATGTGACCGTGGAGTTATAAAGTGAAATCTACTTCGTGATTGCCACAGCGACTGACGTAAGAGCAATTTTCCTAGTTTTGATTTAGTGAAATTATGTCTATTATTGATAATTTAAATAAAGACGAGCTTAAGCTTGTTGTTGAGGAATTTGGTTTAACTGCTCCTGAAAGCAGTAAAATTATAGAGTTGAGAGATATTATAGGGAAAAGTGAGCACTACTCAAATGAGCAATTAATGAAAAACGTAGTCAATTGGGTTGTTGAGAAGTATAAGTCGCGAAAAGAAACTGAGAAATCTAAACTAGAGAAAATTAAATTAGCGCAATTAGAAAAAAGAGTTAGAAATAGCAAATATTCGCAAAGAACCTTCCCAAAATTCTGAATTTGAAAAAAATAAATTAGCTCAGTTAGAAAAAGAATTAGAATAGGCCAAAGTGCGTAGATACTTCCGCGAAAATTTGTCGTCCTTAACAGAAAAATCGGAAACGGAAATGGTGAGCAATAACCTAGAAAGTTTTATTAAAAGTGTTAAAACATTAACTATTCGTGTACTGACGAGAGCTGAGTCATTTAATCTTTTCTTTCAATCACTTGAAAAAGCGTTCAAAACTAAAATGTACCCGAAGAGTTTAAGGCAGAAATTCTTCTAAACATTTTCGGGGAAAAAGCGAGTAATTTAATGATTTATTTGTCAGAGGAGGAGTTGGTTAGTTATGATAAATTGAAAACTATAGTCTTAAAGGAATTTCAACCTACAGCGCAATAGTGTTTAAATAATTTCCGGATAACGCAAAAATTACCGTCAGAAAATTACGTTCAATTTGCATCTAGGTTGAAATCAATTTTTCTATATTACTGTAGTCTGCGTGAAGTAAATGATTTTAAATCATTATGTGATCTGATTGTTTCAGACAGAATTTTCAATTCGTTAGATCGCGAATTAATGAGTCATATTGCAATTAAACAGGCAGAATCATATTTTAAACCACAGCAACTTGGCAGAGAATGCGATATTTTCTTATCGGTTAAAAATAAAAACGTAAATGAATCAAATTCGAGAAATTTCGTAAATGAAAATAAACAAATAGCGGGAAATAAATTGCGAAACAGGTGAAAGAAACAAAAGAACCTGATATTGTGTACTATGCTCCACATCATGGTATATAAATCGACAACTATACTCAGAGTTGTTTTTAGTTGTACTGCCGCGACAGCAAATGGGACATCCCTAAATTCATTACAATATAATGGCGGAGTCATTCAAAACGACTTATTTACAATTATGATTAGCTTCCGAGAACATGTTTATGCTTTAACTGCAGATCTCAAGATGATGTATAGAATGATTAACATTGACACTAGTCAGCATTCGTTGCAGAGAATTTTATGGAACTATAATTTTGAAGAAGAACCAAACATTTTCGAATTACAAACACTGACTTATGGAACGGTCAGCGCGCCTTATTTAGTAATGAAAACGCTCAATCAACTATCAATTGATGAAGGAAATAATTTTCCAATGGCAGCACCAGTTCTTCGTGAAAACATGTATATTAGACCGGAGTGAAAAACAAAAAGTTTTGCAAGCCGAATCGTAATAGTGCGGAAAAGTTGCTACTCGTCAATACAAGTACAGTGAAAAAAATTTTTGAAATCGGAGAATATCTTCAGTTCGCGCATCGCGTTCAAATTTTTCGAATTTGAACAAAAATTGTACAAATATACGAAAAATCGTAAAAAGGAGTAAACTTTTTCCGATCGAACACATTTTTTGTACATACCATGACCTTGAGATGCAGAATGGAGGAAAAAATATCACACACTCCTCCTTTATCACTTTCCAACGCCCTCAAGGTGGTGAAAATGGCCAGTTTTCGTGGAAAAAACCGAAATTACAGCAGATGTAAATATTGTCGAATCGGTCTCATTTTTGTTTGCATAAGGGAACCTTGAAGCTAAAAGTCGAAAACAATCCGTCCGCTCTCGAGAGATCGAAATTGTACAGCTTTTGGCCCGTCCTTCTAAGGACGACTCAGGACTCACCACGGGAAGGTGGCTGCTCTACGAGTCCCACCCACACCCTACCCAAGCAACCAACCGAAATGTGGGCGTGGAGAATTATGCAGATGCAGATTCAGGTACTGCGGATTCTGATTTAGTGTCAAATTTTATCATGGTAGCACGAGAAGCGAGGGTGGCTCTTATAAAACCATCACGTCGCTCATGCCCAAACACTTTTGAGGAGGCCTGTGTTACCAGCTTAACACTGCGGTCTACAGCTTGCGTATGACATGGTATGTCTGTCAGATTCAGAGGAAGAGTTGGCTTTTCCCCCTTGGAAATCAAGTCTGCAATGTCAGCCGAAGAAATGTTTACCAATAGAGGAGGACAGGTAATCTTGGTTTCAGACCAATTTATAATGTCATAATAATCCTCGGCGTCAAAATTTTTTGAACTTGAAAATTTCTGACGGATTTTCCCTTTGTGGGAGTTTTTTTGGATTTCAGTACCCGCCGAAGTCCCAGCTCTCGAACGTGTTGCCTATCATCCACTACCATTGAAAGAAGAATGTTTTCTCGATGGGCAAAGAATGCATTTGTTTGGATGACCTTTGTTACCACTTCCTGGAGTTTTGCAGGTAAGCTTCTACATTTCTTGATGCATTCAAAAATATGTTTAGGTTCCTCAACTAATGAAGATCTTGCTTTAATTGCGAACCACAGAGGTACGTATACTGTCATAATGTACGTGACAATGTTGATGAGATTTTCGGATGGAGTTTCCAATGAAATATGCAGTCTCAGAAACCTATTTGCTGTCGTTAACCACCGAGAATGAGATATTGGTCCCGGATCTCTATTTGCAAGGTCTGAGGTACAAAACACAGCAGCAATGTAAACGGCAATGTCGTGCAGGTACCTCTTATCTTTACTCAGGATTTCTGGGTCAATGTGTGGGATGTGGCATTTAATTCTCTTAAGGGGTCTCAGGACTCTTAAAATTGTAAAAAGTGAAAATAAAGGACCATTTTCAATATTTAATATCTTAAAATGTATCTCATATTAATAAACAATTTTAAATGGAAATGAAAGATACAAGTATGTTCTTTCATTTCAAATATTTGAAAAATTGCAAGATGCAGAATCAGCATTTACAGGGGGCTCCAAACTGTCAGGCATTTGACGAGCAGAAAATCGGCATAACAGCTTATGCGCACGATTACAAAATAAATTTTGCAACTAGAATGAAAATTTTGGTAGATTATAATAATTACACTGAACCTAAATAAATTTGTATTTAAAGCATTTTTATATTTTTAATACAAAGTTGTATTTAGCTAATGCAAAACCCCTAAAAAAATATTTTCTTTTTACAATAAAAAGGAAATTTTAGGTTCGGTTTATACAGACTAACATGAAACATATGTTTTGAAAATTTCATGAAAAAATATTCAGAAGTTTTAGAGATATCGTTCGCGTTATGCCCAAAAACGCCACTTGGAGAAAAATGACTTCAAAATTTTGGAAACACCGCTTCAGCTATTTAGCGAGTATAATTCTAAATTTCATAACTTCTGTTCTAATGGGGATTTCAAGATAACAATTATATCAAAATGTTCAGAAAACATAGAAGTTTAACAT
The DNA here is from genome assembly GCA_963932465.1 of Maratus speciosus. Classification (NCBI taxonomy): domain Eukaryota; kingdom Metazoa; phylum Arthropoda; class Arachnida; order Araneae; family Salticidae; genus Maratus; species Maratus speciosus. Next base: position 188,561,001 of record OZ010800.1, read on the forward strand.
CTAAAAAAATTAAAATTTCGAAAATTTTAGAGCTTTAAGAGTCCTGAGACCCCTTAAAAGCAACTACGGGCAAAGGCACGCAACCAGCCAGCTGTTTGCCAAGAGGGCCACAAAAAGACTGAGGCCCTGTGGTTTTACCATCAAATGTTTCTACAAGATGCTTCAAAGGTAGCTCATTAAAATGCAGGAGACATATAACCCACTGTGTTGGTCTCTTTAAACGCATTTCTATATGTTTGATTGCTCCACTTTTCCAGCCAGTATTTGTTGCTGTACCATCACACCCGACGACTAGAATTTTTGAAGTATCTATTCCGTTGTCTTCGAAATAGTCTACAATAGAGTTAGCAATGTCCTTTCCAATTTTTGAGGTTGGTACTAGATGGCAAAGGTACTTAGAACCCGGTTCCTCAACAACTGTAATGTGGTCTTCTTTTTGTTCAGATTGATATCGTTTACCTCCTTTGTCAACCAACTCTAGAGTGTCATCGTCCCTGCCATCAAAGTACACACACATAGGGCCGTTCATCTGATGTTCCTGCTGCTCCAGATTGGTAAGAATTGCCCTGCACTTTTCTTTTTCTCGTCTAATTTTGCTTCTATCAACGGTCAGAGATGTATTACTATCAATAATAAGACCTGCCTCTTTTAGCACACTAGAGGTAATGGCAGCTGTTGCTCTGTCTGACAGACCAAAGCGATTACTTGTCAAAGCAGTAGCTGGAAGCGACATGCGCATTTGTGAAGAGCCTGGGTTCCTTGACAGAGCAGACAAAGAGCGTGTGGGCTGAAAATCAAAATCATCCTCATCCTCATTGACATCAACATTTGTCTCCTCTATTTCAGGATCAGTGCTGCAACCAGGCAAGCTTTGCATTTGTGTGCTGAGCACATCAAGATGACGAGCCTTTCTTTGCAACCTTCGATGTAAGCTTTTGGGTTTCCTTTTTATGAAACGTCAGTTCTATTTTACCTAGTCTAAGGTGTCTTTGTGCGTAAAGAAACTTCAGTTCCAATGTAGGTATTTTCCTGTCCTTCGGGCAATCGCAACTGACAGCTATAGGATTAGGACAAATAGACTTGTCAAAATGTTTCCGCAAGTGCATTCTAGTGTCATCTCGCATTTGCAAGCTGATATGTCAAATAACGTTATACGATAGATTAATGAAGTCATTGTACTTCTTCTGTTTCCCAGCCGTGTGTTTGTCTCTTTTATGTGATTTACGAAGAGTATAATAGCGATCGTGTAGTTGTTTCATCTTTTGAACGACTCTTGTGTGACAAACTGTAGGAATCGAAGCCTTCAAATACAGTGACTCAATCTGTTGAGCTACAGTGTTTGCCACTTCTATAAAGCTTAACTTCCTTCCAGTTTTAAAGTCACCAGACTGCAATAAAAATGGCGTATTGCACTTCATGCCAACATTTGACAACGTCAGCATTGGTGGGAAGAATTGCGGATGGCAGTGGTTTTGGTGCACCAAAAAATGAGCAGGGAGTATGAACTCTTCGAGTGAGCGCCATAATGAAGATAAAGGAAGCTAAATTGTGATCTATGAGACCGTTATGCAATTCGAGCTACAGGATTCGAAACGAAGCCGATAAGAAACAATTTCAGCAAGAGCAGCGCTTCTTTTATAGGGGAGATATATTCTTTTACAAGCAAGACAAGCAGAAACACGCAGCGACGCTGAGGCAAAACTGGGTGACGCACAGCGATGGTTCCCATTTACGGGTACTGTGCTAGCTCCTCCCCCACTCCGTTTCTCCAAATTCCAGCGGCGCGCACGCTCAGCGAGCATTACAGTGCACCGAAGAAGAAAGGGGCAGACGAGATGGAAAGGTCGAGTGACCGGGTGGTAAACAAACCAAAACATAATATTTGCCGCAAAAAGTCGCCCCCTCGACAGGGTTCAAAGGGGATAGAGGACCTCTCGAGGGGGGGGGGGGGGTTGTTTTCGACTTTTAGCTTCAGGGTTGCCTTATGTAAAAAAAAATCATGTCGATTCGTCGATATTTACATCTCCTGTAATTTCGGTTTATTTCACGAAAATCGGCCATAGTCACCCCCTTGAGGTGTTTTGAAGGGGATAAAGTATTTGTAATAAAGTATAAGTAATAAGTATAAGTGTGTATAAGTAATTGTGTGGTATTTTTTCCTCCATTCTACATCTCAAGGTCATGGTACGTACAAAAAAATGTGTTCGTTCGGAAAAAGTTTACACCTTTTTACGATTTTTTGTATATTTGTACAATTTTTGTTCAAATTCGAAAACTTTGAACGCGATGCGCGAACGGATGATATTCTCCGATTTCAAAAATTTTTTTTCACTGTGCGTGTATTGTTGGGTAGCAAATTTTCCGCACTATTACGATTCGATTTCAAAAACTTTTTGTTTTTCACTCCGGTCTAATGTATATGGATGACATTTTGTGTGGTGCACCTACGTTGAGGAAGGCAAAGAGTTTCAGCGGCAACTCATAGCGATTATGCATAAGGCAGGTATGCAACTTCATAAATGATGCACACGTGATAAAAATCTTTCGCTGATACCTGGAGAAGGATGTCATTTTGAAAACAACATTGTGACTAAAACGTTAGGGTTTCGTGGATCCCAAGGAATGACTGTTTCCTATTTACAGTTCAATTATAATTGAGTGATTCCTATACCAAGCGACAAGTATTGTCAACAATTGCCAGAATTTTTGATCCGCTAGGACTTCTTGGCTCAGTTATAGCGAAAGCCAAAATATTTATGCAGAGATTGTGGAGAATTAATATTGACCAGAATGACGAGCTCCCTGAGTCAGAGTATCACGAGTGGCACCAATTTCTTACATCAGTTAAAAGTGTTAATAATATACAAATAAGCCGACGCATTATAATTGAAAACCCGGAAATTGTTGAAATACATTGCTTCGCAGATGCCTTAGAACGTTGTTATGGAGCAGCGGTTTATTGTAAATCTTATGATTCCCTAGGAAATGTGATGGTGAATTTAATAGCTAGAAAATCACGTGTTACACCAGTAAACGGTCTAACTATTCCCAGACTTGAACTTTGCGCCGCAGTTTTGCTAACCAAGCTGGTAAAAAGAGTCTTATCATCCATGAAAATAATAGTTTCTAATATTTTCCTGTGGTCCGATTCAACTATTGTGTTAGCGTGGATTCAAAAGGAACCTATTGATCTCAAACAATTTGTGCAGAACAGGGTGGCTAAAATTCAAGAAAACTCTAGTCCTGAGCAGTGGTGTCATATCTGCTCTGAACATAATCCGGCTGATAAACTTTCACGAGGTATGGATTCAGATAAACTCATCGATTGTGACTTGTGGTGGCGTGGACCCATTTTTTTTTTTAATAACACTGACTATCACCAAAATTCAGTAATAATACCAGAAGCTAATGAAGAGTTCAGAAAAGAGCTCAAAACAAATTCAAATCCTTTTAATGAAGTTAGTGTAATGAACTGTAATGTTACAGATAACTGTTTTGTTAATGGCTTAATTAATCTTAGTAATAATTATATAACTATTTATGTATTCCTAGTTATATATCCAGGTTTGTCATGAATGCAAGAAACCCACTTTATAAGTGTGGTGGGCCTTTGTGAACTTCAGGTTTGGAGCATGCAGAGATTTATTTAATTAAATCTGTCCAAAGGGCAGAATTCAATGCAGACATACGTAGTCTGCAAACCAAAGGCTCGGCAAGTCCAAGTAGTAAGCTAAGAAGCCTCATCCCATACTTAGATGAATTTGGAATTTTAAGGATTGGAGCCCGGTTAGATAACAGTGATTTAAATTTTGCGAGAAAACACCCAGCGATTTTGCCTAAGTCTAATAATTTTACCGTAATTGTTATAAATTATTATCATAAAAAATACCTTCATGTCGGTGCTTCACCATTACTTTCTTTGGTAAGAGAAAAATTTTGGCCAATTAATGGTCGTGCAACATGTCGAAAGGTAGTTCATCAGTGCATCCCATGTTTTAAAGCTAAACCAGTTATTGCATGGCAATTGATGGGCGATTTGCCCAGGGATATAGTTCAATTTGACTATTGCTTTAATATTTCTGGAGTAGATCTGTGTGGCCCATTTATGGTCAAAGTGGGGTAGAACTATAGCACGTAGAACTATCTTGCAAAAAATTTATATCTGTATTTTTGTTTGTTTTGTATTTAAAGCTGTACATATAGAAATTGTTTCAGACTTAACCTCCGAATCATTTATTGATGCATTGAAAAGATTCATTGCACGCAGAGGTAAATGTGCCAAATTGTATTCGGATAATGCGAAAAATTTTATTCGTACTTTTATGAGTTAGTAAAAAAACCTGATGAGAAATTAGCAGCATATTTATCCACGGAAGGCATTGAGTGGAAATTTATCCCTCCAAGGGCACCCAATTTCAAGGGGTATTTGGGAGGCCGCTATAAAATCATTTTACACTGCTCAAAACAATTAAAGGATATTTGAAGTTTTATATAAAATAAAGATATAAACGAAATTTTTTTTTTGCCGAAAATAGAAGAAAAGAATCACAAATGCAATTTTTTCTGGTTTTCAAACTGTGGAGTATGCAAATTTTGAGTTCGACGTCAAAAACGTCGCTTCAGCGGCAGCGAATGAAATTTGACTTTCAACTGGATAAAAGAGAATGAAGACAAGGATGATCGGCATTCAGTGATTGCTTTGTTTCGATGAGTACGATGTCTCAGCGAAGTCATTTGACAGATTCAGAAGCTTTGAGAATTGTTGGTAGGTTAGAAGGGGGCCAAACTCAAGCCGAAGTAGCGCAAGCCATTGGAGTGTCACAAAGTGTCATTTCCAGGATCTGGAACCGTTTTTTGGAGAGTGGATGTGCAGGCCGAAGACCAGGGCAAGGTCGTAGACGGGCAACAACGCCCAATGAAGATCGGTATTTAGCGTTAACAGCTCGGAGACACCGAACAATGAACGCTACTCTTCTCCAACAACACCTTCGCTCGGCTACAGGCACCACGATTTCAACTCAGACTGTCCGAAACCGGCTCCATGCTGTAGGTCTGTATGCTCGCCGACCGATGGTATGTGTTAGATTAACATCAAGGCATCGTCGCGACCGCAGGGAGTGGGCAACCGAGCATGTCAACTGGAGGAGAAATGAATGGAGCAATATTCTGTTTTCTGACGAGTCCCGTTTTTCTGTGCATCCGGATAATAGGCGTATTTTCATCTGGAGGGACCGTGGCAGTAGGAATAATCCTGCTTTCTTGCACGAAAGTGTCAGATTTGGCGGTGGAGGAGTGTTGGTGTATTGTGGCATCTCCATTGACGGGCGCACTGACCTCTACATCATTCGAGATGGAGCTCTGACTGGTCGCCGATATAGGGATGAGATCCTCAGACCTATTGTAGTCTCTTACGCTGCAGCAATCGGAGATAACTTCATTTTAATGGACGATAACTGCAGGCCACATCGTGCAAACCTGGTGGAGTATTTCCTTTTCGAGGAAGGAATCGTTCGAATGGAATGGCCAGCGTGTTCTCCAGACATGAATCCAATCGAGCACGTTTGGGACGCTCTAGGAAGACGAGTTTCTGGCCGCCAACAACCCCCACAAACTCTCCAAGAACTGGAAAGAGCTCTTCTGGAAGAGTGGGGCAGAATACCCCAACTCGTCATTAATAGCCTCATTGAGTCCATGCCTCAAAGGTGTTCAACGTTGCTGGCCACCAATGGAAACCATACCCCCTACTGAAAATGATTTTCTTTGAAGAAAACACCTTTTCTTATTCTTTTTTTCTCATATGCGCAAATTGTGTTTTTTTCCTTTAGTACACAAATGCGCAATAAAATGCATTTTTTTCTGCCAAACATGTGTAATTTATTCTCATATAACCTACGATGTCTGTCGACCATGTATCAATCAGTTAAACAGTTTACCAGATACAAAATCCACCTAAAACTGCAATATCCTTCAATTGTTTTGAGCAGTGTAGTATAACCTTAAGAGAGTTGTGGGAGGTGCTAATCTCACTTATGAGGAACTTCTTACAGTAGTCATACAAATTGAGGGAATTCTAAATTCCACGCCTTTGTGTCCATTATCAGATGATGAGAATGATTTTGGAGTCTTAACTCCGGCCCATTTTCTGATAAACAGGCCGTTAACTTCCATTATTGAGCCTTATTTAACCAATATAAGAGAAAATCGCCTCAAAAAATGGCAACGAATAACTAAAATTCTACAACTTTTTTGGCGTAAATGGCATCATAATTATTTATGTGAATTACAACAAAGAGGTAAATGGAGATTTGAAAAAGATAATGTAAAAATCGGAGATTTAGTGGTGTTAGTAGAGGAAAAATTACCGACAAATAAGTGGCCATTAAGCATAATTATTGAGGTGTATCACGGTAAGGATAACAAAATTCGAGTAGTTAATGTAAACACTCAAAATGGAACTTTTAAAAGGTCGATAAGTAAATTATGTATTTTACCCTTACCTGATCCCCTTGACAATCCAAACAAAAAAAAAAAAGTAATTGTGTATATATGTGTGTTGATATTTTTTCAAAGGATTGTATTTAATTAACGTATAAGTGAATTTTTGTATTAATTTGTGTAAATTAGAGTACTTGGTAAAAATTGTTATTGAATGTTATAATCATGTCAATGGGGGCCGGTATGTTCCATGTAGCGAGACATGCCGCGCAACCTATAATTAAAATCTCAGTGACTAACATCTGAAGTGAGGTGAAGTAAGCTTAAGTATTGTGTTGAGACGTGAGTGTCGGAGAAAGCGGCGGTGCGCTGCTTCTGTGTTAAGTAAAATGTTACATAAAGAAACCAGCGCCTTTAAATAATTTGTGTGTTAAAGTGTGAGTTATTCTTCAGTATCTATACACCCTCGGAGGTGATTGTTTTGAAATTTTGTTTTTATAACATTTTTTATGTTGTTATTTAAATAAAAATTTGAAAAGTATGTATATATTTTAGGAATTACATAAAAAATATTTTTTTTAAGTGAAAAATATTCAAAATTATGCAAGAAATTTACACTTCCGCAATTCAATATAACTAAAAAACAAACCAATGTATTGGTATTTTGTAAATTACATAATAAAGAAAAATACTTTCTCTAGGACATAGACTATTCGAATTACAATAGCATCTACATTACATCCCATATGCTGTGGTAGTTTAAGTACTGATTTAACGAAATTTTTGAAAATTTCGTTGCAACTTTGTGACTTATACCACTATAAATATATAACTTATTAATATATTATCATGAGTGTAATCCATTCCCCAAATAAACATTTGTAAAAGAAGTACACAAAATTTCATGGAATTTTATACAGAATGAGTTGCTAAAGGATATTTTTAGTGTAGAAAGAACTTGAAAAACTTCATTTTGAGATAAAGCTAAAGAAACTTTTAAACACAATTTAAAAGCTTTAATAGCTGTAACTTTACACGGCTGTGACTCTGGTTCTAATTAAGGTACAGACACAACTTAAGCATAATTCGACGGTTAAAAGATACAATTTTAATATTATTATTAAAATGGAAAATCAATATTTTGACCGAAAATGGCTTTCCAAAAAGGTCCGGATATTTTAATAAAGCTAAGATCAAATTTAATTTTACAGCCATATGAGCTGGTGTAACATTCGTTGGTGACACTTTCTTTACCTCTAACTTGTTAATATTTTTAAACAACACAAAAGAAAACATTTAATTGAACAGTATTGAATAAATAATGTGATAATATATGTTGAGATATTTCAAAAATTTATGTATTGCATTTTTCCGATATCAAAAACTAATCATATTAATAGTGTTCTCAATATACTAATACAAAATAAATAATGCATTTATTATTTAATGCACCAAAAGCATGCACTTTACAAGCAAAGTTTTTCTTAAAACTTTATTTTTGAACATTACTTTGTTCCCTGCGCTCGTGAAAGAAAAAGTGTTCTACGATTCACCCTATGTGAAATTTTATCTTAAAAAGAGGACATTTAGACCTTTTATGTACATCATCATTATCATCAGGATACTACGCTTTTTTAACATTTTTCATGACATAAAACTTTACAATGTGTTTCCAAAGAAAAGACAAAATGACTCACATCATCCAATAAAATCTCATTCAGCGAAAGTACACTAGCCATTTAGACGTTCTTAAAAGAAAAATGCTTGCTCTAAAAATTGCTTTATTGTTAAACTTTTCTATGCTTCAAATAGAAGAGCAGCGTATTCTTTTCTGTTCATTTTTATTTAAAAAATCTTTATACAGGTAAGGTCAATGTGCCTAAATGTGCCGACATGTAAATACTAACCATCGTGGATCGCAAGTAGTATTTGTTTTCTATGTGAAGTCTAGATACTTTGGCGGAAAATTTTAAAAGAAGTCCATGGAAATTTCATAAAACTTCAATGATGTCCCTAGTTCAAACACTTTTGATAATCAAGTTGTTCGGGCTAAAAACTATTTAAAAAGTGATTTCTGCAACGAAAAGGCTGATTTACTTATCTTTATTTTTTGTTAATTTCGTTATCTATATATCGCTATGTAGCATATATATATATATATATATATATATATATATATATATATATATATATTAAAATTTCATAATTTTACCCGACTGCTAAGAAGGGTTGTGTGTTTCACGAGTATCTGAGTATGTGGATTTCTTTATACCATCAAAACATCCCAACGGCTGGATGGATTTTAATGAACGAGATCTCTATCGATTCGTCTTAACCGTCCAATGGTTATAGGCTAGGTTTTGTTTTTATAAATTCAAAATGGCGGCCATAAAATGCAAAATAGTGGTAGTGACGAAAAAATGCACCCTATTGAGTGCATGTCATTGGATAGGTCTTTCAAAATGAAAACGATTTTTCATTGACCTTTTTTACAGTCAGAAGCTCCGTTCTAATATTACACAAATTGAAAGTTGTGTAGATAGGATCTCTAGATTTACTGCAACTCTTCATAAGCTTTATAACCTTCATAGGCCTCATCAAAACATTTTTTATAGATAGGAACTAAGAATTAAACAACACATCTTAAAATCATCAATATAAGTAAATAAAATAAATATATATATATATATATTTAAGTAATATAAAAATAGTTTCACATTCATGAGAAATAACTAATTAGTTCGCTTTTTACGCAGTCGGGTTTTTTGATTTTTTCAATTTATTTTTCCTTTTAATCTATCCTTATATTTTATCACATCAAAGTTACACATATTTATGAGATTAATCCTCATATTAATAATTATTTAAACGCTAATAATTCTGAAATAAATTCCCTTAGTACTATCTTTGATTTTCTTATAGAACTAAAAACCATAATGAAGTTGTAAAACGACCCATTGGAACTTGTTAAAATACTATAGGTTTTGATATAAATTTTTATAGTTTATTAGAAATTAGAAATGACAATTTTAACAAATATATATATTTCTTTCATATGAATTGTTTTAATTTGACACACAAAATTCAAAGTATTTTAAATGAAAAAATTAACTTCATAATAGATAAATTAACTTCATAATTTAACTTCATAATTTAACATCATAATGGAGTGTATATGAATTCCATTGATCTCTGCATTTAATTTACTTCTGAAATTGAAATCAATAACTGTTTTTCTTTCCTGGATGTTCTTGTTATTCGTTGTGAAGATGCTTTTCAGACTACTGTCTTTTGTAAACATTTTACTGTTAGTCTCCCACCTCATAGGTATTCTTCTCATCCTCCTAACCAGAAATTCGCTGCTTTCAATACTTTTGTTTTGCGGGTAACCAATATTTGTTCCACTCCTCAGTTACTTAGAGGTGAACTTAATTACCTCAAAGCTATTGCTGTTGATCGAGGTTATTCCTCTAATATTATAGATTCTATCCATAAGAAATTGACGAAACCCGTCCATTCTAAAAAGCAATTTAATTCCAACTCTAATACTTCAGTTGTGTTGTCATTTTTCCTAAAATCAGTCAGTAAGTTGCTAAAATCATAAGAAGGTTTGATTTTAATGTTATTTTTTCTCCTGTTAATAAAATCTCTTTTTCAAATCTCAAACACCCCATTGATCATCTAGATAACTGGAATATTTAACAAATCTCCTGGCAGTGTGTCCTTTATTACATTGGCCAGACTAAACGCGCTCTTAGATTTCGTAAAAAGAGCATGAAGGTTATGTTAAAAATGCGGAGCTTAAACGTTCTTCTATTGCTCAACATTGTTGGTCTTTTCAACACAGGTTCAATTTTTCCTCTATTTTAATATCGACTATTTCCGCAATCATTATCCAAAAATGTTCTTCTAACCTTGACTTTGATTTTTGGTAAGCGTATCATATCATTAAAACCCTCACTCTTTAGTAAATGACTTATCTAGTACCTCTAATTTTCCATGCATTTGGAAAGAATTAATTCCACCTCCTTTTTTTTTTCTTTTTCTTTCATTCTCCCGTAGATGTCGCTACTTGTCCACCCAGGTGTTTCATTCTGCTTCTCTCTCATTGGTTATTTTTGGCGCATTCGCTACCCGTGTCGGTATATAAGCCGGCACTTCTCTGTCGTTTTGCCCATCCTTGCTTTTTCTACAACGCTGCGCCTTGCTCTATCTTGCACTGAAGAAGAATCTCGCTAGTAGATTCGAAACAGCTAGTTGCAGCTTTTTACTTATTATTTATGCATTTTTAAACGTTGTCTTTCTGCTTTTAATATTCTTGCATAAAGGCTTTATTTGCTATTTTTATATTAAGATTAATGTTATGAAAAATGTAACGTCAATTGTAGTGATTACTATTATTCAATAATTTTTAATATGATGAAAACAAAACAAATCTGAAAGAAGTAACATCTACAAATTTCGTAGTTATTTTTTTATTTAAAAAATAAATGTGATTCATATAAATAAAAAAGAAACAAAAGAGTAAATAATTAGTAGAAATTTATTTTCTCACATTTTTACAAGATAAAAGATTTTTTAAAGAGGGTAATCTTTTATAATGTATATTTACTCCAACAGAAAAAAAAAATCTTAAAAAAGCGATGATCTAAAGTATAAAAACTTAAAAATTAAACTATTCTGCTTCTAAATTTCATTTAAAAAAATAGAAAAAAAAGGCCTGATAGTTTCTTTAAAATGACATTTCCCGAAACTAAGAGATTTATTTCTTTTTATTTCAAGCTTTCTTTAAAGCATTTTACTGGTAGAAAGAAGAGTACAAATTCATCATACGTACAGGTATAAAATGTTTGTAGTTTTAAATTAGAATAGGACAATTCTAGGATAGATGGCTATAGAGGAGAGATGGCATAGAGGAATGATGGTATAAATATTTCAAAAACTATACCATAGATTGCAGCATAATCTTTGTTCAGAAGAAGTAGTCCAACGTGTTCATTCACTGAGACGTACAGCTGAGTTTTTCAATTATAAAAATAAAGTGTAATTTTAATAATTATTTAATTTAGTGGTAGGATATTTTTATTGAGTTATGTATCTGAATGTTTTGCAGTGCCTATGTTGCATGTTTGTTTGCTGGAAGGGCTTTTAACGCACGTATATAATCCAATCTTTGCCTTTAAGTTTAACCCCTTGAGGGGCACCGGTATATATTATATACCACCTACGATTAATGAAGTTTTACACCAGAAAAAAATTATTAAATTTTACTTCTCTAAGTTTGGTGGAAAAAAGCCGTAAAATTGCTTTTATTTACTTTGAAATAGAATTTTTCAGAGATTCCGGTGGGAATTCAGCATTTCACAAACGTAATTGCTTGTCCCTCAAGGGGTTAAAACAAAGACGTATAATGACGTAGTGACGTTTTAGTTGGGTGGCAATCTGTCCATCAATTTTAGGAGAGTTGGCCACATCAAATCGAGGAGAGATCGCAACCTATAATCAATATTTTAAAATTATACTTAGTCATGATTTTAACTAAATATAATTCTTTTTTAAATAATTATATAATTTTCATTTTTATATTATATTAATTGATATAATTATTTAAATTTTAACTAATATAAATATTTCAATAGCAATAATAAAACAGGGCCTAACGATGTATTTTTGTTTTAGAAAATATTGAAATACTTCGAAAACGTTCATTCCAGATTCAGCTAAAGTTGATAAATAAACTTAAAACCATGAAAAGTCTAAAATAAACACGAGAAAAATTAAAAAACATGACACTTCCAGTAGCGAAGAAGATGAAATACATTTGGAATTATTATGTACTACAGATTCGAGGGAATGGAAAAGGATGAGGATAGCTGTGTTCTTATGGAAAAGACTATAATACCATAAACAAAAAGGATTACTACGTACAATGCATAAGGTGCCAGAAGTGGTTCCATGAAACGTGTACAAGCGCTCAAGATCTTTGCCGAGAATGTGGTAAAATTTTACAAAAAGAGAAGGATTGAAATTATACTTCAAAATATGTTTGTTTAAATGTTATTAACAGATTTTGCGTGATATAATTGCATTTTTACAAATTTCTGTGAGTTTTTCATGATTAACTACATGAAATGTTTCATTTTTTGCTATTTTAACTTCATTTTTTTTCTTTCTCGTACTGGATGGCCATCTCTTCTCGGCTTGAACGAGAGATGGCCATCTGCCATTTTAATTTCAATGTTGTTTCCATTTTTTCTTTCTCGATATTTAATTATTTTTAGTCCAAAATAAGATGAATATATGCGTAAGAATTTCAAATGTGAATAAATATTTCTTGTTTTTGCATTCTAAGAATTTTTATTCCAATCTTTAAAAACTATGAACGTCTATCCGAGAGTTGCCTTACACAGAATAAGTATAATCTTGTTTGTGTTACCTTTTTTAAAAGCAAAAAAATGTCATATATTAGAAAACATTTTCCTGCTTTTTTTAAAAGAAAGACTATTACTACTAACTAAACGGGCGGAATATTTGCTCTGTAATATCGGGCTATGAATTTCAATAATAGTTACAGAGAATTTGTGAGGGAGTATTTTATACCAACATGACTGGTCTCAGTTTCTAATATTTATATCTTCACTATTATGAATTTATACAAAATCAGGTAAAATACTAATCAGGTGATGTAGTATAGGCATTAAGGATTAAAGAGCGAGCTACCCAACATACAGAACTTAAGTAGAAACCGCTTTCAATCGAAAATTCTAACAGATTTTACATCTATAGTAATAAGAAGAAGTTTCGGTCAGTGTGGCTGTATGTCTGTATGTCTGCGTTAGCTAACGAAATCAACGGCGCGTACAAGCTAAAAATTTTAGGTAAGGTAATTCAAGGTTTCTTTTATTGCACCTGAGATTCCGAATTTTAAATTTCTAATAATTAGCTGGGATATTAATAAAAAACACATCATGCATCACAGTTAAAAAATATTTCTTTCTTCAAAACCGCAGTCTCTCTAGAATCGATTCTTTTTTTTTTTAATTTCAGATATTTGATAACACTTAAAAATATTAAAGAACACGGGATAGTTGAATTTGTGAGCAGACCCACGAGTGGGCGGGATTTAGAAACTCCATGTGAATGTCATATGAAAGCCTTAGGACCACTCTTTCATATTATTAATCTTTTCGCCCACACCAATTCCTCCCCGCCCCAGGGAGAAATGTTTCTAACTCAGATCCCAATAAAACTACAGAGAAATTTGACCGGAGCCTTCGATTGTTGTGTCTATTTTGACCCTCAGAGAGCTAGGGGGCATTACCTCTCCGTAGGTGGCGGAAATGGATTTTTTTCATGTAACATATCGTTTAAACGCTTTTCGCTTGTAGATTACTAAGCATCCGCTAATCCCTCTTAACTCATTGTTTTATCACTAGAGGGAGTTTTAAAGTTTTAATTTGTTCATTACTACACCATAAAATTTTCAAAAATTATTTCAGCGATCTATTCTAATTTACGAATTAATGTACTTTTTCGTTATGTACGGACATATATACAGTAAAACTCGGAAATAACGCTCACCGCTTAAAACGCTTTCCCGCCTTTTACGCTCATTTGTCCCTATCCCTTGAACCATACCCATAAGAACAATGTAAAAATTCCTTGCTTTTAACGATTTCCCGCTTTTAACACGCTTTTTTTGGTCCTTTGAATAAATATATCGCTGATATTAGGCTTTGGTTTACATCCGGAGTTCTCATTTTCTCCCCGTACAAATAGAGAGAGAGAGAAAGATAGGATACGCGGAATTGGCAGCCAGCCAACTCCCAAAAACTGCGAAAAAAAAAAAAAAGTTTTTTTTTTCTCATTGGATCACAGAACAAAAGAATGTATGCCGTCCATCTCAGCAGCACCTGTCTGTCTCTTACTTCACACAAACTGTTTTCGTTTTTCATTTACACATAAGTAAGTAGCATCGCTGCCGACTCCAATTAGGTGCAACATGGAAGCTAAGAGTGTGAAAAGAAAGACGCTGACACTTTCGAAAAAATTAGAAATTCTAAACATTTATGGCAAAAAAAAATTACCTATTCTGAGCCAGAAAGATTTTGCGTTATCTATGAATATCGCCCCGTCGTCTCTTCTGACTTTTCTTCAAAACAGAAAAGATATTGAAAAAAATGCGCAATTGGTGGTTCAAAGAAAAAGAAAGTGAAAACAGGAAAATATGAAGATTTAGAAAACGTTATGTACGAGTGGTTTCTTGAGTCAAGACACTGCAACATATACAGGGTGTCCGGTCTCAACGGTGTCCAATGGCTAATTCCTAAACCGTTAGTCATAGACATATAGTTCCAATTACAAAAATGTTTTAAATCACGTAAAAAAATATTTTAAAAGCGATTTGGGTCAATAAAAACATTTCTTAAAATATTACGAAATTTAAATTTTTATACGGTCCCCCGGTCCTATAAGTTATATTTAGTGAAATTTTCCTTTTACACTGACAAGTAATACAAAAAAAGTCCCATTATTCTACGATTAAAATTGACCGAGTAATAGCAGTTTAAAGTTGGAGCAAATTTTTGCTGCAAATTGGGGGTCATTCACAAATTTAGTCGAAATATAATTTCATCATATATAAAAAATATCTGGGAGTAAAATTAACAATTCAATATAAATTTGAAATCTTTAATCATTCTGGCATATTAATGGAAAATATACAATTTGTAATAAACATTTAAGAAGAAAGAAAAAACAGAATTTTTCTTAAATAAAATTATTCTAAATTAACAGCCTCAATTTTTTACAAAATGATACGTATTTTAAAATACTATTAGATTGCACAAACCTGCAAAAGTTGGGTTATGTCATGTTTTTTAGCTAATGATAATTGATTCTTGTATAGTCTGTACCGCTGAATCCGAAATTGACCTTCATTTTTAACTATCATATCAGGAGTTTTCGCACATTGCAAATTTCAAAGTTAAGGAGTTCAATGTTAAAATTGAATTTCCTCCCCCATCTCATCGGACCACTCAGCTGTTTAGATGTAAGAATCCCAGGATAAGCAAAAATATCGAATATATTTTTTAATAAAATAAAATAAAATAAAATAAAATAAAATAAAATAAAAAATGTTTTACATATGTTTTATAGTATGAGATTTTAGCTATATTTTAACTTACACACTTGCGATTTGCAAAAAAAATTCTACCATGATGGTTAAAAAAGAAGGTCATTGTTCTAAAAAGTGCGTAAAAATCAATTATCAAAAGTTAAAAAACACAACCATCTCCGCTACTTTATAGTATTCGATTTTTGTTATTCTTTAAATTTGAAAATTTATGATTTGAGAAATATCCTGACATGACGGTTTAAAATTAAGGTAATTTTCGGATTCAGTGCTAAAAAATACATAAATGTGAAAAACTTAATAATCGCAGTCTTGTATTATCTAATCTAAAACTTTTTCATAAACTCATTGGCAGAAATTTATCCAAAATTTTTTGTGTTATCCTGTAAAATAAGTATAAATGGTAACCACAGAAAATCTTAATAATATTAGATTGTTATCGGATTTGCGCCAGTATGTAAAATGCAATCTCGATCGGATATTTAAAAGTGGGTTAAAGTTAGAGTACAAATTTTGAACTGGAAAAACATACATATGATTGTTGAAGTAACATAAAAACTTATAAAAAAACATAATTTTTGTTAAAAGAAATCATAAGAGAAACAGTCTCAAATCCTGACAAAATAAAACCTATGTTATTTTAGCCAATTTGAGACTTAATCATAATACTTGTAGGATTTTTTTTTCAAAGCGCAGATACACATGAGGTAAGACCTTCGAATACTTTAAACACTTGGCATATGATCCCTCAAAGCCAAGCCGAACTCATTTGTTTTCAGAGTAGAAAAGTGGCATAAGTCATGCATTTTTAAAGTTTCATAACTCGCTCAATTTTAGAGTTATATGAATGGGACTTTTTTTGTCTTACTTGTCAGTGTAATAGCAAAAAATTACTAAATATAACTTATAGGACCGGTGGTCCGTATAAAAAATTAAATTTCCTAATTTTTTAAGAAATGTTTTTATTGACCCAAATCACTTTTAAAATGTTTCTTTACCTAATTTAAAACATTGTTGTAATTGGAACTATATGTCTATGACTAACGGTTTAGGGATTACCCAATGGACACCGTTGAGACCGGACACCCTGTATATCAGCGAATCCATAGTTAAAGAAAAAGCTGCAGAAGTCGCCCAAAAGCTAAGAATTGAAGATTTTACTCCATGTAATGGGTGGTTAGACCGATTTCGAACCCGCCAGGGCATTGTGTATAAGAAGATTCGCGGAGAATCCGCTGCCGTGAACATAGAAAATGCAGAATTTTGGAAAAAGAACAGTCTTCCAAGGCTTATCAAAAACTATGCCATTTGTGATATTTATAACGCCGATGAATTTGGCCTATTTTTTAAAGCGATGCCTGATAAATCGTTAATGTTAAATGTGAGTAGGACCATAGAGGGAAGCTCAGTAAAGAACGTATGACTATGTTTGTTTGTTCCAACGCCGATGTGAGCTACAAACGCAAGCCTCTGGTGTTTGGAAAATCGGCCAAACCTCGCTGTTTCAAGAACATCAGACGACTGCCCTGTGTCTATGCACATCAACATAAGGCTTGGATGACGGGTCCCCAGTTCATTAAATATGTTTCTGATTTTGATGTCGAGATGCGGAAGCAAAATAGGCATGTCATACTATTGTAGACATTTGCGCAGCGCATCCCCAAGAAATACCAGATATTTTAAACGTCTCTCTGGAATTTTTACCTGCAAGCACCACAAGCGTACTTCAACCGATGGATCAAGTGATCATTAAGGTTTTAAAACAACATTATCGCAAAAGTATAGTGAAACGATTTCTACATGAAATGGAGATTAAAAGTAGTCGATCTTTTGAACTCTCCTCGACGCCATGAACTACCTTAGCGCTGCTTGGGATGCAATCGAACATAAAATAATTCAAAATTGGTTTAAAAAGGCAGGCTTCATAACGGATGCCGACGATGATATGGATGCGGCTAAAGAAATGTCGGATAATACAGACGACGAGGACTGGCAAGCTGCACTGTAAAAAAAATTCCGCAACGTTCCTGGGAAAAAATGGGCAGCTGAGTTGCCCATTATTTCCAAGAAACATTTCTTGAAAATGACTGGAACTTTACTGTATATGTTAAAAACTTTCTACAGAAATGCCAGTAAGTTTCCTGCGAAATACCAGGAATATTTCTGTTGACAGCAAAACATTACTGACATTTCACAGCATGCGGGATCCGCAGACGATTTTTACATTTCCAGTTGACAATTTTCGCTTTATTATCATTATTTGTTAGAATGAAAAAATATTTTGAAATTGACATCAAAATTATTATTTATAATTTACACGAAAAAATAAATTTTCAGTTAAAATTCAATAAAGTAAATATATATATGATATATTGTTTCTGAACTTTGCTTAAAATATATAAATGTAAATAATAATTAGAAAAAAAATCTAGACATAAAATATTTTGGATTTTCGTTAGTAATTATGTTCGTTTACAAGTTAGATAAAATACATATAAATTTTCATGAAAAAAAAAAAAAACCTAAACGTAATTGTATATTTTTTCCGAAAAAAAAATTAAATTTGCAGCAATTCAAAGTGTCAAATATATATCAAATTTAAATCAAATTGTAATAAAGTGTTAAAATATAAAATTAATTAAAAAAAGAAAAAAAAAGTCCAGAGGTAGCATCGAACTCGGGCCGTACGGGTGGCGTGCGAGCTTTTGCGTCCACACCACGAAAGACACGTTGAGAGCTGAAAACTAATGGGTATTTGAAACGTATGCTAAACCTCGGCATCTAATTTCTTAAAATCTAAGTCCCATTTGAAGAAATCCTTTCACAAGAATAATTAGAGATAAGAACTCTAAAACATACTTTAAATTAATCAAAATCGGTGAGAATCATGTTTGATGGTCCCCTGGTTAATGGAGATCCAAATAATAGGTGTATTTTTTTTACACGGTCTGCTCCTTAAACATTCCACATACAAGTACGAGATATAATCTCTTAGCGATGTGACGGAGGTATTGTATTTTCATCTGAATTGTCTTGATAATAGAGACGTAAAGGATTATGTCGTCTATTGATTTATTTGCATTCCATATTGATTTTTTTACATTCATTTAAGGAATTCTTTTTCGACACTTGCGCGCGAGCAACGGATTATAGCAAAAAAATAATAAATGGCGGCCGCAGCGTTTTGCTGTTTCCAACTTTTGGTTCAGGAACGTTTCAGATAAGAAAACCAGAATTTCACAGGAAAGAGCTAAATTATTCTGAAAACCTGAGAAAAGGCGAAACGTTCCTGGATTTTACATGGAACGTTACCATTTTTTTTTTTTTTTTTTTACAGTGTGTTTGCAAACATCTTGCAGAAAACACACACAGCCTTCAAAACTATCTTAGCATTGATAAAGACGTTATCACAACCAACGTTAGGAGCATTGACGACATTATAGGGAACATTGTACAGGATGCCACAGAAGAGGAGGACCCTGATGAAGTTTCTGATGGCGATGTTAAAGAGCGCATCCCAACGATAGCTGAAGTAATAGAAGTTTTTAGCACTATCCGCCTATACACCGCTTCAGTAGATACCGCCACTTCACATGAAGATATATTAAGACACATAAACAAAGCAGAAAACGCTGTTTTATGTGGTCGTTCGCCCACCCGCCAGACGAAACTCGAAGAGTTTTTCTCTAAAACAGAATAAACAGTAAGTGAATGTTTATAGTCCTTACAGTGATGCTCAAGAATACAAATGTTACATTTAAAATATATATATATTATTATTAGTTTCTTTCATAATTTTATTTTATGTTTAATATAAGGATAAAGGTTCCTATTAGAATTGGTAAATATATTTTATAGCTTTTGTTTTGATGCTAACAATTTTTTTACTTATTCTGATTTGAAATAATAATACACTTTGTAAACTCTATGTAAATTTGCGATATTTTAAATGAATGAAACGCTTTTGTACCTATGCTGTGGAGTTTCTATTTTAAATAATACACAAAAATGATTCTCCGCATTATTAAAAGCAAATAATCTAATATTCTGAATTTTAAAATGCCGAAAACCTTCTCCCGCATTTAATGTTTTCCCGCTTTTAACGCTCTTCTAGCCCGGTCCGCCGGAAGAGCTTTTACCCCTTGTTTTACTGTATATGTATATATATATATATATATATCATCATCATCACCATCATCATCAACTGTTTTCAATCCACTGCTGGATGTAGGTCTCCTCAAGATTTTTGCAATCTTTCCGGTCTAGTGCTTTAGTCATCCAATTTACACCGGCTACTTTTCTGACTTCATCACTCCATCTTACTTGAGGTCGTCTTCTTGGCCGTTTTACATCTCTGGGATACCACTGTAAGGTGTTTGTGCTCCATCTATTGTCTTGTATTCTTGCAATGGGCCCAGCCCATTTCCATTTGTATATATATATGTTACCGGCCAAACCCGATTTTAGGCCGAACTAGATTCGCCTAGGCCAAACTAGTTTATCCTAACGCGCATAGGATAAACTAGTTTTTCCTAGGCCAAACTAGTTTATCCTAACGCCCATAGGATAAACTAGTTTATCCTAACGCCCATAAGATAAACTAGTTTTTCCTAGGCCAAACTAGTTTATCCTAACGCCCATAGGATAAATTAGTTTTTCCTAGGCCAAACTAGTTTAGCCTAACACTTGTAGGCTAAACTAGTTTAGCCTGCTATTCATCGGTCCAAACTAGTTTATCCTAGGCCGATCTAATTTAACCTAGGCCAATTCAATTTCGCGTGGTTTTATTGATCCCAAAGACAGCTCCGGCGCCAAACTTCTAGTTTATCCTAGCCCAATTCAATTTGACGTGCTTTAATTGATGCCAACCAGTGATGAGCACGCTCACAAAAGAACGAAAAAAAAAACGAACTAATTCAAACTAAAATTCAATTTCTCAAAGTGAGTCAAGTTCACGCTCAAATTCAAAATTTTTCAAAGGAATCCGCTCAACTCAAAAACATCTATATGAAAGTGAGCGAAGTTCACTTGAAAACTCGTTTTTTTTATTTTATATTTTTTAAAATATAATAGAAGTTTAGCGTCCAAATGTACAACATTTTGTGAGCAAGTCTTTTGGTTATTCGAATTCGATATAAGGGTCTTTGCGGCCCCGCCCAATTATCCTTCCCGACACTCGATCCGGGCTTGGTTTGGGGATTACATTTTTCGAGAGTTTCGGAACTCAATTTTTTTTTTCCAGCTTAAGTCGGGACTGACTTGCATTCTTCTTAAGGTCTACACTGGCAGAAATTTTCAGTCCAATTTCCATCCCAGCTCATATGAAAATCATTTGGAACGACAGGATCTCTGGTCTGTTCAGTAAAAATATCAGTAATGTTTTGCCTGGACCATGTTTTTTTTAATGCACGTATTTTTAAATCGCTCTTATGAGGATATTTGTACTTGTAAACAGAATATAATGTATTTACAACAGACGATGACCCTTCTAATATGGGAATCTGCCTATAACGGATTTTTATTCTTTCATATGAAATTTCGTCTAAGAATATTTTATTGTATAGAATTTTTTTAATTTTTAAATCTCCAAGCCATAGAATGTGGATTAACGATATTAATGATTCTATTGTAAACTATACTGTTTTTTTAATGAATCTCTATTTATATGTAAATATTTGAATAATTAGTAATACCATTATTATTTTTTTTTTTCACGACTTGGAGATTTGAAAATTTGAAAAATTTTACATAGAAAAACCTTTTACGACGGAATCACATAAGGGAGAAAAAAACTTCCATATAGTTAAGTTCCTTTTTTAGCAGGTCTGTCGTTTCTAGCAAATACATTATTTTTTTTCAAGCGGATTATTATATCCAATTTGCACCGATATAAAAAAAAAATCCGTTTAAAGCAGGATTTCGCCATACACAGATTCTTCTAACAGGTTTTACAGTACTGTATCCCCATCCGTATAAATGCATATGTATTATTCTTTAAAGAGAACTTTAATTGTAGAATAATGGTAGCTTAAAATTATATGTATTTTAGGCCAAACTGGGATCGGGATTTCGCCGATTTTTTGAAAATTCCAGATTTCTGAAAGAATATCAAATGTACCTTTGATATTCTTAATGGTGCATTTATTCATAATTAATTCAAAGCCAAGTGATATTTAAGTAAGAAAAAAAAGAAGTGTAAAACAAAAATCAATGTTTTTATTTATTTTTTTTTTTTTTTTTAAAGAAATGTAAAACAAAATTAATTGTTTTTTTTTATATTTATATTTTTAAAGAAATCCAAAACAATAACCAATGGTTTTATATATATATATATATCAGAAGTACATTTAATATTCTCTCAGAAATCTAGAATTCCCAAAAATCCGTCGAAATCCCGGTCCCGACGATGGCTGATTTTCAAAGTTATACTGTACATTATTAATCAATCCTCTAAATTTTTCCTGTCCTAAATTTAATGATAAACTCTCATCCTTTTCTTTGCTCCTCCAACACTCAATTTGTCATATGGAAATTATTTTGTAACTATCGGCGACGGTGAAATGGAAAGATAGGTGGACACTATCCCACTCCCCATAAAATAAAATATATTATACAGGGGTGACGGCAATACTTCTTTGCACAAGGTTGGCGCCAGAGCAGTACTTGGGACTAATAAAAATACGTGAAATAGCATTGGCCTAGGATGAACTAGAAGGTTGACGCCCGCGGCGGTCTTTGTGATCAATAAAATCACGCCAAAATAAAATGGCCTAGGATAAACTAGTTTGGACCAATGAATAGCAGGCTAAACTAGTTTATCCTATGAGCGTTAGGCCAAACTAATTTGGCCTAGGAAAAACTAGTTTATCCTACGGGCGTTAGGATAAACTAGTTTGGCCTAGGAAAACCTAGTTTATCCTATGAGCGTTAGGATAAACTAGTTTGGCCTAGGAAAAACTAGTTTATCCTATGCGCGTTAGGATAAACTAGTTTGGCCTAAAATCGGGTTTGGCCGGTAACATATATATATATATATATATATATATAGAAACTTTCACACAAATATTTAAATATACACAAGATTATCATATTTTATATTCAGTTGGTTGGTTGTATTTTATGACGGCCAATTATCTGCACGAGGGATATAGGCCCAGGGGGAGTGCCCTTCGTGGGGGTCTTTCTAAGGGAACCTAACCCGTATTAACGCTTGGAAATCCAAGGTTCGAAGAAAACCACGAAAACTCCGAACGATTAGGCCGACGGGCGCGATTGGGATCGAACCCAGCACCTCCCGTCTACCAGCTTCGAGAGCAGAACCTCTCAGCCACTGGTGGGGCTTATTTTATATTCAGATACGTACGCTCACATACAATCCTACGTGTTTATCATCTATACAATAGAAATATAATTGTCCTTTATACGCCAAAATATATGAGCCTATTAAAAAATGAAAACTTTAATGAGTATTTGGTCAAAATATTTAATATAGGTATTAAATAAAAAATAAAACCGTTGTAGCTAATAGTATATTAATTTTATTACTTACTAAATTATCACTATTAATAAAGAATAGTTACCTTTCTATTGTGCAAAAAACAACCTGTATTTTTGAGTGAATAAATCGATTCACTGTATTCTTAGTTAATATTTTGTTGTTGTTGTTGTTTTATTTCCTCTTAAACCTAGAATTATGAATTTTGATTTACCCTATAGGTATTTTAAGTAACAATAACATCAGGAATCTCATATAGCTTAGATTTATTTTTTTATATGCTACTTCACATGTTATGTAAAATTCAAGGCTTCATACTACCCGATAATAGTATTGTATTTTTCAGGTTAAGTGTAAAAATAAACAGCAATATAATATAAAAGTACACATTGAACCTCTTTTTTTGAATGATTTTTATAATAAATGTAGGGATTAAATATTCTGATAAAATTTACTTAAAAGGTGCTAAAATATACTTAAAATCTGTCTTTATAGCATTAAAAACCGTCGAAACATGTTAAAAGCCGCAAGCGCTTTCAAATGCACTATTACAGCGTCATCAGAAGAGAAAATCAGAGGAATGTAAGTTCATTAAAGTTCTTTGCTTAAGTTTCTTTGCTCACTTTTTGTCCCCGTGATGACGGCTGTTACAGCTCAGTTGAAACACTTGGTAATTTTAACATCTTTTGACGGTTTACCATGTTATAAAGATCATTATTTATGTATATTTTAGCACCTTTTAAATAAATTATATCACAAATTTTAATCTCTCCTATTTTATTTGTTAATCAAGGTGAACATGACATTCAATAATTACAGTTTAAACTATATTTTATAATAAATATAGAGGACACAAAATTCTCTCTTGAACAATCATACCTTTATTGGATACTGAAACGAGAAAGAAAATTAAATTATAGCTTATAAAACTGTTGAAAAAAGGCGATACTAATAAAAGTTTAAGTTTCTTTCCTCCTCAAAAAAGATTCTAAGAATCCATATCAAACTAAAAAGAAATCCCTTCAAGCACGGCGTACATGAAAATGTAGATTTCTAAGTTAAGTACTAATTGCACCAACAAAAACTAAATCAAGGTTAGAAATAAACCAAGTTTAGCAATTTTATGTGCCCGCTTTTGATGAATTTTTAATTTAATTTTTCTGTAAGTTCTGTTAGATTTATCAGAATCATGTTTATACAATAATTGTTTTCTTCAACTCCCTTTTTTCATCACTTTTTTGAGAGTATTGTTATTAATATTATCCATTACTAGCGTTTATCTTATCAAAAACGTTTTAATACAAAAGTTATAGATAATATTAAGAAGATTTATATAATACATTTAAACAGTGTGGTGATTATTTCATTTAATGAAACACACACTACATTTTAAATTATAACTTTCTTTTCATTGACACATGCACGCGTTTAATAATGCAACCCTATATTCAGCAGCTCTGAGGGATGTCAAAAATTTTCATCCCTACAATAATACTTTTTATTGCATTAAGGACGATTTAACGGAAATGTGATTTTTTTTTCTTCTACACCCCCCCCCCCCCCCCCTTTTTTTATACTTTTTTTCGCTAGAAGATGTGCTTCTGTCAAAAACTCTATTTAACTTGTTGTAAAATTACGCCTCTCTAGAAAAATATAAATGTTCAGAAAATGAACTTTCAATGTTTCATGCTTTTATTATTGCTTTTTCAAAAATATATGATACGATCCATATATACAATATATAGTTAATAAAATGCATTCGTAGAATATCGCCATATGCATTCATATGATGAATGTACTTTTGTCAAAATGTTTGCAGCTTTGACACATATGTTTTTGGATTCGAAAACACGAAACAAAAATAAATAATAGCGTATGAAATATTTGACATATTGTGATGATATTGTTTTTTTGTTTCAACTCATATTGACTTTTGCCGTTTTATCTACGATAACATCAAGGGTTTCTGAAGAAAAATAAAATAATTATTTTATGTTACATTTTTTAACATATTTATTGATAATTCTTCAAAAAATGCTATTTAAAATGTTTTACGATTTGTTCTATGAGTATACTAATGCCCATCCATAACAAATTTTGATAAACAGTTACACATTGTGCCTCAAAGCAATCATTAAGCAAAATATATTTTTAATTATATACTATTTCCTTACAATTTGAAAATCATGCAATAGCTGCTATTTATCATTATTGCAAGAAATTCGTTTATATGAACATATATTCTTGTTTTATATGTTTATACAAGATGAGCAAAGAATCCTAGACAAATTTTAAAGTTAAAAAAAAATAACAAGTTTGACACAAGAAAGTACAGTTTGGACGATATGTTACTCATCATGCAAAGTGTTTTGAAACAAAAAAAAAAAAAAAAAAAAAAAAAAAAAAAAAAAAAAAGAATAAATGCAAAAAACTGCTTAATAACACCAAAAGATTAAGAAATTACCAAGCCTTTCGAAAAAGCATTTTTTTCAGGCGCAAAAATAAATGATATCGCTTCGAAGGTGAATTAGAGTATTTCCTTATTTTATGGAGTTTTTAAGAAGTATCTTACTTTTTTTGTATCACACAAGTTTGTTCAATATTTTAAAGTAAAAATAATATGTATCAGAAAAGTTTCCCTAGATGGCGCTCTGTCTTCAAAGGTGCGAAAACATTAAAAATTTAAATTAACGCGTTACGGACGATTTATGGCTCAATCTTGTATCATGTTTTAATATATAAAATAAGTGAAAAAAAAAAACTGAGTACTGTTTGGATGCGATTGAGGAACATATGTAGGACACACTTTGAAATACTATCTGATATGATATAATATAAATAGCAATTAACGAAATCTTGAATTTTTTAAGTTTGTTTTGTAACAACTGTTGATATAGGGCCATCAATGGGAATTTTTGTAATTTTTTTTAAATTAAGCAACAATTTCGAAAACAAGAACAGCCTTTTCGTCATTTTGTACTGCAATTACTTTATTATTTATTGAGCATCAAAATGTGTCAGAGACTTTAGGTCTAATAAGCATTGGAAAATTAGAGAAAAACTTCTAAATGCCTCTACCACTTTTGTTTTCAATCTAGATCATACAATTTTCAAAATTAATAAAATAAAAAAAGACAGCACGGTACCTTGATACGTCTTACACCTGTTTAGAGAAAAAAAAAATCAGTTTAAGAGGCGTTATCTGTTTATAAGAAGCAAAATTCTGAAAGTCTTCAAATTTTGAGTTTTTAAAATGGGGTCTAAATATTTTAATTAACCCTAACAAAAAATAAACCTAACGGTTTTTTTTTCAAAAATATCACACAAATAGAGCTAATGACAATTATTAAGCAATGAGAATACTATTTTAATAAATTGTATTGATTAATAACATTTCTTATGCGCAATTTTTAATAAATGCGCAATTTTCTAATGCGCAATTTTTAATAAATAAGTATTTTTGTCGAATTTCTAAAATTCTTTACGACTATCTCTGACAGTCTTCTTCCCATTATGTTTCTAATTTTGTTTTTAACGTGTAAAACAAAACAAAAAAAAATCTTGCTGGTTGAAATGAGAATTATGTTATCTGAAAAAAATCAAAAGCATAATATCACTCTCTTCGTCGGTATGGTCCCTATCAACCCACATATCGCATTCTTAACATTGAACCCAGAATCCCCTCCCTCATTCTTGTCCACAGAGAAAGCTCTCATGCAGAAGACACAAATTTATCATCTTCCTCTGTTGGAAATTTTCCTTTTTCACTTTTTTAGCCCTCTCGCTGTGTAATCGTTTTATCAAAATAGCTTCAAAAATGCGTATTTAACCCCTTCGCGACGAGCGTCTTTTAAGAATTTTTCTTTTGCCACCGGTTTTTCAAAACAAAAGTTTTGGTCTAATTTAAACGGGAAAATGCTCCGATTAAATAAGGCATAATTTACAATAAAAAATAACTCGTGGCAATAATCAAGGAGGATTAATTAGACGGAAAAAATGCATCCCCGAGGAAATGTCGGGTTACGCAAACTTTGCTACTTTTACGATGCCCAAGGAAATCTCCGGTTGCGCAGCGAGAGGGTTAAAATCAAATTTCTGCCTCTTTCGTCTGGTTTACTCCGTCATTTTTTTCTTTCTCTTCACATTTATTACAGGCAATTTTGTAGTGTCCACCAGCTCTTTTTTGGAAAGTGATCCGGTAACCAGTGCCGGTCCTGAAAAATTACGGCCATGGTTTTCATATTGCAAAATGGGACGGAGGCTATTTCTGAACAGTTTAAATTAATTTATTAATTATGGAACTATTTAAATTAATTTATTTTCCTCCCCTTCAAGCAGAGCAACAGAGCGAGGTCTAAATACCGGCTAGCCGGTATTTAGACCACTCTAGGTTGCCGGTATTCGGACCACTGCTATGTTTAAGTTAAAACCGGTATTAATAATTCATATAATAAAATGCCAATACTGTGCGCATGGCTATTGAGAGCTAAATATGTCTAGAAAATAACTCAATCAAGAATTCAAGCCAATATACGATCAGTATATTTTTAAAAATTGAGAAACACATATCTGAAAAACTGTTGATGTACCAAATTACGTAGATTCGACACTTTTGCATTTACTATTTGTAAATGACACAGACTTCAGCGACGTACTTTTCGTAACTTTCTTCTTTCAATTAAAGTTACAAACTCTGCCTATCACCGCTAGACTGCGCTGCGCTCAATTCCCAGAACACCTAGTAGCTGGTATTTGGACCTTTTCCTCTATATGATATGAAATATTTCCTCGGCTAGGGCATCTTTTTTTTTAACATGCGAACAAAAAACAAAATACATGATAACTTACAAAACTTGTCACAAGTTTCGATGACATTTCTCTTTCGTTGCAGATCATACAATTTTCTTTGAGTGCATAAATACAATAAGAAAACAGTGCTAGTCTCAACATACGATTATGCAAGTAAGTGAAGTATATAGTTTTTATTTGATTTAACAAGATTAATTCTGAAGCTTCTAATCAAAGTTCAACAGAAAATTTACATGTTGTTTAACTCCATAAATGTAAATGAAATGTTATTTTTTTTCTATAAATCCTTATGAAAAAAAGCTGTATGTATAGTCTGTTTGCCTTACATTACGAAAAACGTCAAGGAGTACAAGTTATTCGGTACTGCAAAAAGATAAACTGCCCTACTATGTATGCCGGTAAGCAAAAAAAAAAAAAAAAAAAAAAAAAAAGGAAAACACTTCAAGATAAAAAACCATGGGCCACAGCCCTCTAAGTAAAATGACAACTGTAAGTCACATAAATGGTGACTTCATTAGTCGTTCATTGTTCAGCATTTATACGGTCCTTTGTATATTAATACCAATAACTGCCAAATGTTTCCTATTCTTGATTTTGATGCTATTAAATAAAGGCGAACAATACATTAATGAAAAACTGATGCTCATATTCAAGAGACAATACACATTTCGAAAACAATTCCACTACGACTGCCGACAATTTTCGTCAACGATATGCCTAGAATTAAAAAAGGTTGCGCTGTGCATGATCATAAAATGCAATAAGTTCTTTTAATATATTATTAATATATTAATGCATAATATATATATATTGATATACTAATACATAATACAGAAATAAAGGCATCAAAACGTCATGCATAAAATTCTAAATATCTTAAATATTATCATGAACATCGAAAAATCTACAAAGGCTCCATAAGTACAGAATAATAATTGAACATATCTAATTGACAAAAAAGTGTTGTTTGAAGAGAAGAGAGTATTTATAATATGATTTCTAACAGCGAAGACTGCTGAGCCTCACTTTCCATGAATGGGATGATTTTGTTGATAAAGATTTTGAAGAAGCCCAAACCCCAAGCCCTGGTAAGGAACGAAGACACTGGTCTCATTGTAATTCTTAATATGATATTTCGAAGACATTTTCGATTGCATTTAAGTCTGGCAAGAATGGTTGCCACTACATAAGCTGTATTGTTTTGGAATTCTTGTTAACAAAATTGTCAGCTGATGGCTCAATGATTACAAATGTGTTAAAAACATCATAAACTCAAAATAAAACTTTATTCACAGTTAGGACGTTATTCACCGTTTTTTATATAATCTACTAGCATATATAAGTGCATGGCATGAACAAAGTACTGCTTGGATGTGACTGAGCCACAAAGAGCACTCATAATGTAGTGCATTGAACAAATTAAAGGATTAACCACTACTTAAGTTTTTGAATATTTTCTGTAATATTGAATATGTTCTGCCAACTAAGGGTATATTTAGGTAGTTCATAATTACAAAAATTAAGAAATTACAAAAATTTAGATTACAAAAATTAAGAAGCTGCCAATTGTTTTATTGCAGTAGAAAGAAATTCCAGAAAAAGACGGTATTTTTTCGCTGATCATAGCCCAAGACTCCAAAACCTTAAAACGTTTAAATGTTGTTTTATTTACAATTGTCATGTGATAGCGATGGTACTTACATACAGATTTGGACGTAACTAAGCATCTGAATTATGCTTACCAAAATCTCAATCGAATTTGTTTGCCCGCTTTGTCTCCAAAATTTTGATTCAAAATGGCGACTACTTAAATATATAAAATGAAAACAAAGGACAAAAAACTTTTAAAATCCACATTTATTTAAGTCACATGCCTTGAAGCAAGGGTTCCAGAGACTTTTTGGTTTCGCCTCTATCTTAAATAAAAATAAAAGAAAAATATTTTTTTAACATACTTTTATAAGCATTCGATGGACATCTTCAAAAATACTGCCTAGTTTGTTGACTGAAATTATATCCCCCCCCCCCCAAAAAAAAAAAAAAATATCAGTTACAATGCAATAATTTTGTGTGGGTAACGAACTCTACTAAGAAAAATTATCTGCTTTTATTATGTATGCTGAGCTCAAGCAAATGAATTTATTAAAAAATAGAGATTTAGCTTTCTTTATTTTTTAAGACAGCGAACTGGAAAGAAAAAAAAAATGAAGCAATATTTAAAGTAACTTTTTAGGATTTCTTAATTAATTTAGTGACCTATTATCGTAAATTAATGATTATTTAACTATTTGATAAAAGAGTTTTTTTAACTATACTTTATGCAATTATGTTTTATTTTCTACATTAAAGAAATTCATATGTTTTATTGTTGCAGGTTCACAGCGCTTTGCCATCCTCGATAAAATTGATTGAAAAATTCCGTCTTAACATTCAAAAAACCGAAAGCATTAAATAAAAGAGTGTAATAAAAATAAAAACAGTCTTTAAAAATCACACTTTCATAAGATGTTTTTCCAATTTGTGTTTTTGCCAAAATTTTCAGCTAGATTACATTAATTTGGCGTGAGTACGAAACTCAATTATGAAAGAGGCACAGATTTTTTTCGCTTTGTACAAAACGAATGCAAGTAAATTTATTAAAATGCATATACTTTTTTTTAAAGATAAGGCATCGGAAAAAAATTAAAGACTGAAACATTATTTAAACCAACATTTATGGTAGGGTAACTTTTAACTATCAACGAATAAAAGAGTTTTTTGTGTATTAAACGCTTCATTTAATATTTGTAATTTATTTTGTACATTTAACCTTCAAAAAGTTTCTTTGTTGCTTTCTCAATGCCTTGCGCAAAATTAAATCTATTGTTTTTTTCGATACCATAAAAACGTTCAAGGTAAAGAGAATAATTGGTGATTTATTACCATAACTTGATGATTAAAAAATGGATTAAAATTAATGAAAAATTTATTATTTTTTCTAAAAATAATTAAATGATGTATTATCCTTTGTACGTACTTTTCTTTGTAGCATATCACGAAGTGGTTTAAAATTCTGTTGTAAAATCCACTCATTACATGCAAAAATCAGGTTGAGTTAAATACAAGTGTGTAAATATGGCTGCGATATAGAAGTTTGAAATTCTAAAACATTTTCAAACGAACAAAAGATTAAAAAATCAGAGATTAATTTAATGAACTTGATTTCAGTCATATTATCTTTCAATGTTTTATACACTTTTTTTTCATAATCCTACGCATAAAGCTATAAATTCATATCCGCTATCCCATCCGCATTCTCGTCATGCTTGGCAAAACTTCGTCAAATTGGCGACCGAAAATTTATCAGAATGACTGTAAATATTTGGGCTACAGCTGACTAATTTGGCGTAGTTCTCATTCAAGTTCAGTATTGAAGTAAACTGTCCCTGAATCTTGTCTAATCAGGTACTTCGAATTTTAGCTTTGTTTTTTCGAGTAAAATTAGAACTAAAGAAATAGAGAAGCTACACTTTTCTCTGGTTACAGCCTAGAAGGACGTTCTAACTATGTTTTTCTTAAAAAAAAAAAGAAAATTGTGCATAACTGTTAATAATTTGGCTGTAGCTGACTAATTTTGCGTAATTCTAATCCAAGTTCTGTATTGAAGTAAACTGTCAATGAATATTGTCTAATCAGGTACTTCGAATTTTAGCTTCATGTTTTCGAGTAAAATTAGAACTAAAGAAATAGAGAAGCTACCTTTTTCTCTCGGTACAGCCCAGAAGGACTTTCTAACTATGTTTTTCTTAAAAGAAAGAAAAATTTACTTAACTGTAAATGATTTGGCTATAGCTGACTAATTTTGGGTAATTCTCATTCAAGTTCAGTATTGAAGTAAACTGTCCATGAATCTTGTCTAATCAGGTACTTCGAATTTTAGCTTCATTTTTTCGAGTAAAATTAGAACTAAAGAAATAGAGAAGCTACCTTTTTCTCTTGGTACAGCCCAGAAGGACTTTCTAACTATGTTTTTCTTAAAAAAAAAAATTACTTAACTGTAAATGATTTGGCTATAGCTGACTAATTTTGTGTAATTCTCATTCAAGTTCAGTATTGAAGTAAACTCTCCATGAATCTTGTCTAATCAGGTATTTCGAATTTTAGCTTCTTTTTTTCGAGTAAAATTAGAACTAAAGAAATAGAGAAGCTACCTTTTTCTCTCGGTACAGCCCAGAAGGACTTTCTAACTATGTTTTTTTTTTTTTTTTTTTTTTTTTTTTTTTTTTTTTTTTTAAGAAAAAGTTACTTAACTGTAAATGATTTGGCTATAACTGACTAATTTTGTGTAATTCTCATTCAAGTTCAGTATTGAAGTAAACTGTCCATGAATCTTGTCTAATCAGGTACTTAGAATTTTAGCTTCGTGTTTTCGAGTAAAATTAGAACTAAAGAAATATAGAAGCTACGTTTTTCTCTGGGCACGGCCTAGAAGGACTTTCTAACTATGTTTTTCTTTAAAAAAAGAAAAAAAAAGAAAAGAAAATTTACATCAGCAAATAAATAAATAGAATGCTATATTCATCTTTAAAAAGTTTAACTTAAAATTGCACTATGTGCAAAATAATTAAAAGATGGCAAAAATCATGACGAATGAAGATGAATCAATAGAAATTATTACTAAAAAAATACTGTTTGTAATGACGTTTTATCCAACAGCGTACCCAGAATTCGGCTCTGTTTGCTTAAAGAATCATAAAACACGTAATATTCCATTTTTCTCTATATCCATAGTTTTATTTTCCCAATGTTTTCCGAATCTAAAAACTGGCTTTCACTTTGATTCCCTTCGACGCCAAGTACGTGAAATTTGAAAAAAAAAAAAAAACGCTAATAACAGTATTTTTTTATACTCTGACAAAGGTCATGTATATAGTTGAAAGTACTAAGAAGTATTAAAGTAATTTAATGTCTTTTAAAATATGTTTGTCATGTTTTAAGAATTTTGTACATAGTGTAATTTTAAATTAAAAAACATTTAGATCTGTGAGAAGGATTTTAGACTAAGCAGTATGCCTATTAGTACTTTATTTTTTTTTTTATATATAGAATTTAAGATACTGTCGAGGTATTTGTCTTGATGCAATGCGTCGCCAACTGTGCCCGAGACATGCTCGGTTAGATTTAAGTCAAGAAAGTATTTCGGCTACTCCAGTCGCTCTATTATTACTCGTTTAAGGATGTTTTGTACAAGTAGAGCTATATGAACTCTGGGAATAAAAGGAATTAAAGTAAAAGAATCACCAGTGGCTGCTAATTCAGGTATGGGATGAGATCTTAGCAATGTATGCATACGATTGGTCCGTCAAATAATTTTCCGGATAAAATTTAACTCCATACATACATTTATACTGACTCCGCACCATACAAGGAATCCATCTCGTCTGTACGTAACTCTGTCTTTCACAAACGTGATGTTATTTCGAGTTCCACTTTACCTTCATTCATGATAAGGTTAGACGTCTCAATCAAAAATGAATGGGGACTGCACTGTGAAAAGTACCTTTGAAAAGTATAGTTATTATAAGGTATAGTTTACAACAAATGAGTATTCTTATTCATAGGGAGACAGTACATTTTTAAAATTTTAAAACATCAATTTTTTTTTATTTATTTTTTTTTTACATCGTTAGAAAAATTGTTATGCTCTGAAGAAATTGATACCAATATTTTAACTGTGTGATAATTATTTATTGAGATATTAAGGAAAATGTAGACATCATCACTTTATTTCCGAATTAACAGCCCTGCGACAACTGTCATGGCGGCTTGTTTATATTTTGTTTTCGCGCTTAAACATTATCGTAACTTTGGAAATATGCGATAATGCAACCAATTGTTATCGGTTAAATACCTTAAACAATACTAAGAAATTTTTTAAATGTTAACTTCAACTTGCACTTTCGCCAAATTTGTTTAGTTTCATGGTTTTTCACAGTTTTATTTGCTATTAAGTGGTTAAATTTGAAACAAAACAGTTTTTTCCCCTAGAGCAATACTTTTCTGATTTTGTAATAGTATTCTACTTCTTAGTATTTATTAGCTTTTTAATGAAAAAACATGCAAAAATTGTTTCAGAACAAAATTGAAGAAGGAGTCAGTTTAATGGTAATCGCTATACAAAATACGATGGTAGAAATATACCCTAAGGTGCTAATTCATCTTATGGAAAACTAAAAACTAGTCAATATGACAGTGATTTTTGTTTCAACTGACAGTTTATATTACGGATTTATTGACATTAATATATTTATTTAGTAAAATATCCGGATTTTTGTGCAGCAAATTATGTGAGTCAGATGTCGAAATACGAGAATCCCTATAAAATTGCCTGTATTTTACATTAAATAATTTAGTTTTATAAAACGTGCTCATTGAATTCATTTTACAATCAAAGCTAAACGCAATTTTAAGTTATATGTTTAAAAGATTTCTTTTTTTTTGCAATAGTAAATACTAGATTTTTTACAAATTACATCTATTTATTTTTTAAGCATATTCCCATATCCTGCAGCATTTTACAAATAATTTTATATTTATCATTTGAAACTAGCATCTGAATTCATTTTTAATACATAATAAGATATATAATTAGTAGTTTTGTTTCCTTTATTATATATTTTATATTTCTAAAA
This sequence comes from Maratus speciosus, assembly GCA_963932465.1. Classification (NCBI taxonomy): domain Eukaryota; kingdom Metazoa; phylum Arthropoda; class Arachnida; order Araneae; family Salticidae; genus Maratus; species Maratus speciosus. The sequence continues at coordinate 188,595,547 of OZ010800.1, forward strand.
TACAATTAAATCTTGAAACTTTTTTTTCTCAAAATGTCATTTTTTACTCTTGCGCGCATGATATCTCCAAAACTATTTGAAGTAGAGCTTTAAATGTTTTATCCTACATATATATTTATATTTTCATGGAACTAAACTAAGATTGTAAAGCTCTGTTCAGTATGAAAACAATTATGTGATAGAATGCATGTAAAAATTCTTATTTTTTTTTCTAATTTTTCTATTTAAAAGTTAATTATCCTTTATCTTATTAACCGATTACAAATATCCTACTTAAAATTATAGACTAGAGGGTTATCTTTAATTTAAGATAAAGTTTATCCAAATGCAATAAAAATAGCATGAGATATCGTGCGCGCAGGGAAATGTATCCACTGTACAAATTTTAAACAACACATTGAAATTGACCCCTTTATTTTTTTAATTATAATATATCCAAATAAAAAGCTTTTAAACTTAGCTCAATATCACCTAAATATACTCTAAAAATTTTGTGCATCTAGAGTGGTTATCTTTTTTATATTAAAAAAAAAAAAAAAAAAAAAAATGCTAACGAATTTCGCATGTTTTATGACCGCTAAAGGTGTACTGTCCCCTTAAAAATTATTCGTTAGAGATTTATTGCTATATGAATTGAAATAAAATTTACACACCAATCGCATGAACACAATTTTTACATGTGCTTTTTATAAATGATTCATATGTATTTAATTTTGTTTTTCAAGTAAAAAGTTACAAATTATGCCAAAATCTTATATTATGACGTAATTGTAAAATATATAGTTTAGATACATCAAATAAATAGAAAACTATTTGAAAATAGATAAATAAATATTTGTAACTTTAGCTTATTGATTGCTTATTAACCACATATCCAAGTACGTGGACTTTCTCTCATGCGCTCATTTTTTATGTATTTGGTACATTTCTTAAAGAAACGGTCCGAACGTCACTCTAGATTTTCGACTCGCTCTTTTAAATTGAAATAACTATTGAAACAACATATATTTTATTTATACAGAAAATTAAATTAAGCAAGTTTACTGAGAAATTAGTATATGAATAATTTATTTTGTGTAAAAGACTAAAAGTATATTGTTATTATTTCTTTTATGTACTTAAGAAATAGATTTTATAGATAATTAGAATGCATATTTATGAAATTGTCAACTATAACAATTTTAAATGATTAGATTATCTTTTTTTTTAATAAAAAACATAAAAGGAATTATATAAAAGATATTTTAAAGATTTTTTTAAATTATAAATTACAATATCATTGATGTTGCGGTTTTACAAATAGAGGAATCTGTGATTTTTTTTATTTACAAACAATTGTAGGACAGACCAGTTTTATTAAGGAACATTTTTTTTGTATAAATATATGAATAACTCTCTCTCTGAATAACTCCCCTGCTAAGGATATTTTTGAACATTGTTTGCATAATGCGCAACTACCACAAGAAAAAAATGTAAAATTTGTTTTTAAAAACTACTAAATATCTATAGATTTATCTAACATCTTCATACATGAGAAATTAATTGAGTCAAAGTAAAAATATACTCCTTTTCGCAAACAATACCTTTATAGCATTCTGGGCTTTTTTCTCACTGAATTTCACACAGAATTATTCCTGCGTTAGTAAGACGTATGACATCCTTTGGCAAAAATTATCTCTTGAATTTGTTTTGGAATTATCTCCAACAATTTAGTGCGCATATATTTGCATTTATCAACGTAGAACTCTACATTTATAGCACTCGCTATCATGTGTGATTTGTTGTACAGTTCATTTTACCTAAACGTTTGTTCAAAATAGCCCACAAATTCTCTATAGCATTTAAATCTGGTGGAATTCTAAACCAATCAAAGCATTATAGTTTCAACTAATTTTGAATTGTGACATGAAATCGAGACATGTTCAAATATCCCGTAAACTGTTCGCTCGAATGCAAAAATTTTCATTGTAATAATTTTACATATTTGGATTAATTTATCCTATCATGAATTGGAACTAAAATTCCATAGCGATTTGCTTTGAAAACCTTCCTAATATATATTTTTTTCAATTTAGCTTTACAGCGTTTTTGACGCGCTCAGATGTAATTATATTTGCATTTAAAACTGCACATATAAATGAGTTTTACGACTGACAATATTTTTTTTATAGTTGTCATTTTCCCATGATTTATATTTTTGGGGCAATGATAAAAAAAAATTTCATAGTTTTTACATTAAAATATTTTTATATTTATATTTCTTACATTCTAACCGTCTTTCAGAAGCCTGATGTATGCTGTTGAATTCTTAACACAAAAATAACTTTCTAATGAATCTCTTTGATGGTCTAAGCCAGTTTCTTATATTTTAGTTGGCAATTTCTAATTAGAAGTTTGTCGGATTCTGAAGCCTTAAGTGTGAGCCTTAACAGCAATTAATTTTGCGTGCTTCTTTTGTGTAATATTCATTTTTAATGCAAAAAAGCAACAGGTGTATCGCAGATGGCTATAGTTACCATCCACCACTAACGAACAGAAATTCCCAACTAAGCTGAAATGACTTTTACCTACTTAAAACTACTTAAAAGTCATGCTTATTGTTAAATTCTAACAATCACACAACTTCAATCTAGATAAAACAAGTTTGAGTTTGTTTAACATATGACATAGCAACCCCAATGCAATTCTGAGGGGAAAATATCTTGTCAAAAATCCGCACAGTGTAGTAAATCAACAATCATACAATTGTCAATTTAATTATTTTATAAAAGTTTTTACTCTATGTGCCAGGCAAATAATATATATAAAACATTTTCCTGATCGAATGAGGAATAATATGAAATAAATCTTATGATTTAAGTTTTAATAGATGTATAATTAGGTAAATCACATTTATAATTTTAATGATTTTTTTTTCTAATTTTCAGTACGTGCGCAGCATTTTTAAAAGTAAAATTGAAAAATTTTTTTATTATAAAATATGAAGACTTTGTAAGCAGGTATGAACAAGTGAAATTTAATATGCTTATTGTTTGTAACAAAAGAGGCATAACAATAAAAAAGTTTTCCGAGTATGCATTTTTCTTTTAACAGCGAATAAACTGCCAAAGTGCTTTTGCTGAGTGGGAATTTATATAGGATAAAAAAAAATGGTTTATGCCTTTCTGTCTAACACTTTGTAAAATTTTATGTCTACATAAACTGGAAAAGTAAATGGACATTTTCGGATATAATGATAATGTAAAGAGTGGAAAAAGGAAATCCCTCTTTAGGAAAAAAAATTTGAAAGAGTGAAACTTTGAAAGCTTTTATTATTAAATTGTGTACCATTATAATGTAAAATAAATAAATAAATAAATAAATAAATAAATGCTAGAAATACGTTATAGGTTTTAAATATTAAAATTCTCCTGCGTACTTGAGAAAAAAGATCTAATACATTTTTAAATATTATTTTTAACACATTGTTCCATATTCTTAATTTTCCATACGACAATAAATATTTAAACAGTATATGTGATATTTTTAAAAATAACCTGCACTGAATTTAAAGTTTTTAGTAGACAATGTTGAAACATTAATAGTTTTTATTTTTACAGCTACAAAGTAATTTATTACCCTCATTCGAATGAAAAATAGAACACGTTATGACAACAACGGAAGGAAATCATGCGTCAAACATCGATTAAGAAGCGCTTTTCAACGAATATAGAAAACTGCGATGAAACTTCATCGTTAATTAAGGAGAAAGAAAATATGGAGATAAACAGATTAGAAAACATGACACATTTAAAACTCCATTTTTGGTAATTACCTTTCATGGCCAGAAATGTAATGTAATTATTTTGTTCAGACCTGTATAATATCTATAAATTTCCATATATACTTTATAGTATGCGAAAATTTAGTTTAGTTAGAAAATTCTGTTTTAGCAATTTTTGCCAATAGATGGAAAATCATTCGAATTGTTGGAAACAGCTCTGTACATTATCTAATATGCTATGTTTTACACACACCACATAATAAAGTAAAATTAAATTCAGGTAAGAGAAGCATAACACAAAATAAAACGTTATTCCATCAATTACCAACTACTAGAGTCAGTTTTTCTTGTTCTTTGCCTTATATATAAATTTATTTACATTCCAGAAACTTCAACTAGTGTACTAAACACAGTGAAGTAGCAATGTGCATAAGACAATTACAAACTACATTAAGCAATTCACTCTCATATTTAGTAAATCTTAGGAATACCTTTGTTTAGCACTATATGCAATCAATAGAAATTATGCACACTACCCAGAGTGCAAAAATTTAGTTAAACTTAAAAACACAAGCTAAAGTTATAAAGCCGCATACAACAATTATCATTCATAGACAGTAATGCAAATGAATTTTATTGTGTGTATATGTAAATTAACGATAAAGGGAAAGTACAGGATACATTTTTGTAAGAAACTTATGATACTCCTCAGTAACGCATATAAATGTAATTATTTATGAAATAGATAAACAACATTAAAATATCACATTATAATTCACCCGTAGAACAGTTCGTAATAGGTTTTTTTCTGTATGAACCTGTAAATCAATAATACATGCTTCGAACTACGTATTCTGCAGAAAGAATGTATCAGTGCACTTCATAAATGTATACCAATCTCATAACGTTTAAAGCTTTGTAGCATTATCAAAATGATCTGAAGCAATTTCTTTATCATTGACCGTCATCTAACTTGAAAAAATTATAAATCTTGACTGTCCCTGTAAACTACCTATGAATTCTACACACTTCGTTTTTAGAAGAAGTCGTGCTGTAGTAATCGTGAATAATATATAAAAATTTCAGGGAAATCGGAATATATTTAACAGCTGGAGAATGTTCACACTGACAGACAAACGAATGTCATAAACTTTTAAGGTAAAGCTAGAAGAGTCTGCGCTCAATTCGACAGGACAGAATGATAATAAAATATCAAAATATTAACTTTTTGTTAAACAATCCATGAATAATTTTGACTTCATTTGTATTTTATGCATTTACTTTGATATTTTGTTGTTGTGCTGTGAACAGCTGTAATAAAACCAAAAAAGCTATTATTGAACAATCTGTCCTTACACGGTTGGGGGGAATGCATACATACACAGGAGAGTTTGTTTTTACTAATAACAACAATTAATTTGTTAATAATAATAATTGCACTTAGATACATTGCCGTAAGGTTCTTGTGATCAAATATTATTGTACTGGGAGTAAATATTTCAACCTATTGATTAAAAAACCAGAAAAATGAAATATTTTCAAGAACAACTAAAGAATTTTAATTACAGAAAAAAAAAAATAAAGAATCAGAAAAAGCAAGTCGAGAGAAGCTTAGAAAACAAAATTAAGTAACTTGATAACACGTTTAACTTAAAATTAGTTCACTTTAATTTCCAGAATTACAATGATTTTTTGTTTTGAAACCGAAGTTATTGTCGTCCACAATCGATGCATTTATTATTGTAAATAGTTAAGATTTCGGACAATCATCTGTTACAAGTAATACATTGAATCCAGTCACTGGTCAAAGTTGTGTTCTGGTACATTTACAGACACTCAGTGCACTCATTCTCATTACCCTTCGTTTTTTATCCTTCATTTTTTTTTGTATACTTCTGCTCTATCTCTTCTAATGCCCTGTACTTTCCTGACACTTAATTCAGGATGTCTTTAACAAACGAGGAAAAATAAACTTTTGCTGCTGACTTATAAGCAATAGAAAATTTATAACATTATCTTTAGTCAACAAAATTAATATATTAGAAAATTAATTGTCCATAAATTATATATATATATATATATATACATATTAATTGTATTACTATAAGTATCGTCGTAATATCCCAGGAATTTTATAAACATAGAGGTTTACATTGTAATATATTAATGAATTTATTGCAAAAGTGTTCACCTATGGGGTAATTTTTTCTCAAATGTGTAAAATTTAGAGTAACCCATTAAAGACTACACTGAAGCATAACTAATTTACTTCTATTATGCATCTTATTCATATTAACAGAAAAATCTGATAGAATGAATATTTTTGTATCTTATTTGACTAATAAATACTAACAATTCAATTATTCAAGTAATTTATTTTAAGCAAAACGAAGAAAAATCTAACAAGCGAAACGAAACTATATAAAAACATTTTCCAATTTACCCACAATGCGAATTTTTTTTTTTTTTTTTTTTAATATTTTTAAACCTCGGAAACAAATATATTTTTGAGATTCAAAGAAACACTAGTAAAATCATAATTCCTTTTGCGGCAACAATAATTTCTAAAACTTTTCTGAGTCATTTTTATACTGCGTTAATCAGTTTTTCTCAAACCGGAGTATCGTTTTTAGGATGCTATCAGTTCTCAATTAAAAACTTTTATTTGTAATTTCGGTTATACATGAAATAAAAATAAAATAATTGTCTATTTAATGTTAAATTTATTCTTAAAAATTTAGCATGATTGCTTGTAAACATGTATGTTGAATCTGAAGGTGTTTACTTGAGAATTATAAAGTCTTAAAAATCAACATTCCAGGTAAGGCAAACTAATTAATAAAGTAGGAAAACTACTCGGAACGTTTCAAAAATTCCGTAGAAGCAAAAGTAACTCCGTTTTTACAAATTGTCTTTAAATCTTGAAAATCCATGAATGTCTTAGGTTTACAAAGAAAAAAAATCGCTTTTCGGAATCTTGAATAACACAGAAAAGGCTATTACTTATTTTTTTGAGTAGTTATATTATATTTTCCATGATAAAAATACGTCTTTTTTTTCCAGTATACTTTATTTTTCCAAGATATATTTTCACAGTTTGCCATCATATTAATTCCATACATACGTATCGTACTGTTTGGAATTAATTTTTGTTGAACGAACATAAAATTAAAAATTATGAAAGAAAAACCAAATTTATTAATTCATTTTTTTTAATCTAGGTATATGTAATACAATAATATGTTTTAATTGCGTATAAAAATTATGCTTTATAGTACTCCATCGTGTAGTATATTTCAAAGCATTCTTCATTAAGCTGCCTTTAATTATTCTGTTTGCATATAAAGATCAGTCTTTACTCTTCACATCGTATATGTAACTTTTTTAAACAACTTTCAATTTCACAGTACATATTTTTTGGTAACTTTCTTTTTGCCATTTTAGAGTGTTATTTAAAAAATATTTTTTAGAAGTAAAATGTCTAATGACACTTAAACACATTTTGGTAAATATTATTTTGATTTCTACGTACGTCCGAAACTTCTCGAGTTGTTATGATCGAGAGGATCCTTTAATTTGGTGAATCTGAGTGCAGTTATACGACTGGAACGGTAAAAAAGCTTCCGTGGCTGAGAGTAGACATACATCAACGAAGGGTAAAAGGATTTTAACATTGTTTAAGGGGGCTGGGAAAGCAAAATTCAACTTTTTTACTTTTTATATCATTAAATATTTTAAACTTCTATCTTTTCAACGATGTGTCACACATGTTTATATATATATATATATATATATATATATAAAACTAAGTGTTGAAATTAATCATTATTTCTAAGAGTACTTAATGGTGAGCTTTAAGAGCTTTCTAAGAGAGCTTAATGGCCATTTAATCTTTAATTGACTTTTTCACAAAATTGGATTTTTCATGCTTATGCTCCTTTTTTTCAATATCTATTAAACTTAAGAAGTCAGATTTTTATTTAATACTTATATTATGATATATTACAGACTTTAATGTAATATATTATAGGATTTAATGATTTGTTGAGAAGTATTTATTTTAGGCAGTGAAATCTTACCAAAAATTCTAATTTAAAATGGCTTTCAATAAATAATTAATAATTAATTTTGAGTTTCACCTAGAAAGAAATGGTGTGTTAAAATGCGTAAATCATGTTATTTTAAGTTCTCCAAAAAATCTAGACCTCTATCTTTCACCATTTCTGAGAAAAAGTTACATAAAGTTGGTAAATTTAACATGGCGGATATACAGCTTTCTCGTTCACCTTAAGGTGTCTTGTAGCTTTTAAACGTGGCGAAACTTAACGGAAAACTTCAAAGCTTGATTTAGACTATCTTCAAAACCTTTTTTGTGCATAAACATAAAATTTAGACTATTGATTAATCAGATTAAATTTGCTGTATTTTCTTGATATGTTTTATCTAATAAAACAATCTTCCAAAGGATTAAAAAATATATCACTATCTATGCACATCCATTTAAATAAATAATAATAATAATAACAAGAGCGAAAAACCATGCGTACGGAACAGATTATGAATCACTTTCCATTACATTCAGATTACTATAAAAAATATTCACAGTTTACTAACATGAAAGTTGACGTCTAAATGAACAATTTGGAAAACGCGTTTGAAAACCCAATTTGATATCACTATCAATAGGCGGGAAAAAATATGCAGCCCTGTATATGATCTATTTATATGTGTGTATACTACATACTATACTAAAAGTTAATTCATTTAAACGCATAGCACATTTGGAAATGTCTATTTAGTAATTTCCGCAGAAAAAAAATGTCGAAAACATTTGTGCATCCCTGTATATGATCTACAGAATTTATACACACCAAGTTACGTTTAATAAATAAATAAATTAACAAACGCATACTACAACTGATAACGTACTTCCAGTACTGTTTGTAGGCTTCAATACTTCAGTTACTGTTCATATTCTTCTATAGCCAAAAGCTTTTGCGTGTCCCTGGAAATTAACGATAAATTTTGTGCTCACCATGCTATCAAGTAAGAACCGTGTAATACACTTCATTGCTAAATAGCAATTTCAATATGTTTAAATTAGTGTAATGTCATTAAAATACGCCGCGAACAATTTTCCCCATAGGCCGTAATGTAACGGAATTCATTTGAATATATCTATACTAATAAAAGAACAAAAATGTCTGTGTGTGTGCGATGGCTAGCAAAAACTACTGCATGTAGAAGTCTGAAAATTCAGAAGTGATTAGTCAGAGACATCTCCTGATGAACCTGAGGCTGAGCGTTTTATTTTTTTAAGGGCCGCTGCCCCTTTAAGATATTATGCACTAAATTGTTAATAACATGCCTCCGATCTTCTACCCGATCTTCGTAGTTTTTGGAGTGAATTCTCCTTTTAGTTTCTGCCCCATTTCTAGATTTCAGTTAAAACCCTAGCACCCTTGCAAGGGGCCCAGTACAGGGCCCCTTGCAAGTTTTAGTGCACAACATTGTTAATAACATGCCTCTTTTCTATCCGATCTTCTTCGTTTTTGGGGTGGATTCTCCTTTCAGTTTCTACCCCATTTCTATATTTCAGTTAAGGCCCTGGCACCACCGCAAGGGACCCGGTACAAGGCCCCTTGAAGTTTTAGTGCACTAAATTGTTAATAACGTGCCTCTTTTCTATCCGGTCTTCTTCGTTTTTGGGGCGAATTCTCCTTTCAGTTCCTACCCCATTCCTACATTTCAGTTAAGTACCTTGCACTCTTGCAAGGCCAACGGTAAAGGGCCCCTTGAAGTTTTAGTGCACTAAATTGTTAATAAATTGCTTCTTTTTTATCTGATCTTCACTTTTGGGATACTTTCTCCATTTAGTTATTCTCCCGTTTCTACATTCCACTTAAGACCACGGGACCGCCTAGGGGCCCGTAGGGCCCGGTCCAGGGCTCCTTAATTTTTTGTGTGCCATGCGTTTTTCACATCCTAATTTTCTCACCTTCGCAGTGCGTAATTTTAAAATTGAGTCTTGATCTCTTCTCCTTAGACCAACACTTGCATATTTTTATTGGCGGCCCTAGGGCACTTTTTTAAGCATTTCCCCAATTTTTTGCACATTTCTTCCAAATTATATTCTAATGATTATTTCATACCCTATGCTTAATCTCGACTAAGCATAGGGTATAAATTAATCATAATGAAGATCTAAAACGGGAAGTACTAAAAGGTTTTAACATGTTTTCATGTTAGGGCCTTGTTCTCAACTATCAGTTGGTCCCTTTTGGGCCCTCTATTATAACTCCATTAAAAATAGTCCAAATCACTAGCTTTTTTTTCTAACAGCATTTTAGGTTCTCCAGCTATTACATGAACGACAAAAAACATTTCAGATTTCAACTACCACGAATTTTGAATATAAATATGTCTTCTTCGAGACCTTGGTGCTTCTTCTTTAAAAATGTTCCTAATTCCTTGCAGATTTCTTTACCATAGTTCTAGCGTACTCTGATTACATTAAAAAACTACTAAAAAGTGTATTTATACCAAAATACATGCCATTTAAATCCTTTCCATCTTGGGGTCTGGCACAAGGCCCCTTGAAACGTTTGTACCATAAAATAATAATAAATTGCCCCTCTTAATCCGAACTTCCTTTTTGGAATCATTTTTCCATTTAGTTATTCTCCATTTTCTATTTTCCAGTTAAAATCCTGGGGCACCTTAGGGTCCTGTAGGGCCCGATCCGAGGCTCCTTGAACTTTTTGTACGCTATGCATTTTTTTACACCTTAATTTTCTCACCTTCTCATTGCATAATTTTAAAATTGAGTCTTGGACTCTTCCCCCTAGACCAACACTCTAATATTTTCACTGGGGCTCTAGGGCCCCCTTTTAAGCATTTACCCCATTATTGTGCATTTCTTTAAAATATTATTCTAGTGATTATTTCGTACACTATGATTAATTTTGACTAATTGAAGATCTGAAACGCTAAGTAAACATTTAAACATATTTTCATATTAGGGCCCAGCTCTCAACTATTAGTTGGGCCCTTTTGGTCCCCCTGTTATTGCTCCCTTAAAAATGGTCCGATTCACAATTTTTTTTTCTAACAACTTCTTAGATTCTTCAGCTACTACATTAACGACAAAAATATTGCAGACTTCAGCTACAACCAATTTTGAATATTAGTCGACATCTTGGGGCCTTTATTGCAGCTTCTTTAAAAACTATCCTATTTTATTGCAATTTTCTTTAACATAGATTTAGCGTCTTCCATCTATTTTAAATCTCCTAAATTTTTTTCTTATAGCCAGCTACATTCCAGTTAAGACCCTGGCCCCCAAGGCCCGGTCTTTCTTTATACCTCCGCTACCACCTTCTTCGAACAATAATCTCCTTTACAGCATCAACTTACGTCTACTCACTATAGCCGTAAAAGAAAAATCGCGTTATTATAAAGGTAACTTTAGATAAGGGATTTCATCCGTTTATTAAATGTCGCGTTAATGCTAACAGTAATTTATGAAATTTACAAGGTGAGGAGGCATCTTCCACCGCTTGGTGGCGCGTTATTTCCTCGGGTTTAAGAGTCCAATATCGAAGAGACTTGCTTCCTTCAACTTAGATTACAATTCAGCTACTTTCTGTATTATGAAATTTTATCTTAAACTTTAGTTACAAACATTTTCTAACATTAATGGTGCATTTTTTAAAATTCTATGGGCTTCATTTCTACGAGGTTTGGCTCACTCAACTTTGTTTTCGATTGTCTCCGGCACGTAAGGGCACACTTCCGTTAAATGCTGCCATAGGTAGTGTGGATAAAGATTACAGGGTTCGTTCGGAAAGAAGTATGATGGGAACACACTAGACCCTGCGGAAGGCAATGGGGCCTCCTAAATTAGGTTAATTTAAAAGAATTTCAAAGATATATAATCATACAAACTTAAGTTTTGTTTAAGGTTATTATTTACAAACCCCGGGCAACGCCCGGCGGGTCTGCTAGTCTGTAAATAAACCGTACTTGTTACACACCACACTTCATTTTCAATACCGAACATGCCAAATTGATACCCAATAACATGTAGCCATTTTATGGCAACCGGACTATATTTACGCTAGTTAGAGCACTGACAGAAGGAAAGACAGACATACAGACGGACAGAAAAGCCGAATTCATAAACGATTTTCGACTATGTTGGAAAGTGTTAAAAATACATCTGACACTATGAAGAATTCATATTTATTCCAGAGATTCAATTATGTACAAATTTAGAATTCCTTGCAGCGAACAGAGTATATTTTTTTAATACAACTTTTAAAGAGATGGATATAATTTTAATTCAGGTAACTAAATATTTTCCTATCGAATTCTTCTAGAGTAAACATCCAAAATTTCCTATCGGATGTACTTAATTTATTTAACACGTTCACGCCGGCGCCTATATTCATGTTTTTCGCTGTGAGGCGGCTCTTGAATTCAATTTTTGCTTCATCTGGCGGCGCGGTACTTTCGGTTATTCAGACATTGTATGTAATGACACTCCCATCTCATATTTATTACATTGAACTCAAATATAACAAGCAGAGTTGATTGTGAATGTCTGAAAGTTCGTAAGGAGTAAGCAAATTAATTAGAGGCATGATTTTATAGACTGCATACGTACGAATTTAATATAAAATGTCTTAAAATATAAAGAAATATGGACAACATCGTATAAATGCATTTTCTGAAAGGTAGAAGCCACGCCCTTAGTTAAGGATTTCTTTTGAATGGAAACGAGAACTCTCGTTTCCCGTCATGAATGTATAAGATTTATAATATTGAATTGTTTTTACTACTGAATTTTCGAATATTCAAGTGTGACCCACCTGTAATGCACGCCGTCTATGGAACAGTGGAGTGTGACCAACCGGTGATGCACGCCGCCCGATGCGGCAGTCAAGCGTGACCCACCGGTGATGCACGCCGACCGATACGGCAGTCAAGCGTGACCGACCGGTGATGCACGCCGGCGTGAATGTGTTAAACAATATATTCAAACATTACCAATTAAAAGGGTAATTATTTAAACTAGAATGAACAAATGGATGTTAAAATAGATTTATTCTAGAATTAAAGTAAACTTGAATACAGAATGAGATAAGAATAATACTACACATATCTCATTTTTTTTATACAGATCTATTTTTTATGTTATGAAAACTTTTATTTTATCTATTTGATCGAGCAGTGTTGGATTTCCTTGTTAACATTATAATCAGATATTAAATTTTTCTCAACAGTTTTAATTACCCCTATAATAAACTAAAGCATATAAAATATTATTAATATTTTTTAAATGTGTAGAAAAAAGTAATTTAAATTAGTTAGATTTTATAAATATTTCTATAAAATTGCATAATGCATTTAAAAAAACCTTAATGCAAAGCCTTTATATTTAGTCCTTCTTTTCAAACCGTTTTGATATATTTATATTTGATATTGATAAATTTTACACATACTGAGAGATTGGAAAATGGCAAAAGTGTAAGTATAACACTTTACATCCTACAATATTTTAAAGAAGCTTTCAGAAACGTAAAAGCTCTAATGTTGTATTTCTATGGACGCGTAATGGCATATTTATATGGAGGACAGGAAATATAGTAAGGGAAGGATTTGCTCCACCTGGATGTTCAATATCGTTTATAAAACGCATTGAGAAAAAATATTTTCGGAAAATACTTCTCTATTGAATAGATTTTGTCCCTTCTTGAGAAATGATATAGATCAATACCCACGCGTAATAGTCTGAAATAGGGCAATTCCACAGAAAATCATCATTTTTTTGGGGGGGGGGGGGGAATCAAATTTATAATATATTTAATTTAACGGTATGATTGGAAAACTTGCTATTTTTATATTCTATAGAAAAATACAAATAAAAAGGCATTGGAAATTACTGTTTACAAACTACGTTAAGTACAATTATTGTCTTTCTAATGTCATAATGTTACGTCAGTTACACAATAAAAGTTACGATAATACCCATAAAATTTTATGGAAGAAAATAGGTGCAATTTTATTCAATTATGTTGATTGTTTAAAAAAGTATATTATATATTAAAAATTTGTAAAGTTCTTATTATTTACAAAACTTAATGAGCATTAATTGTTTTTATGTATATGTCAGACGTTTGTGCAGGACCAATGCCGACTTTTGTCAAACGCTGTAACTAAGAAATTTGTGGCCCAAGGGCGAGACTATGTAATGGGTCCATCCCAGTATCATGTTCTTTGTGTAGTCTATTTTATTTCAGTGCTGTTAATGTTCATATAATAATATCATACTCGAAGAAAAAGATTTAATACATTCTATGCGCGCTAATTTTTCTGTACATGCATGGTGTATTTATCGAGTTTAATTAATTACTAATTATAGCTAATATGCTTTTATTTTTTATAGTTTTTTTAAAGTCTCAAACACTTATTTTACTAAGAAGATTGACAAATTTAATAATTCATTTCCCTATTATATTTCAAAAACATGCTATGTACCCAAGCGATTGATTATGAAATCGGTATAACAAGAAAAGTTTTGACGTATGAAGAACAATGATATCCAATTTCACATTAAATAACAAATAAAATATCAATTCCCGTAATTGGGAACAATTTATAATTGTTTGGTATTAAAATGTAAAACAAAATCTTAAAGTTTAATATAAAACTGTAATTTTTTTCGTAATATAGGCTATTCGGAACTTTTAGAAAATAGTATTGCTAAGGGAATATCTTTAAAAGAAACCTTATAATGTCATCTTTAAAATTATATTTATTTTTCATCACATTAATATTTCTGGATTGGAAAATAATGTTAGTGTCCTTTGAAGCTTATTTTTTAACTCTTAAATGCCGGGTGTTGCTTTTTGGCAACATACACAATTTAGGTTCTAAAATACAATTAGAATAATATTCAAGGTATAATGCCTAATTTTGCCAATAAAATACATCCTAAAAATATTATTAAATCGATTTTCAACATGTCGATGGCAACACTTGTGCTGTTTAAGAATAAAGATAGATTTATTTTTTCAATTGTTTCTACTTGTTCTTTTTCTTTTGTTTTGGAAGCTTCCTGAATACCCTATTTTGTTGTGCAGTGAGCAAGTAAAATTTATTTCTTATTATAGTTCCTAAAATTCTTGTGTGTTTAATATTATAGAATTTTATCAAGGAAAATTATTTTTTGCAAATAAAAACCAGTATTGCCGACTAGTAACAAACTGTTTTTTAGCCGTAAACCCCACTTAAAACAAAATGTGATTTTTTTTTAAGTATTTTTCCCATATTTTGTTCACAAAATGAAAGCTGAAAAACATTATTACAATGATTTTTGAAAAAGTCAGGCATTTAAGGGTTAAATGAAAATGCTCAACTTCTGTTGAAAAGCATATTATAATCAATACTTAACACAATTTTTTGGTTTTTATGCAATTTTTACAAATTATTTCAATATTAATTTCATATATAGGCTGTCAGTTGGTAAATTTCGACAACGTAGAAAGTAGCTGGAAATTATAGCATATTTGGGCTTTAAGCAAGTTTTCTTCAATTTCATTTCACGATTTGGCTGGACTTCGGGCTCTGTTCTGAGCACATACGTACGATTTCAAAGTAATTGATTAAAACAAAAAAATTGATAAAAAAATTGTACTGATTCATTATTTCAACACATTTTATAATTAACTAGACTGAAATGTCTAGTTCTCTTAAATATTTTTTTTAAGAACTAAAAAGCTTAATTTAAACTATTTCTTTTCAAAATATTAACTCAATATTTCACGTAAAGTAACTTAATCTATGTAAAATTAATTGAACCTTTTGCACATTTTTTTAAACAATATTATTATTATTTTGGGTGTGTGGGGGATGTTGGTGGCCTCCACAGTAGTTACTCCAAAAAAAAAGTTACACTTTGAAATAACGACACACTGATAATATTTTCTCAGCTACAGATGAGACAGCTGCTTCAGGTATCCATCTAAGATGGCCTCTAAATATTTGAAACATTTTATTTTCTTCAGTGGCATAATGGAAGTCTGCAAATTGTAATATGAAGAGGACATCTGAAATGAAGGTCTCTGATCGAAAATCGTCGAATTGTTTTCCAAAAATGGTGTATTTGGGGCATTTGTACGATTATTATAATTATGATTTCACGCTATATTCCTTTAGTTTAATTACTCCATGTTAATTGTAAAATTCTTGCAATAAAGTTCTCATTTTACTCATCCTATATTCAAAAACTTTAACTTTACATTATAGTTAGGGAAGATTGAGGAAAGATAATAAAAAGAATCGGAACATTTGTAGTGTTAGTTAACCTGTTAAATAAAAGAGTATCATAACCTACATGGCTTAGATATAGAGAGATAGTATGCAGAGGTAATCAAATGTTGAATAGCAGAATAAGATATTTGTCATGTAACTTATTTTATAATTTTTCAAATTTGATCTTAATAACTTGTTATATATTTTACATGTATTCTATATTATTATTTCAGTAATATTCATTAATTTCTACATTTTCCTAATTTTTATAACTGCTTTTATATAATTCGTAATTTTTCATTCCTTCTTTTTACATTAGTTACACTAATTTGTTTTCGGGTTGGCATATCCTTTTCTTTCCGATATCATTATAGTATTTAGTAGTCATTAGGAATTATCGTTTGTGCATGTATTTTCTTTCGGTTCCTATGTAATAATAGAGCGTAGTTTATGTTTGAAGAAGAATGTTCCGTGTCATTGAAACACACGCGTTTTTATTATCTGTACGGTGTATGTAAAATAGGTAACTAATTACTAGATATGGATAGTATGCTCATATATCTATAGTTTATTTTAACGATATTAATAACTTCTTTTATCAAGAAGATTGAATAATTACTTCGCCAGTTAAGAATCAAGCCCGAAAGAAAATTCATATCTCATGTGTAGATTATGAAACATTTTCCTACATATTAAGGAAACTGTAAGATATCGAAGACTTTTAATAACGTGAAAGATGACGTTGATTAAATAAATTTAAAAAAGCGTAACACATAAGAAAACCCATTTTTTTAATTTATAATCAATAGTCGGATAATATCCTAAATCTTTGTGCAGGAGCGCGTATGATTTAGAGATTTGTATAAACAGTTGTTAGTATGTTAAAATTTAGTTCGGAAAGTAAACGTCATAGTAAAACTACAAATTCCACTTCAAAAAATTCCGACAATAAACGAAAAAGTACGCGACATTTTCGTGCAGCTTTGTATATGATCTGAAGAAATTATACATATAAAATAACAAGAGAAAATATTTGTAATTTAAATAAGCATACCAAATAGAAAACACACTGTCTGTAATTATTCTACTGATAGTACTCTAACAGTATTATTTTTTTGTGTCTCTGTAAATGAACGATGAATGTTATTCACACCCTGTTATATAGTATAGCATATTAGTATTAGCATACCAAATAGAAAACACACTGTCTGTAATTATTCTACTGATAGTACTCTAACAGTATTATTTTTGTGTCTCTGTAAATGAACGATGAATGTTATTCACACCCTGTTATATAGTATAGCATATTAGTATTAGCATACCAAATAAAAAACACACTGTAATTATTCTACTGATAGTACTCTAACAGTATTATTTTTTGTGTCTCTGTAAATGAACAATTAATGTTATTCACACCCTGTTATATAGTAAGCTTCTTGTAATGCGCCTTAGTAATGTATATAAATTTCAATACGTTTCAAGTTGCGTACAATCATTAAAATACGCCGCAAATGATTTTTCTTATAGCTGTAAAATAACAGAATTATTTTAACTGTTATTGTAAAAGAACTAAAATTGTACACACTTCTTTTTCAATTAACTTTATTAACTTGTATAATTTCTATGGATATTCGAATACATTTAAGTGAGTTGGAGCACACATGCAGAAGGCGGACAGACATAAAAATCGAATTCATAAACGTTTCTCAACTATTAAAGTACATATAAAATAACTTCTGAATGTATTTATTTAATTAATATTATTATTGTATTAATTGTGTTCTTGTCAGTCTTATTATATATGTACCTTTAATAATTTCTCAACTATGTTGTACAGAGTGAAAAATAGGCTCCGTACTCTAGTGATCGATTTACAAATTATGAAAATCGCAATGAACAAAACACTTTTGATTCATGGACAAGACTGATACTCAATTTGACATTATATAAATTTGGAAATATAAGCCTTACGTAATTGTGAAACTATCAGTATAAATTTGAATGAAACCTTAAAAGAAACGATTTCTTTCAATTAAAAAAAATCACATATTGTATTTTTATTTTAAATTAAGGGGGGTGGGGTTGACTGTAAAAGGCCTAAAGAAGTGTGTCTTGTAGCATTATTTAAAGGCTATAGAAATGAATGTTTTAGCCCCAGCTTTCCTGCATGTTACTTGTTAAAATTTGAATAACAGCACAACTATAATTAAAAAGATTTAATAAACGACGTATACGACACATAAAAGTTAACACTTTCAAAACACTAAATAAAATTTTGAAAGTCTAAAACCCACAAGTTTCAGTTTGACTTGCCTGTTTTAGACTTTTAAAATTTTATTTAATGTTTTGAAAGTGTTAACTTTTATTTCCTGTATACGTCTTTTAATAAATCTTTTTAATTATATTTGTGCTGTTAATTTCAAGACGTAATAGATCTTTAATTTATTTAATTTCAATAAAGTTTATTTTTAGTTTTTCAAAGAAAATATAATGTGGCTCGACTTGCGTGGATGGATGCCGTGCAATTCCAATCGGCGGGATCCGATAAATTGCCAGAGTCGTTTGCAATCAATTTCAATTAAGGATTGTGAAAGCAGATAATGCTGTCTGGTGCTAAAATCACTTTGAGATCACAATGCTGAAAATCAACAAAGTGTCAGTGATTTAAAAAATGGTAGCTTTTTCTGACCCCCCTTTTTCGCGCTTTGGCTTGCTTATAAAAATATTTATTTTTTTATAAAAATGGCTGTAAGTAGTCTAAGCTCTAATAAATTACATCTCATTTAATGTAAAATAATACCAAGATAGGTTTTATACTTTTTACGTTCTGATCCCACCCAATTTTTTTAAAAAAGTCATTTTGCTTAAAATGTCTTTATAGTGCTCCAAAACAGGGTAAGCCTACGGACACGTTGCACTGAAGCACTAGATAACTACATTGTAAAAAAAAAAAAAAAATGCTGCCAGTTTTCCGGTAGGAATCGGAAAAATAGTTGCCCTTATCGTACCGGAATAATTTCCAACCCAGCTCGGAATAAAATCCGTAAAATACCGTTTTACTGGATATTTCCTTATTTTTACGGATTTTATTCCGAGCTGGGTCGGAAATTATTCCGTTACGATAAGGGCAACTATTTTCCGATTCATGGTATATCAATTTATTCTTTTCTAGTATATACAGCTATACATAACTATACGTTGTACAGTTTTTTACAGAGTCTTAATATTCTTTTAGCAACATTTTTTTTTTTTTTTGTAATGATATTATAGGTTCAGTGAGAGTGATATTTTAACAGTGTATTGGCAAATTAAAAGTTTTGGTTACCTGTGTAAATATATTTAGCCAAACCGAAAACAATTGAAATTAAATTTTAAAACATTGTTTAAAGCTGCATCAAGGCGTCACTTAAATTTTGATATCACATCTTCTAAAACTTTAATTTTGAATTTATGAAAGATGTGAATGATAAAGCATCAATGAATAAATTCTTATACATCCTTTTAAATTTAACATAATTCTTACACATGCAATTATAAATATAACAAAAATAAAATCATGAAATAAATAATATAAATGTATGTATGTATACATTAATTAATAGCATAGCGTCACTTAAAATTTAAAATCATTATTTTTAAATTCCATTTTTAAAATTCTTATAGCAATAAGATAAAGTGCTGCGTCACAAACTTTTAATCCGTTAAGGGTTTTTAAATTGATAGATTATGCAAGGATGAAACCGTGCATGATATTTGTAGAGTTCAAGGTCATTTGGGCAAGAAGATTCTGCCTTGTTTCCACATATATTTCCATTTTTCCAATGTTTACAATATTTTGAATTCCTTGTCTCACTTGTTATGATGATCTATTTCAAAGAATTTTATAAAGGTTAATATAGATCATGTTTAATTTGCAAAAATTCACTTAGAATTTGTCTATTGACAATTGCTGATGATAATTTGTAATGGTTTCTAATGGTTTTATAGCAACAGAAATCCATATATACATACATACATACATACATACATACAGTGTGTCCATGTATAACCTGACCGACCTTTATTTTCGCAAACGTTGGTCCTAGATGCATACTTCCAATTACAAATATGGTCAAAATTAGGTGCAGGGTTAAGATAAAAAGAGTTTGAAGCGAAAAAACAATTTAGTGAAGAATTACAGAATCTAAATTTTTATACGGTTCCCAGTCCTATAAGTCATATTTAGTAAAATTTCCCTGTTACACTGGCAAGTAACCCGTAAGGCATGGTGACGTCACGGCGACGTCGTTGTGAAGTCACACTGTGATTTTGTGACCGTCGATGTGACGTCACGTGACGTGGATGTGACGTCACAGTGACTAGAATGTGAGGTCGTTATGGCCGTTTTAGAGGTCGTTTGTGACGTCACATTGTGACCACTCTGTGAAGTCACGGTGTGACTAATTTGTGAAAAGTGTGTCATTTGTGACTATTTTGGCATTAACTTTGTGACGAACCTGTGACGAAAGTGACAATGTTTTGAAGTCACACTGTGACCAGTTTGTGAAATATGTGTCATTTGTGACGAACTTGTCATAAACTCTGTGATGATTTCAAATGAAAATCAAATTTCAAATTAATTGCTTAAAAGGCGCAAAAGCGAACTAGTGAAAAAGATTCCATGCTGGAACTCGAACCCGGGCCATTAGTATAGCGCACTTACGTTCTACCGACTAAACCACATGGAACGATACCCAGCCTGGAAAATTTCTCACTATTACATGTTGGCAAGGCTACAAACGCAGCACAAGATGCAATATTTATCGTCAGCCACCGACATGGCGCAAGCACGAAACTTAATTAAATCCAGCATCCATTGAAACTATATTAATGCTTGGAAATTTTTTCAGAGAGAACCATTCACCTTGCATACAATATTTCAAATGAAAATCAAATTTCAAATTAATAGCTTAAAAGGCAATTTTAATTTGAAATTTGATTTTCATTTGAAATACTGTATGCAAGGCGAATGTTTCTCTCTGGAAAAATTTCCAAGTATTAATATAGATTTAATCGATGCTGGTTTAATTAAGTTTCGTGTTTGCTCCATGACGGTGGCTCACGATAAATATTCCATCTTGTGCGGCGTTTGTAGCCTTGCCAACATGTAATAAGGAGAAAATTTCCAGGCTGGGTATCGTTCCATGTGGTTTAGTCGGTAGAATGTCAGTGCGCTATACTGATGACCCGGGATCGAGACCCGGCGTGGATATTTTTCACTATGTTGGCCTTTGCGTCTTTTAAGCAATTTATTTGAAATTTGATTTTCATTTGAAATATTGTATGCAAGGCGAATGTTTCTCTCTGGAAAAATGTCCAAGTATTAATACTGTGATGATTCTTGTCATAAAAACTACGATAATTTTAAAGTAAAGTTTTGTTTGAAATATAAAATTTTATCTTTTTACCGTACTTTTTAGCAAGATATCGCTATTTTGGAGTCCTATTCTTCTAAAATATTTTTAATTTTCCATTTAAAAAACAATGCTTATTAACTGACATCTTTTTTTATTAAGTTAGCTTGATCTTGAATTCAAGCTTAATATTAAGAATGTGTAAGCTTTTTAATGTGTTATGATTTGTCATTGCTTTTTTAAATACGAACATGGAGTCTAACGGACATTAATACAACTGTTACTTATAGAACTACATGATAAGCCCTATTTATTTAAATTTTTTATTCCCGTATATATTGTATTTTGTGAATATGAGCTAATTAGATTTGGTATGTTTTATATGAAAAGACTGATCTGGGAAATAGAAACAACAAGTAAGATATATCATGCGTTAGGCATAGATTATAAAACACTTTCCAACTCTTCCTAAATGTTTTATCAAGACATCGGGGGAAATAACGTAAATAAGATAACTAAATAAACATGAAAACGCGTAAAACATTTAAAAACTGATTTACGCAGTTACCATCCACTAAGGTGTAAAAAAATCATAATTAAAAAAAAAAAAAAAAAAAAAATCGTTTTTTTTTTATTTAAATCAGATTTTTTTTATTTAAATCAGATTTGTATGATTTTTTTCCCAGCGCTCAAATATTGAATAGCTATCATGAGTTTTAGGTTTCCAAAACAATTACACCACTAATTGCTAACATAATCTATGTTTTTACACTTTAATTACTAAAATTATAATTGTTAGTTTGTAATTACAGAAATAAAAACTGCAAATTAGTAGTTTCATTAGGTAGTATTATACAATAATGTTATATACATTAATATTGTAATAATTATGTAAAACTTTATAATTACTAGAGATACTTAACATTTATGAAAATTATTAACTGCATTTTATACTAAATAGCTAACATTACTTCAAATTAATTATTAAACAATCAACTCTCTAATTTGGAACATATTATACATTTTTAAGCCTTAATTATTAAAATGATAATAATTCATTTTAGAAATAAAAAGGGACAGGATGCTAGTTCAAAAAACGGGCACTATTTCATGAGGAAATATATTAGTAATGTGTTTAGTAATGATGTAAGAAAAAAAAAAGAATATTTTTTAGCATTATAAGTAAAGTGTCCTTAATTTTTAATAATTTTATGAATAACAAATTGAAAAATACAATTAAATAACATATTTTAATAATATCCTGTTTTTTCTAAAGAAATAAAGTTCTATATTTTCGCAAGATTTTTTCCACATGAATTTAGAATACTGTTGAATGGGGAAGTTTTTTACAAGAAATCTCTGGCTACAACTACAGGTAAATTTCAACTTTTTTTTTTCTTTTTTTAAGGCAGGGTGAATTTTGCCAATTTCAAAAGGGGCATGGTGTGGCACCATTAAACAAAATGGCCTAGAAGAAGCAGTATAAGTAATTACAGAATTAATAAAAACTGCAAATAAGTAAAATTCATTAGTTAGTAGCACAAATAACAAAACTAACAAATATTATTTGCAGCTCATTTTGCATTTGTATTTAGGAAAATTTCTGTAAACCACCAAAATCTATACTTACACACATGTACGTGTATGCTAACCAAAAAAAAAAAAAAAAAAAAAAAAAGATAAAAATGAAAATGAGTTAAACCCATTCATATAGAATAAATATAAGTTAGCCACTAATATCTGAAATCCTCAAAATATTTAAGTAACAGCAGTATTACCTCTATTAGCTTTCAATGGTTCAAATTTTTAATATATATGAGTTACAAAATAATAATAATAATAATAATAATAATAATAATAATAAACATTTATTCAACCTATACCAAAGAAGCTCTTGCTGTGCTTAGCATTTTTATACCAATTATTTCTTTTTCTCTTATGCATTCATTTACAATTTAGCTGCTGAGGAGATGTCATTCTTTCATTCTTCTTTAACTTGAGATTGCTATTAATTACTATTTATTCTTTTACTTGTAGAAATGTAATTATACTTGCTATGCGTATTTTATATAAAATAATGCATAAATTGATTACCTAAAGGAAATTATGACATTGCAAATTATGTTAGATTTAAATATCATTTTTAAATGAAACTGTTTTAATTTGGATAAAAACTTAAAAACAATGCTTTTTACAAACTCAACTGTTTTTAATTTTTTTTTACAATACTAATGAATTAAGCTTAGAAACAATTATTTAAAGCTCTTTTTTTGTTTATTAATAAGTCAAAATACCTGTAGAAACTTTCAAATTATGTTCATGTTAAATTTTAATACTTTTTTTTGACATTTTAAACATTTAGAAAATTTTTGATTTTAATCAATGATTTTTTTTTAAAAATCGGTTGATTAAAATCATGATTTAATCGCTGATTTAAATCAACCGATTAAAATCGTTGACACCCTACCATCCACAGCCAAATATGTTTTCTAATTCTTTTAAACAGTCCTGTATTTGATCTGTAGATTGATATATATATACTATATAATGGAAAAATTTAGTTTATCAAGGAAACGCATAACAGGTTGAAATTCTCTTTCAGCAATTTATACTAATATATGGAAACATACTTAAATAATTTTGTACAACCCTGTAGTTTACCTAGAACCTTTATTACACGCCACTATTTAGTTAAAATTTTATTCAAGCTAAAACACTCTTAAAACTGCTGAAATTACATTTCCAGAAATTATAATTCATAGATGGCAACGTATCCAATTCTTTGCGTGACCCTGTATATCATTTTATCTATATACTACAAACATTTCTTAGTAAATTAAATACAGTGCAGCGTTAAAATGCATAACTTATTTAAAAACCTCCTTTAAGCAATACCCAGTAACCCTTTCGAATACTTTTGTATATTCCTGTATATGAATTATAGCATATATATATACACCATATACTATGCATAAATGTAGTGAATCATAAAAGTGTATATCATAATTAAAAATGTATTTCCAGCAATCATCGCTAATGAACAGTACTTCGGATACAATATAGTATCTGAAATATTTTGTGTGTCCCTGTAAATGCTATATACACTTCGTATTATACATGAAATAATTCATAGTATGTAAACCTCAACGACGTATATCAATTTCATTACATATCAAATAGATTAACATAAATTAAGTACGCCGCAAACAATTCCCTCCACCCCTATATCATTATGTATTGGAATTCCTTTTTTAGCCCTGTAAATGAACAATAACTATTCTTTGCATCGCATATTCTATGGAATGCACATTTTAGTGCGCTTCATAAATGCATATCAATTTTATTCTGTTTGAAAGCGTGTAAAATCATTAAAAATCATTTGAAACGATTTTTTTCCCACAAGCCGTAATGTAATGGAATACAATTGACTGTCCCTGTAAATGAAATAACATGCTACAAACTTCATTACAAATAGGGGTCTTGCTATGGTAAACGTTAATAACATCCAAAAATTTTAAATAATTTAATTATCTTTAAATGTCTATTAATTATGTTAATGATTGATGATAATACTTGTCCATATACTTTTATATTTATGCCACCATGTGGTTTTAACCCAATATTTAAATAAAAAAATAAACCAGATTAAAATGCAATTTAAATCACTAATTTTAATAATCTGATCAAAGCTGTTGAAAAGGAAGTTAGATATTTTAACAAAATAAAAAATAAATGTAATGAAATATTTGTGTTCTATAACATGTTTATTAGAAGATAACTGAAATCATTGTAATTAAAAAAAAAAAAAAAAAAGCAAACAAGGAAAATAATATTTTAGATATTTCAGCAAAATAAAAAATAAATGTAATGAAATATTTATGTTCTACAGCATGTTAATGAGAAACTAACTAAAATTGTTGTAATAAAAAAAAAAAAGCAAACAGGGAAAATAATATTTTTACATACCTAATTTCATTGACGTTGTACGTGATACTTTGATTTTGGGGGAACCAATTAAATCCGATTATAAGTACGATAGCAATGACTTGAATCATCTTCAACAAGTCAAAGCTACCGTAATTTTCTCGGGTTTATATTTTGTTAGCTGAACTAACTTGGATCCTGAGAACGTTCTTGTTTCAGTTTTTAAATCCGTGTCAACACATCTATGCTGTCCAGTGTCCACAGAACTTCAGTGTCCACAGTGTCCACAGAACTGTCCAGTGTCCCGCGTTTATTCTAAATAGTTTCACTGTTACTTTTATCCGTTATTCTGCGGTCGAGTGGTAACAACTGAAATAGTGCAGATGCAGACGATTTTTAAGTTTCGAAGTTCGAAGCAGATGTTTTTTGGCTTTATTTGTTTTTCTATACCACAGTTTCGGAAGGAAATTAAATGCGTAATAATTTTGTCAAATTGTCTCTAATTCAATTTCCTGTTTGAAAATGTTTTATTGTATTTCATCTTTTATTTTTATCAGTTTTATTGAATTGTAAAGTTTCATTTACGTAAATTATAATAATAATATTATCCATAATTAGAGTTTACTAGATAAAACATTGCTTAAATTTTCAAAATGTATACAAATTAATTTAATGGTAATAATGATGACTCCCTCCTTTTTTTTAAAAGTAAAATTTGTATCACAGGTAATATATACAAAATATATTCTTAAAAATACAACAAGATTATCGAGAAGAGATGAGTTTTTCTTTGTCAATCTGTCATTCTCTTAATATTAATTTTCTGTAGAATAAAACTTGTAAAATAATTTTTAAAGATATATTTTGAAAACAAAAAATAAAACATGAATAATTAATTATGTCGTGGGCTTTGCCTAAATTTTGTACATTAATTTTATATTCGGAAAATGTCAATTCTATTTTAAACGTTTGAAAGAAGTAGAATAAAAAAAAAAAATACTTAAAATAGTGAAACACTAAGAGGAAAAAAGTGACTTGAATGCAAATTATAAAGCAAGAAATGCATATATGACTGAACTTTGAAGACGCTTTCTGCGTGCTCATTAAAAGCTGCAGCCTTAACTGTAATAGAAAGTTTTTAGTTTGAAACGACAGAAATGTTTCGACTACTCTTTGAGAAACTTCTAGTATAACAGATGATCATTTACAAAAATCTTTATAAAAGATAAGTCGAGGTCTGCTTACCTAAAACATTTTTTTTAATAATATGAAATTCTCATAATTAGGAAATCGTTTTGTGTTGCTGATGAATTAATTACATTTTATGTTATATGAAAATAAAAAGTTTTTGTTAGAGGCACAGATGCAACTTGGACCACGGTTTAAAAAATTTGTTAATCCGGCAGAAAAATATATTTTACAGTAAATAACATGTTTTTAATAATTTTTGTAATTTTTTAAAGTTTTCTAAGAAGTTCACATTTCAGTCACAATGTGACATCACTGAGTGGTGGCATTTTGGTCACAGATGTGACGTGACCACAGTGACTTACAGTGACGTCACAATGACGTCACTGTGACCATGCATGCTATGAGGGAAGGCAAATAAAAGTCCCGTTATTCTACGTTTAAAATTGACCGAGTAATAGCTGTTTTAAGTTGGTGTATATTTTTTATTGCATATTAGGGGTCATTCACAAATTAAGTAGAAATATAATTTCGTCAGATATACAGTTGGACCTCTATTTAACGAACCTCTATTTTGCGAATTTTTTCTATTTTGCGAACTTTTCCACGGACCTACAACATTTTACGAATTTCTTCATAAAATAACCTCCAAATAGCGAAGTGTATTCTCTATTTAACGAACTTTTTCTTCTGATATAACTTTTTTTTTCTCCCTATTTCTCAAAATATTTCCGGACACTTCAAACTTATTCTTTCTTTTACACATTTTATAATTCTCAATAACCTTGAATTAGTGTTACCAGGTGCCTAACTCAACGAGAGCAGTAAAATCCCTGTCATTCTTTGCATTTCATCCAGGAAATGCAAACTTTAAATACCCCCCTTTCACACTCAAAAGGGCTCTTCCGTTCTAAATAAGTTTCAGTAATTAAATTTAAAGACGCATGTAGGAATACAATGCTTAAAATTACTTGTTATAATAAATACGATAATGTCATTAAAATTCATTAATTTTAATGTAAATATTTTTTTAAAACTGAAAATACAGTGTATTTCCGGACAATATATTTTTTAAATTCTTGTTGTCCTTACAGATTTCTTTTTGATGGGTAAAATGAATACTAATAAAAAAAATAATAAATACGATTTACAAAAAAAAAAAAAAAAA
This sequence comes from Maratus speciosus, assembly GCA_963932465.1. Taxonomy (NCBI): domain Eukaryota; kingdom Metazoa; phylum Arthropoda; class Arachnida; order Araneae; family Salticidae; genus Maratus; species Maratus speciosus. Next base: position 188,623,301 of record OZ010800.1, read on the forward strand.
GTGTGATTAGTTAAGTTTTTAATAATGTTTAGTGTTTATGTATTAAAAATATGTTTTGTGTAGTTTAAAGTATTTAAAAAGGTTCATTTCTACTTAAAGAATTTTCCACATAACGAAATTTTTTTCGGGATTTAGCGACTTCGTTAAATAGAGGTCCGACTGTATTAAAGAAATGGTTAAGAGTAAAATTAGCATTGCAATATAAATTTGAAATCTTTAATCATTCTGACATATTACGCACTAGAAGAGGATAAAAATAACAGATTTTTTGTTAAATAAAAGGATGAAAAACAACAGCCTCAATTTTTTACAAAATGATACATATTTTTAAATGCTGATAGATTACACTGTCTTTAAAATTTTGAGTTGTGGCATGTTTTTTAGCTTTTGAAAATTAATTCATCTAATCTAAAAGTCTTTCTTAAACTTCTTGACGGTAATCTATCCGAATTTTTTTGTGTTATCCTCTAATATAAGTATTTATATGATGGTAAGAGTCGAAAATCATAACAATATTGCATTGTCATCAGATTTAAGCCAGTATGTAAAATTTAACATCGATAGGACTTTTGAAAGTCAGTTAAAGTTCGAGTACACATTTTAAACTGGAAAGACGATCATTGCAACTTAAATAAAACCTTACGAAATTAACAGAATTTTAGTTAAAAGAAGTCATAGCCTCAAATCCTTACAAAATAAAACATATTTTAAAATACAATTATTTTAACTAATCTGAAACTTAAAAAATAAAAGTTAATCGTATTATTTGTACGATTTCTTCCAAAGCGCAGATATTTTGAAATGAGTTTAAATACTTTATACACGATCCCTGAAAGCATGGTCGAAATCGTCTGTTTTGATATGCAAAAAAGTGGTATAAGTCATGCATTTCATAGTTTCATAACTCTGTCAATTTTAATGTTAGATGAATGGGACTTTTTTTGTCTTACTTGTTAGTATCACAGAAAATTTTTTAGTAAATATCACTTATAGGACCGGGGGACCGTATAAAAATTTAAATTTCGTAATTTTTTAATAAAGGTTTTTCTTGACCCAAATCACTTTAAAAATAATTCTTTACCTTATTTAAACAATTTTTGTAATTGGAAGTATGTATCTAGAACCAACGGTTGCGAAAACAAAGGTGGGTCCGGTTATGCATCGACACACTGTATATATATATATATATATATATATATATTTATATATTTATATATATACCCTATATATATGAAATCTTAATGAAACGAATTTATGAAACGGATATATGAATCGACTGATTAAACAACTGATTATGTTTCAAACGATTTCTCCTAAAATATGGAATACTTTACGATGAAATTAACACCAAAAATCAGCATTGATCCGCAGATCTCAAAACTAGTATTAGAATTTTTAAATTCGAATTAGTTTTCGAAATATTACTTTTTTTCTAATTTTATATACATTTTTCTAATGATGGCAACTCAAATTTTAATCAAACAGATATATATATATATATATATATATATTTCATATTTCAGAAAATGTAGACATGGTAAGCCGGCTATTGTTTTTTATTTGATAATAAATGTTTATTTACTTTTATTTCTTTTTATAAATTATATAAATTATTTTGTTCTATAATTATTAATTATTTTTTTATATTTCCTTTAGAAAATAATAGAAAATAATTTAAAAATACGGTACTACTTAGTTATTCCGTCGACCAATTTCGCCAAATTATATAAATCGCCAAAACACTTACCAAATTATACAAATTGACATAATTTTCATTTTAAATAACAAAAGAACAAATAAATTAGTATAACATTAATAAATATACAAATAAGAAATTGAAATATAAATCACTTGACGACGTAAACACGTGTAACTTACTTAAAGTCAAGTGAATGTGACATTTGTGATCAAACATTATTGGAATTTAATCTTATAGTTTGGATATAGATTTTTGGTCGACGGAATAACTAAGTAATACCAAAAATGCATATGTAACTGGTGTTTGAAAACGAGGTTTTCGCCAAATTTTCGTAGAAAAAAAAAAAAAATCACGCCGAACATGCTGTGCGTATATGACATCTGGCTAAATATTACCACTTGAAAAAAAAAAGCTAACTGGCGAGTTGAAAAAAAGCTATTGGCGAAATTTGCATCCAGCTAGCGTAATAGTACGAAAAATTCTTTGCAACCATGGAAAATATTATGTAGTTTTATTCGAAAACAAAATTTTGATTTTTAATCAAAATGGAAAACTTTCGGTCCCATATTGGCGCGATTTTTTTCTGACGCCAATGTCATATATGGAACGGTCACTTAACAGGCGCCAAATTATCGTTATTTTGCTTGATATGGTAAGCCGGGTGTTGTTGTTTATGCTGTTGATGCGTCCCCAAATTGGCGTCGTTAAAAAATCGCGCCAATACTGGACGTATATGACATCTGAGCCAAACTTTCATGGCGAAGGGATCAGACCGTATTTGTTTATGGCAGTTGATGACTTGAACTACTATTATATAGATGCAATGATGGCGATATAATAATATATGGTGACTTATCACCTGTGCCTGGCTAACATTGAAGTACCAAAATGCCACCTAGAGTATAAAAAGCGAAGTGGACCGCCTGGACCCCGTTGATGAAGGTCACATGACTTAGGCTATTGTTATAAATATTGTTTTAAAATACCTGGGGAAAAGACTCTGTATACTTAATTTATTTTATTTTAGCTTCTTTTCAAATGTTTAACTGATCCTTTTTATTCAAAAACGGAAACAACCATTGGATGTGTTTATAGCCACCGATTCGCCCTTAAATTTTTGCAATCAAAGGAAATTGAATGGAAACCCGTTTACAGGAAGATCTGCACAGCTTTTTTCAGTATAATTCAATCTTCTCTAATATTTTTAAAACCCATTAGATTAGCGTGTTTTTAGATTCTGCGGTGTCTGAACGAGGGTTGGCAAGCGTAGCTTGCAGGAGGCTGAGCTCCCTAGTATATATATATGTTACTCCTTGGCCCATCATCATTTGAAATATTTTTTGGCATCATTTGTAAATAATATCTTGTATTTATTGGTGCCTCATTCTTGGCTAGAAAGGCTTTCAAATTAGTAATTAGGTTTTTTTTTCCCTCAGTCCTTTGTAATCATGTTTTATTTAAAAACAATTTTATTTTTTCAACATTTTACTTCTCTGTTCAATGGGTGTGGTAGTCCCAAATCCGTATTATTTAGCTTTATTATCGCTAATAAGAAGATAGAACCACATATTTTATTTGTGGAACTCATAGCATTTGAGGCCTGACTAATCTGTTTTGGTTCTAAAAATTTCCATTATTCATATTCTCCTTTTTTTACTATGTTTTTAAAATCTATGTTGAATATGTTAAGGGGAACAGTTATATTGTAAATGAATAAATTTCTTTTTATTTATAATTTCACAATTTTTGTTGGTAATTAGTAATGGTTTTTAATGTTTATATGTTATATATATATATATGTGTGTGTGTGTGTGTGTTATGATTTTAGAATAGAATTGTTATATTATTCTAACATTGGAAGGCTTACTAGTGAACGGAATAACTGGTTGTTATGTTACCAGTAGTGCAATGTTGAAAATGCTGTGCTAGCTGTCTCAATAGTAGTCGTGGATCACGTACAGCAATAATAGAAGTGGTCAGAACAGGTAATTCGAACCTGTTTTATTAGTATAACAATTTGTTAATTGCAGTAGTCGAGTGAAGACTATGAAGTACATCGTTCCGTGAAGTTTCCCCAGAATGAATTGAAACGACACATAAGATCAGCTCAGCACTTTATTAGAACATCTTTCAAATGGTACAGTTTCCACCAAGATTATTTATTAGCCATCTCTCCGTAGTAGTAATTAGGTCTAAACAAAGTTCCAGATAATCTAATAAAAGGACGGCGACCAGGGGATGGATGTAAACTGGAACATCGACTCAAATCTTTCAAAATCTGCTGAAATACAGCGAGTATCAACTTTTTGTTCCTCACGTGTAAGAATACAAATATAACGTAGATCGCACTTTTAACCAATGAATAATTAAGAATGTCACGTCATATAAAGAGTGCGGACAGAGTACGCGGATGAATTTGAAGGGGAAAAGGATAACTTCAGAAATGCGTGGTAAAGTAAAAATGGAAGCTAAAAGAATATTCTCGAAAGAAAAAAGTGCGGAAATGGAACATTTAATAAGAATACTAAAAGAGTAATATTTAAGCGATTAAGACAAGTGAGACATTAAATTAAAGGAATCAAACAGAGTTAACGATAGAGATTATTTAAGGATAAGGATTTAGTGAAAATAAAGTAGTAATTTAGAATAAGATAAGGAAATCGCGGAATTAGATCTAATAATGTAACATATATATATATATATATATATATATATATATATATATATATATATATATATACATATATATATATATATATATATATACAAAATCCCCCCCCCTATAAAAATAATTCCTTTATTGGAAATGAAATGTTTCAATTTTAATTTAAATATACTCTTGCGGAGAACAGCTTTGTGACCCTTTAATGTACCCTATGTATTTCAACGATATATTTTCTGTAATAACTTTAAATATTGTATCATCTAACAAATCAGTAAACCCAATATTGACAGGAAGGATAATTTCCATCACTGACGCATTATTTAAATATTTTATTGTCAAGTACGTCAGATTCTTAATAAAGAGTTTGAGCAAAATCAGCTGTATTTATTTGCTTCATCCGTTATGCTCCAAAATGTGCGCATGGATTCATTTGGAACACATCCGATTATGTGTAGAGATTTAAACCTATTGCGTAATTTTCCGTATTTAGATCCACTGCGAATAACACATTTTAGAAAGTAAGATTTTTCGACAATTATTTAATACAGCCTGTCTGTAAATTAATGGTGCACTTTTGACCGGTCACAAGAAATCAACGAAACAAGATGGAAATGTGAAGCCTTCACAAAATAAAATAAAAACTCTCCAAGTTGCTTAACTGTTCACTGATCAGTGGAGCTCAATATGATCTACATTTGAAACAGAGAATCACAGATGTTATTCACTCAGTAACACCAGACGTCATTAACTGTGTGTGGGAATAACTTGAATATCGTTTAGATATCTGTAGTGCATCAAATGGAGGCCACATCGAGCTGCAATCAACAGATATGAAACTTGAATTTTTTTCTTTCATTTGGTGAGGATTTTACATTTCCTTCTTGTTTCGTTGATTTCCTGTGACCGGTAAAAATTCAACACGACTTTACGGGCACACTGTAGTATATACATTTATTTTAAATTACATCGTTGATAGCATCCTTCATGTTTAACTCTAACCCTTTCCTTTGATTCTATTATGCCTAAGATTAGATATTTTATATTTTATGATATTTGTCCAAATCTTTTGTAATCTAGAATGCCAAAACAAATGTATTATCTTAATAAATTTTCTTTTCTGAATTTTAAAAATTAGAGTTACTAGACAAATTTTAAATTAAACAAATGGAATATATACTTATAACAGTAAAACATAACTGAAATGTTAAAATGTGTTACGATTGCGGAAAATAAAATAATAAAATCACATTAAAAATATATAGATAATTTAAAATGCGTGATATATGAATTTAAACTGAAAATTTTAAACTAATCAGGTTAATTTACGTCGCACATTGGGACATTTTAACATTCATAATTTAACATTAAAAAATTTTCCAAATATCTTTCGGATTAAAGGAAAATTTTTAAAATCGTCTGAATTTCTATAGAAAAGCATTATGACGTAAAATAACATTTTCTATTTTTTTTCGAGGAATTAACCGAACTTAAATAAAAAGTATAAAGCGAATTCTGCGAATATCAGCAATATACCTACGTAATTAAATATTAATTGGATGCTTTTAGAGGTAGTTATCGCAAAGATATTCACACTAACAGACACCAAGAAACTTTTGAATCTCCAAAGTAGGCCTTACTGATGTTTCGGCCAATATTTATTGCGAAATGAATAATCCATCTTTCTTTTCATATGTTTATGTTACATAACATAGATTATTCAACGTTTATATACACTATATGGCCAAAAGTGACCGATCCCTTGCGGTTTTAGATATTTTGTTAAATAGCTAGAAAAATACATAAGGAATTAAACTTAAACTGTAGTTGTGCAAACAGAATAGTATAAGTCATATATTTCGCCAAAGTTTTTTTTCCCGAAACCCCATAGGGGACCGTAAAAAAAAAACGAATATATTTTGGATAACCCTGTAAAAACTAATGTAGCAAAAGCGTTCAAACTCGAGATTATTAATATGTAAACTATTTTAAGATACTGTGTTCATTTTTTGGAGGATAGCATGTATACTCATAGAGAAATTAAGGTTTTTATAAAATCAGTCCCAAATTTCGCCAAGTTTTTTGCTTATAATTTCCAGAATTCTTAATATAAAAAAAAAGTTCTTTTCAGAAAATACGAAAAACAAATTTGTACATAACACTCTGTAATCAAAATTAAAAAAGAGTGAAAATTGGATGAAAAATGAGCAGGTATACTAAAACATGTTTGACTACGCATGCGCGAATGCAATCAAAATATAATGTGCATAATGTATTACCTATATATATAGAGCAACTTTTGTATAAGTCTCAAAATCATAGCTTGAAAATTCTGAAAATTATCGTCGATAGAATAAGCTCAAAATTCAAAGTTCCCAAAAGAAAGGAAAAGACGGGTGGCTGTATCCAAATATAGTAGTTAGTGCAATATTGTGTACACTATATTGGCACTAATCAACAGATATTTGATACAACCCATCATATTTGGGACTGTTTTTATAAAAACCTTAATTTCTCTACGAGTATACATGCTATCCCCATAAAAACGAACACAGTATATCACAATAAGCCGCTTATTAACCTGGAGTTTGAACAAATTGCTACTTTATTTTTTACAATTTTATCCAAAAGATATTCGTTCTTTTTCAATTTGTTGACAGTCCCCTATGTATTCCGGAAAAAAATCTTCGCAGAAATATATGACCTATACTATACTGTTTACACACCTGCAGTTTCAGGTTAATTCGACATGTATTTTTCTAGATATTTAACAAAACGCCTTAAATCGCAAGTGACCGGTAAACTTTGGCCATATATTCTACATAATCAAAATCTTTGTAATTAATAAAATCGTTTATAATCAGAATTTATTGGCTATTTATTTTGAAAACCTTTCCCCATTTCTAACACATATCTGTTAATTTCAAGAATTAAATCTCTCTATTCTAAGAAAAAGTAACTACCGCTGTCACCGCCGCCGCCGCCGCCGGTTTTGATTTTTTTGTGACCGGAGGCCTTTCTTCGTTAATATTAACAAAAATAATGCATACAAAAATATGAAAATCGGCGGTTTTATACAGAAATGTTTGATAAACACGCTGATGCAGACAGTTTTCAAATCGAATAATTATTTTAAGAGTTATTTATTGCTAAAGTTGGACAAAATCGTTCCACTAAAAAAGTTTTATAGCAGCAAAAACTATACATGGCAGTGTAATCATTTTTAGATCATTTTATGCGTTAGAATTTGCCGGAGTGCAGATTGCATTATTTTTTTTTTTGACTCATTTTTTCAGGTTTTATTTCTATTTTAAATTCAAATTTTCAGCATTTCTAGAGATATTTTTTACAGATTTCAGAAAATTGTACTAATTTAAACTGTTGCCAACTGTATAAAAAGCGCAAGCAATAATGTTTGCTTCAAATTAAAAATTTATTTACACGTGACTATTATAAACAGGAAAAAACTTTCAAATTATAATTAAATAATTACGTATAAAAAGCAGAACTTATTAAAAATTACGTCATAAAAAGTATACACGTGAATTTTAAAAGAGAAAGGATATTGTAAAATAATAAATTCATTAATATGCGTTAGAAGTCTTAGGAGAAATTACGTCATATTTACGTCACATTATAGTTATTACATAAAATGAACACAAAATAATATTGCAAAAAAGTTTAAATTTAGAAATTGCGCTAGACATTTATTTGATATTTTGAGAATTAATTTAAAATGTCTCATTTAAAAGAACTTTCTTTTCGCTTTGTTAAAAAATACCAGGAGACAAAGACTCTCTTTACTTAATTCCTTTTAAATTAGCTTATTTTGAAATGTTGTTACACGTGTATACGTCATCAAGTTATTTTTATTTCGACGTTTTATTTGTGTTTTTATTAATGTTGTACGAATTTATTTGTTCTTTCGTTATTTAAAATAAAAATTATATCAATTTGTATAATTTGGCGAGTGGTTTGGCGATTTATATAATTTGGCGAAATTGGTCGACAGGATAATCAAGTAGTACCCCAGAGGATTTGGCGTTAAAATTCCCAATCAAAGAGAAATGAATAGAAATTCGTTTATAGGGAGATCGCCACTGTTTTTTAAATTATAATTCAATCTTTCGAAATCTTTTTAAAGCCGATCAAATTAGCGTGCATTTAGAGTCTGCGGTGTCTGGACGGGGGTTGGCGAGCGTAGCTCGTAGGGAGCCGAGCCCCCTAGTTCCATAAAAAATTATACTGAAGATGCAAATTTGAATCTTATTAATTAATTAGTTAGAGACGAAGAATTGTGTTGTCAATCATTCTAAGATTTTTGATCCACTGGGTTCACTTCGCCATCTGATTACATAAAAATACACTACTGCAAACATTTTTATTTTTTTTAAATTAACTAGAACGAGATATTCTGCAACAGAGTATACCGTATGGCTGTAATTCCTGGTTTCACAGTACAGTTTGGAATATCAATAAACAAAAATATTGAAAAACGCCTGGTTACTGAAAAAGGTACAGCAGTTGAAGCCCATTGTTTTTCTATTGATTTTCAATTCACTATATTAGGGGAAAATTAAACGGTAAACCTAGTAATCCGCACGGAATTGTGATGGTTAAATGAATAATGTGTAAATCTAGAGATGGATCTAATAAGAATGTACCGATTTTGAAACTAAAATCTTGAAAATCTGCATATTTGACAAGATTAATGAAAATAGTTTTACTTGCTAAATAATTGTACTAAATTGAGTTTACGGTACCAGCAAATAAAATCTTGACACTCAGGCCACAATTTTAATGTTCAGATTTTTTTATTCTAATTTTCCTGCTTTAACCCTTTCAAGGGCGTTGGTTCATTTTTGGACAACCTAATTTTAATTCCCAAATGCTGCATTGGCACCAAAATATTGGAATAGAAAATTTTCTTTTATTACGGACGTGTAAAAAAGTTCTTGCTTACTTTGGTATAAACTTGTTTTTAAATTCTTGTGTCATTGATACATTTCAGCATTTAACAAATAGAAGTACCTTTCCCCTGAAAGGGTTAAATAGAACAGGCGTTCATAGCACCTATAACGCGTTGGTCACTTGGAGTGGCCGCCAGTGCAGCTTGAGATTACTCAGCGTTCTCCTTTTTTGTTTAGTTCAGGCAGTAGTTTGAAATGAGGGTTTTTAACATTTTTTCAATGACTGTCAAGATTTTTTTTGCTGGCATTCTATTTCATACTGATACAATTATTTCTTCATCGTAAATTTAGAGGAGCACGTAGAGATTTACAGCATTTGTACATCATGCAATTGCTATATCAATTATATTCATCCTTTTAGTTACCGTCAACCGGAGCGACTTTGGTCCTTGCGTGGTTACTTTGGTCCATCCCATAAAAAAAGATTTTATTCTTTATATTTAATAAACAATACCAGATAATTTGGAATTTTTGCCCTTGAAAAATGTTTTTATATCCTGCTATAGAGTATATGAGTAGTTTGGGGGGGTCATTTAATTTTTTTAGTGACAACACTGGGTGTGTTTGTAAACAACTGTTTTCTTGTGTAAATTTTAACTTCCCGAACTTTCTATATTGAAACAATCTGGATAAGAGCTACAAATAAGACAAGTGTCAAAATATTACCTTTAGTAACTTGTAACCCACGTGTGATAATAGGTTTTCCTTTAACTTTTTATTTTGACAGGAAATATTTACGTTTTCATAAAGCTAACATGAAAACTAGTCCTTCGGGGTTACTTTGTGCCAGGCCTTTTTTGGTCTGTAAATAGCCCCAATTAGTACTTAGAAATGCCTTTTATACAACCAAATCTCTTAAAACATGTTTTAAGTAACATTTTGTTTTTAAATGTTACTGCAACAAAATGTTACATTAACTGTTTTTGTTCCAGTTGCTGAGGATAACATGAAAAACTGTTTCTTGTTTCTTTAATATTAACTATTTTTTTACTGCGCTTAAACGTTCTAAAACAATTTGTTTATCGAATTTTCAGTGTTTTTTATTAGCAAATGCTATTGAAAGGGGTTTCAATAAAAATGTATTCATTTACATATGAAATGTTTTCATTTTATATGGAACTACAAGAATAGACCAAAGAAGACCCAGTAGGGTCTACTTTGTTCCAAAACTTTAAAAATCATTAAAAAATAAAAATAAAATCCTCTTAAAAACCATACAGTTTGTTTGCTTCATTGTTTCTTCTTAATTTTTTACAACTCCATTTCGACGTTGAAAAATCACACATAATATTTTTTAATAATAGAAATGTGAGTGGAACCAGGAAAAAGTGACCCAAAGTTGACGGTATTTATCCATGTAAAACAGATGTAGGAAAATTTATATATAAAAAAAATACATTTCATTCGGTTCAATTATAATGTTTATTCAAATAATTTTCTCGAAAGCAAATAAAATGGACGGAAATCATTTCAATGATCATTTCGCCGCTACAGGTAATGTAATAAACATATACCCATAAAAATCAATTTGTAACCTACTTTTATTTTGCAAATTTTATAATATTATAACTTTTACATATATAACGTTTTCGAGATGCTTCAAAGATAAATATTATGTGAAAGATTTGTGTCATATTTAGCTTTACAGATGGAACTCAAGCAAATAAACTTGATTTTAATATATAACATATAACAAAATATTTTACCATCCAGCTACACAATTTTGAATATGAAAGTACTTTTCAATGCCCGTTAAATTCATAAAGTATTTATGTTTCCATATTCCACTTTTGATACTTGCCATCTGATATAACTAAAATAGATATTTTGAAATAGATATAGAAATACCACTTCAATCCTGCAAATAAGTGTTATTGCATTTTTATGTTTTAATGATTATTTCAATATTAGAGCGTATTTATTAATCTATTTTGTTAAGAAATCGTATTTATATTTAATATGCATTATACTGATTACCAATATTTTTGAGATAAAATGTATTTTTTTTTTTATCTTTATTAACAAATTCGCTTCATTGTAAATACTTATTACAATTTCAATTTCATTTACATATCTTTCCAAGAGTATTTCTGTCATTAGTAACGAAACACATAATTATGTAATAAATATTACTTTTTTTTATTCTTATACACATCATTATTTAATTATATTTCTTTTTGGTTACTAAAAGTTATATATGATGGCTGATATTCAACATACCTTTCAAAGTGTCCATTATAAATTACCAGATCAAATATGCTAATTATGACAAAGATACTGCAGAATTTATTTTAGAAATTCCTTTTTATACACTAACATTAATTATACATCTGTTTAGAAGATTTTCGTAAACTCATTACAATAATCTAAATAAAACAGCTTCTAGGTTCAGTTTTCGAATCTAAAAAAAATTAATTTAATTTCAAACGTCCATCTAATATTTAAATTTATAACTAGTCGGATGTGCCAATTCCAATATTTTTTTTTCTAATTTATGCATGTTAATATTACCAAAAGTTGCTATGTATGGTTATTTTTCAATGCTACTACTTCAATACTACTCCAGTTTGGATTTTCAACTTAAATTTCAAGTTCATTTCAATAATCGGAGTAAAAAACATTTAACCCGATCATTATTTTTAACAAAAGCAATATTTCTCGTTATTCTGTTCTACTGGTAAATCCGCTGCTTGCGAATCGCAGAAAGGACTGGATGCGAAGTGTCCGCTACTGCACGAGCAGCCGATGTACAAAAGAAATACGAAAAATTTAGAACAATGCAGAGGTATCCTTATCACAATGCCCTCTTCTATTTCAATAACCCCATTTTCAACTGAGATTTTAAGTTAATAGTGAAAATCTTATATATGGAACTCGGTTTAAAATTATGCTTAAATTCGTACACTTTCCGATGATATAACAAGGCAAAGACACAAAAATCACCATTACAACACTCTATTTTGGCGGGATATTCCCAAATTCAACTGCGACCTTCTGAACATAGCTGAAAACACATATATGAAATTCTGTACACTTATATGCGCTGCTTCATGCACTTTTCGAGTATGCAATGCAATGAGAACAAACGGATACACTGACACACACACGTATAGACAGATATTTTGTATAAACATGTTTTGGGGGATCTCTGACCCCAAGAACATGTAAATTCGTCGATAATCGAAAGTCGAAAAAAATTTTCAATATAATATTTTATTCTATTTTACATAGCAGAAAGCGAGAAACTATCCATTTTCTACATTTTAATAGATTTCTGCAAAGTAAATTTTAAAAGAAATAGAAATAAAACATTTATAACATACGCTATAATACATTTTTATTTTGTAATATCTATAGGAGAAGAAAGTATTGTAATGAATTTTTTTTTCGAATACCTGTAATCGACAGATTTACACGTTTTAGGTGTCAAAAACGCCGAAAACACATGTTTGTAAAAGTTGTCTGGCTGTTCGTGTGTCTATGTGTCGACACTGTACCATGGAAAAGTATATGGAATTATGCATAGACTTAAACCAAATTTATTGAATGTGCTTTTGTCGATGGCAAGCAGGTACTCCCTGAATTTGGAAATATTCCACCCGGAGGTTGTACTGTAATAGCGATTTTTATGGCATTTTCATTATTGTACCATAGAAAAGTGTATTAAGTCACAAATAGAATTTAACCAAATTTCACTTATATGTTTTTGGCTATGGACAACCAGGCCTTCTTAAATTCGGAAATATTCAGACGGAAGGGTGCGCTGTAAAAACGATATTTGGGCGCTTTTTTGTAGTTCTGTTGCGCATCGGGGGCTCTTGTAGCGACGGGAATTTCGAATCCTGCTAAGGCGGCTATTCGAAAACCGCTGGCGTACAACGGAATAACTAAAACATTGTTTTTTATTAAATGTTATAATGGCGACACATGGACAGACAGACATTTTGTACAAACATATTTTTTCGGGGTCCCTGTTTTCTGAAACCTGTAAATACGTCTAAAACCGGAATTCCAAAAAAAAAAGTCCATTACAATACTTTCTTCCATTATAGACATATGAAAACAAAAATGTGTTATTGCATAGGTTTTAAATGTTTTATATCTATTAAATATTATATATCATGAACGAGGATAACTCGTTTTTACTCCGCTTAATTGGCTGAAGGAGAAATTTTAGATGGAATTCATAGTTGCTGTAATATTGAACTAATAATATTGAAGTATTAATATTTGTATCTACTTTTTGAAATATTAAGGTTGTCATAAGTAAGATAAAGTCTTGCGATTGTCACATCGAATTAGTTATTCATATTAAAAGCATTAAAATTACATACAATTATGCAATAGTATGCAATGTTAATGCTATATACATTGCTAATTACATTTGAAAAAAATAAAAATAAACGTACATTATGTACAAAAAAATAATAATATAACTGTTAACTAAGGAATTATATATTCGTTTGATACAGTATGTTACTGAAAGAAAGTAAAACATGATTAAATTTTGTTATTTTAATTGAATTTGTTTTATTTAGTATAATGATATCATATGCTCGCACACACACTCTTTTTTAAGCAATTATACTTAATTATGGATTTTAGATGTTCCAAATACGCAATATAATCGTGTTATACTGTACTGGTACGAAATTCAAAAGCTGAATCACGAAGTATTCAAAATATTTAAATTAAAAAAATATATATATAACTTATGATAATAAATTTGAAAGACCGATTTATCAATATATGACAATAAAAGTGTGTGTATTTTCTCGTGCTTTAAAAACTTTACAGTCTATAAGACGACATTTTATAATTTTAAATTTTGTGATATTTTTTAACTGTTTAAATAGATATGTGTGGTACTTGAGAGCTCTTGATTGGATTTTTTTCTAAGAATTTTTCTGTAGTATTTTTAGTTACACCTCCACGGATTTTTTCTGAAATTAATCAGTATTTTTGTATGTTATTCTTATTTACTTTTATTTAAATAATAATACATTATCTTCTACAAACATCATTTGGCTCTAATTTACTACATTTCAATTATTTTACAGACGTTTCTAAATACTACTAATGATTCAAATGTTTCTCTGTAGTGGCAGTTTAATTAAATTTCACAAAGGGTATTTAAACACGTCTTTAATATGTTTGGAAATAAATAATGAATTGTGCTGGAGCCTGTAACACACATATACAAATGTTTATTTTATCTATCGATGAATCGAATGCACAAGAGAGAAGAAAATAATTTCCCTTTAATAAATTTACATTCAATTGTTTAAACGAAAATTTATTGATCATCTTTACAATACTCTCTGCGAAAGTTTAATAATTGAAATATTATAATCGAAATAAATTAAAAATAATACTTTTCACTACAGCATTCTACTACAATTAGTAAATTGAATGTTGTAACGGTTTCTTGTTATAAAACGCAGATATGTTTTAATAATGCGTTCAAATCTTCCATTTTATTCATTCAATGATAAAAAATAGAATCCTCGAAATCTAAATGGTAGTATAAATTGCTTGTTTTAGTGGAAATCACAATGAAAAAAATGAAGATAATATAAAAAATACGTCTTCATGAGCAGTAGCACAGATCAAAATTAAAACTGTGCTAATAAGTGCAAAATGTATCGTTTAACACACAAACATACACACACATGCATATACATAGCGAATAGATTTGTTCATCAACTTTGAAAATGGATCCATCGTTGTTCGAAATTGGCACCATAAGTAGAATATTAAGATAGCTTGAATCCAAGAGCTGGGAAAAATCTTGCTGAAACTTTCTTGCAGCGTTGATTTCCATATGTAAGAAAATATATCCGGGAGCTTATTAAAACTTAGTAATTTATACATAGACAGATGAAACAACATGTTAACTACTAGAATATTTAAAAATGTTGCAAACGAGTTTCGATAATATTCCACATACTTCTTTCGTCTTGCCGTACAAAGAAGGATAAAATTGTGAAAACATACAGTCTAAGACAAAAAAGACTCGTCCAGAAGGAGTAATGCAAGTTAGACACAATCTCATTTGCATACACTTTTTAACGAAAAAAGCAAAATTTTAAAGTTTGGTGGCCAATGAAGAAACATGTTATGCTTAAGCGCGTCTTAACTGCGCAACTGGCAGGATATTAATTCGGAGAAATTTCGATTGAAGATCATAAATTCTTTACAAAGGCCATTCCATGTACTCAGACAGGCAGTAACAATGGTTCGCAAACAATATGCGCAGATGTCAGAATTCGACGTGTATTTGGGCTCAAAGAAGCCGGTCGAAGTAATATATGTTCGACAATAAATTGATCGACATTTTGTGCCACTATTAGACGATGTTTGCAGGAATGGGTGAACCATTGCTGAACACAGTGTCAAGAAGGAAGTGGCCAACCTAAAGAGACGATAGAACATGAGGAACGATCCGTCATCGAATCGGCACACAGAGCCCGAGATTCATAGCTGTCAGCGATCCTACGTGCAACTGGCGCTTCAGTAACCACTAGCACTATTTGCAGGTGGCTCAGAAAAACGTGGCTGAGTTCACTTGCGCTGACTACAAATAACAACTGCACACCAAAAAATTCATTTGCAGTTGTGTTGGGCACATTCGACCTAGAAGTACTTACTGTAGTAGAATTCTCTTCAGTGATGAGTCACGCTTCGAATTCAGCTGCAATGACAAGCGAAGACGTGTGTAGAGACAGCCCGGACAGCTGTGGGAAACCAACCTCACTGTCGCCCGCCATGCGCCCCGACAACCAGGAATAACAGTCTGAAGTGCTATTTCATTTTTTAGCAGACCTCTTTGTTTGTCATTCGCGACACCCTTACAGAAGAGCGGTACGTCGATGATATTCTATGCCCCGTTGTGTTGTCCTTCATATCAGGCCAGCTTGGGCTTACATTTTAGGAAGATAATGACCGCCCGCAAATGGCGGTAGTTTCTACTGCTTGTCTTCGTGTTCCCCCAAAACTACCTTGGCCAGCAAGTTCGTCAGATCTCTCCCCTATTGAGAATGTCGAGAGCATTATTGGCAGGAGACTCCAACAAGCTTGGGATTTTTCCGATCTAATGCGCCAATTTGTCAGAATTTGGCACTATGTCCCGCAGAAGGACATTCACCAACTGTATCAATGAATGCCAAGCCGAATAACTGCTTCAATAAGAGCCAGGTATGGACCAACGTGTTATTGTCTTGCTCATTTCGTGAATATCTTTCTCTTGAATAAATCATCCAATATTTCTGAAATTTTAATCTGTTTTTATGTACATATACATCACATCTACAGATATTCGTTCCATTCGGTTAACTCATTCTTGCTGCGTTTTTTGTGTTACAGTGTACGTAAGTAAGGAGCGCATTCGTGGTACAGGTTTATTGTTCAATAGCATTATAATAAATTTCAGTAGACATTCAATAATAGACATCCAACAAAGAACTAGTAAAATGGAAAAAAAATAGAAAAAAATATAAAAAAAGGATTTTCATATAACATTTGTAACAATCTTATAATGGGGGAGTTGTGAAGTCAGAATCAACAAAATTATTATAATTTTTTTCAAGTGGGATACTACATGAACAACAATTTCAAGTATTTTGGTCGTTTTACATCTAGTATGTCGGAATTTAAACAAAGTGTGCTTTATCCACGAGGTATTTCTTTGCAACAGACGATTTGATATTTTAATTCTTACAATATATATTGTTTGGTGGCTTTTAATCATGAATTTCAACTACGTTTTCCTTGTCCAATATAAGGAAGACCACCCAAACAAGTAATATTAAAGATACCCCAGTAATTGGTAATCTCAATAGTCTTTCAGTTTGGGAAGAATGAGTTTATTGACAGGTGATAAATTGTTTTCCTCGTATTCTTCCTTACTTAATTATTTAGAGATCACATTTTTTAAGCGGTTTAAAAAACAGAAATCTGGATATGGGTAAGTAAGTTAAAACCTTCCTATTATGTGAAGTGGAAGTATGTTTAGGTAACCTTTCTAAATGAAAGGTGTAGTTTAAATGTAGTATATATCCTGAGAAAATTGTAACCTCTACCATTTGCAGCAATGTTGCGATACTGTATTTGAGATTTAAGAAACTAAAATCAAGGATAAATGTGTATGGCACGTTTTACAAATAGGTCATTCCATGTCATGTTGTTTAAATTTGGATATGGATATTGCTCTCTACTTCAGTTGAGTGTATTCAATCTATCATTATCGGCAGGAATACACATGTACTAATGCGAATTTATACACATGATGGCGATGTTGGACATATTCTACATTTTTATTTATAATTACTTCTAAATATTAATCTTACTTTCCGTTTATGTGTTAGTTTTAAGAAAAAGAATTATATCTGCCTTAAGATGCCGCTTAATGCAACCGACTTGAGGTGTATTTATGTCCTTAATTGGTGCACAAAAGTTATATTTAACATTTTATATTATTTTTTACAGTAAGAAGTCATTTTTTAATTGAAATATTTTATGCTAAACCATAAGTTTCCTCATTGGATCTTTAACTTGAAAATTTCATCACTAGTGTGTGCTGCCCATTACGATGGAGAGATCATTTTCTTTCAAATCAAAATGGACCGGTGTAGGAAAGTTGCTCTTTTGCATCCACATTCTGAATATAAAACACCTTTAAAAAATATTAATAATTAGTACTGTATCAAGGTCATTAAAAATTTATTAAAAACGGGAAATTTGGATTTTTCCATTTTCTTGTCAAACATATAATATATTTAAGTATTATTAAAATTAATTTATTTTAAAGGGATAATCATTACATTAAAATTATTATATATTTATAGTAAAATTATGTAATTTTTATATCAAATTCCAGTGCCGGCCTATTCATTATTTCCTTTTTTTAATACGCTCTATTATTTATTTCTAATTAAATTCCTATAATTTTAAAACGCGTATCTTATTAATAGATTTATTCCAAAACGTAATCTAAACTTTTAATCCCTTCATTAAATTTTATCGTCTACCAAACTGTGAAGTTCTGAACGCAGTTACTTATTTTTCGAATGTTTATCAAAGCCATTTTTACATTTTTATTCTATTTCATCTCATTTTCCCGCCCGCTAGGCAACAACCTTTTCACATCGAAATTCTTCCATTAGCGGCATCGGGATTCTTTCCTGTGACGTTTCTTGATCGCTCTCCATTGGCTGAGTGTCGGATCCCAGTTTCACTTCGAAGCTCGTTCGTGATTTTTGTTGGGTTAGCCTGGAGTTTCCATTTCAATCGGAATTCCTCCGCGCATTCTAATAAATAGTTCGAGCATGAGCTCAGAACAAGATTTTTGTGCTGTTTGATTGTTTACATGACCTGTTACCCGGTGTCCTAAGCCATGTTGAATAATCATTTCGTGAATTAACATCTATTCCGCATGAGTAACTAGTTCATGTTCGAGTGGAATGCTCTGATTTCTCATCCTGTGGGAATTGTTTAATGTTGTTATGTTCTGATGCAATAAATTGTTTCCTATGACTACGTTTCCATGCTTTTAATTGGGAAAACCCCATATTTCTTCATACGCCTTTTTTCCCCACTCACGCTGCCTTGTCTTCATCATGAATAAATAAGAGTTTGATTGGACTATACCGATATTATCATCGCTCTACAGCTGCTAAATTTTCACAGAGTTTATACCCCACTAGCGGTGCTTGTGCTAAGTGGTATGATCGCTATACAACATCACCAGCGGCTGATTAATATGTAGTACTAATCCAGTAATATGAAACAAAAAACAAGACGTGATTGTTCGACTTAACACATTAAATTGTTTCGTAATAAGAAGCCGGCTTAGGATAATGTCGACCTACTCTACACTACACTTCTAAAAGGATACCTTCAAAAGGAAAAAAAAGTGTCCCTGTGATTGTGAAATCAATTGAAACCTTCGATGACACCTGGTAATCACGATTTGATATTCTGCATTTTACCCTGAATGTGCGTCTATATAGATGAAAATCATTTTGTTTTCTTTTAATAAAAGTTATAGAAAAGAAAGAAAAGTACGATGTCTGTAAACAACCCAAGGTCGTAAGTTTTGAAATATTTATTTATTTATTTATTTATTTTATATTTCACCATATTTCTTTATTTACATTTGATGTATTACTGTTATTATTTATTAGAAAAGAAAATATTTACATTTGTTATTTTATTTAAAGTTTATTTATATTATTTATTATGAATCCATGTATAAATGAGTTGTCCCTCTTTTATGTTAATGCGATCGGGATTTGTTAAAAAATCTAGTGATAAAATGAGTCAAAGTGAAGTAAATATCATCTCTTTTGACCCAGGGTCAGAGATGAATATACAATCCTGGATGAAACATTTTGACCAAGCATGCAGTTCTGATAAAAAAGATGAAACATGGAAAATGCAATTTATCTCTAAATTTTTGAAGGGAGTAACTTTAAAAGTGTTCATTAATGAGTGTCTAGAGTGTACTACTTTTAGTAAGATAGTTTAAATTCTTTCAGAAAAATTTATAAAAGTACAAGTTCCTAGATTTTCTGATTTTGCTTCTATGAAGCTAAATGATCTTAATGAATTAGACAGTTATTTCAGAAAAAAGATTGAGATAGGTAGACAACTTCATTTTTGTGAAACCATCATAGTCCAAGGTTTGACGGATGGTTTGAAGACAGAATATCAGAATTATATGATTATTAACCGTCCAGAGAGCACCACAGATTGGTACAGAATGGCTAAACAACTAGTAGTCATTCCCTCCTCTCATGTAAACAACCATAATTTTAGGAATAATGCTCAAAGTCATGGATCTTTCCAGTTTAATAACCAGGCTCCTAGACATTGGGTTCGCCCAAACCAGAATTTTCAAAGAACAAATTCCAATTTTCGGCCATAAAATTCTCTTAATGCTCAAAATTCTAGATTTGTTAGCCCTAGATTACCTACTACTCATTTTCAAAATAACTATCCCAGTCGGCCATGTCGAATGTGTATGAATTGGGGTATACAGGATGCTTTCCACTGGGAGAGGACTTGTATTTTTAATGTTGAACCTATGCAATCTTATGTTCCTCCTCCTATTCAACAACAACAACCTAGTCATAATATATGACATTTATTTGTTAATGGATATGTAAATAACAAGGAGTTACCTTGTGCAATTGACTCTGGTTCTACAATATCAATTTTACCTTTAAAATGTGTTGTGTTTTAAATGTTAAAGTTATAAATATTCCACCTATTATTATTTGCCAAGCCAAAGGAACTGTTGAAATAAACCAATCTTGTAATTTGTTGTTTAAATAATGTTGGTAATGTGCAAAAATGTATTAAATTTTTGTTATGTAAAACTGATTTAAATTATGCTATACTAGAATTGCCAGCCTGTTCTAAGTTTAACTTGGTTAAACTTAGATAACTTGTAATAAATGGGAAGTATTACAAGGAAACCTTGTATTAAATCGATCTCAAAGCATATCCATTGATAAATTAAAATTACTTCATTTTAATGTCAATGAAAAGTACCAGAGAGTGCAACCCGATTATGGAAATGTCATGATTCCTCAATCATTTGATCAAATTAATTCTAATGATTCTAAATTACTTGGGGAGGTAAATGCTATAAAAATGAAACGTTAAAGGATAATATAAGGGATTATTTAGACATTTTTTCCAAAAATAAATATGATGTTGGATAAGTTAATATTGAACCACAGTGCGTTTTGCTTAATTCTGACCTACCCATATCTATGAGGCCTTATCGCACTTCTGCAGTGGATGAAAAAGAAATTTCAGATCAAGTTCAATCTTTATTAGCTGCTGGTTTAATTAAGGAGAGTTATAGTCCTTATTCTGCCCCTCTTACTTTAGTTATGAAACGCGATGAGGTAACAAAACTAGAATGTGTGTAGATTATCGTAAATTAAATGCAATAATGAAAAATGACGCTGAACCTTTACCACGTATAAGTGTAATTCTTGATAAATTAAGTGGTGCTGAGTATTTTTCCACTTTGGACTGGCACATCCCCATTCACACAGCAGATACTGAAAATTGGCTCTTGCAACCTATTTTGGACTTTTTGAGTGGAATGTTCTTCCATTCGGTGTCAAAGTTGGTCCCCCAATTTTCAATAGGACTCTTAGAAGAATTCTCACTAAATATAGAATTGATTTTGCTTGTTATTATTTTGATGACATAATTGTTTTCTCCTCCTCTTTATAAGAACACCTGCAACATCTAAACCAAATATTTGAATTATGTAGGCTTGAAAATATTAAACTTAAATTATCTAAATGCACTTTTGTTCAAAATAAAATTAATTTCTTAGGATATGAAATCAAAAATGGTACTGTAACTCCAGCTAATGCTAATATTGATGTCATAAAAATTTTAAAACCTCCTTCTAGTGTAAAAGAACTCCAAAGATTTTTGGAATCAATTAATGTTTACCATAAATTTATAGATAATTATGCCAATATCAGATACCCCCTTAACAGATTACTTAGGAAAAATACTTTGTGGGAATGGAATTCAAATTGCCAAGATTCTTTTCAGAAATTAAAGGATGCCTTAATTGTTAAACCTGTCTTAAGAATTTATGACCCTGCATTACCACTTCATATGTTTGTTGATGCCTCACAGGTGGCAGTAGGTGCAGTTATTAAACAACCAGATAATAATGTGTTTTTACATCCAATTGCTTATTATTGTAGAGGATTGAGAAGTTATGAACAGAATTATTTTATAACTGAATTAGAATGTCTTGCCATCATTGACACCTTAGATAAATTTTATCATTACTTCTATGGTGTAAAATTCACCATTCACATTGATCATGCATCTCTTGTTTGGTTAAAGAATACTAAACATTTGAGAGGTAGATTATTTAGATGGTCTTTGAAGTTAAGCATGTTTGATTATAATATTGTGTACGAAAAGGAATCCACAAATGTCGAAGCTGTCATGTTATCAAGAAACCCTGTTTTACATTTTTTTCAACACTTAACTTTTCTTCTAGACGTAAAGGAACTTATAGAGATGCAGCAGAAAGATAATGTATGTGCCAAAAACTATCAAAATGAAAATGGGATTATAATAGTTAGAAAGAAAGGATTTCGAAAAATAGTAGTCCCCATGTCTTTAAGGTGATAAATATTAAATGTTGCTCATGAAAAATTTGATCATCCTGGTATCCAAAAAATGTTAAATTTAATTTCCCCTAATTATTATTGGCCTGACAGGACTCAGGATATAACTAATTTTGTCAAACATTGTGACATTTGCCAGAAAAATAAAAAACCCAGACAGAGAAAATTTGGCTTACTACAAGCTATGCCAACCACAGATCAACCTTTTGAATGTCTTTCTATTGATACTGTGGGAGGATTCAATTACTATAACTCCACCAAAAAATATCTACACATCATAATAGACCACCCGACTAGATATGTCTGGGCTTTTCCATCAAAAAGTGTTACTACTGAGACCGATACTAATTGCTTAAAACAAGTTTTCAATATTCGATGTCCTAAACAATTATTCTTTTTCAACAAAATTTTCAATGTACAGGTTCCCCAAAAAGTGTTGAGTGATAGGAATGCAGCTTTCACTTCATCTAGATTTTAAAAAAATCTTGGAAATCACAATATTAAGCAACGTTTAACATCAGCACATCACCCACAAACGAATGGGAAATGCGAAAGAGTGAATCAATCAATAGTTACTAGATTAAAGTGTAAAGTTAATTCTACTACCTCTAAAATCCCTTGGACAAAACGTTTGATAGAAGTAGTTAGTGAATACAATAATACGCCCCATTCCATAACCAAATTCCCTCCTGCTTATTTACTTTTTGGTCAATTACCTTATGATTCCCTCCCTAAAACAAGATTACTACCCTCCTGTTAATGAAGCCCTTAAAATTGCTAAAGCGCGTACTAATGAATTTCATTTGAAGAGTAAAAAATATTATGACCGAAATGATGTAGAGCCAAAGTTTGTAGTAGGAGATCTTGTAATTTATGAAGAGTTCAATTACCCCAATACTAGAAAGCTCTCACAAATTTTTTACTGGTCCCTATCAAATTCTTAACAAATTATCTCCTGTAAATGTTCGAATTGATAGGCAAAGTCAAAATAGAAATACGGAAGTTGTCCATGTATCTAAATTGCGCCCCTACTTTTCACTAGATCAATTAAAATTATCCCATGAGAATTCACAACAAACTAATGTTAAAGCCCTGGCCTAATATTAAATAGGCATAAATTAATAAAAAAGTAACTAAATAAATTATAATTAATCAATCAATGCTTTTCTATATAACAGTGTGTTCTCGAAGGATCCACGAGAACATTGCTGCTGAAGTTTTACTTCAATTAGTTGTTTACGCTGGCGTAAATGAGTTGATTTGAGTTAAAGATTTCTTATATTGAATTGAATTAGATTAGAATATTAAATAAATTTTAAAGTTATATATAAACTATGAATAAATGTTAACTGGATTTTAAAAAAATCAATTATTGAACTATAATTATTAATATTAAAACATTATAGAATTTATGCGAATAATTGTTGATTATGCAAGTGTCCTGGATTTGAAACCCAACTTTTTTTTCTCTTGCTTCCTTATTTATTATTTTTTTTACTGATTGGGTAACCATGTAGGAAATGAACGAAATATTTCGACACATGTCGAAACACACCTGTTAAGATTTTGTTTCAATGATATTGCTGGAGAATTTAAGAATTTATTTATTTATTTATTTATTTTTTTTTTTTTTGACTTTGTATAATTTCATTTCTTATTGAATCTGTATTGATAGGATATTACATTTTATGCTATGTAACTTTTTACCCAGCCAATAACATTGAGTGCAATAATCTCTTATTATTATTTACTGAAGTGATGAATTAAAATATGACTTTGAAATTATTGATGACAAATTTGAGTTACTGTTATTATTGAATTAAATTTACTATTGCTAGATCTTGTATGGTAGAAAGTATAGATAATTTATTATTGAATATTGAGATAAAAGTGAGGTAATAAAGAAAAATAAGTGCTATGAATTAATGAAGTCAATATATGAGATATCTGAGAATACTCATAAATTAAATATTGTGATAACATCTGAACATAATGAAAGTAAAATACTTACTAGAGAATTTATGGAAAAATGGTAATAGTATGGTACCGCTATTATCATAACAATACAATACTATAGAGTTCATATGGCACTACATTTTTTGACAGTTTTTCTTGTGTCAAAAATGAGCAATTATTGAATTTCAATGGACTATAGCATAGTATCAGGACAATATAATCATCCCAGTTAAAAAACTGTAGGAGATTGATACTCAGTTGAAATCTTTGTACATAAATTTTAAATTTTTTATATTCATGTTTTTCCTTTTATTTGTATAACTTGGAATTGTATGGAAAATTACTACGTTATGGAGTTTAAGTTATAGAGATTAAATTAAAGTTTAATCGTGATGCGGAAATAATGTAAATACCTAAGAAAACTCCTAAACAATTCTAATATTGTCAATATCTGTTAATATTGTAAGTAATAAGTTGTTAGTAAAACAAGAGGAGATTATTTAGAATATAATTTACTCCATGTTGGAGAAATATTTATATTATCTTTGTAATATAAAAAAAAACAATTCCCACAGTTTCGCAATTAAACATTAACTTATTGATTTGGTTTTTGGCAGAATTGGAGAAAAATTTCAGACTACCGGGTAACACCATTGTAATCCGATTTCATGATTTTCCCCAATGAACTTGTGGGTCACGGAGCCACAAGTTCACCGGTTTTTTAGGGTGAAACTTGTTATATTGGAGGGGCGATATTGTTATATAAAAATTTTTACTTTTACTATTCATTTAAGTTATTCTAAATTGCCAGCCTATTCATTATTTCCTTTTTTAATACGCTCTATTATTTATTTCTAATTAAATTCCTATAATTTTAAAACGCGTATCTTAATAATAGATTTATTCCAAAACGTAATCTAAACTTTTAATCCCTTCATTAAATTTTATCGTCTACCAAACTGTAAAGTTCTGAACACAGTTATTTATTTTTCGAATGTTTATCAAAGCCATCTTTACATTTTTATTCTATTTCATCTCATTTTCCCGCCCGCTAGGCGACAAACTTTTCACATCGAAATTCTTCCATTAGCGGCGTCGGGATTCTTTCCTGTGACGTTTCTTGATCGCTCTCCATTGGCTGAGTGTCGGATCCCAGTTTCACTTCGAAGCTCGTTCGTGATTTTGGTTGGGTTAGCCTAAAGTTTCCATTTCAATCGGAATTCATCCGTGCATTCTAATAAATAGTTTGAGCATGAGCTCAGAACAAGATTTTTGTGCTGTTTGATTGTTTACATAACCTGTGACCCGATGTCCTAAGCCATGTAGAATAATCATTTCGTGAATTAACATCTATTCCGCCTGAGTAACTAGTTGATGCTCGAGTGGAATGCTCTGATTTCTAATCCTGTGGGAATTGTTTAATGTTGTTATGTTCTGATGGAATAAACAGTTTCCTATGACTACGTTTCCATGCTTTTAATTGGGAAAACCCCATATTTCTTCATACGCCTTTTTTCACCACTCACGCTGCATTGTCTTCATCATGAATAAATAAGAGTTTGATTACACTATACCAATATTATCATCGCTCTACAGCTGCTAAATTTTCACAGAGTTGATACCCCCACTAGCGATGCTTGTGCTAAGTGGTATGATTGCGATACAACATCACCAACGGCTGATTAATATGTAGTACTAATCCAGTTATATGAAACAAAAAACAAGACGTGATTGTTCGACTTAACACATTAAATTGTTTCGTAATAAGAAGCCGGCTTAGGATAATGTCGACCTACTCTACACTACACTTCTAAAAGGATACCTTCAAAAGGAAAAAAAAGTGTCCCTGTGATTGTGAAATCAATTGAAACCTTCGATGACACCTGGTAATCACGATTTGATATTCTGCATTTTACCCTGAATGTGCGTCTATATAGATGAAAATCATTTTGTTTTCTTTTAATAAAAGTTATAGGAAAGAAAGAAAAGTACGATGTCTGTAAACAACCCAAGGTCGTAAGTTTTGAAATATTTATTTTATATTTCACCATATTTCTTTATTTACATTTGATGTATTACTGTTATTATTTATTAGAAAAGAAAATATTTACATTTGTTATTTTATTTAAAGTTTATTTATATTATTTATTATGAATCCATGTATAAATGAGTTGTCCCTCTTTTATGTTAATGCGATCGGGATTTGTTAAAAAATCGTTGAATCGTAAATTGATTCGTAATATATATGTATATATTTTTTCATATTGTCAGGAAAAATCACATGTTTTCCTCTTGCTCTCGCCAAAGAAAACCAGCATTCTGTTGTTAAAGCTGAGGGATTTTACTATGGTTGCGAGACAAGAACGTCATGTTTACCGATTGTCTTTTTAACGATTTGTGAATGGGAATGCACAAATTTCAGTTATTGTGATTGTCGTATTATTTCGTTTTAATTTATTTTACCTGGGAGGCTCCTTATAATTGACACGAGCGAAGCCGGGTAGTTTGGCTAGTTAATAATATAATCTAAAGGATTTTCTTTAAATTGTCGTTATTATACTTTTATTGAAAAAGGATTATTCTATTATGCAATATGCATGATTATTTAAAAACACTGTACTTTGCCAGAAAGTACTGCTGAAAATGACTTAAGCACGAATTATCTCGATTTGCTGAACATATTTGAAGCAATTTTTTTCCCGATCATGTTTAAAAAATTATACAAGAGTAATTCAGGTAAAATTGTGCATTCTCAATGGCTTACAGTGGCTAATTGAACTCTGTATGTTCCTTCAATTTAAGCGTCTGAACCTTTGTTGATCCTGACAAATTTTACTCTAAATTTTATGCATCTGTATGGTTTGAGATTAAGGCTAAGCCTTATGTTATTAGGTAGATTTCGTATGAAATACTACCTATTGGGATCGTTCCTATGTTGGAATTTCTGAAAAATTTTTGCAGATCTACACCGATCATGACCCCTAGAACCCAAAACCACCCTCAGTAAAAAACTTTATATATCTATCTATCTATCTATCTATCTATCTATCTATCTATCTATCTATATATATCACTTTCTTCTGGACACGATAACTTTCGTAATTCTGCACCAATCTCTTCCAATCTGATACATAAAATCAAGGGGCATAAAATCTCGGTCAAGTTCGTTAATGGGCAAAATCGGACCAAGGGGAGGGAAATAGGGAGGGGTTTTGTGAAAACAGAAAACCCCCCATAACTTCTTAATTTTTGTACATATCAAATCAGTTTAAAGTTTTTATTACTTCTAAAAATAGGGCCAAAAATTTATGTATCACAGATTTTTGATAAAGTTAAAAATGGGCTCAAGGGGCGCAAAAAATAGGGTTTTTGGGACAAAAAAATTCATAACTTCGTCAATTCTCAAGATATCAAATTCAATTAATTTTATTATAAATCTCCTTAACATTATCTAAAACTTTTATATTCACAAGTTTTTGATAGGAACAATTCGTACCGCAAAAAAAAATTAAAAACGAAAACAAAAAGGGCGTTTGAAGAAGAAAAAAATCCATAACTTCGTCAATTCTCAAGATATCAAATCCAATTAATTTTATCGTGAATCTCCTTAACATTATCTACAACTTTTATATTCACAAGTTTTTGATAGGACCAATTCGTACCGCAAAAAAAAATTAAAAACGAAAACAAAAAGGTGGTTTGAAGAAGAAAAAAATCCATAACTCCGTCAATTCAAAAGATATAAAATCCCCATGAATTTATCATATATCTTCTTAATATTGTCTACAACATCTATATAGACGAGTTTTGGATAGGACCAATTCTTAGAGCAAAAACAAATTAAAAATACATACCGGTTGAAGTAAAAAATGATCTTAGTAAGGGTGTTTTCAAATCCAAACTGCTTATTTTCTGACTCATTTTACAATTCATTTTTGCTCTCAAAGGCTTCCAATTGGTACGTTTTCTTACTCAGAAACTATATAATGTACCGTAATGGTCGATTTTCTGATAGGGGCAGAATATATTTTTTTTAATGCTGTTAAAAAGGGCATTTTGAACCGAATTTACCGAAGCGGATTGTGTTGGAAAAATCATTGTATTAAGGATGCGCTTAAATCCTAACTGCTTATTTTCTGACTGGTTTTTAAATTCATTTTTGCTCTCAAACGCATTTAATTGGTAGATTCGCTTATTCAGAAACTATATAATGTACCGTAATAATAGATTTTTAGATAGAGGCAGAATATATTTCAAAAAATTATGTCAAAGTGGGCATTTTGAACGGAATTTCCCGAAGCGATTGTGTTAGAAACGAAAAATATTGTCCTTCTGAGAAAATAATTGTTTATATATCAAGTTTTAATTAATTGAACAAAAAATAAAAACACAGGTTGCTTATAAATCTCTTCAAAAATCACGTCAGCAAGTTTCATATTTTTTTTAATTAAAAATGAATCTGGAATTATGCCAGAAAATTTCGAGTTGTTGAGCATGGAAAAGTATTTTTTTGAATACCGCCCTAACATGATTCTGATAAAACCAGCTATTATATGAAAATGAAATAAAAACTCGTCAAGAGCGGCCAGATAAAATTGTTAAAGTGGATTTATCTATAATCATGATTTAGTTTTTGTTTGTGAAATTAGTATATTTGACTTCGAAATCTACCTCTGCCTGTAGGCCGGGCCGGCAGGGATTTTTTTTTTTATGTTTCACCTTGTTAATAAAATAAAGTACGAATAGTTTAAGATGACTTCAAACCAAAAACGCTGAAAAGGCAATGAGCAATGATAAAGGAAATGTATGTCCAGTAATTTTCAGATGTGCAGAGCTTGTTAAAGCTATATAGCTACATGGACATAAGTTAGTTATAGAGCTAATAAATACACCACAAAGTGACATCTAAAAATTTATCAAGAAGTGATGTAATGGGATACATGATTTACCAGGGCAATACATCTTCACTTTCAGAATGGATTAAAATTAAATTTCTTGAACAAGGATACACCTAAGTGATGGAACAGCTACCCTATCATCCTAATATTGCTATTTCAAAAAGCTTACGAAACAAACATTTCAAATTAACAGAAAAATGTAATGTACAGACACCAATTCAGAAATAACAATTTCATATTATATCAATGTTTAAGAAACGAATTAAAAAAAAAAATGGGTCTTTACAGCATTTTCTATTCGCCAAATTTTTTGTTACATGACAACAATAATTAGACAGAAATCTCTTTTAAAATATATTTAATTGCATAAAATTAATCATACTCAATGGAGTAATATATTCATTGATTAAATAATAATAACAATATATTCTTTAGATGCACGAATACAACAGCAACAATTCATTCAGAAGGAGAATTTTTTTAGCATTCTTTTTTTGGACCACTTTGTCCTGAAACCCCACAAAAGAAAATTTCTTCCAAGATTCATTTTTGTGAAATTTGTTCCTAAAAAGGAAAATGTATTTTGCACATTACCATTATCATCTAGATAATGTGTATTTATTTTCTATTTTATTTATACCTGAAACTTTTAAAAGCGCTAGAGAGAAAGACATAAAATGTTTTCTATTATACAATAAAATATCACTCAGTAAAACTACTAAAGTTGTTTATTTGTGCTTTTAAAAAATCCTGTTCTTTTATGCATTTTCTTTATTTATCACAAAGTATAAAGTAGTGAATTCCTTTCTCCTATAAAGATACATTAGAGTGTAACTTTTTACTTTGAAAGACGTGGAATCATTGCTGAGTATTCCGAATAAATATTAAAATCACATACCTTTACATGATTTGCGTTTTTATTTTTCGATACATAAATTTAAATCGTATATTTAGTTTAATATTATCCTCCCTCTATCGGCAATAGTTTTCTAACTACCGGGTGTCCTAAAAAGGACTGACTGATTTTAAAATTCGATAACTTGCAAACGTTGACAGATATTAAAAAAATTCTTGCAGGAGGGTTATGCATAAGGTCAAAAGTTTTTTTTCAGTGATTTTCGATTTTAGTTCGAATTACAAACAATAGATGGCGCTGAAAGCAATAGTTGCTAAATACAGGCTCAATTTTTGGTCCTTTCTCTTCTTCCATGCGGAAAAAGGAGATGGAAATGTATTGAGCGGGCCACGAAGTGCCAAATATCGAGCCTGAAGTTAGCGTATATTGATCGCAGTGCCATCTATTCTTTGTAATTCGAACTA
Source organism: Maratus speciosus (assembly GCA_963932465.1). Classification (NCBI taxonomy): domain Eukaryota; kingdom Metazoa; phylum Arthropoda; class Arachnida; order Araneae; family Salticidae; genus Maratus; species Maratus speciosus. The sequence continues at coordinate 188,653,987 of OZ010800.1, forward strand.
AAATCGAAAATACCTGTAAAAATACTTTTGATCTCATACATAACCCTCCTGCAAGATTTTTTTTAAATATCTGACACCGTTTGCAAGTTATTGAATTGTAAAATCAGTCAGTCCTTTTTAGGACACCCGGTATATATCATCAAGTAATAAAAATGAAATGCTTTTCAATATACAGTAGTACTTCGACTTACATTATCCCGCATTTACGTCGTCTGTCGTGGAAAAAAAAATTCCTTAATTAAGACGCATTTTGAACTTTTTGAATACTTTTGAAAGAAATTTAACATATCAGATGCAGTCAAAATCGCAAGCGATTCATGATTCATGGGGTGAACTTAAGGAAAAAAACAATGAGAGATGCTCGGAAAAGTCTTTCTTTACAGAGACTAAGAAAGCATCTGAAATTTGTGATTCTGTATTTCTCTTAATTGATAAAATTGTTGAATATGGAAGAGAACTTAACTTATAGAGCGGACGGCGCGACACAAATAACTACGTCATCGAGTTACTGGATGAAATCATGATGCAGGACAATAATTTTAGGAGTAGATTAAGGAATACCTGGTCTGCCTTGACATTTCTCGGTACGATGGGCGCAGCAGCGGGCGCCAACTCGTCATTTTGGCGTCACTATCACGTCATCGAGTTACGTGATGAAATAGGTGTCAAGTTAAAGGTAAAAAAAGTATATTAAGAATATTTTGGTCTGCCTGCGCATATTCAGGTACAGACCTCCGGCAGACTAAATTATATAACAAAAAAATACGTCATAATGTACAATTGAAAGACTATAAACATAATATTTTACATTACATTGCCATATATATAACTTCGAATCGACTTTCAAGGTGAATTAATGGTTTAGGAAAAGCTTATTAACAATACGTGAGAAAATGACTGATTCGGCATAACTTGGTACAAATCAAGAAGAACGGGGTACCAATTCCCTATTTTGACAGTAGTATTACGTCATCGAGTTAAGGCTTGAAAATTTTAGACATTAAACATACCGATTAGTACAATACGAATATTTCAGTCTGCCTCATCATATCTTCGTACGAGACGAGCAGAGCCGGCCGCCAATTCTTAATTTTGGCGGTTTAACACGTCATCGAGTTACAACATGAAATCTTCATGTAGGACAAGATTAATTAGGTTTAGATTAGGGAATGACTGGTCTGCCTCGAAATTTCTTGCTGCGATATGAGCGGCAGCGGGCGCCAAGTCGTTATTTTGGCGTCACTATCACGTCATCGAGTTACGGGAAAAAACCGGTGCCAAAGTAAAGGTAAAATAAAGTCTTTTAAGAATATTTTGGTCTGACTGCGCATATCCTGGTAGAAATCCCCGGCAGAGTAAAATCTATAACAAAAAAAATACGTCATAATGTACAATTGAAACTCTATAAACATAATATTTTACATTTAATTGCCATATATATTACTTCGAATCGTCTTTCAAGATGAATTAAAGGTTTTGGAAAAGCTTATTAACAGTAAGTAAGAAAATAATAGATTCGACATAACTTGGTACAAAGCGAGAAAAACGGGGCGCCAATTCCCTATTTTGACAGTACTATTACGTCATCGAGTTATGGCTTGAAATTTTGGCCCATCAAACATACAGATTAGTACAATGCAAATATTTCAGTTTTCGTCGTCATATCTTGGTAGGAGATGAGCAGAGCGGGGCGCCAATTAAGTTATGCCGAATCAGTCATTTTATCACGTATTGTTAATAAGCTTTTCTTAAACCCTTAATTCATCTTGAAAGTCTATCCGAAGTAATGTATATGGCAATGTAATGTAAAATATTATGTTTATAGGGTTTCAATTTTATATTATAACGTATTTACTTCTTATAGATTTTAGTCTGCCGGTGGTTTCTACCAGGATATGGGCAGGCCGACCAAAATATTCTTAAGACTTGTTTTTACTTTTAATTTGGCACCGGTTTCATCCCGTAACTCGATGACGTAATAGTGACGCCAAAATGGCGAATTGGCGCCCTCTGCTGCGCCTATCGTACCAAGAAATGTCGAGGCAGACCAGTCATTCCTTAATCTACTCCTAGAAATCTTGTCCTACATCATGATTTTATCCCGTAACTCGATGACGTAGCCATTCGTGTCGCCGCCGCCCGGTCTCATAGAGATGGATGCTGAAGATGTTGTTGAAATTATAAGTTCCCCCGATCCGAAATTAACCATCCACGAACTTCTCGAATTAAAGAAACAATGTACTGTTGAAAAAATAGACGGTTGTAAAATTAACCAAAAGACTAAACATTATTGAAGCTGGAATGACGGCTCTTGAAAATATTGATTCAGACGAGCATGTCGAGGCTACCCTCGACTATAAAAAAGCTTAGAAAACTAGCTCTGGTGTTACAAAGAGCTTCTAAAAAAAAAAAAAAAAAAAAACAAAAAAAAAAAAAAACCGAAAAAGTGTCTATTCAAACTTCTTTGCAAGATTTTTTTTTCATATGCACAGGCAAGAACGAAACAGCTACAAGAACAACAGATTGTAAGTTATTGACTTATTGATTTATTCCAAATTTTAGGTAGCTTTCATTACAAAAAGCTACCTATTGCAGCCGTTCGGAGGAAAGCGATTTCAAAAAATTTTGGTATATTTTCATCGATCATGACCCCCAGACCCCGAAACCACCCTCCGTTCAAAATTGATATATATATATATATATATATATATATATATATATATCTGACCTTTGTCATACTATAACTCTCGAATTTATGAACCGATTTGGATGTAATTCGGTATGTACATAGTACATACCAATGTCTCAACCGAGTTCGTTGGCCAGCTTCATCCGCCATTTTGTTTCAAAATGGCGGCCATTTAAAATTTTTTTTAAAATTTGAAATTTGAAATGTGGTACCAAAAAATTGAAAATGGAAAAATATTTTTTTCTTATGTATTTGACCTTTATACAAAGATTCCGGAGCAGTTTTTGTTTCGTTGATATCTTAAAAAATGGCTGAGTTATAGCATTTTGAATTTCTAGCGTGGCTGACATTTTGAAACGTCCTGAATTTTGTCACGCGATAAAAGGCGTATTTATGAACCGATTTGGATCTAACTTCGTTTGTACATAGTACATACCAATGTCTCGACCGAGTTCGTTGGCCAACTTCATCCGCCATCTTGTTTAAAAATGGTAGCCATTTAAATTTTTAAGAAAAATTTAAATTTGAAATGTGGTACCAAAAAATTGAAAATTGAAAAAATATTTTTTCCTTATGCATTTGACCTTGATACAAAGATTCGGGAGCAGTTTTTGTTTCGTCTATATCTTACAAAATGGCTGAGTTATAGCATTTTGAATTTCTAGCGTGGCTGACATTTTGAAACGTCCTGATATTTGTCACGTCATAACAGGCGTATTTATGAACCGATTTGGATGTACCTTAGTGTGTACATAGTACATACAAATATCTCGACCGAGTTCGTTGCCCAGCTTCATCCGCCATCTTGTTTCAAAATGGCGGCCATTTAAATATTTTTTTTTTAATTTAAAATTTAAAATGAGGTACCAAAAAATTGGAAAATGGAAAAGATTTTTTTCGTATGTGTTTGACCTTAATACAAAGATTCCGGAACAGTTTTTGTTTTGTCTATATTTAAAAAAATGGCTGAGTTATAGCATTTTGATTTTCTATTGTGGCTGACATTTTAAAACGACCTGATATTTGTCCCGCGATAACAGGCGTATTTATGTACCGATTTGGATGTTACTTGGTCTGTACATAGTACATACCAATGTCTCGACCGAGTTCGTTGGCCAGCTTCATTCGCCATCTTGTTTCAAAAGGGTTGCCATTTTAAAAAAAAAATAATTTAAAATTTAAAATCAGGTATTAAAAAATTGGAAAATGAAAAAGATTTTTTTATGTGTTTGGCCTTGATACAAAGATTCCGGAGCAGATTTTGTTTCTGAAAATTTGTTCTTTTGTTTATATCTTAAAAAAATGTTTAATTATAGCACTTTGAATTTCTAGTATAGCTAACATTTTGAAACGATCTTGTATTTGTCACGCGATAAAACACGTATTCGCCTATTTCCATGTAAGAAGCCATGTGGATAGTATACATCAACATCTCAGCCAAATATAAGTTACTTTAAATAAAAGCAGCTTGGATAAAGATGACTAATTTCGCGAAATTCTCATTCATAATGATTTAGTATTGATAGAAATTAGTATTGAATCTCCTATATTCGGTTTCCACTAAATTGAGCTTCGTGTGTTTGAATAATATATGTTGGCTTTTTTTAAATAAGGAATTTGAAAGCTAACTCTTCCTCCCGGCACTGGCCGGAAGGACTTTTTTTATTACAAAATAATCTTTCTGCTAATGTTAAATGTAACATAATCGCTAAATACAATAGAATATGCTCATTAGATTTTGGTGTATTTTTGTTACATATCCTTTTTTGCTTACCTAAATGTACCTTGACGTACGTCGTTTTCGACTTACTCGCTAGTCTTGGAACTAATTGCTAACGAAAGTCGAGGCATTACTGTAATGACATTTTAATGGTGTTGTTTGCTTTTAACTTTTTCCGAAACAGTTATAAGTATTTCTGACTTTGGTTTGTTGGACTTTCAGCCTGTTATTTCGCATACATATTCTCGGATTGTGGTATAATTGATATAAGTTATTTAGGTTTACTATGGCATATTTGGCATTGAAAAATGCACAAGTGTCTAACATTTATAATTCGTTTACAAGAACACTGAAAAGAATACCGTTGTATTGTGTTATATGGGAAAAATCGTTTACAAGGTATTTTTAAAATGTTTCACTTTTTATACCATATTGAATTTGATAGATATCACTGATATGTACTACTATATGTCTACTGCAGAATATGTTATGCATAGCATTTTCTGTTCATTTACATGGACAGAAACAAAATAATTCGGTTATAGTTTTATATATGATGGAATTACGTATTCAGTCAGAGTTTGTGTTTTAAAATTTAAATAAGTGGGTTTTTTGTATATAAAATGGTTATGTGTACATATTCTATAAAACATATACTGGTCTACAGAAGCTAATTTGATTAATTTTACGTTTATTAACGGAAATTTCTGAAGTATTTTTTTTAATTCTATTATGTATTTTCTAACCGAGCTAAATATTATCACACTATGTAGCATATATACAAATCTGTAGATGTTATAGAATTCTGTTTAAAAATTATGGGATACATTTCCGACTATAATTGAGAAAATGAAAAGCATTTACCAATTTCTCTACCTAGGTGTAATTTTTCAAGCGGTGAAATATTATTACAATGTTTAATGCGTTGGAGAGAATTTCGTAACCTACACTATATGGCTAAAGGTGACCGGTAATATAAGATTTTAGACATTTTGTTAAATATCTAGAAAAATGCATGAGAAATTAAACTGAAACGTCAGGTGCGTAAACAGTATTGTGTAGGTAATATATTTCCGCGAAGATTTCTTCCCGAAATCTCATAGGGGACCGTCAACAAATCTAAAATAATTAATATCTTTTGGATAACCTTGTAAAAACTAATTTAGCAAAAGCGTTCAAACTCGAGATTATTATTAAGTGGCTTATTGTAATATACTGTGATCATTTTTTATGAGGATAGCATGTATACTCGCAGAGAAATTAATTTTTTTATAAAAACAGTCCCAAATTTTACCAATTTTTTTGCTTACAATTTGCAGAGTTCTTAACATAACAAAAAGTTATTTTCAGAAAATATTACAAACAACATTGCACACAATACTCTGCAATCAGAAAAAAAATAATAAAAATTGGATGAAAAATGAGCAGATTTACTGAAAAATGTTTCATTGCGCATGCGCGAGTGCTATCAGAAATATCATATTGTATTAGCTAAGTATATAGAGCAACTTTTGTGAAAGTCTCAAAATCATAGCTTGAAAATTCTGAAAAGCATCGTTGATAGAATAACTTGAAATCTGTTGTTCCCAAAAAGAAGCAAAAATATGAGGGGTTGTATCAAATATCTGTTGATTAGTTCCAAGATAGCATACACAATATTGCACGTACTACTATATTTGGATACAATCCCTCATCCTTTTGCTTCCTTTCGGTATCAACGAATTTAGAGCATATTTTCTCGACGGTAATTTTCAGAATTTTCAAGCTATGATTTTGAGACATTCACAAAAGTTGCTCTATATATTTAGCTAGTATATTATGCACATTATATTTCGATTGCATTCACGCATGCACAGTGAAACATGTTTTAGTAAACCTGCTCATTTTTGAATAAATTTTTATTATTTTTTAATTCTGATTGCGAAGTTTAGTGTACAATGTTGTTTGTCATATTTTCTGAAAAGCACTTTTTTAATATTAAGAACCCTGAAAACTATAAGCAAAAAACTTGGTGAAATTTCGGACTATTTTTTAAAAAACCTTAATTTCTCTACGAGTATACATGCTATCCTCATAAAAATGAACTCCGAATATTACAATAAGTGACTTATTAATAATATCGAGTTTGAACATTAGTTTTTATAGGGTTATCCAAAAGGTATTCGTTCTTTTTCAATTTGCTGACGACCCCCTATAGGGTTTCGGGAAAAAATCTTCTCGGAAATATATGACCTATACTATACTGTTTACACACCTGCAGTTTCAATTTAATTTCTCATGTATTTTTCTAGATGTTTAACAAAACGTCTAAAATCGCAAATGACCGGTTTACTTTGGCCATATAGTGAATACTTACCGCTTTATTTTTTTTTTAGATATAAAATGAAATTAGAGATTTTCAGAAATATTGATCTAGGTACTTAGTCGCAATTAAGATTTCTCTTAGACGAAGAAAATAGACAACATCTACCAGACACGTCTAGAAAGACGCAATTCTGTCACTTCAAAAACATTATCGACCAAAATGATAATGGTAAATTTGTTTTGTTGAATTTTGAATCATTTTGTTAAGTTTAAGTAAAATATACTATCCAGTTTGGCAGGCGGATATGTTATTGTTACATGAATAAACAGTGGAAGCTATGCACATAGGTTTAAAATCCAGTTCTTATATTGTATATGATGCTCATTTTTAATTCGTATTATTTTATATTTTTTGTGTTTTTCTTGAAAAGTATAAAATACATTCAAGATAGTGTATTTATGCCATTTCATTTTATAACCAGAAAATCTTCAATGCCTTGCCTTTATCACATTTAAGGGCTGGATACGATTGCCCGCATATGAATTACTGCACATTATTTGTGACACAAATTTTAAAAGAAACAATAAAAGATAAAATATTATGTGCATCTCCTATACATGAAATCTGCTGATTTGAAAGCAAAAACATTGAAGGTTAAATAAAACTTGGGGTTCAATTTTGTCAGTAATATTTTACATAATTGTCAGCAATTTATAATAGAGTTATTCCGTTTTTTTTTTTTTTTTTAATATATAATTCGTTTTATTTAGAATAATTATTGAAATTATTTCAGCCTGCCTGAACCAAACATGTTCGTTTATGAAATTCCTTAGCCGCTATATAAACAAGTGTTTCAAAACACAACGATATTAGTCAGAATATTAAAAAAAAATTATGCCATTTATCACTATTTAAGAACAATTGAATTTGTATTTAAAGAATAAATAATACGTACTTTTTTCAGATGAACTTTTCTTAGTATCATAAAGATCAAATTGGATTAATCTAATAAAGACAAGATTTTTATCAGAATATTTTGCTGATACTACAACTTTCGTTTTAATATAGATTGTGAGAAAAAAATGAGTTCCAATGAAAGAGAATATATATATATATATATATATATATATATATATATGTCAGTCCCAAGATTTATACTCTATTATTTTTACTTGTTTCGTGCTCTTTTATCCAATAGGTCTCTTATCACTTAGAAAGTTTACTGAGATAAAATATTTTGGCGACACAAATATATAAATCTGGAAGTTATTAGCTTATTTCTTAACTAAAGTAAAATAACTATAATTTTAATTAAATGTTATGAATTATTCAGAACGCAATAAAAACTCGTTTTACTGAATAGCAATGTAAGACAAAACATAATAATTCATCATAATTTTTAACGATTACAAAATATTAACAAGAGAATGCACCAAAGTTTAAATAATACATGCTAGATATACTTTCTTAATTCTACAATCCTGTAACAATATCAGCACTTTCTTCGTTTAATGCAAATTCAGAAAAAATGAGCTTCATTGAAAGAACATATTTTGTTAGAGATAGAAATGTACCACACATGTTATCTATACTCCTATTATAAAGAGGGAAAAATTGTTTATTTGTAGGAGGTAAGCTCAGGAACTACCAAACCGATTCCAAAAGTAATGGTATCAAAATGATGGTGTCAGTCCAACTTAGAACATAGGCTATATCTTATGTCGGTGTCACTACCCCAAAGGGGGTGCAGGGGCAAAAAACGTTCTAAAAATGCGATTTTTGCGTTACTGAAGGGCCTAGAAATATGAAATTTGGAATATTAGTTACTTATAAGATATAAATGATGTCTAAGAACAGTTCTTAAACAATTCGAAATTTAAAAGGGGTGAAAATGCACAAAAAGCGTTCTAAAAATCTTTCTAAATGATAGTTTCTACATAAACTCAGGAAATACCAAACCGATTTAAAATGTAATGGTATCAAAATGATGGTGTTAGTCCAACTTAGAACATAGGCTATATTTTATGTCGGTGAAACTACCAAAAAGGGGTGCAGGAGCAAAAAACGTTCTAAAAATGCGATTTATGTGTTACTGAAGGGCCTAGAATTATGAAATTTGAAGTATCAGCTACTTATTAGACATAAAGGATTTCTAAGAACAGTTCTTAAACAATTCGAAATTTAAAAGGGGTGAAAATGCGCGAAAAGCGTTCTGAAAAACGTTCTAAATGGTGATTTCTACACAATCTCAGGAAATACCAAACCGATTAAAAAAATAATGGCGTCAAAATGATGGTGAAAACCCTTGCACCAACATAGGCTATGTTTTATGTCGATGCCACTACCCCAAATGGGGTGCAGGAAAAAAAATGTTCCAAATTGCGGTTTTTGATTGACGGAAGGGCCTTGAATCGGGAAATTCAGAATGGTAGTTAGTTATAAGATATCAATGATCTCAAAGTACATTTCCTAAAAAAGTCGAAATGTAAAAGGGGTGTCAAAATGCTCAAAAAGCGTTGTAAAAAACGTTCTAAACTGCGATTTCTAGCAATCTCAGGAAATACTGAACCGATTTCAAATATAATGGTGTAAAAATGATGGGGACAGTTCTTGCTACAATATAGACTATATTTTATATCTGTTTCCACTACCCCAGAGGAGATGCAGGAGCAAAATGAGCGAAAAGCGTTCTAAAAACGTCCTAAATTCCGATTTGTCACCAATATCTCAGGAAGAATCAAACTGATTTCAAAAGTACTGGTAAGAAATTAATGCTGACCGCCTTTGCTCTAACATAGATGCTATTTTAACTCGGTATCACTATCACCTAGACGTTGCAGGAGCAAAATCTTTTCAAATGTCGATTTTTGTGATCGGTACGGGCTAGCAACATAAAATTAGGCAAGGTACATATTTATTACATATAAATGATCTTTAAGAACAGTTTCGAAAAAATTGGAAATTTAAAAAGGTGTGAAAATGCGTGAAAAGCGTTCTAAAAACTTTCTAAATTGCGATTTCTACTCAATCTCAGGAAATTCCAAAGCTATTTCAAAAGTAATGGTTGCAAATCAATGGTGGCAGTCCCTGCTATAACATAGGTTATATTTTATGTTGCTGTCACTACCATCTGAGGGTTGCAAAAGCAAAACATGTTCTAATTTGCGTTTTTTGCATAACTGAAGGGTCTAACACTTTGAAGTATGGCAGGTTATTTACTTACAAGATGCAACTGCTTTCTAAGAACTGTCGAAAGAAAATTTCAAATTTAAAAAGATGAAGTGATCGAAAAGCGTTATAAATTACAATTTTTATGTAATCTTATCAAATACCAAACCGATTTAAAAAAAATAATGATGACAAATTGTTGGTGATAGTACCTGCTCAAATATAAGCTATATTTTATGTCTGTGCCACTCTCACCAGAGGGTTGCAGTAGCTAAAAACTTTCTAAATTCCGATTTCTGTGATACTGAAAAGGCTAGAAACTTTAAATATCGCATGATAGTTACTTATAAAATTTAAATGCCCTCGAAGGACTGTCGAAAATAAATTCGAATTAAAAAGGGGTGAAGTGAAGTGGAGGTGCGAAAAGCATTCTAAAAAAGTCCTAAATTACGATTTCTACGCAATTTCAGGGAATATAAACCAAATATAAAAGTAATAGTTGCGAATCAATGGTAACAGTCTCTGATCCTACACAGGCTATATTTTATGCTGATGATTCTACAACCTGGAGTTCACAGGAACAACAAACGCTCTAAAAAAGGTCTTTAAAAGCTTTCTAAAATACGTTTCCGTGGAATATTAGGAAATAACAAACCAATTTCAAAATTAATGTTGGCAAATTAATGGTGACTGTTCCTATTTCAACATAGCCCTTTATGTTGAGAGAGGTGGTAGGACTTGGAATTTTACATGATGGTTAATTTTAAGATGTAAGAAGAGGGTTTCTAAAAAATTCAAAACTTCAAATGAATAGTGAAATGAGCGTATTAATTGAGCATAAAAGTTTCAAAATATTTTCTAAATTATTATTTATTTAATTTTATTTCGTTTTATTAATTTAAGTCTCAATGTCTCTGTAACAATGATGTTTAATCAAACTGTGTTTTAAATAGTATTTTTTTTAATTATTCCTAAAAGTAATAAGTGCCTTTTAATAAAATAAAATATTACCTTTTAATAAAATAAAAATTTAGTTAGTACCTTTTAATAAAATAAAAATTTAGTTAGTACCTTTTAATAAAAAATATACATATAAATATCACTTGGCATATTTCAAATATTGCGCGAGCAAAGCCGCGGGGTTTGCTAGTAATATTATAAAGAGGTAAAAATTGTTTATTTGTAGAAGGTAAACTCTGGAACTACCGAACCGATTCCAAAAGTAATGGTATCAAACTGATAGTGTTAGTCCAACATAGAACATAGGCTATATCTTATGTCCGTGCCACTGGCCAAAAGGGGGTGCAAGACCAAAAAACGTTCTAAAAATGCGATTTTTGTGTCACTGAAGGGTCTAGAAACATGAAATTTGGAATGGTAGGTACTTATTAGATACTAATGATCTCTAAAGATATTTCTTAAATAAATAAATAAAAAAAAATAAAGAAATTAAAAAGGGGTGAAAATGCGCGAAAAACTTTCTAAAAACGTTCTAAATGGCGATTTTTACGCAATTTCAAGAAGTACTAAACCGATTTCAAAAATAATTTTGTCAAAATTATGGTGACAACCCTTGCTCAAACATAGGCTACATTTTATGCTGATGCCACTACCCCCAAAGGGGGTGCAGGAGCAAAAAAAAACTTTCGAAATTGCGATTTGTGTGTTACTGAAGGGCCCAGATACATGGAATTTGGCATGGTAGTTACTTATTAGATATAAATTATCTCCAAGACCATTTCTTAAAAAACGCGAAATTTAAAAGGGGTGAAAATGCGCAAAAAGTGTTCTAGAAAACGTTCTAAATGCGATTTTTACATAATCTCAAGAACTATTGAACCGATTTTAAAAATAGTGGTGTTAAAATGATGGTGACAACCTTTGATCCAACATATGCTACATTTTATGTCGGCACCATTACCCCCAAAGGAGGTAGGAGCAAAAGACGATCGAAAATGCGATTTTTGTGTTACTGAAGGGCCTAAAAACGTGAAATTTGGAATGGTAGTGACTTATAAGATATAAATGATCTCTAAGAACATTTCTTAAGAAATTCGAAATTGAAAAGGGGTGAAAATACGCAAGAGGCGTTCTAAAAAACGTTCTAAATAGCGATTTTTTACGCAATCTCAGAAAGTACCCAACCGATTTCTAAAGTAATGGTTAGAAATTGATGATGACAACCCTTGCCCCAATATAGGATCTACTTCATGTCGGCGTCACTACCACCTTGCGGTTCACTTTAAAAACATTCTAAATTGTGATTTTTGTGATAATGAAGGGGCTAGCAACTTGAAATATGGCATGGTAATTACTTATGAGACATAAATGCTCTCTGAGAAGAGTTCCTTAAAAATTTGAAATTTAAATGGGGTGAAAATAAACGAAAAGCCTTCTAAAAACGTTCTAAATAGCGATTTCTACGCAATCTCAGGAAATGTAAACCTATTTCAGAGTAATGGTTTCAAACTGATGGTGACAGCCCCCGCTCCGACATAGCCTATATTTTACGTTGTTATCGCTACCACCTGGGGGTTACAGGAGCAAAAAATGTTCTAAATTGCGTTTTTTTCTGTTACTGAGGGGGGTCTAACATTTTAAATTTGTAATGCTAATTACTTCAAAAATGCAAATGCTTTCTAAGAATTGTCCAAAGGAAATTCCAAATTTAAAAGGATGAAGTGAGCGAAAAGCGTTCTAAATTACGACTTTTTCGCAATCGTATGAAATACGAAACCGATTTCAAACATAATGGTTGCAAATTGATGGTGATAGAACCTGCTCAAACATAAGCTATATTTTATGTCGGTGCCACAACCCCTAGAGGGTTGCACGAGCAAAAAACTTTCTAAATTGCGATTACTGTGGTACTGAAGAGGGTAGAAACTTTAAATATAGCACGGTAGTTACTTATAAAATATAAATGTCCTCTAAGAACAGTCGAAAATGAATTCGAAATTAAAAAAGGTGAAGCGAAGGGAAGGAGGGAAAATCATTCTAAAAGAGTCCTAAATTACAATTTCTATGGAATCTCAGAAAATAATAAACCTAAAGCGATTACACAAGCTATTGGTTGCGAATCAAGAGTGATAGTCCCTGATCCTATAAGGGCAATATTTTATACCGGTGTCACTACCACCTGGTTGGTAGGAACAACAAGGAAGCCTTTAAAAACATCTAAATTCCGTTTTCTATAGAATAATAGGAAATACCAACGGCTTTCAAGGCTAATGCTGTTGGCAAATTAATGGTGACAGTCTCTGTTTCAATATTTTTCGAGACATTCTATTTCCACTCTGTTTCGGCATTTAATGTTGGCGCCACTAACAAAAGAGAGGTGGAAGACTGTTAACAAGAAGCTTGGAGTTTGACATGATGGTTAATTTTAAGATGGTTTCTAAAAAATTCAAAACTTCAAATGAATACTGAAACGAGCGTATGAAATGAGCATAAAAGTCTCAAAATACTTTCTAAATTATCATTTGTTTGGAATTAGTTTTAGTTCTTCTTATTAATTAAAATCTCATTTCTGTCTATTGCACTTTTATAATGAAGTTTAGTCAAACTGTGGCTTAATTTATAATTTTTGAATTTTCCAAAAAGTGTTCTTCTAATAAAAAACTGTCATGCAAATATCACTTGGCATATTTCAACTATTACGCGAGCAAAGCCGCGGGGTTTGCTAGTTTTTTTATATATGCACTATTCTTGAAATGCGTAATCTATGAAACAGTGTTTGCATATAAAACACACTTTGGTGATTTTAATATATAAGACATTGAATGGAGATATTTTTTGCAGAACTACATTACTGAAATAAGTTATGAAATATATGAAATGTTTTAGTTAAATTATTTTTTGAAAAGTTAAAAAACTGATAATTCCCATTTTTATATTTATGCATCTAGTTCATTTTTGTAAGTTTACAGTTTTAGGAGTAAAACTCAATTAGTTTACATGGATTAATTTACTTCGGCGTATTTCATATTTATATTTAAGCGTTAATATACATGCGTATCAGCAATTATTAGCAGTTTGGATTAAATAATTACAAAGAATAAAAAATCTTCAAAATAGTTGGCTAATAATGAAATGGCTATTCTTGTGCAACGGAATCGCTGAAACATTGTTTGAATGTAAAAGATGCATTGATGATTTTAATGTATAAGACATTGGTGAAGATATTTTTTGCAATTCTACTTAACTGAAATAAGTTTTAAAATATATGAAATGTTTTAATTAAATTATGTTTTGTAAAGTTAAAAATTTGGTAATTCAAATTTTTAATTTTATACACATTAAAGTTCATTTTTGTAAGGTAATGATTAGTTTTAAGGTAATGGTTAGTTTTAGTAGTAAAACTAAATTAGTATATATGTTTAACTCACTTCGATGTATTTCAGATTTATATTTCAACATTACTATACATGGTTGTCAGCAATTATTAACAGTTTGGATTAAAAGATTACAAATGAAAAAAAAAATGATTAAATAGTTGGCTAATAATAAAAAATTGGATTAAAAAGAGATTCCAAGCTAAGTTTTTGGAATTCTAGATGATTGCCAAGACATTAATCGAATAAACAATAGGTACATTTTCAAACCACTGCGAAAAAAATTTGTAAAACAAATAATGGCAAATAATGTTTGGATTTAAGGACAAATGTTAGTCTCGTGACGTCCTTTCAAAGGCTAATGATAAACCGATCTAAGTGTTCTTTCAAATTTTTTGTTTCCAATTATATATATGTTATATTATTAGATCTAATTCTGCGATTTTCTTATCTTATTCTAAATTAGTACTTTATATTCACTAAATCCTTATTCTTAAATAATCTTTATCGTTATTTCTGTTAAATTCCCTTTAATTTAATGTCTCACTTGTTTAAATTACTTAAATATTACGCTTTTAGTATTCTTAAATTAAATGTCCCATTTCTGATCTTTTTTTTTTCTTTTAGAATGTTCTTTTAGTAACAATTTTATTTTCCCTTCCGAGAATTTTTCTTTCGCGCGCATATTCCGGGGGTTATATTTTTAACTTCAAATTCATCCACTCGCTCTGTCAGCACTCTTTCCATGGCGTGGTATACTTAATTATTAATTGGTTGAGAGCGCGACGTACGTCATATTTGTATTACTACGCTTGATACAGAAAAAGCCGATGCTCGCTGTGTTTCAGCAGATTTTTTTGATTTTTTGTCATACCACCCCTGGTCACCGTCCGATGTATTCTATTATCTCTAACTTTGCTTACCTCATAAATTACTACGATGAAGCGATGGCCAGATATCTTGGTGGAAACTGCGCCGCCGATAGATGTTAAAATAAAATGCTGAGCTGACTTTACGTTTTGTCTCAATTATTTCTGGAGAAACTTTCACGGATATATGTATTCCATGGCCTTCACTCGTTGAATGAAACAACTTCCGAATCACTATATAACGTTAATGACGTACTCTTTAACACGGTAGGATTCCAGTTTTAGTTATACTAGTCCGACAGCATCGACCTTACCTTTTCTGACAACTTACACTACTCTATTACTGCTAGACGTGATCCACAACTAGTATCATGACAGCCAGTTACTTCATTTCAACTAGAAAAATCTTCCAACGTTAGAATAGCCTAACACATATATATTGCACAGATAGCCGAACTTTATGTATAACCATGCCCTTTTTTTCACATTTTTAAAAATTTTGGTTTTAAAGTTTTCCTATAAAATCACTTTTTATTTCCCAACCAGTTTCGGAAGGTAAAATACCTTCATAAATGAAATCTGCAACCCAACTCGAAAATGTAAAAAATGTTCACGTTAAGGGATAAAATCAGGTATCATATGCAAAAAAAAACAAAAAAAAAAACAACAAAAAAAAAAACAACAACATAAATAAATAAATAAATAAATAAATAAAAATATATAAGAATATTGAAATGCAAACGTGTAATTTGAAATGAATTAGCTTTTATCACTTTCATTATCCTGAGATTGTATTCGCATGGTTAGTGTAGATTCTTATGAATTCCCTTTCATTTCATTTTGTTTTCATATTTTATTTTCCTAGAGCATTTGAAAGTGGTGTGAGGAAGCAATTTAAAATTTATGTGAAATAGCTTTATTTGATTTTTTCAGTTAGGCGAGGTCTTTAATGATTTTATTGCACATATGTTCAAATGAATTTTATATCTGTACCACATATTTTTAATAAACCTTTTAATGTCAGAAGTCAACTTCCACATTATCCTTTGGTGGTTCATACAGATATGCCATTACACTTTAGTATGATAATATCGGAGAATATTTGGTGTCCATTAATTTCAAAATATTTCATAATAATTGGGATGCAAGCAATAATATGACATTTATTTCCGTCTGATACAGCTGTAGAGATAGTTGTGGAATTTTTGAGAACTTCTATACAAGTTTGCATAATTATTTTGCATATATTCCTTGCTTTTATTTTCTTTGCTAGAATTTTTAAACACTGAAGTTACATCTAATATTTAATACAACATTACTGGGTTTATTAAAGTTAAAAAAATAACATAATTTTTGATTTAATTCTTTATAAGATATTTTTATTTGAAATTTGTTGAAGAAAAATTTTCCGACCTTTTAATAAATTAAACATAAAATAACAAATTGTGGTTTTGCTATAAAAAAGGATTTATTTTCTATTTCATGAAGTAACTCGCAATTTTATGTTATCCAGAATTTATTTCAGTTAACTTAGAATGCGTTGCATGCAGTAGAGCATGTGTTTTTAAAGGACATTTTTTTAAAAGCATTTTTTTATGTCAGGAATGAAAAAGGAAGTTAAAAATTTCTATTCACTAAATTAAATTTTGTTTCTATTCTTTAACTAACTTTATAAATGTTTTAGAAAACTACCCCTTTCATTTTTTATAAGCCGCTCAAATATGTACCGAAAAAATAAATATTTTTTAATATATTTAATTTATTAACATTTTAGAAATTAAAATAAAGACTTACGAAAAGGAACTCAGAACTTGCCCTTTATAATACTATTTACGTTTTCATTTCTGTCTAATGTACCTTATATAGAAACACCGTACTTTGAATTTCAGTTTTAGTCTTTTTGCAATTTCTTTTTCGAAGGTAACAACATAACTAAACTAGTATGTTGTGGCCATCACAAAACTTTCTTCTATCTCATACATGTCAATACTTCAAAATTCACTATCTCAGTGTCAAATTAAATGGCAATCTGTGTTCCTCATGAGAATTCTAAAAATATGAAATTCCGTGCATTAGATCTCGAGGTATGACTGTCACTGAAATCGTGTAAATCCAGCAAAATGCAGCATAGCAGCGCCACCTAATGGATTATTTACACCAGAACCTAATTATCAGCAGCTTATGTCAACGTCTAACTAAATATGAAGTTTGAGGAAAATTCGTGCATTAGTTCTTGAGATAGAGAGGTATTGCGCAAATCATGACAAATGCAGCATAGAAGCGCCACCTGTTGAGCGATTTGCAACAACACATAATCAGCAGCAATATTAATCAAGTTATACGTAAATCTGAAGTTTGATGAAAATTCATGCATTAATTCTTGAGATAGAGCTATTGAGGAAATAGTTCAAAATGCAGCACAGCAGCGCCACCTATTGGGCGATTTACACCAACACATAGTCAGCATCATGTCATATGAAGGAGTAACTAAATCCGAAGTTTGATGAAAATATGTGCATTAGTTCTTGAGATAAAGCTACTGAGAAAATAGTGTAAATCTTGCAAAATGCAGCATAGCAGCGCCACCTGTTAGGCGATTTACACCAAAACGTAAACAACATCCATTCATGTCAAGGACTAACGGAATCTGAAGTTTTATAAAAATCCGTGCATTAGTTCTTGAGATAGAGCTTTTGCGATAATCCTGCAAAATGCTACATAGCAGCGCCACCTGCTGGGCGATTTACACCAAAACCTAATCAGCACCAATCTATATCCGGGACTACCTGAATATACATTTTTATTAAATTTCGTGCAATAGTTCTTGAGATAGAGCGCCCACAAAATTTGTGTCACATACAGACAGACAGACGGACATACGGACAGACAGACTCACAGACAGACATTTTGTAAAAACATGTTTTTTTTTTTTGAATCTCTGACCCGTAAAATGTGTAAATCTGTCGAAAACTGGAATTCGAAAATTTTCATGAAACCAATACTTTCTTCTTGTAAAGATAGAAGAAAGTAAAAATGTAAATGAAAAACCCAACATACAGTGGTGGTCAGAATTATAAGAACAATTGAAAATGGCACAGAAAAAAAGTATTACTGAACTAAATAAAGTGAAATTTATACATAAAATGCTTTTTTATGCAAGAAATCATTGTAGAATGCAAAACTTTTGAAAATGCAAAAGATGAATATTTTGCCATAATTAACAAAATATGCCATTGTAAAAATTGGACAAAATTATAAGAACAATGAATGTTTTTTTTCTGAAACACACTGATAATTAATAATCTCTTCCTTCTTCTCAATCACCTTTATCAGTCTTGACGTCAGGGAGTTTGACAGTTCATTAACAACGTTCTTGGAAATTTTTGACCAGGCTTTTTCGATGGAGGACAGGAGCTCTTGCTTGTTTTCATATTGTATACCATTTTTGTATACTTCGCGTGACAGAATACCCCACAGATTTTCCATTAGATTCAGATCAGGACTTCTGGCCGGCCAATCAAGTAGTATCACGAAATTAGCATCAAACAACGATTTTGAAGTTTGGGAAACCTGTACTGAGCATTGTCCTGCTGAAAAAAAAATAGTCTCCACTCGTTATTAACGGTGCTTCCGATAAAAGATTATTGCCCAGTACATCAACATAACTCTCAGAATTCATTCTACCCTGCACAAAAACTATTGGAGTAGTTCCACCAGTTGCGAAACCTCTCAGGACCATTACTGAGTCACCTCCAAATGCACGCTTTGAGAAAATATCTTTATCTCTACGGAGATCATACCAGAAGTAGCGAAAACCGTCTGATCCATTCAAATTAAACATTTTCTCATTGGAAAAGACAACATCATTCCACTTTTTTCCTATAGTAATGCATTTTTTGGCAAACTCCATCCTCAGTCTTTTATGAACTTTTGTAAGAAACGGTCGTGACATATGTGTACCATAGCCAAGCTTTTTTTCTTTTTGTAAAACACGTCGAACAGTTCGAGCACTGCATTCTAAGTTAAATTCACGTTTTATTTCTGTTGACATTTGTTTTTTCGAGCAAGTTCGTCTTATTATCATTCTTTTCTCCCGTACAGAAACAGAAGATAGCCTACCTGTATATATTTGCCGTCAATATTTACCGGGATTTTTAAGATAATTGTAAATAACCGTTCTTGATGTATTAAGTTTTGTCGCAATTTGGCGTACAGAAAGTGCTGAACTTTTAAATGCGTCCACTTTGCCTTTCTGAAACTCCGATAGCTTTATACCTAGCGGCATGACTGAAAAACAAAATATGACGATCCCAAACGCTTACTACGCATTTATATCATCCGGGAGTTCATTTTGCAGAGCAAAAAACATGCAAATTTTACTTTTTAGAATACACAAATACAGTTGTTCTTATACTTTTGTCCATATCAGATGACTGTATAAATCTGTAATACATTTTATGAATATGAATTTTCCACATATTTCCACAAAAACTTATAAAAATATTCTTCATTTTTCATTGGTTTCCAGCCGTTTAATTTGCATAAGTTTCCGGCCAAATGTAGCCAAGATTTGGCGATTTTTGCCTTGTCCTTATAATTTTGACCACCACTGTAGACTAATGCAACACCTCATTAACAAATCCGAATTATCTTGAATTTAATTTAACTTCGACACAATATAAAAATCTTGTTTTCGTGATGACATTTATGTTTGGAGGATATATGTGGTATTCTATGATTAATCCGATGTTATGGTTAATCTTATATAAAAAGGTTAATAGTCACAGAACTTAACTTTTAATCAGGGCTTAATTTGCGCCGGAGCCCACCAGAGCCCGGCTCCGGTACTTCTCTGTTTTTTGTAAATATTTAAATTACCTTTATTATATTAAAATTACTATATTAAAATTACCTTTTCCTTTCCTTCTCATCTCCAAGCTTTTGCATTCTTTTAACAAAAACACTTATATGTGACGTAATGTGTCACATACGTAGGAGATGGAGATAAAACGGACTCAATTTTTATATCAGTTTTTAGGCTTAGACTGACTCGAGCTCAATCTGTATTGCATTTAAAATTTTATTTATTCATGTATTGAAAAAAAATCCTCTTTTAAAATTACGTATTATATTCCACTTTTCTCATTTTAATGCTATTTTGATCAGAATGAAGGGGAAACAGAAATCGTGTTTTTCTATTTCAAATTTATATCGGCGACGTGTTGATATGGCGCCACTCAAGAGACTGAAGAATAAATTTGCTTTCAGTTCGATTTTCTTTTGTGACAGTAGGATATTTTTTTATTGGCTGGGTTTTCTTTTTATTATTTCGATATCTAACCTGAAAAGAATATTTTCTGTTTTATCCAACAAGCATCAGCTTGACGTTTTGTTTGTTCGAGGTTTTTTGTCTTCTATTGCGTACGAGTATAAAAATCACGTCAGTGATTTTTCTATTTATTTTGTATCGTGAACGGTACTCACGCTAAGGCTCTCTGCACCTATACGAAGTCACTTTCCTTTGTAAGTAGATATAATTACCATGTATTGTTATTCTGATAGAAAGCAATCGAGCAGTGTTTCCCCTTGTTCTATAAAAGCATAGATTCTTTCCGATAACGTTGTCAAATTTTTAGTTTTATCTGATTTTCAGGGACTCACCGAAAAAGATTGTTATGCGGAAGGAAATGATTATAGTTTAAGATATGCACTTTTACAGGATATTGAAAAACATTGTTCCATTCTTCAGCATATAAATATTCATTTCTGTAAAATTCATTCATTTTTTCTTATAAATGCATAGCTGCGAACTATCCCTTTTCTGTGTTAACACCATTCCCTAATCATAATCTTTACCCTATTTAATCGCAGAATTCTGCAATTAATTAATATAAAAAATAGGCACAGATTTTTACTATTCAGAAGAAGTGATAACTAAAAAGTGGAATAGTTGACAGCTAAGTATATGCTGATAGATATATTTCAAATTTTTATTTTGCTGAAGAAAAAAAAATGCTTTAAATTTTGCAATTAATGTACGAAATATAAATATGCAGATTACAGGAACAGGGGGGGAGGGGGGATGGTACAGTTGCTGTACCAGTAGCGCAGAATATTAGGGCTCCGGAACTTTTTTTGTTAGAATTAATCCCTGCTTGTAATACCTGGTTTGTCGCATAAATTTGTTTTAAAATTTTTATTATAATTCAAATTTACTTTAAATTACACAGGGGTATGATGGGAGCCATGAACATTGACACCAATTATAGAAGATTTTTCGTCTTGAAAAAAAAATCATGAAATAAAAATATCCTGTTTGATATTTCTTTAGAAATTTAAAAAATAAAGAATCTGCAAATGTATCTATATATTTTACAAAGATGCATTTAAAATACTGTCTTACATTAAACAGGTTATCCATGAGACTTTGTGAGTATTAGAGTTCTTGAACATTCTATTCCTAAGAAAATGAAGGAATGCAGATGAGAAAAACGAAATGTGCAGTAATTTCTTCCATACAGCGCCAAACTCTAAACAAAATTTCAACTTACTATCGGATTGCTATTCTTACATTTCCGTCCTATTTAATGGGGCAAAATTCTGGATTGTACGAGAAATTGATGATTTTTAGAAATAAATGAACGAGTAATAAAGACGAAAACGATTCCCAGGTCAATTCTCAGGTTAGGATAGTAGCTTACCATACTTTTCATACAATGCGACGACAGTAACACCATTGTAGCAGCTGCTAGACTGCTGTTACTCGAAACTAGCCTTGAATTATACGAAATATACTCGTGAATTCGAATTTGTATTTTAATGGTACGGCTGAGAATATTTTTGTCTTTCTTTTCCTCATAAATATATGAAATTTTTTGGAAAGGTACATTTCACCATAAGTATATAGAACACCTTAAAAGAATTTTTCAATCTTATTATTATTTTAAGATTTTTTTTAAATTCTAAATTTTAAAACGAAATTTTAAAATCTTCATGTGCCAATTTTCATGTTCCAATTCAATTTTTATAGATATTTTCTCGATATTACATTTTAATCACTTAAAACTCTATTAAAAACAAATCAGGGGTTCTATTTTGTTTTAATCCCGTGAATAGTTAACGTTTTAGAGATTTAGTGTTTGAATTACAGAACGATTTTCAGCTAAATTATGCCTTTTAACAAGTGAAAAATCAGATTTAATTATCTTAATGAACTCGAATTTTAAAATGCAAGCACAGTTTCTTTGTAAGGAATGTCAGAATCGTGAATTATCAATTTCATGAATTTTGAAAAAAAAATAAGACACATGGAGCAGTTTTTAGAAATATATATTTAAAGTATATTAAGGGGCCCAAAAATTGTTTGTCTACATAATTCAAACGCTTGTAACTTTTCGAAAAATAATGGCATAAACAGGCAGTTTTTCGCAAATGGCTCATAACAAACTTGAGAATAATAATATGCACAAAAATTATTTTCTATTTTGGGGTCAGTTTTGGAAAAAATGGGTTCACGGTCCCCTTAAAAATTTATGAACGTTTACGGAAATGTTGTTCTGAGTTGCTGAAAACTATACGAACATCACTGCTCTACTATATTTTCTGATATGTCGTTGAAAATTTGGGCTGTTAAGGGCCAATTCTTTTAGTTAATCACTTTAGTATTATTTGGTAAAAAACTATAAAACATTTTGCAATTTATTAAAAACATCCATTTTAAAAACAGTTCTAACCCCATCAAAAACAATGAAGCATGACTATTAAAAAAGGCTAATCATACATAATCTGGTTCAAAAAATTATGGTACTTTTTCCCATAGTTTTATAACTAAAAAAAATATGTTTTAGATTAAATCAATTTTTGACACATTATCTAACTAGCAATACAATCTTTTTGAAAATTCGTTCAGTAAAACGTTTTAGAAACACTAATCTTTTGTAATCGAGCTCACCAGATTAAAATACTTTCCTGCATAATGCTATAACATAGTGGCGTACAATAAAGGTATTGCTACTATGTTTTTCTCAGCGTTTGCGCGCCAAAGTAGTAAGGACCACAAACAGTTGATTTTGAAAATTTTCAATTTTTTCTCTTTTGTTTGTTTTTTAACTATCCCCCCCCTTCCCACTCCCCACCGCCGAATTCCAATAGTTGAGATGTTTACGTTTCAATTTATATATCGCAACGGATGTGAAATGTTCACATTTAAATGTATTTATTTTAATTTCACATTAAATTCGTTATTTTTTCAAGATTTTTAATAGAAAATTTGCTTGATAAAACTCTGTTTTGCAACGTGAGCTTTCGTGTTTAGATTTTTTGTATTATTTGATTGTTTTCCTTTATGTGCGTACTTTTGTAACACTATCATTGGGAAACGAATTGACTGTTATATATGCTACAATGCAGCAGAAACTGCCCCCCCCCCGCCCCAAATGAACTGGCCCATACTGTGGCAAATATCGAGTGACATAACTTGTGACTTGCAAAATCATTTCATCTGGCGCAAGTATAACGAAGATCGAGATATAACTACAGATTAAACTTCTCTATTGATAACATAACAATATTTTAAAATAATTATTCATTAAATTTGAAATTTCTCATTTTACATTATGCAACAGAAAATATCGTTATCTGGTTTTTTTGTTTTTTTTTTCTAATCTAAAAAACTAAGATTATGGACATTAATATTTTATCACATTCATCATCCTTTTAAAAATTACTAATGACTACGCGGCTCATTTACATTATCTGACTGCAAGATACTTTATAAAAATGAAGATTTAAAAGAAATACTATCACTAAAGTTATAAAAATAGTTATTTTTACATATATTTAAAGATTTTAAGAAAACGTTTCATTAATTTCTTTTTTAAATTAAATAATGTATTATCAGAAGATTAAGATTTAGTTTCAGTTGGTAAACATACAGGGTGTCTCAAAAATTTTGCGACAAACTTTTAATAGATGTGGGGTACATCAAAATGCTTGATATTTGCATAGCAACACATGACCCGGAACATCGGGGTGCGCCGCTAGGTGATGCTGTTCACGAGAGCACTGGAGGAGAAAAATCACCTTTTCGCAGTCATTCGCACCTTTTCCCACCTTTTAGAAGTGGTCGCCTTCAGAAGAACATGCAAAATTTTAAGGACAGGAAGCTGTGAATCATTCATTTCATGTACAGATTGGCTGATGGCAATGAACGAGCAACTCAAGCACAGTTTAGGCTGGTTTAGTCGAGATTTTTTAGTATGGCATTACCTGCTGTGAACACCTCTGACACTAGCAAATTATCTCAATTTTTTTAAACATGTACTACTAGGCTTAGTTCACCTTGTGCCACAAAATGTTAAACGGAACATTTGGTTTCAACATGATAGGGAGCATTCACATCTTCTGTCCCTTTTTTTAGGGTTTCGTTCATCTGACGAGACTCTATTCGTCTCACTCTTCTATCTGTCCGTCCGTCTGTCTGTCTGTCTGTCACAGAGCCCGTTCTTTAGAAACTATATATGATAGAGACTTGACAATTTGGATTCTTATAGCTAAGCACCTCACATCAAACGACAAATCATAAAATTTTGGAAAAAACCTTATATTTACCCCCCTCCCCCTGGCTCTAACTTGTGTATTTCTTTCTAACTAAACCCCTAATTAAGTTGAAGACTTGAAATTTTGGATTCTTATAGCTGAACACCTCACATGAAACGACAAATCATAAAATTTTGAAAAAGTCTTATATTATTTACAACTCCGGGCCATATCGTCTGTATTTTTAGCAATTTTTCTAACCTCCTCACTTTTCACCCGAGGTGCACTTTTCTAACTTTTTCCGACACTCTCTTAACCACTCTTTCATATTATGCGCCACAGTCGTACGTATTTTAGTTCCAATTTTTACATTCAGGGGCGAATATGTATCTCGGGGGATATGAGTCTGATCTCCTCGACTAATATATATACGGATAGTTTGTAAAACGGAGTTTTGTTCGGGTAGGGGTTTGCTTAGAATAGAGTGCGCCCCCTGGTTGCGAAATGTGGAACTAAAAGATTTCGCAAAAGAATAAAGTGTTTTGAAATGAATATTAAACGAATTCCTCTGTGCGATCTCTGATCACAATTACATACTTGTTTCTTCTACCTTTACTAATCTATACGTTTCCGGTCATGGGTTGTTATGCAATTCTTAATCTTTATGATGTGTCCTACCTTCCGTAATGCTTAATTTCCATATTTCTAAGACTCTCTGTATAACTCAATATTAAATTCATACCTAAATATGCAATTTAAAATTTCCGTTTTAAACACATTTAATAACTATTATCACTAAAGAAATAAAACTATTTATATTTACGTAATTTTACAGACTTTAAAAACAGTTTATCATTGTCTTTTTTTTTAATTAAAATAATCCATTATCTGAAGGTTTCTTTTCAGTAAGTGCATATATAATTCAATATTAAGTTCACACTTAAAAATATAATTTGTAACATCCATTTTAAACACATTTCATCCGTCATATCCTTTTTTGAAGTTTTAACAATGTCTTGTTCTTGTTATAAAGTTAATTATTTAAAAATGTTTCAATTACTATGCTATGTTTGTAAAGTAAATAAATGATAATCTGCACTCAATTAATGAATCAGCTAAAAGCGATGCCTAATTAACTCTAAATGTATTTCAAGTAATTATGTTCAAAACACAAATAATTATTTGAAGAATTCATTTCATATTATACATTATCTATAAAATATTTTTAAAGGGAGATAGCAATATGATTGTGACATTGTGTATAGCAATTACTATTTCACAAACATTATTTTGTTTATAAAAGTATGTTTAACAACATTGCATTTATTAATCACTGCATTGTATATTAAAATGTCTGAATAAACCAAAATAGTATTTTCACTAAACAGTCAGATTTTATTTCAAACAGTGGATATGGAAGGCGCAGTTGTTAATATTTTCCCCTTTGAATTATCAAAATATAAGAAAACCCCCTTTGTATATGTACAATTGTTTAAATGAAATACCATGAAAAATATAAAGTAGTTATTTTTAATGTTTTATAAGTTTTACTCTTATCAGAATTACCGAAAGCTATTCCGATTTTTTACAATAAACCTTATGGTAAATTTAATTATCTATTGTCATTATTAGATAATTAACACTTGAGAGCATCCCTAAATAAATAAAATGTATAAACAAACGCATAAACGTATAAACAAAAGTATAAACAAAAAAAGTATAAATAAAATAGAAGTACCCAGTTAAACTGGTCACTGGTTAATAAAAACAAAAGGAATTTTATTGATTCAATATCGTGCATTACATTGATTAAGTTCCATAAATTTGATTTAAATTATTTTAGCTCTCAGGCTATCGACGACCGAGAACTGATGTGCCCGCAGGTTCTGTATGTGCGAATGTATGTACGTAACGCGATAAATCTTGATAGAAATATCCAATTTGCTACAAATTTTGGATATAGGTTCATTCTGATAAGGCGCTTCCCTGATTTGATT
Source organism: Maratus speciosus (assembly GCA_963932465.1). NCBI lineage: Eukaryota > Metazoa > Arthropoda > Arachnida > Araneae > Salticidae > Maratus > Maratus speciosus. The sequence continues at coordinate 188,680,606 of OZ010800.1, forward strand.
TTGGTGTTCGTTGGTTAAATATAATGTAGGGAACGGAGGATAATCCCCTTTAATTTAGATAAATAGGTTTTCCATGTAGAGTTATCCGATTTTCTTCATATTTGAAACATCGGTTTATTGTGATAAGGCACTTCTCTGATTAGATTTGGATGTTCATTGATTAAGTATAAATTAGGAAACAGGGGGTCAATCCCCCTTAATTTAGATAATGGGTTTTTCATTCCAAATTATCCGATTTGCTCCAAAAATAGTATTACGGTTTATTCTGATAATCAGCTTCCATGATTTCAGTTGGGAGATTCATTTGTTAAGTATAAAGGGGGGAAAGGAGGAGGTAATCCCTCTTAATTTTGCTAAATAGATTTTTCCAGAGGCATTATTCTTTGAAATAAAAGTATAATTTACAATTAGTGTGAATAGCCTGTGAGCTCAATGCCGTCAGTTAAACTGGGCACTTTTCTTTTTATTTAATAATTTGAATGATCGAAATATGTGTGTTGTGTTAATGATCTAAGCGTTTGTTAATATTTTTTATTTGTTTAGGGCTGGTCTGAAGTGTACTGCTCTACAAACGCATAATTTTATAAGAAATGACGTACACATTTTTAAACGTAAAGGTATAAAATTGAGAGACCCGACTATGGAAGTGATTTGGAATTGAAATGATTTTGCTTTAAAAATATATATATATTATTAAATTACCTATCGAGTTATAAGCGTTCGATCAAATGAGAAGGCGTTTTTCTTCCTCCGCTGACTGCTCCTTCTGCTTTCTTAGTGAAATTCGATTCAAAACGCCCACTTTGACAGCATTTCTGAAAGTTATAATGTGTTTAGAAAACGACGGAAAATGTCTCTCGATTACATAGTTTCTGAATAACAACACCTGCCAGTTTCATACCATTCCGAACAAAAATGAATTAGAACTTATGCCATGAAGTTGTCATTTTGGAATTGGGAACAGCTTAAGGATTTTTTTTAAATAAGTAAAAGGGAAAGCCCGATTAGAGAGTATCATAATCACAAGTATTTTAAAGTTTAACCTAGGAATATATTTGAACTTATTAAAGAAGAGTTAATTTAATTTTTATTTCGTATTAAGCGGTGATTTATAAAACTTGCCATAATGTTAAATTATAAAATATTTATAAATTATAAATATACATTTATATATTTCACCAAATCAACAAAACAAACAAATTGAAAAGTATTGAAAATCGAATAATTCAATGGTTTTTTAGATTTGTCAATAGATTTTGGGTAAAAAAAAAATACCTTAAAAGACTATCACCAAAGCAATAAATGTATTTTAATTTCTTATTTTATGAAAACACGTTCTTGAATTTCCAGTTAAAGCTGTATTTTTTTCGTCTACTGTCATATATCATATCATATAAAAAGGAATATAGTATTAATGACTGTTCTAAATACAGTTATATGGTTTAGGAGGATAAGTTACTCAGTTTAGCTTTTGGTTATAAGGATGAGAAACAGCGAATTCATGTTGGAAAATCAATTTATATGGAGTGCGCGTGTTATTATGATTGAAATTTGTTGAAGCGATATATTACCGGCGTTGTATGAGAAGTTAAAGTTTCTTAAAATTTTACTACCCTTATTTCACAAGTAAGCATAGTCGAACTCGGTTACTAAGATGATCAAAGGAATTTTATTAACCGCTACTTGCAATACTCGTAAAAATAATGAAAATTTAATAAAATAATTTGCTCTAATATTTAATTGCTAAAATTCAAGTAATACTGCAAAGTTTCCAGTAAATACCGACGTTGAATGAGAAGTTAAAGTTTCTTAAAATTTTACTACTCTTATTTCACAAGTAAGCATAGTCGAGCTCGGTTACTAAGAGGATCAAAGGAATTTTATTAACCGCTACTTGCAATACTCGTAAAAATAATGAAAATTTAATAAACTAATTTTCTCTAATATTTAATTGCTAAAATTCAAGTAATACTGCAAAGTTTCCAGAAAATACTCGGATAACATTACGATAGCGTTGTAATTTTCAATCTATTGTTTTTTCATATTATTTTCATTTTAACAGTGATAAGAGATATCTAAAAACTGATTAATATAGCCGAGAGTCCATATTTAAAGAAAGAAACAAATAAAGCTTTTTCTTTTTAATTCTTCGTTTGAATGCCTCATTTGGAAAATTTACACAAGAGGGACATCTGACATGTCCTTATCTATCACTTCTTTCCTTTATTATTTCAACATCTCAGGGCAAAGGCTTTACATTTTCTAGACTAGAGGGTCTTCTCCAAGTTAGAAATTATTCCTGTTAAAACTGATTAATTACCTCATTTGGACGAAGAGTTGCAGTGTAAAAATGTTATCGCTATGGGAGAACAATATGCGATAAGAACGGGATTTCTTTCCGCATTCAATGGCAATTTTCGCTGAAAATGAAATTCAAATAAAATATGTTTTGCTCTTATCAGCAGATATTTTGAATTTATAACTAGTAAAAAGCGTGTGCAAACTGTAATACATAGTTTAATTGATGAATTATTCTTAACTCTTTGTTACACAGGTGTAGAAAGTTACGTTGTTACACAGGTGACGCACATTGTGCGCCAGCCAATTTTCAAGCTATAAAAGCATCGCTTTTTATATTATTCAATAAATAAACTATTTAATGGATTAACATATATCATAAAAGATGTAATATTGTATATATTTCTCAATTTTAGTTTTATATTTTGTAAAATAATACTTCAAATTCAACTAAATGAAATCATTGGAATAAGAATAGAGTTCATAAAAAGGAATACTTACTTTACAAATTCTTTATTCAGAAAGATCATGATCTTCATTAATTTCCTGGTTAATACATTTTATACAAGTGTATTCAATATTATACATATGATTTTTACAAGTGAAATGTTTACAACGTGAACAAATTAAAGTAGTATTGTTGTTCTTCGCACGACCACAGGGGTTACATCGGCCTTTTTTCTTCGGTGGTTCTTCAGCTTTCGTTGTCTCTTTTTCAGCGATATGTCTCTTGATTATCTCTCTACTTTTTATGGGCAAATTCATGATAGAACTTCGGCTTTCCAAATGTGGCTTGATAAGTGCTAAAGATAAATTCTTCAAGAAATATCTTCTTTTTAGCGAAGCTGTATTTGGCGCCGAAGCCAAAATTATCTGGCTGTTTATCCCAGCTATGTTCAACAATGCATAAAAATTGACATTGGCCATCTATATGTTTTCCTTGAGACAGTATAATTTCCTCCCAGCTGATCAACTACATCAACGCCACATTTTGTTTGATTATAATCCTGTATGACACATGGCTTTCCTGTTTCTTTATCAATACTTGCATCGTCGTGCATTGTACTTAAGAGAATAACAGCTTTATTTCGTTTCGGTACATATGAAGTAAGGCTTATATCGTTTTGAAATCCAAACAGAGTAGAACCAACTTGTCTTGATTTTGAAGGAAGAAATTCACGAGGAATATCCTTTTTGTTCGATCGCATTGTTCCTAACAAAGTGATATCATCATTTAGCAATGACTTTGCTAAAGGATAACTGGTATACCAGTTATCGGTTGTTAAATTTCTTCCTGATCCTTTTAAATGGGCAATTAGCCTGTTAGCGATGTCAAAAGGTTTATTTGAAACAAAATATGGCCCATCAGGCTGCTTTCCGCAATATACTTCCTGATTGTTTGCATAAAAAGTCTTTGCATCAACTAGTGCAAATATTTTTATCCCATATTTCGCTGGTTTCTTGGGGATATACTGAATGAAGGAACATCTACCACGAAATGGCTCAAGCTTTTCGTCAATAGTGATGTATTCCCCTGGTGAATAAGATTCTTTACACCGTTCTACAAAAGAAACCAAAAAATCTCTTATTGGGGCTAACTTGTCTTTTTCTCTTCTTATCTTTCTCGTACTTTTATCATCAAATCGAATAGCACTGAGAAGAAACTGGAATCTATTTTGAGACATAACACCACGTAATAGCTCTATACCTGTGCCATCATTTCACGTAGATTTATCTTGCTAGGTTTTTTCAAACCTATCAGGTATAAAATTCTAATCACAGCCATAATTTCTTCTCTACTGGTATATTTTCCGACGAATTTATAATATTCTTTGTCATTTCCATTCTTACGTCTACTCTCAATATTTAAGTTTGTATTAGAAACTATTAGATCAATCATCCCTATATCAATAATTTTGAAAAAGGCTGAAATTTCATCTATAATATTATCATTTTGTTTTACAAATGACAATATCTTCTTTAGAATATTTTTCTGTCGTACTTTCGAATATTTACTTATGACAGGAGATTTTTTCCATTTGTAGATTTCACTTATTTTTTTTTCCTTTTCCTTTTATACTTTCATATATTGTTTTAGTAAAATAGTTTTCATCTTTCTCTGAATCTGATTCTGTAATTTCTGTATCAGAAGATACCTTTATTTCAGATTCAGAATCATGATCACTCCCGTTTACCTGCTCTTCACTGTCACAATCGAAATCTTCGTCATTCAAATCGCTTAAATCTTCATCTGATAACTCTTGAAGAAGTCTCGCATAATCATCAGGATGAACTATATTTCTTTTTCTAGCACTCCTGAAATATATACAAAAATGCCAACTTATTTCGGGCTTATACTTATATATAATTTATATATATATATATATAATTTTTAATATTAGCAAATTAATTTCTTAAAAAATACTGTAAATATTAAAACGACTTATAATCTTGCAAAAATAAAATAGCAAACCGAAAAGAGCGAAATGAAAAATACTTACGTTGTCACACAGCTGTAGCACTCAGTGCGCCAAAAGAGACTAACTGAAAATAATCTTGAAAATTAACGCGGAAAACTGTGACTTTTAACTTTTAACCAATGCACTTTCTGAAAGGAACAAATGAAAAGAGGTTAGGTTGAGAGCAGGTGTTAATCACGTGATTTTCTGGGAATTCATGAAGCATTTTTCAAGGACTGGCGCACTCAGTGCGCCACCTGTGTAAGTGAGGGTTATGATTCAACTTAAGGGTGTCCGGGACACATTTTCAAAAAAAAAAAAATATTTATTGTGTTAAAATTTTGATTTTTTTTGTGATGGTTAACCATATCATTTGTAAACAAAATCAAATGATAAAACTTCTCATAGCTTAAAAAAAAAAAAAAGAATTAAATTTAAAATTTATGAAAAAAGTGGTATGACTTAAAATCGTTATAACTCGAAATATTATTTGTAGAATTTAAATTGTTTTTCATTTAAATAAACAGAAATATATATATTTTTTAATTTAGTGTCAGCATTTAAAAAAATATTAATTTTAAAAAAAAAATTAAAAATATTTAACGAAAAAAATACAAAAAATGTGGTGCAATTTAAAAAAAAAAAATCATATTTTCAAAAGTAAATATATATATATATATTGAAATATGCTGGCTCAAAAGTAAAGTAATATAATTGAAAAATATATGTTCCGAGTTTCAACCCTGTATCTTTAACGGTTCTCGAGTTATAAGAATTTAAATATGAGAAATGGTGAAAAAACCTATCATGAAGAAAATCGCAATTTCACAAGAACTTGTTTCCTTGACATCCATAACTTGAAAGGCAGATTTTGAAAACAAACCAAAACGAAAAAATTAATATTTCCTGATCTAATTAAGATAGAAACATGATTTAAACATCATTTTAAGCAGAAAACGGCAGAGATATTTTTAATCCAATAAAAAAAAATTGAAAAATTGAAGATTTTGGTATCCCGGACCCCCTTAACTGTATCCTTGCTTCAGACGTACTCACATTAAACAATTTCGACTGTAATTTTTAATTAAATGCAGCATAACATTATGATAGATTTTATAAACTTTTCTCAGATTTCGGAGTTAGTAAATATTTTAATTTTTATTTTTAAGGAATATATTAGTTTTTGATTTCAGAAGATGTAGTTAATTTTATTGAGTACAAAAAAATCCAATTTATACATCATACAATAAATTGAATTGAGTAAATATTAGTTTCTATAAAACGTCCATAAAAACATATTTTAACTACGTTAATGAATGGAACTACCATTCAAAATGCTGAATTCTGCTACATTGTATTTAAGAAAACTTTCATATGTACTCTTTCATAAATTTAATTTATATGTAATACAATGTCTGTTAGAAATGAGGTACTTTTATTACAGACACTTAAAGTCCATCGCGTTCTAGATAAGAAAAATTTGTTAAAATAACTTTAGCATAAACATGTTTGATTGTAATAAAGAGTTTGTTTCAGTTGAAGATTCAATGGACAATAAAATTTTAAATATTATCAAGAGAAAATTAAGAGAAAAATTAGAGGAAAATTAAATATGTCATGCGTATGAAATTGCGTTCATTTTTGGCGAGCAGTAAGTGACAATTTATAAAAGGAATTTGTTAGATTTAAAATATTTAAGTATTTCGCGGCAGAGCAATACTTATTTATTTCCAGTGTCACTTGTCAATGTAATTTAACATAGAAAAGCCTATGGAGCTCATAACTTTTTAATTTTTTCTTCCACCTTTTTGTCCCTGATGCCACAAATTTTCAATTCTTTGCTAATTCTAGTAATATTATAAATTCAAAGTGAAAAAACATTTGCCTGACGTCAGGGACAAAACCTATCATAAAACGCCTTTGCATATAGGTGGATTATAATCTAGAGAGTAGCATGGGCAAATTTTTATTTACATTATTCAAATATTTTTCTTAATAATTCCAAATTTTGCTTTTCTCATTGAGAATCAACGGACATTTTCTAAAAAAATATATAACCTTTTCCCTTCATTATTGTAAATAATTCAAAAGCCGTAATAATAATTTGTCTATTTTTAGTTTTATGATTTTCACGTGAAACATGAAACTGAAGAAACTGAAATAGTTTTTTTAAAGAATTAAAAAGACGAATATGGAGTCATAGTGATAAAAAAAATGACATTTTCAAGCAGATTTTTTAAGTTTAGATTGTAATTTTTGGACCAAACTACAGCAATCTGCATTACTGCACTGTTGAATCATTTTGAATTATACAATACAGATTTATAAGCTCGCTAATTTTTTCCTTCCTTTTTCTTTTAATTCTGAAAGATTTGAATTCCTCATACAATTTCAAAAGAAAATCTTTGTTCTACAATTTACTGTTTATTTGAGTTTTGCGGCAATTAAACTGTGCCGCCAATTTCTTCTCTGATGTTCCATTCTCGTGTGCTCTTAAAAATTTCGCTTTGTTTTCCAAAGTTAACACAATTATTTTAAACATCATCTAAATTGATATACTAAGCACACAGCAAGAAAAACACAATATGTACTTCGATGCGAATATTCACTGTGCTATAACTTCCACTGTTAAACAAAACTGAGATGATAACAACAAGTGGCAATCAGTCCAAGAAATGCAACAGAATTGAGATAAACTGGAATCTGGATCCCCCCCCCACTCTCTCTCTTGAAAAAGACTCCTGCACTTTACAGGTGTCTGTTACTCAGCCAATTCCAGGAAAGGGGACAATAGTCCTTCTCCCACCAACACAAACTATCCCCCAGCAACCATAGTGACATTAAACGCTTTAATGCACAAGAAGCAGTTTTTCCTCCTAACCAGGGGGTGGAAGAGATGACCTTTATTATTCCACCTAGAGTAGCTCTAGGTAGTAATGTCTTTATTCGCCAGATCTAAAGAAGTAGACTTAGCTGAGCGGGTTTTCCGAGAAGAAGTGGAATTTTGAGATTTCCCCCATGCAAAGAAAAGTAATCCTATTCTTCCACTGAAAAGTTGAAAAGTGGTCTTTCAGGGAGGTAGATGCGATATAGTTGTTCTTTAATGGTGGAAAATTAACATTAAGCGTATAGCCAAAAATTATAGACCATTAATAAACGGTCTATGATAGGTGGTCACATTATAGAGGTGGTCTTTCAGGGCGGTTTCACTGTAATTCGATTTTTATTTCACTGCTTGCCTAAATTTGATTTCACAGCATAAGTGTTTAAACAATTACAACAAAAGTGTAGGAAAAATCACAATTTTTATAGCTTTTTATCTAGTTCTCTATTTGATAATAATTTAAATGTATTTTTTTAATTTTTATTTCAGTACATTTATTACGATAAAAATGTTCTAAAAACTACACGAAGTTTATTCATGTAAATCTTATGTTTAGAGGGTACGACATCATATAATGATAAAAAACGTTAAGATGAGATGAAGAAAAAATATCGGTTAAATTGCAACCCGTTTTCGTGGGTTTCTTGAAAAATACTTTTTCTTTTCATTTGAAAATCAAGATAATGATTTAAAAAGGTAACGTTTAACAGAAAATTCCGGACAGCTAAGCCATCAATCTGATAATAAGAGAATGATCTACAATGGCGTCCAATCGATGTTTCTGACTGATGTGAAGTACTGCTTGTTAATGGAGGTTATTTTTAAAAAAATTGAATGTAAAAATCAAGAAAGAACTGAATTTTACATATAAAACAGTGTTATTATTCTTTTGTGATTTTAAAGTGACATTTATAACAACAATGCAAAATATTTACCAAAATACCACGCTTCTAAATATATGACTTATATAGACAAGTTAATTGACTAATCAGTTACATACACTCTCTTTGTTTCTTAAATCATTTTTGAAGTAGGTAGTTTATGTAATTTCCCCAAAATGTCCAATATTTCAAAAACAAAATTGAGAAAAACAATATTAAAAAGTTTTAAAAGTTATATTGACACGTCGGCACATGTCTCAAAACTGTGGAGGGCATAGAAAAGGTATGGCTGAGCAATGGTACAGTTTTAAATAAATAAACAAATAACTTTTTTTAAAACAACCAACGTGAACGCATTGATTTGCAATTCATTTCTTAATTACTTACACATATATGAGCATGACCACTCGAAAATTACAGAAAGGATTAAAGGACACATGGCAGACATCCGAAGAAAGTAAATTACATAGCTCTTTATCGTTTAATTTCAGAATACACACATGGATATCTTATTCAATAAAGCGAAAATTATTGCACATGTATCACATAATAACATTTGCATAATCAAAGAAACTATAAAGATACTGAGAAAAGGCAAAAAAAAATAATTAATGATGTATTATCCTATCATATACCACTTATTGGTTTAATTCAACTGACATTATCGGTGCTTTTTGTTTTGATTGAACCTGCCCCTATTTTCTATAGCATCCGTTATCTTTCGTTCCTTCCTTCCTATTTATTGTTTTTGGTTTCACATTTTGCTACTTAACCACTTGAGGAGCACCAATATATATTATATACCACCTACAATTAATTAAGTTTTACACCAGAAAAAATTTATAAAATTTTATTTTCCTAACTTTGGTGGAAAAAAAGCCGTAATATGCTTTTACTTATTTTGAAATAGAATTTTTCAAAGATTCCGGTGTGAGTTCAACATTATAGGAACACAATCACTTGCCCCTCAAGAGGTTAACTAGTATACATCTCTAAAGGTACTGTATTTTCTCATTTTAACCCATCTGATTATGGCTAGTGTTTAGCTGGAAGCGTTCGCGTGAATTTGACATGAGATCACATCTATGTTTCTAACATCTTAATAGTTTTCTTGTTGTAAAACTTGCATATTATATTTTAAACTCTTTTAGTAATAAATAAATTATGAATCAACATATCCACGTTCTTTATTTCGATTTACTAATGTGAATATGACGTTTCTTTCAGAAAAGAAAAAAATGCTGCAAAGTAATGCATTACAAGAATTGCAATAAAATTATCTCCAATAAAATTGCTTATGTTTAATCCAAATGCGCTATACATTATTTCAATATAATATAATCATTATAAAACTGTTTTGAAATATTATTCTGACGAGTTTTATATTACAAAATTTTCACTTATTTTACATGGTTTACTAGATTTTACCTGTATATACTTGTATGCAAAATTCTCTATTCCGAATGCTTTAGGAAATTTAACAGACTGAATTTTATAAACATTTAAGCAGATATATTCTTCGCAAACTGTATTACTATGTACATCTAGCAAATATACCAATCTATAATGTCAATATGGCACATCATCTTTGTATGATGCATAACCCAAACTCAACAGATTGTGAATAATCGCTGTTTAAGTAACTAATGCGTATAATGTTTCACATCCAATATCATCTATCCATAGATTATCGAAATCTATCTGCACATGCATGCAGTGAGCAGTGGCTTATGTCAACTGACAGGCTAACTTAAAATGCACGATTCATTTTTGGCAGGGTTATGATTACTAGGAAAGGGATCAGTATTCAAGGATTTTTTTCTTTGTGTTAAATATTTTTTTTAGAATTATTTTCTGTTTTGAATATTTATTGGAACTCGTGAAAATACAAAATAAATAATTAATTACAAAAGTTACTCTGGAAAAAAGAAAAATAAACAAAAAATGCAAGAAGAAAAGAAATAAAATGTAGGAAACAAAAAAGAAGCAACAAAAAGGCAAAAGTAAACAAAAAGCCAAAAAAGAAGCAAATAATAGTAAAAAAAAAAAGTGTTAAAGCAGCAAAAGGAAAATACGAAAGGGGGGGGAGGGGCTGATTAATAGAAAGTATAAGGTTAAAATATTTATTATTTTGAAACTATGAAAATGTGGCTTTTATTTACAACAACTATATATATATATATATATATATATATATATATATATAATTTTCATTAAAAAAACTATTCTATGAGTTATCTGCAGCAAATCATCAGAAGTAATTTTTCAAATCATATCTATTTATTTAAAGAAATTCCATGAGACTAAATCGTGTATTGTAATGGAGAACCAATAATAATATTCATGCATAGTCAAGTGTAGAGTATTTGCAGAAATTGCTATTTGTCGTGATCAAACAGTTTTGAAAAGGTTTTTAAATCAGTTTACTCCTAAACAATTAAAACCGGATAGACGTATTCTTTCTTATTCAATTCCAAGTTACGCATAAGGTCATCAAACTACTCAAAAATAAAACGTTATATATATATATATATATATATTTATAATAGGGGTATAAATATTGGAAAAAATATCAATGGAATAAACTTAATAAAATGTAGTGACAAAAGATGTAGAGTTTGTATTTGTGCCGATACGGTTAATAGAGACAAAGTGATTGAAGAAAAATCTTTAAAATTTTGTAAGGTATATAATTGTGTGTATTGTTTAAGATGTAATGTGTGCAATCAAATGTACATAGGAGAGACTTCTACTCCTTTAAATAAGAGATTCAATAATCACAAATCAGACATTAGAAATCTTAAGTATAAAAAAGAGGATCAAGAAATAGAAATTTCACATTTTTCAGAACATGGCATAGATAACATTAGGATTTCTATATTGTGTATTATACCTAATAAAACGGAAAGAAAGATTCGTGAAAAGGATATGATGATAAAGTTTGGTACGGTCTATCCATATGGACTTAATGTTATGTTTAACCACAGTAATATAATTAAAAACTTTAAAACTAACAATTTAGATGATACAATTTATGACAAATTTAATCATGACATTGGAAACGAGTTGATTAGAAATAGTAATCAATATACTAAGTTGAATAATTGAAAAAAATCAAATACTTGTACAGACATAGTAAATGAAATAATTAATTATAAAGGTGAGCGAAGAGTTAATGTGATTAAAGGTTTGATTTTCAACATTAAGAAGAAATTAATTCCCGTAACTTTAAGAACTTTACAGTCTAGGGTAGAAAATGGGAATGTTGACCTAGGTTTGGATTTGTTGAGATATAGAATCAAGACACAAAAATTACAAATGTAACATTGATTATGGCCATGTTAGTGCAATAAATAAAATCTATTTTATAATGGATTATTTGGGTGGTAGCCATAGGGGTGTAAATTACAATAAAATGCTGAATAAATACAATGAATTACTACCAGTCGGTAAAATAAAAATAGTTAAGGCTTTTAAATATGATAAGCCTTTGGGGAGAACTATTTTTAATTATAATTTATTTGCTAAAGATCTAAAGAAAAGTATTGCAGGGAGTATCTGCCATTGCAATGATTCTGAATTTGTTAATTATAAAGACAAGTATTATGGACATGTTATTACTGGAGATCTAAAGATAGTAAAGGATGAGGAGTTGAGGAGGTTAATGGAGTACGGAACTAAACATCGTGTGAAACGTACTCTCACTAAAAGTGTTGCAATTAAACATTTTACTATTAATATAGATATATTTATAAATAAACTAATGTATAGATACAATTTGCCATCCAGTGTTTTTGACGAGTGGAAGTATTATATATTAAGAGGTTTTAAACGAGAATTTTCCAGAGATTTTGACGGAGTTAATAGAGAGAAATACAACAAACTTACACATTCAATTAAAGAGATTCAGGAAAATTTTATAATCACCTATGTGGATAAAGCAAATACAAGTTATGCACTGATATGTAAGGTACTTTACGGTAAACTTTTGAATGAATGCTACAATAATAAAAATAGCTATTTACCATTGAATTCGAAAGCTGCAGTAATAGAAAATAGGATTAAAGCCATCTATAAAAAAGTTAAGCTGAAACAAATGAGTCAAAGTTTCCCTTATCTCATACTAGTGCCTAAATTCCATAAAACCCCTATCAAATTCAGGAGTGTGACCTGTGGATTTGGTTCATATATTGGTGCCGCTAGCAAGGCGGCACGGGGGTGCTGGAGGGGGTGTTTGACGGAGTGATGGGGGGAGAGACGACTTTTATTATCAAAAATAGCTATACACTATTAGATAATCTGAAAAAATTAAAAAATATTACTGGTTTATTCGCTTACGATTTTGCAGACCTCTATAATACAATTGATTTGACAGATTTAAAAGATAAAATAGTAGATTTTTATAATACAAATAGTACTTTGGATGTTCATTATGATTTTTTCATAAATTTATTTCAGTTAGTAGTACAAGAAAACTACCTTTACGAAGGAAATACAATATTTAAACAGATTCGGGGTATTCCAATGGGGAGGAGTTGCAGTTCCATTTTGGCAAACATTTACTTACATATATATGAAAGAAATAATAATTTAAACAATAACACATTATCCTACAGATATATAGATGATGTTTTGATAGTTAAATTAAACAATGATATTGAAAATGTTGATTTTACACATTATCCTACGTCTCTGAGTCTGGAACCCTCATCCCAGAATTGTAAAAATATTAATTTTCTAGATGTGTACCTGAGCATAGAAAGTGAAAATTTGATATCTAAGATATTTGACAAGCGAAATGATTTCAACTTTAATACCTTAAAGCTGATATATTTTGATTCCAATGTGCATGTTTCGATTAAAAGAAATGTACTTAGAAATGGATTAATACGAATCGAAAGACTGAGTACTAGAGTTAAAGATATGTTTAGTGATATTTTAGAGTGGTGCCGCTTGGGACTCAAGCATGGTTATCCTCGCAATTTCATCAGGAGAATAACTTGTGATTTTATTAAGAGTAGCAGGTACGGAACTGAACTGAACTCAGTGATGGATGAGAATGGAGGTTTTGATGAGTTGATTGATCTAGTGAGTTAGAGAGATATTTTGGTGGATGTTGCAGTTCTGTTTAGTTTTTCATAGTTTTTCATTTTTTCAATTTTGGTCTCGGCGAGTGAAGGGGGACGTAGCATGCGTAAAGTCTGACTTAACCCTGCAGTGTATGTCGTTAGCCATACCGCTCGCCTTCTGTTCTGTTCTGTTATGTCTTGCAATTATATATATTTTCTTTAGTTTGGTTATTCAGTTTGATTTTAAGAGTTAAGTTTATGTTGGTTATTATAATATTTTTGATGTGAGTTTCAATGCAGCTATGATGAGTGATGGATTTTGATATTTTGTTTGTGGTTTTATATATATACATACATATATATATATATATATATATATATATATATATATATATATATAATATATATAGTTATATATGTTACAATATTAGATCATCCTTTGCGATTTCCCTGTTTTATTTCTAAATTACTATTCACCAATGCCTTATTCTTAAATAAACTCTATCGTTAATTGTGTTAAATTCCTCTTAATTTAATATCTAGATTGTCCAAATTACTTAACTATTAACCTTTTAACTATTCTTAAATTCTATCATGATCTCCGATCATTTCTAGGTTTTCGAATGTTCTTTGCAACTATTTTTCCCCTTCCGAGAGTTTCATTTCCCAACTTCAGTTCCTTTTTTTACTATTTTATCCATCCGCTCCAAATTGAACGGATCACTAGTTCTCTCCCATTCGTCCGTGAAGTAGGATGGCCTGATATCCTTAATTCGTAATTGGTTCAGAGCGCGTATTATGTCATAGATTGTATTACTACACGAACTGACAAAAAGCGGATACACGCGATTATTCCTCAGAACTCTGGAGATTTTGGTCTTATTTTCAGTTGGTTGTCATATGACGTCTTATATCTCAAAAACTGCTTACCCTATTTAATTGCTATGTAGTGATGGCACGACTACATCTGATGCTTTGAAACTGCTCTACCGAAACTTATTTCAAAAAACTATTGAGCTGACCTATGCCTTGTCTCACTTATTTACGTAGAAACCTTCACTGTATAAATCTATTTATCTGGCTGACATTTCGATTACTGCAACATTCGAAGTCTTATTTTTTGAAGTACCACTCCTCATATTATTATCCAGCATCATACACTGCTATGGCTTACTCTACTTTTCATCGATGTTAAAATCAACGATCATATACTAAGACTGCAATTACTCCTACTTGTTCTTACATCTACAATTTCAGCTTTCACTACTGCATTAGTACAGATGTGATCACAGTACTGGTATTTTTACAGCCAGTAACTTCATTTCACTATTTAAATATTCCAATGTTATGTAAATTATAACATATATTTGTATATTCAATTTCTCAATAAATTTATCCTGAATCCAATGTATTAAAGAAAACCAATGATAATGGATTGCTCATTGATTATTTTGATTTAAAAATTTAAGGAAACATATTTCAATTTATGATAAACGTAATAGTTTCCCATTTAACGTTAATCAGCTCGTTCACTAGCTCCAACAATATATCTACATTAATATCATTAACAGTATAATACATCGTCTTTCGAGAATTTGAACAAGTAAACACCTGTTTCAAAAGGAATAATTTTATTTTAAAAGTAATCTACATTACAAAACAATATACATCTTAATTTTAT
This sequence comes from Maratus speciosus, assembly GCA_963932465.1. Taxonomy (NCBI): domain Eukaryota; kingdom Metazoa; phylum Arthropoda; class Arachnida; order Araneae; family Salticidae; genus Maratus; species Maratus speciosus. The sequence goes on from OZ010800.1 coordinate 188,695,878, forward strand.
ATAAAAAAAAAGGATTCAGATTTTGCAGACTGTCTTCTTTATTGATCGTTTGCTTTTCGACTTCAGTGAGAGACTCATACTGCCTAAAGCCTTATTAAAGACGGTTTTTTTTATGATGTCCTGCGTTTATTGGCAACAGAGCTGGAATGAATTTGGATTGGTGACTAGAAGATGGATTCCTTCTTGCTCAGAATCTTTTACATCTTTGGATATGGCAAAGTGTGTGCGTTGGTAGAGTGTGGTTTTTCAACAAACAAAATTCTGCATTTTTTATTATGTTCCAGATGAGGCATTCATTTAATATTGGGACGTAGGTTCTAGTAGGGTCTAGTGATACGTAGCCATCGAGTTTTTACCATTTGATTTTGCAATTAAGTGTTCCGGCCGAAACTCACTGCTACTAATGCATATTATATATATATTTATTTATTTAACCCTCGGGTCCTTTTGAAATATTTACCACTGCCGACAACGCCGCAGCCTGTATTTTCTCCATATTCGTCTATATTTTCTTGTTGAAATTTTTAACTATTTAAATATTAATCCTAATTAACTATTTAAATATATCCTTTTTTTTTCATGTTCTGTGAGAGGGTGGGCTAGTTCATGCCAAATATTTTTTTTTCTTGTTATGTTCTTGTTTTTGTGTTTCACTGCAGCAAATTGGCACAATTACCATAAATTTCTATTTGTTTTTGTTGGTGATTACGATACATATTGTTCGGATTTTACATTTATATATATATATATACATAGTGATAGATAAATTAATATATATATATATATATAACCATTAATTAAACATAACCTACCACCATCAAATATTATGAATTAAAGCTGTAAGTATAAAAAAAATATATTCAATTAATTTATTATAAGAATTATTATGGAAGAAAAAGAAAAAAGTGGACTCCGACAAATAATGGAAAAGCTTATATATTGAATTACGTTGTCAAGGGCACAGAATTCAATGATATAAGCTAAATGGTTGTTTTCTGTGAGAAAAATAAGCTAAAGCTAAAAATTATTTTCCCCTGTGCCCAAACAACCATTAAAATCAAGTGAATTGATTAAAAATGAAAACAGAATAGAAACAAATAATATGAAATGGAAGAAGCAATAAAACCTATTTAATTATTTATAGGATATAAAATAGAAATAATAAACACCATACAGATTAATATTTCAGTATTTTACAAATATCCACGCGCACATGTCTACCAAAATATCATCAAGATTAAGGTGAATAAAACAGTTAAGAAATCAAAGTTATGATACAAAAGGATGCAGTTAATACATATTGAAATAAATTTTGAAATACCATGTTAAATATATTTAATATAATATAAAATAAAATAAATAGATAGTAATTACATTATTTAAAATGCACTATTAAATTAATTAATAACTGTTTAACAATATATATATATATATATATATAAGATAGCATTCTTTTATACCTAAGTAAAGTGTCTTTGAAACTTAAGGCGAAACATATCTTGAGAATCCCCGTATATGAAATATTAAAATTAATGCAAGCAAACACCAGTAAGTGAAAAAAAAAAGAATATATATTGTATATAATACATACTAGGGGGCTCTGCCCCCTGCAAGCTACGCTCGCCCATCCCGTTCAAACACCGCAGAATCTGAAAGCACACTAATCTGATGGGTTTTAAAAATATTAGAGAAAGATGAATTATAATGAAGAACCTGTAGCAATCTCATTGTAAATGGCATTCTATTCAATTCTCTTTGATTGCGAAATTTTAAGGCCGCATAACCGGCTGTTAAGACATCCAATGGTTGTTTTCGTGTTTGATCAAAAAAGATCAGTTATGCATTTCAAACGAAGATAAAAGAAAATGAATTAAGTAAACAGAGTCTTTGCTCCCAGTATTTTTTAAAAGCGTAATAAAACGATTGGCATAATACAATTTACTACAAATACTACAATTTACTGCTTTAACCCCTTCAAGGGCGGGGGTTGAATTTTAAACCACTTAATTTTAATTCTTAAATGCCACATTCGTACCAGATTATTAGAATGAATTTTTTTTCTTTTATAAAGTAAATGAGGAAAAGCTTTTTCGTATTTCGAAATTAGTTTTTAAATTCTGGTGCCATTTACTGATTTCAAGATTTTACGAATAGAAGTACCTTGCTCCTGAAAGAGATAAACGCATATTAATGTATTTATTATTTTAAAGTTCCCTTTCTCTTTTAATATTCACGTGTAAATACAATTTTCAAGACATAATGTTCAATATTTTTCTGCTTTTAACACGTAATCATTTAAAAGTAATTTAAAAGTATTTTTTTCTTTATTTGATAGTCACGTGTACATAAATTTTTAATCGTAAGGAAATATTATTCTCTGCGCTGTTTTTGGAATTGAAAACAATCTCTATAATAACAGCCTAAGTCATGTGACTGTCATCAATAGTTCCGGGGGGATACCTTCACTTTTTATATTTAAGTCGTACATTTTGGTACTTTAATGTTGCCCAGCCACAGGTGATACGTCATCAAATATTATTCTATTAGTTCACTTATGTTATAATAGTCAAAGTCATGTAACTGCCATAAACAATTACAGGCTTATCCCTTAGCTTTTCATAAGAAAGGTTTCCATTTTGATTAAAGAAACAAAATTATTTTTTTTAATATAAAACTACAAAAAATTTGCCATGATAGCAAAGAATCCTTGGTACTTTTATGTTAGCCGGTTGCAAATCTCGCCAATAGCTATTTCTTTAACTCACCAGTTAGCATTTCTTCTTTCGAGAAGTAAATTAAAACGGTACTACTTGTTGAACCAATCTACCAAAGATCTATTGCCATCATTTCGCTTATATTATAATAGTCCAAGTCATGTAACTGCTATAATTATGTAACTATAAGATTGAATTTCAATAATAGTTGATCTTAAATGTCACATTCACTTGACTTTACGGAAGTTACACGTGTTTACGCCTTCAAGTGATTTTTATTTCGACGTTTTATTTATATTTTTATTAATGTTATAGTAATTCATTTGTTGTTTCTTTATTTAAAATAAAAATTATGTCAATTTGTATAATTTGGCCAAATTAGTCGACGGATAACTAAGTAGTACCATTAAAACATTTCTTTGAAGTTGAAATTAAATGTCATGATTCGTCACATTATTTAATATTTGGCACAAATGTCATATACGTTTGGCGTGATTTTTTTTTTTTTTTTTTTTTTTTTTTTTTTTTTTTTTTTTAACGACAATTTGGCGAAAACCTAGTTTTTGAATACCAGTTACGTGCGTATGTTTATTTTCTATTATTGTTAAAATGAAATAACAATAAATAAAAAAAAAATGTTTAATGTAATTAATAACTATAGAACGAAACAGTTTATAACCTTTTTTTTTTTTTTTTTTTTTTTTTTTTTTTTTTTAAATAAAAAGAAAATAAATGTAAACTAGAAAACAGCAATTCTGCATTTTCAAAATTTCGTGTCGCGTCGCCCCCAATGAATATATATATATATATATATATATATAAATGTTACAAAACATATTTCAATTTTAAGACTTACAGCACACGCTTCTTATTTTTATGTAAAATGACGTCATTCGCATCCGCTTAAGAAATCCACATTTACGATCCACTCTTAAACATCTGAAGTAAAGTAGGCATAGGACGTCACTATCGCGCTGTAATACACAAATGCAGCAAAAAGATGTCGTCATTAACGAAACTCGAGCAAAAAAAAAGCTATTTAATAATTCATCGGCCTTCATTTGTTCGTAACATTAATATAGATTCTTAAAATAGACCATTTCAGTCGTGGCGTCAGTAATGACGTTTTGGTTGGAAATTGACTCTAAACAAACATTTGCTATGGTGTATTTTCTAGATTGATTCCATAGTATAACTACATATTATACCTATATCGCAAATCTGAGTGTTTCTGTTTAATTACTTGATATGTACCCGTAACATTTTCTACGATTTATATTTAAAAAGAAATGACGCATAGCAACCGCTTGTTTGGTGTCAATTTCCAAAATTTCCAACCAAAACGTAATGACTGACTTTACACTGAAAGCGTCTATTAAATATAGTTTATAATAGCTTCATGTTTTAACAGAAATCATTCGTTTATATTTTTTTCAAAATAGTACGTATTTTAATTACATTTTCTTTCTGTTGTTATGAAAAACTAGCAACAAAAATGTATAATTTATATTTTAACAACTATTTTCCCTTTACTTTCTACAGAAATGGAGTACTTCCGTTGCCAATATTAAGAAAATGGCTCCAAAACTACAGAAAATTTAATATTTCAAAAATAAATGGAGATGCAGTTTCAAACAAATCGCATTTAAATACACTTTTTTTTCCAGTACGACGGAATAAAAATTGAAAATGCGCGAAGAAGTTAAAAAAATTGCTATAGAGTATTTCATCGTACTGCTTTGTTTTATGGCTGGCTTTTGTAAGGTAACGTTATTTTTTGGAGACGACACAAAATAAGCTGGGCGAAAGAAATAGCATACCGTACCGGAGGATAATAAACATCTATTAATAAATAAGCAGAAATTGCTGGGTGCCAGGAAAAATAACGCCATTTTGGCACCAATTAGGTACCCCGGTGTGTATATGGCAGCTGTGCCTAATATTTTCCTTTTCTTTTCCTTTAAAAAAAAAAGAAGTGAAAGTCATTTCTTTTAAATATTTCAGTTTTAAATGAAAGTTTTCTGTTAAATAAAATCATAATGAAATACAGAAAAAAAATGCGACGGGAGTTTTGGCGACGTGAAGGCTTGGAGGTTTATTAACTGCGTCGCGCTAACATAACAATACCGAGTTCTTGATTTCTCTATCAAAATCTTCCGATTTTTCGAAAGATTGTTCAAGTAAATTGAATTATGAATAAAAGTAACATGATGCATTTCTTAGCATACATTTAAGGGAGGCCAAACTGGTCGGAAAATTAATTTAAAATAATAACCTATTTTAAAATATGAACAAAAAATAATTATGATTAAAATTTTAGTTGCCATCATTAGAGAAAAGTATTTAAAATTAGAAAAAAAAATAATATTTCGAAAACTACATCGAATTTAAAAATTTTAGTGCTCAGTTTGATATATGCGGATCAATACGCAGTTTTGGTGTTAATTTCAACACCTAATATTCTATATTTTAGGGGAAATTGAGGTGAAACATAATCAGTTGTTTAATCAATCGTTTCATAAAATCGTTTCATAAAGTCGTGTTATATACTCGTTCCATAAAATCGTTTCATAAAGTCGTTTCATAAATTTGTTTCATTAGGATTTTTGTGTATATTGGGTAGATATATATGTATTGAGAGATAGATAGATAGACAGATAGACTGAGAGACATATCTAATTATATCCAAATAAAGTATTTTGGACGCCTAAGTAAAGTATCTTTGAAACGTAATGCGAAATATATTATGAGAATGTTTGTACTGTACATAAAATATCAAAATTAATGAAAACACATGAAAAATTAAATTAAAAATTAAATTAAAAAATATTTTTTTTCAATAATTGTGTGAAAAACATTTCGAAACTAAAACAAGAAATGTTTAAGCTAAATATTCAGTTTTATTTTACGTTTGCTCAATTGAAAATATTTGCGAATTTTTCAAAAGGTTATCTCATTATTTTGTAGCAACTACTTGCGTACTTTGATATTGCTTTTAATATCGATTCCTTATCAGAGTACACAGGTATTTTTACGTAATAAAACTATACGTTTTATTCATTATTACTTATAACATTTTCTAAAAATTAACAAAATGCACATAAAACATGAAATCTTTGTTTTAATTTCCATTTGTTTTCATTAACTCAAATAATGAATAAATAATGTTAAAGCTTTTATTTTTTATGTGCTATATAATTTTACTATTAACATTATCAATGCCAATTCAATAAGAATATCGCGTATAAGGATTTTTTTTTTTCATATCGGCAAGCAACTTTTCTGAAAGTTATAATCTTGAAACAGACAGGATTTTTTTTACATATATCTCAGTGGAAATATAGGTTACGTAGATAACAAAGATATTTTGAAATTATCTTAGAACCTTTATCTCCATTATTCTATTTTATAAAAAGGTATTATTCTTACGTATGGTGGCATATCTGTGGAATAAAGGTATGCACTTTTTTTACATACTTCAGTCAGATTTTCTTTATTAGGTAAAAATAAGTTTTATTTTCACGATATTAGACAGTTCCGAAAACATAACAGTTTATTGAAGTGTATTTTATCTCATTATATCCCTTTGTGTTTGTATTTATTTTGTATTTTTGCAATAATCTTTTGAAGATTAAACACCAAAATTAATTAAAAAATACTCATTGTATGATAATTTACTATGTAATTACTGCACATAAATTCAACATTAATACAATAGTTTATACTAGTTTATGCATAATACTGCACATATTTTTTATTTTTTATTTATTGATTTATGATTTTTTATTTTATTTTTATTTTTTATTAATTTAATGCACATATAAATTAATATTTACATATTATCAATATATTAATTCTATATTAATCGAATAATGAATCAATATTTATTTTTTTTAATTTCTCTTTAATCTGTTATATTTTAATTTATTACATAAACGGTATATTTCTGAGTTACATTAATACTCAAGAACTAATTTTTAATCCTACATTATGCTAATATCCTCGTCTGTACAAGAATTTTTGATATAGTTACAAGAATATGTTTAAAAAAAGAAAAAGAAGGTAATGTTTTTCATTATATTTATGAAATATATTCCTCAGTAATCACATATTGACCACTTCACTAAAAAATCTTTATTTACAGTGTATTAATTAATTAAGTACGTACAGCAGAAAGATGCAGTTTCAAACTAAGTTTTAAAAGTTGTGGGATTTCTTAACGGGAAAAAAATGTTATAATAGCTGTTTTTTTACCTAAATGTTACTTGCATTATGCCGCAAATAACTTTTTCATCCGTTATATAGGGACATAGGCTTATTGTTCAATGCGAAATTGTTCAATTCGGGGCGAATTTCTTCGATTTCGCAGGGAGGAACACTTCTGCTCAAAGGCTTTTATTATTTTATGAAGATTAAAGAAAAGATTGAAATTGAAATGAACTTCATTACAATTTGATCTGTATCAGCTAGACAAGTTATCTTTGCGTGATAATGCTTTATAGATAAACTCTTTATAAAACTGCAAAATGTGCTAACTTTGAGTTCTTATCTTACACTGCGGATCGTTTAATCGTTGGAGAAAAAAATAATCTTACAAGAGTGACCGCGATAAAAAAGATTCAGGAAACGATCTCATTGAAAGAACCGATTTTCTGAAATATATGACAACTTGCTACTTTTGGTTCTCAGCCTGATTGAAGTGAAACGTGTACAAAGCTAGGTCTACATCATTGAACAGTTGGGTATGCTATGCATCATGTTTCAATGATTCTCATCAAGCCAAGAAGTATTTATTCATCGTCTGATGGACGTACTACAAGTTTGCTAGTTTGGTTTCCAATTGTAATCCGAAGTTTCAAGTTCCGGAAATATCGAAACAAGAACTTTTACTTTGTATGATCGCTAAATATCTCTCATTAAATAAAGCACAGCATACCATTTTTTATTTCTGGCATGAACTTTAGATTTCTAATTAAAATTGGAGGCCAAACTAGCAACCTTGATATACTATGTGTCAAGAGCGTCATATTGAAAGTTATAACATTTAGATATTGATTAATTTTTCCGAGTTATTTGTACTATACTATCACAAAACTATATCTTTAAATTGAGAAGCACACACTGATCAAATTTGAAAAGATTATAGCACTACAAAAAAAAAAAAAAAAAAAAAAAAAAAAAAAAAAACATGCTTCTCAGTTTTTCTTTGAAAGTCGCATCTTTCTATTGTACATAGCTTACTAATTATTAAGTTTTAAAAGCTCTTCGGACTTTCGGATCACATGGTGTTCACGATTATGCTTTTTTCTCTCTGTTGTAATTGAATAAACGTGTAAATTCACGCACTACTGATAAAGAAAAGGAAAAAAAATAAATCATTACATAAATTAACGTGGACATAATTTGTTGAACTCGCTTACACAATTTTAACTTTGTACTACTCACTAGAAAAATATAATTGTCATTTGTATTTGTAAATTAGTATCTCAAATAATGTAATCTTTAGATCAATACCAAAAGTAATTCCACGCTAATTGAATTTTCTTGAATAACCAATTTTAATTTAATAATTAATCTGGAATTAATAATTTCATACTCAGTACGCGGTACTCGCAAAGCATAATTACTATTCTTGAAAAATAATATTTCAGCATATTTAGATGCAGTATCCCTTTATTACTACGGATATTACTTTTTGCCAACAGTGGTAGGAAAGTATGTTCCCCACAAATTAGTAGCACTGCTTTAAATAGTTTGTTTAATTTTGAATCATCTTATACCATTCCAAGTTACATTGCAAATGTTCGTTGTAGAAAAGAAATGCAGTACAGCGAGGAAAAAATGGCACGGCGCCGGCGGGGACAAATGTCGTGGAGGGGAAGAAACGATCACGGAGGACAAGAAAAAGAGCATCATGCGACATACAAATTCGGCACTGAAGAAAAAACAGCATAATAATACTAAAAAAAGTTTGATAAGCAAATTCATCTAAACAATATTGCAAATTCTCTTACACTATAGTAAACGTTCTTACAATATTGCAAAAACGTACATGACTCCACCCTTCCTCAAACAAAAAAAACTTGGAAAAATCTAGTAACTTGACCCGTAGCAGGACTTTACTTTTACGAATTTTTATTCAATTCAAGGGTAATTATATCTAAGATGATCACAAGCGTAATCATGTAAATCCCTGTAAGATCAACATTCAGGCACAAGTAGATTTCGTAGTTAAGTACTAATTTCCCCAACAAAAACTAAATCATGATTAGAGATAAACCCAGTTTTACAAATTTGTTTGGTCGTTTTTGACGACTTTTTAATATAATGTAATTTTCTGTAAGAGCTTGTTAGATCAGAATAGTGTTAAAATGATAATTTTTCTCTTTAATCCCTATTTGTTCTTTTTTTTCCTGCAAGAGTTGGTCATATGAAAAAATTGTCAATATAAACGTTGTAGATAATATTATTAGTAATAATATTATTGTAGATTTTTGATAAATTAAGCGGATTTAATATCTTGTGAATTGACTAAGTTATGATTTTTTTCTTCTTAAAGCCCTATTTTTAAGCCTCATGAGCCCATTTTTACTGATATCAAAAATCTGTTACACATAAATTTTTGGTCCTTATCGTATAAGTAATAATAACTTTAAACTGATTTGATTCGAATTGCAATTAGGAAGTTATGAGTTTTTCTGTTTAAAAAAAAAAAAAAAAAAAAAAAAAAAAAAACCTCTCTCATTCCACCCCCTTGGTTCTTTTTTACCTATAACGAACTTGATCGAGATTTTCTGCCATTTGCGAAATTTCTATATTTAATTTGGATGAGATTTGTGCAGATTTATGGAAGTTATCGTGTCAATATAGAGTGACACACTCTCACACACACACGCACACACACACACATATATATATATATATATATATAGATAGATAGATAGATAGCTACATTGATAGATAGATAGATAGATAGATAAAATTTTAAACTGGGTTTGATTTTCGGTTCTAGGAGTCATTCGTGGGCGTAGATGTGAAAAAAAATTTCAGAAATTCCAACATAGTGGAAAATGTAATAGGCAGTATTTCTTACGAAATATACCTTAAAAAAGAAATCCATGGAAAAATTGGTTTATCTAGCCCAATGCAATTCCTTCACGGGATTAACGATTTTTTTCACGATCGTTTGACGAAATTAGCTGTTTTCTTTCGCACACCTTTCACAAAATTCGCAATTTTTTTTTTAGATAAATCGGCATAATTGATTTATTTCCGCGATCGATTTGCAAAATTCGCAAATTGTTCCTATTATAATAAAATTTGCTATTTGTTTTAGCGATTTCTTTAACGAAATTTATGGTATTCCCCAGTACTCGTTTATAGAAATTAGTGAAACTGAATTAGGAAATTTGCGATTTTTTGTGATCATTTGACAAATTCGGGAATGTTTTCCGCAAATGATTATTTAAATTTGAAATTTTTTCAAGCGACCAATTGAAGAAGATCACTAATCTTTTGTGAGATCTTTGACGAAATTTATGGTATTTTCTTCCATCGTTTGAAGATATTCACGAATTGACATTGCGAAATTCCACAAAAGAAAAAAAACCGCGGGATTCCTAAATAATTTTTTAAAAAATAAAGAAATAATCACGTGCTTGTGAAAGTATTAATGTGGGAAAATTCACATAGAATTTTTATTACGTAAGATTTTCCTATTTTGTTATTGTCCCGCACGTTATTGAAAACCCTGTCCCCTAATTAAAATATATCCACCCCACAAAAAAAGAAAAGATTTGATGAGCACGAAGACAGGAAAAAACATATTTGAGATTGTAAGGGAAATTATTTCAAACTTTGATGTGCTGTGGATAAACTACATTGGTGTTTGCATAGACGGTCAATGTTGGGAAATAAAAAAAGAACTTATCGCACTTGTGCGCCAAGAAAATTAAGATATTATAAGTGTCCAATGTGATATATTCACAGAGAAGCTTTCGGTATAAAATTTTTAACTCCAGATATGTTAATTGTTATGCAAAAAGTAATGCAAGTGGTCAATTTCATCAACAGTCGACGTCTTAATTCACGAATTTTCTCTCATCTGTACAACGCAATGGACTCCATCTACGAAACTCTTTACCATATCATACCGAAGTGCGTTCGATTTTGAAGGGAAAGGTTTTGAAACGACTCATACACTTGAAAGCAAAAGTGATTTTTGCTCTTCGAGATTGAAAAAAACACCTTTTGAGTTACCTCTTCATGACGAGATTTGGTGGCTTAAAGTTCAATTTCTCTCTCACTTCATTAAAAGGCTGAACTCTCTGAATTGAAATCTTCAATATCCAACCGAGAATATCGTCGCATCAACATAAAAACTGAGGTCATTTGAAGGAAAATTAACATCGTGGAAATCTGAAATTTCAAATGAAAATTTTGACATTTTTTCTGGATGACAAAAAAAAAAAAAAAAAAAAAAAAAAAAAAAAAAAAATGCAGGTGAAATTATAAGCAGCATTGACAAACTTCAAACATCAGTAAAAGGTATTTTCCTTCGCTTTCAGTTGACGAAAATGAAAGTTAATGAATCCATTTGTCATTTACAAGGCACAAATTTAAGAATGACAGAAAAAAAAATGGGTAAGTGTTATCACAGATCGCACAGAGGGTTTCGTTTCAAAACAGTTTATCCTTTTGTAAAATCTGTTAGTTCCGCATTTCGCAACCATGGGGCGCACTTTTTTCTAAACAAACCTGTATCCGAAAGAAAATCCGTTTTATAACATATCGGTAGATATATTAGTCGGGGGTATCGGACCCATAGCCCCCGATATAGGTAGGGCCACCTGTCGCTCACAAGTGGAACAAAAATATGTACGTCTATTGTGTATAATATAAAAGAGTGGTCAAAGGGGCGTTGGCAAAATTTAGAATATGTGTGAGGATAAAAAAATTGCTTAAAATACACAAGCCCAGAGGGGTAAATAGTATAAAACTTTTGAAATTTTTATGATTTTTCGTGGGATCGCAAGTGTTCTGCTATAAGTGTGAAAAATTTCAAGTCTCCTACTTAATTAGGGGCTGAGTTACAAATATTGCTTAAAATACACAGGTTAGAGCTCGGAGGGGTAAATAATATAAGACTTTTTGAAAAATTTATGATTTTTTGTGTGAATGAAAGTGTTCTGCTATAAGTATGCAAAATGTTATGTCTCCAACTTAATTAGGGCCTGAATTAGAAAAATTGCTTAAAATAAAAAATTTAGAGTCCGGAGGGGTAAATAATATTAGACTTAAATATATATATATGTGATTTTTCGTGTTAATGAATGTGTTCTGCTATAAGTATGCAAAATTTCATGTCTCTAACTTAATTAATGCCTGAGTTAGAAAATTTGCTTAAAATACACAGGTTAGAGACCGAAGGGGATCCTAATATAACACTTTTTGAAAATTTTATGATTTTTCATGTGAATGAAAGTGTTCTGCTATAAGCATGCAAAATTTCGTGTCTCCAACATAATTAATGCCTGAGTTAGAAACATTTCTTAAAATACACAAGTTAGAGGCCGGGTGTATGTAAATAATAAAAAAAATTTTGAAAATTTTATGATTTTTCGTGTGAATGAAATCGTTCTGCTATAAGTAGGGGAGACCGGGGCTAGTTGGCGCAGTTTTTAGTTTTTGATTTTTATAAATTTTTTATTTAAGTTTTTTAACTATCTTTAACTGCACTTTTAAATAACAGACATTTGGCTATAAATACCCGGAGTTTTGCGTTTGTAGCTTTTGTCGTTTATGTTTAGCGGAAGCCTAAAGTGAAAGGAAAATTGTGTGCCAACCTACCCCGTCACGGGGCAAGTTGCCTGTACCTATGGGGTAAGTTGGCACACGCTTTAGAAAAATTTAAATGAATCTTAAATAAGACACGCAGGTAAGCGAAATCAATTTCATTATTACCAGTAAGTTTAGACTAAGGCGTTATAGCCGTACAATTTAAATTCTAAATTATACAGACATAAAAATAATGAATAAAACATTAACATTGAGTAACTTCTATCCTACTCTACATCATCATCAGAGTTACAGTTGCCACAAATAATAAATCGTGTGTCTCCGTTTGGGCAAGACACGTGTGCCAAAAATCTTGCATTGCAACCGCTTTTCTCGTTGTTTGCTGATTTTCAAGCTACCAGTGCACACCAAACACCGAGCCAACTTGACCCGTGTCCAATGCGCCTACTTGCCCCATAATAAATTTCTTCACAAAAGGGATACGTAATCATCTAAGCATAAATAATCCAAGTAAATCACATATGGGGTAGGTACAGTTAATCATACACTAAGAAAGGCTTCACAAATTAAATCGCAATTATTAAGATAAGTATTAGAAATTGGAAAAAGAATGAAGCAATAAAAAATTAGTCATGAGTGCAAAAAACAGAAAAATCGTAATAAATGTCCACTGCTCTAAGGTAACGATGCAAAACAATATTGAGGATTGTAAAAAGCAATAAGAAAGGCACTCTGTGACTGGTTGCGCAATCTATCCAGAAACAGGCGATTTATGAGAACTGCGCCTACTTACCCCTGTAGCCAACTAGCCCCGGTCTCCCCTATGCTAAATTTCAAGTCTTCAACTTAATTAAGGGGTGAGTTAGAAATAAAAAAGCTTAATATACACAATTTAGAGCCCAGAGGGTTAAATATAAGACTTTTCGAAATTTTATGATTTTTGTGTGATGCGAGTTATTCAACTATAAGTATGCAAAATTTCAAGTCTCCAATATATAGAATTCTGATAACGGGCACTGTGACAGACGGACAGACAGACAGACAGAGGAGTAAGACGAATAGGTTTTCGTCAGATGAACGAAATCCTGACAACAGCTCATCGGTTTGAGAAACATTAAGATTTACCGTTCTACATTTTTCGAGAAAAATTTGGATCTGTTGTGGCTTTTTGTCGAACATTTGTACCCTGCAATCAGCTTGAAAGCTGTTAAGATACTTCTGCATTTTGCATCTTAATGTTGCTGTGAATTTTGATTATTCAATACTGATAGAAATAAACTCCGAAAAGCGAGAAAGACTTTTAAAAGTTGATGATGAAATGCGAACTTGTCAGGTGATTTATGAACCTTGTTTTGATATAAATTGATCGGCAATCTGTTTGAGTAATTGTTGTTAATAAATATTCTTTTTTATGGCATCATACAACATTACATTCAAGTTACATTCAGTTTATATTCAAGTATCCCGCAAATAATTCCAGACATTTTTAGTGCCCCGTCAATCAAAAATGTTTGGGAAAACTGGTTTAGAGATTTAAAAAATATTGAAAAATAAAAAATGCTTCAATAGATATTTCGGCACTGAAGGGCTGAAAAGAAAAGAATACTGAAAATTTGGTCATTTGTTTGTTCATGATTTTTTTAGTTAAAAATATGTATTTCCTCTCTATTGGATGATATCAACAAGATAATAATTGAATTTTGATAATTTAAAAAATCTTTTACACTAGATTTTTTATACTGAGTTTATTCATAGTTGTTTTACGAATTTATTATACGAAAGTACAAAAATCTGAAAATTACTTTAGAATATAAAGTAAGTCGAATAAAATAAAATTATAATGTATACCTTTTTGTAAAATTTAATGTTGGTTTTAATGACTTAATTCTAATTAAATTTCATAAATAAGTAATGAAATTCTAAGTAATCAAATATTGAAATACAGTAAATAAAAATCGTTTTTAAATACAACCATATATATCCAAACACATGCTTTCAAATTACGGTAGTTTGAAAGGTTTTTATTTTTATATATAAATACACTTCATATATTTTAAATAAAAATGCACTTATATTTATTTTTTCAAGAAGATACATATTTAAATTATTAATATCATACATATTCATAAAACACTCTTGAAAAATTATTTGAATTAATGAATTAAAACATCATTTTCCAAAAATTCTATATCAAAAAGACTCGCTATTTGATTTAATAGTTTGTTTTTATTTCATGAAAAGCAATATTAATTTTTTCCCTCAATATTTCCATATGCTTTTATTTATTCTGCATGTGAATGAATAAAAATGAATAATTAAATCAAATCATAATCTAAATACTTCGAGATAATAAAATATTTTTTAATACGTAAATTTAATTTAAGAAATGGAATTTGAATATATTTTTATGAAAGTTATTCGACAAAACGTTTACATGCACTACTTTACAAATAAATATTACAGAATGTATGTAAATTTTATGTTTTTCACAGAAAGTTTACAAGTAATACTTACACCTAATTTTTATTTTAATTACAAATTTTAATAAAGAAATTTTATTTAAAAAAATTGAAACTCATTTTTGGATATTTTAATTAGAAAGAAAATTTGCAATATTTTCTCAAATAAGGAGTTATTACAGTTCCTAGTGTTGGTTCGTTCTAACATTTTCTTTAAACCGAAAGTAATGTATAATATTAGAATTTTGTAGTTTTAGGTTGGAATGTGTTTCAAATTCTTTGTTTATGAAATATATAAATAATATTTCAATCTAACGATTTTATCAAGTGCTTATCCATGTATTATTGCAAATCAGAAACACTAGACTAAGTATGAAAAACACATTTTTAGATAATTGGATAATAATATACTCTTAGAGTAGCTAGATTTTGTTTTCCTTGGTTGGCTGAAAATTTTCAAAGAAAACGTTTCTATTCAGCAGTAAATTGTTAGTTTCACATTTACCAGAATGCAACGCAGAAGTCTAGTCACTAAATTATTTTTAGAATTGTGTTGAGAGTTTTGAAAAGCATCGGACATGTAATGCTAAGTTATGGTCTTGATGTTGCACGGGTGGAGGAATTCGCAAAAAATCTCTAAAAAATCAATAAATGTTGAACCGTGGGAGCTGGAGAATTTAAATTTGGATCACAGAAGAAACAGACAAATACTGATGATTCGTCTCATTCGGTAGAACTAAAAAGTTTAAAAATGCCTCCGAACGAATGAATCCATCAATATGTTACGCAAACGTTCATGAGCGTTCACAAACGTTCTCGTGTTTTTCTAATATTTCAGCCTTTATCTATTAGTGCCGCAGATCTCCGCAGCTGTGTGTTCTACAGGTTGTTTTTTTTCAGACCCTTGGAGAGTATATATTGCTAATTTCTGAAAGGCGTAAAAATTGCACAGGGATCAGAAATCATGATAGTGATAATATGCGTAATTGTTTGTGCTCGGTATTCAGTTTTGATTATTTTTTTTTCTTTCTACTCATATTATGACTGGACAGTAAAATAAATTCTAACTCAACATAAAAAGCGTCCATAAAGAAATAAATATTTTGTTAAAGCAGTTTTGGTTTACATTTACTCCTAGTTTTTCACAGTGCGACTGCTCCTGGAAGCATTCCGGTGAATGCAACACGTTGGTCTGAGATGTTGTTTAATATTGATTACCAGATTAAATATATCATGAAAATATACTTTCAAGAGGTTTTGCGCGGTTGCAAACGGCAGTGTGTCCGCGCAACCACATTACGCCATGTGCTATAATTGCAATGTGCTGTAATTGCAATGTGCAACGTTTAAAATCCGTCAGAAACGAATGTTATTGAGGCCAGAATTGACAGTGACTATCGCACTTAAACAAAAAGAGTGATCGTCGTGTAGTCAGGAATCGATATTATGCCGTCGAAAGTTACACTCAAATTATCTCCAGGGTCTGGCCAGCCCTCTTTCACAAAGGCACCAACAAACATATCTGTATACCAGAATATAAAAAAAATAATTCACAATTTACAATTTGTATACCTATATTATATTAGGTTGGTAAGAAACTCTTGCAACATCTTATTTTTATTAAAATATTTTTGTAATGACGAAGTTCGAGAGCAATCGATAGTAGTAAATGCAAGAGTAGTCCAGAACATTCCATGCTGCTGGATATAACAGTGATTGAGTTGTTCCGCGCAAGCAGTATGAGCGACAATGTATCAAAGAGAACTTCGAGCGATTGATATTACGAGTTCTTGCAAGGGCATTTTGCAAGAGCCGCAGCAACTAATCTGTGCAGTTCGTTCAATGATAACGTTGTTCATTATTCAACAAGTATCCAGTTGATATCAACGTTTTAGTTCTGGTGATATATCTTTTGGAATCGAAACTTGGTGCAGCAGGAAATCAGCTGTCGACGATGGATAACTAACTGCAATATAGATGTTACAGAGTTATAGAATCAGAGGGGAATTACTGTATAATATTTTGTTATTAAAATAAAATGTGTTGAAAGACTTTCTTATCAACCCAATATATTAAATTGGCAGTGAATACTTATTCTCATAAAATTGATTAAGAAAACAAAATTCTTACCGAACGTCTAAATAAAGTTTAAGAAATTGAAGCAGAGACAAAACAGATATATAAATAAGAAACTAAAAACTATTTATGTACGATATTTCAGTAATACAATAATTACAGAAAATATAAAATGACAAGAAATATATTTCAAATTAAAGGTTATGAGATACGAGACAGCCGTTTGAATTTTGATACGCCTATTACGCCAGCTACGCTGGTTATTTCAGGGTAACTGGCGAAACAATGTTATATTTGCGAATGTTTACATGTTACTTTTTTAAACAATAGCGATGAATTTTAAACAGGTTTCGCTGTTACAATTGCTTACAATCGTTTTGTTAGTCCAAATATATTTAACTTTTCTACTATTTTGAGAAAATAATATTTTTTTTTCTGTTTTAAATAAAAAATTATTTATAAATACAGTCGAATGTATTATGAGCACATTTAAAAATGAGACAAAATTCACTTTAAGAGTAGTTTCTCCGACACACTGCCTTGCAATGTCACAAGTTTACAGGCTAATAAACGGCAATGGCGACTAATACAAGCAAATATGTGTTCATTTTATTGAGATTATCTATATATAGAATATCAGCATCGGAAGTTTTTTTTTGATCGAATATTATTCGCTCTCGCTGATGTTATTTTTGCATTATAGTCCTTAACTTGTATTAATGTAAGTTATAATAATTAAAGAAAATAATTTTATAGGTTAAAATAATTATTAGCGCATTTTAAAAGATATGTTTATATTTTTTTACGTGATGATTAAAATAATCATTTAGGAAAATCTTTAAAGACAACAAAGATATTTAAATTTTAACGATATGAGATACTAGACAGCCATTTGAATTTTGGTACGCCTAGCAGATGTTCAGGTTATGCATTATAAAATAACTGGTCAACATTCCCTTATAGGGAAATTGTCTATTATCCTTGCTCCTCATATTAACCGGAGTTTAACTTTGATTGTAAATATTAATTTACCAAACACAGAAAATTGTGAATGAATAAATATTGTAGAAACTGATTAAAAAAATCAAAATATTCTACCTATTTAGAGGCTATTTGTATGGACATTTTAACTACCGAAAAATATGAATCGAAGGTAAATAATTTTTTGTTTCATTATGCAAATGATACAAAAATCGTAGCTTATGAAGAACGTAAAAATATGTTTACTTGCGTACAATGTGATAACTACGATATTTGACATTATATCCTAAAGTATACCATTCAGGCAAGGAATTATATAAATCTATTAAATTAAAGCGATAGCTTAAAGTTATTGGATAAAATAAGATTTTAGTTGCACGACGACTGATGCAAAATGTATTCACTTTTTAAATTATAATAATAAACTTTAGCTCTAAGAAAGCGAACTACACTGTATTCATAAAATACATCGAGGTCATTTGATGAAAATGTTTGGTGTAATATCTAGAGAAATAAGAAAGGTTGAGGAGTTTTAAGAATGTAAAAAACATGTTTTATTTCGCATTTCAAAATTTGGTCAAAAGGTTAATTATTTACACGGACACAGATTGAATAAAATGAATAATTTTTACGATTGCGATTTTTCATAGAATATTTTAAATAATCTATGGCTGTAGCAAATTACGAAAACTACTTATAAAATCAATAAAAATTATATTAAATGTAGCAATTGTGTAGTTCTCTAGGAATATGTAATTATTTCCTTTTACGGGAAATGCTATCATTTGCATTATACAAAATTAACTAAAGAACATGTTATGTAATATTGAAATACATTATTGAAAATGAAGTAAATTTATAAAAATTTCTGTGTCAATTGACATTTTTAGAATTACAATAAATGTCGAGATTTAATTTTCTATTATTTATTTATATATATATATATATATATATATATATATATATAAACATAAATTTCTATTAGAAAAACTCCATTGTTTTTAAATTTAAGTACCTGCTTATAGCAATTTGTAATGCGAGAGATCCATAAATAACTTCGACACAACAGATATTGAACTTAAAGTGCCAAACTATTTTCTAAATACTTCAAGAAAATTTTCATAATACAGTAGAAGAATACATTATTGAAAATGAAGTAAATTTATAGGAAATTTCTGTGTCAATTGACATTTTTAGAATTATAATAATTGTCGAGATTTCATTTTCTATTATTTATATATATATATATACAAAATTAAACATAAATTTCTATTAGAAAAACTCCATTGTTTTTAAATTTAAGTACCTGCTTATATCAATTTGTAATGCAAGAGATCCATAAATAACTTCGACACAACAGATATTGAACTTAAAGTGCCAAACTATTTTCTAAATACTTCAAGAAATTTTTCATAATACAGTAAAAAAACCTATTTAACGCGATACAGTATACCACAGACTAGAATATAACGAGAGAGAAGACATGTTCTTCAATATAGAAAAAAAAATTATATCAGTTCAATTTTAATTTCAAACTAGTTGGATTTTCAAATCCCAAAAATTACTTTTGTCTCATACATCTTAATATTTCAATAGTAATTACAAATTTTAATATATCAATATTCTTTGTTCAATACTATATCAAATTTAATTTTCATTTTTAATTTCTGCTTCAGTCAATTAATTGGGGTAAAAACGAGTTAATCCCAATCATGATATTTAATAAAATCAATATTTTCGTTATTCCGTTGTACGTCAGCTGTTTGCGAATAGCCGGCTTAGAAGGATGCGAAGTTGCCATTGCTTCACGAGCCGCCGATGTACAACAGATCTACAAGAAAATAGAAAAATATTCACAAAAATCTCTAATATAGCTCTGCCTTTCGGTGGAATATCTACACATTCATGCAGGACCTAATTGCCATAGCCATGAACATATATATGAAATTTAGTTCAATGGTACCATGGTTCAATGGTTTCGATGGTACAATAATGAGAATGGCAAAAACATTGCTATTACAGCGCCCCCTTCTGACAGAAAAGTTCTAAATTCAAGGAATATACATGACATTTGTTTCATTTCTATGCATAACTTCATACAATTTTTGATGATACAAAAGCGAAAAACGGACACGAGGAAACATTGACTGACAGACAGACATTTTGCATATTGTTTTTGAGGTCTCTGACCCTAAAACGCGTAAATCCGTTGGAAAATAATCGATTACACTCTTTTCTTTTCTTTTTCTTTTTTTTCTTTTTTAAGTAAACATTCTTTTAAATTTTATTGAACAGCCTCTATTTACAAACATCGTTCGGCAGTTCTCAGACCAAATAGAAAATTTTCTGCATTTAAAGAACGAAATTAATAAAGTAAGAAAAAAAAATAAATGCTTTTGAGTTTCATATGTTTTCTCCCTGTGTCGCAGTTACCTCTTTATTGTTTTCTCGTATCCTAATACATTTTTTTGAATAGTCATTGATACTGTAATTTTAAAGAGAAAACTGGTGAAAAAGCAGAAAATGTAAAGAAATTATTAATATTAAGAATTTATATTTTTTTTTCTCGACATCTAAATCTATAATCAAATTAGCAGGACAATAAATGAAAAATTCAGAATAATTTACATTATTTTATTACGTTAGCAAATAATAAGTAACAGACATAACTTTAAGAATATCATATGATGTAAACATTCTACCTGAAAATAGGTTTGCGTGAACAACAGAAAACACACAAAAAAGTTGATCCGATTTGGTGAGGTTCGTTTTACAATAAGCACGTAGGAAGAAAAGTATTTCTGTAAGGACTCTAATGCAATGTGAAGTCGCTCTGCATGAATTATTGGAGAAAGCATCAAGATGATGTAAATAAATATTCGGGAAGACTTGAAACGGAATTAAATGGAACAGGAAAGAAAGATAAGTGCCGCCAACGCCATTGGAATTTAGAAAGAAGAAATCAAAGAAAAATATTTTTTAACGAGAAATAGCAAATTATATAGCGGACACTTTAGAAAAATTGAAAAATATGTTACGTTATATCTCAAGAGCAAATGCTCGGATTTTTATAAAAATTCAAATTGACTTATACCTTAATATACTTTGTCGCTGGTTGATTTCGGTGTAAATCGCGCAACAGGTGGCGCTGGTATGCTGCACTATTCATGATTATTTCAATAGCAGTATCTCAAGAACTAATGCACAAATTTTCATCAAACTTCAGATTCAGTTAGTCCCTAATATAAATTAGTGCTGTTAGTTTTTGGTGAAAATTTCTCGACAAGTGGCGCTGCTATGCTACATTTATTTTCA
Organism: Maratus speciosus; assembly: GCA_963932465.1. Lineage (NCBI taxonomy): Eukaryota > Metazoa > Arthropoda > Arachnida > Araneae > Salticidae > Maratus > Maratus speciosus. The sequence continues at coordinate 188,717,221 of OZ010800.1, forward strand.
GGATTTCCGCAATAGCAGCTGTATCTCAAGAACTAATGCATTAATTTTCACCAAACTTAAGATTCAGTTAGTCCCTGATATAAACTTATCCTGCTTAGTTTTTGGTGTATATCGCCTTACAGGTGGAGCTGCAATTCAGAATGTTTTACGATCTCTTCAATAGCTCTATCTCAAAAACTAATGACGGATTTTCATCCAATTTCGGATTCAGTTAGGAGGTGACTTAAGTTGTTGCTGATTAGGTTTTGATGTAAAGCACCTAACCAGTGTGTTGTTATGCTCCACATTTCAGAACGTATTAACATTTATGAGATTAAAGAAAGTTTTGGGTTTGCCACATCCGAGTAGTTTTCATTGGTTGCAGTTGCATTTTCACGATGTAGCACAAAATTTTCCTTTTGTTTCAGTGAGTTATGTCAAGGCCATTATAAATACCAAGTACCGTTTTATCGCCTATATAATGTAATAAAGTGTCGGTTAATTATATATGTTTTAAATTATCGTGCATGAAATGTATTGCTTAATTAATGCATTTATCTTTTTTTTGCAAGGCTACGTGAACAACCTCACGGGTAACAGCTAGTTTAAAATACGCGAATGTATTAGATTCAGAACTCACAATTCCGCGCTAGGAGATAAATCCAGGCTTGCCGCGTTACAGAGTGTATGTGAAAATTGGCTTATGTAGGGTAAAGTGCCCATATTTCGTCCCCTCACCTAATTTCGTCCCCCTTAACTTCTCCGCTTCTGCGAAAGTGGCGCCACTTATGACGCAAAGAACAGGGGACGATAGGTAAAAGGGGTCATTGTTGGAAATTTCTTTCGCCAAGATGCATACATAAATTAAAGATGGTGAATTTTATATTTTTATAAGACCGGAGTTCTTATCACTTCGTTTGTGGAACGTTATTTACCGTACTGTAATTATTTATTTCTTATTCATTGCATGTATTTTACAAAGGTAAGATGCTGACTGTAGCAGACTGTGAGTTTTAGGACAATCAGTTCATCTTACGGGAACTGAAGCTCCGTCATATTGGGAAGTAGCGTGGTCCCAATTTCGTCCCCCTTGCAGTTCTTATTTTCGTCCCGGGGACGAAATAAGAATGCATTTTCATGATATTTTTTCAATTTTTTCCCTCATGTTTGGATTCCTAGTGTTTCGTTATGTTTTTCTTCCACTGATAATTAGTACATTTCTTTATGCCTTACTTTAATGTAAATTAAATTATTCACTCATTTAGAAATAATTTTTGATCTAGTTATAAGTTAAGCCTCTGCGTATTGAATTTTTTGGGGGGACGAAATTTTGACAATTTTTTTTCCTTTGCATTTTTTAGATACTTTTGAAAAAACAATTTTTCGCATTGTTAAATATTTTTTGTGCTATAGTACAAAAAAATTTTAACAGTGCGATTCCCTATGTTTCTTTCTAAGTGCGTGGGTAATTAGTCTATCTAAAATCCAAATGTGGTAGATTTTCACTGAAAATTACAACCTCCAAGGTTCTAAAAGTGACTGGGGGACGATAATAGGGCAGCTTACCCTATTATATGTCAACATCCTTTTCGACAACAATTTGTCTGCACATACTAAATGCACAGCGATGAAAGAGGTATTATTTCGAAAGGTTCTGCAAGTGGCTTTTGATGTAGTTATATATCGTTAAAGCTCGTTGTTTCATAAAAAGTGTAATTAAAAACGTATCGACAAATAATATCAAAGATTGTGATGAGAACGCCTCGCGCGGATCTAATGTTTATTTATTTATTTATTTATTTTTACTTGATACCTCAAACAGATTGTTTACATTTAATTTATATTTTAGAATGCCCATTGGCAATATTAAAAATCATATTCATATGAGAAACAGCAATTATGAGTTGAACTAAAGTTTTGAAATGTATTAAAAGCGATAATTTCATAGTGGTTCCGCGTCAGGATTCAAAAGTTAAAGAAATCAATAAAGATAACAATTTAAAATCAGCCTTTTCGATTCTGTTCTTTTCAGTAGTTCATGTTCGAAATTCATCTATGTCTTGCATATATTTATATTTTAATTTTTTACTTAAATGTATATTTTAATTTCATTATAGAATATAAGCTAGAAACAACTGGATAAATGAAAACGGATATATTTTTAACAATCGTCTGCACGAGATAGAGATAGATTTGAAGTTTTCTTTCACTTTTCTTGTTAACGGGTTGTCTTGTCATGGTTAAATACATATTATAGTGATAGTTGCCATGTATCTTGGTTTCTGTGTTTAATCCTGTAGTCCCAATCTGGTCTAGTTAACATTTTCATCAGATGACTTGTGTATTATTTTCACATATTTTGATAGATGCTGTCACATATTTTGGTTGTTGTATTCACATTCGTGTGGTTATAATTTTCACTAATAACTTGTTTACTCGTGGGTTGTTATTTTTTCTATGCGCTATAGTGTGGAGCCTGTTGGTTGACCTTTATTTCGTCTATTCTTTTCAGAGATGTCTGTTTTCTCGTAAGGTAGCATTTACATTTTATTTATTGACTTTTCTTTTTTCAAAGATTTTAAGTTTGAGCGCTATCAGTTCTTCAGGTTAATTTGTTATGAAGTCTGTTATCACTTTGTTTGTACTCCTAATTGGGCTCGTGGGCCATCCGTTCATTTTTAGAAGACTACCACTCTGCTATAGCGAAATTAAATCGATTTCTAATGTGCACATAGATGTTGGCTATTTATATTTATTTTATTTTCTTTATGCATATGGTGCTTTTTTTTCTTTTGTGCAGAAAAAGTAAAGTTCTATTAATGCCTCTTCCCCTTTTTTCGGAAAAAGTCAAGTTCTTTTAATGCCCCTTTTTTTGGAGGGAGGGGGATTGAGTAATAGAGGGTTATATTAATTGTTTTTTTAATTTTTCTCTGTGTTCTGCGCTAGATAACTAATGCTGCTGGGGTAATGGTGTTTGTGTGGAGGGAAAGGCTTGTTTAGTTTTTGCTGAAGTAAATGTGAAATTAGGTTTATGTTATATATAAGCCATCTGATCACTGTTTGCCTTTTGCTTGCAGGTGTTTGTTTTGGGCTAGCTGTTTGTGCCAAAGTTGTTCATTTTTAACAATTTCCAACAAAGTTGAAAATTGTTTATGATTTCGGTTTGTATCTCAGCCTGTCCGTCTGGCCGTATGGCCGTCTGTCATACACATTTTGCCCTGAATTTTTTGCATGTTATTGACATTTACCACAGCGCGATACCTATTTCAAATGGAGTTTGTAGCATGTTTAGTTCATTTGCAGGGGCAGTTAAAAGTTTTCCGTCGCATTACGGCCGATGGGAAAAAAATCGTTTAAAACAATTTTTAATGGTGTTACATGCTTTCAAACATAATAAATTCGATGTGCATTAATGAAGTGCACTAAAGTATGCATTCTGCAGAATTTGCGGTGTAAAGAATAGTTATTATTCATTTACACGGACAAACAAAAGAATTCCATTACATCATGATATAGGGGTGGAGGCAATTGTTTGTGGCGTATATTAATTATTTTAAATTGTTTCATGTATAATGAAATTGTTATATGTCTTTGAGGTTTTCTATAACTTATTTTATTTATAATACGGAGTGCATAGCATTTACAGGGATACACAAAAATTTCTGATAATATATTGTATCCGAAGTACTATACAGTAGCGATGATTTCTGGAAGTGCATGTTTAATTATGATATGCGCTTTTGTGTTTCACTATATTTATACATATTATATGGTGTGTATAATTGCTATAATTCCTGTACGACAGAATTCGAAATGGTTACTGGGTATGGGTGCAAATTGCTTTAAGGTGTTTTTTAAATGAGTTACGGATATTTACGCTAAACTGTATTTAGTTTAATAAGAAATGTTTGTATAATATAGATAAAATGATATACAGGGTCACGCAATATATTGGATAAATGACCCTCTATAAATGATTATTTCTGGATATGTGATTTCAGTAGATGTAAGAGTGTTTTAGTTTGAATTAAATTTCAGCTAAATAGTGGCATATAACAAAGGTACTATGTTAATTACATTGTTGTACAAAAATATCCAAGTATGTTTCCCTCTATTAGTATAAATTGCTGAAAGAGAAATTTCAATGTGTTACGCGTTTTCTTGCTAAACTAAATTTCTCCATTATATAGTATATATAATGGTATAAAGTACCTACAGATCAAATACAGGATTGTTTAAAAGAATTGGAATACCTATTTGTCTATGGACAGTAATTTATGAAATCAGTTTTTAAAATGTTTTATACGTTTTCTAAAATGTTTACTTAGTTATCCTATTTACATTATTTCCCTAAATAACGAAGTATTTTTAAAGCCTTCAGGATGTCTTGGAAAGTGATTCATAATCTATGCTTAACGCATGATTTTTCTGTTTTGTTTGGTATTCAAAAGGAATATTGCAGCAAAGTATCAATTTCTGTGATCGCTGGGACTTAATGTATGTTTTCACTAATCGGAAAATATGTTGCCTAAAAATATTTCAATTTTTTTAAACAAATCTCCATTTTTTTTATTTTACTGAGAGATACTGCTCTTATTTTCGAGATTTACGCAAAGTTTTTAAAGATCCTGCTTATCCAAGCGTAATATTTGGCCTTCTAAACTCAGAAAATAATTCTTCTTCACCCTAAATAAATTAACCTTTTTTCTCATGTAAGGTCTCTAATTTGAAAAATTCCTTAAATATTATTTCTAAACGATTTTCGGTTAAAAGTAATCATTTTAATTAATTACTAGATTCGAGAAAATAGTTCTGTATCAGTTGATGCATCGACTTGATCAAACACATGAAAATTGCTATACGATAATTCTATTGAGTTAGCGATTTATATTTTTTAAAATAGCTAATTTTGTTACTTGGATATGATTTGCAATTTTCGGGAGAAATGCAAGTTCTACAATTCGTGAAAATGTTTCAAGTTAACCCTTAAATGACGGGTGTTGCTTTTCGGCAACATACCCAATTTAGGGTCTCAAATACTATTAGAATAATATTGAAGCTATAATGCCTAATGTTGCCAGTAAAATACATTCTGAAAATATTATTAAATCGATTTTGAACATGTAGATGGCAACACTTGTGCTGTTAAAGAATAAAGATAGATTTATTTTTTCAATTGTTGCTGTTTTTTTTTTTTTTTTTTTTTTTTTTTTTGGAAGCTTGCGAAATACCCTTTTTTGTTCTGCAGTGAGCAAGTAAAATTTATTTTTTATTATAGTTCCTAAAATTCTTGCGTGTTTAATATTGTTGAATTTTATTAAGGGAAATTATTTTATCAATTAAACACGAGTATTGCCGATTAGTAACAAACTGTTTTTTAGCCGTAAACTATATTTAAAACAAAATTTGATTTTTTAAAGTATTTTCCCCATGATTTATTTTAAAACTGAAAGCCGAAAATCATTATTACAATGATTTTTGAAAAATCAGGCATTTAAGGTTAATTAGATATTTTGGCATGCAAAATTTGTTTCACCTATTGGTATTTCTCAGTCATCCTTGAAATACTTCCTTTAAAAGTTTTTCTTTTTAAATTCAATTTCCAGTATGAGTTTTTATTCAAAGCATGGATTCATGATCCAGAATCGGAAACGCTCGTAATCTAATGATATATCCAAGCAAATTATTTAATAAAATTACAGTAGTATTTCATAGTGTACAATTCTTCCTGTTATCAGCTAGAATATCAGCGCCAATTGCCGTTTTTAACACTGCCCAACAAACGTAAAAGTGTTTAGGTATACGGTTTGTCTGTTTGTCTGCCGTATGAACGTCCGAGCTCTAACTCGCGTAAATATAGTCCCATTGCCACTAAATTCATAGATGTTATTGGGTATCACTATGAAATGTTCTTTTATGAAAATAATGTATGTAGTGTTTACGGTTCACTTACAGAGAAACTCAAAAGAATTCCGTTACATTACGGTTTATGGGGGGAAACCGTTTACGTTGTTTTTAATTATATTATGCTATTTTATATATACTGAAATTTATGTATATCACTGAAATGTACTACACTGTTCTTAGTTGCGGCAGGTGTTGACAAAATAAACTATTTTTATGTTACTTGGTCTGTATAAATTCTATAGATCATATACAGGACTGCACGAAATTGCTTAAGTGAATTTCTATTTATTTGCAGAAATTACTTAATGGAAATTTTAAACTGTGCTATTCCTTTAATCGAAGTAACATTCAGCATATCATACAGTATATATAGAAATGTATAGATCGTTTACAGGGCTGGGTAAAAAAAAAAAAAGGATAATTTTTCTACTACTTATGGCAAAAGCAAATATTTGAATTTAAAATGCGTTGTACGTTTTTATATTTTTTACTTAGGCAACATCTTTCACCGTAATAACTGTAAAGTTTTGAGAGAGTAATTTGAATATGTTGGAAAGTGTTACATAATCTATGCTGGATGCATTCCATTCTTGTTTTCGGAATCAGAAGCAATTAGTTGTTTACCCTTGGAAGATTTATGCTCCTTATTTATCTTTATTTCTGAAAGATTATTTATTTCACAATGCCACAATGGAAAGAGTTGTGCAACGAATTGCTTCGGTTATAAGTAAATTTAGAGTTGCAATGGCCCGTATGTAATCGCAAGTATGTATTAATCCTTTATGTACTGAATTATGAATTCATGAAAATTTTATCTTCTAAAGAATTTTTCGTGAATTATTTAAACTAAATTAGAAGATTTACATAATCATTTAATAAATTTTAGAAAGATTTTAGAATGATTGGAGGATTTAGAAGGATTACTTAAATTTCAATTTATAAGGATTTTGTGCAATATTTATATCCCCACTCAAATCTTTTATTTTAAATAAATTTCTTAGTATTTTGTAGAATTAGGAAGTGTACAAATATAATGTTCTTACAATAGAAATATAGAAATATTTCAGCATTGAAAAATCACCCCCCCCCCTCCCCAACGCCGAGAATGCTGAAAAGAATCAAAAGCAAAAGAAATCATCTTTTTAAAAATATTTTTGTTTTGTGTAATCAATAATCTTTTGGAACGAAATAAAATTATGTATCTATAACGCATTCTAAACTATAATTCAACTAATCAATGTATAAAATTAATTTTATAACAAGTTATTTTAATGGTACTTTTAAGTACCGTCAGTAGATGAAGGGTTAATACGTATTTTATTTTCTTTCCAAAATCTATTCTGTTATAAACCCTCGTATTTTGAAAAGCGATGCATATATACAGCCGTTGACTACCCTTGCATAGAGAATACGACTTCACGTTATTTATTTTAGAAATAATAAAAGCGCTTTTCTTTTAGTTTCAGCGTAATCGGTTTTTGAGTACTTCAGTTTTAATTGAAATGATCTCGAAGATCTTGATGCGCTATCTAGCCTAACACGTCTTTTTTTTTCCAAAAAGAAAATTAAATACTCACAAGTTTGAATACTATTGGTTTCCAAGGATAACTCAAATTATTTTTGTGTTTCCTTATCCAATATTTGCAGAAATATATTTATAAATATCACTTCTGATAAATTATTTTGAGACATTCCGTTACTTATCAACCCATAATATTTTATTCATACAATCAATAAAATTACGCAATTCATTAGGAGAATTATATAGAATTTTTTCATAATTCTAAATTCATATTTCATCTTTATGATTCTTTATTTTTGAAAGAAACTTTTACATGAAATAGAATCTTAATAGTATTTAATTAATCATTGTTAATAATCAAGCTTGTACTAGTAAATTGTGTTCCTAGATTAGTGAAATAACATAACGCTCCTTCAAATGAAGTTAATGGAATCCCGGGAGGCAAACCTTTGTTTTAGTGACACTTGAAGCTGTATTAACATTAACAATATTAGATTTGAGGCTTACCTCAATTTCCTCTATTAGCTCAATTCCTTATTTTATGGTATCTTTAACTTCTTGAAGTTGGTGCGCTTATATATATATATTTTATCTTGAAGTATAGATCACGTGTTTGCTCAAATGTATTTTGGAGGCTTACAGTTTTTTGCAACTTTGATTGTAATTGGCTGAAATGTGTCGCTTTATTCTCAGTGGCTTATGATAGGAACTGTTCTAATCTGATAATGAAAGCATTATCACAGTCTTTTGAACAATTTTATTTATCCATAAGTGCGCTCCAAATCTGGTAGGAACGCTTTATTGATCTTAGTTTAGACTGTACAGTTTTAGTTGTTAGAAGTTTAATTGATTTTAAAGTTCTTTATTAACAGTTGAAACATCATACTACACGCACAAACATCGATTATAGACTACGAATAGCATAATAATGGCTCACAGTTGGTTATATTTAATATCCAACGCGTAAATTTTGTAAAAAAGAGCGGGTGGATGCCTATCTCATCAAACAGTTTAATGACACTTTTACAGATTGCTGGCTAGATAGCGACAAAATACAAATGAGACATAAAATGTGACAAACAAATTGTATTGTTAATTTTTCATAATCAGTCTTTGAATCGTCATAATTTAATTGTGGAATTTTATAAAAATACGTCTCTACCATAAAAAAAAAAATATATTGCAGATATAAATCATAATAGGTCCTTATTTACGCCACTAATTTATTTATTGGAAATGCTTGCAATAATGTAAACATATCATTTAAGTATTATACTGACGTTCTGAAAATATGCAAAAGAAGACAGAATTTTAGAAAAGATAAAATGAATAATTTTAAATGCTTACAATGGATTCCTAATATCGAGGAAATTTTGAATTTGAATTTGAAATATCTGCAATGTAACGGAAATATTTACTTGATAACCTTGCATTCACGATATATATATATATATATATATATATACACTATATGGCTAAAGGGGACCGATCACTTGCGATTTTAGACGTTTTGTTAAATATCTAGAAAAATGCATGAGGAATTAACCTGAATCTGTAGATGTGTAAAAAGTATGGTATATGTCATATATTTCCGGGAAGATTTTTTTTCCTGAAGCCCTATAGTGGACCGTCAACAACATGAAAAAGAACGAATATCTTTTGGATAATGCTGTGAAAACTAATGCAGCAAAAGCATTCAAGCATGAGATTATTAATAAGTGGCGTATTGGAATATACTGTGTTCATTTTTATGAGGATAGCATGTATCCTTGTAGCAAAATTAAGGTTTTTATGAAAACAAATCCCAAATTTTGCCAAGTTTTTTGCTTATAATTTGCAGAGTTCTTAATATATTAAAAAAAAGTTCTTTCCAGAAAATATGACAAACAATATTGTACACAATACTTTACAATCAGTATTAAAAAATAATAAAAATCGGATGAAAACTGAGCAGGTTTACTGTAACAAGTTTCACTGCGCATGCGCGAATGCAATCAAAACATAATGTGCATAATGTATTAGTTGTATATATATAATAGTACACATAATATTATATAGTTGTATATATATACAACTATATAATATTACATTATACAGTTGTATATATATATAATGTAAAAGTTGTATATAGAGCAACTTTTGTGAAAGTCTCAAAACCGTACCTTGAAAATTCTGAAAATAATCGTCGATAGAATAAGCTCGAAACCGCTGTTCCCCAAAACAAGCAAAAATAACAGGGGTTGTATCAAATATCTGTTAATTAGCGCCAAGATAGCTTACACAATATTGCACGTGCTACTATATTTAGATACATCCGTTTTTTTTTTTTTTTTTTGCTTGTTTTTTTTTTTTTTTGCTTGTTTTGGGGAACAACGAGTTTCGAGCTTATTCTATCGACGATTATTTTGAGAATTTTCAAGCTATGATTTTGAGACTTTCACAAAAGTTGCTCTATATACTTAGCTAATACATTATTTTTTAATTGCATTAGAGCATGCGCAGTGAAACATTTTTTAGTAAACCTGCTAATTTTCATTCAATTTTTATAAGTTTTAATTCTGATTCCAATGTATTGTGTATAATATTGTTTGTCAAACTTTCTGGAAAGAACATTTTTTATATTAAGAACTCTGGAAATTATAAGCAAAAAAAACTCGGGGCTGTTTTTATAAAAACTTTAATTTCTTTACGAATATACATGCTGTCCTCATAATAATGAACACAGTATATTACAAAAAGCCACTTATTAATAATCTCGTGTTTGAACTCTTTTGCTACATTAGTTTTTACAGGGTTATCCAAAAGTTATTTTTAAATTTCTTGGTGGTCCCCAATGGGGTTTCAGGAAAAAATATTCGCGGAAATATATGGGCTATACTATACTGTTTACACATCTGCAGATTCAGGCTAATTCCTCATGTATTTTTCTAGATATTTAACAAAACGTCTAAAATCGCAAGTGATCGGTCACCTTTGTCCATATAGTGTATATACATACTAGTATTTGGCTAGTATTTCAATCCAGTACTGACGAACATATACTATTTCATGTCATCCAATGACTAAATATAATATATATATATATATTAGTCCCATATTATTTTTTTACCATAGATTATCATTTAAGGTTATAATTATTATAAAATTTCAAAAATTAATTCAAAATACAACACTTTAATCACAATAATATATTATGAGTATGAACGTAATGCTATGTCATAAGCATTTAGTTTTCAAACAGGTTAAAATGATACTGATTCAATCTTCAACTATTCATGGATTTAAAGTATCATTTAAATTTCGGTTAATTTTGATTGCAAATAACTGTTTGATCACCCCATAATCATAAAATAATGTACTTTTTTTTTTTTTTTTGGTAAAACTCCTTTCTTTAATATTCTGATATTTATTAAAGTAGATAAACTAAAATGGTCTTTCTTCATTCACCGTTTTTTCACAAAATGCTTCGTCTCAGTAATTACATAGAAAGATTTATTACCTTTCCCCGAAAAATTATGCAGTATTAAAAAAACCATAAATCTCAAAGTCAGTAAACTCAAGCGCAAAAAGGAAATCTTTTTGTCTTTTATAATGCGCTTTGAGAAACAAGACTGAATTCATAAGACATTAAAATATAAAATGCAATAAAACGTGGAGGAAATCTAGGAGCAAGTCGTATGGATTAGTGGAATTTTTTTTAAAGATAGTAAATTTATTTGAGTTAAATGTACATTGTATTAAAAATTATACTTAGAATAAAATATGTGACATAATTTTCTTTTCTAAAACTAAGATGTAAATTTTATTTTTAAAGAGAAAATAAAACCCCAGAAACACATTACACCTTGTCTAATTTAATACAATTTGAAAGAAATTTATATTTTTTCATTATTTTGTTACTTTTTCTATCTTTACAAAAATATATTACTGTATTCATGAAAATTTTCGAATTCCGGTATTTGAAGATTTACACGTTTCAGGGGTCAAAGAACCTTAAAAACACGTTTTTTAAAAATTTCTGTCGGTGAGTCTGTGAGTCTGTCTGTATATATGTATCTGGCACAAATTTTGTGGGCGCTCTATCTCAAGAATTAATAAACGGAATTTAATAAAATTTTACATTCGGTTAGTCCATGTTATAAAGTGGTACTGATTACTTTCTCGAGTAAATTGCCCTGCATGTGACACTACTATGCTACATTGTCACGATTTCCGCAATAGCTATATCACAAAAGCTATTGCACTGATATTTATAACATTTCCGATTCCATTAGTACTTCATATAAATTGGTGTTGATTTTTTTTGTATAAATCACCCAACAGGCGGCGCTGCTATGCGGCATTGTTCTTGATTATCACAAGAGCTCTATCTCAAGAACTAAGGCATGAGATTTCATCAAACTTCACGTTCCGTTAGTCCCTGATATAAATTGGTGCTGTTTTGTTTATGGTGTAAATAACTGAACAAGTGCCGCTGCTAGGCTGCATTTATCACGATTTCTGCAATAACAGTATCTAAAGAACTAAGGCATGAATTTTCATCAGAGTTCAATTCAGTTAATCCCTGATATAAATTGGTTCTTATTAGATTTGGGAATAAATCACCAAACATGTGGTGCTGCAATCTAGATTTTGTTTACGATTTCCGCACTAGATCTATCTCAAAAACTAATCACGGATTTTCATCAAAATTCAGATTCAGTAAGAACTTGACATACGTTTTCGCTCTTTAGATTTTGGTGTGAATCACCTAACCGGTGTAGCTGATATGCTTCAGTTTTCCAAGAAGGATTAATACCTATAAAATAAACTAAATTTTTGTGATTGCTACATCCGACTAGTTTTTATTAAATATATTATGTACCCATAAATTACGTTTAGTGGAATTATAGAAAGAAATCTTATAAAATGACTTTACTCCTCGAATATATTTATAATATCAGAATGTAATGCTTTAAATAGTTTTTATGTATCTTTGGACTATTGCTTGAATACATATGATTGTTAGGAAATTAATTAACCCTCTAAGTGTTTGGGGCGTAATATTCCGTTCACTAAGCTCCAGGTTTCACAGCAATACAAGCAATATTTAAGATAATATAATTCTATAGATTTAATGAATTTTAAATACATTGAAGAATTATTAATACTCTCAAGGATTACATCCATATTTGTAATTGTTTTTTTTTATATAATGTTGAAATAATCATATTTTCTTAGCATTTAGAACAGAATGCAAGGAAAACAGCATTACAATTTTACCCTTCTGCAAGACGCTAAGGAAGGTTAACAAAAAAAAATTGTGAATTTGTATCTTTAAATGTCCCAATCAGAAAAATTTATTTTCACATTAAACTTTTCACGAAACAAACTTCTACGATATTTGTTAACCGATCTTCTATACGCCCAATTCAGTTATGACGTGTTGTACATTTCTGTCAAAATACAATTATACAACAAACAGTCGATTGCTATTATTGTAAACGTTGTAAACGTTAAATTTTTGAAAATGTAAATTACAATAATAAAATGAGCGCGTACTAATGATTTATCATTGAAAATGAGATAATGAGACGTAAGAGAACGGATAAAAAAAATGAAGAATTTACTTTAAAATGCCAATTAAAAGCGCTTTGGAAGAAAGGTAGTTGCTAATAAAAGTGTAAAATCACGATCTATATGATACGCTAAATAGCTGCAAACACGATAAGAAACATTACGACTTACCATGCAAATATATTAATCTTTGATATATAATTAATATATATCTATACGTGGATGCATGAGAATACCTACATACATAGACCTATACAATGTATGCATTTCAATAAAACTCAATGAACACAGGATTTATCGTTAGAATAACCACTGGCCATACGTATGTACCAATTTCGCTAAACTTTGTATTTAGCCAAAATATTTTGTTTTCCTGTGCTTGCGTATGAATTGATTGTATGATGATAAGCAAATAAAATGATTTTCATCTAATCTATATAAAAATAGTATTTTATGTTTTTTTATATAGATATTCACAATAAACATTGAAACTGATGCTCTGATAAAAAATTTCATATGATTTTTTCTATGCGCTGGAACCACATTTGTTGGAAAATTACAGAACTGAAAATCTGGAATGACATTTTTTATGTTTTCTCATACACATAGTTAAATATTTGGAATACAGATTCCGCAAATTTTCCTTTTGAGATTATAACGCATGTATGAGGAAATAAGGTAACGAAGTATTCATAAAATTGACTTAACTTTTTTAAATACATTTTTAAAATAAGATTTGCTTCAGCCGAGTTTAAATTTTTGATAAACATATTCACATATATGTAGTTTTATTTTTTGTGTTTTTTTTTTGTTTGTTTGTTTGTTTGTTTTTTTTTTTTGTTTTTTTTGTTTGTTTGTTTTTTTTTACGCTGGCAGTACTGATAATGAAGAATTGCGTAACTAAAACTTTAAATTTGTTATTTATGTTCTCCAATAAGAGAACATAATGCTAAAATGAAAGTTATAGCCAATATTTAAGTTAATTTTCTCCTCAGTTTATATACAAGGAAAATGCATTTTCTATAATTTATGTAATAATAATTTTTAATTTACTAAGTATAAAAGAACATGTACTTATAAAAAACAAACTTTTATAAGCATTCAATGTTCATGTTGAAAATCACGCCCATACTTTTCGCTGTAATCCCATGCTTTTTCCCTAAAGTTTCTGATACGATACACTCTAAATTTTTCATTTGATGTGGGCACCGAACTTGATTACGGATAATTCTCGAATTTTTATGCTTGGTAGAAACCGCGAGGAAAAAGAATTTATTAAAAATATACAATTTTTGCTCTGTTCATAGTTTTTGATAGGACAAATACAAAAAGGAAAATAGTATTTAAACTATACTTTTATGCTTTTTCAATGAATTGCTTAAAGTATAATCGTAATTTAATTAGTATCAAACTAGTAATTGATAAAATCGTATTTTCCTTTTAGAGAATTACATATGTTTTATATTACATTAGAAATTATATATTTGTTATTTCTAATTATTTTTCTTCTTTAAAGCTTTTAAAAAGGTTCATTTTTGCCGTGTCACGGCCTTTCAGCCAGTTTTGGTGTGTGTTTATTGTCGCATCATTAAACCACTTTTGTGTAAATTCTTATATAAGAGTGCGCGATATGTACAATATTTAGTAATTTCCCACCTTCGGAGGGCTTAAGAAAAAATACCTTACACGTTGTTTATTACTTTGTAATGAATATCTGAAAATATTAAAATGTTGTATTTTCATAGGAAACTTGCAAGTGAACGTAATTTTTATAATTCGAGCATATCAATACACGAGTAAAAAAGCGTTGCAAATTTCCATCTTTATATAGAAAAACCAGGCGAAGTTAAATAAAAAGTGTGCAAATAAGATACTTATGCTCACCACAAATAATATTTTCATGAGAACATTTTTAATAAGAAATAATACGCTAGGAGATTTTTTTACACATAGCAAACATGAAAATTAAAGTACTGAATTACTTTTGATTAACTGTTAATTATTTATTAACATTAACATTAATTGTAACTTTCTGGTTGTCTTGATAAAAACCTGTGCTGATAATAACTCTCGCGGATACTGAACCCATAAATCACTGTTTAAACAGAAATGACGAACGGTTTAGAAGGAAGTAACGCCTGTTACCTTCAGTGAAAATAACGTCATATTAAAAGTTTAAAAAAAAATGGTAACTGCATTTTTAGAACTCAAATTTTTAAATCGATTTAGCTAAGTTTTGGTTTAATCTGGCGCAATAAACAGTGGTGAAAATAACGTCATGCTCAAAATAAAAGATGAACTTTCATCTATAAAAATAAAATATATTTAAAATTTAAATTATAAATTTCACTGTGTCATTTTTAGTTTAAATGACAAATATAAAATACTAAACTAAAATATTTAAAACTAAAACTTGAAACTTAAAATAATTAAATATTTATAAAAATCAACTCAATAATATTTGAAATAAGTATAGCGAATGCATTTCTATCTTAATTTTTAATGCATTCAGGAAATACTGAAAAATGCTCTTTACATTACTTTTATTGAACACATCTTCTCTCAAGAACCAAACAAAATTACTGTTGCCATGAATTCCAACAATAATGTTCCATCTAGTTAAACTAATTTTGCACCAACAGGTGACTTCAGAAACGAAAAATTGTTAAAACAGTTATATCATAACACCAAGCCAACTTTTGGGAAAGTCACATCTTACAAAATAAAAGTTATAAAATCAGTATTCATGACAAGGTACCACAACAGATCTTCGATCTCTTGTTTTTGATTTAATTTTACAGGATTAACAGGGATTGTCCAGCGTTGTTGAGATTTGTTTGTATCTCGTGGACGATCTTTTAAAAAAGAAAAGGTTGTAAATTTTCAAATACTGAATTTCTCATTTCCGAGCAGGTAAATACTATGTATATATCAATTCTCCACCGTCCGTTTCCTCAAATCTCTCTATAAAGTCAGTCTGTACTTAGCTATTTTGTAACTTCTTTTGTGATCCTCTTACGCACAATCTGGAACACCAGATTCCTTAATAATTTGCTTAAATAATCGTGATGTTAGATGCATAAGATCAGAATCTCTTTCTGAGAAATATGTTGGTGGTCTTCCGTTCATGACGGATTCGCAGCCATCAAAAGTTTCACTCTCAGAAATAAAACTTTCACTTTTGACGCTTCAGAAATGCTTGAGCTGTATTTTGTCGTTTTTGACGATCCTTTTCTATCAACATCACGTGCTTTTTAACGAAAGGTAAACTCTCAAATATTTGACGAAAGTTTTGCCTCAATCAAGGTCAGACTCGGTGAATTTTAAGGAAATAGTTGCTGTACTTCCTCAAATCCTGCGATTTTAGCAAGCAGATATTTGATTGTTTATGTTAGTCCGGTAATAATTTATTTTAAACAGCACTTTTTAATGCCTTTCAGAAAATACTGAAATATAGGTAGTTACTGTTTCTTTATTAGTTATTTTTTTAGCTGTTAAAATTTTTAGGAATGCTAATTATTATTTTTATTTATTTATTTATTTATTTATATGTTGTAAGTTATGTTTTATTTCGAAAAGAATAAATTTCCCGTGTTCTTCAAAACCATTCAAAAAGAAAATTTGGTCAATAAAATTTCAAACTTCCAGGATATCTTTTTTTAAAATTTATTTAAGAAGTATATTCTGTTTTCAATCATATTAAAAGTAAACATAATTGATCCCTCTCCCCTTTATAAACAGTAAAATGTTAAAATCTTATCCCTCCAATAACTATATAGCTGACAAATTTTGAAATATCCAAATAAGAAATATAGCTGCCGATCTTCTGGTTTCTTGTAGGAAATGCGTAAAAGATAGTAGAAGGTACCATAAAATATATTTATTAAAATTATTTAATAAAGAGAGTTGTTTCTGTGTGATCTTATTTGGTTTCGTTTCAATACTCATATTTTTTGTTTAAAATGTACTTATATGGCTAAAAATACTTCGAATGCTGACAGGTATGAAGGAAAAAATGTATGTAAAATATATTTCTTTAATGCATTCTGAGATTTAAAGAAAAAAATTCAACTAACTGTATAATGATTTTTTATATTTAAGGAAAACGAATTGCAAAGACGACATAATATGCGGATAGTTATTTATTCGAAGAAGAATTGCATTACATTATTAATATAGTCTTAAGATTAAGTTTTAGAAATAAGCATATTGCAATAAATTTCGTTTAATGACTAAATGCAAATATAAATATTTTCAAGAATTATTAAATATGCTAATAATCTCAGAATTTACAGCAATATTTTATTCATTTAAACTCATTTCTTAGTAATGTTATCACTGTTTTTATTCCAAGTATTTATTTTAATTTATTGAATAATTCATGTTAAAATTTGGTTTATTATTCCTTTATCTAGACTAGTTAATTTATAAACAAATAACTGCTTTTCATTTCAATCATTCTCTTTAACAGTGTTAAAAACAAACTAAAAACAAATATAAAATTGTAAATTAAATTTATACTTACAGTAAACGTTTTCGTTTTGTTTCGAATTCAACCTCAGAATCTTGTTTTGAAATTAATTAAATTGTTTGCAAATGCATTTTAACAGACTAATCTAGAGTAACTGAAATAGAAAAGAATGTGTTTTACTTTCAGAGTTCTAATAAATACTTTTAGCATAAACAAATTTGGATCATATCCAAAATTAATTGAAAATTCAGAAAAATGATCTAAAGTTAAATGTATGAGATAGATGCTTAATGAGAAGATAGTGCTTGTATAGTTCCATTTTAACATTTTAAAGCAAAATGTAATACTAGGAAATGTTAAAATATTACGTTAATTAGTCTGTAGGCATTAATTTCAAACGAAACAAAATCTGAAGTAAAGTACTTAAAATAAGCTTTTGAATTATTATGCTTGCATTTTTCTTAAAAAAAAAAAAAAAGAAAAAAAAAAGAAAAAAAAAAGAAAATGCAAAATATATTTTGTTAATATTTGCTTGAAATAATTAGAAAAAAAATGTGAAACTTTTGTTATTTTATTTGCATAATTTTTTAATAAATATTTTTAACAAATATTTTCCTACATCTTAATTAGGCACTAGATATTAATATCAACATTAGATTACAGGAGTACTTAAATACATTATGTAGTATAAAAATATTTTGCATTTAAGCATTTTTTTTTAAAATTTAAAACTGACACTTCATTGCTCCCAATACTACATTATACTTTCTTTATCAATTGACGTTGTTAATATCATTTCATAAAATAAATGTTATATAAAAAAATATTTTGTTTGTATGTATATATATATTAATTTCTTCCTGATATTGAAATATCTCTTAATACTTATTTAAAATAATAATTTATTCTTTCCTCTTTCATAATATAAAAGCTATCACTTGAGGATAAGGATTTTCAGAAGAGACGATTGCTAAGATATTTTTCAATATTATGTAGAAAATATTTAAAATCCGGTACAGTCAAAATAAGGTGGTGATAAGTGTTTCATGTAATATTACTATCGTTATAGATACGCTGACATTATTACATATATATATATTTTTTTTTACAATAAATATTTACTTTTTTTTTATTATTATTATTTTTTTTTACAATAAACAGTCATCCTCTTTCCTATATCTATATATGCATACAATAGTAAGTTTAAATTAAATTAACTGAAATTTTGCAATGTGGTACACACAAAAAAATTTCCCATATGGCCACCAAGAACGGACATGCACAGACAACCGCATTTCCATCAAAAACGCACTTGCGCAGACTAATAAATTTTTATTAGGATTTCTCGCATATTTGAAAATAAATAAAAAAACATACATATCCAAACACTTGTATATAGTGCTGACTGAAATGATAATATTTTGCTTATGTCTATATACTCATACAGGTAGTTATATCGTGTGCCATGCATTTTGTGTGTTGCATTCGAAATAATCATTATTTAAAATAGCTTTTGATACTTTTATTAAAAATATGTTAATGCATTTATAACGACTATTCTGTTACATATGTTTTCCTTCTACTCCCCCCCCCCCCGCAGTTTCACTTCATAATTCAATTTAATACTTTATTTATTTTAAGGTATTATTTTCACCCACCGTGGTTCCTAAATTAAATCTAATCCCTCACATTTAAATAAAACTAGTTTAGTTACTCATTTCATTTAATAAGATAAAACAAGTGATTCGATTTTCCATTTCTACTTTGAAATACTTTCTCACATAAGATTTAACCTTGTATAAAAACGTTACTGCTATCACTTTATGCAAAAACATTTTAATTTCTCTTCTATCCTTATTTGATCCTGCATTTAGCACATCTTTCAATCACTTAACATGTAGTCTATTCATTAGATTTATTTTTGCACTGCACCTTAAAATCCGAACCGTTATATTCATATGTATTATAATGCAGCATATTTTTGTAACAGCTGCAGTCTGCATACAGACAGAGCTTTGCACTCACATGTGTTTCATCAACTGCATTTCACATACCCTTTCGCCTAACGATTCTGTGATTTTCTCCCCCCTTCGTCTATATTCAGAAACATTGTCCAATTTTACTTAACCGCATTTGTTTCAAACTACAGTGTCTCTTTTCATTTTCCATACCACAAGAATCTGGTAACATCAAATATGGTACCCCTACGCAATTCAAATATATATAAGTTCACCGCATGTATTTGGCCAATCCATTACCAACCAATGTTTTTGTTTCCCTTGTGCATAGCGCAAAATACTTGTATATTGCCGATATTGTATCCCGCCAAGCACAGGAATTTTAGCTGCGTAGTCAACGCACTTCCGCTCGGACGCTCTCTCGGGATGCTGCTCTAAAAAGAGGCGTCTGCTTTTGTCCCCTGCTTGTACCTCTTTCGGGTGTTTATCATGACTCAATAAAGTCAATCATTGTACATCATATTGGAGTTTTTTTTTTTTTTTTTTGGACATCTCGCATTGGGTTATTGTGCCTTTGCTTTTCTACGATCTGCCAAGGCCTAAATTACAATCTCCTTTATAGTATTTTATGCATTAAAAATGGAAGAAATTTTATTTCATTTTTAACAGATCCTTCCCTATATTCTTAAATGTGCGATCACTAATCTCCTACTTAAATGTATCATTCTTCGCGGAAAAGAAATGTACAACATAATTCGGTTCAAAAATGTGTTTAGCAGTTTTATACTTCATAAAATTATCTATTTAAAACGAAATAATTGAAAATTTATAATATCGAATGGATAATTGTGAAACCATGAATTGAAAATAAATATCGTTTTATATTTTGGAAACCATCGTCCATGAAATATTTTTTTCTCAGTAAATTACATTTGTGGAGAAAATAATTTATTTAAATATTTTTTTAGAGGCACCATCTCATTCTGAAGAATAAATGAAAACATTTTAAAGTTGAAATCATGTCTCATTCATTTAACAATTACTTAATTATTGGGGGGGGGGGCAAAAAACCTGGAAAAAAATTCAACCAGAAAGAAAAAAAAATATATATATATATATAATATATATTAAACTTCACCACTAAAGCGTTATTACCTCTACATGTTAAACACACCTCAGACTATGCTGGAACATATTGTTTAATCTTTGTTTTAATGGGGTTTCGGGTTATCATGTTATATCCTGAAATCATGAGGGGAGGAAAGTTCTTTTGATTGCATAATTTCCATATAGCTTGTATCCGTGACAACAGAAGCGATTACAAATGTTTATCTATAACAGATCTTGACAAGGTAGAGTAAAAAAAAAGTAAATATTTACAGGAAAAGCAAACAGAACTTAAAATTATTGAATGCCTTCTGGAATTTTCTACATTAAAGCGTATTAAAAAATAGTAAATTCAATCTGACGATGGTGCGAGAAATTAAACAAGAGATCCTCTTATTCCACTCAAAGAAACTAAAACTGTGCCAAATTATTACGCTTGCTAAGGAAAACGCATGAATTCAAAATTGGATAGTACCGAAGAAGTTGATGACTCATGATGAATGGCACATATTCTTTTCTGATTTTTTGTGTAACAAAACTGCTCCACAATGAAGATAGCAGTCGCCATTATTGAAATCAGGTAATAGTGCATTTAATTATGTAAAAATAGCAAATAAATAATTTGTGAAAGAATATTAAAAAGCAGAAATCCAACGTTTAAACATGCACAAGTTATATACAGAAAACCTGCAAACAGCTGTTTCGATTCCACAAGCGACAATCTCGCTTGTGGAATCGCGACATCTCGCTTGTGAATTAAATATAGCAGTTTCCTACTTTCTTGTGTATTATTTGTGCATTTTTAAACCACGGTTTTCTGCCTTTTAACACTCAATTATGGTTTGAAGAGGGCTTTGTTCATTTGGATAAACATCGCTTGGCCAGTTGATGAAGGCGTCAAAATAAACAATTAACAATAATTTTTATTTATCTTTAAATATGTTTTGCTTCCACTGGATTAATAAAAAGTTGGAAAGGAAATAGAAATTATCCGGGAAGATTTTCTAGGCTGCCTGTAACAAGAGGCGATAAAAATACTGGTGGCATGATCAGACTCAATTCTGTCATATATGTTTGTTCAATTTGTGGCGAAAACAACCCCGATGATGGCTATTCTTGTCTTCACGAGCTAAATTATTAGTCGGGAGAGAAAGGTTAACAAACATTAGATTGACTATAATCGTAGCATAGCCAAGGTGATTGGGGATTATTTTTATCCAAAGCAATCTCAACCAATCAAATTTTTTATTCCGCATATTCCTACTGTTATATAGAGGAACTCTGAAAGTATCATTAGGCACAAAGAAAAAAAAACAGAAGTGGCACAAGATACATCTGTGAGGGATTTTAAGAGTACAGAAATGTATCTCGTACTAACGAGATCTCAATAAAATGTGTTATTTTGGTTGATCATCTTACAGAACAGATCGTGTTCTATTAATCACAAACTCCTGGAGTGCCTGCAAGATGAACGAAATATCAGTAAATGAGTTGCAGATGCTTTTTTTACATTTTAAACAAGCTTTCTCTTCTACATAAAAAGTCAAGGTTATCAATACGGAAAATTGTAGTTCTTCTGCACGTTATAGATGTATATATTTTTTTTTTCTAATAATAATCTAGTTCTCATAAAAGGCTTATAAGATTAATCATATATATATTTTTTAACTCCTGCATTGAAAAGCAAGTAATATGGAATAAAAGAAAATTCCATTTAAAGTTTGATTGCGAAAGTATTTTTTATAATACGTTAAGTTTTCCTAATAGTGCATCCTCATGGAATACATTTATTATAAAAACAATCTTTTAGCAACTATGACGAAAAATAAATGCCAAAATGATGTATTACTTAAGCCTAAACTACATATTGCTTTTAACATGATTCCAATGCAGTTCAAAGACAATTTTCATGCAAATTATTTTTAAGCAGTCTGTTGTTAAATTTATTATTTTTATTTCAAACTTAAAACCTCAACATATCCAGAAGATTAATACGAAAATAAAATAACTCTTATACGTTCTTAGCAATAATGCACATGCCCTTTATTCCGGGCGTGTCGATCGTCGTCAGAAATTTGTTGTTCATTTAGTAATAAAAATTTAACATAGAAGGCAGAGCTGTAAGGCGATGACATGAGCTATGGCTTTCGTTTTTATTACTAATAGATTGACATCTAAATATCCCCAAATTCAATTTTTACAAACTTTTTTTTAAAGTTATTTTTTAATCTCAAGATTAGACTTTTTATATCCGATAATATTCTTTTATTTCATCAATCGAAAACAATTATTTTATTAGGTAAACAAACCATACGATTTATAATTTTCGTACTGAGTGAAAAAGTGTAAAGCCTGGGATTTGAACTAGGGATGATTGGCTTTAGCTGCCAAAGCTCTACACCCTGATATATTCTGTTCAAATCTACTGACACAATTCACTCATTAAAACGTAATTTACAATGACATCTGGCCCATATAAAGTAATGCTGGAATTTCTACAGCGTTTTGAACCATCTATAGAATTTATAGATAATATGCGCTACATGTCCGTGAAGAAAAGCAGTTAAAAAAGATAATTAAACCAGGAAAGTGCAAAAAAGCGCGCTGTTCGCCATTTGGAAGGAAACTTGTTGTTTCGTGTTGTGCTGATCGTAATTACAGGTAAGTTTAAATTCTTATTATATATGATAAAATTACTTTAAATATTGAAAAGTGGTGTGTTTTAGAAAGCTGATAAAACATATTTTCGATTGCTATTTCATATATTGCTTCAAAATGTTTTCTTTCTTTATTTGTTGCAGGATTTAGTAAAACTATGCCCGATTCCCAATATGGGCACCTTATGTCCACATTGGAAATACATCAAGGGAATCTTCAAATTCACAAATTTGTGAAATATATTTTTAATATTATTTTATTTAGGTAATTCATAATAAAATAATGTTTAGATTTATTTTTAATCTTAATTACAGTATCCGCATATTACATTACGAATGAAGACTGGAAGTATACCTTTTTACAGGTTTGTTAGTCATTAGTTGAACGGCTTTTATTTTCTGAACTTTTACTTAAAATTTTTGTTTTGAATTGCAAAAATGTTTCAAATCAGATGCTGAGATAGTAATGTAAAAAAAAAAATGCATCGAGAAATTTTAATTTTTAAGGTGAGGTGGGACCTGGGCTGTTGTCGAAACATTTTTTTTAAAAAAATATTTCAAAAGAGAAAAGAAAGGTCGTCCAAATTACCTGTGAATAAACTGTCAAATTTTTCCTTCTTATGTCCTCACTATTTTTTTCAGTTTTTTTTTAAGTTTTGCCCGCTGTAGGGCCGGAAAAATTGAGACAAGTGGACACAGGAAAAATTACGGAATGCCATTCGAGCCGTACACAGCGGGACATCATTTGCCAGTGCAGCTAAAGCAACTGGGATTCCAAGGATGATTCTCATGTGAATTTTCAAGCATGGCCAGATGAATGATCAAATCAGAAAGCCAAAGTTGCGCCGCAAATTCATGCGTACAAAAAAGCAGCAAGCCGAACTTTGTGCAAGAATATTTAAACTAGCAGACGGTGGCATGCCAATTACCGGGAGATTACTGCGAAGGAGTACGTTCACCTATGCTGAGAAGATGGGTTTGAAGCACAATTTCAGCCAAGCAACAAAGATGGCTGTAAGGAAGTGGTTGGGAGCTTTCTTGGAAAAACCAACCACTTGTTGCTAAAAGGAAGTCTCAGAACCTCAATCCAGAGAGAGCCCAGAAGCTGAACCGGGCAATTGTTTCTGATCATTTTCAGAAACTACAAGTGTGCTTGGAAGAATTGGATATTGTAAATAAACCGCAGCACATTTATAACATGGATGAAAAAGGATGACGGCTTACTATCCACCATCAACTGAATGTTCTTGCACGATGAGAGGCAAAAAGAGTGCATTTTATTGCACCAGAGCATGCAGAAAATGTAACAATTGTTTCTTGCTGTAATGCCCTCGGCCACAGCATTCCTCCCATGGTGCTTTTCAAAGGAAATAGGATGAAACAAGAATGAAAGTTTAACATGTCTCCAGGAACAGAAGTTATGATGACTCCTAAAGGCAGCATGTTCACTGAGGTATTCTGCACTTCGTTGGAACATTTCGCTAAGTTCAAAACTGAAGGCCTCACTCTTCTTATTTTGATAAATATCTTACAAATCAGAATTTATTTAAAATTAGAAACAATACCCAAATTATTAAGCGTTTTTTTTGCTACAGATTTTTAAAATAACAAAAATAATGTTTAAATAAAATATCTTGTTTTTACATATCGAATTGTTTATTAATAATGCAGTCTTGATGCCTATAACATTAAAAAACAATCAGAAATACCCAAAATAGGTTTGGGATATTCCTACGAATGACGATTATTTTTTTAAATCGTTAAATTTAAGCGACATCAGTTCATTAAATTTCCTTTTCTATTTACAAACAAAAACACTCCTAATTGCCGTTTCTTGAAAGTCATGTAAGTTGCTTAGGAGAAAAATCATTAAGTGTGTTTAAATTCTAAGGAGGCTGCGTCAGCGAGTTTAAACTACTAATGATTTTAGTGAAAATTTTATCAAAAACCTCATTTCTCTCGAGTTTTATCTTAAAGTAACACAAAAAGTGTCTCTCTTGATTTTGATTGATTTTTTAGCTTTGGTTTTGCCTGTTAAACTAGCAGTTAACATATTTAAGTATTTTAAATAAATATTATATTTATTCAAGACGCATAGGACGATAAATTATTATTTATTTGTAAATATAAGTCGATACCCATACACAGAAGCTTTTTTTTTTTTTTTTTTTTTTTTTAAGTATTTAAAAGTAAGAATTCTGTTTAACTATGATAAAAAGATGTACAGAATTTAAACAATATCACGATTTTGTGGACTGTAGAAGTAAAAATCCATATATATACTTTTATTTTCTGTCCCATTAAATCCATAAAAATGTAAATTTTCACTGTTAAAATTGCATGTTCATTCACAAAAGCAGATACTTTGTATTTTTCTTAAATGAGTTTTTTGTATATAAAATCCTGACTTGAAAATAAATAATCCATTTTTCCTCTGTAAAATGTCTGAGTTCATTCAAGATTCGAACCCAGAACAAAAATTCAGAACATCACTCTGGAAATCTCACTGTTTCTTGCCAATCAGATTGAATATTTTATATGTTTAAATTCTGTAACGTCAAAGTTCGGTTCTTTTTATCAAACTCTAATCAACACATTTCTAATTTTTTTCATATATTCCTTTTTGTACTAACCATAATGCCAATTCAAATGTATTCCCTATGGATTTTTTATCTGTTTAGTTCGGCTATTAAAATCAATAAAAAAATAATCAAATAGAAAAAAATGATGCATTCATTGTTTTCAGTGTGACTATAAAAAATATATCCATGCAAAGATATCGAAGCATAGTTTGGAAATATTATTTTACATTTTGTAAAAGGAAATGTTTGTTACATATTTATCAATATATATTCCTTAAATATTTTAAAACTAAGCAAAAATAACTAATCTATTTTACTGCTTTAAATACAAATCTCATAACGTATCTATATTTTTTAATGAAAGCCACATTTAAAATAATTAAGTTTACTTAAAAAAATGAAGAAAAAAATACATTTCCTCTGTTTAAATAAATATGCGAGTTAGGTAATATTAGCCCTCTACTTTCTAAACGATGATGGACCATTACATTTTTACCAGAAACTGGCCCTCATTGATTTGCGGGCAAAATAAACGCAACAGTTTCCTCGCCACCGATCCGTAATCTTTTCCGCGGTAGCTGCCGTAATTAGCGGCGCGTCACTTACGGTACAGTATAGTTTGGCTACAAATGGCCTTAACTGACGTTGGCCGCGACGAAACCGCCTTGCGTCCAGAAATCGTGTGTTAGCTGGGGTCTTACTATAATTAATTATTTTGTATTGTTCCAATTCAAATGTATTCCCTATGGATTTTTTATCTGTTTAGTTCGGCTATTAAAATCAATAAAAAAATAATCAAATAGAAAAAAATGATGCATTCATTGTTTTCAGTGTGACTATAAAAAATATATCCATGCAAAGATATCGAAGCATAGTTTGGAAATATTATTTTACATTTTGTAAAAGTAAATGTTTGTTACATATTTATCAATATATATTCCTTAAATATTTTAAAACTAAGCAAAAATAACTAATCTATTTTACTGCTTTAAATATAAATCTCATAACGTATCTATATTTTTTAATGAAAGCCACATTTAAAATAATTAAGTTTACTTAAAAAAATGAAGAAAAAAATACATTTCCTCTGTTTAAATAAATATGCGAGTTAGGTAATATTAGCCCTCTACTTTCTAAACGATGATGGACCATTACATTTTTACCAGAAACTGGCCCTCATTGATTTGCGGGCAAAATAAACGCAACAGTTTCCTCGCCACCGATCCGTAATCTTTTCCGCGGTAGCTGCCGTAATTAGCGGCGCGTCACTTACGGTACAGTATAGTTTGGCTACAAATGGCCTTAACTGACGTTGGCCGCGACGAAACCGCCTTGCGGCCAGAAATCGTGTGTTAGCTGGGGTCTTACTATAATTAATTATTTTGTATTGTTCCAATTCAAATGTATTCCCTATGGATTTTTTATCTGTTTAGTTCGGCTATTAAAATCAATAAAAAAATAATCAAATAGAAAAAAATGATGCATTCATTGTTTTCAGTGTGACTATAAAAAATATATCCATGCAAAGATATCGAAGCATAGTTTGGAAATATTATTTTACATTTTGTAAAAGTAAATGTTTGTTACATATTTATCAATATATATTCCTTAAATATTTTAAAACTAAGCAAAAATAACTAATCTATTTTACTGCTTTAAATATAAATCTCATAACGTATCTATATTTTTTAATGAAAGCCACATTTAAAATAATTAAGTTTACTTAAAAAAATGAAGAAAAAAATACATTTCCTCTGTTTAAATAAATATGCGAGTTAGGTAATATTAGCCCTCTACTTTCTAAACGATGATGGACCATTACATTTTTACCAGAAACTGGCCCTCATTGATTTGCGGGCAAAATAAACGCAACAGTTTCCTCGCCACCGATCCGTAATCTTTTCCGCGGTAGCTGCCGTAATTAGCGGCGCGTCACTTACGGTACAGTATAGTTTGGCTACAAATGGCCTTAACTGACGTTGGCCGCGACGAAACCGCCTTGCGGCCAGAAATCGTGTGTTAGCTGGGGTCTTACTATAATTAATTATTTTGTATTGTTCCAATTCAAATGTATTCCCTATGGATTTTTTATCTGTTTAGTTCGGCTATTAAAATCAATAAAAAAATAATCAAATAGAAAAAAATGATGCATTCATTGTTTTCAGTGTGACTATAAAAAATATATCCATGCAAAGATATCGAAGCATAGTTTGGAAATATTATTTTACATTTTGTAAAAGTAAATGTTTGTTACATATTTATCAATATATATTCCTTAAATATTTTAAAACTAAGCAAAAATAACTAATCTATTTTACTGCTTTAAATATAAATCTCATAACGTATCTATATTTTTTAATGAAAGCCACATTTAAAATAATTAAGTTTACTTAAAAAAATGAAGAAAAAAATACATTTCCTCTGTTTAAATAAATATGCGAGTTAGGTAATATTAGCCCTCTACTTTCTAAACGATGATGGACCATTACATTTTTACCAGAAACTGGCCCTCATTGATTTGCGGGCAAAATAAACGCAACAGTTTCCTCGCCACCGATCCGTAATCTTTTCCGCGGTAGCTGCCGTAATTAGCGGCGCGTCACTTACGGTACAGTATAGTTTGGCTACAAATGGCCTTAACTGACGTTGGCCGCGACGAAACCGCCTTGCGGCCAGAAATCGTGTGTTAGCTGGGGTCTTACTATAATTAATTATTTTGTATTGTTCCAATTCAAATGTATTCCCTATGGATTTTTTATCTGTTTAGTTCGGCTATTAAAATCAATAAAAAAATAATCAAATAGAAAAAAATGATGCATTCATTGTTTTCAGTGTGACTATAAAAAATATATCCATGCAAAGATATCGAAGCATAGTTTGGAAATATTATTTTACATTTTGTAAAAGTAAATGTTTGTTACATATTTATCAATATATATTCCTTAAATATTTTAAAACTAAGCAAAAATAACTAATCTATTTTACTGCTTTAAATATAAATCTCATAACGTATCTATATTTTTTAATGAAAGCCACATTTAAAATAATTAAGTTTACTTAAAAAAATGAAGAAAAAAATACATTTCCTCTGTTTAAATAAATATGCGAGTTAGGTAATATTAGCCCTCTACTTTCTAAACGATGATGGACCATTACATTTTTACCAGAAACTGGCCCTCATTGATTTGCGGGCAAAATAAACGCAACAGTTTCCTCGCCACCGATCCGTAATCTTTTCCGCGGTAGCTGCCGTAATTAGCGGCGCGTCACTTACGGTACAGTATAGTTTGGCTACAAATGGCCTTAACTGACGTTGGCCGCGACGAAACCGCCTTGCGGCCAGAAATCGTGTGTTAGCTGGGATGTTTGTGATGCCGTATTTCCGTCTCATTTGATGTTTTCTGCTTTCAGTACATAAAAGTCAAAATTCTAGATAACATATTCACCTTGAGCTTAATAATTAAAATACATATAAAAAACACAAATAATAGTTCAAAAATTACTTTCAGGCGCACACACATAATATAAAGATATTTTAAATACATAGAAATAGCTTAAATTGCATTAGAAAAACCCAGAACCTTTTCAGCCATTACAAGGCCGTCATCAGTGGAATTTAAATGTTGCTGTTATTTTCTTTGGGCCTATTCATATTAAAAGTAGATTTTAATAAATAAAAAATATATATTTCTTATCAATAATTAAAAGGAAGTCATTATAATGACTGAAATAATTGCTAATAAACATACAGCTTATAATTATGTGCTATTATACGATATCCGTGAAGTAGGGAGATATTTGCTGCATAACAGATGAAAGCGCGTTTGGTTAAAAATTTGAATAACTTTATCTGGCATCTCATCTGACGTACAACCTTTAAATTACAATGTTTTCATCTAGACAATTCTCGAATAAGTGCTAATAAAATAATAACAAAATTTAATTCAATCTGATGACGCCAAGTAGCGGCTTCAGACGTTATGAGTTTTTCTAATGTATTTTTAAGATATGTTTAATATATTTTAAGTATTTTTATATGCATGCACCTGAAAATAATTTTTGTATAATTATCTGTGCTTTTTTATATGTATTTTAATTATTTTCTGCTTTTTCTGATTTTGTGTGCATAGTCAATCATCTTCATGAGTACAAATTTTAATAGCTATGTGAAAACTTTTATGTCAATGCAAAAGCGTAATTTGTTTCTTACTTTCAGTACCTGGTACTTTAATATTAAAACTATTGTTCTTTGATGTATTTATATATAATTTAATAAATGACTTGCACTGTATATTTAATTAAAATTCTCTTATTTTCCTATATAATATTTTTTCTTGTTCCATTACGAAATTCAAATTATAAACGGACACTTACACATAATTAAATTATAATATTGCAAACCTTCCTTTACTGGAAATAGCTGTTATCATTATTGTACAAAATATATGTGTATTTCAATATGCAAATCTGCATAGTACAAATACCTGCATGAGCTATTTTAAATTGCTCCTATGTTTCCTGATTTTTTTATCCTAGATTTTTTTGTTGTTGTTAATATCGCCCTTTTGAGCACTTTCCAACAAAGTTCGAAACGTTTAACCTCTTCAGACCCGAAGGAAAAATAACACAGAGAATAAACATTCATTAATTTTACACAAACAAAAAGACATCATAAATGACACAAGGGGCTCTTTTTTCTGAAATTGATACTTCAGGGGCCTGGTAATTTAAGTTCACATATACGAATCTAAAATTACTAACACCCTTAAAATATCGATTTAATTATTGATAAACACAATTATGCAGCAACAAATTTAAATTTGCCGATGAGCAAATTAAATTAACTGAATGATCTACAAATCCACAATTTCTTTTTTAATTGCAAAGCGTTTAAGTTAATTACTTATGAAAATTTCTTACATTTTCGACACACCGTCTGGAATGCATTTTACGAACTCAGGTGATAATAACACTTATTTTATGAGGAAATAAGATTCAGTGCTGCCATTTATTGGTTTTGGCCCAAAGCCAAAAGCATCCAGCTTTATGGAAGTAAAGTAAACATGTAGAAAAAATAAAAAGTTTAGTTTATATCCTACTCGGTTCTGAAGCATTACATGTGATGCTTTAAAACCGAGAAGGTTATGAATTCGGTGTATATCTGTCGGAGCTCTTAACTCTCGTAAATGTACTCGGATTGCATAATGTTGATGTACGTTATTAATGCTTACTAAGCATGTTTGGTATTGAAAATTAAATATGTGGCATTAATAATTCATTTACAGTTTTACCTGAAAATTTTATATGACGGCATTTTAATGAGAGGTCAATGATTTGGTTTTTAAAGACATTTGAAAATTTCAAATATATTCAGATATATATATATATATATATATATATATATATGCGCTACAAGATTCTAACTATAGAATGTAGTATGCGAAGCATTTGTCGTTCATTTACAAGGATACTCAAATGCTTTTCGTTACACGGCGGTTTACGGGCCAATACTTTTGCGGTGTATTTTATACTTGTTACACTATTCCAAGCATATGAAATTGAATATACTTCTAATGTTCACTGTAAGATGCTTATTGTAGAATAAGGTGTGCACACAACCGTTCATATATAGGGTCTCTATGAAATATATTTAGTGGAAGCACTTTCTCAAGTGTGGTAAGAGGTTTTAAATTAAACAGATTTCTCTCTCTATTATTTGGTTTGTAAAGATCATTTAGATGATCAACACGGCAGTCGAAAAGATTTCGAGTACATTTCTGTTTATAGATGTAAATTAACGAAGTGGAAAATATAAATGTGCTATGTGTTTCCTCACAGAAAACGGTATATCAATATGATATATGATATTATATGATAATATAATAGATTGTTTGATAATATCGCAGATAACATGAGAAATTTATATATGATACACAGCACTGCGCACAAATTTTTTATATATATATTTTTTTACTATTGATGGTAATTGTGAAATTGTATTTTGAAATGTATTATGAATTTTGTAAATTATTTATTTAGATATCAATTTTTGCATTATTAAAGTGAATTTTAATATGAAATCCTGAATGTATTGCAAAGTGTTTCATAATCTATTATTGACGCATGATTTTGCGTTCTTGTTTTATATATGATATAAATAGGAGTAATAAGTGTAAGTTATTCTAATCTCATAAAGAGAAAGATTTTAATCCATTCATTTAAAAATGATGCATGATTTTCATTTTCATACTTTCTAAAGAAAGTTATCGGTTTCATAAGGATAATAAAGACTTTTTAGTTTTATCTTTTGAAATAATTGAGAATATGTAATATGCCAAAGCGATACAAAATATTTAGTTGAGTAAAGCTTTCGAAAATCTTAATATTAAATTTTAAGTGTCGTGAATGGATAATATTCCATTTTTCAATCAAGTGGTTTATATATACATATGTGAGGCATTCTCACAATTCTTTTGACTTTCAAGTCCCCGAATAATAATTTTTTATTTAATACACTTTTTTTTAATTATTTCATATACTTGGGAACATCCCAATGCATCATTGCACAACAATATTAACGAGATAAATAAGTTTTGGACGATGTTGGGGGTCCAAACACATGGAAAACTCATCTACCGTCCCGTGTCCCTGATGCTGATTTTGAAGTTTGGAGCTGTCTGGATAAAATTGTTTAAAAAAAATAATTCGATGTAATTTTTTTCTGAAACTGGAACTATTGTTTTATATAAATATGTAGCTAAAAATTAACCTGCACACATTTTTAGGGTTGATATTATTTTTTGAACTCTGTCCCCGGGTTTTAGATTCCTTACCATCCCTCTTCTAAAATTATACAGAAAATCACTTCAGATGCAGCGACAGAATTTTTTTCAAGTTTTTGCTCATGCAGAAGTTTGCTAGAGAGAGAATATCTATAATTATTTGACAGGACATTTACTGCAGAATATAAATCAGCATTTAAATACCAATTTCTAGCACCGTGGTTTTATTGGTAGTCTTACCGTCCACAAGGTTTATTTCTGCATTTTTTGAGGTAAATAAAAAAAAAATAGTAATAATTTAATCCAATGTTAACAACTTTTTCTAAAAATCAATGAACATTGTGGCTATCACTTAGTCTTAACATGATTTTCCTAAAAGTAGATGGTAATTTTCCTTACCGTTCCATCCTTACAATCTCTTTTTTTTACCATTTCGTCCTTTTGTTTTACTTTTTCGTCCCTTTTTTCCATCCCCTTTTTTTACTCTACCGTCCTTTCTTTAACACCCCTTTAAGACAATGCTATACAAAAATTCTGTATTAAAAGTACTACATTTTTATAATTTCTTATTTGAATGTCCTGTGGGTACTATGCAAATTCAATATAAGTAAAAATTTAGTAGAAAATAAACAGTTATAGAGGTAAGACGGTAAAGAAAATTAAACTCGCAAATTTAACTTAAACCTCAGTTAAATAAAAAAATTTTCGCTGCTGACCATTTTTTTCTTTATTTTGAATCATTAAGGCATTCGTCTATGAAATTAAAATGTTATTTTAGCAAGTTTAATTTCGCCAGATTTTTTTCCCCAAAAGTCAAAAGATTGTGAGAATGCCCCATATATATATATTACGAAATATATAAATGGTTTAAGACAAACAATCACGTCGTGCTTCTTACAACATATTATTGGATTAGTACCATATTTTAATCAGCCATGGGTGAGGTTCTATAGCAGTCGTACCACTTAGAGCAAGCATCGCTATTGGAGGTGTCAACACTGCGGAAATTTAGCAACTGTGGACCGATAGAGTACTTCTGTTGACTTATTTAATCAAATCTATCGATTGTTGATAGTGATAATATTGGTAAAGTCTAATCAAACAAGCATTGATTCATGATGAAGTCAAGGCAGATTAGCCGTATGAGTGGTGAAAAAAGGCTTATGAAGAAATCTAGGGTTTTCCCAATTAAAACATAGAAACGAAGTCATCGAAACTGTTTATTCCATCAGGACATATCAACGTAAACAATTCCCACAGAATGAGATTTGTCAGAGCCATCCTGCTTGAGCACGAACTAGTTATTCATGAGAAAAAAGATTTTGAATAACGAAGTTAATATTCTACGTGACTTAGGACACCAGGTAACAGATTAGGTAAACAATCAAACGGCCCCAAAAAATCTTCTGAACTCATGCTCGAGCTATTTATTAGAATACGGGAAGGAATTCCGATTAAAAAGCAAACTTCAGGTTAACCAAACAAATTCATGAGCGAGTCTTGAAATGAAACTGCAATCCGTCACTCAACCAATAAAGAGCGATCGAGAAACGTCACATAAATGAATCCCGGCGCTGCTGATGGAAGGATTAAGATGTTAATAGGCTGACACTCGCCCGGCCGGTGGGAAAATGAGATGGAATAAAATAAAAATGTAAAAATTTCATTTATAAACATTCGAAAAATAAACTAACTGCGCTCAGAATTTTACGTTTGGTAGTTGAAAAAATTAATGAAGGGATTAAAAGATTAGATTTAGTTTTTGAATAAGACTATTATTAATATTATAGGAATTAAATAATAATAAATAATGAACAGTATTAAAAAAAGGGAAATATTAAATATGCCAGCAATTTAGAATAATTTAAATTAATAGTAAAAGTAAAAATTTTATATAACAATATCCTCCCCCCCCCCTAAAAACCGGTGAACCGGTAGATCCGTGACCTACAAATTCATTGGGGGAAAAGCATGGGTTCGGATTACAATAGTGTTACGTGGTAGTCTAACATTTTCTAAAATTCTGTCAAAACCAAATCAATACGTTACTTCTTAAACGCAAAAATGTGAGAATTTTTTTTAATTACAAAGATAATATAAATATTTTTCTAACATGGAGCAATTTATCTTATAAATAAACTCCTCTTATTTTACTAACAACTTCTTTACGTTATTAACAAATATTGATAATATTATGAATTATCTAGGAGTTTTCTTAGGAATTTACATTCTTTCCACATCACGATTAAACATTAGTTTAATCTCTATAACTTAAACCCCATAAATTAGAATCTTCTGTAAAATTCATAAGTTACATATTTAAAAGGAAAAACATAAATATATTATTTATTTTTTTTAAATATGTAAAAAAATTCTACTGAGTATCAATCTCCCACAGTTTTTTAACTGGGATGATATATTGTCCTCATACTGTATTATAGTCCATTGAAATTCGATTATTACTCATTTGTGACACAAAAAAAAAAAAAAAAAAAAAAAAAAACTGTCAAAAAAAAAAAAAACTAGTGCTATATGCACTCTATAGTATTGCAATGTTATGATAATAGTGGTACCATACCAATGCCAGTGGCACTATTACCAATTTTCTATAAATTCTCTAGTAAGTATTCTAATTTCAATATTTCATATGTTATCACAATATTAAATAAATTTAATTTATGAGTACTTCCAGATACCTCATATATTGACTT
Organism: Maratus speciosus; assembly: GCA_963932465.1. Taxonomy (NCBI): domain Eukaryota; kingdom Metazoa; phylum Arthropoda; class Arachnida; order Araneae; family Salticidae; genus Maratus; species Maratus speciosus. The sequence continues at coordinate 188,752,453 of OZ010800.1, forward strand.
CATTAATTCATTACACTTATAAGTATTCATAATACTCAAATATTGCTTTCTTAACTCTCTTTTATCTCAATATTCAATAATAAGTTTATCTATAATTTCTATCATACAAGAAATAGCAATAGTAAAATTAATTCAATAATAACAATACCTCAAATTTCTCATCAATAATTTCAAAGCTATATTTTATTTCATCACTTCAGTAAATAATAATAAGACATTATTGCACTCAATGACATTGGCTGGGTAAAAAGTTACATAGCATAAAAAGTAATCCCCTACCAATACTAGATTCAATAAGAAATGAAATTATACAGAGTCTAAGGAGAAAATAAAAATAATAAATTTTTAAATTCTCCAGCAATATCATTGAAAAAAAATCTTAACAGGTGTTTTTCGATATGTGTCGAAATATTTCGTTCATTTTCCACATGGTTATGCAATCAGTAAAAAATAAATAAGCAAAAGAAAAACAATTTGGGTTTGAAATCCAGGACACTACACTGTTAAAAATTTGCATTCTGGCAGGTCGCTTGACCGTTTTTTCCAAAAACGGTTATACAACCGTAATTTAACACTATTCTGACCATATTATTGGCCATTTTATGATCAGAATATAGTTAAATTATGGTTATGAAACCGTTTTTTCAAAAAACGGTCGAATGACCTGCCAGAATGCTGCAAAATTTTTAACAGTGTAGCATAATCAACAAGTTTTCGCATAATTTCTATAATGTTTCTGTATTTATAATAATAGTTCAATAAATGATATATATATATTTTTTTATGTTAAGTTAATTTAATCCAGTTAACATTTATTCATAGTTTACGCATAAATTTTAAAATTTATTTAATATTCTAATCTAATTCAATTCAATATAAGAAACTTCCAACTCAAATCAACTCATTGACGCCCGTGTAAAAAACTAATTCAAGTAAAACTTCAGCAGTAATGTTCTCGTGGATCCTTCGAGAACACACTGTTATATAGAAAAACATTGATTGATTAATTGTAATTTATTCAGTTACTTTTTATTAATTTTATGACTATTCTAAATTTAATATTAATCCAGAGCTTTAACATTAGTTTTCTGTGAATTCTCATGGGATAATTTTAATCGATCTGGTGATAAGTAGGGACGCAATTTAGAAACATGCACAATATTCGTATTTCTATTTTGACTTTGCCTATCAATTCGAACATTTATAGAAGATAATTTGTTAAGAATTTGAAAGGGAAACATGTTTTTACTGGAAATTAAGGATAATTGAAATCACTTTACTTTCTAGTGTTAAAACTTAAACTGAAAAACAATAAGATAATTTTCAGCAATAAATAAATAAATAAATAATTCAAATTTCAAGTTTGACCCTTTTGAGTAATAATCTTTCAACATAACATCTCAATAAAAATATTTAGAGATTTAAGTTTGTTTATAAGACAAGAACATTTTTACATATTTATCATCGAGGAAGGTTATTAAACTTGGTTATGGAATAATAGATTATAGCCTTAGAAAGTTTTATCAAAATATGGTGCAAAGTAAAGTAAGTTTTGCTACATTTAGTCAAAGTAATATATATATATATATATATATTTAGCTATATTTTATTTGTCAAAATCCCAGTAAAAGATTAGGTCAATTTAACTTTTCCCACTGAATTTAGTTAAATTATAAGAAATTGGGGGGGGGGGGGGGTAACAATAACCAGAAATTCTACTCAATAAAAACATAGAAACTTAAGTATATCACAGTTGTGATTTTTAAAAAAATAAATCAATTCTTTTATAATTCATAAATATATTAAAAAATTTTAACTGCGTGCTATCTTAATTTAATTTACAAAATTTAATGAAAGTATAAATTATAAATTTTCTAACAAAATTCTAGCACAAGTTTCGCCATTCCATCTTTTAATACTGAATTAGGCAAATTATAAGAAACTGGGAATTAAAATTAACTGCAACCAGAAGTTCTATCAAATAAAGCTATATTTGTTAATTTATCATCCTATTTACCTTTAAAATATAAAGCTTTAAACAATTAAGGAAATTTACATAATTTAAAATAAGCACTCCATCCATTTTCTGGATAAAAATAATCTATTATAGCGAAGTTTACTTTTAATTTCATAAGAAAAATAAGAAATATCATAATAAACTATGTAAATAAACTTTAAATTAAGCAACAAATGTAAATATTATCTTTTCTAATAAATAATAACAGAAATACAACAAATATAAATATGGAAATCTGGTAAAATCTAACAAAATAAATAAATAAATAATTAAATAAATAAATAATAAATCTTTCAAAACTAACGGCCTTGTGTCACAAACATCGTGGTTTTCTTTCATTCCTATAATTTTTAATTAAAAAGAAAACAATAATGAATTTGATCTTGCTTCATCTAGACGCACATTCAGGGTAAGGGTAGAATATTAAATCGTGGTTACCAGGAGACATTGAAAAGGTTTCGACCATTTGTACTATTGGTATCACCAGCCCAAGAACACTTTTTATCGAAGCTCTCCTTATAAGGTGGTGTACAGTAGGTAAACATAATCATTTACAGGCTTCTTATTAAGAAACAAATAAATGGGTTAAGTGGAACAATCACGTCGTGCTTCTTACGACATATTACTGGATTAGTACCATATTTTAATCAGCCATGGGTGAGGTTGTATAGCAGTCGTACCACTTAGAGCAAGCATCGCTATTGTAGGTGTCAATACTGTGGAAATTTAGCAGTTGTGGACGGATAGAATACTTTAGTTGACTTATTTCATCAATCCTATCGATTGTTGATTGTGATAAGATTGGTAAAGTCCAATCAAACAAACATTGATTCATGATGAAGTCAAGGCAGATTAGGACGCATGAGTGGTGAAAAAAAAAAAGCTTGTGAAGAAATCTAGGGTTTTCCCAATTAAAAAATAGAAACGTTGTCATCGAAAACTGTTTATTCCATCAAAACATATTAACGTAAACAATTCCCACAGGATGAGATTTGTCAGAGCCATCCTGCTTGAGCCCGAACTAGTTATTCATGAGAAAAAAGATTTTAAATAACGAAGTTAATATTCTACGTGACTTAGAACACCGAGTAACAGTATAGGTAAACAATCAAACAGCGCAAAAAATCTTCTTCAGAACTCATGCTCGAGCTATTTATTAGAATACGCGAAGGAATTCCGATTGAAAAGCAAACTTCAGGCTAACCAAACAAATTCATGACCGAGACTCGAAATGAAACTGCGATCCTTCACTCAACCAATGGAGAGCGATCGAGAAACGTCACAGAAATGAATCCCGGCGCTGCAGATGGAAGGATTCTGATGTGAATAGGCTGACACTCGACCGGCGGGAGGGAAAATGAGATGAAATAAAATAAAAATGTAAAAATGGCTTTTATAAACATTCGAAAAATAAAATATTTGCGCTCAGAATTTTACGTTTGGTAGCTGAAAAAATTAATGAAGGGATTAAAAGATTAGACTATTAATAAGATACGTTTTTTAAAATTATAGGAATTAAATAATAATAAATAATACAGAGTATTTTAAAAAAGGGGAATTACTGAATATGTCGGCAATTTATAATAATTTAAATGAATAGTAAAAGTAAAACTTTTATATAACATATATATACTAGCTGTTACCCGTTACTTCAATCACGAAACACCTAAAGAAGAATAAATGCATCAATTAAGCAAAACATTTCGATAATTAAAAGCATATATAATTAATTATTTGTCCAATTTTATAGTAAAAAAGTGCCTAATGGTCCTAATATGCATATTTTTGTTTATCTATATAGGATCATTTATATTTTTTCGTGAGCTTGAAATTTCATACTACTTTTCTAAGATTATACGAGGAATAAATTTACATGTATGTTTTTCTGTTTCATCATTTATATTTTTTATATTTTACAAGTCGGAACCCGTTAAATTCGAAAAAAAAGATGTTTAAAAGAACTACTAGATTGAAGTTAGATCTTTGGTATTACGAAATCAAAAATCGACGAAAATTGTGCCACTATGACACAATCATATTTACAAAGAAATCTAAAAGCAACGTCATTTTCACAGTCGCACAATTTACATGAGTACTTTTCATATTCATATTCATCATTTTAGAAACATTTTCACATGATTTAATTGACGTGATTTATATAGAAGAAAGTTTTATGATGGCACAACATACGAGTTTTCGTTGTTATATTCATATCATTATTCAGTTCGTTCATTTGTATAAATGAGAGCTCAATCCACATTACAAAAGTAATGCTGTTCCCTTCGTTTTATTTTATTTTATTTTATTTTTGAAAATTATTGTAAATTGCTCACAGCACAGATCCAAAGATAAGAGGTTTTTAGTCAAGAATATTAATCAGATTCTAATGAATTATTATTATTATTATTATCATTTCACATTTCACAGAGACCACCAGATTACAACGCCTAGAAGACACAGTGTGGAAAACGGTTATTCCTATAATGCTTTAAAAAGTGCTAAAAACTTGTATCCCATAAATCTCCAACAATGCTCAGCGGCAATATGCTGATACGAGCGCCATCTCGTAACTCTTTTCAATATAATACTGTGTTTTCAAAAATTATAGAATGTTAAATATCGGAAATTATAAATATAAGATATTTTGGGTCTGTTATAAGCTAATTTAGTTAAGGAATGACGTGAAATAGGTTAAAGAGTCTCTTTTAGAATGACTATCGTTTTTAAATCACTACGATGGCGCTACGATTGACATCTTGTTATTCAGCATTGCTGTACATTTATGGGATTCAATTTTTTAGCACTATTTTGTAGCCGTTTTCCACACTGTATCTTCTAGGCGCTGTAACCAGATGATGCATAGTCCTGGAATTTATTTTCCTGTGAGATAGTCACCAGAACGTTCATTTATTTATAGGAATTCTTTTGTTGATAACAATAATTCCGCCTGCTGATGACGCTTAGGCAGGTATACTCTACTGGAAAATTCGTCATTCAGAATTCTTATCATCTCGTCGAACCATGAGATCTTCCTAATTGTTGCAGTCTGCTTGCCGCTGCGTCTTAGGGAAGCTATATCATCCTTTCCATTCGTGCCAAGTGATAATTCGGACTCCTAATATCACTTTTTGATAGCGTATCCAGGAGATAGAATTTTATATCTTAGTGTGGCAATGTTGTTCCGTGAGAATTTATAATCTTGTAGAAAAACATAACATATTGAGATGGGACTTGGAGTTATTTTCGAAAACTAGCATTATTTTTCTTGATTGGAGATTTTATGTGAAGTCATTTTTAAGAGAGAAAAGAGTGTCTTAATTTTAAGACATTCTTGTAGGAGAGATACGAGGCTTAATAATTTTCTTTCATTCTCTTTCTCTAGACCCAAATTTGGGAGGAATTTTTCGGCAGAATACTAATTCAGTTATTGGCTGCTCCGCTTCACTCACCATTGGTAATTTTGGAGTTCTTCATGCTGTTTCTTTTTTTGGTTCCCCATATCTGGGCGTGCATGTTTCCATTCCCTACGCATAGGTAATTTTTATTACACTCGATTCTGACTTCTCCTGGGAATTATCGCCACCCAAGTTCAAGTATCATAAATTCTCCTTCGCTAGTTGTAAATTTATTGCTGAAGCATCATAAATTTTCTGTCAGCTTACTATACATCATACGTCAGAATTTAGCTTCCATGTTGCTTGCATTATCGATAATTGTCCTGTTTATTGTCTGGTCTTTTTGAAAATTTTTATTACACTTTTTGTGCACATCTAAATATTGTATAATTCAAATTGTTAATATTATTACAAAATAATTACAATATTCTTATTCCTTAATTTTTTTTTTCAAACATAACGATACCTAACAACATACATTTATTTATTTATTTACACATTATAATTATTAATAATTTAAATATACAACTGCTATTGAGAGTATTTCTTCCAGTTTATTTTAATTTATTTATTATGTCATAAATAATTAGCTTTCAACAATTAAAGAATTATTTTTGAATGTGATTGGATGGTGTAAATTGTCCAATTAAAATTCATTACCAGGCATGTGATTTCCGCATTTTTGCACACCAGTATATTCTTAGAGAAAATGATATTTCATTTAATCGAAACATTTTTGCGATTTAAGAGAACAACATTTTCTCTAAGAATATACTGTTGTGCAAAAACGCAGAAATCACATACCTGCATTACCAAGCTACGTTGTATAATTTTCGTTACAACAGGGCGCTCCCAACGCAGGGCCACTCCAGCGAAGTGAAATGGAAAGGAGAGAGGAGGCTGGACCAGTGATAGGATAAATGTCCGGCGAAGAGGTGCGCGGCTTAAACGACAGAACTTATTACTTACCGGATGAATCTTTATTAAGAAATCAGGATGAGGCCGGTAAACTTGCAAGGAATCATGGGATATAAACCATTAAGAAAAAAAATATATTTAATAAACATTCGAAAGAAAAAATAATTTACTGTCTCAGAATAAAATGAATTAGTGGATTTTACAAAGAAGTATAGTTATTTGCAAATTAAGTTTTTTAAAATAAGAAAAATAAAATAATACGCTGAATTAAAGGTATAGTATTAAAATATAAAGGTAATTAAGATATTATAAAGAGACATGTATAAAAGGTAGATATTATAAGAATTTGGAATAAATTATCTAAGGTAAAAATGGCACGAAAATTTTTATTATTATCTTATATTCATTTCTTTCATTATTTATTTTTATTATTATTATAATTTATATATATATATATATATATATATATATATATATTTATTTATTTATATATATATATATAATGTTTTTAAAAGGTGTAAAAGGAATCAAAAAAGCATAATGCATCAGGCGCAAAGCTACTCTTATATGCACAAAAAAATATCTTTTTTGCCAAAAGTATCTAAAAAGATAACCGTTAAGCTTTTAAACAATTGAAACAAGAACTATAAATACAACATCTCTCTTTAGAAGATGAAAGGAAACTTAAAATATCAAACAAACAAATGTATCCTCAAAGGTTTCGCAAGATAACACCAACCCAAACACTACATTAATGTAACAAATTCAAACGGAAAACTTAAACAAGAATAAATCGTAACTAATAACTGAAAATTTAAAATTATATAATATAAATAAAAAAAAACAACATATACTGTATAACCAAAATCAACCAACTAACTTATAACAAAAACCAAATTAAATTTTCTGAATTTAAATTTAAAAAATCATGCAATTAAATAATTTTCTAACTCAAATCATAAAATATTTCAAACTTAAATGAAATATGAATATGCAAGTAGGTCATACTCCTTTCATGACCTGCGAAGACGTGAAAACAATTGATACCTATTGAAAACTAACATCACTCACCACATCCGTTAATATATAGCTGGAGCTGCAAGGCCCAAGATCTCAGGAAGGCCAGCATCAAGTGCACCTGTCTTTCTATTATTCAAATTCAAGAGGGATATACAGGTGTCTGATGTAGTTTCATATTGAATATTCATTCAAATCCAAGCTTTCCTTAATATGACTTTAGACAGAATTCTTCATATATTGAAAATGTCGCTTCAACTCCCTTTAAGGTGTTTGGCCCGCAAGCTGTTACCACTTTTAAAAAACACTTATTGAGATGATTTACATAATGAAAAATAAATTGATATGGATATAAATTATTATAAAAAAAGATTTGCAGTAAACCTAAAAATCTGCGATCTTAAAAACTCCCTGCTGCTACATATTTTATAAAATACATTGTAGTCATGAAAAAAACAACTTTGCCGATATATGGACCTCTAGAGGCCGGTCCGCCCAACCTATCGATATGAAATTTCAGATATAGTTATTCAAAGATATGTGCTCGGGATTCTGTGAAATGCAACAAAATGGCGATCACGGTTACGGTTATAGGTACAGAAACTCGAAATTTTAGAATGGCAATGCCCATTTTTTTACCGACTTCAAAAAGAAGGAGGTTATCAATTCGACCTGTATGTATGTTTTGTCTATGTTCGCTCATAACTTTCTTAAATATGAACCGATTTTGATATATTTTTTTTGTTTGAAAGTGTAAGTCATCCATTTGGTCCCATTCCAATTTTATAAAAATCTGACGATTAGAACAATTAAAAAAAAATAAAAACTTTAAAATTCAAATCCTTTTTGAAGCAGTCGCCCGATTATAAGCGCTCGTCTTTGATACTGTTACTCTTACAGAGATACGAGATCTTTCAAAGTGCGAAAACTTAGCTGGACAAGGGCCGAGATCCAGATAGGTTTTTCGCTTTTAGTGAAACGAGATTGACCATTGAGATTGAGCCTGCAGTTTTGCGAACTTTTCGCTATTTGGAAAAATGCAGGCTTCTGATTGGTAGATCTCGTTTCGCTAAGAGCGAAAAATCTATCTGTATACCGGCCATTCTGTCATCCATCAAACCGGAAGGTTCACATTGACACAAACCGATATCGGTAGTCGGTGTCGAAAAGTTGAAAATCAACCTTTAAAGTTCCTTATGTATCAGAGCACAAGAACAGCGTCTAGAATACCTAGTGTGGAAATATGCTATCCAAACAACGCTAAAAATTTTTATCATTTAAATGTGCGCAGATACTGCTAAAATCCCAAATGTCGATCGCAGAGGCATCTACGGAATTTTTGTATTACATTGTGTAGACTAGCAATATCTTGCAGTTGTAGAAAATATCCTGCAGATGTCGCTGCGATCTGTGTATTGCAGCAGCATCGTTGCACATTTAAGGGATACAATATTTTAGCACTTTTTTAAGTATTACAGGTATAGCAAATTTCCACACTATATATTCTAGGCGCTATAGCACAAGTATAACGCCTAGAATAAATAATGTTGAAATCTGCTATCCAAACAGCACTTAAAAAGTGTATCCCTTAAATGTGCAATGATGCTGTAATCCAATGAGCCGATTGCAGCGACATCTGCGTTATATTTTCAAATTTCAATGTAAACATTGTACTATAGCAGCGTCTAGACCAAGTTGTCTTGGAGTTTTAGAAAATATCTTGAGATGTCGCTCCGATCGACTTTTTGGATTTCAGCATCGTTTTACATTTAAGGGATACAATATTTTAGTACTTTCTAAGTACTACTGCTACAGAGTCTAGAATATATAGTGTGGGAATCGGATATCCCAGTAATACTTAAAAAAGGTGCTAAAATATTGGATACCTTAAATGTCAAACGATGCTGAAATCCAATGAGTCGATCTCAACGACATCTGCAGGATATTTTCTATAACTCCAAGACGATTTGGTCTAGATGGTGTAATAATAAGATGTGTTTACTTTGAAATTTGAAAATATATGGTAGATTTCGCTGAGATCGGCTCCCTGGATTTCAGCATCATTGCACCTTTATGGGGTATAACATTTTAGCGCTGTTTGAATAGCTCTCAAGCAATTAGCAGTGTGATGCCTTGACCACTCAGCCACGGTGTGCCCTGGACCGCATTTTCAAACCTGACAAGTTTACAGCTGTTTGGATGTCAGTATTTTAGTACAGAAATTATTGTTTTATTTGAGAGAAGAATTTTTGAAATTTAAAAGGACACAACTCTATAAAAATTACAAGTTCGCAAAAAGGCAGGCTTCTGATTGGTCAATCTCATTTCGCTAATAGCGAAAAATTTATCTGGGTCCTGGTCAATATATATTGCTCTCGAAGCTGGTAGACGGGAGGTGCTGGGTTCGATCCCAATCGCGGCCGTCGGCCTAATCGGTCAGAGTTTTCGTGGTTTTCTTCGAACCTTGGATTTCCAAGCGTTAATACGGGTTAGGTTCCCTTAGAAAGACCCCCACGAAGGGCACCCCTCCTGGGCCTATATCCCTCGAGCAGATAATTGGCCGTCAAAAAATCAACCAACCTGGTCAATATACTTGAAGAGTCAATACAAATATTACTAACTACATAGTCTGCATTTTTCTTCTTGACAACGGAGTCCTACAAAAATTAATTCTTGAATGTAGACCATGGCTGAATGGTTAAGGCACCACACCACTAATCGCTTGAGAACGTAGTTGGGCTGCGGGTTCAAATCCCCCTGGCTCCGTTGCACACTCTTTGTGGAGCTAACAGATGTAATTCTCTGGTGTTGTAAATTTCCTCGTGCTATCTAGAACCCCCCCCCCCCCCCCCATTTACAGTCGCTGTCGTAGTTGGATTGATGTGGCTGTATAAAAGTGATACTGGTTAACGGTAGCTTGTTCGGCGTAGTGCTGGTTTGTTAGGTTTCCGTTGTATCTTTCTCTGGTAGTTTATCTAGGAAGTGAATTAAGACAGTTATATAGTAATAGAAAGCTGCTCACTGGGCCCAATAGGGTCAATACAACAACAACAACAAGAATCCCCCCCCCCTTTCAAAGCTCAAAGTCCTTAAACTAATTCGTCCTTGTATATTAACGATGACTTATAAGCGGACCTCTTATGTCAAGCACACAAGTCAGGTGTATGTGATCAATAAATAAATGATTGTAGACTAATAATAATAAAGGACTTTACGTTGTAATATCGATACAAAACAAATAGGTGTTGATATCCAACGTACAATTTATTCACAAGTTTAACATAAAACTCTACGTTTCGGTTTAATCTTTAAAACCTTCATCAGGAGAAAAATTTTCTAAAATATAAATCGACAACAAACTCTTTACATGCTACATTTTGTAATCAATTCAAAATACGAAACTTTCTAACGGAAACCTCTTACTCCCAAATAAACAGTTCAGTGGCGCCATCTTTTAACCAAAGATGCAAACGAAATCGTTTGCATCTTGATTGTAGACTGTTGCGAATATAATGTACTTGTTAAAAAAAATATCAGAAGTGTTAAATGCTAATAAAGTCAATACTTTTAATGAAATTATAAAGAATTTATTAAAAACTATTTGTTTAATAAATAGTTTTTGTAAATTATAATTTATTTGACAAATTATTTACTTATTCAGCAGATGTTGAAATCCGGATAATCATGTGTTACGGTATGAATAACTAAAAAGTAGGAAATAAAATAATCTTAAAAAAAAATATATATATATTTATATTAACCGACTTCAAAAAAAGCACTAAAAAGAATTAAATAATTATTTAAACTTCTCTAATTACGAAGCGTTATCCAATAACCACACATCGAATATCATGTATAGGCATAAAAACGTTAAATTTAATGTATATAATTTAATATCTACCAAACATGGATTATCTAGAGAATATTTTTTACAAAAGATTAATTTACATATTTATGATTTAATTTACGAATATATACATATAAAAAGTAATCAATTACTTTTTGAAGTTGGTGCCAAACATTCACAATCGATAATGATTAAACAAATAATTTGCTGAAGAAATAGAGCATTTTTTAAATTTTGCATCATATTTTCCATCATTACTTTATTCATGGTAATAGCTACAATATATTCACAATTTTACTATACTTAAGATAGGTTGGCACCAACTTCAAAAAGTAATTGATTACTTTTTATATGTATATATTCGTAAATTAAATCATAAATATGTAAATTAATCTTTTGTAAAAAATATTCTCTAGAAAATCCATGTTTGGTAGATATTAAATTCTATATATTAAATTTAACGTTTTTATGCCTATACATGATATCTGATGTGTGGTTATTGGATAACGCTTCGTCATTAGAGAAGTTTAAATAATTATTTAATTCTTTTTAGTGCTTTTTTTGAAGTCGGTTAATATATATATATATATATATATATATATATTGAAAAGAATATTTTTCCAATTGCAAAATGCTCAGCGCATGCGAAAACCCTAAACAGCGTTGGAACGGTACGCGTATCACAAGAAACGGTAGCGTTATGCACGCACAAAAATGGCTCTGCGAACCGCCTAAACAAACACGATCGGGTCGCACTGTGAAAATTTGCATATGGTTTTTATATGTATATAAAAACCATAAGGGTTTTTATATACAGAGGCAGAGTAAAGACACCAATCACAGAACGCCATTTGACAGATAATCAACGTAGAAAACGGATAAAAAGCTAGGTAGGAATGTTGCACCAATGAATTCCCCCAATCGTAGTTTATTTGCTCGTTCGCAGAGCTATTTTCGTGCGTGCATAACGCATCCGTCTTTCGTGATATACGTACCGTTCCAACGCTCTTTAGGGTCTTCGCATGCGTTGAACATTTTGTGACGGAAAGAATGGGTGTTGCCATTTGAAAATTTCGAGTGTCTGTACCTATAACCGTAACCGTGAGCGCCACATTGTTGCCATTCAGAGATTGCCGAGCGCAATACCTCTGAATAACTGTATTTGACCTCTGAACCTCTGAATAACTGTATTTGAAAATTAATCACAATCGGTTGAACGGACCAGCCGCTAGAGGTCCATTTATTGACAAACTTTTCTTATGACCACCCTGTATATTAACCTGACCCAGTATAATGTTGATGAAAACTCATTTACTTAAATTTGAAAAAAAAGCGGAATTGAAATTACTTAATTATTTTATCAAAAAGCTTAATTTGTATATTATTATCCGAAATCACTAAATAGAAATCAAAGAAATTAACATGTAAACAGCTTTATTTAATTTTACACATGGGGGATAAATATCGTTAATCGATATCAAAAGTTTGTTATCGAAAATAATTTAATCATCGATATATTTTAAAACTGTAAAACTTTCGTTTGTATTTCAAACATAGTTAAATTGATTATAAAAAAGAAATAGTTCTAGAACTCGAAAAATTTGTACTCATCCCAATGCTACATACGTGCAGTTATTAAATGTAATAAAATTATTATAAAAACTAAAAATTACACAAACTCAAGAAAAAATCTCCTTTAATTCCAAGTTTCTCCTCAATGTAAGATAAATCAAAAATATTTTTAATGTAATTTCAAAGCACATCAATTGGAAAAGTCGAAAAATATTTTTAAAATAATAAGTATGCAAATTAGTAGGCGTTGCGGGCATATTTTTTTATTTTATTTAAAATATAATTTCTATTGTCAATACGCCAAAAGTAACTAGTATCTTTATATATAATCTTTAAAAAAACATAAATACGCTTCAAACATTCCTGTAATTTAACATTAAAACTCTTACCAAAACCGCTTTTATTACAACAAATAAATCTAAATTTAATAGGTGTTTTATGAAATTTTGGAGTCAAAAACAAAAATGGAAAACTGTGATAATTATTAAAAGCAAAAGTATGTGAATACATTTTTTAAACTTTTTTAGTAAAAGCATTATTGACAATAGCAGTATGACTTTATAAAGAACATTCAAATTATATTGAATTTTTGCAGAAAACTTTTGCAATTGTACCTGTTAATAAGGAAGCTTCAAATTTTGCAGTTATTTGATGTCGTGATTTTTTTACATTGACAAAATTAAAAATCAATTAAGCAAAAGTTAATTTTATAAAGAATGTAAATGAAAGAACACTAACTTTTATAAAGAATGTAAATGAAATAGTAGTAAATAAAAAAAAAATGCATATTAAGTCACACTGAAATTGCCAAAAAATTTAATGTTTTACTAAAAAAGTAACAAAAATAATGTATTCACATAGTTTTGCTAATAATAATTATCACAGTTTTTCATTTTTTTAGACAAAGTGTGTGTTTAAAATTGCATCTCATTGAATCGGTAAATCGCGGGACGATGGAATTACTAGCAGTTATCTAACCCTTTCACATTCAAAGCAAATTTAATTTTGGAAAAAAGAAAAAACTTTTTCTTCTTTTTAACGAAATTGTAGGTGGTGATTTATTGTACACGTGCTTACAAAATGTATTTTCTTATTAAATTTATATTTGTTAATTTTGTCGTTAAACGTTTTGTTGCATTCCTGTAGTTTTTGCGATACAATATGTTGATTCCGGAATTAACCCCTTCAAGGCACTAAAAGAAAGTTAACCGTGCAACCCAATGCCAGTTTACTATATCTAGCCCCAACATACATGTGTGTAGATAAATTTGTTTATAATTTTTTTTTAAGCCGTAGCGAGCACTAGGAATAAGACTGCACATTGTGGATAGAATCATTGATAAATTAACATAATAAAAATGTATGTGATTATGCTTATTTTAAAATCATACTTGTATTATATGTGTATATTATGTGTGTTTGTATGTTAAAAATTTCAATTGCTGATATTGATATTTAGTTTTTAGTTATGGTACATCGTGTATTTTATGATTTGTCTTTTTTTAAAAAAATATTACAAATATTTATGATTTTGCAAAATTATGTTTGGAAAATATTTTTATACCATAAAAATATTTTTAACCTAGTATTTAAGATAACTCTAGGATAGGCGGCCATAGAGGAGAGGTGGTCAGTCTAAACATTTCCAAAACTTGATCATACATTGTAACATAAAATGTGTTCGTATGAAATAGTTCAACGATTTTATATATAGCGACGTGCAGTTGTGTTTTTCGATTATGAAACAGTAAGTAAGTGTAAATATAATGTTTATTTAATTTAGTAGTTGAAAAATTTTTTGACTTAGGTATGTGAACATTTTGTAGTACTACGTTATATATATATATATATATATAGTATTCTAGCGATTTTAAGCCACGTATATAATCTAATCTTTAATTTTAAGCCTAAAACAAAGACTTACAATGGTTATTGATGGTTTAACTTGGACGACAATCAGTCGAGAGATGGCCACAAAAAATCGAGAAGAGATGGCCATATTTAATCAATATTTAAAAATTATACGGAGTGATGATTTTAACTAAATATAATTAAATTTAAAATAAATACATGTGCCGTTTGTGTTTATAAATATATTAATTGCTATAATAATTTAAATTTTAACTCATATAAATATTTTAATTATATAATAATAATGTAATAAGACCTAAGGATTTATTTGTTTTAGAAAATACTGAAAAACGTCAGAAACTTTCATAATAGAAACTGATAAAGCTGATAAATGAACTAAATTAAGGTAATAAACCTAAAATTAACTCGAGGAAAAAAAAAAACAACAAAAAAAAAAAACGACACTTTCAGTAGCGAAAAAAACGAAATACATTTAAATTATCAGATTCTACAGATTCCGAGTAAATATAATTGGATTAGGTTCACTGTGTTAGTTGTGCAAAATAATATAATAACACATCGAAAAAGGATGTCTGGATACAATGCATAAGGTACCTGAAGTGGTTCCATGAAACGTGTACAAATTATCAAGACCTTTGCCAAACATGTGGTAAGATTTTACGAAAAGTGAAGTATTGGAGTTATACTTCAAATTTTGTTTATTCGAGTTTTATTCACTCATTTTCCATCCTATAACTGCATCTTTACAAATTGCTGTATGTTATTCATGATTAACTATATGAAATGTGTTATTTTTTTGCTATTTAACTTCGGTTTTTTATTTCTTGTATTGGATGGCCATCTCTCCTCGGCTTTAAGAATAGGTGACCATCTGCCATTGTAATTTCAATTTTGTTTAACACCTTTTGTTTTCCATATTTAACTATTTTTTGCATAAAATATTATGAATATATGTATAAGAATTTTAAATATGCATAAATATTTCTTGTATTTGCATTCTACGAATTTTTATTTCAATCCTTAAAAACTATGGCCGTCTATCCTGGTGTTAACCTAATACAAGGAATGTAAAACTTATCCAGCTAATATAGATATCACATATGGCTTCTAATGGCAAATTGATCTACACAACTTTAATTGAATTTCCATCGGTGGAATCTGCATTTTAAAATACACGATAGGCGTGTGGCTTTGCACAGATTATGCTGAACATTTTTTCAGTAAAGTTTCATTGGTTGAACAATTTTATAGAACAATCAACTAGTCGGAAGTGGCAATCCTAAAGCTTCCTTTGATCTCATGCCTGTTAATACTTCAAAAATCGCTATCATATTTCCGAAATTAAACGGCAATCTATTCCTATCATGAGGATTATAAATATATGAAATTCCGTGCATTAGTTCTTAAGATATGACTATCACAAAAATCGCGTAAATCCTGCAAAATTCAGTATAGCAGCGCCAGCTATTGGGTGGTTAACGCCAAAAACTAATCTGCTACAAGTTTGTCAACGTCTAACTAAATCCTAAGTTAGATGAAAATTCGTGCAATTGTTGTTTAGATAAAACTATTGCGGAAATCTTATAAATGCAGCAGTGAAGCTCCATCTGTTGGACGATTTACACCAAAACATAATCAGCACCAATATCTATCAAGGTATGCTTGAATCTGAAGTTTGATGAAAATCAGTGCAATAGTTCTTGAGGTAGAGCTATTGCGGTAATCATGAAACATTCAGCATAACAACTCCACATGACGGGTGATTTATACAAAAAGATTGTCAGCCCCATTTCACGTCAATGACTAACTGAATCTGAAGTTTCATAAAAATCCGTGCATTAGTTCTGGAGATAGGGCAATTGCAGAAATCGTAAAAAAATACAGCACAGCCTTTACAGGGATTTACTCCAAAAACTAATCAGCGCCAAATTATGTCAGGGACTAACTGAATATATATTTTTTATTAAATTGCGTACATTTGTATCACATACAGACAGACACACAGGCAGAGTCGCAGACTCACAGACAGACATTTTGTAAAAGCATGTTTTTCGGGATCTCTGACCTGTAGTACGTGTAAAACCGTAGAAAACCGGAAGTCGAAAATTTCAACTGATCCAATACTTTCTTCTTATAAAGATAGAAGAAAGTAAAAAATACTGAAGTTTTGGATGTTTTGGATTGAAAATATCATAACCTCTGTACATTACATACACTCGCAGATTTTTTAAACATCAGAATATAAACAAAAAAATAAAAATAATAATGATAAATAGACGTATATTGTTTGAATAAAATCTCTGTTGCATTGAGAAGATGAGATAAATCACATTAATTATAAATTTCTCTTCGAAATTCCAGTAAAATACGTCGTGCATTAAGATTAAATGATATGCAAATGTAGGTTGCAAATTTATTACTGTAAATGATATTTTTTCTTTTAATAAGCGTCTTTTTTTCTTAAAAATAAGCAAATCTAATCAAAACTATAACTACTTTATTTTTTAAAATAACGCAATAAGAAAAAAAATATTTCCTTCAGAATTCGATACTGGTTAGAAAAAACAATTTAAAGATTTTTAATTACTTCTCTTTCCGTTATAAATCAATTGCACTGAAAACGAAATTTGTTGACCTGATAAATTAGAAACAGAGAAGAAAATTTTATTTCTCTTTCACTTAAACAATTCAATAATTTTAATTATTATTCGCTAACAATTGAGTAACGATGCGCTTTTTTGTAGCTTTCTGCTTTTCGCTGCCGAAAAAGTATTACCATTAATTAAGTAGGAATTACTTTAGTTGAATAAAAAAGCACCTCAGTTTTATCATTCAGAATCAGAAATGTTTTAGTGACATGAACGAATATTTTTGTTTTGTTTAAGCAATGGATTTTTTTTTTTATTATTACTAAAGCAGTAGAGATTGATTTTTTTTTAAATTGATGATGGATTATTTTAAACTAATAAATTAAAAGTAAAAATTAATTAATGTCACGAAACTTTTCATAACATACGACACATATCCCGTTTCTTTCCAATTTTTAATAGAAAAATAGAATAATTATGTAAAAGATATTTCTAATAAAAACATACTATTCAAAAGAGTTAATCAAATTCAGCAATAAATGTAGTACACAAGCTTATTTACATTGGATGCAAAACTAGTATCCAATTAATTTCGTGAGTTTTTTTTTTAAATAAGAGAAATAAAAATAGATAATATATATATATATATATATATATATATATATATATATATATATATATATATATATATATATATATATATATATATATTAGGGTGGTCACAAGCAACATGGGGAAAAAAAATTTAACGTTTTCTTCGATGGGACTCTCCTAAAAGTTGCCAATTAGCTAGAAAATGAGATTGGCAAAGTTTCAGCTCAAATAAATAATATTAACCCGTGCCTCATCGAGGTTGAATTCTTGAAAATTTGCAATTTTTGGCAAAAAATTGTCGTTTTTCTTTCCTTACGTCAAAAATATTTGTCTTAGAAACCTGTTTCTTGTTTTATTTCATAGAAACTGTTGTTGCCTTGAACTTTTACTCTCATGAAAACTTATATTTAATGAACATTAAGTATTTTTTAGGACATCTAGTGAACCATACCCTCAAACTCTGCACTTTTGAAACATAGGTAAAAAATGACAAATTAAAAATTTTATTAAATTTTTTGTATTATTTTTATTAATAGGCAAAAATAAGTGAACAATTTTTGTAACTTTAAAAATATTTCACGAATTATAATTGATTATTAGTTATCTAGTTCTGTGTCTAGTAAGAAAGAGCTTCTCGATTTGTGTTGCAGTTGAACAGCCGAATTTCTCTTTTTATTACAAGGCTGTTTTTGTTATCTGTCATAGTTATCTATTTTTAGAATTGACGAAACATTCCGTAAAACCCCTTCCCCCTCTTGATATGATGGCAGAAATGTAAGATTTTTTAAATTGGCCACATGTCTCATCAAATCATCGACAGTAAGCAGCCAAGTAATTGTCAAGTTTTATGTATTTTATTTTATAATATTCGCAAAATAAACTAAATGCCAGAGAAGCTGCTAGACTTAGAATACATCCACTAGCTAACCACAGACATCGACTCTGCAAATAACTGTTTCGTAAACAGCTCATCAAAAACAGATTTTTAAATTCCCGTTTAGAGAGAACTGTTGTTCACTGGGGTGGAAAACTGCTTCACCATTTTTTGAATAAAGAAAATGTAGAGTGAATAAAAGTTTTAATTAGTTGTGGGGATGAAGAACAGTTACTACGAGTTCCTGAACTTGAAAATAGTATCGGAATAATTCAGGCGAAAGCTGTATTTTCAGCAGTTGAAGAGTGGGAGGAAGTTGATAAAATCCAGGCAATATTTTTTGATACAACTGCAGTAAACACAGGTCGCCTCAGAGTTAACCTGCATTTTTCTATAGCATTTGTTAAAGGAAATGTCTTCTGTATTTACCATGCCGCCAGCATAATTTAGAAATTTTCCTAAAAGCTGTTCTTGATTGTAAAATGGGCATAATCACTGCCCCTCAGCCACATATTTAAAAAAAAAACAATTCTGATTGGGTGGTCTAAATTAAACCAGAGTAAGTATACAAGTGTTATTGAAGATGAAATACTAGGTATAAATAATTAATTCAGAAGAAATTTCAAATTTTCTTACAGGAACTCTTAAAAATTAACAGCTCAGGGATGATTATAAAGAGTTTATCCAACTTTGTTTAATTTTTATAGAACTCCTTCCTGCAAAAGACTTTTTTCAAAGCACCTGGTACTTTTAATCATGTCAGATGGATGGAGGCACATGCCATTCATTCTCTCAAAATATATTGTTTCAGGGATCATCTTTCAATAACAAATTTAGAAAAAGAAGGTATCAGAGATCTTTTCTTATTTTTAATCAATATTTATGCAAAAGCGTGCTTCAATACTTCCACTGCCACTTTAGCCCCCAATTCAAGACCTGCAAATAATAAAATCAGTTGTTCACTACAGAAAATTTGATAAATAGGTTACAGACAAAGCACTTGCTAAACTGACTAACCGCCTTTGGTATCTTAACTCGGATCAAGTTGCATTTTCATTTTTAGATAATACTTTGGTAAAAAAAGTCAACATAAGCCACCTTATCTAAACCATTACCACTTCAATTCTTTCCGGTGCAGTGTCCCACGCCGGGACCACCTAATTTTAATTCCAAACTTACAAACGGCACGAAGAATATTTTAATAAAATTTTGCTTTTACAATGAAAGGTTATAGTAATGTGATTTTAATTTCTAAAAATTTCGTTTGTAAATTCCGGGGTAGACAATCATTTCATCCTTTTATGAACAGAATTTTTCTGTGCCGGAAAGGGTTAACGTGACAGTTGTAAGGGAAAATAATTTATTTTCTTTATTATGCCTCCTTTCTTGTAACACAACTTTAATAATAAAATGCAATTGAGCATTATTTGTTCTCATTTCCATACTTACTTTGCCCTCCTTTTTTTTTTTTTTTTTTTTTAATTCTTTCAGTTTAAAATTCGATTTTTTTCCTTTTCTTTGGAATTTTTTTTAATCAAACACTTTATTGGACTTCACAAAACGAAAAAAGAAAAACAAACGGTGGAAAGTAGATGAAATGGAATGTTACAAATTTTTTTTTCGCTTTTTCATAAAAAGTCAATTTTTAGGATTCAGGTGAAGTCTGGTCCTGAAAAATGCGCATATTTTTAAATCTATACATTTTTAGAAAAAAACGGTGTGTGTTTCTTCAAAGCAAAACTTTTCTTTATAAAATGAGACCTGTATTATGTTTCTAGGTTCAATTGTATTCATTTCATGAAGGAAAAACAGCATTTTTTTGCGAAAAATCACGTTTTTTTCAAACTTAAACCTAAATGAGGCACGGGTTAATATTATCCAAATGAGCTGAAACTTAGCCATTCTTATTTTCTAGTCAATTGGCAACTTTTTGGGGGGTCCCCCCGAAAAAATTCGAAAATTGATTTCTTGTGACCACATTAATATATATATATATATATATATATATATATATATAGTAAAAGGAATTTTTTATGGAAATTTTCTGTTTTTACTTTGTGCTCTTAAGATAACATGTAATGAATCAGTAAATCTTACTCATCTAATATACAACACAGTTCTTGCAACATTAACGTCACAATAACGCCACGTTTCATAGAATTTTGGAATAACATTATTTTTTTTGTTATTTCGTTGAGCAGTCCAACAAATTCTAATTACAAAGGCATACACTGCAAAAACGTTTTGGACATGTTTTTAATCTATTACTTGCTGTTGGATTTAAAAATTGCAATACAATATTGTGTATTACGTGCCATTTATTCACAAACATTAAAGCTGTAAGTGATGTTAGAATCTACTTATTACCATTACAAAACCTAACTTGAAGAAACGTAAAAAAAAAAAAAAAAAAAAAAAAAAAAAAAAAAAAAATGTATATATATATATATATTTATATATATATCGATCTTTTTCAAAACAAAATGTTTGTTATATTAAATATTTTATTTTATAAATATCTATTGATATCCACATTTACACCAAACCATATTATTGCTGAATAAATTTTATGTTCCACCATTAACTTTGCTGGAGACTTTGTTGCTATTATAAATAAAAAAAAAGAAGAAAATAACCTGCCTATGACAGAATTCCGTGTTTAACAAAAATAAAAATATGTTTATCTATGTAAAATGAAGGTATTAGTACTTGTAAAAAGAATATAATGCATTTAGAACAGACGATGAACCTTCTAATAAGGGAACATGCCTATAACAGATTTTTCTTCTTTTCTATGGAATTCCTTCTTAGAAGATTTTATTGTATAGAGTTTTTTTAATTTTTAAATCTCTAAGCCACAGAATGTGGATTGACGTTTTTAATGATTCTATTGTAAACTATATTGGTTTTTTAATAAATCTTTATTTATATGTAAATATCTGAATAATTACTAATACCATTAATTTTTTTACACGGCTTGGAGATTTGAAAAAAAATATATAGAAAACCTAAGACGGAATCACATAGGAGAGAAAAAATTTCGCCATAGTTAAGCTTCTTTTTAGTAGGTCCGTCGTCTCTAGCAAATGTATTGTGTTTTTTTCAAACGGAATATTATATCCAATATGCGACGATTAAAGAATGTTTCCGTTTAAAACAGGATTTCGTCATACACAGATACTTCTAACAGGTTTTACAGTACTTTATACCCATCCGTATAAATGTATATGTATTATTATTTAAAGGGAATTTTAATTGTTGAATAATCGTAGCTTAAAAAAGATATGTATTTTAGGCCAAACTCGGACCGTGACTTCACCGGATTTTAAAAAATTCCAGATTTCTGAAAGAATATCAAGTATACTTCTGATATTCTTAATGGTGCATTTATTCATAATTAATTCAACGCCAAGTGATATTTATGAAACAAAAAAAATATATATTTTTAAAAATCACGGTTTTCTTTTATATTTATTTTCTTCATGAGAGAAAAAAAAATTAAATATCAATATTTTTTTATATTTATTTTCTTCTCACATAAATATCACTTGGCATTGAATTAATTATGAATAAATACACGATTAAGAATATGAGAACATTTTGTATTCTTTAGAAGTACATCTGGAATTTTCAAAATTACAGCGAAGTCCCGGCCCCGACGATGCCGGATTTTCGAAGTTATACTGTACATTATTAATCAGTCCTCTGAGTTCTTCCTCTCCAAAATTTTATGACAACCTGTCATCCCATTCTTTGGTCCTCAAGCACACATTATGTCATATGGAACATATTTTGTAAATGCCGAAGGGGGTGAAATGGGGAAAGATAGGGGGACAGTATCCCACTCCCCATCGAATAAAATATCTTATACAGGGGTGACGGCAATACAACTTTACACATGATTGGCCTGAGCGGTAGTTGCGATCAATAAATGCACGTTAAATTGTATTAACCTAGGATAAACTAGATCGGCATAGGATAAACTAGAGGGTTGTCGCCAGGGCAGTCTCTGGAATCAATAAAATCATGCCAAATGGAATTGGCATAGGATAAACTAGATCGGCCTAGGATAAACTAGTTCGGACCAATGAATAGCAGGCTAAACTAGTTTATCCTATGAGCATTAGACTAAACTAGTTCGGACCAATGAATAGCAGGCTAAACCAGTTTATCCTATGAGCATTAGACCAAAATATTTATAATCGAAATGTAATAGAGCAGAAAAGTTGCCTTTTGTGATAAATAATAAATTCGTAAAATTTTACACCGATCGGTTTATATCTTTTACTGCCGCAAGGGGACCAAAATTTCCAAAAGTCGCCAAAAACATGTTTTTTTCAATATATATTTTTTAATCATACAAACGTACGAATACAATTTCTAATAGTACCCAATAGCTACATGAAGATATAAGAAATGTCCCGGTAAATGTTCATTATGATAAATAAAGTCATATCTTTTACTGCCGCAAAAGGACCATATTTTAAAAAAATAGTAAAAATTTCAAATTTTCATTTTTTCTAAATTTTTATAATTTCTATAATATGCCTAGAAATAAAGAAATTTACTTAATATCTATTACTAAGTCATAAATTTTATTAACTATTCGTTATAGACTGGAAAATAAAAAAGGTAATCATTCATTTTTTTAACGATCGCTTCATCTACTGCTGTTTTACTGCATATCAACAGTTCATATACCACAAATCACAAAAATGATACTCTCGAAGAACAATGGCTTTATTTGAAAGCAAGTCATATTATAAAATTCGTTTACTTTTAATATTTCTTCATTTTAAGTTTATTTAATTCTTTTCGGTTAAACATCTCTGTATTCTAATTAATAAAATACTAAAACATTTTGTTCATTTTATATCATTTTTGTGATTTGTGGTATATGAACTGCTGATATGAATTTAAAATGAACAAAATATTTTAGTATTTTATTAATTAAAATACAGAGATTTTTAACCGAAACGGATTAAATAAATTTAAAATGAAGAAAATTGATCATATGTGATCCTACCTCTGTTCTGGTCCACAAACTTTACCAGCACTTCAGTGACTAATTTCAAGTATATTTCTACTGATTGAGTGGGATAAGTAAAATTATAATAGCTGGTATCTTTAATCGAACATTCTAAAGTCCCCAGCGTCGTTAGATCGTCAGTTGATAGGCAAACCGTAACAGGTGGTTTCGTTTGTTTACAGTTTTGTCACTCGAATAAATCCATACAATTTTAAGCTTCAAAGTTCAAGTCTGGAATGACGAAGTGACGGATGGCACTATTCGTGTCCACAGAATTTCGTGCTTTGGCAATTTTCTTTACGGCTGGGGTCCTGATGTCCTCTCCTTCATATGCTATCATTCCAATGAGGCTATTTTCATGATTTGTGAAACAGGCATTTCGTGAAATTACAGGAACTATATGTTTTCGTAGATGATATGGCAAGTAAAGGTGGTTACTAATTATAGTCCACAGAATCTGAAAAACATGATGGATTCATTTTAATTGTGAATCAACTGATGCAGTACACTTTCAGGATGTACTCAATGAGTACATCCTGAAAGTGTACTGCATCGACCGATTGGCAAAATTGAAAATTTCCAAAGCACGAAGTTCTGTGGACACGAATAGTGCCATCCGTTATTTCGTCATTACAGACTTGAACTTTGAAGCTTAAAATTGTATGACTTTAGACAAAAGGCAAAACTGTAAACTAACGAAACCACCTGTTACGCTTTGTATATCAACTGACGATCTAACAACGCTGGTGAATTTAGAATGTTCGATTAAATATACCAGCTGTTATATCTTTCCTTGTCCAACTCAATTAGTAGAAAGGTGCGTGAAATTAGTCACTGAAGTGCAGGTAAAGTTTGTGGACCAGAACAGAGTGAGGACCACATATAATTTATTTCGGCCTCTCGAAGAACAATGGCTTTATTTGAAAGCAAGTCATATTATAAAATTCGTTTACTTTTAATATTTTTTCATTTTAAGTTTATTTAATTCTTTTCGGTTAAACATCTCTGTATTTTAATTAATAAAATACTAAAACATTTTGTTCATTTTATATCATTTTTTGATTTGTGGTATATGAACTGCTGATATGCAGTAAAACAGCAGTAGATGAAACGATCGTCAAGAGCAATGAATGACTACCGTTTTTATTTTCCAGTCTAGGACAAATATTTAACAAAATTTATGGCATATTAATCGATATAAAGTAAATTTATTTACTTATAGACATATTATAAAAATTATAAAAATTTAGAAAAAATGAAAATTTGAAATTTTTACGATTTTATTTTAAATATGGTCCCTTTGCGGCAGTAAAAGATATGATTTTATCATAATGAACATTTACCGGGACGTTTCTTTTATCTTCATGTAGGTATTGCATCCTATTAGAAATATTTCTATAGAAATATTAGAAATTTGGATAATTAAAAAAAAAATATTGAAAAAAACAATAAAGGCAACTTTTCCGCTCTATTACATTTCGATTGTAAATATTTCGGTTTTTTCGACCCACCCTAATATACATGTATAAATGTTTAGATAAAAGAGTTCTGTTTAGTTTATTTGCCATTATTAGGTTTGAAAGGCTACAGAAATTAGTGTAACAGAATTTGAACAAATTGTGAAATTCACGTGATATGAAAAATACTCATATTATTTTTTAAATAAGCATGTCAAATAAGTATAGAATCAGTATAATTTCTTTCTAAGTTCTCGCAAATGCAAATTTTGTAGGCCTGTGATATTGTTGGATCATTCACAAAACGCTATCAATTCACCAACCGAAAATTGCTGAGTGGTTGTTTCAATATTAAACTTACTAAGATAATTTCATTTTACAAGAGAATTTATTTTTCAAGAGAATTTATTTCAGAATATCATTATTTATTTGTTTAGAAAATGATTTTGGATGAGTTGAAACATGTCAACAGTCAAATAAAACTATTTTACAGTTTTTAAAATTTTAATCTTATATCTGTTTAGAAATTAGAAATAATATATTAGGTACTTCTTTCTAATTGTTAGACCTTAGCATAAATCAATATTAATAAAGTTCAATTTTGTGCAAAATATTATAAAAAAAGTGGCTAAGTGTTATCACAGATCACACAGAGGGTTTTGTTCAATGTTCCTTTCAAAACGTACAGTATATTTATCTCCATGGAACCCCTTATAAACTATGGTATACCTTCCTTAAAATATCTAAAATCCCCTAAAATCTATCTCAATATTGTGTTTTTTTCTTCGCCGAACACCGATAGATGTAAACTAGTATTGATTTACCAAGTACTAAGATTTGAGGAACTCTGAGATTTTATTGGAGTAATCTTGATTCAAGTAAAGATTTTTATTGTTATTTATTATATGTTTGCTTTGTTACTTCTAAATGTTATCAGAAGTTTCTACCTATCGTAAGAGGGGAAATGTCTTTAAAGGAATTATCTTAATTATAGGCATCATGTTAATTCACAAATTGAATTAAATGTTATTATTTCTTGTAACTACAGGAAGATTAAATCCGTAATTTTATATTTTGTTGTATCTTGCGTATGTAAAAACTTGATGATTATAATAATATAGAAAAATAATTTTTGTAGCTGAATGGGGGTGAAGCAGTGATAATTATATTTTTAATTTTCTAAATCCTATGTTTTTTTATTATTCGAACATCAGTTATTTTATTATTATAAACAAATATACAAACATATTCAGTCTTCATTCACATACAATACATTCCTAATCATATAATACATTACACGTTATTGCTCTTAAATGCATTTAATAAACAAAAAGTTCTCTTCTTTAAACTAAACCTGTACAAATTTACATAAAGCAAATATAGCATACCAACACTCAACTATCTGAAATTGAGATTTCTGTAAAAATAGTTTTCGATAATAGGTTTCTAAAGAAAATTTATTCTCTAATAAATTGAATGAAATTATTTTATTTTTTCTCTTTTTATTGATTCACCTTCTATATTTGATTTTCTCCACCGTCGACCTAAAATATTTTTTGATATAGGAAATATGAAGAATAAAGGAAAATTCAAAATTATACACGAGTGATCATATGATATATTACAGGTATTTTTAATGCATTTAATAAACTAAAGTCTCAGAAATACTCTCTTAGCTTTACGCCTATTAAGCAATAAAAATTTTAAATATTATTGAATGCAAGGCGTGTGAAATTTTCTTCAGAAAAATTTCAAGAATTGTATAGATTTATTCAATTTCATCGATGCTGGATTCACTTTTTTTTTCGTGCTTGCCCCAGAGTCGTTGGCTGAAGGGAAAATATTCCACCTCGTTGCTGCATTTGTAGTCTTGTCAACATATGCTAGTGGAAAGTGTCAGAATGGGTATCGTTCCAAGTGTTTCAGTTGGTAGAACGTCGGTGCGTTATACTGATTACGCGGGTACGATTCCCCGCTTGGACACTTTTTTACTGTGTTGGCTGTACACTATTAAAGAATTAAATTTTAAATTTTATTTAATGCAAGGCGTGTGAAATTGTTTACAGAAAAATTTCAAGAATTGTACAGATTTATTCAATTTCATGGATGCTATATTCATTTTTTTCGTGTTTGCACCAGAGTCATTGGCTGAAGGGAAGATGTTCCATTTCGTGGCTGCATTTGTAGTATTGCCAACATATGATAGTGAGAAGTGTCAGAATGGGTATCGTTCCAAGTGTTTCAGTTGGTAGAACGTCGGTGCGTTATACCGATTACGCGGGTACGATTCCCCGCTTGGACACTTTTTTACTGTGTTGGCTGTACACTATTAAAGAATTAAATTTTAAATTTTATTTAATGCAAAGCGTGTGAAATTGTTTACAGAAAAATTTCAAGAATTGTACAGATTTATTCAATTTCATGGATGCTATATTCATTTTTTTCGTGTTTGCACCAGAGTCATTGGCTGAAGGGAAAATGTTCCATTTCGTGGCTGCATTTGTAGTATTGCCAACATATGATAGTGAGAAGTGTCAGAATGGGTATCGTTCCAAGTGTTTCAGTTGGTAAACGTCTGTGCGCTATACCGATGACCGGGGTATGATTCCCCGTTGGACACTTTTTTACTGTGTTGACTGTACACTATTAAGGAAATAACATTTGTAATATTATTGAATGCAAAGCGTGTGAAATTTTCTACAGAAAAAATTCAAGAATTGTATACATTTATTTAATTTCATTGATGCTGGATTCACTTTTTTTCTGGTTTGCCCCAGAGAAGTTGGCTGAAGGGAAAATGTTCCATCTCGTGGCTGCATTTGTAGTATTGCTAACATAAGATAGTGGAAAGTGTCAGAATGGGTATCGTTCCAAGTGTTTCAGTTGGTAAACGTCTGTGCGCTATACCGATGACCGGGGTACGATTCCCCGTTGGACACTTTTTTACTGTGTTGGCTGTACACTATTAAGGAATTGACATTTGTAATATTATTGAATGCAAAGCGTGTGAAATTTTCTACAGAAAAAATTCAAGAATTGTATAGATTTATTTAATTTCATTGATGCTGGATTCACTTTTTTTTCTTGTTTGCACCAGAGTCATTGGCTGAAGGGAAAATGTTCCATCTCGTTTCTGCATTTGTAGTATTGCCAACATATGATAGTGAGAAGTGTCAGAATGGGTATCGTTCCAAGTGTTTCAGTTGGTAAACGTCTGTGCGCTATACCGATGACCGGGGTACGATTCCCCGTTGGACACTTTTTTACTGTGTTGGCTGTACACTATTAAGGAATTAACCTTTGTAATATTATTGAATGCAAAGCGTGTGAAATTTTCTACAGAAAAAATTCAAGAATTGTATAGATTTATTTAATTTCATTGATGCTGGATTCACTTTTTTTTCTTGTTTGCACCAGAGTCATTGGCTGAAGGGAAAATGTTCCATCTCGTGGCTGCATTTGTAGTATTGCCAACATATGATAGTGAGAAGTGTCAGAATCGGTATCGTTCCAAGTGTTTCAGTTGGTAAACGTCTGTGCGCTATACCGATGACCGGGGTAAGATTCCCCGTTGGACACTTTTTTACTGTGTTGGCTGTACACTGTTAAGGAATTAACATTTGTAATATTATTGAATGCAAAGCGTGTGAAATTTTCTACAGAAAAAATTCAAGAATTGTATAGATTTATTCAATTTCATCGATGCTGGATTCACTTTTTTTTTCGTGCTTGCCCCAGGGTCGTTGGCTGAAGGGAAAATATTCCACCTCGTTGCTGCATTTGTAGTCTTGTCAACATATGCTTGTGGAAAGTGTCAGAATGGGTATCGTTCCAAGTGTTTCAGTTGGTAGAACGTCGGTGCGTTATACCGATTACGCGGGTACGATTCCCCGCTTGGACACTTTTTTACTGTGTTGGCTGTACACTATTAAAGAATTAAATTTTAAATTTTATTTAATGCAAGGCGTGTGAAATTGTTTACAGAAAAATTTCAAGAATTGTACAGATTTATTCAATTTCATGGATGCTATATTCATTTTTTTCGTGTTTGCACCAGAGTCATTGGCTGAAGGGAAAATGTTCCATTTCGTGGCTGCATTTGTAGTATTGCCAATATATGATAGTGAGAAGTGTCAGAATGGGCATCGTTCCAAGTGTTTCAGTTGGTAAACGTCTGTGCGCTATACCGATGACCGGGGTATGATTCCCCGTTGGACACTTTTTTACTGTGTTGGCTGTACACTATTAAGGAATTAACATTTGTAATATTATTGAATGCAAAGCGTGTGAAATTTTCTACAGAAAAAATTCAAGAATTGTATAGATTTATTTCATTTCATTGATGCTGGATTCACTTTTTTTTCTTGTTTGCCCCAGAGAAGTTGGCTGAAGGGAAAATGTTCCATCTCGTGGCTGCATTTGTAGTATTGGCAACATATGATAGTGAGAAGTGTCAGAATGGGTATCGTTCCAAGTGTTTCAGTTGGTAAACGTCTGTGCGCTATACCGATGACCGGGGTATGATTCCCCGTTGGACACTTTTTTACTGTGTTGGCTGTACACTATTAAGGAATTAACATTTGTAATATTATTGAATGCAAAGCGTGTGAAATTTTCTACAGAAAAAATTCAAGAATTTTATAGATTTATTTAATTTCATTGATGCTGGATTCACTTTTTTTCTGGTTTGCCCCAGAGAAGTTGGCTGAAGGGAAAATGTTCCATCTCGTGGCTGCATTTGTAGTATTGCCAACATATGATAGTGAGAAGTGTCAGAATGGGTATAGTTCCAAGTGTTTCAGTTGGTAAACGTCTGTGCGCTATACCGATGACCGGGGTACGATTCCCCGTTGGACACTTTTTTACTGTGTTGGCTGTACACTATTAAGGAATTGACATTTGTAATATTATTGAATGCAAAGCGTGTGAAATTTTCTACAGAAAAAATTCAAGAATTGTATAGATTTATTTAATTTCATTGATGCTGGATTCACTTTTTTTTCTTGTTTGCACCAGAGTCATTGGCTGAAGGGAAAATGTTCCATCTCGTTTCTGCATTTGTAGTATTGCCAACATATGATAGTGAGAAGTGTCAGAATGGGTATCGTTCCAAGTGTTTCAATTGGTAAACGTCTGTGCGCTATACCGATGACCGGGGTACGATTCCCCGTTGGACACTTTTTTACTGTGTTGGCTGTACACTATTAAGGAATTAACCTTTGTAATATTATTGAATGCAAAGCGTGTGAAATTTTCTACAGAAAAAATTCAAGAATTGTATAGATTTATTTAATTTCATTGATGCTGGATTCACTTTTTTTTCTTGTTTGCACCAGAGTCATTGGCTGAAGGGAAAATGTTCCATCTCGTGGCTGCATTTGTAGTATTGCCAACATATGATAGTGAGAAGTGTCAGAATCGGTATCGTTCCAAGTGTTTCAGGTGGTAAACGTCTGTGCGCTATACCGATGACCGGGGTAAGATTCCCCGTTGGACACTTTTTTACTGTGTTGGCTGTACACTGTTAAGGAATTAACATTTGTAATATTATTGAATGCAAAGCGTGTGAAATTTTCTACAGAAAAAATTCAAGAATTGTATAGATTTATTCAATTTCATCGATGCTGGATTCACTTTTTTTTTCGTGCTTGCCCCAGGGTCGTTGGCTGAAGGGAAAATATTCCACCTCGTTGCTGCATTTGTAGTCTTGTCAACATATGCTTGTGGAAAGTGTCAGAATGGGTATCGTTCCAAGTGTTTCAGTTGGTAGAACGTCGGTGCGTTATACCGATTACGCGGGTACGATTCCCCGCTTGGACACTTTTTTACTGTGTTGGCTGTACACTATTAAAGAATTAAATTTTAAATTTTATTTAATGCAAGGCGTGTGAAATTGTTTACAGAAAAATTTCAAGAATTGTACAGATTTATTCAATTTCATGGATGCTATATTCATTTTTTTCGTGTTTGCACCAGAGTCATTGGCTGAAGGGAAAATGTTCCATTTCGTGGCTGCATTTGTAGTATTGCCAATATATGATAGTGAGAAGTGTCAGAATGAGCATCGTTCCAAGTGTTTCAGTTGGTAAACGTCTGTGCGCTATACCGATGACCGGGGTATGATTCCCCGTTGGACACTGTTTTACTGTGTTGGCTGTACACTATTAAGGAATTAACATTTGTAATATTATTGAATGCAAAGCGTGTGAAATTTTCTACAGAAAAAATTCAAGAATTGTATAGATTTATTTCATTTCATTGATGCTGGATTCACTTTTTTTTTCTTGTTTGCCCCAGAGAAGTTGGCTGAAGGGAAAATGTTCCATCTCGTGGCTGCATTTGTAGTATTGGCAACATATGATAGTGAGAAGTGTCAGAATGGGTATCGTTCCAAGTGTTTCAGTTGGTAAACGTCTGTGCGCTATACCGATGACCGGGGTATGATTCCCCGTTGGACACTTTTTTACTGTGTTGGCTGTACACTATTAAGGAATTAACATTTGTAATATTATTGAATGCAAAGCGTGTGAAATTTTCTACAGAAAAAATTCAAGAATTTTATAGATTTATTTAATTTCATTGATGCTGGATTCACTTTTTTTCTGGTTTGCCCCAGAGAAGTTGGCTGAAGGGAAAATGTTCCATCTCGTGGCTGCATTTGTAGTATTGCCAACATATGATAAGGAGAAGTGTCAGAATGGGTATAGTTCCAAGTGTTTCAGTTGGTAAACGTCTGTGCGCTATACCGATGACCGGGGTACGATTCCCCGTTGGACACTTTTTTACTGTGTTGGCTGTACACTATTAAGGAATTGACATTTGTAATATTATTGAATGCAAAGCGTGTGAAATTTTTTACAGAAAAAATTCAAGAATTGTATAGATTTATTTAATTTCATTGATGCTGGATTCACTTTTTTTTCTTGTTTGCACCAGAGTCATTGGCTGAAGTGAAAATGTTCCATCTCGTTTCTGCATTTGTAGTATTGCCAACATATGATAGTGAGAAGTGTCAGAATGGGTATCGTTCCAAGTGTTTCAGTTGGTAAACGTCTGTGCGCTATACCGATGACCGGGGTACGATTCCCCGTTGGACACTTTTTTACTGTGTTGGCTGTACACTATTAATGAATTAACCTTTGTAATATTATTGAATGCAAAGCGTGTGAAATTTTCTACAGAAAAAATTCAAGAATTGTATAGATTTATTTAATTTCATTGATGCTGGATTCACTTTTTTTTCTTGTTTGCACCAGAGTCATTGGCTGAAGGGAAAATGTTCCATCTCGTGGCTGCATTTGTAGTATTGCCAACATATGATAGTGAGAAGTGTCAGAATCGGTATCGTTCCAAGTGTTTCAGTTGGTAAACGTCTGTGCGCTATACCGATGACCGGGGTAAGATTCCCCGTTGGACACTTTTTTACTGTGTTGGCTGTACACTGTTAAGGAATTAACATTTGTAATATTATTGAATGCAAAGCGTGTGAAATTTTCTACAGAAAAAATTCAAGAATTGTATAGATTTATTCAATTTCATCGATGCTGGATTCACTTTTTTTTTCGTGCTTGCCCCAAGGTCGTTGGCTGAAGGGAAAATATTCCACCTCGTTGCTGCATTTGTAGTCTTGTCAACATATGCTTGTGGAAAGTGTCAGAATGGGTATCGTTCCAAGTGTTTCAGTTGGTAGAACGTCGGTGCGTTATACCGATTACGCGGGTACGATTCCCCGCTTGGACACTTTTTTACTGTGTTGGCTGTACACTATTAAAGAATTAAATTTTAAATTTTATTTAATGCAAGGCGTGTGAAATTGTTTACAGAAAAATTTC
The DNA here is from genome assembly GCA_963932465.1 of Maratus speciosus. Lineage (NCBI taxonomy): Eukaryota > Metazoa > Arthropoda > Arachnida > Araneae > Salticidae > Maratus > Maratus speciosus. The sequence goes on from OZ010800.1 coordinate 188,785,465, forward strand.
AAGAATTGTACAGATTTATTCAATTTCATGGATGCTATATTCATTTTTTTCGTGTTTGCACCAGAGTCATTGGCTGAAGGGAAAATGTTCCATTTCGTGGCTGCATTTGTAGTATTGCCAACATATGATAGTGAGAAGTGTCAGAATGGGCATCGTTCCAAGTGTTTCAGTTGGTAAACGACTGTGCGCTATACCGATGACCGGGGTATGATTCCCCGTTGGACACTTTTTTACTGTGTTGGCTGTACACTATTAAGGAATTAACATTTGTAATATTATTGAATGCAAAGCGTGTGAAATTTTCTACAGAAAAAATTCAAGAATTGTATAGATTTATTTAATTTCATCTATGCTGGATTCACTTTTTTTTTCGTGCTTGCCCCAGAGTCGTTGGCTGAAGGGAAAATATTCCACCTCGTTGCTGCATTTGTAGTCTTGTCAACATATGCTAGTGGAAAGTGTCAGAATGGGTATCGTTCCAAGTGTTTCAGTTGGTAGAACGTCGGTGCGTTATACTGATTACGCGGGTACGATTCCCGCTTGGACACTTTTTTACTGTGTTGGCTGTACACTATTAAAGAATTAAATTTTAAATTTTATTTAATGCAAGGCGTGTGAAATTGTTTACAGAAAAATTTCAAGAATTGTACAGATTTATTCAATTTCATGGATGCTATATTCATTTTTTTCGTGTTTGCACCAGAGTCATTGGCTGAAGGGAAAATGTTCCATTTCGTGGCTGCATTTGTAGTATTGCCAACATATGATAGTGAGAAGGGTCAGAATGGGTATCGTTCCAAGTGTTTCAGTTGGTAAACGTCTGTGCGCTATACCGATGACCGGGGTACGATTCCCCGTTGGACACTTTTTTACTGTGTTGGCTGTACACTATTAAGGAATTAACATTTGTAATATTATTGAATGCAAAGCGTGTGAAATTTTCTACAGAAAAAATTCAAGAATTGTATAGATTTATTCAATTTCATCGATGCTGGATTCACTTTTTTTTTCGTGCTTGCCCCAGAGTCGTTGGCTGAAGGGAAAATATTCCACCTCGTTGCTGCATTTGTAGTCTTGTCAACATATGCTAGCGGAAAGTGTCAGAATGGGTATCATTCCAAGTGTTTCAGTTGGTAGAACGTCGGTGCGTTATTCTGATTACGCGGGTACGATTCCCGCTTGGACACTTTTTTACTGTGTTGGCTGTACACTATTAAAGAATTAAATTTTAAATTTTATTTAATGCAAGGCGTGTGAAATTGTTTACAGAAAAATTTCAAGAATTGTACAGATTTATTCAATTTCATGGATGCTATATTCATGTTTTCGTGTTTGCACCAGAGTCATTGGCTGAAGGGAAAATGTTCCATTTCGTGGCTGCATTTGTAGTATTGCCAACATATGATAGTGAGAAGTGTCAGAATGGGTATCGTTCCAAGTGTTTCAGTTGGTAGACCGTCGGTGCGTTATACCGATTACGCGGGTACGATTCCTCGCTTGGACACTTTTTTACTGTGTTGGCTGTACACTATTAAAGAATTAAATTTTAAATTTTATTTAATGCAAAGCGTGTGAAATTGTTTACAGAAAAATTTCAAGAATTGTACAGATTTATTCAATTTCATGGATGCTATATTCATGTTTTCGTGTTTGCACCAGAGTCATTGGCTGAAGGGAAAATGTTCCATTTCGTGGCTGCATTTGTAGTATTGCCAACATATGATAGTGAGAAGTGTCAGAATGGGTATCGTTCCAAGTGTTTCAGTTGGTAAACGTCTGTGCGCTATACCGATGACCGGGGTACGATTCCCCGTTGGACACTTTTTTACTGTGTTGGCTGTACACTATTAAGGAATTAACATTTGTAATATTATTGAATGCAAAGCGTGTGAAATTTTCTACAGAAAAAATTCAAGAATTGTATACATTTATTTAATTTCATTGATGCTGGATTCACTTTTTTTCTGGTTTGCCCCAGAGAAGTTGGCTGAAGGGAAAATGTTCCATCTCGTGGCTGCATTTGTAGTATTGCTAACATAAGATAGTGGAAAGTGTCAGAATGGGTATCGTTCCAAGTGTTTCAGTTGGTAAACGTCTGTGCGCTATACCGATGATCGGGGTACGATTCCCCGTTGGACACTTTTTTACTGTGTTGGCTGTACACTATTAAGGAATTGACATTTGTAATATTATTGAATGCAAAGCGTGTGAAATTTTCTACAGAAAAAATTCAAGAATTGTATAGATTTATTTAATTTCATTGATGCTGGATTCACTTTTTTTTCTTGTTTGCACCAGAGTCATTGGCTGAAGGGAAAATGTTCCATCTCGTTTCTGCATTTGTAGTATTGCCAACATATGATAGTGAGAAGTGTCAGAATGGGTATCGTTCCAAGTGTTTCAGTTGGTAAACGTCTGTGCGCTATACCGATGACCGGGGTACGATTCCCCGTTGGACACTTTTTTACTGTGTTGGCTGTACACTATTAAGGAATTGACATTTGTAATATTATTGAATGCAAAGCGTGTGAAATTTTCTACAGAAAAAATTCAAGAATTGTATAGATTTATTTAATTTCATTGATGCTGGATTCACTTTTTTTTCTTGTTTGCACCAGAGTCATTGGCTGAAGGGAAAATGTTCCATCTCGTTTCTGCATTTGTAGTATTGCCAACATATGATAGTGAGAAGTGTCAGAATGGATATCGTTCCAAGTGTTTCAATTGGTAAACGTCTGTGCGCTATACCGATGACCGGGGTACGATTCCCCGTTGGACACTTTTTTACTGTGTTGGCTGTACACTATTAAGGAATTAACCTTTGTAATATTATTGAATGCAAAGCGTGTGAAATTTTCTACAGAAAAAATTCAAGAATTGTATAGATTTATTTAATTTCATTGATGCTGGATTCACTTTTTTTTCTTGTTTGCACCAGAGTCATTGGCTGAAGGGAAAATGTTCCATCTCGTGGCTGCATTTGTAGTATTGCCAACATATGATAGTGAGAAGTGTCAGAATCGGTATCGTTCCAAGTGTTTCAGGTGGTAAACGTCTGTGCGCTATACCGATGACCGGGGTAAGATTCCCCGTTGGACACTTTTTTACTGTGTTGGCTGTACACTGTTAAGGAATTAACATTTGTAATATTATTGAATGCAAAGCGTGTGAAATTTTCTACAGAAAAAATTCAAGAATTGTATAGATTTATTCAATTTCATCGATGCTGGATTCACTTTTTTTTTCGTGCTTGCCCCAGGGTCGTTGGCTGAAGGGAAAATATTCCACCTCGTTGCTGCATTTGTAGTCTTGTCAACATATGCTTGTGGAAAGTGTCAGAATGGGTATCGTTCCAAGTGTTTCAGTTGGTAGAACGTCGGTGCGTTATACCGATTACGCGGGTACGATTCCCCGCTCGGACACTTTTTTACTGTGTTGGCTGTACACTATTAAAGAATTAAATTTTAATTTTTATTTAATGCAAGGCGTGTGAAATTGTTTACAGAAAAATTTCAAGAATTGTACAGATTTATTCAATTTCATGGATGCTATATTCATTTTTTTCGTGTTTGCACCAGAGTCATTGGCTGAAGGGAAAATGTTCCATTTCGTGGCTGCATTTGTAGTATTGCCAATATATGATAGTGAGAAGTGTCAGAATGGGCATCGTTCCAAGTGTTTCAGTTGGTAAACGTCTGTGCGCTATACCGATGACCGGGGTATGATTCCCCGTTGGACACTTTTTTACTGTGTTGGCTGTACACTATTAAGGAATTAACATTTGTAATATTATTGAATGCAAAGCGTGTGAAATTTTCTACAGAAAAAATTCAAGAATTGTATAGATTTATTTCATTTCATTGATGCTGGATTCACTTTTTTTTCTTGTTTGCCCCAGAGAAGTTGGCTGAAGGGAAAATGTTCCATCTCGTGGCTGCATTTGTAGTATTGGCAACATATGATAGTGAGAAGTGTCAGAATGGGTATCGTTCCAAGTGTTTCAGTTGGTAAACGTCTGTGCGCTATACCGATGACCGGGGTATGATTCCCCGTTGGACACTTTTTTACTGTGTTGGCTGTACACTATTAAGGAATTAACATTTGTAATATTATTGAATGCAAAGCGTGTGAAATTTTCTACAGAAAAAATTCAAGAATTTTATAGATTTATTTAATTTCATTGATGCTGGATTCACTTTTTTTCTGGTTTGCCCCAGAGAAGTTGGCTGAAGGGAAAATGTTCCATCTCGTGGCTGCATTTGTAGTATTGCCAACATATGATAAGGAGAAGTGTCAGAATGGGTATAGTTCCAAGTGTTTCAGTTGGTAAACGTCTGTGCGCTATACCGATGACCGGGGTACGATTCCCCGTTGGACACTTTTTTACTGTGTTGGCTGTACACTATTAAGGAATTGACATTTGTAATATTATTGAATGCAAAGCGTGTGAAATTTTCTACAGAAAAAATTCAAGAATTGTATAGATTTATTTCATTTCATTGATGCTGGATTCACTTTTTTTTCTTGTTTGCCCCAGAGAAGTTGGCTGAAGGGAAAATGTTCCATCTCGTGGCTGCATTTGTAGTATTGGCAACATATGATAGTGAGAAGTGTCAGAATGGGTATCGTTCCAAGTGTTTCAGTTGGTAAACGTCTGTGCGCTATACCGATGACCGGGGTATGATTCCCCGTTGGACACTTTTTTACTGTGTTGGCTGTACACTATTAAGGAATTAACATTTGTAATATTATTAAATGCAAAGCGTGTGAAATTTTCTACAGAAAAAATTCAAGAATTTTATAGATTTATTTAATTTCATTGATGCTGGATTCACTTTTTTTCTGGTTTGCCCCAGAGAAGTTGGCTGAAGGGAAAATGTTCCATCTCGTGGCTGCATTTGTAGTATTGCCAACATATGATAAGGAGAAGTGTCAGAATGGGTATAGTTCCAAGTGTTTCAGTTGGTAAACGTCTGTGCGCTATACCGATGACCGGGGTACGATTCCCCGTTGGACACTTTTTTACTGTGTTGGCTGTACACTATTAAGGAATTGACATTTGTAATATTATTGAATGCAAAGCGTGTGAAATTTTTTACAGAAAAAATTCAAGAATTGTATAGATTTATTTAATTTCATTGATGCTGGATTCACTTTTTTTTCTTGTTTGCACCAGAGTCATTGGCTGAAGTGAAAATGTTCCATCTCGTTTCTGCATTTGTAGTATTGCCAACATATGATAGTGAGAAGTGTCAGAATGGGTATCGTTCCAAGTGTTTCAGTTGGTAAACGTCTGTGCGCTATACCGATGACCGGGGTACGATTCCCCGTTGGACACTTTTTTACTGTGTTGGCTGTACACTATTAATGAATTAACCTTTGTAATATTATTGAATGCAAAGCGTGTGAAATTTTCTACAGAAAAAATTCAAGAATTGTATAGATTTATTTAATTTCATTGATGCTGGATTCACTTTTTTTTCTTGTTTGCACCAGAGTCATTGGCTGAAGGGAAAATGTTCCATCTCGTGGCTGCATTTGTAGTATTGCCAACATATGATAGTGAGAAGTGTCAGAATCGGTATCGTTCCAAGTGTTTCAGGTGGTAAACGTCTGTGCGCTATACCGATGACCGGGGTAAGATTCCCCGTTGGACACTTTTTTACTGTGTTGGCTGTACACTGTTAAGGAATTAACATTTGTAATATTATTGAATGCAAAGCGTGTGAAATTTTCTACAGAAAAAATTCAAGAATTGTATAGATTTATTCAATTTCATCGATGCTGGATTCACTTTTTTTTTCGTGCTTGCCCCAGGGTCGTTGGCTGAAGGGAAAATATTCCACCTCGTTGCTGCATTTGTAGTCTTGTCAACATATGCTTGTGGAAAGTGTCAGAATGGGTATCGTTCCAAGTGTTTCAGTTGGTAGAACGTCGGTGCGTTATACTGATTACGCGGGTACGATTCCCGCTTGGACACTTTTTTACTGTGTTGGCTGTACACTATTAAAGAATTAAATTTTAAATTTTATTTAATGCAAGGCGTGTGAAATTGTTTACAGAAAAATTTCAAGAATTGTACAGATTTATTCAATTTCATGGATGCTATATTCATTTTTTTCGTGTTTGCACCAGAGTCATTGGCTGAAGGGAAAATGTTCCATTTCGTGGCTGCATTTGTAGTATTGCCAACATATGATAGTGAGAAGTGTCAGAATGGGTATCGTTCCAAGTGTTTCAGTTGGTAGACCGTCGGTGCGTTATACCGATTACGCGGGTACGATTCCTCGCTTGGACACTTTTTTACTGTGTTGGCTGTACACTATTAAAGAATTAAATTTTAAATTTTATTTAATGCAAAGCGTGTGAAATTGTTTACAGAAAAATTTCAAGAATTGTACAGATTTATTCAATTTCATGGATGCTATATTCATGTTTTCGTGTTTGCACCAGAGTCATTGGCTGAAGGGAAAATGTTCCATCTCGTTTCTGCATTTGTAGTATTGCCAACATATGATAGTGAGAAGTGTCAGAATGGGTATCGTTCCAAGTGTTTCAATTGGTAAACGTCTGTGCGCTATACCGATGACCGGGGTACGATTCCCCGTTGGACACTTTTTTACTGTGTTGGCTGTACACTATTAAGGAATTAACCTTTGTAATATTATTGAATGCAAAGCGTGTGAAATTTTCTACAGAAAAAATTCAAGAATTGTATAGATTTATTTAATTTCATTGATGCTGGATTCACTTTTTTTTCTTGTTTGCACCAGAGTCATTGGCTGAAGGGAAAATGTTCCATCTCGTGGCTGCATTTGTAGTATTGCCAACATATGATAGTGAGAAGTGTCAGAATCGGTATCGTTCCAAGTGTTTCAGGTGGTAAACGTCTGTGCGCTATACCGATGACCGGGGTAAGATTCCCCGTTGGACACTTTTTTACTGTGTTGGCTGTACACTGTTAAGGAATTAACATTTGTAATATTATTGAATGCAAAGCGTGTGAAATTTTCTACAGAAAAAATTCAAGAATTGTATAGATTTATTCAATTTCATCGATGCTGGATTCACTTTTTTTTTCGTGCTTGCCCCAGGGTCGTTGGCTGAAGGGAAAATATTCCACCTCGTTGCTGCATTTGTAGTCTTGTCAACATATGCTTGTGGAAAGTGTCAGAATGGGTATCGTTCCAAGTGTTTCAGTTGGTAGAACGTCGGTGCGTTATACCGATTACGCGGGTACGATTCCCCGCTCGGACACTTTTTTACTGTGTTGGCTGTACACTATTAAAGAATTAAATTTTAAATTTTATTTAATGCAAGGCGTGTGAAATTGTTTACAGAAAAATTTCAAGAATTGTACAGATTTATTCAATTTCATGGATGCTATATTCATTTTTTTCGTGTTTGCACCAGAGTCATTGGCTGAAGGGAAAATGTTCCATTTCGTGGCTGCATTTGTAGTATTGCCAATATATGATAGTGAGAAGTGTCAGAATGGGCATCGTTCCAAGTGTTTCAGTTGGTAAACGTCTGTGCGCTATACCGATGACCGGGGTATGATTCCCCGTTGGACACTTTTTTACTGTGTTGGCTGTACACTATTAAGGAATTAACATTTGTAATATTATTGAATGCAAAGCGTGTGAAATTTTCTACAGAAAAAATTCAAGAATTGTATAGATTTATTTCATTTCATTGATGCTGGATTCACTTTTTTTTCTTGTTTGCCCCAGAGAAGTTGGCTGAAGGGAAAATGTTCCATCTCGTGGCTGCATTTGTAGTATTGGCAACATATGATAGTGAGAAGTGTCAGAATGGGTATCGTTCCAAGTGTTTCAGTTGGTAAACGTCTGTGCGCTATACCGATGACCGGGGTATGATTCCCCGTTGGACACTTTTTTACTGTGTTGGCTGTACACTATTAAGGAATTAACATTTGTAATATTATTGAATGCAAAGCGTGTGAAATTTTCTACAGAAAAAATTCAAGAATTTTATAGATTTATTTAATTTCATTGATGCTGGATTCACTTTTTTTCTGGTTTGCCCCAGAGAAGTTGGCTGAAGGGAAAATGTTCCATCTCGTGGCTGCATTTGTAGTATTGCCAACATATGATAAGGAGAAGTGTCAGAATGGGTATAGTTCCAAGTGTTTCAGTTGGTAAACGTCTGTGCGCTATACCGATGACCGGGGTACGATTCCCCGTTGGACACTTTTTTACTGTGTTGGCTGTACACTATTAAGGAATTGACATTTGTAATATTATTGAATGCAAAGCGTGTGAAATTTTCTACAGAAAAAATTCAAGAATTGTATAGATTTATTTCATTTCATTGATGCTGGATTCACTTTTTTTTCTTGTTTGCCCCAGAGAAGTTGGCTGAAGGGAAAATGTTCCATCTCGTGGCTGCATTTGTAGTATTGGCAACATATGATAGTGAGAAGTGTCAGAATGGGTATCGTTCCAAGTGTTTCAGTTGGTAAACGTCTGTGCGCTATACCGATGACCGGGGTATGATTCCCCGTTGGACACTTTTTTACTGTGTTGGCTGTACACTATTAAGGAATTAACATTTGTAATATTATTAAATGCAAAGCGTGTGAAATTTTCTACAGAAAAAATTCAAGAATTTTATAGATTTATTTAATTTCATTGATGCTCGATTCACTTTTTTTCTGGTTTGCCCCAGAGAAGTTGGCTGAAGGGAAAATGTTCCATCTCGTGGCTGCATTTGTAGTATTGCCAACATATGATAAGGAGAAGTGTCAGAATGGGTATAGTTCCAAGTGTTTCAGTTGGTAAACGTCTGTGCGCTATACCGATGACCGGGGTACGATTCCCCGTTGGACACTTTTTTACTGTGTTGGCTGTACACTATTAAGGAATTGACATTTGTAATATTATTGAATGCAAAGCGTGTGAAATTTTTTACAGAAAAAATTCAAGAATTGTATAGATTTATTTAATTTCATTGATGCTGGATTCACTTTTTTTTCTTGTTTGCACCAGAGTCATTGGCTGAAGTGAAAATGTTCCATCTCGTTTCTGCATTTGTAGTATTGCCAACATATGATAGTGAGAAGTGTCAGAATGGGTATCGTTCCAAGTGTTTCAGTTGGTAAACGTCTGTGCGCTATACCGATGACCGGGGTACGATTCCCCGTTGGACACTTTTTTACTGTGTTGGCTGTACACTATTAATGAATTAACCTTTGTAATATTATTGAATGCAAAGCGTGTGAAATTTTCTACAGAAAAAATTCAAGAATTGTATAGATTTATTTAATTTCATTGATGCTGGATTCACTTTTTTTTCTTGTTTGCACCAGAGTCATTGGCTGAAGGGAAAATGTTCCATCTCGTGGCTGCATTTGTAGTATTGCCAACATATGATAGTGAGAAGTGTCAGAATCGGTATCGTTCCAAGTGTTTCAGGTGGTAAACGTCTGTGCGCTATACCGATGACCGGGGTAAGATTCCCCGTTGGACACTTTTTTACTGTGTTGGCTGTACACTGTTAAGGAATTAACATTTGTAATATTATTGAATGCAAAGCGTGTGAAATTTTCTACAGAAAAAATTCAAGAATTGTATAGATTTATTCAATTTCATCGATGCTGGATTCACTTTTTTTTTCGTGCTTGCCCCAGGGTCGTTGGCTGAAGGGAAAATATTCCACCTCGTTGCTGCATTTGTAGTCTTGTCAACATATGCTTGTGGAAAGTGTCAGAATGGGTATCGTTCCAAGTGTTTCAGTTGGTAGAACGTCGGTGCGTTATACCGATTACGCGGGTACGATTCCCCGCTTGGACACTTTTTTACTGTGTTGGCTGTACACTATTAAAGAATTAAATTTTAAATTTTATTTAATGCAAGGCGTGTGAAATTGTTTACAGAAAAATTTCAAGAATTGTACAGATTTATTCAATTTCATGGATGCTATATTCATTTTTTTCGTGTTTGCACCAGAGTCATTGGCTGAAGGAAAATGTTCCATTTCGTGGCTGCATTTGTAGTATTGCCAACATATGATAGTGAGAAGTGTCAGAATGGGCATCGTTCCAAGTGTTTCAGTTGGTAAACGTCTGTGCGCTATACCGATGACCGGGGTATGATTCCCCGTTGGACACTTTTTTACTGTGTTGGCTGTACACTATTAAGGAATTTACATTTGTAATATTATTGAATGCAAAGCGTGTGAAATTTTCTACAGAAAAAATTCAAGAATTGTATAGATTTATTTAATTTCATCTATGCTGGATTCACTTTTTTTTTCGTGCTTGCCCCAGAGTCGTTGGCTGAAGGGAAAATATTCCACCTCGTTGCTGCATTTGTAGTCTTGTCAACATATGCTAGTGGAAAGTGTCAGAATGGGTATCGTTCCAAGTGTTTCAGTTGGTAGAACGTCGGTGCGTTATACTGATTACGCGGGTACGATTCCCGCTTGGACACTTTTTTACTGTGTTGGCTGTACACTATTAAAGAATTAAATTTTAAATTTTATTTAATGCAAGGCGTGTGAAATTGTTTACAGAAAAATTTCAAGAATTGTACAGATTTATTCAATTTCATGGATGCTATATTCATTTTTTTCGTGTTTGCACCAGAGTCATTGGCTGAAGGGAAAATGTTCCATTTCGTGGCTGCATTTGTAGTATTGCCAACATATGATAGTGAGAAGTGTCAGAATGGGTATCGTTCCAAGTGTTTCAGTTGGTAGACCGTCGGTGCGTTATACCGATTACGCGGGTACGATTCCTCGCTTGGACACTTTTTTACTGTGTTGGCTGTACACTATTAAAGAATTAAATTTTAAATTTTATTTAATGCAAAGCGTGTGAAATTGTTTACAGAAAAATTTCAAGAATTGTACAGATTTATTCAATTTCATGGATGCTATATTCATGTTTTCGTGTTTGCACCAGAGTCATTGGCTGAAGGGAAAATGTTCCATTTCGTGGCTGCATTTGTAGTATTGCCAACATATGATAGTGAGAAGGGTCAGAATGGGTATCGTTCCAAGTGTTTCAGTTGGTAAACGTCTGTGCGCTATACCGATGACCGGGGTACGATTCCCCGTTGGACACTTTTTTACTGTGTTGGCTGTACACTATTAAGGAATTAACATTTGTAATATTATTGAATGCAAAGCGTGTGAAATTTTCTACAGAAAAAATTCAAGAATTGTATAGATTTATTCAATTTCATCGATGCTGGATTCACTTTTTTTTTCGTGCTTGCCCCAGAGTCGTTGGCTGAAGGGAAAATATTCCACCTCGTTGCTGCATTTGTAGTCTTGTCAACATATGCTAGCGGAAAGTGTCAGAATGGGTATCATTCCAAGTGTTTCAGTTGGTAGAACGTCGGTGCGTTATTCTGATTACGCGGGTACGATTCCCGCTTGGACACTTTTTTACTGTGTTGGCTGTACACTATTAAAGAATTAAATTTTAAATTTTATTTAATGCAAGGCGTGTGAAATTGTTTACAGAAAAATTTCAAGAATTGTACAGATTTATTCAATTTCATGGATGCTATATTCATGTTTTCGTGTTTGCACCAGAGTCATTGGCTGAAGGGAAAATGTTCCATTTCGTGGCTGCATTTGTAGTATTGCCAACATATGATAGTGAGAAGTGTCAGAATGGGTATCGTTCCAAGTGTTTCAGTTGGTAGACCGTCGGTGCGTTATACCGATTACGCGGGTAGGATTCCTCGCTTGGACACTTTTTTACTGTGTTGGCTGTACACTATTAAAGAATTAAATTTTAAATTTTATTTAATGCAAAGCGTGTGAAATTGTTTACAGAAAAATTTCAAGAATTGTACAGATTTATTCAATTTCATGGATGCTATATTCATGTTTTCGTGTTTGCACCAGAGTCATTGGCTGAAGGGAAAATGTTCCATTTCGTGGCTGCATTTGTAGTATTGCCAACATATGATAGTGAGAAGTGTCAGAATGGGTATCGTTCCAAGTGTTTCAGTTGGTAAACGTCTGTGCGCTATACCGATGACCGGGGTACGATTCCCCGTTGGACACTTTTTTACTGTGTTGGCTGTACACTATTAAGGAATTAACATTTGTAATATTATTGAATGCAAAGCGTGTGAAATTTTCTACAGAAAAAATTCAAGAATTGTATACATTTATTTAATTTCATTGATGCTGGATTCACTTTTTTTCTGGTTTGCCCCAGAGAAGTTGGCTGAAGGGAAAATGTTCCATCTCGTGGCTGCATTTGTAGTATTGCTAACATAAGATAGTGGAAAGTGTCAGAATGGGTATCGTTCCAAGTGTTTCAGTTGGTAAACGTCTGTGCGCTATACCGATGACCGGGGTACGATTCCCCGTTGGACACTTTTTTACTGTGTTGGCTGTACACTATTAAGGAATTGACATTTGTAATATTATTGAATGCAAAGCGTGTGAAATTTTCTACAGAAAAAATTCAAGAATTGTATAGATTTATTTAATTTCATTGATGCTGGATTCACTTTTTTTTCTTGTTTGCACCAGAGTCATTGGCTGAAGGGAAAATGTTCCATCTCGTTTCTGCATTTGTAGTATTGCCAACATATGATAGTGAGAAGTGTCAGAATGGGTATCGTTCCAAGTGTTTCAGTTGGTAAACGTCTGTGCGCTATACCGATGACCGGGGTACGATTCCCCGTTGGACACTTTTTTACTGTGTTGGCTGTACACTATTAAGGAATTAACATTTGTAATATTATTGAATGCAAAGCGTGTGAAATTTTCTACAGAAAAAAATCAAGAATTTTATAGATTTATTTAATTTCATTGATGCTGGATTCACTTTTTTTCTGGTTTGCCCCAGAGAAGTTGGCTGAAGGGAAAATGTTCCATCTCGTGGCTGCATTTGTAGTATTGCCAACATATGATAGTGAGAAGTGTCAGAATGGGTATAGTTCCAAGTGTTTCAGTTGGTAAACGTCTGTGCGCTATACCGATGACCGGGGTACGATTCCCCGTTGGACACTTTTTTACTGTGTTGGCTGTACACTATTAAGGAATTGACATTTGTAATATTATTGAATGCAAAGCGTGTGAAATTTTCTACAGAAAAAATTCAAGAATTGTATAGATTTATTTAATTTCATTGATGCTGGATTCACTTTTTTTTCTTGTTTGCACCAGAGTCATTGGCTGAAGGGAAAATGTTCCATCTCGTTTCTGCATTTGTAGTATTGCCAACATATGATAGTGAGAAGTGTCAGAATGGGTATCGTTCCAAGTGTTTCAATTGGTAAACGTCTGTGCGCTATACCGATGACCGGGGTACGATTCCCCGTTGGACACTTTTTTACTGTGTTGGCTGTACACTATTAAGGAATTAACCTTTGTAATATTATTGAATGCAAAGCGTGTGAAATTTTCTACAGAAAAAATTCAAGAATTGTATAGATTTATTTAATTTCATTGATGCTGGATTCACTTTTTTTTCTTGTTTGCACCAGAGTCATTGGCTGAAGGGAAAATGTTCCATCTCGTGGCTGCATTTGTAGTATTGCCAACATATGATAGTGAGAAGTGTCAGAATCGGTATCGTTCCAAGTGTTTCAGGTGGTAAACGTCTGTGCGCTATACCGATGACCGGGGTAAGATTCCCCGTTGGACACTTTTTTACTGTGTTGGCTGTACACTGTTAAGGAATTAACATTTGTAATATTATTGAATGCAAAGCGTGTGAAATTTTCTACAGAAAAAATTCAAGAATTGTATAGATTTATTCAATTTCATCGATGCTGGATTCACTTTTTTTTTCGTGCTTGCCCCAGGGTCGTTGGCTGAAGGGAAAATATTCCACCTCGTTGCTGCATTTGTAGTCTTGTCAACATATGCTTGTGGAAAGTGTCAGAATGGGTATCGTTCCAAGTGTTTCAGTTGGTAGAACGTCGGTGCGTTATACCGATTACGCGGGTACGATTCCCCGCTCGGACACTTTTTTACTGTGTTGGCTGTACACTATTAAAGAATTAAATTTTAAATTTTATTTAATGCAAGGCGTGTGAAATTGTTTACAGAAAAATTTCAAGAATTGTACAGATTTATTCAATTTCATGGATGCTATATTCATTTTTTTCGTGTTTGCACCAGAGTCATTGGCTGAAGGAAAATGTTCCATTTCGTGGCTGCATTTGTAGTATTGCCAACATATGATAGTGAGAAGTGTCAGAATGGGCATCGTTCCAAGTGTTTCAGTTGGTAAACGTCTGTGCGCTATACCGATGACCGGGGTACGATTCCCCGTTGGACACTTTTTTACTGTGTTGGCTGTACACTATTAAGGAATTAACATTTGTAATATTATTGAATGCAAAGCGTGTGAAATTTTCTACAGAAAAAATTCAAGAATTGTATAGATTTATTCAATTTCATCGATGCTGGATTCACTTTTTTTTTCGTGCTTGCCCCAGAGTCGTTGGCTGAAGGGAAAATATTCCACCTCGTTGCTGCATTTGTAGTCTTGTCAACATATGCTAGCGGAAAGTGTCAGAATGGGTATCATTCCAAGTGTTTCAGTTGGTAGAACGTCGGTGCGTTATTCTGATTACGCGGGTACGATTCCCGCTTGGACACTTTTTTACTGTGTTGGCTGTACACTATTAAAGAATTAAATTTTAAATTTTATTTAATGCAAGGCGTGTGAAATTGTTTACAGAAAAATTTCAAGAATTGTACAGATTTATTCAATTTCATGGATGCTATATTCATGTTTTCGTGTTTGCACCAGAGTCATTGGCTGAAGGGAAAATGTTCCATTTCGTAGCTGCATTTGTAGTATTGCCAACATATGATAGTGAGAAGTGTCAGAATGGGTATCGTTCCAAGTGTTTCAGTTGGTAGACCGTCGGTGCGTTATACCGATTACGCGGGTACGATTCCTCGCTTGGACACTTTTTTACTGTGTTGGCTGTACACTATTAAAGAATTAAATTTTAAATTTTATTTAATGCAAAGCGTGTGAAATTGTTTACAGAAAAATTTCAAGAATTGTACAGATTTATTCAATTTCATGGATGCTATATTCATGTTTTCGTGTTTGCACCAGAGTCATTGGCTGAAGGAAAATGTTCCATTTCGTGGCTGCATTTGTAGTATTGCCAACATATGATAGTGAGAAGTGTCAGAATGGGCATCGTTCCAAGTGTTTCAGTTGGTAAACGTCTGTGCGCTATACCGATGACCGGGGTACGATTCCCCGTTGGACACTTTTTTACTGTGTTGGCTGTACACTATTAAGGAATTAACATTTGTAATATTATTGAATGCAAAGCGTGTGAAATTTTCTACAGAAAAAATTCAAGAATTGTATACATTTATTTAATTTCATTGATGCTGGATTCACTTTTTTTCTGGTTTGCCCCAGAGAAGTTGGCTGAAGGGAAAATGTTCCATCTCGTGGCTGCATTTGTAGTATTGCTAACATAAGATAGTGGAAAGTGTCAGAATGGGTATCGTTCCAAGTGTTTCAGTTGGTAAACGTCTGTGCGCTATACCGATGACCGGGGTACGATTCCCCGTTGGACACTTTTTTACTGTGTTGGCTGTACACTATTAAGGAATTAACATTTGTAATATTATTGAATGCAAAGCGTGTGAAATTTTCTACAGAAAAAATTCAAGAATTTTATAGATTTATTTAATTTCATTGATGCTGGATTCACTTTTTTTCTGGTTTGCCCCAGAGAAGTTGGCTGAAGGGAAAATGTTCCATCTCGTGGCTGCATTTGTAGTATTGCCAACATATGATAGTGAGAAGTGTCAGAATGGGTATAGTTCCAAGTGTTTCAGTTGGTAAACGTCTGTGCGCTATACCGATGACCGGGGTACGATTCCCCGTTGGACACTTTTTTACTGTGTTGGCTGTACACTATTAAGGAATTGACATTTGTAATATTATTGAATGCAAAGCGTGTGAAATTTTCTACAGAAAAAATTCAAGAATTGTATAGATTTATTTAATTTCATTGATGCTGGATTCACTTTTTTTTCTTGTTTGCACCAGAGTCATTGGCTGAAGGGAAAATGTTCCATCTCGTTTCTGCATTTGTAGTATTGCCAACATATGATAGTGAGAAGTGTCAGAATGGGTATCGTTCCAAGTGTTTCAATTGGTAAACGTCTGTGCGCTATACCGATGACCGGGGTACGATTCCCCGTTGGACACTTTTTTACTGTGTTGGCTGTACACTATTAAGGAATTAACCTTTGTAATATTATTGAATGCAAAGCGTGTGAAATTTTCTACAGAAAAAATTCAAGAATTGTATAGATTTATTTAATTTCATTGATGCTGGATTCACTTTTTTTTCTTGTTTGCACCAGAGTCATTGGCTGAAGGGAAAATGTTCCATCTCGTGGCTGCATTTGTAGTATTGCCAACATATGATAGTGAGAAGTGTCAGAATCGGTATCGTTCCAAGTGTTTCAGGTGGTAAACGTCTGTGCGCTATACCGATGACCGGGGTAAGATTCCCCGTTGGACACTTTTTTACTGTGTTGGCTGTACACTGTTAAGGAATTAACATTTGTAATATTATTGAATGCAAAGCGTGTGAAATTTTCTACAGAAAAAATTCAAGAATTGTATAGATTTATTCAATTTCATCGATGCTGGATTCACTATTTTTTTCGTGCTTGCCCCAGGGTCGTTGGCTGAAGGGAAAATATTCCACCTCGTTGCTGCATTTGTAGTCTTGTCAACATATGCTTGTGGAAAGTGTCAGAATGGGTATCGTTCCAAGTGTTTCAGTTGGTAGAACGTCGGTGCGTTATACCGATTACGCGGGTACGATTCCCCGCTCGGACACTTTTTTACTGTGTTGGCTGTACACTATTAAAGAATTAAATTTTAAATTTTATTTAATGCAAGGCGTGTGAAATTGTTTACAGAAAAATTTCAAGAATTGTACAGATTTATTCAATTTCATGGATGCTATATTCATTTTTTTCGTGTTTGCACCAGAGTCATTGGCTGAAGGGAAAATGTTCCATTTCGTGGCTGCATTTGTAGTATTGCCAATATATGATAGTGAGAAGTGTCAGAATGGGCATCGTTCCAAGTGTTTCAGTTGGTAAACGTCTGTGCGCTATACCGATGACCGGGGTATGATTCCCCGTTGGACACTTTTTTACTGTGTTGGCTGTACACTATTAAGGAATTAACATTTGTAATATTATTGAATGCAAAGCGTGTGAAATTTTCTAGAGAAAAAATTCAAGAATTTTATAGATTTATTTAATTTCATTGATGCTGGATTCACTTTTTTTCTGGTTTGCCCCAGAGAAGTTGGCTGAAGGGAAAATGTTCCATCTCGTGGCTGCATTTGTAGTATTGCCAACATATGATAAGGAGAAGTGTCAGAATGGGTATAGTTCCAAGTGTTTCAGTTGGTAAACGTCTGTGCGCTATACCGATGACCGGGGTACGATTCCCCGTTGGACACTTTTTTACTGTGTTGGCTGTACACTATTAAGGAATTGACATTTGTAATATTATTGAATGCAAAGCGTGTGAAATTTTTTACAGAAAAAATTCAAGAATTGTATAGATTTATTTAATTTCATTGATGCTGGATTCACTTTTTTTTCTTGTTTGCACCAGAGTCATTGGCTGAAGTGAAAATGTTCCATCTCGTTTCTGCATTTGTAGTATTGCCAACATATGATAGTGAGAAGTGTCAGAATGGGTATCGTTCCAAGTGTTTCAGTTGGTAAACGTCTGTGCGCTATACCGATGACCGGGGTACGATTCCCCGTTGGACACTTTTTTACTGTGTTGGCTGTACACTATTAATGAATTAACCTTTGTAATATTATTGAATGCAAAGCGTGTGAAATTTTCTACAGAAAAAATTCAAGAATTGTATAGATTTATTCAATTTCATCGATGCTGGATTCACTTTTTTTTTCGTGCTTGCCCCAGGGTCGTTGGCTGAAGGGAAAATATTCCACCTCGTTGCTGCATTTGTAGTCTTGTCAACATATGCTTGTGGAAAGTGTCAGAATGGGTATCGTTCCAAGTGTTTCAGTTGGTAGAACGTCGGTGCGTTATACCGATTACGCGGGTACGATTCCCCGCTTGGACACTTTTTTACTGTGTTGGCTGTACACTATTAAAGAATTAAATTTTAAATTTTATTTAATGCAAGGCGTGTGAAATTGTTTACAGAAAAATTTCAAGAATTGTACAGATTTATTCAATTTCATGGATGCTATATTCATTTTTTTCGTGTTTGCACCAGAGTCATTGGCTGAAGGGAAAATGTTCCATTTCGTGGCTGCATTTGTAGTATTGCCAACATATGATAGTGAGAAATGTCAGAATGGGCATCGTTCCAAGTGTTTCAGTTGGTAAACGTCTGTGCGCTATACCGATGACCGGGGTATGATTCCCCGTTGGACACTTTTTTACTGTGTTGGCTGTACACTATTAAGGAATTCACATTTGTAATATTATTGAATGCAAAGCGTGTGAAATTTTCTACAGAAAAAATTCAAGAATTGTATAGATTTATTTAATTTCATCTATGCTGGATTCACTTTTTTTTTCGTGCTTGCCCCAGAGTCGTTGGCTGAAGGGAAAATATTCCACCTCGTTGCTGCATTTGTAGTCTTGTCAACATATGCTAGTGGAAAGTGTCAGAATGGGTATCGTTCCAAGTGTTTCAGTTGGTAGAACGTCGGTGCGTTATACTGATTACGCGGGTACGATTCCCGCTTGGACACTTTTTTACTGTGTTGGCTGTACACTATTAAAGAATTAAATTTTAAATTTTATTTAATGCAAGGCGTGTGAAATTGTTTACAGAAAAATTTCAAGAATTGTACAGATTTATTCAATTTCATGGATGCTATATTCATTTTTTTCGTGTTTGCACCAGAGTCATTGGCTGAAGGGAAAATGTTCCATTTCGTGGCTGCATTTGTAGTATTGCCAACATATGATAGTGAGAAGTGTCAGAATGGGTATCGTTCCAAGTGTTTCAGTTGGTAGACCGTCGGTGCGTTATACCGATTACGCGGGTACGATTCCTCGCTTGGACACTTTTTTACTGTGTTGGCTGTACACTATTAAAGAATTAAATTTTAAATTTTATTTAATGCAAAGCGTGTGAAATTGTTTACAGAAAAATTTCAAGAATTGTACAGATTTATTCAATTTCATGGATGCTATATTCATGTTTTCGTGTTTGCACCAGAGTCATTGGCTGAAGGGAAAATGTTCTATTTCGTGGCTGCATTTGTAGTATTGCCAACATATGATAGTGAGAAGGGTCAGAATGGGTATCGTTCCAAGTGTTTCAGTTGGTAAACGTCTGTGCGCTATACCGATGACCGGGGTACGATTCCCCGTTGGACACTTTTTTACTGTGTTGGCTGTACACTATTAAGGAATTAACATTTGTAATATTATTGAATGCAAAGCGTGTGAAATTTTCTACAGAAAAAATTCAAGAATTGTATAGATTTATTCAATTTCATCGATGCTGGATTCACTTTTTTTTTCGTGCTTGCCCCAGAGTCGTTGGCTGAAGGGAAAATATTCCACCTCGTTGCTGCATTTGTAGTCTTGTCAACATATGCTAGTGGAAAGTGTCAGAATGGGTATCGTTCCAAGTGTTTCAGTTGGTAGAACGTCGGTGCGTTATACTGATTACGCGGGTACGATTCCCGCTTGGACACTTTTTTACTGTGTTGGCTGTACACTATTAAAGAATTAAATTTTAAATTTTATTTAATGCAAGGCGTGTGAAATTGTTTACAGAAAAATTTCAAGAATTGTACAGATTTATTCAATTTCATGGATGCTATATTCATGTTTTCGTGTTGCACCAGAGTCATTGGCTGAAGGGAAAATGTTCCATTTCGTGGCTGCATTTGTAGTATTGCCAACATATGATAGTGAGAAGTGTCAGAATGGGTATCGTTCCAAGTGTTTCAGTTGGTAGACCGTCGGTGCGTTATACCGATTACGCGGGTACGATTCCTCGCTTGGACACTTTTTTACTGTGTTGGCTGTACACTATTAAAGAATTAAATTTTAAATTTTATTTAATGCAAAGCGTGTGAAATTGTTTACAGAAAAATTTCAAGAATTGTACAGATTTATTCAATTTCATGGATGCTATATTCATGTTTTCGTGTTTGCACCAGAGTCATTGGCTGAAGGGAAAATGTTCCATTTCGTGGCTGCATTTGTAGTATTGCCAACATATGATAGTGAGAAGTGTCAGAATGGGTATCGTTCCAAGTGTTTCAGTTGGTAAACGTCTGTGCGCTATACCGATGACCGGGGTACGATTCCCCGTTGGACACTTTTTTACTGTGTTGGCTGTACACTATTAAGGAATTAACATTTGTAATATTATTGAATGCAAAGCGTGTGAAATTTTCTACAGAAAAAATTCAAGAATTGTATAGATTTATTCAATTTCATCGATGCTGGATTCACTTTTTTTTTCGTGCTTGCCCCAGAGTCGTTGGCTGAAGGGAAAATATTCCACCTCGTTGCTGCATTTGTAGTCTTGTCAACATATGCTTGTGGAAAGTGTCAGAATGGGTATCGTTCCAAGTGTTTCAGTTGGTAGAAAGTCGGTGCGTTATACCGATTACGCGGGTACGATTCCCCGCTTGGACACTTTTTTACTGTGTTGGCTGTACACTATTAAAGAATTAAATTTTAAATTTTATTTAATGCAAGGCGTGTGAAACTGTTTACAGAAAAATTTCAAGAATTGTACAGATTTATTCAATTTCATGGATGCTATATTCATTTTTTTTCGTGTTTGCACCAGAGTCATTCGCTGAAGGGAAAATGTTCCATTTCGTGGCTGCATTTGTAGTATTGCCAACATATGATAGTGAGAAGTGTCAGAATGGGCATCGTTCCAAGTGTTTCAGTTGGTAAACGTCTGTGCGCTATACCGATGACCGGGGTATGATTCCCCGTTGGACACTTTTTTACTGTGTTGGCTGTACACTATTAAGGAATTAACATTTGTAATATTATTGAATGCAAAGTGTGTGAAATTTTCTACAGAAAAAATTCAAGAATTGTATAGATTTATTTCATTTCATTGATGCTGGATTCACTTTTTTTTCTTGTTTGCCCCAGAGAAGTTGGCTGAAGGGAAAATGTTCCATCTCGTGGCTGCATTTGTAGTATTGGCAACATATGATAGTGAGAAGTGTCAGAATGGGTATCGTTCCAAGTGTTTCAGTTGGTAAACGTCTGTGCGCTATACCGATGACCGGGGTACGATTCCCCGTTGGACACTTTTTTACTGTGTTGGCTGTACACTATTAAGGAATTAACATTTGTAATATTATTGAATGCAAAGCGTGTGAAATTTTCTACAGAAAAAAATCAAGAATTGTATAGATTTATTTAATTTCATTGATGCTGGATTCACTTTTTTTTCTTGTTTGCACCAGAGTCATTGGCTGAAGGGAAAATGTTCCATCTCGTGGCTGCATTTGTAGTATTGCCAACATATGATAGTGAGAAGTGTCAGAATGGGTATCGTTCCAAGTGTTTCAGTTGGTAAACGTCTGTGCGCTATACCGATAACCGGGGTACGATTCCCCGTTGGACACTTTTTTACTGTGTTGGCTGTACACAATTAAGGAATTAACATTTGTAATATTATTGAATGCAAAGCGTGTGAAATTTTCTACAGAAAAAATTCAAGAATTGTATAGATTTATTTAATTTCATTGATGCTGGATTCACTTTTTTTTTCGTGTTTGCACCAGAGTCATTGGCTGAAGGGAAAATGTTCCATCTCGTGGCTGCATTTGTAGTATTGCCAACATATGATAGTGAGAAGTGTCAGAATGGGTATCGTTCCAAGTGTTTCAGTTGGTAAACGTCTGTGCGCTATACCGATGACCGGGGTACGATTCCCCGTTGGACACTTTTTTACTGTGTTGGCTGTACACTGTTAAGGAATTAACATTTGTAATATTATTGAATGCAAAGCGTGTGAAATTTTCTACAGAAAAAATTCAAGAATTGTATAGATTTATTTAATTTCATTGATGCTGGATTCACTTTTTTTTTCGTGTTTGCACCAGAGTCATTGGCTGAAGGGAAAATGTTCCATCTCGTGGCTGCATTTGTAGTATTGCCAACATATGATAGTGAGAAGTGTCAGAATGGGTATCGTTCCAAGTGTTTCAGTTGGTAAACGTCTGTGCGCTATACCGATGACCGGGGTACGATTCCCCGTTGGACACTTTTTTACTGTGTTGGCTGTACACTGTTAAGGAATTAACATTTGTAATATTATTGAATGCAAAGCGTGTGAAATTTTCTACAGAAAAAATTCAAGAATTGTATAGATTTATTCAATTTCATCGATGCTGGATTCACTTTTTTTTTCGTGCTTGCCCCAGAGTCGTTGGCTGAAGGGAAAATATTCCACCTCGTTGCTGCATTTGTAGTCTTGTCAACATATGCTTTTGGAAAGTGTCAGAATGGGTATCGTTCCAAGTGTTTCAGTTGGTAGAACGTCGGTGCGTTATACCGATTACGCGGGTACGATTCCCCGCTTGGACACTTTTTTACTGTGTTGGCTGTACACTATTAAAGAATTAAATTTTAAATTTTATTTAATGCAAGGCGTGTGAAATTGTTTACAGAAAAATTTCAAGAATTGTACAGATTTATTCAATTTCATGGATGCTATATTCATTTTTTTCGTGTTTGCACCAGATTCATTGGCTGAAGGGAAAATGTTCCATTTCGTGGCTGCATTTGTAGTATTGCCAATATATGATAGTGAGAAGTGTCAGAATGGGCATCGTTCCAAGTGTTTCAGTTGGTAAACGTCTGTGCGCTATACCGATGACCGGGGTATGATTCCCCGTTGGACACTTTTTTACTGTGTTGGCTGTACACTATTAAGGAATTAACATTTGTAATATTATTGAATGCAAAGCGTGTGAAATTTTCTACAGAAAAAATTCAAGAATTGTATAGATTTATTTCATTTCATTGATGCTGGATTCAATTTTTTTTCTTGTTTGCCCCAGAGAAGTTGGCTGAAGGGAAAATGTTCCATCTCGTGGCTGCATTTGTAGTATTGGCAACATATGATAGTGAGAAGTGTCAGAATGGGTATCGTTCCAAGTGTTTCAGTTGGTAAACGTCTGTGCGCTATACCGATGCCCGGGGTAAGATTCCCCGTTGGACACTTTTTTACTGTGTTGGCTGTACACTGTTAAGGAATTAACATTTGTAATATTATTGAATGCAATGCGTGTGAAATTTTCTACAGAAAAAATTCAAGAATTGTATAGATTTATTCAATTTCATCGATGCTGGATTCACTTTTTTTTTCGTGCTTGCCCCAGGGTCGTTGGCTGAAGGGAAAATATTCCACCTCGTTGCTGCATTTGTAGTCTTGTCAACATATGCTTGTGGAAAGTGTCAGAATGGGTATCGTTCCAAGTGTTTCAGTTGGTAGAACGTCGGTGCGTTATACCGATTACGCGGGTACGATTCCCCGCTTGGACACTTTTTTACTGTGTTGGCTGTACACTATTAAAGAATTAAATTTTAAATTTTATTTAATGCAAGGCGTGTGAAATTGTTTACAGAAAAATTTCAAGAATTGTACAGATTTATTCAATTTCATGGATGCTATATTCATTTTTTTCGTGTTTGCACCAGAGTCATTGGCTGAAGGGAAAATGTTCCATTTCGTGGCTGCATTTGTAGTATTGCCAATATATGATAGTGAGAAGTGTCAGAATGGACATCGTTCCAAGTGTTTCAGTTGGTAA
This sequence comes from Maratus speciosus, assembly GCA_963932465.1. NCBI lineage: Eukaryota > Metazoa > Arthropoda > Arachnida > Araneae > Salticidae > Maratus > Maratus speciosus. The sequence goes on from OZ010800.1 coordinate 188,809,285, forward strand.
ACGTCTGTGCGCTATACCGATGACCGGGGTATGATTCCCCGTTGGACACTTTTTTACTGTGTTGGCTGTACACTATTAAGGAATTAACATTTGTAATATTATTGAATGCAAAGCGTGTGAAATTTTCTACAGAAAAAAATCAAGAATTGTATAGATTTATTTCATTTCATTGATGCTGGATTCACTTTTTTTTCTTGTTTGCCCCAGAGAAGTTGGCTGAAGGGAAAATGTTCCATCTCGTGGCTGCATTTGTAGTATTGGCAACATATGATAGTGAGAAGTGTCAGAATGGGTATCGTTCCAAGTGTTTCAGTTGGTAAACGTCTGTGCGCTATACCGATGACCGGGGTATGATTCCCCGTTGGACACTTTTTTACTGTGTTGGCTGTACACTATTAAGGAATTAACATTTGTAATATTATTGAATGCAAAGCGTGTGAAATTTTCTACAGAAAAAATTCAAGAATTTTATAGATTTATTTAATTTCATTGATGCTGGATTCACTTTTTTTCTGGTTTGCCCCAGAGAAGTTGGCTGAAGGGAAAATGTTCCATCTCGTGGCTGCATTTGTAGTATTGCCAACATATGATAGTGAGAAGTGTCAGAATGGGTATAGTTCCAAGTGTTTCAGTTGGTAAACGTCTGTGCGCTATACCGATGACCGGGGTACGATTCCCCGTTGGACACTTTTTTACTGTGTTGGCTGTACACTATTAAGGAATTGACATTTGTAATATTATTGAATGCAAAGCGTGTGAAATTTTTTACAGAAAAAATTCAAGAATTGTATAGATTTATTTAATTTCATTGATGCTGGATTCACTTTTTTTTCTTGTTTGCACCAGAGTCATTGGCTGAAGTGAAAATGTTCCATCTCGTTTCTGCATTTGTAGTATTGCCAACATATGATAGTGAGAAGTGTCAGAATGGGTATCGTTCCAAGTGTTTCAGTTGGTAAACGTCTGTGCGCTATACCGATGACCGGGGTACGATTCCCCGTTGGACACTTTTTTACTGTGTTGGCTGTACACTATTAATGAATTAACCTTTGTAATATTATTGAATGCAAAGCGTGTGAAATTTTCTACAGAAAAAATTCAAGAATTGTATAGATTTATTTAATTTCATTGATGCTGGATTCACTTTTTTTTCTTGTTTGCACCAGAGTCATTGGCTGAAGGGAAAATGTTCCATCTCGTGGCTGCATTTGTAGTATTGCCAACATATGATAGTGAGAAGTGTCAGAATCGGTATCGTTCCAAGTGTTTCAGTTGGTAAACGTCTGTGCGCTATACCGATGACCGGGGTAAGATTCCCCGTTGGACACTTTTTTACTGTGTTGGCTGTACACTGTTAAGGAATTAACATTTGTAATATTATTGAATGCAAAGCGTGTGAAATTTTCTACAGAAAAAATTCAAGAATTGTATAGATTTATTCAATTTCATCGATGCTGGATTCACTTTTTTTTTCGTGCTTGCCCCAGGGTCGTTGGCTGAAGGGAAAATATTCCACCTCGTTGCTGCATTTGTAGTCTTGTCAACATATGCTTGTGGAAAGTGTCAGAATGGGTATCGTTCCAAGTGTTTCAGTTGGTAGAACGTCGGTGCGTTATACCGATTACGCGGGTACGATTCCCCGCTTGGACACTTTTTTACTGTGTTGGCTGTACACTATTAAAGAATTAAATTTTAAATTTTATTTAATGCAAGGCGTGTGAAATTGTTTACAGAAAAATTTCAAGAATTGTACAGATTTATTCAATTTCATGGATGCTATATTCATTTTTTTCGTGTTTGCACCAGAGTCATTGGCTGAAGGGAAAATGTTCCATTTCGTGGCTGCATTTGTAGTATTGCCAACATATGATAGTGAGAAGTGTCAGAATGGGCATCGTTCCAAGTGTTTCAGTTGGTAAACGTCTGTGCGCTATACCGATGACCGGGGTATGATTCCCCGTTGGACACTTTTTTACTGTGTTGGCTGTACACTATTAAGGAATTAACATTTGTAATATTATTGAATGCAAAGCGTGTGAAATTTTCTACAGAAAAAATTCAAGAATTGTATAGATTTATTTAATTTCATCTATGCTGGATTCACTTTTTTTTTCGTGCTTGCCCCAGAGTCGTTGGCTGAAGGGAAAATATTCCACCTCGTTGCTGCATTTGTAGTCTTGTCAACATATGCTAGTGGAAAGTGTCAGAATGGGTATCGTTCCAAGTGTTTCAGTTGGTAGAACGTCGGTGCGTTATACCGATTACGCGGGTACGATTCCTCGCTTGGACACTTTCTTACTGTGTTGGCTGTACACTATTAAAGAATTAAATTTTAAATTTTATTTAATGCAAAGCGTGTGAAATTGTTTACAGAAAAATTTCAAGAATTGTACAGATTTATTCAATTTCATGGATGCTATATTCATGTTTTCGTGTTTGCACCAGAGTCATTGGCTGAAGGGAAAATGTTCCATTTCGTGGCTGCATTTGTAGTATTGCCAACAAATGATAGTGAGAAGGGTCAGAATGGGTATCGTTCCAAGTGTTTCAGTTGGTAAACGTCTGTGCGCTATACCGATGACCGGGGTACGATTCCCCGTTGGACACTTTTTTACTGTGTTGGCTGTACACTATTAAGGAATTAACATTTGTAATATTATTGAATGCAAAGCGTGTGAAATTTTCTACAGAAAAAATTCAAGAATTGTATAGATTTATTCAATTTCATCGATGCTGGATTCACTTTTTTTTTCGTGCTTGCCCCAGAGTCGTTGGCTGAAGGGAAAATATTCCACCTCGTTGCTGCATTTGTAGTCTTGTCAACATATGCTAGTGGAAAGTGTCAGAATGGGTATCGTTCCAAGTGTTTCAGTTGGTAGAACGTCGGTGCGTTATACTGATTACGCGGGTACGATTCCCGCTTGGACACTTTTTTACTGTGTTGGCTGTACACTATTAAAGAATTAAATTTTAAATTTTATTTAATGCAAGGCGTGTGAAATTGTTTACAGAAAAATTTCAAGAATTGTACAGATTTATTCAATTTCATGGATGCTATATTCATTTTTTTCGTGTTTGCACCAGAGTCATTGGCTGAAGGGAAAATGTTCCATTTCGTGGCTGCATTTGTAGTATTGCCAACATATGATAGTAGAAGTGTCAGAATGGGTATCGTTCCAAGTGTTTCAGTTGGTAGACCGTCGGTGCGTTATACCGATTACGCGGGTACGATTCCTCGCTTGGACACTTTTTTACTGTGTTGGCTGTACACTATTAAATAATTAAATTTTAAATTTTATTTAATGCAAAGCGTGTGAAATTGTTTACAGAAAAATTTCAAGAATTGTACAGATTTATTCAATTTCATGGATGCTATATTCATGTTTTCGTGTTTGCACCAGAGTCATTGGCTGAAGGGAAAATGTTCCATTTCGTGGCTGCATTTGTAGTATTGCCAACATATGATAGTGAGAAGTGTCAGAATGGGTATCGTTCCAAGTGTTTCAGTTGGTAAACGTCTGTGCGCTATACCGATGACCGGGGTACGATTCCCCGTTGGACACTTTTTTACTGTGTTGGCTGTACACTATTAAGGAATTAACATTTGTAATATTATTGAATGCAAAGCGTGTGAAATTTTCTACAGAAAAAATTCAAGAATTGTATAGATTTATTCAATTTCATCGATGCTGGATTCACTTTTTTTTTCGTGCTTGCCCCAGAGTCGTTGGCTGAAGGGAAAATATTCCACCTCGTTGCTGCATTTGTAGTCTTGTCAACATATGCTTGTGGAAAGTGTCAGAATGGGTATCGTTCCAAGTGTTTCAGTTGGTAGAAAGTCGGTGCGTTATACCGATTACGCGGGTACGATTCCCCGCTTGGACACTTTTTTACTGTGTTGGCTGTACACTATTAAAGAATTAAATTTTAAATTTTATTTAATGCAAGTCGTGTGAAACTGTTTACAGAAAAATTTCAAGAATTGTACAGATTTATTCAATTTCATGGATGCTATATTCATTTTTTTTCGTGTTTGCACCAGAGTAATTCGCTGAAGGGAAAATGTTCCATTTCGTGGCTGCATTTGTAGTATTGCCAACATATGATAGTGAGAAGTGTCAGAATGGGCATCGTTCCAAGTGTTTCAGTTGGTAAACGTCTGTGCGCTATACCGATGACCGGGGTATGATTCCCCGTTGGACACTTTTTTACTGTGTTGGCTGTACACTATTAAGGAATTAACATTTGTAATATTATTGAATGCAAAGTGTGTGAAATTTTCTACAGAAAAAATTCAAGAATTGTATAGATTTATTTCATTTCATTGATGCTGGATTCACTTTTTTTTCTTGTTTGCCCCAGAGAAGTTGGCTGAAGGGAAAATGTTCCATCTCGTGGCTGCATTTGTAGTATTGGCAACATATGATAGTGAGAAGTGTCAGAATGGGTATCGTTCCAAGTGTTTCAGTTGGTAAACGTCTGTGCGCTATACCGATGACCGGGGTACGATTCCCCGTTGGACACTTTTTTACTGTGTTGGCTGTACACTATTAAGGAATTAACATTTGTAATATTATTGAATGCAAAGCGTGTGAAATTTTCTACAGAAAAAATTCAAGAATTGTATAGATTTATTTAATTTCATTGATGCTGGATTCACTTTTTTTTCTTGTTTGCACCAGAGTCATTGGCTGAAGGGAAAATGTTCCATCTCGTGGCTGCATTTGTAGTATTGCCAACATATGATAGTGAGAAGTGTCAGAATGGGTATCGTTCCAAGTGTTTCAGTTGGTAAACGTCTGTGCGCTATACCGATAACCGGGGTACGATTCCCCGTTGGACACTTTTTTACTGTGTTGGCTGTACACAATTAAGGAATTAACATTTGTAATATTATTGAATGCAAAGCGTGTGAAATTTTCTACAGAAAAAATTCAAGAATTGTATAGATTTATTTAATTTCATTGATGCTGGATTCACTTTTTTTTTCGTGTTTGCACCAGAGTCATTGGCTGAAGGGAAAATGTTCCATCTCGTGGCTGCATTTGTAGTATTGCCAACATATGATAGTGAGAAGTGTCAGAATGGGTATCGTTCCAAGTGTTTCAGTTGGTAAACGTCTGTGCGCTATACCGATGACCGGGGTACGATTCCCCGTTGGACACTTTTTTACTGTATTGGCTGTACACTGTTAAGGAATTAACATTTGTAATATTATTGAATGCAAAGCGTGTGAAATTTTCTACAGAAAAAATTCAAGAATTGTATAGATTTATTTAATTTCATTGATGCTGGATTCACTTTTTTTTTCGTGTTTGCACCAGAGTCATTGGCTGAAGGGAAAATGTTCCATCTCGTGGCTGCATTTGTAGTATTGCCAACATATGATAGTGAGAAGTGTCAGAATGGGTATCGTTCCAAGTGTTTCAGTTGGTAAACGTCTGTGCGCTATACCGATGACCGGGGTACGATTCCCCGTTGGACACTTTTTTACTGTGTTGGCTGTACACTGTTAAGGAATTAACATTTGTAATATTATTGAATGCAAAGCGTGTGAAATTTTCTACAGAAAAAATTCAAGAATTGTATAGATTTATTCAATTTCATCGATGCTGGATTCACTTTTTTTTTCGTGCTTGCCCCAGAGTCGTTGGCTGAAGGGAAAATATTCCACCTCGTTGCTGCATTTGTAGTCTTGTCAACATATGCTTGTGGAAAGTGTCAGAATGGGTATCTTTCCAAGTGTTTCAGTTGGTAGAACGTCGGTGCGTTATACCGATTACGCGGGTACGATTCCCCGCTTGGACACTTTTTTACTGTGTTGGCTGTACACTATTAAAGAATTAAATTTTAAATTTTATTTAATGCAAGGCGTGTGAAATTGTTTACAGAAAAATTTCAAGAATTGTACAGATTTATTCAATTTCATGGATGCTATATTCATTTTTTTCGTGTTTGCACCAGAGTCATTGGCTGAAGGGAAAATGTTCCATTTCGTGGCTGCATTTGTAGTATTGCCAACATATGATAGTGAGAAGTGTCAGAATGGGTATCGTTCCAAGTGTTCCAATTGGTAGAACGTCGGTCCGCTGTACGATGACCCGGGTACAATTCCCTGTTTGGACACTTTTTTACTGTGTTGCTTGTAAAATTTTAAGGAATCAAAATTTTTAATATTATTGAATGTAAGACGTGTGAAATTTTCTACACAAACATTTCCAAGAATTATGTAGATTTACTAAAATTTCTGGATTCTTTAAACCTATAATGCCCTTTGTTAGAGTTTTACTACCATAATTGTTCCAGAGTTAGTGGGGTTTTTTTTATTCAAGTAGTATTTCGTATTCACACCAGGAATTTAAAATAACAGTTGAAAATATTTTTTTAATTAATAGCAGACATTTCATTATTAAATAAACCGAATTTGCTATTTAGATTTTCTGGTATGAATTCCGATTCTCTGAATAGCGCAATTTATTGAACGCAGTCTACTTTGGGAATTGGAAGATGAAACTAAACCTATGTAAATTTACAAAGGTAAATATAGCATACCAACACTCAAATATCTTAAATTTATATTTCTGTAAAAATCTTCTATAGTAAATTTATAAAGGAAACTTATTCTCCAATAAATTGAATGAAATTATTTTATTTATATCTCCTTTTTATCCGACAGTGAGTATCCATTAATGTAACGATGTGAAGGTGTGTAATATTTTTGGAGCGAGACTAATAGGAAATGTGTAACACGTCGAAAACCGAAAAATGTGTCATGAGTAAAAAAAAAAAAAAAAAAAAAAAAAAAAGGATTCTCTTTTCGTAACTTATTGTGATAAATTTCACAATGATTTGATTGATTTTTCTTTCTTCGAAAAATATTTCTGGACGATTATTGATTACGAAATATCAAAAAAAGTGCTGAAATATACATAGAATAACATAATTTTTTTGTGAGTACGTCATTCAATGCGTTGCGCTGGTATTTGATGATAAGGCGATTTATCGGACTAGTATATAGCTATATAGAATCCGATATAGCTATATAGAATTTCAAAAAGAAAATTTTTTTAGACTTGTGTTGATACAAATATTTGTTCTGATAATTTAAAATTATATGTTTACAAAATCTCATGGTGATATCTTTTGTCAAATTTTTAGATTTTTGTCTTTTGTCAATATTTAATCAGTAGACATAGTTTTCAATTTCCTTGTATATATTACAAGTGTGAAATTCTAATTTTTATGCTATACTATCGTTTTTCAATATTCCCCAAATTAGTGACTTTTATAACCTCGAAGCCAGATTACATAATATTGTCCACTTTTTCTTTTTTCTTTTTTTTTTTTTTAAATAAAAAACATATGTCCAATTTCCCTTATAGAAACGTTCCATTCTGGCAATGTTAAATAGAAAGATTATTTTTAAGAAAATGTAAGCAATTATGCTTTATTACATTCACGAAAGAAAACATTTTCCAATAAAAATTGCTTTCTGAAATCACTTTCCGATATTCCATTTAATTTGCCATTTTTCTCCCATTACCTCCTTTCTTTTAGAAATGTTATTAAAAGATATTGTATAAATATTCCATAATCAACCACCTACAATTGGTGAATTTACTATATAATGTTGGAAGTTTCGTTTACATTTGAGAGGAACCGTCGATGGTAAATCCAATTTCAGAAGATTACACGAAATTTGTATTTAGAGATTAGTAAATTTATGTTTTTTTTTTTCTTTCTTTCTTTCTTTTTTTAATAGATCAAACGGACAAAAGAATATTTACTATTATATATTTTTCACCTCATTGAATGTAAAAAAAAAATTTCAAATGCCAAAGGTAGCCAATGGAACAATATCTGTTCATTTATTCTAGGTTTAAAAAAAATACCTCAGATTCAAATAGAATTTCAATCATTATAAACAATTTTGGCTGATGCACAGTCCGAGCAGCTGATAGTAGTCGCAAATTAACGTTTTTAGATTTAGGCAACAGACTGATGAATAATAGCGTTTTGAAAACAACAAGAATGTTTATTTCTCCATCTTATTACGCTCATTAGAAAAATGCCAAAAAAAATGCCAAAAAAAATGCGAAACAAAAAATGCCAAAAAAAAAAAAATCTTCGGTTTTCCAAAAAGATCATTACTAAAAATTTTGCAGAACTAATTTTATTTATCATTCGCAAACAGTTTTGATAGTGAAAGATCTAAAATTGAATCAACAGCAATTTGATATTATTTAATGGAATGTAGTTTGGCGCGTACTTAACTATGCTTTGCAGTCTGTTGTACGTTTGTAGCTATAACGTTCCGAACATTTCTAACGTTTCACATCAAACTTGGTTGTGGATCCGATTACGGATGTTTGGGAAGATTTTATTGAATGAAAACTAGAGGTTTAGTTTTCTATTTGAATCCGTTATAGAGGTGATTTTTCTAGGTTAATATTTGCACTATTAAATCAGGTATATAAAAAGAAACGGCAGTTACAATGACATTGTTTTAATTTTATTTACACAATTCAGCTAAATATCCACTTTTACATGATTTACATATTTTAAAATATAAAAGTTAATTACTGTTTTGACTGTGCTGGAATTCGAAGATAAGAAACGATAGAAAACCTGCCAAAAGATGACGTATATTACCAAATATAATTTAACGTAAGGGGATATTGTATTTATGTTATCAGAATCACACATAGCACCAATCTGAGAAATCCGGAAAAAAAGAGCTAACAAACGAAAGCGAATAAAGCGAACCTTCTTTAAGTTAAATGGTCAATTTCTGTAATCATTGTAATTCTCTCTTTTTAGTTGTGTGGTGATTAGAGATCATTTTAATTTCTCATGATCGTAATGACCGCATTTTCCTCCTAAATTCCACATGATGTACTAAAGTGTTGCTTCTGAATTGCCCGAATTTCGTCTAACGCATCAGATAATATAATAGCGCGAGAGAGTTCGATGCGTATACAGAAAATGCTTAAGGACTTTCCAGGTGAAGGCCCATATTAATTTAAAATACAGGGTCGAATTCTCCATTTCGTTTGATTGAAGGTTTATTAGAAAAATGGACCAGCGCAGCGGGCTCAGCCTGCTAGGATAATATACTGCATGTTATTGCTCCTAAATGCATTTAAGTTCTCTTCTTTAAACTAAACCTGCACAAATTTACAAAAGGCAAATATAGAATACCAAGACTGAACTATCTGAAATTGGTTTTCTGTAAAAATAGTTTTCGATAATAGTTAAAAATAACATTATTCTCAAATAAATTGAATGCATTTATTTTATTTTTTTCCTTTTATCGATGCACCGTCTATACTTGATATTTTCCACCGTCGACCTAAAATATTTTTTGATAGAGGAAATATTTAGAATTAAGGATAATTGAAAATTGTACACACTTGATCATATAATATATTACATGATTTTTTAATGCATTTAATAAACTAAAGTCTCAAAAATACTCTCTTGACTGCACGCCATTTAAGCAATTAAAATTTGAAATATTATTGAATGCAAGGCGTGTGAAATTTCCTACAGAAAATCTTCAAGAATTGTATAGATTTATTCAATTTCATTGATATTGGATTCACTGCTGAATTCACTGACGGAAAAATATTCCATCTCGTGGATGCATTTGTAGTCTTGCTAGCATATGATAGGGAGCAGTGTCAGACTGTGTATTGTTCCAAGTGTTCCAGTTGTAGAACGTCGGTGCACTATACCGATTACCGGTGTGCGATTCCCCGCTTGGACAAATTTTTACTGTGTTGTCTGTAAAATTTTAAGTAATTAAAATTTTAAATATTATTGAATGTAAGGCGTATGAAATTTTCTACAGAAATATTTCCAAGAATTATGTACATTTATTGAAAGTTCTGCATTCTTTAAACCTATAATGCCCCTCGTAGAAGTTTTTTTACCATCAGTGTTTCAAATTTAGTGGATATGTTTCTTCAAATATTATTCTATATTCAAACCAGAAATTTAAAATAGCAATTAGAAATATTGCTTTAATTTATAGCAGACATTTCGTTATTAAATAAACTGAAATTTGCTATTTAGATTTTCTGGTATGAATTCCGATTCTCTAAATAGCGCAATTTATTGAACGCATTCTGCCATGTTAATTAGAGGGTTAAACTAAACATGGACAAATTTATAAAGGTAAATATAGCATACTAACACTCAAATATTTTAAATTGATATTTCTGTAAAAATCTTCGATAATAAATATATAAAGGAAACTTATTCTCTAATAAATTAAATGAAATCATTTTTTTTTTCTCCTTTTTACGCGACAGTGAGTATCGATTAAAGTAACGATGTGAAGGTGTCTAATATTTTTGGAGCGAGACTAATAGGGAATATGTAAGATGTCGAAAACCGAAAAAATATGTCATGAGTAATAAAAAAGTGTATTTTCTTTTCGTAACTAATTGTGATAAATGTCATAATGATTTGATTCATTTTTCTTTCTCGAAAAACATTTTTGAAGGATTATTGATTACTAAATATAAAAAAAGAGCTGGAAAATACATAGAATAACATAATTGCTTTTGTACGTATGTCATTCAATGCAGTGGGCTGGTTTTAGACCATAAGACGCTTTGTCGGACTAGTATAGAGCTATTTAAAATTTCAAATAGGAAACATTTCAGATTTGCGTTCATACAAATGTTTATTCTGATAATTTAAAATTATATGTTTACAAAATCTCATGGCGATATCTTTTCTCAAATGTTTAGGTGTTTCTCTTTTGTCAATATTTAATCAGTAGACATAGTTTTCAATTTCCTTGTATATATTATAAGTGTGAAATTCTAATTTTTATGCTATACTATCGTTCCATTGTATTTAATTTTTCACTGTAAATACAATATTTTTTTATAATGGTGCCCTTTTATTCCAATTATTTAAAACGTAAGAAAAAACTTAATCAATATTCTTATTCCATGGTAAATATTTCTCCAAATTACAGTATTTTCACATTATTGGTCCAGCGGATAACTAATAATATGTTACTACTTCGGGGGGAATCAGAAATATAAAATTCACAATTTTTTTTATTTATATGATTATCCATTTTAAAGTTTCTTTTTATACTTTTTCAATTACGTGAATGAGATTTGAAGAATGTCTTTTCATCGTTTATACTTATATAGGTTAACTCTAGGATAGATTGAAATAAATATTCTTACAATGCAAATACAAGAAATATTGATGCTTATTTAAAATTCTTATATATATACTCATAATATTTTATGCAAAAAATATTGACACATACATTGAAAACAAAACGTGTTAAACAAAATTGAACTTTAAATGGCAGATGGCCATCTCTCCTTCAATCCGAGGAGAGATAACCATCCAATACAAGAAAGAAAAAGTTAATTTAAATAGCAAAAAAAAAAAAAAAAAAAAAAAAAAAAAACATTTCTTTTAGTTAACCATGAAAAACATATAGCAATTTGTAAAGATGCAGTAATATGATGGAAAATGAGTGAAGAAAACTCGAATTAACAAAATTTGAAGTATAATTTCAATACTTCACTTTTCGTAAAATCTTATCACATGCTTAGCAAAGGTCTTGATAATTTGTACACTTTTCGTGGAACCAATTCCGGTACCTTATGCATTGTATCCAGACATTCTATTTGGATGTGATACTATATTGCTTTGCACAACCAGCACATTGATCCTAATCCACATCTATTTACTCGGAATCTGTAGAATCTGATAATTTAATTGTGTTTCGTTTTCTTCGCTGTTGGAATTGTTGTATTTTTTCCTCGTGTTAATTGTAGATTAATTACGTTAATTTAGTTTATTTATCACATTTATCAGTTTCTGTTATAAAAATTTCCGACGTTTTTCGGTATTTTCTAAACAAATAAATCGTTAGGTATTATTATATTATTATTATTATTATTAAAATATTTATATTAGTTAAAATTTAAATAATTATATCAATTGATGTATTTATAAACGCAAACGTTATATATTTATTTTAAATTTAATTATATTTAATTAAAATCATCAGTAAGTACAATTTTGAAATATTGATTAATGTTGGCCACCTCTCCCCGATTTCATGTGGCCATCTCTCCTGAAATTGAAGGACTGATGGTTGCCCAATTTAAAGCATAAATAGCCATTGTACGTCTTTTTTTTAGTATTAGGAGTAAAGATTAGATTATATACGTGCCTTAAAAGTGTCCACATTGTAAAAAATATACATAACGTACGTACTGCAAAACATTCAGGTGCCTAAGTCAAAAAGAATATTTAAACACTTACTTAATTTACATTAAAATTACACTTACTTTTTAGTTGAACTATTTCATACGAACAATGTTTATATTGCAATCTATGATCAAGTTTTGGAGATATTTAGACTGGCCATCTCTCCTCTATCGCCATCTATCCTACAGTTACCTAATTAAGAAAAAAATACGTCAATAGTACAAATGCTATATTTGAATTAATACAGTATTTGAAATGATCTGGTTACATAATTAATTCACAGTAGCTGTATGAAAAATTTCAAACACAAATATCCTGAAAATTTTGTGATTACGATACTATGATGTAAAATTGTGATTATGTTTATTTATTCTACTTACATAATATATTTGTTTAAGAAATGAAGTAATAATGACAATAAATTTTGAAAAAAAATAATGAATACAGATTTTCCATTTAGTAGAAGATCACTAAATGAAATAGATTGTTGAAAAACAGTTAAGTTCTGAATAAAAGTCTTTAACATTAAAATGCTTATCCAAAGAGATCCTACTATCTCTATTATTATTGAAAAATATTTTATTCTATTTGTATTATTTCTTTTGAATATATATATATTGTAACTGTTATAAAAATAATATATAGACTAAATGCTTTTTCACTTTATTTAAAGTTAATATATTATTTTCTAAATTTCTCTTTCTCATTCATATGATCAAAGTATATAATTTGAATTTTATCCATGCAGAAAATATAATATAAGATTCAATTTAAATATAAATTAGAAAACCAGAATTTTGTTTTTTCAGCATTTAATGTCGACCCCGAAGAAAAATATATATATATATATATATATAAATATGGATAGTACATGTTTTGTTTTAAGGCTTTTATTTTATATAAAATGACGTCATTTGAATGCTCTGAAGAATTCAACCTTTTCCATCTAGTCTTAAACAAAATTTATTGAAAACTATACATATGACGTTACTATCGCGGAGTAATATACAAACCCGGCAAGAAGTGATTTTGTCATTAATGAAACTCCACACAAATATTTGGGTATCTAATGATTCAGGAGCCTTCTGTTGTTTGTATCATTAAAATGGATATTGAAAATAAAATATATTTTATAATAGCTCCATGTTTTATCAGAAATCTTTCATTTAATCTTTTTAAATAGATCTTATTTTAATTGCAATATTTTTTTTCGTTTGTTATGAGAAAATGACAAAAAAAAAAACATAAATCTAACATTTTCCTTTTACTTTTTACAGAAATGGATTAATTCAGTTGCCTCTATTACAGAAATGGCATTAAAAACTACAAAAAGTCATATCTAAAAATAAATTGAAATGCATTTTTCAAACAAATTGCAGTTAAAGAATCTTTTTTTCCACTATACGAAAGTGTAAAAATTGAAAATGTGCGATGCTTAGAAGTTTTAAAAATTGCAGTAGAGATTATCAATATTTAACCGTAGAATAGTACATCTGCTTTAAACGTAACGTTAAGTAACGTAACAGATTTTCCATTTAGTAAATGATCACCAAATGAAAGAGATTGTTGAAAAAGAGTTAAGTTCTGAATAAAATATTTTAACATGAAAATACTTATCAAGAGAGATCCTACTATCTCTATTATTATTGAAAATACATTATTCTATAATTTGTATTATTTCTTTTGAATATATATATTGTAACTGTTATAAATATAAAATATAGACTATATGCTTTTTCACTTTATTTAAAGATAAATATACTATTTTCTAAATTTCTCTTTCTCATTCATATGATCAAAGTATATAATTTGAATTTTACCCATGCAGAAAATATAATATAAGATTCAATTTAAATATAAACAGAAAACCAGAATTTTGTTTTTCAGCATTTAATGTCGACCCCGAAGAAAAAAATATTATACATATATAAATATGGATAGTACATATTTTTAAAAATAGCAAATAAAGCCTTTGTGCAACAATATTAAAAAGCAGAAAAACCAACGTTTAAAATGCACAAATAATATATGAAAAGCAGCAAACAGCTGTTTCGAATCTACTAGCGAGATTCTTCTTCAGTGCAAAAGGAACAGCGTGCTAGAAAAAGCAAGGCTGAGCAAAATCATAGACAGAGACGCGCTGGCTTTTATACCCTATGCGGGTGGCGAAGGCGCCGAAACAACCAATGAGAGAGAAGCAGTGGAAACAACTGGGTGGACAAGTAGCGACATCTACCGGAGAAGTAGAGAAAAGAAATCAAAAAAAGGAGGAATTAAATTAACGCTTTCCAAATACTTGGAAAATCTGGAGTACTAGATAAATCATTGACTAAAGAGTGAGAATTTTTAATGATATGGTAAGCTTCCCAAAAATCAAGATCAAGGTTAGAAGAACATTTTTGGATAATGATGGCTGAGGAAAAATTGAACCTATGTTGAGAAGACCAAGAATGTTGAGCAATAGAAGAACGTTTGAGCTCCTGATTTTTAACATAACCTTCATGCTCTTTTAAACGAAATCTAAGAGCACGTTTAGTCTGACCAATATAAGAAAGACCACACTGACAAGAGATCTGGTAAATGCCCCAATTATCTAGGCGATCAACGGGGTGTTTGAGATTTGAAAAAGGGATTTTATTAACAGGAGAAAAAATAACTTTAAAATCAAACCTTCTTAGGATTTTAGCAACTTGCTGACTGATTTTAGGAAAAAATGGTAATACAACTGAAGTATTAGAGTTGGAATTAGAATGCTTAATTGGTCCGAATTAATGATGTCTGAATTAATGATGGTCCGTATGTGGATATCCGCAAAGACCCTTCCACTAGTGAAATTAACTCTATTAAGTCTGCCATTAAGTCTTCTTCCATTATTCCTGCTAACTTTATGAAGTCCCTTATTCCGTCTATTGCGCATTGTGCCAGGTTTTATGCTTTACCTAAGGTCCATAAACCTGACATTCCTTTTAGACCTATTGTCTCTAGTATCGGTACTGCTTCTTATAAGCTTGCCAAATATTTAGTTTCTGTTTTTTCCCCACTTTTGAGCAGTAACTGTTTCACTGTTAAGAATTCTTTTGATTTTGTTAAAAAACTTCATAATTTTAAGCCGCAGGGTAACATGATGGTTTCTTTTGATGTTAAATCATTATTTACAAACGTTCCGGTTGAGGGGGCTTTAGATTGCCTCAAGAAAAGGCTTTGTGAATTCCATTTCTCTTATTTTGAAATCGAGGAACTTATACTTCTCACTCGCGCTTGCTTGTCGCAAAATACTTTTGTTTTCAATGGTAATTTCTTCCGTATGATTGACGGTTTGGCTATGGGTAATCCTCTTAGTCCAATTTTATGCGATATTTATATGCACTATTTTGAGGTCAAGCTTTTTGAAATCTTAAAATTTCCGTTCTATGTTCGTTATGTTGATGATGTTTATGTCCTGATAGAAATGAATTCGGATATTAATCATATTCTCTCTGTTATGAATTCCATTGATCCCTGCATTCAATTAACCTCTGAAATTGAGACCAATAACTGTCTTTCTTTCCTGGATGTCCTTGTTATTCGTTGTGAAAATGGCTTTCAGACTACCGTCTTTCGTAAACCTTTTGCTGTCAGTCTCCCACCTCACAGGTATTCTTCTCATCCCCCTAACCAAAAATTCGCTGCTTTCAATACTTTTGTTTTTCGGGCTACTAATATTTGTTCCACTCCTCAGTTACTCCGTGCTGAACTTAATTACCTCAAAGCTATTGCTGTCGATCGTGGTTATTCCTCTAATATTATCGATTCTATTTATAAGAAATTGACGAAATCCGAGCATTCTAATTCCAACTCTAATACTTCAGTTGTATTACCATTTTTTCCTAAAATCAGTCAGCAAGTTGCTAAAATCCTAAGAAGGTTTGATTTTAAAGTTATTTTTTCTCCTGTTAATAAAATCCCTTTTTCAAATCTCAAACACCCCGTTGATCGCCTAGATAATTGGGGCATTTACCAGATCTCTTGTCAGTGTGGTCTTTCTTATATTGGTCAGACTAAACGTGCTCTTAGATTTCGTTTAAAAGAGCATGAAGGTTATGTTAAAAATCAGGAGCTCAAACGTTCTTCTATTGCTCAACATTCTTGGTCTTCTCAACATAGGTTCAATTTTTCCTCAGCCATCATTATCCAAAAATGTTCTTCTAACCTTGATCTTGATTTTTGGGAAGCTTACCATATCATTAAAAATTCTCACTCTTTAGTCAATGATTTATCTAGTACTCCAGATTTTCCAAGTATTTGGAAAGCGTTAATTTAATTCCTCCTTTTTTTGATTTCTTTTCTCTACTTCTCCGGTAGATGTCGCTACTTGTCCACCCAGTTGTTTCCACTGCTTCTCTCTCATTGGTTGTTTCGGCGCCTTCGCCACCCGCATAGGGTATAAAAGCCAGCGCGTCTCTGTCTATGATTTTGCTCAGCCTTGCTTTTTCTAGCACGCTGTTCCTTTTGCACTGAAGAAGAATCTCGCTAGTAGATTCGAAACAGCTGTTTGCTGCTTTTCATATATTATTTGTGCATTTTAAACGTTGGTTTTTCTGCTTTTTAGTACATATTTTGTTTTAAGACTTAAAATACAAGCTTTTATTTTACATAAAATGACGTCATTTGAATTCTCTGAAGAATTCAACCTTTTCCATCTAGTCTTAAACAAAATTTATTGAAGACTATACATATGACGTCACTATCGCGGAGTAATATACAAACCCAGCCATAAGTGATTTTGTCATTCATGAAACTCCACACAAAAATTTTGGTATCTAATGATTCAGGTGCGTTCAGTTGTTTGTATCATTAAAATGGATATTGAGAATAAAATATATTTTATAATAGCTCCATGTTTTATCAGAAATCTTTCATTTAATCTTTTTAAATAGAACTTATTTTAATTACGATATTTTTTTAACCATTTGGAAAAATGGTTATTGTTCTCGTCAGGATGGGAAATCAAAAGCATATCTGAAGGTTTTCATTGGTTTAATCTGCAATTTATTCGTTTTCTGATTGGTCTATACAGTAATCTGTATTTCTCTTTAATTTCAACAACGATGGATACTTTCTGTTGCCACTATGACAAAAAGTAATAAAAACTACAAAAAAAAATTTAATAACTCAGAAACAAATTGAGATACAGCTTTCAAACAAATTGCATTTAAAAGTACATTTTTTTTTCTCTATCCGACGGTGTAAAAAGTAATATTGTCGGATGTTTAGAAGTTTAAGAATTAAATTTCATTTAAAATTGGCCGTCAGATTACTTGGAAATCTGACGATGGAAAAGTCTTTTCCCGAGCAGCCAATGGAATGCTTGGATATTTACGTTAAGTTTCAGGTGGATAATATTTAAGTTTCATGCAATCTGACGGGTCGCAGGCGATATTTTTTGCTTGCAATTTTTACGTGTAATAACACTATTAACGTTTAATTCATGGCGTACGTAATGTATGATAAACTCCGTGCGATTTTTTATGTCTTAAATTTTAGTCTTAAAAAAAATCGTTTTCCAAATGATAGTTGAAATTTGATAATTTTTTTTTCCATTTGTTATGAGAAAGACAATAAAAAGAAACAATGATCTACTATTTTCCTTTTACTTTTTACAGAAATGGATTACGTCGGTTGCCACTATTACAGAAATGGCATTAAAAACTACAAAAAATCATATCCAAAAATAAATTGAGATGCAGTTTTCAAACAAATTGCAGTTAAAGTATCTTTTTTTCCACTATGCGAAAGTGTAAAAATTTAAAATGTGCGATGCTTAGAAGTTTTAAAAATTGCAGTAGAGGTTATCAATATTTAACCGTAGAATTGCACATCTGTTTTAAACGTAACGTTAAGTAACGTATCGCTATTTTTTAGGGAGGACACTATAATTGTTTCCTGAAAAGAAAAGTTTATTGGGGGCTAATAAAAACGAAATTATCCGAAAATTGAAAAAACAAAATAAAAAAATAAATAAATCCATTTCAAGTGGTCCAGAAAATCCTTAATTCGTTGCTTGATCATTTTTAAAAAATCTGATTTTTCTTGCAACAATCCTAACCTGATAGAAGTTCAAAATTACTATTATTTAAATTTTAATAATTTTTGTTTTTGCATGGCGGCCATCTCTGTTTCAACGTCTGCAATAATTTTCTTACATGAAGGGTTTACGGAATTGTAAATAACTCAACGTTTATTTCTCCAATTCAAATGCGAAATAAAGCAAATTGTTCAGAATACATTGGGCTAAACATTTGTAAATAAAGTAGTTTCCGAAACTAAATGCTTATTTGTAAAATTTAAGCATAAACTTTCAGTTTTTTTCCAAAATTTGTCCGTTTACAAGAGGAAATTTTTCTAGCAAGGAAAACCGTCAACAATACATGATTTCTTTTTACAAATAGGCCGAAAGTACTTGTAATCACACGCCAAGTTCCAGGTCTGGAACTTGCTTTCTCTTCGCTAAAAAAAATTCCAAATTTTTCAAAAATGTCAAAAATCGCACTATTGAGGCTTTGATATCTCTGATGGGACACGAGATAAAAATCTGATGTTCTGGTTTCTGACAGTATTGTATGGTATTGTTATGCACAAGAAATTTCAGGGTGGAGATTTGACAAGCTGAGATATGGCAAGGTCAACATGTCAAAATAATACTGGCAGATTATTGGTTTGTTGTAGTCGCAGGTAAGTATGTATCTCAGAATGTCATTTAAATTTATTTTTTTTTTATTATCTTTAAATAACAGTAACAGAAAATAAAGACTTTTCACAGCCTAGCAATTAATTAAAAAAATAATTATGCCTAAGGCCTACATTTTGTATGGTTACTGGTTTTTTTTTTTTTTTTTTTTTTTTTTTTTTTTTAAGTAATTTTAGTAGCTAAAAGAAACCTCAGCACATTTACATTAAGAAAAAAAAAATTTTATACGAGACCTGAGACAAAAACAGAATAGGGAAGGAGAAAAGCTGTTAATGTTGGCATACTTGTTGAACATGATCAAACGTTCAAAGAACATTCCTACTTCTTGGCTTAATAACCCCAATTTTAATGCTGCTTGTCAATCCCTGAAACATGTTCCTACCATAAGTATGTTCCTTTAAATGAAACATTTATACGATGTTACCATGCATCAGCCTGAAGTAATTTTCACAAAGTACAGATATCCAAACCCCTTTCAAAATTTATACGGCAGAAAAATAATATTTTTGCATGATAAGTAGTAAGCTAGGAATTATAAGTAAAGTGAGACTAGCACATAGTGATTTCAAAGTTCATTTCTAGGAGCCAGCAAGACCAAGATCTTTAGTCAAGTTTTCAAGAGATGACAAGACTTGGTTACTACAAATAAAATTTTGTGAAGGATCAAAATTGTGGTTTTTAAACCAACAAGCATGAATTTGTTTTGACACGTTTGATCATGTCTCAACAAGTACATTAACAGCTTTTCTCTTTTCCTATTCTGTTTTTATCTCAAGTCTTGTATATATTTTTTTCTTTATGTAAAAATGCTGAGGTTTCTTTTAGTTACGAAAATCACTTACAACAAAAATTACTGACACCATACAAAATGTTGGCCTTAGGCATAATTACTTTTTTAATTAATTGCTAAGCTTTGCAAAAGACTTTATTTTCAGTTACTATTATTTAAAGATAATAAAAAAAGTAAATTTAAATGGCATTCTGAGATAATTATTTATATGTGACTACAACAAAACAATAGTTTTTCAGTATTGTTTTGACATGTTGCCCTTGCCGTATCTCACCTTGTAATCAAATATCCATACCGAAATTTCTTGTACATAACAATACCATAGAATACTGTCAGAAACCAGTACTTCAGATTTTTATCTCGTGCATCACCAGAGATATCAAAGCCTCAAAAGTGCGATTTTTGACATTTTTGAAAAAATTGGGATTTTTTTTTTTTTTTTTTTTTTTTTTTTTTTTTTTTTTTTTTTTTTTTTTTTTTTGCGAAGAGAAAGCAAGTCCCAGACCTGGAACTTGGCGTGTGACTACAAGTTCTTTCAGTTTATTCGTAGAAAAAAATATATGGCATGTTGACAGTTTTCCTTTCTAGAAAAAATTCCTCTTGTAAACGGACAATTTTGGAAAAAAACTGAAAATTTATGCTTAAATTTCACCAATAAGGATTTATTTTCGGAAACTACTCTATTAACAAATTTTTAACCCAATGTATTCTGTACAAATTGCTTTAATTCGCACTTGAATTGGACAAATAAATGATGAATTATTTACAATTCCGCAAACCCTTCATTTAAGAAAATTGATGCAGACGATGAAACTAAGATAGCCGCCATGCACAAAAAAAATTAATAAAATTAAAATAATAGTCATTTTGAACTTCCATCATGTTAGAGTTGTTGTACAAAAAATTTCAGACTTTTTAAAAATGGTCAAGCAACTTGAAATGGATTGACCCTATAACAAAAAAAAAAAAAAAAAAAAAAAAAAAAGGAAGTAAATTTTTTAAAGCAATTGAAATAAATTAAATATGTGCAAATTGATATTCAAATGATTTTTTTAAACATTTTTACTTCTTTATTTATTTATATTTTTTTTTACACTGGACCAAAAAATATTATTTTATTGTAGTGCTAACATACAGGATGATTTTCTTTTAAAAATAGCGAAAGTAAAACCCTATAACAAAAGAGCCACTACTCCAAATGACCTGAAATTTCAGCAGTTTGCTCTCAAAGCAATCGGAATTTTTTAAGCTTGGTAAAAAATAAAACTTAAAACCGCACTGACAGATTGCGCTTTAAGTCAACAGAAACAAATAATATCGCTCGTGGGAGGAAAACGGTGGACGGTACTTTGAGAAAAACAATACTTTACTACGCATATGAAAAACTCACAGAATGCAGTAATTGGGAAAAGGAACTACGAACACTTTCGCAGAAACCGAACGAAATGAAAAAATGGAGTAAAGCATTCATACAGAACTGCGCCACTAACGCAAGAGATTTTCAATGTTCTGTCCAATGTTTTCAGCTACGAGTTAGAAACTTGAAACCACATATTCCACAACAGAGCGAAGTGTATCCGGGTGGATGCTATGGATCTGGTGCACAATGCGCGTCTTCAAGTCAGCTAAGTTTGTAACACCATCACAATGCACAGTATTCTTTGTGTAAATCCATTAGCTGGCCAGGCTGTTGAGAAATTGCGGCTTATAATCCTAATATGAGTAATAAAGTTTTCTTTTTCTCAAAGTACCATAATGTGTTTT
Source organism: Maratus speciosus (assembly GCA_963932465.1). Lineage (NCBI taxonomy): Eukaryota > Metazoa > Arthropoda > Arachnida > Araneae > Salticidae > Maratus > Maratus speciosus. Next base: position 188,830,824 of record OZ010800.1, read on the forward strand.
CTCCTATTGACGATAGTCTTAGTTTCTGTTAACTTACAGAGCCATCTGTTGGTGCGATTTTAAGTTTATTTTTTAATTACACCTAAAAAATTCCCATTGCTTTGGGAGAATACTGGTGAAATTTCTTGTCATTTGGATCAGTGGTTGTTTTGTTATAGGTTTTTACTTTCACAACTTAAAAAAAAAATCACCCTGTATATTTTTAAATTACAAATATAATTAAATCATAAAATCTTTACATTTCTGTGTTAAGTTATTCTCATACTTAGCATTATTAAAATAATAAATCGCCTTTTTGATATATTTTTCGAACCGGAATACAATAAATGAGTGTAATGTTAAACGGAAGAAGAGGAACCTGAATCAACAGATGTGGAAACAAAAATTTATATACTCATTTACGATGTGATAAACAAGACTATGTGCCTCTAAGAATCTATATATTTTTGAAATAAGTCTGTATATATTTCGAATGAGTCTATATATATATATATTTGAACAGTTTTTCGTATGCGGTTTTTTATGGTGACATAAAATTAATTGTCTCATTGATAAGTATAAATTACGAAAGAACTATAAATATAAGAATGTTTTAAAAATATAATTGTAAGAAATTAAATTTAATATTTTGTATTAAAAAAATATCATATTTATAATTATATAATAGCTTCTCTATAAAATAAGAAAAGTTCTTGATTTACTCTTTAAACGCCATATAAATATTTGTTAGATTCATTTAGAAACTTTTATCGCATTGATTTTTGTTTCGTTTTCAAAACTCCTTAAAAATATTCCGATTTATTAAGACGTAAACGCAAATAAAGATTTGATTTCCAGGAAGATGTTTAGCATCTAATAATTAAACGCATAATGGGATTTAGTATTTTAAATTAATATTAAATTATACAAATTATTTTACTTTAATAGTACGAATTTATTTTCATCATATTAAGGATACTTAATTAATATATAGATAAATTAATAGTACCAGCAATCGTTATATTTTAACTGTTATACATTATTTTATATTTTTATAATTTTTTTTTCTCATAAAAATATATTTTTATGTGAAATGTAATGAAATTTATTAATAATAATTATATCAATTTGAATTTTAAATAAGAAATAGGTATTATATTAATTACATTTACTATTTAATAATAATCTCATGTAGTATTTCTTAATACAAACATTATTATAAATGGCAGTGTTGCCTTATTAGAGGAACTTGTCCAATAATCCAACTACCGTTAACTTTCACTAAAAAAAAAAAAAAAAAAAAAAAAAAAAAAAAAAAAAAAAAAACCCTTATACATCTAAAGAAATTTTCTAAATAATGCATAAAAAGTTAGGTCCAGATGTAGTCAAAAGTTTAAGATGAGTTACACTAAATATTATTTAAGCATACATATGTACTATAATTAAATTTTTAACTATAATCGGATTTATAGGTAATAATAAAACACTTAAATAATTGCATTTGCTAATGAAAATACAGACATTATTTAAATTTCTTAATATGAAATCTAATATACTTAATATTGTAATTTGCAGCTAAAATTTAAATAATAATTTCATACAAAATTAAATAAAACTAACCTTTATTCTTAAGTCATTGTTATTTTCAATTTTCGAATGCAGAAAAATAATAAGATTTCTAATGTTGCTCTCTCACTGTCGCTGCAATATAAGTATTATTTAGGCTGAAGCAATGAAGTCTACTATTTTTTTCTTTTTATCAAATAAATTTTTATGTCTCAACTAACTTACACTCAGCATTTATATGTAAGAAAATGTTATTTCCCTTGACAAATCGTCAGAAAATTTCGTAGAATTCTAATATTTTAATTTTCTATATGAATCCCAATAAATTTTCAGAAAATCAGAGTGTATCTTCAAACGGAAATATTTTTGTATATGCTGCTATTGAAAAAAAAAAAAAAAAAAAAAAAAAAAAAAAAAAAAAAAAAAAAAAGCTGTTCAGATATAAATAACAGTTATATGAAACACAACAAAAGTGTTTATGCCTGCGATGCAACTTGAATTACTTGGGTCAAACATTTTCTTAAAAGTAATTTTAGATTTGTTTATTTTATTTTAAATGCCAAAGAGAAAACAAATGTATTTCTTAAGAGTGAAAGACTCCAGAGTTTTATTTTAAAAGCACTTTCTTATTCTTTTTAAGTTGAAAATGTATTTACTTGTTTTGTATATTAGAAAATGTATTCACAAATATATTTATGAAGACTAAAACAGTATTTCAAATGAATAATATTTTAGTGAATTTCTAAAATTTAGTGATCGACAAATTTAAATTCTTTGAAACCAGTAAAAAGAGAAATGAAAAATAATTATTATACTCGTGTAGTATTATAGAAGCAGAAAAGACATTTTTATGTATTCCAGGAAAATGTTTAGCAGCCATTTGCAGTAACTGATTCGGCCTTAACCCTTAATCTACTGACGGTACTTATAAATACCATTCAATTTAAAGTTTCATCCCATAGTGGATATTATTAATATTCTAATGGTACTTTGAAAAAACACGCTTTTAACTCCACTTTTTCAGAATACACGTCAACAGAAGTTATATGTTTGTTATTTGAACGATGAAGAAAGCTATCTTTGAAAGAGTCGATGTGTTTTGTGTCGACCATTTTAAAATATTGTCACGCTCGTTTTTTATTGATGCGAACACAGTTAAGGATATCAGATGGTGAGATTTATTTAATGTGTTCATTATGATCGTGGAATACGATCATGTAAAGGCTATTTTAGGTGAATGGTGTATGTATTTCATTTAACAGTTTAATTACTCGGTGGTACTTTATGTGTACCGGCGGTACATTGGGCGTTGGAGAAAAAAAATTGTTGTCTTTTCGTCTGTGTAGTTATCCATCATTTTTATCTGCTTCCTAATGTAATTGCAAAATTGTCGTGTAGTTGTAATTTTCCTAGTATTTCTTTTCTGTTTCATTGTTATTTTTTATAGGAAATAGAAAATTGTATCATCGGCTCTTTTATGCTATGCTATAAACGGGATATGTAAATTCATATATTGCATATGTGGAAGTGAAAGAGGTCATTTTGTCCCTCGAATATAGGCTTTTCATAACTAAAGGACTTGCTAACAAGATCGAAACTTTAAAAATATATGTATATTTTTTTAATCCCATCAATTTTGAATTTTTTTTCCATGTGTAAAATGAAACTATGTCAGTTTAATATTTGTTTATTGTTAACTTGCGAGTGTCTTCTCGTTATTTACCATTTCTAAGACATTAAACTTTATTTAAATTCGTATGTAAGTTTTCTGCTACGAGAATATTTTAGGCATTGTGTAGGGTAGACCGGGGCACATTTACGGTTTTTTTTTTCAATGAATTTTTAAATTTTTATGTTTTAACTTAGGAAATTTTAGACATTGTGGTTTTATAAAGTAGTTAATATAGTCAAAAGTTGTGTATTCAGTTGTTGCCCTATTTTTGGTTTAAACTTACCCCGTAAACAGGGCAAGTTTATGAATCAAGTGAGGCACGTTTACGCATATTATAAATGATATCAAAGAGTAAGTGAAATAAATAATAATCAAATTGAAATGTTTTATTCATAACTTAAAACACTGTTTAAAAAATAAAGAAAATTAATTAAAGGACATTTTATAGTCTAAACTGAAAACATACGGCTTATTGCTAAATACAAACAGAAACTATTTAGTCGTTTTTATCATCACTGTTATAGTTTTTGAAAACAAAAAATAAAGTATTTCCTTTTGCACACTTGCATGGGACCACCTTTTACATCTAAGACATTAAACCCAGTCTTGTCCTTTTATGGATTGTTTGTATGAATTCAAACAATAAATACACACACAGTTTTTATCTCCATCATCAGATTCATCACAATTTCTTTTTGCCAGAGTGTACCAACTTTTTCCTATTTGCAGTTTTTGGTTTCATACTTTATTCCTTTGCTAACTTCTTCTGCTTCCATAGAAACTGGTAAATTTTTACGTAATTTGTTCTTTTTGCATTTGCTGTGGGATCGATTTTTTTCTTTTTCGCTTCTAACTGCTCTTGTCTGAGGGCTTCATTAACCGGAGTATGAGTTAAGGTTGCGGACTTCCTCGTTTTCTTCCCTTTCTTAATGCCAAGCATTGGTCCTGCTTTTTCAAATGGTCTTAGTGTTTCACCTTTACGCAGTAAGAACTTGCGTAAAGGTTCCCCGATGTCAATGCGTAAATGTGCCCCGTCGCCAAGTTTGGATTTATTTTTTAACGTGTGATGAAAATTAATAACATTTCTCCTCATACAAATACAGTTTTCAAAAAATGATAAAATTCTGCTAATGTCCATGTATCTGTTTATCCTTAAGGGGGCTGATCACTCAGCTTCGGCATTCTCCTCCGTAATGTTAAGTCTATGGACTTTTGATGCATTCGTATATTTAAGATATCTTCTCGGGAAATTCATATTTTTGACATCTTTTTTCTGTGTACTCTTCTTAAAGGATGTCTCTTTTTTTCTCAGTTTTCAAAATATTTCTAAAAGCTATGCTGAATTTAATACTTTATGTGTTAAAAGCGGGCGAACTGTGACTAAGCTTTTAACACTTCATATAAATTTAAGTCTATACTTTAGATATATTTTGAGAACTAAGAAAAAAAGAGACATCGTTTAGGAAGTGTACACAAAAAATAGAAGTTAAAAAAATTAATTTCCATAGGAGATATTTTAAATATACGAATGCATCAAATACCCATAGACTTAACATTACGGAGGAGAATTCCGAATCTGAGTGACCAAGCCTCTTAACTAAGTAGTATTAGTTCACAATAAGTTTCAATAATTTCAACAAAAAATTTATTCAACTTGCTAGAAAACAGTTTATCATTCCCGCATGCTAGACCGAAGATTGACTGACGCTCAAAAACGTGTGAGAATACCTGATAGGGAGCAGCATCAATCTGTCATGACTAGTGGTGCGCCAGTTATAACTGGTGTCGGAAAAAGTACATTGCCTAAACGTGCACCGGTCAACCCTACTGACGGTACTTTAAAGTACCACTTTAATTAATTACCTCTAACAAATTATATTTATCATGCATGAGTATTTATTTTTTTATTTTATATCCTTCAATTTTCTTTGTAGTAACTGAAAAAATAATTACATGAAAAAATCTGCAGTAGATCATAATGCAGCAGATAAAGCGTTAAATTGCCTCTGTAAAAGGGAAATGAGTGGAATCAAGTTTACAGACAGATCGCCACATGGTTTTTAATTATAATTCAATCTTCCGTAATCTTTTTAAAACCGGTCAAATAAAAGTGTTTTTAGACTAAACTGGTGTCGGCGAGCGTAGCTCATAGTGGGCAAAGCCCATGAGTTCGGTGATATTTCGCAAACATTCTTACTCCATTAAACAATTAACAAAACAGACTCTGTAATGTGAAATTTGAACTTGATTGTTTTATTGAAAACTGCCTAATGTCAGCGATATAAAAAACTATAAAATTTTGTATATATATTTCTGTAAAACACAATTTGCCTCATATGCTTTCTTTAGTTTTCATTTTTAAAATTTAAATTATCAATTTAAATGAAAATTATTTAAAAATATTATTGTTATTTTTTCTCTTAATCTTTATTCATTTTCATTTTCTGCTATAAAGTAATTTTATACTTATTAAATGTAAATCTTAGTTGCGTGATATATTTTCAACGCTCCCCGATTTCAACATATATCCATCAAAAATATGACATAAATATTACATAAATATAAAATACCTAATCATTAAGTATTATTTAATCTCAATAGTTATCGAGCTGCATGTGTTTTGGTAAGTAATGGATATAATCCGTTAACAGGGACTGTAAAATCAATTCTGAAATCAAGATTTGTAATATTTCAATAAACATATGAAAATGCATTTATATGAGAAATATACTTAGTAGAACAATGTCTTAGAAACTAACGCATTTAAATGTATGTTTCCTTTTTTAGATTTAATGACTGCATTGCATATCATGGCACCAAAAAAAAAAAAAAAAAAAGAAATGCAGGCTTTTTAATACTTTCCAACATAACTGAAAACGGTGTATGCATTCGTTTTGTCTGACCACGCTTGTTTGTTTGTTTTATTGAAAACATACATCAGAATTGTATTCTTGACACCAGGGCCCGCTTATAAGTCATCGTCGATATACGGGTACGAGAATGCACAAGGAAATTTAAAACACCAGTGAATTACATCCTGGGGGATCCACAATGAGTGTGCATCGGAACTGGTGGGATTCGACCTACGCTCTCAAGCGATTAGCGACGTGGTGTCTTATTTCACTTAGCCACGGTGGACCTGTCTGACCACGCTCTAATTCACATAAACGTTCTCTGGTATTTGTCTAAGCGAAGCGAAGACTAATACAAAACGTAATATTACTTTCATGGCACATACAACTACGATGGATATTAAAGCCATGACCTCTAAAAGGATGCCTAATAAAAATCTTTCGTCAAGCATAACTTAAAAAGTATTTGTCAGCTTTACTTTCTGATTCAAACGGAAGGTACCTATAAGGATAACCTACTGAATTCACCTACTGTTAAAAATAAGTTCCAAACCCTTAAAAAATTATAATAAAAAAACTGTTAAAAGAGCACAATTTATCTGCATACTTCATGGAAATTTAGTGTGCATCATTTTCACTGGCTGTATGTTTTCGTAGAAAATGTGATTACAGCACTTGGAGCAAAGAAAATATGCACTCACTAATATTAAAGTATAATACAACCTATTTAAACAGGAAAGTAAATATGAAAAAAATTTTAAAGAAAAAAGTCAAAATTTCTTAGTCTATACTAATATTATTAAGAAGAAAAGTTTGTTTGTTTGTTTGTTTTTTGTAGAAGGTAATCTCTGGAACTACCGAACCGATTGGAGCAAATGGAGCAAAGAAAATATGCACTCACTAATATTAAAGTATAATAAAACATATTTACACAGGAAAGTAAATATGAAAATTTAAAAAAAAAAAAGCCAAAATTTCTTAGTCTATACTAATATTATTAAGAAGAAAAGTTTGTTTGTTTGTTTGTTTTTTGTAGAAGGTAATCTCTGGAACTACCGAACCGATTGGTGCAAATGGATCAAAGAAAATATGCACTCACTAATATTAAAGTATAATAAAACATATTTAAACAGGAAAATAAATATGATTTTTTTTAAGGAAAAAAGCCAAAATTTCTTAGTCTATACTAATATTATAAAGAAGAAAAGTTTGTTTGTTTGTTTGTATTTTGTAGAAGGTAATGTCTGGAACTACCGAACCGATTTCAAAAGTAATGGTATCAAAATGATGATGTTAGTCCATCTTAGAACGTAGGCAGTATCTTATGTTCATGCCACTACACCAAAAGGTGTTCAAGATTTAGAAACGTTCTAAAAATGCGATTTTTGTGTTACTGAAGGGTGTAGAAATATGAAATTAGGAATATTAGTTACTTATTAGATATAAAGGATTTATAAGAACATTTCCTAAATAATTTGGAATTTAAAATGGATGAAAATGTGCAAAAAGCGTTCTAAAAACGTTTTTAAATGGTGTTTTTATACGCAATCACAAGAAATACCAAACCGATTTAAAAATAATGGTGTCAAATGATGGTGATAACCCTTGCTCCAAGATAGGCTATATTTTATGCCGGTGCCACTACCCTAAACGGATGTAGGAGCAAAAAAGTTCTAAAAATACGATTTTTGTGTTACTGATAGGCCTAGAAATATGAAATTTGGAATGTTCGTTATTTATTAGATATAAAAAATTTCTAAGAACACTTCTTAAAAAAAATCTAAATTTAAAAGGGGTGTGCGAAAAGTGTTCTAAAAAGTGTTCTAAATAGCGATTTTTAAGCAGTTTTAGGAAGTATTAAATCGATTACACAAGTAATGGTTGTAAATTGATGGTGACAGCCCTTTCTCCAACATAGGCTCTATTTCATGTTTGTGTCACTGGGACTTGCAGGAGCAAAAAACTTTCTAAATTGTGGTTTTTGAGGTATGGAAGGACCTAGAATCAGGCAATTTGGCAAGTTATTTTTAAGTTATTAATGATCTTTAAGAACATTTCCTAAACAAATTGAAAATTAAAATTGGTGAAAATGCGCGAAAAGCGTTCTAAAAACGTTCTAAATGGCAATTTCTATGCAATCTAAGGAAGTACTTAACCGATTTCAAACATAATGGTGTAAAAATGATCGTGAAAGCCCTTTCTCCAAGATAGGTTATATTTTATGTCTCTTTCTATTACCCCAAAGGGGATGCAGGAGCAAAAAACGTTCTAAAAATGCGATTTTTGTGTTATGGAAGGACCCAGATTCATGCAATGTGGCATGGTATATACTTATTAGATATAAATGATCTATAAGAACATTTATTTAAAATTTTGAAATTTAAAGGGTGTGAGAATGCGCGAAAAGCTTTCTAAAAACGTTCTAAATACCGAATTGTGAACAATCTGAGGAAGAATCATACTGATTTTACAAATAATTATAAGAAATTCAGGCTGTCAGCCTCTGATTTAACATAGGCGCTATTTCATGTCTGTGTCACTAACACCTGGCTAGTTGCAGAAGCAAAAAACATTCTAAATTGCGATTTTTGTGATCGGTAGAGGCTGGCAAATTGAAATTAGGCATAGTACAAATTTATTAGATGTAAATAATCTTTAAGGGCAAGTTTGGAAAAATTGGAAATTCTAAAGGGGAGAAAATGCGCGAAAAGCGATCTAAAAACGTTCTAAATTACGATTTCTACACAATCTCAGGAAATATGAAACCGATTTCAAAAGTAATGGTTGCAAATTAATGGTAACAGTCGCTGCTGCTACATAGGTTATATTTTATGTTGTTGTCACGTTTTAAATGAAACGAATGCAATATGAATATGGCATAGGGAATTTTGTTTGCCATCTATCACCTGCGTTCGACTAACATAAAAGTATCAATACGGCCATTGGGGCACAGATGTTATAGGAGTAAGAGTTATGAATCAATTAATTAATTAATTAGAGAGAAATAATTAGGTATGCGTTGTGTTTTGAATAAATTTTAAAAAATTATAAATATATTAAGAAAAATACACTTAAAACACTGGATTAAGAAAGTCTTAATTGATTCTAAGAATTCTAGATTATTTATTATGGATAAATTCAATTATATTTATATCAAAATGAGCAAACACATAAAAAATTCAATTATATTTATATCAAAATGAGCAAACACATAAATTCAATTATATTTATATCAAAATGAGCAAACAACACTGGATTAAGAAAAGTCTTAATTGATTCTAAGAATTCTAGATTATTTATTATGGATAAATTCAATTATATTTATATCAAAATGAGCAAACACATAAATTCAATTATATTTATATCAAAATGAGCAAACACATAAATTCAATTATATTTATATCAAAATGATCAAACACATAAAAAAAAAAAAAAAAAAAAAAAAAAAAAAAAAAAAAAAAAAAAAAACGTGATTAAATCAAGAATTATATATATGACTGATTTGTTATTTTTCATTGGGATGTATAGAAATAGAGAGGCATAAATCATAGGTGCTAATTTCTCTTTAGCACTTACTAAGATCTATTTTAATCTTCTTTCATCATGTCGTCACATTTTATGATCAACATTTTCTTATTATCATCATGACGTGAGATAATTACATTTTTTATTATAGATGATATTTCTTTTTGAACGTCAACACATTTTCATATAAAAGAAGCACATAGGCACGATGGAAAAAAAAGACAAATGGGATTTTAAAAACGTAGATATAAGTTCAGGCTCACTTTTCAAAAAACAATTCTTCGATATTGCACAAATGGATGTTAATTTTTATCACACCTCTACATTGGCTCACGATGAAGCATGGATCAGTTAGGCTTATCCACACCGGACATATTCTGGATGAACACCTCACCTACAGACATCTCAAGCACACTGCAATTCACTTTAACTATACATCTTTTATAAATTCATAGAAAACTTTTTTTTAAATCTTTAATTCAGGATCCATTCTTTGCCACAAACATAATATCTTCTGTTAAAACAAGAAAAAAAAGCGTGAGAAGCTGCAACGAAAGCCGCACTCTTCGAAAATCCCTCTCCGACGCTACTACCAACGTGTTGCCAAAAAAAAAACCGGTAGTGGAAAGTAGAAAAAGTCATTCTTCCTTTACGGTTGCAAAGGAGGGTGAGTGCAGTTGTAACAGCTGCGAAACTCACAGGGCATTTCAATGCGAGGCAACGCTGATTCTATGTTTATTTGAAGGATGCTCGTTACCTGACTTTGTTACTGGCTGTATTTTTGGAGAATATTATATAATGCTTGTTACACTTTATTCACAGTACTTAAGAGTGTATTATGTAGAGAATCTTTTCTCTACAGATGCCATGTATGCACCACGTTGGCGCGATTTTTTTCTAACAACTATTTGGCGAAAAGCTCTTTTTCGAATACAAGTTACATATATATTTTTAAAAACAGAATAACAATAAATGAAAAATAAGTTTAATTAATAACTATAGAACAAAAAATATACATATAATTTTAGAAAATATAATAAAAGTAAATAAACAATTTATTAACAAATAAACAACAACATCCGTGTTACCATATCAAGCAAAATAACGACACTTTAGAGCCACTTAATTACCCCGGTGAGTATATGACATTAGCGTCAGAAAAAATCGTGCAAATGTATGACATCTGCACAGCAATGCGGTCATGGGATGTGAAATGAAACAGATATGTTGTAGCCACTATTCGTACAAGAAAAATGGTCAATAATCTGCATTCAGATACACAGGCAACGTTGCCGCCAAACAAGAATAATACTAACAACAACATTGTTATAACTGTATGAGAGTTATAATAGTGATATTAAAATTGGCTTTGAACAAACCACCACAGAAGTAATATTTTACATGTGTTTCGAGTGAAGCTCGATAATCAAGGTACTAATTACTTAAACAAGCAAAAGTTTAAATTCAAATGTAAATTTTTGCAACCTCTCTCCCCGCCCCCACACAAAAACAAAAAAAATTACCGCAATGAAATTAACTTGGCGTTAAGCGATGCTTTTTAAAATACGGTATTGGTTGCAAACCAGATTGAGGAACATTCCTATAACATTTGAAGTAATCAAGGAATTTTAATTTTAGCCGGGTTAATTTTTAGACAAGAGTTTATTTATTTATTTTTTTATTTATTTTATTTTATTTTTTCGCATGAGTAATTTACAAACAATTCTTTGATGTTGAAAGAAAATGTTTTGACTTATTATCTCTATTATTATTTTTACTTATTTGTATTTTAAAATAAATGTTTCTGAAAGTCGTGTTTTTTAAATGTATTTAATTTATGTATATTAAATGAAAAGAATGCATTACGAAAGTTTCCGATTTATCTCCTGTATTCGGCTGAGTGTCTTATTATCATACGTCTAATACCATTCACGATACTTCGTTGTTATATGGGCCTTGACGCTTTAAAAAAAAATGACCGAATTCCGGTTTAAGAAAGTGAGATGTTTTTGCTAAATGACATACACAACTATGAAAATAAAATTGAAGAATTATTAAACTGGTTTATGTAAATATTTTAATAAATACATCTGCTAACACGTATTAAATAAGTTATTTGCGTTTTCATATGATAAAAGTTAAACGGTTTTTTTATCTACGTGTATGCTAATATTATAAACTAGTAAGGTTGTTGTTTTGTGGAATGTAATCTCAAAAGTTACCTAGCCGATTTCATAAATAACGGTTTGAAAATGCTGGTGACCTTCTCTGCTCGAACAAAGATTATATTTTATGTCGGTACAACAACTTCCATGGGTGAGGGGGAAAAAAAAGTTCTAAAATTGCAAATTCTGAAATATTCTTTAGGCTAGAATTTTGAAAGTTTGTGCTGTGGTTCTTTTAAGATATAAATACTCGTTATGAACTCTTTCTACAAGGTTCGAAATTTTAAAGTTAGAAATAAACGTAAAACGTTTTAGAAAGTTTCTAAATCATGATTTATTTGGAATTGTTAGAGAAAGAAATTTTGAAATTTCACATGGCTATTACTTTAAAGTCGTTAATCCCGGTCAGGTAAAAAATATATATATATATGTATGTATTAAAAGTGTACATCATAAGAAAAGATCTAATCTGCACTTTCTGTAATACTGTTGGGTCTAGAAACTTAAATTTTGGCATAATAATAACTTAAAAGATATAGAAACTATTCAAACTGCTTTGTAAGCATTAGAACGAATTCTAAAAAAATCGAAATTAAGAAGACAAAAGTGGACAAAGTTAAAAGATGATCTAAATAACGAAGTAAATTTAATTATTAGGAATATAAAGATGAAAATTTGCATGAATGTTGCTTTTCACGAAATAGAACAATTTCTAAAAATTTCGCTATGTAAAACGATGCAGGAACGAAAAACATTCGATTATTTTTTTCTGTACTACTGTTGAATTAAATTTTTTTATCGGTTTGAAATATTTGGACGGGATACTTTTAATATGTAAATGCTCTCTAAGAATGGCTTCTGAAAAATTTAAAAAGATGAAATAAACGGAGAACATTCTAAATTGCCATTCATTTCCATTGATAGGTATAGAAACTTTAAATATTTAATAAAACTGCACCCCCACCCCCAAAGAAGCAACTTAAATGCAACAAAACGGGTATCTACTTATCTAGCTTTCGATAAGTTGTGTTAACATTGAATAAATGTCGGTATGAAACAGCGAATAGTTTGCACGAAAAAACTTGTCAAAATGTTACTTCTCTGGGCAAAAGAGTCGAAAAGTGTTTGTTTAAATTTAATACACAACTTGTTTTCAGCTTCACTAATCTAGATATTTAATCATAAGGTCATTTTCTCATTTGTCATTAGACGAGATTAGACATCTCATTTGTCATCTTTTTATATAGTAACTTATTCGGATAATTTTTTAATCGGTTTAATACTTTAGCTTGCATGATTTGTTGGAAAAATATGTACGCATTTGTGAATTACTCGAAATGACATTTTTACAGTTCAAAAGTTATGCAGACGAGGTATTTCAGATCTCGTGTCATAAATTAGTCTGCAGCATGTGTGCCGATTAGTGTGCCGATTTGTTTGTGTGGAGGCGCATGGGGCCTACCTCGAAAGGAATATGGGTATCAATCCTGTCAGGTAATTGCCGAAACGTCAGTGAAGGCTTACTGTGGAGACACGAAAAGTTTTGGTTTCTGTTTGTCTGTTAGTCTGTATGTTAGTCTGTCTGTTAGTCAGTCTGTTAGTCTGTCTGTTAGTCTGTCTGTCTGTTCCGCGATAACTGCCTCAAAAAGCATCCGATCGGCTTGAAATTCACTGGGCATGTTGATGAGGTACCCGTATTTAGCTGTATAGTTTTTGGTTAAATTTGGTTCATTCGTTCGGGAAATATGGAACATTTTATTTTGCTCTATAATGCTTTTCAATGGCAAGTCAGACGATTTTCAGATTTTCATTTGTTGAAAGAAATGGCTCATATGAAAAATGGATTTAAATGGTAAATTTTTTATGCTGAAATTTTTAAATAACATTATTAAATTATTCCAATAAATTATGTCAATATATTTGCGAGATTTTTTTAATTAGGTTTATAATATTGGGGGGAATTTTATGCATGTTTTCCAATAATATAAAGGATTTTGTTTTATCAAATTGACATAATGCATATTTCATTTTTTTTCTTTTCATTCTCTGTTGCCTAGCAACGTATTAGGTCCTAATAATATTAGTATAATTGCGTGTATAATGCTTGAGTAAAGCCAACGTCAAAACAGATGAATTGATGCATTTGTATCTTTGCATATAGAAGGATTTTAGCCCAGAAATAAAAATAGGCAATATTTCATTTATTTTATTTATTTTATTGAAATTTTTTGCTTAAAAATACAAAAGTTCATTATTTTCATAGAGAATAACGTAACATTTTCCCATAACATTTACCAATATTTCTTTAATTGTTGCCAAGAAAATCAAAACCCGGAATAATATTTTCTTTTAAACAATTTTCAATTGAAATGTTTTGTCGTGAAACAGGAAAATGAAAAATAAAATTAAGAATAGAAAAATTAATATGGCTGCATATTAAAAATAAAAAGAAAACTCTCGAGTATTTCTTAATATAACAAGATGAAAAGTTTTGAGTAAGTACGCATAGTAGGTGAATTAGACGTCATTTATCGAAAACAAAGATGCTGGAATAAAAAGATCTTCGGTAAAATAAAATTAACTATTATTCACGGAGGAAAGCAATAGATGGAGATGCAGTAAGCCGTAAAAACAGTTTGCAATACGATGTGCGTTATCGCTCAGATTTAAATGCCCTCATTCGGCCCAAACAAAACAAGCACGTGGAACAGGGACCAAATTCTTTGACTTCATCCGTATTTTTTTTCCTTTTAAGCAGGTCTTTGTGTTGTGCCGAATGTAGCGGATTTTAAGGTTACATTTTTGGCGTTACTTCAAGATTTATTGTCTGTGTACGGTTAACATGAATATTTTATTTTAAATTTAAATTTTATTAATTTATAAAAAAAACTTATGCTTATCCTTATAAATCACAGCGTAAAAAAATAAATCTAAGATATACTATAACCATCCGCACAATCAATAAAAAATTAGGAATGTAAATTTAAATAGACTACGGGGGGTTCAGGGGGGCAGAGCCCCCCTGAAGAAATGCAATTTTTGATTTAAAAAGTTACCAGAATAAGTAGCTCATCAGAATTTCAGAACATCAATGTACAACCACTTGTTTAACACTTTTAATTTCTGAAACTTTACGAAGTATCTTGTATGTTCATAAATAATTATGTAATTTGAAAACTTTAAAAAGCGATTTGTAGGAAGTTGAATATTATTCAATGAGTGTTAAAAAACAATGACTTGCAAAGATGACGTTGAGGCTCTTGATCTGCAGATTTACTAGTTTATGTATTTTTTTTCGGACAAAGGTTGAATATTTTTCAGATAGGCCACGTATTGTCAATTAAATATAGTATCTCATTTTCTATTCTTGTCACGAGTTAGTATTGCCGAAACGTCAGTGAAGGCTTACTGTGGAGACACGAAAAGTTTTGGTTTCTGTTTGTCTGTTAGTCTGTCTGTTAGTCTGTCTGTTAGTCAGTCTGTTAGTCTGGCTGTTAGTCTGTCTGTCTGTTCCGCGATAACTGCCGCAAAAAGCATCCGATCGGCTTGAAATTCACTGTGCATGTTGATGAGGTATCCGGACTTAGCTGTATAATTTTTGGTTAAATTTGGTCCATTCGTTCGGGAAATATGGAACATTTTATTTTGCTCTATAATGCTTTTCTATGGCAAGTCAGATGATTTTCAGGTTTTCATTTGTTGAAAGAAATGGCTCGTATGAAAAATGGATTTAAATGGTAAATTTTTGATGCTGAAATTTTTAAATAAGATTATTAAATTGTTCCAATTAGTTTGAAATTTTGACAATATATTTGCGAGAATTTTTTAATTAGGTTTATAACATTGGGGGGAATTTTATGCATGTTTTCCAATAATATAAAGGATTTTGTTTTATCAATTTGACCTAATGCATATTTAATTTTTTTTCCTTTTCTTTCATCTGTTGCCTAGCAACGTATTTGATCCTAATAATATTAGTATAATTGCGTGTATAATGTTTGAGTAAAGCCAACGTCAAAACGGGTGAATTAATGCATTTGTATATTTGCATATAGATGGATTTTAGCCCAGAAATAAAAATTGGCAATATTTCATTTATTTTATTCAAATATTTTGCTTAAAAATGCAGAAGTTCATTATTTTCATAGAGAATAACGTAACATTTTGCCATAACATTTACCAATATTTCTTTAACTGTTGCCAAGAAAATCAAAACCCGGAATAATATTTTCTTTTAAACAATTTTCAATTGAAATGTTTTGTCGTGAAACAGGAAAATGAAAAATAAAATTAAGAATAGAAAAATTAATATGGCTGCATATTAAAAATAAAAAGAAAACTCTCGAGTATTTCTTAATATAACAAGATGAAAAGTTTTGAGTAAGTACGCATAGTAGGTGAATTAGACGTCATTTATCGAAAACAAAGATGCTGGAATAAAAAGATCTTCGGTAAAATAAAATTAACTATTATTCACGGAGGAAAGCAATAGATGGAGATGCAGTAAGCCGTAAAAACAGTTTGCAATACGATGTGCGTTATCGCTCAGATTTAAATGCCCTCATTCGGCCCAAACAAAACAAGCACGTGGAACAGGGACCAAATTCTTTGACTTCATCCGTATTTTTTTTCCTTTTAAGCAGGTCTTTGTGTTGTGCCGAATGTAGCGGATTTTAAGGTTACATTTTTGGCGTTACTTCAAGATTTATTGTCTGTGTACGGTTAACATGAATATTTTATTTTAAATTTAAATTTTATTAATTTATAAAAAAAACTTATGCTTATCCTTATAAATCACAGCGTAAAAAAATAAATCTAAGATATACTATAACCATCCGCACAATCAATAAAAAATTAGGAATGTAAATTTAAATAGACTACGGGGGGTTCAGGGGGGCAGAGCCCCCCTGAAGAAATGCAATTTTTGATTTAAAAAGTTACCAGAATAAGTAGCTCATCAGAATTTCAGAACATCAATGTACAACCACTTGTTTAACACTTTTAATTTCTGAAACTTTACGAAGTATCTTGTATGTTCATAAATAATTATGTAATTTGAAAACTTTAAAAAGCGATTTGTAGGAAGTTGAATATTATTCAATGAGTGTTAAAAAACAATGACTTGCAAAGATGACGTTGAGGCTCTTGATCTGCAGATTTACTAGTTTATGTATTTTTTTTCGGACAAAGGTTGAATATTTTTCAGATAGGCCACGTATTGTCAATTAAATATAGTATCTCATTTTCTATTCTTGTCACGAGTTAGTATTGCCGAAACGTCAGTGAAGGCTTACTGTGGAGACACGAAAAGTTTTGGTTTCTGTTTGTCTGTTAGTCTGTCTGTTAGTCTGTCTGTTAGTCAGTCTGTTAGTCTGGCTGTTAGTCTGTCTGTCTGTTCCGCGATAACTGCCGCAAAAAGCATCCGATCGGCTTGAAATTCACTGTGCATGTTGATGAGGTATCCGGACTTAGCTGTATAATTTTTGGTTAAATTTGGTCCATTCGTTCGGGAAATATGGAACATTTTATTTTGCTCTATAATGCTTTTCTATGGCAAGTCAGATGATTTTCAGGTTTTCATTTGTTGAAAGAAATGGCTCGTATGAAAAATGGATTTAAATGGTAAATTTTTGATGCTGAAATTTTTAAATAAGATTATTAAATTGTTCCAATTAGTTTGAAATTTTGACAATATATTTGCGAGAATTTTTTAATTAGGTTTATAACATTGGGGGGAATTTTATGCATGTTTTCCAATAATATAAAGGATTTTGTTTTATCAATTTGACCTAATGCATATTTAATTTTTTTTCCTTTTCTTTCATCTGTTGCCTAGCAACGTATTTGATCCTAATAATATTAGTATAATTGCGTGTATAATGTTTGAGTAAAGCCAACGTCAAAACGGGTGAATTAATGCATTTGTATATTTGCATATAGATGGATTTTAGCCCAGAAATAAAAATTGGCAATATTTCATTTATTTTATTCAAATATTTTGCTTAAAAATGCAGAAGTTCATTATTTTCATAGAGAATAACGTAACATTTTGCCATAACATTTACCAATATTTCTTTAACTGTTGCCAAGAAAATCAAAACCCGGAATAATATTTTCTCTTAAACAATTTTCAATTGAAAGATTTTGACGTGAAACAGGAAAATGAAAAAAAAAATTAAGAATAAAAAAATTAATATGGCGACATATTGGGAATAAAAAGAAACTCTCAAGTATTTCTTAATATAACAAGATGAAAGGTTTTGAGTAAGCACGAATATCAGGTGAATTAGACGTCATTTATTTAAAAAAAAATTAAAAAAAAAAAAAAAAAATGTTGGAATAAAAAGATCTTGGCTAAAATAAAATTAACTATTATTCACGGAGGAAAGAGATAGATGGAGATGCATTATGCCGTAAAAACAGTTTGCAATACGATGTGCGTTATCGCTCAGATTTAAATGCCCTCATTCGGCCCAAACAAAACAAGCACGTGGAACAGGGACTGAATTCTTTGACTTCATCAGTGCATTTTTTTTGTAAAATGAAAATGATCTTCTTAACATGAATAACATGAACGGTTAACATGAATATTTTATTCTAAATTTTATTTTTATTAATTAAAAAAAAAAAAAAAAAAAAAAAAAAAAAAAAAAAAAAACCTTATGCTTATCCTTATAAATCACAGCGTCAAAAAATCTAAGATATACTATAACCATAAGCACAATGAATAAAAAAATACGAAGTTAAATTTAAATAGACTACGGGGGGTTCAGGGGGGCTCTGCCCCCCTGAAGAAATGCAATTTGTGATTTAAAAAGTTACTACAATAAGTTGCTCATCAGAATTTCAGAACATCAGTGTATAACCACTTGTTTAACACTTTTAATTTCTGAAACTTTACGAAGTATCTTGTATGCTTATAAATATTTAGGTAATTTGAAAACTTTAAAAAGCGATTTGTAGAAAGTTGAATATTACGCAATGAGTGTTAAAAAGCAATGACTTGCAAAGATGACGTTGAGGCTCCTGATCTGCAGATTTACTAGTTAAATCTATGTTCTCACTAACATCGCTCAGACTAATCTCTCTGAGAGAAGTCCTATTTGATATACATTTTTTAGGTTTATCATGTTGTGTTCGGTAATGCAAATGCAGAGTGTAACCTTTACAGTCCGCTTACAAGGCCCTCAAAACAATGCCATTAGGTTTATCATGTTATGTTGGATAATGAAAATTAAGTGTGTAACATTTACAGTCCGTTTACAAGGCTCTCACAAAAATTCAGTTGCATTATAGTTTAAGGGAAAAAATCATTTCGAGTGCATTTTTATGATATTGTACTATTTCAAACATATTGAAATTTATATGCATCAGTGAAATGCATTTCAAGATGTTTAATGTCGAATACGGTACAAGCAGCACTTACAGAATATTCACAGGGTACTCACAATTATTCAGTTATATTGTGGTCAATGGGGGGGGGGGGGTCTTTTGCTCGGTATTTTAATTCTGTTACACAATTACAGATATAATGAAATTCATAAGAATTCATGAGGTGCAAAAAAAAAAATACTTTGTATAAAATATGGAGCGTAAATCATTTATCATTCATTTGCAGGGTCGTACAAAAGAATCCAGTTACATAACGGTCTTTAAAGAAAACTGTTGGCTGCGAATTTTATTTATGATAAACTATTAAAAATTAAATAAAATTTATATACATTACCTATGCAAACCACATGATACTTGTTGAACAACATGACCCGCATATTTATTTACAGGGAACTCAAAATAATTAATTTACTACTATATCCGATGTTCTGCATGTAAGCTATATTTCCTGGAGGTGCGCTTTCAATTGTTATGCGTTTTTAAGTTTAATTACATGTTTACATATTCCATGATGTGTGTAAACGCTATCATAAAATATAGTGTTAAACAAAAGAATTCCTAAGCATTGCTGAGTATGAGCGCGAATTGCTTAAAAGAAGTTTTTAATCGAGTTATACATTTTCAAGCAAAGTTATTTTTATATAAAATTAGATGGTCATAGAAGATAAATAAAATCATATACATGGACACAGAAGGAAACGGATACATGGGCGCCTGTTGATGATAAATTGTTCAAGTGTATTTCTGTAGTTTTAAGCGTGCTTTTGCTGAATCAAATTTCAGCTTAATATGATGCGTATTTAAAAATCTGTAGATATATACAGGGCGCTAAAAATATTCAGATTCTGCATGTTTGTAAAAATTGCGAAAGGTGAATTTTCTTTTGTGTTATGCAATTTTTTACTAAACTAACTTTTAGCATACTATGTAGAATATATATAAAAAGGTATATAGAATATACATAAAAGGTAAATATATAGTTCATATACAGGGTTGCAAAACAATTCAATTAGTTTTCCCGCTACGGATGGTAGTTGCTCAAATCTGTTTTTTAAATGTGTTATGTTTGTTATAAAATGCTTACTTGTTTACTTTTGATGTTTTGTTTACCTTTTTAATCAAAGAATGTTTTTTAATGTATTCTGGAATTGTTGGAAAGTGTTTCATAATGTATGATTGATGCATAATTTTTCTTTCTTGTTATTATGTAATTCATGTAATTCAATTTTGTGAATCCTTTTTAAAATGAGGCAAATTAAGAAAAGCTCTACTAATGATGGAATTAACAACTAACATGCAAATTGTTTTATGAATAAATTTTACGCACATGTATCAATCATGTCCAATCGAAAATAGAGAGTAAAGATTCTAGAAAATATTAATGCTGCATCAAAAAAAAAAAAAAAAAAAGCTAAATATTTGGTTTTTAAATTTTACCAATATATTTATTCTCCTAAAAATATTTTAAAAAATGCATTAATAAAAGATTTTGTACAGCTAAGTTAAAATACACATAACTAAACACGTGTTTTTAATATGTACTTTTTAGATTTCTTTCTGCTTATGATCCATTTGACGTTCAAATCATAATTACACTGTGAAAAGGACAAAGATCTTTCTTAATGCACACACATATAATATTACCAGGAAATTAAATACGCATCACCTCTTCAAAGTTAAACGAGATTACGAAAAGCATGCTTTATGTTTAGGAACCCGAGAAGCAGATTTATTATCGAGATTTGAAGAAACATTTTTTTTAAACAAATTTTCCTTTGCAACTATAGATTTTTCGAAAGGTTTGAAAGATTTTTTTTAAAAAGGAGTTATAGAGAATTAACCAAATTTTTCAACATGAATGTTCGATTTTTAGGATGTTGTTAATTCTGAAGTACAATTCTTTATGTTCAAGAAACATGAATTACAGTCAAACATAATAAATAAGCAGTATTAAGATTAAAATGCAAAACGTATGTTATTTTGTAATTCATCGTTTAAAATTTCAGTTACGCAGTTGAAAATGTTTAATTGAAATTTGATAGCATACTAAAAATGTATGATCTAGTTTAGAAAAACTTACTAGTGCACTGCAGAAATTATTCAGAAACTTTTCCGATAATCTGTGGCAGTAAAAGAAACTGCTTTTAAACGCATTTTTAAAAGTCTAAAAAAAATAGTTTTCTGAAATTTCTAATTATAATGACAGGACTGCAGTGTAAAACAAATCCTTTTAAAATACGGAAATCGTACTTCCAGTACTATTCCGTTCTTTAAGGGATTTTTTCTTTTCGTAAATTCCAGAATAAATTCTGTTTTTTCTCCAAAAACAAAAAACAAAAAAATATATATAGAAAAATAATAATAATAAAAAAAAAAATACGGAAAAAATTCCGTTAAAATACTGAAATAGTACTGCCGTCTCGATTGACAGTAAAATGTCCGTATTTTAACAGAATTTTCTTTTACAGCGTGGTTCATCAAAAAGGCAAACTGAACGTTATCCACTGCCCCGCGCCAATTTGAGTGTTCATGGAGCCACAATCTCTACCATTCAAAATACCGTCCCATCTCTATAAAACTATAATATGTTTGCTCTAAATTTCCTTTTAACAGTTTCTTCCTCAGCATATGTTGGTATTGGCTGTATTTATTAAAGGATACACTGCAAAAAAATACGACCAGTTTTCCTGTAGGAATCGGAAAAAAAATTGCCCTTATCGTATCGTAAAAATTTCCGACCCAGCTCGGAATAAAATCCGTAAAATACCGTTTTATTGACTATTTCCTTTTTTTTTAAGGATTTTATTCCGAGCTGGGTCGGAAAATTTTCCGGTACGATAAGGGCAACTATTTTTCCGATTCCTACAGGAAAACTGGCCGGATTTTTTTTTACAGTGTAAGTTGATACAAATGTAGATTATACGATTCCGGAAGTAAACGTTAACATAAAAAATAAAAATGCTTTCAAAGGGTCGCTCAAGACATTGCGCCATCCCTGTATAATGGACGCATTTCAGAATAATGAAAACAAAGAAACGATTATTGTTTATTTCCGTTTTATTAGATTTTCGTAAACTGTAAAAAAAAAGATTTTCGTAAACTGTAAAATGGATTTTATTCCGAGCTGGATTGGAAATCATTCCGGTAACTATTTTTCCGATTCCTACCGGAAAACTGGCATTATTTTTTTTTTCAGTGTAGATTAAGGAGCATTTTCATTGTGTTACATTGCATATTGAAACTCGAATCCCAATAGTGTTATATGTTTGAAATTTTATTTACTTTCGGCTAACGTGATCGGGCAAAGCTACATTTCTGGTCCTTTTTTATATATTTTTTTCTAATAGTCAAGAATGTGTTTTTATAATTAATTTCCTTCTAGGAAGGTATTGTTTGAAATCGATATTTCTGTATATATAAATATTTTTTTACATTTAAAAAATGCTATACTATATTTCATTACAGCAAATTTTATTCATTGGATTATAGAATTTTAAATGTCATTTAACAAAATTCTGAATCACTCGTATCTCATTGTTTTTTATGTTTACACGTGATATTTACTTTATTGATTTTTGAAACAAAGTAAAACGCACCGTTAAAAGTTTGGCATTAAAGATCCAAACTAAATCCTTTAACCTTATCCATTAATTATACTTTTATTGTTTCTGTCTGTTTCCAGGCTAAAACAACTAAATCTAAAATATTCCTTTAGTTATCTTATATTAGAGAATCTGAAAAAAATTATAATTAAAATAATATTTCTTTCTATTACATGCGCGGAAGCTCTTATATACATTAAAAAATATATAAATTTTAATCAATTAGTAGTTTAATATTAATTGAATGAGAATTATAGGTTAATAGTAACACAGTTATTCTAATTGGTAAATAGATCATAAGATTCGTAATTTTCCAACTGGGTGAAAAACGTACAGGCCACTATTCGAACCAGGGATCCCTTGACCGAAGCTGCCAATGCTCTGTCCAATGAGATATTCCGAACAAATCTGAAGGACTTCACACAGCTATTCACACTGTATATATATATATATATATATTTGAAAAATGAATTGCAGTCCTAAAATGTAGCATGGTTTTAAAGATAAAATACTGAATGATTTAGAAACAGCGTTTTAAATACTACCTTTATTTTATATTTATTCGATATAAAATTTACTGTTATTACTTATTTGAAGAGAAAAAACATTAATACTTTGAATTTCTGGTTTTTGACAGCTAACCAGTAACTAACACATCAGCAAAAATACAACTCAAATAACCATTTTGATATAAAACTCTGCAAATAATTGCTATGTATGTGTAGCATGTTTGTCTTAACTATTATGTTTCACTTATTCGTTTTTCAAAGACTCTAATGGTATCAGTTTCTGGTGTTCTTGACCATATGTATGAAAAAAATTTGTAATAAAAAGTATATATTTTAAATTTTTGTCGATATTTTTTTTAATGAATGTCTACTATACCTTATATATGAAATAATGATAAGTATAAAATATGTTTAAATCGTTGTAATAATGATTTGAAAAAGAAGCATCTTTAAGGAGTCAGTTACTGCGAGTTTCACATTATTTCTTCAACATTTGCGACAATAATTCTATTAACTGCGGTATACAATAACAGAAGATTAAATATTTTTTATTAAAAAACTTAAAATTTAAATGTTTTGTTGACCGATTTGAATTTTTTCGACGGATTCAGTAATAATTTTAAACTACGAAATTTTCAAGCTGTTGATAAAAACATGATAGCTAGGATAAGATATTAAAAAGAAATTTATGAAAATAAAATCATATCATTAACCTTAAATCAACCTTAGTTTATCCAAAACAAAATGTTTTCTTCTACAAACATTAAGCGCCTAATCACATCTTCATTAGCACATATAGATCTTGCCTTTGTACTTCGGGGTTAAGAAATGTGTGAGTACTTATTTTGTTGTACAGCGTAGAGTCAGTTAATATGAATGGCAGAAATAGCTTTCGCGTATGTAATAGATATAATATATATTTTGATATTTTATTTTTTTTATATTTTCGACATTTTAATGTTTAAAATGTTTCTGTGTTTCAGTTTCGCAAATATTTGACCTATGTTGGTGAGAGAGGTTTTGGTGCCTAATTAAATGCAGTGCTGTAGTATACATATGTAACCATACAAAATATTTGGCAATTTTGACGGCTAAATCGAAAAACGCTTTGAAATTTAGAATAATTAATTTTTAAAATGATGTGCTGTAATGGGAAACACACTTGTGTTTATCTTTTTCTTTTATAATTCTAGCATCTTAGGAAGGGAATTAAAATTTAATTACAAAATTCAATCTTTACATTAAAAAACAAAGTAGAGTTAATGAAAATAGTGTAAAAAGATTGTTTGTTGTGATGCCTAATAATACTTTATTTAAAATGCTTTATTAAATACAACACTTTAATATTACTAAATAATATTTTTAACACTGTCGTAATTCAGAAAGATGTTTGTTTTCTCATTAGAAAAAAAATAGATATAATTCAATTGTAACATGCATTATGCTTCAAAGCTTTTAAAAATTATTTTCAGCCTTATAATTTTTTTTCTACTCCGAAGTATCATTTTAAAACAACAGTTATGCTATAAAGATGATTTGTTATTATGTTTTGTGAAAAAAAAATGTAAGTATTTGTTGAGTAGGCATTTTGTAATAGAAATTAAATATAATCCATTTCAACATCTTTTAGTAGCATTTGCGCAGTAAAAGCATAAAACTGACAAATAATGGTTGTTAAAAATGAATAAAACTGAATGTTAAAAATAACGACTATTTTTATTCGAAATATGTTCTTTAATATACAGAGGCATGTTTGAAGATAGCTTGAGTTTATATTTTATATATTAAAAACGCTCAAAATATTTTAATATAGAATAAAAGTTATTTATTTCCAAAAGAAGAAAAAATATATAAAAAATCATTTATTTAATACAGGAAAACATTTAGGTGATTATGGTTGTACAAGAGATAAATTTATGAATACATGTAGTTTATCAGTCATTACAACAATTTTATGGACCTTAATTCTACATTTTCATGAAAATATACATTGTAAAATGAATCACTCTGAAGAAAAATAATTAAAATATATACATATTAAGGTGTCTCAGGACTCTTAAAGCTTTAAAATTTTAGAAATTTTAATTTTTTGATATGATAATCTGTTAACTTTTCTGAACATTTTGATATAATTCTTTCCTCGAATATCTCTTTAGAATAGAAGTAATGGCTTTCAGAATTATACCCGCTCAGTAGATGCAGCGGCGTTTGCGAAACATTGAATTCATTTTCCTCCAAATGAATTTTTAAGCAAGAACGCGCACGATATCTCAAAAACGTCTAAATAGTTTTTCATGAAAATTTTGAATCATATTAGTCATACTTTTTATTGTTCAAGAAAATATTTTTTTAGGTGATTATATTGTTGAAATTTTCCAAATTTTGTATTAGCTAAATACAACTTTGTATTAAAAATATAAAAATGCTTTAAAGTTAAATTTATTTATGTTCAGGGTAATTATTATAATCTGAAGTATAAGGCGCCGCCAAAATTTTCATCCTAGTTGCAAAAAGTATTTTGTAATCATGCGCGTAATCTTTTATACAAATTTTCTGCTGGACAAATGTCTGACAATTTGGAAACCCCAGCAAATGTGCATTCTGCATCTTTAAATTGTTTAAATTTATGAAATGAAAGAACTAATTTATAGAATCAATTTATATTTTTCAGTATAAATTGAAAGAACTTATATCTTTCAATTCCAATAAAAATTGTAGGGTAGACCGGGGCACATTTTCCATAGGGGCAAGTTTTCCAACTAGCTTTAGTTTTTAAATGAGCCGTTAGGTGACGCTAGAGAGTGAACTAGCTGAAGTGGCAACATCTTACACACCATCTACATAAGTTATAGCTTAATAGCTGCTGTCACTTCGTCAGGTGAGCTGTCTTTTTCATTTTTTCAACGTTGAGTAAAATTTTTGGTCTTTATTAAAACGTAAAAAAAAAAAAAAAAAAAAAAAAAAAAAAAAAAAAAAAAAGTACTAGCGTTAAACTTACTGTTTTAACATTGCATGCACTAAAAAATGTTTTCTTTCTCTAGGTAACTATGCGTTTGTTTCGCAAACAACTTACACCGCTATTCGTCCAGGTAGAATAAAAGTTTAAATATGGCGACGGGGCAGGTTTTCCCACAATATACGGGGCATGTTTTCCAACTTCTCGTTTAAAAACGTCCCCCCTCCTGAATGGGCAACTCTTATTGTATCACAAATGTATTTATTGTGTAGTAAAATCGGCCAAATAATCATATATACTACGAACCCGTTAGATCATTTAGTCATTCCAGTAAAACTATCAATATAAAAAACAAGGTAAATTCAAAAAATATAATAAAATGTCAATTTTTTCTAAAATGGGTTCATTAAATGAATCCATTTTATGTTAATTATGCCTTTACAGTCATAAGCTACAACACTGAGATCGCCGTGTATATGGACCCCTCAAAAAGCAAATTAATCGTGTTTAGATCTGCTCCACTAATATAGCAAATCAAAAAACAAAACAAAAAAAAAGTTTTTTCGGCCCACCCTAGTGTACATGCGGTATTTTCTAATCGTTTTGTATCCAAATCATGCGTCGTGTGAGTAACATTCCATGGGATTGTCAAATATCTGTTGATTAGTGCCAAGATAGTCACACAATATTGCACTTACTACTGTATTTGGATACAACCCCTCATTTTTTTGCTTCCTTTTGGGAACAACAAATTTCGAACTTATTCTATCGACGATAATTTTCAGAATTTTCAAGCTATGATTTTGAGACTTTCACAAAAGTTGCTCTATATACTTAGCTAATACATTATGAACCTTATATTTTAATTGCATTCGACATGCGCAGTGAAACATCTTTTAGTAAATATGCTCATTTTTCAGCCATTTTTTTTATTATTTTATAATTTTGGTTGCAGAGTATTACGTACACTTTTATTTGTCTAATTTTCTGTAAAGAACATTTATTTTTATACTATTAAGATCTCTTCAAATTATAAGCAAAAAAGTTGGCGAAATTTGGGATTTTTTTAAAATAAAAATCTTAATTTCTCTTCGAGTATGCATGCTCTCCTCATAAAATTGAACACAGTATATTGCAATAAGCCATTTATTCTGTTTTTACAGGGTTATCGAAAAGATATTCGTTCCTTTTCAATTAATTGACGGTCCCCTGTAGGGTTTCGGGAAAAAATCGTCTCTTAAATATATGACCTAAACTATATTGTTTACACACCTGTAGTTTCAGGTTAATTCATCATACAGTTTTCCAGATATTTAACAAAATGTCTAAAATCCCAATTGACCAGTCATCTTTGGTCACCTTCGCCCATATAGTGTATATAATCGTTGCAGAATTTTGTCGAATCGATTCTAATTTTATGCAAATCGAATAAAACACTTAAAAAGATATTAATAATTTTTTTTCACCCCATTAAATACTATGATACGTAATTAATTCTATGATATGTCATGATAGGTAATGATTCTAGGTTGCCATGGTGATTATCTCCTATTTATTATGGAACCCTATTAATTTCGTACTACTTAATTTAACATATAGAATCGAACTAAATTTTGTATTCATGAATTTTTGCATAATAGTGCGACAGCCATTGCACCAACATCTGAATATTCACAAAACTAGTTATCTTACGAACAAATTTCCTTTGTCACGTTTAACGTACAATTTCTGACTTATTTTATACTTTGTCTTCCCTGATTAATATTACAGTATCATTTCATTTCGCCATAATAAATATGACTATTCCAGATTGATTACTTTTTTCTTTATTTAAGGAAATATTTTATAATATACATATAATCATTGATGAAAATGAAATAATCTCTTAATTAATGAACAATACTTCATTAATGTTTATAAATTTCACTGTTTTTATATTTCGTTCTTTGTCTTGGATTTCATATTGTTGATTTTTTTTTTTTCATTTCCTAGCATTATTACAAATTCAATTCAATCAGCGGTGAGGATATCCAACGCATATATATTTATAGCTTTCATCGTAAAATATTCCTTATTCAACAATATTCTACTTACTTACAAATTTATTGCAAAAAGAAACAACTTTTTGGAACTTCTTATTTACCACAGAGTAGTTACCAGAAAAGTTAACTCTAATAACAAAATTCCAATAAATTCTTACAGAAAAATAAAAATATTTTGCATATTTATGACGTTATTGTTTTTATGGTTAGTTTTATAAGCCTATTAAATT
The DNA here is from genome assembly GCA_963932465.1 of Maratus speciosus. Taxonomy (NCBI): domain Eukaryota; kingdom Metazoa; phylum Arthropoda; class Arachnida; order Araneae; family Salticidae; genus Maratus; species Maratus speciosus. The sequence continues at coordinate 188,859,314 of OZ010800.1, forward strand.
ACTATACAGGGTGTCCGGTCTCAACGGTGTCCAATGGCTAATTCCTAAACCGTTAGTCATAGACATACAGTTCCAATTACAAAAATGTTTTAAATCAGGTAAAGAAATATTTTAAAAGCGATTTGGGTCAATAAAAACATTTCTTAAAAAATTACGAAATTTAAATTTTTATACGGTCCCCCGGTCCTATAAGTTATATTTAGTAAAATTTTCCTTTTACGCTTACAAGTAATACAAGAACGTCCCGTTGTTCTACGATTAAAATTGACCGAGTAATACCTGCTTAAAGATGGAGCATAATTTTTGCTGCAAATTGGGGGTCATTCACAAATTTAGTCGAAATATGATTTCGTCAGATATATTAAAAAATGGTTGAGAGTAAAATTAACATTGCAATATAAATTTGAAATCTTTAGTCATTCTGACATATTAAAGCAAAATATACAATTTGTAATAAATATTTAAGAAGAAAGAAAAAAACAGAATTTTTGTTAAATAAAATGATGCTAAATTAACAGCCTCAATTCCTTACAAAATGATACGTATTTTAAAATATTATCAGATTACTCTAGCCTGCAAAAGTTGAGTTATTTCATGTTTTTTAGATTTTGATAATTGATTCTTATGTATTCTGTACCTCTGAATCCGGAATTGACCTTCATTTTTAGCCATCACATCAGGATTTTTCGCAAATTGTAAATTTTAAAGTTAAAGAGTTCAAAGTTAAAATTCAACCTCCTCCCCCATCTCATTACACCACACAGCTGTAAGAATCATCCCAAGATAAGCAAAAATATCGAATAAATTATTGAATAAAATAAAATAAAATAAGTTTTACATATGTTTTATAGTATGAGATTTTCGCTATATTTTAACTGACACATTTCCAAAAAAAATCTAACGTTTTGGTTAAAAATGAAAGTCATTTTCAGATTTAGTGCTAAAAAGTACATAAAAATCAATTATCAAAAGTTAAAAATTACATCCATCTCCTCTACTTTATAGTATCCGATTTTTGTTATTCTTTAAATACGACAATTTATGATTTGCGAAATATGCTGAGATGATGGTTAAAAATTAAGGCAATTTTCGGATTCAGTGCTAAAAAATACATAAAAGTTAAAAAACCCAACAATATCCGTCTTGTATTATCTAATCTAAAACTTTTTCTTAAACTTCTTGGCGGTAATCTATCCGAATTTTTTTGTGTTATCCTGTAAAATAAGTATAAATGGTAGCCACCGAAAATCATAATAATATTAGATTGTTATCGGATTTGCGCCAGTATGTAAAATGTAATCTCGATCGGATATTTGAAAGTGGGTTAAAGTTCGAATACAAATTTTGAACTGAAAAAACATACATAAGATCGTTGAAGTAGCATAAAAACTTATAAAAAGAACATAATTTTTTAAAATGACATCATAAAAGAAATAGTCTCAAATCCTGACAAAATAAAACATATGTTATTTCAGCCAATTTGAAACTTAATAAAGGTTAACTTAATCATAATACTTGTACGATTTTTTTCAAAGCGCAGATACACATGAAATGAGATCTTCGAATACTTTAAGCACTTGAAATATGACCCCTCAAAGCCAAGCCGAACGCATTTGTTTTCAGAGCAGAAAAGTGGCATAAGTCATGCATTTTTAAAGTTTTATAACTCGCACAATTTTAGTGTTATACGAATGGGACTTTTTTTGTCTTACTTGTCAGTGTAATAGGAAAAATTTACTAAATATAACTTATAGGACCGGGGGACCGTATAAAAATTTAAATTTCGTAATTTTTTAAGAAATGTTTTTATTGACCCAAATCGCTTTTTAAATATTTCATTACCTGATTTAAAGCATTTTTCTAATTGGAACTATATGTCTATGACTAACGGTTTAGAAATTAGCCATGGGACACCGTTGAGAACGGACACCCTGTATATCATAATATAAGACGGAATTCGATTTATCCGCACACCATATATGTATTAGAAAATGTAAGGTACAAAGTAATGAAATATTTCTCTATTCTAAAAAAAGTAAATAATGTTGTTGCCATAATTTAATATATTGTGATTGTTGACTTGCTCGAAACATATTAAAAAACTATGAATATATCAATATGAATTTGTAGTTTTAAAGAATGCTACGAGATTCAACTCCCTTGTCGCTAACGCTCACGAATCCCCTTGAATTGCAATGCGCCTATCTCACCCGCCACTTTTTGGAGCAATTGTAGACGGAATGAGTATTATCATAAATCATTTTAACATTCAAAATTTGCAATTTTTTTAATGGAAATTATAATTGAAACCTTTTTTTGAGAAACACTGATGAAAATTCATTAGTCGGTTCTACCAATGGGCATAAATATTTTAAAATTAGTAAATATCCAAAGTTTTGAAATATAAAATAATTAACTTTAAAATTACCTTGCAGGCATAATTAATTTAAAACTCATTGCGTCTATAATGTTGTAAATCAGTGTTTTAATTTATTCCGAAAATGATCCGAGAAAATACTACGTGACAGCAACATAGTTCAATGTAAATGATCAATCATCGTCTCAATCAGCGGTGAGGATATCCAACGCATATATATTTATAGCTTTCATCGTAAAATATTCCTTATTCAACAATATTCTACTTACTTACAAATTTATTGCAAAAAGAAACAACTTTTTGGAACTTCTTATTTACCACAGAGTAGTTACCAGAAAAGTTAACTCTAATAACAAAATTCCAATAAATTCTTACAGAAAAATAAAAATATTTTGCATATTTATGACGTTATTGTTTTTATGGTTAGTTTTATAAGCCTATTAAATTACTATACAGGGTGTCCGGTCTCAACGGTGTCCAATGGCTAATTCCTAAACCGTTAGTCATAGACATACAGTTCCAATTACAAAAATGTTTTAAATCAGGTAAAGAAATATTTTAAAAGCGATTTGGGTCAATAAAAACATTTCTTAAAAAATTACGAAATTTAAATTTTTATACGGTCCCCCGGTCCTATAAGTTATATTTAGTAAAATTTTCCTTTTACGCTTACAAGTAATACAAGAACGTCCCGTTGTTCTACGATTAAAATTGACCGAGTAATACCTGCTTAAAGATGGAGCATAATTTTTGCTGCAAATTGGGGGTCATTCACAAATTTAGTCGAAATATGATTTCGTCAGATATATTAAAAAATGGTTGAGAGTAAAATTAACATTGCAATATAAATTTGAAATCTTTAGTCATTCTGACATATTAAAGCAAAATATACAATTTGTAATAAATATTTAAGAAGAAAGAAAAAAACAGAATTTTTGTTAAATAAAATGATGCTAAATTAACAGCCTCAATTCCTTACAAAATGATACGTATTTTAAAATATTATCAGATTACTCTAGCCTGCAAAAGTTGAGTTATTTCATGTTTTTTAGATTTTGATAATTGATTCTTATGTATTCTGTACCTCTGAATCCGGAATTGACCTTCATTTTTAGCCATCACATCAGGATTTTTCGCAAATTGTAAATTTTAAAGTTAAAGAGTTCAAAGTTAAAATTCAACCTCCTCCCCCATCTCATTACACCACACAGCTGTAAGAATCATCCCAAGATAAGCAAAAATATCGAATAAATTATTGAATAAAATAAAATAAAATAAGTTTTACATATGTTTTATAGTATGAGATTTTCGCTATATTTTAACTGACACATTTCCAAAAAAAATCTAACGTTTTGGTTAAAAATGAAAGTCATTTTCAGATTTAGTGCTAAAAAGTACATAAAAATCAATTATCAAAAGTTAAAAAGTACATCCATCTCCTCTACTTTATAGTATCCGATTTTTGTTATTCTTTAAATACGACAATTTATGATTTGCGAAATATGCTGAGATGATGGTTAAAAATTAAGGCAATTTTCGGATTCAGTGCTAAAAAATACATAAAAGTTAAAAAACCCAACAATATCCGTCTTGTATTATCTAATCTAAAACTTTTTCTTAAACTTCTTGGCGGTAATCTATCCGAATTTTTTTGTGTTATCCTGTAAAATAAGTATAAATGGTAGCCACCGAAAATCATAATAATATTAGATTGTTATCGGATTTGCGCCAGTATGTAAAATGTAATCTCGATCGGATATTTGAAAGTGGGTTAAAGTTCGAATACAAATTTTGAACTGAAAAAACATACATAAGATCGTTGAAGTAGCATAAAAACTTATAAAAAGAACATAATTTTTTAAAATGACATCATAAAAGAAATAGTCTCAAATCCTGACAAAATAAAACATATGTTATTTCAGCCAATTTGAAACTTAATAAAGGTTAACTTAATCATAATACTTGTACGATTTTTTTCAAAGCGCAGATACACATGAAATGAGATCTTCGAATACTTTAAGCACTTGAAATATGACCCCTCAAAGCCAAGCCGAACGCATTTGTTTTCAGAGCAGAAAAGTGGCATAAGTCATGCATTTTTAAAGTTTTATAACTCGCACAATTTTAGTGTTATACGAATGGGACTTTTTTTGTCTTACTTGTCAGTGTAATAGGAAAAATTTACTAAATATAACTTATAGGACCGGGGGACCGTATAAAAATTTAAATTTCGTAATTTTTTAAGAAATGTTTTTATTGACCCAAATCGCTTTTTAAATATTTCATTACCTGATTTAAAGCATTTTTCTAATTGGAACTATATGTCTATGACTAACGGTTTAGAAATTAGCCATGGGACACCGTTGAGAACGGACACCCTGTATATCATAATATAAGACGGAATTCGATTTATCCGCACACCATATATGTATTAGAAAATGTAAGGTACAAAGTAATGAAATATTTCTCTATTCTAAAAAAAGTAAATAATGTTGTTGCCATAATTTAATATATTGTGATTGTTGACTTGCTCGAAACATATTAAAAAACTATGAATATATCAATATGAATTTGTAGTTTTAAAGAATGCTACGAGATTCAACTCCCTTGTCGCTAACGCTCACGAATCCCCTTGAATTGCAATGCGCCTATCTCACCCGCCACTTTTTGGAGCAATTGTAGACGGAATGAGTATTATCATAAATCATTTTAACATTCAAAATTTGCAATTTTTTTAATGGAAATTATAATTGAAACCTTTTTTTGAGAAACACTGATGAAAATTCATTAGTCGGTTCTACCAATGGGCATAAATATTTTAAAATTAGTAAATATCCAAAGTTTTGAAATATAAAATAATTAACTTTAAAATTACCTTGCAGGCATAATTAATTTAAAACTCATTGCGTCTATAATGTTGTAAATCAGTGTTTTAATTTATTCCGAAAATGATCCGAGAAAATACTACGTGACAGCAACATAGTTCAATGTAAATGATCAATCATCGTCTATAGTTTGTTCGACGTGAAGCATACATTATCGCTTAGACACCTGGTTAGCAGGCAAAACGTTTACAACACGTTTTCCACATTTATGTTTTATCGAAATAATGTAATTTTCAGAAATATTTTGTTTGTGCATATCAAACCATTTAAATTAATAGTACACAGTATAAACTTTTTCAACGTACAGAAATAAATGGAAGAGAATTTGACGTCATCAGTGAATATTACGTCATATTGACAAAAGGAAGCTAACGAAACAGAAAGTCTACAGCAGTACTTTAGGCGTTTAATTTTTTTACAGACCGGTGGAGTCACGTTATGCTCAAACGCACCAATGCAGGTGTACGAAAAGAGCATCACGTCACTATAGCGGTCTGTCAAAAAAAGAGCGGTAGCCTATCTTTTTTGTTAGCCTCGGAAAAAATCGTACTAAAATATATAATTTTATGTATCGTCTAAATGTCATGAAGACATTTGGAATTTCTAAAAAACTGTTGCTATGCATTCCCTGGCTGTTCCTAAGTTTTCCTAGAGGAACCTTCACCTAGTGAAAAACCTATCTAGAAACCGGTTGTTTGTTTGAAGCAATTCTACCACGTGCCATCACTATTTTGTAGTTTATATAGAATGCAACCTTTCTTTCTCCTTCCGAGATTACAGAATCATTTAAATAATTGTTTTCAAAATTCCTGAGGTTCATTAAATATTTATTGTAATCGGAATCTATGTAATTTTCCAACGCTTTTTTTTTTTTTTTTTGGTATACCAAAGATCTTTAAATAAAAAGGAAGAGTTTAGCTGATTTAGTTGGAGGAATAAACGTAATTAAATATGACGTCATCACTAACACAGTTATTGTAAAATATTTTATACTGATGGATTGAAAGGCATCGTTTGTTTGTCGAATACCATCTGTGAAGGCGCCTACCTTCACATATTAATATTAAGACTTTTCCTCTTTCCCCCCTTTAAAATTACATTTTTTTAAATTCTTAAATTTAATTATCTGTCTGCATTCGGATTCAATCTGTTTTTAGCGCTCTTTCCCCTTCATAAATTAAGCATTCAATTCTCAGTCTCTTTAATATTTTAACCGCAGCTCACTACAGTTAAAAGAAAAGAAATCATTTCCTTTTCTCGCCTAATAACTGGATTCTAATTTTCATCCTTCTGCCTTAGTTTTGATGATATGCAGAAATTAGTCAGACATATTACTTCTACATTTTTAGCCGTTGGTCCAGATGTAAGATATTAGTCATTTCAGTTATTAACCCTGTCTTTATTTTCTTTTGTTTATTAACGGGCGCTTCGGCCGCTTCAATCCCATGAGAACTTTGGCAAACCTATCGAATGTTCTTTTGCGGTTTATGTGCTATAATTACTAAGTAATCATCTGGCGTTAAATAGTTCTTATTAATCTTTTACATTCCCCATTCAATTTCAATTATTGTACTTTGACCACATGTCTTCCTCTCTTTAATCTCGCCATATAGTATATATATTTGGCGAAATTGTGTATGTAAGCTTGCCAACACTCCAGATTTCGAGAAAGTGTATTTTCAGTCAGACTAGCTTCTGAACTCGCATGCTCTGAGCATAAGAATGTAACGAGACTCTCTCTCCAACGCCCGGCTCCGGCCGAGGGCTCGCCTTGCAAAAAAACTACCCGAACCTGGTGTCCGATTTGGTCAATAAAGAATTAGTTGTAACATTCGGCTTGTCTCTATCTGCAATATGGATTAATTCGTTCTGTTAATATTGTTTCACTTCGTTATCAACTCTTCAGCCATCGGAATGATTCAATACAAATGTACAAAATCCAAAGCTTCGCCACAGACAATTGGTGCCGTTCAGGCGCAAGCGAGTTCCAGTTGGAGAGAGGAGAAATTTTTTTACGGTATAATAGACTATAATTTATCGATTTCCTAAAAGTATTTGGTGGAAACTTTCGATGCTCATCAATTGACTTGACTTTTCTGCGTCCTGATGTTGTCGTGTACAGGAGTACACAATGCACAAAAAAATGTTAAAATCTATCAACTAACATCAACAATCCTGCAAAATTCTGAACTATGCTCATTGCGGTGAATTTCTGCACTCTCTCTCGCCTGAAATAACCACAGCTACAACAAATAAATTCCGATCAAAATAATGACTCGAGATTCTCTGCAAAGCGTTTCCCAACACAATGTTCACCGAGGTTTTTCTATATCGTCATGCCGTCAGCTTCCGTCACAACTAGCCGATAATCGGCACTTGGTCTTCCGGCAAAAAAAAAAAAAGAGTTACCCAAGTTACGTCAGCGCCGTGGGGTGAGTTATGGATCCTCCATCGCCTCTTGTGTTTTTTTTCTCTCTTTTGTGCGCTCCTAAGATGAATTCCTCAGCTGAATCAACAATTTCTGAGATCTTTTGGACTGTGTCTTGTGTCGGCCTTAATTAAAATAAAAAGAAGAACATTTACATTTCAAGAAACGTTTAAAGAAAATACTGGTTAACTTTATTTGTTCAAAGAAAGACAGTCAACAACAACAAAAAAAAAAACTGTTTATACCAGTGCAGTTTCTTTAGAACGGAAACTAATCAAATATAATATAAGTAGTGAATATTTAGAAGATGTCCACATCAAGTTATACGCAGATATACCTAAACTTTAAAAAAAAATAAGATTATTCCTGCTGGCACAGTACTAAACACACATAAAGGCTTAGCATCCATTTATTCTTTTATTACCCTAATAAAAATATGATGCTTATATTTTTCTTTAGCTCAAGGTAAGTTTTATTTAGCTTTTGTTAGCAACATTTGAAGAGGTATTCTTCAAATATATATCATATTTCGTGAAATTACTTTTCTACACATTTGATATATATAAAAAAAAAAAGAAAAATCAAATTCATTTTTTTTAGATTATACTAAGGGGATGTGTTTGTTTTAAATGTTTGGTTTGTTACAAACACATTTATTGGTGTATAAAGAAAATTCTTTGTTGTGATGAAATTAACTTTTCTGCTGGCTAGATTTTTAACGATGACAATTTTTTTTTTAAGTTAGATACACTTTTCTAGGTTTTAAAAGGTATTGTGTTTTAGCATATAAGTTACATATTTGTTATTTACTCACTACTATTACATGTTATTATTTACTCACAAAAAAAAAAAAAACAAAAAAAAAAAACAAAAAAGGTTGTTAAATTAGCTTTTTTATTCTAGTATGCTTATGGTAAGTGTTGATTTATACTTTTATATTAACTACTGAATAATACAGAGTAGACAGTGCTTGTTTTAAAAAAAAAAATTCTACTTTTCTTTTTGTGCAGTGGATATTAAAATGGTATAATAAGTCAGTTAATGTTGATTTAGTTATGAGGATTGAGATATATGTGAAGGCGCCTACCTTCACATATTAATATTAAGACTTTTCCTCTTTCCCCCCTTTAAAATTACATTTTTTTAAATTCTTAAATTTAATTATCTGTCTTCATTCGGATTCAATCTGTTTTTAGCGCTCTTTTCCCTTCATAAATTAAGCATTCAATTCTCAGTCTCTTTAATATTTTAACCGCAGCGCACTACAGTTAAAAGAAAAGAAATCATTTCCTTTTCTCGCCTAATAACTGGATTCTAATTTTCATCCTTCTGCCTTAGTTTTGATGATATGCAGAAATTAGTCAGACATATTACTTCTACATTTTTAGCCGTTGGTCCAGATGTAAGATATTAGTCATTTCAGTTATTAACCCTGTCTTTATTTTCTTTTGTTTATTAACGGGCGCTTCGGCCGCTTCAATCCCATGAGAACTTTGGCAAACCTATCGAATGTTCTTTTGCGGTTTATGTGCTATAATTACTAAGTAATCATCTGGCGTTAAATAGTTCTTATTAATCTTTTACATTCCCCATTCAATTTCAATTATTGTACTTTGACCACATGTCTTCCTCTCTTTAATCTCGCCATATAGTATATATATTTGGCGAAATTGTGTATGTAAGCTTGCCAACACTCCAGATTTCGAGAAAGTGTATTTTGAGTCAGACTAGCTTCTGAACTCGCATGCTCTGAGCATAAGAATGTAACGAGACTCTCTCTCCAACGCCCGGCTCCGGCCGAGGGCTCGCCTTGCAAAAAAACTACCCGAACCTGGTGTCCGATTTGGTCAATAAAGAATTAGTTGTAACATTCGGCTTGTCTCTATCTGCAATATGGATTAATTCGTTCTGTTAATATTGTTTCACTTCGTTATCAACTCTTCAGCCATCGGAATGATTCAATACAAATGTACAAAATCCAAAGCTTCGCCACAGACAATTGGTGCCGTTCAGGCGCAAGCGAGTTCCAGTTGGAGAGAGGAGAAATTTTTTTACGGTATAATAGACTATAATTTATCGATTTCCTAAAAGTATTTGGTGGAAACTTTCGATGCTCATCAATTGACTTGACTTTTCTGCGTCCTGATGTTGTCGTGTACAGGAGTACACAATGCACAAAAAAATGTTAAAATCTATCAACTAACATCAACAATCCTGCAAAATTCTGAACTATGCTCATTGCGGTGAATTTCTGCACTCTCTCTCGCCTGAAATAACCACAGCTACAACAAATAAATTCCGATCAAAATAATGACTCGAGATTCTCTGCAAAGCGTTTCCCAACACAATGTTCACCGAGGTTTTTCTATATCGTCATGCCGTCAGCTTCCGTCACAACTAGCCGATAATCGGCACTTGGTCTTCCGGCAAAAAAAAAAAAAAAAGAGTTACCCAAGTTACGTCAGCGCCGTGGGGTGAGTTATGGATCCTCCATCGCCTCTTGTGTTTTTTTTTCTCTCTTTTGTGCGCTCCTAAGATGAATTCCTCAGCTGAATCAACAATTTCTGAGATCTTTTGGACTGTGTCTTGTGTCGGCCTTAATTAAAATAAAAAGAAGAACATTTACATTTCAAGAAACGTTTAAAGAAAATACTGGTTAACTTTATTTGTTCAAAGAAAGACAGTCAACAACAACAAAAAAAAAAAAACTGTTTATACCAGTGCAGTTTCTTTAGAACGGAAACTAATCAAATATAATATAAGTAGTGAATATTTAGAAGATGTCCACATCAAGTTATACGCAGATATACCTAAACTTAAAAAAAAAATAAGATTATTCCTGCTGGCACAGTACTAAACACACATAAAGGCTTAGCATCCATTTATTCTTTTATTACCCTAATAAAAATATGATGCTTATATTTTTCTTTAGCTCAAGGTAAGTTTTATTTAGCTTTTGTTAGCAACATTTGAAGAGGTATTCTTCAAATATATATCATATTTCGTGAAATTACTTTTCTACACATTTGATATATATAAAAAAAAAAGAAAAATCAAATTCATTTTTTTTAGATTATACTAAGGGGATGTGTTTGTTTTAAAAGTTTGGTTTGTTACAAACACATTTATTGGTGTATAAAGAAAATTCTTTGTTGTGATGAAATTAACTTTTCTGCTGGCTAGATTTTTAACGATGACAATTTTTTTTTTAAGTTAGATACACTTTTCTAGGTTTTAAAAGGTATTGTGTTTTAGCATATAAGTTACATATTTGTTATTTACTCACTACTATTACATGTTATTATTTACTCACAAAAAAAAAAAAAAAAAAAAAAAAAAGGTTGTTAAATTAGCTTTTTTATTCTAGTATGCTTATGGTAAGTGTTGATTTATACTTTTATATTAACTACTGAATAATACAGAGTAGACAGTGCTTGTTTTAAAAAAAAAATTCTACTTTTCTTTTTGTGCAGTGGATATTAAAATGGTATAATAAGTCAGTTAATGTTGATTTAGTTATGAGGATTGAGATATATGTGAAGGCGCCTACCTTCACATATTAATATTAAGACTTTTCCTCTTTCCCCCCTTTAAAATTACATTTTTTTAAATTCTTAAATTTAATTATCTGTCTTCATTCGGATTCAATCTGTTTTTAGCGCTCTTTTCCCTTCATAAATTAAGCATTCAATTCTCAGTCTCTTTAATATTTTAACCGCAGCGCACTACAGTTAAAAGAAAAGAAATCATTTCCTTTTCTCGCCTAATAACTGGATTCTAATTTTCATCCTTCTGCCTTAGTTTTGATGATATGCAGAAATTAGTCAGACATATTACTTCTACATTTTTAGCCGTTGGTCCAGATGTAAGATATTAGTCATTTCAGTTATTAACCCTGTCTTTATTTTCTTTTGTTTATTAACGGGCGCTTCGGCCGCTTCAATCCCATGAGAACTTTGGCAAACCTATCGAATGTTCTTTTGCGGTTTATGTGCTATAATTACTAAGTAATCATCTGGCGTTAAATAGTTCTTATTAATCTTTTACATTCCCCATTCAATTTCAATTATTGTACTTTGACCACATGTCTTCCTCTCTTTAATCTCGCCATATAGTATATATATTTGGCGAAATTGTGTATGTAAGCTTGCCAACACTCCAGATTTCGAGAAAGTGTATTTTGAGTCAGACTAGCTTCTGAACTCGCATGCTCTGAGCATAAGAATGTAACGAGACTCTCTCTCCAACGCCCGGCTCCGGCCGAGGGCTCGCCTTGCAAAAAAACTACCCGAACCTGGTGTCCGATTTGGTCAATAAAGAATTAGTTGTAACATTCGGCTTGTCTCTATCTGCAATATGGATTAATTCGTTCTGTTAATATTGTTTCACTTCGTTATCAACTCTTCAGCCATCGGAATGATTCAATACAAATGTACAAAATCCAAAGCTTCGCCACACCATCATTTTCTTCATAGGAAACATTTCACTTCACACATTGCTTACTATGCTATATTACTGTATTTAGTGTGGGTGTATTTACAGTAAATAGATATTTACTGTGACTTCATTTACATATGTTACATAATACTATTTATTTAAAAAATAATCTGTGTTCTGCCCTTTCGCTATTTCTGTATAATTAAATGCAATCATTTTAATATGTTTATATTTCATGAAAAGCATTGCAATGTCTCTTTTTAGTATGACGCAAGTTTAAGTGATGGAATAACGCTTGTTGTCGATAGAATGTAATAAGTCAAATTCACTTTATATTACTGTGATTGTTACTAAACGGCAAGCTACAAAATCAGCATTTTTTACACCGCGTAAGAGATGTATGAAAGACACTATGAACAGGGGATATTTAATTCAGACGATTGTTTTATAAGCTATTCAATGTTGAAACTGATGAAAGTAGTTCATTTAAATAAGTTTTTGAAGATCAAAAACATCAATTTAATCATCTTTTTCAAGTCAATAGGAGACTAGGTTTCAGTGAAAATTGTCCGATCATTTTTTTATTTTTATATTTGTCTAATTTTTTAGGGTTTTTTTCATATTTTCTACTCAGATTTTCATTATCCTTATAAAGGTTATATTCATAGTTTGCAATTTTCATTTTTTACATAGTGTTATTAATTTTAAAATGCTCAAATATATTATTATTTACAAACACTTTCAACAGAGAAATCTATTTACACGTGACTATTAACAGATGTTTTTTTTTAAATTGTTAAATTGATACGCGCGAAAAGAATATAACACTGAAAATCACGTCATATTTTACAAGGTGATATAATAAAATTTCCAAACACTTTTCATGTTCATATTTAAAGAGGAAGAAAACTTTAAAATAATTAAATTATTAGGTGAAATAAGTATATAAAAAGGAAAATCGCGTCTTTATTAAATCCAATGTGTTTAAAAAGTTATATTTAAAACGTTTTTCTTATAGCGCCGGATAGAAAAATGCTCTTCTACAGTTCATTAAAAAAAAATAAAGAATGAAATTAAACAAACATATGGATTTTATATTTATGCCACGATGTTTCATTTGTCGTTTTTTTGACGAACTTATAAAAACAAAATATTTGTTTAAAAAATATATGCATAGAAAACGTTTTCAAATATTTATTGTTTAAAATTTTACCCAACAAAATTTTTTTAAACTTTTGAATAAATGAAACATTTATTTCAATATATCGCATTCTTTGTTATGCAAATCAGCGATTGTAATTTTGATAATTACCACTGTTTGATTGCTACTGACGCATCCCAAAATCCGCCAATTCACTCCTGCTTTTTTTATTCGATTAATCTCTTATTTTTCAAAAGACTATAGTCACTATTATAAAAAATCAGGAGGTAGAGCTATTTTGTTCATAATCATTTTGAACAATATGATTTTCACACGTGTGATTATTAATCCATAAAACAGCCGTTAGCAATCTTAGCAGAGATGGATGCTGCCTTGAAAACCGAAACAGCCCAAAATGAAAGAAAAATAAATGGCAAATCGATTACAAATATCACAACTGATGATGCGAATATCATTCAATCTTCCGTAATATTTCGTATAGTAGAGCAAATTAACAGTTAGCCTGAGGTATAAATTTAAAAGCAACGTTAAAAACGCCAGAATAAGGAAACTTTCAGCAGACTTGTTTCGGTAGCGTTTAGCATACCGTCCTCATGCAAAGAATAACGGAAACTTGCTCATTTATGTAGAGGAGAAGCGGATTAAATATAGAAGTAAATTAACCAATGGAGAAATAGGAAAATACTGGTACAATGGTACCCGTATTAAAATTGGCTGCAGCCAATAGGAGGACAGTATAGGTATTGCCATCAAAAATGTGAAGAAAAAAAGGTAGTAATTAAGCAAAAGAGGATTTTATGAAATATTTCCATCAATCTGATAAAGGGGCTATAGCGAATTCACAGTTAACAATATCGTCATAATTTTTGTTTATATGAAATGCTTCAAAAAAGTTTAGTTCATGTATAGAAGTGACTTTAGAGATGCTTTTGCATGGATAAAAACCAAAAGAGTGGTTCATCTCCCAGCAATATTTAGCAGATGAAGATTTTTTAGCTTTCTGATTTTGATTATATTGTTCGCATTCTTTAATACGATATTTTAAACCACGGTTGGTATGTCCAATATAGGAATGACCGCACTGGGAATTAATAATATAGGTACCCCATGGGTTGTATATCTTAAAGGTTCTTTAAGTTTGGTGAGGGTAAGTTTATTCGTAGGGGTAAAATTTATTCTGAAGTCATGCTGTCTAAGACTTTTGGCAATAGGAAAGCTGTATTTAGGAAAGACACAAGAGGGCACGTCTCTTGAGAGCTTGTAAAAACTGACAAATTTCTCACACATTTTTATTTAAGTAGAATAATATTGATTGGTAAAGATATCATACAACTATTTTTCAACATTGTGTAAAAGTATCAATTCCGCGAATTTAATTCAACGTTTTAGTATAAATTGCAAATTATCTTTTAACTGACCTACCTGGAATGACATCGTCCATCAGAATTCATTCACGCACATTTTTGTCGTTGGTATCTGTTCTGCCATTGAGACAGATCAACAGAATAAACCGCAGGTAAAAAAATTCCATTAAATCTTGAAACATAGATACACTTTATTACTTTAACTTAATCATACTGATTAATAATGATAGTATAACTAAGTTGGAAATTTTCAATATGAAATTTTTACTCAGTTGGTCTTATTTCAAATAGAAAGTTTTGAAAAACATTTTTCGAGATTTACGGGATATTGTGTACGCGGAAATTCTTCATAACCGAATTACAGTTAATTCAGTGTAGAGTTGTGAAATTTTCTGGTAGATTAAAACTACGCGTCAGTATTAAAAACGATGAAACATTCTTCTTCTACAGATCTTCTTCTCCAGACCTAAGTTACCTTAAAAAATCTTGCTTATAAAAAAAAGCTTATTTAAACCTAATCTCGATAAAAGTCGAAATTCCTCCTTATTGTTAAACTTATCAGGTTTTAAATAGCTTTTAGATCAGTATAAAGAAGCGTAGAAAGAGTAAACTTTTCTTTAGATTAGGACATCAAATATTTTGGCTGAAGTCGGTTACATAAACGTTCTGATTCTATTTATGCTACAAAATTTTAAAAATCTGCCACTATATGATTAAAGTATGTACAATATAAAAATATGTAAAATTATGTATAAAAATATCATTCAGTTAGTTTTGACAAAAATATTTCAAAATTAATATTTGCTTTGAAAATATTCTTTATGACCTTCATATATAGATATTTTAATTTAAAAAAGCTGGATTTTAGGTAATTTTTTTTTTTCCATCTAAAGTAGTTAATTATCTAGTCATATTGATTGATAATATATGGCTGCAACATGCAAATTCATTATTTGTCATTCTTCAAGACAGGAATCAGTAGCGTACGTGTGCAAGTTGTAAAAATGTGTAAATTAAAATATAATGAAAATGATTATAACAAAGTATTTATTAGTGATCGTGAATACATATATTGTTTTACATCTGAGTTTAATTGTGTAATTTTTAAAAATACAGATTTATACTTGATATTAAAAATCCCATTGAAAATAGAAGATAATTAATTTATTATAAATTAGTTCCTTTTTTTTCCATATATCTATATACTGAGAAAAGCGTAACATTCTGAAAAATTAGGAGAAAGATTAAAATTTGTAAGTGCTTTATTTTCTGCTTATTTTATTTGAAATGTAATCTGGAGAATATTTTTCATCTACCCGAATTACATTGGCGATAGTAAAATTTAATCCATTAATTATTACCTGAGATATTTTCTCAATTTTATGTACTGATTAATGGATTATATATACGGATGCAACTGAAAAATGCTTGGTTCGGTTTTTTTTTTTTTTTTTTTTTTTTTTTTTTTTTTCCATAAAAGAATGTAAAAATAAATAAAGTATATAAAAAATTAAATATACCAATTTTAATGGTGAAATAAACTATCATATCATTAAGTTAATAAATATATAAAAGTTTTTATAAAATTATCTTCTACGAATGTCAAGTGTTTCAACTTTGATGTGTGATTTATTTTTCTAAACATAATAATGAAACGTGAGGAAAAGAAATTAAAATAGTCTGGACGCATCAGTCATATTAAAGGTGTTAAAGAATAAAATCAGAGTTGTTAAAATCTATAAGAATAAATATTAATAGTTAAAGTAACAGTTATATTTCCATAATGAAATGGAAATTCTATATTGTGTGATTAACGACTATTCATTCGAAAATGAACATCATAATTCTATACCTTTCGCTTTACAATTTCTTCTTTATCCTTTCGTAAATTCATATGATATTGAGCGGATTATATCTCAACATACATAATTGGTAAATATTTCTATAACTGTATATACAATGATATCAAAAGGGAATGACTGGATTATGAAATAAACATATCATGAACAATATCACGGAAAATCAAATTATACGTGAAAATTACACGTATGATAATGCTTAATAAAAATGTTTAAAGTTATGCATTTTTCTCAGGTTGTTTCCATTAATTGCTAAACAATTTCAATATTGCAATTTGATAAATTTTAATATCTGAATTTTGTTCAATTTTGCCATGCGGGTGTAACTGCAGGTGTAAATCAATGTCGTGGATGGCTGAGATAAGACTATTAACATAGAAATTGATTGAATGTATTCCGAAAGTAATAAAATAGAATGGTGTAAGTTCTGTACTGTTCAGAAGCCACCTTTAATGCATGACCCAACTTGCCAACAGATGAGTTTCGCAATTTCGTTACACTAGATGTTTCATTGTACTTCTCTAATTTATTTGAAAGTAAAGAACGTGAAAAGAATATTTTCCCTTTTAATTTCAACTCGAGTATGTTTTACTTCCATATGCAGTATGTGTATTTTATATTAAATCCAAAGAATCAACTGACTGCTTTTTAATAGCTAACAAAATCATTCATTTATACAAATTCACCGTATTATTACAAAACGTAATCAGTTAACAGTTAAAATTTTGTAACCCTACGATCAATTTTGATTTTGAAATAAAACGGTATTCAATATAAGAAAATATTTTAATTTATGTTAATAGTTTTAAAAAGCATCTGAATTGAAAGCATATACATGTATTACAATATGGAATTCGTGATTTTTTATGAGAATTTTTAAGTTTCAGAAAGTTTTTTTTTTTTTTTTTTTTTTTTTTTTTTGAAATGTTTATTCTGTTTTTTGTAAGTAATCGATTTTTTTATATATGCACTTTTTAATATAAAAATATACACTGACTGTACGCTATATAATATAATTTCGCAGAATTAAAAAGTTTTAATTAAACAAAATACACTGGTGTGCACAAATTAAGGAAAAGTCACAAAATGCTAATTTTCGATAGTTACGTTGTGACTCTCATGTGACTGTCATTTGTAGACTCAATTTCAAAGTCATCGTGAACGCTGCATTGTGATAAATTACCAAATAATGTCACATTAAAGTCACATGGTGACTTTCAGGTTACATAAAGACTACTGTGAAGTCACCATTGTGCTCTTTTGGGAAAAGTCTCCATGTGACTATAATATGTTATTATTTGGAGACTTATCATAATGAAACGTTCATGATGACTATGAAATTGAGCCTAAAAATGACAGTCACATGAGAGTCACAATTTAACTACATTGTAAAGTCACCTGGTGACTCGTCACAAAGCAGCAGTCACATTGACTTCTCAGTGGAGTCACATATAGTGATCATTTGAGACTCATAATGAGATGTATTGAATTTCCTATTTTTTAGTTCACCGTAGTGACTGTGACACTTGTGACCATGTGTGAGATGAATGATATGTTATATGGGCGAGCTGTGTTGTAGAGATAGTAATTACTTGAATTATATTATTTCCTTTTGAGTGCTCGCGTATTTGAAAATTAGCATTTTGTGACTTTTCCTTAATTTTTGATAACCAGTGTATTTAAATCCAATTTTTTATAACATGCTTTATTCCTCTTTTCCTTACTACTTTTTGTTTGTATGAATATATTTACTCACGTAAACACTTTTTGCTAATGTAACATAATACTCCCGTTTCTTAAAACGGTACTCTTTAAATAGCGCATATTAGTACATAAAAAATCTTATTTACATTTATTTAATGACCGTAAATTAAATTACCTTACATTCTATCATAAATCGTGGGAACTATTTAAGACTTTAATATAATCATTAAATTAGTTGATGTCCATTAATTTTTATTTAGAAAGTAATTATTTGCTTCACTGTACTGTTCATGTAGGGAAAAAATCTTTTTATTTTATTATTATATTAAAATGTAATTCTTGAAATAATTTGGTTTTTACGTGTATAATATAAATATTTAATTTATTTTATTTTTTCATATAATTTTTATCCAAATTTTACTAAATAAAAATACAGCTATTGTTTACAAGATTTTTATTTTTCATTTCCAAAATCTACAAACTCAATTTTAAATACCGGATGTCCTAAAATTGACTGATTGATTTAAAAATTCAATAACAGACAGATATTCGTTAACAGATATTTAAAAAATTCTTGCAGGAGGGTTATGTATGATGTCAGGAGGTTTTTTAACGTGATTTTCGAATTTAGTTCGAATTGTAAAAAATAGATGGCACTGTAAGCAATGTGTGCTAAATTCAAGCTGTATTTTTTGTACTTTCTTTTCTCCCATGCCAAAAAAGGCGAATAAAATGTATTGAGTGGGTCCGGAAGTAACAATAATCGGACATTTTCATATTGCTCGCAGCGCCATCTATTTTTTGTAATTCGAACTAAATTTGAAAATCACAGTAAAAAAAAAAAAAACTCCTGACATCACGCATAACGTTCACGCAAGAATTTTTTTAATATCTGTCACAGTTTGCAAGTCCTTGAATTTTAACCCTTAACTGGAAACGTGAAAACCCGACGACAAACAAAAACGTCTGTAAGACAGCTAAATTAAAAAAAAATGCTATAAAATATTAAAAAGAAAATAAATCTTAATAATTTACCAAATAGTGAACTTAAACAAATGATCTTTATTGGTAATGCATTAAAAATACCAATTTTTTAACGTAAAAGCATAAAAACAAGTTTTAAATGTCGGAAAGAGAAAATATTTTGAAATTACACATTATTGTTCAAAATATTACATTTTCGATATAATAATTAAATAAATGCTAATATTCTGATTTATTTCGGTACAATATGAATTAGAAAAAAATATTAAGCAGTAAAATTAGCGAAACCTTTAATAGTAAATGTTGCAGCATGCTCTAAATATCTACATTTTTCATCCTTTTTCTGAAAATGTTGAGTCACTTTCGTGTTTAGAATTTATATACTCCTCATCTGAAATACTTTCAACATCGGTTATGTCACTTACTACTTCATCAAACCATAGCAAAACAGTTTCTTCAAAGTCTTTATCACCATAGCGTACCCGCTTTGACGGCACATCCATTTCAATATCCCAGAGTAAAAAATTACATAAATGGAAACATGCCGTCTAACGGACCTGCGTTGATAATAAAATAATTTTCTTTCAATAACTAAAAATGCGCAGCTTTTGCAAATAGGCGGGGCTGGCAGAGCACCAATAGCGTAAGGATTAGATTGCGTGATAACATTGGGGACGCGTTCATTTTTGTGTAAAGGGTAGACATGTAGAGAGAATCATCTCATAGACGGCATGTTTCCGGTTAAGGGTCAAAATCATTCAGTCATTTTTGAACCATCAAAACCACCATCAAAATGACGTCAGCAATTTCTGGACGGTCACGGAGACATACAGACAGCCCGGACGCGTTTGTCTTTTATAATATAAATATCTTTGCTAGTTAAAGAGGATATAGATATTCTGATAAACTTGTGTTTTGTGTTGTGCAGTCGTACATACTGAGCTCAGTTAGGTCGCTTTATGCGTAATTATTTGATTTTAGTTACTTAAATGGGGCATTCTCACAATCTTTCGACTTTCATGTCCCTGAATAAGAATTTATATTTTCATACACTTTTTTGTGTTTTTTATTTCATATACTGGGGAACATCCCATTGCATGATTGCATAACAATATTAACGAGATAAATAAGTTTTGGACGATGCTGGGAGTCGAAATTCCTGGAAAACTCCTATATCATCCAGTGTCCCTGATGCTGATTTTTAAGTTTGGAGCTGTCTGTATAAAATTGTTTCAATAAAAATAATTCGATGAAATTTTTTTCCGAAACTGAAACTACTGTTTTATACAAATATGTAGCAAAAAATTAACCTGCACACATTTTTAGGGTTGTTATTATTTTTTAAACTCTGTCCCTGGATTTTACATTCCTTACCATCCCTCTTCTAAAATTATACAGAAAATCACTCCAGATGCAGCAGCAGATTTTTTTTTCAAGTTTTTTCTCACGCAGTGGTATGCTAGAGAAAGAATGTCTAAAATTCTTTGACAGGAAATTTACTGCATAATTTAAATGAGCATTTAAATATCAATTGCAAGCATCGTAGCTTTATTGGTAGTCTTACCGTCCCCAAGGTTTATTCCTGCACTTTTCGAGGTAAATTAAAAATAATAATAATAATCCAATGTTAACAACTATTTCTAAAAATCAATAAACATTGTGGCTATCATTTCAGTCTTAACATGATTTTCCTAAAAATAGGTGGTAATTTTTCTTACTGTTCCATCCTTAACGTCCCTTGTTTTACCATTTCGTCCCTTTTTTCCTATACCATCCCCTTTTTTTACCTTACCGTCCCTTCTTTAACACCCCTTTAAGACAATGTTATACAAAAATTCTGTATTAAAAGTACTACATTTTTATTATTTCTTATTTGAATGTCCTGTGGGTACTATGCAAATTCATTATAAGTAAAAATTTGGAAGGAAATCAAAAGTTATAGTGTTAAATGGTAAGGGAAATTAAACTCGCACGTTTAACTTAAACCTCAGTTAAATAAAAAAGATTTTCTCTGCTGACCATTTTTTTCTTTATTTTGAATTATTAAGAGGCATTCGTCTATCAGATTAAAATGTTATTTTAGCAAGTTTAATTCCGCCAGATTATTTTTCCCAAAAGTCAAAAGATTGTGAGAATGCCTCAAATAGCATAATAAATATAAAGATAAAGTCTTAATTTACGTCCATTAATAATAACACCATAATATATATATATTCCCGAAAAACTTCAAAACTTATACTAAAAACACTTTAATTGCTTAAAAGACGTCAAATATGAACATGTTTACTTAAAATATTGACATGTTTCGAATGATTCACTTAATCATCATCGGAACACATAAAAAACAGAAATAAAATATACATAAAAATCTGGAATACGAGATCAGTCTCTATTGTATAAAAAAAAAAAAAAAAAAAAAAAAAAAAAGGACGCAGTATCCTCTATTTTTTTTTTCCACACTGCGCGTTGCTTTATCAGTAGTACGCTTCCCAAAGTTGTTCAACTATTCAGGCCTGATATTCGGAATATGAAATGACAACGTATTATTACATACTTTTGAACCTCTTATGTATATTTCGTTCAATATCTTTACAAATAGTTGTAAATGAAAAACACTTCTACAATTCAATTTAATTTCATTTTATAATTTCATTAATAAATAGGATGTTGATATTCTTTTTTATCACTAAATCTTGATAAGGCTCAAAAATTCTTGATATTTCCCCTATCATAATTTACATCTGCAACATGTTGTGTACATTTAATACTGAATTTCATTTGGGTCATACATACATAATAGTTTCCAACACCACCTCCCTAATAAATGGAATAATATATACTTCTGAATGGACAACCTTAACAACTGGAAAAAGTTGTGTGCTTAAAATCGTCTTTAATTTCGAAGAAGTAATTAAATCCGCGATTAAACTTAAATCAAACGGTTTTAAAGCTGCTTTTATAAACTAAAAAAAAAACTTGGATAATAATTCGTAACAATCATTTTCATATTACCTTCCATATGGATTTTATTTTCAATGACACCTATGTTCATTTTATTGATAAACAAACGTTTTAAAGGTGATTTATAAACTAAAAAATAACCCCTGGATAATAATTCGTAATAACCAGTTTCATATTTCTTTCCCTATGGATTTTATTTTCAATGACGCCTATGTTCATTTTATTAATAATGTTAAGAAGTAATTAATTGCGTTAGTCTATTAACCAACTTTACACGACACCCATTGTTTATAGCTATAAATTTAATTTTATCTAACTCACCCCCACTCCCCCATTTTTTTTTCTTTTTCGGTAGATATTCTAAAGGTTCTATAAACCAGGAATCTATTAAATAACAGGTCGAAACTTATAAGAAGGCGAAGTGCTTGCTACGAATTTCTGATGTGTTCTGATGACGACTTAGCGAACCAATGTCAATATTTTAATTGATATATGATTTCTTTTAAGCAATTAATGTCTTTTTAGTATGTATTTTAGAATATATACTTTATGGTCTTTAATTTATTTCTTAGCTAGTTAATTAAAAGAAACAAATCTTAAAACAAAAATGCCGTTGTCAATATTATAAACACAAACATTGTGATAATAGCAATAAGTTTGGTTACCGATAGTTACACACTAGTTTTAAACATAATCTATTTTGAGAGCGTACTTTAAGTTAAGTATTATAAATTGTGTAATGTGTTATCCCTCTGTTACATTAAAAGAGTCCAATGCTTTCAGTACTTTCGTGAAAGAATTCATTTAGCTAGAAAATAACCCAAGAAATTCTTGGAATAAATGAAAAAACCAACATATTTTGTCCTGGCAAATTAAAAGATTTAAAATGATTTGAAAAACACATGTATTACTTTACAATAGTCTAATCTCTCAGTAATATAAAAATAAAATAAATTTTAGTTATGTAATTCGATAACTAATTGCTTTTTTCACGTTAATTAAAATCCTCTTTGATGATGTTACTCAATTTACTAGACATAGTTCTGTTCATGCACGTTTATCTCATTTTTTAAATTAATTTTCATGGACAGATTTTTCTTAAATAATATTTCTAGTATTTTGTTACGAATTAATTCAAGACAGAAATCCCTATCAAGTAAGGGGAAAATAACAAAAAAATACAGTACATTAGAGTATATTTCATTTGTGAGTTAAAAGCATTATTGCAATTTTTATCATCTTTATCTTATATGTGTTTCGTTATAGGATGTGGTTTATTACTAATCTACTATGAAATTCATCAGAAATTCTTTTTGAATTATTTCTTATGAAATTATCAGTTATTGCAATTTAAGATCTCAGCTAAATAAACAATTACTAAAAACATTATTTATTTATTTATATTTTTTATCACAAATTTACTTTTGTATAGTAGAATATATTTTTTTAAATATAAAACTGCATAAATGTGTGAGCTTAATTCCGCTGCGTTGTTGCAGTGTTTGTTTCTTGTGGCATTATGTATCAATTCTTTATATTTTTACTGTTGACTATCACAGTATTTTAATTTAAATTCTTCAAATGTTGCTACAGTGTTACTGATCAACATTATACAAAAGTGAGTTTGGAATTGAAAAGTGTCCACACATGTTCCTGTATTTTATTGGAAGGGTAGAACGTTATATTGTTTAGTTCCGACATAGTTTTAAAGAAAAATTAAAGATTTGTGAATACTTGAATTTGTCAGTATCTTTTTTTTTCAAGGATCCTTTTTAACGTGGAAATAATTTAAATATGTATATAGGAGATCAATCAATTAAACACGTTCTCATTATATCTTTATTCTATTTTTTAAAATATCTTTTTATAATACCTGTATAGTTACACACTGTTAAAAATTTGCAGCATTCTGCCCAGTCATTTGACCGAATTATCGAAAACGGTTACACAACCGTAATTTAACACTATTCGGACCCTATTATTTTATGGTCAGAATATCGTTAAATTACGGTTATGAAACCTCTTTCTCAAAAAACGATGGAATGACTAGACAGAATGCTGCAAATTTTTAACAGTGCAGAGAATTGGGTATCACATTGAAGAAGATACATCAAAACACTTGTCCATTCTTTTTATCAAATGTACACTAGTTTTTGTAATACACGTGTCTTTCTGTGAAAATGTTATTGAAATTTTAAGAGAAACTATACAAATACATTTAATTTCATGCATATCAGAAAAATTAATCATATATATTAAAGCGTAAACCTGATTTTGTAAGATAAGACTAAAATATTCGCGCAATTGCGCATGCGTGAAGTTAAATTTACTAGATTTTCCATTTAGAGGAAAGGTTGAGCAGGTCTGGTTAGCCGAGTGGTCTAGAGCACCAGTTTAAAGCTCCGAACTTTCGTAGACAACGTAGGATCGAGCCCAACGCCCGGCAAAATGATTTTTGGCGATAATTCATTTCGTTAATGACATATTTTATTAAGAGGAGAAGTTATATGATTTTCGTTTTATTATTATTTGAATGGTTTATCATTAAATAAAATTTGACACTCAAAAATATTTTGAAAAAATAATTTTATATTTAAAATATTTAACCTGAAATATTTTGCATGTAATTATCAATTAAATAAATTAAGCTGATCTACAACTTTTGTTTATATTTTTTTACCATTATCAAGAATATATAAGTGTGTGAGTCAGAAGGAAAAGTTTGCTATTCTTTTCCGTAAAAAAATAAATAAATAAAACGGAAAGAAAGGAAAATATTCATATAAGAACTATAAAATAAATTATATTGATATCCATGGTTTAATATTTAAAAAATGAAGAAAAAAGTAAAATAAAATTCAAGTAATAAAAAATATATATTATAAATCGTTAATTGCATCAAGTTTAAAATTTAGGCTTTTAGAGACTGATATAAATAAAATGCATGGCAGCTTTTAAAGGTCGTGTAGTTAAAAAAATAAAAATAAAAATAAAAATAGATATTGTTATTTTGTTATTTTTTCAACAAGAAAAATGAGACTGTAGTAAGTAAAAATAAATGCTCTGCCCAGTATTTTTCGGTAAATTTCTGATAAAAGGAAAGCATAATTGGTTGTAAATTATAAACTTAAAGTTCTTTCACTTCATTCAATAGGTTAGACTGACAACACCCTCTAGCACGCTTTCAAGAAATAGGAATCACTTATACAATATAAAAATTTGTCACGATTTCAATAATTAATTTAAAAGCAACTAATTCAAAATTCAAGAATTTTTCTAATGGAACATCCAAGTTATTTACCGTCAAATCTTGACGGGTACTATCTAGTTTATATTTAGAAATAAAGTCTTAATGGAGGAGATCAGTTTGGTTTGAAATTTCAATTATTTGCTGATATTACACCTAAGTATTACACCTGCGTGACTAATGATTATCACAATATTTTAATTTATATATTTCAAATGTTATTACAGTTTTGATGATCAAAATCTATACAAAAGTGATTTGGGGTTTGAAAAGTACCCATACATGTCCCTGTGAATTATTAGAAGGGTAGGCTTTATATTGTTTAGTTCCGACATAGAGATAAAGAAAAAATAAAGATTACATCTGAAAAATGAACTTTAAAAAATAAAAGAGAATATAGTAAAAATAACGGTCTTTGAATTATTTGTTATGCTTTTTCTCATATTTTCTTCGCAGTGAACTTATTTTTCTGTCTTCTTATTATTAGGATAAAAATGAGAATTTAAATGAAGATAAAATTCAAAAAGGAAATAATAATAATAATAATGACTGAAATTTTAAATTATTTATTATTATTTCTGTTTCTGGAATGTTTTTTACTGCTCAGTAAGAACCTTATAGCATTTAAGAGCATTTATGTCTCCCTAAATTAAATACACACTCCAGGAAAATATAATATTAAATATTAGGGTAATTTATCAAACATAGAAAAATATAGGTTAATAGAATGTTTTTAGCGTTTTCTGTCAGTCATATTCAATCTTCGATCTGAATTGAGCAGGGATGATGGCCCTTTTTCATTCACACGTGTCTAAAATCCCCACATAGTGCGTATCAAAGTTGTAAAGCCCAAACATTTACATAATATGATTATGTAGCATAAAGTGTGTATACAAAACATTAGTTAATAGAATCAGCCGGTTGAATGAGTTAAATAATTCTTTAAAATGTTATTTTCATATGTATTGGAAGTTGCAATATAATGAAATTGAATTTATTTAAATGATACATATTGTATTTAAGAGAAAAAAAAAAGGATTTTTTTTTTTTTAATTTCATCTTTAGCATCTTACATATACCTTGTCGTAACAACTAATCCTGATCGCTTAAATACGTATTAATGAATTGCGATTACTATTTTGAAAATTGGATGGAGAATGAGGTAAACCTTGTTCATGATTTCTTATTTCTATTTAATATGCATTAAACACATCGGTCTATCTGTTGTTTAACTACTGATAGACTAACTGGAATCTTACGAAATTCATTTGAAGAAATAATACTTTATTAAATAATATGGAAAAGAAAAATGGTTACATATATATCCATAGCATTAACCAAGAGAAAATTTCTGAAATGTGTTTATTCAAGAAAAAAAAGCTGGAATATATTTCGTAGTCTGCTGAAACGAAAGAAAATTGAACCACCAATTGGAAGAAGGGAATAAACGCCACTTTTTGACACATTCATTTTTCTACACTTTTACAGTCTTTAGACGTTACGCTTAGTTGTGAGTTCGAGGAAAATAAAAAGAAAAACATACGAAGCGAATGTTTTTTGTTATTTTCTTCGAACTCACAATTAAGCGCTACGCGTCTAAAGAATGTAAAAATGTAGAAAAATAAATGTGTCAAAAAGTGGCGTTTATTCCCTTCTTCCAATTGGTGGTTCAATTATATTTAACATAACAAGAATAAATATATTTTATCTATATAATGATAATACATTTTTTTTTACTAGCAAGAGAAATTATCATATGCTGCAATATCGGTCAAGTATATGTACCACTACTGATACAGAGATATTCATAGAACGTCAAGGATATAAAGGACAATTATAGCTTCAAATTATTGCTCAATTTGATTTATATTGTAATTCTTCAGGATGTTGGTTGTGGTATATGTTTCCAATATCGTATAAACTTTGTACGTGATGGCCATGTTTATGCCCTATTATCTTAATATTTCAGCAATTAGCATAAAAATAAAAGTATAGTAACATAAAACATTTCTTATGTTATAATATTGATAATGTCAATATGCTTAATAAAAAGTGTTGTCCAATATTGTTTAAAATATACTTATTTCAATTATCTCCTTATTCAACATTTATATATTTAATACCCAAAATTTGTTTAGTGTTAACAAAAATATATTGCATAAACCAACTGATTTGAAAGCCAACATTCTGAAAGGTGAATTTTAATCTTTATCAATAACGGCACATATTCAAAATAGTTATAATTCTGTGCACTTCAGATATTCATATTATGATTGATATTACATATGACAAAAGATTTATTTATGTACATAGTTAAGTCAGATTTATTATACTTTCGGAAACGAGTGATTATTTCTGCGTTACATTGTTACAAAGAGTTTCATCGGGGTGATTCTTTTAATCAAATTAAAAAAAGTAAGTAAAATTTATTATAAATAGTTATTTCCCGTTTAATGTAGAATTTTATTAAATTACACGAAAATGATTTCGAATTCTAAACCGAACGTTACATTTTAACAATCTGTAAAAAACATACGTTCACATTATTTTACTATAAAGTGTAGATTTTTTTTTTCAATTGAGTAAAATTAAAAGGTCAAGTGCAAGTATGACTCGCGTTCAGAGGTGTCCGTACAATAAATATATTGATTATTAACTGCATTATTAAAAAAATCATTGTGAAAAGAATAAAATGGCTTTGTAAAAACTATAAAACGTAGGGTTGGGTACTGCTGTATACACTAGCAAAGTATGAATGGATATACCATAAATTTTCAAAGAGATATGAAACCTAAGTATTATCAACTATTTCTATACTGTATAAAACTTTTTTTAATTTTATCATAATCTGACTAACTTAATTTGCTACTGACAATAAAAGAAGTGCATGTTTAAACTTCATTTGTCATTTCATAAAACTCAATTCACTGTAATAATAATCTTTTCTTTTTAGAGTGTAGCTAAAACTAAACCCTTGTTGAAATTTTATAATTGACATTCTATAAATCGCGCTTCGAAAGGAGGTTGCAAAGTGGCAACGCGACCTTGGACTTTGCCGCGTTTTTTAAACAACATTTTATAGACACTAGATGCGTATTGAGAGATCCACGCAATGCATATTAGACGCGAATCCCGTTGTATTTATGTAATTAATTCTTTTTAAATTAGCCTGTTTCTAGCAAATTGACGCTTATTTCTTTTATACTGTTATTGGGCATTGCTTTGCTAAAATATAAAATTAAAAGTTCTTATCTAGTCTTTAAAAGCCGATGGTACATAGAGTACATTATCCCTGTCATTATGTATGTCCAAACCGTCCGTGTCTTTAAGGGTTAAGATCTCGGCTAATTCAACAATGCTTTAATATTTCTGCTACGATTGATACCTCCAGACTCAAAGCCTGACTCTACAAACAAGAAAAACAGTCAACAGAGGCAATTGAAAAGAAAAATAAATAAATAAACCGGATTTAAATGATGTATTGCAATAAATCAGCACAGGCAATGACGCATTGCATACGATTGGTTCTAGATAACATCATATATATAAATGTTGTCCCTCATAGTATACCTACTGGATTCGAGGATTTTTATTTTAAAGAGTGGTCACAAATATTAAGTGCTTTACTCAATTTTGTTATAACCCCGATGTCTGTAGTGATCAAACTTTTGCTGAAAAATATCAGATTATACATGTGCATTAAGTTACCCAAGTTCCAGTAGAATATGTCATCTATTCCTATAGTTATTTGAAAAAAATGTCCTACGTCAAAATTATCTTGTGACTTTTGCTGATATACTGTGTATTTATATTTGTTTAGCAGTATGTATTTTATTTAACACAAAAAAATCATAGTATGAAGATAATAGTGTTTTCATATCGTACACAATATAATATTGTCTATATTTTCAACAGCACTGTTTTAACCGTGCATTCTTATAGCTTTTTAAAAACTTTTATTACAATATTTTCCTCAGGAATATAACCCCTGTATATGTATTAAAGATATAAATTGGTCTATGTTTATGCAGATATTCATAATTCATTAAAAATAATCATCATTAATATAAAGCATATTGATATGAAATCAGTTAACAAAGGTTTAAATTGATTAACAGATTTTAGCATATACTTAATCTTATTTCTAAGTATTTTTTTATACCTTCATAAACATTTGAATGTTAACGCTGACTTATAAAAATATCTATAATGAAAAAAAAAAATCTATAGTTTAATTTTTAACAGCAGAACATAAAGTTTATTTAAAGAAAAAAAAATTGAATTTTTGTTTATGCGCGTAAATGGATATTAGTTATTATTACAGACTTGATCTTTCATTCTGTGAACTTTATATGCTCTATCAAAATAAACTTCTAATACCTGCATCTAAATGTACATAAACATAGAAAACATTGAATTATACAGCTCTGCTGTTGATGGAAAATGTTAGTTTCGAAACATAGGAGTAGGAATACAGATTGATAATATTTGCATCTCTCAGAGATATCATTTGAATTATAATACTTTAGAAGATCAATGATATTAGCAGTGTACTGGGACATAGAATTATGTCTCATTTGCATTTGATACATTTAACGCTATAAAGTATATTTTGTGCCATAGGTCTAATATATAAATAATATATTTTGTGCCATAGGTCTAATATATAAATAATATATTTTGTGCCATAGGTCTAATATATAAATAATATATTTTGTTTTAGTATTTTTATAACTATTTTTTGTAAAATAAATTGTCACTTTTTAAAAAAGTGCCTTTTCTGGATATTGTCTTTTATCTATGTTTATTTTAGAGACTATATTTACAAGTAAATAGCTGCTTTACAGAAAAATCCATGTGTTGTCAAAATTTTTCACCCACAAGTTTTTACAAAATGACATTAATAATCATGATAATAATTTTACACATCCACGATGATTGAGAAATGCATTCAATAAATAAATAAATAAATAAAATCTTTCTTTTTTATTACCCTACTGAAAAGAAGGGTTATGTGTTTCACGCGTTTCTGTGTATGTGAATTTCTTTATACCTTCGAAACATCCCAACGGCACGATGGATTTTAATGAATAAGGTCTCTATTAATTCGTCTTAACGGCTTGGTGGTTATAGGCTAGGTTTTGTTTTTATAAATTCAAAATGGCGGCCGTAAAATACAAAATGGTGGTAGAGACGAAAAAAAATACGCACCCTATTGAATGGCATATCATTGGATAGATCTTTCAAATTAAAGACGATGCTTCATTGACTATTTTACAGTGAGAAGCTCCGTTAAAATATTATATAACCTGGAAGTTATGCATGTAGGATCTCTAGCTTTACTGCAACTCTAACCATTGTAGACATCTATAGACCTCATCAAAACAGTGTTTATAGTCAGGAACTAAAAATTAAATACAACTTAAAAGTCATCAATACAAGTAAATAAAAAAATAGGTAAGTAATATAAACAAATAATTTAAAAAAAATTAAGTCAATTCCTACATAGGTCAATAAGAATTTTTATTCTCCCGTTCTTCTTTCCTCTTGAAGGGCGCTTAAAATGTCCTGATCAAGAAGAGGGCGCTCTTGGTCTTAAAATACCTTGATCAAAAAGAGGGCTCTCTCGATTATTGAAAATTAATTAATTTAATTTAATTACCTAATTAATATTTGATATAAACTGGATTAACATCAGGTGTCATCCAGAAGTTTAAAAAAATATT
Source organism: Maratus speciosus (assembly GCA_963932465.1). Taxonomy (NCBI): domain Eukaryota; kingdom Metazoa; phylum Arthropoda; class Arachnida; order Araneae; family Salticidae; genus Maratus; species Maratus speciosus. The sequence continues at coordinate 188,890,448 of OZ010800.1, forward strand.
TCAGCTTGATCCGATGAATAATAAGTATTTTATTAACGATTGAAATTTTGAACAAGATATATATGGCGACAGTGTGAGCTAACAGTAGGAATTTAAAAAAATTAGTTTCACATTGATGAGAAATAGTTAATTAGTTCGCTTTTTACGCAGTCGGGTTTTTTTGATTTTTTAAATTTAATTGTTTATTAAACTAATATTAATCTTGCTAAGAGAAGAATATTAATCGTTAATGAAATGCATAATCAAACTGTCAAAAAAAAAATGTGTAAAAATATGTGAAAATGTAAACACGAACATAAATATACACTGTTAAAAAACTGCAGCTTTAGATCCAGAGTCACCCCACTGCTTTTATAGAAAACGGTTACTTTACAATATTATGGGGCATTATCATTGGTCAAAATAGAGATATTCTATAAAAGCTGTGAAGGGAATAAGTAGCTAAAGCTGTAGATTTTTAAAACCGCTTCCGAGTTATCCACGATTAGAAAAGAGTCCTTTATCTTAAGAAACTTTAAAAATTAAAATTTTCCAGATTTTTTTGAAGCATTTCTAAAAACGCTTTCTTTTAATGCCACTGGTTTTCGGAAAGGTTTCCGAGAAGTTTTTACGTGAAAAAATAGTTTCACGTTGATGAGAAATAATTAATTAGTTCGCTTTTTACGCTGTCGGGTTCTTTGTTTTTTTTTTTAATTTAATTGTTTTTTAAACTAAAATCATGAACAATACTAGCGAGAATATTAATCTTGCTAAGAGAATAATATTAATCGTTAATGAAATACATACTGTGAAAAAAAATGTGCAAAAGTATATACAAATATATAAAAATATAAACATGAACATAAATATACACTGTTAAAACTCTGCAGCTTTAGCTCCATATTCACCCCACTGTTTTTATAGAAAACGGTTACTTCACAATATTATGGACTCTTTGTTCAAAATAGAGATATTCTATAAAAGCTGTGAAGGGAATAAGTAGCTAAAGATGTAGATTTTTAACAGTGTGGAACAACCGCTTCCGAGTTATCCACGATTAGAAAAGCGTCCTTTATCTTAAGAAACTTTAAAAATTAAATTTTTCCAGATTTTTTTGAAGCATTTCTAAAAACGCTTTCTTTCGATGCCACTGGTTTTCGGAAAGGTTTCCGAGAAGTTTTTAGAAAGCATTAATTAGATTGCTCAATCTGAAATATAAGCGTTTGGATTATATCCAATGCCAAGTAAATATTTTCATGTCCAACAAACATATTTTACGGACGAATATGATAAAATAACAAGAAAAACATTAACAATAACATTAATCTTTATTTGTTACTTTAGCACGAATAACTTCAAACTCGCAGCAGGAAATGTTTAATTGACAACACCCGGCATCCTAAAGACCGATATTTGAGTTTCAGGAAAACGGTATATTCAGTGAAACTGTTTAATAAATCATGAAAACTACTCAGATGGAGACTTTTGGATTATATCCAATCCCAAGTAAATATTTTCATGTCCAACAAACATATTTTACGGACGAATATGATAAAATAACAAGAAAAACATTAACATTAACATTAATCTTTATTTGTTACTTTAGCACGGATAACTTCAAACTCGCAGCAGGAAATGTTTAATTGACAACACCCGGCATCCTAAAGACCGATATTTGAGTTTCAGGAAAACGGTATATTCAGTGAAACTGTTTAATAAATCATGAAAACTACTCAGATGGAGACTTTTGGATTATATCCAATCCCAAGTAAATATTTTCATGTCCAACAAACATATTTTACGGACGAATATGATAAAATAACAAGAAAAACATTAACATTAACATTAATCTTTATTTGTTACTTTAGCACGAATAACTTCAAACTCGCAGCAGGAAATGTTTAATTGACAACACACGGCATCATAAAGACCGATATTTGAGTTTCAGGAAAACGGTATATTCAGTGAAACTGTTTAATAAATCATGAAATCTACTCAGATGGAGACTTTTGTATTATATCCAATCCCAAGTAAATATTTTCATGTCCAACAAACATATTTTACGGACGAATATGATAAAATAACAAGAAAAACATTAACATTAACATTAATCTTTATTTGTTACTTTAGCACGAATAACTTCAAACTCGCAGCAGGAAATGTTTAATTGACAACACCCGGCATCCTAAAGAACGATATTTGAGTTTCAGGAAAACGGTATATTCAGTGAAACTGTTTAATAAATCATGAAAACTACTCAGATGGAGACTTTTGGATTATATCCAATCCCAAGTAAATATTTTCATGTCCAACAAACATATTTTACGGACGAATATGATAAAACAACAAGAAAAACATTAACATTAACATTAATCTTTATTTGTTACTTTATCACGAATAACTTCAAACTCGCAGCAGGAAATGTTTAATTGACAACACCCGTCATCCTAAAGACCGATATTTGAGTTTCAGGAAAGCGGTATATTCAGTGAAACTGTTTAATAAATCATGAAAACTACTCAGATGGAGACTTTTGGATTATATCCAATCCCAAGTAAATATTTTCATGTCCAACAAACATATTTTACGGACGAATATGATAAAATAACAAGAAAAACATTAACAATAACATTAATCTTTATTTGTTACTTTAGCACGAATAACTTCAAACTCGCAGCAGGAAATGTTTAATTGACAACACCCGGCATCATAAAGACCGATATTTGAGTTTCAGGAAAACGGTATATTCAGTGAAACTGTTTAATAAATCATGAAAACTACTCAGATGGAGACTTTTGGATTATATCCAATCCCAAGTAAATATTTTCATATCCAACAAACATATTTTACGGACGAATATGATAAAATAACAAGAAAAACATTAACATTAATCTTTATTTGTTACTTTAGCACGAACAACTTCAAACACGCAGCAGTAAATGTTTAATTGACAACACCCGGCATCCTAAAGACCGAAATTTGAGTTTCAGGAAAACGGTATATTCAGTGAAACTGTTTAATAAATCATGAAAACTACACAGAAACGTGTCTTAAAATCAGTCTGAGCAAAATAAATTTGTTTTTGTAAATTATTCTTTAAACAGGGAAAATATATTAGTTTGTAAGATTTCTACATATAAAGAAAGCTTTTCATAAAAGGTTAAGGTAATTCGGAATAAATTTATTGTACATTTCTCTTCGTAGTTATATTATATTTTTCTTGATTAAGAATAATTTGTCTTTTTTTTTTACAGCGCACATACAGTGGTGGCCAAAATTGTACACACATTTAGGTAGCTTTCTTTAAAAAAAGTAAAAATCTACCTATTGCAGGCATCCGAAGGAAAACACTTCCGGAAATGTTGCTATATTTTCACTAATCATGAGCCCCAGATACCAAAACCACCCTCCGTTGAAGAAATGCTGACTTATATATAGGGGAGATGGGGGCACATGTGAACAGTGGGCAGATGTGAACATCGCAAATTTTCAATAGTTATTATAAGTTTTTTTTATTTGAAAAAATCACCAAAGATGACAGCACCTGCAGACATATGGTAAAAATGTTTTGAAGCTTTTTGACATTTTGTTTGTCCTCTGTAGCCAAAACACTTTTTTTAGATCTCAAAAGTAAAATCTTTGTTCCAAGTTGATAAGCGTATAACTTTATTTATTTATTCATTTATTTGAATTTTAGAGTTTTAACATATACTATGAATACTAATAAATATTTTTTGATAAAGTCTTTTTTCTTCTAAAATTGATAAATGTTAATGATTTATCAATTTAACGGAAGCAAGAATGTGGGGCACTTGTGAACGGACTTGGGGCAAATATGAACAGTACATAAGTGCCCCAATAAACATTCAGTGATTCTGTTTCTTTCTGTTAATTTAATGATAAATAATGTCAGTTCTATTATCTATAATTTTCCTGAAATATAAGATATTTTCCTCACACAAAGTTGATTTTGCATTGAAACTTCACAAAACACATCTTTCAGCAAATACATAAAGAGCATGAAGCTCGTTTACGTTCAATTGTACTTTAAATAAATTTAATGTTTTCTAAAATGCATTAAGTGTTATATATTATTTTACTAAACTGGTTACAACAATAATTTTTATCCATTTTTAATACAAAAGTATTACCTTGAACAACTTTGCAATTTTTTCTATTACATTTGTTCTAAACATGCAATGATGGCTTACTTCCACATCTAAAACAGTTATGTATATGATGCTTTGAATGGAGATAGATATGAGTAATATTTTAAGAAAGTAAATTTTTTAAACTGATAACTACCGTAAAATTCTTATTGTAACGCCTCCCTCTTTCAAAAGCAAAAGAAGTTAGATGAGGGGGGGGGGGTATAGTCGAGATTTTTTTAAATCATTTAAAAAACCTTTTTTATCTATAATTTACAAGTAAATAAGGCAAATACATCAGTGGGAATCTTTCGTATTTCGGCAGATTTGAGATAAATAGTATTTAAATGCCCCCTCCCTAAAATTTTCCCCAAACGGAAACCCCTAAGCAAAATTTAAAAGATTTAATTTCCTTTATTTTTTTATTTTATTTCAGCAATACTTAAAGAATCATCTAAGCCTTCACCCCAAAATCTACTTATTTTCATTTTATATCCTTTTGCTTAAACATATCACCCAGAAACTAGAGAAATATATATATATATATATATATATATATATATATATATATATATATATATTTCTTTATGTTGAATTTTCCAGGTAATTAACTAATGATTACGATGACAAATGAATCACAGAATAAAAAGTATGTCAAAGGATATTTTTCTTGTGTTCACATGTGCCCCACGTGTGTTCACAACTACCCCGTTGATGGGGCACATGTGAACAATTTTTCGAATTTATAAAACTATTAAAAAATGTAAGAAGAACTATACAGGTGATTTTTAAAATATTACCATGCATAAAAGAAAGTTCTATTTAGTATACTGACTAGGTTTTGTTTATAGAAATTATTCCAGTCATGTGTAAAATCTATATTTATGCGAACTGTTCACATGTGCCCTCATCTCCCCTATATATTATGTATTAAATGCATTCGGCAGACCCGGAATCTTGCACCATAATTAAACTAAGAGTAACCAAATATTTCCTAACATTTGGTTTATTTGTATTAGTATATTTGGCATTAACGAAAGTTTCCTAACATTATATATATACAGGTGGTTATCAAAATAATGGAAACACTTGAGAATGAAAGGGACATTTAAGAATTCCCTTCGTAAGCATTAAAATATAATCTTAGCTACCAGATTTTTTTTAATATAAAAAGTGTACATGTATTAGGTAGTATGAGAGAGCTCTAGAAGAGTTGTCTACGTTTTGATTTTTTTTTTGTCAGAAGCGTAAAATGTCAGACCTCACAGATTTTCAAAGAGGCAAAATTGTAGGAGCCCGACTAGCTGGAGCAACGGTGACCGAAACATCCCAGCTTATAGGCGTTTCTAGAGGTACGGTGTCTAAAGTCATGACAGCATACACACAGCGCGGAAAGACAAGCTCAGCAAAGCAAAATAGTGGACGGAAGGAGAAGCTGAGTGAAAGAGACCGACGGGTATTGAAACGGATTGTAATGTCTAAAAAGAAAACAACTGCAGCCAAAGTGACCGCAGAGCTCAATCAGCATCTGGATTCTCCAGTGTCAACAATTACAGTTCGGAGATACCTTCATAAAGAGAACATTTACTGCAGAACAGCAATTCCTAAGCCACTTGTCACAGATGCTAATGCCAAACGTCGTGTAGAGTGGTGTCACAACCACAAAACCTGGTCGATTGAAAAGTGAAAGACTGTTATACGGTCAGACGAATCATCTTTCACATTGTTCCCCACAACAGCACGGGTACATGTCTGGAGAACACCTGCACAAGCGTATGATCCTGATTGCCTCCGTCCAACTGTCAAGCATGGAGGTGGATCGGTCATGGTATGGGCAGCCGTGTCATGGTTTTCTGCTGGTCCAATCGTAAACCTGAAAGGAAGGATCACTGGGGAGAAGTATAGAGAAGTTTTAGCTGACCAGGTCCATCCCATGATGCAAATTTTGTTTCCTGCAGGAGATGGAATTTTCCAGGATGATAATGCCCATACTCATGCAGCCAGAGTTGTCCAATCATGGTTTGATGAACATGAAGATGAGGTGGAACATCTACCTTGGCCCGTACTGTCTCCAGACCTCAACATAATCGAACCGTTGTGGTCTATTTTAGAGCTTTCAATCCGGAATCGATATCCTCCACCGGCATCTCTCACGGAACTTTCACAATATCTCCATGAAGAATGGTACAATATTCCTCTAAACACTATTCAGAATTTGTATGATTCGATTCCCAGGCGAATCCAAGCTGTATTACATGCCAAAGGCGGTCCTACGCCATATTAATAAAGAATTCCTTCAAAATCTAGGGTGTTTCCATTATTTTGATAACTGGATGGGAATAAAATGGGACTATGTGGGAATAAAATATAAGACTCAATGGTTAAATGAACGTGACATCTCAAGCGAGACTCGTAAAGAGGTTGTTCTATACATATTCAACAATGGAGTCGGTTGATGGTTTTTAAAGCAAGGCTCAGGGAAGCTCTTGCGAGTTGTACGATGTTATTTTGAATGTTAAGCTGTATGTTTGGTAATATATTAAACATTTTTATACCTATTCACAGTTTGTATAACATTAGTTTCGATTAATCAATACATTATTCACATATAAACCCACAGCTTTGGGGGCTCGGGCAGAGATTTGGACTGTTTGTATGATTTGGAAGATTTGAATTTGAATAACGAAGCTATTTTGTACTTTAATAAAAAAAAGTATTTTTCTAAACTGATATTTATAATACAAAAAAAAAATGAACTGTTCGTCTGATGTATAATGATTAGAGATGATCCGTAATCAAGCCTACGAGATAGTGTAATATTTTGTTCTGTTGAAGTGTCAACAAATTGAATAATGTCCGTCCTGAATAAAGCTAGAAAAGCAGATTTGTTTACATTGTGTGATGACCTAGATATAGTTGCGCTTCAGAGTGCAAGAATTATTGACGTGATAAAGTTAGTGACTGAATCAAATGATTATGAAGAAAATTTTGTTAAAGTTCGACTTGAAGTCATTGTTGCTGAGAGAGAAGAAATGAAACAGCTAGAAGTAGAAAAAGAAGAAAGAAGGCTAGAAGCAGAAAAAAAAAATTAGAGGAAAAGAAATTGCAAATGGAATACGAATTAAGAAAAATTGAGCTTCAAGGCAATATAACAAGTATAAGTGATGATTCGGCAGTAATTGGTTCAGGTAAGCAACCAGATTTGTTCAAATTAATGCCGCATTTTGACGGGAAGGGTGATATTAGTATCTATTTAACTTTATTTCAGAGACAAATTTCTAGGATGAATATAGTAAAATAAAATTGTAAATAATTTTTTTAAAGTTTAATTCCGTTAGAAATTGCTAATGTTATAGCTAGAGAACCAGAAACATTGACAAATGATTACGATTACGTAAAATACCTACTTCTTAAAAAATTCAAAATGACGCCAGAAGAGTTTAGGCAAAATTTAATGTCGCATAAGAAAGAATATTCAGCCACTTTGTGCGATCTAGCAATTGAGTTAAGAAATTATTTGGAAGAGTGGATAGGCGGTGTTGATGTATCGAGTTTTGAAGCCTTTAAAGAATTAATAGTAGTAGATCAAAACAAGCGAAGATTACCTATAGAAATGAAAGAACATTTTATCGATGAGCTTCCAAAAATTAAAAACGCTAAGGTATTAGTAAATAAATTAGACAATTATGAAACAGCAAGACGTAATGTTAAAACCATGAATAGAAATTCACACCAATTTAAAGATAGGAAGTCCAAAATGCGCGAAAATAGTAATGCAAAATCATGGTCACCAGCTCAAAGTTATGACAATTTAAGAAAACAACAATTTAAGGATAATACAACTAATGCAAATGAATCTTCTTATTTAAATAAAAGGAATAGGGAAATATTAGGTGTTTTAAATGTAACTGTCTGGGTCATTTAATATCACAGTGTAGTAGTGGAATAACACACAAACAAATAACGGCAGCCAAAATCGTTGGAGCCAAAACCCGCAATTATCCAATCACAAAGAAGTGAATTGCGCTGTAATCAAAGGTAAAAACAGCGGCATGCCGAATCGATGATGGATATTGATATTAACGGGGAAAAGGCACGTGTCTTAATTGATACTGGAAGTGATATAAGTATGGTGAGTTATGAATATTATACAAAGATAGGATCGCAAAATTATGTTGAAATAATATCTCTTTGTCAGGCATAGATGAAGTAGTTGTTTATCCTGAAGGATACTTTCCTTATGAATTTAATATTGATGGGTTTCTAATCACAGCAAATTTGTATGTTTTAAAATCTCTTGCGTATGACATTTTATTGGGATATGATGTAATTAGAAAATTAAATTTTGCGATTGACGAGAACGGAATTAAAATCGTTGGCGAACGCAACAATGTTCAAGCAGGTTACATTGTAGTTCTGAAGAATTCTATTATAAAATTGAATCTTACTGCCAGAAGTAATGATGAAATGAAAGCGTCATTGTTGGATAATTCACGTGATGGAAATATTGTAGTTGCAAATGATAATAAAGCACGAGATAATTTCTTGATTAATTTGGTGAGCGTCATAGATGATGATGAAATTGATTTTATGCACGTGAGAAATTTGAAAATAAGAAAATAAATAAATAAATTAGTAAAGTTAACACACAAAATAAATCAAAAGATACAGGATTACGGATGAGCATAATTTCATCCGATGAAATTGATAGTCCTGCACATGATAGAAAAGGCTATGTAAAAGATCGCAGTAGGAATTTTGATCATAGAGAAAATAACAGAAATTTTAATAGACCAATTGATAACAGAAGCAATAACAGATATGGACAGAGATATGTTAAACAGTCATTTAACCATGAAAATTACAATAAAAATAGATGTGGGAAACATAGTTCAGAGAATTCTTACCAAGATGAATCAGGGATTCCTCAAAATTTGAGACTAAAGATTCTTTGGTACCTCAACATATGACAGAATGTGAAGGCTTGGTGAATAGTTCATCGGATATGGTTGAACCTAACGATGCATCTGAAACGCTAGAAAGTGCTTAACCTACTTGAAAAGCAATGTATAATCCAAATATTTCTCCTAGGTAGGTACAAAAATAGAGGCTGTTATCATGGTCGAAGTAATTATAATATGATGGTCGACGATCAAACAGAGGTAGCAATAATGAGCAAAGAAATTCCCAACCATTACACAAGTATAGTGCACAGCGAACTGAAGATTCGTCTAGAAAATTGGAAAATAGCTTTGAAAATGGTCTTTGAGCCCGTGATTATGATAATTGCAAATTGAATTATAGGTCTGAAGTTACACACATGATAATGGGTACTGTGGAAAACAAAGGTATAATGAAAGTAGATATACTTATCATCCTGGATTTAAAGAAGCTTATTGCGGAACAGATGCTTATTCCAATTCTTATAATTCAAGAGAAAATACGTATACAGCTTCTAAAGATCGAGACCAACATACAGAAAGAAATTACAGAAAACATATTTTGAATATACAAGAAGAAAAAAGAAAACAATTTAACGAGAAGAGGAAAGGACCTAACAGTTATAAATTAAATGATCTCGTGGCAATCCGAAGAACGCAGTACGGCACAGGTCTGAAGTTAAAGGAAAAATTCAGTGGGCCATATAAAGGCACTAAAGTAAAGTCACGCGATCGTTATGATGTAGACAAAAATTGGAGACTATGAGGGTCCCAACAAGACATTAACTGCTGCAGAATATATGAAGCCGTGGGGTAACGCATCTGCATAACGTGAGATGTTTTTGTTTTATGTTTATCTGTCTATTTATCTAAATTTATGTGTCTAAATTTTTATCAGAAGTAACTGACGAGGTCGCCAGAAACGTCAAGATGACCGAAAATGTGCGAATAAAAGATAAGACACAATGGTTAAATGAACGTGACATCTCAAGCGAGACTCGTAAAGAGGTTCTTCTATAGATATTCAGCAATGGAGTCGGTTGGTGGTTTTTAAAGCAAGGCTCAGGGAAGCTCTTGCGAGTTGTACGATGTTATTTTGAATGTTAAGCTGTATGTTTGGTGGTATATTAAACCTTTGTATACCTATTCACAGTTTGGAGAACATTATTTTCGATTAAGCAATACATTATTCACATTAAAACCCATATATATATATATCTGAAATTTGTCATGCTGTAACTCTCGAATTTTATAACCGATTTGGATGATTTTTTTCATATGCGTAGTACATACTAATGACTCGACCGAATCCGTTTGCCAGCTTCATCCGCCATCTTGTTTCGAAATGGGGACAATTTAATTTTTGATTTTTTTTTTATGTTTCCTAACATTATATTCTTATAGAAAAGTTACGTTTCACAAATGAATTTTCGTATGTATCATTTTAAACAAAATCTTAGAAACTTTAAAAGATATTTTAAAGAGTCACAGTGAAAGTTAACAACTTAGGTCATTTTAAAGAGAAAGTTGGGAAACCTAAAAATTTCCAAAAGTTCCCAAAATATTCAAATGGCCACCATTTTGAAACAAGATGGCTGTTGAAGCTGGCCAACGAACTCGCTCGAGACATTAGTATGTTCTATGCATATGAAAAATGTTATATAAATCGGTTAAAAAATTCGGAGTTACATAATGTCAAATTTCAGATTATATATATATAAGTCAGAATTTCAACGGAGTTTGTCTTTGGTATCTGGGGGTCATGATGGGCTATAATATAGCAAAATGTCCCGAAGTATCTTCCTTCGGACGGCTGCAATAGGTAGATTTTTACTTTTTTAATGAAATCTACCTAAAAATGTCCACAATTTTGGCCACCACAGTATACGGATCCAACAGTATCCAAAAATGAAATAAAGTACAAACCGTATCTGTAATATCAATTGTAAATCATATAACAGCACAACACAGCTATATATTTATTTCAGATAAATATTTAGAATTGTATGTGGTTAATTTTGCGATAAGGAATACCATGCATATAAAATTGTATCACACATATTTGAAGCCATAAGGTATGCCATGCATATAAAATTATATCACACATATCTGATGGTTTAATTGAGATCCTTGTTTAAAGAGCCCTTGAAATTATATTGTTTATGAATTTTTCCTAACTTTTCATAAAGTTAAGAGTAGAACCAAAATACAAGTAGGTTAGTGTTAGGTCCTCGTGTCGAAGTATAGTTTCTATCCTCCCAAAATTTGATGAGCATTTTTGCCTTTTAATGAAATACATTGAATCAATCCAAACATAAACATGAAATAATGTAATTCAGCAATACTTTTTTTTTATTTATTAAAATAATATCAAATCAATACTAAAGAAACACAGCAAATAATGATATGAAATCTACATAATTTTTACATAAAATATTCAAGTACAGAAAAATATTCAATACTGGAATTATTCATTTTGTAAGCGAAATACTGTTTGAAAACCGAATATAAAATAAACTAAATTAAATTAATTTTTCGAAAATATTTTCTGTTACTTTGAAAGATTTTCTTATCTGCAAATGATAACAGACGATTGTTGATATATCCCTATATCTTGAAAAAAATTTTTACACATTTTTAGATAACACTTTGTTATTGTGTTATTTTTCTAAATGAGAAAATGTAAGTCATAAATTACTGTTAAATTGACTTATCATTTCTATTTGTAGAAATATAATTTTAGGAAAAGAAAGTTTAGGTTATGCTTTGTCTATTTAATGCATTCTACTAAACCCTTGACCACAGAGTAAAAGTGCAAAATTTTACTATTGTGTTTTCTGTAATTTTTTAAAAATGCTAAAAAAACGATGTTTTTTTCACAGCGATATAAAAATACGTATAAGAAGGTAATTCTTGAGAATGTTAATACTAACTTAATGTTGTAAATCTGTATTATATCTGTAGAATTAAATAGATTTAAATAATGTTTGGACTGTAGTGAAATCTACTCCTTAGTGAACGGATATATCTGTTCACGGCACTGATAAAGTTAAAAAAAGAAAATGTACAATTGAATGACTTTTTGTGAAGATGTAAACTAATGTTTGTCAAGGAGTTTTAACATTATCGCCTACAGTATCATTAGCATTATTGTCTTGTGATTTTAGAAAAACGAATAAGCTCCATACTTTTGTCTAAAGAAATCAAATAATGTGTCAAAATTAAGCATTACCACATGATATTTCGCGCATTTTTTAATGCACAGTCTACCCCTTAATGCAAAATAAACAGCATAAAATTATTTAAAAATGTATACGAAATCAAACAGTATATTACTTTAATTATTGCATTAATCAGATGTAAAGTTATTCCACTTATTTCACAATTTTTTCACTTACTATAGCTTAGTGAATTCTGAAACATGGTATTCATATTTGAAGTTACCCCAACCAAATCGTGTTCAGAACTTAATGTAGATTTCCTAAGCATATTGAAAATGTGTACTTTATTTAATTCGGCCTTGTAAAGAACTGCACATTTTAAAATTCTCAAAATGAAACTGCAATATGTTTCTACCATATTTAATATACATACATTTTCTTTGCTACTTTCTGATATTTTTAAAATAAAATTATGAGAGTTACAACAGTTAAATGATTAACATCGGGTGTATTTGGTAAATACATTGAAAATCATCATATGATAATTATTACTTGATAAATAAGGTCTTTGTTTCTGTAAAATGAAGTATTAATATTATTTAGGTATTGTATAATATATATACTATGAATTGAATTTATATAATATCTATAATTAATTATTTCTGACTATACGTACATTTAAAAATAACAATTTGAACCATGCAAAATTATTTAATGTTCTGAATTTATATATAAAATAACATTTCTTTTCATTACATTTCGTTATCATGATTAGTATAAAAATAGAGATATGACAGCAACAAAATCTCTAAGTGACATGAGAATTTTATACACTGTAAAAAAAAATCTGTAGTTCTACAGATGTAAAAATACATGCTTACTAAACTTTCACCTGTAACTGTACGAAAAAAGCTGCAAATCTACAAAACTAGTTTTTGTTAAGCTACAAAAATCTGTAACTTTACAAATGAGTCAGTAATCTTACAGAATCAGAATTTCAGTAATCTTACTAAACTTTTATTTGTAACCCTGGCTGCAGTTACATGAAAAGTTCTCGGAATCCCAGTTTCCAAAAAAATTCTTAGTAACCTTATAGATTTTTTGATTTTCGGCGCAAAAGTGTGTCTGTTACATGAAATTTTGTTGTTGACGTTACATGAAAAGTTCTAGGAATCCCAGTTTCCTAGAAAAACTTTAGCAACTTCACAGATTTTTTTTTACAGTGTACATTGCTATTAGATGAATAAGAGTTAAAACTTTATCAGGAAGATTTTTATGTCATTTTCTGTTTTATATTATAAAATAAACTTTATATTAAAAATACACATTTATTTATACACTTTTGCTTTATTTTATTTAAATATATATTAATGTTAATTATTCTGTAAGGGGACTTAATTTCTTATAAAACGTTCTTCAAATGGAACGCGCGAACGTACTTTAAAATTTTGATAAGAATTATTTTCTTAAAATTTATATATTTTAATTATACTCTCTTTCAATTTTCATTGCTTACTAAAATATATTTTCAAAATAGTACATCATGTTCTATAAATTATATTATTTAAATATGTAATTTATATAAAAAAGCATTTGGAATGGAGTTATTAAAAATTTAAAATTATAGAAACTAATTTAAGATTATAATAGAAATCTGCCTAGAACATATAAAAAAATAAATAAAAAACAATCTAGAACATTGTAAAATTTGGCAGATTACACAGCAATACACTGGAGAATCTTTTAAACAAAGGTTAGGGATTATTTTTATAACAATGATGAATGAAAAACGTAAAATTATTCCAAGATGATAAAAATATCATTTCTGTTTCTCAATATGTCTACCGCTAAACAAATATTTTGTAATTACAGTAATTTTCGAAATGACAAATTCCGAAAATTTATTATTTCGCATTCCTTGAAATAGATCTTGTACAAACAAAGTATTTAAAAAATATTTTAAGTATTATTACAGTTTAAGACATATAAAAAGATATTCGAAAGAAGAAGGAAAACAAAATTGAGTGAGATATCTTGCCCATGTTGTCACTTTTTCGAACAAAAAAATTAAAGTTAGAAATTATGCAGATACATTTATTTAATTTATGGGAGGATTGGCAGGTATTATTTCACTCGGTATTCATTTAAAATGTATGATGGTTACTCATTCCTATATGGAACAGAAAAAAAGGTTAGCTATAATTTTTCCTAGTATATTCAGTATGCACATTGACAGGAGTGCAAATTCAGTAGCTAAAAATGAAGATCTTTGGTTATGGTGCTCTGAAGCTTGGAGTTCTTTCGAACTTTGAGGCTAAGGTAAGCTTTGAATAGTACGTTTTGCTACTGCAAAAAGTAAGCACATGTTTACATTCTCTTTGTTTTCGATAAGAATTCATAATTTAGTATGAAGAAAGACATTTCTTTGGTTGTAAAAATAATAATTTTTTTTTTTTGCTTGATAAAATTACTGCCAGTGATGGAAAGCAGTCGAAATTATCGCTCAAAATTTCAAAATCTACGTAATGAGAAGCATTTTTTTCACATATAGTTCAATAATAGATTTTTAAATGTAAATTTAAATATAAGAAATTAATTTTTCAATTTTTTTTGTTCTGCCGATTTTACGCAAATGCTTATGTTTGCATACAGTGGCAACCATTAAATCAAGACTATATAATAAGTATATTACAGAATGCTTAAAAAATGCATATGTCAATCAAAAAATTATTTTTATTACCATATACTTCCTTTAGAATTATGAAATGAAATTTCAATAAGGAATGCTATATGTTTATCTAATTAATAAACGGAAAAAAAAATAACTGTTCTTATTTGAACGAAATGAACTGCTAAGTTTTATACTAGATTCACTTTTTTAGAAATATTTATTAATGAATGTGGTCTTATTGAACATCATTTGTGAACATTTCAATTAGTTACATCTGCTTCAAACTTATCTTTATTTCTAACAAGAAAGTACCGTTCGAGTTCTAGCGCTCTAGAAAGCCGCATTTAGCGGTTTGTTCAAAAGCTTTCCTAAACCATCTCTGCACATTATTCTCATTTTTAAACTTCCAGCAATACATTATTGTGGATTGTCCTTGCTCAAATCTTTGACTGCTCTCATCAATTATTTCCAATTACTTAAAACTTAAATAGGAAAGAAAAATGTGACATTTATTATAAGAGAATAAATTATGTGTACATTATATTTAAAAACGGATTTTTACATTACAGGTATAGGGGAGGTAGGGGAGGTATGATACACTTTTTTAAAATAATTTTTTACATCCATTAGAAAGCTATTTTTAAATAAATATTTCGTGTTTTCTTATAAAGAGACTTTCTATTCTTTTATTAAGAATATTGTGAATTTTAAAAATAACCATTCAAAAAATATATCCTTATTATTTTGAAAGGTTACTACTGTATCACATCTCCCCATTGCTGGGAAGAATTGATAAACTAGAAAAGGAGGTTTGATACATTGTTATGTAAATTGAAAAAAAGAATGCAGACAATTCAATTTGTGTGCCATACAATGTTTTATGATAAATCTAGAAATAATTAAGTAAAATTTAAAAAGAATTGACATTGACATATTTTTGTTTCAGAAATGTTTTTTAGAAAAATATTTAAACAATTCTATTAACACACTTTTTAGAAAATAAATAATGAAAAAGAACCCCTAGAGATCTTGATACAAGGAAAAATGAAGTGAACAGTGCTGATTTAACAAACAATTTAACATAAATTTAGCACATCTATGATTTCTTTAACCCTATCAGGGCATGCATTTTCATTGCTAAAGTATTGAATAAATGAATGACACCGGAATTTACCAAAAAATTTAATTGGAAATAAGAACATGGCTATATTTCACTTTCATGTTAAATGGAAAATATTTACCAATATGCTTGTGCCAATGTGATCGTTTGGGAATTAAAATTAAGTGGTTTCATAAACCTACCACCACCCCTGAAATGTTTATAAGAGAAAGTAATAACTATCATTTTTATAAGTAAAATCGGATGGATTTAATGTTTTTTTTTTTTTTTTTTTTTTTTTTGTTTTTTTTTAATTTGCCCTTCGTCAATTTTAGAAACATCTTCTTTATCAGGTCATTTAATCTTTTTCCCTCTGCATGGCTAGCAAAGCGAACTAACCATCAGTCATCGCACTGCTTTTCTATGTAACCTACATAATGTCTATGAATAGTATCTTTGTTTTTCGTTACCAATTTCAGTAGCTCTTGCTGTAAAACAATAATGAATATTACAGTCCTATATTAGTTCACAACTTTAAAAAAAAACTATTAAATTTCGAATATACAAGTCTATCATTTCTCCCTATCATGCCTTATTGGATTTTACATCACTTTGTATAAATGCAGTTGCAAAATGCCAATCTTCTTTCTGGTAAAACTCACTCTAATAATGTGCTTTACAAATAAAAAATAATTACAAGATATTAACTTCACAATAATAAGGGTTATAAAAGAAAATCGGTATTTAAAAGAAATTTACATTGACATTCCAAAAGTCTTCAAAATTAAAAGAAAATAAACGTTGTCAGTTCTTCTTTGCTAAGTCCAGCTAATGATGGTCACGGCTAATAAAAGAAGGCTTTACATCTGTTACAATAGCTGTTAATGCCATTTGTTGAGAAAAATTGTAAATGTATCAATCCTCCCTATGTATCAAACCTCCTCTACCTCCCTTACATAATTGTAGATTTTTATAATACATGATGTATCTTTAATATGATATTACTTATTCTCATAAAAGTATATTTTTGGAAAATTATTCTAGCATCAATCCCTCCTTTTTTCTACATTTTAAACACAAAATTGTAATTATAAAAATCAATGCGCTTTCAAAATTTTTACTAACATGACAATGATGGAAGATGCTTTACCGTAAGCGGAAGATAATGTCAACTTAACAAATCCCAATAATAGGTGCACACAAAAACCTTTTTAATATCTATTTGTTTTAAAGATTTATTGTAGTTATAGCTGCATTTGCGTATCTTTACTCATAAAAGCGTGTCAATTACTACACCTAATTTTCCTAACAACTCTCTCAATTCTACACAGCAGAAAATGTTTTACATAGAATAAATAATAAATTTCCTGTGCAATAACATAACATAAAGTAATATAAAAGTAAAAATATTTACCATTTTACAAAGTTGGATACACGATTTCGAATATTTTTAGAATTCTACTAGTTTTAAAGAATCGAATATGCATAATTTGAATATTTATACTTTAACAAAATTTCGTAATAGCACAGATAGTAAATGTAACGATAATGTGCAGTAAAAATCAATATAAATGCTAAGTGACCAAAAGTGACTGTCATGTGTTTTTGTTGTATTCCTTCACATTTTGAATCGAGTATGATCTTTATTTTTGAACTTCACTGTGACGTTACCGTGATTGTTTTTATCATTTAAAGTACGTCATAGAATCCAACACACAGGCTTCATAGGGAGGTTCATATCGCTCATTTTCTATGTTATGTGATGGCAATGAAGGAAAAGAAAGTTGCATTTTTCTAGTTACTTTAAAATATCCACTAACCTTGTATTAAAATCCAATGCGATTTTAATTATTAAACAAATGCATATCATAAATGGTTTACAAATTAATAATTCATTTATATTCCTAACTTCTAATAAAGCATTAGTAAGAGACGAGACCTTCATTGTTCTATAGATTTGTAAAATCATTTAGGAAACATTTATTAATATATGGGAAAGTTTCGTAATAATACAAAATCAAAAGTCTTAGGAGACTACTGTTGTTTGTGCTGAGATATATCCACACTTGTATAGCTGTAAGTAACCAAACGTCTGTCGGCTCAGTTATGCGTTAACAGAGATTTTGTGGAATTCTTCCAATGGTATCCTGGATACGAAGCGAAGTACGGACACTGTTGCGTTGTAAGTTCGCGTGTGGTTTAAACCTAGACCAGTGCTTAAAAAATAATGCTTGCAGTTGAGATAATTATTCACACCGCACGACTATATTCGGATGTTACAGATAACACCACAGGGTAAATTTCTCCTTGAGAACTAAAAAGTGGCGCGGAGACCCCAGAAGTCAGTTACGGAAAAAAAAGTTACAGCTGTGATGAAAAGGCTTGCCGAATACATATTAATGACCAATTAACAGAAGAATTATACCTTAGGCATAAAAATATCTACAATGTATTCTATTCTGCATGATCATTTGCGCATAAAGAAACTGTATTGCCTCTAGGCGCTGTATAGATTGGCTTGAGAGCAAATGACACGACGTTAAACTTTCTGCGTTCAGATGCTAAAAATGATTGATAAGGGAAAATAGCGGTATGTCAACAGCATCGTTACAGGTGTCGAATATTGTCTATACTATTATAATGTGTAGACTAAGTCGCAAAACAAAGCTTGGATGTTTGGTGTTAAGGCCATACAAGCAGATGTCAGAAATGTTCGATCTATGAGGAAGAAAAGCATAGCTGTATTAAAATTTTGTGGAATTATGGAGCTTCTCCTTTTGGTCACACAGAAGACATTCACATCTAAGTGGTACACGTTTCAGTGCCTTTCTAAATTCATCGAATCTTTGAAGAACCTATGGCCTAATTCAAGAATAAACACTTGTTTCCTCCATCATGACAACGCTGTAGCTCACCGAATCCAAAGACTGCACCGAGTATTTAGCCACAACAGGAGTGGATTTTCTTGAACAGGCTCCTTTACATTCAGACCTTGCTTCATGTTACTTAGTACTGTACCCTTATGTGAAAATGAAGCTGTAAGGAATTCCAATTTCCGGTGATGAGGACGAGAGGCAGTATTTGCGCCTTACCCCCTGCCAAAACCTGGCTGAGCTGGTTTATGTATTAGTTCCGGGGAATGGAGAAGTGTAACGGAAATTACTCCGATAAAAAAAAAAAAAAATAAATAAACCTTTACTTCAGAAAAATTCTTTGAACCCTTTATAATTTCTAAACTGTGTTTTTTGTCCAGTTTTCTTTCTTCATAACATATCAACATATACACAATATTTTTTAGTGGTGGTATGATTGTATCTTTAACATACGAATTTTTGGTTATATGATTTATATATATAAAATCTGAGAGAAGGAAAATGACGTGGGTGGAAAAAAACTTCTGTGCTTTAGACAATCATGTAATTGTCATTCAAGATATTTTTTTCCTGTACCATAAATAAATCTTTTTTTAAAAGGAATGTCAGAATAGTCATAACATTTCAAATTCTTACATGCAATATGTACAAACGAATGGTAGGGATTTAAAAGATATTACTTAGAAAATGATATGATCAGCAAGAATAATTTATAATTCATCTTAAGTTTATGTCTTTATGGAACGCTTCAACTGTAAATGAAATCGATTTAAATGAAAATAAGAAAGACATCACAGAAATATGACATAATGGAAGGATTTTTTTAGTAGCTGTAGATATTGATTGGTTTTACTTGAAGTTTTCTCTACCTTGCGAATGATTTCAAGCATAGATTTCAACTGTATATGACCTTCATGTTACTTCATGTTATTCTTTTTAGGTTTCATGTCTCGCAAATGTACTGCTACTTGTATTTTTCCTTCATATTGAAAGTTGTTAACGCAGTAAACACCTTTAATCATTATTTTTCAAGTATTGAATAATATGTTTTGCAAATGTTTTAATCTGTTTCAGCTGTTACTTTAAAACAACATGCAAACACAAAAACAATGCTTCATAACGAATAATACTAATAGAATTACCTGTAAGTAATAAATATATGATATAATTACCTTTTTAATAAGAAAATCAAAACTTTGTTAATCCTAGATATTGTCCATATCTTATGAAATATAAGCAAAAGAAACTAGTATGTTGCGGGCATCACACAACTTTCTTCTATATAAATCACGTCAATTAAATCATTTAAATAGTACAAGAAATTACATCAATTTAGCAACAATTCATATGAATGTATATCTGAATTTAAAGTTTTAAGAAAATTTGTGGGATAGTTCTTGAGATAGAGCTATAGCGGAAATTCTGAAAAAGGCAGCATAGCAGCGCCACCTGTTGAGCGATTTGCACCAAAGCATAAAAAGCACAAATTCATATCAAGTCATACCTGAATCGGAAGTTTGTTGAAAATTCAAGCATTACTTCTAGAAATAGAGGTATTGCGGAAATCTCAAAAAAATGTAGCATAGCAGCGCCACCTGTAAAGCGATTTACACCAAAATGTATAAAACGTCAACTCATGTCAAGCACTAACTGAATCTGAAGTTTGTTGAAAATTCAAGCATTATTTCTTGAGATAGAGCTATTTCGGAAATCGCAAAAACTGCAACATAGCAGCGCCACCTGTTGACCGATTTACACCCAAAACTATACAGCAATAATTCATATCTATGTATACCTGAATCTGAAGTTTGTTGAAAATCCAAGCTGCTTTACTTCTTGAGATAGAGCTATTTCGGAAATAGCAAAAAATGCAGCATAGCAGTACCACTTGTAGAGCGATTTACACCAAAATGTATAAAACGCCAATTCATGTCAAGGACTAATGGAATCTGAAGTTTGATGAAAATCTGTGCATTAGTCCTGGAGATCGCAAAAAATGCTTCATAGCAGCAACGCCTGTTGAGCGATTTACACCAAAAACTAATCAGCACAAACTTATATCAGGGACTAACTGAATATAAATTTTTATTAAATTCTGTTCATTCTTGAGATAGAGCGCCGACAAAATTTGTGTCACATACATACATACAGTCACAGACTCAAAGAAAGACATTTTGTAAAAACATGTTTTTCGCGTTCTCTGGCCCCAAAAATGTATAAATCCGTCGAAAATCGCAATTCGGAAATTTTCATGAATCCAATACTTTCTTCTTGTAAAGATAGAAAAAAGTAAAAATGTGACTCCAGTGCAATGAAGTTAAATATTGTGGTTAAAAAAAGAGAATGGTTCAAAGACGGTTTAAATTTTAATGTGCATTTTGGGAGCAAAATATAATAGCTTAGGAAAAGGAAAGAAAAACTAGTCGGAATTGGCAATCCCAAAACTTTCTTCTATCTCATACATGTTAATATTTTCTGAAAACTAAGCATATGTGTGCCACCGGTTAGGTGATTTATACCAAAATCTAATCAGCAACAACTTATGTCATGTTATAGCTGAGACTGAAGTTTGATGAAAATCCATGCATTAGTTTTTCAGGTAGAACTGTCGCGGAAATCGTAATAAAATCAAGGTAGCACCGCCACCTGTTGGTCTATTTACTCCAAAAACTAATCTGGACCAATTTATATCAGGCACTAACTGAATCTGAAGTATGATGAAAATTCATGCATTAATCATTGAGATACAGTTCTTGCGGAAATCGTGATAAATGCAACCAAGCAACGCCAACTATTGGGAGATTTACACTAATAACTAAACAGTACTAATTTATGCCAGAGACTAATTTAATTTGAAATTTGGTAAAAATTGATCCATGAGTTCTTGAGATAGAGCTAATGCGATAATCATGAATAATGCCACTTAGCAGCGCCACCTGTTGGTCTATTTCCACTAAAAAGTAATCAGCACCAAATTATATCAAAGACTAACGGAGTCTGAAATTTTACAAAAATCCGTGCATTATTTCTTGAGATATAGCTACTGTGGAAATCGTGAAAAATGCAGGATAGCAGCGCCACCTGTTAAGCGATTTACACCAAAAAGTAATCCGCATTAGTTTATATCAGGGTCTAATTGAATATAAAGTTTTATTAAATTCCTTTCATTAGTTCTTGAGATAGAGCGCCCACAATATTTGTGTCATACACACACAGACAGACAGACAGACATCTTGTAAAATCATGTTATTCCGTTTCTTTGACCCCTAATACATGTAAGTCCGTCGAAAACCTGAATTCGAAAATTTTCATGAATCCAATACTTTCTTCTTGTAAAGATAGAAGAAAGTACAAATGGAAAAAAAAAAATTTATAACACAAAAAATCGGACAGAAAGAATATTTCCTTTTGAAGAATATATTTTTGTAGTTCATTTTAAACTAATTTAGAATAACTTTATATACTAAAGTGAAATGTACAATAATCGTCATGAAACGTTTAGAGGTGAACAACCGTGTGAATAAACCATAAGTGCGAGTGCAATGTACTTCGCAGTCATCCACAATTTTCGGTAAATTGAAGCCAAAATAAAATAGTGCCAAACCGCAATATATTTGATTAAGAAAATAGCATATCTGTAAGATTTAATTTATTCTGATATCCTCTTAAATCACGAATCTCATCATAAAACTGCATATATCATACACATGTGTGACTGCATTAATTTGGATGTTATATTAATTGTGGTTAAAATTTTATGGTTACAAATATTGCTGGATTGTGCCTACATTATGTTCTTTTCTATGAAGGTTGCGCACAGCATCGTAATGCAACACGTTGCTCCTGTGATTCAGATCATTGCTTGCTTACATCCAAAAATTTCGTGAAGATTCTGGTTTGATAACTATATTTGTAAACATGTTTAATTTTCTAGACCAATTTAATTTTTTTTTCAATTAAAAGCATAGATTTTATCTAATTTTTAAACATAAGAAAATGTGTTGACATGGATTAGATAATTAAAATTATTCTTTGTTATTTGTTATTTGTTCTCTATATTCATCATTTCCTAGACTAGAAATAAATGCAGGTAAAATCACACGAACAATTTAAATATAAATAGTTGGATACACATTTATGAATGAAAGCAATTTTCTTGATTTTTAAAGTGATTTACTCTATATTGTTAAAAGTTCGTGTAGCTAAACATATACGATGGCAATAATTTTTAAGATAGTATTTTGATGTGCATTATTTTTAATCTTATATTAAAAATAGCTTAACAAAAGAACGGTTTGGAAAACACTAATTATTCTTCACTTAATAGCATAAGAGTAATAATATCTTTTTTTATAAGGGAAAGTATAACGATTCGTGATTTAAAAAACATTGTACTCAATAATAGAATTTTTTTTATATCTATCGTACAAAAAACTTCTTCCAAGACCTTACACTTTCCACTCTATAAATGTTCTCACCTTTCCTTGCAGTCTCTGCTTTCAAAAGTACAAAAGCAACGATTAAGGTAGTATTCATATTACATTTAAAAGATCCCCTTTCCTAAGGGCTTTAAGCTAAATTATTTTATATATCTTTCATTCCAGAAAATACGCGTTCAATTCTTCTTGGGATTTCTACGGGCAATACAATAGAAAACAGTTGTGTGTTTAAACTGTTGTCTGTTTCCATAAACTGCTGGATTTAATTATAAGTAATGTGTTAAGAGACCCTATATAACAAAAGGCGTTTGCTTTAACGGTGCTATACTTTATAATTTAATTAAATAGATTACGTTTTATTATTTGATAATGATTATGTGTTCGATATTATGTTGGATATTATTTTTTTATTAAAATATGTAATATAATTTTTTTTATTAATGCGTTAAAAGAATGAAGATTAGAAATAAACCGCATAGGAACTATTATTGTAAATAAATATTTATTATTATGTTGTTAGATTATTATCAATAAGCTAGAAGAATGTGATATTATTGTTTCATTAGTAAGACATTCCAAATTTGAAAAAAAAGGAAAATGTATCGATTCTAATAGATATTGAATCTATACTAATATAAGGAATTAAATTATAAAAATAAAACACCCGACTGCGTAAAAAGCGAACTAATTAATTACTTATCATCAATGTGAAACTATTTTTTATATTACTTACCTATTCTTTACTTACTTGTATTGGTGACTTTTAAGTTGTGTTTAATTGTCATTTCCTATCTATAAATACTGCTTGGATGAGGCTTTATACATGTCTATGATTATTAGAGTTGCAGAAAAGCTAGTGATCCTACCTACGCAACTTCCCGGATGTGTAATATTTAAACGGAGCTTCTGACTGTAAAGTAGTCAATGAAAAACCGTCTTCATTTTGAAAGACCTATCCAATGATAAACATTATTATGACAAACATTAGAGTGCGTAAAATGTTTTTTTTTGTCTCTACCGCCATTTTGTACTTTACGGCCGCCATTTTGAATTTATAAAAACAAAACCTAGCCTATAACAACCGAAAGATTAAGACGAATCGATTGAGACTTCATTCATTAAAATCCATCCAGCCGTCGAGATGTTACGAGGGTATAAAGAAATCCACATACACGTGAAACACATAACCGTTTTAGGCAGTCGTGTAAACAGAGCACATTCCTCTGTGTCTCTGACTGTCTGTTCGCGACAGCTAGAGAAATCTACCGCACGTTGAAGTCAGAAATATTTGGTGAGGATAGTCCAAAACAGGTCCTGACGCACCTGAGGCGGCTCACATTTTTAATTTTTAAAGATTTTTAATTTCTTAAAGGTGCCCCTGTTGGCCCCTAAAGGACACACATCTCAATTTATTAATATAGTTTTATTTATTTGATGTAGTTAAAGTATCAAAATATCATTATCATGTATCGAATTGATACTGTTATTAAAAACGAAATAAATCACGCAAAATCCTGCATCAGTAATAGGTTATGAAACCTTTCCAACACTATGATTATGATGTAAATATATCTTGTGTTTTTAATTCGATGGATCGAGATGCAGACAAAACAAATTTTAGAAAATACATATATAATCAAAGTAAAAACCTACTTTTAGGTGCGTTCTTAATCATACAAATACGTAATACATATAATCGTCATCTGGCCCGCCCTCCTGTTTGTCTGTCCATCTGTCCGCATATAACAGATCAAAAAATACTTAACAGAATGGTTCGAAATTTAATACATTAAATCATTGCAGAATTGTGTCGAGTCATTTCAAATTGTACGAAAACCGAATCAAAGGTTCTAGCCGGATAAGAATAGTGAAATGGCCCCCGCGGCCGATGTTTGAAATAACATGTGTGGTAATAAGGCTCACCACGAGAATACAAAAAAGAGTGTTCTTTGTCACTGACTTTGAAATGACCTTGAGATAATCGGGGAAGTATGCGCCGGAGCTGCTATTTTTCAAATACCTTTTTCTCAAAAATACAATAGTTAAAAAATAATGAAACCAATGTGAAGAATATATTAGTGCGCATTATATGTATTTTTTTCGCATTTTTACACAACATTTAACATAGAAAAATAAATAAAAATATTTTTTTAAAGCTGTTAATGTAGTAATTTTATATTTACACCAACCAAAAAATTACAGAATAATGCTCAAAGTGTGTACTTTTAAGGAAAAAAAAATCGTTAAAATCGAAGGTGCGCTTTTTGAGATATAAAAAAAATAATGCTAGCAACTTGCTAAAATATATTCGTAACTTTCCCTCATTGCATTTGCAGAAATACACTACTATCAATGCATTGGTCTATTCGTGACATTTCCACTCGGGCAGGATGCGTCAGTGCGCCAAAGTAAGAGAATGTTTCCATACATACCATTTTCCTATTGGTTTCTTTCGTGTTTGTAAACATAATATTATTTTGGCGCATTGTGCATCCTTCTCGCGTGTAATATCAAGTCGATGATCTAATCGATTGTGCAGCTGAAGCTGAATAGGGACTGTAAATATACAAGGTTATCAACTTTTTGGCAATTTCGAACTCATCCCAACCTTCCGATATCTTACGTTATCATTTCCCGAATCCCCCCCCCCCCCTAATAATACTGTTATCAGTGTCTAAAATTTCTTTTTATTTTTACAATTTTTTCCGTTTTTTTTTTTTTTTTCTTTTTATACGTTTGCAATGATTTACAGATACATTTGTATATTTTTTATTCACATATTTTACTGATTTAAATGAAGAGAATAAATTCATAAAATATCACTGTTATATAAGAAATAACTATATCAAATAACATTTTAAAGAAGTACTTATTATTTAAATGTTTTTAATAATAGTTCTTTCCAAAATACAAGTGTAATGCGCGACCTAAAGATATAAACCAATTTTAATAATTGTTTGTGTTATTCTTCTAATAACAAAAGCTGACATTTACGCACTATTAGAAGTAGCTGAGTATATTTTTTTGATTTTCATCATTAATTTCAAAAATCGTCACTTTTCATCATATTTTCAAAAAATCAAGTGCAATGCGCGACCTAAAGATATTAACCGATTTCAAAAATATTTTTTTGTGTTATTCTTCTAATTACAAAAGGCAACTTTTCTGCTCCATTAGAAGATGATCGGGAAAAAAATCGCTTTTTTCGACCCACCCTAATGCTCTCAATTACGAGACATGCTACGGTGCAAATTTTTTAAACAATTTATATCTGTAGCGTTTAAAAGTAGTCATAAAAATCTGTTGGAAGTTCAACAAATAATTTGTCTACATAGACCTTGTAAAGAAATATATGTCAAAAATAGTAAGACTTAGAAGTGCATCTGAAAATTTTAGGGAAATTTTGCTTCTTTATTTCAGAAATTGCTTTACACTCAAATATCGATCACACATTTAGTAATCATGTCTATGAAATTACGTATTGCCACATTAAGATTTTTTAAGTTAAATACGCACAAATTATAGTTCTCATAAAATCTAATCCTAAAGAGCCTAACCGGTTAACCGGTTCCAAAAGTAAAAGCATCCTCATATAAAAAATCTCTAACGAAAATCGAAAAAGTAAAAACGCACAGCAATGGGTATCGACCGCAGGTATCCTATGCAAAAAATTAAAAATGGTTAAAAGCGAGCGCGAAATGTATAAAGATTTCTCCAAAAAAACTTAGCGTTAGCGTTCGAGATGCTATGCTTGACTAGTGTAGGCCCTTAAACAAAATCGTACAGCCACCCCACACAGACGATTCTTGCATTGAACATATGATTGTCGGCAAAAGCTGCTCTGTTTGTGACAAGTGTTCAAACAGAAAAACTAACGTCTCTAAAACTACAGTCTCTTAAGTTAGTTATAAATCGGAT
Organism: Maratus speciosus; assembly: GCA_963932465.1. NCBI lineage: Eukaryota > Metazoa > Arthropoda > Arachnida > Araneae > Salticidae > Maratus > Maratus speciosus. The sequence continues at coordinate 188,917,676 of OZ010800.1, forward strand.
ATGAAAAACATGATTCATTAAAAACGTAATTTATGTGTTTTTTTATTATTTAATTTTTTTGTCCTAAACATTGAAAATTAAACTTTGTTCACACATTCAGCAGTTAATTTTTACATTAACACATAAATTGGCAATCAGGCGATATCGTGTGATGCGAACTCTCACCAAACGGCCGTTCTTACCGTGGGCGTCGCTATCAAGTTTTTAAACGGGATATTACAGTGGCCACAGCAAAACGGCGGCTAAAATTTACATTGGCCACTACGGAAGGGATCGACTTTCGTGGAGTGGGGATGGCCGCCAGCAATTGTCTATTGTTAATGTCAGCCAGTGCTCACAGTGGCGGCGTTCAGACAAGGCGGCAACCCGAAGATTTTGTTTAGTTATTCGTTCATTTAGCATGCTTGAAGCATTGGTTTTTATACAGGGTGTCCCTAAACTCATGGTACATACCTAAGGGGTAATAGAACATAAATAGATAAGCACAAATCACCGTACAATCCATGGTCGGAACGCAAGCTGTAAAGCGCTAGAGGGCGCCTCCCAGCGACCGCACTAAAAAGGCTGTTCACCGCAACTGTCTTCATCCGTTCTGTGGATCATCAATGAGATGGATTAGCACTCAACTCAGGTAAAGGCCGATAATCATTACATGTAGGAAGCGGCATATGGCAATGCAAGGGAAGCCCAAAGGTTGTACCAAACAACTGGTCGGCCCTCTCACCCGATATGTCATGACTGGGCTTTTATTTCTGGTGTCACATGAAGAGCCTCATCTACGATGATGGTCCCATAGATTCCGTTGAAGACCATGTTTCCCGGATATCCATAGCTGCTGACACCATACGAGAGATGCGTGGTGTTTTCACCAATGTACGAAGGTCACTCCATCGATGGTCTAAAGCCAGCGTTACTGTTGGCGGCCGCAATTTTGAGCAGTTGCTGTGATGTGGGACGTACGTGTTGTTGCTTTTATTTTGTTGACTAAAATATTTTTCTTCACATTATCGGTTTCCTTTCATTCCATCGCTGTCTATCTTCTTTTTCTCATTTTGTGCCACAGTATATTTCGCGCTCTAGCTTTTTACGACTTGCGTTCCGACCATGGAATGTATGGTGATTTGTGCTTATCTAGTTACGTTCTACCCCTTCCATATGTACCATGAGTTTAGCGACCCCCTGTATATTTTTAGTATTTTTGTTTATATGATTGACCAACCAGAGCCCTCGAAAAGACTCCCTGCAATGCCGGATCGTGCAAACAAAGTTTAAAAAGTACAGAGGTGGAAGAATTGTTACTGGATTCAGACATCGACTTTTATGCAGGGAGTGATATCGACGATATACACTATGAATTTCTTGATAGTCTAAGTGACTCGGAATCCAAAGAACTAAATTAAAAAAAATGTCGCCATACAATATTTTCAGTTTGGCAATGAAAGTGTTAAGTTTAAAATAAATTACTAATATATTTAACTGAAGAATATTCTTTTAATCTCAAATACCTAAACAAATAGTATTAGTTATTTTTCCGAGTACTTTTATTAAATAGAAAAAAAGAAATAAAGACAAATGGTGTTCTTTAAAGACACGATTTTTTTTTTTTTTTTTTAAAAGTCTTGATAAAATTTAATCAAAATGGGAAAATAAAAAGTGCGACAATCATCGTATTTTAATTAGTTTTAGATAGAAACTATTTACACTAATTTTAATTACTTTTGGAAGCTTTAATTAAAGCTTTTTCTAATAAAGAAATTCGTAAATTAATTTGCAGCAATGTTTCAGCTGTTCTACATTCTAAGTAACTTAATTTCATTTACATGAATTGTATTTTTTAGTACTTAGCGTTTCAATTATCATTTATTTTTATTTCTTTGAAAATATTAAATATTATTGGCGATGTAAAACCACGTAATACTGTATATAAATATTTAAAACCGAATTATCAATAATGTTATAGTTTTAATATGCATCTAATAGTATATCTGAATGATATTATTAAATTAGTGTTGATTATTTTTCAAATATATGTAATAATTTCTAATATGGTTGAAAAACATACATGGCTTCTTTTCTAATGTTTCATTAAAGGCCCATCTGCACTCAAACTTACTTAGGTAACACTTAGATTACCATTCAATCGATATATGCAATTCAGGCTCCTTTACAACAAGTTACAAATGAAAATAACATCGGTTGGATAAATTATTTGGTGAACATTAATGTACTTTGTCAGGTCTCTGGCATTACTGAACGTAGGAAAATTACTGTTATTTTTTTTTTCTTTCTGTTTTCAATTTTTCTCTAAATCAGTATTTACGTGCTTGTTTTAGGGACACATTTTTATCTTATCTTTGGGATTAGAATGCGTATTTATACCTGCATTGTATGAAAAGCTCTATTGTATGAAAGGAAATGTCAAAATAGGATCATTTTTTTACATCGGAATGTGTATAACAATAGCAAATAACATAGCGAGACGAAAGTATGATAAACAAAAGATAATCTCCAGTAATGGTTCGTCAGTTAACTAGGGTATCGGTTGAATACACGTGGATTGTATTTACCATCTGCGCGGGCCAAAATTTCCAGCCTCATACTCTGACCAGTGTAAAAATCAGTAAAAACAAGCCCGACGCATGTAAAAATCAATGGAATCCGACCAGGCGCGACACAATTTCTACAAAAAATATCGATTTTTCTAATATTCAATTAAGACGCTTTTAAAGAAAACTGCATACGTATTTATGGGAACCATTAATAATTATTTAGACTTTTAGACTATTACATTCAAATGAAGATTAGTCCAAAAAAATAATGTATTTTAGAATAAAAGAAAAAGATGATCAAAAACATAAATTCTGAAGCCTTTTTTTTTTTTTTTTTTTTTTTTTTTTTTTTAAGAAAGATTTTTTAAGCATCCTTTGTAAATTATAATAATATATTTTTAAAGATTCCGTTAACTGAAATTCATTATATTTATTACTATTTTCATAAAAACAAATTGTGTCAAACATGTCCTGAGAATAATTAAGTCCTGCCCGGCCCTTAGTATGTACTTATTCTTGTCCCAGTCATGTCCACTCAAAATTGTTTATATTTTATCTGCGTAGTTTGATTCTTTCAAATTTATTATACTGGGCCGATCAGACGGTGTGTCTACTTATTTCTTTTTTATCAGTCCGGTCTGGCACATTATAATTTTTTTTTTGAAAATTTATTATAATGCCCTTCTGAAAAATTATATTCATTTTGTGGGCTTGGTCCTTTGCAGATCTCTCTACCTTTGCTTCCTCAAAATCAAAAAATCCGAGTGAAAGTCCTTATATACTAAATTTAAAATATCTACTAGAGTTTTTAATAAAAAACATCTACTCTGTAAACCGGGTAGGATATTGTGCATCTTTAACTTAGGTAGCCTAGTATAGTCCAAAAATAACACTAATAATCATTTTGCAGACTTAAAATTACATATATTTGATTTAATTTCTTTTCAAACTGTGTAAAAAAAAAGGCTGGTGTACGAGTCAGAGTTAGCTTTTTATTTAACGACTCCGACTCCGGTGTTCAAAATTGGGCCTCACTCCGATTCCGCAGCCCTGCCTGAAAAACATAATAATAAGTAATATGTAATTTTCGAATAAAAAAAAAATAAGAATTTAGTAACATTACTGCTCAGTCGCTTTGAAACTGTAATTTTTTATTTATTCCTCAAGCGTTTAGAGCATGTTTATTTTTATTGTTCTAACAAAACTTCTAATTCCCAGCCTGTTTTTAATTAGGATGAGCGAAGCGAATCTTCTATTAGGCTACTCAAATTACATTTTGTCATACATTTTACAAAAAAAAAATCTATTCAGTATTTTGACTTGAAATTAAAAATAAAAATAAATTATGACCTGTAGGTTTGCACAATGTTACAATTTGTACAGAATAACCTTAACAAAATTATTATTTTAATTAATTTATTTTACATGTTTTTCCATTACGGACGCATCTTTGCAAATAAAAAATGAAATACGTATATTTATGAGTCAGTAATTGCCGAAACATCAGTGAAGGATTACTGAGGAACACGAACAGTTTTGGTTTCGAATGTTAGTGTGTTGCCTGTCTGTCCCGCGATAACTGCCGCAAAAAGCATCCGATTAGCTTGAAATTAATTAGGAATGTTCGTGAGGTATCCAGATTTAACGGTACAGTTTTTGGTTAAATTGGTTCTTTCGTTCGGAAAATATGGAACATTTAATTTTGCTTCACAATGCTTTTCTATGGCAAGTCAGACGATTTTCATATTTTCATTTGTTAAAAAAAAAATGACAGATTTAATTAATTGATTTAAATGTTAATTTATGGATACTAAAATTTCTAAATAAGGATTTTAAATTATTTCTATTATTTTGAATTTTTCTCAATAAATTTGTCAGATTTTTTTAATTACGCGTATAATTTTTAACGAAACTTTATACATGGTTTCCAATAATATAAAACATTTTGTTTCTGTTTCATCAAATTACATGTTTGACATGATACACATTTCATTTTTTTCTGTTTCTTTTGTCCGTTGCCTAGCGACTGCATTTCGTAACCTATAGAGAAAATTATTCAAATAATCCCAAGTACAAAATAGTAAGAAAAAAATGGCTGAGGTAAATGAAAGATTAGTTAATCTTTAGTACTAATACGTAATACGTATGGCCTTAAATCTAGCTTTGTGTCAAATATGAACTAAGTTAATAAATTTCGGTTTTAATTTGAATGTAGTAGGTACCATTAAAAAGCTATCACTAAACTATTTTACAGCGCCAAATGGATGCGATTTATAAATTAATAGTGTATATGATATGGAATGATTATCCAGTAGATATAAAGGTCTCCAAATGTGCTTATTTTGGGTAATTTCAGTATGTTGTTGCTAGCGAGTATATTAGGATGTAATTAAACTAATGTTTCAACATGCAAAATATAATAAAAAGTGCATTTAATCGCATATAAATGCTTTTAAACATTTTTCAACATAGATGAATAGTATTTATGACTCCGGTTTGTCTGTCTGCTACCAGCCGTAGTCTGTCCTTGCTCTAACTTGCGTAAATATAATGTGAATTGCATGTAATTAATATACGTTACTATTTTTTGCATATTAAGACGAATATTGAAAATAAAGTGTGTAGCATACATAGCTCAACAGGGATACTTTAAGTATTCCGTTACGTTATAGTCTATGGGAAAAAAACATTTGCGGTGTATTTCAATATTGTTACACAATTTTAAACGTAATCAGACTTACATACATTATTAAGGTGCACTAAAGCATGGCTACCTTAAAATATCTTATGTGTATGATTTACGGCACGCGTACAGGGAACTCAAAAATATTCATTATATTACGGTGTATGAAGAAAATTATTTTGCGTCGTATTTTAATGATGGTACTTTGTTTCAAGCATAATAAAATTGATATGGATTTCTGAGATACATTAAAACAGTCATTCTGAATTATAAGGGTGCAAAGCATATTTCTTTTTTTTACAGGGTCAAACAAAAGAAGCCTGTGCTATAATGCAGGTCTACGGAGAAAAACTTTTCGCAATGTATTTTAATTGTGTTGCACCTTTTCAAACATTATGAAATTGATATACATTACTGAGATTTACTACAAGAAGCTTGCAAATGAATATGATTTGCATCACATTTATCATTCATTTACAGGGTCAAATAAAATAATTTGGATACAATACTGTATCCGAAGTATTGTCTATTAGGGATTGTTACTGAAGAGCTTTTTCGATTATAGTATGTGTTTCTAGGTCAATTAATTTTTACATACTATTTGGTGTAAATAAATTATATAAACCATATACCGGACTGCATAAAAGAATTCGTGAGCATTACTGAGAATGACTTCAGAGTAAATATATATTTTTTTATTTAAGTTATGCAGTTTCAAGCTCAGCTACATTTAGTACTTAATAACAGCTGTTTGTAAAATTTAAATAGAATCATTAAGTTAATATGTGGTGAGTATAAAAATCTTCACGTAATATACAGGGCTGTAGAAAGGAATTCATGTACGTTTCTGTCTATAGGTAGAAAATACTAAAGTTGAATTTTAATCTCCGATGTGCTTTTTCTAACTAAACTAAATTTTAGCATACTATGTAGAATATATGCAAATATATAGATCATATACAGATGCACAAAAGTATGTTACGGCGAAGTTTTCTTTCAGTATTCAAGAAGTGTTGATAAATGTTTCATAATCTATGCTTGACGCATGATTTTCTTTCTTGTTAATAAACTGATCTGAGAATATCGAAAGATATGACTTTCAAAATTAAAAAGAATGGAATAAAATAAGTCAGGTTCACAGATGTTCCTTCTTATTAGAGTACCTCATTTCACTAAATCTGTGATCTAATGATTTTTGTTTTTTTAAGTTCATTTCTTTAATGCTGCAATATTTTTTTTTTTTCATATCAATATTGATCTTGATAAAGTCGGTGATTTTGCGTATATAACTTGAGCACCAGTTTATTAACTCTATAATCGTCCTGTCCGATATTTTTACGGTCAAAATGCCCGCAAATGCATCAGACGTGACGATTAAGGTTAATGTCAAACGAACGTCTATTTGCAAGTTTTTTTTTTTTTTTTTTTTTTTTTTTTTTAACATGAAAAGAATCCCATGTTAGCTAAGGTGTTCCATTTTCAAGTTGAAACAAAAAATGTGCAAATAGACGTTCATCTGACATTAGCCTAAATGATAAAAGATTGATGATAAATGAAAATGATTTTCACTTTTATCATGCTATAATTTTAGTTTATTGATAATAAGTTATTTTTCTTATGTAATTTTACAGAATCTATTTAGATAAGATCTTACATCTATGACCATGGAAAAGTTTTCCTGAATCAAATTTTTTTTTTTAATATTATATTTTTAAATTCGATATAATTGATTCAGTTTAATTTTCTATTTGGATATTAAGATAACATAAAATACTTGTTCAAACTCTTGCTTATCCTAAAATAATCACAGTGTAAAATGAAATCCGAGCTATACTATAACCATTCGCGCAATCATTAGGAAATTACTTGTTTAAATTTGATGAGAAAATGAGGGTAAACGTACTTCTTCGTCTGAAAGAATAACAGACTAAGCCGTTCGTCAGCATTTCAGAATATCATTATAACACTGTGTATCCCTTCTAATATCCGAAACCTTCCAATAATTTTATATTCTTATAAATATTTATGTAATTAAAAGAATAATAATAAATGCGGATTAAAGGATATTGAATTTTATGCAAAGCGATATTAAAACACAATGATTTGCTGAGCTGACGTTGAGGCTCCTGATCTACAAATTTACTATTTATAGATAGAATCATGGTTCATTAAATAAAAAAATATATTTTCATTATTAAAAACCGGTTTTTTTTTAAATTTAATTAAGGAAATATATATATATATATATATATATATATATATATTTGGACTTGCTAGAAATAAAATATTATCTGTAATCTGTATAATTTTTTTAACGAATGATTTAACAAAAAACATTTTTTATTATTTTGTTGAATAAATTTTTCCATTATGCAGATTTATTTTTGTAAACGATAATGAAATCTGCGTATTTCTCGCAGTAAATAAAAATCATCGTGTCAGTAAAAATAAATAAAGGCATAAATGATTAAGTACGTGAAACATTATCGTTGCATCAAAATTTCTCATTTCTTTAATTATTTAAATAAGGAAAGGAACCTATATATCTGAATTTTGCGAAGTTCAAAATATTTTAAATATTGAAAATAACTGCAGAATTTATACTTCAAACTGTAAAACAACATTAAACTTTCTTATATTAAAAGTGTATGTTATTTAAGAGGATAATATACATTTTAATAGATTACTTGATTAAGATTGGTTGGAAATGGTGCATATTTTGGTACTCATTCCTTTTACACATTTAATAGATTCACGATTTCTTTTATGAAATTTTTAAAATACCTTTTTTATGAAAATTATAGCATATTTTTAATGAATTAAAGTTTTAAAATATTCAATTATTTACATTCAATTATAAAAGTATTTCTCGTGTAAAGAATTCAAATACACAATTTATTCTTATTATGTGAAATCATTTACGCAGACGATACTTACGCATTTTAAAAGAATTATATTCTGTCTAATTTTTTTTTTTTTGTAAAGTGCCAACAAAAGAATTGTAAGCAAATTCGAAGGTTGAATCGAAGGAAATCGAATTCGAAGGTTGAATAATAACAATATTATATAATAAGTTAATAATTCTTAGTATCAACGAGAGCAGATTTCAAATGTTTCTTCCAGAAAATAGGATTTTGAAGAAGTAACTTTCTTCCAGCTCTCTTCGAATATATTATTCTAAGATTGATATCAAAGATTATTTGATGTAAATTACAAAGATTGAAAGTATGTCTATTTCAAACCATTTGAGAAAACACCAGAGGCTATTGAAAGATGTAAAAACATCTTTAAAAGAAATTTTAGTTGAAAATTTAAAAAATATTTTGTAAAATTTCGCTTCGAAAATATTTTTTATTTATACCTGTCTTATACTGTAAATAAAAAATTCCGAGGAAATTCTTAGTTGTTTGGCTGAATTTACATTTCTAAAATTAAAATGCGCCAAAACATAAAAGAACGTTTTTCTTAATAAAAGATGCAAAAATAATATTAAAAAAAATATATTGTTACTTTGAAATATTTATCTTATCAAATAATGCTTCACGAATTCAAACAAAGTATGGCTTTTGCTAGTATGCATTAAATAAGTGATTATTTTGTATGGTTGTACTTCTTCAAATATACGAAATTCATGTATTTTTTTCAGACACCTACTATATGCTTCCCTTAGAAAGTAGATTGCATAGCCTCCGCTTTTTTGTTCACACCCAAAGTTATTTCGATGTACTTTAATATATGAGTTATAATTCTTTAAAATGATATAGGTAATTTTTCATTTAGATCATAAACACATGGTTAAAATTATTAACAACAATACGGGTTTTGATTGTAGCCAGTTCGCAAACCGGCTTCAATGTGCTTTTATATGTTGAATCATAATCGTGTGGTTGAATGTATCTAAGCTTTCTTTATACACATTTTAGTCTATTCTTTCTTAATTTAGGTGAAGGACAATGCATTTTATACAATAGAAATTTCGATGTAGGAAACAGATATCAGAAAAAAAAATAACTGTTACAATTAGTACTATCGAATTTATAATGCACATAGTTTAAGCCCTTTTCTGTATTTAACCATTTGTTTAGTTTGTGTTAAAATTTTTATAAGTAAATACTTAATAAAAATTTATTTAAGTAACTGAATAGTATTTATATCATGCAAAAATATTCCTAAACTATTTAAGTAGCAACTCGATGGTTTTATTTTGATAGTTTATATTCCTTCCATGAAAAATAAGCCTAAGTATCGCACATTTAGAGAAGAATTATGCTATCAATATTATTAAGGGCAGTCGGAATCCATGCCAAGTTAAATTAATAAACCTTTTCTCATAAATTACGTAAGATATGAACTAGAAAATTTTTATGCATAAAATAAACAATTATTAATAATCTGAAGTTAAATTTATAATTAAATAAAGCTTAGGTATTTAAAAAAAATCTGCAGTAGAAACCACATTCAATTAAAAAAAAAAAACATGCATCTTTTTCATAGATAAGGATAAGAATAATAAAAAGTTTTTTTAATGAGTTTAAACAGTTCACCTCAGATGAAACGGGGATATGTATGGAATGCTCAGGCAAAATTCAATGCTTAATGTATAATAGTTTTTTCAAAAAGGTACATCGAAGTTAAAAAAAAAAAAAAAACAACATTTTGAGAAAATCAAGTTTAAAGTTAATAAACGCATTAGTAGTAAAGTAGATAAACAAACAGAATTACTAAAAAATTTCCAACTTCTGGTTGCCGTAGAAACAAAAATATTATGTCAGTAGAAAGAGATGAAATAGTAGATTCAAAATATTAAAAAATCAAAAATTCGATATATTTAAGGTTTTCACCTCAGAGTAATCATATATTAGAGGGGGAATTCCCCGACAGTTTCTTCAGCCAAGTTAAAATCACGTGAGTCGGGGCAAGAAGCTTCAGGGTCAGCTTGCAAATAACATTGAATTCAACGGAGGATATTAGGCAATTTCATATTTACGATTCAAAAATATCACAGTAGCAAGTTGTTGTGTCTATAGATGTACAAAAAGATCAAACAAAACAACGTCTGTTACCTTCCATTGTTATGTATTTATTATTTATTTATTTATTTTTATTAATATTTAAAGGTTCTTAAAAAGATATCATTGGAACTATGATATTGTTTATTTACGTTGTTACGATGAAAAAACAAAATATTTTACTTTAATAACATAAATGTATGTAATAATATACCGTAATCTAGTGTTATCAGTTTAAATATTAAAATTGTGAGTTTGATTAATTTGAATTTTAAAAACATTTCGTATTAAGGTGTTTGACGATACATTTTTTTCGCCAAAAGAAACTTGTTTTCGTCGCTTTAAAACCTAAATACTTATGTTTTTTTTTTTTTTTTTTTTTTTTTTTTTTTTTTTTTTTTTTTTTAAATCTTGCTTTAGATTAAATTTATGCTTTAAATAAAGTATGCTATTAAAGTACGTTTTAAATGTATTAACAGGTCTTTAAATATTACCTAAATTTAATATATACTAATAAGATACGCAGCTACATTTAATGCGCTCATAACTTTTAGCAAAAAACAATTATAAGAAAAATTAATTAATCTCTCAAGCTTATTAATAATGCCAGTATCAAGAAATCAGTATTTTAATTATTTTACACAAAATATTTAAAATTCAAAACTTCGCTGAATTACGAATGAAAGAAGAAAACAGTGGCTTCGTCGTGCGGGGACAGGGGGGGGGGGGAGGGGGGCAGAAACCCTTCTTGTATAATAAACTTAAAATACAAGTCTGGGCATATTCTTAATGCAATGTATCTTTTTAACCAATGTAACTTAGCCTGATGCTAATCTATATTTATATATTAATATATTAATATAGCTGATGTTAATTAACCGAAAATGAAAATTAGCACTGAAGTGCGGTATCATATAGTTAATCCGCTTTATATATATATATATATATATATATATAACTACTCTGTTTTCTTTCTTTCTTTATTTAAACTAAATATATCATTTAACAAAACTAGTTTGTGGATTATAATTTGATTTATTAACGTATTTTTTTTGCGGAATAGTTAGGATTCATTGTTATATAGATCAGAGGTTGCCAACCGGTGGTCCTTGAGAAAATTTTGGTGTTCCTCAGAAAATTTTGGACATTATTTGGATTTTGAATGCTAAATTAATAATTGTACTTTATAAATATTAAAACTATTAATGATAACATGATAATACTCTAAAAAATTCCTGTATTTGTAAAAATTTAGATGTGTAGTTTTGAAAATTTAAATTATAGCGGGCATTGGTAATTATATTAATAGAGATTATTTAGTATATGCTTTATTTGTTGAATTGTATTAACACAGATAAGTATTAATTTTGGACTCTCCAGAAAATATGAATATGCATTATTGACTGGAAAAACAACGAAAATTTTGGCTTAATTTTGAACTACATATTTGTGCGAAACAAATATTTTGATGATTGGGTCACAGCAATTAAAACTCGTTACTGGTCTCAGCGTGAAATAAGAACTGCTCTCTGTGTTCATGCGATGTTGTTGATTCCGTATATGAACTTATTTTAAACAAACAGTAATAAATATCCCATCAAAATGCGTGATTCTTAAATAAGCTTCAATTATTTTGTAAGGTTGAAATTAACGTTAAGGCTGTTCTCAACTGCTCTGCTCAACAAGCGCAAAACGATTTTACGCATTTACAAATTCATTTTTTTAACGGAAAGATATAAAATTGGAAAGCCTGACCATGGAAGCGATTTGGAATCGAACTGTGTTTTCCATTTTTTGATCCATAAATTGCCTATTGAGTTGGAAGTGATTTTGATCACGTGACAAACATGTTTTTCATCCTTTCTTGAATGGATTTTTTTTCTTTCGCACGGTAAAGCGGTTAAAAACGCTCACTTTGACACTATTTTTTGAAAGATCTATTGCGTTTGCAAAAAAATGAAGAAACAGCTCGATTACATAGTCATCACAGTTACATCGTAGTAGTTACATCGACAACAAACCTGCTACTTTCATACATTTCCGAACAAAAATGAATTAAAACTTATGTCATAAAGTTGCCCTTTTGGATTTGAGAACAGCCTTAATAATTTTGATACAATTAAACAAACTTTTGAAGCTTTTTGTTATGATTAAATAAGACGGTGATTATTATTAAAAAATAGTGGTATCAATCACATAGGCAAGAAAGTGACACCCCACATTTATAATTTTATTTTATTGAATAGGTACATTTCATTTTAATAGAATAAACATTCTGTGGTAATTTTTGTACAAATACATTTTTATTGTTAAAAAATTCTTATTAGTAGTCCGTGTGATTTCAAATTTTGAATTTAGTGTTCCGTGAGGTTCAGAAGTTGGCAACCGCTAATATAAATGAATTAAGCATAGCCAAATAACTTTTTTTTAAATTGTATTATTTCTGAAATTGAAATTTTGCATTTTGGACTTTTTCTATTTCTAACTATTTTGTGTGTATTTATGCAATTTGTATTGTAAAATAATTCCTGTATGTTTGTTATAGTTGTGTACTAAGTCATTATTTATAAACTTGCATCCATGAAGCGAAATTTGTAAATAAAATTATGTGTGTAAGTTTGAGTTCAGTTAAACATTTCAATTGAATGTGTTGTTATAGATGTATATTTTTGGAAAGAAAAACAATAAACATTTCATGAATTCAGAAAGTTTAAAGTTGACATTTTTTTTCAGTTAAAATGTCCTTTATGTAATATCAGCGTTTTCCAATTAAAATAATTATTAAATTCTTTAATTTTTTTTTTGATTTACATAAAAAAGACCTGTTTGTTAAGTTTCTAGTATTATAGTAATAATAGATAAATAATTCATCACCTAAATTTCAATTCCCTCGAAATTTCACCTTTCTCCCCCTGCCTTTTGGCCTTCTAACACACAAAGTTAAACTTCTTATCTAGTTTCTTTATTTGTTTCTGTCCTATATTTTACTTTGTATTAACAATAAAAAAATAAGTATCTAATGAAATTAAATATAAACAAAACCATGTCAAAGATTGAAAACGGATTAAATTATTAGTTAAATATATACATACATATTTATCTGAATAAAAGTTTCATAATTTCATTATTTATTTATTACTGATGAACCATTCTTTGAATGATAAAGAAAACATAATAATTAATAAATACATTAATAAAACAACATTAATAAATATCCGGTGTACATTCAGATTTCTTTTACTACTGATTTGTATTTCTGTCAACTCTCAAATTTCTGAATCACAGCATAAAAATACTACACTCCTGCCAAGAGTTGCGATAAAGAGAAAAACTAGCGTTGCACAGGTAACCTTTCATCGCCAAATGCCAACTGTCACGTGGGTCATCCTGGCCCCACTTTTTACAAGCGAAAGTAACGGGGATGAGCTCTCTATATAATATTTACTCTGAGATTTTCACCTTCCAACTGCCCTTAAATATTAAATTTTAAATAAATAAACTAGTCGGATGTACCAATCCCAAAACGTTCTTCTATCTCATGTATGTTAATACTTCAAAATTTGTAATCACACTGCCAAAATCAAATGGCAATCTATGCATCTCATGAGGATTCAAAAGATATGAAAATTCGTGCATTAGTTCTTGAGATATGACTATCGCTGAAATCGTCTAAATCCAGCAAAAGGCTGTCTAGCAGTGCCACCTATTGGGTGATTTATACCAAATCCTAATCAGCAACAATTTATGTCAACGTCTGACTGAATCTGAAGTTTGGAGAAAATCCGTGCATTAGTTTTTGAGATAGAGCTATAGCAAAAATCGTGAAAAACCAAAACCTAATTAACAACAACTTGTGTCAACATACAACTAAATGTGAAGTTGGATGAATATTCGCCCATTAGTTCTATAGATAGAGCTATTGAGACAATCGTGAAAAAAGCAGCACAGAAGCGCCACCTGTTGGGCGATTTACACCAACACATAATCAGTAGCAAGTCATATTAAGGACTAACTGAATCTGAAGTTTTATGAAGATTCGTTCGTTAGTTCTTAAGATAGAGCTATTGGGAAAATCGTGTAAATTCTGCAAAATTCATCATAACAGCACCACTTGTTGGGAGATTTACACCAAAACGTAATCAGCATCAATTCATATCAAGGACTAACTAAATCTGAAGTTTGATCAAAATCGGTGCATTAGTTCTTCAGATAGAGCTTTTGCCATAATCGTGAAAAATGCAGCATAGCAGCGCCACCTGTCAAGCGATTTATACCAAAAACTAAACAGCATCAATTTTTATTATGGACTAACTGAATATAAATTTTTATTAAATTCTGTGCATTAGTTCTTGAGATAGAGCGCCCACAAAATTTGTGTCACATACACACAGACAGACAGACTCACAGAGTCACAGACAGACATTTTGTAAAAACATGTTTTTTTGGAATCTCTGACCCCTAAAACGTGTAAATCCGTCGAAAACCGTAATTCGAAAATTTTCATGAATCCAATACTTTCTTCTTGTAAAGATAGAAGAAAGTAAAAATTATATATACAATATAGGTAAATATTTTTCTCCACTGCACTATCGAAGTGACATCATTTATTAATTTCTTAGTTCATTAATTATTGAGTTACTGATTTTAGAGTTCGTAGAATAAAAATGGCATCAATTTGGCAGATTTGCATGAAATTATTTACATTTTATTAAACAAAATAAATTATTAAAACATGTTTACTTTCTCCTATAACATTCCACTTCATGTTCTCTGGTAAAAAGCTTTAACTACCATCTTTCTGAAACATCCGGTAAAAAAATATATATATATATATATTTATTTAAATTGAATTGTTATTAATATGAAACAATTTAGACCTAGTGGATTTACAGGAGGGGAAACTATTTTATTTCTTTAGTTTAAATTAAAACTGAAATAAATTACTATATGATTCCTATATGACAAGATGCTGTAGACAACGCCACAAAAAACTTTTGTTAGACAGACATTTTTTTGTTTTCTAGAGTAAATTTATTTGTAAGGCATTCAAATATAGATATCTTTTTCTCTAGATGAAAGATATAATATCACAAAAATTTCGTTTCTACGAACTCCTAAATTTAAAAATATTTTTAAGGTATTAAATAAACACGGTTTAAATTAAAAAATATATTTTAACTTGTTATTTATAATTTTTTTCATTTTATCCCCAGCAATTAGGTATTTCAGCTGTTACCGTTAGAAAAACTTCATGAAAAATAACAAACTTATCAGTATCTTGGAAAATAATATAAACATCGAAATTTAGAGTATTATTTAATATCATCTATTTCGTACGAATATAAATATATATATATTTGTTTAATTTCAACTCGTTAATTATGATAATCGTTGATGTCAAATACCAACAGTTAATTCGAAGACATTCAGTAAGATTTTATTATAATGTATATCATTTATTTCCCACATTATGCAAAAATTCATTACCTGAACGTAATTTTAACAAGGTGATTTATTTTATGAATTATCTATTAGAAGCGCGGGAAAATTAATTGTTCCTTTATGAGGCCGATTAATAAAACTTTATTTCTAAGATACATATTCGACATTATTTATGTAATTTGTATATTACCAAAGAGATTAACTTTTGAGAATCAATAAGAGGTTGTACAAAATAGCTATCATCTTGTAATATTTAATATTCTGTAAACTTATATTAATTAAAATTAATTGTAACTTAAAAGTTTCTGAAATTGTTTAGTAATTTTTATATAATAATTTCTCAAAGAAATAATAGAAAATACAAGGGAAAAAGAAATAAGTATTACAAGAGATAATTTGTTTTACAAAAAATGTTAAAAAAATATTTTTTCATCAGTATTTACGCGTGAAAAGATTTTACTTTGTCTAAATTTTATGATGTAGTTTAATATAAAAAACAGTGGCAAAAACAAAAGAAAATCTGTTTGAATTTTTTTATAAAGTTTAAGGATAAACATATTTTCTTTTTCACACAAAACGAAAATGTACTTCTTAAGAGATTTTTTCTCTGAATAACATAGCATGAATTTAGGTATTTGTTTCGCTATATATAAATTGTAAGTTTTAAATTTTTATATTTTTGTCAATTGTTCCACTATAAACATGATAAAAATTTTGAGTATAGGTAAATAAAGCTCTTTAATAAGAAAATTAAGATGAACAATGATTTGACAAAATATTGTTACGTATATCCAAAAGTTGAAAGATAATAGTTCGTAATAATATAATAGTAATAACCCATTGTATTATGTATGATTCAAATTTATTTTCTCATTTAGCATTTTAAATTATATATTACATTAAAGTATTTTTTTTTCGATGGAATATTTTTTTCTAACACTGAATTGTATTACACATAATGTAATAAGATATTCATAAATCTTATACTCTCAAACGGCTATAGGCGCATTTCCTAATGTTACTCTTTATATTGATTGGGTTTGGCAGGAATAGACATAAGAAAAAAAAATCTTTTAATTATGAAATGAAATTTGAAAGTATATCACAAGACGTTACAAAGATATCGTTTGTTTAAAATAAGGTGGAAAGTTTTAAAAGGGGTAGTCGGTTTTTCTGAGTGAGCACAGTAGATCTTTTACAAATGTCTTACGTAAGACTAACAAAGATTAATTTTCTAAAATTAACAGAGCCTATTATGGAAAACAAAAACGAGAATTTCAGTAAGCTAAAGCTCAATGAAACGAATTATCAGTTTTTCATTCTCTCATTCACTATTATACATTACAAATCGTAACTTGCGGTTTCTTTGATCAATGGTTAATCTACTTCAACTCAAATATATTTTTTAATTAGTCATGCGAGTGCTGTGCTGTGTTACTAGTTAGTTTTGCTACCTATAGACTATTCTCGAATCACGTTAATACTCTAAACGCAGTAGATCCCAATCTGAGATTTTCTTTTGTTTATTTACGATTCAGTTAGGTTTGCGATTACAATTGTTTAGGATTGCAATTCGGTAGAGCTTTTTTGTAACTTTGTTTTCCATATCAAAAATTGACATTAAAATTTAAACAATGCTCATTTTGAGAATATTTTATTTGTTTTACAATTTTTTATTTTGCCTGCCGACTAATTCAATATGTGTTATGATAGCATGGGATCTTTTTTTTTTCTTTCAGGTGATCCTAAAGAGCTCAGTCACATACACAACTACTTTCCTGCACCCGCAGGAATTAATAAACTTTTGAGGAGATTAGATTGATTAAAATATCAGCGTTGTATATGAAAATAATAACACTTTCCGGAAAAGTACAAAAAATAAAAGAGAAAAACCCTATTTTATGATCATTATTTTTACTAAAACCATTACCGAAATTGCCCTAAAAAGCAAGCTTTTCTGAAGAACATACACATAATAGTTGCCACAAGACAATTACTTAAGGAAACATCTCTAAAAAGCATCTACATTTTCCGCTAAATAATAATTTAGATTTTATAATAGATTTAATAGAATATGTATATATATATATATATATATATATATATATATATATATATATATATATTCTTTTCAAATATAAAATAATACTAAAATTTTATTTGTGTCAGACATGTCGATTATATAAATTTAGCAGAAAAATATAAAGTAGATCTCTAAGTTAAATTTATGTCAAAATTTAACAATTCCGAAAGCAAACATTAGACTTAAATAGCTGGAGGATGTGAAGTCCGAATTATTCTCATGTACTAAGCAATATACATACTGTAATATATTTGCGAAATGAAACTCAATTATATGACTTTTAGTTAATTTTATCCACGCTTTATTTTAACACAATCAAAACAATTGGTAAATAAATCACATAATTACGTCGAGCTGATTTAAAGAACTAGCCAGATGTCAGAAACCAAATGTTTTTCAAAGTGATTTTTGTCAGCTGGGTTATCTTCGTGGTAGCTCAATTGGAAGTGCTTTGGAACTTAAAGTCCTGACATGGGCATATTTTTACTAATTTGGAAAATGAATTACGCGGGAATTTTCATTTAGTATACTAGGCTAGTTCCATGGGTATTTATAGTTTAAGTCACACAGCTTATAACCGCTATGCTTGTTGCCCCCCGTTAATTTCGAAAAGTTTCCTGCGCCTTATTCAATTAATGAGATATCTCCAATAAAATAAGTCACATTCTTCATAATATTAGTATAGATTTATAGATTATAGATTTGTTATTATTAAAATTAGTTAAATGTAGGGTCAGATTACATTGTAAACGAGATTAAATTTGATTGTAAATTTAAAAGCTAGTAAGAAGATACACTGGCTTAAAGGTGCAGAGTTAAACTCGTTTTTTTGTATTTAATTTAAATAAAAAAAAATACAAAAGCAGTAAATTTTGATTTTTTAAATTATGCAGTTTTTTTTCTTCTGTATTAAACTGCTTATTTCACAATTCATTACTTTTGCAAAAATAATTGCAAATTGTTATGGATGGTATTTTTTTTCTCATTAATGAATAAATGTTTTTTGAAATGTACTTAAATTGAAGACTCTTTCACAAGAATTTGTGCTCTTGGAGCTACATTTTCTGAATTCACGATGTCTGCACGATGTCTGCACGATGTCTCATTTCAATCACAACGTATATGTTGTTTATAATTTTAATAGAAACGAAATATATTAGAAAAAATGTACAGAATGCTTTACTTTTCGTGTAATACAGTGTCATCGTATAAAAATAATTAAAGTGCACAGAATTTACATAAGCAAAACCGTGTATGTTGTCAATTTCATTGTGAAATATGGAGTGCCTAATTTAGAGCTATATGGGGGACACTTCATGTGACTTAAAACGTCATTCACTCACTTAAATTATTTCATTTAACGCAAAACTATATAAGAATAGGGAATTTATTGAATTTGCATTTATGTTGTTAACAAATCTCCGCTTTCGAATTTAACTGATGGACCTTGAATTTTTAAGGTTACCGTGGACATTTATTTGACCCAAAAATCGGAAATTATTTTTGTGCATGTTGCTATTCTCCAGTTTGTTCTAAGCCATTTTCGAAGAACGTCATGCAGATGCGATTTCTTTTTACAGACTTGAATTTTCTGCACAATCAATTTTTCGGCACTTTAATATACTTTTAAATCTGTTTTTCTCAAAACTTATTTTTCAACGTTTTTAGATTTTTGAAATGCTCCGTGCGCCATAATTTTTTATTAACGTTCCTGAAATTTATAAAGAAGAATCTTAATGTTGCTTACAAAGAAACTGTGTAGGCTTTTTAAATTTCGACTTCATTAAGTAATTAAATTAAATTTTTAACTTTTTAAAAGGCAATATTTTCATGAAAATCGATATGGAATTCGGAAAAAAATCTCTAAAAACTTAACCATTCAATGGATTAAAATATCGATGCGCAGATATATTTGTAATAGAGTTTTAAGTGATTAAAATGCAAAATTGAGGAAATATCGCAAAAATTACGATGCATGAAGCATTTTAAAATTTCGTTTTAAAATATTATTTTTTTTTTATCTTAAAATTATGAAAAGTTTGGGAAATCCTTATAAGGTATTCTATAAAGGTATAGTCAATGAATACTTCCACAATATTTGATATCTCTATAATGAAATATATATATAACTCCACTGTCCTCTTAATGGGATATATAGATCCAACCCTAGATTCCTATCTATCAGTTATCTGATGTAATTTGAAAATATACCTTAGTTTTTTTACTTGGAATTTCGAATATTTACTGCAATATTGTGAATAAAGCTTGGAGATTTGTCTATTGTTTGAAAGTATCGGATCATTTTTTATAAGAAGACCAAAGAATTTCCGAAAGGATTTTCTGTGTATTTTTAACGTTTAAGTTTACGGATAAGTACAAACGTGGCGCGTATCTTATAAGAATATTGTTTACAATATTTTAATGCTGGTTTTATATATTTTTTCTATAGCATAAAAACATAAATATTAATGCTGCTCTTTAATAACCAAAGTGCACCTTCATAAATAGCTTAATTTTATATTGAGATACGAAATTACTATACAAACATGTAAAGTAGGTTTATTAACAAAACAAAGAACTTACAGTGTGACTTTAAGCTTCCATTTTTGTTACAATCACGGCTTCTCTAAAAGATGTCTTAATATAATATACATACAACGAATGTATTAAAAGGATAATTTTTAATATCCGCGGTTCGATATAAACACGAAATTAATTTCATAATGTTTATAAAGAGATTACATTTTTATAAGACAATAAACTTGTCATAAGAGAAATATCTTACATGCTACTTGTGTTATATTTTGCATATCAAATATTTTTGAAAATATCTCAATATCATATTTTTGTGCTATCCGTAATAACAATAATGTACGCACTAATTTCCTAGAAGATATTTCTTTAATGTACTCCTTTAACATAATGTGATTTTGTGAAATCGGAGTTAAATTACTTATGTCAGAGTGTGGCTATTTGATATAAAGCAAATCACATTAATATATATATATATATATATACAATTAACTTTTTAGATCATAAAATTACAATTAAAAAAAACAATAACTGATTTATTTGATTAACGTAAAGAATTTAAATTCAAAGTTAATACATTTACTAATTTTAAAACTTGTCTTCATAATTCTGTATATTGTAATATAATCCTTAATCGTTTATAAAGAATAAAGAGTTTATGTTCTTCTCATCTAATTAACAATATTAAAAACTAATTTAAGATGCATTAAATCATGGTTTTCCAAAAAAGAATTCATATATTCTTTAATATATAATATGTACTTAAATGATCATAGAAAACAAATTAACGCATGCCTAAATAAAATTACAATATACATATATATATATATATAAGAAGAAAATAATTATAAAAAATAAAAATTGTAAAATAATAATAAAATATTATTATAGGACGATTAGGTGGGTAGATGTCAGAGTACGGAGGATGGTGGCGTTGTCTGGTTAATAAGCAATGGTTAATTTTTAAAAAAAGGGCGAATTTGATTTATAACTACAGTGCTAATACACATTTTAGAATGGATGTTTATTCGATAATTTTTATATGTATAATGGTGTAGTTATATTTATATATTTAACAATTCATATTAAATTTATTCATATTAATTAATATTTAATAAATTTATCGGTTAACTTGTATTTCAATTTTAGCCTACTCAGGAATAATCATATTAATTTCTAATAGTATACTATCTTAAATGCGAATAAAATGCATAATGAGTGTATTTGTTATACCTAATGCTATGACAGTATGGATTTTGGTATTTTCTTTCCTCTATCCTTTTTAATCTTGTTTCATTTTTAATTTAATTGGCTTTCAATGGCTTATTTCTCGGTTTTCTGTGTGTGGTACTCTCAAATTCATATTCTTTCGCTAAATTATGGCTAATATGAAGATGTAACTAGACATTTTATTTGTGGAACTTAAGATATTTGGGACCCAATAATTTTGTCTAAGTTCTACAAATTTCCGTCATTCCATTTCTGTTATTCAATTTCTGCTGCGTTTTACTATGTTTTTGGAATCTATGTTAAGCGTTGGGGGAACTGTATTTATTAACGTCATTTTATTCATAATTTCCCAGTTTTTGTCGGTGGTCGGTAATGTTTATTTATAATTTATATATATATATATTCAAAAAGAAGGTAGATGCAAGTTACTCGTATATGTAGGATTTGAATTTAAACATAATTTATTTTCTTTATGACGAGGATGATTATCAAATTAAATGAATCTCTGGCATTTTTTTATTATTCATGATTTGAAAACACTAGCTATGAAAATCCACGATCACGAGCACAAGGTCGGCAGGTTTTCAAAATTAGAAAAGAGTCAGTCTATTATTTTTTATCATTCACGAGGCGTCGACATATGAAATGGAAATAAGGGCACTAATAGGTCAAATTGGATTGTTCGAAAGAAAGTATATTATATGTTTTAAGTGACAAATGTAATATATTTGAAGAAGCTAGAAATGAAGCGTTGTAAAATTATATTATTAGAATTATATTAAAATTCATGTGTTGTTATTTCATCGTCTAGTTATTCACGTAATTAAATAAATTAACTTTTTACGTATCATCTTCCTACATAAACTGCTTAAAACAATTAAAGGATATCACAAATGCAAATGTTTCTCATTTTGAAATATCGGAGTATGCAAATTTTGATTTTTACATCAAAAAAGCCTCTTTAGCTGCAGCGAATGAAATTTGGCTTTCAACTTACTTGACAAAGCTGAAAACAATGATCGACATTCTGTAAGTGTTTTTTTTTATGAGTGAAATGTCTCATCGAAGTCATTTAACTTAATCAGAAGCTTGGACATTTGTTGGTCGGTTAAAGGTGGGGGGGGGGGGAACACGAATCGAAGTAGCAGAGGACACTGGAGTTTCACAGCATGTGTTTTCCAGGATCTGAAACCGTTTGTTGAGACTGGGAATGCAGTTCAACAACACCCAATGAAGATAAATATTTAAAGCTAACGGCTTGGAAACACAGAAATATTAAAGCCACAATTGTTTAACAACACCTTATCGCAGTTACTGGCATCACAGTTTAAAGACAAATTGCCCGAAACCGGCTCCAAGCTGTATGTCTCTATTCTCGCAGACCAATGATATGTGTTACGTTGATAGCAAGGCACCATGGTACACGCAGGGGGATGGACAACAAAGCACTTGAACTGGAGGAGAAATGATTAGCGCAATATTTTTTTCTCTGATGATTCCCAATTTTCTATTCATCCTGATAATAGGCGTATTTTCGACTGGAGAGAACGTAGTACTAGAAACATTCCTGCGTTCGTGCAAGGAAATGTCAGATTTCGCGGTGGGGAAGGGATGTTCAATATTGGCAGCTCCATTGATGAGCGCACGGACCTCCACATCATACGAAATGGAACTTTGACCGGTCAGCGATATAGAGATTAGATCCTCAGACCTATTGTAGTCCCTTACGCTGCAATAATTTGCGATCACGTCATGTTAATGGACAATAATTGTAGGCCACATCATGCTGACTTGGTGGATGATTTCTTTTTCGAAGAAGGAATCTTACAATTGAAATGGCCAGCGTGTTCTCTGGACATGAACCCAATAGAGCATGTTTGGGACATTATAAGCAGACGAGTTCCTGGCCGCTTACTACCCCCACAAACTCTCGAAAATCTTGAAAGAGCTCTTCAGGAGGAGTGGTACAGAATACTCCAAATCTCTATTAATAGCCTCATTGACTTCATGCATCAAAGGTGTTCAACGTTGCTGGCCGTTTGGGGAAATTAAACGCCCTAATAAAAACGACTTTCTTTGAAGGAAACGTCTTTTTTCATTAGTTTTTTCTCATTTGCATCAATTGTGTTTTTTTCCTTTTGTACCCAAATGCTCAATACAATGCATTTTTTTCAGCCAAACATGTAAAATTCATTTCTTATATAGCCTACCAAGTCTATCGATCATGTATCAATCATCTAAACGATTCCCCAACTGCAAGATCGATCCACAACAACACAAACTTAAAATTGGACAAAATATATACTTTATAACTAACGGTGTTTTTTTAATTCCATTTGTTACTTATTTAATTTTATTTTTTCAAACAAAATTATTTTTTAACTACTATTTATTTGATTTAAAAAAACTTGTATTTAACTACGTAAGTAAGTGAAAATTTACATAGTTTATTGAATTTTTTAGAATAGATCAAGAAATCAATAACTGCCAACGTTTTTTTCTTACAATGATAATAAAATATTTACGTATATGATTTTTTTTAAATCAGCAGTTAAATAAGTAATAATACAAAAATATAGTAAGATGAATAAAACCGATTTAGATTAATAATTAAATTTCTTTTATCTAACTGGTGCGTTTTTGTTAATTTCACATTATTTTGTTTTACTATAATGAATGTATACGAAATACAAAATGTTCTGTGACTTAATTTTAATTAATCAGTAACTAATAAAAATTAAAAAAAAAACTATCTGTTTTCACCCTTTCATTTAACTTTGCCTAATGTCTGTATGGGTATAATTTTTCAATTGTATTCCAACAATGTTGAAGTTTTGCCTAAGTACACTAGTGCAAGGGTACAAAAGAATTATTAGCAGAAATTTTGACATTGTGTGAACAATACAGTTTTTTCACTGAAAATATTGATGTTTGTGTAATTTCTTATAACAGTTTCTAAAGCATTTGCACAAATTTAATTTTTTTTTTAATTAACAGCCATGCAAAGGTAATTTAAATGAAATCATGCGAACATGTAAGACATTATGTACCTTAATATCTTTTCACAGCAAACAGATTTTTCTTCACCATTTCCTTCGTATCCAAAAAATCGTACTTCACTTTTGGACGACTGCGAAAACCCTGTAATTAATTTTAAATAATGATGGCCACAACGACAGGCGATATGGTTTTCATTTACAGCTTTAGTTTAAATGAAAAATTAGAATGAAAGTTAGATGACTGAAAGTTAGATGAATTAGTTTTCTATTACATCAATTCTAAGCATCGCATAATTTCATGTTTTACATCATCACTTAAAGTAAGAAAATGTACTTCCGAATAAAATATTTTTGCTAAAACTCTACTTATTTTAAGGATTTTACACATTTTTCTGGAATTTTTTTTAAATCTTTCTCAACAATAAACATATTTTTTGGTGAAATAATTTGTAGTATGTATATGCCAGTTGTCACAATTGGTAAGAGAAGATTAAGAAGATTAAGACAAAGAGAAGATTTAAAAAATGTTTTTTTTTTCATAAATATTATATATTTCAGATAATTTGTAGCTATGTATATGCCAGTTGACACAATTGGTAAGAGACGATTAAAAAAAAAGAGAAGATTTAAAAAACGTTTTTTTTTGTTTTTTTTTATAAATATTATATATTTCAATTTACTTCCAAACTACTTTGTCCTTTAAAATGTAAGTGGATACAACTAAATGTATTAAAACATTTTTTGCCCCAAATTCCATTCAGCCATGTGGCCTATTACGGAAGATGAACAGAAAGATCTAATTAACCAAAAAAATCGGTACTTTTATCCGCTTAACTGAAATCAGCCAGCAAATAACTGATTTACTATTCTTTTTTTCCTTTTGAAAGAAGAATATAGAAAACTTCTAAAATAATTAATTTTGCTAACACATGTACTGAAGAAAATTATATGTTTTATATAAATTATTATGTTTCACTTAGGTTAATCTTGAAAGATTTATATTGAATATTCAGAGTCTGCAGATGAACTAGTAAATTTTACATGGATTATATCAAAATAATCTATGTGTTCAAAATTTCCATACGAAGCAGAAAATGATTAGTCTTTACATATTGTATGTTGCGATATTAGATCTTTGAAATATGTAACAGGGAAGGAAGTTATTAATTTGTAATGCGATTCCAAACAAACAGTCCTGTTTGTTTGGTACTTTATTGATTTATTTGCAACGACATGTATATCGTTCAAGTAGAAGTGATATGTACCATGTTTACCTAAGTATAATTTAGATTAGACTCTGATGCTGAGAAGATAGAAATTAATGGAAGTATGCATAAATCTCTAAATATAAAATTCTTTACCTTGTTTAACAAGGTACAGGAAGGTTTAGATGGGAATATAAGAAATATTGTTCTTGAAAATAAAAGGTCATATTCATTAGATTTAAAATAATCATTTCTCTAAATGTAACTTATTTCGAGAAAATAGAAATAAAGATAAATTGTTTAAAGGCCCTGTAATTATTATAATTACTTGAGTCTATAATTACCGAATTACAAACATGAACCTACTTTACATTGTTTCAAATTGTTTCTGTATTACAAATTCTAAAAAGTTATTTTGTCTATGGAGTTTCAAAAGATTGCCCAATATTATGGGCACGTGGTGAAAAACGCGGTGGTTCAGATCTCGCGGTGAAAATTTAAAGAGGTGGTATAGCAGAATACTACAATTTTTTGCTTTATGAAATACAAAATGGTTGCATTTAAATATGCGTAACAGTGCGATAACTGTGGCGTAACAGATGTGAAACATTTATTCTGTCAAAAATAGAAGGTATATCATTCCAATACAATCCCAGATTCTTTTTTTTTTTTTTTTTACATTTAACAATAATGATATGATCGAAACAAAAATCTCAACACACGGCTATTCTTCTGCTTTCAGCCAATATCAAAAGACGTAGTAGCATAGCCACCATCCTAATCCAAATAACCGTTCCACACTCCTGTATGTGAGTGTCATTTCAAGTAATTCTCTGATCAATATACACTATATGGCCAAAGGTGACCGGTCACTTGCGATTTTAGACGTTTTGTTAAATATCTAGGAAAATATACGAGGAATTAACCTGAAGCTGCAGGTGTGTAAACAATATAGTATAGGTCATATATTTCCGGGAAGATTTTTTCCCGAAATCCCAAAGGTGAAAGTCAACAAATTGAAAAAGAACAAATATATTTTGGATAATCCTGTAAAAACCTATCTGGCAAAAGCGTTCAATCTCGAGATAATTAATAAGTAGCATATCGTAATACACTGTGTTCATTTTTATGAGGATAGGATGTATACTCGTAGAGAAATGAAGGTTTTTATAAAAACAGCTCCAAATTTCACTAAGTTTTTTGCGTATAATTTGCTGAGTTCTTAATATAAAAAAAAATGTTCTTTTAGGAAAATATGACAAACAACATTGTACAGAATACTATGCAATCAGAATTAAAAAATAATAAAAATGGATAAAAAATGAGCAGATTTACAAAAAATGTTTCACTGCGCATACGCGAAAGCAATCAAAATATAATGTTCATAATGCATTAGCTAAGTATATAGAGCAACTTTTGTGAAAGTATCAATATCATAGCTTGAAAATTCTGAAAATTATCGTCAATAGAATAAGCTCAAAATCCGTTGTTCCCAAAAGGAAGCAAAAAGATGAGGGGTTGTATCCAAATATAGTAATACGTGCAATATTGTGTACACTATTTTGGCACTAATCAACAGATATTTGATACAACCCCCTAATCATTTTGCTTATTTTGGGGAACAACGGATATCGAGTTATTTCTATCGACGATAATTTTCAGAATTTTCAAGCTATGATTTTGGGACTTTCACAAAGTTTGCTCTATATACTAATACATTATGCATGTTATATTTTGAATGAATTCACGCATGAGCAGTGAAACATTTTTTAATAAACCTGCTCATTTTTCATCTAATTTTTATTATGTTTTAATTCTGATTGCAGAGTATTGTGCTCAATGTTGTTTGTCATATTTTCTAGAAAGAACTTTTATTTATATTATGAACTCTGCAAATTATAATAAAAAAACTTGGCAAAATTTTGGGCTGTTTTTATAAAAAACTTAATTTCTCTACGAGTATACTTTCTGTCCTCATAAAAATGAACACAGTATATTACAATAAGCTCCTTATTAACCCTAGATCTACCGGGAATTTTATTCAAGTTTTAATAAAACGTTCTACACCAGAATTTTTATTTAAAACTATTTAACTTATTTATTTACCTTATTTTTGTCTGGTTTATATACTTAGTTTATTTTAAAGAAATTTCTGGTTTGAATGAATATTTTGTATGTACCTGTCGGGTCCAATGGACCCGTCTGGTAGACGGAGGGTTAATAATATCGATTTTGTACGCTTTTGCTTCATTAGTTTTTACAGAGTTATACAAAATATATTCGTTTATTTTTAATTGTTGACGGTCCTTTTTGGGGTTTCAGGGAAAAAAAACTTCGCGGTAAGATATGACCTATACAATACTGTTTACACGCCTGCAGTTTCAGGTTAATTCTTCATATATTTTTCTAGATATTTAACAAAACGTCTAAAATCGCAAGTGACCGATCACTTTTGGCTATATAGTGTACTATACAATAACGAAACCTTTATTCATGCCATTGCATTTCATACAAAGCGAAGATAAACCTTTCAAAGATTTCGTTAAAGAAACTTCCTTATTGGTCAAGTTCTGAAAAATATACCAGTATATTTTGAAGTGAAACAACCAGCATGCTTGAATAAACAAATAAATTACGACGCAGATTTCCTTTAATTTTTTTTTTTAATATGTAAATAACGCATTAAATTCTTATTATCAATTCAGAATCAACCTGAATTGATGTTTAATTAGAATGATGAGTAGATACCAATTAATCTGAATTATCAGATTTACGTTGAGTCCTGGCTTATAGTAAAAAATCAGACCAGGAGTTCTAGCTTTGAATTGAAATCTCGCTTTGTTGCCATGTTCACATATTGTTGTTCTTTTATAGTAGAACACTGCACCGTTTGTTATGAAGTTGCTTAATCGTATATGAATTTCGTATAACGTAAAGCGAGGAGAGTCTGCGCACATTTCAAAAGAATAATAATAAAAAATCTAAATATTAATATTTTGCTAAACTATGCATGAATAATTTTGACTTCATTTGTTTTTTATGCATTTTCATTGTTATTTTGTTCTTATAACGTAACTTAATAGAACAACAGTAATAAAACCAAGAAAACTATTTTGCGCAATCTCTCCTTACAGGGTAGGAGAGAATGCGCACATGGGTACGAGAGATTGCAAACATAGGTACAAGATATTGTTATTAATAATGACTACAATTAAATTGTTAACAATAATAATTACACTTAATCGACATTTTTGAAAGGTTTTTGTGAGTAAATATTATTGTATTAGGAGTGAATATTTCAACCAAATGTTTAAATAATAAATAAAAGAAAAATATTTTAACAACAGTTAAAAATATTAATTCAAATAGATTAAAATATCAGAAAAAGCAAGGCCTACTAAGATTACAAAATAACATTAATCTAGTTGATAATATGTTTAACTTGAAAATTACTTCCTTTCCATTTCCACAGTTTCATTGTATTTTGTTTGCTGACCGAAATTACCGTCGTCCACAATCGATGCACTTACTGTTGTAAATTGTGCATCTTTCGTGCAATCACATACAACAAGAAATACATTGGATCTAGTCAGTTGTCGAAGTTGCCTCCTGGTACAGCTCCAGACATTCAGTGCACTCATCCTCATAGACTTTCGGTTTTTTTATCCCACTTTTTGTGGAAGCACATTATCTGCAGTAGTTTTTGTAGCGGCATCCTTCTTAAGTCTTTTTTCATGTATATTTTCTGGATCAGTAACATTAGTTGCACTCTGTTTCATTTTGATTTCGATGGCATTACTCTACTTGGAATGGGTGAAAGCTTTTCCAAAACATTGTATTAGAAAATTTATTTTAGTTAGCAAAATTAATTTATTAGCAAATTAATTGTTCATAAATTAAAAAATATATATAAATATTTAATTAAATTATTAACAAATATATTATTAATTTATTAACAAAAATAATTACTTAAAATTAATTTCATAACAACTGTATTATTAATTTATTAATAAAATTTTTATCTGAAAAAGTATTTCTTTGCAAATTAATTTGTTGCCAAATTTAGTTTTGATAATTATCTGTTTTTCGAAATTATTTCAAAATTGATTCATTCATATGTTTTACACGTAATTTACAATTCCTACAAATTTATCAATAAACTGCGTAATTTCTCCTAGTACTTAAACTTATGGGGAAATGCGCCATCTCTCCTAAGTAGCAGATGCGCAAACTCTACAATTTTGGTAGAACAGATTGCGCGGCCTTTTATTTAAATATGACCACTTCTAAAATGAATTGTTGGTGTTCGCATACTTAGTCCAGGTTAGTAGTTTATAAGAAATTGTTTGTATTGTTTTCTAGCAAAGTATTTATAGAGATATACGAGTAGCTGCTTAGGTACGATCTTGAGAAGATATTTTCCAATGCGTAAGTTAAACTTACATTATTAGATTGGCCTATTTCATAGATTGTCTAAGTTCCACTGCCAATCTCAACTGCTTCCAGCTTTACTAAATATTTTTTTTATTTAACGAAAATGTTTGTCTTGTCTACTCTCGTAAATGACATCACTGATGTGATCGTTGCAATTATATAACTATTTACAATGCATAAAAAACGTTTTTTTTTTTTTGTTTTTTTTTTCTCGATACATTAAAAAAAAAATAATAATAATGATAATTTTCCTCTCTGAATGTCAATTTTTAAAACGTTATTATACTTATTAATAAGAATGCATTCATAAAAATGCATTAAAATTTATAAATGGAACATTTAACAAGAACCTTTATATGAACTTGTATAAAATCAAATATCCCTGCTGGCACTGCCTACAGGCAGAGGTAGATTTCGAAGTTAAGTATACTAATTTCACCAACAAAAACTAAATCATGATTAGAGATTCATCCACTTTAACAATTTTATCTGGTCGCTTTTGACGAGTTTTTATTTCATTTTTATATAATAGCTGGTTTTATCAGAATCATGCTACAGAGGTATTCAAAAAAGTATTCTTCCATGCTCAACAACTCGAAATTTTCTGGCACATTTTCAGATTCCTTTTTAATAGAAAAAATATGAAACTTTTTGACGTGATTTTTGAAGAGATTTATAAGCGACCTGTGTTTTTATTTTTCGTTCAATTAATTAAAAATTGATTTGCCAATAACTATTTTCTCAGTAGGACAATATTTTTAGTTTATAGCACAATCGCTTCTAGAAATTCTCTTCAAAATGCACACTTTGACATCATTTTTTGAAATATATTCTGCCTCTATCAAAACATCGTTCATTACGGTACATTATATAGTTTCTGAATAAGAGAATCTACCAATTGGATGCGTTTGAGAGCAAAAATGAATTTAAAAATGAGTAAGAAAATAAGCAGTTTGGATATGAATACACCCTTAATAAGACGTTTTTTTTTTTTTTTTCTTCAAACGCTATGTATTTTTAATTTGTTTTTGCTGTAAGAATTTGTCCTATGAAAAACTTGTCTATATTAATGTTGTAGACAAAATGCCCACTTTGACATCATTTTTTGAAATACACTCTGTATCTATCAAAAAATCAATCATTACGGTACATTATATATTCTGAATAAGAGAGTCTACCAATTGGATGCGTTTGAGAGCAAAATTGAATTTAAAAAGGAGTAAGGAAACATGCAGTTTGGATTTGAATACACCGTTAATAAGACGATTTTTTTCTTCAACCGCTATGTATTTTTAAGTTGTTTTTGCTGTAAGAATTGGTCCTATCAAAAACTTGTGAATATAGAAGTTGTAGATAATATTAAGAAGATTTATAATAAAATTAATTGGATTTGATATCTTGAGAATCAACGAAGTTATGATTTTTTTTTCTCTCAAAATCCCTATTTTTTGCGCCCCTTAAGCCCATTTTTATGTTCATAAAAAATCTGTGATACATAAATTTTTGGCCCTATTTTTAGAAGTAATAAAAATTTAAAAATGACCTGATATGTACAAAATTAAGAAGTTATGGGATTTTTTTCGTTTTCATAAAACCCCTCCCTATTTCCATCCCCTTGGTCCGATTTTGCCCATTAACGAACTTGACCGAGATAAATTGCCCTTGATTTTATATATCAGTTTGGAAGAGATTTTTGCAGAATTGTGGAAGTTTTCGTGTCCAGAAGAAAGTGATATATATCGATATATAGATAGATAGATAGATAAAGTTTTTGACTGAGAGTGGTTTTGGGATCTAGGGCTCTTGATCGGTGTAGATCTGCAAAAGTTTTTTAGAATTTCCAACATAGGGAGAATGTAATAGGTAGTATTTCATACGAAATCTACCTATAAGGTGATAAATACATAATAACTACGTTTTTTACGCTACGATATTTTATCCTGCGTATTTATCATATTTATTTATTCGTGCTTATATAAAGTTTTTCTTGTTGCATGTACCATTTCACAATTTTATGTGCTTTAATGAACATTTTTATAATATGCCATGATACAATTGTTCGACATTTTGTAATATGTTATCATACCATACATCACAAACAATAAAAAATTAAGTTTTGCGCACGAACTTCAAGATTTTTTCTATTCTTACATGATAATATGACTTGTTTTCTTATCTAAAGTAACATTTTAAAAATTCGATGTCTGTTTCGTAAAAGGAAGTACTTTTAATACAAATGATTGCATTAATTAATTTTTTCAATCATAAAATAGTTCTTTTATTTCTATATATAATTGAGCTCCGATTTAATAAAAAATGCTCTTCCTGACCGTTAATTAAATTAAGATAAAATACGTCAAGTAAATTTAATTGTCTTGTCAATGCTAATTATATATATTTAATTTTTAAAAATGTCCTAAACGTACTCCTTTAAATATTTATTAAACAATTAGCCTAATGCTGTAAGAAATTATTATAATTAGTTGAAGGAATGAAATAATTTTTCAATTTCACAGTGAATTAATTTTTGCCCTTGTAAACTGACAAAGTTTATTCTTCTTTTATATTCTAAAAGAATTTGCAACGTACAATTTTCCGTTCAAAAATATAAACATACATATATCTATATAAGCTTAAGTGAATTTTTTGCGTAATGCCAGTGAATGTAATGCTTTTTGGATGTTTAATTACACATATTATATCAGACTTTTTTCGCAGTTATTGTCAGAAATTTGGTGGATTTTAATATCATAATTAATAAAAGATATTTTTCAAGTATTATATTTAAGTATTATATAATTTAAGAAATTATTAATAAGATAATTTATATATGATTTAATCTAAATATTAACACACGAATTAAAAACGAATTAAAGCTTTCATGCCAGATTCCATTTTTCAATTCCTACTATTAGTTCATACTCTCCCTATATTTATTTATTTATTTATTTATATATCTTGTTCAAATTTTCAATCGTTAATAAAATATTTATTATTCATCCTATCAAGTTGAAATATTTTTTAAAACTTGTACTGGATGACAATAGATCTTAATACAGTTTTTTTTCAAATATTAATTCATTAATTAAATTTTAATTAATTTATTTTAGTTTTACATGGGAGACAAAAAGGCGCACATTGGTCATTTAATGCATCTTCATATTTATAAGGGGGTTAATATAGGGGGGGGGGGCTGTTCTGTCACCAAATATCGACAAGTTTATCGCCAACTTGGCGATATATCGCTAAATTTGGCAACCAAAATGAGTCGCCAAAAGTGACGCCATCTTGGCGATATCTCTAATAGTTCGCCAAATTCCCATAGACCTACTTGCTTATAGAAAATCAACAAATTGAGATAATTTAATGACAAAAATTAATATTAGCATAAGGGATTATATGAAAATTTTCTTTGATGACCTAAGTAGGAATTGACTTTAAAAAAAAAAAAATGATATTACTTGTTTAAAATTAATTTTCAAAATGAACAATAATGAAAAAAGTCCTTCCGGCCAACGCCGGGGGGAAGAGGTAGCTTTCATATTCATTATTTTAAAAAAGCCATCTTATATTATTCAAACACACGAAGCTCAATTTAGTGGAAACCGAATATAGGAGATTCAATAATAATTTGTATCAATACTAAATCATTATGAATGATAATTTCGCGAAATTAGTCAGCTTTATCCAAACTGCTTTTATTAAAATAACTTATATTTGGATGCCAGATTCGACGATTTCTTAAATCGCCTGCCATTTTAAGACAACATGGTCGATGAGGCTAACCAGTGAACTTGGTAGAGACCTTAGTAATTGCTGTGGACATGCTCACTCACATCGGAATCGGTTGATACATACGAGTGATGTCGCAGTCAAAAAATCAGATTTTTCAAAATGTCACCCACGTTAGAAATTGAAACTGCTATATCTGAGCCATTTTTTAAGATAAAGACAAACAAAAAATGCTCCTGAATCCTTATATCAAGGTCAAATACTTAAGAAAGAAACCTTTTTCAATTTCTAATTTTTTTGCACCTCACTTTAAATATATATATTTTTTAATTTAATGGCCGCCATTTTGAAACAAGATGGCTGATGAAGCTGGCCAGCGAACTTGGTCGAGATATTGATGTATACTATCGACATGCCTTCTTACATCGAAATAGGCGAATACGTGTGTTATCGCGTGACAAATACAAAATCGTTTCATAATGTTAGCCATGCTAGAAATTCAAAGTGCTATAATTCAACCATTTTTTAAGATATAAACGAAAGAACAAATTTTCAGAAACAAAATCTGCTCCGGAATTTTTGTATCAAGGCCAAACACATAAAAAAAATCTTTTTCATTTTCCAATTTTTTAATACCTCATTTTAAATTAATTTTTTTTTTTTTTGTAAATGGCAACCCTTTTGAAACAAGATGGCGAATGAAGCTGGCCAACGAACTCGGTCGAGACATCGTAGTTACATCCAAATCGATTCATTAATACGCCTGATATCGCGTGACTAAAATCAGGTCGTTTTAAAATGTCAATCACAATAGAAATTAAAAATGCTATAACTCAGCCATTTTTTAAGATATAGATCAAACAAAAACTGCTCCCGAATTTTTTTATCAAGGTCAAACACGTAAGAAAAAAATATTTTTTCAATTTTCAATTTTTTGGTACCACATTTCAAATTTAAATTTTTCTTAAAAATTTAAATGGCCGCCATTTTTAAACAAGATGGCGGATGAAGCTGGTCAACGAATTCGGTTGAGACATTGGTATGTACTATGTATAAACGAAGTTACATCGAAATCGGTTGATAAATACGCCTGTTATTGCGTCACAAATTTTAGGACGTTTCAAAATGTCAGCCACGCTAGAAATTCAAAATGCTATAACTCAGCCATTTTTTAAGATATAGACGAAACAAAAACTGTTCCGGAATCTTTGTATCAAGGTCAAACACATAAGAAAAAAATATTTTTCAATTTTGTATTTTTTGGTACCACATTTCAAATTTTAAATTTTTTAAATTTTAAATGGCCGCCATTTTGAAACAAAATGGCGGATGAAACTGGCAAACAAACTCGGTCGAGACATTAGTAGGAACTATGTACACACCGAATTACATCCAAATCGGTTCATAAATACGAGAGTTACAGTGTGACAAATGTCAGATATATATATGTTATATAAAAATTTTAACTTTTACTATTCATTTAAATTACTCTAAATTGCCGGCCTATACATTATTTCCCTTTTTAGGTGCGTTCGTAATTATATAAATACGTAGCACCTATAGTCGTCGTTCAGTCCGTCTGGCCGTCTGGCCGTCTGGCCGTCTGTCCGTCTGTCCGTCTGTCCGTCCGCATATAACAGAGCAAAAACTACCCAACAGAATGGTCTGAAATTTCAAATGTATGATTGGTGTAAAATGTTGTCGAGCCATTTCAAATTTTATAAAAATCGGATGTATAGTTTAATTACAGGGACAGTCAAAAGTTTTTCTTTACATTACGGCCAATGGGAAAAATTATTGCAAGTGCATTTTAATGTTGTTACAGCCTTCCGAATCATCTGAAATTTTAAAGATATAATTGCTGGAAAATTTTGTCGAGCTATTTCCAATTTTATGAAAATCGGATGTATAGTTTAATTACAGGGACAGTCAAAAGTTTTCCGTTACATTACGGCCAATAGGAAAAAATTATTGCAAGTTCATTTTAATGGTGTTACAGCCTTCCGAATCGTCTGAAATTTTAAATATATAATTGTTGCAAAATTTTGTCGAGCTATTTCCATTTTTATGAAAATCGGATGTATAGTTTAATTACAGGGACAGTCAAAGTTTTTCCGTTACATTACGGCCAATGGGAAAAAATTATTGCAAGTTCATTTTAATGATGTTACAGAATACGAATGGTCTGAAATTTTAAATATATAATTGCTGTAAAATTTTGTCTAGCCGTTTCAAATTTTATGAAAATCGGATGTATAGTTTAATGACAGGGACAGTCAAAAGTTTTCCGTTGCATTACGGGGAATGGGAAAAAAAAAAATGCAAGTGCATTTTAATGATGTTACAGACTATGCACTTATGAAGTGCAAAAAAATATACATTCAGTACAATATGGGGTGCAAAAAATAATTATAAAACTAGTTATAGTACGAACGCACCTCATTTGCCACGTTTGACGAGCAATTTCCAACTTTTTTTTTTAATACGCTCTATTATTTATTTCTAGCTAAATTTCTCTGTTTTTAAAACGCGTATCTTAATAATAGATTTATTCCAAAACGTAATCTAAACTTTTAATGCCTTCATTAATTTTTATCGTCTACCAAACTGTAAAGTTCTGAACGCAGTTACTTATTTTTCGAATACTAGGGGGCTCGGCCCCCTACGAGCTACGCTCGCCAACCCCCGTTCAGGCACCGTAGACTCTAAATGCACGCTAATTTAATCGGCTTTAAAAAGATTTCGAAAGATTGAATTATAATTTAAAAACAGTGGCGATCTCTCTATAAACGGATTTCTATTCATTTTTCTTTGATTGGGGAATTTTAACGCCAAATCCGTTGCGGTACTACTTGATTATCCCGTCGACCAATTTCGCCAAATTATATAAATCGCCAAATCACTCGCCAAATTATACAAATTGACATAATTTTTATTTTAAATAACGAAAAAACAAATAAATTAGTACAACATTAATAAAAATACAAATAAAACGTCGAAATAAAAATAACTTGATGACGTAGACACGTGTAACAACATTTCAAAATAAGCTAATATAAAAGGAATTAAGTAAACAGAGTCTTTGTCTCCTGGTATTTTTTAACAAAGTGAAAAGAAAGTTCTTTTAAATGAGACATTTTAAATTAATCGTTTTTAATCTGACGTAATTTTCACCAAACTATTCTTTCTCTTTTTAATATTCACGTGAAAATACTTGTGTTAGAAATTAAATATTATTTGCGCTTTCCTAACAAAAATAGTTGAAAAGTATCCTCTTAAAATATCAAATAAATGTCTAGCACAATTTCTAAATTTAAACCGTTTTGCAATATTATTTTGTGTTCATTTTATGTAATAACTGTAATGTGACGTAAATATGACGTAATTTCTCCTATTTAAGACTTCTAACGCATGTTAATAAATTTATTGCTTTACAAATTCCTTTCTCTCTTAAAATTCACGTGTAATTATAGTTTTTATGACATAATTTTTAATAAGTTCCTGCTTTTTGTACATAATTATTTAATTCTAATTCCAAATGTTTTTTTTTCTGTTTATAATAGTCACGTGTAAATATTTTTTTAATTTATTTACACGTATATATATATATTTTTTTTTGAAGCAAACATTATTTCTTCCGCTGTTTATACAGTTGGCAACAGTTTAAATTAATATCACTTTCTAAAATCTGTTAAAAATATCTCTAGAAATGCTGAAAATCTGAATTTAAAATAGAAATAAAACCTCAAAAATAATAGTCAAAATAAAAAAATTAATGCAATCTGCACTCCGGCAAATTCTAACAAATAAAATGATCTAAAAATGATTAAATTCCTATGAACAGTTTTCGCTCCTATAAAACTTTTTTAGTGGAACGATTTTGTCCAACTTTAGCATTAAATATCTCTTAAAATAATCCTTCGATCTAAAAACTGTCTAAACTGTCTGCATCAGCGTGTTTATCAAACATTTCTGTATAATACTACCGATTTTCATATTTTTGTATGCAATATTTTGCTTAATATTAACGAAGAAATACCTCCGGTCACAAAAAATTCAAAACCGGCGGCGGCGGTGACAGCGGTAGTTACTTTTTATTAGAATAGAGAGATTTATCAAAGCCATTTTTACTTTTTTAGTCTATTTCATCTCATTTTCCTTCCCGCGAGGCACCAGCCTTTCCACATGGAAATCATTCCATTAGCGGCGCTGGGATTCTTTCCTGTGACGTTTCTTGATCGCTCTCCATTGGCTGAGTGTCGGATCCCAGTTTCACTTCGAGGCTCGTTCGTGATTCTCGTTGGTTTAGCTTGAAGTTTTCATTTCAATCGGAATTCCTCCGCGCATTCTCATAAATAGCGAGAGCATGAGATCAGAACGAGAGATTTTTGTGCTGTGATTGTTTACACAACCTGTTACCCGGTGTCCTTAGCCATGTAGAATATTCATTTCGTAAATTAACATTTATTTAGCATGAGTAACTAGTTTATGCTCGAGTGGAATGCTCTGATTTCTCATCCTGCGGGAATTGTTTGGTGTTGGCATGTTCTGATGGAATAAACAGTTTTCCTATGACTATGTTTCCATGTGTTTAATTGGGAAAACCCCATATTTCTTCATACGCCTTTTTTCGCCACTCACGCTGCCTTGTTTTCATAATGAAATAATAAGTGTTTGATTGGACTATAAAAATATTATCATCGCTCTGCAGCTGCCATATTTTCAGAGTTGATACCTCCGCTAGCAATGCTTGTGCTAAGTGGTAGGATTGCTTACAACATCACCAACGGCTGATTAAAATGTGGTATGACTCCAGTAATACGTAATAAGCACGATGTGATATTTCAACTACACCCATTAAATTGATCCGTAACATATATATATATATATATATATATATGTGTGTGTGTGTCAATTTTGAACGGAGGGTGGTTTCGGTGTCTAGGGGTCATGATCAATGAAAATATACCAAATATTTTAAAAATCGATTTCCTCCGAACGGCTGCAATAGGTAGCTTTTTGTAATGAAAGCTACCTAAAATTACACTCTTTGAAATTAAAATCGCAAAATGAAGTTTGCCCAATAAAAACAACGTGTTTTCTATTCCTGATAGCAGTTTTCAACGAATATTTATTGCGATAATGGAAAATTTTGCAGTTGATAAAACTAAGTGTATAATTTAAAAAATATAATAAAGAATATCGTGAAAATATTCTTTTATTATATATTATTTTTTCAGCAAAGAAAATATTTCTGTGAATATTCGTATCTCTCTATTCTAAAAAAAAAGTAACTACCGCTGTCACCGCCACCGCCGCCGCCGCCGGTTTTGAATTTTTTGTGACCGGAGGTGTTTCTTCGTTAATATTAAGAAAAATAATGCATACAAAAATATGAAAATCGGTAGTATAATACAGAAATGTTTGATAAATACGCTGATGCAGACAGTTTTCAAATCGAAGAATTATTTTAAGAGATATTATTATGCTAAAGTTGGACAAAATCGTTCCATTAAAAAAGTTTTATAGGAACAAAAACTATACATCGGAATTTAATAATTTTTAGATCATTTTATACGTTACAATTTCCTGGTGTGCAAATTGCAGTTATTTTTTTAATTTGACTCATTTTTTGAGGTTTTATTTCTATTTTAAATTCAAATTTTCTGCATTACTAGAGATACTTTTTACAGATTTTAGAAAGTGATATTAATTTAAACTGTTGCCAACTGTATAAACAGCGGAAACAATAATGTTTGCTTCAAAAAAAATAATAATAATATTTATACGTATAAATAAATTAAAAATTTATTTACACGTGACTTTTATAAACAGAAAAAAACATTTGGAATTAGAATTAAATAGTTATGCACAAAAAGCAGGAACTTATTAAAAATTACGTCATAAAACTACAATTACACGTGAATTTTAAGAGAGAAAGGAATTTTTAAAATAATAAATTCATTAACATGCGTTAGAAGTCTTAAATAGGAGAAATTACGTCATATTTACGTCACATTACAGTTATTACATAAAATGAACACAAAATAATATTGCAAAACGGTTTAAATTTTAAAAAATTGCGCTAGACATTTATTTGATATTTTGAGAGGATACTTTTCATCTATTTTTGTTAGGAAAGCGCAAATAATATTTCATTTCTAACACAAGTATTTTCACGTGAATATTAAAAAGGGAAAGAATAGTTTAGTCAAAATTACGTCAGATTAAAAACGATTAATTTAAAATGTCTTATTTAAAAGAACTTTCTTTTTGCTTTGTTAAAAAATACCGAGAGACAAAGATTCTGTTTACTTAATTCCTTTTATATTAGCTTTTTTTTGAAATGTTTAACTTCTTTTACTTAATCAAAGACGAAAACAGCGATTGACATATGTATATTTGGTACTACTTAGTTATCCCGCCGACCAAAAATCTATCATTCGCCAAACTATAAGATTAAATGCCAATAGTGGTTGATCGTAAATGTCACATTAACTTGACTTTAAGCAAGTTACACGTGTCTACGTCATCAAGATATTTTTATTTCAACGTTTTATTCCAATTTTTATTAATGTTGCACTAATTTATTTGTTCTTTTGTTATTTAAAATAAAAATGATGTCAATCTGTATAATTTGGCGAGTGCTTTGGCGATTTATATAATTTGGCGAAATTGGTCGACGGGTTAATCAAGTAGTACCGCAGCGGATTTGGCCTTAAAATTCCCCAGTCAAAGAGAAATGAATAGAAATCCGTTTATAGGGAGATCGCCACTGTTTTTTAAATAATACTTCAATCTTCCGAAATCTTTTTAAAGCCGATCATATTAGCGTTTTTAGAGTCTGCGATGTCTGAACGGGGGTTGACAAGCTTAGCTCGTAGGGGGCAGAGCCCCCCTAGTTAAAGAATATAATAGTTTTTTAAATATCCACAGTAAAGCAAATTATAAATATAATAAATATTTTAAATGCACATAATGCCTGGTATTTTCAATTATATTATTTTATTCATTAACATTTCAAATCAATATATATGCAGGCGAAATTTCAATTGTTCCTACTACTATTTTAAAAATAATATCTTCATCGTACCCTTCTATAGTATACTTTCAATAAAATGATAATGAAGATTACTGATTAAAAATTCTGGTAGGAACAGTAATTTTTTCCTTTTCGATTGCGACCCCTGTAAATTTAGTAAAGTGACATATCAAATAAAATACCTATTTTTATTTATTTTTATAGCAATTTTAATAAATTAATACTCTACAAGTAGCCAATATATCTATAAACAATGTAGCAATATGTGCGTAGTAGCCAAATCACATCCGAAATTTAAGAATCTTATTTGCACTGAAATTGATCCAATTAATTTTGAGAATTATTCAAGAGTATACGAAATACCATTAATTAGAGCAGACGGATCAAATAATTAGTATATTGGAATGACTAGCAGGAAATTTAAATACAGAAAAATGGATTATGTAGCTGATTTTTAATATAATAGGAAAACCACAGTGTTGGCAAGATTACATAACGAAGATATTATTCATATAATTGTCAACGAAAGTAAAATAAATTTTCCCTCCAACCAACATTGACCGTTCATTATAAAAGAAACAATAAAGATTCTAACACGTAAAAACAACATATGTAACGATACAGCAATCATTCAACTTACCAAAACTGTGGATGTAGGTATTCAAGGGTTTGGAAAATAGAAATAAACTTCCAAGTAAAAAA
Organism: Maratus speciosus; assembly: GCA_963932465.1. Taxonomy (NCBI): domain Eukaryota; kingdom Metazoa; phylum Arthropoda; class Arachnida; order Araneae; family Salticidae; genus Maratus; species Maratus speciosus. The sequence continues at coordinate 188,959,318 of OZ010800.1, forward strand.
AAGTAATAAATAACGTGCGTTACGTGAAAAACTGAATGATGGCGTTTCTGTTCATTGCATCATAGACCGTGCAATTTCAGAATATCATTATATATTTGTTTTGAAAAAAAAAAAACACGGTTTGAGTCGAAACATGTAAACAGTCAAATAAAACTATTTTACTGTTTTCAAAGTTTTAATCTTGCATCTTTTTAGCAATTAAAAATAATAGATTAATAATTAAAAAGATGTAATGAATATCAACTTTTAAATGTAGATATTTTTTTATATGACTAATAAATTTTCTTACTAAATCTTTTACATGACTTTATTGTCAGTAACTATTAAATACTGTTCGTATTTCCACCTTATAAACCATGTCTTATTTTTTTATATCAACTTACAGTGGTGGCCATAGTTGTTTGTTTTATAACTTTGCTTGCTTAAAAAATATGACTTAAAAAAATCACTTAAATACAGATGTTTGAAATGCAAAATTCTGGATAATTTTTTAATTTTTCACGTTTTATAAATTAGTGTGCTTGAAGAATTAAATAAATTTTAACTAAATACCAATGTTTATATATCAAATTCAAGGAAATTTAATGTAGGTTTTATTTTAAAAAAACATGATAAAAATATCTGCATTACAAAATGTTACGCTCACAACAAGTAAGATCTCTCTTTTCATTGTATTTTAAAGTTACACTTAAACATCAATATTTAGTGGGATAACCCTTTTTTACTTTCTTCTATCTTTACAAGAAGAAAGTATTGGTTTCACGAAAATTTCCGATTTCCAGTTTTCGACGGATTTTCACGTTTTATGGGTCAGAGATTCCAAAAAACATGTTTTTACAAAATGTCTGTCTGTCTGTCTGCATGTGACACAAATATTTTGGGCGCTCTATCTCAAGAGCTAATGCACGGAATTTAATTATAATTTATATTCAGGTAGTCCCTGATATAGATTGGTGATGATTAGTTTTGGTGTAAATCGCCTTGCAGGTGGCGCTGCTATGTAGCATTTTGCAGAATTTCCGCAAAAGCTCTATCTCAAGAACTAATGCACGGATCTTTATAAAACTTCAGATTCCGTTAGTTCTTGACATGAATGGATGTTGTTTACGTTTTGGTGTAAATCGCCCAACAGGTAGCGCTGCTATGTTGCATTTTGCAGGTATACACTATTTTCGCAGTAGCTCTATCTCAAGAACTAATGCACACATTTTCATCAAACTTCGGATTTAGTTAGTCCTTCGTATGAAATGATGCTGACTACGTGTTGGTGAAAATCGCCCAATAAGGTGGCGCTGCTGTGCTGCATTTTGAACTATTTCCTCAATAGCTCTATCTCAAGAACTAATCCACGAATTTTCATCAAACTTCAGATTTAAGTATTCTTGATTAATATTGCTGCTGATTATGTGTTTTTGTAAATCGCTCAACAGGTGGCGCTTCTGTGCTGCATTTGTCATGATTTGCGCAATACCTCTATCTCAAGAGCTAATGCACGAATTTTCCTCAAACTTCATATTCAGTTAGACTTTGACATAAGTTGGTGATAATTAGGTTCTGGTGTAAATAACACAATAGGTGGCGCTGATATGCTGCATTTTGCTGGATTTACATGATTTCAGTGACAGTCATACCTCGAGAACTAATGCACGGAATTTCATATTTTTAGAATTCTCATGATAAACACATATTTCCATTTAATTTGGCGCTGAGATAGTGAATTTTGAAGTATTGACATGTATGAGATAGAAGAAAGTTTTGTGATGGCCACAACATACCAATTTTATTACATCTTCACAGAGTCTTTTTATTGAGAGAACTAGTGTTTAGAGTTCATCCTTTTAAATCACATAACGCCAAGAATCAATTATAGCTTCAAAAAGGTGCGTTTTATTAGATAGACGCTTTTTTGTACAAGGATTTTTAAACATAGCCGCAAATTTTCTATAGCATTGAGATCAGGGCTGTTTCCTGGTCAGGGTAATAATTGTAAGCTTTTATTTTTAATCCATTATTTGCATGTTTTTGCCATATGGCGTGGAGCGGAATCCTGCTCAAATATAAATTGTTCTTTATTGGGGAAGAGATCCCGGATGGAAGGTATCAGTTTTGCTTCCAGGACAGTTTCGATGTATTATTTTGCATTCAGAATGCTATCTATGACTTGAATGCGGTTCACACCATCTCCAGACAAACAGGCCCAAATCATAACATTTGTTGGGTTCTTTGTAGTGGCTGCAAATCCATCATGATGAAGATCTTCCCCTAATCTACGCCTCACATATTTTCGTCCATCACTGCCAAAGAGTGATATCTTACTCTCATTGCTCCAGATTATTTGCTTCTACTGTTTTTGTGACCAATTAATGTGTTCTTTTGAACACTGAACTCGTTTCTTGAGTTGCTCAAGTTAAAAAAAATATTCCCCGGAATTCTACCATTCAGTTCAAAACCTGCTAATATTCTCCTTATTGTTCTTGAACTAACTAAAATACCTATTGCATTCTTTTCACATCTAACAAAATCTTTGAGGCATATCTTTTTTATCTTTCTAGCATCAGATTTACTAGTGCGTTTTTTTTTCTGCCTCGTCTTGCCTTATTTTTCATTGATTTAATTTCTTTATAACGCAAACACAGCTTCCATATGCCATATAAAGTGTCTGATTCACCAACCTGACTTGCAATTTCAGCATAAGAGAAACCATTTTTTTTCACTATGGTAATTCTGCTACATTTTGTAGGTGTCAAAACAGTTCTTGTTGTTGATGACATTGTTTTTAATTATTTGTATTAAGAAAAAAAAACATACATACGCGTCGAATTGATAGTCTCCTCCATTTTTTTTAAAGTCGGTTAAAATTTAGAAATGCTTTAAAAAAACGGTATTATATTTAGTTACACTAGAATTCCCCCTCCTGCAAAATGCTTTCCCTCAAAATACGGCTTTTACAAATCAAAACATACTACAGTTAACTTATTGACATTTGATTGGTTCACAAAGCAGTCATTGTGATTGGCTAGGAAGCTTCTATTACAATACACTTCAGCATTCATGACTAATTGTGTTGATTTTTAGACTAAAATAAGTGTAACTTTTTTTCTAATGCAGATATTTTAATTCTGTTTTTTTAATTAAATTCTACATTAAATTTTCTTGAATTTGATATGTAAAAAATTGTATTTAGGTGAAAATTAATATATTTATAAGCACACAATGTTATAAAACATGAATTTTTCAAAAAAAATGTCCACAATTATGGTCATCACTGTAATCATGTTTAACTTCAATGTGTTGAAGTTATATGATTGTAATGTTTAAATAACAATCATATTTATAACAATATTTAATGAAAATGTTCCGTTTTCCCCCTTTTATCTTAGTAAAAGTAGTAGTAGTAGTAGTATCAAAATTCTCAATATCTGCTCATTTTCCCTATCTTGAATAATATCCTAAATATCTTTTGTCAGTTATTTCATGCCTTTAAACCTGCGTATTGTTTAATTATTATTCTAAAAACCTTAATCCGTCGTAAATACTTCTTATAAAACAACTAATTTACTTTATTTCATTTTATTCTGAGACTATTTTTTTTCCTATCAATGTTTTTAATATTTTTTTTCCATGATGTTCCATATCTCATAATTCCTTGTCAGCTTTCGCCAACATTTTGTTTACGTTATAAATCTGACACCGTGAATATTAAGCTCATTCATCTACTCATTCTCTCCTCCCAGAGCTCGTCGTATCGTAGCCTGACCCACGCCCCGTCCTTCTAGCCCTTTCAATGGGGTTGTTTTTTCCTGTGTAATGCATCAGTTCGCCCTCTTTATTTATTAGTATTTATACTGTTGCATCGGCTAGGAGCCCAGATTTTTTACGTTTTTCGTTTGTTTAATAACAAGCCGACGCTTGGAGTGAAGGGCTTTTAATTTGTGAGATTCTATTACTATTTAACATCATATAAACATATATATTATAAAGCAGTAAGCTCTAAAAGTCCCGCTAGAGTGTTTTTAAAAACTACCCGGTCGATTTTTTTCCAAATTGTATCATTCGATAGAGAATATTCGCGCGGTGGTTTATGTGTGAAATATACAGGGATAACTATGATTTTTCGTAATAAATTTCGTATTTTATTGATATTTTCGACAAAAGGGTTACCAGTGATTATTTTTTGGCATCGTTTTATCGTTGGTTAAAGAATTGGAACGGCTATATCAGGTAAAAAATAATGTAATGAACTCACAAATTAAAAGAAAATAATTGTTATTCATTTAATAAAAAAAGAATCAAAAACCCTTTTAATGAGAGATAAAATTATAAACCGAAAATATTTAATTTAAACACGAAAGGAATGTTTGTAAAACTTAAAAAATAAATTAGTATGAAAGAAGCAATTAATACCTTATTTGATGATTTTTCTCTCGTACCAGATTAATAAAAATGTGTCTGAAAAAAATTGAAGAAATAAAATTTAAGTATTTAGTCTTTTTTTTTCAATTTAATTATCATTTTTATGTAATTCTCCCATCATATATTTTAGAGGAAAAACTAGAAGAAGTAAGTGTAAAAATGGCTGTATTAGTCAGTTATATGCTATTTAATTATTACTTTTGTCACCAAACAATGCAATTTTAAGCCAGCGTGAAATAAAGCAGGCAATATTTTTTTTTTTTTTTTTTTTTTTTTTTTCGTTAAGCGTAGGAGAAGTTTTTGGAGTAAATTTTTATATTCAAATGTATATCATATAAAAAGCAGTTAAAATTATAATTATATAACAAGTATTTAAATTTTAGTGTAAATGTTTACCAAATACACATATATGCTGGAATACTTTATTTTCAGAGATTTAAAATATTTTTTATCATAGTATGGAATACCATTACTATGAAAACATGTCATTTTGTTTTCTTCAAGCATATGATTTTTGTATCCTGGAACTAAGATTATTACTTATAAATGGTAAATTGCGTATTATTATTATTATTATTATTATTATTATTATTATTATTTTACTTTATTTATTTATTTATTTATTTTTTTTTTTTTAAGATGTTGAACCTATTGCCAATTTCACCTATTGGAATATTCACTCCTTTAAAAGTTAGGACATAAGAATATACTTAAGAAGATTTCTGCAATTATGCGTTATTATTATTGTAAAAAATAAAAAAAATAAATCCAAAATTTTGCAATAAAAATTACTTGCTGAATTTAATTTGAGATATTTTTTGTAATTCATCGCTTCAGTTAAATTTAGCAACAAATTAAGAGTTATTTTCATAATCTGGGTTATTTACGCAATAGACGGTTGATTAAATTACTCTTGATTATAAAGGAATTAGCAAGGCTATTTGTTTGTCCGTGTTATTAAACTCCAGGAAATTTAGATTTAGAAAAACGCAAAACAAATCCTTGTTCAAGTATTCACCAAAATGCTTATTTCTATTTTTTTTTTTATTTCTTATTGCCAGGTCTATTTAACACGTGAATATTTATTTATAAAAAGTCTATAATTGACTGGACAACAATTTGACATTATTTACTGGATCGTACCTTGGCGAGTAATTAAGTTTGCTTTGTCATTAAATCTTCTAAATGTGTAACAATATTTTTGCATGTGTTAATTGCATGTGTTAACATTCTTAATGTTTCATGTCAACAATCACAATGGAGTCGATTACAGAAGATTAGAAAGATTTTATTGGATGCAAGAAGTTTACTTTTTTACAAGAATACGTCATCGAGTTTTGTAACGTGTAAACGGCTAACATGATTGTAAATGGTCTACAAAATAAAAAGGCAGTGAAAATGACGTCATTTTAATTTTATTCAAACAATTCTACTTTAAAAACAAACTTTATATTTCATTTTTCTTTTAAATATAAAAGTTAAACATTCCTTTTTGACTGCGAATACTTCAATACATTTTTTACGGTATTTACTCTGCTGGAATCCAAAGAGAGAAAACAGTAGTTGTAGATCTGTCACAAGAGGACGTTTATTAAGAAATATAACGTAACATTCAGTGAGATCATATTTAAGTTAGCAGAATCACATGTTGCGCGAACTGAGATTCCAGGACTTCAAGAACTATGAAACGAAAATGAACCACCTGGACATTATTCGTGTTCAGTGGTCAATTTGTGCAATCTTTCTAATAGATTGTAATTTATTAATGTCAGATCAGAGACAATTTTAATTCTTGTTGCCGTAAGGTTACATTACCCTATCAAAATGCACTGTTAATAATCAACTAAAATTATTGCTGGTTAATAACGAAATTTTGTCCAACACTTAACATAATATAATATTGCAATGGCGTTGGCATCGTTTACAGCAATGAGCAAAGTCCAGCTGAAAGTCCAAATTGTTTAAAATACAAGTTCAAATTTATTTTGTTTAATGCAAGGTTCATTTGGAAATATTGACCAACGCAGCGGGCATAGCCTGTTCGTTTATTATAATGTGATACAGCTATATTTCGAGAGCAGATGGCTAGTCTGTTGGAATTGACATAAGCGCGTCTGCCAAATAAGCAAAGTTTAAATTTACGATGCCGCTATTATTTATTGAATGGGAAATTCTTACAATGTTTCTTGAGTCTGCCTTCTATTCACCATCACGAACTCGCTCAAGTTGTTCTCATGAATAACGATGGGTTGGCAAAGCTTTTGACTAAAGTAATTTCCTTGAATTTGACATGTAAAAAATTGTATTTACATGAAAATTAATGTATTCTATTAGCACACGAAGTTATAAAACACGAAATTTTCAAAAAAATTTCCACAATTTTGGTCATCACTCTAATTTCAAATTACTCTAAATTAATTGTTTAACTTCAATGTGTTGAAGTTATATGATTGTTATGTTTAAATAACAATCATATTTATAACTAAATTTAATGAAAATATTTATTTTCAAAAGAATCTCTCTGAGTTTCACGAAAAATTATAATGAATATATGAAATTACATCCGTCACTTGGGGTGAATGATTTTTAATTTGTGAGATTCTATAACTATTTAACATCATATAATTTATTATAAGTGATACAGCTGTATTTCGAGAGCAGATGGTTAGTCTACTGGAACTGGCATAATGTGTGTCTGCCAAATGAACAACGTTCAAATTTACGATGTCTCCATTATTTATTGAACGGGAAATTCTTACAATGTTTCTTGAGTCTGCTTTCTATTCGCCATCATGACTTCGCTCCAGTTGTTCTCATGAATAACGGAGAGTTGGCAAATCTTTTGACATTGATCACTATACTACATTTACGTCGATATACAGGAATGTCGCAAAATGTTACAGAAGCCGCACAGGATCAGATTACTTGCTAATCAATTGTTAATAGAGCACCGACAACATCACCAAAGCTTCAGAGTTTGAGTAAAATTCTGACTATTGTATGTGAATTATATTCATCAATTATCACCTAGAATGATTACGTGAAATGATTAAAAAATGTCCATAAATTCCTGAAACATCCAAGTAGCCGTATTAGATCTCATATTATTTTTCTAAATATGTCCAAAGGTGGCATTAACCTCGTCAACACAACGATTTTTCATCGATTACATGTTTCTTTCTTTTAAAGTAAATTCTATCTCTCCTTCCAGAAGTCCCCATGATTGGCAACTGCCTCTCTGTGAGTGAGAATTTCTATATAATTTATTAACGTTTCCATTTTTTTAATAGATTTTTACTTTATTTACACTATTGTTATTATTATTATTGTTATTAGAAATGGATTATATTTTAGATGTTGTTATTATTTATTGAGAAAAAATATATTTACATTGTTTATTTACTTTAAGTTTATTATATTTATTAATATGTTTATACTATTACATTTCTATATTAATAAATTATCCCTCCTTTATACAATTAAGATCTAAAATTGTTAAAAAATAGAGTACTACGATGAGTGAATACTGTTCTTTTTGAAACAGCGTCGGATATGCAAATACAACCTTCGTAATGTACTTCGGGAAATTTTGCATTACCGAGAAAAAAGACGAAATTTGGAAATTAAATAATATTTCTAAATATTTGAAGTGAGAAGCATTGAAGTTTTATATAAATAATTGTCTGTAGCGTATTAGTTTTGAAAAGATCTCTGAGTTTTAAACGGAAAAAAATATTAGTGTGTACGTTCCTAGATTTCCTGAAATTGCAGCATTTAAGTTAAATGACTTAAATGAATTAGAGAACATAAAAAGGTTGAAGTTGGTAGGAAGTTATAATTGTGTGAATCAATAAATATGCAGGGACTCACACATGGACTAAAGCTCGAATACCAGATTTTTTTAATAGTACATTACCCAATTAATACCACTGACTGGTGTCGGATGGCAAACGAATTTGTAATAATTCCAACCTCTTTTGTAAATGCTGTGAGGAATAATTATTAAAATGTTAAGCCTTTTCAGCCTCATTACAATGCACACAGACATTGGATTCGTCAGTTGAATCCTAATTTAAATGCAAATAATCCTCGATTTACAACTCCTAGAAAGCAAAATACTCATTTCCAGCAACGATACCAACTAGACCTTCAATGATTTGTTTTAACAAGGGAATACTTAACGCTTTTAGTTTTTGAAGATTCTCTGGGGAAGATAATGTGTATTTAATGTTAACCCTTTTCAATCATATGTTCCTGCTAATCAAGAACAATCTTCTACTAATAATATATGACAATTGATAGTATCTGGATATGTAAAACCAAAAAAAAAGATTCCTTGTGTTATTGATTCGGTATCCACTATTTCAATTTTACCTATTAAATTTGTAAATTTGTTACATGCTAAAGTTAGAAATATTTCTCCTATTATTATTGGTCAAGCTAAAGGGTCTATTCAGATTAATCAATCATGTAATTTATTTATTAAAGTTGGTAAAATTAAACAAAACGTGAATATTTTAGTATGTGACACTGATCTTGAGTACGCAATACCAGGGTTGCCAGCCTGTACACACTTTCACGTATATATAGATTGTCCAAATTGTAAAATTTTGCAAGGAAGTACTATGGTAAACCGATGCCTCTCCAGAAATGTACTAAGATCTCTCAATTTTAATGTGAATAACAAATATGATGAAAAGCAACCTGATTATGGAAAGGTCATTACTCCTCAATCCTTCACGCAGCCTAATATTATTGATTATAATTTAATTGGGGAAATAAGTTCTGTAAAAAAATAGAACATTAAAGGATATTTTGAGGGATTATTTGGATAATTTTTCAAACAATAAATATGATGTAATAAAATTAATATTGAACCACAGCGCATTTTTCTCTTTTCTGACCTACCTATATCTATGAGACTTTACCATACTTCAATAGTCGAAGAAAAGGAAATTTCAGAGCAGATTCAATCATTATTAGCTACAGGATTAATTAAAGTAACTTATATCACTTACTCCTTCCTGTTACTTTGGTAGAAAAATGTGATGAAGGTAAGAAAACTAGGTTATGTGTAGATTATAGAAAACTAAATACAATAATGAAAAATGATGCTGAACCTTTACTCCATAATGACAGAATTTTAGATAAATCGAGTATTTCATTCTCAGTATTCAGTATATTAGTATTTTTTCACCTTGAACTTAGCCTCTAGCTACTGTTACATGCCCATACACCCAGAAGACACTGAAAAATTGTCTTTTACTATCAACTCTGGAATTGTTGAGTGAAATGTTCTTCCGTTCGGTCTCAAAGTTGAGCCTTCAATTTTCAATAGAACCATTAGAAGAATCCTAACGAAATATAAAATCGACTTTTTCTGCTATTATTTTTAAGGGATAATTACTTACTCTTCAACTTTGAAAAAGCATCTACAACATTTTACCAAAATTTTTGAAATGTGCAGAATAGAAAATATAAAACTTAAACTATCTAAATGCAATCTTGTCCAAAATAAAATTAATTTCTTAGGTTATAAAATAAAAAATGGTACCTTAACTCCAGCAAATAATAATATAGAAGCTATCAAAAAATTAAACCCCCTCTCAAATGTTAAAGAACGTCAAAGATTCTTAGGATCCATTAATGTCTATCATAAATGTATTGATAAATATGCAGAAATCAGACCCCCCCCTCAATAAGTCAGTTAAAAAATATATATATGGGAATGGAATTCAGATTGTCAGAATTCCTTCCAAAAAATAAAATATGCCCTAATTGCTAAACCTGTTTTGAAAATTTATGACTCTAAATTACCTCTCCATATATTTCTTCATGCCTACCAGGTTGCAGCAGCTGCAGTTATTGAACAGTCAGATAGTAATAAATTTTACATCCAATTTTATACTATTCAAGGAGATTGAGAAGTTATAAAAAGAACTATTTTATTACCGAATTAGAATGTTTTACCACCATTGACACATTAGACAAATATTACCACAAGTTCCATGGTATGGTGTTAAGTTTACTATACACACCGACCATGCATGTCTTATATGGTTAAAAAAATTTAAAAATGTAAGGGGAAGATTATTCAGATGGTCATTAAAGCTATTTATGTTTTAATATGATATTCTATATGAAAAGGTTTCAATAAATGTCGAAGCTGACATGTAGTCTAGAAATCCTACTACGTATTTTATTCAACCAGTAACTTTTCTTTTGAATGTTAGAGAAGTTATAGAGATGCAGGAAAAGGATGATGTTTGCGTAAAAAACTATGTAAATGAAAATAGGCTTATGATAATGAAAAAGAAATGATTTAGAAAAATAGTAGTACCCATGTCCTTAAAAGAAAATTACTAAATGTTTCTCAAAGAAATTTGGTCACCCAAGTATCCAAAAAATGTTAAATTTAATATCAACTAATTATTATTGGCCTGCTATGACTCAAGATATAACTAAATTTGTAAAACATTGTGAAATATGACAAAAAAATAAGAAACTCAAACAGAAGAAATTTGGATTAATACAAGCTATCCCAACGACAGATTGAAATTTTGAATGTGTTTCTATTGATACTGTGGGAAGATTTAGTTCCTATAACTCCATCAAAAATATTTGCATATAATAATAGACCACTCTACAAATTATGTTTGGGCTTTCCCCTAAAAACTGTTACCACAAAAACACATACCAACTGTTTAAATCAAGTATTTAATGTTCAAACTCCCCAACAATTGTACACTTTCAGTAAAATTCTTAATATACAGGTTCCAAAAAAGTACTCAGTGATAGAAATGCAGCTTTTATTTCATCTGGATTTTAAAAAATTCTTCGGAATGATATTATTAAGCAACGTTTAACCTCGACACTACACCCTCAAACGAATGGGAAATGCGAAAAATTAAATCAAACAATAGTTATTAGATTAAAGTGTAAAGTTATTTCTACAAATTCTAAAGTTCCTTGGACAAAACTTTTGACAGAATTAGTTAATGAGCACAATAATAACACCCGTTCCATAACCAAATTCCCCCCTCCTGTTTTTTTTTTACTTTTTGGACAATTACCCTATGATTCCCCCATTCAACAATATTATAAACACCCCTCCTCAGATCAAAATTTCTAAAAAAATGCACAGATGAATTTTATTTGCGAAGTAAAAAATATTGTGATCGAAATTATGTAGAACTTAAATTTGAGACAGGAGATCTTTTTAATGTATGATGAATTCCAATATCCAAATACTACAAAACTATCAGAAATTTTTAGTGGTCCATATAGAATGCTAAATAAATTATCTGATGTTAATTTTGAGATAGACAGGAAAATTCAAAACAGAAATACGGAAATTGTCCATATATCTAAATTACGAAAATATTATTCCCCAGATCAATTCAAGTTATCCCATGAAAAACCCCAGCAAACTAATGTTAAATCCATAGCAGCGTCTTAAGTTTGTAATAAGTCTTAAACTAACTAAATTACATAAATACATTTGTAAGTTAATAAGCAATTATTTTCTATATAACAGTGTGGTCTTAAATCACGACAGGAATATTGTTGCTAAGATTTTTACTTGAGTTAAATGTTTATGCTGGCGTAAATTAATTGATTTAAGTTGAGAATTTCTTATATTGAAATTAATTGAATTAGTAGCTTAAACAAAATTAGCTAAATAAATAAAATTAAGTGGATTAGAATGAATTTTAAATTGAATTTGAATCTAGGATTAAAGTTAATTCCTATAATTCAATAATCTGGATCTTTTATCAACCTTTCTTAAGTATGCTACAAAATTTAATTTTTATTCAGCAACAATAGTGTATTATAACAATGGTGCAACAATAAAATACTGCTGTATGACTCGGTATTTTTCAGAATAACTCAAAAGTGAAAAACTGTTATGATTTCAGACTGCTGCATTCATCACATTTCTTACCGCTTAATTCTAATCGTTCGCCTTACAGTTACTTCTCAGTGTTAAAGATGCTTTGAACAAACTGGTATCTTATCAATAACGTTTTGAAAAATAAAAATCTCGATGTACGATAGTTTTTTAACTATTCTTATGTAACATTCTTCTTGTTGTGTTATTGTAATTGGTATACATTAAACTATTAATCTTTCTCATTTTCGTCAATAAAATTTAGACTCATCCATATGCATTTTAAGATTTACGAAATATGATACGTTCAAAAATGTCAATAAATATATACTTATATATTGTATAAGTTGCTATATAATATAAGTTGCATATATATATATATAAGTTGGTTACACCACTTTATATAAACTTATTCGTATGAATTACATTTATGAAGTTTTCCCACTTTCTTAAGCTTTTAAAAACTTTTTTATATTTTGGCGTATATTTTATTGTTAGTTTAATGCATTTCTACAAATATCGTATACAATAAAATATTTTCCGCACATTTATTTTTTTTTAAGAAGATCTTTTTTTACAGCTACCAAAAGTATATGGTATATTTTAAAAGAAAAAAAAAAGAATTATTAAAGATTTATATTGAATTACCTGAGATTAGGTTTCACGATTCATGTGAAATTTACAGAGTATAATCTTTAATCAGAGAAGATAGTCATGACTTCAGTAAATAATTCCAACAATTATTTTTATCATGTGAAAATGAGGGTAATTATTATATTAGTTTGACAATAGATGGATGAATAAAATGAATCTGAATAGTTCATACTCGGTAATTTTTCCTACGGAAATTATTTTAAAAACTAACACATTAAAATAAAAATATTGAAATTTTGGAACCCAATCAAATAGTAAAAATATCAATTTAATACCTTAAATAAATTTATCTTTAAATACTTTTAATACTTAATAATTTTGTTATGAAAAACACTTTATAAATTTCATTTCTCAATCTACTCCATGTAACTAATCAAAAGTTACTGAAAAAGTTTGATATATTTAATGGAGGATTTATCATACATTATTTTATTTCGGATTATGTTGACACCAAAAATTCCCATTTTTCGATATTTAAGACCTTTATGTTATAATTACATCTGTTAATTAAGTTTGAACCTATAAAGAATAAGTACAAGATCAAAGATGCCTTGATACATACACATTATTGCGTTTAAGATTCGAGTAAATTTTTATTATTCTTTAGGATAAAAAGTTAACCAAGTATCAAAATATATGTATATATTTACTTAATGAAAATGTATTTCTTTTAATAAATATAAAACTCATTGAAATGACAAATATTGGGGAAATATTTCAAACTGTTACTTGATCTATATATAATTAAACTATGGTACCATTTATCGGAGAAGCGATATCAGAAAAAATATTTTACCAATAACACATCGTCCTTTTACTAACGATATCTTCATTAATATAGAAATATTAAGTAAATAAAAATATTATATATATATATATATATATATATATATATATACACTGCTCAAAACAATTAAAGGATATTGCAGTTTTAGGTGGATTTTGTATCTGGTAAACTGTTTAGCTGATTGATACATGGTCGACAGACATAGTAGGTTATATGAGAATAAATTACACATGTTTGGCAGAAAAAATGCATTTTATTGCGCATTTGTGTACTAAAGGAAAAAAACACAATTTGTGCATATGAGAAAAAAAGAATAAGAAAAGTTGTTTTGTTCAAAGAAAATCATTTTCAGTAGGGGGTATGGTTTCCACGGGCGGCCAGCAACGTTGAACACCTTTGAGGCATGGACTCAATGAGGCTATTAATGACGAGTTGGGGTATTCTGCCCTACTCTTCCAGAAAAGCTCTTTCCAGTTCTTGGAGAGTTTGTGGGGGTTGTTGGCGGCCAGAAACTCGTCTTCCTAGAGCGTCTCAAACGTGCTAGATTGGATTCATGTCTGGAGAACACGCTGGCCATTCCATTCGAACGATTCCTTCCTCGAAAAGGAAATCCTCCACCAGGTTTGCATGATGTGGCCTGCAGTTATCGTCCCTTAAAATGAAGTTATCTCCGATTGCTGCAGCGTAAGGGACTACAATAGGTCTGAGGATCTCATCCCTATATCGGCGACCAGTCAGAGCTCCATCTCGAATGATGTAGAGGTCAGTGCGCCCGTCAATGGAGATGCCACCATACACAAACACTCCTCCACCGCCAAATCTGACACTTTCGTGCACGAACGCAGGATTATTCCTAATGCCACGGTCCCTCCAGATGAAAATACGCCTATTATCCGGATGCACAGAAAAACGGGACTCGTCAGAAAACAGAATATTGCTCCATTCATTTCTCCTCCAGTTGACATGCTCGGTTGCCCACTCCCTGCGGTCGCGACGATGCCTTGATGTTAATCTAACACATACCATCGGTCGGCGAGCATACAGACCTACAGCATGGAGCCGGTTTCGGACAGTCTGAGTTGAAATCGTGGTGCCTGTAGCCGAGCGAAGGTGTTGTTGGAGAAGAGTAGCGTTCATGGTTCGGTGTCTCCGAGCTGTTAACGCTAAATACCGATCTTCATTGGGCGTTGTTGCCCGTCTACGACATGGCCCTGGTCTTCGGCCTGCACATCCACTCTCCAAAAAACGGTTCCAGATCCTGGAAATGACACTTTGTGACACTCCAATGGCTTGCGCTACTTCGGCTTGAGTTTGGCCCCCTTCTAACCTACCAACAATTCTCAAAGCTTCTGAATCTGTCAAATGACTTCGCTGAGACATCGTACTCATCGAAACAAAGCAATCACTGAATGCCGATGATCCTTGTCTTCCTTCTCTTTTATCCAATTGAAAGTCAAATTTCATTCGCTGCCGCTGAAGCGACGTTTTTGACGTCGAACTCAAAATTTGCATACTCCACAGTTTGAAAACCAGAAAAATTTGCATTTGTGATTCTCTTCTTCTATTTTCGGCAAAAAAAATTCGTTTATATCTTTATTTTATATAAAACTTCAAATATCCTTTAATTGTTTTGAGCAGTGTATATATATATATATATGTAATATATTTATTTATTATCTAGTTATGTATGCTATGTATAACTAGAAGAGACAAAAAAAGAATAACCTGGATAAGATGTCAGACGAAATTTGTTGACATCATTGAAAGAATTAAACGGCTAAAATGGAAATGGGCTGGGCACATTGCAAGAAGACAAGACAATAGATGGAGAACAAACACCCTACAGTGGTATCCTAGAGATGTAAAACGTCCAAGAAGACGACCTCAAGTATGATGGATTGATGAAATCAGAAAAGTAGCCGGTGTAAATTGGGTGACTAAAGCACAAGATAGGAAACATTGGAAACATCGGGGGGGGAGACGTACATCCCGCAGTGGATTGAAAACGTTTGATGATGATGATATATACATACATTTAATCCTGACATACTTTTTCTTCTAACGTTGTCCATTCATTTTAGGAATAGTCAAAGTATTACCAATAATATAAAGGTATTGAATCCTTGAAGAGCGGTGGCTAATTTTTTAACCACTTAATTTTAATTCATAACTGTCACATTGGCACCAGAATTTTTGAATGAAATTTTTCATTTGGTCAATGTCGCTAAGAAAAGTCTTTACTTTTTCTCGAATAAATTTGTTTTTAATTTACAGTGTCATTCAATGATTTCAGCATTTTACGCATAGAGGTGCTTTGACCCGAAAAGCGCTAAGTAACCTATTGGTGTCTCTCACTAACCTTTAGTGTTGCCATGAGTTCATCGTAAATAATGGCTCCAAATTCTCTGGACATCACTATTTTCATACAATTTATTTTGACGTATATATAGTCGTAGATATGTTTTCCACTAGATAAGACGAAAAAAAATATTTTAAAATAGTGGTGTCTACAGCATTTTGAGCCATGATTTACACATGACACCTGTCAATACTCGTGGTGACTGAGAGTCACCTCTCGAGTGGAAAGGGTTAACTGTTAATAATAAGAATTATTAGAAAATTAAATTTACGGAACTTAACCTACAATTTGTTCGGATTTGCTACTTTTCGCATTTAGACAGAAATAGTCTCACTGGAAAAACATTCATGTCTGCCTTAAATGAGTCTGTAGAAATGTGACTACAGTTTTTTGTAATTTGATGCTTCGTCTCTCCTGTGAAATAGGATGTAAACTTGGCGTATTATGGATTATTTCTTTTAAAAAGTATATCACATAAAAAGTAAAATACAAAAAGTATAATTTCTGAACTGGTCCATCAATTAAGGTGAACAATAGACGTCGAAAAAATTAATGGAATAATTCAATCAAATAATTACGGAAGTATGCAATAACAATTGTCTCGTTACACTTTAACCATCCTTTAACCTTTAATCACTTCAAAAATCACGTTAAAAACATTCATTAACTTTTCATCTGAATTTTTCAGAGATTTCTCGAATACAATCTCACGTCTAATGACTATTTAACGCGATTACCAGACGGATCCAATGGATCAAACAGGTGCTTTCAAAATGATTTTTCTCATGAGAAAAAAAAAAGACTGAAAAGTCTGTATTTATGAGATTTATTCTGAAATGTTCTACTCTTTTCATACGAGAACAAGTCACATATTTACCAAATTTTAAGTCTTTTTTTTTTTTTTCGTTAGAAAAAAAAACCCCATCCTGAATTTACCTGTTGTGTCCATTGGCCTAGTCTTGTAGGCGGAGGGTTAAGCAGTAAGGATTGAATTTCTACAGCAGTTCTGTTATTGTCAATATACGGAATGCAGAAAATTCACGCCTCTTTAGGATTAAATTGCGTTGTTTTGTTTTTTTTTTAGTTTACTTTGTTTTACTTTTTTATGATACTAAGAGGTTTAAACTGTATTTACCTTAAAAATCATTGCATGAAAAGTCCTTAAGGCTCCTGCCCCTGTCGGCGAAGACACTCACGAGCTAATGCTAATCCTATGGGGAGGAATTTATCTAATATCTCGTTTGCATTTCGACATTTTTTTTTTTTGCATTGAATAGCCGAGGTCCGTCTCTACATCGCACCTTTTTTACTTTTTCTATTTTCGTCGCAGATATTTTTTTATAAAGTTAGTTTCACTTTCAAAACCGGTTCTGAACATGAAGGTGTCATTCTAAAAAATATCTGCAATCAAAATCGAAAAAGTCAAAAAGGTGCGATGTAGAGACGGATCTCGGCTATTCAGTGCGAAAGAAATTATTTAAATATGTCGAAATGCAAACGAGATATTAGAAAAATCCCTCCCCATAGGATTAGCATTAGCTCGTGAGTGCCTTCGCCGACAGGGACAGGAGCCTTAAGAACCATTCCACATTTCGAAATTAAAACAGTGAACGATCAGTGATGCTCCGTGATTCTAGAGCATCAATTTTGTCAACCAGGCGAGATCTTTATTTATGTGGCTGAACATATAAGAATCTGGGTTTTCGAAAATTCCAACGCATTTCCGATATAATTACTGAAGAGTGCGATTTTGATATGCTATACAAAAATATCAATGCTTCCTTCTTTTGTATAATTGCGTGTTTTTTTCTGTGTTATGTAACGAATGCTTATAAAATTTCACGCACTACTCCAGATCGTTCTTTATGACCATAAAAAGTTGTTGCATGTCTACTTAAAACGTATAAGATCATCCAATCGCTTCTTCAATAGTTATAATATACATATTTTCTTCTTTTCTTGCAGTTTTATGATTTGACTTAGCCAACTAATGGTTTTAACCTAATTGTAATTCTAATTGTTTAATAATTTATTGGAAACGAGACAAGTCTTGATGCTGAATATACGGTATCAAAAGACTAAAAATATAGCCGCGTGTTTAGTGAAAATGAGAATAGTATTATAAGTTTAGTGCTGCCCTCTATTATCGGTAAAACATTATAAATGAAAGTCACATTATTAGTGTTTGCCACCCATTATCCGATAAAAATATTATATTAATATATTTTTTCAAACATTGATAATACTTATCTAATAATAATACTATATATGCATACACTGAAAGTAAGCTATTGCTATTTAAGTGAAAAAAAATTGGTTTAATAGTATTCTGATCCTGCGAGAAAATGTTTAATTTTTTTTTTTTTTTTTTAATTTTGAGGAAGTATAATTTTTTTGGATTTTCAATTCGATAAAATCCGTGACTTGATAGAAAAATGTAGTGTATTCAACAAATCGAGTAAAACTCGAATTATCCACATTACAAATCGGATATTCAGAAATCCAAAGAATTCAGGCAATTGTAAAAAAGTTATGATACGAAATATATTAAATAGACTTATAAAAAAAGAGATGAATATAATCTAATTAAAAAACACTTCTCTATCTATATTATAAAAAACAAACGTGTCTTTGCATCATAATTAAGAAGTTATGGGGTTTTTTCGGTTTTCACAAAATCCTTCCATGCTTCCACCACCTTTGTCCGATTTTGCCCATTTGCAATCCCCGCCCATATATTAGACATCTGAATGGTTTTGGTGAGTTTGAAGATGATCCGTGCATTATTGCGATTTTTATCGTTCGGACAAAATTTAGTACATACATACATACATATATATATGTATGTATGCTACATACATATGCTCAGTTTCATTTCGGGCTAAATTTCATTAACATTTAATCTAAATTTTTTAGAGATTTCTCCAGTAAAATCACGTGTTTAATGACTATTTAACATAAAGTGTGTTTCACGAATAGGCGCTTTAATCAATCCATAAATAGGCATGAATCCTTCCTGGACGCTTCTTCACATCTTTTTGAATTCAACACATATTTTTTTCTGTTCTTACCACGGAAATTTCTACAAAAGTCCTTCATATTCAGTTATGGACGTCTACTTTCTTCGAATATCGCTGGCATATGTATGCATTCTTTTTAAAGCACCTATTTTAAGGGGTCTCAGGACTCTTAAAGCTTTAAAATTTTCGAAATTTTAATTTTTTTAAATGTTAAACTCCTATCTTTTCTGAACATTTTGACATAATTGTTTCCTTGAATTGTTTCCTATTAGAACTGAAGTTATGGCTTTTACATTTAAACACGTTCAATAGCTGAAGCGTCGTTTCGGAAACTTTGAAGCCATTTTTCTCCAAATGACGTTTTTGGGCATAACGCGCACGATATCTCAAAAACTTGTGAATATTTTTTCATAAAATTTTCAAAACACATGTTTCATGTTTGTCTGTATAAACTGAACCTAAAATTTCCTTTTTATTGTTCAAAACAATATTTTTTAGGTGATTATACTGTTGAAATTTTCTTAATTTTGCATTAACTAAATACAACTTTGTATTAAAAATATAAAACAGCTTTAAATACAAATTTATTTAGGTTTAAGGTAATTATTAAAATCGGAAGTATAAGTAGGCACCAAAATTTTCATTCTAGTTGCAATACTTATTTTGTAATCGTGCTCGTAAGGTGTTATGCCGATTTTTTGCTCGTCAAATGTCTAACAGTTTGGAGCCGCCTGTAAATATTATTTCTGCATCTTATAATTTTTTAAATACATGAAATGAAAGAACATACTTATATATTTTATTCTAATTAAAATTGTGTCAACTTTTTCAAAATTTTAGGATTTTTTGTATGATGTGTGGTGTTCAGCTATAAGTATGCATAATTTCACGCCTACAACCTTAGAAAGAATTGTTTAAAATTCACATGCGGGAGCCCAAAGGGTTAAATGTAAGACTTTTTCAAAATTCTACGATTTTTCTTTTGATGTGAGGTGTTCAGCTATAAGTATGTAAAATTTCACGCCTCTAACCTAATTAGGGGCTCACTTAGAAAGACTTGTTTAAAATACACATATGCGAGAGCAAAGGGTTAAATGTACGACTTTTTCAAAATTTTATGATTTGTCGTATGATGTGTGATGTGCAGCTATAAGTGTGCAAAATGTAAAGTCTCCAACATGTATAGTTTCTGAGAACGGGCTCTGTAAAAGACGAACAGACAGACAGAGGACCGAGACGAATAGAGTTTCGTGAGATGAACGGAACCCTAGAAATTAATGTCCAATTCAAATATTGCCCTCAGGAATACATATATATTCCAAATTTCAAAACTCTATGTCAACAGGAAGTGGGTGAAAAATGAATCACAGGATGTGAGTGCCACAGACAAACATAATTGTAAGTTAAAAGAAAGCATGTAAAAAAAAAAGAAAGAAAGAAAGAAAATAGGAAGAAATCATGCTATAAAGCAAAATATTGTATTAAACATCATATAATTG
This sequence comes from Maratus speciosus, assembly GCA_963932465.1. Lineage (NCBI taxonomy): Eukaryota > Metazoa > Arthropoda > Arachnida > Araneae > Salticidae > Maratus > Maratus speciosus. The sequence continues at coordinate 188,979,941 of OZ010800.1, forward strand.
TTTCGGTACTTGTTAGTTATCCCGTCGACCAAATTACTGTCGCGAAATTGTAAGATTAAATGACAATAATAGTTAATCGTAAATGTCACATTCACTTGACAACGTACGTGTAACGTGTGTTGTCGTATTCACACGTGTTTACGTCATCGAATGATTTTTATTTCGACGTTTTATTTGTATTTTTATTAATGTTATACTAATTTATTTGTTTTTCCGTTATTTAAAATAAAAATTATGTCATTTTGTATAATTTGGCGAGTGGTTTGGCGATTTATATGATTTGGCGAAATTGGTCGACGCGATAACTAACAAGTACCATTGTTTCTTATTTTTACACGCGAAATATAAAGCATGCTGTTGGCGATTAAAAAATGCTACTGAGAGATTATCGCAAAATTTCAAATCAAAGTTTTTATGCTTTTTTTTCTTTTAAATGGAAAATGTTTTATCGCACTTCAATATTACCGCGTGCACATTTTTTTTTATTTCCTCCATGTGTTCAAACCAGTTGTCTATGAAAACATACACCGGTGAAAGTGACGCAAACCAAATTTCTGTGACGTAAGCAGATTAATTGTGCTTTTCTTATCAGTTTTTTTTATATAATTTTTCAACGGTTTGGAACTTATTTTTCATAGTAGGTGCATTCAGTAGGGGACCCTCATAGGTACCTTCTGATGTAATAAGAAACGAAATCCGACAAATATTTTCTGAGTTATGCTTGACGAAAGGTTTTTTAGGCTTTTTTTTTTTTTTAGTAGGACATGGCGCCATCGTAGTAATACTGCGATGAGTATTAGCATTCGCTTCGCTCAGACAATTATATAAACAAGTCGGGAATTGCTCGTCAAACGTGGCAAATGAGGTGCGTTCGTACTATAACTAGTTTTATAATTATTTTTTGTACCCCATATTGTACTGAATGTATATATTTTTTAACTTCATAAGTGCATAGTCTATAACATCATTAAAATGCACTTGCAATAATTTTTTTTTTTTCCCAATCCCCGTAATGTAACGGAAAACTTTTGACTGTCCCTGTAATTAAACTATATATCCGATTTTCATAAAATTTGAAATGGCTCGACAAAATTTTGCAACAATCATACATAAAAAATTTCAGACCATTCGGTTGGGTAGTTTTTGCTCTGTTACATGCGGACAAACAGACAGACGGACGGACGGACTGAACGACGACTATAGGTGCTACGTATTTATATAATTATGAACGCACCTAAAAACAGGTATTTGGAGATATGCTTATTAAATTACTTACTAATATAGAATATTTTACCGTAAAACAGCGACAGGATAGTAGTTTTCACTTGTATTGCAGATGTGCCACAGAAGATAAGATTGACGTATTATATGAAAAATATATCTCTGATTTTTTACATTATTTTTGCTGTGTAATAAACCTTTCAGAGAATCATATATATTTTTTTCGTAACAAAATAATAAATCGCTCATTTAAGGGTTAAGAACGAATACCCTATTTTTGAAACTATACTTGTATTATTTATATAATAAAAAATAAAATACCTAAAAAAGCAGTATAAAAATAATATAAAAGGCACAGTAGGTGACAGATATGCGCTTTGAGGATTAAAAAAAAAAAATAAACAAACATGTGTTATAAGAAAAGAGCTTGTATTAGTATATAGCAATAAATAAAAAGTTTTCAGACAAGAAAGACGACACGTATTCAAGGCCACCGAGAGCAGTGACGGCTCCAGGATCAACCACACATCCCCCCCCCCCACACACACACACACTCTCGAGAAACATAAAAAGCATGCGAATCTTTAATAATACCTAACCGACTTCGGTGACCACTTGTTTCGTCTCTCAGAACATTTATAGACATTTTTTTGTTTCTTTTAAATTATGGTATACATAGAAAATAAATATAAAAAATAATAATATGCAGTGTGTATTGTAAGAGCTGTGCCCCTTTGAGCTCCTTGGGCCCCGAAACAATGCACCTGCTGTATGTATTTGGGCTCGCAGACGCCGGTCAGTAGAATGAAGTATGTGATCTATTTGGTTGTTCGCATGAAAGGATGTTGAAATCGTAAAAAAAAAAAAAAAAAAAACTCGTTAAATCTACTATTATATTTGCGGTATTTTTATATACGGAGATATTACGTCGCAATCTCTTGCAACAAATGCAATGAATTTGACAATCATTTTTTACAGTGATTTACCACTGTTACAGTTGCAAACTATTTTAATTTTTATTATTTTAAACATACGTAATAAAAAATATATAACTGTGGTAAACCTCGTGCATTCTGCGACCCACCTAAACACTTACCGTGTCCTACCAGTAGATTGGCCCATAGTTTGGGTACAGGTGAATAAGAGGACTTTTTAAAAATCCAATTTGAAATTTATAATTGGAGATGATAGCATGCATATGTGATGCTCTGCGTTTTAAAAAGTTTAGTTAGCACTTTTCTGCTCAGAGTAATTATGTTTTTAAAATATAGTGAAGTAGTTGACTGACAATAGAATTTACAAAAGAATTTATAAGAAAATAAATACTTGCTTTTCTTCAAGTGCGTTATGATAGCAAAATTTTATTTATGAATTCTACGTGTTAGTGGGGAGTTGGTAATTAAAATTAAGAGGTCACATTTTTTACAACCTCCCTTGAAATAAATGGTAAAATACAAACTAAAGCAAAATTCATATACATATAAATATATTTTTTAATTTGGAAATTTAAATTTTTGTTAAAATATTTCTAGTTTTGAAAAAGGATTTTAAGTATCTCCAACAATAAAATAAGAAAATTTGTTTTGCTGTATACACATCTATAAACTTATATTATAATAAAAGATAATTACACTATTTGTTAAATAAAATTTATTAGAATGCTATGGTATTTATATTAAGTGTTATTTCCCTTATGGATATTACAATGAGTTAAAGAAATTATATGCTGTTATATAATTTCTAAAATATAAACATTTAATTTTAAAATTATAAATGATTTTACATCATAACACCTTGTTGAAAATCCAAGAAATCCTCAAAGAAATGGAGCAATTAAAAAAAATCAAACAGCATATTAATTTTGGTACAATTAATAAATTACAAAAAATAAATAAATAAAATAAAATAATAATAATAAAAAAAACAACGATGTACACAGTAGAAAAAAGTGGTAAAGGAAATGTACTTTTAACCTGCACATTACATACATAATACATCATAAAGTTTATTACAATACACAGTAATAAAATAATTTTTCAATAAATTCAGAAATAAAACATTTAAAGATATTTAAAAAACTTTTATTTGGTTATTAATTGTATTTAAAACGAAACAAATGCGTAGTACTACATACTGATTAAGGGATTTATACGAAACATAAAATAAACACCAATCACACGGTTTCCAGGCAGTTTCACAAGTATGATATTGTACAAAGAAATCATGTGTTAGACCTACGTTTAAATAATGAAAAGTTTCTCATAAAAAAAATATCCTTTTCTTTTCTAAAAATTTCAATTAAAGTGAGATAAAATGTAAGCTGTCTTAAACTTCACCAAGGTTTATGAAAGCTTAAAATTCCACATGATTAATCTGTTAATTTTCTATTGCAATATGTGTATTATTTATTCAAAACTTAAAGGAAGTTAATCAATAATCAGAACAGCAGCGTTTAAAGGAAATTTGTTCTATAACATATAAACACCTCATTATATATGCAATCGTAATTTTAACTACCATTCATAAAAATGTCCTATGCATGGTATTATGTAGTTTTCTCAGCAGCGTATAGAACATTTACAGCAGCTTTAATTTTAGATATGTAGAAAATACTATTAAATATTTTATTCCATCATTTAATATGATTAAAAATTATCAAGTTACTCATTTTAAATAAAATACTTTAAAAATATTTCTAATTTACAAAAATGTCATAGAATATATCAATTAAATTATTAATTTAAAACTTTCTAAATTAAAATTCACTGTTACTACCAAAATATATATATATATACTTCTAGAAATATCTTAGAAAACAATTCTTTTTACAAATATTTGTTTAGTTTATACCAGTTGACCACATAATTCAAAATTCAAATATGTGTAGAAAATAAAATGAAAGATAATCAAGTATTGATATATACGTTTTTACATGAATATTTAAGTAATGATTTATTAAAATAGCCTTCAGAAATAAGATGGTCTTTATTCATTCGAGAATAATAATAATAAAAAAACAAAGCATAAACTACAATATTGTAATTCTATGTACCATTTAATTTTATGCATTTTATGTTTTAGTTTTCATATTTACTTTTTGCGACACATTTATGTATTGATGTTCTAAAACACTAAGTTAGTTGCCAAAAGTGATTTTTTACACTAATTATTTTAAAACTGGAAACAAAATTTACATTCTTTCACGATTAAATTTCAATAACAAATCTTTTGAAAATTAGAGAGAAAAAATGTAGAATTTTAAAATTGTTTCTGTTTGAATTTGTTAAATTGTTTCACGGAAATTTTTATTTAATTAGATCTTAAAAGAGAAAAAATCAGTAGCTTTATTTCGCAGACGCCATTCACAAAAATGTTTTTGTTAAAAGAATTTTAAAATAAATTAGCTCGTTTGATTACTAAAAGAATATTCTGTTCATTTATTTCAACATAAGCTTTTAAATTGAAATTTATTAAGTTAATTAAATAAATATAACTTTGAAAAAAATAAGTTTTAAATAAATATTTATTTAAACAAATTTGAAAAAAATCATAAATATATATGTTAAATAAAATTTAACTATACTTTTATTAAAAATAATTGTAATTTTGGGGGGGAAAAATTAAATTTCATTTATAAAAATTTAAAATTTTAAAAATTCAGCCAAATTCCTTTCATTATTTATGTAATTAATGAAGTATTTGGATGCAATGATACAATAGTTTAAAAGTAAATTTATTGTGTGTTATAGTACAATTCATTCCCACCCCCAATTCAATCCCCCGAGAAATACAAGACGAAATAAAACATTTCTTAAAGACTAACAATTGAAAACAATTAGATATTTTACGAAAGAAAATAAATTAAAGTGTAAATATCTATATTTTATTCAATTTCAAAAGTAAATATTATACCACTCGTTTCATTTGTTCATTATATTATTACTGATTAATGTCCATAAAACTGGTTTCTACGTTTTGAATCACAGATACAGTGTCAGTCAAAAAAAAAAATCTTGACACCTAAGCCACAATCTCAATGTTCAGATGTTTTATTCGACTTGTTCCTGCTTTAAATAGAAGAGGCAGGCGAGAGATTCTGTCGCGCGTGGAGGGGTGGCCCTTACAGCTTGAGATGACTCAACGTTCTCCCGTTATTTTAGATCTGGTAGTGGTTTAAAAAGAAGAGATTACAATTTTTTGTCAATAACTGCAAGGTCCGTACATTTATTTTCAAGGCCGAATATCAGTATTTTTTTTTTTTTCGAAAAATAAATTTAGTGTAACCGTGCGAAATTTCGCCTTATTTAAGTAGAGGTTTTCTATAAACAAATTCTGGTACCGAAGAATTTCTTAGTCTGGAATTATAGGACACGTACGAACCCTGGACAGTAAAGATTTTTTTGTTGGTAGTGTGTCGGGGTTCCTCTAATTCCACGCGACTTTGAAGAAATCCTTTACTTTTTATATGCTGCCACCACCGATATGATTATGTCATATAGGTCACGCTATGAGGCACATGTGGTTCGAGAATGTCAGCAAAAAAGAATGATTTAAAAACCTTACCTTATACTTTATCTGCTGGGGTACTCCGCTTCTCACAAGTAGTTCCACGATTAACTAAATATTTCGCAATTTGGAGTCACTGAGATGAAATAAATATTCAACACTCGGGCTATGACACACTGCAATTTGGTTCACTATAAACGACGATAGGACACAAACACTAGTTCCGTTCGCTGTAACGACGATAGCGCACACACAATATGCTGTACATCCACTCGACGCTCGTTTGTTTGCTCTCTAAAATTCCGTCCGACGATCCGGCATTATCACGCAAAAATTCCACTGGGTGCTCCGGCACTAACACATTGTAACACTGCTCTCTGGTTACTGGTCTCAGGCGATTCGATCCCGTCGCTGCCAAAAATTTGTCGGGTTTCCTCTGAGTCCACACAACTTTTAAGAAATCCTTTACTTTTTATATGCTGCCACCACTGATAGGATTACGTGATATCGGTCCCACTATGAGAGGATTATTAAAAGGAAAGCCAACTCTTTCAATTAAACTGAACTGACAGTTTATTTACATATTATTTACAGATGGCAAGACACTATTTACTATTAAGAACTCGGATATAGGTGTTTCGGTCCAACCTTAAATTAAATACAGTAAATACTTGTTGTGTACTGTGAAACTACTTTATATTCCTCTCAACCCACGCTAGTTAAATTAGATTTATCGTAGATCACTATAAATATCCCAACACATTAGCGCTATACTCCAAGAGCTTCACCGCATAATCACGCTCTATCCACGAGCTACTCTGGAATTACTCACACCTTGAGTCCCAGGCCTCCACTCTACTCTGCGAGAAAGCGACCACTCACTTTCAGCTGTACGCCTTAACTGATCTCCTTAAGCTATATCACTCCTCTCCCCAAAAAAATAAACGGGGTTTTCTTTCTGTGATCAGCGTCCCCCTCCCTTCCTCCAATCCATCGACGCCCCCCCCCCCTGTCATCTCCCGTGACGTCCTTTATTTCGTTATCTGGTGAAATCATTTTGTCTACCTTATCTGAGGTATGCATTTGAATAGCAGGGACACAAGTCAATACATAAACTACATTCCTTTAACTACTCTGTATAACTCACTAGCTCGAATTAAATTTCAGATAAGAAAAGAGTGTTACTTTAAAATTCCAAGTAGACAGATAATATACAAGCAATAAAATAATATATAACCATAGTTCTAATAGTATATGTTCCTCAGAACCTGATGCAGTGTAAATGGAAATTAGAAAACAAAATTTAAAATAGAAAAATTATAAAAGAACATAAAAGTACATTATAAAAAATCCTAAAATTGATTCGATGTAAAATATTTTTTATATAATAGATTATACGTAAGATTCGTGAATGTGGTTTTGAATATTGAAAATATATTGTTAACTTATGACATAAAAATCGTATAAGCAGTTATAGTAGGAGAGCTCTTGAACATTTTTGAGTAGGTATTTGAGGCACCCTGGAAATTTGTGCAACACTTCTTTTGTAATGCCTGAATACAAAATCGAATGTCTGGCTGAAGGATCGTGGCCCCAAAACTGTGCCAGACACGTGTCAAGTGCCATTTGGCACTTCACACGTGTCTGTCACAGTTTTTGTGCCGACTAAAGTGTCTGTCATTTTCAAAATATTTTTTTCTAAGCATAAATATTATTCTGCCTCAATCTCAGCGTGCCTCAAATACCTTTTTTGGGTAGTCAAAAAATGGCACTTGACACGTGTCTGGCACAGTTTTTGGGCCGACTAAAGTGTCTGTCGTTTTCAAAATACTTTTTTCTAAGTATAAATATTATTCTGTCTCAATCTCAGCGTGCCTCAAATACCTTTTTTTTGGATAGTCAAAAAATGGCACTTGACACGTGTCTGGCACAGTTTTTGGGCCACGATCCTTCAGCCAGACATTCGATTTTGTATTCAGCCATTACAGAAGAAGTGTTGTACACATTTTCAGAGTGCCTCAAATATCTTCCCTAAAATGTTTAACAGCTCTTGGACTATTAAAGGTTTTGTAAAAACAGTCTAATTTAATCCGCATGCTGGATCTGCAGCAAACCGCCGAGTTCTTCAGCCGTTTTTAAAGATTGCGGTTACTATAACATATTATGAAGAACATCTGACCACATTATTGACTGTAATATTATCAGTATAAGTTACATTACATTTATATGACCGTTATAAAAAATGGTTGAATGACTGCATTTTTGCTTAAAACTTTTAACAGTTCATGCATACTTATCTATTTCAAGTATAACTTTAAAAACTGTCAGCTAATAGCTAATGGTTAAGTATTTTTTTACGAATTACCAATATCGTCCTCCCGTGCGGTTAAACAGAATTTATTAAGTATGTGTTTGTATAAACCTGATCAAACGTTTTATGCATGATATCCAGTAATTGTAGCTATATATGTTTGGAGTCTAACGTACGGGTATTAATTAAGACAAACATTTGTTTTGTTATAAAAAATTTACACAAGGTCCATTTCTTATTTTTAATATTTCCAATATTTCTATGTTCTTTTCCGACTCTACATCTCTCATTTGACATTCTGCGTGTGAATTTTTAATTTTTTACATATCGCGGTTATTTTTATATATAAGATTAAATTACAATTAATTTAAAAAAAATTGCACTTTTGATGTTAACAGTAATTTTTTAAACGGTTGTTTATAAAAAAAAAAAATGTGAAAAAATTGGTAAATTTGGCGTTAAAAGCAAATTAAAAGGAATACAACAAACCATATAAAAATATCAAATATGAAAAACATAAACTTTCACTACAATGGTCGATGCCTGATATATTAGCGATTGTTACAAATGAGAAGATGGGTAAAAGGAATCACAAAATACGAATAAAATTGACAGTCTATTATTTCTGTTGTCACATTTTGGAAAATATAAGTTTATTTAAGTTTATCTATAATGATTTTCACCATAATCACATTTTTATCGACAAATAGTAATTAATCTTAATTACTTTTTTTTTTTTTTTTTTTGGGGGGGGGGGGGGGGGGTTTGGGTTTTTTTTTTTTTTTTTTGTAAAGTTTTTAGTAAGTAATATATTTCCGATATTTAAGAAGAATACTCTACGTGGAATTGTTAAAGATTTTTGCAATGGTCGAAAAATATTAAAATTATTCTGCATTTATGCTCTTATTTTCTAAATTATAAAACCTTGTTTTCCTGAAAAGTAGAATTAAGAACATCAATTTCATTTCTTAGATAAAATCACTTATAACTGGAAAATGATTTAAGGTTCAGAACTATAGCCACATATCTAATAAAACTATTTTGTATATTACTTTTTATCATTTTCAATTCATCAGATAATTAGAAAATAATCTAAAAACTATAAATGAATGAAAAGGTACCACAATCAGTACAAACAGATTGTCGTCATTTCGATACCATTATTTGCATAAAAATAATGCCGATCACACTTTACAGCAACTTTTTAAACAAATTACTGTAAAATTATAAAAATAAAATAAAATAATTCATATTTTGAAAAATTACACAAATGCTCTACAAACAAACTATCAAATCCACTGTCTTTGTAATATTAACAAAAGGTTACGTTTTAGTATAAATTGTTATCTTGTTGTGCTAATCACATATGAAATGCACCTCAATACATCGTGTTCCAAAAATAATGATCAATTTATATGAAAACACTAATCTATTGATTTCTTTCAGTGGTGTTTCAAGAAATGCTCTCCTTAGAAGAAAGAATAACCATCGTTTCCTGGTAACTGGGTGATAAAACATATGAAGATGCGCGTCAGCTGTACCAACGAAAATACGGAAAACAGCCACCGACAAGGGCCAATATCAGGCTACTTGTGAACAAATTAAGACGAACCGGCTGCGTGGAGGATGAAAAACGTCCTGGACGACCATCAACGTCTGACGATACCATATGAATTTATTCACAAGTAGGCCCTTGTATTATTGGCCCTTGTTGGTGTTTTTTTGTATTTTCGATGGTACAGCTGATGCACCTCTTCATATGTTTTATCCCCCAGTTTCCAAGAAACGATGGCTATAATTTCTTCTAAGAAGAGACCGTCTTCAAATACCAGTGAAAGAAATCAATAGCTTAGTGTTGTCACATAAATGGATCGCTATTTTTAGAACACCCTGTATAATTACATTTTTAATCGTCCCATAATTCCTTATTAAATGTATGATAGCTTACAAACAATTATAGTGAGCAAGCATTTTAATATATGTATTAAATTATTTAGATACTTCTTATTACTATGCGGTTATTATTCCTATCACTGTTTTCCTTCAATCCTACGTCATTTTGGACTTTGATTACATAACTTTCTTGTATCTAATTTATTTCTCACTAGCTTGTCTACCTAGTATTTTTCAGACTTTTGATAACAACTTTAAATATACCTAAAATTAATGGTAATTGATATCCTACTTTTAATCAGAAATTCATCTAAAGAAACATGCAGTCAGGGCCTCCAATGCTTTCTTAACACGTGCCTTATTCGGGGCAAATTTTGAAAAAAAACTGTGATTTTTCGCAAAAAAAAATGCTGTTTTCTCTTCATGAAATGAATACAATTGAACATAGAAACATAATGCAGGTCTTCTTTTATATATAAAAAAAGTTTGCCTTGAAGATCCACACACCATTTTTGTTGTAAAAATGTATAGGGGTCAATCCATTTCAAGTGGTCCAGAAAATCATTAATTCGTTGCTCGACCATTTTTAAAAAATCTGAAATTTTTTGTACAACAACCCTAACATGATGTTAAAAATGACTATTATTTTAATTTTATTAATTTTTGTTTGTGCATGGCGGTCATCTTTGTTTCATCGTCTGCAGCAATTTCCTCGCAGGGAGGGTTTACGGAATTGTAAATAATTCATCGTTTATTTCTCCAATTCATGTGCAGTTTACAGCAATTTGTACAGAATACATTGGGCTAAAAATTTAGTAATAGAGTAGTTTCCGAAACTAAATGCGTATTGGTGAAATTTAGGCATAAAATTTCAGTTTTTCCCCAAAATTTGCCGTGTACAAGAGGAAAGTTTGCTAGCAAAGTAAACTGTCAACATGACATACTTTTTTTTTACAAATAGGCTGAAAGTACTTGTACTCACACGCCAAGTTCCAGATCTGGGACATTCTTTCTCTTCGCTAAAAAAATTCCCAAAATTTTCAAAAATGTCAAAAATCGCACTTTTGAGGCTTTGATATCTCTGGTGGGGCACGAGATAAAAATCTGAAATTCGGGTTGCTGAGAGTATTGTATGGTAGTGTTATGCACAAGAAATATCAGGATGGAGATTTGATTACAAGCTGATATATGGCAAGAGCAACATGTCAAAAGAATACTGCCAAACAATTGTATTGTTGTAGTCACAGCTAAGTATTTACCACAGTGTCATTAAAATTTTTTTTTATTATCTTTAAATAATAGTAACAGAAAATAAACCCTTTTGCAAAGCTTAGCAATTAATTTGAAAAATAATTATTCCTAAGTAATACATTTTTTATGGTTTCCGTAATTTTTGTTGTAGTTTTAGTAACTAAAAGAAACCTCAGCACTTTTACATAAAGAAAAATCATATTTTTATACAAGACCTGAGACAAAAAAAGAAATAGGGAAAGAGAAAAGCTGTTAATGTTGACCTGCTTGTTGAGACATGATCAAACGTGTCAAAACACATTCCTGCTTGTTGGTTTAAAAACCACAATTTTAATGCTGCTTGCCAGCTCCTGAAACAGGGTCCTACCATAAGTATATTCCTGTAAATGAAACATTATACGATATTACCAGCCTCAAGTAATTTTCAGAGACCTTTCAAAATTCATACTGTAGAAAAATGACATTTTTGCATAAGAAGTAAGCTAGGAATTATTAATGAAGTGAGACTCGCACATAGTGATTTCAAAGTTTATTTCTATGAGTCAGCAGGGCCAAGAACTTCAATCAAGTTATTAAGAGATGACAATGAGAAAGATCAAAATTGCGGTTTTTAAACCAAAAAGCAAGAACGTGTTTTGACACGTTTGATCATGTCTCAACAAGTATGACAAAATTAACAGCTTTTGTCTTTCCCCATTCTGTTTTTGTCTTAGGTCTTGTATAAAAATATTTTTTTTCTTTATATAAAAGTGTCAAGATTTCTTCTAGTTGCTAAAATTAGAAGAAAAATTACTGAAACCATACAAAGCCTTAGGCATAATTATTTTTTAAATTAACTTCTAAGCTTTGCAAAAGGCTTTATTTTCTGTTACTAATATTTAAAGATAATAAAAAAATAAATTTAAATTACACTCTGAGATAAACACTTAGCTGTGACTACAACAAAACAATAGTTTGGCAGTATTGTTTTGACATGTTGCCCTTGCCATATATCAGCTTGTAGTCAAATCTCCATCCTGAAATTTCTTGTGCATAGCACTACCATACAATACTCTCAGCAACCCGAATTTCAGATTTTTATCTCGTGCCCCACCAGAGAAATAAAAGCCTCAAAAGTGCGATTTTTGACATTTTTGAAAAATTTGGGAATTTTTTTAGCGAAGAGAAAGAATGTCCCAGATCTGGAACTTGGCGTGTGAGTACAAGTACCTTCAGCCTGTTTGTAAAAAAAAGTATGTCATGTTGACGGTTTTCCTTGTTAGAAAAATTTCCTCTTGTAAACGGCAAATTTTGGGAAAAAACTGAAATTTTATGCCTAAATTTCACCAATAAGCATTTAGTTTCGGAAACTACTCTATTACTAAATTTTTAGCCCAATGTATTCTGTACAAATTGCTGTAAACCGCACTTGGATTGGAGGTATAAACGATGAATTATTTACAATTCCGTAAACCCTTCCTACGAGAAAATTACTGCAGACGATGAAACAAAGATGGCCGCCATGCACAAACAAAAATTAATAAAATTAAAATAATAGTCATTTTGAACTTCCATCATGTTAGGGGTGTTGTACAAAAAATTTCAGATTTTTTAAAAAAGGTCGAGCAACCAGTGCTGGGCCACTTGAAATGAATGGATTGACCCATAGATATAAATATATGTGTGCATTTTTCTGGACTAGACATGACCAGAATCCTAGAAACTGACTTTCTTTGAAAATGCGACAAAACATTGTAATATTCCTTTTCATCTGCTTACCATCTTCTGTTTTTCTCTTTTTTTTTTCCATTTTGTATATAATAAAGTGTTTAATTAAAAAAATAAAAGGAAAATAAATCAAAATTTTAACGGAAAGAGTTAAAAGAAAAAAAAGGCAAAGAAAGTATAAAACTGAAAAAAATAATTTTCAAATGCATTTTATTAATACAGTTGTGTTACAAGAAATGATGCATAATAAAGAAAAGAAATTATATCACTTACAATTGTCACGTTAAGGTAATAATTTCTTACATAAGGTGGCTTTTGAAGAATCTTGAAAAGTTTTTCTACATTCAGATAAACTTTTAGCAGAAACCGTTTTTGTTTTTTGTCTTTTGTTAAACAGGAATTGAAATCTGGGATTAATTTTATTCGCTCTTCAGTTGTGTCATTAACAACCTTTAAAACCACTCACTTTTTTTTTTTTTTTTTTTTTTTTTTTTTTTTTTTTTTTTTTTGCTTTCAAATAAAGTTTATTTTCACAACATACATTGGTATCAATATTTAAAAATTGCTTATTAATATAAACTCTCTGAAAAATTTTTACAGTTTGAGATGAAACAAAAATATAAACTTCTTTGTTCAATAAATAAGCTGCTTAGTTAACCTAATTATGCTCTTACATTCCTATTATTATCATAATTTTCTTCATCATATGACACTAGCAGTATTACCCGGCGTTGCTCGGATTTCTTCTGATAATATGCGGCGAAACTTAAATAAATGTTTATTCATTTCTCATACATTAATCTGATATTTCGTAATGAAATGAAGCGCATATTATGCTTTTACTTTTTTTTAATTCATAAGTAATTATACGGTTAAAATGTGTTAATTGCACTTGGCTGTCAAAATTCTTGTCCTATAAAATATATGAAAAAACTTCTTCTTATTTTCTTTATCTTTAATATTTGCTCCCAAAAACCAACATGTTTTGACGTAGAACATGAGAGTTTGTTTCTCTGCTTCTTAAATATCCGTACTAAGAAACATAATTAGCGGGAAGGAAGTTCGAGATGAAGACTTATTGGAATTTTATAGACTCTATTTTAATATTTAGCTGATAAGCAATGTTCGAATACATTTCTATTCACATTGTGTTTTATTTAGTTTGTTTTTCCGGTGCAACTTATAATTTTGTTATCGTGAGATATCAGACGAATTAAAAAGATGAACAAATTTTACTTTTTTAAGCGTAACTTTTTACTTACTGGGTTAACCTTCCGTAATCGGGCCACACTTTAACTGTCGTTTTTTAACAAAAGCAACTTTATCTTTAGGGAATGATCCTATGTTTAAAACAATAAAGCGTCATTCAAGTTATAAGCGAATACTTGTCAAATAATACGATTACAAAATTACACCCCCCCCCCCCTCAAAAAAATCAGATCCAGTTTTCAAGTGAATTTTTTTTCTGTTCAAAGGTGGGAAAACTGAAGTTATTCGATGTTTATAAGTTATTTAATTTTGGGGTAATACCAAAATTGGTTGCTCAGTATCTCATTTTCTCAGGTCATTGCCACCGTTGATATGACGTTAACGTTACTGGTGGACACATATTCTTGCTTTATGTTATAAATGGATAGATAAATACATACATTTGAGACATTACTGAGCAAACAAAATATTTTATTTTGTATTTTACTAAGCTTTATTTTAATGCTTGCGGGTATAAAATATTGTATGTTTTTCCAATTGGAGCATAAATATACAAATTATTTGGGGTACCCACTCTAGAGCAAGCAACATAGAGTTGTCCGTGCGAAAAGCATAGCGTTTCCAAGTTAACACCAGCTACATTTAGTGACTGTCCTTGCGCCTTTTTAATTGTCATAGCGAATGCGAGCCTTACTGGGAACTGCAATCGTTTGAAAACCAAAGGTATTTCAGAGTCACTGTGTATCATAGGGATGCGTGGTATACATACACGCATCCTTTGGATTTCCTGTTATAATAGTTGCTTGGATCGCATTTGGCATTAGTTGCTTTACGCATAGCCTGGTTCCATTACACAGTTTCGGTGTATCAATGTTCCGCAGTAGAAGAATTGTGGATCCAATTTTCAATTCCAGCTTATGTGGTGGCATTCCAGGAGGCTCCAAGGCATTTAGAAACTCCGTAGGATACAATACAGCCTGTTCCGGATCCATAACGGTGTCAATAGATGAGTACGTTGCAACAGTTCCTAGAATCTTCAGCTGAAGTTTAATGTTGATGCTGTTGACATTTTCGTTTTTGGGGGCCAGAATGGCTCTTTCGCATAACCAATGGTGGTTACGAAAATTAACTTGTATTTCGGGAAAACATTATCTATTAGTCCGTCCACAGACGACATCAAGTGACAAAAATCGGCTGTCAAGGATATTAGATTTGTAGCAGACTCAATAGGAAACTTACCATTTCCTAGACGCAATAACTGTTCAGAGAAATCGCGCGCACTTGTATTCTTATTTAGTCGAACTCGCATATTTATTTTTAATGACAATTTTTGAACGTGCCTCCAGATACTGCAATAAATGCACCCAAATGACGTAGCATTAAAAATAAAGCCTCCATTTTATGGATAATAATAAAGATTAATTTCAGAAAATAGTTTCTACTCATAATAAAACATTACTTTCAAACTGAATCTTAACTAACTAATAATAAAATCTATAATGATTAAATGAAAGTGATGTCATTTTCTATATACTTTTAACTATGACGTCACTGAAAATAAGATAAAATAAAGTCAATAAAATAAGGAATTGACTCTCTCTTTTATATATATCGTAGAAAATGTTTCCACTGCACCTAACCAATTAAAATACTTAGCTATAATGTATAGATAAACGATATAGATGCAATATAGCATTTAATAGAAAATGACGTCAAGATATCTAGCAAAAAAACAACCATAAAAAATATATTTTTAATTGAAAAGGTTGTATTAAAATAGATATTTTAATTAAAAAAACAATTAAATTAAGGTGCTACGTCATTTTACCGCTCTTACAGTTGAAGTTTTTATTTTATATATAAATAATGTGCGTTTTCTGTTTAGAATGACGTCAATTTCAAAAATGCAAAAATATAGCAACGCGTTATCGTTAATTTTCTCACATTATTGTGTCATTTTTTAGGGTTTGGCAACAGGAAAGAAACGTTTGAATTAAAAAAGATTTGAAAAGAGATATTTCTGTAATGTTAAATTATGAAAGTGGTAGAAAAAGGGATAAATAGTGGTCTGATAAATTTTTAAAGCAGACAGGGATCTATTCCACGTTCTAAAGCCTATGTACATGAAGTTTCGTGCAAATCGGTCAAAAATTAAAGATTTGTATAAAGGCCATACACACAGAGAACGGCTTTTATATATATAGATATGCCAAGTCATATTTGCATGACTATTTTTTATTAGAAGAATATTAGAAGAACTAAAACTAATTCCAAATAAATGATAATTTAGAAAGTATTTTGAGACTTCTATGCTCATTTCATACGATCATTTCAGTACTCATTCCAAGTTTTGAATCCTTTAGAAACCATCTTAACACATTTACATATTAAAATTAACCATCACGTCAAATTCCAAGCTTCTTGTCTAACAGTCTACCACCGCTCTGGTGTTAGTGGCACCAGCATAAACTGCCGGAACAGAATTGAAATAGAATGTCTCGAAAAATGTTGAAACAGAGACTGTCACCATTAATTTGAAACATTAACCTTGAAATCGGTTGGTATTTTCTAATATTCTATAGAAAACTGAATTTAGATGTTTTTAAAAGCATTTTTGTTGTCCCTGCAAACCATGTGGTAGTGACACCGGCATAAAATATAGCCCGTATAGGATCAGGGACTGTCACTCTTGATTAGCAACAAATAATTATGTAATCGGTTTATTATTTCCTGAGGTTCCATAGAAATCGTAATTTAGGAATCTTTTAGAATGCTTTTCGCTTCCTTCCCTTCGCTCCACCCCTTTTTAATTTCGAATTTATTTTCGACAGTTCTTAGAGGACATTTATATTTTATAAGTAACTACCGTGCTATATTTAAAGTTTCTAGCCTCTTCGGTACCGCAGAAACAGCAATTTAGAACTTTTTTCTCCTGCATCCCCTTTGGTGTAGTAGCACCGGCATAAAACATAGCCTATGTTGGAGCGAGGGTTTTCACCATCATTTTGACGCCATTATTTATTTTAATCGGTTTGGTATTTCCTGAGATTGTGTAGAAATCACCATTTAGAACGTTTTTTAAAACGCTTTTCGCGCATTTTCACCCCTTTTAAATTTCGAATTGTTTAAGAACTGTTTTTAGAAATCCTTTATATCTAATAAGTAGCTGATACTTCAAATTTCATATTTCTAGGCCCTTCAGTAACACATAAATCGCATTTTTAGAACGTTTTTTGCTCCTACACCCCCTTTGGGGTAGTGCCACCGGCATAAAACATAGCATATCTTGGAGAAAACGCTGTCACTGTCATTTTGACACCAATATTTTTTAAATCGGTTTGGTATTTCCTGAGATTATGTAGAAATTACCATTTAGAACGTTTTTTAGAACGCTTTTTGTGCATTTTGTGCATTTCGTTTTTTGCTCCTGCACCCTCTTTGGGGTAGTGGCACCGACATAAAATATAGCTATGTTCTAAGTTGGACTAACACCATCATTTTGATACCATTACTTTTGAAATCGGTTTGGTATTTCCTGAGATTATGTAGAAACTACCATTTAGAAAGTTTTTTAGAACGCTTTTTGTGTATTTTCACCCCTTTTAAATTTCGAATTGTTTAAGAACTGTTCTTAGACATCATTTATATCTTATAAGTAACTAATATTCCAAATTTCATATTTCTAGGCCCTTCAGTAACGCAAAAATCGCCTTTTTAGAACGTTTTTTGCTCCTGCACCCCCTTTGGGGTAGTGGCACCGACATAAAATATAGCCTATGTTCTAAGTTGGACTAACACCATCATTTTGATACCATTACTTTTGAAATCGGTTTGTTATTTTCTGATATTATGTAGAAACTACCATTTAGAACGTTTTTTAGAACGCTTTTTGTGCATTTTCACCCCTTTTAAATTTCGAATTGTTTAAGAACTGTTCTTAGACATCATTTATATCTTATAAGTAACTAATATTCAAAATTTCATATTTCTAGGCCCTTCAGTAACGCAAAAATCGCCTTTTTTAGAGCGTTTTTTGCTCCTGCACGCCCTTTGGGGTAGTGGCACCGACATAAAATATAGCCTATGTTCTAAGATGGACTAACACCATCATTTTGATACCATTACTTTTGAAATCGGTTTGTTATTTTCTGATATTATGTAGAAACTACCATTTAGAACGTTTTTTAGAACGCTTTTTGTGCATTTTCACCCCTTTTAAATTTCAAATTGTTTAAGAACTGTTCTTAGACATCATTTATATCTTATAAGTAACTAATATTCCAAATTTCATATTTCTAGGCCCTTCAGTAACGCAAAAATCGCATTTTTAGAACGTTTTCTTGCTCCTGCACCCCCTTTGGGGTAGTGGCACCGATATAAAATATAGCCTATGTTCTAAGTTGGACTAACACCATCATTTTGATACCATTTTTTTTGGAATCGGTTCGGTAGTTCCTGAGCTTACCTCCGACAAATAAACAATTTTTTCCTCTTTATAATAGGAAGTATAGATTAATTTTTTTGCCACGCTTTTTAAATTTTTTCCACAAAGTATCATCTAAAAATGGAAATGCAACTAGATCCGAGTTAAGTTACCGAGACGGTTTATATTCAACGAGGGCTTTGTCTGCAATCTATTTATCAAATTTTCTGTAATCAACAAGTGATTTTATTTTATAAATTGTAGGTCTTGATTTGACTTAAAAGTGGGAGAAGGACCATTGAACTATGCTTTTGCATAAATATTGATTATAAAGAAGCAAATGTCTATAATATCTTCTTTTTCTAAATTTGTTACTGAGAAATGATCCCAAAAAATCTATATTTTGAGAAAAATAAATGGCATGTTCCATCCATCTGACATGGTTAAAAGCATCAGGTGCTCTGAAAGAATGACTTTTGGAGGATAATGTGCTATAACAATTAAACAAAGTTGGATAAATTCCTTATAATAATTCATGGACAGTTAATTTTTTAAACGTTCTGTAATAAAACTTGAAATTTCTTCTGAGTTAAGTATTTAGATCTAGTATTTAATCTTCAATTTAGACAAACCAGGCAGATTTTTTTTTTTAAATATCTGGTTGAGGGGCAGTATATTGCTCACTTTACACACAAAAAAAACTTTTATGATAATTTCTAAATTATGGTTGCAACGTGGTAAATACAGAAGATTTTTTCTTTAATAATTGCTATAGGAAAATGCAGATTCCTCTGAGGCGACAGGTGTTTACTGCAGTGGTATCAAAACACATTGCCTGGATTTTGCCAACTTTCTCCTACTCTTCAACTGCTGAAAATACATCTTTAGCCTGAATTATTCCGATACTATTTTCAAGCTGAGGAAATCCTATTAACAGTTCTTCATCTCAACATCTATAATATAGATAATGATAGCAGGTAATAAACACAGTCTAGATATGAAAAGAGAAATTTAGATGTTCGTTTGAAATGCGCTTCAACTGCAATAAAAATCGAGAAGATTGTTCTTTCCAGGCACGGACCTAGATAACAAATAATTTATTATAATTCGTGAAATATTTTTAACGTTCAAAAAATGTTCAATTTCTTTTGCCTTTTAATGCAAATAATACTTAAAAAAATTACAAAAGTAACAAAATTATTAATTTCTCATTTTTCACTTATTTTTCAAAAATGCAGAGTTAGGGAGTATGGTTCAGGAGCTGAGCTGAAAAAATACGAAATGTCCTTAAATATAAGTTTTGAGGAGAGTAAAAGTTCAAGGCAACAACAGTTTCTATGAAATAAAACAAGAATCAGGTTCCAAAGACAAGTAATTTTCAATTAAAGAATGAAAAACTCTAGAATACAGCACACAATTAGAAAATCACTTATATTTCATTCCGTCCAAATTAATAGCATTAATTCCAGATCGCCTGCGCATTTACATCAGTTTTCCTTCAGTTTTGACACTTATACCCCTTCGCTTCTGGGGTCCTCATTACATAATTTTAAATAATAACTATTTATATTTTTAAATTAAAAATATCAGTAGAACCAGATATGTACAAAAATAAATTATTCTTTTTTTAACATTATTCCAGAAAAATAAGATGCCTATTTTGAAACTGGACTAAAAAAAAAAAAAAAAAAAAAAAAAAAAAAAAACATGAAAGGATCGCGAATCGACATATGAATTTTTTTTATAGTACATACATTTTTGAAATTAAAGATCTAACCACAGTTGGAAATGTCCATTGAATTACTGTTTGTTTAATTCTTTACCCATTAGTGTAAAAATTCCGTATATAAATTATTTATATGAACAGCAAAAGCCTTTAAGAAATATTTCGACGTGGCCTCTAATTAAAAATATTTAATCAAATAATACAAATTTTGTTTATCGATATCGAATCCATGTACACGTACGATGCTAAGTGGGCGATAGTATTAAAAAAATATATGTTTGAATTTCAAAAAAAAAAAAAATATATATTATAATCTTTGTAAGCAGCAAACATTTTGCTAAAATTTCTAACATGGATATTCCTATTGAAATATTTCAATTTTTTTTTTTTATATCCACGCGACGATTTCATTATAAATATCTTTGAAAAAAATCGCATGAAAACTATATAGTTAAAGTTATATACATTCTAAAGCACATTACAGTATCTATATTAGATCAATTTATGAACGTGTACTATCGCATGTAACCTATTCTCGAATGAAAATTGATTTCGTTTTTAGGTACTCAAACAGAAACCACAATATATCGATTTACAGACCTGAAGATTATATTTCATTTTTTTTTCTCTGGAACCTGCTTTGAATGGCAACTAGATACGTAATTCAATAAGAGTATCTGAAATAATGTTCCATGAAATCTTGCCAAAACAATATTTTACTTTTCCCATATCTCAGAACGATATGTTAGATATATTGGTTTAACAGAAAAGAAATCTTTTTGCCTAGTGCATGATATTGTTTTAGGAAAGAAATATAAATACGAAAATTATATTAGAAAAGGATTATCTCCAATTAGACATTTTGTTATTAAAAAAAAAAAAAAAAAAAGGAAAATATTTTTAAAATTTTGTGAAAATTATAATGGTATTTTATAATGTTACCGAAAACAACAAATATTTGTTCATTTGTTCAATTTTTTTTTTTTTTTTTTTTTTTTTTTTTTTTTTTTTTTTTTGTATGCCTTTTCGTTTTTTTTTTTTGTTTTTTTTCTAAAGATTAATTTTTTGTTACTTTATATATTTATTTCTAATGTTTCATATATTGTTATATTGTTTAAGCACTATATTTCGTAACTGCATCATTTATTTTTGTTACATACAATTGTATTAGTGTTTAGATTTATTCCGTTCACATGGCTAAACAACAGATTTACTTAATTGAAGCAGTCATGTAATTGTATAAATAATTTTCAATTAATCTTATGATTACTGGATAAGACTGGTGACTGTTTGTATATTAACTGTCAACTCTACTTACACAAAAATATTCTGTGCGTAAATTTCTTTTGAAAGTATTCAAGTATAAGTCTATGGCCGAGTTCCACGCTATTATTAGTCCAGGCAATAGAGACCATATAGGAACTGTACCTAGCAAAATTAATGGTAGTACTGGAAATCGGCTTTCTAGATGTTTTTTGGGTCGCTGAATCCGAATTTGCAACTTCCCACTAAAATTACCCCCGGCAACCTCCCAAATTTTGGTAAAAAGCCCCCCAAAAAAGGTTTTTTTTTTTAATTCCATTTTTTTATTGTTTTAGGGGAAAAGTAGCTAGAAATTCACAAAGTAGACAAAATTTGCAACAAATTAGGTAAATGACATTATGACTTAGGATGAAGAGGAAGGGGGGATCTGCCTCGGAACATGCGCTGCAGTGCTGCGTGGACTAAGTCGCGCAATTCCACTTAACCACTCACACGTTTACATTAGCCTTCCCATGTTCCCTCCGAACTTTCTTTATGAGGTTTACTTCAAGTTTTTTGGGTCGCTGAATCCGAATTTTTAACTTACCCCCCAAATCCCCCCCCCCAAATAGTTGTTTTTAACTTAAATTTCTTATTGTTTTAGGGGAAAAGCATTACGAAATTCAGAAACTAGACAAAATTTGCTACAAATAGGATATATGGCATTATGACGTAGGATAAACGGGGAGAGAGGGGGCTGCCTCGGAACATTCCCCGCGCGCTTTTCTCAAAAACCAAATTTTTTTTAAAAAATCAATTTTTTGGGGGGTTGCCGGGTGGAATTTTGGTGGGAAGTTAAAAATTTGGATTCAGCGACCCCAAAAACATAAAGTGAGTCCAAATCCAGAACTAGTATTAATTTTGCCAGATAAAATCCCCTATTGCCTAGACTTATCATTTAGTGCACGTAGCGCCGCAGTGCATGTTCCGAGGCAGCCCTCACCCTCCCCGTTCATCCTAATTCATAATGCAATATATCCTATTTGTTTCAAATTTTGTCTAGTTTCTGAATTTCGTAATGCTTTTCCCCTAAAACAATAAGAAATTTAAGTTAAAAACAACTATTTTTGTAAGGGGGGGGGGGGGGTTCGGGGGGAAATTTTTTGGGGAAAGTTAAAAATTCGAATTCAGCGGCTCAAAAATCTTAAAGTAAACCTAATAGAGAAAGTTCGGAGGGGAGATGGGAGGGCTAATGTAAAAAGTGAGTGGTTAAGTGGAATTGCGCAACTTAGTTTACGCAGCACCGCGCACATGTTCCGAGGCAGATTCCCCTTCCCCTTCATCCTAAGTCATAATGTCATATATCTAATTTGTTTGAAATTTTGTCTAATTTCTGAATTTCTACATACTTTTTCTCTAAAAGAATAAAAAATTTGATTTTTTTAATATAAACCTTTTTTGGGGAGCTTTTTACCAAAATTTGCCGGGGGAAATTTTGGTGGGAAGTTACAAATTCGGATTCAGCAACCCAAAAATCATCTAGAAAGCCGATTTCTAGTACTACCATTAATTTTGCTAGATAAAATTCCCTATTGCCTGGACTATATGTAATTATAAATATTTTTGAAAAAATTGTATAAAAAATATTCAGTTAAAATTATTTACCTTATAAAGCACATTAGAAGATCTATATTAGATTAATTTATGGCATGTGTACTACTCCATATAAACTATTTAAAAAAAAAAAAAAATGATTTCGTTTTTAGGTGCTCTAGAAGAAGCCACAATATATCGATTTACAGAGCTGCATATTATATTCCCTTTTTTCCTCTATATCCTGCTTTAAATGGCAACTAGATATGTAATTCAATAAAAGTATCTGAAATAATGTTCCATGAAATTTTGCCAAAACAATATTTCACTTTTTCCATATCTCAGAACGATATGTTCGATATATTAGTTTAACAGAAAATAAATCGTTTTGTCTAGTGAATGACATTGTTTTAGGAAATAAAAATAAATAAGAAAATTACATTAGAAAATAAAATAATTAGACATTTTGTTATTTAATAGGAAGGTTTGGTTTGGTTTGATTTTTGACGGCCAATTATCTGCATGAGGGATGTAGACCCAGGAGAAGTGCCCTTCGTAGGGGTCTGTCTAAGGGAACCTAACCCGTATTTATGAATGGAAATCCATGGCTCGAAGAAAACCACGAAAACTCCGAACGGTTATGCCGACGGGCGCGATTGGGTTCGAACCCAGCACCTCCCGTCTACCAGCTTCGAGAGCAGAACCTCTCGGCCACTGGTGGGGACTTAATAGGAAGGGAAAAGGAAAATATTTTTAAACTGTGGGAAAATTATAATTGTATTTTATAATGTTACCGAAAACGTCACATGGTTGTTCATTTTCTTTTTTCTTCCTATAAAATACTTCTCCAATAACAAACATTTCTCTCTGTATATCTTACTGCTTTTTTTTTCTTCTTAAGTTTAATTCTTTTGTTATTTTATATATTTATTTCTAATATTTCATATATTGTTTCAGCAGTATACTTCGTATCTACATCATTTATTTTGGTTACATACGATTTTATAAAGTTCCGACTTATTCCGTTCCCATGTCTATCATACCACTATTTACGCAAAAATGTTCTATGCGGATTTTTCTTTTTTTTTTTTTTTTTTTTTTTGAAAGTAGCCTAGTGTTTGAGTACGGCAGAGATTTTTTTTTGAAAAAGTGGCTTGGACGATATATGTTAAAACCCCGTAACCATAAGGTTAAAATGTTGTTATTTTAAGGTTTTTATTTTATCTAGCCCGTCTCATCTATGAATTCAATTACAGTAATCTCAAGCATGGAAATTAATTTGCATCAAACTAAATTAATATTTGCTCAATCTGATAAAATACTTTTAAAGAGGCGATAAAATACTTTTAAAAGGACAAAAAAATGCCTTTATTTATTAATAATATATATTGAATAAATAAAGTTATTTTTTTTTTTTTTTTACTTTTTAAAAGTATTTTATCACTTTAAGCAAATATTAATTTAGTAATTTAGTTTGATGTATTCAAGTGATTTTTAATATAGTCTTAAAATTAGAGCACAGTCAACAACTCATGGCGGCATTACTTCTGTGCTGTCGTTACTTTCTGTATCCTTGGGTGGTGGTGGTGGTGGGGGGGGGGGGGTAGGCCGGCTCCGTACAATATCCTTCTTCTGAATTTTCTTGGTTGGTTCATGTTACCCAGTAAAATATATGTATTGTATTTGTCATATGTATTTCATTTTGTAACTTCTAGTTGCCGACGAGGCTGGGATTGTAAATGCATCCCTTCGATTTGTTAGCTAGTATTGTAGCAACTAGCCGCAGCGGAATTACACGTGTCTCAGCATTGCCTTTTGGATCCCGGAAAGAACAATGAGCTCCAGAATAGTACGGTGAGCTAACTCCCTTTTCCAGGGCTGCCACAGGCGACTATTTTTTAATTCCTACTATTAGCTCACACTCTCCCTATATTTATTTATTTATATATTTATATATTTATATATTTATATATTTATCTTGTTCAAATTTTCAATCGTTAATAAAATACTCATTATTCATCCTATCAAGTTGAAATATTTTTTTAAAACTTGTACTGGATGACATTGAATTGATGTTAATACAGTTAATGATGAATTGATGTTAATACAGTTTTTTTTAAAAAATATTTAATTAATTAATTTTTAATTAATTAATTTTAGTTTTGCATGGGAAACAAAATGGCGGCCATTGTTTATTGAAGGTCAATGAAAGTATTTTCATTAAGGGGTTACCATAGGGGGACCCTGTTCTGTCGCCAAATACCGCCAAAGTTGTCGCCAACTTTGCGATATATCCCCAAATTTGGCGGCCAAAATGAGTCGCCAAAAGTGACGCCAACATGGCGATATCTCTAATATTTCGCCAAATTCCCATAGAGTTCCATTGTAAACCTACTTGCTTATAAAAAATCAACAAATTGAGATATTTTAATGCAACAAAAACTAATATTAGCTTAAGGGGTTACAGGGTTCGTACGGGTACCGTAATTTTCAAGGACTAATATCAGAATTTTTTTTAATAGAAAAATAAATCTACTTTAAACTGCCGAAAATTCATCTTATTTCAGGAGAGATTTTCCATAGGAAAATACTGGTACCGAAGAATTTCTTAGTCATGAAATTCAAGCACCCGTACGAACCCTGGGATTATGTTAAATTTTTCTTTGATGGCCTAAGTAGGAATTGACTTTAAAAACAAAAATTTTATATTACTTGTTATATTGTGTACGCACCAGTATTTTTCTAATATAAATTTTGAAGTGTTGTCTTGGAAAAGTTGTCATAGTTTGTGATAACGATTTTTGTTTTGAGAAAGTAGTTCCAGTTATAATTAAAAATAGTCGCATGTGACAGCCCTGCTATTCTGATACATGGAATCCAGCAGTTCGCTAATGAATTCAATTCCAGAAGATATTCTGAAGAAAAATTTTCGTAAAACATAAATTTCATTCAATACTAAACAATACAGATTTTATTTTAGTTCTTATTCAAGATGTTTTCAAACTGGATATACTTTTTAACACCTTAATTCTCGCTCCCGTGATATTCATGGACTGTGTCTTTTATTCAGATTTTTCAATCCCCACCAGTTTTATAAAATAGTACAATTGGCTTTATTGTGGTATTATTTTACCTGTCATTAAATAAGGTGAACATTTCTTTCTCAAAAAACGTGGTGGCAATAAGCAATTTGTATTTTTAAACCGTAATTTAATTCGACCATTAAGGAGTTAAAACTCGACGAAATTCATACAACGAAATTGATACACAAATTTATTAAAAACACAATATATTTTATTTTAATACATCGCAATGTTTTCATATTATATTATTTATAAAGGAAATTTTAGTTAAGCCGAAGAAAAACAAATGAAAACTTGTTTAAGTATTACTCATATAAATATCAAAAATGCACAGAAATTACCAAAACTGATAAATAGTAAGGGGTAAATTTTGAGAAAAGTGCTTCTAATATTAAAAAAAGTTCAGGACGCACAACCTGAGCCCATTTAAAGTGAGGCAGCGTTCGAAGCAGACAGTGGGTCTGTGCGTTATATCTACATACTGTTTAGACAATCCAGGGATACTGTCTCCTTACAGATGTTATATAACATAATGGGAAAAGTAAAGTAATCACAGAAAAGCAAAGTTATATACGTAATATATATAAGTTTTTCTCTTGATTCAGAGAGTTCATCAAAAGATTAGACATCTATTTGTCGTTAATAATTCTGGGAAAATAAATACGTTAAACTATTTAGAAAAGTTTTCTTGTAAGAAGACCTTAGAAATAGATTAGTAATAAATCCAAATCGGTAATATGTAATAATCGGTACGAAATGACAACTACTGAAGAAATAAGTAGGACTTTGTTTGAAGAGAATCAAATCAGCAAATAAAAAGTTTAATATTAAAGTTGCGCCATAACAGTCTCAAAAATGTATGATTCTACCAGTAAGTATAAAATGTGGTGTTCTCCACAATTTTCTTCCTGGTATTGTCAAAGGAATGTAGAAACACATATAAGAAAATATTGATCACCTTCTTTTTTATGATACTTAGAGCACATGAGGTGCCAAGACGAAGTGAAACCTTAAAATAGTTCTTATTACACTGATTACGGCGATTTTGCAATAGCTACTAAACTTCAAAATGATTTAAAAACATAAAGAATAGTTTGATAAATATGGATTTTTTATGATTTGTGTTTTCTTTAACATATATATATATAAATAAATGAATGCTTAATATTTCCATTTTTCTACTTGCATAACAATAGAAATGTGATTTTTTATAAAATATTATGTGAGCTATGTTATTTGTTTCTTACTTGAGACGTTACTTTACTCATGCTAACTTTAACGATGTTAAATGCCTTTGGAACAAAACTGTGAATCATGGATCCCTACTTTTTCTTAAAGGTCACTGTTAATTCTTAATAGTATTTTCAAATTCTTAGAGACGTTTCTCCCATATTTAGACACAAATTAGTTTTTTACTTAAAGGGCATGTAGCCTAAACATTTATATGTAATTTTATGTTTAACCAAATTTTATTTAACGTTATGTAGCAGAAACTATTCTCTGAAACACAAAATCAACGGCTACAAAAGTGACTTCCCATGATATTGTGGATGTGCCATCCATGTTACAACTTCTATAGAATAGAAATATTATTTTAAAGTATGAAAATGGTTATTTTCAAAATATATGATGCGGTATAAAGGTAGACAGATGTTGGGGAACGATATTTAAAAGTTTGGGCTTTAAACATATTAAGTGCAAAACTAATTTTAAGCTGAAAAGTGTAACACACGCACGGACCTATAGAACTACATTTGGCATTACTTGGCATTATAAATAATATAAAATGTTAATCAATTCACTATTTCCTTACTTTTGCGTATCTGAACTTAAAAAAATGTTTTCTTTGTTCTATCATGAAAAACGCGATTAAAGCTGACAAGGTTTTTTTCTGGAACTTTATCATTACTGAGAAACCAGTTTCGTTTATTGTTTGATAATGCTGATAAAAATATTAAAATAATAATTTAACAGACGTTAGTAGCTTAGTAATCTTCTTTATATATTTAGAATGTATATTAGGGCGTATCGAAAAAATCGATATTTGTCAAATCTTTTAGTGGTAGAGCGGAAAATTTGTGAACTCCCTTCATTAAAAAGTTTTCGGAATCTTGAAACAGTGGGTTCTGTTGCCTCAGTGGACCGAAAGTTCCGAAAATTGCACTAAAAATGATTAAAATATAAAAATTAATAAATGATCACATATTTCTTTGATCGGTTTTAAGTAGTGCTTAAAAGGTACTATGTTTAAGCAACAACAACCAAATTTTTTTATATAATTATAGGTTAATATCTTCTGCCGCCGCATCAGCATCGAATTTTGGAAATTTTGACGCATTTTGGTATTTTTCTGCATAAAGGTTTACTGTTTGCTCAATGAACAATCCAGGCAGACTGGGTTTGGCACTCGGCCAAAAAAATGGAAAACCCCTATTTTCATGCCGAGAAACAAATCGGAATGACCAGTAAATCTCCTGCCTACTCCCTTTTGTCCGGCTAAGCGCGGTGGGCAAGCGCTCCAAGCAGCTGTGAGTAGCAACCGATTTTAACTCGTTTAAAGCAGTATACTTTTAATCAGTGTGCAGGTTTTATTGTTGGTTGCACTGCAGTCGTTTTTAAAGGGATTTATCTTGTTTTTTGTGCATTTCATTATCATTTTCTAATATGAGATATTGGTAACTATTTGAGATGCCAAAATCATCGCAGTCAATGTTTTCAAGTCGACAAACGTTGCAATGCCGTATTTTTGGAACACCGAAGGATTTTTTACGCATGTTGCCAACGCATGAAGACATTATAAGATGTTCCGCTCACAAAAGATGGTTGCGAAACTGATGCGTATTGGTTGCGAAACTAGTGGAAACAACGAGCCATGTTTTTCAGTTATTTCAGAAACTGTTGGTTTGAAGATGGAAAATTTTTACATCGATACGTCCATTGCTTCGGTTTTACATAAACGTGTTAGTGATATGATACATGCATACCATGGAAAATATCGACCAATCATAAAAAATATGAAACTTCTTGGAAAAAACAAAACTACTCCCAAAGATATTGAGAACTTTAAAATGGAAGCAAAAACATTTTTTGACGTATCTGCCTGTAAATGCGGGATTTTTAAGGAATGTAACTGTCCGAATGAAATCAAAGTTTCTCCAGAAGAACAGGTGTTCCTCATTGACAATGAACAGAAAGAAAAATGTTCATTGAATGTGTTATGTTCCAAAGTCCAAACGGCTCTAGAAACGTCAAATGCGAAAGGAACAGGACACTATAAGATCTGCAAAACAGGCGTCCCCTGCTTCAGTTTCAAGCTATTCAGTGGAGAATGAAAGGGAAAATGAAATGGAAGACATGATGGAGGTGGAGATCGAGGAAAAGGTGAGCACCAAACACAAGTCTTATACATCGACTCTTCAGCAGTCAACAAGGAATGTTCAACTGCATTTAAAACTGGATAACTTGTCTATTGATGGTTCTTGTGGGTAACAGATATGGTGTATCCAACAGAGCCACGGCTGCTATTGCATCGAGTATTATGCAAAATTTGGGTTTGATATCAGAATCAGACACCAGCCTCATCACAGACAAAAATAAAATATGAAGGGAAAAATCGAGAATTTACAGAAAATTGGTCTCAAAATAAAACGTAAGTCATTCCACTCAATCTGGCCTTTATTTTGATGGACGGCATGACAAAACTTTAACATCAAAAACACTGGAGGCCAAACAGTTCCAAAGAACAATTGTAGAAGCGCATAACTGTATTGTATCGCAACCTGGTTCTACGTACATGGGATATATTAAACCTGAAAGTTTATGTAATCTTGATATATCTAATAGCATTTACGAATACGTAACAAGTGCTTTATTTGATGATTTTAGCAAGCTTATTGCTCTCGGGTGTAACGGCACTGTAGTGAGCACAGGTATGTCTAATGGTGTAATTCGCAGGCTTGAATTGAAACTTCAGAGTCAAGGGCAGTGGATTATCTGCTTATTTCTGCTTATCTGCTTAATTCAAATATTTACCAATATCTCATCTTAGAAAGTGATGACGAAATGCACAAAACCACAAGACAAATTCCCTTAAAAACGACTGAGTGAAAGCAACTATAAACACCACACACTGATGAAAAGTATACTTCTTTAAACGAGTTAAAATCGGTTGCTACTCATAGATGCTTGTAGCGCCTGCCTAATGCGCTTAGCTGGACAGAAGAGAGTGGTCAGGTGATTTACTGGTCACTTCCATTTGTTTCTCGGCATGAAAATAACGGTCTTCCACTTTTTTGGCCGAGTGCCAAACCCAGTCTGTCTGGATTGTTCATTGATCAAGCAGTAAACCATTATACAGAAAAATACCAAAATGCGTCAAAATCTCCAAAATTCGATGCCGATGAGGCAGCAGAAGATATTAATCTATAATTCTAAAAAAAAAAATTTGGTTGTTGTTATTCAAACATAGTACCTTTTAAGCACTACCCCTAACCGGTTAACGAAATCTGTGATCATTTATCAATTTTTGTATTTTAATATTTTTTAGTCCAATTTTCGGAACTTTCGGCCCACTGAGGCAACAGAAGATATTAACCCACTGTTTTAAGATTCCGCACACTATTTAATAAAGAGGTTTCACAAATTTTCCGCACCACCGCTAAAAGATTTGAGAAATTTTGATTTTTTCGATACGCCCTAATGTATATATATATATATACAGGGTGTCTCAAAAAAGACCACCTATTTTTAAAAATGAATAATTAACAAACGAATAGAATTATTATAAAAATTCTTGCATGAAACGGATGTGTGAAGTGTGGAATTTTGTTTAGAACTCTTTATTATAATAGTTCAAAATCTGACCGACAGATGGCGCTACAGCACATTTTGGTGGCTATATGGCCAACGAATACACCATTTTGAAGAATTTACGCAACGACAACTACTGTTTCCCTTGAAATGGTTACTACTGAGCTTTCATTGACTATGTCTACTTCTGTCTGGTCTTCACGCATACTCCTTTTGTTCATATAGTCACCAAAATGTGCTGTAGCGCCATCTGTCGGTCAAATTTTGAACTATTATAATAAAGAGTTCTAAATAAAATTCCACACTTCACACATCTGTTTCTTCCAAGAATTTTTTAAATAACTCTATTCGTTTGTTAATTATTCATTTTTAAAAATAGGTGGTCCTTTTTGGGACACCCTGTATATATATATATATATATATATATATATATATATATATATATATGTATATACCTTGCTGGATTATTACTAAATTCTAGTCAGGCATTGGTGAGGTTCCATAAATTTCGTACCACTTACAGAAAACATGCTGCTGAAGGCATCAATATGGTAATATATTAGCAGCCGCGGACAGGTATAATACTTTTCAGCTGAACAATTTAATCAATTCTATTTGTTTGTTTTGGTGAGATTGGCTAATTTAAATCGGAACACCTGCGATTTATGATGAGGTCAAATGCAGGACAGGTCGCAAAAAGGGTAAGTAATGGACTAACAAATCTGGTAGTTTTCCCAGTAAAAAATAGGCTCAAATCACTTGAAAATGTTTATTTAATTACACATATAAACGTGAACAGATCCTTCAGGCTAGAGCAAGAATTACTATTTCATGCAAAAAAGGTGTTAATGGCAATTTAGACAGTCTACGAGACGATAGGACACCAGGTAACAGATTAAATAAACAACCGAACAGCACAAAAAATCTCTCTGACCTCATGCTCGGTCGTTTTGTTAGAATTCGCGTAGACATGCAGATTGAAATATAAACTTCAGACGAACGAAACAGATATAGAAACTAGACAAGGAATGAAATGCGATCCGTCATCAACCAATGGAGAACGAGCGCGCCACGTAATAGAAAACGAATTCTGGAAAGGCTTACGTATGAATTTCGATGTAATACCCCTGACGTTACACAAGTTGGTGGGAGGTTGATTCGTGGAATAAAATAAAAATTGTAAAAATGGCTCTTATAAATATTCGAAAAATAAAAGTAGCTGCGCTCAGAATATTACAGTTTTGGTAGCTGATAAATATTAATGTAGGGATTAAAAGTTTAGAATAAGATTTTGAATAAGATAATTATTAAGATACGCGTTTTAAGTTTATAGGAATTTAACTAGAAATAAATAATAAAGCGTATTAAGGAATAACTAAAAAATGAATACACCGCTAATTTAGAATAATTTAACTGACTGGTGCAAGTACATTTTTTATATATCATATACATTAGATGCTCAATTTTAGGAACTCGAGTGGACTCATATAATGTGTTCGTAAAATCAAAAGTTCGTAAATGGGAATAACATTAGTTCAATGGGCTGCTAGTCGTGAACAGTACACCAGTTCGAAAAAAGGAAAAATTCGTAAAAAAGAGGTTCGTAAAATCGAGCGTCTACTGTATATAATTTATATATTGGGAATTTCTTTCAGGCTGCTTATAACAAGAGTTCTGCTGAATGGATTTTATGGGAATGGCAAAGTTAGATTATTTTCCAGGGAAGGTTTTAACAGTGTTACCAGATTGGAGATTTTTACCCCAAGATTGTTGACTGTCACTGCTTTTTTAAAACAGAATTATTTGGCCTATTTAAAAATAGATTAAAAATTCTGAAAAATAAGGTGAATTATACCATTTTAAAAAGTGGTGACAGTCAAATAATTGAATTAAAAAAGTCCCCAATCTGACAACTGTGGGTTTTATTATGTAACATGTTTCTTCTACCTTGCTTAGTTATAGATTTAGGGTAGGAAATTCTATTATCAGATGAATTCGATTAGGAAAGATTAACCTTTTAAATAAGATATATTGACGAATTTTAATGGGACAAGCAATTTTAATTATATAGTTTTTCAGGGACGGCTTTAAAACTGCGAACATCGTTATATGATGCTTGGTTATGGAATTATGAATGCAAGTCCTATAGTATTTGAACCGAAATATTAAAGATTAAGCCATTTAAAAAAGTACTACAGAATGGATATTGATGAGACTTGCATTTTTAGTTATGTAATTTTATTAGCGATGATTTTAGCATATTGTATATCTAATTATCGTTTTCTAATACTACTATAAATGGTATAACGCAGCCACCTTCCAAAGAATGATGAACTACGCGTGTCACGTCTTGTAAAGTAATTAAGAAAGGCTAGCGTGGAGCAATAAAAGTTATAGTATCTTCATAAGTGTTTAATAAATACAGGAATGGGCCAGCAGTATCCGGCGCCTGTGTGCAGAACTTCAGTTGGCGCCTCATATTCTTAACCCCCCCCCCCCCCCCCGCCTCAAAACAAAATAAAATCAGTTAGTATAAATGAAGAGCTGTCAAGCCAACCTTCTGGTGGGTTTTTCCTGATTAAATAGACGAATTCTAAACCAGAAAAATTATTTAATGAAATGTGTCTTGTTTATATAGGATTTTTTTTTTCACATATTAAATTAAATTTTAGGTTAACAATATTTTTGTTTGTCTTTAAAAATAAGCAATGTTGGCAGGTAACAGTGCATTTGTCTTAAACAGCTAAATATTTTTTTGTGGGTTCAATAAAATATAAATAATTTAGCTAAGCAAAAGTTTGGTCATACTACGACGCCGATACAGGTTGGCGCCAATACAGTATCGCAGAATTTAACCTTCTAGAAAGAATAGTTGTTAATCAGAAAGGGACAGCATGATTCAATCTAATTTGACAAAAAAGCTCTCTATTAATTTGTTAATTGTAATAAATAATTTCTTCAAAATAATAAGACATTTCATTTTTCATATATTTTTATTATGTTCCCACAAATAATATGATAATCACAGAACAAATTATTTTATTTGCTTCAATGTGTTACTTAAAAAGAAAGATCTAATAATATTTATAATCACATAAATATGGCTATTGACTCACATATTTATATATATTTAGCAATTCACAAATTTTTTTATATAAAATTAAGTGTGCTAAATTAAGTAGCTTAAGAAAAAATGTGTTTTTTTTTTCCTTGGGAGGGGGGGGGGGGCAGATGTATTGTTCGAAAGAACTCGTAACAAAGAACTCAAAAATATATTTGTTTTACTGTTAGATATTATATTTTCAGAAATTCGTCGAAAATGTATGGAAATATTATGTCTTCCTCTCTTATTTCCAAATCTACTGAAACTAACATTACGAAAAAATTAGTAGTACTAATTTATTTAAACATTTCAGTAAAACTATAGCAATTATCCTCGGTCATATAGTTTTTCAGAAAATCGCAGATTTCCGTTATACATAAACTTTATTTGCGGGAACTCAGAGAGGGAGTTGAGGGGAGTTCGAGGTACCTATTGATGCGAAATCATCCAAGGATTGTCGATAATTATTTTTGAAAAGAATTGTCGGTAATCAGCCGAGATATTAATTAAAAAACTATCTAGAAAAACGCGGCCAAGACCTAAGCAGAGATGCAAGTTTGCGACCTGCTTTCGAAGCATACTTGGCACAATGCTAATCTTAAACTTTATACAAGGTCTTTGTTTTAAGTAAGGCGAATTAGAATGATAAATAATCAACGTTTTACCTTCCAATTGAATTCAATTATTGATAAATATTTACGTGAATAATTCCAAGTTTTTTTGCAAAGACTTATTCGTTTAATGGCTATATTTTGTAAAATTGTAATTAGTAATTAATAAATTTATTGTACGGAACCCTTTGTATGCAAATGAAACTCGTACTTGAATGATTATTCTTTGTTCAAATCGAATCTATACAATACAATTGAAATTTCAATAAAACGTAATTCATTTTGAGGTTGTTCTCAAAATCATGTTTCCCTACTGAATAATATAAAACTTTCTTATGGTCATGGGCTCGTTTTTATGCGTAAAAGCATACAATGATAGGCACAACTATTAGATTGGTTTGGAATCGAAAGGCGTTTATCATTTATTTTTTTAAATGTACTGCATTTTGAGTTATATCCAGTTTTATTTATTTATTATTTGAATTATATGTAACCAATTGCTGTGATTGATTTGTGCGGGGTTTTTTTTTTTTTTTTTTTTTTTTTTTTTTTGCATGGGAACCGTGCATAACGTGGGGACTTATGTTTCTTTAAACTTTGTGCAATATAATATACTACCCGTTTTTATATCGTCAGTATGTATATCGCTACCAATACCTTTTGAGTGCTAAATACGATAGAAGTGTTACATATTTCCAATCATTTGAATACTGGAACTCTTCTATATTTGCCACAAGTTATAGCACAAAATTAGCACTCGCCACTCGCCAATCGTCGAGTAACATTTAAAACATGGCAATTAACTTTATTGTCCTTACTCGCCAAATTTAATGGACACCACTCGCCAGACGCGATAGCTGAAAGATGTAACGATGCCAGGAAGAATGGGGTGAAATTCGTTCTGCTATTGTTATGCTCGAGTCGAGATAGGCAATTCTCCCGAACATAAGAAAATAAAATATCAGGGGTTATTCTGTTCAAAATTTTCTAATAATTTAAGGCATAAGGTTCCGAAATTTAAAAAAAAATCGTCATCGGTCCGAAAATTCAGACATAAAAAATATCGCTAATTTTGACATGGTTGCCGAAGAAAATCAATTTCGACAATCTTTCGCAGAAAAAAATCTCCAATTTCTTCAAAAAATCGCGGGGGCAACCGAATATTTTGTCCAACGATCGTGAAAAAACGCGAACTTCTTCCAAGGATCACGTAAAAAACGGGAAATTCGTCAAAGAATCGCAACAAAACACAAAATTCTTCAAAAGATCGCAAAAAACACAAAATTTTCCAAAGGATCGTGGAAAAAAAACCCTCGAAAAAACGCGAATTTCTTCCAAGGATCACGTAAAAGACACGAATTTCGTCAAAGAATCGCGAAAAAAACACAAAATTCTTCAAAGGATCGCGAAAAAAAAAAATAAAGGATCGAGAAAAAAAACCCACAAATTTTGTAAAAAAAAAAAAAAAAAAAAAAAAAAAAAAAAACCGCGGAAAAAATTTCGACAAAAGATCGCGGAAAAATCGTGTATCTCCAAAGAATTGCGAAAAGACAAAAATTTCGTAAACAGATCGTGAAAAAAAATACTGATTTCGTCAAGAGATCGTGAAAAACGCAAATTTCTTCAAAGGATCTCGGAAATAAAAACAAATTTCATTAAAAAATCACGAAAAAAACGTAAATGTAATCAAAAGGCCGTGGAAAAAAAACAAATTTCGTCAAAAGATCGCCGAAAAACGCAATTCTCGTTAAAAATAACCCCAAAAACGCAAATTTATTCAAAGAATGGCGAAAAAACACAAATTTCGCCAAATGATCACGAAAAAAACACAGATATCTTTAAAAGATCGTGAAAAAACCCAAATTTCGAGGAACGATAGCAGAAAAAACGGCAATTCTGTTAATTGATGGTGGGAAAAATGCGAATTTTGTCAAAGGGCTGCAGAGAAAATGCATAGTTATTCTACCCCTTCCCCGTCTACTGTGACCTTTCAGAAATTTTGCTCTGAATTTCAGATTTTTTTTAAAAACTGAGAATCCACCCTCGAAAGTAGATAACTAATTCTTACTGGTTCAAAAGTCATGGATCCTGGATGAGGTGGTGGTGGTGGTTGTGTGTCTTTTGCCCGTCCATATCGTTGTTTGATATGTTAGAGAAACTAAAAACTTATAAACCCAAAGAAAACAAAATTCTAACATACATTGTTGAGATTTTGTATCTTGATAACAATTGCTCCAAGGAATGTTGAAGTGGAGAGCAGTGCGGAAAACACTCTAAAGGACAAAAGTTTATCTGTGCATAAAGGCACGCTGCATAATCGCCTAAGGGTTAAACAATCTAAAATTCAATTAAATCAATATGATCCTGCTGTAGAAATAAAGCTTTGGTGGGAACACTCTGCTAGGTCACGAAGGCAATGTGAATGACAAACATTAGTGTCAAAAATAGCACTTTTTGTAATACTTTATTTCATTACAATTAATAGTAAAAATAAAATATGCAAAATTTTATTAAAATAATTCTTAAAATATATTTTAATTTACTTGTCTCTTTTATACATTGCGTTAAGTATGTCTAAATATCTTGAAACATGTGCTAGTCTTTTATTTTGACTGCAGTAATTTCTTGTTTATGTTTTTCTGTTAGATGTGATGCTAGATTTTTTTTTTCAGTTGAGTGTAATCCTATTGAATGGTAAAGTAAAAGGTATTAGTAATTTATAATGTTGAAGCATTCGCGATTGCCTTTCCGAATTTTGGTGTTTTTAGCTTTTTAGGGTTTCGTTCATCTGACGAAACCCTATTCTTCTCGCTCATCTGTCTGTCCGTCACAGAGCCCCTTCTCAGGAACTATGTACGTTGGAGACTTGAAATTTTGCATGCTTATAGCTGAACACCTCACATCAAACGACAAATCATAAAATTTTGAAAAAGTCTTATATTTAACCCTCTGGTCTTAAACTTGTTTATTTTAATCTTTTTGTTCAAACTGAGCCCCTAATTAAGTTGAAGGCTTAAAATTTTGCATACTTATAGTTGAACACCTCACATCAAACGATGAACCATAAAATTTTGAAAAAGTCTTATATTTAACACTCTGGGCTCTAACTTGTCTATTTTAATACTTTTTTTTCTAACTGAGCCCCTATTTAAGTTGAATACTTGAAATTTTACATGCTTATAGCAGAACACTTGCGATCACACGAAAAATTATAAATTTTTCAAAAAGTCATATTATTTACCCCCTCGGGCTCTAACTTGTGTATCTTAAACAATTTTTCTAACCTCCCCCCATTGCACCCAGTGTGTACTTTAACTTTTGCCGACACCCCTTTGAACACTCTTTCATATTATGCACATAGCCTTATATATTTCATATTATGCACATAGCCTTATATATTTCAGTTCCACTCTTTACCACTAGGGGGCGCCTACATATCTCGGGTGCTATGGGTCCGATCCCCTTGACTAATATATCTACGGATTGGTTGTAAAACGGAGTTTCGTTCGGATAGAGGTTTGTGTAGTATAGAGCGCGCTCCCTGGTTACGAAATGTAGAACTAACAGATTTCGCAAAAGGTTAAAGTGTTTTGAAAGGAATATTAAACGAAACCCTCTGTGTCATCTGTGATCACACTTACCCAATTGTTTAATGTAGGCGCTTGACGGCGCCCTTAAACCTTCCGAGCGTTATCTTTCGACACCTTGGCGTCTTACGGATTGATCCTCCTTCCCCCTCTTAAAGATACGCTGCTAACGAGCATATGCGAATTTGATATACCTTAAAAATGAAAATGAATTCATGTATCAGAAATGACCAACTTTCGATTTATATACTGCTTTAATAAATTTAAATTGGATAAAAGTTTTTCAAATATTTCAGCATCTTCTAAACTATTTGGCGCCTGTGTGCGGTGCACACTTTGCACACTGAGTCGGCGCGAACGTGAATAAATAAAAAAATATGTGTTTCGAATTCAAAAGAACTACC
Source organism: Maratus speciosus (assembly GCA_963932465.1). NCBI lineage: Eukaryota > Metazoa > Arthropoda > Arachnida > Araneae > Salticidae > Maratus > Maratus speciosus. The sequence continues at coordinate 189,018,620 of OZ010800.1, forward strand.
CTGCATTTTTAAGTGAATACAATTATTTCGATTTTCAAAAGATGCCTTTAACTTTAAGATGTTTTTTAGTTGTTTCAATTTATTTCGACACCAGCTGGTTTTAACAACCGATTCAAATAACTTTTGAAGTTTTTTTTTTTTTTTTTTTTTTTTTTGTAAAGCTTCTATCCTTTTAGATTTTTAATAGGCTGTATTAATGCAGAGAAAATAAAATGGGTTCTTATTTATTCACCTGCTTTACGTAAAATCTTTGATCTCATTAACATTTAAGAAATATTCATGTTCTTTAGGCGCAAAATTGTCCTCTATAAAAAGAAATTAAATCTCATAAATTTTTAAGTCAGAAAACTCATTTGTAAAATAATTTTTTTTTCAACTTTGAGAAGTAGATAAGCTTTTGAAATTAAAATAGGAATTTCTAGACAGGTGATGCGGATTATTTGAATTAATGTTGGGTGAATAATCCTTACTTTTCATAATACGGCTTTAATTTAAGTTAAAAAATACTTGATGAAATTCACAATTTCTATTTATATTAATAAGATGTAAATTTTATTTTTTAATTCAAAATGAATTCAAATATAAAATTGTCAATTTTTATTGCCTGACTTCCAGCAAAGAAATTAATATTTAATGAATATCGACACGCATTTTTCGAACGGTTTGCTATGATTATCATTATTCTTTTTTCGTTCAAATAGACTTATTCTGGTGATTTTCCAAGAAGAACAAAAGAGCCAATAAAAAATGAGGAAAAAAAAATAAAAATAGCATTTTATGGGAAATCCCTTATCAAAGCAGCGACTTTTAAAAAGCAGCCTTAATTGAGCTTACTAACTTGCCGATATGATTCTGAAATTTTACAATATTCCACTGATTTTTTTTTTTTTGTGTGTCTCTGTTTTCAAGTGTATTTTCATTTTTTATGGAACATATTTTATGTGTTTATGTATATATAGATATATAAACATCATCCCTAGTAACTACAGAGATAGTTTCAAAAGTTGACTTGGAAGCAAATAAGCGTAATGTTATATGGACAATGAAGGGTTTTAAATATTTTGTTTCTACTAAAATTCTAATTTTTTTATAAAAACTTTTTAATTATATATGGCATTTTAAATTTTAAAAAAATACATTTCAGTTAGACTAAAAATATATTTGTCATGTAGTAAACTGAACTTACATGAAAAGAGGCATAATTTTATACTGGTATTATCTATTTTTTGTTATTTAAATATAAAGAAGAAAGAAAAATAATGGGCCATGCATAGATGTAACGGAACTTCACAGTTTTAAAAAGTCAAAAATCTAAATAAAATCACATAATGCATTTAAAAACCAGATTTGATCAATTACCATAGATCATTGCTTCTATAGACGAAAATATACATCATATTTTGTACATTCCTGTACCTGATCTACCGGACTATATATATATAGGATATTAATTTACAATTCTGAATACTTTTAAACATGCCTGATAATATGCTAAAATTTAATTCAGATAAAAAAGACTTATACATATAAAAACGTATTTTGAGAAATTACCATTCATCGAGGAAATTTATACAGAACCACTGTATACGGATTAATTTATATTCTACAAATATGTCTTTGTACACTATATATAGTTCACTTGGAAAATGTGTAACTCAAACACACACAAAAAAACCCCTTTTAAATAACTGATGTTCATATATAGTAATTTGTATGAACTATTTTCTGTAGCTATAACTTTGTTCTGCGCGTGCATAATTTATACACACCATGAAGAATTTTTTTAAACATAAAAATACATGCGACAGCGGAAAGTGCATATCCAGCATAAACAAACATAAACTATATAGTAATCGAGACATTTTTTCCCCTGTAAAAGAAAGAGAATTTTACAGCAGCTCATCATTGTATATATAAAAAAAAATCATTATGTTGCAAATAGCATAATAGTCCTGAAGTACCTTCCAAACAGTAACGGTATGCTGCAAACAATTTTCAGTCGTAGTTCACAACAACTGAATTATTTTGTTAGACCCTGCAAATGAATGATAAATACTTTCAACACGATAGTATACAAATAGTATGGATTAGTGTACTTCAGAAATACGTATCAATTTCATTTTATTTGAAATAGTGTATCATCATGAAAATACACCGGGAACGCTTTTTCCTCTTAGAGCATAAGCCAACTTATAAAGTATAAATTTTGTCTAACCATTTCAAGGGCAAAGATTTTCAATACTAAAGTGTTGAAAAAATGATTGCTACCGGAATTTGCCAAAACATTTGTATGTGAATACTGTGTGTAACTTTAAGATTGAAGACAAATAGTTTCTTTTTCACATTTTTATATCACACAGCACACAAATGTTACAAACAATCACAAACACTGAAAAACATGTAGAATGATGAGGTGACTTTTGGGGTAATAACCCGCTGTTAGAACAAGTGACGTTCATAAAACATCTTTTGGGGAATACTCCCGCTATAAGCAACAGAATAATTGGGGATAAGACCCGCTATAGCATAATGTGCCACAATGGCAGCTCAAGAACAACATACTATACTTGGGGATAACACCCGCTCGAATACACAATGTGCCGAAATGGCAGCTAAAGAACAACTATATACTTGGGGATAAGACCCGCTCGAATACACAACGTGCCGCAATGGCAGCTAAGCAACAACTGAACTGGGTCACATGACCGCAAAGCTACGGAGCTCGTTCGGCATGCGCACAAGGTCCGAACATGCCGCCCCGCGTTGCAATGTGCGTAGCACATTCAAAATATTAAAAATACACTATAAATACAAGAACTAAATAAAATACCAATACCACAAAATAATATTACAATACAAATACAATAATAATAAGTAGCAACAATAAGGACTATACAATACAATAAAATTAAATTCTTTGTTACAAAATTTAAGCTCTTTTCTAAAAATAGTTCGATGTATTCTTAAGAAAAGTTGAATGTAAAATAACATGTAAATCTTAGGTGCACTTTAAAATAAGTAGACAATGAGAAAAGGTATGTACATTAGGTTTCATTAATGGGCAAGACACACAATCTAGATATGGATCTAAGAAAGATATTCGAGGCTGTTTTTACCTTTGCAACCCTAACATTACCGTCCTTTCCTGGTATAACTTCTAAGATTCGTCCTAGCATCCATTTACAGGGAGGTAAATTGTCCTCCTTTATGACTACCATCGCCCCTGGTTTGATGTTTTCCCCCTTTACCTGCCATTTTGAACGATTTTGGAGATGACTCAAGTAATTTAATTGCCAATTTCTCCAAATTAATTGGACGAATTTAGTGGTTCTCTACCACCTAGATAATCTCGATTCTGTGATATCAATCAACTGAGGTTCTGGAATGGCATCGATAGGCCGACCAATTAGGAAATGGCCTGGTGTCAATGCATTAAAATCATTTATATCGGTCGATAACGGAGTTAAGGGACGCGAATTTAGTACCCCTTCGATTTGGGTGGTGACTGTTTGGAATTCTTCCATAGTCAATCTAGCACCTTTTAATGTTCGTTTAAGATAATACTTGAAAGATTTTACACCAGCCTCCCATAAACCACCAAAGTTGGGCGATCTAGGAGGAATGAACTTCCATTCAATAGCTTCTGAAGTAAGGTAATTAGCTAATTTTTCATCCGGTCTACGGACTAACTCATGAAGTTTGTGCAATTCTGATTTAGCACCCCTAAAATTCGTAGCATTGTCTGTCATAATAGAAGCGCATTTTCCTCGCCTTGAAACAAAGCGTTTAAGTGCGGCGATAAACGCATCAGAAGTTAGATCCGTTACTATTTCTAAATGAATAGCCTTTGTTACTAAGCAAACGAAAATCGCGACATAAACCTTATGAAAAATCCCTTTTCTTTGATTTTTATATTTAATCTCAAAAGGGCCGCAAAAATCGGCTCCTGTATGGTTAAACGTAAAATTTGGAGTTACTCTTTCCGATGGGAGGTCACCCATGATTTGTTTAGCAGTAACTGGGTTGTTCCTAAAACAGACAATGCAATCATGCACTACCTTTCGCGCTAAATTTTTTCCACTTACGGGCCAAAACCGCATACGTACGTAATGGATTAAAGTTTGGGGACCAATATGAAAATACTTCCTGTGAAAATGCTCAAATATGAGTTTTGTGAGCTTATGGCCTTTCGGCAAAATGATTTGATGCTTCTTATCAAAGTTTAAATCTGAATTTTCCAACCTACCGCCAACTCTTAAGATATTATCTTGATCCAAAAAGGGGGATAAACATTTAATTTTACTGGAAGGGGGAACCCTTGATTCCCGTTTTAAACCCTTAATCTCTTCCTGAAATTCTGAATTTTGTACTAATCTAATTAGAGAAACTTCTGAATTTTTTATTTCTGGGGTTGTGAGGCTGCCTCTGCGCCGGTCTGCTAACTTGCATTTGCAATTGTGAAAAAACCTATAAACATATGCCAGTATGCGAAGAATACTATAGTATTTACCACTTATGTTGAGAAAAAAATATACTTCTTCAGGATTCCTGAAAAGAGAAAGAGAAATATTAGAATTGAAATCATTACAGTTATTTTTATATTTTGATTTAGTCTCTGGAATGTAATCTGTTTCTGGCACAGAAATAGTTTCTTGCTCAGTCACTAAGTCATCAGCTGCTAGGAATTTTGGTCCCCTAAACCACATTGGATTCTCTACAAGGGAATTAACACTCGCACCTCTGGTCAAGAGATCGGCAGGATTGTCCTTTCTAGAGCAGTGATACCAAGAGTTCGAATCTGAAAGTGCATTAATCTCTATGACACGGTTTGCCACAAACTGCTTCCATCGCTTTGATGATCCTTTGATCCAGAATAAGGTTATTTTGGAATCTGTCCAATAGTACACCTTCGATGTGATTTTTTGATCTAGGATGGGTTTTACTTTATTGGTCAGTCTTGCACTTAGTAAGGCTCCGAGAAGTTCTAGCCGAGGCAGAGTTATCTCCTTTATCGGTGCAACACGACTCTTTGAAGTCACGAGATTGACTTCCACACCACTCTCTCTTTTTATTCTCAGATAAATTGCAGATCCATACGCTATTTTACTAGCATCAGAAAAGGCGTGTATTTCTACAGCTATTACTTGATTCAAGCAACCAAGAATTTTCCTCGGAATTTTTAATTCTGCTAAATTTGGAAGTTCTTCGAGCCACTTTAACCATTTTTCGTGCACATTAGTTGGTAACTGTTCATCCCATGCTGTCTTCTTTAGCCATAGTTCTTGGAACAGGCATTTTATTCTAATGGTGAATGGCGTCAGCATGCCTAACGGATCGAAGATTTTACCAACTGCTTGCAATAGTAGACGTTTTGAGCTTTTTTGCGATGACAAGAATTCTATTAAACTTTTGACTTCGAATGTCAGACAATCTTCTTCTGTTTTCCAGGACATTCCTAATACCTTGCTTAGATTGCTTCCTAGGCTTATTGCAGCATGTTCTGTTTGAATATTTAAACCTTCCTCTTGCCAGCACTTCAGTAACGCTTCATCATTGGTTATCCATTTTCGAAGAATCATTCCTGCTTCAGACATTATTTTGTTAGCATTCAGGGAAACATCAAGAGCTTCTTGCAGCGTATCTTCGCCAGATATAAAATCGTCCACATAAATATATTTATCGAGTAGGTGAACAGTTCTTGGGTGTACGTTCGTAAACCGCTTGATGTGCTCCTTTATGGTAGCAGATAGGAGGAATGGAGAGGCATTGACTCCAAAAATAACACGTTTGAATCTGAAAACCTTGAAAGATTTTAAACCATCATCATACCACAGAAAACGGACAGAATCCCGATCTTTTTCAGCTAGTGAGATTTGAAGGAACGCCTTCTCGATATCAGAAGAAAAGGCAATTTCGTATAATCTGAAGTGGATTAAAATATCAAATAGAAGTGGATTTAAGTTGGTGCCGGGCCATAAACAATCATTAAGGGACAAATCATTGTTATCATGAGAGCTGGCATCGAAGACGATTCGGACCTTTGTAGTAAGTTTATCTTCTTTACAGACCGCATGATGGGGCAAATAATAAACTGCCCTGTCTAAAACAGGTTCATTTTCTTGCACCTGCTCTATAATTCCTTGCTTTAAATATTCTGTGATTATTTCAGAATATTGTCGAAAAAGCTCTGGGTTTCGATAAAATTTTCTTTTTAGACCTTCCAAACGCTGTTTCGCAACATTAAAATTATCATTTAAATCCTTCCAGTCTCTCTTCCAGGGTAACTGAACTTCATAACGATCGCCTACAAATTTGACAGTTTTATCGAATATTTGTTGTGCTTGATCAGTTTCCGATATTTTCGGATCTCCATGTTTAATGCCTATAGACTCAAGCTCCCAAAATTGTTTTAAATTATCATTTATTTCATCGAAATCTCTAACGAAATTGCACATAGTAATATTGTTTGTTTGCGTGTTCTCCTCTAGCGCCCCAGTTGGGATCCATCCAAAAACAGTGTCTTGCAGAAAAAGTTTATCATTTATCTTAACTGAATTATGCTTTAAAATTCTATAAAATAATTCAGCGCCAACCAATGCGTGAACTTTTCCCGGTTTGAAAAATGTGGGGTCTGCCAATTCCACAATATTCGGTAAATTAATGTCCGATACATTTAATTGCTTTGATGGAATTACATCCGTGATTTTGGGAACAATTAAGAAATCTATATTCTCCCTGAAAGAGCCATCTTCGTTTGTAATTACACTCGAAATTTTATTTTTTACATTATAAGTATAACCGTTTAATCCTGTAACGGGTACATTAATTATCCTTTTTTTAAATTTCAGCATGTCAGCGCAATCCTTAGTTAAAATATTGAGATTGCTAGCATTATCTAAAATGACTCTAAACCTTCGTTTATTTCCGAAATTATCTTCTATAAAAACAAAGCATGTACTCAATAAAATTGATTTTCTTTCTTTACTTATATTATTCAAGGTCTTTAAGGATTCGTAATTATTTACCGAAATGTTTTTCATTTCTCTATTTACTGCACCTGCAAGAGGGGAGGAAATTTGGGGGGAAGCCAATTCATTTTTGGATTTATTTTCTTTTTCTCGATGAAGCCATGAGCTGTGTCGCAATCCACAGATATTACAATTATATTTTGAAATGCAAGAATTTACGCAATGAGAATTATTCAAACAATTAATACACAGCTTATTTTTCTTCACAAAATCGTATCGTTCAGAAACATTCATTTTTAGAAACTGAGAACATTTGTTCAAATTATGAAAAGCCAATTTACACAGAATACAAGTTTTTCCATTCGATTTATCATTCGAATTTAGCATGAAATTTTTTTGTTTGTTCGAAAGAGGAATGTTTTTGTTTAAGGGTTTTGAAGCAGAGTATCTATTTACGCTTTCTAACGTAGAACTGCGGTTTTCCAAAAATGACATTAATTCATTAAATTGCGGGTATTCTGATTTTTTAATCGAATATTCAAATAATTTTCGAGATTCCTTATCTACCTTTTGCAATATAATATTGATAAGGATGGCATCAGACAGATTGTTTTGTTCATATTGTAATACTTTTAAGGCCCTCAAATTTTTATTTACACAATCAATAAAGGATCTCAATTCTTTAGAAGACTCGTAATGTATTTTTTCATAATTAATTATAGCTGATAAATGAGTGTCAATGAGCAAACGTTGATTTTCGAATCTTTCAGTAAGTGCTGTAAACAATGACTCTAAGGAATCGTCTGGGCTCTCTAGTTGTTTTGCTTCATTTTTTAGCGATGCTCGCAAATAAAACAGCTTCTGAGCGTCATTTAACTGAGCATTATTTATAATTAAATTTGTAAATTGTACTTTAAAGATTGACCACTCTTCATATTTACCATTGAATGTTGGTAGTGGGATTTCAGGTAACTTAACTTTAATATTATTCGAACTTATAGATTCAATACTATCAGCATGCACATTTATTTCAGAAACTTTAAGATTTTTAAGAAATATGTTGAGACTTACCTCAAGTTTCTCGAGACGATCTTCGAGTTCATCTAACTCGTTTTCGATTTCTGGTAAGTCCTTAATATCAGGGATATCATAATATTTATCCCGTATTTCCGATACTTTTGCTTGAAGTTCAGGTAATTTTCGAATCTTTATTTCGAGCTCGGTACTCGAGTAATTAATTTCGTCTGTATTATCTTTTACGAAATTTTCTAATTTCGTTATAGCACCTTTTAGAGCACCTTTTGTTCTATTTAATTTTTCCATAGCAGCTATTTCGCTGCGAAATCGACGGACCACAACAATGTATGTGAATACTGTGTGTAACTTTAAGATTGAAGACAAATAGTTTCTTTTTCACATTTTTATATCACACAGCACACAAATGTTACAAACAATCACAAACACTGAAAAACATGTAGAATGATGAGGTGACTTTTGGGGTAATAACCCGCTGTTAGAACAAGTGACGTTCATAAAACATCTTTTGGGGAATACTCCCGCTATAAGCAACAGAATAATTGGGGATAAGACCCGCTATAGCATAATGTGCCACAATGGCAGCTCAAGAACAACATACTATACTTGGGGATAACACCCGCTCGAATACACAATGTGCCGAAATGGCAGCTAAAGAACAACTATATACTTGGGGATAAGACCCGCTCGAATACACAACGTGCCGCAATGGCAGCTAAGCAACAACTGAACTGGGTCACATGACCGCAAAGCTACGGAGCTCGTTCGGCATGCGCACAAGGTCCGAACAACATTTATTTGTAAATAGGAAAACGGCTACATTTGACAAACTTATTGAGCAGAAAATATTTTATCTCAATCCTGATGCAAATGTAGCATTTGGGAATTAAAATTAAGTGGTTTCATATACATTCCATCGTCTCTGAAAAGGTTAATTTATTTGTTAAAGTTTTAATAAGCTTTATAATTTTATTCATTTTGAAGCAAATACATTTTTTTCCAATTTTTCTTTGCGAATGAAATTAAAGTAATTTAGAAATTTCTAAAATATTGATTAGAGAAAAAAAAATATTTAGCTATTTATATATATACAAAATACAAATATTTCTAAAATTTAGACAAGAGTTAAGGGTTAGAGACGCAGAAGCGGCAGACAGAAAAAAAACAGAAACGAGTGTCATAAACTCTTTTCATCTAATTTGAAAAGAATTAAAAATCTTACTATTATATGAACCTATTATTGATATTTTACAGAAATTAATTAGTATCCAAGTATTATATTAACAAATTAAACGTTTTAGAATCTACACAAAGAGTTTGATTGAAAATATGTTAATAGAAATTGTTTTATATAAATTTAATATATAGTATTCTATTATCGACATAATGCTGCTAGTTATTAAACTAATCTGTTACTTTTTGTGAATAAAAAAATAATGGTAAAATATTATTAAAAGAAAGTTTGTGTTCAATAAAAAATGTAACAGGTAATAAAAACGTATAAAATATCAATTTTGTTTGATTTATTTGTTAACATTTTCCACAAGCTTTATAATATTCTTCTTTTTCAGCTAATTAAAAACATTTAATTATTGATTTCTTCATTGCGTCTTAAAATAATGAAATAGAGATTTGATTATTATAGATTATTGGAAATATAATATTGATGTATCTATCTATATATCACAACTATTATAGAAAATATATTTTAAAAATTTCTGAAATTTTGTAGGAAAAAGTGTAGAACATGAATTAATTAATATCTCTAAATATCCTGCTCTTTTCGGTTAGATACCTCTAAAAATTTCAGTTTAAATTTGTTTTAAGATGTTTGGTTTAGATTTATAGTACAAAAAAGAATAAGCTGCGATGTTTTACTAAATGTTTCACTCAGATATTGTATACTGTCTTGCAAAACTGATGTAAGAGAACAAAAATAAGAATTGTTTAATTCAAATATTGACTGTATATTTCTACCAATTAATCAAAGTTTCTAAACAGGCATCTTTTATTTCCGTGCACATTTCTACTGATAATTTTAGTTTAAAAATATAATTATTATTTAAAAATGTAAATGAGAGCCTCAGAAGCCAAATGGAATAAGTGACAAAATTGAAAATCTTTAATTAGGGCTATTTGTTTGGAGAGATATAAATATGTGATTTTCAAATTATGTGTTGCTTTCTAGAGGTCAGCGTTTTAAGCTCTTTAAACTACGTAACTACTTAACTCTTTAATCACCACTTATATTTAAAAAACAATAGTGTACTCCACTTTCCTTTAACAGTTATTGAAATAAAAGTTCAAAGATCTCTGTGAAATAAGGTTTCGTATTTTAATTCAGTCAATTACCTCTGTTGTTCCAGCTTTGAACTCAATTTACTCCCGATCTAAATTTTGTCACGTGTATCCCTTGGATTATGGGGTCCTTGTGTGTTCTCTAAACCTTTTTACTGGTTAGACACAGAGACTTTTTTTCTCTCTCATTGCCATACATAACATCCCTTAAGGTTTTAACTGAAATTTTAACTGAATATCTTTTATACGATTTTTTCAAAGATATTTATAATGAGATAATAAAGTGGATATTAGAAAACAATAATTGAAATGATTCAATAGGAATTTTTATATAAGAAATTTTAGCAAAATGTTAACTGCTTATGAAGTTTGTAACAATTTTTTTTTTTAGAAATTCAAACATATATACTGTTTTAATACATCGACTACGTAGAATTTTTGAATACATAAATTCAATATCGATAAACAAAATCTCTGTTATTTAATTAAGGGGTCGCAGGACTCTTAAAACTTCAAAATTTTTGAAATTTTAATCTTTTTAAATGTTAAGCTTCTAGACTTTCTGAACATTTTGATATAATTATCTCCTTAAAATTCCCATTAGAACAGATGTTATGGTTTTTAAAATTATGCGCGCTCAATAGCTGAAGTAGCGTTTCCAAAATTTTGAAGTCATTTTTCTCCAAATGCCGTTTTTGGGCATAAGACGCACGATATCTGAAAAACTTCTGAATATTTTTGAATGAATTATTCCTTTTTCCTATTATTATGTTTAAAATATATATGTTTTTTTATGTGTGAGTCCTATTTGATTTGTGAAAATATTGCACACCAAACAAAATTTGTTACAAAATAAAGTGGAGAAGTTTCACTAAAATTTGCTATAATATTATACATGGTTTTTGGTAAAAAATTACACGAGATAAAAATTACAAACACGTTCGAGTTTTTTTTTTAGCAGATTCCATAAGCTTGTTATTATCAATTAAAAATATTTTCTTACATTGAATTCGAATGAATTTACATGCAATTATTTTAATCATAATGTAATTTAGGTAAGTTTAATTTTAAACTATAATTTTGAAGTAGTGAATTTTCTTAAAGGAATATTGGTATGCAGTACTGGTATATATAATGCAATACCAGTACCGATAAAATGTTTTCTAAAGCATATGGTACCGACTTTAAGGGGGTATTAGGGAATTTTAAGGAAACGTTTCTAAAACCGGAGACAAAAATATTGATTCTTTAAACTACCGCAATCATTTATTTTTAGTTTCATAATGTGTAAGAATTCGTGCGATGTCAGACACCTAATATTTTTGTCAAAATATAATGCACAAAAGAACTGTCAAAACATAATACACAAAGGAAAAAAAATAGCAGAAACTTTTCACTAGGTTGTCTTAATGCTATTTCTCATGCTATTATTTAAAATGCATACACGAGATAAATATCATAAATAGGATGAATTTTCTATACAGATACTGTAAATTTAGTTTTTTCAATAGATGATTGTCACACTGGTTTCGAGTAATTATCGTCACTTTTACATCACAATCTAATTTATCTAAACTTTATTTTTACTATAGATTTGAAATAATGAAATTTCATAAAGGAGTACTAGTGTGCAGTACTGCTATTTATAATGTAATACCAGTAACGATACAGGGTGTTTACAAAAACATGGTAGATAGAAAAAAGTTAGATAAGCAAAAAATATCACACAATGCGTACTGCTAAATGAAACAATTTAGTGCTAGATAGCGCTTTTTGATTAGTTCCTGTTTGCTAGGCCATATCCAGAAATGATTGCAATTTATTTCTCTTTCATAACACTTTTGTCAGTCAGAAAGGCTACATGGGTGTCAGTTACAAAGAGAAAATCAAGAGATTGATATACAAGATCTATTTATGTGGTGGACAACTGTGAAGCGAGGAAGGATTTTAAATTGAGCTAAATTTTCCAAGGGGAACTTCCTCGAGAATTATCAAATAATTATTAAAAAAATAGAAAAAATGTAATAAATTATAAAATATGTGTAAAGTTCTTTAAATAATGGCAATATGTTTCAGAGACCTTAGAATGAGTCTTAATGCTTCTTCAATATATTTTAAAATATTCAATTTTTAATTTATTGAATTTTTTTCAGATTGAAATATTTCTTTGCGAGAAATAATACAAAGAATAATTTTTAGAAATTGAATGGTAGAATGTGTTCTGTATTTTTTTTTTCACAATCAGTAAGCTTCCTCCTGGATTTCAACTGATGAATTGACTATGTATTGTAAGGTGATATGCGCTTGTGTATATTAATATTCGAAAAAAAGTGGTATCTGGGGCATAAAGAAAGACCGGGCTCTGGTGGTCAGGGTCTTAACTGGAATGTAGTTGGGTATAAGAAAATTTTTTAGAACTTTTAAATTAGCTAGAAGACGCTGAAACTCTGTTAAAGGAAAATGTAATAGAATCGGATAGTTTTTAATGAAGCAGCAACATACGCCCCAAGAAGGAGATTATTTTCAAAATTGGTGGTAGTTGAAGTCTGAGAAATTTGTTTGTCATTCGTTTAGTAGCAGGGGGACTTAAGAACTTGTTAAAAAAAGATAGTCAATCGCACAGTTTTTAAGGGGCCTATAACAGGAGGCCCAAACAGTGCCGACTGATAGTAAAGAGCAGGGCCCTAACATGGACACTTGTTAAAAGATCTAAGTTCTAGTACTTAAGAAATTCAATTAGTCACAATTACGCATAGGGTATGAATTAATCATTAGAATAAAATTTTTAAGAAATGGACAAAGAATGGGGGGAAATGCTTAAAACAGGACCCTAGGGTCCAGTAAAAAAAAAGTTAGTGTTGGTACAGGGAGAAGAGTGCAATTTTAAAATTTAGCATTGATAATGTGAGAAAATTAGGTGGTGAAAAATGCATGCGCGCAAAAATTTCAAGGGGCCTCGGATCGGGCCCTATGGAACCCTAGGATTCCCAGGATTTTAACTGGAAGAAAGAAACGGGTGAATAACTAAATGGAAGAATTGATCAAAAAATGAAACTCGGATTAAGAGGAGGCAATTTATTAACAATTTATGGTACAAAAACTTTAAGTGGCCCTGTACCGGGCCCCAATGGTTCTGGGATTTAAGTGACATGTAGTTGCGTTTAAAGAAGTTTTTTACTAGTTTTCAAAGTAGTCAGAGGATTCTGGAAATGTGGTAAAGAAAATTGCAAGCAATTCTGATCACTTTTAAAGAAGCTGCACCAAGGGCCATAAGAAGACGATTAATATTCAAAATTGGTAGTAGCTAAAGCTTTTTTTTTTTTTTTTTTTTTTTTTTTTTTTTTTGTCATTCATGTAATAGCTGGCGGACCTAAAAAGTTGTTAGAAATAAAATCTTCTATATCGAACATTTTTTATGCTAGCTACAGTATGAGGCACAACAGAGACCAGCTGATAGTTAAAAAAAGGGCCCTAACATGGAAACATGTTACATCGTCTCAAAGTACTCAAAGTTTTAGATCTATAATTAGTCAAAACTAAGTAAAGGGTATGAATTTTTCGTTAGAATATTATTTAAAAGAAATACACAAACAATTGGGTAAATGCTTCAAAAAAGGCCCTTAGGCCCCTTTAAATATATGAGGGTTTTGGTCCTGGAAAAAACGTCCAAAACTTAAGTTTAAAATTATGCATTTAAATTTAAAATTCTTAAAAATATGATCCTCAGGTACATCAGGACCTGTCTTGGACTATTCACATCTAAATTTTCAGACTTGTACGTGCAGTAGTTTTCGCTTGGAGCGATTTGTTCTTCTGTTAGTTTAGATATACAATTTGGAACAAAAGTCATTCGCACAATTTAAAATTCGTGAACTGATAAAACAAGATTTGAGTACACATACTTTTCATGAAAGAAAGTTTTAATTAAGAACTAGAGAAAAAAATTATCTTAAAATAATAAATTATCTACAAATGGCGCTAAATCTTAAAATCTACAAAAACAGGAAAAACTCAAAAGATGGCTCAAACTACCAACGAAAATTTGGTCATTAAATATAAAATTAAGTTATTAACATACGGAACTTCAGTTTTGACTAAAATGCTTCTAATAATTGCAACTTTCGTTTAAGCAAAATTGTATTTCTAAAGATACCCCAAACAATTGTTTTAAATTTGATAAAAAAACAAAAAAAAAAAAAAAACAAATAAATCTTAAAAAGTCGAAAAATACTATCTGTTACAAACTATTTTGTTGTACAACTTACTGCCAGATATCATAATTCAGAAAGAAATAGAGTACATTTTACATGTTATTCGATGTACAAAAGAACAGATGAACTGAAATATTGTAGAAGCTTATACAAAAAAATGGTTTTGAACTCCTTGAAATATATTTTTTCAGCTTTGGCAAAATAGTACCGTAAATGGGCATAATTTTGTAATCTATGCATTCAAGTGTAACCAATGGCATAAATGATTAATAGTGTCGTTTATTGGCAATCTAAAGTTTTGCTGAAACTGCCGATCACGGGAAAAATTTCCTTTCAAACAAAATTTTCGTACACCGCCTTCTTTATTTTTATTGAATGCAAAATATATCACGGACTTTTGACACATCTTATATTACGACTATACGTTCAGTCTTGTAATGCAATAATAAACTAAAATCAATTCTAATACTTTTATATCATAAACGCGTTTTATATCATAGACATGTTTTATATGAGAACACTTTCTATGGAATGACACTTATATTACAAACGCGGACACGAAACAAGAATATGTAATATGGTATAAAACTTGTGAGATGTTGTGATGACATATAAAATTTTCTTTTTTCGCGTGAGCTCATATTTGTTTCTTTGAGTGTAGATTAAATTAAGAAAGTGCTAGTCTTAGCAAAGTATTCTGAAGACAAGTAAAATGTATCGAGTTTCTTTTACACAAATTCAATTATATAGTGTTTATTTCTTCGAAAAATATAACTGAAAATCTTCTACGTTGTCTTTTTCAATAAATATAATATGTATTTTTTATTAAATGCCTGTATATATATAAATACAGAGTGGATCCACACAATAAATATACTCTTTTATTACTCTTAGAGTACACTATAACAAATAATTTGTTCAGTGAAGTAATATCGCAATCCATATATTCTGTAAAAATACAAGGTGTCTCTATCTAATCCAAACTCTTATTTTTGATTTTAATTCTGACAATAATAAAGGCTGGGAGGGGGGGATAGAGTACACTACAACAGACAGTTTTTGAACAGGAGAAGTGAAAATCATAGTTCGTTGATCCAGTCAAAGATACAGGGAGTATCAATGTTATCGGAACGACGATTTCTGTTCATAATTCCACTAATAACGAAGGCTTTTTGACTAAATGTTAGACATAATTGCGTTGCTACGAGCGGGAAGTGATGATATTAAGCAAAGAGCTCGCAGAACATAGCATATCAATCAATGTTTATGCATGTAATGTAAAATATCTATCTATCTATCTATCTATCTATCTATCTATCTATATATATATATATATATATATATATATATATATATATATGTTACGCTATCGTACGTGGCACAGAAATCGCGATTATTTTTTTTGTTTAAAGGCAAAGTCCTAATTAAACTCATCTGATTGGTTACTGAATAGCATTTAATGAATCTAGATACCTATAAGGAGGGTTACTATAGAGGGGACCCTGTTCTGTCGCCATATGCCACAAAATTTGTCGCTAACTTGGCGGTATATCGCCAAATTCCCACAGACTTCCACTGTAAACCAATATTGTTTATTGGCTTACAGAAAATCAACAAATTGAGATATTTTAATGCAACGAAAACTAATATTAGCTTAAAGGGATTATATTAATTATATTCAAGGGAGTCCAAGTAAATTAAATTATGAATAAATGTAACATGATACAATGCTTAGCATGCTTTCCGAAATATAAATTTTAAGGGAGACCAAACTGGTCGCCAAGGCGGCTAGTATTCGGAAACATTGTGTATCTAGTTTAGAGCCCAAAATAAATTTCTTGAGACTTTCTTCAAAATGTTTTTGCTATTTTTAAAACAATGGACAAAAATTCGATTCCGGATTGGAGTGAAATGCTTTGCAATATTGACTAAATAAATTGATTGGCACGCTGGTTGCGTATTAAAAATTATTTATTGTGGTACATGTTACATCGCTCAAAGTTACATAGCTCAGGTAATATACACACAGTAAATATACAGAAATATTTATTTTAGAAATATTATTATTTTTTCTCATATTTTATATACTCAGTTACTTCTTAAAACGATGTATAATGAAAAACAAAAATCAGCAAATCATCTCTTTCACATACTATAAGAAAGTAAAAACTTGAAAAATATCGATTTTAAAATACTTTAGCACTTTAAATCGTGTATTTGACCTGTTATTCGTCTATTCGTCTGTATAATTATGTATTAAATTTGTTTTTACTTAAACAAGAAGGACGAACCTTTAAAGCCTGTACCGTATGAATTCATCGTGTCGTACTCTTCAGTTATGCTACTTTAAACTAAGTTTTCAGAAAATGTTGTTTTTCTGAATTTTTATCTATTTTTATAGGAACTGCTATACATTACTGTATGTAATTCTTTATCAACCTCTACGGATATTTCTATTTAATATGAAGTGGAGAGTTAGACGTAATATAGGTGAGAAAAACGAGCAACGTATAAACGTGAAGAATCTCAATTCGGATTGAGAAAAAGAATCTCAATCTAAGATGATGGTGGATGATTTCATCAGAAGAGCAGTATTTTTTTTTCATGCGAGGCTTAGGATAGATAGCTGGTTCTTTTTTTAATAAGAGAAAGAAAATGTTTATGCTTATATTTTACGTAACTTTTGCAGAGTCGATACACGATCAACATGATTTTGTATGTACTTTGTTTTTAAATAAATGTTCGTTGTTGTCTCCAAATCCAGAGTGATCAATTGAAATATTGTGGTAAATTGTCTATTTTTATAGGAACTGCTATACATTACTGCCTGTAATTCTTTATCAACCCCTACAGATATTTCTATTTAATATGAAGTGGAGAGTTAGAGCTAATATAGGTGAGAAAAACGAGCAACGTATAAACGTGAAGAATCTCAATTCGGATTGAGAAAAAGAATCTCGATTAAAGATGATGGTGGATGATTTCATCAGAAGAGCAGTATTTTTTTCATGTGAGGCTTAGGATAGATAGCTGCGTTTTTTTAATAAGAGAAAGAAAATGTTTATGCTTATATTTTATGTAACTTTTGCAGAGTTGATACACGATCAACATGATTTTATATGTACTTTCTTTTTAAATAAATGTTCGTTGTTATCTCCAAATCCAGAGTGATCAATTGAAATATTGTGGTAAAGTTATTTCACTATTTACTATTCCCATCTATGTGTATGTTATATATATATATATACATATGTATACATATATATATATATAATTATCACTTGCTATTTAAAGTAAGCATTTAAAAATAACTGAAAAGTATATGTGTATAAATATTATTATCATTTCTATTTAACATTTAAAAAAATAACTGAAAAGTATATGTGTATAAATATTATTTCACTTTATAATGAACTATTTATATGATGCATGCGAAAGATTTCAAGTGCACATATTTGGTTGTTTATGAGATAATGTACATTAAATTAACATGGCCAAAATAGAGTATTACGATTGTTTAATATGATCAAACGTTTAACCAATTCTATAATGTAATAAAGGTCAGATGAATTGAAAAGTATTAATAAATATTAACATGAATGTAATTGACTTATTATAATTCCATTATTATATTTTTTTTGCATTTTTACTTTTAATTGGACATTAATTGTTTCATTACAAAGCCAATAATTGGCTAAAAAAATATATAAATGCATAAATGTCTTAATTTTTAACTGAAATTTAGTTTAACATAATGAATTATATGCTTTAATACAAATGTATCATAAATCATAAAATATATGTAACTATGAAAAACAAATTAAATATTTTTTTTTTCATAATTGGTGGAGGTATGTCGTTTATATTCGTTTATTAATTCTACACTAATATAAAAAGGATAGTATGCAAATAATATGCAATGACAAAAACAGGCAAATATTATGCTATAATAATTATAGGAAAATAATATACAATGATAATGACCTACAAATATTATGTAATACGAATTATATGTAGAATAAAAATATGCATAGTTATACAAATTAAAACTTAGGACAGGAATTGTGTTTTAAAATGTTGAAATTAAAAAAAAAATTAGTATTTACAAACATTTTCAGTACCTCTTCCGTACCTGTTAGTATAAGAGTTTAAAAAAAAAAAAAAACTGAAGTAACTTTTATTTAGAAAACAAGCAAATAGCTTTTGAACCAGATGTGAAGATAATTTAAAACGCCATGCTTTATCTCCCGTACCAAAACAAAGAAAAACAATAAAAGCAGTTTTCAAAATATGCGTTCATTTCTTAAGAATGTCTAAATGGTTAGAGTACTTTTACTGAGTGAGATTTTTTAGTATGACACGGCGCCATTTTTATCTATTATTTGTCACGAATTGCTGAGCTTTATGTCAGCGTGAACGGCGGAAATAAAGTCACATTATTTTGATGATAATGGTAATGCACATAATGTGTAAGAATTTTACATTTTAAAACAAGTTTCGCAAACAGTGTCTAAGAAGAAAATTTTTCTTTATGAGTTACGCCATCGAAAAAGGGTATAAAAACAAATGCTGTATGCTAAATGTTGATATATTATAATATTCGTCTAGTGATTGGTTAGGCATAAAACATATTTAGAATGCATTTTGTACATTAATATAAGAACACGTGATTAAATTTATTATAACTAAAAATGATGTTAAAATATGATTTTGGGCTATTTCATTACAATTTATATTTAAATCGGTAGTGTTTGATACTAAAAAATCTTTTGTTTATTTTCTTCTCATTTTTTATGTTATTTATTTAACATAAAGCATATTATTTAGGTCTGTATCTTATTTCTGTATTCTTTATTTTACAAACACACACACACACACAAAAAAAAATAATTTCGAAAACATTAATTTCAGATGTGTATCTATTACGCTTTATTATTTATGTTATTATTATTATTATTATTATTATTATTATTATTTAATTCTAATGGATAATTAATTTCTGAATCGACATTAGCACATTAAAAGTCATTGAAATTGAAAAATAGGGTTTGTTTTTTTCAACTTACATAGGGAAGAGTTTTTAGAGTTACTCTGAAATTGGCTGTAATTTCTATAAAATATGAGTAGTTTCATGAATTATTCGAATACATATGAAACTTTAATATCAAAAGGAATGGATGTGTGTTTCAAACATTACATTTTTCACTTATTTGTAACATTTCCCATTTAGTTTACTTCAGGAATAATTCAAAACATGTCCTTTAAAAGTATTTTTTTATGTTTATTTAATTATGCCATATTAATGTGTCCAACTGGCCGCACGCACGCATTATGTATCGATTTCATTTGTTGCATGTCATTCTAGAGAGTTCAAAATTTTCTAATTCATTATAGATTTGGGAAGAAATCATTTTAGTGGCGTGTATATTTTTCAAACTGTAAAAAATGTATTGAAAATAAATATCAATACTGTCAAACGAATTTAAATACACTCATGTCCAAAATTAAGGTCACAAACATAAAATCTGTTAAAACTGATGAACTATTCACTGTGTTGCCACGAAGTTTGGCATAGAGTTATATTATAATGGGAGAAATAATATAGCAGCATAACAATATGGAAAAGATTTTAATTCTCAATTAAGATACAGGGTATATGAAAAAGCGTTAAATCATGAATCAGAGATAAAGCATTTACCTCGAAAAATGCCTGTCTAATATGATGTGTGACCATAGTGTACTGCTATACAAGCCTCACAAAATAATCAACTGTGTGACTTCGTATTATCGCATAAACATGAAGTGTGGTCTTACAGCAATCCGGAACTACCTCACATAGTCTTCAAGGACCTCATCCCTACACTGTAAAAAAAAAAAAACTCGGAAACGTTTATCTACTTGGTGGGGGCAGCACTGTGGCCCAACGTTTATGTTATGGTTACCGCTTATTTCGGTCAGATTTTCGTAACATTTTCGCATATTTCGGTCAGATATTCGCAAAAGGTTTCCGCATACATCGGTCAGGTATTCGGAAACGTATCCGCGTATCTCAGTAGAATATTCGGAAACGTTTCTGCGTGTTTCTGAAATGTTTCTGGATATATCGGAAATGTTTGTGTATATTTCGAATATGTTTGTGTATATTTTGGATATGTTTGTGTATATTTCTTAAATGTTTCTGTGCATTTAGGGAACTTTCCTGAATTATGTCATATAAATATATATATATTTTTTTTTTTTTAAGAAAGTAATACGTTTTTTAAAAAGAATTAGTATTATCCAATGGAATCTTATTGCATAATAATTTTAGACTTACTGTTAATCATTTGTTGCACATACAAAGTTAAATAACTCTTTCGAAGTATATACTCTTGTCCATAAATCTATAATAGATATTATATATTATATATTTGATTAATGAAGAATAATGTAGTTTTAGTATAAGTAAAGTACAAATAGCACTGCTTATACGTTTTTTCATCTTTTCGTTTTGAACCTATGTTCTGATCAACAACTTTTGAAATGATGAAATGCATTGTTTATATGACCGAAGAAATTGATAATTTCACTTCTACTAATGCGTTTTATCCTCGTTTATCAATTACATATTTGTAAAAAGATAATATTGAAAATTTTATTTGTATATCTATAAATAATTCTTTTGTAAATGCGGACTCGTGAGCTCTATCTAGTAAATAAATACTTTATGAAAACGTTTAATTTCACTACCTATAAATAGATGGATTCTTTTATACCTTTAAATAATTATTTTTTTCGTATAAAAAGATACACTATTTAAAAATAATTAATATATGCGATTAATTACTTTATTTTCATGAATTGTATACTTATAAATAGGTACATTTTCTCAGGTTATCTCAACACTTCTCAAGTTATACAAATAAAATAAATACTTTTAAAAGAATGTATTTAAAACCATGATAATTGTAAAGCAATATATTAAAAATGTACTTACAAATAGAGAAAGCTTTTTCAAAAATCTATCTATTTATAACTATTAAAATCCCGAAAATAAATTAATTACTCAACAGGTATGAAATAATCTGAAATAGTATTCTACAATTATGAGATTAAAAAAACAAATATTAAAAAGTTTAAAAAATCCATCTGTTTTCGTAGAGTAATTAAAATTTTCGAAGTATTGCAGGATGGAACTCACGAGATCGAATTTTTAAAAATATTTTTTTATAGATCTATAAATCAAATTTCAATAAGATCTTTTTTATAAATGTATGTTCCATAAACAAATAGGATGAAACGTATAGTATAAGTGACATCATGCATTTCTTCAGTCATATAAATGATATACTTCATCGTGAAATGAAATATAAGTTCAAAACGAAAAGATGATAAAAACATATAAATAGTGCTATCTGTACTTCACTGACACTAGTATTCAGGGTTCGTACGCTTCAATGACCTTTTACGAGAAATTTCGTAAAGTAATATTAGCCGTATTTAATGAAAAATAAATTATATCTTGAGATATACCAAGCAGCACTTTACGAAATTTCTGGTACGAAAACACCTAAAATCCCTTGATGCGTACGAATCCTGTTATTATTCGTTAATCAAATATCTAGTCTTATACTTGTCATAGATTCATGGACAAGAGTATAAAATTTGAACGAGTTATAACTTTGTATCTGCAACAAACTATAAACAGTAACTCTAATATTATTATTCAAAAAAATTTAATCGAATAATATTAATTCGTTTAAAACAGCGTATTACTTTCTTAAATAAAAAAAATATAAAGCAAAAATGCTTACAATAATAATAAAGGACTTTACGTTGTAATATCGATACAAAACAAATAGGTGTTACTATCCAACGTACCATTTATTCACAAGTTTAACATGTTAAACATTGTTAAACTTGGGAATAAATTGTACGTTGGATAGCAACACCTATTTGTTTTGTATAAATGCTTCCCAAGCAGCAAATAATCCCTGGCTGAGCTTCCGCCGAATGTCCTAATTTGACAATGTTTCGCCCGAACGATGTCACCCCCTGAGGTTGGCGGGAAAGGCTTTTTGTCCGCCCGGCAAAGCAGATAAGGAGCATCGCATCCCGATTATTATTGAATCAGTTTTGAAGCTTTTGCCTATTTGTTTTCGATCATTTGGTCACTAAGTAATCTTTTACCGACAACATTCCAATATCATATGATATTTTGCCGATTAGTTAGTGATGTCATACAGCAAAATTTGTAAGATGCAAAAATAGTTTTTAAATTAACACAATTTGCATAACTACAGACATACACACATTAAAATTTTATTAAAAACAATTAAAATATAATTAAAAATATATATAAACGTTTCGGCTACTTTCATAACCCTCATCAGTAAACGAGCAGAGCCACAAAACACGAAGAGCCACAGCAAACGAAAAAACAGTTAAATTCAAAAAACAGTTTACTGTTTTAACTGTTTTTTCGTTTGCTGTGGCTCTTGCTGTTTTGTGACTCTGCTCGTTTACTAATGAGGGCTATGAAATAGCCGAAACGTTTATATATATTTTTAATTATATTTTAATTGTTTTTAATAAAATTTTAATGTATGTATGCCTGTAGTTATGCAAATTGTGTTAATTATGAAGTAATCCAGACGTAGTTATGTATGTAGTTTTAAATGGTATTTATAAGTAAGAAAGCTCGTTTAAATTCAAAGGATAAGTATTGCTAATCGGCATTATTCTTACAAATAAAATGCAAAAATATTTACACGTCAATTACATAACCAATTAAAACGTTTTTAAAAAAAAAAATGTTTTTGTTTAAAGCTTAAAAATTGCTGTTAAAGGCATTCGACATAAAAATTGTACTTAATTACAATTAAATTTTAAATTGCAATAATTTTCTAGTATAAGAAGCAAACAAAATTATTTTTTAAGGTAAAGATTACGTTCTTACCAATTCTGAATACTATTGATGTATAAATATTTTTGAATCTTAAAAAGAAAAATTAATTGTAATTTAAATTGTAATTGTTATTATTTGTAATTTTTATTGTAACATTTTCTAACAGCAATGTTTAGACTTTAAACAATATTAAATTCCTTATATTTTAATTAGTTACACCAGCGATAGATAAATATTTTTGTATTTTATAATGGAAAATATTGCCATTTAGAAAAATATTTTATTTGAATTAAAACGGACTTTCAGTCATTTAAATGAATTATACAATATATGCATCTTACAATGAAAATTATTCCCACTTAACATTGTTTCCCAACTATAAAAATCACATTCTTTAACACTTCTAATTTTATTATGGTTATGCATAATTTTTTTCCCCAAAATCTAAATAATTATTTTGACGAATACTTTATTCTGCCATTTTTTTTTTTTTTTTTTTTTTTTTTTTACTTTAAAAAATATTATAAAAATTAGATTTTTCATTATCTGGATCAAAAAAGATGATTTACTTCTCTGTAAGACAATTTAAATCATAACATTTAAAAAACAATCTCAAAAACTTTCTTAATTTTTTTATGTATCCTTACAATTGTCTTTCATTTTATTACAGTTCTAGAGTCGTATTTTCTTAATTCCAAATATTTTATATAATTAACTTCTAAAAAATGCCTTTATTTACTCAGAATTTTTAAACTCATAATTAAAAAAATAAATTTAGAGCAAATAGTTTGTAGTTTTTTATTTAAGATATTTTCTCGTATTTATCTAAATAATAATAAAAAAAACGGCAAGTCTTATCAAAATTTAACAAATATATCAATTTAATTCATTTAATTTATTAATCAGTTTAAGTTATAATACTTATCAAAGTATATATTTAAGCATGAATGAGTATACATAACTAAAAAAAAAAGGAAAAAGAGAAAATTAGAATTAGATTTTGATTTTGATTACATTCTATTATCCAAATATCGTGGAGAATCTGCACACTTTAAACAGATTAAGGTTTATTGATTTGTGCATAAGGAATTTATTCTCGCCAAAAAACAATTCTTCGGAAATATTTTTGATTTCTATTCCCTTCGTTTGTTCGCTTAAAAGTGGGGTCTGGTCTGTCCTTGAAACGTGAATAGAGGATTTTGAGGGGATACGAGATAAAGATCTCGAAAGATATTGGTGTGTTTATGTCACGTGAAACATTTCACTACGGGGGGTAGAGTTACCGCCGACGCTCTTTGTAAAATGATTCAATTTTCGTCGGCTGACAAGATCGGCCGATTTTATATTTGCAGTATGCGCCAATCAATTTCCTTCATACATCATTTCGATATTCTGCCGACGTTAGCATTTGACCTATAACTAAAAGAATCGTCAGTTATAGCCGAGAAAACATCGCGTTAATCTCTTTATTTGACTACCGTTTATTTGCCGACAATTCTTATAACAGGCCGAATTTTAGCCGATATCTCTTGCTGTTGGGGTTACTTTCTTCAAAACATCCGTTACGTCTCTTCATTATTTTCACCCATAGAACAATAAAAGTCACATGATCATGACGTTTGTAGAACGTATTGGACATGTGCAGAAAATTCGAATATTCGCATTCAAATACTTTACACAAAAATGAGAATAATATTCCCGATTTAATAAGTTACTCAAGAAAATTCATAATTTATTCTACATTTTCGGAAACATTTTGGCTATGGACTGTAACGCTTAGGATTTTTTTTTTTTTTTTAATGTATTTGCTTCAACTACTTTACACAGAATTGAGAGTAACGATTTCGGTATATTCAGTAACTTAAGATAATTAATAGTTTACACTATATTTTTGGAAACGTTTACTCTATGGACTGTAACGGTTCTGATTTTTTTTATAGTGTAACGCCCTGCGTCCAGTCAAGTGTGTCCCTTTCACTGCATCCAATAGGAGAGCCCGGTTGTTGTGGAGTCGAAGCCATCAGTTTTGGACACAAAAAGAATGGGGGTGTTCTTTTCAGTGATAAGTAGAGGTTTAACACGCAAGGTGATTATCATCTAATCTTCATCTGGAGAGAACGCGGAGTTCGCTATCATCTCTCCTACGTAAAAAAAATCGACAGATTTGGTGACAA
The DNA here is from genome assembly GCA_963932465.1 of Maratus speciosus. Lineage (NCBI taxonomy): Eukaryota > Metazoa > Arthropoda > Arachnida > Araneae > Salticidae > Maratus > Maratus speciosus. Next base: position 189,044,193 of record OZ010800.1, read on the forward strand.
ATGAATCCTTGTCTCGGGCGGCATAATGTTGGACAGTCGTACACCACTGCATGTCTTCGATGCGGGTACAGTCAACGCACATCGCTATAGGGATGTGATCCTTGAAGCCTATATGAGGTTGTTCTGGGTTGCTGTAGGTCCGGCCTTCATGTTTATGGACGATAATGCGAAGCCACACAGAGCTCACATTATTAATGATTTTTTGAAGAAGAGGAAATTCCCCGTATGAATTGACCCTCGAGGTCTCCGGACCTCAATCCTATTGAACAAGTTTGGGTTGGTCTAGGAAGAGCCATTGCACATCGTAACCACCCTTTCAGGACCCACACGGAGTTAAAATCCGCGCTTTTGGAAGAATGGACTTCGTTGCCACAAACATTTATCGACAGCCTCATAAACAGCATGAGAGCTCGTTCTGAGGCTTGTATAGCAGTGCGTGGTGGTCACACTCCATATAAGACAGGCTTTTCCCGGGATAAATTCTTTATCTCTGATTCATCATTTAACACATTTTGATATTCCCTGTATATACAATTAAAATATTTTCCGTATTGTTATGTTGCTTTTTTCTTTCTCCTATTGTAATATACCTCTCTGCCAAATTTCGTGGGCAATACATTGAATAGTTCATCAGTTTTCACAGATTTTATGTTTGTGACCTTAATTTTGGACATGAGTGTAGATCACGGTTAAAACAAGGAGTTTACATGTTAAGAATAGTTTCTTATTTAAACTATATCGATACCTTTTCACTTTGTACGAGCTACATAAGTTTGATAACGGCAGTTCAGTTCATTGTGATTTCCGGCGAAATGTAGGCAAGAATTGCAAGAAATATGTTTCTTGTAAAACCCTGCACTGTAAAAAAGGACATTTTTACAGTACAAAGTAATGTTCATCTCGCGCACAAACTCGATCACAGTGAACGTGCTGTATCTTTCTTTGGTTTCCTGACTATATTAACATGGAAAATATAGTTGCGTAAAATTAACAGCACAATGTGCTGGCAATTTGGACTCCAACATTTTGTGCTGTAAAGAAATGCGTCCAAATTCACAGCACATTGTGTTGTTAATTTTACGCAACTACTGTATTTTCCATGTTAATATAGTCAGGAAACCAAAGAAAGATACAGCACATTCACTGTGATGGAGTTTGTTCTGGCAAATCTACAGTGGTTTTTTTACAGTGTGGTGTTCTAGGTTACTATTTTTACATTAAATCTTTCTGTCGAAATTTAGTAATTTATCAGGTTTAAAAGGCATAATTTCAACAAAAGGACACACCCACACAAGAAAATTCAAAGGAATGCCATGAGGTTTTTAAATAGCGAAAGGCTCATGGAAGAGATTAGGTCATTTAAAAAACCGCACAATTGTAATATTTAAAACGGATACGTTGAATGGAAGGTGAAAAGAATAAAACTTTTATTTCTGTTTTCATTAATTACGGACTTTAGGCCATACTAACAAGCCTTTCATGTTTTTATTGCAGTGTTAAATTGGAAAGAATTTATGAAAAAAATAGCTCGAATATTACAGTGATCCTTGCAAGGTTGGAGAAGGTTTTCCGTTAAAAATGAAAGTGGAAGTTGCATTATTTTAAGTCATTGATGAACCTTGTAATTAATAGGTAATTTTAGCCTTTGATTACAGCACTGTATTTTTTTTTCCAAAAGAAAGAAAATGACACAAATGTAAGACTGAAATTTTCATGTTAATTTTGTGTTATTAACCCTTAACCAGAAACGTACGTCTCTAAGATGTTTGTGTCTAGATATCTGTCCTTAATATTTTTTCTCCCCGATATTACAAACTTATTTTCATGCTGTTATATTAAAAAAAAATTGGTCCTGTTAATGCATTACTATTAAAGATTAAATGTTTAAGTTCACTATTTGGTAAATTATTAAGTATTCTGTTTGTGCACGTGATTTTCACGTTTCCGGTTAAGGGTTAAGCAAGTTTTAGCATTTCAATAATTAGATGTAATTCAAAACAAGTATTATTCAAATAAATAATATATGCATTGCTAATGCCTGTAAAACATTATACAACTACGCCTATACCGAATTATCATCAGGCATTACTGCAATGGGTTACTAGGGCATAACTTTTTTTTTTCAATGCTTAATATATATATATATATATATACAGATAGGGAGCGATAAATGATTCATTTATATTCTTTAAAATACATTGATTATTGCTCAACGAATAAACATGTCATTTTCATTTTATAAGTAAACTAATAGTTTCCTGTTTTCTAATAAAAATTAATATACTACTAAAGTACAACTCTCATATATGAATCTGTGCTAAAATAATCTGGGCGAGAATTGTGTTTTAGTAAATTAATTTTAGTAATTAAATTTTATTACACAACACTGGTTTAATTATATAATTAAAATGACATGTTTTCCCATACCACTATAATAAATGTTTTTTTAAGTATAAAAAAAAAGCATTTTTAGAAAACAATATTATGTCTGTTAACACGTATTGCAAAGACAGACATGCATGAGTAACGCATTATTGGTTCAGTAATGCCGGATGGAAATCGATATAGGTGTAAATGAATTACCGAAATTATGAATAAAAACAAATAAATTATTCTTTAAACATTCATGGAGATTCTATATTTACATCTATAAGAACATGAAAGACAATATACATTCAAGTTCACAGAACCAGAAGACAGAAGTGATTTTTACCAGACTGCCAAGAAGGGTTATGTGTTTCACGCGTATCTAGGTATGTGGATTTCTTTATACCCTCAAAACATCCCAACGGCTGGATATATTTTAATAAATGAGATCTCTATCGATTCGTCTTAACCGTCAGATGGTTATAAGCTAGGTTTTGATTTTATAAATTCAAAATGTCGGCCGTGAAATACAAAATGGCGGTAGAGACGAAAAAAAAAATTACGCACCCTATTGATTGGCATATCATTGGATAGATCTTTCAAAATGAAGATGTTTCATTGACTATTTTACAGTCAGAACCTCCGTTTAAATATTACATAACCTGGAAGTTGTGTAGGTAGGATCTCTAGCTCTACTGCAACTCTAACCATCATAAACAACTATAGGCCTCAACCAAACAGTGTTTATAGATAGGAACTAACAATTAATCACAAGTTAAAAGTCATCAATAAAAGTAAATAAATAAAATAGTTTCACATTGATGAGAAATAATTAGTTCACTTTTTACGCAGTCGAGTTTTTTGATTTTTCAAATTTAATTTTTATCCCATTCATACTCAAAAGTAACTAATAATACATTGCGTCCATTTATTGTGTACCGGTGCGCTATAATAGAATAGATCAGGTTATCTAAAAACACCTTTAAACCTAATATGTATAGCTATTACATTGGTAAAATATTTTTTCTTATCATTCTATATTCCTTCTGTTTTATATTTCATATCTTACAAACTGTATTTTCTGGAACAAGAAGTGCCAGAATTTTCATTTCTCCATTAGAAAATCACAATAAATTTGCTGACGCGAAATAATTTTGACTTTACATGATTTGACGTTTATATCAAATAAATATAAAAGGATGGAATAGAGGGTATTTTCTTTAAATATTGAAATCAAGCACATTTGTCTCGCACGTATTGTATTTGCTCAACGGAGAGAAATTTTATCATCTCTAATAAAGTCAAAGTCTGCTAAAATTTTCTCTCTATCATTCCAATAATATTTATCTCAAATGCAAAATGATAAAATTATTTATTTTTATTTTCGTGAAATTTGTTAAATGTACATTTCTTTCATTTTTGAAAATGAAGAGTAATACATTAATACGGTGTTTAGCAGAATTTCTTATCAGAGAACCAAATGAGCAATATTTTTTATACAAATGTAGTAACCGCAATTTCTGAAGAGTTACTTTCGCTTTATGTAAGGATTGGGCAATTAATTAAAGCTTAAAATTCTATTTAAGAAATTTGATAGGTATTTTAAATTAAAAAAAATATCTGATTAAATTGCAAAATTGCATAAAGCAGACCCATTTAGAATGAAATCAAAATAAAATAGCAGTGTATGTGCAACTATTGTGTATTCACGTACAACCGTTATATTGTTCATTCGATTGAAAGATCCTAAAATGTATGTTCTATACAAATATGCATTAAAATCACTTAAAATAATCCGATCTAAGCTGATAATTGCTAAAAGTGATAAAAAATACATATAAAAGTCATATAAATAACTTTAACTAGAACGACATATGTTTCATCGCTCAAACGGTGACATTCTCAAGATCATCATTATTAAAGTATTTTCGCAAATAAAATTAAAAAACAAGAAATTATAAATACACTTATTATAAATAGTATGTAAAAATGCATAGGATGCTCAAAAGAACTTCAAAACCTTCAAAAGATCTTTAGTTATCAAACTATCTCAACCATAAATACCTATGTCAATTTTAATCTCGAACGTTTATTCGAAAAAAATGTAATATTACTTGAGTTCGTTTTTTAGAAGGTAATTATAATCAACGAATCACTTTCAAAACGCTGTAAAAAAAGAACAAAGTCTGAGAATGACCTGATATTCATGTATTTATTCGTGAAGCAATGGAAATTTGTTTTGTGTAAGTAAAAAAGTACAAAAGTTGACCGATAGATGGCGCTGTTATCTTCATAAATTTCTAATAAGGAGGTGGGGCTTACGTACTGCACATCACATTAGTGATAAAAAGGCGGGGAACATGCAGGTCTTCTTATTCTGTGGCGGAGTAGGTAGTTATGGATCTATCATTGAAGGATCGAGATTTTTTTCACAAAAACGGTGACTGTGCTGCAATTGAATTGAAGAAATTCCGAACATTAAGTGTTTTAATAAGTGGTTGTTCATTCGTCGAGTTCATTTTCGATTTTGCTATTTCCACGGTATCTGGCCTAGGGGCAATTGAAAACCGATTTTGTTTCTAACGTCTATGACACCATCCTTTTGTGGTGGGTATGCATTGAACAAAGAGTGCAACAACTGCCTGTCACGCCTTTTAATTAGCCTTTTTTGATGAGTACAGTGCCATCTATACAGGTTAACTTTTGTACCTTTTTTCTCTTTCGCAAAACTAATTTTTTCGGTACACATATACTGGCATGAAATATCATGTCATTCTGACCAATGCTATTTTTTCATCCTTTTGAAAGTGAAACTTTAATTATAATTTCCCTGTACAACTGATGATTTGGATGTTGCTATTGTGTCTAATTAGAGACACAGAGATGACGTCTTGGGATCTACAAATATAGTCATTCGCGTATGAGGCTTATGACAAAATGCACTACTTTTTTTAAGAAATAGAAATAAAATTGCCCTAATTCATAGTAGGATGAGTCACGAAAACATGCTAAAAAAGTACCTGTTTTTGTTCAAAATATTATACCAATAAAAATATATTAACGGAATACGAAAACACGTGTACAAATTGATGTAATTTTTGACATTAACTTCCTTCTCCGAATTTAAGCTGAAATAGAAATAAATATATTTTAAAATACGACTTTTGAGTTGTAATTAATAGGATTTTTTATATTGTATTTTATTTTCGAAGAAGATTAAAACGGAGTAAAAAATCTTTTTAAATCGTATACTTTTTTCTTAGCCATGGTGTATGATTTCTGTCTCTGAAAACAGCTTAAAAGTAGAAAATAGGTACTCATGAAACTAACAAAATAATTTATTACTCCGTTGAGGAAAAAAAAAGAACTATTTATGATGATTCTAAAACACAGAGAAAAAGAATAAATTTTTATTATGAAAAATAGTTATCACTAAATAAGCCATAAAACATAGAAAAAGAAATCAATTTTGCTTTATAGTTTAGGCATTACTTTGCATGAGCATATTGTCACTTTAGTAAAGCTTCTCGATGAAATTACGCATAATACTATTGCAGTCTCTAATGGCAATCTCAATAGTTATTCCAACTCCTTAGATGGAACATGGCACTCGTTCAACGGGAAATATGCCTTTACCATTTTTAGAAACTAATGTATCAATTTCATGTGACAAATATACTACCGTCGAATGTTCGGTACATAAATTTTTCAAATTTTCCGAGAAAAATTCTGTTGCAACAAACATCCGAAAAATTGTATTCGAGCACAGAAGCTATCTGGTATAAGACAATTTACAAGGTAATTTTTCTGTTGAAAAATCTAGAAATACCCTGATACCCAGATACTATATGATACTGTTGTCATTGATCTAGTCTTTATTCTTTTCTGGATACTTTGCTGTCGGTAATTGTACAGCAATTGCTACAAATATGCTAGTAGAGATTTTTTATTTTTGTTTACAATTAAGCTAGCAATGTTTGAAAAAAATGTTTGCATACTCAATGAGACCTTTTAAATATACAAAGAAATGGCGAAGTGAAATTTGAAAATTAAACCTTAAAAATTATTTTCTCTATATATAATCTAACATATCTTTAAGTATACGTTTTACAATTACATGTTGTATGTAACAAGAAAAATTGTTAAAATTGGTAAATAAAATACGACACCTTTTTATTTAAATTGCTAGTTTTCCTAGTTTCGGTTAAAAATGTGACAGGGATTTTAATGTTAATTTGTGATTTTCTATATTTTTATTCTATACTTTGTTATTTCCGAAATTTATTTAAATTTCCTAATGTCGATAAAATATCTGAAAGATATTTTATTGTTTATTTGTTATTTTCTATCGTGGTTTTTTCGAAACTATAAAAATATATCATAATTTAATATATATATTTTTATAATCCTTTATATTTGTTATATATTATTCATTGAATATTTCAAATTGTATCAGATAGATAATTTTAAACCGCTTTAAAATGTTCATGATTTTAAGCAGATTTTTGTTATTTTTTTTTAAATATTCAAATAAGATATTGCATTATCAATATTTTGTTTCATGATGACTCAAACGATATCAAAAGGTATCAATATATTATTAAATACTTTTTTTTAAACGCTAAATTATTACTACCTACGTTACGTAATACAGCTGAGATATTCATTAATCATTGAATTTATTAAATGAAGATTTAGAATGATTCACATTTCAATAATGATATATACAGTGTGTTCAAGTATAACCTGACCGACCTTTATTTTCGCAACCTTTGGTCCTAGATGCATACTTCCAATTACAAAAATGGTTTAAATAAGGTAAAGAATTATTTTTAAAGCAATTTGGGTCAAGAAAAACATTTATTAAAAAATTACGAAATTTAAATTTTTATACGGTCCCCCGGTCCTATAAGTGATATTTAGTACAAATTTGCTGTAACACTAACAAGTAAGACAAAAAAAGTCCCAATCACCTAACATTAAAATTGACCGAGTTATGAAACTTTGAAATACATGACTTAAACCACTTTTTTGCATATCAAAACATATGATTTCGACCATGCTTTCAGGGGTCGTGTATAAAGTACTTAAACTTATTTCGAGGTCTTTCGCTTTGAAAGAAATCGTGCAAATATTACGATTAACTTTTATTAGTTAAGTTTCAGATTAGCTAAAATAATTGTATTTTAACATACGTTGTATTTTGTAAGGATTTGAGGCTATGATTTCTTTTAACAAAAATTATGTTATATTCATAAGGTTTTATTTAACTTGCAATGATCGTCTTTCCAGTTTAAAATTTGTACTCGAACTTTAACTGACTTTCAAATGTCGGATCGAAGTTAAAATGTTACATACCGACTTAAATCCTATTGCAATGCAATATTATTATGATTTTCGACTTATATTAGAAGATAACACAAAAAAATTCGAATAGATTATGCCGTCAAGAAGTTTAAGAAAGAGTTTTAGATTAGACAACATAAACCTGCGATAGTTGTGTTTTTTAACTTTTGTAACTACATTTTATGTTTTTTTTAACGCTGGATCAAAAAATTACCTTCACTTTTAACCATCATGTCAAGATTTTTCGCAAATCGTAAATTTCAAGGTTAAAAAATAGCGGAAAAACTGACACAATAAAATAGAAGTAAGACTTTTTTATTCAGTTTAATTTTATTTAATTCAATAATTTATTAGGTTTTTGGTTTATACTGGGTTTTTTATGATAGAAGATATATTCATATAATCCCCTTATCAAGATTTTTCGATACCCATTTTCTCCCTCTTTCTACTGCAGAAAAACATCATTAGAGTTTATAGTGAAAAAGAAACACTTAGCTGTCGACAGATGTAATATCCAGAGAAACTGCATCTCTTCATCTTTCTTCGCCTTATGTGAGATATGTTTTAAACCAGACTCTCAAGCACTTATGTTCTATTCTGGTTCGCGTTATAAACTTATAAACATTATAATTGACTGTTACACTGAACACTATTTTATCAGACTTTACTTCCTTGTAACTTTCATAAATATCCAATTATGTATAATTGGTTGATTACCTCAAAGTGCCGAAAATACATCCATATGGTTATCAATTTTAATGATGTAACACGCGCGAAAAACATATGTAATATTCACTTTTAAAACGTCCTCACACAAGTGAAGACGTACAAAATGTAATCTCTTTCTTAGTATCTCTAATTAAACTTCTCCTTTTTTCCTTTCCTACAATATGAGTAGTTTCAATGGAGCACAACACAATACACCGTCCGTTACATGATTCCTTTTCTTTAAGCCTGATGCACTGTGACCTGAAGGAGTAAGGATAAACAAATATTTGATGATACGGGATACTCCATAATTCTTAGACGCCCTGACTAACCGCGAGCTGAAAAACGAATATCTATACATAGAAGGTAAGGTCTTTAATTATTCTTTTATTGTTGTGATGAGGCATCGCGGAGTTTGCGTTTATAGTATATGAATTAGTGAGGAGCGTGTGGATTCACGCCAAAAACTGTTAGACTCACAAATTTTTCTAACATTCTACAGCTAAACAGCTCGAGTGTCCGATGAGGTTGTGAGGGAAGGAGGATCAATTTTAACTTTTAGCTTTTTAACTTTGAAATTTGCGATTTGAGAAAATTCCTGACGGGATGGTTTAAAATGAAGATCATTTTCGAATTCAGTGCTAAAAAATACATAAGAATCAATTTTCAAAAGCTAAAAAACATACCACAACACAAAATTTGAAAGACAGTGTAATCTAACAGCATTTTGAAATATGTATCATTTTGTAAAGAATTTAGGCTGTTGTTTTTCGTCCTTTTATTTAACAAAGAATCTGTTATTTTTATCCTCTTATAACGTTCAGTACAAATTGTACATTTTGCAGTAATATGCAGAATGATTAAAGATTTAAAATGTATATTGCAATGCTAATTTTACTCTGAACCATTTCTTTAATATATCTGACAAATTTATCTTTCTACTAAATTTGTGAATGACCCCTAATATGCAGCACTATACTCGTACTTTAAACAGCTATTACTCGGTCAATTTTAATCGTAGAATAACGGGACTTTTTTTGCCTTCCCTGTCAGTGTAACAGGGAAATTTTATTAAATATAACTTATAGGACCGGGAGACCGTATAAAAATTTAGATTCTGTAATTCTTCACTAAATTGTATTTTTGCTTCAAACTTTTTTTTTATCTTAACCCTGCACCTAATTTTGACCATTTTTGTAATTGGAAGTATGCATCTAGGACCGACGGTTGCGAAAATAAAGGTCCGCCAGGTTATACGTGGACACACTGTATAAGGATAGTGTTAATAATTAATAATTCCGATTTCTGGAATCTTCTTCCTAATATCATTTATAATCTATTACACATGTAATTAATATTAAATGGTAAATCTGTTAACCTGAAACGGTATAATGTTTCAACATAAAATTTAAATATGTTATAATAATAATAAAATATAATAAAACATTGACATGTTAAATATACATAAAATTATATATTAAAAACTCTATGCAATCGTTTACGTCAGTTTTCAAGTGTCTCTAGTGATTTCCAATCTTATTAAATTAATATAATGTGAAATACCTCTATACCTTTATTTTCTTCGAAAGCAATTTGGGGAGAATTTAAAAAGGAAACTGTATCTTTATCTTATCGTTATAATCTTTGAACTTCCATGTTTCTTTTCTAAATATCTTTTTAATGACAGATCTGGCAGATTTCAGAGATCTCTACAGCATATTTTTCTCTAAAGAAAATGGTCACAAAGAACATTTTAGTTGATTTTCGCAGTTATCGTACAAAAGAGCAAAGTAAAGTTATAAAATGGATTTTCATAGCAGGTTATTCATAAATAACTAAAACTTCTAAAGCTTTTTATTATTCTTATATGTTAAAATCATAAATTTTAATATAAATGATCTAGTCTACACATTTGAAGTTTATAAAAGTTTAGTTTCTTAAATTTCTGTATGAAATCCAATTTCAACTAGTTTGATTTTAACCAGTAAAATTAATTCTAGATCAAAAGGACTGACTTTTCATTCGAAATACAATTTCATATGTTTGTTTTTGATTTTTGTTTGCTGTATTTGTTGAAGTTTAAAAAGCGAACACCGTTTCAACACTTACAATTTAAAATTATTTCAGTTAAAAAAATTAATAATTTTTTCTTATTTGGTCACTTGAATTTTGTTTAATAATTTTTATCTTCATTAGGGAAGTATGAAGTAGGTGGTTTAATACACATAGCGCAGATAAAATCACGCAAAAATTTGCCTAGATTTTCCCACAAATACACATACTATAAAATGAATGTTACAAGAATTAATAATAATAATAATCCACATCTTCTATCAGTGCAAAAATTTTGAACTTAAAAATATTCCCTTTATGTGATAATTTTTTTTAATTATAATATTCTGTCAAATTTAACAAACGCAGCCAAACATTAATTAATAGAAATTTTAGAAACAAAAATATTTGAAACTACAAATACCTTTTGCAAAAAAATCATATTCTAGACTAGACAAATTACTTACAAAACACATATTTTTAAATGTTTCATACATTACAAAATCTCCATTTCTTCAAGAATATTCCTAGTTAGTCATATAGAGAGAAATTTAGAGGCCTAACTTTATTATTAATAAAAATAATTGTATTTGCAGCAAAAGAAAGCTACTGCCATTCATTAACCGCAGTCATTTTTTTTTTTAAATTCTAATGTCTTAGATGTATATATTTTACTAATTAGTTTAGATGAAATTGTTGAGTAAATACACATACATATAAAAGTAAAATATTGCAAACTCTTTCTAATATTTAATGCAAAGGCGATGAATCTGTCTAAGAAAATTGTAGCGTTATCAAACGTTATTTTTTATGTTCTATGAAATCCTCTTTAGCCCTTAATAAACTTCTTCGGTTAGTAAAAATATAAAAACCTAAAACTTTTAATTTACTTTTAAAAGTGAAAACTTATTTGCAATTTTTTTTTCATACAATAACAATATTTTTCTGTAAATAATAAAAAATCTATACTTTATGGGGGTGCAGGACCTTTAAACTTAAAAAAAAAAAAAATCAGGTTTCCGCTTTTGTTTTTTTCTGATTTATTTTTTAAATTCTCAAAAATACGCAAAAACCCCATTCGAAAATCTGCATTATTTCTTGAGTAATAGTCATCTATAGACGGTTAGTACAGTAGAAAGTTCGTTCATATAGTATATTATTATATAGTATATAGGTGTTAATAATATCGTATATTATTAACACCTTATAAAAGTCCGTTTAAAAGGTGTTTTCTCAGATTAGTAAATTTGGAGTTTGCGCGCACTATTACTTTCAAACTATATGAGTTACAGCATTAAAAGGTTAGCCAAATATGATTTTCTTTATAGTCTTCATGCTAATAGCAAATCAATTCACATAATTTTGCATTTTTTTTTTTTTTTTTTTTTTTTTTTTTTTTTTTGTACTTAAAAAAGTTTTTTGAAAAAAATTATATATATATATTTTATATTTTGTTCTAAAATTAAATTAAAAAAAAACATTTTTGTGTGTATTTCCGTTTTAATTTAGAAGTAGATGTGTTATAATTCTATTTTGTTCAAAAATTGTTTTCTATATGTATAATTTCGAGTTTTATTATACCCGCAGCACTTTGTGATTTTAACTCGCGCATTAGTGAGATTAACGTTTAAATTTAAAATTTAAATATTAATTGTGTATATACAACATCTATTTTCCTGGATAATATAGCTAACAATATATACTTTATGGTGAAAGGTTGTGGTGCATATCAATTTCATTCTGTTCGAAAGGCTATAACATCATTAAAATGCACTTGAAATAATTTTTCCCCATTGGCCGTAATGTAACGGAAAACTTTTGACTGTCACTGTAATTAAGCTATACAACTTATTTTCATAAAATTTGAATTGACTCGACAAAATTATTCAACAATTATGTATTTTAATTTCAAACGATTCGGTTGGGTAGTTTTTGAGCTGTTATATGCGGACGGACAGACAGGCGGATAAACAGACAGACGGACAGACAGACAGACGGACTGAACGACGGTTATAGGTGCTGTGTATTTACATAAGTACGAACGCACCTAAAAATATCTTAATTTCATATTATATGTGTTTTCGTGCTTTGAAAAATGTGATTTTTTTGTCGTTTTGACAAACTCAAAGGTCCTGTGCCTCCATACATTTTAACATTTAAAAAAAAAAAAAAAAAATGAAAAAAAAATGATTTTTATGCAGTGTTTGCAACCTTGTAGCAATATGAAAACGTAAAATAATACAATCGCTGAAGCTATTTTTATTCTATTCTTTTAAATATATTTTGTATCTTGTATATGGAATTTAATTAAGTTAAGCTGGTGTTAATTTATAATTATTTTTAGATTTCTTAGAAATATTTTATTTCCGCGAGTCAGGTTAAAATAATTGTAAGGATGATAGGAGACAATTTGTATTAAAATTATTTTTACGATTATTGCAAGAGGTGAAAGAGATAATAATTAAATTACTTCTTATTATCTTGATAGTCTATTGTTAATAGTTATAAGCAATAACATTTAAAAGAAAATTTCTTCTTCAAAGTAGTAAAAAAAAAGACAAATTATAAAATTCTCCAATCTTTGTCTTCCTTTTTACAAATATATATATATATATATATATATATATATATATATTCATTAGTAATGTAATAAGTAAATTATTTATACATTTATTCCATAAATAAGTTAAATGATGTGCAAATTAATTCACATTTATTTAATGATTCGTTTATGAATTAAAAGTTATATTATATTGTAGATGGGATTAAATTAGTTTTTATTTTATATCATTTTATATATTTTGATTCATTTGCATTAATACTTTGATTACGTAAGATTATGCCGTTTCAACGACAGCAGGCGTAATGCTCAATTTTGAATCAACGATCAATGTTCAAGGTTCACATAATCAGATAATTTTCCTCTTGATCGCAACAGTCATTAATATCATGTTGCTGTGCTGTTTAACAATTTGCTAGAAAGTTGTATACATATGTCTAGAATTACAGTGTCAAAAATGTTTCGTTTACAAATTTTGTTGTTTCCTCCGAAAAAGGTTGTTTGTATATATCTGTCTAAATGTATGTGTTTTGATATTTCTTTATATGTTTAAGCATTAGCATACCTATGTGTCTATATGAATGTGCATATGAATGTGCTGAAAAATGTGTGTATTTACATATGCTATAGTATAAGTATACATCCATGCCAACACGAATCTATATGCATATAAGTTAAGTGCTTACATATGTGTTCTTGAATAAAAAATATATAGGTATAAAATTTATTAGTATTAAAAATAAAAATAAAGTTTTACAAAACTAATATAAAAAGTTTTACAAAAAAAAAAAAAAAAAAAGTTTACAGGTTTAAAAGTTTAAAAAAAATTACAAAAGTTAATAAAAAAAAAAGTTTTAACAAAATTGGAAAAGTAAAAAAGAAATTAAAAAAACTATATTAAGTTCTAAAAAAGTTTTATAAGTATTTAAAAAATAAAAAAATGTTTTTACAAAAAGTTATAAACAAAAAAGTGTAACAAAATTTTTAAAGCAAAAAACGTTTCACAAAATTTAAAACTAAAAAAAAAGAGTTTTACAAAAAAGTTCTAAATTATGTTTAAAAATTTCCAAAAGATTGAAAAAAATCTACATTTAACAAAATTACTTACAAGTAAGCATAGCTATTCATGCATACATTGTATGTAAGTGTGTGTGTGTGTGTGTGTGCGCATGTTTGTGTAAGTGTGATTTTAAAAAGCAAAAAAAAAGTTTTTCAAAAAAGTTATAAACAAAAAAGTTTAACAAAATTTTAAACTAAAAATAACTAAAGAAAAAAACAGCTGTTAGATCTTATATTGATAGATGAATATATTGTAAATATATATATATATATATAATGCATGAAATATCTCATTATTTACTAAAATATATCTAATCAAGGGTAAATTTTATTAATAATATTTGTGGTATTTTGCTCTCCGTCTTTTCTCTTTGTTTCCCATTTATTTATTTATTTTTTATTGCATGTATATTTGAGATTTTCAGATTATTTTATTTTATTAAAATTAGGCTAAGTGCGCTTCATTTGATTCAATCATTTCGTACCCACTTATCTTATTTTTTATACGGTTCTTCACAACGCCGCCGTCTAGATAGGATTTGTACTAACCTACTCATTTAATTGTCAAATGTCCCTTTTCTTTTTATCCAAAACTAAGATTTCGGATTTTTAATTGGGTGTATTAATGTTGAGAAAAAAAAACGGGGTCTTATTTATGCACTTCTTTTACGTGAAATCTTTAATCTCATTAACATTTCCGAATTCATGTATCATTCAATATATTTATGTTCTTTAGGAACAAAATTCTAGTCTACAAAGCAAATTGAATCTCATAAATTTTAAAGTCAGAAAACGCATTTATAAAAATAAAACCTTTCTTTTTTCATTATAATGCGCTTTCAGAAGTAGATAAGCCTTTGAAATTAAAATAGGAATGTCTAGACAGGTCATGCGGATTACGTGAAATAATGTTACGTGAATAATCCTTACTTTTCATAATATGGATTAATTTGTGAAAAAAAAAAAAATACTTGATGATATCCACATTTCTTTTATATTAATGATATGTAAATCTTATTTTTAAATTTAAGATAAATTAAAAATATATATATATATCCTTTTTTCTTTATATTGACTGATTTTCAACAAATATTATTTAATGAATATAAACGCGCATTTTTAGAACAGACGCTACAATTTTCATTTTTTTTCTCAAACAAACTCGTTCTAATGTTTTTTTCAAAAAGAACAAATGCATTTTTATAAAACAAGAAAGAAAAAAATCATGCGTCAAGCATAGATTATGAAATGCTTTATAACACATTCAGAATACTATAAAAAATTACCATTTAATAAGATAAAATATGATGTGTAATTGAATCATTTGGAAGCGCATAACTCAATTGAAACTCCAATTTCAGTAATTGCCACCTTCAGTCGGAAAATTATCCGAAATCTTCGAGCAGTCCTGTATATAATATATATAGATTTTTATGTATAAACAACATGCATCGAAATCTTTTGTTCAGTTAGCAAATAA
Organism: Maratus speciosus; assembly: GCA_963932465.1. NCBI lineage: Eukaryota > Metazoa > Arthropoda > Arachnida > Araneae > Salticidae > Maratus > Maratus speciosus. The sequence continues at coordinate 189,059,765 of OZ010800.1, forward strand.
CTAAATTGGCAGAGGTAATAATTTGGGATCCTCACTATAGAGTTTTTCACTCTGCTGTTGCCCATACACTAATGCAAATTCGTGAAAGATTCTGGCTTATGAGGGCCAGACAAACCGTGAGAAGTGTGTTAAAAAATTGGATTATATGCAAGAGGTTTTCTTCAACTCCAGGAGACCAAACGATAGCTCCATTGCCAGCTGATCGTGTAGAACAAACAAATCCGTTTGATGTAATAGGATGTGATTTTGCAGGACCATTATTCGTGAGAAATAGCGACAATAAACAGTACACTTTGCTCATTACATATGCTGTCACTAGAAATGTGCATCTCGAACTTGTAAACAATTTGTCAACTTCAACTTTCCTACTAAGATTCCGCAGGTTCATCTCCTGATGAGGAATACCAGCTATTATATATACAGATAATGTTCAGACGTTCAAACGGGCCGAAAAAGACTTAAAGAAACTTTGGTCCATTATAACTCATCCAGATGTACAAGATTTTTTTTCTTCCCATTACATTAAATGGAAGTTCATAATCGAACGAGCAGCATGGTGGGGAGCGGGGATTTTATGAACGTATGGTTAGGACTATAAAAACTGCATTAAGAAAAACTCTTGGCAAATCATCTCTAACCGTTGATGAACTAAATACTATCCTAATTGAAATCGAAGGCATGGTCAATTCCCGACCTTTTACCTATATGTCGCCAGAAGGTCCAGACCCCCTACCATTAACCCCTGCTCACTTCCTAATTGGGAGAAGAATATCTTCTCTGCCACCAGTTCGGTTTGACACGAATATCTCTTCCAGGAAAGAGTTAATTAGATCTTATAACTATCGTGAAAAATTAATACGCTTATTTTGGTCTAGATGGAAAAGGGGTATACTTGTTGAATGGTCAGCACATTTAAGCTCCAACAAAACTAGTTTCCCTCAATTTAAATTAAATGATATTGTACTAATCAAAGATGATAAATTACCCAGAAATTTCTGGAGTCTATGAAAAATTATTGAATTATTTCCTGGAAGAGACGGCAAGGTGAGAGACTGTAAAGTTAAAAATGAGAAATCTATTCTCAGACGTCCAGTACAGATGTTGTACCGCCTGGAACTGTGAACTGATTGATTTAATTACTGATATGCTAATATTTTTCTTATTTTAGTTGAAGTTTGATTGTAAAGTGTTTAGTCTTTAAGTATGTACAACATTCCTTATTTTATATTTGTATTTGTATTAATGTGATATTGAATTTGTGATGGACACCCATATGTTCATGGGTGGGCTGTGTTACGAAATTGTTGCATACGAATTAACACGTGTGGTGTAGTCGTATGCGGTGAGCTAAAAATAGCATAGCCATACCACTACATGCGTAGGTGTGGAAATCTAAAATTAGCTTACGCTGTTGCTGTCTGAAAGGGTTGAGAATTTAACGAGGTATGAACTTGATTTCCCTCATCTAGGTCGCAGATTGAAAATTATCGTCTGCGGAATCTTGAAACCAGATAAATTAATTTTAATTATTATATATCTGTCGATTGTGTGCTGTGTTAAAATAAAGCAAGAAAAGACTGTGAGCCTATTTCATTTTACAAGTACTCGAACATTATTGTTTCGTGATTACAGATTTTTTTTTACTTCGTGACTTTCAAGTTCTTTTTAGCAGGAACGACAAATGGTTTAAAAAATTCTTTAAAATCTTTCTAAGTTATGTTTTCTATGGAGTATTAGGCAATACCAAAACCGATTTCAAAATTAATTTTGGTAAATTAATCATGACAGTCTCTGTTTCAATATAGATATTTTATTTTAGTGCTACTACAACCAAATAAGTGGTACACCGTTAGACAAGAAGTTTGGAATTTGATATGATGGTTAATTTTAAGATGTAAATGAGTACTAAGAACGCTTTCTAGAAAATTCAAAACTTCAAATGAAGAATTAAATGAGCGAATGAAATGATCGTTAAAAGCTTCAAAATACTTTCTAATTCATCCGTTATTTATAATTAGTTTTAGTTCTTTTTATTAATTGAATCTCTTTTCTGCCTAATGCAGTGTAAAAATGGAGTTTAGTCAAACTGTATCTTTATGAGTAATTTTTTAATTATTCCCAAAAGTATAATACCTTCTAATAAAAATTAGACATAACATACAAATATCACTTAGCATATTTCAACTATTACGCGAGCGAAACCGCAGGTTTTACTAATCATTAATACAATAAACAAAAATATCAAAAAGATTATTGTTTCTCCTCAACTTCATCTTACATTTAAAGAATTAAGTATCATCAACTAATAACTTATATTATATGGGCAGAATCAACACTTTAATAAAAATATTTCAATCTTACATGAGCTTTTAAATTACAGCTTTAAGATGATTGATTTATTTTTTTGATGGGTACTTTTTTATTTTTTTGCGGAACGTATTTTATTTTATTTTATTTTATTTATATATAATCATCATCATTGGTAACTACTGTGATAGTTCAAAAGTTTACTTGGTGGTTAATATGTACAATCTTATATTGAACTATGAAGAATTTTACTAAATTATATTTTTTAAAATACATTATAATAACTATGGCATTTTAAATAAAAAAATATTTGTATTTTTCTATTAGACTAAAAATATCCTTTTGAAATGTACCAAACTGAAAACACATAAAAAGGCATAATTTTTGATTAGCATTATGCAATTTCAATTATTTAAAAATAAATAGTGTCAAGTGGGGTAGAATGGGTATAAAATACAAGTATTTGAAATGATTAAGTAATCATTCCTGAATGGAAAGGAATTTATAAGAAGTAATGATTCAGTGTTTACATTGCATTTATAGACATCACATTTACATCGTAATTGTTTTTCAATAGATTATTTATTAACTTTAAAAAAAAAAAAAAGTTTTTCTGATGGCTGTTTCTATACCCATTCCACCCCATAGGGTGGGGTGGAACGGTTAACCAAGATTAAAATGCAATCAAAGCAACCAATAACCCAAATTTCAAAGTATTATGCATTTTATTACATCAAATTATTTATTGACAATTATGTTGAACAATTTATTTCTCATTAAATACATAATGTCCCTGATTATTAAGTGTTGGCTCGCTAAGCTTTCTGGAAGTTGTTTACTGTCGATTTCTACCTTGTCATTTTTGTTAGGATTAGGTATAGAAGTCTGCTATTGATGATTTATGCAGGAATTTTACAACGTAAGTAAGAGGATCTGAAATATCAATCACTTGGGCAGTAAAATATTTTTTAGATTACATCCCTAAGTATTTTTTGCCTAAGTTTTCCCTAAGCGAAATCATATACCCATTTCACCCCATTTTACATTTTTAATTATAACTTTTAAAAAATAAAGAATTTTTCTGACACGTTTGTTTCAGTCAATAAAGAACACTGCTATGTACGAATTATGCAGTAAAATAAAAATATTTCTCCAATAAAAAAAAGAGACAATAAAGTTAATGCAGCACTAAATGATGTTGACATTCGCCATGTGGCTTTCAAAAAAGATTCTAAATGGACTGATTGTTGCCAATATTTTTCTAAACTTAAAATGAAAGAATAATGGTTAATGAACTCTATACATGATTTACAAATCTTTTTTGTACATAGTATGATTGTAATTTAGACACAAAACAGTATTACCTATTTCACCCCACCTACCCATTCCACCCTACATGACCCTAAGAAAGAAAAATCATGCATCATGCACAGATTATGGATTACTTTCCAACACTTCTAGAATCGAGTAATAGAACTTTACAGTTTTATATCTAAAAAAAAAAAAAAAAAAAAAAAAAAACAGGGTGCCGCACACTATTACATCCATAGACAGAAATTTACATGAATTTTTGTACATTCCTGTACAGTATCTACGGATATATATATACAATACACCCTAAATATATCCTAGAAATAAATATTTTAAAATATATCCTAGCTAAAATATATATTCTATATAGTAATGTATGCTAAATAATATATGCTGAAGTACAGAGTGTCCCAAAAAGGAGGACCTATTTTTAAAAAGGAAATATACGAATAGAATTACTACAAAAATTCTCTAAGGAAACGGTTGTGTGAAGTCTGGAATTTTGTTTAGAGTACTTTATTATGTTAGTTAAAATACTTACCGACAGATGGCGCAGAAGCTACTGCATTCATCATCAATAGTTGAAAATTAAATGACAATATTTTCAATGACAATATTTAATCCATTCATCACAATAAAATGTGGGAGTCTTAGAATGAAAATAGTTCTTGTTGATGTGAAACTTTCACCCAATCGGTCATATTCTAAAACAATGAATATCCTCTCTTCCAAAGAATACACCAGTTTGAAGAATTTACGCAACGACAACTACTGTTTTCCTTGAAATGGTTACTACTGAACTTTCACTGACCACGTCCACTTTTGTCTGGTTTCACGCAGGCTCCAATTGGTCATATAGCCAGTAAAATGTGTTGTAGCGCCAGTCATATTTGAACTATCATAATAAAATGTTCGAAACAAAATTCCAGACATTACACATCCGTTTCCTGCAAGAATTTTTTTAAATAACTCATTTCGTTTGTTAATTATTCATTTTTAAAAAAATACGACAATTCCCCTCCTTTTTGGGACACCTTGTATATCCTAAATGTAAAGCTAACAACACGGAAAGAAATTCACCTTCAGAAATTTCCACCATTAGATGAAAACAAAATAGGATACTTTTGTACAACTCTGAATATTTTTATGCAGACCTTATAATACTCTAAAATATATTTCAGAAAAAAACACTTAGAGGAATGTAAACGCATTTTCAGAAATTACCATCCCTAGAATTTAATTCATCCAGATCTTTGAAAAGCACTGTATAAGAATTAATTTATATTCTACAAACATCTACATGTATACTAAAAATAGTTTACCTTCAAAATGCGTATCTCAATTTTAAAAAACTGCGTAGCAAGTGACCTTCATATACAGTAATTGTTATTGTATTTTGTGCAGCTACGTATTTGTTCTGTAGATACTCTAAACTTGTTTTTATCAATTAAGAATGCTTTCATATATTGAATTCGGATGAATATCAGTCTTTTATGTCCCAATGTAACTTATGTAAGGTTAATTTTTAAGTATGATTTTCAAATAATGAAATTTCGTAAATGAATACTGGTAAGCAGTAATGGTATTTATAATTCAATTTCCGTACCGATATAGGTTGTTAGAAAGCACATGTTACAAGGGGAAATAGAAAAAGCTAGACAAGCAAAATCTAACGTACAATGCATCGTCATAAATGAAACAATGCAGCGCTATACTGTAAAAAAAAATCTGTAAAATGTCTTATAATTTTCTAGGAAACTGGGATGCCTAGAACATTTTATGTAACGACAACAACAAAAATCCAAGTAACAGATACACATTTGCACAGTAAATAAAAATATCTGTAAGGTTACTAAGAATTTTTTTAGGAAACTGGGATACGTATGACATTTTATGGAACTGTAACACATATTACACATAATATTTTAGTAAGATTACTGTAACTTTAGTAGATTCTTTTGTAAAACCACAGATTTCTGAAGCTTTACAAAATCTAGTTTTGTAGATTTACATCTTTTTTGCACAGTGTACAAATAAAATTCTATTAAGTATACATATTTCTGTTCTTTACATTTGTCTGAATTACATCTTTTTTTTTTTTTTTTTTTTTTTTTTTTTTTTTTTTTTTTTTTTTTAACAGTGTTATCTGATTGGAAAGAACTACGTCCGCATGCGTTTACTACGCATGTCTAAAAAATGATTTCGGAGTTTATTTTCCTTCATAATAATTTTCTCAATCAGAGAGATAACATGGATGTGATAAGAGAATTTACGTTAACATTATGTCATATATTCAGAAAAAATACGAATTATAAAATATGTGTAAATTTCTTTAAATAGCGATAATATGTTTCACAGGCCTTAGAATGAGTCTTGATGATTCTTCAGTATATTATTTAAATATATTTTTTTTAAATTTAATTTTTAAATGAAATTTTATTTGCGAGAATAATACAAAAAAAGTATTTGATAGAACGTATTGCGCAATTTTTTTTCACAATCGGGAAGCATCCTCAAGCACTTCAATGCTTTATTTGACTATGTATTGTAAGGTAATATGTGCTCTATTAAATGAGTTCTATTGCTTCCTAAAAAAGTTCTTCTAACGTGCTTTTGTTTGGAGGGGGACAGAGTGGCGGAATTTTAACTCGTGGGGAGAATTCAGCATTTGTTATTATTTCTGTAATTATTTAGGTCATGAATGTTGTATGAATGCAAAATTACTAATACATGGATTTTGACAACTTTAATGACATTGGATAATTGACGGTCCTGATTTTGATTATTTGTATTTTGAGGACATTTAACAATTTTGATATAATTTTATATCATATAAAAAAAATGTTTTGAACGCGAAGTAAATGTGACAAGATGTGCTCGATAACAAAGTATAATTTTCTACTTTGTATTCATAAAACCTACCATAACTTTAATAAACAATCATATCGTCTTGCGGATGATGTCATTAGATTCAGAATTAAGAATGAAATAATAAACGAACACTCCCACTTGACCAAATTAAAGAAGTTGAATCCCCCCTGAGTTAAAATGCCTCGCCCCCCCGAAAATAGAAAACGCACGAAGGAACTCTATTTTAGGGGGACGTGTCGGATCTTCATTTTTAGTGCCAAAACTATGTTTTTCAATAATATTACGTGAATGACTATCAGTTGTTACGATACAAATCTATTTTATCTGCATAAAGTTTAGTTTTTGACATCGGATCAGGCGAAATTAGTTTTTGAAATAAGTGGTATTCGAAACGTAAAACAGTAGGTATCATGTTTGTTACTATGTCATATGCGAGGTGTATTTTAAAGAAGCGTTTCGGTACTTAAAATAAGCCAATTTTAAAACAAATTTATTTTTACATGAAACACTGGAACTTAATAACCCAATTCAACATCAGTTTCACCTGTTTTAAGGCACACTACCGATAGTCAGTTCTAGCCGTTGCATCATCACGGTATTGTTGTTGCCATAATCATTGTAGCGTTGACCGTCAAGGTACATCTTTAAGTGAAACAACAATTCTCTACACAATAAGGTCTTCTGGTGCTTGGTGGGATTTAAACCCAGGACAGGATCTCGTAATATGGTTTGAAGCAACTTCATAACATCCGTATAACCTTGACTAGCAGAATCAAGTGAGTAGCACTTGATTCTGCTATTAATTAAACACCTTGGCGGTTAGCGCTACAACGACACTAATGATCCCCAAAACGACTCTGTAAAACCGTTGTTATAACGCATGGCGGCATATTTATCGATATGGGATACGAGAGCTAGTCGTAAAATACGATAACTGCCTTAGTATTGGCGGAAATTATGTTAAAAACTTAATTAAGGTCCAGTCATTTATGTAAAAATAAAATAAATTAAATATGTCTATTATATAAAAAATATAAAAGTATCTTACAAATCTAAAACTTTCTCACCTGAGTCGTGAATTCTACGCCTTTATTGTGGCTGATCTCGTTAAGGTATTTACTTCGAAGAATATAAACACTGCTGTACGAAACAAAACATTTAATAGACAAAAACTAACACTAAAAACGGTACATATACTATCTTTAAACATCTTCAATTTTTAAATTCGTACATCTCGTCTGCCGAAAATTCATGGAACAACAAATGACATCAAAATTAAATCGTAAACAAAAAATGGGTCACTTTAGTTCACACAGCTTGTTTGTTTTACTTCGTACCAAAGAGTTTGGAATTTGAGTCAGAAAATACAACATCCTCCGGCCCAGAAAGATAAGTTATTCTTTATCATAGTCAAGTTCCAATGGATATAGGTGTTGGACTGCTCGCCGAATGAAATTGCCTGTTGCCAGTCTTAAAGTGCATGCATGAACCTTTTCGTCTCTACCAGGATGAATATCTGTAATAATGCCCAATTTCCACAAAAGCCTTGGCTGATTGTCTTCTTTAATTTGAACAACGGCTCCTTTTTTTACTTGTATGCCTTTAGAGTGATCTGTATAATGGACAGATTTTAAATCCATTAGGTAAAATTGTTTCCACTTCAACCAAAATTTTTCTACTAAGTTTAATATGTATCTATATCTGCGAGTTACTTCACTTTTGGTAGAAGGAATGATCCTTATCTTTTCCGGTGGCAAAGCTGTCAGTCTTTTCCCTACCAGGAAATGTGCTGGACACAAGGGGCTTGGCTCATTTACATCACTCGATACAAAGGTTAATGGGCGGGAATTCAAAACAGCTTCCACTTCCTGTAAAGTGGTTTCAAATTCTTTGTAGTCTAATGAAGAGATCTTCCAAGGATTTTCTTAAGGCATATCTTCGTTGAACGTACCAATCTTTCGTAGAATCCTCCCCACCACGCTGCTCTCTCTACGATGAATTTCCATTCAATTCTTTTTTCACTAAAATAATTTTGCACCTCAGGATTCTTTATCAAATTCCATATCTGCTGTAAATCCCTGTCCGCTTTCTTGAAGGTTTTAGCATTATCGGTGTAAATAATCTTGCAAATACCACGACGTGAGATGAATCTTCGGAAGGCCATTAAAAATTCGGTCGTTGTTAAATTCATAATAATTTTTAGATACACTGCTCTTACTACTGCGCATGTAAATAAAACAACGTAAATCTTGGTACTATATTTGAGGTATAAAGGACCTAGGAAATCTGCTCCTGTCACTTCGAACGGTGATGCTTCTTTAATTCTATCTGGAGGAAGGGGTGCAATGTCTTGGCAGTAAGGTTTAGTGCTGAATTTTTTACAGATGATACATCGCCTTAGTATACGTTTTACTTGTTGCCTACCCTTTATAATCCATAAACTTTCTCTTAATTGGGCGGGTGTTTCGGCAACTCCAGCATGAGCTACTTCTTCATGAGCTCTTCTAATTTGAAGATCTGTAAAATGACTTTCACTAGGAAGGATAATTGGATGTGCTTCTGAATAACTTAAATTTGAATTCTGGATATTTCTTTTAATCGCATGATTCCATCTTAATCTAAGAACGGATTTAAATTTAGAATTTTTGATTTTCTTGGGATTAATTTCTTCTTAAACAATGCTTCTCTTTCTTCTGGAAAGCATTTCTCTTGCGTCTGTTTTATCCAATATTTCTCGGCTTTCAACATTTCTTCAGCACTCAAAGGTTCTGAAAGTTTACTTACACGTGTCTATATTGTTCGCAAACCTGAATATCCAACAGGTGATGCGAAGCGCTCTAGTCAATGTACTGTAATTTTCAATTTTAAAATTTGTATTTTCTTCTCGAGTTACACAGCTAGTTTGGAGAATTTCTGTTCTCTTTGATGATCTTTTCTCTACTTCGGAACCTTTGATATCAATTTCTTTCGTTTCTTGAGGCCAAAATGTTTCATTTTCTTTCAGCCACTTGGGACCGTTAAACCATGCTTCATTTTTCAAAAATGATTCTGCCTTTTCACCTCTGGTTAACAGGTCGGCTGGATTTTCTGAGCCAGGGCAATGCGACCACAAGTTTGGATTTGTTTTTTGCTGTATTTCTCGAATCCTATTCTGAACAAATGGCTTCCATTCTTCAACATTGCCTCTGATCCAATGCAGAACAATCATTGAATCTGTCCAGAAATGTAGACTGATTTTCATTTCTTTGAAAAGATGTTGATTAACATAGGCTGTTAGTCTAGTCCCTACTATTGCGCTCATTAGTTCCAATCTTAACAGAGATTTCTTCACTGGAGCAACTCTGACTTTGGAAATGACAAAACTAGTAAATATTTGTTCGTTAACACTATACCTTAGATAAACAACAGATCCGTAAACTTTGGAACTTGCGTCGTTAAAACAGTGTAATTGTAGATCTTGAATCGCATCTTTTGAATAGTCACCGAAATAATATCTTGCAAGCTTTGCAGCTTCAATGGAACTTAGTTGCTTGCACCACTTAATCCATTTATTGTGCATATCTTCATTCAATTTATCTTCCCAATTCAGACCTTCTTTCCAAATTTCTTGCATAAGAATTCTTGCAGTTACCGTAAAAGGGTTCAAAATTCCTATGGGATCATATATTCTTCCTATCATCTTTAAAACTTCTCTTTTGGTTACACCGTTATTCTTATCGTCAAATTTCAAAATATTCTGTAATTCGACTTTCAAATAATCTTCTTGGGTATTCCATTTATAACCTAGAACCTTTGTATAAGCAGAATTTTTATGGACAGTTTCTTCTTTTAAGTCAAATTGCGATTGAAGACTTTCGGAATTTGTAGTCCACTTGCGCATATTGAAATTAGATTCTTTCAAAATGGTCTTAACCTCAGCATATACCTTCAAACCTTGTGATTCTTCATTTACACCAGCGAGTAAATCATCAACGTACAGACAATCATTAAGCAGATCAAACGTATCTGGAAATGTGGATTTGTATTACTTGATATGATGTTTTATAGTTGCAGATAACAGAAATGAACTAGGCTTCGCTCCGAATAAAACTCTGGTCATTCGCAGTGTTTTCAACTTCAAATTTGACCCTGGATTAGGAGAATTTTCAATCCATAAAAATCTAACAGCATCTCTATCTGCAGGATCTAAACTAATTTGCAAATATGCCTGTTCAATATCGCCAGTGATTGCAATTTTATGTAATCGAAACCGAAGTAAAACATCAATTACATCCGGATTTAAATTTGGACCCGCATGTAAACAGTGATTCAATGAAATAGATTCGGAAGAATGAGAAGACTCATCGAAAACGACTCTTAGTTTGGTAGTTGTTTTGTCTTCACGTATGATGAGGCATATAGTAAGATACTGGGTTTGGCTCCGAATTAACAACTTCTGCCATTCCTTTCTCTAAATAGTTATCTATAACATTGGCATATTTTTCATAAAATTCTGGACATTTCTCGAATTTCTTATTTAAACTATATAGTCTTTTTCTCGCTAACTCATAATTATCCGTTAATTCAACAACTCTTTCATTCCAGGGCAACTGCACTTGATACTTATTATTCTTAAATTCAACAGTTTTATTATAATTTTCCAAAACTGTATTCTCTATATCAGATTGTTCCTTTTCTGGTTTTATTCCTATAGTTTCTAACTTCCAGAAAACCTTTAAAGTATTATTTACATCGGTATTCCTATCCAACTCAACATGCTCCGAAACAGTTTTCATAACACTGATTGAAGTTTGTAAAATTTCATTAGCATCTTTAGACCCAGTAGAACCATTAACAGTCCATCCTGAAATTGTTTCAGAAAGTACAACTGAAAGTCTACGAAGATTCCCTGTAACCATTTTCCAATAATAATCACTTCCTATCAAAATAGATAATCGAAAATATTTTGAATCTCCATAGGTTCTATCAGCTAATTGCAATTTATTTCTATATACAAAATCTCTTATTCTCTTCTCGGGTACGGCAAGGAAAGCTTCACTAATTTCAGGTGTCTCTAACACTTAAATCGTAATACTTTTATTCAGCATTTCGGGATTTTTCAAAACAATTCTGTATCGCTTACGTTTCTGATTTATCGCGGCTTTAGAGCCAAAAGCGTGAATTGTAACATCTTCTTCTCCCACTACTTTTAAACCTAATTTTTCTGCAACGCTACTCAGTATAAATGATCTTTGCAACCCTAAGTCATATAATAGACCTAATTTCGATTTATGTTCTTTTCCGATAGCTAATGCAGTAGCGGTTTGCAAATAAATATCTCGTGTTACGTTCCCATTTTGAATTGATGAAACTAATGTGTCTGTTATTTCCCCTTTATTATCGCTTTCTTCACAAATCACTGAATTATGCCTCCGAAAACAAAATTTACATCTATTTTTAGACTTACAATTTTTAACTAGGTGAAATCGCTTCAAACATAGAAAACATCTTGCTTGACTCTTTATAGCATTTTTCTTCTCTTCTAATGTTTTAGAACAGGTTACTATATCATGACTTTCTGAACAGAAAAGGCATTTATTTTCAACATTCGTATTCAAAGTAGCCGACGTAGGCATTTTGTGCTTAAATGATTTACTATTAACAAAATCCCTATCTGAAATTTCTTTTTTTACAACTACTTTGTTCCCAAATCTTGTATCGTCATCTGATTCTTTCTTGCCAAACGAAAATGTGCGATTTCTTGTTTCGATTTCCGCTCTCAAATAATCTAATAGCTTCGAAACATTCCACGATTCTGCTTCATGTTTATTTTCTCTGTTATAATTCAACATTAAACTATTCGGTATTAACTTTGTTATTATAGGAAATAATAAACTTCCATAACTTTCTAACTCGATTCCTAATGATTTCAAACTGCGTATATGTATTTCGCAAGTATCATACAAATTACGCAATTCTTTCAAATTAGAAGAATTACGGACAGGCGGCAAATTTAATAACTTATTAATGTGAGACCTGATTAACATTTCTTTTTTTCCGTAGCGACTCTCTAAAATATTTACAGCCATATCATAATTTTCTTCAGAAACTAATAATCCTTGAAGGGCAGTTTGCGCCTCTGATTTTAGGAGACTTTTCAAATATGTAAATTTATCTATTTTACTTATTTCATCATTGTCATGGATAGCTGATTTAAGCTGACTGTAAAATTCTTGCCAGTTCTCTAAATTACGATCGAATTTCTCAATATTCAACTTAGGCAGGTTAACGCGAATCCCATGTTTGGCCATAAAAGGCAAATTGGCGTTCATATCACTAGCGGCGACCGCCAAATTTGAAGCGACATTACTTTCTTCTTTCTGCAAATCCTTCATTTTACGATTTAATTTAGTTTTAACGGAAATAAACTTTTCCCTATATTCTTGGTTGGATTCAAAATCCGACTCTAAGCTTTTTAAATCTTTTATTTCTCCCTCAATATTCTTACACAATTCAAGAAATTGATTTTCTTTATCATTAATTTGTGCAAACGATTCTTCTAACCAAAACATATCAATTCTACTATCGGATTTTTGAAACATATCATTGATATTATTCATGAGCTTCGTTGCGCTAGATTTAATAACTTTACGTTTCGACTTCAATCCATCTAAATTTTCCATTTTAATATTCTCAAAGGAAATAAATACTTATCAAATAATATTTCAACCAAATAAAAGAGCGACGTATGGGCGCCAAATTGTTATATAAAAAATATAAAAGTATCTTATAAATCTAGAACTTTCTCACCTGAGTCGTGAATTCTACGCCTTTATTGTGGCTGATCTCGTTAAGGTATTTACTTCGAAGAATATAAACACTGCTGTACGAAACAAAACATTTAATAGACAAAAGCTAACACTAAAAACGGTATATATACTATCTTTAAACATCTTCAATTTTTAAATTCGTACATCTCGTCTGCCGAAAATTCATGGAACAACAAATGACATCAAAATTAAATCCTAAACAAAAAATGGGTCACTTTAGTTCACACAGCTTGTTTGTTTTACTTCGCACCAAAGAGTTTGGAATTTGAGTCAGAAAATACAACAATGTCCTTGTGTTTTTTTTAATATAGACACGGAACTAACTGAAAAAATGAGCTTCGCATAATAATTGCAATAACAAAAACAATACACTTTACAGTTGTATATACAGGGTGGTCATAAAAAAACTTTGCAGATATATGGACCTCCAGTGGCCTTTACGTTCAACCGATCGAGATGAGATTTGAGACATAGCTGTTCAAAGGTATGACCTCGGGTTTTTAAGAACGGCAACAAAATGACGCTCACGGTTACGGTATAGGTACACGGTTACGGTATAGGTCACGGTATAGGTACAAAAACTCGAATTTTTCAAATGCCAACGCCCATTTTTTCCATCACAAAATGCTCACCGCATGCGAAAAACCTAAAGAGCGCTGGAACGGTATTTGTATTAAAAAAAAAAAAAAAAAAAAAAAAAAAAAACACAATCATACAGATAAACACAGATAAAATTTGCATTTGACAGAGGCAAGATACCAATCACAGAATGCCTTTCGCCAGATATTCAGCGTAGAAAATGGATAAAAAGTGGGGGTGGGAGTGTTAATTCTTCAGTCAGGACCTCGCATATACCGACGAAATGATTCTGCCAGCGAAAAGTCGTGGTGAATTGTTAAAACTCTATTATCAAATGGGAGGAATACCGCGAAAACCTTGTGTGTTTACCGTCGAAACCTTTGCCAAATACCTGATCCATGTACCCCGCATGCTCTGCGTTATTTAGTAAAGAAATTTAAAGAAACCAGCTGCATCTATGATAGACCACGATCCGGATGACAAAATGTTCCTGAGGACACTGTTATAGAAGTGAATCCCATATAGTGACTTCAGGGCACATGCAAACTGCAAGAGATACAGCTCGTGTATTAGATATACCGAAAACAAGGGGTCCTAATCTACTGCGCTCTCGAATCCGCATGTTTCCATACCGGTACTAGTGCGTTGAGATGTTGGATCATCAACAACTTATGCACTTCTCAAATGAATTTCTTACCCAATATTATGGCAATAACGTCTGACCTCTTCACATATTATGGCCGGACGAGGCACATTTTACGTTAACTGGCAACTTCAACACCAAAAATTGTGTGGACTGTGAAGACGCAACTCCATACGCTGTGGCACCAGTACCTTTATGCGACGCCAAAGTTAGTGTGTGGTGCGGTATTGTTGGCACAATTGTTCTCGGCCCGTACTTTTTTGAGGAAGCGACACCAACGGGGTTTGTATCGTGCTCTGTGACAGGATCTCGCTATACAGCCATGCTGCAAAATTACGTCATAAGAGAATCGCTGCAGTAGAATGCACTGAATGACGTTTTTAGATGCAAGATACACTGCTAAAAATCTGTAGCATTTGCTGCATAGTCACTCCACCGCTTGTATAGAAAACGGTTACTTGACAATATTATGGAGTATTCTCGTTGGTCAGAAAAAAGATATTCTATAATAGTGGCGGAGTGACTATGCAGCAAATGCTGCAGATTTTTAACAGTGTAGCGCACCTCCACCTATAACGAAACATGTTCTCATGTTCATGGAACAGCATTTTGGCGACCGCGTTATCTCACGCCATTTTCCATTTCCGTGACCTCCGCAATCCGTCGACCTCACTGCTATGGATTTCTGATTCTGGGGATATCTTAAATCTGGAGTGTACATGTGCAATCCACAATCTCTGCCAGATTTGAAAGACTCTATCAAACGTGAGATTGCAAACATCCCTCATGCTATGTTACGTTGGGCTGTAATGTCCACAGTCTCCCGCATGCAATGCGTAATTGTCTCTGATGGCACCGATGGGGAAAATGTATAATCCAAATAAAAGTTTTCTTATTCCCGATCTGTGATGTAACCAGTGATTGGTATCGTGGCTCTGTCATATGCAAATTTTTCCCGTGCGCCCCGATCACGTTTTATTAGGCCGTTCTCAGAGTTGTTTTTGTGCGAGTATAACGCATCCATTTTTTGTGGTACACGTACCGTTCCAACTCTCTTTTAGGTTTTCGCATGCGCTGAGCATTTGTGATGGAAAAAAAAGGCGTTGCCATTCGAAAATTTCGAGCTTCTGTACCGATAATCGTAACCGTGAGCTCCCTTTTGTTGTCGTTCACAGAATCCCAAGCTCATACCTCTGAATAACTGCATCTGAAAACTCATATCGATCGGTTGAACGGACAGGCCAGGCCGCTATAGGTCCATATATCGGCAACGTTATTTTATGACCACCCTGTATATATATGTTGCATTAATAGCATCTTTGGATTATTTCTATAGTTGAAAATAAAATTACTGGCTGTCTCAATAGCAGTAGCGAATCACATCCAGCAGTAATAGCGTAATATAAGTTGTCAGAACAGATAATTCTATCCTGTTGTATTAGTAAAACGAAGATTGGATGATGATTGCAAGGTGTAGCAGTCGACGAGTGAAGGCTATGGAATACATTTTTAAGTGAAACATTCCCCAGAAATAATTGAGACAAAACGTAATATCAGCTCAGCAATTTATTGGAACATCTTTCGGCGACGCAGTTTCCACCAAGAATAATAGCCATCTGTCCATAGTAGTAATTAGGGCTAAACAATATTTGTAGATAATCGAATAAATGGACGGTGACCAGGAGGTGGTATGAAAAGTAGAAATACGACTCAAATCTGCTGAAACACAACGAGCATCGGCTTTTTGACCGTCAAGTGTAGGAATACAAATATGACGTAGGTCGTGCTCTCAACCAATGAATAATTACGAAAACCACGCCATGGAAAGAGTGCGGACAGAGAGAGCGGATATTTTTGAAGGGAAAAGGGTGAACCTCGGAAATGCGCGGGAAAGTAAAATTCGGAAGAGAAAATAAAATGGTTGTTAAAAGAATATTCTAGAAAGAAAAAAGCACAGAAATGGAACATTTAATTTAAGAATATTAAAAGCGAAATATTTAAACATTTTAGATAAGTGAGCCATTAAATTAAAGATAATTGGACAGAGTTAACGATAGAGATTATTTAAGAATATGGATTTAGTGAATATAAAGTAGTAATTTAGAATAAGATACGGAAGTCGCGGAATTATATATAATAATGTAACACATATATGTATCATTAAAGTTAGTTTCTCATTTATACATGAACTCAATATACTAAATATAGTGTTACCCCATGAATGTTTATTTGACCGGGCTATTTCCTACAAGTAAGCTTTTGCCGCAACAAACAATCATTCTACAGCAAAAGCCAAATATATCATGATTAATTAATAATACGGGTCTAATACGAGAGTTCCATGCATTAATTTTTTAGAAAAGGGTCTTTCAGGACTACATGCAAATGTCTGACAAATTCTTTCACAGCTCTCGTGTAAATGCTAAAGTAGATAGAATCTCAATTTATTGATCTCAGAAAAATGGGTAAGAAAAAAATTAAACACAAATTAAAACAGTTGGATATTTGCAATTTGCATTATGTTTTATTGAAGCTTGTACTTATTGTACTTATTGTACTTATTGGTTATTTAAAAATTGTAATTTAATGTAAATTCCCATTTCATCATATTTTATGTAAAACAGATTTATTATCTTTATTTTCTTTTGTTTAATGGCAAGTACAAAACATATGTTTCACACATAACCTTTTATGTCACTTTATTTAAGTACAAAACAATAATTTATGCACCAATTAGTATAATTTTCTGAACCAAACATACTTTGGACAATTACATGTATTATAACTGCTACATATATAAACTCAGATTAAGGTAATAATGGTTAAGGATGTATCTCGAATGAGCTATAATCGATATAACGGAAGGTTACTTTATGAAGACTTTGAAGGATTGACAAGAACAAACAGTCACATTTAAGCTTGCTTATGTTTATGTTTCCTTAAAGTTTTAAGAATTTATATCTGCCCAATTCTTTACTATGAGTTATCCGTGATTTCACTAGATTATTAAAAATATAAAATTTGGAGCAATAACCATTCGCACAATTTGAAATTCTTGAACTGATAATATAAGATTTGGGCGATAGAAAGTTTTATTTAAAAACACTAAAAAAATATTATTTAAAACAATAAATTTTCCACGAATGGTGCTAAATCTTAAAATCTGAAAAAAATAAAATAAAATAAATGTGGCTGAAATTGCCAACGGAAATTTTGCCATAAAATAAAAAAATAATATTTTGTTATCAGTTTTGACTAAAAAGCGTCTAGTATTCGAAAGTTTTATTTAAGCAAAACTTTATTTGAAAAAAAAATATATATCAATCATTTCCTTTAAATTAGATTTTAAAAAATAATCCTTAAAAAGTCCAAAAATACTATCTGTTACAAACTATTTTATTGTACAATTTACATATATCAAAGAAAGATAAGAAATGGAGTAAATTCTAATTGTGAGTCGACGTACAAAGGAGCAGATATACTGAAATATTGTAGAAGTTTATATAAAAAAAATGTCTTGAACTGCTTGATATATTTTTTTCTGCAGCTTTGAAGGAATGGCGCTATTAATAGGAATCATGGCGCAATCTGTGTATTTGTGTGGAACTGTGGCATTAATAGTTAATAGTGCAACTAAATTTTTACTGAAGGTTTCGATTATGGAAAAAATGCATATAAACTTTTCTTCCGTATACCAACTACTTGATTTTTATTGAATGCAAAACATATCACAGACTTTTGATTCATCTTGTATTTCAACGTTCAGTGATATAATATAATGATAAAATAAAATCAATTCAAGTACTTTTATATCATAAACGTGTTTTATATGATCGATATGTTTTATATAACGACACTTTCTATGGAATAAAAAACGCGGACACGAAACAAGATTAAATAATATCGTATAAAACTTGTGACATGTTGTGATGACATAGATTTTTTATTTTTCGCGCGATCTCCTATTTGCTTCTTTGAGTATTAAATTAAATTAAGATACTGCTAGTCTCAGCAAAGGATTCTGCAGACAAGAAAATTGTATCTAGTTTCTTAGACACTAATGCAATTATATATTGTTATTTCTTTGAAAAATAGAACTGAAAATCTACTACGTTGACTTATTATATTATCTGAACACGTATCTCTATTGAATAGCAATATATATATATATATATATATATATACAGAGTAGCTCCACTAAATAAATACACTCTTTTATTCACGAAAGAGTACATAATATCAAACAATGTTTTCTAGGAAAGTAATGTCGCAGTTCATATATTCTGTTATGAATACAGGGTGAACTCGGATTTTTTATTATAATAAGCAACAATAAATGCTGATGATAGATAGAATGCACTACAATAAACAGTTTTTGTGTTAGAAACTAGGGTCATAGTTCGTTGACGTCAAAAATGCTGGCAAATCAATGCAATCATAACGCGAATTTTGTCCATAACTGTACCAGTACTGAAGGCCTTTGAACGACGTTTTAGACATAATTGCGCCATATTGGGAGGGAAGTGATGATATAAAAATGATATTTCTGTCACGGATTCTGTATAAAATGTGAAATACATTTCTGTGTATCTAGTTTAGAACTTAGTGTGCTTATGTATAGACTTAATCTCTTCTTGTGATATCATACCATTTTGCACGAAGATACGTTTCTACAATTTTATTTACAATATTTTCATTATTTTCAAAGCAATTAACAAAAATCAGAGTTCGGATTGGAGTGAAATGATTTGCATTCATAACTTAATAACTAGATTGTCACCCTTGTCTCCTATTAAAAATTATTTATTGTGTTGCGCATTATATCTCTAAAAGTTTACACTCGTATTTTGGACAGACGCTGTAAGAATGTATATACATATTTCTTTAAATGTTTTTTCTAATTTTCTCATATTTTAAATACTCAGTAACTTGTTAAAACGGTGTATTGTAAAAAAAAATCAACAAATCATCTCTTGTTTCTACTGAAACAAGAAGAGGGAAAGGTTTAAGCTGTTACGTGTGATTACATTGGATCATACTCATAATTTATGTTATTTCAAACTCAGTTGTCAGAATACGTTGCTGTTCAAAACATTATTTCCTTTTAGGTAGGTTTCGTAGCTATTACATTCACCCCTATGTTGGAATTTCTGAACGTTATTTGCAGATCTATGCCGATCATGACCCCTAGAATCCGAAACAACCCCCCAGTTCTAAACTTTATCTATCTATCTATCTGTCTACATTATATATATATATATATATATAATATAGACAGATTATATACCGGGTGTCCTAAAAAGGACTGACTGATTTTAAAATTGAATAACTTGTAAACGGTGACAGATATTTAAAAAATTCTTTCAGGAGGGTTATGCATAAGGTCAAAAGTTTTTTTTTTTACAGTGATTTTCAATTTTAGTTCGAATTACAAACAATAGATGGCGCTGCGTTCAATAGACGCTAAATTCAGGCTCGATTTTTTGGTACTTTGTGGCCCGGATAATACATTCCCGTCTCCTTTTTCTGCATGGAACAAGATAAAGGACCAAAAATCGAGCCTGTATTTAGCGACTATTGTTTACAGCGCCATCTATTGTTTGTAAATCGAACTAAAATTGAAAATCACTGTAATAAAACTTTTGACCTTATGCATAACACGCCTGCAAGAATTTTTTTAATATCTGTCACCGTTTGCACGTTATTGAATTTTAAAATCAGTCAGTCCTTTTTGGGACACCCGGTATATATATATATATAAAACTATGGATATTATAACTTTTATAATTCTGCATGTATCTCTCCCAAACTGATGTATAAAATCAAGGTGTAAAATATCGGTCAAGTTCGTTAATGTGCAAAATTGAACCAAGGGGATGGGAATAGAGAGTGGTTTTGTGAAAACCGAAAAAATGTCATAACTTCTTAATTATAATGCATATCAAATCAGTTTAAAGTTATTATTACATCTAGGAAAATGGTCATAAATTTATGTATCGCAGATTTTTGATAAAATTAAAAATGGGCTCAAGGGTTAAAAAAGGGGGTTTTTTAGGAAGAAATAAAATGCATAACTTCGTCAATTCTTAAGATTACAAATTCACTTAAACTTAAGAGGCTACTTCAGTCGAATGAAAAGACCCGTTCGCTAATGCTAATCCTATGGAAGAAATTTATAACAATATCTCGGTTGCATTTCAATATTTTTAAATGATTTTTTTTTTTACATTGGATAGCTGAGATCGATCTGTATGAAGGCCGTTTTTTAGTTTTTCGATTTTGATTACAGATTTTTTTTTAGGAGCATGCATTCAGTTTCGAAACCGGTTCCGAAAATAAAAGCGTCCTCATTAAAAATATCTGTAAACAAAATCGAAAAATTAAAAAACGGCCTTTGTACAGATTGATCTCAGCTATCCAATGCAAAAAAAAGTATTTAAAAATATTGAAATGCAACCGAGATATCACTGTAAATTTCTTCCATAGGATTAGCATTAGCGAACGGGTCTTTTCACTTGACTGAAGTAGCCTCTTAATATAAATCTTCTTAATACATAATTTTTATATTGACAATTTTTATATTGTCCATAATTTTTATATTGACAAGTTTTTTGATAAGACCAACTCTTACCACAAAAAATTAATAAATAAATTAACGAGAAAAAAAAAAAGGATGGTGAAGAAAAATATTCATAACTTTGTCGATTCAAAAGATATCCAATCCACTTAAATTTATTATAAATGTTCTTAATATTATCTACAACTTACATAGTTACACGTTTTTGATAGGAGCAACTCTTACAGTAAAAACAGATTAAACAAAAATAGGGGTTGATGAAAAAAATTATGCCGTATAAAGAGTATACTCAAATCCAAACGGCTAAATTTCTGACTCATTTTTAAATTCATTTTTACACTCAACCGCATCCAATTGGCAGGTTTTTGATAAAGTCAAAATATATTTTTATGAAATTCTGTCAAAGTGGGCATTTCGAACCGAATTTCCCGAAGCGATAGTGCTGGAAACAAAAGAAAATGGTCGTACTGAGAAAATAATTGTTTGTAAATCAAGTTCTAATTAATTGAACGACAAATAAAAACACAGGTCGCTTATAAATCTCTTCAAAAATCACGTCTCCAAGAAAATTTCGATTTGTTGAACGTGGAAAAATATATATATTTTTTAATACTGCCTTAATATAATTCTGATAAAACCAGCTCTTACAGAAAAATCAAATTAAAAATTTCTCAAAAGAGGCCAGATAAAATTGTAAAACTAGGTTTATTTCTAATCTTGATTTAGTTTTTCTTGGTTAAAGTAGTACTTAACTGCGAGATCTACCTCCGCCTGTAGGCCGAGCGGGAAGGAATTTTTGTTGTAGAAATGCTAGACATTTGTGCTTGTAATTCTAGCTAAACATTCTATAGAAGATTTGAAATTCAGTGTAAATATGAAACAGCTCATATCGGATTGAGAAAAATATTCTCCATCTAAAATAATGATAATTGGTTTCATAATTAGAAGAATACTTTTTAAATTTTTATGCAAGGTTTACGGTTGATAGCTAGTTTTTTTTACGAAGGCAATTTTTTTTCTCTTTTATGGTAATTTTGAAAGTCGGTCATATTGAAACTTGTTAATGCACTATAAAAATTTATCTACGAGTATACTTTATTTTTGTATGTACTTTGCGTTTAACTAAATGTTCGTTATAATCTTTAAATTCTCTGTTATCAGTTGAAACATATTGGTTATGTTATTTCACTAATTACTATTCCACATATGTGTATTAAAAAAAGTTAATTGTTATTTCTAGCCCTTTCCATTTAATATTTTTGTAAAAAATAACTGAAAAACTGGTGTGTATAAAAGATTTTTTTTAACTACTATATAATTATTTTACTAGTGAACGTTATAAGTAATTATATGATGCATTTAAAATATTTCAAGTTATTTTACATATTTGATAGTTTACGAGAAAATGTACATAAATTTAACATGGCCAATATAGGGATTTACTACTGTCAAGCTGCAATCCAATTTTATATAAACACGCATTTAAGCATTTATATCATCTAATAAAACTCAGATGAATTGAATAATATTAATAAACATTAACATGAATGCATCTGACATATTTATATTTTCATTAATACATTTTCGCGTGTTTTTTACATTTAATTTAATGTTAATTGTTTCGTTACAAAAACCAGTAATTGGAAAAAACAAACATAAATTTCTCAAATACTTTTAAAGACATATATGCTTAACATAATTAAATGATGTAATTTTAAAAAGTTTTAACATAAACACTTTAAACATAAATTAGATCTCAATGTCAAATTTGCTGAGGAATATTGTTTTTATTCGTTTATTATATTATTTTCTTTGACATATTATGTTTATGTCGCTGACGTTATATTCTACTGCTATACATAAATAATAATAAGCGAATAATATGAAATAGTAATAGCCTGCAAATATTATGCAATAAGAATTATAGGCAAATAATATGAAAAGTAAAAATATGTATAGCTATACAAAATAAAACTTAGGATGGAAATGCTGTATTATTGTACGATTATACGATATACGATTATCATACGATAAATTATACGATTTTAAGTATTTAAGAACATTTTCAATACATTTCCCGAATTTGACAGTATAAAAGATTTTTATAAAATTCTGAAGAACCTTTTATTTAGAAAACAAACAAATAGCTTTTGAAACATATGTGAAGAGAATATAAAACGTTATTCTTTATCTCTCGTACCAAAACGAAGGAAAACAATAAAAGTATTTTTCAAAGTATGCATTCATCTAATAAGAATCACTTAATGGTTAGAGTATTTTCGCTGAGTGAGATTTAACCGTATGATACGCCGTCATTTTTGTCTTTTCTCTCTCACGAATTTCAAAGCTTTACGCCAGCATGAACGGCGGAAATAAAGTGACATTATCTAGATGATAATGATAACGTACATAATGGGTTATAAGTTTACTTTTTTAAGAGCAAGTTTCACAGATTGTGTCTAAGAAGACAATTTCTCTTTAGGAGTTTCTCGAACAAAGTAGGCTATGATGCATGCAAAATGTTGCGCTTATATAAAATTCTTCTGATATTCGGTTAGGCATAAAGCATAGATATAACGCATTTTTACTTTCTTCTATCTTTACAAGAAGAAAGTATTGGATTCGTGAAAATTTTCGACTCCCGGTTTTCGACGGATTTACACGTTTTAGAATGCCCAGAACACGATTTGATGGTTTTTAGAAAATGTCTGTCTGTGAGTCTGTCTGTCACTCCGTCACTCCGTCACTCTGTCACTCTGTCACTCTGTCTGTGAGTCTGTGTGTGACAAAAATTTTGTGGGCGCTCTATCTCAAGAACTAATGCACAGAATTTCACAAAACTTATTATTTAGTTATACCTTGATATAAACTAGACCTGATTAGTTTTTGGTGAAAATCGCCCAACAGGTGGCGCTGCTATGCGGCATTTTTCACGATTTCTGCAATAGCTATGTCTCAAGAAGTACTGCACGGATTTTCATAAAACTTCAGATTCAGTTAGTCCAGGATATAGTTTGGTGCTGATTTTTTTGTGAAAATCGCCCAACAGGTGGCGCTGCTATTCTGCATTATTCATGATTATCGCAATAGCTCTAACTCAAGAAAAAATGCACGAATATTCATCAAAGTTCAGATTTCGTTAGTCCTTGATATAAATTAGTGCTGTTTAATTTTTGGTGTAAATCGCCCAACAGGTGGCGCTGCTGTGCTGCATTTTTCCGATTTTCGCAAGAGCTGTATCTCAAGAACTATTGCACGGATTTTCATCAAACTTCAGATTTAGTTAGTCCTTGACATGAATTGGCGTGTAAATTAGTGCTGTTTAATTTTTGGTGTAAATCGCTCAACAGGTGGCGCTGCTATGCTGTATTTTTTGCGATTTCCGCAATAGCTTTATCTCAAGAACTAACGCTTAGAATTTCAACAAACTTCAGATTCAGGTATACCTTGATATCATTTAGTGCTGTTTATTTTTAGTGTAAATCGCTCAACAGGTGGCGCTGCTATGCTACATTTTTCAGAATTCCCGCTGTAGCTCTATCTCAAGAACTAATGCACGAATTTTCATCAAACTTCAAATTCAGATATACTTTGATATGAATTGGTGCTAAATTCATGTAATTTCTTGTACTATTTAAATGATTTAATTGACGTGATTTATATAGAAGAAAGTTTTGTGATGGCCACAACATACTAGTTTATAATATTATAAGAACATATGACTAAATTTATTTTAACTAAAAATCGTGTAAAATATTAATGTAGGCTATTTAATTGCAATTGTGTTATAATTATAGCGGTAGAACTTTATATTAAAAATCTTTTAATGAATTTTTTGTCTTATCGTCACGCTTAGCTAATTTCAGAATTTATATTCACACAGTAAACGACATTGAAATTAGCATATTGAACCGGATTTTTCTTTTTTTATTTTACATTGTCAAGATAAGTATTTAGAGTTATTTTGAAATAGCTGTAATTTCTATAATGCATGAGTAGTTCCTTGAAATATTTGAATACTTATGAAACTTTAATATCAAAAGTAACTTAGAAAAATCGTATATTGATGAAGCTTTTTTATCGTTATTGATTGCTAATTTGCAAATTGATATTCACATATTAAATGTCATAAAAATTGCCAATTTAATTGGATATGTTTTTAAAAACTTAAATTGGAAAGAGAAGTTTTTAGAGTTATTCTTAAATTGCTGTTATTTCCGTAAAACATGAGTAGTTCCTGAAAATACTTGAATACTTAGTAAAATTAATATGAAAAGGAACTGACGTGTGTAATAAATATTACATTTTACACTTATCAGAAATATTGACCTTTTATTTTACTTCAGAATTCGGTCAAAATATAACCACTTTGAGTATTATTTTTATGTTTATACAATTATAACAAATTAAGGGTGCACAGGATCTTTCAATTAAAAAAGAAATCAGTTTCAGGTTTTTGTTTATTCGGAATATTTATTTTAAATTTCCCAACAAAATGCGAAAAATGCTGATAACAACTTAAATTCCTTCGATATTGAAACATTTAAACGCGTTTTCTCAGATTACTAAGAATTTTGGAGATTACGCGCACAGTTACTTTCTAACTATGTAAGCTACGGCTTTAAAAAAATTAACCAAATATGCGGTTATTTACAGTTTTCAGGCTAACCCCCCCCCCCAAAAAAAAAAAAAAAAAAAAACACATTTTTTTTTACTTTTTTTCTGCAATTTGAGAAACTTTATTATTTTTAAATTTTGTGCTAAAATTGAATTTTAAACAAGTCTTTTAGTGTATATTTTGTTTTTTATTTATAAGTAGATGTTTTATGATTCTATTTTGTTCAAAATTGTTTTCTGAAAGGTATAATTTCGAATTTTATCCTGCGCGCAAAGTTATTGCATTGTAATTCACGCAATAGTCCTGAGGTTCAGATACTTTAAACTCGTCCCCTCTCGCCACACACCCACTTTTTTTTATGTTTCGAAAAAATTAACCATTGCATTTTTTTGATTTTTACTTGTTCATCTAAATGTTCTTGCTTGAAAATAAAAATATTTTCTTCTCATTTTGCAAGACTAAATTGTGAAAAAAAATAATAATGTTGTTGTTATTTAACTTATGCACGTTACAGTAAACAAAATTGAAAATTTCTAGATTATTAATCATCAGCTTAGTTTATGAAAATATAGTACACAAAAGTTCTTGCTTTAAGTTATAAGGCATTTTAATTTATTAAGATTATGGAGTGAAAAGCGTAATACGATATTGAATCAACAATAACATCAATTGTAATCATATCTTATTTACATGCACAGACAATAATAAAATGTTATGTATTAAAATGTCTGTGCAACAAAGAAACGGTATTAAAGAACTAAAACAATAAGTGAAAATAATGCTATAAATCATTACAAAAATAAATAAAACACTTTTTCAAAGAATTTATTGTTTCATTTCAATAATAATGCAGTTCAAGAACTTTAATGTTAAATGTTAATCCGCATGGTTAAAAAAAAAATATCACTGCAAGATGTTTAAACGCAATAAATTTTATCTAAATTATGAAAAAGGTATAATAATATTATCTTTTTTTTCAGAATAAATCCAAGTGTATATATATATATATATATATAACCTCAGAAAAAAAAAGATCATTCAGAAACGCACTTCCATATAATGCTGTTTGATAAAAATTCATTAAATTCATTTAATAAAACTGGCTTCTTCACAAAATCCATTTTACTAAACTAAGCCCTTTCACAAAATAATCTTCAATAATTTAATGTTTAAATACTAGTTCTAAATTCACCTTGAGTAAATAATTAAAATTCATATAAAAAAGCTCTAATAAATGTACTAAAACTACTTGCAGGTGCACTGCACATAATATAAAATTATTTAAAATATATAAAAAAATCTCAAAAATATATTAAAAATTTTAATGTATTTTTCAGATACTTCTAATGTATTTTAAATGATTTTATACACTGCAAATAGAAGCGTCTTAAATTTAGACACATATGTGACTGAAAAAGAATTTTAGACACTTAAGTGCCTTAATCTGAAAATTCAGACATTATAGATGTCTTAATTTAAGATACATAAGTGTCTTACTATGACCATGGTGTAAACGAACTGAGAATAATGTCTAAAATATCCGCAAACGTCTTATTTTAAGACACTTCATTGCTTTAAACGTGTCTTAATTTAAGACGTTTTGATTCTTCCGACGCAATAACCACCAGGGGGCACTAGCACTCCCAGTTGCGCATGAGTTTTAGATGTCTTCGTTCGAAGTGGTATACGTTGTAATTCAAACAAAGTTTGTTTTTATGTACGCGTGTATTTTAATTCGTTTTTTGCGAAATGTGAAGTACTGTGATTTTAATTCGTATTAACTTGGATTATTTATTTATTGAATACATACATCTGACGTGTGTGCTCGACATCAAATGTCTCTTAGAAGCTGTCGTCGATACAAGGGCAGGATAGACATAGAACAGAAGTAGACGACGGTTGAAGATTACACCCGGAAATTCTACAAAGCGTGTGCAATGGGCTTAGTGTTAACTCGTATCAATTTATATCAATAATATTGTGTTATTCATCTTCGTCCTGTCGAAGCTGCCAAAAAAAAAGAAACTTTTGTCTGGCGGGTCCTGTTTTTAGGATGAAACATCTCATTCTTTAAATATGGCTAGTCGGATGTATTATGGGATTACCTTTTAAACTGGGCTAATTCCATGGGTCTTTGTAGTGTAAGTCACACAGCTGATTTCTGGTCACCGTTATATTCAAAAAGTTTTCTTAGCTTTATTCAATTAATGAGATATGTCCGATAAAATAAGTCAAATTTTCAGTTTTAAAATTCTGGTAGCGAACATTATATAAATTTGAAACTATGTGACTTACACTACAAGTACGCATGGAATTAGCCACTGATGAAAGTCTTTCTCCCTCACTGTGGTTGTGGTAGTTTTTAAAATTTCAAATCGAGGAATATTTCTTACCTCTTGCAAACAGCGATTGAAGTAAGTGTTATAATTTCTTTATAGTACTAAAATTAGTGTCTTTTATGATTTTATTTATTGTACTAAACAAAATCTTACATGAAATTTAATTAGTTTTGAATCTTTTTGCAAAAAAAAACCACTAATTCTAGAAGTATATATTTTTAAATTTATGACGTTGTCTTTTATTACAAATTATGTATTATTTATTCTCATCTTTTTTCTCAAATTTAAAGTAATAACATCACTAAAAAACATACATATTTAAAAGTTAAGTTCATTCTCTTGTTTTGTTTTGTTTTCAATATGGCAGTTCTTAGTTTCAATTTCAATGGCTAATGCTTATCTCATACTCGATTACAAGGAAATAAAAAAAAAAAAAAAAAAAAAAAAAAAAACTTTGAAAGATCTCCTAAAGTTTTCTTACTTCCTAGCTAGGGATTACAATCCCGGATTGAGATCCCGGGATCCCGCTTTAATTTTAACCCCGAAAATCCCGGAATTTTTACTGAAAAATTCCGGGATTTTCGGGATTGCCTTTTTTTTTTCCATTGAACAATATTCAGCTGAAATTAAAAAATATATTTATAAACTTTTGCTTTTGGAAAAAAAATCAATTGATTTTCATGAAATTTATATATAATTGAAAATGAATGTTTATCTCAAGTATTTTTTAGATATATTTCTAAAGCTATTAAATCTTTTAATGTGTGAAAACTTTTGATTTGAAAACATAGAAGTAAGCCAGTCAGGAAAAAGGAAATCATTTGTTTATTTAGATTTCGCTGCATGCGTGGATTCGAAGGTCATTTTCCAATTAGACTTTACTGATAAGCATCGCAAGTTTGTATCATAGTGATATCACGTGCTAACTTTTTTTTTTTTTTTTTTGGCTTTATTTTGCTTTAAAGATGTCTTGTTTAGTACCTGATAGGAATGATAACAATAAGCCCATGTGGCAATATAAATTTTTAAAAAATCTAATTTTTAAATGATAAGGATTTTTATTTTTTTTCGGGGAGGGGGGGGGGGGATTTTCTATGAAATTTTCGTAAAGTTGATACATTAAATCTTGCACTGATTATAATGAAAGTTTTGAACTTTTAGAGTAGGACAAGATTAAAAAACACAAAATATAAATAAACAAAATACCGAAATAATTTTTTTTTCTCAATATTAACCCTTTGCACTCGAGGACTCCGGAGCGGAGCCATTTAAAATTTGTCTTCAAACTCGAGGTCTCCGCTACGGAGACAATGCAAATAATTTTGTGATACCATGTAATCTTGGCTTTTCTAGACAGGTATCACAAAATTATTTGCATTGTCTCCGTAGCGGAGCCCTCGAGTTTGAAGACAAATTTTAAATGGCTCCGCTCCGGAGCCCTCGAGTGCAAAGGGTAAAGTAGAATATTTATTTATTTATTCATAGTTAAATAGCTGTTGTGATTATCATCTGATATATATGTAAA
The DNA here is from genome assembly GCA_963932465.1 of Maratus speciosus. Classification (NCBI taxonomy): domain Eukaryota; kingdom Metazoa; phylum Arthropoda; class Arachnida; order Araneae; family Salticidae; genus Maratus; species Maratus speciosus. The sequence goes on from OZ010800.1 coordinate 189,089,344, forward strand.
ATTGCCTATGTGGCAATATAAATTTTTAAAAAATCTATTTTTAAATTATATGAAGTAGAGTAGGACAAGATTATAAGAAATATATATATTTATCCATGTACTTTAAAAGCCCTCAATAGCCCTTGCCGCTGAATTTGTCCGATAATCGGAGATGTCTGCTTTTGTGAGGTAAAAATATACAAATATGTATGCCATGCGGATTAAAAAAGTATTCGCTAAATAGATGTTTCAGAATAGCTATTCGGGAATGTCCATTAACCTCCACAACGGATAATCCCGAATACCGGACATCTCAATTAAGATAACAATAATGCAGGGTTGCATTTTTTGCAAAAGAACTTCTTGATTAAAGAATGGGCATACTGGGTCGTGCCCCGCCCCCCTACGATTTTAGTGCCCACAAATTTGATGTGCAATATTTGTAAAGTTTATATTTTAAATCTGTTTCGAAATTCCACTGATTATAATCAATATTTTGAACTTTTAAAGTAAAATAAGATTAAAAATAAAACAAATTAAAAAAATCTAATGAAGTGTCTGAAATTCGGACACGAAAAGTGTCTGAAAAAATTCAGACATTTTAAAATGTCTGAAAACTGAACACTCCGTTTCAGACACTTAAGTGTTTGAATTTCAGACATTTTAATTTACAGTGTATTATATGTATGCACCTGCAAGTATTTTTAGTACAGCTATTTGTGCTTTTTATGTAAATTTTAAATACATCCTCTTCTTCAGAAATGTTCCATATATATTCAGAAAACTTTCCGATTCGTAATAAAAGGTTTCCTATACATTAAGAAACATTTCTTCGTCTTCAGAGAGATTTCATATGTATTCTGAAACATTTCCAATCCGTAATAAAAGGTTTCCGATATATTCAGAAACCTTTCATTGCGAATCGGAAATATTTCGTATTATAACCGAAACAGTTTTCTGCTCGAATCTGAAACCATTCCGTTAGTATCATGCAGCACAGGTCTCTGTTACTTTCGGAAACGTTTCTGAAATTTTTTACAGAGTAGATCAATGGTTCCCAACGGGGGGGCAATTTGATCTTCTAGGGAGGCAGTTCCAAATTTCTTACTCACTCATTCCCGATCAGTTTATTCAGTATTTTTTGGGGGGAAATTAATGTTGTAGGCTAAAAAAATGGAATACAAGCAAAATTTAAGAAAGCCGTTTTTTTATTGAATTTTTAAAATATTCTCTATCGAAACTTTAAAATAGATTAGAAATCAGAATAATTATTCAAGTAATCTTTAAAAATATTTTGATATCTATAAAAGTATTAAAACTCACTATAATTTTTCTGGTGGTGACTTTCAAAATTTTAGTAACGTTTTCGATTATTAATTGAATGAGTTTTCTACTTCTATTCCGAAGACAATTAACGATATTGTAGAAACGGAAAATACAAAGAATGTATTATGCGGATTAATGACTACTTAAATTTGATAAAGATGATAATCTTGAAATACTTCTTGTGTATTGTGTTATCCATAGAAAGAAAAGTCAGTGTCCAAATATTTTACACCAACGCTCAATAAGTTAAAATAATGCATTATAAAACGTATGAATTTATCAGTTTTAACGTTAAATGTAAGTGTATTTTAAGATATTTGGTGAAGATAAAAATGCAGACCGTATAGCACTTTTCTTTAACATTCAGTTAAGTTGGAAAAGTACAACAAATCTCGTTTTGGCATGTAAGGAAAGATGTATAACTTCTTTTCATTTTTTAAATTATGTAAAAACACATTTGTGGTAAAATATTCACCTCTTTGACAAGTTAAAAAATGTGAAATAAATAGCTATTGTTAAGGCACTATTGCACTCTCACCGTGTGAATAGAGTTAACTTTTTAAATAATAAGAGGCATAATTTACAGATTAATGGGGGGCGGGGCATAGTGGCTTTACAAATGCTTTGGTGGAGCGTGGCCTAAAAAAGGTTGGGAACCAGTGGTGTAGACAGATTTCTTATACAATAAGACCTTCCACAGTTGTCATTCCTGAGAAAGCATAGACATGCAAATAGTTTATTAAATCTACAAACACTTCATAGCCAAATAAAGCTTCATATGGACAGCAATCTATTCTTGGATGATGTGCTCTATTTTTCATAAATTGAATGAACTGTATTCTTTTTTATCCCATTTTCGCACTTTTAGTTTCACGCCAAGTGGATAACATTTTTTCAGTGTCCTGGTTTGCACTTTCAACTGAGTTTTGCGATTGACTGTGTCTTGGTTTTCCATGAAAAATGTTGATTGTATTTCACATTCCACAAACTTCTGCAAAACTTTTATTAGCAAATTCTCGGGCAGCGTACCTTTGTACACATGGTGCTCGAAAACTTGGCAGCACATCCATTAGGTGATAAGCAACTTCCTTAGCTCGTTTTATTTTTAACGCTCTTAATTCGATAAAATTCAAACTCACAACAAAAATTACATCAGATTGATATTACATGGCACGCAATGAATCAAAAAAATAAATCGAAAAAGAAAATAAATAAAAAAGAAAAGCTGCCTAGCTAAACTGATGGCATTCAGCTCACAGACTATTCACAATAATTGTATATTATACTCCTATTTAAAAGAAGAGTGTTACCGTATGATCCCTCAAAAAAATAAGTGAAGGGGGACTACCCCCCTTTTTCCCCTTTATACTTAACCAATGAACCTCCAAATCTAATCAGGGAAGCTCCTTAACATAATAAACCGGTATACCAAATTTGGAGCAAATCGAATAATCCTGCAAAAGAAACCATTTATTTAAATTAGGGGGGTGGGCTAGCCCCCTTTTCCCCCTTTATGCTTAACCAATGAACCCCCAAAACTAATCAGGGAAGTTGCTTAACATACTAAACCGGTATACAAATTCGGAGCAAATCGAATAATTCTGCATGAAAAAACTATTTATCTGAATTAAGGGGGGGGGAAGCTAACACCCCTTTTCCCCCTTTATCCTTAACAAATGAACCCCCAAACCTAATCAGGGAAGTTCCTTAACATAATAAACCGGTTTACCGAATTCGAAGCAAATCGAATAATTCTGCACGAAAAACCCATTTATCTGAATTAAGGGGTAAAGGGTGGACTAACATCCCTTTTCCCCCTTTATCCTTAACCAATGAACCACCAAAACTAACCAGGGAAGTTCCTTAACATAATAAAACTGTATACCAAATTCGGAGCAAATCGAATAATTCTGCATGAAAAACCCATTTATCTGAATTAGGGGGTGGGGGATGGACTAACCCCCCATTTCCCCCTTTATCCTTAACCAATGAACCCCCCAAACTAATCAGGGAAGTTCTATAACATAATAAACCGGTATACCAAATTCGGAGCAAATCGAATAATTCTGCATGAAAAACCCATTTATCTGAATTAAGGGGTGGTGGACTAACCCCCTTTTCCCCTTTATGAACCCCTAAAACTAATCTGGGAAGCGCCTTATCAGAATGAAACTAGAAAAATAATTTGAAGCAAATGGGATGTTTCTATCAAGAGTTATCGCATTACGTACGTACATACAGAACCGGCAGGCTCATAACCCCTCAGGCTTTGATAGCCTTTAAGCTAAAAATGCGGCGAGAAGTATATATTATTGAGCGTCTCGGAAGATTCGGCCGCTTGCATCTAAAACAATCAACTGATATCGTCAGTTTGTTTCCAACTGCCAAAAACAAATTTGCACGCTCACAAAATGTATTATAATATTGCACAATAGTGAGGCACTGATACGGAATAAATATACGCATACGTAATGAAGACTAGCTGAAACTCATTATATTGACCGAACTTGATTGGTCATTATTAATAATAACCGGTTAATTTGATAAATTCTCATAAATTAAAGATATTAACCGGTCTATTTGGATATTATTTGGTAATTATTAATAATAACAGCTTATTATTAATAATTACCGATTAATCACTTTGACCGTAACATATATATGATGTAAAAAGTACAAAGAAAAAAGATGGTAAAGACATATTATTTGTGTTTTTGTACTTTCAAAAATCCTATGTTTCTTTCATTTCGACAAACTCAAAAGATGCTGTGCCAAACTTAATATACCCAAATATCTGGATGTATTATGCATAGATTTACTTTTTCTGTATGTCATTTTATAAAGCTCACAATTTCCAAATTCATCATAGAATTGGGAAGAAATCATAATAAAGTCGTGCATATATTTTTTAAATTTGTAACTGAAAGTATTGAAATAAAATATTAATTCATTCAAATACGCTTTAAGAGAGCACGTTTAAAACGAGATAACGGCTGTAACAAGTACTTTGTAATTTAACTTTGGTTTCTTGTTTAAACTATATTAAGATTTTCTTGCTTTTTAAGAGCTAAAACAGTGGGATAACAGCTGTTCAGGTCAATGAGGTTTCCAGCGAAACGTTGGGTAGAATTAGGAAAGAAATCTACCCTTAGGGAAAAATCTTTCTTCTAAAACTCTCCTTTCTGTGATAGTATCTCTAAATTAAAATTGTTTGTAAAAATTCAGTAATTTATCAGTTTTAACAGACAGAATATAAAGCATCAACACTGTTAAAAATAAAGGTTTAACTTTTCTGTAAAAAACTGGAGGAAGGAGGAGGTTTCACCATGTTTTTCGTTCAAGTAAAAATTACTGGAAAGGATAATTACATGCCGGATGCACTATATCCGAAATTGTGGTTCAACGTTTGTTATTGTTGACAGGCAACACTCGATAAACTTTAATGGCGTCTTCCGCTCTACCGATGTCGAATCAAAACTTGGATATCTCAAGCAGAAACGTGGATACGGGTATCCTGGTTTAGTTTTTCGCCATGTCAATCCATGAAATACTCGAAGTAAGTGCACTAGTGATTGTTTATTTTATTGTTATACACATTATAATGTTTTACTGTAACTCTCGCAAACAAAATTTAGTATCAACGTATTTCATTTACCGGTAAATGCTGAATATTTTGCTTAAGCCTAAAATATTTCCGATCTGCATTAAATCCGAAGCGAATGTCGTTTGAATTATTGTTTCAATGTGTGATATAAATTCTATTTTGTGAATGAAATAGTGAATTCATTGAAACAGTAGAGACTCTTAATTATATTTCATAAACTTTTGAATCTGATTAATTGCGGTCGCTCATAAAAATTCAAAATCGTAGAAACGAAGCATATCGAACTTTCTAAAAATGCCACTTTACTTTTAAAAACTTATACTATATATCTCTATCGGTATCTTATACATTACTTATCAAGTTTAAAGCAATTTTTACAAACGAAATAATAAAAAACAGACATTTATATGATTTTTATGGTTCCGTACTTAAAAAGAAAAAAAGGAACCATTATAAAATCACCCCTGTGTCTGTCTGTCTGTCACAGCCCTTTTACTCGTAAACTATGCAACGTGGAAAGTTCAAATTGGAGGAAATAATAAAGACTATTTTCCCACATATTTACAGATTAATAAATATTCATAAATATATTTAGGGAAAATGTACAGTGGCTAATTAAGTTACTTGAAAAAAAATCTTTTTATTGTATATCGTGTGGGGTATCGTGCGAAAGCTTTCGTAACGCCGACATCAAAAATATATTTAATTGAATTTTAGGTATTATATTTTCAAAGTTATGGTGGAAAATGTAGTGCAAACATATGTTCCCCCCATCTAATTCCGAATCTATTGAAACTAAAATTATGAAAATATTAGAGGTAGTAGACATTAATTTAAACCTTGCAGGGAATTATAGCGATTACCCTATTTCACATAGTTTTTGAGAAAATCGCATTTTTCCGTTACACTCAAATTTCGATTTACGGGCTTCAGCAAAAGTGTTAAGCAGAGCTGGAGGTACCTATCGTAGCAGAAGTATAAAAGTATTGTTAATCATGAATTTTGGAAAAAAATCGTCGATAATTGGCCGAGATATTAACCCTTAAAGACACGGACGGTTTGGACATACATAATGGCAGGAACGGCGTACTCTATGCTCCATCGGCTGTTAAAGCCTAGATAACAAATTTTAAGGATATATTTATGCAGTATCAATGTCCAGTAGCAGTATAAAAGCAATAAACGCCAAATTGTTAAAAACAGACAAATTTAATGAGAATTAATCACAGAAGTAGTATGGGATTCGCGACTAGTTTCCATTGAGTGGCTCTTTCAATACACCTACTATGTCTTTAATGGTTAACTAAAAACCTATATGGAATAACAAATATACAGAATAGCTTTATTTGCTATTATTTAGGTTCCATATCTTTGAATTTTCATGATATATCCATTTATACGTTTCTAGTATACAGGGTGCAAAGGAAAGTCTCTTTAACCTGAAAATACTTGTGAATGGAGAGCACTACAGCTATGCAAGTGAGGTAATGGTATAGTAAAGCGACTACACCTGATTTAATGAAAACGACAGCAGCGAATCCTTGTGGCGAAATTTGGAAGATAGCCACTGCAAATCGAAAACGAAAAAAGATAGAGCAAAATTTCCAGTTAGAAAATTTTACCCAACCCTACGTTGTATAGCTTTTACAAAGTATTAGTGTTATTTTAGCAACGGTATTATTTAATAATACACTTACTAATTCATATGTTATTGTATGGAACCCTCTGTGCGCGAGTAATACTCCACTTGACCGTTTATTAAGCGTTGTTTTTAAAAGTTACATGTATCCAGCTTTTTTTTTTAATATTATTGTCTTTATATTTGATATAACATCATTTACATTCATGATAATTTTGTTTTGTGAGGGAATTACTGCATTCCTTGAATGAATAGAGTGTCTTAATTAAATTTTATAAACATTTGACCATGATTAATAACATTCGCTCATAAAAATTCCAAATCATAAAACGAAGATTATCGCCTTTTCTAAAAATGCCACTTACTACTTTTAAAAACTTATAATATATATCTCTATAAGTATCTTATACATTAGTTATCATGTTTAAAGCAATTTATACAAACAAAATAATAAAAAAAGAGATTTATATGATTTTTAAGCAGTGTTTTTAAAAGTTACATGTATCCATATATTTTTTCTATTATTGTCTTTATATTTGATATAACATTATTTACATTCATGATGATTTTGTTTTGTGAGGGAATTACTGCATTACTGCATTCCTTGAATGAATAGAGTGTCTTAATTCAATTTTATAAGCATTTAACCATGCTTAGTAACATTCGCTCATAAAAATTCAAAATCATAAAACGAAGAGTTTCGCCTTTTCTAAAAATGCCACTTATTACTTTTAAAAATTTATAATATATATCTCAATCGGTATCTTATACATTACTCAACATGCTTAAAGCAATTTATACAAAAAAAAAAGAGAGAGAGAGAGAGAGAGATTTATATGATTTTTAAGCATTGTTTTTAAAAGTTACATGTATCCAGAATTTTTTTTCTTTTATTATTGGCTTTATATTTGATATAACATCATTTACATTTATGATAATTTTGTTTTGTGAGGGAATTACTGCATTCCTTGAATGAATAGCGTATCTTAGTTCATTTTTATAAACATTTGACCATGATTAATAACATTCGCTCATAAAAATTCAAAATAATAAAACGAAGAGTATTGCCTTTTCTAAAAATACCACTTATTATTTTGGTTTTCTACTTCTTCTGTTCATCTTAAATTTTAATAATTTTGTATGTCATTTTAAAATTTAGAAAATTTGTGTTTTAATCAATGTTTAAAAAAAACAGTTGATTAAAATCATGATTTAATCGTTGATTTAAATCAACTGATTAAAATCGTTGACACCCTATTGCAGCCAAATGGCAATCATCAGTTTTTGTTAATCACAGTTGACGAATTTTTTCCCTCAACCAGCTGAAAATATTTGCAATATTTTTCCACATTTGATTTAAGAATTTCACAATATTCTTCTTCTACCTAACAATTGGAGAATTTTGCAGTTTTTTCTTACAAACTTACTTTGCTGTTATCCAAAATTTTCAACATAATAAAATGTAAAATTATGACTAAAAATTAAATAAACAGTACATAAAGAAAAACTATAAAATTATTTAGATATTTCCAATATTTCAATTGACTAAGGATACGTTTAATGCAGTTTTATTTATTTTTTTTTTCAAATAAATAAAATTGTGTGATTTTTGCTTGGTTGTGGTTTTCTCTGGGACGGGAAAATTTAAGTTTACCTGTGACCCAGTGAGAGAAGGGGGAAAAAGTTATTGGTCCTGCTGACCACTAAAATTTTCACATTATTGGTCCAATGTCCAATTTAATTTTTGGTGTTCTCAGATCAGCCGACCATCAATGATTTCGAACACTGATTGATTTTTCAAATGCTGAAGATTTCCTTGTAAAAGAGATTTGAATTATATGCTGTTTAATTTTTTGATTATTTCCCCTGTGTGGAATTTGATTTTTATTGTTATGTCTGCACAAGAAACAATTTTATGCCTTAAAATATTTACTCTTTCATTTAAAACAGGTGCAGAAATTAACCTGATGCTTGGATCTCTTCCATTTTACCTGACTGAAATCCTGATTCAGAATATACTAAGCTTCAAGAATTTAAATGTTTGATGACCTGAATGGTCAGACAGGGTGTAGCACCCACCTAAAACTGTCTGAGAGAAACACTATGTAAAATGATATTATATTACAATAAATATTAGTCTGGTATACTATACATATAATCTAATGATTATATAATTTGTATTTTCAATAAATGGAGCGGCATGCCGCAAACCAACTTAAATGTGTTGCTATTTAATTATGTTTGTAACCATTTCTTTTTTCAGCTATTGCAAGGCTGCTGCTGGTGAATATTTTTCTTCTCTACGAGTATTGTTAAAAAATAAATAAATTGTCATCATAGATTATCATTTAGGAATACTGAAAAATTACATATGTAACAATAATTAGTCGCTTGGTGGCGACACTGCTGTTATTAAATTAACCCTTCAAAGTAAGTATTTAATATACTATGGAAGTACATTGTGTATTTAAAAAAAGCTATAAAATTTAAAGTAATACTTTCGTATGAGCTGATATTAGAGGTTAAATGGATTCTGCTACTTATAGCTGCCTTTTTCATGCTGATTATTTCAGTGTTTACGCATATACTTTGATTATGTATCCGTTATGTTTTATATTTATTTATTAAAAAGTGTTATATTCATTATTGAATGTTAAACAGAAACAAATGCTGAATTTTTTTGTTGTTGTTTTATATTCAAATGAGTTAATTTTGCATAATTGAGCTGTGTGCAGTATAAATTTTTAAACGAATCATGCTTGAAAATTACTTTTAAAACTATGAAAAATCAGTAAATTGAAATACAGATTTAATTTAATTGCATCCCCCCTCCCCTTTTAACGACGTAAAAATGAAAATTATGTGACAATAATTCAATTTGAGGAAAAGGGGAAGTGGATTGCTTAGATTGTTACTGTCGATATATGTCAGCAATAGTAGAAAAATTAAATTTTATTAATACTAATTTAAAAATAAATGCAATAGTGATAATTTTTCAGAATTGTGATTTTGGACAGGCCATGTCAATTTTACTGTTCAAAAATAGCACTATTAAAAATTATATAACTTAAAATAGTGAAAATATGTGAAATTTTCATATGTGTAACAATTGTACCTTTATATTTAGTATATGCAGAAATGTCTAAAAATACTTTTTGCTAATTAAAATATTTTTTTTTTTGTTTTTGTTTTGTGAAAAGAAGGTAAAAATTTGAAAACTGTATATTATAAAAATTTCAGCATCTATAGATTCACAACAATAAAAAAAAAAAAAGAAAACAATTACAGATCATGAAAGCAGCAACTAAGTGCATTGTGGAAAAAACTTTTTCAAACCTGTGCAAAAATTAATATTGGTTGAAGAAATTCATTCAGCCATTGTTTAAATTAAAATATAATGAAAACTGGGTATGCATTTAAATCTAAGAAAATTACTTTTTTTTAAATATTTTTTTGTGAATAAGCAAACACTAAATGGACTAAGTGTAACTGAGTGCAGACAAATATTCCAAAAAGTACAAGGACATAATAGTAATATTTGTGAAAAAAATGCAGTTATTTTGTGAAATCATATTGATCAAACTGGTTTACATTTGTTTTTTAAATATGTTTCAAAGACAATAGAATCAATAATTAAAAATTTAATAATTTTCTGTTTAATGAAAAAAAATACATATATGCTTTCCCTACTGCAATATAATTTCGCATAATCTGAAATTTTGTTTATTATTGCACCATAAAATGATAAATTGAAAACCAAAGTAAGGAAAAAAAAGAAAACTACAATCCGGTGTAACCATTCCTCATAAAGATGAGAGAAAATCCTGAATCGTGGTTCAACCTTTTACGAAAAAATTGGAATAGATAAAACCTTGAATTATGATTTAACCTTTCACCAGAAAATTTAATTAAAAAAACTCTGAATCATGGTTAAACCTTTCACCAGAAAATTGGATTTAAAAACAATCCTAATCTGTGGTTCAACCTATTACCAGAAAATTGGATTTAAAAAAAAACTGAATTATGGTCCAAACTTTTAACAGAAAATTGGATTTAAGAAAACCCTGATTTATAGTTCAACCTTTCACTAGAAAATTGGATTAAAAAAATCCTGATTTATGGTTCAACCTTTAACCAAAAAATTGGATGTATAAAAAAACCTGAATCATGGTTTAACATTTCACTAATATAATGGAATTTACGAAAGCACCAATAAACTGGTGAAATTTATCAACAATAACTTGGTTGCAACTAAATTTCAGAGACTTTTAACCATTTTCTTGGTGAAACATCACACTTTATTTTTAACAGTGAAGGAGACATCCCACTCAAGAAAATTCAAAGAAACGCTCTGATGTCTTGAAATTATGAAAGACAAAATAGGAGATGAGGTCGTTTAAAAACCGTACATTTGTAATAATAGTAGTGAGTCTCAGAATTTAAAAACATTAGAAGGGAACATTTATTTGTTTTTGTCCTTAAATCTGGGCTCTAGATTATATTAAAAAACTTGTCACGTCTCCTACTGCACTGTTGAATGGGAAAGTACAGTAGAACCTCGATTATCCGAAGTAATTGGGAACGGGCATCTTTTGGAAAATTGAAGTTTTTGGATAATCGAGAATGCTTCAAGATTAAAGACAAATATATGCAATATTTCTGATTATGGTAACAAGTGCTTAAAAAATATAAAGCATTACAAAATAGAAAAGAATAAATTACCTGAATTTTCAATTTTGAAATTAAGTACCTTTTACATATAGCACAAGAATTCGAAAAAATGTTTTGTTTGTCGCAGTTTCGATTGTCTTTGCTTTGAAGCTCTACAACGGAGTTCTTTAACATTATTAGTCCACCAGCATCACAGTCTCTCTGCTGCTTCAGTCATGAAAATCCTTTTGCAAAACATTCAAAAGCTTCAGGTTTACTAATTTGTTCGCTTTCCTAATTCCACTCCACAGCTTATGGGTGCTCAAGTTAAATGCAAAGGAATTCTAAGAAAATGGATCGAAAATATTTATATGTACTCGTAGTTCAGAAAGGACCGCTTGCAGACAAAAAATATGATATTAAAAAAAAAAAAAAAAGCTTTCAAAATAGATTTTGCACAAAAGGAATTTTACAGTAAGAAAAGATCTTCAAAAATGGATTTTGGTTAACCGAGAGTTTCTTTTAAAAGAGTTTCGGATAAAAGAGGTTCGTCTGTATTTGCGAAAGGAATAGCTCGAAAACTGTTGTGATCCTTGCAATGTTAGACGAGTTTTTCGGTGAAAAAGGGAAGTGGTGAATTCCATTATTTTACATAGCTCATTTTGTTTGTAATCAATAGTAATTCAGTTACTTTTTCATCAGTAATATAATTTTATCTAAAGAAAAGTCCGCGTAAATGGAGTTGTTGACCTTTATGTAATCAAAAATTTTCCAAAAATCGAAACTTATTTTTGTGCATTTACTGTTTTTTTCTAAGCCATTTGCGGAAAAGTGCATGCAAATGCGATTATTATTCGAAAAGTTACAAGCAACTGAATTCTGTACAGAAACAATTTTTCGTCTATATAATTTACGTTAAATCTGTTTTTCTCAAAACTGATTTTCAGAAGTTTTTAGATATTTGAAATGCTCCATGAGACTTAATTTTTGATCAAAATTCAGGAAATTGATAAGAAAATCTCTGATATCGCTTAAAAAGAAACTTTGTATGTATTTCGAAATTAGACTTCCTGCAGATAATTAAGCTTTATTTTTAATTCATTAAAAGGCAAAATATACGGAATTCAGAAAAAAAAAAAGATCTCCAAAAAATATCACTCGTAAATGTAAGACTGAATTTTATATGTTAATTTTGTTTCATTAAGTAAAATTTAGCATTGAGTTAATTAGGTTTAATTCAAAACAAGTGCTATTCAAATAAATAAAAAAATAAAATTTGTATTGCCAATGTCTATATAACATTATACATTTACGCGTCTACTGAATTACCATCAGGCATTACTGTTAAAAAAAAATGGGTTATCCATGCATGTCTTTTTTTGCGATACTTAAAAAAAAAAGCATAATATTGTTTTCTAGAAATACTTTAATTCTATTCTTTAAAATGCATTATTAATTGCTTGATGGATAAACATGTCATTTTCATTTTATAAGCAAACTAGTACTTTTGTGCTAAAACACAATTCTCGCACAGATTATTTTTGCGCAGATACATACGTTAGAGTTGTGTTTTAGTAGCATGTTACATTTTATTAGAAAGCATGAAACTACTGGTTTATTTATAAAATTAAAATGGCATGTTTTTCCATAAAACAATAATGAAGTTATTTTTAAGAATATAATTAAAGCATTTCTAGGAAACAATATTATGATTTTTTAACAAGTATTGCAAACATAGTCATGCATGACTAACCATTTTTTCTGTACAGTAATGCAGTATGGAAATCGGCATATTTGTAAATGAATAACTGAGATTAAGTTTAAAGACAAAGAAACTCTTCTGTAAACAAGAATAGACACTGTATATTTTCATCTATAAAAACATCCAAGACATTATATAATTATGTCCACGAACAGAAAAGTCTGATGTGTTTTTTTAGTTTATATTTTAAACAAATTATAATACATTGCGGTCATCTGTTTTGTACAGGGGCATTAGAACAAAAGTTTCGAGAATACGATATGTTCTCGGGTTTATTTCCAATATACCCGGTTTATTCCCAGGTTCATTCCTAAGAGCCTGGCTTATTCCCAAAAAACCTATTTTGTTTCCAAAAATCTCTTTTTATTCCCCGGTTTTAACACGGGATTTTTCTAATCTTGCAACAAGTGAAATTGTACATTTTGGCGTGAAATATATCTGAATTTCTATTTCTCTTTTATAAACTTTGAAGAAGTTTTCGAGAGCGTAATATTTTGGACTATACAAGGTCTGGCGTTATGCCGGGAGGAAAGAGAGGGATTTTCTAATAATAAATATTGATATCAAGCATATTTGTGTGATAGTATTTGTCCAACATGGTAACATTTTTTACATCTCCAATAAAGTTATACTCATGTAAATTTAATTTCTCTAGTACAGAAACAAAAATTATCTAATCTTCAAAGCGATAAAATTAAAAATTTCTCTGTTCTTCAATCTATTAAAATATGCAATATGTTACTTTTTGCAAACAGAATGATACATAAATGCGGTGTATTACCAGAGAACCAATTGAACAGATATTTTTAGACAAAATAATTACCGCAATTTTCGAAGAGTAATTTTCTCTTCATTGTAACATCAAAGATTCGGCAATTGATTAGTGCTTAAATTACTATTCAATAAATCTGACAGATATTTAAATTCTTATGTTGTGTCAGGTGAGGATTTTTTTCTAAAGAATTTCTAATCGATTTTAATTGCATACTTCAGTTTAGTGCTTATCATAATGAGTTTTTTAAGTAGAAAAAATATACTCTTATTTCACCAGTAATAATTTTACATTTTAAAAAAGAAACATCATATTTCCTAGTAATAAAAATATCTTTAAAAAAACGGATTTTATCTTACATATATTTAAGCTTAATTTTTCTTGTTTAATATTAGTTTAATCTTAAACTTTCATATTATATTAATTTCATCCGGTTTATTTTGTCATAAGAGATTATGGAATAACACTTATCCTTCTATATATAAAAAAAAGTTTTGATTTGGAAATGGACCAATGAAAATCTGCGTAGATAATCCGGGTATACACCTACTAGATCGGCATCCATATTTTTTATGACCGGGTGTCTTACTTCGTTAATATTAAGAAAACTGTTTCATGCAGAAATATTAAAATCGGTGGTATTATAGAGACATGTTTGATAAACACGCAGACAGTTTTTAAATCGAATAATTATTTTAAGATATATTTAAAGTTAAAGATGATCAAAATCGTTCCATCAAAAAAGTTGTATAGGAGAACAACTATACATAAGAACTTGAACATTTTTAGATCATTTTATACAGTGGAAGTTCCACATGTGCAGACTGCAATTCTCTTTTTGACTCATTTTTTGAGGACTTATTTCCATTTTAAATTCAAATTTTCAGCATTTCGAAAGATATTTTTTACACATTTTAGAAAAGGGTGAGCATTTTAAACGATTGCCAATTTTATAAACAGCGCAACGAATAATATTTACTTCAAATAAAAAAAATATTTACACGTGGCTATTATAAACAGAAAAAACTTTCAAATTAGAATTAAGTAATTACGTGTTAAAAATGAGGAAAATAATGAAAATTTCATCATAAAAACTACAGTTACACGTGAATTTTAAAAGGGAAAGAAAAATTCCAAATACTAAATTCATTATTATGCGTTAAAAGTCACAAATGAAGGAAATTACGTCATATTTAAAAAGGTCAAATAAATAAAAGTTTGCAAAACACTTTAAATTTAAAAAAAAATATTTGCACGAGACGTTTATTTCATATTTTGAGATAATCTTTTCAACTATTATCGTGAATTCTAAAACAGCGCAAATAATATTTCCTTTCTAACAACAAAGGAATTTTCATGTGAATATTAAAAATAGAAAGGAAACTTTCGTGAAAATTACGTCAGATTTAAAACGATATTATAAGATTTAAAAGAACTTTCTCATAGCGGTGCTAAAAATTACCGAGAGACAAAGACTCTGTGTACTTAATTCATTTTACATTAGCTTAATTTCAAATTTTTAACTAATTTTTAACACTTTCCAACAAAGTTGAAAAGTGTTATTGATTTCGGTTTGTCTCTTCGCGCTCTAACTCTGATAAATATACTCGGTTCGCTCTGAAATTTTTGGTTATTTACGTTTAACCTAGCACGAACCCTATTTCAAATGAAGTTTGTATCGTGCTTACTTCATTTACAGGGACAGTCAAAAGTATTCCGCTACATTTCGGCCAATGGGAAAAAATCATTTCAAATGAATTTTAAAGATGTTACAACCTTCCAAACATAATAAAAAATATATGCATTTACGAAGTGCACAAAAATATGCAGAATATTCTGTAGCATATGCGGTGCAACGAATAGTTACTATTCATTTACAGGGCTACACAAAAGAATTCCATTACAAATGGTATAGGGAGAAATTGTTTGCGGCGTATTTTAATTATACAAATTCATATATAATAAAATTGATATACGTCGGTGAGGCTTACTTAAATTATTTCATGTATAATACGAAGTGCATAGCATTTACAGGAACATACAAAACATTTCAGACAAGTATTTTCTATCCGAAATACTGTATATTAGCGGCGATTGTAGGGAATGCATTTTTAATTATGATATGCGCTTTTAAGTTTCACTATATTTATGCATACTATATGGTGTGTGTAAATGTTATATTTGATACACAGAGCTACGCAAAAGAATTCGTAAAGGTTACTGAGTATGACCGTAAATTGCTCAAAGGTGGGTTTAAAATGTGTTATGCTGAACTGCATGTAGTTTTTTATGCCATGTTTGTAGAATATAGATAAAATGATATACAGGGCCACGCAAAGAATTGGATACATGGCCGCCTATAGATGATAAATTCTGCAAATGCGATTTCAGTAGTTTTAAAAGTGATTTACTTTGAATTAAAGTTTAGCTAAATAGTGGCGTGTAATAAAGGTACAAAGTAAACAACAGGGCTGTTCAAAAGTATTGAAGTATGTTTTCATCTATTAGACTAAATTTCTGAAAGAGAAATTTCAACCTGTTATGCGTTTTCTTGATAAACTAAATTTTCTATTATATAGTATATATATCAGCCTACAGATTAAATACACGGCTGTTTGGAAGAATTGGAATAAATATTTGGATATGGATGGTAACTGCTGAAATCAGTTTTTGAAATGGTTAGTTAGCTTATTTACCTTATTTCCCTAAATAATGAAGTTTTGTTAAAGCTTTCAGGGAGTGTTGGAAAGTGTTTAATAATCTATGCCGTACGCATGATTTTTCTTTCTTGTTTTTAATCAAAGACTAAAACAGCCATTGTATCTCTTAGCAGCGGCTGATTTCTTCTTAAAAATCTCCAATCAAAGGAAAATGAATGAAAACCCGTTTACAGGATGACCGTCACTGTTTTTTTAAATTATAATTCAAACTGTGTCTGAACGGGGGTTGGCGAGCGTAGCTCGTAAGGGGCGGAGTCCCCTAGTTAATAAAAATTAAATTAATCTTTGAAACATTTATATTTGAAATACAAATTTTACTCTATATATATACGAAAAGAAGGTAGATGCAAGTTTATTATTATTATTATTATTATTATTATTATTATTATTCATCTTTTATACTTAATCATGCACAGTACATATTCCAATACAGTAGAGCCCCGTTCATCCGAAGTAGTTCGGACCGACCCTCTTTCGGAAAACTGAAATTTTCGGATAATCGAGAATGCTTCAATTTTGAGATTAAGGAGAACTATATGCAACATTTCTTATTATGGTAACAACTGCTTACTAAAAATAAAGCAATAGCAAAATAGAAACAAGAATAGATTACCTGTATTTAAATTTTGAAATTAAGTAGTTTTTACATGTATCACAAGTGTTTTAAAAAATGTTTCGTTTGTCGCAGTTCCAATTGCCTTTGCTTTAAAGCTCAATCACGGATTTTTTTAATACTGTTAGTTCAGCAGTATCACAATCTTTCCGCTATACCAGCCGTTCCAAATATTCGAAACATTTTGCGAAACATTCAAAACCTGCTAATTTGTACGTTTTCTTCGTTCCAATCTGCAGCTTACGGGAGCTCAAGTTCAATTCAAAGGAACTCTAAGAAAGAGGATCGAAGATATTTATATGTGTGCTCGTAATTCGGAAAGAACCGCTTGCACACAAAAAATATGATAGTTGAAAAAAAAAATAAAAAAAAAATAAAAGAGCTTTCAAAATGGATTTTGCACACAAGGAATGTGATAGTAAAAAAGAAAAAAAAAAAAAGCTTTAAAAATGGATTTTGGTTAACCGAGAGTTTCGGATAAAAGAGGTTCTACTGTACTTAAATTAATTTACACTAATAAACTCAGGAGAAAATTTAAACTATTCTCCTATTCTACTTAATTTTATTTTCTCAAGCATTTGAATTTTTATTTTCATTCCTGTTACTTTTATTTTTTTACTTTAAATTTATATATCTTGCGGAAATCAGTATTCGTATTGATTTAAATTGGGATCTCTTTCATATTTCAGTTATAAAAAAATATTAAGAAGATATATTCTTTCTTTTCTAATATTTGCATTATTAATTGAAGTTTTAAAATATCACGAATGCATTATTAAGAATTTGAAATATTTACTATCTTTATATTTATAATTTGTTGCTTCAAGTTTTTATATGGTATTTTCATTGTAATAATTTTAAATAATTTAAATTATTTTACATTCATTTATTTATGTACAAAAAATTTAAAAGCAATCTTAAAGTGTATATATCTTTTTCTTAAGTTTAATTTGCACGAAACTTATAATATATTTTTTTCTTAAATTTGTTTTAGATGGAAGAAATTTTCTAAACAAATTTTATCACACAATAAAGCATAATCATAATGTTATATAAATTAAATGATTCATTTAGGAATATTATAAATTGTTTGACTCACGAATAGTTTAGTGTGGATTAAGGGGAAATGTTTGTAACACAATGAATAATTTGTGATAATCTAATAGTAAATTACTCTAATCAATAAATAGATTTTATTTTAAGTATTAATAATGTGTTTTAAAGTGAAATAAATTAAATATTATTTAAAATAATTTGCGATAATTTTACTTTTAAAAGTTTTTAAGCAAAATAAAAAAAAATATTTTTAGAGCATTTTTCTGATTCATATTGATGATAATTATGATTTTATTTTAAGGTCGTTGGGGTAATGAAAGTTTTACGAATAACAATAAATGTTAGTAATTAGTAATGATAATAGTAAAAGGTAATAAAAGTTAAACGAATATTATTCTAAATTTTACTGTAATGTTAGACTGCATATAGTGATACTTAGATCATAATGCACAATTTTATTTAAACGTAGATATTTAATTCAAAGTGCTAAGTTATTATACATAGGCCTGTGTTTTCTTTTTACAGAATTTTAAACCAAAATGAATTTATACTCATAAAGATTCTTTTAACGCACATTCCCAATAAATATGTGTCAAAATTATCATACAAAATTGCGGGAAACATTGTTTAAAGAAAATGATTATGTGTGTTCTTATTTATATTTTATTTCTTCAGTTTTCATTTAAAAATATCACCTATAAAGTTATAGATGTAAATAATCACTTAAGATACGTATAATAATAATGAAAGATATTTTTAGGAAACATAGAACTGTAAATTCGCTTAAAATAGAAGCAATTTATAATAATTTAACAAACATTTTAAAATATACATTAACAAATGTTAGCTAAATGAATGAAAAAAAACCAGACAAATGAATTAAAAAGAACTAAAACCTTATCTTTTGTATTATATCTTTATACAGGACTAAAATAGTTACTTCCGATAACACTAAGTATTAATTTTTGTAATTGATGCAGAAAAGCAGATTTTATTTTTTGGGAATGAAGTATTTTTAATGAATTATTCTAGATTTAATATATTTTGAGAATAAGTTCTTGTTACTTATTTTCCAAAAATAAACGCTATGAAAACGTTTAGAATTATTAAAGAAACTATTTTCTGCTCATTCATTAAGTTGTAAAAAGTATTCATGTTTATTTGTCAACTTTTTCAGCAATTTACCACAAACACTTTCTAAGCGATATTTCCTTATTTATAAATAGAATATAAATATGTAAATGATGGCATTTTTTGTAAACTCTAAATTAAGTCAAGAATCTCAGTCATAAATACACATGCCATATTTCAAACCAAATATTTATGTATTTCAGTAAATTTTTATTCAAACATTTCAAAAGTTTAAGACACTATAGAATTATATTTTGTTTTATAATGAATCAAACAAAAGCAAAATTTATTAATATGATTTCTAAGTACTGGTTTCTGTGAAAATGCTAAACGGTATATTGTTGTACATACGTAATTGTAAGTAATACTGTTGAAATATTTATTGATAATAGCATTTATTAAATACAAAATTAAAACTATTAACATTTTAATTATGACATATGAAGGAATATTGATAAGAATTCTGATTTCTGAAATTTTCTTTATATTATCATTGTTAATCTATTACACATGAAACTAATATCAAAAAGTAAATATGTTAACTTATAACGATAAAATGTATCTATATAAAATTTAACTATGTTACAAAAATTATAAACCATAATAAAATATCGACATGTTGAACATAGAAAAAAGTATATTAAAACCATCATGCAATCATTTATGCCAGTTTTCGAGTGTCTATAATGACTTCCAATCTTATTAAATGAATGTAATGTGAAATACGTCTAGACTTTTATTTTCTTCGAAAGCAATCTAGGGAGAATTTTAAAAGAAAGAATCTTTATCTTATCATTATAATCATTGAAGTTTCATGTTTCTTTTCTAAATATCTTTTTAATGACACATCTTGTAGATTTCAGAGATCTCTAAAGCACATTTTTCGCCACAGAAAAATGTGCTTTAATCACTAAGCGCATTATAGTTTATTTTAGCAGGTATTGTACAAAAGGCTAAAATAAGGTTATAAAATGGATTTTCATTTCAGATTATATATAAATAGCTAAGTACTTTCATATGTTTTAATAATGTTAAATGATAAAACCATATTATTAAATATAAATGATCTAGTCCACTTCTTAATATTATATATAAAAAAAAAAAAAAATATTTTCCTAAATTGCTGTTTGAAATTCAATTTCAATACTTTTTGTTTCAACCGAGGAAAAAAATAACATAAAAAATAACTAGGACAAATAAATTGACTTTCTATTAAAAATAATATTGCATGCATTTGATAGTTTTGTAGTATTTGATGAAGCTAAAAAACGGACATTGTTTAAAAATTTTAAATTTTACATTATTTCAATTGTAAAATTAATGTATTTTCAACATTAGAGCACGTTACTTTTTTTTGTTTTCAATAGAGAAAAAAATATAGTTTAAAATACAAAGTGTAATTAAAATGTTGCATAGAATTATCTATAAACCCCCCAAAATACACATATGAATGTTACAAAAAATTTTGAAAATGCATAATTATTCACATGTTATATCACTGCAAATCTTTTCAATTTAAAAATATTATCCTTAAACGGAAAAACAATTATTAAAATTATAATATTTAAAAAAAAAACATTCTTTTCACAGCTAATTCATTAATGGAAATTTTAGGAATAAAAACATATAATACTACAAATAACTTTTGCATGAAAATCACTTTTTAATCAGCACACAGAACACATGGTTTCTGAAAGCATTATACATTTCAAAAACTCCATTTCCTCCAAAATATTACTAGACATTTTTAGAATATCAAGAAAATTTTTATTAAATTAATTTTATTACGAAAAAAAAATGTATTTGAGGAAAAAGAAAACCACTGCCATTCATTATTTGCTGTCATTTTAGGAAGAGTCTACGGCTCACATGTACGAGTATATATTTAACATAAACATTTAAACGTTTAATTGGCTTAGATAAAAATATAGAGTAAAATCGTACACATATAAAAATAAAATTTTGCAAACACTTACTTATATTTATATGTGTAAAGACTTTGAATACACCTACGTAAATTGCAGTGTTGTTAAACGTTATTTTCTATGTTATATGAAACTTAATTAGCCATTAATAAATTTTTTTAGCTTAGGACAAATTTTAAAACCTCAGACTTTTAACATATTTTAAAAATCCTTCTAAATAATTCTCGCATAGCATAGTTTAACGATAATTTTAAATAAAAACTTACACACCTTTTCCTTTTATTTTTTTCAATAGTTTTTTTTTTTTTTTTTTTTTTTTTTTTTTTTTTTTTTTTTGAGAATCAATCACCTTTATCCAGAGTTTGTAGCCATTATGCAATATGAATGGGTAAAACATTACAAATCCAGACTTTCCATATTTGTTATTAATATTTTAATAAATGCATATGTCACAGAAATTAATGTAAAAAAAAAATTAATGAAAAAAAATTAATTTTTTTTTCTTACCGCCAATCAAAGGTCGAAAAAGATAAGCCATAAATTAACTACTATTAAATTCGTACTCTGTCATGGATATTTATAGGCAGCAACATTAAAAAAAAGTGTTCTTCAATCTAGTACAATAACAGAACATTTATTAATCCACAAATCTTTGATGTTCTAAGTAATGATTAAAAATAGATAACATTTCATTTTTAATACAGATATAAAGAATTTATTGAATTAATCCATTAATAATTTAAATTAATGTGCAAAATAATTCAGATATATTGAGTTAGCTAATATATAATAAGATATGTTTAATTATTCCATAAATTTAAGTTTATATTATGTTATAGATCGGAATGAACTATTTTTTAATTTGTGTCATTTCAGATATTTTTAGTCAATCGCATTAACCTTTTGATAAGTATTTTCTTACGTCTCGGTGGAGGTATAGGGAGGGCCGGTGGGCCGACCACCGTAAAATTCGTGGAGCGCGGTGTTCCGGATGTCCGTAAATACTACCCATTGGCCCTCACTCTTTACCGGTAGCCATGTTGAAAAGGAAAGAAAATGAAAAATTGAAACCGGAAAAATTTTAAAAAGAAATTTGTCAAATTAAAGACGTCAAAAAGATGCTTTGGCGCGTTGTCATAAATGAAACTAAAATTGCTGCGGTATATTTCTCTCGCAAAATAATTTTCCCTAACAGAATCATTATTAATAACACTGTTATCCCTTGGTCAGACCAAGCTAAGTATCTTGGGGTCATTCTGGACCGCCGCTTAACTTGGTAAAAGCACATTTTCTCCATCAGAGGTAAAGTTGCTGGAGCCTTTAACTCTATAAAACCTCTCCTTAACAGTAAAACCTTGTCTGTCCACAATAAATTAATTCTCTATAATTCATGCATCCTTCCCATCATAACATATGCCAGTCCGGTCTGGGGCTTCACATGTAAGACCACTATGGACACCCTTAGTCGCTTGCACAATTCCAACCTGCGTACTGTCCGTAACGCATCTCGTTATCTTCGCAACTCCACGGTCCGAAGAGACCTAAAAACTACTACCTTACGTAAGCGCATAAACGACTTAGCCAAAAAAATTTATGAAAAAATTTTCGACCTCCCTAATGAAATCGTAGCAGAGATACCGGATTTTGACGCTTTTGAACCCCACCATCGGAAACGGCCCAGGTTTTCCATAATTATGGACACTCAGTAATATCTGAGTTCACCACGCTATATTTTGCCTCTTCTATATTTTTCTTACCTTTTTATACATTTTTCTTATCATAAAAAACCCCCTCTCTATATACTATAGAGACCATAAAAATTGTAAAACTTAAAAAATAAAATGTATGGCCCTGATTAGTCCCTTTTTTGGTTGGATGTTGTGGTCTTTGCCACCCTAGCTTTTCTTGCCCATGCTTGGTGAGTGTTTCTCTGAACAGTACAAACTTTAACTTTCTAAATTCCTTATAGTAGTTATACAACTACAGTTTGACTTTACTTATTTTAAGATTCTTGTATTTTTTAAGATTTATCGTTAACTTTCTTTCATCTTAAGTTTATACTTTAAAATTCAATTTTATTCCTTTTTTTTCTTAAATTTCTTATTTTCTCTTGTTAACTTCTATTACTCTTCTAGTAGCTTTGCTACAGTTTAACTTTTTCCCAATGGCTCATTAAAACATAAGACATTTCAATTTCCTAGTCTGGGTGTTAAGCTGTCATCAGCTAGGAAACCCCTCAATGCTGATTACCTGTTCAGTACCTGAAAAGCTTTGGGTTGAGGACCCTGAAGCCATCGAAAAGAACGAAGCGGCTTCGAGCTTAATGTTCGTCTACAATCTTAAAAAAATAAATTAAAAGAAGTGGATTTGTCTTGAAAATATCCTAATATAAGTGCATGGCAGATACTAATTTTCAAATGTGGTAGAAATTGAATAAATAAATAGTCAACTGGGACAGATATTCCCCAGCCCGTAGTGAAAGTGTCAATACGATAAAATATTATTTCTGAAATGATTAAAAAAATAATTCATGTTATTTGTATGAAATGTATATTTAAAATTAATGTTTTTTTTTTATTGTTTTTGTTTTTTGCTTGTTTGTTACTCATCACAAAATTTTTACAAATTTAAACTTTCACATTCCCTTAAAAATGTATATTTTTGTACTTTTAATATATATATTATTACTAGAAGAATTGGTTTATTACATATTGAGTAGCAAGTGCATAACCAAAATTCTTACATGTTTAGCAAAAACTAGATTAATAATTTAATTTTATTTAATAAATAATTTAATTAATAATCTAAAATAATTTCTGAAATAATTCTCGAAATCTCAAACGATAAAGATTAATTGAATTTATTTAATTTGTAAAAATATTTAATCAACAGACTGACTTTTAATTTACAATCATTCAAAAAAAGTAAAATACAGTTAAATATTACCTTACAAATTATTATTATGTATTTATTTAAATTTCATGTAATATAACAATGTCCACTTTTTCATTAAGTGCATTATAAAATAATTCCATTTTAAAAGAAAATTAAGCATATATTAAATTGTTTTAGTTTTATAATACGTGTCACTGTTTTATATGAAATAAGTGAATTACCGTAGTTACGCTTATTATCACTTTTTATCTTTTCGTTATTCAAGACATCATAATAAGTAGTTTCATTCCGTCTATAACGTGTAAGAAATACGGCTTCCCCTGCCTACTTGGAGGTTGGTATTTTTGTGTTTTATTTGTAGCTCTTCATTTAATTGGGGGATATTCCCAGAAGAAAAATATTTGTGCTATCCTCTAGATTAAGACTGTTATGATAGTCAAGAACTTTTGTTACGAATTATAACGTCTCATAAGATATAACAAGATTAGACATATCCCTCATAGCATGCATAGTCACAGTGACGTCATTGTGACGTCACTGTAAGTCACTGTGGTCACGTCACAACTGTGACCAAAATGCCACCACTCAGCGATGTCACACTGTGACTGATATGTGAACTTCTTAGAAAACTTTTAAAAATTATAAAAATTCTTTAAAACATGTTACTTACTGTAAAAGATAATTTTCTGTCAATTAAAAAAATTGTGACGTCACTGTTATGTCATTACATGTAACGTACGTCTCATTATATGACAAAAAAACCCTACCATATACTCACAGTGTAACTCACAGTGTAAACTCGCAATAAAACAAAACATATGTTAAGATTAAAAGTTTCCACATCAAACAATAAAAATAATTCAGTGTTTGTTCCCGACTAATATTTCACAACAAAATTAAAAACTTCACCAAAAAATGTACATAAATAAAACACACAAATTTAATAGACATGTAATCAAACTGCTCGCTTAGACTACTAAAACTTTTTGAATTAAAAAAAACTGTTGTAGGTAGTAAAATATTTTACGATATTTACGACTATTAACTCTTGGAATGTTGCTAATATGAAAGTATAGCTATTGAATTTTAAAACTTTATTTGAATACATAATTGATATTTTTCATATAAAAATGTATTTTGGTGTTATTAGTGGTCAATCTAGAAAAATGTATTAACTCTAGAGATTTCAATAATAAGAAAATGTCTTCTTCCTGTATTCTATAATCCGGGAAAATGGTTTTTATTTATAAATTATTGTATGTATAAATTGTGTGTGGGTATGGGAAGGGACGGAGTTTTGTAATAAAGCAATGCTTTATTATAAGAAATAAAAACACTTGCATATTTTCAGTAATAAATTTTTCTGCTAGTGTTTAACTATTTTGAGTTATTCTTAAAAAATAAATTTGGCTACTTGTTTCACATTTTTTAAACAAATTTAACTTTTTCCGAATATAAAGTAAAATACAGTAAAACCACTTTAAAGCGACCAGGTTCCGTTCAAATAAAAATTGGTCGCTCCGGGAGGTGGTCTCTTAATAGAGGTCACGTTTAAATCTAGATTTTAATTGTTAAAAAAGGTAACAATTAATGTTACTAAAATTTATTTTTCACATTTTGAAAAAATATGAAAATTTAGGTTTCAAAACAAAAGTTAATTACATAAGTTAATTACTGCACAGTATAAAAAATGAATATATTGACGTTTTTTGTGATGTTACGGTTTTATCTTTTATAGATTTTATTTCCAAGTCCTTTCGATGTTCAGTAAATAAATGCATTTGTTTTTCTTTTTTTTGGACGGGAGCAAATAATGACGATTTCATTAATTTATCTATTTTTTTTAGAGTTTCTTGACAGAATAGTGCACGGCAGTTTATTGACCGCCATTCTTAATTTGTCATCAGAGTTAAATTCATTGTCTAAAGAGGCACAAAGGTGTTTAAACACTTAAAAGTAATCGGAATAAAATATTTAAAAAAAAAATTAAACTAACTTTAGAAGTTTGATGAATAATGCGCTCTCAGGAATTAATTTTCTAATAAAACTTTCTTCAAGCGACCAGGAAAAAGCGGAATTTATTTCATTTTCTTCAAAGAAGTTGGTCGCTCATGGAGGGAGTTCAACTTAAATGGTCTCTGAATGGAGGTAAAATTAGTATTGAGCCTATGGGAATAAATTTCGTTCTATGACAAAATGGTCGTTGAGGGAGGTGGTCGCTTAATGAAGGTGGTTGCACAGGGAGGTTTCACTGTATACAAAATATATGTAAAACTCATGGCGTAATTAATTATTCATATTTATTTTGTTTTGCAAAACTTAAATAGCTTTACAAAACTTAAAACTTGAACTATTTTGAAACATATAAAAAAAAGTTAAATGCATCAAAAAATTCTTCAAACAAGAAATTTTAATTGGAAGTAAGTTTATAAAAATATTATCATATAAATGTATAAAAACGTAAAAGCCATCTGTTCTTGCTTTGATAAACAAAACAGTGCTGACCGCAGACGATAAAACTATTAAAAACAACATATTGCGTTTAACCTTTGGAACAGGCAGATGGAGTTTTTTGCTGGACAATAGGTAGCGTTATGAACATGCAGTCTGTCAGATAAAAACATTTAACCTAAAAAATTCATAGGAATAATCATCCCAAGGTCATACTTTAGACGAAAATATGAGTTCGAGATATTACACTAGCTTTGGTGTGGTTTAAATGATTCCCATCATTGCTAGTGTATGTATTATTGACATATTTTCTACTGCCAAAATCTGTTCTTCCTAAAACATGGATTACACCGGAATTTAAAGAATGACGTTAAAGGGGGAAAAAAAAAAGGTATGAAAAAATATTTTATTCCAGAGTTTGCTTTTCTTTAAATTATAACGCTTTTAGTATTTTCTTATAAACATTTCATTAACCTAATACAGTTTAGTAGATTTATTATTCAATTTATTGAAATAAATAACTGTCTCAACAATTTTAATCAGATGATTAATATCAATTATATAAATTTATTTTAATCAGATTTGTTTTCTTTTAAAATATTATAGGTTAAAATCACATGTTTTCTCAAACTTTAAAATGACATATAAAAATATTATAATCAAAGTTTAACATAATTAGCAAATATTTAAATGTATTTAACGTACTAAATAAAAAGGCCTTTTTTATAGAATAAAATTTTTTGATTGTCTCAAACAATTTGCGTTGCACATTTTTATTTAAAAATTAATATATGTTCGGAAGAAAAGAAGATTGTTTATTCTACTTAGAAGAAATAGGAAATTTTTACATAATGGAGAAGTACTATTTAAAGGATATCATGCATATGTAGTATTAAGAGTGAAAAATCAGTGTCAATGAGTATTATTCGATGTGAAAAAAGTTATAAAAAATTATAAAGAGATATCCTTAGCTGGTAAGAACTTTTCAGTTAGACATTATGAACGAAAAGCTTTGAAAGTAAACCGGTGTCTTAATTTGTTGACAAATATAGAAATTATGCAACCCAGTGAGAATTTAAATTTGGTTATATTGAAAGA
Source organism: Maratus speciosus (assembly GCA_963932465.1). Taxonomy (NCBI): domain Eukaryota; kingdom Metazoa; phylum Arthropoda; class Arachnida; order Araneae; family Salticidae; genus Maratus; species Maratus speciosus. The sequence continues at coordinate 189,116,965 of OZ010800.1, forward strand.
TTTTAATTTATAAAACACATATCCATGTACTTGAATGAATGAAACTAAAATGTAAAATATATTTCATTATTTTTTTTCTAGACACTTTTAATATTTTACTTTTTGAATGATTTTATATGCATAAACTTCAAAATATCTATACTATACACTCTATTAGAAAACAGACTGATTAAAGGGGGCTTGTTATTTATGATTATCATCTAATCCTGTAAATAAAATAATAATAGTAATAATGAACCAATGTATGCTTCTATTTTTTGCTTATGGTTTGAATTTTTATACTTTATTCACATAAAAATGACTAACTATTTTACATTATTTTCATTATTTTTTATTTTACTGTGTCATATAAAAGTAAATATGATTACCTGCATTTGTAACAGACTGTATATATAAAATTTTCACCACACGTTATTCTAAAACATTTATAACAAATTAAAAACGTCATCAAACATTGTTCATAAATAAAACACAAATTTAATAAACATGTAATCGAACTGCTCGCTTAAACTACTAAAACTATTAGAATATTAACAATAATTAAAAAAAAAAACTGCTGTAGGTATTAAAATCTTTGGCGATTTCTTCGACTATTAACTCTTGGATTGTTGCTTATATGAAAGTATCGCTATTGAATTTCAAAACTTTATTTGAATAAATAATTGATATTTTTCATATAAAAATGCTTTTGGTGTTATTAGTCAAATGCATTAAAAAGAGATGCTAGTTCATAAAAACAGAGCATGATGACAGAGCTTCATGAGTAAATGTAATATAGTAATGTGTTTCGTAATGCTATAAGAAAAAGTATATAATTTGTTAATATGATAAATAAAGTGACATTAATTTTTAAGAATTTTATGAATTACAAATTGAAAAATAAAATTAAATAACGACATGATTTAACAATATCTTTTATTTTCTGAAGAAATAAAGTTCTATAATTTTTGCAAGGTCTTGGACACACTGATTTAGGAATACAGTTGTATGAGGTAGTTTTTTAGAAGAAATTTCTGATTGCAACTAAAGGTGAATTTCACTTTTAAAAAAAAAGGATGTAATTCGCCCATTTTAAAAAGAGCAGGGTACTGCAACTTTAAAAAATGACCTAGATTGAACAGTAAGTAATTGCAGAATTAATAAAAACAGCAAATAAATATAATTTAAGGTTGTATTCCGATCCAAACTGCTTATTTTCTAATTCATTTTAAAATTCATTTTTGCTCTCAAAAGTATCAAACTGGGAAATTCTCTTATTTAGAAACTACATAATGTGCCGTGCTTCTCAATTTTTTGATTAATGCAGAAAATACTGTATTAAACGCTATCAAAGTTAGCGTTTTGAACCGAATTTTCCGAAGCGTGCAATCTGGGAATGAAAAAAAGGGTCATACTGAGAAAATAATTGTTTAAAAATCAAATTCTAATTAATTGAGCTGAAAATGAAATCACACGGCACGTTAAAGATGTCTTCAAAAATCACTCCTAGCAAGTTTCATGTTTTTACTTTTAAAAATGAGTCTGAAAATGTCTCAGAAAATTTCGAGCTGTTGAGGGTGGAAAAACATTTTTTCGAATATACCCTTAATTAGTGGCACAAACAACAAAACAAGCAAATATGGTTTCGAGCTCATCTTGCATTTGTACAAAGGAATATTACTATTAATCTCCGACGCTTTGGACGGAAGCAAAGATGACATTTTATGGAATGACGGAGATTCTTCATAGACCGATTCATATTACAATAGTGGTACTGCTACCTTCAGTGAAAGTGATTTATTATGAGAATTTTTTGTCAAAATTTTCACAAAGATTATTTGTAAATTTTACGTCTATGAAAATATTACTATAAAAAGAAAAATGGCATTTAATAAACAGCATATAGTTTGGAAACATATGATAAGTTACTAATTTTATTATAATGTTTTTTTTTATACCAGTAATGTTGCATTAGAGTGTACAATATTGTGTAGTAGATTTCCCCGCATAATAGTCGCACTTAGACTTTCACAATGAACAATTGACAAAAAAGTGCGGCTATTACGCGAGTAAATACTGTAGTTGTTAGCTCCAATTTGCTGTAAATTCATTATTGCAAAAGCAGAATGAGAAAATATTACCTAATTATTCTTTTACTCTCAAAAGTTTGTAATACTTGCTGTGATGTTTATAGGAAAGAAAGAATAACTTGATTGATTAAAGATGAATTTCGTAAAAGCATCGCGAAAAAATGCAAATTTCGTCAAAAGATCATGAAAAAAAGCGAATTTAATCTAAGATTAGCAAATTTTGTCAAAATATTGTAGAAAAAACGCGAATTTCGTCAATGGACCGCATAAAAGGCGAAATTTTTAAAATAAATCGCGCAAATAAGGTGAATTTTGTCAAACGATCGCGAAAAAAATTCTAAATTTCTTCAAAAGGTCGTGGAAAAAAACGTGAATTTCATCTAAGAATCGCAATTTCGTCAAGAGATTGAAAAAAAAAAAAACGTGAATTTCGTCAAAGGATCGCGAAAAAATGCAAATTTCGTCAAAAGATCGTGGAAAAAACGAATTTCATCTAAGAATAGCAAATTTTGTCAAAAGATTGTAGAAAAAAAGCGAATTTCATGAATGGACCGCATAAAAGACAAAATTTTGTAAATAAATCGCGCAAATAAGGCAAATTTTCTCAAATGATCGCGAAAAAAATCTAAATATCTTCAAAAGGTGTGGAAAAAAACGTAAATTTCATCTAAGAATCGCAATTCCGTCAAGAGATTGAAGAAAAACGTGAGTTTCGTCAAAGGATCGCGAAAAAATGCAAATTTCGTCAAAAGATCGAGGAAAAAAAGCGAATTTCATCTATCAAATTTTGTCAAAAGATTGTACAAAAAATGCGAATTTCATCAATGGACCACATAAAAGGCGAAATTTTGTAAATAAATCGCGCAAAAAAGGTGAATTTTGTCAAACGATCGCAAAAAAATCTAAATTTCTTGAAATGGTCGTAGAAAAAAACGTGAATTTCATCTAAGAATCGCAATTTCGTCAAGAGATTGAAGAAAAACGTGAATTTTGTGAATTTCAAAGCATAGTGAAAAAAAGCGAATTTCGTCAAATGATAGTGAAAAAACATAAAATTTTGTCAATAAATCGTACAAATAAGGTGAATTTCGCCGAAGGATTTCGAAAAAAAAAACGTAAATTTCAATAAAGTATCGTGAAAAAAAACATTCTGAAATTTTTCTGTGAACTTCAGAATTATTTTTTACTCATAATCATTCCTGCTTTCATTGCCATGGTGCATTGATTGAACTCGAATAGCGATTTCATTTTTCAATAAATATATTGCATCTTAACGCTGTCACAACATTGTCATTGTAGTCACATATTCGTCACAAAGTTAATGACAAAATCGTCACAAATTACACAATTTTCACAAAATTGTCACAATGTGACTTCACAACATTGTCACTGTCGTCACAGAATCATCACAGTGTTAATGACAATTTCGTAACAAATGACACATATTTCACAAATTGGTCTCACCGTGACTTCACAAATTGGTCACAATGTGACGTCACAAATGAGCTCTAAAACGGCCATAACGACCTCACATTCTAGTCACTGTGACTTCACATTGACGTCACGTGACGTCACATCGACGGTCACAAAGTCACAGTGTGACTTCACAACGACGTCGCCGTAACGTCACCATGCCTTACGGGATAGTATAAATATATGTGTGTGTGTGTATTTATCGTAAGCTCAAAAAATAAGCAAGAAAAGGTGATAAATCGTCAGTATGTATTTATAAAGTACAATTTATTTTTAGCGCCATTTGTTAATGGCTATTTACGTTTAAGCAACAATATGTTTAGTACAAAATTTAAAGAACTATATTGTTTCTTCGTTTAGAATGTTTGAAAACTCATATAGTTTTTAAATGAGTTTTCTTTCTGATTAAACATTTCTGTCCATATCGATGTGTGAAATTTCTTTTAATAAAAAATAATGTTTTTCTATTTCTTTTATTATTAATTTTTTTTATTATTACAAACAGGTGGTATAACAACAATAATAATAATAAAAGGGTACTACTTTAAAACTAAAAGTTTGTGCATTCTGAGAACAAAATGATTGTTAGAATATAATAGGCAATATAATGCTTTTACATTTCAATACAACATATACTCATTTTAACTCATTTCCTGCTGCAATATCCTTTTAATAACATTTTTGCTTCATTATTATTTTACGATAGGCAATCCCTACTAATGTAAAACCAAAAACCTTTAACATATTTTAATTGCCGAAACGTCAGTGAAGGCTTACTGTGGAGACACGAAAAGTTTTGGTTTCTGTTAGTCTGTCTGTCTGTTAGTCTGTCTGTCTGTTCCGCGATAACTGCCGCAAAAAGAATCCGATCGGCTTGAAATTCTCTGGGCATGTTGATGAGATACCCGGACTTAGCTGTATAGTTTTTGGTTAAATTTGGTTCATTCGTTCGGGAAATATGGAACATTTTATTTTGCTCTATAATGCTTTTCAATGGCAAGTCAGACGATTTTCAGATTTTCATTTGTTGAAAGAAATGGCTCATATGAAAAATGGATTTAAATGCTAAATTTTTGATGCTGAAATTTTTAAATAACATTATTAAATTATTCCAATAAATTATGTCAATATATATGCGAGATTTTTTAATTAGGTTTATAATATTGGGGGGAATTTTATGCATGTTTTTCCAATAATATAAAGGATTTTGTTTTATCAAATTGACATAATGCATATTTTATTTTTTTTCCTTTTCTTTCTCTGTTGCTTAGCAACGAATTTGGTCCAAATAATATTAGTATAATTGCGTGTATAATGCTTGAGTAAAGCCAGCGTCAAAACAGATGAATTAATGCATTTGTATATTTGCATATAGACGGATTTTAGCCCAGAAATAAAAATAGGCAATATTTCATTTATTTTATTTATTTTATTGAAATATTTTGCTTAAAAATACAAAAGTTCATTATTTTCATAGAGAATAACGTAACATTTTCCCATAACATTTAACAATATTTCTTTAATTGTTGCCAAGAAAATCAAAACCCGGAATAATATTTTCTTTTAAACAATTTTCAATTGAAATGTTTTGTCGTGAAACAGGAAAATGTAAAATAAAATTAAGAATAGAAAAATTAATAAGGCGGCATATTTTTAAAAAAAAAAAAAAAAAAAAAAAAAAAAAAAAAAAAAAAAAAACTCTCGATTATTTCTTAATGTAACAAGATGAAAAGTTTTGAGTAAGTACGCATAGCAGGTGAATTAGACGTCATTTATCGAAAACAAAGATGCTGGAATAAAAAGATCTTAGGTAAAATAAAATTAACTATTATTATTCACGGAGGAAAGAGATAGATGGAGATGCAGTATGCCGTAAAAACAGTTTGCAATACGATGTGCGTTATCGCTCAGATTTAAATGCTCTCATTCGGTCCAAACAAAACAAGCACGTGGAACAGGGACCAAATTCTTTGACTTCATCCGTTTTTTTTTTTTTTTTTTTTTTTTCTTTTTAAGCACGTTGTTGTGTTGTGCCGAATGTAGCGGATTTTAGGCGTCACTTCAATATTTATTGTCTGTGTACGGTTAACATGAATATTTTATTTTACATTTAAATTTTATTAATTTATTAAAAAAACTTATGCTTATCGTTATAAATCACAGCGTAAAAAAAAGCTAAGATATACTATAACCATCTGCACAATCAATACAAAATTGCGAATGTAAATTTAAATAGACTACGGGGGGTTCAGGGGGGCAGAGCCCCCCTGAAGAAATGCAATTTTTGATTTAAAAAGTTACCTGAATAAGTAGCTCATCAGAATTTCAGAACATTAATGTACAATCACTTGTTTAACACTTTTAATTTCTGAATCTTTACGAAGTATCTTGTATGCTCATAAATATTTATGTAATTTGAAAACTTTAAAAAGCGATTTGTAGGAAGTTGAATATTATGCAATGAGTGTTAAAAAACAATGACTTGCAAAGATGACGTTGAGGCTCCTGATCTGCAGATTTACTAGTAATTAAAAACTGTTCAAATAGTCACCACTGTCAGGAAGTATCATGGATTTCATCCTATAAAAATTCATGAAATCACACCTTGATAAAATAAAAAAACAAACAAAAATATGACTTAGATGAAATTTTCATAAATGTAGATAATCATTTAAAATTAAATTTAACTTACTTGTGTAATTCTGTAAAGCAAGTAGCATGTGATTTGCGTTACATTTTTCGAAAGTGTCAAAAACTAAAATTTCTTATATATTTTTAAAAATATCGAATGACATATATTTATTAATACGAAAATTCTATCACAAAAAAAAGATCTTGTTTTTGATTGTCACGTTAACCTTCTTACGAAAATAATATATATTAAAACAATGGGTTCTCACGCCATCAGTAAGCAATAGGTTAAATGAATTGTAAACGGAGATCACAAAACCAAGTTGTTGTTAACTACTCATTAATGAACACATTAAATGGTCAAAAGGGAATTTACATTTTTATATTTTAGACTTTTAGTCAAATATACAGAAAGTTCTCCAGAATATGTTCTAGAACTTCAGGAAAAAAATATGTTTGAACTCGTATTCTTAGTGGAAATACAGTCACAAATAAGTTAGGAAACCAATAACAAATTTAATAAAATATAATATTTGCGATCTCCATCTTTAATAAAATGTTTCAAATAACTCATTAAAATGAACAACTGATTTTTTAAGTCTTGTATAAAATTTGCATAATGTGTCGAGTAATAGCAGGTTATTCATGAAAGTATCACAACTTCTTTCAAACAAATTATACAAAATATGCATGTTTTTTGTTTATAATATTCAGACATTTTAATTAAATTACACTATCTAACAGAAAACTGACAATATGCAACATCAAATAAAAAATATTGTTTTACAATAGAAAATTTATTTATAAAAACAATAATAATAATATATGACCATTTTTATGAAAGAAAACTGCATATGCGGAATATATATATATATATATATATATATATAAACTCGTTTTCTGGCCTCAGATGCCGCTATCTGAAGAATCTACAATAGTCTTTTTTTTCATTTTTTTCTGGTGAAGGTTGCATTCCTCCTCCAGACCTCTATCACTCATTGCCTTTATAATGTCGTCCATCCAGTTCTTTCTTGGCCTTCCCAGCTTTCTTTTTTTATTTGTTTTATAATTAAATGTTATTTCGGATAGTATTTCATCATTCATTCTTTTAATATGATTATAAGAGATTTTTTTTCTTTGTATCGTCTGATATAGTTCCCTTTATTTTTATCATTTCCTTGATTCTTTCATTTCTTATTCTTTCTATTCTTGATATCCTTCGTGATCATCTTAGTGTATCCATTTCTACTATCGATAATTTCTTTATTTCTGTCTCCGTAATTATCCATCCCAGCTAGAAAAAGTTTGCACAAAAAGTGTAAAAAAAAAGTGCACAAAAAGCGAGCGTATTTGGCACCTCTGCTTATGCATAATGAGTGCACACTGAATTGTGTGCAAAAAGTGCATACCTAAATTGTTCACTTTTTATGCACAATCAGAGGTGCCAAATACGCTTGGATTTTGTGCACTTTTTTTTACACTATTTTTGCATACCTAAATTGTGTACTTTTTATACACAATCAGTGGTGCCAAATACGCTCGGATTTTGTGCACTTTTTTTTACACTATTTTTGCATACCTAAATTGTGTACTTTTTATACACAATCAGTGGTGCCAAATAAGCTCGTATTTTGTGCACTTTTTTTTGCCTACCTAAAATTTTATACTTTTTATGCACAATCAGTGGTGCCAAATACGCTCAGATTTTGTGCACTTTTCTTTGTACACTTTTTTTGCCTACCTAAATTTTACCACAAAAAGGCTTTATTATTGCATTTTAAATATATTGCTATCACATCATACATAATTCACACTGCAACAATAAAATTAATAATACGACCAAACCAGTGTTGAATTCAGGGGGTGGCCCGGGAGGACATCCACCCCCCCCCCAGAAAATTTGAGATTTTGCATTTTCAATGGTCATAAAATGCAACCCCCCCAGAACTCTATAATGCCCCCCCCCCCGAGTCGCAAAAGATCCTCCCGGAGAAAAGCATCTGAATTGAACACTTGACCGAACAGCAAGCGTAAATTTATTGGTGTACCTGTAACGTAAAGAGTGGCACAACAGAAAGCTCAGCAATATATATTCTTATAACAGCATGAAATTAAAAAAAAACAAAAAACAAAATTAATATATATATTTCTGAAATAAATCCACAAAAATGAAGTTTCAATAAATATAACTAAAATACCTTAAATTGAACCTTAGAACATACGATGAAGCTGTATTTTAAATTTAAAACATTATAACGGAATTTTCACAATTTTTTTTTATTTCTAATTACAGCTGAAGGTAAATGCTTGTGAAAAAAAAATCACTGATGTACATGCTTTAGAAGAAAAAAATTTCATGAATCCATAAATCAGTACAAAAAGGTTCAAAGACAAATAAATCTAAAACTGCAGTCAGAAACTGATAGTTGTACTGTTTGTTTAGTTGAATCTGAGAAAATAAGGGTTATGTTTACATTCATGTCAGTATATTGTTTGTTTTCGGATAGCAAACCCTTCCATGCTTTTGTGCATGTGTCAGGATTTCTTTGATTTTGTGAAAATAGGGGGTGAACGGCATTTGTTTAGTTGAGTGCCAATCAGGGCCGAAATTAGATTGTTTTGAGCCCGGGGGATAGATTTTGGCACCCCCCTCCTCATAGGTACCCTATGCAAAAAAAGAAATAAAAATCCTTAAAAAATAAAAATAATTTAATAAATGCTAACAACAAATATGTAAACAAGGCTCCCATAGGATTAACATTAGCTTGAGCATTAAGAGCCTACACTAGGCTCTATAAGAAACTGGATTACTAATGTTAAACCTATGGGAGCGTTCTTTTTTAAATTTCTCACTTGCATATTAATAGTTTCAAATGGTTTTTTTTTCTTGCTTAGAAAGAATTCTAACCATATTAGGGTTTACTTTATAGATTTGGTTGCAGATTTTTTTTTTTTTTTTTTATAAAGTCAGTTTCACAAATTTGAAAAGAACGCTCTCATAGGTTTAACATTAGCTTGTAAGTTTCTTTGTATTTCATATATATACATTTTTGTATGAAACGACAAACAAAAGCTTTATTTGTCACCCCCTTCGTCTTTCATGCTGCTGCCCGGGGCATATGAACTCTCTGCAACCCACTAGTTTCGGGCCCTGGTGCCAATCCTAGTGACAACCAACAAATGAACAACTTAAGAAAATACTCAGTGTGACACCCTTTTGGTTAGTAGAATTGTCCCAGAGTGCTAGGCGCAGCTTTCAAACACGAACATTAGGTGCAAACTCATGGATGGTCACCACTTGCCAGGTGGCGACAAATTTTTTATCCGTGGCCACTAACTTTTAATATCTAACTCGCCTTTTTTTATGTGTGTGTGTTGTAGAAGAACAAATGTTTGAAAGTGTAGTTTGATTTTTATAAAGTGAAAAATAATGTCACGTTTTTAATATGCATTTTTGTATGACAAAATCAAAATAAAAAATATTGTTTTCTTAACATTCCCTACTATCGTGATTGCTTAGCTTATACACATTTTTTTATACTGTATCTTGCTCAACTATATTTTCCTACTATACACATTTAAATATATATATTATATTTAATTAATTATTCAAATTTTAAGAATTTTATGTCTAAATTAATTATACACATTTGATGCAATTAGTGTTTTTTTGTACAAATGTAGAACATATTAACAGGGGTCACAGCATATAGGACAAATTGTATTGTTCCTACCAGTATGTTTTATCAGTAATCGACAAGAGAAATTTTTATAAGGTATGCAATAGGACTATTCCATGAAGATTATTGAAAAAAGTTACTGGTAAGAACAATAAAATTTGTCCTATATGCTGCGACCCTGATATTAAAAAAGGGTACTTTTTAGCTAGCCGGTTGCCAGTGTTATATATATACATGTACGTATATATACATATATGTGTGTGTATATAAATATGTAAATATAATACTGGCTCCCGGGTAACCGAAAAGTACCTAAAATAATCATTTTTCACTTTGAATTTTCTCCCCATATAAATGCTATTTTTTTATGCATTTGTTTTACAATGTGGAGACTGAATTTTTTATGTTTAGGAGTCCCTGGCTTCTTTCAGCTTTTGGGAGCCTGGACCTATACAAGTCAGTCAAGATCTTTCTTTAGTTATAAAAAATTTAATCTTTTAATTTTGCCTCTTCAATACTTCTGCAGCATAAGTGTATTTCAATAGGCATCATTCACAATTCTTTAAGCAACTGCATAAAAATATTTGCGATAACCAAACAAACATTAAAAATATAAGAAATAACCCAGTTCATAAAAAAAAACACTTTCAATTGCATAAAAAGTAAGAGAGATACTTTTTCACAAACATGAATGTAAACATCATACACAATTAAGGCATATTCATAACAAAAACCCCCAAATTTTTATTATTGATTCTAAAGTAGTAATGAATTTTGGTATAGCATTTCTGTCAAAATATACATTTTTAAAAATACTACTCTTCATTCAATTTTGAATATTTTATTATCACTAATTTTTTTAAAAATAGTTTTATAGTATACCTATGCAAAAGATCTTGGGAGAGATATTTTCAATTTTCTTTTTTATTATCTTAAAAAAAAATTAAATTACACATGGTAAATTTCCTTAAATTGTTATTAATTATCATGTTTATCAATTTTATATGAAATTTTTAGAAACATTAAAAAAATATCTCCCTATATTTGTTGCAAATTATATCAAGATTCTAAAAATATGCAAATCTAATAACAAAAATATGATTCTAAAAACTGCATTTCTAAATTATTTCAGCACTGAACCTTAGTTCTTTCAACTTAGGGAAAACATGAAAAAAGTAATTTTCATGAGAATTTCTTTGTAGTTAAAAATGTACGAAAAATTAGAAAAAAAGACTTACTTCGTGTTTAACTACTTCTTATATTAATCGGTAATATTTAAATAGTCCAAGATATTTTTGGAATATCACTTGACTGTTGCTTTGTTTATATGTCACTCAGTATCCCCCCCCCCCCAAACGATTCTCTGGATCCGCCCCTGATCCATTTGCTATTTTCCATAACTGCAAAGCTTGTGCGGATTTCTAGGTAACAGTCTTTAACATATGAGTTATTTCTAATGTTGGTTCTAGGCTAGGGGAGCACAACCTTTTTTAGAGAAGGGCCACTTGCAAAAATGTCTGCATTGCCGAGGGCCACATCAGTAACACAGAGAGAATATTTCTGGGTTGTGATCTGTGTCCTATAATCGGATAAAAAATATGGTTTCAGAGGGGGGGGCGTTACCCCTCTAGGTTCCCCTACCTAGTCAAGATATCCAATTCAGTTGGCAAGGACACATCAATAGTTTACGTTTGTATATCTAACACGAATATAGCAAGGATTGTTTTTAAGGAGTGATAGTATTTCTTCTAAAGATGTGAATGACGATGAAAAAAAAATGTGAACTTTATGAACGAAGAGGAGAGAAGGAGCAAATTAACGAAATTTGAGATTTGTCCACGCCTGATCAACGAAATTCACCATTTTTCTGTGCCCAATAAAAAAAAAATTGTGATTTTTACATGCCAGATTGACACAATGCACAATTTTTCCATAGCCGATCAAAACATTTGCAATTTTTCTGAAGCCGATTGATAAAATTCACAATTTTTCCATATCCAGTCGAAAAAATTCGCTATTTTTCTGCAATCTGATGAACAAATTTCCCTTTTTTCCGTGCCTCATCGACAAAATTTGCTATTTTTCCGTGAATCAACGAAATTTGAGATTTGTCCACGCCTGATCAACGAAATTCACTATTTTTCTGTGCCCGATCAAAGAACTTTGCGATTTTTACATGGTAGATTGACACAGTTCCCAATTTTTCCATAGCCGATAGATAAAATTTGTAATTTTTCCAAATCCGATGAATAAAATTCGCAATTATTCCTTATCCAATCGACAAAATTCACGTATATTAACTGACTGACGGAATTTGTGATTTTTTCTTGCTGCACATTGACAACATTCACAAATTTTCCACACCAAATTGACAAAATTCGCTGTTTTTTCACACCCAATTGACAAAATTCACTGTTTTTACACACCCAATTGACAAAATTCAGTATTTTTCATTTTTTCCGCACCTTATCGACAAAATTCGCAAATTTTCGTGCCTGATCAAACAAATTTGCTATTTTCCACGCCTGATTGACTAAATTCGCCATATTTTTCCTACCCGACCAATGGAATTTGCTATTTTTTCACACTCGATTGACAAAATTCCCTTTTTTTCTGCGCCTGATTAACGAAATTCGCTATTTTTCTGAGAATCAACAAAATTTGAGATTTTTCTACTTCTAAACAACAAAATTCACGATTTTTCTACCCAATCGACGAAATTCATGATCTCAACTGACTGACGGAAGTTGTGATTTTTTCCCGCTGCACATTGACAAAATTCACAATTTTTCCACACCCAATTGACAAAATTCACTGTTTTTTCACACCCGATTGACAAAATTCACTATTTTTCCAATTTTCCGCACATTATCGACAATATTCGCAATTTTTTCGTGCCTGATTAAACAAATTTGCTATTTTTCCACGCCTGATTGTCTAAATTCGCCATTTTTTCCTACCCGACCAATAGGATTTGCTATTTTTTCACACCCGATTGACAAAATTCCCTTTTTTCTGTGCCTGATTAACGATGTTCGCTATTTTTCTTTGAATCAACAAAATTTGAGATTTTTCTACTTCTAAACAACAAAATTCATGATTTTTTTCACGCCGTATCGACGAAATTCATGATCTCAACTGACTGACGGAATTTGTGATTTTTTCCCACTGCACATTGACAAAATTCACAATTTTTCCACACCTAATGACAAAATCCTCTGTTTTTTTACACCCGATTGACAAAATTCGCTATTTTTCAATTTCCCGCACATTATCGTCAAAATTCATAATTTTTTCGTGTTTGATCAAACAAATTCGCTATTTTTCCACACCTGATTGACTAAATTCGCCATTTTTTCCTACCCGACCAATGGGATTTGCTATTTTTTCACACCGGATTGACAAAATTCACTATTTTTCCAATTTTCCGCACATTATCGACAATATTCGCAATTTTTTCGTGCCTGATTAAACAAATTTGATATTTTTCCACGCCTGATTGTCTAAATTCGCCATTTTTTCCTACCCGACCAATGGGATTTGCTATTTTTTCACACCGGATTGACAAAATTCTCTTTTTTCTGTGCCTGATTAACGAAGTTCGCTATTTTTCTGTGAATCAACAAAATTTGAGATTTTTCTACTTCTAAACAACAAAATTCATGATTTTTTCAGGCCGTATCGACGAAATTCATGATCTCAACTGACTGACGGAATTTGTGATTTTTTCCCACTGCACATTGACAAAATTCACAATTTTTCCACACCTAATGACAAAATCCTCTGTTTTTTTACACCCGATTGACAAAATTCGCTATTTTTCAATTTCCCGCACATTATCGTCAAAATTCATAATTTTTTCGTGCCTGATCAAACAAATTCGCTATTTTTCCACACCTGATTGACTAAATTCGCCACTTTTTCCTACCCGACCAATGGGATTTGCTATTTTTTCACACCGGATTGACAAAATTCACTATTTTTCCAATTTTCCGCACATTATCGACAATATTCGCAATTTTTTCGTGCCTGATTAAACAAATTTGCTATTTTTCCACGCCTGATTGTCTAAATTCGCCATTTTTTCCTACCCGACCAATGGGATTTGCTATTTTTTCACACCGGATTGACAAAATTCTCTTTTTTTCTGTGCCTGATTAACGAAGTTCGCTATTTTTCTGTGAATCAACAAAATTTGAGATTTTTCTACTTCTAAACAACAAAATTCATGATTTTTTCACGCCGTATCGACGAAATTCATGATCTCAACTGATTGACGGAATTTGTGATTTTTTTCCGCTGCACATTGACAAAATTCACAATTTTTCCACACCCAATAGACAAAATCCTCTGTTTTTTCACACCCGATTGACAAAATTCACCATTTTTCAAATTTTCCGCACATTATCGACAATATTCGCAATTTTTTCGTGCCCGATCAAACAAATTTGCTATTTTTCCACGCCTGATTGACTAAATTCACCATTTTTTCCTACCCGACCAATGGGATTTGCTATTTTTTCACACCCGATTGACAAAATTCTCTTTTTTCTGTGCCTGATTAACGAAGTTCGCTATTTTTCTGTGAATCAACAAAATTTGAGATTTTTCTACTTCTAAACAACAAAATTCACGTTTTTTTCACGCCGGATCGACGAAATTCATGATCTCAACTGACTGACGGAATTTGTGATTTTTTTTCCCGCTGCACATTGACAAAATTCACAATTTTTCCACACCCAATTGACAAAATTCACTGTTTTTTCACACCCGATTGACAAAATTCACTATTTTTTAATTTTCCCGCACATTATTGACAATATTCGCAATTTTTTCGTGCCTGATCAAACAAATTTTCTATTTTTCCACGCCTGATTGACTAAATTCGCCATTTTTTCCTACCCGACCAATGGGATTTGCTATTTTTTCACACCCGATTGACAAAATTCCCTTTTTTTCTGTGCCTGATTAACGAAGTTCGCTATTTTTCTGTGAATCAACAAAATTTGAGATTTTTCTACTTCTAAACAACAAAATTCATGATTTTTTTCACGCCGTATTGACGAAATTCATGATCTCAACTGACTGACGGAATTTGTGATTTTTTCTCGCTGCACATTGACAAAATTCCCAATTTTTCCACACCCAATTGACAAAATTTGTTTTTTTTCACACCCGATTGACAAAATTCACTATTTTTCCGCACATTATCGAAAAAATTTGCAATTTTTTCATGCCTGATCAAACAAATTTGCTATTTTTCAAAGCCTAATTGACTAAATTCGCAATTTTTTCCTACCCGACCAATGAAATTCGCTATTTTTTCACACCTGATTGACAAAATTCCCCTTTTTTCCGTGCCTGATTAACGAAGTTCGCTATTTTTCTGTGAACCAACGAAATTTGAGATTTTCCCACTCCTAATCACAAAAATTCACGATTTTTCTACACCCGTTCAACAAAATTCCCTTTTTTTCCCGCACCTGATCGACGAAGTTCACTATTTTTCTGTGAATCAACAAACTTTGAGATTTTCCCACTCCTAGTCGAGAAAATTCACGATTTTTCATTAATATTACAATCCTTTTTTGTGAGAGATGAATAAGTAAATGTTTGAGACAGAAAAGAATATTTTTAAACACTTCAGTAACTTTTTTTTTTTTTTTATGAATTTAATAATATTAACTGAGCGATAAAATGCCCAGGCCATGAATCGAACGCAGATCATTGGCTTACAGGGCCAATGCTTTACTGTTTAAGCTAACTGGGCCGACAACCGGTGAGCATATTTCACTCCGATATGTTCACCGGTTGCAAGCCTAGTTAGCTTAAACAGTAGAGCATTGGCCCTGCAAGGCAAGGATCTGTGTTCGATCCCCGGCCTAGGCATTTTTTCGCTCAGTTAGAAATATTCAATTCGTATATTCATAACTTTACCAATCAGTTTGTGTTAAAACAATAGTTTGTTTTTAATTAAATGGGGAGGGGTTGAAACCTATGAGGTTCTCTTTTCCATATGCACTTAAACAATATTCTGCTTCCTGATTTGTTTCACTGATTGACAGATAAAGAGGGCAGAGTTATTAAAAAAATTGTCATTAAAATATTGAAAAATTTATTAACCACATGAAATTAATTGAAAGCATCACTATTTATAAAATTTCGGTGTTATTACATTCCAATAAGTGCTATTTAAAAATTAAATGTGATTAATTAGGTTTTCAGTTAAAAGATTTTATGACATATTAAGCATCACTGAAATTGCATTTTTAGCAATGATTGCATCGGGTGTCCATTACTGAAAATAGACTAATTAAACGTTACAATAATGGACATGGGTCTCAAAACCTTAAAAATTAATGAAATTTTATAAATGACCATTAGAATATGAAATCCAAATTTCATCTTTTAATTTCGTATTGAAGTAATGTGTGTTTTGTGTTCCATAACACAGGGTGCCACTCTTGGTATACATTCAAAAACTCGGCAATATCATTTGCGTTCCACTTCATTTTTCCACAAACACGTACACACACACACACACAGAAAAAAAAATCAGCACAATATAAAAACAATCATTTTTCACAGAAAAAAATATAAAAGAAAGCTTTAGAACGCAGCAAGTGATGAAATAGCGAGTTGGCTACTGAGCGAGTAAACAAGTTCGTGTGTAAACGACTACTATCTCGCCAGCTTGTAGCTAGTAAACTAGCCCTTAAAAAGACAAATAATAAAAGTAGACTAGTAGAAAAAACTAGAACGAAACAAAATCAAGAAGTTTCGCTAATTCTAAAGCTGGCGAGAGTCAGACACATGTAACACGTAAGCTAGATCGCCGCCGCGCCGATACATGTAAACACCACAGAGTAAAAGGAGTGTTGAGTTGAAATGCAGCTGCACATACGAAAATAATAATCAAGGTCGTGTTCCAGATAGATTTTAGCTGTTAGCGAAACGAGATCGACTAATCAGAAGCCTGCAGTTTTGCGACCTTTTCATTCTTTGCAAATATGCAGGATTCTGATTGGACAATCTCGTTTCGCTAACAGCGAAAAATGTACCTGGATCTCTGCCCAAATGTTTAAATAGAAATTTGAAATAAATTAATAAGAAATAAACGTTTTTCATTTGATTTTTAAAAGCAGAAGTAATTTTCATAATAACTGGAATTTATGCTTGATAGAGGATAAGGGAAGCACTTAGTAATCGCGGACTTCGTCAGAATGAAGAGAGTTTGCGTGAGTGTGTGTGTGTGAAAGGGGTGGGGGAGTCCACTGCCCTTCACTCGATTTTAGATTTTAACTAGCTAAATTTTCTTTTTTGATAATTTTGAAAACTTCATAAAATTTATTCTTTTCGAAGAATTTAAAATAAAAGATGAAGTAAGAAATTTTCTGATAGGGGGTGGGAGCATGGGAGGGCCATTGCCCCTACCTGCCTTTTAAAATTTGATTAATTAAAATTTATTTTTATCCTATTTTGAAATACAGAGTCAAATTTATTACTTATGAGTAACTTAAAATAAAGATAAACTAAGAATTTTACTTTGGGGGAAGGGGTCTTAGGAGGGCCATTTCCCCTCCCTCGATTTTAAAATTTAAATAACTAAATTTTTTTTCTCCGATTTTGAAAAAAAAAAAAAAAAACAGTAAATTTTATTCTTTCAAGTAACTTAAAATAAAAGTGGAACTGTGGATTTTCTGTTAAAGAAGGGGGGGAGGGTGGATTTTGCCCCTCCCTGGATTTTGAAACTTGTTTAATTAAAATGTCTTTTTCTCCGATTTTGAAATGCACAGCAAAATTATTTATTTCGAGTATATTAAAATTAAAGAGGAAGTAAGAACTTTTACTTGGGGGGGGGGGGGTCATATGAGAGCTATTGCCCCTCCCTCGAATGTGATTTACATTTGATTTAATCTACATTATTTCTAAATTTTATTTTCAATGATTTTGAAAAACACAGTAAAATTTTGTCTTTTCGAATAACTTAAAATAAAAGAGGAATTAAATAATTTTCTGTAAAGTTAGAGGGTTTCGGTGAACCATTACCCCTACCCCAGATTTTAAAATTTAATTAATTAAAATTTCTTTTTTGCTTATTTTGAAAAACATGGTAACATTTATTTTTTTCAAGCGACTTAAAATAAAAAATGAACTCAGGAAATTTCTGTTAATGAAAGAGGGAGGGGGGAGGAGCCACATTGCCCCTTCCTGGATTTTGAAATTTAAATAATTAAAATTTGTTTTTTTCTTATTTTAAAAAACATAGTAAAATGTATTTATTTCGTTTACCTTAAAATTAAAATGGAATTGAGAATTTTCGTTTAGGTGGGGGGGGGGGATGTATATATTTTTAAAATAAAAGTACTAATTTTTACATCCATAAAAAATACATAATTTTTGGAAAAATGGAATCTACAGGGGTTTTTTTTGTGCGTGTGTGTGTGCATAAAAAATGCACACTTGTCGCGAACACGGAATATTAATTTATTTTATGCAAAAAGTGTGCACAATTTTTGACAACTTAGAATATACACTTTTTTGTATGTATAAATAATACAGACAGTTTGCACAAAAGGTGCATACTTTTCGAAGTGTTCAAAAATAGTCACTTTTTATGCACAAATTGTGTACAATCTATATTTTTTTGCGAAAAAAGTGCAAACATTTTCTAGCTGGGATCCTTCTGCTCCATATAACAATAGGCTCATTACAGTAGAGTTGTATATATTATACTTTATTTTCCCAGAGATCTCCTTACTACACCAAACAGAATCGAATAGTTTTACACCCTTTCTCCCCTGAAAAATTCTGTATTTAATTTCCTGTAAGTTTGTCCCTTCTCTATCAGTGTTTACACTTAGATATCTATAGTACTCACAGCTTTCTATTTTTATGTTATTATTTAGATTTAGCTCTGTCTCGTTTCCTCCTATACATAGGTATTTGGTCTTGCTATCGTTCATGTTAAATCCCCATCTTCCATACTCTTCCTTAATTTGTATCTTAATTTTCCTTCAATCATTTTTACTCTTTGAAATTATAACTTGTCAACTATATACTGCAACTATATACTAAAAATGGTAACTGTTGTAAAAATCGAAATAAAGATTGCGATTATTCAGTAAATTAAAGGCGTTGTATTGAACTACATTTCATTTATTTTCTAAATAAACTGGCAATAGGGAATTTACTTAAATTTCCGCTTTCATCAAAAATCCCAGGACAGTTACAATGAGCTACATAAAATGTGCATTAGCTTTATATACACATTTCCATCAAATTTCTAAAAAAAGTGAAATGTAGATAACTCTATTGCTAACAAATTTCTGAATTTACACGATACTCCACTTGTCTGTTTTTATCCCCCGATATGTTATTTCTTTCGGCTAGCAATTAAAACGTCGTCTCTGAAAAATAACGTTACGTTACAGACTCCAGCCTTTTAAACAAAGCATATAAATCATTTTAGGGATAATCTATACTTCAATTTTTTAAGCATCTAAGCATCGCATATTTTTAATTTTTTTATACCGTCGTACAGGGGAGATAAAAGTACTTTTAAGTGCCATCTGTTTGAAAACTGCATCGCAATTTATTTTTGATATATTAATTTTTTTTTAGTTTTTAATGAACTTTTTTTTTTTTAATGTTGGCAACTGAAGTACTCTATTTCTGTAGACAGTAAAGGAAAAATATTTGGAAAATAGTAGACTATTATATCTTATTTTGCGATTTTCCCATAATAAACGAAATAAAGTAATTAAAATACATGCTATTTAAAAAAGAAATATATAAATGAATGATTTCTCATTAAACATGGTGATATTATAAACTGTATTTAATTTTAAGTATCTATATTAAGGTTGCAAACAAATGAAGGTACATGAATCATTAGATAGCCAATTATTTTGTCGAGTTTCTTGAATGACGACATCTTTTTTTATGAAATTGTGTATTATTCTACAATAGTGCCGTCATATGCGTATTTTTATCCAGATGCTGTTTCAGACTGGATTGTAAATGTGGAATTTTACAACGAGTGCGAATGGCATCATTTTATAAAAAAAATATAAGTGTGTGTTTTAAGGCTTAAAACTGAAAAATGTTTTGTACTATCTGTATTTATATACATTTTTTTTTCTACGGGGGCGGCACTAAATTGTAAAAAAGCAGAATTCCTGTTTTCTAGTTTTGTAAGTTAACTTATCCACCAATGTCCGTGGCGCCTTTATTGGCATCTACCAGAGTTTAAATAATCATTGAAAAGTCATGAAATGTTTTTTCTCATATGGCACTATAATCTCCGAACGTTTTATACCACATCTAAACAAACAAGGACTTGAGTTTGTCTTGTTTTTGGAATAAACAATTCAAAAAATGCAATTCTCATATCTTTCACCCATGAATGATAACGTTATCTAAAGATTGAATTGTTATTTGTAAGGATTTCGAATGTTTGATAATTTTTTGTTACCGTGGTTTTGAATTTGTGTGTCACAAAAATGTTAAATGTACATTTTGATATAATTTCTATTACTTTTTTTTTGGAAAACAATACTATACAATCTCTGAATTTAATAAAGAAGAGTTAAATAGTTGAAGAGTTAGAGAAGAGTTAAATAGTTGACGACTAAATTGTGCAAAACACGTCAACCTTAAAACCACGATCTATTTTTTTTAACCTTTCGTCGGGCGAGCAAATTTTCATCACATTAGCGGGCGCGCGTCGTAAATTGTACAACAGGGGAGAAATATTCAATTATTACTGCTGTATTACAATTTTACAAATAATTTAACATACAAATATCATATATGTTATCTCTGATCACAATTTGTGAAAGTATTCCGCAATACATTTTATTTTGTTAAAATATATTAAAGCAGAAATTTAAATGTATAAAAAGCCTTGTACTACTACAATCACAAAGTATTAAAACTAACAAAGAATTATCACACAATAATGAAGTTATTTCGGAAAAAAGTAATTCTTCGGCTTGGTTCTTCATCAGCATTATTCAGTAGAAATAATACATGTGAATTCATCTTTGCAATGTTCATCATAGTATAACATATGACAAGAGACCACTTTCTTGTTAGTCAAGGAACCGCACACATTTTATCGCAAATGTCAACACTTCCTTAAGACATATTGTAAATCATAGCTGTTCTCAGTTTTTGTATTCCAGTACCATCAGCAGCCTAGAACTGCTGAACATTTTCGTGTAGGCTTTTCATTGTGCCTATAAAATAAAGCAGTCCCATTAAAGTCATAAACTCACTTCTAGACGTCTGTTTACAATTTCGTATCTGATTATACTTAGCTTCTATTCTTTCTACATATTTATTAGTGCAATCAATTATTTCATAAATGATATTCAGATCAATCAATTTTTGAAAAGTGTTGATTTTAGAAGCAGTTCTTTTCTCATATGCAGTGGCTCCTGGCATTTTCTTTTTAATATTTTTGTTCTTGGTTTTAGAGATTTTCACGATTTCCTCTATTTTTTCCTTTTGTGACTTTATCTTTTCCCGTATAAAAATTTTCGTTACTATTATTTTCAATAATCTCATCGTCTAATGCATTTATTTCAGAGTCGCTATCGTGATCTTCTTGTAAATTTTCATCACTCAAATCTTGCATCAATCAAAAGGAAATTGTAGATCTTCTTCAATGTAAATATTATCACTATCACTGCCTTAATTCAAAGTTTTTGTTAGATAATCCACCATTTCTTTGTTTTCTTTAAAATACCGCTTTCGTTTAAACATTATTTGAACTCAAATCCCATTAAAAAAACTTAGAAAGAACTTTGACTCAGAAAGATTCTGCTGAGATAGAACTTCACAAGCAGGCGAGCGTTGCATAAATTACAACGCAGCAAATGTTCACATCTTAAAATGACATGTGCAGCTAATTGCGCAATCTGAAATGCAAATAACTCTCCGAAAGTGGGGATGGATACCCAATAGACGAATAAAAATAGTCATTAACGCCCTCTACTGCTTGAATTTTGTTTTAAAGTAAAAATATTGCTAATGCTGTACCTTTAACAACGGCCCGCCCGGCAGAAGGTTAAATCTTTCAGTTTATTTTGATCATCAATAAAGTGTTTATTTACTGTTATTAAACATCTTTATTTTTACACCATGATTCTATTCTGAAAGTGATAGACTTGTGTAAAACACATTTAAGTAATTTATTAAAATATCTTTATTAAGCTTTGTTATTATATACTTACAGTTTCATGGTTTTACTTATGAGAAGAGTAAAATATTTGACGACTAAATTGTGAAAACATGTCAACCTTAAAGCAACGATCTATTGTTTTAATATTTAAAAATATTTTGATCATCAATAACGCGTTTATTTTCAGTTATTAAATTGAATTATTTTCACACGATGATCTCTCTATTAAAAGTGATACAGTTGTATAGAACTAATTTCAGTAATTTATTAAATTATATTTATTAAGCTTTGTAATTATATACTTACATTTTCATCCATCCAAGGTTTCGGATGTGCACGGACGGTAACATTTGCGCTTTTATAGGTAGTAAAAATTATCCACTGAAATTAATATGTCTCTCGGAAGAAGAATTATTCTTTTTTCGACTGAATGCTTTGTAAATCCTAAAAATTACAAATCATATTACTTACCTTAATTATTAAAAAAAAAAAATAAATGTGCAGAGAATTTCTAAAAACTGGCAAAAACAGACAAATGATGCAGGAACTCGAAAGAAGAATTAAATCATGTAATTTGTGAGGCAGTGCTTATTTTATCACCTTGTAAATTTCGATACTTTCTGAACTGCATCCTGCATTAAAATTATTACTGCATTAACACTGCATTAAACTTATTAGACCATCAGGTAAGACAATTAAAATAAAAATTACAGCCTTTATGCAGGAATATTAAAAAGCAGAAAACTAATGTTTAAAAATGCACAAATAATACGTGAAAATCAGCAAACAGCTGTTTCGAATCTACTAGTGAGATTCTTCTTCATTGCAAGATAGAGCAAGACACAACGTGCTAGAAAAAGCAGCTGAGCAAAATGACAGAGGCTTATATACCCGATACGGGTAGCGAATGTGCCAAAAACAACCAATGAGACAGAAGCAGATAAAACGACTGAGTGAACAAGAAGCGACATCTACCGGAGAACGAGAGAAATGAAACCAAAAAGAGGAAATTATATTAATGCTTTCCAAATACTTGGAAAATCAGGAGTAATAGATAAGTTACTGACTAAAGAGTGAGAATTTTTAATGATGTGGTAAGCTTCCCAAAAATCAAGGTCAGGGTTAGAAGAACATTTCTGGATAATGATGGCTGAGGAAAAATTGAACCTATGTCGAAAAGACCAACAGTGTCGAGCAATAGAAGAACGTTTATACTCCTCACTAAACGTGCTCTTAGATTTCGTTTAAAAGAGCATGAAGTTTATGTTAAAAACCAGGAGCTAATAAAAATCTAATAATTAGCTCGACGCATCAAGGGCCGTTCGGTAGCTTCAGGGCCCCGAGACCTCTCTCCCGCTTTTCAGTGTCTTTAATTTGTGCAATTTCCCTATTAAATTTGTCCCTTTTTAATTTTGTTTTCCAACCTGGCTTTCGATAGAGTATCTTTTACTCGGGACATGGTTGGAGACCTATGAATACCCTAGCGAAAGCCAGGTAAAAAAAAAAAAAAACTGTCATTTTGCACAGCTTTGCTTTTTCTAGCACGCTGCGTCTTGCTCTGTCTTGCACCGAAGAAGAATCTCGCTAGCAGATTCGAAACAGTTTGCTGCTTTTGACGTATTATTTGTGTATTTTTAAACGTTGGTTTTCGGCTTTTTAAGGTATCACAATTGACATGTATTATTTATAGATTTTAAGAAAAAACTCCGTTGTTAACAGTTTTCTACATATTGCTGCTTATTGCATATCAAGTGACAAGGAAGCTTGACAAAATCAATTTATATTGTTTATATATGGAATAGTATAATTATATATATTATATATTCAATTAAATGATCATTTTGTACCCTCATCCATTTATACAAATGTATAATATGGCAAAAGTAGGTAAACTTATTTATTAAACTCACGAATAGTTTGATCGTTAATCTGAAATGCGTCAATATTTTTTATTATTTTCTTTAAAAAATGATTATCCATCATACTTTAAAATTCCTTTCTTACAATTTTCCCTAAAGAAAAATCACTTCATTTGTTGAATTAAATGATAAGAGATAGTATGACACATTACATTATTATTTTTTGTAAATGAAAAGTTAACGTATAATTACATGTATTCGAAATTTTTCGATGTTTATTAAATTTCGTTTATTATTCAAACACTCAGCTTGCAGAGTTCATAAAATGTTCTATTTTTTCAGCCATTATTTCACAATAAGAGCAGAGGTAGCAGATTCTATTAACTTCTGCAATAGAAAATCACCAGAAAAAGTATTCTGCTGGAATAGAGTTAGCAACTATTAAATTCTAGGCACGTAAAATTCTAGGTACGTAGCCCTGTACTTACATTAGTTTTTTATTACTACAATTTATTTTACCAATATATTTGTTTCTAAACTAAATATTCGTTTAAGTAATAGGATAAAAAAATGAATCTTAATTTCAGGCGGATCATTTAACAATGTTATAATATTGTGTGTTACATTAAATTGTGTACATTTAGCAGTTCATGATGTCAAATGTTTATGAAATTAGCTAAGTACAATTTCTCAAAATTTACTAATATCAATAGTTTTAATAATATCAATAGTCTCCAATATATTACTTGGAATGTCCAGTAAATTTGACGCCATTTTGTCTTACAAGTAATTTTTTTATTAATATTTATAAGAAAACGAATTCGGAATGCATTAATTCAGATATTTTACACGTGGCCTAGATTGATATACATTTAAAAACACATTTTTTCGTCAAAAGAATAATATGAAACTGTGAATCCTAAAATGCCTATATAATTATACATTCCTTAATTGCTACAAAAACATATTTATGTCGAATTAAGTATGAATTTTAGTACAAAATATATAAGTAATTAAGAAGTATGCATATCAATAGTGTTTTCATTCGATATATGCAAAAAAGTGTTTATTTGTGATTCATTACAAAAATCTTGAATATATAATTACAATTATGTTCATCTTTTTACTCTTTAAGTATATTTTATATATAATAAAAATTCAAAATTTATATTCCGTTATTTTTTTCTACACTTCTGTTCCATTTCATAATATTTTTGCCTTCTGTAATTTTTTATTTACTTTAAAGAAATTCTCTAATCATGCATTTTTAAATTTAGACTTCTGAGTAAAAGTAAAATTATACCTTACATTTTAGTTTTGAACATTCTTATCCAAATTAGTAATCGCAATATTTTTATCGCGCCAATTTCCCGTTTAAAAATAATTTAATAAAACAAATTAAATCTATTAAATTAGTATAAGTTTTATGTATTTGTGTGAGTGATATGTAATCACTGCTCCATTTAAACATTTATCTATAAATCCTACAACATAAACACGACATTATGCAAAGCTGTCTAATGAGAAGCTATTGCTCAATCTCCATAATTATCGAGCAGTCTATATTTGTAAGGAATGCGTTTAATCCGTTAGCGTAGATTTCCTGGATCTATAATTTATAACATCAAGTTATGGCTAGTGACATTCATTTAGGATATTCCTACACTGTAAAAGAAAACGTCATTTTTACAGTACAAAGTTCTGTTCATCTCGCGCACAAACTCGATCACAGTGAATGTGCTGTAACATTCTTTGGTTTCCTGACTATATAAACATGACAAATACAGTTGTTGCGTAAAATTGCTAGCAGATTGTGCTATTAATTTTACACAACTACTGTATTTTTCATGTTTATATAATCAGGAAATCAAAGAAAGATACAGCACATTCACTGTGATAGAGTTTGTGCTGGCAAATTTAAAGTGTTTTTTTTTTTTTTTTTTTTTTTTTTTTTTTTTTAGTAGGGGAGACTATGGAGGTTTTACCATATGGGAGCCTTGACCCACCCATCAGTTTTCATATTTAAATGAATTTCAGAGTTTTATCAATAGGTGTCAACCAAAGCTACTGGAAGGCTCAAACAGCAGTATTTGTTTCATACAGATAATCGAAATAGGTGTGGAAAAAGTCAACTGTGAGGCGTTTTCAACCTAAAAGTTGTGATTTTTAGAAATATTTTGTAAGATTTTTTCAGATAAAATATATCATAGAAATTTAAGTAAGTAGGTTTTAAGTAATGCAGAAATATCGAGCTTTCATTCCAGGCATAAATATTGTACAGTAAGTTAGGCTTAACATAACAATGTTCTATTATTTATAAAAGGGCTATGTGGGGTAGTTCAGTCAATGTGAGGGAGGGTTGACCACATGCTCAAGGCTCCCTTAATTAAGTGGTTTTTGAAATATTTTTATAAAACACTGTGCATAATCAAAAGTTAATGGTTATATATAAAAAATAATGTAAATTTATTCTGTAAAGCAACAGTAAAATGCTGTGATGGAAAAGAAAATGTTTAAAACTGAATAAAAAAAGATACGAAAAATGGCTATAATACCCACTGTAAGAAAAAGAATAATGAAATATAAATGGGAAAGTGTATAGGAACTTTTTTCCATTTAAATAATACTTACAATATGTAAATAGAAACAGTGGAAAATACTAGAAAGGGCTAGAAAGTATGAAAGCAGCAGTCTTAAACCTTTTCAAGGGCATTGGTACGTTTATGAAAACACTTACCTTTAATTCCCAAACGCCAAAATGGCGTCAGAATTTTACTAAAATATTTTCCATTTAATATGTAAGGTCAGTCTGTCTAAATGAGACACTATTTCCCGTAGTTTTGTCGCATTTAGGGTATATTTGGGATTTTATTATATAAATGTATATTTTATTAAGCAACAAATTACTGAATACAGTACCTTTAGTTCAAAACTAACTTGTTTTGTAGAAATTTAATAATTATCTGTAGTATAAAACCACAATATAGGATTGTCGCATTTAGGTCATTTTTGTTGCATTTATGGCAGCTAAAACCTAAATGAGACGCTCATAGTCATAAATGTGATAATGTATTTTATATACACTATGACGCAAAAGTTTAGACAATGTAGAAATTCTTACATACTTTGAAAAATATTTATTCAATTTTCAAATCACTGCTTGAAATTACTGTGCTGTACATATAAACAATATTTATAACAAAGAAAAGTGGAATTGTGCATATTGCAATAAATTAAATGGTAACAAAAATAAACTGCTGTCTCAAAAGTTTAGACACAAATTAAATAAAATCGAAATAAACAATTTTTAAAACCTGGTTGCGCATCCATGCTTATGTATTACGTCATATACACGAGATTGCATGGAAGAAACTAAATCTTGCATAGTTTGTGGATCGATATCGTACCATGCATTCTCAATAGATGTCTTAAGTTCCTTTTCAGAAGAGTATTGTCTAGCGTTGCTATAAACTTTGCGACACATGATGCTCCAAAGGTTTTCTATAGGGTTAAGATCTGGGCTACATGCTGGCCAGTCGAGAACTCTTATATTATGGAAATTAAACCGAGATTTTGAATGTTTTGCAGTGTGAATTGAAGCATTGTCTTGCTGAAATTCCCACTGAGGACCCCCTAGAAGCTCAGCAAATGGCAGTAGGTTTTCTTCTAATGTCTGTGTATAATGCTGTGAAGTGTGACGACCACTGGTGAAGGTCAGAGATACTTGTCCATTATAGCAAAAGGCTGCCCAAACCATCACCGAGCCCCCTCCTTGTCTGCGACTAAAAAAACGTCGAGGTTCCTTCCGCAAGTCATGCCAATACGATAAACAACCATCTGGACCATCCAGATTCCACTTTTTTTCATCGCTAAATATGACTGACTGCCATTTCTCTCCATATGACATATGCTTTCGAGCCCACATAAGTCTTTGTAACTTATGATATGGTTTCAGAGCTGGTTTCTTCTGCATTTTGCTATAAACGATTGTTCCTTTTTCCAAAATTCGTCTACGAATCGTATCCTTTGATACAGAGAGTCCCGATGAGCTTTGAACTCCACGTACGCTCATTTGTTGAGTACTCGCTAGTCTTTGTATCAGGCGATCCTCTCGTATTTTTGTCACACGTGGCCTCCCAGACCGACATTTTGCTTTATATTCGGAACCACTCGATAAAACTCGATAAATAGATTTTTTTGACCTATTAATAATAGCAGAAATTTCAGAAACGCTCTTCCCTTCACCTTTCAACTGCCAAATCCTTGAAACCTCATTCACTTGAATTTCTTTAGCTCACGGCATGTCGACTATGAAGCGCAATCGTTTGCAGAACTTAAGTACTCCAAATTTGTGACATCATCGATTCTAAATTTGCATATGCCAGCGAATATTCAAAGAAATTTAGAATAGTGTCTAAACTTTTGCGACAAGCACATTTGAATTTTTATGAAAAAAATTAGTATTATAGCAAATAAAACGACTGTCTTTTGTACATAGCATTTTAAATCAGTTTTTGAATATATTTACAGGTTTTTGTAATTCTGACGTCATAATTCTACATTTTAAAGCTGAATGACGTCATTGTCTAAACTTTTGCGTCACAGTGTATGACAATTCATCTGAAAAAGTTCATTTAACGATTAACTGCTGTGACAGAAAATTGCCACATTACAACCTGCGAAACCATTCGATTGAAAGGTGAATAAAATGCGCGATTAACTCATAAAATGCTGTTTTTGCACTAAACTGTTTGTACTGTACTATTTCTAATAAAATTTCGATTTTCCAAACATTTCTAACAATAGTACAAGGCTTCAAATGAAGCAAAATTTCGCTGTATCAATAGTTAAACTGGAAATTACAAGTTAAACTTTGAAAATTTTTAAAAAAGCAGCTCTAACAGCCGTTGAGGGTTAACTGTAATTATTTTTTGAATTAATTAACCCTTAACTGCTGTGACAGAAATTGTTGCATAACTACTGTGAGCGGTCTCCGAGACCACATGATTAAAATATGAATGAAAGTCTCTATTAACTCACGGGGTACTGTTTCTGTACTAAATTTTAAATACAGGACTATTATAATTAAACTTTTCAATATTATTCGTGAAATGTTTATCACGGCGCAACACCGTGCTTTTTGTCAATTTTACACCTCTAATCTGCAAAAGTTATTTAAATGCTGCGTATAACGCCTAATATAAATAACCCTCAAATAAATAAATGCGTTCCTAATATAAAAAAAAAATATCATCCCTCTTTGCCAAGCAGCTATGACCATAACTACAATTAAATGATTGTCGCAGAAAACATCGTTTAAAATTCGCGAAATTCGCGCTTCAATATTAACCCATAATTTATACACCAGTGCGATTTGGATTTCCGTAACTTCAACTCCACATAATTTTGCTGACAATCTGGCGATAATGAAATATAACTACATGATCCAAATACGAAATTTAACAAGAAATCCAAATGAAATATTTGATTTTATCAAAATTCTTATTTTGTGAATGAAAAATGCGAATTAATTAAAGACGGCGACATTTCGGTCTGTGCGAATTCACAGTGTTGAGCTTACGGGTTAAAAAAAATATTTAAAAGATATTTATAATATTGTTAACTAGATTATTTATTACATATAACTTTATTAAAAAATGTCACATGATAAATATATCAGCCTTAGAAATAGATACAATCGTACAATATTTCTAATAATTCTGATTAAGCCAAAGAGAAGCTCTGTGCCTGATATTCTGTTGCACACCTCCCACCCCCACCTCCTCATTTTTCTTGCACTTTCACAAAAAATTAACATTTTCTGTACTTAAAAATGCGTATATGGAAACAAATATTCATTTAGATAAACATGGTTTATTTATTTTTTATCGTTTACTAATTTAAAAGTAGAAAATGTTGATTATAACGAATAAAAAATGAAAACAGAATTAAAATATCAGATTTTATAAAAGTGCTAACAAAAATTATGACTCCTAAACCAGTGAATAACTCAATTGCATCACGTTTTAATCGGAGACAGCATTTAAGCTACCGAATGGTATAATGTTGGTAAAATTAAATTACTTAACCGCATTAAAATAAACATAAATTGTTTTCAATCTACACAAGATTTTCCAGAATTTCCTTTATGTAAAATTATTGCAAATTCCTTAACCTTTAACTGATGTCACTGAAATTGTCACATAACTAGTGTGAAGCGCTCTGTGAGACCGCTCCATCGAAAGATGAATAAAAGCCACGATTAACTCACAGGATGTTGTTTTTGTACTAAACTTTTTGTACAGGAGTGTTATAATTAAAATTCACCTATTCAAAAGTATCTGGTGTTAGTACTAATGTCCCAAACGAAGCAAAATCTCAGTAGTGTTTGTAGTTAAACTGAAATTTGCAAGTTGAACTATGAAAATTGAAAAATAGCACCGTTCTGTGAGATCGGTAACATCAGTTAAAGGTTAATCATATGTCTATATTATGTTACTGGAATAGACACTGTGTTTCTTCCTTTTTTAATATTAAAATTTTAAAGAAGCGTATTTTTCTTTTTTGATCGTATTAAACATATATTTAAACATCTGGTTAAAGAAAAACATTATTGGAGGATTATGCTGGCTCAACACAGCTTAATTAAACATAAAATTTGATTTAAATATCATTTTAACACAATATATAAAAAATCCCATATAAATTTCTTCGTTAATCTTCTAAATGTTTCGCCGCATTTACAACAATATGTATGTCGCTATTAGGTACAGGCTGAAAACAAGCTCGCCTAAATGCGTAGTCCACTTCAAATTCTAAACCATAAACTGTTCGCCTTTTTTTTAGTTTAACTGGTCAGGTAACTGAAACGGACAAAGTAGCTCTTGACATTTTTAAGGTTATTTGATCTTCAAAGTTAAAAAATAAAAGCCGTGAGCTACTTTCGGGAATTTTTGTCGCATTTACGAATCCTGGGGGCAATGTAAAATGAACGATGTGTATTTGATGGAAAATTTCTTTAAAAAAAAAACCGTTTTACATGCAAAAAAATGTTTCGGGTTTTATTTCTGAAGTTCGTATGCTTTATTAGATAATATTTATTTACGATTCTTGCATTGAGATTTTATGTAAAAGAAATTGTTGCATTTAGGGGTTATCGCATTTAGGCAGACTGACCTTATGTGAAATTTAGCCTTTTTTCTTAATAATTATACTTAAGGCTTCTATTATTGGAAAAAAAAATGTGTGCTACTGAAGCTAGAGGAAATTTTGTTTTTCGACTAAAGTGTTATGTTTTCAGCTCATGTCCTTAGGAATAGTGATCTAAGTTATACAGCCACGTTTATGGCAATTCGTGTCCATTAAAACATCACTGTAAATAATGATCAATTTTCTTATTAATCTCCAGAACTTTTGTTTAAAAACTCCTGCGGTACTTTTATGTGTATGGTTCCAACATATACAGATTGATGCTATGAACAATTGATCTAAGTGAAAAAATTATTTTATTTCCAAATGACGCATATTTTTAGTTAGTTTTTGCATGAATTCTTTGCTGTATTGGTTGTACGTTCATAAGTGGGTTTCAGCTTTCAGTCTAATTCTGCGAAATGTTATTTGAAATATGTTTTGCATCTCAACTCTTTATTTTCTTTGTAAATTCCATCTCGCATATTCCATTTATGTTTTCCATTATGATAATACCACTTTTCCTCTCAGTGTTCATATCTCTGTCCCAATAATAATTTTTGATGATATGTCTTAGATTTTGTCCGCCTGTACATTCGTGGTTATAGAAGCTGTGATTGTATGATTGATATGGGTACAGAAGCATGCTCGAATATTGTTCAGATGAGTAACATGTACGTATTTACAAGAGTCCTGGATATAGATTCCTTTATTGACCTTCAACTGTTTAATTCAAAAATTATTCGGAAAAGATTTTAGAGCCCGTTTGAAAGTTATTTAACATAACTCACCTTTTCAGAAGGAAGTCGAAAACACTACGCATTTCTTAAGTAATTTGAAAATGTATTATTTGTGGAAACATATAGCGTGCCCCACTATTACAACATAATTAAAACTGTAGCTTAAAACATTAGTTTCATATGGATACTCCCAATTAAAAAAAAATTCAATTGCTGTTCTTAACCATTGCAAAAGCATTTTTATAAAATTAAGTTGCTTTTTTAAAACGACTCTAAAATGAAATTTTATACAGCCCCTGTGTCCAATGAATTAATTGCGATTCTCATAAGCTGAGAAACAGAACTAAATTAAATAGTTTTTTATAAAGTCTTAGCGAAATCTAATAATTAGAATTTTATGAATGTTAGGCGTTTCATGGAACTGACAAGAAACAGAAAGATTTTGTTGTAACGAGTGTTCACTGAAAAAAGACGAATCTTTCTTAATATACGAAAATATAATATAACCGCAAAAGGTAATATACAACAAAATCTTCATAAAAGTTTTTTTTTAGCTTTTGAAATTTCAGAATCCAACAAATATTTTGAGATTTATTGAAGCATTAAGAAAAACTAAGTTTCATTTACTGTCACTGATTCTTGGGAAATGTTTCCGAGTAGTTTTTATAGTGTAGTAATTAGTTTTCGCAATTGCGAATACACGTTTTTCAGATACTATCATTTCTCAAGTAATAGTTTTTCATGGCCAACAAATACGTTTAACAGACAAACATAATAAATTACATTAATATAATGATAATAGAAAACTGACACTCTTTCACTTCTTATCTAAAGATAAATTATAACTTATCTTGAAACAGTACCGAATTGCATTTTAATGTTTCTTCAAATTTTTAATTTAATCTTTTTGAATATTTTGAATATCAATACATACAGGTACTTGTTTTGTGATTTTTTTTATGTAGTTATAACATATCCTGAAATGTCAACACGTTACAACTAATGATTTACCGACTATTAATATACAGAAGTGATGGATAGAGGAATGAATGTGATCAAAGCTAACCCGTGCAAACTTCGTTCCTGAATAATTTGCATTAATTCGCAATAGAGGATTTCGATGTTTCTATTTTTTTCACATTTTTCTCAATGATTTCAGTGCTTTGAAACTAGAGTAAGATATTATAAAATTTAAAAATTATAAAAAATTATAAAAAATAATGTAAACTAATAGATAAATAATAATTAGGGTAGTTAAAAGTAGAAGTAGAAGTCCCTTGGACTGAACTTCAGAAGAGAAAGAAACATGTATTAACTCCAGTTCCATTTATTTTATTACATTACTTTGTTCCAATACGTCACTTTCATTTTTAAATGCGTTGGTGACAGTAGAAATAATTATTGGCTCTACCATTTCAAACAAATTGACGTATTTGTATAATGAACTTGTGACACATATTTTATTATTTTCGACGTCTTTTAAGTAAAATGGTGAGCTTTTCAAATTCATATTGTGTATTTTCTTACTAAATCAAGGGGAAATATTGCATTTTGACTTGTGATTTTATTTACATACAAACCGTTTAACCCTCTCGCTGCGTAAGAAATTCTTCACAATGAGCGTCTTTTACAGAATTTTTAATATTTTATCACCGGTTCTTTAAAGCAGAAATTTTTGACGATCGTAATCGGGGGGGGAAAATGGTCCTGATTAAATCACACAATGTTTTCGATAAAAAAAAATTGGTGGGAATAATCAAATAGTATTAATTAGACGGAAAAATGCATGCCCGAGAATATCTCGGATTGCGCAACAAGAGGGTTCACTCTCCAGCCGCCCGCGAATTTTTCATTTTCTTGGATAAAACCGCGGCATACTTTTAAGTGTTGCAAGCTGGTTGCTTTTTTAAATTCAGATTGTTTAATTACCACCTGTTTTTGGAAATAGAAATGTCACTTTATTTAATTATAGTGAGAATAAGCCGAATTATAAGCATTTAAAAACGTGGTGGGAATCAAGCAATCTGAGGGAAAAAAATGTAGCCCACTGGCAACATTGGAACGCTAAAAAAGGGTGCCCCGCGGAATTGTATAGAATATGTGAAACGCGATATGAGCGTTATTCGCGGCTGGATGGTTAATATATATGAACATTTTTTACATTTACGCAAAAAATTGAATGTCCTGATATTTTGTTTATTTATTTTCAATTTTATCTTAGTTTTTAAAAATATTATAAAGCATTTCTCTATTTCATCAGAAATACATTTTGGTGGATTCCCTACACAATAGTGATAAAGAAAAATTCATTTATATTTATAACATGCGCCGTAAAATATCCCATATGCTTATGTATTCTTTTTACCAACATGTATTACGAAAACTTGTATTTATGATGCTCATTCAATTCACTATAGCGGAGAAAAGTTAAATCTAATAAAATAAAAGTCAATAAATCCAGGCAGAAAAAGAAATCCCTTTACTTATTTATGACGTGTTTGTAAAAATATGATTAGATATATAAGCCTGTGAAATTTCTATCTATCATATTATAGGATGGAATTATATTTTTCAGCAGACGTTGTATATGTTTTATGATTCAAGGTATATATTACTGATATGATTTTGACGAAACCTTTATTAATGAAATTGGCATAAGGCACTAAAAGGAAAATTGAAAATTCTAATCTAGTTTTATTGATACAAGAAATATATTTTGTTTAAATACCCAATAAATTTTCTGAAAGAGATTAATTTATCTTCTTCTTTTTATATTGTAAAGCAAGACACAGTACCACAGCTCATTTTAATTTATTTTACTGAACGATAACTCTCAATAAATTATAAATATCTTAATATGTCTTTTATAATAGAAAATTCAGAATGGGGAAAATAAAAGATTAAACATGTAACAATATTTGAATTTGTATTTTTTAAACTGACATATGTATTGGGTTTTGTTTTCAGTTTTCAATATCCAAATAAAACAAATGTTTTTCAAAATCTATCTATTTGTTACATTTTTCAGTTAAAAAATGAAACATAAATTATTTTTCTTTTACTATAAAAATGTCGATAATTTAATTTCTACATTGTGTATTTAATAATGAAATTTTATGGTAATCACAATTTGTTTATGGATACATTTTACGAATTTACTCTGTTTGTCTCCCACTCATCTAAGAAAATAGATTTTACAATGATTAACATCATTATAATAATATTTTATTTAGTTTGAATGCAGTCCATGATTACAAGAGAATCTACAATAAATCAAATACCCGCACTAATCAGGTAATACCTACAATGCACAGTAGGAAAATTTAATTAAGAAACATGTCAATCTCTTAGTCAAAGTTAGATATGAAATATTTTGTTTAACTGATGCAAATGAGATATATTTTTATATAAATGTAACAATTGTGTAACACATTTTAATGAAAAATAATGCGTTCTACGAATTTACTATAATAGTCCTTTTTTTCCCTTCTACTTTTAAACGTAAACATTGATGATTTAATTTTTAATTAATTCAATGTTTGTCAGAAAATTTATGAATTAAGAACAATTATGTGGCTAGAAGATTGTCTTTTTATATTAAACCAGGTATGGGATCGAACGCAGCACTGCAGAATAAATTTTATTATTTGTTTTTAATTCCAGACTAAATTATGCCAATTAAAAACATGTTAATATGTATTAAATTTCTTAATGCTATCTGACTAAGAAATGCTTTCAGAATTCTTTATCTTAATGCTTTCTGAAATAAAGTATCTGATTTGCGTTATCTTAGAGATATTTTTCTATGACTAAAACAGTTACATAGTGAAAAATGAAAGTATAAATTAGAGGAAAAAAATTTCAAAAGCAATGATCATGCGATATCCAATTGTTAAATTGTATTGCTCAACATAATCCTCTTATATAGTGTGGCAAAATTGAACAAAAAATAATGATGAATGGAAAATAACTGCAAAATATAGCAAATATAATGCCATACATCAATTTTAAAAATATAATTAAAATTTACATGTTTACCTGACTTGATATTGTTAAACCTAATCAATTTGATTAATGTATATTTATTTTCATAGGCTGATTTTTATAATCTTCATATTTCAAGTTAACGTCTTCAATTGTAGATAGGTTATTAATAAAAAAGAAACGCTTCAAGTTAAAGTGATGGCATTGAGCTTGCAATTTATTCACACTACTTGTATAGTATAAAGTAACTCTAGGATAGATGGCGATAGAGGAGAAATGGCTAGTTTAAATATCTCCAAAACTTGATCACAGATTGAAATATAAACATCGTTCGTATGAAATAGTTCAACGAGTTTATTTATTGCGACGTGCAGTTGTGTTTTTTGATTATAATAAGTAAGTGTAATTTTAATGTAAATTAAATAGGTGGTTGAATTTTTTTTTGACTTAGATATCTGCAGTATATACGTTATATATATATATTTAATATATTGACTTTTATGGCACGTATATAATCGAATCTTTACTTTTAAGACTAAACCAAAGACGTAGAATGACTTTTGATGCTTTAAATTGGGCGATCATCAGTTCTTCAGTTTCAGGATAGATGGCTACATGAAATTGGGGAGAGATGGCCACATTTAATCAGTATTTCAAAATTATTTTTTGTGATGAGTTTAACGAAATATAATTAAATTTAAAATAAATATATGACGTTTACGTTTATCAATATATTAATTTATATAATTATTTAAATTTTAACTAATATAAGTATTTTAATAATAATAATAACAATAATAATAATAATAATAAGACTTAAGGATTTATTTGTTTCAGAAAATACAGAAAAATGTTGGAAAATTTCATAACAGAAACTCATAAAGTTGATAAATAAACGTAATAAATCTACAATTAACGCGAAGAAAACAAAATACAATTAAATTATCGGATTCTACAGATTCCGAGTAAATAGAATTGAATTAGGATCACTGTGTTGGTTTTGCAAACAATATAATATTCCAACCAAAATGAATGTCTGGATGCAGCGCATAAGGTACCTGAAGTAGTTCTATGAAACGTGTAAAAATTATCAAGACCTTTGCCAAGCATGAGGTAAGATTTTACGAAACGTGGAGTATTGAAATTATACTTGAAATATTGTTTATTCGAGTTTCCTTCACTCATTTCCCATCATATAAATGCATCTTTAGAGATTGCTGTATGTTTTTCATGATGAAATATATGAAACGCGTTATTTTTTTGCTATTTAAATTAACTTCTTCTTTCTTATATTGGACGGCGATCTCTCCTCGGCTTTAAGGAGTGATGGCCATCTGCGATTTAAATTTCAATTTTGCTTAACAATTTTTGTTTACAATATTGAATTTTTTTTTTTTTATAAAATACTATGAGTAGGAGTGACTAAGGGAGGGTTGACCCACTTTTTACAAAATTATTTTTCATTTTGTTTTTAATATTGAATTTAGAATAAAGTTTTATATATCATTATATCCGTTATACAATCAGTTATCAAAATAAAAATGCTACATAAGTGTAACATATGAGAAATTCGAAAAATGATTGATAATGAAAAAATAATGGGTCAAGGCTCTCCATATATGGGAGGGTTGACCCACTATATGGGAGGCTTGACCCACTTTGTTATATATTGCAATATTTGTGAAGAGAAATCAAAGTAGTTTAAAAAAAAAGCAAAATAAGTTTATGCTACATGCTTTAATTATTATAAGAAAATATATTTTTAAATATGATCCTCAAAATAACACCTGTTGTGACACAATTGCAAGTCACAGGGGAAGTTTTTTGTTTTAAACAGGATTTTGTCTGAGCAGATATAATTGAACAGCAGGGAAAATGAAATTTTAACATTTAAGGCAGTATTCTGTTAGAGACAGGTTCCGTTTTGTTAATATTTCATGTTATTATGTCCAGATTTAGGAGCCAATTTCCTGCGCTTTTATTTGTCTCCTTGTCCTATTTTTTATGACACTCGACCTGTCAACTCTAGTTGTCACATAGTTCTTTACTTGTCTTTACTATCTTTTGGAAGTTTGAAATAAGATTTGCTTGAAAAACTATGCACTGAAGATCTCGAGAAAAGTGTCGTTCTTATAAAAACATCTCTGGACCCGAAGACTTTTTATGATCCCTCGGTTACCAGCTTTACGCAGCGTTCTACTGCTGGGGATTGACATGGGAATTGGTGAAATTTCCACTGGAAGGCTGTTTTACTTGATTCGACCTTTGACCAAATTTCTTCGTTGGTGGCTCTTCTCAGAAAAAGGTGGTGGTGAAAGTGTAGTAGAGTTCCAGTGAGTCATTTCGATGTAGTCTGTAGCTAGAAAAATGATTTTGTATGTTTGAAAATACCAGATTGACTTTCATTTAGAAGCTAAGTTTCTAGCCTTTATAATTATTCTGACATAACTCTCGTATATGATCCCTTTTATCTACTATCATACTCGAAAGCAAATTTTCTGGATTGGCAAAAAAAGTTTCTTCACTCAGTTTTCTCTCAGTTTCTGGTTCAATGACCTTCGGCAAGTTTTCAGAGAGGAATTTTGACGATTTTATAACTTTCAATACATGTTCCGGCCCATTTGTGAAGTATTTACTTTTTTTAATACTTAACCATACAGGTACATAATACTTTAGGAGAAAAGAAACTATAATCTTGTGTTCGTCTGTTGGATTTTCAATACTTAAATACAACTGGAGAATTCTGTTCTCCATCGTTACCCACCTTGAGTGGAAAGTGTGCCAGGCTCAGAACAGATAAATCTTCAGGACAGCTGCCTGCTTTTATAGTACAACTAATATCTAGTAGATACTGCTGATGGTTGTTTAAAATTTGCCGGCCTGTTCTAGAAATTCATACTCAACACTGTCAAAATTTACCACTGGGAGTTTCTCACAGTTCCTGAGCTGCGTGCCAATCGGAATAATGATTTTGGCCCTGTCTTTTCACCATCTAAAGTTTGAAACAAATGCCGGAATGGCAAATCACTGAAATGTAAGAGGTATACACCACCACCTCTCCCCACTGTAGTGGTCTTTTAACTTCTGTTTCAATGCGAATAACACTGGTTCTCCACCCCGTATTAGTAACAGTGCCATCACATCCTCACATTTTTTTCTCCTTTACGTCCATACTTAAAATTTTGCCAACACTATCCATTCTTTGGAAATTCAAGAATTTTAGTTCAATGATGGGTATATTTTTTGCTTCTTCAGAGTTACACATATTAGAGACAGTACACTCACAAACCTCAGGGACCATTTTACAATTTCAGTAAAATGTTACTTTCAGTTACACGCAGAGACATCAAACAGTAACAAAGATTCTTTTTTCAATCTTCAACTCTCTTTTTCAAATTTTACTTTCCCTTTTCACGCTTAAAGGACTCCATAAGATTAGGATAACTGGCATGATAGGCATTTATTAATTGAACAATTCTGTAAGGCGTTACTGTCAGTATTGAAGCTTTATCAAACACAAATTAATTTTTTGCGTCACAATAATCGAAACGTGAGAAAAAATAACTGACCTGTTGTTTGATATCAAGGCTAAGTTGTAATTTTCATGGAAGCAACACATGAGAACGTCTTCATAAGTTGGAAGTTTATTGACAGGTAACACTTTTGGTTGGCCAAATAACGGCCAGTTAAAGTCACTCCGAGTAATTTCCTTGGAAACAGCCATAACACAGCGATTAATATAATCAATAAATCGAATCACTTATCAAGCGGTCATTAATTAAATCAGTCTTTAAAAAACGCGATTGAAACGCACAAGAAGAACACACTGCTAATCATTGCCGGCAAAATTCAAGTGAACAACTTATAGAAACCGTTGTGTCATAAAGCAGACGCATGTGTATCGCAAAGTCAATTGTGAAGCGTCAGAACAAGTAGTACTGACGGGCTCCATTTCGCAGCAGGGCTCGTCGCGCTGGTCTGCTGACAGAGTAGAAGGACTCATAATACAACTTGAATGCGTCAGTTTAAGAATATTTTAATTGCTTTGCGCTACCTTAAATGAAGTAATTTTGTTTCTTTTTTATTATAATGTTTTTTTTATCTTTCTTTTAAGGCTTTTTTATCACAGCAGTTATTATATTAAAAATTGAAAAAAAGAATTACTGCTTTTTCAATAAATTTCGAATATTCAAGTACGATGCGCTACCGCCAAACGTAAAAAAAAAATATTTAATTTGTTCATGCATTTTACTAAGCTACACTAAAGCCAAGTTTTCCGTGGTATAGCGAATCAAAAAGGTTTTCCGGCCCATCCTACTTTGCATGTTATGAAATGAATATTTATAATAGCAGACGAGGATGGTTTAAAAAATGCATATTTGTATAAAGAGGTGCCATCAGATGTTACTTCTATTCAGATATGGGGATTTGAAACAGCGCTATATTTTCACGTCGAATAGAACGTCCTCATATAATGCCAGGCTTACAGAGAAAAATTCGTACTTCTCGTAAATGTATATTATTTCAGAATTTTTCTTTCATTCTTTATATATGTTAGTGAATGCCTGAGAAAAATGGAAGAAACGAAGTTCTGGATGAGCATCTTTTTATTTATATGTTCTAAATATTCCAATAAAAAGCATTTGGATGAGCATCTTTTTATTTATATGTTCTAAATATTCCAACAAACAGCATTAAGTATCGGGTATTTCTGTTGTAGGGCCTTTTTTACATCTTTATTTTAAATAATTAATAAGATGATACAACCAAGTTTTCATGTATATATTTTTTCAAATATCTATATATGCAAGGTTCGCATCACATTTAAGGAACACTATTTTGTATTCAAAATAATGTATTCCACAAATTGTATTGAAATCATCTTGATTTTATGTTGTTATATAGCCGGATTCTAAATGGTGTAGAAACGTTAGCTAATTTAATACACATCAATTTGAAAGAGGATTTTACAGCCTTATCAATAACTGGATATATCATCTGTATATTATCAATAACAGGTTGAGAATATATACCCTTCATTATTGTGTTGCAGACAGTCAAAATTGTTATATATTAAAGCGTGTAATATATTCTGAAACAGCATATTAATCTTGCTTTACAATTCTGCTAGCAGTTTCATCGAATGATATGATACATCGCGTATGACATGAGAAAGACAAACATTATTAAATGTAAAAATGTATTTGCAGTTTGATGCAGAAACATATTACAGTATAATACGCTGATAGAAAATTCTAAACTCAATGTCATATTTTGAAATTAGCAAAATAATCACACTAAATAATATATTTTTTGCATTTTATACTCAATAGAAAAGAAATCCTCTTTTAAAGATGTAGCAATTTAAAATCATTTTTTGTTTCAAATAAGCGAGATAACCAAACTTTTCATTTTCTGATATTAATGATCTTAATATTTGTACATATCTTCTTAATACTTAACCGACGATTTGAGTAAAGTTTTCATTGAAGAATGTTCAGTTATCAAATTCTGTGTTTATAAAAAAATGCCTCACATGATTTCTTTATAAAAAAATAATCCAAAGAAATAATAATATTAAAAAGGATAGCTCAAGTACAAGTGGAGCATTTAAGTTTTATTGAAAAGTAAAGCAAGAAAATGAGTCTATTTGTTGCCGAGATAATTTGAATACAACTTAGAATATACTCTTTCGTGAAAACAGCTTTTAAACTTATTCAACAAATGCTGCCTACTCATTCTCTATGCGTCAAGAATATTTATAGCGTGTAGTGGACTAGAGACTCGCTTAGAAAGGCTATCTTGTGTTTTGAGAGTGAGCGTGAAATCGAACATTTAATCTGCGGAGCGCAACAGAGACCTCTCTATTCTATTTTACTTTAATTTTCCAAGGTGTGTTTGACTCTCTTTGATTCTACGGTTCCTAGTTTTCGCTATATTTTTATGCAAATTAGGCTGCCTAGTTCAATCTGCAGCGTATAAAAGGTAAAGAGAAGGTATTGTCTTCGGATTTGGGATTCCTGACCCAGTCCTGCTCTGGGAGTGAATTAGACCTCGCGTTAAAAGGAAACATAGTGGATGTGTTGGCCACGTGCAGTAAAATCAAAGCCTGGGTTTGAAGGTTTTGTTTTTGGTAAGATGTTTTCAGCATCATTATAATAATTAAAAGATTCTTGACAACCACAGGTTGCTATCTTACCACTTTGAAAATTGCACTAGTGTTTAATTTTGCAGCTTAAAGTAGCACATTAGTTTGAGAAGTTCGTTATCGATGTGGAGTATTGCGCAGTTTATGTACGTTGAACTTTGAAAATTTCCTTTGTTACTGAGTTAGTATACACCTAGCTTGTTCGACGAGTATTCTGGACTACGTTCGGAAATTCCTCTATCATCTTCTGCCCAATTACTTTGAATAAAGGTGTATTAAGGGGCCGTGGATTTTTATTTGAGTATAAATCCATCGAAAATTTTAAAAATATTTTTGTGTATATTATTATTCGCCAGTTTCTTCTGAACCATTTATAATAAATTGCATGCACATCGATTGGTAAGGTTAGAAGATTTAGAATTTTGTACGCAAGCAATTTTTCTGTTTTTTAATATGTTTTAAATCGGTTTCTCCCAAAACTGAATTTTTAAAATTTTTAGATTTTTGAAATGCTCCATGCGTCAGAATTTTTGATCAAAATTCATGAAATTAAAAAAAAAAAGAATCTTGATATTACTTTCAAATAAACAGTGCATGCATCTTAAAATTCGACTTAAATTAAGGTAGTTAAATTTGATTTTTAACTTATTAATAGGCAAAATTTTTATGAAAATCGATATCAAATTCAGAAAAAAATCTTTAAAAATTAACTATTCAAGGTATTAAAAAATCGAAGCGCAGATTTGTTTGTAATAGCGTTTTAAGTGATTAAAATGCAAAATCGAGGAAATAAAAAAAATTATGACGCTTGGAGTAGGGTAATTCCTGGATTCATGCCGCACATTTTTTTTTTTTTGAATTTGTGTGCCCCATTTGTTTGTCCCATGGTGGACATAAAATTTGAAAAAATCATGCTGTGCTATTTAATGTTAAATATACAACGCGTGTAGTGCGACAAAAAATTTAAAACAAATTATTAAAAATTTTTAACGATTTTTTTTTTCTCTAAAACATTACACTGCGGCGTGTACACGTACATTCAGGATGAGACGCCGCACTTGTGGGGTA
Organism: Maratus speciosus; assembly: GCA_963932465.1. NCBI lineage: Eukaryota > Metazoa > Arthropoda > Arachnida > Araneae > Salticidae > Maratus > Maratus speciosus. The sequence continues at coordinate 189,159,995 of OZ010800.1, forward strand.
GTAATGCCGCGCTTGTAATAAGAACAGAGTGAAATTATAAATAAAAGTATTTTAAAAAAATATTCATATCTGGACTATAATTTACGATGTAATACCAAGATGAAACTAAATGAGTACAATGAAACGTATTAGTAGAGTCAAATTAATAACTGTTGCCTACTTTCACTATTAAAATTATCGATTTATTTATTTATTTATTTTTACATTAAATTTTAATTGTCATTTCAGCAACAAAGTAACATAAATGTATTAGAAAGGGAAAAGAAAAAAAGTAAAATTGTGTTCACATAATTTATTAGTTAACCCTTTGGGGATCTGTGGCATTTACACAAATTTTATTTGGCTCGTACCACTTTTTTAAAAGAAGTTACCTTTGCTTAAATAATCATGAAAATGCCCTAATTAAACAAAGCAAATATTACTTTTCTTTTTTACTGGTGCCGGAAAAAAATGTAAGCACTTTATAAACGTGCTTATATGCACCTATGGTTCCCGAATAGGTTAAAAGGCATGTTTTTTCGAAACGAAAAGGTGTCGAAAAAGTACACTCTTTATGTAACTACATTTAAATACATGATGCATCGAAGCCAATTACACTTCCTCTTTTTTAGAGTAGTTTCCAAAGAACGTCTGCGTTACGCGTAATCCAATTTTTCTTTATCATCATCTTGACTTGCATATTTCTTGTACCTCTTACTTTTTATTTTCCCCTTTTTCTCCTTTGGTTTTAGTAAACTTGATAACATGCCTAACATGTTAGTCTGTGCAAAAAGAAAAGGAAAAGTTAATAACACTTTATCATCCCGTACAAAAGAAACTGCGGCATGTATACCGGAATAGCAGTGCAGCATGTATCCCATTTTGCATGGTGCAGACGTCGGCCGTCACAGTTATCTGCCTTCGCTAAGAGGAATGGCGTAACCATACACAGTGTACTCTATACAGATATTGGAAATTAAAAAAATAATAAATTTTTAAATTTCCACCGTCTCCTTAAAATTTATATACGTCAATGACTAAGTTACTAAGTAGCGGCTATGCCGGGTACCCTACAATTTCTAATACCCGGGTATGTCTAAATTTTTTAAATGTTTTCTGGGGAATAGTTGAAAAATGTTAGAATTTATGTGAATGTATAAAAGAAATGCATTTCTGAAGTGAAAAAAAAAGTTTTATGTCCTTAATCCTACAAAATTCTGCAGACAAAATATAATCATATAGTTTTATAAGTGTAGTTATATGGAAAATCAATTTACTACGCTATATGACCATTTGTGACAGCAGAAGATGGGTGGAGTGTGTGGAGTTTTAAAATTACCTCACTATCCAAACCAAATCCCACGTCTTCATTACTAAGGATTTTATGCTTTTATGCGCGTTTTTATTCCTGCACGAAGAGCTAAGTGCAGCAATTTCAAGTTAATGTAAAATTATGCCAATTTTAATTTTTTCCTATCCTGTGAAATTTAGTTTTGGCGAGATGGGTCTCTATTCTTGCGGGTGTAGGATATGTTAATGAATGACATTGTAGAAATTGACACATTCCCTAAATGTAAACTCATATCAATAGTAATATACTATGAATGTGTGTTATAAAATGAATGCATTGGTCTTCTCTTTTTGAAATAAATTCTAATACGTTAGAATCAAATAAGAATATTGTTTAAAAACATTTATTTTGAAATTTTCATAATCCTACATTGACGTGCATTCAAAGAAATTGAAATTCGAGCATTCTGTTTTGCACGTATTCTTGGAACAGAATGAATAATAAACTCTTATATTATAATATACTGCATTTACATTACTTTATCTTAAACGAGAGATGTAGAAGCTATTTTAAGAAACTTTCTGAAGAATATTTTCTATTAAAAGGAATGATAAAAAAATTCTCATATTTCCCTTTATTTAATGCTGTCAGAAAGATTTGCGAATCTTTTGTGTTTGAATGTATGGCTTTATTAAACTCTAAAAGAGTTTTTAAAATATAAAATTGAAAGTTTTAATAACCTTTCTTGCATGTTGGTGAAGATTCTAAGAATCGAAAAATAAATATCTTAATCCCTAGTCATCATTATTTGGGAATTTTTTTCCTGTTAAAGTTTCATATTTAGTTTTTTTCAAAACTTATTAAAAAACATCGAAATAATTTGAACGAAAAGTATAAATTTTGTCTTGTTAAAGGTAAAAATGGGAGAAGGATTTATATGTAAGCCGTTGGTACATGGAATAAGAAAAGTGGGAAAATGTAATTGTAATGACAGTAGTAATAACTTAAAAATCAATTGTTTATAAGTAATTGGTTCCAAACAAATATTTATGAACATTTGAAACCGATTCCATAACAAGTCAATACTCTTATAATTAAGAAAAAATATTTGAACTACACATGTGATAATTACAATAGTCTCTCTTTTAAATGAAGTAAAAGTAAAAATATTTAAAAGAATCACAATTTCAGCAGCAATTAATGTTTATTTGAAAACACGGCTAATTTCATCACTACAATTTACGTTGTTACAAAAGAATTTGTTTCGAATAAGTTATATCCAGTGAGACTTCATTATTGAAAATTATCAGCTTTAATTTATGCTTAAGTCCTTCCGGGCTGAACCTGGAGGAAAAGGTAGTTTTCCCATTTATTTGTTTTAAGAATTAAGCTTATTTTTGTGTAATGCAATGAATTTGGTATTCGCTTACAAAATATCCTTTTCACAATACTAAATTTGAAGGCCAATGCCTAGATACCTGTGAGCTATCATTAAATTAAATTAACTTTATTTATGGTTTATTTTGTGAGCAAATTTGGCAATTGTTCTCTAAGTATCTCGCAAAGAATTTGCATTGACATACACTTTTAGGTACGTATGCCTTCCGGAATATTTTATGAATAGCAATATATTTTCTGTTTTAAATGTTACAACATTTTATGATAGGACTGTTTAGCTTTAAGCGTATGATAGTTGAAACGTTAGTTAAAATAATGAAATTTAATTTCTTCAAAACCGCCTTCGCTGAAACATAAATAAAAAGTGACATTATGGTGAACCATGTTAAATGACATGGTTACGGAAGACTCTTAGTTTTAATTCATTGTTTCTTTTTTTTCATAATTTCAGTTAACCTAGAATTTAAAACTTCAATATCAGAGTCATTTCTTAAGATAGAGGAAAAGTTAAAAATGTTACAATCCTTTTATCAAGATTTAACACTTCAGAAATAACAATTTTTTCATTTCAAATTTTCTTGTATATTTTTTAAAGTTTGAAATCATTATGTTGTAGTCATTTTTAAGTCATTGCAGTCAGTTTAACTAACTTTGTCGATATTTTCTTAACCCTTCTACATTTGCTCAGTCCACAAATTTGGTTTATAAATACATGTACTATTGCATGACAAACAACAAATATACATTAACCGGGTGTCCCAAATATGACTGACTGTTTTTAAAATTCAATAACTTCCAAACGGTGACATATATTAAAAAAATTCTTGCAGAAGGGTTATGCATAAAGACAAAAGTTTTTTTACAGTGATTTTCGATTTTAGTTCGAATTACAAACAATAGATGGCGCTGCGAACAATAGAGGCTAAATTCAGGCTCAATTTTTGGTACTTCGTGGCATGGATAATACATTTCCATCTCCTTTTTCTGCATGGAACAACAGAAAGGATCAAAAATCGAGACTGTATTTAGCGACTATTGCTTACAGCGCCATCTATTGTTTGTAATTCGAACTAAAATCGAAAATCACTGTAATAAAACTTTTGACTTTATGCATAACCCTCCTGCAAGAATTTTTTTAATATCTGTCACCGTTTGGAAGTTATTGAATTTTAAAATCAGTCAGTCCTTTTTGGGACACCCGATATATATATATATATATATATATATATATATATATATATATATCAACATTTCGGGGATAATGATCAATGAAAACTTACCGAATGTCTCCGGAATTCCTTTACTCCTGACTGCGATAACATGTAGCTTTTTACTTTTTGTAATAAAAGCTATCTATAATAGTGAACTGATTTTCTTGATCTATAATGAAGATTTATGAAACCTTAATATCTACATCTTAATATTTCCCATTATATATCATCACCATATTATGACTTTTTCCGAATTACGTACAATTCTAAAAAGCGCTCATTATTTTCAGTTACCTCAGAATTTAATAAATTTCCGAGATTCAAAAAAGTATTTCTTAAACAAAAGTATATTTTGATACCGACTAAAATTAGAAAATATTACAAATTTGATTTTAAAACGTATTTATCAGTATCCTCAAACTATATGAACTCGAAATATCTGTTTTTCGGATGCCATTTATTCTCATATAAGTATTTACAACTGTGTGTAACGGAATTTCTGTATAGTAAAGTAAGAAAATAATATTATTTTTAGAAAACTTTCTTAAAATCTCTAAAATCTGTTGGTTTTTGGGTTTTCTGGAGACAACGGAATAGTTTGCGGAGTCGTGTGTAGTTCGGAAGAAATTACGTTATATCTCCACAAAACTTGCTGCTATATTAAACAATTCTTTTTTTCTTACAATGTGCTAGAACATCATATTCGATACACATATTTCAAGCTCTTCTCATATCCATTATTTTGAAAGCGAACACTAATGATGTGTTTATAATTTTTAAACTGAAATCGTCTCTAGATGCACCACACTATTTTTTTCTGAGCAGTGAATAAAACTCATCCTGCACGCTTGAAGTAGAAACGATAATATTTATATAACGTAATACTTATCTAACTCTGATAAATTCATATACTCAAACACTTGAGTATCGTCCTGCAACAAATTGTAGGCAAGCTTGGCAATATCTGGCAAAATATCGAGAAACATGCCGACAAGAATAGGGACATCCGACCCGTTGCTAAAAACATTAACATTAAGCCAGTTGGAGGTTATTTCATACGGTTGGGGAAAATCCCGTCTGTTACGTGTGGTACCGAACAGACATAAATAAACTCGGAAAAAAAGATCTTGGAGGAAATACTTCTTTTGGTTGACAGATTAAAAATTTTCAATGTTTGTGATAATTTAACAGTTTTGTAACTCACAATACTCTTGAGTGCATTAATTTTCAAACATCTGCTTAAACAAATGAGATATTTAGCTATAGTAATTACTTATGTAGCTGTAGATTGCGCGAATGTTTATCGTTTGCAATGTACTTTTTTTGGAAAGAATGTGTATGGAAAAAGTCGTTATTTTTTTAATTATTATAATGAATAAATATATTTAAGTAACATTATTTTTCTTTTAAAATACTGTATTATTCTCATTAATATATGTATAGCTATAGCTGTATAAGTAATAGTAATACTCATATAGATAAACGCTTTAGTCTGTATAAGTGTATTCTTTTTAAAATCAAAAAAGAGCTGATCCTGTCCCATGCTCGAATTTTGAACTGTATGTATGAAATTAAATTTTCTTCTTTTGTATTTTTCCATGTTGCGTCTGTGTTATTTATTAAGTTATTATTATAATGTGCGTAAAAAATATTATACACCTATCTTCCACACTAATCACCACAGAAAATTTGCTTCGCATTCTAGTTAAATATATAAGATGATTGTGATTTATTTAAACATCAGTTTACTTGTTTTTTGTGGTAGGAAATATAGGTCTAAATTTAGAATTACTTCTGAATATGTTAATCACTTTACATTTTTGTGATTCGGGTTGTAAATTTTGAATTTTGGTAGATGTTTGAAATTTTGAAATGTCCCAAAAGTAATTCATGAAATCTTATCTGTAGAGATTTTTATACTATTTAACCCCTTAATTCTCGCTCCCGTAATATTCAAAGGCTGCGTCTTTTGTTAGATTTATTCAGATTTATTTGATTCCCAACAGTTTTATAAAATAGTGTAATTAGCTTTATTATGGTATCATTTTACATGTCATTAAATAAGGTGAATATATTTTTTTTTTTTCAAAAAAGTGGTGCCAATAAGAGATTTGAATTTTTAAACCGTAATTTAATGCGACCGTTAAGGGGTTAAGATAGCACATATTTTATAATTTTTAAGTCGTTATTCTGTTCCTTCACCAATATGGAGAGCGATGTATCCCAAGTAATTATAACCTGATCATGCTCATATGCATTCTACAGAGAGTTGAAATCCGACTAAAATGTCCCGATACATAAATTTTATAGGCGGTGTTCAGTGAATGCATGGTCAATATGCCAATTCCACATTCAAAAAATGTTCTAAATTACGATTTCTATTGACTTTTTAAAGATAGAAACTAGAAAATCGATAATTTTAAGACGTAAGTGTTTGCAATGAACAGTTTAAAAATATAATCAAAATTTAAATGAGTGAAATGATAGTAATGCGTTCAAAAGTACACTGTTCAAAATTTGCAGCATTCTGGCAGGTCATTTGACTGTATTTTCCGAAAAAGGATACACAACCATAATTTAACACTATTCTGACCATATTATTGGCCATTTTATGGTCAGAATATAGTTAAATTATGGTTATGAAACCGTTTTTTTTTTTTTTTTTTTTTTTTTTTTTTCAAAAAACGGTCGAATGACCTGCTAGAAGGTTGCAAAATTTTTAACTGTGTACGATATCTTTCGAATTGTAAATAATAGAAACTTGAAATAAATTGAATTTGGATAATACTTTTAACACTAGAATTACCGGAATTCTTATATACCTAGAACTATCGGAGTCGGTAATAGCTGACCCATGACTGTCAGTGGTGGTATTCTTGTTTTATGTGGGAGATACAGTCACGTAATAATGTTTGATGATTAATACAATGATTTTTAATAAATAATCAAAACAATTCAGCTTCTAGACTATTACATATTATAAAATTTTCTGAATAGATACTACCAAAGAAAATTTCTAATTTCTAATTTCAGTTTATAAATTTTGAGGTTTTGAGTTCTCTTTCAAATAATAAATATATATTAAGTACCAATTTAAATTATGTTATAATTTTTCTACAGATTAATAAGAAATTAAAACATAATAAATTTAAATATGAATTCCGTGATTTTTTATTTTATTTATTTATTTATTTATTTATTTTGCGTTGTACTATTTTGCATTTAATCGATTCACACGAAATGGTCATTGAACTTTTTTTTTTTTTACTGTGCATAATCCACGAACAAATTATAAATAGTTTCCACACACCATATTAATTTTAAAGTCTTAGCATTGCTTTATCTTACAAAGTTTTCTTTGTTTCAAACCTATGCTGTAGTTCTTGGAGGGATAACTACAGATTCGTTTATAATATTTTCCCCTCTGAACTATCTGTCTTAGAATATGGACTTTTATACGTATATTAGAACCTGTTGAATCTTTAAAGACTGCAAAAGCATTTTTGTACGCTAGATCTTGAACTGATAGATTTTGAATAGGTCATCCACCAAAAGATATTGAGCACTGCGGTTCTATCTTCCATATAATTCAATCTTTCTCTTCTCAGGATTACATTGAAGGGGTAGTTTATTTTGTATCTTTATCTCATTTTTTTTTTTTTTTTTTTTTTTTATAATTTTCTCGTCTAATTCGTTTTTTTTTTTTTTTTTTTTTTTTTTTTTTTCAAAACACGATTTATTGGTGTTTCATGACTTACTTCACATCATTCACTCTGCTAATTTCATTCAGTTCTTTGTTATTTGAGCCGGATTAGGGCGACGGTATTTTATGGACATTTCCCCCAAATTTGCCTCGTCATTTATGCCAAAAATGTCTTCATTATATGACGTAATTTAGTCGCTATAAGCATTCTCTGAAAGTTCGGTTTTAATAGAGTTGAAAGGACTGTTGAACTAAAAGAAAAAGGAAATTATTTGTCCTAGTCGGTATGACCCAGCGCACTAATTCTAGGTATAAAGACATGCAGATAAAAATGTTTTCGTTAGATTTCAAATAAATTCGTTAAAGAATTATGCTGAGTATTTAGAAAAAGTCAACATGTTTCAAAGATTTAAAAAAAAAAAGAAAGAAAAGAAAAAAACAGTTATACGGACAAAAAATCACGTCTTGTGTCACAGATAACCTGCCTCGGTAATTCTAGTGTTAATACGCAAATGCAAACCCATAACAGTACTTGAAATTTGGCATGTCGGTTACTTTTAAGATGAAAAAATGTTTATAAACAATTTAAATTTAAAAGCATGAAATGAGTAGAAAATGTTCTATAAACGTTCTAAGTTACCATTTCTATGGAATTTTACTTAACAGTTTTTAAATAATACTTCATTTATTTCTTGTTTAGTTGACGTATTTGCAATTCTGAATTGAAATCACTAGAAACTTCATCCATATGTTATTTTAATATTAATGTCTCAATATTAAAAAAAAAATAGGTTATTTTTTAGAGTCGAACTAAATTAATTTTTAAACCAATTAAAACAGCTAAAAAATTTACAGTTTATAATTAAAGACTTCACTGAATAAAAGATTATTTTGGTCAAAAAAGGACAATTTTGGCTAAATGAAATTCGATTAAAACCAATAAAAGCCATTGACATTTCTGTTTTACGCAGATTATTTGTAACGCTGCAGTATAGTATTTTCCCCTGCTATTTATTATTTTTTGTGATTATTAATTTTATTTTCTGACCTCAGGTCCAGACAACGTCGGGCGACTCAGCTAGAATAGTATAAAATAAAAGAAGGAGATATGCAGAGAAATTACCGCTATAAGTTATTACGGTCTATAAGCAATTCCTTTGTGTTTTTCTTTAAAATTTTGTTAATTTAGATACATATCATGTAAAAATTATAATTTTTTTCTAAAAGTTAGCTATTAGATATTGATTAGGGGAGAGTAGCATATTCGGACCGGCGCTTTAAATGGACAGTTGCCATTCTGCCGTTAATTACAGAAAGAGACGCTATCAACCGCTGAAATCCTACTCATCAGAATGTCGTCATTTATGGTTAGAATAAGCACCCGTCTACTGAAAAGCACCTATGACAGCAAAAGCTGTTAAAGATATAGGAAAAGAAAATGAGGGAGTAACTTGTGAAGAAATTGATCTGCAAGAAATCTGAAGCTACAAATCCCACAAAAAGCCAAAGAATCATTAGAAATGTTACTCCTCTTACTAAATTCTGTTAAGAATTAGAGTGGGCCAAAAAAGAAGTGGTGTTAACATCTTTGCCATATAATGTAAACCTTGAAATTAAAAAAAAAAAAACGGCAAAAAGGAAACTCTCACAGCACAAAAAGAATTGGAAAATCAAGTTTTAAAAATAGGCGTAATGCAATTGGAAACAAAATGGTGGAAGGAAAAAACTACAAACATAATGTAAAGAAAACATCTGTTGCAAAAAAATGTCTAATGATTCAGAACTTCTGGACAATGATGATTGGTTTTGCCTAATGTGTATGAAAAATAACATAGCAAAAATGATGCAGTGTTCAGCTTGCCAAATATGGTTCCATGTTGTGCGCGCTGGAATAAAAAATGTATAAGCGAAATTCATGCGTAAGCTTTACATCACTTCTTGCATGATATTTAAGTAACTGGCATTTAGTTCCATAATTTTTGCTCTTAATTACTGATAACTTTGATTTATATTTCGAATACATTTTGTTTTAAAACAATTACTTTTATTTTCAGATATTTGATTTAATTATATTTCATTGCTGTAATTTTGGCGATTGTTTCATTAATCTCAAACTTTGGTTTTAATAAAATTAATTATATTCCCTAGTCATTAAATCAATCTGATATTGTTTGGTCCAATTTAGGAGAATGGGAGTCCAATATAGGCAACCAGTTGCTGAATTTGGACCACTTTTGATATTTTTTTCAAATTAAAATAAAACTTAAAAATTTCAAAAAGAAAGTGTTCTAAAGTTTTATTTAGTTAGTAGCTGAATAGTTTGACCCTGCGTAGTGACGTTTTGTAGATATTTCAAAAATTCAGTGAGTTACACCTGAAAATAAATGAAGCGGTTGAAATTCGGCTATTCTCACCTATCATAAATATTTTATTAAAATTTAATTAAGAACACTTTTCTGTATTACTGGAGTTTAACCGATGTGCAAAATTAATATAAGAAACGTTAAGCTAAAGAAATAAAATTGTTTTATTGCAACTCAACTTAGTACATAGAAGCATTAAAAGAGGAAGCATATCGCAACATAATAGTATAGGAAGGAGGTGGATTGTTAGTAATGATACAGGGTATACCAAAAATGGCAACAACATTATACCTCGGTATTAGTACGTCGAATAGAGATTGTTGTAAATTTACGTGATTAAGCAAGCCGCACAACAAGTTGTCTTGCTGTTAATGAGCGAGTCCAGAAAATTTTCACGGAAATATATCCCACTTTTCTAAATACTAGATTTTAACGTCCGAAGAGACCTTACAGGAATATGACGTCATGCAATGGTTCTTCCTGTGCTATTCCAAACATACTCTATAAGACTGGTGCCCGAAGACTTCAATGGTATGTCCATACGGCGATCCATACATCTTTTCTACAAAATTATTATCAGTGTGAGCTCTGTAGGGCCGCGATTTATCGACCATAAAAATAAATTCTGGACCTTCAGCACTCAAAATAACTTTACATGGACTTCAAAGAAAGTCGTGTAGCGGTGTATGGCTGTACAGCATGATGTCGTTCAGGCAAGAGTTCCTCTACGCCTAAAGTGGATAATTTCCGTCCCGTTGGAGTGTTAAATGCGATCTCCAAATTCTCGCTATTCGAAGACTCGTCGAGAATCATTTTGTATGCAGAATGTAATTCATTAGTGAAAACAACGAGCCGCCATTCTTAGTGAGTCCACGAATGGTTTGTTAAGTTCCATGTCAAAGAGGCTTTCTTGCGCAGAAATTTCAGATGGAGACACACCAGTTTACAGATGGAGGCGTACAGGTGCAGGCCTGACGTAAAAAGCTCTTTCTTTTAGATATTTGTATACAGTTTGGTTCAAAAATCGTGTTCCATATTAAGCAGAAAAGTCACGAGAAAGATTTGTAATCACCATCTGCATGTGCCATCATGTACTTAATGCAAAGTAACAATCCTCTGCGAATGCCATCGCTTTTTTTTCGAAATGTTTTGTAACTTTTGTTGATAATACCACTTCTTTGGAATTCATTTCAGAAACTTGATGCCAATTTGATGGCTCTTGTTACCATATAGCCGACTCCGCTTGAGATTGTCCACTTTCAAGAATGCCGGTGGATCTCTATCTAAGTAAATCGTCTAAACGATTGTGAGAACTCATCTGCGCAGAAAGCAGACAAAATTGAAGTTTTAGTGAATTAATCATATCACTAAAGGCAAATATCACAAATGCTTAAAAAGTCAAATTTAATTTTCCTTTATCAAACTTACGCTAAACAAGATTTATTCAAAACTGGATAGTAACATTATGTTACCCGTTTCATAAAGAAATATATGGTACACATTTTATTAAATTTAGTGGACGCTATTTTGAATTTCTATCAAAAAACGTGTTTGTGACCTTAATTTTGTACATCAGTGTATTTTAGGGATTTGTTAGAGGTATATTTTAACCAATTTTATTATAAGGTATATATGAAAATATTGCTATAATGTACGAATGTAGATTTTTTGTTCTTAACTTTGTGTTACCCGTTTCATAAAAAAATATATGGTACACATTTTATCAAATTTAGTGGACCCTATTTTGAATTTATACTAAAAACGTGTCTGTGATCTGAATTTTGTACACCAGTGTATTTTAGGAATTTGTTAGAGGTATATTTTAAACAGTTTCATTATAAGGTATACATGAAAATATTTCTATGATGTACGAATGTAGATTTCTTGTTCTTAATTTAATGTACTATAATTTGCCGGCCACGATAAGTTGTCCGATGCTCTTGAAAAAAATCGTTATGCTAAGGGAAAGGATTTTTAATGAATCATTGAATTGGTGAAGTTAAGTAATATTTATAGTAAAATTAGATTCTATTAATTAAAAAACATTATAATTAATTAGTTAGAGTATACATTTATCTAAAACTACATTACATATCGCAGTCGTAATATTGAAATCCAAGCAAATTTATAAAAATACATAATTATTAAAATACATTATATTTGTGATTTTGTAAAAACTAGCCCTGTTTGATTTTAAATTTAGGTTAATTCTTTTTCAGCATGCACTTTTTTTTCTTATCCTGCAAAACAAATTATACATCATCAGCATTTACTAGACATAAGGTACTTTTTAAGGATTCAGTAATTAAACCACAAATTAACCATACTTCAGTTCATTTTAATTATGTACCCATTTTAGTAATGGCACTGCTCTTTTGAAAATGAATTGCGTAATTTTTTTTAAAAGTATCTTTTCAATTTCCACGTTTCATTAAAAAGTGATCTTTAAATTGCATACAACATCCATATTTCAGTTTTATTAAAATGCATTTAATTATGTCAATCACAACTAAACTTTTTTCTTGCAAACTATTTGTAAGGCTTAAAGAATCTTTAAGTAAAGTGGAGTATTTGAATTTAAATTTTAAATTTTTTATATACCTATTTAAACACAATGTTAGAATTAAAACTGTCACTTACATTATAGAAAATAATTAATGGTTGAAAATTTTGTATTTTATTCTGCATATTAATGTTCTTTTTTAATATTTAATACTTAAGACTTTATAATGTATCTGTTAGTTTTTTTTTTAATTTATAATATAACGAAAAATAGGAAGAGAATTTGCATTTACTTTATATCACATATGAAATTCCTTTTACTTGTTGACATAATATATATTTTTGAATATATAAAAATCTTATACAAGCAAATACGAGCAAAAATTGTGTGTGTATGCGTGTGTGTGTGTGCGTACGTAAATTTTATCTTAAAAACGGCTCCAACGATTTTGACTAAATTTTGCACCCTGCCGTTTTTGGGCACGAAAAGACCATTGGGCTGGGTCACATATTCAACAAAATTCCATTACTGGGTCATTTTGGGTCATAATGGATCAGGACAAGTTAATTATATCTAAATAATGGCTAAATCCATTTTGACTAATTTTTGTATCCAGTCGCTTTCGAGTACGAGAAAATTATTGAGCTAGGTCACATGTTGGTGAAATTTCAATTAGTGGGTAATTTTTGGGTCACTCCGGGTAAAGATAATTTTATCTAAAAAACGGCTCTAACGATTTTCACTAAGCTCTATATTCGACAGTTTTGTATTATGAGAAGTCTAAAACTAAGTTACATATTGAGAAAATTCGATGGGTTTTGATCACTATGGGTCACGCTAATTTTTATCTAGAAAACAGTTCCAACGATTTTGAATAAATTGTGTATTCTATCGTTTTTGGGCTCGAGAAGACCATTGGACTAGGTCGCATGTTCAAGAAAATTCGATTAGTGGGCCATATTAGATCATAATGGTCAGGGTCAAGATAATTGTATCTGAAAAACGGTTCAACACATTTTGACAAAATTTTGTATTATACCGTTTCCGGGCATAACACCATTAGGCTAGGTCGCGTGCTCAAGAAAATTCAATCAGTTGGTAATTTTGGCTCCTAATGAATCAGAATCTACTCAGAATGGATCAGAATCAAGTTAACAGTACCTAAAAAACGGCTCAAACGATTTTAACAAAACTTTGTATTTTACCGTTTCTAGGCACACGAAAACCATTGGGGTAGGTCACATTCTCAAGAAAATTCTATTAGTTATAGCTATTAGTCTATTAGCTAACTGTATCTCAAAAAGGTTCAAACGGTTTGACAAATTTTTTTCATACCTTTTCCCTGAACGTGAAGAACATTGGAGTAGGTTACATGTTCGACAAATTTTGATTAGTGGGTCATTTTTGAACCAACGTAGGTCAAGCTAATTTTATCTAGAAAATGACTAACGATTTTCTCCAAATTTTATATTCCATCGTTTTCAGCCTCGAGAAGAGCATTGGGCTAGGATGCACTTTCAAAAGAAATGCGATCAGTGGGTCATTTTGGGTCACAATGACTCAGGTTCAAGCTAATTGTATCCATAACAGCAAGAATGATTCAGGGGGAATAATGTATATAAACACAAAGCTAATTTTGACCGAGCTTGGCTCGGTCATTCCAGCTAGTTATAATAATATATATATATCATATTACTATTTTTTTTTCTTAATATAACTGAAGCATGTGTGTCGTCGATTTAGAAAATTAATATTGAAGGAAAGTATATTTAACCCATTAGTACCCTTCTACTCTAGGTATTTTTTCTCACTTCCAATGCAAAAATTCAAACTTCATGAGATAGAAAATTGTGAATGAATATCAGTTACTTTTCTTCACTTAAACTTCAAGAATATGAAATTGTAAAAAGCATTGAGTATTTCTTTTGTAATTGAACAATTATAAGTTTCATGCACATATCTTGCCGCTGTTTCTGTATTCTTTTCATTTTTTTAAAAAAATGTTATCTACCAATAATTGCCCCTTTTTATGACCAGAAAGAGTGTACTCAAAATAATTTCAGCTTTTACAAATATTTAGGTTACATAGTTGCACCAGTTCCAAGCACATCATATTTTGTTTCGTTTATCTCCTAGGATCTACCCATTTTATTTACACATATTTTCCATGTGTAATACCTGAAGAAAGTAATTTTCCTCTTTATCAGAGGCATTACTTAGCGTTTCTTCTTCATTTAAATCATTTTCAATTAAATTAATTGTATGTTTATACATTACATTTCTCTGTCCATTTTTCCAATAAGAAAAGTAACTAAAATAAAGTTCCAAGAGAGATACGATCGTTTGAGCAAAATTGGGTTTTCTAGTGTTAATTGCATAACATGGGGTTGGGTTTACGAAATAATTTGGAATTGTTAACTGGAAAGCCTGCTTTTCATAATGTCTTCTAATTAGTAGATTGTAAGGCTCTTAGAATGTATCTAATATATTATTTTATATATACATTACGCCATTTTGATGTAATAGTTCGCCACAAAAAATAAACCGGTGGTAGAATGGTACATTGTTTTTTGTAAATGTATTTTATACGATATTTTCGGCAAGAGAAACCAGAATATAAATTATAAAATTAAAGAAAATCTTTTCTTATTGCGTTGTTATTTGCTAAACAATGTTTGCAGGAGTAGGAGTAGTTTGCAGGATATTTTGGAGTATGTGTGCCTTATTTTCTTGCAGAATTCTGCGGCACTGTTGTGAATTACTGCTGTGATACAATAATCTCCTAAAAGGGGAAAAAAAGCTTTATCATGTGATATTAAAAACGTGGTTTGAGTATACAATTAAAGTTACGTTATATATTAAATTAAAAAAAAATAGCTTTATGTATAATACTTTCATTTAATATTCTCCATTTATTGATATCAATGTATAATGATAGAATCAAAATTTATGTATGTATATATATGTATATATATATATATATATATATATATATATATATATATATATATATATATATATATATATATATATATATATGTATATATATATGTACATATATATATGGTACGAAAAAAGTCAAGTTGATATTTCCGAGTCGCTACAGTGCGGAAAACTTGCGATTGGTAAATACAAGAAAAACAAAACAAAAAAAGAAGTTCTTCAAATCGGACTTTATCTTCCGATCCCGCAAACCACCTAAAAATTAAAAAAAAATGAAAATCTCCGATTTTTTCCGATTTTTTTTTTTTTTTTTTTTTTTTTTTTTTTTTTTTTTTTTTTTTTTACGCTTATATATTTTTTATCGCTATAGTGAAAAATATTTCCAGATTGTACTGTTTAATGATAATAAAAATAAACATTTAAACATGTACGTTTAAAGAATATCTTCCGATCGCGGAAGCTCAATAAGAAGCGGGAAAAATTCAATTTTCAGTCGTTTTGATGAATAAAGAAAATAATCACCTGAGATCAGTTTGCGTTCCAATGTTAACATTTACATATAAATTGTACAGCTCTTTGCTTGTTTAGATATTTGATAATATTTAAACAAACCAGAACTCTCCACCGCGAAGGTAGCTGCACTTCGAGTTCAACCCACACCCTTCCTTTCATCCAACCAATGAGGTTGTTTGCAATCTACATTACTTAAATACATAATTTGTTATAATAGAGTCAAAACACTGTATTAAAAAGCTATTGTCGTGACAGTATTAGATATATAGTTTGTTATTTGATCTGTTTAAGTCTCAATTTTAGACACAACTTTGCACTGCAAATTGGTGGGAATGTCTGCTATCATGGACATTGATTTCAGTGTGGCCCTGATGAATCCATCTCTTGATTGGAGCCCACATACCATAAACGATGCTTCCGTTACCAATTTGACGCACCACTTGACAGATTGCGTGTGGCAGCGAAATTTTTTATCATCCCAGACTGAAATATCACCTGGTTGAACTAAGAAATGTATTTCTTCATTGGTTATTCTCTGAAAAAGAGGTGGAGATGATAATTTTGCTACATTCCAATCAATTAATTCTGTATAGTCTCCTGCATCGAAGTTTAAAGTAGGAGTGACAACGATACAGATGTCTTTACACTTTAAAACATTCTGCCTGGCTTTTAACACTCCTCATAGCCCTAGCTCTCTTGTGTGCCTCCTCTTACCAAAGACCATTGCCATCAGTAGGTTTTTGAGTGAGCAAAGAACCAGTTTCATTCAATTTCAGGGACTAAACTTTCTTCAGGTTGTCACGCAAGTATCGAGATGTTTCTATTGCTCTGTACAGATGAATAGGACCGTCTTTAATGTACTTGCTGCATTTTATTTCAAACCAAACTGGCATGTAAGATTTTAAAATACATATCGATATTGATTTTAAGGCATCCGATGGGTTTTCCACGCTCGCGTAAAGTCGAAGGACTCTATTTGCACAAGTGAACCATCTGGCATGTGAAATTGGGCCGGGATCACACTTTGATAAGTCATTTGGAAACTTGCCACTTTTAATTGCTTGACTTACTTCAAGAAGATATCTTTGGTCCTTGCTCAACAGTTGTCTGTTCACTTCTGGAATTTCACAATCAGTCAATTGAAAATTTATCACCGAGAGTTTTACACAACAATGAGATTCAGCCCAACTGGTCTACTAAATGATCTTGGGCCAGTTGTTTCACCATTCAAATGTTGAAAAAGAGGGCTGAAAGGTAATTCAACAAAATGGAATAAACAAAAAACCCACTGCATTGTTCGTCCGAGATGCATTTCAAGCTGCCTGAAAGGAACCGCCTTTCTATCCAGTATTGGTATTTGTACCATCACAGCCTACCAAATCTAAGTGTTCCAGTGAAACCCTCTGTTCAGTAAGACATGATACTATGAAAGCTATAATGTCTTTAGCAGATCTGGCGTTTGGAGACACGTGGCCTAAATAAACTGGGCCACGTTCTTTTATGATAGTATAGTGTTCCTTTTTAATAGTTCGACGAACCTGTTTAGATCCAATCTTTTCTTTAATTATGGTATTTTCTTCCGTCAAAATATATGCCATGTAGTTCGTCTGAATCCAGTTGACTTTGCTAGGTTAGTGAGAGGTTAGTGAGTTAGGTGTGACTAGGTGGGAGCGCTTACGCCGATTTCAGTGCTGTTTTGCAACGTGGCTAGCGGCAGTTGGGTGAACAGCGAAACTTTTCAGACCTACAACGAACTCTTCGTGGTACGTTCTAGGTTGTTTAAATTCTAATATGCTCAATAGTACCAATTAACATTAAAATCTTAACCTGAGACCGCAAACTGACCTCAGTTAATTATATTTTTAATTAATGAAAATCACACAAAATTGAAATTTTGCCGATTTTTATTGAGTTTGCGCGATCAAAAGATATTATCTAAACATAATTATTATTATTATTATTATTATTAAACAGTACAATCTGGAAATATTTTTCACTATAGCGATAAAAAATATATAAACGTAAAAAAAAAAAAAAAAAATTCTGAAAAAATTAGAAATTTTCAATTTTTTTGAATTTTTAGGTGGTTTGCGGGATCGGAACATAAAGCCTGATTTGAAGAATTTCTTTTTTGTTTTTCTTGTTTTTAAAAATCACAACGTTTTCGTACTATAGCGACTCGGAAATATCAACTTGACTTTTTTCGCACCATATATATATATATATATATATATATATATATATATATATATATATATATATGTATATATGTATGTATATATTATATATATATACAATAAAAAAATAGTTTTGAAAAGAGGTTTTGAGATTTTATATCAGTGTTTGATATTAATAGAAGTTTTATTATTATTATTACTATTTTAAAACAATAAACTATCTTCATGATATATTTCTATTGGATCTGTGTGAAAATCCAACCAGAACATCAATGTTTCAACATATTGGTGGAATAACATTTAAATATATCCTACATGTTCCCAGCCTGTTTATTAGGAGAAAATGTAGGCGGAACTAGCAATAAAGCGAAATCGAAAGTTTTCGAAATGCTCGAGTATGTCTGTGTATTTTGATAACTTTTCGTTGTGTATTGCGATATCGTTATTTGAATTTGGAGTGCGCAACATTCATCAACACAGTATGTAGGATCGTGCCTCGAGATTACTCTTAAACAAAAAACCTATATCTAATTTTATTGACAATTAAATATACTGGGCTATGAAAGAATTGTCATTTAAAATGGCCTACAGAAAATAAAAAGGCTTTTTGTGTGGATTTTACTTTTTCCACTTTTAAGTCTTCGAATAATATTTAACCAAATATAAAACAATACATATCTACGAAAATATACAAGAATCCCCTTTGAGTTACGCATGATTCCGAAAAATGATATTTATCATTATAAATCTCATAAACCAAAGCATTTTAGAAAATTTAAAAATCAGTTATAGTAACTAAATTTTCTTTTGTCGTCACGGATTTTCGGAGACGTTTCCTATCATATTTATGTTATTTTTAAACAGTTTTCTTAAATCGAAATATCATTTCATAGGATGATATAATTTTTATTAAAAATTTTCAGCAGCAAGTTTTATATGTGCCGGAGAACAAAATAATATAAATTATATTGCTAATCTTAATGCTAGTAATTTATCATGTTTTCTGCATAGATCG
The DNA here is from genome assembly GCA_963932465.1 of Maratus speciosus. Lineage (NCBI taxonomy): Eukaryota > Metazoa > Arthropoda > Arachnida > Araneae > Salticidae > Maratus > Maratus speciosus. The sequence goes on from OZ010800.1 coordinate 189,179,091, forward strand.
GTATAGCTCTGTACAGCTTGTTTGATGTGCCATAAACTGTCAACTGGAAAATGTATACCATCCGAAAAACATATATTCCCAGTAGAGGAAATCAATTAATAATCTGTAGAAACTTCTAGAAAAGTTTCAGAAATTGAATGGAAGCAAAGGGAAAATTTTTTTTACGCTACTTTAGAACTCTAAAATATACTGGTTTATGTTTTTTTAAGGTGAAGTTAGACTTTTGAAATGTTGCATAAATCGGAATTGGTCATTGCATTCTTTCGTACATAGTTACATTATATTTTTATAGATTAGGAAACGTTGGTATTTATTGTAATTATTTTTTTAACAATAAATATGTTCATGGACCCTGTAAAACGATTACATTTTAAACCCGATTAATGTTTGATAATAGGTTAAGCAGTATGAATCTCTCTCACATGTTCAAAAACTTGGTTTTAAACAACCAGTTTACAGTTTTACTTTTTTTAAATAAAGATGACGAACTTTTGCTTTAAATGGCGAGTAATTTGTAAGTAATTTGAATTATGCAAAATTATTTTAAGAATATAATCTATGGATATAGGAATTCTAAAAAAATTGTGTTGCAAATTATATACAAATAAAAAAAAATATGAACCAAATAAAGTTAATTTTCACATTGCATGAAATATCGCAAAAAATATAAAGATAAATTTAATGCTATTTATTTGAAAATTTTCATTTAACATTATAAATTATTATATTTTTATTATATAATTTAATGGGCAATGTGTTTTCAAATAATTAATATTTGTGACTATAAACAATTTATTTTTATTGTCTAAATAAAAATTGTAGCAAATTTATTTTTTAGTGTTTTTCTGTAAACAATATTAAACTATGATAACACAAGTATAAAATTCTGAAATGCACGTAAGATTTAAATTTCCAAATCTCAGTCGCAAAATATATTTGTTTATTTATTTTGTTCGGAGATTCAAGATTCATTTCTCTTAAATTTAATCCTTTATTCGAATAGTTTTTATAAAATTATTTTTATTCCCTACATTTTATGGCAACTCCCAGCTTCTATAATTACAATCTTTTGTTCAAATAAAGAACGCTTCAGATATACAGTAAAATGCCCTCTTCGATTCGGGTATAATAAAAAAAAACGAAAATTTTATTCTGATTTGTAAAGAAATAAATCTCTCTTCTCCTATTCAAAAGAATTTGAGATTTTAGGTTGAACGATTGTGAGATTCTAGATTTTCTTTGGTTTTAACTTTTAAAGAGCACAGAATTATTTTGCAAGTAGTTTAAGTGTTTTTGGACTGTTAAATAAAAAGAATAATAAAATATTTATTTTGTTTTAAAATTCTGTCACAGAAGGCAAAGATTTTATAACATATATACATGGAATACTTTTTACATTGTATAAAAAAATATGAATTATCACATGTGGAATTACATGTAAAATTGTCCATTTTTATGTATTATAGATGATTTAGTAATTCCATTTAAAAGTTAAAAGAACCTGTAAAAATAAAATAAAATATACGTTTAACAAATAACATAATACAATGCATATATATTATAATGTAATACTTGTTATAACATAATGATTGTAGTTATATAAAATATACATTTAAATAAGAATGGAAATGCGTATTATATGTTTACGAGTATATCCGTAATCCATGTCTATACGTCTGTGATGCTAACAAGTAACGTGCAAATATTATATGAGATAATAATTGTCAATATATTTTCTCAATGGTGGAGTTCATTTTAGCTATTGAGTGAAATCTTTTTATGGCATATGGTTATACAGGTTTAAATACTGGTTTGGATTTTTTAAAGTTTGTTTTATATACTTCTATAGTATATCATAATAATGCATATTCCAAACGAAAGAATCAAGAACGTATATTAAAAATATTTATTTGCATAAAGTACGTCATTTTACTAAAACACATTAAAAATTTACTAAAAACCTATATTGATATGTTTCAACGCTTTCATTGAGTTATCATCAGAATGTAAACAGAACTACAAACACAATGCACACAAAACCCGGAAAAAATAGTTTTTGAATACACGTTAACATACAACGCCCCTATAATTATTAATTAATAATTATATAATTAAGCAAATACCTATTTTAGTGTATGTCTTTGACTTTTTCATTTGGAATATATACTATTATTATGATATAGATATTAGCAGACGTAGTTAAGACTTTTTACTTTTATTTATATTTACATCAACGCCTGTAGTAAATAACTAAAATATTCACGAATCTGAATTAAATTAAAGTAACGCGTCAATAAACATTTAACAGTTTTTGATGATGAATATTCTTCACTTTACCATAGTGATTAGTTTAAGTAATTCCCAGAGTGAATAGTTGTTCTCCTCATTAATTTACATGCGTTTGTTGCTTTAGTTAAATAAATGAATTATAAATTTAATTAAGAGATACTTTTTTTTAAAATACGGAATACTTACAAAGGAAATAAATATACTATCTTAATACTTATATCTTTTATAATAACTGAGTGAGTGATATAAATTTGGAAGACACTAGTACACTCAGAGACAAAATAAATAAATAAATAAATAAATAAATCTTTATAAAGTTTTTTTTTTTCCCGAGAAAATAAAACTATGAATCTTTCTTCCTTAGTAAATGTACGTATAATATTCATAATACAAGTAATTTAAATCCGGACGTTAATTAGTAATTAAGTTCAGTAACATTTTCATTTCTGCATAGGGAAGATGGCGCTACTCAGCTAGAACACGACTGTATGGATTCTGTACAATTTATGCATAAAAAGTGAACATTTTTCAATATCCCAAAGTGTTCACTTTTTGTTCAAATTATGTACACGTAATCCGTTATAATTTGGATGCATACAAAAAGTGCATGTTCAGTGTTTCCAAAATTTGTTTACATTTTATGCACAATAAAAATATTTAAATTGCAATTTTACAAAAAAATGTATATTTCCATAGTGATTTAAATTCTATAGGGATTCTGTAGGGATTTAAATTGAAATAGGGGTTTGTATATTCCAAGCTCGTATTATTTCTACACATGGTGCTTGTTCAATTTTTTTTAATGGATTAGTGTTGTGTTTCATATGCTAGAATAATATTCCATAAAAGACATTTTTGACACCTGTGTGAGGGCGACAAAAAAGGTTTAACACTTCCTGTTGTTTTATTTTGTAAATATATATAGACAAAAAGAAAAACAGGGCTAAATAGTATCTGCAATGGAGGATAGAAAGGTGCACCGCCTCAAATCCTAATTAAAAATTATTATATCCTCTTTCTCTGTGTGTTTTTACATTAATTGAAAGGATAAATTTCACAATATCTTTCCAAATCAGAGCAAAAGATAACTATGCTAATGTACTTTATAAATCTGGTGTGAGGCACCCCCACCCCTGTATTCAATGCTGCCCCGAGTGCCACGTTTAAGAAAATTTTTAAACACATAATCATAAAAAGGAAAAAATAACTAAAAATTAACTTACATGGTAGATTTACGAAGGAAAGCCCCCCCCCTCCCCCCCCCCCTTAAAACTGTTCTCAAATCGAAAAGGACATCTATATGACATCAGCTTAACTTTATTTTTGGTCGGAAATGCATGAAACTACCAGTTGTTGTTGTTCAGAAACTATGTAATCCAGCTGGGTTTTTTTTTTTTTTCGTTTTTTTTTTTGAAAACGCGATATATCTTTCAGAAAATAGTGTTAAAGTTGACGTTCCCGAAGAAAGCAGAAAAAAACAGTTAGCGAAGGGAGAAAAACCTCTTTATCACGTGATCAAAATTCCCTTATAGGTACTTTATTGAAAAAAAAAAAAAACGGAAAACACAGTTCGATTCCAAATCGCTTCCATAAATCAGGCCTTCCAATTTATAACTTTCCGTTAAAAAATGAATTTGTAAATGAGTCAAACCTTTTTGCTCTTGTAGAGCAGAGAAGTAAAGAACAGCTTTAACAGAAAATTTTCTTAGGTGTACTTTCTTTTAGTGTTTAGTTCATTTACGTTACTCGGAAAGCAAAAAATTGCTTTCAAACCCAGTGTAAAAAAATAAGTTATTAAATTTGAAAATCCGGTGTTGAGGGTTAAATGTCACCGACTGGCCGCTGCTGCCTGATCCAAAACTTCGCTGAAACATCCATTTCAGTTAAATTTTGAACACATTAAAAAAGAACTAAAAATTAATTTACATCGAGGATTTAGGTGAAATCCCTCCCTCCCCCCATTCCCGAAAACTCTTAGCTTTACGTTATCTTAGCGTTTAAACATTTTAGGTTACTCGAAAAGGAATAAAAAGCACAATGTTTTTCAAAATCGGAGAAAAAAAAATATTTTATTAAATTTCAAAACCTGGAAAGTGAGGGATTAGCGAATTCCATACTGCATTGAATTGCGGTAAACTAATGCATAAACATAAAAAAACAGAACTAAAACTTAATTTCAATTGGGGTATTTAGGGGAAATCTCCCCCCGCCCACGGAAAAATCTTAGCTGTGTTTTGTCTTAGTGTTTAATTTTTTTTCTCTAATAGAATTAATTTATTGTATACGATTTTCGTAATCGGTCAAAAATAAAATTACTCAGCTAAATTTCAAAATCAATAGAGCTTTTTTTTTAAATATAAGACATATATTCAAGACAATTTAATTCAAAATATGTATAATTCATCTCAACCCCTATAAAAACTAAATCCTAATTACCATCTCAAATTAACAAAGTCTCCTTAAAATCCACTTAAAAATTTCCATTTTTCTCAGCAACAATTATCAAAGCATATTTTATATATTTGTTGAGCAAAAAAAGAAAATTTATTAAATTATAACAATTAAGCCATATTTCAACTATCCATTAACCATAGAAAATCTCTAGTAATAAATTAACCCCATTAATGAAAACCAGATAGAATTATAACAGCACATATAAATTATATTCTTCCCTGAAAAAATATTAACACATAGTCGATTCAAACGCAGTATCCATTACCTGCATTTAAAATACGATGCAAGCGTGGTCCCATAGGAAATATAGGGTGAATGCTGGAATGTCTAATCATTAGGTCGTGAGTTCGAAAGAACATTAAGGATTTAAATTTAAAAAATCAAAAAACCCGATTAAATTATGCATAAAAAAACGATTTAAAATCGATGCATTAAAATATATAAACTAAAAGTTATCATGAAATAAATAGGAAAATCAGGGAGTAAAAAAATTAAGTTTAAAAACCAAAAAACCCGACTGCGTTAAAACGAACTGATTATTATTTCTCATGAATGTGAAACTATATTTTATATTATTTACTATTTTTAATTTACTTGTAATGATGACTTTTAAGTTGTGTTTAATTGTTAGTTCCTATCTATAAACACTGTTTTGACGAGGCCTATGAAGGTTAGAGTTGTAGTAAAGCTAGAAATCCTACCTACAAAACTTCCAGGTCGTGTAATATTCAAACGGAGCTTCTAAATGTAAAATAGTCAATGAAACATCGTCTTCATTTTGAAAAACCTATCCAAAGATATGCCACTCAATATGGTGGGCAAAAATGTTTTTCGCCTCTACCGCCATTTTGTATTTTACGACCGCTATTTTGAATTTATAAAAAAACCCTAGCCTATAACTATAGGGCGGTTCAGACAAATAGATAGATACCTCCTTCATTAAAATGCATCCAGCCGTTGGGATGTTTCGTGCGTATAAAGAAATCCAAATACCCTCATACGCGTGAAAACCCTTCTTGGCAGTCGGGTAAAAACCTTGGATTATTCTCCCACATCAACAAATAAAGATGCTTGCTTGCGTAACACTATCTAGATGGTAGCACAGACGATTTTACCATTTTTTCGTCACAAATAAATTAGTGCACTTTTTGTGGATAATGCAAATTATCAAGAATTTGTGCAAAATTCACTTTGTATTTTCTATTCATAATGCGGGGTGCTAAGATTTTGTTCTTAAAAAAACACGTTTATTTTTACGCTTTGTTTGTAAACTTCTGCTTGCTGGGTACTCGCTCATATAAGTATCACTTCTGAAATGAATAGAGAACATTATAATAGCACAGTTCGTATGGCGTAAATATAACCCATGTAATAGTGTGCTAATGGTATTTACAATGTAAGAAATTCCTGCGGGTTGGAAAATTGGTTCTACACTTCCCTGCCTGAATGCAAGGTACATCGGATCTATAAATTCTATAGGCTACATCAATGATTTGCACGGTGGTACAGTTATGCATGATGAAGTAATTAGAACTACTAAACTCTGTGGCTATACGATCCATGAGGGATCAGAGCCGACAGTGCCCAACTCTGTTTTCTTGACCATGGGCCCCGAGGTGCTATAAAGCATGCGACCCAGCCAGGTGGTCAGCCTAACTGAGACCCTCGGTGTTTAGTTCCCAAGGAAGCTTGGTACTCATTTTATCGACTCCCAAAGGGATGAAAGGCTGGGAGTAATTAGAAGACAGGTTTAATTGATGCATGCAGAACTATTTTGAAAGATGAATAAAACAATTGCGCACTTTGTGAGGTGACAGATAACTGTTTGATTATTTGTTTTCCGGGGAAAATAATGTTCTAAAATTCTTTAACGTATCTAAAGAAGTTGTTGGTATGTTAAAGGAATGGGGGTTTAATTTAAGAAAAAGTGAAACGAATTTAGATGAGCGTAGGAAAAAATGGGAATTCCAATCCAACAAATACCTCCCTAAAAGTAGGAATGTTGGCCTGAAACTAGAAAGAAGACAATTTGGAATTCAGCCATTACTAAAAAAATTAAATAGTGATTCTTGTAAGAAACGAAATCTTTTGAAAACTGCAGCTATGCTGTTTGGTCCAGCCTGATTTATTGCCCCTAAATGTATTCGCATTAAAAGTCTTTTAAAACAATTATGGGTCATGAGAAATTATGGGATGAAAGTTTTTCTCGTGAGTTTGAAAATTATTCGCAATATTGGATTTCAGAAATCCACAAGCTCATACACTTGAAAATTTCCACACTAGATTACCAGAATGATCATGGAAAAGGAACTTTTCAAACTGTATTCTTTTAGTGATGCTAACCCTAAACGTATGATACTGTGGCATACGGTATGCTACATCTAAAAATAAATTTGATACTAGCATTTTCATGTCTAAGTCTAGAGCTGCCCCTGTGAAGAAATTAACACATCCGTTTTTCGAACTGATGGGAGCACTTATCGGTGCCAGAGTCGCCAATTATCCTAAAAATGGTCTTCGGATATCTAATTTTGTTTTGTGGAGTGATTCTGAAATATTCCTTCAGTGGATAAAAGGCTCAAAATTGAAATGGAAATCATTTTTTTCAAATTAAATTTCTGAAATTCATGCTTTAAGTGGGAGCATTTTATGGATGCATTGTGACGGTAAACTTAATCCAGCTGATCCCTGCTGTTCTTTCGAATTTAGTGTACGTATCTAGTGTTCGGGTCAATTCGACCCGAATCATAATATTAGACATTCTAGCGCAAAATGAAAGTTGCCATTTTAGAAATCGTTAAATAAAGTTGTTTAAATAATAGTAAAGTAGTATAAATATAGATCAAATAATACAAATCATGCAGAAAAATAATTGTAATTGAAACTTACCTTCATTTGGATTTCGATTGCAATATTTGAAAATGTGTTTCTCATAATTGTGGTTATATTAGTAAAATGTAGTTATGTAGCTATTATTTTTATTGTCATTGCTTGATGGATAGAACTTTCACATTGCACGTGTGGTACACAGTGAAGTATTCGAAGGTTCGTTTTGACTTTTACTCTGAAATCTATCCACTACTTTGATTCAGTCCGTACAACTGGTGTGCCCTCTGTAAAATTAAATGATGATTTATGCATTTCTTCAAGAAGATCTGGTTCATTTTTTTCTGGTGGTGCCAAGCATAGTCATTGTTCGTTCTAGAACAAGTTGTCCCAAGCTGTAGGATGGGAAATAATTGTGACATGTGACATTGTGTCACGAATACGCATAAGTAAGATCACTTACTACTCGCATACCCTGATTTTTCTCTGGTCCATATTTATGTCTTACAGTTAGATGGTTTACATAGCATATACGGCGCCAATGAACATTGACTACGAAACCCTACTAATTGTTTATCTACAGTAACATTTTCATTCGGATAATACAAATTAATGTCTACCCACTTTTCCCAGATATCTCACACAATAGTTATTTTACCCACAGACCTTTATTCCTGGAGTGGATATATTATCAAAACGAAAAAAAATCGATATGGTGTACAATGTTTCGAGGGACAGTGTAGCTGGAAATATGTTTCTGCCAGTTTCTTTACTCCACAAGCTTTTTTTTTTATTCTCCATTTGATTTGTAAAAGACAGATAGTAATAATAATAATGCAATATATGCTTGAAAAGTTTCTCTTTCGATATTTTTCCACTCTTTTCGATGTAGTTTTCCCCAAACAGTATTTGTAAATTTTATGATTTCGTTTTCAATTTTGGAATTGAATACTGTCTCAAATGTACTTTTTACGGCTGTTATCCTTGCTGTTGCATATTTTGTGACACCTGGAGTTGTTTTTATTCTATTACAGATGTTATTCGAGAAAAATATGAAAGTGTGTCCAATTTAAATTTATGTTACTATTCTTGGACTGAATACTCTGTATATACATTGGCTGAATATGAATATCAAAATCGCTCTCAGAACTTTTATTTTCTGTTCCATCATTGAGTTGCAACAGGCGCGAATACGTGTGCTCCAGGCTAACTGTATCAGCCAGACCTTGCACATGATCTACTGTCACGTGACCACATACATATGTCAACGAATCTTAAACGAGTTAAAAACGGTTAAGATAGAGCAGTTATTGTTATTCTTTACTGTACGGTTATTCCAAGCAAATATGAAAGTATTTGAGAAAAAGTAAATACTTTTTGAATTGTGTCACGTTGATCCCAACAATAAACATTAGGACTAAATTAAAATATATTCTTTAGAAATTCAAATAAATGGTAATCCTTCTATCAGTACATATTTATATTATTTACCAACAAAGTCATGAAATTTCATTAAATAATCTCGGTGCTATATTTTTATAAACGAATAAAAATATTTTTGTTTCAAATTTACCCGAACAGAACAATAGTGTTAATAATAAGAGGTTTTTCTATAAAACAATTAATAAATTCTCACTAATGTTGGTATGGTCCGGTATTTCTTCCCTTGTACAAAGATCAGTGGCTTACGGTTAAATCAATCACCCGATCTCGAAGAAGTCGCGAAAAGCAGCAACAATTTCTTGAGTTCAGACGAATAATGCTGATAAACACCACATTTGGATTTGTCAATGTATTGCTAAATAAATTGTATCGCGAAACTGCATGTGTATTTAGATTTATTTATAATATCAGAGTAAATGTAGAAAAAAGAGATTTTGCAGAATTATCAGCTGAGGAAATGTTACATGCTGAAAATTTGTGGTTTAAACTAGTGCAGGAAAAAAGTTTTCCGGAAGTTATATAATTCCTGAAATATAACAAAAGAATTTCTAAATAATCAAATCTTCTGCAGTTAAATCCTATGTTGTCAGTGGAAGGTTTACTATTGATACGAGGACGGTTTCAATACGATAATTCCCCATTTTATAAAAAGAAAAACCTATCGCTGTTCTTTCCAAACATAAACTTGCTGAATAAATTGTGGAAGATCTACATGAAAATGTGTTCCATGTAGTAGTGACAAACACGTTGGTACAAACTCGTGAAAAGTTTTGGATTTTAAGAAGCAGACGGTGCATAATATCAGTCCTCCGCTTATGTAAAATATGTAAGACATTTTAAGCATGTCCTGGTCAACAAGTCATAGCACCTCTTCCGGGTGACCGCATTAACAAAGCACTACTGTTTTCTGTTACAGATCTTTATTAACCGTCGCCCCTACATCTGAAGGGAAATGAAATGAAATATTTCATTTTTTTTTATTATTTACGTACACAAGAGCACTTCAATTAGATCTATTGAAGGACATTTTAACAGCACAATTCCTGGTAGCATTTTGCAGGTATATCTATCGGAGAAGTCTGTGTGCTGTAATTTATCCACACAATTCAAAGACATTTAAAAGAGCTAAGTTCGAATTAAAAGAAATGGGGAAAGTAATTCACCATCTTCATCTTAAAAAGTGTTACGTCAGTCATGAAATATACAGGAAATATATTGTAGAACGTGCAGACAGGTGTGTTGCTTCTATGAGCAAATTGTTTGCTCTGTGAAATCTAGCTTAATTAAATTTATCGGAAGATCTTCTTTAACACAGTGTGAATTAGTAACGCGTCTACCTGACTTGATCTTAATCCTTGGGGAATTTTAGCGCTACCAGTTTAGAAATTTTCGTAGAATATGATAAAAATAGAAAAAAATAGAAAATTTAATTAATCACCTATGCTGGGTTCTCTTGCGTCTCATGTTATGCCGCAAGATTGTGTGCTCATGAAGAATTATCCATCTATTAAACTGCGGCAGAATTCTTACCTACTTATGTGAGTGAGAGGTGCTAAGCCGGACATCGTCCTAGTGGCTTAGTGGTAGAGCACTGGAAAACTACACCAGGTTCCGGGTGTCTGTGTCCGGGTTCGATTCCCGACTTGGATTTTTTTCACTCTGTTGGTTTACCCTTAGTTAGCAAAGTGATAATTCACGTCTTTAATATAAAAAAAAATATTTAAAATTATTTTTTTGCACATAAACTTATTTGTCCGAATTTGTTGTTTTCATACTTCATAAGAATAGAGCATTTAACTTTTTAATTTTAATGATTAAGAATGATAATCATCATTAAAATAATATAAACTATAAGACATGAAATAACTGATGCCTTTTAACCTTTTTTGTGAACTTATTCAAATTTGGTATTTGAATAATCATTAAAAAATTAATATATAATATATTAATATATAATAATTCATTAATATATATATATATACATATATATATATATATATATATATATATATATATATATATATATATATATATATATATATATATATATATATACACTATGACGCAAAAGTTTAGACAATGAAGAAATTCTTACATACTTTGAAAAATATTTATTCAATTTTCAAATCACTGCTTGAAATTAATGTGCTGTACATATAAACAATATTTATAACAAAGAAAAGTGGAATTGTGCATATTGCAATAAATTAAATGGTAACAAAAATAAACTGCTGTCTCAAAAGTTTAGACACAAATTAAATAAAATCGAAACAAACAATTTTTAAAACCTGGTTGCGCATCCATGCTTATGTATTACGTCATATACAGGAGATTGCATGGAAGAAACTAAATCTTGCATAGTTTGTGGATCGATATCGTACCATGCATTCTCAATAGATGTCTTAAGTTCCTTTTCAGAAGAGTATTGTCTAGCGTTGCTATAAACTTTGCGACACATGATGCTCCAAAGGTTTTCTATAGGGTTAAGATCTGGGCTACATGCTGGCCAGTCGAGAACTCTTATATTATGGAAATTAAACCAAGATTTTGAATGTTTTGCAGTGTGAATTGAAACATTGTCTTGCTGAAATTCCCGCTGAGGACCCCCTAGAAGCTCAGCAAATGGCAGTAGGTTTTCTTCTAATGTCTGTGTATAATGCTGTGAAGTTTGACGACCACTGGTGAAGGTCAGAGATACTTGTCCATTATAGCAAAAGGCTGCCCAAACCATCACCGAGCCCCCTCCTTGTCTGCGACTAAAAAAACGTCGAGGTTCCTTCCGCAAGTCATGCCAATACGATAAGCAACCATCTGGACCATCCAGATTCCACTCTTTTTCATCGCTAAATATGACTGACTGCCATTTCTCTCCATATGACATATGCTTTCGAGCTCACATAAGTCTTTGTAACTTATGATATGGTTTCAGAGCTGGTTTCTTCTGCATTTTGCTATAAACGATTGTTCCCTTTTCCAAAATTCGTCTACGAATCATATCCTTTGATACAGAGAGTCCCGATGAGCTTTGAACTCCACGTACGCTCATTTGTTGAGTACTCGCTAGTCTTTGTATCAGGCGATCCTCTCGTACATTTGTCACACGTGGCCTCCCAGACCGACATTTTGCTTTATATTCGGAACCACTCGATAAAACTCGATAAATAGATTTTTTTGACCTATTAATAATAGCAGAAATTTCAGAAACGCTCTTCCCTTCACCTTTCAACTGCCAAATCCTTCAAACCTCATTCACTTGAATTTCTTTAGCTCTCGGCATGTCGACTATGAAGCGCAATCGTTTGAAGAACTTAAGTACTCCAAATTTGTGACATCATCGATTCTAAATTTGCATATGCCAGCGAATATTCAAAGAAATTTAGAATAGTGTCTAAACTTTTGCGACAAGCACATTTGAATTTTTATGAAAAAAATTAGTATTATATCAAATAAAACGACTGTCTTTTGTACATAGCATTTTAAATCAGTTTTTGAATATATTTACAGGTTTTTGTAATTCTGACGTCATAATTCTACATTTTAAAGCTGAATGACGTCATTGTCTAAACTTTTGCTTCATAATGTATAGATATATATACAAAATTTCATTCCGTTCACTTTCCATTTTAACATCATAATGCATATTTAATATATATCTATCTATCTATATATATATATTCGAGGGTACATAAGCTTAGTAAACAATACCTTATTCAGACCTGCTGTTGATTTTAGATATGAATTCCGATATACTGGAATAGGAATTTAGCTTGCTAATATTTGTATCTCACAAAGGTATCTTCTGAACTTTAATACTTTACGCGATCAATATTATTAGTATTATACTGGAATTTGGAATTACGTTGCACTTTATTGAAACTACATTTCAAATATATAAATTTAAAAAGTAAAAGAAACATTGCAATAACATTATATTAAGTAAAATAACATTGCTTGAGTAGTTCCACATAATATTTTATTTAAAATAATAATTGGTAAGATTTAAAGAAAACTTTTTTCTGTATCTTAATCTACATTACATGTTTTTTTCACAGGTGATATCGTATTTTTTAGAGAAATATCTAGTTATGAATCACACAGAGCATCGATTCGCATTGTTCAATTTTCATTCATTCTTGATCTGTGAAAAACATATATTTTATATTTTATACAACAATTATATTTTAAAATAATAAAAATTATGATTTTTTCAGATTTTTGACGTTCTATGGGTATGCATTTCAAATTTGCTATTTCAAGTATATTTTGAGCCGCGTCAAAATGTCTTGTCATGGGGGAACATTTATAGTTAATACTTATCTACCTATTTTATAAAAATGTAAACGAAATTTGGATTTTACAGGAATTTTTTTAACTTCCAAACAATGCTTATCTTTAATTTTTAAGTCGTCGAATTCGGAAAAAAAAAAAATACTTTTAAGTGCAATTTTGCATCGCAATTTATTTGAAAAATGTATCACCATTTACTCATTTTTTATTGTTTTTAAAATACCTTTCACTCATGAAATTCTTTAAATCTATCACTATCGCATGCGGACGATTACGAAAATTTTATCAGTTTGCATTTCAATTAAATTAAATAGCTCAGCATTTGTTTCAGGCTTTTATTCCATAACGAAATAAAAAAAAAATCACAAATAAATAAATAAATAAATAAAATACGATACGTAAAAACACAAACTTTAATGCATGTAATTAAACGATGCACTCTAACTAATAAAAAGATCATAATCAAAAAGACTGATTGTAAATAGTCGTCTCTGGCGATTTCTGACTTCGTTACCTTCTAGCGAGAAGCCAATATGAAAGTATCTCTTTAATTAAATTTCAAATCTTTATATAAACGCATAATTACTCTTTTTCACAAACGTGATTTTTGGTACTGTTAGTTCGCATTCACAAAAAAAAAAATATATATATATATATTATCTATTAAAGTTATCAAGTTTTAGGTAATTGTTTTCACTCATATTCTTTAACACAGGAAGCCCGAGTATATGCACGTGTTTCTATAGAACTACATTTTTTTTATTAGAAAAGTAATCGTGAAATAATTTCAAAATGTTATTACGAATTTTCTACCAGGCTCGAACACAACCTTTTTTTTATTTTTGTGGGTGGGCGGGCTCGAATTTCATATCTTCATACTCGGACTCCTCGGAGTTTGAAATCATCAATAGTTTATGTCACAATAGTGTTTTAGGAGCATTTTATTTATTCAGTGTACATACAATATTTATGTTCAGCAAGATATACAGGGTGATCCAGAAGTTCCGGGAGTTCTGATATGTTAATAATTAGAAAAATATATACAATAGAAAGGTGCGGTTTTCACATATGCTCAGAAATAAGTGAAATTTTTGTTTCTAACTACAAAATAAAATTAAAAATTGGTTAAAATATTTAGCAACAGATAGTCCTGTCGTACAACATCGAAAGTGTTATATAATGAGTTCATTGCGCAACAATCCTAAGATATTGCTCAGATTTCGCTTTAAAAGTCGTTTACGTTCAAATGCTTTTTCGAAGGTTAAAGAAATTGCATCAAAAAAGAATTGTGATACAAAATTTGATTTCTAACTGCTATGTTTAGACATGCTTTCTTTGTGTGACAAGTTTTGTTTGTTAAGCTGTTTTTTTTTTTTTTTGTTTTTTTTTTTTTTAAGAATGAATCGGCAAGTTTAGCTTTTCTTTCTTATCGTACAATGCGTGGAGTTAAAACTGGAAAAGAACCCATGACCGTTACAAATGTGAAGGCTATGATGAAAAGGTTTGAGGAAATGGGCTTAGTGGAAGATCGTCAAAGAAACGGGCCCCTAACCTCTGTTGCAGTCGTCAAAGTGATTCAGCACATTGCCAATACTCAATCTACTTTTTTATACCATAGCAAAACTATATTATCAATTTCAGCGCCCCCTGTTGGCTAAAAGTGTAACTTATAACATTTTTTTTTTCATAAAAATATAAATCCCACATTTTTCTTAGCATTTCTGTGATAACCACATCTTTCTATTGTATATAGTTTACTAATTATTAACATTTGAAAATTCCCGGAACTTCTGGATCACCTGGTATATAGCGCAATTTTTATATTTACATGATTAACACAACAAAAATATAAAAACAGATCATATACAATCTTTAATTTGTATTTTAAAGTATATTTTAAAAAGAAATTTAATATTATGTAACATTTTGTAATAACCTTAATTTTCTTTGAGACATTTTGACCACGTTGAGACCAAAAAAAAAATAAATATTATTTCTTCAATTTTAATTAGATTTATCTATTCTAGACAATGTTAAAACAAACAAAAAAAAAAAAAAAAAAAAAAAAAAAAAAGAAAGAAAGAAAGAAAAGAAACGCTACCAAGAAAACCGTTGAATGACACGAGAATTTTATACATTTTCTTGAAGGTATTATAGAACGGAAACTTTTGACGTGAAGATCCACATGTCTTCCACATTTTTCATATTAGAGATTAAATATTTATATCTTTTAGCCAAATCTTAATAAAATATAATCAAAATTTGAATTTTTTATTAAGTGTATTAATTTATGTTAAGAAACACTCCAAATGTAACAAAACATTTTTTTTAAAAAGTTTTCGAAATAATTTCGAAGTTTACTTTATTTACAATTTTTTTATTCAGAATGGCTTTTAATTTTGACGTAAAAATATTTTTAGAATAATATGTGTTATATTTGACAAACGATTATTAAACAATTTTTAGAACTATATATAAAATCCGTAAAGTCAATTTTTCAATAAAATACTTTATTTATTTTTTAACAAATATAGAAGTTAACTTTTAATAAATTCCCTCCAGTATCTAAAATTTGAGCATCAGTACCATAACACATGAGCATGGTCTCCAATTGTTAATCGCGGAGCCATCGCAGCCATCGGGAACACGTGACAGCTGCCTAGGGTCTCGCGCTATTTGTAGTCTTCTTTCGGAGCCTCTACATACAATTTGAAATTACTATACCTTGTGTAAAATATTATTGCTCTAAATCTGCCTTTAAAATTTTGTTGCGGAAAAAAGTTAGTATTAATTTTATTAACCATTTGGAAAAATGGTTATTGTTCTCGTCAGGGTAGGAAATCAAAAGCATATCTGAAGGTTTTTATTGGTTTAATCCGCATTTTATTCGTTTCCTGATTGGTCTATACAGTAATCTGTATTCCCCATTACTTTCAACACAGATGGATAACTTCTGTTGCCACTATGATAAAAAAAAGTAATAAAAACTACAAAAAAAATTAACTCAGAAACAAATTGCATTTAAAAGTACATTTTTTCTCTATACGACGGTGTAAAAAGTAATATTGTGGGATGTTTAGAAGTTTAAGAATGAAATTTCATTTAAAATGGGACGTCAGATTTCTTGGTAATTTGACGATGGAAAAGCCTTTTCCCGAACAGCCACTGAAATGCTTGGCTAATACATAAGTTTCAGGTGGATAATACGTACGAGTCGCAGGCAATTTTTGTCGCTTGGAATTTTTACGTGTAATAGCACTATTAATGTTTATTTCATGGCCTACGTAATGCATGATCAACTCCGTGCGATTTTTTATATCTTAAATTTTAATCTTTGAAAAAATCATTTTCCAAATGGTCGTTGTAATTTGTTAAATTGCTTTTTTTTTTCTTACTGTCAAAATTTATATATTTCCAAGGAATGTATCGATCGGAGAATCCAGAAAGTAATCGTAAATGAGAAAAGTAAATATTTTAAATATTTTAAAGGGTAGAAGATTTTTAGAAGATAAAAATAATTATACATAATACACGAGAAAGAATTTGCATGTTATTTTTCATCTATTTTATACTCTATATTATGAGTTATTCTTTGATATGTATTATTTTTTTAATAATTTTTATTAATCGAAAATTCCACTAAAGATGTTGGGTCCCGCTAAGTAATTTGCCAGGTCCCCGCTCGACATTGCCCTGTCTATTACAAAACTTTAAAACGATAATATTAACTTTTGCTATATACTAATATTATAGCTTTGCACATTCGATAGCTTCTGTGATACGCAGCATAGCTGCCAACCTTGCACTAATCTTCCATAATGTCTGGATTAACTTGACCCAGGTTAACCACATTTCGAACCAGAAAATTTATTTCATGAATGCTTATTTATTTAATTTCAGGTTTCTACGTGGAACATATCCAATTTCATTTCTTAAAAAAAAAAAAAAAAAAAAAAAAAAAAAAAATCTGGTTCAAAACTTATTAAACCAGGGTCAAATTAACGCAAGTATTACGGAAGATTAGTTCGAGGTTGGCACCTATGGATACGTAGTTTCAATGTCATAATGCATCAATTTTGATGCATGCATTATCATTTAACGTATAAATGCTAGAAATGAGGCGGGGTAAAGTGGAGCGCGTGCATGAAACGGGCTTCGAATTTTTATACCAGTCTTGTGGCAGTGGATAACACTAAAAAAATTGTTTAAAAAAAAACAGCTTGCTGTTGAGAAGCAAGAATCTAATATAAGTTGCTTAAAGTGTTTTACAATCCGTTAAGAATCAATTTGAAAGGGATTTAAGTTGTGTTTGATGGGGAATCAAGAGAAATATATTACATGATTCTGAAGCGTTTGCTTACAAAGTATAATAACATAAAAAAAGATCTTTGTATTAACACTTGTGTATTACCACTTAATGATTTAAGTTTTTTTTTTCAAGAATTATTCAGAAAACAATCGATATTTTTCTGTCATAGTCATATTTGTTGTCGCCTCTGTCTTTCGCGTATAGGGATTGTCACTTTAGAAGAATTCTATCAGTGGTTGATTATAAAAAACAAATTTGCTATTTTCGACAAATTTTCATGGACATGAAAATAACAACAAGTTTTCCTGAGGAAGTATTTAAAATTAGTATATATTTCTAACTAAGAAACATTTTTAAGTACAAAATTTGATTTTTCTAATAAACTAAATTATTTAAAAATATTTTTAAGAATTATCTCACACGAATTTTTGGTATCGGGCTTTGACCCATATGAAGAAATTTTTCGGCAGCCGATGGGCTCTGTTTCCGAAATGAGAATTCGAACTCATCCCTATTAACTACACAAAGAACTCCCCTGAAATGATATTTGGTGAACGGGATAGGAAGAGGCACATGTTTATTTTATCCCTTCTAATACACATTTAAACTATATATATATGTTAAAAAACAAAATTCGCATACGGCAGATGATTTTAAAAAACATAGCCACCATCTATATGAAATAAATAAATAGTTTTAACGTTTTGGAATGGCACCAACTCTTTAGGGAGAAACGCTATATGGAAGGTGAACTCGCAGTGTCATTTTTTTACAAGCTTAAATTTTATTAAATGTGACGAAGATAAAACAGAGCATGTTTGCGCAACACAAATTTTTGTCAATTAAGAAGGAATATTTAAAAAATAACTTTTAATCATCGATTCAGTTTTTTTACTTATAAGAGCGAGCAGAAAATTTAAAATTACTAATATCGAATGTATATATTCCTCTATCTTTCTAAATATGTACATTTTAATTCGTCTATCGAAGAATAGATAGCAGAGGACTCCTTATAGAGTAGTTTCTTAAATGTGAAATATACACTATTTTCATATACAGGGTGTACCATCAACACCGTACAAATTCTGCGCGGCTAGACTCCTTGCTTTGAGTATATAAACATGCTCAAAGAAATACACATTAAGTTTTCGAGAAAATGAAAAAAAAAAAGGTATTACGTCTTATTCAGCGAAAGAAACAACTTTACTGGAAGCCTGAATTTCGTTATTTGCATATAAAATCAACCGAAGATAATGTACATGTCACAATATTCGCGATCGGAATACATTATCATCAATCGGAGATTTCCACTGGATACTAGATGCAGCCTTTAAAATGTCTTGACGTCATTTCACGGCAGTCATGGCGCAGTGGGTGCGCATCTTCGTCTGCAAGCGTGTGCAAATACCGATGTTCATATTACAGTAAGCTTTTTTTCTTGATATGCCATCATACATTTCTTTCGAATTTTTTCCGAAAACTATGGCTCGTACACATATAGTTTTATGCGCATTTTTTATGTAATGCAAGCAAGGAATCTGGATGTGCAGAGTTTGGGCTGTTCTTTTGAAAAGACTAGTTATGACATTTCTCTTTCCACAAAGATCAGCAACTAACATCCAAGTTAACCACTAGGATATAGCATGCATGCGAAGAGAGATTTCTTAGACGAAGTTAAATTTATTTAATTACTTGTTGTCGAGAGATAGATTTCGTAGGTAAATAATGGTTTCTCAAGTTATTTAATAAATTAATGAATTATTATGCAGGAAATTAATTAAAATTACACACGAATATACGTTTAACTTTTGGGGACATTGTCAATTAGTATGCTACTCAAAATTAGCTTTCATTGTTGAATATGACAGTATAAAATACAACAAAATAAGTGAACATTGTGTTCCTTATTTTACTCAACATGTATTGCAATGAAGCACACATTCAGTAACTACTGTCAGTTAAAACCGTTAGAAGTGATTTTCAATATTACGTGTAGTTTTCACAATAGGTAAGCATTGTTTTTTTTTTCCTTTTTCTTCACTTTTTCTAATAACAAGTTGCTACAGCCAGTTAGAAAGCTCATCATGTAGTGTGAGTGAAGATAATATATATATATATAAGATTCCTTTTAGTGAAAAAGAGAAATAAGCAGCATTAGTCTACTTAAAAAATTTTTTTTTCCAGTTTTGTATTCTAAAAATTCGTTATACCTCTCTATCGTTATCTATTTACCTTTAATTCATATTTTCAAATCTATTTATCTAATATTGCAAAGTTTTAAAAATCCTAAATAACAAATTGTCTAACAAATTTTCCATTGGAAAATATATTAACACGTGAATATTAAAAAAAATAAATAAATAAACTGAAAATAAACTTTAAATTAATTAAATGAATACACGGGAAAAGCTTTTAGCGATGAAAATTACGTCATGTTTAAGACAATATATATTTAAAAGTCATATTTAAATGTAGTTACTTATAGTGTCTAAAAACGTTTCTTTGTTATAGATAACTCAGTCTGCGAAATTTTTGTTTAAACTGTGCTATACAATCTTATATTCGAATGTTTAATTGATGTTACTTAATTAATGACAAAACACATTGCGACAGCGGTGGATGCGTTGTTAGAAACCAAAAAAAAAATTCCCAGTCAAAGGTAGATAAATGGGAATCCATTAACTGAAGAATACCAATGGTCGTCCGAATATTAATTAATCTTCGTACTCGGGTAGTCTTTTTAAAAATGAGAAAATTTGTGAGCCTAGCTTTAGGTTGGTAGAGTCCACTAGGCTAATAAATGAAAATTAATTCATTATTCCGATATCTTAATGTAAAGTATAAGCACTAATTTTGCTCCAAAATATGATATGAAATGTTATTCTATTTATTTTCCTTTAAAATAATATTTTTGAAAAAGCATTTATCATCTAACCATTCAGTATTTTAAAATTTAACAGATACCAAATCAATAAAATTAATGACAGTTGTTTTTTTCCCTATAGGAGTAAAATATCTCTATTTTTGCTTTTCTAGTGAATTGATGATCAAATGACGAGAAATGGTCGGAAAAAAGAAGGGAAACATTGAGACAATCTGTTAATAGTCGGGCCTAATATCATATTTATCAACTGACTGCATTAAACATTTAAGAGAGTTATCGCTGATGGTGGAAAATTTCAACCCATATTAGCTTGCAGATGGCTGCACTTAAGGTACAATGGACATTAAAAACCGAATCCCTTAATTTCCAATCGATTCATTAGAAATTTGGCAGTCTTGTTAATGGTAAGCTGAAATAGTTATATTCGAAATTCGGTGATAAAATAATAAGAAGTTTTTAAATTATTCAATTTTTAAATTTTTTAAGTAATGTATGATTGTCATCCTTTAAAATGTATCATGAGCATTTCTTTTGCATAAAATAGGACAATATTTACTCATGAGATACCTTTTCTATATTATAATGTAAGTTGTAATGAATTGTAAAAGTTCGCTGAATATATAAGTAGAAAAAAATATTTTATTAATTATGCTTCGTTTTTTCCAAAAAATAGGTATATATTTTCATATTCACATAAATTCCAACATTAAAATTTTCCTGAAATGCATCTTTTCATGCTAAAATTTCTTTTTTATTATACAGAGGATATAAACTTAAAAAGAATCTGATAATTAGGAATGCGTATGGAAGGTTTCAAAGGTTAGAAATGTGCGAACTTTTCAATTTTGAGAAAACAGCATTTTAATTAAAAAATCTGTATAAATATATAGAGTTTTTGCAAATAAAAAGCATATACCTCTATGAAGAAGCGTCAGAATTTAAAAATCTTTTTTGCATCAGATAAATTTGAGTATCTAGTTTCATAATTCGCGAAAAGTAAAAAAAAATCTACTTCTTGTCAAATTTCGTGAATTTGAATGTCGCCTGTCGCTTTAATTTCCACACCTCGTATAAACGATAAGTTGATAAACAACACTTGTCAAAAGCTATTCAAGGTTTTTGTCTATTATCTTACATCAGCTGATATAAATATGTATTTTAAACCATCTGGACATCTATATGTTTTTTTTATGATTTATGCTTAAGTTTGGTAAATTGGGATTAAATTGTTGGCAATTCTCATTTTTAAAAAATTGTTTTTTTAACTGGATTTTCTAAAAGTACCGGCATGATGTCAATGACAAGTAACAGCAGTTCATAGTTAGCAGCAGCATAGCTTTCTGTGAATGCTAGGCCTATGGCCTGACACAAACATGGTGATATGTATATGTATATATATATATATATATGATTTCAAAAGAATTCGTTTATGACAACCTCCATTCTTTGTCATCGCTTAGGATTAGCATTCAGGAAACGGTGAGTAGTTACAAACTGTATCACCCTAACATTGACCAATAGTTGACACTCACAAGACTTAATTTATTGATTCCGCTGTAAAAATAACTCGATTAGGAATCACGAATCAGGATCGACTTTTTCTTCCTTCTATCTGTATTAGAAGAATATATTGTAATATATATTTTTTTTCGAATTCCGCTTTTCGACAAGGTTACACACATTAAAAGTCAGCGATCTCAAAAGGCACACTTTCACAAAATGTCTGCCTGACAGTGTAACCGGGTGTCTCATTTTATAATAGAAAAGTGTATGCAGCTAGAATAATATTAACCAAAATTCATATATGTTTTTGGCTGTGACTAGTATGTAAAATTTGAAATCGGGGATATTCCGTTTCATGCGGGCTCTGTGAAAGCGATCCTTGCGGAAATTTCATTATTGTAGTTTGGAAAGTGTACGAAGTTATGTATATAGTTTAACCAAACATCATACATATGTTTTTGGCTATAACCAGCTCGTACAATTTGAAATCTGAAATATTCTGTTTCAAGGGAACTATTTGAAAGCGATTTTTGTGGAATTTTCATTATTCTAGTTTGGAAAGTGTATGAAGGGATGCATATAGTTTAACCAAACGCCATACATATGTTTTTGACTATGAATGTCGTATACTAGTTTCAAGTGGAGGTATTTTCCACGGAAGGTGGCACTGTGACACTGATTTTTAGGTAGCTTTCATTACAAAAAGCTACCTATTGCAGCCGTTCGGAGGAAAGCGATTTCAAAAAATTTTGGTATATTTTCATCGATCATGACCCCCAGACCCCGAAACCACCCTCCGTTCAAAAGTTGATATATATATATATATATATATATATATATATATATATATATATATCCATATATATATATATATATCTGACCTTTGTCATACTGTAACTCTTGAATTTATGAACCGATTTGGATGTAATTCGGTATGTACATAGTACATACCAATGTCTCGACCGAGTTCGTTGGCCAGCTTCATCCGCCATTTTGTTTCAAAATGGCGGCCATTTAAAATTTTCTTAAAAATTTTAAATTTGAAATGTGGTACCAAAGAATTGAAATTGGAAAAATATTTTTTTCTTATGTATTTGACCTTTATACAAAGATTCCGGAGCAGTTTTTGTTTCGGCTATATCTTAAAAAATGGCTGAGTTATAGCACTTTGAATTTCTAGCGTGGCTGACATTTTGAAACGTCTTGAATTTTGTCACGCGATAAAAGGCGTATTTATGAACCGATTTGGATGTAACTTCGTTTGTACATAGTACATACCAATTTTTCGACCGAGTTCGTTGGCCAGCTTCATCCGCCATCTTGTTTAAAAATGGCCGCCATTTAAATTTTTAAGAAAAATTTAAATTTGAAATTTGGTACCAAAAAATTGAAAATTGAAAAAATATTTTTTTCTTATGTATTTGACCTTGATACAAAGATTCGGGAGCAGTTTTTGTTTCGTCTATATCTCAAAAAACGGCTGAGTTATAGCATTTTGAATTTCTAGCGTGGCTGACATTTTGAAACGTCCTGATATTTGTCACGTGATAACAGGCGTATTTATGAACCGATTTGGATGTACTTTGGTGTGTACATAGTACATACAAATATCTCGACCGAGTTCGTTGGCCAGCTTCATCCGCCATCTTGTTTCAAAATGGCGGCCATTTAAAAAAAAAATTTAATTTAAATTTAAAATGAGATACCAAAATATTGGAAAATGAAAAAGATTTTTTTGTATGTGTTTGACCTTAATACAAAGATCCCGGAACAGTTTTTGTTTCGTCTATATCTAAAAAAATGGCTGAGTTATAGCGTTTTGAATTTCTATTGTGGCTGACATTTTAAAACGACCTGATTTTTGTCACGCGATAACAAGCGTATTTATGAACGGATTGGATGTTACTTGGTCTGTACATAGTACATACCAATGTCTCGACCGAGTTCGTTGGTCAGCTTCATTCGCCATCTTGTTTCAAAAGGGTTGCCATTTAAAAAAATTAAATTTAAAATTTAAAATGAGGTATTAAAAAATTGGAAAATGAAAAAGATTTTTTTTGTGTTTGACTTTGATACAAAGATTCCGGAGCAGATTTTGTTTCTGAAAATTTGTTCTTTCGTTTATATCTTAAAAAATGGTTGAATTATAGCACTTTGAATTTCTAGTATGGCTAGCATTTTGAAACGATCTTGTATTTGTCACGCGATAACACACGTATTCGCCTATTTCCATGTGAGAAAGCATGTGGATAGTATACATCAACATCTCAGCCAAATATAAGTTACTTTAAATAAAAGCAGCTTGGATAAAGCTGACTAATTTCGTGAAATTCTCATTCATAATGATTTAGTATTGATAAAAATTAGTATTGAATCTCCTATATTCGGTTTCCACTCAATTGAGCTTCGTGTGTTTGAATAATATAAGTTGGCTTTTTTAAAATAAGGTATTTGAAAGCTACCTCTTCCTCCCGGCACTGGCCGGAAGGACTTTTTACGATTTTACCTTTGTATCGCCGGGAAATGTATAAAGTATGGCTAGAATTGAACCAAACTTCATGCATATGTTTTTGACTATATACGCCAGGTCCGAGTTGATAATGCGGATATTATGTCCGAACAGGGAGCCATGGTAGCCTAATTTGTATATTTTTGCATTTCTATCAATGGAAATTGTATGAAGTTATTGATAGAATTCTAAGTATTTTCATATACATATTTTTGACTATGAACGTCAGATCCAATTTGAAATTGGATTTCTCTTCTCCGACATTATGAAAGCGATGTTGGTGGAATTTTATCGAATTTTGTTGTTTTAAAGAAGAATTTATGAAATTCATGACTTTCGTCAGATTTTTTAATAAAGTTTTGCAGAAAATCGCTCTTAAGTTAGCTAGAGAAAATCGCCCTTAAAGTAACGCTTTGATAGCGGATTTATTTCGAATTTCACTGCTTGCACGGTAGATGATAAAAGAACTCACACATAAAAGAACAACCAATTGTCCAATATGAGTTTAATTTGAATATTTTTAATAAGGAAAATTTTTCACGGTTTTGATATATTACCTGTTGATTACACTTTATTAAATGTTCCTTTCTCCCTCACCTTCTATAGTTTTGAATCATTTATTGACAAAAACTTGAAACGGAATAAATAAAAGAAATGTTAATTATTTATTTTTTCATTCTAAAATGCACATTAAAAAAAATATATACATATATACGCTTTTTGAAGTGTTAACAATTATAAGAATGGAAACTATAAGATGTTACATCTGTTATATCAATTGCAATTTTTCATGAAATTATATTTATGGACAAATTTGATATAATGGCATGACAATGGTATATATATGTATATGTATACATGTAAATACGTGTATATGTTTATTGTTTTACATTACGGTTGAAAAATGAGAGTAATAAGATTTTCATTTAAATATGTTCCTTCACATTATCAATAATCTGTTAGGATTGTAATTTACAAAATATAAATATATCGGTTCTTTAAATCTAAAAATTCAGAAGTATTCCTAACTTTTAATAAAGTGTTAATAAGAATTTAATTTGTAAATTTATTCTGTAAAATACTTTAACGCAAAAGAACTCGCATTGTGTTTCAGAGTAACACCAAGCATATAAATTTCTCTATGTTAAAATGTGTATTTAACTGTCTTCAATCACTGCTTCGGTAGACAACATTTTAAAGGTTTCTATTGAATATCATATGTCAGCATAATGTATTTTTCATTGCTTATAACGGAGGAATCATTTCTTGGTAGGCCACAGAAAATCGGATAAAAAATACACATCACGCATCGATGTTTTCTCAAATTTCTCCCTTTATATTAGTGCTTTCGTAGAAGGTAGATATGTAATTTATTGTAGCATTTCAAAAATGCACTCAGACAGAAATTGACGGACTATGAAAAATATGGGAGCACATTGGATGATACAGTGGTTAACTCAATTGTAGAAATAGATTCTGATAGAGGAAATGACATTTTTTACCATATTTATAGTAGACACAAGAAATAAATAAATATGAAGGTGAAAATAAAAATTTTGTGCCCAATCAAAAAACTCATAATTATGTAAAGGTAAATAGAAATAATTTCGAGAAAAGATCCACCGAATCCATAAATGAGAACCAGGTAATATGACATGATTACCTAATTAACCAGGACTAAACTAACTTGCAATAAGTATCATGGGAATCGTGAAAAATACTTAAAGATTCCAATGTTATGCAATGTTGTGGATTGAGCAGATGTTTTTAGTGACAGAGTATCTGTAACTTTCCAAATTATCAGAATGCAAAAAATGCAAATTAATTGGAGATGAGAAACCTGTTTGTCTTTTACCCAATTTGCAGCATAATTAATATTAAATGTTACGTACATGCAAGAGAATATGTATTTTATATATGTTTTATATGTATTCGAAAAACGTGCATTTATAAATTACAATAGATTTAAATTCATCTATTGGATGAAAGATGTACTATATTTGACAATACGAGAGTTGGTTATCTCGCGCCTCGCTTCACAGCATATCAGCAAACGTAGATTAAAAAATTCTTGATTATGCGGAAACACATAAAATTGTATTTCATAATAAGGATGCAGTTGTTGCAAACGTAAATATCGTTAATTCGATTTAAAACTGTGAATGCAATATTTTAGTAAATAATGCAAAAAATAATGACATTAAAAATTTATATGTACGATACAAATATGTAAATGAACTGTTACCCATTGATACTTTAAAGAAACAAAAGCCTTTTATAAACGCAAAAATAGAAAATAGATCTCATTGCTATGATAACTTTCCATACATATAATGAGGCATTATAAAATGTAAAAATGTTTTATCTAAATCTTTTAATTAAAGGTTTTTACTACACAGCTCAAAATCTGCACTATATTGTCCAGTAATTCAACCGATTTTACACAAATATGTTACTCAACAGTAATTCATCGCTATTCTGACCAATGAGAAAGCTTCAAAATATTTTCAATTAACAGCATAATAACTATACAAACGATAAAGGATTGGGCGGTTTTGTGTAGGTGTTTAACTGTGTATGATATCATCAGCCATAAAAATTGTGAATAGGAATAAATTTAACAGCTACTTATACAATGTAAACTGTTAATCAAGCAATTTAAATCACAATCAAAAAGTCATACAAATAAAACCGAATATGATGCATTAATGTAGAAAGAGAAAACATTGTATTGTAGCGTAAAAAATGGTAACTCTCGTATAATCAGAAACAAACTCATATTTGAAACACCACTAATATACAGTATTGTTTACCCATATAAAAATTTAGAAATCAGGCATTGTTATATTTGCTATATGTATTTTTATACTTGTGAATCGATTGGATTTCATAAACATTTCATTGTTTAATTTCAAAATGCCTCTCAAAACCCTCTGGAAGGAAATGTATATTTTAAATTTCCAGATGTACATTACATTTATTCTGAAATCGAAACACTGTTTAATAGATTAATTTAATTATAAATTGTTTCAATGTATCTTATGAGTTAAACAATTCAAAAGGCACAAACTGATTACAAATGGCCTAACTGATTGCAAATCCTAAATTTGAACAGACTGGACATAGGAATTACAATGTATAAAAATGACTCAAAAATAAAAGCAATTGCGATTTTTTTTTTAAATTCAGCAGACATTTTGTAAAGTATATTATTAAAAGTCTGTTTTATAATTTATTACTTATAGAAAAGTTTAAAAGTATATAATAATACTGTTGGCGCCGAAATTCGTCTGACAAATAAATTTTCAAAATCCAAGTGAGATGGGAGAGCAATTAGAATAAATAGTTTATTAAATAAAACTGAAATAGTATGTAAATTCTATTCATCATTAGAAGTTAATAATTGTTCCATAATAGTAATTCTCCGTATTTAACAGAGCCAATACAAAAAAAAATGTGTTCTCTGCTTGGTTGCAGAGTCAGGACTTCCACTATACACTCTGTATTAAACAGAGCCATGATTTAACAATTGGCATCTCTGATTACAGAGTCAGGACATGTTACATGTTCTCTGCTTGGTTACAGAGTCAAGACTGACCATTTTAAAAATTATACATATTATATAAAATAAACATCAAAATAAAAATTACAATATGCAGTTATAAATCTTCTAAATAGCTATAATATTCATTTAAATGACATCCAAGTAATTATAAAACTAATAAATCACCATCAATTCAAAATTATTATAAAGTAAATAAATCTATATTACATGACCTTGAAATCATAATGTTACTCATAAATATTGATTCAGGGTTATAAACAATTTAGATAAACAGATTAGATTTTTTCTGTCAAAAGAAATCACTTTTATAATTATGCTTTACAACATGAAAGATAAACAGAGTTAAATTATAAACAAATAAATTTGAGGTTATTTACGCCGTAACATCCTCCGCCTCCATGAACGGAGTTCATCGAACAATTATAACTTACCAAATTTCCACTATCACATACTAAATAATCAAATATTAAATACAAATTTAAAATATTACCTTAAATGTTAAGTATAACTAAAATGAAATGCAATTAAATCCTACTACTTCTATAAAAAACAGTTTCTGGAACAACTAAAAATAGAAAAAGACATTAATATACAAAATAGTTCAGAAAGTTACAAAAATTAGACATAGAAAAAAAATAATAATAATAAAGTTAGTTAAAATAAAGTAAAATTCTATTATATTAAATGTCCATCGGTAGAGGAGACAATTTTGTGATAGGGCGTTTCAGTTCACCAGTAGAAGTCTTTAATTTGACAACACGAACAATATTATCATCACCAGGAAATAGTTCAATTATTCTGCCCAATTTCCACCTTAATGGGGGCTGGTTTTCTTCCTTTATCAACACCAAGTCATTGATTTTTAAGTTCGGGTTGCTTCTAAACCACTTTGTACGTTGCTGCAATTGTGAGAGATAGTCTGACGACCACCTTTTCCAAAAACTTTGGAAAATCTTTTGTAGCAATTTCCAACGTTCCAAAGGAGTTACATAGGTAGAGGAGATATCAGGCTCAGGTAAGGAGGTCAAGGGTGCTCCTATAATAAAATGTCCTGGCGTCAGAGCCGTAAAGTCATTTGGATCAGAAGACTCAGCGACAAGCGGTCTTGAATTTAAGCATGACTCAATTTGTGCAATTAAGGTCAAAAATTCTTCATAAGTTAAAATCTGATCACCAATTGTTCTCTTCAAATGATTTTTCATTTGTTTTATTCCCGCTTCCCAAAGGCCTCCAAAGTGAGGGGCGGAAGGTGGGTTGAATTTCCATACTATCATTTCGTCAGTAAGATACTTGTGCAATTTTTCATCAGAAGCAATTAGAGACATCATTCTCTTTATTTCGCGGTCTGCCCCTACAAAATTTGTACCTCTGTCGGAAAATATTTCTAGAGGTTTTCCACGTCGAGCCACGAATCTTTTCAATGAGGCTAGAAAGGTTTCAGTTGTAAGATCAGTGACTAACTCAAGATGGATAGCTTTTGTTACGAAACAAACATACAGACAAACATAATGCTTAAAGGGTTTCACACCACGTCCCTTACGAGGTTTGATCAAAAAGGGGCCGGCTAAGTCGACTCCTACTCTTGAAAATACTCGAGCTTGTGTCACGCGTGCTGATGGCAGATTTCCCATCAACTGAGATGAAAGGTGTGATGAATTTCGGAAACATTTCATACATTTCCTTATTTCTCTTTTCACAGCTTCTTTAGCATTAATTATCCAAAATTTTTGTCGAATTGCTGATATTGTCAATTGAGTCCCGCTATGAAGATGTTTCTCATGAAAATACTTTATTATCAAGTCTGTAACATGATGCCTTTTAGGGAGAATGATTTGATGTTTTTGATATTCAGACAAGTTTGCATTTTTTAGCCTACCTCCAACACGAAGAATATCATTTTCGTCAAGAAATGGATGTAAAGGAAGGAGTTTGCTTTTAGAATTTAGGATCTTTCTGGATTTTAGAATTTTCAGTTCGTCTCCGAATTCATGGTTTTGAATTAATTTCACAATAGCATTTGTTGCCCTTTCAAGTTCTGGAACAGTCAAAAAACCATAGACTCGTTCAGATGGGCATGTACTATTTTTGATGAATCTGAGGCACCAAGCCGTAATTCGTTTTAATTTAGACCAGGATGAAAATTTAAATAAAAGCTCAAATTCTGGAATATTTTGGGATATGGAGCAAACAAGCGTTTTACGTTGTTCTTGCAAGACCTCTTCATCAGGTAGATCAGGTTGAGTTTCAGGGGGAAATACTGGTAACGATTCTTCCTTCAGCCAGCTAGGACCATGTAACCATACCTCGTTATTAATCAATTCAGATGCAGAGCAACCACGAGAGAGAACATCTGCAGGATTTTCCTTTCCTTTACAAAATTTCCATTGTACAGGAGCAACAAGTTCCTGAATTTCGCGTACGCGGTTTGCCACAAAGGGCTTCCAGTTGTTAGCACTTCCTTTAATCCAGTGCAAGGTAATTTGGGAGTCACTTAGACAAAATATATTTTCATTCACAATTTTAAATATTTCCTTTAAATAATTCGCTAATCTTGCAGCCGTAAGTGCTCCAAGAAGTTCGATGCGCGGCAATGTAATTTTCTTGAGAGGCGCTACTCTCGACTTTGCTATTACAAATGAAGTTTCACAAGAAGAAGAATCACGTAAATAAGCCACTGACCCATACCCCTTTAAACTAGCATCAGAAAATATGAAAAGTTGAGCGGTTTCAGGATTTAATTTTGGGATAGTTACAAAATATTTTCTAAGAATTTCAAAATTTACCAAGTCTTTTATTTCATTATGCCATTTTCTGAATTTTCCACTTAAAGAATCTGGTAATGTAGAATCCCAGTCAATTCCATGTTCCCAGAGTTCTTGCATTAAAAATTTAATTCTTATCACGAAAGGGGAAATGAGTCCAATAGGATCATAAATTTTTGCCACAGTTTGTAAAACAATACGTTTGGTAATAATTTTATGGTCAAATTCTACCAAAAGTGGTTGTATGTCTATTTTCAAGGTGTCACTTTCTGTTATCCATATAATTCCTAATACCTTCGAAAGATTTTGTTCAAGAGTGTCTTCCTCAAAGTTTATTCCATGTTCCTTCCATAAAAATTTTAAATCGGAAGAATTGGTTTTAAATTTTCTGAGTTTCATATTGGCCTCACTCAATATCTTCTCTGCACCGTTTGATAAAACAAAAGCTTCGTTTACTGAATCAGCTCCATGAAACAGGTCATCAACGTATAAGGAAGTATCCAGCATATTAACTATTTTTCCAAACAAATCTTTATACCCCTCAATGTGATGTTTGATGGTTGCAGAAAGGAAAAAGGGTGAAGTTGTTACACCAAAAGTTACACGGGTCATGCGAAAAACCTTCAAAATGGGATTGTTACTAGTGATATTGTCAAACCACAGGAACCTCAAAAAATTTCTATCTTCTTGTTGTATCTGGATTTGCAAGAATGCCTTTTCTATATCGGCCAAGAAAGCAATTTTGTGGAGACGGAATTTTAAAATAATGTCCAATATGTTAGGATTTAGATTGGGCCCAGGAAATAAGCACTCGTTTAACGATTTTGCCCCCTTATCTTTGGATGACGCATCAAAAACAATTCTTACTTTAGTTGTCGATTTATCTTCCCTTATTACTGGTCTGTGAGGCATGTAATACGTGTTTATTTCATCTTTATTAAACTCACATTCTTCAATTATACCCAAACCACATTGTTCATTTAATATTTTCTCATATTCCTTAAGTAACCATTCATTTTTGCACAATTTTGATTTTAATCCCCAAAGTCTATGTTTAGCTACATCAAAATTGGATTCCAATTCATTTTTATTTACTTTCCACAAAAGTTTAGTTTCATATCTTCCATTTACAAAATTTAAATTATCATTAAATAAATCAAGAGCATCTAAATCCTTTTGTGAAAATAATTCATTTTTACTATCACAAATACCCAAAGACTCTAGTTTCCAAAACTTTTGCAAATCAAAATTTTCTATTTCATTAACAGATACAAGATGAGCATTAACTGTTTCGTTACCTTTAGAGTTTATTTTTCCCACTATTGTGTACCCAAAAAGTGTATTAGCTACATATAAATGGTCATTAATTTCTTCAATGACACCTCTCTGAACATTCCAGAAATAATCAGCTCCAAGTAAAATTTGTACTTCGGATTCCTCGGGCGTAGGGTCGGCTAACCTCCATCTTTTACTTTCAATGTATTTTATAACTAGAGGGTCAGAATTGGGAACCTTCAATGTTGTTGCACTTATCAAATCGGTAGCTAGCACCTCAACATCTATAAAACGATGATAATTCATTTTACTTCGCAATTTAATTTTAAAAACATCATATTCTTCTTCGCGACCTTGATCCATGCCAAAAGCGAATACAGTTAAATGTTCTTTTCTTAAAACAGGCAAATTTAATTCACGAGCTAATGCTTTTGTTATGAAGCTTTTTTCGCTTGCAGAATCAAGTAATAATCGAACTACCTTTGATTTAGAATTACCTTGAGCAGTTACACAACATGTTTGCAATAAAACAGCATGCTTAGAATTTCTAAAATTACAATGAGAATTAGATACAACTGTTTGATTTTGATTTTCATTAATTTCCGGTTTCAAACTTTTCTTAAAGCAAAATAATTTGTTATGTTCAGTGCTTTTACAATTTAGACATGGCTTTAATTTTATGCGGCATTGCGAAGATAAATGCGATTTCAAAAAGCATTTGTAACATCTACCCTCCTTACGTAACATTAATCTTTTCTTATCATCAGCTAAATTTTTACACTCGGAAGATAAATGATCATTACCTTTGCAAAATACACAAAAAACTTTAATAGTGGCATTTAAGGTATTAGCATGTTGATATTTATTTGATGTTTTCTTTTCACGAAATTCAGTTTTATTTTTATGTACAAAAGAAGAGGATGCATCATTTTTAGAACTTGTCATTGACAAAGCCTTTTCTCTACATTCTATTTCACATTTCAGAAAGGCAATTAGATCGGTTACATCTGACTCTTTGCTAGTATCACGTTTTCTATGATATTCAATCACTAATTCATGGGGCAATAGCTTTAGCAAAATAGGATTTAGCAATTGTCCATAAGAACTGGATGTTACCCCCAAATTTCTTAAACTTCTAATATTAACTTCGCACATGTCATGCAATCTTCTTAATGCATTTAAATTTGAACAATTTTTAACTGGTTCCATATTTAATAAATTAGTCATGTGTTTATTAATAATAACATCAACCTTACCAAAACGGTCCTTTAATAAATCAATACAAGTATCATAATTTTGTTCTGTCAAAGGAAACCCTTCTACCACATTATAGGCCCGATTACATAACAAGGATTTTAGATAAGCGAATTTTTCTATCTTAGATAGTGATTTATTCTGGTGTATCGATGTTTCAAAACAGTTAAAAAATTCGACCCATTCTTCGATTTCACCAGAAAATTTTGGAACATTTAATTTAGGCAATTTCATGGCAGAACTCGTTTCTGTTCCACTAGCAGAACCATTCAATGAATTTACACGACTAGTTGCTATCATAGAAACATTATCCTTTTTACATTTTCTTAATCTATTTTTAATTTTAAATTTAGCACTGATCAATTGGTCAGTGTACTTTTCACTATTAGCAATGTCCTTTTCATATTCTTTTAAGTCGGATATTTGAGCTTCAATATCACGATTCAAACTTTGGAAAGCCGTTTCTTTTAAGAGAAATATTTCTTGAAGCTCTAATAATTCATCGGTTTTCGTATTATCAATGTCATCATTTAATAATGTTTCTAATTTTGTAATTAATTTCGTGAAACTCGTTCGTTCAACAGAACGTTTTGCTTTCAGCTTTTCAAGATTTTCCATTTTAAATAAAGAATAATTCTTATTTTAAAACATTAACCATTCATAGAAAATGAAAAAAATATTTTCTTACCTGTTAATTCCAGGTAATGTAGATGGCATGTCGTAATCCAAATGGCACAATAATAATTCCACACTAATCGCAGGTTGAAAGATAAATCACACTTGTTAATCACAAATCACTTTAACAAACTGCTCACTATTCTTTCAAAAAAATGTTTCGCGGGTTGCGAGGCACCAAAAATAAATGTTGGCGCCGAAATTCGTCTGACAAATAAATTTTCAAAATCCAAGTGAGATGGGAGAGCAATTAGAATAAATAGTTTATTAAATAAAACTGAAATAGTATGTAAATTCTATTCATCATTAGAAGTTAATAATTGTTCCATAATAGTAATTCTCCGTATTTAACAGAGCCAATACAAAAAAAAATGTG
Organism: Maratus speciosus; assembly: GCA_963932465.1. NCBI lineage: Eukaryota > Metazoa > Arthropoda > Arachnida > Araneae > Salticidae > Maratus > Maratus speciosus. Next base: position 189,213,502 of record OZ010800.1, read on the forward strand.
TTCTCTGCTTGGTTGCAGAGTCAGGACTTCCACTATACACTCTGTATTAAACAGAGCCATGATTTAACAATTGGCATCTCTGATTACAGAGTCAGGACATGTTACATGTTCTCTGCTTGGTTACAGAGTCAAGACTGACCATTTTAAAAATTATACATATTATATAAAATAAACATCAAAATAAAAATTACAATATGCAGTTATAAATCTTCTAAATAGCTATAATATTCATTTAAATGACATCCAAGTAATTATAAAACTAATAAATCACCATCAATTCAAAATTATTATAAAGTAAATAAATCTATATTACATGACCTTGAAATCATAATGTTACTCATAAATATTGATTCAGGGTTATAAACAATTTAGATAAACAGATTAGATTTTTTCTGTCAAAAGAAATCACTTTTATAATTATGCTTTACAACATGAAAGATAAACAGAGTTAAATTATAAACAAATAAATTTGAGGTTATTTACGCCGTAACAAATACTGTAATCTTTCGCAAATATTATTTATTATTTTCACTGTATTGTATGTAATTAATGTTATATATTTTCAGTGAGCACATTATTATAAAATATAATTTTATCAGCTGCAAAAAATGTTTTTGTGAAGGATGCAGGAACACGTATGTTGTTCCCCGTAGAATTATTAATATATGTCTTAATTAATGCGTATGTAACAGCTACTAGGCGTTAATAAATTTTAATAAATATAACGTTAACTGAGATGTAATTTAACATTCATAACCTTTAACTGGAAATGTACCGTCTGTGAGATGGTTGCGTCTAGATATCTGCCCTTAATATTTTCTCTCTCCGACATTCAAAACTTATTTTTATGCTGTTATATTAAAAAAATTGGTCCTGTTATTACATTACTGTTAAAGGCTAAATGTTTAAGTTCACTTTTCGGTAAATTATTAAGTGTTCTGTTTGTGCACGAGATTTTCACGTTTCCGGTTAAGGGTTAAATAAACAAATATCCACATTAAATCTTTAGTATCCATTTCTGTATGTAATATTCATTCTATTTTATCATTTTGTTTAAAAAATTGAATTTATTATGTTATATAAATTAATGATTCATCAAATATATTTCAATTCAAATTTCAACAACAACAAAAAAAAAATATTTAAATTTTCTAAATATAAATATTTGAGCAAGACTTATTCTTGGGTAGGAAATTTACAAGTGTTGAATGAATAGGCGTTAAATAATAATATTAATTAATGAAAAAAAAAAAAAACTTTCTTTTAAAGAAATATTATTAAGAAACTGGATCTTTTTTAAGATGGAAAAAAAGTTGCCTTCTTAATATTCACAAAGAAAATGTTTAATGACTTTTTCCATTATGAAAAAAATAAAGTAAAAATGAAAATTCCTGAAGAAATTACTCTTTTTCATTACTTAAAGAAATCCTTATCAACGAAAAATTCTACATCGGCTTAAGTTAACATTTTTTGTAATCTATAAATATACTTTAAAGTTTGCAAAAGTTGTAATTTGAATGTTTCTAAAATTAAAGAATAATTTTAAGTTTATTTTTATTACTGACTGAAATTTAATTATTTTTTGCTGCCTAAGATATGCAAATACGTTAACAAGCAGTAATTTTATTTTTCAACAACGGGAATATTTTCAATAAATATACACATAATTTTAATGCGGTTTTCAAAAGAAGTATATTTATTTGGCATATTTTCTTCTTTATATGAAGATTTAGAATTTCTTCTCAATACAAAAATAAATGATATATTACTTTTTCAATGTATTTTAGAAAATGTCTTATTATGCAGATTATAATAATTTTTACTACTGGAATCCGTTATATGGAGGTTTCAAAGATTGAATGGAAATGAATCACGGGCATTTATAAAAATTTACACATTTTTTTTTTTCCAATTAAATTCGAGTTTAAACTACATTAAATTGAAGCTAAAATTTTTTACGATGCATGTAATTTGTGAATGGGTTTCTAGATATGAAAGTATTTTCTATACGAATTGTCAATAGATAATTAAAAATAATTTTGTAAAAGTAAAAAAAAAATAATTTAGTTTTATTATCATCTAATATTGAAGTAATAATTTCACAGATACTCTCTCTCTATATATATTTTCCTTTAAATATATTTAACATATGTGTGAATTAAAGGATTTATATAATATATTTCAATTAACAATGATTCATTTGAAACATTTTCATCATCGCTCATATTTCTAACATTTAAACTTCACTATTTGTAATTTCATTTTAATCACGATTAAATTCAATCAGCCGGAAAAAAAAAAAAAAAAAAAAAAAAAAAAAAAAAAAAAAAAAAAAAAAAAAAAACTAGGACAGGATTGAAAGCACACTTCCATAAATCGCAATAAATCGCATTTATAAACAGCAAGGCACTCAAATATTTTTTTAAGAGGCTTGTATAATATTTTTCATTTTGACACAAGACATAGTCAATAAAATTTTCTTTCGGACTTTGTCCAACGTGTTTCAAATTATTTATTCCAGCCTGCAAATATTACAAGAATTTGCGCACCAAGTAATCTAATAAAATTTTGTAAAGTTAACAATAAAAAAACTCAGATTATGCTCTTTCAGAAATTATCACTGATAGAAACTAATATAAACGAATGTTTTAGTTCGCTACTGAACATTAACTATAAAAATTACCTGTAAGATATTATTTAACAGATTTGCTGTTATCATTTTTGACCAAGAGATGGCAGCACAGACAATCACATATTCGAGTTCACGGATGAAATTCTAGGATTAGTTAAATCTTGATTCGCACATTAAAACGCAATCGGTGTGCCAAGTCACATCTTGGTGGAAAACACATGAAAACCCGATTTTAGAGGCTGACTCATATATTTACCATCGTGTTTTCTTGCACCGAAAGGTAGGAAAACATGGAGGACTGGGAGCAGGAAAACACAATGGTAAACCTACGAGTCAGCTGCTAAAATCGGGTTTTCAGGTGTTTTCTACCAAGATATATCTTGGCAGACCGATCGCGTTTTAATGTGCAAATTTAGATTTAACTAATCCTAGACTTTCATCTGTCAACTCGATGAGGTGATTGTCTGTGCTGCCGGCCCCGTGTCTGTTTATTACATTAGGCACTAACTGCGTTTTTCAGAATTAGTATAGCGCCTTTAAAATGCTCTTTAAATAATTACTTACACTGATGAGATGTAATTGTTTTGTGTAAAACTATAAATTATTGTTAACTGCTATGCGCATTATTCCCAGTAGAAAAATATTTAAATATGAAATTTTGCTAAATTATCTAATCTTGTTTAAAGCACCTTAACATTTTTACTATATACTTCAAATATTTATCGGTTCAACACATAATGAATTAAATTGTTTTGTTTGTTCCTGTAAACGAATTACCAAGTTCAACACTTCATTTTCTATAAGGAATGTATAATTGTAAATTACCTCAAAAACATATATAATTTTCATTTCAATTGCAACATATTTATCAAATCTAGTACTTGTGTTTGGAAAAATATTCATTGATTGACAAACATTAATTATAGACATTTTCAATTATTTTGAAAAATATTTATAAACGAAATTTTCTCAAGGAATGCAGGGGTGAAGATTTTTTTCTCTTGGAATATGACACTAATAATGAAAACCAAATATTTTATAATAAATCATAATTTGTCTTTCAGGAAAGTATGTTTTTTTTCTGAATATAGTGCACCTAAATAAATGTTTAAAAAAAGCATTAAATTTCTGAGAGATTAATGTTTAAAGCATTATTCATTCTTTAATAAATTAAACCTTTACAAAGCGAATGATTAATTGTTCTTCATTTTTTACGGACGCTCTGGTGATTATGAGAAGGATAAATTGTAGAAAAAATGTATATATTTAAAAATGGAGTTTTCTTTTTTCTGGTATTTACGACGAATCTTTTGCATTATATTAGCTATATATTTACATTTTTTATGACATGGCTGAGTAATATGATTATCTACTATATTTACGCACAAGAATGTGTTGTAAAAATATATAATTTTTAATTTAAATGCATCATTTTACTTCTGATTCTGCATTAAAATAAATATGTAGGTTACACAGTTTTGGTTTAACAGCCATTTATAATTATTTTGTTTTCTTCTGTCATTAGAGTGATTGCTCCTTTTTCATCACAGGCTAGCATTTTATTCCGATTGATGGATGGACAAAAATAAAATCTGCTGATAAAGAAAAATTTGGAATATGTTTACCGACAAATGGAAAAGATTTTAAAATAAAAATATCTGTTATTAATTTTAAATGTAATATGATAGCGTAACATTGAAAAATTCGTGTGTTATGAAACAGCTCGTAACTCAATATCCAAAAATGACATTATGTTAAGTTAATATATTCTGAAAAATAAAAATCTTAAGTTTATTTGCTTATTATTATCATTTATACATTTCTAGTAAAATAATTAAAAAAAAAATATTATAACTTTAATATATATTTTTTCATGATTTTTCAGATGAAAATATTTTATGAAGAAGTTGAATTTCAATTAATCTTTATATCTAATTCAGGCACATTAATATACGATATTTCAATGTTAAGTGGTTATAATTCTGAAATAATAATTAATGGTGTATTGTTCACATTACCATGAATTAAACCAGTAACGATAAGTTTTAAAGAAACATAAAATCTATTTACCCTAGCATCTCGTGCTCGTAGCATTTAATTTGTTTCAAAAATCAATCTAAAAAACACAAATTTGCATTTAATAAAATTGCAAATTCCATGAAACAAGCACAAACCAAATTGTTCCCAGAACTACTGTAGTGTTTTTCTATAGAGCTATATTCATTGACATTTAACTACATAAAATAAGATTTTATTGCAGATACTAAGTAATAATATTAATAAAAAAATGAGAAAACAAGCTTTTTTTTAAAAAAAAATGTTAATCTTAATAAAATGCATGAGTTTTTTTTATATTATTTGAATTTACTTATACATTCTTGATATTTTTCAGGCTTATTGTAGTGTGCATAGATAGCTTTAGGCTAATTTGATAACATGACTAATTATTTCTCCATCAGCCTGATAATTTTTAGGCTTATTTAAAAGAGACTAAATAGTATTAGGCTAACTGAAAAATGAAAATTTGTTTCTCAATCAGCCAGATGTTTTAGGATTAGTATAATCAGAGTATATTGTTTTTTTCTAATTAGAAAATGACCAGCTGTTCCTCCAAATATTGTACTGTACCCGACTGGAACCTAAAAATTCCATTTAAAGTCAACCGATCAGAACAAAGAAAAGTTCAATCGAACCGAAACCCGATAAGAACATGACAAAATAATTTCGGCTATTCGCAAGCCGACCCAAACCTGCAAATTCCAATAGAAATCAACCCAAACCCGACTGATACTTGACAAAAAAATTTCCATCAAACAACAATCTTGTCCGAACTCGAGAAAATAATTAAAATTCATATGAAGCTCAAATAAAACGTACTAAATGTGAGTTTAGGTGCATAGATATATTAATAAATTATTTAAAATACATTAAAAATCAAATTACGACAAAACAATTTTCATCTGAACACGCAACCTGACCCATACTTGAAAATTTCATTAGAATGCAACCCGAAACCTGATCAAACCAGAATATTCCACTTGAAGTTAATCTTAAACACAAAACTAACACGACAAAAAGTTTCATCGTATCGCAAGCCTATGCAAAATGGACAAAATATTTTTCGTCCACACGCAACCCTACCCAAACAGGAAAATTTCATTTTATGTCAACAGGAAAATTGACCCGAACTCGACAAGAAATATTCTATTCAAGCACAACCTGATCGGAACGTAAGAAAACAATTTCCGTCGAGACAATCAACACGACCTGGGCATGAGATATTTCAATCTGAAAACGAAAAGATTTATCACGAAATCTAAATGAAAGGAAATTAATTCATTTTTTAATGCAGTTATGAAAAGTAGCCTAAAATTACATCACTAATACCAATACATATAATATGTTGAAAAATATCTATATCTTTTAATATTGAAATATACTAAAATCTCTCTGGACACCTATGTATCGGATAGGGTTGTCTCTAATTTCCTTTTTTTTTTACTAGGGCTGCGTGCATTTTTTTTTCTTTTTTTTGTGTGTGTGTCTGATTAATTTTTTGAATGTCGGATTTACTTTTTTGCAAGTCGGGACGGTTTTACTGGTTCGGTTTGGGTACAACATAATATTTTGACAAAAGAAAATGTTCATTGTATAAGTAGCCTGAAACAGTACAGACATACTGCAATAAGTATGAATAAAATCAGTCAGAGTGAGAAACAAGTGGTCATTTTTCCATTACCCTTAAGCTATTTCGGCTATAGCAATAAACCTAAAACGTATCAGGCTGACAGAAATAAATGACCATATTCCGATTAGCCTAAAGCTGTTTAGGATCTATGCAACGAGCCTGAAAAATAGCAGGCTCATTTTAAAAAGGGATATGGTCCTCCAATTAGCTCTGTTTTTTCAAAAAAACTTTTGAAATCTGGCTCTTTGCAAAGAGCCTGATTTCTCAACTATATTATTATATAAATAAGTTACATAGACCCTGTACAGAGTTGAATAAAAAATCTCCGCACATTTTCGTTTGTTGACGGATATTTCTGAAGAGGAATTTTCATGTGTGCTACGTGTTTCCTAACAGAAGTAAATTGTAAAATATTATTTAGTATGGATACAAATATTCAGATTCTGTGCAGTGCTACTCAAGAGAATTCAGGTACTTTTTCGACTATTGACAGTATTTGCTTTCAATGAGTTTCACGCGTATTCCATATTGTTTACTTAGACAACACACTATAATACTGTGAAATTTTGTTAGAGTTTTCTGAATGTGTTACAACGTGCTTCATAATCTATGCTTGGAGAATGATTTTTTTTTGTTTTATTTGCATTTAACTATTCTTAATGAGATAGACATACATAAACAAACTGGTGTAATATGTCAATTTAAAATAATGGATTTTCTAAATTTTATTTAAATTATTTTTAAAAGAAAGTTTGAAAAAAGTTTCATTATATAGAAATAGCATTTTGAATACATTTTTGTTCAGCGAGACTTGACATATTTGTATGACAATGGCACAAATTTCTTTTGATGAAATAATTTTATAGTAAAAGTTAATAAATCATTTAGATCTCTGCTAACAGTGAAATGTTATCACAATACAAAATTTCTTATGATCAATATTAATTTTTGGACCACAATACTGAGAACTTCACTTGAAAACTATACGTACTACTGTCAATAGTGCCCAAAACATATTAAACAACGGAAACTAGTTTGAGTGGGGAAAGAAAGTTAATGGTATTATAAGGGCAGAAAGAGTTAAGAGTTCAAAAAATGCGTAAGAAGAAAAAAATAGATTGCCGAAAAAATAATTAAGTTATAATTGTGAGTTAAAGCGGTAACATATAAGACATTCCAAGAAAAAAATGAAAAACATCATACTACAACACCAAAAATGATAAAGGAAATAAATGCTTTTACTTTTTATGATTTATATGAATTATACGAGAAGACAATAACACTGAAGAATTTAGAATAAAAAAAATAACAATCATGGTTGCAAATCCAAAATGATTAAGAGAATGAAGATTTTTTGAGAAGGTTTTTATAAAGAATATTTAGGGGGTATCTAAAATATTCTGCCTACTTACAATAAAATCTGAGTGCAGGAAACTGTCAGAACCATGCCGGCGCGAATCAATCCGGTCTGCGAATCGACCGTAGCTAAACGCCATGTTAGGCTTAATGAAAAACATATCCTAGCATATGGCGGCTAAGTGATATTTTTTTCTATTTGAAATAATGTCTGTTCAGCATATTTTCATATGAAACATGTCTATGATATCCCTTTATAATGTATTAAGTTCTAAATTAAAATTAAGCTATTATAAACATAGAAATGAGATCTAAACAAGCGATACTGGTGTCATTCAGGTTCAAATTCCAGCAAATCTACAAACAAATGAATGACTATTTGAACGCTCATAAAAAAATACAGATTAATGCCGATGCTGGTCTTAAAATATTTCTAATAGTATATTAAAAAATTTAAATATTTTAACTTTGTTTAAAACCTTCAAAAACTATCCAATTAAGTGCTAAATTTAAGGGACAATTCATCATCAACAGCAAAAACAACAAGATCAAAATTAAAAATAACGGATAACTATCGCCATTTGGTGGAGAAAAGATATAACTTTTGCTCTAAAAAATTCCTTGCAAGCACATTGCATTACATGTATTTTTTATTTTTTTCAGAATGATTATTCTTTTACACAATTTAAGATTTCCTGTGGCATTTGTTTTCTGTCTTATATGACAAAGTAAAAATTATTCTAATTTGAATATCTAAAACTTTCAAATGCATTTACAATAAATAATTATTTCAATGGCACTTTAGCATTTTTTAAAGGGAAATTAACCCTTTATGCACTGAATTATGAATTCATGGAAATTTCATCTTCTAATTCATTTTTCGTGAATTTTTTAAACAAAATTAGAAGATTTGCATAATCATTTAATAAATTTTAGAAGGATTGAAGGATTTAGAAGGATTCATTATATTTAAATTTATAGGGATTTTGTGTAATATTTATAACCCCATTCAAATATTTTATTTTAAATATTTTTCTTAGCATTTTGTAGGAATTAGGAAATCGGAATTAGGAATTAGAAATCTACAAATATAATGTTCTTACAATAGAAATATAGAAATATTTCTGAATTGACCCCCCCCCCTCCTCCAACCCCAAGAAAGCTGAAAAGATGCATAGGCCAAAAAAATCATCTTTTAAAAAATATTTTTGTTTTGTGTAACCCATAATGCTTTTGGAACATCATAAAGTAATGCATCTATAACTCATTCTAAATTGTATTACTACTAATCGATGTATTAAATTAATTTTATAACAAGTTATTTTTATGGTAGTATAATGGTTTGTAGATAAAGAGTTAAAGGGACAATTTTTTCTGTACCGAAGGCTGTGAGCAGCGTCTCTGTAGGCTGTGTTAATTTCCAATAAATTAGGAGCTTAAGGTTCTTGCTAATTCTTTTAGCGTCAAATTTCTGTTGTAATCCTACTTTTTTTTTTTTATAATGCATTTCATCAGATTTGAAGACATAGGAAATAAAATGAATATTTCTTATCGGTACAACATATTTTAATTATCTTGCAGATAAAATTATGAATTTTAACATAGTTTGTAGTGAAAAAACGTCCCGCTAAACAACAGATTTTTAATGTAGAGGAAACTTAAGCATTTTCGTCATAGAATGTGTAGCTGGAAATGTCGGGTTTAAGTGCTGGTGACTTAATTGTAGTTTACATAATTTTTATGTTCTAATCATAAAAAATCAAAGAATAATAATTTTTTATTAACAAAATGCATAAAGCATCTTTTTTTTTTTTAGTTAGAAAAATATTTTTTAAACTATTGTTTTGAAGATTTATCATTTACTTTCCGTCATTTTTTCGTCATAGAATGTGTAGCTGGAAACGGCGCGTCCAAGCGCCTGTGACTAAATTATAGTTTACATAATTTCTTTGTTCTAATCATAAAAAATCAAAGTACAATAATTTTTGATTAACAAAATGCATGAAGCATCTTTTTTTTTTTTAAGTCGGAAAAATATTTTTTAAACTATTGCTTTGAAAATTTATCATTCTCTTTCGTCATTTTTGATGGAGAATATATACTATTTTGTAATAATTTTTTATCTTCCCAGTATACTTATTTTCTTCTCATTAAATACATTAACTTTATTTTTTTTCAAACGTATGAACATTTGTAATAAGTTTAAAACTTTAGAGAAAGAAGAGTGAGGAGAATCTTACATCTTCTATATTTAGGACATATTTGAAAAGATATCTGTATTATGTAGAAATAAGTTTGTACTTTTTTTTTACTTTAAATTAACATAATACTTGTTAGCGCTAAAACTGTACTTTATTTCGCTGTCAGAAAACTTAATAATAAATTCCTTGTTCTCAACTTCCCTTTATCGCTTTTGTATCAAGACTACTAAGGAAAGATTAAGCGATATTAATTTCAATATTGCGTGATCATATTTCCAGTCTCTTAAATGTGTTCAATTTAGTATCTCTGTCGTGTGATACTACACGCATTAAATTCTGCATTATATTACAAAGAACAATATTTTTGGAAACTGTTGTATTAGGATCAATTTATGATTGTTGCAGTGCACTGCTAGATTTATTTATGAGTGATTTATTTAAAACAAATAGCAATTACGTATGTACATATACATACGTGTATGCATATAATTACGAGTTAATTTACAAATTAATTTAATTTAATTACAAAAAATAAAACTCAGTGGCATTTTTTGAAAGCAGAAATACCGATTCAAAAGAAATTCTTATTTATTTATTAATCAAATTAAAAGCTTGATAGTTGAATTCCATTTCTTACCCTCGTCTATTTTACTCAACTTGCATTATGCATGTAAAGATAGAATTTGGAATAATGTTTCACTAAATTTCTCATGTGTTAAAATTAAATAAATAAATAAATAAATAAATAAATAAATAAATAAATAAATATATCTATATATATGTGTGTGTGTGTGTGTGTGTGTGTGTGTTCACAGATATTTTTCCAATGACAATACATAATTTTTATACTTTCATACTTTATTATAAATAATAATAAAATTAATATATATGATTCTTTAATTTTCATTCATTTTTTTTATTTTAGAGGGCCAATTTTCTTTATGGCTACCATTGTAGTTAAAACAAAATTACATCTACGAGCCACAACAACACTAGATTTAACGAGTTACAACAACAGTGGATTTATACATGAGCTCGCCAAAATAGCCCATGAAAAGTTCTCTGAAATATTCCCAATGGCTGTGAAATTGATTAAGTGAATATTGTGGCGTCGGGTCCGGTGGGGGAGTGTTCGCGATATGCTTTCAATTGTTTTTATGTATTTGATTTTTGCTTTGCGACACTCTGGCCGAAACCCACTGCCACTACTGAATAATAATATTTTGTTGTAAATTGTAATTAGTCTGAAACATTGCTGTGCTTTTCAAAATGCCCACCGCTGAAGAGGCCACAGCCTTTTGTTGTTTTTTCTTGTTCAGGTTATATGTTTAAATTTCTTGGATGTTTTATGGTTATACTTAATTTATTTATGGTGCACGATTCTGGGTCTGACATATGCATTTAATACATAATGCGCTATATATATATATATATATATATATATATATATATATATATATATATACACAGTCTACAACTGAAATTCAGCATTTTCATAAACATCAATTTAAAATACCACAATTGAAATCATTCTAAAAAATAAATCAGAAAATCTTTATACAAAGTCATCATATATGAGATATTACAGTACCATTTATCCATATGTACTTAATAGTGAAATATATAACAGACCTGTCAAAATGTTTTCATCTATAAATACTACTATTGATTATTCTCCAATTTATCCTACTCTAAATCATAATTTAAAACGTAAAACAACACAAAAAAGACGAGGAAATTGTTCTTTAGCAGTTGTAGTTTCCAAAAAATATATTACTAAACACTAAATAATCTAATTAACTATTTAAAGAATTATAACTGGCTATTAATTCGAAAATACATATTTGCTATTAAAAATAAACAGATTGTACAACATTTAAATGCATTTCTCAGTAAATCTTTCTCTAAACATTTCTCTGATTTTTTTTTTTTTTTTTTTTTTTTTTTTTTTTTTTTAATCTTATTATAACAATAGTTAATCTTTTCAATATTAATGTACAAAAAAAAAAAAAAAAAAAAAAAAAAAAAAAAAAAAAAAATCAAAATACGAATACTCAAATGATAATAACTTTTTCAAATCAAATGTTTAATAAAATTAATATTTTTTCTATTATTAATCATAAAAATTGTTATTTTTCTATTAATAATCTTCAAATATCAAAAACTTTTAAATATGCAAATACAATTGGAAGACAAATTTTTGACTATAATATATTTTCAAAAAATACATCAATAGCAAGTACTTTTCCGGGTAAATGCAATGACCCCGCTCTAAAAAAATACATAAACAATGATCATGGACATGTAATCACTGGAAATCTTAATATTGTTAATGATTTTAAATTGAAAAAACTAATGCGTTATGGTACTAAATATAGACTTCCACCTAAATTTAACTTAAATTCTATTATGAAACAGTTTACATATGATATAGATAATTTTATTTATATAAATTCAATCTCATACAATAAACCTATTGAACATTTTAATCAATGGAAAATACTAGTAACTGAAAAATTAACTAAGGCTTTAAAATATAACATTTTGGATGTGTTTACTATTAACACAAAGCATTTTTTCCAGCAAATTACTAAATTACAAAAAAAAACTATGTTATTACATATGTAGTCAAATCTCCTAATAATTATGCAATCATATGTAAATCTTATTATCACCAACTCCTTACATCTTGCATTTCTTCTAATAAATCTTTTCAAAAAACTAATGAAAATGTAATTGTAAACAATCGTAAAATTCAAAGTTATTATAAACTATTAAATATTTCCTTTACTAACTTTAATTATCCTTATTTAGTTCTTATACCCAAATTTCATAAGAAACCAATTAAATATAGGACTGTAACTATTGGATGTAATACATATAATAATATAGCCAATAACCTTCTATTAAAAATTCTCAATCAAATATATATACTGACAACAACCACTGATAATACACATTGTGTAAAAAATGGCTATCAACTGGTCAATATTATGAAAAATCTTAATGTGTAAACAGTAAAACGACATATGATTTCAAAGATCTTTTTAATAATATCGATTTATTTGATCTACATAATATTATAAATGCATTATTTAAAAAAGTATCATCATAAACTGGATTTACAGTTTAATATACATAAACCTTATTTTAAAACTCTAACAAATTTCATTAACTATAATAATTATATTTTACAAAATAACACATTATATATACAGAACGTCGATATACCACAAGGTGGATGTACATCCAGTTTATTATCTGATTTGTACTTATATCACTATAAGCGTACTTTTACTAATAGTAATCTAGATTTATATAGTTATATTGATGACATAATTTTAATTGTCACTGATCAAGCTAATATTTCTCATTCTAGTAGATTACCCTACTAATTAGAATTAACGGAATACCTCATATCTAACAATACAATTAACTTTTAGATCTTAAAATTACAATAAAAGAAAACAAAACAATAACTGATCTATATGTAAAACGTAAAGATTTTAAATTCAAAGTTAATACATTTACTAATTTTAAATCTTGTCTTCATAATTGTGTATATCGTAATATAATCCTTAATCATTTATATAAAATAAAGTGTTTATGTTCTTCTCATCTAATCAACAACAATATTAAAAGACTAATTTATGCATTAAATCATGGCTTACCAAAAAAATTCATATATTCTTTAATATATAATGAGTACTTTAATGGTCTTAAAAAACAAATTAACACATGCTTAATAAATTACAAAAATGTATATAAAATAAGTAAATAGTTATACAAAATTAAAAATGTTAACCAATATAAAAAAAATATTATAGGACGGTTGGGCGGGTAGATGATAGAGTACGGAGGAAGGTGGCGTTGTCTGGATAATACGCAGTGTTTCTTTTTTTTTTAAATGGGACATTTGATTTTTAACTACGTTACTAATACACATTTTATATTGGATGTTGATTGGATACTTTTATATGCATAGTGGTATAGTTTTCTTTATATATTTATCGATTCATATTAAATTTATTCATATTCTTTAATATTTAATAATGTTAATGATTAACTTGAATTTAAATTTTAGCCTACTCAGGACAATATCATATTAATTTCTAATACAAAGTATACTATCTTAACACGTTCAATCCGGCGCGGTGGGTCACACTCTACTGTCTCAGAATTGTCAAGTATCTGGATTTTTCACACTACTCTTATTTTAGTCAAGATGTTGTTCCTTTAAATCGCCCCATTATTCTAATAAAATAAAACAACATTTTCTGTATTAAAATACTGGTATCCGAAAACCGGAGACTTGGCAGCTCTGAGACAGTCGAGTATGACCCACCGAGCTGGCGTAAACGTGTTAAATGAGAATAACATGCTGTTTTAATAAATTTGTTATTTATTCTTCCCTCTCCCCTTAAATTATGTGTATTTAATTCTTAATAAAGTTTGTAGACACATTAACTGTAACTTATTAATTTCAAAATTTAATTATTATTAATATAAATTCCTTAGCATCTTAATTTTAATTTTTATATTTAATTATAAATTAATTTAAGTGATGATGCAAATGTTGTCACAGGAATATAAATTGTGATACGATATAGCAAGGTACAAATAATTCTGTGAAACATTAATAATCATCAATTTCACCATTTTACATATAATTTTGATTTAATATATCAATTACTAATTTTTTATAATACAATTGTGTAGAGTTATTAACACATTTTTATTTTTTATTTAATTATCATATATCTATCTCTAAAGTATTTGCTTTAAAATTTAATCCATTAATAGTTATTAATAGTTTTTATTATATAATAATTTTTATTTTACTAATAACGCACTAGATGTCAGCTCAACACTGATTCATTTGAATACATGGAACAGTTCATTCACAATTCTAAATTATCTACAGAGAGCGCTGGCAATATATAATGGGAGTGTGCTTGGCTATGCTATATATTGTTGACCCCTGGTCCACCATCATATAAAAAACTTTTTTGGCAACATGTGCTGATGATCTCCAATGATTGTATTTGTTATGCATAATGCTAAGACAGTATGGATTTTAATTTGGCAATTTGTTTTTTATTTTTCATCTATCCTTTTTAATCTTGTTTCATTTTTAACTTAATTGGTGTTCAATTGTTTATTTCTCTGTTTAAGTATGTGGTTGTCGCAAATTCATATTTTTTAGCTAATTTAGGGCTAATATGAAGATGAAACCACATATTTTATTTATGTAACTTTAGGCGTTTGGCACCCGACGATTCTGTCTAAGTTCTACAAATTTTCATTATCATATTTATGTTATTCAATTTCTGCTGTTTTTTTTACTATGTTTTTTTTTTTTTTTTAAATCTATGTTAAGTGTGTTGGTGGGAACTCTATTTATGTCAATTTGTTAATGTTATTTTATACATAAATTCACAGTTCTTGTTGGTGTATGTCTCAGTAATGTTTATTTAATGGTTATATATATATATATATGAATTTTGTCATGCTATAACTCTAAAATTTTTGAGCCGATTTGATGAAATTTTTCATGGGCATAGTATATACTAAAATCTAGACCGAGTTCGTTGGCATTTAGATTCATCCGCCATCTTGTTTCAAAATGGCGGCCATTTGTTTTTTTAATTTTTTCACGTTTTCTAACATTTGAATACATTGTATACATTATATACCTTGTAACATTGTAGAAAATGTTATGTTTCACAAAATGCTAACTCTTATGTATAATTTTAAATAGAATGTTAGGAACATTAAAATATAGTTTAAAGCGTCACACAGAATAAGTTAACAACATAGGTCATTTTAAAGATAAAGTTAGGAGTGTTTTCCAAAAAAAATTCCAAAAGTGTCCACAAAATTCAAATGCCACCATTTTGAAACAAGATGACGGATGAAATTGGTCAACGAACACGGTCGACGCATTAGTATGCACTATGTATATAAAAAATTTCATCCATATCGGTTCAAAAGTTCGAGAGTTACAGCGTGACAAATTTCGAATCAGTTGATATATAAGTCAGCATTTCAACGGAGAGTTATTTTGGCATCTGGGGTGGGAAATGCAGCAAAATTTATCGACGTGTATTTTTGGGGGGTAGCTGCAATAGGTAGCTTTTTACTTTTTTGTAATGAAAGCTACCTAAATGTTTCTACAATTTTGGCCGCCACTTTACATGTGTTACTTAAAAGAGCCCTCATAATCTCAAAGCATCTATTTTGAAATTAGAACTTTAAAATTTCCTTAGTTCCAAATTTCACATTATGTAATAATCTAGAAGCTAAATAATATTAATCATTAGTTGGAAATCATTGTATTAATCATCAACCCTTATCGTGTGTCTTTATCTCGCCTACAAAACAAAAAATAACATCTGAATCCAATGGGAAAGATATGACCCATCTTGTTAGTTCTAGGTATACAAGAGACGCGGTAGTTCTAGTGTTAAACCCATATAATTATAGAAAGCTTTGGATGCATTCCGTCTATGGTAGTCGTCACTAAATTTCTCTCCAAGAGAAATACCTGAAATCGACTTTTTTTTAGTTATATATATCGTTATTATCCTGTACCCGGGCAACGACTGTAGTCAGCTAGATTTCCAAAATATAAGGAATTATTGTTCATTTATTATAACAGAATATCGGTGTGGTTAAAGTTAAACTGTCGAGATCAAAACCTTTACTTCAAATAACTTAAACAAAAGAAAAATTCGAATAAATAATCAATGCAGCAGAAATATGCAAATTGTTTTTCTTTAATAAAAGATTTCAAATAATAAAAGAATTTTCTGCTGATAAATTGCATATTTCCAATGTAACGAAATCGTAGCAAACGACTTTATTTTAAATTAAAATATATTTGTTTCATGCTAAAACTTAATTTGTTGTTTTTTGAATAAAAACAATTATTGTATTCAATCAAACACCTATTTCTTTTTTTTTTCTTTTTTTTTTTTTATTATACATAAAATATTCGAATGTCATATGAAATTTGAAATTAAATTTCGAAAGAAAAAGTAATACATAATCTTCTTTTCTTTGAAAATATATTTCACCGATGGTTTCATATAAAAATATAATAAAGTATTCAATATATATATTTTTTTTATTTGTTGTTACAATTTTTTTAAAGAGACACAGAATGGTTACTAAATTTAGAATAAAACGTTAAGGACTCTAAAAATTTTTATTTCTTTTTTTCAATTTAGTTTCGATGTTTCCATTTCATTATTTTATGCATTTATATAGGAAATAAAATTCTTATAAATTCACCTAATATAAATGTGATATACATCTTTACAGTAATATTAAATACTATAATGTCAATGTATGGATGATGATTTTAGATCCCTTAAAGTTCATCAATAAAGATCGCAAATTCCACCATACTGTTTTACAACATATATTTTTTATTCAGTATTTTTCATTTATACAGCATACATATTTTACCTAGACGCATTTAAAGTAACATCTGTTAGACTAGACTAACTAGTGAAACTACCCATCCAGCGATTTCGGGAGTTCCATTACCTATGATTTCTGTTGAGCTTAACCAGGTTTCAGACCAGATGCTATAATCTTTGAGGATAGCTGGGTGAAAAAGTTCCATCAGATTCGTCGGGGATAGCTGAGATGGCAGAGCACTGGTAGATACAGCCAGGAGATCCCTGGTTCGAATCCTGGTCGGGACATTTTTCGCCCAGTTGGAAATTCACATCTAACATCTGTTAGGTCTCTGCTCATTTGCCTGTGTATTTTAATTCCACTTTTTTTTAATTTAATGGAGGAAATAAGTGTATGTAAAATGTATAAATCCTTTAAGTGATTACGTATAATATTCTATATGTTTGTCGTTTATAAACGCAATTTATGAATATTTTTTTGAGATTCTAGGCTTTTCATTAGTACTTTTAACTCGCCCATCATTGTTCAGTCTTTAATTATGCATGTGTGAGTGCTTCATTCTCTGTGAATTTGTCTGCTCGCGTTTTACCGTCCATTAAAAAGGATCACACCCTGCTGACATAGACTGCATTTACTGCATCTGTGCACGTTTTATAATCTTTGGATTTAAAAGCAGCCAAATGAAAAGTTCTCAGGTTCATAAATAATTGTCAAACATCTGAATTGATTCTGAAGTGTGCAATTCTGTATAAAAATTAGCCCACAGAGCATAAATACAATCTTGAAAGAATTCCATTAGCTCTTACAAATATAGGTGCGGATTTTTTTTCTTTTTTTTAATAAAAAATATTTGAAATTAATATTTAAAAAATTATGATTTGTAACTTATAAAATCATTTGAGAGAAATCGATTGCTATAAACTTCAAATACGTAAATTTGAAATTAAATGTCATTCTTTTACATCGTTTTTTTAGTTTTTTATTAAAAAAAAAAAAAAAAAAAACTACCCACATTGCAGTTTGGTTTGCAACTATTAAAAATTATTAATTGTAGTGTATCAGTAAACAGTTAGTACATACAAGGTAATAAATTCTATTAATTTACTTTATTGAAGTTTATTTCATTAATAATTATACAAAGTTTCAGGTTTTTATTTTATTTTTTATATACCGTATATGTCAGTGAATAAGCGGAGAATACGACTTTACATTGAAAAATCGACCAAAATCTGAAACCGATTAATTAACCGATGTTAAAAGAAGGTGATGAAAAATTCGGCTAACGAAAAGTTGACATTTTTTGTGCAACGCTAATAGGAAAAAAAGTTCTCTCCTAAATTATTCGTCTCTCCTAAACTGTCTTGGCGTGCTGTCAAACCTGTTTAATTGGGTTCCAATCATCTTGTCATTACTTGCTCGTTCGGAAAACCCAAACTTCCTATTTTAGTAAATGAGAAAACCTTTCTCTATTTCATGTGATTGCTAACTATTACTTTGGCTTAAGGAAGATTGATCGACAAAAACGCATGGCTGATAATACTGGCTTTAAGGGGGTCCGGGACATATTTTCAGAAAAATTTTATTTATTGAGTAAAAATTTTGAATTTTTTGTGATGGTTAACCATATCATTTGTAAACAAAATCGCATAATAAAACTTCTCATAATTTAAAAAAAAATTAAATTTTAAATTTTGTTAAAAAAGTGGGGTAGTTTAAAATCGTTATAACTCGAAATATTATTTATAGAGTTTCAATATTTTTTTCATTTAAATAAACAGAAATATATAAATTTTAATTTAGAGCCAGCATTTAAAAAAATATTAATTTAAAAAAAAATTAAAAATATTTAACGAAAAAATTACAAAAAAGTGGTGCAACTTAAAAAAAAAAAAAAAAAAAAAAAAATCATATTTCAAAAGTAATTTTTTTTTAATATGCTGGCTCAAAAGTAAAGTAAAATAATTGAAAATTATATGTTTGGAGTTTCAACCCTGTATCTTTAACGGTTCTCGAGTTATAAGAATTTAAATATGAGAAATGGTGACAAAAAACTATCATGAAGAAAAACGCAATTTCACAAGAACTCGTTTCCTTAACAACCATAGCTTGAAAGACAGATTTTGAAAACAAACCAAAACGAAAAAATTAATATTTCCTGTTCTAATTAAGATATAAACATGATTTAAACATCATCTTAAGCAGAAAACGGCAGAGAAATTTTTAATCCAATAAGAAATAAAAATTAAAATTTGAAGATTTTTGTGTCCCGGACCCCCCTTAAATAGAAAGTCAGCAATTTTTCAGAGTAGTCGAATAAATCAGTCGATGCTCGCCATTTCACACACAAAGAAAACAAGTGCGAGGATGGAGAAACAAAAAAGAGGAAATTTAAAAAATTCCAATTATATAGAAAGCTGCACGTTGCACACAAATTCGTGCACTTGAAGAAAAACAGGCCAACTGGGTGCAAGCGTCTCAGCAAAGCGGTTAGCCTATACGATATTCATATTAGAGCCCTGAATATGATAAAAGATTCAAATTTACTGACATTTTAACTGGCACATTTTGCTGCATATATTGGCTGGTGAAAATCGTTTTATGTATCGATATGGGTTGTGCATTTCAACTCACACTAAAATTGCCCTACAACTTCTCAAAGAGGAAAAAAATTAAATTTCTCTTTTTTCAAAAGCATGTCATCTAACTGCGAAATAAATATAATTTTGAACTTTCACAAATAGGAAACACGAATGGAACACCTGTATGCGTTGATTTACCGATAAATCGCAAGTGGAGAACAAAGGTCTAAAGAAAAGTGTGTTTTTATTAGAACATCTGTCTATGAGAAAACGTGCTTCACAGCTGTTTTAAGCTGTATGGCGGACGGAGCACACTGATCTCCAATGATAATTTTTTAACGGAGAACTTTTGCTAAGAGGATGCATTTTATTAGTGGTATTATCTCTCTTTCCCAACAGTCTCTCAGTGGTCTAACCATACCAATCTCTCAGTGGTAGGTTGGTTCGGCTCACCGAAAGGTTGGATGGATGAAAGTGGAATTTTTGATTGGTCTAAAAATGTCTGTGGTAAATGAAAAGGGCTTGTTTTTACGAAACTGTGTCTGCTTGTTTGGAATCCGTTTAAAGCGCATCGCCCAGAAAAAGTAAAACAACTTTCCTGTGAGATGGATCATCGCTAGCTATGATCCCCGATGTCATTACTTCTATTATTCAACCACTGGACGTTTGTCTAATTACGCCATTTAAAGACAGGCTCCTTTCGAAATGGACTGAATTGGTGTGATCTTTGGATGGAACCGTGGCAAATGATGGTATTTTTTTTAAGAAAGGATTCTGAGAAATTTGACATCGTCACTACATCTGAATGAGTCCAAGGAGCATGGCTTAATTAGCACATGAAATGATCGTCTAATTTTCAAATAAATGTTGCATCAAATTTTTAAAAAAATGCAATGGGGGGAAGAGAGAATAATGTCATTTTGGAAGAAGATGGCGATAATGATGATGATTAATTAGACACTTAAGATAGTCATATTGATGTACAGATGCGATTTTACGTAGAGTGGAAAAGGGTCTAAAAACCGGGTTTATTTCCGGGAATAAAGAACGGGTTTTTTTAAGAAAATTCTAAACATTTCTGGTTCTTTTCACAAAGTTTTAATCATGGAGAATTTTTAATTCATTATTTTCAATTATTTTTGTGATTTGAATTTTTATCAATGTAAACAAAATTAATATCATAAAAGAGTTTTAAAAAAGCCCGGTTTACATGAAAACTAACGAAATACACGCTTAATCTGCAGAATATTAAATTAGAGAAATTAAAATATCATAAGTAATTTGGTACTTTAATCGACGATAAGTAAAAAGTGAAAGATGCAGATTAGAGATTCATGTTCCCTGACTTGAATGAAAATTCCACCTCTGTTCTTCGAATCAACGAATGTAAACAAAAGAAAATGAACAAAATTAAAAGAAATCAATGCAAAAATACACTGCAACTCTTCAACCCTTTAGAAAGTTAATATAGAGCAACAGAAACTAAAAAAAAATAATTTTTAAAGAAACATTCAAATCTTTACCAAATTACATCCACAATTGTTCTAAAGCTAATGAATTTTAATACATTATAAAGACTAAGACTGTAAAATCATAAATTTTATGAATTTATAATGTAAAATCTACCTTTTTGGAACACTCTTCCCTGAAATTACTTTAAAATAAAAATTTCATATTGTAAAATAACAAGTTTGTTTATCTTATAAACGCCTTCAAAATTTTCAATAATTCCCAAATATCCTGATCTATTATCCGAAATTCCCGTGTTTATTCCCGTCTCTCAAAATATGCTGATTTCTTACAACTCTAATTTTAAGCAGTTTTGATATAAAATTCTGATAATTACTTTTCGATTGTAAAAGAATATAATATTTAAGTATTTTTATAAATTTGTAAATATTTTTTAAATCTTTATACAAGATGCGTTTAAAAGGTTTGGTGAATGGATGGATATCTCATAAACAACGCTAGTTATAAATGCATCCATACGCATGCGGAAGTAGAGACCAATGGAGAGACAGCACTTACCAAGAAGTGCAAGAAACCAAGGCAGAATACTCTTCTGTGGTCAGCGGAATGGTGTATAATTGAAAACTCGCGTCATATTGAAATGTAGCAATGGATAAACATAAGGTTTTGCTACAAATTTGGAAAAACAGACACAGAAATGCATGCAATGTAGGTCCAGGTGTACTGAATAGACACAGTGAGCAAAAAACGCGTGTAAGACCTGTTTAAACACTTTCGGAAGGGAAAGGAAAACCGTGGTTGACGAACCGCGTTAAAGTCGACTCTCAACAAGTTTGACGACAGACAACATCGAGCGGGTGTGACCAGTGCAAATAAACAATCGCCTATTTTCTTTAGGACGAGTATCGGAGGAATTAGGAATCAGTGAGGACTGTGTTAGCAACATCATTCACCAAGACGTGTGACATCTGTTCTTCGGTCGATCCGAAAAAGGCCTTCGCTGACTCATTCCAGAAGATTTATCAACGATGTCATAAGTGTTTTGTGGCCAACGGATGTTACTTTGAAGGTGTTTGAAAGTATTCTGTTTCCATGTTCTGTTTTATTTGTTTTACGCTACCATTCACCAAACTTTTTAGACGGACCTTGTTATAGCCATCTTTTTTATTTTAGAATGTCAATTTTGGGAATTTTCGTTGACTCGTTTATAAGCCGACTATCCTATTTTGGAGGTAACCAAATTCTCATAAATTCTCAACTTATACACGGAAATGTAAGGTAATTAATATTCTAGGAGCTTATTAAAAATGAATATATAATAGATGTAATGATTTAAAAACTATATTTAACGGTATTATGACATCCCTATGTATGCTGTGTATCCAGAAAAGTTTTTTCGCATAAGATATTACATTCTATTAATTAACTTTATCGAAACGTATGTTATCATAAAATTAATTGTAGAAAGCGTCAGCATTATTTTTTTTTCATATTCCTTATAATTAATTATCAAATAAGTTATTAAAAACAAGAGTATAATAAAAGAAGTGTTTAAAGAAATATATTTAATGATAGTTTTACATCACTAGTTATGCAAAAATAGAATGGATAATTAGAATTTGTCGAGACATTTATTGACAATAACATTATATGAAGAAAGTGTTCAAAAAAGCGGTTATCAATTTATATAAAGTTCCAGAATGAAAGTTTAATTTCTTCAAATGTAAAATTTACTTATTACATTTTTTTTTATCATTAATCTATCACAAATTCTTAAACTTAAAAAGAGAATAACTTCTAATATTTATCTCCTTCTCAATGTGAAATAAATCAGAAACATTTTTCAAGGTAGAGTAAATGAAATTAATAGGGGTGTTAGAAAAAAATAATTTAGAAATCATAAGTATTCGAAATTGTGAATGTTTCTTTTAAATTATTCAGACTCCCATGCTTTTGCTAATACACCAAAAAAGCCTAGTAGTTTAAATGTTAGCACCATAAGCATATTTAAGAAAATCTTGAATTTAACATTAAAAATTTTTTCAATACTCCTGCAGCAAGTAAATCGAAATTTAACCCTGGAATGCTGCCATGATTTTTTGTTTATTAATGCTACACCGGGATACAACTGTACCCCAAAATAAAAATGCTATTTACAGGTCAAAAAGATCATTTATCGAAAAAACAAAAAGGCACATATTTATAGCTACGTTTGCGCTACAATAATATAATACAATTAAATTTTGAAAATATTATTTTTAGCAAAAAGGACAAACTTTTTGCTGGTGCTCCAAACAAATAAATTTTCTGCATAGTGCACACCTAAACCTGGATTTTCGGCCACATGACCTTGAGCAGAATATGCATCTGCCTGTAGTGGATAATTGCCTTTCGGGACTTACCTCTGGCATGGGTACGGTTAAGATGTTGCAAATAGTCTCACGGAGTTCCCACTTCTAATTTGGTACATTTTGACGGTTCATCATATGTGACCTCATCAATTCGAAAGCCAAATTCTTCAAGTATCCTCGTCGATGACTTAATAATTCTTTATCCGGCGCAAAACTGCCTCTTAAAAGTATCATAGAATTTATTCCAATGATGTCTAGTAAATTATAAAACAAACGAAGCGGCGAACGACTTGTCTTTCTTGCACAAGTGTATAGATAACACAGTTGATCGGATGTATGCACTCCACCTTTCTTCGAGTTATAAAACTGTATCATATCTGGTAGTTGGACGCTGTTTGGTTTATCCCCTTCAACATGCATTGATGACAGTACTAGGTCAATTTTTTTCTTTCGATTTGGGGGACAATAGGATAATAAAGCGAGTGGTCCACTGTAACAAAACATTGCAGAATTAGTAATCCGCCCTTTACACTCAACAAAAGATGGCGGAATTTCTTGTTCTTTTTTTTTTTGCACCTACAATGGTTAATTTTTTGTAGTAGACTGTTTGCTGTGTTAATTGATGTGAAGCAATTGCCCATCGTGATGTTTCTATTTGTGCCATGTATGGTGGAAGTGAGTTTTTCACAATAGTATTGTGCAACTGGAACACTATCCGGTGTTGAACCTCTTCCAGTATACATCTCCGCATCTGAGACATAAAAAGGCTTAGCGTCACAACACACTACGATTTTAATCCCATACTTATCAGGTTTCGATGGAATGTAAATTTTAAATGGACAACGTCTTCTAAAACCAACAAGCTGCTCATCTATAGTAGTGTACTCGGAAGACACTAGCTGTTTCATGGCGTTCATGACTCTTCAAAAACCTTTCAGAATGGAGCTATCTTATCAGCAGCATTCTGTGTCTTCCTCCTTTTCTCTTTATCGTCGAACCTGAGACAGTTTTCCAAGAATCGAAGCCGATTTTCTGGCATTGCAGCACGAAATACTGGAATCCCATTATTCATGTCGAAAAGTTCTGTGGTGCACACGCCTCCCATTTTCATAACACCTGCATAGCAGATCAATCCTATAAGAGCTTTTATTTCTTCTGAATTAGTATTTCGGGTTTTTTGCTGTCATTATTGGTATCGCATTCTTCTTCATCTTCTGTCCAAATGTATCTCTCGCGTTGAATATTAATTTCGTTATTTGTATATTTTGTAATGTTTTGTATATTTTGTAATGCACTTTCTAGGTCTGAAGTTACATGACTTACAGAACTCTCGGGACGATTTTCTTCATGACTGGGATTAGAATCACTATCAGTTTCTTCGTTCACAAAGTAAGGAATAACTTCATCCTGTTCGTCATCACTAAACAGGGTCTCATCAGAATCGGATTCTTGGAGAAAAAAACGCCTTCGGCTTGTCATATTTCTTTCTTCTAAAAATAATAAAGATAATACAAAAAAAAATCAAAACTTTTGAAATATTTAATAAAAATGTAAATATTGTGAATTATTTACTTTTGTTTTCATTTCAAATTCCTTATATATCATAAGTACACATTAAAAATAAAGAAAAAGAAACATACATACAGAAATAGGCAGAAAATTTTCTTTGTAAGTTTATAGCGCAATCGCTATAATGGGGTGCAACCTCACCCCAACGGCGAAATATAATAGCAATCAAAACACGCAGCTGCACTCTACGGCACACATACTGCCACTGGCTGCCGCCAAATTTAACTACACAAGACGACAGCATTGCAGCGCGCTCTAGCGGAGAGTATGGATAAAAACAAAAAAGTTTGGGGTACGCCTTTACCGCAGGTAGCTTCCCAGGGTTAATAGAACAAATAAAATATAGTTGTCTGTACTGAAGAAATGTTGCTCTGTTCCTAGGCTGTGGGATGTTGGGACGGAACAAGGGGCAACTTGTACCCACAGCCCATTTCCAGTGCGTCGCTCCGTTCCTTCAGCCCACCTCTCGCGAGCGTAATCCTAGAGGAGGGTGATTTTGGATGAGTAAGGATTTTTTTAGTGAGATAAGTATATTTTGTAGTAAGAGTGGAAATTTTCGGAGATTGAATTTTCGAATGTGTTATAGTACGAGGTCATATTTTTCTAGTGTTTAAATTGGATTTTTTTTTTTTGGTTATCTAATTAGAAAGAATAATTAAAAATAGCTAAAAAATATGAATTACATATATTAAATAAGAAACTTAAGAGAATTTTCGTAAGACTGGATTATTGAGCGGACTGAATTATTGAGAGGTTGAATTTCTTCAGTGTGTTCTAGTAAGAAGATTATTTTTACTGTTAATTATATAATTAGAAAAAAATAATTAAAAATGGCAAATACAAATAATTAGTGAAGGGATATCAGAAAATTTTCCAGAGTTGCAATTTATTTTTCGTAAAGTATAGTATGACAGTAAATTTTAGACGTGAATGAAAAATATAAATTAGAGATTGAATTTATTACTGATGATAATGTATAAATTTTAGAAATTAACTAGCAGGACATACTCGCCGCGATGGTCTTTTTTTTGAAAAATAAACTTAAATCATGCGAAATATTGAATTTGATCTAATTTGACCTTGTACTTTAAAGCAACATGGATTTTCGCCTGGAATTTCCTTCCGCATTGATGAAAACAATTCGAACGACATTGTGCTGTTGTATTATCGTATTCGTTGAACAAAATTTGGGCTATTCAGAAGCGATTCTTTTAGTTAATCATTTATGGTGGAGTTTGGCAAGGAAAAGAGGCAGTTATGACAACAGGAATTAAAATATTCTTTAGTCACCACACTATTAAAATATTTAACATTATAATGAATGCAGAGATTGACCAATGAATTGAAATAATTTTCAGGAAATTCATATTCGCTTGTTAGTTATTGGACTACGGACCTCTCAGCTTGACGATATGTTGTGTTCTAACAGCTTCAATACAACTTCACTCTACGTTATGTTGTATTTCGCAATATATATCTTTTCCTGGTACGTCTATTGCAGTTTTCCATCTTTGGATTCCAGAAGGGAAAATGCAGTCAAAAGTGTAACAAATTATTTGAACACGAAGCACGGCGTTTAACCATCATATATAAAAGAAAAATGGAGAACAAAAAACGTGGATTTTTAAAGCTGAATTGTTTGAATAAAATTAAAAGGACGTTATTTTCATTGCCTTTTCATTTCAAAGAGCAGTTGCAATCATGTAACCGTTATCCTGAAAAAATCTCGATAATTGATACTGGTAGAAAAATAAACATTTAGTTTGCATCCAATAAAATCTTCTGTAATCGTATTAAGGCAAGGTTGACGTCAAACATTAGAAGTATTTGCAACTATGAATTTACAAATTTAATAGAGTTAGTTACAAAACGAAGGTAAATTCGCGCCAAACTACTTTGCATTACATTGTACCAAATTATAGATCTTTGTCACAATTATAGATCTTTTTCCAATAAAAATCTATACGTTAAATAGAACTGACAAAGATACAAGTTTTAGCAAAAGTCTGTATGGTGAATACTTTTTCTAATGAGTATAAAAATGCAGATATAAATAGGCTTAATATTTCCTTTATATATAAGATTGAATTATTCTTTAATATATTTCCTAAGTAAACCCAATATTGAAAATAATCGTTAATTTGTCACTCAGATGAAATGATAGGAGTGTGTGTCAGACGAAATTGCTTTATAAGGATCTAAATTTTATCTAATTACAATTGTGTTTTTTTTTCTTATATAGGCAAACTGATAAACTGGCGAATATTCTTCCATGCATTGGCATACAAAGTTTTTCCGTACATTGCCATCATTGCTTTTTCTTGATATTAGAATAACAGAAGATGAAAAATATGCAATACTAAATGTTGTTCGTTTGCTTCATAATTAAAAAATATAAATATAACAATAGATAATTACAAAATCCGTCTAATCTTCTGTAATCCGGTCACCATCCACTGTCTTTAAATATAAACGAATCTTCCAACAATACAGAAAAATGCTCCAATTGGCGGGTGGCCCGATTACGGAAAATAACTCCAATATTATTTAAATACCATCATAAAAGAATAGAAGATATGCAGAAAAAAATGACGAATTAAAACGAATATCGAAAATTTATTTCAGCACGCAATTTTGTTTTTTTTCAAAATGTTGAGTTTATTTTATAGTAATAACGCATAATTGCAGAAATCTCTTTAAGAATAAACTTTGGTTCCTAACTTTTGAAGCCATGAATATTTCTATAAACGAAATTAGTGATATTGTAAAACAATAAAAAAGGACAATATTCGGTAATCTGAGTACGAATCTATAAGAATCACTTATTTGGAAGAAAACAAACTGTCATTTTTCAGTTAAAAAATTCGGTAATTTTTTTTTTTAATGTGTGAAATGTAATATATATATATATATATATATATATATACAGGGTGTCTCAAAAGGTCGTTTACAAACTTCACATGCTGGTCTGTCATATCATGAGGAACAAGATTTACATAAGAACTTGTGTTCGAAAATGCAAACTGCGACCGCTAGAGGATGATGAGCGCAGGTATCGAGAGGAATAAATAAAGGACATTGAAAGAGGTATCAATATGACTTTTATTTAAAAACATGGTTTAATTAACAGAAGGTGTTCAAAATTCCTTCTATTCACTGCAATGCATGCTTCACAACGTCGACGCATGGATTCTCGGACCCGTTTAAAATGGGCTGGTGTGTCAGAGACACGTGTCGCCGCATCCACTATCCTGGCGACGAGATCCATGTCCGATGTTACTGGCGTCTCGTACACCATGGACTTCATGCGTTGCATATCGGCCAATTCTGCGTTACTAAACCGATTCATCCTTCTCCTGCAATGCCCTTGCCTGAAATTATTACACTTTCCACTCTCCCGTAAGCCTGCTTTCATCGCCCTCTAACGGTCGCAGTTTGCATTTTCGAACACAAGTTCCTATGTAAATCTTGTTTATCATGATATGACAGACCAGCATTTTAAGTTTGTAAACGACCTTTTGAGACACCCTGTATATATATATATATATATATATATATATATTTATTTATTTATTTATTTATTTGTGTGTATGTGTAATAAACATTTACTTTTATTTTTAAATATTTGAATCCAATTTTAGAATACTAACTGCTATTTATACAATTTACAATGGAATATACAAATTCACTCCTAAAAATGCACTCATACGCTTACAAAAACACCATTATCGCTCCTTCTAAAGTCACGCATATGCCTTTTTGATTTAAAATCACATTGTTTGGCGACGAAAGTAAAATCAAAATCGTAAATGAACATATACTTGCTACAGACAAGTATATGTTCATTTTTAGAGTTATATAGGCTAGATTCTCCTGTAAGACACATAATAGGAGGAGGTAATCAAAATAATTTTAAAAAAATAATATATCCGGGGCAGGTCTCCTTACGGGGCATAATCTGAATATGTTAAGAAAAATGCTAGTAAAACTATTCATGTATGGAACTCATGTATGGAAAGAAGGTTCAGTTAAATTGAGCGGCTGAATTCCATTAAAAATAAAACTCTTCGATTATTTGGCGCGAAAATACGAAAGAGATAAGCTATTTGGTGAGCAGGATTTTTCCTCGTTAAGAGAAAATGATTTTAATGCATCTGAAAATTGCTTGATAATTGTTTTTTAGAATGCTCGGTATTGAATGAAAATGAACTTTATCAATGAAAGAGTTTATTATATATATATATATATATATATTGTATTTTATACGCAAGTTGTTTGTTGCTATTGTTATTTAATTTTATCACTGCAAAAAAAAATTCTAAGTTTTGCAGGTTGCAAATATTCATTTTAAGGTAGGGGAGACTAGGGAGGGTTGACCCACTTTTTACTAAATTATTTTTTATTTTTTAAATATTGAACATAGAATAAAGATTTATATATCATTTTATTCGTTATACAATCAGTTATCAAAATGAAATTGCTAAGTATGTGTAACATTAAAGGAATTTGAAAAATGATTGATTTTAATCATGTAAAAATAATGGGTCAAGGTTCCCCACATATGGGAGGCTTGACCCACTATATGGGAAGCTTGACCCACTTTGTTTTATATTGCAATATTTGTGAAGAAAAATAAAATCAGTTTTAAAAAAGCATAATAACTTTATACTACATGCTTTAATTATTATAAAAAAATATTTTTAAAAGTATGATGCTTAAAAAAATCTGTTGAGACGCAATCGCAAGTCAGAGGGGAAAATTTTTGTTTTAAACAGGATTATGTCTGAGCTTTTATAATTGTACAGCAGGGAAAATGAATTTTTAACATTTAAGGCAGTATTCCATTAGAGAAAGGTTCCGTTTTCATGGTGTTTCATGTTATTATGTCCGGATTTAGGACCCACTTTCCGGCTTTTCTTTTTTTTTTTCTCTTTGTCCTATTTTCGTGGCCCTCGACATGACAATGTCAACTATGTGACAACTCTAATTTTCACATAGTTTCGCTTCATCACGCTGTAGTCACCCTGGTGGAATTTGTCTACATACCTTCCTAGAGTTTTTCGATCGATGCTATGTTTTTTTTTGCAGCCGAATGTGTCCTTAACTTATCATTAACATGATTTAAACGTTTAAGGGACAAAGTACGTTCAGTACTAAAATGTTGAAACATTTATTTATGATGAGTATAACTACAATTAAAGAAATATCAATTTAAAATGTTTTATAAAGTAATAAATAATTCACCACTTTATTCATTTTATTTCCGATATGAATGAAATTTCCATTCCTTTATCCTCCAATATAAGGTTTTTAAAACTTAAACATCTATTCAAAAATAAAATCCAAATAAAAAATTCAGCCGTTATACATTACTATATCCAGGAATTCGTTGTTTTCATAGAAACAGAATCAAATGTACAGTGATCAATCGGACTTATTTTTGAGCATGAAACAATTTAAATCAATTTAAAATATGTTTTAAATCGTAAAATATGAGATTTAAATTTCATTATAAATACATATAAATATATATGGCAAAACTGTAGTCCAAACGTACTAAAATTGACAAAACTATAGTTAAAACAAACTAAAAATGACAAAAATAAAATTATTTAAATTAAATTTATTTAAAGAAATTAAACATAAAACGTTTTTTTCTTAAAGAGTATGCGACATAAAAGCATATTTTTTTGAAATTTTATTTCATAGAAAACCAGTGATAAATCGCCAAGTAAACGAAATTTTCATTATCTTTTTACGGACGCTTTATCGATGTTCCGTCGATATTTTTAAACATATATATATCCACATGAGAGGAAAGTTCTATAATTTTTCAAATTTTCCAGATATGTCCGTATGGAGACCTTCTTTGTGGGATTTTATGTAATAAAATTTTAGCGCTCATTTTTTTCTAATCTGGCGCAAGTAATTAATCGCCAAGCATTATATCAGATGAAATATTTCATATTAAATTTATTTTTAAGCATCATGAATATTCATTTCATGTTTAAATTAAATATTTTCATTTTAAAATATAATCACTCTTTAGAAGGTTTTTTTTTTTTTTTAAATTGGACGAATAACAGATTTTTCCTTTTATTTTGCAAGATGTTTACATTATTTCCTAACTTATATATCCGTTTCAATTCTTTAAAAAACGGTAATGTCTTAAAAAATAATTACTGACAACCTCTTCGTCCAAAATAACAGTAAAATTCGAAATTTTATGTACAAAAATTAAGGTTTTTCCTGTATATTATACACATAAACCACCGCTGGAATATTAACTATCAAATGATACAATAGGGAGAAACATTTACCGTGTAGTTTTTTTAATTAATCGGACCGAACTTTTAGGACCTACTGATTTATAATATATATGATTAAAAATATTAATGTATCAAATTAATTAGATTAATGAATTGGGTGTTATGAGATATTTTCATGTGAAATAAGATTTTTTTGAAAAAAAAAAAAAAAGTGGAAAACTTCATTTCTTTGCAGGAATTAGAGTGTAAATTTCGAATGTTTTATGAATGATTTGGTGAAGGATTGTTATGAGGATTTTATTCTTTTAAATAACACGTTTTCTAAATATATTTTTAGGAACTGCAGCCTGTTTGAATGGTTTCCGTAAATATTTCTCGGTTATATATAAATGAAATAAAAGTTTTGTTATGCATATATCGGTTAATAGTTTTAAACTGTCATTAATAAGGTAAATAAAGTCCTATTTTGTGCCCCCTCACCCCACACAAACATCAGTAATTTTGAAAATATAAAAGGTATTCAGACTCTTATCTAAACCTTTTCAGAATTTAAAAAAAAAAGAAAAAATGAAAACACATTAGCTGATTTCGTTTCATGTAACATCATATTTTAATCTTTACACGTATTTCTACGCTTAGAATTTCTATGCAGGGAGGGGGGGGGGGGTTGGACATTTTCGTAGATAAGCTTGATAAGATGTGTTATGACTATGAATGCTTTTCAAGATATCGTAAGAGAGAGGGGGAGGAAGATGTATTCTGATTTATTCAATAAATAATGATATTAATAATATCAATTAACTTTTGTTTCTTAGCTTTCGATTGTCATATATGTTTTATTTTTTTTTTCACTTGTTTATAATATCGACTCATGTACCTTTTAAATTTTCGAATATCCCTTCACTATAATTTTTTCAAGCAATTTTTTATAAAAGGATATGATTTTTTAAAGCATAGAAAATAACCAATTGTATTTAATGCATTTTTAAAACATCTTCAGAATTACCTCATTCTTTCCAATCCAAAGTGGAATCGAACGGACAAATTGGGGTTTGAGAATTCAGCGCGTTACCGCTCTTGCCACTCTGGTCATACTTCGATATGATTTTCCATGTGGTTAATGAATATGTACTTTTTTCATCTGTGCTGATATAATTATAAGAAATATGGTAAATTTTTCACGCTATTATAGTTAATTCAAATTTGAATTAATGAGGTTAATGTATTACCATGTTTTTTCTATGATTAGAATATGGCTTGATTAATTTCTTGCTGAGAAATTAGAAATGATGTTGTTGATTTTGGGGAGATTTTGTTTTCTGAGATGGTTAAGATTTAAACAATTTAGTACTTATAAGATCGAGTGGGGTGATGGGGAAATAGCTATGCACATTTCCAATTCGATTTTTTTATATTTTAGATCTTTTCACCCCTCTGCAGAGATATCGAATTAACTCCGCTTGCACATGCGTAATTTTTTTTTCTTTATAAATTTGTTATCTAAACAGCCTGTTATATTTTCCCTTTGAAAATGAACGCTTGTATGTTCGAAAGATCTCAGGAGTGTATTAAATGATATTTTTATATGTTTGTGTCACATTTTAAATCCTTATAAATATATTGTAAAGTTTTTTTTTAATGTATTTATTAAATGGATATCCGGTCGTTGAATTATGAAATTTTATTGACTAAATGCTCTTTTTGAGTAATTTTCAAAAACACAGTAATTTTTATTTTTCGAGTAACTAAAATTAAAACACTAGGTGTAAGTACAGCTAAAAACTATCCGTTTTGGGGCTTTCCACTCTACATCCCTCATAGAACTTAAATTATAGTTTTTTTCTATGTTTATTTGTTAAAAACTTGCAGCAAACGGTTGGATCAATGGCTCAAGCCAGTGTTCAATTCAGGCGGCTGGAACATCTCTTCCCCCTCAGTTCGTCTGAATTTAAAATTTAATATACTAAATTTTCTTTTTACCTTTTATATTTTTGAGTAACATAAAATATTTAAAAACTTAAAAAATATAAACTAAGAATTTTCGTTTTAGGGGGCTTCTTCCCCATAAATCCCCATTAAACTTAATATTATATCCTGCAGCAATGGTATAGACGAAATTTTTTTAAGAAAGCGCATATTGTTGGAATATTGGAAAATATTTACTTTTTATAGACATTTTTTATTACTATTCTTCATTTTCTGGAGAAAAAAAGTCAGATTTTTCTAGCTTGGTACCTACCGAAATAAAAAACTCAAATCAGGTTTGCAACTAAAACTATATCGTGTTTTTATCTATAAATTTGCAAATCACTTTAATGCCCCATGTACAATTTATAATTAAAATTAAAAGACTAATTTAAAATAACTTCCTTGATTTGTATAGATAACCAGGATCTATTTAACTCCAAGTTTTGGTAATATAATTCTTTTTAGAGAAATTATAAAGATATATCTCATAAAACATCGCTTAAAAATATCTCCTTTGATTTCTTCTAAAGTGTGTTTCTTAAATAAAAATACATATATATTTTTAATTTTAAATAATAAGAAAAAATACTTTGTGTCAGATATAATAACAATAACAATGTAATGTAGATCATCAAGTCAAATCTTTTTGAATAATTTTAATAGGGGAAAAATGTCGTTCAACTAAACATTTAGAGAAGCTTGTGACTTGGATTAAGGATAAATTTCATATACAAAATATGACTAATGTGCATGCAAAAAAAAAATAATAAATCAACTGAATGTATTCGATTTATTTTTATTTAATTTGATAATATTATACATAACAACAAAAAAAAATTAATCTCTTGTATTTTCAAAAAGTACTTACAGAATATATAGAAAGGATTTTTTTTCTTCAAATTAATATGTTGAAATACCCTTATTAAATAAAATTTATTTTATATAACGCGGTATAAACTTCTCAGATTCAGTTTTTTTATTGTATATTTGTGTGTTTTATATTGAACAATCCTCATAAAAAGCAAATTGCTTTGGATACGTCTTGCTGAAACCAGCTTTATCTTGATTTAATGGGAAGTCGTGGTGATAAATATCATCTGCAGCGAAAAGGAAAATTTTATTACTCAACGCCATATGTCAAAGTTACCTATTACTTCCAGCTCTTGTACAGAGTTTTGTTATCTGATATCGTTGTCACCGAGAGAAAAAATATTTTGATGCGTAATATATTAAATATGTATGTGAATAAATATATATTTATTAGACGGGCTTGTCTGTACCTTTTTATTAGATAAATAAATATTAAATGCGATTCTTATTTTCATGTAAAAAAATTAAATGTAACATTTGTATCGATTGTGAATGTGGAAAATATGAATTGCGATTTTCTTCCTTTAAAAAGATGTACTGGTTTATAAATCTCAGATTTTATTTATGTAACTTACGCAAAAATTTATAAATATAAAACCATCAATATCGGATTTGAATGTGCGTTCGATTTTTATTTGAATAAAATATCAATTTTACAAAAATGCAATATTTCTGAATTAATAACTAGGGCGCTCTGCCGCCTTCGAGCTACGCTGTTAAACCCCGTTCAGATATCATAGCCTCTAAAAACACGGTATGTTTAAAACAATGTTTTAAAAATATTACCTGGTTACGGAAAATTTAAATATATTATCTGGAACGACGACTATCTTCTGTAATAGGTTTGCCATGCTTTTCTTTTTGAATGGGGCATTTATCGGTTACCATGGTCTCATTTACCGTTGTCGCTACAGCTACTGTCGGTTTTCGGTATTAATAAGCAAAATCAATTACACATTTGGAAATCATCTTGTTTTAAATGGTTCAGTTAAAAATGGACTCTGACTTTTATAATGGCATTATGCACAATATTCTTCCTTTGGGTTCGAGGTTAAAAAAACTCAGTCTGCTCACGAATAATATTCAGAACCACGGCATTGAAAATCACTGTGTTTTGAAATATTACTTTTATATTTTATTTTTGATCGAGTTTTATATATTTTTAGTAACAGGTATAATATCATCTAGATCAATATTAACACAATCATTCCAATTGGCAAACAAATCATATTAGATGTAAGTTTCCAACTGGGCGATAAATGTCCGGACCAGGATTCGAACCCGGGACCTCCTGGCTGAAGCCGCGATTGCTCTGCCATCTGAGCTATCCCGGACGATTCTGGTCAAACTTTTTCACCCAGCTAACCTTGATGATTACAGCATCTGGTCTGAAACCTGGTTCAGCTTAACAGAATAAATATCAGGTAATGGAACTCCAGAAATCGTTGGATACGAAATTACACTAGATCAATATTAACACAATCATTCCAATTGGCAAACATATCATATTAGATGTAATTTCGTATCCAGCGATCTAATATGATTATATCTTCTGCATGAAATCTTTTCTCTATTTTAATGCACCATCATGCATATTGTCCTGTTATTTTTAAAATGTAAATTGTTTATTTTAATTACTAGGTATACACGAATTTTTTAATATGTATTTATCAAATGTAATTAAAATGCAATAAAACTAACAAACAAAAAGTGTTTTGAGCATGGATTTACCTGTATTTATGTTGCATCAATTGAGGAAATATAAAAACATTCGATAAATATTGTCCATGTGAAAATCGATTTAAACATATGGTTTTAATATATGATGTAATTTGTACCATTAAATATGCTTAATGCGTAATAATATAATAATTTTAATTCTTTTTCTCGTTTAAGATACGTGTGTAAATATATTATTAAATTTAAATGTGTTTGATAAAAATTATTATTTGATTTTTTTTTTTTTAATGACTTAATTTTCACTATTTAAATTTTTTCATGCGTAACAATCACTTATTTTAGGTATTTTACATGTGAAGATACATAATATTTTACAATTTTACATATGACGTAATTGTCTCCATTAAATGTGCTTCGCATATAATAATTTAAATTTTTGAAGACTTCCTTACTCTTTTCATATTCACTTTTGAATACAAGTTTTATGACATAATTTACACTGCATTCTGCTTTTAACACGTAATCATTTAATTATAATTTAAAATATAATTTATGCTTTTGATAATCACGTGTAAATTATTTTTTTTATTTGTCAGGAAATATAATTATGTGCGATGTCTTACAAATTGGCATCAATTTAAGAAAATGACGTTTCCTAAATATAAAAAGAAACTCTTGGAATGATGAAAATGTGAATTAAAAATTGAAAAAAAAATATATTAGTCACACTAAAAACTAAATGCAGTCTGCCTAATTCTAGCTTGAGAACTACATCTCTAGAATAAAATATATACTAGTTTTTGCTCCTATAAAAAAATTAATGGATCAATTTTCACCAAATTTAACCTTAAATAGCTCTGAAAATAAATCTTCGATACAAAAACTGTATTCTTAAGGGTATTTGTAAAACGTTTCTCTATAATACTACAAATCTGCATGTTTTTGTATTTAAAACTTTTCTTAATATTAGAAAATAAAGACCTGCAGCACAAAAAAATCATTTACGAGGGCTGCGGTGGTGGCAGCGATAGTTACTGCTTTTAAGAATAGAGGGGACAGAGAATAAATACAATTTTGCATGAATGTTTCATTGTTCGTATAATTAGATGGATATTTTTAGAATTATAATACATTAGGTTATGTTAAACAGGAATTTGTTTTTCCAAGATATATTTTTTTTTTTGAAAATGTTAAAGAAACTTATTATGTAGTGTAATTAAAAATTCCCCGTAAAAATTATAATGGATGATAGATACAACTACAACAAACATTTTAACTTATGTGAATAAAGTTCAAAAGTGTTTGTGAATTGGGTTTGTATGTCAGTCTGTCAGTCTGACCGTCCCGCTTTCCATTCTCTAACTCGCGTAAGTATAGTGCGATTACCATGAAATTGATATATGTTATTGGGTTAACTTATTGGTATTAGTCGTTGTGTTCGGTATTAAAATTGAAGTGCGTATACACTTGAAATTACAGTATATTTACAAGGACACTAAAAAAATTCCATTACATTACGGCCTAAGAGAAAAAAAAATGTGTTGTGTATTTTAAAGATTTTGAACAATTTTAAACATATTGGAAGTTCTATAAATCACTGAGCTTATTGCAAGCGCGTACTACAGAATCTGATGTCCCTATAACGTATCGTTAATTTACAGGGAGACACAAAATTACTTTTCTACAGTACTGTATTTAAAAATAAATGCTGGCAGTGCTTTTTAGTTGTGGTGCGCGTTTTAAAATTTAAGCATTTTTTGTCTATTACTTGCTGTGTTTAAATTTTAGAGTTCATGTATAGGGTTACATAAAATATACAGTGTACATTTCCAGTTATCGACGGAAATTCTTGAATGGGAATTTTAAACTGTGCTATTCGTTTTATTGAAGAAGCGTTCAGCATACACACATATATATATATATAATCTGACGTTTTTCGAGCTATTGTTATACAGAATTCTGAATGTGTTGGAAAGTGTTTTGTAAACTATGTTCTACGTGTGATTTTCAATTATTGTTTGGAAAATAGATCCCGTTTGAAATCCATTCATTTTCTCAAATATACAGAAAGTATCACTCAATCCGAACAAAAGTATAGTTCATATTTTTTTATTAAAATGTACGTTCAGTTCTTAGTATTTCCAACGAGTTTGTCGCCACTATATAAAATTAGAAAATTTCTGTTAAATCTTAAAACACACTATTCGAAATCACCTCTTTTAATTTCAGAAATTACAATGTTCTTTGCAATTAAATTAAACAAAATATTACTTTAAAAATTATAATAAATTTGTACTCAGATATATTTTGAAAAAAACATCACTTGTTTTATTCTACTTAACTTGGTTTTTAAATAGAAGTAAAAATTAAAAATTTCTAATGGACTTTTTGCATACTTTCTGACTGTCTAAAGTTATAAAAAATAAGTTTAATTTTTTTCCCGATGACAAAACCTTTAATTTGTAATATTTTTAACACTTTTAAAAGTGTTTGTCCTTAATGCCAAAATACATTTGATAAGTTAGAAAATGCAGTAGCATTGGCGTTCAATTCTAGGTAAATGTCCATATTGCTTGAAGGGCTGTTGGAACGCTTTGTATCTACCATATTAAATTAACCACTCCAGACCCGAGGTACACAAATGTGCACGTCTATTCTTTTCCTCATAAAAAATAAACTGTTCGATTTTGTTACATTTAGAATTTACTTTTAAGTAACTGAATGTTTTTGGATTTAGGACAAATCCAGTCAATGGCAGCATTGATGCTTATTTCATCATAAAATAAATGTTATTTTCATCTGCATTTCCAAAATGCATTCCAGATAGTATGTCCAAAAAAGTGAGAAATTTTCATAATAGCTTTAACGCCTTACAATAAAAACTCTTGAGGATTTGTCGATTATTCAATTAATTAAAGGCCTTCAATTTGTTACTGCGTAAATTTAGGTTATTGATACTTAAATTGATATTTTAAGAGTATTAGTCATTAAAAACCCGTATTTGTGAACCTGAATTTTCGAGCCCCATAAAGTATCAATTTCAGAGAAAGGGTGGCTTCTATCATCTACGGTGTCTTATTGTTTGTGCAAAATCAATGAATGTGCATTTGTAGTGTTATTTTACCTTCAGGTCTGAAGAGGTTAATGTACATTTTTTAAGATATGTATTTACATGATTTTGTTATGCATAATATGAATAATTCATAACAAAATGAAATACGGATAGTAGATAAGATATTATTTAGTTATTCTTATAAAAACTCTGAAATAAACGCAAATTTTAAATACACAAAAAACTTCCATTTTTACAAAAAAAAAAAAAAAAAAAAATTACTCATGTTTGTGTTAAAAGTTCTTTCCCGATTCAGAAGGGATATGTGTAAAATATTCAGACAAGATTACAAACTAAAATATGTAGTAGTTTATGTAGAAAGTTACATCGAAGTTCAAAAATCAAGAATTTGAGAAACTTGAGTTTAAAGTTTATGTATGCAATGATTATTTATCGTGTAAAAAGCTTAATTATTATTATTATTATTTATTTTTTGTTGTCGCAGAAGCAAAAGTAATATGCCATTCGAAAGGAGAACATTCGGAATTTCTTATTATATATATATTACGACTTTTATCATGATTTTGTCTTCCAACTGTCGTTAAAACACAAGGTCAAATTCATCGATATATGATATTTGGTTCAAGTTTTGTTTTGAAAAACCACAACACACAAAATAAAGCAGGAAGGGAGGGCTCGGGACCATGAAGCTGCTGAACGACTCATGCTGCGCCAAGTTTATCATTAGTCTCAATATATTATTTAATTATAAAAAAAAAAATCAATTTTTATCGAATTTTTCAGTATAGTGAAATCAATCAGTGCTTCTAAAATTCCGTTGTAACGAGATTTTACAGTATATGTAGAAATTAAGCAGAAATGTAATCCATCTAAGGGTTTAAACAGTGGAAGTTATCAGAATACAGTAAATAGTTGCAGGAAGTAGCAAAACCTTTGGCATTATTTTTTCGGCTACTAAGCCCTTGGGGACGAGCGACCGGTATTCGTGCTGCGTAAGATGCTCAGAATCGGTGATTATTCTCACCAGTAATTTTTTATTATAAATTCTGCTTTATTTAATGCGAGCATTTCCCAGATTCAATTAGGCATTTTTTTTTTTTTTTTTTTAAACGGTGATTGAAGATTGAAAATTCTTTAAAGACGTTCGTCCCGAAGGCGTTAATCCCTGGCATACGGCTAATGCGAAAGTATCGCTTTAAAAACTTTATTTGCATACATTATTCATATTTTTGATATAATAATTGTTTTTAGTGTTGTTAATGGGCTAGCTAAAAAATATTAATTGCAAATATGAGTTAGAATTAGAAATAAAATTATTTTACCTTGTGTACTTTATGTCTGCGTAGCGGACGAACTGTGTTAGTCTAGTAATAACATGATTAAATACTACTTTGGTTCGATGGATGTAATTGGAAATCTATACTAATGTGGAAGGAAATGGACTGTATAAGATTCTCAGTGTGACACTAAAACCCTAAATACACATAAATTTTGTGAAGCAGAATATTTATTGCGAAATAATAAGGAATAAAATCAAAACACTACATTACTAGTGCCGTAAAGGGATTTTCACTTTGTTATTAATATAAAAAGTTAAAACTAGCATAAAATTACTTAAAAGGTGCCAAGATTTACAAAGACGTTGATATATCCAAGATCTTTCGAACGAACCCTCGTTCATTATCAAGGGGAAAAAGTGTGACTGACTGAGATACAAGAAAAACTCGCTTAAAACAAAAACGAAAGAAAACGCATGTGCAAGCGAGGTCTAGTCCACTGCTCCAAAAGAAGGGGGGGGGGGGGGGGGGTTAAAAAATAAGTCATTATCAGGATCTCTTGAAATACCTAGAATGCTACACCAAATAGCGGGAATATATTACGAAAGGACGTAGTTACAGACAGTATCATTTTTAATTAAAATCTCAGTGGATTCACGGATTACTGAATAGTAATGGTTAGATGTAGGAATGATAATTTTCGCTTTTTCGAAGTCTATCTTAATATTTTCTTTCTGATGCAATCTGGATAAAGTTGTACTTGGTTTGTCAAATTTGATATCAGATAAATACTCTTTTAGCCTTTCTTTAAATTTCTTTAAATTAATTTAAATTTATATTGTAGATGTCATGCCAATATAGGATAAACTTTTTTGACGTTTTGTGTTGAATGGGATTATGTAAACTCTTGCTTTTTAACTATTTGGAACTGGATCAATTTTACTGTTACTCAAATCTTCCAAAGTTGCTGCAGATTTAGCTATTAAATTAATATTGTATTTTAGTAAAGCATGGATCAATCGTTCAGAAAGTTGTGGGAAATACTCAAACGTGGAAAAATTAAACTTGTTCAAATTTACATACTTCTTCTGTCTTGTTTGTATTGCTAGATCTAAAAGTTTATTAATACATTTAGGAGGGAAACCATTATCAATAACAATTTGTTTAATATAACTAATCTCATTTTCTAGATATTTATCTGTGTACGTTTCACGTAAAATATGTAGGCAGCTAGAAAATGAGAATTCATCTAGAAAATGATATTAGTTATATTATACAAATTGCTAATGATAATAGTTTCCATCCTAAATGCAAGAATACTGAATGTTTTCTTAGAACCAGGCACAGTAGCAGAAAATTCAAGATTGGAGACTGGCGTCGCAGATTTTTTTTTTCTATTTTGCAGATTATTTTTCCACCAAACCTTTATTTCGCTTTATAACAATGTTTTACTCTTTATTACTTAATACAAAACTAAGATTATTATGAATAAAAATGAATAAAATGCAAGATATCGCAGGTAAGTGATTTTTTGGTTAATTAATGTTTCCATTGTAAAATAGTTTACTATCGGATTATTTTCGGTCCCTGAAGTATCTGTTGCAGACAGTTGGAGAATTTTCTGCTGTGGTTGTATAGTAGGGTGAAACTTAAGTATAGGGTAAAAAAAAAAAAAAAAAACATTTTTGTTTTAATGTGTAATAGTGAAAACTTTTTTCCTTTCTGGATGACTAAACTTTTGGCTGAAAAGGTTGTTTTAAATTAAGTTGTTTTCCGGTTCCTCAAGGAGGTCAAAGTTTTGAAATTTCAGAATAAATTAACTTAAAGTAAACAACGTAGCTGTTAGCTCATATCTACTTTTATTTAGCAAATACTATCCAAAAGTCACCGCGAGGAGGTGGTTAAATATCGACTTCCACCCTCCTTACCTCCCTTTGTTATGGATTAATTAAATTGGATATTCAACATACTGTCTTTTTAGGCAAACCTTGTCATTACATTGTGGGAATTCAACTTTCCCACGATTAAGCCATCTTTTGCTTAATATTTAAAGACGGTTGACGCAGCTCGCGGGACAATTTTGACACATGTTTCCACTGTTTGAGTATGACAAGGAAAATCTAAAATTCAGGTGTATCCCCTGTTTGTACTTTGTTTAAGTTCTTCATCCGATCAGTCCGTCAAGATAAGATCAATGTTTTTATAGTCTATAATTTCAATATGTTCGCATTTTTTCAAGTCGCTTTCTTACTGGTCCAGAAAATCCTTTTGTACCCGTAGTTTTTACAGCAAGATGTTGAAATAAGTATCTAAGGAAAAAGTTTATTTGCATGCAATAATCAAATTATCCATTATAAAGTTTTTAGGGTACGGCTTCCGATATTTTAATAACTCCAGATTTGCATCCTGCATTAAAGACGTTTCTGTCTCACCCAATAACTTTCAAACTTGAAATGTCTGTATTATTATTTTGAATATACACCAAAATTGCAGAGTCTATATTAATATAAGAAGAAGATGTCAATGAAACATGACCAATATATTTTTTTCCTGGTTTTTGAACTAAGACCAGGTGTTCGTCTTTAATGATTCTTAGTTATACTTTTTTCCATCTGCTTCAGTTATCATAGTGTTATCCTTTCTGCCATCAAAATACTAACCTTCTAAAATTAACTCATTTCGTCTTTCCTGTTCTTTCAAATTCTTCCTTTTCATTTCCCTTTGTCGTCTTCAAGTCCTTCTTTTAGTTACATTTTCTATATTATCATCAGAAATAGCCGTATCTTCTAAGGTGCCATTTACAATAATATTTGCAGTTCTGTCTAATACTCCGGTTCTTTCACCTTGGTGATTATCAAATTCAGGTTTAGAAAAACAACCGATTGAACTATTTCCTTGCGAACTATTTTTTACACTTGACGATCATTCAATCAAAATATCATTTTTTTGTTTTAAAATAATTTTTTTCCTTGATATTTCCTTTTCCAGTCTCGCTACACATTTTTTGTATTTTTTATATCTATTGATCCTATTGCCATCACCCCATCTCTCTTAGGTCTTTGAGAAAATGCGTTCTTGTTCTGATACACGATAATATTTAGTGCTTTTACACAAAGAAATGTTTTTTGCAGGATTACCTAACATTTTGCAATTTTATATTGGATGTGGGATTATTCTTTCTAATCTTAATATTCTTCTTCAAATTTTGACATTTCTCGCGCTAGTCTCTAATCATTTTTTATGATTTGTGTATCAGAAACCGTTGGATTTCAAGGTCTCAGCAATACACTTTTAATTGTATCATCAACAGCTTTAGATATTTTAAAAATAGTATGTACCAGATTCCAGCTGTCAGATTTTAAGTTAAATTGAACCCAAAAATAATGTTTCATAACTTCTTCATATGTTCGTCAAAGATGACAATCTAATGTTAATTTTTTTGGTTCACTAAATACAGGACACTTCAACAATTATCTAGATTTAGGTACGTTAACAGACTTTGTCACTTTTGACACCGAATGTTTATTGAAAAATAATTAAAGAAGCTGTTAACACACGTTAAATCGGACTAACTTGTTATGTGTCGCAGCCAAATAAATCAGAGACAATGAATGCCGACGCCCACGACGCTGGCTTCT
This sequence comes from Maratus speciosus, assembly GCA_963932465.1. Lineage (NCBI taxonomy): Eukaryota > Metazoa > Arthropoda > Arachnida > Araneae > Salticidae > Maratus > Maratus speciosus. The sequence continues at coordinate 189,257,551 of OZ010800.1, forward strand.
GCAAAACTCAATTAAAGTGGGGCTAACTTTTTTAAGGCACTCAAACTAAATTATTCTCTTTATTACAGGACATTAACACTTAATTTAATTTTGCAAAATATAAATTTAACAATAAGCTTAAAAAACTTTTCATGCAATTATTGGCTTTTTTTCGTTTTTTAGGGAAAATCAGGCGCTTTGAGGAACCGGAAAATATCATTTTAAAATTAAAAGAAAAATATTTTCTTTTTATGGAGTTAAAAAGGAAAAAATTAATCACTATTTGAATATAAAATTCGAAACTTCGTTTTTTAGTTCCACCCTATTGTATAGTGGTAATATAGTGGTAATATCAGTTTAAATTTTATGTGCAATCCAAAGAGGCAAAAAAAAAAAGTAAATTTGTAAAAATTCCCGATATTTCTCAGCGACAGATTGGCAAAATTCAGTATGTGATACTGCACTCTTTTGACAAACATTGCTGTGCATTTGTGTGATATCTTGATGGAATTTGCAATATATTTCTTGGATTGTTTACTGAAATTCAAGTTTTTTTTTCTGCAATTATTTCACAAAAATCGTGATTTTTTTTTTCGAAGACCGTTTGACAAAATTCAAGTTTTTTTTTCAAAGATTTTTTCAACAATGTGATGAAAAATGTGATTTTTTTACCGCTACCATTTGCTGAAGTTCCCACATTTCTAAGCGACAGATTGGCAAATTCGGCATGTGCTCTAGCACTCTTTCTTCAAACTTTGCTATGCATTTCCTCGATCTTTTGATGAAGTTTGCAATTTTTTTTGTTTGTTTGTTTACTGAAATTCAAATTTTTTTTTTATCGATTGTTTAAGAAAATTTACGAATATTTTTTCCAAGATCGTTTGACGAAATTTTCAACGACCTGTGACGAATTTGTGATATTTTTTTCTTCGGCCATTTGTCGAATTTTCCGATATTTTTCAGCAACAGATTGGCAAATTCGGCTTCTGCACTCTTTTGCAAAATTTGCTATGCATTTTCGCGATCATTTGATGAAAATTGTAATATTTTTCTTCGACTACTTACTGAAATTCACGTTTTCTTTTCTTTGATCGTTTCACAAAATTGACGCTTTTTTTCAAAGATCGTTTGACGAAATTAGTTTTTTTTTCTTTAACGATCTATGACAAAATTTGTGATTTTTTTTTACGCTGCCATTTGTTGAAGTTCACGATATTTTTCCTGCGTCAAATTGTAAAAAGCCTGCATGTGCTTCAGTGATCTTCTGAGAAAATTCAATATGTATTTCGGCGATCTTTTGATAAAATTTGCAATTTTTCCCTCGATTGTTTACCAAAATTCGTCTTTTTTCCGCCATCATTTTTCGTAGGCACATGATATTTTTCAACAACAGATTGGCAAAATTTGTGACATTTTTCTGACAAAATTCGTTATGTGTTTTTGCGACTTTTTCAGCTATCGTTTCACGAAATTAGCAATTTTTTTCCACTATCGTTTGTCGAAGATTACAATATTTTTCAATGACAGATTCGCAAAATTCACGATATTTACTTTTGCTAAGCACCGCAGATTATAGAAAATTGCAGATAATGGGTGAGCGGATTACCGATCCTTGACTGTATGTTGTCATTGCCCAAAAATGAGAAAAAACAATTTTTGACGTCACGGGCAATGAATGATGTTGTTTGTTTTTTTCTTTTGTTAATAGTTTTTCGCCACTTCCCCATATATTATGAGTTCCATAAGAAGTCCCAATGAAAACATGTATTACACTTTGCTGACATTTACATTTCTTATGAAAGTCGTGATATATAACGTGCGCGAAATTGTAGAAGTTTTTAGTCGCCCAAGAATGGAGAGTTTCATATGAAATGAAGATATCCTGCAAATATTAATTAAAGTCTTTCTTGTAAGAACGATTGTAAACAACAATAAATGATCAAAATTTTCGCTTCACTGATATAGGCTTAAGTTTTGAACTTATATACTATAAAAAGATTCAATAAAGTGCAAGGTATATGTTTTCATTAGGATTTCTTAGCAAACTCAGAAAATATATGGAAATTTGTATATGAAACAAACTAATTTCAATAACAATTTTTAATTAAAACATACTATATCTTATACTTCACTCACAGGATTTTGCATGTTATGATTACATTACACTTTATCGCATGTTATGAGTTCACCGTTCTTGGGTGTCTAAAAATGTAGTCAACAACATTAACAGGAAGAAAGATTATAAATAACAATAAACACTCAAAATTTACGTTTCATTGAATTACGACTACACTTTACTCTGGCCTTTCAATATGAAAACATTCAATAAAGTGTAACATACGTTTTCGTTAGGATGAGAGATATTAAGTTAAAGGTTAAGAACTGAGTGAAAATCCTGAGTGCAGAAAATGCTTAATATGGTGTGCATTTTGTGATATATTATGAGTTTTATAAGAGTCGCACATGAATGGACTCTTAATCGCTCTTGAACGGAAATTATTTACTTCATAGAAAGTAAAGTTCAAGAAACACAATCTATTCTTGGGCGACTATTCATATGTAAATTGCCATTAACACGAAGAACGAATACAATGAAACTAACTTACGTGAATGAGATACTTGATAACACTTTTCAATTTTAAAGAAAGTGGGAAAGTTGAATTGCGAGTTTGGGCGAAGGGGGAAACGATAATTGTCCTTAAAACCGTAGCGTTTTCTACAATGATTATATTTTACATGTTGTTTTCCGACGGAGACCTCAAATAAATATTAGTTATTAAATATAAAATTTTCAAAGAGGGGGATGGATAAATTCCAGGAATGACAGAGTAGACGCATGGGGGGGGGGGGGGGGGGGATTTTCAAACTTTTTCAAAAACCCTCATGTGATATATCATTGGAAACCCCTCGGATCACTCTTTCATATCATGAACTTTTCTACCCCTTCACTCAAATTTGTCCCCCCATGGGGTTTCAATTTTCTAACTCAGTTTCTAATTAAGTTAGAGCAAGATTCGACCTCATTTAAAAGCTTGACCGATTTTATTTCACACATTACATTTTTCAGACGCACTAAGTTTCTCCCAGCTTTTTTCAGATTAAAGTAGCGTGATACGCTCAATGACTGCAAAAAGGATAATCATGGTAATGCACCTAAAGGCAGGTTTCCTCGACTTTTAAAAAAGTGTATTGATGACTTAGATAAAGGAATCATAAAAAGACATGGAAAGTGGCTTCAGAGCAGCAGGAATTGTGCCTTTGGTTCGACATCAAGTATTGGAGATGCTTTCTGATGGTCATAAAAAGAAAGAATATGAAGGTCATGATTCTAGCAATAGCTGAGTTCAATCATTTAAAACCTATCTGCAAGTGAGTAGAAAGAAGGAGACAGAACACATGAGAAATGTAAAAAGGAAATTAAATGTCCCGCTGGAAAAGGTATTGAATCGCTTAACGTTTTAGAAGCAGAAGCTGGTAACGTCGGGCGTCAAGCAAGTACTACCAAAAGCACCAAAAGGTAGCAATTTTGAAAAGCTCGCTTCAATAAGGCCAAAAAATTATTCAGGTTCAAGTGAGGATGATGACGGCTACTATTCAGTGTAAGGATCAAATCTTAATTAAGCGATTTCATTGATGTACATTTTGAGGTAAAATCTGTTACAGGAATGCGCCTAACATGCGAAAAAAAAATATCAGTTCAAATAGAAGATCTCAAACCACATTTATATGTCAATGTAGAACTTATCTTAAATAAAAACACAAAGTGTAATGACAAATCAGTTGTATGACATTATGCTTCACACTAAACCCGAGAAAGATAAAATAAAGACAAATGTTTTTCAGAAGAGCTCTAAATCAAAAGAAAACATTTATTTGTTTGTGATTGTAGATGATGAAATCATGTGAATATTGCAGATAGTGTCACTACTTTGCAGCCAGTTATAGCCAGTAGAAGACGTCACGTTTTTCTACTGGAATTTGTTAACTAAAATTCAATACTTGCATATTAAATGAATCATCTTGAACATTTTTAGTGAAATTTAAATATCCGAAACTCTAAAAAGGTAAAAAAAAAAAAAATACACTTTTAATTTAACTAATAACTGTCTTGAGAAGTATATAAGTTTATTTTAGCCTTTTGTACTTTTTTGTTACACCAACAAGAACTGACGTAAGCCAAACATTGATTTGTAAATCTGGTTTTAGTGAATCCATATAGAGGGCTAACTTAAATCACTATATTTTATTTATTTTTTCTCTTTAAGAAACATGTTTTATAAAACTTTCATACATTTAAACATAGACTGTAACTGCACACCCAAGTTTTAAAACAATTAATTTACTCTAATTTAAATGCTCTTGAATTGGCAGAAGTCTTATTCTGACAAATAGCTTAAGTAACCCCGTATGACGGTAACAGTTTTTCTATAATATAAAAAAAAGGAACATGAAGCTTGAAATTCGGACTATTGTGTTTCATAGCACGATATATAGTATTAAAAAATGGCAATGTGAAAAGCATATAGGGCATTTGTAATATACACCGTAGACAAAAATGATCAGAAACTACTCATCACAGCCGTAGAACTGGCTAATTAAAATATGGTTGCTCTGGCTCTGAATAGCTCATTTGTCAGTGAATTCCTTAGATGCTGTATGGGATGAATGTCTGGTAGCCTTGCTGGTAAAACCATTCAACTAATATATTCTCCTTAAACATTTATCGAAATTGATGGAGGGAGCATTATTTAACTCATTACCTTTCATAAAATGAAAGTTTGGAACAGTTTCACAAAATATGGCCGAATATTATCTAAGATTCATCACACATTAGATTGCAGTAATTATTAGCTTTGTGACATCTAGTTTTTACTTTTTATTTTTACTATAGTGATATTTTATATAGCTGTCCTGTTTATAAGGAATATGTGTTATTAACGTTAATGTATTGATTGATTTTATAAGTATATATTTTTAGGTATTTTGGACAAATTGTTATCATAATTGATTTAACTAATTGTCCTGAAAAATATCGGAAAGCTAAAACATGCGAACAGGATGCGTGGTTACCACAAGTTTTAAAAGAATATTTTGCCTTTTTAAAACGCAAACGGTATTAGAAATACTGAAATTAAACGAGGCCTTTGCAATACCTGCTAATAAAATATTAAAAAGAAATTTTCTATTGCGAATTTATACTACCAGACTACTATGAAAATCCAAGGAGTGAAGACCCCTTCCATAAAGCTTCATGTTGTTTGTATTACAAAATAATAATAATAATTAAATAGTGAAATTCTAGAGAGAAAAATATGTGATTTTGTGGTAAAACGTTGGATTTCTAACGTTATGTAATAAATGTCACAAAACATGTAAAGAAAATAAGAATTGTTTCTATTTCATAAACGTTAAATTTATGATGTTTTTCCGCTTTTACATGTATATTCACGTCCCACACGGATATTAAGCCTTAAAGGGTAAATAATAGTTACTATATGGAACTGTATAAATGCATTCGGTAATTTTACATAAAACTTCATTATACTTGTCTTTTAAAATTAAATAAATAGGAAGATATTTCGAATTGTGTTGCAATTGAGATATTGAACGATATATTTTTTTAGTTTTATATATATATATTATTTGGTACTTCAATAAATGTATTACAGATTAATTATTTTTTCATCTAATTTTCAATTGTGTTTGTATATTTATTGTGCATTTACTACTATTTTGGCAGTTGTTTTAGGTAGTTTAAGTAACATGCAGGTAACATGCACCCAAACAAATGTGAAACGTAATAGAGCTAGAAAAAGTTGCAGCAGTGAGCTGTAATTTGGTCAGTGACACAATATGAAATGCAAACTACATTTCCAATTATGGAGCGTTTAGTTGAATACTATTTGGAGGTAGGTAAGGGCAACTTCCACAAACTCGCGTTTTATATTTACATTTCACGCAATGCAAGTCAAGTCTGATAAAAATTTACTGTAATATTGCTCAACTAGTGTTAAACCTTTGAGAAAATCTGTGTTCATTCTGAAATGAAACACTGTATTTTTCTCAGTAGAAAATGTGTTCGACCTCGTTTTCAATATAAAAATTGTTTAACGTAGTGGATTTTTAAATCCAACTAGGACAATAAAACAAAATAACTATCCTAATGTCATCCAAAATGTTAATTTTGTTTATTAAAAATCAAAGCTGCATACTTAGAACTGTCGACTAAAAAAATTTAGTTGCGGATAAAAAATCACTAAGTAACTTTTTATTTGTTTTATCTAAGTCGTCAACAATAATTTCGATTTTCATTGTATATGAAAATTTCAATATTCAACTAAGTGTTCAAAAAATAAAATAATGTAGAAAATGTATTATATCCTTCAACTTTATTTAGAAGTCGTTTGTTTAAGCAGAAAGTATACCATTTTCTAAAAAACTTTCTGAGTAAATGGTATATTTTAAACGACATAACCTAAACTATGCATTTGAATTTATTAGCGCAAATCAACCTGAAATCTCAGAATTTAGAAAGTAAACTTTCTTCTCAAAGATATGCAATTTTTCCAACATGCAGAAAAGTTGCAATATTCTCATGAAAAATTCAGAGGTTAAATTAACCTGGACTATGTAATTATAAAATAAAAAAAAATAGTACTTTCTTTAGTTTATGCAGCTTTGAAAAATTGCATTATTTCAGAGATAACAAACCGTAGGGCCTGTTAAGAAGAGAAGTGAATTATTCCAAAATTAAAACTTAAGTTAAAATAAGAAATTGGATAATTTAGTAATATTTACCTGCTTTTACAAGACTTGTTACATAATACACACACACACAAACAAACGCACACACATATATATATATATATACAGACGTGTGAAAATTATTAGAATAATTGTGAAATTTACATTAAAATCTTGTTATATTAAAGAAATATTTAAGAAAAATATTGATACATTTAATATTTAGTGTGCATCCCCTTGTTTTTTATTCAAGAAATGATGGCATACTTGTCTTGGCATACTTTGTATGAATTTTTGGCAATTAAATTCTATTTCATTGTTATGATGCCAAATTTGGATGAGTCTTTCCATGAGACCAGTCTTGTTGTGATGTTGCATTTCTTTAATTTTTTCTTACCAATGGCCCAAAGGTTCTCTGTGGGGTTCATATCTGGACTGTTTACAGGCCATGGAAGTGTTTTCTTTAATTTAATTAAATAAATGAAACATCACAAACAAGAATGTTCTGACAGAAAAACTCATCCAAATTTGGCATCATGACAACGAAATACAAATTAATTACCAAAAACTCAATCAAAATAGGTCAGGACGTACCGAATCTTTAATAAAAAACAAGGGGATGCTCACTAAATGTTAAATGTATTCATATTTTTTAAATGTATTATTTCTTTAATGTAACAAGATTGTAATATAAATTTCAGAATTATTCTAATAATTTTCACACACCTGTATATGCATATGTGTGTGTGTGTTTGTGTGTGCGCATCTATGAGTCAGTGTGCGTTTATGGTGGGAGGTACATGCACTTATCTATGCATGCATATGGAGGTAACATCGAAATATCCTGCTATGTCATATGGAACTTTTGGGATATGTTTTAAGTGAGTCGATTACTTAGTCAGTAGGCTCTTTAAGAGTACCCAACAGCATTAGGAGGTTTTAGAACATAAACGATTTATATATGATTTAAAAAATTTTAAAGATTTATATATATATATATATATATATAATATTTACATTAAAATCACAGACAATACATAAAACAATTAAAATTATTACACAAAAACACTAAAAACATATTAAAATTGGGACGTTTTGGATCATCACGATCTCTCCTCAGCCAATTATAAACGTTAAGTCAATACTATCAACAGTTACAAGAAAAACACAACAGAAAGTCATCAATTTCAGGTTACAGTTAAAATAAAATAGAATACGCGGCCGGCACAGATGCAGCTTCGTTAATCGCTAAATCCTTGGTTTTAGTATGCAAGGCCTCTAAAAACAAACTCCCTGCGTAATTGTAGCAGCCGTTTCGGATCACAAAAGCTTTATTAAAATCTGGAAAATGGTCGGTTGCAATAGTATGCTGAACGATCTTTGAATTCAAATTTCTACATCTAAATGCCTGTTTATGCTTTTTAAGCCGTATTTCAAGTGTCCTGCTAGATTTACCAATATAAACCGCTTCACACTGCTCACACGGAATTCCGTAGACGATGTCTTTAAACTGCAGGATGGAATATCTATGTTTAAAATTACATAACAGATTCTTAAGACGATTTTGGGGAATGAAAGATGTATGAATACCAACGGATTTCAAATAATGCGAAATCTTTTCAGAAATGCAGCTATAATAAGGTATGCTTGCGTAAACATTTGATTTTGTACGCTGGAAAGGTGAAGGGGTATTCATGTCTGCAAGGAGAATTTCTCTGAGAATTCGAAGACACAATCTTAGTGGGTAACCATTTAGCTGTAAATCAATTAAGATTTTTTGTTTTTCTATGTTGAAAAGTTCCTCAGTACTGCAATAACGCAAAGCTCTAGCAAACAAGGTTATGATAACTGCAATTTTATGGGATTTGGGGGATTCTGAATTAAAATTTAAATACTGTCCAGTGAATGTTGGTTTTCTATAGACTGTGGTTACAAGGGTTTGGGAAGTGGAACCAGAACTTCTACGAATCAATATATCTAAAAAGGGGAGCTGTTGGTCAATTTCATACTCAATTGTAAATTGTATAGAACCACAAATTGAATTTGCATGCGTTAAAATAATCGGGAGGTCATGAAACTCAGCAACGAGGAAACATCATCCACGTACCTACGCCAAAATTTAATTAAACAACCAGTAATATTTAAAATCTTTGTTTCTATATTTAGTTATTTAGTTATTTAAGCTATGAGGTATTCGCTACGGCTTTTGCCGGCATGACCTCAAATGATCACAAAAATGGCGTTATTTCCTTGGGACAAACCACAAATTCAACCTTCCTCCACGAGGAAAAAAAGGCAGAGTTGTTTCTATATATTGCATAACGATTTCAGCAAGAATAACAGATAATGGTGACCCCATTGGAGTACCATTTATTTGCCTATAATACTTTTCATTAAAAATAAAGCAATTCGATGACATACAAAACTGAAAATGTCTCAAAAATGTGCTCTTATCAATAACAGAATTCAAATTTACATTGTCAACAGGCCAGATTCCATCAATAACTGTATAAGCATACTAAATTTTAATTCAGAATCCCCAAATCCCATAAAATTGCAGTTATCAGAACCTTGTTTGCTAGAGCTTTGCGTTATTGCAGTACTGAGGAACTTTTCAACATAGAAAAACAAAAAATCTTAATTGATTTACAGCTAAATGGTTACCCATTATGATTGTGCCTTCGAATTCTCAGAGAAATTCTCCTTGCAGACATGAATACCCCTCCACCTTTCCAGCGTACAAAATCAAATGTTTAAGCAAGCATACCTTATTATAGCTGCATTTCTGAAAAGATTTCGCATTATTTGAAATCAGTTGGTATTCATACATCTTTCATTCCCCAAAATCCTCTTAAGAATCTGTTATGTAATTTTAAACATAGATATTCCATCCTGCAGTTTAAAGACATCGTCTACGGAATTCCGTGTGAGCAGTGTGAAGTGGTTTATATTGGTGAATCTAGCAGGACACTTGAAATACGGCTTAAAGAGCATAAACAGGCATTTATATGTAGAAATTTGAATTCAAAGATCGTTCAGCATACTATTGCAACCGACCATTTTCCAGATTTTAATAAAGCTTTTGTGATCCGATCGGGCTGCAACAATTACGCAGGGAGAGTGTTTTTAGAGGCCTGGCATACTAAAACCAAGGATTTAGCGATTAACGAAGCTGCATCTGTGCCGGCCGAGTATTCTATTTTAATTTAACTGTAACCTGAAATTGATGATTTTCTGTTGTGTTTTTCTTGTAACTGTTGCTAGTATTGACTTAACGTTTATAATTGACTGAGGAGGGATCGTGATGATACGAAACGTCCCAATTTTAATATGTTTTTAGTGATTTATGTAATAATTTTAATTGTTTTATGTATTGTCTGTGATTTTAATGTAAATATTTTAAAGATGGAATTCAGACGTAATATTTTTGCTTATATAATTATATATATATATATATATATATATATATATATATATATATATATATTATATTATGTTATAAAGATATTCTTAACACTAAATTAAATATTTTATTATTATTATTTATTAATAATTACTGATCCGTGAAAAAATAAACATCTTAACTTTAATGAATAAGATATATTACATGCAAGAATTATAATATCCTCATCCAAATTCTGTAGTACAGTTTTATGAAATGTAAGGAACCCCTGTATTAATGATTTAAGTTTATTATATTTCGTTTTCTCAGCAACCGTATCAAAAATATTTAAAATTTAGCTACACAAAGTTTACATTGCTTTACTTGAACAACATACATGTTGCTTCAAATAAAACTATAATATATCGAACATACAGACTGTTAGTTTGAAACGTTATTAAACTTTAATGAAACGTTCTGTACTATTATGTATGTTAAAGATCTAATATACCAACATAGTTAAATATGTAAAGCATTAATCATTTTCTGCTTCGTATGAAAATTTTAAACACACAGATTATTTTGATATAGTCCATGTAAAACTTACTAATTCATCTGCAAACTCCAAATACTCATTATGTACATGGTCTGAGATAATGAACATTTAAACTTTATCTTGTTCAAAAATCCTAGATCAAATATATTTTATATTAAATATTTAATGAATTTTGAGTTAATCATATAGTTATTGAAGCAAATTCTTTCTTTTAATAATGTTTGATATCAATTTTTTTTATTGATATGATGCATGTAATAAAAAGACACATTTTTTTTTTTTTTTTTTTTTTTTTTTTTTTTTTTTGACAAAGTATGATTATACTACACATAACATGGTATACCATATTCTTTCAATAAGAAAAGTAGAATAAACATTTGGAAAAGAAACAAACAGTGTTTAGTTTTTAAATTATTTAAATTAAATGCATCATCTTAATATACAGCTTTCAGAAGACTACTGTCATTGCTATTATTTAAAGATTTACTACTGGGGGGAAAAGCATTACTAATGTATTTGTTTTATCTGTAGAATCTGATCAATAGGTGAATTTAAGGTGTGTCCTTGGAATTTACCTTAACATATATATAAGTAAAAAAAAATACTTAAAACAACTAATACATATATCTTAACACATAAATTTTCCTTAATAAATAAAAGCAAATAAATATCCCTTGAATACCAGACATATTTTGTTGAATAAAATTTCTTATTCCACACAAATTTGACTTTAGGGAAATCATAACAGAAGGCAGCCATGCTTTTAGAACTATATATGGTATAAGCGACGTGAAACCCTCCGCGGAATAAGCTATCAGAGTTTCTTTTACTATAATACAAGCAATACAGTACATCATGCGAAAGCATCTTGAATTGGTAGATGGTAATAAGAGTAATCATGTTTTTTCCCGTTTTTCCTTCGCGCCCGTCGGCCTAATCGTTCGGAGTTTTCGTGGTTTTCTTCGAGCCATGGATTTCCATGCGTAAATACGGGTTAGGTTCCCTTAGAAAGACCCCCCACGAAGTGCACTCCCCCCTCGGGCCCATATCCCTAGAGTAGATAATCGGCCGTCAAAAAATCAACCATCCAACCCAGTTTTTCCTACATAAGTAAAATCTGACATCATCAGACATGTAATAACAGAAATGTTCATGCTCTAGTCTTTGTTGAGGAAGGAGGGAGGATGGTTTAATCTGTTCGTACATGGGCATGAAGGACAAGCTAGACGCGGGAGGTGGCTAGTTTGTAATAACGATAACCATGACGATGAAACATTATTTATTTGATGATATAAGTCCTAAATAAAACACATATGTAATATTAATTTTTCAATTAATTTTCAGCAGTAGAATTACGCTTGAAATTAAATCAAATATTAATTAAAATTATATATGTATTCACCGATGCTGGGTTTATTTGTGTCTCATATTTCACCGCAGTGTGCTTCGTGTGCTCATGAAGATTATTCTGTCTTTTGCTGCAGTTGTAGCCTTACCAACGTATGTGAGTGAGAAATGCCAATCTGGGTATCGTCCTCGTAGCTCAAATGGTAGAGCATTTGGAGTGCATTCGAAGTGCTCCGCGATCGAATCCCGGCTTGCATATTTTTATTCTATTGGTTCTACGCTTAGTTAGCAATGTGATAAATCACGTATTAAATATTAAAATATATATATTTCTTAAAATTTTGCAAATTATCTGTAGACGGTGTTTCATTATTGTGGCTAGTTATGTTAAATTTTCTAAAGAATATTTTTATCTTTGTAAAGACATGCTTGACCAATTGGATTTGTCATAAAGAAATAATGACTATACGAAGATTCTTTTGTATTCATGGTTTCTTTCTAAATGAATAGTTACTGATTTTCTTGATTCTCCATACGGAAAATTATTATTATGCATTATAATTATTAGAAGTGCTAGTTTAGTAAAAATTCATAGCATATACAAAAAAATTATCTATATTTCTTTATGTTGTCAACATCCCTTTTTCCGAATTTATATGTAGCGTACAACGAAGAATGGGATATCATTGGATAGGAATATTTACCCACATCTGACATCACATACTGAATTTAACTAATATGTAGGGTACAACGATGGAAGAGATAAAGCTGGATAAGATTATTTGCCCACATCTGATTTTGCATACTGAATTTTCGTTATGCATTTATGATAATTATTATTCTCATACATATCTCAACATCCCTTTCTCTATGCACGTACAGATCGAACAACAATGAATGGAGAATAGGGGTTAAATATGTCATAACTAGTTTGTTGTACAATGAATTGAGAATAGTAGGGTAGACAGGGGCACATTCACGCGGATTTTTTTCAATGAATTTTCTAATTTTTATGTTTCAACTTAGGAAATTTTAGACACTGTGGTTTTATAAAGCAGTTAATAAATTGAAAATTTGTGTATTCAGTTGTGTAGTACTTGTGTTTCAGTACTTGTGTTTTTAACCGTAAAAAAAAAAAAAAAAAAAAAAAAAAAAAAAAAAAAAAAAAGGTCCAAGTCCTTTGTTTGGGGCAACTTTACGCATCAAGTGGGGCACGTTTACGCATATTATAAGTGATACCAAGGAATAAGTTAAATAAATAATTAATCAAATTGAAATTTATTATTTATAACTTAAAACACTCTTTAAAAAAATAAAAGGAATTAATTAAAGAACATTTTATAGGCTAAACTGAAAACATAGGAATTATTTTTAATTGAAAACAGAATCTATTTAATCATCTATCTTTATCATCACTGTTACAATTTTTACGAACAAAAAATAAAGTATTACCTTTTGCACACTTGTCAGGGGACAACCTTTTCCATCAAAGACATTGAAACCAGTCTTGACATTTTTTGGATTGGTTGTATGATTTCAAACAATAAATACATACACTACACAGTTTTCATCTTCGTCATCATATTCATTCACTATTTTCTTTATTCCAGATTGTATAACCTTTTTGACTTTTGCAGTTTTTGGTTTCATACTTCTTTTTTTTTTGCTGTCTTCTTGTTCTGCTTCCATAGAAACTAGTATATTTTAAGTAATTTCTTCTTTTGAACATGCGTAAACGTGCCCCGACGTTAATGCGTAAACGTGCCCCACCGCCCTGTTTGCATTCATTTTTAACGTGCAACAAAATTAATAACATTTCTGTTCATACAAATACAGTTCTCAAAAAAGGATAAATTCTGCTAATGTCCATATACTTGTTTATCCTTAACTAAGTATTATTAGTTCACAATAACTTTCAATAAGTTCAACACAAAATTTACTCACCTTGACAGAAAACAGATTATCCTTTCCTAATGCAAGACCAAAGCTCGACTGACGCTCAAAAACCTGTGAAAATACCCTCTAGGAAGCAGCATCAATCTGTCATGACTGGTAGCGCGCCAGGTATAACTCGTTTTGGAAAAAAAATAACTACGTAAACGTGCCCCGGTCTACCCTATTACTTTTAAATTTTAAGTAACAATAAAAGATAATTGTTTGACAACGGTTGGCTAATAACAAAGTATTTCATGCTCGAATAAAGTAAGCAATCTTATTTCGAAATTTCTGGTTTGCATTCAAATATTTTCTATAGGGTAACTCTAGGAGAGATGGCCATAGTTTTTAAAGATTGTAATAAAAATTCTTAGAATACAAATACAAGAAATATTTATGGATTTTTTAAATTCTTATACATGTATTCATCATATTTTATGCAAAAAATAATTAAATATAGAAACGAAAAAGTGTTAAACAAAATTTTAAGTAAAATGGCAGATGGCCGTCCTCCTTCAAGCCGAGGGGAGATGGCTATCCAATACAAGAAATAACAAGTTGGAAATTGCTCGTCAAACGTAGCAAATGAGGTGCGTTCGTACTATAACTAGTTTTATAATTATTTTTTGCACTCCATATTGTACTGAATGTTTTTTTTTTTTTTTTTGCACTTCATAAGTGCATAGTCTGTAACATCATTAAAATGCACTTGTAATATTTTTTTCTCATTCCCCGTAATGTAACGGAAAACTTTTGACTGTCCCTGTAATTAAACATCCGATTTTCATAAAATTTGAAATGGCTCGACAAGATTTTGCAACAATCATACATTTAAAATTTCAGACCCTTCTGTTGGGTAGTTTTTGATCTGTTATATGCGGACGGACGGACAGACGGACTGAACGACGACTATAGGTGCTACGTATTTATATAATTACGAACGCACCTAAAAAGTGAAGTGAAATAGCAAAAAAATAACACATTTAATATTGTTAATCATGGAAAATATATAGCAATTTATAAAGATGCAGTTATGTGATGAAAAATGAGTGAATAAAACTCAAATAAACAAAATTTGAAGTATAATTTCAATACTTCATTTTTCGTAAAATCTTACCACATATTTGGCAAAGGTCTTGATAATTTGTACGCATTTCATCGAAGCACTTCAGGTACTTTATGCATTGTATCCAGACATCCTTTTTGGATGTCATATTTGTTTTGATATTATATTGTTTTGTACAACCAACGCAGTGGTCCTAATCCAATTCTACTTACTCGGATTCTGTAGAATCTGATAATTTTAAATGTATTTCGTATTCTTCGCAATTGGAAGTGTCGTGTTTTTTTTTTTTTTTTTTTTTTTTTTCGCGTTAATTTCAGTTTTATTACGTTAATTTAGTTTATTTAACAACATTTTTAGTTTCTGTTATGAAAGTTTCCGACGTTTTTCAGTATTTTCTGAAACAAATAAATAGTTAGGTCTTATTATATTATTATTATTGTTAAAATATTTATATTAGCTGAAATTTGAACAATTATATCAATTAATATATTTATAAACATAAACGTTACATATTTATTTTAAATTTAATTCAATTTAGTTAAAATAATCATTTCGTATAATTTTGAAATATTGATTGAAGGTGGCCATCTCTCCTCGATTTCATGTAGCCATCTCTCCTGAAATTGAAGGACTGATGGTCACCCAATTTAAAGCATAAATAGCCATTGTACGACTTTCTTCTAGGCCTACAAGTAAATATTAGATTATATGCGTGCTTTAAAAGCCTATATACTAAAAAATGTGTATAATGTATGCACTGCAAAACATTCAGATATCTAAGTCAAAAAAAAAAAAAAACAGTGGCCAATAGAAGTGAAAACTTCAACAATTACGTGTGTGTTTTTTTTAATCGTCAGGAAATGCTTTATGCGTTGAATTGTGTAGCAGCACTAATGAAAGCATCTGGGGACACGTCAGTGCCCCTGCCAAGTCTTGAAAGCACAGCCGTAAGCATCTTTTTCTGGAAGCAACTCAGGGTACTTTTGACCCCCAATATCTTTGTGTTGGTGATTCCCAGAAACTTGAAACTTCGTAAATCTAAAGTAATGTGGAAATGGAACTAAATGCTGAAATTTCACGTTTCTATCTTTTTTATTTCAGAAGATATATGAACTTAAACTTTCGCCTTTTCGACACTGATTCACCGATCATCAAAACTCAGAGGTACGTCCTGTATCCCTAGAATCTTGAAATTGGGTATGAAGGTAGTGTATGTGATACAATGAAAGGGAAAATTTAAAAAATCCGGAAAATTTGGATAAAAAGTCGAAAAATCAAAAAACCGAGAATTTGGCAGAGATGTGATATACGAACCAGGTTTGGAGCGATTTTTTAACGTCAATTTGGCGAAAGCCCGTTTTCCAATATCAGTTACAATATATATTTTTAAATTATTTTCTATTGTTTTAAAAAGTAAACAACAATAAATAAACGGTAATTTCATTAATAACTATAGAACAAAACAATTGTACAATTTAAAAAAAAAATAATAGTAAATGAACAATTTATTAATAAATAAGCAACAGTAGCCGGGTTACCTTGTAAAATAAAGTAACGCCATTTTGCTGTCAATTAGGTACCCAAGTTCGTATCTGACATCTGTGCCCCGTATTTTATCTTCCGTAATCGAAATTCCCGCCAATACCGTTGGTTATTGACCAGACCATCAACACGATAAAATACAGCGTTATCGGTTTTTAGTTACACGAAATAGGTAGGTCACGAATACGGTATAATTCATTTTAACTGACGAAAAACAAAATAATAATTTGTTTTAGCAATACGCCGGGAGAAAAGGTGAGTTTTAACTTCCTTCTTCTTTTGCGGATTGAGCTGAAGAGGGAAAAGTTCCTGTCATTCACCGGTTGGCGCGATAGTGTCTATGTGTCAAAATGCTAGCATGTCGTTACGTTACAGTGTCTCGAAATCAGTGGTTTTTCCCCATCTCAAAAAAGCTCAACGCGCCTAAAGAAATTTTCACTTAAAAAAAAAAAAAATCAACCACGAAATTAAATAAACATTAAAATTACACTTACTTTTTATAATCGGAAAACACAACTGCACGTCCAGTAAATAAACTTGTTAACTATTTCATACGAATAAGTTTATGTTGCAATCTATGATCATGTTTTGGAAATATTTAGTCTGGCCATCTCTCTTCTATGGCCATCTATCCTAGAGTTACCTTACATAAAAGAAATCACTGTAATGGACACATATATGCTCTATGCAAATGCTTTGAAATAAATTTGTACTTTAAAAATTTATAAGAAAAACGTAACTAAATAATTAGTATTATTTTTAACACAACCATACTAATTAGTAAATTATCATAAGAATTGATTATTTCCAACTGAGCGAAAAAATACCAAAGTCGGGAATCGAACCCAGATCCTTAGCTTACATCTACCCTTTAGTCTGCCTTGGCTGACAACCGGCGAACACTTTTTCGCTGAGATAACCTTATTGGTAATAACATCTGCTCTGCCTTGTAAACAGCTCAACAGAATCAACCGCAGGTAAAGGAACTCCATATAAACAATGGGTACTAAAATTCTTTTAAAACTACTCAAATCACATTTTCAAAAATTATCATCCATAGACGGCCATGAATCCAATTTTTTGCGTGGCCCTGTATATCATTTTATCTAAAGTCTACAAACTTTTCTTAGTAAAGTAAATGCAGTTCATCATAAAAATCTATAACTCATTTAAAAGCTATCTTTAAGCAATTTACACTGATACGCAGTATGTGATCTAAAGGAACTATATGAACTATATATGAACTTCAAATGTATATGAACTACTAGCCGCCTATGGCGATCAGTTTGGTCTCCCTTAAATGTATGCTAAGCATTGCATCATGTTACTTTCATTCTTAAACTTATTTACTTGCTTTATCTTTCCCCAAATTCGAAGATTCTGATAGAGAAATCAAGAATTCTTTGACATCTTGATAATATTTCATACATTTTTTGTTGTTATGCGTATTTCGTCTTTTTTTTTATTTATTTATTTATTTTTTCTTTACAAATACCACTTAATTTCCGTAACTGTAAAAGCCAGTGAAATTTCAAGGGTTTAAATTTAAATTTGTTCATAAATTATCTAAATCAAACTTATAATATTGACGGAAGACCATGTGAATAAAATCCTCGTGAAATGCAAACCGTAAACAAACGTTAGTGCCGCCAATTTACCTACTAAGATGCCATAAAAATATTGTCCATTCATTGTTGAAGAACCTGCTTTGCGAATGATTACCTTCATGGTTTAATATTTTCTACCGTTCATGATGAATCAATCCATTGTGTTTGTTTACTTTATGAAGTGAGATAGTAAGCTGTCAACTTAATTTAAATTGAAGTTATCTTAGAATATAGATTACTTTGAATGTAAATTAGAAACAATAATTTGATGTTGAAATAAAATATTTTAGTTTATGTTAATATTATTACGTTTAATTATTTATTTAGGTACGTTTCCACTACAGGGGCCTTGGCATTTTTTTTAAAGCTTGGCGCAATTCGGGCTTCAGAAAGTGAAATATGTTCACAAAATATATAAACAGCAATGACACCAAACCTGGTGAACTTTTAGTTTTGTTTAGATGTATTTATTTGCATATAAACATTTTATTTATACATATATCTATATAATATTTGTTTATACAAATTACCTATGTTTCTATATAAAAATAGGTTATTGCCTTCTTTAGATTAAATAAATTGCATACATATGGAAATAACTTTTTATAGGTTTAGATTGCCGAAAATATGATGCGATTTTTTTTAGCGTCAAGGACCTATACTGGAAGAATACGTTTATTTATTTATTTATTTATTGTATTTTAAATGGGGTGAATGAAGGATGTGTATTTTAAATTTATCCGATATATGTATTTAAATTTATGTGTTTTAAAGGAAAGTTATGCGTTTTAAATGAAATAAGGAATAGATTTATATTTTAAATGAAATGATGGCGATGGAAAAATATTTGGCGATTTATCACCTGCGCCCGACTAACATAAAAGTACTGAAATGGCCGTTTGGCATATAAAAAATGAATCGGTCAGCCCGGAACTGTTCATTACAGTCACATGACTTCGGCTATTATTATAGAGATAGCATTTAGACACACCGTATAGTATGCATAAATATAGTGAAGCTTAAAAGCGCATATCATAATTAAAATGCATTACCAGCAACCATTGCTAATATACAGTAATTCGGACACAATATAATATTTGAAATCTTTTGTGTGTCCCTGTAAATGGTATGCACTTCATATTTTCCATGAAATAAATTATAGTAAACCTCAGCGACGCATATTAATTTCAGTATATATGAAATATTTCAGCACAATTGAACTACACCGCAAACAATCACCCCTGTACCGTTATTTAACGGCATTCAAATGTGTGGCCCAGTGTATGAATAATAACTATTTGTTGCACCGCATATTTTAGTGCACTTCATAAATTCATATCAATTTTATTATGTTTGATAGGTTGTAACACTATAAAAATCATTTGAAACGATTTTCTCTAATTGCCTATAATATAGTGGAGCACTTTTGTTTGTCACTGTAAATGAACTAAATATGCTACAAACTTATGCTACAAATGGTAGAGGTAAATAATATCCAAAAATTTCTGAACAATCCGAGTATATTTATGAGAGTTAAAGCGCAGACAGAAGGACATACAAACCGAAGTCATAAACACTTTTCAACTTTGTTCAACTTTGTTGGCAATACCAAGCGAATATAAATTTCGGACAAAAAAACAGATAAATATGTGAACTTTCGAACTGTGAAGTTTGTTGTGTGAAAGCTGCTTTTTTGTGAAAACTCTAATAAAGTTTTACATAAAATATGTAATATAGATTGAAAACTAATACCAAAAAGAATTTTATACGAAAAATATCAATTATGAAATAAAATAGAGTTTTGCAATTTATAAAAAGCGACATTTTCTTATTAGCCATATGCCAGGAGTTATTAGCCGAAGGTTCTTTGCAGCCTTTTTTATTATGATCATTCCCATGCTTCAAGCGCATAGTTTAGTTACATGTATGTTATATTTGTATTTTGTTTATATTGTTTTATTTATTTATTTATAGACGAAGTTTCAATTTTGTTATGGAATATTAGTCGGAGAAAAATGCCGAACACTTTAAACTGATTTAAGTGCAAACGATTTAATTTAACGTAATTGATACAGATGCATGCGATACAGATAAATTTAAAAATAATTCTTGATTGGAAATTATTTTTGGAATATAGACTATTAGTAAACTGAGATACAGTTTTCAAACAGATTATATATGAAAGAAATTTTTCTCCTTTTTTTTGCGGTGTAAAAATTAAATTGATTACATACACATACATTAAATTTGTGGGTTTTTTAAATATTATTATTTCATTCTTTATTGTTGAAGCTTCAATTTCGTTATGGGAAATTAGCCGTTGACAAATACTGAACAACATTTTATTGTTTTA
This sequence comes from Maratus speciosus, assembly GCA_963932465.1. Lineage (NCBI taxonomy): Eukaryota > Metazoa > Arthropoda > Arachnida > Araneae > Salticidae > Maratus > Maratus speciosus. The sequence continues at coordinate 189,278,062 of OZ010800.1, forward strand.
TTTGCAGTTATTTAATTATTGATTCTTAATGTGGACAGCACGAGATAAAGTTAATTTAAAAATTCAAGCTTGAAAATTATTTTTAAAAGCATAATTACTCAGTCAATTAAGATACAGTTTACAAACAAATTGCATTTGAAAGTAGAGTTCGTTTCCTATTCGACGGTGTAAAAATTTAAAATTTGGGATTACTTAAAAATTAAATAAGCGATCAAGTGCGAGTATAAATCGCGTTCAGAGGGTTCCGTACAATAAATATAGGAATTATTAACTGTATTATTAAAAATAACCGTTGCTAAACGAATATTAAGATTTCGTAAAAGACTACACAATCTATGATTGTTTATATACTATAGCGGTATATACAAGAAAAGTTGTTATTCATATATATAATGTTATCACTTTAGGGGAGAGTGGGGGTCTGGCACTTGTTTTCGTACAATATCTCTTAGGGGAGAAGGGGAGCTTTTGGACATCGTTATCATTTTTGATCCAACTGAATTTTTTTTTCAGAAACTTTTTCTTTACATCCAAATAGTCTGTTACCTTTATTATTACTATTTTTTAGTAGGTTTTTATGAAAATACAAAGCTATTATTAAAGCCATTAAATGTTTATAAAATTGTTTCATTCCAAAATTTTGAATACGCCAACATTTGACATTCCTGTTTTTCTGCCATATGCTCATATAATTCGTTGTTAGAAAAATCAGGAATGTAATATGTAGGAAATGATACATGCGTTTACCAGTAAAGAACGACCAAGAATGTTGTCTACTGTTTTATTGACAGTGCTGCCGCAGGCGACTATTTTTCTATTCTGTTCACAGCTCTATTAAAAAAATAAAAAAACACAGATTTTGTATAGTATATTTCTCATGCAACTGTTCTCGAACAATATGTCAATAATTCTTGTTTTGGGAAAGTGGTGTGAGGTAGAATAAAAGAAGACAATATTGCTTTTGAATACATTATGTAAAAATATGCTATTATTAAATACTTTTAAATAGTAACTAACTCTTTTATGTGTTATTTGATATAAATTTCTTTCATTTATTGATATTTTATTGATTTCATGAATCCGTAAAGTATGCTACTAATAAATGTATAATCAAGTTCGTGTATCACTGTAAGCGTACAAAACGACTGAAAAAGTTCCTAAAAATAAAATAATTTTTAGACATCGATAACGATTTCATCTGCTGACGGGGGTGGAGTGTTAAAAATGATAACGTGTTATATCGCAAGGAGGAGGTGTGTGTGTGTGGGGGGGGGGGGGGGGTCATTAGCAAAATCTTCATAATATTATATATGTAATATCCCCAAATTATGTATGGGTATCCCATAAAAGTTCAAAGAGATATAAAGCCTAAATAATATCAAATATTGCTATTCTGTATAACTCTTTTTTAATCTTATCCTAATCTGATTTTTGTTTTATGAACTTAAAGCGGTACTGACAATAAAAATAGTGCATATTCAAAATTCATTTGGCATTTCATAAAACTAAATTTTGTGTGGTAATAAACTTTCTTTGTTACAGTGAAGCTAAAAAAAACTTTTATTCAAAGTTTAAACCTGGTATTATGTTAAGTGCGCTTCCAAAGGAGGTAGCAAAGTTGCAACGCCGCTTTGGTCCGTGCCGCGTTTTTCCAGATAAGTTTTTAATTAACTTTTAACATCTCAGGAGGCGTATTGAGAGATCCACTCAATGCAAAGTAGTCGCGAATCCTACTGTATATATGCGATTAATACAAATTAGACGGGTTTTTTTTTTCAAAATTTGTGGTTTATTGCTTTTATACTGCTACTGGGCATTGCATTACACAAATATATTATTAAAAGTTGTTATATAGGCTTTAAAATCTGACGGTACATAAAGTTTGCTGCCCCTGTCATTATGTGTGTCCAAACCGTCCGTAACTTTAAGTGATAATATCTCGCCTAATTACCGACAATTTTTTTCAAAAATTATTATCAACAATGCTTTTATACTTCCGCTACTATATGTACCTCCAGTGCTTCTAAACACGTTTGCTGAATGACCGCAATTCGTAATTTGTGTGTAACAGAAAAATGCGCTTTTCTGAAAAACTATGCGACCTAGGGTAATCGCTATAATTTTCCTGCAAGAGTTAAATTACCGCCTACTCACTCAATTTTTTTCATAATTTTAGTTTCAGTGATTCGGAAATAGATGGGGGGGGGGGGGCATATTTTTGCACTACATTTTCAACAATATATCTGAAAATATAATACCTAAAATTAAAAGAGCTATATTTTTGAGTTCATCATTACGAAATCTTTCACAAGATACCCCACACGATATAAAAAGAAAATATTTTTTTTCAAACAATTTAATTAGCCCCTCTACACTTTTCCTAAATATATTTATGTATGCTTAATAGTCTGTAAATATGTGGGTCAATAGTCTTTATCACTTCCCTCAATTTGCCTTTCCACGTTCCATACTTTACGAGTAAAATGGCTGTGAGACACGGACAGATAGACACAGGAGCATTCTTATAATATTTCCGCTTTCACGTTTAAGTACGGAACTCTAAAAATTGCAAAACCGAAATCTGTTTCTATTCGCTAAATGATGTCAGTCCTACGCACGCACACGTTTGTACTTTATAACAAAGACAATATTAATATCCTTTCTGGACTACGTAGACTTATAAATATACATATCCCTTTAAGTCCTGACCCTCACAATAGTGCGATTGATACTAAAGTGAAATAGTATGTCAGAAGTAGAAGAGAACAGAAGTAGAAAATAGAAGAGAATATGAAGAGAAAATGAAAGTAAAGGGAAAGAGAGTATTTCCTGTTTTTGTGAGATTTAAAACCAAATCTGCTCATTTATATGAGTTAATTGGCTTCAGACGTTTTGATAAGACACAACTAGAAGACACCAACTACAATACAGGGTTAGATTTTCTGCTTTTAAAAAGACTATCATCTGACAGCAACAGACAAAAAGTATGTACTGTCGTAATTTATTTTAAATGCGATTTTTAGTGTTTGCTTACATTTAATTTTTCTTTTCATATACTTAATTCATGATAATTGATTTTGTCTTTGATAAATTTAATAAGGCTTTACAAATGTTGAAAAACAAATAACCCGCACAATTGTGCGTGTCCGGCATTTACCACTTCCAAAATGGGTACAATTCCTAATACATAAATTTTTTATTTTAACGTGATTTTTTAATCTTATGTTTTTAGCAATTTATATTTTATTAATTACATTTTTAAAGCGGATTAATTTTAAATCAATAGCTTTGTACTATTCATGATTTCTATTTAAAATTAATAGTATTAGATATATAATATGCACATGTAACGAACTGTATGTTTCTGCTCTGAGTTATAGATGTCATATATGATTTATAAGTTTTATATGAATTATATGCATATCACGAGATAGATTTTTAAGTTTGATAAATTCATTCAATCTTGTAACCACAGCAAGTAAACCACCAGCAATAAATAATAAATTACGGAAAGTTCAGAAAATGCTCGAGAGATTCCGTAGTGTCTGCTTGAATTTACCAGCAGATCAGGAAAATTTTTCCATAGATGAGCGAACAATTCCTTTTTTAAGACGTGCTTCAGTAAAGCAGTATATAAAAAAAAACCGCACGCTCGTAACAGTGTCACCTGGAATAGTTTTAAATTGTGTAGTATACGAGTGGGAAAGTTCAGACCTGGTCCACAAGGATCTGGGCTTAGGACCTGCTGTAGTCCTTACCCTGGTTCAGACCTAGTTTTATGTATTTCAACAAAATACCGCTGCCGGAAAAACTAAAAAAAAAAAAAAAAAAAATTGAAGGTTCAGGCACAATTTAAACGGGGTGAAGGGCATACCACTTGATACCCACAACGGCTCTTAAGATTTGCGTGAGCATTGAGCACGTCTCAGAAAATGAAATTGTAGTGGTCTGTCCAAAAACAAAAATTATTTCAAACATTTTCATTGTGGCTGATGAAAATTATCTCAATAAACAACAACTTTCTTTGCTTAAACTTTTATTTTTATATATTTACACACATAATCCGAAACTACACAATTGTGTATATTTAGCCCAAAAATAGCTCCATTAAGGCATAACCTGCCCTCCATTGTCATAACCTGACATCGGGTATTTTGTTTATATTTTTTTTCAATCAAATACGTTCCTATGGATAAGGGTAAACCGCTAAAACTTTCAATTTCTATCAAAAAAGTCTCCCCGTCATAAAGGGTTATTCCCTTTAGAAACGCACATTCGTGTTTTATTTGTTATTATTGCCATATCTTATTATTTAATTTTACTTCTTAATTAATTTCTTAGAAAGATCATATATTTTTTGACATCAAAATAGAATCTTTGTAAAGTCATGAATTTGAATTCCTGCAAAATTTGTCCTTATTACTCAAATAAAGATTGTAGAATGAAGTAAATTAAAATACACTGCTCAAAACAATTAAAGGATATTTGAAGTTTTATATAAAATAATGATATAAACGAAATTGTTTTGCCGAAAATAGAAGAAGAGAATCACAAATGCAAATTTTTCTGGTTTTCAAACTGTGGAGTACGCAAATTTTGAGTTCGACGTCAAAAACGTCGCTTCAGCGGCAGCGAATGAAATTTGACTTTCAACTGGATAAAAGAGAATGAAGACAAGGATGATCGGCATTCAGTGATTGCTTTGTTTCGATGAGTACGATGTCTCAGCGAAGTCATTTGACAGTTTCAGAAGCTTTGAGAATTGTTGGTAGGTTAGAAGGGGGCCAAACTCAAGCCGAAGCAGCGCAAGCCATTGGAGTGTCACAAAGTGTCATTTCCAGGATCTGGAACCGCTTTTTGGAGAGTGGATGTGCAGGCCGAAGACCAGGGCAAGGTCGTAGACGGGCAACAACGCCCAATGAAGATCGGTATTTAGCGTTAACAGCTCGGAGACACCGAACCATGAACGCTACTCTTCTTCAACAACACCTTCGCTAGGCTACAGGCACCACGATTTCAACTCAGACTGTCCGAAACCGGCTCCATGCTGTTGGTCTGCATGCTCGCCGACCGATGATATGTGTTAGATTAACATCAAGGCATCGTCGCGACCGCAGGGAGTGGCAACCGAGCATGTCAACTGGAGGAGAAATGAATGGAGCAATATTCTGTTTTCTGACGAGTTCCGTTTTTCTGTGCATCCGGATAATAGGCGTATTTTCATCTGGAGGGACCGTGGCAGTAGGAATAATCCTGCGTTCGTGCACGAAAGTGTCAGATTTGGCGGTGGAGGAGTGTTGGTGTATGGTGGCATCTCCATTGACAGGCGCACTGACCTCTACATCATTCGAGATGGAGCTCTGACTGGTCGTCGATATAGGGATGAGATCCTCAGACCTATTGTAGTCCCTTACGCTGCAGCAATCGGAGATAACTTCATTTTAATGGACGATAACTGCAGGCCACATCGTGCAAACCTGGTGGATGATTTACTTTTCGAGGAAGGAATCGTTCGAATGGAATGGCCAGCGTGTTCTCCAGACATGAATCCAATCGAGCACGTTTGGGACGCTCTAGGAAGACGAGTTTCTGGCCGCCAACAACCACCACAAACTCTCCAAGAACTGGAAAGAGCTCTTCTGGAAGAGTGGGGCAGAATACCCCAACTCGTCATTAATAGCCTCATTGAGTCCATGCCTCAAAGGTGTTCAACGTTGCTGGCCGCCCGTGGAAACCATACCCTCTGCTGAAAATGATTTTCTTTGAAGAAAACACCTTTTCTTATTCTTTTTTTCTCATATGCACAAATTGTGTTTTTTTCCTTTAGTACACAAATGCGCAATAAAATGCATTTTTTTCTGCCAAACATGTGTAATTTATTCTTATATAACCTACTATGTCTGTCGACCATGTATCAATCAGCTAAACAGTTTACCAGATACAAAATCCACCTAAAACTGCAATATCCTTTAATTGTTTTGAGCAGTGTACATAAACCGGATTGTTGCACTATTAAAGGACAATCTATTATTTGAAAGATGGTGTGTCCTCCAAATGAAAAATAAAAGTCCTTTTATTCATTTGAGTATGTATGGTATCGCTATAGTCAGAATTATTAATGTGATTAAAATATATCAAACAAATATTTTAGCATATTTTTTTCTTGCCTAATTTATTTTTTAAGTGGAAAAAGCTATTACTTTAAATAATCTTTCTGTTGCGTTATAATCATACAAAATATTTTGATTTATATAATATTTATATGCGTTTACTCCTCTAATTTATATCCCGTATAATATTTCAAACCAGTAACGTACAGTTCATTTATCTCATTCACTCACAAACGCTTTCCCATTTACTAAATAAATTGCAGCCATTCCATCTATTCACTGTATACGAATATTTGGATTCCAGCCTAATGGCGGAAGATGCATTCAGTAAATAAATCAAAATCACGTGTAAATCCCTGGATAATATATGTCGGTTAAGTAATAAGCATATTTTTAATTTAAATAACTTCTAATTTTGATTTATTGTTACGCTATTCATACTTTATACAGGGTGCAATATGTTATCTATCGTTGACCTTTAATTACTCAATCATTGGCCATAGACATATAGTTCCAATTAAAAAAACGTTTCAAATAAGCTAAATATTCAGGTTTTGGCATTATTTAAAGTAAAAAATCAATTTTATAAAAAAAATTACGAAATCTAACATTTTATACGGCCCCCTAGTCTCTATAGTTATATTTAGTAATAGTTTACACAAATCATAACAGGTATAACACAAAAAGTTTGGCATATGTACTACAAAAATTTACACAGTTATTAAATTTCAAAGTTTGAGATTTTTGCACATGATTTTGTCTTTCATTGATGGATCAGTTAAAAGATGAATTAAAGTACTTCGAGATCAAAATCAGGGTACAATTCCGCTGCCATTTATCTAGTCCTTAGTGAGCATGTTTTATTTTCCGGTTGTTGATTGTACCTATTTTGACGTTTGAATGTCATTCGACCCATAAAAGTTAGCTCAAATTTTTAGATGAAATATCCCTCTTTGGTGATTCCCCGATTCGGCGATACCATCTAAAGGTGGTTTCGCCGTAAAAAGGACATTGCACCCTGACTTTGATCTCGAATTACTTTAATTCATCTTTTAACTGATCCCACAATGAAGCTCAAAATCATGTGCAGAAATCTCAAACTTTGAAATTTAATAACTGTGTCAATTTTTACAGTACAGATGTTAAACTTTGTGTTATATCTGTTATGTTATATGTAAACTTTTACTAAATATAACTATAGGGACTGGGTGACCGTATAAAAAGTTAGATTTCATAATTTTGATAAAATTGACTTTTAATTTTATATAATGCCACAACATGAATATTTAGCTCATTTGAAACGATTTTGTAATTGGAACTATATGGCTATGGCCAACGGCTGAGAAATTAAAGGTCGGCGATAGATAACATATTGAACCTTGTATATTCTTATATTACTTTCTTCTATCTATAATATAAGGAAGCAGAGAAATTGAACTTTTATTTTAATTATATTTTTCGACGCATTTAAACGTTTCAGGGTTCAAAGATCAGGAAGTGCAGGTTAACGAAATATCTGTCTATCCTTACACTGCTAAAAATATATAAGAGCAGAAGCCGGGAGCAGAGATTCCAGTCATAACCTGTATAAAAATAATCAATCCGTGCCCATCGTTTTGTTGCAACTTGTACACACTAACGGAGTAAAATGTATGGAGTCGCACCGTATTTGATGTGTTTTGATTTTACCGTTGACGTAACAGATGGGCTAGAATTGCAACAATATGTGGATTGCCCTTAATTTTCTAAGTATATAAAAAATAAACAAAAACATAATTTGAAGAACAAATAAAAAAAAAAAAAAATTCCTACGTTGTTTAAGGTCAATAAGGGACAAATATTAAGTTATTGCATTCAATTAATTCTACATTTAATGCTAAATTTTTGTAACAAATTAGTTAAGCCAATTGAAGATTAAAAAATAAAAATAAAATTCATACAATATGATACTTAAAACACTCTAAAAAATTAGATTCCGTTCAAAATAAATCGAAATAAATCTTAGACATTTTTAAAGTTTTGTATTTTGCATACATCTTATCATTTAATGCACAATTGTCATAAACATAATACAAAATCTGCAATACAAATATTTTTAATTAAAAATGGAAGAAGTCTAAGATTTATTTCGATTTTATTTGAACGGAATCTAATTTTTAGGGTGTTTTAAGTTTCATATTGTATGAATTTTATTTTTATTTTTTAATCTTCAATTTAGTTTAACTATTTTGTTACAAAAATTTAACATTAAATGTAGAATTAATTGTATGAAATAACTTAATATCTGTCCCTTCTCGGGCTTAACCAATGTAGGAAATATTTATTTTTTTTAATTTGTTCTTCAAATTATGTTTTTGTTTAATATGTCAAGTTTTTTAATAACTACGGCACTCAGACGAACGCATTTCAAAATTAATAGAGAGTATCATCATCAGACTTTGATGTATACAGTATTGCATCACATTGTGGGATGCAGTTTACCAATGTGTAATTCAAAATGTTTCACCATAGTAGTAATGTAGGTTGCGGTAGTTTGGACAAAAAATTCTAATCTGAACGTAAAAAATCTATAATCAAAACATAAAAAATTAACTTCACATAAACTTAGATACCCTATTTCCCACTCAGGAACGGTATGCATGTAAATGTAAATTGTGTTGAATCCTTACTGGTAATATTTAGCAGTATTATAGCTGTGATACAGTTAAAAAGAAAAAAAAAATACTTAATTTTTTAAACCTTATTCTCTCCCAACGGGTAATGTAATCACATCAGAAAATCATTAACTAAGTTTAACTTGGGGTATAAAAAGTTCTCATCTTGGGAAAAAAAAATACATTTTAAAATTGAAGTTATGTAATTCCCCACTAAGTTTGCTACTTGCGTAAAAAAAGCTATCCATTAGAAAATATTTACTAAAATATAAACTTGACCAAAGCAAAAACTTATTCTGAAAATATCTTTTTTATTTACACTATGACGCCATATGCACATTTTTAATTTTTGAAAAAAAAAAAAAAAAAAAAAAAAAAAAAGAACTAGCTCAATTTAATATTTTACGTGAAAATCTTTCAAATAAAAAGAAAAATTATTATTACGGCTTTTGAAATTTTTGCAACAATGAAGTAAAAATGTTACATTTGCTATGAAAAATGTCCGTTGATTTTCAATGAAAAAAGCGAAAATTGGAATTATTAAGAAAAATATTTGAATAATGTAAAGAACAATTGGCCCATGTTTCTGCCTGGGTTATAATTCACTTATATGCAAAGGCATTTTACCATTCGTTTTGATCCTGACGTCAGGCAAACGTTTTTACACTTTAAATTTATAATATCATTAGAATTAGTAAAGAATAAAAATGAGTGACATCAGGGAGAAAGGGTGGGAAGAAAAAATTAAAAAGTTATGATCTCCATAGGCTTTTCCATGTTAAATTAACATTGAGGAATGACACTGGAAATAAATAAGTGTTACTTAAATATCCCTGTAAAATTATGGGCAGAGGCTACAGTCACAACCCGTAAAAAATCATAAAAAAAAAAAAAAAAATCCATGCCCATCATTTTGTACAGCCCGTAATTTTACGGGGCAAAGATATAATGCACTTAAAAATTCAATAACAATTTATTTACTTACTGTTTCGTTGCACATAGCACATTAGATAATCATCACAGAATCGTTTTTTTAGCGGGTTAAAAAAATATGTTACGGTCGTGGTTTACTGACTCTATTTTTCGGAACGCGACTAAAACAAAGTGTTACACACTAGCGGGGGGAAAGCATGGGGTTGTACCGTATTTATTTACTGGATAAGAGCGTTTTTTTTTTTTTTTTTTTTTTTTTTTTTTTTTAAATCAAATAAGGCTGTAAAAATTGAACAGCAAAGGCTCATAAATTTACAGTTTTTTTTTTTTTTTATTATTATATGTGTATGTAACGAGTTCCCTCTTTATATCATGGGAAAGTGCATAGCGTTATGCACTGAATGAATTGATTGAAATTTTATATGTATATTCTTAGCTATGGCCAGCAGTTCGCACATAAATTTGGGATATTCCAACGCAAGAGGTGGCTGTGATAGTGACATTTGTGACATTTTCTAGATTTTTATTAGTTCTGTTGTACATATACTGCTCATGCAATGGCTAACAATTCACATCAGGCTAACCCCGTGATTCGAAATTAGGTGGTTTATAACAGAATAACAAAAAAACATATTAATTTTATAAACACCATGATAGAGATTAACTCGCTTTTGCCTCGATTAATAAAATGAAACAGAAATGTAAGATGAAAATAAAGTGAATGTAATATTGAAATAAAAACAGTGATCAAATAACAGTTTTACGATTGGCGCAATCCAGCTACTTTTTCTATTATCTAACTATTTACATTTCCTTTCCTTTTACCTTCTTCCCCAATCGCCTTTTTAGTCACGTTGACTAATATAATTAAATGGGTTAAAATAAAATGTTGAACAAATCTGAAAAATTATGCCAGTTTAGCCTATATTGCCTATTAAGAAAAGTCTGCGGAGAGGAAGATTTTAGAAGAACGTGACTTTAACTAAATTCAAGAAGAAGTTAAACTGTAAAAAAAAAAAAAAAAAAAAAAAAAAATGTTCCATGAACTAGCATAGAAAATGTTGTAATCGAATCACCAAACATAGGCTCGTGCGTCACAATTTATTGCCAGCTTTCTAACCACTGGGCTGAGTAGACGCTAAATCTAAATATTAATTCTTTAATTACACCATTCAAAAAAGATTTATAAAATTGAAATTTAACTATTAAAAGAATGTCTGAGAAATTAAATAATGTAGTCGAATCAAGCATAGTTTTATTTTATGTGGAGCTATTTGAAAAGAAAATATACCACTTGAATATGCAAGATCAGAAATTAGCTTTTTTAGGTGCGTTCGTAATTATATAAATACGTAGCACCTATAGTCGTCGTTCAGTCCGTCCGTCCGTCTGTCCGTCCGTCTGTCCGTCCGTCCGTCCGTCTGTCCGCATGTAACAGAGCAAAAACTACCCAATCGAATGGTCTGAAATTTCAAATATATGATTGTTGCAAAATTTTGTCGAGCCATTTCAAATTTTATGAAAATCGGATGTATAGTTTAATTACAGGGACAGTCAAACGTTTTTCTTTACATTACGGCCAATGGGAAAAATTATTGAAAGTGCATTTTAATGATATTAGAGCCTTCCGAATGATCTGAAATTTTAAAGATATAACTGTTGCAAAATTTTGTCGAGCCATTTCAAATTTTAGGAAAATCGGATGTATAGTTTAATTGCAGGGACAGTCAAAAGTTTTTCTTTACATTACGGCCAATGGGAAAAATTATTGCAAGTGCATTTTAATGATATTACAGCCTTCCGAATGATCTGAAATTTTAAAGATATAACTGTTGCAAAATTTTGTCGAGCCATTTCAAATTTTAGGAAAATCGGATGTATAGTTTAATTACAGGGACAGTCAAAAGTTTTTCTTTACATTACGGCCAATGGGAAAAATTATTGCAAGTGCATTTTAATGATATTAGAGCCTTCCGAATGATCTGAAATTTTAAAGATATAACTGTTGCAAAATTTTGTCGAGCCATTTCAAATTTTAGGAAAATCGGATGCATAGTTTAATTACAGGGACAGTCAAAAGTTTTTCTTTACATTACGGCCAATGGGAAAAATTATTGCAAGTGCATTTTAATGATATTACAGCCTTCCGAATGGTCTGAAATTTTAAAGATATAATTGTTGCAAAGTTTTGTTGAGCTATTTCAAATTTTAGGAAAATCGGATGTATAGTTTAATTACAGGGACAGTCGAAAGTGTTCCGTTACATTACGGGGAATGGGAGAAAATTATTGCAAGTGCATTTTAATGATATTACAGCCTTCCGAATGGTCTGAAATTTTAAAGATATAATTGTTGCAAAGTTTTGTTGAGCTATTTCAAATTTTAGGAAAATCGGATGTATAGTTTAATTACAGGGACAGTCAAAAGTGTTCCGTTACATTACGGGGAATGGGAAAAAATTATTGGAAGTGCATTTTAATGATGTATCAGACTATGCGCTTTATGAAGTGCAAAAAAGTATACATTCAGTACAATATGGGGTGCAAAAAATAATTATAAAACTAGTTATAGTACGAACGCACCTCATTTGCCACGTTTGACGAGCAATTTCCAACTTGTTTGTCATTTACGACCGTTTATGCCCGTTTTTAAAATTTATAATTACAAAACCTGAATTGTCATAAATAAACATAAACTGTTCGCACACAAATTGCAATATAGTGACATTTATGAAAGTCGACTATACAAACATTTTTCGACAAATGAACTTTGAAAAATTGTAACTGATTTTATAAAATAAATCAATAAATTTAAAGTTTTTTTTTTTTTTTGCCGCTGTCATAAATACGAGAGAATAAAATATTCAAAAGTATTTTCATTGTAAATCTCCATACAACGTAAAATATTTTAAAGAAAAATAATTTTTTTTTAGTACATATAAATTACTTTATTTCAACCAGAAATTTATGAAACGACATTTATAGCGATTGTGTTTTTTTAATTCTCGACAGCTTCGTGATATTAAAGATATATATTTTCATTCAAAATTCATTTGGCATATACCCAGAAACTATTACAAAATTTATCAAGGATATACAACCTACAGACGTTTATTCCCATATCTTTTCTTTTTTTGTTTTATTCTTTATTTTGATGTTGTTCCCTTTCAAAAAGGACTGTTTATTATAGAAACAATAAATTAGAAATCAAGTTGTGCTATTTTCTTATAGTTTTATATTCATATATTCAAAATTTCAAAGTATTTCAAATTTACTCTCTAGGGATATTATTAAACATCATTTTAAGAATATACTTGAATTTGGTTCAAAAATCAAATTAGTTGCGGGCTTTTGTTTTTATAGAAAGTGCACTCAGTAAGAATTTTGTGGATTAAAAGAGTTTAAAAAAAATTATTATCTATTTATTATTTTCTTATTTCATAAAGATAAACAAGGTTTTAACTACATGAAAAAGGTTGTTTTCTGAGTCAATTGTGTTCGCGGTCCGGAAACAGGACCGGTCTAGAATTACTAAAATTATAGCAGAGTATGGAATATTTTAACTTTAAGTGCTGTAGGTAACCATGGCAGGATAGTGGCTGAGAAAATGTAAAAGTGTACAACAAGTAAATATGCATTTAAATTTGAAATAAAACTAACGTTTATTTAACGAAAAGCATGACATAAATAATTATCAAACAATACGCCAAATTGTCGTAAAAAAAAAAGCCAAATCTTTTTGCATATTTGACAATGCAACAAATCATGACATTTAATTTTCACTTCAAAGCAATGTTGCATTGCCACTACTTCTCCCGTCGACCAATATCGCCAAATTATACAAAGTGACATAATTTTTTATATTAAATAACGATAGAAGAAATAATAACATTAATAAGAATACGAATAAACGTCGAAATAAAAATCATTTGCTGGGGTAAACAAGCGTAACTTCCTTAAAGTTAAGTGAATGTGGCATTTACGATCAACCATTATTGACATTTAATCTTATAGTTTGGCGACAGATTTTTTGTCGATAGGATAACCAAGTAGCACCGTTTTAATTTACCACTCGAAAAATAAAATAATTCTAACCGGCGATTTAAAAGAAAAAAAAAAAAAAAGCTATTCGCGAGATTTGTACCCGGCTAACATAAAAGTACCAGGAATTCTTTGCGATCATGGCAGCTTTTCTGTACTTTTATTCAAAAAAATAATTTTTATTCTTTAATCAAAATGGAAACATTTCTTAAGAAAAGGGAAGGGATCAGCCGGTTGTTTATGCAGTTACATGACTTGGACTAATATAATATAAATGAAATAATGGCGATAGAATAATATTTGGTGACTTATCACACCTGTGACTGGCTAACAATAAAGTATCAAAATGGCCACCTGGAATATAAAAAGCGAAGGGATCTGCCTGGAACTGTTGATAATAGTTCATGACTTTGGCTATTATTATAGAGATTGTTTTCAATTCTATAAACAGTGCAAAGAATAATATTTCCTAACGATTAAAAATTTATTTACACGTGACTATTCAAAACAGAAAAAACTTAAAATTACTATTATCGGTATATCTATTATTTACCCAGCATCGGTGACTCGCCAGTGACTCGCCCAGGTAGTCACCGATGCTGGGCTCATTTGCGTCTCATGTTACACCGCTAGATTGTGTGCTCATGAAGACTGTTCCATCTAGTGCTGCGGTTGCAGCCTTGCCGACTTATATAAGTGAGAGATGCCAAGCTGGGCATCGTCCTTGTGGCTTAGTGGTAGAGCACTGGGGATCTATTCCAGGGGCCCGGGTTCGATTCCCGTCTTGGACATTTTTCACTAAGTTGGTTTACACCTTGTTAGCAATGTGATAATTCACGTCTTTAATATTCAATCATTTCAAGCGTAATTTCGCTGCTGAAAAGTAGTTGAAAAATTAATTAAAAAACAATATAAGATGATTTTTTTTACTGTCAATAATTTTATAGGTTTAATATAGATGAATGAAACAGTTTCTTTTTAAACATTTTCTTTCGTCGAAATATGACGGGTTCTATTTCATCTCGTAATATATATATATATATATATATATATACCGGATGTCCCAAAAATGACTGATGGAATTTAAAATTCAATAACTTCCAAACTGTGACAGATATATATATATATAATCTTGCAGGAGTGTTATGTACGATGTCGGGAGTTTTTGTACTGTGATTCTTGATTTTAGTTTGAATTTGAAACAATAGATAGCACGGAAAGCGATAGGCGCTCACCCGAGTCCCCATTTTTGATACTTCGGGATCCATTCAATATATTTTAACCCTCCGTCTACCAGACGGGTCCATTGGACCCGACAGGTACATACAAAATATTCATTCAAACCAGAAATTTCTTTAAAATAAACTAAGTATATAAACCAGACAAAAATAAGGTAAATAAATAAGTTAAATAGTTTTAAATAAAAATTCTGGTGTAGAACGTTTTATTAAAACTTGAATAAAATTCCCGGTAGATCTAGGGTTAATCTCCTTTTTTCGCATGGAAGAAGAGAAGTTGAAAAATCGAGCCTGGACTTGCAGCGCCATCTAACGATGCTATTTTTAACTAACACAGAGAATCACAGCATAAAAACTCCTGACATCTGACATAATACTCCTGCAAGAGGTATTTTAATATCTGACACCGTTTGCCAGTTATTGAATTTTAAAACCCATCAGTCATTTTTGGGACACCTGCATATATATATATATATATATATTTTTTTTTTTTTTTTTTTTTTTTTTTTCTCATCGGGAGTGACATACTAAATTCTGAAAAGCAGAATTCCTCCTTCCTATTTGCTCATCACTTTTTAAATTTTCTTGTGAGTTTCTTTAAGTTTATCTTTCAAGTATCCATTTGTAATAGCACATTTAAAAAATAAAATGCTGCAAGTTATGCTACCAAGTATAAGCTAAAGAAAATATATCTGCTAGAGAAAGAACATGAAACTTATTTCATTGAAAGTTAAGAAATTAATTATTTTAATACATTACTTTGTTCTTGAAAAAACTTTTTATTAACACCTTATTCGATATCATAAATGTCCAAAGCAGTGCATATAAAGAGAGTTAAAATGCAACAATATCACCTTTGGCATCCTCTTGCACTTTTGCGTTTTAATCCCAACCATGCATTATAGGAGGAAAGTTGTTTGTTTTGATGTGTAATATCACCTCTTAAAGTTTTGCCCATCTTTTATGAAACACCCTGTATATGTTGTTGGACATACCCAAGCTATTCGGCTTAAATGATCTCTTACTTATTCCACATTACGGATAAAAATGCATGAAATTGAAATGTTAGGGAAAGATCTTCAGCATTGGTATCTCCCCCAACACAAAAAAAAAATAATGACTTTATTTTTATGGGTTTCAAGAATCAGTGTAGAAAATCTAACGCTATGAATCAAGTGAGATGGAATCTATTATTAAGCAATTTGCCTGAGTTTCAAATTATGAATGTGGTAGTTTTACAAAATAGTAATCCGTATTTTCGATTCAAATTGTTTTCTTTCTAAATTTAAAGAGAACTGTATTTAAAAATAGAATTTTTTTCATCTATAAAATTTAATCGTATTTCTGAATTAATGTGTATCACAATATATGCAAAAATTTGCGTCTGGAGCTCAAGTACGAAATTGTCAATAATAAGTGGATGACATTTATAATAGAATGGGCCGAAATTTTCCTTTTTCGGTTTTCGATGATGGGTAGTGCGTAAAAGTTGCCGTTGGTGGCACTAAGTTCACACAAAAAATTTGAGATTTTTTGGGCAATTCCTTGATTTGCCGCAAGTGGCTTGATATTTTGGTCATATGCTGATTTTTGAACTTTTTTAGCAAAAGTTTTAAAATGTTAAATAAAATTTATTTTAGCTGAATTTATTTGAAATGTCGTGATTAGTATACGAAATGTTTAAATAAGCTTTATTAATAGTTATGTGTATTTTGAATTAGGTGGTTTTGGAGTGAAGATGGAGAAACTGCGATATACGATGATTATTATTTTTCTGCTCTAAAATACATATATTGTCAGAAGATACAAATTGTGGGATCGTTGAAGCAGGCAGTTCGTCTGAATCAGAATTTAAACCAGTGCCTTCAAAAGCAGATATTCCCAACCGTATATCCCATTCTCTCACAGCGTTATCCGCTTTTAGAACTGGTATATCACATAAGTAAATTGCATTAAGCACTTCATCTGTGCTTCAGGATGCAAGAATTGTGACAACAGGAATAAGGATCTCGTCATCGATAAAGAAAACTTTAGGGACAGAAAAGAAACTTGGAAAGAGGATACAGCAGGATGAAGAACTTGGAGGATAAAAATTACAAGCATATTCTTTGATAGTAGAAAAGATAAAACAATATTCATAGAAAAAAAAGGACAAGCGGCACCGTCCAGAGAAAGATGGCATGCGAAAATGTACGTGTCACTTTCTATGAGTCTATACCTGTTTCATAGACTTCAGAAATTCTAAAGGCTGAAGGTTTGAGTACTCTATTAAGTTAACTCCAGTTGGATTGGTAAAAGTCTAGTTTATACAATTAATGTCGGTGTCGGAGTGAAATCTCGTTCGAATGAAGAATACTTATAAAATGTTTCAGTTCTCGTCTTAATTTTCTCTGAAGCAGGCTTTATTATGCTTAAAAAATATATAATGATTTTGCTATTTTCCCGCAGTGACCAGAAGTAGATGTCAAGTCACCGAAATATTCCGAACTATATTCGACAACATGGTGAAATTTTTTTTTGTCTTTATCTCAACGGTGACACTTATCCCCCTTTTTTCTATCAAGATCATTTTATTTTTTCTGCTATCTAAAAATATGCTTGTATTTTTTTCTTTTTCCAAAATATTTCTCCTACTGTATCTTCTTTTCAAGTTTCTTTTTCTATCTCCTGATCTTGCCTTTATCGATGACGAGATTCTTATTCCATGTTCGCACAATTCTTAAATCCTGAAGCACAAATTAAGCTCTTAAAGCAATTTACTATATGATATATTAATTCTAAATGCGGCGAACGCAGTGTGAGAAAGGAATATGCATTTGGGAGTGTCTGCTTCTGAAGGCCCTGCTTGAAATTCTGATTCAGAAGAACTGCTTGCTTCAAAGTTCCCACTATCAGAATATTCTGAGAATATCTATATTTTAGAGCAGAAAAATAATTATCATTCCATCTCGCAGTTTCTCCCATCTCATATTTCCTCCCTCATACCCATGATGGCTGATTGCGTTTCCATTGGTTTCTGTTTCACATTCTTCTCTCCTTCCAATTTCTTGACAAGACATGCTGTGGTCCGTCATACAAATATGTGACTCTGAACGCATTGAAAAACAGAAGGAAGAGTGAGGAATATAATAAAGACAAAAAAGAGAAACCGACGAACGAACCAAACAATACTTACAATTTTTGCTCACATTTACGCGAAAAGACTATAAAAATCGCTTAATTCAAAATGCACATAACTGTTAAATAAAACATACTTAGAGCTTTTTTAAACATTTCGTACACTGATTATGACATTTCAAGTAAATCCAGCTAAAATAAATTTAATTTAAAATTTTAGAACTTTTTGCTAAAAGTTTAAAAAAATCAGCATTTTAGCAAAACTTTAAGCCATTTGCGGCAAATGAAGGAATTATCCAAAAAATCTGGAATTTTCTGTGTGAACTTAGTGCCACCAGTGGCAACTTTTCCGCACTACCCATCATTGAAAATCGAAAAAATGTCTTTTTTGGCCCACCCTAATGTATAGATACATTTCCACTAACATGTTTTGTCGCACGGCAATATCTATATTATAAAAGACAAATTCGTTCGTCCGTAACGTTGACGTCCTATTGTCGTTTACAACATCAGACGATTAAATTTCGCTTTTACTGTAATTTTTTTTTTTAACTTCGCGTATTTTCAATTTTCTCACCCACGAACTTAGAAATGCAATTTGTTTCAAAACTGCATTATAGTTTTTTGTAAACCTTTATCACAATTTACTGTTTTTTGGTGGTTTTCAAATAATTTGCAAGCAGGTTTTTCTAAAATCTATCTCTAATCGCTTGCAGACGATTATAAAACATAAATCCGTCTGCACTTAAGTTAATAAAAATTGCTCAGCATTTGTTTTCGGCTGATATCCAATAACGAAGTCAGAACTCCACCAATAAACTAAATAATATAAATAAAACTTAAATTTAGCATGCATGTCTTCGAAAAACTCGCTTAAACAAAATATGTCTATTAATTTAAAATAATTGTTTTGTCTTATATTTTGCAACAGGCCCGAGATAGATCCCCTAGGAATAATAATTGAGATATAACGTTTGTATCAATGTGTATATATAGATCTGTAAGATATGTATCAATAAAGTATATACAATTTGTTTTTTAATTTTCCTTGCATTAATATTGGTGAAATTATTTAAAATACTTACTGCATGCAAGTGCGTTTTTATAACTTGCATGCAGTATAAGTTACGCAATGACTAAAAAAGTCTCTGTCCCGTGATACTGTAACGACGTGAAAAAAAAAATATCCCTCTCGGCTTGCCATACAGGCGCAGGTAAATTTCGAAGTTAAAAGTTAAAATTTTATTTTAAAGAACGAAAGAACAAATAAATTAAGATAACATTAATAAAAATACAAATAAACCTTCGAAATAAAAGTCACTTGATGACGTAAACATGTGTAATTTGCTTAAAGTCAAGTGAATGTGACATTTACGATCAACCATTATTGGCTTTTAATTTTACAGTTTGGCGATTAGACGACGGGATAACGAAATAAAACCAATATTATTTTATGTTGCATTAAAATATCTCAATTTGTTGAATTTCTGTAAGCAAGTAAACCCTATTGGTTTACAATGGAAGTCTGTGGGAATTTGGCGAAATATTAGAGATATCGACAAGTTTGCGTCATAATTGGCATCTAATTTTGGTCACCAAATTTGGCGATATATAGCCAGATTGGCGACAAACTTGGCGGCATTTGGTGACAGAATAGGGTACCCCTACGGTAACCCCCTTATAAGTATAGAAATACGATAGCGTAATATATAGAGATATTTATATTTTTCACGTCGAAATCTTGCAATAGAAAAGTAATTGTTGACGTAAGAATTTTATTGTGTTTTTTTTTTTTTTATTGTTGACAACTGCTATAACGAAAATGTTTTTAGTTTTCTTTCATTTTTCTGTAAGAGCTGGTTTTATCAGAATCATGTTAAGGTGGTGTTAAAATTTTTTAACCCTCCCCCATTTCTACTGCCTTGGGCCGATTTTTCTCATTTGTAATCCCGCCGAGATATTAGACATCTCACCGTGTTTGGCGAGTCTGAAGACGAGTTGTTTGAAGAAGAGTTATATATACTTTTTGGGTGGTGGAGGTTTTGGGCTCCTGGTGCCATGTAATGAAAAGTTATGAAGGAATTTTTCAAAAGACGTACCACGGTAACGACTGCAATAGGTAGCATTTCTTACGAAATCTACCTAAAATAAATAACGAGCCGAACATTTGTTATTGGTGCTGAAAATAAGGCTTATTAAATTAGCTGATACCGAAAAGGAAGATGCGATTAAATTTAAAAATTATACAAGTAAGGTAAATAAAAATTCTGCTGATGAGAACAATTTTGTTATCAATATGTTAAAAATGTGCAGCATAGTCAACCTAAAAATTAAGATGTAATCTGGAGATAGTTCTGTTTATAGGTTCTGGCTGTCTGAATCCTAATAACATCATTTAAGGAAAAGCTCCTGTTGTAACTAATTAATCAACGTCAAGGAAAACAGATTTAAAAAGTGCATTTAAAACTGTACTGAATTCTACAAAATATTTGTGTTTTTAAAAAGAATTATAATATGCACTTTATATCATAGTGAAACATCAAGTCGCTCACCAGCAAGAAAAGTGATACATCTCGACAAAAGTAAATTTTACAGGAGAGGCAAATGAAATTTCGCATTTTTTTATGTAACATAAAAGGATGAACTTAACTCTGAATGCAGCTGTAAAAGTGTACTAAAAATGCGTAAAAACTTTAAGAATCAAGACATAAAAGATATATTACATTTCGTAAATTTATACCCCCCATTGTAATTTGAGTTGTGACACTTTTCTTGATGTAAAGTACTTAATCATAATCTACTGTGTTGAGCGATTTTTCTACGTTAGTTTTTACAGGATTATCCAAGAGATATTCGTTTTTTTTCAATTTGTTGACGGTACTCTAGGGGGTCTCGGGAAAAAATCTTCACTGAAATATATGGCCTAAACTATACTGTTTACACACCTGTAGTTTCAGGTTAATTCCTCATGTACTTTTCTTGATATAAAAAAAAACGTCTAAAAACCCAAGTGACCGGTCACCTTTGGCCATATAGTGTACTCTAGTAAAAGCAAAACCAATCGCTGTCCTACTATAATATTTTATAATATTCTGGACATTTCCTGTTTCCTACGAAAGTATTACCTATGGATCAATAAATTTCAGATGTAATAAAAACAAAAAGACAAATGTAATGTTGTTTTTAGAACAATTATTTAAATAATACAGTACTTCATATAGACTGGTAAGACAATAACTCCTCAGAAATGAAAATCGCGTAATATAGTCAAAAGAATAAAGGATGGAAATCTAAAATGGTATATCATAAACATCTGTTGTTATATTACAATTGAGCAAAAAAAAAAAAAAAAAAAAAATGCGTTTTCAGATTTTGTATGTACAGCAATTATAATAAAAATTATATATTGCTCAAGAATAGTCCAAAAACACAACTGCAATCTACATTTATTATATTAATTGTGATATTTCCAAAAGAAAAGGCGGGTAGATTAAAAATATTCTAATTGCTTAATTGCTTTAATACGTAAACTTAATAATATTAAATTAATAATATTATTTAAAAATAATTAAAAAATATATGGACGAAAACTTATCGTTATTTTTATTTTTATTTTTTTTTTATTTTCCATAGCTAAAAAATAATTTTGAATTCATAATTCTAAAGTTCTAAAAGAATATATGTTCCTTTAGTTCCATTTCATTGTTTGGGTCGTATTGACCTGAAGGATAGCAAAGATTAGTAAGGGTGATAGTAAGATCCTTGATAGACTTTGAGGATTGTAAATGCGAGCAATTATGATAATTATGTCCGATTTCAATCGGTTAAGTTCTCTTTCTGAAAATGTTAAATCCATCGTTGTTGTAAGGTTTAATAAGATACATGCATAGACACTTCCAAAGACTAATATCACAAATTTCTTTATCGAATGTCACAAATTGACTCGAAAAAAATTCTTTACCATACATTTCCTACGAAATAGAAGTAATTAATATATTTTTCGAGTTGAGAATAAAGAAAAAATTGATAATTTTTATGAAATAATGTCGAAATATTGCTTTAAATTGCATTAAGATTTAAAATATATATATATATACAAAGGGTACGAGGAAAGTTTTGCAATATGATGAAACAAAAAGTCGCAGGTGGCTGCTTGTGGCTGCGTGTTGACATAGATTCATACTTATGCACCTGCACGTAACCAAAAGTCTGTAGGCTCAGTTATTCATTAGCTATGATCGTGTGAAGTTCTTCCAGTGGTGTCCTGGTCACGAAGTGAGATAAGGGCAGTTTTGCGGTGTAACATCGCGCGTAGTTTAAACATAAACCAATGCTTAGAAGAAATGACTCTTGCACTTGGTGATGATTGTTCACATCGTATGACTATACACAGATGGTACAGAGAATTCCAAAGAGGAAATTTCTCCCTGGAGGACGCTGAAAGAGGGGGAAGGCCCCGAACATCAATTACGGAGGAAAACATTACTGCTGTGAGGAAAATGCTTTACAAAGACAGACGAATAACTTACAAGCATATAGAGGATACCTTAGGCATAAATGCACCTGCAATTCATTCAATTCCGCATGATCATTTGCACATCAAGAAACTGTGTTGTCTCTGGGTGCCACATAGACTGACTGAGGAGCAGATGATACGAAATGTGACTTGGTGCTGGGAGATGCTAAAAATGTTTGGTAAAGGATAATCTCGGTATGTGAACAGCATCGTGACATGTGACAAAACCTGGCTATACTATTAAAATGTGCCGACTAAGTCTCAAAACAAAATCTGGGTCTTTGATGATGAAGACACACCGGTATCTGTCAGAAAATGACGATCTACCAAAAAGAAAATGATATTTGTATTTTTCAAATCGAGTGGAATAGTTGAATGTGTCGTTTTGGACGCACAGAAGACAGTTACTGCTAAGTAGTACAATGAACAGTGCCTACCTAAAGTCATAGAATCTAAGAAGAACCTGTGACCAAAGTCAAGAATGAACAAATGGTTCCTCCATCGTGACAAAACTCCAGCTCACAGGACCAAAGCCTGTACTGAATATTTGGACACTACAGGACTGAAATATCTTGAACACCCTCCTTACAGTCCATATCTTGCCCCCCACGACTTCGTACTGTCCCCGTATGTGAAAATGAAGCAGAAAGGGATTCAGTTTTCCAGTGATGAGGCACTTCTGAGGGCTTGGGACAATGAGTGTTCATTACTCCCAAGTGAAACTTGGCAGAGCTGGTTTAAGGACTGGTTTCGGAGTTTGGAGAACTGTATTGTTTGTAACGGAAATTACTTTGAAAAAGTTTGATAAATAAATCCGTATTGCAAAACTTTCCTAGTATCCTTTGTATATATTGAAAATGGCATCATTAGAAAATTATGTCCGACTTAAATTTATTAGATATTTTTAATTTCCGATAGTACGCAATGTGCGTAGATTTTTCAATATTTTAAGATGTCATATAGATTTAAGCATTCCCATTTTTAAAAGGAAAATTTAAATTGATAAAAATAATTCTCTTTTCCAGAGATAATGGGATTATTTAACGAAATTCAAATAACTGTTTTCTAATCCGAGAAGCCGTTGCATTGATATGAAAACTTTAAAAATTCTCTATATTATGTTGTGATTGTCTTTTAAGTTTAAAAGTGTATTACAAAGGATTATATTTTATGAAACTGGAAAAATTTTATCGTTCCATCATTATTTTTCGTATACTTCTCAAACAAATTCTTAGTAATTAAAGAACCTTAATTAACTGAAATTTTATTTTTTTAAATGACTGAAATGCATGAATAATGAGATTATTTTTCTTTAAAAATCCATTACTTTGTTTCGAATTTAAATAAGTACGGGATAATTCGGTCTTTCAAAATTACTGTTTATTCATGGTGTCTTATTATACATAAGGTGATTTAATAATGCAAATAACTATATGAAATATATTTTTATTGACTTTACTGCATCTCAGAAACAATAAATAGCATTATAATATAGTATATTTGTCTGAAATACAACTTAACGCTAGAAAGACTAATTTTACTCAAATTTTATAAAAAAAATATTTCCCTACAGAATTTTTATTTTAAATTATTAACTTATTTACTTAACTCGTTTTTTTTTCTTTGTATCTTTTAAACTAGTTTAATAAAGAAATTTCTGGTTCGAACCGAAATATATTCATTTGGTAGCAGTCAAAATGACCTCTCGCCGTCTTTCTAGTGTTAAAAGAAATGAAAGTAAATCAAGGGGCATATCAATAAAAAAATTCTTATTAAAATACAGTAAAATTAATTATAGTTAGAATTTAAACTCATAAAAATGTAAAATAAACTATTTCCTCTTTCAAAATATTCCATGAAATGTTTTACAAGAAAAAATCCTGTTCACTGTGAGAAAGTTTGTTTAAAATTTCAAGCAAAACACGATTTAAATATGTATCCACCATACAATAATAAAATTAAACAATGTTTGGAGCTCTACTTGAATCATAAGCCTGTGACTTCGTAAAATGATGAATCAAGGATTTTTAAATATTGAATAATAGAAGGGTTAAAATTATATATTCGGGAACAAGGATAATCAGACCGGGACATCTGTTTAACCAATGGAATAAAAACAAAACTGTTTGACTAATTGTTATTGTACTCTACATATAACAGTAAATTCAATTATAGTAATCAAGGATAACCAGTAGTTATATAACAAGTTTATACGTTTTAATTTATATACAATGACATAATTTACTTAAATATCGATGAATACACGTGTGCTCCAATTCATATACATATAAATATAATGACTATGTTGCAAATAATCTATATTATTAAAAAACGTTTTTTTATCCTAAAACAGTCATATTTTTTATCAAACATTTTTATTGTTCTACGCATTATTTTGGCTTTTTTATAGTTATACTTTTATATGTCATTATGTTAATAATAATAATATTGGAAGAAGACAAAATACAACTTCTCTATAACTGTGCATACAAAATTGAGAATTTATCCATTAAATTTCTTAATTTATATTTAAAATAGTATATGAAAAAAAAAAAAAACTAGTGGTTTGCTGTATGAGTGCTCTATATCTGGTACTTTATTCATGGATAGTAACCACTAAAGGGTTTGTACGAATCAAAAGATTAAGGGAAATTTAATTTTTTTAGTACCAGAAAATTTCTAAAGTTGTGTCCTTGTTAAAGTTTGGTCCTTGGATATGAAGACATATTTTTTTTCGATAAATAAAGCAAATATTAATTTACGAAAATTCTGGTAAAAGGTGCTTGAAATTCCTTGAAGTATACGAGCCGTATCACTACTATTCATTAACTATGAAAACACTTTACCACTCATGAATCTCTATGCAATGCCGTGATTTATCTGTCGCGATTTATTTCAATGGGAAAGAACATAAGCTCATAATAATTCACCTATAAATATTTGCACTAAGTAAGCAATTTATCTCTATTTATATAAAAAAAAATATTTAATTAACCAATCGTATATTTTTTTAAATATTGGTGCTATTTCTTTTTAGTTTATAGTAAGATTATAGAAAATATTTGTGTTTGTTGAAATCTGCCGTGTCGATAACGGGAATGTATCTTAATTTCTTTAATAAAACATCTTTAAATCTTCTGAAAGGAGTATGTTAAATACATATTTTCATACATTTTACAAATTTTAGACAATTGTCTATAGTGTATGTGTCTTAGGCTAATTGGGAAATCAGACTCTTTGCAAACAGCCAGTGTAATTGGAGAATAATCGTCCTTTTCCAATAATCCTGATATTTTTCAGGCTCATTGCAAAGAGCCTACGCAGCGTTAGGCTATATGGAATATGGTTCTTTATTTCACAATCAGGATGACATTTTTTAGGTTTATTAAAATGAGCGAAAAGAAAAGTTCCATCGAGCTTCAACCCGGTCCTAACTCAAAAAATTACTTCCACTGAATCTCAACCAAACATGAACCTGAGAAATTCATTTAAAGTCAAACTACAATTCGACAAAAATCTGGGGAAAAAAATTCCATCGAACCGTAATCTATTCCAAGCACGACAAAATTAATTGCTGTCAACCATTAACTTGATTCGAAGATATAAAAACTCTATTTGAAGTCAAATTTAAATCCTACCGGAACACGAAAAAAATATCATCGAACCATAACCCTATCCAAAAAGTGCAAATTAATTTACGTCGACACGCAACTGGTCCCAAAAGAAAAACCCATCGATCCGTAATCCAATCCGAATACAGCAAAATAATTTTCCTTGAGACTCAATCTAGCCCGAACCTCAGAATTCCATCTGGATTACCTCAACAATCAATTTGGAAGCCGCCAAGTAAAATTCAATTGAACAGTAACTCGCTCCGAACATTACAAAACAAATTTCGCTTACACTCAACCAGACCCGAAACCGATTCTTTTTATTCAAAGTGAATACGCAATCTGATCCGAAGCTAAAAATTTTATTTGAAGTCAAACCTAAACCCGACCTGATCCCAACAAAAAATATTCCATCCAACCGCAACCTGATCTAAATGCTGCAAAATAAATTCTATCTGCACTAAACCCAAGATGAACCTGAAAATTTTATTCGAAGACGACACAAAATCTGACAAAAAAAAGAAAAAAAAACAAAAAAAAAAACATCAAATCTCAACCTATCCGAATACGACAAAATAATTTCTGTCGATAAGCAACACGATTCGAACCCGTAGCTTACTTTCGAAGTAAACCCACAAACCTATCGAAAACCCGAAAAAAACATCGAACTGCAACTCGATCCGAACTCGACAAAATAATTTCCGTTAACATGGAAACCGATATATTTCAAATAAAAACCGAAATGCTTCCAATCGAACACTAAATATAAGAAAATTGATCCATCATTTAATGAATTTCGAAAGGTTGTGTACAATTATACCACTAATGCCAATTATACTTTTTACATTAATGGGTCTTGTACTTTAAACGCGTCGAAAACTAACGAAAAACTTCAAAGTTTGAATTATTCTATCTTCAAAACCTTTTTATGCATAAACATGAAATTTTGAATATTGATTAAACAGATTGTTCATTGTAATATGCTACAATTAGAAATTTATTAGCTTTTTCCAAAATGTGTGTATTGTTGAAATGAAAATAGCTCTTTTTTTTTACTCTAGAAGTCATTGCGCCCATGATATCTTGAGAACGTATGTAGGGATTGTCATGTAATTTGGTAAAATAATAAACAAATATCTGTGTTTAAAATTAACTACTTTGTAGTATTTACAATGGTAATATTTTTAATTATGACTATTTTTATTCATTAAAAATATAATTTTTTTTTTATTTTTTTTAAATATTTTTATATAGTTAATGAAATAATTTTGCCCTAAGAGTAGTTCCCTTTAAATACACATATATGTTTAGTACAGTTACAACATTTCATGACAATCCATACATATTTTCTCAAGATATCATGCGCGAAATGACTTATGGAATAAAAAAAATAAGCTATTTTGATTTCAACTATGCACAAATTCTGTAAAATATTAATAAACTTCTAATGACAGCATATTACAAAGCACAATCTATTTAATCAATATCCTAAATTTAATGTTTATACATAAAATGGTTTGAAGATAGACTGATTCAAACTTCGAATTTTTTCATTAAATTTCATCGCGTTTAAAAGGTACAAAACTCCTTTAAAAAGGAATAAAATAGACAAGTAGGGTTTCGGATTGGCGTCAAAAAGAATTTTCAGGTTCGGGTCGGGTTACATTTCAACGGAAATACTTTTTTCATGTTCGGATCCCATTGTTGTTCGATTTACTATTTTTTGTCGGATTCTGATCGGGTTTGTCTCAACTTTTTTGTCTATAATTTTTACATTCGGGTCGGGTACAACACGATAGTTGGACAAACAGCTGATAATTTTATAATTAGCCTAAAACTGCATATACTTATTGCAATAAGCCTGAAAAACGAAATAGGTGTTCATTGTTTAATCAACCAAACGCCTGCTAGCATCTTTTTAATAAGACTGAGAAATATCAGTCTAAAATTAGCCAGTTAGTAAAAGGAAGATGATTCTTGAATTACTATAGTCTTATTGCAAAGAGAATACTTTCTCTATTAGCATACGACATACACACTGGAAAACAAAACTATTTAATTGATGCATTCATATAAATTTGAAAGCTACAAGAAAGGCAATTATGCTGGTAGAAAGTCGGATAAAAAATATTTTTTTAATGAAAAAACTCTAAATGCATGGTAAGTTTTTCAATAGTAACATATAGATATATACATATGAAAGCGATTATTTTATTAGTGTATGAAAAAAATGCTAAACTATAAAACTCAACAAAAATTGTCTTGGATTATAAAATGGACATTTTATGCCATTATAAAAGGACAATAAAATAACATTGGAAATCGATAAACAACACTTCTACAAAACTGAGAATCTAAAATGGAGATTTTATGCATCAAAGATTTTATTTTATTTTTTGTTTTGTTTTAAGTTGTATATGAAAAAACTTGGAAATAAAGAAGTGTTTGTAAATTGTAATCGATAAAACGATGACGTTACATTAAATATGAAAAAAAAATATATATTTTTTCTGAGATGTTATAAAAGGTTTATTCTACATGTGACTATATTAAACAGAGAAAATGTCATTTTTAAATGATATTTTTAAATGATGAAATCTTTGATACTTGTTTCTAAAATAATAGAAAAAAATTTGATATTTGATTTGCTTAACGCAAGGCTATATTAAAATAGAAAGTTTCATGAAAAAAAAAAGTTATACCTTTTTTTAATGAAAAAACTTTATAAATATTTTTATTGTGTAAGCAATTTACAGATCACCTTCACTTCGACATTACTTTTGCTAAAATGCATTTTATTAAACAAAATTTAAAATCGTTACTGATAAGTACATAATTTATATCATAAATGGTTTCATAGAGGAGCTCCTAAATTTAAAACCCGATAATTCATTAACTGTAATAGTTCTAAACATACAGTATGTGAAATATTTATTCAAGGTAGCTCTTTCAATTGGTATGCATTAATTTTTTAAAAAGTGCATATTTTCATTTAAAAAATAGAGTTTCGTAGTTTCAAAATGCAAGTGTGCTCATTAACATGTATGTATGCATAAAAATACTGCAGTGTTTGCTCTGCATTTTGTTAAACTGTTTGGAAAAATATTTATAATTTAAAATTAAAAATTTAAGTAAATCATTTTTGGGGTTTGAGATAATGCTGTGTCCTTTTTCGAGAAAAATGTGCATTATTTATTAAATTATTTTACACTATTTTTATAAGCTACCTGCTAAGCATTTACCTTATTTTCTATTTATATGTGTTGTATTGAATAAAAAATTGCGCTTTATAATTAACGAGATTTTTATCAAATCCGCCAGACGAATATGTTTTATTTACATTAATTGCTGAAAAACTCATTTATACATAACGTAAAACTGCAAAAAACGAAGGAATTTATTAGAAGAAATAATTAGAAATTTGATATAGGGTATTTCCGAGATTTATGCCGCACATTTTTTTGAACTTGTATATAATGTCCCATGGTGGACATAAAATAAAAAAAAATCATGATGTGCTATTTGATGTTAAATATACAACGTGTGTACTGCGACAAAAAAATTCAAAAGAAATTATTAATATTTTTTAACAATTTTTTTCTAAAACCTTACACTGCGGCGCGTCACCCGTACATTCAGACTTGTGCGGTAGTTATGCCGCGTTTGTAATAAGAACAGAATAAAATTATAAAAAAATAAATAAATAAATAAAAATCGTATCTGGGCTATAATTACCGATGTAATAACAAAATGAAACTAAATGAGTAAAATGAAACGTATTAGTAGATTCAAATTAATAATTGTTGCCTAATTGACAATTAAAATTATCGACTTTTTTTTTTACATTAAATTTTAATTGTTATTTCAGCAACAAAGTAATATCAATGTATTTGAAAGGGAAAAGGCAAAAATTAATATTGTGTTTATATAATTTATTTGTTAGCCCTTTCGGGACCGGTGGCTTTACACAAATTTTATTCGGTTGCTACCACTTTTTTAAAAGAAGTTACTTTTACTTAAATAATCACGAAAATGCTCTAATTAAGCAAAGCAAATATTAATTTTCTTTTTTACTGGTGCCAGAAACAAATTTTATAAGCTCTTTATGAAGGTCCTTATAAGCACCGATGGTCCCGAATGGCATAATAGACTTGTTTTTTCGACTACAATCTACAGAAAAAGTGTCGAAAAAGTACAGTCTTTATGTAACTACATTTAAAGCCATGATGCAATTATATTTCCTCTTCTTTAGAGTTGTTTGGAAAGAACGTCTGCGTCACGCGTAATCCAATTTTTCATTATTATCATCTTGACTTGCATCTTTCTTTCCCTTCTTCCGTTTTATTTTCTCCTTTTTCTCCTTTGGTTTTAGTAAACTCGATAACAAGCCCAACATGGTTAGTCTGTGCAAAAAGAAAAGGAAAAGTTAATAACACTTAATCATCCCGTATAAAAGAAACTGCGGCATTTATACCGGAATAGCAGTGCGGCATGTATCCCATTTTGCATGGTGCAGACGTCTGCCATCACAGTTATCTGCCATCTCTAAGGGTAATGGCGTAACCACACAGACAGTACTCTATACAATCGCTACACGTATTTTTTACTTCGAAATCATGCATGCATTTAGTAATTAGTGTATGAAAAGTATTTAACCATAACGTGTTTAAAAGTTTGGACAGTGAAATCATGCACTTACGTCAAATTACGGACTGTACTTCTACAAATAAACATCGAAATGGGATTCACGCTATACACTGGTTAAAATAATCTCATTGCGCACCTAAACTATGCGTTTGACGACCATCTATCGATAATTACAAGAAATACAAGGGGTGCGGCATCTATCCCGTATGCGGCGACTCTCCCGGAATTACCCAATGTGATTAAATATCACAATGAAATACATTGTTTTTGGTCTGAATTAATTAAACAAAGAAATTTAATTTCTCCCAGCCTGTCTGTTTGTCTCTCTGTTTAATGTTTCGCGCTTCGAAAGATAAAGTCTGTGATATAATATTAAGCATGGGGGTGCCAAAGGAGTGCATGAAAATCTCTTGAAAAAAAATAAGATTCAATGTAGAATTTTTTTTTTTTAATTAAGGGATTTTTTACTGGATTTTTGGACAACATATTTACTTTCACATTCCATATCTTTGTTTCAATATATCACACTATTTCTCACAGAATAAAATATGTACTTTTAGATAAATGTTTTCTCATAACTGTAACGTAATTTACAGCTTTTTATGATTTATTTTAAATAATTCGCGATGATATTTTTTGATTTAACATAGTTGCTTCAGTGCGTTAAATTTTGATAAGGTGATTTAGTAATCCTTTAGTCGCGAGAAATTATCAAATACTACACCATGTATGAAGAGTTTAGAAACCTTTTATTCCTGTAGAAGAAATTTACAAAATGTCAAGTTACAGAAAATAAAGATTAGAGATTTGCTGATATATAAAAGTGGGAAAACTAAACATAGATACAGCTTGATGCGTATTTCAATATTTTAATTTAGTAAACTTTTTTTCATTTTGTTTCTTTTCACAATGGCGAAAAACTAGCAATAATGTTATTTGCTAGTTAATCTCGCACTTAATCTTTGCACTTAATCTCGGCAAATTAAAAGATACGAAAACTTACACGAACCATTTTAGTTCTTTTTCTTATTAAAAATAACACGAGGAAAAGATAAACTTAACTGGTTACTTAAAATTAAAATTTCAGATTACTTGTTTTAGAAAACAGCCCAAAATACACATAAATATAATGAAAATAAATATAAAAAGAAGCGAAAATGTATTAAATCATTCCCGATATGTGGTGTCCCATAGAATGAGGTATAAACACCGCCATCTGGGAATGCTCATTTATGAGCAATCATTTATTATAGTAGTTGCAAGAACAAATATTGCTTCAGGTATGAGTATGAGTATATTTTTTGTGGACTATAGATGACAATGATGACAGTGATTTTGTCTACATAGACAATTATTTAGTGGTATTACCTGCAGAAAACGATGCCTGAGCTACACTGAAAAGAGTGATGATTTATCCATTCTTGAAAATAAAAACGTCTTTGCTATAGGTACTGTTATACAAGATAAAATGTCTAAATGTCCACTTATGCATCCTAAAACCATATCGAAAATTGCACGTTGCTCTTCTGGCCGCTAATTCGAAACAAAGGACAAAAAAGTAGAGTAATTAGTAATAGATTATTAGTTATTAGTAATAGTTATATAGATATTAGCATTAGTTAGTGTAATAGAATTGTAGCAGTTTGGTGGAATGAAATCGAGTTGTTTCACTACTGATCAATTTCAAAGAACCCAAAAATTGCATCGTGCATAGAAAAAAAGTAAACTGTGGCAGAAAACAGTTTAAGATAAAACTCTGAGTTAAATCCTATAGTAAATATAAAAAGAAAAGTAAATTGTTTGATAGTCCTACCGCAGCTTATTTTACTTCAATTCAAGGGGGAAAAATTGTATTGGCTTTTATCTGTTAATGCTTTTGAAACAGCACTAGTTGTTTCATGGAAGCTGAATAAGGTATTTAGTGATGATATTCTGTGTTTGCTTGATTTTCGAAGACATATTACAGTTGCCTATTTGGTACTTTCTATTGCAAGAAAACGATCTTGCAGAAAAGTGAGTGTTTATCAGGTTAAAGAAGATTATCAAAAGGATCAAAATGAAGATATTGAAAATGAAACCCAGAAAGCTGACAAAGAAGATGCCAGCTAACGCCCTGTGCAGTACAACAACCTATCCATTAATGATGGAATTCTTATTAGGATGTGCGTGTTTTATGCCAAAACACCCCTCGCGCGTGGCACAATCATTTTCTTGTGAGGTGTGCAGCACATAATTATATAATGTGAAATAAACTAAATCAGTGCTTCAATTGAACTGTATTAATATTCTAATTGCAAAATAGTTAAGAACTTATTTCAGCATCGGCCAGGTGGAGACACCACACGAGGACCAAAAAGTTCTCCGAAAAGATCAACAGATGGTAGCATCACGATATAATGTCACTCCATTCCGTTTCATTAGGCAAGCTCATACACGCCTGATACAAGAAATACATTATGCTTTAAAATGCATTTCTGACTTTCTCTGAACTTTTAAGGGCCCCAAAACTTTTCAGCTCATGTTCTGGTTTCAACCAAGCAACATCGTACGAATTCGATGTTGCAAACCTTTTGTTCAAAACACTCTTTTCCTGCGAGTATTACGGTGATTAATAGTTATGAAATTTAACCTGTTTTACTTATATTTTTTCAGTGTACATGTATATAACCAGAAAAATGTTATTTAAATTAAATAAGAGTGATACTTATTCGGTCTCTTTTGTCGTGGAGAAATAATCTTTCACATATATTACAGTGCAACGGAATTTATTATTAAATAAAAATTACTTCAAACCTGTTTAGCAAATCTGACAGCGACGAATGATGAAAGAAAATTCTTCATCTGCTTACCAGAAAAGGTAAGAGAAATCTTTTTATATTCTATTATTTTTTGACAATTTAAGTGGATCCACACTGGATATTTGGTGTAAGCCGTTAAACTCCAAACTCATCCCCTTCAGTTTTCTCAAAAAATAAAAAAATGTAACGCTTGACTATTCCTAAGATTTTTTCTCTCATTCCATCACCGTAAAAACGAACACCAGCTGATTGTACCATTCTCCTATTTTTAGACCAGCATGTACCAATCAAAGTAAGTAGAAGAGTCGGGGGATGATGAAGAGCGGGGTAAGATGACGAATGTCTTACTTTTTCCGTTTCCCACTAGGTGGCAGCATCAGCCGGACACTACTGGATCTCCTATCGGCCGTTCGTTAAACAATATTATAGAGACGCTGTAATCACCATTTTTGTGTTAGTTGTGAAGCTTTGAATGTTTACCGCTGCCACGTTATAACTTTTATGCATGTGTAAATAAGCTGTGCTACAGATACAGGTAAGATATATCGTTTTTCTTTATTATTTATGAGCAACTTAGTTTAAATAATACCTATTACCATGGATAAATGTCAATTAATCGCCTTCCTTTATGGCAATAAAAACGAATATTTATAAACAGGCACTCCGGGGCAAGATAACGAGCTCGTCATCTTCAGACCCTGGGAGTAGAAAACCAACGTATAAACCCTCCAGAAGAACCAGAATTTATGGCGAATGCTGATTGCGATGCACCAAAGAAGCCTGTTAGTATTTTTGATTTCAAACCATTGACTAAATTAACACAATGTGAGAAAAAAAGAAAAAACAAACACTGAGCTCAAGCATTCTTACACGCACACTCATCAAAGAAATGTTAGAACAAAAGGAACAGCAGAATTAAGAACGGGAACGTTTAAAAAAGAGAGAAAAAAAGCTCGAGAAGTTAAAAAGGGAGTAAAAAACTCAAACTAAGTTCCTGTAAGCCTAAGTCTGTTAAATCCAGGGCAAACATTCCAGTTGCATCAACTTCAAAGGATGGTGTTTTCACATGTCCTGCTTATGACGAGAAATATTGTGACCCACCAACAAAAGAATGGATCCAGTGCTGTAAATGCCAAGAGTGGTGGCATGAGGAATGTTCGAATTATGAAAATGGCATTGAATATGCAAATGACTATTGTTAGCTGCACAACTAAACACTTCAACATTACGTTCCAATGCATTATGCTTAGTTTGATACTTTGTAAGATCCCAGCAAACACATATCTTTCGGTACACGATCGAACCGCAGCCGGCAGTGTCGATTAAGTGTCGACCTCGGCACATTGGTTTCGGTGAAGTTTCGGCAGCATATCGGCAACTGAATCTTAAGAATCTGCTTTTTCGACTGCCGGTTACCGTAATTGGTCCCCTTATGGTTACATATCGGCAAGCGACGCAGGACCGATATGTGATATCTGATAGTAGTACGATTAGATGAATACCTACATCGGTCCGAATTCGGAATTTTTAGTCTTAGCCGACATTTTTCTTTTACTTAATTGTGTGTGAGTTTGAGTTTTGATAAGAGTTATATATTTCACATAAAATTCTAATAGTGATAAACATAAAAATTGTCAAAGAAATGTTTATTTATTTAAAAAAATATTTTGAATTAATTTTTAAAAGGATTTACAATTTTTTGAATCATGAAAAGATTTTTTTTTTAAATCGCTCCTTAAAATTGTTATTCATTATAAACTTAATCGTAAAAAGAAAAGAAAAATACTTCATAAGTTAATTCAAATTATTTTCCCATTATATATTCATTTTAAAAATAATAGCTAAGTTTCTTATTTTATTTAAAAATCAATTTATTAAAAAGCTTTTAAAATTATTTTACAAGCTATAAAAATATCAAAAAATCTACACATCTTTTTAGCATTAAAATTTAAAAGAAAGATTCCGAAATTTATCCCTTCTAAAAATTTATTTACTAAACAAAAAAAAAAAAAAAATAAAATAATACTTCTATTTTATTTTAAGATTAAAAAATGCCATAAGTAAAATAAGTATTGCTACATTGTCATTAAAAATATATTCTACTTTAAATCATCAAATGACAGATAATGAATTCTTATTCTAATTAAAATTTTTATTAAAGTGATTAATTTCCAACTTTATTTATTAAAATAAGTTTTTCCATGTTAAAACTAGTATGTCGTGGCCATCACAAAACTTTCTTCTACATAAATCACGTGAATTAAATCATTTAAATACTAACAAGAAATTACATCAATTTATCACCAATTCATATTAAAGTATATCTGAATTTCAAAGTTGATGAAAATTCGTGCATTAGTTCTTGAAATAGAGCTATAGCGGAAATTCTGAAAAAATGTAGCATAGCAGCGCGACCTGTTGAGCGATTTACACCAGAACATAAACAGCTCCAATTGATATGACCAAACCTGAGTCTGAAGTTTGATGAAAATTCGTGCATTAGCTATTCAGATAGAGCTATAGTGGAAATTCCCAAAAATGCAGCATAGCAACGCCACCTGTAGAGCGATTTGCACCAAAACATAAAAAGCACTAATTCATATCAAGGTATACCTGAATCTGAAGTTTGATGAAAATCTGTGCATTAGTTCTTGTGATAGAGCTATTGCGGAAATCGCGAAAAATGCAGCATAGCAGCGCCACCTCCGTGGAGCGATTTACACCAAAAACTAATCAGAACCAATTTATATTAGGGACAACTGGAATATAAATTTTTATTAAATTCCGTGCATTAGTTCTTGAGATAGAGAGCCCACAATATTCGTTTCACATAAAGACAGACAGACAGACTGACTCACAGACAGACATTTTGTAAAAACATGTTTTTCGGAATCTCTGACCCCTAAAACCTGTAAATCCGTCGAAAACCGGAAGTCGAAATTTTTCATGAATCCAATACTTTCTCCTTGTAAGATAGAAGAAAGTAAAATTATGTTTTATAAATTAACGCAACGCATGTAAATATATTATAATAACTAATAAGAAAATTTATTACCTGAACAAAACCTCTAAAAATAATTAATTTCAATTAATATTTAATAATTTTTTTAATTTATAAAAAAAACCCAATTCGTTTGCTTTAACTAGTTTGCTGAAATATTTATTTCATTCATTTAAATACTAAATTAACTTTGGATAATACAATTACAAAAAACAACTTTAAAACACTTCAAAATTCCAATTTTCCCATCTACAACCTATCCACAATAGCAAGATATTACTTAAAGAAATGTCTTCCCCGTATTACCCCTTAATAATCGTCCCCGCAGCAACGCTCAGTGGCTGAGGGGTTAAAGCGTTTACCTTCTGTACCTGGGGTCCTCGGATCGAAACCAACCTGTTCCAACGCCGAAATACGCTCCCTTGAAATATTGACAAAGACGTCGCATGTCAAGATGGCTAATAGATGGCACCATGAGAAAATATATTTTTTTTTTATTTATGCTGCTGTCGGGCTGCAGCCGGCATAGTATCCTGCCAGCAGTCTCGCCAATCTTGCCGGCACCGGTCCGACCAAGTGCCAGCCCAACGGACCGACTATCGCCCAGGGGACCACAAAAGTGTTGTAACCGATATCGGCAACTTGATATCGTGCCGTTACCGCCAGAATAGGCAAGCGGCAGTCTTCCGATTGCTTCCTGATAGCTCTGTGTTTGTTCGGATGTAAAAACACAGTTATCATCTGTTAAACCATGTAACATATTCAAAAGATAAAATATGTTCAACCTTTTTCAGTGTTGTCATCTTGCTCGGAGGACAAAGTGATCATGCCCAAGTACTGGGGCAAGATGGGTTGCGCCATTGTATTAAATGGGTTGCCAATCCAAAGTAGAAATCTGCATGTGTTCGTTTATTTTCCACTCGAGCAACAAAATTATATATTTACGTTTAATACCAAACCGACCAAAAAAAT
This sequence comes from Maratus speciosus, assembly GCA_963932465.1. Taxonomy (NCBI): domain Eukaryota; kingdom Metazoa; phylum Arthropoda; class Arachnida; order Araneae; family Salticidae; genus Maratus; species Maratus speciosus. The sequence continues at coordinate 189,315,699 of OZ010800.1, forward strand.
CCTGAAACCGAGACATGTAACGAGCCCTACTTTCTTAAGCTCAACCCGAAATCTAGTAAAATTAATCCATTTTTCAGTACAGTTATACAAAAATAACCTACAATTATATCTGTTATATCAATTTTAAAATTTACGTTTAAAAAGTACCTTATCTATCCTTCTAGCTATCTATATATTTATCTATGTATTTATATATCCATATTAAATAAAGTCGAAATATGTAGCTTTTTAATGTGAAAAATGTAACCCACACTTTTTTAAATATCGGTTCAACCCGTTCAGGACAACAAGAGTCAAATACCAACACTAAACAATCAAAGTTCAGCAGACCCAAACTGAATAAAATAGTGTCAAACCGTCCGAAACATTTTGTAGCGTTCAGATAAAATCGGTTTACCGACACGGAGTGTGACTTCAATTGTCTTATAATTAATAAAAATTTCATTTGAAATTTAAGATGGGCTGTCAAGATGCTCCTTAAAAGAGTTAATGTACTACATTAATAATCTTAAATTATAATGTAATATGAAAATGTGATTAGGTGGTACAGTAAACAGGTAGCTTGTTTAGAAAATGTTTCGAGATGATTTAAAATATATTTTGTAGCATTTCAAATATTAAAGTCTTTGCTACTGTTAATGGGTTTACTTCACATAAATCTATCTGTATTTTTCGTTGAATATGCTTCTCACACATTACGCCTGCCCACATCCATTTCACGCTCTTCTTCATTTTGGAACTAAATCAAAATACATCATGCACACAATATTATATATCAACAGTTTTGAAAGGAGAAAAACAATTTTCCAGTTGAATAATTTTAAATAATAGTGTTAAAGGATTACATGGTTAAACGGTCAAGAAAATCGGCGTTTGTTTAGAAAGTATATGGAGCATGAATTTCAAACAGTTGCACTTTATTTGTAAATACTCCTAATTTATTCAATTTTAAGAAAAAATAAATGATACCTAATTGTTTTTTAATTAAATGAGTTGTAAGTAAATATAAGAGAATTAATTAAAGACAATTAGCTGAATGATTGTTAAAACTTTTTTTTTTGGAAATCTATTTAAAAATAAAGATATGTAGAACTTCTGGTACTAAGAAAATTATAAATATATATTTTTTAAATAATCTGAAAAGGGAAAATTGCTTTAAAAGGAATGATAATGAATTAAATAATTCTAATAAATACATACTAAAATTTGTAACTAAGTTTATACTTTTCAGAGTAGTGACAGTACTGTACAGTTTATATATTTAAATCTGTTACTTATATGTTTCTTCTTTATTTGTGTCTTAACGTGTCCAAGGTAATTTTTCGTATGTTCTTTCTGATTAATTTCATATTGCAAAGAATAAGTATCAAAGAAATTTATCAAAATTAGAGAATACAGTTTAATTGGGTTAGAAATTATCGCAATAATATTTTTATTTTACCACCACACTTGATATTTAGGCTACTTAACGTATTTCTAACTGTATGTGCTGGGGAAGAATGAGACACTATTATAATATGTAAGAAATTTAATCCAATAATAATATACTAACCATGTGTACGCATAAACATTGACATTCAAATAATTAAATTAATTTATTCATTAATTAAATTCTTAAAATGTATTATGAATATTCCAGAAGTATGGAAACAACAACATTTCACTTTAGTAACATATTAGTTGGTGGAAAGAAATAGATTTCCGAAATTCTCCTATTTTTCTTTCTAAAATGTAATGGGTAATTTCACAATTTCATCAAATATGCAATTAATAGCAATGTGTCTAATATCAAAATGATCACCATTTCATCGGAAGGATTAATCAATTAACAACAATTAAAATACCAAATAATAAGTAAAGAACAATTTATCTTTGCATGCATCTGCATAATAAAAATAATCTGATAACTACAAGGATAACAATTAGACTTTAAGAAGTTTTTTACGACGGATATTTACACCGAACTATAATACACTCTGCAACAAAAAAGCAATAAATGACAATTTGATTTATGATGCATTGTGGAATGCGATTACAATTGCACCTGAAAGCGCGTATCAGGTTGTACGGTCGAAAAATTACGCTGATTAAAAAAGACGTCTGAGTACCCAGACCACACGAGTTGTGTGGGAGCATGATATAATAGAGTTTCTTTTGTAAGTGAGAATGCTATAGGTATACAAGAGGTGCGTCATAGCAGAATATGCCATTCAATCGCCAAATTTCTATTCACGTATTTGTAAATATAATTAATCGTGGTACATATTTTAAATGTCTACTTGCAAAGATTTATATAAGTTTATCTCTCTCTCATGAAATCAATTATGTGCTAGCTATGATCAAAAGAAGTTGAATTTTTTTTTTAACCTCTTGCACGGACTGATGGTTCTCCCTGTCTCTCATAAGAAAACTGATTTGTATGCCAGATTTGACAGAAGAAAATTAATTTGTATTGTTCGTATCGTGGGCAAACTGATCTCAACATGCTTTTTTATTTGTGTCGTCAAACTTAAAAATTTTATTTTGTCATTTTGTAATTTGTCTTAAAAAGTATGCGCTATATTTTCCATAGAATATCCATCATAAAAGGTATCTCAAAATTTCCGTAACAGGCAATTTTCATAGAAAACAGGTTTATAATTATAAATTGTAAATTTTATATTGATTCATAGAGAATATAGTATAGGGTTATGCATGGTATAGCATATCGGATAAATGTCCTCCGTGCTATTTTTGGGTGTCCAAAAATTCACGCAATGTTTGAATTATGCGTCATGTGTGCCTAAATTGCAAGATGACGTGGATGAAATGTGGCTTGAACAAGATGGTGCCACATATCGAAAAATAATTCAATTTCTACATGAACCATTTCCTCGTCGTGCAATTTCCCATTATGGTGATCAGAAATGGCTACCGAGATCATGCGATTTAACACCTTTTATTATTTATTTATTTATTTATTTATTTTGAAGTGTAAGGTTTATGCCAACAAGCTAACGAGCACCCGCGCCTTGAAGGAGAAAATTGAGCACTGTATCAGCGAAATTCAGCCACATTTATGCAAAACTATCAAGGAAAATTTCAACAAAAGTTTGCGTATGTGTCAGCAAAGTCGTGGAGGCCATTTACCGAACATGCTATTCCATATATAACCCTGTACTTTATATTTTATGCCTCAATAAAAATTTACAATTTTTAATAATAAACCTGTGTTTTCTATCAGAATTACTTCTGGTGTGAATTTTAGGACACACTTTATAAGGATTACTTTATTAAATCCTTTATATTTACTGACTAAAGAGAACCAGGTATAAGTAATTATACATTTATTCCACGCTTATATTAGTGTATGAACTTATGCTTTGTCTAGAGCAGGGATTACATAGTGAAATATAATTTAAAATAGTATAAATAAAATATATTATCAAGTAATTTTTAAGATAAGTAAAAAAACTAATCTCGCTAGTATAAAAAAAGTAACCAAAGCATAAAGCTTGTTAGTAATTAAAATAATTCATTAATTTACAATAAAAAATTTAATGTAATGTTGATAATGCAATTTAATTAAGATGATCTGCGTAACATCTATTACTTTTGGAACATCATATTTTAGTTTAATGATTTGCTGCTCATATTACCAGGTAAATATTTCTAAATAAATTGTCTTTATATTCGCTTTAAAATTTTTTATCTTCTTAATCATTAGCTTTAAGAGTCTCTTTTAAGGTAAGGTGATTTTGGATGATCTAGCTTTGAAAACAAGACAACTTTAAACAAGCTTACTTTAAATTTTAAATTTATTTGATGTCAGGTAATTTTAGATGATCATAGTGGTTTTAAAATGGAAATTGTCTTCGAAAAATAATACCCAACGCAATTTTAATTTTATTCATTGTTAGCGAATGAAGCTGTTTATAGGCATACATTACGGTGTCCCTAAACATTTAATCTTCTGTAACTAAATCAAAACAAAATGCCACATCCTGTTTAGAAATGTATTTTTTTTTATTTTATTTTATCACATTGTCTTATTAGGTTTGTAATGTTAAAGCAGTAATAAAAATAAAGTTTAATGAAAATGCATATATTTAAATTAGGTCATTGTGCCTAAATGTGATGACCCATAAATACGACAATTTACGTAAACTTAAAATATTAACTCACGAACCGTTCACTAATGCATTATAATGAAATATCAGAACTTCAGGATCAAAATTCGAAATATTTCACTGCATTTAAATGTTTCCTTTAAAAATCAATTACTATTACAGTAAACATCGTTCATTATTCATCACTCCCATAACTCACTAAATCAAATAATCCCAAAAATCTGTCACAATTTTGCTTTTTCCTTCATTCTATCTGTAAAATTAGGCAGTCTTGAATTCTTAAAAAAATTCGACTTTCGGTGTTCGATAGATTTATACGTTTTGGGAAGACCACGGAACATGATTTTATTATTTTTAGAAAATGTATGTCTGTCTGTATGTGACAAAAGTATTGTGGTGTTCTATCTGATGAACTAATGCGCGGAATTTTTAAAATTTAGATACATTTAAAGGTTGATAAATATAGGTGCTGTTTAGTTTTTGGTGTAAATTGCCAAACAGATGGCACACACGTTCTCGTAGTAGCTGGATTTCAAGAACTAATGCACGGATTTTCACGGATAAACTTTACATTTAGGTAAACCTTCTTAGAAATTGGTGCTGATTAGCCTTTGATGTATATCGTTCAAGAGGTGGTGCTGCTATGATGAATTTTTTATTATTTATACAATAGCTCTATCTCAAGATCTAATGCATGGATTTTCATTAAATTTCAGTTCAGTTAGACAATACGTTGACATACAGTACTGCTGATTAGGTTTTTGTGTAAATCGTCAAACAAGGCTGCGATGCTATGGTGCATGTTTTACGATTTCAGCAATATATCTGTTTCACGTACTATTTCACGGATTTTCATCAAACTTCACATTAACTTAGACGTTGGCATAATTTATTTTCGATTAGGTTTTTCTGGAGATCGCGAGACAGGTGGTGCTGAAATTTTAATGCTTTTCACAATAGCTCAATCTCAAGAACAAACGCGCAGATTTTCATCAAACTTCAGTTACAGTTAGATGTTGACATAACCATTGCTGATTAGGTTTTGATGCAAATCGCCAATCAGGTACAATGCTTCTTTTTTCAGGATTTACCTGATTTTATCAATATTCGTTACTCAAGACTTAATGCACGTAATCTCATCAAACTTCCTATTCTTTTAGACCTTGACATAGGTTGGTTTTGATTCGGTTTTCGCGTAAAGATTTTCACTTTTTTTCATTTTTTACGAGTTTCATTATAGCTATATCTCAAACACTAATGCGCGCAATTTTATCAAATTTCGTATTACGTTACACTTTCACATAAATATATTCTTATTATGCTTTGGAGATTTATGTCCAATAGGTGCTGTGACGTAAAGAGCATAGATTCTTTAGGTTAGGAATTTTGGTGCAGACAACGCTACCGAAATTCAATGATTTTTTTTTTTTTTTTTTTTTTTTTTTTTTTTTTTTTAATGCGATTCTTATATCTCCTTTTTAAATGCAAACAATGTCTTTAGAATCCACATGGTGGGCATAGATTGCCATTCAAATAAAATTCAATTGGGCATTCAAATAAAATTTTCAATTATAATTGTGTATTTCCTTATTATTATTATTATTATTATTATCATCATCATTATTTTTGAATTTTTTCAATTGATTAAATATTGCAATGTATTTTGAGATATTTCCTTCGAGTATTGTTTTCGTTTATTTTAATAGTTTGTCTCTTCCTAACATAGAATGGAATTTTACATCTGTAGCATGGTAGCATGATTTGTTGCTTTCATTATGAGTGAGTTAGAAGATTGTATTTGATCATCCAAAACTAGAAGTTCAGATAAATCTACATTCATTCATTTATTTTTTTAAATCGGCCATATTCGGTTTAATTTAATGATTCATTGTGTTTTAAAAAAGAATGAACACCTCATTCGTTTAATTAAAAACATAAAAATTACAAAAAAAAAATAATAATTTTGTAGACATATTTTATGATTTTGATTGTTCATTTTTCTACATATAAGTCACAGTTTCTCTAATGCTGTACTTCAATGTATTCATTTTACATATGCTCATTATTTTTCTAATGATCTGGAAGAAACTTCCTGCATAAATGTTATAAAGATTTTTTATAAAATTATTACACACAAAAATAGAACAACAACACGTTGAAATAACATTTTTTTCTTTCCCTTAAAAAATTTAGAATAAAGAACACATTGTTAAAATAAATATTTAACTCTTAAAATGTAAATTCAAAATTTTATCTAGCGAAAAATATTTTTCAAGAAATAAAATAAATATTTGAAAAGGATTCATAAAAACTAAATTTAATTCAAGTCCATAAAAATATCTTACAACATATTCTAGATAACTCTCAAAAATAAAAAATTGTAAAAACACATCGAAAATATTTAGTTTGACTTGAAACACTTATACTGTAAATAACTTTCAAATTTTCAGTTTTCATTTTTCATTCAAAATATTCTTTGCGTTTGCATGAATTTCTCACGTGATAAGCTAAATCTAAATAATACTTTAAAAGAATTTTCGACTATAAAGGAAAATATGATTTACTTCAAAATTGCAAGTCATGCTTCAATTTTTTCGTTAAAATACGTTTACCAATCCTCTTACTTCTATCCGCGTAGAAAGCCATATGTAATGGTTCTTTAGAGCATTTTTATTTTCATTTTTGCCAGTTGTAATAGTTTAATGTTTAATGCAAATATAAAAGAAAAACAATTATGAAAAAATATCTATTTTTGGATTAGAATGAATTTTAGAAAACAGGTTTTTATACGTAAACTGCAGTACTTCATGTTAAAATTTTAAACAAATAAACAAAACAATGCTTAGATAATGACATTCGATTGATATAAATTTCAGTCAAAACATTTCCAATGACATGAACTTTCGGAGCGTTTCATATTCTTTGAATGAATGCTGAACAACAACGCCGCATTCCATGCATTGAGCAATATTCCCAATCTCAATTTTTGGAAGTAAAGCTACTGGTGCATTTACAGCACTTAGGAACTTATGGAAAGTACTTATAGGGATGCTTGGACCCGATATCTATTAAAAAAAAAGAGTTACTACTCTTGATTTACCGTAAGTATTTCTGTCGATCTTACTACTGTTGAATACGCAAATTGCGCATTTTTCCCCTTAAGAAAACATTTTATGCTTTAAAAATATTTATTTGTACTTATTTTTGACAAACTCCATGTAGATTTATTGCAAGTTCACGAGCGGCGATTCATGCGTTTAATAACATTTGTAATTTGTTTTGTAGAGATAAAGCAAATGTGTGTAATTTAAACAGGTGGTAATTTTTGAAAGGTACTTGTAACAATACTTTAAGCTGTTACGCATTCATCCATACCGGAAATCACACTTCCTTTACCAGATTCATGTCTAATGATCTTGCGACAGTTGCGTTAACAAACGTTTTCCTTTTTTTTAACTTTTCATTTTTTTATGGATGCTTTAGATCTTCTTCGAAAATCGCCAGAACGAGCCTCTTCCAAGAAAAAAAGAAGTATTAAAATCTAAGCATTTCTACTAATCTACCAATTGATATTCATTAAGTACAAACTTCTTTCCTCAATGCCAGATATTACAAAAATGACAATTTGTGGAAAATTCCTTATCAGTCAGCAGCTTTTAGAGAGAAACTGAAAATTCTCTCACTATATTGCCCACATTTTTCTGAATTTTCACAATAATTGACTTTTTTTTTTAGTTTCTCCATAGAGTTGACTATCAAATCATGAAAAAAAATCATGCGCGCATGCGTAGATAAAACATATTTCATTCCACAGCTCATATTTCATCAAATATTTAATATATTTACATTCCAATTACATTACATTATTTCTACTACATTTTATCAAATTTCATGAAACTGGCTTTAAATTTGGTAAAAAAACCTGAATGATATATACAAAAACATGCAAAACTCTTTTTAACTTAAAAAAAATCGATACGTCCCCATGGATATACGTTCTATTCTTCCACAAATGAATACATATATTGTACAATATTAATATAATTATAAGGTATAGCGATAGATCATTTCGTGCATTTTATTTTACAGGGTGATCCAAAACATTATTAGTTTTCTTTGTTTTTTGTTGACCCCGTAATTGTCTTTCTGATCAAATCGCTATTTACAATTATGAAGTCGAACATATTCTTCATAATCCTGAAGTTCCAGAAAAATCCGACAAATATATCTTTAAATATTCGACAAAAAGTCTAAAATAGAAAGTGTCGGTCATTAATGGCCATATAAGATATATGTGTGTGTGTGTATATACACATGATTATAATATGATTATCGACATATCAGTATAACTTCATTTACGTACATATCCAAGCATTGTATTTGACACGCATTCTCCGAATACACCAATGGTCTTATAAATTTGATATTATTTTTAGAACTTATATTTTTTTGTTAATTGTTGACATCTTGCGAGTAAAAGTTTCTCAAGAATTTGACAATTTTACAACTGTAAAAATTGTTTTTCCCAAACGCACTTTTATCGAAATGTCAAGGGTCATAGATCATGGGAATTACATTTTACCATACAGAAATGGCGTCAGGAACATCTGCATATATGCATATTTTAAAAAGTACTAAACTCAGAGACCAATCATGAGTCTAATGATGTGTTTTTGCTGTACCTGAACAAACAACTAAATGCGACCGATTGGACACCGCCATCGGTGTCCAATAAGTCGCATTTGGAAGGAATCACTAGCAAAAAACAAACATTGTTCTTTATTGTAAAAAGTTAGTCTAACAGATGAAAAGATGTAATAGTCAGAAATATACTATATATATATATGTATATATATAGAAATGTGTATATATATAGAATGTATATATATATATATATAGTGAAAATATGTTATTTTTTTCTTATTATGGAAACAACTAATAATTTTAACCATCATTCTGAAAGACCGCCACGGACTAACGATACTCAGCGCTCTGTGCGCTCACCTGAATTCATTTTCCTTTCTTTTAAACCCTGACCAGTACACTGGAAATTTTTTATGTTAATTCAATTAATTTAAAGACATCGGAAACCGGGAAGGTCTGGGTGTGTCCGATGATTGGAATACGTCGATGACTTTAGGTTGAATGTTAGTCTTGCAATGGTCTAAGGTTGGTGTCTGGGAAACCGTCTATAAATTCCAAGATTGATATTAAGCAGAAGCTTATTTAGATGATGCCATCTTTAATTTCAACATCATTTTAATTTCAACATCATTTAAGTAAACATCATTGTATTAAGGAAAGAGATCACCTTAAAACTTTTTAAAAGTGAATTTTGTTGTTGTCTACTATGCAAGAATAGCATGTTATTGATTTTTTATTTATTTATTTATTATTTTTATTATTTTTTAATGACGATACTCCAATTAAAACCGGTTTTATAATAGTATATGTTTAGCGATACCTATCCAAATCAAGGTAAATTTGAACTTTAAAATCAGTCTTCTCAAATCAGATATTATTGTCATTGTCCGCAGCAGATTTCCAAAACTAAGTAACACAGAAACTTAAATTTTTTTATTATATTGTATTCCATATACAGTAAAACCTCCATAACGGACACTCTTGAATAGTGGACACCTCTATTTAACGGACAGTTTTCCAATCCCCACTCCCAAAACCTGGTTTTTGTATCTTTAACCTCTGAATAACGGACATTCCGAAAAGCGGACAGTAATTTTGGCGACAAAGGATGAAAATTTATTTTTTAACGAGAAAAAAAAATGGAAAAAAATAGTAAAAGCCTCTATTTTTCGATTCAAACAATATTTCGGATAAACTTATACAGTTCAAGAAACAAAGAAAAAAAATCATTTTAGTAGGGCTCGTTCGTAAAATTCAAAATGTAATTAACTGGATTGCATCATTGCATAACATAGAAGAGAGAAATCAGAAACGTCCTAAGGCGTCATATAGTCTGAGCAAAAGAAAATAATCATTGAAAACCTAACATACGATTTTATTTATATATCTTTTTTTATTTAAATATATATATATATAAAAGAAAAGAGTTACGCTATTTTATTTTATTTTTTTATTGGGAAATTGCTTTCTGATTTTTAGGAGAGAGAATTAAAGGCGCCAAGAAGGCAATAAGAGCAGGGGGAAAAAACTATTTTGCAATGTCGATTACTGTTTGATTCTTGTTTGTGATTATTTCGAGAATGTCCTCAAAAAGAAAACGATTAACTTTAAAAGAAAAAATTGAAATTGTAGGTGTATCTGAGAAAAAAGAAATTGAGTTTACGAATAATTGCTGAACGTTTTAAAATAGGTAAAACACAGGTGGGGGAGATTTTACGGAATAAAGAAGAAATAAGAAATTTGTGGATTGCTAACTCTAACGAGAACACCAAAAAATGTGAAATTGAGGAAGACTAATTCCATTGAAATTGATTCTATATTTCGGAATTGGTTTACTTCAGTTCGTTCAAAAAGCATTCATGTCAGTGAGCCTTTGATTCAGGAACAGGCTTTAGAAATCGCTAAAGAACTCGGATTACACGATTTTAAGGCTTCCAGAGGGTGGCTGGAAAAGTTCTGATCTCGGCACAACATTTCTTTCAAAACAATACATGGACAATCAAAATCTGTAGATCTTAAAGAAGTGGAGGATTGGCATGAACGACTGCAATCAATTTGTCAAGGTTATGAGGAGAGAAACATTTTTAATGCCGATGAAACCAGACTCTTTTTCAGAATTTTTTCTAATAAGAATAATCAGCGGAAAAATGTCAAAAGAGCGACTCACTATTTTATTTTGTTGCAATGCGTTAGGAGAATTTGAAATTCCTCTTATTATTGGAAAATCTCTGAAATCCAGGTGTTTCCCGAAAAACATTCAATTTAATAAATTTGGTATTATGTGGAGAGTAAATAAGAAAGCGTGGATGACCAGTACTTTAATGATCGAACGGTTAACTTCCTTTGATATTAGAATGAAAAAACAACAAAGAAAAGTTCTCTTGTTTCTGGACAATGCAAGGTCTCATCCAAACCATTTGAAATTCGACAATATTAAAATTGTGTTATTCCCCAAAACACAACTTCAGTATGCCAGCCACTTGATCAAGGCGTAATAAGCAATTTTAGAGCTTGGTACAGAAAGCTTTTATTACACCCCATTCTTTCAAAGTTAGATTCTGTGAATGCACTTGAGAACTGTCTAAAATTAGTTAATGCTCTCGAAGCTATAATTTGGATTTCCTCAGCTGTAAAAAACATAAAACCAGAAAGCGTACGACAAACTTTCAGAAAAGTAGGCTTTGTATTAAAAGAAAATAAAACGCACATTTCCCACACAAATAAAGAACTAAGCTAAATAAGTGAATTAATGAAATGTATCAATAGTGAAGAAACTGCCGAAAATTTCATTAATATTGATGATGAGTTACTTACTGAAGAAGAATCAGTTGATGCGTGCGATTATATTCCTTCAGAAATTTCGACAAAAGCTGACTGACTCTATTAGTGATGATGAAACAGATTCTGAAACTGGAGATGCTTCCTGCAATATCGAGAATTTCCAAGAAGCGGTAAAATACAGTGAGCAGTTACAAATGTTTTCATAAAAAAAGATGACTCAGAAGGATTAAAACTACTGACAGAGTTAAAACTTCACATTGAAAACAAATTACATGTAATCGCAAGCAAAAGCAAATTTTTTTAACAGATTTTTTTCATAAGATTGTAATAAACAGTGGATAAAGGTATGCACAATTTTATTTCAGTTTTATCCCTTAAAAAATAATTTTAATTTCTGATTAATCATATAATAAAGGTTTTAGGACCTATGAAAGTAAATTAATGAAACATTAAGCATTTCTTAGCAATTTTTGAATCACTGAGGTTTGACCAATAGCGGACACCTCCGAATAACGGACAGTTTCCGTGCTCAAGAGGTGTCCGTTATTTAGAGGTTTTACTGTATATCTTTATAACCTCTATCGAGTTTTATGTACAGTTCGAGCGAAAACAAAATCTTGCCACTTAAGCCATAATCTCAATGTTCAGATGTTTTATTTTACTTTTCATACTTTAAAGAGAAGAGGTGGGTGAGACATTCTATCGCACATTAGTCACGTAGAATGGAGGCCCTTGTAGTTTGAGATAGCTCAGCGTTCTCCCCTTTTTTTTCTTCTGGTAGTGATTTGAAAAGTGAGCTTTAAAAAAACATCAATGTCTGTCAATATTTTTTTGCTAGCATTGTAAGTATGTGTAATATATTTATTTATTTTTATTCTTATTTTTATTTAAGTTTTATCATAGATTTTGCATTTTATGTTTTAATTGCCTGAAAAAAAAATATTTTCGTCTGTAAACATGGTTATTATTACAGTATGAAGTTAAAGTACGATACTGTTAGAACATATATATGTAATATTAAGTGGATATATCGAATATATTTTTATTACCCATCGCGCAACTCATTTATATCATTGAAAATACTTAAAAAGAACGTCTTAATTAAACTAAATTCTAATTATGCACCATTAAAATTATTTAGATTAGTACGTAAACAAAGATTTCTACAATTTAAACTATTTTCTTTTAATTTCAAGACATTAATTACTAGTTCACCAGAAGCTCTTTTTTGTCATCTTATCACCGCAATAGTATTGAAAGTAATTGTAAAACAAAATTGCAATTGAATTTCTATTTATTTTATCATTTTGGAATTTTATAATGAAGTTATTTGGTAATATACGGAGGCAGATAGCATACATATGGTTACTAAATAAAATAAAAAGCTTTCGCAAATAGTATTTGTATTAAATACTATTTTTACAATATAAAATCATCGTAGTAAAAATTAATGTAAATGTGTCAGCTATTTTCTCTAAGTACGCGGCACAATTTTAAATAATGGACACATGGCTTCAAGTAGTCATGCCACTCTATAATTTAGTATATAAGAAAGTTTAATGAAACTTCTGTACTACACGAAATAATTCTATTTACAGGGTGGAAGTACATATTTACAAAATTATGAATGAGACAAGAAATCAGTGGACGAAACATTGACGCGTTAACATCTTCACACACCACCTCCTTTTCGCATCTCATGAACAACTCTCTTGGGGGAGGGTGGATAATCGTAAGTAATGACGAGAAATTGAGGAAAGACAGCTAGTGCTGCCACCTACTGCAAAAATCTTTAAATATATGATATTCGTTACATAACTGTAAATGAATTTGTATAGATATAGGTACTCAGTAATCATTTTATTAATAGAATTATTTTCATCCTATTTCGTCCTTTTTATGACAGTTTCATGAAATTTTATTCATTGATTTTGTTGTTGTTGTCTGTAACAGCATATTATCTCATGTAGATAAATTTACTTGTATATACTAAATGCGCCTTTACCTCATTTTTATTATTATGATTTAAATGCTTTATTTCAGGAAATTAAGGATATTTGGTAAAGTAATAAATAAATGTTATTGGATAGGGAATACTATCACCATATGCTTTAATAACGCCATTCATTTGTTCTAGGCGGAATATTATAGTGACTGCCTTACATGGAAAAGTTAACTGTACAAAAACTACAGGATGCACCACTTTAATAAGTATTGAGTTACTATTTGTTAGATATGTTACTATTTTAATTATCCTTAATTTTACGCATCTTTCTACACACTGTCTTTCAAACTATCTGATCCCTTTATTGTTAATGAGACAATTCCTATCCTTCTGAATACATTTCTTCTCCTGTTGTGCTAATTCGGATTACATCTAATACAGGTTCTATTTATTTCGCAGTTAACTGTCTATTAGGGTGGAGCGAAAAAAAAATATTTTTTTTTTTTTAATCAAAAACGGGTAGGTGCCAAAAGTTGCCTTTATACTAGTACATCAACTGCGTGAAATTTTACCACTGAAAAAAAAATGGCTTGAGTCTGCGCTTTTGGTCCAAAAGTTGAAATTTTGGGTAAAATTTGACATTTTTTTCAAAAAAATAAAAAAATTCCTATACAGATGGTTATTATTTAAAAGTTTTATTTAAACCTTTATTATGAATGACTTAACATATTTAAACGATAAAAAGATATCTTTATTCTGTATAACTGGAGCAAAACTGACAACTTTCGGTAAAAAAGGACGTTGCCAATTTGTTGTGTCATTCAACGAATTCTTGTTTAGAATACAGCTCTTACCTAGTTGCTTTCAAAACTACCCAGGATATTTAGCTCGACCACGCTACCATGTGAACACAATGCTTTATTTATACATTGAATTGTGATTTTTTTATCAAAGACTGACATACGTTTTCTATGTATAAACCTAGTCCATCTCTTCTTTGTATCCACAGGCTTTGGATGCTGCTGCTGTGATCTTCTTTACATATTTTTCTACTACTTGTGTAAGTGAAGGCAAATAATGTAATGCAGTGGGGATGATATTCATGTAATCTATTCATCCTTCGATTAACTTCACCAAGATTGCACCTGATAAATGCATATTGATTAGGGGTTCTGTTACCACAACAACTTTCCTATTAATTTGATTTATATAACTAATCGCTTCAAAGTAGATTATCGATATCTCCGATTGCGTATACCATCATTTACTCTCATATTTCAACTATTATGTGCTGAGCAGCCAACTGTTTAATGTGATGGTGATCGTCAGAAAGAATTAAAATCAGAATTTCCTCTGCGTATGCAAAGCAGCCATTGTTCTAAATAACTTTTTTAAGTATATGTTCTATTCCGTCTTCTGTGTTGTTTAGTAGCCTAATAATTTCCCATGAGTTTTTAGATACCTTCTTTAGATGTGGATTACATTTGATGGTAAACCATCTTTGGGCCAAATTTGGATTACATAGTACTTTTTGAGTGAACGTAGAGACTCTGATGGGAAGTGAGTGCTCATATAAAGGTGGAGCATTCTGTTCATCGTTGCCATCCATTCTGTGTGGGACATGTTTAGAATGAACCTTAACAATGGATCATGTGTCACCTCAGAGTCCAATGAATTTCCTCTGCATCATTTATTAGACAAGATCGTTGGCAAAAATTAGATTCCAACCACACAGGGATTCGCCGGAGCAATAGGAAAATATTTGTCCATCTGCCTTCTTATTTCAATTTTTGAACCCATAGAGAGAAATTTTGAAACATTATTTCCTGAAATAGAGAAAAGGGTACTCAGCACAGACTAGAAATACCTGCTAGACATTTGCAAAGTTATTTAATCAAGATATTGCTCAGATAAACTAGAAAATAGGAAGTCCTATGCAAGATGGCTCACAAAGGCGAATAAATTTTTTTGCCTTTATATAAGCACTGATTGACCATCAGAGTCTGTAGGTTCATTCACAAAGTATGTAATCCAAGTTTATGCTGCAGGATGGTTTACACAAAATATAATCCACACATAAAAAATGGATCGAAAAACTTACGGGAAATTATTCGGTTACTAAACATCTCAGAAAACGACATAAAACAAATGCCAAAAAAATTATTTAGGACAATAGTTGCTTTACACATCGAGAGTAAATTCTTATTGCAATGCTCTCTGACGATCGTCATCACATTAAACAGCAAGCTTCTCAGCATTTAAAAAAATCAACAGGTAGAGTAAAGGATGGCATACCCAAAGATGAAATACCTAAATATTGTAGAATATTGTAGTAAAAGAACTCCCAATCACTATGCATTAACTGGAGGCAATTTTGGTGAAGATAATAGACGGCTGAATAGATTCCATTAAATCCACTGCATTACTCTGCTTGCCTTATCATACATAAGCAGTAGAAATATACATGAAGGAGTGTCACAACAACATCATCCAACGCCTGTGGATACAAAGAAGAGATGGACTAGGTTGATACATAGAAATCTTATAACAGTCCTTAATAAAAAATCACAATTCAATGTATAAATAAAACATTGTGTTCAGATGGTATGGTGGTCAGGCTATGCACTGCTGTGACATGAAATGCAGTCACCTCCACGTGATACCTCCTGGGTAGTTTTGAAAGCAACTAGGTAAGAGCTATATTCTAAAAAACGATTAGTTGTATGACACAACAGAGTGACAACGCTCTTTTTACCAAACGTTGTCAGTTTTGCTCCAGCTATACAGAATAAAGATATCGCTTCATCGTTTAAATATGTTAAGTCATTAATAATAAAGTTTTAAATAACACATTTAAATAATAACCTTCTCTATAGCATTTTGTTTTTGAAAAAATGTCAAATTTTACCCAAAATGTCGACTTTTGAGCCAAAAGCGCAGACTCAAGCCATTTTATTTCAGCGGTAAAATTTCTCGCAGTTGATGTACTAGTATAAAGGCAACTTTTGGCCCCTGCCCGTTTTTGATAACAAAAAAAAATTATTTTTTCGCTCTACCCTATTGTCTATGTGTCTAATTCACCCAGAAGTTACTTATTTTTCTAAAAATTAATTAAACTTACTCTATCATATTTTGACTTTGTCATCTTGTGGGCCATTGACTACGCAAAATTATTTCACTTTTAAACTATATGAAGACCACTAGATTCTTTGTCATCTAAACATATGAATGCAATTCCTAATGCATCAATATAAAAGAAGCGTGTAAAAGATTTCCCTGCTATCGCGAAATCAGATAGCTGCTTTTGTAATAATTTATACAATTGATACCTGTTTTTAAATTGTATGTTAGTGTGTCCGTTTTTAATTGTGATCAAATTAATAAACTTCTTTTCTTTTAATTGCTTTAATAATATGCATCGATCGGTATAATTTTTTTAAATATTTAGAGACATGTAACATGGTGTAATGTTACTTAGAGAGGAAGATATTTCTGTAGCGTAGATTTTGTGACGATTCACAGTATATAAGAATAGTCATATCAGACTATTACATAACTTTTAACATTGATGTATCTTTTTATAGCTAAATGTATAAGCTGAGAATTACGAACTTTCATTTATTAAAATTCTCAAAAAAATCGATTTTTTTTCTACTTATTCATGATTTTACCTCTATTTAATGGGTGTATAATTTAACGAAATGCCTATTGACACACCGTCGCCTGAGAGAAATAGGACATCTAGTAATAATGAGATGTCTGACATACTGCTATGAAAAACTGTGACTGCATCTAGAGGAACAGTAGGGAATTTTAATAAAACACATTTGAGATATAGTATTTATATATTTAAAACACTAATAGTTTTATTTAGACAGCCCGTGAGAAGAAACTACTGCATTCAATTACACGATTCTTTTTAAAAATGAAAGATATTTAGACGCAGATTTGTTATCGTACATTCGTTTATTCAAACATTTTATTAATTAGCTGTAATTTTCAATTAAAATTTTACTTGTGCGCATGCGTAGTAGATAAGTACGAGTCTGTGCCTTGGAGCAACGAGCTGTTGATGCGAAGTAACGATTCTTACGATTCGTGATTCATTCATATTGATACTGCATGTGTATGCGGTCGCCATGCGGTTACATTAGGATACTGCAACAAATAAGCATGTATTATGCTGTGGAAAAACAAGGTATATTATTTTATTTATTTATTGTAATTTGTACCTGAATCCATTTCGATCATTCATTATTTTAATTATATTGCGAGTCATAGCCTTATTTAGAAATTCTGTTTGTCATTTAGGCTTAATCTTTGTGGATCTTATAATGTTCGTGACATTCTGATGCAATCCATTTCTTTTTTACTGTTCTAATTCATAATTGGTAATTTATGTAATCCTGTTTTACAAAGCGATTTATCCAAGTAGTGTGTGAATAGCAATATGAATTGGACGTGTTATTCCATATTCGGCCAAATTTTGATTTCGCACTCGGTGAGTATTTCTAAAAATTTACTTTCTTTTTGCTTTATGTATCATTATAAAAAATAATTAATTTATTAAAAAAAAACACCAGAAAAGGTGAAAATTAATACATAATAAAATTTAAAATAATAAACAGGAAACATGGGATTATTGGTCATTATTTACTTATTACCCTATCTCATAAAGTTTCTGTGATGACGCAGCATCTTTATTAAAAAAAGATTGAAACGTTTAGAGACACTTACAATAGTATCCATACAGTTTAAATTGAGTTTTAGTGTATAATTATTTACTTTAAGCATATTTTGATTTAATAAAAGAGTTTGTGAAAGTCTGTACTTTTCAAATGCTCACTTTTGCAACAGCATTAATTATTTTCAAATGTTTCATTTGGTGTAGTATATTACATTTGGTGACAATGGTGTTTGTTCGTATAGCTGAAAAGTGCCGTAATGGTCCCTTCCAGAGATGGAAATGTACAGGTGCTTTATTTCAACTTGGAAAAGTTTGTTTCTAAATGTTTTGTTTAATTTTTTTACAATAACTACATTTTTGTGTTTTTATGAATTTAATGTCATTCTATTTCTCCCATATTTTCAAAATCTGTGGATGGCTTATAATATTTTGATTTTTTTTTAAATTATAGAGTAAATTTATGTCAAGAATTCACCCATAAAAGTTATTTAAAACAAGGTGAATGGTTTATTAAATCCACAATAACATTAATATATCTGATGAAACCTTCAAAATTTGAACGGCTAACAACTTTATGGAGCCATAGATGCATTGCAGTACATTTCTGATTTACCGACACCTTTTTTGCCAAACGCAATGCTAATAGTTTGCACCAAATGGAACATTTGAAAAAAATGACGTTGTTGCGAAAGTGATTATTTGAAAACTCTAGGCTTTCACAAACTCTTTTTTTTTAAACCAATACACAAATAGGTTTAAAATAAAATGAATAATTTATTAATAATATAAATATTATGCCATAAAATAAAACTAAATTTAAATTGCGTGAAATTGTAATTGTCTCTAAACATTGCAGTAAACATTTCAATATTTTTTTAAAATAAAGATACTGCAATGTCACATAAACTTTATGAGATAGGGTGGTAAATAATGAGTAACAGTGCTATGCGGCCTTTCATTATTTAAAATAGGGTTATATATTAATTCTATATTAATATATGTATAATGTATGTATATATATAATGATGCTTTAAGCAAAAAGAAAGTACATTTTTAGAATTATTTGATATTGACCGAGTACACTGTAAAAATATCATTGAATACCGAGTTCACGGCACATCTGTAAATCATATTCCCATAGGTACAACCTCAAAATATTCGTCCGTAATACGTGCGTTATACCCTTGTTTTAAACCAGAATTTTTTTGAGGGAATGAAATTAAATATGATCCACGTAGAAACCTTGAATAACCCTAAATAAAGATTCAAGAAAAAAAAATTGCTGGTACGAAAGAGCTTAACCTGGGTCAAATTAATCCATATATTAGGGAAGGTTAGTGGAAGATTGGCAGCTATGTATTCACAAAAGTATACCTAACGAAAAAAAAAATGTATATATATATAAATTAGCTATTAGAAAAATTTAAATAAACTATTTAAGGAATAAATTTCCATTTTGTGGAAAAGTAGGCATTTTGTCAAAGTATTGTGAAAATGAGTCATTTTCGTCAAAGTATTGCGTAAATATGTCCTTTTCGTCAAAGGATCTCGGAAAACGCAATTTTTGTCAAAGTATCGCGGAAAAACTTTATTTTCGTCAAAAGGATCAAGAAAAGAACACGAATATTGTCAGAGGGTCTGAAAAAAACGCGAATTTCATCAAGCGATCATGGGAAAACGCATATTTCATGAAAGGATTGTGGAAAAAACGCATATCTCATCAAAAGATCGCAAAAAACGTAATTTTTCCAAAAAGCCGCAAAGATCATATTTAATCGTAGGATCCTGTGAAAAATGCGAATTTTGTCAACGAATTGCGAAAAAAATCACTAATTTTAAGCGAAGGATCATGGAAAAAACACAAATTTCGTCAAAGCATTGCAGAAAAAGCGTGAATTTCGTCAAAGTGTTTTGGAAAAGACCCCAGTTCCTTTCGCACGTCAGGCCATTAAAAATTCAGGCTTTTTCTTTCTTTTTTTTTTTTTTGTTGATCCTGTAGCATGTCTGCTATTAAACGAACCCCATTGTCATAAAGCATAGTACTATTATTATTATTTTTTGTTTGTGGGGGGGGGGTCCCCCCAAATGAAAAATTTTACAGCTACTAGGTTTCCCTGTAATTTTTATTGCTACTTACACACAGTTTCGGTAAGTTACTCGCAAAAGTTGAATTACATACTTTAGCAACGATCTCAGAGATACCCTACAAAACAGCATTTAAGTAAAATTCATATTGTCCACCAATAATTAAAAAAATAAAAACAATTGCAAGTCATTTACAAATATTTTTACAGTTATTAGAATTTAATAAATCATGCAAATCATTTTAAAGGATTTTTACATATAATTTAAAAATTTTCAATATTTCAAGCTAGCCACATTACTTGAAAAACACATGAAAAATAGAAAATTGGAAAAAAGTACAATTAATAATAAAAAGAAATTAAATTCATACAAATACGGGAATGTTAAGAAAAAGTACAATATTTAATACATGAAATTTCAGAAATTTCAAATTTTCTATTTCAAGTTAAAATAAACAACCTCAGCCGAACACACCTCACTCACCCCCCCCCCCCCCCCCAAAAAAAAAAAAAAAAAAAAAAAAAAAAAAAAAAAAAAACAGCATTTTTATCTGTATGTTCCGCAGCAGAGAATTACTTTTAGGTTTATATAAATTTCAAAGCAGTTGTATCAAACGTACAACATAAATTAATATTTACTAAACATTTAATGTAGGTTTTGCTCAGGTTAAAATTCTTGCTAGTACCAGCATAAAAAATATGCTAGCTATTGCTATGTATTGCTTTTTCTGCTAGATTTTCATGCTAGTATATGCTTTACAATGCTAGCCAGCATCAAATGCTATATAGGTAGCTTACACAGCAATAGCATGCCAAGCTATATACAAACATCTTATGCTTGTTTACTTTTTTAACTTCTTCCAAAGCATGGAAAGGTAGGTACCTCAATGTGCTATTATAAACTATTTTATGCTTGCCAGCATAATATGCTGTGCAACCAGCTGAGGGAGAAATAGCATTACAAGCTATGTGCAAGCATTTTATATGCTTATTTGCGGTTTAAGCTTCTGCCAAAGCATGGAGAGGTAGGTAACTTAACATGCTCTTATATCTTTTTTATGCTTGACAACATAATATGCTATGCAGCCAGCTTAGGTAGAAAACAGTGTGACGTACTATGTGCCAGAACGATGTGCTAATTTGCTACACCAGTCTCTTCCAGTAATGGTGAGGTTAGGTACCTCAATGAACAATTGTGTGCTTGTTAATGCTTGCCAGCATCAAATGTTTATTTATTTATTTTTTTAGTCACTCGAAAAGTAAAAAATTGACTATGTTTTTAAAAATAGAATGAAAGAAATTTTAATTATAAATTAAATTTTCAAATCCGGGGAGAGACAATAGCTCTCTTCCACCTCCGCCCCCCCCCCCATAACAGAAAATTATGACTTACTTCTTTTCCGAAACTACAGCGTAAATTCAGCGCTGTCTTCGTCCACCCGTTTTAGATAAATTTTTAACACATAAATCTTAAAAAAAAAAAAAAAAAAAAAAAAAAAAAAAAAAAAAAATGAAAATTAATTTCTATAAAAGATCTTTGGGAAAAATCGCCCCCTTCGGTTTAGATAAAATTTTAACACATAAAGATAAAAAAAAGAAAAAAAAACTGAAAAATAATTTCGATGAAATATTTTTGGGAAAAACGCCCACCCTCTTCCCCCATCGTAATCTTCTTAGCTGTTCATTCTCCTTGTGCTTAATTATTTTAGTTAAAAAACAAATCCTTGTGTCTAAAAAACAGAATGCGGTCAGTTAAATTACAAAATTCAAGGAGCACTGTTTCATTTAAGAAATGAGTTCATAACAATCGAATTGAAAATATGTACAATTAGTTTACCCCCCCCCCCTAATAAGCACCTGAATTGATAAATTCTATCCTAAATACACTTCAAAATTATTTATTTCTCTGCAACAAATAATTCTGATCGTATTCAAAACATTCATTAAGCAAATAAAATTCCACTAATGAATTATATTAATCAAACCTTCTAATTATCCATTAAACATAAAAAAACCCTAAAAATAAATAAACCATATTAATTGAAACTTGGAGGATAACAGCATCGATAAATTCACCCTCTATCTTATAAAAATATGAAGACACAGCAGAATTAGCTTCATCACTCATTACCCGCATTTAAAATCACTTACAAACACGGCCCCAGTAGCACGGTAGTTAGAGCGCTGGTTTCCCAAACCACAGATAGTAAGGTCTGTCCTCCTCGGATATTAAAAAAAAGACATAAATTTCACCCTATTAAAAAATGAAACTTCAGAAATTCTCGAAAGATGGCGCCACCAGCGCCTTTTTTTTCAAACTGGAAGAATAGCAAAAAATAAAAGCAAGTGATGCTGGAAAAGTAATGCAAGCATAGCAAAAATTAAAAGCAAGTGATGCTAGAAAAACAAAAATTAAAAGGAGCTGATGGTATAAATTTAATGCTAGAATAGCAACAAAAAATTGCTTGTTGGATCTGTTGCTTCTGAATTACTGCTAGACTAGCAGAAATTGCAAGCAAGTGGTGGTCTTGATTGCTGCTGGGCCAGCAACATATTTAAGCAACACAAGCTGTATTATGTATGCTGGCCAAGCAGTAAATTGTTCCAATACATACCATGACTTGCTCGTAATTCTGGTGGTACAAGCAAATGTGTTATGGTAGTTTATGCTATTTTACTTGCTGCGATAAAGCACTTAATGCTTCTCCAGAAAACAAATATCAGCATGAATTTTGACTTTTTTTTTTTTTTTGGGGGGGGGGGGTTAAAGTTTATTGTAATTTAAATTTAGCACTAAATTTTTAACCCCTGAATCTAAAAGACACAGCCATAATCATTACTGATGAGCTTAAATATACGAAATTTATTAATCTTTTCAGGGATGACTAATTTGTTTGTCTGTTAAATTCACAGGAATTAAAAAAAATATTTAGAATTAGGAAAGTGAAAATTTGCATCGTTTTCATCGAATTTATAAAAATAGAATTTCAATCAAAAATTCTGATACGAATCTTCATTAAAATAAAGCGGGATAAAATATATCACACCGCCCTAAAATCAGTGAAGCAGTAGTGGTTTACCAAATTTTATTTTGGCAAAGTACTGAGTAATTGTGTGTAAAAAAGAATCGCTGATTCGCATATAAAGCCAACTTAGAGTAACGCAGCCCTGTGAGTTTGTCGCACATAAACTTGCATATTGAGTCATATTATTAAGTAATAATCACAAATAATTAATTGTTAAATAATATATATTTCTTAAATTAACGTCAGTTTGAAATTTAATTTATTGTCATCTTTTGAAGACTATTTTTGTAAATTCAAAGATTTAATAATGTTATTTAAAAATCATGAAAAACGAATTTAGCCAAAAAAGTACAGTTAACCAATATGTAATTAAAAGTGATTTTTTAAATCATCATTGTCATTTCTTATGCTTGAAATCTGTCTATTAAAAATGATTATTGCTTGCTATAACAATTTACTGAATAATGCAAAACTTTTCCTATTTTTTAACAGTAGCTTATGTTCTTTTGATTATAAAATTGTATTGGCTTTACCGTTTCTTTTCAATTTTGTTATATGTACAGCATACAAAACAGTGCTTACAGCGAAGGCATTTTTTTCTGAGACAAGCCAAATTTACAATAATAAAAGTAATGCCTTATATCCTGAAAATGTAGAACGATTGATGTTTTTACAACATAATTTGAAATGTAACAAATTTATTTATATAAAAAAGAAAATATTGTATTTTTATTTTTCTGCAAACTATTTCTTTACCCAAAATCGTAATTTTTATTTGTATAAATATAAAAGTAAATTAATTTTATTTGGTGCTGGCTCTAGGCCAATTTGGTTGGCCACAGCGCCTGGTGGCATTTAAAAAAATAATTTATGCAACCAGCGGCTCATTTTAAATATTTTGCATAATCAGGGGGTTCCTTATGGCTCTTTTTGACGCACCTTTTCAAGTTTTAATCCGTCGCGTGTAAAAAAAGTTTAGAAATTTGTTAGTCAGTTTCTGGAAAAAGCAGTGAAACTTATCAGTCAGTCATGAAAAATAAAATCTCAAAATTCGCCTGTCGACTGCGGAAAAAAATGTAAAATTCACCGATTGTTGAAGGAAAAAAATCTGATTTTTGTCAATTAAGGAGAAAAATTGCAAAATTCGCCGATTGGTGAAAAAAAAAAAAAGTATCACAAAATGTACTATTCGGTTGCAGAAAAAAAAAATCGCGGTTTTTACCAATTAAACCAAAAAAAAGTAGTAAAATTCACTGAACAGTAGAGGGAAAGTATTACAAAATTATTCAATTGGTTGCAGGGGAAAAAATCTGAAAATGCGTCAATCGATTGTGGGAAAAGATTGAGAAATTTGTTGAGTTCTAGCAGGAAAATATTGCAACATTTGTCAATACGTTATGAGAAAATATAGCAAAATACATGAATTGGTCACTTATAACAGGATACTGTAAACAAGCCAGTACAAAAATTATTTTTTGAATAAAATACAACAGTGTCCATTTTGAGAAAGATACTTTTTAAAAACTAAGTGCCCTTTTTAAAAGTTCCCTCCCGATGGTACCTCTTTTTCTAGAGTTAACACTGTTAATTTTACAAAGGAATTTCTATATTTTGTGGGTATATTTTTATGTACTGAGTGTGAATAAATATATTTGTCTTCAAATTTCTTAAAATATTAAATTATTAGAACTACTCGGACAAAATTTTCCTGAATACTGAGGAGCAGTGTTGAATTTAGGGTGTGGAAGTGAGTGTTCACCCCCTGGAAGATTTGAGATATTGTGTTTTCAATGGTAAAAAAAAAAATGCAACTCCCCCTGCCCAAGGGGTACTCGGCAAAATTGGCCGAGTATTCGATACAGATGTATTAAGCAATAAAATAAGTGTAAAGCATGTTCAAGTAATGATTTTTAGTACATGAATAAGCTTAGGACTCACAAAAGGAATGAAATGAACAAAATAATAAGTGATAAAAATGGATACCTCAACAAATTGCAATAAATAAATTAAACAAATATCTTATTTTCCTGAAAGCAGCAGCTACAGTATACGTTATACCAAGCAGAATCCGTAGAGCGCTTTTCCGTTAACCGACACAATATGAATGAGTTGTACATCATATATGACATTGTTTTTAATGCAAAATTTACTTATATATGCTATATCAAAATCAACACAAAAATTGATAGGTAGAAAAGCAAATACTACATATGAATGCATTTTGCATGCACTAATGTCAGATAGCAACAGATTTGTACAATATATCAGATTGTTGCGTGAGTTAATGGAAAGGTGCTTTTAAGGAAGTAGAACAGATATACAGCAGACAAACTACATTCATGAAATATATAGTATATATATAACAAATTTATTATCGCATAACTAACACACAATGCTGAAATGTCGCACATTATTTTTGTTGTCTGACTTCGGTGCATAAAAACTGCATTCATAATACAGTGTGTTCTGTTCCACCTATTATATAGATGATGATTTTGACAAGCAGAAAAATTCAAATTTTTATTTTCCTCTTTAAAATAATTCCTATTTATTTGAATTTTTGCTGAGAACTACTCTAATTTGTTTTTAACATTTTCATGCAGCCACGATTTTTTTTTCTTTTATGTGGTACCGTCAGGTTTTGACGAGTTCCATCTAGTTAAATGTAACTTTGTGTTTCAGAAGTTTTTCCACTAGATGGAAACACAGTTATTCATAGCAGTAAGTCAAACATCTCACTTTTTATGATTACTAGATGTCCTATTGCTGCTCTGAGGAGATGTTATGATAGATATTGTAAATATGAAATGCAAAAATATATGTATTTATCAGCAATACGTGTTCCTTTTACACAAAATGATTTACATTTTAAAATTTATACAAAAATATTTTATATGATCAGCTCAAATACAGGTTTATGTGAAACTCATATAAAACTACTCTCCTTTTTCAATTCGATAACACATAAGTATATCATATCCTTTTTGGGTAAAATATATTTTATAATATTTTAACGCATAATTAAAAAAGCAGATTGATCATAGGTATTGTAATGTAAGGAATGACTAATGTTAATATTTTTTTTTAGAATGACCACTTTGCCACAACTGAACTAAAAACACTTCTACTTCCACGCTAAAAATAATTTAGGATCCCCTAGAGTAACCAACCATGACTAGAATTTCTCACCAGAAGAAATTCTGAAACAGAAAATTTTGTGAACATAAAAAATTGATTATTGAAAAAGTACAAGCGCATTTTAAATTATTTTTATTGAAAAATACTTATTATTTTGGCCTATAACTATGTGATTATTACATATAATTCATGTTTGAATGTTTCTTGTCAGTTTTTATTGCAGGAGATATAAATATGAAAAATTGTTTGGACCATTTTGCCAACATTCACTAGATAGCAAATTAGATAGGAGAAAATATTTTTGATATTCAGAACATGATATATTTTATAGTACAGATGAAATTTAGAGGTATGAAGAATTAAAAAAAAGAATTAAAAAAGAAGTCATTTCAATGTAATCAGTAGTAATGTACAAACATGAAAAAAAAAAAAACAGTAATTTTTTTTTTTTTACATGTAACATTGAGTAAACTGAATTACAAAATCTCC
Organism: Maratus speciosus; assembly: GCA_963932465.1. Taxonomy (NCBI): domain Eukaryota; kingdom Metazoa; phylum Arthropoda; class Arachnida; order Araneae; family Salticidae; genus Maratus; species Maratus speciosus. Next base: position 189,342,602 of record OZ010800.1, read on the forward strand.
TTTTACCGCGCACCCCACCAGTGGCTGAGAGGTTCTTCTCTCGAAGCTGGTAGACGGGAGGTGCTGGGTTCGAACCCAATCGCGCCCGTCGGCCTAATCTTTCGGAGTTTTCGTGGTTTTCTTCGAACCTTGGATTTCCAAGCGTTAATACGGGTTAGGTTCCCTTAGAAAGACCCCCACGAAGGGCACTCCCCCTGGGCCTATATCCCTCGTGCAGATAATTGCCGTCATAAATACAACCAACCAACCTTTTACCGCGCTTACAGTTAAAACAATAACTAAATCTTAAATAAACTCTGTAATATTTGTAATGCGTGATCTCAAATTATTCAAGGAAAAAACCAATAGTACTCAGTCTTTATTTTAGCACATTTCCAATTAAAATGAAATACACATTATAACATTTTTTTATAAGCATATGCTAAATATCCACTGTTATGTAACGTATTATAAATGTCTCGTATCTTCCATAAAATTTCAAATATGCACCATAATACTTACAAATATTTTTACAAAAATCTATTTAAAAAAGATTCACAACAGAAACAAATTACAGCAGCTTTATTTCCTTTTGATGATACATAAAAATATTTCCAATAAAAGTATCATCTTTAAAAATTTTATAGTACATACTTTCCCGAATTATAAATCCAATATATAAACAAAACAATTTTCTGATGACTAAAAAATCTGTATACATTAGTCCGTTCACGAAGGGTTTCATCCAGAAATAAATTTAAACTCATTATTCCCAATGCGATGTTTAACAGTCATAACCAGTTAATTACTTTTTGATAAAATTTGCAGTGTTAACTTAATTAAATTGTGTATTCTGATGTAATCTGTGTTATTTTAATTAGAAAGTTACGTTACGGAAATGAAGATTTATCAATCTCATAGAATCAATAGGACAATAATTTCAAGTGAATAATTTACTCGAGTTATACTCAATTAATTTAGGAAATGAATTATCCCATTTTTTCAAAAATATCATATTTATTCTTAAAACTTATTACGCTTACGACATAAAAAAAAATACAGTAAATGCATTCGCGTACATAGAAGTTGCATATTGATAAAAAAGTGTACATGAAGTGGAAGGTAATTTAGTAAATTAAAACTAGTAATTAGATTGCAGGCGAATGGGAAATCTTTAACACGGAATATGTAAAATAACATGCAAGTTAATTATTGTAGAATTAACTAATTATAGGAAAGAAATAAAAATTTGCTGTGATACCAACGCGTAGCTGTAGTATTAATGTTTTCCTAAGCCACAATTCTAGATGTTAAATCTTTCTAATATTGAAGATAAAAATAAATGCGCGGTGGACACAGTAAATTTGCATTTATTAATGGTATTAATAAATGGCTGTATATGATACAAAAGAGTGGTACCTATCGTTTTTCCAAGAAACGCAATTGCTTCAGACAGCTACAATTTTTAAACAGTTAATGCCTGGGAACAAATGCTTGATAAAATTAACCCGCTGTTTTTAATAGAAAACAAGCGAATCAACAGAAATGTCACACTTTTGCGTCTTGCTGTGCGTGATCGCTTTTGATAACGATTTCAGCTGACCGCATGCTTACTCTGAGCACACTTATTTTAAAAGTACTTAGCGTGTTCGCAATGAATAAGTATTATAAAGAAAATATTTTGGATTGTCGTCTAGCGGAATACGAACAATGATTACAGGGGGTGTTTCTTATGCCGATTTTGTTCGAAGTAGTATTAGTTTACTTTATTTACTTCGTGTGCAAAATTATGAAGTAAACGTACGCGTCTTTTATTAAGAAAGCATCTGCTGTAGTTTATGTGATTTGGAGTTTAATCACTTGCAATAACTCAACTTTAATTTTCGTGAAAAAGTTTCATAAATATTTATCGTCTTTCTTTAAATACGTGCAAAACAGGCAGCTGGGGTTAGCATTTTCTAAAAATATGTTACAGTACAAAATTCCGATCAATATGCTTCCTGTGATAGTTGTAGTCAATGTTTAACTTTTCATATCTACCCTATATGTATAAAAAATCCTAATGAAACGAATTTATGAAAGGGATATATGAAACGACCAAAGTGTAACGAATTTATGAAACGATTCTATGAAACGACTGATTAAACCACTGATTATGTTTCGCGGCGAATTCTCCTACAATATGGGATACTTTGCCATGAAATTAACAACAAAAATCGATATGGATCCACAGAACTCAAAAATATTAAAATTTTTAGATTCGAAATAGTTTTCGAAATATTATTTTTTTTTCTAATTCTAAATACTTTTTTCTAATGATGGCAACTAAAATTTTTTTATCATAACATATATATATATATATTCATATTTCAGTACAGGCTATTATTTTAAACTATTTTGTCGACCAGTTTGGCCTCCCTTAAATGTATGCTAAGAACAACGCTTTTTTTCTGTATTTCATTATCATTTTATTTAATACAAAACTTTCATATAAAACTGAAAAGTTTAAAATAAATGACTTCCAGTTCTTTCTCTTTTTTTTTTAAACGAAAAGAAAATATTAGGTGCAGATGTCATATACGCACCGGGATATTTAAAGGGCGTTATTTTGTCTGACAGGGTAACCCGGCTATTGTTGCTTATTTATTAATAAATGTTTATTTACATTTATTTTCTTTTTATTAAAAAAATGTTATAAATTATTTTGTTCTATAGTTATTAATTCTTTTTTTTATTTATTGTTCATTTCATTTTAAATATAATAGAAAATAATTTAAAAATTCATATGTAACTGGTATTCGAAAATGCGGTTTTCGCCAAATTGTCGAAAAAAAAATCACGCCATACCCGATTAAATAATGCAACAAATCTTGACATTTAATTTCAAATTCAAAGCAATGTTTTAATGGTATTATTTAGTTATCCTGTCGACCAATTTCACCAAACTGAATAAATCCCCAAACCACTCACCAAATTATACAAATTAACGTAATTTTTATTTTAAATAACGAAAAAACATATTAGTAAAAGACTAATAAAAATACATATAAAACGCCGACTTAAAAACACTCCAGGACGTAATAAACACGTGTATTGTGTTTAATGTCAAGTGAATGTGACATTTACGATAAACCATTATTGGCATTTAATCTTATAGTCTGGCGATAGATTTTCCGTCGATGGGATAACCAACTAGTACCGTTTTAATTTACCACTCGAAAAATAAAAAAAATGCTAACTGGCGAGTTTAAAAAAAAAAAAAAAAAAGCTATTGGCGAGATTTGACCCGGCCAACATAAAAATACCAAGAACTCTTTGCGATCATGGCAACATTTATGTAGTTTTATTCGAAAAAATAACTTTGGTTCCTTAATCAAAATGGAAACCTTTCTTATGAAAAGCGAAGGGTTGCAATTGTTTGTGGCAGTTACATGACTTGGACTGTTATAATATAAGAGAAATGATGGCGATAGAATAATATTTGGCGACTCATCGCCTGTGGCTGGCTAACATTAAAGTACCAAAATGACCGCCTGGAATATTAAAATCGAAGGGATCCTCCCGGAACTGTTGATAATAGTCACATGACTTAAGCTATTATTATAGAGATTGTTTTCAATTCTAAAAACAGTGCAAATAATAATATTTCTCAACGATTAAAAATTTATTTACACGTGACTATTAAAAACAGAAAAAAAATCCCTTTAAAATTACTATTAAATAAGTAAGTTTTAAAAGTAGGAAAATATTGAAAATTATGTCTTGAAAATTAAATTTACACGTGGATATTAAAAGTGAAAGGAAACTTTAAAATAATAAATACATTAATATGCGTTTAACCCTTTCCGGGGCAAAGTAGTTCTATTCGTAAAATGTTGAAATCAGTGAATGGTACCAGAATTTACAAACACATTTCGAAATACGAAAATGCTTTTGCTCACTTACTTAATAAAAGGAAAATTTCCATTTCAATATTCTGGTGCCTATGTTGCATTTAAGAATTAAAATTAAGTGGTCCAAAAGGAACCAACGCCCTTGAAGGGATTAAAGCAGTATATTGTATTATGTCAATCTTAACGCTGTCAAATAAATACCAGAAGGCAAAGACTCTGTTTACTTAATTCATTTTATTTTAGCTTCCTTTCAAATGTTTAACTGGTCTTCTTTAATCAAACACGAAAACAACCACTGGATGTCTTAACAGCAACTGATTCGGCCTTAAATTTTCGCAATCAAAGGGAATTGAATGGAAACCCGTTTACAGGGAAATAGCTATAGGTTTTTCCATTATAATACAATCTTATCTAATCTTTTTAATACCGAGCAAATGAGCGTGCTTTTAGATTCTGCGGTGTCTGAATGGGGGTTGGCGAGCGTAGCTTGCAGGGGCAGAGCCCTCTAGTTACACGATAAGTAATTAAAAAAATATATTTGAAGATGCTATCAAAAAATCTTACATTACATAACATAACTGGATATCGCCCGCATCTTAAAGGAAAACATTTTGCTGTTATATTTTAATCTTAATTAATATTTATTGCAGAAAATATTTCTATCTTATATAATTTACCTACAACTAACGTTTTATTTTTAAAGGTATATTATTTTTATACACGGAGTTTCTTCTTATCATTTTATCATATCAAATTCCTAAACTGTTAGATAAGCATGCATAGTTTGTTCCAAGTGCAAAAGTGCCTCAAATATTCCTCATCGATTTATTCCAAAATAGTTATTTTTAAATAGTTACAAAATTCAAATTTTTATACAGTATCTGGATCTTTATTTTGTATTTAGAAAAGGATTATCCATGTTTTATCAAGTATATCAGTCAAAATTCATTCTTCGATCGCAAAAACTTTTCGAGTTGTGGTACTTAAGAGTCTTATTAGTAATATGTGTATTACGGCAATAAATTGGAAAAAGTATTTTTAGTGCTAGAAAACGCTGAAAAGTATGATAAGTATGGTAATTATGTAAGTTTTTTATAGCAAAAATTTAATTTGTATCATGTAAACAGATTTTAATGAAGCGTATTCATCTTAATAGAGAACTGCTACATTTAATTCTTAAAATTATTTCATATTTTAAAAGTTTTTTAAGTAAAACTTACATGGGTAACAAAGTTAGCAATCGGTTATATTTTCCAAAAATAACAGCTTATTAAAAATTGTTAATAATTTTACTCTGGAAAGATGTAACCTGTTAGCGAAACCTGTTTTCACATCTACACAGAAAGACAACCAAAGTGCGCAACGAAAAAATTTCCGTTTTATATGACCAAAAATGACATATTTTTTTTTTATTCTTCAGTTTATTTTTCAGTACCAAAAATGACATATTTTTATTACAAACATATTATAACCATGCAAAATCTACATCATAAATAACTAGGTAAAACTATAACATAGAAAATTATATATTATCTAAATATAATATATTTATGGAATATACAGCTTGAGATACGGCAATCACAAAAATCACCTCACTATTGAGTGTGTTTAATTTTTTATTAAAAAGTTATATCATAAAGTCTCCTAAATATCAAACATTCATTAATGTGTTTTTATTCCTATAAATCCCTTGCAATTAGCGTGTTTCAGACCTTTGAAATAATAACAGGGAGGATACGACTTCATCTTTAAGGGGCTGGTCACTAGGATGAGTCGAAATAAAGAAATTTTTATCTTTGGAACGCTTTAGTGAGGAAAATTTGCCTATTGTAATATGAAGAAAAACGGCATAAAAAGTTTTAAAATGGGTTGACATCTTCCATTCTCGTATCGTACTTAAATTTAATGAAAAATTGCAAAAATTGCGCCTTTTCTCTAATCTTTTTAAGTTAATTAAAACTTTAAAAATAAACACGCTTTACATTTTTATGCTTGGTTCATGGTTTACACAACCAAAATAAATTAAATTCTAAACAATAATCTAATTTTTCCGTTCGTGCAACATCTTAGAAAAAAACATAAATTTAGCAATTTTTCGCAATTTTCACCGTGCAACTCTTCGTTCTATTTGCTAGATCAAAACGACTCAGAACTCACCACGTGGAGGTGGTTGCATTTAGAGTTCCACCTCCTCCCTACCCAAACAACCATCCAATTCTTAGATGTGGCATTTACATTATATTTGCAACTATTTACAAAGGGTTTCCATGGATTAGCATTCTTTGGCTTACTGTGTATTTTACGTTTTCTTTTTTATATCTACTACACATTGGAAGTCTGATTTTTTGGAGAAATGAGGCATAACCAAGTTAGTGTTGTAGGTTAGTGTTGTTCGGACATAGCCATCTCTAGCTTCATGTCCTTATAATTTATTCGAGGTCTCACAAGTTTGACACACATCTTAACAGTTTCGGTGTGACAGTGGAACCTTTGTATCTCTATAATGAGAATACTGTCAGAAGTGATGAACGGTTTAATATCATCTTCACTTAGGTCCCGCGGCATTGAGGAAGGGTCACCGCACAAGAATTCCAATTAATAATTTCTATGTAATCGGAAGCTTGGAAGTTTCCATATGATGGCATTACATTTCTGACAGTCTTCTTCTTTGGGACGGTTTGTCTTGCTTTTACGATCCTTCTGTAACCAGTATCCCGAATATTTTTTTCTTTAATCGAATATCAGTGCCAACAAAACGTTCTCTGTGTGCACAAAAGACACATTTCGTTTTATTAATGGATCGACAACTTGTAGTAATTCGACAGATAAATAACGCGATGTTTGGATTGCCTGAAATACATGTTTTGGTCTGTCAGTAAAATGCGTGCTTATTTTATAGCAAATTACACAGGCATGTTTGAATTTATGATGAAGCAAACTATTTCATTTAAGTTTTCGGATGAATCTGATACAATCTAAGGACTCGGTTGGCCGCGGTTAATCATCTGTAATCGGTCAAAATACCAGGGTCTCAATTCACTTTCTGGACAATATCTCAAGCTGATTGCATTCAAAATGTCCGAAAAATACTGTTGTTCTTCGCTCGAAAATGTCCTGTCTATATCAGGAATCGAACAGACTGCGGGTTCACAATCGATCACATGAGCTTTTTCACAGCAAGCGAGCTGCTACCCGATTGCGAACTAAAATATTTAGGCCCTTCAGTTTACAGTGAATATGTTAGAAAATTTGGCGATAAGAAAGCTCATTAAAATGCCGGATGCATATGCTCTACATTTTATGATTTTCTAGTCAGAGATAAGTACAGTTTTCCCATTCAGTGTTTGTTATAGTACCATCATACCCTACTACTTCTAGTTTTTCTAGTGATATTGATAGTTCAGACAAACATGAAATGAACTCGAGGAAGAAGATACATGTCCAATATAAGTTGATCAAGATTCCTGGATAAGAGAATAGTGTTCTTATTTCATATTTCTGTGAAATTGCTTGGCATTAAATTTTTTGATGAACAAAGTATCTCATTTTTGCCCGTCAAAAAAAGACCCGAACTTTTCTCAGGGTGTGTGAATCGGCTTTCAAATCCGTCCTAAAATGACTCTTGTCTCATTTTATTTTATACTTATAAACTACATCAGAAGAATCTGTGTCGGTTATCCTGAGCACTTGACTCTATGACAGCTTGTGGCCGATCAGAAACTCCGAAACGATCGCTGTTTAGCGCTGTTTCGTTATATGTAATTCTCATCTGCCATTTGGTCTTTTACTATGTTTGTATTTATCTTCCTCATAATTCAAGTCTTCAAAAGAAGTGTGTCTGTGCTCATCAATTTCATAGTACACTGCCACTTTAGGAACTTTAAAACTATTTGAGGAATCACTGAGTGCTTGCTGAAGATCACGAGCTTTTCGCTCGACCTTGACATTTAACTTTTTTGTAACTGTTTTGTAAATACATCCGAGTTTCCCCAAATTGTAATTCTTTTAAGAATCATGAACCTCAACTCAAATACACGAATTTTCTTTTTATTTTACATAAGCATTTAATTAGAATTACACATCAACATGCATGTGGTCTTTTAAATATAATATAAATACCACACCCAACAATTGGACGGTTGGTTGGGTAAGATGTGGGTTGAACTCATCGTGCAACCACAACCACGTGGTGAGTTCAGTGTTCTTTTGTTTTAGCAAAACGAACTAAGTGTTGCACGGTGAAAATTGCGAAAAATTGATAAATTTATGTTTTTTCTAAGTTCTTGCGCGTACCAAAAAGAAATTGTATTATTGGTTGGAATTTAATTTATTTAGGTCATGGAAACCATGAAACAAGCATAAATAGTTAAAGCGTGTTTATTTTTAAAGTTATTAACGTAAAAAACTTACTTAATTAACTTAAAAAAATTAGAAATAAGGCGCGATTTTTGCAATTTTTCATCAATTTTAAGTACGATGCGCGAATGGAAGATGTTAACAGATTTTTAAAATTTTTATGTCGTTTTTCTTATTATTACAATAGGCACCTTTACCGCTCTAAAGCGTTCCGTAAATTAAAAAAAAATCTTTTTTTCGAACTACCCTACTGATCACTCATCTTCCGATTTTCCCTCACTAATGTAAAGTCTATGGGCATAAGATGCATTCTTACATTTAAAATATCTCATCGGGAAATTAATATTTTTAACTTCTACTTTTTGCGTACACTTCCTAAAAGATGTCTCTTTTTTTTATTGGTTCTCAAAATATTTCTAAAATCTACGCTTAATTTTATAGGAAGTGTTAAAATCTTACAGTTCGCCCGCTTTTAACACAGAAAATATTAAATCCAGCATAGATTTTAGAAATATTTTGAAAACTTAAAAAAAAGAGACATCTTTTAAGAAGAGTACCCAGAAAAAAAGATGTTAAAATATGTATTTCCCGAGAAGATGCTTTAAATATACGAACGCATGAAAAGTCCATAAAGTTAACATTACGGAGGAGAATTCCGAAGCTGAGTGACCAGCCCCCTTAAGATGATTCGTCGATAATCTAAGCGCCCGCCACTTAACTTTTTCTTTCCCGAAAACAAATTAAATTGGTTATGCTAGAAAAAAATATTTGTAACAGAATTTCGATTTATTAAATCTATAGGAGGAAAATATATGATACATTTTTAGTAAAAAGTTGAGAAAAAAAATTAAGTTTCACACATGTTATAAAAATATTTTTGTGAAAGATACAAAAATATCCACATACTTTCACATGGTCAAAATCATTTAAATAATTATAAGAAAAGCCCTACACTATCTGCAGACAATATAATAAAGTAGGTCGTAGTCATGATGCCGTTTGTTGTATGTGGGACTAATTAAAGCGTATCAATGTAAAAAAAAGAAAAGAAAATAACTGTTTTAATTTGCTCTGGGAATAATTAGCCAAATTTACTAGCTGTGTTAATAGTTACTCTCCACTATTATAGCAAAAAATATTCATTGTTAAGATAGATTAATAAAAACATGCTTGATTTTTGTTTACGTTATTAAACTAACTTACAAATTAAAAAAAAAAATCCTTAAAAATTTCATTTGTTCTCTATTCGGTTATGTAAAAATTAAAATTATACTGTTTTTAGAAATAATAAATGAGCAATAGGGGCAAAAGTGAAACAGCCTGTTATTGTATTATCACTTTACAATGATAACAAAGATGTAAGATGTAAGATGTTAGATTCTATTATTTCAAAGATATATATATATATATTTATAATTAATTGCATTGTTAATATTTTTCAAATATACATCATTTAATAGCAAAGTTTCATTAATTTGCTAATTTGCACTTAACTTGTATATTTCAGATACAGTTTTACATATCTACAATTAAAAAAAAAAATCTACCCTTTTAAATAAACTAATTTAAATTTTCAGGTTTTTAGAACCTTCATATGTTTGATAATGCATTTTTACAAATATTGCAACAAGACGTAATCACGAATATAATTTATTTATTGCAAGAAAGCTCCCTTGCTTAGAAACAGCATATTTTAAACGATATTTTTATTGAAATTTTTGAAAAAACAAATAAATCTTGAATATCTAGATGACCAAATAAGCTTCTATTTTAATGCATTTGAAGCACTACCTCATTTAAATGCTTTAATCATTTTTCATTCAATATGTTTTTCTTCCAATAATAAAGGTTTTTTTAAATAAAACTTTCATAAATGATATATTTTAAAATAATAGTGCTGAAAACTGAATGCCAATAATCGCTAGAATATTTACAAGCATTTAACATATAAAAATGCTTAATAAAATAATAAAAGATTCATAAAAAATGTCAGAAATATTATTTCTGCGTATAAAAAATTATGTTGATTTTAAATATGTTAAACATACTTTGATATACTTTTATAAACGTGCTTACACATGTACTTTAATCTACATACACCGTAAAAAAATCTGTAAAATTACTAAAGATTTCTAGGAAACTGGGATTCCCAGAACATTTTATGTAACGGCAACAAGAAACATTTCAGTAATAGACGCTGTTACAGAAGTTTTTGTTGTTGCCGTTACATAAAAAGTTCTAGGAATCCCAGTTTCCTAGAAAAACTTTAGTAACTTTACAGAATTTTTTATTTCTTTACAGTGCAGGTGTAACATATATAATGATAGAAGTTATTGCGTTGTTTTTTGGAATCGGGGTAACACAAATATATGAGGTAATAATCAGTAATCCTATTAAATATATACGTATTTTGCCGCGTCCTTATACTTCGGCATGTTAAATCTGGATATGCAAAAGGGCATGCTACAGGGTTGTGAGAGATCGGGAAAGTTTTTAAAGGAAAATGCCAATATTTTCTTATTAATGAATTCTCTTATTCTCGCAATTAATAAATGTGAAATTTTGAATAATAAAATACTGGTATTATCTGTGAAATAGTCTCTGATTGGTCGCCATATTGTACTATGACCCCCCCCCCCCCCCAGCCTACGGAACGCTGATAAAAGGAGATATATACTAACGATTCCAAAAACTTTAAATGTTCCTGTTTCATTTCCAATAATGTGCATATTTCGCATGTGTGTTGTGATTGTTTTTCAAGTTTCTTATTGTTGGCTGTTTCAAGTTTGAAGTGGCTCGTCAAGTTTCTTATTGTTGCCCCAAAATATTTAATTGTCAGTTTCAATCCTTACATGACTTCAGTACAAGAAAATAAGTTTAACAATTTTATTATTAGAATTTTCAAATATAAATAAATTGCAAATTCTTTTCATGGCATATAAATATCTATTATGTCGTAAAGATGTCGGTTACTTTACAAAATATATATGTTTTTTCTTCCAATTAATTCTATATTAACAAAATCAAAAATTATTTAAAAAATAATAATTTAATTCAGTTAAGACGACCTTCCCTTTAAAGGCAAAGCATCATATTTCACGAATTATATGACATATTAATATCATATATCGTTTTGTAATTTGTTTTAATTTTATATTTGTACTACATTCCAAATTTCGTTTTTTTTTCTACGTAGAAGTTGTGAAAGAACTGAAATAAAACTTTTTTTTTAAAGAAATAATGGGATTTTAGAGTGTTGTATTTACTTATTTATTTATTTAAAACGGAAAAATAATCATTCTTTATACAGGAAGACGTCCATTTTATTTTTTAATCTGAAGTTTTTTATATATCCAAAGTACTTTAATAAAAAAGGGACAAATCCTTGATAAATTTAATGTTCATGTATCGGCAAACTATTCTAATTATCAACATGTAATTCTTTTTTGAATTTTAAGTTTTATTATTTAAAAATCTTCAAAAATATATCGCTTTTTTTCCTTATTAAATCGCTTTAGTTAATACTGTGTACATTCCAATATACAACTTAAAATGTATACTAATTTTGCAAGTCTGCTAAAACATTTAGAAAACACAAGTGCTCGTTAACTTTTTATTCACAATGGAAAATATTTTTCATTATTCATTTTATAGAAAATTTCATAAAAATTTACTTTCATAAGTCAGGAAAATAATGTGGATGACTTCATGTTTATTCTTGTTTGAACGAAAAAATAAATGATAATTCATTCTTTATATTTTCTGTTTTATTGTTTTAATAAATTAAATGAATTCCTCCTTTCTAGTCCGTTTTTAAAAATAAAAACTAATTTCACTTATAAAAATTAAACCTTCTGCAGTGTAATTATGCTGAAATTTAGAAAAGATATGATAATATGATGGAAGTTATTTTCTCTTATTTTACACGTGAATGAAAATATGTGTACATAAATATTTTATTCTGCAGTGCTTTGTGTTTCATAAAAAACATTGAACATGAGAAACACAAAATATTTTTTTGAGATTTTTCTTAAATAAAATGCACGACATTGAAACAATACGTAAAAACTATACTAACAAATTATGGTTTCTTTAATTCAGAAACAGATAAGGGAATTATTGAAGAACGTGGTAATAAGATTTGAAAATGTAAGTTGTCAAATATTTCATAACATTTGAAACGTATCGCTCACCCGCAGGAAAAGTGGCACATCTCGCAAAAATTTATTTTGCGTTATATTCCACTAATAGTTCTGTCATGGGTGCATATTCCCTCATAGCATGCATGGTCACGGTGACGTCACTGTAAGTCACTGTGGTCACGTCACATCTGTGACCAAAATGCCACCACTCAGTGATGTCACGTTGTGACTGAGATGTGAACTTCTTAGAAAACTTTAAAAAATTACAAAAATTCTTCAAAACATGTTATTTAGTGTAAAATTATATTTTTCTATCAATTAAAAAAAAATTGAGACGTCATTGTTATGTCATTGCATGTAACGTACATCATGTCATATATGTGACAACCCCCCCCCCCCCCAAAAAAAAAAAAAAAAAAAAAAAAAACCACCATATTGTAAGTCACAGTGTGAAAAAAATATGAACTTTTAAAATCTTTGAAAATGAAGAGAAATATTTTAAACAGTATTTTAAACAGTCCCGAGTTACAGCGGCATGAGGAATGAAAATATATTAGTGGATAGCAAATCGTAAATTCTGTCACGAAGGGGGGGGGGGACATAATATATAAAGTGCACGATACAAGCATTAAAGCAATTTGGATAACATATTTAGAATTAGGAGTATTAAATCTGTACAGTATTTAGTTTGCAGAGAGGAAACTATTTTATTTTTTTTTACCAACCAGTGGTATTCGAAACACTTCTGTGGTTTCAAACTAAAAATTTTCTATTACAGTTAAGTCTGCAGCTTTTAATGAGCACGTAGAAAGAGTCTTCAGAGTTTAGTAGGAGTTTTTCTCTTGAGAGAGTTTTTTTTTTCCTGACAACTATTTAACTATTTTAAGTAACTATTTTTGAAAAAATTCTACTTCTTTCAGACTTTTCAAATAAATTAACATTTTCCGAAAATAAAAAAAAAATATACAAAATTTATGCAAAACGCATGATAATAATTAATTATTCGTATTTCAAATTTGTATTTTACAGATATGACTTTTAAAAAAAAGTTATTTTACAAATTGTTTTATTTTACAGAAAATTAATATGAAAAGATTGTCAGATTGACAAAGAATTCTTTTATTTTATCCTCGATAATCCTTTTTTATTTATTAAGAACATATCGCTCAACCACAAGAAAAGTGACACATCTCACAGAAATTCATTTTGCGTTTTATTCCACTAAAAGATTTGTCATAGGTGCGTCATGCTACACAAACAGTTTCATAAGTTTAGCTACATGAAAAATCACGTTATTATGCTATATGTCCATTTGTAACCAAAGAAGAGGGGTGGATTATGTAATGAGGTAAAATTATCCAACCCTCCAAACCACATCCTAAGTTTTCACTCTTATGTGCTTTACGCTTTTATGCACTTTTTAATTCTTGTATGCAGAGTTAAGTGCTATAATTTCATGTTACAGTAAAATCATGCACATTTTCTTTTGCCTCCCCTATGAAATTTACTTTTGTCGAGATGTGTCACTTTTCTTGCGGGTGAGCGATATTTTGTATTTATTACGTGTGAAACAAATTTTACTTTAAGAAAAGGGGGGTGGGGGTTCATTATTACCATTAAATTGATATTTACTCATTTTAAAAATTTAAACAAAGTTTTATCTAATAAACTCTAATTATTATTATTATTATTATCACTATTATTATTATTATTTACAAAAAAGAACCTTTACAATCCATTGTAACTTAAATTGTTTGGAACCGATAAAAAGAAAAGATAAAATACATTGGAAAATTCTCCAAAAAGAAAATTTTAATTAAAGACAGTCTCATAAAATTATTGCGCATCTGAGTTAGAAATCTTTTGTATTCAAAAACAAATAACGATAAAAAAGAACATCTGCTGAAAATCAAAATCGTCTGCGCACAGAAGAGAAGATGCCGGAAGTTTACTCTGTTTAGAACATCATGAAGTCTACAACACTTTTTTATAAAATAAGAGAAAGAAGCCCGCCATTTTAAAATATTACAAGTACACGGATATTATAAATGGGACGTAAATGTAAGTCTTATTTAATTTAAATGTTTTATATATTATGATGACTTAAATAGTTTTATGTTATATTAGTAAGGGACTGTTCTGCAATTGTTTTCAGAAACATTTTCCTATTCGATGCTGCGTTGAAAAATATCTTATCTGCGATCACTTAAAAAGAAAAGAAAAAAAAACAGCTGCGCAGAGACTGATTCATAACTGCATTCAGAGTGGAATTAATTTAAAGATTAATTTGCTGTTACTTGAGATTGAAAATATGTTGAAAAAATGATTTGGAATTTTTTTCGGCTTCTTACTGTTTTGTGTTTCCTGATTACTAACACTTACAGTAGTTATAGACATTATTATTTTGGAGTTAAATATGATTTTCGATTATTATGATATTACGAAACTATTTCAGATTAGAAATTAGCATTATATTGGGAAAATGTATTTTTACGTATTACACTAGTGAAACTTTTCAAAGATTTTTCTTTTGGTGCTAATAATATTTTAAATTATTATTTAAAATCATAAATCTTCATACCAATGGTTTTCAGATTTAGCATTTGCCAAAATTATAAAATAATAGAAATTTCTTATAACATATGCAAGGATTTTTGAGATATTGTTAAATCTAATAATACATTTAATTCATCTATTGTAATTTATTTTTGTTTAATAGTACAATTATAAATACTAATTATTATTTTTAGTGTTTTTCAAATTGGTATATTTATTTTTTTTAATTGTATATAAGCATTTTTTTTTTGTTTGTGATTTTAATCTAACATTTAATTATGGACATTCTGAAGCGGTTATTAAATTTTCGTCTATTATAAAATTATTTTCTAAGTTTATGATATACGTAATTATTGGCACTAAAAGTAAAATATGATATTTAAACATTGAAATAAAAAGTTTTTCGTGTCTAATAGGAAGTTTATAAATTAAACTACTTTAGTATATACATATATATATTTAAGTTCATATTTATTTACATAATATAGGAATGAATATATTTTTAAACAGATTAACAGTGTTTAACTTCGGTTTGCCTGTCCGTTTTTCTGTATGGCTGTCTGTCCGCGCTCTAACTCTCATAACTAAACTCGGATTTCCCTGAAACGTTTAGATATTGACGTTTACCATAACACGTTCCTTATTTCTAATGAAGTTTGTAGCATGTTTAGTTCATTTACAAGTACAGTCAAAAGTATTCCGTTACATTACGGCCTATGGAAAAAATCGTTTCAAAGGATTTTTAATGATTTTACACGCTTTCAAACAGAATAAAATTGATATGCATTTATGAAGCGCATTTAAATATGCATTCTGCTGAATATGCGATGCATAGAATAGTTATTGTTCATTTACAGGGCTAAAAAAGGAATTCCAATACATAATGATATAGGCGTGGAGGGAATTGTTTATGGCGTACTTTAATTATGTTAATCTATTTCATATATAATGAAATTTATATACGTCTCTGAAGTTTACATACTATAAATTATTTCATGTATAATACGAAGTGCATATAGCATTTACAGGGACATGCAAAATATTTCAATACTATATTGTATCCGAAGTACTGTTCATTAGCGATGATTGCTGGGAATGCATTTTTAATTATGATATGCGCTTTTATGATTCACTATATTTATGCACAGTATATGGTGTATATAAATGCTACAATTCGTATACAGGGCTACACAAAAGTACTCGTGAGGGTTACTGCATATGGGCGCAAATTATTTAAAGGTGGCTTTTAAATGAGTTGTTCTTTTTTACGCTAAAATGCATTTAATTTGCTAAGAAATGTTTGTAGAATATAGATAAAATGATATACAGGGTCACGTAAAGAATTGGATACGTGGCCGTCTGTAAATCATAATTTCTGGAAATGTGATTTCAGCAGTTTTAAAAGTGTCTTAGTTTGAATTAAATTTTAACTAAATAGTGGCGTGTAATAAAGGTTCTAGGTAAACTACAGGATTGTACAAAAGTATTTAAGTATCTTTCCATTTATTAGTATAAATTGCTGAAAGAGAATTTAAACCTGTTATGTTTCAATTGCTAAACTAAATTTCCCCATTATATAGTATAGTCAACCTACAGATCAAATACAGGATTGTTCAAAAGAATTAGAAAACATATTTGGTTATGGACGGTAACTGCTGAAATCAGTTTTTCAAATGTTTTATGCGTTTTCTAAAATGTTTACTTAGTTATCTTATTTACGTTATTTCCCTAAATTACGATGTCTTGTTAAAGTAATTCAGGAAGCGTTGGAAAGTGTTTTATAATCTATGTTTAACGCATGATTTTTCTTACTTGTTTTTTTTCTTTTTCGCAGATCAGTCTTTTCCTATAAAACATACAAAATCTATTTAGGTCATATTCACAAAATACAATATTCACGGGAATAAAAAATTTAAATAAATATGGCTTATAATGTCGTATTTAATAAAGCAATGACTAATCATAACACATAAAAATCTTACACATTCTTAATATCGAGCTTGTACTCAAGATCAAGCTTGGAATTTAATAAAAAAAAGATGTCAGTTGATAAGCATTGTTTTTTAAGTGGAAAAATTTAAAATATTTTAGAAGAACAGGACTCCAAAATAGCGATATTTTGCTAAAAAGTATGGTAAAAATATAAGATTTTACATTTCAAACAAAACTTTATTTCAAAATTGTGCATTTTAAAATACATCACAGTGCTTATGACAAGAACCATCACAGTATTGAAACTTGGAAAATTTTCCAGAGAGAAACATTCGGCTTGCATACAATATTTCAAATGAAAATCAAATTTTAAATTAATTGCTTAAAAGGTGCAAAGGCTAACATGGTGAAAAAGATTCCATGCCGGGACTCGAACACGGACCATCAGTATAGTGCACTGACATTCTCCCGACTAAACCATATGGAACGATACCCAGCCTGGAAAATTTCTCACTATTACATGTTGGCAAGGCTACAAAAGCAGCACGAGAAGGGATATTTATCGTGACCCACCGACATGTGGCAAACACGAAACTTAATTAAATCCAGATTCGATTGAAACTACATTAGTACTTGGAAATTTTTCCAAAGAGAAACCTTCGCCTTGAATGCAATATTTAAAATGAAAATCAAATTTCAAATTAAAACTGCCTTTTAAGCATGTAATTTGAAATTACATTTTCATTTGAAATATTGTATGCTAGGCGAATGGTTCTCTCTGGAAAAATTTCCAAATATTAATATAGTTTCAATCGATGCTGGATTTAATTAAGTTTCGTGTTTGCCCCATGTCGGTGGCTCACGATAAATATCCCATTTCGTGCTGCTTTTGTAGCCTTGCCAACATATAATAGCGAGAAATTTTCCAGGCTGGGTATCGTTCCATGTGGTTTAGTCGGGAGAATGTCAGTGCGCTATACTGATGGCCCGGGTTCGAGTCCCAGCATGGAATCTTTTTCACTATGTTGGCCTTTGCGTCTTTTAAGCAATTAATTTGAAATTTGATTTTCATTTGAAATTATCACAGTGTTTATGACAAATTCGTCACAAATGACACATATTTCACAAATTGGTCACAATGTGACTTCAAAACATTGTTACATTCGTCACAGGTTCGTCACAAAGTTAATGCCAAATTAGTCACAAATGACACACTCTTCACAAATTAGTCACACCGTGACTTCACACAGTGGTTACAATGTGACGTCACAAACGACCTCTAAAACGGCCATAACGACCTCGCATTCTAGTCACTATGACGTCACATCGACGTCACGTGACGTCACATCGACGGTCACAAAATCACAGCGTGACTTCACAACGACGTCGCCGTGACGTCACCATGCCTTACGGGTTGCTACACAAAAAGTTTCGTAATATTTATACGGAAAATCAGTTTATTGCGCTATATGCCCATTGTGACCACAGAAGAGGAATGGATTGTGTGGGGAGAAAAAATTACACGACCATCCACACCTCATCCTTCATCTTCATTTTTAAGGGTTTTATACTTTTATGCACGTTTCTATTCCTGTTTGCAGCGATAAAGTGCTATAGTTGTATAGTTATCTAGTGCTATAATTGCTCATGTTACAGTAAAATCATGCAATTTTTCTTTTGCTGCGATATATACCGGGGAATGTAGTAGATTCTAAATTTGATTAAATATAACCGATTTTTGGCTAATTTTTGACTGTCTCTATTCACCTATAAATATTACTGAATTAAATGAATCCCATATTTACGATATTTTAATATATTTGACGATAATTTTGGTGAATATTTAATATTCCTACTTTTGTCCTACTGTTACTCCTAGGCGATGAACCGTTATATGTGTATTCTTTAAACCTTCATTTGTGTAGAAATTCAAAAAGAAAATAGCATTTATTGCATTTTTTATTACGTGATATCAGAATACATAGCTGGACATAAAAATATGAATACATTTATCAATATTATTTATTTTATTTAAAAAAATGTTTTACAAAAGCAGTTAGTTTACATTAACAAAATAAAGTTGAAATTAAATCGCAAGCTTTAATCTGAAAGCGCTGTAACTCAAACAATTGAGTTTTTGTTTTAAACATAAAACATTTAGCAGTAAGAAAGAGTTTTTTTTTTTTTTTTTTTTGGTTTTATAAAATATCGGAAGTTAAACTCTAATGTATAAGATTTAATGTATTTTATTTATACGCTTAAAAACCATGGCGCGACTACCTGAAGTTGTTTAGACAGAAAAAAATAATCATGCATTTTCGTTTGTGTAGTTTTAAAAATGATTGCCGGAAACATACAGCTAAAATGAATGGTTTCTAAACTCGAATGAATAGTTTATAAATACTGATTTTGTTGTACATGAATACAGATCACTCTGTCCATGTAAATATCTATGCATATGATGGAAAACTTTTTGTTTTATTCTTGTGTTAAAATTAATGTGTTAGAAGCTATTCAAAGAATAACGTATATCTAAAATTTGACATTTCCATTTAATATGCAAACGCGTAAAATATTTCACTGGTACATATTTTTTAAATACGAAGTGCATTTGTTATTTGAGAGGTATAAGTGAAGTATCAGTAAATTTCAGAAAAAAGCATCTATTCATATTTCTGTATTTCACAGATATAGAAGTATATTTATAAACATCTCTTAAGTAAGAAGAAAAAAAAAATGAAAGCACAATATTTTTTTATGTACATTGGCGGTTTAACCGTCTCACACAAATGCACTTTTAATGACTTCTGAAGACTTTTAGAAAGCACCCTAGCAAGCATTAACAGCCAAAAATGCCACTCACTTGATTTCATTGTAATCGATTTTAACATTTCTAAGTTAAAGGAACTACAATCATTTAATGTAGGTGGCATTTTTGGAGATACCCTTATTTCAAAGAAGAAAAGCTAATATAATCACAGAAAATGTCTCTCATTAATAACAAACTAAAAAAATATAAATTATAAAATTTATAAATTTAACAACTTACAACTTATTAATACACAGTGTATATATTTTATTTTCTTATTTTATATAACTGAAATGTTATCAATGCCTGTTTTCTTGTGAAATTATTTTCTTGGTTTTTTTTTCATGATCATAAAATAGTATTATTACATGTAATTTTAGATGTATGCATTATTAAATAATCAAAAATTTACATATATTTATACTAACCCCTCAAAAATATAAATATCTCGAAAATGGATTTTTTATCATTAACAACTTTTGGGCCCCGTATACGATTTCGTGTTTTTTACACCTATATTACTCAGTAGCAAGCTCTCGCTTATTTATTTAAAAGAATACTATGACTAAGTATGGATAAAATAATTTATTCCTCGAACTATTTTTTATCTTCACATGCGTCACATTTGTCTTGAAATGTTTAAGTTATCGTCGTCAAAACCAATCTGATAACATATTTTTTCTCATTTGTATGATTAATCAGCAGAATTTAATAAAATAGTAAAAACTATGTAACTACAATTATTGGAAACAATAAAGTTGCAGCATTTACAGAAATGTTTGGAAATCTCTTACTGAAAAAAATTTAGTCACCTCTCGGAAATTTCACCATACATTTATGTAAAATATTTTCTATACCTTTTTGTACTAAAACTATAAGCTTAACATTTTATGCGCTGACGGTACTTTAAAGTATCACAATTTTCTATCCTAATTAAAACACACACATTAAATGCATTCGCAATTGTACTTTTTTGAAATAATAATTACTTCCCTTGACCATCAATAGAATAGCAATAGCAGCTCCAGGGAGTTGAAAATTGATCAGGAACCTATTTTGGCGCGTGTTGGGGTTGGTTTTGCTCCCATTTTGTTGTGTGACGTGAAATCCCTAACATTTTCTTTGTAATATCTTAAATTTTAAAGGTAAGGCTATCATATTTTTTTTTGTTTTGTTTTTGTTTTAAATAGATCACTTGATTATATGGAATGGAAAATAAAAATTTACTTTATTTTTGTTTACTTTACGAAGCACTTTTCAAAGCGGTACCTTTAACTACGATCGCAACTATGTTGAACAGGATTTTTATTTAGTTGTTTATTGTTTGAATATATATGATGATAAAAACGTATATATTTACTAGTGATGCTTGGGTACGAAACAAGTGAAACTTACGAAGAACTTTTCAAAGATGTACTTTTAAGTACAGGTTTAACAGTATTTTTATTTAGTTTTTTATCGTTTGAATATATAAAATGATTAAAACGTATATATTTACTAGAATGCTTGGGTGCTAGACAGGTGGATTTTGATTTTTAAACAGTATGGGAGGATATGGCATGATTTATGTATATCATTGGAGAATAATTAAGCAACGAATATGTGCTTTTTAATTTAGAAGAAATAATGTATTTTTATAAAACGAAATAAAAAAAAAATATTAAAACAAAAATATAAAAATATATTTTAGCATTTTTATGAATAATTTTGAGATTTCTACAAATACAAGTCTGCAAATTTCTTTTCGACATGTTTTCCATCGGACGATAGTGACCCAACTATAGAATATTCATCTGTTCACTGATAATCAAACAACACCATCACCATGTACACATATATACACCATAGGAATACATACATCTAGATATATACAGGATAAGCTACATTAAAATCACAAGAAAAGAAATTTTTTTTATTTATTCTAAATAGTTTTTTCCAAGTATTATAACCCAATGACACTTTGAATTAAAATATGAAGTAACAAGCCGTAATTATCAAAAATTTATTTGTTTTTTATTGTGCATATATCTTCTAAAGTATCATAGCAATACGAGGAATAAAAAGTTTCGAGGAGATCGATTTTTAAATTCATAACTTGGGGTATAACTTGTTAAAGCTACAGGAAAATGTACAACTTTTATTAAATCGTTTCAGCTAATTATGTATTGTTGTGAATTTACGTGTTATTTCAATGCTTACATTCGTAAATGTATATTAGCAGTATATAAATATTGAAAATGTGGTATTTTAATGCAGGTATAAATGGCGTCTTAGTGAAGAATTTCGTTTATGAAAGTAAATATACTATCACATTTGGTAAGAAGCGACAAGATTTCTTTCATATTTCTCGGTTTAGCATAAAATTACAAATATGTCTAGGAAAAAAATGTCTAAATATTTTTTTAAACAGAAATAACTTATATTACGGGAGACTGGAGAGTGTTAACCATTTTTTTTACAAAATTATTATTATTATTATTTTTTTAATATTGAAACTGGCGTAAAGCTTCCTATACCGTTTTATTCTTTATACAAACAATTATCAAAATAAAATTGCTACATAAGTGTACTATATAAGAAACTTGAAAAATGATTGACTTTATACATGCGAAAATAATGGGGCAAAGCTCGTCACATATCGGAGGTTTGACCCATTCTATTTTATTATTAAAGAATATTCGGAAAAATATAATGTGTAAACAAACCTGCGTAGTCAGAATTCAAGGCGAAAGAGAAAGAATCCGTTTTAAACACACATTTTTTTTCCTCTACCTGGCAACACTAGTTGCCACACATTTTGTCTTCATCTCATTGTGTTCATCTTGGAGAAATTTGTCTACATACATTCCTAAAGTGTTATGAACAATGTTATGTTCTTTTGCAGATTGATAAATACCTAACATTTTTTAAGGCTGCTGCTTTTATCCTTTTTTTCTCTTTTCCATTCTTTCTATTTACCTACTATGGGTACTTTTTAAATGAAATAAAATTCCTATCAACTTTCAAATTTATATTTGATAAAAAAAAGTTCTTCCGACTATAGCAATTTTCGTCATCTTCATTCCAACAGCTTTAAACATTTTACTTTCCATTAATCACCTGAATTTACGGTAGCTTTACAGAATAAATTTACATTATTTATAAATATAACCATTAGCTCTTCATTATGTACAGTGTGTAATAAAAGGATTTTCAAAAACACTTAATGAGGAGCGTTGACCATTTGGTCAACACACCCCACATTGACTGGGTCAAGCCTCCCCACATAGCCACTTTTCAAAGTATGCCACTTGATTATGTTTAGCCTAACTTACTCTACGATCTACATACATGGAATGAAAGCTCAGAATTTCTATATTACTTAAAACGTATTTACTTGAATTTCTATGATATATTTTATCTTCGAAAATCGTACAATATTTTATAAAAAATACACATTTTAAACTGCAAACACTTCACAATTGATTTTTCCACATCTGTTTCAATTATCTTGATGAAACAAATGCTGTTCTTTAAGCATTTCAGTAGTTTTCCTTGCCACCTGTTTGCAAAACTCTGAAATTCTTTTAACTAAGAAAAATGAAGGTGGGTCAAGCCCCCTCTATGGTCAGCTTTTTCCAGTCTCTGTGGTGACAAAACAGACACCTCCATACAATGTCACGCGACAGTGTAATGATTAGTACAAATGAAAGTAAATATTATCCCATTCTGGGTTGTGAAAGAACATATAGGATAATATTAATTAATATGGTAGAACGGGAGAATATTTTTGAATAAAGTAAAATTGTCAACAACACAGGAACGACTTGTAAATTGTAATTTAGGATTGGAAGGTTGGTCAAACAAATATCTAATTTAATATTTTCTAGATTTAAATTATCAGTAATCATAAATCTAATTAAAATCCGAAAAGAAAAGAATAAAGGAAAACTGAAAGGAAAGATATAGTGTACATATATGTAATTAAATTTTATTTACAAACACATAATATTCATATTTCAGAGATTCATTCTGTTGGTTCAACATTAGTTTCAGATTAATATCAAGCCTATTAAATTTCATAATATATAATTCTTTATATGCACTATTCATGTAAATTTTGATCTTAATTATTATGCCGAATTAAAATTGCCACAGAAAAATCAATGTAAAAATATAGGCTACTTAGGAAAAATATTAATAAATTCCCGTTTAATTCTTATTATTATTATTATTATTCTCTAATACGTAATATGATTAATTATATACATACTTTAAAATTCTGCCTATGGGATTTTAGTAAATGAAATTAATAATTATACACATTATAATAAACAAAATACAATATAGCCATATCTTGTAAGTCATTAAGATTTATCTCACCAAATACTTTAGTCATTGTGGGCTTGACGTCAGTCCTGGATTTAAATAATAGTTCATATAATGCACTAAATTATAGTCCAACATCACATAAAAGTTTATGATTGTCTCTTTAGGGTTTGCACGTTTAATCAGTCACAATTATAGCTATATCACTTAGCCTTTTGAATTGTGTCTGTTCAATTGAGAGTTTAATATCAGTCCTAATTGGCAGTAGAAATATTCTTTCACTCTTAGATACTTGTCTTTGCTCACACGTTCGATTTTCTCTTCCGGGATTATCTTTCGAATCTTCATAAAAATTTCTCTCAATTTGTGTATTCCTTCAAGTAGTCATTCTGTCCAAATTTTCTTCCAAATTTTCTGGTTCTTGAAGCATTTGCGTACATTTATTTTCCTTTTAAGTGAACTTTATCTTCATTGATTCAATGCAATCAAATTATATTAAGTATGATCTTCTTGAAGCATTATTGCGAAATGTTGCATAAATTTGTTGCCTTGTGTAGACAAGCATAATTATGAGAAGTTACGAGACTTATATGAAAACGTCACCTTCAGTAGAGAGAGAAAATAGAATTAATTATCTTTCGAAAAATCTCTTTGTCAATATCGATAAGTGGGAGGACTTATTTTAAACAATATATTTTTTTCCATTCGTCGCTTGATCACTCTTTCTCATTGGTATACTTCGTTTCTTGAATCTAGTTCGTTTTTAGGCCCCCTGTAGGCGTCTCCTTACGTCCCCTTTGCATATATAATTTTTGTTATGACTTCAGGGTCGTGGGTAGTTGCCACACACGTTGAAGCCCAATAAATGTACCCTTGTCATCATACATTTAATGATAAAAGCATAATATATTTTTGGTGACTGCCGTATTCTGTTCATGTCAAAAACTGGCGTCCCTGCTGCATTTTATTGCCCCTAATTGCCTTAATCTGTCTGGAGTGTTTGGGTGTTTTTATTACTCTGTTTTCATACGGATAAAATATTATAAAAATTTTAATTATTCTTCTTATTACAAAATAAATTCAATATTCGTAATCTTTATATTTTTACAAACAAAATGACACCTATAAATATATATTTATATGTTTATATATCGATTATAAATTATTAATTTTAATATACAAGTGTTATTAGGATTTTTTTTTCCAATTTAATTTAATTTATTTATTTCGTAAAGGTATATTTTTCAAAATTCAATTAATTATTTTTTTAAATAATACTGGGTTGTGCTGTTTTGTTTAATTATTTGAAATTAAGTAACAAGCTTTGTCGTATAGTTTCATGTACGACAGTCTCTCTATGGTATATTCAAAATAACCCTAATAATATAGTTCTATAATGTACTTTGTAAATCAATACAATTCAACTCCACTATTTTTGAAACATAAGTATATACATTATAATATCCTTTAGATTGAAACAATTTTTGTTTACTGTCAATACTTTAATATTTGTGTAGATCATTTTTTAATGAATGTGCTGCGAATTTAAAAACTACATATTTCTGCATCATTAAATTTAATTGCACGTAATGTGATGGTCTGTGAACATACATGAAGCAAATATCTTGAACGTATCTTAAATAATAACGTAAATAATTAAATTTCACTTTTAGAGAATCTTAATGAAATGGTTACAATTAACTTGTAAAAAAATATTTCTTCAACTGTTTCACGTATCACCAAACTTTTCTGTAAATCTCTATAAATGTAGTTATCGTAATTTTCAGTAGCTATGTTGCTAAGTTAACAAAAAAAAAAAAAAAACCCAATAATTATTGTCCTTTATCAACATTTTTGCTCCATTAATCATCGATGATAATTAAAACATATTCGTAAGTTGAATCCAAAATGCTATGCAAGAACGAATAAAAATAACTTAATTAAGAAAATTATACGTTTGATGTTACTAAGAGGATACAAAAATGCTGTAATTAGATTCCATAATATTTGTTAGGTGGACTAAAGTTTATGCTAATACACATTTCTCTCGGGGTTAGCTGAAGCAATAATTGATAATATCAATAACACATTTTTTCTGTCATGTAAGTGTGCCTTACGAAACGAAAATTAATTTTATTTTGATCAAAATGTACTCCACGTTTCTCGATAATAAAGGTACAATGGGATTTCTTTACAATTATTACTTTCTACAACATGATACTTCATTAAATAAATCTCACCCAAATAAGCTAAAGAATAATCTTGTCACATGACGGAATTCGAAAACATTATATATATATATATATACTATATATACAGTAGCACTCAAAAGTATATTGACAATGATAATAATTGACTTAATTGAAAAGAATAATAAAATACAAAAAACAATCATTTATTTTATTTAACCATATTCAGTGTCTTAGAGATTTTTAATAAATAAACCATCATTTGTTAGAAAATAACGTGAAACCCAAGAAAAATCAGAAAAAAGACAAAACAAAAGTATTTTGATATAATAATAGAAAGATGTTTTAAGACAACATATTCAGTGTTTTAGAGATTTTTAATAAATAAACCATCATTTGTTAGAAAATAATATGAAACCCAAGAAAAATCAGAAAAAAGATAAAACAAAAGTATTTTGACATAATAATAGAAAGATGTTTTAAGACAATAATTATCAAATATATTAATGAGTGAGTTAATATTTAGTTGCATATCCCCTAGGATTTATGACAGTCTCACAACATGTGGGCATTGAGTTGATTACCTTTTGTATTCGACCTAAAGAATTTCGGTCCCGCTCATTTTTAAGATCTTTGTATAAAGTCGCCTTATTTGAAGAAATTTGGCATCTTACTGTACGATCTAACTTCTCCCACAGATGCTCTATGGGGTCCAAATCCGGACTTTGGCTTGGCCACTCTAGAACCTTGACTTTTCTGCGTTTTATAAAATCACTTACGCACTTGGAGTTATGTTTCGGATCATTATTTTGCTGAAAATATCACTAAGAAGGCATGTTTTGTTTAGTGTATGGTAGCATATGAATCTAATACATCAACAAACACACGCATCATATAAATACACCAACATACATGGACCTATCTATATTCGGACTAAGAGTCCAACTTCGCTGCGTAAAAAAAACTCCATAACATTACATTACCGCATACATGTTTGACGATGGGTATTTGGTATCGAACATCATATTTTTCTATTGTTTTTATGACGTCGAATGTACTTGATTCCAGCAGATGACAGTAAATTATACTTGCTTTAAATTATACTTACTTCGCTCCCCAAAACATTAGACTACCCTACACTTGTCCAAGATTTATGTTGTTTTGCAAATGCAAGTTTAGCCTTTCTATTCTTAGAAGATAAGAAACACTTTTTTTGCTGGCTTTCGGCCATGTAAACCACAGAGGTGCAGACGTCGTTTGACAGTTGAAACGAGTATGTTTATGCCGTAATTTTCTTTCAATTCATTGTTTATTACTACAACTGACTAACAACAATCACTATATAGCAATTTTATAACACGGTCAACATTGCAAGTTTTTTTTTTTTTTTTTTTTTTTTTTTTTTTTCGTACGGACACTTCGAATTTTATATTCGATGTATTCCCGTTTATTAAAAACTTTATTTCATGTACTAAGCATTCCATGTAAGCTGCCAATATACGTTAAAAGAACGAGCAACTTCTGCTTGCAAACTTCCTTTCTTAAGTATATTTACAACGGCTTTTCTAAAATCACTAGCATAATCTTTGCGTTTTGGCATTTAAATATAATAAAAATAAGTCAATATAAACACTAATCGAAGCTATAGAGCTACTAACACCTTCAACAATTAAATGCAAACTAATTGTCAAAATACTTTTTATCTAAGGAGGAGTCATATTTCTTCGGTGGAGCCGAATGTAAAATATCAAGTTGAAACTTGATACCTTTGAATAACTGCAATCATATTGTTCTCAATGATACGGAATATATTTTCTTTTATATTTTTATATTAACCCGCAACTGGAGACATGAATTTCCTTACGTTGTCAGAGACACAGAGTCAAAATGATTCCAATGTTATTTTTCTTTTTTATCTTTTGTAAACAGCATTGGTATTCATTTTGGAAACGCAATATAGTCCGGAAATCATGTAATTAACAAAGTATTAAAAATAATTATATTAAAACTGTTAAATGTTATAATATTAATTGATGGAAAGATAATATAAGAAAAACCTAAACAATTTTATAATGAGTACTTTGTTTAGATATCATGGGATGACACTAATATTAATAACTGTTAGAATTAAACAAACAAAAAGGAAAAATACAATATTTTAAAATATTACCTTAAGAATATTTCTTTAATCTTTTTGCTTTTTACATCATTCAAATGCAACTGGGGCATACGGCTACGGAACATTGTCCACATACTGGGTATTTACAAGAATGGCATAGATTAGATATTTTTCTTTTAACCATTTTGGGGCAAATGGTACAGTATTTTCTAGTAGGTAATTTTAAACTGCTATCTGCATCTACTTTTTCCTCTTCTTTTCTTGACTCTTTTCTATTGTCTCGTGTAGCCTGGTAAATAGTAAATGCGTTAACTGCATTTATATACATAAGGCGAAAAAATATAGCTATTGGCCACCTTCTGGTTTCCGACCAGTACAATATATGACACATTTTTCATCCAAGGCATCAACAACAGATTTGGTATTATTATAAAAAGCGATAGGTTCCGGCTTATTGATGTCTGTATCTTGGGATATTGATGAGTGCATAGACGACACTAGCAATACAGCTTTGCCTTTCTTAGAAAAATATGATACCAATGTCAAATCCTTCGAAAAGCCATAAATTGAACCCTCGACTATTCTGCTTCTGTTTGGAAGGAATTCTGTAGATATTTCTGTTTTATTTTTTATTTATTTATTTTATGTTCCAACATAGTTTGATTTTTTTTTCTTCAAAACTTTTACAAGATCAACTGCTGAAAACAAATTGTCTGCTATTATATTCCTGTTTTTGCTTGCAATACAAGCAGACAAGCACACAACTGTCTGCGTCGGTTTTTGTAACATTTTATCTTCTTCTGAAAGTGCCATAAAATAATAAATAATAATATATCTAATATGAGAGTCATCTTCCGTAACTTCGCATTCTTCAAACCATTGCATTACAGTTTTTTTCAAAATCTGGATCACATGGCCGAATTTTTTTTCTGAAAGGTCCTGGTTGAGTATTATCCATTTTCTTTTAAACAACAATATATTATTGTAGACAAAGGAAGCGGATTGCAATGCTAAATACGTACAAATTAACTGTTGCGTTATATATTTTTTCAGTCACAGTTTCTGAGTTGTGGAGTCAATATGACTCCATATATAGTAACAAAACTTTGAAAAAGAATAACTCGGATGTAGGCGCGTGTTCAAACTTGAACTTCTGCCAACATACTGATAAAAGATCAACTTGAAGGTACTGAGGAGATGATTGCATTCAAGGACAAAAAAAACACGTGATAATTAGAGCCAATGAACAACGCGGAGTCACCTTGACTCCCGTTTCCAGTTACGGGTTAAACAAAATAAGAATAAATATGATGTTGTCAAAATACTTTTGAGCTCTACAGTATATATAGTGTTTTGATCTATTTTGATGTAAAATCTCATGAACTTCCATTATGCATTTTTACAAGAGAATGAAACAAAATATATGCTAATTAAAATAAAATGCAGATTTATATAAAATGTTTTGTTAATTGATCGATTATGTGCTAATCTATAACCTATGTTTACAGACTGAACAAAATAGATCTTGCATATCATTGGCACAATATCCACACCTTTATATTCAATAACAATCTTGATGTAACATTAAATTATTACAACAATATATTGTTTTAAATAGCTGGTCATATTTCTTTTTGCTCCCTTTTTTAAAACTGTTAAACGTAAATTTGAAGGGTGCCGAACAACTAGTCGCAGCCTAGTTGTAACCAACTTCATGCATAGTTTATGGATAAAATGTCTTGCTAGTATGGGAGCTTTTGGAAAAAAATATAACTGTATTATTAAAACTACATATAAAGATAAAATTAACATTAAAGAATTTCAAAATGTTAAAAAAGAGAATAATAATAAAAAAAAGAATAAAAATTAGTTTAATGAGAGATATCAATAGAAAATACGTATTGCACTAAAATAAGGGTTAAAATGTTATACAATATAGATAGAACACCCTTATTTTTGTAAATTGCTGGATTCAAAAGGAAATATGATAAAGTTTAACATTGAAGACAAAAGTGTGTTAGCACTAGTTCAGAAATAAACAGACTCCAGGGCAGTGCAGTCTAAGCATTTAGTAATTGACGAAAGTCACAGTGTAAATATGAAAGTTTCCGTTTTAAATTAACTTACTATACTAAAAAAAATATAGAAACTATCGGTTTCAAAAGGTTTTTTTTTTTCAGGATACGAAAATTGTTTTGATGGTTTTATGGATTTATTATTTTGTTTTACATGCAAATTTGCCAAAGCGTTTAATATAGCATATTTGACAACATTTTAAAAATACTATACAAAAATGCATTTTAAGTGCATTTTTTTTAATACGCTTCGTTAATTTATAGCACCATATGTAATAATAGTAATCTCATTTATCTGTTTAAAAATATGATTTAAATTATAAAGGATAATGTGAAATTAAATATAGAAAAACAGCTTAAGTAGAATATAAGTTGTTATTTCATTTGATTTATTGTTTATTGTTACTGCTGTTAATGTAAATTGAAAAATTAAGCAAAATATTTTAGGTTAATATTCGTATACAGCATAAAGATATAATGTCTATAAGTCAAAGTAAAAAAAAAAATCCCATTACCACCATTCTTGTCATATTGAATAGGCTGAGTCACTATAGTGAAATGTATGCAGGGTGACTCCTCTAATCATTGATAAATAGCTCATTAGTATACCTACTATACCATTAGTTTTAGAAGTATACTTGTAATCCGTTAAAAAATATTTATAATCTTGTTCTCCATTTTATGAAAAACCCATTATGTTTCAACATTCTTTTTAAAGTACGAATTTGAATTACGAATGAATTTGGAAATGTATTTACGAATTTGAATATCTTTATACAGCTTTTAGCCCTATAAAATATATTTAGACAATCACTCTTTACAATATAACAAGTAAAAGAATAAGAATTTTATGTTTTGTATAAACAAAACTTACATAGGTATACTATTATCAGATTTATGCATTTTCAGGAAAATTTATTAACTTTTATAAAACTAGCTATTTTGATGTAAGGGGTTCTGTTATAATACAAAAAACATAAGAAAGTATTTAGAAATTGAACTCATAGCTTAGGGTATTAGATATTTGATAATGACAAGTAGGGGCAACATGTATAAACTAATAAAATTGGCAGCTGAAATAACTGAGTTCGTGGATGATGCGAACTGATTAATTTAATATTGTGGTATAGAAAATATTTAGGAGAAACTATTAAATAAAATTTTGGCAGCGCCAAATTAGAGTTTTCTCTTATTTACTTGAATTACGAGACATAATATTAATTATCGTTTATAAAAAATGATTTGTCATAAGCTACATATGACTTCGAACACAACCAAACAAATTTAGTGTCATTGCTTCAAAAGCTACACATTAGGATATTCAAGAATAATTCTGTAAAGAAATCAATCTTAAATCATAAAGTATAATGTAAATGATTTAATGTAAATCATTTGGAATGTCCGGATTTTTTTCGCCCTTTCACATTTGAGTCAATAAGAACACTATAAAGCAAATCTATAAAGTTAGGGGAGGGTAGTATACAGTGAGACGAAAATTATTATTACTTAACAAATAGCGACGAATTTTATTCTTGTGAAAAAAAAAAAAAATCTAAATCTTTAAGCTACACAAATGCGCTACACATTAATGCATAAATGGTTTTAAAAAAGTTATTTATAACAAAACAGAAGCAGCATAACGGAGTATGGAAAATTATCTCACTGTGTACCACAAGTAGTACACAGTGAGATAATGTATATATTTTCATAAATGATACATTTTTACGCTCTATCAATAATTTTCTGCAGTTTATGATTTCTAAATAATATTTCTAGATTTTCAAAATATTAAAAATATGAGCCTCGGTTGGACAATGGTAGACCTTGGGCTACCTTCATGCAAATTTTCAGCCTCTTACGTTTAGAAAATTTCCCTAGCCGTAGCACGACCACAGACACACACAGAGAAAGAGAGAGAAAAAAAAACCCCTTGTTTTATTAATAAATAACTTTTTAACATCAGAACTACATAGTAGGTACACAATAAGACACGCCTCACTGTGTACCACAACTGAGTGTCTCGCTGTGTACTTTCGCTACGTGGATGCCATATCTGTTAGCTCAATTTCATCGCTTTAAAAAGTCTATGTCGTTTTGCCAAAATAGTCTATTATTAGATATAGCTAGGTTTGGTTAAGTAAATATATGCCGTATTGAAGGACATAAACTCTAAAATAGACGTTTGTGTAATTTTAACCACTATAAAATAAGGAATTGTTTACTATTTTGTCGGACGAGTAACTGAAGTGCGCAAACTACATCCACGTGTTGCATAAGATGAGGTCGTTATGTGTGTGTGCCAGCTTGAATAAAAAGTTATAACTATATGTTAAAGTGGCTGCTGTCTCACTTTGTGCCATGTCTCACTGTGTACTCCCTTACCCTACTATTTCTTTGGAAACTGGGATACCTAGAACTTTTTTATGTAACTACAACAACCAAAAAATCATATAATAGTTAGGTTTACACTGTAAAAAACTCTAAGGTTACAAGGAATTTTCTAGGAAACTGGGATGCCTTGAACATTTAAGTAATTGCAGCAAAAAAAAAAAAAGTATCATAATCACTTTTAACTGTAAAAATACACTAAGGATACTTAGAATTATTAGGAAACTGCGATACCTAAAAATTTGTATGTAATTGCAACAGAAAAAATCTTGTAATTATCCCAGGTTACCGATAAATTTTAGTAAACCTGTAGATTTCCGTAGCTTTAAAAAACTAGTTTTGTAGACATACATCTTTTTTTTTACTATACAGTGTATATGTAAAATTGTATTTTAGTAAGCCTAAAGATTTCTGTAGCTTTTACAAAAACTAGTTTTGTAGATTTACATAATTTTTTTACAATGTAGAAAAACATTTAAATTATGGCACGCGGTTGAAGATTCTGTAGAAATCAATATCGGAAACATTATGAGTTATAATTTGATAATGTGATACATAATGTATAATTTCCAAAATATTTTCAGGTCAACGTCTAACCTGGATTATTTTATTTTTAAAATAACGTGTAAGTGCTCCTCTCTCTTCGGACCTGTCTTGAATGCGAAAGTGTCCTCAAGAAAATTAACTCGACCCAAAAGTGAAAAACGTACTAAATAACCGGTTAAATATTAAACTCAGATACTCAATAAAACAAAATATTTAAAAATGTTGAAATGCAAAAGTGAATTTGGAATAGAAAGCAGTAATTCATTTAACAATAGCTTCCTAGTTTCCTCACGTTACTAGATTAATCTTTCAATAGAAGTGTGTGATTTTTTTTAGTTAAATCACTGGAACGTTTCACAGAATATATGTTATTGAGTTAAATTTGATCAATTGCATTTTCAATTAAGCTGATTTCCCATTAAGAATCTTCTCATACTACAAAAGAACTTTCGCTTTGTGAGATGATGCATTAAGCCTAAAAAAATAATAAAACACCCACACACGCAAAATTAAAATGTATCTAGTATTTTGATCGTAAAATAACCAATTATTTGAATTAAAAACAATAACGAAATGAAATACGAACATTAATAATATTAATATTTTCTAGGGATGATTTTCTAGGGAATATTATCTAAGGAATATTTTTGTGGAAATTAGGAATCTACATGCATATATCTCTATTTTTTTTAATATGTAACACAATTTCGACTGTTTATTCACATACTTTTAAATTAGACTCTAAATAGCGTTTGAAAGAAAAGTCACTACCGAAGAACACAATTCATTACACACTTTTACTTAATGAAAAATTCTGAAGAAATCCGATTTATTATTACCTTGATAAATGAGAGGATAAAAGATTGCTATTTATGATACCCTTATATAAAGCAGCCTCGTGCTACATGTAATCAATAAAAAATATATTTTTCTACTAATAGAAATCCAGCATAAGATTGCAAGTATTTTATAAATATTTTGTTGAAAGTATTATTATTTAGAAAGACTTCTCATTTTTTGTTTCTACAAAAACATCTCATATTAATACAATAGTAAGGAGTTTCTTTTGAAGATAAAAAAAATCGTAACTATATAGATTATAAGATGCTTGCAAGTTAACGAGAGATAATTTCCAATAATTATTAAAATGCCCA
The DNA here is from genome assembly GCA_963932465.1 of Maratus speciosus. NCBI lineage: Eukaryota > Metazoa > Arthropoda > Arachnida > Araneae > Salticidae > Maratus > Maratus speciosus. The sequence goes on from OZ010800.1 coordinate 189,377,048, forward strand.
TTAAAGTTAGTATTTTTCACCTATTTAATGATGTGGTTTCGTAGGAACGTCAAGGTCACATACATATTTTTCTACAAATTATTTTCACTAAAATTATGTGAATAGGGTAGGTTGGTGCAACAGCAGGTGGTGTACAAGAATATGCAGAGCAATTATGTAATCTAAAAAAAAATAGGGTTTAGATACAGTTAAAAACGGTATGGTGACATGATAGGTTTATGGCAAAAAAAAATCGTATTTTGGTGAAAATTTTAAAGTGAAATTGCCTCACTGTTAAATAAACACGACTTCACTTTTGCAAGTTATAGCTTCGATTTCAAAAACTTCATTATACGTCAAATTAATATAATTATCCCCTTATCCACAATCATCTGTGTCACCATCCTTTAGTAAGAGGATCAGAAGGTTTGAAATTTTAAACTATTCATCACAAACAACAGCTTTAAGATGCTGCTGCTGCAAAAAGCTAAATTTCTTTAACAAAAATGAGTAAACGTAAATCCAAGAAGTCAAACACTGCACAAAGGAAAAAAGTATGGATTTAATCAGGGTACTGAGTAATCTATAGAGGACCAAAAGTAGAGGATTAGATCAATTGCATTTCTTGCAGAGAATGGTGACACGTAAAATGCACAGATTACGCTGGTCAAGGTTACGACAGAGAGTCATTTTTAAGTGAAACGCTTCTTTTTTTTTTTTTTTTTTTTTTATAATTGCGTGCTCTTGTACACTTGCCTCCGCACTTTTGCCCTTGGTGCCTTGTACAAGTGTGCGGATTTAATTAGACACTTGTTTAACAAATAGTACCAAAAGTGTTTCTTATAAGTTGATTAATGAATTTTTTTCTTAATTTAATATAAATAAAGTATAACATTAAGTCTTAACTCTCTCTTTTTTTTTTTTTTTTTTTTTTTTTTAATGAAATCGCTAAAGTGGGCTCTTCTGAACCACCTTACCCTATTGATATTTCTTGTAACTTAGTTTTAAATTCAATGTTAATATCTAACAGACTCATAAAATAAAAACTACGACTGTGGTATCATAGCAATAAATACGCTTTTGAGTGACGCATAAATCTGAGTCAACGATCACGAAAGACAAGTTAAAAATCCAACATTTTAATATAAACTGAACATTATCACTCTATTACATTTCAGACAGAAGAATTATCTGACTTCTGAGGACGCCTACGTGAAGCACAGAATAAATATATAAAGCCAATAAATCACACTTAGTGCTTTAGGAAAATATTACAACATGAATAAAAATTTCTTAATGATTTAGGAATGATTATAATGACAATAAATACCAGTTATTGAATTGAGAAATTATTTTGCTTCATTTCTGACTAATTTATTATTTTTAAATGATTATTTGTAGATAACACCTATAGTTATTTAAAAAATATTTCAGTAATATGAATTTATAAATGCAATATGACGTTGCCATGAAAACATTTTCATTTCAAGGAAATGATTTTGAAGTGAAACTGTGATCGTTAAAAAAACAAGTGATTAGCATTCAATAGAAATATTAACACTCTTAATAGAAATATTCACTTCGTCTTTTAAAAAATTAAATATACTTTCCATAAACATAAAATGAGACTCGAATTAATTATGACATTTAAAATTGAATTAGAAGAAATTATACTAATTATTGGAAATCAAACATTAAAGACTTTCCTAACTGCGTTTAATTGAACTTTTAATAAAAATGTTAGATATAATTTTTTTTTTCATTATATTAAAGAAAAAAAAAAATCACCAAAGATATGCATTCAAATAAAATTATCACTTATAATTGTATATATTTCGAGAATAATGTATAATAATCATTATTAATTTTAACATTATTTTTCGCCTTTTCCTTCTCAGGAAAATATTGCAATATGTTGCAGAACACTTTGCAATGTTTCCTTTCATTTTGAAAGTTTGTCTCCGGCTAAAAATGCATATAATATTTAAAAAAAACTGCATTTTTTCTACATGGCAACATCATTTATTGGGTTAAATATCAGTTATCTACAGTATGTTATTTCATAATTCAAAACTCTGTAATGAGAGATACTAGATGTCAGAGAAATGTGAATTCGTTCATTCATTTTCATCAGCTATATCCTATTTACTTTGATGATTAACTGTGTTTTTAAAGAAAATGAAAACCTTATTATTTTAATTAAAAAGCTAAGCAATTAATAGTAATTTAACTGGTTTATAGCTTATAAGTTATTCGATTTCTAATCTTATATAGAATGTCTCAAATACAGGATTTTAATACTCTTATACCTAATATACGTTACAGTATCAATATTATTCTATACAAGTAAGTCGCTTATGCAGAAGCTTGTTATTACCCGTTTGAAAAGAAGGGTTATGTGTTTCACGCGTATCTGTGTAAGTGGATTTCTTTATACCCTCGAAACATCGAAACGGCTGGATGGATTTTAATGAATGGGGTCTCTATCAATTCGTCTTAACATTACAATGGTTATAGGCTAGGTTTTGTTTTTATAAATTCAAAATAGCGGCCGTAAAATACAAAATGGCGGTAGAGACAAAAATAAATTACGCACCCTATTGAGTGGCGTATTGGATAGGTCTTTTAAAATGAAGACGATGTTTCATTGGCTATTTTACAGTCAGATCCTCCGTTAAAATATTATACAACCTGGAAGTTGTGTAGGTAGGATCTTTAGCTTTACTGCAGCTCTAACCATCATAGACATCTATAGACCTCATCAAAACAGTGTTTATACATAGGGACTAACAATTAAACACAACTTAAAAGTAATGAATATAAGTTAATAATAAAAAAAATATACGTAAGTAATATAAACATGTAATATAAAGAAAATATTTTAAGTCAATTTCTACTTAGGTCAATAAGATAATTCTTTTTTCTCCTGTTCTTCTTTCCTCTTGAGTGGAGCTTAAAATGCCTTATCAAGAATATGGCTCTCTCGGTCTTAAAACACCTTGATAAAAAAGAGGGATCACTCGATTATTGGAAATTAATTAATTTAATTTAATTAATGAATTAATATTTTAAAAAAGCTGGATTAACATCAAGTGTCATCCACTACAAATTAAAAAAAAATATATTTGAGCTTGATTGGATGAATAATAAGTATATTATTAATGATTGAAAATTTGAACAAGATATATATAGCGAGAGTATGAGCTAGGAATTGAAAACCTAGTTCAACAGCCGCGGCGAGCGGCCCATCTTCGTCCGCAGGCCTTTATTCTTCTACTCTAGTCTGACTCTTTTGCGGAAGCAAAGTTCATAGGTCCCCAGCCACGTCGCGAATAAAAGACACTCTAGCAAAAGACAGCTTTGAAAAAAAAAATCAAAAATTGAAACAGGGCAAATTTAAAAGGGAAATTATACAAATTTAAGACACCGAAAACCGGAAAGGGAGAGCTCGGGCCGATGAAGCTACCGAACGTCTTCCTGCTGCTTCTAGCTTGCTATTAGTGTCGGTCGGCAATTGGGGGTGGGCGGGGGGGGGGGGGGGGTGTCAACCACCGCGGCGAGCGGCCCATCTTCGTCCTCAGCCCTTTATTCTTCTACTCTAGTCCGGCTCTTTTGCGGAAGCAAGGTTCATAGGTCCCCAGACACGTCCCGAGTAAAAGGCACTCTAGCAAAAGACAGCTTTAAAAAAAATCAAAAATTGAAAGCGTAAAAATTTAAAAGGGAAATTACACAAATTAAAGACAACGAAAACCGGGAAGGTAGGGCTCGGCGTGATGAAGCTACCGAACGCCTTCCTGCTGCTTCTAGCTTATTATTAGGAATAAAAAAAATAGTTTCACATTGAGGAGAAATAATTTATTAGTTCGCTTTTTACGCAGTCGTGTTTTTTGATTTTTTAAATTTAATTGTTTATTTTCATAATAATATTTAAGTTCCTCAATTGGCTTTATAAGTTCATATTATAAAAAATGTTGAACAAAAATATAGAACAGCATTAAAAAATGAAAATTAGTTTCATCTAAAAATCTGTAGAATAAAGAATACCTTGTAAAAAAGAAATGCTCAACACATTAAATACACTTTCAAGAAAAAAAAAATAGCTAAGAAAAATATATTTCAAAAAATAAATTTAAATTCAAAAATAAAATTTAAATTCCAGTCATTGAAAAATCCTATATCATATTCCTTATAACTGATTTTGATTGTATAATTTTATATTTTTATTAAAAATAAATTTAAATTCAAAAATAAAATTTAAATTCCAGTCATTGAAAAATCCTATATCATATTCCTTATAACTGATTTTTATTGTATAATTTTATTTTATTAAAAGTTATACTATTTATAATTTTTTACATCAATGTATTCATTACACATATTTTCATTAATTTTATAATAACCTTGAAGAAGCTTCCAGTTATGCTTTATAAGGGCATGATATTGTAAAAATATTATACACAAAAGTAGAACAACATTAAATATCGAAATGAAATTAAAATTTTTTTAACCTAAAAACTTTAGAATAAAGAAAGCTTTGTTAAATAAATATTTATTTCTTAAAATTTACTTTTAAAAACTTATCTAGCGAAAAATATTTTTCGAGAAATAAAAGTAATATTTAAAGATGAAACAAAACATTATTTCCCTAAATTTAATTCAAGTCCCTATAACATATTCCAGATAACTGTGAAATATACATATTTGATACAACCTATGGAATATATTTTGTTTGACAGGATTTCATCATATTGTAAGTAATCATCAATATTTCTGTTTTCACTTTTTCTTAAAAATATGCTTTACATTTCCATGAAAGTCACGAGAGATAAGCAACATCTAAATAATATTTTTAAAGAATTTTCCACTCTAAACAAGTATATAACTTACTTTAAAATTGCAATTAATTTTTCTATTTTATTGTTGAAATATTTATACAAATCCTCTTAATTCAATCTACGATAATGGCACATCTGCGTGTGTAATGATTTATCGGACCATTTTTATTTACGTTTTTGCCAATAACAACCAAAATTTTATTAAAGTACTAATTTAAAAGATAAAATAAACGAATTCATTTTTTGGTTATAATGAAGTTTAGAAAATAGGGTTGTGATGCATTGAGTACTGTACAGCATGTTATAACATGAAGCGAATAAACAAAACAATGCTTAGTATTTGAAATCTTTCTTGAGGCAAATTTTGGATTAAGAATTTGCAATGGTATCAACTTTCTGAGATGCTATGCAATGCACTAGCACATGATTTCATATTTTGAGAGATATTGCCAATATCAATTTTTAACACTTTCCAACAAAGTTGAAAAGTGTTTATGACTTCGGTTTGTCTGTCCGTCTATCCGCGCTCTAACTCTCGTAAATATACTCGGATCGTACTGAAATTTTTTGGTTGTTAGTAACCTCTACCATGACACGATCCCTATATCAAATAAAGTTTCTAGCATGTTTAGTTTATTTACAGGGACAGTCGAAAGTTTTCCGTTACATAACGGCCTATGGAAAAAAATCATTTAAAATGATTTTTAATGATGTTACATGCTTTCAAACATAATAAAATTACTATGCATTTATCAATTGTACTAAAATATGGAGTGCAAGAACAGTTATTATTCATGTACAGGGCCACACAAGAGAATTCCTTTACATAACGATATAGGGGTGGAGGCAATTGTTTGCTCCGTATTTTAATTACGTTAAAATATTTCATGTATAATGAAATTGATATACATATCTGACGTTTACTTTTACTTACTTCATGTATAATACGCAGTGCATAGCATTTACACGGCCACACAAAAGATTTCAGATACTATATTCTACCCGAAGTACTGTACAGTAGCGATAATTGCTGGAATTGCATTTTTAATTATGGTATGTGCTTTTATGTTTCACCATATTTATGCATAGTATATGATGTGTATAAATGCTGTAATTCATATACAGAGCTACACAAAATAATTCGTAATGGTTACTGGGTATGACTGCAAATTACTTAAAGGTGGTTTTTAAATGAATTATGCATTTTTACACGGAATTGCATTTGACTTACTAACAAATGTTTGTAGAACATAGATAAAAGGATATATAGGGTCAGGCAAAGAATTGAATACATGGCCGTCTATAAATGATAATTTCTAGAAATGTGATTTCAGTAGTTTTAAGAGAGTTTTACTTGGAATTAAACTTTACCTAATTATGGGGTGTAATAAAGTTATTAGGTTAACTAAAGGGTTGTACAAATGTATACAAGTATGTTTTTTTATACAAGTATGTTTATTGCCTATTAGTATAAATTACGGAAAGAAAAATTTCAACCTGTTATGCGTTTTTTTTTTTTTTTTTGCTAAACTAAATTTTCCCATTATATAGTATGTATATCAAACTACAGATCAAATACAGGGTCGTTCAAAATAATTGGAATACATATTTGGCTATGGACGGTAACTGCTGAAATCAGTTTTTCAAATGCTTCATGCATTTTCTAAAATGTTTACTTAGTTTTCTTATACACAATATTTCCCCAAATAACGACGTTTTATTAAGGAATTCAGGGAGTGTAGGAACGTGTTTCATAATTTATGCTTAATGCATGATTTTCCTTACTTGTTTGAAAGTACTAGTCATATATTTATAATTTATAGAAACTCTTGGAACATATAGAAACTCTTGTAGAAATGCTAGGACCTATTACCCATTCACCTAACATGTCACTACCCTTGCTTTACAAGATTTATAACTCGTTTACAACCAGATTTACAATCACTGATCTTGCAACTATATAATACACAAATTGTGGCTTATTCGCCTTATTGTGACAGATTACGTATTGAATTTATTCATTTGTACCATACAAAATTACAGCGCGCTGTGATTTCATTTTCACAAGTTACAAAATTTTAAACTTGTCGGACTCTTATATTCAGCTTTTTATGAAATTTGGAGGGGGGGGGGGATGATAATGGCCCTAAATAATGTTGAACTATACAACGTTTGGCGTCCTTATGACAACAAGAGTCCGAGTTATAAAGTGGTAGGCTCCGAAATGGCAAAGTACCGAAATGGCAAAGGACCGAATTTGTTAGGGACCGAAATGGCAAAGGACCGAATTTGTTAGGGACCGAAATGGCTAGAGATCGAAATATCATTGGGACCCAAAAGGGTGGTGCCGAAACGACAGTAGGGAAACTGCTGGACCGAAAAGTCGTGTACCCTACTTTTTATAATATCTCATTTATAACAAAGTTAAAAATGTCTAAAAAAAGGTTTTATCATAATATACTTCACTTTTCTGAAAGTTATTAACGTCAACAAAACTGAATTATAGAAGAACATCCTGCATTTTTAATTAAAATATGTAATTTACAACTCCATGTTCTTTTTTCTTCTTCCTGAAGCCTACTATTCACCTATCAATTGATCTACCGAATTCCCCAACATCCTGTATATATATATGTTTGTGTGTGTATGTGTGTGTGTGTACATGCATATAATGTAATGACAAGAATATGTCTTTCAGTAATCGTAGAACTAAAAAGAAATGTTATAAAATATAAAATTAAATCATTTAAAACTAGTATGTTGTGGCCATCACAAAACTTTCTTCTATATAAATCACGTCAATTAAATCATTTAAATAGTAAAAGAAATTACATCAATTTAGAGCCAATTTGTATGAATGTATACCTGAAGTGGAAGTTTGATGAAAATTCGTGCATTACTTATTGATATAGAGTTGTAGGGGAAATTCTGAAAAATGCAGCATAGACGCGCCACCTGTTGAGCGATTTGCACCAAAACACAAACAGCACTAATTCATATTAAGGTATACCGGAATCTGAAGTTTGATGAAAATGGGTGCATTAGTTCTGGAGCTAGAGCTATTGTGGAAATCACAAAAAATGCAGCACAGCAGCGCCATCTGTTGAGTGATTTACACGAAAAGGTACAAAACATCAATTCATGTCAAGGACTAACTGAATCTGAAGTTTGATGAAAATCCGTGCATTAGTTCTGGACACTGAGCTATTGTGAAAATCGTGAAAAATGCCGCAGAGCAGCGCCACCTGTTGAGCGATTTACACCAAAACATAAACAGCACTAATTCATATCCAGGTATACCTGAATCTGAAGTTTGTTGAAAACCCAAGCATTAGTTCTTGAGATAGAGCTATTGCGGAAATCTAAAAAAAATCAGCATAGCAGCGCCACCTGTTGAGCGATTAACACCACAAGGGGCAAAACGTCAAATCATGTCAAGCACTAACTGAATCTGAAGTTTGATTCAAATCCATGCATTATTTCTTGAGACTGAGCTATTACGAAAATCGTGTAAATGCTGCAAAATGCAGCATAGCAGCGCCATCTGTTAGGCGATTTGCACCAAAACGTTACCAGCAACAATTCATATCAAGGATTAACGGAATCTGAAGTTTTATAAAAATTCGTGCATTAGTTCTCGAGATAGAGCTTTTGCGGAAATCCTGCAAAATGCTACGTAGCAGCGCCACCTGCAGGGCGATTTACACCAAAATTTAATCAACACCAATCTATATCAGGGACTACCTGAATATAAATTTTTATTTAATTCCGTGTATTAGTTCTTGAGATAGAGCGCCCACAAAATTTCTGTCACATACAGACAGACAGACGGACAGACAGACAGACAGACTCACAGACAGACATTTTGTAAAAACATGTTTTTTGGAATCTCTGACCCATAAAACGTGTAAATCCGTCGAAAACTGGAATTCGAAAATTTTCATGAAACCAATATTTTCTTCTTGTCAAGATAGAAGAAAGTAAAAATAAAATATTTGTAAATGTTGTATTATTATTCTAAAAAAGGTGTACGGAAATATTATATATCCCAACAAAAAGTTTTCGGTACAAAAAAAAAGCGCCAAGTTCTCCTTAATGTTTCGGCCAGAAAAAGTAGTGATATCTGATGTTCGCACAAGTTAAAAGCCAAACATCCCAAATCTTTCATTGAAAATGGCTTCCTGCGACTTGGCCGTTAAAGCCTTCTACAGCATTTCAAAATTAATGATTGGAAATTACGCATTTATGAATTATTTAAATATTAAAAGTAATATTAGAATGCAAAGAGGCAAATTCACATAAAGACATTAAATAAAAGATTTCTGGTAAATAGAATTCAATTTCAACATACAATAGTTTTGATTACAGATCATTTAGTCCACTTGCGGTTTAATTACCATTTTGTACGGTCAAAAGCTAAAATCATTAACGTAAAACCCAAGAAATAAAACAAAATTTATTTACTTCATATCTCACAATATGTTACATTATATTGTATTGTATAATATTGAAATCTTGTGTATTGACGAAAGAGATTTTTTTCGTTTGAACATTTATTATAGTTTGTTTGCAAACATTAAGAGGTATTCCATTTATAAACTGTTAAAAGTTGCTATTAATTATGTTTTAGCAATTTGGGATATTATCTCCTGAATACAAGTATTTTGTAATTTTCAACTTCTAAGCATTTAAATAGACTGAAGTTGTTTAAATGCTTTTTTCAAATGTGTATTTTATTTCTGTATTCTGTGTCACAAAATGCCTAAAATAATCAAAAAATGTAGTTGGCATGTAGCTCATTTGTACATATTTTAAAATTTAAAAAACTCTCTCGAAGGCATTAACGGCCAAGTCGCAGGAAGCCATTTTCAATGAAAGATTTGGGATGTTTGCCTTTTAACTTGTGCGAACATCAGATATCACTACTTTTTCTGGCCGAAACATTAAGGAGAACTTGGCGCTTTTTTTTTGCACCGAAAACTTTTTGTTGGGATATCAATTCTTTTTGTATGTTTTTTCAAGTTTGTTATTCTAAACTGTATTAATATGAAAAAACTTAAATTTCGGTACTTTTATGTTAGCCGGGAGCAAATCTCCTCATTAGCCTTTTGTTTTTTCCGCCAATAGCAGTTTTCATTTTTCGCATGTGTAAATTAGAAACAATGCTTTGATTTTCAAATAAAATATTTTGGTTTATGTTATTATTTCTTATTTATTTATTTCTATGTTAAATATTCTATTAAATAAAATGAGAGAAATGCATCTATTTTAAATGAGATGACTGAAAAGTATATATCTTTAAATGAAATGAATGCAATAGGAACAATGGAGTTGGGAACAGTATTTGGCGATTTGCCACTTGCGCCCGGCTAACATAAAAATACCTAAATTTATTTTATTGAGCTTTACAAATTTATACTTCATTTCTTTTTATATTAAAGTACTAGCCGCCTCTAGCAAGCAGTATTTACCGTATTACTTCCATGTTAAACGTTGCATCATGTTACTGTGATTCATAATTTAATTTACTTGCCCATTCTTTCGCCAATTCGGAAGCTTTTGATAGAGAAATCAAGAACAATTTTTGATCATGGAAGCACATCATATATTTTGTGTTGTTATGTATTTCATCTTTCGTGACAAATACCTCTTAACTCACTTATGCATGCTTCCTTAGCAGTTACGATTCGTTCTCTAATGCGGAAATTTTTAATCTTATTAAGTAATCTTTTGTAACTGGGCTCACTGCCAATTGTTGTATTGTAACTGATACGACTTGGTACAAGTGAAATGGTTCTTATGAAATCCTTTGACAATATCTGTATTTGCATTAAACCATATTGATGCTAATATCTTTTTGTTTCACGTTAACCTTTTCAATAGACTCGATTACGGAAGAATAGAAGGTCTACCGGTTCACTGCCATGATCCATTTGAAAATCTATCATTCTTCTCGTCTGATCTTATTGAAGAATTAGTTAATGTGCCATGGTTTTAAGATTTTAGCTAATTTTACTCGAAACCTGAAAACGAAAATGCGAGGAACCGGATTATAGAAAATTCATTCTAACGTACATATTGATTAACAGGTTACATATTATAGAATTATAATAATCATAAGGAGAACTGGCAGTTTCAATGCTTTAATAGTTTCCGTAAATTCTCTTTATATAATACAGAAGGTTTAGCGGTGTAAAGGTAAAGGTTAACAACATAGTCACAGTAAGTATAATAACAGTACAATATAATAACAATAGCAGAGGTTTTGGGCAGTGACGAAACTATTAGCACTTTGGAAATATTAGTACGTTATATCATTTAACTACTCAGATGATATGCGGAAAAATAAAAATAGATGGCTCGCATTAATAATTAATTCATTGAAAAATAGCCACTAGCGTCAAATATTCGCCAAGCTTGGCGACATTTAGCAAAGTTTCGCCAAATTTGGTAATACATCATATCAATTCTCAAATTTGGCGACAAAAAATGTTTTGTTTATTCTGACGTCATAATGATGCATATGTATTATGTATTATACATATACCTATAATATTTATGATGCAAATGTATTACGTATTATATGCATCTGTATAATATGTATGATGCATATGCATAAGTTCATTAACATCACTAAAACGCTCTTAAAGGAATAGTGTTTCATAAATAGTAGGGATAATTGCCAGATTGACCAGTGTGCTATTGATATTAGAATACCGACATTTATAATAGACGTCTGTACACACCAACACCTCATCGAGTTTACAGCTGAAATTTTAGGATTAGTTAAAACTAGATTAGCATATTTAAATGCAACTGATCTGTTAAGTCATATCTTGGTAGAAACCAGATGAAGACCTAATTTTAGTGGTTAACTGATTGGTTTACTATTGTATTTTCCTGCATCCAAAAGTTTGGAAACATGGAGGAATGGGTGCAGGAAAACACAATAGAAAATCCACCAATTAACCCATAAAATCGGGTTTGTAGGTGGTTTCCACAAAGATATGACTTGGCAGACCAATTACATTTCAATACGCTAATCGATATTTAACTAATCCTAAAATTTCAGCCGTCAACTCGATGAGGTGATGATCTGTGCAGACGCCTCCCGGTCTTTAATAAAATTTGTTTTAAGGAAGTAAAAGATAGAAAGAAGGATAGATAAACTGAAAGATTTGCCTTACTAAGATTTTTGTAAAAGCATGTAAAAATTCATTCAGCTTGAAATCATGTAACACCTTTATAACTCAGGCTAATTTTCTGTAATCAGGTTTTGGCGACCAACATATCTTATCTATAACTATAATCTTTCTTTTACAGATTTAAAATTAACAATAAATTAACAGTAAGTAGGCTAATAATACAATATAATAACATTAGCAGAGGACTTCTGACGCCGCATCTGTCGCACATCGTTAAAGATAGTTTATTAGTTACAAATTTCATTTAATTAAAAAAGAGATTTTTAAACTTTCATATGGAATTAGGATATTTTTCCACTATAGGGACCTTGGCATTTTTTAAAAATCTTGGCGCAATTCGGACTTCAGAAACTGAGATATGTTGCCAAATGATATAAACAACTACGAAAACAACCCTGATGAACTTTTATGTTGTTTATATGTATATAAATACATATAAATATTTTATTTATACATGTATAAAATATTATTTTTTATATGCAGATTATTTATGTTGGTATATAAAATTAAATAAACGGGTTCCTTACATTAAATAAATTGTATACATATGGAAAAAATTGCTTGTGTATATGACACAGTAAATAGGTTGCCAGAAAATGCGTTATTATCAAATTTCTTTTCTCGTCAAGGCTATTTTCTGTATTTCGCCAAGGCTACTATATCGGTAACGTACCGAATTGCGGTTATATTTTGTTAAATGTTTTATTGTTTTAATATCGTAAATATATCATAACCTATACTGATTAAAATTTTTAGGTATATTCATTTTTTCTATTTAACAAACATCTTTGGAAAAGCATATATATAAAATGTTATTCTGCTTGAAATCACGTGACTGCCTTCAAAGCTCTGTAATCGAGTTTTGGCGACCAACATTGGCACAATTGAATGCGTAGGAACTGTTTACGGCCAAATGAACACCCACTGTATAAAGGGTTTAGAGGCGGAAATTCTGTGTTTTCAGATTTTTTCTGGTTGATTGTGCTACAAACCCGACTTACTTGTGAAATTTCATGATTCTACGACTTTTAGAAGTATCTTAGTCATTTGATGATGCGAAGTGAGTCAGTGACGAAAAGGCGCTTTTTTCGGAATTTAATATTTCGAAAACTACTAAATATAGAAACATGAAATCGTGGAACCTTAGTTCGGTTTGACCATACGAACATGTGTATAAAAGAAAAAATTCTATATCTCTCCCTAAAACGACGTTTTGAGGGGGTGAAAAGTATGCCGAAATGGTTCAGGAAAAGGTAGCTTACGGCTTGTGCGAACTTGGCGGACGCACTGCCGTACTCCCAGATGATTATTTTCTAACCATATTATTTTCTTCTTCTTCTTGCTCTGAAACTGTATTATTATGTGTAATTTTAGAAAAATATTTTGATAAATAATCAAATATTCACATATATTTAGCAACAAAAAATATGTATAAATAACAGCAAAATGACGTTGGTAGCATTAACAATTGTTGGGATCTGTATGCAATTTCCTGTCTTTTAACACCATTACTGAATAGCAAGCTTCCGTTTAGTATTCATATACAAGTGCACTGTGATTAAGTATGGATAATTTAATTTTCTTTTGCTAAAGTAGTGGCATCTTGAATTAACTGACTGTCATGCATTCGTCTGATCCGTACCAAATGATTAAAATTATGGTCTTCAGAACAAACGGGATAACATATTTTTTTCTAAGGTATATCGCGAAAGAAAATTAAGAGGAGAATTTAATTAAAATTAAGGAACTAGCTGAATACAATTACAGGAAATAAAGAAGTTTCAGTATTTGAAGAAATGTTTGAAAATCTGTTACTGAAAATTTTTCGACCGCCTTTCACCATTTTACAATATATTTAGTCGAAATATTTGCTATCACTTTTTGTATTAACTCTATAAGCTTAAATGCTACAAAAACGAGCCCGCAATTTGGAGTAAATCTTTTTGTTCACTCATTACGTATTACAGTAGATTCAGTGTGAAGCCGCATTTTATTTTATTTTTTTACATAATTAAATATATATTAGCAGTATATTAATATTGAGAATTTGGTATTTAAATTCATGTATAAATGGTCTCTTCGTGAAATAGCTCGATAATCAAAATAAACAACCTTTCACATTTTGTATCTGCGATAAGATCTTCTTCAACATTGGTAGTTTAGCGCAAAGTTACAAATGCGTGCTTATAATAGAAAATGTCCAAAAATATAATTATCAATGAGAAAAAAAAAATGTGTTATAGTATATCCAATCGCAAAAAATATTATATTTCTACACTATACATTTTAAATCTTTCAACTTCAAATGCAGTATTTTTAAACATACAATTATACATTATAATATCATTTATTGTGAGTCAAGTAATCTTTATTGTCAAAAATTTATACAATTTCAGATAAAAATTATTTAGTGATTAAGCATATTGAATGCGTCATTTTTATACAAGTACTACGAATTTGAAAACTATATATTTCTTCAACATTACATTTAATTAAACATTATAAGCAGAACTGTGAACATATTTGTAGCAGCTATCTTAAACTTTACTTAAATCATAACATAAATAATGTAATTTTCTAGTCAGAAAATCATATTTAGGTGATTCTAATTAACTTATATATATATATAAAATGTTTTGAAAGTTTTTTATATGTAATCAAACATTTCTACACAATAGAATAAATGTATAATAAAACACTCATACTACAATATATATTAAAACGCACATACACACATAAATAACGCTTGTATTTATTTATTGTTTGTATGTCTGTATAATATTTATATATACCTTTAGAATAAATTTATTTCTTTTAATTTTTAGTAGCTAATTTACTAAGTTTAAGAAATCAATATTAAGCATCGCTTATCAATATTTTTGCTACATTAATTTTCAACCTGATTAAAAACATATTCTTAAACAGAATTCGAAATTCTATGCAAGAACGACTAAACATAATTTATAAAGAAAATCATGTGTTTAATAGTACTTATCAAGAAATGGATAAAAACAAGGTAATGAGATTCTATCATGTTAGTTAGATGATCTAAAGTTTATTTTGATGTATATTTTTCTCTGGGTTAACTTAAGGAATAATTTATATTAGAACTAACACATTTTTTCTCTCCTTCATCTGTTTTCCTAAACGAAAACTAATTTATTTTGATCAAATTGTACATCATGTTTACCGTTAATAAAGTTACAATATTAATTCTTTACAATTTTTACTTTCTATTATGAGATACTTCATTAAATAAATTCGGAAAAAAAATAACTATCGAAAATATTGTAAATGGGAGAATTCGAAAACTTCCTGATTAATGAGTAGATAATGAAATCTATTCATTAAAAATAAGTTTTGGAATAGTTTCTCTACATTAATTTGATTTCCTTACAGACAGTAAATAATGGTGGAGTGTTTTGTACCGTTACATTCAATTTTTTCCTTGATTGAATAATAAATTATTATTAAAATACATGTATTTTTTTTATTAACTTATCAAGTTGCATTTTGCTCAGTTTTTAATAATCTCTTAAACGAAAAATTCCGTTTGAAGTTGACTTATTGTTATTCTATTAAAATGTATATGGATATAAAAACGCGTATAAAAGTTTGTTTTTTGCTTTGCTTTTTTTTAGAAGACGAACACTATTTTGATATTAAATATGGATTTTATTGTTTTGTATTAATTATAGCATGTTTACCAAAACTTTCATTATAGCATCTTAGACAACTTTTTAAAAATACTACACGCAATTTTAATTACTTGATATATTGTCCTTTTAAAAAACATGCTTTATTAATTTTAATTGCCACTTACAATAAAAATAATTTATTTCATTATTTCTAAAATCTAAGTTAAAGGTACTGCTTTAACTTTGTGCACTAATGTGAAATTAATTATTGTAATACAGATTAATAGTAATATAATCTATTACTTCATTTCATTTAATGTTTAATGGTAGTATTAATACGAATTTAATCTGAAAATATAAGGGGCATATTATTAGGTTAGGATTGATACATATATTATCGTAACATAAAGGTACTGAAATTTAATTTCACATTTTTTTTAATGCAAGTTCAGTGAATATACGAAATATATATTTCTACAGCATTACATTGAATTACACCTAATAATCAGAACTGTGAAGATATTTATAGTAGATTATTAAAAACGCCATTTAAATCAAAACTTAAATAATGAAATTTCCTATTTAGAGAATTTTACTCAGTTGGGTATAAGTAATTTTTATATAAAATAATGCATATTTTTTATGTGTAATCAAACTTTTCTATACAACAGAATAAATGCAGTTCTCGTAACTCTCTGTAGTTAAGTTACTAAGGAAAAAAATATATTAAGTATCATTTATCAGCGTTTTTGCTTTATTAATGCTAAATATTGAAACATATTTTTAAATGGAAACCAAAACGCTAGTCAAGAACTGGTAAACATAGATTAATCATGTGTTTGATATTACTTATTAGAAAATCAATAAAAAAATCTGAGCTTTTATTCCATAATGTATTCTAGAGAACGAAATTTTATGATGATATGTATGAGTCATTCCATGTCAGTTCAGGCAGGCATGTAACCCACCATGACAGATTTTGATGAAACTGAGTTTGTTTGTTCTTATTATTAAGATATGATCACCAGTATTTTTTTTACTCCTTGGTGAAATAGTTTCTGAGAGAAAAAAAAATATGTATATATATATCAAAAATTTGAAAAACTGCCGCCAGCTGGCATTCTTGTCTGTTTGGTTTTTAAATGTAGCATGTTATAAATATAATCAGATTTCAATATCTACTCTACAAATCATCTTCAAATAATCTAATGCATAATAAATGGGGTACGAAGTTTATGAAAAAAAACTGTTACGCTTATAACATATTAAGTGCGTCTAAAAAAAAATTAACTTTGAAATCGTGAATTTTTTATGAAAAATAATGCATTAGCAAAAAAAGCATTATCAGCAAAAGGCGGAGTTTTTATTAAATTTATCTTTTGTGGGAAATATACTTAAAGGTGTTATTTATCTGATTATGAAATAAAAGTAGTGGGATTTTGGGTGTTTTTAGCAATATTTCCTATTTAAAAATATTTTGAGGCGCATTCCAAATCACATCAAGCAGAGTCATTGTATGTCAGTTCTCCTGAGACATTTAATTCACTGTCACAAATTTCAATGAAACTGAGTATGTTTAACACGTAATCATATTTAATTTCCGTTATACCGAGTAAAAAATTTCTTAACATAAAAAAATATATATTTATCAAAATTTTGGAAATTTTTTAAAACTTTTTTAATGACTGTTCTATATTCAAAGTCTCCATTAAAAAAAGTCATTTCAATATGAAATCATTAAACAAGTTTCAAGTAATGTATACATATCAAATAATGTATGCAGATTATTATTTTTTGTTTTTCGGCATGTTTAAACACTAAGAGTGTCTTCAATCTTGTGATTTTTTAAAATCAAGTATTTTGTGAGAAATAATGTGTTAATCAAAAATGTATTATTAACTGAAGGCAGGGTGTTATTACGTTCTTTTAATTGTACGTAAAAATATATTTTTAATGGTTATAAAATAAAAATAGCGAAAATATGAGCAATTTTAACAAAATTTTGATAAAATGAAATTTCTAATCATAAATATTGAAGCTTTTCATGCTAACATGTACTATATTGACTAAGATATAGAGTAATACTCCTCTTCCTTAAATATTTTACAGTCAATAATAAAATAACAAATATTATTTGCAGCAATAAAAATTAAATAATATTCAAAAGACTTACTCTTTGTTACAGTAAAAATAATAAATGTATGAACATTTACTTTCTAAGCATGTCAAATTAAATTGTTTATGGGCAGAAAGTACTTTCTTTCATTTAAACTAATTCCTTTTTCCTTTTTCTGTAGCTGTAGGAATAGCTAACACAAGAAATCAATTGAGATAAACATATATGCAATGCATCATCTTTCTTTTCTGGGGATCAGTAAATATCCTCACGACATCTTATGTATTCACAAATTTTACTTATTTTTTACTCTTCTTCCCCTTTTGAAATTACCATCGCCTCAATAAAGTGATTGCCATACGAACATATGACATAGGAATTAGCTTTCCTGTCATAAGTACCTTTAAAATACGAATTTTAACTTTTAAAATTTAAAAACACTACCCATTAGATACAAAGTCTGTTTTCAGTAGTTGCAATGTATTCTATTGTACTTATTTTCACCTCTCGCGAACATCTACTGTTATGATATATAGTCCCAGTCCCTTTACCAACACTAGACTGCTCAACAGCCGACTTAAAATCAACATCCCACTCATATTGAAAAATAGTTTCAGTTGTTTAAATAATAAATAAACTACATTTAAAAATCTTAAAACCAACTTATTATCTTAAGACGAAAATAATAACTAAACAACATCATGAATTTATAAATCAGCTTTTAATTGGAAATACATGAAATGGTCATTTTAAATGTGGTTGTTCATCAAGTCAACTAAAAAAAAATAGTGAACCTAATTTGCTGACTGCAATGACACTTCTAACAAAACTAATTAATTCATGACCATCTGCCATCAAAGATCAAAAAAGAAAAAATCAGCTGTAGTGTGAATGTGATATACTCGGATGTTGTAGATATAGGGTCTTTGTGAAATTTTCACCTATACTCCAATGAAATATAAACATGTAACCTTTTTTCATTCATTAAAAATTAACTAAAACTATTATAAAATTTTGTTGTCATTATGGCAGATGCTAATGTTTCCCTACATACTGTTAGATAAGTTCTTTACTTTTAGATCTAATTGACATAATAACATAAAGTTTACCATATGTTTTCTCTATAAGTCTATAAACAACATATTTGCTTTATTAAACATAAAAGAACAATTTTTAAATAATTTGTTTGGGAACAGGATTATATACACACACACGCATATATATATATACATATATATATATATGTTAAAAATCCATCTGTCAGCAATATTGTGATGAAATAAACCAAATTAAAGCTCATTAGAAACTGAATAAAATTGCAAAACTACATCTCATTTAGTTTTAAATATTTTTTTACATATATTTATTCGAAGGGTATAAATATAATGGATTATGCAATGTTTTCACTTTTTTAAAGCACAATATTTCAAAACTTTGTTTAAAAGATAGGACATTTGGTATTTTTTTAATATTAGCAGCTAAAAGTAATCCAAATATGAGTTTACAGATTAGGAGCATCATTTTGAAAATTTCTATTGGGAGGTGAGAAGCAAGTGATATTTCTCTTTTTTGGAAAAAGATAATTGCTCTTCGCCCTAGAAAACACCCATGTTTTTACTAAAAACAATATTGTTTATTTTTTTTTCCATAAGAAACGAACATAAAAGATAATTTGAAAGATAAAATAAATGCATAAATAAAAATATTTCCAGGGATAATACTTTGAATAGATTTTACCTCTGAGATTAATGATAATTTTAAATATGATTTAAATACTACTGAAACGAACCAAAATCCAACTATTTTTATTTCAGATACAGTTATAATGTAGTATTATGTACAATTTAAAGTTTTAAAAACGGTCATAGAAACTCCGCCTTTGATTGATATATTTTTTTAAATAATTTTATTATTTTTTGTAAAATATTTTTGATTTCAAAGATTACACAATTTTTAGACACATTTAATTACTTTTTAACATTACAACAACATTTTTTCATAATCTATATACTTTGTTTACCTTGAATAAATTATTTGAAGAAGATTTCTTTATTATTTATTGAAATACGATTTTATAAATAAAATGATGTCTTTGAAAATTTAACAATCCATAATGCCAACTCATGGCAATTAAAAAAAATTTTGATATTTTTTCTCAGATATTGTTTCACCAAGGAGCAAAAAAGAATTACTGGTGATCATATCTTAATAGTAAGAAAAAGAACACACAGTTTCATTAAAATCTGTGATGGTGGGTTACATATTGATATTTTACTGATTTGATGTAGAATGACCCTATATATTTTTGTTTTGGGTTAGCTTAAGGAATAATTGATATTAGAAATACTATATTTTTGCTCTCATGTATGTACCTTCCTTATGAAAAATTAATTATTTTGATCCAATTGTACATAATCTTTCCCTTTAATAAAGCTACAATATCAGTTATTTACAATTTTTGCTTTCTATTATATGATACTTCATTACATAAATCCTAAAAAAATAAGCTAGAAGAAAATATTGCACAATAAATGAATTCGAAAGCTTTATGATAAACAAGACCGATATAAAATCTATTCATTCCAAATAAGTTTCAGAATATCATTCTCACATTAATTTGATTTCCTTAGATGTAAATAATGTGGAGTGCTTCATACCGGTATATTACTTTATTCCTTGATATAAGATTAAAGGATTTATTTTTCCTGAGGGTTTTTTTTTTTTTTTTTTTTTTTTTTTTTTTTTTTTTTTTTTTTTTTTTTTTTTACTTTTAAACGAAAGCTTCTGTTTGAAGTTGACTTATTATACTGAAAGGTTTATAGAAAATACCCCCCCCCCCTTTTTTTTTTTTTTTTTTTAATTAAAGATAGCACAAATGCAAAAATTTTATTATAGAATTCGAGACAACATTTTAAAAATAATGTAGGGAAATGAATTTAATTACAATTTCTTGAACAATTGTTCTTTCTTAAACACATGCTTAGTCAATTTCCATTGTCATTAATAATAAAAGTAATTTAATTCATTATTTTCTAAGTTGTACGTTGAATGTGCCACAGTGAAATTACTTATCGTAATACAGATTAACTATAATATAAGCTGTAATTTTATTTGATTTAATGTTTGTTTCAATTACTCACGTAAATTTAATCTAAAAATGTAACAGACATATTTTTAGGTTATAATTGGTATGTATGTATTCGAAGCATAAAAATATTATAATGTTCATAAGCGAAATTAATGAGTTATTTTGCATCATCACGGATTTTGTTTAATAAAATAAGATGAGTAATTATAGTATGATGTATATCGGGTGTCTGCCCTGACAAGTCTTCAACAGCGCATTACTAAACCGTCAGTTTTAGAGGTTTGGTTAAATGTATAACAACATTTCGATTCTTGTTCTTCATTTTATAAAAAAAATAATTTATTACCCAATAATCAATTTCTTAATTTTACGAATTTAAATTTTTATACCATGTTTGGTCTAGTAAGATTTATTTGGATAAATTCTTTTTACAATCTAACAAATAAAACATGTATAAAACATTTTACGTTTCGCACAAATTAAATTTATAAACATGATTTTTAGAATTTCAAGAATTTAGCATTTTCAAGCTACTGAGATGAAATTAGTTCAACGATTGAATGAAATTCGTATTATGGTACATTAAGCGTAAAAAACATACATTTAAAAAAAAAGTATCTACGATTTTATATATAAATAGACAGTTTTCTTAAATGCGAATCTTATATTATAATACGAGCAAAAATTATCCGTATGTGTGTGTGTGTGTGTGTAAAATTTATCTTAAAAATGGCTCTAACGAGTTTGACTAAATTTTGTATTTTACAATTTACGGGCAGGAGAAGACCTTTGGTATAGGGCTTGTGTTCCAGCAAATTTGATTAGTAGGTTATTTTTGGGTCATAATGGATCAGGGTCAAGCTATCTAAAAAACGGCTCAATCGATTTGACTAAATTTTATATCCAACCGTTTTGCGGCACGAGAAAACTATTGGGGTAGGTGATATGTTCGAGAAATTTCGATTAGTGGGTCATTTTGGGGTCACTTCGGGTCAAGCTAATTGTATCTAAAAAAGGCTCAAAACATTTAAAAAAAAATTATATCGTTTCTGAGCTTCAGAAGCCCACTGGGCAAAGTCGCATGCTCGAGAAAATTCGATTAGAGGGTCATTTTATAGTCACTGTGAGTCAAACTAATTGTTTCTAAAAAACGGCTCAAAACATAGACAACACTTTATATTATACCGTTTCTAAGCATGAGAAGACCATTGGGCTAAGTCACATGTTCGAGAAAATTCGATTACTGAGTCATTATTGGGTCACTATTCGTCAAGCTAGATGTATCTAAAAACGGCTCGAACGAATTTGACAAAATATTTTATTAAATCGTTTCCCAGCATCAGAAGACCATTGGGATAGGTCACATGTTCGATAAATTTAGATTAGTGGGTCCCTTTTGGGTTGCCATTGGTCAAGCTAATTTTATCTATAAAACGACTTTAATAATTTTGACTAAATTTTGTATTCTATAGTTTTCGGGTTTGACAAGAGCATTGGTTAGATCGTATGTTCGATAAAGTTAGATTAGTGGGTGCCTTTTGGGTTATCGTGGGTCAAGCTAACATTATCTGTAAAACTACATTAACAATTTTGACTAAATTTTGTATTCTATAGTTCTGGAGTTCGATAACAGCACTGTTTAGGTCGCATGCTCAAAAAAATTCCATTAGTGGGTCATTTTGGGTTACTATGTTTCAGGATCATGCCATTGTATCTAAACAGCAAGAATTATGCAATGAGAATAAAATATCGAATTGAACTCAAAGCTAATTTTGACGGAGCTACGCTCGGTCATCCCTGCTAGTGATAATAATTTTCTGAAGTAAGGAAATTAAGAACATTAGCATCATCCAGTAAATAACTTTAATGAACATTATGTATCATTCTTACATATATTTCTGTATTGTTTTTATTTAATGTCGTAAAAAAAATTCAAGTGCTTATTCATTTAATTTTAAATTAAACTATAAATAGTGTTTGAAAAAAATGAGAAAAAATTTAACTTGATGCTTACTGTTATGCAGTGAAACATTCTGAAGAAATATGATTATTATTAACTTAGTAAATAAGAAGATAAAAGAACAGGATCAATGATGACAATAAATGAAGCAGTCTTATGCTGTATGCAATCAATATAGAATACATTTTGATACCAATAGAAATGCAGGATAAGATTACGAATATTACGTTGAATGTGTTACAATTTAGAAACATTCGTCATTTTCTTTTTCTATTGCTATAAAAGTAGTTCAGATTAATTAAATATTACTGGGTTACTTTTCAACATAGAAAATGATAGTAAGGAGATTATTAACATTTTTGAATACTTGCAATAATGTTAAATTCAAAATTAAATTTTATAAGACTTAACGAGATCTTTTCGATTATTTTGTTACTTGTTAGTACCTGTTTCACATAATTACCTAAATGTGTATTATAAATATTAAATAATTGGAATCTATGTAATGACAATAAAATCATTTTTATTACTTTTAAGTACTAGATACAATGTAGAATGAATAATAATTTTAGATTGGTGAGAAGATCAATTTAAGATCAATCGAGGTGTGGCTATTTAATAAAGAGACTAATGCTTCTACACAAGAACTGCGCATGCGCCAAATTAATACGAGCAACAGATGTCTAACGCAATGTCTCCTGTATCAATTACCGTTGCTAAATTGGATGTAGTCCAATTAGTCTAGCCGTGACCTTCATTTGTTCTGCACCCTGTTTTAGTGTTTTGCCAAAAAAATATTGAGTGTTTTAAAAGAGAAACGAATTAATGTGAAATTTCTTTTTAAATTTGAAAAATGTTCTTCTGAAACTCATAATTAGTTAAGAGAAATATACGCAATGAATGATTACCAGGTGGTCGGGTTTTTGAGGGGTTTAAGAGTTTCAAAGATGCCCGAGAAGACATTGAATATGATGTTCGCAAGTTTCGCCCTTCCATGTCAACAACGGAGAAAATGAGAAAATTTCCAATTTTCATGGGATTGTGTACCATCACTGGGTTCCTAAAGTTCAAAATATTAATCAACATTACTAACTTGAGGTCCTTGCTCAATTCTGTAAAAAGAAAAAAAAAACGGAAAAAGACCCAAATTGTGCAAGATATAGTCAAGGGTGCTTTATCAGGACAACGCAACGGTCTATTAAGACGTTTCTATCCAATACTTAATGATGGTCCTTATGTGGATATCCGCAACGACCCTTCCACTAGTGAAATTAACCCTATTAAGTCCGCTATTAAGTCGTCTTCCATTATTTCTGATAATTTCAAAAAGTATCTTATTCCATCTGTTGCACATTGTGCCAGATTTTATGCTTTACCTAAGGTCCATAAACCTGACATTCCTTTCAAACCTATTTTTTCTAGTACCGGTACAGCTTCTTATAAGCTTGCCAAATGTTTAGTTTCCGTTTTTCTCCACTTCTGAGTAATAATTTTTTCACTGTTAAGAATTCTATTGATTTTTTTAAAAATCTTCATAGTTTTAAGCTGCAGAGCCACATGATGGTCTCTTTTGATGTTAAAGATTTATGTACTAGCGTTCCGGTTGAGAGGGCTTTAGATTGCCTTAAGAAAAGGCTTTTCGACTTCCATTTCTCTTATTTTGAAATCGAAAAACTTATTCTTCTCACTCTCGCTTGCTTATCGCAATATACTTTTGTTTTTAATGGAAATTTCGAATGATTGACGTTTTGGCTATGGGTAATCCTTTTATTCCTATTTTATACGATATTTATATGCACTATTTTGAGGTCAAACTTTTTAAAATCTTAAAATTTCCGTTCTGTTTTTGTTATGTTGATTATGTTTATGTCTTGGATAAAATGAATTCGGATATTAATCATATTCTCTCTGTTATGAAATTCATTTATCCCAGCATTCAATTTACTTCTGAAATTGATATCCATAACTGTTTTTCTTCCCTGGATGTCCTTGTTATCTGTTGTGAAGATGGTTTTCAGACTATCGTCTTTCGAAAATCTTTTGCTGTCAGTCTCCCACCTCACAGATATTCTCATCCTCCTAACCAGAAATTCACTGCTTTCAATACTTTTATTTTTCGGCCTACAAATATTTGTTCAACTCCTTTGTTACTTAGTCCTGAACTTAATTACCTCAAAGCTATTGATGTTGATTGTGGTTATTCCTCCAATATTATAGATTTTATTTATAAGAAATTGAAGAAAATCGTTCATTCTGAAAAGCAATTTAATTCCAAATCTAATACTTCAGTTTGTTGACATTTTTTCCTAAAATCAGTCAGCAAGTTTCTAAAATCGTAAGAAGGTTTGATTTTAATGTTATTTTTTCTCATGTTAATAAAATATCTTTTTAAAATCTCAAGCACCCCATTGATCGTCTAGATAACTGGGGGGTATTCACCAAAGCTCTTGCCAGTGTGGTCATTCTTATATTGGCCAGACCAAATGCTATCTTAGATTTAGTTTAAAAGAGCATGAAGGTTACGTTAAAAATGAGAAGCTTAAAAGTTCTGCTATTGCTCAACATTGTTGATGTTATCAATCATTGGTTCATAGGTTCAATTTTTCTTCTGCCATCATTATCCAAAAATGTTCTTCTAACCTTGATCTTGATTTTTGTGAATCTTACCACATCATTTAAATTCTCACTCTTTAGTCAATGACTTATCTAGTACTCCTTATTTTCCAGATATTTGGAAAGCATTAATTTAATTATCCCCTTCTTTTTTTTCTTTTTCTCCCGTTCTCGGGTAGATGTCGCTACTTGTCCACTCAGTTATTTCATGCTGCTTCTCTCTCATTGATTATTTTTGGCGCATTCTATACCAGTATCGCATATATAAGTCTCTGTCGTTTTAGCCAACCTTGCTTTTCCTAACATGCTGTGCCTTGGTCTATCTTGCACTGAAACAAAATCTCACTAGTAGATTCGAAAAAGCTGTTTGCTGCTTTTTATGTATTATTTGTGTATTTTTAAATGTTGTTTTTCTTCTTTTCAAAACAGAAATTGTGTTAAAAAATGAAAGATATTAAAAAAAAAGAAAAAATAAACAAACTAGTTTATTTTATAACACCAAAGAAAATATGTACATATACAATACTAACTGAATATTATATAAATAATCGTTTTGTACAAAAAAAAAGATCGAAATTCAAACTTTTTACAGAAAAGCGACTTTAAGTATTGCTGATAATGGTAAAACCAATGCATTAGTGCTTGTGATGTATTTTGTCTCTAATAGAAAAGAAAAACATCCTTCAGGAGAAAAACTTCAGAAAGAAAAACAGACAAACTTCAGAAAATCTTCTTGAAGGACCTTCTTTCAGAGTGCAGGGTATATTTGATATTCCGTTCTTTCTCTTTTTCAATGAAGTAAAAGTAAGTTCTGATGATATTTTGAAAACAATGCTAAATAATTTAACGATTTTTTTATAGCCAAAATTTATTTTAAAGAGTTATATATATCTGGAAACTTACAAAAAAAATCATTTTTATTACATTTTTAAAAAGTGCATTTAGTAAAGAATATTCAGTTACAATTTCTTGTCGATCTCTTAAAAATTGAGAAAATTGGACAACTTTAAATTGTCATAATGAAGGGAACGAATATTTTTCACAACAGGATTAAATCATATCCAAGGCTGGAGTAGCACAGTTGAAGTTTATTCCAACCGAGCGAAAAATGCCCAGACCAGGAATCGAACCTGGATACTTGGCGTAATATGTAAGGTGTGCCAAAAGGTAAGGCATTGGCAAGGACGCCAAGTATCCAGGTTCGATTCCAGATCTGGACATTTTTCGCTCTGTTGGAATAAACTTCAACTGCGCTACTCCAGCCTTGGATAAGATTTAATCCAGTTGTGAAAAAGTATTCGTTCCCTTCATTTTGACCTAATTACATGGTATACAGGAGTTTCCGTGTTAAAACACACTTTCAGCATGTAAATGCTATAGTTATAGCTCGGATGAATGAAACTAGCGCTGCAGTTCGCAGACAAGTCCAACAAATAAGTGTGAATTATATCAGCCAAGTATCGTCCGAATAGCCTAATAGGTAAGGCATTGGCACGCCACGCCAAGTACCAGGTTCGATTCCTGGTCTGGACATGTTTCCCTCTGTTGGAATAAACTTCAACATTGCTACTCCAGCCTTAGATAGGATTGGATATAACTTTAAATTGCTTTGTAATACATAAATCACAACTTGAATCTTTAACCGTGATTATCTTAAAAATGTGTTTTTAAAGGCGGAGGCCACTACAACTCGAACAAATCGCAACCAATCTTAAAATTTTGACCAATTATTAACAACAATATTATCTAGAAATTGATCGTTCGTTTTTTTTTTTCTTTTTTTCTTTCCTATTTTTATCAACAATGAAAGTTCAAAATCTTTTGTGAAAGTCGAACTACTAATTTTTAGTTTTAAGTGTTTGGAGTAAATAATTATGCTTTTGAAAAAATCAGATAATATTTGACATAATTACTGTGATCACCAAGAACAACAACTTGAACAAAATCATCTCAGGTGAGTGGATCTTCTGTGGGTACTGATATTTATTTCGTCATAACAAAAGTCATTTTAATATATTTATAATGCAATAAACAAAACACAAAATACTTTTTAGAATATATCGTTTAATTTTACTGAGTTAAATCCCACAAAATAAAGATATTTTTTCGACTTTGCAAGTAGGTATAACAATATAGGCTTTAAATTTATATCTACATAAGAATAATTTCAAAGAAAAATCGTTTAAAATAAAATAACGACATTCTTTAATACCACGTGCTCGTTAACTTAGTTATGTTTGTTTTTGTCTGTATTCACGGTCTAAAAAGTAACTTTAGTAGCAAACATTTCTTTAGAATATACTCTCTGCACGTCCATAATTAGACAAATTGGAGTGGAATTTCTTACTGGTAGTAAAACATATTGCTCCATTTGTGAAATATATCGAAATGAAAACAATTAATAGCATATATGCAATATTTCATGAATATCGAAATTGTCCCATTTTGTATATAGTCATAATGAAAGGTCTAGAAGAGCATGTGTACAATTTTGAAAATGTTTACATTATAATGGAAATAATTCCCAAACATTTAGAAATACTGCGAAAATTCTGTAATCATATAATGCACCAGAAATAATTATTGATCTATTTTTTCTATTCTGAAGCCTTCTTGACCAAAGGTCAAAACATCAGTATATGGATTAACTCTTTACTTGCGACAATTCTGAATAAGGTTAAGTTTAGAATTTAATAAAGTTATCTTCATTAATGAATATAATTCTTTTAAAAAATTATCTATAAAATTAGGCACCTATATGAGAAATATTTTTCTCTTTTCTGCAATTGAAAATACGTATATTAGTTCAAATACTGCATAAAATTGTAACACTTGAAACTATAAGGTACTGGTGTTTTTGGTAATATATCACATCAATTCTTATTTATCATAATAAGTGCAATCTTAATAAAAATTATGTAATGTAATATTAAGGAAAATAATTGTTAATAAGTACACCAATTTATTGTTTAAATTAAAAATTTTCTATGTATGACAATGAATAGAATGCAAGACAGTGTAAAGAACAAAGTCATCAGATAGCTTAATTGGAAGAGCTTTTACAAATTCTGCCAAAAATTCAAGACTCAAGTCCCAGGCTAGACACATTTTTTTTTCAATGAAAAACATACTATTTTTATGTTTATTTTCCAGTTTGATTGTGTAAAAAAATAAAAGTGAATCGAATAATTTAAAAAATAAGCGTTAATTTAATAAAGATATTGAAATTATGATTAAATGTAACACATATAATCTATTCATATTTTCAAAAATATATTATTGTTATAAATCTAGAGGCATTCGAAACACATTTGTATATTTCTGGAAAGTATTTCTAAAGGAATATAAGGGAATTGAAAAATTTAATATAAATGCTTGATTTATGTATTTCAAAAATAGAGGGTTTTAATGTACAGAAAGTTAGAAAAAACACTGTATTTATAAATATAGTTGATTCAATGAGATCATTTGTAGATTTATAGATGCATTTCATAGTAAATGCAATGAGATCATATAAAATTTTGAGAATCATTGCTAGAAATATTTAACTGTATTTTACAAATCTTAAAAAACTTAATATAAAAACTTAAATGTTTATTAGTAATTATTAAAAAAACATAATGGAAATGCTTAAACACGCTGTAAAATAAAATTGTGGAATATTATTATTAACCATTATTAATAGTTAAACTAACCCTTAGCATCTGGAGTTTCAGTGCATATAAAAGAGCAAAATAACGATTGATAGTAGTCATAAACTATTTATTCTATGTTATATCTATTCTCGAGCATGGATGTCCTATCTTCAAATGTGTATCGACCTAAATTTAAGTGTGTTTTTCAAAGGGGTTCCACGTTTTTTTTTTCACTATATGTTACAAAATGGATGCCCGCCACTCAAGCTATAAGATTGCACTGCCACCTCAACTTTCCCCAAAATAAACTATCATCGTTCGACTCCTTTTTACACGATACCCTTTTATCCATATCATTAACATAATTTAGAACCTATTTTCTTTTCAGAGTATGTTTATTAATAACCTATATTTAAAACTTAAATAATGTCCGCGACTAACGCTGATGTCATTACGACTGTATGAGCAACATGAGAACAATGTCCATTTATCGCAAACATCTAACTTAAAATTATCAAACAGTTTAAAATTTTACATTATAAAAAATATAGACATAATTGCCATTACAATTTCTTTAAAAAATTAAATACATTTACGGATTTTTGTTTAGTTTTTAAAATATATCAGAAGTATGCATTTTTAAAAATCAATCTTAAAAATGATTAAAACCAAAGTATAGATTATTAAGCCGTTTGCACTTAAAATAATGTAAATAATTCAGCATTATTTTTTATTCCAGTCTCTGTTCCATAACTAAATTGCCAAACAAATTTAAACCTGAACAAATAATTAAAAAATCAAATAAACAGATAAAATACCAAGTTTACAGATACATAACACTGGTCAACAAATTTGAACTTTTGCTCTGCTGTAAAACAGAAATTAGTTGTTTTTTATGCGGTTTTTTGTGCTGATTCCGAATCTAGTTTTAGATTTACTCTAGCAGGTAAAGTTTGAGAGATATTTGCATATTTCAATTTATGCAAATTTAGTAAATTTTATACAATTATTTTTGCAAATTTAAGGTATAAAGCAATATCAAACAGGGTTTTTTGTTTTATGTTATGATTACTACCTAATTTACTTCACAAAAACGTTGTTTCTGAGATTATACTGACATGAGACTGTGAAATATTGTACCTAATTTGCATATTTTTCATGTTTTTGTAATAATGTTTCTTGTCGTTCAAATATTTCTGACGCACGAGTACGCTAATATGTTTCTAAACCAGTATTTTGAGATGATTTCAAATCTTGCATCTGTTTTCTTCTATCACGTCTAGTTTTTGAAAAAAGTGAAATTTTAGTTTTTAGTCAAAAAAGCCAAAAATAGCTTTTTATGATACTTTGTATGATAAACTTCAACTAGTTAGGATAGATTCTAGTACTTATTTCATTTTTTTTCGATTATATAAATTTTTGTTTATGTCTCTGATATGAATCTGACCCTGTTCACCTTCTTGTCAATGAATTACACACCCCTAAAAAGCACCTTATATCAAATCTGTGTTAATGCCGTGCAAAAGTAGAAATTCATCTTACGCAAAAACTAGACACGACAAAAGAAAACAGACTGCAGATTTGGAATTAGCATAAAAATCTACTCTAGAAAAACATTATGTCAATTCCGTGACAACTATTTTAAAGTTGATAATGATGTAAACATTACACCATTGAAAAATGTGCAAATTAGGCTTAATAACTGATAAATAAATGTTAAGAATATGCAAATCGTGACATTTATCTGAAGCAAATAGTCAAGTAGTCATTATCTAGAAAACTTAATTAGATGTGACATATATTGTGTCTAAAATTTGATAAAATTGCACAAAAAAGCTTAAATATGCATAAATTTAAATATGCAAATTTCTCAAAACCTGGACCACCTAGAGATAAACGGAAAGCATATTCTAAATCAGCATTAAAAACTCATCTAGAATCAACTAATTTTAGTTATACAACAAAACCACTGTTGACCAGTGTAATCTAACTACAAACTTAAACACTGAAACAACCAATCTCATAAAAGCTGCTTCGAGTATAAATAGATAAACCTTTCATGATTAACCGCTGGTATGCTGTTAAAACAAAAGTATTAAAAAGGCCTTTCTGTGAAGTTGACGGGCAATCTAACAAGGTATAGAAAATGTAAAGATGTATTAATGTTTACCATTAAAAATGATTTTTCCTGGTCTATGCACTGGACTGTATATGTGTCATCTTTTAACTGGGTACTCCGAGTTAAGTGGTGTAGTATTAGTAATATGAAAATGTATGTTTAAAACATACATTAGGAAGTATAGATACAATTTTGTAAATAAGGTAGATATTGCATTTAAAAAGAAAATTAAATAGTTTTAAAAGTATGATTATTTATTTTATTTATTAATTTATTTTTGTTTTTACAAATATGATTATTTTTTTAACAAATATATTTGTCATTCTTTCATGACATACATTCAAAATGCATTTTTATATGCATGAAACGTGTCTTAAAAGACTATAAGGAAATAGTTTTTTAATGTAAGATTTTGATTTATGTTTTACTGTGAAAGGTTATTTTTTATGCAGAATAGTATGACAAGTTCTTTATTTGAAAATATATTACGTAGTAACAGTTCAGAAATGTTTTAAAAATTTCCAGGATTTACATATATTTCACCGAATTTAAAATTCATAAATTGTGTTAAGAAATGTTTCAAGTAATGTGTTAAGTAAATAAAAGAGCATCGTAAACAAAATGATTCGAAATTTTTGTGCTATATTGCTCAACTTTTTATGGTGTAAAATAAACTTATATACATATATATATATATATATATATAGTACCTGGTTGACCAAGCCTCGCTTGGTAGTTTTTTTATTTATTCTTTTATTTATTTTTTAAGTTTATTTAACTTAACCTGTTTTTTTTTTTTCATGCAAAGAATTTTGCAATTGATTTCTAACCCATTTCCTGATAGGCTAGACACAGGTAACAAATTGCCAAATATTATCTATAACTAGCACTCTCAGAAATAGAATTCTCACTTTTAACGATTTAGCAATCCTCAAGCTGTATTTCGTCGTTTTTGACGATCATTTCCTATCACCATCACGTGACTTTTAAGGAAAGGTAAACTCTCAGATATTTGACGAATGTTTTTCCTGAATCACGGTCAGACTCAATGCATTTTAAGGAAACCGTTGCTGTACCTCCTCAAATCCGGCGATTATAGCAAGCAGATATTTGCTTGTCTGTATTAGTCCCGTAATAATTTATTTTTAAAACAGCACTTTTTAGTGCTTTTCAGAAAATACTGAAATATAGGTAGTTATTGTTTCTTCATAAGTTATTTTTTTAGCTGTTAAATTTTTTTAGGAATGCTTATTATTATTATTATTATTATTACTTATGTTGTTGTTCGTTATGTTTTAATTCGAAAAGAATATAATGGTTTTTTTGATGAAATTTTCTATTTATGTTTTATAGCGTAATATATTTTCTTACGTAGAACAGTGTGGAAAATGTATTTAGAAATATTTTAGATTATCACAATACTGAGATGCATTTTAAATTTTGAAATAACAAACAGACAAAGTAACACGTTTTACAAATTTGTTGAATTAAAGTTCGTTTTTAGTTACGTTGCAGTGTTATTTAAAACATGATTAGTAATCCTGTAAGTGAACAATAAAAAAAAAAAAAAAAAAAAAAAAAAACACTTGTAAAGTGCTATTTAAAAAAAATTAACTACTAATATTCCAAATTAAATATTTATATTTAAATACATATATGTTATTAACATCGTCGTATGAATTCTAAATACTTCTACCTTTCTGACATGGAAACCAGTCAATTAATTTTTTTTATATTAATTAAAATCTGTTATTGACAAATGCGAGTATATGTAACATAAAAACTATTCATATTCGCAAAAAATAAATATCGATTATTATTCCTGGGACTGGCAAAACACCGTATTAAATGCATGAAAAATATATTTTAAAAGAACGCAAATTCTTCTTTTAATGTAAAAATTTGATTTATATGACATAGTAAATGAGATTTTGTTATGCAGAAAAGTATGGAAAATGATTTGTTAGAAACATGTTGCATTTAAACAGCTCTCGGATGCATTATACCTTTCGAAAAGTAATACTAAAATGACTTACGAACTTAAAATTCACAGAGAGTTTTAAGTAATGTTTCAGATTGTTTTCGAAATATTATTCATTGCAATGTGAAAGAAATATCGTAAACTATTTTTCAGAAACAGATTATAAAAATTAAACCTTAACATTTAAATGTATGATTTATTTTTATAGTTATGTAGGTAAGTTCTATATTTTTCTTACCATTTTGAAAGAAGAATAGGGAATTTTTCTAAATATCAGATAAAAATGTTATTCAAAATATAATTTTATTACATATAGTTATTATTCTATTTTTTAAATCATTTAATATGTGATTAAAATACATAAAAATGCATTTCAATAGCATGGAAATATTTTTTAATGAAATTAATAAAATAGATTTTAATATAAAGGGATATTTTAATACATGTGAGATTGAAAGTCGTTTCAAATATGCTAATATATATGTAAAATATTGCTTTTTTTTATATTTTACATTTCAACAGTACTGAAATTAATTTAAAATTTTAGAAGGAATACCATACAGATTCACACACATTTTTAAAAACGTTAAATTTATTGCGAGTTTCATGTAATTTTGCAGTGATAATTTTAGATATCATGAGTGATAATGTAACAGCGCTTCGTAATATATGTCTGTGGAAGATTAAATTTAACTATATTAACTGAACCCATAAAATTATAAAATAAACCTTTTACATTTTCAGATTCTTTAGGAAAAAATAAATATTTATGTTTTGAAACTACCTTTATCCAGTTAAATCTATAATAGTATATCCACTCTCTGTTTTCGTGGAAACAAAAACTTAAAAAGTACTGGCAATGCAATTGCGGAATATTTACCTGATTTGAAGAAATTTATATTTTTTGATTGGGGTATAACATGATTTTTTTTAAATTAAATTCGCGAGGTTTCTGTGATTTGAGGAGAAAAGAACATGCAGAAAAATTCCGCTTCTAAAACAGAAAAGTTCTGGCAGCATATTGTCGAAATACCCCTGTTATTGAAGGAAAATGGAATTTAAATTGGACGATTTCACATAACGTTTACATTAGATCGGTTAAATGTCAGTATTTGGAGGAAGATGGGCAAATTCATACGGAATTTGCCGTATTTTAAAGAAAAAAATTTCAAGAGAGAAAAAACTTCAATTTACGTATGTTTTTAGAGTGTATGTATATGTATTATCTGACGCATTAAAGATAACTAACAGAAAACTAATAATCACATGATAAAATATTAATAAAAATACAATATTTTGCTATTTGAAACATTGTTATTTTTTAAATGTCAATAATTAAATTACATTTATGATTATGTCAACAACAACAAAAAGTGTGCTTATTTGGCCTACGTTGTTATGCGATATACATTTTTCATAATATGTATAACAGTAAATAGAGATGAAGCATATAAATAGAATTACTTGAACTACGTGAATATTATTTACATTTCTTACAATGCGTAAAACCAAAATAATGAAAGGTATCCAGACCAACGCTTTTCCAACTAAGGCTGAGCCTTGGTGGCGTTGTTTTTTGCCTTGTTAGCAATGTGAATAAAATTTGCGTACTTCAATTTATAATTGTCGGGCATAAGTCATACTATTATCATATATATATATACAGAGAGAGAGAGAGAGAGTCTCAAAAGGTTGTTTACAAACTTAAGATGCTGGTCTGTCATATGATGATAAACAATATTTGCATAGGAACTTGTGTTCGAAAATGCAAAGTGCGGCTGCTAGAGGGCGATGAGCGCAGTCTTACGGGAGACTGGGAAACGTAATCATTTGAGGCGAGGACGTTCCAGGAGAAGGATGATTCAGTTTAGTAAAGCAGAATTGGCCGATATGCAGTACGTATATGGCGCCGCGGATGACAATGCACAAGCCGCGGTACGTATGTACCTTGAGCGCTTCCAGAACAGACGTCAGCGAAATCCTGCTTTTTTTGGACAATTGCATCACAAGTTGCGTGATGAAGGAGTTTTCCAAGTAAGTAGCCATACCGGACGAGAACGCACTACAGGCACACCTGCCGTAGATGAAACTGTGCTACGGGAATTGGAGAGGAACCCACAAAGAAGTCTCCGAGAAAGGGAACGCGTCCTGGATGTACATCTTTCCAGCATCATACGCATGTTGCACGAGGACAGGTTACACCCCTAGCACGTCCAAGGAGTGCAGGCATTGTGCGATGCTGATTATACTCAACGCGTCGCATTCGCACGCTGGTATTTGCGAAAACAGATCGTGGAAGCGACACACCTGCCCACTTTGAACGGGTCCGTGAATCAATGCGTCTTCGTTGTGAAGCATGCATTGAGGCGAATGGAAGGAATATTGAAAACTTTCTGTAAATTAAACCATGTTCATTAATAAAAGTCATGTTAATACCTCTTTCGATAGCTTTTCTTTCTTCCCCTCCGCACCTGCGCGCACCGTCTTCTAGCGGTCGCAGTTTGCATTTTCGAACACAAGTTTCTATGTAAATCTTGTTCCTCATGATATGACAAAACCAGCATGTTAAGTTTGTAGACGACGTTTTGAGACACCCTGTATATATATATATATATGATATAGATATATATAGATAGAGGAATGATATATAGGGGAGAGTAGTCATATTTGTACCACCGCTTTAAATGGACTGTTGCCATACTGCCGTTCATTACAGGAAGAGACGCCATCTACCGATGAAATCTTAATCATCAGAATAGCGCCATTTATGATTGGAAGAAGCACCCGCCTAGCACGTGCTGTTTTCAGACAATTAAAAAAATCTAAAGTTAGCTGTTTTGATCTAATTTTTTCCTACTAAATGTAAGTGAATATTTTAAAGCTAAGGTAAGTTGTTATGTTTTCACATACGTATCTAAATTAGTCGGTTTATTGCGCACATTTTTCATGGGAATTTGTTTCATTTCGTGTTTGTTATTAGTCTTGAGATTATCCGTTTTAAAAACTGGCGCAGTTGCCTTAATTGGGCCAATTTAAGTTGCTTAAATTGGACCAAATATACGATCATAAATCTGAAAAGTAAGTAATAAATTTTAAGAGTGGTACGCTTTGTACACTATTTTTAAAAATATTTTATAATAGATTTAAAATATTTTATATAAAATCTCTGTGTAAGTTTTTTTTTTTTAAATAACTGGATCAATTTTTTCCTACAGTTTAAGCTTGATTAAACATAAAAATATTTGTACATGTTTATGAAATAAATTTTGTTTGCAATTTCTTTTATCTTGTATTTATATTTATTTTCTTTGAACTTTATTCCTACGGTGTATTTGGATTGCAGAGTTGAAATAATTAAATATTTAGAAAGTCATGTGCAAGAGAACGTCAAATTTACCTTAATACTTTAAATTAAAACATGAATACATTAAATGATTCACAGCTTTTACTAAATATTACTAAAATATGTGTTAAAAACAGTGAAAAGGGTTTAAACATTAAAACCAATATTCAGATGTTAAAAATAAAACTTCATTTTCACCCCATTGTTGACCAGGGCTTGGTCGAAAGCACTCGGGAAGTTTTATTTTTAACATCTGAATATTGGTTTTAATGTTTAAAACCTTTTAATTGTTTTTAACACTTATTTTAGTAATAAAAGCTGTGAATCATTTAATGTATTCGTGTTTTAATTTACAGAGTTAAATTCAAAAATTTACCTCTTAGAGGATATTTGCGATTCCGTGAGGACAGGGGAGGACAGAATTTTTACAGTTCCAGACCGTAGAATTACACTTTTTTATCATTAAAAAGCGTAAAATCTCAAACCTTCCGGTGAGAGTGATTATTTCAATGCTCCGGAGGGGAGGGGAACACCTGAATTCAACACTGTTTGAATATATAATGTTTGTGTTTGATTAGTTGTAGAGTATTTTTTTTAATAGACATATTTTTTAAACTTTTTTTTTTTTTTAATGCAATGCGGAAAATGTTGAAAACGACATGGACAAACTGTCTGGAAGAGAAACATCAGTGACAGTATAAGCTGTTAAAGTATCAGAAACGAAAAGGAGAGCGTAATTTGTGAAGAAATTGACCTGAAAGAAGTTTATTCAGCTGCAATCACCACCCCCTCCCCAAAACCAAAAAATCATTAGAAATGCTATTGCCCTTGATAAATTCAGTTAAATCACATATAAATACAGAAGGAGCCAAAAAACAGTTGTGTTAACATCTTCGCCATATAAAGTAAACCTTGAAATGAAAAAAAAGGACAAAAAAGAATTTATTTTGTTTGATTGTTTCATTAATCACAAACTTTGCCTTTAATAAAATTAGTTATATTCCCTAGTCATTAAAACAATCTGATACTATTTGGTCCAATTTAGGAGACTGGTGGACCAACTTAGGGGACCAGTTGCTGCATTTGGACCACTTTTGACAAAATTTTCAAATTGAAATAAAATTTAAGATTTTCAAAAAGAGATTGATCTAAAGATTTATTTAGTTAATAGATGAATAGATTGACCTCGTGTAGTGATGTTTTGCAGATATTCAGAAAATTAAATGGATTAATTTGTATTCATGTTTACCGCAAGATTGTAGTTCATGAAGGTTTTCCATCTTGTGTTTCGGTTGCATCCTTACAAACTATAAGGATGAAGGTTGCCACGCTAGGTGTGTTGTTTCAGGTGGAAGCAGGACGTTTCGGTCCCGACACTTCGGTCCCGCCATTTCGGTCCCGCCGTTTCGGTCCCAAGACATTTCGGTCCCGAGACATTTCGGTCCCAAGACATTTCGGTCACGAGACATTTCGGTCCCGAGACATTTTGGTCCCAAGACATTTCGGTCCCGAGACATTTCGGTCCCGAGACATTTCGGTCCCTTGCCATTTCGGTCACTTCTCCAGCAAGCTAAAATTTTGTGCACTTGAAATATGTGACATAATTTTACAGGGATATTCTAGAGTTTTTTAAATAAAGGCCTTAAAATTTTAGTTACAGATCACACAAATTTCTTATGGTAATCATTTTAAAAAGTAGGGGGGGGGGATTGACATTTTCTATATTTTAGTGTATTATATGTATAAGGTCCTGATAAATTAAAACATTTATAACTCGATCTATAATTATCGCAAAACACTCATTTTGTACGGTAAACGTAATCTTTATAAAAGGAGGGACATTATCGGATTTTTTAACTGAACCCTCGAAATTTTAGTATAACCCGAATATAAGGGCCCAAAAACCGCAAACACTTATAACTTGGATACAAATTGTAGCACCCCATGCAAATTTCATATGGTTGAAGCAATCGTTTTTAGGAGTGGGTGGAAGGGGGAGTTCTGTGGATTCTTTATAGAAGCTGGAAAAATTAAATTAATTCTGTGGAAAAATTAAATTAATATTTTATTAAATATATATATTTTTAATTTAATGTATCCTTAATTTATTAAATTAATAACATTATTAATATGCATTACAAATTTCTACTTTAAAATAAAATCGATACATAATATATTTTATATTCAATTATCATTATATTTTATAGTAGTTATGAACTGAA
Source organism: Maratus speciosus (assembly GCA_963932465.1). Taxonomy (NCBI): domain Eukaryota; kingdom Metazoa; phylum Arthropoda; class Arachnida; order Araneae; family Salticidae; genus Maratus; species Maratus speciosus. The sequence goes on from OZ010800.1 coordinate 189,415,782, forward strand.
ATTTATGCTTTACCTGTTTATTTTTATATTTAAAGTTACCGAAATGTAAAACTATTAATATAATTAATGATAAAAGTAAAATAAAAATATATTATTATTTTTTTCCTGGGAAAGTGGGGGGAAAAGGGTAATATAAAAAAATAAATAAACGACAATTTAAAAAAAAAGGTTAGTTTTGTCAGTTAAAATTTACAAATAAAATTAATTAAAATAATAGTTATATTATTATATAAAATTCAAAATAATAATCTTATTACAAAGAAATAGGTCCAGATTCAATAAAATTAGCTCACAAAAATCGTCTTCAAAGGGTGAGAAGACTTAAAAAATTGCAAGCAATAATTATATAATATATAAAAAATGAAGTGGTGGGTGGAGTTTTCTGAAAACAAAATATTTTTCATAGCACGCCTAGTTACCAAATCACTATTGTTTTCCCAATATTTGTAATGGTAAAGTAATTTATGAAAGCAAATTTATAAGATGCAACTTTGTATTATAAAAATAATAAGAAAAATAAAATTTGTGCTTCAATAAATATATCTCCTTTCTGATTTATTAAAAGGAGAGGGTGTAGAGGGGTGATTTGAGGAAATATTTACATATAATAGCTTATAAGTGTCCTAATTGAATTAGTGAATACATTTATGATTAATCTAATTGGAAGAAGAAAAAAATAAGCACAGCTTAATTATTTAATTAATGATAATTTAAACGTTCCAAAAATGTATGAAAACAGCAACAAAAAAACATTTATGGCAGTTTATAGTATATATAAAATACCTAATAATAATAATAAATAATAAAACTTAAAAAATCTATTCTGTTAAATAATAACAGTAAAAAAAAAAAAAAAAAAAAAAAAAAAAAAAAAAAAAAAAAAAAGACAGTGTCCCCTGTAAAATTATATCACATTGTTCAATCAAACAAATTTTCAGCTCGCTGTGATTTCATAATCACGAGTTACAAAAGTTTAAATTTATCGGGCTGTTATATTCAGCTTTTTATAAAATTTGAGAGGGGGGGGGGGTTTTTTAAAAGGGCCCAAATAATGTTGAAATTGCAGCGTTTGACGAGCCCACGACAATTAAAATCCGAGTTATAAAGTAGTGAGCACCAAAATTGCAAGGGACCGAAATGGTTAAGGACCGAAATGGTTAAGGACCGAAATGGCCAAGGACCGAAATGTCTCGGAACCGAAATGGCCAGGGTCCGAAATGGCCAAGGACCGAAATGGCCAGGGACCGAAATGTCTCGGGACCGAAATGGCCAAGGACCGAAATGGCCAGGGACCGAAATGTCGCGGGACCGAAATGTCTCGGGACCGAAATGTCTCGGGACCGAAATGTCCAGGGACCGAAATGTCTCGGGACCGAAATGTCTCGGGACCGAAATGTCTCGGGACCGAAATGGCCAGGGACCGAAATGTCTCAGGACCGAAATGGCGGGACCGAAACGGCGGGACCGAAGTGTCGGGACCGAAATGTCGTGTACCCGTTTCAGGTGGCTTAGTTGGAAGAGCATTGGTGCGCTGAATCAATGACCCATGTTCAAACCTTGGCCTGGATAATTTTTCACTCTGTTGGTTTTACGCCTTGTTAGCCATGTGAATAAATTTCAAGTAGTTCAATTTATAATTCTCGGGCGTAATTCATCGTTTTAAAATTATTATATAGAATGGCATTTTTATAGGAAACCATATCTTCAATTCGCATGTTTAATTACAAATAGACGATTCTTCATACTTAGCTGAACCTATATTTTTCTTCATGACTTTATTAATATTGAAGACATTTTGGAAATTCACTCCACACTGCAAATTTACGTTGTGTAAATTAGGATGAAAACAAGGACAAGACTTGAATTGGACTGGAATTTGGTCAGTTATAAGGCATATATCATCAGCCAGCGTCCAAATTTTGAAATATCTATAAAATATGTGCAACGGATCATATAGCTGTTAGTGTGGTGATCTTTTAAATGCTATCGTCCAATGGGCGATAAACGCGCCAGTCTGTAGAAAGTGGCACGGAAACTCTCAGTATACAGGTGGAATTGAAATAAGTTTGTTGTTCGAATGTGCGGAATGAAAAAAAGGAGTAGTGAATTGTTTGATGCAAGGAATAAAAACTTAAGTTTTAATTTAAGATATGAGTCAGATAATAGATTTATTGATATAGTTACTGAGTAATCACCTTATTAGTTTAATAAATAAATGTTTTTTAACTTTATAATACCCAACTTCTGAAAGCTATAAGTAGCGTGACTAAGATAAATATCTATACTAAAAAATGAACAGATAGCTCTGTGAATGTGTATGTCTGTCTGTCGGCTATGGCTAACGAAATCTACGGCACGTACGATGATCTATATTTTTGTGAGAATAGCCCAAAGACTATCCTGGTGTACCTCGTTTTCAGAATTTTAAAATTCTAATCAATAGCAGAGGTATTAATTAACAACCGTAACTCACTGTCATTAAAGAGTCACCTCGGTCGTTTGGTGGTGGGGAAATCTCTGAAGCATGCGCTGAAGGCGCTGATACGCAAATGAAGAACGCAAAAAATATTCCCGTATATTTTGTCATTATTTATTAACTAACATCGTCCAGACCACCTAGTGAACTTTAAAACGGAAGACGTGTTCTAAAAGATTGTACTGTTAAGTCTCAAATGCCGTGATAAATTAAAAAAAATATATATCGCAATTAACCCCTTGAAAAATAATGTTAAAAAAGGATCTTTTTTCCGAAACACGTTTTTCTCCCTTATTTCAACACCTCTTCAGGATGCAATTTTAAAGATGCTGAGAAACCAAATTTATGCTTATAAAGCTGAATCCTTCTTCAAATCTGTGGTGTAGTTGTTTTTTTTTAAATATGAATTTTAACCCTTTCAAATACACCGACAAACGTAGGTCACTTTCCGCCTCATAAAGAATATTTCCATTTCGGTTAAACGTTTACCCTCAAAAATATGCATATTTTTTATGACATTTTAAAATGGGCTTGGTATTAGATATATTTACTATCCATTAAAATTTCAGAGAATTCGGACAAGAATAATCATCTTTTTTGTTATGCTAATGAAACCGACGGGACGCGGATTAAAAGAAAAGCAGAAACCATTTACGCTCCGATACGGAACGTTAATTTACTAATTTTTTTTTAGCAGTTGTGGCGTAGTCATTTAACGCCTTTTTTTCTGTACGAACAGAACAAGGATCGAAACTGGATAGGACTATGTTGAAATTTGAATTAGTAGATTTCTGCTATTTTAAGGATTTAATTTTTCTTTGAAGGGCATCTAAAGTCAAAAAAATTTCCGACAATTCCGTTATAAACAGGCTTTATTCCATTCAAAAATAAATTTGCTGGATAGTATCTTTTTTAAAAATATATATAGTAGTATTTGCTAGCTTTTTTATTATTTGTTTTTCAGTATTACAGTTTCGGAAGTATTTGTAATTACTTTTTCATTTAAACATTTGAAATACAAATTTAAAATATTGAAAACATAATTAAATTTTAATTGATTTCGCCAGTTACTTTTGAATAAAAGGGTTTAAAGTGTGAGATAAATAAAAATTCAAAACCTTAACCACTGACTTTTCACAACTTTCTAACTGAACATGAGTCAGGCCCTGGTAACTTGCAAAGTCTCTACCCGCCCCTTCCCCTGTACCGACCTGTGAAACATATTTCAGGTTTATTTAAGAATATTATTACGAGCCCGGTCAACGCCGGGCGGAGCAGTTAGTTATATATGAAACTAGAAAACATTTATTCTTATTTTCAGAATTTAGTGTCACCACTGATGAAAAAAAATATAAATATAGATAGTATAAAGCAAAATTCATTTTTAAAACTTAAAATGTACTCTTTTATTTTATATAGAAAGACGTTATTTACTTCTACTAAAAAATTCCACATTTACGATCCAGTCTTAAACAACATCTCTCGAAAATAATGCATAGGACATCATTAGTGCACATTAATACACAAACCAACCAAAAAGCCATGATGTCATTCAAGAAACCGACGAAAAGTTCAGGTATCTAATGATTCATATGCCTTCATTTGTTTGTAACTCTAATATGGATAGTTAAAATTAAATATAGTTTTTAATAGCTCAATGTTTTATCAGAAATCATTCATTCCTATTTTTCAAAATAGCAATTATTTTAATTACAATCTATTTTCAGTTATTATGAGAAAATGGCAACAAAAAGATATAGTAATGTACTACTTTCCAACTATTTTGACTTTACTTTCTACAGAAATGGAGTACGTCAGTTGCCGACATTGCAGAAATGGCATTAACAACTACAAAATAATTAATATCTCAAAAATAAATCGAGATCCCGTTTTAAAACAAATAGCATTTAAATGTCATTTTCCCCCTATACGAAGGTGGTGTAAAAATTGAAAATGAGCGATGGTTAGAAGTTAAAAAAAATTGCAGTAGATATTATCAGTATTTCGCCGTACAATGATGCATCTGTTTCGTTTTACGGCTGGCTTATGCAACGTAACGTTATTTTTTGGGGGCGGCACTTTAATTTCCTCCGGAAAGAAATACCATATCAGGGGCTAAAATAGGTTCCAGAGCTTCTAATAAAGTAAATTTTGCATAACATCCAACATTTCATATGAAATTGAGGATGCTCTATATCTTTGAAAAAACTCATTATAGCTTCAATTTAAAACATGTAAAATGTACAAAAAAAAAAAAAAAAAAAAAAAAAAAAAACGCGTACATTGTTTTATTGTTTGCGACTGACCGAAGAGCTGAATATAACCAATCACCAACATTTTATTGCGTATATTGTACTGTTTATAAATTTGAATTGAATTTATCTTGGAATTAATAATATATATTAAAAATAATAATATATAATATAATAATATAATAATAATATATATTAAATATATATAGTCAATATTATTTCCAACAAAATATTTATAATGAGTATACTATTTTATTAAATATTTAATAAGGTATTCATACTTGTTTTCATAAATAAACAGAAAACTATATTTTCTAAACATTTACAAGAATACTTTTAAAATAAATATTTATTTGTCATAGTTGGAAACTTTTTAACTAATTGTACCCTTAAAACACGCTAATGTATTCATTCGTGATTTCTTATCGGGTGAATTTTATAGTTCTTCATAAACTTGTCTTCTATCATGACCTCCTTTTAAATTTATCGATTATCGATAAATTTGAGACAGCAAGAAGCACAACATTATATGCCGCATTCCTTTCTCATCTTTAAAATATTTTAGATGGAAAAATGGTGAATATTCTTGAAGAATAAGCGTTGGAAAATTAATCTTATATTTATGAAGTGCGCTTACTTCATAGTTGCAAGTTTTGAAAATTCAATTTTATTTTTATATGAAGACTTTTTCAAATTTTACTTTAATAAGATTATTTTGTATATTCAGAGAACACCTTCATTAGTTCCAGTGAATGCGAAATATACAGTTGAGATCTTCTACGTAATTGGATATTTATGCATGGAGAATTTAGAATGATATGGGGCGATTCCATCGTAACTGACGTAGCATTTTAGCATCGAATTTTGTTTTCAAATCTATATAGAAAATTTACTAATAAAGCTAGAATAAATTTTTACAATTTAAAATATTTCTTACTAACGTCTTTACACCCAAATACCTGCAGATTATTGCAATCTCTCTTTCAGTCCCAAAAATTTCAATTCAAAATTCTTTAACTTACGTAACATAAAATATACAAACATTTTTTTTTTTTTTTTGCCTTCACTGAAGTGTAAAAATTATCAAAACTACCCCGTTAAAAAAATAATTTAATGTTCTCAACAACACTAAGTAATGCCATACTATAACAGTAACTTGTTTAATTAATTTCTGAATAATAAAAAAGAAAAAAAATTACATTTACACGTGTAACTGACGTAACATTATGACTTTACAAAGACAATAATGGTAATTAATTTATTTTATAGACAATAATTTACAATGCCTTTTTATTAGGCCTTTTTCTATAGAATATAAAAATATCAAGTTTTCTAATCATACTCTTAAATTAAACATATTATAAATTTGATTCCTCCCCAAAAATGATGATTTTCTGTGGAATTGTCCTATGATAGCTTTCTGTATGGGAAAAACTACTGCAGTAAAAATAAATTATTTTAAATCATATGAACTCCGTAAGAGATAATTTACATTTATGCTGATGCATATATATATATATATATATATATATATAATAATTAATGAATTCATTCCATATTATCAATAATTAGATGACATCAATGCAGTTAATGCGGCTATCAATAAACTGTTCTGTGCACTTACATCCCTAATATCCCTAATAATGTTTAATATAAAGTATTGGCTTAATTATTATGGCAACAGGAACACGTACACGTAAATCAGACTAGAAGTTAGCTTATTGTGTCACATTTAATTTTGGGTGAATGTATATGAATTACTTACAATGAAGATACTTATAGATGTCCACTCATAGCCTTAAGTACTCCTATGTCCAATTTTTAAAAGCTATGACTGCCTTTATACTTATTGGCATTCCTTGGATGTATTTCTGAATCAGTCGTTCCATTTCATCGCTGTGATGCTATACAAAAATTAATCGCTCAATTAGTTGAAACTTGTTTGTTGCTGCAATTATGCCATATTCCATTAATCGGGTTGAAATAAGTACTGTTTACAGTACACATTTAAATAATATTTAAATCTGCCCACGTTTTCGGGACGATGAGTCTGCTCTCTTATCCATGACTTGCAGCAGAATCCTTTCAAAGACGACTTACGTGACTAGTAAGTGTTGATAACTTTTTTTTTAGTCAACTTACTCCTTTAAAATATTAGCTATTCCCCCAGTGATTTAACCGCCAAATCTGCCATGCAACTTTTCTGGCCGACCTGTTTACATTTCTCCCGGTAAGTTTCGCTGTGTGTAATTGTTTCAGGCCAGTTACCTGCGTGACAAACTCACTTTCTACAGGTCTACAGGTGTATTACGTCAGCATGACGTTTTCTTTCTCGTGATTTGTCCACTTCCAGACACCTAACTGTACGAACCACGGTATGTTTATTAAAATGTCTTATTTCAATTTGTTGTCAGAATAAAAATTTAAGCTTAACAGCCTTAGGGTAAAATCAGCACCGTTTATCCTCAAAATGGAAAAAATTAAGCTGTCAAAGTCACATTCGTGTTAGCGTTTCTACGTGGATACATATATGAAAAAATATACCCCAGATATAACATAACACGGAATTAGACGCAGAATACTCAATTATCATAATAATTTGGCCAGTATTGTAGATGTAATGTTACTGTTAATTTTTGTGTGGTATTCCATAAAGTATTTTATTTTTAGTTAACAACATAATACTTAATGTTACTTCTTAATTATTTTTTAATAAATTTTGAATAATTATAAGTATTTATACTGCCGCTACGATTTTCTGTAAAATATTTAAAACACTATAACGCATTTAACAATAACGTATATTATAAATAACGCTGTTCTATAATACCTGATACAAATTATAAGGAATACAATGCACAAGCGTTAACAAAGCTAAACAAATTAACGGCATTCACACCATCTAATTATTCTGCATATGAAATAAATTCATTAACAATTAAATATATGCAACATAATTTAGTTACTTTCATTGAAAAGATTAAATAAGTACACCCATAATATGTCCAATAAAATTATTTTATATGTAATGATATGTCTGATATAAATGACTGAAAATATTTTGCAGTTCAGTTTTGTTAATAACAGAATTTGAAATCTTATATTCATTTTAAAAAATTACTTATATTTTTTTATAGTGAAGACAATTATAAAATGTTAAATCACATTATTGAATGCTATTTACAAGCATTAACATAAAACTTTAGTTAATTTTTTTATACGGTTAAATTATAGATCAAATTTTCTTATTTCGTTGGAATATTTGCATTATTAATTAACAACAAGAAAAGCGAAAAGTTCATAATAAAATTTTAAAATTACGTAGATGTTGTAAAGAGAATCATTTTTGAACCGGAATTTTTTTAAAGATAAAAGTAATAATATCCCAAAATAAACTTTTCTAGGTGCGCGCGGAAATATAACAGAATGCAAACTCTTGAGGAGATACAGAACCTTAGTTATATATTTTATGTTAATCAAATTTCAGACATATATAGTTTTTCTTAAAATTTTTATACATTAAAATTTTAACTTAAGGAACAAAGGCAATGAACACATACGTTATGATATGGAGCTGGAAGATTTTACCGTGAAGCATTTATTAACTGTTTGGTGGGATTTTTCTTTTACAATTTCATTTGAATCAATATTGGTACCAGATTTTTTTAACAGAATATCTCTTTTCTTAATTAGGCCGTATAAAAACGTAAAATTGAATTTCCTCGTTTTCAATTTTTTTTTCAAAATTTCTACCGTGAATCCAACGTCAAAGAAGTACAATTACTTTCCCCTGAATGTGTTAACAAAGATATTTCTTTATGCGAGTAATATTCAGATATGCAGAAGTGGTATGATTCAGTTTCTTATTTGAATACGGATTTAATAGAAATGTCATTACTTTATTATTATTTTGTTTTTACAGTGCCATTTTTAGCATATTTTCATGACTATTGCTAACTTAAATGGATCGTAAGTAAATAAAAAATTTAGGAACAGGTACACAATAAAAAAAAAAAATTGTTAATGCTCATTATTTGCGACATTGGAATTATTAGAGATACATCGCATTTGTAATAAATTTATACTTTATTTAAAAATTAATTATAAATCATTTGCTTAAAAATATTACAAATATAATATTATAGCTTGATTTTTTTTTTGTATAGTTGAGCTGAATGATCTTAGCCAGTCTAAAAAAGTCACTTAATTCTTATTTGTTCTGTTTTATAGCTTGATATTATTGAGTTTTCACCTCCATAATGCAATTTCATCTTTTAGTGGTAGCATTCAAATAAATATATTTTTTAGATAATTGTTGCTTATTTAAGTACTTGGGTTGTAATAAATTAGATTTAGAAATTTCGGTATTTGAAACAGCAGTCCTAGAAAAAGCTATGTTAAAAGCTATTTTGTTTCTCGAAGGGGTAATATCATGGAATAATATTACTCCAAATAAAACATTTGTAACATAGAAAAAAACTGAAATTCACTTAATGTCTCTTCCTGTTAAACAATGAAAATGAAAATTTTCATTAAAATTTGTTCTCAATAATACTACGATATAAATTGAATAACATAAACACTTTTGATTTTAATCATTTCAAGCAAAATGTGTTTAATAATGTCGATATTTCTTCACGTCTTCAATATTCTGTCGTAATTTTTGTTATCGTATTTTTAAAATATGCATACCCACAAAACAATATCAAATTACACATTTATTTATTTTAGTAATCATTAACAACATTTTGTTTTCTTGTTTAAACGAAAAAACTTAAAACACAATGTTACGTGGCTATAATTGCTCAATGAACAATTTTAATTCTCTTATAACATAGATAAGTGTGACTACATAATGAACTTCTACTTCGTTTTTTCATTTCTTGAAATGCCTTTTAAATATTTAATACAAAAGAAATTTAAAGAATATTCAATAAAATGTCACCAAACAATTTCAATTACATTGTCATGTATGACTAAATGACAAAGTATGATAACAAAGTTTGGTAAAAATATTCCTTAACATAAAATCCGCAAATAAATGTCATGCAGCTATTTATTGTAACTGACTTTACAGAATATGTAATTATGTTTAATTATTTAATTAATTTCTTTATATTATTAAGCTATTGTATCGTAATAATCGTAGATGTAACATAAAATATATTTTCAAAAATTTAAATATACAAAATGGGCATTTAGATGGAAAATTTGTGTAAATGAATACGGTTTTTATTAATATGCTTTTCAAATTCATTTTCGTTAAAAAAAAAAAAATAATAATATATTTTTTTTAATTCATGAGAAATATTCTTTATTGCACTTTTATTGCCATACCATTTATAGCAAATATATGCGAAACACCATTCCTATTGCAAAATTTGGGATTTATAAGTACACATTAAAAATGAAGAAAGACATTTTCACTTATTTTTCCATATTTATATTTTAATTAATTTATAAAAATATTTCCTACAGCTCTTAAATTTTTTGTATCAATAACATTCGTAAATATGACATAAGTAATTAACTATTTCCTACAGCCGCAATTGAATCGAAATAGAAAGCAAGTCAGTAATTTGAAGATTTGTTTTTTCAGAAAATTTAATATGTAATCGCGGTTATGATTTCCAATAAAAATTAAAAAAAATATTTTCTATATATATTCATATATAAATTAAAAGGTACAGAAAGCAGATAAATTATTGATTTTATTTGAAATTATTCACCAAATGCCTGTGAATTAATCATTATGTAATATTTTTCTTTTCTTAATATAACGACTACTTTTAAGTAACATGTAAATTTTAAAAAATCACTGTATTCTAAGTATACTCAAAATAGAAAAATTAAAAATATTCATTTATGTAAAAAAAAATCAAAAACGTTTTTCCATTTCCTTGCCTAAAATTTCAATTTTCATTGTCAGTAGAAAAAGCAATTTTTCATTATTTAGATTTTTTTTATAAAAAAATAAATAGGTAGCCTTTTTTTTTTTTTTTTTTTTTTTTTTACTCTAAATAAAAATATTATGCAATTATAGTAAAACGACAATTCATTTCAAAATTGTATTCAAATTGTACTTTTCAAAATTTTCCGAGTTATTATGTAATGCTTTGCTTAAAAATTGAAATATGGGAATAAAATCTTATTTAATGAAATAAAATGTATATATTTTTTATATAAAACATTCAATCTGATATTATGTAGGTTATTTAGTAATATCTGTAACAGTTTTATATGTTTTATAAAGTAGGGAATACAAACAATAAAAATCTAAATGTTTATTGATCGTTTCAACAATGTAACAATTTTGTTTTTTCATTTCTCTTTGGAAATTTTCCAAATATATTTTATCTTTTATTATATAACATTCTGTTAAAATTATTCACTTTTAAATCGTAAAGTATTCTCATAAAAATGATTTATGGAATTCACAGATCGGCTATTATACTATAGGAAATCGCTTCTTTTCTATCAAAATATAAAGATCGAACATTTAGCATTTAAATATTCATAAAAATCACATTCCACTTTTATTATCTTAAAGTGTTTCAAAAGACATTAAATGAGCTGCTGTTTTCAAATAATCTTCCTTGAATTTATGCATATGCACTATTTTACATATAGATAAAGAAAAGACAGATTTATATTGAATTATTAAATATGTTTCTCTGTCGTATTTATGCTTAAAATAAAAGCATTTACTTTTAGCTTAAAATTTTACTTGCTACATTAATTATTATAAATATTAAAAAATACATTAAATTTAATCATTTGATTTCAAAAACAATGATTACTCGTAGATTAAGCAATGTATTTAGGAATAAAATACCTATTTTGTTTCTGCTGTGATGAAATAGAGCAGGGATAGCGAACCTTTTCATGTGCGCGTGCCAAAAATTAAAAAACAATATCTATCAACATTGTAACGTGGCAAACTTGCTACATATGCCGTTTATACGGAACACTGGTTAATAGCATCAGGCACTTTCATGCTTTAAATAAATAAAAGCAAAAATCAAAATGCGATTATTCTGTATATTGGAATTAGCCATTAATTTTATGAAATTTTGACTCGAAAAGGTTCAAGTGGAACGTACAGAAGGAAAGAAATTTTGGAAATTTTTATTTCAGTAATTTTTTATTTATGAATGCGACATCTAACGTATAATAATGTAGTTGCATTAAAAAGGTATTAATCATTTATAAACGAGATTTCTGCTGCTGTTCATTTGACAGAAAATGCTCTATACCAGATTCCTATATTTTTATTTTAGTAATATATAGAGCAAAATTGGCTCCATTTGTCATTATATTGCCGTGACTGACTTATAAAATTCGTTTAATGAAGTAAAGCCTTTTAAATATCTTACAGAAAGAGAAGTAGTTATTTGTCGAAAACGCTACATAACAAAACGCGTCCTTGGGCACGCGTGCCATAGGTTCGCCCACCTTGAAATAGAGGATATATATACACTATGATGTATAGGAATGTGTTAAATATAAAACAACATAATAATAAAATTATTTTGTTACTAATTAATTGTAAAATTTTGTTTGAGCAACGTGTGCTCAAACTGTTTCCAATTTAAAGTAGGATGAAAAAAGTAGGTAAGCATATAATTCTCATATACGGCCCAAGATGGGGGTCACGTGTTTTTCTTTACCTTTTTATATTATTTTAATTGTTTAAATGTACTTTAAGATTTGTGTTTAACGTCACCCTGACCAACATTTAAGTCAAAATTGTTTAATTGTATTATGCACAATCAGAACCATAAGTTTATTTAGCAGTTTTTTTTTTATTTTATTAATTATAGAATGTATATTATGTACAAAAAGTAAACAAAAGTAGTACCCTTGTGTTATCTGATATGAAAATTTCATATGTCAGTACGCTCGTTTTATATGGAAAAGAGTCAAACTGATATAATTAAACTTATCATACATTGACATTTGCGAGATGATTCTAAGTCTCAAACTTCGCAAATATTTCACCGGATTCCATGACATTTTATGAAAATGTCAGTAATAGTACCTAAAATAAGATGCATATCACACATTCGAAAAAAAAATTAAAGAAAAATATTTTTCATCAGTATGTGTCTGAAGTGCGATCAAAAAGATTATGATTTTTTGATAAAATCACTCAAAAATAAGGGTAATGCCAGATAAACAGGAATTTTAGAAAATAACAGTCAGTATTTGGTCGGATATCTAAGACAAACTATGACAGCTTTGCATTGTTGATGCGTTGGCTTAAGCTTTCGATTTTTGATTGAAGAATTCTAGCTCACGCTTGTTTTAAAACGTCGAATTTTTCGTCTGTATTTTTTTAATTTAATGTACTGAGTAGGTGTTTGTAGTTCGTCTCGTAAATGCTCGATTGGATTTAAGTCACGTGAGTGGCATGATAGGTTAATTTTTTTGGTTTTAAAGAACTTCTTGATGAGTTTCGAAGTTTGCTTACGTTCGTTGTCCTACAGGTAAATCCATCTGATAGGGATTTTTTACGAGCGAACGCCAGCATAACATTTTTTGTCATATTTTTGTACACAGGGGCATCCATATTTCCATGAATACGATGAAGTGGACCAACTTCAGCAAGTCCAAAACACCCCATAACATGAGACAAAACCGCCATGTTTACATCATATATTTGGTATTTTGGAAGGTTTATTGTGTGGATTGAGCATCTGATATACTTTATACTGTAACGTCCACGCAAGCAAAAATTTTACTCATCACTGAAAAGCACTTTTTTGCCATTACTTTTTTAGATGTTTTTGGAACATTTTGCAAAACGTTCATGGACTTCGGTGAAATATTTACGAAGGCATAGCGATGTATTAATAAAACGCAAAATTTTTGGGATATAATTTTATGTAATAAAATATAGAGATAAAAAAACATACCATATGTTTAAAATATACTTACTCGGAAAAGTTTACATTCTATTTACCATCTCATAATAAGTAGTGTGTAAATATCCTTGATTTTTTTTTAGTACGTAATTAATAAAATGTTTTCAATAAAATGATATGATGTTCATAGTGTATTTAAATTCAGTGTAAGAATTCTTTATTCTATTTAATTTTATATGATGCACAAGTTTCTCCTTTTTTTTTTTTTTTTTTTTTTTTTTTTTTTTTTTTTTTTGTAAAATGATTTAAAAAGTCGATACAAAAGAAAGGGGAAGAATTTTAAACATTAAGTCAACAGAGAAAAGTATATAAATGTAAGTTTCAAAAGCAGCAGAATTATCCCAAGCTTTTGTGAAATGACGCAAGATTGCATCACGTGGCTTTGATTACTGAAACCACATGAAGTTGCAGGGTATTTTGTGCACGTAACTATTGGTACGTGAGAAGGGCTTTTACATAAAATAGTTTATAGTCAAATCTATGTCATTTATTCTGCCAATTCTTCAATTTTGTCGAACGTTTTTATCTTTAGAGTGAAAAGAAATCACATATTTTTCTTCTGGATTTTTCAGTTGGTTTAATTAATCTTTATATACGTCTAGACAACTTTCTATTGGGTTTTTTTCAGAAGTAATATGCCCTTTCCTCATCACATAACACTTAAATGGATGTATGTAAGGACAACAGATCTTTTTATTCTATTCAATTTTGTTGAAAGTTTTTATTTTTTGAGTGAACCGAAATCACATTTTCTTCTGCTGGATTGTTCAGTTGGATAATTAAATTTTATATATGTCTAAACAACTTGCTATGTTTCTTTTTTTCAGTAGTAATATGCCCGTTCCTCATCCCATAAGGCTTATATTGGATATCTGCATGGGCAACAGATCAGTTTATTCCTTCTAAGACGTAAATATCTTTTGCAAGTCAACACCAATTTTCTGTGATTATCATTAATGCTTTGCTGAGTTTGCTTTCAGTTTCAAGTTGCTTTCAGCTCAAAGTTCAAATTCGGGTAAGTAAAAAAGACTATTGACCCACATATTTTCAGATTAATAAACATTCATAAATATATTTAGAAAAAATGTATAGGGGCTAATTGTGCTACTTGAAAAAAAAATATATTTTCTTTGTATATCGTGTCGGATATCGTGTGAAAGCTTTCAAAAAGCTGAACTCAAAAATACATTCTTTTTAATTTTAGGTATTATATTTTCAAAGATATTGTCGAAAATGTAGCGTAAAAATATGCCCCCCCCCCCATCTAATTCCGAAACTGCTGAAACTAAAATTATGAAAAAATTAGAGGTAGTAAACGTTAGTTTAAACCTTGCAGGAAAATTATAGCGATTACCCTAGGTCACATAGTTTTTGAGAAAATTGCATTTTTCTGTTACACATAAATTTCGATTTTCAAGCATTCAGCAAATGTGTTGAGCAGCGCTGGAGGTACCTATCGTAGCAGAAGTATAAAAGTATTGTCGATAATGATTTTCGAAAGAAATCGTTGGTAATTAGCCGAGATATTAACCCTTAAAGATACGGACAGTTTGGACATACATAATGACAGGGACGGCGTACTCTATGCCTAGGTAACAACTGTTAATGATATATTTGTGTAATGTAATGTCCAGTAGCAGTATAAAAGCAAGAAATGTAAAATTCTTAAAAACAGACAAATTTAAGGGGTCTTACGTATCTTAAAATTGGAAAAAAATGAAAAAAAGACCATTTTCAACATTTAATGTCTTCAAATGTACATGATTTTAAAACATAATTTTAATTGGGATGAAAGATATATGTTTTAATAAGTACGTTCTTTCATTTCATGCATTTAAAAAATTGCAAGATGCAGAATTAGTATTTATAGGGGGCTCGAAACTTTTAGTCATTTGTAGAACAGAAAATTTCCAAAACAGTTTACGCGCAGGATTACAAAATAAATATTGCAACTAGAAAGAAAATTTTGGTTCTTACTTATACTTCAGATTGTAATAATTACACTAATAAATTTGTATTTAAAGCATTTTTATATTTTTAATGTAATGTTGCATTTAGCTAATACAAAATTTTGAAAATTTCAACAGTATAATCACCTAAAAAATATTTTTTTGAACAATATTAACGAAATTTTAGGTTCCGTTTATACAGAATAACATGAGATATATGTTTTGAAAATTTCATGAAAAAATATTCAGAAGTTTTTGAGGTATCCTGCACGTTATGCCCAAAAACTTTATTTGGAGAAAAATAACTTCAAAGTTTCGGAAAAGCCGCTTGAGCTGTTGAGCGGGTATAATTCTAAAAGCCATAATTTATGTTCTAATGGGAATTTCAAGGAAACAATTATATCAAAATGTTCAGAAATGATAGGAGATTAACATCTAAAATAATTAAAATTTCTAAAATTTCGAAGCTTTAAGACCTACTTTAAGACTTTCGAAGCTGCGACCAAATAACTCTTCCGGCGTAAGGTAATTCTGTTTATAAGCTGATGGAATAATGGACTGACACCAGAATTTATAAACGAATTTATTAAAAAATACAAACTTGCTTATTTTCATGTACATTATAAAAGGAGAATTTTGATTAAATATTCTTGGTGCCGTTTGTCATCTTTCGAATTAAAATTGTGTTTGAGGACACCGCCCTCGAAAGGTTTAATTAGAATGAATCACATAAATACTGTGTGTTTCGCGACTAGTTTTCATTGAGTGGATCTCTCAATACGCCTCGAGTGAGTTTAAAAGTTAAATAAAAAACTATCTGGAAAAAACACGGGATGGAACAAGGCGGCGTTGCATTTTTGCAACCTCCTTTCGAAGGGCGCTTAGCACAATGCCAAATTTAAACTTTGGACATAGGTTTTGTTTTAACTACACATCAGAAATAAAGGTTACTACTACGCTGAATTTAGTTTTATGAAATGCCAAATGAAGTTTCTTGTAGACGGGAGGTGCTGGGATCGAACCCAATCGCGCCCGTCAGCCTAATCGTTCGGAGGTTTCGTGGTTTTCTTCGAACCTTGGATTTCCAAGCGTTAATATGGGTTAGGTTCCCTTAGAAAGACCTCCACGAAGGGCACTCACCCCCGTGCAGCGAGGAATTTTCTTCCAATTCGGGGGGAGGGGGCATTTTCCCTTTAAGTATACCATGGAAATTATTTGTTAATTTTTTTAAGATTATGTGTTAAAAAATTATCTCAAACGTTTTCAAGGGGCAGTATTTAATTCAGGTGTCGCTGACACAGCCCTCCTCCCGTCCCAGCTTTTGAAATTTAATAAACAAAATTTTATTTTTCTCCCATTTTTAAAGATATAGAAAATTTATAATTTACAGGTAAACTAAAATAATTTAACAGTAAGAGGAAGATCAGTTTAAAATTTTCTGTTGGAGGGGGGGGGGGGGTAATCTTCTATATCCGCTTTGGTAATTAATTTTTAGTTCTGTTTCTTTTGATATTATATGTAAAAACTAATCTCAAATGGACGATTTAAGACAGTCTTGAATTCAGGAGAGGTCCAGCCCGGATTTTAGATTTTAATGAACAAAATTTTCTTTTTTTACATTTTTTAAAGATATACTGCATTTTTTTTCGAGCAAGTTAGAATACTTAAATTCTAAGAAACAAAGGAAAAAAAATCTTTTATATGCGGCAGGGGGGGGGGGGAGGGGACGGCTCCTCTAGAAGACTCTCATAGAGGTTAAATCCCTCATATAAATTAACCCAGCCCCATAGAAATTAATTTAAAAAATGGAAGTTATATTTTACATCTTGAAAAATTGCAATGTACAGTGAAACCCCTATAACACAAACTCCTGAATATTCCGTTAAGGGAAGAGGGCTTAGGTGATCCATTAGGCCTCCCTCGAATTTGAAATGTAACTAATTTTTTCTCCGATTTTGAAAAAGAATTTGAAATTTAATCTTTTCTGTTAGCTTATAATAAAAGGAAACTAAGAATTTTCTTATTTGGTGGTGGGGTGTGTGTGTGTGTGGGGGGGGGGGTATTGCGACGGAGGTGAAAGAGAGGTATTGTCTCTCCCTGGATTTGAAAAATTAACTCAATTTATAATTAAAATTTCCTTTCCTTCGATTTAAAAAAAAAAAAAAAAAAACATAGCCAAATTTATACTTTCGAGTAACTAAAACAAAATAAAAATAAATTAATTAATTAAAAAATAATAATAAACATTTGATGCTGCCAAGCAATAACAAGAACACAATTCTTCATTTAAGTACCTACCTCATCATTACTGGGAAGAGACTTGTGTAGCAAATTAGCATATCTTACTGGCACATACTACGTCATACTGTTTTCTATCAAAGCAGGTTGCATAGCATATTATGCTGGCAAGCATAAAAAAGCATATAATAGCATGTAAAGGTACCTACCTCTCCATGCTTTGACAGAAGCTTAAACAGCAAACAAGCATAAGATGCTTGTTCATAGCTTGTCATGCTATTTTCCCTAAGCTGGCTGCATAGCATATTATGCTGGCAAGTATTAACTAGTCGGATGTACCAATCCCAAAACTTTCTTCTATCTCATACATGTTAATACTTCAAAATCACCCTGCCAAAATTAAATGGCAATCTATGCATCTCATGAGGATTCTAACGATATGAAATTCCGTGCATTAGTTCTTGAGATATGACTATCGCTGAAATCGTCTAAATTCAGCAAAATGCTGCCTAGCAGCGCCACCTATTGGGTGATTTATACCAAATCCTAATCAGCAACAATTTATGTCAACGTCTGACTGAATCTGAAGTTTGGAGAAAGTCCGTACATTAGTTTTTGAGATAGAGCAATAGCGAAAATCGTGAAAATTTCTGCATAGCAGCGCCACCTATTGGGTGATTAACACCAAAACCTAATTAACAACAACTTGTGTCAACATACAACTAAATCTGAAGTTAGATGAAAATTGGTCCATTAGTTCTATTGATAGAGCTATTGAGGCAATCGCGGAAAAGGCAGCAGAGAAGCGCCACCTGTTGGGCGATTTACACCAACACCTAATCAGTAGCAAATCATATCAAGGACTAACTTAAACTGAAGTTTGATGAAAATCCGTGCGTTAGTTCTTAAGATAGAGCTATTGGGGAAATCGTGTAAATCCTGCAAAATTCATCATAACAGCGCCACCTGTTGGGCGATTTACACCAAAACGTAATCATCATCAATTCATATCAAGGACTAACTAAATCTGAAGTTTGATCAAAATCCGTGCATTAGTTCTTGAGATAGAGCTATTGCAAAAATCGTGAAAAATGCAGCATTGCAGCGCCACCTGTTGAGCGATTTTCACCAAACACTAATCAGCATCAATTTGTATTAGGCACTAACTGAATATCAATTTTTATTAAATTCCGTGCATTAGTTCTTGAGATAGAGCGCCCACAAAATTTGTGTCACATACACACAGACAGACAGACAGACAGACAGACAGACTCACAGAGTCACAGACAGACATTTTGTAAAAACATGTTTTTTGGAATCTCTGACCCCTAAAACGTGTAAATCCGTCGAAAACCGGAATTCGAAAATTTTCATGAATCCAATACTTTCTTCTTGTAAAGATAGAAGAAAGTAAAAATCATATAATAGCACGGTAAGGTACCTACCTCTCCATGCTTTGACAGAAGCTTAAAAAGCAAATAAGCACATAAAATGCTTGTACATAGCTTGTCATGCTATTTCTTAATAAGCTGGCTGCATAGCATATTATGTGGGCAAGCATAAAAAAGCATATAATAGCACGTTAATGTACCTACCTCTCCATGGTTTGACAGAAGCTTAAAAAGCAAATAAGCACATAAAATGCTTGTACATAGCTTGTCATGCTATTTCTTAATAAGCTGGCTGCATAGCATATTATGTGGGCAAGCATAAAAAAGCATATAATAGCACGTTAATGTACCTACCTCTCCATGGTTTGACAGAAGCTTAAAAAGCAAATAAGCACATAAAATTTTTGTACATAGCTTGTCATGCTATTTCTTAATAAGCTGGCCGCATAGCATCTTATGCTGCCATAGCATAAGAAAGCATATAATAGCACGTTAAGGTACCTACCTCTCCATGCTTTGAAAAAAGCTTAAACAGAAAACAAGCATAAAATACTTGTACATAGCTTGTCATGCTATTTTTCCCGAAGCTGACTGCATAGCATATTATGCTGGCAAGCATAAAAAAGCATATAATAGCACGGTAAGGTACCTACCACACCATGCTTTGGAAGAAGCTTAAACAGCAAACAAGCATAAAATGCTTGTATATACCGGCTGTCCCAAAAAGGATTGACTGATTTTAAAATTCAATAACTTGTAAACGGTGACAGATATTTAAAAAATTCTTGCAGGAGGGTTATGCATAAGGTCAAAAGTTTTTTTTACAGTGATTTTCAATTTTAGTTCGAATTACAACAATAGATGGCGCTGCGATCAATAGACGCTAAATTCAGGCTCGATTTTTGGTACTTCGTGGCCCGGATAATACATTTCCATCTCCTTTTTCCGCATGAAACAAGAGAAAGGACCAAAAATCGAGCCTGTATTTAGCGACTACTGCTTACAGCGCCGTCTGTTGTTTGTAATTCGAACTAAAATCGAAAATCACTGTAATAAAACTTTTGACCTTATGCATAAACCTCCTGCAAGAAATTTTTAAATATCTGTCACCGTTTGCAAGTTATTGAATTTTAAAATCAGTCAGTCCTTTTTAGGACAACCCGGTAGCTTGTCATGCTGTTACTGTGTAAGCTAGCTATATAGCATGAGATGCTGGCTAGCATTGTAAAGCATATACTAGCATAAAAATCTAGCAGACAAAGCAATGCATAGCAAAAACTAGCATATTTCTGATGCTAGTACTAGCAAGAATTTTGACCTGGGTAGTTATAGAGTTAAAGGAAAAAAGTTAAAAAAATAAGTTAACATGATTATTAAAGGTTAGTCTTTAAAAAAAAAATCTATTGAACAGATTTTGATCCAAGTGGCATTGTTACATAACTTTTCAGGAATGGTTTTAGTATATAACATTTCATTATATGTTGCTTAGTTCTAGAGCTATTGGAAAAGCTATATAGAAAGGTGAACGCAATTATGAAAGATACATCTAACTTTAATTATATAAAATGTAAGTTTGTTTTCCATTCCACCCGTTTAAAATTTGAGTTTTGCTGGATGTATTTTGCTGGGACCTACACTGTTAGTTAGATAATTTTTTTGCGGATGGTTGGTACATCTTGCATGATTGATACTTCTTGCATGCATAGTACTTCTCTGTTGCAAAGTTTTCTTCTGTGTCATTGATTTTTCTGAAGCACAAACTTGACAACATATCATATTGCAGAAAAACACATTACAAGAGAAAATTCCAAAACCAGGTGAACCCGACTGCGAAATATTATATTTTATTTAAAGTTATACTGAACGTATTTTAATTGGAGTTACACAATTGGGTAATATTTCAGGGATTGTTTCCATATTTAACATTTCATTCTACAGATTTAGTTATGGAGCTATGAGGAATGTTCTCAGTGGTATAGTTGTTGAAAAAGTAGGATAAAATCTACAGGCAGAGGGTATATATGTTATAGCTATTGAAGGTGTGTAGAATTTAAAAAAAAAATCCAGAATGTCTACGACGTATAGCCTACACTGCATTCCTGAAAGTGCTACATTCACGTTCACGCGAATATGAAAAATATATCTAAATATCTACTCCACATATCAAATACAAAGAGCAATTTCGATCCGACCACTTATAACTTTAGTTCTTTTGAAGGGATTTTGAGGAGACTTTCTTTGTTAGTTAGATAAATTTTCAAGAAAGGATTTCGTATATAACACATACCATTCTACGTTGCATAGTTATAGATATATTTGCCAATGTTCTTTAAGGAGTCTCAGGAGTCTTACTTTTTCACTGAAGATGCTTTTTAGCATCATGTCACATTTAATTTTATTTCTGATTCCCTATAAAACACGCCCCACCAGTGGCTGAGAGGTTCTTCTCTCGAAGCTGGTAGACAGGAGGTGCTGCATTCGATCCCAATAGCGCCCGTCGGCCTAATCGTTCGGATTTTTCGTGGTTTTCTTCGAGCCATGGATTTCCATGCGTAAATACGGGTTAGATTCCCTTAGAAAGACCCCCACGGAGGGCACTCCCCCTCGGGCCTATATCCCTAGTGTAGATAATCGGCCGTCAAAAATCAACCAACCCTATAAAACACAAATGCTTAAAATATTTACCATTGATTGCTAACTATCTGTCCTATGTAGAATAATTATTTCAATATTATACAACTGATATTTCACTATTTTTTAAATGTTTATTTATTATAAAAAAATTAAAATTGCATTTTTACTTTCATCTACTGCGCGCAAAATTGTAGCGAAACTATTGGTTCTAGAGCCTCAAATAGTATTGATAATGATGTAAAACTAATATACTTGGAACGCATACTTCAATTTAAAGCAATTAAAATTTTATTTTCTTTAAATATATACATTTAAAAAAAATTAATTACATTTAATGATTTTGAAAAAAATTCATTTTTGTTGAAAAAATGCTAATTTTAAATATTCAATACAATTACATTAATAAATTTGAGGTATAAGTTTTTCCTTGTATTAAAGTGCTTAAATGTTTCAAGTTTTGTACAAATTGCTTCATTATTTCTTTAGAAATGGTGAGTGCAATGATTTGCAAGTCAAAAAACAATTTAAAAACTTCCCTCAAAATTAAACATTTTAAAAAGTGTAAAATAATATTTATAGAACATTGAAATTATTACGCTACACAGAACATATATTAAGCTGTCAGTTGCCAAAAGAAAAAAAAAATATGTATTTCTGTTCTATACGGAATGTGAAATAAAATTAAATGCGACACGTTGCTAAATTGCACCACCAATGAAAAGCAAGACTCCTAAGACCCCTTAATCAATGAACCCTATTTGCAAAAATTAGCCTTTTTAAAAGGTTCTACTGAGTTAAGTTCGATCAAATTAGCACAGGTTGTTATATAATTTTTCAGGAAATGTTTTAGAATGTAACAAATATTGTTCTACATTGCTTTGCTATAAAATTATAGGCGAATGTTCTATAATCTGGTGTACCTGATTACGAAAAATTAGTCTTAAGAGAAGGTTCTACTGAACGGATTTTGATGAGATTTGTATTTTTTTATTTTCAGAGAAGATTTTAATATGCTACATATCGTTCTTCCGTTCTTTCCCACATTCATTTGTAAATAATCAACTAAAAGTTTTGCTTCTTAACAGTCCAAATTTTTTCTACGACATTAGAAGTTATAAAACCGTAATGGCGTTCATATTGTTTTGAGCAATGTGAAAGATCATTGGATATATATTTATATATTTCTATAAAACACTATGACAAATACAACGATATATTCTTTTGATTAAAGTTTCGTTTAAAGAAACCGACCGGTAGCGGGCGAAGGCAGCTAGTATATATTATAAAGCAGTAACCTCTAAAAGTTCCACTCGAGTGTTTTCAAAAACTATGCGGTGGATTTTATTATTATTATTATTATTATTATTATTATTATTATTATTATTTGCAAAATGTATCATTTGACGAAGAATATTCCGGCGGTGAATTATGAGTCAAATATACAAGGATAACTATGATTTTTGGTAATAAATTTCGCATTTTATGGTTATTTTGAACGAAAAGGTTGCCAGAGGTTATTTTTTGGCGACAAATGAAATGAAATCGCTGTATCCGTAAGAAAATAATACAAACACCTTGCAAATAAATAAAGAATATAATTATATTTAATTGTAAAAAAATATAAATAAATAAATAAATAAATAAATGCAATTTAACAAATTACAACGACCATTTGGAAAAGGATTTTTTTAAAGACAAAAATTTAAGACATAAAACATAGCACGGAGTTGATAATACATTACGTACGCCATGAATTAAACATTAAAATAACACTATATCCACCTGAAACTTACTTATTATTCAAGCATTTTATTGGCTGTTCTGGAAAGGCTTTTCCACCGTCAGATTTCCAAGAAACGGACGGCCAATTTTAAATGAAATTTATTTTTTTAACTTCTAAACATCCCACAATATTACTTTTTATATCGTCGTATAGAGGGAAAAAAAATTTACTTTTAAATGCAATTTGTTTTAAAGCTGTATCTCAATTTGTTTCTGAGTTATTAATTTTTTTTTTGTAGTTTTTATTACTTTTTTGTCATAGTGGCAACACTCTGTTGTTCATCTCTGTTGAAAGTAAAGGGAAATAGATATTACTGTATAGACCAATCAAAAAACGAATAAAAGGAGGATTAAACCAATAAAAATCTTCAGATATGCTTTTGATTTTGTACCCTGATGAGGACAATAACCATTTTTCCAAATGGTTAAAAAAAAAAAAAAAATCCATTTTCATGAGGGATAATGTTAAAAAACGAAAATATTTAATTTAAACCTGAAAGAAATGTTTGTAATTTAATTTAAACCTGAAAGAAATGTTTGTAATTTAATTTAAATCTGAAAAAAGTATTTGTAATGCTTAAAAATTAATTTAATGAGAAATATTGCAATTAATACGCAAGATTTGGCTCTTTACGGCTTGCGTTAGATTATAGAAATGAATCTGAATTTGATTAGATGAATTTTTAATGATATTATCTTCTTTTTTTTTCTTTTTTTTTAATTTTATCTAATTGCCCCATCACGTGACTTATAGAAGAAACAAGCAGATGTAATTGTGAGTCACATGTGTAATTATTATTTATTACTTTACGATTTTTTATTTTACTTTTAGTCACCAAAAAAATATTATTTTAAGCCAAAAATGCATAAGCTTCACATTAGTTTGAGAATATTCTCATATAGTGTTTTTCTAAGTGAACGAGATCTTTTTTTTAGTACATTTTTATATTCAATTGTGACTTATATAGATATTTGTTAATATTTTAAAAATAGAATCAAATACTTTACAAAATTTTACAAAAAAAAAAAAAAAAAAAAAAAAAAAAAAAAAAATAGTGTGACTGTCACATATACTTACTGCAAAATAATTTCATTCTTTTTAAAATGTTTCTCAACGTAATTCCGAAAGCATGTAATAGTTAAAAACTGGAACTTAGATCAATGAATATTATCCATTTTTTTTTAAGCAAATATTATCTATTGTTTATTTAATTTTTTCTTAAGTCATATCGCCAATTTCATTTATAGGAAAATTCAAATCTTTGAAATCTAGGAAATGAAGATAATTTTTAAGGACATTTATGCAATCATGAGTTATTGCAATTTCCAAAATTCAACATTTTGTAAAACAAAATTACAAGCATTTGTAATTCGTCATTTCTTCTTCGTCTTTCTTCGCATTTTCTCCTCTGTTATGTAATATTTCAAATGATATTGGATTAATTTTCGATCATCCAGTCACCGCCAAATGACATATCTATATAGTTGTTAAGAATAAAACACTAAGTTACTCAGTGACACCATTTTTAAGGAACTCTTCGCAGTGAACTGTATATTTCTTTATTTTAAAACAATAATTGTTAAGAGTGAAACAGTCTCTCTGGCCGTTTCCAAATCAAACATTCCATTATCTCAATAACAACAACAACAAAAAATTCAGTGTTTCCACTCACTAGTAACTAAATTACAATCTATCGTCAACACGCAGACGATTGGAATAATAAATAAAATTACGGCGCTGACACAGCGCCCTCGTACGGGAGATTTTAATTACGATCAGTAACATACTCCCGACCGTTGAAACCTGCAGGTTTCAAAACTACTCTAATATATAATATAAAATTACATAATACTACATATAACAATGCAAAGATATAATTAATAACAAAGGAAAAATGGCTAAATTACTTTACATTTAAATACAATAAAACATACTATAGAAATTAAACAACAAAATATATTCAAAACATACCAAATATATACATTAAAGAAATTAGTTTCCATTAATTGGAAGAGGACAAATACTTCTCACATCTCTCTTTATTATTGTACCGTTAGGCAGACGAATGTTCACTACTCGAACTTTTTTGTCCTTACCGAGAAATATCTCGGAAATCCTACCTGTTGCCCATTTTGTGCTGAGCATATTTTCATCTTTGATCAATACGAGAGAACCAACATTTATATTGTTTTTATTTATTTGCCATTTATTACGTTGCTGCAAGGTGTTCAGATAGTCCCGCTTCCATAATTTCCATATTTGCTGGCTATATTTTGTTATTTTTTGCCAGTTGCTAAGTTTGTTTTCCGAAATTTCAGTGAGCTGGGGTTCAATAATAGACGTTAAGGGCCTACCTATAAGAAAATGACCCGGTGACAGAGTCTCGAAACCGTCGAAATCTGATGACAATGGGGACAGAGGTCTTGAGTTCAAAACACTTTCAATTTCTAGAATTACTGTCAGAAATTCCTTTAAAGTGAGGTGCGCGTTACCAATTACACGTTTTAGATGGAATTTGAATGATTTAACCCCTGCCTCCCAAAGACCACCGAAGTTCGGCGCTTTCGGAGGAATAAAATTCCATTCGATATTTTCCCTTGCAAAATAATCAGCTAATGCTTCATCTGGGTGTTTAACCAAATTGTGAAGCCTTTTCAATTCTAAGTTTGCCCTACAAAGTTTTTTGCATTGTCAGAAAATATTTTTGAACACTTTCCCCTTCTGCTAACAAAGCGCTTAAAACAAGCAATGAAGGCTGCAGAAGTGAGATCTGAAACGAAATCTAGATGAATAGCTTTGGTGCAGAGACAAACGAATATACATACATACACTTTATTATATGTACCTTTCCTTTGATTTTTGAATTTAATGTAAAAAGGGCCACAATAATCAGTTCCAATAATGGAAAATGGAAATGAAGGTGTAACACGCTCTTTGGGCAAGTCACCCATAACTTGACTCGCTAATACAGGCTTGTTTTTAAAACAAGTGACACATTCATATGTTATTTTGCGACAGATGTTTCTACCATTAGTTATCCAAAATTTACGACGAATATGGTACAACAATGTTTGTGATCCTACATGTAAATACTTTAAATGAAAATATCTTACAATAATTAAAGTAAGGGGATGCTTACTTGGCAGAACCATAGGATGTTTTTCATTTGTTGTCAAATATGAGTTACCCAATCTACCCCCAACTCTTAAAATATTACTTTCATCTAAGAAACAATTTAAAGAATTTAGTTTACTTTTATTTGGTACCGAATTACCTTTCTGAAGACATTTTATTTCTTCCTGATACTCACTTTGTTGAACCATCTTTATCAGTGATAATTCTGCAGCATTCAATTCTTTAGAAGTAAGATGATCTTTCACTCTATTAACATTTCGAAGGTTATGAATAAATCTAAGCACATAACATAAAATACGAATGATAGTTATATAATTATTACTAACACTAATAATATAATCTAATAAATAATCTTAACATAAATAGCTAGAGTAACTAAAGAGTTATCATTTTCACATTTAACTGTTTTCTTTAGTTCATCAGAATAGTCATCTGGCGAATTTTGGATGTTGCAGTCATTAGTTGGGAGAACAGTTTCTCTCAAAAAGGGGGGACCTTTAAACCACAAATCCTTTTCTAAGAGCATATCAACACTGACGCCTCTGGTAAGGAGGTCGGCTGGATTAGACTTTCCCGGACAATGAAACCACGAATTGGAGTCAGTCAAAGATTGAATCTCGTTGACACGATTCGCTATGAATGATTTCCATCTTTTACTAGAACCTCTAATCCAGTACAAAGTGATTTTCGAGTCTGTCCAGAAGAACACATCTGATGGCTTCTTATG
This sequence comes from Maratus speciosus, assembly GCA_963932465.1. Classification (NCBI taxonomy): domain Eukaryota; kingdom Metazoa; phylum Arthropoda; class Arachnida; order Araneae; family Salticidae; genus Maratus; species Maratus speciosus. Next base: position 189,443,294 of record OZ010800.1, read on the forward strand.
ATCTACTATTTTCTTGACTGCATTACCTAGTCGGGCAGCAAGTAAAGCTCCCAATAGCTCTAATCTTGGTAAAGTGATTTTTTAAAGATGTGTAACTCTACTTTTTGAAGTCACAAGGTTAACTTCAATAGCATTTTCTTTTACAATTCTGAGGTATATGACAGTGCCGAAGGCTTTCTTACTAGCATCGCAAAAACAGTGAATCTCTACCACATCTGAATTTTCTTCTTTCGTTGAATTTAGCACAATTCTTGGAATTTTTAGGTCGGAGAGGCGTGGGATCTCAGAACACCATTGAAGCCACTTTTCTTTAACATCTATTGGTAGATCTTCATCCCAAGCAATTTTCCTCAACCACAGATCTTGCAATAGGCATTTCATGCGAATAGTATAAGGAGTGAGCAAGCCAAGAGGGTCGAATATTTTTCCAATAGCACGCAGGATGAAGCGCTTGGTGTTTTCATTTTTTGATAACATTTCTAATAAGCCTTTTACATCTACGATAAAGCAATCTTCACTCGTATGCCAAGACATTCCTAGAACCTTTGTTGAGTCAAATCCTAATTCAATTGGGTTGTGTAGAGGCTGAGTATCAAACCCTTCTTGTTTCCATTGCTCCATCAAATCGTTATCATTAGTTGACCATTTTCTGAGTTTCATACTTGCCTCGCTCATAATATAAACAGCATTTCGAGAGATTTCTAACGCATCTTGCAAGTTGTCAGCACCAGCGATGAAATCATCAACGTAGAGGCACCTATCTAATAACTTTGTTGTTGTAGGATATCTAACTTGAAATTTCTTGATATGTTTTCTTAGAGTAGCAGCAAGAAGAAACGGGGAAGCATTCATACCAAAAAGAACTCGGTTGAAGCGATATATTTCTATACCTCTATCTCCAATCCATAAAAACCTCACTGCATCTCTGTCTTTCTCCGCTAGGGATATCTGCAGAAAGGCTTTTTCTATATCACCTATCAATGCTATTTTGTTTAATCTAAAATTGATAAGTAGATCGAATATGTTTGGATTTAGATTTGGACCTGGCCAAAGACAATCATTTAACGATAATTCGCCAACATCGTGTGAGCTGGCATCGAAGACTACTCTCATTTTTGTTGTCAGGCTTTGTCTAAAGACAGGTTGATGTGGAGGATAAAAAAGTGGTTTCTCCACTGGCTTGTGCGTTTCCGTTATTTTTTCTATGATTCCTTTATTTTCATAATCTTTCAAAGTCTCACAATATTGAGCACGAAGCTCTAATTTTCGCTTCATTTTCACTTTAAGACAGTTTAGTCTATTATTGGCTATTTTGAGATTGTCGTTCATTTCTCGCCAATCTTTTTTCCATGGTAAGGTAACTTCGTAACGTTTATTTTTATAAGATACAGATTTTTCGAATATTTCTAATGCTCTATCTTCGTCAGTACATGTGGGATCGTCTTTTATCCCTAATGTTTCTAAATGAAAGAATTTTTGAACTCCTTTTGTCAAATCTTCATAGTTACAAACAAGCCCACAATGAGTATTTTGCGTGATTTGATTGTCAGGATTTAATACGCTTCCACAGGCAATGAATCCAAACACCGAGTTTTGGAATTTTAAATTAGAATTGGGGACTTCAATTCGACCGACTTCTAAAAGATCATAAAATATTTGAGCTCCCAAAAGAACATGAATTTTTCCAGGTTTGTAAAATTCTGGATCCGCTAATTTAATGTTATTAAGGTATTGTTCTGTTGGAACGTTAATCCGATTTACTGGAATAGTATCCGATATTTTTGGTACACAAAGAAGTTCTATTTCCGCCTTAAAATTTGAATTGTTCGAAATTAATGCTTTTACCTTGGACTTAATATTCACGGAGATGCCATTTAATCCTGAAACCGCAACTTTTATTTTTTCTTTCTTAATTCCTAAATAATCAGCACACTGAATCGTAATGAAATTACTCATTGATCCAGCATCAATCAAACCTCTTAACGGCTTAAATTCACCAAATTTATTTTTAATATAAACAATGACAGTTGATAAGATGCCACAACTTAAATAATTCATCTCACAAACAGATGTACCTGAAAATGCTCTTTCGTTAGAAATGTGAAATGTTGCAGCATTCGGGTCTAGAATTGAATGCGCTACGATTTGATTCTGGTTTTGGGTATTGCAATCACTGACCTCGGGTTTTGAAATAAATTCATTTTTTCTATCGCTGTTTTGAATTTGCTTTTCATTTTCATTCTCGAAATGCAGTAAACTCGAATGTTTTTTCATACATTTCTGACAAGAATAAGTAGATTTACAATTTCTAACCGAGTGGAATTTTAAACAGTTAAAACAAATATTATTTTTCTTTACGAATTCATATCTAGAAGCCACTGAAAGATTTAAGAATTCTGGACATTTGTGCAAACCGTGGAATTCATTACTCTGACACTTAACACATTTAAATGTTTTTGAGTTTTTACCATTAGATGTAGATACCATACTAGTGATTCGTTGTTGAGCATTGCGTTTAGGAGTTACATTATTTATAAGAGGTTTGGAAACTTGCAGTGTTCTCGCTTGTCTTTTTAAAAACTCGATTAATTCTTTTAATTTTGGTAGCTCGTCTTTTTTTTGTTCACGTTCAAACCATAATTTTGTGGACCCATCTAATTTCTGCCACAATATATAAGTTATTATTGTATCCGCAAACCCTTCAATTTTTTGATCGAGAATTTCTAGAGATCTGATACATTCACTGGCGGTATCTGCTAAATTAAGAATAGCACTAGGTGTTTCACTTTGTATTGAATTAATGGACATTAATTTTTTAATGTGAGCAAACACTTGTTGTCTTTTATTGGAATATCTTTCCTCTAATAAGGACCACGCTGTTTGATAATTATCATCTGAAATCGTTATACTTTGTACAACTTTTGCAGCTTCAGAATGAAGCGAAGATTTCAAATATGATAACTTTTGAGCACCCGAAAGTGCGCTATTATTGTGAACGCTAGATTTAAAAAGATCACTAAAATATATCCAATCCTGTACGTTTCCACTAAAGGAAGGTAGATTAATCGTGGGAAGTCGAACTTCCGTTACACTATTCTCTTGTTTCGGCTTTGATTCATTAAGAACATATATTTGTTTTTGTTTCGCTCTTTTAATTTTTAACCAAGTTTCATCTAACTCTTTTTCAATCGATGATTGTTCATCGATATATTTATCAATTTCCTCCTCATCGCACAATGAATAAATTTTATCAAACGTTTCTTTCAATTCTGTATTGAATTGATCACATTTCGTATTTACAAGTTCTAAAGAACATTCATCAGAGTCACTTAATTTAATTTCACTCACAAATTTAGTAATTTTACATTTTAACTCTTTTTTTTGTCAAAATATTTTTTAATTCAGTAGACATGTTAAAGAAAAAGTCCTACCTTATTCGAAGAAACCAAGTCTCGTCGCTGATTCTTGACTCTAAAAGCAAACGATAAATCCGTTTACTTTGGCCTCGAAGGACCAATTTTTGTTAAGAATAAAACACTAAGTTACTCAGTGACACCATTTTTAAGGAACTCTTCGCAGTGAACTGTATATTTCTTTATTTTAAAACAATAATTGTTAAGAGTGAAACAGTCTCTCTGGCCGTTTCCAAATCAAACATTCCATTATCTCAATAACAACAACAACAAAAAATTCAGTGTTTCCACTCACTAGTAACTAAATTACAATCTATCGTCAACACGCAGACGATTGGAATAATAAATAAAATTACGGCGCTGACACAGCGCCCTCGTACGGGAGATTTTAATTACGATCAGTAACAATAGTATATAAAATAAAGTCTGGATTAGGGAACTAATCAACGCACAGCACAAACTACTGAACCTAAAATCTTGAAAATCGTGGTAAAAATACTTCATATGACATAAACTTCAGCTAAGAAAGGATTCTGTAAAGTGTCACCCCTAACGTGGCTTTTGCAAGGGGATGGAAGAAAATTTCTTAAAAATCGGATATTATAATTATGCATCAAGTGATAGCATATTTTAATGTATTTTTGTATGCTGCATCGAATGGTACCAAGCAAATTCTTATAAGTCCAACAATTCATCACATATTTTATATTTTTCTAATTTGGCGGTGTCTTTGGTGTTTAAACCTCAAAACGTTACATCCGTTCCTCTAGCAGTGGAAAAAATTCAAATAACTCATTTGGCTAAAGAATAAAAACGGCTCTGCGAGTTTGAAAAAAAATAATACAAATATCTTAATTAAAAAAAAAAATATAGTGATTTTATGTAAAATAAAAGGAGAAAATTTACTGAGAAATTAGCATTATAAAACGAAATGGATAGAACTCTACTGGATAGAACTCTACTAAATGGAAACTACTTAGATATTCCGTCGACCAAAAATCTATCGCCATACTATAAGATTAAATGCCAATAATGGTTGATCGTAAATGCCAAATTCACTTGAATTTAAGCAAGTTACACGTGTTAAAGTCATCAAGTGATTTTTTATTTGTATTTTTATAAATGTTATACTAATTTATTTGTTCTTTCGTATTTAAAATAAAAATTATGTCAATTATTTAATTTGGCGAGTGGTTTGGCGATTTATATAATTTGGCGAAATTGTTTGACGCGATAACTAAGTAGTACGAATGAAAATATATAAATATGAAAGCAATGTTTGTAACGACTTAAAAATTACTTTTAATGAAAGAAATTGGAATTGTAATAATATTTGACGATTTATAATTTGCTCCTCGATAAGAAGAAAAAAATGTGTACATGTATAACAGCCGGGCGCATATCTCGCCAATAGCATTTTAAAAATTGCCAGTAGCAGTATTTATATTTTGCATATATAAAATAAAAATAATTCTTTGTTTTTAATTATGGCATTAATTCCTGTTATTTTTTATCTTTTCAATCTTTTAAATGAAATTAGTGTCAGACATGCATTTTAAATGAAATGAGAGAAACGTTTGTATTTTAAATGAAAATAATAAAATAAGAATATGGTATGAAAACAACCTTTGTTGAATTATTACTTGTACCCGGCTAACATAAATATATCACAAAAGCCACATATTCACTTTTCTTTGGGCAGTTGCTCCTGAGAATCCAAATTAACCTTCCGTAATTGCATACTTCACATATTGGTGTATTAGCTATAATGTTGAAAGCATCGTTTATGTTTGAAGCGAAAATTTCACGATGAATTATTTCTATTACACGAAATCGCATCATCATCATCTACTATATATTTAAAACGGAAATTTGAATTTCATTCTGATTGTTTATAATACTTTGATAGGATATACCACTTAGTTAGGTAATAATTTTGGAAAGGTTTTAATGTATACATATTGTTCAACGTTACTTAGTTATAGAGCAACAGAAAAAGTTCAAAAACTAAGTGAACCTGATTATGAAAGTTTAGCCTTCAAAAAAAATCTACAGAACATATTTTGATACAAGTGGCACTGTTACATGATTTTTCAGGAATGGTGTTAGTATATAACATTTCATTATATGTTGATTATAGAGCTATTAATTCCTGTTGTTATAGCGATCTCATTATCCTACCAATAGTGCAATGTTAATGATAAACCAAAATAATTACTTTTTAATAGCTGAATTTTGTCCAGCACTCAGGATAATTTTACATCGCAATGGCGTTCACAAGGTTTTCAGCATTGAGCAAGTTCCAGCTGAGCTCCATATATATGTATATTGTACCTTAATGATGATTGGACGTTTGATAAACTATTTAGAAATATTAAACGTTATTGAAAAAAAAGAAGAAAATACATATGACCTTTAATTAATGATAACATTCGAAGTTTAATTTTCTTTATGGATACTTATTTCTAGGAATTCTTCTTCAAAAATCTCGAAGCAATTATTTGTTTATAACATCTTAAAAAATCATAATATTGGGAACCTATTGATTTTGACTCGAGAATAATTTAAAATATTTTTTTCTTTTAAGGATATCTTTAAAAATTCGTTTTGTTATCTGAGTTATTTTATAAATCTTTCACAACATATAATTTGATTTATATACATTACAAAAAAAATCATACATTATTTTATATATTTTCTTAAACTATAAACAATTTCCTCTTATAAATATTTCTCTTTTATTATGAAATATCGATCATCTTTCGTTAAACTTTTCATATACGCTTGATTCAGTGTCTCTAAATTTTGTTTTATTTGAAGAAATACTATATTATAACATTGATTGATAGTTATGAACAGTTTAATAGCTTCAAACTGAAAACCTGACAGTTTATTTCTCAAACTGGCGTGAAAATACATAAAGAGTTTTCCAAAACTACCGCTTCTCAAATTAATAATAAAACGTCAGAATATTTTCACAGACTTCAAGATAATCCAATCAAAGTAAAATGGGGTATTAACTTTATATTTGAATATACATTTACTTTCAATAATTTATTTTGTGTGTCTGAATATGACAAAGAAGCTTAATATTTTACTGGAATAACGATGAATTATTTGTAGAATATCTTATGATGCTCATAAGAGTATAACAAATTTTATTTAAAATATTTTATCAGTCATGTAACTTTATTAAATTATAAAAAAAAAATAATGGTGAGATTATGGATTTTAGGACATTCTGGTCAAAAAAGAAAATGTGGGGATATGCACACAATTTGTTTGAAATATAATATCATAATAAATATCTACGTTGCATTAAATTGAGTTTCTTACAAATTATACATGTACATTTTTTAAGTATAAATCACACATTGTTTTAAAGGATCTTGTAAGTGCAAAAATTATCCCAATGCTCTGTCTTAAATACTTGTAAAATATTTTCGTTTATAAAAATGATGCATTCTCTTATACGAAATATAATTTTCCTGCATGAAACGTAAAACAAATATATTTTGACTGCATCCTAGAAGAATAATTTTGTCCCTTTAAGCTAACTAACCGTGTTTTCTTCGTCTCTCCCTTTCTAGAAATCATATTAAAATGGCTGTAGACAAAAATATTTTAAACATAAATCTACTTAAAACCCTATATATAAAGAAGTGATAGTAAAGATATATATATATATATATATATATTATTTACAATTATTATTACAATTATTTAGACATTAATATCGAGATAAAAAATGGTGAGATAAAAACAGATATATATGATAAATGAAAAAGCTTTAACTTTGAAACTATAAAAATCTTAAATTTTGGATCAAATGTGCATATCTCAATATATAGAAATATTTTATTAACGGGTTAAACCGTATAGATAGATTCACATCAAATACTGGGGAAAAAATTGAAGAACTTTAGAAATGGTATATTCTGGCATTGCACCATGGCTATCCTGAGAGATTTTTGAAGAGTCTGCTGCGAAATTTCGTAAAGTGTCAGACTTATCGCAGAGATTTAGAGGTAATGTGGATGCGAAGAGAGGAGTAACTGTGGCTTTGACTGTTCAGGGTTTGCGTGCTCGATTGTTTGGGGTTTCATGTTCAGTTGTTGGTTTTCGATGGGTCTAGGCAGCTCATTCGATTTGTTAGTTTTTTTGTTTTTGGTCTTGACAGGTTGTTTGGGGAGCGTTGTGCACATAAAAACTGGTTTTAACCCCGCAGTTGCATGTCGCAAGTGCATGCCGCCTGTCTCCAAGAATTCAATTTCTTCTGGTTTTAGTTTGAATGTTTTTGAAGTTTGCCGTTTTTAAAGTATGTTGTTTTTGAAGTTAGTTGTTTTTGGTTATTTTGCTGTTGTCATTTGGTTTAGTTTATTTATTGTTGGATAAGTTCCGTAGTTTCGAATTTTTGGTTTGGTTTTTGGATATATATATATATATATATATATATATATCCTGGGATTTAGAGGCATTCTTAGAAAAGTACTGGAAAACACTCTGACGGTGAAAGAGTATTAAACTGATGAAAAATTTTTCAGGTCACTTAAAGGGTTGCAAAGTAGTTGAAACGTTGTTATAAAATGTGTTGTAAAAACGCATAAAAAATGACACACATGCTGTTTCACTCATGTTTAAAAGATTTTTAAATATGATATCAGATTTCTTTTTTATTAACTCCGTACAAGAAAGTTTGTCGCAAATAAAAAAATATGAAACGTACTGAACTTAATGAATAAAATTTTGATAATTCTCGGCATATTACGAAATTATTATTCATTGCTTATATACTAGGTGTCCCAAAAATGACTGATGGAATTTATAATTCAATAACTTCCAAACTGTGACAAATATTTAAAAAATCCTTGCAAGAGGGTTATGTACGATGTCAGGAACATTTGTACAGTTATTCTTGATTTTAGGTCAAATTTCAAACAATAGATGGCGCGGAGAGCAATAGGCGGTCAGTCCAGATCGGATTTTTGGTACTTCGGTATACATTCAATTCATTTTAATCTGCTTTTTTCGCAGGGAAGAAGAGAGATGTCGAAAAATCGAGACTGGATTTAGCGGATTTTGCTTGCAGCGCCATCTATCGATGCTATTTTTAACTAAAACTGAAAATCACAGAATAAAAACTCCAGACATCTTACAAAACACTCCTGCAAGAATTTTTTTAATATCTGCCACCGTTTGCAAGTTATTGAATTTTAAAATACATCAGTCATTTTTGGGACACACGGTATATACATCCTTTCGTTTGCAGCATTAGAAATTTAAGATTATGAATCTTCTTCGCTACTTTAACGTGTGGCTTTAATGTGGATATTTCGAAAATAACCTCATGGTCCGTATCATTCAACAAATTAGAAATGCCACACTTGTCAAAAAGACTGCTCCTGAATAGATTCCATATTGTGTAAATTCCTCTGTGCTTCTATAGACAGTCAAAATTCGCAAAACAATGATCAATGAATATACTTTTCAAAATATCACCAATAGTTCTGCCAACAAAGGGTATTTTTTAAACCACTCTTTAAATTGTTATCCTTTGCTTTATTCTACAGAAGTATAGCTTTCATAAAATGAGGCAAAATATTACTACACTGCTCAAAACAATTAGGGGAGCACATGGTTTTAACGAAATTACGCAAATATTTACACCGATAAGTAACGTAAAATAAAACATCCATAATTTTATGTTTTGTAGAAAACAGATAAAGAACACTTCACATGTAAATTAAAATTTATGGCGTCAAAAACTAGAAAAAGGAGATAAGTGCAGAAATCGGAATTTTGCAGAGACGTCTGTTTCGCTGCTTCAGTTGTAAAATTCAATTGCTCAGCTTGGGTTTTGAGAAGAGGTCGCTTAAAAATGTCACAACAACATGATTTACCGCAATCCATGACTTGGCGTGTTATCGTGACAGTTGAATTCGGGGAAACACAACGAAGTGTAGTGGACTCTGTTGGAGTCGCAAGAAGTATTACTGGAAGGCTGTGGAATCGATTCCAAGACACATGGAATGGTAGTCATCGACAAGTACAAGGTCGAAAATGTGCTAACACAGAAACTGATGACAAATATATCCTGTTAACAGCTCGTCAAGACGGAACGGAAAAGGCTACTCCGCTGCAAACACAGTTGTTTTTGACCATAGGACGAATGTTGTAAAGCCAAACAGTCCGAAATAGGCTTCATCAAGGTGGTCTCAATGCATGTAAGCCAATGGTCTGTATTCCGTTGACTTCAAGCCACTGTGCGGACCAAATAAGTTAGGGAACTGAACATTGAGTTTGAAGGCAACGTCGTGGAGTCAAATTCTGTTTACAGACGAGTCCCGATTCAGTCTGGATGTGACATCTGATGTGTTTTGGCATGGAGAGAAAGAGGCACTCAAAACAATCCCGAATTCGTTCGTGAAAGATCAAATTACAGACGAGGTGGGTTGATGCTATTGGCTGGAATCAGCATAGGTGGACGTACGGGCCTGCATATCATTCGGAATGGCACTTTGACGATCCGAAGTTATACAGATGATATACTGAGATTTCATGTCGTATTTTATGTTGCAGAAATTAGTGATTTCTTTTTTTCCATGCATGAGAATGCCTGAATTCATAGAGTTCGTCTTCTGGAAAACTTACTTGAAGCTAAAACAATACAGCGCATGGAATGACCAGCATGCTCTTCGGACCTAAATCCGATAGAGCATGTTTGGCATACTCAGACGACGCATTGCTGCGAGACCGAGACCTCCTTTTACTGTCCGGGACTTGGAGATCGAAATTCTTGAGCAGTGGAACAATATTCTCCAAATTCTTATCGATAACCTCATCGCATCCATGGAAAACAGGTGTACAGCAGTCTTAACTGTTCGAAGAGAACAAACACCATGTTAAAAATCTTGCATCATTTCTAAACAATACTTTTCTTATCATTTACATGAAAACAAATTGTTGCCCTAAACCATCTTTTCATGTACTTTTCATCTTTTCAAAGAATAAAAGCTCCCTTACAATTTTTTTGCGTCTTTTTTTCTGTATTGCGCATTGATACACGTATAATATTCGTTTTATGCCCATACGTGGTTGTCTTGCACTGTTGTCTTCACCTTTTTTGCTTGCTACCCTGTTTTTTTAGCAGTGTATTTGGAAATATTTGTACTAAAAATACATTAAGTTGACAAAATTGATTACGCATTGATTAAGTTTTAATGTTTATGCGTTACCTTTGTTTATCATGCGTTAAGCACCCAGTTAAATATTTGTGATTTTGAACAAAAAAGTGTGTCTTAGATTCATGTAAATGCGTTATATATTAAATATAATGATTTGTAAATGGAAATCTGTTAAAGTTATTGTGCTGTTATAAAATATAAAATGTAGAAGAACGATCTTTAGAAGAAACATATTTTATATACATTTCCCAAAAATATATATCGTATAAAATAGAACGAATATTTCTTTAATGCACCTAGGTCAGTTTCGTAGAAGGAAATTCTGTATATATGGCAATAATAGCAGTTATATTTATTTATAATTATTATTTTAACATTTGGTTTTTTTAGTAAACTTGGCTCGTTATAAAAAAGTCCGCTAAATTGTTCAACCCTATACAACAAAATTTATTCTATAAAATGTAAGTAGATATTAGACCATGAAGTAGCAATGTATATCTCTTCTCATTATAAAATAAAACCAGTGCAAAACACAAAATAAGGCGTCATAGTCGTAAATCCTCAACGTTCCACATGACCTTAAGTATAAAATTATAAAAGGCTGAAAAAAAATCTTAAAATCAGCAGAGCATTGCCAATACAATATGTAAAAAGAAAAATTGTATTGTCGTTAATGTGTCACATATAAAATACGGCATTCTTTCAGAAGACTTTTTTTTTTCAATAAGGAATAAATAGTGTTTTTATTTAAGAAACGTTTTATTTATTGTTATAATAAATTTCTTTATTTTCTGCTACAAAAAATAAATAAATAAAAAAAAAATAAAAATAAAAGTAAAATAGTCAGAATCACAAAGAATGAATTCATAAATAAAAGTCTAAAATTGTTCATATATAAACTTTCTATTTTTTTATTTTAATTTTAAAAAGTCTGTGTTTTGACTGTGCTTAGAAAAAAAAATGTATCCCTCGCATAATACATAATTTCTTGAAGATATGTATATATTTTTAATTTGAAGGGCAATACTTGAAGGAAGATTTTTAAATGCACACATATTTTTAGTGATGCATATTTTGAGATGCATCTATATCGGTTCAGTCGAGGTCTGAATTCATACAAACTTCGCTGATATTTTGTATTATCCTGAGATTTTGTATTATCCTGTAGAGTCCTGAGACCCCTTAATGTTTCGACGGCTCAGAGTGAGTATATCCGAAACTGCACGACTCTTGTGTTGTTCGTGCCACATCGTTATTAATACTTATGCAAAATAGATGAATAGCGGTGAAACCATCAATTGGCGTCATGCCGTCGGTCGTAAACGCATTACCAAAGAAGAGGGACATCGGAGGCTCTCGTTTGATAAAGCATAATAGGGGACAGTGACAGGCTCAACTGACATCCCAATACAATACAAGTCATACTAGGATTGGTTCGGAGCATACAGCTCTGTTGAGTATGAGACTACGCTGAAAACCGTCCACTCATGTGCTCTGTGGACCAAGCATCATCTCCAACTTCTTCTACACTATTTCCGAGAGCATAATGGCTGGGCAATTGATTATTGGGATTATTGACTTGTCGGAATAATCACGACTCATTCTTCAGTACGTCGATAGACGTCTTAGGGTACGCAGTCAGCCAGGCGAGCTATTGCTCCCCCTTATACAGCAGGTTATACACAGGCATGTGGTACTGATATTATGCTCTGGGGAATGTTCTCATGGTAGTTTATGGTATATGCGGTTGTGGTAGAACAGATCGTGAAAGCCGCCGACTAGCTGAACATCACTGCAGACATGTTGCACATTTAAATGACATCTGTCTTCTCAAATGGAGATGGAGTCTTATAGCAGGACAACGCTCCATTTCACAGGACTTGAATTGTACTTGAGTGGTTCCAGGAATATAATACTTAATTCCAGTTAAGGTCCTGGCAACCTAACTCAGAGGATCTTAATCTGATAGAGCACATTTGGAGGTGTCATTGAACGGCAGCTCAGGAAAAAAAAAAAAAAAAAAAAAAAAAAAAAAAAAAAAAAAAACAATCATCTTGGAATATCCCGGTATTGCGTGCCAACTTCTTGAACATCTGGTACAATCTATCTCCGGCCCTCTTCAAATGACTAGTGGCATCCATTTCAAGGCGGGTTGCAGCTGTTTTGTGGGACAAATGTGTACAACGTGTCTTTAGTTAGGTGGTCATAATGCTCTGGATATTCAGTATAGATTAGAAATATTCTATATATTTATATATATTTCATATTTTAACTTATACACTTTTTTTAATAAAGCAGAAACCCTGGAAAAAAAATCTACATTTTTTTTTTTTTTTTTTTTTTTTTTTTTTTTTATATATATATATAAAGATTCAAATATGAAACTTTGACTTATTAAATAAGAAGTTTAATAGATGATCTAAATATTGTCGCCTGTATTAGAAACTGTTTTTAACATAAAACTCTCCTTTCATTTGTATTCTATAATATATATATTTCAAATATTTTCAGAAAAATACATTCAACATCAAGGGATGACAGTTTTCTCTATTATGTGAGATTTTTGAAATACAATACCTAGGGACAACAATAAGAAATTTCCTTGGCAGAAATATATTTTAGAAATCTTATATTTATTTCCAAAAGAAAAAGAACTTTCTATTTCTTTGCAGATTATATGTCTCAGATCTCTCTAAAATAAAGTTATATTTCTCCCTTTGAGGTATATATTCCCAAAATGTATCTTATAACCAACATTTTACTTAAAATGCACTTTTCATTTCTAATATACTTAGAATCATATGAATACAAATATGTATTTTATGTGTATATTACATGTACAGCGCAAGAAAAATATTTTTCTGTACTTAATATTATTGTTCAATTAAAATTTACTGGCGGTCATACATTTAGCATTTAATTGCTATACATTATTTAAAAATTCCAGGTTTCATTAATATTTCGATATGTGCATTTTAGATGAAAGGTACAGGCCAATTTATCTCGATCACGAATGCTCTCCATGAATCCATTTGACACGGAATAGGAGTCCATTTTAAGCGGTCCAGTAATACATTTGATGCAGTCCAGGAAATCTATTTGATGTGGCCACATTAGATGGAGCAAATTTAAAAAGTCCTTCCGGCCAGTGCCGGGAGGAAGAGGTAGCTTTCATATTCCTTATTTTTAAAAAGCCAACTTATATTATTCAAACACACGAAGCTCAATTAAGTGGAAACCGAATGTAGGAGATTCAATACTAATTTTTATCAATACTAAATCATTATGAATGAGAATTTCGCGAAATTAGTCAGCTTTATCCAAGCTGCTTTTATTTAAAGTCACTTATATTTGGCTGCCAAATTCGGCGATTTCTTAAAGTGCCTGCCATTTTAAGACAACATGGTAGATGAGGCTAACCAGTGAACTTGGTCGAGACCTTAGTAATTGCTGTGCACATGCTCACTCATATCGGAATCGGTTGATATATGCAAGTGCTGTCGCAGGCAAAAAATCAGATTTTTCAAAATGTCACCCACTTTAGAAATTGAAACTGCTATATCTGAGCCATTTTTTAAGATAAAGACAAACAAAAAATGCTCCTGAATCCTTGTATCAAGGTCAAATACTTAAGAAAGAAACATTTTTCAATTTCTAATTTTTTTGCACCTCGCTTTAAATATATATATATTTTTAATTTTATGGCCGCCATTTTGAAACAAGTTGGCTGATGAAGCTGGCCAGCAAACTTGGTCGAGATATTGATGTATACTATCCACATGCCTTCTTCCATCGAAATAGGCGAATACGTGTGGTATCGCGTGACAAATACAAGATCGTTTCAAAGTGTTAGCCATGATAGAAATTCTTCAAAGTGCTATAATTCAACCACTTTTTAAGATATAAACAAAAGAACAAATTTTCAGAAACAAAAACTGCTCCAGAATCTTTGTATCAAGGCCAAACACATAAAAAAAATCTTTTTCATTTTCCAATTTTAGGTAGCTTTCTTTACAAAAAGCTACCTATTGCAGCCGTTCGGAGGAAAGCGATTTCAAAAAAATTTGGTATATTTTCATCGATCATGACCCCCAGACCCCGAAACCACCCTCCGTTCAAAATTGATATATATATATATGACCTATGTCACTCCGTAACTCTCGTATTTATGAACCGATTTGGATGTAATTCGGTGTGTACATAGTACATACCAATGTCTCGACCGAGTTCGTTGGCCAGCTTCATCCGCCATTTTGTTTCAAAATGGCGGCCATTTAAAAATTAAAAAAAATTAAAATTTAAAATGTGGTACCAAAAAATTGAAAATGGAAAAATATTTTTTTTTTCTTATGTATTTGACCTTTACACAAAGACTCCGTAGCAGTTTTTGTTTCGTCTATATCTTAAAAAATGGCTGAGTTATAGCATTTTGAATTTCTAGCGAAGCTGACATTTTGAAACGTCATGAATTTTGTCACGCGATAAAAGGCGTATTTATGAACCGATTTGGATGTAACTTCGTTTATACATAGTACAGACCAATGTCTCGACCGAGTTCGTTGGCCAGCTTCATCCGCCATTTTGTTTAAAAATGGCGGCCATTTAAACTTTTAGGAAAAATTTAAATTTGAAATGTGGTACCAAAAAATTGAAAATTGAAAAAATATTTTTTTCTTATGTGTTTGACCTCAATAAAAAGATTCGGGAGCAGTTTTTGTTTCGTCTATATCTTAAAAAATGGCTGAGTTGTAGCATTTTGAATTTCTAGCGTGGCTGACATTTTGAAACGCCATGATTTTTGTCACGCGATAACAGGCGTATTTATGAACCGATTTGAATGTAACTTGGTCTGTACATAGTACATACCAATGTTTCGACCGAGTTTGTTGGCCAGCTTCATTCGCCATCTTGTTTCAAAAGGGTTGCCATTTAAAAAAAATGTAATTTAAAATTCAAAATGAGGTATTAAAAAATTGGAAAATGAAAAAGATTTTTTTTATGTGTTTGGCCTTGATACAAAGATTCTGGAGCAGTTTTTGTTTCTGAAAATTTGTTCTTTTGTTTATATCTTAAAAAGTGGTTGAATTATAGCACTTTGAATTTCTATCATTGCTAACACTTTGAAACGATCTTGTATTTGTCTCGCGATACCACACGTATTCGCCTATTTCGATGGAAGAAGGCATGTGGATAGTATACATCAATATCTCGACCAAGTTCGCTGGCCCCCTTCATCAGCCGTCTTGTTTCAAAATGGCGGCCATTAAATTAAAAAATATATATATTTAAAGTGAGGTGCAAAAAAATTAGAAATTGAAAAATGTTTCTTTCTTAAGTATTTGACCTTGATATAAGGATTCAGGAGCATTTTTTGTTTGTCTTTATCTTAAAAAATGGCTCAGATATAGCAGTTTTAATTTCTAACGTGGGTGACATTTTGAAAAATCTGATTTTTTGCCTGCGACAGCACTCGTATGTATCAACCGATTCCGATGTGAGTGACCATGTGCACAGCAATTACTAAGGTCTCGACCAAGTTCACTGGTTAACCTCATCCACCATGTTGTCTTAAAATGGCAGGCACTTTAAGAAATCGCCGAATTTGGCAGCGAAATATAAGTTACTTTAAATAAAAGCAGCTTGGATAAAGCTGACTAATTTTGCGAAATTATCATTCATAATGATTTAGTATTGATAAAAATTAGTATTGAATCTCCTACATTCGGTTTCCACTTAATTGAGCCTCGTGTGTTTGAATAATATAAGTTGGCTTTTTTAAAATAAGGAATATGAAAGCTACCTCTTCCTCCCGGCTCTGGTCGGAAGGACTTTTTTAATACCTCATTTTAAATTTTAAATTACATTTATTTTTTAAAAATGGCAACCCTTTTGAAACAAGATGGCGAATGAAGCTAGCCAACGAACTCGGTCGAGACATTGGTATGTACTATGTACAGACCAAGTTACATTCAAATCGGTTCATAAATACGCCTGTTATCGCGTGACAAAAATCAGGTCGTTTTAAAATGTCAGCCACAATAGAAATTCAAAATGTTATAACTCAGCCATTTTTTTAGATGTAGACGAAACAAAACCTGTTCCGGAATTTTTGTATTAAGGTCAAACACATACAAAAAAATCTTTTTCATTTTCCAATTTTTTGGTATCTCATTGTAAATTTAATTTTTTTTTAAATTTTTTTAAATGGCCACCATTTTGAAACAAGATGACGAATGAAGCTGGTCAACGAACTCGGTTGAGTTATTTGTATGTACTATGTACACACCAAGGTACATCCAAATCGGTTCATAAATACGTCTGTTATCACGTGGCAAAAATCAGGACGTTTCAAAATGTCAGCCACGCTAGAAATTCAAAATGCTATAACTCAGCCATTTTTTAAGATATAGACGAAACAAAAACTGCTCCCGAATCTTTTTATCAAGGTCAAACACATAAGAAAAAAATATTTTTTCAATTTTCAATTTTTTGCTACCACATTTCAAATTTAAATTTTTCTTTAAATTTTAACTGGCCGCCATTTTTAAACAAGATGGCGGATGAAGCTGGCCAACGAACTCGTTCGAGACATTGGTCTGTACTATGTATAAACGAAGTTACATCCAAATCGGTTCATAAATATTCCTTTTATCGCGTGACAAAATTCAGGACGTTTCAAAATGTCAGCTTCGCTAGAAATTCAAAATGCTATAACTCAGATATAGACAAAACAAAAACTGCTACGGAGTCTTTGTATAAAGTTCAAATACATAGGAAAAAAAATATTTCTCCATTTTCAATTTTTGGGTACCACATTTCAAATTTTAAATTTTTTAAAAATATTTAAATGGCCGCCATTTTGAAACAAAATGGCGGATGAAGGTGGTCAACGAACTCGGTCGAGACATTGGTATGTACTATGTAGCCTACGACATATGTATGTATGTATGTATATATATATATATTGATATACATATATATATTGATATATATATATATATATATCAATTTTGAACGGAGGGTGGTTTCGGGGTCTGGGGGTCATGATCGATGAAAATATACCAAAATTTTTTGAAATCGCTTTCCTCCGAACGGCTGCAATAGGAAAATAATATAATAATCTATAATATATTGCTTTTTATAAAGAAAGCTACCTAAAAGTATATCCAGATAAAGATAATTTTAATGACCTCTGTACTGTATAATACTTTATACAATAAAAATAAACATTAAATTTCTATAAACATTTTCCAATTATTAAACTCAATTTTAAGAATACGATGTATAATATTCCAGGAATCACCAATATCCTTTTGTATAACCTGCTGGAACATATGTTAACAAATAAACATTTACATTGGGCTAATTCCATGCGAAATTTTCATGTCTGTCAAATAGCTGAAAATTGTTCTGCTTGTTGGCCATCGTTATTTTTGAAAAGTTTGCTTCACCTTATTCAATTGATGAGACATCTCCAACAAAATACGTCACATTTTTCCGTTCTAAAATACTGGCAGCCAAAAATCGTAGTATGTGACAGACATGACAAGTACGCGTGGAATTAGCCATTGATGTTACTATTATTATTTTTTTTATTATTCACAGGCCTGCGGAATTGATGTTTTTGAAAAATACAAGAGATGTTTTCTCTAATTTTTATGTTATTTGGTATGCTGATTTCGAAAATGAACTCCATTTTTTTCCATCACGTCAGGATTTTTTGTAAAATCGATAAGATTTATTTGCTAAAATCCTATTTGAAAAGGAATTCTCTGGAACAATTTTGCATGTACTCGCTGGAAACAGCAGCTTTTATCTATTTAAATCTACGCAAAATAATAGATTCTTGGTGAAGCAAATTGATTTTTCAGTAATCGATTATTTTTATATAGGTTTTAATTGATAAAAACTGCTTTTGCCAGACGGCACGAGCCGCCTCTGGTCGAGAGAAGAACTAAAAGTTCCCTTGAATTTATTTTTTTACGTCAAATTATGGTGCAATTTCTAGAAAAAAAAATCATTAGCATACTATTTTAATTTGTTGTTATTAAAGTAATGTACATAAAACAAACGATTAACCCAGAGGAGCATATATTATATATGTGTACATGAAAGTTTCAAACAAATTTTAAACTGAGCAAAAAACAAAACAAATTTCTGTTTAAGTACGTACTCTTTTTCCTTTGAAACTTCTTTTTGACATGCTTCTTTTATGTTTAATATCAGGCCTATCTCGTGTTAACATTCAACAGTAGCGGGTGATCTAGTTCTAGTCTCATCTTCCTTGATATTTGCGCTCCATATCTTTGATGTATGATTGGAACTTTTCACCCTTCTCAACCTTTTCATCGCTGACTGATCCTAAATTTTCGGGGGAAATGTCCACGTGTAAGTGTGCATCGCCCACGAGTGAACAATGTATTTTGACAATCATGGACCAAACCAACACTTCAAATTTGTCCAACATATTCATTACAATTGCTTTACAGTAAAGGATCCTTGTAATTATATAGAAATTTACTGAAGACAGTTTTGAAAGCAACACAGGGTTATTTTTCCTTTATTGACATTCTAGTCTCAAATTCTTTATCCACGCGGGATTTCAGATATTTGGACCAGCAAAAATTCCCTCATGCAACTTTGCTTCGGATAGACCTGCAAAATATTTGCACAGGTATTTGAAAAAATCGCAGTCTTTTGGGACAGTACTATTTTTGGTTCAAAAAAGCTGTTCCGAATCACATACTTGGTAATTCTTTTAAGATTTAGTCTTTTTGGCCATTCTTTTTTAGTCTTTTGGCCATCTTTCATTTGTGAGTGGGGCAGTTGTACCCCACTCACAAATGAAAGATTGGTACTTTTAGTAATCATCTTGTTGACCAAGAAACATGGAGATAACTTTCAAATCACCGGAAACGATCCAAACTAGGTCGGCATATTTTACTTTGTTGATGACGAGAGCCAGGTTTTCATGCAGTTCTTTTAAATGCACCGAGTATCTAACTGGTACACATGCATATTGGCTTCCATGATGAAGAAGGACGATCTTAAGGTTCCTTTTTCATGAATCTTTAAACCGACTCCGTTTATCTTTATTGTAGATGATATTACAATTCCTCTTCAATCCGGTAACATCAGAAAAATAGAACAGGTTCCTCTTTTCCACAAAATACTTAAAAAAATTCCTTTTCTCTATTCCTGTATCAATATAAAAATTTCCTTTGGACAAAAAGTTTCTTTATCTTCCAATCTGGATCCCACAATTCAGTTTCCTTTTTTGAAAGGCCCAGAATTCTAGTAAGATCATTAAGTTCAACATCTGAGAAGGACTGAGGCGAATTGCTTCCAGAGGGCTTATATTCCGTATCGGAGACTTGAACTTTTGAATGATCCGAGTCTGAAGACTCTGAAGAGATGACTGTCATTTAATTGGAGGCAATCGGACTGGTACATGAGGTCCATGAGGAACGGGGCTTATGGCCGATGAAATGTTCATAAAAATCCAAATAAATTTGAATTTTTCAAGAAAACGTGACGTGATAGAATTTTTTCATCATTATTTTTTTTAATTTAGCACTAAAAAATACATTAAGTTCAGCTATCAATTCCCTTGTATTTTTTTCATCACACGCATGTGATATTATAAATTTTGTGCATATTAATAATTAATATATAAAGGGTATAGCCGGATAAGCATGGCGATATAGCTCCCACGGCCGATGTTTGAAATAACATGTGTGGTAATAAGGCTCACCATGAGAATACGTTATAGAGTGTTTTTAGCCTCTGACCTTGAACTGACCTTGAGAAAATCGGGGAAGTATACGCCGGCACTACTATTTTTCAAATACGTTTTTCTCAAAAATTACAAAAGTTATGAAACCAACACCAATTATTAAAGAATATATTAGTTCACATTATATATATTTTTTTTCACATTTTTACACAAAATTTAAGATAGAACAAAAAATAAAAATATTAAAAAAATATTAATGTAGTAATTTTTTTATTTATACCAACCAAAAAATTAGAGAATAACGCTCAAAGTATGAACTTTTAAGAAAAAAAAATTCGTTAAAATTGAAGATACGCTTTTTGAGTTATAAAAAAATACTGTTTACAACTTACTAAAATATTCGTAACTTTCCCCGTTTGCATTTTCAAAAATACGCTCCTATAAATGCATTGGTCGATTCGTGACGTTTCCAGTCGGGCAGCATGCGCAGTGAACCAAAATAACAGAATGTTTTCATACATACTACTTCCTTATAGGTTTGTTTCGTGTTTGTAAATACATATTCGGTTATTCTGGCGTACTGCGCATCCTTCTAGCGTAATAATATCAAGTGGACAGAACTTGAGGCACGCGTACCCCAGGCTTTACGTGGCGGACCTGCTGGGGGTACGTGAAAATAATATCGGTAATAGCGGGAATCACAAAAATGGTTGATAAATTCACAAAAGTGTTAGAAATGACACAATGTAATTTGCTCTGATCTATTAAATTGTTGTGATAAGAAGATTACTAATGAAAAAAAAAACATGTTTTTGTTATCTAACTGAGTGTAGGGGGGGTGAAGGGGGTACGTGTTTATAACAAATGGTGGTACTCCGAAATAAGAAGCCTAAGAAAGGGTTAAGTGAAAGAGAAAAGTTTGGGAAGCGTTGGTCTAGTCTACTGTGCAGGTGAAGCTGAACAGTGACTATAAATATATAAGGTTATCAACTTTTTGGCAATTTCAGACACCTCCTATCCTTCTGATATCATACGTTATCATTCCTTGAATCTTTCTTCTTCTAATAATATTGTTATCAGTGTCTAAAAATACTTTTTATTTTTACAATTTTTTCTTCATTTTTCTTTTTATACGTTTGCAACGGTATACAGATATGGCTGTACATTTTTATTCGCATATTTTACTAATTTAAATGAACAGAAGAAATTCATGAAATATCACTGTTATATAAGAAATAACTTTATACCAAACAACATTTTAAAGAAATATTATTTAAAAGATTTTAATAATAGCTCTTTGTTATAGAATGCATTGAACAGCTATATTGTCTTCCTGTACTTCGCCCCTGTAGGTGCTAAACAGAACTTCTTGTAAACAAATCAGGTAGACAACATTCTTCTCCATCTTTTACTAGCAAAAATAACAAGTATCATTTCGAATCTGGTTTCTCTAACAAAGAATTATGTACACATATGGTACGAGAATATTATTCCATATGCTTTGCATATGGGTTATTCCATATCTTAGAATGAAATGTTTTATAACCATCCACTGGTTTTAATAATAACTTTGTATTTTCAAAAAAAAAGAACAGACTTAAAAATATTAAAATAACAGATGTAAAGATAAAGATACCAAAAAAAGTAAATTTTAGTTTGATCAAAAATGATAAAGGTTTCAAGTAACAAACCCCCCTCCCCCTACAGATATCTTTCGATGTCAAGTGCCAGACCCTCCCCTCCCCCCACACACTGCCCCCTAAAGTGATACATTATATATGTTCACTATACAGCCTCATAGTCTTCTTCAATGTGAAAATCATCGTGGGCGAATGTTACCATTTTGTACGTCTGTTCTCGATATTTTTACGCAAGAAGGATGCGCAGTACGAAGGCCCGCCACGTACCGCCAGAGGTAGGCGTACTCCAGGTTGGAAACCGTTGACTTGATATTATTACGCGAGAAGGATGCACAGTACACCAGAATAACAGAATATTTACAAACACGAAACAAACCTATAGGGAAGTGGTATGTATGAAAACATTCTCTTATTTTGGCACATTGCTCATCCTGCCGAGTGGAAATGTCACAAATCGACCAGTGCATTCATAGTAGCGTATTTCTGGAAATGCAAACAGGGAAAGTTACGACTAATTTAGCAAGTTGCTAGCATTATTTTCAACTCATTATATAACTATAAAAGCGCATCTACGATTATAACGGATTTCTTTTTTCGTAAAAGTACATACTTTGACCGTTATTTCCTAATTTTTTGGTTGATGTAAATATAACATTACTACATTAATATTTTTTTTAAATATTTTTGTTTATTTTTCTATGTTAAAATTTGTCTAAAAATGTGAAAAAAATATAGAATGTGAACTTATATATTCTTCAATAATTGGCGTTGGTTGGTTTCATTTTTTTAACTTATGTACTTTTTGAGAAAAACATATTTGAAAAATAGTAACGCCGGCGCATACTTCTCCGATTATCTCAAGGACAATTCAAGGTCAGAGGTTAAAAACACTATATATTGTATTCTCATGGTGAGTCCTATTACCACACATGTTATTTCAAATATCGGCCGTGGGGGCCATTTCGCTATGCTTATGCGGTTAGACCCTTTACTTCATTTCTATAGACATAAAGACGTATGAACATAAAGACCTCAAGCAATGAAGTTCCTTTTTTACCTCACTTATCTTCCAGATTATTTATCAGGCGGAGAACATGAGAAGTGTTTTAGATGTTACCAATATATCACTATGCAAAATGATATTAAATTTTCGTAATAACAATCATCATTCCAAAACATCGCACCAACAATGAATGTGACACAATGTTTAAAGAAATATGGACATTTATACAATAAATTATTTTTAGCATAAATTAGAGGTAATATCAGACTCTCAGAAAGATTTCGGTGTTGTAAAACACGTTTGCAATAAATGAAAATTACCGTTATAACTGTCTTAGTGTGATTATGTCAACATCATATTTACAAACGGGGTACATTTGTACGCTGGGAGAAAGGAAGTCGCTATTATTTATTTAAATACCTTTAGTATGTGGAGAATAAAAAGTTTTTCAAATACGCCTTTTTCCAATGTAAACTTAAATATTAAATAAATCTGCATAATTTTAAAATGGCTATTTCAAATGACGCATTAATCTCGGATACGGGAAATTGTTCGAGTGAAAAAATCACGCGATTTGCAAAAGAAAATACTAGGTATTTATGTTTTCTAAATAAGAATTTACTACGATTCGGCCAATATTGCATTATATTATGTTGAGCAAAAAGTTCTGGGAAATGTTTAATCTAATAGTTACCAGAATTTGTATCATATATGAGTACTAGTGGTATATTTATATTAGTCCAAAAACTTTGGCCTCAAAATGCCTATTGAACAGTACGATTTGCGTCTGTTGACCCGGCATTATTAGAGAAAATGTCTAACGATTCTGAAAGCTGTCGATGAGATTGATGAGGATGAAGGTTCTGGCAACGGCGACTAACTTAGCTAGCAAATCCGGAATCTGGCAGAACGGTGGCACAAAGTCGTGGACTATGATGGTATCTACTTCAAAGAATAGTCCTTGTTGTGTTTGTTGTTAATTTGAGCATAACAACCAACTTTCACGAATTTCCCAGAACTTTTTACCCAACCTAATAATTATAATAATCTTATAATAATCTTTATTTTCCCACGTAAATAAATGGAATTTTAATCCTTTATTGAAAGATAATAGGTATACTTCGTATACATAACTGAAAATCGGTTATGCAGAATTATAGGATACACTATTTAAGTAATATAAACTAATACAATAAAATGTTCGCTAATTTTTGGAGCGATGTTCGAAACATGTTTCAGAAGGTGTTTTGCCGACAATAAACTCCACTGGCCAGACACGAATTTTATAAAATATAATTGATAGAATTTGAATTTATATAAGTGACTTTGTTATTGGTTAGGTTGCACTTATAGAGGAATTGTGCATATTTTAATATAATTTCTTCAGTAGAGAAGTAAAGAAATATCTGCATAATCAGATTTGCAATATGTGTCAACTCAAACTATTCGAATGTTTTGAAAGTTAAATTTTATTTGATACTTAATAAAGGCAATCGCTCACCCTTTCTGTTATGTTGAACAAAAATCTGGTTTCGCCGGGATAATTATAAATTATTCTATCATTAAAACTGCACTTATTTTAAACATTTACATAACTTTATTCAAAATAATCAGAATAACTAAGACAACATGTAAAAATATACACACTAACTCAAAACAGAGGATAAAAGAAATAATTATTTTGCCTGACATGCGCATGTCCTTTCACTTCAGTTCACAGGAGATGTGACGTCTCCCCATCCTTGCATTCTTAGAAAAGACTCAACCAAGGTCACATATATCACCAAAGTGACAGGTCTAGTCTTTTGACAGGTCTCATTACTCGACTACAACTGGCTTTATATAGCGAAGATGGGGGCACATGTGGACAGTTCGCATAAATATAGCTTTTTCTCATAACTGGATTAATTTCTATAAACAAAAACTACTTAATATAGTAAACAGAACTTTCTTTTACTCATGGTAATTTTTTAAAAAAAACACCATCATAGTTTTTCTTACATTTTTTAATAGTTTTATAAATTCAAAAAATTGTTCACATGTGCCCCATCAGCGGGGTAGTTGTGAATACACGTGGGGTACATGTGAGCACAAGGAAAAAATATCCTTTAACATGCTTTTTATTCTGTTATTCATTTGTCATCGTAATCATTAGTTATATTACCTTTTTAATTCACCATAAAGAAATATATATATATATTTCTCTAGTTTCTGGGTGATATGTTTAAGCAAAAGATTATAAAATGAAAATAAGTAGATTTGGAGGTGAGAGGCTTAGGTGATTCATTAAATATTGTTGCAATAAAATAAAAAAAAATAAAGAAGCAATTTAAAAAAAGAAATTAAAACTTTTAAATTTTGCTTAAGGGTTTTTGTTTGGGGGAAATTTTAGGGAGCGGGCATTTACATACTATTTATCGGAAATCTGCCGAAATACGAAAGATTCTCACTCCTGTATTTGCCTTATTTACTTGTAAATTATAGATAAAGAAGGGTTTTTTAATGATTAAAAAAATCTTGACTATAACGCCCCTCCCCCCAAATTCTTTTGCTTTTGAAAGAGGGGGGGGGGTACAATCGGGATTTTACGGTAGTTATCAGTTTAAAAATTTTACTTTCTTAAAATATTACTGGTATTTATGGATATGGTATTTTGAATGGATAGCTCCATTCAAAGCATCATATACATAACTGTTTTATAGATGGAAGTAAGCCATCACTGCAAGGTTAGAACAAATGTAACAGAAAAATTTGCAAAGTTCTTCAAGGTAATACTTTTGTATTAACAATGCATAAAAAACATTGTTGTAAACCGTTTAGTAAAATAATATATAGCACTTATTGCATTTTAGAAAACATTAAATTTATTTAAAGTACAACTGAACGTAAAACGAGCTTGTTGCTTTTTATATATTTGCTGAAAGATGTGTTTGTGGAAGTTTCAATACAAAATAAACTTTGTGTGAGGAAAATATCTTCTATTTCAGGAACATTATAGGCAATGGAACTTACATTATTTCTCATTAAGTTATCTGAAAGAAACAGAATCACAGAATGATTATTGGGGCACTTATGAGCTGTTCATATCTGCCCCAACTAGTCTGTTCACATGTGCCCCACATTGCTACTATTGTTAAACTGATAAATCATTAACATTTCTCAATTTTAGAAGAAAAAGAACTGTATCAAAAATGTTTATTGGTATTCATAGTATATGTTAAAACACTCAATTTCAAATAAATGAATAAATAAATAAAGTTATTCGCTTATCAACTTGGAACAAAGATTTTACTTTCGAGATCTAAAAACAGTGTTTTAGCTACAGAGGACAAACAAAATGTCCTAGAGCTTCAAAAAAGTTTGACCATATGTCTACATGTGCTATCATCTTTATTAATTTTTTCAAATAAAAAAAACGTATAATAACTATTAAAAAATTGCGATGTTCACATGTGCCCCGTGTTCACATGTGCCCCCATCTCCCCTACTAGCTTGTCTAGACAATCTTTCTCAGTTTTGGGACAGTCTGGCAATTTGATATAATCAACACATTCCTTTGAATAGTCAATTTCATGATCATTCGGGTGAAGAGGTGAACTGTTAATCTCATCAGGAATGGATCTATCAGTTAGTAAAAATCCTGTGGAGAAATGTCTTTAGTATGGTCTTAGAATTTCGCCGTTCTTGATATTTACATGAGGTACTCGGTTATTGTCATTCTTTCCAGGGTAAAGCTCAAGTATTTTTCTAATGTACCGCTCTATGCGTTTTGTACTATCACTGCAAACAAGAACAATCTGACCTACACTAAGAGTGATGAGGAGTTTATGATTAGAGGTTTTCCGTTTTCCGACGTATTCTATCCCACCAAAAAGTTTCCTGTGAAAAAAAAAAGCTCCAAATTCTATTCCATGCTTCAGCCAGAAAAGTAGTAATAACTAAAGTTCTCGCAAGTTAAAACCCAAACATCGCATACCTTTCATTGAAAATGGATTCCTGCGACTTGGTCGTTAATGTCTTCTAGAGGGTTTTTCAAATTCTAAAGTATGTACAAATGAGCTACATGTTAACTACATTTTTTGAGGATTCTAGGCATTTTTTGGCACATAGTACAGAAATAAAATATACATTTTAAAAAATTATATAAATCTCTATCTAATGATATAAACCCTCAGTCTATTTAAATGCTTAGAAGTTAAAAATAACAGAATACCTGTATTAAGAGGATAATATCGCTAATTGCTAAAACATATCAGCGATAATTGTATCAGCTTTTAAGAGTTTAAAGCGAATAAGTGCAATCTAAGGTTACTGCTATACCTATTAATGTATGCAAACAAATTGCAATAAATGTTCTAATGTTAAAAATTTCTTTTATCAATGCACAAGATTTAAATATTATACATTAAAATGTAACGTAACATATTGTGAGATTTGTAGAAAGTAAATTTTGTTTTATTTCTTGGGTTTCGTGTTAATAAATTTAGATTTAGACCGTACAAACTGGCAATTAAACCAAAAGTGGACAAAACGATTTGTAATCAAAACGAATGTTTGGTAAACTTAATGGTATTTATCAGAAATCTTTTACTTGTAATGTCCTCATCTGGATTTGCCTCTTTGCATTCTAATACTATTTTCAATATTTAAATAATTCATAAGTGTGTAATTTCCAATCATTAATTGGGAAATGCTATCGAAGGCGTTAACGGCCAAGTCGCAGGAAGCCATTTTCAATGAAAGATTTGGCATGTTTGGCTTTTAACTTATGCGAACTTCAGATATCACTTTTTACGTCTGAAGCATTAAGTAGAACTTTTTTTTTTTTTTTTTTTTTTTTTTTTACAGAAAATTTTTAAGTAGGATATCACTACTTTTTGTATGTTGTTTCAAGTGTGCTTTTCTAAACTATATTAATATAATTTTTTTTAAATTTCGGTACGTTAATATTAGCCGGACGCATTATGGCTTTTCGTCAACAGCAGTTTTCATTTTTCGCGTGTGTAAATTAGAAATAATACCTTGATTTTAGAATGAAATATTTTGGTTTATGTTATTATTTCTTATTTATTTCTACGTTTTAAATAAAATGAGTGAAATGCATCTATTTTAAATGAGATGACTTAAAAGTTTATATTTTTTAATGAAATGAATGCAATATGAACAAAGGAGACGGGAACAATGTTTGGCTATTTGCCACTTGCGCCCGGCTTATATAAAAATACCTAATTTTTTTTTTTTATTGAGGTTTACAAATTTATGCTTTATTTCTTTCAATATTAAAGTACTAGCCGCTTCTAGCAAGCAGTTTTTTCCCCTTAAATGTATATTAAGTATTGCATTATGTTACTGTTATTCATAATTTAATTTACCTGCCAATTCTTTCGCCAAATCGGAAGATTTTGACAGAGAAATTCTAATGCGGGTCTTTTTAACCCTATTAATTAGTATTTTGTAATTGGGTTCAGTGCCATTTGTTATATTTTAAATAAAACGATTTGGTACATGTGAAATGGTTCTTATGAAATCCTTTGACAATATCTGCATTTACATTAAACCATATTGATACTAATATCTTTTTGTTTCATGCTTACCTTTTCAGTAGATTCTATTACAAAAGTAAAGAAAATCTACGGGCTCACTGCCATGATCAATTAGAAAATCTATCATTGTTGTCATCTAATCGTCTTGAGCAATGTGCCAATCTGCTGAGGTTTTAAGATTTTAGCTAATTTTACTCGTACCTAAAAACTAAAACGCGAAGAACCCGATTATAGAAGATTCATTCTAACGTACATATTGATATCAGGTTACATATTATAGAATTATAATAATCATAAGGAGAACTGGCATTTTCGGTGCTTTAATACTTTCTGTAAATTCTCTTTATATAATACAGATGTTTTAACACAGTAAAGACTAACAATATAATAACAGTAACTATAATAACAGTATTTAAGTATTGCGCGGCAGCGCAATACTTATTTATTTCCAGTGTCACTTGTCAATGTTAATTTAACATGGAAAAGCCTATGGAGATCATAACTTTTTCATTTTTTCTTCCCACCTTTTTGTCCCTGATGCCACTCATTTTTTATTCTTTACTAATTCTAATGATATTATAAATTTAAACTGTAAAAACGTTTGCCTGACGTCAGGGTCAAAACGAATGGTAAAATGCCTTTGCATATGGGTGAATTATAACGCAGAGCGAAACAAGGGCCATTTTTTTTTTTCATTATTCAAATATTTTTCTTAATAATTCCAATTTTCGCTTTTTTCATTGAAAATCAACGGACATTTTTCAAAGAAAATGTAACATTTTTACTTCATTGTTGCAAAAATTTCAAAAGCCGTAATAATAATTTATTTTTTTTTTTAGTTGAAAGATTATCACGTGAAATATTAAATTGAGCTAGTTTTTTTTTTTTTTTTTTTTTTTTTTTTTTTCCAAAAATTAAAAAGGTGAATAAGGCGTCATAGTGGAAATAAAAAGGATATTTTCAGAATAAGTTTTTGCTTTGGTCAAGTTTATATTTTAGTAAAAATTTCTAATGGATAGCTATTTTTACACAGGTAGCAAACTTAGTGGGGAATTACATAACTTAAATTTTAAAATGCATTTTTTTTCGATATGAGAACTATTTATACCCCAAGTTAAACTTAGGTAATAATTTTCAGATGTGTTTACATCACCCCTTGGGAGAGAATAAGGTTTAAAAATTTAAGTAAAACTTTCATTTTTTATTTTTTACTGTATCACAGTTATAATATTGTTAAATATTAGCAGTAAGGATTCAACACAATATACATTTACATTCACAGCGTTCCTGAATTGGAAATAGGGTATCTAAACTTAAGTGAAGTTGATTTTTTATGTTTTAATTATAGATCTTTTACGTTCAGATTGGAAGTTTTTGTCCAAACTACCAAAACCTGCATTACTACAGTGGTGAAACATTTTGGATTACACATTGGTAAACTGCATCCCACATTGCGATGCAATACCGCATACATCAAAGCCTGATGATGATACTCTCTATTAATTTTGAAATGCGTTCGTCTGAGTGCAGTAGTTATTAAAAAACTTGACACATTAAACAAAAACATAATTTGAAGAACACATTAAAAAAACAAAATTTATTTCCTACATTGTTTAAGCCCGAGAAGGGACAGATATTAAGTTATTTCATTCAATTAGTTCTACTTTTAATGTTAAATTTTTGTAACAAATTAGTTAAGCCAATTGAAGATTAAAAAATAAAAATAAAATTCATACAATATGATACTTAAAACACCCTAAAAAATTAGATTCCGTTCAAATGAAATCGAAAAAATTCAAGCTTTTTTTTTAAGTTTTGTTTCATGCATCTTATCATTTTATGCACAATTGTCATAAACATAATACAAAATTTGCAATACAAATATTTTCAATTAAAAATGGAAGACGTCTAAGATTTATTTCGATTTCATTTGAACGGAATCTAATTTTTTAGGGTGTTTTAAGTATCATATTGATGATTTTTATTTTTATTATTTAATATTCAATTGTCTTAACTAATTTGTTACAAAAATTTAACATTAAATGTAGAACTAATTGAATGAAATAACTTAATATATGTCCCTTCTCGGGCTTAAACAAGGTATGAAATGAATTTTGTTTTTCAATGTGTTCTTCAAATTATGTTTTTGCTTAATAATATAATAACAATTGGCAGAGGTTTTGTGTAGTGACGAAACTATTGACAATTTGGTAATATACGCTACGTTATACCATTTCGATAATCAGATGATATGAGGAAAAATATAAATAGATGGCACTCACTAATATTTAACTCAATAAAAAATAGCCAAATTCTCAACAAGTTTGGCGACATTTAGCGAAATATAGCCAAATTTGGCGATGAAAAATGTTTTGTTTATTCTGACGTCGTAGAGATACATATGTATTACGCATTATACAAGAAAGAAAAAGTGAAGTTAAATAGCAAAAAAATAACACTTTTCATATAGTTAATCATGAAAAACATATAGCAATTTGTAAAGAGGCAGTTTTATGATGAAAAATGAGTGAATAAAACTCGAATAAACAAAATTTGAAGTATAATTTCTTCACTTTTCATGAAATCTTACCACATTTTTGACAAAGGTCTTTAAATTTGTACACGTTTCATGCAATCACTTCCGGTACCTTATGCATTGTATCCAGGCATCCTTTTTGGTTGTGATATTATATTGTTCTGCACAACCCACAGTGATCCTAATCCAATTCTATTCACTCGGAATCTGTAGAATCTAATTAAAAAAAAAAATCTATTTCATTTTCTCCGAAGCTGAAAGTATCGTGTTTTTTTTCTCGCGCTAATTTTAGGTTTATTGCGTTAATTTAGTCTATTTATCAACTATATCAGTTTCTGGGATGAAAGTTTCCGAAGTTTTTCAGTATTTTCTGAAACAAATACATCGTTAGGTCTTATTATATTATTATTATTATTGAAATACTTTTATGAGTTAAAATTTAAACAATTATATCAATTAATTTAATTATAAAAGTAAACGCTGTGTATTTATTAAATTTATTTATATTTAGCTCAAGTTCTCACTCCATACAATTTTGAAATTTTGATGAAAGATGGCAATCTCTCCTTGATTTCATTCGGCCATCTCTCCTGAAATTGAAGGACTCATAGTTACATAATTAAAAGCATTGATAGTTATTTTACATCTTTGTTTCAAGCTTAGAAATAAAGATTATATTATATAGGTGCCTTAAAAGCCCATATAGTAAAATATATATATACTTACTGCAAAACATTTAGATACCTAAGTAAAAAACAAAAACAAAAAAACACTAATTTAAATAAACATTAAAATTACACCTACTTTTTTATAATCGTAAAACACAACTGCACGTCGCAATGAATAAACTGGTTGAACTATTTCCTACGAACAAAGCTTATGTTGCAATTTATCATCATGTTCTGGAAATATTTAGCACTCTCTCCTCTATGGCCAAATGCTAAACATTAATTCAATTTAAAAGTGCACTCCGAAATTGAAAGCGCACTTCCATAAATTATTGCTCAAAGACAGGACTGTATCCAGTTCGTTTTTTTATCCCTGTAAATGGGCGATAAATTCTACGAATGCGCTATTCTGTATTAATGATCTTTTAGTAAAACTAAGAGATTTATATTAATTTCAGTACATTTCAAATAGCGTAATATCATTGACATACACTGCGAACGACATTTTCCCTTTGATCATCATGTAATGGAATTCTTTTGAGCGTCCCTGTAAATGGACTATTAATGCTACACACTTCATATTCAATGCCGAACATACCATGGTAAAGATATAAGATATATAAATCGGATGCAACGCCGAGTATATTTACTCACGTTAGAGTTTGGACTGGTAGACAGGTGGAAAGACTGACAGATGATCAGGCATGCGGATATAGTAAATACTTTTAAAAATATTTATATTGCATACTATTAATTATTATAAAAATAATTATAAAGTGCTAAAATGAAAATAAGTAAATATAAAAAGTTAAGATGTTTGGCACAAAATTATGGTGCAATATTTTTCTTTGCACTACTTTTCATGAAGTGTGTCAATAAGTATTGTCCCGAGTGTATATAAAATATTTGTACTGCGATGGTTGATGTGGAATGTTGAAGCCTAATGTCTTAGATGCCAATATGCCCAATTTTAGGGCTGTAGTTCCAATATTAACATAGTGGTTTTCGTTTTTGGTGGGAGAGGTCGCACCTAGCTTGAAGGGGGGGGGGGCGTTGACAATGAATGAGACGTGGTTAGTGTCGTTTGGACTCGGGATCATAGTGATGTAGCCACGTCTCATTCACTGTCACAAATCTATCACAGAGCTGCTCCATCTCTGGCCCCAAAAGCTCCAAACCAGCCTTTCTCCCCAAAACGCTTTTCAAGCTAGGTGCCACATCTCACAACTAAAGCGAAAACAAATATGTTAATATAGACGCTACCGTTCTGAAATTGAGCATGTAGGCATTTAAGACATTAGGCTTCAATAATCCACAGCAACCATCGCAGTACAGATATTTTATACACACTCGTGATGACAAAATTGAACCACACTGGTATTTTGGAGTCTTTGGAGATTTAATTTAAAAATATCTACGGTTGAATACCTTCAAATCTACAGATGAAATATAGAAATACGCACCTTGTGTATTCTGCTTTTCACTATTATTTATTTTTGTTAGAATATCTTCAGGTATATGAGTATTAGTTTAATCTTAATTGGACAAAAATCATTTATTTGTAAGTACAGAAAAATTTCAGTTTATAAATCGAGTTTCTGAGATATTTTATATTTGTATAAAGTAATATGAATATATAAAATGAGAAAATGTGTACAATATAAATTCTATTTTTTGACTCTACCTTTTTTACTTTCATCTTACTTTACGAGAAGAAAGTATTGGATTCGTGAAAATATAGATTTCCGGTGTAGGAGGGATTGATATGTTTTAGAAGGTACTGGACATGATTTCACACATTTTAGAAATTTTTTAACTGTGAGTCTCTCTTTCTCCCTGTCTGTCTGTGACAGATCTTTTGCTGGTGCTTTATCTCATGAACTAATGCATATAATTTAATAAAACGTAACATGATATAAATTAATGCTGATTATGTTTTGGTGTAAATCGCCCAATACGTGGCGCTGTTATGTTGCATTTTTAACAATTTCTACAATAGTGCTATCTCAAAAACGAAACCACACATTTTCATAAAACTTCAGATTCAGATAGACCATAGGTTCCCAATGGAGGCAGAACCGCCCCCACCACCCCAATCAGCAAAGGAGCCTTCCAGGTGGGCGATAGCTGGTCCAGACGCAAACTGGTGTCCTTAAGACTGTCATGTGGGACGGCGTGGTGGCATATATACCAATTTAATACACTAATTTAATAAAACAAGCTGACCTCGTCGATTTCTGGGCCCGTGATAAAAACCTGAAATATGCCTTTAAACGAAAATCTATACAATTGAACCTAGAGCTGGGACACAAAATCGAATTTATTTTACGAATGTCACAAAATTTCTTTGCTGCTACTGATGGTTCTCCATCAATGTTGCCGCATCTAGTGGAATTTTTATTTAGAAATATTGAATTTACAACAGAAAATTTTGAATATCAATTAAATTTATTTTATTTACGGAAAGTTTATATATATGTATATATATGTATATACAAGGCAAAAATAACAAAACTTACTTCTGAGAATTCGGAATGCTTAAATAAAAAAACAGCCTGATGCTGCAAAACTGTTCTCCAGCAATTACGGTGCGTCATAAGAGTTTTAATACACTGTAAAAAAAATCCGACCAGTTTTCCTGTAGGAATCGGAAAAATAGTTGCCTTTATCGTACCGGAAAATTTTCCGACCCAGCTCGGAATAAAATCCGTAAAAAAAAGGAAATAGTCAATAAAACGGTATTTTACGGATTTTATTCCGATTTTACGGTTTTTATTCCGATCTGGGTCAGAAATTTTTCCGGTACGATAAGGGCAACTATTTTTCCGATTCCTACAGGAAAACTGGTCGCATTTTTTAATATATACAGTGTAACGTATTTTAAACATTTTTTTTTTTTTTTTTTTTTTTTTAAATCTGTTTAGACTCAATACTCTACTTCATTAATTATAGAGGCGACAAACAGCGCGAAAACCTGATTACATCCAAAAATGACATAGCTTATTTGACAGACCTGTTTAGAATATTTAATGAAGTCAATTTGAAATTGCAAGGGGATGAATCCAATTTAATTAGAACAAAAAAAAGTTATGGCTGTTCTATAAAAACTGCTGTTCAAACGAAATCTAGGTGGAGGTAAATACAAGCAATTTTTCACATTATCGAAAGTCTCTGCAAAACAGAAATATTTACTTACATCCTGCCAAAACTTGGACGTACTTTATGCTGAATTTCGGGAGTGATACCAAGACATTTCAAATCACAATATATCAAGTTGGCTTTTGAAAATGCAGATACAGCAGAATCATTAAATTTAGGAGAGGAATTCGTGGAACTCATAACTAACGAAGAACTAACAGTAAAATTCAGAAATGGATAACAATAGTTCTGGCTACAAAATAAATACCAGCTCTCTACTCTGGATTGTGGAAAAGATTACAGAATTTTTTAATTGCCGCAAATTTTTCCTTCATCGTATTTGACTCAGCATGAGTTCAGTGAGGCAGCTAATTTACTGTCTAAGAAAAGACAGATTGCACATCACTGAACGTGACAATTTGCGACTGATGTTAACGAAATTGGAACCCAATATTATTAAATTATTAAAAATTATTAAAAATCGAATTATTAAAAATTACAAATTATTAAAAATCGAAAAAATTATATAGCCTCATCAATCTAATTTTTTATTGATTTTGTGTTTATTTTTAAATATTTAATAAACAATTTTTAACTACATTTGATTGATTTTTTAAATTTAGCGGTACTTTGCGATTCTTAAATGACAGACAGATAAAATTAAGTATAGATAATATCCAACAATATTTTATATTTTATATAATTATTATTTGATTTTTTTTTCCTGTAAAGGAGAGGTGGTCCAGATAAGGTTGAAAACCTATGAGATAAACGTTGACATGAGTTGTTGATGATTATATTTTGGTGTGTATGTCTGATCAGGCTGTATTGCTATGCTGCATTTTTCAGGGTACACACGATTTTAGTGATAGCAATAATGTAAGAACTAATGCACGCAATTTCAGCAAACGTCTTCTTTCTTTACATTGACATATCGTATTTCCTATTAGGTTTTCGTGTAAATGTTGTAACAGATGACGCTGCTATGCTGCATTTTTCAGGATAGCTATATCTCAAAAACTAATTCACAGTATTTAATGTAACTTCATATTCTCTTACTTTTATGCTCTTTTGGGATGTGAATTTTGGTTACATTCATGTAAGACTGTTGGTGACGAAATAAAATGATTTATTTAAAAAATGCGATGCTTATATGTTCTTTTTAAATGCACACAATTCTAGGAACCTACAACTTTAGAAATTTTATCATGGGTAGAGATTGTCAATTAATTTTGACATCGCGATTGCGAAATTTGAAGTGTTAACATATATGAGAAAAAAAAAGAATATTTTGGGACTGGCACACTAAACTAGTTGTATAAATGTTTGCATATAAATAGAAAACATATTTTATACCAACAATGATCTGCATTCTAAAATAAATAATTAATTCCATTAATTATGGAAGATAGTTTTATTTAATTACGTTTTCATACGTTACGAAAATCTAATAATTATCCAATTGATTATATACAGATATAATTAAAGCAAGACAGAATGTTTCTGTTTACATTTTATCATTAAGGTAAAGCCGCGAATTAAACTATAATTATTTGCAATGCTTACTAAATACTGCTTTTAAATTGATTATTTAACGAGTCCTTTTATTACGAATCTCTAATCAATGCAGTGGGATGATAATATCGCTATTTAGTTTTCAAAAGAAGCTTTGTTTTAGGCGGTTATTGGATGGTTGCTACATGATTTATTTCTCTAGTGATAAATAAATTAAAATTGATAATAATAAAATTTAATTTAAATATTTTGTTTTTAATTTTAAAAACATTTTTTATAAATTAATTTATAAATTTAAATAAAACTTTTAAATAAAATTGATAATAATTTTGAATATAATCTAAGATAAACAAAAAAGTTTTGTTCTAAAGGTCTGGAAATATTTTTGAGTAAAACTACAAATATTCTACACTATTTTAATCGAAGCATAGACAAAATGCAGGGAAATTAAAATTTGATTCAGAAGTAAAACATATAGTAAAGCGGTTTAAAACTTTAAGTACTGAATTGTGATTTCACGAAAATTTTATCTTCTAAAGCATTTTTTGTGAATTATTTAAACACATTAGAGGATTTTCATAATCATTTAATAAATTTTAGAAGTATTTTAGAATGATTGAATGATTTAGAAGGATTAATAAAATTTGAATTTGATTTTGTGCAGTATTTATAACTCCAGTACAAACTTTTATTTTAAATATCTTTCTTAGTATTTTGTAGAATTAGGAAATGTACGAATATAATATTTTTACAATTGAAATGCAGAAATATTTCCGGATTGAAAAATCCCCCTCACCCCACCAACGCGAAGAAAGCATAAAAGATATAAAGGCAAAAGAAATAATCCTTTTTAAATATTTTTTTTGTGTGTAACTAATAATGCTTTCAGAACAAGATAAAATAAAGCATCTATAAGTCATTCTAAACTGTATTACAACTAATCGATGTATTACATGAGTTTTATAACAAATTATTTTAATTTCAAAAGTGGCACAGTAAAAATAAATTTTACAATTGCGATTTCTGTGAAAATATTACACTGTACGCTCGGCGGTCCAAATATGGCTACTCACCCCTAAATGTTCACAAATCAGGAAATTTGACATACTGCTCTTTTTATATCTACACATTCTAATTTTTTAACTGTTACTGATAGAAACTTAAAATTAGAAATGGTGCTTACATATAAGATGCAAATACTCGCTATGAACGTTTAAAAAAAATTAAATTTAAAAAGTGAAATGAGCGGAAAGTTTAAAAGTACTAAATTCCAATTTATGCGGAATGTTATGGATAGAAACTTGACATTTTATATTCTGTTACTTTTTAGACATGAGTGACCGTAAAGACTAATTTATTTTTAAAAAATTCGAAATTTCAAAAGATGCATAGTAAAAATAAATTTAACAATTGCGATTTCAGTGAATATATTACACTATACGGCGCGGCGGTCCAAATATGGCTACTCACCCCTAAATGTTCTCCAATCAGGAAATTCGACATACTGCTCTTTTTTATATCTACACATTCTAAATTTTTCACTGTTACTGATAGAAACTTAAAATCAGGAATGTTGTTTACATAGAAGATGGGAATACTCGCTATGAACAGTTTATAAAAAAAATCGAAATTTAAAAGGGTGAAATGAGCGGAAAATTTAAAAGTACGAAATTCCAATTTATTTGGACTGTTATGATTAGAAACTTGATATTTGATACCCTATTACTTTTTAGACATGATTGACCGTAAAGACTAATTTATTTAACAAAAATTCGAAATTTCAAAAGTTGCACAGTAAAAATAAATATTACAATTCCGATTTCTGTGAAAATATTACACTGGGCGGCGCGGTGGTCAAAATATGACTACTCACCTATAAATGTTCACCAATCAGGAAATACGACATACTGCTCTTTTTCGTATCTACACATAATAAATTTTTAACTGTTACTGATAGAAACTTATAATTAGGAATGGTGTTTACGTATAAGATGCAAATACCCGCTATGAACGGTTTAAAAAAAATCGAAATTTAAAAGGGTGAAATGAGCGGAAAATTTAAAAGTACTAAATTCCAATTTATTTGGACTGTTATGATTAGAAACTTGATATTTGATACCCTATTACTTTTTAGACATGATTGACCGTAAAGACTAATTTATTTAACAAAAATTCGAAATTTCAAAAGTTGCACAGTAAAAATAAATATTACAATTCCGATTTCTGTGAAAATATTACACTGGGCGGCGCGGTGGTCAAAATATGACTACTCACCTATAAATGTTCACCAATCAGGAAATACGACATACTGCTCTTTTTCGTATCTACACATAATAAATTTTTAACTGTTACTGATAGAAACTTATAATTAGGAATGGTGTTTACGTATAAGATGCAAATACCCGCTATGAACGGTTTAAAAAAAATCGAAATTTAAAAGGGTGAAATGAGCGGAAAATTTAAAAGTACGAAATTCCAATTTATTTGGACTGTTATGATTAGAAACTTGATATTTGATACCCTATTACTTTTTAGACATGAGTGACCGTAAATAAATTTATTTAACAAAAATTCGAAATTTCAAAAGTTGCACAGTAAAAATAATTTTTACAATTGCGATTTCTGTGAATTTATTACGCGGTGCGGCGCGGCTGTCAAAATATGGCTACTCACCCATAAATGTTCATCAATCAGGAAATACGACGTACTGCTCTTTTTCATATCTTCACGTTCTAAATTCTTTAAAGCAAAACTTTTTCTCAACAATTTAAGCGTGAAATGTTTTGCAGATTTACTGTAATTTCTCCACAAAAATGTTCACTTCACCTAGAAAAAAACGAGACATTTACTGAAAAATATCAAGAACTGAAAAATATCAGCATCCTATTAAAATATTATTAACCAAATATGTTTTATGAATATATAAATGAAAATACGGTCGAATTGGGTAATCTCCTTTTTTACAGTCCTCTAAAAATATATCATAGGTTACTTACATATACTTTCAGTTTGAATTTAAAAATCACAATTTTTAAAAACAATATTTTTTCTCAACAATTCAAGCGTGAAATGCGTTGTACACTTACTGTAATTTCCCCGCAAAAATATTCACTTCACACAAGAAAAACGCAACATTTACTATATTAAAGAACTGTAAAAATTTCAGCATCCTATTTAAATATTATCAACCAAATATGTTTAATGAAGATATAAAACAAAACAC
Organism: Maratus speciosus; assembly: GCA_963932465.1. Classification (NCBI taxonomy): domain Eukaryota; kingdom Metazoa; phylum Arthropoda; class Arachnida; order Araneae; family Salticidae; genus Maratus; species Maratus speciosus. Next base: position 189,482,893 of record OZ010800.1, read on the forward strand.
TAGCGAAGTGAGTAATCACTTTTTTTGCAGTCCTCTAAAAATATATCAAAGATTACTTACATATACTTTCAGTTTGAATTTAAATATCACAATTTTTAAAAACAATATTTTTTCTCATCAATTCAAGCGTGAGATGTGTTGCAAACTTACTGTAATTTCACCGCAAAAACATTAGCTTCACCTCAAGAAAAACGAGACATTTGCTATATTAAAGAACTGTAAAAATATCAGCATCCTATTTAAATATTATCAACCAAATATGTTTTATGGAGATATAAAACAAAACATCGGCGAACTGAGTAATCTCCTTTTTTACAGTCCTCTAAAAATATATCACAGATTACCTTACATATACTTTCAGTTTGAATTTAAATATCACAATTTTTAAAAACAATATTTTTTCTCAACAATTCAAGCGTGAAATGTGTTGCATACTTACTGTAATTTCACCGCAAAAACATTCACTTCACCTAAAAAAAAACTCAACATTTACTATAATAAAAAACTGTAAAAATATCAGCATCCTATTTAAATATTATCAACCAAATATGTTTTATGGAGATATAAAACAAAACATTGGCGAACTGAGTAATCTCCTTTTTTTTAGTCCTCTAAAAATATATCACAGATTACCTTACATATACTTTCAGTTTGATTTTAAATATCACAATTTTTAAAAACAATATTTTTTCTCAACAATTCAAGCGTGAAATGTGTTGTACACTTAATGTAATTTCACTACAAAAATATTCACTTCACTCAAGAAAAACGAGACATTTACTATATTAAAGAACTGTAAAAATATCAGCATCTTATTTAAATGTTATCAACCAACATATGTTTTATGAAGATATAAAACAGAACACTGGCGAATTGAGTAATTTCCTTTTTTACAGTCCTCTAAAAAATATATCATATATTACTTACATATACTTTCAATTTGAATTTAAATATCCCAATTTTTAAAAACAATATTTTTTCTCAGCAATTCAAGCGTGAAATGTATTGCACACTTACTGTAAGTTCCCAACAAAAATATTCACTTCACACAAGAAAAACGCAACATTTACTTTATTAAAGAACTGTAAAAATTTCAGCATCCTATTTAAATATTATCAACCAAATATGTTTTATGAAGAAATAAAACAAAATACTGGCGAGCTGAGTAATCTCCTTTTTTACAGTCCTCTAAAAATATATCATATATTACTTATATATACTTTCAGTTTGAATTAAAAATCACAATTGCACGTTTTAAATAAAATATCTACACATCATTTAAATTGCAAAACTTCTTTGAATCTAAAAGTGAAGTACCAACAAGCCTTTATTTCGATTTACATCTTCTTCGAAAGAAACAAAAATAAATGTTTTTCTTTTTCAGTGTCATTTAAGATTCTCTTTTGAAAGTTAAAAGTTTGAAGGTTTGTTTAGTAAAAAATTTTCTAGAGGAAGAACAGTTTTATAAAATAAGAAAGAAATGTATTTTGACTATATAGTAAAACATTTTAAAGAGATTTGTTTTATTTAGAAATCTAACGGGCGAAAAAGTTACACAAAATAGTATTTCTTCTTCCATTCTTTTGTAAATGTATTTTGTCAGTTTTTACAGTTTGAATTTTTTATCACAGCTTGATAGAAAACTAATATATTTTAGAAAAGAATATTTATTATAATTACAATAGGAAAGCAAATAAAAAATGTGTTACGCTGTATCCCAAAAAGGTATAATTAAAGAATGTTTTTATTATCTCATACGAGACGACATTACGTACGAGAACGATTTGGAAAATAACCTCCGCTTGTCTATAAATAAAACTCGGTATAAAAGATAATAGTTTTCTTCAAACACCTTCACACTATTTTTACTCTTTTTCAACATAGTCGCCATTTAAGCTCAAGAATTTGCCACAGCTTTTCATTAATTTAGAAACTCCTGCCCTTTGAGTACGTAAGTGTGCGTTTAACGCATTTTGTAGTTCTTTGTCGTCATCGATGTGTTGCGATCACAAAAAGCGTCTTCAAGTACGTGGAGTGGATCCAAAAGTCTCAATGTTCGAACTGTAAGGAGAATCATCAAAATCGTCCCATTTGAATTCGTTAAAAAGTTTTTGAGTTTTTTCGACGACTAAGAATACGAACGTTGCCATGACGATGGCAACGATGAGTTGAATTTTCGAATAAAGATAGCTGCTGAAACGTTTTGCGCCCGAGGAAATCTTATTTCATTACGTGTGCCTACGAGATTTTCTTTTGAAGCACGCATGTTTTGAGGTTATAACAGACGAATGGTTAAACGAAAGTCACAGCTGCCTGGTTACTGATTCACAAATCCCGACGATCTGGTAATGGTGGCGCACCACCCATTATTACCAGAGCCATGTTATAAATGGCAGTTGTTTTCCAAACTCAACTCGTATCTAACATTTTTGCGCAAAATATTTTATCTTAATAAAGCCGATAGAGGTATTCTACAATCGGTGTAATTTACGCGATCCTTTCTTATAGATCGTTTGTAAGAGAGCGTATTTATTTATAAATATAATTTTAGAGTGATAATTCATAACCTAAAACCGTGCATCGTACATTTAATTCTGTAACATTTGCATTATTAGATACCTTGAGCTTTACTTAATCACATTCTGTTGTTCAAATAAATATTCTATGACCTCAGTTATTGTAAATTTTGGAACGCTTTTATTATTTTTGTTAGAAATCATATATTAAATGAAATATGGTGTTTAAAAGTAAGTGAGAAGTAAAATCATAGAAAGGAGAATACCATGGACTCAGTTAAGGAAAACAGAACTGATATGACAGCAAATGTTACCCGATGAAGTTTCACCAAAACTATCAAATGATTCGTCAAATGACTTCTTAATGTAAATTGTTATCCAATTAGATTTAGATGTGGCAGTTAACGATACATATAGCACATATAAAATTTTGAAAAATCCAACTGAAGCTGATTTTGATGACGAGTTTTTACGATATGCCAAGAAATTAATAAGACCGCGAATTTGTAGAGATGCTTTTACAGGTATACATTATACAGGCAAAACCTTTCTGCTCTTTATATCGTTATAAAGAAATAAAAACATGTTTGGTCTAAATGGAAAAGACAAAGTGAGTCTTAAAATCGACCAATACAATGCAATTCTTGTACAATTGGCACGCATCATATTATGATTTTCTTCTGGGCTTGCATCAAATTGCTTCAAAACGAATATTTTGTTTGTAATACATCATAATAGTTTTCAATACATTATTTTCATTTTGTAAAAACAAAGATTCATTTTGATGTTTATCAAATTGTCTTAAAAATTGAGATTTTCAATCCTTGTGAGGTTTCCTTTAAATAACTCTTCAATAAATTTTTAATACGATTTCCATACAATGCGAGCGGCGGCTGAAAAAATCATTACCTCATTGAGTTTATGAAATTCGAGCAATAGTTAAAGCTCGATAAACATATTAAAATGCAATAGGCCTGCAATGTCATATTTTGGTGGATTTCACATGGAAACCCAATTTTTGCGTTTCATTGGTATCTTTAAAATTGTATATTCGCGCACCCATTCCTCCCCATCCTATCTTTGGGGGCACGAAAACACAATGCTACACGTACCAATCAACAACTAAAGTTCGGAACCACCAAGATAAGGGTTTCAAGTTATTCATTTTAATATATTTTTCGAGTTTTAACTAATCATGAAATTTCGGAGCTAATTTCAAAAAATTAAAGTCTTTTTTTGCAATAGGCGTTCCAAGATTTCAACCAGCATAATGCCTAAACTAATTTTCAGAATGGTTTGCGGTCTTTATCGAAAAATGAAATATAACGAGTTTGATGTCAAAATTATGGGTTAGTTTTGAAATTTTAAAGTTTGTTAAAATAGCAAAATGTAAAAGTCCGTCTAAACGAAAGTAATTATAGAATCCATTATTCAATGTTATTACTCAACGATTGCAATATCTGATTTTTAATACGATAATTTGTAGTAGAGTTTGAAGGGAGCTACGTATATCTCTACTTATGCTAGCTATACGTTTAGTACGAAGTATTTAACCGAATGTAATTTCCTTTATTATAGTCAAGATTCATTTCCTTTCTTCCAATTACATGTTATTTTATACAAAGAGGTAATAGCTTTAAATTAGCAAGAAAACAAAAATTTAGAGAGTTTGTTACACACAAATAAAATTTCTTGAATTTTCTTATGTATGGTTTTAATTTAAGATAACGTTTTATGATATAGTATTTTTTTAACACGTGATTTAAAATAACTTTAAATAAAATAGACTTAATTACAAAATGATGCTTTAAAAGCGTATAAATAATAATTTTTTTCTAATCAAAATAAACAATGAACTTAAGATTACATAAATTATGTAATATAATTCATTTGTCTAAATCTTGAGTGATTGAAAGCTGTTTTCATTGGGTAAAGTGTGCTATATAGTTCTGGTTAATGCAGTGATAATTTCGTAAATATTAGCTCATGTATGCAATTTATTGTAATAGAAAACATCTCTATATATATTTCTCTTACGTAGCGCTGAAAAAGGGCTGTATTTGTAGCTTGCAATTTGGCAAGAGCCAAAGCGACGATTTTCATTGGTTAAGTTAAGGTCACATGTTCCAATCTACCAAGCAAATCAAAATCCAAACAGAATCTCTCTTTTAACGCAAACTGTTTGAGCAATACATGAATGACAATTGCTATTGGTCCATTTTACGGTGACGTGAAGAATTCAGCGAATCAGCTTTTTGATCCAAGGTTTTATTTAGACACAGGCGAAAACGTTTTGTTTAAGTCGATAGTGTGATGAGTAGCATAATTTACAGCGTCTTATTATAGTTTTAAATTAATTTAAGCCTTGATTTTCAATACTATAGGCAAAATGAAATCTGAAGGGCCCCGTCTGACACTAACATGACATTTAAATGTTACTGTACAAAAAAATACGAAACTTTCCTGGGGAAAAATGGGCAGCCGAGTTGCCCATTATTTCAAAGAAATATTTCTTGAAAATGACTGGAAATTTACAGTATATCTTTGAAACTTTCCACAGAAATGCCAGTAAGCTTCCTGCAAAATACCAGGGATGTTTCTGTTAAAAACGAAACATTACTGATATTTCACAAAAAGCTTACCTTATTTTCTACGGATCGTTACAGAAGTGTTCAATAAATTCTGTTCAATATTGCGAGTTTATTGCAATATTAGTTCAATATTGCTAGTTTCATTCATTTGAGCTATAAATATAGAAGCCATGTCAGCCAGCTATTGTCCGGATAGCTTAACATGTAAAGCATTAGCACGGAACGCCAAGTACCCAGGTTCGATTCCTGGTCTGGACATTTTTCGCTCCGTTGAAATAAACTTCAACTGTGCTACACCAACTTTGAATATGATTTAATCCAGTTGGGAAAAAAAATATTCGTTCTCTTCATTATAAAGTTAACCTATTTTATGCGAAACTATTCATTTATATTTAAAATAAATTATATATAATTTTTGGATACCTTTATGATGTTTCGGCATTTGATAAATAATCTATCGGCATTAAAAATTATTGCAAAAGAAAAAGAAAATACATATGGCCTTTAATTATATATGACATTCAGAATTTAACTTGTTTTATTAATACTTATTTTTAGGAATCCTTCAAAAAACCCCAAGCAATTATTTGTTTGTAACACCTGACAAACATCATGAGATTGGGAAATCATTCATTTTGACCTGAGAATAATTTTATATAAATAATTTTAAGGATATCTTGAAAATTTCATTTCGTTATTTCCGTTAGTAACCAAAAGTTTTCAAGCTATAAATGATTTTTATACATTACAATTATACATATATATACATTGATACATTACGAAAAAATTAATAAGTCTTTACATTAAAAAAAATACATTACAAAAAATGAATAAATTAATAATTAATTAATAATTAATTAATTAATTAATTAATTAATTAATATTAATAATTGATAATAAATTAATAAAAATTAATAACATTAATAATTAATAAGAAATTATTAAAAATTAATAACATTAATAATTAATTATTAATTATTAAAAATTAGTAACAGTAATAATTAATTATTAATTATTAAAAATTAATAACATTAATAATTAATTATTAATTATTAATTATTAAAATTACTAGTTAATAAGTATTATATTTTTTAATTATTAATAATTAATAATTTTATATGTTTCTTTAAGCCATAAACAGTTTTCTCTTTTATATTTAAATTGATCATCTTTCATTAATTTTTTATACATTTGATTCGAGATCTCTAAATTTTTATTTACGTGAAGAAATAAATATTATACAAATTGATTTATAGTTGTAGCAGATTAATAGGTTCAATGGGAGAACCTGGCAGTTTATTTCGCAGACGGGCATTGTACTCCATAAGGAGTTTTCCAGAAGTACCGCTTTTCGAATTATTAATAAAACTTCAGAAAATTTTTACAGCATTCAAGATAAGCGAATCAAAGTAAAATGGCATTTTAACTTTATATTTGAATGTACTTTAAGACCAATGACAGATGGGCGTCTTTTTTGCTTGCGTATTATCCATTCACAATTCTATAGCGTTGTGAATGGATAATACGCAAGCAAAAATGCAGCAAAAAAGACGCCCGTCTGACATTGGTCTTACTGTCAATAATTTACTTTGTTTGCTTGAATATGAGAAAGAAGCTTAGTATTTTACTAAAATACCTATGAAATATTTTTACAATCTCTTATGATGGTCATAAGGGTATAACAAATTTACTTAAAATGGTTTTTTCAGTCATATAATTTTATTAAATTATATAATTTAATAGGAAGATTATGGATTTTAGGAAACTCTGGGCTAAAATAGAAAATAAGGGGGCCTGCAGACATTTCTTTTCAAAATATAATATTACTTAAATACCTATGAAATATTTGTACAATCTCTTATGGTGGTCATAAGGGTATAACAAATTTACTTAAAATGTTTTTTCAGTCATATAATTTTATTAAATTATATAATTTAATGTGAAGATTATGGATTTTAGGAAACTCTGGACTAAAATAGAAAATAAGGGGGCCTGAAGACATTTCTTTTCAAAATATAATATTACTTAAATACATATGAAATATTTGTACAATCTCTTATGGTGGTCATAAAAGTATAACAAATTTACTTAAAATGTCTTTTCAGTCATATAATTTTATTAAATTATATAATTTAATGTGAAGATTATGGACTTTAGGAAACTCTGGACTAAAATAGAAAATAAGGGGGCCTGCAGACATTTCTTTTCAAAATATAATATTACTTAAATACATATGAAATATTTGTACAATCTCTTATGGTGGTCATAAAAGTATAACAAATTTACTTAAAATGTTTTTTCAGTCATATAATTTTATTAAATTATATAATTTAATGTGAAGATTATGGATTTTAGGAAACTCTGGACTAAAATAGAAAATAAGGGGGCCTGCAGACATTTCTTTTCAAAATATAATATTACTGAAATACATATGAAATATTTGTACAATCTGTTATGGTGGTCATAAAAGTATAAAAAATTTACTTAAAATGTTTTTTCAGTCATATAATTTTATTAAATTATATAATTCAATGTGAAGATTATGGATTTTAGGAAACTCTGGACTAAAATAGAAAATAAGGGGGCCTGCAGACATTTCTTTTCAAAATATAATATTACTTAAATACCTATGAAATATTTGTACAATCTCTTATGGTGGTCATAAGGGTATAACAAATTTACTTAAAATGTTTTTTCAGTCATATAATTTTATTAAATTATATAATTTAATGTGAAGATTATGGACTTTAGGAAACTCTGGACTAAAATAGAAAATAAGGGGGCCTGCAGACATTACTTTTCAGAATATAATATTAAAAGAATTTACGTTAAATTAATATGAATTTATGACAAACACTAATTTTCTCGTTTGTTTTTATTAGGTGTTACGGGATCGGCATTATTTATTTTTGTTCAAAATCACGCGATCAGAGATAAAAAATGTAAAGAAAAAACAATTGACTTGAAATGACATTTATTATTTTGTTTTTGCGCGTTCACATGTTATTGTCGCTGGTTAAAAAAGAAAAAGGGACAAGTTTTGATGTATTCTGTGGCAACTTCTTATATTTTTGTAGATTCAAGTAAGAAAGAAAATAAATGCTGGTAGCTTGTTTTTTATGAGTTATTATTACTAAGTTTTGAAGTTATTTCACCGTAGGAGTTGTTCCATAAATAGTACAACTATACGAGCACAAAGGTGCTAATGTGAGTATGGTTTAAGTTTAAAATATAAAGTTTATTAAAAGTCTTTCATTCGTAGAATTTAAAAGTAAACAAAAATCTGCTTTGCGTGGTACGTTTTGTGGATTTTTTACATTAGTGGCGTCCGCCGGTACAGGACCTGGGTTTAAACAAGGTTATCTATCACACGTAGTTTAAAAGGTGTTAAAAAAAATTAAATGAAATAAAGATTTTCCATGATGTTTAAGTTGGTTAAAGGTTTTAAAAAGGAAGATTTGATCTTCGTAGCCGAGCAATTAGGTGAAATAGCAGCACCAACGGCTTCACTTGTGGCACTTAAAGATTTAATTTTGAATTGTAAGGCATATAAAGATGATCCTGAATTTGTACAGAGCGTTTTAGAAAATGCCGTTTCAGAAAGAAAGGAAAAGGAAAAATTAGAGAGACAGTCAAAGGAAAAAGATGAAGCATTGAATATGGAATTACAAGCAAAGATTGAAGGCGAAAAGTTAAAATTGGCGCACGAGTTAGAATTGGCGAAACTTCAGTCAGCAGTAAACAGCCAAAGTGGAGCTCTTAATCCAATTAACGATAGTTATGCAATGAGAAGAAAGTTTACGCTGCCCAAATTAGAATTCAGAAAGTTTGGCGGTGAAATAATAGACTGGTTACCGTTTTGGTGTCAATTTAGACAAATTGATGAAGATACAGAAATAGCACCAGAAGATAAATTTCAGTACTTGGTACAAGCAACAGTTGCCGGCTCCCGAGCAAGAGAAGTGGTAGAGAGTTTCCCGCCAAGTGGGACTAATTACGCCAAGGCAATTGAGAGTTTAAAAATCCGTTTTGGTAGAGAAGATATATTGGTAGAAGTCTACGTGAGAGAACTACTCAAATTAATAATATCAGTACAAACGAAGGGAAAATTCTCGTTGACATCGTTATATGATAAATTGGAATTATATTTACGAGCCTTAGATACATTAGGTGTCACAACTGACAAATGTGCATCAATTTTATATCCATTAGTTGAGTCCTGTTTTCCAGCAGAATTTCTAAAAGCGTGGAATCGCACGAACATATCGTCTGAGAAAACTGAGGCACAGGACAGATTAAATAGTCTGATGCAGTTTTTGCGAACTGAAGTAGAAGGTGAAGAAAGGGTGTCACTCGCCGTAGCTGGTTTTTGATTAGCTAAAAGTGAAGACCGTAAATATGTCGCAAAAAGGAATCACCATAATTTTGAACATAAAACCGGTAAAACTTTGACAGCGGCAGGTCTGTTAACTACCTCTTCCGTAACAGAGAAAAAAGGAGTCTGCATTTTTTGCCAGGGAAGACATGCAAGTTCGGAATGCTTTTCTGTGAGAAAATTAAACTTAGCGGAAATGCAAAAAATCGCCAAGGAGAAAAGATGCTGCTTCATATGTTTAGTACCAGAACATACCGCTAAAAGATGCCGAGTGATGGTGAAATGTATTATTTGTAATAAGCGGCATGTGCCATTACTATGCGATCAACGTAAGTCATCCGGTAAAGATACTCAAGAGGGAGCTGAGGAGAAGTCTAAAAGAGATGAAGTGAATATGACAAATATTAGTAAGAAGAGCGCCAAAGTGTTTTTGCAGACCTTGAAGGTGAAGCTAGTTTCTGAAAGTAAACAGAAGATTGTTCGTTTATTGTTAGATTCAGCATCACAGAAATCGTATATATTAAAAAGTGTGGCGGAAGAAATGAATTACAAGCCTATTCGGCAAGAAAAGATAATACATTCTCTGTTTGGCGACATTACTACTCAAGAATGCCAACACAACTGTTACAAAATAAGAGTTAGAGATTTGAGCGAAGAATTCAGGTGTAATTTCGAAGTACGAGATCAAGTTAGCATATGCGGAGATATTCAACCCGTTACACAGGGGCCATGGTTACAAGAATGAAAGAAAAATGGCATCATGTTAAGTGATGTGAGTCAATGTTGTGGTAGTATAGAAGTTTTAATTGGAGCTGATTTTATGGGGAAAATGTTAACTGGTAAAAGAAAAATATTGTCCTCTGGTTTAGTTGCAGTGGAAACATATCTTGGATGGACATTAATGGGAAAAGCACCATGTGAAAAGCCATATTCATCCGAAAACTTGGCGATGACAGTAACATCAATGTTTGTAAAAGAAGCGGATATCTCAAACCTATGGAGACTTGACTTAATCGGAATTACAGATCCCATAGAGAAGAAGTCAAGAGAAGAGATAGATCGCCAAACTAAGGAGCATTTCTTGGAAACAGTAAAAATAAACGATGAAAATCGGTATGAGATTTGTCTTCCTTTGGCTGATGACATAACAACACTGCCAAATAACTTTAAGTTGGCGATGAAACGTTTGGAAGGCATCACCTCAAAGTTAATCGCCAAGAACATGTTTCAACAATACGAGAATGTTTTTAATGATTGGATTAACGAAGGTATTATAGAGGAAGTTCCTTCTTACGAAACGAAATCTTATGGCAATTACTTGCCGCATCATCCAGTCATAAAAGAGAGTAGTACTACAACCCCGATCCGTCCTGTATTTGATGCGTCAGCAAGATTAGCAAATTATCCATCTCTGAATCAATGCCTACAATGTGGACCCAACTTGATCGATCTCATTCCAGATGTTCTTCTACGCTTTCGAGAAAGAAAACTTGGTGTAATTGCAGATATTAGGAAAGCTTTTTTACAGATCAGCATTTGTGAAAAAGGTAGAAATTTCCTACGTTTTTTGTGGTTGAAGGACTTAAAGGAAAAGAAATTAATGACATTCAGGCATACCCGAGTAGTATTCGGTGTGAAATGCAGTCCATTTCTTCTTTCATCTGTCATTGAATATCACATCCGAAGGGCTCCAGATTTCTCTGAAAGTTTTAAAGATAGATTGTTGCACAGTTTTTATGTGGATAATGTCGTAACCAGTGTAAATAGCGAAGAAGAATTGAAACATTTCATCGAAGATGCGAGGATGCTCATGGCGAAAGGCAGTTTTGATCTAAGACAGTGGGAGTACACAGGTGATCGCCAAGAAACGCCAAACACGAATGAAACTAACGTCTTAGGACTTGTTTGGAATAAGGAATCCGACATGTTGAAAATCAACCTAAGTTGGCTACAAGATTTTGACACAGAAAAGATCACCAAACGCAGTATGTTGTCAGCTGTGCATAAAATATTTGATCCCTTTGGTTTTACGTCGCCAGTCATGATTTGTCCGAAAATAATGTTGCAAAAAGCCTGGAAATTAGGTTTTAAATCGGATGAAGAGATAACTGGTGAGTTACGTAAAGAATTTTTACTATGGTTTCAAGAGCTAACAGTTTTGAAGGATATAGAGATCCCAAGATACATGAAAATGACTACAGGAAACATAGAAGCGTGTGCACTTCACACATTTGTAGATGGAAGTAAAGATGCTTACTCAACAGTTATATTCCTTAGAATAGAAATTGGAAACCAAGTCGAGTTAGTTTTTATAGCAGCCAAATCAAGAGTTGCACCTTTGAAGAACGTCACAATACCAAGAATGGAATTATTGGCGGCAACTATGGGAACTCGTTTGGCGCAAACTATCGTAGATGCCCTCGGTTGGGAAAAGATGAAGAGATATTATTGGAGTGATTCATCTACAGTACTCGCTTGGATATCCAGAGATGTCAATTGGTCAGTATTTGTGCGAAATCGAGTTCTAGAGATCAGAAGATTAAGCAGTCCTTCATCATGGATCTATGTGCCAAGTGATAAAAATCCTGCAGATTTGCCAACTCGTGGATGTAAAGCGAGACAGCTAGCTGCCAGGAGATGGTGGGAGGGTCCAGCTTGGTTGAGAGATTCAGCAGAGTTTGAAAAATATACGAACTCTAGTGATCAAGACTATGACGAAGATGAAATTCGGAAGGAACGAATAAAGTCAGTTTCCATGATAACGAATTCTGATGTTAAACAAGATGGTTGGTATTACAGATATTTCTCGAGTTATGTAAAACTCATACGGATGGTCGCATGGATATTACGTTTTAGGCATAACTGCAGAAGTACCGAAGTGAAAAGAGGAGGAGACCTGACGTCATCTGAATTTAAAGAAGCTGAATTAAAGACTCTACGTATGATTCAGAAAGAAGCGTTTTTTCCCGAGAATGATAACAGATTGAGAACTTTACAAACATGGAAAGATGAACAAGATATAATTCGACTGGAGACTAAAATAACGTACAGGAAAGACAATGAAGATTTTCTGAAACCTATAGTCCTGCATGCAAAACATGAAGTTGTAAAACGACTGATATATCATGTACATGTAAAACATTGTCACGCTGGATTACAGATTCTACTTAATTTATTGAGAGAAAAATACTGGATACTTAATGGTCGTAGAAATGTAAAACAAGTGTTAGCACAGTGTGTTGTCTGCAAACGCTTCAGTGGGAAGAGTTTATGGAGAGACAGTGCGCCTCTACCGGAAAATAGAATAAAGGATGCTAACGTATTTCAGATCACAGGTGTAGACATGGCGGGTCCGTTATACTTGAAGAAAATTGAGAAATCTTGGATATTGATATTTTCCTGCGCAATATACAGAGCAGTGCATTTAGAGCTAGTGACCGCTGCTTCGACTGAGGCATTTTTGATGGGACTCAGACGATTCGTAGCACGGAGAGGAAGGTGCGCTGTCATTTATTCTGACAACGGCACAAACTTCACTGGATCAGCTAATTTATTGAAAAGCCTAGATTGGTCACGAATACAAAAATACAGTTCTGTTAATTCTATTGATTAGAAATTTAATCCACCAACCGCAGCGTGGTGGGGTGGCTTTTGGGAAAGGCTTATCAGAATAATGAAAGATCTTCTCAAAAGAGTATTAGGTCATGCTTACCTCACTTATGAAGAAATGAACACAATTTTGACAGATGTGGAAAGTGTAATAAATGCAATACCGCTAACATACCTTTCGGAAGACGCAACTGTGAAACCTATCTCCCCATCTATGTTTCTGCAGAGTATAGAAGAATGCAATCTTTCAGACCTGGATGTTGTGGAACAAAAATCATTAAGCAAGAGATTGAAGTATCGGCAGTCATTACAAAAAGAATTGAAGGATCGCTTCAGGTCCGAATATTTAGGTGCATTAATTGAAAGAGCAAGGAACAAACACCAAGAGCAAATTATAGCTGTAGGTGATGTTGTATTGATTGGATCTGATAATAAAAATAGAACTGATTGGCCTTTAGGTCGAATTACAGAACTTATACCTGGTAGAGACAAGAAAGTTCGACTCGTAAGAGTTCAAACATCACAACATGAGCTTTTACGACCTATACAAAGAATATATCCACTAGAGATAGCTTCGTCTACTGACTGTCCGAAACCAAAGATTTCTCACAATCCAGTGAAAATACTTAACAAAGCTACAATTTTGGATGTATCCTCAAGCAAGGAATCTCCTAGACACAGCAGGGCTGGAAGGATACTGAAAATTCCTGAAAGACTGAATTTATAGCAAGTGACATTGTCAATTTCTCTACGTTTAAAATTAGTTCTGATTATACAAGGTAATCAGAAGGTGGGAGGATGTTACGGGATCGGCATTATTTATTTTTGTTCAAAATCACGCGATCAGAGATGAAAAATGTAAAGAAAAAACAATTGACTTGCAATGACATTTATTATTTTGTTTTTGCGCGTTCACATGTTATTGTCGCTGGTTAAAAAAGAAAAAGGGACAAGTTTTGATGTATTCTGTGGCAACTTCTTATATTTTTGTAGATTCAAGTAAGAAAGAAAATAAATGCTGGTAGCTTGTTTTTTATGAGTTATTATTACTATGTTTTGAAGTTATTTCACCGTAGGAGTTGTTCCATAAATAGTACAACTATACGAGCACAAAGGTGCTAATGTGAGTATGGTTTAAGTTTAAAATATAAAGTTTATTAAAAGTCTTTCATTCGTAGAATTTAAAAGTAAACAAAAATCTGCTTTGCGTGGTACATTTTGTGGATTTTTTACATTAGGTATAAATATACATTTTTAAAAGAATAATGTATGTGCAAACATTATCCTAATGCCCTACCATAAATACTTATATGCTAATACTTATATGTTAATACATAAATACTTATATGTAAAATATGTTTGTCTCTAAAAATGACATATTCGACATATTCTCTTAGATAAATGATAATTTCCATTTATGAAGCATAAAACAAATATATTTCGATTGCATTCCAATAGTATAATTTTAAAAGAGGCATAAGATGTGTTATAAAAACGGTTTACGAAAAATAACATCGTTTTTATAAATGCTGTTTCACTCCTGATTATTAAAAGATTTTTAAATACCATACGAATTTTTTTTAAACACCGCACTAGAAAAAAAGAAAAAAAAAACATCAAAAAACGTTGTATAGTTTTTTACAATGTCTTATTATTCTTTTAGCAAAGATTTTTTAGCAAAGACTCTGAGACAGTCGAGTGTGACCCACCGCGCCGGCGTGAACGTGTTAAAGAAAGAAATTATAACAGTATAAAAAAGAAAAAATCTCATCTTTATAGAGGAAAAAAAATGGCATTACAATATGTAAAAATAAACACCCACAGTCGTTAATGCGTCACATTTAAAATACGGCATTCTTTGAGAAGACATTTTATTTTCCAATGGGGAATAAATACTGTTTTTATTTTAGGAACGTTTCATTCATAGTTTAAATAAATTTCTTTATTGTGTGATACAAAATAATAACACAAAGAATAAATTTATAAATAGAAGACTATAAATGTTTACATATAAAAATTTTCCGCTTTAGAAGAATGTAATAATTTTTTTTTCGCTTAACATATTATTTCTTGAATGCATAAAATTATATTTTAATTTGAAGGGTAATGCTTCAAGAAAACATTTTAAGTGCACACAGTTTTTAAAAGTGGGAGGTGCATCTGTATCATTTCAGGCATTAAAGGAATTGGTTATTTTTTTTTCTTATTGCTATGTGCGGTGTTTATTTTGATTCAAATATGATGTGTTTAGAAAAGAATGTAAAAGACTCTTTTACATGTATTTAATATTTCCATATACTAACTGTCTACATTTATCTATGAAGATGCCTTAAAACCGTTTACCTTAAACTAAGTTGGCAAAGGGCGTGACTATATTATCCAGTTTTTATCCTAGCAGGAAGTTCCGTTAAAAATCTTTTATAGAAACTGTTTAAATTATGCCCAAATTTTAAGGACAACGCTATAGACAATCAACGATTGGATAAGATATACGAAGATACGAAGAGATAAAAGAATATACGATAGATAATAGTTTGTTCTGATAAATAAATCTCAAACCGATCAGACTTCATTTGTGAACAATAAAGAATGACAGAAGATAAATTCATTTTAAGTTTCTGAATGTTATCGTTTTCAAATAAAATCGCCAGAGCTCTAAAAAAATAATTATATTTTAAATACAAAATTGACAGATGTTTCTGTTTCTACCCTATATGGTTCTATGTGACTGTGTTTCCTAAATATCCTTTACAGTGACATTCGGATTTCATAAAACTGCATTTGTGTGCATTTCAAACAAATCAGCGTCAAATATACACTGTAAAAAATCGGATCAGATTTCCTGTAGGAATCGGAAAAATAGTTGCCCTTATCGTACCGGAAAAATTTCCGACCCAGCTCGGAATAAAATCAGTAAAATCGGAATAAAATCTGTAAAGTACGGTTTTAATGAATGTTTCCTTTTTTGTACGGATTTTATTCCGAGCTGGATCGGAAAATTTTCCGGTACGATAAGGGCATCTATTTTTCCGATTCCTACAGGAATACTGGTCGGATTATTTTACAGTGTATCTGTGTATATAGACTTACAAACTATCGTATGCATGGCCGAATAGTTGTATTAAAAGATAGAAACAATCGATTCATTGCTGTATCTAAGTCTGTTCACTAGATATTTGAGTCGAAAGGTACGTAAAGTATAAATCTATTTATCATTTCTCAATTGAATCCATACCCCGATATTTTCAATTGACATTGAATATGCAAAATTGGATTGCCAACAAATTGCAACCTTGTATTCAAGCATACTCTCCTCGTTGGACACATGCGGCTCTCAGTTATTTATTGAGTTCTGATCTATTGATATCTGAGTTATTATTTGAAAATTAACTTGGATTGTTCATAGTATATATTTCCATTTTTTACATTGATAATTTGTCGGGTTTTTTTTTTCATTTGTCGATTTTTTAAAGTGAGATAGACCACATCTTGGACCTTCTAACTTACCATAGCCTCAAATAATGCATGTTTTGTAAAAGCTATACTAATTTGTGCACCACATTTTTTAATGTTCATTGTGTTTGGATTAATTTTGAATATTTATCAAAACATCTGTGTATTTAACCTTTTATTTTTATGATTTTATATTCCCAATGTATGTAAAAGATCGATTGTTTTCCATATAATATATATAGAAGTATAATAATTACCAACGAAAAAATAATTACATTCATGTGAAACGAGCCAAAATTCTGCAGTAAAACACATAAATTCAATATAAACTAACAAAAGAATACATTTAGCCTGAACTAGCGGACCTCCTCACAAAACAAGAAAAAAAGAATATAACTGTTTTTTAAAAGTTAAAATTTCAAAAAGTGGGTTACATTTAAAAAGCAGCCGAGTATTCAAAAAAAATTACATAAAATATGTATTAGTGGCAGTTGGTTTTGGCCAGTACAGTGAGTAGCAAAATCAAATGTTAAACAATCGATGGCTACATATCACAATGTCCTCCACCAGACACTACGCCATGTTATTAAATGAATGCGTCACCTGGAACATACTACAAGATGCAATATTATGATCGTTGAAAAAAACCGCTTCCCACCAACTCAGCCACGGTGCCACACCAAAAATATAAAACATAAAACAAAGTAAACAAGGCAGAACCCATCTTCAAAAAAAAAAAAAAACTTCAATCCAGGTCTGTTGCCAATCGACATAGCACATCCTCATAAAAAAGTCCCTAAACTGGCTTTAGGCAATGCGTCATTAACTGACGTCGAAAAGAAAACCTTCAATAAAGAAGATAATCTGAAAAATCTGAATATTTGTTTTATAAAATTTAAAGGAAGGTTTTTTTTTTTTGTAACATGGATTACTTTTGAAATGAAATAACGCCTTTTGAAACAGGTGTTTACATGTACAAATTCTAAAAAATCGAAAAAATTGAGTGGTAATGATATTAATGTATGAGGGTCATTCAACTGAAACCCGACCAGTGCGTGTAACTTTGCATTAGACGTAAGCGGGCGCCACGTAACTGCGTGTATAGCGGCACCATCTATTGGTAGTGAGACTGATGCATCCGCAAAATTTTACGTTGCATAGCGACAGTGTGGTTGCACGCCGAAGAGAAGGTAGTCACACAAGTTATCGTCCACTACTGAACATGCATGTGAGTAAGCAGCAACAACGACGGATGATTCGATTTTTAGCGGCGGAGGGAGTTGGGGGCCGTGAACTGAATCGACGGATGAAAGCTGTGTTCGGTGAGTACAGTCTGAGTCGTTCAAATGTTGTGGAATGGCGCAAAAGATTGTTTGACTGGCGCTAGTTACTGGAAGACGATGATAATCCTGGACAAGCTCATCGTGTCATCACACCGGAAATGATTGCGGAAGTGATCCATCGGTTACAGGGTATTAGCGTGGGCACCACTCACACCACATTGCACCAACACTTGAACTTTCGAAAAAAATTTTCTCAGTGGGTTCACCACCAACTGACCGCCGAACTGCGCAATACTCGAATGGCGCTGTCTTTAAGTCATCTGCAACGTTATCATGCGGGGGAATATGACTATTTTTGAGTCTGTGTACTGTGTATAACTACATTTGTGTGTGTTAATAAAATCGTTACTTTACAGTAGTGACCGGGTTTCATTTGAATGCCCCTTATATATACATTTGCAAAAGTTGGTGGACCAGTGAACAAGCTGATTAACATTACATTGAAAATTATTACGTTTATCGTAGATTGAAATCTGTACTTTGTTACATATTGAAAAGTATTTTTAAATCAAGGTAATCAGTCTCCAATCCATTATCATTTGTTTTCTTTAATGCCACGAAATCAGGATAAATTTCTTGCAAAATTTCTCCAAAGTAATTAATTTATTTAAATTACTTAAATTTTACTTGCTATCAATTAAGCATACTTTTGTAACCACTGTTTAAAATTGGCATTCTTTCCTTTATTTAATCACAAAATTTCTTTCCTTAAATAGCGCTAAATTTTCAAAATTAAATACGCATGCATTAAGTTTTAATGTTTATCAAAGCTGCAAACTCTTCCGCTTTTTTATACCATAAAAAGTTTTTAGAAATTTTTGCCTTACTTAATCGGCAGATTACGGCGATTTGAAATGGTAAAATTTACTATACAATTTTTGGTGGTACAAAAAAGCGTAAGATGCTAGTAGCTATTTGTTTATGCATTAATTCTGTTTTCGAACGCAAAAAGCACCCAGTTAAATAGTTACCAGTTTGAATAAAGTAACGTGTGTCGTAGATTCCAATAAATGCGACAAATAATAAATATCGTAGAACCTCGACAGATTTCCTCACCAAGCAATGGAACGTAAATGAAATGAATTTCGCCAATTGATGCCAAAAGATTTTACAATTCTTTTTTAGTATTCTATCTAGTTTATATTTTGCGGACTGATGAAAACGCGATTTCGCGCATCTATATTTCGCGTTCTATTTACTATAGGAAAAAAAATGGTTCTATGGAAAGGGTCATTCACGGTAAATAAGAAAACAAATGCAAGGCCCAATCCGATGAACAAGTTTTCAATAAAGCTGATTTTAAATGTGATGTTTTTTGCACTTATTAGATTGTTGTTCAAACCAAAAAATGTTGACTGTATGTATAATTATTGGATTTGTACGCGGTTTGGTGCATTTCAATTCTTTCTATGAGTAGTTTAACGTTAGTTCTTGAATAGCTAGTAGTGAGTAGGCTTGTGTAAAATATTAATTAATGTTTCATTTATATCAGTTTAAAGCAAATTTATTCCAATACTTAATGTAAAACAAAGAATTATTAAATTGCCTAACACTTTTTAACATGTGCGTATACACATGATACTTGGATGTTGTTACATTCGACATAAGTAAGCTTCCTATTGTAAAATAGAATTGTAGCATTTAATGTTTGTTTACAGGGTAATTCAAAAGATCTTGTGATAGTACTGAAGAGCTGAGTAATTATCGGATTTTTAAATGGTTTACTGTATTTTATATGTTTTTTTTTATAATGAGTTAAAATATTTAAAATTTCATGAAAAAAGTTTATTAGTTTTTGTTTTATATTTCTTTCAAGTATTTCATCCATTCATATACTTATCATAGAGCAAAAATACATTAAATTTTATAACTCGTGCCAAAATTGTCGTATACACATAATATTAAGATATGTTACTACAGTCGACCAATGTAAGCTTCCTATAGTAAACCAGAAATGTAGAATCTACATTTTGTTTACAGGGTCACTCAAAAGACCTTTTGATAGGACTACAGAGATGTGTATGTATCTGATTTTTACATGGTTTGGTGCATTATATTTGTTTTACAAACAGTTCAAACCTATAAAATTTCATATAAAAATAATCATTCGTTTTAATTTACACCAGTTTAAAGTACTGGATTCCTGTACTTAACATCGAACCGAAAAAACTATATATCCTAAGTTTTTCCAAAGTTATTGTATGCAATATATACCCGATATTCAGCTATACTACTGCATTCGACTTATTTAAGCTCTCTATTGTATGGCGGTCCTGAAGTACTTACGGTTCATTTACAAGTTCACTTAAAGTATCTTGATTATATTACAATTGATTGATATTTACTGAGTGATACGTATTTTAACGATTTTATACTACATTGGTTTCCAAAAATTAAGGAAAAATCACAAAAAGTGTGATAACTCGTTCAAAAATTAACCTATCCGTATGAAATTTTGATATGTTGTTCACTAAAAGATGCAGATTAAAATTACAAAATCCAAGTTAGTGGCGCTGCAATCGGATTGCGTCATCTGTGTGGAGCATAAAAATGCATACTAGAGAGTAGGGTTGCTGGTGTCGCTGTGATTATGAGATAAGCCAATTCATCAGTTTGATCTCGAGGTATCATTTGTCCGCATAACTGCGATATAAAGCTATTGGAAGATTGGATGTAGACCAAAGTCAGACAGAGGTGGCCAGATGGCTGAATCTGAGTTCTTCTGTTGTTCATAGGCTTTAGAAACAATTTCAAACCACTCGTTCGGCCTCCAGAAGGTTTATCCAAAGACGGGCAAAAGCTACGACAAGCACCGATGACCAATATTTGTGGTTATGTGCATGAATGAATAGAGCAGCAACCCCCTCTCATCTTAGAGGGTCCCTTTTTGCAGCCATTGGAAGGTTGGTATCAACGTCTACTGTACGTAGAAAGCTTCATGAAGGTGGTCTTCACGCGATGCGACCAGATATTTGTGTGCCGCTCACCTCATGTCACCGGAGGGAACGTTTAACGTGGGCACGTCAACATGCCCACTTGACAGCTGATCAATGGAGGCGTGTTCTCTTCAAAAATGATTTCCAGTTTAGCATCCAAAGTGATAGTAGTCATTTTTTGATTTGGAGAGAACAGAGAACACGCTATCATCCATAAAACATTCGTAAAAAAGATTCATATGGAGGAGGCAGTGTCTGTGTTTGGGATGGTATCTCTTTGGGTGGACGTACATGCCTCCATGTCTTTCCACGCGGAACTGTGAATGCTCACGTCTATAGAGATGGCATTCTTGATGTTTATGTGCACCCTTATGCCGGTGCAATAGGTAATGATTTCCTGTTACAGGACAATAACGCTAGACCGCATAGGGCTCACATCGTAGAAGATTATCTCAGCACCAAAAAATTCAGCGCATGGAATGGCCAGCGCGATCACTGGACTTGAATCCCATCGAGCATCTTTGGGATACTTTAGTAAGATGTGCTGCTGCTCTCAATCCCCCTCCCCAGACCTTTGTCACGCTTACAATTGCTTTACAAGAGCAATGGCTCGCACTTCCCAGCAAACTCGTTGATCGCATAATTCACAGTATCACACATCAGTGTATGTGCTGTATAGCTTCTATGGGTAATCATACTCCATATTAAAGGTACTTTTTCTATACTAAACTGACACATTTATTTTGTTTATTTTATAATTGTATTAATTTCTGAAATACCACAATCGTCTGGTAATTTCTTTTAATGATATTTTATACCTTACTATGTGT
The DNA here is from genome assembly GCA_963932465.1 of Maratus speciosus. Classification (NCBI taxonomy): domain Eukaryota; kingdom Metazoa; phylum Arthropoda; class Arachnida; order Araneae; family Salticidae; genus Maratus; species Maratus speciosus. The sequence goes on from OZ010800.1 coordinate 189,504,546, forward strand.
GTTGTACATTGTGTCTCAGTTTTATTAAAATCTACTTGTAACATTTTCAGTAATCGCTATTTTTGTTGTTTTTCCTTAATTTTTGGTGTACTTCAAACTCTGTATGTGTTACTTGAAAAATGAATATGAATTCAGTTTGTTCATCTGAAAGCTTGTCTATCCAGGTTAGGTTTGTACTTTATGAAATATTTTTCTACTTTCCACATTATTTGTGATGCTTCTAGATTTCAACACGCAACTTTTTTAAAAATCCAATACTATAGGCATTTTTTAACACAAAATGGAGATACAAATTCAATAATTTATTTAGCATGAAATCACAATGACTTTTGACCGAGGTACTGTCGATAATAGTCATCGCGGAATGCCCTTATGATATCTAAGAATAAATTAGATTATAGAAACGTGCCAGTGATCCTCGCTTATCGAAAAAATCTAGGTAAACACCCACAACAGAGAAACCTTAGAACATGCTCAAGGATGTAATGTAAGCACATTAATAAAACACAGATTACTTACGTTCAGGAAAACAATTCGATATAACTTTAGGATAACTGTTTATAATGCTGAAATTAGTGAGTAAATGTTGTCTTCAATATTGCGTTTATACTAAAACGCTTGAAAATTGTATCAAGTATTCGGCATTCCATTTGTTATAAACTTTTTTTATGTTGAAGAAATTCATAATGAAATATATGTACATTGGTAAGAGTTGAGTCATAGTGTAATAACTGTAATAATGGTTTCTCCCATTTCATTTTGAAATACTCATGTTAGATAAATTATAATTCGGGCATTTCTGTAATTTTAAAATGACTATATTTTATATAGATGTTTGACATGCATTTTTTTTTTGTTTGTCTTTCCACATTTATACTGGACATATACTCATATATTTTTTCAATAGTTCAGACATTGAAAAAGTTTTCCTATCTTTGAAATGGCGTACTGCGCTTGTTATTGGGTGTATAAAAAGTTTTAATTACGAGAGTTGTAGAGAATTTTATCCTCTTTAATATTGTGATTGACAAATAATATGCTACGGCAGCGGGTCTTGTGATGTTAAAAAAAAAAAAAAAAAAAAAAAAAAAAAAAAAAAAAAATAATCAAAAAATCTCCCAAAATTTTGTTGTTTTTTGGAAACAGAAAATTATACCTTAAGGCTTTTTTTTAGAAAACTTAGTTATTTCATGTTGTATCATTATAAACAATTCAGGAAAAAATCTTTTACCCGACCTTTTGCAAGATAACCCCCTTTTTTGGTACATTTCCCCTGCACTATTTAATCAATTTAAGCCATTTTGCAAAGGTAATATAGACAGCAAGAACTTTTTAATCAAATAAATATTGATTCAATATTTACAGTCCTTTTATATAAAATAAGTTTTTTTGCAGTTTTATTACAATTTTTTGATAAGTTTTCATTTTAAAATACAGTAAATCCTTCCTAAAGCGACCACGTTCATTTCCAATAAAAAGTGGTCGCTCCTAGAGGTGGTCTCTTAATGGAGATCTTGCTTAAATAAAGATTTTAATTGTTGAAAATAGGTGACATTTAATGTTACTAAATTTTGTTTTTCACATTAGGAAAAATTATCAAAATTTAACAATCAAAACAAAAGTTGATTACATAAGTTAATTACTACAGTTTAAAAAATGAATACATTGACGTTTGCTTTCATTTTGCGGTTTATCTTTTATAATTTTTATTTCCAAGCGTTTTCGAAGTTCAGTAAATAAATGTATTTTTGGTGGGCGAGAACTAATAGTGACGATTTCAGTAATTTTTCCATTTCTTTGAGAGTTTCCTGACAGAATAGGTCAGGGAGTTTATTGACAGTCATTCTTAATTTGTCACCAGAGTTAAATTCGCTGCCTAAAAAGGCACGAAGGTGTTTAAACACTTAAAAGTTACCCGAAAAAAAATCTAAACTTAGTTTAGAAGTTTGATGAATAATGCGCTCGCCAGAATTATTTTTCTAATAAATCCTTCTTCAAGCGACCAGGAAAAAACGGAATTTGTTTCATTTTCTTCAAAGAAATTGGTCGCTCATGGAGGGAGTTCAACTGGGATGGTCTCTGAATGGAGATAAAATTAGTATTGAGCCTATGGGAATAAATTTCGTTCCGTGAAAAAATGGTCGTTCAGGGAGGTGGTCCCACAGGGAAGTTTCACTGTATTAATAAGGGGAGTTTTAAATCTAATCGACTGTATTATTTCGGATTTGTTAAATAAAGAGTGAAATCGATGTGCCATGAATAGCCTTTAGTTGATTTTAATTACGATATAGTACTAGTTAAATTTTTTCAAATATAAGCGAAATTAGGAAAAATATTTCATAACGATTAATAATCGACTTCCGAATCTTTCTTGATATGAATTATTATGTATCCGATGAAATATGTGAAATATTAGATAAAATATTTGAATGCCCATTACTCAGTATGTTCTGCAAGCCACGTTAAAAACGATTAGGAAGTATATATATTCCAAATTCAGAAAATGCAACAAGTGTTATTGTTATTGTTATTTAGCTACGCTCAATGAATGGCTTTACACCTCTATTACTCTTCTCATAGGTTCAAATACAATCATTTCTCCATTGTACCGTGTGTACCCAGAAACTCCAAAACGTAGATCAACAAGTGTTAGACATTATAAAAGCATTTAAACAGAGAAAACAAGTTGGAAATTGCTCGTCAAACGTGGCAAATGAGGTGCGTTCGTACTATAACTAGTTTTATAATTATTTTTTGCACCCCATATTGTATTGAATGTATATTTTTTTGCGCTTCATAAGTGCATAGTCTGTAACATCATTAAAATGCACTTACAATAATATTTTCCCCATTCCCCGTAATGTAACGGAAAACTTTTGACTGTCCCTGTAATTAAACTATACATTCGATTTTCATAAAATTTGAAATGGCTCGACAAAAGTTTGCAGCAATTATATATTTAAAATTCCAGACCATTCGGAAGGCTGTAAAATCATTAAAATGCATTTGCAATAATTTTTTCCCATTGGCCATAATGTAACGGAAAACTTTTGGGTGTCCCTGTAATTAAACTATACATCCGATTTTCATAAAATTGGAAATGGCTCAACAAAATTTTGCAGCAATTATATATTAAAAATTTCAGACCATTCGGAAGGCTGTAAAATCATTAAAATGCATTTTCTATAATTTTTTCCCTTTGGCCGTAATGTAACGGAAAACTTTTGGGTGTCCCTGTAATTAAACTATACATCCGATTTTCATAAAATTGGAAATGGCTCGACAAAATTTTGCAGCAATTATATATAAAAAATTTCAGACCATTCGGAAGTCTGTAACATCATTAAAATTCACTTGCAATAATTTTTCCCATTGGCCGTAATGTAAAGAAAAACTTTTGACTGTCCCTGTAATTAAACTATACATCCGATTTTCATAAAATTGGAAATGGCTCGACAAAATTTTGCAGCAATTATATATTAAAAATTTCAGATCATTCGGCCGGGTAGTTTTTGCTCTGTTATATGCGGACGGACAGACAGACGGACGGACAGACGGACAAACAGACGGACGGACAGACGGACGGACAGACGGACAGACAGACGGACTGAACGACGACTATAGGTGCTACGTATTTATATAATTACGAACGCACCTAAAAAGAAGCTCTATGAGATAATCAGAGTTTTTAACGCCCATTATTGGAGGAACGTTGGATTTTCTCTCGCAAAAATAACTAATTTTATTCAAAAATTACTTCAGACACGCGCGCTAATAAAACAATTGCGCATTATTCCTTCTGTTTTTAAATTGTTGCATATTTCATACAAATTTATTCGAATTTTGAAAGTAAAAAGTCATTGTTTCAAAATTTCTTAGGATAAAATCCTTTCTGAGTTAATTAATGTATCACCCTACAGCATAAAAAAAACAACATCAAAATATTGCTGTTTTGTTCGTCACATCTTATTATTACGAAAAAATAAATGGATCCTTCTGAGGTGTGTAAGAAATGATGAATTAGGTTTGAATTATTTTACGCCTTATCACAATATTATGTCTTTTGAATCATATTTCACATTTGGACAGTTTATAGCATCAATATTAAATTATTATTATTTTTACCTCAGTCTCTCTCTCTGTTATCATTTCTTTACTTAATTAAAATGGGATAAGTATTATGCAAATGAAATACCTTACTAAAGTGAGATATAGCTTATGAAAAACAACTCGTTGTAAATGATCCCGTCAATCCAGAAATCTAAAACGTCAGTCATAAAAAGAACTGATATCACGTAAAAGGAAGCTTTATTTAAGTGCATTCTCTGAGTGCCTTGTAAAAATTTATCACTACTCATAATGTTCCCAAAGGACGCGTTGTAAAGTACAGTATGTGAAAACTATTTTGCGACCTGCAGGCGTACATATAATATATGCAATATATCAATTTTGAAAATTTGTGAAAATCGAAAAAAATAAATTTTAAATTCATATTATATCACTTTTATAAATACTTGTAATAGGAATATCTGTAATAAAACAGAAAGAGTTGTAAGACAAGCAAGAAAATGCATGTAAATGTGGTAAGCATCTATTATTAAAATTATACTTTTCAATATCTTTTAACAAAATCTTTAATTACATAAGTGTGTTTAACACACTATTTTGAAATTAAAGGGGAAACTGATAAAATGGATCTTGTTTATGAAGGAATTATTCGTTTATCGAATAATGGCACGTTTCCAAGATCGGGATTAAAATACTATTCAAACAGACTAGAAGTCTACTAACTAGTCCTAACTAGTTATAAAGAGGAGTCCCCAGTCATGTGCAATGTTGGTTTACGCATACTATACTGATGTACTTCGGATGATACCTCAGTTTATATCTCAGATAATGTGTCAGTAATAAATATCAGTTTAGTTAACGTGTATTATTAGGTGCATTGTTACTGGTTTGTATTTAATCATTATTTTTTTATTTTATTTTCAAATTCAAAATGTTTACATGATCGCAGTAAAAATCCTCTGCATAAAAATGTTATTACTCGTTCAAATAATGGTAAATAAAATCAACAAATCGATCCTACATGTTGATAAATCTGAATGGAGATCGAAACACAGAAGCTTCAACATTTTAGAGATTCATAGGAGCCGTGAAGCAAGAAGAAATTTGTTAAACATGTAGCAAAACGTAAGTTCAGGAAACACAAACAATAGAAAAGGCTGCAGGTTGGCAAGCAGTTTTCAAATACTGTACATCTCTTCTAGTCCTTTTGAAACATTACGAGTAGTGATAAGTTTTCACACGGCACTTGGAGTATGCAAATGTAATCGCTTCTTTTTATGTGATATCAATTCTTTTTATGACAGTCGTTTTAGATTTGTGGCTTGGTGGCATTATTTACAGCGAGTTGTTTTTCACGAGATATATATTTTGTAAAATGAAAATCTTAGAAAATTATAATTCACTTTCTATTATAAAATATGAAGTGTAGAAGAACAAATTTGGAAGAAATTCTTTTTATATATACATTTCCAAAAAAAAAAAATATTTATCGAATAAAAGGCAAAAATGTGTTTAATGCACCTAGCATACTTTCGTAGAAGATTAATTCTTTATATACAGCAGAAATAACAGGCAGTATTTATTTAGGATTATTATTGTAAAATTAATTTTTTATAGACTTGTCTCGTTACAAAACATTCAACTAAATTTTTCAACTCTATACAATAAAATTTATTCCTTAAAATGAAAGTAGTTATTAGACCATGAAATATAAATGTAATCTTCTCAATAAAATCTTCTCAATCTCAAATAAATCTTCTCAATATAAAAGGAAACCAGTGTAAAACACAAAAAGCAGTCTTAGTCGTAAATCTCCAACATTTACATGACATAAAGCATAAAATTATAGAAAGAAAATAATATATCATCTTTAAAAATGGGGAACATTGCAAATACATTATTTAAATACAAACATGCACACTGTTAATATGTCACATATAAAAGACTGCATTCTTTCAGAAGTATTCTTATTTTCCAATGGGGAATAAACACTGTTTTTATTTCAGGTTCTTTTATAGTTACAATTAATTTAAGAAAACTGGTTTCATTGTAAAATGAAACCAGTGTAAACACAAAAAGCAGTCTTTGTCGCAAATCTCCAGCATTTACATGACATAAAGCATAAAATTATAGAAAGAAAAAAAAATATCCTCTTTAAAAAGGGGAACATTGCAAATACAATATTGAAAAAGAAACCTGCATACTCTTTAATATGTCACATATAAAATACTGCATTCTTTCAGAAGTATTCTTATTTTTCAATAGGGAATAAACACTGTTTTTATTTCAGGTTCTTTCATAGTTAAAATAAATTTAAGTATTGTGTGCTACCCAATAATAGTAAATAACACAAGTAATCCATTCATAAATAGAAGTCTATAAATGTCCATCTAAAAATTTTTTTATTCATTTTATTTTAATAAAGACCGTTTTCTGATTAGAAATAAATTGTCAAATTTGTTTTTACGAAAAACATGTTATATATATACCGGGTGTCCCAGAAATGACTAATGGTTTTTAAATTTCCATAACTTGCGAGTTGTGAGAGATATTAAAAAAAAAATCTTGCAGGAGAGTTATGTAACATATCAGGAGATTTTATGCTGCGATTCTCAGTTTTAGTTAGAAATAGTATAGATAGATGGCGCTGCAAGCAATAACCGCTAAATCCAGACTCGAATTTTTCGGCCTCTCTTCTTCCATGCGGGAAAAGTAGATTAAAATGTTTTCATTCTATCCCGAGGTACCAAAAATCGGGTCTGGACTGAACGCCCTCCTGCAAGAATTATTTTAATATCTGCCTTTCAGAATTTCCGGTATGAATTCGGAATTTACGAATAAAAAAAAGCAGGCCAAACTGACAACCCATTCTCTGCCCCCTACTATAGTGAGGTAATGTTTCCAGACATGTGAATAATGGCACCCTTCAAGGTTTGAAACTAGATGAGGTGTGGCCAGTGTTGCAGTCATAAAAAATCCATACAGTGTATGCTGTAGGCAGAGGGTATACGCTAAATTCATTGTATGTCATGCCTAGAGTATAGCTAGGCATGAGAGTAGAGTGCTATAGCTTTATTTTAGAAACAGAGGGTATACGGAGGTTCTTTAAAAAATCCAGAAGGTATACGGCGTATACATCTATATAGCCTCCACTACACCCCTGGGTGTGGCCACGCTCTCTGAAAGGTTAGACAGCCCTGATATATAGATATGGGACATGCTCAGCCCGACATTGGCTCGGGCTCTATTTTTATTCTAGTCTTCGGTATCGGACACGTTCTTTCTGAAACCGGAAAATGTTATTTATTTATGTATAGAAAAGATTGAAAGTTTGGAAGTTATTGAATCTTAAAATCCATCAGTCATTTTTGAGACACCCGGTATATGCATATGTATATATTAATTTGAATGGGAATGCCTGAAGAAGAAATTTTCAACGTTTTTTAGACAGGAAAGTGCCTCTATATCAGTTCAATTATTGATTAAACATCAGCAGAATTTAGAGCAGAAATGATTAAATTTTCAGCAGAAAGAGCAGAATTTATTAAAACTTCGCTATTTTTGGCGGTATCTTATTGCTATGAACGGTGCTCGTTTCGATTCTATTGTAATGTATTTTGAAATCTGTAATCTATCTAAAAGGACACTTTCAAGGAATTTATAATTTCCTATAAAAATAAAAATGAAAATAAAATTGTGGTTAAAAAAATTAGGATATATGATGAAAGGAGATATTTCTATTATTACTGAATCAGGAAAAATAATTTATCATTATTAATACTTCACTTCATTTCTTGAACTAACAGATGTTTATATTTACCAGCAGAAGAATTCTTTAAGTATAAACGAATAAAGAATGTAGATATCGTTTTTTTTTTTTTTTTAAATAATTAGTATTAAATTAAATACCTCAATCTCTAAATTTAAATCCTTAAAATTTATTTTACAAACAATGTTTTCAAGAAGAAGACATTTCAGCATTTTGTTTTTCATTTTTTAAGATGCATTTCGGAATAAAAAATATCCAGAAAAGTTAAGACAAAATTGTTTTATATTTTAACTGATTTTTAAGTAAGAATTTAATATTTTCTTAGAGGTTTTCTGTTCATACGCTAGCTACACAAGTCAGCATGCAAATGTGTAAGCCAATTTGAAATCCATAGAAGCTTATTTTGAAAATTTTCCCATTTCATTGGAATAGTTTCAAATGCTTCTTAATGCATTGATTATTTAAGTCAATGTTTAACATTGCATTATTCTACTATTTGGCTTAGCAGTTTCTTCTGATAATTTCGTTAATTACTGAAAAAAAAATTCTTGATTCGTTCCAAAAAAAATAAATAGTTATAGTAAATTAAATAGTAATATAATTTCAAAATGAAACTGCATACATAAAAAAATCGAAATCTATAACGTTAGACAATGACCATGAATTTCCCAAACAATGTACGTCAGCGTAAAATGTCAAAATGCCAACAAGATATTTACAAAGAACTCTTCGATTGCTTAAATATTTTCTTTTGAATACCATCGCGTGATTATATTAGGCTTTTAACACCTTGGAGGATGGAGGTTCACTTTAGAGAACTTAATGTCAGTCCCTAAAAGCCCGCCAGCTTTCATTAAGAAATGAAAAGAAGCATTTGCCTAAATTCAAATAAATCTGTTTACAAACCAGGTGTCATTCAATCGTTTCAGTATTTTGTGAATAGAAGTAATTTAACCCTTTAATAACTAAAGAGAGCATAAAGGAGAAATAAGTTGAATTTAAATTAACTAATAGAATGTCAAATCCATATCTGACGGAATGATATTTTAAGCTGTAGAATTATAATTAAAGCAATTACCTGGAAGATATTTTCAAACAAAAATCGATTTTTCAGTTTTCATATGACTGTTATTGATTAAAAGAATTAAAAAATCTTAATTTTTTTAAAAATCTATTTTATTCTTTCGTTTTTTAGTAGTTTCTTTTCGTGTGAGGGAATGCCATTTCTGTTAACAAAAAATGATACAATAAAATAGTTAAAACATTTGTTTCAGAATTCATTTGGATCTTTTAATCAAAAACAGTGATATGCTAACTGAAAAATAAAGAAAAGTTCAGAAAACTGAAAAAGAAACTTGGAAAGAAAATACAGGAGGAGGAAGATCTTGAAGGAAAAAAAATTACAAGCATATTTTTTGATGGTAGAAAATATATAACGAATTGCATAGAAAAAAAGGGACAAACGGCACCGTCGAGAGAAAGATAAAGAATATATCACTAATGGCGTGCGAAAATGTACGTGTAGCTTTCTATGACACTATAATTATTCCTTAGACACCAGCAATGCAAAAGGGTGAAGATTTGAGTACTCTATTAATCTAGCTCCGCTTCGGTTGTTAAATGTCGTAGTTCAAGTGATTCTACCATCTAGTTTTGCCAGTTGATGTCGGTGTCGGAGTGGAAGCTCGTTCATATGGTGAATACATATCAAAAGTTGCGGTTCTTTTCTTAATTATTTCTAAAGCAGGCTTTATTCTGGCTTGAAAAAATTATAATGGTTTTGCTGTTTCCTCGCAGTGACTAGAAGGAGGTGTCAAGTGACAAAAATATTCCGAACTACGTTCGACAACATGGTATTTGTTTCGTCTTTCTCTCGACGGTGCCGTTTTCCTCTTTTTTCTATAAAGATCTTTTTATTTTTTCTACTATAAAAAATGTGCTTGTATTTTTTGAATCTCCGAGATCTTCCTCCTTCAGTATCTTCTTTCTAAGTTTCTTTTTCTGTCTCCTGACCTTGCCTTTATCGATGACGTGTTCCTTATTCCCCGTTGTCACAATTCCCGCATCCTGAAGCACAGGTAAAGCTCTTAATGTAATTTACTATATGATATACCAGTTCTAAATGCGGTGAAAGCTGTGTGAGGAAGGGATATGCATTTGAGAGTGTCTGCTTTTGAAGGCCTTGCTTCAGATTTTGATTCAGACGAACTGCCTGCTTCAAAGTTCCCACTATTTGAATCTTCTGAAAATATCTGTATTTTAGAGCAGAAAAATAATTACATCCCATCTTGCAGGTTCTCCCATCTCCTATTTCCACACTCATCCTAATTCAAAATACACACAACTATTAAATAACACATAATCAGATATTATTTAAACATTTCGCGCAGTAATCCTGATATTTCAAGTAAATTCAGTTAAAATAAATTTAACATTTTTAAATTGTTCCTTAAAAAGTTCAAAAATCAGCATTTGAGCAAAATTTCATGCCATTTGATTGAAACTGACTTTAAAGTTGAAATTTACTTTCTTTTGGAGAGTTACCGCTCCATATTTTTATCCAGTCCAAAAACTCTCAAATCTTTTTTTGTGAACTTAGTTCCTCCAGTGGCAACTTTTCCGCACTACCCACCATTGAAAATCGAAAAAAAGGGGGGTTTTGCCCACCCTAATGTAAATGTCTTAAATGCTCTTTAAATTAAACAATTGATTCATTTAAATAATTTGATGTTTATATACACTTAGTTACATAAAATGGCCTTATATAGAATAAAATATAAAGATTAGAGGACGTTGGGTTAGTGAATATATATATATTAATATTGTATAGTAATAGCTTGTATATATATGTATTAATATATCTATATTATTCAATAAATATTAAATCATAAAAAAACAAAAAAAAATAAACAAACACTTTAGTCATTTCTATGTTATTTATTTAACTATATTAGTTAATATAAGCATGAATAGCATATATTTTCAATGTTATTAAATTTATCAGTTTTATGAGTTGTCATAAAACTGACAATCTAAAATCAAATTTATATAAAAAAAAATAAAACTTAAGTAGTAAAAAATACATTTTTATTAAAATTATTTAGGATAATGAGATGCTGGTTTAAAATTATGTAAATTAATTATAAATATAATATAGACAAATCGGGTAATTATTTGGAATAAATGGATATATGTTAAAGCTAAAAGATATTTATAAGTATTTGATATAAATTTTCACAGGTACTTGCAATTACTAATGATTGAGAAAAAATTAGTTCATTGATTTGGAATGAAATGTTCAAAAAAAAAAAGATTGAAATGTATAATTTTTTTTTTTGAAAAATAATTTTATTTTATTATTTTAAATTAAACATATTTATTAAATGATAGATGATAAAAAAGAACTATTGTTTAATAAATTTAGATTAATTAATATATTAACTGTAATTATTAAATCTTAACTGTAGATGCAGCTATCAAATATCTTGACAATTCCATGATACGAATGTTGGATTCATATTTTAACACATTTGAAATATGAGTACAATCCGTTTTCTTTTAATATCACTGGATTCCTAATTATTTATTATTTCAATGAATTTTTTTGGTAAGAATTGCATCTTTTAAACTTATTGTTTTCTTCTTAAATAAAAAAAATGTGTTTCGGGATATGTGAGTGACCTTTCAAACTGACGATAAAACACTTGCGAGTTCTTTGATTTTTATTATCCACTTTCATTTTATAAATTAAATTTTGTTATTTTTATCTCTAAATACTTTTTTAGTTTACTTTTTTTGTTTGCTATATGTACCTTTAAAATAATTATCATTCATAATGTTGAGATTTCATGTAGATTTTTTTTATTAGGAAATTCTCCATATATTTATTTTTTCCCTATAACATTAAACGTATAAAGTTACATGTCATCTTAGAATTATAGAGATTTGGTCAGATTTTGTTAAACGAACCTTTTTTTAATTTTTTTTTTTTTTTTTAAGGTCAGTTAGATTTTGAAGTACAGATTTTTAGTGCAAAAAACAGTGTAGGAAGATCACTATAAAGTTATGAACACAATCTACATTAAATGAACTTTATTTGCTAAACTGGAGTCTTGGGTGCAGTTATACGCACACAAGGCTCACGAAATAGGACTTAATTAAAAAGCTAAACTCATACTGTAAAATTATACGGAATACTTTTTTATTCATGGTTACATTTGCCGAGTTTCTCTGTTATTAAAGCATCAAATTTAATTGATAAAATAAAATAATTTGATTTTACCTAACTTTTAAGGGGGGGGGGGGGTGGATCACTTTAAAACTTTACCTAATACAAAAAGAAAAACTTAAAAAAATATATTAATAAGGACTAACGTGTTACGTAACTTTCGAAAAACAAATTGACGATATTCAAATTAGAACCGGTTTTATGATAAAAAAAATATGGAGCGATAACTATCCAAATGAATGTAAATTTCAACTTTAAAGTCAGTTTTCTCAAACAGATATCCTTGATTTTCCATATTTACAAAACTATATTCATCATATTTATCAAACTAAGTATCACAGAAGTTTAATATTTTGTATTATATTGTATTTTATATATCTTTATAATGTCTGCCTATTTTTAAGCAAGTACCTGTAATATATTATTTTTTCTTAAAAAAAATATAAAAAATTTAATATTTCATGGTTTAATTGTCAGAAAAAAAATCTGATTATTATTTTAGGTTGGAATTAAAGTACAACATTTTGAGAATATACATATATATATATAATATTACATATGTAATATTAAATGGATATATCGAATACATATTTAATCCTTTGCACAACACATGCATGTCAAATCCCCTTTTTCAAAATTCGGAATTAGTATGTCTTAATTAAACTAAATTCTAATTCTTTTTCCCTAAAATAATTTAAAAAACTACGTAAACAAAGATTTGTTCTATTAAAAAACTAAAAATCTCTTTCTAAAAAACTTTGATGAAGTATTCATGGCTTTTAAAATTGTTTAACATTGCATTAAAATCAAGCAATATCGAGTTGCTCAAGGTGATCTCCCCCACTTAAAAAGGGGTTTATCAGGGGGCAACCGTTAGTTGAAAAAAATGTAAAAAGTCTTATTAGTATGCATTGTAGAATAATACCTTTCAGATGAAATTAGTTTATACTAGGACTTCCCTCAGAGGGATTAGTCTGAGCGATATTACTGAGAACATAGATTTAATAATAACATGTGGAAGCAAAGAAAATGAGATGTTATCTTTAATTGTCCATATACTGCGATAAATTGAAATGATGAAAATAAACGAATTGTAGAATTACAAAATCTTATATATAAATTCGTATACACTGTTTTAAAAAATGGGAAATCAAACCATTCAAGACAGCCATGCATGGATATAAAATTGAAAGTACGCAATATATTAAAAGTAAAATAGAAAATGAAACACTAATTTACTTATATCGGAATTTTAACTGTATAAAATGATGTCAAGAGCATAATCAGACGCTCCGCAGCAATTTGAGTAAATTTAAATGACAAATATAAGATGTTTAAAAAGAATGGACTACACTTTATATGGTGTGTGCTCCCCCGGAATAGTTAATATTGTACAATATCTGTTTTCCCGGGATGCAATGAGATTGTCGATAACATTTAAGGAATTCTCTTCTCAAAATCTAATATAGTATCAAAGTACCGAATACATCAAAAGTGGCATGCAATGCTTCGTTAGAGTGTGTTTTAGATATGCTCGATCGGATTTAAATGATGAGTGTATGCTGGCCACTACATACGCTGTATTGTTTTGTTTTCAAACATATTCTGCACAAGTTGAGCTGTATTTAGTATGTATTAAATAAAAGAAATCGGCAATGATTACAACATGAAGTATGACACAAGATCTGAATATATCATCTGCATAACGTTTGAGCTGTCAAAGTGTCATTTGAAGTAATTTACAAATCCATACATATTTATTCAGCAAATCATGCAAGCTAACATACGCCAATATGAACCCGATTACGAAATTTCACCAGAATAAGTTAATATATAAAAAATCTACTAATGATAATTGAGAATATGACCTTATGATAAAATGTCTGGAAAAATGAATCGGATAAAAAATTCATATCACATTTAAAACGGCACTTCTTTGTTAGTGGCCTTGGCGAGAGAGAGAAAAGTCTAGAGAAGGAACACTTTAACAAGTACTTTCGGGCAACCTACTCACTGTTTCATACAGGTCTTTATTCAATATTTACACAATTTATTTAATGCTAGGTGGGCAGCTATCAGTTTTGTTGCATTTAAATCGCATGTTTTGCGGAGGAAATGCAGCATTATGAAATATTTAAAGTTGCTGTACCTAATAATTCCAAATTAATGGTAACTGAGATCGCTTTCCGTTAATTTCATCTTTTAAAATTTTAATTTTTTTAGAAACTATTCATAGAGACAATTGTATATTTTAAAACTAACCCGAAGCAAAATTTCAAGATTTTGGGCTCAGCAGTAACAGAGAAATAGAAAATTTTTGAAAGTTTTTTGTTTCTGCACTGTTTTATATAGCGACATTTTTAGAAATTGTTCCATTGCGAGAATTTACGTCATGATAAATACAGCCATGTCAACTTTCAGTTTTATATTCCTAACAGTTCCATGTTCTTCGTTACTTAGATCATCTTTAGATCTTTTTCCGCTTTGTTTAGTCTTTCTATTTTTTAGAATTCGTTCTACAACGAACATTTACATCTTATTAATTACTACCATGCCGAAGTTCTAGTTTCTAACCCCAACAGTATCCCAAAAATCTCAGTATTACAAATAAATCATAGTTTAGAACCTTTCTAGAAATTTTTACGTTTATCCGTCAAATTGAACCTTTTAGAGAACGTTCATTACGAGTATTTACATCTTAAAAGTAACTACCGCACCAAATTTAAAGTTTCTAACCCAATCAATATCGCAGAAATCACAATTTTAGAACTTTTTGTGCTCCTGCAGCGATGTAGGTTCTTGCACTGACATAAAATAGTCTTTTTTTCGGAGCAGAGATGGCCACTAACATTTTTTTAAGTTGGCTATGTAGTTTCAGAGATAACACCTCACAAACGTACAAGCATTAATAATATTATATACTTTATAATATTATAACGCTTTATAATATTAGCATTAGATGTACAGATACAAAAGCCATTTATCTGTTACAAACTAAAGTACCGGCGTTGCCCAGGATTTGAAGGATGTTTGTTCTGAAAAATCAATTTCAAAATTTAACATACAACACAAAACAAACATTAAAAAAGCAGTCGAAATGTTGTTGAATGAATCATATGAAAACGCTGTATAAAAATGTATAAATGTATATAACAGACGCAAAAGAATACAGCTATAAATGAACTTATTTCAAGTTATAACTGGAACAATAATGTTAAAATACACCAATATTTCCCTAATCGGGTTTTTATCATGCTTCAATACTTTTTTCACACTCATATGACGTTATACTATATCCACCATGCCCTTCCCAGGTAAAAAAAGTCAGCAAGAAACCTTAAAAAAAAAATCTTCAGGGAAACTGAAGGTATTTGGAACTAAAATTACCTTCAGCTTACCTTTAGGTAAAAAACATGTATTTTCCCTTAACCTTCTGAGTTCCAAATACCTGCTGTTTTCCTTCAGGTAAAAAACCTGTTATTTCCCTTCACCGATTTTGGCAGAAATATCTGCAGCTTTCCTTTAGGTATAAAAGCTGTATCTTCTCTTTACATTATATCGTTGCACCTGTATGCGGACAGCCTTCTGTGCAAATTCGCATCAGATCAATACATAATAATGATTACATATCCAGTTCGACATTGATTTGATACATATTAATAAACTAAACATATTAATAAAACATATATACATATTAATAAAAAAAACTAAGGGGGGGAAAGCACCGGAGGTGCGTAACATGAATAAGTGGTAACAGGACTTTCGAACGATATGTCACATGATGTGTCAGCAAAATTTAGAAAAGTGACCCCCGGGGGGGGGAGGGCAAAGAAGGGGGCAGGGGCATTAGAGGTGCATAACATGAATAAGTGGTCAAAGGCCTTTTGAACGATATGTCACATGACGCGTGTTGGCAAAATTTAGAAAAATGCCCCCGAGGGGGGCAAAGTGGGGGGAGGGGCAATAGAGGTGCATAACATGAATAAGTGGTCACAGGTCCTTCCAACAATATGTGACATGAGGGGTGTCAGCAAAATTTAGAAAAGTGCCCCCCCGGGGGGGGCAAAGTGGGTGGAGGGTCATTAGAGGTGCATAACATGAATAAGTGGTCATAGGCCTTTTGAACGATATGTCACATCAGGGATGTCAGTAAAATTTAGATAAGTGCCCCGCCGGTGGGGCAAAGTGGGGGGGAGGGGCATAACATGAATAAGTGGTCACAGACCTTTTGAACGATATGTCACATGAGAGGTGCCGGCAAAATTGAGAAAAGTGCCCCCCCCGGGGGGGCAAAGTGGAAAGAGGGGCATTAGAGATGCATAGCATGAATAAGTGGTCACAGACCTTTCCAACGATATGTCACATGAGGGTGTCAGCAAAATTTAGAAAAGTGCTCCCCCCCGTGGGGCAAAGTGGGGGGAGTGACATTAGAGGTGCATAACATGAATAAGTGGTCACAGGACTTTCGAACGATATGTCAAATGGTGTGTCAGCAAAATTTAGAAAAGTGCCCCCCGGGGGGGCAAAGTAGGGGGCAGGGGCATTAGAGGTGCATAACATGAATAAGTGGTCAAAGGCATTTTGAACGATATGTCACATGATGGGTGTTGGCAAAATTTAGAAAAATGCCCCCGAGGGGGGCAAAGTGGGGGGAGGGGCAATAGAGGTGCATAACATGAATAAGTGGTCACAGGTCTTTCCAACAATATATGACATGAGGGGTGTCAGCAAAATTTAGAAAAGTGCCCCCCCCCCGGGGAGGCAAAGTGGGTGAGGGTCATTAGAGGTGCATAACATGAATAAGTGGTCATAGGCCTTTTGAACGATATGTCACATCAGGGATGTCAGTAAAATTTAGAAAAGTGCCCCCCCGGGGGGCAAAGTGGGGGGAGGAGCATTAGAGGTGCATAACATGAATAAGGGGTCACAGACCTTTTGAACGATATGTCACATGACGGGTGTCGGCAAAATTTAGAAAAGTGCCCCCGAGGGGGGGCAAAGTGGGGGGAGGGGCATTAGAGGTGCATAACATGAATAAGTGGTCATAGGCCTTTCCAACAATATGTGACATGAGGGGTGTCAGCAAAATTTTGAAAAGTGCCCCCCCCTGGTGGGGCAAAGTGGCGGGGAGGGGCATAACATGAATAAGTGGTCACAGACCTTTTGAACGATATGTCACATGAGAGGTGCCGGCAAAATTTAGAAAATTGCCCCTCTCAGGGGGGAGCAAAGTGGCAGCATGGATATCGGATGTGTATAACATGAATAAGTGGTCACAGGCCGTTCCAACTGTATATTACACGATAGGGACAGGTGTTGGTAAAAGTTAGAAAAGTGCCGCACTTTGGGCTTTAGTATTGTGCCCCCCCCCCCCCTTTGAAATTTTTATATATTACAAATAATATTTATCGGAAACCTCCGATGAAAATGCTGCAATTTCAAAAAAAGTCCGAAAAGTAAGAGATAATGAAATCCCCCAAAGCAGAATATGCTTATAAATGCAACGTACATCGCAGAACAACGGATTTCACTGCAGAGCATTTCAAATTTTCATTTTCAAGAAAATTCACCATTCAATGTAGGAAAAATCGCAAAATTTGTCACTCATTGGTTAGAAAAAAATCACCAAATTCTTTAATCGTTCATTTAAAAGGTAAAGATGAAAATAAGCAATCGCCAGTCGCCACTCAACGAGTAAATGTGAAAAACTGACGATTAAAAATATGGAAAGTACCAGCCAAACGCAAGATTTTCCAAAAGGAATTTCGTGAAAGAATTGGGAAAGAAAAAAATGTGAATTTTGTCAAAAGATCGCGAAAAAACACACATTTCGTCAGAGGATTACGAAAAAAAAAAAATGTAAATTTCATGAAAGGATCACCAAAAAAGCGAATTGTATCAAAGAATCGCAAAAAAGCGAGAATTTTGTCAAAAAATTACAATAAAAACTGCACATTTCGTCAAAGGATCGTGGAAAAACCCGAATTTCATCAAAGGATCGCAAAGAATCCGAAATTTCGTCAAAGGATTCTGGAATAAATGCAAATATGGTCAGTGGATTGCGGAAAAAAAACACAAATATCGTCAATACATCGCAGAAAAAAAAAAAAAAAAAAAACCAATTTCGTCAAAGAATCGCAAAAAACCCACACATTTCATCAAACGATCTCTGAAAATCCAAAATTTCGTCAAAGAATCGCGAAAATACGCAAATATCATCAATAGAGCAAAGAAAAAACACAAATATCGTCAATGGATCATGGCAAAAACACAAAATTTGTCAAAAAACACAAATTTAGTTAAAGGATCGCGGGGGTGGGGGTGGGGGGGGGGTGGGGGGAAATGAGAATTTCAAAAAAAAAAAAAACCGAGAATTTTGCCAAAGAATTGCGAAAACGAATGTGAATTTTGTCAAAAGATCATGAAAAAAACGCACATTTTGTCAAAGGAACGCCAAAGAAACGAAAGCATTGCCAATAGATCCGGAAAAAACGTGAATTTCGTTAAAGTATCTGGAAAAAATGCATAATTAGTACCAGGAGGGGTCCCCTACCAACCCTCCCTTTACATTTCAGAAAATTTGCTGCGAATTTCAGATTTTTTAAACCTATTTTTTTCAATTTTGAATCATACCTGCTACTCAGTGGATAAACATACCTAAAATATACCCATAAATTAAATATTCACTGACATAAATGTACTTACTCTCTACTAAAGAAATTATTCTCACTCGCTAGTAACTGGCTACTAAATAAAGTCAACCTACCGGCCAGTGGCTACTAAGCAAAATTCCTTATTTTCATCTTTATTAAAAAGATTGTGAAATTCATCAATGGGTCACGAGAAAAACTCGTACAGTTCATCAGTCATGGAGAACAAACCATGAAATTCTTCAGCCTGTTGTGGAAAAACATACAAAATTCGACGAACAGTTCCGAGAAAAAATCCATGATTTTTGCTAATCAGTTGCAGGTAAAAAACTTCGTCAGTGCACCGCCAGAAAAAACCCACGATCTTCTCTAATCGGTCGCAAGAAAAAGTCTCAAAATTCACCTATGTTAAAAGAAAAAATCCAGAAAATTGCAAATCGATCGTGGCTAAAAAGAAATCGCGGAATTCGTCAGTAGATCGACGGAAGAAACTGCAAAATTCGTACATCAGTAGCAGAAAAAAACTCTCTCCAATCGGCCTCAAGATATACTTACTGGTTCAAGAGAAATATAGCAAAATTTAAAAATCAGTCACCGGTAAAAAAAAAAGCGAAATTCGTCAGTAGATCAGAGAAAAAATGGAAATTCGTCGATCAGCCATGCTAAAAAAAACCCTCGAGATTTGGCCAATCAGTTGAAAAAAAGACACAGTTTATCATTCGACTGTGAAAAAATATCACAATTTTCACTGATCTGTCACGAGTAGAATGCGAAATTCGTCGATCGGTAGCAGAAAAAAATATTATCGTTCGCAAAAAAGAGAGAAAAAAATTGCTGTCAGAAGTGGAGGGTATACAGAGGTAAATGTCGTATACCTTCTGGTTCTTTTTCAGTAACACTGCTTAACTTCCGTTTCTCAAAAAAGCTATTGTATATACACTCTAAGGTATACCAGAGTTTCCCGTAGACAGTGTCAGGAGGGTGCTGCACCCTGCCTGCCCTTAGGTTTACAAAACAGCAGCCCTCTTACCCCTGATGGAAAACATTAGCACACTTGTTGCCCCCAGCTGAAAAAAGTGCCTTTACTCCTTTCTTTATTAAAAAATTTACTTGCATAGTAAAAATTGCCTCATTGCTGTCTTTAAAATAGCGTCCTGTCTATTAAATATTAAAAGTAATTTTAAAAATCAAAAGGATGCCTTTAAAAATTAAAAAAAGTGTCCTTAAAAATCCAAAACATGCCTTTCGGAATCAAAAAGTGCCCTTTTCCTACAAGAAGCACCCTGCCCTTTTTTTAAACATGGGAGAAACTCAGAATATACCCTCTGTTTTTTTTTTTTTTTACGTTTACATCGCTGCATACGAGTGCCCTTTTTTCTAGAAGTTTACTGTAGAAAAAACAGGTCAGTGCCCATCAGGCACAGTTTTTTTTAATAAAGGACACACTTGTACCTTGTAAAGAAACGGAAAAAAAAAAACAATATTTGGAACTGGCTTGTTTAATGTTCCCATTTCTCAACAGAATTTTTTGATATTTTCCCACGACTGATTGAAATTTGTCAATTGTCCTCTCAAGCAACAGACGAATGTCACAATTTCTTTCTCCCGTAATCAAATGAAGAATTTTGCTAATTTTTAAACATTAAGTTTCATCATTAGGTCAGGGGGAAGCATCATAAACTTGTCAACTGGTCATATGAAAAAGAAAAAACCCCAAGAAATTTATCAGTCAGTAAAGGGTTAAAAAAAATCACACAGTTCTTTGATTGTCATGGGGGGAAAAATTATTTAATTCATCCATTGATCGCATGAAAAAAAAAATGTTTTGTTAGTAAGTTGTGTGGGGAAAATATGGAAATTTATCAACTTTTTATCAGAAAGAACGAGATCTGTTGATCAGCTTAGGTAAGGGAGGGGGTATAACGGCGTTACCGTTATATATTCATTATTCCTCCTTTTCCCTCAAAAAATCAACTTCTAACTTTACTGGTTTATTATAAATTGTTATTATTCTCCCCCCCCCCTTCAAATAAAGTATTTAGTTTAAATTTGACATTTTAGAGTTAATTTCATGTCTTTATTCATTTTCTTCCCCCCCCCTCTCACTACTGTAAGTTTCGCTTTTACTTTTTTAAGTTCTTTTCAAATGCAGACATCATTTATCTCGGTTCCTTTTTCTGTCTTTCAAATTCACACGATAGAATAAGATCTTAACCGCAATTATTTTTCATTGAAATAAAGTAAAAGAATAAAATACAAATGAATCTCTTTTCGCTTTGCAGCCGACGTTATCTAACGCATATTTTCCCAGCCTCTGGGCTTGCATTAGTATTCAATTCTCACCCTTGTACTTTGTCGGATACAAACCATATGCCCATTGCTGACTAATTTGCAGCTGGAGTTAGATCTGCAACGTACATCTAAAAATCACGTGTTCCTATTTCTTTAACCACTTTCCCTTACCGCAAGAATGTTAGGACACGTGTAACCATAAATAGCTCGCCATGGCGTAAGTTTGAATTCTATGTAATACTTCGAGATGCCTCTGATTCCTTTGTCCACGCCACCAATATTCATCGCCAATACAGTACAGATGTTGCTATTCATCTCGCCAATGAGTGAGTGATTGTAATGAATATTTTACCACTACTGTCTCTGATCTTGGGGGTGACAGACCTCGGCTCTCTGCCCTTCGGGGGCTGCCCCGTCGGGCAGTCCCGTCTGACTTCTCCCCTCCACTGTACTATCATGGTTCTCCCTTTAAAAAGTTTCATAATAAAGAAGTAAGTCCTCGAAATCCTCGTGTTGGAGTTTTTTTATTCATCCACGAACCTGGACTCTTTCTTTAATAAATCTCCTCTATACAAATTGGCGCCGTTAACCAGATTTTTTTCTCCAACAGTAATAATAATAATAAAAAAAAATACGAGGAGAAGTATCGTTCCTTCCGTATCATGCTTTACCAGCGACGCGAAAAGCTGTCAGACCTTTTTCCCCACGGGAGTTCCGGCTGCCCTACTCTGTTCGCTCGCCGATGTCAACTTCAGGGGATTTCCCTTTCTCGCTACCCCAACGGATTTGGAGAGTGCCTCTTTCTTCCGGACTTTACACTAGCCTGACGAGAAGCAAGATTTACACTGCGGTGCTCCAACGGGGTCATCGAATGATGTCACCTCCTGCAGCAGTTCTTCTCTTTTCTCCGACGATGTACGACGCCTGCATCACTGATTCCCCTCCTGCTTGAAGTTCTTGTTTCTTCATACTCCTGCTCCATTCTATCGGGAAAATCTTTCTGTACTCAGCGAGCGCATATCTCCAAAACGAAACTCACCGACAGTTTCGATTGTGAATATATGCATATTTACTGCACGTCGGCAAAAAGATTATCTGTGTCGTCATACCTTAATATGTGCAACGTTCCTTTATCAACAGTATGTCACTACTGCAAAGATCAAAACCTCTCAACACATGTGTTTTTTTTGGTTTTTTTGTGCGCTATGGTCAACTTGAAAGAAGCAAGATCGTTCTACCACTGTTTGTGAAAATATTTTGTGTTGCGCGTCGGCTGGAACCCATCTGTGTCGTCATAAATTAAAATATTGAAATGTGCAAGGTGCATATAAAAAAAAGTGCATTGCACCTATTTGTGTGTGATAAAAAAAATCACCTAGTGTTTCTACAGTGCTTCGCTTGTGAAATATGCCTTCAAAATTTTTTCGGTGCACATAAAGTTTTGTGAAATTTCATAAATGATTCAGATGTTGTGCTATTTTCATACAAAGAAAAATCATTGCAACAATAAAAGCACAACAACATTACACACGATTATTACTTTCAGTGACTTCAAAAAAATTAATACGTGCTCTTGAAAAAGAAAAAGAAAAAAAAACATACGTAGATACAAAAATTTGATATTCTTGATAGAATAATAGGCGTATGAAAACAGGGCGTTAATTATATTATTTTCTTTTTTTCAAAAGTGTTTTTTTCCAATTCAGTTCGTCACTGAAACAATATAAATTTTAATTAAAAAAAAGCGTTGATTTTTCAGTTCGCTCTGTTTTTATGCTCAAAGATAAAGCTGTATGCTGTCTACAAAAAGTGACAGAATGGATTTTATTAAGTTTACAGTCAAAGAGAAAATTTTGTCACGTTACTTCAAAAAAGGGAAAAATACTTACACTTTGATAACAGTTGCATTTTCATATGTTTGTTTTGATTTTGTCAGCTTGAAAGGAGAAATCACTTCTGAACTATTTTTATAATATTTTTAACAGTGATAGCATATTAGCTCCTTATTATCTTCTTCCAAGCTGCGTTTGTTTGTTTGTTTTTTTTTTAAGTACTTTTTGCAGTTAAAATGATAAAAATTATTATACTTTTATTAATATTTCACTTATAATGTTTTTATGGTTTAATCATGACAAACTTCTCATATTTTTTTCGCTTACGTGAATTCACATAAACATGCTATGTTTCCTTTTTCGTAAAAATGATTTTTATGCATTCAAAAATCTAGAGTTTAACCCTTTAGCCCCACTGGCATACTTTGAAAGTACACTTATTCTGCCGATAGGCAACAAAAAAAGTTCTCTACTCCAGGTTTTGCAGTATTTGATATTTTTATATAAATATGTGCATATTTCGCTCACAACGTTTGCACATTTTCATTTGTGTGTGACATTTGCACAGTTACTCTCAGCATGTGTTGCTCGACTCTGACCTTGTTTGTTTTTTTTGTTTTTTTTTTTGTATTTTAAACCTGAATTACAATTTAATTACCTGTTTTTTTTTTATTTTATTGAATTTCAGAAACTTTAATCCAACTGGATGTTGACAGAAATTTAACTTTCAGAAATGTTGTGATTGATACACTCATAT
The DNA here is from genome assembly GCA_963932465.1 of Maratus speciosus. Lineage (NCBI taxonomy): Eukaryota > Metazoa > Arthropoda > Arachnida > Araneae > Salticidae > Maratus > Maratus speciosus. Next base: position 189,528,142 of record OZ010800.1, read on the forward strand.
TATTTTTTTACATTCCCCCCCCCCCCCCCTCCATGTTTTTTTTTTCCTTTTGTGTATAATTTATTTATGCAACTTATTGTGTTTTATTTTATGTGCATGCATTTCATTTCTGATAACTAGAGTTTTTGCATACATACACCTTTTTGAAATACTAGTATTATTTATTTTGCATTATTTGTGTTGCTCTCTCAAAAAAAAAAAAAAGAATTCCTCCTTTTTTCCATTTTGGCTGTCAAAAAAAAAGTAAACAACAGAAATTATATAAACACCAGAAAATAAAAAAAAAAGATTTTGGAGATAACAGACACTTCACCAGTTTATTTTTTAAAATATGGCAGCTAATGATGAAAATGCTATTTGTGACTTTAATCACCCCATTTCTGTATCTCCATGGGTAGATTATTTTGAAGAGATATTATTTAGATATTCGGATTCCATTAATATGGAAGCCACATCTATTCAAAATTCACTTAAGACCGAAAATGCTGCATCCATGTCTGAAAATATTATAGATTTCCTTCAGATCATTAAATTCAATTTTCATGTGCTTAAACTAAACTTTAATGTTCTAAAGGATGTTTATTCAAAATTAAAACAGGATAAAGATAATTTATTTCTTGTAAATCAGAAACTTATAGAGAGATTACATGAAATCACAGCCAAACAGAAATGTAAGAAGCTTACTAAATGTAGTAAGACTATGGTTGATCAGGTAGTAGATGTCAACAACAAACTCCCTCCATCTGCCCTAGATAAATCTACACAAACTATCCCCTCTTATATGTGTAAACAAGAAAAGTTACCACAACTAGAAAATCATAAAAAAGACACATATCTTAGCTCCGATCTGCACACTCAAGGTAAGCACAATGAAAAATTTACAGCTATCAGCGATTCCTCTCTAAAGTCCTTATCCCCCGCTAAACTTAATGTACCTAAGCCTATTCGTGTCATTATTTTTAACCTCCCTGAAAATTTAAATATTCCTGATATCTTGTTTGGTATCTCAGATTTAATTCATATACCTGAACCTGATTTTCACTTTGTTAAAAAGTACAAGCTCCTACATATTAAGTCCTTTAATTGGATCTTTGAGCTTGCACCACAGCATGCTAGGCAATAATTAATGCATAAGGAAATTATGATACAATAAACCGTACCCTGTTAAACCATATATAAATGTTAAACGTTGTTTTAAGTGCCAGGTATACAATGATCATATTGCAATTTCGTGTCATAATGACATTAGATGCTCGGTGTGTGCTTTGCCACACATTGACCCTCAGTGTAGAAATCCTCCAAAATGCATTAATTGCATTAGAAATAATGATAGCAGTAACACCAACTTTGACATTTTCCACAGTGCTTTTGCACCTTATTGTCCATCATTAAGAAAATTCATCAAGCAAATGCGAGAAAAAGTATACAACTGCAATACATTCCCATAAACATCTCATACAGCTCCCTTTTTTTTAAAAAAAAAACAAAAAAAAAAACAAAAACAATGTAACATACATTTTACATTTTTCGTTTTTATTTAACACACATTACTGTGAAGGAGTTACTATCTACAGCATTCCTTTTAAAATTTTTATTGTCCTATACATTCCTATACATTTACATACATATGTCATTTTTCGACAGCATTATTCATACTGATTTGATGATTTTTTTATAAACACAAGTGTACAGTAGGTTGCTTTTTCATTTGATTATTAAGCCGGCAAATAGTTAAATGAATCTCGAAATGGAACATTTGTGAAAATTTTTTTTTGATGCGTTTCATCAGACATTGGGATTTTCACATTTGAGGTAGATATTACTGAAAGAGTACACATTCATTCAACTTTAAAAACTCATCATTACACTAGTTACATCTTTAGTTTTTTTTAGAAATTGGGATATAATTTCACTTGTTAATCTTAGTTAAGTTTATTTAGTTACATTTCATCACACAAGTAGCGTTTCCTGGTTACATTTTATCCTTTTTCACTTTCCTTTACTTAAAAGCACAATTTTTTTGGTTTATTTGTTTTAACTTTAGGCGATGCATTTTTTTGTACTTGTGATACAATGCTCTTGGTTCCATATGTACACACTGGGTTTGTGTTCATAGTTTTATACAACTGAGTTCATAGGTTTTACAACTGAGTTCATAGTTCACTGAGTTCATAGAAAATACACTTTACACGAGTTCATAGATAAAACACTTTACACGAGTTCATAGTTCATTGAGTTCATAGAAAAAAACACTTTTACACGAGTTCATAGCATTGTCAATTCTTTGTGTACTTCAGGGACCAATTGCACTATCATTTTTGTTTCATGGCAATACTCAGTTCATAGAATTTTTCCTTACACATATTAGTTCATAGTAAGTTTTTTTTTTTTTCTCTCACAGATTTGAGTTCATCGTATTACTTTTATACTTTAAGTCAGTGAAATACTTGCTCATAATTTGTTCATTGAGGTACTTAGACTGCTGTGTTCACAAACATACATCTAAGTCGTTGAAATTTTCCTTTTCTTTCACTGACATACACTGTCTTAGTTCATAGTGAAATATTTTTCCTTGCTTCGTTCATTGAAATACACATTTTTTTCTTTGGTTCATAGAGATACACTTACAATTTAGTTCATTGATATTACAATTTAGTTCATTGTTATTACAGTTGAGTTCATTGATTTTTTGTTTGGTAAAAAAAAAAAAAAACACACATTATACACAATTGAAAATATTTTGTTTCTAGGTTTCAACGTTACACATTAGGATATTTCTTTTGTTTTCATTTTACCAGGAACTACTTTTGACCTCACATGATATGCACAAATTAAACATTTATCAAAAGGTTAAGTTTTAACACATTCTTAATTTTTCCATCATTATTATATTTCTTTTATGCCATGACATTTCATGTCACAATCACTTTGTTTCACAACAAAGAATGCCCAGTTTACAGGATGCTACCCCTTCACATGCATTTTCTTTAAATTTTAAACTTATGATGTTTTTATTGTTTTCATCACACTTGTTTTGGTTTTCTACATGGACATAATTACACGTTTTCTTTTAAATTTGGAGATTAAATAAAATCTCTGGCTAAGCTTCACTTAGACAATACACACGTCTAAGATATTATGTCGTTCTTGTAATAACATAACTTCACAATAACAAAAAAAAGTTTTTTTTTTTTTCCGTTTTTAGCATTAGTAACCTAGTGCAGCTACACTAAATGTTTAAAACATTAGTTAAGGTCATACAATACACATACAGTTCAGATCCTACTCGATACATTGTAAGGAATACAAAGTTAGAATTTACTTTAAAAAAAATTGTGGTTGTTATACTTGACCGATCATGTCACCAGTCTCTCCACACACTCGGATTGTCCTTTTACATTTGATATGTGAGATATTTATCTCAGTTTTTTTTATTATTTTTAATTTATCCCCTCTGAAGTTTTGTTCCCGTTCAAAATTTTTGCCCTAAGGGTCCAAACTTCATTGTGTAGAGAGACAAAACCCTTGAATTGTTGTTTCAATTCAATAAACATAACGTTTTATATCATACATTGACGCATGCTCCTTTGAAGATCAATGTGATCTTTGGGGAGCAGGGACCTAGGTATCACTTGGTGTCTGGGTCTCATAACTCCCTCTCCCCCTAGGGCTGATGTTCTAAACTGACGCCATCACATTTGTTTATTAACAAGATTAAGGGCTACACCCATTCATAGGCATGCTATATGCATCCCGTTCTTTTGTAGTCCTGTGCGGTGTGCACGAAAAACCAATTTTCTACTTTTTATTTTTTATATTTTTTTTCATTTAGCTTTTATTCACAGACATGCATATGTCATTTATTTTCTTTTTCATTTTAAAGTAGTATCTGTGTATTTTGTTGCTTGCATTTATATTATATTATTTTTATTTTGAGAAGATATTATAACAAGTTACTAAAAAAAAAATATATTTACTTCTCTTATTTTGGTCATGAAAAATGCTGGTACCAGCCTCTTAATCAAATACTAAAAAGATATTTAAAAAAGGATCCTGTTAAATCAAAAATATTATTTGCAATTTCTTGGTGACTGACTAATGAATACCAAGATAAGAATAAAATAAAAAGGCGCCATTTATCATGACCTGAAAAGTTTTGCTTTATGCAAACATTTAAAGAATTGCAAGCACACAGTTATATGTTATATATATATATATGGAGGCTTATCTTTCTTATTATGTAATATCTGTTTTAAATACTAATATGTATGGAGTGGACAAAGTAATCTTCAAATATAAAAAAAAAAACTGTTCTTCAAGATTCACAGTTTTTTTTTTCTGGTGGTAATGGGTGATATATATAACGGCGTTACCGTTATATATTCATTATTCCTCCTTTTCCCTCAAAAAATCAACTTCTAACTTTACTGGTTTATTATAAATTGTTATTATTCTCCCCCCCCCCCCTTCAAATAAAGTATTTAGTTTAAATTTGACATTTTAGAGTTAATTTCATGTCTTTATTCATTTTCTTCCCCCCCCCCTCTCACTACTGTAAGTTTCGCTTTTACTTTTTTAAAGTTCTTTTCAAATGCAGACATCATTTATCTCGGTTCCTTTTTCTGTCTTTCAAATTCACACGATAGAATAAGATCTTAACCGCAATTATTTTCCATTGAAATAAAGTAAAAGAATAAATTACAAATGAATCTCTTTTCGCTTTGCAGCCGACGTTATCTAACGCATATTTTCCCAGCCTCTGGGCTTGCATTAGTATTCAATTCTCACCCTTGTACTTTGTCGGATACAAACCATATGCCCATTGCTGACTAATTTGCAGCTGGAGTTAGATCTGCAACGTACATCTAAAAATCACGTGTTCCTATTTCTTTAACCACTTTCCCTTACCGCAAGAATGTTAGGACACGTGTAACCATAAATAGCTCGCCATGGCGTAAGTTTGAATTCTATGTAATACTTCGAGATGCCTCTGATTCCTTTGTCCACGCCACCAATATTCATCGCCAATACAGTACAGATGTTGCTATTCATCTCGCCAATGAGTGAGTGATTGTAATGAATATTTTACCACTACTGTCTCTGATCTTGGGGGTGACAGACCTCGGCTCTCTGCCCTTCGGGGGCTGCCCCGTCGGGCAGTCCCGTCTGACTTCTCCCCTCCACTGTACTATCATGGTTCTCCCTTTAAAAAGTTTCATAATAAAGAAGTAAGTCCTCGAAATCCTCGTGTTGGAGTTTTTTTTATTCATCCACGAACCTGGACTCTTTCTTTAATAAATCTCCTCTATAGTGGGGGGGGGGGATCGGCAAAATTCATAAACCGACTGTTATGTATATATATATTCAGTTCCGCTAGTTGCTCGCAAGAAAAAATGAAATATTTGCCAATCAGTACAAGTAAAATACCCCAAAATTCGTCAATTGGTTACAAGAAAAAATTGCAAAATTCTTCATTCAGTCATCAGGGGAAAAAAAAAAAAAATCTGAGAAATTCACCAGTAATCATTGGGCCCGGTAGCAGAAAGTTCCTGACGGGTGACATGCGCCGCAGATTTTCTTTTCCCTTTTGCAGATTTTTTTTTTTTTCCATTGGATCTTTTTCCAACTTTATATTATGTTTAGTTCTTTATTATTTATTACTAAAACTTAAGTTTATTATTAATAAAAATGAGTAAAATGCTTAAAAACATTAAAAGTAAATGATTAATTAATTAAAGGTTCATTTGTAACATTTTACCTGCAGATTATTTTCAGTCCCTGAAAGATCTGTCGCGGACACTTGGAGAATTTTCTGCTATTGGGTCATTGGGGGAAAAAAAAAAAAAGAGAAATTCTTCAGTGTGTTGCTTTAAAATATTGTGAAATTTGTCAATCTGCTATGGAAAAAATAATGAAATGTAGCGGACAATCAATCGTGAGAAAAAAATCATGAGATTCTTCATTCGGTTGCAGAAAAAAATGGAATGCAGAAAATTAGCGAAAAATCGCTAAATTAATCACATTAAGTGACAATTGAATATTATCGTTGAATAATAATTATTGAACATCAATGTAAACAAAAAAGAATGCATAATTATATAAATTTACCAGTCAGTTACGATGAAAAAATCACATTGTTCTTCAGTTGTAGCAGGAAAAAAATTGCTTAATTCACCCAGCGATCACATGAAAAAAAAAAAAAAAAATAAGAAAAAGAAAAACCTCACAAGTTTACCAATTGGGTGCAAGAAAAAATGCAACATTTAAATGCAAATTGGTAGAAATAAAATATTGCAAAATTCATCAGTTGGTTGCGGGAAAAAATTGCAAAAATTCTCCTGCACTCATCTGAAAAAAATATTGCTTTAAATTTGTCTAACTGTTTTTTCATGAAAAAATTACTTTATTTAAAATAATTATACACATGTAAAATTATTTTTGGTACTTTTTGGTTAGCCGGGCACCAGTGTTATATATACATATATATTGTAATATATAACACTAGCGCCCGGCTAATCGAAATGTACCTTATTTTTTCCATATTTCATATTCTACATAATAAATTAATCTACAATATATAAAAATTCTTTTAATTATTTGGTACTTTTCGGTTAGCTGGGCGCCAGTGTTATATATACATATATATGTGTATATATATGTACACGTATATGCATTTATATATGTATATATAACACTGGCAAACAGCTAACCGAAAAGTACCAATTATTTTTATGAGTCGAATATTGCAGCCAAAGATATTGAGCCCTGCTAAATGATTTGCAAGAGACATTACACCTTCACTGTGCATTATTAATCAAGCAGTTATGTTCCTAAAAAGATTATAGCTGCTCAATTTATAAAGGAAACTAAATCAGGTACTTACTAGTAAAATTTGTATTCCAATACATGGATCTATTAACTTGGGTCCTTTAAAGGACCCTTCACAAAATTTTATCACCTCAAAACAAGGAACCTTCATCAAACTTTTCACCTGCAAACAAGATCCTTCACAAAACGTTCCCACCTCCAAACTGAACTTTTTACAAGTTTAATTATTTAGGAGTAAAATCAGTCTTTCACTTTTAAACATAATGGAAATATATGAATATATTTTTCGCTATTATTTAAAAAAATAGTGAAACTTATCTTTAGTTGTACACGAAAGTTTCTTATAAAAAGTTTTCCCCATACCACAGCATTTCTAAATTAATGTGGCGATATTTTTTACCGAACATGATTCTTGTCGAATGCGTAGTGAATACAAAGTGCCGAATATTAATATTAAAAAGAAGTGTAATACAGCCCTCTTACGCTATATATATATATTAACTTAAAAATTAGTTAAAATTCGACTACTATACTGTTGAAAAACTCCCTGCAAAAAGAAAAAAAATACAATAACAACATGACAACGTGACGATTAGTCCCGCTAATTTTCCGAATGGCGGTTAAAACGTAAACACACGGTCTCAGAGTTGAGTTGGGTACTTCCTTCTCATTCTCCCGTGACATGGAGTCAGAAATAGAGCTGCGTAATCAAAAATCAAATGTTCCAACGAAAATTTGAAATAAATAAATTAATACGAATTATACATTTTTCATTTGTTTTTGAAGAAGTAATTTTTATAAAAACTGGAATTCACGCCTGATAGAGAATAAGGGCAAATTATGCATGCAATAACCCCACCTATATTTTTCAGCTTTAATCGTGCACGCCACCAAAATGAGGAGAGGGGGGGGGGAGGGTCCCTTCCCCTCCATTGATTTTGAAATTTAAGTGACTACAGTGAAACCTCCCTGTGTGACCACCTCCATTAACCAACCACCTCTCAGAACGACTATTTTTTTCATGGAACGAAATTTATTCCTATAGGCTCAATACTAATTTTACCTCCATTCAGAGACCATCCCAGTTGAACTCCCTCCATGAGCGACCAATTTGTTTGAAGAAAATGAAACAAATTCCGTTTTCTCCTGGTCGCTTGAAGAGGGTTTTATTAGAAAAATAATTCCTGAGAGCGCATTATTCATCAAACTTCTAAACTAAATTTAGATTTTTTTATTATTATTATTCCGGTAACTTTTAAGTGTTTAAACCCCTTTATGCCTTTTTTAGGCAATGAATTTAATTCTGATGACAAATTAAGAATGACGGTCAATAAACTCCCTTGCCCTATTCTGTCAGGAAACTCTCTAAGAAATAGATAATAATAGATACAAATTAATGAAATCTTCATTATTTATTGCTCCCCCCCCCCCAAAAAAAAGCATTTATTTACTGAACTTCGAAAGGACTTGGTTGGATAAGTTATAAAAGATAAAACCGTATTCATTTTTTTAACTTTGTAGTAATTAACTTATGTTTTGATACTTAAATTTTTATATTTTTTCTTAATGTGAAAGATAAATGTTAGTAACATTGTTATCTTTTTTCAACAATTAAAATCTAGATTTAAACATAACCTCCATTAAGAGACCACCTCTCGGAGTGACCAATTTTTATTGGAGCGGAACGTGGTCGCTTTAAGGAGGTTTTACTGTAATTAGCTTTTGTTTTGATACTTAAATTTTTATATTTTTTCTTAATGTGAAAGATAAATGTTAGTAACATTGTTATCTTTTTTCAACAATTAAAATCTAGATTTAAACATAACCTCCATTAAGAGACCACCTCTCAGAGCGACCAATTTGTATTGGAACGGAACGTGGTCGCTTTAGGGAGGTTTTACTGGACATATTTTTTTATGTTTTCAAAAACAATATAAAATTTATTATTAACGAGTAACTAAATTAAAAGAGCCTCTTTTATTTTAGCAAATATATGTAGATAGTGTAATATAGTAGATGTAATATAGATTGTATGTGCAAAATTCTTAGTTCCTCTTTTTTAAAGAGCTGTTGTTGGTGTGTTTTATGACGGTCAATTACCTACACTTGGGATATGGGCCCAAAGGGGAGGGGGGGGGTGCTCTGGCGTCTTTCTAAGAGAAAGCAAGGAAATCCAAGGTTCGAAGAAAACCACGGAAAACTCCGAACGATTAGGCCGACGGGCGTGATTGGAATCGAAACCAGCACCTCTCGTCTACTAGCTTTGAGAGCAGAACCTCTCGGCCACTGGTGGGGCGGTTTTAAAGAGGAACTATGACTGTCGCGCTTGGATGAAAGAGCGGCATGGTGGGAGGGGTGAGTGCCATTGTCCCTTCTGTATTTTGAAATTTAATTAACTAAAATTTCTTTTTTTTTGACAGATTTAGAAAAACACAGTAAAATTTATTCTTTTAGGAAAACTTAAAATGAAAAACTAAATAAGACATTTACAGAAAGGGGGTGGGGGAAATTGGGCCTCATTGTAAATCGTTAGATACTAAAATTTAACTAAAATATATTTTTGTGCGTGTTTGAATACATTTTAAATATTAATGAAAGGGGTTTTGAAATAATTTGGAGATTTTGTTTTAGGGGACAATTTTTGTTGATTGAAATTTTTGTATGCGTTAGAGTTTGAGGGAATATTTTTACTAGTGGGAATTTAAGAGAAATTTATGAAAAATTTTAGGATAAAAAGGAGACTTTGAAATAATTTCGTGATTATTATTTTATTTATAGAGGGGGATATTCTGAGATTGAAATTTTTGAGCGTGTTAGAGTTGAGGTGATATTGCTCATGGTTATAATTTTAGAAAAAATTGTGACAAATTTAAGGTCAAAAAGGGCTTCGAAATAACTTTGTGATTTGTTTTTCTTTTTAGGGGGAATTTTCTGAGATTAAAATTTTTGAGCGTGTTAGAGGTAATGTTACTTGTAATAATTTCAGAAGTTAAAAATTTTTTATTGTACGGATGGAAGACTGTCATTGACTTAATGATTGGACTTAATGATTTCCGTGTATTATCTAAAATATTAATTTAGAAATTTATTAAAATTATTAATGAGGAAACACAGGCATATCAAAATCTTAGATACCATAATGTGCAATAATAAAACTTTCAAGTAAAACCTTCATATTACCTGCATGAGAAACAGTTTTCATTTTCCCTGAAAATATCTCAAGCGATTTCACGAAAATTTTCTAAGTCATTGAAGATAATTTGGAGGTGATAACTTACAGAAATAAACCTGTATGAAATCTTTTAAAAAGCGGTATACTTCTCTTAAGAGAACCTTTAGTTTTCATTTTCCTTAAAGATACCCGCTGAAACCTTCAAAATGGCTGCAACATCTCAAAAGTTTTAAAGGTTTGTGTCTGATTTTTTTACCTGGGTTTATATTTCCAATATGACGTAACATTTTCCTCTTTCACGTGGAAACCTTGAAATAGAAAAGTTATGAAGTTATATTCACTTTCATTTAAATTCGTCAAACCATTTATTTCATTTTCATATTTCACGTGAATATCTTGCAATAGAAATGTTATGACGTAATATTCAACTTTTTTTTTTAAATTCGGCAAAGTATTTATTTCATTTTTCACGTGGAAATCTTGCAGTAGAAAATTAATTGTTGTAGTAATAATTTTATTGTGTTTTTTAATTGTTGGCAACTGCTATAACGAAAAATGTTTAAATTTGATAAGAAATTGCTGTTAAATTGGTGGTTTTTTATTAATTAAAAATTAACTATAAGTTACTTCGATTCCGGATTACTTTAGTTGTCTCGGCCATGTTTTAATACACATGTACGTATCTCTTCTCATTTTGGCTTCCAAATTGTGGATTTTTTATAGAATTACAAACAGACAGACAGACAAGTTTTCATTTTTATATATCTCTCTATTCTATAAAAAGTAACTAACGCTGTCACCGCCGCCGCCGCTGCCGGTTTTGAATTTTTTGTGACCGGAGGTCTTTCTTCGTTAATATTAAGAAAACTATTGCATACAAATATATGAAAATCGGCTGTATTATAGCGAAATGTTTGATCAACACACTAATGCATACAGTTTTCAAATCGAAGAATTATTTTAAGAGATATTTAATGCTAAATTTGGACAAAATCGTTCCATTAAAAAAATTTATAAGAGCAAAAGCTATACATGGGAATTTAATCATTTTTATATCATTTTATTCAATAGAAGATCCCGGTCTGATGATTTCATTATTTTTTTTTAATTTGACTCATTTTTTGAGGTTTTATTTCTATTTTAAATTCAAATATTCAGCATTTTGACAGATATTTTTTACATATTTTAGAAAATGGTATTAATTTAAACTGTTGCCAACTGTATAAACAGCGCAAACAATAATGTTTGCTTCAAATAAAAAAAAATATTTACACGTTACTATTATAAACAGAAAAAAATCTTCAAATTAGAATTAAATAATTAGGTATAAAAAGCAGGCACTTATTGGAAATTACGCCATAAAAACTATATTAACATGAGAATTTTAAAAGAGAAAAGATATATTAAAATAAATTCATTAACATGCGTTAGATATCTGAAATAGAACAAATTACGTCACATTACACTTATTATGCAAAATGAACAAAAAATAGTATTGCAAAACAGTTTAAATTTAAAAATTGCGCGAGACAAAATATTAGAGGTTAAATATTAGATTTTTTCAAAATTTTATTATTTGTCGTTTGATGTGAGGTGTTCAGCTATAAGTATGCAAAACGTCATGTCTCCAACTTAATTAGGGGCTGAGTTAAAAAAATTGCTTAAAATACAGAAGTTGGAGACCGGAGGGTTAAATATGACTTTTTCAAAATTTTATGATTTATCGTGTTATCGCAAGTGTTCAGCTATAAGTATGCAAACTTTCATGTCTCCAACTTAATTAGGGGCTGAGTTAGAAAAATTGCTTAAAATACACAAGTTAGAGCCCAGAGGTTTAAATATTAGACCTTTTTCAAAATTTTATTATTTGTCGTTTGATGTGAGGTGTTCAGCTATAAGTATGCAAAATTTCATGTCTCCAACTTAATTAGGGGCTCAGTTAGAAAAATTGCTTAAAATACAGAAGTTAGAGACTGGAGGGTTAAATATGACTTTTTCAAAATTTTATGATTTATCGTGTTATCGCAAGTGTTCAGCTATAAGTATGCAAACTTTCAAGTCTCCAACTTAGTTAGGGGATGAGTTAGAAAAATTGCTTAAAACACATAAGTTAGAGCCCAGAGGGTTAAATATCAGACATTTTTCAAAATTTTATTATTTGTCGTTTGATGTGAGGATTTCAGCTATAAGTATGCGAAATTTCATGTCTCCAACTTAATTAGGGTCTGAGTTATAATTTTTTTTTTTAAATACATAAGTTAGAGCCCAGAGGGTTAAATATTAGACTTTTTAAAAATTTTATTATTTGTCGTTTGATGTGAGGTGTTCAGCTATAAGTATGCAAAATGTCATGTCTCCAACTTAATTAGGGGCTGAGTTAGAAAAATTGCTTAAAATACAGAAGTTAGAGACCGGAGGGTTAAGTATGACTTTTTCAAAATTTTATGATTCATCGTGTTATCGCAAGTGTTCAGCTATAAGTATGCAAACTTTCATGTCTCCAACTTAGTTAGGGGCTGAGTTAGATCAATTGCTTTAAATACACAAGTTAGAGCCCAAAGGGTTAAATATTAAGCCGTTTTCAAAATTTTATTATTTGTCGTTTGATGTGAGATGTTCAGCTATAAGTATGCAAAATTTCATGTCTCCAACTTAATTAAATTAGGTGCTGAGTTAGAAAAATTGCTTAAAATACACAAGTTAGAGCCCAGAGGGTTAAATATTAGACTTTTTCAAAATTTTATTATTTGCCAATTGATGTGTGCTGTTCAGCTATATGTATGCAAATTTTCAAGTCTCCGATATATATAGTTTCTGAGAACGGGCTCTGTGACAGACGGACAAACAAACAGACAAAGGAGTGAGACAGGTAGGGTTTCGTTAGATGAACGAAACTCTAAAAACATGCTGCGGATGACTGTAACAACATCCTAAAATTACATTACCATCAGCGATCTACCAATCCCGAATTTAGTTTATATTAGTTTCATATATTCTTATTCTTTTGTGCGGCCCTGTAAAATAATTATCAATATTATATACAGTAAAACCTCTGAATAGCGGACACCCCGATTATACAGAATGTGTCTTCTATTTAGAGGTGACCGCTACTGAGAGAAAAACATGTACAGTTATTTAAGAGTTGGTAATCGAAAAAATGTCCGCTAAATAGAGGTATATGCTAATCGGATGTGTCCGCTATGGAGGTTTTACCACTAAAACTTCTGAATAGCGAACACCTCGGGAAGGCAGAATTTGTCCTCTATTTGGAGGTGTCCGCTACTGAGAGTAAAAAATGTACAGTTATTTAAGGGTTGGTAATCGAAAAAATACCCGCTAAATAGAGGTGTCCACTAATCAGGTGTGTCCGTTATGGAGGTTTTACTGCATAATAATATCATCCTTTACAAGAAAATTGCATGCTGTATGATAGACAGACAGACATCCAGAGAAAGATAACCTCCCGGATCAATAAACACTCATGTCTTTTGTTTTAATCATCCACAATTGTATGTCATACAACATGCCAGATTTTATACAACAGGCTAAAAACGGTCACCGTGGTACGGAATACTGTATTATTATTTGTTTGCCCACCAAAACTGGTTGCCACGGGTTGTTGCAAGATTTGTGATCACGTGGTTGAAACTGATCTATTCAATATTACTGCGTGCGTATTTCTTTTTATTTGCTCCATGTGTTCAAACCAGTTGTCTACGAAAACATCAACCGGTGAAAGTGATGCACACCAAATTTCTGTGACGTATGCAGATAAATTTTGCTTTTTTAAGAGTTTTTTCTATATAATTTTTAAACGGTTTGGAACTTATTTTTCATAGTAGGTGCATTCAGTAGGTGACCCTCATAGGTACCTTCTGGTGCAATCAGAAACGAAATCCGACAAATATTTTTTGAGTTATGCTTGACGAAAGGTTTTTATTAGGCTTTTTTTTTAGTAGGACATGGCGTTAATATCCATCGTAGTAGTAAAGTGTCCGGACAGTAATATTTCGCTGAGTATTAGCCTTCGCTTCGCTCAGACAATTATGGACTGTAAATAAAATAGAAAATTCTTTCTGGTTTACAGAGATATCAATAAAAAATATAATTGAATCTGGGAAAGGGAATAAAAAACAAAGGTTCTAGAAAAAATGTTACTTTTTTTTTTATACATATATATTTTAGCTTTTTCCTCTTGGTGTGAGATTCTATTACATTCTTTACACAAATAAGAGCTTTATAATCGATTTTGGAGTTACCTACAGGCAGCAAAATCAGTTTTCTTTAAAACTACATAAATAAATATTAGCACTGGATTGTTTACCTTATAAAAGGAACGTTGTTTTCCCATGTCTTCGAAAAGTTTGCCCTAGACAGCATATGTGTGTATGCACTTACATATGTGCATATATAAAAGCTTATATGAATTTACAGAATCTTCGACTAAGAAGAATAGCAGGGTATTATGATACAGGGAAAATTACATTTTTTATATACATAACAAATATGAGAAAAATAATTATGGAAACCTTTCTCCTAAAACAGGTACAAATTTCGATAATGTTCATTTAATAAATAAATGTCATTGCAAAACAATATATACAGTGATATATATTTTTTAAAATTGTCAATTTCGCGATAAAGACTATATATAATTTTCAAAAAATATTTTTATTAGTTCAGTTGATAAAGTTCTTTTTTTGTAATTAGTTTAATATAGTACACGAAATAAATCTCCGTCTTTAGATGGATTTTTGCATTTATGTAACACAATAACAAAAGAAATTGAATTTTATAAATTTGAATCTTTACTAATATGATAATCAAGAAACGTTTGTTTGTTTATTAATGGGGATCTCTACAGATTAAAAATATATATATATAGCAAAATGCTGGCGAAAATGTCTAATGCAACATAGTTTTGACAGTAATATAACGCCCAAACACATTCTAAAATTGCTATGTCTGGGACACTATTTAGGCTAGAAACTTGAAATGTGTTGATGTAAATTCTAAGATATATATACTCACTATCAACTATTTGAAAAATATTCGAAATTTGAAATTGTGAAATAAGAAAGTACTAAAACGAAAACGTTTTTAATTATGATTTATTTGGAACTGTTAGGGTTAGAAAGTCGAAATTTACTAGGTCTGTTAGTTTCAAGTAATAAATGCTCGCATAATTAAAAAAAAAAAAAAAATAAAAAAAAAAAATTACCGAATTTTAAAAGTGTGCACGAGAAAAAAAGGTTTCAAAGTTGTGATTTCTAATATACTAAAACTGATAGAAACTTGCAGTTAGACGTGTTGGGTATTTATAAGATGTAAATGGGAACGTCCGTTGTCACACATGTGACCGTTAGAGTAAATTTTCACAAACCCTTCCAATTATTTTATTACAAAATACAATTAAAACAAAAATTGATATAACCAATTAAATACAATTATGTTCCACTCGCATAAGTATATATCTAATTTGTAACAAAAAGCATTTCCCTTGTCTATATAATCAATCAAATTTTTGTTACTCTTGTGACCAGAGTGTCATAAGATTGATTTAATATATACATAAGTAAAATGCTTTTTGTTACAAATTACATATATGTTTGTGTGTGCAACACAGTGGTATTTAGCTGGTTATATCAATTTTTATCTAAATTATATTTTATAGTAATATAATTGGAATTATATATGAAAATGTGCTCTAATTATCACAAGAGTAACGAATGGACGGTCCCAAATACTCGCTATGTCGGATTTTAAAAAGTTCGAAATTTAGAGGAGATAAATGTGTGGAAATCTTCTTTAAAGCTAAATTTTGCTATTTATTTGGCACTGTTATAGTTATAAACTTTAAATTTGAGATGTTTGTTACCATTAAGACATAAATGCTCGCACATATAATTTATTTAAGCAAGTTCGGAACGTAAAAAGGTTCAATAATGAAAACTGTTTTAAAATTGCGATTTCTGAAATACTGTTTGGTCTAGAAACTCGGATTTGGTCATGGTGTTTACTTTTGAAATGTAAATGCTTGATACGAACGGTTTCTAAAACATTTGAAATTAAAAAAAGGTGAAATGGGCGGGATTCTTTATAAATGCGTTCTGAATAAGATTTATTTGGAATCGCCCCGTGGGATGCATTCTTGTACTGATTGTCTTTAGTAAGAGTAGACAATATGCAGATCGTGCAAAATCGTATCGCAAAGCATATCAATTCAACAGGACTTACGCTTGGAATGCTAGGTTTTGAAAATACATATGAAACGTCACACCCGTTCACCTGAGAGAGCTATAAAATAGATATCTTCTCGGGGTTGTATGTTGTAGAACAAGGAGGGATTTTCCAAAAAATGAATATTTTCAGATTGTTCTACTGTACAGAGAATGTGGGTACAAGGCACGATTGGCAACGCGGTTGTATCGGCGGCGTTTCCTTTCAGACACGCATCCCTCTCACAGAACCACCCTAAAAGTTGTGAAACGTTTAAGAGAGACAGGCCGCGTGACCAGAGCCCACATTGATTCGGCAGACCAGCTGAGGTAGAGCGGCAAAAACAACCGGAAGATGAATCATCATACTCCCTCACATATCCGAACAGTAACAAAAGAGAGATAAGTGAATCTATCGGCTCTCAAAAAGTTGCGTTTGGAAAATACTCAACGAATTAAGTGCCCATTCATTCCTGCCAACACCACATCAGGCATTACTGCACGGGGATGCCGGGATCGAGACGTTATACATATTGCAACATTGTCATGAACGAGATAAAGGTCCAGCCAACATTCTTCGCAGATCCCACGCTTATAGCGTGGACGGATGAAGCATGGTTTTCGAATGAAATGTGCAATAAGCAGAACACCCATTACTGGCTGTTGGAAAATCCTACATGTTCTGTCGAAGTTCGACATCAAATGCGGATTTTGATTATTATTTTGTGTGGAATTTTCAGTAACAGTCCGATCGTCCCAGTATTTTAGTAGGGGACGTTAACGTACGAATAATATTTAGATCTACCACAGGACGTAACAATCGAATTTGTTTAAAACCTGTCGTTGCCTCAACTCCATAAAGTATAGGAATTAACATGGTGGAGCGACTGCGCAGTAGAGAGAGGTGAAGCTGTACCATGTGTATAAATTTGGGGAAAAATTAATAGAGTATGGTGACTTCGGAGAATGCCCTCCACGTTCACCTGATCTGACTCCGATGTTCTTTTTTTCTGTGGGGATACCTGAAACAGCATGTGTATATGACTCCTCGCCAACATTGAAGGACCTCCAACGATTCATTACCGATGCTTGTGCCAAGGTGTCAGCCACTAAGCTAAAATTTGTTCAAATTTAAGTTTAGATAATCGTCCAGATGTGCATTATAACTGTCTTATAGAAATTTGAACATCTAAAATAAAGGTATATTGTGTTAACTAGTTGCTTTTTTCTTTCTAAGCGCACGTTAGCCTTTCTGTTTTTAGAATTCATGTTATCTCGGCGTCTTTTCGTATTATATCGATGATGCTCTACAACTTTGTGATTCAATTTTTCCCATATCCCGTACCGTTTTCGAGATAGTAACGCTAACACCTCCGTTTTGCACCAGCTGGCGCTCTAAGAATTGTCATCTAGGAGTTCATAGCCACTTTAGCATACCAAGACACCACATTTCTGAGTATAGCTGCAGCCGTCAGGCAGTTAAGAGAATGGGAACGGGGTTTAGTGGGCACCTTGTATATATATATATATATATATATATATATATGTGTGTGTGTGTGTGTGTGTGTGTGTGTGTGTGTGTGTGTGTGTATTACAGTGAAAATGAAACATATTGTTTTTAATTCATAGGGCACTCTTTCCGTTTTCTATCTATGATCTATTAACAGAAGTACCGCCGTCATGAAAAACAGATTTTGAAATTTTTCAGGTTGCCAGCAAAATTGCAACTTTTACCTTAAAAATTTAACACATTAAGTATATTTTGTACGGCTATTCAAAGCAAATAATATTTACATTTGCGAAAAATAAACAAACAACCTAGAACAAGTTTTGCTAAAATGGTTTTTTTTTATATATATAAATACACATATATGTACATTTTTTTAATAATTAACTTCTGTAATTTACTAAAACATATCAATTTACTTAAAAAAAAACTTTTTCTCAAATACAGAAACAAACATGGTCACGAAACCTATTTTCTGATAAAACTTTCAAAAATGTAGTATGTTATTAAAAAAAAGCAAAAAGCATTTGCAGAAAAATCTTTTGTTATAAAAAGACTTTTACATAACTTTCCAAAAGTATTTTTTTTTTAATTTCGTTTTCAATTCAGACAAAAACGATTATTTCTCATTTTAGTAAAGTACATTTCACTTCTTTTCTTTCTCTTTCTTTTGTTTTTATAAGATTTTGCTTTTTACTGATATTATTCCAAAATATTTAATAAATATTTAATTTTCTATTTTTCTCTGAAAACAGAAACAAAACAATGTAATACATTTTTAAGTAATAATTTAAATTGCTTGAAAAACGAGTTTGGAAAGGTGTATTTACATGTTACTAACGTATTTCTGTTTTAATTTAATTTCTAAACTCATGCATGTGAACAAGAATTACACATTTATTGGGTAATCTAAGAATATCAATTTTCATTGTATTTGTCAAGCTACGTAAAGATTCTGGCGTTTGACTTCTATTTCAAATAATAATTTTTCCCTTTATTGATCCATAGAAATCAGCGATTAAAAAAAATGTCAAAGTAAAGATTCGAAAAAACGACTACTGAAATATAAGCTCCTCTTCGCTCTCAGTTTTTATGTAGATTTCGTAAGAATCACAGCCAACCTATAATCCAATCTAATACATTCTCTCCTATGTTGGAATTTCTGAAATATTTTTGCAGATGTACGCCGGTCATGACCCCTAGAACATAAAACAACCCCCAATTCAAAACTTTATCTATCTTTCTATATCTATATCTATCTCTCTCTCTCTCTCTCTCTCTCTCTCTCTCTTTCTATATATAATATATATATATATATATATATATATCCCTTTATTATGGATGCGATAACTTCCATAATTCTGGACAAATCTCTTCCAAACTGACACATAAAATAAAGGGGCATTGAATCTCCGTGAAGTTCATTGATGGGAAAAGTCTGACCAAGGGGAAAGAAATAGGGAGGGGTTTTAAGTAAACCGAAAAGACCAATAACTTTTTAATTATAATACAAATCAAATCCGTTTAACGTTACTATTTATTCTAGAAAAAATATCACAGATTTTTCATAAGATTTAAAATGGGCTCAAGGATAAAAAATAGGGATTTAGGGTGAAAAAAAATTATAGCTTCATCAATTTTCAATATATCAAACTTACTTAAACTTATTATGAATCTTCTTAATACAATCTACAACTTTTATATACACAAGTTTTTTGTAGGACCAAATCTTAACGACAAAAAAATATTAAAAACGAAAAATAGGGGATAGTGGAAGAAGAAAAAAATTCATAACTTCGTCTCTAAACAAGATATACAATCCGCTTACATTTATTACACACCTTGTTAATATTATCTACAACTTTTACATGGACAAGTTTTTGATGGGACCAATTCATACAGAAAAAAGCAAATTAATCAAAAATTGGGCTTGAAGGAAAATTTCTCGTATTAAGAGTGTACACAAATCCAAACTGCATATTTTCTGACTCATTTTTAAATTCATTTTTGCACTAAAATGCATCCAATGGGCAGGTTCTCTTATTCAGAAACTATATAAAGGGCCGTATTGCTCGATTTTTTGTTAAAGAAAGAATATATTTTTTAAAAGGCTATCAAAGGGGACATTTTGAACCGAAATTCCCGAAGCGATATGGCTGGAAACGATAAAAAAATGATCGTACGGAGAAAATAATGGTTTGTAAATTAAGTTCTAATTGAACGAAAAATAAAATCAATAGTCACTTATAAATCTCTTCAAAAAATCACATCAGCAAGTTTCATCTTTTTACTTCTAAAAATGAGTCGTAAAATGTGTCAGAAAATTTTGAGTTGTTGAACATGAAAAATATTTTCTTTAATTCTGCTGACGATTCATAGAAAACGAGCTGCTACAGATAGGTGAAATTAAAAACCTGCCAAATAAAATTGTTAAACTGGGTACATCTATAATCTTGATTTAGTTTTTGTTTGTGAAATTAGTACTTAATTTTGGAATCTACCCACGCCTGCAGGCCGAGCAGAAAGTTTTTTTTTTTTTTTTTTTTTTTTTTTTTTTTTTTATTAAACTGATATTTTGAAAACACAGTAGACTCTCGTTAATCCTATGCGAAATTTAAAGTTATTTTTAGCTTCTTCAACACATATATATTAGGGAATGCAATTTAAATTTTAGAAATTCGCATGGGAATGATTAGAGTTTACAAGTTTATTAACGATTGCCAGTTTATTACATCGAATCAATTGCAACATATATATATATATATTTTTTATTTCCGAGTACTTAAAAATAATCTTAAATATGATGTAATAATTAACTGTAAATTAATATGTAATTGGTGTAGAATTAAAATCATCTATGCGTTCGTAAATTTACTTTTACTTGTGTAAACATTTTTTCCCCTAAATTAACGTGATTGCACACTGTGTGTTCGGCAATAAAGTAAATATTAAATACACCAGTGATTCGCATTCAGTTTACATCTAAACGTCTGTATATCGTGTATAAATAACAAAAAATTTGAAATTCGTGGCGTAAACGAATATATATGGTGTCAAATTAAAAGATGTTCATTCTCAGATTGTACAATTTTATGCAAAAAATAAAATGATTGGGAAATTCCCCGTTTCCAGCATTTTTATATTCGAAGAACGTTTTTGTCTTCTAAAAACGTTTATTCACCTAATACATATGAAGCAATTGAAATAAAATTAGTGGACAGACGTCCATTATGACATAAAAGAATGTAAAAGCCAAACAGTCTCAGAAGAATGATTATATAACAGAGAAAGAAATTGCTGTCGGTATAATAGTTCACATCTATACACTTCAAAAGACATTCACATTACAGTGGGCTCTCAACTAACAGTCACATCATTGCGGAAATGCTTGCCGGATAAGGATAAAAAAGAACACACTGAATTTTTACAAATATTCTCTTTCAGCACAATCCCCCCCAAATTATCAAAATCACATTGTTCATGTCGAATCCCCTTCTTATTCACATTTTCTAATTTTTATCGCCGGCCGATAGTTTCTAACCACTTCAAGGGCGGTGGTTCATTTTTCGAACACTTAATTTTAATTTTTAAATGTCACATTGGCACCAGAATATTGGAATGAAAATTTTCCTTTTATTAAGTAAGTGAACAAAAACATTAAAGTATTTTGAAAAAAATTGTTAGTAAATTCTGGTACCATTCACTGATTTCAACATTTTACGAATAAATATACCTTGCCCCTGAAAAGGTTAAATGTTTGTTATATACTACTAGCGGCGTATTAATTCAATGTGTCGCTATTAAATTCATAAAATATTTCAAAACTTTACGGAAAAAGGAAATCGAGTTTTATTTCTCATTTGCAAAATACCTATTACATTAATTTTATTAAATATTAAGCCTGAAGTATGAAATCGTACCTAATACTAATGTTAAAATCGTTTTCAATTCATTGCGTTTCCGAAATTTTCTTACTTACAAAATTTGGATATTGTCATAAAATTTTAACAAGCTAGAAATTGCACGTCAAACGTGGCAAATGAAGTGCGTTCGTATTATAACTAGTTTTATAAATATGTTTTCCACCGCATATTGTATTGAATGTATAGTTTAGTGCACTTCATAAGTGCATATCAATTTCATTCTGTTTAAAAGGCTGTAACATCATCAAAATACACTTGAAATTTTTTGTCCCATTGGCCGATTGGCCGTAATGTAACGATAAACTTATGAAGGTCCCTGTAATTAAACTATACATCCGATTTTCATAACATTTAAAATGACTCGACAAAATTTTACAACAATTATATAGTTAAAATTTCAGACCATTCGATTTATTAGTTTTTGCTGTGTTATATTCAAACGGACAGATACGTGGACAGACAGACAGACGGACCTTACAACGGTTATAGCTGACTATAGGTAGTACTTATTTATATAATTACGAACGCACCAAAAATGGCGTGATTCAAATCGTGTCGTTATAAAGATTCAAAAAAGCGTCATCTTGAAGAACTTATAATAATATTTATAATACCTACATATTTTGGGTTTATGAATTAAAATAAATTCTTAAAATATCTCGTTATTAATCATTCTACTTTTTGAACATTTTTAACAAATTTTAACTATAATCTTCAGGAAACAATTAGTTAAGAAGATGCGTTTCTTCTCTAAATTCATTACTTCTAAAAAGGGGCAGTATTCCCTGAACTATCTGAAATTATTACTTCTAAATATTGTCCGCTAGAATCAAGGAGCTGAAATGTGTTTATGTTTAAGGCCAGTTGGAAATAAAATTCTTTAAAAAAAAAATCTTTTTAATGTTTTTTTTTTTATATTTTGATTCCATTACCCCCCCCCCCCCCCCCTTTTTCTAATGGCAGTTTGCTCTTTTTTCTACGACAACAAGAAATTAAAAAAAAAAAAAATGCGTATTTCAATTTGTTTGCATCAGACATAAATATTACATGGGTAAACTGTAAACCCATTTTCTCAAAATGTTGCTGTGTGAACTTTTATGTACATTTTTCTAGAAACTACTACATATGGTTGAAATGTTTCCACAATTTTTCACACATATCTCTACTCAATCTGAAGTGAACTTTTGTTACAAATATTTGTTTAAACTTAAAGGCTTACTTAAAATAAATTAATTAAAACGTATTTAATTAAAATGTTATCAGGTTAAATAAAACGTTTTTTGGGGAAAAATATAAGTATTTTGTTTTTCAAAATTGTTTTAAATTCCTGATTTTTTAAAAATATTATTCGGGAATCAATAGCGATATTTTTATCAACAAGAATATTTAGAATGATTTTGTGTCCCTTAAGTAATCTAAAATTTGGAAAGAGGTGCTATGCAGGTTTAGTAACAATTGTAGAAATTATTTCACGCTTGCAAATATCCAATTTCATTTTATTTATGTTTGAACTGATATTAATTATGCATGAAGTGACATTATTTACCAAGTTATTGTTTTTAAACTTTTTTTGAGAAAATATTTCTATCAAGATTGATTCTGAAAATGTCGTTTCTGCGATAAAACGTACGTTAATATAAATAAAATTATTTTAACACTTTTATATCATTTTTAGCTTAGTTTATAAAGAAATATATTTATAAAGTTACTTCACTTTAATAAAAAATAATTCCTATTATGTGTATAAAAATTTTCAAGTAAATATTTTTGGTAGTTTCTGAGAAAATGTACATTCATTTAACATGGTAGAACTGCCCCTAAACTCCATGATTGAATGTAAAACTGGAAGCAGTTAGGATGGCTTGATTTTATATGTGTCAGTTAGACAGACATAAGAGGATTTAATTTTAAAGGATTAATTAAGTTTCAGCACATAAATCTATGTTTTTATTTCATTACATTGTTTTGAGAAAAATAATTTAAACACGACACCGTTTTCATCATCTATTCAAGTAGAAGATAATACCAAATTCCAAATTTTATGAGAAAATTACATCAAAAAGGAAAACCTAATAACCGCTATAGATTCCCCATTTCTTATTATTATCAAAAAATCTTGATTTATTTAGTTAACACCATTACAAAATGTCATTAAAAATTACAAAAAGTTATATCTCGAAAACTAATTCAAATTTAAAATTATGAGACTACATGGTATCACCCGATCAATGACGAAATCTAATGTTAATTTGATCGCTCAACGCTCCATATTCTAGGAAGAGAAGATGTAAATTACCAACGGGCCGGAACATTTTAAAATAATATATAATGTATCTTTTAACAAAATATTTCATAAAATATCCAAAAATAAAAATATTAAAAGCATTTTTAAGTAAATTTTATACTGTATAACTATTTTGACAAAGACATGAAATCGTGTATCATCTGCAGTATAAGTAAAATACATATTAAAATAAACAAAAAATTCAAATATATACAATTATAAAAAATATATATATATTAACATAAACCCAAAGTCTGTGGCACTTTAAAAGTAGGTCTTAACTGACGCTTGTTTGCAAAGCGTTTGCAAAGTAATTAAATTTTTATTAAGGAGGTTTTCTTTGAACTAGGTCCATTAGTACTGAGGACGGATAGTCACATGCTGATTAGTTGGGAGTGTATATGTAACTGAAATTAACACTATAATATAATAAAAACATTATATGCAATAAACAATTAACTTTAAAAAATAAAAAAACCCTACTGCGTAAAAAGCGAACTAATTAATTATTTCTCATCAATGTGAAACTATTTTTTTTTTCCAATTCCTACTATTAGCTCACACTCTCGCTATATATATCTTGATCAAATTTTCAATCGTTAATAAAATATTATTCATCCAATCAAGCTCAAATAAATTTTTTGAACTTGTAGTGGATGACACTTGATGTTAATCCAGTTTTCTTCAAATATTAATTAATTAATTTAATTTAATTAATTAATTTTTCAATATCGAGAGAGCCCTCTTCTTGATCAAGACATTTTAAGCGCCACTCAAAGGAAAAAAGAATGGGAGAAAAAAAATTCTCTTATTGACCTAAGCAGGAATTGACTTAAAATATATTTTTTTTTTTAATATCTAGACACACGGCAGTGTGTCAGCCAAGTTCGCCTGAGATAGCCGTGTGTTATTTACACGAACCATTTTGAGCTGTTTTCCTCAAATTTCGATGCTCTACTACTGAAAATCCACGTGACCTACGTACTTATTACACGAAATGCGTATTAAGGCCACCCTAATTACCTACAATCCAAAATTTTATAAATAACGCATAATTAGTTTCCAAGATAATGACATTTGAAAATGTCTGATAATCAATAATTTTATCACTGACTGACTGACTGACTGACTGACTGACTCATAAAAAAGATCTCATAAATCTACTTCAGCTACAGACTTCAAATTTGGTGCGAAGTTCGTTTATACTAGAAAACTAATGAGTAAATTAAAAAAAAATGTGAAAATCGATGAATTACCCACCTGGGGGTGTCCATCTTAACTTTAACATTACGTCTATTAGGCGAAATTTTAATTTGCCGTCGGAGGGGACACTGGTCTGTCGCCAAATACCGCTAATTTGTAGCCAACGTGACGATATATTGCCAAATTTGGTTACCAAAATCAGTCGCCAAAAGTGACGCTATCTTTGCGATAGCTCTAACATTTGCCAAATTACCATAGACGACCTATGTATGTTGTAAACCTATCTACTTACTGGGGGTTTATCTGGGTTTACTTGCTTACAGAAAATCAACAAATTGAGATGTTTAATAATTTTCTAATATTAGCTTAAGGGATTATACTGTTTTTTCAGAAACAATAAAAATTTCGAATCAATACCTCTTTCGTTACCGAGGCTGAAATTCTACAGGTTCTTCAGAAAACCGGAACGCCCGAAATCCAGTTGGAAATTTTCATACCCCCCTTCGTAGGAGTAATGTCAACGTAGAAGGCATCAATCTTAGGAGTGGGAAGAAAAGAACACAGAAAAGGATTAGCATTCCCCCCTGCATGGGGAAAAAGGGAAGAAATCCGACTGAATAGTACCTTTTTTACAAGGGACGAAATTCCCAGACAGTTTTAGAACAAAAATGTAAACATCTATTGTTGCAAGTTATCCAGATAAAGGGAAATACCTTTACGATATGAGGGTAAAACATTATTAGTACCGCTATGTATTCAGGGCGACTTAAATTTTATACTTTTCTAAATCTTTTGACATATAGCCATTCATCAACATTGTCACTATAGCATGAAATAAGAGATGTTCAAATGTTGCTTTAATGTGTTTCAAAAAATTTCGGAATCATCGGATGTAGAAATGCAATCACTATTGAAATAAATTTAAAACCTCGTGATTTGCCTCAAAATTTGAAGTTGTAAAGAATGTTTTCCTTTAGAATTTTGAAAAACGAACTAAGCACACATTACATAAAAAACCGAGCTAACCTAGTATAGGTTTTTAGATGAAATTTTTTTTTCTGTGTAATGGAAAAAAGATACAATATATAGAATATTTCTAATTTGATATAAATCCGAATATTAATAAACATCTTACAAAAATAAATAAATAACCATTCCTTTTTTTCTCTGTACATTTTTCTCTGTAATCTTACAACATATTATTATTATTATTTAACATTTTAAAAGTGGTTACCCTTAGCCATATATCTGGCGCGCACATAACTGCTCATAAATATTTAAAAATATTGACATATAAAATAGTTCATATAGTTCTTATATGCTCAATGTCGTTCTATGTCGTCTCTTTGTAATCATTTAGACAGATGAGCAAAAAATATCGTAATGAAATAAAATAATAATGAGTAGAATCAGTATTTTGGAGGAATGGAAGCGTACAGATGAATATTTAAGAGCTATTGCTGTGATAAAAGTTTAATACTAAACAGCAATAACATCAATGGAATAAGCACTAATCAGAAGTCTTAAATTTATTTTCGGCGCTAAAGAAAAAGGAAAAGATCGAAACTGTAATTAGAACGAAACTTAAATTTTTTTCTATTCCCATGTTCCTGAAAATTCCAGATATTCGCGTTAAAATGCTTAACTGCTCTGCTCAACAAGCGCAAAATGTTTTGACACATTTACAAATTCATTTTTTAACGGAAAGATATAAAATTGGAAAGCCTGGCCATGGAAGCGATTCGGAATTGAATTGTTTTTTCCATTTTTTGATCAATCAATTACCCATACAGTTATAAGCGATTTAGATCACGTGACAAACACGTTTTTCGCCCCTCTTGAGATTTTTCTACTTTCGCACGTAATTTCGGTTCAAAACGTCCACTTTGACACTATTTTCTGAAACATCTATTGCGTTTGCAAAAAAATGGAAAAAATAGCTCGATGGCATAGTTTCTGAACAGCAACACCAGCTAGTTTCACGCATTTTCGAACAAAAATAAATCAAAACTTATGTCAGAATGTTGCCCTTTTGGATTTGAGAACATCCTTAAGAAATAAATAGCATTTTTTCTCTTGTGTGTGTCTGCAGTCTAATCTCGAAAATCTCACCTATGAAAAAACGGGAACTTCTCCGGTATCCCCCCCCCCCCCGCGTCGCTTCTATTTTACAATTTCAATTTAAGGGAGAAAAGAAGATAGCAATTGTTTACAAATTTAAAATTCGATATTATAAGTAAAAGCAAATAAAATTGACATCCATGTTTCAGAAATTACATGAGGAGAAATGATTTTACTGTTTATTAGATTTTTTTTTTTTTTATGTAACGCAGAAAACATCAATTAAAGTAGGGTTTTTTTGTAATATATACTTTTTCTTTCCTCACATAATTATATCTGTGATAACAATTAAATCAGGACTAAAGGCACCATTAATAATTTCGAAAGTACTTTTGATATTCTTTCAGAAACTCGGAATTTTCAAAAAATCTCGCTTAGTCTCGTCCCGACGTAGCACTCCGGCACGTAAATGAAATCTGCAAAAGGGGGAATTTTAATATTTCTTAGAAAATATCAGTTCTACTCATAGCTATTTGGTACTGTTATTATTTCAGAAAACAATATTTTTTGTTTTCATTCAGTAGTATACATTTATTTTTTGAAAGTTCTAGCATAAAAGCATACACCACAATGGAGAACAAGTTCAAAAGAGGAAATATAATTCAATATATTGTTAAAAAATGCAAAAGGTCTACAATTTGAAGTTTAAAAAAGCCGAAAGGAAATATCTTTCTCTTTTAGGTGCAGTTTTCATATAAAGGAAAAAAACATACTGTAGTTAAAAGCTTTAAAAAAATAAAAGAATAAGCCAGCATCTATATATTTAAAAAAATAAATAAGTTTTTCAGATTTTTTTCTTTTCTTAAATTATTCATAATATACAAATAGAAATATCCCTGACAGCTTGGCCTAAAGGCACATGTAGATTTCGAAGGCTAATTTCACCTATAAAAACTAAATCAAGAATAAAGATAAACCCAGTTTAACAATTTTATCTACCGCTTTTCACGAGCTTTAATTTCATCTTTCTGTAAGCGCTGGTTTCATTAGAATCATGTTACTACAATAATTTTTTCTTCAACTGCTTTTTTTCTGTAATAGTTGGTCCTATGAAAAACTTGTCAATATAAAAATTGTAGATAGTATTAAGAAGATTTCTAATAAATTTAAGAGGATTTGATATCTTCTTAATTGACGAAATTATGAATTTTTTTTTCTTAACCCAGTTTTTTTTTCTTTGCTGTAAGAGTTATCCCTATTAAGAATTTGCCAATTTAAAAGTTGTAGATAATATTAAGAAGATTTATAGTAATAAATTGAAGTGGATTTGACATACTGTGAACTAACGAAGTTATGAATTTTCTTCTTCGTAAAACCATATTCTTTTCGCCCCTTGAGCCCATTTTTGATGATATCAAAAATCTGTTATACATATTTTTTTGGCCCTTTACCTAACAGTTATAATAGGTTTGAAGTGGTTTGATATCTATAATAATTAAGAATTTATTAGTTTTCTTTTCTATTTTCACAAAATCCTCTCTATTTCCACCCCTTTGGTCCAATTTTGCCCATTAACGAACTTGACCGAGATTTTCTGCCCCTTGTTTTTATGTATCAGTTTGTAAGAGATTTGTGCAGGATTATGAAAGTCATCGTTTCCATACAACAGTGATATGTATAGAAAAAATATATATAAATAAATAGATATAGATAAAGTTTTGAACTGTCGTGATTTTGGGTTCTAGGGTTCATGATCGGCGAAGATCTGCAAATATTTTTCAGAAATTTCAACATAGAGAAGAATGTAAAAGGTAGTATTTCTTACGAAATCTACCGAAAAAAACGGAAATTTCATTTCAATAAAGCACTCAAGCCGAAATACTTTTTTAAGAGCATAAACACACTTCATTTTCCCTTATCTGGCACCTAAAATATCCCTTTTCTGAAATATAGTTAACAAAGAGAAGATAATCCTCTAAACACAATACCACAACGCGCGTCTTGACAGGAGCTCTTGGAAGAAAAGAGGGGTAGAAATATACCAGGCGTTTTCGGGCGGTATCGGTAATCTGAATGAACGGGCGTTTGAGGCGCTTTGGTATTGAAAGAGATACATTTCGTTTCAAAACATGCATTCAAAAGTGCAGTATTAAAATATAGATTTAAGCCACAAATTGGCAGCCAAATACTTTGTGGTAGGAAATTTAAATTAAAATTGAATGTTGCTTGGTGAATCTGTAAACACTGCAGTATGTCAGCCAAGTTCCTGTGACATGCTCGTATGTTATATTACACGAACCATTTCGAGCTGTTTTCGCCAAATTTCGACACTCTACTACCCAAAATCTATTTGACCTAAGTACTTGTAATACGAAATTAGTAGTAAGGCCACCCTAATTACCTTGAATCCAAAATTTTATAAATAACACATAATTAGTTTCCGAGATAATGACATTTGAAAATGTCTGATAATCAATAATTTTATCATTGACTGACTGACTGACTCACTTATGAAAAAAAAAATCCCATATATCTACTCCACCTACAAATTTCAAATTTGGTGCGACGCATGTTTACACTATAAAACTAAGGAATAAAAAAATTGAAAATAGATTAATTACCTATCTGGTGGTGTCCATTTTTACATTAACATTACGTCTATTAGGCGAAATTTTAATTTGCCAAAAGAAGCGCCAAATGCTGAAACTGAGCAAAACATGCAGCAACTGATTGTTTCCCTAACTGATTGTTCACAAAAATCATGTTTTAGAAAGCGCATTTAAAGCCTTTATTTCGCAAAATTTATTAGAAATATTGAACCTCCTCAAAAATATCTCGATTTATAAGTTGTACCTTCTTTAATTTCAAGATTCAAAAACATTATTTTTCTTTACGTTACCTAAACTTACATATCCGTTTTATAAATAAAAACTTCTTGTTTGAGAACTGAAATATAAAAACAGTCATAGCTGCCCTTCCAATGATCGTACAAAGAAAATAAAAACAGTTTTGTATAGCTAAATGTACAGCCTTTCATATCAAACATAAATAAAATATGTTACATTTGCCCAGATTTGGTTATTTAAACGTACTGGTATATTTTAATCGGGCAGGGGACGTTGAAAATAAGCAAATTTCCTCGAATTAATGAAACATATCTCTAAAAATCATTTTATCTTGAAATATTCCTTTAATGAATAAATCCTGACTCATTTGAAACTAATCTGATCTGAAGCCGATTAACATTGATAAACTACTACTTTCTTCCTTTAATATTCACCTATTTTGAAATACCGCAAACACATAATGTCAAGTTTTTTTCTTCGAACCTTATCAAATTTTTAATGACCAGTTGCGATTTTATTCTTCAAAAACACGAGTGTTCATTTCGAAAGCAGGAAATTTTATAAAAATTTAGAACTCTCATATGCTATAGTATGGTAGAAACTTGAGAGAAACCCTGTTTGCAAACGAAATATCCAGTTAATTGCAGTAAAAAATTTCGGCTATAAGAATTTTTTTTTATTTCCTTTTTTTCTCGGTGTTTTAATTATTTTAAATCACTTGAGAAGAATAAAGTTCATTTTTATTTTCAAAATCATCAGAGAAAAAGAATATTTAGTTAATTAAATTTGAAAATCCAGGGAGGGTCAATGTCCTTCCTGTGCACTGCATCTATGCCGGTGCCCATGGATGAATGATACATAGTGTGACATAAGCACATAACTTTATTTTTAACTTTCAGTATAAAAAATCAGTCCCAGCTATAAGAAATTTAATTGGAAGATTTTATAGGAAGATTTAATATAGGAATTTGATAGGAATTGTTGTTTCAGAAGCAATAAAAATTTCGAATCAATGGACTTTACTCATGTGACGTCAGCCGCGGGTAAACAGAAGAAAAACACCAAAAGGCGTGAAGAACATTTTAACACTGCTCCACCTTCGTCCAATAAACAGTCTTTTTCGGAGGGTTTTACCCGCAGAGGCGTGGCTGTTGCCATTCGTGAGTATAGTCCATACATTTCATTTCAAAATATCCATTCAATATAGCAGTATTAAAATATAGATTTTTGCCGCAAATTGACAGCCAAATACTCTGTTGTAGGAAATTTAAATTAAAATTGAATGTTGCTTGGTGAATAAAATAGTCACATGTAAACACATTAAAAAATTATGTAAAGTGTCTAAATATATTGTAACTTTACAAAAAGTAATGATATGTAACAAAAACATAACTGTAAAAAAAGGGAGCAACGTTCTGTTAAGACAATGGCAAGAAAAGAAGTGATATCTAAGTGGGTGCCAAGTTCAAATAAAATTCCCTCAAACTTACCTACTGAAGTATTATAGCATTTTTTAAATTATTTAGAAATAAAAATTATTGATAGCATATTAATAATAAATCTAGAACTTGGCAAGTTTTTGATAAATGTTTTGCCTATCAATTCCATGTCTTAATAAAATGATGATGTTAATATTAACAACAATGTCATTATAAAAAAAAATAATATAGTTATTATTATAAACAAATGTCTCATGTTAAATATTTGATAAACCAATAAATGCAGTGATACACTCCCGCTCGTCTTTGGTTATCCATCTAGCATCCACCCTTCGGAAACCTCAATGCAAACAGACTAAAAGACCTGACAAAGAGACAGATACACTTACGCTTGCTCTTGGTCATTACTCTAGAGACTGCACCCCTTTAACCCTTCAAGGGAAAAGAACTTTTATTCGAGAAATGCTGAAATGTTTGAATCACACCATAATTTAAAAACAAATTTATTTCAAAATTAGTAAAAGCTTATTTTCACGTATTTAATAAAATTAAACTTTTTAGTGTCAATGTGGCATTTTGCAGTTAAAATTAGGTGGGATATATTTTATCCCACTGCCCTTCAAGGGGAAGGAGCTCATTCAAATTAAGGCTTATAAACATGAAATAATAAGTTTTGATATAATAATGTCATTCATAAAAATAAATGACTCGTAGGTAAAAACTTGCCAAGTTCTAGATTTATTATTAATATGCTATCAATAATTTGTGTTTCTAAATAATTTTAAAAATGCTATAATACTTCAGTAGGTAAGTTTGAGTGAATTTTATTTGAACTTGGCACCGACTTAGATATCAATTCTTTTCTTGCCATTGTCTTTACAGAACTTGACTCCCTTTTTTCACAGTTATGTTTTTGTTACATTACTTGTTTACATTACTTACTATTTTTTATTTACTTGTATTGATGTCTTTTAAAGGGTCTTGTACCTTTTAAACGCGTCGAAAATTAACGAAAAACTTCAAAGTTTGTATTAGTCTATCTTCAAAACATTTTTATGTATAAACATGAAATTCTGGATATTGATTAAACAGGTTGTGCTTTGTAATATGCTGTCATTAGAGATTCATTAGCCTTTTACAGAATTTGTGTATTGTTGAAATAAAAATAGCTTTTTTTTTTCTTTTTTTCTTTTTTTACTCCATAAGTCATTGCGCGCATGATAGCTTGAGAAAATATATATGGATTGTCATGCAATTTGGTAAATATACTAAACGTATATGTGTGTTTAAAATAAACTACTCTTAGGTCAAAATTATTTCAATAACTATATAAAAAAATATTTTTGTAAAAATAAAAAATAAAAATTTTGTACTTTTAATGAATAAAAATAGTCATAACTAAAAATGTTACCATTGTAAATACTTAAATGTAGTTCATTTTAAACACACATATTTGTTTAGTATCATTACCAAATTACATGACAATCCATACATACTTTCTCAATATATCATGCGCGCAATGACTTATGGAGTAAAAAAAAATATATATATTTTTATTTCAACAATACACAAATTTTCTAAAAGGCTAATAAATTCCTAATGGTAGCACATTAAAAAGCGCAATCTGTTTAATCAATATCCAAAATTTCATGTTTATACACAAAAGAAAGTTTTGAAGATAGACTAATTCAAACTCTGTTAGTTTTTCGTTAATTTTCGACACGTTTAAAAGGGACAAGACCACTTAAGTTGTGTTTAATTGTTAGTTCCTATCGATAAACACTGTTTTGATGAGGTCCATAGATGTATATTATGGTTAGATTTGCAGTAAATCTAGAAATACTATACACACAACTTCCAGGTTGTATAATATTTTAACGGAACTTTCTGACTGTAAAATAGTCAATGAAACATCGACTTCATTTTGAAAGATCTATTCAATGATATGCCTCTCAATAGGGCTCTTTTAGGCAGCCAATGTTCATATTGAAAATCATGTCGCATTGTTTTACTAGAATTCATGTTTTTCGCCAAAATGTCCGTTATAATGCATTAACTTGGCGTAGGCACTGTTCAAGGTTATGAAAAAATTCCTATTTCATTTTAGTTTGCGAGTGAAAGTGAATTTATTAAAAAATATGTAATTTTAGGCCTGTTTCTTTTAAACATGAAAGAAAGGAAACATTATTTAACTGTATTTTTGGAATTTCTAAATTTATTTCTCAACCTACATTCGTAAAATAATAATTTTCCACAGTTAATTTATAAAAACGATTTTTTAAGTATTAAATTCTTCTTTTTTTATTTAAAATTTATTTTCTACATTTTATATGTTAAAATATTTAATTGTTGTAGTATCTGCCAACCTTTTTTTACATTTTGCCGATCGTTGATTGCCACATAATTAAAGCCATTGTTTTTAAACTATCGTAGAGAATATTTGGCGATTCATCGCCTGTAGCGGCCTACGTAAAAATATTTAAAATTAATTTATTAATTTATAATTAACTTGTAAAAATATTAAAATATTGTATTGTCACCGGAAACACACACTTTGTACATATTTTTAACACTTTTCATTCGTTTTGTCCCATCTGTCCACTCTCCAACTCCCGTAAATATACTCGGATTTTTATGCAATAGGTAAACCTTATTTAGTGTCATATGACCATGTTTGTAATTGCATCTGAAGTATGTGGAAATGATAGTTCATTTACAGGGCCATCCAAAAGAATTCCATTACAATATGGTATATGGAGAAAAATGTTTGCAGAGTATTTTAATGATATTACGCAATTTCAAATGTATTTAAACTGATAAAAATCAGTTAATACTAAAATATGATTAGGATAGAATAGAGTAGTCATAGCATTTGTCGTTCGTTTCCATGGTCACACAAAAGAAATCGGTTACAGTACTATCTTTGAGTAAAAATTGCTCGAAGTCTATTTTCAATTTCGGTATGAGACTTTAAATTTAATTGTTTTTTTTTTTGTTTTTTTGTTTTTTTTTGGGGGGGGGGGGGGGGGTTCTCGATATATATAAATTCTATACCTCATATACAGAGAATTCACGAACCATTTTCCTTATTAGCAAAAATTGCTGAAGGAGAATTTTCAACAAAAGTATATATGTATATTTTAACTGAACTAAATACTGGCATGCACGTAGTTAATTGATACAAATCTATTACATGTATACAGTGCTGCTCAAAGAATTCGGATAATTCCCGATTGCAGATGGGAACGCGATGAAATTGGGCTTTCAAATGTGTTATGCGTTTCCATATGGTTGAATGAGACATAATATTTTAACTTAATTAAACTATGAAGCTTTGTTACATTATTCTGAATGTGTTGGGAAGTGTTTCATAATCTATGCTTGACGCATGATTTTTGTTTCTTGTTTATAATTCTATCCTATTATAAAGTGAAATAAAAATCGAATGCAAAATTGTATATTTACATAAAAAAAAACATGTTCAGTAAAATAAAAAAGTGCAAAAACAACAAATTTCAATTATAATGTGTTGCTGCTTGTTTGAATTGTGTTGCATAATTCCGTGCTATATTTTTTAGTTTTATCCAATTATATTGAGATAAATTGCAATTTATGGAAACATCGTGTAACGGAAATATAAATTTCCTGTATATTTTCATTAATAAAAAATATCGAATATGCCAGAGAGTTTCAATTATTTTAGCGTGGTACATTTAAAAATTTTGAAAAAATATCTTTAGATGCAGTATTTGTAACCAGTTTCTGTCAAATATACATCACAAAAATCAAGATTACTCCAATGTGACAGAAACAATACTCTTTCGTAAAATAGAGTATTTATATTTATTAAGTTCCGTTACATTACTGTTAAATCGTATTTTTTTTTGTTATAAATATTTGTGAAAAGTTAAAAAAAATACTTCACAACCATATGTCGTGTAATCCCTTTTTAAAGAAGATAAATTGCACTTTTTTCTCAGCTCCAGCTGCGGCACATGTTCATATAAGAGGAATTTATCAGCCATTTTTCAAAAACTTTCTTTAGTTATCTAAAAATTCTAGATTTTTTTAAGTGTGGTAATTAGTATTTCAAAAACTTCCTTTTACATTTATATTTATGGATAATGGACAAATTATGATAAATTACTGCATATCAAAATACTGAAGATTAAAAAATTTATTACACACATTATACATTATACAATTATACATTAAACAAGTATGCAATTATACAATTATACCATTATACAATTATATAATGCATTATACAATTTAACTTCATTTTAAGTGCAAATATATTTTGAAAGGAAATATATTTTACCTTCCAGCAAAAATTGGATAAATATTTGCTACTGAAATATTTTCTTAAAAAATATATATTATTTCTCTTCCTGTAAAAGGTGCTTCAACTGTAGGTATCTATATTAAAATTTGTTCAGAGCATAAAGAAAGTGATATCATTTTTAAGCTAGTTTATATTATAATCTGTTTTATGTTCTAAATCAAGCAGGACGGTCGTTCTGCCAAGCCAAGCTGAAAAAAAATGCTAACCTCGCCAAACAAACAAACGCCAAGAATAAAACGCAAGACATCGTAACTGCTTATTATACTGATGACAGCTTCTCCATGTTAAATCAACCAAACATGCCAGCGTAAAATTTCCCATATCAAAAGAACCAATCATCGCAGAAAAATAAAACCAAAACCAGAAGGACCTAATGGTAAGGATCTTCAATTTGAGACCAAATGCATCCTCATAAATTAATTATAAACAGAGATATAGATTTTTTAAAATAACGTCGAGATACTGAAAATGACCGATTTATTTTCTTCGTCACAATCTATGGTTCAATCAAGGTAGAGACTTAAATAATGGACATAAAAAAGTAAGGATTGCATTTTTGGACAGATATTTACTCAATCTACGTGCTTTTGTAAAATTCAGCTTTAAAAACACAAATTTTCTATTCTTAATTAGCGAAAAACTGTTAATTAATTCTAAAGTTTATAAATTATGCCAAACAGCGATAAACCCGCCAAATCATTTTAGAAGTCTTTTAAAATTTTTATATTATCCTTTTGCATTGATTTCATCGAAGAAAACTATGACGGATATCCAGATAGATTTTTCGCTGTTAGCGAAATGAGTTTGACCAATCAGAAGCCAGAATGTTTGAGAATTTTTGCTGCTTCTGGATCCCGGCCTATGTCATAAAAGTTTTGAGTCATTTTCTTAGCGCCATGGATGAAGTGCAATGTTTACAGAAATTTAGGCTGGGATCCAGATGGATTTTTCGCTGTTAGCGAAACGAGATTCACCAATCAATAGCCTGCATTGCTGCAAACAGCGAAAAGTTCGCAAAAGTACAAGCTTCTGATTAATGAATCTCGTTTCGCTAACAGCGAAAAATCTATCTAGATTGCGGCCAATTATGTTGAACACAATTTTGCATTTCCAAATCCAGGAAGGGTATTGATGTCATAACAACAGTGCGTATTCGCAACTATTTAAGGCATTGATTCGGAACTCCTTTGCTATACATTTCAATATTAAAGAAGTTGTTGTTTCAATAGTTTTAGTACTTTTCTCTATTGCTCACTCTAAAACACGAATATCGAAATTTAACCAAAAGCGCTCAGAAACTATAGCGCCTAGAATATACAGTGTTGAAATCGGCTAACCCTGTAATACATAAAAAAGCGCTAAAATATTGTATCCCTTAAATGTACAATGATACTGCTGTAATATGCAGATCGCAGCGACATCTGCAGGATATTTTCTACAACTGCAAGAAATTGCTAGTCTATACAATGTAATAATAGTAATAAAATCCCACAGATGTTGCTGCGATCGACACTTGAAATTTTAGCAGTATCGTCGCACATTTAAGGGATACAAATTTTTAGAACTGTTTGGATAGCATATTTCCACACTAGGTATTCTAGGCGCTGTATCAGAAACAACACCATAACAGAGAGCCTTTATACATAAGAGTGTTGATATATGCATAGGAAGCATGCTCATTTCAAGCTTTTGTCGAAAGTACGGCAACCCGCTTTCTTGAATAGAGGATATTCAATCTACGTTATGATCACATGGTCAAGGCAAGAACGTCTAGCGTAAAGAAGGGAAGGCTCCGTCTACGTAATGTAAATCCCCGCTAGCCAATGAAACAGTTCATGGGAGAAAGCAGTAGTACACTGTTAAAAATATCGTGAAAAATTACCTCTGTTTTTAAAGGCTATCTGTACTCTGACCAATGAGAACGCTTCATAGGCGTTTATGTAGCGTTCTCATTGGTCAGAAAATAGAGAACCTGTAAGAACCGAGGTAATTTTTCACAATATTTTTAACAGTGTAGTTTCCTGTTTCCCTTCTTATCAGTTAGAAATTCTTTGGGTAAATTATCGGTACCACGTGACTTTTTCAGCCTCGAACCCATATTTGGAATATCCTCCATTAGAAGACACGCGCATGGACGATCTCTATTAGACTAGGGAAATAATTCAGCATGCATTAACCTGACAATAATTGCATGCTCGCAAAGAACTTTAACGATTTGTTTTTATCACTTTTACCAATAAACATTTATTGGCCGTATGTCGCTACTGCGTTATAGAGACACACTTGTTCCGAATTAGATCCCGGCCTTAATGTATCAAAATACGGAGATTGCTTTCTGTACTATTCCTGAGCTCAGTTATAGCGTCTAGAAATATAGGTCGGGATCCAGGTACAATTTTGCAAACAGTGAAAAGTTAGCAAAAATTCTGCCTTCTGATTGGTCAATCTCGTTACGATAACGCAGAAAAATCTACCTAGATCACGGTCATAGTGTGGAAACCGGCTATTCCAGTAATTCTTTAAAAAGTGCTAAAAATTGAATCCCATAAATATTGAAAAATACTGAATGACAAATGTCGATAGCAGCAACATTTTCTAGATCTTCTCTGAGCGAAACGTTTTCTTTTGAAATAGTTATGTTGGAATTACCATATGTCGCTATAATCGACATTCGTCGTTCAGCCTCGTTCAACATTTATGGGATACAATTTTTAGCACTTTTTTAATAAGCCGATTTTTAAACTATATCTTCTGGAAACTATAGCTCCGTTATAGCGTCTAGATTATATGTTGTAGAAATCGACTATCCCGGCAATACTTAAAAAAGCGCGGAAGTATTGAATCCCTTAAATGTACAACGATGTCGAATTCCAAACAGTCATTTGCATCGACATCTGCAGGATATT
Source organism: Maratus speciosus (assembly GCA_963932465.1). Classification (NCBI taxonomy): domain Eukaryota; kingdom Metazoa; phylum Arthropoda; class Arachnida; order Araneae; family Salticidae; genus Maratus; species Maratus speciosus. The sequence continues at coordinate 189,566,874 of OZ010800.1, forward strand.
TTTTAAAGAAGAAAGAGACATGTGTAATGCACCGCTACAGCGTCTAGAATACATAATGTGGAAATTTGCTATCCAAGAACCGCTAAAAAGTTTATGCCTTAAATGTGCACTGACGCTGAAATCCAGGGAGATTATCGCAGCAACATCTGCTATATATTTTCAAATTTCAAAGTAAACATCGTATTATTACAGCGGGTTTGACGCCAAGCACACAGGTCAAATGTAAGTTAATAAAACGTTTAAAAAAATGTTACAGCGTATAGACCAAATTGTCTTGAAGTTTTGGGAAATATCCTGCAGATATCGCTGTGATCGACTGATTGGATTTCCACACTATATATTCTAGACGCTGTAGCGCCGCGGTAGCCTGTCCTTTTTCGTTTACCTCGAAGTAGATGACGTTATTTGAAGCTGTTCCTAAGTGTGGCCAGCTCATCACGTCACACGGAGTTGATTATCTGTACACGGCAATGGACACAAAAAAAAATCGGCGCACCGCTTTGTACTAATAATCGTGTAAAGATGATCCAACTCCGTGTGACTTTTAAACGTCATGAACTGGCCTATTATGTCATTGGTCACGCTAACACCCTCCCCCTTGCGTCCGCCATATATAGCTGCATCTTGCACTGGAGACTGCTAAATGGGCTGCTATCGGTCAAAATCAAGAGAGAAAAGGGCAGAAGAGGGGGAAAGAACTCTTTTTTTAATGTAGTTTTTCACACGGGAAGATTGACATGTCTGCTCTTCTCCTTTCATAGCTTCATGGTGGTGAAATAAACAAACGCCCCCTAAATATTTGAGAAAGTCTTGACACGCGTCACAAAAATATCACACAAAGCAGGCAAAGCAAAGGAACAAAATCATTCATTGGCTAGTGGATATGAACGAGCCAATGAATGATTTTTCTTCTTTGTTTTGCCTGCTTTGTGTGATATTTTCCTGACTTGTCAAGGCTTTCTCGAATATTTAAAGGATGTTGAATAGGCCGGGATCAAGATAGATTTTACGCTATTAGCGCGATGAGATTGATCAATCAGAAGCCTGCATTTTTGAAAACTTTTTTATGTTTGCAGTAAACACTCTGGATCCCGGACATTAACTTTGGTTGGTTAAGACGATTTTGAATAAAATCAAATCAGAAAGCCAATGTTTTAAAACTTTTTTGGTTAGTTTAATCGAAATCTTCCACGTCTATTAATGAAAACTGAGTTACTGTACTTTGGACAAAAACTTGAATATGAGTACACGACTTGTGCATATGTGTCACCACTCTTACATATAAATGTAGTCTGTTATGAGCATGATTCTAAGCGCAGCTGGTTAAATATGAGTATCTGGGTATTAGATAAAGCAATAGTGGCCCACCGTGGCTAAGTGGATAAGACACCACGCCGCTAATCGCTTGAGAACGTAGGTGGGGGCGGGTTCGAATCCTGCTGTGATCCCCACGTGATCTGATATATATGTGTTCAATAAAACAAACAAGCAATAGTGAAAGATACAGTTGCCATGGAAACAACGACTTCTTTAATTCGTATAGAAAATTAATGAATAGTTGTAAATGATTTAAGTTTAAAATGTAGGCAAATGCTCTGAAAATATCAATGGCTCCCATCTAGTATTTTACAAAAGTAATTTAATATATTCACATGATGTATAACTTGATGCAACTCTTACCTAATGAAAATTCTGCAACAAGACTTATGTAGGTAGATCTTTTCAATGATTAATTCAGAATTCTAAGAACAAAACGAAGTTCTTAAGCGCCCTTCCTCACCCCTCACCCCACTCAAAAAGAGAAATACGATAGAAAGGTATAAGTATTTGGATAATTTCAGTATTTCTGTGATCTTTTGTCAGAGTTTAGAAAAGGTGTCTGGGTATTAAAAAAACATATAACAAATTTGACGAACGATAAGACTATAGATTTCAGGCAATTTTTAACTGCAAAAAAATTTTATTCTAATGTTTATGCGGCTTTAATAATAGACTATTAAATATAATCAATTTACGGGAATTTTTATACGAAATTATATTCTCACATTTATGCAAATAGGTATGGATAAACAGACTTGAGTCAAATTACATATTTATTCTTTCTTTTCTATAACACGATCTAAATGAAGATGAAGTTATATGTACAGTTTATATCTTTAATTTTTTAGATTTTTTTTTATGAAAAATGTTTCATCATCATGTCTAGAATTGCTAGATTTACTTCTTTAGACAGATCTTCGATTCTTTAGATGCCTGCGGGGCTTCATTCTCGGATTTTCCGTAGGTATTTGTAAAGATAAATTTATTTTGCAAAACCGTCAGCAAAAAAAAAGTTAGAACAAACAATTAACTGACAGACTAACTGTAAATATATATTTTATTTTGACTCTATTTGATTTTTACTAAATTTTCATCCTTCATAGAAAGGCGATATAAATTGAGAAAGACTGATACTTTGAAAGAAGAAATTGACTTTCGTTACTTTTAAATTATTAATTACTCTAAAAAATGAATGATAGGTAAACAAAGTGTATACTATTGTGTTTGTTCCCTGCTTATAAAGGCTATACAAGGACTAATTTTAGCGAGTAGAATTATTTCAATTATATATAATCTGTTTAAAAAAAAGAACTGATATCTACTAAAAAACAACTTTTCAAAAGTAAAAAAAAAAGCCAAGCAAAAAAAAAAGAAAAGAAAAAAGGGGAAAGTTGTGGCTAAAAAATAGCGTGATATCAAATTTCCAAGCTAATATTATGGTACTTATTTAACATTTTTTATTAAAAATTTACCATATGTAAGTCGAGTACCTAAGTATGCGTTGATAGAAAGCCTTTTCTCCTTTACTAAATACATCATAACGTGTTTCTGAAAATTATTTTTTTTTTAATTATGCATGATGGGCTTGGCGGCCATCTTTCCATATTTTACACAAATTTCTAAGCAGACAAGCTCGTAATATGTTTGCATTATTAAGAATTTTGAACTTCTAGTTTTGGCTACAGACAGATAAATTAAGAAAGTCTTTTATTTTGAAGAAAAATAAAACAAATTGATTTTTACTGCTTTAACTAATTAATTAACCCCCTCCGAAAAAAGAGAATCATAAGATGAAACCTGAAGTTACTTCAACTTTATTTTAAGACACAAATTTCTAGGCACTCATTTCCATAAATTAAAAGCATAAAATGTTTGCTTTAGCAACAATTTCGAATTTCCGATCTTAACAATGTACTTGTGTGCTTAGAAAATTGTGTAAAATATGGAAAGATGGCCGCCAAGCCCATCATGCATAATTAAAAAAAAATTAATTTTCAGAAACACGTTATGATGTATTTAGTAAAGGAGAAAAGGCTTTCTATCAACGCATACTTAGGTACTCGACTTACATATGGTAAATTTTTAATAAAAAATGTTAAATAAGTACCATAATATTAGCTTGGAAATTTGATATCACACTATTTTTTAGCCACAACTTTCCCCTTTTTTCTTTTCTTTTTTTTTTGCTTGGCTTTTTTTTTTACTTTTGAAAAGTTGTTTTTTAGTAGATAATATATATATGGCAGAGAAACCATGTAATGTATAAATATACACTAAAAATTACTTCTTATGCACAATCTTTACACACAAAAAATTAAGAAAATACAATTACTAAAAATTCTTTCTAAACTAGAATTATAAGTTTGTAAGGATATGTATTTTCACTAATTAAACATACTTATTGTTTTATTGTAATACTACCTGACACTTCCGGTGTTGTGAGGGCCGTGCTAATAACATTAAATTAACTTAAGGTTTGTATGATTTTATCCCTTTAACTCGATTTTGTCTGAATTTATATGTTTAAAGAAAAAAAACACATTTATTTTTAGTGGCAAATGCCTTTGTCAGAACATTTTTTTTTTTTCATATAGGGTTATTACATAATTTAAATACGTATATAGTTCTTGATGTGCAAACTCTTTGAAATCCCTTTTTGTCTGATATAAATATAATGGTGTTGCAGCCTGTACAAAACTTTTATGAAAAAATATTGAAAATTTAACACATAAGGACTTAAAGAAAATATTAATAATAAATGATTTGTTCAAATTTAGGTAATAGGATTTCACCTTTCGTTATAAAATGTTAATAAAAACACTTTAACCCTATACGTACTGAATTATGAATTCATGAAAATTTTATCTCTAAAGCAGTTTTCATGAATTTTTGAAGCTACATTAGAAGATTTACATAATCATTTAGTAAATTTTAGAAGGATTTTAGAAGGATTTAGAAGGATTAATTAAATATGAATTTATAGGGATTTTGTGCATCATCTCAAATCTTTTATTTTAAATATTTTTCTTAGTATTTTGTAGAATTAAGAAAACTACAGATAAAGTGTTCTTAAAATAGAAATATAGAAATATTTCCGAATTAATATACATCCTTCCCTCTTCCCAAAACCAAGAAAGCTGAAAAGATGCAAAGACAAAATAAATCATACTTTTAAGAATACTTTTGTTTTGTGTAACCAATAATGCAAGATAAACTAACAAGAATAAACAAGGAATAATAAAGGAAAGAGATAAATTAATGCATCTATAACTCATTCTAAGCTGTACTACTTTTAATCGATGTATTAAATGAATTTTGTAACAAGTTATTTTAGTGGTACTTATAATTACCGTCAGTAGATAAAAAGTTAAAAATAGTTTACAAATATATAATAAATTTCACTACCTACAATTGTCCAAATGCTTAAAGATTTTATATGTTAAATAAAATATGTGTCTGCTCAATGTGTGAAAAATTGGTAGAAAATAAAATAAAAATACTGATATTTAGCGGTAAAAGTTTTCGAAACAACTGCAATGGGAGAGAGAGGTGCGATTCAATGTTTACAAAATTACATTTCTTGGCGTCCAAAGCCTTGTGTATAGTTTTCGATCTTCGATAATGATATTTAGTTTTAAAAAGCAGTATTTTTCTTCTGTTATTTTTCTATATCTTTCTTTTTTAACACTTTCCAACAAAGTTGAAAAGTGTCAAACCAAGTTTCCAACAAAGTCTCTACCATAGCACGATCCCTATTGCTAATGAAGTTTGTAGCATGTTTAGTTCATTTACCGGGACAGTCAAATTTTTCCGTTACATTACGGCCAATGGGAAAAAATCGTTTGAAATGATTTTTAGGGTGTTACACTCTTTCAAACATAGTAAAATTGATACTCATTTATGGAGCCCACTAAAATATGCATTCTGTTGAATATGCGGTGCGTAGAATAGTTATTGTTCATTTACAGGGCCAGACAAAAGAATTCCGTTCACAATGCTACAGGGGAAATTGTATGCGGTGCATTTGAAAAGATTTCAGATAATATATTGTATCCGAATTACTGTATATTAGCAATTATTGCTCGAATGGCATTTTTAATTATGATATGCGCTTTTTTAGGGTTCCGTTCATCTGACGAAACACTATTCGTCTCGCTCCTCTGCCTGTCTGTCCGTCTGTCACATAGCCCGTTCTCAGAAACTATACATGTTGGAGACTTGAAATTTTGAATACTTATAGCTGAACACCACACATCATACGACAAATCATAAAATTTTAAAAAAAGTCGTATATTTAACCCTTTGGGTATATGTATGCATGTGTATTTTAAACAATTCTTTCTAACTGAGCCCCTATTTAGTTTGGAGGGGTGAAATTTTGCATACTTATAGCTGACACCAATATCATGTGGCAAATCATAAAATTTTGAAAAAATCGTACATTTAACCCTTTCGGATCCCACATGCGTATTTTAAGATATTCCTTCTAACTGAGCCCCTTATTAAATTGGATATTTGAAATTTTGCATACTTATAGCAGAACACCTGAGGCCAGGCGACAAATCATAAAATCTTAAAATTCTTACGTTTAACCCTTTGAGCTACCACATATGTATTTTAAGCAATTCTTTCTAAGAGAGTCCCTAATTAAGTTGGAGACATGAATATTTGCATACGTATAGCTGAATACCTCAAACCACACGGCAAATCATAAAATTTTCAAAAAGTCTTATATTATTTACTCCTCCGGGCTCTAACTTGTGTATTTTAAGCAATTTTTCTAACCTGCGCCCTTTTCACCCGGGGAGCACTTTTCCAACTTTTGTCGACACCCCTTTGACCATTCTTTCATATTATGGATCATAGCCTTACATATTTTAGTTCCACTTTTTACCTCCAGGGGTGCCTACGTATCTCGGGTGCTATCGGCCCAATCCCCTCGACTAATATATCTACGGTTAGTATATAAAACGGAGTTTCGTTCGTATAGAGGTTTGCTTAGAATAGACTGCGTTCCTGGTTGCGAAATGTGGAACTAACAGATTTTTCAAAAGGATAAAGTGTTTTGAAAGGAATATTAAACGAAATCCTCTGTGCGATTTGTGACACACTTACCTACTTGTTCACTATATTTATGCATACTATAAAGTGCGTATAAATGCTATAGTTCATATACAGAGCTACAGAAATGAATTCGTAAAGGTTACTGAGTATGAGCATAACTTGCTTAAAGGTAGGTTTTAAAGGCATTTTTACGCTGAACTGAATTTAGTGTACTAAGAAATATTTGTAGAATATAGATAAAATGATATGCAGGGCCACGCAAAGAATTGGATACATGGCCGTCTATGGGTGATAATTTCTGGAAATGTAATTTCAGTAGTTTCAAGCGTGTTTTAGTTTGAATTAAATTTTAGCTAAATAGTGGCGTATAATAAAGGTACTAGGTGAACTACAGGGCTGTACAAAAGTATTCAAGTATGTTTCCATCTATTAGTATAAATTGCTGAAAGATGAATTTCAACCTGTTATGCATTTTCTTGCTAAACTAAATTTTCCCGTTATATAGTATATATATCAACATACAGATCGAATACCGGGGTGTTCAAAAGAATTGGAATACTTATTTTGGCTATGGGCGGTAACTACTGAAATCAGATTTTCAAATGTTTACTTAATTATCTTATTTACCTTATTTCCCTAAGTAACGAAGTTTCGTTAAAGCTTTCAGGGAGTGTTGGAAAGTGCTTCATAATCTATGCTGTACGCATGATTTTTCTTACTTATTTCTTTTTCAAATCGTTAGAGTATATGGGAAATTTTTCAAAGTTGAAATGATTATTTCCCCCTTGTATGTTAGAACTTCTGAAGGAAATTGATGAGTTATGTTGTATAAATTCCAATCTAAAATAATGATATTAAAATTTAAAGATAAGGTTTTTACACATATCTGTTTATTTATAATTCTTTCTTCATCGAAGTCCTTTGTGAAATTAATTGATTTTACGCGACTGCCAAGAAGGGTTATGTGTTTGACGTGTATCCGCGTATGTGGATTTCTTTATAGCCTCGAAACATTCCAACGACTGGAGATATTTTAAAGAATGACGTCTCTATCGATACGTCTTAACCGTCCGATGGGCATAGGCTAGTTTTTGGTTTTATAAACTCAAAATGTCGGCCGTGAAATACAAAATGGCGGTAGAGATGAAAAAAATACTCACCATATTGAGTGACATATCATTGGATAGGTCTTTCAAAATTAAGACCAAAGTTTCATTGACTATATTGTAGTAAGAAGCTCCGTTTTAATATTACACAATCTGGAAGTTGTGTAGGTAGGATCTCTAGTTTTACTGCAACTCTAAACTTCATAGATATTTATAGGCTTCATGAAAACAGTGTTTATAGATAGGAACTAACAATTAAACACAACTTAAAAGTCATCAGAAAACATTCAAGAAATTCAAGTAAATAAAGAAAATAGGTAAGTAATATAAAAAAAAATAGTTTCACATTGATGAGAAATAAATAACTAGATCGCTTCTTACGTAGTCAGATTTTTTGATTTTTTTAATTTAATTTTTACTAAACTAATAATTTCACTGGTAAATCCGATTATATCTGGACGAAATCGATAGTCAATCATTGGATGATTAGTTCCTGTATAGTGTGAAATTTCAAAGTCTCTGTATGAAATTATGTGTATTTTTTTAATCAAAATGTGAGAAATGTTAATCCTATCGGGAAATGTGCTGAATGAAAGAAAAGTGACCTTTTTTTTTTTTTTTTTTTCATAGGATTAAGGAGGATAGAAACTACATATTGTTTGAAATTTGTTTTTTTTTTAGTATTTTGATTTTCGGTATCGATGCGTAATTTTGAAATATGCCGAACACGGAGTGTGGGCAGGTTGTCCGGCATTTGGAAAGTTTAAAAAAAAAAAACTATTTCTTATCATTCAAATTCTTTGAAATTTTTAGGAGTTAACAACATAATGTTTTCTTAAACTGTATGTTAAAAATCTTTAAAAAAAGTGTTAATATTTATTGGTAATACGGGTCATGAGAAGACTGTTCTTCACTTTGTCTATTCCCGTAATAAAAATAGTTCTTATTACCGGAATTCATTAAATATTTTAACGCTTATAAATATGAACTTTAATGACATCCGGACGAAAATGCGTGAAAAAATATTGATATCCTTCTATATATAAAAAGAAGTAACGCTTTGGAAATGGATCAATGAAAATCTGCGTAGATACCGTGAAACGCATCTGATTGGTGAGAGCTTACTGACGCGATAAGGAGGATTCCCAGGGGGTGGGGGTTGGGATGAACCAGGTTCTGTCGCAAAGTTTGCCGCCAACTTGACGCTTTTCCAGTATTTCGCCAAATTTCCATAGACTCCCATTGCAATCCAATAGGGTTTACTTGCTTGCACAAAATCAACAAATTGAGATATTTCAATGCAACAAAAACTAATATTAGCTTATGAATAGAGCTTAATTGAACTATTTACATTATTTTTAAGCACAAACACTAACTATTTACAATATTCGTAACATTATATATATAATTTTATGTTTAATAATTCTGATAATTCTGAAATTCTGTAAGCTCTAATGATATGTGCTTGGAGATAAATAAAATAAAATTGTCAGGAGTTGGGGAGAAGCGCGTTTTTACAAAGTGGAATCTAAAAATTAAATGCATAGAAAATAAGGGAACGCGAATGGAAACGCAGAAACAGAATTCCAGTATGGAAGCGCGAAACAATTAGGCCTGAAGTTCGCATAAAAATAGGGATTGTTTCGCGATACCGAATGGAATCGCAAAGCGATTACGCGGGGAGTTGGTGAGCTTAGCGAGCAGGGGGGCAGAGCCCCCTAGTCTAATTTAAAAAGAAATATGTTTCTTCTAGTTTTCGCATCGTTCATTTAGCGTAACAAAATAAATAGTTCTTATCGTCCAAAATCTCTGAAATTGTAATAGGCAATATATACAACTATAACCGAACTCTCTTTAAAAATATGCGCTTGCATACATAGTAGTGAAAACACGAGCCTAAAGCGAGCGATCCTGCACCAAAACAAACCGGTTTTTAATGTATTCGTCAAAATTTTCACAAATTTTAGTTTGTAAAAAAATACTTCTCCTCGTCTGACCGCTTCAAACTGTTTGTGGGTCATGTAAATAATGTCTGCAGAGGCAGTCTGAAGAGATTGTGTTGAAATGCGGATATTAAATCATTTATAGCGTGGGAAAATAGTATTTCCGTGATGCGCAAAATGACCTGTTGTCGCCATTTGTATAAAAGTGTTAAAATTCGTATTTTTAAAAACTACCGATACCATTGAACAGAAGAAGGTCCCAGTTTTACGTATATTTTTGTTAATCAGTGCCTCTGAAATTGCGCCTGAGGGAAGCGGTAGCATATGCAGAAAAAGCGAACTGCGAAAATGACCCTTATTGATTTTTTTTCTAAATGTTAATAACGGTATTTTTTCGAATTGATCATGCCGCTTGGCACGTTAGAGTACAGTCTTTCACAATATGCTTTTCGTTCTTAACGAAACCAAACGATTTGACCGACAGTGGCTAAAACGAAACGTCTGAAAAAACGTGCATCGGTTCATTATTCTCTGCCACTGCATAAATCAGGACCTGAGCATGCGCAGAAAATATAGTTTGTTTGATGTATTTTTAATACATATAACTTCTAATTATTAAAAAATTATAAATCTAAGTCTCGGGTGCATCAGGACTGGGCTTGGACTATCTTAAAAAAAAAAAGATTCAGAACTCTGTGCGCAGTAGATTTTTCTAGCCATCAATGGCCGACAGAGCAAAGCTTTCTTTTATTAGTATAGATTGCGTTGGAAGACATATTATACGCTTATTAGAGTAGATTAATAACAATTACATTTTTTAGGTGCGTTCGTAATTATATAAATACGTAGTGCCTATAGTCGTCGCCAGGTCCGCCCGTCTGTTTGTCTGTCTTTCCGTCTGTCAGTCCGCACATAACAGCGCAAGATCTACCCACCCAAATGGTTTGAAATTTTAAATATATAATTTCTGTAGAATATAATTTTTTCAAGTAATTTCAAATGTTATGAAAATCGAATGTATAGCTCAGTTACAGAGACAGTCAAAAGTTACATTACGCCCAATGGGAAAAAACGTTTCAAGTACATTTTAATGATATTACACCCTTTCAAATATATCAAAATTAATATGCATTTATGAAGTGCAATAAAATATACATTCTGTAGAATATACGGTTCAATGAATAATTATAATTCGGTTACAGGGCCTCACAAAAGAATTCCGTTACATAATGGTATAGTGAGAAACTTAATTTGCGGCGTTATGTGTTAAACTTTATTATGTTAAATTATGTTACACTTACTTTACATTTAATGACATTGATATACGCTGATGAGATTTGCAATGCTGCTGAGACGGGGACACACAAAAGATTACAGGGACAGTTTAAATTTTTCTGTTAGAGTACGGCCAATGGGGAAAATGCTTTCAAGAGTATTTTAATGGTGTTACGCCCTTTAGAATATAACGAAATTGATATGAAAATATTTTACTAATATGTACTTCTTATCATGTTAAAAAAATATTAAAAAGTATTTTAACATAATTTCAAATAATTATTTTTGAAAACAAAAACTGAAAAACAAAGAAATGTATAATTGTTATGTAAATTTGCTTATAAATATTTGGCAGAGATAACTGATGGAGTACGTTTTTTAAGCGTCAGGAAAACAAAACATTAAATGAAAGAAGTGTTATTATATTGCTTCAAAATTGTATATAATGTGCATTTCTCCTATTCTGCAAACGCAAATAGCTCCATCTTTGTCTTGAATTATAGCGTTATGAAATTTTAATGTTAGCATAAAAAATATTTTTTTCTATATTTTATGAGACATAAATTATTTTATATTTCATACGAAGATAAGGATTTTTTTTTTTTTTTTTTGAATAATTTAAATTCTATCATGTTCTTGTTTCATATATGCGTTTCAATTTTTTACCAAACTGTAAACAAGACATTTTCATTTGAGCTTCTATTTGTTGTTAAATGCAATACATTTTTCGAGTAATTTTTCAGAATGTGGTTAGGATTTTTTTTTTTTTTAATAATATGGAATTTAAAGGAAATATGTGATATTGAGTGGGAGAAATATATATTCTATATGTGTGTATTTTCTCATTCTGTTGTACAGTGAGTAAAAAAAAGTATTTACACACAATGGGAATTTGCTGTTTTACACATGAATAAACACAAAATAAAATATGTATGAAATATATAAAAAATGATTACAAAACAAATAAACACATTTAATATTTGAGTTCATATTTATATTAAAAAATATCGAAATATAAATCAGTAACTTTTTTGATGCCGAAAAAGTATTTGCGCTATAGCATATAGTAAAAATATAATGTTAATATTTAAAATGAAAAAGAGTATTAGTATTTAGTATGCCTATGCTTTCTTTCAACTACAGATTGCAATCATTTGGGCATTAATTCTATCATTTTGTGAAACATTCCGCTGTTGATTTATAGCCATTTTATTTTAAGAGCTTGCTTAACCTAATAGCACAAAGTATCCTCATTTGATGCTGCTGTAAAAAACAGTTATTTCAAACATGAAATTAAAAAATATGTTCTTTTAATTGCAAATTTGTCTGATAGATCAAAGCACCACACAATTGGAGATATGAGTGCAAGATACAGTATAATCACCCGGTTTCTTGGTAATCAAGTTGTGTATTTTTTTTCTTTCTTCTATCTTTACAAGAAAGTACTAGATTCTTGAAAATTTTCGAATTTCGGTTTTCGACAAATTTACACGTTTTTTAGGGGTCAGATATTCCCAAAAACATGTTTTTACAAAATGTTTGTCTATGAGTCTGTGACTCTGTCTGTCTGTCTTTCTGTCCGTCTGTCTCTCTATATGTATATGACACAAATTTTGTGGGCGCTCTATCTCAAAAACTAATGTATGGAATTTAATAAAAAAATTATATTCAGTTAGTCCCTGACATAAATTGGTGCTGATTAGTTTTTTGTGTAAATCGCTCTACAGGTGGCTATGCTATGCAGCATTTTTCACGAGTCCGCAATAGCCCAATCTCCAGAACTAATGTACGGCTTTTCATCAAATTTCGGATTCAGTTAGTCCTTGACAGGAATTGACGATTTATACATTTTGGTGTAAATCGTCCAAAAGGTGGCGTAGCTATGCTGCATTTTTTTTTTTTTTTTTTTTTTTTTTTCGCAATAGCTCAATCTCCAGAACTAGTGCTCGGATTTTCATCAAATTTTAGATTCAGTTAGTCCTTGAAATGAATTGACGTTTTATAAATTTTGGTGTAAATCGCGCAACAGGTGGTGCTGCTAGGCTGCGTTTTATGCGATTTCCGCAATAGCTGTATCTCAAGAACTAATGCACGGATTTTCATCAACCTTCAGATTCAGTTAGTCCTTGACATTAATTGACGTTTAATACATTTTGGTGTAAATCGCACAACAGGTTGCTCTGCTAGGCTGCGTTTTATGCGTTTTCCGCAATAGCTGTAACTGAAGAACTAATACTTGGATTTTAAACAAACTTCAGATTCAGGTATACCTTGATATCACTTAGTGCTGTTTATCTTTCGGTGTAAATCGCTCAACAGGAGGCACTGCTGTGCTACATTTTTCAGAATTTCCACTATAGCTCTATCTCAATAACTAATGCACGAATTTTCATCAAACTTCAAATTTAGATATTTTTTGATATGGATTAATGCTAAATTGATATAATTTCTTGTACTATTTAAATGATTTAATTGGCGTGATTTATATAAGTAGAAGAAAGTTCTGTGATTGCCAGAACAAAAAAGTTTATACATGGAACGGGATTCATGACGCAAATTCGTTCAATTTGCTATAAATATAATATATATATAGTCTAGATTATGCCATTAGCATGATTTTTAATATTTATTGTTGTTAATATATCCATAATAAACATAAAACGTTATCCGTCATCATTTGAGACGTTGGGCGTTTGTGTATAGTTTTTGTTCATATTCAGATTTGTTACTTACATTTCTTTGCGCATAAACTATAAATGAAGACCGAAAAATCAGCATAAACATAACCTTTAAAAGCTTAGAAGAGGCAACTGCTTATCTTTTTTCTGAAGAAAAAGAAGCAGCTATTATATTAATTCATCTGGATGTAGATTTGACAGGTAAAGAGGAATTCGGTTTTGATAATTTCGGTACTCCAGTTGTATCAGATATTGCAGTTACATTGGAAATTGCAATGCAAGATTATAATGTTAATTATATTATTACGGATTAAAAAAATGACAAAAAATTCTCGTAAACGTAACAGAGAAATATCAGACGTATGGGCGAATGAAACCCCATCTTACATATTCGGGACTATGAAAAATTCTTCTAAGAGAGATATATTGACAGCTGAAACTAAGAATATGAGTCCAGTTGAACTGTTAGAATAATTTGTTACTGAAAGTGTTTATGGTATGATCGTAGAGGAAACTAATCTATAATAGAATAAATTGAACTAAAATGTGACTACAGATGAAGATAAAACATTTATAGCATTTCCGATACATTCGGGCTATCATACTTTATTCACTGAAAGGGAATACTGGGGAGAAGCAGATTATTTATGAGTAACAATAGTAAAGAATGCTATAACATGAAATTTCTATTTAGAGCTTAATCGATAATTAAATTTCCAAGATAATAAATTACAAAAGTGGCATAGTCTATAGTGGTGTAGTAAGCCTATAGGTACAAAAGTGGTATTAAATTTACTATATGTTATAGAAAATCCTAACTTCTTTGCTAGTCATACGTTACTAAAAAAAACTGAAAAAAATGCAGTTCAGAGCTAGTGAAACAATACGAGAAAATCGTGCTGAAAAATGCCCAATAATGGTAAAAAGAAAATGAGTAAAAATGAGAAATGGTTTATATTTGACAAAACAAATGAAACTCTGGTTGTTAAGTGGGAGGACAATAAGTGTGTTTCTTCGGCCGCTAATTTTGATACCATTTTGCCGCTGTCTTCAGTACAAAGATGGAGTGTAGTAAAAAATTAAATGTGAAAGTTAATCAGCCTCATGCTATAAGTTCCTATACTTCATCTGTGGATGATGTAAACCTACATCATTAGTTTTTGAGAAACATTCTATAGCCATATGAGAAAAGAAATAGTAATTTTGCCTTATCACTATGCTGATAGATATGGCTGTAGTAAATTGCTATGTCTTTTAAAAAATACCCATGGTTCATGTGGGTGACAATCAATGATTTAGAAGGCATATTGCAGTAACCTATTTAAAAAAAGGAGCCGATTTCAAAAGCAATCCTGGGAATACCAGTACAAAAGCTGATAACATCCAGATTCAATGTGCTTCCTGTCATAAAATTCAACAAAATACAGCATGTTACTGGCAAAAGTTAAAAAAAGGGGGGTTGCCAATATGATAACTGTTCTTGAAAGCCATGAGCATATTGTATGAAATGCAATGCAACATTATGCATACAATGTTTTCTTCTTTTTCACAAAAAAATCAATCTTAAAAATGTAAAAAAAAAAAAAAATACATATCTAAAACTAATTTTGATTTTTAACATTAGTTTGCCATTAGTTTGTTTATATACAGTGTGTTCTAAAAGTTTCCGTACTCCAACTTAAGGAACTCATTGTCCGTAATTCTTGAGTTTTTAATGTTTGGTTCTTTTCGCGCTCAATTAGTGCGAGAATGAAGTTTTACGTTATTTTGTTCCTCATATTGAAATGATTTTATCATGCATTAAGACTGATCGCCGTTGATCGAAACTTCTTTTTTTAATGTACACTGGCCTCTAAAAGTTTAGGAAACAGAACTGGATGCTTTCGAATGTACACTGTTTGTCAAATATCTACCAAAGTTATTGGAAAATTGTTCTTGAACTTCTGGAGTGGTAATGAACATGTCTGATTTCAAACTTCTTGGTGAAGATTTAGTTGGGTGGACAACTAGGGGGATAATAATAAATTTATTAATAAAATAATACTTGAGATCGCCTATGTAACAGAAAATGCTGAAAATGGTTTGTCACTGTGTTAAATGACTATTTGGGTCCTGTTCAACGTTTGTGTGCATTTGTGTAAGCATAGCACACATATTCGTGGAGATGTTATTTGTTATTGTGTCTGTGAAAAATTCAAAAGTTTTTTGTATATAGCACACAGAGTTTTCAACCAAATTTAACACAATTTTCTGAAAACCTGATAAAGAACAGTCTTAACAGTATAATGCAATTAAAACATAAATATATTGAATATTTGATGGGATATGTGCATTTGCATGAAATAATTTTTAACTGCGCATGCGTGGAAGATTTAAAAAAATTAATTTCATAATTTAGTAGTAAGCTATTCTGGGACACTTCTATAAAAAGTCCAGTCAAATATTGTGAAAACTCAAAAAGATATAGTGTGCTGATTGCAAAGTTATGAAAAATCCCTTATAATAAAGCTATTTTTAAAAATCAACTCACTATATCACCTCTATCTTTGTGAATTTTCGCGATATTGGACCGGACATTTTATATAAGATGTCCTAAATAGCTGACTGCCAAATTATAAAATAAAAATTTTAGAATCTTCAACACATGCGCAGTCAAAAGTTATTTTATACAAATGTCCATATCTCATCAAATATTCAATATATCCACGTTTTAATTGCGGTATGCTGTTGCTACTTTTCTTTGTCAGGTTTTCGGAAAGTTGTGTTAAATTTCGTTGAAAACTCTGCATGCTATAAACAAAAAGCTTTTGAATTTTTCACAGACTGAAATAGTCATTTAACACAGTGACAAACCATTTTCAGAATTTTCTGTTACATAGATGATCGTAAATATTATTTTATTATTAAATTTATTATTAGCCCCTAATTGTCTCCCGGCTAAATCTCCACAGAGAAATAAAAAATAAAACACGTTCCTCACATCCAAGAAGTTCAAGGACAATTCGCCAATAATTCTGGTAGATATTCGACAAAACGTGCGCAATTGAAAACATCCAGTCCCTGTTTCTTAGCTTTTGGAGGCCAGTATAAATTGTATGAAAAATGCAAAGGAGTTGGGCGAAATAAATATCCAAATGATTTGATAACGAGTAAAGATAGGCTGTATAGGCTCGTTCGACTATTACGTAATACAGGTTCGGTGGAAGACAAGCACGGGTGTAGAACGCCGAAAGTTGTTACACCAGCCTTTCTTCATGCTATACAAGTCATGAAACCATGGACATGCTTGAAGAATTTTTTGGCTATCGACTCATCTCAAAAAATCTTTGGCCACATAGATCCCCTGATCTGAGCATCCTGTACTTTCTCCTGTGTGGATATTTAAAGAACAAAGTTTATGCAAATAATCCTCAAACATTACATGATCTGAAAATTGCCATTACTCAATGGACAGAACAAGTCACTTCCAGCATGTTAAAACGTGTTTCTAGAAACACGCACAAAAGAGTTAAGCTTTGCCTCCTAGAAAGTGGTTATCAGTTTGACCATTTATTATAAATATAAGTTCAGTATTT
The DNA here is from genome assembly GCA_963932465.1 of Maratus speciosus. Taxonomy (NCBI): domain Eukaryota; kingdom Metazoa; phylum Arthropoda; class Arachnida; order Araneae; family Salticidae; genus Maratus; species Maratus speciosus. The sequence goes on from OZ010800.1 coordinate 189,583,835, forward strand.
TTTTCTACGTGTTGTTAAAAGTACCTTTTATCATTAGCATAACAGTAATCATTTTAAGGTCTGTTGCTTTCTGAATAATAAGTACATATGTTGTCAGTACGGGAACTTTTAGGACACTGTTAAAACTAAATAACTTTGCATAAAAAATTTTCATATTTAATTTTTTTTTCACGCAAACGCCGATCAACATCAAAAGAGGCGATTTTCAAAAATATGGTTGTAGTTAAAATTTTGCAAAATGCTTTTGAAATATTTTTCAAAATTGTTCAATTACTGTTCCCTATGTTGAATCGTCATCAACAGACAATTCCTGAGCATTTAGAAACAGACTTTTAGTAGATTCTTTTATGATGGCCTCATTTGCCTTGAATATATCTTTCTTGGACGCCCCGATCGCAGCTTACTTGTTGCTGTACCAGTCTCTCTTCTTCTTCTTTATTCCATAATGAACCATGGAAAATATTAAATTTAACTGTTTACCTATTTCTCGGCAATTTGATCCTGAATCGTGAAGAGTTATAATCTTCTCATAGATAGCAACAGTAATATTACTGTTTTTCTGCACCACGTCAGAATCCCAGTTGTAGTTATTATATTTTGTGACTTCAAAATGCGGGACTACTGTACAGTGTGAAAGTGATGCCCAAAAATTGGCATAATGTTCAGTGATCTTTGAGCAGTCAGTGTTTCGTTTGCAAATACTTTTTTTGGCATGTTAGACATTTCTTTTATGGACAGAAAGACATTTATTTATCACTGAAATGGTAAAATACTCAAAATCGGTCTCATGTACACTCAAAATCAGAGGCTATCTGAATGTACAATTCGTCAAACATTTCAAACCTCTTTCCATAGACTGTCAGCGATGGGCTAACAGTCTGTGATATCTGGATTATGGAAATATAATTATGTTATTTGGTCGGAATGAAATTCCCTTCAATGTAAGTGTTATGAATAATTAGATGCATGAAACGAACTGAGTTTCATGTTACTTAGATGATGCATGTAGACTTCTAATAACCAAACCGGTATAAACTTTAACATATTTTTTTTCTAATTTAGCAGCACAGCACAATTAAATATTCAATGCGATACCATACTAAATACATTTCGCAAATTTTAAAATTCATCATTATACACTTCATCTCTCTCCTGCCATAACGTTTACCTTTCTCCAGCTCTACGACAATCGTCGCACAGTTGCCATATGTGGTTTTCTTAAAGTTCGATGGTAGACAAAAACATTAAGAGACTCCAAACTAGGCGATCGCGTTTTTGTCCAGTGCATCTAAGGCTCTTACAGCCGGCATACTCAGATTTTTTTTTCAATGTGTCTGTTGTCATCCACATTCAGATATAAAGATCGTATAATGTAGTGTTGTTTTCTAATGGATATTGATAACGTCCCTAGAATGATGTTTTCACCTTGAGTACAAAGCAAGATACGACAGACCTAAACTTTGCTGCATTTTCTTGAACATTGCTAGCAACATGAATGTAAATATGGGTGATTCACTACTGTTTATTAAAAACTAATTAGTATTATTGAAGGCATATATAGATTAAGATAGACTTGAACACAATTAATGCAATGACCCAACTTGAGTGAAAAATTAGTCGGGGCCAGGATTCGAACCTGGGTCCACAGCGTACTTTTTCACAGCATGCTGTTGCTTTTCCACAAAGCTAACTCTGACCGATATCCTACACCGGAAATTTCTCACTAATAAACCATGTTAGGGAACATCATCTGCCAGCAATCGCACGGCATACGATAACAGAAAATACGATGAATAATTTTAATATTCCATCGATCCACAATATATATTAAAGCACACAAAAATTAACGACTGAACGTATTTATTTAATTATTAAAGGTACATATATATTAAGAGAGACTTGAACACAATTAATACAATAAACCAACAGGAGTGAAAAATTAGCCGGGGCCAGGATTCGAACCTGGGTCCACAGCCTACCATGCTGTTGCTTTACCCCTAACCCATAGCTTAGGGGTAAAGCAACAGCATGGTACCGCAACAGCTGGCCGATATCCTAGACCGTAAATTTCTCACTAATAAATAACTAATCAACTAATAAATCTCACTAATAATTAAGAATTAATATGTTTTTCACATGGCAATTGTTGCTCGACATGCTGGGTAGGATTTATATTTTTTTTCACATGTTATCGGATACTTTGTATATTAGCACTACATTTATGTGAATGTACGTGGAATATTGAAAATATTTGGCTCAAGAATTTGGAAAAACACACTGTTTTCTATCTGTTACTGCGTATTTACTAAAGAAATTATTCTCTTTATGTATTTAATAAAAAATATTTTTTAAAGTGTATTTATTCTAAAAGTAATTCCAATGAATGCTGAAATAACAATATTTTAAAATAACAAATTTCCAACATATATTCTAATTATATGTCGGTTATCATTTTAAGGGAATAACGATAAATTTTCGGTCAGAAAGACTGCACACGTTTGGTAAATGTTATGTTAAAACACAATTTTCTTTATATTTAACATCATATTTATATTTGTGCCTATCTAAACTGTCTGAAGAAATAAAAAATCTTAACAAAATGTTTAATGTTATTTCTAAAGACATAACCATTCAAATCTAATGACATGTTTCAAGCTACACGAATACAATCATATCTTTTTTTAAGCAAAATAGTTTGAAATCTAAAATTGAATGTCTTCTCGTAGAAAGTGTCATAATTTGGCATTTTAAAAGGTTTTTCTTACGATTTTGATATTTATATTTATATCGTTTTTAACTGTTGTTTTTCTGTTTCTACTTGTTTTAAAACATCAAACTCGTTGAAAAGAAACACTTAGACACGGGATCCCGTCATTTCGTTTTATAAAAGAAAATTTAATTATATTTACTGGCTTATTAAAATCTTTATGAAACATATTTTAATGAAAATTCACAAATAACCAATTATTACATTGTGTCCATAACATCTCTGCAAAAGTTAAACAATATATTATGCATCTTACATGCATTTTCATTACATAGTACAGCAAAGCTGTAATCATCCGAACACCAGATCAGGTTAGTCAAACATCTGCATTGATATACGTAGATGTAAAAGATACATTTATAAATACTTCTTCAAATGCGAAATGTAGATATTCGTCCAAAAATGTGTATTTTCAGTAAATTATTTTTCAAATATTGTATTTAAATCCAATTTTCAAAATGATTACTTGCATAACTCTATGTTTAATTAAAACTGGATTTTCGTGTGAGCATCAGGCAGGAATGGGAGTGTATGCTCACCAAAAGTTTTTGGAAAGCATTTTTGGAATGAAAGCACATTTCTTAAGGCAGAAAATTACACATGTGACGTTCTAGAGCTTAAGAGTTCTAAACCATTCCGATCTATAAATAACATATTCCTGTGGTGAACTATTGAGTTTCGTAATCGAGTTCGAGATTCTGTGTTGGACAATCGAACTAAAATAATGCACAATTATAACATCGTACAGTAAGATAAAGTCTCTATCTCAAAGTGAAGCTGTATGAAGCGCTATCTTGCTCCGCTTGTAAAGCAATCAACTCTGCATACTATTGATGGAAAACCAAAAGGGGCTACCCCACGATGTCTTCGACAGTTTCTGGTTCAAGAAAGACATAAAAAAATTCTAGCCTAAAATATCTGCCTCTTTGACCAAGGATTTTGTTGCGGGTTCGACTTCCCTATATACTAGGACGTGTTGAAACTTCATATGTTCTCTGAACTCCGGAAGATTTCCGAACCATAGTAATCCAACGCTTTTGCTTTTCGTCCGTACCTTTTGTTTTTTCCACTCAGAACAGCTCAATTGCCTTCCCTGTCTGAGGATCGATAGCTACTGATTTTGCTGCGAGGACCATTTATGCAGATGTCGCGACTGCTAAAATACTACATATGCTGCTTCAGCTATCACCTACACATTCTCAATAGCTCTTCCTCCGACACTTTTTAAACAAATAAATGACTTACATTTAATCCACTTGTGCTTAAATTTCCGAAACTGACCCACATCGCATTCCATGGAATATCTAGCTATACGAGTCCCAACTAATACCCATATTTTTTTTTATGAAAAAATATTTTAATTAATGATTTTCCTCATGCGTTTCGAATATTTTTCGCTCTACATACATATTTTAAAAAGACAAATTTAGATGTATTTTCTACATGAACCTTTTTGAAGATTCCCAAACTATTTGGATATCTGAAAATTTGGATTATGTCATTAGAGCATTAAGGTCTTTTATGAAAGTTTCAATGTATTATACTTCATCATGTTAGAGGCTGAAATTCCAGAATTAGATAAAATTCCATTCCCATACTATAACGCAATCGGTCTGAAATGTCATATCTTGGTGGAAAACACCTGAAAGCCCGATTTTAGCGGTCGACTCGTAGGTTTACAATTGCGTTTTACTGCACCTAAAGGTATGAAAACATGGCGGACTGGGAGCAGGAAAACACAATGGTAAATCTACGAATCAACCGGTAATATCGAATTTTTAGGTCTTTTCCGCCAACATATGACTTGGCAGACCGATTGCGTTTTAATATGGGAATCGTGAGCTAATTCTGAAATTTCAGCCTCCAACTCGATGAGGTAGTTGTCTCATAGTTCATAGTTCATAGTTCGTTGGCGAGTTTAGCTTGCAGGGGGCATAGCCCCCTAGTATAGAGACTTACATATATAAATACATTATAACTAACCTATATATATATATATAATCCTACTGAAACGAATTTCTGAAACGGATATATGGAACGAATTTCTGAAACGGATATACGAATCGACTGATTAAACAACTGATTATGTTTCAAGCGATTTCTCCTAAAATATGGAATACTTTGCGATGAAATTAACACCAAAAATGAGTATTGATCCGCAAATCTCAAAACTGGTATTAAAATTTTTAAATACGAATTAGTTTTCGAAATATTAATTTTTTTCTAATTTTATATACATTTTTCTAATGATGGCAACTCAAATTTTAATCAGACATATATATATTTTTTTTCACATTTCAGAAAAGATTAACTTTGTAACCCGGTTATTGTTGTTTATTTGATAATAAATGTTTATTTACTTTTATTTCTTTTTATAAATTATATAAATTATTTTGTTCTATAATTATTAATTATTTTTTTTTATATTTCCTTTAGAAAATAATAGAAAATAATTAAAAAATACGGTACTGCTTAGTTATTGCGTCGACCAATTTCGCCAAATTATATAAATCGCCAAAACACTGGCCAAATTATACAAATTGACATATATATATTTTTTTTTTAATAACGAAAGAACAAATAAATTAGTACAACAATAACAATACAATTAGTATAACAATACAAATAAAAACTCGAAATAAAAATCACTTGATGACGTAAACACGTGTAACTTGCTTAAAGTCAAGTGAATGTGACATTTACGATCAACCATTATTGGCATTTAATCTTATAGTTTGGAGATATAGTTTTGGTCGACGGGATAACTAAGTAATACTAAAAATGCATAATTAACTGGTATTTGAAAAAGAGGTTTTCGACAAATTTTCGTAAAAAAAAAAAAAAAAAAAAAAAAAAAAAAAAAAAAAAAAAATCACGCCAAACCTGCTGTGCGTATATGAATCTGGCCAAATATTACCACTTGAAGAAAAAAAATGCTAACTGGCGAGTTTTAAAAAAAAGCTATTGGCGAGATTTGCATCCGGCTAGCTTAACAGTACCAAGAATTCTTTGCAATTTGCAACCATGACAAATTTTATGTAGTTTTATTGGAAAAAAAATTGATTTTTTAATCAAAATGGAAAACCTACGGTCCCATATTGGCGCGATTTTTTTCTGACGCCAATGTCATATACGGAACGGGCACTTAACTGGCGCCAAAGTATCGTTATTTTGCTTGATATGGTAAGCCGGATGTTGTAGGTTATGCTGTTGATGAGTTCCCCAAATTGGCGTCGTTAAAAAATCGCGCCAATATGGGACGTATGGGATCAATAAGCCAATATGGGATCTGTGCCAAACTTTCATACGAAAGGCGAATAGTTCAGACCGTATTTGTTTATGGCAGTTAATGATATTATTATAATATTGATGATATAATGATATATATGATATAATGATATAGATGATATAATGATATAGATGATATAATGATATAGATGATATTATAATATAAATGATATAATATAAATACTATTATAATATAGATGAAATGATGGCGATAGAATAATATTTGGCACTTGTCACCTGTGCCTGGCTAACATTAAATTACCAAAATGGCACCTAGAGTATAAAAAGCGAAGTGGTCCGCCAGGAACTGTTGATGATAGTCACATGAATTAGGCTATTGTTATAGAGATTGCTTTAAAATACCGGGGGACAAAGTCTCTGTATACTTCATTTATTTTATTTTAGCTTCTTTTCAAATGTTTAACTGATCCTCTTTAATCAAAAACGAAAACAACCATTGGATGTCTCAACAGTAACTGATTAGCCCTTAAATTTATTCACTCAAAGAGAATTGAATGGAAAACCGTTTACAGGGAGATCTGCGCAACTTTTTTCAGTATAATTCAGTCTTTTCTAATATTTTTAAAACCCATCAGATTAGCGTGGTTTTAGATTCTGCGGTGTCTGAACGGGGGTTTGCGAGCGTAGCTTGCAGGAGGCAGAGCCCCTTTGTTTATAATATATTTGTAAACTATTTTTAACCTTTTATCTACTAATGGTACTTATAAGTACCATTAAAATAACTTGTTATAAAAATCATTTAATACATCGATTAGAAATAATGCAGTTTAGAATGAGTTACAGATGCAATACTTTATCTTGTTCCTTTAATAGTCCTTATTTTTCTTGTTACTATATCTTGTATTATTGGTCACACACACACACAAAAAAAAGAAAAATAAAGGATGATTTATTTTGCCTTTGCATTATTTCAGGCTTCTTGCCGTTGGGGGAAGGGGGGAATTTTTCAATTCGGAATTATTTTTATATTTCTATTGTAAAAACATAATATTTGTACATTTCCTAATTCTACAAAATACCAAGAAAAGTATTTAAAATAAAAGATTTTAGTGGGGTTATAAATACTGCACAAAATCCCTATAAATTCAAATTTAATTAACCCTTCTAAATCCTCCAATCCTTCGAAAATCTTTCTAACATTTATTAAATGATTATGTGAATGAAGTTTCAAAAATTCTCTAAAAATGCTTTAGAATACAAAATTTTCATGAATTCATAATTCAGTAAATAATGGGATGAATAAATTAAAAAAAAATACTATTTTAATAGAATCTGATAAATTCATCAGAAGGTAAAAATAATTTATATCAAATATTTATGTGCACACTATTAGCCATGATTTTTTTATTCAAATAATCTTAACATGAATATTTAATATTAGACCGATAATTTATAATTTTTTTTTAAACATGAAAAGTACATTTTGTTAAACCAAGAATTCTGTGTCGCATATGAGGCATTCTCACAAAATGTTAGCTTTCAGGAATAAAAATCTGGTGAAATTAATCTTAATAACATCACATTTTAAACTTATAGACGGGAGTCTTAATGATTAAAAAAAAAAAATGGTCAGCAGCGAAGATTTCTTTAACTGAGGTTTAAGTTAAACTTGGAAGTTTAATTTTCCATACCGTTTTACCTCTCTAACTTTTTATTTTCTCCTAAATTTTAACTTATAATGAATTTGCATAGTACCCACAGAACATTCAAATGAGAAATAATAACAATGTATTATTTTTAGTATAAAATTTTGGTATAAGATCGTCTTAAAGGGATGCTAAGAAGGTATGGTAAGGAAGAAAAGGAAACGGTAAGGGAAAAAAGGGGTACGGTAAGGAAAAAAGGGACGGTAAGGGGAAAATGGGTACGGCAGGGGAAAAAAGGGACGGTGAGGATGGGACGTTAAGGAAAATTACCATCTATTTTTAGTCAAATATTTGTTAAATCTAAGTGATACCCACAATGTTCATTGAGTTTTGGCAACAGTTATTTACATTGTATTAAATTAAAAAAAAAAAAAAATAATAATAACTTACATGGAAAAGTGCAGGAATAAACCTTGGGGACGATAAAACTGCAAATAAAGCCACGAAATGATGCTCGAAATTGATATTTAAATGCTGATTTAAATTCTGAAGTAAATTTCCTGTCAAAACAAATTTAGTCATTGTTTACCTAGCATACATCTGCAGGAATAAAAAGTAGAAAAAAATTCTGTTACTGCATCCGAAGTGTATTTCTGTACAATTTTAGAAAGAGTGACGGTAAGGAATATAAAATCCAAGGGTTAGAGTTAAAATAATAATAGAAATTGTAAAAATGTATGCAGGTTAATTTTTTGTTACATATTTCTATAAAACAAAAGTCCCAGTTTCGGGAAAAAATTACATAGAATTTTTTCCCATATTTTTTTAATTCCATAGAGTTAGAAGATTACATTGACTTTTATTGAAACAATTTTGTACAGACAGCTCAAAACTTAAAAATTAGTATCAGAGACACGGGACGGTAAGGCATTGTGTGGTATATTTGGAACATCAACATTGTCCAAAACGTATTCATTTCGTTAATATTGTTTTACAGTCCTACAATGGGATTTCTTCTAGTATAAGAAATAAAATAAAAAAAAACACAAGAATATGTACTAAAATAAAAATTATTATTCAGGGACTTAAAAGTCAAAACTATGGGAGAATGTCTCATATGCATATAAAATAAACTAGGCATAAGCCTTACTTAAAAATATATTTTTGTAATTATAAATTAAAATCGTTACAAATATCAGTACAACTAGAGATTTCACATTTATGTAAAATTTTTAAATTCGCATATATTTTAATTTATATAAAAATGAAAACGACTAGTTTTATTTATACAATTGAAATACAAATCAATTATTTCCAGCATTTGGACCAAGAATTGTACACAATAAAATTTAATATTCTTTTCTGAAATCTATTTATTTTTAACCGTACTAACATTAGTTTTCATAATAGTTACTACATTGTTGTAGGAGAAAATGGCAGAGGAATAATAAAGTAAGATGAAATTTTCATATTCGGTTCCATAATTTTCTTGCGTTTTCAAAATTCCATGATGGATTTCATAGTAATGCTATATATTTGTAATACGTTTTATTTCCATTATTTTCACAATAACGCATTTGTATAAATTTTGTCTGATACATTTAAAAAAGAATAAGAAAAAAATCAGCTTATTTTAAGTAGTATTTCTTATAAAACCATTTTTCTTTAGCTCTAAAGAAAACATTTTCTGAAAAGCTTTTCTATAAGCGATTATAGTTGGCGATTATAGTTGAAATTGAAGTACAGATTTATTGACGAAAGAGAATATTTGAAATTAAATTAAATTGATTTTGTATGAATAAAAATAAATATTATTTACATATATTTTACAATATTTGTTAAATTAACAATAATACATATGCTTAAATTTGTGCTTAAAAATGAATCCTATTCTAAGCATTTTTATTCTACTTAATAATAATTCTATGTATGTCTACAAGGCAATACTGTCTACAATAACAAGTATATTTTAGTGACTTTGTAATTACTTTTGGTCGTATTTTGTTCAAGGTATTTTATGGTATTTTGTATTATTACGGTGGTCGCATGGAATATGGAATGACATACTGAAAATAAAGAGGCCTATAATGAAAAATCTATATATTTTAAAGAGATAAAAGATTATATTAAAGATGACTGTACACTTAGGCATGTCTCACTTTACTTAAGAATGCATTTTATAACATCCTTCATTCTTTGTTCAAAAAATGAAAATAATAAACAGTGTTTAATAGTCAAAATGAAGATAAAACAAAATCATTGAATGATTTAACTTTTAAGGTATACTTTACTTGCCAGCCTGATAATGCATGTTTCTGGAAAATAGTTTTGAGATTTCTGAAGTTATAACTAATAAAAGATACAAACATGAATTGTAATCTGAAAGCACACATTTGTGAATTTTTATTTTGTGTTACATCTTTCGATATGCAATTTAGTTTTAGAGCTAATCCATCCGGCGTTGCCCGAGACCGTTATAATAATCTTAATCAAAACTCAAGTTTGTATGATTTTATATCTTCGGAAAATCTTACAAATGAACCTATTTTCGGGAGAACCACTGCCTTCGTAGCATAGAGTCTTTCAAATGACTTTATTTTCTGGCACCCATGTCCTTTCGCAGCGTCTAGTGTCTTGTCCCAACAAAACTCTTTTCGAACGAACCTGTAACCTGCATCACCACTGACTAAGGTAGCGTTTACCAGAAGTGTACGTGCAGTGCACCGCACGTGCCGGTGACAATCGAAAACAAGTTCAATGAGTCAACCCTTGTTGTAATCGGGCTCATAGAACACGGTATACGAAGTAGTACCTGTGAAAAGGGACAGTTTATTAACAATGTATACCACAGAAACTTCAAGGGGCACTGTACCGGAGGCCAGGGGAGGGGCAGGATCTTAAATGGGATGTAGTTGGGTATAGGGATTTTTTTTAGTTGTTTGTAAAGCAGTCGCAGCTCGCTAGAGGTATGTTAACGTTTTATCTACTTATGGTACTTGTAAGTACCACTCTCTTTAAACTTCCATCTCATAGTGAATATTACTAATATTCTAATTGTACTTTGCATAAACACTTTTTCAACTCCATTTTTTTCAGGATACATGGCAGCAGTAGTTCTAGGTTAGTTATTTTAGTGAGGAAAGTGACTATCTTTGAAACAGTCTATGTGTTTTGTGCCGGCATTTTATGCAGATTGTCACGCTTGAATTTTTATTGCTCAAAAGTAGTATAGTACATAAGGTAAGTATGGGATTTTTTTTATGTATTTGTTGTGTTTTTAGAGTATAATTTGACTAGCTATTTTATGTGAACTGTGTGTTCACAGGGTGGTCATAAAAAACTTCCCCGATACATGAACCGCTAGTGGCGTAACCGCTCAACCAAACTAAAAGAAATTTTAGACATAATTTTTTGCAAATATCCGCTCGAGATCGTGATGATTTAAAACAACAGAGTTATGACTGTTACGGTTACAGTGAAAAAATTTCGGAATTGTCCATTGGAAACACCCATTTCCAATGGCAACCACATGTTGTGCCTGGATATACATGTCACATAACTAGAAGACTTATAACAAGATCGAAATATAAAAAAAAGTATAAATTTTTTTCTAATGCCATTAAGTTATTTTTTTTTTACTCATTTTGCCTGTTTAAAATGAAACTATGTCAGTTTAATATATTTTTATTGTAACCTTGCGAGTTTCTTCTTGTTATTTAGAATTTTTCAGAGTTTCAATTTTATTGGAAATACCATGCGAGTTTTCAATTACGAGAATATTTTAGGCATAGTGTTTCTCACGAGTGAGTATTTTTTTTTTTTTTTATCTATGTCTTTAATTTTCATTTTTGTAACTAAATAAAGATACATCAAAAAATTTGCAGTAAAAAAAGGTTAAAGAAAATTGCAAGATAATTGGATCATTTTTAAACAAGCAGCGCCATGTGCCCAGAGAGGGTGATTAATAATCAAAATTCATGGTAGCTAAATGCGGAGAATTTTTTTTCCATGTAGTAGCTGAAAAACATAAGAAGTTGTTAGAAAAAAAATTGACCCGGACCATTTTTAAGGGAGTTATAATTCGGGCTTCAAGAGAGTCCAACTGAAAGTTGAGAACATAGTCTTAAGATGTAAACATATTAAAAGATTCCAGTGCTTATCGCTTTATACTTTCAAATAATCGAAATAAAACATCTGGTTTGGATTAATCGTAAGAATAAAATTTTTAAAAAGATACTCAAAAAAGTGGCATGCTTAAAAAAGGGCCGTAGGGCCCTAATAAAATATCAGGGTGTTGGCCAGGCTAAAAGATTCCGAAACTCAAGTTTAAATTTATGCATTCAGAGGGTGAAACAATTAGAGGATAAAAAATGCATGGCGCGTAAAAAAATCAAGGGGCCATATACATAGGGGAACAGTTTTCAGGAATGTAGAATCAGATGAATAACTAAATGGAAAAATGACCTCAAAAACTAAAATCAGATTAATATGGGGTAATTTATTACCAATGTAGTGCACAAAACTTTAAGGGGCTGTGCACCATTCCCATGGTATACAAGGACTTAAATGGAATGTAGAAATGAGGGATGAACTAAATTGAGAAAGACTCCCTAAAACGAAGAAGATCAGATAAAAAAGTGAGCAATTTATTGAGAATTTAGGGCATAAAAATTTAAAGGGTTTTCAGGATACCTGGGTCTTAAAAAATCAAAAATCTCAGACCAAATGTTCAGAACTTTTATAATTCAAAGAAGAATTAGAGAAAAAATGGTCCAGGATATCTTACTAAAAGAAATAGTTCCTGCGAAATTTAGCAAAAAAAAAATATATGCATCGATTTTAATTTAATTTTTCTTTTGCGAAAATCCATTCATTCATATAAAATTTTCAGTAATTTTGTAATTTAATAATCATGGAAGATTTGTATTGAGATACAAATATAATTTTAGAGTTTCTATGAAATTCAGCATTGGCATTTGGTTGTTTAGAGATTATTATTTATTAACATGATGAATTGGAATAAATCTTTCTGTGTGCTAACTAAAAGATAGTAACAACTGGAATTGTAAATTGAAACAAATAACAATGTTACACAATTTATAAAAGCAAATGCTTTTTCAAGTAAATAACTTTAGTTAAAGAAACAGTGACATGTACAGTTTTTCAAAAAAAATTATTAAAAATTTATATAAATTAAAAACAAAAAAAAATAGAAAAAAATTATTATTTTTTTTTTAAATCTTGGAAACAATATACAGAAAGTTTAATTGTATACCTTCAGATCATAAATAGAAAAACAATATCAGTATCGAATTTTTATTCAATTCAAGTTCTATGATTACATTTAAAGAAAAGAATGTTTATTTTAGTGAAGAAAATATATTTTGAAGCGATTTGATTAATTCTGTTTGTTCTATTTATTTTTTTTTTCAACGTTTATTTATTTGAGTTTTATTTTACTAGAGAAATAATCTTTTTTAAACTCCAATTAAAAAATAAATTTACTCTTTTAAAGCATATTTTAGTAGAGTACAGTAATTTTGCTGCACGACCATCTTTTTAAATAAATAAAATGAATGTATATTTTTTCCTTTTTAAAGTTTTTTTTTTGGTTATGTTTAAATATACATTTATTTCCAAATGCGTTTGATAAAAGTTAATGATATTTTAAATGTATGGGTGAAATTATGTAAAATTATCCATAAGCAGATATACCTGTAGAAGTATATACAATATTTTAATAAGTATACAGCTTCATAATAAAATGTTTTACAAAGAAGCATGTTACGATAATAATACATGTTGTTTAACCTTGTCTCTAAAGTTTGTTTCACTACATATGCCATCTGAGTAAAATAGCAGTTTAATAACAGGTAAAGCGAAATATATCGATAAAAATTTTAGATGCATTTTGTATATTATTTCTAAAAGAGAAATTATATTAGCCTAACGCCGTTCCAATATTATATTAGCCTAACGCCGTTCCAATACTAGGTGCTATAAGTTTGCATTCGAAATACTAGAAAGGTAATACGATAAACCGGCTGTGTTGCGAAAATAGCCCCAGATGAAATTATTATTGGAATCAAGGTAACTTATATCTTAAAACCTCTATGGTTTTTAATTGCAGTTTAGCCTTCTTTAAAACCAAGTTTTGGCAATTAAATAAAGCAATGACTTTACAGAAAGAAGAAAAACAAAATGTGATAATAATGTATTTAACCGGGGCTGTATTTCATGTACCAGTCTGCCTTTTTCCAGGCGCATTCAATAAATAAGTGCAAAATATATATTACTATCATTCATTATTGATATTGTTTCTTGGATGTTTATGGAAATCGTTTCACCAAACGTACAGAGCTGGTGGCCTTGAATTAGCGAAATATTAGAGTGGGGGAAATTATGCAGCAAAAACACTCATTTTTTAAACCAATTAAGGAAAATCTTCTCCGGCAAAAACTTCACTCCAGCTGAAATCAGGATCAAACAACCACCAAACATACAAGAAGGATAATCTAGAACTTTTAAATTAACAGCTCTTTGATCCCTCGTCATATCTCTGACAGGACAACACAGACATGCATTTTAGTGCTCCACACTATAAATAATTTACTAAAGCAGTAGTTAGAAGGTATTTTTATACCTTAGATGTGTAGAGAAAAAGTCTTTACATTCATCTTAGAAACGTCGAAAACCAACTATTGAAAAGAAACATCAACAGCGCTGCAGTAAAACCAAAATCCAATATAATACAGGCTTCACTTGCGTTCCGCATCGTCTGAATTCCCAGTGTTTCTTCTTCGTCACCCTTGAGTCAACGAACGACAAATATTTTGCGCTTCCATAGGATATTACATAAAGATCAAGTGTTGTGATGAATTTCGTAGGTGCTAAATACTCAATATTTAAAGAAAAATGTGTTTTCCACAGTGATAAGCAGATCAGTTGAAAAATAGTTGAAATGTCTGGTGCATGTGACAAATTAATAAGTTCCCACGCTGCCAAAAAGGGGAATAATTAATAAACTTATAGCATGCCGTTCTGCCATCCTTTTGAATATAAAATTATGCGATAGTGATCAGCAATATTCATGACTAAAGAAATTTTTAAATGAAAATGATTCTAATGACATCGCATTACGCAAAAATAAAGGTTAACTTGGGTTCAAAGAATTTGCACAGTTTACTTCAACATGATGATATAATGACATAAACTATGTATTTACATTTATAATAACCAATTCTATTTATTTTATTTATGTGTTGATTTCATTTTATTATGAATTTCTGTGTTTGAATAAATATGTGTTAGTCCAGTCTAATTAAATTAAGTATTTTTCGCGTATTTTTGTGTTTATTTAAAATCATTAATTTCTGATTTAATATGTTAATTTTAATTTCTCTTTTAAAAGCAATAATTAAATCAAATTAACTTTTTCTCTCATCTTCCTTACTCAAAAGGGTCCAGTTTTAATTCTTCTACTTCACTATACGGTGATATAATAATATAATTTGATATTCTGTTTCATAATCAAATTGTCCAAATGAAATTCCTTCAAAATACTCGTTTTAAAAATCAGTTATTTCTACATTCCAATAATTTTGCCTTCCTATTTCTAATGGTAAGAATGCAACAGGCCCCGACTCCATCGATTTAAGTATACTCAAACTCACACAAAAAGTAATTGCACAAGGCTTCAGACGCAGGGCAAACCTATTCTTAGGATCTAATTAGCTCTAACAAGTTCTGGGATAAGGTGAAATTGTATATTTCCTTATTCATGTGATGGTACCTTCAGACCACAAAACATATTGCCCGACCTTCCTGTTACCTACTCTGTCAAATTGCTAGAAAACAGGAATTTTGGCTAATTATTATCAATGATTGTGATAAGTTGATAATAAATTTCATATTAGTATACTTCTAAGGATTTGTAAAAAAAAAAAAATGTGTATCTGCAGGTATGTTATTTTTAACACCTTCCTGGAGAATGTCCATTACCTAATTTTTATTCTTTTACATCCGGTAATTTCGAAAATAGCTTTTTTCTGAATTAATTGCAAATTCTGTGATTAAATAAGAAAAAAAATATCTAATTTACAATTACAAAAAATAAAAAGAAAGGATTTTCATGCACTATACAACCACTGATACAGTAGTGTTGTCTGATTTCCTGGGTAAATCTTTTCTCCAAATGCTCTGTTTACCACTAATTTCTTACACTTTATTTCCCCATCTTTAATTGCAGATAATTCTGTCATTTATTAAGGCAAAGTAAATTATTTTAAAATAATGGTGTCCAGAACATCTGGAGCTCCGATTTATGCTAGCAACACTCGTAAACGCGACGCTCTTGGACAAGCAGATTAAAAGAAAGTTAATTTTTCTATTGTTACAAATTTTCTCCATTCTCTTTTAATTGCTATTAAATTTGTGCAATGATTTCATTTTTTTAAATGCATACCATATGTATTGCTAGTTTCTCAAGTCAAACTCATGTATGCTTAGAAATTTTCTGTAAAAGTTTAAAAAAAAAAGCTAAATATTGGGTGCTCTGATATATAGCATGTACTTTACTTATTACTTACCATATTTTATCCTTCTTTGTAAAATGTCATAAAAATCAAATTTTTAAAGTATTGTATGCGTTTTTTTTATTATTATTATTCCTATTTCACTTTCCTGGTGTTACCCCGGGAAAAGAGATATTGTTTAGTGATGAGAGTGTGTTTTGCGTAAGATATGGTGATCAATGGGTTCGTGTCTGGCGAATGAAGCAAGACGTATATGGCAATGATTGCATAAAACGATCAGTGAAATTTGCAGCCAATGAAATGGCAATGGCTTGCATTACTGCAGATGCTCCTGGGAGGCTATGAATAGTTTTCGAAAGTATTAATTCTGAGATATATGAAGAAATCATTGAGATTTTTATGATACCATCGTCGGAAGACCTGTGTGGTGACGATTTTATTTTCCAACATTATTTAACACCTTTACATAGGTCAGAGTCGACCAAGAACAGGCTTAGCCAACGCCAAATTAACGTACTTCCCTGGCCGGCTAATTAGCCGGATTTAAATCCAGTACAGAATTTCTGGAGAATAATGAACAAAAGACTGCAAGATATTGCGCAAAAAACAAAGTTAATATTCTTTCCAGCATAAAGTAGACATGGTCATGTCTGGGCAGAATACATTTTGAACCACATGTATCTAGTTTGGCAATGCAGGTTCGCACTGTTCTATAATGTAAGAGGAATGATGCAAAATATTAAAGAACAACTAGATTTATTTTTTTAAATTTACAATAAAATTATTTACAAATACTCTAATATTTTGAACCAGGTAAATGTTATCCTAATATTTTGATTTTTTCTAAGAATGAACAATTATTTTAATTTATTATTTCCTTTAATTTTTATGCTAAAAGATTCTACAGACTATGTTGTAGATTATTACAATATTAAGTTTTATCCTGTACTACTTTTTGTATAAGCGATCTGTAAAAAAAAAAAAAAAAAAAAAAAATCTAGTATTCTAATTCTTTTATTTGGAGCTGTACTTATACATCTTTACTCGAGGTGAAATTTAAAAATAAGTTTGTAAATATTCCGAAATTTTTATATTAATTTACACCCATCTCTTAAACTTATATAAAAAAAAACCTCAAGACAATGAAGCATTATTTTTATTGAAACGTTCATGCTCCGTTTACCTAATTCTCTAAATAACATGTTTTTTCTTGTAATATGTTTTTATAACAATGAAACGTTTAATCATATAAAAAAAGCTTATGTTACTATATAAACAAGAATAGGCTTTGAAAAAATACTTTGTTCCATATTTTTTCTTTTCCAAAAATTAATTCTTATGTTTTTATCCTTTCCTAACAAACAAAAATTACAAAATGTTTTATTTTACATTAAATATTTTAAGTACTTAGAGCAAATAATATGTTTTTTTTTAATGCTTAATGAATAGAAAAAAAAGAAGCAAATTGAATTATTAATTAACTTATTTTTTTAATTCAAAAGTGCTAATTGCAAAGTTTAATTTACATCTATTGTTCAAAACAGAAGTTTTATTTATATATGTTTAAAATAGTGTAAACTGTATCAATAAAAATAATTTAAAATTGTCAATTGAAAAATATTAAGAAATTTTCTGAATAATTGATAACTGGAAGTAATCTGAAATGTATAGTTGCTATAAAAATAATAATAATAATAATAATAATAAACGCACCCTAGTAAATCAGCAACTCATTATAATAGAAGAAAGTTATTGGTACCAAATGATTTGAAATAAAGTCTACTTATAAATGATAAATACTAAATTTACTTAGCGACCCATCTACAAATCAAAACTTTGTCTTTTTTATTCAATGGCAAAGACCCAATAATGACAATATATTTTAAATCATCCGCTCGAACTATGCCTAGAAACAAAATTTCTAGTCATTTTAATGATAAGTTCGTATATTACAAATGGAAATCAAATTTCAAAGTAATTGCTTAAGAGGCGCAAAGTCGAAATAGTGAAAAAGATTCCATGCCGGGACTAGAACCCGGCCCATCCGTATAGCGCACTGACGTTCTACCGACTAAACCACATGGAACGATACCCAGCCTGGAAAATTTCTAACTATTATATGTTGGCAAGGCTACAAACGCAGCCCAAGATGGAATATTTACCGTGAGCCACTGACATGGGGCAAACACGAAACTTAATTAAATCCAGCATCGATAGAACTATATTAATACATGAAAATTAATCCAGAGAGAAACATTCGCCTTGCATACAATATTTCAAATAAAAATAAAATGTCAAAGTAATTACTCAAGAGGCGCAAAGGCCAACATAGTGAAAAGCCAAGATAGTTCCAGGCTGGGTATCGTTCCATGTGGTTTAGTCGGTAGAACGACAGTGCGCTATACTGATACCCCGGGTTCGAATCCCGGTATGGAATCTTTTTCACTATGTTGGCCTTTTGCGCCTCTTAAGCAATTACTTTGAAATTTGATTTCCATTTGAAATATTGCATGCAAGGAGAATGTTTCTCTCTGGAATAATTTCCATGTATTAAGTTTGTATATTATAGATATTCAAAATTTAGTGCTTGTAATATTAAGCTACATTTTGGTATTTTTATTAATATCTCCTGAATATATAATCTGAATGTGGTAATTTTTTGTGTGGTTATAATACAAAAAAACTCAAACATTGAATTTGTAAATTTTAAAATTTTATAATATGAATCATACTATGAACTACTTGATGACTACTTGAGAAAACTAAATTTCAAGTTTTTTTTCCAAGTAGCTTTTGAATATGATTAAAAAAACGTGAAAGTGATGGTTTGACGTTTCGTCTATGATATGCAGAAAATCATAATGCGGAAAAAATACATTTTAGTCCTTTTATTGAAACATTTGTGCTGGAAATAGTCGATACATATTAAGCGTGTGAAATGGTCATATTGGCAAGAAATAATACTTTACTGGGAGTGACATAGTCATTCTGTAACATTTCAACAATCGAAAATTAAACCTCAATTTGGATAGAAAACCTAAAATATGCTGATTATAAAACAATTAATCCCTCTGAAACTAATTGTACGAATTTTATGAAAATTTGTATTTCGGTTAATTAATGTGTATAGAATTTATTTATTTTAATAAACTTGTGTACTGCTATTGAAAAAAAATGCTGGGTTCGTTTTGATACGTAGATGGCCCCTAAGCAAATTTTAAATACATCATTTAAAAGAACACTTTATTTATAACCGTTTGGTACCAGTAACTTTTTTCTACAATAATTTGTTGCAGATATGGTGGTGTTTACTTTTTTCCCAAGATTGTACCTGAAGGTAATATGCTTAGTGATGATGATACATTCTGTTGTCAGTATCAGCGCTAATTTCAATGTTTAATAAATGGCCATACGAATTTAAAAAAAAAATCTACAGCCGCGAACCGATGTTGAAATAACAATTTGTTTGTATAATAGTTTGTAATTGTTTTATATTGTTCCACAGTGATCGTTGGTATTTTTATCTGATAAGTTTAAATTTCCATTCGTGTTCATAGTAAATTGGTAAAAGATAATGCACTGTTGAATCTATTTTTGAAATAAAATTCGTTAAATGGTGTTTCAGTATCGTGTCACTAGGCGTGGGTTGAATGTTTGCTCAAAAGGGCTTGCGGTGAAAACACGTTCAGTGAGCATCAAGTACAATGCGCAAGAGTGAAACATATGCTGTTTTTGAACTGAGTTTTGCGCAAACCATCTGTATACAAAACCATTTGGATATATAAATAACACTTTCAGTGTTGACTCATTGAATATAGGGATCAAAATCGCAAATCTGTTTCGGACCATTTGAAGAAATAATTCATAGCTGTGGCGTTTGCATAAATTTGGGAAAAAATATTCCATAGTGTCACCTGATAAAATTGATATCTTCTAGTAATGCCTAGAGTCATCTTACTTTATTCTGAAAAATGGAAGATACGAAACGTCCCTATGCGAGTCCAAATTTCAATCGTCAATCTCGAAAATCCGAAAGATTCTAGCCCTTGGGGAATGCATCACGAGAGGCAAAAAACTATTATATCGTATCTGCCGTGATGGACGATACTACACACGAGGTACCCAGGTTAGATGTTAACATATCTCTGACAATGTCGCTGCCGTACACCACCCAACGAGCGATCTCGCTACAATGGAGCCGAAAATAGGGGAGACTTGCCATATTTGAACCACCGCTTTAATTGGACCGTTGCCATTCTGCCGTTAATTACAGGAAGAGACGCCATCTACCTCTGAAATCCTACTCATCAGAATGACGTCACTCATGATTAGAAAAAGCAACCGCCTACCACTTTCAGACAATTTAAAAAAAACTTAAAGTTAGCTGTTTTGATCTATTTTTTTCCTACTAAACGTAAGTGAATACTTTAAAACTAATGTGAGTTATTATGTTTTCATATACATATATGAATTCATCTATTTATTGCGCATATTTTTTACGCAGATTTGTTTGATTTCGTTTTTGTTCTTAGTTTTGAGACTATCTGTTTTAAAAAATGGTGCAGATGCCGTAATTGGGCCAATTTAAGTTGCTTAAATTGGACCAGATATTAGGGTGGTGCGAAAAAAGTCAAGTTGATATTTCCGAGTTACTATAGTGCGGAAAATTTGCGATTGGTAAATACAAGAAAAACAAAAACAAAATTATTTAAATCGGACTTTATCTTCTGATCCCGCAAACCGCCTAAAAATTAAAAAAAATTGAAAATTTCAGATTTTTTCAGAATTTTTTTTCTTTTTTACGTATATATATATTTTATCGCTATAGTGAAAAATATTTGCAGATTGTAATGTTTAATAATAATAAAAATAAACAGTTGCGTTTAAAGAATAGCTTCCGATCACGCAAGCTTAATACAAATCGGCAAAAATTCAATTTTCAGTGACTTTGATGAATAAAGAAAATAATCACCTGAGATCAGTTTGCGTTCCAATATTAACATTTGCATATAAATTGTACAATGTACAACTCGTTGCTTGTTTAGATATTTGATAATGTTTAAACAAACCAGAACTCACCACGGGAAGATAGCTGCACTTCGAGTTCAAACCACACCCTATCCTCCATCCAACCAATGAGGGTATTTGCTATTTACATTACTTAAATATATAGTTTGTTATAATAGAGTCAAAACACTGTATTAAAAAACTAGTGTCGTGACAGTATAAGATATACAACTTGTTATGTCATCTGTTTAAGTCTGACTTTTAGACGCAACTTTGTACTGCGATTTGGTGGTAATGTCTGGTATTATGGACATTGATTTCAGTGTGGTCCTGATGCTCGTTTGATTGGGGTCCACACCTTAAATGATGCTTCCGTTACCGATTTAACGCACCGCTGGACATCTTACGAGTAGTTGGGAAACTTTTTATCATCCCAGACTGAGATATGACCTGATTGAACGAAGAAATGTATTTCTTCATGGGTTATTCTCCGATAAAGAGGTGGAAATGTTAATTTTGCTACATTACAATCAATTAATTCTGGATTGTAGGAGTGATAAAGATTCAGATACCTTTACCCTTTGAAACATTTTGCCTGGCTTTTAATACTCTTCTTAGCCCTAGCTCTCTTATGTGCCTCCTCTTAAAAAAGACCATTGCCATCAGTAGGTTTTCCGGGTGAGCAAAGAACGATTTTCGTTCAGTTTCAGGGACTACACTTTCTTCAGGTTGTCACGAAAGTATCGAGATTTTTCAATTGCTCTGTACAGATGAATAGGCCCGTCTGTAATGTACTTACATAATTTTATTTCAAAACAAACTGGCAAGTAAGATTTTAAAATAAATGTCAATATGGCTTTAAGACATCCGATGGGTTTTCCACGCTCGCGTAAAGTCGAAGGGCTCTATTTGCACAAGTGAGCAATCTGGCATGTGAAATTGGGCCGAAGTCACACTTTAATAAGTCATTTGGAAAGTTGCCACTTTTAATTGCTTGACTTATGCCAAGAAGATATCTTTGGTCCTTAATCAACAGTTGCCTGTCCACTTCTGGAATTTCACAATCAGTCAATTGAAAATTTATCACAGAGAGCTTTACACAACAATGAAATTGTGTCCAAATGGTGTACTAAATGATCTTGGGCCAGTTGTTTCAACATTCAAATGTTGAAAAAGATGGCGGAAAGGTAATTCAACAAAATGGAATAAACAAACAACCCACTGCAGTGGTCGTCAGAGATGAACTTCAAGCTTTCTGATAGCACCACCTTTCAATCCAGTATTGGTATTTGTACCATCACAGCCTACCAAATCTAAGTATTCTAGTGAAACCCCTTGTTCAGTAAGACATGATATAAAAGCTACAATGAAAGCTACTATGAAAGCTACAATGCCCTTAGCAGGCCCGGAGTTTGGAGGTACATGGCCTAACTAAACTGAGCCACGTTCTTTTATGACAGGAAAGTGTTCCTCTTTAATAGTTCGACGAACCTGTTTAGATGCAATCCTTTCTTTAACTAGGGTATCGTCCTTTCTTCCGTCAAAGTAGTATTTGCCAAGCAGTTCATCTGAATCCAGTTGACTTTTCTGTAAATTTTATGGAGTTAGGTGAGACTAGGTGGGAGCGCGTACGCCGACTTCAGCGCTGTTTTCCAACGTGGCTAATGGCAGTTGGGTGCACTACTAAACTTTTCAGACCTGAAACGAACTCTTCGTGGTAAGTTCTAGGTTGTTTAAAATAACTTAATATGCTCAATAGTATCAATTAACATTTAAATCTTAACCTGAGACTGCAAACTGACCTCAGTTGATTATATTCTTAATGCATGAAAATCACTCAAAATTGAATTTTTGCCGATTTTTATTGAGCTTGCGAGATCGGAAAATATTCTCTAAACACAATTATTATTATTATTATTATTAAACAGTACAAACTGCAAATATTTTTCCCTATAGCGATAAAAAATATATAAACGTAAAAAAAAAAAAAATTCTGAAAAAATCGGAAATTTTCAATTTTTTGGAATTTTTAGGCGGTTTGCGGGATCGGAAGATAAAGTCCGAATTAAATAATTTTTTTTTGTTTTTCTTGTATTTACCAATCGCAACTTTTCCGCACTATAGCGACTCGGAAATATCAACTTGACTTTTTTCGCACCACCCTACCAGGTATGCTATCATAAATTTGAAAAGTATGTAATAAATTTTGAGGACGGTACGCTTTGTACACTATTTTTTTAATATTTTTAACATTTTATAATCGAATACAAACTCCATGCAAGTTTTTGGTATATCTGAATTATTTTTTTATACAGTTTAGGCCTATAAAAATATTTTTACATGTTTATGCAATAAATTTTGTTTGCAATTTCTTTTATCTTCAATATATTTAAATTTATTTTCTTTGAATTCCTCATTCCTACGGCGCATTTGGTTTACAGATTTTCCTTCTGGAGGATATTTGCGATGGCAGACTTTTTACATTTCTGGAGGGTGGAATTACACTCTTTTGCCATTAAAACGCATAAAATCTCAAACCTTCCGGGGGTGGTGGTTATTTGAGGTCTCCGGGGGGGTGGGGGGGGGGCTGAATTCAACACTGTTTGAATATATAACGTTTGCGTTTGATTAATCGCAGCATATTTTTAAATAGACGGTATTTTTTACACAATTTTTAATATAATGTTGAAAATGTAGAAAAAAGACACAGACAAATTGTCTGGAAGAAAAACACCCGTGACAGCAAAAGATGTTAAACATTTGGGAAACAAAAAGGAGAGAGTAAATTGTGAAGAAATTGACCTGCAAGAAGGCTGCAGCTACAAGTCCTCCCCAAAAGCCAAAAAATCATTAGAAATGTTATCTTTCTTTCTACATTCAGTTAAATCAAAGTACAGAGGGAGTCAAAAAACAGTTGTGTTAACATTTTCTCCATATAAAATAAACCTTGAAAAAAAAAAAAAAAAAAAAAAAAAAAAAAAAAAAAAAAAAAAAAAAAAAAAAACGACAAAAAGGAAGCTATCACAGCACAAAAGCAATTGGAACATCAAGTTTTAAATAATAGGCGTAATGCAATTAAAAAGAAAATGATGGAAGGGAAGAACTACAAACATAGTGTAAAGAAAACTTCTGTTGCAAAAAAGTCTATTAATTCAGAATCTAGAAAGAAAAATCTAGACAGTCATGAATGGTTTTTCCTAATTTATAAGAAAAATAAAATAGCAGAAATGATTCAGTGTTCAGACTGCCAAATACGGTTCCATGTTATGTGCGCGGGGAAAAAAAATCAATAAACGAAATTCATGTGCTAGCTTTGCATCACTCCTTACATGATAATCAAGTCAGTGACAATTAGTTCCATAATTTCTATTCTTAATTACTGATAACTTTGATTTATATTTTGAATAAATTTTGATTTAAAACAATTACCCTTATTTTCATATATTTGATTTCATTATATTTCATTGCTGTTATTAAGTTTGATTTCTTCATTAATCGAAAACTTTGCTTTTAATAAAATTAGTTATATTCCCTAGTCATTAAAATAACCTGATATTTTTTGGTCCAATTTAGGAGACTGGTGTCAAACTTAGGCGACCAGTTGCTGAATTTGGACCACTTTTGACAAATTTTTCAAATTAAAATAAAATTTAATATTTTCAAAAAGAAATTGATCTAAACGTTTATTTAGTTAGTAGATGAACAGATTGACCCCGTCTAATGATGTTTTGCAGATATTCCAAAAATTAAGTGAGTTACACTTTAAAGTTTACACTTTAAAGTTTACACTTTAAAGTGAGTTACACTTTAAAGCACAAAAAGTTTAAGTGGTCCAAATTCGGCTACTCTCCCCTAATTTTAAGCGTACTTCATTGAGAACGAATTCGAATGCTCTTTATAGGTAGAGATTCTCAAAATTTTTAAGGAGCCAGTGGCTCCTAAACCCCAAAAATCTTGTCGCTAATTTGGCACCTAACCCAAATCTAGAGGCCATATTGTGAAACAAACTCATAAAACAATAGTGTTTATCTGGAAAAAAACTTAACACAAAAACACAGGAATTCAAAATAAAAAATAGTTTAATTAATAAATACACATGTACAACAAAACACAGACTAATTATAACAAATGTGTATATTTAATTTAATCCTAAAATTCTTGAAACTTTTATTTTAAAAAGTATAATATAAATCTGGAAAAATCAGCAGATATAGTTGGACAATATACAATTCAATAACAAAACATGTATAAGCTAAGGAGTCATAATAATGGGAAATATTACGAAAACTTTATTTCTTAATTTGATTGTGTCATATAAAAATATGCATCTAAAAAATAGGAATTTGTAATATTATTTTGCACTATAAAAATCTCGCACTTGCAGAAAACATTTGCAGAGCAAGAATATACCTCGGGTTAAATATTTTTCCGTGCGAGTTTCTTTTTCTTTTTGTTCTTTTTTCTTTTTTCTTCAGAGTTCTGAATCCTCTATCCCTGCGACCGTATGATCTACAGCACTTAAATAATCTCCATCGCATCGGAAACTTTGTCTGTCTCGTGAGCAGATCTGCAGTAAAGGAATATTTATTTCAACTCTGGATTTCGGATGAAACCTTCAGAGAAATGCTTGCTTTCGCTGGTGTCCAAAGGAGAAGCTTTACCCTTAGCGCGCTCATTGGCCGAGATTCCCAGCTGCTAAGCTTTGTACTGGAACGGACATGCGCAGAATTATATTCGAACATAATTATCGGAAAGAAAGCAGTATGTTACAGGGGCAGCATTCACGACATTAACTGAGATCGCAAAAATTCGCTGACTTTTCATTGAGGTCATACTTGATCTCTGCCAGTGAAAAGAGCAGGTGCTTTTCTATTTGCAAAAAAAAAAAAAAAAAAAAAAAAAAAAAAAAAAAAAAATATATATATATATATATATATATATATATATATTCCAAGACGGTGGTTAGGAACACTGGAAATTGATCCCTGGTGGCAAAGACACTGAAAGTTAGTCGCCACATGGCAACTGGTCTGCACCTATAATGCTCTTTGAATTCTGTGACTGACTCGAGTCCAAGAACAACTTAAAGAAGTGTCAGCCTATTTTTTTAATTTCTCTGACGCTTACGCTGGTTCTGGGTATCATTTTCTCTAAATATTCCGCCTGGTGTAACTGATACTTTATCCTTGAACAAATTAATCAAATCTTCGAATATGATAAATATTACTAATTTCAATGAGCCGAAATTCTGTGTGTATGTAACCTAACTAGGTCACCTACTTCGCTAAGCTTTGTTGTCATAGTTTTAAGTCTTTCTTACATAAAAATTGAACATACAAGTGTATAAACAAAAAATATTACGTATGTTGTATGATGGTGAATAAAATGTTTCGCTTAATAAGGTTTTAGACGATTTGTCTTGCTTAGAAATACCTAAATTTCTCGTGCAAATCTTTTTATCTCTTATAAATTAAATTTTAAAGCAATAATCACCGATATATTCTAATTAATTTTTCACACGAATAGCTTTGATAAAGTATTAAAGCTTTGAATAAATTTTTAGAAATTTACATTTTGGGGAAGACGTAATAAGTAATAAATAAAGAAAAAAATTCTAAAAAAAGTTACTTTATTATACCAGTTTTTATTCAATACTTGTAAAAATAGCACATTTTTATTAGCCTATATATATATACATATATATATATATAATACGAATTCAATAACTGATAAGATAACGATTTTCTTTTATTCTCTTCCTTTTAATCAGAGAACAAAAATTTATTTTATCGTAGTAAATTTTTTCCTTACCAATTTCCTTTTAGAAAAATGCTTGGATTATTAATTAATTCTTTCACGCACAACAATTCCACTTACCAGGTTATATGCATAAAATATTATCTATACATGTTGAAAGGAAAGTTTCAATTAATGAGGTGTGGAACAATTTGGATTTTATAGAAAAATTAATTTCCTGCTGTAATACTTTTTATAATTTTTTTCAATTTATTTTTGAAAAAACGTTGTAGGATAACACGGATCTTTTAATGAATTTTTTTATCACATGAATAGATTTGGGAAAGCAAGTAAATCTTTTAAAAGGTTTTTCTATAAACTTTGAATGATTTTTTATGTGAAGTGATAAGTAAAATTTGTGACAAATTAAATTAATTTCCGTCATGAATATCAGTTATTCGTCATATGATTTTGCTTTCATACTGAAAACCACTGGCTTACTTATTAAAAACAATAACAATAGACAAATAAATTATTATTTAATAAACTGAATTAAAGAAATTCTGAATATCAATTTAGTGATGTGGGAAGAACTTTTTTTTTTTAATATAAGACCTCTGAATATCACTCTAGTGATGTGGGAATAAGTTTCTTTTTTATTTGAATATAAGACCTCTGTATTTTTTTGTTTAAACAAACAAATATATTTGTGTTTAACATGTGATTGAAATGTATTTAAAAAGAGTTTCATGTACAATTCCTACTTAAAACCTAAGTTTCTTTATTCGAAACATATAAATAGTACTATCACTAGCGAAAGGTGTGGTGTAAGAATTTACCCTTCCCAACGTACAATGAAATGTTATCAATTTAATATAAAAATTAAATTGGCTAATTAAGTTAATAATATCTAATTAAGTTTGCTATTAAATATTCATAAAATGTCTGGAACTGTGGCAAAACAATTAATGACGTTTAATTAATTAATAATAATTGAATAATAATTAATAATAATTGAATAATAATTGAAGTAATAATAATTTAATAATAATTAAATAATAATTGAATTAATAATAATTTAATAAAAACTTACTACAAAAATTATAATATAATTTACAACTATTTCATATACTTTTATTTATCCAAATGCCGCTAGAAAATAATATGAAATCGAGTCCTAAATGAGTAAAAAGTTTGGAATATTTCATCAAAATTCATGTTTAATATCTAGTAAATCCACGATTTTCTTTCAGGTTCACTTATATATAGTCAGGCATATACGTAATGAGGTTTTCGCAATTAATTACACAGATTACAGACATGGCTTTAGCTTGTATTCTTTTATTTTCGGTGTTTATTTTTGCTGTAGCTTTAATAGCACATTTTTCAAAATATACATAGTGCTTCGATAGGACTGATATCTGCACAACACGCTAGCCATTTTCTTTGAGAGCCATTAGTTTCTAAATGAAATGTTTACACCCTTTGGGACCTATACACTGTAAAAAAAAATCTGTGAAGTTACTAAAGTTTTTCTAGAAAACTTGGATTCCTAGAACTTTTCATGTAACGGCAACAACAAAATTTCATGTAACAGATACACTTTTGCGCCGAAAATCAAAAAATCTGTAAGGTTACTAAGAATTTTTTTGGAAACTGGGATTCCGAGAACTTTTCATGTAACTGCAGCCAGGGTTACAAATAAAAGTTTAGTAAGATTACTGAAATTTTTGCAGATTCATTTGTAAAGTTACAGATTTTTGTAGCTTTACAAAAACTAGTTTTGTAGATTTGCAGCTTTTTTCGTACAGTTACAGATGAAAGTTTAGAAAGCATGTAACTTTACATCTGTAGAACTACAGATTTTTTTTTTTCAGTGTAGCACAAAGCCCTGTCATACATAATTATAGCATAAATATGTCCAAATTGATCTTCTCAACTTGAAATCAGGAAACATTTTCAGTGATTTAAGATTCTTATTTTCAAAAACAATTTGCTTTTGAACATATTTTTCCATTCAATGTTTTCCATCTCGTATTTTTCAATGTTTTAGCAAAGTACGATATTCGTTGTCTACTAAAACCGAGGACATGTTTCACACTTTTTAGACCTTTGAACTTTTCGAAGCAGCAGAATTTTCTTCAAATTTATTTACTTTTCGCAGCTTAATGAGCGACTCTCTGGTATTGAAATTCAGCTATCTCACAGGTGTCCTTTTATTGAAATGAACAAATAATAGAAAGACTAATGTATTGGCTAATGCACGTAACGTATCCACATCTAGTGGAACTGCGTAAGAACATTGCGCAACACAATTTTAATCCTCATGAAAGGAAATGTACATAAAATATGTATTAACTCGGTGTGTCGTTCCCCAAAACGACATGGTTTTCACGTTTTGTATGTCTTTTCCCTCCAGTTTTAGAAAAAATATAAAAAATATATTTCCATGTCTTATTTTGCAATTTCCAGTGTGTGCGTGAATCTAAGTAATATTTATTCAATATAGATAAAGATATGAAAATCATAACGTGCAGCGACCAGAGAATCTAGTTCAAAATATTCTGCATGATATTTATATAGTCGTATATAATACATTTATAAGATACGTATACAAGTACGTGAATAAGCCAGAAAATTATTACTATTACTTCATAATTTATTGATACTTGGTCGCTAATGTGCCGAGCTTACAATCTTATATCTTTTTTATTTTAAAATCTGCGTTTAATTCCCGGTCAATTTGTTGCTTCCACATAAAATAAGGATAAATTATTAATGAAACCCATTTATATATAGAACTCACTTTATAAAAAAAGTTTTAATTTCTAAAATCCGGTGCTCTTCCAACCGATCATTACAGGCACAGAGAGCAAATCCTCCCATTACGTGCATAAGTAGAAACATTAATTAGACTTTGGGTCTTGACTCACTGATTTTTAAATTCAATAACTTAACTTAACTTAATAAACAATAAATAACTGTGACAGATATGTAAAAAATTCTTGCAGGAGGGTTATCCATACAGTGAAAAGTTTTTACAGTGATTTTCGATTTTAGTTCGAATTACAAACAATAAATGGCGTTGCGATCAATAGACGCTAAATTTAGGATCGATTTTTGGTACTTCGGGACCCACTCAATACATTTTAACCTCCTTTTTCCGCATGGAAGAAGAGAAAGGCCAAAAATTCGAGATTGTATTTAGCGCCTATTTCTTACAGCGCCATCTATTGTTTGTAATTCTAACTAAAATCAAAAATCACTGTAAAAACACTTTTGACCTTATGCATAACCCTCGTGCAGGAATTTTTTAAATATCTGTCACCGTTTGCAAGTTATTGAATTTTAAAATCAGTCAGTAATTTTTAGAACACCCGGTATGTATATATGTACCATATATACGTATATATATATATTTCATATATAACCACTACACTAATTTTCTCTAAACTAAAGTTTATATATTCTCTGTTTCCGATCTTCGAGCCTACTGTTGTATCATATCACAAATCATTTCTTCATACGTTAGGGAGTTTCCTTTAATAGATTTGAATGTTCATGTGGATTATCTAACAATTTCTACCACTCCGCCATACGTTTTCTACCACCTCGCCATATATCTGATCACACGGACAAAAAAATAAAATATATCATGAAGTTACAGGTCTACATTAGGATTCCGTGAGAGTATATTTATGATAAAACATAATATTTATGCCAGAGTATCTGGAAAATAATGTTCTGGACAAGTCGTCGATATAAGCAAATATCCGGCTATGTTGCTTATTTAGATAGATCGTTTCTATGAATTTATATAATATCTTACATGGGACATCTTATATACTTCAAACTGTATTTTTGTCGCCATAAAATGCTTGAAATTGTAAATGTTTGTGAAAACATTTATAATAACCTGAAATAATATATCTCTAGAAAATGTCCCTATACATAATATATATATATATATATATAAGAAAATGCATCATCCTTTACGGAGATGTTTTTTAAACAATGTTTGCTTATTCATATTACAGTTCATCTTATAACCTGTGTAACGTAACATTTAGATTGAATACTACGTAACAAAACTCAATAAAATATATTTAAATTGTAGGTATTGCTGATATAAAATAAAATTTATGTGCTTTATTTCCTCTTTATATTATTCGACATCAGCTAAATATTTCAAATTTCAGAAAATACAGAGGTACCGATTATGCAGAATCACATGTTTTAAAATTTGTAAAAAAAGTAGTCACAAAAAATAATTTAAAAACGTAATAGAATAGTCTCACATTTCTGAATAAAATTATTTGTTTCTTCATAAATATGTTCTTATTGCAATTCAAATATTTCTTTTGATTATGTAGCTATATCATAAGTATATATATAAATATATATAAATTACATAAAACACATACATACAAATTAGTCAAACTTCTCGAGGTATGTGTTAAATAGTTATGTAAAAAAAAAATAATCTGCGGTTTCTAAGAGACTGGATTGTGTGATGAAGGTATTATACAAGATTATGCAGGCAGTCGACCACTTGTTAACACCATTCTCACAAATTAAGATCAAGCAAAGCAAATATGTTGCACGGATGCTGTTTCGCAAAATGTTCCAAGTATTCAAAACGATTTTCTAGAGGTTAGATAATTTAGTGTAAAGGCAAAATAAATATTGGGTACTTGAGTTTTTATAAAACCAATTACTTGTTCCATACTTTCATAATTATTCACCATATGGTAAGTACGCGGTAATATTACATAAGAGCATTGAAATAGTGTAACATTACATAGAAAATGGCCTTTGTAATTTTATTGTATATATCTTAGCTTATTCAGATAATCAGATCATGTGTTTACTTTAACAAATGAATACATTCATCTCTTGATTAAAGCCCATTTTCAAGATAATTATTTAATAGCCAGTATAGATGTCATCACTTTATATTGATAACAAACGTGTCATTATGAGAATAAGTATTTGCTTTGTCGATAAATTGATTATTATTGAAAATATGAAAAGCACATTAAGAAATTCTCTTAGTTTCTTGTTTATGATTATTTTTGACTTAATTCATGACTATTTTACATTTGACAATAAAATTTATAAGCTAAATAATGCGAGTCTATTGGATGCCCTTAAAACAGGACTATTAGTCGAATTTATGTTAAAAGCTCTAGAAAATAATATATATAATAAATTGGATTACACCCGCCGCACACGACTGTAATATGTAGACGATATCATCATTATATGGCCGTATTGAGATACCTAAATTAATAACATATTTGCTCGGATTAAATTAATAACCTTGATTCTAAAATTAAATTTACGTTGGAAATTGAACATAATTGCACATGATCCTGCTTCGATGTAGTAGATATTCTTTGTAGTAAAGCAACAGCCTCTTTCCAAAATAATGTTCAATCACATTTTCCTGCGACATTTTCTGCATTTAGCGATTTTCTTTCATAACATGTACACCTGATGAGTGAACAAACGCAACAAATAAAATATATGATATTTTGGGAAATAAGATATTTAAAGAAAGAACTATAAATAGATTAACTATTGGTATGTACAGAAATAAGAAAATTAACTTTAATGAGCAATTTTTCAAGTTATCTACTTTAGAATAAGTTCTTGTGTTCGTCAAAATATAAAAAGGAAAAATAACAAACTCAATATCGATTATATCACAAAATCTTCCATAAAAATAAATAATAGTTATGAGGAATCACAAAAAAAAAATATTACAACGAGGATGAAACGTATTGCAAATATCAAATTCTATGCAAAACTAGAACCACAGCTTAAGCCACATTACATATCATAGATACTTTACAAATTATTTCGAAATAGTAAATTAATTTATTCATCAGGATTTTATTCAATCTAGAATCAATAGAAATATATTCATATTGGTAACATATGTGACAATTCGGCCTCATTTCTGTTATCCATAATTTTGCGCGAGATAGTATGTATATAAAATGAAAAACAGGATAAAATAATTAACGAGAAATGATAACTACTTTTATTAAAGCATCTGCAGACATTATTCTTGTGATCTACTGCTTTTTGTTTATCAAGTTGTCTTTTCAAATTTTTGCAAAAATTGTTTGCTCTATCACTATTGATATCGAGAATGCTGACGATTGCGTTTAGAAAACTGTTTAATATGTTTATAAGGAGGCATTTTTAAGACTTTAAGTGAACTATTATCTCTTTTAGCATACACAATATTATTCCAATAATAATAAGTGATTAGATTTATACAATTATATAATTAAATACATATAAGCGAGCGCGCGCGCACACACACATATGTAGCTATATACATATATATGCACAGGTATGTAAAATTAAAGGGCAAATCTTTAATGACCCCTAAATCTGCCTAGTACAATATAACAACATACTTGGTATTTTTAAGTTAGTAGATTCAATGAGTGAAAGTGTATAAATGCTTTAATGTAGGGATTTATTCAATAGTCACATTTGCCACAGTACTAGATAAAAAATCTCCAACAAATTATGAGAGTGCTAATGTTGACGTTTTAAACACAATTCCAATAATCCCACATATTGTCTAAAGCATAATATCAGGCGATTTAGTAGGTATATCGAATTACGTTAATCTACATATAAGTTCACAAAATTCGTCACGTATGGAGTAAGCCGTGTAAATATGGCTGCTGGATGTTGTAAATGGAGTTGCCCGCATTATACGCATCAGGAAATATTGAATGAAGGGAAATTTATCATCATTGTGAATTTTTAATAAAAAGCCTTATTAATATTAATAATCAGCACATTCAGTAGACGCATATCATAGTAAGTAAAATACCACCCCCACTAAAAAAAAACCCCACAACACAACCGATTATTATTGGGATTACTGAGCAGATACACAGTTGAATGAGAGTTTCATTTCGATATTACTGCACACGATTAAAATTTGGATTAAACAGAAGATGGCACATGTTATATTTTTGGCTTCGTAATTTTCAAAGAAATATGTGACATAAACGACAGTCACGGATGGTCTCCTGAAGCAGTTTTCGATAACGCTTGCCAATCAAGCGAATTCAACGCTATGTTGATCAAAGACGACCAGGTGTTCGTTGAGTTTGGATCAATTTGTGATACGACAGAAGACTACCTGTCCCAATACTTTATCCGACTCTCTTTGTCTGAAACAAAATATTGATTTTTTTTTTTTTAAATTACACACTGAATTTTAATAATCTTTATGATTTATTAAGAAATCACATTTTAAATTTATAATTAAATTTAATTATTGGTTCTGGCTATATTTAACTTGTTAAAATTATTCAATAACTTATTAAAATGCCTGCATTGTAAACAGAACCAATACTCAGACTGCTGACGACAAATCTGAAATCACGTAAACAAAAATTGGACGTAGCTTACAAAAAGTGATATGTTTGCATAATCAATTTGTGATCTCGCATATATAACCGCCACTGATGTTCTAATATACAAAACCAACAGATCTCGCATACAGAAAAAAAGTAATGTTACACTATTTCAAAATGCCTGCATTATTCATCACTGATTCATAAAAGGTGGAGGTGGGGAGCGGTGGCGGTGGCGGTACAATAAAATGCAATCTGCAGTGCCTACTGTACACTGTGAGTCTCCGAATGTCTGATCCAGATCTCCTTTTCCTGGCTGTTCCCATTCGCCTAAAGCGGGGCTTGTGGATCTAAAGCCGCATGGTAGGCCACCCCGACTTGTGGAACGCTGTTCCCATTGGCCTGTGTCTGAGGGTACAAGTTCGAATGCCGATATGGACAGCGAGGACAACTTCTTGGCTATCCCGAAGGACTCTCGGAAGCAATTTACAAGTGCGCGAATATTTGTTTGTTATCAACACACTCAGTCTAACATTACGCAGGCGCTCAGCAGATTTTATGCAAGAGAATCAAACATACTGACAGTTCGATTGCGCCTAACTAAGCAGAACTACATTGCAGAAATACTCGAAACACGCACATTCAGCAATTTACAAGTGCGAGATCACTTTGCAGATCGAGCAGGACTGATCGCTGCCCCCCCTCCCTTTATCGCGATTACGTAATAACAGAATCCGAATAAAATCACGAATAAATCTGAAAATTAAAGTCCTGTTCCGACTCGTCACGTGATCAGCAGGCTAAAAAATTGGACGGCTGACGTAGCTCTGACGTCAGAATCTGGACGGCGCAAAGGCCACTTGGACGTTGGACGTCTTCCAACTAAGGTAATACTATGCTTATTTGAAAGTGCAGAGCGCCCAAGCCTGGAAAGCGCATACCTAGACGTCCAAGATGGCGGACGTCCAGGGATTATGCAATCCAAGATGGCGAACATCTAACACGTTGGTCGTCCGGCGGATATAAAATCCAAGATGGCGGATGTGCAAAGTCCATCTATGATTACAAACAGCAGTTTGTTAAACTAATAAATATCTGGAAATTAAAATTTTTGTTAATTAAATAAGAAACAAACAAATTTTAAGTTGTAAAAGTGCTACTGCACGCATTTATTTAAAATAAATGCCACAGAGATATATATAAATGCAATATTACAAAATGATTTAAATTAGATTACTATTTACAGGAACTAGACGTATTTACATTTTTTTTTCACGAGAAAAAAGCAGGCTTTCTACAAAAACTGGTATATTACCGTGCAAGGACTGGACGCACATCTCCAAGCTCATTTAGTATGCTTCAAGCTAGGCAAGAAGTCGTCCTCGGTGTCCACATCTTCATTCGAACTTGTAACATCAGATACTGGCCAATGGGATCAGCCAGGAACAGGCGATCTGAATCGGACAACTACATTCAGAGACACACAGTGTACAGTAGACGTTGCAGATTGCTCTTTGTGAATTTAGCTCTATAAAATTATCTAAAATATATAAATATTCTAAAATCTTCTTAAAATCTCTAAAATATATATATATTCTACATAAACATTATCGCAAGAAAATATGTAAATACGCTGAATATTTTATCAACATATTGAAATTGCTGAATGTGCGTGTTTCGAGTGTTTCTGGAATTTAGTTATGCTTAGTCTGGCGCAATCGAAACTGTATTGATAGTATGTTTGATTCGCTTGCATAAAAACTGCTGAGCGCCTGCGTAATGTTAGACTGAGATTTTACGAGATGAAAGTCTAATATCTTTACAAGAATTAGACGTATTTACATATTTTTTCTCGAGAAAAAAACAGGCTTTGTACAAAAACCGGTATATTACCGTGCAAGCAGTGGACGCACATCTCTAAGCTCATTTAGTACACTTAAGTCTAGGCAAGAAGTCGTCCTCGCTGTCCACATCGCCATTCGAACTTGTAACCTCAGATACAGGCCAATGGAAACAGCCAGGAACATGAGATCTGGATCGGACGACTACATTCGAACACTCACAGTGTACGATAGTCTTTGCAGGTTGCTCTTTTTTCTCCACCACCTCACCCTCCTCCACCTCTTCGTTGTGTGATGTGGCACTCGCATTCAGATTCCAACCTTCATGTTTTATCAACATGTCTAGCACTGTGTTGTTTGATTGAGGTCTGAGTCTCTCAGTATATGATCTTTCAGGACCGAAGAAGTCGTATATACTAAATCTAGTCCTTAAAGCGTCTAAAGTTATGCCTGTGAAGAATTCTTGCATTTCAAAATTAAAAGTTACAATAATGCGCTTTGGGCTTATAAGAATAGTACCCCTTTAATTTCCGCGCTGAAGTGGTACATATCAGCCCAAATTTGAAACAACTGGCAAGCCAGACACTGTGGGAAGTGTCTACATCAGCTATCAGAACATAGTTTTGTTTCACGTAGGCATCCCACCATGTGTTTAAACTTTTAATAAACAAAGGAGTAAAATGCCTCACAAAGTAATCCTTACCAATCCCGGACGGACCGCAAATCCAGACTCCACAGGAATTTAGAAGCAGGTTGTTGTTAAAAAACTGACACGAGTGTAAACACATCTTGTAGCGGATATAGAGCCCCGGATAATCAGCCTTAATGGAGGTGATCTCGCCGCGCTCAGCCCTATCGAGTAAGTCTCTAAACGCATTAATTTTTCGCGTATCTGCTGGAATAGAGTCAAATTCGGTGAAAGAATCCATCCTTTTTACAATACGACGAAGCCTCTACCACAGTTCCTTTAGCTCTTTCAAAGTCATCACCAGGAATCCAGCACTTAACTGTGCAGAGGTTCCTTCTACTCTTAAAACATCAAAGCTTGGAGATGTGGGTGACCCGTATGCCGGCAAATCTCTTTACCATATACAAGATATTCCTGTACATTGCTATCAAACGCAGGCTCGGTAGAGAGATCGAAAAATGTAAAAACCCAGCGCTTACACTTGGACATCGCTAGCAGGCAGACTGATTTAACAAGTTTAAACGCTCTCAATATATACCAGTTATTTATCTAAATTGCGATTAAAAACTCAGTCTAATATTACGTAGGCGCTCAGCATTTTTTATGCAAGCGAATCAAACATACTATCAAGCCTGTTTAGATTGCGCCTGACTAAGCAGAACTACATTCCAGAAACACTCCAAACGCGCACATTCAGCAATTTACACGTGTGAGATCACTTTTCAGACCGAGCAGGATTGACATGCTGCTCTCCTTCCCTTTATCGCGATTACCTAATAATAGAATCCTACGTTACGAATAAATCTGAAAAATAAAGTTTTGCACGGCTCGTCACGTGATCAGCAGGATGAAAAATGTGCAATTAAAAAAAAATCAGTCTTTTGTTTCAGACAAAGAGAGTCGACTAAAGTACTTGGACAGGTAGTCTTCTGTCGTATCACAAATTGATCCAAACTCAACGAACACCTGGTCGTGTTTCATCAACACAGCGTAGAATTCGCTTGAATAGCAAGCTTTATCGAAATCTGCTTCAGGAATCCATGCGTGATAGTCGTTTATATCACACATTTCTTTGAAAATTGCGAAGCCAGAAATATAACATGTGCAGTTTTCTGTATAATCTAAATTGTACAACAAGTACGCGTGTATTGCAGGATCAAAAACAGGCTATGAGGGGTTAGCATTTGAATTAAAAACCCAGCGTGAACACAACATCATGCTAATCCAAATCACAAAACTCGATTGCAATTAGCTGACATTGGATGTAGCATTATATAAAGGGTGTTATCAACACACTCAGTCTAACATTACGCTGTTCGCATTTTCTCAGCAGTTTTTATGCAAACGAATCACACCTACTATGAAGACAGGTTCGATGGCGCCTGACTAAGCAGAACTACATTACAGAAACACTCGAAACAAGCACATTCAGCAATTTACACGTGCAAGATCACTTTTCAGACCGAGCAGAACGCTCTTTTTGAACCAAAATATTCATGTTTTGAGTATAATTTTTTTTTTTAAATAAAGCATTAATGCAACATCCTTTTTTGCATTTTGAGTATAAATTTCACAATTGCACTTTTTAAATAAAACATAGACACATAATTTAAATTGCAAACTAAAAATGCAAGTACTGACAATCCTTTCTTTCGACTAACATCTTCTTCGAAAAAACAAAATATATATATTTTTTCTTTTGAATGTCATTTCAGATTCTCTTTTTAAAGTTAAAAGTTTGAAGCTTTGTTTAGTGATTTTATAATAAAGAAAAAAGATTTTATAAAATAACAAAGAAAAGTATTTTGAATACATAGTAAAACATTTTAAAGAGATTTATTTTATTTAGAAATCTGACGGGCGAAAAAGTTACAGAATTTGGTTTTTATTCTTCGATATTTTTAAAAGTATTTTGACAGTTTTTACAGTTTGAATTTTTATTGTGACAGTTCAGGATATAACAGTATAGTTATTAAAAAAATAATTATATTTTCAATAAGAAAGGATTTCAAAAACAGGTTACGTGGTCCCTGGAAATGTGCAATGAAAACTGTTACTTTCTCAAATTATATGCGTGGACGGCTCAGAAAATAACTATCGTTTGGTTATAGAAAAACATATATAGAAATAATATTTTATTATAAAATTCTTAAAACTATTTTCACTGTCAACATATTCGCCGTTTAAATTTAAACAACTGCCATAGCGTTTCATTACTTTACAAACTCGTGCTTCACAAAATTTGGCCCTTGAGTAAGTAGCATTGAGTCATTGTGAGTAGCCCTTTAAGCAATGCGTTTCATATATTTTGTAGGTCACTAGAAGTGTTCAGATCAAGCTACGTCGTCAAGCGAGTGTAGAGTGAATGGAGAATGGGGCCAGTTGGCACCAAATTGGGCTGTAAGGAGGATGAAAAAAATCTTCCCATTTGGATTGATCAAAAAGTTTTTGAGTTTTTCGACGACTGTGAAAAAGAAAGTTGTACTGACGATGAAAACTGTCAGTTAGTTCAATTATGGGTGCCCAAATATGGGTGATCTCTTCTTGTTCAAGTTAATAGGATTTTCATTTGGAACTTTAAAAGGAATTTAATGGAATAATCTTTGAAATACACATATTGGATATAGAACATAAAAATACTAAAAATATACACATTATGCTATATATTTTATTAATTTATATTTAGGATAACGAACCTCGATATCGAGTCCACATATCGCTCTGTTTACGTTCTTGCTCTCGAGCGGTCGGATTTGGGACAGGCAAGGGAACTCAGACGAATCACGTTGGGTAACGAACGTGTTAATGTTAGTTGCTGTAACGCTTTGTGCCCAAATAAATCTTATTACAGTACCTTCCTACCATTTTGAGGGATTTTGAATTACAGTACTCATGTTTTGACATTTTAACAAGCGAATGGATAAACGAACGATGGTAACATTATCACAGCTGGACGGTTGATGATTCAGAAATCACGTCGATCTATTTCAAGTTCCATGCTACAGCGGCAGTTATTTTCCGAACTTGCCTCGTATCCAATGTAATTGTACATGAGGTTGAACCTTAACTGTACACTTTATGGTGTTGCAATAATCATGTAGTTTCCGCAACACTGACTTATAGATTTTTTTTTTTTTTTATAAGAGCTTACTTATTTATATACATAATTTGAGAGAGATAGTACATAATCTGAAAACCCAATATCGTGAATTTAATTCTATAGACTGTACATTATTCAATACCTTGGGGTTTACTTAAACAGATTGTGTTCATGATGTAAATTTTGTACCACTTTAATTAATACAAGTTTTGGAATTTTTTCAGAACTTTTTATTAAATATCATAGTATATTCAATAATTATGGTATTTAAAAGTGAGTTGCATATAACAGAATAGAAATTTGAATATCATGATCTCATCTATGAAAAGCAGAACGGACAACAAATTTTATGGATGAAGTATCTCTAAAACTACTAAATGATTACATAGGCATGCATTGAAAAAACATTTTTCATACGTTAACAGTTTCTTATGTAATTTCTAACGCAGAAGATGAAAATCATGTAAAAAAATTGCGTTAAAGGTCTGTATTTTAAGTAAAGAGAAAAAATGTTTTATTGATCCGATTGTTACAGAGACTTAAATGTCTTCAAAATAGTCCTTGTGTCAATTGAGCGCTACTAGCGAGATTTACACGATTCAAACGCTCCCTGGAAATCGGTTTCCATGTCCTTCAGATATTTGGTCACGGCCGCTTTGATGAATCCAACATTTTACAAACGGATTCCTTTCAGGGCTATTCGGGTCACTTTCTACTAGCTGTAAAATCTTGCGGCAAGCGTCAAATCGTCGTTGTTTCTGTTCATCACTCAACACCGGCCGAAACAGTTTTGCACAAATTTTTCGCATGCTCAAATCTTCTGATAGAATTTTACGCACTCATGTGTGGCTCATTTCTATTCCTTGAGATAACAATCTTAAAGTTAAACAAAGATCTGTGACGGGAAGATTTTTCACTTTTGTCACATTTTCGTTGGTGGTTGAAGAGCGTCACACTCTCTCCAAGTCCTCGACGTTCTCTCGTCAATTACGATCTTCACTGTGCCGGCGGAAAATCTGGGCTTTTGATAGAACTTCTTCCTTGTAGGCCTTCTTGATCAGAGAAAGCGTCTCAGTAAGTGATTTTCCGAAGCGAAACAAAATTTGATTGAGTAACGCTGCTTCTTACCAAATTTATTCGCGTGGTACTACTTTTCTTAAAAAACTAGTTGGATGTGCCAATCCTGAAACTTTCTTCTACCTCATGTATATTAATATTTCAAAATGTTGTTACAAATACCAATAATTCATTTTTTAGTTTTATTAGTATTTTTATTAGAATTATGCATAACTTCATACACTTTTTGATGGCACAATATTGAAAATGGCAGAAAAATTGCTATTACAGCACCCCCTACCGTCGGAATTTTTCCAACTTCAGGGAGGACCTTCTTGCCACTGCTAAAAACATATACAAAAAATTTGGTTCAATTCTACGCATAACTTC
Organism: Maratus speciosus; assembly: GCA_963932465.1. NCBI lineage: Eukaryota > Metazoa > Arthropoda > Arachnida > Araneae > Salticidae > Maratus > Maratus speciosus. Next base: position 189,625,243 of record OZ010800.1, read on the forward strand.
ATACACTTTTCGATGGTAAAATATTCAAAATGCATAAAAATTGCCTAAACTCGCTATTACAGTGCCCCCTAACGACTTTATTTCTCCAAATTCAGGGAGGACCTTCTTGCTATGGCCAAAAACATACAAAAAAAAATTGGTTCATTTCTATGCATAACTTCATACACTTTTCGATGGTACAGTATTCAAAATGTACAAAACTCGCTCTGAAATCGCTATTGCAGCGCCCCCTACCGGCGTATTTTTTTCCAAATTAATCGAGGACTGCTTGCCATAGCCACAAAATCTGGTTCATTTCTATGCATAACTTCGTACAATTTTTGACGGTACAGTGGCGGCATACGCTCACACGGACAGACAGACATTTTCTATAAACAGGCTTTTTAGGATCTCTGAACCCTAAAACGTGTAAATCCGTCGAAAACCGGATGTCGAAAAAAATTTCGATTACAATACTTTCTTCTATTGGAGATAGAAGAAAGTAAAAAACTATTTTACTTGCACTTTAGAATATATGCGACAGAAATGTGGTAAAATATTTACTTTTAAAATATAGTGGTGTGACTAGAATATAAAAAATAGAATCATGTATTTGAAGCTACGGTCTTTTAAGTGTTAATTATGATGAACTGTAATAGGATTATGACTACACGTGATTGTGTTAATTCTCCGTATAACTTTTATTACATTTCTGGTGAATATTCTATATTTTTAAATATTAATTTCAATTAAACTTGTTTTTCTCATACTATACATATTGTATCAGTAGAAAATATGTTAATACAAAATGTTGGGAAAACTGTACGTGATAGAACAAAAATGAGCTCATTTTTCGAATCAACATCCCAAAACCTTGTAAAACCAACATAAATTGTTAAAATTTTTCATAAAGTTGCATTCTCCAGGTCTGTGTTATTCAAGTGATTTGTAAATGTAAATTGTTATACAAACAGCATGCGTCAGCTAAAAATGCATTGAGTACATATCGAAAAACATTGAGCACATATTGAAAAATCATACTGAATATGATGATGATAGCGAGATTTTATGGTACACTAAAAAATAAAAAAAGACCGAGAATTTCGAGACATGTTGTTACATATATTCGTTATACAGGCAAAACCTTTCTCCTCATTGGTATCTTTATAAAGGAATAAAAAAAAAGTTTTATGCAAATGCAAAAGAGAATTAATATGGACTATTACAATATACTTATTGTCCAATTGACAAGAAATATATTAAAAGTTTTTATTTAAGGTGTGTATAATAAAGATTAAAAAATATTTTTTGATTGTAATATATTATAATAGTTCAGTAATACATTATTTCCACATTGCTAAAACCAAGCTTCATTGTGATGTTTATAAAGAGATCTTAACTTATATTTTCTCATCGTCCTAAAAATGGACAGTACACATAAGCGGGCTCTATATAAATACTTTTGAATGTTTTAATTCAAATTAAAGACGATTTATTATTCAAGAGTGATTTAACGATATATTTGTCTATAACGCGAGCTTAAGACTATAATATTGTCAGTTTATCTTCTATAATCCTTATTAATTTTTTTTTAAGCTGATTTTTGCAGATTTTTATTTTCAGCATAAAACTTTTTTTTAAGTTTTGCTGGGCAACATATAACTATGATATGTTCCCGCACCATGTTGGTTAAATCAAAGTAAAATTGCGTAATTTGTTATTTCTGTTCGTATAAATATTTTTTATAAAATATAATTATGAGTGTAAAATTATAATGTTTATATATTTAAGTAAAATAAGAGTGTAAGTTCATACAAAAATTATTAAGTTGATTTTAAATAGTAAATATATATTTTTAAAAAATTGTTGTATTGTAAAATGAATGTATAATATTGAATGGAGTTCGGATCTCAGACAACAACAATACGCAGACGCCATGGTGTCGTTTTATGACAAGCCAATGGAACGTGGTGTATAATTAGAAGTCGTAAAATCATAAAAACGTTGGAATCAATTTATGGCCTCAATAAAAGTGTTGGGATAAATTTATGACTTTTCAGACCACCCAAACTTTAAGGCAGATAATAATATTAAAGTATATGTTAGGGGCCATTTGCAGACTGCTAGCTAATAGGCCTATCGAAGTATAATAAAAAATCTTCTCACATCCAATAACAGTGGACTAGACAAAAATAGCTCCACCCACTGCAGGAACTGGTGTGCAAGAAGAATAAGTTTTAAAAAAAGATAGTCTGAAAAAAGATGTAGAGGATGCAAGAGCTCTCCTGAAAGCCCGTGCAATGAGTCCCGCAAGCCCTAGTAAAGCCCAGGCGAGATGGACCTAGCGGAGCGAGCCTAATCCAGCCTAATCAAGCCTAATTGAGGATGTCTTCCTGAGGTACCTATCGGAGTGAGCCTAAACAAGCCAAATTGAGGATGCGTTCCTGATGACACATTGCCATGATCCTAAGCAACGCAACAACTCGGAATTTGACAAATAAAGGCCACCATCCCGTATATTAAAAGAAGGTACTATTTTACACATTTTCTTTTACCACATAAGTTCATATGAATAATCTTAAAAAATACTTTTCTGATATTTTATGGTAGAGAGTTATCTGAGATCCGACCAAACCAATAATTAAATAAGATTAAGGTAATTTTAAAAATGAAAGAGAGTATTTCTTTTAGCAAAAAGAAACAATTATAATAATTAGAGTACGCGAAAATATTGTCTTTTTTTTAAAAAAAAGATTAAACATACTTAAAATAATGAGAAGCAAACAAAAGTGTTGCTTTCTATTTTTTGAATTAATATTATGTTTTTCTGTATATAGATTTGTTGAATGTAAATAAATTATTTAATCAAGTTATAAAAAGTTTCTGTAATTATTTAATTAATAAGATTTAAAGTGTGTCAATTCTTTTTTTTTTACAGCTTAAATTTTAGTTTAATTCATAAGTGGAAGAGTTCATCTAAATAAATCACAACGCAAACTCTTAATTTTATTCGTAATTATTCAAATTTAATAATTACTTTATGACGCGAATTATAATTTAATTCTATTAATGCTTCGCGTTGCTCTTCTACTAGAATGTAGGTAAATACGATCACTTATATTATTTAAATTTATCTAAGGTATATAAAACTATATACCAATTTGCTATGAGGTTGCTTGGATGATTTGGACCAATTAACAATTTTGAATATATTTAATAAAAAATAAAAAGGTGTAATTATCTGTCCAGCATCCCCCCTTCATAGTACAAATGGCGCCGTGACTTAGGAACGTTCATTAAGTAACAATGGTGCTATGACTCAGGAACGTTCATCTGAGGTCATTAGAAATAATAATAATAATAATAATAAAAAAGGAAAATAAATTTAAGTATTATTTTAATGTCACAATTTTAAAGATATTGTAGGTATGTAAGTTTAATTGATTAAAATTTTATTAAAATTAATTTTATTATTGTAACAATACTGACACACATATAATAATTTTATATAAATAAAAATGAATAATATATGTTAGTAAAAAAAAAAAAAAAAAGGAAATAAAAAAAAATAATTCTGGGATTTATAATAGGTAAATTTAGGAATTACAATTTTGTTTTTTTTTCTCTCTTTTCTCTTGTGGTTGGATCTCAGTTACCATTGAAAAATAATGGCATTCACATCACAGATGACACATTTGTAAAAATAATTTTTTCTTATATAATGTATAAATAATAATAATAAGAAGAATAATGAGTAAAATTTTATAATATGTCTGGTATAAAAATGATTGAAATGTCAATAGATCACGATTTTTGAAATTGTATCACCTTGATACAAAAGAAAATTTATGAGTCGTACTACGAAGTAGTAGTACAATATTTATAAAAAAAAAAAAAAAAAAAAAAAAAATAAGATTGTTTTTTCTGTAGAAAAAGACAGATATTTTTCTGTTAAATGAAATTATGTTGTTTTTTATATATACGTGTATTATAAATATTTTAGGGGTATTTATGTGTGTAAAAGAATAATCTACAAAACAACTTCATCTCCTAAGAAATTTTTTTTTAAATTTTAGTGTTGTTGTTTTTATGTATTTATGCAATTTAGAATATTTTCATACATATGTTGTAATATAGAGAAAATAGTATGAGATGCAAAATATTCTTTTAAGAGGTATAGGATCTATTTTGAATTGATATTTTGAAAAAGTATACATTGATTACTAATACTTGTTAAAAATGACTCAGACGCTGGATATAGATACACGTATTAAGTTAGTGTCACCATTTGACAATAAAAAGAACAAAAACATTATATTTTTCTTAGAGGAATTTGATAATATTTTCAATTCGACAGATATACAGGAAGAAACTAAATTATTAATTTTAAAGGCTAAAATTACTGGGGACGCAAAACATATTTTAAGTAAACAGATTGAAACATATAACGAGACCAATTATAATTTATTTAAAAATAATTTGGTGGAGTTATTTGGTACAAAACTAAGCTTCCTTAATGCTCAGAGCAATTTCCTAAATTTAAAACAGGCCGCAAGTCAAACGATAGAGGATTTCATTTTGGAATTTAAAAAGGGTGTAAAATCTTATATCGAAAGTGCAGGCGAAAATGTGGATAATAAGGAAGAGAATTTTATCGAAATCTTAAAAATGTCGAATTTTTTAAATTCAATTAGACAGGATATTGCACTAGATGTGCGTAATAATGCGCCCAGGTCCTTCAAGGAGGCATGCGAGTTAGCAAAACTTATGGAAAGTGCGTATAATGAATCAAAGTTTGAGGAAATTAACGCAATAAATAAAGAAAACAAAGATCTTTATGAGAACATTATAGAATCAAGTAAGCAAAACAAAGAGCTAATCGAGAAATTAAAAGGGGAGATTGAAAAACTAAAAAAATCAAAGAAAAAAAATCATGCAATTAGAGATGATAGTGTTCCGCGGAATAAGAAACTCTTTAATAAACACAATGATTATCAGGGTCCCCATTTCAATAACAATTTTCATTATAATGATTATGAAAGATATTATAATGATTACTACAATTCCTTTAATTACCCGACGCATTATGGGATGTATGATTATTCACAACCTAACTGGAATTCGGGAAATAGGGATTTTGGATATATTCCTGAGAATTATGAGCAAAATGGTTATCAATTTGAAAAGCGCAAAAAGAAAAAAAAATGGGCAAAGAAAACAGCGAAATCGGATCAAGATTCGGGATTTTCAGAGACGGAAATCGATAAAATAAATAAAACAATCGCAAATATAACAAATGCAGACAAAGATAGTCTGCCAATTATATCACTAAGTATACAGGGCGTCGAAATACAAGCGTTACTGGATACCGGAGCTGCTGTATCCCTTTTATCACCTTCTTTATTCAAAAAAATTAAAGATACAAACGTCAAAATCAAATATTTGGGCAATCAGATCCAAATTAAAACTTTAACAAATTCAAAGATTTTTTTTAAACAATGTGTAAAATTAACTTTTCGATTAAAAGGTATATTCACAACAGGCACATTTTATGTCACTAATGATGATTTTGATAGGCAGTACCAAATGTTATTAGGGTACGATTATCTCAAAGAAAATCATATGATTTTGGATTTATGCAATAAAACATTAAAATTTAAAAATCAACAAATTAAATTAAACGTTGCAAGTGAAGTAAATAATTATGAAGTGAATAACATTACGCCATGTAATTCAGGGGAACATTCAAATAAAAGTATGTTTGCCATTACTAAAAATAGAATTTTTCTCCAACCTGAAGAATCGAAAATTGTAAAATTAAAATGCCCAGAAGATATAAATATGTCAGATATAATTATTTTTGACCCCATTCAAGAAAATAGTAAATTTTCATGCGAGACTTCGTTACACGAAGTTAAAAAAAATAATAACATAAATATTATAATAAAGAATAAACTGTTAGAAAAGTTAATTATTCAGAAAGGAACTAAAATAGGGGAAATTATAACGAACTTTGAGTGCAAGCAAGATGACTCAACTGATAATATAGAGAAAGGGACATTTTATGAAATAAATAATTTAAATATAGAGGATGTAAGAAAATTGCGAGAAGCAGAAATTAAAGAGACGGATTTCGATTTAAGCCATTTATCAGAGGAAGTACAACAAAAATTTCGAAAAATTTTAATGGGCAATGTTCATGCATTTTCAAAAAGTTATCAAACATTGGGGCAATCAGCGTTTGTTGCACCAAGTTTTCAATTGAATCATGAATTCCCGGTACAAGCTAAGCCATATAAATTGCCTCAGGCAGTAAGACAGTATGCGAAAAGGGAAATCGAACAACTGTTACAGGCTAAAATTATAGAGAAGACTGACTCCGAATATGCTTTTCCAGTTATTTTCGTTAGAAAGAAAAATCCGAGTAATAACCCGAATGCAGAACCCAAGTTTAGAATGGCAACGGACCTAAGACTATTAAACCAAATTTTACAACCTTATACTTATCCGATGCCGGACGTAAAAGACTTATTACAAAAAATAAGCGGTAAAAAATACTATACGGTGCTAGACTTACATAGTGCTTTTTTCCAAATAAATTTAAAACCAGAAGATTGCAAAAAAATAGCATTTGTTACGGAATTTGGAAAACATATGCCACTTCGTTTATCTTTTGGCACACGAAATTCTAGCGCAATTTTTGCAGAAGTAATCGATAAAATTCTGGGACATTTTGACAAAAGCAAAGTATCATACTACATTGATGATGTGTTGATATCTGCAAATACAATAGCAGAGATGACGAAAACCTTAGAAGAAGTTCTACAGGTATTAATAAATCACAACATGACAATCGAACCTTCAAAAATGCAAATTTGCAAAGCAGAAATAGAATTCCTAAGATTTAGGGTGAATCAAATGGGATATTCTCCATCTCAAAAGAATATTGAAAAAGTAAAAAATTTAGTCAGACCAAAATCGAAAAAGGGGGTCAGATCTTTATTGGGCTTAGCGAATTATTTTCGGACGCTAATACCCAACTATTCCGACAAAGTTAACCCTTTAATAGAGCTGACTAAAGATAAAGTTAAATTTAAGTGGAGTCCAGAAGCAGAAAAAGCTTTCCTGATAATTCAGGAAGAAATTGTACAAAAACCAACGCTCAGACCCCCCGATTTTAACAAGGAATTTTTCTTATTCACGGATGGGAGCAAAGTTGCAATTTCAGGTGTTCTAGCTCAAGAAAAGGATGGTCATTTGCTACCTGTTGAATTTTTCGGGAGAAAACTTAGAGAACCGGAAAAAAATTATCCGAGTATTAAATTTGAGTTATTAGCAGTGCATGAAGCAATTATGCATTTTAAATATATGCTTTCAGGTAGAAGATTTACTGTGTTAACTGATTCGAAAGCACTAACTCAGCATTTACATTTACAAGATAAATCGGAAATTATAAACAGATGGGTAGCAGATTTACAAGACTTTAATTTCGACTTCGAATTCGTCGAAGGGATTAACAATCCAGCAGACTATTTGAGCAGGAATTTAGATAATCTTACAACAGACAGAGAACTCCAAAATAATTTGTTTGCAAGTAACATAGCACTTACAGACGAAAATATTAAATCGGAGCAATATGCAGACGAAAAATTAAAAATTATAATAAATAAAATCGAAAAAGACAAAAATAATAGAAGCACGAAGAGATTTGCTTTAAATCACAATAAATTATTAATTTTGAAACCTGGTTCAGATAAAAAGGAGCTTTTAATTACCCCGGATTCATTAAAAATTGCAGCCATAGAAGAAGCTCATAAAGCGCATTTCGGATTTCAAAAAACTTATGATAATGTGAAAACAAGGCTTTTTTGGCACGGAATGTACAAAGACATTAAACAGTATTGTGCAAATTGTGTGCAGTGCCTCACATCTAAACAACACACAACAATAAAAGTCCCTGTAAAAAAAATGGTGAAAGATCACGAAGTCGGTACAGTCCTGCATGCTGACGTCATTGGACCTTTAAACCTCACGTTAAGGAAAAACAGATACATTTTAATTATAATTGATTCGACATCGAGATTCCTGGAAGCTGTTCCCCTACGAAACGTAGAGTCACAGACTATATTAAATGTACTAAATAAATATTTTGCAAATTATGGGATGTGTAAAGAAATTATCTTTGATAATGCAAAATATTTACGTAGCGAAATTATGAAAGAATATTTGGAATCTTTAAACATACAAAGGAAATTTGTGAGTGTATACCGTGCGCAAGGAAATGGACTTTGTGAAGTTACCAATAAAATATTAAAAACATCAATTGTAGCTATGTCGAAACGGACTACGGAATGGGACATAAGACTGGATTTTTTTAAACTAGCGTATAATTCCTCGAAACACCGCGCTACGGGATATAGTCCCTCACTGCTATTTTTCGCAAGGGGAATAAAAAATCCCTTCACAGCCCATATTCCTTCTGAGGAAATATATACCCACTCTTATGTTAAAAGCAGAATACAGCATATGAAGGAAATCAAAATTCAATCCCTTGCAAACCAGGAGAAAATAATGCAAGAATATATAGATGAAGAGGCTTACGAAAAAGTAAAGGATTTAAATTTGGGTCAAACAGTATATCTAAAATGTATTGGAAAACCAGGCGCATTAGAGCCAAAATTTCAAGGACCCTACGAAGTTACTAAAAAGTTTAGAAACTTTAATTATTTATTACAATATGTTCCAGATAAATCAATAGAGCCGATCAAACGACATATGGATCAGCTGTACGCTCCGAAATACGCAACAGGTCATACAGAGGCGGAAATTACGAATTTACAAGGGTCTCAGAAAAAAATTAAGGGTGATAAAAATTACAAAAATAAATGTGACATTTGTAAAAGAAAATCGCACTTAACTGAAAATTGTTGGTTCAAATTGAACAAAAATACGAGTCAAAAGGGTCACAAACTTACTAAAACGCATTATAAAAAAAATAATACATATTCTGAGAATATAGACCCATATTTACAGTATCAAACAGATCATTATGATCAAAATATGTCGTTATATGGTTATACACCATATACAAACTTATACGGGGATGTTATACAAGATCATTACCCTTTCCCCCCTCCCCAAGATTATCCATGGTATATGAATTGGTATTAAAAATAAATCAAAATGCATAATTAATCGAATTTCAAAATTTAAAAATTTTCAAAATTTAAAAATAAAATTTTCTTTTTTTAGATAAAAAAAAAATTGAAACAAAATTAATAACTTGCCTTTTTAAAATTCAAAATAATAATAAGAAAGGATAGGAACATGGGAACGCCAATTTGTCTCAGGGTTACAATATTGAGCAAATGTGCAGGGCGCACCCGAAAACATACTTATAAAATTATGTAATGTGCTTCACAAAACTTCAATGGAGCAGTGAAATATTTCGCTCCAGGCAAAAGTTATATATTTTTTTTTCTTTTCGAATATGAATTAGAAAATATAAAATCTTAACAAAGCCAAATAACATTAAAACTTAATTAATTTCATAGTAAATAATGTTGGAGTAATTTTCAAAAAAAAAAAAAAAAAAAAAAAAAAAAAAAAAAAGAGAATTTTTTCTGTCTTCTATAAGGGTAGCCTTTGCTAATAGCCTTACAATTTGGATGACAAAATTTCAGAATTACTCTTTAAAATGAGTAGGTGTAAGCTATAGGTTCAGGGTAGTTAGAACAGCTTTATAGCATACTCATATATATATTTTTTTTATATAAATATATGGTTGACAAGGAATAAATTATTAGTGCACTCTATATTAGGATAGCGGTCAGCTATAAGCCTAAATATAATAAAATATACAAAAAGTGCTAAGATTTGTTCCGGTAGTTCAAGTACAACTTATATGCTAAAGTCTAGAATTTAGACAGCAGGGATAAGTTTTATGAACAAAAGTGTTATAAAAAAAAATAAAAATAAAAATAAAAAAAAGGATTTTGGTGTAGCACATTGGTTTAAAAAAAAAACATATATATGTATAACAATGGACAAGGGAAGTTATTTCAACATGATTGCACACAAAAATAATAGTAAAAAAAAAAAAAATACACAAATAAATAATTGAAGTAAAATTAAAATTTTCTCACCAAAGGCTTTCTGTACAGGGTACAATTTTGGCCTACGGCTGGGTATGCACCAACACCAACAAAATTTTTGTAGAAAATTTATCAATTCACAGATACATCAATATATGGTCCACCTAGGCATAAATTTCAGGATTCTTGGCTGAAAAAGGAATCGAAGAAAAAATTAAGTATGGTATAATTACTAGATGTTATGCTCAGAAACAATAAAATTAGTAATATTATATTGTAAAAAGCAGCATTTTGAGTTTTCTTTAGGAAAATTTTTGATTTTTAGGTTTTACACATTTATGGAGTGTCTAGCTCAGTGTTTACTTCCTAGATTTAATAAGAAAAAATAATAAATAAAAATATAAGTTCGTGTTGTTTTCAAAATAAATAACAAAAGGTATAGCAATTAGCATTTACAGTTAAAATTTATGGAATTTTCATCAAAATTAACATTAGACAAACATAGTTTATATTATATTTAACTTGATAAGCTAATTTACTTTTATTAACGGTATTCAATTAGAATTAAAGTAGGCTTAAATTCAAGTTAAATTAATTAATAACATTGTTGTAGTGTAAAATTTTATGTAAGACTATTATATTTTTATTGTATATATAAAAATATGCAAATTTAACAATTAATAAAATGTATTAGCAAAATTATTTAATATAAATATTAAATGACATCTTGCTGAAATCAGCTAGAAATTAGATTTTTTTTTTTTAAATAAAATATTTAATAAATTTATGTTAGTTTAGAATTTAAGCATTTTTTTTTCTTTTCTTTCCCTTAGAATTAAATGCAATTCTAAATTTAACACATATAAATATACATAGTATTGATAAATTTGAGTATGTGAGTTCATAGAATATTTTTTTTTATATAATTTGGCCAATTTAACATTAGGAAACAAAATAGATAAATAAATATATTTATATATATTGGCCTTATTTTTATTAAAATATGTAGTATGGCTTAATAAATTAATTTAATTTTTTTTATAGTACATAAATTTATCATTTTAAAAACTTGATCTGTAGCAATTTGATGTGGATATGTATGAGTATACAAAGATGCTTTTCTGCTGGCAGAAATTCTTTGGTTCGGGCCCGAGTACTCATGGATTACTGCATACGATTTTACAGAATATTTATCATTTGCTTTTAGTACTTTTAAAAATTTTACAAGTTTATTAATAACAATTTTTTTTTAAATAATAGTTATTAATGTTGGATTAATAATAATAATTTATTATCCTTTATTTTTAAACATATCATTAAATTTTAGACAGTAGAATTCACATACGGAATGTTAATGATAAATAAAATTTTGAATAAATAAATTTTTATTTCATTCAGTAAAAAAAATAAATAAATATGAAAATTTAACAATCTTTTAAGATAGAATTGTTGGCTAAATAAATAATAATTTAAGACACAAAAATTGTTCTCTTCTTCGTCAATGGCATTTTCTGACAACACTATTTAATAGTATTAAATGAAGGTGAATTTTTAAGGTCAGCGTAATGCATATTTGGCATTTTGGAGAGGCCGTAGAAGTCATTTTTCCGTGTTGTTTACATTTTAATAGTAAACAATATCATGAATCAAAATTTGTGTTTGTTAAAAAGGTCTAAAAATATACAATGTAATCAGTTAAAGAAAATTATATGCATTTTTTTTTTTTTTTTAATCCTGAAAGGCAATTTGGGTTAGATTTAAACCTGGATGCATAAAAAGGCCACCCTCGCTTCAGTTCCAGTATAAGGCAGGAGAATGCACATGCTAGAATCGCCATTTTTCCCCTGCAAAATAAAAAAAAAGCAGAATGTTTACATTAGATACGATACAAATACATACACTGTTTATGCATAGATTATGTTTAAAATTACATACAGGCATGCACAGTGAGTTAAGAAGAAAGTATATCAAGAAATTATACTAATTAATACGGTAATTACAAGCATGAAATGGTTTTAAATACTTACTTTTTGAAGTCGTAGAATTTTGTCACAGCACAAATCACCTCACAGAAAGCGATTAGTAGCTTGACCACCCCCCACTTTCGGGAGGATCGGCGACGGTCAAAAAACTGGTTTTATTCTCTCCTGCTTCTTCTTTTTTTTTCTCTCGTATCGGGTAAAGTTGGAAAGCATTGCGTAATGATATATTAAAGGAGATGAATTAGCTTGTACATTTTGACAGATCATACATGTTTGAAGTAACAAATAAATAAAATAATGTAACAAGTTTGTATACAATATTTTTTCTGATTATAATTTGAATACATCAGATTAATTATGTGAAAATATAACATGTCATATTACAAGCATTGTATTTACTTTTATTCAGTATAAAATGTGTTTTAGATAAAACACTGTGTCATAAGGTTGTATGTGATGAAATAATATGTCAAATGCGTATGCCATTATTTTTCTTATAATGATGTTTATTTCGGCATATTAATTTCAGACAAAATTATAGCTTTGAATGTATTTTGGGCACTTAAACTGTAAAGTTACAAAATTAGTAAACATGTGTGTGGTAAAGAAAAAAGGCTTCGAGAAAGACGTCTGATTGTCAGTACAGAGGTCTTCTAAATGTGAATGTCAACAGACAACTATGCTATCATGTGTTGAACTTTCTGTTATGAAACAATAGAAGAACTTCTTATAAAATATACCAGAACCATTCATAATTGAACTTTACAGTCTTCGATCAAAAACTGTGTAGATACACAGTCATATGGACACGTACATTCCTTCAAGCTTTAAAAAAAAAAAATAAAACCAGCAATCAGTTTTTATTTTTTTTTTCTTCCGATACCGGGAGAGATGCTGGGCAACATATAACTATGATATGTTCCCGCACCATGTTGGTTAAATCAAAGTAAAATTGCGTAATTTGTTATTTCTGTTCGTATAAATATTTTTTATAAAATATAATTATGAGTGTAAAATTATAATGTTTATATATTTAAGTAAAATAAGAGTGTAAGTTCATACAAAAATTATTAAGTTGATTTTAAATAGTAAATATATATTTTTAAAAAATTGTTGTATTGTAAAATGAATGTATAATATTGAATGGAGTTCGGATCTCAGACAACAACAATACGCAGACGCCATGGTGTCGTTTTATGACAAGCCAATGGAACGTGGTGTATAATTAGAAGTCGTAAAATCATAAAAACGTTGGAATCAATTTATGGCCTCAATAAAAGTGTTGGGATAAATTTATGACTTTTCAGACCACCCAAACTTTAAGGCAGATAATAATATTAAAGTATATGTTAGGGGCCATTTGCAGACTGCTAGCTAATAGGCCTATCGAAGTATAATAAAAAATCTTCTCACATCCAATAACAGTGGACTAGACAAAAATAGCTCCACCCACTGCAGGAACTGGTGTGCAAGAAGAATAAGTTTTAAAAAAAGATAGTCTGAAAAAAGATGTAGAGGATGCAAGAGCTCTCCTGAAAGCCCGTGCAATGAGTCCCGCAAGCCCTAGTAAAGCCCAGGCGAGATGGACCTAGCGGAGCGAGCCTAATCCAGCCTAATCAAGCCTAATTGAGGATGTCTTCCTGAGGTACCTATCGGAGTGAGCCTAAACAAGCCAAATTGAGGATGCGTTCCTGATGACACATTGCCATGATCCTAAGCAACGCAATAACTCGGAATTTGACAAATAAAGGCCACCATCCCGTATATTAAAAGAAGGTACTATTTTACACATTTTCTTTTACCACATAAGTTCATATGAATAATCTTAAAAAATACTTTTCTGATATTTTATGGTAGAGAGTTATCTGAGATCCGACCAAACCAATAATTAAATAAGATTAAGGTAATTTTAAAAATGAAAGAGAGTATTTCTTTTAGCAAAAAGAAACAATTATAATAATTAGAGTACGTGAAAATATTGTCTTTTTTTAAAAAAAAAAGATTAAACATACTTAAAATAATGAGAAGCAAACAAAAGTGTTGCTTTCTATTTTTTGAATTAATATTATGTTTTTCTGTATATAGATTTGTTGAATGTAAATAAATTATTTAATCAAGTTATAAAAAGTTTCTGTAATTATTTAATTAATAAGATTTAAAGTGTGTCAATTCTTTTTTTTTTACAGCTTAAATTTTAGTTTAATTCATAAGTGGAAGAGTTCATCTAAATAAATCACAACGCAAACTCTTAATTTTATTCGTAATTATTCAAATTTAATAATTACTTTATGACGCGAATTATAATTTAATTCTATTAATGCTTCGCGTTGCTCTTCTACTAGAATGTAGGTAAATACGATCACTTATATTATTTAAATTTATCTAAGGTATATAAAACTATATACCAATTTGCTATGAGGTTGCTTGGATGATTTGGACCAATTAACAATTTTGAATATATTTAATAAAAAATAAAAAGGTGTAATTATCTGTCCAGCAAGTTTCAAGCTCCAAGAAAAATACATATATAAATTTATTGATGTATTATTCCATACATTTATACCAGTAAAGATAGTCTAAAAAATTTATTTAGGAGATAATTTTTCCTTGAATTTTCCACTGTCCAGAAAATAAGACGATGGTACTATCTACTACAACCTAACCACCATCAGTTAGTAAAGGAGATAGTCTTTTTTCAATCTTAAATTCCAAACATTGCTACTCTACATCTAACGCAGACGCCTAACACTCTGGCAGACAGATGCACATTACCTTCCAGACAGATATGTGGGGGAGTAAGAATTTTATTCTCAAAGAAGTTCAGATCATGAAGTAAGTTTGTATTTTAAAATTTGTCGAAGCAAATCAATTTTCTCTAGTTTATTTATTTATTTATTTTTTTTATACATGAATTGAGTTTTCTTTTGAAAATTATTTTGATGCTAGTATTTTAAAATGTTACGTACATTTTTAACTGTGCAGGAAGCCTTGGATTTTTAGTGGATTTTACATGAAAATGATGACAGCGATTTAGTCGACATAGACATTAAATTAGACATTTTATCTCCAGATCTCGATGCACTGCGCAGCACACTGGAGATTCATGATTCATCTATAAGAGGAAGATAGAAGAAACGATGTATGATGAGGTACATGCACGTTTCTAATAGCAATGAAGAAAACGATACAAATTACAAATGAACAAATTGTAATTCGGCAGTAGTTTATTTTACTTCAGTTAAAACAAAAATGGTACCGGCCTTTGTTTGTTAATGAGTTTCAAATAGCATTAGCTGTTTCATGAAAGCGTAATCAGATATTTAGTAATGATAGTCAGAACCTGCTTGATTTTTTAAAAAAAGTATAGCACTCCCATTGTAGGACATTCTATTGCAAGAAAAACATCTTGTAGAATAAAGAATGTTTAATGAAGATTTTTTAAAGCTTAAAAATGAACATGTTATCGTAAATAATCCCGTAAACCAACAAAGAAGGTGCCAGCTAAAATCTTGTGCACCAAAATCAACAACTCTGCTAAAAAAAATTTAACGTTGGACTATGCTTGTTCTCCCTCCGACTAAGTAACAACGAACAGCAGCGGATTGTATTATTGTCCTTTTTTAGGACAGCCTGCAGCAGATATGTGTTAAAAAGTACGAATTTCAATCCTTGTGAAATTTACTTTTAAATATCTTTTCGTTGAATTTTTAATAATATTTCCATATAATGATGGCGGCAGATGATAGATGCGGCCACATCGAGTTCAGGGATAATATTCTAGCATTAGTTAAAACTGGAAAGCAATGTCGTATCTAGGTGGAAACAACTTCCACGTTAATTGGTATGTTTACAAATTTATTTTCCTGCAACCAGTCCTCCATGTTTGTTACCTTTTGTGTGCAAGAGAACACAATGGTAAACCTTCCACAATGAATTACTAAAATATGTTCTGCATGTGGTTTTCAGTAAGATACATGCATGACTTGAGAGAACAGATTCTTTTTAGTATGTTCATCGAATTTAACTAATATCGAAATATAGTCTGTCTGAAAAGTTTAAGCACAAGCATAAAATGTTGGTCTTTAATGAATAATAAAAGGTTAAAATAAATAGCATTTTTTATATGTGTATTTCGCAATTTCATTTAAAGAAAGGATATCTGAAGTAGAAAAATTTAAATTACATATTTGTTAAAAATATAATTAAAAATTATTTGAACAAAACTGTCTCAAAAGTTTATGCACAGTGGGGAAAACAGCTACATTTATCATTTTTACAAAACTGTTACATACAAATTATTTTTCCGTGATTTCGGATTAGTTCAAATAAACGCGCATATATCGAAATTATTAGTTTTTGTAGGGTTTCTGGTGGCAAAGAGTACATTGTTTTCTCTATGGCCCACTTTGATTTCTTTAAGAGAGTCAAACTGTTTTGCACTGCTGTAAGCATGACTGATTAAAATTCCATAGACATTGTCTACCGGATTTATGCGAGGACTTAATGCTGGCGCGTCAAGAATTAAAAAAAAAAAAAATCTGCGAAAACCACGGTTATGTAGTATGTAGTATCTACACTGACGAATTAACTTGTTCAAAGACCCAATCAGGGTCCAACCAAAATGTCACTGAGTGGAAGGAAATGTTGGTTCTCTTGATATTTTTGGAATTTTTCCTTCCGTTCAGAAAATCCAGAGAAGGCAGGTTGTTGAAACTGAATTCCCCCAAACAATTACAGGCTTACCGCCTTTCTGCTTGTTGAAAAAACTTGTTTATTCCTTTCGGAGATCATGCCAATACATGTTTTACCAATCATAGCCATCTAAGTTCCATTTTTTACATTACTTGAATAAAACAATAAGCTACTTGTCCCCCGCAGGACATGTGCTTTTTAGCCCAGTTCCGTCTTGCTTGTTACTGGTGTAGTTTCAGACATGGTTTTTAAGACATTTTCTTTAGTATGATGTAATCATATTCTTTAATACGTATATGTACACTATCTTTGAACACCTGTATACCTGGATTATATTTTATTTACTGTATGGGCATATTTTATCAAAACAAAAATCGCCTTATTCTCCTATCCGTCTCAACAAATGTCATACGTGAACAAACGACATACGCATCTTGGTTTCCGGTTGAAATTATCATTTCTGAAAAGTACTTGATATAAAAAGCATTGCTTTGATCAAATTAAAGTTTTCGAAATTTAAGAAGCAGTTTTATTTAGCGATTTCAATTTAAAAACTTTCGAAATCTCACTTTTTGTGAATTCTTTGCCCTTCGGCAATTTTAAAACGAGTGGAAATGATTTTTACACTTTTATATTTTTATAAAATTTGAAAATGACGTCATACAACCTCATTACACTCATCAATCCCGTGTTTCTGAAAGAATTGTATAAAGTGCTTAAACTTTTGAGACAGTGTTTCTTAAAGAAAAAAAAAGCAAATTAAATAAAAATTAAATGTAATTTTTATTTTAACAAACAAAAACAGCTTATTTTATTTGATTTTGATTAAACATCGAGTATTTATTGTAATTTGGCTTCATATATTATCTTCGTCAATTATTTTTAACCATATATGAAGAGTGTATATGCTTTGGAGACGGATTATATCAGCCGCAAAGTCGATGAGATCATGGTTTGTCCAGTCGCCACTTAGTCTATTCGTATTTATTAAAAGATTGAAAACATATATACGTACAATAAATGGTACATTTGTTTTCTCATTACGATACTAAAATTTTAAAATATATATTATTTATATTTTTATGCTTCTATAGAAACATATTTTATTATATGTATGTAATTATTTTTGTTATTTTTTTATGTTATAAAAAAGGTAAATGCAAAAAGTTATCATGCGTCAGTTAAGTAAAATATTATTATAATAATATTATAATAAATTAAAATGAATTTAAGTTAAACTTTGTGTGTACTAAAACGAACAGTGCAGGTTTCTTTATGTACAAATAGTCTACAGACATACGAATAAACAAGTTCGATGTGCCAATCCCAAAACTTTCTTCTATCTCATACATCTTAATATTTCAAAAATTTGTTACAGATGTTAGTAATTCAATATTATCAGTTGAATACTATACCAACTTTGATTTTTATCTTAAATTTCAGCTTCAGTCAATTAATCCGAGCAAAAACGAGTTAATCCCGATCATGATATTTATTAAAATCTTTTGTTTTTAGTAATTCTGTTACACATCAACTGTCTGCGAATAGCCGGCTTAGCAGGAAGCGAATTCCCGTCGCTGCACGACCCGCCTATGGGCAATAGAACTTTTAAAAATCGGGAAAATTATACAAAAATCGTAATCACAGTGCTCACGGCAGAAAAATAGGAATAAACTAGAAATTATTTGAAAGATTATGAAGATAATGTTCTTCAGTTATCCAGAATAAAAATTTTATGATTTGATAAATCAAGAACTTTTAATTCAACATAAAGTATTCTTATGACCAAGATGACTTTTCTGAGCTTGAAATTAAAACTAGAGTTAAAAGAGAGCTTTTACTTTTGCATACAGCGTATTCGAAGCCCTTTGCTTTGAATATACAGAAGAAACAAGACTGATTGTCCTTAGTATATTCCAAGTATATTCCTCAAAGTTATGCACTTTTTTCTACATTATAACCTTTTCAATATTTATAAAGGACTGGTGTTTTATCCATACAGAACTTTTAAAAGAAAGTTCCAGTTCAAGAAAGTACTGGAAAATGCTGCATAATTTATTTTTATACGAATAGGATATTTAAAAATGATGAGATAAAATCACTTATCTTTTTTCTTTCATTTTAAATTAAGTGTTTTTGAAAACTTTGTGATAATTAACTGTTATGTTGATTTGAATAATTATTTTTCATTCTCAAAAGTTTGAAGAAGCTATAAAAGAAACACAGTAATTCTGTTTATGCTTCAGTAGAAAATAACTCAAAGAACCATATTTGTTTTTGAATTGTTACTAAACAACAATTTTATTTTTTGTATTTTTTCTTCTCCTAAGTAAGATTCCTTTTTTATAATAATGTAATTTTTAAACATATAGAAATGTTGTTAACAAGTAAATACTGGGCTGAAATATAAGTCTGACAAATTACTTACAAACTTCTTTTAATTTTCAATTGTTATAGAAAATATCGTGATGTTGTAATTACGACTATGTGATTTATTAATAAAATAATCAGTTCTTGTATATATATTTTGCGTATTTATTTTGTAGTAACTGCATTTTCTTTTCGTTGAAATGCAATTGCAAGATTAAAGTTGAATAATAATTATAAAAAAGCTTTGAAATAAGCTTTCTATTTTAATTTAATTTCCTAGTAATCTCGTTATTAATCTGCGGCTAATTCTTATTTTAATGGAACTTAATGTTTTTTTTTTATAATGATTGATAATGGATTAAAGTTAAAACATTCTGGTTAAAAACCGTTTATTACTTCAATATTATCAGTTGAATACTATACCAACTTTGATTTTCATCTTAGATTTCTGCTTCAGTCAATTAATCGGAATAAAACCATTTAATCTTGATTATGATATTTATTAAAATCATTAGTTTTTCGTAATTCTGTTGCACATCAACTGTTCGCGAATAGCAGGCTTATCAGGACGCGAGTTCACCACCATCGATGGACAACATAACTAAAAAAAAATCGAGAAAATTGTGCAAAAATTGTAATCACAGCGCCCCTATCTAGCAAAAATTTCCAAATTCAAGGATGACCTCTTGGCCGTAGCCAAAAAAATACACAAAAAAATTTGGTTCAATTCTATGCATAACTTTATACACTTGTCGGTGGTACTAGTATAATAACGAAAAGGGCAAAAAATTGCTATTACAGTGCCCCTTGTGGCAGAATTTATTTTCTAATTCCGGGACGATCTGCTTGCCAAAGCCGAAAACATACACGAAAAATTTGGGTCAATTCTATCCATATCTTCATACACATTTCAATGGTTCATTAATGATAATGGCGCAGACATCGCTATTATAGCGGCCCCTTACGGCGAATTATTTCCAAACTGAAGGAGGGACTGCTGGCCATAGCCAAAAACATACACAAAAAATGTTCAATACTCTGCATAACTACATACACTTTTCTATGATACAATAATTAAAAGGAAACAAAAATCGCTATTGGAACGCCCCCTTCCGGCAGAACATTTCTAAATTGAAGGAGGTTCTGCTTGCCACAGACAAAAACATACACAAAATAATTTGTTTCAAATCTATGCATAACTTCATACACTTTCCGATAGTACAATAATTGAAATGAAACCAAAATCTCTATTAGAGCGCCACCTTCGGCGGAACATTTCTAAATTGAATGAGGTCCTGGTTGCCACAGACAAAAATATACACAAAGAATTTGGTTCAATTCTATACATAACTTCATACACTTTTTGATGGTACAATGGCGACTCACGGACAGATAGACATTTTTGTAAACATGTTTTTGGGATCTCCAATGCACAAAACGTGTCAATCCGATGAAAACCGGAAGTCGTAAAAAGTTTCGGTTGCAATACATTCTTCTGTTGATGATAGAAGAAACTTGTGTAGGAGTGTTGTACAAGTTCTGTAAATGTGGGCTTTCAATGAATACGTACAGTGTGATTGTCCTTTTGCGGTCGTTAGTTAGAAATCATTCTCGATTTTGGGCAGCAACATCCCCAGGACAGAAGCCAATCGTACATCATCGCATATACCAAGAAGATATATTTTTCAAATATTAACTGAAGTCATTTGGTTTTTTAACAGTTATTATTGGGATAATACATTTGTTTAATTGAAACTGGACAACTGACAGTGTTACACTACCAGTTGGTGGCTTTTTCTTTTAAAAATAGGCGTAAAATTGTTCAGTCATTTGACCTTTTTTTTGTAAATAATGGTTACTTGATCGTATTTTGAAGGTATCATGACCATGTTATTGACCATATTATAGTCAGGATCAAATAAAATTATGGTAATAACAGGTATATGTAAAATCCGTCGAATGCCTGGAAAGTAAGCTGAATATTTTTAATAGTGTATCTATAGGACATAAAAATATCGCCTGCCCATTGTTTTTCCATCAATATGTTGAAACAGTGCCTAAAGAGCATATCAATTAAATGCAAAACGCATATATACCATTGCAAGGGTTTCGCTATAGGCATTACTAAATTTCGAATAACCACTTTTTTCAATCCTGTATTGATAGAAGTGCCGTCACACCCAACTACAAACACATCATCTAAGGAGGTGTTCTGTTTTGATAGATATAAAACAGCTCTTTATAACGGTCTTTTTGAGTTGTAGTTCTAGTAGTAATATAACCAATATATTTTGGACGTGACACCTGAATTACAGAAAAGTGCTCTTTTTACAATATTTTGTGAATTTCATGCCATGAGCGACCTAAAGATATTAATCGGTTTTAAATATTTTTTACGTTTTTCTACTATTTACAAAGGTTGACTTTTACGCACTAATAGAAGTAGGTCTGAATATGGTTTTTCACTTTTATCATTTAAAATTAATCGCCAATTTTGATCATATTATCCAAAATACAAGTGCAATGCGCGACCTAAAATTATTAAATGATTATAAATATTTTTTTACTAATTAAATGATTCTAAATATTTATTATGTTATTCATTCAATTCTAAAAGGTTACATTTACACACTATAAGATGTACATCTGAATATTTTTAAATCTTCATCATTAATTTCAAAAATCGTCACTATTTTTCATATTTTCCAAAATCCAAGTAATTAAAAATATTAACCGATTTCAAAAATATTTTTTGTGTTATTCTTCCAATTTACAAAAGACAACTCTTCCGAGCTATTATAAGTTGATATAAAATATTTCGCGTTTTTCGACCTACCCAGTGCGCAAGCGAAGTTCATTCCTTTGTCCTACAGATTTTCACCTTTTAAGTAATTATAAGTATGTTTTAAATTTTATATTAATAACAACGTGAAAATTCCTTCACAACACTAGTTTTTTTAATACAGTGTTTTGACTCTATTTAAAAATGTAATTTAAAATAATTTTATTAATGTCAAAATCAAGTATAGCATATGATGCATCACAATGTGGTTCATTGTGTGTATACGTTTTAAAAAATCTTGTCATATGTCATATGATGATGGTAGGTAAATGAAAATAAACCGATATAAAAGCTGAAAAATTCGAGATAATTACACTAAAAAATAATTCTCTAAATAATGTATATAATAACACAATATAAAAATATCATAAATATAGATGTGTATTACTAATTTTCGAAATCATTTTCCTTCTTAATATACTGCTATGGTGCATATTCATTCGTAATTTAAAATATCAATCATATTTTTTACATGTGAATGCAAAGAATTTTTCATAATAACATTTGATAAGCATCATTGCACACATCGACATTTTAATAAATGTTAGTCTCATTATATATTTACACTGCCATTTTTCTCAAGAAGTATTTTTTATGGGTATTATTTTTGAACAAAATATACAATAAATCTTTAAGTCATTTTTTATGCAATTCTTAAGAATTTCCAAGAAATGAAATAAAACAAGATCAACTATTTTTATTATATAAATGGAATCCTTTTCTTGTCATAATAAATTATGCCATCACCTACAATTGACATTATTTCTGAGGTAATTATAGTGTCACTCACATCTGTATTAGAGATGTCAAAGAAGACTTCGGGTTAATGGCCTTTCATTCATATTATAGATCTTTCAAAGATTTCCAAGCGACGTATAAAGATATATCAATGCAGAAAGAAAATTAATTCGATGAAATCCATGGTTATGTATTTTCGAAGTAATTGTTCAAATATAAATTATTTAAAGTCACCTTTAGTAAATGATAAAACGGATTTAATTGCGCTTAATATTGCGAATATATATTTAAAATTCTGAATTTTGAATTTAAATGCTAGTTTCCTAGACCTATTTATACCAATAAATCAATACTACTAAATTTGTTAAACTAATAATAAAAAAATCATAAAATTGCAGACTGAATTAATAACTTCATGACAATTCAAATATGCTAATATGATGACATACATACGTAAAATCATAAATGAATACATTGTTTATATTTATGCATATATATAGAGAGACATAGAGATGGACATAGAAAGATATATACATATATATATATAGGCTTGATTCATATGTCCATCAGTTTATTGAATCGATTTATGATGATGATGATGTATATTTAGATTTAGAATATATTTAGATACATATTTAATGTTTAATCAAAATGTGAATTATTTACATAAGACATTACGCAGTTTGATTAAACACGCAAGCAATATTTCTGTAAGTCATAATCAAAGGCGATATATTAAATGAAAATTAGGTGCAACCACAAGATGCAATAAACTTTTAAAAAACGATAAATGTAGGAATTAAAAACAAGAACTATAACAATACAGAAAGTTTATATAGATCTTAAGTCTTTGGAAAGTGGGAGGAGCAAAATTGTATAAAAAATACGCAACCTCTGGGATTTTTCAAGGCACAGACAGCTTACACACATTATAAGTTTTAAAAATGTTAATTATAGGGTGACCGCGCCAGTAGTTGATACCCCTCCAGTAGTTGACCAAATTTTTGAAATATTGCGCCATTTCCGGCGGAAATGAGTTTTAAAAATAGCACTAAACATAATAGTTTTGTTTGAATATTAGTGCTCCTGTTGTCAAATAGTTTTAAGCTGTCTTCCGTAAGAAAAGCCATATTATGAAGAATTTTTTGTATTAGAAAGTGCAAAATTTAGTTTTTGATTAGTAGGAAACCATAACGGTAAGTTAAAATATTCCCCTTCCATCTTGCTTATTCGAACTAATATTTTTATAAGAATTATTGTTAATCACAGCCAATGGAGGATAATTTAAATATTAATTTTTAGATTTTCGATTGACTTCTTTTTAGGGGTTGAAATTTGACTGATCAACTACTGGTCTTATAAAATAAGCAAATTCCAGAAATTGATCAGCTGTGATCAATTATTAGTTTCGAGGATTCTAGTTATTGACCGGTATATCAACTACTGGATAATAACATGCGCAGCCATTAGTTGATCATTCTTTAATTTCTTTGCTTAACAAGCTGTTATTGCTTATTTTCAGAATTCATTATGCCTCCGAAAAAGAAATTCTTCCAGTACTCAGAGAATGATCTGCGAGCAGCCGTTGAAGACGTAAGAGTAAAGGGTGTTTCCATAATTTCGAATCAAAAGCCCTGTTCGAAATGTTCTGCCTATGTTTCCTTAAGAAGCTTTTTTGTTTTAGGTTAAAGGGAAAATGTCAGAGGTGAGGCATACATCCGTTTTATGCAAATAAGAGGAACAGCTCCTTGTTGACTGAATGAATGCTTATGCCAAAAAATAGTTCCCGATTAAGAGGAGGATTTTATTTGAAACCGTAAAACACATCATTGAAGCCGATAAAAGGACAAACATTTTGGCAAACTCAACTCTGGGGAAAACATGGTTTAAAGGATTCATGCGAAGAAATAGTTCGATAGCTGAGGGGTATGCAGATGCTAATCAACACGGCAAGAGCAGAAGTGCCAAAGCCCAACATCCGCGAATGGTTCCAAGAACTTCATTAATACCTTGAAACTGAAGGCTGCCTTGAAATTCTTCTCGATTTTAGGAGAATTTTTAATGCAGACGAAAGCAGTTTTCAAACTTGTCCAAAAACGGGAAAAGTTTTAGGACCATTTCATTCAACATGTTATTTGAAATAAAAACAGGTAATGAAAAAGAAGCAATAACCGTGATGGCTACTTTCAATGCAGCAAGAGCGGTTCTTCCTTGGATGATCGTTTACCATTGCAGAAAATATCACATGAAATTGCACAATGTGCCAGATGACTAGGGAATAGTTAGATCAAAATAGGTCTGTATGTGTGGGAGCACCTACTTTGAATATCTCGCAAATGTATTTTTGGCTTGGTTGAGAAAGCAAAATATCAAACTACTCATATTACTTTTGGTGGATGGCCACAAGATCTACTTAACTCTTGAAGTGGCAAAGTTATGCCGAAAGAATCAAATCCTTTATTTCGCTCTTTACCCGAATGCAACACACATACTCCAGCCAGCGGGCGTTGCTATTTTCATGCCTCTCAAAGTGCGCTGGCGGGAAACCGTTTACGAATGGAAAACTAAATCTACAAACAAAGTAGTCACAAAAGTAGTATTTGGACCTTTGATTACAAGTGTATTTCGGGAAGCAACAACTCCGAAAGTCATTAAAAATGGCTTTCAGAAATGCAGCCTGTTTCCGATTAATCCAGATGCAGTAGATTACGAAAGGTGCGACAGCAGTAAGCGACGACATTGTCCGCCTACAAACCCACGTGAAAATTTGTGTAGAGTAAGAGTAGCGGAAAACTTCAAAGCCCAGACGCTTTTGTACATTGAATCCCTAAAAAAAAGGCAAAGCTCAGAAGTTCAGAAGTGTGGAAGGGGACGAATGGGAGGGTGATCTTTAGGCTCTTGAATTGTTCCATTTCTGGAGGCAAATGCGGAACAAATGTATTGAAAAAACTCAAACGAGCATTGCAACACTAGAGAGCGAACCAGAATTGGCAGCTGAAGATCTTCTAACACCAACTGCTTATATTGCTCCACAATCTGATGATCCTCCAACAACATTTGATTATGACGATGCAACACCAGCTCCTTCGAGGCAGACGTACCCACTTCCAAATTATGCGACTCCTGAGCGCCCAAAATTTTAGGTCTAGCTAAAGAAAAAAATATCAGTCCAGCTTTTGCAAACAACATTATAAGGCCACACGACTCGCCACAGAAAAAAAAAAAAAAAAAAAAAAAAAAAAAAAAAAAACAGAAAAGAGACGGTTGCCTTATGCGACAACGTTAAAACAGTAGATAAAGTCTATATTAATACATGGAAATTATTCCAGAGGGAAACATTCGCCTTGCATACAATATTTCAAATGAAAATCAAATTTCAAGGTACAAAGTAATTGCTTAAAAGGCGCAAACGCCAACATAGTGAAAACGATTCCAAGCCAGGACTCCAACACCGGGCCATCAGTATAGAGCACTGACGTTCTACAGACTAAACCACTTGGAACGATACCCAGCACGGAAATTTTCTCAGTATTATATGTTGGCAAGGCTACAAACGCAGCCCAAGATGGAATATTCAACGTGAGCCACCGAACTGGGGCAAACACGGAACATAATTAAATCCAACATCGATAGAAATTATATTAATACATGGAAATTATTCCAGAGGGAAACATTCGCCTTGCATACAATACTTCAAATGAAAATCAAATTTCATAGTACAAAGTAATTGCTTAAAAGGCGCAAAGGCCAACATAGTGAAAAAGATTCCAAGCTTGGACTCGAACCTGGGCCATCAGTATAGCGCACTGACGTTCTACCGACTAAACCACTTGGAACGATACCCAGCACGGAAAATGTCTCACTATTATATGTTAGCAAGGCTACAAAAAGCAGCACAAGATGCAATATTCAACGTGAGCCACCGAACTGGGGCAAACACGGAACATAATTAAATCCAGCATCGATAGAAACTATATTAATACATGGAAATTATTCCAGAGGGAAACATTCTCCTTGCATACAATATTTCAAATGAAAATCAAATTTCAAAGTACAAAGTAATTGCTTAAAAGGCGCAAAGACCAACATAGTGAAAAAGATTCCAAGCCGGGACTCGAACCTGGGCCATCAGTATAGCGCACTGACGTTCTACCGACTAAACCACTTGGAACGATACCCAGCACGGAAAATTTCTCACTATTATATGTTGGCAAGGCTACAAACGTAGCACAAGATGCAATATTCAACGTGAGCCACCGAACTGGGGCAAACACGGAACATAATTAAATCCAGCATCGAGAGAAACTATATTAATACATGGAAATTATTCCAGAGGGAAACATTCGCCTTGCATACAATATTTCAAATGAAAATCAAATTTCAAAGTGCAAAGTAATTGCTTAAAAGGCGCAAAGACCAACATAGTGAAAAAGATTCCAAACCGGGACTCGAACCTGGGACATCAGTATAGCGCACTGACGTTCTACCGACTAAACCACTTGGAACGATACCCAGCACGGAAAATTTATCACTATTATATGTTGGCAAGGCTACAAACGTAGCACAAGATGCAATATTCAACGTGAGCCACCGAACTGGGGCAAACACGGAACATAATTAAATCCAGCATCGAGAGAAACTATATTAATACATGGAAATTATTCCAGAGGGAAACATTCGCCTTGCATACAATATTTCAAATGAAAATCAAATTTCAAAGTACAAAGTAATTGCTTAAAAGGCGCAAAGGTCAATATAGTGAAAAAGATTCCAAGCCGGGACTCGAACCCGGGCCATCAGTATAGCGCACTGACGTTCTATCGACTAAACCACTTGGAACGATACCCAGCACGGAAAATTTCTCACTATTATATGTTGGCAAGGCTGCAAACGCAGCACAAGATGGAATATTCAACGTGAGCCACCGATTTTCCGTGCTGGGTATCGTTCCAAGTGGTTTAGTTGGTAGAACGTCAGTGCGCTATGCTGATGGCCCGGGTTCGAGTCCCGGCTTTGAATCTTTTTCACTATGTTGGCCTTTGCGCCTTTTAAGCAATTACTTTGTACCTTGAAATTTTATTTTCATTTGAAATATTGTATGCAAGGCGTATGTTTCCCTCTGGAATAATTTCCATGTATTAATATAGTTTCTATCGATGCTGGATTTAATTATGTTCCGTGTTTGCCCCAGTTCGTTGGCTCACGTTGAATATTCCATCTTGTGCTGCGTTTGTAGCATTGTCAACATATAATAGTGAGAAATTTTCCGTGCTGGGTATCGTTCCAAGTGGTTTAGTCGGTAGAACGTCAGTGCGATATACTGTTTTCCCGGGTTCGAATCCCGGCTTGGAATCTTTTTCACTATGTTGGCCTTTGCGCCTTTAAAGCAATTACTTTATACTTTGAAATTTGATTTTCCTTTGAAGAAAAGTAAAGTCTTTCGAAGAAAAGGAAATGGAAAACGAAGAGAAAGAAATACGAAAGAAAGAAATGATTCAGAAAAGGGAAGAGAAGAAGCATCAACTTATATATTCAAAATATAGGACTATCTAAAATTCTGACTAGGCGGAAAAAACAACAACTGGGCAACTCGCGCCGATGAAAGTTGTCCATTTTTATAGGTGATATCAAGTTATTTCCACATAGAACCCACAAAAATCAGTAGAACAAGAAATCTTTTTTTCTGCCCCTGAATCTGCCCCTGTTTCAATATTGCTCATAAGTTATTGTATTTTTTACTTTTATTCGTCTCATTAAAATGTTTACTATTGTCAAACTGTTTAATTTTTTCTACTTACATTGAAAAAAGATCAAACTGACCAGTGATCAACTATTGGAATGAAATTGATCAAAAACTGGATTTGCCTGATCAACTACTGGCGAAATGGCAATTTAAAAACTATTTATTTATAATTCTATTGCTATTTAATTTCAACAGAAATTAGTTATTGTCCATTATAAGACATTCATTAAGGGTTTTAAAAATCATGTTAGTTTACTTCTAAAACTTAAAAAGAAGGAAATATAATAAAAGCCCCGTAGCACCGACATTATTTGATCAACTACTGGACCAGTCACCCTAATTAGAAATACAAGATAAAAATAGAAGATCTGTAAAGATCTTTAGAGTAAAGTGGAGTTGCGTGGTTTTCTACCCAGTGCTATTAAGTCCTTCAAATCAAATTATAATTATATATATTATTTTTTTAATAAGTGAAAATTTATATTCAAGATAAACTACTATTGGAACTTACGTTAAAAGAATCACAAATAATTACTCCAAATTTTAATATACTTCAGCCCGATAATCATAACGTTAATACAATTTATTTACAAAATTTTAGATTGAAATTTATTGTGATTATTAGTTTGCATTTTATAATCATTCTCATTCATTAAACATAAATTTTTTACAACGTTGTTGACATAATTAGACATTTCAGTGTGAAAAACTAGTTCACAAACTCGTGAGTTCCATTTAAATCGATCAGTAACTTATATTATGTAGCTTTCATTACAAAAAGCTACCTATTGCTGCCGTTCGGAGGAAAGCGATTTCAAAAAATTTTGGTATATTTCCATCGATCATGACTCCCAGACCCCGAAACCACCCTCCGTTCAAAAGTTGATATATATATATATATCTGATCTTTGTCACACTGTAACTCTCGTATTTATGAACCGATTTGGATGTAACTTCGTGTATATATAGTGCATAACAATGCCTCTACCGAGATCGTTGGCAAGCTTCACCCGTCATATTGTTTCAAAATGGCGGCCATTTAAATTTTTTTTTTAATTTAAAATTTGAAATGTTGTACCAAAAATGGAAAATTTAAAAATATTTTTTCTTATGTGTTTGACCTTGATACAAAGATTCCGGAGCAGTTTTTGTTTCGTCTATATCTTAAAAAATGGCTGAGTTACAGCACTCTGAATTTATAGCGTGGCTGACATTTTGAAACGACCTGATTTTTGTCACGCGATAACAGGCGTATTTATGAACCGATTTGGATGTACATTGGTGTATACATAAAACGTATCAATGTTCGGCCGAGTTCGTCGCCAGCTTTATCCGTCATCTTGTTTCTAAATGGCGGCCATTTAATTTTTTTTAATTTAAAATTTGAAATGCTGTACCAAAAATTTGAAAATTGAAAAATATTTTTTTCTTATGTTTTTGACCTTAATACAATGATTCCGGAGCAGTTTTTGTTTCGTCTATATCTTAAAAAATGGCTGAGTTATAGCATTCTGAATTTCTATACTGTTTGACATTTTGAAACGACCTGATTTTTGTCACTCGATAACAGGCGTATTATGAACCGATTTGGATGTAACTTGGTGTGTACATAGTACACACCAAAGTCTCAACCGAGTTCGTTAGCCAGCTTCATCCGCCTTCTTGTTTCAATAGGGCTGCCATGAAAAAAATTGAAATTTAAAATTTAAAATGAGCTATCAAAAAATTGAAAAATGGAGAAAAAAAATTGTATGTGTTTGACCTTGATACAAAGATTCCGGAACAGTTTTTGTTTCGTATATATCTTAAAAAATGTTTGAATTATAGCACTTTGAATTTCTAGCATGGCTGACATTTTGAAACGATCTTACATTTGTCACGTGGTAACACGCGTATTTATTAACCTATTTCGATGTAAGAAGGCTTGTGGATAGTATATCGTAATGTCTCGACCAAGTTCGCTGGCCAGCTTCATCAGCCATCTTGTTTCAAAATGGAGGCCATTAAATTAAAAAATATATATTTAAGATGAGGTGCAAAAAAATTATTAATTGAAAAAGGTTTCTTTCTCAAGTATTTGACAATGATATAAGGATTCCTTAGCATTTTTTGTTTTGTCTTTATCTTAAAAAATGGCTCAGATGTAGCAGTTTCAATTTATATTGTGGATGACATTTTGAAAAATCTGATTTTTTTCCTGCGACAGCACTTGCATATATCAACCGATTCCGATGTAAGTGAGCATGTGCACAACAATTACTAAGGTCTCAACCAAGTTCACTCGTTAGCCTCATCCACCATATTGTCTTAAAATGGCAGGAACTTCAAGATATCGCCGAATTTGGCAACCAAAGATAAGTTACTTTAAATGAAAGCAGCTTGGATAAAGATGGCTAATTTCGCGAAATTCTCATTCATAATGATTTAGTATTGATAAAAAAAAAATAGTATTGAATCTCCTATATTCGGGGCCCCACCAGTGGCTGAGAGGTTCTGCTCTCGAAGCTGGTAGACGGGAGGTGCTGTGTTCGAACCCAATCGCGCCCGTCGGCCTAATCGTTCGGAGTTTTCATGGTTTTCTTCGAACCGTGGATTTCCATGCGTTAATACGGATTAGGTTCCCTTAGAAAGACCTCCACGGAAGGCACTCCCCCTAGGGCCTATATCTCTCGTGTAGATAATTGGCCGTCAAAAATCAACCCATCCCTATATTCTGTTTCCAATAAATTGAGCTTCGTGTGTTTGAATAATATAAGACACGTGTCAAGTGCCATTTTTTGACTACCTAAAAAAAAGAAAAGGTATTTGAGGCACGCTGAGATTGAGACAGAATAATATTTATACTTAGAAAAAATATTTTGAAAACGACAGACACTTTAGTCGGCCCAAAAACTGTGCCAGACACGTGTCAAGTGCCATTTTTGGACTACCCAAAAAAGGTATCTGAGGCACGTTGAGATTGAGGCAGAATAATATTTATGCTTAGAAAAAAATATTTTGAAAATGACAGACACTTTAGTCGGCACAAAAACTGTGCCAGACACGTGTCAAGTGCCAAATGGCACTTGACACGTGTCTGGCACAGTTTTTGGGCCACGATCCTTCAGCCAGACATTCGATTTTGTATTCAGGCATTAGAAAAGAAGTGTTGCACAAATTTTCAGGGTGCCTCAAATACCTACTCAAAAATGTTCAACAGCTCTCCTACTATAACAACAAAAGAACAAAGGACTTGTCTTCAAAGTAGAGACCATCATAGTCCACGACTTTCTACCGTCGTTCTACCAGATCCTGGGTTTGTTGGAAGTACCATGGCGGCTCCGTGGAATTGAAAATCTCTTGGCATGCTTCTTCAACTTCATTAAAGCTTTCAAATCGACGGTACTTGAAAAAGTGTTGCATTGATCGAAAGAGGCCGTAATCGGATGGAGTCACGTCCCGAACTCTTATAGATATACCATTAGTGCCTATACGATACAAATTCTGGTTATAGATCTTGTTATATATGACTATTAGATTAAAAATTTCCCAGAATTTTTTTCTCAACCTAATATCAAATGCACACCTCTCGACAATACCAAATATTACAATTCAGGAAAAAGCTTTAAAAATCCAAGACAATTCCGGTAATGACCATCCAGTCATGATCTTCTTTGAATCAGAGTCACTTCACGTTTCCTCTTCCAATACAACCTTTATCCCCCGGAACCAGCCTCCGCACATACTAAGAACCCGGACTCGACAAAAGTCAGGATTGCTTTTTAGAAGTATAAGTCCTTTTCGTCACATTATCGAATATGTGTCTTCTTTTGGTAACTCTTCATTCAACTCTGTTAAAAGTCCCATTATTCTATAGACGTTCACTTTCGAATGATTAAAGAGGCATCCACTTCAAATAACATCCAGAAAGAGATTTAGAGAGAGAGGGTAAGTTTACATTTTCCAACGACTTTTTTTATTAATAGTTCAAAAACTACGCTGAAAAACTTTTTGAAAGTGAGAATTTCCATAAAGTAGGACATAATAAATTCAAATCTATCAAAAAAAAAAAAAAGGTAGATTGCAATTGATTTTTTTAAATATTAATTTCATAATTAATATTATAAAATTTTTAAAATTACAAATTCAATGTATTTCTATTTGGGATTTTTAGTTTTAGTGTTATGATCAAACAAAAAACAAATATCACATTAGAATTATAATTTCAGGAGATATTAATGCAAGTATGAAAATGTAATTTAACATTAGAAGCTTTCCATTTTGAATGGTTATAATTTCAAATCGTAACATCCAAATGACTTGAAATTTCATTTCTAGCATAAATTGAACAGAAGATTTAAATTATATTGTCAAAATCAGGTGTTGCCATTGAAAAAAAAATGTTGTTTTGTTTTTATTTGCAGATGGTCCTCTAAGCAAATTTTATATGCATCATTTAAAAGTAGACATTATTTCCATTCGTTTGGTACTTGTATATATTTCTATTATAATTAGTTGCAGAGTTAGTAATGTGGTGTGTTTACCTGCTCTTTCATAACTGTACATACAAAATCCATTACCTTTCCTTAGTTACTTTTCTATTTATAATTTTATTATATTTCTCCAAACTTATTCAATGATCTTGCAATCATTTACTGACAATTTAAAAAAAAAGAAAAAAATATTTTATGTTAACATACATTTAGGCATTTAAAAAATATATATCTCATAAATGTAATCGAGAGATCGTCATAGTTTCTGAAAATATAATGCTAACAATACTTCTAACGATATATCGATAAAATTATGGAGACTATTTTGAAAATCTGATTTTGCATTATTTGGGATTTAGTTCAAAAATAATTGTAACGAAATTTATCAGCTTCCAGAACAAAGAAATTTATTTTTTATGTGCAAAACTGTATTTGAATATATTTTACTAATATTTAAATTGAATTATCGTTGTAGAAAATACAGTGAAATTTTATCATTATAAAATTTAAATTTCGCCATTTTTGTTAATTTATTAAGCACGCGTAAGCATATATATTCCCATGAATTTAAAACCACAGGTTACTTTGCCGTACAGGCAAATGTACTGCTAAGATTTAATTTGTTATTTACTATTTTTCATTACTGATTCATGTTCAGACTTGTCTTAATGAGAAATTTAGAAACCAGTAAGTTTAAGAGCCAGTCACACTTATGCTACATAAATAAGTCTTGTTAGTGAACTAATATTTTTAAATTACTGTATGTAAATAAACTGTATATCTAACAGTCACTGAAAAGTTTCGCTTTCAGGTGGTTTGTCGAATATTCAGAGAAATACTTGACGAAAATATATTGGACTTCATTAAAATATAGACGTTTAAAAGAACAAGTTTGGACTTATATTTTGCCTCTTCTATTCCGTCCCATGTAAGTCCTAAGAGAGGAGAGTGCAGGTGAACTGTAGTTACAGTTTTCTACATTAAATTTTTGTATGCTGATTATATCACGTGAGTCCAATTGATTCACCGCAAATTAGATAGTTTAGCTGATAATGTAAACATATCACTTTTCAATGATTTAGCTCTTGAAGATCTCAGGCATTTTGTGCTTTTGTATTGAATTGCATTATATATTTTTTTAATGGAAGTCTTTAAGGAATGTAATATCCTGAAGATAAACATTTTCTCTGCTCCCCATAGCAACGAAGGACGCGCGATGCGGTCACATCCTACTTTAGAATGCGACTTCATTATTATCGCTGGAACGATACGAAGAGATGTTTTGATTTTAAAAGCATGATCGCTGTAATTTTTTTACAGTTTGTTGATGAGGCTAACTCTCCCTTGTTCGAAAAACCAGATTAAGTATTTGATAATACTTGTTGTAAATATGTATAGAATCATGTACCTGTAAATATTCATTAAATATTTCAAGAAAAGAATCCAGAACGCACCTCCTTCATTGATTTTGTGTTCGATGTCTTTGAAATTTTCCTCATGGTGCATCACGCCGGGAAAGAAAGAAAAAAACGTTTTTGTTACCTTTTTAATGTTAGATGGTAGTAAGTAATAAAAAGACAGCAAAGGTAAGATAAGTTTTTCATATTTTATTTCGAAATGTCTGACTTAGAAAAGTTGAAAAAGAACAGAACAGTTTTGAGAACAGCAGTAACAAAGCTGATTAATAATATAGAAAATGTTATGAAGGATAGTCCAATAGATTTTGATAATTTAGAAGAATTATTTATTCAGTTAGATACTAAAGCAGAATTATTGAAGTCAGTTGACGAGAAAATTGAGTCCCTTTTAGGGTTAGACGACTATGAAACTGAAATCAATTCTGTTTATGATTACGCGGATAAAATATCAGTTGCAAAATTCCGGGTGAAGAAAAAATTAACCGAAAACAAAAACATTGTTAATATTGATTTAAACAACAGTCAAGATTTAAAATCGAATGTGATTAATGATGAGGTTTTGAAATATCAGAAGCTAATTATGACGCAGCATTGAAAGTTTTAGAAACGCGTTATGGTCAAAAAGACGTGATAATTAATCATCACCTGAACAAGCTTCTTAATTTATCTCCTGTTTATGAGGCTAACGAAATTCAAAAATTGAAAAAATTGCACAGTGATATAGAAATAAATGTTCGATGTTTGTCCACATTAGGACTCGAACCAGCAAATTATGGCTCCATGCTTATCGCCGTAATTTTAAAATTAATACCGGCAGAATTAGCTTTGGAATATAATAGACAAAATGTAGATAATTTAACACATCCAGATATACATAAATAATTAGATTTTCTGCACACTGAAATAAAAAGCAGAGAACACACATTTTTTTCGAGAATGAAAGCATTTGAAAATAATAAAACAAAAATCAAGAGTCAAACAACGAAATCTGAATTTAAATATACTTGTGAATTTATGAACATTTCGAATGATAAATCGACTTCAGATAGGCAGCTGGCTCATTGCATTTTTTGCAACGATAGTAAACATTCATCTGATTTGTGTGAGGCTGTTGATGCAAACACTAAAAGAAATTTGTTGAAATCTCAAGAAAGATGTTTCCTTTGCTTAGGCAGGAAACACGTTATCAAAAATTGTAACTCTAAAACTAGTTGCAAGAAGTGTTCAGGCAGACATAATCAAACGATATGCCTAAAATCTAAATTAGTAAAAGAAGTAAACACACCCGAATTAAAAGGTAATGAAATTGAAACTAGTGAAAAAGTAATTTCGACTATTTCCTCTACAGAAAATAATAAAATTCTTTTACAAACTTGTTGTGTAAAAATAAAATCAAACGGAAAACAATGTCTAATTAGGTTACTTTTAGATTGTGGGAGCATGCGAACCTTTATATCTGAAGAAATAGCAAATAAATTGAATTTACAGCCAATAAGAAAAGAAACATTGTCGGTTTTTACATTTGGAAATAAAAACCCCATTGCAAAAACCTTTGAAGTAGTTAAACTAACTATTGAAAATAAAAATGTACCTAATTCAAAATTAGATATAGAAGCGCTAAGTCACCAATCAAATATCAGCTACTGAAATCCCCCCACCTGAAATCAATGATTTGATGAAAAGTAAACAATTTGAAAATTTAACCCATGCGGACACACCCACATCCAAAGAACTCATTACATTACTTATAGGCGCTGACTATTATTACGATATAGTTACTGGAAATATAAAACATTTGAATAAAAAATTAGTAACTGTCGACACCATTTTTGGTTGGTGTCTACAGGGAAAAACAACTGACAGTTATACGTCCTTAGCATTTAATGTAATAGTAGAAATTTTTTTTTATTTCTAAACAGATTGAAAAATTCTGGAATATCGAATCATCTGGCCTTTTTAATACTAAACAGGATTCAGATTTTTCAGAAAACAACGTTACGAAGCAGTTTGAGCCAGAAATTAAATACAATGATAAGCGATATGCAGTTCGATTTCCGTGGAAGCTTGAAAGGGAATATTTAAATGACAATCGGAAAATTGCAGAATATAGATTTTTTAAACTCAAGCAAAGATTGATTAAAAACCCTGAATTATTTTTTGAGTATAAGTAGGTGTTGGCAGATTATTTGAAACAAGGTATTATTGAGTTAGTTACAGATCCTGAAGAAAAACAAAATGTAACTTTTTATTTACCTCATCGAGAAATAATTAGAACTGATAGGACAACGAGCAGATTAAGCATAGTTTTCGATGCATCTGCTCATGACACAGGCTCACTGTCTTTGAATAATTGCCTGCATGTAGGTCCAAATTTGTATCCTGAAATATTTGATGTTTTGTTACGGTTTAGATTTAATCCGATAGCTTTTACAACTGATATAAAACAAGCATTTCTACAAATAATTATAGATGAAAACGATCGTGATGTAACAAGATTTTTATTTTGTCAAGATTTGTTTGATAATTCTAAACTCTTTGCAATTTATAGATTCACCAGAGTGTTATTTGGAATTAGTAGCAACCCCTTTTTATTGGGTGCAACGATTAAACACCACTTGAAAAAATACACCGAAACATATCCAAACACAGTAAAATTTTTAAATGAAAATATCTATGTTGATGACGTTATAGGAAGTCATGGAAATATTGATCAAGTTCTATCCACGAGTTTACAATGTATTGATATATTTGAAAATGCAAGTATGCATTTACACAAATGACATACGGACTCTTTACCACTTAGTGAAGTATGGAAAGAAAATGGCATAACTTCAGAAGTCAATTCTGAAGCTTTTGGAGAACAAAATCTCCCTTATAAAGTTTTAGGAATCGCTTGGAATAATTCCAAAGATATACTTTATTTTGATGTTCGAGGTTTAGTTGATTTCGTTTCAAAAAGAATAGACACCAATAGATTTATTCTACAAGTTTTAAGCAGGATTATGATCCACTTGGATTCCTTGGACCATTTACATTAAGACTAAAATATATAATTCAACAAATTTGGAATTTGGGTCTAGATTGGGATGACACCTTACCCGAAGATTTACGTATACTTTGGAATAGCTGGTGTAACGAACTCCCTCATTTGAAAAACTTTTCAGTACCCAGATACTATTTTTCTTACATCACCAATTGCCATGATTATGACCTAAAATTGCATATTTTTGCCGATTCGAGCATGGAGGCTTATGGTACGGTTTCTTATTTACGTGTAGCAACAACCACCAAAAATGTTCGAACAGTTTTTGTTGCTTCGAAAAACAGGGTTGCTCCACTGAAAGCGCTTACCTTACCAAGGCTTGAATTGATGGCCGCATAGTTGTCGGACAAGCTAAGTAGTAACATTTTGAAAGCTCTAAAATTGAATGTGCCGACTTATTACTGGACGGATTCAAAAATATCCTATTTTGCTGGATAAAAGGATCCCCTAAAAAGTTTAAACCCTTTGTCAGAAACAGAATTGAAGAGATCTATAAATTGACCTCACCTGATAACTGGTATCATTGTCCTAGTACTGCCAATCCAGCTGATATTGTTTCTCGAGGATCAAAAATCTCTAGGATAATCAATGACACAACTTGGTTACAGGGACCAAAATGGCTAAGTTTACCTACTGAGTGTTGGCCAATATCAGAAAACAAAGAAATTGCTTACTCAGATGAATTAGAATACAAAAAAAAAATCCTAACGATGTTTTTCAGAGCGAGTGCTTAGTCCAAAAACTCGAAAATCCCATAAACATTTCAAAATATAGTAATTTAGAGAAACCTTTGAGAATTACCGTTTAGGTAAAGAAATTCATTATGAAACTGAAAAAATCAACTGAAGTGCAAGACGTAGTAACAACCGAAGAATTACTCGAAGCTGGAAATTTTTTGATACAATCTGAACAAAAACAATTTTATAAGGAAGAAATAGAATCTCTAAAACGTAGTAAATCAGTGGATAAGGCGTCATCCTTATCAAATTTCTTGCCCTTTATTGACAGAAACGGGTTGATGAGGTTGGGCGGAAGGCTCGAATTTTCTAACCTGTCCGCAGAAGAGAAAAACCCAATAATTCTCCCCAAACATTCTTGGTTAACTACTCTAATAGTTCGTCAAGAACACGAGAAAATTATGCATGGATTGGCAGCCAGTACTTTGGCAAAAATTAGATCTCGTTTTTTGGATACCTAAAGGTCGTCAGTTGGTCAAGAGTGTTATCAAGAATTGTATAATATGTAAAAAATATTTCTCCAAACCAGCAGACCAGATCACCGCACCATTACCAAAAGACAGAGCTAGTGAAGCACCACCATTCGCAATCTGCGGTTTAGACTTCGCCGGTCCGATCTATATCAGAAATTTTAAAGAAACGCAAAAATCTTACACTGTCCTGTTTACTTGCGGTGTGACTAGAGCCAATCACCTGGAACTCGCATCTGATATGACAACAAATTCTTTTTTGATGGCATTCAGAAGATTCACAGCTAGACGAGGAAATCCCAAAATTATTTATTCTGACTACTCAAAAACCTTCAAAAGGGCAAAAGGTGAACTCAAAATTTTATACAACATACTGACAGACAAAGTACTTTTAAATTTTATTACAAAAGAGATAATTATATGGAAGAATATTATAGAAAGAGCTGCATGATGGGGAGGCTTCTATGAGCGACTAGTAAAGTCAGTCAAAGACTGTTTGAGAAAAGTAATTGGTAGAGCACTCTTAAGTTATGATGAATTAGCGACTCTGTTGACAGAAGTGGAAGCATTTTTGAATACGCGACCACTGACGTATGTATATAGCGACAGTGATGAACCAGAACATCTTACTCCAATGCACTTTTTAAATTTTGGAAAAGAACTTTCATTTCCTATCAATTTTTTTGAAATAATTGAAGATTGTTCAAAGAGATCAACACTCCTGAAAAGAAAAAAATATCAATCTTTACTAGTGAAACAATTGTGGACCAAATGGAATAAACAATATTTGATGGATTTGAAAACAGTCCATTCCTTGAAAAATCCTAATGCCCATACGCCACTGAAATTGGGCGATATTATTTTGATTCAAGATGACGCAAAAAATAAGTTTCTTTGGAAACTTGGTAAGATTCAGACTGCCACTCCTGGAAGAGATGGCAATATTCGTTCATACGAAATAAAAACAGCGAGTGGAATCTTAAAAAGATTCATTCAGCACTTGTGTCCCTTTGAAATACAAAATGACTAACAAATGACTTTTTGCAGACTTTTTATAAACATTCATAAACTTTTATAGACATTTATTTAGTTTGTTTTTTCTGCATTTAGGACTCTAAATATTTTCTTTCTCTTTTTTTAATTTTTAGTCTTATTTATATTTAGAATCCTTTTGAATTTTGGTATAAGTAAGTATGTGATTTAACTGAAATAACAACAATAATAATAATAATAATAATAATAATAATAATAATAATAATAATAATAAATGGTTGTGTTATTTAGCTGTCATTATTTTTACTTTGTTTGAATTTAAAGTGTTTTTAGAATTTATTGATATTTTGAATTTGACTAATTAAGTGATTAATTAGATATTGTTTGAATTCTTATATTTAGTATTTTGTATTCGAATTTTAAAAATTGTATTAGATTACTGAACCACTGATACGAAAAATTGAATTTTTATGATTTTATGATGGAATTCTGATTTGTGAACTCTTTAAGAGTTCAGGTGGGGAGTGTGAAGAGAAACTTTTTCTCTCCTCCCCATAGCAACGAAGGACGCGCGATGCGCGCGCATCCTACCTTAGAATTCGACTTCATTATTATCGCTGGAACGATACGAAGAGATGCTTTGATTTCAAAAGCATGATCGCTGTAATTTTTTCACAGTTTGTTGATGATGCTAACCCTCCCTTGTTCGAAAAAACAGATTAAGTATTTGATAATACTTGTTGTAAATATGTATAGAATCATGTATCTGTAAATATTCATTAAATATTTCAAGAAAATGATCCAGAACGCACCTCCTTCATTGATTTTCTGTTCGACTGTCTTTGAAATTCTCCACAATCCTGGCAATAATGGTTCTGTTGCGTAAATTTTGGATTAAAAACCAAAAATTCGTTTCATTTAATGCATATATCAGTTTATCAATTTAAAAAGGGAATTTTACTAATTAAATTCTTTAACATGTACACTACATTATAAAAATCCATGATACTATATCACCCATTAGTGAATTTTGTGTTTTCAATTAAATTAATTTTAATTAGAGTGGAATATTTAAATTTGTATAAAGAATATAATGTGTTTTCTTACATTCCGATGTACTTATTAGGATAAGCACTACTAAGAGGGCGGTCCAAGAAAGAACGTTTCATTTCTTTGGAAATTTTCTATAATTTAAATTTTACTAATTACGTAAAATTTGCACGAAAAAAATTCTGTAGAATTTTGTTTTGCTTTTTCTAATTTCCCTACGCTTGAAAATGTACGAATCAGCCTATAGATATTTCTTTCGCTGGTTAAATATCAGATTGTATCAATAGTTGGAGTTTTAATTGAGGCTAACGTTCAAATGCGTACATTTGTCAGATTTATTCATTTAATTACCAATTTTAAGAAATGGTTTAGAGAATTATTTATAATATTTTATTTCACCCATAAATTTTCAGAATAGTAATGAAAAAGGAAAAAAAATAATATAAAAGTCTAATATTTTATATTAAAGTTTGCTTACGGCTATGATTTAACTGCTTATTGCATACTTCGAAAGATTTATTATAATTTCTCTCTTTTAAATAATTAATACTTCTTTAAATACCATTGAATCTCAACAGATTGTTAAGTGAAAGATAGCAAATAAAAATAATTTAAAAAAAAGAATACCATACGAAGATATATTTATGTGTCTGGGATGGAGAGAAACATTAGAGATTTCCAGCACAATCCTTTCGTTTTAGATAAAAATATATGCATAGATTATTTGAAATGGAGATAGATAATCTATGCATGGATGGAGAGAAACATTAGAGATTTCCAGCACAATCCTTTCGTTTTAGATAAATGTATATACATAGATTATTTTCCACTTATTTCGGAAGAAGATCCATTTTTTAAAATACAAATACTTTTATTTTATATATATTAAAAGTTATACGATTACCTGTCTCTTGGATTTGTTTTTCTCAGGTATGGAAAGAAAACATCAATTTAGTTTATATTGTAAGAAAGAACATTTTATTTTTATCTTTTTTTTAAACAATACACAAATTATGTTGAATGAATGTTATTATTCTTTAAGATCATTTTTCTTAAATACGTCTATTATCAACCTTAAATTTAATGATTTCCAGACATAAAAACGTAAAACTTCTGAAAATGACAATGTTATAATGTTGAAACTCCTAAGAAGTCTTTACTGCAAAAGTCTTTCCATTATATATTACTTTTTAGTTAATTTTGTAATTTTTGTATTGCAAAAAAGCATTTTTTAAGAGATTGAAAAATATTATTGTAAATTCATTAATGTATACTCTCAATATTTCCAATTTTTTAGGTTTTGTTTTTCTATGGTTAAAGATAATACATCAGTAGCATATGAAATATCATATCATTTCAATTTGTATATTTCTGCCTAATACTTTGTAAAGAAGTTAAAAAAAATAAAGTTTCGCGCTCTCTCACCCTTTATTCGCATATTCAAGGCTAGCGTTCGCTTTGCCTAGAATTTAAGAAAAAGAAAAAATCTGTCTGTTTCCTTTTAAGCATGATTTCTTCTTAACAACATGGTAAACGTTCGCCGCGACTATTTCATTTCATGAAAAATGAGAAAATCATCTGTGGCAGACATGTCACAGATTTTAATGGAAATTAGCCTATATGTAGATCATATCTATTTATAAGTACATGCAAAATAATAGATTTCAGAATTGTTTATTTAAGTATTAATATGTTCATTAAATGTGAATGCAAAATCGAGGTTTTGTCTACATGCTTAAAATTTTAATTTGGTTATTAGCCTTAAGAATGGAAAGACTATATTAAAAATTATTTATAATTAGGAATCAATAATAATTGACAGATTAGCGTATTTTAGCAATTGTATTTTAGGTAGCTTTCATTACAAAAAGCTACCTATTGCAGCCGTTCGGAGGAAAGCGATTTCAAAAAATGTTGGTATATTTTCATCGATCATGACCCCCAGACCCCGAAACCAACCTCCGTTCAAAATTGATATATATATATATATATAGATATATATCCATATATATATATATATATATATATATATATATATATATATATATATATATATATATATATATATATATATATATATATATATCTGACCTATGTCACACTGTAACTCTCGTAT
Organism: Maratus speciosus; assembly: GCA_963932465.1. Taxonomy (NCBI): domain Eukaryota; kingdom Metazoa; phylum Arthropoda; class Arachnida; order Araneae; family Salticidae; genus Maratus; species Maratus speciosus. The sequence goes on from OZ010800.1 coordinate 189,667,982, forward strand.
TTATGAACCGATTTGGATGTAATTCGGTCTGTGCATAGTACATACCATTGTCTCGACCGAGTTCGTTGGCCAGCTTCATCCGCCATTTTGTTTCAAAATGGCGGCCATTTAAAAAAATTTTAAAAATTTAAAATTTGAAAAGTGGTACCAAAAAATTGAAAATGGAAAAATATTTTTTTCTTATGTATTTGACCTTTAAACAAAGATTTCGGAGCAGTTTTTGTTTCGTCTATATCTTTAAAAATGTCTCAGTTATAGCATTTTGAATTTCTACCGTGGCTGACATTTTAAAACGTCCTGAAATTTGTCACGCGATAAAAGGCGTATTTATGAACCAATTTGGATGCAACTTCGTTTATACATAGTACATACCAATATCTCGACCGAGTTCGTTGGCCAGCTTCATCCGCCATCTTGTTTAAAAATGGCGGCCATTTAAATTTTTAAGAAAAATTTAAATTTGAAATGTGGTACCAAAAAAATAAAAATTGAAAAAATATTTTTTTCTTATGTGTTTGACCTTGATAAAAAGATTCGGGAACAGTTTTTGTTTCGTCTATATCTTAAAAAGTGGCTGAGTTATAGCATTTTGAATTTCTAGCGTGGCTGACATTTTGAATCGTCCGGAATTTCGTCATTTGATAACAGGAGTATTTATGAACCGATTTGGATGTACCTTGGTGTGTACATAGTACATACAAATATCTGGACCGAGTTCGTTGGCCAGCTTCATCCGCCATCTTGTTTCAAAATGGCGGCCATTTAAAAAAAATTAAAAAAAATTAAAATGAGATACCAAAAAATTAGAAAATGAAAAAGATTTTTTTTGTATGTGTTAGACCTTAATACAAAGATTCCGGAACAGTTTTTGTTTCGTCTATATCTAAAAAAATGCCTGAGTAATAGCATTTTGAATTTCTATTGTGGCTGACATTTTAAAACGACCTGATTTTTGTCACGCGATAACAGGCGTATTTATGAACCGATTTGGATGTAACTTGGTCTATACATAGTACATACCAATGTCTCGACCGAGTTCGTTGGCCAGCTTCATTCGCCATCTTGTTTCAAAAGGGTTGCCATTTAAATAAAAATTAAATTTAAAATTTAAAATGAGGTATTAAAAAATTGGAAAATGAAAAAGATTTTTTTATGTGTTTGGATATTGATACAAAGATTCCGGAGCAGTTTTTGTGTCTGAAAATTTGTTCTTTTGTTTATATCTTAAAAAAATGGTTGAATTATAGCACTTTGAATTTCTAGCATGGCTAACATTTTGAAACGATCTTGTATTTGTCACGCGATAACACACGTATTCGCCTATTTCGATGTAAGAAGGCATGTGTATAGTATACATCAATACCTCGACCAAGTTCGCTGGCCAGATTCATTGGCCATCTTGTTTCAAAATGGCGGCCATTAAATTAAAAAATATATATATATTTAAAGTGAGGTGCAAAAAAATTAGAAATTGAAAAAGGTTTCTTTCTTAAGTATTTGACCTTGATATAAGGATTCAGGAGCATTTTTTGTTTGTCTTTACCTTAAAAAGTGGCTCAGATATAGCAGTTTCATTTTTATTGTGGGTGACATTTTGAAAAATCTGATTTTTTTGCATGCGACAGCACTCGTATATATCAACCGATTCCGATGTGAGTGAGCATGTGCACAGCAATTACTAAGGTCTCGACCAAGTTCACTGGTTAGCCTCATCCACCATGCTGTCTTAAAATGGCAGGCACTTCAAGAAATCGCCGAATTTGGCAGCCAAATAGAGGTTACTTTAAATAAAAGCAGCTTGTATAAAGCTGACTAATTTCGCGAAATTCTCTTTCATTATATTGATACAAATTAGTATTGAATCTCCTATATTCGGTTTCCACTAAATTGAGCTTCGTGTGTTTGAATGATATAAGTTGGCTTTTTTAAAATAAGGAATATGAAAGGTACCTCTTCCTCCCGGCACTGGCCGGAAGGACTTTTTATTCCGTATTGGGAAAACAAAATTCGAAAAATTTTGAAGGAGAAATGCAATATTTTCATTGCTCCATTAAGCATGAAGGGCAGCTCTGACAAGTTTAAAATTGTTTGACCTTATCGCTAAAAGTATATATTTTAAATATCTAATGTTTCATTCTTGTCTTTTTATTCCTTAATGCGAAAAAAATAAATAGTAAAAAATGTTGAGGGTAAAATGCAATATATCTATCACTTCTTTTTAAGTGAAGGAAAGCTTTATTAAACTTTCAAATTATTTGATAATATAGATAAAAGTGTGTATTTTAAATATAGAAACTTTTATTATTGCTTTCGGTTTATTTTTACCTCAAGAGTATTTTAAATTAGAGTAGAAAGAAGTAACCGAGTTGAACAAAACCCTATATATAAATTTTAAATCCAATAAAAAACTAGATGGCAGCACTAAATTTTTCCCCATGAAATAGCGCAATATTTAAGAAACGCGTGCGAATTCAAAGAGGAATAGTGATTGGAATGTAGCAAACATTACTATTTTGAACCCATTTTTGTTATGTTAGGAATCAGAAGGCAATCTCGAATTTTTTTATCATATCATGGACTTATTAATCTTTATGTCTGTGCAATATTGTTAATGTAGGACCTGTCCTTTATTTAGTTTTTTCTCATACAGAAGAGGAAAATTCATGATTTTGTATTTTTTTTTAAAGTTTCTAAGTTATTTTTAAGATGAAGGAAATAAATTGGGACTTACAAACTTGGCGAATTCAATCTCCATATGTCATACTACATCAGGCATTAATTTCACAGAGGTTTTTTAATTCCTCTGATTTTTATAACGTTTCTAATTTTCTCAAAATTCACCAATTTTCAATTTTTACAACTAATTTATGAATAATCATGTTGTTAGTAGATTATTATTACTCTGTATATAAGAAGATAATTTTTCATAGGTTACAAAATTATAAAAGCAATTCCATTCTGTTAAATAGTTTTCAAGATACAGAACTTCAAACTTCCAACATTGGACCATTGCGCACATGGCATTCTATATCAAAAGTTTTTTTAATGTCCAAAACTGCTAAAAATTTTTAATTTTTGCCAAGATATTTTGCAGAGCATTACTTGAATATGAATTGAACATGTGCAACGAAATTTATTAAAATTGGTTAGTATGTGACCGCGAATTTTTTTTAAAGTTTTTGCTCATTTTCGGTGGAATGACCCATAAGTTTATACTTTAGCCATCTTTATTGCACATCTGATGGTATTAGACATGTGAGATAAATTCCTGTCTCATTGCCTCAACAGTTTTATGATATTAAGTAAGTAAAGAACACGTGATACAATTCACAGGTTGCAGTGTCTTAATAGCTATCTACATTTTCTATTTTTATACATCCAATTATGTCTGCGTATCTCTGCAGATTCATCACCAATTAAAAAATTATTTGACAACAACCACATGACTAAATGCCGTTATTTTGATTTTGATATTATGATTTTATTATTTTTATGATAACTAATCTATATCAATATAAAAATATTATTTTGTATATTTTTCTAAACATATTTTAAATAAAAATAATCGATTTTCTATTATTTAAAGACCAAATCAGTTTTACATGAATTCAAATTTTCTTACATTTTAAAACACCCATATGAAATACTTTTCATGAATGACAAATGTGTAAACTTTCGCTCCTTCATTTAAACTTTCAAATGTTGAAAATATTTCCCTTAAATAAAAACAATGTTTTGTATGAACGCAATAAAATTCTTATCCCTAAGTTGTTGTTGTTGTTTTCAAAGTAGTTTTAAATGTAAATAATTACTGATTAACCAGAAAATAAAATAAATACCTTATTTAAATTTCAAAAACCTCTTTGAAGTTGAAAATTTTAATTTAGATATTTTATTTTTATCATTAAGAAATAAAAAGAAACATGTTTCATTCGATGTCATATGGGCGTTTTCTTTGAAGGATTAAAATTTTTAGTTTCAACATTAGTTTTCATTTTAGCTTTAAAAGAGAGTGCAAACATTTTAAAATAAGAGGAAGTTATTTTGCATATAAACGCATGAGAATCATTCGAGAATTTACTCTATCCAAAATGTTATTATTTTTTTTTCTTTTTTTTTTCCCTCACAAATGGAAAATAGAAGTTTGATTATTTTGCAAAAAAAGGCTATGTATTTTTAATCTAAAAAAGCGCTATTCAGATGTTAAAAGGTCATTTTAACATGAAAATACTAATTAAAAGAATTAATAAATGTCTATTTTTTTGCTTGTCCCACTATATATATGAAAATATTGTTGATGAAAACAGCCCCTTAAAACCGTAATAAACCAAGTGATGGCCACTTTATAAACCAAGCGACAGCCCTTAGTAATAAAAAAAAATATATTATTATTATTGGCAAACAAAAATAAAGTGCTAAAAATCTATAACAAAAGCTTTATTTCAAATGAAAAATTTGAACATTATTATAAGAAAGTCTTTGTTTGTAATATGAAGATAATTTGAAATACAAATTATGAAGACGATTATATTGAGTAAAAGATATATATATATATATATATATATTTATATATTTATAAACTGTTTACCTTTTAACCTTTTAACTGTTTACCTTTTACCTGTTAACTGTTAAACCTTTTACCCGCCAACGTTCCACAAGTGCAACATAAACTATGTGGTGCTGTATCTTTTTAAGTATTTGTTTAATCTGTTTGAAATTTTTAATATATATTTTTAAGAGATGTGTTTTAATGGATTAAAAACTATTTTTTTTATAATTTTTGGTGTTTTCTATTTTGGAGCTTGTTGAAATATAACAAAAAACGTAAATATAGTAGACTGTGCTTTTTACTCTATCTATAACTTTAGAATTCAAATGTGAGTGCTGTGACGATTATTATTGTATTGCTTAGAGTAGTTTATTACGTTTTATGCATAAATGAATGTTTTATCTTATTTTGTTTTTGTTTTATGATCATTTGACTGCCAATGTTTCACATGTGAAACGTTGGCGGTTCAGAGTACAAAATTATATTATTGTTTTTTTTTTTTTTTTTTTTTTTTTTTTTTTTAGGATTTTGATCATTTTTACTGGGATCCCTCGGGCGATTATTTTTTTTATTATTTTCGTACCAGTATTATTAAAGAATAAATTTTATGATATATATCTCTTGCAACTGTTGCCAGAGTGTCTAAGAAAAAGTTTTGAACCAATAAAAGCCAATAAAATCTACGAAAGAATTGCAAAAACAAGAAGGAGGAAATTTTGATTATTATAGTGATGGCAAAGTTGTTTGTGTACGATGGAGTGACAACAGAGTCGTTACTGTTATATCAAATTGGGAAGCTAACACAACGCTAACTCAAAGTGGAACATGATATTCTCGAAAATTGAAGCGAGAAGTTTCAATCAAATAACCTCGACTGATTAGATTATATAATCAGAATATAGGTAGTGTAGAATTTTTGGATTATTTGCATGGAACATATCGTCCAGTATTTCGATGATAAAAATGAAATCTGTTTGAAAATGAACTAAATATGGCTGTTGTTACTTGTCATGCAGTAGGTTCAAAAGAAACCCTAATCCATCTGGAGTTTCGTCGTGAAATTGCGACTGTTGCCATAAAAATTTAATTTGATGTTTGAGAAAGGGAATAAAAAGTCCTACTGCTCCAGTAAGTATTGTAATTATCACCTCATTCAGTAGCTATTGTTTTTCGTCTACTACTCAAGAAGATTCTCAAATCGACAGAAAAACATGAATAAATGGTGTGAATATTATGGAAAGCGTATGCATGAAAAATGTTTTCAGTCTTTTCATAAACATTTTGCTGTTAGTGACTAGTTAACATGTTCCTAAATAGAAACATTTTTTACTTTACCTTGTTTCCTTTGTTTTGTTATGTGTACAGCGCTGGTATGGTTTCGAAAGAAAAATTCGCCAAAATGTACAAATGTTATTCGTACCGCCAACGTTCCACAAGTGGAACATACCTGTAACTCCACTTCTATTTTACATAACATCCCAAAATTCGGCATGCAACCTTAGAATTAATCTAAATCGTCTCAAAAAAAATTTCAAATTAATCTGACAAGCAGTTCATGGTGCGGCGGGAAAAAGGTTAATTTATTTCAAACGCTTTTAAACCTTTTGAATTATCTTTGGTTTGAGCTGAGATATAACACATTACTTTAGCTGTTAGGAAAAATATTTATATTATATTCCCCTTTAGGTGTATATAATATAAATACTATATTCAAATAGAATATGTGTTAGTATGAATAGTTTTTAAACAGCAAACCTTTCAAAACATTGACTTCTAAGCACTTTAGCTTACTACCTGGTCTGTTTAAACTGCTCATTTAATAATATTTTGTGCTGTAAGTCATTTCTTTTCGAGACACATTGTCAGTTGTTTGTAAGTCTATCTTCATTGTAGCTCACCGTATCTCCAAGTCTAACGAATGTTAACAATTAACTGTTACTTTCTAAACCACCATTGTTTTTCCCTGCTCATTAATTTATTAAATTATTCGTTTTTAACATTTTGGCAGCAGAATAAAGAAGAAAAAATCCGATATAAAAAATACGTAAAATAGATCTCCCGCCTTTATTTTCAATTAGGCATGAAACTTTTCATAAATCATTCATTTTTCTACAGGAAACAAATAATACGTACCATTTATTTCTAATTCATTTCATAAAAATTCATTTTTGCCATTTAAAATTAATTCAAGTAGATTTGTTTCTTTCAATGAACACGTTTTTTAGCTCACAGGCTATCCAAGCCTGAGAGCTAATATGCCCGCAGATTTTGTATGTATGTATGCACGTAACGCGATAACTCATGAGAGAAATATCCGATTTTCTTCAAAATTTTTTTCTAGGTTCATTCTGATAAGGCGCTTCCCTGATTAGCTTTGGAGGTTCATTATTTAAGTATAAAGTGGGGAACGGGGGGGCTAATCCCCCCGTTAACTTAGATAAGTGGGTTTTAAAAATTATCATATTTACTTAAAATTTGGTATATCGGTTAATTCTGATAAGCGCTTCCCTGATTAGATTTGGTGTTGTGTTTCATTTGTTAAGTATAAAGGGAGGAACAGGGGCCTAACACTCCCCTTACTTGAGCTAAATGGATTTTTCTATCCGATTTGCTTCCAATTTGGTATGCCGGTTTAATTTGATAAGGCGATTCCCTGATGAGATTTGGAAGCTCATTGGTTAAGTAAAAATAGGGAAAAGGGGGGCCTTTAATTTATTTCTCGAGGGAATTATTCTTCGAAATAAGATTATAATATACAATTAGTTTGAATAACCTGTTAGCTCAATGATATCAGTTTAACTGGATACTTTTTTCGTCTTATTAATCCGCGAGTCAATGACAGAATAGAAAACGACTCCAAAATATAGGTCTATTTTTATTTAAATTTTAGCAAAAGTGTGTGTTTATACAAGGAAATAAAACATTTTCTTTTATTATTATTCTTACCTCATTTTATGAGATATTTATAGAAATTCCACCCAGAACAACCTTTTCTTTAAACTGTTGGAATATGAAAAGACTTAAATCGTTACAATCACATAAAGAGTTATTCATTAAAACTTAAACTCAAATTTCTAGGAATTATTAAAGCTCCCTTTCAAAAATGTCTGGTATTTTTTACCTTTTATAATTAATTTTAATCTTAAATGTATAAATATTTCAGTTGATAGAGATTATTTCAGAACATCTCGCAACGCTCTTCTGCCGTCACTCTGTGCGCACGAATTCTCTAAAATTGACAAGGATATAAAATTATCAATATTTTTTGATAAAAATAAGTTTAGATATCTGTTGTATATTCTGTTGTATATTCTAAATTTCTAGAATTAAAAATATACCTTACTTCATATATTTTACTTTAACTGATTCAAGGCTTCAATCTTTAATTTAATTTTTACATTTTTTTTAAATATATGAATATGATGAAATGGCTGGGACTAAGACATTAAATTAAAAAGTCATGGGATTTTTTATGGGTGATCCTTATGAAGAATTTTCTAAAATTATGGCTTTTCAGTATTATAAGTAGTTTTTTTTTAATAAAGTCGTTAATAAATAATCACTTTTAGAGTTGAAAAGTGTTTATGAATTGGGTTTTCTGTTCGTCTGTCCGTCTGCCTGACCGTCTGTCCGTTCTTTAAATCGCGTAAACAATGTGCGATTACCACGAAATTATTTATTGTAGTTACTGTAATTACTGTAATTACATTACTGTGGCATGTTCCGTTTTGAAAAGTGTGTAGTACTTAAGATTCATTTACAGGGACACTCAAAAGAATTCCATTACATTATGGGCTAAGGTTAAAAATCATCCTTTGCGGGGTATTTTAATGATATTACACTATTTTCAGCATACTGAAAATTATGTATATCACTGAAGTGTACTACAACGATTACTGTAGAATCTGGAGTCACATAGTCCGTTCAAATCTCACGAACTCATAATCATTTCAGAAATCGTGAGCAGTAGGCAGCATAAAATTTATAAAAAACTTCAATTTTTAGTAAGAAATAAGCAGAGAGTTTAAAATGTTGCAAATAAAAAAAAAACGACATTCATATTAAACAATTTTCAATTAATTACTTTATCCATTAAATTTTATAAAATACTTATAAACCTATGCTAAAATTTTAGATACAGTGAATAGCATTGATAAATATTTTGTAGTTTTTTTTCTAGTACCACTTAAAAATGATTTATAATCTCCTAGAATCTACATACATTTCTTTGAATTGTTTCTCGGGCGCCAAATAAACTCTCAGGTATGAATTGTATGATGTTTTAATAAAATATTCAATTAAAAATGATATTGAAATAGAATCTTATACTAGAAAAGTTTTTTTTTTTTTTTTTAAATGATAATAATTTTTGTAATTTCAAATATTATATTATGGATGATAGTTTCCTAATATATCCAAATACTAGCTGACCTGCCCGACGAAGCATTATTACTATTACTATTATTATTATTTTTTTTTTTATCCAGGTGAAAATGTTAAATCAATACCGTTTCGATTCCAATATTTGTAAATGAATTTTTTGAGCCGTACAGATATTTAATTCATATTTAAATAGAATAATTTTGTTGCATAATATTAATTTCTAATTAAACCTTTTTTTTATGAAATCACTAACAGTTTTTTCTTCTTTTCGAGGCGTTTGTAATTTTTTTTTCAATTGATATATAGTAGGGTGGTGCGAAAAAAGCCAAGTTGATATTTAACAGTCGCTATAGTGCGGAAAAGTTGCGATTGGTAAATACAAGAAAGTCAAAAAAAAAAAAAAATTCTTCAAATCGGACTTTATCTTCCGATCCCGCAAACCGCCTAAAAATTCCAAAAAATTTAAAATTTCCGATTTTTTCAAAATTTTTCTTTTCTTTTACGTTTATATATTTTTTATCGCTATAGGAAAAAATATTTGCAGTTTGTACTGTTTAATAATAATAATAATAATAATTGTGTTTAGAGAATATCTTAGATTTGGTAGGCTGTGATGGTACAAATACCAATACTGGATAGAAAGGTGGTGCTATCAGAAAGCTTGAAGTTTATCTCTGACGTCCACTGCAGTGGGTTGTTTGTTTATTCCATTTTGTTGAATTACCTTCCCGCCATCTTTTTCAACATTTGAATGTTGAAACTACTGGCTCAAGATCATTTAATACACCATTTGGACACAATATCATTGTTGTGTAAAGCTCTCGGTGATAAATTTTCAATTGACTGATTGTGAAATTCCAGAAGTGGACAGGCAAATGTTGAGCAAGGACCAAAGATATCTTCTTGGCGTAAGTCAAACAATTAACAGTTACAACTTTCCAAATGACTTATTAAAGTGTGACTCCGGTCCAATTTCACATGCCAGATTGCTCACTTGTGCAAATAGAGCCCTTCGACTTTACGCGAGCGTGAAAAACCCATCGGATGCCTTAAAGCCATATTGACATTTATTTTAAAATCTTACTTGCCAGTTTGTTTTGAAATAAAATGCTGTAAGTACATTATAGACGGGCCTATTCATCTGTACAGAGCAATTGAAACATGTCGATACTTTCGTGACAACCTGAAGAAAGTGTAGTCTTTGAAACTGAATGAAACTCATTCTTTGCTCACCCGGAAAACCTACTGATGGCAATGGTCTTTTATAAAAGGAGGCACATAAGAGAGCTAGGGCTGTTAAAAGCCAGGCAGAATGTTTCAAAGTATAAAGGCATCCGAATCTTTATCACTCCTACAATCCAAAATTAATTGATTGTAATGTAGCAAAATTAACATTTCCACCGCTTTTTCGGAGATTAACCCATGAAGAAATACATTTCTTCGTTCAATCAGGTCATATCTCAGTCTAGGATGATAAAAAGTTTTTCAACCACACGTAAGATGTCCAGCGGTGCATTAAATCGGTAACGGAAGCATCATTTAAGATATGTGGGCCGCAATCAAGAGAGCATCATGGCCACGCTGAAATCAATGTCCATAATACCAGACATTACCACCAAATCGCAGAACAAAGTTGTGTCTAAAATTCAGACTTAAACAGATGACATAACAAATTGTATATCTTATACTGTCACGACACTAGTTTTTTAATACAGTGTTTTGATTCTATTATAACAAGTTATGTATTTAAGTAATGTAAATAGCAAACACCCTCATTGGTTGGATGGAGGATAGGGTGTGGTTTGAACTCGAAGTGCAGCTACCTTCCCGTGGTGAGTTCTGGTTTGTTTAACCATTATCAAATATCTAAACAAGCAAAGAGTTGTGCATTGTACAATTTATATGCAAATGTTAATATTGGAACGCAAACTGATCTCAGGTGATTATTTTCTTTATTCATCAAAATCACTGAAAATTGAATTTTTGCCGATTTTTATTGAGCTCGCGTGATCGGAAGCTATTCTTTAAACGCAACTGTTTATTTTTATTATTATTAAACATTATAATCTGCAAATATTTTCCCCTATGGCGATAAAAAATATATAGACGTAAAAAAAGAAAAAAATTCTGGAAAAATCGGAAATTTTCAATTTTTTAAAATTTTTAGGCGGTTTGCGGGATCGGAAGATAAAGTCCGATTTAAATATTTTTTTTTGTTTTTCTTGTTTTTAACAATCGCAACTTTTCCGCACTATAGCAACTCGGAAATATCAACTTGACTTTTTTCGCACCACCCCAATATATAGCCTTTTTAATACTCTAACATAAACAACAACAACAAAGCAATTGATTAAAATATTTAATTTAATCTCTTCCGTTGCTGTTGTAACAGACGTATTTTTAAATATTATTGCATGTAATGTTAGAAAAATTGAGAATTTGGCGCCCAAAACATGGCCAAATTAGAAATAAAATATGAAATTTTCCAGAACTATTAGAATAAATAGAATTTGGTCAGAACCATTCGATTCAGCATAAAACATTCACTAAAGTATGCTATCGGGTGAAAATTTTCAATGAAATGAGATTTTTAAGGATTTTTTTTAAACTTCGTTCTCCTTTTGACCCCCACCCCCCTTACTTTTTTCTCACCCAATTATCATAGTTCCAGGTTTAGTAGTTTTGTCTGCGTGTTGATTAGCTCCCTAGTCAGGACATTATTTTGTCTAAATAGATTGCTCTTTCTACAGATTTTAATTTAATTTAAATACATTTTTTATTGCATTACTATTATTTGAAGAAAAAAAAAATGTTAGTATCGAAATTTTCTAGACTTTAATATTTATATGAATATCCGTTCTCCACCTTAACTTAGAAGAGATTTTTTTATTTCGTTTTATTTTGCAATTTTTTCCTTACTGATATACTAATTAAAATTTTTAAAAAGCACAAATTATTATTGAACATCTACTCAGGGTTTAAAAAATCTGCAGCATCACATTCTCAGGGATAAAAAATATTGTTCTTTTTCTTTATTGATTGTTTTACAGAAGCAATTACTCCTTAAATTTATTATGGGGTCTCAAGACTCTTAAAATTGGGAAAAATGAAAAAAAAAAGTACCATTTTTAACATTTAATATCTTAAATGTATGTGATTAAAAACACAATATTTTGGGGATAAAAGATATAAGTATGCTCCTTCATTTCATGTATTTAAAAATTTCAAGATGCAGAATTAGCATTTAGAGGGCGCTCCAAACTGTCAGACATTTGTCGAGCAGAAAATTGGCAAAAAAGCTTACTCGCAGTATTACAAAATAAATTTTGCAACTAGAATGAAATTTTTCATACCTAATTATACTTCGGACTGCATTAATTACTCTGAACGTAAATAAATTTCTATTTAAAGCATTTTTATATTTTTAATACGAAGTTGTATTTAGCTAATACAAAATGTTGAACATTTCAACAATATAATCACCTAAAAATATATTGATAAATGAAATTTTAGGTTCCGTTTATACAGACTAACATGAAATATATGTTTTCAAAATTTCACGAAAAAATATTCAGAACTTTTTGAGATGTCGTGCGCATTATGACCAAAAACGTCATTTAGAGAAAAAGAAATTCAAAATTTCGGAAATGCCGCTTCAGCTATTCAGAGGTTCGAATTATAAAATCCATAACGTCTCTTCTAATGAGAATTTCAAGAAAACAGTTATATCAAAATGTTCAAAAGGGATAGGAGCTTAACATCTAAAAAAAAATATAAAAAAAATTGAAAATTTTGAAGCTTTAAGAGTCCTGAGACCCATTAACCTTCTAGCTGCGCAACACGAGATATATTCGGGCATGCATTTTTCAATCTAATTAATACTATTTGGTTATTCCCACTAGTTATTTTTTAGAGAAAATTTTGTCTGATTTAATCAGTATATTTTCCCTGATTACGATAGTCAAAAATTTCTGCTTTAAAGAACCGGTGATAAAAGATTAAAAATTCTGTAAAGGATGCTCATCACGAAGAATTACTTACGCAGCGAGAGGGTTAAGCATTATATTCGTATTTGCAATCGATCCAGTTTTTCAATTTCTCCATATTTTTAAGTGGTAACATTCTCCCATTGGCTTTTAAGTCTATCTGTAGAGAGAGATTCTAGCGCTAAAATATGTTTCGATTAAAGCTTGCTATTAGCAGAACGCCTAGTGGCGTCTGTTTTTCCAACATTAATTTTTAAAGACACCACCATGTACCCGGCATGATTTAGGATTACGAAATGATTGTTCTATTGTATATTATTTAGATATATTTGTGGGTTTATGTTCGTACACGTTAAGATATTTTAATATATGATGGGGAATTATGGGAATTATGCCCAAAAATTGGCGATTTTTTTCTGTCTGATGTGATGGCTTTGTTATATTTCGAATCATAAAATTACTATAAATTTTAGTAAATTTTGATTTATCATTGTGATCCAGCGAGAAACTCCGAAAGTTCACTATTTTAATAATTTGGTCACTACTCTAACTAACCAAAAATTTTGACATTTGTTTCCATTTGTAGAACATGTCTTTCTTTTTTACTTCTGATTGTTAACATTTAATCCGTGATGTTCTGTTATTAGCATAAGTTACCATACATTGCCATCAGTTATTCAGATGCTTTTTTCTACTTTGATGTCTATTAAACTTATACATGCTTTCTCAATGGATTTATATTCTACCTGTGGTAGCATATTCTAGAACTATGATATTTAAAATATATGTATTCTGTTGGAATAACGCCTAGTGGCGTATGGTTTCGAAAAATTCGTCAATAACGTCCTAGCTATATTTCAGTATTCTTATAAATTGCTCTAGTATATAATTCTTACATGTTTTGAGGATTTAGGTCGCTTGCTCTTCATATATGTAAAGCTCTTTTAATATATTTTTAGTGGTCTGGGAACGAAGGTGTAGGCTAGACCGGGGCAGGTTTACGCATGGGGTACGTTTACGCAGTGCACTTTTTCCGAAACGAGTTATAATTGGCGCGCCAACCAGTCATGAAAGATTGATGCTACTCCCTAGTGGGTATTCTTACACGTTTTTGAGCGTCAGTCGATCTTCGGTCTAGCATGAGGAAATGATAATCTTTTTTCTGTCAAGATGAGTAAATTTTGTGTTGAACTTATTGAAACGATGTGAATTAATAATACTTAGTTAAGGATAAACAAATATATGGACATTAGCAGAATTTTATCCTTTTTTTGACAACTGCATTTGTATGAACAGAAATGTTATTAATTCCCGTTTCACCTTAAAAATAAATCCAAACATGGCGACGGGACACGTTTACACATTGACATTGGGGCACCTTTACGCACGTTCAAAAAGAAGAAATTACGTAAACATTTACTAGTTTCTATGGAAGCAGAACAAGATGACAGCAATGGAAAATGTATGAAACCAAAATCTGCAAAATGGAAAAAGTTTGTACATTCTGGAATAAAGAAAATAGTGAATGAATCTGATGACGAAGATGAAAACTGTGTATGTATTTATTGTTTGAAATCATGCAACCAATCCAAAATAGGTCAAGACTGGGTTCAATGTCTTAGATTCAAAAGATTGTCCCATGACAAGTGTGCAAAAGGAAATACTTTATTTTTTGTTTATAGAAACTGTAATAGATGTAGATGACTAAATAGTTTCTGATTTTAACTAGCAACAAGCCCTACGTTTTCAGTTTAGCCTATAAAATGTTCTTAAATTAATTCTCTTTATTTTTCAGTGTTTTAAGTTACAAATAAAACATTTCAATTTGATTAAATATTTATTTCACTTACTCCTTGGTATCACTTATAATATGCGTAAACGTTCCTCACATAATGCGTAAACTTTCCCCGTTCCCGGCATAAGTTTACGCAAAAGACTTGCGACCTTTTTTTTTCGGCTCAAAACGCAAATAGATCAACAGCGGAATACATAAATTTTAGCTTGATTAATTGCTTTATAAAACCACAATGTCTAAAATTTATTAAGTTGAAACATAAAAATTAGAAAATTCATTGAAAAAAATCCGCTTAAAAGTGCCCCGCCGTACCCTATATTGATATTTTTTCTTTTTGTTTGGTGTGATAGATTATTTTTTTATATGCATAATTAGTATGACGATTTTTACCTTTTCTTTTATAAATTGACTTCAACGTGAACCACTTTTAATTACTAAAAGAAGTGAGTGAACAGCGGAGCAGCAATTGGATGATCATTACCGCTAAATTTTTACAGTATTCTACGCCTTTAAAAGCCTCAGGAATTCTATCTTGAAGCAAGAAGAAGAATACTAAAAAGATTTAGAGGTATCAATTGATAATTTGGTGCTACAATGTGCCATCACTGTAAAAAGTGTAAACTACAACTTTAAAAACAGTAAAAATTGGTTTATTTTGACTATTTACATGTTTCAACTGTACCTGAATATTTTTTTAAACAAATAAATAAATATTTTTTAAAATTGCACAGTCCATGAAACGCCTTTATTCAATTTTCCACATATTCTTTCATATTATACACGTTATATTTTATTTTACTTGGATGTTTATTTTATTTTCGTAACCTTTGAGTAGCTCAAACCATAAATTTGGTAAGTTAAATAATGCTGCATCGTTACATATTAAGCTTTTGCGTGTTAAATCTCTGTGGTTTCTGTTATAATGGATGCATAGTATAGACTGGAGAAAAGCGAAAAGTAAAAAGAAATATTTTATTTTCACTGAAACTTATTTGGATGGTTTCTTCTTAAAACCCTCCGACTGTCTTGGAAAAGGGCAAAATTGTAATGTTGTTTTTTTGCATTTTGTTTTAAATGCTAAAAAAAAAAAAAAAAATGATTCTTTGATCATTTTATAAAAAAAAAACTTAATAACGAATATGAATGCAATCCTTGTAAGTATTAATCATTGTTCAATGTATTAAAAATGCATTAAATCAATAGAATTATATTACTTTAAATATTGCTTGTATTGCAGTGAAACCTGGAGCTTAGTGAACGTATTAACACGGGCTTGACAGTGAGGGGTTCTTAATATATATACTTTTTCTAATATATTTATTATCAGCTGCATACTCCTTTTTCCTATACTTAGATTTCCTACTAGTCGTTCCAATATAGTAATTATTTGATCCGTTTACTCTAATAAAAGGTATTTCATAAACGCCTGAGTAATTCTAAAATTAACTGGGTGAATTTTAGCGGAAATTAGATTCTTCAATTTCGGAGGTGGTTTGGTTACTAAGCAGATACTGGAACGCTTTGTTTTGTTTTGCATTTTAATTTCTCAAAAAGTCTTGGAAAATATTGAATAGTACAAAATTTTTATTTATCCGAATCAAACTTTAGTTCAGGCTTCTTATTATAGGCTATATTCACGATTAATTTCTTAATATGTTGAACTTTAAAACCATTATTATGAGCAATTTTGCGAATATAATCTAATTCATTATCCAAATTATTTTCTGTGTAAACTATAAAAACCTGTCTTACAAAAAATCTGTCGGTTGAAATTTTATATGTAAAGTGAGAACATGCTTTCTTTGATTTAGTCACCAGGTTAGCCATGTTATTTCTGAAAGCAGATCTGTTGATAGATTTCTTTGTTTTGAAAATGATTCGGTTAGAATCAAATCATGCAAACAGTCGAAATAAAAATATTATTACTGTTTTTTAAAGTTTTAATTTTCACCTTTTAGCAAAGTGTTAATTTGCTATAAATGCGAAACAATGTTTGTTTTTTTACAACTTTTGTCACCAATACCCAAGGCCGAGCCTTACTGAAGTACTTCATTTCATTTTTTCTAACACGTATGATTGTTCTTTACTTCTAGCATTTAATCATTCTTTTGTTTTGATTGCTATAGTTTTATGTATACCTTTGTGATTACATATTCAAACCATTTTTACCCGACTGCCAAGAAGGGTTATGTGTTTCACGCGTACCTGGGTATGTGGATTTCTTTATACCCTCGAAACATCCCAACGGCGGGATGGATTTTAATGAAAGAAGTCTCTATCGATTCGTCTTAACCGTCCGATTGTTATAGGCTAGGTTTTGTTTTTAATAAATTCAAAATGGTGGCCGTAAAATACAAAATGACGGTAGAGACGAAACAACGCACCATATTGAGTGGCATATCATTGGATAAGTCTTTAAAAATGAAGACGATGTTTCATTGGCTATTTTACAGTCAGAAGCTCCGTTTAAATATTAAACAATCTGGCAGTTAGGTAGGTAGGATCTCTAGCTTTCTGGAACTCTAACGTTCATATACATCTATAAGCCTCATCAAAACAGTATATATAGATAGGAACCAACAATGAAACACAACTTAAAAGTCATCAATACAAGGAAAAAATTATAGGTAAGTAAAATAAAAAATAGTTTCACATTGATGAGAAAAAATAATTAGTTCGCTTTTTATGCAGTCGGTTTTTTGATTTTTTAAATTTAATTTTTATTATATATTATTATTCATTATGCAATATCTATCTATCTATCTATCTATCTATATATATATATATATATACTCTATATGTCTGTGTGCATGTGTTTAAAAATGCATTAAAAATGGCGTTATGTCGTGAAGTGAAAGTTCTTAACAATAAACATTCTTATGAAAATTAGATTCGTGTTAGGAAGTGTAAACTAATGTCAAATTCCTATATGTGTAATAAATAACACTTATTATAAACAACAACAAAAAATTCTTTGGAAAGTTAACTTTTTCTTTAAAGATTTATATCACATTGTATTGTTTTACAGGCACAAATGCTATTCTTTAATAACAAATTATTATGAAAGAAGAAAGGAAACTCTTTTTATAAAAACTTTAGTCAGTCAAAAAATTTTATTATGAAATTTATGAAAAAGGAGGAAATATTTTTTCAAGTGAAGAAAATATCCTTACTAAAAGAAATTGTGTCAGAAACGGAAGATGAATTTTATTTTCATGATATCCAGCTTTTTTGTTCGTAAACTAAAACTTTCGACTTTAAAAAAGATTTTCGAGAAAAAAAAAATGAAAAGTTACAAAATGATATCCTGAAGATAAAAATGTCTTTAGAAAATTTATTTAATTTTCAAACGTTCTATATTTTTAAAATAGATTAAATAAGTGTATCTGAAACAGAAACGAAGAAGAATTTAAATCTTTGAAATTATGGTAAGCAAAACAGCCATTTCTATTGAATTCCTGTGCTCTCATAAATATACACTGACGTCCAAAATTAAGGACCAATCACAAAATGCTAATTTTCAAGTACGCGAATACTCAAAAGGAAATAATATAATTCGAATAATTACTATCTCAATAGCACAGCTAGTCCATATAACATCTCATTCATGTCACACATTGTCACAAGTGTCACAATCACTGCGGTGAAGCAAAAAAATTGGAAATTCCATACATCTCATTATGAGTGTCAAATGATCCCTATATGTGACTCCACTGAGACGTCACTGTGACTGCTGCTTTATGACGAGTCACCATGTGACTTTACAATGTAGTTACATTGTGACTGTCATCTGCAGACTCAATTTCAAAGTCATCGTGAACGCTGCATTGTGATAAGTTACCAAATAATGTCACATTAAAGTCACATGATGGCTTTCAGGTGACAGTGAGACTACTGTGAAGACACCATTGTGCACTTTTGTCAACATGTCAACATGTGACTATAATGGGATATTATTTGGTGACTTATCATAAAGCAACGTTCATGATGACTTTGAAATTGAGTCTGAAATTGACAGTCACATGAGAGTCACAATGTATCTACGTTGTAAAGTCGCCTGGTGACTCGTGACAAATCAGCAGTCACATTGACGTCTCAGTGGAGTCACATATAGTGATCATTTGAGACTCATGATGAGACGTGTGGAATTTCCTATTTTTTGTTTCACTGCAGTGACTGTGACACTTGTGACCACGGGTGAAATGAGTGAGATGCTATATGTACTAGCTGTGCTGTAGGGATAGTAATTATTTGAATTATATTATTTCCTTTTGAGTATTCGCTTACTTAAAAATTAGCATTTTGTGACTGGTCCTTAATTTTGGACACCAGTGTACTTAATTATTTAGCGAATTTGTTTTGTTATTGAATTCCAATGCTTTAAAATACAAATGATATACATATATATGTACCGGGTGAACCAACAGTTAATTAAAACTTTAAAAACTCATAAAAAAAGGAAAAAATTGTGATAAATTGTGATGTCGGTTTGCAAGAGGGTTTTTTTTTTCAGCCAAATAAAAAAAAGTTAAAAAATCACATAAAAATGTCGCTGATGACCACAATAAACAGGACAACAATACGCTCCATTGATTTGTTCTTTCAATAACAAATGTTAAACATGACCCCCAGAACATTCTACAATAGAACTGTTATCCTCTGCATTGTGTTTCGGGTCGTCAGCGCCTTTAACAAACGATTTTTTTAACTTTTTTTTTTTTTTTTTTTTTTTGCTGCTAATAAAATCCGACCACCTTTTCTTGCAAACCGCACTCTTTTATCATAATTTCTTCCTTTTTTGATTTTTATAATTTTTAAGGAACTTTTAGCTTGCCCGGTAAATGTGAAATTATGTGAATCGTGGCATACTTATTGTGAAGCATTCAATCTATGAATAATGTATTGCAAAAATTTAAGTAACTCCTGCAGATTAGTGCAGCATATCAGTCGTCAATCGAATGATGGCCTTCATAACTTTATTAACAGCACATCATTGAAACCATTCGCATATTTCCACTGATAAGCTCAGGTCTTAAGATATTAATAAAATAATCGTTATGATCATGAAGAAAATTAGAATAAAGAACTAACAGTCAGCAGGATGTTGGCAGTGAAAAATAGAGCAAATTCTGTGGGATCTTTCCATGTGTCCAGTCTTTTTCACAGCTCGGATTAACACAAATCATGACGTCGCACAAGCTCTGTCCAATGAGTGAAATAAAGGCATGCGTGAAGCCTACGTCACGTCCAATGGGAGAGATTTTGTCCTGTCAATTTGAAAGCGAATGTATTTTGGGGTAAAAAATACCCCAGCGTGCAAAAAATTCTCGAAATAAAATAAGTAAATAAAAATATTAAATTTAAAAAATCAAAAAACTCGACTGCGTAAAAAGCGAACTAATTAATTATTTATCATCAATGTGAAACTTTTTTTTTTCAATTCCTACTATTAGCTCACACTCTTGCTATATATATCTTGTTCAAATTTTCAGTCGTTAATAAAATACTTATTATTCATCCAATCAAGCTCAAATAATGTTTTTAAACTTGTAGTAGATGACACTTGTTGTTAATCCAGTTTTTTTTTCAAGTATTAATTCATTAATTAAATTAAATTAATTAATTTTCTATAATCGAGAGAGCCCTCTTCTTGATCAAGGCATTTTAAGCCCTACTCAACAGGAAAGAAGAATGGGAAAAAAAATTCTCTTATTGACCTAAGTAGGAATTGATTTAAAATATTTTTTTTTATATTACTTGTTTATATTACTTATCTATTTTTTTACTTGTATTTGTGACTTTTAAGTTGTGTTTAATTGTTAGTTCCTATCTGTAAACACTATTTTGATGAGGTCTATAGATGTATATGATGGTTAGAGTTGCAGTAAAGCTAGAGATCCTACCTACACAACTTCCAGGTTGTATAATATTTTAACGGAGATTCTGACTGTAAAATAGTCGATGAAACATCGTTTTCATTTTGAAAGACCTATTCAATGATATGCCACTCAATAGGGTGCGTAATACTTTTTTTTGTCACTACCGCCATTTTGTATTTTACGGCCGCCATTTTGAATTTATAAAAACAAAACCTACCTTATAACAATCCTGCCGTTAAGACAAATCGATAGAGATCTCATTCATTACAATCCCTCCAGCCGTTGGGATGTTTCGAGGGTATAAAGAAATCCACATACTCAGATACGCGTGAAACACATAACCCTTCTTGGCAGTCGGGTAAATATAAATGGCTCTTTTAAAAACTTTCGAATTCACACTAAGTAATATAAATGGTCAGAAATAATGACACAATTTAGGAATAAACTGAAAGCTTTATATTTAAGTAAATTCAGTAAGATAATAATTAATTTAAGGAGAATTTAATAGAATTAATGATACATATTATTAGAGAATATGCAATTAGTGAATATGCCTGAATTTAGAATAATAAAAGGAAATATCGCGAAGGAAGAGTTGATAATATAATATACATTCATTTTAAATGAATATATAAACATCTAAAAAACGAAGTTTAAGGATATGTACTGATATGAAAACTATAATAAAGTCTTAAATATCTATAAAAACAAATATATAATTATGAATTAAAGGATATTTACCCGTTATTAAATGGTTAAATAATATATATAAATTTTGTAGAGTTATAATAATATAAGTACCCATTTAAAAAAAAAAAAATCTTATATTACAAAAACATGGTTGCACATTATACAATAGTGTCAAGAAAACTCTACATAAAGCTTAACGAGTGCCTCCACTTCTAATAATCCCGACAACCTCCACAAAAAGCGAGAACATATAAATATTAATTTTTCATACAACGTTCGTCTAAAAAATAAGAATTCGGGAATTCCGGTGGATTAGTCTACAAACATATAAATTGCAGAAGACAAAATCACCAGCGGTTAATTATAACTACAAAATTGAAACTTAAATCATGTTTAAAGTCTTAATACATTGGCAGAGTATATCTAAAATCGGGGCGAATATCAGAGTGACACGGGCCTAAAATATTTAGAAAAACCTGTTAGAACAACAATTTCCTATCAAGTCTAAGAAACGTTGAGGTAACAGCAATAATATCTAAGAATGAAAATACTACGACAGTGTTTTACAGAGAAGATTTGATAAGAATATAGGAGTCCACTGTATTTTACATACCATTAACGAAGCTTTTTCACAAAAAAGTAGAGCAATTGCTGTGTTATGAGCCGCATGTCTGTTGCTTTGGTCAAAACGGGAGATGCGCACAGGTCGACATTTGACGAGAAACTGAGAAAAATAATATTTCATATAGTACAGGAAATAAATAATTTTTGGCAAGAATTCTTGTTAAAATCTAGGGACTGATAACAGTTTAATTTTATGGATATTTTAGAACATAAAACCAAATCAACCTCTTTATCAAATATTGCGAGGGAACTTTTTGCATTGTATCGTACTTAAATCTTCATAATTCAGTGAGGAAGGAAACTAAAATTTTCTAAGATCACTTTGAGCATTCGTGCGAGGCGTTTCCACCACCCTCCCCACCATGGTGCTTCACGGGGTTTGCCTTTCTATCGTATTTTCTGCATGGAGGATAAGGCGTTTATGGATTGCAGATTTATACTTGAGAGTGATATGTGAGTGCGGATTTCGTCATTTTCTGTCAAATTTTCGTCATTTTCTGAGCATATTATATAAGGTATACTTCTCAGAGTAATAAATCTTCTTAGGTACTGAATGGAAACATTCAGTGGAAAAAGACTAAACTATTTCCAGGTGTAAGGCTCGATAAACATCACAGATATTCAACTCTATCTATACATTTGTACCATCGGAAAGATGAAGAGGACCGGCTACATCGTCGCCCACCACTTCAAATATGTCTGCTTCTCTTATCCTGTCTTCATTTGGGGTTCCGGATTCGATCTTCATCCTATGTATCTGGAATCTTTGGCATATAATATATTTACTAAGGACATTTCTTACACATTTTAGTGATTTTAATAACCAGAAATGTTCTCTAAACAGAATCATTGGAATACTAACTTCAGCATGATGATATTCCAATTGTTTTTCGTAAATTTTTCTTAAAACAATTGACACTTAAATGACAGAATTACAGGATAACGAAAAGCTTCTTTGTTGTTCTTTTTTTGCCCGTGTTTATCTTCTAATGGTCTTAAGGTTTTAAATTTTGGATCGTTTCTTCCCGAAAAGCATTCCCTTTGTATTAATCTTAGTAATATATTTTCCGCTACATCAAATTCACAGACCAAAATAACAAGAGGTGGATTTTTTTTTCTTTTTTTTTTTTTTTTAATGATTGTAGAATCTATATATCTTTTAAATCATTTTTACGTTCAATATATAGAAGGGAAAATATCGATAACAGCGATTCAAATGAGCTTTTTCTTAATGTAAAAGTGTTAGGATTAATTTCTTTCTCTCTGTGTTTATGACTTCTTCATTGGGCTGTTATTCTTTTTGCGGCCACTAGTCTTCTGGAAAATATAGCCAAATGAGAGCATCCCCCATTCTCGACTTTCCCAATTGTTCGAAAGAATGGGATGGGAGGTCTCTGTGTATGGGAGGTCAGCCGGATTTAAAGATCCTGGTATGTGTCACCATTCTTCGATTTTGGTCGGTTTCCTTATTTATAAAACTTGATTGAGGTCAATTGTACCCAAGAATTCTTCTCATCAGATCAACCCTAAATCTGTTGAGGAATCAATCCAAAATGTTAAGTTTTTTGGTTATAATTTCAAGTCTGTCGAGATTGATTTGGTAAGTCTTGCTCCAATAGAACATGAAAGAAATTTAAGCCGTGGTATATTGAATACTTTAATGGGAGCTACTATGCTTCTAGCATTCACTAACTGGCTTCTAATTCCTTCTAGAGTTTGGGGTCTGAAATAGACGCAGGTCGCATACTCGTGTTTACTGACGGCGGAGAAAATATGCTGAGAAATTTTGTCTCTATTTGTGGGCAGTCTGTTTAACCATCGATGTACCTGAGTGTTTCTTAAGAAATAAATTTGCTTTAACCTACTGGCAAATCGAACTTTCGAATTTTTAGGGTATTCTTCATCCCATTTAAATTTTTACCCGACTGCCAAGATGGGTTATGAGTTTCACACGTATCTGGGTACGTGAATTTCTTTATACCTTCGAAATATCCCAATTGCTGTATGGATTTTAATGAATGAGGTCTCTATCGATTCGCCTTAACCGCCCAATGGTTATATGCTAGATTTTGTTTTTATAAATTCAAAATGGCTTCCGTAAAATACAAAATGGTGGTAGACAAAAAAAAAACAATTTGTACGCACCATATTAAGTGACATATCATTGGATAGCTTTTTCAAAATGAAGACGATGTTTCGTTGACTAGTTTCCAGTCAGAAGCTCCGTTCAAATATTACACAACCTGGACGTTGTGTAGGTAGGATCTCTAGCTTTGCAGCAACTCTAACCTTCATAGACATCTGTAGGCCTCATCAAAACAGTGTTTATAGATAGGAACTAACAATTAAACACAACTTAATATCATCGATACAAGTGAATAAAAAAATAGATAAGTAATATAAAAAAAAATAGTTTAACACTGATGAGAAATAATTAATTAGTTCGCTTTTTGCGCAATCGGGTTTTTCGATTTTTTAAAATTAATTTTTACTTGATGTATCAACGTTTCTAGAAGGATTAGTTTCGGAATAGGTTTTGCCGGAGTGGTGAATCCTTTTGAATAGAAAATATTCTGCGTAACTGATATTACATTTTTTTCGCTTTATAAGCAGTTAATCTATTTTAATGGGTTCTTTTAAATTGCACATTAAATTGCCTTGCTCTAAGTCCCAGACCAATCTCAAAAATGGTGAAAATTTTAATTTATCTTCGGATTCATTGATTCGGAGTCGTAATGCAAATTTTATAGACCATGCCTCAAGTTGAATTTAATGTGATATGGGATTCTGTTATAATAAAAATAGCACAAATATTTTTAATATACTTGATACTCCTACTACGTGATACTTTACATAATACTTGAATCTCCAATGCATTTAACATTCTAAGAAGGATTTCATCATATGATGAAATTGATAAACATTTCCATACAGAATTTAAAGGGAGAGATGCCTGTAAATATTGTCTCTTTCATCAGTTTTATGTTCTGATAACTTCTTAATCTTTCTTCAATTGAAACCGTCAAAAAAAAAAAAAAAAAAAAAAAAAAAAAAAAAAAAAAACGAAGACGCTTATACCTGATTCTCAATTCGAAAGGCATGCGTCGGCGGTCAAACTCATAATCAATTCAAAAGGAAATCCCTGAGTGATGGGACGACACAGATTTAAAAATAAAACTAGAAAACAGGAATTCTGCTTTTTCAGAATTTAATGTCGCCTCCTATGAAAAAAAAATAAATATGTATATATAAATAGTACAAAATATACTTCAATTTTAAGACTTACAGCACACGCTTTTATTTTATGTAAAATGACATCATCCGCATGAGCTTAAGATTTCCATATTTACGATCCACTCTTAAACATCTACAGTAAAGCAGGCATAGGACATTACTATCGCAAAATAGTACATAGATGCAGCAAAAAGATGCCGTCATTAAAGAAACTCGACCGAAAAAAAAAGGCTGTCTAATGATTGTTTTTAAAATTAACATAGATACTTAAAATTAAATATAGTTTATAATAGCTCCATGTTTTAACAGAAATCAATCTATTATATTTTTTTCAAAATAGCACATATTTTAATCATATTTTCTTTCGGTTGTTATGAAAATAATGCCAGCAAAAATATATAATTAATCTTTTACAACTATTTTACCTTTACTTTCTACAGAAGTGGAGTACTTCCGTTGCCAATATTAAGCTAATGGCTCCAAAAACTACAAAAATATTAATGTTTAAAAAATAAATGGAGATGCAGTTTTCAAACAAATTGCATTTAAAAGTACTTTTTTTTTTCAATACGACGGTATAAAAATCGAAAATGTGCGATGCTCAGAAATTAAAAAAATTGCTATTGAGTATTGAAAGTATAGAAAATCGTAATGCTTTGTTTTACGGCTGGCTTCTGTAAGGTAACGTTATTTTTTGCAGATGACACAAAATGAGCTGGGAGAAAGAAATAGCATACCGGGGGCTAATAAAAATTATTCTTGAATAAAAATGATTAATTGAAACTATGTATTATAGACTTGAACGCATTCACAGCACATAAATAAATACTGTATTTACAGAAACATTAGATTGACTTAAAGTAAAATTTTTAATGTCTTAAAGTTCTAGACTTAGATTCTTAGTTCTTAAGTTTTTATTATTTTCAGATTCGAATATAGAGCTGCACTAAAAGCAACCTTTTATTTCCAGTTCTTTTTTCAGTTCAGTTCCGAGTGCGTAGGTGTTTGCCCGTTCTGACGCAATCGAGGCTTTTCCAACGGCATGCATAGTGAGCGGGTTTCTCAATTAGGTGCACGACTTACTCAAAGCGGAAGGATCATTAGATAATTGGATATAATGAGTTTAATCTTGAAATCCTGACAGAGATTTTTTCACATATTTTGCTCTAATCTATCTTTCTTATAAAATTTAGGGTCAATATAAATCTATTTATGGAATTAACGATAGATTTGTATATGGAATTTTCTATGAATTAACATGATACATTCAGTCTCTTATACTAAGAAAACGTATTTATCTTATACAGTGTAAAATTCGACATAATTACCTTTCCCTTAAAAAAAAAAAAAAAAAAAAAAAAAAAAAAAAAAAAAAAAAGCTCATCAAGAATTCTGTTTTTGCTACGATGCCTAGAGAGTGTGAATTTTGTGTAAAAAATTTCAAATATTCATTCTTTAATTCATAACCTCACTAATGACTGTTAGAACTGAAGGCTGAATTTCTTTAAATTAAGATGTTAAATTCGTTATTTATGTAACCTTGTGTGTCATATGTATACACTGTGTGGTCATTTATCAGTGTTTTGTGATGTGAACAAGGCGTAGATCGCAATTTGTTTTAGTTTCTGAACTTCTCTTAATTTTATAACCATTTTCCACCACCACATTTTATAACAATATTGTCTGTATTTAAAAGTGTATGTTTATTTACTGTAGATATGGTTTATTGCTGTAGAGCGGTATAAAGATGACTTACAACAGACAAAATATGACTATTTACACTGGATAATATTATTTTCTGTGTTTTCTTTTACGTGATATTTTTATTGAGAGAGAAAAGTAATATTTAATTTTTCATGCTGAAGTTTTTTACGTACTTTATAAATATATAGGACCGCATTTTCCATTTTGCATTGACTATCCGTAATTTTTTTTTAATGTATATAACAAACAGTGGTTATTCGGTTTATAACAAATTCATAGAAATAGAAATCCGTTGTTAAGTGAACAAAACATGTAAAATTCATTGATATTGATTATTATGATTGAAATTTATAATTAGATGAATTTTCGGTGGGATCGGCATAGGAGATCATGATAAATTTTATCAAACTAAGATCAATTATATTGAAAATCATAATATAAAAATGCTATATTAATAAGAGAAATAACTGTAAGTGAAGTTGTATAATATTGACAAATTTCTAATAGAATACTAAATAAATCTTGTGTTTAAAATTTATAGAATCCTTTGAAAATTGGAGATAATTGTATGTTACAACTTTTCTCTATTAACATTTTCACTTATTTCGGGAATGTGATTGTAAATCTATTTTTCATTCAATAAAGTAATTTTTTATCTCAATTAAAACACAAAAACAATATATATATATATATATATATATATATATATATATTGGATTTTTTTGAAAAATCAATTTTGTTTATTTTTTAATTGTCATTATGAGCTTTTCAGGCATTCTCCATTACCAGGGCTGTACAAATGTGATCCCTAAGTCGCCATTGGCGACAAAATCTGGTGAGTATGGATATGGTACAAATACATCGCATCAACTTTTAAGAAATGAGCGCAATTGGAATCCCCCCCCCCCCTATGTGCAACAAACAGCGTTCTGCATTATAAAACAAAAGAATGTATTTTTATTATCTCTTATAGTACTATTAAGAAAATTACTCACAAAATCTTTATAAAATTAATTAAGCACCAAATAATGACAACCCTTAACTACCTTCTACAGCATGTACCAAAATTCAACCGACAAATAAAGAAGGGTGGTAGACGGCATCAAATGATGAAAAATCACGATAGAACATGGGGTCGCATATCACTTATTTAATCGAAAATATATGGTGTTTTAGCGTAACTCAGTTTGGATTGACAGTAATTACTTTCATAAAACTAAAGTACAATGTAAAAAAATCCGAACAGTTTTCCTGTAGGAATAGGAAAAATAGTTGCCCTTATCGTACCGGAAAATTTTCCGGAAAGCTCGGAATAAAATCCGTAAAAAAAAGAAACATTCATTAAAACGGTACTTTACGGATTTTATTCCGATTTTACTGATTTTATTCCGAGCTGGGTCGGAAAATTTTCCGGTACGATAAGGGCAACTATTTTTCCGATTCCTACAGGAAATCTGGCCTTTTTTTTTTTTTTTTTTTTTTTACAGTGCACTGTTTGCGTAGAATTGTTTGTAATGCTGTAACATTTCACACAAAACAAGTTACATAACTTTGCATTTTCATTGGAATGTTTCTATTTTTCTAAATATTATTGCCGTCAACCAACGTTCAGTTAGGATGAAACACCCTGTGTATGCACTGTAAAAAAAAAAAAAAAAAAAAAAAAAAAAAAAAAAAAAAAAAAAAAAAAAAAAACGACTAGTTTTCCTGTAGGAATCGGAAAAATAGTTGCTCTTATCCTACCGGAAAATTTTTCGACCCACCTCGGAATAAAATCCGTAAAAAAAAGGAAATAGTCAATAAAACGGTATTTTACGGATTTTATTCCGATTTTACGGTTTTTATTCCGGGCTGTGTAGGAAAATTTTCCGGTACGATAAGGGCAACTATTTTTCCGATTCCTACACACTGTTTAAAAAAAAAAAAAAAAAAAAAAAAAAAAAAGGACCAGATATCCTGTAGGAATCGGAAAAATAGTTGCCCTTATCGTGCCGGAAAAATTTCCGACCCAGCTCGGAATAAAATCAGTAAAATCGGAATAAAATCCGTAAAATTGGAAGAAAATCCGTAAAGTACCGTTTTAATGAATGTTTCCTTTTTTTACGGATTTTATTCCAAGCAGGGTCGGAAAACTTTCCGGTACGATAAGGGCAACTATTTTTCCGATTCCTAGAGGAATACTGTTCGGCTTTTTTTACAGTGCAGGAAAACTGGTCGTATTTTTTTTTTTCAGTGTGTGACTAAATGTGTGATTTGCTACTCCGTGTCCTATAATATTTTTTTATCATCCTGATGCCTTCTATCACAACTCTTAATTTCTTTGTCAAATTTTGGAACACCCTGCATATAAAACTTAAAATAGTTGACTTAAAATAGTCATTAACTTAAAATAGTTAATGAAAATTTATATAAGAAAATTGGATCAAAATTACTATTGAATATTTTACACTCACTAAGTGACATCGTTTTTAAGGGGACGATGGACGTTATTATTATTAATATTATTTAATTTCAATTTTGTGCTAAAATACATTTTATCTTAAGTATATAGAATACTTTTAAATACATTTCCAGTCTTATTATAATTTTAAGATTTTTTTAAATTTAATAAAAAAAATTTAATTCTCCACGCGTTTTAATTATTTAAATATTCAAACGATTTTGCACTTTAATCGCTTAAGGGGGTAGGATACCTTTAAACCATAAAATTTTCGAATTTTTTTTAATACATATTTTTATTCCGTAATTATTTCTGAACAATATGCAAAAATCCGCATTAAAAAATTCCCATTAGTTTACTAATTATGGCAGTTTTATTATGACCACATATTATGACTACATAGGATAATTCAACTTTGCGTTGCGTTTATTCAAAACGATGAATTTTGATACTGCGCGCAGTGTTACTAAAAAACTATGCATGGCAATCAAAAGAAATTTTTACCACATATTCATTTCTGTATTATCTACAACTTAAAAACAGAAAAATGTAATTTTTTTTTTTTTTTTTTTTTTTTTTTTTTTTTTACTTTGAAAATATCTTTCAAAAAGTGAAAATTTTTATTTTTTTGTTAATTTTTTTTTAATTTAGTCAGTATTTTTCACAAATATTCTGGTTTTAGTATAAAAGGTAACTCTATTATGTATTTATTTTCTCCAAAATGCCCTCTTTATATGCATATCTTCAGATTTTATCATGCGCGCAAGATTTTTTATTCCCTTATTATCATATATTTTTAAACTTATCATTTCTATATTAATTTATGAATTTACAAGTATATTTATATTTTTAAATATAAATTTAAATATAAGCTTTATATTTAAATGAAGTTTAATTTTTATTTTTGACTTATTACGGAAGTTTTGAAGCTTGGAACATAGTGATATTTCTTACTTTTTCGACGTGTGCAAATGTATCCTACCCTTTTAAAACTCTATCTGGGTATCGATTTTTCAATCCCTTGAATAGTTAATTTTTAAGAGATGTTTTTTTTTTTTAATTTCACATCGATTTTCATAAAAATTATTCCATGTAATAAGTTAAAAATCAATTTTAATTATCTTGATAAAATCGAATTTTAAAATGTATTTACAGTTTCTCTGTATTAAATATCAGGATTTTACCTTATCAATTTCATGAATTTTGATCAAAAATTAAGAAGGCTGGAGCATTTAAAAAATCTAAAAATATTGAAAAATCCGTTTTGAGAAAAACAGATTTAAATTCTATTAAAGAGCCGAAAAACTGTTTTTGTACAAAATTCAAACGCTTGGAATTTTGCAAAAAATAATCGTATAAAAATAATTAATCAATAATATTAACAAATAATCTGCTTGCAGTTTTTCGCTAATGGCTCTGAATAAACGGGTGTATAATAATATGCACAAAAATAATTTTAGATTATTCTTCAAATGAAGGACCATGGTCCCCTTGTGACAATAGTTATACCGATTAATGTTAATGCAGCTTTCACAGTTGAGAGAAATAATTCGTCAAAAAAAGAGAACATACTTAACTTTTTAAACTAATTTTTTCATTCAATATTTTTCAAATTCAAACATGTACAAGTTATATTCCATTCCTTATCTAACTATGCGAAACGCATTTTTCTTTTTATCTATAAATAATACAAGGATTGAACTTAAATTTAAAATAATACGTTTGCAGAAACAAAAAGAAATCTTCTTTCATCTTTCTGCTGAGACCTTAAACTTACACAGTGGTGTATTTTTGTGCAAGTAGAGAAACACCTCATTTAATTTTCCAAACTTACTCTGAAACTGAAAATAGAAATTCCAACAAATTTTTCTTTTTTCTCGTATTATCTTTGTAAGAAGGAAAAACAAACAAAGTTTTCTGTTCAACGTCATTTTGGATTCTATTTCAAAAGTTAAAAGATTTCTGGTTCTGCCTCGATTTTCTTTGTATAAAGGGAAAAAAATATATTTGAAATAAAAAGAAAAGTATTTTGAATGTAAATGCGAAGATATTTCAATAAGAGAATTTTCTTTACGAAACCAACAGGCAAATTATTTATGTATCTAAATCTTTTAAGAGCAAATATATTTATGGTGTTTAAAAAGTTATTCAAATTGAAATTGAAACCTTAAAGTTATTTATTTTAAAACATACAAACACAATGTTTTAATATAAACTTATATAATAAAAACATAAATGGATATGAATATGAAGAAAAATTCATCTACGTTGAAACATTGATAAACTGTGACCTTAGACAATATTCTTGGAGTCCTAAATTACATACTTGAGTTTCAGAGTCGATTTAATAAACTTTACTTCTTTAAATATGAAATTGTAATATTTAGTTCAAAACAGGACATATATTTCTTATTAATAGTGGAGAAATATAAATTAAATGCAGAATAGACTGCAATTCTTTTTATATTACGTGATAAGTATGTAGGAACCAAACAACTTGTTGAAAAATTTTCTCGTTTTAGAGAAGAGGCATTCGATGATTTAGTTGTTTGTGGGGAATGAGAAAATTATCCGTAAAACCAGGGTCTTATATAGAAGTGTCATCGAAAGGGGGGGTTTTAATTTAAAGTACCAATAAATCCAGAACATACTGCAATTCTTTTTATAGTTTGTGAAAAGCGTGGGGACCAAACAAATTTTAGAAATATTTGCTCATTTTAGAGGAGACACATACAATAGTTTAGCTGTTTGCGGGGAATGGGAAAATTATCCGTAAAACCAGGGTCTTGTACGCGATGGAAAATGGGGATTTGACTTTAAATTAATAATAAGTCCTGAAGAGACTGCAATTTATTTTAGTCCGTGATAAGTGTGTATAGACCAAACTGAAATATTTGCTCGTTTTA
Source organism: Maratus speciosus (assembly GCA_963932465.1). Lineage (NCBI taxonomy): Eukaryota > Metazoa > Arthropoda > Arachnida > Araneae > Salticidae > Maratus > Maratus speciosus. Next base: position 189,700,172 of record OZ010800.1, read on the forward strand.
GAGAAGAGTCATACAATGGATTAGTTGTTTTTGGGGAATGAGAAAGTTATCCGTAAAACCAGGGTCTTATTTTGAAATGTGATCGAAAAGGGAAATTTTACTGTATCTTCAATTTTAGAAATTTAAATTTCACTAATAATTAAAGACTATTGGTTCGCTATTTAAGAAACGTAAAAGAGTTACATTTTCAAATAACCTCTACCTTTTCACTAATAGTTTACTGCACATTTCACAAAGGGCTCGTAAACATAAATTTCCTTAAATATATATCAGAAAGCTCATAACTTTCATAAAGAGTAATTTTAACTTCGTTCACTTTATGGTGCATCATAATAGATGGTGCTTCAATGTCTCAAAATGTAAGAATGCCAAAACTAATATGCAAAATTGTAGCAAATTTCACTTAGTGCTTACTTTATAGAAAAAATTTTGAAATATTAAATTGACCATAATTTCATTTTAAGGCGATCAGTGCCATCTGTCGACAAAAATATAACAGATTTTTAAATTACTCTACACAAAAGTTTGGAGTTACTTGATAAATAACTCATTCAATTATATTTAAATTTAATATACTTTAAAAATTTTCCAATTTTTAAGTTATGAAGATCTTCATAAAACACTTTATAGATAAATTGTCTGTGGTCCAATATATTTCACTACATAGAAATTATTGCTCTATACACTACAGGTTATTAATGGAAGAATTTTTTTAAATTATTATTTCAAAAAGAAACTATTATGAAATTCTAAATACTTAATTTTAGGTTTATGAATTCAGTAACCTTATAATTATTTACTTAATGTAGGATGTTGAAACAACCAATCCATTTGACGATAATGATATTGAATACAAAATAAAATGTACAAAAAATGTATTATACAAACAACAGATATTCTATTATCATTTTGAGCAATGTTAATAAAACTACTTTTAGAAGGTTCCTATTTTTAAAAGTATCTCAATTACGGTGTTAACATATTCAACAGCTTGAAAAAGTCTCAATTTTACAAATCACGATTAAAGTGTTGCTCAATTAAATCTTAATGAGTACCATTTTATGAATAATAAAAATGCATTGCGGATAATTTATATGTACTTTCATATTATTTTAAATATATTTTCAGTTTAAGATTAAATGGGTATCTATTACAAACAAATTTTTATATTTTATATAAAAGTAAATTAGAAGTATACGTTCTTTTCTGTGACTAATTAATATTTAAATTAATAATATTTTGACAGTGTTATGATTGGTTTAATTCAAACCTTGATATAACAAATAATAATAAAATTGATGGAGTTTTTAAAATATGTCAATGTATTTAATACATAATTTGAATTTCAACAAAAAAGATATTTTCAGTGTATTATTTTATAAAAAGGTAGATTATTTTTCCCAGACAAAAAGGTTCCAGCACTCAAAGGAATTTTTAATAGAAAAATGTCTCTCCTTCTAATTTTTTTCGAGTTTCAGTAATTCTACTTTTCATTATTTTAATAAACTGAACTCCAAACTATAAATTGATATATTTCAAAAATTAATCAGAACATTTCTGTCTATTTTTTTGCAGTCAGCTTTTTAACACTGAATACTATTCTCCAGTGTTCAGTGAAAAAATTATAATTGTATTGAAATATAAGGTTTTTTTTTTACTATACTGCATTTGAAACTCTGCATGTTTTAAATTTCCCCTATTCATTTAACCTTTATCATTAATTTTAATTAAAAAGTACATTTTTTAGCATTGAAATTCATAATAACATGTAATTTCATATTTTTATAAAATAATACCAATTTAAAGTATGAAAAATTTTAAATGTGTATTTGCTAAATTAATCCAAAATTGCTTTTCATTTTACAATTGATGCAACTTTTTGCAACTTATTTCAATTTAAACTACATTTAAAACCTTCATACCACCAAATTAAAAAACAATTCATTTACGACGACCCGTTTCATGTTTCATTTCTTGTGTGTAATGTGTCCATTAAAATGTGCACATTGAAGGATTAAATATGCTATACTATAAATTGTTTATATTTGTTTTATCTTCAGAGAAAACAAAAGTAAATTATGGGTTCATTATTTTGTTAAATTAAATTGAAAAGTATTGTGCAGATTAATGTTTCTGTTATGCCCTTATAATGCATGTTAAGCAATTAATCAAATACAGAATTTAAAAAATAAAAATTAATCTTATGTCAATGTTTTGTTTATGTGTGTTAAAAAAAAATGGTCGCTTTAATGCCTTTTTTTAACTTACATATACATTAAATGTTAATGTACACAGTATATTTTCGCAGTGAAACAAAAACTTATGTCAAAAGTTTATGCACTAAATTGATCTCAAGTACTTTATCAAAATCAAGTGTGCACTTCAAAATTTTATAAATATGGATTAATGATTATGCATTTTAAGCCTCACATCCCGTTGCTGCAGGCTTAGTACGTCTGTCTTGAACTGAGAATTTTCATTTAATAATCAGATTTGATAAATTGAAGATTAAAAAAATTTGAATAAAAATGCAGTTTCGAATATTATATTTAGAAATTTGTTTTTTATTTTAGAAGTAATCATAAAGTCACCCACATATGTGTAAGAAACTTCCTTTCAGGCTTTCCGTTAATAGCAGGAAATTATTTATGCGCCTTTTTAAAAATGAAAGCTTAATTCATTATATTTAATTACAAATAAATTACTTGTTTTTTATTCCCTTATAAATTATGATGCATTATACTTAGTTTTATTATACTGAGAAATTTGGTTCTGACATCTGGAATCCGAATTGCGGCCCTAAAAATAGTTCCATGTCATCCCTATAAATTCTAATTCCCATTGCTAGAGAGTTCTAGAGTCTCGTATTAGATTTCAAAAGCGATTTCCTACAATCTCGTGGTCAAACATATTTAAAAATCTCCGCAAACAGATGTTAACACAAGAGGTTAGTTTTAGTAACTATAATTCTAGTTTATGAAACCGTTCCAGAAATCAAGCTATAATTTCTCGCTACTGAAACGATTCATTGTCCTTTCGTCACCTAGAAAACAAAAGACTAGCAATTCTAGATCATTTCGTCTATTCAGCTTAGTTGTTTACCCTATTCGCATAGATCCGGAATCTATATTTCTAGTTTGGAGATTCAGAATATGACTTATTTATTCATTCTAGGTGAAGACGGTATTTTTTTTTCTTTTTTTAAACTTCGGAAACCAGTATACATTTATAATTTCACATTATATATAATTTTACAGATTTTTAAAACATTTTGCAATTCTTTTTAAATAAGTATTGCGATTATGTTTTATAAAATATTTAAAAAAGTAAATATAAAAGACCATTCATTTACATTACAATTTTTCATTTAATAATCAGATTTGATAAATTGAAGATTAACAAAATGTGAATAAAAACACATTTTCAAGTATTACATTTAGATTTTTTTTTTTTTTTTACTATATCTTATTTTTAACTCTTATGTCAATGACCGAAATTTGCCCTTGTCTCCAATGACCGGAGTACCCGGGTGCCTGCTCAATTTTAACATATGCGCGCCATTAACACCCCTATTTTATAGAATATGACTACCCCGCTTCTGGAGAAAAGCAGGTGTGGGAAATATGTGAATTATGTCACTTCTGATTTCTGTTCCGTATTTATTTTTAAATGCAAACTATATTTATCTTTTAGAACAAAAGTTTCCTTGCGTTGTCACTCGTACATGCCTGAGTGTTCTGTTCCCGATCGACGTAAAGTGGTGATCTATCTGATAAGCACCTTGTCGACGCTGCCGTACCGTATTTATATGCTTCTTTTAATTTCCACTGGATTTTCTTCTAGATTGTTAATCAACTTTGTTTATTTAGCACTGCACACCTCATCGATTTAAACCGTCATGGTATGAAAATAAGGTGGATATTTTCGGAGCCAAATAGCCTGTGAAACCTTAGCTTGAAAATTGGTTCGAATGGGTGGGTAGAAAAATAGAGGATTTACGACTAATACATAAGTTGCACCACGGATAGAGGTAAATTTTGGGCCGAAATGCAAGAATTATGATGTTTAATGTAAAACAGGAATATTTGAACAGTTTTCTGTATATTACATCTTATGATTATTTTCGTATGTAACAATAACATATCTTCCCCATTACGATTCATTTATAGTATGAATTTTTCGTTTTAATTACGGAAAAATTCCGAAATCAGATAAAATACTGGATTATTTGATCAGACAAACTTCGGAAAACACTGCAATAAACTTGTGTACATTTATTTTTATATGGAAATATAATTGAATTTTGTTTTGTTATTTTTAAATCCCTAAATGCCTCACTGGCAAATAAGTTTTAGAATGACAATGTTCCTTTTATTAAGGGGTTACAGGGCCTTTGAGTTTGTCGAAGGGATTAAAAACATCGTCTTTTTCAAAGTACCAAAACACAAATAACATGCAATTAATACTTTTTTTTTTCCATTTCTACCCAAAGTTTAAATCTTTAACTGTATGATCCAGCAAAATGAATGTTATATATACAAAATTAATATTTAAATTTTAAATTTAAAAATTCAGCTCACTAACGGGTGAATTAAAATCCTTAAGTGCTGTGCGCGTAAAAGTTGGTGACATTTGAACGGATGCCCTAGAAACATGGATGATGATCATAGTATTTTCATCCAAATTATGTACTTTTGACTAAAACATACGAATATATGCCATGTGCACTCACAGCATATATATAAAACATATATATTAAACAGTGACCGAGAACGACATAACTCTTCCAGGGTACATTTCTCTTAGTTTCCCATATGTTAAAAGGGTAAAACAGGAAACATTGCTATTATTGATTTTGTAGTAATTTACTGTATTTCCATTGTGTTCCAAAAATCGGAATGTGAATGTACTAGTACTGGTAAATTCACCATAGTTTGTTATTATTATTCAATGATTCTTTATGTGATCTAAAGTTCCAGCTACATCTCGACCAATAAACTCACATTCCTTTATATTTGTCTTCACGGAATACAGCGTATCCGAGAAAGGTCTTTATTATTCTGAGCATTGATAATGAAAATACTAACAGGTGAAATGGAATGCAAATTTCTCTAAAAGTATGACGACATCAAATAGATTTTTCTGGTATAAATTTCCTGAGGTAGATATCACTAGTTGCTTGACAGTTGCGAAATGAAAAGAAAATGGCGACTGCACAGGAGAAAGCGCATTGTGTATTGTGATTAGTCGAAACAAAATCATCAATAACCGTGCAAAGAAATTTTTCCGGCTGTACCATAAAGATCCACCAAGTGAGCCTTCAATTTATGCATGGATGGAGACGTTTAATCAGACAGGAAATGTTGGTGTGTATAGGGAGGGCGGGGAGGGCGTACGAAAAACTACGATCGACCATTGACATGAGGACAAAGAGTCGACCGAATCACTCTTTCGGAGTCACGTACATCTACATTGAAGATCTGTAAAAATAAATATTAGATTTCTTCATTTTTTTGCAGCCAACTGCATTTCATTTCACCTGTTAGTATTTCTGTTCTTAATGTTTAGAATAATAAAGATATTTCTCGGACACGCTGTAAATCACAACTGTTACTTTCAATAATTAAGCAATTTATTCTTAGTAATTTTTAGTACTTATTTCTTTGAGACCTGATTTACACAACTGCGTATGGGATCCTAAAGAAAAAGAAAAAATAATTTCCTTTTTTGTGTGATTTAATGTTGAGCCTGCACCCTCTGAATTGCGTCGATCCTCCATTGGCATAGCATGCGTTAGGACATATGATAAGGCGACAAGGAACCTTAAATATATATATATATATATATATATTATAAGTTTCACTTTAAAAATTATTGAAGGGTACATTATATGCATTATGATATACATTTATCACATTTTAACCATTTGGAAATGGTTGATGTTTTCGGTCGAGGATGGGGCCAAATGATGCTCGCTTTTCATTTTTTTAACGAAATTCAACGATGTTCTTTACTTTTAGAAGAATTTTTATTTGAATAGGTAATAGAAAGGCATAAAATCGTTAAAAATTGAAAAAGTTACAAAATGAATAGGCGCAAATTATCAGATATGGAAAAATCCAAAGCCAAAAGAGAACGCCGAAATGAAAATCATCTTGCAAAGCAAAAATCGAGGTCTTCAGCTCATTATGTAGGCCATGAAAATCGAGGTCATCAACTGATTATGTAGCCCATGAAAATCGAAGTCTTCAACTGATTATGTAGACCATGAAAATCGATTACAGAATAAAAGACGAACGCGAAAAAGGAAACAATCTAATGTTTAATTGATTGATAGTAAAAGCCCATGTATCGAGGGGCTCCAATCCACTAGCCACGGCGTTTTACAATCGGTCGATTCTAACCGGGAAAATTTGAGCTCAACGTAGGTAATTTGTCGCAATCTGTGGATGATTCAGTGGAACTGCTTTCGATTTGTAAACTATTTTTCTTCTCGAAACGGGACTTGGAGAGTTTATCGATGAAGGTTTTGGTCGTCTGAAGTTTGATCTTTGCGATCTGTTGTTGAAGAGGACGCGACGGAATTTGGTGGACGAAATAAATTCCAAATGGTCGTTGCAATATATTAAATTACATTTTTTTTATCTTTTACATTTTGTAAATATAAGTGCTTTTTTGGGGGGGGGGGTAAAAGAAAAGGAATTTTCCGTAATATTTTAGCTATTACGGATACCTTTTCAAAATGCCCAATGTGCATTCCATATCAATTAAAAGCCCCAATATTTTTTATACAAGTTTGGTTAATATATATATACAAAACCAAGCATAGAATTTTACATATTTAAATTTAAAGGTAAGGGAAAAAATGTTTTCAAAATTTTTTGCTGTTCAAAAAAAAAAATATATATATATATATATATATACAAAAATTTCTTTTTTTCTTACCTTTAAATTCAAATATATAAAATTCTATGCTTAGTTTTATTTATACATATATAAACGAAACTTGTATAAAAATATTGGGGATTTTCACTGATAATGAATGCGTATGGGACATTTTGGAAAGATCTCCGTAACATCTAAAATATTACGGTAAATTCCTTTTTTTCTCAAAAACATTTTATTTTATTTATTTATTCTTTTGTGATAAATGTATGCTATAATGCATATAATGTATCCTTGAATAATATCTGAAGTGAAACAAAAAAAAAAAGAATAAAATAAAATGAATTTAAAGGTCCCTTGTTCCCTTATATGATCCTATTAATTATTGGAAACCAACTAAACTTTTCATTTCCATAAAAAATGTTCGTGCCTTAAATTGTTTTAAATAGAAATTATGAAAAGCGTATTTTAAATACATAATGATAAATTGCTCTTATTTCAATATTCTGCTTTCTTTCAACGTTTATTTACAATCTGTCTCTTTATTTACGGACTTTATGTATTTTCCTATATTAATCTGTGAACATTTTGTCATAACTCATGGAAGACAAAATATCTTTTGACATTTCATGGCAGCAGATGGTGACAACGCAGCCGGTGTTATCCGCTGAAAGTGGCAAATATTTTCTGTTTTATCTATTAATCAAGAATATCTTTATAGACTAATACATACCCATATATGAATTATTGCATAACGTTATTAATCAATGTCTCAAAAAAATTCTTTGAAACCAATAATAAACGTTTTATTTAATTGGAGTAACAAAATAATACTAATAATTTATTACAATTTATGTTATATAAGAAATTAAATAATAATTGAACATTTGTACGTAATGACATATTTATAATAAGCAAACAATAAATATTTTCATCAAAGAAAAAATTAAATTGTAATGAATATTTTCAAACCTGTGGATTTTTTTTTTTTTTTTTTTTTTTTTTTTTTTTTTTTGAAAGCTTGATAAAGCGAATGAATCAGACATACTGAATAAATACAACGAAAACATAATAAAATATTTTTGTAACTATTTATAAATAATATATAAAGAAAATAATTAAAAATTCTATAATTATAAAACCTTAATTAATTTAACAAACAATTTGTAAAATTTTTGATTTTGTAATGTTTCCGATTTTCTGTGTAAAATGTATTGTACCGGGTGCCCCAAAAGTGACTGATAGATTTTAAAATTCCATAACTTGCAAACGGTGACAGATATTTAAAAAAATCTTGAAGGAGGGTTATGTACAATGCCAGGAGTTTTTTTTTTTTTTTTTTTTTTAAATTTGAATTTCAATCAATAGGTGGCGCTGCGAGAAGTAGGTGCTAATTCCAGCCCCGATTTTTGGCAATTCGGAAACCATTCAAAACATTTTAATCTGATTTTTTTCGCATGGGAGAAGAGAGAGGCCGAAAACTCGAGCCTCGATTTAGCACCTATTGGTTGCAGTGCCATGTATCGCAGCTATTTGTAACTAAAGCCGGGAATCGCAGCATAAAATCTCTTGACATTTTACATATCACTTCTGCCAAAAAATATTTTAATATCCGTCACCCTTTGCAAGTTATTGAATTTTAAAATCCTTCAGTCATTTTTGTGACACCCTGTATATGTAACAATATTAAATCTGTTAATATTCACATATAATTTTTTAAAAATTAAATCCTGCAAAAATTAAAGGAATTGCAAGGGTGTATTTTTCAAAAGTCATTCGTAATTCTTCATGATTTAAATAACTATATACAGTGTGCCAGCTAAAGTCCGTTGTCACCCCAATAATTTCTGAAAGGCAAGAGCTATACTCATAATAGTGGGTCTAGGTATAGTACAGTTGAAATACGCCATTGAATGAAACCGCCTACGTCTCCACCTGGCGGTAAACTGTGGGATTAGCATTCCTATCTTGAAAACGGAAAGAGATAGGGGAAAAAGTGATTTACAAAGTTACAGAGCATCATCGATTTCGTACGAAAAGACACCTTGTGAGCATTAACATGACGAATAGAATGGTTAAAACGAGGCTTAGTTGTTTCGTGATTTCCTACGCTGTGACGTCACAAAAATTTAACGGAAGGAGAAATGATTATCTTTCGGACAAATGTGCATCCAAATGTGCATTGCAGTTGCACATCTCAAATAAATGTATATTATTATAACTAGTTTTTTTTATATAATAAAACAGAGATACTGTTTTTTATGTTTTATAAAACATGTGTGTTTTATTACATTTATCGTAGATCGATGTAATAGTAAAATCTATTCATCGTTGTCTGGACATCCAAGGCTGTAGTGTAGACGGCTGGTGACTTCCCCAACATGATTTATTAGTGAGAAATTGCAGACCCAGGTATCGGCCAGAGTAGCTCAGTGGTTACAACGGCAATCTTTTTTACTGTGGTCCCGGGTTCGATGCCAGGCTCTGGCTAATTTTTCACTCCAGTTGGGTTTATCAAATTTATTGTATGTATGTCTGTATCATAGAAACTCGACAGATTTTCTCGCCAAGCAAAAGTATCAACAGTGCAATGAAACGTAAATGAAAGGAATTTCCGCCAATTAATGCCAAACGATTTTGTAAAAATTTTTTAGTACTCTGTTTAGTTTATATTTTCCGGACTGACCAAAACGGGATTTTGACACATCTATAGCTCGAGAACTATTTATAATAGAAACAAAATTCTTATTCTTATGGAATGGGGCGTGCCACGTGACTCAGAAAACGAAAGTAAAGTGGAATCCGGTGAATAGGTTTTCAGTAAATGCGATTTTAAAAGTGCTGTTTTTTGCACTTTTTAAATTCTTGTTCCGACCAAATCTGTTGACAGGGCTACAACAATGTGTAATTATCGGATTTTTACGCGCTTTACGCCGTTTGAACTGTTTTTATGAGTACTTCAAACCTTTGAAAGTTTCATGTAAAAATATTAATTAGTTTTTTGATTTATACCAGTTTAAAGAAATTTACTCCCATATTTCAGCTGGGCGTACGTAATAATATCTCTACTTATATTTCCACCTGAGCTCAGCGTGGCGTACGTTATATGTATGGTCATTGTGCCTAAATGAGACGCGATTCCCCATAGTTTTGTCGCATTTAGGGTATACCGTGAAACCTCTCTGTGCGACCATCTCCATTAAACGACCACCTCCCTGAACGACCATTTTTTCACGGAACGAAATTTATTCCCATAGGCTCTATACTAATTTTACCTCCATTCAGAGACCATCCCAGTAGAACTCTCTCCATGTGCGACCCTCTTTGAAGAAAATAAAACAAATTCCGTTTTTTCCTGGTCGCTTGAAGAAGGTTTTATTAGAAAAATAATTCCGGAGAGCGCATTATTCATCAAACTTCTAAACTAACAAGGAAGGTCTCCTTACAGGGCATACTCAGAATATGTTGAAAAAAAAATGCTTGTGAAACTACTCATGTATGTAATAAGGGATCAGTCAAGTTTAACGGCGAAATTTCAGTAGAAAGCCTGTAAAAAAATAAAATACTTTCGAATATTTGACGCGAAAATACGAAAGTGACACGCGATTTGGCGAGCAGGATTTTTCCTCGCCAAAAGCAAACGATTTTAATGCATCTGAAAATTGTTTAATTGTTTTTTAGAATGCACGGTTTTTAATGAATTTAAACTTAATCAATGAAAGAGGTTATTATATATTTTTATATTACATATATATGTCGCTTGTTGCTGTACTTATTTAATTTTATCACTGTAAAAATATTTTCTATGCTTTGCTAGTTGCAAATATCCATTTTAAGTTATAGTCAGCTGAAATTTGATTGCCATAATACATTTCCATATCGAAGACGAAGTCGTTTCCATAGCAACAAAATGAAATCGACAGTGTTTTATCTGTCTCATTTTTTAGCTTTAAATAATTTAAAACAATTTAAATTTTGTTTTAAATCGTAAAATATGATATTTAAATTTTATTATAAATACATATAAATATATATGACAAATTATAGTTAAAACAAACTAAATATGACAAAACTATTGTTAAAAAAATAAAAATGACAAAACTAAAGTTATTTAAATTAAACTTATATAAACAAATTCAACATAAAAAGTTTTTTCCTTACATAAAACCGTATTTTTTTTTTCATCGCCAACCGGTGATAAATCGCCAAATAAACGAAAATTTCGTTTTTGTTTTACGGACACTGTATCGTGGTTCCGCATTTTTTTTTTTTTTTTTTTTTATTTTATTTTATTTATTTTTTTTTTAAATAAAGATATATATCCATACGAGAAGAACATTCTGTATTTTTTTCAGATTTTTCTAAATATGCCCGTATGGAGTAGGGTGGGTCGAAAAAAAGAAATTTTTGATTTTCGTGACGCTTTAGTGCGGGGAAGTTGCCTATTGTAATAAGAAGAAAAACGGCATAAAAATTTTTAGAATCGGTTAACATCTTCCATTCGCGCATCGTACTTAAAGTTGATGAAAAATTGCAAAAATCGCGACTTTTTTTCTATTTTTTTAAGTTAATTAAAACTTTAAAAATAAACACGCTTTAGCTTTTTATGCTTGTTTCATGGTTTACATAACCTAAATAAATTAAATTCCGATCAATAATCCAATTTTTTTTTGTTCGCTCAAGAGCTTAGAAAAAACATAAATTTACCAATTTTTCGCAATTTTCACCGTGCAACCCTTAGTCCATTTTTCTAAAATAAAGCTAGACAGAACTCACCACGTGGTGGTGGTTGCACGTTGAGTTCCACCCACATCCTACCCAACCAACCGTCCAATTGTCGGGTGTGGCATTTATATTATATTAAAAAGATCGCATACATGCCAATGTGTAATTCTAATTAAATGCTTATGTAAAAAAAAGAACAAAGAATATTCGTGTCTTTGAGTTGAGATTCATGATTCTTCAAAGGAATTACAATTTGGATGAAAATCGGATGTATTTACAAAACAGTTACAAAAAAGTAAAATGTGAAGGCCGAGCGGAAAGCTCGTGATCTTCAGCAAGCACTGAGTGGTTCCTCAAATAGTTTTAAAGTTTCTAAAGTGGCAGTGTACTATGAAATTGATGATCTCGAACACACTTCTTTTGAAGACTTGGAGTACGAGGAAGATAAATACAAACCGAGTACATCGATTAAAAGCCCAAATGTCAGATGAGAATTAAAATTAACGCAACAGCGCTAAACAGCGATCGTTTTGGAGTTTCTGATCGACCAAAAGCTGTCATAGCGTCAAGTGTTCTGGATAACCGACACAGATTCTTCACACCCTTGATTCACACCCCCTGAGGAAAGTTCGGGTCTTTTTTTTGACGAACAAAAATGAGATACTTTGTTTGGCCAAAAAATTTAGTGCCAAGCAATTGCACAGGAATGTGAAATAAGAACTGTATTCTCTTATCCAGGAATCTGGATCAACTTATATTGGACATGTATCTCATTCCTCGAGTTCATCAAATGATATAAGTCAAAGCATTATTTCTTGTTTGCCTGAACTATCAATATCACTAGAATCGCCCAGAAGACTTGGCGAATTGGGACCATAGTACTTTGTCCGATTCCAGATGACTAACTCCCTAAACTTATAAGAAATAGTTGGCTTCATCATAAAATCATACATGCCTGTGTAATTTGCTATAAAATCTGCAAATATTTTACTGACGTACCAAAACATGTATTTCAAGCAATCCAAATATCACGCTATTTGTCAGATGAATTACTACAAGTTGTCAATCCAATAATAGAACGAAATGCGTTTTTTTTGCGCACCCAGAGAATATTCTGTTGGCAATGATTGTCGATTAAAAGAAACGTATTCGGGATATTGGTTACAGAAGGATCGTAAAAACAAGACAAACCGTCCCAAAGAAGAAGACTGTTAGAAAAGTAATGCCACCAAATGGAAACCTTCAAGCTTCCGATTAAATAGAAATTATTAAATGGAATTCTTGTGCGGTGTATCCTTTCCCAATGCCACGGGACCTGAATGAAGATTATGTTAAATCGTTCATCTCTTCTGACACTACTCTCATCAGAGAAATACAAATGTTTCCCTGTCACACCGAGACTGTTAAGATGTGTGTCAAACTTGACAGAGACCTCGAATAAATTATATGGACATGAAGCTAGAGATGGCTATATCCGAACAACACTGAAGTCTAAATCGGTTATGCCTGATTTCTCCAAAAAATCAGACTTTAAATGTGTAGTAGATATAAAAAAGAAACCGTAAAAAACACAGTAGGCCAAAGAATGCTACTATATAGAAAACCTTTGTAAATAGTTTCAAATATAGCGTATATGCCACACCCAACAATTAAATGGTTGGTTGGTAGGGCAGAGGTGGAACTCTACGTGCAACCACCCCCACATGGTGAGTTTTGGGTCGTTTCGTTCTAGCAAAACGAGCGAAGAGTTGTTGCACAGTGAAAATTGCAAAAAATTGCTAAATTTATGTTTTTTTTTCTAAGATGTTGCGCGAACAGAAAAATTAGATTATTGATTAGAATTTAATTTATTTAGGTTTTGTAAACTATAAAACAAGAATAAAAAGCTATAGCGTGTTTATTTTTAAACTTTTAATTAACTTAAAAAATTAGAGAAAAGGCACGATTTTTGCAATTTTTCATCAATATTAATTACGATGCGCGAATGGAAGATGTTAACCGATTTTTAAAATTTTTATGCTGTTTTTCTTCTTATTACAATAGGCAACTTTTCCGCACTATAGCGTTACGAAAATCAAAAATTTCTTTTTTTCGACCCACCCTAGTATGGAGACCTTCCTTGTAAGTTTAGAATAAGTTTTTTTTTATTCCAATAACATTTAAGTGTTTAAACACCTTTGTGCCTTTTTAGGCAATGAATTTAACTCTGATTACAAATTAAGAATGACGGTTAATAAACTCCCCTGCCCTATTCTTTCTGGAAACTCTAAAAGAAATAGATAAATTAATGAAATCGTCATTATTTGTTCCCGTCAAAAAAAAGAAAAAAATTATATTTATTTACTGAACTTTGAAAGGACTTGGTAATAAAAGTTATAAAAGATAAAACGGTAAAATCAAAGCAAATGTATTCATTTTTTAAACTCTGCAGTATTTAATTTATCTAATTAATATTTGTTCTTATACTTAAATTTGCATATTTTTCCTTAATCATTAGGGAAAAATATGCAAAATTATTTTCCACATTAGTAATGTGCAGAATAAATTTTAGTAACATTAGTTGTTACCTTTTTTCAACAGTTAAAATCCACATTTATCCACATTTAAACATGACCTCCATTAAGAAAACGTGGTTTCTTTAGGGAGGGTTTACTGTATTTTGCATTTTATTATATAAAGATACATTTTACTAAGCAGCAAATTACTGAATACTGTAGCAATAGTTCAAAACTAACTTGTTTTGTATAAATTTAATAATTATCTGTAGTCACCACAATATACGATTGTTGGTCGCATTTAGGTAATTTTTGTCGCATTTACGGCAGTTAAAACCTGAATGAGATGTCCATAGTCCTAAATGTAATAATGCATTTTACACATGAGAATTCATCTGAAAAAGTTCATTTAACCCTTAACTGCTGTTGCAGAAAATTGCGACATAACAATTCAGAAAGGTTTGCGAAACCATTCGATTGAAAGATGAATAAAAGTCGCAATTAATCATAAAATACTGTCTTTGCACTAAACTGTTTGTAGAGTAATATTTCTAATAAAATCTTGCTTTTTCAAACATTTCAAACAATTGTACTTGGACTCCAAACGAAGCAAAATTTTACTGTATTGATAGTTAAACTGGAAATTACAAGTTAAACTGTGAAAATTAAAAAACGCAGCACTAACAGCAGTTGAGGGTTAATTGCAATTATTTTTTGGAATTACTTAACCATTAACTGCTGTGACAGGAATTGTCGCATAACTACTGCGTGTGTTCTCCGAGACCGTTTAATTAAAAAATGAAGGAAAGGCTCTATTAACTCCCAAGTACTGTTCTGTACTAAACTAGTACAGGACTATTATAATTAAACTTCAAATATTCAGAATGTCTAGCAATAGTTCTAGAGCTCAGAATGAAAGAAAATTTCTCCAGTATTCATAGCTTAACTGGAAATTAGAAGTTTAACTGTGAATATTGAAAAATGTAGTGGTCTGCGAGATCGCTAACAGCAGTTAAGAGTTAATAAAGAGTTGAAATACATAAAATTGAAAGATAAATAACCTATTATTGAAATACTAAATAAATTTTATTTAATACTAATTTAAATAAAAAAACATTAACTGCGATGCAGAATCTTAAATAAATTATAATTAAACATAGCAAATTTCAATATTCATACTTTGCAACAGATTCATCAAGTTTGAATTGTTTATCGCGGGCGACGCAGCACCATTCTGTTTGCCAATTTTAGATACCTAGATATATTATACTTTTGAAAAGTTTATAGTATCACTATTAAACTATTTTTTTACTTCTATCATCTTTCGTTTATCTTTTGTTTTCAGAATTAAAATGGAATATGTATAATACAAATGAAATACCTTACAAAAAGAAGTGATTATCTAATCAAAAACAACTCGTTGTAAATGATCCCGCCAAGCCACAAACCTAAAACGTCAGTCATAAAAAGAAGTGATATCACATAAAAAGAAGCGATATAGAAGTGTATACTACGAGTGCCGTGTAAAAATCTATCACAACTCATAATGTTTCCAAAGGACTCGTAGTGAGGTAGAGTATGTGAAAACTGCTTGGCGACCTGCAGGCGTATATTTAATGTATGCAGTACCTACATCAATTTCGAAAAATTGTGAAAGTCGAAAAAATTAATTTTAAATTCTCATTATATAAGTCTTATAAATATTTGTAGGAGGAAGATCTACAATAAATCAGAAAAATTTGTAAGGCAAGCAGAAAATAGTATGTAATTGTGGTAAACATCGATTTTTACAATTATACTTTTCAATATTTTAAACATAATGTTTAATTGCATAAATATGTTTAATAATACACTGTTTCAAAATTAAAGGAAAAACTGGTAAAATGAATCCTGTTTATGACAGAATTATTTCTTAAACGTAAAATGTCATGTTTCCAACATAAGGAATATTATATAATACTATTGTAACAAAGCCTTACTAGAACAGATTTTTCTCCTGTCATGTGCAATTCTCTTAACGCAGGCTTTACTGCAATATATCTTAGTTTAGTTAACGTCTATTATTAGGTGCATTATTAGTAATATTCATATGATCATTATTTTTTATTATTATTTCACAAACTCAAAATGTTTATTAAATTTTTACTTAGAAAATCCTGCGCTTAAAAGTGGTCTTTCTTGTTCAAATGACGGTAAATAAAATCAACAAATCGATCCCATGATGTTAAATAAGAATGGTCATGTAAACACCAAAAGCTTCAACTTTTCAACTCTAAACTTACGGTTTAATGGGATCAGTAATTAAAGAAGAAAATTGTTAAACAAATAGTCATATGTAAGTGCAGGAAGAACAAACATTATAAAAGCCTGCAGGTCGCCAAGCAGTTTTCACATACTGTACCTCACTTCGAGTCCTTTGGAAACATTATAAGTTGTGATAGATTTTTACACGGCACTCGTAGTATACACTTCTGTATCGCTTCTTTTTATGTGACATCACTTCTTTTTATGACTGACGTTTTAGGTTTGTGGCTTGGCGGGATCATTTACAACGAGTTGTTTTTGATTAGATAATATTTATATATACAATTAACTGTTGAACGCAGGCGTTATTTATGTGTGTATGTGTGTTTTAATATATATTGTAGTATGTGTGTTTTATTATATTTATCGTAGATCGATGTAATAGTAAAATCTATTCATCGTTTTCCGGTCATTCAAGGCTGTCGTATAGATGGCAGTGACTCCCTCAACATGGTTTATTAGTGAGAAATTGCAGATCCAGGTATCGGCCGGAGTAGCTCAATGGTTAGAGCAGCAGTCTTGTATACTGTGATCCCGGGTTCGATTCCTGACTCTGGCTAATTTTTCACTCCAGTTGGGTTTATTGTATTTATTGTATGTATGTCTGTATAATATTTATATATACCTTTAGTTGTTTTTTCTTTCTAAGATCGTTTTGTCACGGACATTTACACACATTTTACAATTTACACATTTCATGCATATGCTTTTAAAGAATCATAATCCATTATAACTTCTCTCCTAAAATTATCGCTTTCTAAAAAATTACGAATACAAACCAGAGGAAAACTTGTATAAAATGAAAATTCTGTATTCCATTACCCAACTTTCTATTATTTTTACACATTTGGATAAATGAGTGGATAATGGATAAATGAAACCAGTTAAATGAAATGATAAACTGAAATCATATCATCTATTATTCTTGCCACAGTCCAATACACTTCACTTTCTGGGCAATTTACTTATTATTATAAAATGCTAATAAAGTTAATAAAATCATGAATGTTATTACGTGACCAAACAGGTAAATTATAATGATATCTTAAGTATTTCTATGGAGATTAGAGATTTTGGGACAGTTTAACAAAGGAAGAAAGTGAGATTCTTGTCAATTCCATGTTTCTCTGTGTCCTATGGCTTTCCGCTTAAGGAAAGATTTGACATCGATCTGGCTATAGATCTATGGCTAATATCGATACCTATATCGATTTTGCTGTCTATTTATGCTAATATCGATTTGGATATAGATATATATATATGACTAATATCGATACCTATAGATGTTTTGTTGTCGATTTATGATAATACTGATACATAAATCGATTTGTCTATAGATATATGTCTAATATCGATACCTGTATCGATTTGGCCATTGATACGGGCTAATTTAGATACCTATCGATATATATATTTATTTTGATGTCGATTTATTCTAATATAGATCTGGCTATAGATCTATGGCTAATATTGATAACTATATCTGAAAGTTTTAACCTGCAATAGGATGACATGCTTTAACTTCTACTTGTAAAAATAAGCATAATTTTTTTCATGAAATGACCTTATAAACTGAACAAAAATCAGATCACATAACTAACTACAGATATATAAATACCTTAATTCTCTCCTTCAAAAATAAATATAGATAAAACGATCTGAAGAAAATATATTACAATATAATAAGACCAACAATCAAAAAATACAACGTAAAAACACAGAACACGAGAACAAACTATTCAACAGTTCCAACATGGCTTTAGGAACAGTATACATATTTATATTTATGAAAAGTGTATTCATAACAATAAACTATTGAAAATATTTGAGAAATTTATAAAAGTTTAAGTGGAGATGAGCAGAGAAAGAGAAATTTACGATGAGTATTCCGGAAAAGCAACATGGATGTTTCTTCGTTGGAATCTCTATCTGTCCTTTCAGACATGTTATTTTGTTTTAGATTTAAAAGCTTTATTTCTATTGAAAACTATAAATTATATTCTAATTTTACAAAGGTGAAATCTATATAAGAATAATTCCTAAAATATTGCAAATAATATTTCAGTGTTATTTTGTAATAATACGCAATAAAAAAAATCTCTTTAAACTTCATGCTTTAACTTGTAATTTTTTATGCCTAAAATTAACATATCGGAAATCGTCTGCTTATGTATCGTCTCTTGCCTTATTAAATATATTCTAATGTGAAAAAAAATGTTTCAACAATAAGTCAAGTAAGAATCTCACACAAAAACAGCATAATATCATCGTTACAACACCATTGTCAGAAAATAAATTTAAATCATGAAATGCTCTTGGGAAAGTTTTATGAATGATGTAAGGTTCTAAAAGCCCACAAGAAAAACAAATTCTGTTCACAAAATTATTTTATACAATTTATTTTATATAATTTTATTTTCTATAATCGATTCTCTTAAATCTCAATGTTCTTGTACAGTTCTTACGAAAAAAGAACTGATCCTCCATCAAACATAAAATCTACATTTTTTTCATGATAAAATAAATTTCTTTGTTATTTTTATTTTTCCAGTCACTTTAAAGCAGAAAAAAATTGTCAAATTAAAATCTTCTCTTTACATCAAATTTGTAAGTTTAAATCCATTAAAAGATGGCTGTATCAGGACATATAAAACTAGTAGGATGTCTATCTCATACATGTTAATATTTCTTGAAAAATAAAGCATATCAGTGCCACCGGTTAGGTAATTTATACCAAAATCTAATCAGCAACAACTTATGTCAAGTTGTAACCAAATCTGAAGTTTGATGAAAATCAGTGTATTAGTTTTTGAGGTAGAACAATTGCGGAAATTGCAAAACAAATCTACATAGCGCCACCCCTTGTTCGATTTATTCCAAAAACTAATCAGAACCAATTTATATGTGGAACTAACTGAGCTCTGAAGTTTGATGAAAATTCATGCATTAGTCCTTGAGATACAGTTATTGCGAAAATAATGATAAATGCAGCCGATCAGCACTACCAGTAGGGCAATTTGCACCAATAATTAAACAGTACACATTTATATCGGGGGCTAACTGAATCTGAAGTTTTGTGAAAATTCGGCAATTAGTTCTTGAGGTA
This sequence comes from Maratus speciosus, assembly GCA_963932465.1. Taxonomy (NCBI): domain Eukaryota; kingdom Metazoa; phylum Arthropoda; class Arachnida; order Araneae; family Salticidae; genus Maratus; species Maratus speciosus. The sequence goes on from OZ010800.1 coordinate 189,719,687, forward strand.
TGCGATAATCATGAATAATGTCGAATAGCAGCACCACCTGTTGGGCGATTTTCATCAAAACGTAATCAGCACCACATTATATCAATGACTAACAGAAGCTGAAGTTTTATCAAAATCCGTACATTAGTTCTTGAGATATAGCTGTTGCGGAAATCATGAAAAATGCAGCATAGCAGCGCCACCTGTTGAGCTATTACACCAAAAAGTAATCAACACCAGTTAGTATCAGGGACTAACTGAATCTAAAGTTTTATTAAATTCCGTTCATTAGTTCTTGAGATAGAGCGCCCACAAAATTTGTCACACACACACAGGCAGAAAAATGGACAGACAACTCACAGAACTGGACATTTTGTAAAAACATGTTTTTATGGTTCCCTGACCCCTAAAACGTGTAAATCCGTCGAAAACCGGATTTGAGAAAATTTTCATGAATCCAATACTTTCTTCTTGTAAAGATAGAATAAAGTAAAAATATATAAGTATAGTTAAATAGAACTAATATTTTTTGTTTGCGCGTCGTTTGAAAGAATAAGTGGCTAAAGCAGAATGCTTCGGTAAAATTATATAATATTGAAAATAATGAAAAATGTCTTACAGAATTCTGATTATTTCAACACGAGGTTTAACTGGAAAAAAAAAATAGAATATACACAGTCTACTACCAAAAAACTAAACATGATTTATTGAGTGTTTCTTGTGGATTTTTACTCACTAAAAGAGATGAAAAAAAATCCACCACGTCAGGTTTTCTTGCAAAACTCATTTTCTTAGTTTAATTAACCTCAAAATTTCTCTTTTTAACATGAAATCTTGTGTAGAAAATGATATTCAATAATGATTCCAAATATTAATTTCATATTTCAAAGAGTGACGCTCAAGAGAAGTACTAACAGAAAATGCAAGGAGTTTGAGGAATTTGAGGAACGACCTAAAACAGTTACACACACACACGTAAGCTACGAATCACACATCTAATAAAATTCAAAGTGTAAACAAAGGGAAAAGTATAATTTGGAACATAGTTACTTACTTATAGGTGGTATAAATTCCATTACTGAAGTAATAAATTATTGTTTGTTTTCATCGCAGTTGTGCTTTTCTAATGTAAACTCACATTGTTTTGAAACAATGCTGTATATGATGAAAGGAAATGAATGTCATTTTTGGATTCAGTGCATAAAAAATTTAATCCTTAAATGCCGGATTTTTCAAAAATCATTGTAATAACGTTTTTCGGTTTTCCTTTTTTAAATAAATCATCGAAAAAATACTTTAAAAATTATATTTTGTTTGAAGTATGGTTTACGGCTAAAAACAGTTTGTTACTAATCGGCAATACTGGTCTTTAATTGAAAAAAAATATTTTCCTTGATAAAATTCTATAATTCTAAACACACACGAATTTTAGGAACTATAATAAGAAATAAATTTTACTTGCTCACTACAGAACAAAATAGCTTCCAAACAAAACAGAAAGATCAAGTAGCAACAATTGAAAAAATAAATATATCTTTATCTTAAACAGCACAAGTTTTGCCATCTACATGCTGAAAATCGATTTAATAACATTTTCAGAATGTATTTTATTGGCAACATTAGGCATTATAGCTTCCATATTATTCTAATAGTATTTTAGAGCCTAAATTGGGTATGTTGCCGAAAAGCAACACCCGGCATTTAAGGGTAAAACTAACCAAAAATACCCAATGCAGCTGGAAAAATTTATTATTTTGCAGGCCAGTGTTATCAGGTTCCTAGAAGTAAAACTTTTACTCTATAAAATTAAACTAAACTCCTTCGTTTCCAATGATTAAATATTAGAAACATTCTTCAAATCATTTTCAATATATGTTTTTATAAGTCTTACTAAAAAAACGCTTCCCCATCCATTTTGATACAGTGAGTTTCTTTGTATCTCTTACAAACAAATCAATATAAATTTGCAAAATTAAGGTAGCGTGCATTGTATCATATGACTAACAATATGATTGGAAATAAATTATGTATTTTAATGTATTTTCCAAAAAAATATGTGAATGTTAACTTAGGCTTTTTTTTTACATAAATCAAATTCAATATATTGTTCCAACAAACCGTTATTGTGTTATGCTTAAACGCAACTTACAAAACCATCAGCATTAAAAGCTATTTTGTAAAAATTAACGATTAACTTAATTATTCTTAGGAGTTCAATTTTTGAACCTGCATAATTCCAAAAATTAAATGAATGACTTCCAGTGTAATATCTGAAGGAACAACGTTGCGAAAAATTCAAATATGATGTCAAAATTAGGTGTTAATATTGAAAATATTAATACTTGTTTCATTTTCCATATTTAAGAGACCTCCTAAACAAAATGTAAATGTAGAAATATTTAGTAGGTTGTATTTATAATATTTTCGTGCCCATCATTTGTACATGTATGATGAATTCTATTCAGTAAGGGATTATCCCTTTTATCATGACTATGCCATAGAAAACTTACATAGAAACAAAATAAAATGTACAATATTCCACCAAAATTTAAGAATTCAAATTCCCAAATTGATTTGATATTTTTAGATAACTTTAATATTTATTTTTTATTTTAGCTGGAATAATTTTAATCAAACATGAAAGTTCATTTGTAGAACCTATAACGGATAAAATAGAATGAATATGTTACTATTTAAAAAATTATGTACTTACAACTAATGAAATTTATTTAAATAAATAAAATGACGTTTTAAAATTTTCTCTCAGTGCTTAAACATTTTTGTCTTTATTTTGTATAGTTTTGTTTCAGTAATTTTTGTAATTGGACTACATTTAATTTGCAAAACAATTAATTGATCCATTTCGAATAACAGATTATTGATCTTCTAAATTGGACATAATTGATATTGAATAATAACAAATTTTTGAATATTAAATAAAATATATCCATTGAAAAATATTTGAGAAAAGATAAGTCACAGAAATCTGTAGTGATTGGCTTTATTAATTACTGAAATCTTTTAATCTGACGTTAAATTTTAGAGTAAAAAATCAACATAATTTTAATTCATACCTTTTAAACACTTTTACAATATATATTTCCTACGAACTTCCAGCACGTAAAATATTACATCGCATTTCATTTTTAGACACTCTCTATTATATATTAGAATACTTCAAAAATGTAATTTTAGATGAAATACTTTTTTTTAAAATTTAAATGTGCCCTATACCTGGATATAATGCATTCATAACGGTGATGTTTAAGTGATGGAGTGTGATAATTTTTTTTAAATATTGCCAAATATACTTAACATATTTAAACAGAACTTCAAGTGATTCAAAATTGATATAATGATGATTATATCTTAAACGTATTATGCCATGAATGTACTCCGAATTAGAAAAAAGTAAACAAATTATCTCTTAGAAATTTTATTTATTATGCAAGAAATTATATATATATATTAAAATACGAATTAATCCCTTCACTGTTAAATATTTGCAGCGAATTGACAAATCGTCCGACAGTTTTTATTGAAAATGTTTACGTAAGTTTAATTTAACTCTATTATAAGTTGAGTATTCTAGGTTGACTCTATTCTATTCTCTATTCTCATGTAACGGTCAGAATAGAATTAAATTATGGCTTCTTAACAGTTTTATAACTGAGTGTTCACATTTACAACAGACACATTAAAAGGGGTGATATAATACGTTAAGAGAATGGAAAGTTAGCATAGAACACGGGGTCGCAAACCACGCATTTTGTCAGAAATCGAGAGTGTTTCATCGTAACTGAACTTGCGTTGACGGTAATGATTTTGAGAAAAATCAAAATATCACTGTCGGGAATTAACTGCATCATTATTCATTCCGTATTGCGTCATAAGAACACCTGCGAGATGGATGCGTTGGCGGACAAAGCTGATGCAATTAAAATATACTTTTTTTTCAACCAGGAAGTTATTTTTATTAGAACTCTAATTTTTCTCTTTTCATGTAGATGTAGATTAGTTATTGCAATGATTAGACGCAGCTTTGAAAGCTGCGAAGTTTGTACCAGTAACGCAATATAGGATATTTAAAATCAAATATGGATTTGCATCACTTCAATACAGATACGCACGTTTAATATTTATTGCAATTCAGGTATAAGAATCGTTCTAATCCCGCCTTCCAAAATAGACAAAAACCGGGTGGCGGGTATTTTGCTGGAAGATGTCCAGGATTTATATAGTTTCTACATGTACAATACTAATCGTCGGAGGACCGCAATCCCTTCTTTTGGATTATTTAAGAAGGTAAGATATTTTTAATTCTTACCTGTATTTGTAAATACATAAATTGTAGTTATTTTAGTTTTAGAAGTCATTTTATATGACTACATTTTTGTGAGGTAGCTCTTTTCGACACAGCGCAGTTTGTAGTTGCCACAATCACAATGAAAATGCAACAATGTGTTCCTTATTTTGTGTGAAATGTTATAACATCCCGAAAAGCTCTGGAAAACGGGGTGATCAAGCAACCGATGTTACCGTACTTCAGCTTCTGAATGTTATTGCCGTCAACAAAATTGAATTAGAGCAGAACACCCTATATTTCGATTAAATACGTGGTTTGCAGCTTCAAGTTCTATGGAATTTTTTCATTCTTTTGATGACTTCTTAACCCCTCTTAATTTTTCGGTCAAAATTTGGAACACCCTGTATAAAAACAGATGAATGAGTTTAGTAGACAGTTTGTTGTAAATTTCGAACAGTTTGGACCCTATGGGTCCAAAACATTAGAAAACATAAAAACATCAAAAGGTCCATTAGAAAACATTCTCGTAAAGTGACACAATAAAAGTTTCATTCTTCTATGACCAAAATTCAAAAGCATCTAATAGTTATAATTTTGTGAAATCAAAAAATTTTCCGGAACTAAAAAAATCATCTGTCAGTTTGCATTGTGAGAAAGCTTCAAATTATTATAAATTCAAAGAATCAATAGATGAAATTTTGCAGTGGAGCACTGGATGTTTTTTCCCTCGTCAGAATATGCAGAAAATATTTACTGAAATAACCTACAGTAACCACAGGCAATACAAATAATATATCTTTTATTTAATATCTGCAAAACCTCTTGCAAAATAAATACCCCCATTTAACTGTGCTGCTTTATTTGTATACAGTTTGTAATTTTAAGTATATTTCTATCTACTGCTGTTTAAGATCTGTAATCGCTGTAACTTGTATTTTGACTAACCCAATATATTGTCGTTAAATTCTATAAAATGGCTCAGTATTATGTAAAGGTGTATCCGAAAATATAAGAAAGTGATAAATAATGAATTCAATTGTATTTTTATAACTTAAAAAAATAACTGTCAAAATCTGAATAACGTAATAAGTAAATTGGTAAAATACATTGCTTAAGGATATTGTTTAATATTTGCTTTTCATAGGTAATATTTTTGAACTTCTATAAAAAGAAAATAAACATTAATGAGCTATTTTTCATAGTTTTTAATGCGTAGAATTATTTGAGAAAGAAAACGCATTAAAAGTTCCTTTATTTTATGATCCATAAACATTCTTAATATTTTTCGATTGTTTTTACTGCAAAACACGCTAATTAAACATTGCTCCATTTAGTAAATTCCGAAACAATTTCATCATGCGCTTTTGTATGCAGTTTAGAGATAAAAAGAGAAAAAAAGAAAACATTTAAAATTTTACAGCATTTTGAGAAGAAAATTCAAAACTTGTTGTACAAATTTATAAATAGTGTAATCGAGCTAAATTAAATACAAAAGCTTTTTTTGTGTGTGTGTGTGAACATAATTGAATAATCTTTTCTCCATTTTCTGAGTTCAAAACTTTTAAATATAAGGCTTATATTATAATATAAGTACTATATTCTTTTTCTCATTGAACACTTATTTTTGATTCCTTTTTGATATCGATTCTTTTTTTTTTAATTCTTAAAGCTATTTTTTTTCGTTTAATCGTTGCGAAATATGTTTTGAAACATTCGCTGCATTATTAATTTTATATTTCGTTCCATGGCGCCGCACAGCATAAATGCTTTTTATTTTCGAAAAAAAAAAAAAAAAATACTTCATACATCACCACAAAAATTGAAACTGAACAACAGGTTTCCATAGAAAGTAACCATTTTTCATCATATTAATCTTACAAAATCAATAGCAAAAGTAAAGTGTTTAGGAGAGAAAGGAACAGGTGAGTGCAAACAGCCAATACAAAAGAAGGAGACAACAGTTAATAAGAATGTGACACATAAAAAGAAAGCTGAAATATAGGTAAAAAATAACAGAGTTAAAAAAAATGCAATTTAACAAAATAAACGACCATTTGGAAAATGATTTTTCAAAAGACTAAAATTTAAGACATAAAAAAATCGCACGGAGTTGATCATACATTACGTACGCCATGGATTACATTTTTCGGTACTGTAAAATTTTCAAACTTCTACGGAGCTGGTCATACACTACGTACGTCATGGATTAAACATTAATATTCCTGGACCAATTTAAAATGAAATTTCATGCTTAAACTTCTAAACATCCCACAATATTACTTTTTACACCGTCGTATAGAGAAAAAAAAATGTACTTTTAAATGCAATTTGTTTGAAAGCTGTATCTCAACTTGTTTCTGAGTTAATGAATTTTTTTGTAGTTTTTATTACCTTTTTGTCATAGTGGCAACAGAAGTATCCTTCTCTGGTGAAATAAAGGGAAAATACAGATTACTGTATAAACCAATCAGAAAACGAATAAAATGCGGTATTCAACTAATAAAACGCTTCAGATATGTTTTTGATTCCCTACCCTGACCGAGGACAATGACCATTTTTCAAAATGGTTAAAAAAGGAAAAATAAAAAAAAAAAAAAAAAAAAAAAGAAGAAGAAAAAGTGAGGAAGATGAGGAAGAGAGAAATTCTAAATATAAATAAATTTACCGTTCAAAATTGATCGTAATTATTCGTACATAATAAATCTTTATAATTATTATAATAAACTAAAATCAATTTCCCATTATTATTATTTGTTTTCATAAGATTTTGTCTCTAATTTTTATTACAAAAATTACAAGAAAAAATGAACTATATAAAAATAATAATTGTAATAATAATATAATAAAAATATAATAAAAATACAAGTGAAAGCAGTATTTGAACTATATTTTTAATAGAATAGCTCTGAGTAATCTTAAAATATATATTCTATTTTAGGGAATATAGAAATATCAAACACATCCTCTGTAATTGAAACAGCTGTGTTTTGTATAACTAAAATATCATTTATAGAAATTACTTTCTCTCCATTTGAAGGCAATTAAAATAAGAACAATTCAAGAGTAACATTTTAAAAAAATGTCTCTTAAAATTTACAGTTATATTGAGATTTCTTCTTTTATCCTTTACTAGTATGTAACCCCTTGTCAAAAATGACGGAATAAGAATGATAAATATTCAAAATAATATTTAAAAAAATATTTTTCTGAAAAAAAAGAAGATGCCTCATGCATTTTGTTAATCAAAAAGTATTACTCTTTGATTTTTGATGATTAGAACAAAGAAATTATGTAAACTACATTTTAGTCACCAGCGCTGAAACGCGTCATTTCCAGCTACATATTCTACAACGAAAATACTTGTTTAGGTTACTTCTACATTAAAAATTTGCTGTTTAGCGTGACTTTTTTTTTCGCTACAAATATGTTAAAATTCATAATTTTATCTGCAAGACAATTAAAATATGTTGTACCGATAAGAAATATTCATTTTATTTGTAATGTCTTCAAATCTGATAAAATGCATTTTAAGAAAAAATATGATTACAACAGAAAGTTTCTTTGTTTATATTAATCGCTGATAGATGCCGCCAAAAGAATTAGCAAGAAACATAAGCTCCTGATTTATTGGGAATTAAAACGGCCTACAGAGACACAGCTCGCAGCCTTCGGTACAGAAAAAATGTCTCTTTACTTTTCCTTTAACTAATGCTAAAGTGCCATTGAAATAATTATTTTTTGTAAATCCATTTGAAAGTTTTAGATATTCAAATTCGGATAATTTTTACTTGGTCATATCAGACAGAACACAAATGTCACAGGAAATCTGAAATTGTGCAAAAGAATAATCATTCTGAACAAATTAAAAATACATGTAATGCAATGTGCTTGCACGGCATTTCTTTGAAGCGAAAGTTACATCTTTTCTCCACCAGATGGCGATAGTTCTCCTTAATTTTTAATTTAGAACTTGTTCTTGTTTTTGTTGATGATTTGGCCCTTAAATTTAGAACTTAACTGGATATTTTTTGAAGGTTTTAAACAAAGATAATATATTAGGTTTTAATATACACTTACAGATATTTTAAGAGCAGCTTGAGTAAAGTGGCTTTAAAGTTAAAATTTACCTTCACTGCTATAGGTATCGCTCAGACATATTTTACGACAAAAGCGGTTTTAATTGGAGTATCGTCATAATTTTTCTTTTAAAAGTTGTTTAACATGCTATTCATTCATAATAGACATAATTTTGACTTTTTTAAAAGTTTTAAGGTGATCTCCCCAATTAAATTAATTCCATACATACATTTTATAGTTTATCTTTATATTTGTTTCATGATTCGAAACATATGTTTTTGTATTAATAAGAATTAATTTGTTGTTTTTATACACATTTATTATCATGTAACGATAAGATAATTTTCAAATTTGAAATTTAATTTTTAGAAATGATACTTACAAAAGTATGGTATAATGTTTCATATAACTAGATTATACGAAGAATATAACAAAACAGTATAATCTAAATTTCATGTAATTAAAGTATACTACTCTAAATTTAGACTGAGACTTGTTGGCCAATTTCTTCTTCAATATACATATATATACATGTATTATATTATTATTTTATTTGGTATAATCAGCGCGTCTGAAAGCATAACCAGGTAGGAAAAAACTTGAAAAACATTAATTAATATTTTCTACAAGGTGAGACCGAAAAGTAAGGTGACTCACCCGTCCTTTCGAAAATGAGAACAGCCCGACAACTGGGCACATGCGCATTACGATCTTCGGTATGTAACGTTAAAATTCAGAGTCATTTGCAAAGTTTCTTGGTTAGTGTTCGTTTGTGCAGTCGCTTAGACATAAGAGGTGGTAGTGACTTGAGTAATGGAGCCGAAAATTAATATGAAATTCTGTTTTAAAATGGGTAAAACTGCTGCGGAAACCTTGGAAATGCTTCGAAGTGTGTATGGCAAAGGAACTTTATCTCCCAAGGCACTATTTCAGTGGTTCAAGCGTTTCCGTGAAGGTCGTGAAAGTGTAGAGGATGCGCATCGCAGTGGAAAAGCGGGGACGAGCAGAACCACGGCAAATGTTAAAAGAGCTGGGAAGTTATTACTGCAAGATTGCCGTTTGTCCGTCCGAATAATGGCGAACGAGTTGAATCTTCCTCGTGAAATCGTCCGAACACTGCTGACGAAGGATGTGGGTAAACAGAAACTTTGTACGATGTTTGTCCCTCATTATTTAAGCGATGAACAAAAACAGCAGTGAATGGACTCCTTATTCCCCTGATCATGAGCCAGCAGCCTTTTTCGTCTTTCCACTACTGAAATTGGCACTGAAGGGAGCCGATTTTTAAACACCTCAGACATTCAAGCTGCTGTTACCAAGGAACTTAAAACAAGTTCAAAGGAGGACATTTTCAAAAGTTTCCAGAACTTGTATGAACGTTGTCAAATATGTATTGTAGACAGCGTAGAACTACTTTCAACAACAGTGAGGTATTTATCTGCAATATATAATACAGTGATTATTATGACGTCAGTCACCTTACTTTTCGGTCTCACCTTGTATATGAAATGCAGTAGGAAATCAAGTCACTGGGTACACCTGTCCCATTAAACGGGGTAATTTGCCTCTCTAAATTGATTTTATTTTAGGTTTACTAACGGAAATGAAAAAAAAAACAATATAAAATACCAAATGTAATTTTAATTTGGTATATACAGATGACAGGACACTACATGGAGGAATATCTATAGTTTTATCAGGTACTTACGTTGTAGAAATACCTGGAGTTTCTAGTTTATCTGAACTTTTTGATTAGGTGAAAGTTTTCTTTTCTTTTCCTGTATTAGAATCTGCATTGTCAGGAACTGAAGAGGCATTTAAAAGATGTTCGTGGTAGTTATTGTAACACTTTCCCAATGTTTTTGTGGAATTCTGCATGTTTTAGTAGCTTCCCTGGTTGATTTCTTGTTCAATTTCTCTTCGAGAACAGCAACTTACATTAACTCTTTTGGAACTTTTAATCGTCTGTTTTTGTAGCATAATTAAGAACCGTCTTGGCAGATAAAGATGAGACACTAGCTTTAGCAAGCTCTAGACAAAATTTAAATGCAGACTCATAATAATGCAAGTTTTTAAAGAAATCTGAAATATGGTCACTCACAGTTTTTATTAATATTAGATTTTGGAAATAAACTTCGTGAATTTCATATCCCTGAAGAAACAACTAGACCGCGACTACATTTTTTACATTACGTTTTTTACATTACATTTATCTTCGTCAACTAAAATATAAAACGAAAAGTGCCCAGTTAAACTGATGGCATTGAGCTCATAGGCTATGACCACTAATTCTATGTTATACTCTTATTTCAAAGAATAACGCCAGACACCCCGTTTCTCCCTTTATGCTTAAGTAGTGAACCTCCAAAGCTAATAATGAAAGCGCCTTCTCAGAATAAACTTGTATACGGAAATTGGAATAATTCTGTATGAAAAACCTCTTTATCTAAATTAAGGGGATAACCCCCCCCCCCTCCCTCCTTTATACTTAACCAATAAACCCACAAAATTAATCAGGGAAGCGCCTTAGCAGAATGAACCAAGGAAAAAAATGAAGCAAAACGGATATTTCTATCAAGCGTTACCGCATTATGTACATAAATGCATACATACATACATACATACATACGTACGTACATAGAGAACCTGCGTACACATTAGCTGTGAGGCTTTGATACCCTGTGAGCCAAAAAGCATTAAAAACTATTATGTGCATTTAGATATGTTATAAATTTTAGATGAAATAAAATTGTGATTTTCATGAAAATATAAAATTATTACAATTATTATTACTATATTTCATGTTTATGAAACCGTGCTCTTCCAATTTATTGGCCTAGACATATGTTAATTAGTTAAAACGCCTCTACACAGTAAATTTATTTATGCAACTTTATCGCTTTTTATTGTATCTTATGAATGTAGAAAACAAACGCTTGGGCATCGGATTTAATGACCCAACTTGCCCCATATCACCATTTTTGTTTTCAATCGTCATATCAAGATATTCTGTTAATGTAATTTTTATTAAGTATGTAGAAAATAATGTCTGTACATATGTAAAACGGACTTTTATGCAGCTATTCACCAAAGTTAAACTTTAATTTAGAAACCAAATGCCTAAAATATATATACTTTAATGGAAATTTGAAATCAGAAGTGTCTTCCGTTTGATTACTTCTTCGTTGCTGACTCTGTAATGGGTGAAAGAAGAAGTGATAAAACACACGCCGTTTAGATAGTAAGGCCATCTACATGATGTTTTTAAAATTATCGCGGATGGGCAAAAGTACCCCTCAGTCCACCATACCCAGGTCAAACATACTATAAATATAAAAGATGCGCATTCGCAGTAGGTCGCAGAATTTTTGGATTTGTTCAATTTGCTTCAATCAAGTGCAGCAGGATTTATAGAAGTATGTTAATCCACCCGCCTTACGAGAATCTCGATTGCAGAACTCGTCGCTTGTTAATAAATTAAGTTCTCGAAGCATAAATTCGAAAATCAACCACTTGATATGTCATCACAAAATATACAGAATGAAATAAAAATATCAAAAATGACCGAATGGATGCTTTTTTCTTTCTTAAACGTGAATTACACTTTCTTTACCAGTAGTGATCGCAGCATTACTAAAAAGCATGTATTGTGAATTTCTATATAGTAAGTTTGATGGATTTTTTTTTATTCCATCAATTATTCTCCCCCATTCACATTCTTCTCTGTTTTATCGAGCACATAGTACATACACATTCGATAAAGTAAACATCATTTTATCGAATTTCATATAAAATTTTCTGTTGTAATTTTAGACCTTTCATTATCATGCAGATTGCATTAAATAGACGTCGTTTTCTTTCAACATTTGAATTAATGCATGTTAAGTTATTGTTGCATTACAAAAATCTTTAACTAATGCTTCCGGCAAACGGCATAGTAAGATATACAATATTTATTGGACTCTGTATGCATTTCTGTTTGCTGGCACTCTGTATGCACAAGCTACGTACAAACATTTTATGCTTGTTTGCTGTTTAAGCTTTTTCAAAGCATGGAAAGGTAGGTACCTTAACGTGCTATTATATTCGTAAAATACACATACATTTTGCTATTATATGCTTTTTTATAATTGCCCGCGTAATATGCTATGCAGCCAGCTTACTGAGAAATAGCATGACAAGCTATGTACAAGAACGTTATGCTTAGTTGCTGTTCAAGCGTCTTCCTAAGCATGGTACCTTAATGTGCTATTATATGCTTTATTATGCTTAGCAGTGTAATATGCTATGCAGCCAGCTTTTTAAGAAATAGCATGACAAACTACGTACGAGCATTTTATGTGATTATTTGCTTTTTAAGCTTCTGGCAAAGCATGGAGAGGTAGGTACCTTAACGTGCTATTATATGCTTTTTAATGCTTGCCCGCATAATATGGTATGCAGCCAGCTCAGAAAGAAGTAGCATGACAAGCTATGTACAAGCATTTTATGTGCTTATTTGCTTTTTAAGCTTCTGTCAAAGCATGGAGAGATAGATACCTTTACATGCTATTATATCCTTTTTTATGCTTGGCAGCATAATATACTATGCAACCTGCTTTGATAGAAAACAGCATGACGTACTATATGCCACTAAGATATGCTAATTTGCTACACAAGTCTCTTCCCAGTAATGATGAGGTAGGTACTTAAATGAAGAATTGTGTGCTTGCTATTGCTTGGCAGCATCAAATGTTTATTATTATTTATTTATTTATTTATTTATTTTTGTTTTGTTTTAGTTACTCGAAAGTATAAATTTGACTATGTTTTTTGAAAATAGAAGAAAAGGAAATTTTAATTATAAATTAAATCAATTTTCCAAATCCAGGGAGAGACAATAGCTCTTTTTCACCTCCGTCACCCCCCCCCCCCAACAGAAAATTCTAAGTTTCTCTTTTATTATAAGCTAAGAGAAAAGATTAAATTTCAATTTGTTTTTCAAAATTGGAGAAAAAAGTTAGTTGCATTTCAAATTCCAGGGAGGCTTAATGGATCACCTAAGCCCTCTTCCCTTAACGGAATATTCAGGAGTTTGTGTTATGGAGAACTTCTATGAGAGTCTTCTAGAGGAGTCCTCCCCTCCCGCCGCCTATAAAAGCATTTTTTCTTCTGTTTCTTAGAATTTAAATATTCTAACTTACTCGAAAAAAATGCAGTATATATTTAAAAAATGTAGAAAAAGAAACTTTTGTTCATTAATATCTAAAATCCGGGCTGGCCCTCTCCTGAATTCAATACTGTCTTAAATCACCCATTTGAGATTACTTTTTAACATCTAAATATCAAAAGAAACAGAACTAAAAATTAATTACCAAAGCGGATAAAGAAGAGTAACTCATCCCCCCCCCCCCCAATAGAAAATTTTAAACTGATATTCCTCTTACTGTTAAATTATTTTAGGTTACCTGTAAATTATAAATTTTCTATATCTTTAAAAATGGGAGAAAAATAAAATTTTGTTTATTAAATTTCAAAAGCTGGGAGGGGGCAGGGCTGTGTCACCGCCACTTGAATTAAATACTGCCCCTTGAACACGTTTGAGATAATTTTTTAACACATAAACTTTAAAAAAATAAAAAATAATTTCCATGGTATACACAAAGGGAAAAAGCCCCCTCCCCTTCCCCCCGAATTGGAAGAAAATTCCTCGCTACACTTTCTTACTACACTTAATTCTGTTAAGTTTCTCGAAAAGATTTCATTTGCTATGTTTATTAAAATCAGAGAAAAAATATTATTTTGTTAAATTTCAAAATCCAGGGCCTTTTTCGAACCACTACAACGTAAATTCAGTACTGCGTTTGTCCCCCCGTTTTAGATAAAATATAAACACATAAATCTAAAAAAAAAACTGAAAATTAATTTCTATAAAGGATTTATTGGGAAAAAGAGCCCTCCACTACCCCATCATAAAATTCTTAGCTGTTCATTCTCTTAGAAAAAAAATCCGTGCTTTTTAAAAAGAGAATTTAGTCAATTAAATTTCAAAATTCAAGGAGCACTGTTTCATGTAAGAAATAAGTTCATAACAATCGAATTGAAAATATGTACAATTGACACCCCCCCCACCTCTCCAATAAGGACTAATTTTTAAAATCTTAACCCCATCCTAAATTGATAAATTCTATCCTAAATACACTTCAAAATCTTTTATTTTTCTGCAACAAATAATTATGACCATATTCAAACCATTCATTAGCAAAGAAAATTCCACTAATGAATTATAATAATCAAGCCATATTCTAATTATCCATTAAAGATAGAAAAAAACCTATCAATATAACCTTATTAATTGAAACTTGGAGGATAACAGCATCGATAAATTCTGTGTCTTATGAATAATCTTATAATAATCGATAACCCTCTATCTTATAAAAATATCAACACACAGCAGAATTAGCTCTTCACCCATTACCCGCATTTAAAATCGTTTACAAACACGACCCAAGTGGCGATGTCAGTAAAGCATCTGTTTTCCAAACCGGATATAATGAATTCTGTCCTTCTCAGAGGAAAAGAAAAGCCGACCTAAGTTCCCTTTCTAAAAGCTGTAGGTACTTCAGAATTTCTCCAAAGATGGCGCCACCAGCGTCGTCTTTTTCTAGCCGGGAGAATAGGAAAAATAAAAGCAAGAGATGCTAGAAAAATAATGCTAGAATAGCAAAAATTAAAAGCAAATGATGCTAGAAATGTAATGCCAGCATAGCAAAAATTAAAAGCACGTGATGCTAGAAAATTAAAAGCAACTGATGGTAGAAATGTAATGATAGACTAGCAACAAAAAAAAAAGTTTCTGTTGCTGTGAATTACTGCTAGAAAGCAGAAATAAGCAAGTGGTGGTCTTGATTGTTTCTAGGCCAGCAACATATTCAAGCAACACAAGTTCGAATATGTATGCTGGTCAAGCAGTAAAGTGTTCCAATGCACACCATGACTTGCTGGGAATTATGGTGGAACCAGCAAATGTGTTACGTTAGTTTATGCTGGTTAACATTGCTGGGATACCATTTAATGCTTGTCTAGCAAACAAATACCAGCATGAATTTTGACCTGGGTACTGTCTCTGTTCTTAACCCGCGAAGGCGCGCGCCGGGCCTGATAGACCCGGAGTGCACACGGTTTTTACTATTGCCGCCACTATCTTTTGAAAAGTAATCTTCAACTTCTTTGATAGCAAAATTCTTTCTGATTAAATAAGATGACGATTATTATTTGTTTTTATTCGTGACAAAGTAAAAAACTTTCATATTCTGGGTATGCGCGCTTTCTCCCGGGTTAAGCAAATTGCATAAAGCAAATTAGGAAATACCAAGCTTTGACGCCGTTTCCCTTTGGCTACATTTCGGTAAATTATCATAATTTTCTAAAATTCCACCCTTTTCTTTCAAGCTTAAATCCTTTCATTTAGACATCTTACTCATTTCAAATGAAACAAAACTGAATCAAATAGAACTAAATTATCTTTTAAAAATTACAGGAAGAAAAAGGAAAAAAGCCTCCTGATCACTGTAACAACAAATTTGAAACTTATTTCTGCTCTAATAATCTTTGAAATAATGCATTAATTTATCCCCCCCCCCCATACATTTACCTTACACGTTACCCCATTCCTTTTTCTCTTTCTACACTATCTTCTACGAAATCCGAGGGGAAAATTGGTTACTACAACATATGATCTGCGTGTTTGTTGTTAAGCAGGTGAGACTCTGTGCAATACCAAATGTATTTTTTGTTTTGTTTTGTTTACGTTTAATCTGAAAAGAAAAGCAAAATTAAAATTCTTCAGTAAGATTAAATTGATTATTTTGCTGCTGTAGAATTTTTTTGAGTTTATTAACTGGCAATACTGATTTTATTAAGCGGCAGTTTTAACAGAAGTTTGTATTTATTTGATTCTAGTCCTCACAGTTTGATCAGACTAAGCGGCTGATTTTATTAACCAGTGATTTTATTAAGCGGCAGGTACTGTATTCTGTGCATCCCTAATAAATAGTTGTGAACATTTGAATACATGCATGTTAATAAGTTATTGTTGTATTACAAAACTCTTTAACTAATATTTTCAACAAGCGATATAGTAAAATATACAATATTAATTGGGATTTGTACATATGTATCTTTCATATTTAATGTATATATAATTGTGTAATGTAAGTAAATTTCTCGTTTTACAATTCTGAATTTAAGAAATAAGTCTGCATATATTTGCAGAAGAATTGCATTTTCGGAGAAAAATATAAGTAGAGACATGAAAATATTCTACGCTGGTGCATCTAATATAAAGTGTTGTGAAGCAATAAAATGTCGAACGTTTCCTCGAGGTCATTTTCTCAGTATGATGCCATCAAGAATTCAAATATTTCTGAAAAGATAAATATGCCTTTAGAAAAGTCATGTATTTAAATTAAAGATTTGTCCTTTTCAAAGGATGAAGAGTTTATTTAAAAATAAATTTTGTGTTTGAATATGACTTTATCTTATATCAAACTAGAATTCTCTTTTTAATAAACTGTTTTCTACGAAATTTCTCATCAATGACATTTCGTTAAGTCAATCTTTGTAATTTTATATATGTTACCGGCGAAACCCGATTTTAAGCTTTAATTCAAACTAGTTTATCCTAATGCGCATCGGATAAACTAGATTTTCCTAAGCCGAACTAGTTTATCCTAACGCCCATAGGATAAATTAGGTTTTCCTAGGCCAAATTAGTTTATCCTGGCGCCCATAGGATAAACTAGTTTTCGAGTAAAAAAAAAAAAAAAAAAAAAAAAAAAAAAGACGAACTATTTGAAACTCAAATTCAATTTCTCAAAAATGAATTCAAAAATTTTCAATAGAATCCGGTCAACTCAAACTCATCTATAAAAGTGAGCGAAGTTCACGAAAATCTTGGTAAAAAAAAAAAAAAAAAATGTAATAGAAGTTTAGAGTCCAAATTTACAAAATTTTGCGAGCTAGTCTTTTGGTTATTCGATGTAAGGGTCTTTACAGGCCTGCCCATTTTTCCTTCCCGACACTCGGAACAGGCTTGGTTTTGGGATTGCTTTTTTCGATAGGTTCGGACCGAGATGGATCGGCACTTAATTTTTTTCCGGCTTAAGGCGGTACGGGACTAAATTCTTCTTGATGTGTGCACAGGCAGAAACTTTCAGTCCAATTTTCAACCCAGCTCATATGACAATCAGGATCCGCAGGATCTCTGGTCTGTTCAGTAACATTTGGCCCGGAAACTTTATTTTTTCGCTATTATTCTATAATTAAAATTTGTACATTTATTGTTTTTTAAATTTTTTAAAGATGAGTAGATACATTTTTAGGTGATAAAATTAAAGTACGGTATAACCTAAGAAAAATAACCTGCCTATGATGGAATCTCGCGTTTAACAAAAAAAAAAAAATGTTGATCTATGTAAAATGAGAATATTAGTTCTTGCAAAAAGAATATAATGCATTTTCAACAGACGATGAACCTTCTAATAAAGGAACCTGCCTGTAATGGATTTTTCTTCTTTCCCATTTAATTCCGTTTTTGGATATTTTATTGTATAGAATTTTTGAAATTTTTAAAATTCAAAGCCATAGAATGTGGATTAACGATATTAATGATTCTATTGTAAACTATATTGATTTTTTAATGAATCTATATTTGTATGTAAATATCAGAATAATTACTAATACCATTAGTTTATTTACTTGGCTTGGAGACTTGAAATTCTGAATAGTTTTTATAGAAAAACTTCTAAGACGGAATCGCATAGGAGAGAAAAACTTCTTTAAGTTCCTTTTTAGCAGGTCCGTCGTCTCTAGCAAATGTATTATGTTTGTTTTCAAACGGATTATTATATGCAATTTGCACCGATAAAAAAGTTTTTCCATTTAAAAGAGTATTTTATCATACACAGATTCTTCTAGCAGGTCTTACACTACTGTATCCCCATCCGTATAAATGTATATGCACTATTCTTAAAAGAAAATTTTAATTGTATAATAATGGTACCTTAAAAATATATGTATTTTATGGCAAAATGGGATCGGGAACTTCGCAGGATTTTTGAAAATTCCATATTTCTGAAAGAATATCAAATGAACTTCTGATATTCTTAATGGTGCATTTATCCATAATTAATTCAAAGCTAAGTGATATGTATATGAGAAAAAAATATATTAAAAAAAAAATTTTTTTCAAACATAAATATCGTCTGAGTTATGAATAAATGCATCATTAAGAATATCAGAAGTACATTTGATATTCTTTCAGAAATCTGGAAATTTCAAATATGGCGTAGTCTTGGTCCCGACAATGCCGAAATTTCGATATTATACTGTACAGTCGTGGAAAAAAAAAAAAAAAAAGTAAACACCCCCTACTAACTTCTCAACAAATTATGGTAGAAGAAAGTTACTGGTACCGAACGATTGGAAATAAAGTCTACTTTTAAATCATGCATATAAAATTTTTTTAAGGTGCCATCTACATATAAAAACGAACCATAACTTTGTTTTTTTCAATAGCAGTACACAATTCTGACAGCATATATGAACTCTACACCTTTCAATTAGCCTATAAATAAATTTTTATGCAATTCGTGCCATAAGTTTCCGATAAATTAATTATTTTAAAACGAGCGTATTTTAAGTGCTGTATCCAAATTGAAGTTCCGAACTCGATTGTTAACCGAGAGAGCCGCCTTCTTGATCAAGGCACGTTTAAGCGTTAATGAAACCTGTTTGATTACAGGATATCAGAATAAATTTCAAAAATTTACTCACTTCTATCATAGACGGTCCCTAAAACCATCATTTTGCCATTTTTTAAGCATCATTTTAAAACTACTTGGAAGAAAAATGTGAAATTTTGGATTTCCATAAAGCAGTACTTAATAAATCTAAATCCATCAAAAAAATTGTAGGTTGCAATTCATAATTTTTTCGAATATTAATTTCATAATTCATAATTCATACAATAAAATTATAAAAATTGCAAATTCAACGTATTTATGTTTGGGTATAATAGTATTATTGCTACACAAAAAATTAGCTCATTTGGAGCATAATTTCAGGAGTTATAAATAAAAATATGAAAATGTAATTTAACATTAGAAGCACTCAATTTTGAATGTCTATAATTCAAAAACTTATCATTCGAATGACTTGAAATTTGGTTTCTAGGCATATTCTGAACCAAAGATTTGAAATATCTCGTTAAGTTTGGGTACTGCCATTGAAAAAAATGAAGTTTGATTAGTTTTAATCTGTATATGGCCACCTAAGAAAATTTTATACATACCATTTAAAAGTAGACTTTGTTTCCAATCGTCCGGTACCAATAACTTTCGTCTACGATAATTTGTTGAGGAGTTAGTAGGGGTGTTTACTTTTTTTTTCACGACTGTATATTATTAATCAATCCTGTAAATTCTTCCTCTCCTAAATTTTATGATAACCTCTCATCCCATTCTTTGGTTCTCCAGCACACAATTTTACATAAGGAACATATTTTGTAACTACCGGCGGCGGTGAAATGGGGAAGGTAGGGGGACAGTATCCCACCTCCCATCGAAGAAAATATATTATATAGGGGTGACGGCAATACTAATTTGCAAAACTCATTTACCTAAATTAAGGGTTGATTATACCCCTTTCGCCCCTTTATACTTAATCAATGATCCCCCCCCCTCCCCCCCCCCAAAAAAAAAAAAAAAAAAAAAAAAAAAAAACATAAGGGAAGCGGATTATTAGATAGAAATTATTCACAAAATTAGAAGCAAATCGAATAATTCTACATGAAAAACTAAGTTATCAAAATTGAGGGTAATTAGTTTCCCGTTCTCCTTTACACGACTAATAAAACACCAAAACTAATCAGGGAAGCACTTTATCAGAATGAACCTCGTTTAAAATTTGAAGGAAATTGGATAATTCTGCCTGAAAAACTCATTTATCTAAATTAAGGGAGGATTAGCCCCCCGTTTTCGTTCTATAATTAACCAATGAACTCCCAAAACTAATCAGGCCTATATTATTATTAACTAATCAGCATTATCAGAATGAAACTATTTACAAAATTTGAAGCAAATGGGATATTTCTATCAAGAGCTATCACGTTAAAGGGCACATTAGCTCTCAGGCTTTGATCTAAAAAGAAAAAAACACGAACTATAAAAAAACAAAGAAAAAACAAATATCGTAAAAAATACTAACGAAATATTTCAGTAATGTGTCCCTCCAGAGGGCGTAGTGAGGGGAGATGCAGAATATAAGAGAGTGGTCAAAGGGCTTTCTAATGATTTACGACATAATTGTTGTCGAAAAATATATAAAAAATGCCCCTGTGGATGAAATTGGGGGAGGGGGATTCGAGGTTCATAATAGTAATATAAAAACACATGTGCATTCAAATGCAACGAAATTGGTGAAGAACTTTTGGTGGTTTAAGATTTCGTTCAAACGAACATTTATATTTTCTTTATATAGAAATGTGCCCCACGAGGGGAAGTGGGATGAGTGGGGTGGTAGTTGCATAATATGAAAGATTATTCAAAGGGCTTTCTAATTATATGTCACATTACGTGTGTCTGAAAAAAATTAAAAAGCGCCCCCTGGTGGTGGCAAGAAAATTGGAGGAGGAAGGGCAATGTTCGTGATATGTATATAAAAACACGCGCGTATTCTAATGCAACACAATCCGTGAATTTCAAAGCAACCGGTGAAGAACTTTCGGAGGTTTAAGATTTTGTACAAACGAACATTTATATTTTTATTTATATAGGAATGTGCCCCCACGTGGGGAAAATGAGTGGAGGGATATGCGAGGTACATAATATGAAACAGTAGTCCAAAAGGAGCAACTTTCCAATACACAAATATTGTTGTACTACTTTTTAATTCATTTTAATTCATGTGTAACATTATGTATGGATCAAGCGATTTTTTTACTATATAATAAAATATTAAAACAAATAATACTTAAAAATGAAATAAAATTTGAAGCTGTCACATTATTTCCGATAAAATTTTATTGTATGCTAAAATCATGTTCTGTTGTGGGATGGCTTCCGACTATATTTAAAATATTCCGACATGTTTTTGAAAGGAATAGGTACTCAAAGATTTAATAAGGTAGAAAAATCTTAGTGGCATCAAAAGGTATGTCAATAGAGAAATAACACGGATAATTTCATTTAATTTCAATAAAATAACCTTGATGGTTGCGAATTCCTATCTAAACTAATCAATTTAAATGCGCAATTAAAAATGTGGTGACTGTTTGTGAAATACTTATAAAATATACGCATAATCTAAGCGTATTATCACACTCTTTTCGATAGTACAATAATTAAAATGGTCCAAAAATTGCTATTACAGCGTTCTCTTCAGCAGAATATTTCTAAATTAATTGAAGGATCTGCTTGCCAAGCCAAATACATACACAAAAAAAATATGTTCAGATCTATGCTTAACTTCATACACTTTTCGATGTCACAATGGCAATATACGGACACACGGACAGGCGAATAACAGACAAACATTTTGTGTAAACTTGTTTTGGGTTACCTCTGACCCCTGAAACCGGAATTCGAAAAAAAATTTTGATTACAATACTTTCTTCTATTGAAGATAGAAGAAAGTAAAAACACTATCGAATTAAAACCATAGTATTATTCGATACAAATGATATATCGATAGATGATACCTGACGCAAAAAGTTTTGCAATATAGTTATTCATAAATTTCCGTTGTTGGTCTCGGGTTTTTTTGGTGTTTTCACGTAATAGGTCTTGATAGGTAATGGAGGATGTGCACATAAAACTGGTTAAATCCCGCAGTGCATATCATTAGCCTCTCTTCAAATTTTGATTATTTAAAATTGTCATGGTTTTGTTGTTTATTGTTTAAGTTCCTGTTTGTTACTCGTTTTTACTGTGTTTTGAATCTAATGAAGTATAATTTATCTTTCTATATTTCTCGCTATATATATGCAATATATATGTATATACATATTGGCTTTTGGGAATTTTCATAGCAACTGTATTGAAATGTTTTTAATGAAGAAACCATTTTCTTTTGTATAATCATTACACTTAGTGTTTAGTAAAGTTATTTTAATTTAATGTTCTCTATCTCAAAATTTTTGAACGTGAAAAATCATGTGGTTTGTTTAATCGTAAAAATGATAATATTTTATATGAGAATAGATTCTTCCAATTTAAAACTTACGATGAATAACCAAAGTAACTTTCGTGTAGTGGCTACGCATAATGGCATTTAAATTTGTCTTGCTGTTATTGATGTGCTCCCACTGGTCCATTTTTTTAAGACTAGTAATTAAAAAAAAATTGTGTTAAGTTTCTGCAACAATTGCAAGAAAAACTCCCTTCCCGGTAAGTTTCTATGAAATATATAAAGCATATTTTTCTTTGAAAAATAGTTGTGTTCAAGAAACGGACCGTGTGAGAACCCTAATACTGTCACATTTTGGTTCACATTTTGTGTTGAATATTTTGAAATAAAATTAAAAATTTAAACTATACAATCTTCATATTATGTAAAATTAAATGGTAGGTTTTGTTTAAAAAATGAATTCAAGAAAAAAAATCAACTTAGAATTTACTAAATTTTCTTTATATACATTTGACATCGTAATAAAAAATTTTCTATACGGATTTTTAACATTTTGCTGATTATAATTATATCTAAAAATAAATTCTACAAAATTAGAAAATTCATTATTATGGAAATACCATAAATCATGTTTATACAATACGCTGTTAAAAATTTAAAGCATTCTGTCCAGTCATTTGGCCATTTTTTTTTCCGAAAACGGTTACACAACCGCAATTAAACACTATTCTAACCATATTATTGGCCATTTTATGGTCAGAATATAGTTAAATTACGGTAATGAAACCGTTTTTTCAAAAAAACGGTCAAATGACGGGACAGAATGCTGCAAATTTTTAACAGTGCAGTGTATGCTATAAATCTATTGTTAAGTTAATTCTTCAAATATGTATGTTTGAAAGATTAATGAAATTAATATTTTTATGAAATAGTTTTTTATGTTTGATTTTGAGAAACGATACCTAATAAAATTTGTAGCATATTGAGTTTTATTAAATAGGCAAAACAGAAACCTACACAAAACATTGGATTATGAATAAAGAGTTTGTAATTTATTGATAACCAAGTATCTTTATTATTAACGAAATGTTTTGGAATAATATTTTCAATATTAAACATTTGTTTGAGAAGAACGTGTTTTTAAATATTACACTGTAATATTTTATTTTCTAGGATTGAATTTTTTAAATATTCCACTGCTGCAGTGTTACAACCAGTTGGCGTGAAAATAGTTTTGTGCATAATTTACACAATTATATTGATATCTGTTCATTTGTAAACCACAAAAGTATTTAGAGATTTATCACATGTCCCTAGGTAACATAACATTTCTTATATATATATTTTTATTTTATACATAAGCTCATGTATCTAAAATTATGTTATTGTCATAGGAAAACACGCATTTATGTAACTTTTTAAAAAATTCTTGTATATTAGAAAGGGAGTGAAAAAAAAATTCAAACTTTACAAACATGGACCAAGTTAAATTAATAAAAGAGTGTTTATAATTCTATATCATTTCAGACACTAAACCTACAAAAAACGTAGTCAGGTGAAAATTATTTTTAGCACTATATTAGTAATAAATTCTATTTATCCTCATGTTTATGGTTTAAATTTCTTTATTCGAAATCCTATATAAATAATCAAGACGTAGCATAATTTGAAAGTTAGATGAAATACTTTTCCGTGGCATTTTTTTAAAACTTTTATGAATATATTATGGTCCTTTTCACCGAACAATATTAATTTTATTATCTGGATTTCTTCTTTGGGGAATGCAGAACTGAAAAATGCGTATATTTTTAAATATTCAGCTTGATAAAAATATAAAGGTAGAATGCATATACAAAACTATTACATGCAAATGATAATTTTATATTGTAATAAAGATAAGCTATATTTTATGTCTGTACAAAAAGTGGTACCCAAAGTTGTGAAAGAGCAAAAAAAATTTGAAATTTCCAATTTCTGTGATATTGCTTGTGATAGAAATTCGATTTGTGGTTTGGTAATTACTTTTATGATGTAAATACTTGCCATAAATGATTTCTATAGCGTAAAATGTTATAAAACCTTTCAAAATTACATTTCACTTGGAACTGTTAGGGCTATATACTTGAAATTTTGCAGTGGTATTAATTTTCTGCCAAATAATTTTCTAATAGCAATTAAAAGTTGTTTTTATATGTTAACAATAAAACTATGAAGTTTTTTCGTTCTAAATTTATATCTTGAGGTGCCACAAGAGCCTTAAAAATAAGGATTTTTTTTTTTACAAAAAGTCCAAATTTAACATAAAATTATAATTTTTTTCACTGTTTTATTTTTACATTTTTTAAATCAAATATTGTATTAATAGCAATCTATAGATGCTTTTTTGCTATAACAACAATAATATTAAGTTTAATTGATCTAAATTTATGCATTAATTTTCTGCAAAAGTGAAATAAATGAGTTAAAAAAAAAAAAAAAGATGTAATATCAGTTTGAATTTAGCTGTTATAATTACCTTTTTGCTTATAAATAGTTGTTCAAGCAAAGTTTTTAAAATAATAGCTAAAACATTTTAAAATAACTAATTATTAATAAAAATAACCTTATCAGTGTTTTGGGTCATTTTCTTTTTAAGATTTTTTGAAAAGGTATTAAACACAAGCATGCAACATAAAGAGTAACAAGTCACTATAATTGAAGAAAATAGAACAAATGTCATGACATAATTAATAACCAGTGTTATTGAAACAAAACAAATATTAAAGAATAATTAGAATATTCCATTACATTATTAGTTTCACATTATTTTGTTTTTAAATTTTCTGGATTATTAGATACAGTGTTTTTTTGGTCTCAAATTTTGGCATCATCTTCTGCGAAGCAATTTTTGCTTTAATAAAGTTTTTCTTGCTTCAGGACTACAGACACTTGTTGACTCTGTCGCAAGCTTTGTACTGCTTGTGTATTACAGGGTAAACGAGAGAAATCTATAGGTGGCAAATGGTACCTCGGTTTTCTTGCTTCACTTAAATATATTTTTAAATTCTCATCAGTTATTTATTTTGTCATTGGAGGCTCTGTGATTGCTATATCCGCCCACTAAACCGTATCAATATAATCTTCAGCAAAAACTTTCTGATGCCGTTCTTTTCTTCCAAACTTCCTTTTAGAAGTCGGCGAAGGCCCAACTCTCTTATGTGCTTTCTCTCATCCCTTAACATGCACAGAAGCACGTTTTCAGGGTGAGCGTAATAACTATTTCTCTGAATAACTCGGTTAATAATTTTTAGATGTTGCTCACAAAGGTAACAAGAAAATTTTATCAGCCTCTAAAAATGTTTGGAGCTATTTACACTTGATGGTTTAAGTTTAATATGGAACCAGATGGGGGCATACACTTTCATAACATACATTGTTAAAGCTTTAAGGTGATCTGAAGGATTCTCTGTTCCAACATATCACCGAAGAATGCGACTTGCTAACGTAAGTCATCGAGAATTTGCCAACTTTTCTGGTTTTTTAAGAGACAGATATGGAATGCCGCTTGGGATTGATGGCCACATTTAAAGTAAATATTTTTGATCTGTGCTTACATCTCCAATTATTTTAACATTAGGAAGGTTGTGTTGTATAGGCAAGAACTTAACCACTGGAAGTTCGTTAGAATTTTCAAGTTGTTTGCCTAAAACTCCGCCAATGTCATTAGGGCCCTTTGCTTTTCCGTCTAATTCACGAAACAGGTGGAGCAAAAGCAATTCATTTAAGTGGAAACAAACAATCAGCCATTGCAGTGTCATACTTAGATCTTTTTCTATTAAAGCAATCACACCGTTATTAACTCCAGTATTTGCGACTGTCCCATCACATCCAATATCAGTTACAGTTGATATGTTCAAATAATTGTTAACATTAAAGTACGCTATTTTGCCATTTTTTATAGCTTGGCTTGTTTCAAAAGCAGGAGTTACATGCCCTAGAAAGGATGAATTGGGCTCTTTTACTAAAGAAATATGTTCTTCGATGACCGTCTTTTTGTCAAATTTGCTTCCTTTTTTATCTTGCACAATTGTTTTATCTTTTCTTCCATCGAAAATCAAACCTATATTTTCTCCAACTTGGTTAAGGCTTCTTACAATCTCTTTTGTTCGATTTTTGGCTCTCTCTCTTCGAATTTTCATCGTATCAATTACCTTAATTTTGTTCTCTTCTGTAATCATTCCAACATCTTTAAGAACAGCACTTGCGATAGTAGCAGCAACTCTGTCTGAAACCCCAGTTCGGTCACAGGCACTTCCGATTGTTGGAAGTTCTACCCCTATTTGATCGCTTGTAGTTGAATCCAAAAAAGAAGTAGAGGAATTTTTGGGATTGCATGTTAAGTTTCCTTTAGATATTTGCTCAGGATTCAATAGAATGGCATCATTTTCAGTTTTTCTAGTAGCCTTAACTACTATTTTTTTATTGTATTTGTACCTTAATTGTTGCTGTTTAACGTGTTGCTTCTTCTCTTCTCTTTGTGTTAAAATCTTGGAAATAACTCTATCTACTCCACTTATACACATTTTTCTCACTGTTCTTTGGTCAAGTAAAAAATATTGTTCAAGTTTAGGTATTTTGTTTCTTTTTTCGCACTTACAGACAGAAATTTATTTGCACTTACAGGTTGCTACATCAAAAAGACGTTTGTATTCATTTGAAAACTTTGCTGCAATTAAATCATATTTTTCTGTACCTTTTCTACCTTTTGATCTTAAAATACTTCTGTATTTATCGTGATAGGTTTTCTCATTTGTAACATGCAAGTGCGAGATACTACAGGAATAGATAAATTCGACCAAATAGATTGAACATTCTTAATAAGAATATCAAGTATTTCACACTCACCCTTGTTTCTTTTAATGTTTTGTCTGATTTCAGCTCATGTCGAATATAAAGATAATATTTCATAATGTCATAATAAGTTGGAAGACTTAAATCACTTAATTGTTTAGGGTACCCAAAAAATTGGGCATTCTAACTTTTGTCTGGTCTGAACTGGTCTTGACTCTGCCATCACACTAACGATAAAATATTAACTAATAAATTATTATACTAATATTCAAGCTGACATATTCATAAACAAAACAAAATCCAGTAATGAACAGCATAAAAACATTTGTTACTCTAACGATTCGTTTGCCTAAACTGCCTGACGACAGAAACACGTGACCAGATCATTTGTACAGCTACATGCTTCTCTTCCTCCTCCGCCAACCTACACCAGCCAAGAATATTCCGCCTGAATCAACGTCACTTCAAACCATATACTTTTCTCCTTTTGACTATCAGTTTTCAGAACTATAAAATGTTTTGCCGCGTTTTTAAGTTAAACGTAAGGTTAATCCTTTCTATTACGCAATACTGTTAAAATCTAAAAAAATGGAATTTAAAAGATGCAAGATTTAGTAGCATAAATATTAAAGTTTTCAGTATAAAACTATAAATATCTACTGTGATGTAGTTGTGTGTATTATATAAAAATTGAAAACAGGCATTTTGTATTTAAAATATTTTTTTTACTAAACCATATTTATCAAAATTCGTAAAAGCTACTTAAAAATACATATATTTAAGTCTTTTGTGGTACCACTAAATATATTATGTTTGTTAAAATATTTTAATACTGTCTTAACAAAGGCATTAGACAACTTTTTATCGCTATTACATATCGAAATTTAAAAAAAATATTTTTTTCGTTCCACCCTATTATACATAGACAGGAAATGTTTTAGTGTTGTCACAAATTTTTGTAGTAGGGGTAAAATACAATATCCGATACTCACATCTATTCCTTTTGATATAAAATTTATATGGATTTTGAATATTATCCAGATTCAATCATGTTTTGACAAAACTATGGACCATATATATTATGGACCATTATAAACTCCAAACTTTTTTTTGTATCGTAATCTCAGAAAATCCCTGTATATAAAGATTTTGGAAGCAAAGAATGAATAGAACTTCATAAAGGGTAGATGTTTCAGTAATGGACATCCTTAAGAAATGCATTTTAAAATTATTTTTTTATTAATAGTTATAATTATTATATTTAAGCTTTTCCAATATTATCTTAATACTAGAAAAATATACCGTCAAAAATGACGGAAAATGAGATATAAAGATATATACAACACGGTGAATAAGTTGCTAGAAAATATGTCGCCAAATTTCATATTCTCGCCAATGCCATTTTATCTATCTCCCCAAAGTCCCTATATTGAAAAAGAACCTAAAGCACATTAAAATAAGGCAGTTAGGAAATCGGTTAGTACAGTGCCGTCTAGTGAAGTTTATTTTATTAGTATCATCGGTATGAAGATGTAAAGACGTGCATTTTCGTATATTACACTTTAAATTCTGACCCATAGATTTTGAAAAAAAAAAATCTTAAATGCGCGGAATTTAAATT
Source organism: Maratus speciosus (assembly GCA_963932465.1). NCBI lineage: Eukaryota > Metazoa > Arthropoda > Arachnida > Araneae > Salticidae > Maratus > Maratus speciosus. The sequence goes on from OZ010800.1 coordinate 189,748,666, forward strand.
AAATTGCGATGAGCTATTTTATGAAAGAATAATGATTTTAAATGGGAACCTCACCAAATTAGGCAGCTATCGCCAAGTTGGCTTCATATGTGGCAACTTATTTTTTCTCCAAATTTGGCGATATTTCTTCAAATTTCGCGATAATTCGCCAAGTTGTTCAAACTTTGGCGCTATTGTGGCAATGCGTCATTAGTATTTTTCAACTATTACTCATTACAAACAGGCGGCCCATCCGGAATTGTGAGGGACACACAGAGACTTGGATTTTATATAAATAGATATCAACGACGTGTAACCATACTTATAACCTCGTTTCTCACTATTAATCTAAATTTTATTGTAAATAACAGAAATATATCAAAACACCCAAAATTCCAGTAATGGACACCCGATAAAATGTAATAGATATAATTGTTTTTATGACGGTACTTAGAACCAGAATTTACTGAAAGCATAGGGTAATTCCGCGATTTATGCCGCACATTTTTTTGAATGTGTGTATAAAGTCGCATGGTTGACATAAAAAAAAAAAAACATGGTGTGCTATTTAATGTTAAATATACAACGCGTGTAGTGCGACTAAAAAATTCAAAACAAATAATTAATATTATTATATATTTAGTAATTAATTAATAATAATTAACATAACTCTGAATAACGAGGTTGCTGGTAGACATTTAAACATTTAATATGTACTTCACAAGCAAACATAACACTTACAGAACATAGATCACATGACTACACAAAAGTAAACATAAACGAACTCTCTGGAAAAGAATTGTGGGAAGAAATAAAAGTTTTGGTGCTGCCATCTAGAGTTAATCAACTGAAATCCAAACATGACAAATATTTTTTTAACAATTTTGTATTTAATACACTGCGGTATTTTGTATTTTGTATTTAATGCACTTATTACACTGCGGCTCGTCAGCGTCATCCGTACGTTCAGGCTGAGACGCCGCACTTGTGCGGTAGTTATGCCGCGCTTGAAATAAGAACAGAATGAAATTATAAATAAAAATATTCATATCTGGACTATAATTAAGGATGTAATAACAAAATGAAACTAAATGAGTACAATAAAACGTATTAGTAGATTCAAATTAATAATTGTTGCCTACTTTCAATATTAGAATGATCGAATACCTACATATATATATATATATATATAATGCTTTCAAAAATTTTTTAAAAAAAAACAAATAACCCAGTGCATCAGGCGCAACGCAGCTTCTTATATGCACTAAGTGAATATAGCTCTAATAAAAGTGAATGATCATGAAAATTATTATGAAAAGAGGGTGCAAAACAACAATAAAAATCCATGAAAATTTATAACGAAAAAACAACAAACAAACCACTCCCTGCTCTTCAGAAAGTGGGAGGAGTGAAAAAAGCAGGTATCAAAAACAGAAATTGGATCCTCACGGGTTTCGCAAGATATGGCCAACCCACATACTCCAAAAGTATATCAATAGATTTAAACTTTCAAAAACACAACATAACAAAGCTATTTTATAAAACTTTTTAACGAATCAAAACTGCTTTGAAAACAAATATAACCAACCAATTCAAAATCCAAGAAAACCGATTTAGCTTATAAAACGTAAATAAAAATTAATAAATTTTTTTTAAAAATTTTTAATATGACTAAATCATTAAGCAATTAGAAGTATTGAACATGTGAGAAGGCCATATCCCCACCTTTACCCATGAAGACCTGAAAAAAACTTGCTACCTTTAAAACAATCACTACGCTCCACTTCTTTCCATCAGCAGGAGTTGCAAGCAAGGCCATAATCCAAGTTAGACCAGCGTCCTAAAGACTTGTCTTTCCATTATCCTCATAATCATTAATTTTCTTTCCAAGTCACCGCAGTTTCTACTTGAAGCACATCAACATGCAGACGTTCTTAAAGACTTTAATCCACACCCTTCATATATTCAAGCAGCTACCTTGGCATCCATTACGGTGTTTGGCCGCTTAGCTGTTGCCACTTTAGAAAACTCTTCTCAAGTTAATTTACATAATGAAAAATAAACTGGTATGGAAATAAATTATTATAAAAAAGATTAGCAGTAAATTTAAAAATCTGTGAACTCAAAAATTCTCTATTACTACAAAATCTATAAAATCTATTAATTTGTCCCACAATAATGTTATTAAAAACCTTCTTACTTAAATTTGAATACCAGTCTGGCATCGATTGAGTATTAAAAACGATTTAGACATTTTAATTAAAGATAGTAATATACTAATTAAGCTTTTTGATAAACGGGATTTTTTTAATTTTAATACTCAATCGATGCCACACTGGTATTCAAATTTAAGTAAGAAGGTTTTTAATAACATTATTGTGGGACAAATTAATAGATTTTATAGAATTTGTAGTAATAGAGAATTTTTGAGTTCACAGATTTTTAAATTTACTGCTAATCTTTTTTATAATAATTTATTTCCATACCAGTTTATTTTTCATTATGTAAATTAACTTGAGAAGAGTTTTCTAAAGTGGCAACAGCTAAGCGGCCAAACACCGTAATGGATGCCAAGGTAGCTGCTTGAATATATGAAGGGTGTGGATTAAAGTCTTTAAGAACGTCTGCATGTTGATGTGCTTCAAGTAGAAACTGCGGTGACTTGGAAAGAAAATTAATGATTATGAGGATAATGGAAAGACAAGTCTTTAGGACGCTGGTCTAACTTGGATTATGGCCTTGCTTGCAACTCCTGCTGATGGAAAGAAGTGGAGCGTAGTGATTGTTTTAAAGGTAGCAAGTTTTTTTCAGGTCTTCATGGGTAAAGGTGGGGATATGGCCTTCTCACATGTTCAATACTTCTAATTGCTTAATGATTTAGTCATATTAAAATTTTTTAAAAAATTTTTATTAATTTTTATTTACGTTTTATAAGCTAAATCGGTTTTCTTGGATTTTGAATTGGTTGGTTATATTTGTTTTTAAAGCAGTTTTGATTCGTTAAAATTTTTTATAAAATAGCTTTGTTATGTTGTGTTTTTGAAAGTTTAAATCAATTTTTATACTTTTGGAGTATGTGGGTTGGCCATATCTTGCGAAACCCGTGAGGATCCAATTTCTGTTTTTGATACCTGCTTTTTTCACTCCTCCCACTTTCTGAAGAGCAGGGAGTGGTTTGTTTGTTGTTTTTTCGTTATAAATTTTCATGGATTTTTATTGTTGTTTCGCACCCTCTTTTCATAATAATTTTCATGATCATTCACTTTTATTAGAGCTATATTCACTTAGTGCATATAAGAAGCTGCGTTGCGCCTGATGCACTGGGTTATTTGTCTTTAAAAAAAAATTTTTTTTTGAAAGCATTATATACTTTGGCAATTTGATAAGCTGCTTTGCGCTTCTTTTGGTGTGTATTCAACTAGTCATTTCATATGTCATATGTTGAATTGGGTGTAGTTTGTTATGCAATTAGGTGTAAGTGCCTACAAAAAGTTATAATATAAAAAATTTTTTTGGAATTTTGTATAAATTCCTCATTGAAATTATGAAATATATTAAATGAAAAGATAAACGTTGTAAAACATGATTGGTGAGTCGTGCCGATGCTGTTGATATACCATCAGGTTATTGTACATTTTGCAAGTTTAATAATGTTGTTTATAAAATTACATGTATGACTTGTTCGCAGGCTTATGTTGGTGAGACTTCTGGTTCTCTTAATATTAGAATTAACAATCACAGATCAAATGTTTACAATGATGATTTACAATATCCATCTTTTGAAATTATGCATTTTAAGTTACATACTTTTGATAACATTTTGATTGAAATTTTGGCACACGTTGAGAATCAGAATGAGCGTTTGAAAATAGAAAATGATTTCATTTTGAAACACAGGACTTTATATCCTTATGGTCTAAATACAGTTTTAAATTTTTACAATATAAAAAGTATTGATAATGTTTATAGTTTTTTAAATTTGTTTAGTAATTTGAAAATTAAAAGAGATACCAGGGGATCACATATGTTATCCAATAAATTAAATTGTTTAGTGCCAGAGGATTGGATCTGTAATGTTGAAAAAAGGTTTTGTAGTAAATTTCAGTATTAAAAATGTAAAAAAAGCGGTATTCACACTTAAGCTTAAAATTTTAAACAAAATTAGGAAAGCTAGTAAAATTTATAAATTTTCTAATTTGCATTTTAGGGACCTGCTTTTTGACTTTATTAATTTTAGATTAAAGAATTTTTTGGATTCCAAAACTGACAGGGTTTTCTTTACTTTGAATTTTCAACAGAAGTCTTTCGACAATTTTAAAATTAAAGATTTTTTTAGATATTATGACACTTTTTTCCCTCTTAGAGATATTGATATAGCTGTTGCTTATAAATATAACATTCCTCTTTGTAAAAAATTGTTCAATTATAGATCTCTTGCTTTTTCTGATGAAATTCCTGAAACATGTAAATGTGACACAGATTTCTTAGATTTTATTGATGATTTCCATAAACATGTTATTACTGGAAATTTAGATATTATACAGAACAAAAATTTACATTTTATGATGGGATTAGGTACTAAGTTTAGATTAAATAAAACAATTAGCAAGAAAACGGCTATTCAGATTTTTGAAAGGGATTTGAAAAAATTCATTATGCAATTATGTTACAGATTTAACACCCCCTTTGAAGCTTTTTTTGAATGGGAGTGGCATATATTAAAGGAATTTGAGTTTTTTGTTAATAATTATTTGAACAGTAAGGATTATGTTTATCATAATCTCAATAAAGAAGATTTAAATTATATTCAATTTTTACATAACAATTTTGTAATAGTACCTGTGGACAAAGCGGCTTCAAATTATGCAATTATTTGAAAGCTTTTTTATATTGACAAAGTTAAAAATGAGTTAAATAATAGTAAATTTTATAAGGAATGTAAATTAAGTCACAAGGTTGTTGTAAACAAATTTAATGCATACACCAAGAAGGCTAGAAAAATGTATTCATATAATTTTGCTATTAATAATCATCATACTTTTCCATTTCTGTTTATGACCCCAAAATTTCACAAGACACCTATTAAATTCAGATTTATATGTTGTAATTCAAGAGGTATAGGTAAAAGTTTAAATGTTAAGTTACAGGAGTTTTTGAAGCGCATTTATGGTTTTTTGAAGTTTAAATATAGAAATACTAGCTATTTTTGGTGTATAGACAATAGTAATGAGGTTTTAAATAAAATAAAAAAAAAAACGCCCATAACGCCCACAAATTTGTATACCTATGATTTTGAAAACCTTTTTTCTAATATACCTATAGATTTACTTTATGATACACTAAAAAATATTTTTGATATGTTCTGTATTGAGGAGGAGCTTGGAATTAAAAGAGATTTTTTCTTGAGTTCATGTAATTTCTGTTTTCTTAATAATTTCATTACTTTCAATAGCTCATTTTTCTACCAGGTATGTGGCATCAGTATGGGAACTAATTTTTCGAGTTCTGCTGCAAATCTGTTTCTTTTTTATTATGAATTTAATTATGTTTTAAACAGTAATAAGAGTTATTCAGTTTTAAGGTATATCGATGATTTAATAATATTCGATGACAAACTTTTGGTATCGATTAACGATATCTATCCTCATGTTTAAAATTAAATAAGGCTTCTGTTGATAATTTACATGTTAATTTTTTGGATTTAGACATTTTAATTAAAGATAGTAATATACTAATTAAGCTTTTTGATAAACGGGATTTTTTTAATACTCAATCGATGCCACACTGGTATTCAAATTTAAGTAAGAAGGTTTTTAATAACATTATTGTGGGACAAATTAATAGATTTTATAGAATTTGTAGTAATAGAGAATTTTTGAGTTCACAGATTTTTAAATTTACTGCTAATCTTTTTTATAATAATTTATTTCCATACCAGTTTATTTTTCATTATGTAAATCAACTTGAGAAGAGTTTTCTAAAGTGGCAACAGCTAAGCGGCCAAACACCGTAATGGATGCCAAGGTAGCTGCTTGAATATATGAAGGGTGTGGATTAAAGTCTTTAAGAACGTCTGCATGTTGATGTGCTTCAAGTAGAAACTGCGGTGACTTGGAAAGAAAATTAATGATTATGAGGATAATGGAAAGACAAGTCTTTAGGACGCTGGTCTAACTTGGATTATGGCCTTGCTTGCAACTCCTGCTGATGGAAAGAAGTGGAGCGTAGTGATTGTTTTAAAGGTAGCAAGTTTTTTTCAGGTCTTCATGGGTAAAGGTGGGGATATGGCCTTCTCACATGTTCAGTACTTCTAATTGCTTAATGATTTAGTCATATTAAATTTTTTTTAAAAAATTTTATTAATTTTTATTTACGTTTTATAAGCTAAATCGGTTTTCTTGGATTTTGAATTGGTTGGTTATATTTGTTTTTAAAGCAGTTTTGATTCGTTAAAAATTTTTATAAAATAGCTTTGTTATGTTGTGTTTTTGAAAGTTTAAATCTATTGTTATACTTTTGGAGTATGTGGGTTGGCCATATCTTGCGAAACCCGTGAGGATCCAATTTCTGTTTTTGATACCTGCTTTTTTCACTCCTCCCACTTTCTGAAGAGCAGGGAGTGGTTTGTTTGTTGTTTTTTCGTTATAAATTTTCATGGATTTTTATTGTTGTTTTGCACCCTCTTTTCATAATAATTTTCATGATCATTCACTTTTATTAGAGCTATATATATATATATATATATATATATATATATATATATTTACATTAAATTTTAATTGTTATTTCAGCAACAACGTAACACAGAAAGGGAAATTATTAGAAAAGGAAAAGAAAAAATGTGAAATTGTGTTTACATAATTTATTTGTTAAAACTTTCGGTACCGGGGGCTTTACACAAATTTTATTCGGTTGGTACCACTTTTTAAAAAGAAGTTAAATTTACTTAAATAATCATGCAAATGCTCTAAGTAAACAAAGCAAATATTACTTTACTTTTTTACTGGTGCCAGATACAAATTTCGTAAGCTCTTTATGAAGGTGCTTCTATGCACATACGATCTCGAATCGGTTAAGATACCTGTTTTTTCGACTATAATCTACAGAAAAAATGTCGGAAAAGTACAGTCTTTATGTAACTACATTCAAACACATGATGCAACGAAGCCAATGACACTTCCGCTTTCTTGGAGTAGTTTGCAAAGAACGTATGCGTTACGCATAATCCAATTTTTCATTATTATCATCTTGACTTGCATTTTTCATGCCCTTTTTACTTTTTATTTTCCTCTTTTTATCCTTTGGTTTTAGTAAACTTGATAATATGCATATCATTGTTAGTCTGTGCAAAAAGAAAAGGAAAAGTTAATAACACTTAATCATCCTGTATAAAAGAAACTGCGGCATGTATACCGGAATAGCCGTGCGGCATGTATCATTTTTTGCATGCTGCAGACGTTGGCCATAACTGTCACCTGCCATCGCTGAGGGGAATGGCGTAACCAAACACACGGTTCTCTATACAAACGCTACACTTAGTTTTGACTTCGAAATCATGCATGCATTTAGTAATTAGTGTATGAAAAGTATTTAAACATAACGTGTTTAAAAATTTGGACAGTGAAATCATGCTCTCACGTCAAATTAAGGATCGTACTTCTACAAGTAAACATCGAAATGGGATTCACATTATACACATGTTAAAATAATCTAATTGCGCACCTACACTGTGTGTTCGACGACCATCTATCGATAATTACAAGAAATACAAGGGGTGCGGCATCTATCCCGTATGTGGCGACACTCCCGGAGTTACCCTACTATTGAAACAAAATAGTTATTTTCAAATACATTTAACAATTAGGATATCTATAATTAAGCAATTATATGTGAAATTTATTCACTGTTTAAATTAGGCCACTCATCTACAAATTTACTAGTATCTTCTTACTACTATAAATTTAATTAATATTTTTTTTGTCAGAAATAAATAAGTAAACATTAAAGGTAGAAAATAGTAATTTTTTAAGCCTACAAGCTACGCTCGCCAACCCCCGTTCAGACACCGCAGTCTCTAAAAGCACGCTAATTTGATCGGCTTTAAACAGATTTCGAAAGATTGAATTATAATTTAAAAAAACAGTGGCGAACTCCCTATAAATGGGTTTCTATTCATTTCTCTTCGATTAGGGAACTTTAAGGAAAAGTCAGCTGCTGTTAAAAGATACAATGGCTGTTTCCGTTTTTGATTAAATAAAATCAGTTAAACATTTCAAAATAAGCTGATACAATAAGCAAATCTGCATCAAAATGCAAATATATTTCACAAATACCAATGCTTTCTTTTGACGGAAACGACACAGAAGGTTAACGAATCTTAACTAAACCATTTAAAAAATTTCTTTATTTTCTGCTCACAGATTTTTCTCTTTCAAATCATATTTTTTGTCGATGACACTTCATTTTCACCTTGTAATCGTTTTTATTTTTATTAAATTACTAATTATTCGCTCGAAAGCAGTCTAAACGCGTTCAATAAAATTAATATTAATCTTATTAATGTAATCTCAAAATATCAAAATAATGTCTCGCGCAATAAACTGTTTTGCAATATTACTTTTCGTCCAATTTATTTAATGTGTAATGTGACGTAAATGTGACGAAATTTCTCCTATTGAAGACTTCTAACGCATGTTAATGAATTTATTATTTTACAATATCCTTTCTCTTTTAAAATTCACGTGTAAGTATATTTTTTATGAAGTATTTTCATTAAGTTCCTGCTTTACATACGTAATTATTTAATCCTAATTTGAAAGTTTTTTTCTGTTAGTAATAGTCACGTGTAAAATAAATTTTTAATTTGAAGCAAACATTATTATTTGCACTGTTTATACAGTTGGCAACAGTTTAAATTACTAACAATTTCTAAAATAAGTAAAGAAATCTCTCGAAATGCTGAAGATTTGAATTTAAAATAGAAATAAAACCTCAAAAAATGAGTCAAATTAAAAAAGTGAATGCAGTCTGCACAGCGGGAAATTTTAACGTATAAAATGATCTAAAAAGAATTAATTTCCATATATATGGTAACTCCGGGAGAATCGCCGCATACGGGATAGAGGCCGCACCGCTTGTATTGCTTGTAATTATCGATAGATGGTTGTCAAACGCACAGTATAGGTGCGCAATGAGATTATTTTAACCACTGTATATCGTAAATCCCATTTCGATGTTTACTTGAAGAAGTGCAATCCTTAATTTGACGTAAGTGCATGATTTCACTGTCCGAACTTTTAAACATGTTGTGTTTAAATACTTTTCATACACTAATTACTAAATGCATGCATGATTTCGAAGTCAAAACTAAGTGTAGCATTTGTATAGAGTACTGTGTGTATGATTACGCCAATCCCCTTAGTGATGGCTGGTAACTGTGATGACCGACGTCTGCACCATGCAAATGGGATACATGCTGCACTGCTATTCCGCTATACATTCCGCAGTTTCTTTTGTACGGGATGATTAAGTGTTATTAACTTTTCATTTTCTTTTTGCACAGACTAACCATGGTAGGCATGTTATCAAGTTTACTAAAACCAAAGCAGAAAAAGGGGAAAATAAAAAGTAAGAAGGGCAAGAAAGATGCAAGTCAAGATGATAATAATGAAAAATTGGACTACGCGTAACGCAGATGTTCTTTGCAAACTACTTCATAAAAGAGAAAGCTTCGTTGTATCACGTGTTTAAATGCAGTTACATAGAGATTGTACATTTTCGACACTTTTTCTGTAGATTGAAGCCGATCTCTTAACCTATTCGGGACCATAAATTCATATAAGCACCTTCATAAAGAGCTTACAAGATTTGATTCTGGCACCAGTAAAAAAGAAGAGTAATATTTCATTTGTTTAATTAGAGCATTTTCATAATTATTTAAGTATATTGATTAAGTGATTACTTAAGGTAATTTATATAAAAAAAAAAATGGTACCAACCGAATAAAATTTGTGTAAAAGCCACCGGTCCCGGAAGGGATAACAAATAAATTATGTAAACACAATTTTACTTTCTTTCTTTTCCCTTTCTAATACATTGATGTTACGTTGTTGCTGAAATAACAATTAAAATTTAATGTAAAAAAAAAAAAAAAATAAGTCGATAATTTTAATAGTGAAAGTAGGTAACAATTATTAATTTGAATCTACTAATACGTTTCATTGTACTCATTTAGTTTCATTTTGTTATTACATCCATAATTACAGTCCAGATATGACTATTTTTTTTATATTTGTATTTATAACTTCATTCTGCTCTTATTACAAGCGCGGCATAACTACCGCACAAGTGCGGCGTCTCAGCCTAAATGTACGGGTGACGCGCCGCAGTGTAATGTTTTAGAAAAAAATTGTTAAAAAATATTAATAATTTGTTTTGAATTTTTTTGTCGCAGTACACGCGTTCTATATTTAACATTAAATAGCACAGCATGATTTTTCTTTTTTTTATGTCCACCCTGGGACTTTATACACAAATTCAAAAAAAATGTGCGGCATAAATCCCGGAATTACCCTATAGTTTTTGCTCCTATAAAACTTTTTTAATGGAACGATTTTGTCCAAATTTAGCATTAAATATCTCTTTAAATAATTATTCGATTTGAAAACTGTCTACACCAGCGTATTTATCAAACATTTCTCTATAATACCGCTGATTTTCATATTTTTGCATGCAGTATTTTTCTTAATATTAACGGAAGACACCCGGTCACAAAAAATTCAAAACAGACGGCGGCGGTGACAGCGTAAGTTAGTTTTTTTAGAATAGAGAGACACGCAAAATTTTTTAAACAGCAATTTATAAAATATTTGGTGTTATTACATTCCGGTATGTGCAATTTAAAAATTAAAATTTGATAACTTACTTTTCAGTTAAGTCAAAAGATTTTATGAACTGTGAACATTACTAAAATTAAATTTTTACCAATTTCTACATGAGATGTCCATTACTGGAAGTTGACTAATTAGGAATTCCATTAACAGACATGGGTCTTAAAGCCTTAAAAATAAAGTAAATTTTGTATACACCCATTAGTATAATGAAATGCAGAGAACCAAAATCATTAAAGGATGTCCATTACTGGCACATCTACCCTATATTCTATTTTAATAAAACTTTCCCTTATAATATATTTTTAATTCTTTTTTCTATATGTTAACCCTTTTCAATGGCGGTGGCTCATTTTTGGACCACGTAATTTGAATCCCTAAATGCTACATTGGCACCAGAATATTGGGAGGAAAATTTTCCTTTTTTTAAGTAAGGGAACAAAAGCTTTTTCTTATTTCAAATTAAATTTGCTTGTATATTCTGGTGTGATTCATTCATTTCAGCATTTTGTGAACAGAAGTACCTTGATACTTAAACGATTAAATGAAGAATTTAGAGAAATGATATTGAAACACATACCCACACAACACAGATTCGTCCAATTTTCGCCTAAAGTACGTAATTTGGATGAATGGACGTGTCCAATTGAAGTCTAAAAGTCCTCCGGACTTCAACTAAATTTCGTCAAATTACGTCCAAATGTCACCCCCCTTTATGTAAGAAGTACGTCTTTTGGGCCAAGAAATGAGCGTAAAATGAACATAAAATGAACAAAATTCGGATGAGCCAAAATTTGTCCATATTACGTCCAAAAAATACCTCCATCCGGACGAAATACACACGAATTTTGGCTGTAATATAGGCGTCCAAAATTTGTCCATATTACATCCGAAAATACCACCCACATTTGGACGAAATATAGACCCCTTTTAGCTTTAATCTGAATGTGTTTATTGATCCAAAATACGTAGTTTGGACCAAAATGAGACGAATCTGTTATCTCCCCTAGGCAAGGATGACGTTATATTAAAAAACTGAAATAACAAAAGTTTTTAATATAAATAATTTTGATAGAAATTTACTTAGAATTTTTTCCCCCCAAAATCATATTAAATACTTAAATATTTTAAATTAATTCCTTACCAGGACTCATTCATATAAATCAGTAAAAGCATATATATTTTATACATATTGCTAATAAACTATTTTTATGATACTTTTAATTTTCTAAGATCTTTAAAGAAAATATATTAATTCCTAAAGTATATGCTATAGCATGATTTGAAAAACAGAGGCTATACCAGACGTTAATCCGCTACATTCGACCCAAACACAACTACGTTCTTTCACGAAAACAGAGGAAAATTTTTAGTAATACAGTTTTTAATTCATAATACAATGAAATGCTACTTCAGAATGCTTAAACATAAGCCAATCACTTTCATTTAGAGAAAAAATGCACAGGTGATGTTAATGAATTCGGTCCCTGTTCCAGGTGCTTGTTTTGTTTGGGCCGAATGAAAGCATTTAAATTTGAACAAAAACCGGTTTCATATAGTAAACAGTTTTTATGGCATATATATATTCCATAAAAATAGTTTACTAATTTCAGAACATTTATTTTAGTAAAAGGAAATGACATATTTTAATGTTTACAATCTTATTTTTCATTATCAGAAACTTTCTATGGATAATAAGGAAATGAAAAATGTAAGATACCTACCAGCATACTGGCTTTTATGTTTTGTGCATTTCTAGATTCTAGAAATCTATGCATTTCTGCTATTTTTCTCTTCACATTTTTATTTTATATACTATTTCTCCTGGAAAAAAAAAATATATATCTTGGTTTTCATTTACATTTTCATTGGTGATGATAATGCTTCTAAAAATGTCCTATATTTGCATAGCTGTCAACTGCTAAAATTTTTAGCTAGCACTAATTTTTAATGGAAATCTTCGCTTTACTTAATAACATATATCTGTAATTAAATCAGATGAAGATTTTAAAATCAAATTAGTGATGGCTAGAACTCGTAGAATTTTGCCGTTGTATTTAGAAATTTTATTATATTATTCATTAGCATACAATATCGTCAACTGCAAAGTTTTACATTTTGTGAACAATGGATTTTTTCTTTTATTTTTTTTCTTTAAATTAATCTGTGCTCTTAATTAAATATCATATATTCAATTAAATCATTTAAATTCTTTGTAAATTCAACTACTCCACTTTTTTTTTTCACTTTAATTAAAATAGCTCTAACAGGGAATATAATTTTCCTTTTAAGGAAGGTTACCCTTAAGAATGGAATGTATCAAAGGAATTGAAAAATTTGAGTTTTTTAAATGCTGCTAATTCATGGAAGAAAATGCGATATTCCCTAACAACTTTTATGTATTGTGAATAATATTTTACACACTGAAATTTGCATTTGTTGCCAGGTGTGCAAAAAAATTATTTTAATAATAATAATAAATAATTTTAATTATTTTAATTTTTAATAATAATAACAAACAATATTTTAAAATAATATAATTATAGAAATTTAAAATGTAATACGAGCACAAACTTTGTTTTTCATATGCAGACCTACTCCCTTATGTAAAAAAATATATATATATATATATATATATATATATATATATATATCCCTGGACTGCAAGATTAACCTTTTAACCTTCCATTACTCATGCATGGATTATTAAAAAAAAAAAAATAGTTCCATTTCATTTATTTTAGTAATTGACTTTTCACTGATTAATGTAAAAATACATACTGTATATTCTGGTATGTAACAATAACTTTTGATAGAAGAAAAATTATCAAAATTTATAGGTGCACATTATGCATCAATTTTAAAAATAAATTATAAAAAATATGATCATAAGAACTAAGACTTTTGATTTAATCAACATGTGATTTATATTTAAAAAATGTTGCTATTAGAGTACATGAAAAATAATAGTATTGTACTTTAAAATAATTTACATCTTATTTTTCACTACGTATCTCATGAAAGTTTTTGCAAACAATCAAACAACAATCTGCACAACATATGGCGATTATAATAAAAAAATACAAAAATTAAATCTAACAGTATACGTATGTGTTACATGCCAGAATACAATATCAGTAAAATGGTTTCATATACATTATAAATAGCTTTCAAAAAATATATTTTTAATTATATCAATCAGTTTAAGCTAACTTTGTGAAATAGTGTTAGGGAGTTAGCGTTTACAAGACTCACTAAAAGGAAAATTCTTTTGAAAAGCCATTGGGAGAGGGGGGGGGGGTAAATTTAAAATATTATTGCATATTGTTATACACTATATATTATTGTAAAGCAAAGATACGAGTACTAGTACAAAATTTAGTATATCACCAAAACTTATTCATTTAAATACTGATTTTTATTTATGTTATCACCAAACTAAGTTTTAAAAAAATAATCTGTGCTCTTAATTAAATATCATATATTCAATTAAATATTGAATAATCATTTATAAATGAATTTACATTTTGTACAATTAAATATGTAAATTATCAAATGTATTTCAGATTAACCTGATTATTTGTAGTATATTATAAAATAACAAAAACAATACATTCAGTGTATTTAAGTAATGTTTTGAAATCAAAGTTTATTTAAACTTTGCTTAAGCATTAAAAATGAAATTTATCAAATATTTCCATGCATAAAATATGGTTAAAAATTATGTACAAACTTTTAGTTTAAAATTATTCAAAATCTTTAGTGAACTGAGTACATATATTATCATTGTTATAAAGGAATATACAATAAAGATGCAAGAAATACTTTCAAAAATGAAGTTTTATTTATTTATTTTCCAATCTGGCTCTTGTTGACAACAATATTTTCTTTTTACAAATCATATATAAAATATATTTTTCATTGAAAGGCAAAAAGGATGCTATATTTCATTACTATAAAGTAGGCAGGATGATCCTGAGGAAATTGTTTGGGGAAAACTCTGTTCTATGTTAATGCTTCTCAGACTTATTTTCATTATATTTAACAGACAGCAGCTTCAAAGCCTATAAATAAAAAGAATAATAATTCATTAAAATGAAAAGATGGATTGTATTTAATAGCACATATCAATAATTCATAACGTTAGATGCAAATTAAAAATAATTTAATTTTAGTTTTAATTTTTGCTTACAGGTAGCATCATCAGACATCTTGTATTATTTCATAATAAAATGAAGTTTTTTCATCCAGCTTTGAATGATATTAAAAAAAAACATTTATGTATTTTTAAAAATTACTAGCCAGTGTTTAATTTAATTTATTTATCAAATTTTTATCATTATTTTTTAAACAAACAACTACTGATGCAATGTTTACAAAATACATAAAAGTCAAGTACTTTATAATGTTCAACTGTGTCCTTTATTTTGAGTATTTAAAGATCTATATTTATATAAAGTAAGGATAAAAAAGGAAAAATCAAATAAAATTTGGTGCTTTCTCATTATAGCAGCCTCCTCAGTTACAATTATGTCAAGGTAGCAGTTTCAAACTTGCTAAAGATCATCACCAAGCTTATATATACATCATACAAACATCATGCACAATATGTATAAGCCAAATGCTCATATATGAGCCATATAAGTAAATATTTATATCATATATCAGTCATATATATCTTTAAACAAAAACATAATTTGCAGAACAAAAAAAAAAAATATTTTACACATTGTTTATGCTCGAGAAGGGATAGATACAGTAGATTCGCTCAAATCCGCGCAGCTTGAGACCAGAGGTTGTGCAGATTTCAGAATTTTGTAGATTTCTAGCTTGTTAACATTTTTTAGACAATAATTTGAATGTAATAATGCAATCAAATGTATAATGGATGTTTGAATTAAAGCAAAATATTAAAATAATTAAGTAAAGTAATAAACTAAAATGATAAAAAGTAATATAATTAAAAAAATGATTAAATTATTAAAGGTAAAGGTCAAATAAATAATTAATAATGTATAATTAAATATGCAATAAAAAATGAGATACATTTTCCTTGAATCATTCAATGACACTTTCCTCATAAAGGTAACCCTATTAATTCACATCAAAATCAAAAAGTAAGGAAGTTTTATTTCAGGTTTGCCAGTGTTAATAACTATAAAAAAAATTAATACATATATATATTTGGTTAAAAGGCTGACTAGCAGTGATATCAGCAATATCCTTCTTTTTTTTCAGTAATAAATTTTTATTTCCTTCATGAAAAACAACGAGTTTAGTCTCATCATATTATCGAGAATTACATATTAAAATACATACGAAATTATATAAAACTAAAAAATCCTGTTACTTTGCCTCTACAGCTTAACTGAAATTTTCTTGTTTACATCTGCGATGATGTGCGGATTTTAGGCAGTTGCAGATTTGAGGGAGCCCTGTATTATAATTTTTCTTCAGCTGCTTCTACAGTTAATGTTAAAGTCTTGCAAAAAATATGTTTAAACCAAATGAATTTTAAAAAATAAAATTCGAACAATAGGATACTTAAACTACCCTAAAAACTTAAATTACAAAGATACATGGAAAATGCAAACCTTTAAAAAAGTCTCAGCTTTATTTCCATTTCATTTGAATGGAATGTAAGTTTTTAGATTAGTTTAAGTATCATATTGTTCGAATTTTATTTTTATTTCTTTAAGTTCAATTGGTTTAAACATATTTGTGGCAAAACTTTAACATTTACTGTAGAAGCAGTAGAAGAAAAATTCTAATATCTATCCCTTTTTGGGACTATACAATGCATGAAATAAACTTTTTTTTTTTTTTTTTTTTTTTGTTCTGCAAATTATGATTTTTTTAATATATCAAGTTTTATAACTACTGCAATTCAGAGGAACTTATTACAAAATTAATAGAGGATGTTATAATTAGGGTTTGATATATAGGGTATTGCATCACAATTTGTGATGTAACTAAAATCCATAATAAAAACAAAAAATTCAAATTTACTTAAATTTAGTTATCCAATTTTCCACTGGTAGTGGTCTCTATGAATGCAAAAGTAAATTGTGTTGCATGTTTGCTGGTTATTTATGCTACTATGAACGGCAATTCTGCAGCATTGAAAGATTTCACCTCTGAACTGGGAAGGCCGGTGAGTGAATCAATTTCTTTTCACCAGTCTCCGACAGAGGAGTTAATTATTGGTAATATTAAAGAAAGTTGAAATCTTTTTGAACTGCTTAAAAAACAAAACAAAAAAACATAATAAATTTATCTTGTAATCAACACCATTACATTTTAAGTTGTCCTATCAGAGCCTAACACCATTTGTCAGTTTACAGGTGCATAAATGTCAGTTATTGAATACTTGCATTACTAATAATTTAAAACATGAAAAGAGAGACACATCTGTTGTATGATATTGATATCATATATAAAGTTTAATTAATTTGTTTTTATAATAAATATTAAAGTATTTTTAAAGAATAATTTTTCTTATTATTATTTTTTTTTTTTTTTTCGTTGCAAGTAAAGTGTGAAACACTGGCTCATTTTGTGCCAGTTATTGGTTTTTCAAAATGGGGTTATGTCAGTTACTGAAGTTATTCACCATATTTATGAAAAACATTTATTTTTAATAATACAATATATAATTTTTCAAAATTTTGTCAACAGTAATTTTTAAATGTATTTCTACCATCCATTCAAAAAAAAAAAAAAAAAAAAAAAAAAAAGTAGAATGGATTTAAAATTTTGTAATGGTGATTTGAAGAATAATTTTTAATGTGTCAGTTACTGGGGGTTTCACCCTAAATCAAGTAATAAAGAAATTTAAACAGATTATTAATAGAACATAAATTTGTTTTTAATTCTTTTTTCCATTTTAAAATTTTAAACTATGTATGTATATATAATCAAAAGTTATTTTCTTTGTTGGAAAAGAAACTTGGTATTAGGCTGCCGAATATTCAGTATTCGGTTATTTGGCACATCACTATTTGTCCCATCCCTAATTACAAGTAATTTTGATTCATTACTGTTTATTGATTATTTTTTTTATAAGGCAGGGGGGGGGGGGGTGTCGTTGGCACATTACAGTTACATAAAATATATTTTTGGAAGCCTTTGGCATGCGAATGTGAAAAGGTTTGCCATCCCTGAACTTTTATAATTGCATTACATTTAACTATTCACTCTCACAATTTTAAACAATTATTTTTAATATCAACATTTTTATTAGTTTGTGGGCTAAACCTTAAAATTCAGGCACGCTACACCTGCTGAAATCCCAACCCCCAGGCATGTAAAATTGTTTTATGTTTTTAAATTTACGTATCCAAGGACTACATAAAATATTGGCATTAAAATGTTATATAAAAATGGAAATGCTTGCAATTTTTTTTTTTTTTTTTTTTATACTAACTTCCAATATATTTCAATTTAACCTTAAAAAATATACTGTTTATTCTCCAAACAGAAATTTTTATGAGTTATAAATATATGTTTTCCGAAACTGAGATTATACACTGTGCTGTAAGCGGGTAATGCTGCCCGCCACAAAATTGAATAATTTTAATTTAAATAGTTCTTTCTTTAAGTATCTCAATCAAAAAATTTAAACATAATATCACATTAGAATTTATAGTAGATAGATAGACACATTCACACACAGATGGTGTTATATAGTAACAGAATATAAGAAAAGAGATTAGGGATATAAAAAAAAATATTTAAACTGAGTTGTAAATAATAAATAAAATAAAACAAAAGATTTTTTTTTTCACTCATCATTACAGTTGAAGTACAAAGGTTTAATAAGAAAACCTTAACATTTAAACAAACACAAACACCTTAACACAAACCAAAACATTTTATTTCAATTTCTAATCGTTGTTTCTAATATTTACTATGTGGAAAAAAAAGTTTCTACTGGCAAAGAAAAAACAAATTCTGTTAACATAATTTGCACCTGGCTAACATAAAAGTACCACATTATTCATTTTTTATGCAACCTGACAATTGTAAGGTATGATCCATGTCAATTCAGGCAGCCAAAGAAAAAATCTTACCTTCATAGTCTCAGAAGTTTTTGAATTGAACATATGTTAAAACTCAATAAAAAATAAGATACTTGTATATTTTGGTTTTGCCCCAAAAAATTCCTGCCCCGAGATACAGGCCGCCAAAGATGGCATCCCGCGCACCATTTCCAATTCGCCATTTTTGATAAAAATTTTAAAGTGCTCTATCTCTAGAACGGTGCAAGATATTTTGTTGCGGTTTTTTTTATTTTAAAGATAATATTCTTCTGTTTAAAATGATATACCTAATTTTGAAAAATGTATTCAACTTTTCTTGCGGCAACCTTTTGAAAAAAAAAATGTTTTTTCAAAAAAAATTTTTTTTTTGAAAATGCCAATCCTAAAAATTTTGAT
The DNA here is from genome assembly GCA_963932465.1 of Maratus speciosus. Taxonomy (NCBI): domain Eukaryota; kingdom Metazoa; phylum Arthropoda; class Arachnida; order Araneae; family Salticidae; genus Maratus; species Maratus speciosus. The sequence continues at coordinate 189,767,972 of OZ010800.1, forward strand.
TTTTTTGCTGTTGATCAATACCATTGGGAACTATCTTCACTGTAAAGGAGAACTTCCACTTTTGAGTTTAACAAATTTTAGAAACATTTAAAAAATTCAGAGAATTTTACAGGAACTGTATATATACAGTTCCAGTAAAAGTCACTGAATTTTTGCTTATTTGTATCATATTTGTAAGGATAAGCCTACTATATATCCTAAACAAGTTAGAAATTGCAATATCAAATGTGGCAAATGAGGTGCATGCATAGTATTAACTAGTTTTATAAATATTCAGATCTTGATGCAATAAGTGTTACACTCTTGGGCAAAAAGACATGAATACAAAATTTACTGTAATTCCATATATTAAATTCAGTAATACGGAAGTAATATGAATCCATCTTAAAAGGACTTAATCGCCATGGCAGCCTAGAATCATTGCCTATCATGGTATATCATTGAATCAATTATGTATTATAGGATTTTTAAATAGAATGAAGAAAACTTTTATTAATGTCTTTTATGTTTTAATTTGATTTTCATAGCATTTGAAGTGATACATACTTTATTGCAGAGGTTTACAAAAAGTTACTTCCTGTGTCATAGAAAGTGCATAGTGTTTACAGGGACACACAAAAGATTTCGGATACTTTACCTTATTGGAAATACTGTACATTAGCAATGATTGCTAGAGGTGCATTTTTAGTTGCGATATGAGTTTTTAAGTTTAATTAAATATTTCCATATTATGTTGTGTGTATAAAGGCTGTATATCATATACAGGGCTACACAAAAGAAATCGTAAGGGTATTGCTGGAAGTGCATTTTTAGTTGTGTTTGAGTTTTTAAGTTTAACTAAATTTTTCCATATTACGTTGTGTGCATAAATGCTGTAGATCATATACAGGGCTACACAAAAGAAATCTTAAGGGTTTACTGAGTATGAATGAAAGTAGCTTAAAGGGGATTTTTAAATGAGTTATGCATTTTCACACTGAACTACATTTAGTATACTAAGATATGTTTGGAGAATATAGATAAAATGATATACAGGTGCACGCAAAGAATTAGATACATGGCCGTCAATGGATGATAATCTCTGGAAGCGTGATTTCACTGGTTTTAAGAATGTTTTAATCTTAATTAAATATTAGCTAAATAGTGGCATGTATATAAAGATAGTAGGTAAAATACAGGGTTGTATGAAAGTATTCAAGTATGCTTCTGTCTATTGACATAAATTTCTAAAAGTCAAATTCCGACCTATTTATGTGCTTTTAACAATTTCCAACATAGTTGAAGGTCTTTATGGATTCGATTTGTCTGCCCATCTGTCTGAACTTTAACTTGTATTAATATAATTTGTATTGCCGTGTAATTGATATATGTTATTGAGATTGTTTTACTATGTTCGGTATTGAAAATAAAGTATGTATCTCTTCAAATGCTATGAAAATCAAAACATAAAAGACATTAATAAAAGTTTTCTTCATTCTATTTAAAAATCCTATAATACATAAATGATTCAATGATATGCCATGATAGGCAATGATTCTAGGTTGCCATGGCGATTAAGTCCTTTTAAGATGAATTCATATTACTTCCGTATTACTGAATTTAATATGTAGAATCATAATAAAATTTGTATTCATGCCCTTGTTGCCCAAGAGTGTAACTTATTGCACCAAGATCTGAATATTTATAAAACTAGTAATAGTACGCACGCACCTCATTTGATATTGCAATTTCTAACTTGTTTAGGATATAGAGTAGGCTTATCCTTACAAATATGGTACAAATAAGCAAAAATTCAGTGACTTTTACTGGAACTGTATATATACAGTTCCTGTAAACTTCTCTGAATTTCTTAAACGTTTCTAAAATTTGTTAAACTCAAAAGTGGAAGTTCTCCTTTACAGTGCAGGTAGTTCCCAATGGTATTGATCAACAGCAAAAAAATCAAAATTTTTGGGATTGGCATTTCCAAAAAAAAATTTTTTTTTGAAAAAAATTTTTTTTTTCAAAAGGCTGCCACAAGAAAAGTTGAATACATTTTTCAAAATTGGGTATATCATTTTAAACAGAAGAATATTATCTTTAAAATAAAATAAACCACAACAAAATATCTTGCACCGTTCTAGAGATAGAGCACTTTAAAATTTTTATCGAAAATCGCGAATGAGAAAGGATGCCGGGGATGTCATCTTTGGCGGCCTGTATCTCGGGCCAGGAATTTTTTTGGGCAAAATGAAAATATACAAGTATCTTACTTTTTCTTAAATTTTAACATATGTTCCATTCAAAAACTTCTGAGACTATGAAGGTAACCCCCCTGCCTGAGTTGATATGGATTCAGCCGTAAAATCAAATACCCACAGACATATAAATTGAAAATTTATTTAATAACAGCATTTATGGACTTTAACTGAAAATTTACCTTATTCAAAGTTAAATCCTGTTTGAAAAGAGTTGAGTCCTGCTGAGTCACCTTTTATTCAATCAATAATGATATGTATCCACAAAACAGTTGTTTTTCCAAAGACAAGAAGCTTGTATCTACTGGGTGAAAAAGAAGGAAAAAAAATGAGTGGATCCAGTATAATCTTATTTTAAAGCAATTTTAAAATGCATGAATTTTGCAAATATTGTGATTACTTTAACTCATACACACACACATAAAAAAATAACAACATTAGATTAATTTGTTTTCTTCTCTGATCGAGAATCAAGCATAGATCAATTGTCTTGTTCACAAAAGAAATTAGCACCTGATAAATGTGCTTTCCACAACCAATGTTTTATGTGCATTGTACTATAAAAGAACATAGCTACTCAGTAATGTAAAGATAGTGTTGACTCCAGGCCAATTTGGCAGGAGTCGGCAGCCCTTTATGCACCTAGTGGCTCATTTTAATTATTTTATATCTATTGATTATAAGAAATATTAATTTAATTATTTGGTTTCAGGGAAGTAACGTGAAATATATCAGATGCATGAAAAAAAATCAAGATACTCATCCATCGATTTATCGCATTAAAAAAAAAAAAAAACCTTGAGAGTTTTGCCAGTAAGTCAAAGGGAAAAATTCAGAAATTCACCAACTGTTCATGTAAAAGAAAATCATGAAATTTGTGGATTAGTCGCAAGAAAGATCTGCAAACTTCTGCAAAAATTTAAAAAAAAACCTGCGAATTTCACCAATCGGTCATAAGGAAATAAAAAAACCCACAAAATTTGTCAACTGGTGAAATAACAGGTGAAAATTTCATTTACACTTGGTTTGAATGCGAAAAACATCAAAATTACCTTGCACGGTGATATTTTGAAAATAAATATCAATATACAAACTATCAAACATCTTGATATTTTGAAAATAAATGTAAAGAATTTGAAAATATCGAAAATATCAAAAATCTTGATATTTTAAAAAATCGGATATATATCAAGATATATATCATGATATATATCAACGAACCCTGAATGCTTCATAACATAAAATTACATTATTACACCATTACATTATTCATTATTACAAGAATGAATCACCAATCAACCAGGATTTATCGCGACATTATAAAGCATAATATGACATTAAAATAACATTAAGATGTTTTTAACTATAACATTTTGTGACACATATGGCCCAGTTATAGTCAAATGTGACAGATAATATCAGGGCCGAAACTAGGCTTTTTTTGCCTAGGTTCGCCTAGAGCAAACATGGATTTTGGCGCCCCTCCCTCACCCCTCCTCCTCATGCACAATAAAAATTATCGACCGCAGGTAACCTATGCAAAAAAAAAAAAAAAAAAATCATTTAATAATAATTAAAATGCTAGCAAGATGTATCTAAACAATGCTCCCATAGGATTAACATTAGCTTGAGCATTTAGAGCCTACACTAGTCACACGTAGAAGTTTGGAATGCTAATGTTAAACCTCTGGGAGCGTTCCTTTTAAAATTTCGCACTTGCATATTAATAGTTTTAAATGATTTTTTGCCTTGCTTAGAATAGCTGAGGATTCAATTCTAACCGGGCTAGTGTTTACTTTTTCAATTTTGGTTGTAGATTTTTTATATATATATATATAAAGTTACTTTCACAAATTTGAAAACAATGCTTCCATAGGTTTAACATCAGCTTGCAAGTTTCTTTGTATTTCATATATATGTATATATATACCATCAAAGCAGAATATGCTTATAAATGTAATGTACATCACAAAACATTTCAAATCCTCATTTTCAAGAAAATTCACCATTCAGTCTTAGGAAAAATTGTGAAATTTGCACTCAATGGCTGAAAAAAAAAAGAAAAAAAAATATATCGCCAAATTCTTCATTTAAAAAGATTGTGAAATGACAACTGGTCATATGAAAAACTCGTGCAATTCGTCAGTTTATCATGGAGAACAAATCATGAAATTCTTCAGCCTGTTGTGGGAAAACACAAAATTCAACAAACAGTTGCGGGAAAAAAATCCACGATTATCAGTTACAGATAAAAACCTGGAAATTTGTCAGTGCACCAAGGAAGAAAACTGCGAAAAAAACCCCACGATTTTCTCTAATCGATCTCAAGAAAAAGCCTCAAAATTTGCCTATGATACAAGAAAAAAAAAATCATGAAATTTGCAAATCTGTCGCGGTTTAAAAAATTGTGAAATTCATCAATAGACCGTCGGAAGAAACTGTGAAATTCAAAGATCAGTAGCGGAAAAAATTCATGATTTTCTCTAAGTGGTCTCAAGAAAAAGCCACAAAAATTTGCCTATTGGTTCAAGAAAAATATTGCGAAATTTAAAAATTGGTCACAGGTATAAAAAAAAAAATAAAAAAAAAAAATAAAATCGTCAGCGGATTGTCAGGAAAAATAGGAAATTCATTGATCAGTCGTGCAACCCCCCCCCCCCCCCCCCTTCGAGATTTGGCCGATGAGTCGCAAAAAAGCGACAAAGTTTTCCAATCGACTGAAAGAAAATATTTTGCGTGATTCACTGATCTGTCGTGGGTAGAATGCAAAATTAGTCAATCAGTTGCACAAAAAAAAAAAAAAAAAAAAAAAAAAAAAAAAAAAAAAAAAAAAACGAGATTTTTACCAATCGTTTGCAAGAAAAAGCGGAAAAAATTGCTAATCAGTAGAAAGAAACTATTGTGAAATTCATCAGTGTCTCGTCAGAAAAGCTGCAAAATTCGTTAATCAGTAGCAGAGAAAATGTATGATTTTCTAAAATTGGTTGCAAGAAGCTGCTGCAAAATTTGCTTATCGGTACAAGGAAAATTTTTCAAATTCCCCAATCTGTCGCGAAAACGGCCTGTGAAAATCATCAAAAATTGTAAATTCATCGATCAGTCATGGAAAAATTCACAATTTTTGCCAATCAGTCGCAAAAAACCCGACAAAGTTTGTTTATAAATAGAAAGTAAATATCGCAAAAATTGCCCATTGGTCGCAATTAAAAAATTGCAAAATCCTTTAGTTGATCTTTTAAACAAATCGGAAATTCGTTAAATCAATCAGTCGCAAGAAAAAGAGAAAAAAATTGCAAATCGATAAAAAGAAAATATAATGAAATTCGAATGAGTCACGTGTAAAAAAAAAAAAATTGTCAGAAAAATCACAAAATTCTTTGATCAGTCATGAAAAAAAACAATGATTGTTTCCAATCTGTAGCAAGAAAAAGTTGAAACATTTGCCAATCAGTTGGTGGTAAAAAACATGAAATTCATGGATCAGTCATGTGAAAAAAAATACGATTTTTACCAAACGGTCAAAGAAAAATATCGCAAAATTCAACCACCAGTTGCAGTTAAAAATTTCAAAATTTGTCAGTGAATTGTAGAAAATATCTCGAAATTCTTCAACCAGTTGTGGGAAAAAAAGTCGCAAAATTTGATGATTGGGTCCGAGAAAAAAACGTCAAATTCGCCAGTTGACAGAGGGAAAATTCTGAAATATTGCGAAAATCAATTGATTGTCGGAAAAAACAGTGAAATTCATCATTTGACCACAGTAAAATCACAAAATTTGCCAATAGTTTCTTTCGGTTGAGTATGTCAGCGTTTTACAAAATGTATTTTGCATTCCTATAAAAGATGCCATTGCACTTCTTCATGTATTAAGAAAAAATCCCTGCGACTTTCTTTTTTTAAATTCCCACAGAACATTTTTGTTCAGACGAAGTTTGTAGCAGAACATTGCAAAGTATTCTGCTTTGGGGATATATACATTTCAGGGATCTGTCCAGACTTTTCTCTCAGGGTCCTGTTTTTGTGAAATTGTGAACAGTTTTTTTTTACATTTGTGAAAAATCTAGTCCTAATTTTGTGAATTAAAAATGATCATTATATTCAGGTTCTTTTTTATATGTTTTTAAGAAGATATAGGCATGTAAAATACATATATTTTCTTTATATATGTAAAAGTGACAGGCCAGATTTCACTGTTAAATGATTAAATTTGTGAAAGTTTTAGTTTTCAGCTAAAAAATTTTGTAAAAGGCCTATTTTTAAGACAAGGAATTTTGTGAAGGGTCCTTTTTTAAGGTGAAAAGTTTTGTGAAGGGTCCTGTTTTGATTTGAAAAATTTTGTGAAGGGTCCTGTTTTGAAATAAAAATTTTGTGAAGGGTCCTTTAAAGGACCCAGTTTCTTCCTAAACAGGTCCCTGCATTTTTGTATGAAACGACAAACAAAATCTTCATTTGGTGCCCCCCCCCCCCCTTCGCCTTTCGTTCTGGCACCCGGAGCACATACCAGGGTTGCCGGCTTTTAGCCAGGCCAAAAAAAGCCGGCCGGCTTTTGTTTGGTTTTAGCCACTTAAAAAAAGCCGGCTTTAATTAAAAAAAGCCGGCTTTTATTTTTCAAAATGGTGGTCTATAGATAATTCATATAAAATTTGGATTAATTTATTTTTAATACATTTATAAATATTTTCTACTAAAAAAATATAAATTTCTATTAAATTTTGTCAAATAAATAAGTCCTTATAACTGCTAGAATGCAACTGTGAAGGCATTATGTCAGAAAAAAAATTATAAATATTCAGAAGAATATATTAAATTAGACTCCAAAGTATTGGTTTGGAATTCTTTATCATAGTTCTACACATACCACACAGTTTACAGATTATATGAAAGAATAAGAAAATATCACACATCAAAATAGAAATATTCTTACATACTGATATTTACTTTTAAAATTGATTAAAACTAAATAGCACATATGTATTTAATAACTGAAATTATCCTAATACTTGAGAACAAACACTCAGTAATAAGCAATTGATATTCTAACTTATAAAAATGATATAGTAAAAAGTTTTTCTGCTGTTATATAACTTATTCCAGATATGTCCATACCAGTGGCGTGGCGTCCGGTCATCGCTGGATGCGGCGATGACCAAGCAATATTTTAAAACTCTACGATCCAGTTTTAGCAGAATATTTGGAGTTCATGTATAAGTGAAGGTAAGATTTAAAGTTTCTTTTTTGAACATTCAACCATTGAATTTTAGAGTTAATAATTTTTCACCACAAACTTAAATAATTGCGAAGACCACAGAAAATTTTCACGCCACGCCACTGGTCCATACCGACAGATTAAAATCGTAGAATGAACAATGTTGAAAGAGAAATTAAGAAGAATGTAACATTTGAGGAAATTTTAGTACATGTAAGTGTGCATAAAATAAAGAGAACAATTAAAAAAATGGAACAGTGTTAAGGTCAGTGTAAACCAGAGAAAACAATTGGAAAGGCATTTTATTCCAATATTAATGTCTTCATTATATTGAAAAATTGGATTATATTGATTTCTACCTCAATTAAATGCCTTTAAAACTAATTAAAAAACACATAAAAATGTGTCATTTATAATTAAAATGCTTCACTGTATAAAAGCCAATTTTGGCCAAAAAAAGCCGGTTAAAACCAATAAAAGCCACCGGCGTGGCTTTTTTTAATTTTAGCCGGCTTTTTTACAACCCTGGCACATACCCCCTCTGCTTCTCTGTACTCCCCTAGTTTCAGCCCTATATAATATAAATATGATATAAAATGTATAAATGGCATCCAAGAAGTAAATAATATGCATATAATGATACATATAAGGCACATATATACGAGCATTAGTAGTACTGTTTCTTTTATGCCATCATTTAACGGCACAGCACCCTGCTTATTCTAAAATTGGCAAAATGCATCCTGTCATTTTTAAAAATTGTGAAATGAACCTTCAGTTGTATCTAGTACATACTAGTAAAAATTCCTCATACATTTTTCATGCACACAATAATATAACAATTCATGTTGTTCAGCAAAATAATTCAGACTTTCTTTTAAAATTATTAGTATTAAGTAAATAAGTTCACATTACAATATGATAATGAATGAATAACATTTGAGTAATGATCTTTCATTAGAGCACTAGAAAATTTAAAATATAAAAAGTTTGGTGTCTTAGTAAGAACTCGATATTACATAAATTTAAATCAGTCAAAAAAAGAAGTTGCTATCAAATGGGAAGTTTTTAGAAATTGCGTACTTGCAACACATAATATATTAATTGTCCAAGAATTTTTTCTTAAATATGCCCCCAAATCAATGTAAAATTCGTTTCAACAAAATAAATGTTTTTTTTTTAGTTTTATAAAACTGCATTATGACCGAGAAAAATGTAAACATGTATAACATGTAAACAAAGTATTCTTATTTACGTAATCAAACGCTGATCTCTCCAAAAAGTCCAGACTAAAGTCAAAACTATTGATAAATCAAATAAATAACAAAACACAAAATCGTGACAAAAATGTTTTATGTAAAGTATGCACACAAACACAATAAATCTAGAAAACAAAGTCAATTTACTTACCTGCATTCACACTCATTTTCACCATTTCCGCATGGCTTTGATTTCCGCGATGAGATAAACAAATCTTCCACACGTTGATTGATTGATGCGGAGCGTAACTCCACAAAGTGATATTCTGGTAAAAATAAACAATGCATTAAATTTTTAATTGTTGAAAGCTGTATAAAAAATTAATAAAACAAACAAAAATAAATAATACAAGTTTCGGTCAATGAGGCCTAAGTCTATATATGCCGCCATTTTAAGATGGCGGTTGATAGGTTAAGTTTTTGTCCAGATTATGTCCGTACATGACGAGGTCAGGTTTTTGTCCCGGAATTAACGAAAATTAGATTAGTACTGTTTCCATCCAGTTTAAGTTATTAAAACAGAAAATTGGACAAACAGGTGAAGGTTTAGTTTGGGAGTTGACGAAAATTGGATTAGTTGCGTTTTCATCCAATTTATGTTCTTAAACTGGTGTCCATATTTTGTAGTTATTTCGTAGTTACGTCTATATCAAACATTCAACAAATCCTGAACGTATTTTAGCTGGCTGTATACGTCCAAATTACATATATAGACGTATTTCGGAAATAGTAGATGAAAACTGAATATAATCTGGACGTATGTGTTGTGTGGGTATAATAAGCACATGCTATATTAAATATCTAAAGGCAAAGAGAAAGAAAAAATAATGAAAATACATATTATATCATTTAGAAGTACCCTATACGGCAATATTAAAGATTATTTTTCATATAAAGTAAATTCTTATAATTTTATGAACAGGTCATTTTATATATTTTTTTGGTCCAAACTATCACAAAGAGATTTGGATTTAGGAATGAGATTTTTGTAGTAACATTCTTTTTTATAGTGTCATTTTGTTTGTGAATCCCATAAAAAGGAAATGCTTTGTAATATTCACCCTTTGTGAAATTTTATATCGCAAAAACACAATTCTTATTCTTTATGAACATTATCATTATCATCTAGATATTGTAACTTTCTCTGTTTATGGTGACCTAAAATGTTACAATGCATGAGAAAGAAAGAAAAACATTGTGACTCAAAATCCTTTAAAATCGCACTTAAAAATTAAGCTATTTATTTACTCGCCAATTAAAAATTCATACTCTGAAAACTGCTTTTATGGTTATACTTCGTTTTGTTACAGAAGAAAAAGCGTGGCATATTGCTCTCGCTTCTCATCTAGTTATAAAATTTTAGGTCTTATTTTTTTAAATGAAATGTACTTGAGAGATTTACAAAAATATTTTATGCTGTTAAATGCATAATAAATGCTACATAAGACTTACGATATTCAAAATGCAATTTTCTCTGAGCAGTTAAAAAAGTTACAATCTCAACTTTTGTTTCTTGCTATCACATTTACAATCCTAAAGCTAATTTATTTGCATGAAAATGGGAAGTCTGTTAGAATATCCTAAAAATACACATGAAATGCGTGTAATTAGATGTTTAAAAAATATATATTTAGATATTGAATGATTTGCGTTAGCTAAATAATAATGACTTTTCATATTTTGCTGCAAGAGAATTTCTAGAAAATTGAAGACGAGAACTGCGACCATATTTTACATAAACAGTACAAGCTACATAAGTTTATAATAGACTGGTTAAGTTGCAACTATAATAGTTATTTTGAGCTCGAATGGATAATAATAAAGACAGACGTTGCTGAATTTGTCTGTCCAGAGTTTTCAGAAGAGAAAGCATCACGTAAATCTACAATATTTGCGACCAAAGTATATGTAAATAGTAAAGCTATTTTATCTGCATGAAAATGGGATTTTTGTTAGAATATACTGAAAATACACATGCAATGCTTGTAATTAGATGTTTAAAAAAGGAGATTTCGATATTGAGTGATTTGCGCTAGCTACGTAGCTATTACTTTTCTCATATTTTGATGTTAGAGAATTTCTAGGGTATTGAAGACGAGAACTGCGGGCAACAGTTACATAACCGGTACAAGCTATATAAGTTTATAATAAACTAGTTAAATTGTACCTATTATAGTTATTTTGAGCTCGAATGAATAATAATAAAGACAGATGTTGCTGTATTTGTCTGTCCAGAGTTTTCAAAAGAAAAAGCATCACGTAGATCTACGGTGTAGATTTCCGACGAAGGTACATGTATATCTGAAGCTGTACAGCACCTAAAAGCTAGGATGTAGTATGTTTAATCGATTTTTATGAAACATTTAGCGATTTTTCGAGATTTAAGGGAATTTTCTGTATTTGCAACAGAATTCCAATTTCAAACTTTCACCCAGTGTTGCCAGATCGGAGATTTTTTGGTCCCCAGATTGTTGAATGTCACCGCTTTTTTTAAATAGAAATATTCGGGCTATTTAAAAATAGATTAAAAATTCTGAAAAATAAGGCGAATTATACTATTTAAAAATAGATTAAAAATTCTGAAAAATAAGGCGAATTATACTATTTAAAAAAAGTGGTGACAGTCAAATAATCTGAGTTAAAAAGTACCCAATCTAGCAACACTGCTTTTACCCCAATTTGAAATTCTGTATATCTTTTAATTACGCGCGGAATTCCCAACGTATATTGTCACGCAATTTTTAGCATTTTCCGTGTTCCGCAGTGTTTTTTATTTATTTTTTTTTTTTCCACATTTGTAAAGGAAATCCGGTTTCAGTCTTTTAGCTCAATATAGCAAAATTTTTCACTTTTATTTTTCTTTTACCATTTTTTACAGTTTATCGGCGACTTTTTAAGATTCGTAAAATGAAACTTGATCCAATATTTTGGAGAAATATAATAAATTTTGTCATCTGCGATTTCCGAATTTATTGAAAATTTTTTGTGCATTTCTTCCATCTTTTTGAGTTTATCGGCAATTTTTTGACAATCATGAAATGAATCCAGGTTATACCTTTTAGGATAGTAAATTTTGTTTGCAGCGATTTTTAATATTTTTCAAAATATTTTATGCAATTTAAAGCGTTTTTTTTTTCACTTTTAACTGCGATATTTTGACAATTTGTTTCGAAATGCAAGTATTCTCTTGCAAACTTTGTTTTTACAATGAATAAACGTAAATTGGAGAATACCACATAGGCCGTATCACCGTGAACGACGATGCTAAAAATTCCACTTTTATCTGGATCAAAATGAAAAATCATAATAATTCATGGTTCGTCTTGTTCGAGGCCTTAGCGAACCGGTGTCTGCTGCCAAAATCAGTAGGTACCACAATTCCCGGCTCGTTTAAATCGAGCTTCGTCTGGTGAGGTCTGACCAGCGAAGCTTTTGCAAATACGCTAGTAACGCTAATAAAAGTATTTATAATTATTACTGCATTTTTCAACCTTTCATCATAACCTTTGATAGTCCGCTTTATAAATTACACCAGTTTACACTATTTCGCGTCATTGTACATTATGTTATTCAGACCTTTATAGCAAACTAATATTGGTTACCTAATGAACCTATTATTGCCCTTTGAATTGCATTAATAAGAAAATACCACCAAATATAACAGTTAAATATTGATTTTAAATTAAAAACATTTGCTAAGAATATGCAATATTGCAAACATATTGGCTTTACATTGGAATAATTAAAAATGAAATGCCGAAGTCCTTCTTGTTAATATTAGATAACTGTAAACACGTCAATAGAGGCGCAATACTTTTCTTGTATATTGGTCAAGATAACCAATACTGTCTAATATATTTTTCAACGATACAATTTGAGTTATGAATGCATAAAATCTTCAAAGCTAGAATTAACACATATAGTACACTGCAGTAAAAAGAAGCGTCAATTGTATGAGATTATTTTTCATGAAAAATGCAAAGTAAGTACGAAGGACGTGACATTAGTCTTACTTTTTTTCCCTTTTGAAGCCTTTCTTCAAAATCTCTAATATGTTTCCAGACAATTTGATAGCATTCAAATTTAATCGCTAGGTGTTGCTGGAGCCAACTCTATATGATGCAGCACATCACATTTCTAGTGTATTAAATGTATTTCAATGTTCTATTTTTATCCGTTTACCAGTTATTTGATGATATTCCATTTTAGTGTGCACGCTATATTAAGAATCGTCTAAAATTCTCCTTAATTTTATTCTCTATTATATTTAAATCTGCTTCTCCGCTTGCACTTCACAACTACACCTAATGGGATACGGAACAAGTGCAACAAAACTAGCACGTGCTATCCGAAAAGATTCCAGAATGTCATATAAGCCCTCATAATTTTAAAATTTTAACTAGTTTCCTAGATATTATTATTTTTTCTTGTAATTTTGGACGCAATTACTGTAACGGTGGCAACTAAAATACTCCATTTTTCTGCATAAATAAGAGATATGGGCAAACAATAAGGATTATGGTATTTTTATTTCTTTGTGGCCATTTTATCAAGTATTTGTGGAATTGTCATTTCTGAATAGACAGTAAAAACTTATTTTTTACTACAGTGCATTTTTGAAGAGAATTTGAAGAAATAAAAACTTATTTTCCCATATACAACATTAGGTATACAAATATGCCATCGAACCTCTTTTCAGTTTTAAATGCAACCAAGTAGATTTAACAAAGGCAAATTTCAGTTCTTTGAACTTAAGTACACAATTATTTCCCCTTAGTCGGAAGAAATTTATTTGACGTAGAAACACTGTTTTTTTAGTAAGTATTTTTCTAGATGTCAATTAAAACATTTATTAAAGGCGTTTAAAGCGAAATGGTTTAACGGAAAAAATACATTATTTTATTAGGATTTATTTACTTCATAAACTTAAAAAAAATTGAATAAGGCCTTCTAAATGATGTCATTTTCGTGGACGCTTCTCTAGATAATAGAAGCCGTTAGAAGAAAATAATAGGGATTTATATAATTATATTGGTGTGATTTTTGTCATTATAAATCATAGTATTTTTTATTTCAATAGTTGGTGAAATCGATGTCGTGAATAAATTACATTTTTCAAGAAAATTCGAAAAAATAAAAACTTAGTTTGATATAGTACTTTTTTCAATCAATTTATCTTGAAATGCAAATAATCGTCTGTCAAGAAATTGACAATATATATATATTTCAGATGAAGCTTTTTAAAGTTTTATATTCCACAAAAGTAATAAAATGCAAAAAAAAATTATTCCAATTGCATTTAATTAGAGAATTATAGCTCCCTATTTACAAAACATTAATTTAAAGAAAAAACACACATGATTTTCAACTATTTCCTGAATATGGAGATTAGATTTTTCAAAAAGAATTTAAAAGTGGAAAGTTTCAGCGACAAACAATGCATTTTTGGAAGCATTCATCCTTATTATGCGCATGCAAATGTGCCAATGTTTGGCTGAAGTTAACGTCAAAAAGAAAAAAATTAATGTGTTTGCATCTTTGCATATCCGACTGAGACCCTGCATCAATTAAAATGATTGTTTTGGTTTAACCTAATAATTATATTAAATGTTTTTTCAAACAAATCTTGATACTCCAATTTAATATAAACTTTAAAGATTACTTTTAAGTATTTAGAATCTCGCAAAAGCTTCTCGTTTGTTTAAATATGGTGAAGTAGATTAGACAACGTGGTATTCGACAGGAGCTAGTAAGTTCCAATACTTCTTTATTTATTTCGTGCTATCCCATTTTAGTCTGTATAACTTTATTTTAATCTTTTTATAGTACCTTAGCTGGTTTTGAACTATAATTTCGATATATTTATTGCTTTAAAGCTCAATTTAAAAACATCCATTTAAATGGGTGTTGGGTTTTAGCTGAATAAAATTATAGTTAGTTTTTTTTAGCATTAGTTTTGGTTTTAATCATGTGCTTCATTTCCAAGTATTCGATGATTATTTGATGTCTCTGTAACGTTTTATTTACTTTTTATAAAAGGATACAGCAGATATTACATATTTTAGTATTTTATTTTATCCAAGATATTAACAACGCTATAAATGCATTAGAACTAATAGCAGATGGGGATGGCCTTGATCTTGATCCTAGTGATGAATATTTTAATGTTAAAAGAATTATGAGATTTTTCTGAAACTGAAAATGAGGCTACTAAAGAATAATTGTTTTGGTGGTTTAGTTAGTCAAACTAACGGAAGTGAAATAGAAACATATCAAAAGCCCACTTTGATTTGGAAGAGTTCGTTGAAGTAAGTTCAAGTTATAAATTGTGTACATATAAAGTTCTTTTAATATGTAAATTAAGATACTTATTTCGGCTAACTTTTTCTTTTGTTGTGATTATTTAAAAAATTACATTGATAATAATATGTATTCAAAATAAAACTAAATTTAGATGGACAAATTGCAATATGATTTTGTGCATCACCAGTGAAAGAAATTATTTCAAAGATTTTCATATATATTAAATATGTGTAAAATTATTCAGTGTTGTTCACTGAAGAAATAGTATATATAATATAAATATATATAATTAATAATACATATAATTTTAATTATATATATTTAAAAACAACGTTAAAAACGTTTGGAAATGCAAACTTTTAGCAGACTAGTTTCGGTAGCCTTTAGCACATCGTCCTGAGTGCAATTCACTTTTTCCGTTATTCTTTGCTTTTCGCTATTTAATAACCATGAAAGCAATAAATGTACAGCAGAATATCATTAAATAAAACAGCAAAAAATAAATTTATACAAGATACTTAATCTAATACAAAGTGTATGCAATTCCAGGCAGATGACAGAAATGGAAATATTACTACAAAAACCAAAATATACAAAAAGGAATCACCAAAACTGTTTCTACTATAAAATTTAATATTTAATTGGTTAATTGCATATGTTTTAATTATTGGGGAGGGAATTTTTTCTTAATGCAATGATTCGTCTTTAAGTCTTACGCAAACGGAATTACTGTCAACAGCCAGTTTATTTTATAAATATAAATTTCTTTTGAATAAATTCGTAAAAATAATATTATTTTTGTGTACGTTTGCCCAAATTAAAGGTTATTTGTATTCCACGAGCTTTCAAATTAGAAGCTAAAACTATGAAGAACAAAATGATTTTTTTAAATGAATATATTTAAAATGAGCATTTTTATTTGTAAAGTTTTAACCTATTTGTAAGTAGGATTTATTACTTGAGATTAAGTACCAATTAAAATACTTATCATAATTGTCTTCAAAATTTACAACAAAGAATTTATACATAAATAAATAAACAATTACATAAAAGAAGTTTCCCTAATAAATGGAATCATTGCATTCAATTTAATAGCAACAGGTAATAATTTCATAAAATCTGCATATAAAATTAAATTCCTTGTTTTAAATATCCATAAGTATGATTGCCTTTAGAAAACTTTCCAAACTTTAGAACTATTTACAGCGAAGCATTAGTGTTACAAAACTCGAATTTCTCACACCCAAGAGAGTATCTACCTTGATCATAGACATTAAAGGGAATGTTGTTTCATTAATGAAGATGATTAAGCTTTTCCCTGTCGAATTCTTCATGATAAAACGTCCAAAAATACCATTTGAAATTCTCTCTTTCTGAGAATCCAAAAGTTCATTTATTATTGATTAAAATTGTAATTACTTTAACGTAGATGAGAGAATGATTAAATGTGTGATAAGTTATGTTTAATCTGTATTTAACGCTAACTTGACATCAGAATAAGACTTTAATGGTGCACGTGTCTTGTATGTTAATCAAGGTCGAAGGTAGGTGATTTATATAATTTTTTTATTTTTATAGCTGACGGTTTTATTAAGTAATTCCTACTTTTCTTCATGAGCATCGATTTATTTATATAGGATGATTCATAATAGAGGTTAACGAGATGTGATTATAGTAACATAGTTCCTATTTTAAAATATTTTTTTGACCAGCATCTTCCAGTAATATCCAGCAGCTCTAAGACATCCAAGATGTGTTACTGTATTGATCATGGAGTATGATGTAACGTTATGCATGATGTAACGTTAAATGTGATTTTACCAAAACTTAAGAAAAACTAATTTGCTGAAAACAAGTTAGCGTTGAGACTAAATTTTTGCCTGTGTTATCTCTCACGTAAAATTTAAAGAATAGTCAATGCCAATAATTAAGGTAGAAATTGGCCTTCGCTCCTCTCCCCTATATTTACAATGGTGATTATTGAAAAGTTTAAGAAAAAAAAATGCGTAAAAAAATCCCGGATATAATCGACTGCGCACACTTGACACGCACTTATCGATTATTATGGGCACGTGAAAAGGGCACGTGAAAACTAATAATTCCTTTAAACATTATCTTAATCTATATTTCTTAATATCTACAGTAACAACCATCAGCTCTAAGACATCCAAGATGCATTACTGTATTGATCATGGCTTATGATGTAATATTATCCTTCTGTTATCAAATGTAGGAAATCAGAAATTTGAAGGGTCAATTATCCCTGATTCTCCTATATTATAATAATTCTCCAAAGAATTTCTGAACGAGTCAGTAGTCTCATTAGTCGTTTAATTGCAAAATTCGTCATCAGAGACATTCATCAGACATTCATTGTCATCAGATAATTCTAATCGTCTCATGTGCCAAGTTTTAATGTCTGTTGTCGACATTTCAGTGCATTTTCGTAAATGTAAATTCTTTTCACTGTAAACGTTAAGCTCAATGCTACCGGGTCTGGTCTGCAATTTTTGTACATTTCCTAGAGCTCGAAACGTTGCTTTACATACTTCTGTACATTTAGCTCTCAGTGTCATCTATTTTTCATATAGCATTTTAGTTTTAAGTAGAGTATTTCAAAAGTATTTATTTTTAATGCTATGATGATGATGACTGATATTCTATTTATATTCAGACTCAGCAAAAGAGTTCGTATCATATTTTTCAACTGCATAATATTTATAATTGATCTATAAAATTGTAAATTTTTAAATTTTTAACTCAATCATATACAGATCCTTAAATGCATTAACACTGCCTTTCTTAAAATATTTTTCTCAGTTTCAAAAATTTAAAGCTCACATTATAACCGCAATGGGATTTCCTGTTTTGGTGGTTCAGTGATCGCATATTTGACCGAGCGTACGTGACTCCCACTGACGTCACAAAAAATATCAGAATTTTTTTTTTTTTTACAAGTAATAAAATGTTTTAAAGTGTTCTTGATCTTTATTTAAATTTTTAGAAGATGTGCACATTTTGTCCCAATTAGACGTCACTGTGTACTAGAATTTTGGTAAATATTTTGACTTGAAGTGAGTACACAGTGACGTAGTTACTACTATGCTTGATGATGCTCTTATTTATTCGCAGAAAAACTGCAACTCCGCGTTAGTTTCAAAGAAATGCATTATATTTATGTTTGTGTGGCACTCCGTTATTAAAATTAGTGTTTAAGAATGATTAATGATTAATGGTTCAGTATGATGTAATCGAAGACTGTTTTGTAATGACCAGCCCATTTTATTGTCACGTGCAGCATTATATCGTGTCGTGTTTTTCAGCATACATATGTGTGATTCCAATTAATATAGCAATTAATATCTGCTATCAAACTATAATGACATGAAACTTGTAAAATTCGCATATAATAAATTTATCATTACATTTTTATCTGCAATAAAAACATGTAAACATAGGTACTAGAAAAAAAAATAAATTCTGTAAATGCACAATAATTAATTAATTCTAAACTTTAAAAAAAAAATTATTTTATAATGGCCATGGTTAAAAAATTGTTTTATTTCTATAAATACCACAATGTATCTATTATCATCCATTTTATAAATTCCACGAAAAAGTGATCGCATTAGCACATTTAAAATTATGCAAATCATATTCTTTTTCGTTTTTCTATTGCATACGTGTAACAAACGACATTTAAAAGTAAACTTACATTCCCGAAACGAAAATATTATAGGATAATCTTTAGATAATTTGGAAAAAGTTTATCATGTTTACAAGTACACAATTAGTAACAAGCATTAAGAAGAAAACTCAATTTTATCGTGAAAAATTAATGTTTTTTCCCGATAAAAGCAGAACATTTAACGTCTCCATAGAGCTATTTCGACTACCCATTACAAAGATCAGGGAGTTCTGTATTGATTATAACTAGAATTACATATATCATCTCTTCTTTCAAAATTCAAATATTTAGGAAATGTCTTATGATCTTTAATTGCAATTTATATCCGATAAAGGAAAAATGTTACATACATTATTTTGAGAATAGATTTTTTTAAAATTAAAAACAGGTATTTGGAATACGTGTAATAACAAAATATATATAAATTTATTTACAGTTGTTTATAAATATCGATTTTTCAATATACATCCAAAAGAAATATAAATAAATTAAAATGATATATATCTATTTTAGATTTTTTTAAAAGTAAATTGTTATAAAAGTTATTTGATCATGCTATATTTATCTAAAATAGTTCGCATTGTCCATTTACAAAGCATTAATGTTAATGAGTCAAAATTGAATTACTTATAACTTATTTACAAAAAATAAGCTTAAACGAACTTCAAAATAAATAAATGCCTTTTAAAAAGGTCATAAATAAATCTGTATTTTTAAAAAGTACATAAATTTTGAACACAAATAAATTAAATTTTTCACATAGTCCTATGCACAGCAAAATTTATGTGAATTATGAGATGTATTCGACTGTAAATCCCTCAAGAATGATTTTTAAAAATCAATGTTCCTATCAAAAGAGCTCTAACAAACAAAAGAAGAGAAAACAAGAAAAGAAAAAATAAGTTGCATAAAAATTGATCACTAATGTCAAATTTTACGATATTTCTCAAGACGATAGTTAGAATTTCATAATATATTTTATATGTGGTAGGGTAAAACCTTTGGCAGTCCAAGACCCATTTTGGAACACTGTGTTTCAGAAAAATTAGTGCAATTAAACGGTAATATAATGCATAGATGATAGAGTAATTTTCTTATTGTGATATCAAATATATGATTAACACATTCGAAATTACATCAATTCTTTTTATTTGACAAAATTTCCGAACTTTTATTCTATTGATTCATAAGTACGTTTGCAGCATTAACAGTACAATTTTATAAAAAAAGAATTGAAACTTTTACAAAAGGCACAATGATTATGGCATTAAGTGTGAAAAATCTCATCTTATTTCAAAGCTCAACAAGCAGAGATATCAAACCTAGGAGATAGGACGGTAGACTAAATAGGACAGAGCTATACAGTACATAAGGCACTCAAGATGAAACAAATTACCTTTTTTGTGCATAAAAATCTCTTAATATGCAATTTTGAATAAACTATATTAAAACGAGTAATTATAATTGAAGGGCGAGGTGGAAGAACATGTTAAGTAACAAAAATTTCATTTGAATAAATTTGATGTGAAAGTTTTTGTTGTCAATTTTAATGATTTATTTTCTATTTGATACCATGTGTTTAAAATATTAACGGGTGTGGTACTAAACTCTATAAAAAAAAAGTTATTCATATTTAATGTTTAAATATTAAACAATATTAATGTTATTTGCATTACTAAATATTAAAATATTAAATATTAATGAAAATGTCTTAAATCTTCAATGCTAATTAGAACTTTGGTATTTTAGCTTTACCTGATAGAATACCTGATGCCACCTTCGTCCAAAAGATAAAATAATTTTAAAGAAAATGTAGCATAACATGTTCTTCCACTCAGCTCTTCAATTGCTCGTTGATTTTTAGATTAGTAGATTTTAATAATAAATTGTTATTTATTAGTAAAATAAACTAGATTGTTATAATTAACAATGTATTCGTAAATACTTTACAGTTGATTTTGAGATTACTTGCTTCTACAAATAATTTTTTATAATAGTTAAATCAACTAGATAGTTAGAATTAACAACGTATTCGTAAATATTTTAAATATATAAATTCAGTTTTGATGTTATAATTTAATATTGAATAACTGTCGTGGTTTATAATCATACAAGCTATCTTCCATCAAAATTTGACGGCAAACATCGCGGAATTCAGTAGAAAAATATTTTTAAGTTCGTACTTTTTTTTGTTTGATAAATTGCCATATTTTATTACTTATAAATGATTACTGTAGATTTTATGAGATAGATGACGATGCCATTTTAATTGCCTCAATACATGAAGTAAAATAATTTTAAGTTTGAAATTAAAAACATCACTCTACATTTTTACAGGAGTATCATTAAATATATTATTTGAATGTTTACCTGCTTTAGTCTCAATTTTATGAAAAATAAATAACATAACTAAACATCTTATTACATAAAGTAACTTAGAGTATAATCTATGTGGCATTTTCTGTTAATTATACTTTCATCAATATGACTCAAAAAGCATGAAATAAAAGTCTGCAGCATTCGTGTAATTGTTTAAATTATTCTTTTAATGCCTTAAATTTTATTTCAAAATTTCATTTATTTATAAGACTAAACACATATTTCAATTATTTTACAGTTCTTGCATGCAAATGTTTTCAATTTTAATATTTTTAATGCAAAATCAGTAATTAAAAAAAATACTGTTGAGAAATTAATTTTATTTGAATAATTACAGAGCCATTTTTGGCAAAGTACAGTAATTGAAACCACGACCTTTTTCGATAACCATAGCATAAGTCTGGCACGTTATACAACTTGGTTATCCTGATTTTATTCAAAGACACTCAAAAACGAAAGAGGTTGCTTATTTAATGTTTCGTATCCGCATATCTTCCCATTTTAATATTTAAAAATACATTTTAATTTTAATATATATATCACTCCTTCTTTATGTAGTTCTGGGAAATAAGTTACTTGAGATATAACAATTACCAATACAAAGTACTCAACACACGTCGATCATTTCTTTTATTTTTTTTCTTTAAATAATAAGAAAGCCAAATTTCATTAGTTAAAGCTAATACGTGAAATGTAACGTCGCGGATATAAAATGCATATTCCTACGTCTAAAAATGCGGAGCACTTGCATTTTTAACTTTCTTCTACCATTTCCTTAAAAGGAAATCCGACTATACCGTTTGTTGAAAGAAATGTATGCTAGATTTTAATTATTTTCAATAGTGTATTTCAACAGGAAAATGGATGGTTTTATGTCTTTTGAAAATCCATTCAAATAATGTTCTGGCCATCAATGAGTGTAACCTATGACGCACTAATAGCAGCAGTGTTCATACTATTTCATTTCTTACGGAAAAAAATCTTTTTACAGGAAATCATTTTTGAAGTAGGTTTCAACAACATTTGTAATAGGAGTTTATTAGGAATGTTGTAGTTTGGAAATTAGATTATCAAAATGTACATTAGTGTAATCTCAGTATAAGGCATATTTGTGGCAAAGGTTTACATTTTTTCTGCATTTGCTTCTAAAAAGTGAAACTGTCAATTCATTGGACACAAACTAAACATCAAAACTTTATTAGTTGACAGAAAATGTTAAAAACAGTATTTTTAAAGTTACTGAGTTTTTTATAACAAATTTTTACAGCAAGAAAGGTGAATTTTGTGATATGTCTATTGTACGTATTTATTTTTTATTATTTTTTATTTTTTATTTTTATTTTTTTTTTTAATTGTGTTCGGCAGAAAATTATGATTTTAAAATTTGCATAAATGGAATGTTTGTTTCGTTAAATTTTTGTATGCTCTACGCTAACCAGCCCACTACAAACATCAATGTCTTAGCTGGAATCGGTAATAGAAACCCTCACTTTTCTTGAGTAGCGAGTGCTTTACTCAATATACAAGCAGGTGGGATGTAAATAAATAGGAAATGAACCTAATAATTAAGTTAGATTATTATCTGTATTTGAGAAATAATAACAAATACAATTTTCGAATGATTTCACATGTATTTCACAAAATGTAGCACTTTTCAAATGCTTCTTTGAAGATTTTGTATGTTATTTTTCAAAGTATCTTTAACTAATTATATTAGAATGAATTATCATCATCGAAAACTAAAGATTCGTGAGTAACCATGTAATAAATTCCAAAAATAAAATTATTTGAGGACATAGAAAAAGTGTTTCCTTGATTTACCCGAACACTTTACAGGAAGTTTATTTAGCTGCAGCAATAAATTTAATTTTCATGATTTTTTTTCACTGTTTATACATTTCACGTTTCTAATAGACGGTTTAATAATATCTTTTAGACTGCGACATAATTTTGATCTGTAGTACGAACATAGAGGACATAATAATAAACTTCCAAGCCGCAATGGTCTTTAAATGTCTTAAGTCTGCTTTTTGATGTCTTTCATTCGGCGAATTTTGCTCTTAAATTTCTCCCGTGATACCTTTTGATTTTTTTTCCTAATATCAGAAAGTAGTTAGTGTTAAAAAGAATGAGAAAGGACGTCTGACGGGCACATTGAACGCTTTGCTCGGCAAGTTCTGCGACGGCCGTTCTTTCGCTAGATTAATGTTTGATGGAAATTTAGACTAGAATATCCACTTTCTTAACATAATACAATCCTTCAAATTTTTATGTGATATGTTCAATATATATTATTAGTGTTCTGAATACCTTCTTTTATAGAAATATCTTTTTACCCGATTGAAAAGAAGGGTTGTGTGTTTCACGCGTATATGTGTATGTAGATTTCGTTATACCATCGAAACATCCCAACGGCTGATGGATTTTAATGAAGGAGGTTTCTATCGATTCGTCTTAACCGTCCGATGGTTTAGGATGGGTTTTATTTTTATAAATTCAAAATGGCGGTAGAGACGAAAACAATTTTTTACGTACCCTATTGAGTGGCATATCATTGGACAGGTCTTTCAAAATGAAGGCGATGTTTCATTGACCAATTTGCAGTCAGAAGCTCCGTTTAAATATTACACAACCTGGAAGTTGTGTCTAACTTTGGATCTGTATCTTTACTATAACTCTAACCTTCATAATAGACATCTATAGGCCTCATCAAAACAGTGTTTGTAGAAATGAACTAATAATTAAACACAACTTAAAAGTCATCAATACCAGTAAATAATAATAATAAAAAAAAAGATAAGTAATATAAAATTAGGTTTCATATTGATGAGAAATAATTAATTAGTTTCCTTTTTACGCAGTCGGGTTTTTTGATTTTCGAAATTTAGTATATTTTTAACACTTTCCAACAAAGTTGAAAAGTACTTATGACTTCAATTTGTCTGTCCGTCAGACCGTTTGTTCGTCTGTCCGCTCTCTAACTCCCGTAAATATAATCGGATCGCCCTGAAAGTTTTTGATGTTATTAATGTTTACCATTGCACGTTCCCTATTTCAAATAAAGTTTCTGGCATGTTTAGTACATTTATAGGGACAGTCGAAAGCTTTCCGTTACATTACGGCCTGGGGGAAAAATCATTTGAAAAGATTTTTTAGTGATGTTAATTGCTTTTAAAAATAAGAAAATGATATGCGTTTATCAAGTGTACTAAAATATGTATTCTGTATAATATGCGGTGCAAAGAATAGCTATTATTCATTTACAGGGCCACTCAAAAATTCCGTTACATAATGATATAGGAGTGGAGGGAATTGTTTGCGGTGTAATTTAATTTTGTTAAATTATTTCATGTATAATGAAATTGATATACTTCGCTGAGGTTTACTATAACTTATTTAATGTGCAATACGAAGTGTATAGCATTTACAGGGACACACAAAAGATTTTAAATACTATATTGTGTCCGAAGTACTGTACACTGTAAAAAAAAAAAAAATAAAATAAACTGTAAAATTACTAAATTTTTTCTATGAAACTGGGATTCCTAAAACTTTTTATGTAACGGCAACATCAAAAATTCCAGTAACAGCGACTGTTACAGGAATTTTTATTTTTGCCGTTACATGTTACAGGAATTTTTGTTGTTGCCGTTACATAAAAAGTTCTAGGAATCCCAGTCTCCAAGAAAAACGTTAGTAATTTTACAGATTATTTTTTACAGTGTACAGTAGCGATGATTGCTGGAAAAACAATTTATATTATGTTATGTGCTTTTATGTTTCACTATATTTATGCATAGTATATGGCGTGTATAAATGCTGTAATTCATATACAGGGCTACACAAAATAATTGGTAATGGTTACTGGGTATGACTGCAAATTTCTTAAAGGTGGTTTTTAAATGAGTTAAATATTTTTACGATGAACTGCATTTAGTTTACTATGAAATGTTTGTAGAACATAGATAAAGTTATATAATGGGTCACGCAAAGAATTGGATACATGACCGTCTATAGATGATAATTTCTGGAAATGTGATTTCAGTAGTTTTAAGAGTGTTTTACTTTGAATTAAATTTCAGCTTGTAATAAAGGTACTATGTTAACTAAAGGGTTGTACAAATGTATACAAGTATGTTTCCATCTATTAGTACAAATTGCTGAAAGAGAAATTTCAACCTGTTATGCGTTTTCTTGCTAAACTAAATTTAACCCATTATATGGTATATATATCAACCTACAAATCAAATACAGGGCTGTTCAAAAGAATTGGAATACATATTTGCTATGGACGGGAATTTTTGAAATAAGTTTTTCAAATGTTTTATGCGTTTTCTAACATGTTTACTTAGTTCTCTTACTTACCTTATTTCCTTAAATAACCAAGATTTTGTAAAGCATTCAGGAAATGTAGGAAAGAGTTTCATAATATATGTTAAACGCATGATTTTTCTTACCTGTTTTAGAAATGATATTGAACATCTGCTCAACGTAAAGAAAAATGATTTACTATAATAGAAATTTTAGAAAGTTGTTAGAAGTATGGAAGGTAAAATAGGTCTTTTTAATAATGAACATAAAAATTTGCAAGAATTAAAAATACTAAATTTTATTTAAATAATAAAACAAATTATAATAAGGCAACAGATAATACAAAAGTGCTCGTAAAGCATGCAGAAATGCATTCCAATTTCTTTTACAGTTAATAAGACATAAATGGATTTTTACAACCAAATCCACCATGAAATTAATTTACTAAAAAATAATTATCAGAAGACTACAACAATATGTAATAATGATTAAATAAAAAGGGAAGATCAAATATCAAATAATAATAATGATATACAGAAAAGTGATAAATAGTTTTAATCTAAGTTATTTTGGTTGAAGTTTTTTTATAATCTTTTTTGCGGCCGATATGAATGGTGATGAAATATACGCTGTCATATCTTTTGGTATTTTAAAATAATATGTTATATTAAAAATGATTTTAATTGTAATTTTAAAAGAAATTGTTTATATGTTAGACGGATACATATAAGGGAGATAGGGGGACATTTGAACATAGGGTAGACGTGAAAATCGAAATTTTTCAATAGATATTATAAGTTTTTTTACTTGAAAAAAATTACTAACGGTGATAGCACTTGTAGCTATATGGTAAAAAAAAAAAAAATGAGCTTTTTATATAATATTTGTCCTCTGTAGCCAAAACACTGTTTTTAGATCTCAAAAGTAAAATCTTTGTTCCAAGTTGATAAGCGAGTAACTTTATTTATTTATTCATTTATTTGAATTTGAGTGTTTTAACACACACTATGAATACTAATATATATTTTTGATAAAGTTTTTTTTTTTTCTAAAATTGAGAAATGTTAATGATTTATCAATTGAACAAAAGCAGCAACGTGGGGCAATTGTGAAATGACTAATTGGGGCAGAACAGTAATTGAACAGTACATAAGTGCCCCAATGGTCTTTCTGTGATTCTGTTCATTTCAGTTAACTTCATGAGAAATATTGTCAGATCCAATATGTATAATTTTCCTTAAATAGAATACATTTCAGTCATACAAAGTTGATTTTGTATTGAAACTTTCACAAACACGTCAGCAAGTACATAAAGAGCAACAAGCTAGTTTACGATCAATTGCAATTTAAATAAATTTAAGGTTTTATAAAATGCAATAAGTGTTATGTATTATTTTACTAAACGGTTTACAACAACATTTTTTATGCATTGTTAATACAAAAGTAAAACCTTGAAAAACTTTGCAAATATTTCTACTATATTTGTTCTAAACTTGCAATTATGGCTTGCTTCCATCTCTAAAACAGTTATGTATATGATGCTTTGAATGGAGATAGATATCAGTAATATTTTACGAAAGTAAAATTTTTAAACTTACAAATACAGTAAAGTCTCAATTTAACACACACACACGCACACCCCTCTTTCAAAAGCAAAATAAGTTAGGGGGGGGGGGGGTAGATGTTATAGTCGAGATTTTCTTAATGCATTAAAAACCCTTCTTTTTCTAAAATTTACAAGTAAATAAGGCAAATACAGGATAGAGAATATTTCGTATATTGGCAGATTTCCAATAAATAGTATGTAAATGCACCCTCTCTAATTTTTTTTCCCAAACAAAAACCCCTAAGCAAAATTTAAATGTTTTAATTTCTTTTTCAAAATTGCTTCTTTATTTTTTTTATTGCAACAATACTTAATGAATTATCTAAGGGTTCTCCCCTCCAAATCTACTTATTTTCATTTTGTCAACTTTTGCTTAAACGTATAACCCAGAAACTAGCGAAATATGTATATATATATATATATATATTCTTTATGGTGAATTTAACAGGTAATTAACTAATGATTACGATGACAAATGAATAACAGGATAAAAGGCATATCAATTTTTTTTTCCTTGTGTTCACATGTGCCCCGCGTGTGTTCACAACTACCCCGCCGATGAGGCACATATGAACAATTTTTTGAATTTATAAAACTATTAAAAAATGCAAGAAGGACTATACAGGTGATTTTTAAAACATACCATGTTTAAAAGAAAGTTCTGTTTACTATATTGTGTAGTTTTTGTTTATATAAATTAATCCAGTTATGAGAAAGAGCTATATTTTTGTGAACTGTTCACATGTGCCCCCATTTCCCCTCTACATAAGAGTTTTTTAAAATACATTTAATTTAGACAGGTTAACTGTGATCTAATTCAAAAGTAACGCTGCTGGAGCATTTCATATAAAACATATACAAAATTTCCTTATAAGTGCATTTTTTTTTTACTTAAAAAAATGCTTACTTTCTTTAGTATAATGTATTATGAGAAATTTATATTTACTACGGTAGAATTTAAATATAATACATTTCTTATTAAAAATATACTAATATAGTTTGAGTTTAACTGTTTTAACAAATCTTTAATAACACATAATTACACATACATAACGATAGAAAACAAATGCTCCTTAATAATTATTCTAGTCGCGTTCAGAACAATATAATTTTAACTATAAAAATGACTCCGTTTACATAGTATATGTATTAACTGCCTCCGATCTTCTCTAATTGACCCCTAAGGTCAATAATAAATTACATGCTGCAACGTTTCAGAATACAGAAAATGGAAGTTATGTAATTTTCGCCTACATCCTAAAGGAGCGATAAAATTTCACGTGTTCAGGAAAGATAATTTGGGAACTTAATTTATTATAAATATTAATTATTAAATTATAGCAGAAACAAGAAAGAGAAATCATGCATCAGCCATATATTATGAGACATTTCCCAGCTTTGTCAGAATATTGTAATCGAACTTGATCATTTAATAGGTCAAAGAGAAGGTAATTTAAATTAACAATTTAGAAAATGCTTAACACTTGAAAACATATTGCCAGAAACAACCGTTCATACACGGCAAAGCAGAAGTTCCTTGCACAGTTATTTGTATAAATGCATTTATATTCTAGAAATATTTCTTGGTATACTAAACTTATTTCATCTGGAAAAGCGTAGATTATTAACGCGTGCAGTTGAGAATGTACAATTATTTACTTCATTGTCAATATTCTTGTAATTCTCAGTTCTAATGAAATCTAAAACTTTCTATTAATTATGTTATACATAAATATATATATATATATATTATATTGTGTATATATATATAGACAAGAAACAAGAATGAGAAATCACGTGTCAGTCATTAATTATGAGACACTTTCCAGCTTTCGCAGAATATTGTAACCAAACTTGGTAATTTAATAGGTCAAAGAAGGTAATTTAAATGAACTATTTAGAAAATGCATAACAAATGAAAACATATTATCATAAGCAACTGTTTGTACACCGCAAAGCATACGTTCTTTGCAAAGCCATGTGTATAAATGTGTTTATATTCTAGAAATATATCTTGGTTTACTAAACTTATTTCCTTTGGAAATGCGTACAGTAATAACTAAACACCTTTAAGTAATTCACAATCATGCATATTAATGCTTATGAATTCTTTTGTGGATCTCTGTATATAGTATGTATATATGCACCATGCCGTACGCAAAATTAGCCACATTTAAAAAGATATACCAGATGTAAAATCGCGCGTCCAGTAGTTATCGTTGATAGATAGTACTGAAATTTTATTTGCGTGTCCTTGTAAATGAAGAATAACTATTACACACGTCATACTCTGCAGTGAGGATATATTAGTGCACCTCCGTATTGTGGTTACATTTTTTTATGTTTGAAATAGCGCATCATTATTGAAATATTAAATTAGTGCAATATTATTATAAGGTAGAAACAATTTTTTCACCTTAGACAATTACACAACCGAATTATTTGTGTGACATTGTGAATGTATGATAAATTCTTTGCAATCCGCGTTATACAGAAAATATTATTTAATGAAACTTAAACATGCATATTAAATTCCTTGTGCTTGAAATAGCATAAAGTATATATATATATATATATCATGTTCATATATTATATTAGTGTAGTATTATTATACGGTTGAAACAATTTTGTCACCTTAGACAATTACACAACCAAACTATTTGTGCGACATTGTGAATGTATGATAAATGCTTTGCAATCCACTTTATACAAAAAATGCGATTTAATGAAACTCAAACATGCATATTAAATTCCTTGTGCTTGAAATTGAATAACGTACTTAAAATACACAGCCAATAATTTGTTTAATCATTCTTTGATTGATATTATTTAATATATTAGGTAGAGGATATGCACTAGTATAACTGCCAACTTTGTAGTTTAAAACTAAAAGTTAGTGTGCACTCTAAACAATATATAGAAACATAGGAACAACACAGAAGGAAAGCGATTAACTAAGAGTATTTTTATTGTATATGTAAAGATTTGCTTTATAAACAGAAAAAAATGTATTTATACATATATTTTATATCAAAAAATAACCTAATGTATTTCCGTTGAATTTAATGTTTCAAATTCTGAGCACTACGAAATATTTTTGTGGTAATTGCTGTTTGATGTTATTTTAAATATATGTATATATACATATATAAGTTACATTATTAGATCTATCTTCACTATTTCCCTGTTTTATTCTAAAATACTACTCTATATTCACTAATTCCTTATTCTTAAATAATCTCTATTGTTAATTCTGCTAAATCCCCTTTAATTTAATATCTATCTTGTCCAAATTACTTAACTATTAACCTTTTAGTTATTCTTAAATTCTATCATGATTACCGATCATTTCTGTGTTTTTGGACGTTCTTTTTATTAGCCTTTTTTTCCCTTCGGAGAGTTTCATTTTCCGCCTTTAATTCCTTTTTACTATTTTATCGATCCACTCTAAATTGACCGGATACATTTCTAGTTCTCTCCCATTCGTCTGTGATGTAGAATGGCCTGTTTTCCTTAATATTAATTTGTTCAGAGCGTGTGCTACTTCTTAGATTGTATTACTGC
Organism: Maratus speciosus; assembly: GCA_963932465.1. Taxonomy (NCBI): domain Eukaryota; kingdom Metazoa; phylum Arthropoda; class Arachnida; order Araneae; family Salticidae; genus Maratus; species Maratus speciosus. The sequence continues at coordinate 189,798,525 of OZ010800.1, forward strand.
GTGAAGTGGCAAAAAGCGGATACAACGGGATTCTTCCTCAGATTTTCGCCATATTTTCAGTTGTGAACATTCCCCTGGTTGTCGTATGTGGTCTTCTTATATCTCCAAAATTGCATACCCTATTTAATTTATATGTAGTGATGGCACGACTACATCTGTTGGGTGGAAACTACACCAATGAAAATTACTTCAATAAATTATTGAGTTGACCTACGCCTTGTCTCACTTATTTACGGAGAAAACTACACTAGATAGATCTATTTTCCTGGCCGAGCTTTCGATGACTGCAACATTTGAGTTCTTATGCTTTGAAGTACCACTCCTCATATTATTATTTAACCTCGTACACTGCTATGGCTTACACTACTTTTAACGATGCTTAGTTCGGCGATCTTAAACTCTAGATCGATTTACTCTATACTTGTGTTTCTACATCTTCAATTCTCTATTTAAATTCTGATCTACGAAATATTCTTTGAGAACAACATGCAACCCAATTATTGTTATATTAAACGGTAGTAATCGTTATATATATATTTACATCTAATTATTTTCTGTGCATACGGATTTAGCTCACTGTATCTATTAAAATTCTATGAATAAATTTTGATATTTTTTTAATATAATATATGCATTTCATTGTATGCAATTAATCAAGAAAAATCTTAAACTGGTTAATGTGAAAGAGTAACAGACAAGTTGTCAAATTCGATGTTAAGTGTCTGAATGATGCTATAAAATTAAAATAATTCATGAACAAATATTTTTGAAAAAAAGAGCAAACTAGTTGAAAAAAATATTTAATCATATTTAGTTCATCTGATGACACAATATTGATATTTTATATTTAATTATAATATTGACCAGCAGAACCGAGAAAAATACTCGTATTATCTTTTTACATTATTTTCTAAGGGGCATTTATCTCCTAATTCTTCGCAGTCATCAGATAGAATGAATTTCACACGAGATCTTTCTCTCCTCTTCACCCCCCCTCTCTCCATACTTCTGTCCCAAAATTTGCATGGAGCCTGTGAGTGGTCAGCCCGAAATAGCATATGGCGCATAATCTAGGCCCTGGCCACTCACGAAAATATTGGCACGCCCCAGCTAAATCCTAGTGGATAGAGGGTCCTTTCTGTGCTATAAGCCCCGATTTTGATGATAACCCCAGTCGGTCGCTTCCCGGCAATTACGTGACATCTTTCTTATGGGTACGACCACACCTGTAGTTTGACCCCTGATCTCTCATAAATCTTAAAGACAAAAACTTCAGCTGGTACATCTATATACATAAAATAAATATATACAAAATAAAAGAATAATAGTAATGTTCAAACCTCTGATATATACAAAACAATTACTGATACAATAAAAAAAATGGTGTAATTACGCCACCATCTCCTACCCCCTGATGAAAAAACACTTGAAAGATCGGCTGGTTAAACACCGAATTTTTCACGTGGAGCAAGGGTTGTTGGTAGAGCTCCCCTGAAGAATCCATCGGACTAGGGATATTGTCTATCGAAGAAGTTCTTCAATGTTAGCCTATAGGCAGTGGACATACTGAAAGTTTATCTCATAGCAGTTTATGACAAAGCTGTAGTAGTCTGTGAACTTCCGAGAGCTCAAAGTTTAAAGCAGATTTACGGAGATAAGAGTGGTAAAGTCCAGAGACACTTTAGTATCCAGGAATAGACATACCATGATGATGTCCATTGTGAAGCATGCACTATCCGTTTTTGACAGATGATTGTAGCACCTGATGTAAGCTCACTGCAGTACTTTACAGTGCAGTAAAATGTGTACCAATTTTGGAAAAAAAATTAAAATTAGCCAACCGATAGTTCAATGCTATGAGAATTTGGAGCAAATATTTTACCAAGCCAAAAGACCTAAATCAAATTTTAGCGAAAGTTAGCACAAATATTTTACACAAAGATAGAGAATCCAGTCATGATTATACTTTTACAATACATAATCGTTATACATAAAGAGAGAAACAAAAAATATGTATATACATATACATATATAAAGCATGAATAATTCCACATTTTTTTTATATTAAAAGACGCATTTTGATATATACTGTGCAATGTGAAATGTTACATGTAAACATTACTGTTAAACTCAGTCGGAATTCTTTACAACATTCCTTTTACACATTTCATCGGTTTAAGGAATATCCATACTAAAGTTAAATAAATTTCAGTAACCTATATATACACATCAGGAAAAGTGTATATGTAAGAATACACTTATGTAATATCCAAACCCTGATTTTCCTGACAAGCGAAAACCCAGAGATAAAAACCTCTTTTGAGCTTGTTAATTTCCTCTACTACTACTCATTTTATCATAATACATATTTATTAAAACGTATTTTAAAACATTTTTCGCCTTTTTCTTTACACACACACACACACACACACATATATATATATATATATATATATATATATTGATTTTTCTGATTTGAATTATTCTCACGAAACCTAACTACAATCTCAATAACACCATAGCGATTGTAATCTGACCCTTCCTCTAAAATTTTCTTCCGTCGTACCTCCCGCGAGAATAAAAGATAAAACAACTCCTGTACAGAAATTAAAACCCTACGTGTGTATGTTACATACTCGTTCAATTAATCATCAAATCCAATGGATCCAATGACCTAAAGTTACTAAAATAAATATATCTCACAAAATACAATTAAAATATAGGTACACCTAAAATATTCCACAAATAATATGACTGCTGTCAAAGAAGACATAACTCGCTAAAATGAGAATATGCTCAATTACAATTTCTAATTGTCACTAGTCATTCATGCCTACTCACAAACGAAAAAAAAAAAAAAAAAAAAAAAAAAAAAAAACATATAATCCTGAAAAGTAAAGATTTTGGGCTTCAAGAGCGCCCGATTGAGAAGGAGAAAAAAAATCGCCTCTATCCTAACAACACACAGATAATTAACCTACTGACACCCGTCTAACGAGTTACTAATGGTCCGACCCCACCAGACAAAACCCCACCGTGCTTACAGATAAACGCAACAGTCCCTTCAAGCTAGCGTCTAGTCTACGCCAAGTTGCCTGGACAAAAGTGTGAGTTACCTTTCGCATGTATATCTTCCTAAAAAATATTGAAATGCAGTCGATATCCTTTATCTGCTGACCTAAAATTTATCTTTAAAAATATAAAACTAAGCTTACATCGATGAAAACCAGAAATTAGTATTCGAATATCGTTTTCATTTCAGGATGTGGAAATCTTTCGACTTCTCTCCCTGATCTTGTGCTCCTACGACGGCTCACTGTCATTCATGCAGAAACCTATTACACATCCGGGCAGGGAACTGCTCCGGAGTCACTCTACAGTGCCTAAAATCTTCATACCTCAAACGTTAAACAGCTGAAGAGAAGTAATCCTGGAGTAAGAATCGATGGTGTCTCCTGAGATCAACCTATGAGTGGGGGAAAAGGGGCGGGAGAACCTACTACAACTTAATATTTTAATTATTGTTATTATTATTTTTTTCCTAGAGTGAATTAGCTTCGTAATATAACCACCTGTAATGGGTGAATGATTGCAGCGCTAGCCCCTGAAAACCCTGGTATACCAGAGAGAAATAAAAATTACTTATATAAAGTGACATGTCAAAGTTGCAAAAAAAATCCTTCTTTTTGAACCCTCTTAATTACTAATCATCAATGCCTGTTTATATTTTATTACTTCATCTATGTATTAAATAAATTTCAATCAATCATTATTATGATATACTGTCACCTTCTGATTCCCCTGTGCAGTTGCTGAAATTGCTCCCGACCTAGAAGCCAAATGTCGACTGTACCACCGATAAGTAAATTAAAATGGGACGTGCTCATGGCCAATGAAGCGTGCCCCATCAATTGAACGCCCTAAAACTTCTGCCAGCAGAAGAAAATGTGCTTTTCTCTCTAGCTGTACAGCCAACGCCAAACCAGAAGGTAAGTGCAATTAAATATACCCAGCTATAAACTAATTTTAATAACAAGAAATACTTAAAATGATTATATAGATAAATAATTTTAAACGTAAGATAGTATTTCTAAAAAAAAATGTAAAAATAAATTAAATTATTCTATAAAGAATATATTATATATTTCCTGTACTACAACTCACAAAAAAAAAAAAAAAAAAAAAAAAAAAAAAAAAAAAAAACATTTTACCCATAGTATATTCTATGGAAGAAAAACTATTTGTCGAATTGTCTGACTGTTGTACCAATATCTTCTAAATCTATTTTTTGAAAGAGAGAAAATAAAATCTATCTAAGATAAGCACAACTTACTGACTTTTTTAGTGACAACATGATTTCTAAAAAAAATCTTTCATTCTATTCCCTTATATTCTCTTATAACCGCTAGATCCAGTCAATACCAATTTAGTTCACTAAAAGCTGAAAATTCATTTTCCAAAAGTGATTATTATTAAATTAAAATTTTGTGACCTATTACATGTTTATTTCAATTCACTTTTCCTGCTATCAAGACAAATAACCGTAATTGGATTTTATAATTTTCTCTTTTATAATATCCCTTTTCAAAAGGTATTTATTTATTAAGTTATTATATTTATCTATTTACTCTGTATGATAATCATTTATCTTAATCCCTTTTTCTTCTTACATATTCCGTGTAATAATAAAAAAAAAATCGGGTTTCTAATATATATTTTAATATATATATCCCAACCGCGCCTATAACTTACATTCTTGAAATATCCTTATCTTCTTATTATAGTACTAGAATTAATATTTGCATTGATGATCCAAATGAAAAAAAAATCCTCTCAAAATAAACCACATTCCCAATATTTATCGTTTATATATATTTTTCTCAACCATAAATAAAACACATAAACCATACATAAACCTGTAATTGTTTGTGTATTATTATATTTAAACCTAATTTAATCTATCATCGAAATCTTTTATCAAACTACCTGGAGTGTATAACAAATAATAACTAAATAAAACAGTTCTTATAAATAAAAGAAATCAACTTCTTGATGTCCCTCGATTGTATCCACATTGTATAAACACCAATACTTTTGAATTTTATATAGACTCAATGCTCGCCATCTTACGTTAAAAGAAAAATGAAAACAATCGAGACATAAGCCAAAAACGTATGCAGAAAGGTACCCAAAACTCCCCTATTCCCCGAGCTCGGGGCATCATTCGAAAGAGAGAGAAAAAAAATGTTTCCCCCCTTCCTGATTGTAAACATAAACAATCATCCTTCCCGTAAATTACCGGCTGCAATGCTCTAGCCAGAATCCGCTTTCGCCCCATCTTTTGAAACTTGTCCGGTGCAACACACGGAAATCCGTTCCTCCTTCAATCACCCCTCTGCATCCTCTGTCCTGGCTCATCGGGGATGGAGGAAAGAAGAGGTTTCTCGCTTAGAGAAAGCTACCAGTTGTTTTCTCTGTCCGTCCTCCAAGGGTAATAAACAGCACTGAGTAGACTGCCCTCATATCATTTTTTTTCTTGCGCAAGTTTGCATTAATGTACATAAATAACACATGTCTTATTAATGTAGAATCATAAATGTAATCATTTTTAGCCATGAAGAAGATGATTGTTATCCAATTCCATATCTCTTGCATTCATTGCTATTGTTTAAATATTTTGTATACTATCTATCTACATTTATATTTATTGTAATATATTGTGAAAGGATGTTCAGAAACCTAATTTGGTTACCATTTTAAAGTATATATTAAATAATATATATATTTATACTGTGTGACTAACAGTAAATAGTATGTGTGAAAAGTAAAAAAAAATCCGAGACCTAATTTAATTAAAATAAAATATATTTAAATAAAACAAAATATATTTAGATAAAATTATATGTTATGCGAACTTAGTAAATAGTAGTTATGAAAGGGGGTTTCAGGGACCTACCATAATTATGATTTTTATTCGGCCCAACAATTAAAAAAAACACACAAAACAAAATACATACTATGTACAATTTTACATACAACTAACGCCAAAAAAAAAATATTTACACTCCGTCAGTATTTCCTTCCTCGTCCTTTTGCACAATAATTTTAGCCGAAGGCTTCCACAAATGAGTAATGTGCCGCTTCATATTTTTTTTGCCTTGGATTCTAGCATATGCTTTAATAGGTAATTGTTATTCCGAAAGGAATTCGTTATTTCAAATGGTTTCGCCGTTCGGAAACTTCGAAATCGAAAACTTCGCCGTTTTCGATCCGTCGGTAATAAGAAAAAATGGTTTATTAAAATCTGGGGGTCTAAGCGTTGGGTTTTCAATAATAGCTTTTTGAATAGCTATAAAAACGCTTTTTCCGCTGCTTCACTCCAGTGAAATTTTACTTTTTCTTTAGTCAGTTCGACCAGTGGTTCCACTATTTCCGAATATTTGTGTATTAGTGACCGAAAATAATTTGCAAGACCTAGTAGAGACTTAACTCCTTTTTTATTTTTGGGTCTTGCCAATTTTTCAATCTTATCTCTATTTTTGTTGGAGGGTGAATATCCGTTTTCATTTACTTTATACCCAAGAAATTAAATTTCTGTTTTGCATACCTGCATCTTAGTAGGTTCAACTGTAATGTTATTTTGTATAAGAGTTTGTAAAACTTCTTCGGGGAGAGTTATCATTCGTTCGGTACTGTTTGAAGCAGTAATTAAATTGTCAATAAAATAACTTATTTCCTCTTTGTTAAAATGCCCCAAAACTAATGTAGCAGGACTCACTTTTAATCCAAAATTTAAACAAACAGTTTGAAACTTCCCATGTTCAGTAATAAATGCTAGTTTCTCTTTATCTTCGGGTCGTAAATTAATTTGAAAAAACGCGCTATACAAATCTAGAACACTGTAATATTTTCCCCCACTCATCCTCTGTAATAGCTAGTGTATGTCTGGCATAGCGTAGGTATATCCTTCCAGAATTTCATTGGGTAAACGGTAATCACATGCCATACGATACCTAGGTTTATCTTTAGTTGCCGACTTTTTCTTTACAAAAAGTATCGGAAATGAACACGATGACGTGCTCTTTTCTATAATATTTGTTTCTAATAATTTCTTTAGCTCCCCTTGTCCATACTGTCTTATCGTGTGAGAATTCTTTTATGGTTTAGCTTGAATGTGAAAATCATGAGACAGTTTTATACGCGGTACAACTAAAGATGTCTGTTCTAATGTTTTATATGATTTGGAAAACGCATGGATATGTTACAATAAAACGTTGCCCATCTTTTCCTGAAGCTCCGCCGGGAGATGCTTGAGATCAAAATAATCCTGTGTAAATTCCGCTTCCCTCAATTTATGAACCTTATCAATATTTAAAGTATTAATTTGATCCGCATTTCCGTCTGTAATATTCTCCGGAATCTTAGCGGTTTTGCACTAAAAATCCAAACTTAAGTTACCTAATTGTTTTCCTTTCTGTAAAATACTTTTTTTTATCCGACTTATTCCCAATTACCACATGAATGATTCTACTGACCAACAGATCATGCACAGAGTGATAACACCCAATACCTACTTTATTAATATTCGGTTCAAACAAAATCATAGTACCTTTTTCCAAAAAGTCCGGACAAATTAAAGAAACTATATTTTGTTGTCCTGGTGAAATATAGATTTTGTTAAGGGATTTTACCGAGATATAATTTTCATGAACTCTTTCTGTACCACACGAATTTTCTACTTGCTCACTATTAATAATATTTATTTCATAAGCTGGCAACTTATTCTAAAAATGATTTAGCCTAATTTTAATATTTTTTACTTTAACTGATTTTCTTTCTTATAGAGAATAATGTGATTATTTCGTAAATAGTCACATCCCAATAATATTTTGTACGTACCCGTGAAATTAGTTTCAGTTACGTAGAAAGTTCCCAAAGTTAATGCATTCTGCAATTTAAATGTAAATTGTACGCAATGTTTGAAGGAAATTAGTGTGCCACTAAATGATTGAATTCTAATATTGTTCCCCAAATATTTAAATTTCATCTTTTTCTCTTTTAATTTTTCAAACAAATAGGGTGAAGTTAATGAGATTGAACTGCCACTATCCACCAAGGCTGAAACTATCTCCACTTCAATTATAAAATTAATCATTGGTACATTATCAGTTTGCTTTTAATTAACGCTTGCTATAACTTTAGTTTCTTGGGATCTGTGCGATGGTTCCTGCCCATTTCCACTACTATCCAACATCCCTTTATGCGTTTCCTGAAGGTGGTTTTTTTCCCGTTATTTTACGTGCCACGGTTTATCTGTTACATTCTTTCTAGTATTTCCACTATTTAAATTTCTGTGATCTTCCTGGAGGGGTGTTTGTCCTTGATTTTTGTGGTACACCTGCCCATTTTGAAAATTTTGGTTATAATTGTTGTTTGGATGGTAATTCCCATACTCATAATTAGGGTAACTTGCAGGATATCCCTGCGGAAAATACTTAAAACCATAATTTTGACCCATTTGTTGTTGGGGAGGGGGAGAACTCCAATTGTTTAGATTTCCGTACCCCTGAAAATTATGATTTTCATTATTGGAATTTACAAATCCCTGCGTACTTTGCCTGTGGTTTGGGAAGTTCCGCTGATAATTATTATCCCAATAATGCCTTTTATTTCTCACATTATATCTGCATGATTCCGTGTCATGATTTCTTAAATTACAAATGCTGTAATATTTTGCATTATTTATCTAATTATTTTGTAATTTCACCTTTCCACGAAATTTTGTTTTTCCAGTTCACTCCTTAACTGTATTAATTCATGAGCTTGCGCTTCATTTTTTTTTGTGCTAATCGAATTTAATTCCTCATGTCTCACAGATACAAACGCATTCTCTATGGTTAATGCTAATTCAGTTGCATCTTTGTATTTATCGATACCTCTCTTCCGAATTTCAAGAGCAATATGAGGTTCAATTGATTCCAAGAACCTGTGCAATTTCATTAAATAAAGCAATTTTTTGCATCTGCTTTGCAAGAAAATCCTGAAATTTCAAAACACTTGTCGCTACTAAGTTAAATCTTACGATGTAATCACTCATAACTTCCGATGTCCTTTGTTGAATTCTTGAGAACTCATTATGTGATTTTCCAAAAGTTTTTTTTTTTTTTTTTTTTTTTTTTTTTTTTTTAATCGCGAATGTTTGAATAGCTCTTTAAATTTTACGTAATCTGTCTCCGAATTTAGTTCCATGTCACCTTTCCCATTCTCACAAATTTTGAATTATTTAAATTAATAATAAAATTATTAACTTAACCTCATTGCCAAATTTTGTCTGTGTAGCAGCACGATCGAATTCTTCGGTAAAAAATTGTATGTTATTTTCCCGTTTCCCATCATTAGGTGCTATCACACTCAGTAAATTGTCAGTGTTCGCCATTTCCGCTTTAGAAATATTTGAATTTTTCTGCGAATTATTTAACGAACTCTATGCAAGATGCGCACGAGTTTCATATATGAACTTCTGAAATTCTGAACTGGCACGCCTTTTATTTCTCTATATATTGCCCATGCGCTATCATTATTTCAGCTCAAATCTATAAACGATCAACAATAATAATAAGTTTTATCTTTTAATTATAAAATATTCGAAATCCCAAACCAATTAGTTTATTTTATTTATTTACTTATTTATTTTTGAGGTATAAGAAATAAGAAAAAAAGAAGATATAGATATCAAAACCCAATTATATGAAAAATCAAGCAAATAAATTTCAAATGGTTTTCAATACTCTGATTATTATTATTATTTACTTCTTTTCTATACTTCACTAGAATTTTTTTAAAATTGATACATAAGAAAATACCAATGAAAAATATTAGCAATACATAAATCCTACGTTAAGAAAAATGAAATAAGATTCGGATACCCTGAGTATATTATTTACTCTTTATATATATAAAAATAGTTACACTTTTTTCTTCTTATTATTTTTTCATAAAACATTGATTTTAAACAAAATTCCAACCTTTACTATATTTTCTTTTCGATTTTCATGAACCTTCTATATCTATCCAAAATTACTTTGTTTTATTACAACATAAAATATATATATCAATATATTTTTTAGTATTTTTACATTCCTGCTGTACATACAGTAAGATAACGATAAATGAAGATTTATAGCACATATATACCCTATTTTTTCATAACAAAATATACAATCTAGTATTCATACACTTTTAAATTTCATTAGTATTTGTTTTCACCATATGTTTAATGATACAGATTATCATGACTGTTTAACCCCTAAGATTTGTGCCACCTTCCACTACCTTCCCACAGGAGAACACTTTCACACACAAAACCAAAAAAAAATTACCCATAAGTAAAATTTGTAAACTCTATAAATTTATTTAACGATAGAATAATTGAGCGAAAAAAAAATATATATCCCCTTATCTTTTACTCACCTAATTCCAATATTAATAAAGTTAACCGCCTAATACCCAAAATAAAATAAAACTAATTAATTTAATTTTTAAATTGTCATAAAATTAAATTCACCCAAAAAAATGTAACCTAAAATAAAATTTTAAATAAGGTATGTTCAAAAGGAACGAGCACCACTGAAGTTTATGGAAGCCTATGCTGGCAATTTTAAGACATATACTTCTATAGTCGGTTAATTATGTCATAAAATAATAACCTACCACTCATGGGCTAAACGAGGACTTGGGTAATCCCCATCCCTAAAATTTTTACTTGTATTTTCCGAGGCTTCTGTATCCAGAAGTCTATGTGATCGTTAGCCTAGATAGAAAAGTGATAACGTACGGCTACATGTAAGTCTATCGCTTTAAAAAACCTATTCGCTTGAGCTGTGTACTTTTAGACGTGTATCTATCCTATGGCCTCTTTGGTTTGACGATAGTAAATGCATAACCCCGTTTCTACAAACCAACCCGGATAATTCTGAATAATTCGTTTACCCCTTCTTCGAATAAAAAAAATGCCTGAAATAATCACGCAAAAAAGAATTATGCTAAACTAATAATAAAAAAAGAGATTTAACTTTTAAAAAATTTGTTTACAAGATTTAGAGCACATTATATAAGAAACAACTTAAGGGAAAAAACAATAAAAAAAAAGACTAAAAATGGATCTAACTCTTCCTAGCATTTGCTAGATATGATTAATGACATACTCATAAAACAAAAAAGCGTGAGATAGTCTCCTGTGGGACTACTTATATACACCAAAACATAAATTCAGATATGGTACGCATCATACTCGAAGAAGTCGTACCTGGTAACATCCTAATGAGATGCAGGTGTCCTCGAGACTGCATAGAGGTGGATCTCACGTGTTCATCTGGAGACACAATATTGATATTTTATATTTAATTATAATAGGGACCAGTAGGACCCAGAAAAATACTCGCATTATCTTTTTACATTTTTTTTCTGAGGGACATTTATGTCCTAAATCTTTGGAGTCGTCAGGTAGAATGAATCTCACACGAGATCCTTCTCTCCACTTTTTCACCCCCTCTCTACATACTTCTGTCTCAAAATTTGCATGGAGTATGTGAGTGGGCGGCCCGAATTATCATATGGCGCATAATCTAAGCCCTAGCCACTCATGAAAATGTTGGCACGCCCCAGTTAAATCCTAGTGGATAGAGGGGTCTTTCTATACTCTAAGCCCCTATTTTGTTGATAACCCCAGTGGGCCACTTCCCAGCAATCACGTGAAATCTTTCTCCATGGTACGACCACACCTGTAGTTTGACCCATGATCTTTCATAAATCGTAAAGACATGAAAACTTCAGTTGGTACATCTATATACATAAAATAAATACATACCAAATAAAAGAATAATAGTAATGTTCAAACTTCTGCTATATATACAAAACAATTACTGATACAATAAAAATGGTGTAATCACGCAACCATTAATAATTTTGTTTTTGGGCTATCAATTTTTGTGCCACACCTCAGTGACTGAGTGCTGAACTTAATTACCTGAAAGCTATTGCTGTTGATCGTGGCTATATCTCCAATATTATAGATTCTATTTATAAGAAATTGACGAAAACTGTCCATTCTGAAAAGCATTCTAATTCTAACTCGAATACTTCAATTGTGTTGCCATTTTATCCTAAATTCAGTCAGCAAGTTGCTAAAATTAAGAATGTTTGATTTTTAATGTTATTTTTTCTCATGTTAATAAAATCTCTTTTTCAAATATTAAACACCCCATTGATCGCAAAGATAACTGGGGTATTTACCAAATCTCTTGCCAGGGTAGTCTATCTTATACTGGGCAGACTAAACGTGCTCTTAGATTTCGTTTGAATGAGCATGAAAGTTATGTTAAACATCTGGAGCTTAAACGTTCCTATATTGCTCAACATTTCTGATCTTTTCAAACATAAGTTCAATTTTTCCTCAGCCATTATTATCCAGATGTTCTTCTGTCCTTGATCTTGATTTTTGGGAAGCTTACCACATCATTAAAAATTCTCACTCTTTAGTCAATGACTTATCTAGTACTCCTGATTTTCAAAGTATTTCGAAAGCATTAATTTAACTCCCCTCTTTGGTTTATTTTTCTCTCGCTCTCCGGTAGATATCGCTACTTGTCCACGCATTCGTTTCATCTGCCTCTGTCTCATTCGTTGTTTTTGGCGCATTCGCTACCCGTATCGGGTATATAAGTCTCTGTCATTTTGCTCAACCTTGCTTTTTCTAGCACGCTGTGTCTTGCTCTATGTTACACTGAAGAAAAAATCTCGCTAGTAGATTCGAAACAGCTGTTTGCTGCTTTTTACGTATTATTTGTGCATTTTTAAACGTTGGTTTTCTGCTTTTTAATATTAATGCACAAAGGCTTCAATTGCTATTTTAACTTATAGTTAAGTATCAGTAATTAATGTTAATATGAAGTTATTTTCATACTCATAATTTAAAATTTTGCCCGCATTATGAAATAAGTTTATTTAAATTAAAAATCGTAAATAATTGCACACATCAAACAAAAACAAAACTTAACTAAAATTGAAGTTAACCGATGACCCCTTAGCACTCGCTCAAAAAACGCAAAAACAAATTGTTAAATCAGCATTACCTATTTTTATCTCAATGCTGTCATACAGTGATACACACTTTTTTAAATGTTTGGTTAATCTTTTTTTATGGATCATTATGTGCATATAAGGAATTTGAATTGTATCTGTTCATTTAGTTTTAACTTTGGGTATGATTGACACGTAATGAAAAAAATTAGTTACACAATTTAATACCAGCATAAAATTTCTCTCATGAACATTTATATGAGATTGCGAAATTAACGTGGCAGAAGCTTAATCTAAAGGTTTATTAAAAAACATTAAAAATAAATAATTTCACTAACAATTTTCTGCCCGGAGAACACTATAAACGGAAAAGAAACTTGTATTAATTATAATTATTTTGAACTTCAGTTTAGCTTTCATACAATGAAACGTAAAAATATAAATTTTAATTAACTTTGGTTACTCTATTTCATCCCAGGGAAAACATAAAACAAAACGAAAGTTGAGATGAATCTATCTGATTAGAAATATAATAACAACAGGAGAAAAAAGAAATCCGTTTTAAAGACTTAGTTATATAATTTCCCAACAGGGAAATGCAATATTGAAACACTTATGAAAGAAAATTTTATCAAACCAAACTTTGACCGCAGTAGGTGTTTATTCTGAAGATTTATAAACAAAAATAATTAACAATATCTTTAAAAAAATAATTTTCCCTATCTCTGCGAAAGGATACTTTAACAGTAAACGTACCGATATTTTTTTATACCTATTCCTACTGAAAGTGGTCAAATGACCCTTATATAGAAAGCTATCTATTTTAAAATGTTTTGCGAGTATACAGTAAAATATACCAGTTGATATGCTTTGGTGTATGAATAAAACATTTTTATAATTATTAAAAATTATTTATTTATTAAAGTAAAATAAATTTTAATTACACAAAAAATTAAGAAAACTATTATTTCATGAAATTAAAAAAAAATAAAAAAATAAAAAATATATATATATTGTGCAAATTTGGTTTATGCTCTCCACATAAATTTAGGTTTATATATTCTCGATATAACCTGATATTGTTCATACTAGAAAATCCTCTAGAATAAAGTCAATTTCTAATTGCACCATCCCACATTAACCATTTTAGGGGCTGTGATATGTTTATGAAACCACTTAATTTTAATTCACAAACGCCACGATGGTACCAGAATTTTGGTGAGATATTTTCCATTTAATTTGTATGTGAAGTATAGCCTTTTTCATAATTAAATTTGTTGGTCAATTCCGGTGCCAATTATTTACTTCAACACCTTAGCATTGAAAATGCTTTGCCCTTGAAAGGGTTAACAAATATGATGTAATGCAATAGGATAAATAATGTAATAGCAAAAATACGAAAGTTACTAATGCTCTTACAAAATAAAACATTTATACCTTTATGATTTAACATAAATTTATTCAAGGTTCAAATGACCCCTTGTAGTAGTTAAGCCTATAAAAAAGAAAAGTGCCCAGCTAAACTGATGGCATTGAGCACACAGACTATTCACACTAATTGTATATTATACTCTTATTTTAAAGAATAATGCCACTCAAAAAATAAGTGAAGGGGAATTAGCCCCCGTTTCCCCCTTTATACTTAACCAGTAAACCTCCAAATATAATCAGGGAAGCTCCTTATCATAATAAACCGGTATACCAAATTTGAAGCAAATCGAATAATCTTGCAAAAAAAACCCATTTATCTAAATTAAGGGGGTGGACTAACCCCCCTTTATCCTTAACCAATTAATCGCCAAAACGAATCAGGGAAGCTCCTTAATATAATAAACCGGTATACCAACTTCGGAGCAAATCGAATCATTCTGCATGAAAAACCCATTTATCTAAATTAAGAGGGGCGGGATAACCTCCCTTTTCCCCCTTTACCCTTAACCAATGAACCCCAAAACTAATCAGGGAAGTTCCTTAACATAATAAACCGGTATACAAAATTCGGAGCAAATCGAATCATTCTGCATGAAAAACACATTTATAAGAATTAAGGGGGGGGTGGACTAACCCTGTTTTCCCCCCTTTATCCTTAACCAATGAACCCCCCAAAATAATCAGGGAAGTTCCTTAACATAATAAACCGGTATACCAAATTCAGAGCAAATCGAATCATTCTGCATGAAAAACACATTTATCTGAATTAAGGGGGGTGGACTAACCCCTTTTTTTCCCCTTTATCCTTAACCAATGAACTCCCAAAACTAATCAGGGAAGTTCCTTAACATAATAAACCGGTATACCAAATTCAGAGCAAATCGAATCATCCTGCCTGAAAAACCATTTATCTGAATTAAGGGGGGGTGGACTAACCCCGTTTTCCCCCCTTTATCCTTAACCAATGAATCCCCAAAACTAATCAGGGAAGCTCCTTAACATAATAAACCGGTATACCAAATTCAGAGCAAATCGAATCATTCTGCATGAAAAACCATTTATCTGAATTAAGGGGGGGGGGTGGACTAACCCCGTTTTTCCCCCTTTATCCTTAACCAATGAACTCCCAAAACTAATCAGGGAAGTTCCTTAACATAATAAACCGGTATACCAAATTCGGAGCAAATTGAATGATTCTGCATGAAAAACCCATTTATCTGATTTAAGGGGGGTGGACGAACCCCGTTTTTCACCCTTTACCCTTAACCAATGAACCCCCAAAACTAATCAGGGAAGTTCCTTAACATAATAAACCGCTATACCAAATTCGGAGCAAATCGAATCATTCTGCATGAAAAACACATTTATCTGAATTAAGGGGGTGGGGTGTGGACTAACCCCGTTTTTCCCCCTTTATCCTTAACCAATGAACTCCAAAAACTAATCAGGGAAGTTCCTTAACATAATAAACCGGTAATTCAAATTCGGAGCAAATCGAATCATTCTGCATGAAAAACCCATTTATCTGAATTAAGGGGGTGGGGTGTGGACTAACCCCGTTTTTCCCCTTTTATCCTTAACCAATGAACTCCAAAAACTAATCAGGGAAGCGCCTTATCACAGTGAACCTAGGAAAAAATTTTGAAGCAAATCGGATGTTTCTATCAAGAGTTATCGCGTTACGTACATACGTACGTACGTACATACATACATACATACATACATACATACATACAGAACGGGCGGGCACATTAGCTCTCAGGCTTTGATAGCCTGTGAGCTAAAAATATTTTTTTCTAGGCAAAAAAAGTAGTTCAGATATGATGAATTTTAAGGAATAATATGATTATATATTTTAATAAATGTCGTGAAATATAAATAAATTTCGTAATGTTTTAGTTTGAGAAATTCCAAAAAGAAATTCCAAAAGGATGACCCCTCGTGGTAGCTTTAGTGTTAAACGCTAATGAAAATATCGTCAAATCTGTGTTACCTATTCTGATATTGATTACTAGCTATATTTATTTGAAAGTTGTCATTTAGCTATACACGAAAAAATGTTTTATAATATTCTTAGTAGCGCCATAATAAACATAAAATAGTTTTAATTTAATATAATTTTATCCAATATAATTTTAACTGGTAGTGAAGTTGTCGCATGATAAAATCTAAAAATACTTTTCGAACAATTTTTTAAGCAATTTACCACCAGGGACACTGCGCAGAAAAATTCTATCACAAGAATATTTATTTATTTTTTTTTTTTAAATCAAGTTATAACTTTTCTTGTGTCAGAAACTTGTTCTGGATATTGAAAAAATATATATATGGGTGGAAAAGTATTATATCTTATAAGGTATTTAAATCCCAAAACTTTCTTTCTTGTTTCATCTATTAGCAGAAAAATAATAGCACCCTATTAGTTACTAACTGTAATATGCTTTAAGTTGTGTTTTTTCTTTCATCTTAAATTTCTAATAATATATATAATGTATATAATTACATTTTTATATAATATTTCAAACGGAAACATGTTACCTTTAAGACAAAATAACAAATAACCTAACACATTGCTTTTCTAAATTTGGACTGAAATATAACTTTAAACAAAATAACATATGTAATTTACTTGAAAACAGAAAATTACTTGAAGAATAGCAGAAATGCTGAAATAAACACTATCACGAAACTTGTTTTTATTTCTATAAAATTTTAAAAAACGCAGTATACCGTTAAAAGAGCATATCCAGAAATTTTCTCGTTACAAAAAGACCTTTACAATAAATGTCAAAAGAATGTTTTTTTTATGTTAAATTTCTTTTCTCGGAGTAAGACGAATTATTTCTCATTTACAAATGTTCCTTCCACAAGTTCATTTTATGTAAATTGTGTTCGTAGAAGATTTCGTTTTTGTAATTTATTTTTAAGATTCGTCATTTTTTCCCTACAACAGAATGAACGAGAAAAACAACATAATCATGCTTTATACTCATTGAAAAACAATAAGTCTTACAAGTGCTTTAGTCTGGGAAGGTCATTACTTTACATTAAATTAAGTTAGTTTGTTTAAGATTATTTTAAAGCAAAAATACTTTGACTATTTTAAGTCTTGTAATGATGATTCTAGTAGTACATTTCTTTCACTATATTTTTTATTAAAATAATATTGTTAAATGCTTTTAAAAAGTATTGACAAATTGTATATATTTTTAAAATTATGCATGCCTATAATATTTATTGTTTTTCAATAAAAATATGAACTCATTAAGATTAAATGTAACATCTTACAAAATATAATGATAAATATAAAGGTTACTCAATGCATAATAAAGGCTGGAAATGAGATTTTGCACTGTTTTTACAATATGACTGTCTCATCAATGTTTAACGTTGAATTTTTAAAATTCAATTTCACAACATTTATTAAAAAATTGAAACTTAAAATTCATAAAAGTGAAAGTAATCGTTCTATTGGAAAATGGGTACGAGGAAAACATATTCTAATCAAAAAAATTATTTAAAAGGATAAAAAAATATATATATATTTATATATATACGTATTTAAAATTTTTAACGTTAGAGAGCGCTGCATGAAGTAAAATCAGATAAATCTGTGCTGAGCACCATTTTTGAGTGACATCAAAAGATGTTTGGGTACTACAACAGTAGGTATTACGTCAATGACATAATTAACGCATTGAATAGCCCTATTTGTCGTAAAATCTACGGGTTTCATCTAGATTAGACTATCCAGCATATTTCAGAAACATTTGTTTAGGAATGTTATGTGATTGCATGATTTTATCGAATTTTTTCTTAATAAAATTTATTTTATGATATCCATTTTTTTCCAAAATGTGTCGTTAAAACAATTTGATGACTACACTGTAAAAAAAAAATCTGTAGTTCTACAGATGTAAAGTTACATGCTTACTAAACTTTCACCTGTAACTGTACGAAAAAAGCTGCAAATCTACAAAACTAGTTTTTGTAAAGCTACAAAAATCTGTAACTTTACAAATAAATCTGCTAAAATTTCAGTAATCTTACTAAACTTTTATTTGTAACCCTGGCTGCAGTTACATGAAAAGTTCTCGGAATCCCAGTTTCCAAAAAAATTCTTAGTAACTTTACAGATTTTTTGATTTTCGGCGCAAAAGTGTGTCTGTTACATGAAATTTTGTTGTTGCCGTTACATGAAAAGTTCTAGGAATCCCAGTTTCCTAGAAAAACTTTAGTAACTTCACAGATTTTTTTTTACAGTGTAAGAAGGATTTTCTAGCAGTTACACAAAATATACTTTATCGCCCAGTAATATTTCACCTTACATTTCGCAATGCATACATTTTTATTTGGATGCAACTAAAATATTTATTAGAACATCCAAACAACAAAAAGCGTAGAGCACCGTTGTGCATACACTGTAAAAAAAAAATCTGTAGTTCTACAGATGTAAAGTTACATGCTTACTAAACTTTCATCTGTAACTGTACAAAAAAAGCTGCAAATCTACAAAACTAGTTTTTGTAAAGCTACAGAAATCTGTAACTTTACAAATGAATCTGCTAAAATTACAGTAATCTTACTAAAATTTTATCTGTAACCCTGGTTGCAGTTACATGAAAAGTTCTAGGCATCCCAGTTTCCTAAAACTTTCTTAGTAACCTTACAGATCTTTTGATTTTCGGCGCAAAAGTGTGTCTGTTACATAAATTTTTGTTGTTGCCGTTACATAAAATGTTCTAGGAATCCCAGTTTCCTAGAAAAACTTTAGTAACTTTACCGATTTTTTTTTTACAGTGTAGGACAGTTTTTTGTATAGCAGGCCGTGTACTATTTTTATACGAAGACAATGGAGCGAATTTAGACCTTTTGAAGATAATTTAGATATACGAACACGATTATCGTAATATGATCATCAATACTACGTAATTCATAAGCTGTTGGAGAAAATATATAGAAAGAATCTACGCATGCTCGAATTTTCATGTTTTGTTTTTTCCTTTTTTTTTTTTTTTTTTTTTTTTTTTTTATAAACAGTTTGTTTTCCGGAATCTTGTCTAGTGTCTTTGTCAACACCGTGAAACTTGCTTATGATTGTTACAGTAAACAAACAAACGCGGACAGAAGGCACATAAACAGACAGACAGACAAACGTCGTAAACTTTTTAAAACTATGTTGGAAAGGGTAAAGAAAAATACATACCACGATTCGAATTTGATTAGTTTCATAGGGTACCTTTCTTATATCTACGTATGCAGTAAGAGATGTGGAGTACAATTCCCAAAAGGAACTTACATTTACTTTAGGATTAAAATAATTTTGACACTTTACCAAATATTTAGAAAGTGTTTATGACATCGGTTTTTCTACCGTATGCAGTCTTTACGTCATGACGCAATCTAATTTTCATAAATATACTTAGATTTTCCAGAATTTTGTACGAGTTATTGATTTACCCAATGGGAGATTTCCTATCGTAGCCATTACAGTTTTTTTCCTTACAAACACACGCAAAATAATTGCGTTACAATATATTTTATTTGAAAAATCGTTTTTTCTACTTTTTAAGGATATTATAATACAAAAATAATGAAAATGATATGAATCACGAAGATTTTACTACAACAAGCTTCCATTAAATAGTTATTTAAAATATGTTACTTTAAAAGTTTTTTTTAATAATGCGTAAACAGTAATCCATTAGATTTTGAATTTGAAGAAAAAATTATTTGCCGAGTATTTCAAAGATCATATGCCTCTTCAACAACTAGCCGCCTCTGGCGACCAGTTCGGTCGCCCATAAATGTATTCTAAGAATTGCAACATGTTACTTTTATTTATAATTTAATTTATTTACTTAATCTTTCGTCAAAACGGACGATTTTCACCGAGAAATGAAAGATTCTTTAAGATCATGGCAGATTTTCATAATTTCTTGATGTTATGATTTCATTTTTCTTGTCAAAAAACACTTAACACATTTAGGTATCTTATTTTATATCCATCTGTACATCAATTGTAATACGTTCACTAATGAGGAAATTTTTACATATTAAGTAATCTTCCGTAATTGGGTCATCTGCCTATTGGCGCATTTCAGCTAATTCGACACCAAAGGGATCCAGCGTCTGGGTCAACAAACCTACTGTGAATTTACCATTTAAATTGCAAAATTTTACTTATAAATGTTCGTAGCCTGCATCTCAAAGAAACTATTTATGTATAATTCCATGTTAAAATTTTGATGCAGTTCTTCCATCATCAAATAAGCACTAAATTGTAATATCCACCTCAGAATCAACGATAAATGTAAGTTATAGTGCAAACAAATAGTATATTTTCGAAATATAGCAAATAATTTTTTTTATATACGATTAAATAATAGTAATAATAAAAAATGATTCACGTTCAATGAATAGCGAGCTCAATTTTAAATCTAAAATTTATTTCGTTGATTCATAGGCGAATGACGTCACGAACAAAGCTGCATTCTGCCTCATGATTTGACAGATTATAAAAATCACAATCTGGTTAATTATTTAAAATTCCTCTCTCGAGAACTCGCTTTACGAATGATTGATTACCTTCATGGCTTAATATTTTTAATCGCCAAAATGAATGAATCGCTATTGTTTGTTTAATTTGATGGAATGAGATATTGAGTTGTTAGCCTATTTCAACTGATTTTGTCTTAGAATATATCGATATTTTAATGTAATTTATCGCTTAAACATCAATTCTTTTTGGTACGTTATCATGTCGACCAATTTCGCCAAATTATATAAATTGCCAAAGCACTCACCAAATTTTACAAATTTTTATTTTAAATAACGAAAAAACAAATAATGCCACAGATGTCATATTGGCGAGATTTTTTTCTGACGCCAATGTCATATACGCAACGGGTACTCAACTGGAGCCAAAGTGTTGTTATTTTGCTTGATATGGTAACCCGGATGTTGTCGTTTATGCTGCTAATGTTTTCGCGAAATTGGGGTCAATATGACATATGTGCCCAAATAAAGTGCGAAATAAAAATCCGTTGATGACGTAAATACGTGTAACTTGCTTAAAGTCAATTGATTGTGACATTTACGATCAACCATTATTGGCATTTAATCTTATAGTTTGGCGATAGATTTTTGGTCGACAGGATAACCAAGTAGTAGTAATTTGAACGATCTTTCAAAAAATTTAACTTTTGTGCAGTTTTATTGGGAAAAATAATTTTGATTAAAATTGGCTGCTTATCATATGGAAATTGAAGCTGCCAGCCCGTATTTGGAGATAACAGTGGCACAGATTCATATATTGGTGCGATTTTTTTATGACGCCAATTTCATATACGCAGCGGGTTCTTAACTGGCGCAAAAGTGTCGTTATTTTGTTTGATATGGTAACGCGGATGTTGTTGTTTATGCTGTTGATGTTTTCGCCAAATTGGTGTCGGAAAAAAATCGCGATATGACATCTGTGCCATAATAGTCACATGAGTTAAACTTTTATTATTAGAGATGAAAGAAATGTAGTTTAAATTAGTTTGATATATGTCTTTTAAATTAAAGTTATGTATTTTAAATGAAATTAGTGATAAGTTTATATTTTAAATGAAATGATGGCGATGGAACAATATTTGGTGATTTATCACATGTGTCCTTTTAACATAAAAGTACCGAAATGGCCGTTTGGCGTATAAGAAATGAAGCGGTCATCCCGGATCTATTGATGACAGTCAAATGCTTTGCGCTTTTATTATATAGATAATAATTTAGATATATGTCACTGAGATGCAAAGCCGCATTTTTTCTGCGGTTTTAGAATAGCGTTACATTTATCGTTCATTTAAAGAAAGACAAAAAAAAGGGGGGGGTGGGTTACATGACTGATTGTGAGCGACGACTGCTGGAGGTGCGTTCTTAACGGTGGAATATGTTTCTAAATTTGACTAATTTTTTGTGAATTATGCAAAAAGTATAAATCATACATATCATATTGAGTTCATAAACATTTACGGCTATGAACAGCAATGACTTAATATGTGTTTTTTCTGCGTTATAAATGTCTAATTTTCGTTATATGGATATTTTATTTCGTTATATGTAATAACGAAATTTCGTAATAATATTCTAATATTGTTCTAAAGTGTTTCATAATCTATGCCTGGTGCATTACTTTACATTTTTTATTATGTTGTTTTTCTTAATGTAGTTTACAGATCATTCAAATAAGAAATTGGCTCCTTTTACATATGCATTTTTTAATCTATTTTAATTATCAGATATTAGTTCACTGTAACGTAAGATGTCATTATTATCGATAATTCATTTAGAATTATTAATTTTGCTTTGTTGCTGAATCAATGCTTGCACAAAGAAAGGAAAATAGCATATATTAAGTTAATATGAAATTTATAGAAATTTTATGCAATACAATTTAAAATATATTTACGATAAAGATCAAAAATATGAATTATAACATAAAATATATGATCTACACTGAACAATTTATGGTATGAGAATATAACATTGATCTCAATTATTGACATGCTGTGATATAATGTAAATGTCAATAGATAGTTAATCCAGTTTTTGTAATTAAATATTATTTCCTGAAGATAGAAGAAATTAGTCTGAAAAATTTGCAGCCTTATTAGATTTATTTAATGAACTAAGAAATATATCCATGATACAGCAGGAATGTGAGTGGTCTGATCACCACAGTGTGGAAATACTTATCACCGTGCAGCGAATAAATTGCCTACATGCTTGGCAGGCAGCTAGTCAGAGAATGAATTACAAAATTTCATTGGCTGCAAATTCTTGTTTTAATTTCAGTCATAATAAATTTGACCGGAGATTAAGAAACATTGGATACCCTTTAGATAGCTATGGATAATTTTTAATTTAATGATAAACAGACTAAAATAGCAAGATTAAAAACGCCAAAAATGACGTTACATAATTTTTTTACTACCCTCTCAGAACGCAATTCGATCATCAAATTAATTAGGATAGATAACTTATTTTGTCATAATATGATTCTGAAAGGATCAAAGGAGAAAAAACTTATAAGGACTTCTAAAAGAGGAATTACATCTGTTATTTTCTTATCAATAAAAACGCATTTTATTTCCTATCGTATCATAATATTCAGAAATTGAGTGAGAGGATTTTTACGTTAGAAAAGGAACACATTTCTTTTATTTAAAAGAATCGGAAAGCATAGTGTTTTAATAACATTTAATATAATTCAATAAATGAATAGGGATTGAAAGGGATATTTAATAAAGTAAAAGTGGATAATTTAAAACTATATGTGATTTCGCATCACAGTATACGTCAATTCTATCGTAACTTACTTAACAATTGATCATCGAATTTTTTTTCAAAACTGTGTAGAAAATTTACTAATAAAGCTAGAACAAATTTTTACAATTTAAAATATTTCTTACTAAAGACTTAATATCCAAATACCTGCATATTATTTCAATCTCTCTTTTAGTCCCAAAATTTGCAATTTAAAATTATGTAACTGATGTAACATAAAATAGACAAACGTTTTTTCTGCCTTCATTGAACTGTAAAAATCATCAAAACTATCCCTTTAAAAAGTGATTTAATGTTCTTAACAACACTACGTAATGACCAATTATAACAGTAACTTTTTAAATTAATTTCTTATCAATAAAAAAGAAAAAAAATAACATTTCTACATGTAACTGATGTAACTTTTATTGTGCAACTGTTGTAATATTATGACTTTACAAAGACTATAATGGCACTTAACTTAGTTTGTAAACAGTAATTTAAAATGCCTTTTTATTAGGATTTTATTATAGAACATAAAAATATCGAGCTTTCCAGTCTTAACTTTAAACGAAACATATTATAAATTTTATCACCCCCTACCCAAAATGAGAATTTTCTGTGGAATTGCCCTATACCTTGTTATAATTAAAACTATAAACAATATAGAAAGGAGATCTGTATTTCGACATCATTTTTACCTGTTTCATACGATTATCACACAGCACATTGACACACGACATTAAAAAAATAAAATTATCTCAAAATAATAAGTTCATGTTTAAGATGTGTAGCTAAATATGATTGTCTCACATCCATAGTAGACAAAGTCCATTTCGAAAAAGACAACTAATGAGATAGTCCATATAGCAGGTGCATAAAATCCGTTTTATCCATTCCCACAGTAAGCGAAGTCAATTAACAGATGGCAGATATGAGAAAGTATAGGAAAACGCACTTGGTTCACTGTGGTGGTGGTTAAAAGATACTTTATGCACATTCTACTCATCTTTTTTTCAAAATAGACTTTGTATACTATGTTTGTGAATCCCTTATATATAATTTCATTTTTTAAATATTTGTGAAAAGTTAAAATGACTTCTTCACAAATAGAAGCATACG
Organism: Maratus speciosus; assembly: GCA_963932465.1. Lineage (NCBI taxonomy): Eukaryota > Metazoa > Arthropoda > Arachnida > Araneae > Salticidae > Maratus > Maratus speciosus. The sequence continues at coordinate 189,823,464 of OZ010800.1, forward strand.
TATTTCAATCAATACATTACCTTTTCTTATCAGCAGCATCTGAACCATATTGTCTAGTTAATTTATTACAACATTCCCATTTATTCAAGTGCTACAATTAATTTTCAAAAATCAGTATGATGCAATTACATTTACGAATGGTTATCAAATAATTAGAAATTATTGCTTATAAAATTACTGTCGAGAGAAACTGAAAATGTACTAAATATGAATAATAAAGTGAGGTGAATTTCACAAGAAAAAAAATTTCTACCGCAAATGTATTCTACTGAAAATTATATTTCATTCTCGAAATGTAATTAAATTCAAATAATTATCTGTGTGCAAAATATTATTCAGTAAATATTACTTTTCTTATTGACTAAGATGCTTTAATTATAAACATATATATTTCGCTTAGTATTGATTATAAAATATAGAGGTAAAGGTCCAAATACCGGCTATCACTTTTCTTTTCAATATACATCATACAATTTTCAAAATTAATAAAATAAAAAGTGATAGCAGGTTACCTTGACACGTCTTACACCTGTTTAGAGAAAAAAAACAGTTTAAAAGGCATTTTCCGTTTATAAGAAGCAAAATTCCGAAAGTCTTCAAATTTTGAGTTTTTAAAATGGGGTCTAAATACCGGCTACCTAAGTTTTTTTTTTTTTTTTTTTTTTTTCAAAAGATCACACAAATAAAGATAATGACAATTATTAAGCAATAAGAATATTATTTTAATAAATTGTACTGATTAATAACAGTTCTTATGTACAGAAAAAATACGCAATTTTTAATAAATAAGTAATTTTGTCAAATTTCTCAAATTCATTACGACTATCTCTCAAAGTCTTCTTCCCATTATGTTTCTATTTTTTTTTTTTTTTTTTTTTTTTTTTTTTTAACGTGTAAAAAAAAAAAAAAAAAAAAAAAAAAAAAAAAAAAAAAAAAAAAACTTGTTGATTGAAATGAGAATTATTTTATCTGAAAAAATCAAAAGCATAATATCACTCTCTGCGTCGGTATAGTCCCTATCAGTCCACATATCGCATTCTTAACATTGAACACAGAATCCCCCCCCCCTATTCTTGTCCACAGAGAAAGCACCCATGCAGAAGACACAAATTTATCATATTCCTCTGTTGGATATTTTCCTTTTCACTTTTTTAGCCTTCTCACTGCGTAATTGTTTTATCAAAATAGCTTCAAAAATTGCGTATTTAACCCCTTCACATCGAGCGTCTTTTAAGAATTTTTATTCTTTTGTCTCCGGTTTTTCAAAATAAGTTTTTGTCTAATTTAACCGAGCAAAAGCTCCGATTAAATAAAGAATAATTTACAATAAAAAAAATAACTGGTGGGAATAATCAAGGAGGGTTAATTCGACGGAAAAAATGCATCCCCGAGGAAATCTCGGGTTGCGCAAATTTTGCTTCTTTTACGATGCCCAAGGAAATCTTGGGTTGAGCAGAGAGAGGGTTAAAATAAAATTTCTACCTCTTTCGCCTGGTTTACTCCGTCATTTTTTTCTTTCTCTTCACATTTATTACAGGCAATTTTGTAGTGTCCAACAGGTCTTTTTGGTAAGTGATCCGATAACCAGTGTCGGTCCTGAAGAATTACGCCATGGTTGCTTTTTTGCATGGTCCAAATACCGGCTAGCCGGTATTTAGACCACTCTAGGTAGCTGGTATTCGGACCAATGCTATGTTTAAGTTAAAACCGGTATTACTCATTCATATAATAAAATACCAATACTGTACGCGTGGCAATTGAGAGCTAAATATGTCTAGAAAATAACTTAATCAACAATTCAAGCCAATATACGATCAGTATATTTTTAAAAAAATGATAAACACATACCTGAAAAACTTTTGATGTACCAGATTACGTAGATTCGACACTTTTGCATTTACTATTTGTAAATCACACAGACTTCAGCGACGTACTTTTCGTAACATTCTTCTCTCAATTAAAGTTACAAACTCTGCCTATCGCTGCTAGGCTGCACTGCGCTCAGTTCTCAGAACACCCAATAGCCGGTATTTGGACCCTAGTCGGTATTTGGACCTTCTCCTCTAATATTTTAAAAATAATTTACCATTATTCATTTCTTTGGTAATACATAAAACATGCACTACAGAAAATATATACATAAAGAAGCACTTAATATAGACATTGCAGGTATTTTGAATTACCCAACATAATTTCTGTACAACAACGTTGTTTTTTAACAACATGTTTGCACATAAAGATTTTGACAAGAAAAAAAAAAAGAACAACTTGGTAATGAGTTTACAATGAGTCTCCCCTCTTCTAATAGATAATTCCTAAGTTGTTAATTTAGGAGGTATTATTCCATTTGCTAAATTAATAGAAATAATGGCTATCAGTACGTTGAAAAACATTTTTAAAAATTAATTGTTTTTGCAAAAGGTACGAAATTTAATTTTTATACACTACCTGGGAACTATATTATTATTATTATTATTATTATGTTCAGCGTTTTAAGAATTTAAGAATCCATCACAATTTATGCCTGTTATCCTGAAAGAAAAGAATGAAACGTAGAAATGAAATTTACAAATCTACGTGTCTTCTGCAGTTTTTCTTTTAATAAACTAAAAGTCGCGAGATAATTTCAGAGCAATCTGTAGTTTAAAACTGTTTTTGCTTCAAAATACAATAACATTCATAATATAATTTTGAGATTTGGCTGAAAATGTAATTCTTTTTTATATTAAAATATTTCGGATTGGTGTAAAATACGTTTAACTGTTCATAACAGATTATTTTTCCTATAGCTGATAACATATACAGATGCGGTCAAAGTTATCCGTTCCTTTTCAATATTTATTTTGTATTGACTGCGATTTATAATGTTAAGCATTATACTTTTTTACGTTGTATTAATACTAAAACTTAAAGTATTGATTTCCATTGTAATTTAAGTAAATCATACAGAAATTATACTTCTTTTATGAACGAATTTAATTCTTTGACAATAATAATAAGTTTAATATAAGCCGGAAGGTTTTCATATAAAATCTTTTAAAATTACCCATTCTTAACTTGATAAAAACAATATCTTAATAAACGTATATTTTTAATTACATTAAATATTTTAGAATAATATTGTGTTTGAATAAATGTTTATGTTGCCTTTTAAAAATATTTTGCATTAAAAATATCCATAATACACTTACTTAAGTACGATAAAATATGTAGTAAAAAATGCAAATTTATTTATTTTATTAAATGAAACAAACATTACTGTGTTTCGTAAAAGATGAATAAACTCCCTTTTTGTTCCATTCTTTTAGCATAAATATCAAATGTTTTTCTTCTATGTAACATTATGTAATTTTAACGATGTCATTAAAATAATTTGTTATTAGATTTAAGAAACAGAAATTATTTTAAGAAAGCGAGAAATTTTTTAAACAATTTTAATTTCACCACGTGGTTCTTTTTTACGTTGAATTTAATATGATAAAATGTAGAAAATTTAGAACATGACATTTAAGTGTGTTCCTTTATCAGTGATCGAATATGTTGTTTCAATATATTTTCCGGACTTCTTAATATGTCTATTTATGCGAACGCGTTTAGGAATAGTCCTTTTTTAAAAGAATATATATATATTTTTAAAAATCAGTGTAAAAATTGAAACGAATAAAATTTTCATATTTCAATTTACAAAACTTGAAATCTTTGAAGAAACATTCAACTTGTGTGGATGAGACTTGTTTTTCTCAAACTATAACAATATGTATGAATGCATGCTGACTATAATTTATCATGTTAAATTTTATTTGTCATAGTGTTAAATGTGCGAATGTGGATATTATATAAATCTAGAGCCCAACCAAGTCAAGAAAGCACCGCTTCACCATGTACGGTAATAGCGCTTGGTTGCTGGCAAAATCCGTTGTGGGTAAAAGTCCTCCAAGTTACTTATGAATTATACCTCTGGAGGTGCCTAGTCAGGTGATGGTCCCTTCTTCTGATCAAGGTTCTAAATTCCGATATAAACTTCAGTAGCAATGAGCAGGTGCTAAACAACGAGATATAAATGTTAAGTAACCGGTATAAAAAAGCTCCCAACCAAGGAGTATGCACTGCCTATAGGACGGCGATCTAGGCTCTCGTCAGGTTTATTGTCGCTACGCGGCGATTAGGTGATCATCTTCGCAGATAACATATATCAAACACGTTTAACTTGGTCAACCCGGAAGCTTTATCGGAAAGCCGCACGTTTTCAGCACCAGTTTATATAGTTGGTGAAAGAGGGAAAGCGCAGCCAACTCTATTGCCAACCGTCATCTATGTTTTTTAGTTTTGATATGCACTTGAAAGTGAAATGGCTGAGGACGAAATAATATCTCTCCGTGTGTGGGGGTGAGAAGAGAACTAAAAGAGAACTGACCAGTTAAACTGAAGGTATTTAGCTCACAGGCTATTAAAACTAATTGTATATTATACACTTATTTATGTCTATTATTCATAAAATATAACTCACTCTTTGTGAGCAAAACGATAAATAATCAGGGTAGCGCCTTATCGTAATAAATCATAGTATCAAAATATAAGCAGATCGTATAATTCTGCATGAAAAACACATTTATGTAAATTAAGGGAGTTTAGCCATAAATTAACCTTTTATACTTAAACAATTAACCTGCAAATCTAATCAGGGAAGCGCCTTAACAGAATAAACTGGTATACAAAACTTACAGTAAACAGAATAATTCTGTATGAAAAACACATTTATCTAAATTAAGAAAGTTTAGCCCCCCACCGCCCGTTCCCAATTTTTATACTTAACAAATGAACCTCCAAATCTAATCAGGGAAGCGCCTTAACAGAAAAAACTGGTATAATAAATTTGTAGTAAACCGAATAATTCTGTTGGAAAAACACATTTATCTAAATTAACGGGTAATTAGCCACCCTTTACCCACTTTTATATTCAACAAATGGACCGTAAAATTTAATCAGCGAGGCACCTTATCAAAATATACCGGTAACATAAATTTGAAAGAAATCGGATAATTATGCAGGAAAATCCCTCTTATCTAAATTAAGGAGGGATTAGCCCCCGTTGCCTCATTTATATTTAACTATTGAACACCCAAAAGTAATCAGGAAAGTGCCTTATCGGAAGGAACCCATTTACAAGATTTGAAGCAAATCGGATATTTCTATTAAGAGTTATCGCGTTACGTACATACATACAGAACTTGAGGGAACATTAGCTAAAAAATACTATTAAGAGCTAATAATTGCTATTAATCTAAGTTATTTTGTTTGACTTTTTTTTTAATTTTTTTTTCTCCTATATGAATTGACATGAAATGCATTCTGTTATCCCTTTTGATATTTTAAAATAATATACACTAGAAAACGATTTTAATTATAAATTAATAAAATAAATTGTTTGTATGTTAGACGGATACATATAGGGCAGAATAGTACACGGTGAGACAGCATATGTTTTAGCATATAGTTATAACTTTTTCTCCTAGCTGGCACTCACACGTAACCACCTCATCATATGCTACACGTGGATGTAGTTTTGGCACTTCGGATGCTCTTCCAAGAAAATATTAAGTAATTCTTTATTTTACAGGTGTTAAAGTTACATAAACGTCCATTGTAGAGTTTATTTCCTTTTTTATGGCATATATTTAATTAGCCAAAGCTAGCTATATCTAATCATATACTATGTCGACAAAGCATTCAAAGCGATGAAATTAATGATGAAACAGGTATGGCATCCATTTTGTTAGAACGTAACGAAAGTACACAGTGAAACACACAGCTGTGATATACAGTGAGACGTGTCTCACTGTATACAAAGATGGTTCTAGACTAATCTTCTAACGACGATAAATCATTTAGGTTTCAGGAATTAGGACGGGAGCCTGTCGTTCGTGATTATGTTCTTGTGCGATTTCTAAATAGTGTGTTCTAAGTAGAAAAAATCTTAATCTTAAAGATGAAAATGGTGATTTGGAAGTGATTTATCTTCGAAGAGTGTGAAAGTGGCAGGCTCCGTGCATCAAGTTCCAGATATGGTGTCTGTTAATGAATCAGACACATCAATGCTACTTCCAGGACTACAATTTATGCTAACAAAGCAACTATCAGGATACCACCGGTTTCCGATTTCTTTCGGAAATTTGGATGTACTGTGGGCTACACACTGCCATTGTTAGGCATACTCTTACGCTTTTATTTAAGAGCGATAACTATAGTTTAATTATTACAATCAAACATACGCGTTAATTTAAGCTCAAAATGTGACTGAATTGTTAATAATATGTATAAGTCTAACTATTGAAATTTTCTTTGCATTTTTACTATTGTTCTATCAAAAGCTAATCGATCCCCAAAATGTCAGACTAAACTCCATGTGATAAACAAAATTTCGGGCAGTAGTTAAGACATCATTACACTGAAAAGAATTATGGATAGAGTGTAAAAATGTATGATTCATGAAAATATATACATTGTCTCACTGTGTATCACTTGTTTTACACAATGAGACAATTTTCGATACTCCATTATCATGCTTCTATGCTTTTATAAATAACTTTTAAAAACCATTTATACATTAATGTGTAGTTTTGCTGCTTTAAGATGTAGAATTTTTTTCCCAAATGAATGAAAAAAGTCACCATACGTTAAATAATATTATTTTTTGTCTCACTGTGTACTACCTTCTCCTATGCAAAAATGTGTTCAAAAATACATTTAATTTAGACAGGTTAACTCTGATCATATTCAAAAGTAACATAAAACATGTACCAAAATTCCTTATATGAGTAATTTTTATGATTTTAAAAAAATGTTCAGTTGCTTTTGTATGATGTATCAAGATAAATTTATATTTCCTGCCGTAGAATTTAAATATGGGATATTTCTTATAATATACTAATATAATTCGAGTTTAACTGGTTTAACAAAACTTTAATAACACATAAATACACATATTTAATGGTAGAAAACGAATACTCCTTAATAATTATTCTAGTCGCGTTCAGACAACATAATTTTAATCATTAAAATTACTCCGTTTCTATAGTATATAAATTAACAGCCTCCGACCATCTCTAATTGACCCCTAAGGTAATAAATTACATACTGCACCGTTTCAGAATGCAGCAGATGGAGGTAATGTAACTTTCGCCTACATCATAAGGGAGCGATACAATTTCACGTTTTCAGGAAAGATAATTTGGGAACTTAATTAATTAAAAATATTAATTATTAAATTATAGCATATAATACTTGAAAATATACATTTGAGAATGTACAATTATTTTTTCATTGTCAATATTTCTGTAATTCTCAGTTCTGAAGAAGTCTAAAACTTTCTTTTAATTATGTTATATATAAATATACATACAGACGTGTGAAAATTATTATAATAATTGTGAAATTTACATTAAAAACATGTTATATTAAAGAAATATTTAAAAAATATTGATACATCTAATATTTAGTGTGCATCCCCTTGTTTTTTATTAAAGAAATGATGGCATACTTGTCTTGCAGTGCTTTGTATGAGTTTTTGACAATTAACTTGTAAATTATTTGAAAACAACGTTTAAACACACAATAAAACAAGCAGATTTGATCATACGTATACGTTTCGTGAGTACTAGGACTCACCTCCTCAGTGTAAAAACTATAAAAACTTTAAAAACAATATCCCCCCAACTGCATGTACGATGAAAAAAAAAAAAAAAAATGTCAAAACATAATATCAAAAGACCATCAAGTTCTAACAGTCAATAAAATTAATGGGGAAGTGAAGTGTCGTGACACAACAAATCCATCCAGAAAGTTGAGATGTATGGTGTACTAGATAAATCATTAACCAAAGAGTCTTTAAATTTATGGATATGAATAGCCTCAAAAAAGTCTACATCCAGAGGAGTAATGCCCCAATAATTGGGGCATTTACAACATTCAATGCCAATGTGGTTTGTCCTACATTGGACAAACTAAACGAAAACTCCGTTACAGAATCAATGAACACAGAAACTATGTAAAGAAAAAAGAATTACAGAAATCCTCTATCGCCTCTCATTGCTGGGGGGAGGGACATAATTTTAATTTTGACTCAGCTACCATTATCAAGAAATGCATTACTCCTCTGGATTTAGACTTTTTTTGAGGCTATTCATATCCATAAATTTAAAGACTCCTTGGTTAATGATTTATCTAGTACGCCATACATCTCAACTTTCTGGATGGATTTGTTGTGTCACGACACTTCACTTCCGCATTAATTTCATTGGCTGTTAGAACTTGATGGTCTTTTGGTATTATGTTTTGACATTTGGGTTTTTTTTTTCACCGTACATGCAGTTGGGGGGATATTGTTTTTAAAATTTTTATAGTTTTTACACCGAGGATGTGAGTCCTAGTACTCACGAAACGTATACGTATGATCAAATCTGCTTGTTTTATTGTGTGTTTAAACGTTGTTTTCAAATAATTTATATTTTCACACAAGTTCTGTACTTATTAATTAACTTGTATTTTGTTGTCATGATGCCAAATTTTGATGAGTCTTTCTATCAGACCAATCTTGTTTGTGATGTTTCATTTCTTTAATTTTTTTATTTACAATAGCCCAAGGGTTCTCTATGGGGTTCATATCTGGACTGGTTCCAGGCCATGGAAGTGTTTTCTTTAATTTAATTAAAGAAATGAAACATCACGAACAAGAATGTTTTGATCGAAAAAATCATCCAAATTTGGCATTTTGACAACGAAATACAAATTAATTACCAAAAACTCAAACAAAGTATGCCAAGGCATGTCGAATCTTTAATAAAAAACAAGAGGATGCACACTAAATATTAAATGTATCAATATTTTTTTAATGTATTATTTCTTTAATGTAACAAGATTTTAACGTAAATTTCTCAATTATTCTAATAATTTTCACACGTCTGTATGTATATACAGGGCGGCCAAAAGATCCGTATCATAAGATTTTTATTTTTTTTTTAATTTGAGTGCAATTGAGTGCCATGTCATAACGCCGATCGTAGTGGCCAACATTCGGAGGAAAATGAACGATCGTCTGCAGTTGTGTTTTGACAACGGAGGCAACCATATTAAGAACATATTGTAACAATAGATGTTTTTCCTTTGATGCGGGACTTTTGGCCAACCCTGTATGTACAAGAATCAAGAAAAAGAAATCACGTGTCAGTTATACATTATGAGACACTTTCTAGCTTTGACAGAATATTTTTATCAAGCTTGATCATTTAATAGGTCAATTATGGTAATTTAAATGAACAATTTAGAAAATGCGTAACAACTGAAAACATATTATCAGAAAAAACCGTTCATAGATGGCAAAACATACGTTTTTTGGATATCCATGTGTATAAATATATTTATATTTTAGGAATATCTTTTGGTATACCAAATTTATTTCATCTGGAAATGCGTACATTAATAACAAAACACCTTTAAGCTACTAACAATGAGACATATTAATGCTTATGAATTCTTTAGTGGATCGCTGTATATAATCTATATAATTTATCTGCACGATGCAGTAAGTAAAATTAGTTACATTTAAAAATATATCCCAGATGTAAAAACGCACTTCCAGTACTTATCGTTGATAGATAGTACTGAAATCTTATTTGTTTGTCCTTGTAAATGAAGAATAACTGTTACACACGTCATACTCTGCAGTGAGCAGATATTACTGCACCTCAATAATGTAGTTAAATTTTGTTATGTTTGAAATAGTGCAACATTATTGAGATATTATATTAGTGTAATATTATTATAAGGTAGAGACAATTTTTTCACCTCAGACAATTAAACAACCGAATTATTTGTGTGACATTGTGAATGTATGATAAATGCTTGGCAATTCGCGTTATACAGAAAATATTTTTTAATGAAACTTAAACATGCATATTAAATTTCTTGTGCTTGAAAGAGCATAACGTCGTTTAAAAACACGGCAAATATTTTGTTTAACCCTTTCAGACTCTACTTTAACGCTGTCAGTAAATATATATATATATATATATCATTTTGAAATATTATATTAGTATAATATTATTATACGGTAGAAACAATTTTTTCACCTTAGACAATTATACAACCAAATTATTTGTGTGCTATTGTGAATGTATGATAAATGCTTTGCAAGCCGCGTTATTCAGAAAATATTATTTAATGAAAATTAAACATGCATATTAAATTCCTTGTCCTTGAAATAGTATAACGGCATTAAAATAGACAGCAAATAATTTGTTTAATCATTATTTGAAGGTTATTATTTAATATATTAGGTAGAAGATATGAGCTAATATAACTACTACTTTTGTAGGTTAAAACTAAGTCTTAGTTTGCGATATAAGCAAAATATATGAACATAGAAACAAAAAAGAAGAAAGCGATAAACTAAGTTTTTTTTTTAACGTACTTGTAAATATTTACTTTATAAAGAGAAAATTATATGTATACAAATGTTTTATAGCAAGAAATAACCTAACGTATTTCCTTTAAATCTAGTTTTTTCTAATCCTGAACACTACAATATTTTTTGTGTTAATTGCTATTTCATGTTATATTAAATATGCATATACTAGGGAGCTCTGCCCCTGCCTTTGTACGTTAAAACTAAGTGTTAGTTTGCGCTATAAACAATATATATAAACAAAGAACCAACAAAGAAGAAAGCGATAAACTAAGTTTTTTTAACGTACTTGTAAATATTTACTTTATAAACAGAAAAATATATTTATACAAATATTTTATAGGAAGAAATAACCTAACGTATTTCCTTTAAATCTAATTTTTCTAATCCTGAACACTACGCTATTTTTTGTGGTAATTGCTATTTCGTTTTATATTAAATATGTATATACTATGGAGCTGTGCCCCCTGCAAGTTAGGTGCGCCAACACACGTTCAGACACTACAGAACCTAAAAGCACGCCAATCTGATCGGTTTTAAAAAGATTATAGAAGATCGAATTATGCTGAAAAAAAAAACTGCAGCGATGTCCTTGTAAACGGTTTTCGCTTCAATTCCCTTTGATTGCAAATATTTAAGGCAGAATCAGTTGCTGTTAAGGCATCCAATAGTTGTTTTTGAGTTTGGTCAAAGAAGAACATTTGAAAAGAAACTAAAATAAAATGAATTAAGTAAACTGAGTCTTTGCTTCCCGGTATTTTTTAACAGCGTTATAAAACGATCGACATAATACAATTTACTATAATTACTACAATCTACCGCTTTAACCCTTTCAAGGGCAGTAGTTCATTTTTGGACCACTTAATTTTAATTTTTAAATGCCACATTGCCACCAGAATATTGGGATGAAAATTTCCCTTTTATTAAGCAAGTGAACAAAAGCATTTTTGTATTTCGAAATTTGTTTGTAAATTCTGGCGCCATTCACGGATTTCAAGATTTTACCAATAGAAGTACCTTGCCCCTGAAAGAGTTAAACGCATATTAATGTATTTGTTGTTTTAAATTTTCATATCTCTTTTAATATTCACGTGTAAATACAATTTTCAAGAATAAATTTTCAATATTTTTCTGCTTTTAACACGTACTCATTTAATAGTAATTTTAAAGATTTTTCTGTTTTTAACAGTCACGTGTAAATAAATTTTTAATTGTTAGGAAATATTCTTTGCGCTGTTTTTAGAATTGAAAACAATCTCTACAATAATAGCGTAAGTCATGTGACTATCATCAAAAGTTCTGGGCGGATCCCTTCGCTTTTTATATTCCAAAGTGCCATTTTGTTACTTTAATGTTAGCCAGTCACAGATGTGAAAAGTCGCCAAATATTATTCCATCGCCATCATTTCACCTATATTATAATAAACCAAATCATGTAACTGTCATAACCAATTATGGGCTGATCTCTTTGCTTTTCATAAGAAAGTTTTCCATTTTAATTAAAGAATCAAAATTATTTTTTCGAATAAAACTACATAAAAGTTGCCACGATCGTAAAGTATTCCTGGAACTTTTATGTTAGCCGGGTGCAAATGTCGTCAATAGCTATTTTTTTCAACTTGCCATTTAGCATTTTTTTTATTTTTCGTATGGTAAATTAAAACGATGGTAGGTTATCCAGTCGACAAAAAATCTGTCGCCAAACTGTAAGATTAAATGCCAATAATAGTTGATCGTAAATTTCACATTCACTTAACTTTAAGGAAGTTACACGTGTTTACGTCATCAAGTGATTTTTATTTTGAAGTGTTATTAGTATTCTTATTACTGTTATACTAATTTATTTGTTCTTTTGTTATTTAAATTAAAAATTACGTCAATATCTAGAATTTAGCGAGAGGTTTGGCGATTTATGTAATTTGGCGAAATTCTTTCTACGGGATAACTAAGTAGTACCATTAAAACATTTTAAATTCTTTTGAAGTTGAAATTAAATGTCATGATTTGTTGTCTTGTAACATACGCACCAGGTTTGGTGTGATTTATTTTTACGACAATTTGGCGAAAACCTCGTTTTCGAATACCCAATTGCATACGTATTTTTAAATTATTTTCTATTATTTTTAAAATGAAATAACAATAAAAAAGTTTAATTAATAACTATAAAACAAAACAGTTTATATATATCGGCTCTTAACAAATAAAAAAATATGTGCCTCATGTGCATCAGGACCTACCTTGGAGTGTCTCATACTACTAAATCAATTTTTTAGACTTCTACGTGCGTTAGATTTCGCTAGCCATCTCACACAGATCCACACATGCATAGACAGTGCGAAAATTTCCTTTATTAGTATACATATACATAATACAAATGGAAATTTCGTTCCGACTACTTACAACTTGGGTACTGCTGAAAGGATTTTCACGGGACGTACACTGTTAGTCAGATAACTTTTCGGGAAAGGCTTCAGTACATAATATAACACCCTAGATTGATTAGTTATAGAATTATGGGAAAACGTCTGTAAACAAATTAACCGATTGTGAAATATCAGAAAAAAAAAATATCCTGCGACATTTGAATGGTCCATGGATTATTATTTAGATAATTTTCAAGAATGGATGTAGTATATTGTATGACTTACTATCGTTCTTTAGCAAAGTTTCCTGTAAATAATCAAATAAAAGAGTTTAGTCCTGAACAGCCTAAATTTTGTCTTACACATTACAAAGTATAATAGCAAGTTGGAGTTAGTATAGTTTCCAGCAACGCAGTAAGATATTCCAGAAAAAAGGTTCAAATACTGCTTTACATCACAATTTAAAAATGCATCGATAGATTTCATTTCATTCAAAGTTCGTTTGGAGAAACCGAGCAGCTTAGCCGGCAATCCTTACAAATCCTACTAATAAAAATTCAATTTATTTTGGTGATAGGGCTAAAAGCTGATGATTTCCATATCAAAATACTTAAAAACCTATATGTACTATTAGGAAATATGTATTTTTACTTTTATATTTATTTATTTATTTTTCTTTTCACTATGTAGTGTTTTTCATTATTTAAATATTTAAGAATTATTTCTGAAAAGCATATCTATAAAAATATTTGAAGTTATCTGATCTTGGAGTAAATATTTTAATAAAAATTATATATATTTTTGTTGCAGTAATACTGAAACTGGGTGAACACTATGAATATATTTGTTAAGATTAATTTTATTTTATTTAGGCAGAAACATGCAGATCTTGCGAAGCTTTTGTATTGCAGTATAATGTAGCTTTCTGTTTCTAATCAGCATAGAAATATTTCAACAGAAGTCCACATTAGGACTGCTTTTTTTGTATTTTATACTAGAAAGATCCCCTCCTACAACCTCAGTGTGCAATCTCCACGAATTTCACCACACTCGCATGCAGCAAACTTTCTCATAATATATTCAGTTTTGAAAACGGGCTGTAATCTACTTCAAAATCAAATTTTAATTTCTTGAATTTAAGAGCATTTTCAAAAATTTAAACTTAATACGACGGAAAGGTTGGCTAATAGAATAATTGTGAGTTTCTTGTATTTTAATAGTTGCGTAACAATTTAATTTATAGTTAAGTATTAGCAAATAATGTCTAATTTGATGTTATTTTCATACTCATAATTTAAACTTTTGTAAGCATTATGAAATTAGTTTATTATTTAATTAATCACCGTAAATGATTGAACACGTCAAACGAAAACAGAACTTAACTAAAATTGAAGTTAGCCGCTGACTCATTAGCACTCGCTGAAAAAATGCAAAAAAAAAAAAAAAAAAAATACATTTTTTTATTTTAATGCTTTCATACAGTGATACACATTTTTTTTTTAATGTTTGGTTAGTCATTTTGTTCTATGGAGCATTATGTGCATATAAGGGATTTGAGTTGAATCTGTCTATCTAATTTTAACTTTGGGTATGGTTGACACACAAGAAAAAAAAAATTCGTTGCAGCATTTAATACCAGGGAAATACCAGTATAAATTTTCTGTCATGCACCTTTATATGACATTACAAAATTAACCTGACAGAATTTTATTCTAAAGATTTATTTAAAAAAAAATCACTAACCTTTTTCCGGCAAGAGGACACTATAAGCTAAAAAAAAAAACTTGCATTAATTATATTATAATTATTCTGAACTTCAGTTTAGCTTTCATACAATGAAACGTAAAAATATAAATTTTAATTAACTTTGATTACTCTATTTCATACCAGGGATCAACATAAAAGAAAAATAAAGTTGAGATTAATCTAACTACAAATATAACAACAGGAGAAAAAAATAATCCGTTTTAAAGTTTTAGTTATATAATTTCCAAACAAGGATACTGCCATATTGAAACACCTCTTAAGGAAAATTTTATTAGACCATACATTTGACCGCAATGGAAGCTTATTTTGAAGATTTATAAACAAAAATAAGTAACAACATATTAAAAAAAATAATTTGTACTATCTCTGCGAAAGGACACTTAAAACGCAAATGAAAATTGCATCAAATCTGTTTTACCTATTCTGATAGTGATTACTATCTATTTTTTTTTTTAAAGTTGTCATTTAGTTATACTCGAAAAAAAGGTTTTATATTTTTCTTAGTAACACCATTATAAATATATAAAAAAAAATAATTCAGACTGATATTATACTATGTGGTTTTAACTGGTAGTATGTTTGTCACATAATAAAATCTAAAAAACCCATTCGAAGAATTTTTTTAAGGAATTTACCACCATGGACACTGCACAGAATAAAATAAAAAAATCTAATAAAAGATTTTTTTTTTATTATGTGTTTTTTCAAATCATAAGTTTTTATTGTATCATAAACATGTTCTGGAGATTGAAAAAAATATATATGGGCGGATAATTATTACATCTTATAATGTATTAAAATCACAGAATTTTTCTTTCTTGTTTCATCTATTAACAGAGACATAATACACATATTATTGGTAATTAACTGTCATATGCCTTAAGTTGCGTTTTTTCTTTCATCTGAAATTTTTAATAAAACTTATAATGTATATGATTACATTTTTATATCATATTGCAAAGGGAAAGATGTTACCTTTCATAAAAAAATAACAAATAACCTAACACATCGTTGTAAAAAAGCAATTTTTCTTTTTTAAATTTGAAGTGAAATATAACTTTCACAAAATAACATATGTAATTTACTTGAAAACAGCAATTTACTTGAAGAATAGTGGTCTGAAATGCAGACACAAACGCTATCTCGAAACTTATGTTCATTTTTATAAAACTTTAAAAAACGCAGTATGTCGTTAAAACAGCATTTCAAGAAATTTTCTCATTACCAAAAGTTTTTTATAATAAAAGTCAAAAGAATGTTCTTTTACGTTAAATTTCTTTTCTCAGAATAAGACGATTATTTCTCATTTACAGATGTTTCTTCCACTACTTCATTTTATTTAAGTTGTGTTTGTAGAAGATTTTTTTTTTTATTTTTTATTTTATTTTATTTTTTTTTTTTGTAATTTACTTTTGCAATTCGTCATAATATTTTTATCTACAACTTAACGAATGAGGAAAACAACATAATCATGCTTTATATTCTTTAAAAAACAGTAAGTTTTACAAATGCTTCGGTCTGATAAGGTCAGTATTTTAAATTAAATTAAGTTAGTTTGAAGTTAGTTTGTTTAAGGGGTCTTGTACCTTTTAAACGCGTCGAAAATTAACGAAAAACTTCAAAGTTTGAATTAGTCTATCTTCAAAACCTTATTATGTATAAACATGAAATTTTGGACATTGATTAAACAGATTGTGCTTCGTAATATACTACCAGCAAAAATTTATTAACCCTTTACAGAATTTGTGTCTTGTTGAAATCAAAATAGCTCTTTTTTTTACACCATAAGTCATTGCGCGCATGATATCTTGAGAAACTCTGTATGGATTGTCATGAAATTTGGTAAATATACTAAACAAATGTGTGTGTTCAAAATGATCTACTTTTAAGTATTTACAATGGTAATATTTTTATTTATGACTATTTTGATTCATTAAAAATACAAAATTTTTATTTTTTTTTTACGAAAATATATTTCTTATATGGTTACTGAAATAATTTTAGCCTAACAGTAGATCATTTTAATCACACATACATGTTTAGTATCTTTAGTATCTTTGTTTAGTATCTTTACCGAATTTCATGCCAATCCATACATACTTTCTCAAGATATCATGCGCGCAATGACTTATGGGGTAAAAAAAGAGCTATTTTGATTTCAACAATACACAAATTCTGTAAAGGGTTAATAAATTTTTAATGCTAGCATATTACAAAGCACAATCTGTTTAATCAATATCCAAAATTTCATCTTTATATATAAAAAGTCTTTGAAGATAGACTAATTCAAACTTTGAAATTTTTCGTTAATTTTCGACGCATTTAAAAGGTACAAGACCCTTTAAGATTATTTTAAAGCAAAAATATTTTGACTATTGTAAGTCTTATAATGATGATTCTAATAGTATAATTCTTGCACTATATTTTTATTGAAATAAGATAACCTTCTTTCCTGTCTACGTTATCCATCAATTATAAGTTGGATGGTTGGTTGATTTTAGACGGCCAATTATCTGCTCGATGGATATGGGCCCAGGGGGTGCGGAGTGCCCTTCATGGGTGTCTTTCTAAGGGAGCCTAATCAGTATTTATGCATGGAAATCAATGACTCGAAGAAAACCACAAAAACTCCGAACGATTAGGCCGTCGGGCGCGATTGGTTTCGAACCCAGCATCTCCCGTCTACCAGCTTCGAGAGCAGAACCTCTCGGCTACTGGTCGGGCGCATCCATTATAAGAGAAACTATAATGATTGTAATTTGCAAAAATTCAATATGTAAAGATGCAGCATCATTTAACTTATCAATATTATGGCTCGAGATACTCAATGGTTACGACAATAAAACAAACACCCAAACATAAAAAAATAAAAACTTGCTTAATATGAAAGAATATGTGGATAATTGAATGACGACGTTCCATAGACAGTGCAATTGTAGAAAATGTTTATTTATTTGTTTTGAAAATGACCCGGGTAGAGTTGAAATATGTACACGGTGAAATAAACCTATTGTTTCAGTTTTTAAAGTTTTGATTTACACTTTTTACCAGTTAAAATTAGTATATTATTACAAGGTGTTAATTTGTTATATATTTTTGTAATATTTATTTAAAAATTAAAACTTAAAAATTCCTAAAAATGAAAGTAATCGTTGTGTGGGGAATTCGGTACGAGGAAAACTTATTCTAAGCAAAAAGATATATTTTGAAACGATAAAAGAATTAATTTAACCATTTAACGTTATGAAGCACTGCGTAAATTAAAATCAGTTAATTATGTGCGAGCAGAATTTTTGAGTGACATCAAATTCTAACTGGGTACTACAAGAGAAGGTATTACCCCCCCCCCCCCATTCAGATTACTAGGCCTGAGCGCTGACACAAAATTGTCGATTGCGGAGGGCAGATTTTTTTAACGTATGTACGGTTCCTTTAATCTAGACACCAGTATAAAAAAAAAAAAAAAAATCCCTGCCGGTTCGGCCTACAGGCGGAGGTACAATTCGAAGTTAAATACTAAATTCACCAACAAAACTTAAATCAATATTAGAGATAAACACGGTTTCTTCACTAACAAGGAGAGGGCGAACCTTGTTAATCACAGATTTTGATTATTTTAATATATGTTGTAGGGTAGACACCCCTTAGTGTCAGGTTCAACGGATTTTACCCAATGCCCCTTAGTTCTTGAAAAACTAGGGGGTCTAATATTAGTAGACAACTTAAATACTTAAAAATGACAGGTTAGTCGTAGCTCAGATGGCATGGCATTTGACGGCTGATCCGAGGGCCCGGGTTCGATACCTGAATGCGCTACGTTTGTTTTTCTCATTTTTGTTTTATAAATACAGTTGTAATTATAATTTAATAATTTCAATTAAAAATTTTAACACCAAACATTAATTATAATGTTAACAAACTTAAATTTATCATTTCTTATTTGTAAACTATTATTTCTCATCCATTAAAGAGGTTTAAAAAGAAATTGGATCTATTATTGAATGATAAAAATTCCAAAGTCGTGACAAATTCTGTTGTGGTGCCATCTAGTTATGATAAAAAAAGGAATATTCAAATAAAATAAAATCAGAAAAAAGATAAAGGGGAAAGCAAAATAATTGAAAGTGCAAACATACTCATTACAAATTTAAAAATCTTTAATATGCAAAAAATCGGTTGTAATTTAATTCTGATGCTAATTTTTAATATGATTATGCTTGTTACTTTAAAAACAGAATAATAGTATTATCTCATTGACTTCCTTTGTTAAAGCAATGCGTAAATGATGTTTCTTTAAAATCACGAATTGACACAATTGCTCAATATCATTGCATCGATAAAGAATATATGAAATACATTTCAAAAGTGATTTTTTATTTAAAAAAATAACAGTTTTATGATGTTATATTACAACTGTTCAGTTAAAAGTAAAAAATTAAATAGGTTACAATTATAATTGATATACAATATTAAAAATTTTAATTGACAGTGAGATTATTAAGTTACACTTACAAGTAAATTTATAAAACAAAAAATGATAAAAACAAATGTAGCGCACTCAGGCATCGGACATGGGCCCGCCAATCAGCCGGTTAACACCATACCGACTGACCTATCATCGTTGTAGCAAAGTAAGTATTTAATTTGTGTACTAATATTAGACCCCCCGGTTTCTCAAGAACTAAGGAACATTGGATAAAATCCGTTGAACCTGACACTAAGGGGCCTCTACCCTACAACATATATTAAAATAATCAAAATCTGTGATTAACAAGGTTGGCCCTCTCCTTGTAAGAATGATCTCTAGGGAGCTAAACTTTTTTTGAAACTTCTAATATACACGAATACACACACGCATGTATATGAAATAGGTTTAAAAATGACTAAAGAAAATTCAGAGAACCTCAAAGTGTTAAAATATGTAAATATATCCATAGTCGGGTTTTATCATGTTTTAATACGTTTCTTCAAATTCACCTGACGTGACATATTCACCTGCTAAGATCCATTATATTTCCAATATGACGCAATATATATATATATATATATATATTTATTTAATTCGTCAAACTATTTATTTCATTTTGAGTTTTCATGAGGAAATCTTGCTCTAGAAAACATATGACGTAATATTCAATATGTTTTCAATTCGTCAAACTATTTAATTTAATTTTTCGCGTGAAAATCTTGCAATAGAAAAACAATTGTTGTGGTGAGAATTTTATAGCTTATTTTCTTAATTGTTGGTAAATGCTATAATGAAAAATATTTATTTTTTTCTGTCATTGTTGTGTAAGAGTTGGTATTATCAGAATCATGTTAAGATGGTATTCAAAATTACCCTTCCTCATTCCCATTCTCTTGGGCCGATTTTGCTCATTTTCAATCCCCGCCGAGATATTATCCATCTCAAAGTTGTTGGCGAGTTTGAAGACGATCCGTGCATAGTTGCGACTTTTATCATGGGGGCAAAATTTCGTACAGGCATACAAATGTAAATATATATACACTATATGGCCAAAGGTGACCGGTCACTTGCGATTTTTGAAGTTTTATTAAATATCTAGAAAAATACATGAGGAATTAACCTCAAATTGCAGGTATGTAAACAGTATTGTATAGGTCATATATTTCCGCGAAGAGTTTTTCCCGAAACCCTATAGGGGACCGTCAAAAAATTAAAAAATAACGAATATCTTTTGGATAACCCTGTAAAAACTAATGGATCAAAAGCGTTTAAACTCGATTATTAATAAGTGACTTATTGTAATATACTGTGTTCATTTTTATGAGGATAGCATGTATACGCGTAGAGAAATTAAGGTTTATATAAAAACAGTCCCAAATTTCGCCAAGTTTTTTGCTTATAATTTGCAGAGTTCTTAATATAAAAAAAAAGTTCTTTTGAGAAAATATGACGAACAATATTGTACACAATACTCCGTAATCAGAATGAAAAAATGTTAAAAATTAGATGAAAAAGGAGCAGGTTTACTAAAACATGTTTCGCTGCGGATGCGCGTAAATAATCAAAATATAATGTAAATAATGTGTTAGCTAAGTGTATAGAGCATCTTTTGTAAAAGTCTCAAAAACATAGTTTGAAAAGTCTGATAATAATAGTTTAAAGAATAAGCTCAAAATCCGTTGTTCCCAAAATGAAGCAAAAACATAAGGGGTTGTATCCATATATCCATTGATTAGTGCCAATTTAGCATACACAATATTGCACGTAATACTGTATTTGGATACAATCCCTCATCTTTTTGCTTCATTTTGGGAACAACGGATTTTGATCTTATTCTATAAACGATTATTTTCAGACTTTTCAAACTATGTTTTTGAGACTTTTACAAAAGTTGCTCTATACATTTAGCTAACACATTATGCACATTATATTTTGTTTGCATGCGCAGTGAAACATTTCTTAGTAAACCTGCTCACTTTTCATCCAATTTTTACTATTTTTTCATTCTGATTACGGGTTATTGTGTACAATGTTGTTTGTCATATTGTCTGAAAAGAACTTTTTTTATATTAAGAACTCTCCAAATTATAAGCAAAAAACTTGGCGAAATTTGGGACTGTTTTATAAAAACCTTAATTTCTCTACGAGTATACATGCTATCCTCATAAAAATGAACACAGTATATTACAATAAGACACTTATTAATAATCTCGAGTTTAAAGGCTTTTGCTCCATTAGTTTTTACAGGGTTATCCAAAAGATATTCGTTCTTTTGCAATTTTTTGACGGTCCCCTATAGGGTTTCGGGAAAAAATCTTCGCAGAAATATATGACCTATACTATACTGTTAACACAGATGCAATTTCAGGTTAATTCCGCATGTATTTTACTAGATATTTAACAAAACGTTAAAAATTGCAAGTGACCGGTCACCTTTGGCCATATAGTGTATATATATATATTGGGTTTATATAAGTCTATATAAGTTTATATAAGTTTATATAAGTTTTGGGTTCCTGGTGTCATATAATGAAAAGTTGCGAAGGATTTTTTTTTTAAATTGGCACCATGGTAACGACAGCAATAGGTAGTATTTCTTACGAAATCTACCTAAAACAGATTTCTCTGACATGTTTAATCTCAGAAAAATAAAGCGGAAAATCTTTTAAAAATCATTGGTACCAAAATTTAGGGACCGTACACACGCTGAAAAAAATCCGCCTTCGGCAGTCGCCATTTTTGTGTCAGCGTTCAAGCTTAGTATCCATGGTTGGTGCAAGGCTAATGAAAAAGACGGCGATGCGTTACACTCGCCCCTTTTTCCAGAAGGCCTGAGTCTCATGATCATCAAATCCACAAATGCAGGTGCAGAAAAAGAGCATAACGTGACTCTATCGGCCTAAGGTGAAAGGTACCACGGCATCCAGCCTTTTTCGTTAGCCTCGGGGTGGTGTGTATTAAGTCAATGACATAATTAACACATTGAAACACTATTTGTCGCGAAATCTGCTGCATTCATCTGGATTTGAGTATCCAACATATTTCACTTAAAGATGTTTCAGAATGTTAAATGATTTGATAATTTGATTAAATCATTTTGCATAAAAGTTATGCTATTTTATCTGCTTTTTTCCGAAATTTTCGGTAAAACAATGTGATAACTAAGAATGATTTTCTGGCAGTTATACAAAGTATGCTTTATCACACAAGAATATTCTATTTTACTGTTTGCAATGCATACTTTTATTATTTGGATTCATTTAAAATATTTGTTAGAACACCGAAACAACAAAAATCGTAGTTTCCGCTGAGCATATGACAGTTATTTTATAGCAGGTCGTGTACTATTTTTATACGAAGACAGTCGAGCGACTTTAGACCTTTTGAAGATAATTCAGATTTACGAACATGATTACCATAATACGATCATCTTTACTACTAAGCATCCTTAATTGCATACATTTACCTGTTAAATGTTCTGGGATATCGTATCACAGATTTTAGCATATAATATTTAGACAATAGCAGAAATGAAACAAACTTGCCAGGGTTTAATTAGATAGCACAAAATTGTGATTTTTGATCTGCAGTGTTGATATCTAATAAAATAATATAATCACTTTTCGTTATTGTATTCTATCGCATTTAACTTGTATAGGTTAGGATATATAAAATTTCAAAAACACCGTTTTGAAATACATGCACTGCTTGATTACTTCGGCTGTAGAGACAATTGGGGACATTATGAACATGGGGTAGTTCAGAACAATCCCACTAAAGCTCATGAGAAATTAGCTGCCACTTACTTTAAGTAAAAATCGCAGTTTTACATACCTGTTGAAAGAATGAGAGCATTCTCGTCGTTTCTTCTTCACTGTAGACACCCTTGCTCGCGAATATTGAATTCTTTATCAGTTAAAAGTGACAAACTGTATTTTAGTTATTTTGAATATTCTTCGTTTCTATCCGATAATACCAAGGTCAGCCATTATTCTTAATCAAATTTTTTTAAGCTATAAATACTCTACATGAATATCAGGAAGTTTTTGTTCCAACTCATTTTCAAGGATATACAGAACTACATTCAAATTAATTCGCACTTTTTTGCGATGCACTATAATTATGAATATGTTTTTCAAAGTGAATTGGTGACATATTAAATTGTATTATTTCTCACATGAAGTAAAGATGATAACTGTTTGTACATTTCAAACTTTAATTTTCGTCAGGAGATTTTGTTCATTATTGGAGATTTAATATGTCTAAATATCAGAAATTAAACAGTGAGATCACTATGATGTGTACTCTTTAGTTCGTTTAAAAATATGAGGCACGGGATCGTTTTAATAGGTTTTCAATTAAATATATTCATCCGTAACAGATCGGAAAGTACTCAATAATCCAGGTGTACGCGACTGTATGCAGTGGGGTCGAGAACGCTAGATTCGTTTCGATAGACATTCATTGAAAAATATAAAATCTTAAAAAATCGAAGGTCTACGCTGTCAAAAGTGATGAGGATTCAAACATAAAGTTCGTTTGTAATAAGTTTCATTTAAAAATATAAATTCAAAGCAGACCGGACCGTGCGTGGGATGCCTTAATACACGTCTAAAGGCAATGGGGAACCTAACTTTAGGCTCGTTTTAGTGGATTTGCATTAAAAATATAAAATCTGACAAATTCGATGTTGTACGCAGCCGAAGGCAGAAGAAAGCACGACATAAGTTTGCAGAGTTTTTTGTTTAAAACTATAAAATCATTCATTGTTCATTTTAAGTATATTGAATATTAACATCACGAATTCGGGCAAGGCAAAACTGATCAACTAGTGGTAGATTAATGTGTATGAACCCTTTGCAGAAAAAAACTTTTATGGTGACTTCATATGTTTTTCATTTTACGCCATCCCAGCAAAAAAATGTGCAATTATTCCGTAGTCTTTGGCAAAATTATGAACATCTGTGGAAAATGTCAATAGACAATTAAATACAATCTAATTAACATCCCACAGCATCAAACTATTTGTAATTGAATAACAGTATAGAAACAATAGCTTTATTGCAGTTTAATTTTTTTTTCTACACGAATTATGTGCTGTTTAAAGTAGTCATTAGTTTAAACTACCGGGTTTTGTTTACAGTTGCAGCAATTGGCCATAATTAAGAGATGGAAATGCAATAAATATTGCGATTTTATCATGTACCTGAATGAAAAAAATCGAAAATCGGAAAGCAATTTAATACTTTGCCTGTAAAATTCAAAAAGTTCCAATTCATTTTTCTGTTGTCAGCACTATACAACAGTACGATCAATGCTTTCCAAATTAGTAAATAATTTAGATTTTGAAGCAATTTTATAAGCAACTAAACGGAAAGATACAAAATAAAGCAGCTTTTGACACGTATATTCTAAAAAATATAAATTATTGAATTTATCTATTATTTAAAAATTATTAATATCCGTACAGCCCGTAGAAAAGACTTTTTTCCCCTAAAAATACTTGCGAACGGAGGGAATTACATGAATTCTCTTGGAATAAGCGCATTACAGAGTAAATACGCTGAAGACATTTTAACCTATATACGTTCCTTTTATACTGCTTAAATTTGGAAGCTATTTTTACTATAACAAAACAACAAGAAATATTCTCAAAAGCTGATTACAAATGTGTAGAAAGTACTCTTATCCGTTTGAAATAATGCCTTACAAGTAAACATAACGTCATTAAAAAGTCTCAATGTGATTTTTATAGCCGGTCAGCAGATTGAATGTACCACTAATAGCGTTCGGTAGTATGGCACAATAGGCAGATCCATATATATATATGAAAATGAAAGAAATAATGTTCAATTAGTCCACAATGGACAACAATTCAATAGTTATAGCAAAAAATATTGAAGCATTCATAGTTAAGGGATTATAGACAATATCGAATTAACAAATTTGCATACGCAGTTTCATAAGCATTTTGAATAATAAATATCTTGAAAATTTCCCCATACATGACGGGATATGGGATCATCACATATCAAATAATCTTAAAAATGTATCACGCGACCGTCGCCTGTCGGGCAATATCTAATGAGCTTAATCTAATGAGCTTCAACATATATCAAAATCTATATGTATATGATATTTGATGTAATTTCATACCATAGATGATAAAATATGGCTAACATTGAGTATTTTAGATCAAATAAAAGTATTTTAAAGATTACTGATCAAGGAAAATGGACAAGTTCCAGATTATGAAAAAAAAAAAAAAAGTAAATTAAAAATCTATAATTAATTGAAAATATTGAACATAAACAAAAAAACTAAATGTGGCTTTGAATAAATAAAAAAAAAAAAAAATAACAAAAATTATTGAAGTCAGATAACATTTATATATACACCGAAGAGCCATTACATTCTAACCACCTGTTTAATACGACGCCACATTTCGCCCTCAAAACCGACAACACCCGACCTGGTATCAACTCGACAAGGTTCTTATAGGTATTCTGAGGTATCTGGTACCAATCGCACACCAACTGCTCCTGAAATTCTCGCATATTGCGAAGTAGTAGCGTGGCAGCATGAATTGGTATTCCAGGTGGAACCACAAATGTTCTTTTGGATTCATGTCAGGTTAATTTGAAGTCCAGGACATAACTTGAAACTCACTAGAATGCTCCTCGAAATACTCCCTGACGATTCCACCCGAATGACTTGGTGCATCATCCTGTTGGTAAATGCAATAATCCGCCGGAAACATTGTTGTCAGTAATGGATGCACTTTGTCTGCAACGATGTTCAGGTAGCGCACATACGTCAGGGATTGTTCTATGGGGATTATGGGTACTAATGTGCTCCATAAAAACATCGACCACACGATAATATAGTCACTGCATTCTTGTCTCCGACCAATTGTGCATCCGGGAGCCAGGATTACCTTTGAAAATTGGCGTATTCGCACTCGCCCGTCGATGTGATGGACCAGAAAGCATGATTCGTTGGACCATGCAACTTTCTTCCATTATTCTATGGTCCAATTCCGATGTTCATGGACCCGTTGCAGGTATTGTAGGCTGTGACGTGCTGTCAGCGGAGGAACGTTTTTAGGCCATCGGCTGCGTAGGCCTATACTCAACAGTACACGCGGCACTGTGTGTTTAGAAACACTGTCTGGGTCACCACTATTGTAGCTGTTGGTGATTTCGGCTGTTGGAACTATCACGACGAATAATACGTAACAATCTCCGCTCTCATCTGGAATCAATGCGCCGCGGCGACACATTGCTCGCTGGAGACTTATCGTGCAACATCCATACACCACTTTCGGTATGTGCTCACAATGACTGCACGTGTACAACCCACCAAACGCGCCGTTTCCGATATCGATGTTTTCAGTCGCCGAGCCATAACGATTTGACCTTTATCAAAGTCTGATAAATCTGCTGCTTTCCAGATTAAGTCGATAATCACGCTATGTTTTTAAATACAATGCATGGGAGCTTTATATACCCCAATATCAACCGCGCACGCGCCGTGGTTTTGTTTCTGGGCGAGCTCATTGTTATAGATGGAGGGTGGTCATAATGTAATGGCTCTTCGGTGTATATATATGTGTGTGTCTGTGAAATAAAGCAAAGAAGCCAATTTCTTTTGAAATTTGAATTCGTTCTTTTTAAACTACAACAACAACAAAATTATAGAAAAACTCAAATAATGACAATGCCCATCTTTTAATTAAATGCCGGACCTGTATTTCATAAGCTGGTGTATAAAGTGTATTGAAAAAAAAAAATACCCATTTTCGAAATTGGCGAGTGTTTTTTCTTTTTTCTTTATACACAGTTAGTGTTTCGGAATCTTGCACAATGAGACGCTTTGTCAACAGACATAATGCTTGCTTTTGAAAGTCTTTTGAGAAAACGAGCGAGGACAGACGAACAAACAGGCAGACGAATTGGAGTTGTAAACATTCTAAACGTATTTTGGAAACAGTTGAAAAAAATGCCATTATTCGAATTATATTAGTTTCACACCGTGACTTTCTTACACATACGAATGAAATAAGGTGCTCGGAGGTCAATTCAAAAAAGGAACTTGCGATTACTTTAGAGCAGTGGTTCCCAACCTTCTATTGGCCACGCCCCACCAAAGCATTCGTAAAGTCAAAATGACCCCCCCCCCCCACTCTAATATGTAAATTATGTCTCATTTTTTAAAAATGAACTCTATTCACACGGTGGAAGTGTAATAGAGCCTTAATAAAATCTATTCATTTCATATATTTACCTTATCAAAGAGGTTAATCTTCTACCACAAATGTGTTTTTAAACATAATTTTATAAATGCAACGAGATTATACATCTTTGCCTACATTCCAAAACGAGTTATGTCGTACTTTCCCAATTTAACTCAATGTTAAAGAAAAGTGTTATACGGTCTGCATTTTCATCTTCCCAAGTAACTTAAATAAACACTTACATTTAACGTTAAAACAGATAAATTCACACATTTTATAATGCATTCTTGTAGCTTATAAGAGTTGGCGGAAAAGCTTTGGACACTGACTTTTCTTTATATGGATAACCACCAGAAAAATTATAGTGAGTTTTAATACTTTAAAAGATATCAAAATAATTTCAAACATTGTTTTCATAATTATTCTGCTGTTAAATCTATTTTAAAATTTCGATACAGAACATTTAAAAAATTCAATAAAAAACTGATTTATTAAATTTTGCTTGTATTCCATTTATTTTTAGCTTACAACACTACTTATCCCAAAAAAGACAAAAGAAAATTATAGTGAATGAATAAGTAAGAAATTTTTAATTGTCCCCCCTAGAAGGTCAAATTGCCCCCGGTGGGGCGTAAGCCCCACATTGGGAACCACTGCTTTAGAGTTTTTAATACTTTACTATATATTTAGAAAGTGTCTTCATTTTTTCTTCCGTCTGAAAAGATTCAGAAGTAAAGAAATTCCAAATATACGCATCTTTTGCTGTTTACTTGTTATTTAAGCTAAAAATCAACACTTCACTTCAGAGAACTTGTCTTTTTAGACAGTCTTTGCCTCAAAATATAATAAACTTCATAAAATGAGTTTGATATTTGGCGATACATGTGACTGATCTTTTTATATAAAAATATCTCTGATTGCTATAAAATACATATCACTGTTCATAACTGATTTTTTTGGTTTGCATGTATGCAGATGCGTTCCTAAGCTATGTTTAGTTTCTACACTGTAAAAAAAAAAGTGTAAGGTTACTAAAAATTTTGTTGGAAACTGGGATTCCTAGAACATTTTATGTAACCACAACAAAAGATAATCATGTAAACTTACAAAAGTTTCTTCAGTAACTGTTACTAAATATTGTTTAGTAAACGTACTAGTGATTTTTTAGGGAGTTTCCCAATAAAACTTTTGTAAATTTACTAAATATTGTTTAGTGAACTTACTAATGCTTATTTAGGGAGTTTACTAAATAAGTTTTAGTAAATTTACCAACGAATATGTTGTAAACGTACTACCAATTTTTTAGGGAGTTTTCCAAAAACCTTTTTTGTAAATTTACTAAATATTGTTCTGTAAATTTACTAACGGTTTTTCAAGGGAGTTTCTCTAATTAGTTTTTGTGAATTACAAAATATTTCTTAGTAAACTTACTAGCGATTTTTTAGGGAGTTTACTAAAGAATTTGTGGTAAATTTTCCAAGGATAGTTTAGTAAACGTACTAAGGATTTTTTAAAGAGTTTTCCAAAGAATTCCTTGTAAGTTTACTAAATATTGTTCAGTAAACTTACTAACGATTTTTTAGCGAGTTTACTAAAGAATTTTTCGTAAATTTACTTAGGATTATTTAGTAAAGGTACTAACGATTTTTTAGGTAGTTTCCTAAACAATACTTTGTGCATTTTCTAATGATTTTTTAGTACACTTACAAAGGAATTTTTAGTACATTGACTAAGAATTTTTTTCTAAATTTGCGAAGGATTTCATAGTACATTTACTATGAATTTTTTTAGTATTCCACCCAAAACTTTGCATATACTTTTGCAAAAAATTTTCGGAAACTTTATTAAAGTACCTTCAGGAAAATTACCAATGATTTTTTAGTATTGTATCTAAAAGAGTTTTTGTATTCTCGTCATAAAGTTTTTTGTAACCGTGCAAGAGATATTGCAGTACAGTTGCTAATGATTTCTTTCTGTTCTGTCTAAAATTAGACTCATCAAAAGGTATTTGTAACTGTAAAAAAATTTTGCAGTAGATCACTAACGGTTTTTCAGCAGTATTACGAAAATATTTTACGTAATTGTTTTTGTATGCTAATACTTATATTATTTAGAGTTATTGTTATGGTATTCTTTCAATATGGAGTTGAATTTTTACAGTTTTAGATATTTAGAGTGGAATTTTCCTCAATCAAAATACTTCGATGCAAAATAAGTAATATCGCCTGACGTGTTTTTGAGCAATACCACAGCAATTGACACAAATATTTTTATGTTATGGCATTAGAAAACTGAATGAAGCTTTACTGTAGATGTTCAAATAGGTACAAAATCATATCGATATTAAATGAACATTATAACAACAGCAGTAAATGAGCAGATAAGTAGAAGCAGATCTTACGGTTTTTTGTTAAATTAAAAAAGCGAATAGAAACAATAATGAAAGTAAAGTATCATTACTGAGTTTATAAAGTATGCCTAAATTAAAAAAATATATATATTACCGATACACTAAAAAATAAAGTGTGATGTTTCACCAAGAAAATGGTGAAAAGTCGCTGAAATTTAGCTGCAACCAAGATATTGGTGATAAGTTTCACCAGTTTATTGGTGCTTTCACAAATACCATTATATTAGTGAAATATTAAACCATGATTCGGGATTTTTTTAATCCAATTTTCTGGTGAAAAGTTGAACCATAAATCAGGTTTTTTTTTTTTTTTAAATCCAATTTTCTGGTGTAAGTTTGAACCATAATTTAGTTTTTTTTTAAATACAATTTTCTGGGAAAAAGTTGAACCACGAATCAGGATTATTTTAAAATCCAATTTTCTGGTAAAAGGTTTAACCATGATTCAGATTTTTTTAAATAAAACTTTCTGGTGAAAGGTTAAATCAAAATTCAAGGTTTTCTCCATTCCAATTTTTTGCTAAAAGTTTGAACCACGATTCAGGATTTTCTCT
Organism: Maratus speciosus; assembly: GCA_963932465.1. Taxonomy (NCBI): domain Eukaryota; kingdom Metazoa; phylum Arthropoda; class Arachnida; order Araneae; family Salticidae; genus Maratus; species Maratus speciosus. Next base: position 189,853,721 of record OZ010800.1, read on the forward strand.
CATCTTTATGGGGAAAGGTTACACTGGATTGTAGCTTTCTTTTTCCCCCTCACTTTGGTTTTCGATTTATCATTATGGTGTAATAAAAAACAAAATTTCAGATTTTGCGAGATTATCTTGCAGTAGAAACTTTTTTTTTCATTAAACTGAAAATTATTAAAGTTTTAATTATTGATTCTATTGTCTTTGAAATATATTTAAAAAATAAATGTAAACCAGTTTGATCTATTTCACAAAATAATTGCTTTTTTCCCCCCCATAAATATTACCATTCTGTCCTTGTACATTTTGGAATATTTCTCCGCACTCGGTTACACTTATAGTCCATTTAGTGTTTGCTTATTCACAAAGAAAATATTTAAAAAAAAATAATTTTCTTACATTTAAATACATACCTGTTTTTATTATTATTTTATTTTAAACAATGGCTGAATGAATATCTTCAACCAATATTAATTTTTGCACGAGTTTGAAAAGGTTTTTTCCATTATGCACTTAGTGCCTATGCACCGTACTTCCATGATCTGTTTTTTTTCTTTAATTGTTGTGAATCTATAGATACTGAAATTTTTATATTGTACAGTTTTCAAATTTTTACCTTTTCACACACACACACAAGAAAAAAATTAAAATTTATATTGCAACACAGCTCAATTATGCAAAATTAATTCATTTGAATATAAAACAACAACAAAAAAAGTTCAGCATTTGTTTCTGTTTAACATTCAATAATGAATATAACACTTTTGAATAAATAAAGCACAAACATAACTGATACATAATCAAAGTATATGCGTCAACAATGAAATAATCAGCATCAAAAAGGCAGCTATAAGTAGCAGAATCCATTTAACCTCTAATATCAGCTAATACAAAAGTATTACTTTAAACTTTAAAGCTTTTTTTAAATACACAATGTATTTCTATAGTATATTAAATACTTACTTTGAAGGGTTAATTTAATAACAGCAGTGCGCCACCAAGCGACTAATTATTGTTACTTATATATGTATTTTTTCAGTATTCCAAAATGGTAATCTATGACGAAGATTTATTTATTTTATAACAATGCTCGTAGAAAAGAAAAGTTATCACCAACAGCAGCCTTGCAATAGCTGAAAAAAGAAATGATTACAGACACAATTAAATAGCAACACATTTAAAGCTGGTTTGCGGTATGCCGCTCCATTTATTGAAAATACAATTATATAATCATTAAATTATATGTATAGTATGTCAGACTAATATTTACTGTAATATAATATCATTTTACATAAAGTTTCTCTCACAGTTTTAGGAGGGTGCTGCACCCTCTCTGACCATTCAGGTCATCAAATATAAAGAATTCTTGAAGCTTAGTATGTTCTGAATCAGAATTTCAAGTCAGGTAAAATGGAATAGGTCCACGCATCAGGTTAATTTCTCCACCTGTTTTAAATAGAAGAGTAAATATTTTAAGACATAAAATTGTTTCTTGTGCAGACATAACAATAATCAAATTTCACACAAGGAAAATAATAAAAAAATTAAACAGTATATCAATTTAAATATCTTTTACAAGGAAATCTTCAGCATTTGAAAAATCAATCAGTGTTCGAAATCATTGGTGGTCCGCTGGTCCGAGAACACCAAAAATTCATTTGGACCACTAATTTGAAAATTTTAGTGGTCAGCAGGAACAGTAACTTTTCCACCCTCTATCACGGGGTCACAGGTAAACTTAAAATTTCCCGTCCCAGAGAAAACCGCAACCAAACACAAATCATACAATTTTATTTATTTAAATAAATAAATAAATAAAACTGCATTAAACCTCAGTCAATCGAAATATTGGAAATAAAATATCTAAATTAATAATTTCATAGTTTTTCTTTATGTGCTGTTTATTTCATTTTTAGTTATAATTTTATATTTTATTATGCTGAAAACTTTGGATAACTGCCAAGGAAGTTTGTAAGAAAAAGCTGCAAAATTCTCCAATTGTTGGGTAGAATCAAAATATTGTGAAATTCTTAAATCAAATGTGGAAAAATATTGCAAAAAGCGTCAGTTGGTTGAAGGAAAAAAAATATCAATCAATCGAGATTAACAAAAACTCATGCTTGCCATTTGACTGTAAACGGGTGTTAACAATTATTATCAACGATTAAAATCCTGATTTTAATCAACTGATTTAAAAAAAAAAATCATTGATTAAAATCACAAATTTTCTATGGTCTATTTCAATGGTCTATAGGGAAAAATCATTTGTAGTATATTGGAATGATATTACACTATTTCAAACATATAGAAATTGATACACATCACTGAGGTGTACAAAAATATGCTTACTATAGAACATGGTGAGCATAGCATCCATCGTTTATTTATGGGGGGACACAAAAGGATTCGCTTATTTGTATAAATAAATAATTGCTGGTAGTTCGTTATCTGTTGTGGTACGAGTTTTTTTTTTTTTTTTTTTATTTAACTAATTTAGTTACTTCGTATGTATAAAATCTGTAAATCATATACAGGGCTTCAAAAAAGATGTATTCATTTCCGTTTATTGACGAAATATGTTGAAAGGGAATTTTAAACTGAGCAAATGCGTTTCTTAACTGAACTAATGTTTAGCATACTATTCAGTATATATTCAAATCTATAGATCATATATAGCGTTGCAAAAAAGGAATTCTGATATTTTTCAGATGACTGATAATAATTGCTGAACTTTAATTTTGAAATGTGTTACGTGTTTTGTAATTTGCTTACTTAGCCCTCATATTTAACCTTATTAAACGTTGATTTTTTTTTTACATAATTCTAAATCTGTTGGAAAATTATAATCTATCGTTGAAGTTTGATTATTTTACTTTCTTGTTTAAAAATATTTTTATTTTGTGTATGTTTAAATATATATGTGTGTGTATGTGGATGAGTTGTACAAAACAGGGTAGGCGAGTAAAACCGGGTAGCGCAGACCCCTCCTTCATTTGTACTTCTGTCTATCAGCCAACACGAGAAATTACTTGTCGGTAACCATTATAGCATGTATAGCCGATTGGAACGTTACTGTGTGCGGTTCTCGTTCGTGTGAACGATTTAGTTTCAATTACTCTTAAAAAATTGTTTTATTTGATTCTAGATTTTACGCGTATAACTATTTTCAGCATATTAAATATTATTGAACATGTCTAATTCTTTCCTTTCCTGATAATATTTAAACATTTTTACTGATCTTTTGCTATAGGATTAAGAGTAGTGACGCCATGTTTTAAACTATGTCATGTTGGGGTAAAACCAGGTACTTAAGATTGGGTCAAAACTGGGTATACCCGGGGTTTTGTCCGGCAGTCATAGAATGTTTTTTTTAGTATAGTTAATAAATTAGCATGGAACTTTAAATTGTATTCTTAATGCTGTTAAGTTATAATTCTAAATCTTTCTAGTTATAATGAAAACTTTAATTTTGATTTTGTTTTATATTAAAAAGTGGGTCTAATTTTTAACTTACATTTATGAAATTAAATAACTTGCAATTATTATTGAACAAAATAATGGCACTGATTAAGGCATAATTTTATATTATGCTTATTGCATTTTAATAAATAACTTTCTAATCTGGGGTGTAATAACTTGCGTTATAGGTCTACTTAAAATGCAAATATATTTCGTGACTTGTTTCTCTAAATAAAATAATCTGCCCAAATTGACAAATAATCATTAAAATCTCAATCCTATGTAACTAGACTATCTAATATATAACAAGATTTTTTTCTCAAATATTAAACAGGCAGGAAAAAAAACCTTCTCTTGGTGGATGATGCTTTCCCAGACTCTTTTGCTGTATATAATAGGAGTGGATGCACTGTAAAAAAAAATAATAATAATGCCAGTTTTCCAGTAGGAATTGGAAAAATAGTTGCCCTCATCGTACCGGAATAGTTTCCAACCCAGCTCGGAATAAAATCCGTAAAATCGGAATAAAATCCGTAAAATACCCTTTTACTGACTATTTCCTTATTTTTACGGATTTTATTCCGAGATGGGTCGGAAATTATTCCGATACGATAAGGGCAACCATTTTTCCGATTCCTACCCGAAAACTGGCAGTATTTCTTTTTACAGTGTGGATTACGAAAGAGGTCTTTATTTTATTTGGTTAAAAAATGTATAGATTTTTTCCAATCCTTGTCCTGAAAAGCCTGTTCTTTAAATCCTTAATAGGTATTCAACTCACACTAAAAGAATCCAGTTAATCTAGTAAGAGAAAGCAATGTATTTATTTAAACTTCTTTTTTTTTTACGCAACGCATCGATTTCAGCCCCTTGATGCATCATTCATGCACCTCTAAGCTCATACTAAGGTCAAGAGGTGAGGAAGTGGTTATTTTCCAACACTGCGTGATCTGTAACAACTTAGCAAATTGGAAAATTATTTAAAGCTACATTTTCGAGAGCAGCAATTGTAAATATTGCAATCAGAAGGTTCGAGAAAACAGGGATTTCCCCCTACAACAATGATATTTTTTTAGACCATCTTTTTGCTCCTTCGGAAGGGACAGAGAAACCCATGAAAGTCATGATAACACACCTAGGTCTAACCAGCCACAGGTTGGCATAGCGGCAGAAATAAAAATTTCTGATACATCACAGGATATTGGAGCTCAACCTTCCGAACATCAACAAGTTGACACTATCCAGCGTCTTTCACGTCGAGCTGCTTCCAGATGCAGCAGTTAACATCACAATCACAGACGTCATCACTGATTCAAAATGTTACATCTACAGAATATATTAGTAAAATTATCTATTTGACATCTTCAGACTATGTAGTCCAGCAATCTGAATTTCCAATTTTGCCTAAAATGTTATTATCCCCTTCTAAGGAAGGCTTCAGAATTGAGAAAAAGAAAGGGAAAAACTTTTGATTTCTTCTCCCTATAAATTACAGATCGAAACAGATATTAAGCAGAAATAAGCCAAACAAACTGCAAGACGAAGAAAGAAGAAGATTCTTTAAAAAGAAAAAAGAAAGCAAAAAAAGATTGCGAACACATCATCAGAAGAAGAGGATAATTAAACCTGTATGTTTTGCTATGAACTTTACTCAAACTCTAAATCCAAATACGATGTTTGAAATGCCACGGATAGGCCCACGAAACATATAATGCAGAAGAATATGATGACAAATTCATCTGTGATTTTTGAAGCTAAAAGAACTTTAAAACGTACAGAGTAAAGTAAGCAGGCCTATACAAGGTAGAAAATTTGCCACCGATTTATTTTTTTTTTACACATGGACGAACACATGTGCAATTTCATTTTGTTAAAAATATTAAAAATGTATTTTTTACTATATTAAAGAAAGACATTTTTCACCAAAATGAGTTTTCCAATAGTTTTAAATGGATACCAGGTTTAACCCAACCAGCGAAGTAAAACCGGATTTTTGCATACCTGTGAAAAAAGCTATTTTTTTATATAAACAATTATATATATATTTTTTGAAAAGAATGTTTTATTATAGCCAAGGATTCATTTTACATTAAAAACAGTGTTCAAAAAATTTTTTTTTCCCATTTCACAGAATTTGAGACTAACAAACTGTTATGGTACCCGATTTTGCCCCACATTCCCTATATTATATATATATATATATATTTATTTATTTAAAGGATGCTGTAGGAGAAAATAGCATGAAACATTTATTAACTCCTTTCTACATCTGTTTATACTAAAATTTTAGGTCACATGCTATTTATCTTTTAAAGTAAGCAATTTTTCTATTCGCATAAACTTTACGGTAGTTATCGCGATATATCACCAACATTAACACGTTGATATATTCGATATTAAATTTACTATATTTTCCCCACCCAGCAGTTAAACTTTTGAAAAAAAAATAAATAGAAAAGATTTTTCGAAAACTTGTAGCAATTTATTCCAGGATAACATTTTAGAAGTATCGGCAAAAAAAAAAAAGAAAAAAAATATATATATATATATATGCTCTAAAAGTTAAAATCTTCTAACTGATAATGCAATTGATTTTTAAAAACATGAATTTTAACTCTTTCAAATACATTGGTGAACATATAGTCCACGAGCCAGCAACAGATTTTGATGACCAAGTTCCTCTCGGCCGATAATTTGTAAAATGCTTCAAAAGGTTGTATTATGAAGCTCTGTGAACATCAGCTACGGTTCCGTGGGTGAGTGTAGCAGCGGTAACCTCCCACGCGCGTAAAAAAATTAGTCATTTCCTCCCGATTGAAAATTTGTCAAATTATAGCTAACCCAATATCTTGAAGGGAAAAAAATTCAGCTTATTATAAAGTGGTGGTTAATACGTCAGCTGGTCACACGAACATGAAAAATATATACAGGGTGCAAAGGAAAGGCCCTTTAACCTGAAAATACTTGCGAACGGAGTGAACTAAACCTATGGAAGTGAGGTAACGGCATAGTAAAGTGACTACGCCCGATTTAATGCAAGCGACGGCAGCGCTCCCTAGTGGCGAAATTTGGAATATAGCCATTGCAAATCGAAAACGAAAAGAGATAGAGCAAATTTTCCAATCAGAATGTTTGAGAGCATCAATTAATTAGTACGAAACGGCATTTGGTTTACATGAATAAGATAAATCTTTGCCTGTATACCCAAAAAGGTCCAAAATTGAAGCACTCTATTTTGTGTAAACGTTTGGATGGAATAGCCAGAAGTATGAAGAAATACGTACAATTTCTGGTATAAATATGTGCTTATCTGAATGTATTTTGATAACATCCCATAAAAAAACAAAAAAGACAAACAGTCTCACAGTGATAAAATGTTAATATTCAGTTTATTCGAAAAGTTCGCCATTGCTCACGATACACAATTGTGTTCGTGGCGTAATTCTACATGCACATTTCTCAGCATAGAACGTCTATTGCAAGACTCTTGAATACGACGACATAGATTTCAACCTTTCAAGGGCGGTGGCTAGATGGTTTAGCCACCTAATTTTAATTCCAAAATGGACAAATGGCAGCAATAATATTTTAACAAAATTTTACTTTCCTAATGAAAGTGAAAATTAACGAGCTTTTATTTTTTGTGATATTCGTTTGAATATTCTGGTGTCAGTCAATTGTTTCATAAGTTTACTAACAGAATTCTTCTGCCCCTGAATGGGTTAATCTAAAATTTTAAATGCATTGGAAATTAAATTTTTACAGCCATTACAGCACAGTACAACGTTTTTTTTTTTTCTTCAGTATATTAGGTTATCTATAATTTGAAAATTTTTCAATCGGGAGAAAGTGACTTTTTTTTTTTTTTTTTACGTGCGTGGGAGGCTACCGCTGCTCAACCCACCCACGGAACTGCAGCTAACGTTCACGGAGCTTCATGATACAACTCTCTGAAGCATTTTACAAATTATGGGCCGAGAGGAAATAACTGACGAAATTTGTACCTGGCTCGGGGACTAATAGGTCATTTCGCGCCTCACAAAGGCTATATTTTTTTCTACCCTAAAACTAACTAAACGTCCGTATTTTAATACAATCTGTTTACACAACAGGCCAGATTTACATTTACCTACGAAAATTTCGAAACATTCGGACAAATAGAAATATTTTTTACTAAATAAAATGTGCAAAAACTTCGACAAAATTAGTAAAAACCTGAGTGTTACATCGTGGTAAAAATCTTACCAGCCTTTTTCCACGAAATATTAATATTTTTTCACTCGGGCTACGAAAACATTATGTTTTTAACGTCTAAAAATTTCAAAGAGTCTGGATGATAACGACAAACTTTTTAGAATTTAAAATTCTGGAAGAACCGTGTCCTCCCCATCCCTTTCCAGGCATATTTCAAAATTACATATAAGACTCCAAAAATCAAATTATACAGGATATTAATACCAAATAATAACAATACCAAATAACAATACCAAAAAGCATATACTTTCAATTCTCTTTGAAATACTGCAAAACATTAAACAAAAAATACAAAAATTAATCTTTTAAAAAAATTCATTGTCCGAAGCCACTTTTCATTTTTTCTGCGCATTTTACTGTATGACCCACATTACGTATATATTATTTAAAAATACACACTTGATTTTATACGGTAGCTTTGAAATGATCGAGTATTGATTTGGTTCAGATATAAATGGATTTAAGAGTGAAAAAAGTTTGAAAAGAAAAAAAAAACACTAAGATTTTGATATGAAAATAAAATCTATATCTATATTATAAAGGACAAACATATCTGTGCGTAACGCTGACGTCATTTTGCAAATGGCAGAACTTTGAAATCTAAAATGAAATTCAGGTTTTGCAATTTTCGTGTTCAGCTCGTCGTCAGCTTAAAATTCAGAGTAAAATGAGAACTACATTTAATATTTTTGTTGAACATTGTCACAATTCTATTTCAAAGCCCCGTGATCGGCGGATGTAACTCACAATTATGTGGGTGGGAAACTGGAAATTGTTTCAATCCCTTCCGTACTAAAATGCAAGTACTAAGTTTTATCCCTCGTACTAGGTGAACATTAGAAAATATGTACATATTTATAGTCGAAAAATCCTTTAAATTATCTTAATATCTCAGAACAATTAATTCTTTCAAAAACACTGTCAATGAAAATGTCGTAGAATTTGAAATTCTGAATAAAATGAGTACCCATATTAACCCTCCGTCTACCAGATGGGTCCATTGGACCCGACAGGTACATACAAAATATTCATTCAAACCAGAAATTTCTTTAAAATAAACTAAGTATATAAACCAGACAAAAATAAGGTAAATAAATAAGTTAAATAGTTTTAAATAAAAATTCTGGTGTAGAACGTTTTATTAAAACTTGAATAAAATTCCCGGTAGATCTAGGGTTAATATTTTTGCTGAACATTAAGGTCGCAATTCTATTTCAAAATTTTGTCTTAACCCGGGAGAACTCATTAGTGAGAATGCCCAATTGCTTTTCTTTTACTTTACATTCATATAATATCAACTTTTTTTGGTTGGCTTAATACTTTTATTCACACAATAGGTAAAATAATTGAAAAACATTTTGAAATTTTAATTAAAATGAAAAATGATTTAAATAAGAGTCTTAAAAAAGTACGGCTGTGAGAGAAAATCTCATGCAGCGAGTTCTCCCGGGTTAATCGCTAATCAAGAGAAAGACAGAGTTATCAATCCGCCCTGCCTCCGTTTACTACATACATGTATTTTCTTTAAGTTATTGTGGACCTCCCGATGTTTCTGTAATTATGTTAATGCTTTATTTTGCATATTTTGAGGATTATAATTTAGTAGTTATCGAGAAAGAGGTACATAATTGACAGCCGTTTTACATACCATTTCCCAACTGATATCATCAAACTTAAACCTTAGATAAAAAAAAAAAAAATACGTAAAGATTATAATACTTTTTTTCAATATTCCAAAAGGTTTTAAAATTCTATGAATTTAACTTAACCTGGGAGAACTCGCTAGTGAGAATGCCCAATTCCTTTTCTTTTACTTTACATTCATATAATATCAACTTTTTTTGGTTGGCTTAGTAATTTCATTCACAAAAGAGGTAAAATAATTGAAATAACATTTTGAAATTTTAATTAAAATGAAAAATGGTTTAAATACGAGTCTTAAAAAAGTACGACTGTGAGAGAAAATCTCATGCAGCGAGTTCTCCCGTGTTAAGATGCTCGTATACTAGTCGAAAATATTTTTTATTAAAACCATCTTAGTTCTTTTAGTAAAATATCGAAGTTTAAAATCGTGCTATTGGTTTACCTATAATTCCTGTAGCGACAAGGCTCATTTGTTCCCTCGCTCCTCCCCACTATTTTCGACCTCCTTAAATGTGAGGTATACGCACTGTTATTCACTATATATGTCAAATTAAATACGACGCATAATTCAAATACAATATCAGAGATCGTAAACAATATTTCCCATCATTTACAAATCATTTTTGAAATATGCTAAAAATCATGAAATAATACACTTTAAGTTATCTATTTGTTCGTAGCGGCAAAACTGCAGCTAGTAGGACGGGGAAACTTAGTAGGGGAGACCGGGGGAATGGCGACACCTTAAGGGAATTTAAATTTTTTCACCTCGAAAAAATGTTTATTTTTTAATAGTAAAAATTCTAAAGCTGAATCATGATCTTTACTATCTGTATAAATTTAACCGTAATCATAACTGTAAAGTAAGCATACATAAAAAAAATATTTTTTAAACCTCTGCACAGTGGCGGGATTACCCAGGACACTGGGGTAATTCCGCCACTGTACCGGGGTAATGGCGCCACTCTTTAATGACCTAGTACATGCATCAAATGGATACTAGGAAACACACAACCTACTGAAAATAGTTAGAAAGCAATGTAATTGAGCAGAATAATGGTTAAGCTTACAATTTACTTCATATTGCAAAAGTCACTCTGCTGAATCGGCTCCACTACATTCAAATGAGGCCATTTCTCACCCGATTTGCATGGCGGCGGCATTACCCCGAAAGGACAATATGGCGGAAATCCCCAAGCAAAGCCGAAAGAAGAACCGAACTTGTTCAACACATTGCATCAAAATGTCGGCGAATGCATGTAGATTACGGGTCATATTATCTTAAATACCTAATGTTACAATAAAAGGTGCTTATCTCTACTCATTTGAAGCTTCAAAATAATAAGCAACTAGATGAAAACTACATTTTCCCCTAGAACAGACGAACGACGTACAGCAAAGTCACTCCCACTTTAGGCACTGTTTATATTGTTGGCCGCTATAGTGCAGGCACATTCACTATCTCAAACTGCCCTTAGTTTTTAAACTAGGTGGGGTGGCGGCATAACCCGGGTTGGCGGCATTCCCCCGGTCTCCCCTACGTTTATTTCTGGCCTATGTCGAAGGGATTAAAACAATTTCCAGCTTTCCCGTATTTAATTCCGAATTCGGCCTTTTTTTTCAATTCCTACCACTGGGCTATAATCCGTAATCAAGAGGTTAAGCCATAATTCTGAAAATATCCAAAATAAAGCCTAAAATAATTACAAAATCCTCAAATAATACCTCAATAAATTAAATATATATATATAAATTAGAAACAGGGTAAATTGATAACCTCGTCTGTTCTGGCTTCAAGAACTTAACGAATTAGGCAAAACTTTAAATTATAATTGTAAAAATTCAACAAAAATGTTAAGTGTAAGTGCACATTTCAATCAGAATTTTAACCTCTACAACATCTGTATTGACAATGTTTTTGATAGAATTAGTTTTTTTTTAGTTATTGTTATGATAATTAATAAAAATGTGTTTTTTGACTATAAATCTGTACATATCTTCGACCGCTCACCTAGTAAGAGGGGGAAAATTTAGTACATTCATTCTAGACTAAAATTTTAATGAAATGAATATGATGGAATGAATAGTTAATGAAATTTAGGACTGATTTTTTATTCACTATAAAGTAACAAATAGAGTAGAGCCATTTTTTTAACCTTTAACTGATGTCACAGAAATTGTCACATAACTAGTCTGAAGCGGTCTGCGAGACCGCTCCATCGAAATAGTCCAAGAGCTGTTAAACATTTTAGGGAAGGTATTTTAGGCACCCTGAAAATTTGTGCAACACTTCTTTTGTAATGGCTGAATACAAAATCGAATGTCTGGCTGAAGGATCGTGGCCCAAAAACTGTGCCAGACACGTGTCAAGTGCCATTTTTGACTACCCCAAAAAAAGGTATTTGAGGCACGCTGAGATTGAGACAGAATAATATTTATACTTAGAAAAAAATATATTGAAAACGACAGACACATTAGTCGGCCCAAAAACTGTGCCAGACACGTGTCAAGTGTCATTTTTTGACTACCCCAAAAAGGTATTTCAGGCACGCTGAGATTGAGGCAGAATAATATTTATGCTTAGAAAAAAGTATTTTGAAAATGACAGACACTTTAGTCGGCCCAAAAACTGTGCCAGACACGTGTCAAGTGCCAAATGGCACTTGACACGTGTCTGGCACAGTTTTTGGGCCACGATCCTTCAGCCAGACATTCGATTTTGTATTCAGGCATTACAAAAGAAGTGTTGTACAAATTTTCAGGGTGCCTCAAATACCTACTCAAAAATGTTCAACAGCTCTCCTACTAAAAGATGAATAAAAGCCGCGATAAACTCATAGGATGCTTTTGTACTAAACTTTTTGCACAGGAGTGTTATAATTAAAATTCACCTATTCAAAGTCTCTGGTGTTAGTACTAAAGTTTCAAACGAAACAAAATTTCAGTAGTGTTTGTAGATAAACTGAAATTTGCAAGTTAAACTATGAAAAGTGAGAGACCGGTAACATCAGTTAAAGGTTAAAAAAAGTTTTAAACAGTTTAAACTTTGGTATTGTTCAGAAGGGAGCAAAACGGGGAGGTCAAATTTCAGAAGAAAGGTTAGCAATGGCGTTTTTTTTTTTTTTTTTTTAATCAGAAATGAAAAGAAATGCAGAAGAGTTCCACCCCCGATTAAGAAATAGAATGATAGTAAAGCACTTTTAAGGACTTTAAAAAAATTTGTATGAAAATAAGCACTTTCAAGCACAAAAAAATCCTTTTGAAACATGTAAGTACTTTTAAGGACCGTACGAATCCTGATATATTGAAAATTAACCGACTACAGAGTAGTCATGCATGGGTCAAGTTGCATCCGACACAAAACGGAATATAATACTTAAGTCAACCCGCAACTCGACCCGAACACGCCAAAAATATTTCCTCGATCCTCAAACTGACCAGAATCAGCTAAAATAATTTTCGGCAACCTGCAACTCAACCCAGACTTATCTCAACCCGAACCCGAAATAAAAGGAAAGTAAATCATGTTTTATTGATATTATGAAATGTAATCTACAATTAGATCTCTAATAACAATTTATGTTTTATGTAGGAAAATGGACAAATGTATATACTTTAATATTCAAACATATGTAGGTATCATGCCCACAAGTATTTGAAGTGAGGACAGCTTGTTAAAAAGCGCCATTATGGTTGATCTCAATGGCGCTTGGTGACAAGTTGTCCTCAACATGGCTCACAATCACATGACACACCCAAGTGATATAGGGTAGGTGGGGGGTAAAATTACGCACATATTAATTTTGATTCTTAACGAAAACATTGATATGCGACGACTTATTGAAATGTCGTATTAAAACCTTAGGCACGTTCCACTATCATACGACATTCTGTCAAATTACATTTCCGTAAGAAATTGTAATTTTTGCTCTGCATATCTTTCCTCCATTGGTTTCTTCCCCCAGGGACTGCACTAAAACTGAAAAGCATTTGCTGGGTTTCCCTGGGTGGCCATCCTCCTCCTTGCCCCATTGGTTGAAGTAAAAGTACGCAGTGATGAGGCAAAGATACGCAGTGCGTATTTTTGCCCATTACGGCCGGTTTTTGCCCCATTTCCACTAAAATGAATGAGTAATGTAAAAGCATTAGTAAATTTTTATAGTATTTAAACTGAAAATTGTAAACTAGACCATGAAAAAACAGCGGTCTGCAAGATCGCGAATAGCAGTTAACCTCTAACTATTGTGACAAATATTGTTTCATAAATACTGTAAGCGGTCTCCGAGACCGCTTAATCGTAGATTGAATAAAATGGTTTACTGACTCATAAGAGGCGGTTTCTGCGCTAAACTTTATGTAAAGGACTATTATAGTAAACTTTCCCGCATTCAGAAGTCTTCAGCTATACTTCTAATTTACCGAACGAATCAAAATTAAATAAAAAGTAATACTTAAATTGAAAATTAAAAGTTAAATTGTGAAAACTGAATATTGCAGCTGTCGGTGAGACCGTTAACAGGAGTTAAAGATTAAGGTTTAAAACAAAAGCGATTCATGAAACAAGAATATTGATTTTTAAAAGTAGGTAGGTAGAACATATGTTCTATATTTAAAAAACTTAACTAGAAAAAGGAAAATGTAGTTTACTAACTTATATTAGTTATGTATCTATTATATTTTATATAATACAAATTTAGAAAAGTGGAAAGCTTTGCATCTAGCTAAAACGATAGGGCAAAGTCCCGTATCATAAACATGTGCGTATCTTTGTCCCAAGGCGTATGCGTACTTTTACCCCATTCTGCAATATTTTGCTTAACCGGCTACCTATAAGTATGAACAAATGTGACCGAGATAAACTACGGCATTTAGAAGCTAAAAAGCTTTCGATCTCCACTGAATTTTTGGATTTGTAAAAATTCCAGGTATTGTCAAGTAAAGAAAAAAGTGAAATATACAAAATATTATATCAAAATTCGAAAATTTAAACTTACCTCATTTTCTTACCACAAATTGCTACTTTTATCAAAAGGTTTAAATAAATGACTAGTACACTTGAAACCAAACTGCCACCTATTGGTCATGATAGCCGAAATGTTGCTTCATATGAAATCAGCCGGTGCGTATTTTTGCCCCGTTCGTATCTTTACTCCTACCTACCCTATATCTCTCTTTGCATGAGAAAGTAAAAACTCAGCATTTTATTGCTCAGAAGTTCACGTAAAATTAAAATGCAGATGTTTATATTTAGGCTTTTTCCAAGTCTTGTTAAGATTTTTACAAAAAGTTTGAGCAGAACAATTTTCAGATAAAATAAATACATATTTCAATATACTGCTTAACTTTTAACTGATGTCACAGAAATTGTCACGTAACTAGTGTGAAGTGGTCTGTGAGACCGTTTCATCGAAAGATGAATAAAAGGCACGATTAACTCATAGGATGGTGTTTTTGTACGAAACTTTTTGTACAGCACTGTTATAATTAAAATTCACCTATTCAAAAGTCTCTGGTGATAGAACTAAAGTTCCAAACGGAACAAAATTTCGATAGTGTTTGTAGTTAAATTGAAAATTGCAAGTTAAACTATAAAAATTAAAAAAAGCCGCGGTCTGAGAGACCGGTAACATCAATTAAAGGTTAAGAAATCAAAAGTATATAAGAAATGTGATAAATCCTTTTTATTTACGGCACAGTTAAGAACCATTTATTCTTCTCTAGGAATAGGTAAAAATATTACAACATTTCATTTTTCATATACACGCATTCATATATATAATATTTCTGATAGTTTTAACACATATAACCATGATACGTGCATATAGATAGAGAAGTGCCCAATATTCAGAGTTAAGGCTCATTTACACGGAGATAGTTTACTAGCTACAAGCCGGCGAGAAAAGTAGCGAGCGAGTCAGCTAGCGAGATAGTGATCGTTTACACACGAACTTGTTTGCTCGCTCAGTAGCCAACTCGCTATTGCGTCACTTGCTGCGATCTAAAGCTTTCTTTTATGTTTTTTTTTCTAAAAGCAGTGTTTGTTTTTATATCAAGTGCCGAGTTTTCCCTGTCTTTTTTTTTTTTTTTTTATGTGTGTGTGTGTCCTTGGAAAATTGAAGTGGAACGCAAATTATATTGCCGAGTTTTTAAATGTATACCAAGAGTGTTATAAAAAATAAAACACACAGATTACTTCAATACGAAATTAAAAGATGAAATTTGAATTTTATATTCTAATGATCATTTGTAAAATTTCATTAATTTTTAAGGTTTTAAGACCCGTGTCCATTAT
Source organism: Maratus speciosus (assembly GCA_963932465.1). Taxonomy (NCBI): domain Eukaryota; kingdom Metazoa; phylum Arthropoda; class Arachnida; order Araneae; family Salticidae; genus Maratus; species Maratus speciosus. The sequence goes on from OZ010800.1 coordinate 189,869,352, forward strand.
TGTAACGTTTAATTAGTCTATTTTCAGTAATGGACACCCCATGTAATCGTTGCTAAAACTGCAATTTCACTGATGTTTAATAGGAACACCAAAATTTTATAAATAGTGCTGCTTTTAATTAATTTCATGTGATTAATAAAATTTTCAATATTTTAATCACATAATTCTTTTTATAACTCTGCCCTGTTTAGTTTATCTGCCAATCAATGAAACAAACCAGGAAGTAAAGCAGATTGTTTAAGGGCATATGGAAAAGAGAGGCTCATAGGGCTCAGCCTCTCCCCATTTAAATAAAAACTAAAGCGCGTAATTTCGCGTCTATCTGCCGCACCTCGGATAACTCAATTTCCTTTCAGAGTTTATTTTAAATAAAATGTGACTTGCTTCTGCTTGTCACTTATTTGACTTCTTTTTTTCAGTAAAATTTCCGGTCTGAAAAGACTTAACGAAGCCGTAGCGGATACGCGGGAAATTGCGGTAAACTATTATTTTAACACAATCAAACTGATTGCTAAAGCTATCATACGAATTGAATATTTCCAACTGAGCGAAAAAATGCCCAGGCCAGGAATCGAACACAGATCCTTGGCTTGCAGATATGCTCACCGGTTGTCGGGACAGTTAGCTTAAACGGTAGAGCATTAGCCCTGTAAGCCAATGATCTGTGTTCGATTCCTGGCCTGGGCATTTTTTCGCTCAGTTAGAAATATTAAATTTAAAAAAAATTAAGTTACTGAGGTTGTTAAAAATCTATTATTATCTGTCTTAAACATTTTTACTTATTCATCTCTCACAAAAAATGATTGTAATATTAATAAAATCTATGGTAATAACTGAACTAGTAAATCTGCAGATCAGTAGCCTCAAACTCGATCATAGTTCTGCAGTTTTATTTTGAAATTATTTTATTTAGTATTTAAAACATTCAACCCTCAGTATCATTCCTATCATATTTGTAATACTAATTACTAAAAGTACTTTCAGGTAGTTTAACTGAGAAAAATAGTGGAAAATATACGAATCTATTCACTAATACGCCAAAACTTTTTTTTTCGTTTTTTTTTTCAATTATTACCCTCTAAACCCTGTACAGTCTCAATAATTTGATAACTGCAATTCCCCGACATTAGTATTTTCAACTATCTATCTAAAATAATTAAAATATTCACCTTGTGATAATTACGGTAGTTATTTCAAACAGTGAATAATTCTCAAAAATATTTTAATTATTGGTATCCTAATTGTTAAGTTTATTCGAAAAATATATTTTGTTCATTCACGCCGATAGGAACTGCTTCAGTCGACATTGTTTACATTTACAGAACCCCGAACCACCGAATACTCGCAGCGATTTCACTAGCAACAACGTTTACACACAGCGAGTTTACTAGCCAGATAGCTGACACGCCAGCGAGTAGCGAGAAAAGTAGCCGAGCTTTCAACTTTTTTGGCACTCGCTGAGCTGCCAGATAGTTCGCTAGCCAACGTGTTTACACGGGGCGAGTTTATTAGCAGCTAGTGAATTCGCCGGCTTGTAGCTAGTAAACTCGCTCCGTGTAAACGACGCTTTAGAATCATAGGAGAGAGTGTGGAGGAATGGGACACCTTTTACAAAAATAAGAAAATGAACTTTGTTTGACACAAAAACAATATTTCAGTTTATAGACTACAAAATGAAAAAATTTCTAATGTCCTTGAACAATATAGAAACATAGTTTTCAGAAACAATTTTATAATTAAAGAAATTGCAAGTTTCAAAATTTGTCCCATGCTTAGTTTAATCCATACTTAGAACCATTCTTTAAGGCTTAGTTTATATGATGGATAATATACAGTATAATGTTCCATAAATAGGGAAACTATTACATCTATACATAAACAAGTCATTAATATTAATAGTCATTAATAGGCATTATTAACATTAATAGTCATTAATAAATTTTGCCGGAAAGTAAAAGAATATATAAATTTATTAAGTTAAACCGTTGCATGTTCGTCAACATAAATGAAAAACAGTGGAACTTCGAAGGATCACTTTTTGCTTCCTAATTGGTTTGATTAAGAGTATCAACAATAATACAGATTATAAAACATGTAAGGGGGTGGGGGGTGGGGGGTGGAGTTATGAAATTTTTTTAAAGTAAAATTTTTATTAATTTTTTTTATAAACAAAATATGTAGAAGTTTGTCCATTACTGGCACATCTGCCCTACACCTAGATGTTTAGCATGAAAAAAATATTTTGGACATTCTTTTGAAAAATCAGTCAACCCGAACCCGACACGCAAGATTCGAAGAAACCCAAACCGACCCGATCCGAACCAAAATAGTAAAGTAAACCCGACGCGATGCTGGAATCCAGTACAATAAATACCGATTACTCGGCACGACTAATATTAAGACAGATAATTTTGGTATACATTTTAAGTATTCTGCGGAAGAATAGTGGAATATTTGGCCTTCATTATCAGTCAAAGGTGGGAGTACTATTCATTGCATCAATAATTAAAAATAAAATATTTAATCTGCTAACCATATTGCAATAAAATTTGATTTAAAAGATAAAACATTAGAAATTGCACGCATCTAATAAACACTTGTGTAAAGAATAGTCATTTGACTGAATAATAAATATTTAACAAAAAATAATAGGAAGATTACGCATTAATAAATACCTGCTAAAATCATGTTATATTATAATTCGAAATCAAACAGTCTTACTGTGTAGTTGATTTGTACTTATTAGGAATCAAGTAGAATGGAAATATAAAAAAAAAATTAACTCATAAAGAAGAAATATTTACTTACCTACTAATTTGAAATCATAATCAATATGGATGCCTTGAACGCCTCTGTGGCTGCGTGAATAGTCATTACGTCACCATTGAAGTCCTTTCTCATTGGCTGACAGGTCAAACTAAGATATTTCATGTATTTGTACTATGCGAGTGGTAAATATTTTCCCCGATTACGGACAAAATTCTAGTAAACATGCAGATTTCTGTAGTTTTACAAAAACTAGTTATGTAGATTTACAGATTTTTTTTTACAGTGTACTGGGATATGCAAATTGAAAGCATTATTAATTTATACGTTGTATTAATGCCAAAATGAAAAGTTTTTACTACCATTGTAATTAACTGATATAATACAGACATTATACGTCTACTCTGTAAAAAAAATCTGTAATTCTACCGATGTCAATTTACAGAAATCTGTATGCTTACTGAAATTTTATCTGTACGCTGTACAAAACAAGTTTTTGTAAAATTACAGAAATGTTTAGCTTTACAAAAGAATCTACTAAATTTACAGTAATCATACTAAAATTTTATCTGTAACCCGAGTTGAAGTTACATAAAATGTTCTAGGAATCCCAGTTTCCTAAAAAATTCTTAGTATACTTAAAGAATTTTCGATTTTCGGTGCAAAAGTGTATCTGCACTGTAAAAAAAAAATCTGTAGTTCTACAGATGTAAAAATACATGCTTACTAAACTTTCACCTGTAACTGTACGAAAAAAGCTGCAAATCTACAAAACTAGTTTTTGTAAAGCTACAAAAATCTGTAACTTTACAAATGAATCTGCTAAAATTTCAGTAATCATACTAAACTTTTATTTGAAACCCTGGCTGCAGTTACATGAAAAGTTCTCGGAATCCCAGTTTCCAAAAAAATTCTTAGTAACCTTACAGATTTTTTGATTTTTGGCGCAAAAGTGTGTCTGTTACATGAAATTTTGTTGTTGACGTTACATGAAAAGTTCTAGGAATCCCAGTTTCCTAGAAAAACTTTAGTAACTTCACAGATTTTTTTTTACAGTGCAGTGTAAAATAATTTAATTCAGTGACAGTAATAATAAGTTTAATATAAACAGCAGTATTTCCATATAAACGTATTTTAAAATTACAATTATTAACACAATAAAAACAGTGTCTATACAGTGTTATATTTATAATAACACTAAATAATATAGAATAAAATTGTGTTTGAAAAACGCAGCAATATTTAGGGGTTATGTTACATTATTTTAAATATTTTGCAGTAAAAATATCTATAATACATTTTCGTAAGTGCCATAAAAAATGGAATTAAAAAAAGCAAGTTTGATTATTCTGTTAAATGAAATAAACATTATTGCGCTGCACACACACACACACACACACACACACAAATAACTATGTTCTTTTTTCCTTTTTTTAGCATATAACGGATATTTTTCTTCTAAGTAATATTATGTAACTTTAATCGCTCGATTAAAATGATTTGTTACTAGTTTTTAAGAAGCAGAAATTATTTTACGAGAACAAGCAATTTGTAAAATAATTTTAATTTTATTGCGTGGTTTTTTTAATATTGAATTTAATATAATAAAATGTATGAAATTTTGGGCACGGCATTTAAGTGTAATCTTTTAGTAGTGGGAAAATGTATTATTTTGATATACAGGGTGTCCACAAAAGATCCTTACAATTTCAAAATTTTATTTAAAAAAAAAATTGGTAGCTATAAAGAATAGGCAAAACTAGCTGCAGCAATAGATAGAATAAATGAAAGAATATCTTCTATAAAATTTTTCTTTTCATAGAGGGCGCTGCACAACACTTGAACGAATGTTAAATAATTTAGATATTCAAAATGGCGGATCCCTTGAAGATTGCTCGGTTGGTTTATTGAAATGAAATACGATTTTTAAACGCAAAAAATTTATCGAATGAATTACGGAGAAATGCAACCATCTCTTTCAAACATTTTTGAGTTGTATCAAAAATTTATGACAGCGAGAAGTATGAATCATAAAAAAATGATGTGGTGCCCTAGCGCCAATAAAAAACATGAAGTTGTACGGAATGAGTACGTGAACCATTTTCTAAGAGGCCTGCAATATCAATTCATGGAACTGGGACAAAAGATCAAACAGCTGTAGCTACTGTCGATTTTTTTTAAATAAAAGTTTGAAAGCGTACTTTTTAAGACACTTTGTGTTTTCACGATTTCTGAATGTATGTACATAAGAAAGTGTAAAGAAAAAAAATCCAGTATAAAAATTGAAACGAATAGATTTTTCTTATTTCAATTTCCAAAATCTATAATTTGAACTTGTGAAGAAACTTGCGCTTAGTGTTAATAAGAAATGCTTCTCTCAAAGAATAACACTCTGTATGATCGCACGATGATTAAAATTTGTCATACTAAATTTTATCTGTTTGTTATATCGTTAACGATGCTAAAGTGGATATTATGGAAATCTAATGCCCAGCAAAGTCGAAAAAGCAACGCCACAGTAACAAGCATTCCAGGACACAACACTCATAAGTAAAGCTACTATAGTCTGTGGCGGCGAATTTCGATTTTTATAGCTCTTTCGATTCGACTCATCGAACTAAGTGATTTCCTACCTCGCATATCGGTTATCGAGTTTTAATAATGACAGGGGGCTAGGTCAAAGTTTAAAATTTCGCTCTTTGAAAACCAGTTGCCGTCTAAGAAGTGAGTAAGATTTAAATTTATTTATCGTTCTTACACTGACATGCACTGATGTCAGTTAATTTCTGATACATTGTTCATTCCGAAGAAGGAATAAAACAAATAAATTTCTCACAGTGCGCTCAAGGAGCAAAGGCTTCTTCAGATGATTCGACGACGAATTCAAAACAGTTCTGTTTTCTTTCTTGAATTGTAACCCTTTCGACTCGGGTGTCTCTTACTCAAACTTTTTACGGTAGACACCACTTTTTTAAAAGAAGTTTCTTTCAAGTACACAATTTCAAAAAAGCTCTACTTAAATAAGGCAAATTTTATTTCCTTTTTTACTGGTCCCCAAAACAAATTTTGCAAAGAAAGATGATGTCTAGACAGGTTGGACATACGAGTGCAAAGAGTTAAAACAGTAGTATGTAGGGGTGACGTAGTTTTTGACTTTATTTTCTTATAATAATAGCAATAATATAATCTTATAGTAGTTACTGGTAATGTATGTCATTGGTCAACAATTAGTAAACTTAAATCGCACTTATTTCTTTGAAGACCTGTTTTTCAATGTACGAAATTTTGAACTTTGACCCGTTTCCCTGTTATTATAAAATCTCAATAGCCGATATGCGAGGTACAAAATTACAAAGCTCGATGACACGAATCGAATGAGCTGTAAAAATCGAAATTCGCCGCCGCAGTCTATAGCAGCTTTACTTGTCAGGTTCTTCATAAGTTGAAAAAGAATAAATTTTAAAATGAACATTATAACATGTTGCATCTGGTAGGTCAACTATCATTTTCGTAATAGAAAATAGCTTAAAAATTCTTGCTCTGTGAACCTCTGTAATTAAATCTTCTTAAACGAAAGACATTTTTATAAGTTTCAGTTGGAAGCCAGAATCCAAATGATTGATATTATAAACGTATTTAATGCGTTTTAGACAGTAAATTTATGACATACTTCACAAGAATCGCCTTCTTTAATATCTAAGCAGAAGCAACAACAATAAAAAAGTTGCATAGATTTAAATGTGAGAATTTATAAAATATATTGCGTACTCTAGGAAATGGGTATAATCATAATTGGAAAGATGGTCATTGTGTCGATATTTTCTTTGATGAACTCTCGTTTCTCACCTTAATAAATGCCTACTCTTGAATTCTGTTGGACTAGTAAGTGTAAATTATCGCGGTAGTTTGCTAAAAGAAAAATAATATACTATTTTTATTCAAATTATTGCAACCCATATTACAGATATAAATATACTCGATTAGTTAAATCTTCTTGCAATTAAACATACCTTATTTACCAGTTTAGGAATAATTTTAGACTCTTCAGGTCTGGGGCTGGCTAAAATAATATCTACCAATCAAATTTTCTTCGCACAGGTTACAACTGTCTTAAATTAAAAAAATCTGTAAAAAAGATGTGTCTATAAAAATTATTTTCACTTTCTTTCGGCATTGAATCACAGTGGAAATTTTAAATTTGAGATTTATTATTAGAAAAATTTCAATTTCGATAATCATCAAATATAAATGTTCTAAATAAAAAAAATAATCTTGCTGTTTATTTCGTAAATCGCATCTCCGATAAATTTTCAAAGTGTCAAAAGTGTTGCGAATCAAGTAAAAATTAGAAATATCATATTAATCATAAAATTATAATAATTGTTTTCGCAAAAATGTACATCGCTTTATAATTTGAATTATTAAAATATGATTTTGATATTGGCGTATGCAGGAAGCTGTCACTGAACCTGCTGCAATTTTTATAAATATTGCAACTAAATGCAAATTTAGATTAATAAAATTTCCTTATGTTATAATGGCGATAATTTATGCAACTTCAATTTCTTTTCCTGTCGCATGTAACAAATAATCTAACAAATAAATCTTTTTTTTAATTTCATAGAAGGTTATTTGTTTTAATCTAACAAATAATCTTCTCCTGTTAGGGAGGTTCCAGAGCGCTAAGAGAGAATGGACAATTGCAATTTTTATCTTAACAGGAATGAGCGGATATAGGCAGTGGTGGGATTCAAATAATTTAACAACCGGTTCGCCGCACGAATGATTTTTGGCGTACAAAAATCAAAGAAAAATTTAGCATCAAACATAGATTATGAAGCATTTTCCAATATTATAATAAAATTGATAAAAATATTTGACCTTGTGGTATATTGAAATAAAAATTTCTGACACATGTTTTCTTGTAAAAGGAAATAGCTTATTTAAAACGCATTCGACAGTCATGAAACCCTAATCAAGATTTCTAACAGAAAATGCATCAAAACAGCATAATACAAAAAGGATAGCACGAAAATAGCATACATTTAAGTTTAAGAATTAATTCATGTTCATGATCTAAAGTTGCTAACAGTTAGATACTAAAAACACTAAGAGCTCGAGATATTCCTAAGTCTCTAATCTCACGAGCATACCACCTCACTGAATATTAAGCATTCCTGTTTACATCCCTTTTTTTTTTTTTTTTTTTTTTTTTTGGTGATAAATGCTTGTAACTTCCTTAAAGTTTATCTCAATAAACAGGCTATTGTGAGTGGTAAATGACTGATTTCTGTATTTTTTTTAATTCGTGTTTTATGCTATTGTTTGATACCAAAGCCACAAATTTCACCGAGATATTCGTCAATGTCGTGTTCTATAATTAATACCAAATGACTCAAAAATTACTTTTGTAATAACAATAATGCGCTCGTGGAAAATATTTATTCTTGGAATTTTGTATCAGTGATAAAATTTAGCTCAGTTTAAAAACATGCAACATCTTTTCAAAACCTTTCATACAATAAATGCCTATGGATAACAATTGCCTAAGAAATGCATCAGCACACTATGCATTTTCAGATTGAAACCAGAAAAATTAATTAGAATTATTTGAGATATCCTGTACTGAAAATAATTTTATATGTATTATATTGAAAAGTATTAAAAAGATATGCTAAAAGGCAGTGTATTATTTCAGATAGTTAATAAATAAAACAATAAAATATGTACAAAAAACGATATTATAGTACAGAAAAGAATTTTAGTATGTTAAGTAGCTTCTATTATTTTAAATATTTACATATAGCTTCTTGATAAACCTCCTAACTTTCAATTTTCTTTATCTTTACTCAAACATTATCTGATGTGTGCTTCTTTCTTTGCATACCTTCACTATAAAAGTAGGAACCCATTCTTTAAGAGGTATGCCAATTATACTAATCGCCATTATGTTTGATACATTAGAAATAGTTAGCTTACTTCTCTTCTCTGCCCATATGATGTTTATATTTGAAAACCCCTTTCCATTCCTGCTGAACTTGCAGTAATTGTTCTGGTAATATTTTCAGACTTTAGAATCTTTTCAAAGACTCTATAGTTTAAATAAATAAATAAATATATGGTAAAAAAATACTCGATAATCGTTAATATTAATGCAAGTGTCATTAAATATAATCAATGTCATTAAATATAATCAAACAGCTCTTCAGCTGTTTTCGATAGAAGAATTACTTCTCCAATATTCCAGTAACCTGACGAGGAAAAAATATAGTTCATTACTACATTCAAATTGACTACAACTTGGTTTTAAATGTTCAGAATTCAGTAGTATATAATTTTTTTTATTCTGTACGTTGTTAAAAAACACGTCTCTCGAAGTTTTTAAAACATTTATGATCTTTTGCAAATTTGATATTTTTTCTATTTTCTGAAGTACTAAAAACCTCAACGTTTTTCTTTTGTATGGGCTTTTTCCTTCGGAAGCCTTCCAAACATCTTGTTCGCAGTACTTTTGAAAGACAAACAATTTCATTTAAAACATGCAAACATCAAGGAAATATCAGCTTTAAAATATGTAGGGCATCACTTCTTATCGCTGACCAAGAGCTTATTCCTAAATTGTTATTTTTAAATTACGTCTAATTTCAAAAATATTTCAACTGTTGGAAATTCGGAATATTGAAATGTTCATCTTCAGAAAAATCTTTTTTTACTTTAGAAAAAAAATTACAAAATTTAAATTTTTATGCAGTGTACAAATTTTTGCACGACTTTTCGAGTTATAATATTTGTTAGATCATGGAGAATATTTTTCTAAATGTAACTTATTGGAAAAGTATCTTATAAAAACTTAAAATTTGTTACATTTACGAAAATAACTACTTTGATGTAAATGACTTCTAAGATATGAAGAACAATATAAAAAAAATGCAGTTTGAACTATACCACTAAATGTAAAAATTTAGCTAATGATCAGTGGTAACAGGGAACATTCCATATATTTTCAGAAGAAGCAGCCTTTTATTGGAATGTAAGAAGTTATTGTAATGTTGAATAAGTACTGTAACAAAATGACTGCCTTCCCTTAATTTTATAGCATATAGATGGCGCTGTTGCCACTGTTGGCAAAATATCCTGAGATATTTTGCCAAACATGAAGTGATGAAGTGAAGTGAATGTATGTAATCATGATTGCGCGGGTTTAAGAAAAGTTTCGGCGTGTGTTCGAAATGTATCTCCCCTAGAGATGTTTTTATGGAAATATGTATGTTCCAAAGTTATTTTGCGCTTTTCACGAATCTGTATATATTTTGTGTGTGATAGTTATTAAAATGTGATTGTTTAAGTGTCGACCGAGTTAATCGTAACCCACAACAACACAAAATGACGCCCAACGTGAAAAAAATCTCCTTCTTCAAAAACGAAATAAAAAGGAACCGCTATACCAGGTTCAAAATATTGTCATCCGGACAATAATGACAGTAAATAATTGTGTATTTGTCATCCTGACAAAGTAAGTAATGAAAAAGAATCTCCAAATTCTAAAATTTGAGAAACCATTCTCAATTCTGTGAATGTGAAAGCCTAATTTCAAGAAAAGCGTTTTCCTTCTATAGTGTATTGCCGCCCTGGCAAATGAATAAAAAGAATCACCTAGATTTTTCAATAGTTTAAAGTAAAAAAAGAACCGCTTCGGTTCTAAAGTGTGCCTAATTTTTATAATAAATCATTAGTTCCATTATCCATCTCCTGGAATAATTCTGTGTGAGGTATGCTAGAATCAGCTAGATTCGTAATTCTGTGAAATCATCTTATGGAGTAATTATTTGTGGGGTATGCTTCAAGCTTCAAAGTTCTCAAGGCGAAAGTGTGCTGTTAAAAGTGAAAAAAGAAAAAAATCTTTGAGTTTGTTTCATAATTGTTGTTTGTGATCATAGACAGATCTAAAATGTTTTCGAAATAACTTTCAGTGTTCTACTATCGCCGATATTCTGTGTGTTTAAAAGAAATCTGAAACCGCCATATGAATCATCGAAAAGTGATTAGCTAAAGAAAGATAAATCTTATTTTATTTGTTTTGTTACCGGTAAAAAGGTGAAATTTTTTTGTTTTTCTGTTCATTGCTGGCCAGCTGGTGGTTTATTTATTTTTAAATGCTGTTTTATGTATGTGTTTTTTTTTGTTGTTGTTCTTTTGAGTATTATGAAAGATTAATTTTCTGAAAAAGAGATTTATATAATTTCTTTTGGTACTTTTTTTTTCTCAATGCAATATTATTTGAGTAAGTGAATTTTATGATTATTTTTTAACTGTGCACAGCGTAGTATATTAGAAAAGGATAGTGATTTCAGTAATCGTCAATAATTATTTAGAATGTTGTTTATTTTAAAGAAGTAAGTAAGTACTTTATTTTGATATTTTCTTGCTTTCATTTTGTTGCTTTTTATTTGTGAATGAAAATTTCGTTTTCACATCAAATTATCCATGGTAGTTGATATACTTTAAATCTTATGATTTAAATATTTCTGACAGTTTTATACGGTAAGTTATATTAGAAAAAAAAAGTTGCATATTAACTGATTATAATATTTTTGCATTAATATTTACATGAGCTCATGTTTAATTAGAGATAGATTTTAGTATGGTATTAAATTATTTTTTGTATGTTTCAGAAATTGTTTATGAAAGTTTATGCATATTTACCTGTAAGGGGAAGGTAGTTATTTTGTTATTTGATTATTTAATGGGTCAAGAATTGCATATAATTTTGTAATTTAAGCTTAAATTTAACTGATTTGAGTAAAAATGGCGTTTCTTTCTAAAGGAAAAAAAAATCGATTTATATAATTTGGCTACCGAATTAGAGCTTCAGGTAGATGCAGATGACAAATTAGTAGCCTTGCGTGAAAAAATTATGAAGTGCGTACTTTTCAAAAACGACGAGCAATTTGTAAAAGAGGCATTAATTGCTATCGTGGAAAATAGGAAAAACAAGAGAGCATAGAAGAACAAAATAGGAAAAAACAAAAGAGCATAGAAGAACAAAAGGTTAAAGATAAACGTATCGCTGATGAAAGAGCGTATGAGCTAGAAAAACTTTAGCTACAAACTTTGTTGAAAAATTCAAATGGTCAGGACTTCTGGAAAAATCAGGTAACCAAAAATAAAACTAGCGAACATTTTGGAAATTTCAAAAATGCTTCTCCTACCTCAAAATATACGAATTCACGCTTTGTAAACGATGATAAGCGTCCAGTTATAAGCTGCTATGACTGTGGGAAACAAGGTTTTGTCAAAGCAAAATGTCCTAATTGTCCCCAATCTACGCAAGTAAAATCAGCAAATTTTAGTTCCCTACATCTCCAGTCTTGTTTTATTAATACACAGGCAACACCTATGTTGTATATTAAGGTAAATGGTATTACAGGGGTAGCTTGCGTAGTTACCGGAGCTACGCATTCCATTGCTGGTTAAATGTTGTTCAAGCTTCTCCGTGACCAAGGAACTTCGTTCGAAGAGACCAGTGTAAACATAACGCTCGCTGATGGCATACGAAAAGAAACTAACGTTCTTCAAGCAACAATCACTGTTGAAATAGAAGGTCGTAGAACTAATACAACGATTTTTGCGTTACCCGGAGCCACCGGAAATAGAACATTGTTAGGCATAGATTTTTTGAATAAAATGGGGATTGTGTTGGATATGCGAAGCCAAAGTTGGTATTTCCAGAACAATCCAAGATATAAATTTCCTTTTGTTGATGATCCATTCAAAACGACACCTGAAATCTCAACACCAAATGTCAAAGCTAACACAGTTATGTTAAGGGAAAATGCAGGTCAAAACCTGTCTGCAATGCAACGAAAGAGACTTAATGACTTGCTTGAAAAATTTTCCAATACCTTTCAACGAGGAGGAGAAGCAACACCCGTCGTCGAACATCACATAAACACTAGAGAACATCGTCCTATATCATTACCACCTTACAGATTATCACCGGCAAAGAAAGAGTTGTTGAAAACGCAAATTGATGATCTTCTTGCCAAAGGAATTATTGAGCAATGCGAATCTCCATATTCTGCACCAATCGTGCTCATTCCTAAGCAAATTGGTAGTGTACGTCTATGTGTAGACTACAGGAAGCTCAATGAGGTGACTATACCAGATACCTATCCACTTCCTCGTATGGACGATCTTCTACATCAGGCAAAGACTGCCCAGTTCATGACCACTCTGGATCTGAATGCTGGCTACCATCAGGTGAGTGTCTATGGGCCTGATCGTGATAAAACTGCTTTTGTATGTCCTCTCGGAACATACCGCTTTCGAAGAATGCCTTTTGGACTCCGTAACGCTCCTGCAACGTTTCAGAGGACGATGGATAACTTTCGCAACGGACTCCCAGATGTAAATATTCTCTCTTACCTTGATGACCTCATTATTTTATCATCATGTTTTGAACAACATCTATCTGATCTTGAAGCTGTTTTTCAAAGATTAGACAAATGGAAACTTTCTGCAAATCGAGAAAAATGCCACTTTGCATGTACCAGAGTAAAGTACTTAGGACACTGGATCACTCCAAATGGTCTAGAAGTTGATCCTGGGAAAATTGATGCTATCGTGAGGATCCCAACTCCCAAGAATATAAAACAACTGCAATCGTTTCTGCAGACATGTTCATGGTATCGCCGTTTTATACAAGAATTTGCATAAATATCCAGACCACTTAGTAACCTCACTAAGAAGAATGTTGAATGGCATTGGGGTGCCGATGAAGAAAATGCATTTCAAACATTGAGGCAATGCCTGGTTTCAGCAACAATATTGAAACAGGCTGATGAAACAAAACCCTTCATCATTTGAACCGATGCAAGCAATTATGCTCTTGGAGCAGTACTTCTCCATGGTAAAGGTGCGGAAGAGCATCCGATTGAGTACGCCAGTAGATTACTGACTCCTGCAGAACGCAACTATCACACCACGGAACGGGAAGCTCTTGCTGTTGTCTGGGCTCTTAATAAATTCAGAGGATACATTGATGGAACAGAAGTTACTGTGGCATCCGACCACCAGCCTCTCCGATGGCTCATGAGCTTAAAGTCCCCTTCTGGAAGACTTGCCAGATGGGCTTTACAGTTGCAAGAATTTAATGTGAAAATAGAATACATTCCAGGTAAAGCGAACGTCATAGCTGACATGCTTTCTCGTCCTGCGTGTGATCATATCAGTAAAGAAGATTGTGATATTTGCACCATAATGATTGATATCCCTGCTAAAATGTCTAGTGATCTACGTGCTGAACAAATGAAAGATGAAGAATTAAAGAAAATTATTAAAAGTTTTCGAAGATGAAGAAAAAACTCTAGATTACACTAAGTGGACTGAACGTGGTTATATTATGAACCAAGGAGTTTTATACAGGTATTCCCCAAGTTCGGAATCTGAAGAAGCACAACTAGTAGTCCCCTCACATGAAAGGGAGAAAATTTTAAAAGAACACCATGACTCACCTACGGCTGGTCACTATGGTGCTGAAGGTACATTTAATAGAATATCTAAAAGCTATTATTGGACTGGAATGCGTTCATACATTGCAGATTACGTCAAACATTGTGCTGAATGTAGTAGGTATAAACCTTCTAATCAAAAACCATCCGGTTTGTTACAAACACCAGTGTACTCACAACGATTTGAAGTTCTATCAATTGATCTTTTTGGCCCTTTACCAAAAAGTAAGAATGGTAAAATATGGATATTCATAGTAGAAGACTGTGCAACAAGATGGGTTGAACTATTTGCCCTTACAGAAGCTACTGCAGCACAGTGTGCAACTGCGTTGCTCGAAGAAGTTATCCTTAGATATGGTCTACCCAGGCGTATAATATGTGATAACGGGCCACAATTTGTTAGTAGTGTGATGCAACAACTTTGTTTTCTTTTAGGTATCAAACAAAACCCAACTCCCATATATCATCATCAGGCAAACCCTGTGGAGAGAAAAAATAGAGATCTCAAGCAGAGATTGGCTATATTAGTAGAGAATGACCACTGTTCATGGGAAGAGAAACTTCCAACAATACGTTTTGCAATGAATACTGCTAAGTGTGACACCACTGGAGAAACAGCAGCATTTTTACAATTTGGGAGAGAATTAAGAACGACAGACGATGTTCAACACGACATTCGTGCTGTAATTCACAATGACAACTTTGTACCTGAAATTACACCATACCTCAAGAAATTGGCAAACTTCACCAAAGAAATTAAAGACAAAGTTGAAGCTAAGCAATATCAAAGAAAGAAATACGCTGACCGTAAAAGAAAATCAGGACATTGTTTTGCTCCAGGACACAAGGTTTGGGTTGACTTACATCCAGTAAGTAAAGCCTCTAGCAATAAGACTGCAAAGTTCATGCCTAAACGTGACGGACCATACATTATTTTAACTCAAAAATCGCCCACCACATTTGTTATAGCAAGCATGGACAATCCAAATGAACCTCTTGCTACATATAATACTTCAGCTTTGAAACTGTGTAATGACTCTGAAATTGTGCCTGTTGCACCTATTAGGAAACGCGGCAGACCACCTAAAAAAGTTACTGGTTCCTCACCGGGACGTCCGCGGAACCAGAGGTGGAGGTTGTAACAAAATGACTGCCTTCCCTTATTTTTATAGCATATAGATGGCGCTGTTGCCATTGTCGGCAAAATATCCTGAGATATTTTACCAAACATGAAGTGATGACGTGAAGTGAATGTATGTAATCATGATTGCGCGGGTTTAAGAAAAGTTTCGGCGTGTGTTCGAAATGTATCTCCCCTAGAGATGTTTTTATGGAACAAAGTTATGTATGTTCCAAAGTTATTTTGCGCTTTTCGCGAATCTGTAAATATTTTGTGTGTGATAGTTATTAAAATGTGATTGTTTAAGTGTCGAACGAGTTAATCCTAACCCACAATGACAGTACTATATAACAAGAGTTCGCTTAGGCTGCCGGTTTTGATCCCAAAATTCTTCAAACTTCAAAATTTCATTTTTTAAAGTTAATTTTTAAAGGTTTAAATGCTCGTTACAGGACTGATGAAGAAAAAAAAAATATTTTTTGCAAATTAAACATTATTTTATTAAACGAACCAAATGAAAACATGTCATAGTTTTACGTTTAGAAACCGCTGTTGCGCAGATACACATTAAAAGAAAATAATTAATGTAAATATAAGTTTAATTTAACAACCGGTTCGCCGAACTAGATACAAATTAAGAAATTAGTTAAAGTAGTGTTGAATATGGGCTATATAACTAGAGTTAACCTAGGCTGCCGATTTGGATCCCTTAATTCTTAATATCCTAATTTTTTAAAAGTTAAATTTGCTCCTTACAGAACTGATAGAGAAAAATATATTTTATTAAATGAAACATTATTTTATTAAATGAAACATTATTTTATTAAATGGAACAAATCAGAACATGTCGCAGTTTTATGTTTCGAAAATGCTGTTGTGCAGTTAAACATTTAAAGAAAGTAAATTAATTGAAATGCAAGTTTCATTTAACAACCGGTTCGCCGAACTCAGTACAAGTTAAGTTACAAATTAAGTATACAAATTAAGAAAGTAGTTAAAGTAGTGTTGAATAAATGCAATATAACTAGAGTTACCCTAGGCTGCCGATTTGGATCCCAAAATTGTTCAAATCCTCAAAATTTCATTTTTTAAATGTTAAATTTGCTCCTTACTCGACTGACGAAGAAAAATGTATTTTGCAAATGAAACATTATTTTATTAAATGAAACAAATCAGAACATGTCACAGTTTTATGTTTATAAAACGCTGTTGTACAGATAAAAATTGAAAGAACGTAAATCAAGGTAAATGCAAGTTTCTTTTAACAACCGGTTCGCCGAACTCAGTACAAATTAACAACCGGTTCTACCGAACCGGTGCGAACCGGCTGAATCCCACCACTGGATATAGGGGAATACTCCCAGTTCCGTAACCTTCTACGAGCTACAGATCTTTCACCTAGAGATAATTTCGCACCACGCATTTTACATGGTAGTCTGTTGCATTGCTTTAACAGCAACGCCGCTAGTACACTAAATTTTCAAATTACTCACTACGGAAGTTGCTGCTCAAATTTTGGTTTTATCTTGGGAACCGTCTTAAAAATGCGAAAGAAATGAAATATTTGTTTATAAAATCTGCAATATTTCTATAAATATTGAAACGAAATGCAAATTTAAATTAATAAAATCTCAATATGTTATGATCCTATAATGATCCAATTATTGACATATTTATTAAATTAAATCAACAGAACATATCATATCATCTTAAAGGGACCGCGGACAGTTATTTGAGCAAAACTCTAAAATTATTTTGATAATATTATTATTCTGCAGTTTTTTCTTGGCCTTTTGCAAACAATCGCATGCATATTTGAAGTAACAAGCATTGGAATTTACTACATAAACAATTTTTTGTCCCTTTAACCCCTTAATTCTCGCTCAAGTCGATATCACGGGCTGAGGTGTCGTTCGTTATTTCTCGTGCCTGTCATATTTCTGGACTGGAGATGTATTGCTGGAAAAAAAATTTTGAAACCAGAAAAATTTATCTGGCATTTCCGTGTGAAGTCTTTGAATATTAGCGTTTGAGTTTGGGTTTTGCCGCTGATTGTGATGTTGGACTTTGAATTGCATGTTTCGAAATATATCGCACTCAAAAAAAATATTAATATTCAAAATCTAATGTATATTATACTATTTCAAATATTATTTGTAAAAATGTGTTTGATGGTGATAAATAAAGATCTAATATACGAAAAATAAAGGTCTTATTCGCATTAATTTGTATGGTCTAAAACAAACATTAAAACACAGAATTCTCGCATGATGGCTTTTCCACAAATGTTAATTTTTTCTATAACATTTTTTTTTTCGCCTTAAAAAAATTGCATATTTTATATAGAAACCTTATAATTTATCAATTTCTGTAATAAAAAAATAGGCACTTTTTATGGTTTTTCCAAATATTAAGGGGTAATATACTTTAATACTGTATTGCTCAAAACGGATTTTTCAACGTTTTTAGAATTTTAAAATGTTCATGCTTCTTAATTTTTGATCAAAATTCATGAAATTTATAAGGAATAATTCTGATATTTGTTACAAAAAACTGTGTATGCATTTAAATTTCGACTTCATTAAGATAGATGAATTCGGTTTTTAGCTTATTAAAAGGCAAAATTTTGATGAAAATCTACATGGAATTCAGTACAAAATCTAAAATATTAACTATTCATGGCCTTAAAAAATCAATACACTGATTTTTTTAATAGAGTTTAAAGAGAAAATAATGCAAAATCGAGGAAATATCCCAAAAATTAAAACGCACGAAGGATTTTGAAATTTCGTTTTCAAATTTAATTTTACAGTAATCTTAAACTTATAATAAGATTGGAAATTTCTTTTAAGAATTTCCATATACTTATGGTGAAATGTATATTAAAGTTTCATATATTTATGATGAAAAAAATAATTAACATCCACCGTCACCTTAAATCATATAAAATCAAATTTACACTGTTAAACATTTTGCAGCATTCTGGCAGGTCATTCGACCGTTTTTTGAAAAAACGGTATCAAAACCGTAATTTAACTATATTCTGACCATAAAATGGCCAATAATATAGTCAGAATAGTGTTAAAATTACGGTTGTGTAAATGTTTTCGAAAAAAAACGGTCAAATGACCTGCCAGAATGCTGCAAATTTTTAACAGTGTAGAATAAGCGACTTCGTTCAATGCAATTATTCTACATGGTCCAATTACATATTTTTCGTTTAAATGACGGTATTTCCAGAGGTTGAAAAACTCCCACCACACTAATAAGACATTGGATGTATTTGAAACGTGTAATGAGACATTGAGCTAGAATATTTAAATATACAAAGCGTCTAGCACCAATGGATTCACCAAATTGCATATAGATTTCGATGGCATTTAGATTAACGTAATCAGTGATTTACTGAAATTGTTTGTGCATAAAAAGCGTTAATCTAAAATCTGCGAACCGATTATGTGGTACTTTTCCATGAGTACTTTACCATTAAAATTTCAGAAAATCGCGGAACGCTTTTACCGAAAGAAAAGGCTGTTATAAACATGCACTTTCATTCATAAAATTGACACATACTATTATCTAATTAAAATGACGTGTTAAGTTGCTGATTTTTGATTTCACCATTTTTGGTTTAAGGCACTATAACCTCAAACTTAGTATTAGAGGACTGAAGCATTGTTAAAAATCATTTTGACTCAACTTTATAAAATGCAGTAACTGTTCATAATGCATAATATGTTTTCTCTAAAACATAATGTCGTTTCGTTGACGAAGACATACCGCATTGCAATTGTAGAAATGCATTGTTAACCTGTAGTTCATTTTGTTTCAATTGAATCTTGTGTTTACAAAATTAAATTATGAAGTTTGTTTTCATTTAAATAATTTAAATTAGAATTGATTGAAAAAAAAATGCCGTGTGATAATACTCTAGGCATTATTTTAAATTAAAATAATGAATTGGAAGTTCAATGTTTAGTATATTTTCTAAATGGCTGTTAGAAAAATGTCCTGATTGATAAACTTATAAAAATCTTCTGATTGCTACAGTTGTAAAAATGTACTGATTGATACAATTATAAAATTCACTGATTGGCACATTTATAAATTCCGATGATTATTGAGTATGTGATAATAATTAGTATCCGCATTTTCTGGTATAAAATCTGCGAATGTTCGGTAAGAATTATAGGAAATTAATCTTTAATAATTTACGAAAATATTTATACTATTTTTCTTATCTGAAATATTTTTGAAAAAAATGAAGAAAAGTTCAAATTTATTTACAAAACTACAACCATTCATATTTATTGGCATGTTTTAGGTTAGAAGGATCGATATTTTAAGAGCAAAGTGTTTTATGTTAAAACACTTTTAAATCTATTGCTTGGTAATATTCCTCATCGAAAGTGTCAAAACGTGACATTTTAAAATGTCTCAAGTACGTTTTTATTCTTTCTTTCATATCTGAATAAATTTCAGTTGCTGCTATTTTTATTTTACTCGTTATTTTTGTTTTTAAAGATGATGTAGATGTTTTTTTCCTTGTCGTATATTTTTACATGCCTTTTTGTAAAGAAAATAGTTTATTCTAGTTTTGTTTCGAAAAGAAGACATAAATAAAATTTTAATAAGAAATTGTGGAAGAAGGTGAGATTTAGAGGGAATTTTTAGGACAAGAAATGTTTTTATTTGTTGATGTTAGTTTACATACTATTCAACAATATAGAAGTTATCTTAAACCTCCGTTGCATACTGTCCACGACAGTGACCAACAATGTTATTTTTTGATTATCCAACCTATTTTATTTACAGTACTTGTTCAAAGCTCCGTGACTTCCATGATTCGTATAAAAAATCGAGATGGCGCCATAAGTCAGTTAATTTACTTGTTGAGACGTCTTCAATATTGATGTCTCTTCAGAATGCCAAAAATTCATCATGAATATAAAATGTTTCTTTCTCACACATTCTCAGACTCATTTTCAAAAGTAAAAACAGGACACTTGCTAACGTGATTTTTTGAAGGGATTTTTTAAGTGAACTCTGTTTTTATTTTTCGCTCAATTAATTAGAACTTCATTTACAAACAATTATGTTCTCCATTTCTTTTTAGTTTTTTTCCAGCTCTATTGCTTCGGGAAATTCGGTTCAAAATGCAACTTTGACAGCCTTTTAAAAAATATATTCTGACTATTTCAAAAAATCGACTCATAAGGCCCATTATATAGTTTCTGAATAAGAGAACCTGTCAAGTGGATGTGTTTGAGAATAAAAATGAATTTAAGAATGAGTCAGCAAATAAGCCGTTTGGATTTGGGTACACCCTTAATACGATAATCATTTCGTCAACCCTTATTTTTCTTTAATTTGTTTTTTTAAGAGTTGGTCCTATCAAAACTTGTCAATATGAAAGTTGTAAATAATATTAAGAAGTGTATAATAAATTCAAACGGATCGGATATCTTGAGAATTGAAAAAGTTATGAATTTTTTTTGGCCGCATGAGCTCATTTTTAATTTTATCAAAAATCTGTGATACACAAGTTTTTTTTTCTATTTTTCTAGAATTAATAATAACTGTAAACGGATATTATATGCATTATAATTAAGAAGTTATGGTTTTTTTTCGTTTTTCACAAAATACCTCCGTACCCCGTAACACCACCCTTGGTCTTATTTTGCCCTTTAATGAACTTGACCGAAATTTTATAGTACTTGATTTTGTGTATCAGTTTGGAAGAGATTTGTGCAGAACTATGGAAGTTATAGCTTCCATATCGTTTTTTTCCATATATATATATATATGTAATAATAAAAATTTTCGCCTTTTTATCTTAGTAAAACTATTCCAAATTCTTAATATTTACCCCATTTTTACTTAGCTTTAATAATATCTAAAAATATCCTTTTTTCCGTGCTTTAAATGCATATTCTTTTATTATTCTAAAAACCTTAATCCTTTCATCTACTCTTGTAAAACCCATTAAATTACTTTTTTCATTTTATTTAAAACTAGATTCTTTTGGTTTCGAATATTTTAAATAGCATTTGTTCTCTGATAATCAATTTCCCATAATTCTATAGACAGCCTGTCAAATGAATTTGACACCGAGGCTAAAGAGTTCACATCGTCCTCACGCGTGCTTTCCCCCATTCCCCCGGAGCTAAGTCCAATCGTATTATTCATCTTATCGCTTCCTTCCGTCTACTTTTACGGGATTTGATCTTGCACTAGTAATGTATCCGTCAACTTTCTGTTTCTTTGAATATTTATACTGTTGCATCGACGAGGAGCGAGAGATTTTTACGTTCTTTGTCTGTTTAATAAATCCACGTCTCTTGGGGTGAATGGCTTTTAATGTGTAGATCCTAATACTTTTAACATCTTAAGTTTATTTTGAAGTGGATCAGCGATTATTCGAGAGTTAATGGATAAGCTACTGGAAATGTTACGATATGTGTGTACCAAATAAACAGCGTTTAAAATACGATGCCTCTCTATTAGTTATTCCATGGGAAATTCTTTCAATGTTTATGGAGCCTGTCTTCTAATTCGCTACCACGACTGCACTCCGATTTTCTCATGATAACGGAGGGTTGGCCTTGATTACTATACCACACTTACTTCGATAGATACGTGTATCTCCGGAATGTCACAAAAGTCGGCAGCAATATGCAACATATATATACATATAGAGAGAGAGAGAGAGAGAGAAATTTTGAACTGGGAGTGGTTTTCGGTTCTAGGAGTCTGCGGCTTAGATCTGCAAATATCTTTCAGAAACTGCAACGTAGGGGAGAATGTAGTAGGTAGTATTTCTTACTAAATCTACCTCAAAAATCTTATTTGTTTTGTTTTGGAAAGTTTTAGATAAATTCCACTATAGTGGAAGCCATGCTCAGCAATAACTTTATAACATTTTACTCTGTCAATTGAAGTGGATGTCGTGAGTATGAACACTGTAAATTAAAATGCATAACATTGATGCATTTAATGATTTTATAAATCGTCATAACAGATAAAGCTAGAAATATAGAGCATTTATTACACAAGTAAAATTAATTCGCAAGAAGCCACTATTGGTTCATGCCATTTAATCAGTTATTTTCATGCCTTTATAAATAAGTTTTAAATAGATAAAAGTAGCGCATAAAATATATAAAAGTATTTTTCAATAATTATATTTTTATGTTATTATTAAGAACTTATAATATAAATAATAAATGTAGCATTCAATCTCATCAAATATAATGATTTGATTGATTCATGTGGTGGAAATATATTTATTTAACTTTTTATTAAACATTTTTGTCACTCTCTTTTTAATACATAGAAATTAACTTTAATAATGGACTGAAAGCAAACAAACAGTTAAGAAAAGTAAAAATCGACAGATTCGTTTACTTTTGATTTATGATCAAAAATATATTATTTTCAGAAAACATTAACCTATAAAGACATGAATGACGTTTCTAATTGAACCCTCAAACAAAACCATTAGGAGTTAAAAGTCAAAGAGACCTTCAAAGAAATTTTAATGAGTTTCATTGTGGCTAAAGAGGACGTATTTTAATGGAAAAGCTATTAAGGTTGCTTTTCTAATAAATCACATTATAAAA
Source organism: Maratus speciosus (assembly GCA_963932465.1). NCBI lineage: Eukaryota > Metazoa > Arthropoda > Arachnida > Araneae > Salticidae > Maratus > Maratus speciosus. The sequence goes on from OZ010800.1 coordinate 189,892,370, forward strand.
TTAAGATTTTTCTTCACTTTAAAGTTATTTTAATGACCTAAAATACAATCAATTGTAGAAAAAAAGAAAGAAACAATAAATTATTTGTATTAGTTGTTTATAAACTAGTATTCTTATTTAGTCAAATTATCGGAACTATGTGTTGTGATCTTTAATTAAAAGTAAAAAAAAAATATATATAATAAAAAGGAAGTAAAAGATAATGATTGTGATTAGTTGAAAATTCTCTTTAACACTTGCAGATGTAAAAAATCGTCCTTCTGTAATATGGATTTAAAACTAAAATTATCTAAAAATAATTTTGTAAAATAATAAAATACAATGTTACAATTTCTTTGAAAAAATTTTCGAAAATGATAATTTATTTAAATTTTCTGGTACAAACATTCAGTAAAATTAATTGGTGTATGTAATAGACCATAGCCTTTAAGGGTAAAAATAAGGAATTAAAGACACATTCAAAAAACACAATTGAAGGTTTTAGACGCGGGTAGATATTTTATCTTCTCTTAAAATCTCTCAAATATTAAATTAGACAAATAAACCGAAAAGGGGTTTTTTTTTTTTGGAGGGAGGATTAGGCTTTCTGCAACGGTTTTCAGTCTACTGATCATAAAACAGTAAATCACTAAACACTTGTCAATATTCAAGTCACATATTCCATAGACAAAAGGAATAATCAATCTAACGTACAATACAATGTGTTAAGATTATCTGGCAATATCAAATCTGAATTCTGCGTTCTTCCGTCAATATTAATATTCCCAACGACACCTGAAAAACAGCGTCGGTACAGTAAGCTGAATTTCAAATTGCTTTCTAAAATTAGCCGAATTTTGTCCCGTTGGAAAATTACAACTCGTATGATTTATTTATCAATTCGAATAACTGTGTCAAAATTAGTGTAGTGTAAGTACGCATCCAGCGTTCTCTGGAGTTCCAATATCTGCGATTTATTCTGTACAGTTCATTCATATGTCAGAACAGATGCCATAATCAATAAAGTCATCTGGGTGAATTATGTCCTCCAGATTCTCCCGGGATATCTTAATTGGTACAGCATTGGCGGTTTTAGCCAAGAGATCCCTGGTTCGAATCCTGCACTGGACGTTTTTTGTTAAGTTGGACACATTAACAAATTAATCGTGGATATTGCAATAATAAGAAGCCTGAACGTAAATTTGATTTGCGAATTACCAACATTATACTATTCAATATATTCCAAGCTTTTTTTAGGAATAAATATATAGTCTGAAACGGTTCAGTATCTGCTTATTAACCAAACTACCTACAGAATTGAAGAATATAATTTGCTCTTAAATTGACCCAATTAATTTTGAGAATTACTCAATAATTTATGAAATACCATTTATTAGAGAAGAAGGATCAAAGACTCACTGTATTGGTATAACTACCAGGACATTTAAGCAGGGTTCTTACGGGTACCGTTATTTTCAAGGCCCAATATCAGAATTTTTTTATCGAAAAATAAATCTAGTTTACACAGACGAAATTTCACCTTACTTCAGGAGAGATTTTCCATAAGAAAATACTGGTACCGAAGAATTTCTTGGTCATGGAATTCAAGCACCCGTTAAGTATAGTACCCTGTAATAGACCCTGTTAAGAATAGAAAAAAGGAGAATAGAGCTCATATGAAATATAATAGAAAAACCACAGCCCTAGCAAGATTTTATCAAAAAAACCCTTCTAAATAAATTTCAATAAAAGTAAAATAATTTTTCTCTCCAGTCTACACCGTTGAAAATTTTGCAGCATTCTGGCAGGTCATTCGACCGTTTTTTTGAAAAAAAACGGTTTTATAACCATAATTTAACTATATTCTCACCATAAAATGACCAATAATATGGTCAGAATAGTGTTAAATTCACAGTTGTGTAACCGTCTACGGAAAAAACGGTCAAATGACCTGCCAGAAATTTTAACAGTGTATACTATACAACCATTGCAAGAAAAACCATAGAGATTGTAACGCAAAAAAAATTCAATATGTAACGATGCAGTATCGTTTCACTATTAAAATTATGGCTCGAGCTACTCAATTATTATGAAAATAAAAATAAAATAAACATCCAAGTAAAATAATAAAAATCGTGCATAATATGAAATAATATTTTGAAAAGAAATAGACAGTGCAATTTATTTTATTTGTTCTGAAAATGACTCGGGTAGAATTAAAACATGTAAACAACCGAAATAAACGTATTTTTACTTGGCCGAAACTTCTTTCAGTCACTTGGACATTTACAACCGTTACGATTTATTTACCAATTAAATAATTGTGTTAAAAATTAATCTATTATAATTACACATTCAGCGTTTACTGCAGTTCCAAAAACAATTTTCGATTTATCCTGTTGAACTGTTTCAGATATCATACCAAATGCTGTGATCGCTAAAGGTTAGTTGGGTGAATTAGTCCTCCAGATTCATCCGGGATGGCTCAATTGGTAGAACATGGACGACTTCAGCCAAGACATTCCTGGTTCGAATCCTGGTCCGGGCTTTTATCACCCACTTCGAAATATACAACTCTGTTAAGATTTATTTACCAATTGATTAATTTATTAAAAAATAATCTAATATAGATGTTGGATCCGAGCACGCAGTTATCACGTGACAAAACAATCGTACTCAAACACTGGACTCTTGTTATAAGAAAGTGAGTGAAAATGTTACTCTCTCTAAATTATTTAAAAAAAATTTTATCATCGCTCTCTAATTAACCTCTTTACTACTCTGCATAAAAAAAGTATTTTGCAATTTCGGATACCGTCATTTATATTGTGATTACCTAAAAAATAATATTGTCTTTCTAAATATAGTTTTAAAAATGCTTCCTTTTTTAGAGGAAAATGCTAGTTAACATTCAAAGCTATGTTCAATTGACTTGTCATGGGCGACCAGATTTTTTTTCCTGTTAAAAGCTGGCATGGGCAAGTATATCGGTCATGAAATTATTCAAGATTTGATTAAAAATTTTATGCTTTAAAAATAAATATTCAATTTCGTTAATATATATAGATTTTATATTTTAAATTAAAATTAATTAAATGGCAAACGAGAAAAAGCAAGATTCAAATTACATTGTCAAATAATAAGTAAATGATTTTCAACTGGTATAAATTTGTAGCAAACAATGTTGTTACTTTGGCGCTGGCTTTTAGAATTTATATTTTATTGCTATAACGAAAAGTGTACGTTTATCATCGTTTGAAGAATTGTAAACAAACAATTAATAAGGAGTATAACAGTTCATTTTAAAAATTTCATAAGATATAACGATATTAGGATCTCCTAAAAGGAATGCGTTACATACGTATACATTCATGTTTTAAGGCAAAACTTTAAAAACATTACAATTTATTTGCTGGAATTTATTTTTATTTAAATGATAAAATTATGTCATGAAAATTTCTAAAAGTATATTACACGATTTCCGCAAGCTTGACCAAATTGAATATATTTATTTTCATTTAAAATGCACTTGGCATATATCCAGAAAATATGTTAAAATTTATTACAGCTATAGTTTACAGAATTCCAGACCAACAACATTTCTTTTTTTCTGTTTTCAGTTTAATTGTTTTCCTTTTCTCTTTTCCCATTATACCCATTGAAAAGGAATGTTTGGAATAGGAAAAAAGAGGAAACTTCCAGTAGTTTTATTTCTTATTTTTCTTAAACCGTGCATTTAAAATAATTTAGCATGATATTTTCTATTTTTGATAATACGAATAGTACATATGTTAAAAATCATTATAAGAATTATTTTCATTTAAATGAAGATATGGCAAGCTATTTCTTTATCGAACAGGATTCTTGTTGTTGTTATTAGATATTATTTTTTTATCATAATTTGATTACCACTCTGCATAATAAATAGCTAGCAAGATTTATAAACTAATTAAGCTAACTATTTAATAATAATATATATACACTGACGGAAAAAAATCCCAACAAAAAGAAATTTTTTCTGTAGAGTAATGAAATTTGGACAGTGCATTTGTGTAGTTAAAATGTTTAATTGATTTGATTTTCAAGATCACAGGTTAATTTAACCTCAAGAAAATGCATTTCAAATGTGAAATGCTGTTACATTAATAGCCGGTGTAACCTCCAGAATTTTGAATGCAATTTCCAACAAAATGTAAAATTTCCAACCAAAAAAAATCGTAATCATATGATAAATGAAGCTATAGACAAAGACGATTTTCAAAGCAATGTTATAAATCATAACTGAAGTCGGAGACTATTAAATGGTAAAAAATAAATAATTTCATAACAAATAAATAAATAAAAAAAAATAAGTGACAATTGCTCATATTATGAGTATTACAGATATTTTCAAAAGGTTTATATTTTATGTATTTTTAATATAGAGGCTAAGTTTTGTAATCTAAAATAAAATTCACAAAAATTTTGATTTTAGAAAATTTTTAATGATGTTAAAAAGCGGCGAATTTTAGCTTTTGGCAGAATTCGAAAGATGTATTTCTTTTAAACCTTTATAATAAAACCCACCGAAAATCCACCGAAGCATCTGAAAAATAACGACCCCCCCCCCCCCCCCCTCCAACCTCATCATACGTATATTCTGTAATCCATGATTCTTATTATTTGAAAAGTGAACTATATTCACCTGAAGGAAACCTAAGATAGTTTCAAAATAACCATTCATTTAAAATTTTCAAACTTATCATAGAGGTTAATTTTCTGCCATAATTGTGCTTTTAATATAATTTTATAAATGCAATGATAAATCTTCACCTTTTATGCCAAAATTGTTTTGTTGTATTTTCCCAAAGTGCCTCTATGTTTAACAAAATTGTTATGCATGATCTGCATTCATACCTTCACAAAATGCTAAAACAGACTCTCACATTTAGCATTAAAATTGATAATATTGATATAGTTTATAATTCATTTTAATAATTTATTAAGAGTTTTTGGAAAAGCTTCGGACACCAAATTTTCTTTTCTTGGATAACAAAATACATAAGGAACATTTCAAGATTCAGACTTTTATGAATGTTAAATAGACATTATTCCCTATCAAAAAACTTTTATCTTTTTTTCTCCCCGATTATCGGTAATTAGCTACATTCTCAAATTTAAGTTGTATATATGACATATTCACTTGTCGTTGGCTGCAACACAGCTACAGATATTTATTATTTATAAATTTCTTTTTCTAATGCTAATAAAAAAATATAATTTTTGTAAAGTTGGTTGTATCACGTTTAGTTATTTCAAATATTTTTTTATGTTAAATAAGTTAAAGGCAATAAGATTTAGGTATACTAATAAGTAGTTTCACGTGTAAAAGTTTTTCATAGTTACATATAGCCGGCAGAACAGATAAAACTAGATAATTCAATAAATGACTGTCGTAAATTGTACAATGCATTAATAATTAGAAAAATAATATTAGTAATTAGAAACAAGAATAGAAAATATTAAGAATAAAAGTGAAGAAGGAGGAGGACCTGGTAAATTTTTTTTAAAGATAGCTCATATAATTATTCATGTATGAATTCCATTTTAAACATTTTCATTTAGAACTTTTTTTAAATTCATCAAAAAACTCATTGATTTTTAAATTTTTAATGTAACATTTTCTTTTAGTCTAAAACATTGCTTTTCCAGGAGAAAAAAAAAATGTTGTTGAATAGGTTAGTTAAAATTTTGAAATTGCCCCCTTAAAGTATCAAATTGCCCCCTGGTGGGTCGTACGCCCCACATTGGGAACCACTGGTCTGTTGCATACAAAAATCAATCTGGAATTAATAAATATAATAGTTTTGTCGCAATTCTTAAAAGAACGCTTTGTCCCTAAAATGGGAGCTATGAAGGTCGTTGAATAGGTTAGTTAAAAATTTGAAATTGCCCCCTTAAAGAATCAAATTCCCCCCCCCCGGTGGGTCGTACTCCCCACATTGGGAACCACTGGTCTGTTGTCTAAAAAAGTCAATCTGGAAGTAATAAATATAATAGTTTTATCGCAATTCTTAAAAAACGCTTTGATAAAAAAATCAATCTGGAATTAACAAATATAATAGTTTTATCTCAATTCTTAAAATAACGCTTTGTCTCTAAAATGGGCGCTTTGAAGGTCGTTGAATAGATTAGTTAAAAATTTGAAATTGCCCCCTTAAATAATCAAATTGCTCCCCGGTGGGTCGTACGCCCCACATTGGGAACCACTGGTCTATTGTATAAAAAAATCAATCTGGAATTAATAAATATAATAGTTTTATCGCAATTCTTAGAAGAACGTTTTGTCCCTAAAATGGGAGCTTTGAAGGTCGTTGAATAGATTAGTTAAAAATTTTAAATCCCCCCCCCCCTAAAGAGTCAAATTGCCCCCGGGTGGGTCGTACGCCCCACATTGGGAACCACTGGTCTATTGTATAAAAAAATCAATCTGGAATTAATAAATATAATAGTTTTATCGCAATTCTTAGAAGAACGTTTTGTCCCTAAAATGGGAGCTTTGAAGGTCGTTGAATAGATTAGTTAAAAATTTTAAATCCCCCCCCCCTAAAGTGTCAAATTGCCCCCCGGTGGGTCGTACGCCCCACATTGGGAACCACTGGTCTGTTGTATAAAAAAAATAATCTGGAATTAATAAATATAATAGTTTTATAGCAATTCTTAAAAGAACGCTTTGTCTTAACTTTAGCTTTCAAAGCGAATCAGAACATTCCAAACTTGAGCCTCCCACTACGATTTCTCGTGTTACAACGTTATTTGTATAAGTTCTGGGAAATGTTACTTTTTTATTCGTAGAAAACATTCCTTGAAATCTCATGAAGTAAAATTTCAGTAAAGTGTATTTTTTAACGACGAATCAAAAAATCACTTTCACTTTTAACCATCATGTCAAGATTTCTCGCAAATCGTAAATGTCAATGTTAAAAAATAGCTAAAAATCTGATACTATAAAATAGATGTAAGACTTTTTTTTCCGCTTAATTTTATTTATTTCAATAATTTATTAGATTTTTTGTCTTATACTGGGTTTCTTACAGCTAAACAGCTCGGCAGTCCGATGAGGTTGGAGGAGAGGGGTGGGGGGGGGGATCAATTTTAAATTTTAGCTTTTTAAATTTGAATTTTCTGATTTCAGAAAATTTCTGACGTGGTGGTTTAAAATGAAGGCCATTTTCCTTTTCAGTGCTAAAAATACACAAAAATCAATTTTCAAAAACTAAAAAACATGCCACAACCCAAAATTCGAAAGGCAGTGTAACCTAACAGCATTTTAAAATATGTATCACTTTGTAAAGAATTGAGGCTGTTGTTTTTCCTCCTTTTATTTATAAAAAAATCTATTATTTTTATCCTCTTATAATGTTCAGTACAAATTGTACATTTTGCAGTAATATGTCAGAATGATTAAATATTTCAAATTTATACTGCAATGCAAATTTTACTCGCAGCCATTTCTTTAATATAACTGACGAATTTATATTTCAATTAAATTTGTGAATGACCCATAATATGCAGAAAAAAAAGATACTCCAAATTTAAACAGCTATTACTCGGCCAATTTTAATCGTAGAACAACGGAACTTTTTTTGCCTTACTTGCCAGTGTAACAGGGAAATTTTACTGAATGTAACATATAGAACCGGGAAACCGTATAAAAATTTAGATTCTGTAACTCTTCACTAAATTGTTTTTTCGCTTTAAACTTTTTTTTATCTTAACCATGCACCTAATTTTGACCATTTTTGTATTTGGAAGTATGCATCTAGGACCAACGGTTGCGAAAATAAAGGTCTGTCAGGTTATACGTGGACACACTGCATATTTATTGTAGCTTTTCAATTTCTTCGTTTGACAGATTTCGATTTTAAGAAAAAAATATGTGTGCGTAAATTCTAACTCTAGCTCAAGTTTTGAATTATTTCGAAGAATTAGATTCAGTTGATTATTCAGATAATCCTGAAACAATTTGTTCACCACCTGATCTCAGCGCAGTAAGAGATGAAGAAAATATAGTAGAAAATTATTCATCAATATGGCTGCAATCTGGTGAAGTAGAACATCGCCTAAATTCAAAATCAATAGTGAATCAAGAAATATTATATTTTTTATTAAAAGAGAATTAAACACAGACAGGGTGAAGGGTGAAGGGAAGGTTCAGACAAACCAACATATCGGGATGGAGAAAAACTAAACTAGAAAACAGGAATTCTGCTTTTTGAGAATTTAGTGTCGCCCTCAATGGAAAAAAAATGTATATGTATATAAATATAGATAATACAAAACATATTTCAGTCTTAAGACTTAAAACACACGCTTTTATCTTATATAAAATGACGCCATTCGCATCCTCAGAAGAATTCCTCATTTACGATCCAGTCTTAAAGAACATCTGCAGCAAAGTATTCATATGACGTCGCTACCACTGAATAATACAAAAAAAAAAAAAAAAAAAAAAAAAAAAAAAAAAAAAAAAAAAACATGACGTCACACAAGAAAAAATTTAGTGTATAATAACTAAATGTTTTATCAGAAATCATTCATTTATATTTTTTCAAAATAGCACGTATTTTAATAACACAAATTTTCAGTAGTTATGGAAAAATGGCAACAAAATATGTAATTACTATTTTCCAACAATTTTTTTTCTTTACTTTCTACAGAAATGGAGCACTTGAGTTCCGCAAATGAAACAAATGGAGCTAAAAACTACCAAAAAATTAATATCTCAAAAGGAAATTGAGATGCAGTTTTCAAAAAAAAAAAAAAAAAAAAAAAAAAAATTGCAATACGACGGAATAAATATTGAAAATGTGCAATGCTTAGACATTTAAAAAATTGCATTAGGGTATTTAACAGTACAATGATACATGTGCTTTGTTTTACGATTGGCTTATATAACGGAAAGTTATTTTTTGGAGATGACATTTTAATAGCTAGTAGAAAGAAATTGCTTACTGGGGTCTTATAAAGTACAAAAAGAAAAAAAAAAAAACATAGCTAAGAATCTAATTTCACATGATGAAACTATAGATATATGAAAGATTTACAAAAAACGAAATATTTTATTGGATACAATGTTCAGATATATTACCTATATGAGAGGAATTAATTTTTAGAATAGAAATAAACTATCCAAATATGAAACAGATATCTCATTACAATATACTTCCAATGTTTATTGATGACAAAATTATTAAATAAGACATAGATTCTTAAATTTACCGTAAAAATTGCCATGTAATGAGACAAAAAAATTGTTTAATCGTCTTTTATATTAAATAGCTGGATAACAATGATGAATCGGTGAAAAAAAGAGATGGATAATGAAAATGCTTGCAGAACAGGTAAATTATTATTATTTTTTTTATATAAATGCAGATGTCGAATTAATGTATATGAATCATTCGCAAAATAGCAGTTTCAAAGTTATATTATTTCTTTTATGGCTAATTATAGCTAAAGAACTTTTAAAATACTACGTGTAATATCTACGAGTAACTATGAGTAAAACGAGTATAAAACTACGAGGCATATGCAAATACATTTAAATATTTACCCCCATTCGTCGTAATTCCTCGCATTTTGAGAACATGCTGATTTTTTCTTAAACCATTTATGCTTAGCGTCCCATTTTTGAGACGCAACAAATTTTATTAGATTTTTATTAGAATTTTCGTCTTCTTTATAACATGAAAATTGTATGAAATAATTATCGATAAATGGCTTTATCTGTTACCGAAATATCTTAGAATAAGATAGATATTTATTTGCTTATTTTGCTATTTTCAGAGCTTATAGATTTTTCATTTTTCAAGGCGGCGAAATGTAAAAAGTAAGTATATTTGGTGGTGGTGGTGGGGGGGTTCTACAAAGGATCCAAATAAGTAAGTCATAATCTTAGCTTATACACTGTAAAAAAACCACTGTAGATTTGCCAGAACAAACTCGATTACAGTAAATGTGCTGTATCTTTCTTTGGTTTCCTGACAATATTAACATTGAAAATACAGTAGTTGAGTAAAATTAACAGCACAATGTGCTGGCAATTTGGACGCATTTTTTACAGCACAAACTGCTGGTGTCCAAATTGCCAGCACATTGTGCTGTTAATTTTAAGCAACTACTGTATTTTCCATGTTAATATAGGCAGGAAACCAAAGAAAGATACAGCCCATTCACTGTGATCGAGTTTGTGCGCGAGATGAACAGTACTTTGTACTGTAAAAATGTTGTTTTTTTTTTTTTACAACATGTAGACTTCTTCGAAATACGTATCTTTTAAATTATGAAATCATATGTTCAAGTCTATATTTTATGCATTTTTGTAACGTACGAAATAAAGGGCGCTAGGCACGAATCGGTATTTTTATTAGCCATTTAAGGGACAGTTATTTATGTAAAGTCATATTTTTGTAGTAGTTCATAAAAATACTAATTATATTATATAATATACAATTTAAAATATTATTTTATATAAATTTAGACAAAGCATATAATTAAGCATACTATATTATTACAAATATTATGCATATTTCCATGTTTAGTACGTTTACATTTTATGAAGTAAATACAAAAAAGTTTAAGCGTTTAAATATACTTCCAATGTTTATTGATGACAAAATTATTAAATAAGACATAGATTCTTAAATTTACCGTAAAAAGTGCCATGTAATGAGACAAAAAAATTGTTTAATCGTCTTTTATATTAAATAGCTGGATAACAATGATGAATCGGTGAAAAAAAGAGATGGATAACGAAAATGCTTGCAGAACAGGTAAATTATTATTATTTTTTTTTATATAAATGCAGATGTCGAATTAATGCATATGAATCATTCGCAAAATAGCAGTTTCAAAGTTATATTATTTCTTTTATGGCTAATTATAGCTAAAGAACTTTTAAAATACTACGTGTAATATCTACGAGTAACTATGAGTAAAACGAGTATAAAACTACGAGGCATATGCAAATACATTTAAATATTTACCCCCATTCGGCGTAATTCCTCGCATTTTGAGAACATGCTGTTTTTTCTTAAACCATTTATGCTTAGCGTCCCATTTTTGAGACGCAACAAATTTTATTAGATTTTTATTAGAATTTTCGTCTTCTTTATAACATGAAAAATGTATGAAATAATTATCGATAAATGGCTTTATCTGTTACCGAAATATCTTAGAATAAGATAGATATTTATTTGCTTATTTTGCTATTTTCAGAGCTTATAGATTTTTCATTTTTCAAGGCGGCGAAATGTAAAAAGTAAGTATATTTGGTGGTGGTGGTGGGGGGGGTTCTACAAAGGATCCAAATAAGTAAGTCATAATCTTAGCTTATACACTGTAAAAAAACCACTGTAGATTTGCCAGAACAAACTCGATTACAGTAAATGTGCTGTATCTTTCTTTGGTTTCCTGACAATATTAACATGGAAAATACAGTAGTTGAGTAAAATTAACAGCACAATGTGCTGGCAATTTGGACGCATTTTTTACAGCACAAACTGCTGGTGTCCAAATTGCCAGCACATTGTGCTGTTAATTTTAAGCAACTACTGTATTTTCCATGTTAATATAGGCAGGAAACCAAAGAAAGATACAGCCCATTCACTGTTATCGAGTTTGTGCGCGAGATGAACAGTACTTTGTACTGTAAAAAATGTTGTTTTTTTTTACAACATGTAGACTTCTTCGAAATACGTATCTTTTAAATTATGAAATCATATGTTCAAGTCTATATTTTATGCATTTTTGTAACGTACGAAATAAAGGGCGCTAGGCACGAATCGGTATGTATTTTTATTAGCCATTTAAGGGACAGTTATTTATGTAAAGTCATATTTTTGTAGTAGTTCATAAAAATACTAATTATATTATATAATATACAATTTAAAATATTATTTTATATAAATTTAGACAAAGCATATAATTAAGCATACTATATTATTACAAATATTATGCATATTTCCATGTTTAGTACGTTTACATTTTATGAAGTAAATACAAAAAAATTTTAGCGTAATTGTTTTAGTCTTCTTACTATAGTTTACTTATAATAGTTTACTTATATTACTTATTACTACTTATTTACTTATATTACTTATAATAGTTTACTTATATACTCTTAGAATAGTTTACTTTTCCAGTTCATTTTGCAACATTTTAGAGTGATTTTATCTACCAATTTGAGAAAAAAAAATCCAGGCACAAATGCGTTAATATTCTAATATTTCAAACTGCAATTTTCAGACTTACAGTAGTGGTAAAAAAAGTAAATACCCCCTACTAACTACTCAACAAATTATCGTAGAAGAAAGTTACTGGTACCAAACGATTGGAAATAAAGTCTACTTTTAAAAGATGTATACATAAAATTTGCTTAGGGGGCCATCTGCATATTAAAACGAACCATAACTTTGTTTTTTTTTTCAATAGCAGTACACAATTTTGACAGCATAAATGAACTCTACACACTTCAATTAGTCTAAAAACAAATTTTTATGCATTTCATACCATAAGTTTCCGACAAATTAATTATTTAAAAACGAGTGTATTTTAAGGGCTGTATCCAAATTGAAGTTCGGAACTCTATTGTTAACCGAGAGAGGTCCCTACTTGATCAAGACACCTTAAACAGTCAATTAAGCCTGTTGGATTACAGAATAGCATAAAAAAATTCAAAATAGTTAGTCATTTCTATCATAGACGGCCCCTTAAACCATCATTTTGCCATTTTTATGCATAATCTGAAAACTACTTGAAAGAAAAATGTGAAATTTTGGATTTCTATAAAGCAGGACTTAATAAATCTGAATCCATCAAAAAAATTGTAGGTGGCAATTCGTATATATTTTTTTTAATATTAATTTCATAATTCATAATTCTTTTATCATAGAAATATAAGAATTGCAAATTCAACATATTTATGTTTGGGTGTTTTAGTATTATTGCTACACAAAAAAATTAAAACATTAGGATCGTAATTTCAGAAGTTATAAAAAAAGAATTAATAAAAAAGAACAACGGTTCCATAAAAAGTGGTTTAAGATACATAGTGGCCTCTTAATGGGTAAGAATGTTATCAGTATATCTGAATTACACTTCATGAAATTAAAGCCTGTATACTCACTTTCGTTATTTTGTTAGGAAAAAGATTTACTTTCAGATTTTCTTTTTTAAATAATTTCTCCATATACTCAGTCAATTACGTTGTTTAATCATATTAAATATACACAATAAACAGAAAATAGTCTGTCTCGAATTAATACGCAATTCAATTAAGGGTTGTACGTATTCATGTTCATTAAGTGCATGCATAAATGTACTTAATGATTTTTCTTTTTGCTCAAAAATATATCTTTGTCATCAGTTTTATGAAAAAAAAAATGAATCTATTTTTAATGATACACATCACGAAATCCACTATCTGGGAAATAAATTAGCATTTACTTCTATCATAAAAGCATTAATGTTCACTTATAGAGATAAAAAAAAAAACAAACTTAAATGAGATTCTTCTCGTTAATAAAATTTCAACTTAATTAACAGGAATAATTAATCAGGCCACATGCGGTAACTGAAAGAAAAGTGAACTGTTACTGTGCTGCAAGCGAATCTTAATTAAGTTCATTCAATACTTAAGAAAAAGTACTTCTTTTATGTTTTTTTTTTTTTTTTTTTTTAAGATAAGTATATTCAGTGTCGAATTTATGAAACTACTCGTAAAGTAATTAATACTTAAATTCATTAAATGGTTTTCCTTGTTTTTTTTTATTCAATTTAAAAACTTAAATTCATCATTTCATCGCCTGTTTAAAATAAAATAAAATAAAACATTCTTCATTACTCTGGCCGTATATAAAACTCTATTTTTATTTTATTTTTTTTGAACGAAGATTAGTTTTACTTTATAATTAATTAAAAATAATCTTTGTTTTTAATGAAACGGTATGCAATTTTGGATCGAATTTCATCAATACTGATCGGTTCTCTTGAAGTTTCTTAAAGAGTTTTTATGTAAAAAAATAACAGTAACATCCTTCAAATATAATATAAACATTATTCTATTATTAGTGCAGTGAGTAAAATTTCATTTATGTTTTATATTTTTGAAAGAAAATTAAGTTTAATTTAATAATTATTCAGGAATCATCTGCAATTTAAATGAAACGATATGCAATATTGAGTCAATTATATTAATATTGCTCCGTTTCGCTTCAATTTTCTACAAGTTTTGTTTTTTTTTTTTCCTTAAGCAAAAATAAAATTTTGAAAATCTAATTGCTACTTAGAAACCTCCCTTTCTTATTCTAGAAGTGTTTCAACCACATTAACAATATTTCAGTTTAAACTCAAAAAGCGGTATAGTATAACAATACAGATGATACCTGGTGAAATGCAATATAAGCAGATAAAACAAAGTTTTTAAATCACGAGACCTTTTTAGTTAAATAAGACTTAGTTTTGGGAACATTCAGTCTACCGTCATCAGTTCAAACAATAACGGAATATCACTGATATAGAGAAGCTGATTGGAAGGATAGTTTTACTGATCAATAGATGTACAGAAAATTACGCGAAAGAGCCAATAAGAAAATTTATAGGGAATAGATCTGATAATGGGAGTTAACAAAAAGAGATGTTTGTCGAATATTTTCAACACCTGATAATTGGAAGAATAGCGAAGTCAAAATTAACAGTATTTTAAGTTTTATTTTAGATATGGAATGCTTCAAAAAAGTAAAGTTCAAGTGTAGTGTTTTGAAATAACTTTATCTAAGTTACAGTCACAGACTTGGTTAATCTCCCATCACTGTTTAGCAATGACGGATTTGTTAGTTTCGTTTTTTTAATATATTGTTTGTGTTCTTTAATTTGAAATTTCTAACCACATTTAATTTGTCTAATATAATACCCTCATAGCATGCGTGGTCAATGTGACGTCGTTGTGGCGTCACTGTAAGTCACTGAGGTTAGGTAACATCTGTGACCAAAATACCACTACTCAGTGATGTCACATTGTGACTGAGATGTGCACTTCTTAGAAAACTTTAAAAAATTACAAAAATTATTCAAAACATGTTATTTATGTAAAATTATACTTTTCTGGCAATAAAAAAAATGTGACGTCACTGTTATTTTCACTGCGTGTAATGTACGTCACGTCACATATGTGACGAAAAAATCACCATATTGTACGTCACAGTGTGACAAAAATATGAGCTTCAAAAATCTTTGAAAATGAAGAAAAATATTTTAAACAGGCCCGGGTTACAGCGGCATAAGGAATGAAAATATATTAGTGGATAGCAAATAGTAAATTCGGACACGAAAAGAGGAGGGGGGGGGGGGGTATAAAAAGGAAAATGCACGGTACAAGTATCAACAAACTAGATTATCATGCTATAGTTTATCAATTTCTTATCTAAGACAACGAAAGTATGCTTTTTTCATGATTTCAATTTTATCCACCAATGCAATTCAATATAATAATCATTCACTGATTGTTATTGTTATAAAAGTGTTTATCGGTAAAATAATACGAGCTGGAGCAATTTGGATAGCATATTTATAATTAGGAATGTTAAATATGTACACTTTACATATTTACTTTGCAGGGAGGAAATTGTTTTATTTTCTTGTCGACCAGTGGTATTCGAAACACTACTGTGGTTTCAGTCTAAAAATTTTTTATTGCAGTTTCGTCTGAAGCTTTTAATGAGCACGTAGAAAGAGTCCTCAGAGTTTAGTCATATATGCATTTCTTTCTTTATAATTTGCATTCAAGTCATATATTTTCCTGCTAGTTTTTGATTATTTTAAGTAACTATTTTTTTAAGAAATTCTACTTCTTTCAGACTTTTTAAATAAAATTACCTTATCCGAAAAAAATATATATATACAAAATTTATAAAAAACCCACGATATAATTAATTATTCGTATTTCAAATTTGTGTTTTAGAGATATATCTGACTGCTGCACCGCAGGACGAGAGTTCGACTCCCAACTGCGCAAGGTTAACTCAGCATTTCATCCGTTCGGGGTCGATGAAATGAGTACCAAGCTTGCTTGGGAACTAAACACTGAGGGTCTCGCGTTAGGTTGACCACCTGGCCGGGACGCATGCTGCATAGCACCTCAGGGCACAGGGTCAAGAAAACAGAGATGGGCACTGTTGGCCCAGATCCTACTAGGACTGTATAGCCACAGAGTTTAGTTTAGTTTTAGTTTTAGAGATAGGACTTTAAAAAATGTTAATTTACAAATTGTTTTATTCAACAGAGAATTAATATGAAAATAATGACACATTGACAAAGAAATTTTTTTATCCTCGTTTAGAGAATTATTTAGGGAGATGATAAAATATGTCGAAGACTCGAATGATCAGAAGATTTTTTGTAGAAAAATAAACTTTATTATACTGAAACAACACACAGTCAAATATAACATAACGTCACTGTGAGAATAAACTGCGGCTTCTCGAGAGTTCGAAATTTATTGTGTCACGCGTTCAAAAAACTCTCCGAAGAAACACAGGTGGAAAGAAATACGCTTCCACGCCATTGGCTGAAATAAAAACCACTCATCGAGTGAGTGAGTGAGAGAAAAATAGCAGGCGGCTACAGAGTATGCCCCCAGTGACGTAGTCACGATTACAAAAATGTAGCAAATAATATAGATACATAAAAAAGGTCTTTAGTAAAATTAAAGTACGTATGATGCAAAACAAACAATAGAAATTATATTATAAATTACGTGAAAAACAATATTTTTGAGAAAGAAATAATACGCACACTATATACATCTATGTTTAAACAATATAGTCCGTGACCTGATGTTTTGGAAAATGAGATTTACGATCAGATTTGGTGGTAGGGTGTTCGACAGTTGTTGGAAAATTTATGGGCTCATTTTGTTTTTGAGGTTGGGAAGGTGCAATAGAATCTGCTAATTGATGTGCATACAACATAGTGCAATTGCTGTCAATGTATGTACTGATGACACTCCTTGTGAGTTTCAGAGTCAAAAACAGCAAACTGAATTTATTTTTCTGTATGTTATTAACTGTTTTAAAAATATTGTCATTGTTAATGTATCTTACCATATGCAGTGGATTTGAGTCTCCCACCGGGATTGCACTTATACTCTAAAGCGAAAGCTGGGTTCCCGGGGCGGTCATCCCTGTCACCCCCCCCTGCTTAATGCGGTCAATAGATACAGTACAACGTTTTCCGTTTAATTCCAAGTCAAACGTTTTCTTAGACGTTCACTCACTCGATGGGGTCCTGTGTAAGGAGGTGATAAGGGAGGATTGACTTTATCTGATCTAAGAAATACATGTGTACAGGTTTGTAATGAAGGATGCACATAGATTTTAGGATTGCTGTGCATTGCAGTGGTAATAGGATTTAACATTCTCATTTTTTAATTAACTCAGTCACGTATGTAAGAGTAAGTGGTTGATTTATAGTTTCAGTGTTAATGAGATCAGAGAGTAGTCTGATATCTGTTCCATAAATAAGTTGAGCAGAGGGTCGCTTGGATATTTTTTAAGAGCAGTACGTAAGCCAAGTAAGACAATGGGGAGGATTCCAGTCCATTGAATTTGATTGTGAGCGTTAAGCGAGCTCTTAAAATGGCGATGGAATCTTTTAATA
Organism: Maratus speciosus; assembly: GCA_963932465.1. NCBI lineage: Eukaryota > Metazoa > Arthropoda > Arachnida > Araneae > Salticidae > Maratus > Maratus speciosus. The sequence goes on from OZ010800.1 coordinate 189,910,046, forward strand.
AAACCGTTGGATTGTGGATGCTATGCTGTAGCTCTGATGCGTCTAGAACCTAATATATTAGTATGTTCTTTGAAAAGAGTGGACTCAAAATTTCTACCATGATCAGTAGTGCTAATAACTGGGAATCCAAATAAGGAGATCCAACTACATATCAACGTACGAGCAGTTGTTTCTACAGTCATATCAGATGTGGGTATAAATTCCGGCCATCTCGTGAACCTATCAGTTATGGTCAAGAAGTACTGATTGCCATCGGATAGTGGTAACGGTCCGATAAAGTCAACGTGAATATGGGCAAAACGAGCATCAGGTTAAGAGAATGTGCTAATTGGGGATTTGGTGTGTTGAAAATTTTAGCTTTTTGACATTTCGTACAGCTGAGAACTATAGATTTTATTTCATTATGCATTCCCGGCATATAAATCGTTTTGAAATTAAATCTAATGAAGCTGAGATACCTGGATGGGAGAAATAATGTAAGGTTGAAAAAACGGATTGCTGCATACTTTTAAGAACAAATGGTCGAGGATGTTTTTGTGACATATCGCAATATAAATGTACATCTTCGAGTGGAAAATAGTGTTTTTTCTAATTTTAATGAAGTGGTGTCAATTTCGAGGAGTTGTTTTAACTCTTCATCATTGGTCTGAGAAGTGGCAAACTCTTTAAAATCTAGCACATGAGGAGAAATTAAATTTAACTCAATTCGAGATAATGCATCGGGGACAATGTTGTCAGAGCCTTTAGTATATCTAATATCAGTAGAAAACTGCGAAATATGGTCTAAATGCCTCAACTGACGCGGGCTTCATTTATTAGGGTTTTGTTGAAATGCGAATGTAAGGGATTTTTAATCAGTATAAATAATAAAATTTCGACCTTCTATCATGTGTCTGAATTTTTTTATAGAACAACAAATAGCAAATAATTCACGATAATAAGTTGACCAATTTCTTTGAGACTTATTTAATTTACATGAAAAAATGCTATTGGTTCCCAGTGGTTTTCGGAGAGTTGCATTAAAAGATCCACCAATTGCGACATTGGTAGCATGGACTCGTAAACTTAACTGGGCTCCAGGAATTGGATGTCGTAGTAACGTAGCTCGAGCGATTGCTTCTTTTGAAGCAAATGGCTTCATCGTTTGATGGCTTTATCGTTACATTGTAATTGCTCAGTTTCGTTAGCATTGGAACAGGGATGTTTTTTCTTATTTTTGCGTCCTTCTAAGAATTTAACGAGTGGAGCTAAAATATCGGCAGTCTTGTGAATGCAACGTAGATAAAAATTGAAAAGACCTAAGTAACGTCATAGTTGAGTTGAGGTAGAGGGCTATGGAAAATCTAGGATGCATTTTACGCGATCATGTAAGGATTCAATTCCTGCAGCTGAAAGCTTGAATCCTAAAAATAGATAGTGGATTGACCAAATTTACATATATCAAAATTAATACACAGACCATAATCTTTAAGTCTAGAAAACAACAACTCAAGATGTTCGAAATAATCGAAATCATTATCTGATGCAATTAGCAAATCATCAAGAAAAGCAAAAATAAGTCCTAAGTCACGAATTATGTCATCAATAATTCGTTGAAAAGTTGTTGAAGCGTTACAAAGGCCAAATTGCATACGAGTACTTTCAAAAACTCCAAACTGAGTGCAAATCGCAGTTTTACGTACATAATCAGGATTTATGGGAATTTGATGGTAGAATTTTACAAGATCAATGTGACGTAAAATTTGTTTACCATGTAATTCAGCAGTGAAATCTGCGATACAAGGAATAGGATATTTCTCTTTAGCAGTTTGTGCCTTTAGAGGACGATAATCACCATCAGGACTCCAATCGACACATCCTTTCTTCGGCACCAAATGCAAAGGCGAAGAATAATTACTTTTAGAAGGTCTCATATGACCGAGCTGAAGCATGTGCTGAAATTCCGCTTTGGAAATTTTTAACCAATTTTGAGCTAGCCGTCTAGACTTAGCAGCGACTGGAAGCCCCATAGTGTTTATATAATGCACAGTATTATGCTTAACTGTTTGGATAGGAACCGGTAATTTTTTGATTTCAGAAAACTTAAATAATAATTTACAATATATATTATTTACAAAATTGGGTTTCAGAGAAAATATATTACAAACACATAATATAGCAAGAGCATTTAAATTAGTTGTGGAATCAATAAGACGACGATTCCGTAAATCAAATTTTAAACTGAAATTATGCAAAAAAATAGCTCCTAAAATAGCACATGAAACATCACAAATATAAAATGAATAAGTAAAATTTCGGCGTAGGCCTAAGTTGATATTAATACATTTACGACCATACACATTAATTTTGGTGCCATTAGCAGCACGAAGAGTTTGGAGAACAGGCTGAGTTTTTTCATTTTCATCGGTGGCTAAGAGTGAGGCATCCGACACAGAGTCAACTAGAAAACACATACCTGAATTTCGGTCTCTAACGAAAAGGCGGCGAGAAGGGGCTAGAGAGAAGTCCGTCGCAGCTACTCTTCCCGCTTCTGGTTTTCCGAATATGAACAAGGCGGTAGGCAGCTTTTTGCTTTTTCCCGAAATTTTTAGTGATACCAATAAAATTTAGAATCCCTATGGCGGGACTGAGAGCGATTCCGCCGCAGATTATCATATCTAGATAAACTTGTTGAACGTCAGCACTGAAAGACTTCTTGCCGCAATGCTTGGATTTCTTTTACGAGCATATCTATAACTTGCGGTGTCTAAGCATCAGTTGTCGGTCTTCGAACCGAAACAGAACTCATGCTGGACGGTATTAATTCCAGTATTCTATCAGCGATCTCCGCTGCTTTATCAGGGGTAATTTTTTGTATGGAAGCTAGAATCGTTTGTACGGTGGTTGGCATTTGTTGAGTAAGTAGCTCTAACAGAAAATCGTCGCTGAACTATGGCTTTCTGGCCGTCTCTTTATTAAGCAAAGTAATTCAGTTGGTTTTCTATCGCCCAGGCTTTCTCCAGCTAGCAGTTTCCAGATTTCTAGAGAACGATTTTCCGCAACGTTCTATAAGTTTGGATTTCAAAATCTGGTAAGAATCAGTAGGATCAGGACTCATTATTATATCTAGAACCATAGTAGCAATAGCAGGCAGTAGATGAGTTAAAACATGATTATACTTCATTTTCGCTTCAGTAATAGTCTTAGAAGTAGCTAATTCAAATGTACTTTCCAGCATATGAAACCATAAAGTTAGGTCGACAGGAATATAGGGCAGAATGACTACGGCAGACGTTTCAGAAGTTGTCGTTTTGCTAGTTAAACGAAACGTTCTATGAAATAGTTGAATAGTTCACCGTTCTATGAAATAGTTGAATAGTTCAAAGGTCCGCGGTCACCATTTTAGAGAATATATTGAGGAAGATAATACAATATCTCGGTGACTCGAATGATCAGAAGATTTTTGTAGAAAATTAAACTTTATTATACTGAAACAACACACAGTCAAATATCTCATAACGTCAGTTCGAGAGTTGAAATTTTACTGTGTCACGTGACTCAAAAAACGCTCCAAAGAAACACGGGGGGGGGGGAGAGAAATGCGTCGCCACGCCGTTGGCTGAAATAAAAACAGAGAGAGAGAGAGAGAGAGAGAGATGACATTCGGCTACACTGGAGAACCCTTTTTCATTTATTAAGAAGATATTTTGTATTTATTACGTGTGAAACAAACTTTACTCTAAAGAAAAAAAAAGGTGGGGGGGGGGGCTCATTCAAATAGAAAATTTTAATTACAGACACTATCACAAAATTATTGAGCATTATGTTCCAAATCTGTTATATACAAAAAAAATAATTATAAAAATACTGTAAAAACATCTGCTTGCTAAAAATCGTCTGCGCTCGGTTTGACGGCAGAATAAATAAGGATCAGAGAACTTTAGACGCGGGAAGTTAGTTCAGTGTATCACCAAGTCTAGAACGCTTTTTGAAAGAAAAAGACGGCCACCAGTTTAGGATAAAACGCGGATTTTATTATATATTATTGAATATTATTAAATATGACGTAAGTTCCCACATTTACACATTTTAACGCATATTGATGAATTTATTATTTTACAGTTTTTTTTCCTCTTTTAAAATTCACGTGTAAATATATTTTTTATGACGTATTTATCAATATTTTCCTGCTTTTAATAAGTAATCATTAAATTCTACGTATAAATACGTAAAATTACATGTAAATTACGTAACCATATGTTTTCTTCTATTTATAATAGTCACATGTAAATAAATTTTTAATTTGAAATAAACATTATTCTTTGCGCTGTTTTTAAACTGGGCAACAATTTAAAATAATACCCTTTTCTAAAAGTTGTAAAAAGTATCTCTCGAAATGCTGAAAATTTTAACTTGAAATAGAAATAAAACCTCAAAAAGTGAGTAAAATTAAAAAAAAAATAAATGCAACCTGCAGACCGAGAACTTCTGATGTATAAATTGATCTAAAAATGGTCAAATTCCAATATATAATTTTGATTCTATAAAACTTTTTAATGGATCAATTTTGACCAAATTTAGCATTAAATGTCTCTTAAAATAATTCTTCGATTTGAAAATTGTCTGCATCAACGTCTTTATCAAACATTTCTCTATAATTTCACCGATTTTCATATTTTTTGTATGCAATAATTTTCTTAACATTAAGGGGAAAATCCGCTGTTTCAGAACTGGTGGCGGTGACAGTGTTAGTTACTTTTTTTTTTTAGAATTGAGAGATATTTAAAGCCTTTAACCTTATTTAAAAAGAAAAGTATATAGAAAGATGATTGCGAAATATGGTAGATTTTGATTCAGGAATTTTTAATCATGCCAGAAATAGTGAATAGTATTTTTTATTTTATTTACCAAATATTTTAATTATATAAATCATTAGTAAATATTTCATGATTCTGTTGAAAAATCATAATTTTTGAATAAAATATCCACCAGATTTCGTAACACTGTCTAGAAATGTTAGATGCAGAAAGATATAAAACATTATTTTTTGAAATAAAGATTATACATTTTTAAAAGCTATGTTGACTGTCATATTTTTTCAAATTAGAAGATACTCTGATCACAAAAATAGGAAATATATTTTTTATCATCCACAATTTTTTCATTTTTTAAATATATGGCTATGAAAAGATAAGATATTTAACCCTTATGTCAATGACCGTGTACCCGGGTACCTTTTTTGTATTTCCATCTCGTTTTCAGGTCGTTAATATCAAAATAACCTAAAATCAATTTAGATCCCCATTATTTGTAGTACTCAATGTCCATTAGTATAATCACTTTAAAATTTGGATATTTTTGTATTACTTTTTCGGGATATTAAACATTTTTATACCTGTAATCAATGACCAGGGTACCCGGGTACCCGTGACAATTTTCTGTGGAAATATAGAAATTAATAGATTATTTAGATTTAAATGAATAAAACTTGAATGAATTTAATTTCAAATAAAAGGTTAGACATATGTTTTTAAGTTAAAAAATATTTGATTTACGTGAAATTTTGCGGACAAGCTGTACAATAGCAAAAGGTGCAGGAATGTACGGAACATACTGGCTTTCCACATTGTTTACATGATTTTCAGGTTTTTCTGTGCCGTTTTTTAAGTTCTAACAATCACATCTGACACTCTACCTTTATACTTCTTGTTTCATCTCGCCTTAAGCTTTCTGGATTGAGTTCTAACGTGTGGCAGCTTCAAATACGGTCAACGATTTTTTTTCAGTTTACTTTCAATTCCGGATTTGGTCAAAAAATGTCTCATATTCTGTGAATTTTACGATTGATCTTGAATTGCTGGAAGCCTCAAGATCTCACCTGATTCCCGCAATAACAGGCTAAGATTGTCTGTTTTATTTATAACCATATCATTATTTTCAGCATGTATAATGTAAGTAGCAGGTGCTGCTATATCCACAATATAGAAAAATAATGCAAGTGGCCATGTATTGTACGCCTAAGTATTGTATGACCCACTAATTTAAACATTATATCCACTCCATATTTCATTTCCTTATAAAACTGAAAAATTGCGAGTTTATCATTCGGTACTGTGATGGTTTTATCATGATGTACAGTAGACATTAAAATGACAGTTTTGTTCCTTTTTAAAACATACGAAAGATTACTTAAGTCATCATGAAATCCAGATTCTGTGGATAAAACGAGTGCGATTTGCATGGCCTTATTTCTTGGGGAATAAAAGTTTGTTTCTTTTCAAAGTGCCAACCATTTTGAGATTCCATTATAATAAATGCTTGACACTTTCTATAATATATAAATGGAAGAAAAAAGTTGTCCATGGTGATGTTTTGTCCAGAATCCTTAAATAGAGAGGCGAAGTCTTTCAGAACGCTTTTATCTTGGTTTATTTCACGGTCTGTACCTGTTTTTCGGGTGCATAGGTGGTAGGTAAGAGGTTAATAATTATTTGCATCACATACACACCATATTTCGATCCCATATTTAGCCGGTTTAGACGGAATATATTAGGGGAATCTTTTCTTCCTCATACTTGTTCGGTAAAACGGATATAAGTTTTCCACATTTCTAATGTGCGATATTTGTTTGAATATTTGACCCCTGAAGTACAGTACAATCCCTTTAATCCGAAATTCCCGTTAATCTGAACTGATTTGATTTAACGGATAAATGTCGGCAAAAACACTTAGAAGTTAGAATTAAACAAAAAATAACAGTAAAGCATGTTTATTTATTTATTTATTTATTTATTTATTTATTTATTTATTTTAACAGCTTGAATAGAATTAACAAAATGTTCAATAATGTAAATGTACAACATATGTACACAAATATAAAATGAAAACGAGCACTGTAGACCTACTGGCAGAAACTCATCTTTAAAAAAATCTCGAATATCAGTTTGTTTGCTAGTACTATAAAATTATTTTCTAAAATGCAAAAAGTTTTTAATTCGTATGGTAAGAATTTATTTTTTCCTTTCAACAGTTTTATTTCGCAAATTATCTACACAGTTTTTTTTCATACCCCTCGTCGACGAGGTGACTGAGCTGTTTACAGATTCGCGATTTTGAACCGTATGTAATGGGTTTTTACGTAATTCCTCATCCTGAAGCACCATTGGATTATTATAAACATCAGGAGTGATTAAACAAGGAAAAATATTTTTCCGAAAGTCGTGCCGGATTTCCCAACATGCCGCAACTTAGGATTTCGGATTAGAGGATGTTTACTGTACTACGGAGTGCTTAAAACAGACATTTTTTTAGCGTGCATCTTTTTCTTTTCTTTTTTTATCGAAATTCCAGATAATCCGATTTTTTTTTTTTTCCGAACAGGCACCAGTGTCAACTAGTTCGGATTAGCGGGGTTCTACTGTAATTAATATTTATGAAAATGCGTATAATTCCTCTTCTCTAAAATCAAACTGTTACACTGTATGAAATAGGAGTGTTTTATGGCTCGCGTATGCTAAAATCGCAGCAGGTGCCCGGATACCCCTGTCATTGGACACAAGGGAAAATTTTGGTCATTGACACAAGGGTTAATAAAAGAAATTTTAAATTTTGTTAGAATTTAAAACTCATTTCTTAGTAAAATGACAAAATATATATATAGTACTATAAGATGTAGAATTATAAAATAAAACTGTATATGCTGTTATTGTCACTGACACATTCTCTTGTAGACACTTTTTTACTATCCCATTGGTGTTGCGCATGCTCGTTTATTCATAATGTTGAAATAATATACAGCAAACATCCTCTAATCCGGCATTCTATGGTCCGTCACGCTGGATAATCCAGCACGACTTTCGGAAAAAAATAGTAATCTTTGTTTAATCACTAATGATGTTTATGATAATCTGATGGATCTTCGGAAAGAGAATTTTCGTAACAAACTATTTACAAACGGTTAAAAATCGTGAATCTATAAATAGCTCAGTCATCCCGTCGATGAGGGGGGAGGGGTGAATAAACATTTCTGTGGATAATTTTCGAAATAAAAGTGTCGAAATGAAAAATAAATTTTTATATCAGTATTAAATACTTTTTCCAATTCCGAAAAGAATGTTCAACTTGAAACGGAGATTGATATAAGTTCTCAAATAATAAATCACGAATGTAGATCATTAGATTAAAACGTATGTTTTATTTATTCAAAAGATAAAGAAGATAAATTTGATGAATTTTTAGAGAACATAAAAATTATATCCATCGCAAAACATTGGAAGCCACGAGGGATAGACGTCGTGCCGGACATAGTATATCGGCATATGTTTGGGGGGCACCACCTGTTCAAAGGCTGTCACAACGTCTTTGTTTTCGTTTCACGCTTAATTTCTGTACTTCTTGCTCTCAGTTTTTGTTTACGTTTCATTGTTCAGTGACGTTCAAACTGATAGTCTCTTGTATCAATGTCGAAGTAACGTGTTGTATTTTAGTGCTTTTAGAGCTTGTGAGTAATTTTATAGTGACTGGCAAGTGATATGTGTCCTAAAATCAATATAGTGTCTTCAAAATGAAAACATCTGACTCTCAATTACTCTGGAAAGCTGGAAATCACGAAGAAAATTTGAAAATGGTGTAAGTAAGCATATCATTATGAAAGACTATGACATAGGGTCGTCGAAAATTTATTTCTTAAAAAAACAGACAAGTTGAAACAGATTTTAAACGAATCAAAAACTTGGAAAAATATCAGTGAACGGCAAACCTTGAAAAATCTATATTGGACAAACTAGATTCGGTCTTTTACAATTGGCTTTCAGCAAAACGATCAGAGGATAAACCCATAACTAGCCATATAGTTGCTGAAAAAGCTGATGTGTTGAGGCAGGTTACATTGAGGCAGATTGAAAAAAATTTAAAGTCTCACTGACAAGCTTTAAGTCTCTTTATGGTATTAAAAAATAGATTTTCCTTGTAAGCTGAAAATCTGCAGATATTGTAGGTGCTGAAGAGTTGAAAGGTAAATTCAACTCTACTGTGCCTGAAAGTGAACTCACACCTTGTTCGGTCAACACTATAGGTGCGCTCCAATTCATCCGATAATCAGAAAATAAAACCTTTTGTGATGGAAAAGTTCATGAATCCTTGTGCCTTAAAAGGCTTGAAAAGATTGCTTGTGATTTATGGGGCACAAATAAGTACAGTGATAAATCAAGAGTTATTTAAAAAGTGGTTATTCAAAGACTTTGTGCCAGATGTTAAAAACAATTTTTAAAAATTGAAAATCCCTGAAGACTGTAAGGCTATTTTGATTTTAGACAACTATAAAGTTGATTTAGATGAGGAAGAATTAGTGTTAGTGTCTGGTAATATTTCAGTAGCCTATTTTCCTCACAGTGTCAAATCCTTGCTTCAACTCATGTGAAATATAAATTGAAGACCGGGTTCCTTAAAATGCACACAGTAGTAATGAAGAAAAACTTGAGCTATCAATTTGCTGAAGCAATGATTTATTTAAGTTATTTTAGAGGTGGTTCAGCTAGATAATGGGAGAGAGAGACCCCAGTTACAAAATGGGGCGCCAAAGCGTCTTTACTTTTTGGAACCTTCACATCTCGAAGGTCAGAGGAGAAGTGAGTTTTTTGCTAGAAGTCTATAAATCTTGGCGTTGCACAGTATCGCCAATTTACATACTTTTGGTGACCGCACGAAAGTGAACAAAGGTTTTGGCGATAAACATTACAGCACATAATCTGGTGAGCCTACCAGATGGGTGACGTCTAGGTTGCAAAAATAACCACTTCTAATTACGATGAGAGAGGCAATCGAAAAGCAGAAATTGTATATATTAAAGACAGGCATTCGCCTAACTAACTGTTAATTAAAATAGCAGAATGCAGATTGCTGGATGAAAAAAATGCAGAGAATCAAAGGCATCTGGTTTATAACTCGACCATTATTCACGATAACGTTGATGATTCCCATAACTTTTGATGTTAATACATTCTCAACGGTGAAATATTAGCAGAAATAAAGAATTGCTTATCAATGCGGCGGGCAAAAATCCGATGAAATTAAATGAAGACATATTTTTACCAGCAGCTGCCTTTCTAGTTTTATATATTTATTTATTTTTTGCACTGGAAGCAATAACGGACAGATAAATGGTTAAATGAGAAAGGGAAAAAATAATTGAATATTTAAGCGCACTGAATTCAAGATGTTTTAGAAAAACACTTTAATAAAAATCTGTATGGTTTTGAGAAATGAATTTAATTACGTATTTCAGTATGAAAAAAAAGGGGGGGGGGAAGATAACATGGTATAAAAGTAATAAAGTTGTGTTTTAAATTAATTTTGAATAAAATGAGAAATATCCGACAGAAATCTGTCGCATAACTCACCCCGAAAACAGAAGAAAGCTAAAACGTACTATTTTAACTTCTATTTTACTCTGTCGCAAAGTACACTTCAAAAGAAATACGAAGCAGACGCGTAAACAATAAAACACTGATCACAACACTGGGTAGCAAAACTTTCAGCACACCGCCGAAATCAAGGCCGGCAACTCATCTCGATGACTTATGATGAACCGAGCTGACATCTTACTTGAAACGGGGAAAAGAAAAACACATGCTATCATCCGAAGATACGAAGGGGTGACCACCATTGAGCGAAGAGACGTTGCTTTGCGTTTAATTACTGGCCGTCGGAGAAATAGCACACCTCCATCGAGTCAAGGGAGTTATGAGTGCGGTGTATCACAGCACACCATTGGGAAGGCACACGCTCCGGCATCGTTGAAAAATACAGTCCAAGAATTTGAAGAAAATTGATGAAAGAGATTGGATTCTTGAATCATTTTAAGGGGGGGGGGGAGGTCTCTCTTTCCGTTTGTGCATTTTTTTAAATATAAGTTGGAGAAAAATATAGCGATGCGCCAATTTGTATAATAGAGATTGAAGACCGGGTTCCTTAAAAATGCACACAGTAGTAATTAAGAAAAACGCCAACTATCAATTTGCTGGAGCAATGATTTATTTAAGTTATTTTAGAGGTGATTCAGATATAAAATGGGAGAAAGAGACCCCAGTAACAAAATGGGGCGCCAAAGCGCCTTTACTTTTTGGAGCTTCACATCTCGAAGGTCAGAGGAGAAGTGAGTTTTTTGCTAGAAGTCTATAAGTCTTGGCGTTGCACAGTATCGCCAATTTACATACTTTTGGTGACCGCACGAAAGTGAACAAAGGTTTTGGCGATAAACATTACAGCACATAATCTGGTGACCCTACCAGATGGGTGACGCCTAGGTTGCAAAAATAACCGCTTCTAATTACAATGAGAGAGACAACCGAAAAACAGAAATTGTATATATTTCAGACAGGCATTCGCCTAACTAACAGTTACTTAAAATAGCAGAATGCAGATTGCTGCATGAGAAAAATGCAGAGAATCAAAGGCATCTGGTTTATAACTCGAACATTATTCACGATAACGTAGATGATTCCAATAACTTTTGATGTCAATACATTCTCAACGGTGAAATATTAGCAGAAGTAAAGAATTGCTTATCAATGCGGCGGGCAAAAATCCGATGAAATTAAATGAAAACATATTTTTACCAGCAGCTGTCTTTCTAGTTTTTATTTTATTTTATTTTATTTTTGCACTGGAAGCAGTAACGGACAGATAAATGGTTAAATGAGAAAGGGAAATAATAATTGAATATTTAAGCGCACTGAATTAAAGATGTTTTAGAAAAACACTTTAATAAAAATCTGTATGGTTATGAGAAATGAATTTAATTACGTATTTCAGTATGGAAAAAAAGGGGGGGGGGGAGATAACATGTTATAAAAGTAATAAAGTTATGTTTTAAATTAATTTTGAAAGAAATGAGAAATATGCGACAGAAATCTGTCCCACCATGGACCAAGGGGGTGATCCAGAAATTCTAGTCACACTACAGTGTTAAACATTCGCAGCATTCTGTACAGATATTTGACCGTTTTTATCGAAAAAGTTTACACAACCGCAATTTAACACTATTCTGATCATATTATTGGCCATTGTATGGTCAGAATACCGTTAAATTACGGTTATGAAACCGTTTTTTTAAAAAAACGGTCGAATGACTGGACAGAATGCTGCATATTTTTAACAGTGTACAGGCACTACTTTGTACAGAATTTACAGGCATCCTATTTCAATGTGGAAAATTTTCAAGAATAGTTTCTATTAATGAGGCTATCTTTGCTACTGTTTCGTCTTCGACTGAGGTAAAACATAAATCTTTGGAAAAGTCATGGTGTAAACTTTGGTCTGAAGTAATGGACGAAAATATTGAAGTTACTGAAATCTATACAGTTGACAATTAACTAGAAGATATTTTATGTTGTTTACTTTTAGAGAACAGTGCATTTTTTTTCATTTTATAGTCATGTGCATGTGTTGTACTTTACATTATTTAGTATTTTGTATTATTTTCAAACTGGTTAAAGAATAAAAAAATATGCTTTACGGTCATTTTTTCATTCGTTTTTCAGGATATTGAGCTTGTAATCCGGAAATTTTGGTAATCTGGCGTACTTCAAGTCCCTAACGTGCCGGATGAGAGGATGTTTACTTTATGTTTATTTTATTTTTTACAGAAATATGACATCGAGAGGTTGTATATCGTGCTCACATAGACATAAAGTTTCGTGACGCGGAAATTAATTGTGATGAATACACACGTTATGAACATTTTCGGAAATGGACTCAACAAAAATAAATTGCTTCCATCAGGTATTCAAATGGTATCGAAGTTTTTTGTACCCATGTTTTTGTACCCAGTTCTTTGTCCCATCGTTGGCACTTTAAAGAAACCCTTCGGAAGTGCAAAAATTGTGGTCAATTGGCCGGAAATACTATGTGCAGAGATTCCTCTACTTTGAAGCTTGGAGCAGGATACTGAGCAGCGAGCTGTTGTACCACAGATGTGCCCAACAGCGTGCAAAGAGAAAACTGCGCTCGGGGCAAAGATTCAATGTGGCGCACCCACCCCCAATTTCCAAACTTTCGTTTGTGACAGTTGTCATAAATTTGAAAAGTGCAGAAATAGAAACAAATTTTACTGAATATATGTTTCGCGTTTATTTTGAAACTTTACGTTTAATTATAATTCAGAAATTTAAAAAAAATAATAATAAATAACGTAAGAGAAAACTGTACTTATATTTTGCTAAAGGGGATTTGGAAAAAGGGTGTAGAAAAAATGTATCTAACATTACAACATAACAGTTTAGAACCCTTTTATATTCAAAGAAAGAAACCCCGTGGTATTTTGAGAGTAGTATACACTGAGGTGACAAAAGTCATGGGATACCCTGCTAATAGCGTGTCGGTCTTCCGTTTGTCCGGCGAAGTGGAGCAACACGCCGTGGCATGGACTCCACGAGTCGTTGGAAGTCTTCTGGAAAAATATTGAGCCATACAGCCTCTATAGACCTCCATAATTCGGAAAATGTTGCCGGTGGAGGATTTTGTGCACGAACTGATCTCTCAATTATGTCCCATAAATGTTCGATGAGAATCGTGTCGGACGATTGCGGTGGCCAAATCATCCGGTGGAATTCTCCACAATGTTCTTCAAACCAATCGCAAACAGTTATGGCCCGGTGACATGGCGCATTGTTATCCTGGAAAATTCCATCGCTGTTTGGGTCCATGAATGATTGCAAGTGGTCTCCCAGTATCTGAACGCAATCATTTTCAGTTTATGATCGATTAGGTTTGACCAGCAGACCCTGTCCATTCCATGTAAACACAGCCCATACCATTATAGAGCCACCACCAGCTTGTAAAGTGCCTTGTTGACAACTTCAGTCCATGGCTTCATGGGGTCTGCGCCATACTCGTACCCTTCCATCAGCTCTTACCAATTGAAATCGTAATTTATCTCACCAAGCTACTTTTTTGCAGTCGTCTACGGTCCAACTGATTTGGTCACGAGCCCAGGAGCGCCGCTGTTGGCGATCTCGTGTTTTTAGTAATGGCACTCAAGTCGGTCTTCTGCTGCCATAGCCCATTAAAGCCCAATTTTGCCGGACTGTCCTAACGGACACGTCCGTCGGACGTCCCACATTCATTCCTGAGGTTATTTCACGCAGTGTTGCTTGTCTGTTCACACTGACAAGTGTACCCAGATGTCGCTAGTCGCGGTCATTGACAACGGTCGACCACTGCGTTGTCCATTATGGAAGGTTATGCCTGAATTTAGGTATTCTCGGCACTCTCTTGACACTGTGGATCTCGGAATGTTGACTTCCGTAACGATTTCCGAAATGGAATGTGCCATACTTTTGGCTCCAACTAGCATACCGCGTTCGAAATCCATTAATTCTCGTCGTGTGGCCAGAATCCCATAATCAACCTTCTCACACGAAGCATTTGAACACAAATAAAAGTCCTGCCTTGGCACGGGCCATTTATACAATTTGTAACAGACACTACTGCCATCTATATATTTGCATATTGCTATCCCATGACCTTTGTCACCTCAGGGTATATTTTTTCACAAGACTCAGAAAACAGAAGGCTAACTAAAGAGATTAAGACAAAGACCGAAAACAAGTTTTCAAAAGAAAGAATTCCTTATCATAAATTTGTATTTCGATGTGGGGTAAAGGATAATTCAATAACTTTGAAACGAAAAATGTACGTACTCCCATTGGGGAAAAATTTCCCAATATATAAATGTACATTTTCTTTTACAAAAGAGAGGAAAAAAAGAGTTATGTCTTTGTCGTATAAATTTGGCGCCCCATCGATATTCGCGCCCGGGGCGACCGACCGCTCACCCCCCCCCCTTCGCACGGCCCTGGTTGCGCCTTTGTTGGCAAATTCTTAGTTGGCTAATGATATGCCAAGACGGATATTTATTACTGTGGTCCAACGTGGGACAACAATTTCAAAACAATTTCTTTTATATACATTTCAAATTATTGTTATTTTTTCTATTGTGTTTTGGTTTTAAATAATTTTTTGAGCATACATTTAATTAAATAATCAATGTTTTTTTTTTATTATTGTACATTACTACAGTTTTTTATAAAGTCTTACATTCGAAATTCTTATTTTCACAATTGTAAAAAGACTTGTATGTGAAACAGAAAAATGTATTTCTATTTTTGAAATTGTTATAAATAATATCATATAATTTACGTTAAATGTATTTAATTTTTTTAAATCGTCCTAAATAATATCATATAATTTACGTTAATTTTTGGAAACTCCAGAAAAAAAGTTACATTTTTCTAGATTATGAATTGTGGAAAAATAATTGTGTGGACGTTTTAGGAGAATAATTAAGAAACTTAAATTATTTGAAAACAACGTTTAAACACACAATAAAAACAAGCAGATTTGACCATACGTATACGTTTCGTGAGTACTAGGACTCACATCCTCAGTGTAAAAACTATAAAAACTTTAAAAACAATATCCCCCACAAACTACATGTACGGTGAAAAAACCCAAATGTCAAAACATGATACCAAAAACCATCAAGTTCTAACAGCCAATGAAATTAATGCGGAAGTGAAATGTCGTGACACAACAAATCCATCCAGAAAGTTGAGATGTATGGTGTACTAGATAAATCATTAACCAAGGAGTCTTTAAATTTATGGATATGAATAGCTTCAAAAAAGTCTAAATCCAGAGGAGTAATGCATTTCTTGATAATGGTAGCTGAGTCAAAATTAAAATTATGTCCCTCCCCCCAGCAATGAGAGGCGATAGAGGATTTCTGTAATTCTTTTTTCTTTACATAGTTTCTGTGTTCATTGATTCTGTAACGGAGTTTACGTTTAGTTTGTCCAATGTAGGACAAACCATATTGGCATTGAATGTGGTAAATGCCCCAATAATTATGTGGAGGAATTTGGTCCTTAAGTTGCGAAAAAGATAATTTATTAACCGGCTTAAAAACCACATTAAAATCATAATGTTTTAAGATATTAGCCATCTTAAAGCTAATACTATTATAAAATGGTAAAATGATAAGGTTGGAAATGGAAACCGCAGTAACAGGAGAATCAAGATTATTAACATGTTTATTAAGACTGTGAGAAATTAAATTATTGATATAAGATAAACTAAAACCTCGATCAATAGCCACAGATCTAATGTAATTTAATTCTGTAATAAGTGAATTATTATCTGAACAAATTAAGCGAGCTCTATTAATCAAATAATGAAAAGCCGAAGCTTTTTGGGAAGGGGGGTGACATGAATTGAAATGGGGGGGGGGGGGGAGTGTGACAGCAAAAGGTTTACGGTAAACGCAAGTGTCAAAGGTGTTAGGTTGACGTGTAACCAACACATCCAGAAATGACAATCTATTATCAATTTCAACTTCATAAGTGAATTGAATGACTGAATCTATTGAGTTTAAAATCTTTAATATATTGTCAACAGAAAATTGAGAACTCTTGGACCTTTCTCAATTTTCTGTTGACAATATATTAACGATTTTAAACTCAATAAATTCAGTCATTCAATTCACTTATGAAGTTGAAATTGATAATAGATTGCCATTTCTGGATGTGTTGGTTACACGTCAACCTAACACCTTTGACACTTGCGTTTACCGTAAACCTTTTGCTGTCACACTCCCCCCCCCCATTTCAATTCATGTCACCCCCCTTCCCAAAAAGCTTCGGCTTTTCATTATTTGATTAATAGAGCTCGCGTAATTTGTTCAGATAATAATTCACTTATTACAGAATTAAATTACATTAGATCTGTGGCTATTGATCGAGGTTTTAATTTATCTTATATCAATAATTTAATTTCTCACAGTCTTAATAAACATGTTAATAATCTTGATTCTCCTGTTACTGCGGTTTCCATTTCCAACCTTATCATTTTACCATTTTATAATAGTATTAGCTTTAAGATGGCTAATATCTTAAAACATTATGATTTTAATGTGGTTTTTAAGCCGGTTAATAAATTATCTTTTTCGCAACTTAAGGACCAAATTCCTCCACATAATTATTGGGGCATTTACAACATTCAATGCCAATATGGTTTGTCCTACATTGGACAAACTAAACGTAAACTCCGTTACAGAATCAATGAACACAGAAACTATGTAAAGAAAAAAGAATTACAGAAATCCTCTATCGCCTCTCATTTTTGGGGGGAGGGACATAATTTTAATTTTGACTCAGCTACCATTATCAAGAAATGCATTACTCCTCTGGATTTAGACTTTTTTGAAGCTATTCATATCCATAAATTTAAAGACTCCTTGGTTAATGATTTATCTAGTACACCATACATCTCAACTTTCTGGATGGATTTGTTGTGTCACGACATTTCACTTCCGCATTAATTTCATTGGCTGTTAGAACTTGATGGTCTTTTGGTATCATGTTTTGACATTTGGGTTTTTTCACCGTACATGTAGTTTGGGGGGGATATTGTTTTTAAAGTTTTTATAGTTTTTACACTGAGGATGTGAGTCCTAGTACTCACGAAACGTATACGTATGGTCAAATCTGCTTGTTTTTATTGTGTGTTTAAACGTTGTTTTCAAATAATTTATATTTTCACACAAGTTCTGTACTTATTAATTAAGAAACTTGTTGATCCGTCAAAGCTACAGCAAATTTTTAAAAACACGCAATTGAAATTTTATCTTCTCATAAAATAGACAGCCAATATTTACCAAATAATTAAAACTAAGAAATTAAACATTTTAAAAAATTATTTTTCTAATTTTAATTAAAAATAAATATTCGAAAAACAACGAAACAAATGCGCATTTTCTGTGTGAACGTTTCAGAAGAATATATAAAAAATTTGTAGATTCGTCAAAGCTACAGCAAGTTTATAAAAACATGCAATTTAAATTTTACCTTCTGACAAAATAGACAGTTATTTATTTACCATATAATTAAAACTTAAAAAATTAAACATTATTAAAAAATTCTTTTTTCTAATATTAAGTAAAAATAAATATTCGAAAAACAATTAAAAAAAGGCGCATTTTCTATATTTTTTCTGTCTTATGAACTTTAATTTCCGGTTATAAGGAGTTCATTTTCTATTTTCTAAATGGCATTTTTTTTTTCTGCTATTAGTACTAAAAATAAAAACATTACATTTTTTAGAATTACACATTAATTGTGAAAATAAACTTATGAATGAATGCAATTTTGGATGTATACGTGAACATAGGCATTTGAAAATGAACAATCGCCTTAAATATGTTAGAAGGATTATTTTCGAAATTTTAAAAATTATTTTACACAATTTTTGCCCAAAATCACATTTGCTTTGTAACTTTTTAACCGAATGGTTCAAAATGAAATAAACATTTTAATTAGAAGTTTGCTGTTTAGAAATAATTCTAGAAAGACTAGTCGGATGTGCCAATCTTAAAACTTTCTGCTGTCTCATACATGTTAATACTTCAAAATTCGCTAGTATGGTTCAAAATTAAATGGCAATCTATGTCCATCATGAGGATTCTAAAGATATGAAATTCCATGCATTAGTTCTTGAGATGTGACTATCGCTAAAATCTTGTAAATAATGCAAAAGGCAGCATGGCAGCGCATCTTGTTTGGGGTTTAACACAAAAACCTAATCAGCAAAAATTTATGTTAACTTGTAACTGAATCTAAAGTTTAATTCATTTCCGTGAATTTGTTTTTGAGACAGAGCCATAGCAAAATTCATGGGAAATCCAGCATATCAGCGTCACCTATTGGGTGATTGGGACGAAAAGCTAATCAACAACAACTTCTGTCAAGTTATATGAAAATTCATTAATTAATTCTTGGAATACTTCTATTGCGGAAATCTAGAAAAATGTAGCATAGCACCGCAACCTGTTGGACGATTTAGACCAGAACATATTCAGCACCAATATTTATCAAAGAATATCTGAATCTGAATTTTGATGAAAAATCTTGCATTAGTTCTTCAGATAGAGCTATTGCAGGAATCGTAAATAATGCAGCATAGGAACGCCACCTGTTCGGCGGTTTATACTCAAACCTAATCAGCACCATCAGGGACTAACGGAACCTGACGTTTTATGAAAATCCGTAAATTATTTTTGAGATAGAGCTATTGCGGTAATCGTGAATTATGCAGCATAGCAGCGCCACCTGTTGAGCTATATACACTAAAAACTAATCAGCACTGCTTTATATCAAGTTCTAACAAAAGCAAACGGCTGGTGAAATTTCGTGCAATAGTTCTTGAGACAAAGCGCCCGCAATTTTTTGTCACATACAGAAAGATTCACAGAGTGACAGACAGACATTTTGTAATAACTATCAAATCGTGTTAGGCCTTTTTAAAACGTATAAATTCATCGGAAACTGGAAGTCTAAATTTATCACGAATCCAATACTGTCTTCTTGTGAAGATAGAAGAAAGTAAAAATATGAAATTTCGTTTATTAACATCACTTCATACAAAAATTTGAAACAATTGTGTTAAATAATTTTCTTCATTACGCTTTACTAAAATAAACTAAATTAATAAAACACACATTATCCCTTTGCGCTCGTACTAAGTTGGTCGGAATTAATTTTCTTTGAACGAATAGTATTATATAATATGCAAGATCATCAAAGAAAAATAAAATTAATTAATTTTTTTAAATTTTAGTTATGTGTAACACAATAATATTTAATTTTATGTAAAAAATATGTTTTATGTCTCTATCGTGCGGCATCTTCCTAAGCAGTCTCCAATAGGCAACACTTCATTTTTCTGGTTGAACATAGAGAACAATATTTATTCTTATATATTTAATCTTATATCTTTTTAATTTCTTCTATCTTTACAAGAAGAAAGTATTGGATTCATGAAAAATTTCGATTTTTGGTTATCGACAGATTTATACGTTTTATGGGTCAGAGATTCGGAAAAACATGTTTTTTCAAAATGTCTGTGACTCTGTCTGTCTGTGAGTCTGTGACTCTGTCTGCCTGTATGTATGTGACACAAACATACATACAGGTGATCTATCTCAAGAACTAATGCGCGGAATTTAATAAAAAAAATCATACACAGTTAGTGCCTGATAAAAATTGGTGCTGATTAGTTTTTGGTAGAAATCGCTCAACAGGAGGCGCTGCTATACAGCATTTTTCACGATTTCACAATAGCTTAATCACCAGAACTAATGCGCGGATTTTCATCAAATTTCAATTTCAGTTAGTCCTTGATTTGAGTTGATGTTTTATGCATTTTGGACTAAATCGCTCAACAGGTGGCGCTACTATGCTGTATTTTTTTAGATTCCCGCAATAGCTCTATCTAAAGAACTAATGCTTGGAATTTCAACAATATTCAGATACCTGGATATGAATTAGTGCTTTTTATGTTTTGGTGTAATTTACTCAACAGTTGGCGCTGCTATGCAGCATTTTTGACGATTTCCACAATAGCTCAATGTCCAGAACTAATGCACGGATTTTCATCAAACTTCAGATTTAGTTATTCCTTGACATTAATTGACGTTTTATACATTTTGGTGTATATCGCTGAATAGGTGGTGCTGCTATGCTGCATTTTTTGCGATTTCCGCAATAGCTCTACCACAATAACTAATGAGCAAATTTTCATCAAACTTCAGATTCGGGTATACCTTGATTAATATTGCTGCTGATTAAATTTTGGTGTAAAACGTTCAACAGGTGGAGCTGCTATGCTACATTTTTTAGAATTTCCGCTATAGCTCTATATCAATAGCCAATGCACGAGCTTTCATCAAACTTCAAATTCAGATATACTTTGATATAAATTGGTGCTAAATTGATGTAATGTCTTGTACTATTTAAATGATTTAATTGACGTGATTTAGTCTTAAACTATTTTCAATTTCATGGTACATTTCTTTCGGTATTTTTCTCTTTGTCATTTTTTAGTATTATTAAAAATATCTATTTTAAGCAGCGACAATGCCTTATTACACTTAAACGCAATTTGTAAAATACAATTTTTAATTATACGTATCTCTTCAGCTTGTCGACTTAATAGAGTATATAAGATCTTTATCAATCTCTGCTGTACTGGCTGAGGGCCAGACACCACAAAGTGTTAATCTGTGTACAGAGTAAAACTAACCGGATGTACCAATCCCAAATCTTTCTTCTATGTCATACGTGTTAATAATTCAAAATTCGCTATCACGGTTTCAAAATGTAATAGCAATCCATGCCCATTACGTGTATTGTAATTTATATAGTTTCGTTGGATTAGATACATTTAACAGGGATATATAACTATCGCGTTGTTTCAAACATTACTTTTGGATTTCGGAACCCAGCCTCTTACCAAACCCCAACCTAAATTTCCAGTGAAAAGCGTATAAAATCAACACCTATTATTCAATACACGACCAAGTCTATAATAAGGATAAATTTAACTGAAAATGTTACAGAACATTAAGTTTGATTAAATTGCACGCATTAGTATTTTGAGATAAAGCCTTTGGAAAAACCTTGAAACTTTCAATATAACACCGCCATCCGTTGCACAATATACACATAATCTGTGATTTGCACCAGAAACTAATCAGTAAAAGCTTACATCAACGTATAACTGAATCTGAAGTTTGATGAAAATCCGTTCATTAGTTCTTGAGATACAGCTATTCCAGAAATCGTACAAAATGCAGCAGAGCAGCGCACCTGTTGGGAAATATATACCAAAAGCTAATGAGCACAAATTTATATCAAGATTTAACTGAATCTAAAGATTTATTAAACTCGGTACATTATTTCGTGAGATAGCCTTACTCAAATCGGGAAAAATGCAGCATAACAGTGTCACATTTTGGGCTAAATACACCAAAACCTAATTAGCAACAACTTAATTCAACTTTAACTGAATCTAAAGTTTCATGAAAATCCGTACGTTAGTTCTTGAGATAGAGCTATTGCAAAAATCGAAATAATTGCAGTATAGAAACGCCACCTGTTGTTCGATACACACCAAAAACTAATCAGCACCTGTTTATATCCAGATCTAACTGAATCTAAATTTTTGTGAATGTCCTTGCTTGAGTTCTTGAGATAGCGTGCCCAAAATATTTTTGAAGGATACAGACAGACTCGCAGACAGAGTGACATACAGACATTTTCTAAAAACTAAAACAAATCGTGTCCAGGACCTTCTAAAACGTATAAATCCATTGAAAAGGGGAAGTCGAAAATTTTCACGAATCCAACTCTTTCCTATTGCAAAGAAAGAAGAAAGTTAAAAAGACAAACCTCCCTTAATCTAGGAAAATACGATGTAACCATGAAAGAAAATGCACAACCACGTTCCCCGAGTTACCCACGCCCCGTAAAAGTGTGCTATATTTTTAAAACCTTTCAAGCTAATATATTTTGAGAGTTTAAAAAGGTGATTAAATAACAAAGTTTCTTTTGCTACATCTGATATTCGGAAACGTTTCCGAGTACTTTTTATAATTAATTATTCCGTTTTATCAAAAAAAAATAATAATAACGGTTTTTGCGATGCTATCATTTCTTAAGTAAACATTTTTATGTTCAACAAATATGTTTTCAAGACAAACATGGTAAATTAATAGCAATAGCATTAACAAAAATATAATATTATTTTGTTACACTGGCAATTATAAATTCAATAACGCTACTAGAAATGTTTAATTGGGAATATGTTTTTAAAGATAAAGTAGGGTTTTCGGAATCATAGATAACTCGAATATGGTGAAGTGATTTTTTTTTAATAACGAAGAATTCACACATGGACTGTTTATCGCGTGGGTTTGTGGGTTGTCGCGTGGGTTTGTTACTTGAGCCATCTTTTCTTTCTTATCAGATCAGAAATTGCCCATTTAGTCAATATAAGAGTATTGATTATTTTGGTCAATGAATAGTGTTTATAGTACGTCAATTATTTGATTTGTTTTATTTAGCCTTGAAGAAACATTTTTATATATCAATTTATTTTCGTCTCCGTGCCGGGATGTAATTTTAGATCTTCTGAGTTTTCATGTAGCATCGTAGATAATGCGATGTTAGCTAATTATTTTATGTGGCATAATGAAAGAAAATTTTCATTAATCAAAATTCTAAACAATTACAATCAAAATAAAAAAATGTTTGGTTTAGAAAGGGGTAAGTCATCACAGTATACTCGTTTGTTGTCCTATATGACAACCTTTCTCAGTCCTTGAAACCAGCTATTCATTTCATTTTATAAATATAATTCTTATGATGATGAGGAATTAAAAAATATGTACTAATCGTGAATAAATTTCTTTTTCATCTATATTGACAGCAGTACGGTTTAAAAAAAAAATTCACATTTTTATTTTTCCAAACAGCCCATGATTCTAATATCCAAATTAGCACAGTAAAGAGATATGAGCAGAACATCATGAAAAAAGTAAAGTCACCAAACAATTAAACAACATAAAATGAAGAAAGGATTCAACATGTAATAAATAACAGGCATGTTTTCTGTTGCGTGTGTTCAGCCGTACACAAAGGCTATGCTTAAGAAAAACCGGGTGCAGAGCCTAGAATGCAGATATTGGCACATGAAATTTGCACACGAGACCCCAAAAGCACGCATTCGGTTTGACATTAATAACACGCTCATTTTTCATCTAATAAATGATTTCATTTGTTTCAATGTTCTTTTTTATCTTCATTACTAGAGAAAACCTCAAATTATCGTATAAAAGAACCAACAAAAAATCCATTGGGATATTATCGAACCATGATTAGTTTACATTATCAGAATAAGATCTGACTTTTCAAATGAAATGGCCGATTATAAAAATAAAATTATCAATTATACTTGCATAATTTTCTTGTAAGATTTATAATTTTTTTTATTATTCTTTTTTTTTAATTTTTTGGCAGATTTAACTTGTGGATATGTAATGAAAAGTATTTTGTAATATTTCATTTGAGTATACTTCTCTTTGTTTTGAGGTTTTCTGGGTGTAATTTCTATTAAGGAGTTTGCTAACATTGTATGAAAATTTTGTATTTTCTGAGTGAAAATATATTTATTCATTCTTATTATATGCAGTGAACTACAAAGTAATATTTGAAATAAAACATATTCCTAATGCAATTATTGTGAAAAATAGAAAAGTGTTTGCGTTGCATTTAAGATAAGATTTTTTTTTTCAATTTTTAAATATGGAAGTGTGAACAGAAGTTAAAGGATTCCTATAAATTAAAGAAAAATATATCTATGGTGTTTGAAAATAACAGTTTTTTTTTCACTATTTTATCTTATCCATCACAATTTCGGTTTAAAATAACAATGGATGTATTAGCATCAATGAACTTATAATTTCCCTTTTTGACTTTTGTTTTTTGCTTTAATAATTTAAGACATTTTTGATATAATGAATATGTGACTCATAGATTTTTTAACATCATATTTAAAGTGTTTTAAGCTTAGTATTGTGTACATTTGCCCAAATATATACCTTACAACATGAAACAGTGTAAAAAATTATTGCATCTCAGCGTGTATAACACTAATAGGCTTATTACAATAATGTTCTAAAAAGCTTCTGAAAATGTGTTTGAAACCTTTGGAGGACAGTGGAATATTATATATTCCACTTAATATTGATCCCTAAATGTCACAGTGGCAGCAGCATTTACGAATTTTTTCCTTTTATAATGTACGTGAGGATCCAAATAAAATTGTATGCAAATTCTAGTGCCATTCAATCATTTCAATATTTTAGTAACAAAAGTGCTTTGCCCATCAAAAGGTTGAGGACATATTATAAAAATTATATATATAGAAAATAATTAAATTTTATCAAATATTTTGATTTACATAAAAAAATAAATTAAGATGATGCTGTTAAAATAAATATTCAAATCTAAAAGCACTTAATTGTCTGAGCGAAGCGAAGGCTAATACTCAGCGAAATATTACTGTCCGGACACTTTACTACTACGATGGATATTAACGCCATGTCCTACTAAAAGAAAAGCCTAATAAAAACCTTTCGTCAAGCATAACTCAAAAAGTAATTGTCGGATTTCGTTTCGGATTGCACCAGAAGGTACCTATGAGGGTCGCCTAATGAATGCACCTACTATGAAAAATAAGTTCCAAACCGTTTAAAAATTATATAGAAAAAACTCTTAAAAAAGCACAATTTATCTGCATACGTCACAGAAATTTGGTGTGCGTCACTTTCACCGGTTGATGTTTTCGTAGACAACTGGTTTGAACACATGGAGCAAATAAAAAAAAATACCACGCAGTAATATTGAATAGATCAGTTTCAACCACGTGATCACAAACCTTGCAACAACCCGTGGCAACCAGTTTTGGTGGGCAAACAAATAATAATACAGTATTCCGTACCACGGTGTCCGTTTTTAGCCTGTTGTATAAAATCTGGCATGTTGTATGACATACAATTGTGGATGATTAAAACAAAGGACATGAGTGTTTATTGATCCGGAGGTTATCTTTCTCTGGATGTCTGTCTCTCTATCATACAGCATGCAATTTTCTTGTAAAGGATGATGTTATTATGCAGTAAAACCTCCATAACGGACACACCCGATTAGTGGACACCTCTATTTAGCGGACATTTTTTCGATTACCAACCCTTAAATAACTGTACATTTTTTACTCTCAGTAGCGAACACTTCCAAATAGAGGACAAATTCTGCCCTCCCGAGGTGTTCGCTATTCAGAAGTTTTACTGGTAAAACCTCCATAACGGACACACCCGATTAGCGGATACCTCTATTTAGCGGACATTTTTTCGATTACCAACTCTTAAAAAACTGTACATGTTTTACTCTCAGTAGCGGTCACCTCTAAATAGAGCACAAATTCTGCATTCTCGGGGTGTCCGCTATTCAGAGGTTTTACTGTATATAATATTGATAATTATTATACAGGGCCGCACAAAAGAATAAGAATATATGAAACGAATATAAACTAAATTCGAGATTGGTAGATCGCTGATGGTAATGTAATTTTAGGATGTTGTTACAGTCATCCGCAGCATGTTTTTAGAGTTTCGTCCATCTAACGAAAACCTACCTGTCTCACTGCTTTGTCTGTCTGTTTGTCCGTCTGTCACAGAGCCCGTTCTCAGAAACTATATATGTCGGAGACTTGAAAATTTGCATACTTATAGCTGAACACAACACATCAAACGGCAAATAATAAAATTTTGAAAAAGTCTAATATTTAACCCTCTGGGCTCTAACTTGTGTATTTTAAGAAATTTTTCTAACTCAGCCCCTAATTTAATTAAGTTGGAGACTTGAAATTTTGCATACTTATAGCTGAACATCTCACATCAAACGACAAATAATAAAATTTTGAAAAAGGCTTAATATTTAACCCTTTGGGCTCTAACTTGTGTATTTAAAGCAATTTTTCTAACTCAGCCCCTAATTAAGTTGGAGACATGAAAGTTTGCATACTTATAGCTGAACACTTGCGATAACACGATAACTCATAAAATTTTGAAAAAGTCATATTTAACCCTCCGGTCTCTAACTTCTGTATTTTAAGCAATTTTTCTTACCCAGCCCGTAATTAAATTGGAGACATGACATTTTGCATACTTATAGATGAACACCTCACATCAAACGACAAATAATAAAATTTTGAAAAAGGTCTAATATTTAACCCTCTGGGCTCTAACTTGTGTATTTTAA
This sequence comes from Maratus speciosus, assembly GCA_963932465.1. Taxonomy (NCBI): domain Eukaryota; kingdom Metazoa; phylum Arthropoda; class Arachnida; order Araneae; family Salticidae; genus Maratus; species Maratus speciosus. The sequence continues at coordinate 189,936,739 of OZ010800.1, forward strand.
GCAATTTTTCTAACTCAGCCCCTAATTAAGTTGGAGACATGACATTTTGCATACTTATAGCTGAACACCTCACATCTAACGACAAATAATAAAAATTTGAAAAGTCTATTACTTAATCCTCTGGGCTCTAACTTGTGTATTTTAAGCAATTTTTCTAACTCAGCCCCTAATTAAGTTGGAGACATGACATTTTGTATACTTATAGCTGAACACCTCACAACAAACGACAAATAATAAAATTTTGAAAAAGTCTATTATTTAACCCTCTGGGCTCTAACTTGTGTATTTAAAGCAATTTTTCTAACTCAGCCCCCAATTATGTTGAAACATAAAAATTTGCATACCTATAGCTGAACACCTCACATCAAACGACAAATAATAAAATTTTGAAAAAATCTAATATTTAACCTCTAATATTTTGTCTCGCGCAATTTTTAAATTTAAACAGTTTTGCAATACAATTTTTTGTTCATTTTGCATAATAAGTGTAATGTGACGTAATTTGTTCTATTTCAGATTTCTAACGCATGTTAATGAATTTATTTTACAATATCCTTTCTCTTATAAAATTCACATGTAAATATAGTTTTTATGGCTTAATTTCCAATAAGTGCCTGCTTTTTATACCTAATTATTTAATTGTAATTTGAAGGTTTTTTTTCTGTTTATAATAGTAACGTGTAAATAATTTTTTTTTATTTGAAGCAAACAATATTGTTTGCGCTGTTTATACAGTTTGCAACAGTTTAAATTAATACCATTTTCTAAAATATGTAAAAAATAGCTGTCAAAATGTTGAATATTTGAATTTAAAATAGAAATAAAACCTCAAAAAATGAGTCAAATTAAAAAAAAAAAATAATGAAATCTGCAGACCGGGATCTTCTATTGAATAAAATGATCTAAAAATGATTAAATTCCCATGTATAGCTTTTGCTCTTATAATTTTTTTTTAATGGAACGATTTTGTCCAACTTTAGCATTAAATATCTCTTAAAATAATTCTTCGATTTGAAAACTGTATGCATTAGTGTGTTGATCAAACATTTCGTTATAATACCACCGATTTTCATGTATTTTATGCAATAGTTTTCTTAATATTAACGAAGAAAGACCTCCGATCACAAAAAATTCAAAACCGGCGGCGGCGGTGACAGCGTTAGTTACTTTTCATAGAATAGAGAGATATATAAAAATGAAAACTTGTCTATCTGTCTGTTTGTAATTCTATAAAAAATCCACAATTTGGAAGCCAAAATTGTGAAGAGATACGTACATGTGTATTAAAACATGGCCGAGACATCTAAAGTAATCCGGAATCGAAATAACTTATAGTTAATTTTTAATTAATAAAAAACCACCAATTTAACAGCAATTTCTTATCAAATTTAAACATTTTTCGTTATAGCAGTTGCCAACAATTACAAAACACATTAAAATTATTACTACAACATTTAATTTTCTACTGCAAGATTTCCACGTGAAAAATGAAAATGAAATAAATAGTTTCCCGAATTTAAAAAAAAGGTGAATATTACGTCATAACTTTTCTATTGCAAGATATTCACGCGAAATATGAAAATGAAATAAATGGTTTGACGAATTTAAATGAAAGTGAATATAACTTCATAACTTTTCTATTTCAAGGTTTCCACGTGAAAGAGGAAAATATTACGTCATATTGGAAATATAAAGGGCATGGTGGATATAGTATAACGTCATATGAGTGTGAAAAATGTATTGAAGCATAATAAAAACCCGATTAGGGAAATATTGGCGTATTTTAACATCATTGCTCCAATTATAAATTGAAATAAGTTCATTTATAGCTGTATTCTTTTGCGTCTGTTATATACATTTATACATTTTTATATAGCGTTTTCATATGATTCATTCAACAACATTTCGACTGCTTTTTTTAATGTTTGTTTTGTGTTGTACGTTAAATTTTGAAATTGATTTTTCAGAACAAACATCCTTCAAATTCTGGGCAACGCCGGCACTTTAGCTTGTAACAGATAAATGACTTTTGTATCCGTACATCTAATGCTAATATTATAAAGCGTTATAATATTATAAAGTATATAATATTATTAATGCTTGTACGTTTGTGAGGAACTCTGAAACTACATAGCCAACTTAAAAAAATGTTGGTGGCCATCTCTGCTTCGAAGAAAAAGTCTATTTTATGTCAGTGCAAGAACCTACATCGCTGCAGGAGCAAAAATGTTCTAAAATTGTGATTTCTGCGATATTGATTGGGTTAGAAACTTTAAATTTGGTGCGGTAGTTACTTTTAAGATGTAAATACTCGTAATGAACGCTCTCTAAAAGGTTCAATTTGACGGATAAACGTAAAAGTTTCCGGAAAGTTTCTAAACTATGATTTATTTGGAATACTGAAATTTTTGGGATACTGTTGAGGTTAGAAACTAGAATTTTGGCATGGTAGTAATTAATAAGATGTAAATGCTCGTTGTAGAACGAATTCGAATAGAAAGACTAAACAAAACGGAAAAAGATCTAAAGATGATCTAAGTAACGAAGAACATGGAACTGTTAGGAATATAAACATGGCTGTATTTATCATGACGTAAATTCTCGCAATAGAACAATTTCTAAAAATGTTGCTATAAAAAACAGTGCAGAAACAAAAAACTTTCAAAAATTTTCTATTTCTCTGTTACTGCTGAGCCCAAAATTTTGAAATTTTGCTTCGGGTTAGTTTTAAAATATACAATTGTCTCTATGATTTGTTTCTAAAAAATTTAAAATTTAAAAAGATGAAATTAACGGAAAACGATCTAATTTAGAATTATTAGGTACAGCAACTTTAAATATTTCATAATGCTGCATTTCCTGCGCAAAACATGCGATTTAAATGCAACAAAACTGATAGATACCCACCTAGCATTAAATAAATTGTGTAAATATTGAATAAAGACCTGTATGAAACAGTGAGTAGGTTGCCCGAAAGTACTTGTTAAAGTGTTCCTTCTCTAGGCTTTTCTCTCTCTCGCCAAGGCCACTAACACAGGGAAGTGCCGTTTTAAATGTGATATGAATTTTTATCCGATTCATTTTTCTAGACATTTTATCATAAGGTCATATTCTCAATTATCATTAGTAGATTTTTTATATATTAACTTATTCTGGTGAAATTTTGTAATCGGGTTCATATTGGCGTATGTTAGTTTGCATGATTTGCTGAATAAATATGTATGGATTTGTAAATTACTTCAAATGACACTTTGACAGCTCAAAAGTTTTGCAGACGATATATTCAGATCATGTGTCATACTTTATGTTGTAATCATTGCCGATTTCTTTTATTTAATACATGCTAAATACAGCTGAACTTGTGCAGAATATGTTTGAAAACAAAACAATACAGCGTATGTAGTGGCCAGCATACCCTCATCATTTAAATCCGATCGAGCATATCGAAAACACACTCTAACGAAGCATTGCATGCCACTTTTGATGTAATCAGTACTTTGATACTATATTAGATTTTGAGAAGAGAATTCCTTTAATGTTATCGACAACCTCATTGCATCCGTGGAAAACATATATTGTACAATATTAACTATTCCGGGTGAGCACACACCATATAAAGTATAGTCCATTCTTTTTAAACATCATATATTTGTCATTTAAAGTTACTCAAATAGGTGTGGAGCGTCTGATTATGCTTTTGACATCATTTTATACAGTTAAAATTCCGATATAAGTAAATTAGTGTTTCATTTTCTATTTTACTTTTAATATATTGCGTACTTTCAATTTTATATCCATGAATAGCTGTCTAGAATGGTTTGATTTCCCATTTTTTTAAACAGTGTATACGAATTTATATATAAGATTTTGTAATTCTACAATTCGTTTATTTTCATCATTTCAATTTTTCGCAGTATATGGACAATTAAAGATAACATCTCATTTTCTTTGCTTCCACATGTTATTATTAAATCTATGTTCTCAGTAATATCGCTCAGACTAATCCCTCTGAGGGAAGTCCTAGTTAAAAATATAGTTCAAGATTTCGAAGAAACATTTGATGGTGGAACTTTAAAAAAACTTACTGAAAGTTAATGTATAACCATGGAAAAATCCTATAAAATATTCCCGATAACTCGCAAATGTGAATTGAAAAGAAAAACATATCGTAATTTTTTTTTTTTTTTTTTTATCAGGAAAAGCTTAGATTTTGAGAAAGCTTCACATTTTCTGTTTTTACTTTTTATTTAAAATGTGTTTTATGTATCCAGGAATATCCCTATACATAAAAAAATAAATATATTATTTAAAAATATATACTACTCTAAAGTTATTTATAATATCTAAACTACAATTCATTCTTCTATTGAATATTTAAAATATTTTTAAAAATTTTTGAATTATTTACATGAAGTAATGCATGTCTTCAAATAAAGTGGAGTATTTGAGTACTTTGATTTCTTTTTAAAAATGAAATCCAAAATTTTACTTTTAAATCCATCGATAGATTTGTGGTATTTGAATGAATTTTTGAAAATCTTTTTATATTGAAACACTGTATCATGTAATAAAAATTAAGCAAATATGTAAAAGAATTTAAAGAGAAAAGAAATTACGTCTATTCATGATTAATTAGAAACTGTTACGAAAATACAGAGAATTTAATTAAATAGTTATAAAACATATAAAAGTCATTATTAAAACCTTAAACGTTTCGAACTTTTTCAAAGCTCCTCCTTAGAAATACTGCAGTAGAGTACATCAGAAAATTTAAAATTTTTAAATTTTCTGAAGTACTGTAGTGCAGTTTTTCATTCATAAAATTGATCAATAATCGACATGAAGCTTTCGTTTCTAGAATTTTGAGCTTTTCATGATTATAGTTATCCTAAGACGACTGCAGAAGTAGCTCGAAACGTCAATATTATCATTTATAATTAATTTTATTTGTACAAGTTCATAAAAACGTTCTTGTATATGTGTACCATTAAGCAAGTTTATGTATTTTTAACATACACATCTTATTTCTTAAATTTTATGATGCAATTGTCCTACTTATGTTATCTAAAATTTTGGTCCACGCGATAGAAAAAGATCATTTTCCAGATTTTGATATGGCCAAGTTGATGAAATCAAATTACAACGTATACAAAAGCCGTATGTTCCTGGAGGCATGATTTACTAGAACGGACAGATAATTACACAATGAAGATAGCAATGCTTCTCCCCACCAAAATATGCCATTTTAACCAATTACCCATCTCTGCGTTTAATGTTTGTGGCACATGCTCTCAACTACAAGTTGCATTATGTTACCTCTCGTAATTTTGCGTTTATTTGCATTATTGAAGAGTAATTTTGAAAAAGTTTGAAACGTTTAATGGGTCTCAGGACTCTTAAAGCTTTAAAATTTTCGAAATTTTATTCTTTTTAGATATTAAACTACTATCTTTTCTGAACATGTTGTGCAAATGTTTCCTTGAAATTCCTATTAGAACAGAAGTTATGGCTTTTAGAATTATACACGCTCAATAGCTAAAGCGGCGTTTCAGAAACTTTGAAGTCAATTTTCTCCAAATGACGTTTTTGGTCATAACGCGCACGATATCTCAAAAACTTCTGAATTTTTTTCATGAAATTTACAAAACATATGTTTCATGTTAGTCTGTATAAACTGAACCTAAAATTTCCTTCTTATTGTTCAGAAATCTATTCTTTATAGGTAATTATACTGTTGAAAATTTCTAAATTTTCCATTAACTAAATACAACTTTGTATTAAAAATAGAAAAAATGCTTTAAATACAAATTATTTTGGTTCAGAGTAATTATTACAATGTGAAGCGTAAGTAGCACCCAAAATTTTCCTTCTACTTGCAAAATACATTTTATAATCGTGCGCATAATCTGTTATGCCGATTTTCCGCTCATCAAATGTCTGACATTTTGGAGCCCACTGTAAATTCTAATTCTGCATCTTGTAATTTTTCAAATACATGAAATGAAAGAACATACTTATATAATATACTCCCAATATAAAATTATGTCTTAAAATCAATTACATTTTAAGATACTATATGTTGAAAATGGTCTTTTTTTTTTCGATATTTCCAATTTTAAGAGTTCTGAGACCCCTTAATGTTTTTAAAAGTGATTTTTATGCGCTTTTTAACATTTGATTAAATTGTCTGTATTTTTGTAATTTTTTTAAACAAAAAATGTATATGATTAACTTTATGACTAGAATTAAATAAAAATAAGATTATAACTATCAAATATTACTGAGACACATTTTTAATTCCGAATGTTTAGCGTCAACATATTTCTGATATTCTCCATGTACTTTCAATGCATACGCAGTAAGGCATTTCATTCTTTCAATAATAACGTCAATCGGTTTTCTGACACTGTACCTAGTCATGCTATTAATAAACGTCAGATATTAATGAATATTACTTGGAAGAATACTTCGACCTGTCACTAATTTACGTAACAATCCTTTACACTTGCGTGTCATTCTTTCACTAATAACGTCAATCGGTTTTCTGAGACTGTACCTAGTCATGCTATTAATAAACGTCAGATATTAATGAATATTACTTGGAAGAATACTTCGACCTGTCACTAATTTACGTAACAAACCTTTACACTTGCTCTACCAGATTTATATACAGCGATCTCTTGAAAATTGAATGCACAAAATTGTTTCACTCTGCGGGTATATCAAGCAAACAAATCACGTTGCTATAGTGAATCATCACCTACCAATTTCAAGTCTGTACCTATTGTAGTAATAATAATTTAAAAAATCATGCATTTAGCATAGATTCTGAAATACCGTCTAACTCATTCAGAATACTGTAGCAAAACTATCTGTTTGGTAAGGTGAATGATGATATTTAAGTAACAAATTGGAAAATGCATAACATATCTAAAAACAAACTTCAACAATTACCAAGTATAGCACGAAAAGTATTTAAATTTGCTTGTGAAATCTTATATATGATCTTGTATATGATAGCTTTGTATATAAACTACAAAGTGTGGGAAAAATTAATTCAATAGAGAAAGGTGGGGTAATTCCGGGATTTATGCCACACATTTTTTTGAAGTTGTATATAAAGTCCCATGGTGGACATAAAATAAAAAAAAAAATCATTGTGTGCTATTTAATGTTAAATATGTTCGGGTGTACCGCGACAAAAAATTTCAAAACAAATTATTACTATTTTTTAACATTTTTTTTCCCTAAAACATTACACTGCGGCGCGTCACCCATACATTCAGGCTTAGACGCCACACGTGTGCGGTAGTTATGCCGCGCTTGAAATAAGAACAGAATGGAATTATAAATAAAAATAAAAATAAATCATATCTGGACTATAATTAACGATGTAATAACAAAATGAAATTAAATGAGTACAATGAAACGTATTAGTAGATTCAAATTAATAATTGTTGCCTACTTTCACTATTAAAATTATCGACTTTTTTTTTTACATAAAATTTTAATTGTTATTTCAGCAACAACGTAACATCAGTGTATTAGAAAGTGAAAAAAAAAATGTAAAATTGTGTTTAAATAATTTATTTGTTAACCCAATTGGAACCGGTGGCTTTTATACAAATTTTATTCGGTTTGTACCACTTTTTTAAAAGAAGCTACCTTTACTTAAATAATTATAAAAATGCTCTAATTAAACAAAGCAAATATTACTTTTCTTTTTTACTGGCGTCAGAAACAAATTTTGTAAGTTCTTTATGAAGGTGCTTATATGCACCTATGGTCCCGAATGGGTTAAGAGGCCTGTTTTTTCAACTACAATCTACAGAAAAAGTGTCCAAAAAGTAAAGTCTTTATGTAACTGCATTTAAACACATGATGCAACGAAGCCAATTACACATCCTCTTTTTTTGGAGTAGTTTTCTAAACATTCCTTGCAAAGAACGTCTGCGTTACGCGTAATCCAATTTTTCATTATTATCATCTTGACTTGCATTTTTCTTGCCCTTCTTACTTTTTATTTTCCCCTTTTTCTCCTTTGGTTTTAGTAAACTTGATAACATGCCTAACATGGTTAGTCTGTGCAAAAAGAAAAGGAAAAGTTAATAACACTTAATCATCCCGTACAAAGGAAACTGCGGTATGTATACCGGAATAGGAGTGCGGCATGTATACCATTTTGCATGGTGTGATGTTGAATATAACATATCATCACATATAATTATTTATCTTCTTTTTTTTAAATTAAATTCCCCATTTTAAAATTTAATTTCCCCTTTCATAATTATAAATTGAATAAAAACTTCCTTTCCTTTCTAAAAAGAATATATCTCTTTCTTCTTCTCTTGCGCTTTATTTTTCAGTTACTTAACTTTCCCATGTTCAGCCAAAGCCGTTAATAAAATAAATCAAAAACAAATCTGTTTCTCATCCTGAAATCATTAACTGTTCGAGCATATTTTCCTTCGGTTAATGAATATATAAAAAAGATATTCTTTGGATATATGTTCCAATTGTAGCAGTTATTTATATACCCAGTGTTAATTTTCAGCTTGATAGTCAATACAACTGTCTTTTCGGTCGCAAATATTATACTCTGTTTATATTAAAATCGGCGCCCTGCATCTCCGATGCTGCTTCTAAATGCATATTTCCCATCATTTAGATTTGGCATTCATATTTGTACGTTGAAATATTAAAACGCCAATCAACGGTCCTTTCGGCCACTTTTTAATTCAAAGTTCCATTAAGTGATATATCTTTGGGGTTATAATGGTCCAGGGTACCAAGATTTTGGCTCGACACATTGGCAACACTATCTAACAAATTAATCATTCCTTCTCTGTACATCCTACTGTCAACAGCTAACTAAAAGGGTCCCTCTCTGGCATTTGCATATTTCATGTCCATATCCAATAAACTCATCCTGTCTTCAAATTTGCCGAGTTATTATTTTGTGCCTGTCTTTAATTATTCAAGGACTCATGAACCTGGATTTCCAAAAAGGTGATTATCTTAAAAATGCAATAGTTTAAAATATTTTTCGCTACAGATCCTGGTCATATGTGATGTTGAATATAACATATCCTCACATATAATTATTTATCTTCTTTTTTTAAAATTAAATTCCCCATTTTAAAATTTAATTTCCCCTTTCATAATTATAAATTGAATAAAACTTCCTTTCCTTTCTAAAAAGAATATATCTCTTTCTTCTTCTCTTGCGCTTTATTTTTCAGTTACTTAACTTTCCCAAGTTCAGCCAAAGCCGTTAATAAAATAAATCAAAAACAAATCTGTTTCTCATCCTGAAATCATTAACTGTTCGAGCATATTTTCCTTCGGTTAATGAATATATAAAAAAGATATTCTTTGGCCATATGTTCCAATTGTAGCAGTTATTTATATACCCAGTGTTAATTTTCAGCTTGATAGTCAATACAACTGTCTTTTCGGTCGCAAATATTATACTCTGTTTATATTAAGATCGGCGCCCTGCATCTCCGATGCTGCTTCTAAATGCATATTTCCCATCATTTAGATTTGGCATTCATATTTGTACATTGAAATATTAAAACGCCAATCAACAGTCCTTTTGGCCACTTTTTAATTCAAAGTTCCATTAAGTGATATATCTTTGGGGTTATAATGGTCCAGGGTACCAAGATTTTGGCTCGACACATTGGCAACACTATCTAACAAATTAATCATTCCTTCTCTGTACATCCTACTGTCAACAGCTAACTAAAAGGGTCCCTCTCTGGCATTTGCATATTTCATGTCCATATCCAATAAACTCATCGTGTCTTCAAATTTGCCGAGTTATTATTTTGTGCCTGTCTTTAATTATTCAAGGACTCATGAACCTGGATTTCCAAAAAGGTGATTATCTTAAAAATGCAATAGTTTAAAATATTTTTCGCTACAGATCCTGGTCATATGTGATGTTGAATATATCATATCATCACATATAATTATTTATCTTCTTTTTTTTAAATTAAATTCCCCATTTTAAAATTTAATTTCCCCTTTCATAATTATAAATTGAATAAAAACTTCCTTTCCTTTCTAAAAAGAATATATCTCTTTCTTCTTCTCTTGCGCTTTATTTTTCAGTTACTTAACTTTCCCAAGTTCAGCCAAAGCCGTTAATAAAATAAATCAAAAACAAATCTGTTTCTCATCCTGAAATCATTAACTGTTCGAGCATATTTTCCTTCGGTTAATGAATATATAAAAAAGATATTCTTTGGCCATATGTTCCAATTGTAGCAGTTATTTATATACCCAGTGTTAATTTTCAGCTTGATAGTCAATACAACTGTCTTTTCGGCCGCAAATATTATACTCTGTTTATATTAAAATCGGCGCCCTGCATCTCCGATGCTGCTTCTAAATGCATATTTCCCATCATTTAGATTTGGCATTCATATTTGTACATTGAAATATTAAAACGCCAATCAACGGTCCTTTTGGCCACTTTTTAATTCAAAGTTCCATTAAGTGATATATCTTTGGGGTTATAATGGTCCAGGGTACCAAGATTTTGGCTCGACACATTGGCAACACTATCTAACAAATTAATCATTCCTTCTCTGTACATCCTACTGTCAACAGCTAACTAAAAGGGTCCCTCTCTGGCATTTGCATATTTCATGTCCATATCCAATAAACTCATCCTGTCTTCAAATTTGCCGAGTTATTATTTTGTGCCTGTCTTTAATTATTCAAGGACTCATGAACCTGGATTTCCAAAAAGGTGATTATCTTAAAATGCAATAGTTTAAAATATTTTTCGCTACAGATCATGGTCTACAGCATACATGGTGCAGACGTCGGTCATCACAGTTTCCTGCCATCGCTGAGGGGAATGACGTAACCATACACACAGTACTCTATGCAAACGCTACACTTAGTTTTGACTTCGAAATCATGCATGCATTTAGTAATTAGTGTATGAAAATTATTTAAACATGACATGCTTAAAAGTTTGGACAGTGAAATCATGTACTTACGTCAAATTAAGAATTGTACTTCTACAAGTAAACATCGAAATGGGATTCACGTTATACACTGGTTAAAATAATCTAATTGCGCATCTATACTGTGCGTTTGACGACCATATATCGATAATTACAAGAAATACAATGGGAGCGGCATTTATTCCGTATGCGGCGACTCTCCGGGAGTTACCCTATAGAATATTTTTAAATTAGCCTTCCGGGCAACAAGCAACTGTTTGTTTAACAACAACTTCTAGGTTATCAACACAAAGGTAATTCTTTTGTGCTCCCCCACAACCATTGTGTGATCTTTAGAATTTATACACAAAACGTAAAATGAAAGAAAGTAGTTAAATTTAAAAATGTATGCGAATGCGCTTTCAGGAATAACGATCATTACGACTACTGTAACCGAAACTATGCCGAAAAGTATTACCAGGAGAAATTATAGTGTGCTAGATTTCTCAACCATCACCGTATCTGACAGCTGTTACTTAACTAGTATTTAATTGTAAGTCATGGTGACATTCTGTGGCAATTCTGATAAAACAACAAATAAGCTGCATTTTCTTTTTTTTAGATCCAAATTGACCAGTATCACCTGATTACCTAATATCATTCACGGAATAAAATAATAGCTAAATCCGACTGTAATTCACATTTATGCATTAGTATAAATTCTTGTAGTTAAAAGTATTACATGGGAATTACAGAATGGAAAACGTTTTATTTACTAAATTTAAACATTTTTGTAAAATGTAAGATTCGTTTTAATTTTGTAATTTTAGATATATTGAATGTAAGTTATGGATGTAAGTTAATGAAATGCACATTAATAACACCTATATATATATATATATATATTAAATCTTTATTCCCTATCGTTGTACGAAATATGATTAATGATCTTTAACAACTTTCAGACATTTATAATTTTTTTATAACAGGATATATAGTCGGATGTAAAAATATTGACACATTTATAAATTTATTTTATTTTGATAACTACCAAAACTATTAAAATGCAAGTATTAATATCAAAAACGATAATTGACATTTAATTTAAAGAGCATACTTATATTCAATGTGACACATCGCAAACACTTAGGTTATTCTTAGAAAACGAAAAGCGTTTTGAAACATGAAAGCAAATTAATTTTCATTTTGAAACTATCCGAAATAAATTATAAACTATTATGTCTAAGATCCAAGGTATTTTAATTTTTCGCCAGTGATTTTCATATTACTGAAAAAATTAAAAAAAAAAAAAAGAAATCTGTTACCCAACAACTCGAAGAAATCTCCAAATGTCACAGTTCTTACTGTTTTAAAATGTCTTTGTTCAACTATGCCTGCAAAAAATGAGTTCAGTCTAACAATAACATTGTAAAAGGAGTTAAACCGCAAAGAAAGGATAGACAACGAATATACGACGGTGTACGAATAAGTTTTTGCCCTCATATAGAAATAATTGGGTGAAATTTATGAAAATGCTACATTGTATGAGCCCTTTTCTATATAGTCACCGTGCCCAGTAAAACATTTCTGCAAACAGTATTTCAAAGAAAGGGAGGATGTATTTCTGGAAGCGCGATAGTAGACCAAAAGGGGTCATTTTGCAAACTTTTGCGGACCCCCACGTGTGACATATTGTTGGAAAGGCCTGTGACTACTTATTCATGCTATGCATCTCCCGAGCCCCTCAACACAAATCTCCACACCAGGGACATAAATGATGTCCTCAAAATTTAGAAAACTGCCCCCAGGAGGGCAAATTTGGGGGGAGGGTCTCGAGAGGTACGCAGTATGATTAAGTGGTCACAGGTCTTTCCAACAATATGTAACATGTGGGGGGTTGGCAAAAGTTAGAAAAATGCCCTCTTTGGGTCTACTATCGCACCTTCTGGAATACATCCTCCCCCCTCCCTCTGAAATACCGGTTAAACAAAAGTGTTACTGTGCACACTGACTATATAGAAAAGGGATCATAAAATGTCGCATTTTCACAAATTTCACTCAATTATTTCTATGTAAGGACAAAAACTTATTGAAACACCCTCGTACCATACCTTCTTTGTGTCACTAAAACCAGCAGTACCGAGGCTTCAGATTCTGATAGAATATTCTTCTTTATATATTTTCAACAACAAGTCCATTAGCTTTCAATCTGATTTTTTTGTGCTTTGAAAGCACTTTAATATACTTAAACTACACTCTTGTCTTTCTTAAAGCATCTGGCAATTTTTTTTTTTTTTTTTTTTTTTTTTTTTTTTTTTTTTTTTTCAATTTGTGAATAGATATTATTTTATGTATTGTGACAGCTCTGTCTCTTACATATCAACCGTTCTTCAAAATTAATTTAAATATATCTTTATTACTTTTAGAAGATGATTTTCTTCCACCTCCATCCCCCGTCGTTAAACTGAAATATGTAATATAATTCAATTCTTAAAACCATACGATTTGTTAGCAACTTGTGTTTTCCCTTTTAATGAAGACTAAACTCAACTTTGAAATATTCAGTTGCACTTAAAAGTTATAAACAGAATGCGTTCTTACAAAATTATTTCATTTCCGTTAACACCGGTTGTTCATAAAGTGAAAAAAAAAAAAAAAAAAAAAAAAAAAAAAAAAAAAAAAAAAAAAAAAAAACTGCAACTGTTCCGTATCATTTTTCCTTTCATCGGCTTTCGCCTACGTTATAAATAAGTTATTTTTAAGCACGGCTAAAATTTGGCCGCTGTATTGAAATAACAAAAAAAAGTAAAAATTTTCCCATATATCCGTTGCATTATGCAATTATAAGTAACGATCATTTAAGTTAATGATTTAGATTAATATAAACAAAATCCAGTCTTTTAGTAGCCTAACTCAAGGAATAATGAACGGTTATTTTGACAACCTATGAGCCATGCGTCTGGTAAGGATACCAGATAATTTACTCTAAATTATATCACCAAAACCTTTGTGCATTTTCGTTCAGCCACTAAAAACTTTGTAAATTGGGGATAATTATATTGGCGATAGTTATATTGACTTCTATCGAAACTACAGACCTCTCTGTTGGCCTTGATTGTGTAAAGATGTAAAAAAGGGCGCCTCGGCGCCCCTTCTCCTATGGGGCTCTCTTTTCCATTTCCCTGTATGAACCACCACATCCACTGGATACTCTAAAATGTTTAAATAAATATTAATATTTATGATGAAGTTTTAGCTCTGGGTTCCTTAGAATTGCACAAAATGAAAAACTCCAACTATAATTACGCGGAAATAAAATTTAAGTGTAATCCCGTCTCATCATTAAAATATATATTACTGGAAATAAGACAGTAAACAAACTAGAAAAAGGAATTAGTTTAAGAATATGATTCACCTAATTGTTAAATATAACAAATATAAATATTTTATATTCTCAAAAAATGTATTGATCATTATTCAGGAAACATTCAAAATGCATTTTTAGTGCAAGAGAAGAAATTTTAAAAGGGAATAAGAAAATGGTTTTTTAATGTAAAAGTTTGATTTATGTGTTATAGTGAAATAGGTTTATGGAGGCAAGTACGAAATGCTGAATTTAGAAATATTTTAAATTTAAACATTACTGAGATGGTTTTTAAATTTTAAGATGCATTACTAGAACGATTTTCGCCTCTTTAAAAGAATTTAAAATTCACATAGAATTTTAAATTATGTTACAAAATTTATTCAAAAAATCTTAATAATGATGTCCAAGAATACCATAAAATACTAATGTAGAATGTTATTTTTAAGCGAATTTTAACTTAAGCATAAACATTGCAAATTAAGTTTTAATTATAAATATATATCTATTTTTTATATCTTTGGGCGAATAATGAATCATTCAAATAATATGAAACAACATGTATTCTGAATATTAGAAATATGACATTTTTCTTTTATCAGAAACACTAGAGGTAAATTCAGGAAACAATTTATTACGTGGTAAAACAATATTAAAATAAACATTTTGCCATCGGAACATTATTATTTAATTAATATTAGCTTTCAATAATCAATCATTTTCCTTAATAATATGAACATCAAAAGCTCCTTTTTCATAATTTTTATTAAAATGCAACGTTAGTTCAAAGCAGAAAATCCAATATATTTTATGGCAGAAATAGCCGAAGCTTCCATTAAAGATGATTATTACTTTCGTATTTCGCTTAAAAATTCTACACTTGAGTAATATTATTTTTTACATTATTTAATAAGTTATTAAATAATGGTATTTAAAAATATTATTTAATAATAATATTTATTTTGTATTATCTAATTTCTGTAATTTTCTAAAATTAAAGACGTACGACGATTCTTTCGAATCTAAAGAATAACATACACCTTATATGCATGAGGAAATGATTCATTGTTGCATAAAAACAATGAGTGTAATAAATCATAAAAAAAGAATCAGTTGAAATGAGAACGATGCAACAAAGTGTTGAAAGAAAGAGAAGAGTGGGGATGAGTGAAAGTGATTAAAAAATACGAAGACAAAAACAAAAACAAAAGAGGCGAAATGTATGCATGTACAAAATAAGCGGAAAGAAAGAATAAAAAATAAAACATAGTTTAAAAAATGTTTTTAAGAGGACAAGGGTCCTTTAAAATCATTTTTTTGTTATAAATTTCACTTTAAATATTATTCAAATGTACATTATATGCATTATGGCATACATTTACCACAAAAAATAAATAAAAAATAATTTTTTTTTAGAAAAAAAAAAGGAATTTTCCATAATATTTCAGAAATTTTCAAAATGCCCCATGCGAACGGCATATCATTGAAATTCCGCAATATTTTTATATAAGTTTGGTTTATATATATATAAATAAAACTGTGCATCGAATTTGATACAGGACAATTCCACAGAAAATCATCATTTTTTGCGGGGGGAAATCAAATTTATAATATGTTTAATTTAAGGGTATGATTGGAAAACTTGATATTTTTATAATCTATAGAAAAATCCTAATAAAAAGGCATTGTAAATTACTGTTTACAAAATAAGTTAAGTACCATTATTGTCTTTGTAAAGTCATAATGTTACGCCAGTTACACAATAAAAGTTACGTCAGTTACACAAGTAAATGCCATTTTTTTCTTTTTTATTATTCAGAAATTAATTAAACGAGTTACTGTTATAATTTGGCATTACTTATTATTGTTGAGAACATTAAATCACTTTTTTTTAACTGGATAGTTTTGATAAATTTACACTTCTGTGAAGGCAGAAAAAATGTTTGTCTATTTTATGTTACGTCAGTTACAGAATTTTGAATTGCAATTTTTGGGACTTAAAGAGAGATTGAAGTAATCTGCCGGTATTTGGGCATTATAAATTTAGTAAGAAATATTTTAAATTGTAAAAATTTGATCTAGCTTTATAAGTAAATTTTCTACATAGATTTGAAAACAAAATTCGATGATAGAATGTTACGCCTGTTACGATGGAAGTGCGCTATACTTGAATATAAATGTAAGAAAAAAAATTAGATTTTTTTTTCTTACTCCTATGTTCAAATATATCAAAGTCGATCCGCAGTTTCATTTATATATATAAACCAAACTTATATAAAAAAAATATTTATGATGTTCATTGATATGCAGTTCGCATGGGCATTTTGAAAAATACTAAAATATTACGAAAATTTCCTTTTTTTCTCAAAAAAAAAATATTTTTTTTTTGTGATAAATCTATGCTATAATGCATATAATAATGCCCTTGAATAATATTTAAAGCGAAATTTACAAGAAATAAAATATTTATTTTAAAGGTCACTCATCCCCAAGAGAAATAAAAAAAATGGATGTTATTATTATTACTTTAAGCCAAAAGCAAACATATCAAAGAACTCCGAAACTTGTTATAAAACATAATTTGTACAAAATAACTGTATACTTTATCGGCAATTTTGGTTTTGTTAAAGCGCTTTACCCAAACTTTATTTTAAAAATATTTTCCTATATTGTTTTATCATGGGATGCTTATCATTAATTCTATTTCTTTTCGAGCTTCAAAAACTCACTTAGTATTTAATTGCACCGGAAATCAAAAGTAATTTTTTTTATCTGGCAAATAAAGTAAAATATATGATCCTTATAATATTTTTCACGAATTTAGATATGGATGTTGAATTTTCCATCAAACCTTCTTTGTTTTAGACACCTAAGTTCATTGTGAAATAAAGAAATGTAATTACATACTTGCATAATGTAAATTAACTTACTTAAAATGTTACAGTTTATGAGTTTTCTCTTTAACATTCCCAAATATAACTCTTCATTGCCCAACAGTAAACATTTATTTATCACAAAGAATACTTTCTCTTAGATACCTTTCGTCCATCTTTTTTGTAGCTTGAAATACATTGATAAAATGCTCAACCTGTGCGTCACTGACGGCAAAAAGATTTAAGGGAAAAAATCAAGTTGAGATTGAAGCAATAAATCCACATTACAACCGATATCGCTGTATGACTCTAGCATCTAATTCATTACCTCACGATAATTTAATACTTTATGATATCAAAAATCTCTTCAATAACAAATCTCAATTAATTCCATGCTATTTTCTCAAATTTATTTAATAACTTATCGAATTTACCATCCCAGAATTTTTTTACCTGAACGTACTTGAAATTATGAAATCCAGCCCCTAGTTTAGACATTAACTTAAAAAAAAAGTTTTCAATAGTTCTAATTTTAAATCTAAAGAATGTAGATTATTATTTTCATAGTGAACTAGTTTAGGTTTATCAACGTGTCTCCCTCAAGAAATAAAAGATTCAGGTCTTGGATATTACTATTTGAAATAATATGTTTTCTTGTCTCTTCTAATCAATTTGCGTAAAGAACAATTAAATTAAATATAGTGAAGCTGAAGTCTTATTGACAGTGTAGCAACCAATAAATCCCGATTCATTGTCCTACAATTTATGCCATACTTAATTTTTTCAAACAGATTTTTTATATTATCATAGGTTCCATTCCCTTTAGTAGCACAAGTTACCAAAACAGAAGGAAATGTGATTTACAGAAGGGTTAAAAATACAAAATTATTACCCTTTTTAACTCTGCAACTAATCACCGTATACAATGTGCCTGGTATTAATCGATTAGTATTAATGTCTACTAATATATTCTATACTTATAATTTGATTAGGGAGTCGTGTACATATAGAAATCATAACAAGATTTAAAATTTCGAATACTGACACCTAATTTTGACACCATTTTTGGATTCATCAGTAAATTTTACCTTACGAAACCAAACGGAAAATCATTCTCACAGGTACTGTTTTAATTATGATAATTTAAAATTTGGGACTTCTTTCTTCGTTCAAAAAGAGATGGTCGGAGTGTTGTTTTATGACGCCCATTTACCTACACGAGGGTTATGAGTCCGAAGGGGGGGGGGGACAATCCGTGAGGCCATTTCTTAGGGCACCTACCCGTATTTAAACAAATAAATTCTAAGAAAACCACGGAAAACTTCGAACAATTAGGCCAAAGGCACGATTGGGTTCGAATGCATGATCTCCTGTCTGCTAGCTTTGATACATAAACAGATGGCAATGGGGGTAGTCTATCTGTACTAATATTATAAAGAAGTAAAAATTGTTTGTTTGTGTGTTTGTTCGAGGTAATCTCTGGAGCTACCGAACCGATTTCAAATGTATTGGTATCAAAATGATTGCGTTAATCCCACTTAGAACATAGGCTATATCGTATGTCCGTGTCACTAACCCAAAGGGGCAGGGACAAAAAAATTTCTAAAAATGCGATTTTTTGTGTTATTGAAGGGCCTATAGAAACATGAAATTTGGCATGGTAGTTACTTATAAAATACAAATGATCTCTAAAGACATTTCCGAAATTTAAAGGTGTGAAAATGCGCAAAAAGTGTTCTAAAAAACGTTCTAAATGGTGATTTCTACGCAATCTCAGGAAGTAACAAACCGATTTATAAAACAATGGTGTCAAAATGATGGTGAAAGTCCTTGCTCAAACATAGGCTATATTTTATGTCGGTTTCACTACCCCAAAGGGGTTTCAGGAGCAAAAAACGTTCTAAAAATCGATTTTTGTGTTTTTGAAAGGCCTAGAAACATGAAATTTGGAATGGTAGTTACATATAAGATATAAATTATCTCTAAGAACATTTCTTAAAACATTCCAAATTTAAACGGGGTGAAAATGCGCAAAAAGCGTATTAAAAAAGAATCAAACGGCGATTTCTACACAATCTCAGGAAGAAACGAACCGATTTAAAAAATAATGGTGTCAAAATGATGATAACAGCGCTTGCTCCAATATAGGCTATATTTTATGTCGGTGTCATTACCCCAAAGGCGGTGCAGGAGCAAAAAATATTCAAAAAATGCGATTTTTGTGCTACTGAAGGGCCTAAAAACATGAAATTAGGAATGGTAGTTATAACGCACAATGATCTTTAAGAACATTTCTTAAAAAAATCGAAATTTACGAAGGGTGATAATACGCGAAAAGCGTTCTAAAAACGTTCTAAATGGCGATTTCTACGAAAACTCAGAAAGTAGCGGACCCATTTCAAAATTAGAGATTGGGAATTGATTAAGACAGCTTTGCTTCAACATAGGCTATATTGCATATTGGTGTCACTACCACCTGGAATTTGCAAGAGCAAAGAATTTCTAAATTGCGATTTATGTCATACTGAAGAGGCTAGAAAATTTAAATATGGCATGTTTGTTACTTATAACATTTAAATGCCCTCTAAGAACTGTCGAAAATAAATTCGAAATTTAAACGAGGTGAAGCGAAGAGGGAAGGGGCGAAAAGCGTAGTAAAAAAAGTCCTAAATTACGATTTCTATGGAACAGAAAGAAATAGTAAACCCATTATAAATGTAATGGTTTCGAATCAATGGTGAGAGTCTCCTATTCCACAGAGGTTATATTTTATGCCAGTGCCACTACCAAATCGGTTTTGTAAGAGAAACAACATATGTTCTAAAAAAAGCCTTTAAAAACTTTCTGAATTACCATTTCTATGGAATACGTATTAGGAAATACCAAACCGATTTCAAAATTAATGTTGCCGAATTAATGGCGACAGCTTGCCTTTCAACATAGGCATTTTATGTTAGTGCCACTCTCACCAGAAGGGTGGTAGACCGATAGACAAGAAGCTTGCATTTTGATATGATGGTTATTTTTTAGAAGTAAATGTGTACTAAGAAGGGTTTATTCAAAATTTCAAATGAATACTGAAATTACGGTATGAAATGAGCATAAAAGCTTCAAAATATTTTCTAAATTATCATGTATTTAGTTTTAGTTCTTTTTATTAATTTAAGTCTCTCTTCTGCCTAATGCAGTGTAATAATGAGGTTAAGTTAAACTGTGTTTTAAATAGTAATTTTTGAAGTCTTCCTAAAAGTATAATTTTTTTTAAATAAAAGTTATGCATATAAATATCACTTTTTCATATTTCCACTGTTACGCGAGCAAAGCCGCGGAGTTTGCCAATTATTTATAACATAAACTGAAAGCTACCTGAGGGAAGTAGCTGTATTTTTTAAATACCATATTTTAAGTTTCTAAAATTAGATTTCTATTTGAAATTAATGAATTACACTACTAATATTCTTCTGAAAAATTTATGTAAAAATACATATATTTTCGAAATTATCTTAAAGGATCTCTACATCCTCAAATTAAAAATAATCAAATTTTGAATCTTTTTAAATAGTCAGGCTTCAAGTAAATTACTTCATAATATATATTTACAATTACTAATTATTTAAATATTTTGTTAGCCAATGATGTGAAATAAATACAAAAAACAATAAAAAAAAAACAAATTAAATGAACGAATCGAATGTTTGAAAGAAAGAAAGAAATCAATGTTATTGTTATTTAACTTGCCCTAAATTTACAATCATTAGTTGAAAGCATTTATCTTAAATGTCTTGTTTGAAATGTCAAGTTTTTGTTTATGCAACTAATGCAGTAAATGAGTTATTTAAACAACTATTCCAGTGACTCTAAAGGTCAATTAGGAAAAATTTTTCTTTTGCTTTATTTATCGGCGCAATAATGTCACAAATAATAAGATGCTTTTTAAACAAAATGATAAAATATGATGATTACATCCCTGAGTTCCATGGTGTTTCAAGTTTCAAGGACCTTTGCATATACAAAAAAAAACATCATTAGGGAATAATAATCATCATCTTTACAAAATTTCTTACGAAAATTATATAGTTTATGATCATAGTCAGTTTTTTGTAATTTGTTTCAATTTTTTGTAAACATATATATTTTTCGATATATATCTCGGTGTAATTTTTTATGCAGTTACAAGAAACAAAACACAATGACAAAAAAGTTACGAAAGCAAAAAATAATGTATTACAAAAAAAAAAAAAAAAAAAAAAAAAAAAAAAAGTGGAAAACGGAAATTTTGTTATTTTCTTCGTAACGTAAAATGCTATATAGAAAAAGGAAAAATCTTTTTTTAGCAAGAAAAATAAAACGTACTGCCATTTTTCGACAAGCATATGAAATATAAACATAGGTCCGGATATTAAACAATCTTGAAAACAGCTTTTTAATAACAAATAAAGCATTACTGTAATAAACTTGAAAATAACATTTCAAGGAAAATTACCTGAATTTCTAATTACATGCAAACACATGTTCATGGAACTTCATGTTAAACCTCATGTCTATCAATGTCGATTTGATAACGAGGACAATTATGGGGGGGGGGAATAAAAATTCCGAGAAAAGTCATAATATTTGGGAACATCCTGCCAAATATAATGCACAAAATGGTCTTTCGCTACAGCATACAAATATGTGGACATTATACAATATATGTGCCCATTTGTGTAAGAATAGCACGTAGATCTATGGAGATATAGACATTGTTTAAAAAAAAAAAAAAGTTTAAAAAGTTCTTGCTTGTTCTTTGCTTATATCTTACAGGGGTTTCAACCCAACATAAAGGCAGTTTCAGAAAATTTGGCGAATTGTAATTGAAACAAAATAGTGTAATTTCAATATAAAAATTAAACACTTGACGAAATAGAGCAGCTGCATGAAATATTTTTTTTTCTCTGGGAATGCGCGAACGATAATAAAGTTTTTGTTTTCATAATTTAATAGTTAACTCTATGCAGCAACTCATATAAAACATCCAGTCAAATATCATAAAAAATAGAAAGACATCAGCGATAGAGTGAGCGGATTTTCAGTTGTTCATTTTCCCTAAAAGCAGATGGATTATAAGGAATTTTCCATAAATTGTCATTTTTAAACTGATTTCTAGCAAAGGAGTTGGTATTTAAGGAATCTCAACGATTGGAATTAGAACAAAGGCTTCTATTTTGATACTTCTTTATTTCTTAGAATAGTTTCATTTTGGAGGCTCCAAGAAAACCGAGGGCATCGATTAAAAATTTAAAAAAAAACATTACAATTTTTAGAAAAGCCCATTTCGTTCAGCTGCTTTTAGAGAGCAACTAAAAATCACTACTTTCTATCACCAATATTATTCTGAATTTTCAAAATAATGCAGCACTGATGCATCGTGTACATTTTAAGTTGCATCAGTGCTGCATTATTTAGCGTGTTAGTGCATCGGCGGTTCATTAAAAAACACGCATTATTCACGCATTGGCTGTGCAAAATTATCAAATGTGTAGAACGAACTTTATTTCAGATTAGGTGTTTGTCGTTTGTCGGAAGATTCCCACATCAAACATTTTTAACTGATAAAAAAAATTGGAATTTTCTTCTTTATTTTCATATTACTTATTATAATTTGTGCAATAGTGTTAAAAATATAAAAATTTAAAATATGGTCATTCATTACCATTGTAGTAGCAATTAGAGTAAAGACATTTTTCTTATCTGTTATTACATTAATATATAAAAATATAAAAAAATCATGAGATCTTTTTTTTTCATTTAAAATTTAATTAATTAATTTCTCTATCTTGTTTCATAACATATTAAAATCAATTTCCACAAAATATATTTCCTTTACTTTTTCATAAAAACTTTAAGACATCTTTCCTTATTTTATTTAAAAACATATACTTCAGCAGCCTTAAAAATTAGTTATATAGCAATTAATGCATCGTCTAATACCTTTTGGCTTCTTTCTCAAAAACTTTTCATCTTTCCTTATATTATTTAAAAACATATACTTGAGCAGCTTTAAAAATATGTTATATAACAATTAATGCGCCGTCTAATACCTTTTGGCTTCTTTCTCAAAAACGTTTTCATCCCTTTTTCGGAGACATCCTCAACCCAAAAGGTATCAGTCGATGCGTTAATTGTTATATAACATATTTTTAAAGTTGCTGAAATATATGTCTTTAAATAAAAGAAGGAAATATGTCTTAAAGTTTTTATGAAAAAGTAAAGGAAATGTATTTTATGCAAATTGATTTTAATATGTATAGAAACAAGATAAAGAATTTTTAGATGAAAAAAAGATCTCATGATTTTTTTATATTTTTTATATATTAATATAATAACAGATAAGAAAAATGTCTATACTCTAATGTCTACTACAATGGTAATGTCTGCAATATTGGTATAAGATGAATATAAGCATAATACGGGCATTAAAAAAAGACAATGACTTCTGCCGATAAACTTTAACTAATATGGTCATTCATTTGTCGCAACCCTGTATAGTATAATCACGAATGAAAACATTCAATAAATTTTTCGTCGTTACGCACGATTTCCAAAAGCGTTATTTATCAACATCAGAAATTAATATTTTTTGAGAATTAAAGAAGCATTTGAAAAAAAATGTTTCTTTTGATGTGACCTATTTTTGGAAACATTCTCGAGTGTTGTTTTTAATGTATTGATGATCCGTACTGAAAACAACAATTTTTAGGGTGCTATCAATTATCGTTGAATCATGTTTAGTATTCTAATTCAATTTATGCATGCAAGAGTAACAGAAAAAATATTAATTTTAATACAAATGAATGCTGTTAATTTACATATTTGTCAGTAAAATACGTTTTTTAAACATAGAAAGTTTTAATTGAGAATGAATAGGATCTAAAGAACCTACATTTACTTATAACTTCAATTTATACTTATATAAAGCCTGTGTTTATGCCATGATTTACGAAAGGTATTTTTCACCTTTTTAACCACAAAGAAAGTGTCTGTCATTAACCCTTTATGTACTGAATTACGAATTCATGAAAATTTTATAATCTAAAGCATTTTTCGTAATTTATTTAAACTACATTAGAAGATTTACATAATCATTTAACAAATTTTAGAAGGATTTTAGAATGATCAAAAGATTTAGAAGGATTTTAGAATGATTAAAAGATTTAGAAGGATTTTAGAATGATTAAAAGATTTAGAAGGATTAATTAAATGTGAATTTATAGGGATATTGTGCAATATTTATAACCTTACTCAAATATTTTATTTTAAATATTTATAAGTATTTTGTAGAATTAGGAAATGTACGAAAATAACATTCTTACAAGAGAAATATAGAAATATTTCTGAATGAAACCACCCACCCCCAACACAGGGTAAGCTGAAAAGATACTAAGGCAAAATAAATCAACCTTTTAAAATTATTTTTGTTTTGTGTAACACATAATGCTTTTGGACCTAGGTAAAATAACGTGTATATAACTCATTACAAGTAATCGATGAATTAAATGATTTTTATAACAAGTTATTTTAATGGTACTTATAAGTACTGCCTGTAGATAAAGACTTAAATAAAGAAATCACCTTATACTAAACTAAAAATAACTTGGTGGTTGTCAAGTCAAAGTTTGTGCACCCTTAATAATATAATTTCATACATATTTTTTATAAATCTTGAAGTAGTTTCAAGTAATTAAGATTCATATAAAAAGCACAAATAAAATGAATCAAATTTACTTTCAGCAGCATTCAAATAATATAAATTTATTTAAAATACATTAAAAGTATATTATGTGCTGCACCTGTAGGGAATTTTAGTACATTCATTTGTGCTGTTTTATATGAATTTTAATTATTTAACTCAAGGTGAATTTACCACTAGAATTTTAATTTTCATGTAGTTTCAAATAGTATACAATTAAAGACATTATATTCTGTTAGTGTTTAAAACATGTAATATCAGTAGTGAAAGTAAATTTTATTAAATTAAAAAAAGTATTTTTAATTATTAGTTTTGCATTTTTTCACAATAAAATTAATTCCAATGTTAAGAGGTTTCGGATACCTTTTTACTTTTTACGAGCTTTGATTTCACCAATGTTAGTAAACAAAAGCCTGATTCCAAAATAACACAGTTGAAAAGGATTAATAACATTTTTAAATTGTTTTAAAATTATTCTTCTGATTTAAAAGCCTCTTCTTAGATATAAAAAAGTTTTAATGTTAAATACTTCCTCATAATCACATTTAAAGATTTTCATTTTTCTGAAAATATGCTTAAAATGGTAAATTACTAATTTGTACGCAATAACTGGCAGAAATACGCTAAACTTATGTTTTATTCTTTAAAAGTATCATTATGCAACTAAGCAGGCAAACACTAGTTCTATTTTCGATTAATTCTAGTGAAAGGGACTTCAAAGAGAAAGAGAGGATAAACAACGATTATCCCGCAGCTTCTTTATGCTATACTGATCATCCTCGAATTATATATAAATGAAAATGATATGATTCACCTTGTAACCTCTCAAAAATGGTTAAATTTTCTTTCAAACTGATTTTAAGGAATGGTTGATAGATCGACATAATATTAAAAGAAAAAACTGGAATATGAAAGTTATAAGTTGAAAAATATTTTAAAATGAAATTGTGGAAGTTTATCCTATATAAAATAATTATCTCTGGATATTTTTTATGAATTATTCGCTGGTGTTATTTAAACATTTTAAGACTTTCTTAAGTACCGCGTATTCCGGTGCGCAACGCGCACCTACGATAGAAAGAAGTGTTCTTATGTTTTTAGGTATATTCACCATATTACGCAGTCTCCTTTCTTTTCCTATAAATATTAATTAAATATGCACCATCAAAATAAAATAAAATACATTAAACGTCTCATTTCTATTCCACACACATGAAAAAGAAATCTTTGTTGTATAATTTAGAATCCCCTAAATATTTTTTTAGGAATTTCCGATGTACAGCATTAATAAAACAGATTAGTAAAGAGAATTATTGCTCAAATGGTTGAAGAGCTTTTAATATTTTAACATTTCATAAAATATGACATTTGTGAAACAAATTTTATTCACAGGGGAATTTTATTAAAATTTAATTTTCATGCATATTTATAAAGCTATACTCAAAATTCCTTTTGAATTTAATATCTAAATTTTTCAATAATCTAAAGGAAAAACACTTTTCATAATAAAGAAAAAACTTAACGTTTACACTAATAATTACTCTATTAAAATTCCAAAATATTTATTGAACAGATTTAAGCAGTTTCCGATAAATATTTCTAGTTACTTTAATCGTTTGTAGAAAATATAACTAGTCAACTATTTTAACAGGACATAAGGGTAATATTGCAAAGTTTTTAAAAACTGGTGGCAACAAAAATTAAGCAGTGGAATATATTGATAGCTGCAATATACCACAGGCATAAGCATATGACTAATATTAATCTGTAATAATACATTCAAGAAAATTCTTTTGTTTGCCAACACTGACAAATTTGGCGACAAAACATTATGAAGGCTCATAAAAAGCAAAGATATATCTGAAACCTATTAACATTGCAATTAATCTTATTATTAAACAAAATACGAGACTAATAATTAAAAATACTTTGAATTTTATTTTTAAAAAAGTTACAAATTAAAACTCTTGTATATCATCCATCGGATGTTAATGACGCTTGCTATTTGGAACTACCAGAGGATCCCTCTTTTAAGGCCATAGCGTGGATCCCAATAAACATTTTTTTACTGTTAATTTCGTTTGTTGCATAAAGCCATTTTTTACTTCTAGATCTTAAAGATTTTCTTTTCTTTTAATACATATAAACATGCATAAACATTGACGGCAGCTATCAAGATTTCGACAGTCATCGTGTGTAGTGACGCAGGTAATTCCCTGCTACGTTATTGGTCAGATTAAGCGCAGCACGCAGCATTTTCCATCTGTAGTGGAAACAGCTACAGATAATGTTTTATGTACGAAATACCAATCACTCGGAGTTTTTCGAGCGACAGTTGCAGATAACGATTCATGTTGAACTTAAAATTTCATTTAAATAGCGTATGTGATTGCCGCATAAGAAATACTGACTACACCCTACTTAGACACACGCATTCGCTTTATATATCATTTTTTAAGTATTGTTGAAAAGGTTTAATAAAATTAAAATATATTGTTTAATAAAATTAAAATATACTTGAAGCGTTCATTATGGTAACGCATTTTTATTCTTTTTTATGACTTGATATACGAATGGCAATACTTTGAACAAAATTGGTGCACTATTTGCGTTGGTTTAGCAATATTTCCAATTCAAAACTACTTTTAATGGATATTTGTATTTTACCTGTAGGAATTTTTATTAATGCAATACTTATAAAATATTGGGTTAGAGAATAAGCAGTAAGACCAACAGTTTTTAGAACTAGGAAGTATTGAATATCTTCGATATTACTTTATATTACATATAAAATTCAATGTTGGCTATAAATGTATTTTACTATAACGATGATAAGTCAGCTTGTGAGTAACAAACTTTAAACTTATCATTGCGATTATATTAACAATCAACACTTAGAAGCTGATGAAACCTACTTTGCATCCACATAAACTATAGCAATTTCTATGAAAATGTATCATTTTATTACAGTGCTGTAAGAAATTATAAAACCACTAACGAATTGGTGCACTTCTGAAGAAGAGGACGCAATATGCAAATTCTTAGCGTATGTATTTAAAATTGATCGTAGAACGTTTTTTGTTATAATTGCTACAATAAAATTTAAGTTACATTTTATTAAAATCTTCTATATTTTTTTAAACGCTAATAAGGTGTCTGTAAAGAAACTTAAGACCGCTTGAGAAAATTAGCATATTATACGTTACAGTAGAATCATTATAATACGTACGCGTTTCTATATCGTGAAAGTATTCCTGAGAAGCAAAGGTGCCAGTTTAGGTAGTGTTATTTACGATATATTTGAAGATGCCGCGGGATAAATAGTTGTCAGCGACCGAAGTAAGAAAAATTTGGTTTTACAAGGGTGCTGGTAAATCTGAATGAGAAATAGCTTGTTTAATGAAGCGTTCTAAAATTGCTATTCACAATGAAATAATTAGAAAAAAGGATTCAATTAAAATTAAACGATCTGGAATAAAAAGTATTTTGACATCATGGGATGATCGACCAATATTTTGATTATCAACTCAGAAAGTTCTCTCAAATCGGAAAATTTTGGACCATATAAGCAAAAGAAACTCACATGCAACAGTTTGGAAGAGCCTGAAATCAAGCAGTAATACAAAATGTACGAAACTGTAAAAAGAAAAACGAGGTTAATGAAACATCATAAAGAAGAAAGACTGAAATGGGCTTAAAATGTTGTGTCATGGGACAAGAAATGGAAGCAATTTATATTTTCAGATGCAAAAAATGTAATTTTGACGGTTCAGATGGTTATAAACTCTGTTGGTATGATTTGAGGAAGGAACAGAAATAATGGTTTAGTCGACACATGGAAGGAGCATCACTAATTGTTTGGGGAGCTTTTAGTCATGATGGAGTATGCAATTTAACCCGAATTTCGGGACGTTTGAACTCTGCACAATATCTGGCTATGTTATATGATCATTTGATAATATTTGGACCTTTTTTAGGTTTTGCTAACATGATGTTTCAGCAGGACAAAGCTTCTTGTCATGTGTCTAAATTCACTCAGCAATGGTTTTAAAAATAAAAAAATCGTGTTTTGTCCTGGAGTAGTCGAATTCCAGACTCTTACATAATGGGAAATCTTTGGGGCGTATTAAGTCGCAAAGTTTATGTTAATAATAAACAGTCTTTATCTTCCAATGAACTAGAAGTAGCCATTGTAAAAGAATGGCACAATATTTCTCTGTCTGTGCTTAATCACCTAGTCACTTCTATGAAAAACAGAGTGTTTGAGGTTATAAGGACAAATGGAGGAGCAATATCGCCTTAATTTACATATTATTTTTGTTTTTAGACACGGGGTCTTATAATTTTTTATCAGTGTATTCTGCAACCATTGCTTATATTTTTCGTAACATAATTCTTTATTGCATTATTCCAAATTATTGCAAACTAATTTTAATAAATATGTTATATTTTGATATATCATGTGTTTAAACTATAATTAGAACCTTTACGTATTTCATAAGTTTCAAAATCAAAGTGGTCCTGTAATTTCTTAAAGCACTGTAATATGTCTTTTTGAAAACTTGAAATGTCCGTTTAAGTCGCCAAAATAAAATATTTAAAAAATATATTACATAATATTTTTTGCATTAAAAAAACTTTTACAAGCATAACTTTGCATGTGACAACAGAACAGATTAATTCAAAGTAAAATCTTTTAGAGAAGTAATTTGATACATAATCATAAAAATAAAACTGAATTAAAAAAAAACATTTTGAAATGCCCCTTATTACTCAGTACATCCTAGTTGTTTTTCTTTCTTATTATTTGCCGCATTTTAAAAATAAAATTAGTTTATTCAAAGCCTTTCTTCAACTTTTTTTAAAATATATAAAAAAATTAAGAAAATGTTTTATATTGATTTGGTATGAAAATTAATAATCTGTTTTTCTTCACGTTCAGTTTCTTATTTAAATAAATTATTCACTCCAAAATGTATAAAAAATGTAATATTAAAAAAAAAGAGAATCATGTTTCAATGATATATTTGGTATTAATGACCAAACGTCTTAATCTTGAAATTTCCAAAAAATAAATATAAAGAAAATCCCTATATTACAATTTACAAAACAGGGATTCCATAGTTGCTTTATGAAACAGCATTTATAAAACAATGATATTCAAAACACTATGCACCTAATCATGTCTACATACTGTACATTTGGACTATTGAATTACCTGAGTACACGTATCTACCAGTAAGTATAAATCTGTAAATATGCCAGTAAATAATAATAATTTTGTTAAGACCAATACAAATGAAACAATTTTTCAAAGATTAATGTAAATTTTCACAATTAATTTTTAAATATTATTTGAATTATATATTCAAAAATATACCCAAAGTAGGATTTTCACTTTTCTTTATTTCTCAGTGGGATTTTTCTGTGTATTCTCGCTTTGTATCACATATATTTTATGAATGAAAGTAGATGTTTAAAACTGCGTAATCTATACCAAAAATGAAAGTATTCCAAGAAAAAAAAAGCTGCAATCAGTATAGAAACTTTATAAAAATACCACGTTAGGCATCGACCTCAAATCCCCCAAGCAAGCAAAAATCATATATATATATATATATATATATATATATATATATATATATATATATATATATATATATTTAATGTAAACATTCTCTTAATATTTTGGCAGTAATTTTTTTTTGTTTATCTTAAAAGCTCTATCCGTTTCTGTGTTCTCTATTGATCTTTAAGGGGTTTCAGGACTCTTAAAGCTCTAAAATTTTCGAAATTTTAATTTTTTTTAGATGTTAAACTTCTATATTTTCTGAACATTTTGATATAATTGTTATCTTGAAATTCCCATTAGAACAAAAGTTATGGCATTTAGAATTATGCTCGCTCAATAGCTGAAGCGGTGTTTCCAAAATTTTGAAGTTATTTTTCTCCAAATGACGTTTTTGGGCATAACGCGCACGATATCTCAAAAATTCTGAATATTTTTTCATGAAATTTTCAAAACATATGTTTTATGTTAGTCTCTATAAACTGAACCTAAAATTTCCTTTTTATTGTAAAAAATATATATATTTTTTTAGGGGTTTATATTGTTGAAATTTTCTGAATTTTGCATTAGCTAAATACAACTTTGTATTAAAAATATAAAAATGCTTTAAATACAAATTTAAATCATTTTAATACAAATTTATTTAGGTTCAGTGTAATTATTATAATCTGTGGTACAAGTAGGCACCAAAATTTTCATTCTAGTTGCAAAATTTATTTTGTAATCGTGCGCATAAGCTGTTATGCCGATTTTCTGCTCGTCAAATGTCTTACAGTTTGGAGGCCCCTGTAAATTCTAATTCTGCATCTTGCAATTTTTCAAATATTTGAAATGAAAGAACATATTTGTATCTTTCATTCCCATTTAAAATCGTGTCTTAATATCAAATACATTTTAAGATATTAAATGTTGAAAATGGTCCTTTTTTTCATTTTTTCCAATTTTAAGAGTCCTGAGACCCCTTAAGGCAGTGCTCAAAAGAACATTTTTCCGTGCTCAACAACTAAAAAATTTCGGACACATTTTCAGACTCATTTTTAAGGGGACAGTACACTTTTAAAATTTTCAAAAATCGATTTTTTTATTTTTGTCTCGTTAGAAAGCTTATTGTATTTTGAATAAATTGATACCAATCTTTTAACTGTGTGACAATTATTTACTGAGATAATAGTGAAAATGTAGACATTACCCCTTCATTTCCGAATTAACAGCCCTGCGATAACTGTCATGGCGGTTTGTTTACATTTTGTTTTCGCGCTTCCACATTATCATAATTTTGGAAATATGCTAAAATGCGGCAATTATTATTGGTTAAATACCTTAAATAATAATAAGAAAGCTTTAAAATATTAACTTCAACTTCCATATTCGCCACTTTGTTTACTTTATTTGTTTACTTTCATGGTTTTTCACAGCATTATTTGCTATTAAGTGCTTAAATTTGAAACAAAACATTTTTTTTTTCCTAGAGCAATACTTTCCTGCTTTTGTAATAGTATTCTTCTTCTTAGTATTTATTAGCTTTTTAATGAAAAAATATGTAACATGTGCTTCATAACAGCATCGAAGACGGAGTGTTTAATGGTAATAGCTATACAAAATACGATGTTATAAATAAATATATCCTAAGGTGCTAATTCATTTTATAGAAAACTAAAAAGTAGTCGATATGATAGTGATTTTTGTTACAATTAACCGTTTATAATACGGATTTATTGACACTAATATGTTTTTTAGTAAACTATCCAAATTTTCGTGCAGCGAAATATGGGAATCAGATATCGAAATCCCTATAAAATGGCCTATATTTTACATTAAATAATTTAGTTCTATAAAACGTGCACATTTAATTCACTTCACAATCAAAGATTTAAAAAAAAATTAAGTTATGCGTTTAAAATTAATTTTTTGCAATTGTAAATGCTACATTTTTACAAATTACACACATTTAATTTTGAAGCATATTCCTATATTCAACAGAATTTTACAAATATTTTATATTAATCATTTTAAACTAGCATCTAATTTTATGTTTAATACAGAATACCATATATAATTAGTAGTTTGTTTCCTTTATTGTATATTTTATATTTAAAAAAATACAATTTAATCTTTAAACGGCTTTTTCTCAAAATGGCATTTTTAAATCTTGCGCGCATGATATCTCCAAAACTATTTGAAGTTCAGCTTTAAAATTTTTACCGTACATAAATATTTATATTATCCTGAAAATGAACTAGAATTATAAAGCTGTGTTCAGTATGAATGAAATGTGATTGAACGCATTTTTTTTTCTAATTTTTCTAATTAAATGTTAATTACTCTTTATCTAATTAATCGATTACAAATATCCTAGTTCAAATTATAGACCAGAGTATTATCTTTAATTTAAGATAATTTTTATGCAAATTGAATGAAACTAGCATGAGATATCGTGCTTGCAGTGAAATGTTACCTACTGTAAAAATTTTAAATAGCACTTTGAAGTTGATTCCTTGATTTTTTTTTTTTTTTTTTTTTTTTTTTTTTTTTTTTTTTTTTATTGCAATATATAAAAAATAAAATAAATAAATAAAATGAAATAAAAAATAAACATAGTTCAATATCACCTAAATATACTTTAAACATTTTGTGCTTCTAAAGTGTTGATCTTTTTTCTTTTAAAAAAATGCTAAACTCATGACAAATTTCGCATGTTTTATGATCGATAAAAGTGTACAGTCCCTTTAAGAGTCATTCCATATCAGAATCACCCAGAATCGGGAGTCTGTGATTAAATGGTAAACCAATTCATGTGATTTTTTTTTTTCTCAGAGAGATGACCATTAGAAAGAAAGAAATCCAGACTATTAATGTCGTGGGACCATTGGTTTTCATTTGGTGGGGGGTCGAAGGTCAGAGCACCGCTTGAAAAATTGAATTTTTATGTTTTGCATAGTACTTCACATAATATGCATTGAAGTTATCCCACAAAACAAATTGCATGGTTGTATTATGTAAGGTTGGCCCTTTGCTATTCAAGAATAAAAATTATGGGATATGTTTAATGTGGTGAGCTAGGAGGATTCAAAAATTGAATTTTTTTTCGAAATTTCACTATAATTTTGACACATGTAGCTCTTTGCATTGAAATCATCCCATCTTTTTTTAACTGCTGAATGCTTCCCTATGATGCAATGAAACACAGAAAAATAGGTCCCACCATGGGCAGACTTTAATGCATTCCTAAATTTTATGCCAAATTTCCAAAAAAAAAACAAACATATTTTTGACTATGTTAAGTGAGGTATATTAGACATGCATTAAAGTCAGAAGCTTCTACAGTAATAATAGAAATGTAGAATAACTATTCACCTTTCAAAATCACCAAACAGAATCATGGGCACTAAAGCAGTTTTCTTTGGGTATTGGAAATTGCATTGTAATATAATTAGGAAATATGCTTCTACGGCGATAGCCTTCAATCATTGCCAAGAATCAAAACACTTACAATTGTTTCTGAAATGCATATATTTTTTATTCTAACATGAATTTCTACATGTATAACAATAAATATTTTTAATATGTTTTTGTTACAGGCAGTGAAGATGCTTTAATGAAGTGAAAAGAAGCATGTAAGCTAGATGATGATATAAGCATAAATCAAACAGTTTGTGCGAATTTTAAGGCAAAAATTAAAATCTTTAAGAGCGATTTAACGCACAAATACGTACAAACATGACACATAAAATCCCATACCATCGTTTCGAGGATTCCCGGATCTCTCGTATGGAGGGATCCTGCGCAGTGACTCCTTATTTTCAGTTAGTTCTGGTTCATTATGTCCTTTCTTTAGAATATATAAATTATTGTTTTCACCTTTTCAGTCATTCCACAAGCCAGTACTCGGGGCTATAACCGAGGGGTTCTTCGAACCCATTTTAATTCTCGTTTTTTTCCCTCGCTGGGAATCCAGGAATCCTCGAAACGATCGTATGGGATGTTTTGTGTCGTGTTTGCACGTATTTGTGCCCTGCTACAAGATCAAGTGGACTATTTCCAGTTTCTGAACTTATTAGGCCAAACGATTTGCATGGTACTGGAAAAAATAAAAAAAATGTACCTCCAAAAATATTTCTGAAAATGATCTCATAGAAAATCGAAGTGGAACTACCCTATAACTTGAGGATATGATTTGTGCAAAGCACAGATACGAATTTGGAACATTTTGGGCACCACATCGCTATTGCCAACATCCTGCATAATACTCCTACAATTGCGAACGAACCAAATTCTGAGCACAGTGCTTCATATTTCAAAAATGTATAAGGTCTCAAATCCATGCCCTTTCTTTTTCTTTTTCAGGATTGTTGGTGCTTTCAAGATTTGGTGCGGGAGGAGCTGGCCTGACAGAAAATTAGAATGGCATAAAAGCAGAGTCTGTAAATATTTCAGGATGCAGTGGGAAAATTTTCTAACGTTTAAAACACGCCATAATATTGACTGTGGATTAACGCCAGTGGAGCATCTATAAGCACGGTTAATTTGCTTTTTAAGGGGTCCATACACACTGCGATCTCAGTATTGTAGCTTATGACTATAAAGGCATAATTAACGTAAAATGGATTCATTAAATGAACCCATTTTGAAAACATTGACATTTTATTATATTTTTGAATTTACCTTGTTTTTTATATTGATAGTTTTACTGAAATGACTAAATGATCAAACGGGTTCGTAGTATATATGGGTACTTACTACACAATAAATACATTTTTGATACAATAAGTCTAATTGATGTAGGAGGGGGGACGTTTTCAAACGAGAAACATGTTGGAAAACATGCCCTGTATGTTGTTGGAAAATCTGCCCCGTCGCCATATTTGAACTTTTACACTACCTGGGCAAATAGCGATGTAAGTTATTTGCGAAACAAACGCATAGTTACCCGAAGAAAGAAACCCTTTTTTAGTGCATGCAATGTCAAAAAAGTAAGTTTAATGGTAGTACGTTTTTGTTTTACGTTTTAATAAAGACCTAAAATTTTACTCAACATTGAAGAAATGAAAAAAAACAGCTCTCCTGACGAAGTTACAGCAGCTATTAAGCTATAACTTTTGTAGATGGTGTGTAATATGTTGCCATATCAGCCAATTCACTCACTAGCGTCACCTAGAGGCTCATTTAAAAACTAAAGCGAGTTGGAAAACTTGCCCCTATAGAAAATGTGCCCCAGTCTCTCCTACTATGAAAAATACTATGCAAAACATAAAATTTGAATATTTCAAGCGTCGCTCTGATGTTTGACCCCGCCACCAGCCCCACCACCAAATGAAAACTAATGGTCCCACGGCATTAATATTCTGGATTTATTTATTTCTAATGGTCATCTCACTGAGAAAAAAAATCACATGAATCGGTTTACCATTTAATCACAGCCTGGGTGATTCTTATATGGAATGACTCTTAATAGCGAAAACATGAAACTTGCTGACGTGATTTTTGAGGAGATGTAGGAGCGGCCGTGTGTTTTCATCTTTCGCTCAGTTAATTAGAACTTGATTTATAAACAATTATTTGCTCAGTGTAATCTGTTCTTTTTTTTTTTTTTTTTTTTTTTTTTTTTGTTCCAATTTTTCTGTCTTCAAGAAATTCGGTTCAGAACGTCAAATTTGACAGCATTTTTTTGCAATATATTCTGCCTTTATCTAAACATCGACAAGAACGGCCCATTATATAATTTCTGAATAAAATAATTTGCTAATTTGCTGCGTTTTTGAACAAAAATGAGCCAGAAAATAAAAAAGTAAGAAATAAAATAAGTTTAAAAATAAGTCAGAAAATAAGAAATTTGTAATGGAATACACCCTTAATTATTTCGCGTTTGATTGGGTAGTTATTTGGCTCTATTCTAGTCATCTGATAAGGGAGAGTTCTAAAAAAATAATTATACAGGATATAATTTTTTTAGTTACATCCCTTTGTTTTTTTGGTACATTTAAGGTGGTGTTGGTCTTATTTATGACGGCCGATGATCTGCACTACAGATATAGGCCCGAGGAGAAGTGCCCTGCGTGGGGGTCTTTCTAAGGGAACCTAACCCGGATTTACGCAAGGTTATTCAAAGTTCGAAGAAAACCAAGGAAAACTTTGAGCTATTGTGTTCGAACCCAGCACCTCCCGTCTACCAGCATTGAGATCAGAACCTCTCGCCCATTGGTCGGGCTGGTGAATTTAAGATCGATAATAATTAGAATTTTTTTGGTTAATATAAAAAATAACATATTTAATTTACTTATATAGTAACTTCTAAAAGTGAATGTTGTAACTTTTTAGGTAAGCGTGATCGTAGCAACTAAGCAAAATGTTCATTAATAAATCTAATATGTAAGGATGCATAGCGTTAAGAATTCGTTTCACTCATTTCGCTACCAAATATGATTTTTTTTAAAGATCCTACCACAATTAATCATATCTTTACATTTTTTAAATTAAATGTGCAATAAACCTTTGCATCACCACGTAGTGACTCTAAATGACAGTACAGTGCAGGTTCAAATTAAATTCGTAGGAAATAATAACATATTTTTTTTTAATGGATTAAATATATTCACCATATTTTCAACCGTATATATTATCAAAATTTGTTAGTTGCCGAGGAATTAAATGCGTGATATTAACGTTTTAATTTAATGTGAAATGTTCATGGTGACTGTAAATGGCAGTACAGATCAAAATATTCAAGTTACATTCATGGTAAGTAATAAGGTATTTATTTTATGAATTAAAGATATTAACCATACTTTTTACCGTAAATAGTATCAAAACTCCTTTGTTACTGATGAATTAAATATGTGATTTTAATTTAATGTGAAATTTAAATATGTATATATATATGTGTGTGTGAGTATATGTGTATACATGTGTGCGTGCGTGTCTGTGTGTGTACACGCTCGTTTGCGTATGTCTGTTTCTGTAATGTATTTCAAACTGTATCTCTCAGTGTGTCTCTTTGTACGTAAATTTATGTTACATTAATTTGCTTACAAAATAAAAAAATATAAAAAAAGTAAGTAAAACAGCATTGGAATATAACCATAAGCGAATTCTTTTAATAGAAGAGTTACAAGATATTATTTAAGGAAACATTAAGTTGGCTAGAGTCAACAAGATCAAATTTACAATTACTTATAAAAGTGCAATTTGCACATCACAAAGAGTAGCGCATTACACATTAATATTAAAGCATAACACATTAAAGCATAATATTACACATTATTATGTTTTTTTAGCTGTAAACAGAACACAAATTAAAAAAAATGTGTTTTAATATAGCAATTTTAGTAATTATTTTAGAAATTTGAATACTTATTTACATTCTTGTAGTTATTTAAAAATATATAAAAAAAGAATTATCTACATTATAAAGGACAAACATATCTGTGCGTAACGCATACGTCATTTTACGAATGGCAACACTTTGAAATATGAAATAAAATTTTCGTTTTGCAATTTTCTCTACTGCAAATTTTGAAACATCTAAACATCGCACATTTTAAATTTTTACACCCTCGTATAAGGAAAAAAATTCTCTTTTAAATGCAATCTGTTTGAAAGGTGTATCTCAGATTATTTTTGAGATATTAATTTTTTTGTAGTTTATAATACCATTTTTCTTATCGTGGCAACAAAAGTACCTCATTTCTATTGAAAATCATTGAAAGTAAACGGAAATAGTCAAAAATAGGAGATACTGCATCTTTTTGTTGCCATTTTCTCATAAAACCTGAAAAAAAAAAAGTTGAAATTAAAATATGTGCTATGTCACGAATATTGTCTGTTATTCCGTGGTAATGACGTCATAGGCACACTTTTCTACAGACGAAACTTAAGACTGGATTGCTTTAGCGGATGCAAATGACGTCATTATATAAAAAAGCGTGTATTTTAATTCTTAAACCTGAATTGTGTTTTGTAGAAGTGCGTCGTTTTCACAGCCCAGCTACTATGAAATTCTTCACAGCTGAAAATGCTTCACTTTTGGAAGTATTGTAATCGAAATCGCGCACTGATAAAACGCAATGTTTTACAAAATTTTAGAGTGTCTTTATAAAAGAGAGGTGACATGCAAATAATACCGATTTATATTACAGAAATTGATGATTCTCGCCTGGATGGATTTGCTTCGCCGAGTTAGACAAGCAAACATTCGTGCAATATAGCAAGCAAGCATATTCGTGGTTTAAAATAATATCGTGTTCCTGAAGTTTTTGTCAAAAATTCTCTCGAATAATAAAACGTTAATGCAATTCTTTAAGACATTCTACTATAATTTTATCAAAATAACATAATTTGCTTAATTTAATTTTTTGTAATTTTATATAATCTATATATTTACAAGTGTGTTTTTTAGTCATCTGTCGTGATTTTTCTGCTGAACCAATTTTACTATATTTTTTTTTTTTTTAACTGAAAGCTCTTACTTTGTAGATGTGATTGCACGATTTTTTTTTTTATCCCCACTTTTATATTTTAATTTAAAAAGAATTTTATGAAATTTCTTCAAAATTATGAAAATTAGACAGCTTTCATTATTGCAGACAAGAGAGAAATAATGAAGTATTTTTAAATTTATTCATGCTATTTTCTGATAAAAATTCAAAATTGTTGTATAGGGTTTAGTTGCGCAAAATCCCATTAGTAGCAGACTATTATATTAAGGGCATAATAACGGAAAATGACATACTGCTTTTGAAAACATGCATTTTTCCTCATAAATTTTCTATATTGTTTTTCCTTCTGCACGTGAACTGATACTAAGTTTCAGACACTAGGCGAAATGCTTATTTAAGTGAAAATGAAGTCATATTTAAAAGAAAACGATCATTTTCTTAGATAAAACTAAACATTTTAACATAAATACGTCTAAAAAACATTTTTACTCTCAGGAATTGAAATTAGAATCTCAAGTCAAGAGTGCATCTGTTCACATAAAAGATGTTGCTGACAATCGTGACTTCCTGTTTTGAGTTAAAATAATTTTTTAATAATCAAACAAAATATTTTTTTTAAATGGTGAATATGGATATGAGAAGTGCGTATGCAAATTTTGAGAAGGGGAAAATATCTGTTTTCATTCCGGAAATCCAAGCACAAGAGCCTCAATTGATAACCACATCCTAATAACTGATCTTTATTAAATTTTACTGATTATGTATCTATATTATAAAGAACAAACGTATATGTGCGTAACGTTGACGTCATTTTGCGAATGGCAACACTTCACGATCAAATTTCGGTCTTGAAATTTTCGCTACAGCAATTTTTTAATCTTCTGACCATCGTACATTTTCAATTTTCGTCGCATAGGGAAAAAATTTTTACTTTCAAATGCAATTTGTTTAAAAACTGTATTCATTGACTGATGTATTATATTTTCTAAAATAATTTTTAAGCATAATTTTTTTCAAGTTTATCTTATCACGTGCCGGTTTCAATACATAATAATAATAAACATTCTGCACATAAAGCAACAGACATTTTTCAGCATTTGCTTTTGACTATTTTTGCATAACGAAATTAATACTTCCTTTAAAAACAAATAAAAGAATAATATTAAAAAAACCCACCAATCTAACATATTTGTGAAAGACAAATTAACGAAATTAATACTTCTTTTATAAACAAATAAAAGAATACTATTGAAAAAACACAAATCTAACATATTGGTACAATTAAAATTTTTAGATCACCAAATAGGATTTTCTTTTCAAATGGAATTTGATTGCAAAGTTCATCTCAGTTTACTGATTGGCTATGGTTTTAAAAACAATTTTAAGGCATGAAATTTTTTTTTTAATTTATCTATATCGCGCGGAGCTCGATTACGAAAGATTAATCCGTTTGCCCTTAAAACAAAATAAAGAGTTCATCATTTTCTTACGGCTGATATCCATTGTAAAAAACTTTCCTATGAATAAATAAATAAAATAATATAAATAAAACACAAATTTATCAGACATGTATAAGCTCTGAAATTATCAGAATATAAAAGGATGCCATAAGTAGGAAAATCTTGTCAAATAACTCTTAGCATGCGGCTAATAAGAAAATATCGCTTTTGATAAATTTCAAAAATTTATTTGATTGTATAATTCGCATTTTCCATATGAAAATTGCTTTTTTAATGTAAGTGGTCAATCTAAAAAATTTATTGCACATAAAAAATTATTAGTTTTCAATTAAAAAAAAAAAAAAAAATGTTTTCACCTTTATCCTTTAACCCGGGAAGCCCGGGTACGATCCCCTAGTATTTATAAAGCTGACAAAAATGTACTTAGTTAAACGTCACAAAATATTCATATTTTAAGTTACTATTCTATATATTTATAGCCTATATCTTCGTAAAGTTAAATCGCACTTTCTTCGGATCTTTTTGAAACATAAAAAGCATTTTTGATGTAAGAAAATTCTTTACGTTTGTAAACTTTCTGAGCATGAACTTATAAAATATCACTTACAATAAATCGAGATACATTTTTAAATGTAAATATGTTTTTAATGGAATATTTTGTAAGTAAATATTATTTTTCCGTTGGCAAAAATATGTGCTATTTACATGATGTTACGCCGAAGCGTTTTATCACAGAGCAGTATACAAGATGATTCATTTACAAACATTTCATGTTTACTAAACAATGAGATTTATTTTCTTTAAAATAATTTATTTTTGTCTCTGTGATTTACGTGTAAGGAGTTGAAAAATAAAAATATGTTGAAATAATGTAATGTTTTCGATGTATCATTTGTAATACGTAATTTTAACTCTGTTGTTTAAAATTATTTTTGCTAGTCTATAGTTGCGAAATAAGCAATAAATTAAGCTTAAAATTTAGTGATAAGTAATTTTAGAAAGAGTCATAACACAAGCATTTATGAATTTTGTAAGCCTGAACGTATAACATATTTTTAGAATAGTTTCGAAATATATTTTTATATTGGAAAATTGTCTCTTTGAAGAAATATTTTTTTAATTAAATGTCATTCGGTCATAAATAGTAGTTATTATTATTCGCGTATATGTTTTCAAATACATATTATTGCGAGGAAATGTTTTTTCACATGTAGATATCAAAAACACGTCATGTATAAATATTTTCAATTTAGGAAATACTGAGAATCATCTCGTTTACAAGGGGCAATTTTAGTTGTATCAACTTTCTAAAAAATATTTGAAAAATACCAATTTATTTAAATAATGCAATGCTTTCGATTTAAAATATATAAAAACTTAATGTTTTAACTTTGTTTAGTTATACTTTTGTCAATTTATATTAGTGATATACAAATAAATAATCCTAAAAATACATATATTAGAACTTTATGCAAAGATCTTAGTACAAGTGCAAATATTATGTAGCTAGGTGATCATGGTGTTTGTGTGTTGTTTGATCTAATTAGCTACGCGGGTAATTTAGACTGTTGGAGGTGGTCATTGTAAGTGATTATAATATGTATTTAAGGAAACGTTCAAAGAAAAACACGGGAAACTTCAACGGTTCACACAAAGACGATGAAAACATGGAATCTAGCCAAATTCCTCCCTCTACCATCTATGAGAAAAGAAACATTCAGCTATTATGTTAATACGATTTGGGAGATTTGTTATTGTATTTATTTTTGGATTCTGATGCTTTCTGGAATAATATAAATAACTATAACGAAAGTACCTCAAACCTTCTTTGCAGGCAGGTGTGTGGCAGGCACTTAATGTGTGGTTATGGGAGAATAGTAACACAAAATCAAGAATAAAAATTATCAACAGTTATAGATTATTAAATAATTTCTAACACTATAATTTTTTTTTATCACAAATTACAGTTGTTCCATACGTTGAAGAAATGAGGTATCTGTAAGAAAAAATTTAAAAACCACATCACACTGAAAAAAATGGTTTTTAGCAATGGCTTTTCTTGGTCGATAATGTATGCGAATTTATTCGGTACCATCAGTGTCATCTATAGAATTTCTTCACATCATGTAATGCTGAAAAATAGTTAAGTTTCCAATTGTATACCCTAGCTTTAACTCACCTCCAAGAATTATCTATCAGTATCAGTCTCAAATGTATTCCTTTGTATCTGTAAATAAACGATAACCACTACGCTATATATAATTGCTAAAAGAAGCATTTTGTACCGCACCTCAGAGAAGAATATCAAATAAATTATACTTAAAGTATTGTAACATAAATAAAATGCACCGCAAACAGTTTTCCATTCAGATCATAATGTAATTGAAATTTTTGTGTAACCCTTTAAAATAACTACAAATTCTACACGCTTCATTTTAAATAGCGTACGCGCTATAGTTAATTTCAATGAAATATCAAATTACATGGTGATCCGAGGATATTTACGTGAACACGGCCTGTACCTGCGCACAGTGTGGTATT
The DNA here is from genome assembly GCA_963932465.1 of Maratus speciosus. NCBI lineage: Eukaryota > Metazoa > Arthropoda > Arachnida > Araneae > Salticidae > Maratus > Maratus speciosus. The sequence goes on from OZ010800.1 coordinate 189,979,671, forward strand.
TAGCCCCAAAACCAGGATAAAATTATTTTATTCCACTAACTCAACTGGGCGGTTACCGGACATGGCCCGTTCCCATATTACTACCGGAGATTTCGAGTGAAACCTCTGCCTCGTGCGTGCCCATTCTGCACGTCCCCACGCACGGTTTCCAGCGAACACCTTCTGTTGGAGTGTGTAGGTACTCGGCCACTTAGAGACAAATACTGTCCGAGGCTCTCTCGAGCCTCAGTTCGGAACTACTTTATAGTCCCGAACTTGAGACCTTTCTCAAAGTAATTGAACCTCATTTATGGTAAAATTACGACAGTAGTCTCTTGATGGGATGTAGTGAGATGGTCATTTTGTGGTGTTGATTGCTCAGCTGTAGTCGTTTTAAGTAGTTGTTGAAGAAGAAGTGAGAAGAAGGAAGATTGAAGAAAGAAGACAGAAGATTGTATTTTGGCATGTAAATAAACTCTTAATAAATTTGTATTTCCTTGATAGTCTAACATGTGTTTTGGTTGTATGGCCGTGTAAATATGTAAATAGTTTGTAAATCCGCACTCGTGCGGATCCCACCCATATCAAATGTACTCTGTATGTTGGATAATAAAGTTGTGTAAAAATTGGCAGTTGAGTCGTTATTTCACAGGGTACTAGCCCAATTTGAGGGTGGGGTCGACGAGCTAGGCAGACCTTCCTTCAGGAGTCTCGGCTCTTGCTATGTACAGATGTGTACCCTGGATGTAAGCCTCGTTGCAGGGCTAGAATGTGCCAGTGTTCGTTGACTGTCGTAGTGGTGGGATATCAAAGTAGAAAATAATTTGAGGGAGTGACTTCGACCCACGCGTACGTGTGGGTCCGATATTTCCAAAAATTGTGCAATACCAGAAGGAAGCCTAAGGTGTGTCCCTGCTTTAGCGATATCATATCCGGGTCTTGACCCGTTCACTCGGTGGTCCGTGAAACTCATGTGGCGCGCCCTAAGGGAGGTCGCGACCCTTTGTGAACGAGTCCGAGCGCATGTGAAAGATGGTCCCCTTGGTAGCTTGGACGCCGTGGTGGCCCTTTCCTGGTGCACCGTGTGGTGACCAGCAGTGGTCAAGTACACGTACGTAGTTTGCTTTATTCCTCTAACAGCTACATATCTACGATTTTAGCTGAATTGTAGAGTAAAAATGGTAAAACAAAGTCATATTTATAAATCAAAGGATTTATTCATTAGTTTCATCACTATTACTGTGTTCAAGAATACTAACGTTATTGATATCACTTTCTGATAACAATTTTAGATCCACAGAAGACGAAGCCTTTCTTTTGTTGTTTGTGTTGTATATCATGCCGTTATTAAGGGGTCAGAAGTTAAATGAAGACTATTCAGGACATCCCTGTTGCAGGTCACTCGAAAAAACTGTATTATGTAGTTCAATCTAAATGTCCTAATATATTCTATAGCTTTTCACTTAGTTGGCCTATTGGCAGAATAGTTTCTTTTATGACATCTGCTCAATGACGAAGTATTTTGTGCAATGTAGGGGACATAGGATAAAAACCACATAGTGTCGCATACAGTTCAACCCTTTTTTTGGCAATATTTTTCAAATTCTTCTGTATTAATTTTGTATCCTCAACACAATGCACCTAATATCATTTTACCCGATATATAAAATTTTTATCGACTCCAGTTATTGCCGCCGATATTTTGTATTCCTAGAAATATCGTCTGCTGGTATTTGTATCGTTAGTATTTCCAAAATTTGCTTTTGGGATGTCAACTAAGATCCCGAGTTGTTGTTTGAAATTATCCTAAATGTCTTTTTTTTTAAATTTTTCTACCGCTTGTTTCTCCTCAACACAAAGGAAGGCGTTCCATTTTTTTTACAGGTAATCTATGTGCTACGTGTAATTTACTCTCGAAAAATCGCATAGGAGCATGTAGCAAGGTAAGCCCGAAATTTAAATTTCTTTCTTAGACTCCCTCTTCTTTGATATGTCATTAAACACGGATGAAGTAGCATCTCATATGTAGCACCTCATCGTATATTTGGTGTGTGTTGCGGCATTCATACTTTTCCATCCACCATTGTGAATAACATTCTATGTTTTATGGACATATCGTCAATTTATATGCTAGTAAGTGCTGTGATTTGTGATTTGATATCTTTTATTTCTTCTTTTGCTATGTCATTTGTCTCCTCGATGAATTGAATTCTTATAGGTCGACAGCAGCGAGGTGATGATGGTGTTGGGTTTCGCCAGAGAATTTTCTTTTCAAGCTCGTAAACTAATTGAAGAGGAACCACAGAACTTTGAAAAATATTGTTGTCAGAATCTGCTTCATTTTCAAACTTCATTTTATATTGTATCTGCTGTCACACAACCCCACTTAATTATTGAAATTAAAGATCATTTTTCCTCATCACTCAAAGATTCTACAATTTCTCTAAGATGTAAAATCAGTCGTGTTGCCGTATGATCCACCAAATTTTGCACTTTTACTTCAGCACATGTTTCTGTCACCCTGTGAATTTCTGTACAGCATTCTTTTTTTCATCCTTTGAAGAAGAGAATAGCACGGAAAAAAGCTTTTATTCATTTCTCGTATTCCTTTATATAGGGGTTTAGTATGTTCTGCTTCTGTATACATGGACAAAGCATGTAGAGGTGATAACTGGCGAGGTTGCTCTCGTTCTTCACGACTTTTTTTCATAGCCTTTACATATTTTTTTGCTCTTCTGGGAATTTTCGTAAGATCTTTTACGATATTGAAAGCATCTACTTTGCCTGACACCCGGAATTTCATTTGGGTAGCATAGGTCAATACTTCCACGTTTTTGATCGAAGGTCTTTGGTTTTGCAGCGTTTGCTTCTTTCACTTGAATCTACAAAAGAATTTTGAGGACGACAGGGACTGACTCTTGTAATAGTAACAAGTACTTACTTAATATATATCTAATAATACTAATAAGTTTCGTTTCACTACACAGAATTGGTTTTTAATAACGGAGAGTTTTTTCTTCATCTCAATTATCCTTGGATCATCTCCAGAATAAATTCCTAATAATGTTTGCTCCATAAATTTAAGCTTTTCATCAAATGTTGGCTCATTTAAATGTTGCATAATGGCATATAACTCATTTCGAGTCATAGACCTCGATCCAGACGGCCCTGTTAACAAAATATGTTAAGAACTAAATAGCAGTAATTTATATCAGAAATTGTAGAAACTAACAAAAACATTCGTTAAAAATAAGGGGGCGGTTTCGGGCGGCTGTGTTTCATAACTATCTTGTATACTAAGTACTGCATGTTACACAATATATTTCATTGCTTAGATATGTTTAAAAATATAACAAAACCCTTTTTAAATATTATAGATAATTATATTTATGCCACTGTTAATTCAACGTACATTATCGACGATATTGACAAAATCGGATTGATATTCATTCTGTAAATGCAGTGTGTATAAAGTACCTGGTTCAGAATAATCCATCATAACAATAACCACTAAATTGTTTAGACACAAAACTACAAGTGATTTTAAAACACTAAAATCTGAGCTCATCGGAAAATCACAAGGCCACTCTAGGCGAACGGCAACTTCCGACTGATCGTGTGACCCGCTGTGTCGTACAAGCGAATTTCTAGTATTGCATTGGGATGCAGTAACTACTTAACATTTTGAGGAATAATAAAACAGGATGGGAAACCAATTTTTAAAATAATCATTTTTGACCTTGTTTTGGAGCTAAATACCACTCCGGGCTACGTACAGATGGCAGATAAACGGCAGACAAACTTAATAAGAAAACACTTTTCAACTATTTTGTTAACTTTGGTTTAAAAGCTTATCGTCACACCAATTTTTATGCAAATCGCCGTAAAATAAAGATATTTGCTACAGCCGATTGATAGTAACTTTTCCAATCAAAGTTTTGGAATTGAGATGCCACCTACATTATTCCTATTGCATCAATTTCGTTATTTAAAACTGTAAAACCTGTTTTTATACTGTGAAGATTCTGTATCAATTTAGCCTTTGAAAAGTGAAGAGTTTATGTATGTTTAGTAAACTGTTCTTTAATAAGATGAGTCAAAACTTAAGAATTTTAATGTTACTCCACGGAACAAACATTTATTTACATCTTCCAACACAAATCTTCTAATAAAACGTTTCTTTTAATAGCATAGAATGAATCGACCCAAATACATATTCAATTAAAAAAATTTCATTAATAAATGTAGTAAAAAAATCCGTATTGGAAAGGAAATTTGAATTATGTCGGACGTTATATTTTTATAAAAGAATCAGCACCGCCAAACACATCGCTATGTGGATTAACAGCTCAATTCTATCATTATTTTTCAACATATAAAACAAATAATTTTTCTTTAAAAAAACTATGCGCTGTCTCCTGTTAACGCTTCAATAGAACAGAAAAAAAAAATTAACAGGAACTGTAAAAGATTTCTATAAAATGCCTTTGCATATAATTTACTTTGTCCGTACGAAATATTAGTTTTGTTTTTATAAATTTATGAAAAAACTACTAAACCATTTTCTTTAGATATTTAGATTTCAGTAAAATGCATAAACTTTGTAATTTTATACAATTGTTATTATTTTATTATTTTACTAGTTTTAATATTCACATCCTGCTATCCCTGCATAATCCTTAATATTAGACACTATTGACAAGTAAATTAAAAAGTAAAAGAAAACGCAAGAAATACATAAGAAGAAATAAAAAAAATACTTTTTTAATTTTGCTTTATTTATTCAGTTTTTTTTATTTTAATTTGTTTAATTCTTGCTAATTTATTTATTCTTGACTTTTCTGTTAATTATTTCTATAATTTTGACAACACTTTCCTCTTCTACACGTGCTTCTCTGTGATTGGTGTTTGCTTTCTAGCTAGCATTACGTGCCGGATACTTTGTAAGTTCTCCTCTCTGCCCTTCTTGTTCATTTCTGATCTTGTCTGCTTTATGTACACGTGTTTACATTGGCTGATGACGGGCTGCTGAAATTTCCACTCCGAAACGCGTCATGTGTGCTCTTATGTTTTATGGTGATTCATACAAAGTTTTATTATTTAATTAAATCGATTTATTTGGCTGATAATACTCATAATACGACCTAATTGTTTTTATGTACAGATGAAATTTAAATAAATTTGATTTATGTTTATACTTATAAAATATAAATATTCTACTTAAAAGGAGTAATTAATTGACAAATGCATCGATCTAATTTGATTTTTCTTATCAAGGACTGCAGTGTTTGGAACATTTTCTAACCCAACCGAAATACTTATTAAACATCTGAAATTATTTTATGTTGTTTCAGAAGTACAGTCGTGGTAAAAAAAAAAAAAAAAAAGTAAACACCCCCTACTAACTCCTCAACCATTTATCGTAGAAGAAAGTTACTGGTGCCCAACGATTGGAAATAAAGTCTACTTTTAAATGGTGTATATAAAATTTGCTTAGGGGCCACCTACATATTAAAACGAACCATAACTTTGTTTTTTTTCAATAGCAGTACCCAATTCTGACAGCATAAATGAGTTCTACGCCCTTCAATTAGCCTAAAAACGAATTTTTATGCAATTCGTACCATAAGTTTCCGAGAAATTAATTATTTTAAAACGAGCGTATTTTAAGGGCTGTATCCAAATTGAAGTTCCGTACTGGATTGATAACCAAGAGAGCCGCTTCCTTGATCAAGGCACCTTAAGCGCCACTCAAGGAGTCAATGAAGCGTGTTAGATTACAGTACGGCAGAATAAATTTCAAAATGTCTACACACTTCCATCATAGACGGCCCCTTAAACCATCATTTTGCCGTTTTTTAAGCATAATTTGAAAACTACTTGGAAGAAAAATGTGAAAATTTTAAATTTCCATAAAGCAGGACTTACACTGCAAATAGAAGCGTCTTAAATTTAGACGCATATGTGACTGAAAAAGAATTTTAGACACTTAAGTGTCTTAATCTGAAAATTAAGACACTATAGATGTCTTAATTTAAGATACATAAGCGTCTTAGTATGACCATGGTGTAAACGAACTGAGAATAATGTCTAAAATATCCGCAAACGTCTTATTTTAAGACACTTCATTGCTTTAAACGTGTGTTAATTTAAGACGTTTTGATTCTTCCGACGCAATAACCACCAGGGGGCACTAGCACTCCCAGTTGCACATGCGTTTTAGATGTCTTCGTTCGAAGTGGTATACGTTGTAATTCAAACAAAGTTTGTTTTTATGTACGCGTGTATTTTAATTCGTTTTTTGCGAAATGTGAAGTACTGTGATTTTAATTCGTATTAACTTGGATTATTTATTTATTGAATACATACATCTGACGTGTGTGCTCGACATCAAATGTCTCTTAGAAGCTGTCGTCGATACAAGGGCGGGATAGACACAGAACAGAAGTAGACGACGGTTGAAGATTACACCCGGAAATTCTACAAAGCGTGTGCAATGGGCTTAGTGTTAACTCGTATCAATTTATATCAATAATATTGTGTTATTCATCTTCGTCCTGTCGAAGCTGGCAAAAAAAAAGAAACTTTTGTCTGGCGGGTCCTGTTTTTAGGATGAAACATCTCATTCTTTAAATATGGCTAGTCGGATGTATTATGGGATTACCTTTTAAACTGATGAAAGTCTTTCTCCCTCACTGTGGTTGTGGCAGTTTTTAAAATTTCAAATCGAGGAATATTTCTTACCTCTTGCAGCAACTCAAGTAAGTTTCTTTATAGTAGTAAAGTTAGTGTATTTTATGATTTTATTTATTGTACTAAACAAAATCCTGCATGAAATTTAATTAGTTTATTTAATTAGTTAATTAGTTATGGACCACAGCCAAATATTTTTCCAAGATTCAACGTGGTCAAACATGGCTACGTATGATGCTTACAAAAAAATGGATGCGATTCAGACGTTTGAAGTGTCTGAAATTCAGACGCAAAAAGTGTCTGAAAAAATTCAGACATTTTAAAATGTCTGAAAATTGAACACTCCATTTCAGACACTTAAGTGTCTGAATTTCAGACATTTTAATTTAGAGTGTAATAAATCTAAATCCACCAAAAAAATTGTAGGTTGTAATTCATAATTTTTTCGAATATTAATTTCATAATTCATAATTCATATCATAAAAATATAAAAATTGCAATTTCAGCTTATTTATGTTTGGGTATATTAGTATTATTACCACAAAAAAATTAGCATATTAGGAGCATAATTTCGGGAGATATAAATAAAAATATGAAAATATAATTTAACATTAGAAGCATCAAATTTTGAATGTTTATAATTCAAAAACTTATCATTCAAATGACTTAAAATTTGGTGTCTAGGCATAGTTTGAACCGAAGATTTGAAATATTTCGTTAAAATTGGGTATTGCCATTGACAAAAATGAAGTTAGTATTCGTTTTAATATGTAGATGACCCCCTAAGAAAATTTTATATACATCATTTAAAAGTAAACTTTATTTCCAATCGTTCGGTACCAGTAACTTTCTTCTATGATGATTTGTTGAGGAGTTAGTAGGGGGTGTTTACTTTTTTTTTTTTCCACGACTATACGTCTATTTTTAACTTGGTAATTAAAGGCATTATTCTGTTCAAAAGTAATATGGATGAATCTAAACTGGATATTGGAGTTTGAAATCATGTTGCTTGCTGCCGGCTGGAAAAAACTTTTCTCTTAGCTATATTATATGTTTTTATTGTCTTCATAAAAATAATGACATATTTTACAACATGCTTTTCAATTCATTTTCATATTTCACATTGTTTATGAAATAATTTTTTTAACCTTAGGAAGCATTTTTGATGGAATGATATAGATAAGATGCTTCAAACTGTCGGTGAGAACTAGAAGAGGAAATGGTGCGTATATGAAACTGGTATGTTGTGGCCATCACAAAACTTTCCTCTATCTCATACATGTCAATACTTCAAAATTCACTATCTCAGTGCCAAATTAAATGGCAATCTGTGTTCATCATGAAAATCCTAAAAATATGAAATTCCGTGCATTAGTTCTCGAGGTATGACTGACACTTAAATCGTGTAAATCCAGCAAAATTCAGCATAGCAGCACCACCTATTGGATTATTTACACCAGAACCTAATTATCACCAACTTATGTCAACGTCTAACTAAATATGAAGTTTGGGGAAATTTCGTGCATTAGTTCTTGAGATAGAGGTATTGCGCAAATCATGACAAATGCAGCGTAGAAGCGTTACCTATTGGGCGATTAACACCAACACGTAGTCAGCATCATTTCATATGAAGGACTAACTAAATCCGAAGTTTGATGAAAATGTGTACATTAGTTCTTGAGATAAAGCAACTACGAAAATAGTGTAAATCCTGCAAAATACAGCATAGCAGCGCCACCTGTTGCGAGATTTACACCAAAACGTAAACAACATCCATTCATGTCAAGGACTAACGGAATCTGAGATTTTATAAAAATCCATGCATTAGTTCTTGAGATAGAGCTTTTGCGGAAATCCTGCAAAATGCTACATAGTAGCGCCACCTGCAGGGCAATTTACACCAAAAACTAATCTGCACCAAACTATATCAGGGACTACCTGAATATAAATTTTTATTAAATTCCGTGCATTAGTTTTTGAGATAGAGCGCCCACAACATTTGTGTCACATACACAGACAAACAGACGGACAGGCAGACATTATGTAAAAACATGTTTTGTGGAATTTCTGACACATAAAACGTGCAAATTAGGTCGAAAACTGGAATTCGAAAATTTTCATGAAACCAATACTTTCTTCTTGTAAAGATAGAATAAAGTAAAAAAAACAATTTCTCGTATAGTAAACAAATCATAAAACTAACTCGCTCAGTCAAAATTTGAGGATTTCTAACTCAAGGCAAACTAGGAGTTTGGTTCAGAGATATAACAGTAATGCAGATATAATAGTTAATTGTCCCGGAGAAAAAAATGTATGCATATTATATATCCTCTTTAATAAAAAGCTATGCGTTTCTGACGACTTGCTTTTCGCTAATCGTTGCCACAGATTAATCTCGGAAAATGAAACATTTGAAGTTACTGAAAAAATTAAAAGCTAGACAAGTATCTGTCAGAAAATTGTTAGACAAATAGCGTTAGAAAAGTAAAAAAATTGTATTTTTCCTGATATAAATTTCAAATCTAATGATTATAGTGTTTTTCAAATATTGAATTTCAAAAGTTACCAAATTTCACAATGGAGTACCACAGCGAAACCTTCACGCGTAAAAAGCTACGGATAATGGCAATGTGTCCTGACGGGTATACTGGCTATAGCACGCGTCACAAATTATAGTAGCCTTATTATTGTGTTAAAATATAAAAGGGAGTCATGATGTTACGAGTACATGATTTTTAATTATCGATAAATACTATATGCGCCATCTCTTTTTAGTTGCGAATAATATAGATTAATCCGCGCATTACCTCATATTTCAAACGAATACATGGTTAATGCATGGCTTTTACAAGTGACAGTGATATCATGAAGGGATTTTCATGAATTAATATTTAATTTCCAATTTTCTTTTCAAGAATCGAGACTATATTTATTTAGGCTTAAGAAACATTTTTTTTTAAATAGTGGCTTAAACGCAAAAATTCTCAATGTTTTTAATCTATTAATAAAGAGAGTATATTTGTGCAATGTTCATGGTCCGTACGGTGTTTAATTTTAAAATTGAGTTTTCTAATCGAACATGTTTAAAATCCCGTGCAGCGCCCGGTATTTCAGCTGGTAAATACAGGGTGTCCATAATTAAACGATATTCCTTTAAAGTTGCTACAGAGAAAACTATTGTTCAAAAATTTGTGAAATTTTGTGAATAACATAATAAAGGATTGGAAATTTGCTTAAACTAAAAAATAAAATAAAATAAAATAAATAAAAGTAAAAAAGCTAATAAAGTAGTAAAAAGTAAAAAAAAGCCCTGGTAAAGTTCCTCCCTTACTAAGAATCGGTTCAATTTACTGTATCCCATGTAAAGATTGCAACTCGGTATATATTGGGGAAACTGGTCGCACTTGCGCCATTCGCCTTGCCGAGCATAAACGTGCTTACAAATCTGAAAACCTAAAGTCTAAAATTGTACAGCATTCTTTAGATACCGACCATATCCCAGATTTCGCAAATATGAAAGTTATCAGATCCGGTTGCAATAATATTAAAAGTAGAGTTTTTCTGGAAGGTGTGTTCACTCTTAAGCAAACGTCGCCGATAAATGAATCATGTGCACTTCCTCCTGAATACTCAGCATTGTTTTAAAAAATTTTATACTTTATTTAATTTTAACTGCTAATAATTTTTAACTGTAAACATGATATACAGTTTTCTGTCATTTGAATGTTTTGCTGCACTGATGAGGGGCTAAAATTTAGCTCGAAACGTTTGCTTTTTAATTGTATTAAATGTATTTATGTAATTTTACTTGTATGTCTGATGAATTGTAATACATTTTTACTTTCTTCTATCTTTACAAGAAGAAAGTATTGGTTTCATGAAAATTTTCGAATTCCAGTTTTCGACGGATTTACACGTTTTATGAGTCAGAGATTCCAAAAAACATGTTTTTACAAAATGTCTGTCTGTGAGTCTGTCTGTCTTTCTGGCCGTCTGTCTGTCTGTCTGTCCGTCCGTCCGTCTGTCTGTCTGTATGTGACACAGATTTTGTGGGTGCTCTATCTCAAGAACTAATGGACGAAATTTCACAAAACTTCATATTTAGTTAGACCTTGATATAATCTGGAACTGTTTAGTATTTGGTGAAAATCGCCCAACAGGTGGCGCTGCTATGCGGCATTTTTAACAATTTCTGCAATAGCTGTATCTCAAGAACTACTGCACCGATTTTCATAAAACTTCTGATTCAGTTAGTCCAAGATATAGTTTGGTGCTGATTACTTTTTTGTGAAAATCGCCCAAAAGGTGGCGCTGGTATTCTGCATTGTTCATGATTATCGCAATAGCTCTAACTCAAGAAAAAATGCACGAATTTTCATCAAACTTCAGATTCAGTTAGTCCCTGATATATATTAGTGCTGCTTAAAGTTTGGTGCAAATCGCCCAAAAGGTGGCGCTGCTGTGCTGCATTTTTCATGATTTCCACAAGAGGTGTAGCTCAAGAACTATTGCACGGATTTTCATCAAACTTCAGATTTAGTTAGTCCTTGACATGAATTGATGTATAAATTAGTGCTGTTTAATTTTTAGTGTAAATCGCTCAACAGGTGGCGCTTCTGTGCTGCATTTTTCACGATTTCTACAAGAGCTGTATCTCAAGAACTATTGCACGGATTTTCATCAAACTTCAGATTTAGTTAGTCCTTGACATGAATTGATGTATTAATTAGTGCTGTTTAATTTTTGGTGTAAATCGCTCAACAGGTGGCGCTGCTATGCTGTATTTTTTGCGATTTCCGCAATAGCTTTATCTCAAGAACTAATGCTTGGATTTTCAACAAACTTCAGATTCAGGTATACCTTGATATCGTTTAGTGCTGTTTACTTTTGGTATAAATCGCTCAACAGGTGGCGCTGCTATGCTACATTTTTTCAGAATTTCCGCTATAGCTCTATCTCAAGAACTAATGCGCAAATTTTTATCCAACTTCAAATTCAGATATACTTTGATGTGAATTGGTGCTAAATCGTTATTTCTTGTACTATTTAAATGATTTAATTGACGTGATTTATATAGAAGAAAGTTTTGTGATGGCCACAACATACTAGTTATTTTTAACTCGTATATCAGACGTTAAACAATGATTATTTATTTTAAATAAAAGTAGTTCGAAATTTCTCCACCAGAGGGCGTTTTTAAATAAATTACACATTTAGCTATATGATAGTTTAGAAATTTTATTTATTAACTTAACTTTATTTTAAAGACTGCATTTCACAACATTTTCCTAGCATTCCAGAACACACTGCTGAAACAAGCTATCTTACGATTCCAGATGACATCTGAAAATGATGCAGAACATGTCTGGTTATAACAAAATTTGTTAAACTATCGTAAATGTATGATAAATGCGTAATTCGTCAAAAAAGGGCCTCCTAATTTTTTTTTCCCTCATACTAATTCCCATACTTTTATTATTTCCTCCAAAAATTTCACAACATTCTAAACAATAGTTTCGTCCGTAGACAAATTTAAAATAGGGTCGATTAATTATGAACACACTGTAACTAAAATTTCTAAACTATCGTAATGCTAAATGAGTAATTTATTAAAGATAGCCCCCTGGTGGCGATATTTTGAACTATTTGTATTTATATTTTTTTAGCCTAAACAAATTCCCATGCCTTTATTATGCCGTTTACAAAATTTCACAACTATATGAACAATGCTTTGGTCGGTAGACAACGTTCGTTTAATTATGGACACCCTATATATATATACATTCTAGAAATAGATGATTGATATCTGTAGCAATTTTTGAAATTGCATTCATATTAGATTTTAAAAAAATTACGATTTTGAAAATTTTATAAAATTAGCTTCATTGTTCATAATTGTATGCAGGAAATTTTGGATTCAGTCTTGAAGCGAGACATGCGTCATATATATACAGTGGCGGTCAAAAGTTTCCGGTCAGTTAGTTTCTTTGATTTGTTTGACAGAACATTTCAGCGAAGAAGAAACACAATTGCTCCAAAAGTCAGGAATAAGCAAATTATCTCTGACCATGAGATCATTTTGATTGGATACTGAAGATACTTTATGCAAAGGGGAGGAATTCGAAATTCGCGTGTGCAAAAGTTTCCGGCCGTTCGTCATCCATTAGTTTTTGCTATTGCTAAAGTGTTTTTAGGCCATGTTTGTTAATTAATCAGCGTGAATAACGTATTTGAAATTCAAAAATGAAAAGTTGAATAATTTATTGTTCTTAACGATTGATTTGTTTGTCGCTAAAGGGATAATCCTCTTGTGAGATAGCGGCAAAGTTGTCGATCGGAAAATTTGCTGTGAACGATATTTAAGAAAAATGTGAAGATGGTCATGGCCTTTGAAACTTGCTACGGTCCTGAGGACCCCGGAAAATGACTATTCTTGTGGACAGAATTATCAGGAGAAAAGCAGTTGATGACCCGCATAAAAATGCCGCTGCAATTCCCCGCGATTTACAGTATTAAAATATTGTTGAAATAAGTTGGTCTAACGATTCAAGATGCTTACGTGACGTAGTACTTTATGGAACAGTCAGTGTTAAAAACCTTTCATAAATAAAAAATATCAGAGGGCCCAACTGGCGTTTGCCAAGGAATACAAAGTCTGGTCAAGTGAAAACTGGAAAAAAGTACTATTTTCCGGTGAATTGACTTTCAATCTTTTTGGAAGTGATAACAGACACTACAACCGATGATATAAAAACAAAAGATAAGATTCGAGATATGTTATTCCTACAATGAAGCATGACGGAGGACACGTTATGATGTGGAGAGCATTTTTTGGAAAATGTGCCTGTCCGTTATTTGAAATCCGCGGCAAGATGAATAGTGCAATGCATAAAGATATCTTACAAGATCATTTGCTGCCTTATTGGAGGAAAAATTGTGGTCGCAACTATTTGTTTCATCAAGATAACGACTAAAAATATACGTGTAAGCTCGTCAAGCAGTGGCTTTTGCACAAAAAAAAATCCGCGTTTGAAATGGACAGCCCAATCACCCGATCTGAATAAAATAGAAAATCTTTGAAACTAACTTGAAAACATGTGTGGAATTATAAATATTTTCATTCAGCAACATTTTCCCATTTCCCAAAAACTGCTAGAACCGTGGAAAGAACTTAACATTGACGATCAACAGACGTTCATTGAATCGATGCCACGTTGCTGTGCCGCAGTACTTATTGCTAAATCTATGAATACAAAATAGTAATTGTAAATGTTGTTGATCACTGTTATTTTCTGTTATAACACCATTTTTTCCCAAACTTGCCAAGGTGGCCGGAAACTTTTGAGAACATGTGTTTTCTTTTGCAATTAATTTTATCAAGAAAATTTATTAATATTTATTTTTTATTCCATAAATAATTTCTTATCTGTTATGTCAATAAAGTGTATAAGTATCACTTTGAGATTCCTCTTCGTATGGGTATACTTACAAATTAACCAAAACTTTTATGCTGGCCGGAAACTTTTGACCGCCACTGTATATACATACACTTGTGTGTACGTCTGCACTTAGTATTAAATGAATCATTATGATAAAGAAAATTTTGGCTTTGTTCAGCTTAAACACTAATCACGGTTTTAGTTTAAATTATATAACTATTAGTTTAAATTGAATAAAAATTCTTCAAAAAATATAAATGGATAACACTGAATAACACATTCAAACTTGCCTTATCGCACAATATAGTCAAACAAAAACAAATTTAAGGGTACGATGAATGTGACTGCATAAATGTTACAATAGATAAAGAAAAATATTTTATTATAATTTCCAATATCTTGGAAAAATTTTATTTCAGTAGTATTTATAATAAGATATTTTTACACAGATATTTTTACACTACAAATATAATTTTAATAAGATACTCAATCATGTTATCAGAAGCAAAAACGCATATATCCTGAAATTTTCAGAATACATTTAGAGCTATATATTTATTTCCATAATTTAATACTTTTTAACTAATTGTGCCTCTCCAGACTTTACTATTTTTTCAGCGAAGCAAAAATTCATATCTTATTTTTGTTTTCCTCCATGACCTCTTTTCACGTTTATCGATTACTGATAAATTTTCAGAGAACATGATGAACAACAACGTTATAAATCAGATATCGACATATCTTATTTAAAGATTTTTGATCTGGAAAACAGCAGAAAGTAAGAAAAGTGCACAATATGATAATTTAATACTGTTATTATAAACTTCTTTTAGATTTTTCCATTTTAAACATTAAGATTTTTTTTCAATTTAATAACATTTGTATATATGGGAGGCTTTTTTCATATGTCATATTAAAATTAAATATACTGATTTCTAATCCCGAATGGAGCGGGATATTTATATGTTTACAATTTAGCAGGACTTGATGAATTTGAATGTCTTGCATAGTCTAGATATATGCCGGAATGATGGTTAATTTGATTAAAAATAACAAGTATCACAGAGATAATTTACATATATACATGGAACATATATATATATTTTTTTAACTACGAATGATTTATGTAAAATCGCCCTATTTAACGTCCTACATTTTTTTTTTTAAATAATGTTTTGAATGATCTCAAACATTGCTATGCACGTTATGGTAATCGGTAATACAATAAAAGAATGATATTTAAATATAAATATTTAATTCATTATATTTACTAAAGATTAATAAAACATTATAGAGATGCAAATTAACTTCTTTCATATTTAGTAATTGTCGCACTTAGTACATAGTTACATGACATAAGAAAAAAAAACGCCTTATAGAATTACCATTAAAGAAAAAAATATAATAATCCACATTCACAGTAATATTGAAAATAATAATATTTATATTAATATTGATGTATGATTATTAATATTTTAAATTATATAGTCAAAATATTTATACAATTAATGTATTATAATAACATATCTGTAACCTGCAGACGTTTAGTTTCATGCATATTTAAAAAAAAAACATTTATTAGTTTATATTGAGGGAAAGTATAATGCATTTAAGCTTTTAATGATTATGACGATCATTGATATAAAATATTTGTATAATGAGGAAGGAGAATTATAATGCATTTCAGTTTTTTAATGCCTCTTACAATCATTGTTATAAAATAATACTTTATCATGAGGAAATTTTTAATTCATTTAATTTTTTAATGCTCCATACAATCATTGATATAAAATATTAGTTAAACTTTGATTTTGATATGTTTCAGATACGCATACAAATGTTTGTATTTTAGTTAAAGTTATTGTACTTTAAAATTACAAAAATATAAAAATAATGTAAAACATGCACATGTAGATACTGCGAGAAGCAATTTATTATACGTATGTACTATTTATTCTGAAATATTACTTAACGATCGAGTAAGGACAAAAGTTTCAATGAGTATTTTAATACAAAATAAAGAGATTAATGAAATATAAAGGATAATTTTAACATCAATAGAATGTTTTTACTTATTCTTATGGCAATTAAAATGAATTGTTTTTGATATAAAAATCTGTTTGTCACCATTTATTCTTCATTCATTTACTTATTTAGTCGCTATTATTATGAATAATCCCAAAGAACCCTGTTTAGTTGAGCAAAGTATGATTAGTTAGCTTTAAACAAAATAAACTGTGAAATCTATTGTAAACTGGTCAAATTTTAAATGCACAATTGTAAATAACACACTATCAAGTTTTTCAGTACATAAATGGGCCAAGATGTTTCATATTTACCATGAAGAATCTGAAACGACGCAATCGAGTATAGAATGCACACGAGAATGGAAAACTGATCCACTGGATTCTCACTAGTAACATATCCAGCGATTTCTGGAGTTCCATTACCTGAGATTTATTCTGTTGAGCTGAACCAAGTTTCAGACCAGCTGCTATAATCATTAAGGTTAGCTGAGTGAAAAAGTTCCACCAGATTACTCACTAGTAAGATGGGGTTTTACATTAATGTATATGAATTTCCTTCATGAATGACGTATATACAGGGTGTTCCATCAATATCGTCAATCTACACAGCCAAAATTCCTTTCATGGAGTACTTAAAAACGCCTAAAAAGCTATATATATAGTTTTTGAGAAAAATGCGAAACAAACGTATTTTACAAGAACCGGTGCATGCAAAATCTGGTCTTTGGGACCACCATAATACTTACCCATCATGAATATGCATAATATAATACAGGGAAATAAAACATGTAAACTATTTATCTATACAAAACACCTTAACGGGTTAAAAGTTTGACGCAGTACTTTACTTTATGGCTATACGAATCTGAAATATGTGTCTTAAAAATTCTGATATCAAATTTTGAGTGAAGGTGTGCTATCAAAATGAATTTATATATAAATATATGTATATATATTTAATTTTTCATTTTTGATGTATTTATTTTTAATCAGTGATGCTTTTTCATTCAAAATATGTGTTTTAAAAGATATGATATCAAAATTGAAGTGACTCTTTGATCTGACTGTAAAAGATTTGTTTAAAAATTACTTTACACATATTTATGTATATACATACTTATATTTAGACATTGAACATTTTTTTTCAATACACTATCAAATATGACACACTTTTTCTCAGCTGACGTTATGTGTCTTGCTTCATAGTATCCAAACTAAATATATTGCATTCAAATAGTGTGATGCAATGAAAACATTTACGCAGATTTTACCGATAGTTCTGGATATCGTGATGCGAAAGATAAATTAAATTATTGAATGAAATACATTTAATACATAACAAATTTGAGTTTAACAAACTTGAGATTTCATTGGACAGCACTCAACCATTCGCTTTCTACACACTGTAACTATCACGCTTGCGCTAGCATTTTTTTTTTACCTTCTTAAAAAATAATTAGGACGACAAATATTTTCATACGATGAAGCAACTAAACATATTTTATGCAGTTGAATCCATGAACTTTCTAAAAAAATAATATAAATCGGGATAATGTATATATATTAGTGATACATATTTATTAAAAAAGTAACATTGATTTAGTTTTGTTAAATAATATATTTTTTAAATTATCTATTAAACAGTAGGTTTTTTTTTTTCATTCACCGTCGTATTTCTAGCCATATATTCTGCGGATTTACACTAAACTGTACTCAGCTTAAGACTGTCATTAAATCGCTAGCGTAGTTCCAGACACACACATATATATACAGGGTGTCCGGTCTCAACGGTGTCCAATGGCTAATTCCTAAACCGTTAGTCATAGACATATAGTTCCAATTACAAAAATGTTTTAAATCAGGTAAAGAAATATTTTAAAAGCGATTTGGGTCAATAAAAACATTTCTTAAAAAATTACGAAATTTAAATTTTTATACGGTCCCCCGGTCCTATAAGTTATATTTAGGTAAAATTTTCCTTTTACACTGACAAGTAATACAAAAAAAATCCGGTTGTTCTACGATTAAAATTGACCGAGTAATACCTGTTTAAAGTTGGAGCATATTAGGTAGCTTTCTTTACAAAAAAGCTACCTATTGCAGCCGTTCGGAGGAAAGCGATTTCAAAAAATTTTGGTATATTTTCATCGATCATGACCCCCAGACCCCGAAACCACCCTCCGTTCAAAATTGATATATATATATGACCTATGTCACACTGTAACTCCCGTAATTATGAACCGATTTCGATGTAATTCGGTGTGTACATAGTACATACCAATGTCTCGACCGAGTTCGTTGGCCAGCTTCATCCGCCGTTTTGTTTCAAAATGGCGGCCATTTAAAATTTTTAAAAAAATTTAAAACTTGAAATGTGGTACCAAAAAATTAAAAATGGAAAAATATTTTTTC
The DNA here is from genome assembly GCA_963932465.1 of Maratus speciosus. Classification (NCBI taxonomy): domain Eukaryota; kingdom Metazoa; phylum Arthropoda; class Arachnida; order Araneae; family Salticidae; genus Maratus; species Maratus speciosus. Next base: position 189,998,221 of record OZ010800.1, read on the forward strand.
TTATGTATTTGACCTTTATACAAAGATTCCGTAGCAGTTTTTGTTTCGTCTATATCTTAAACAATGGCTGAGTTATAGCATTTTGAATTTCTAGCGTGGCTGACATTTTGAAACGTCCTGAATTTTGTCACGCGATAAAAGGCGTATTTATGAACCGATTTGGATGTAATTCGGTGTGTACATAGTACATACAAATCTCTCGACCGAGTTCGTTGGCCAGTTTCATCCGCCATTTTGTTTCAAAATGGCGGCCATTTAAATTTTTTAAAAAAATTTAAAATTTGAAATGTGGTGCCAAAAAATTGAAAATAGAAAAATATTTTTTTCTTATGTATTTGACCTTTATACAAAGATTTCGGAGCAGTTTTTGTTTCGTCTATATCTTAAAAAATGGCTGAGTTATAGCATTTTGAATTTCTAGCGTGGCTGACATTTTCAAAACGTCCTGAATTTTGTCACGCGATAAAAGGCGTATTTATGAACCGATTTGGATCTAACTTCGTTTATACATAGTACATACCAATGTCTCGACCGGGTTTGTTGGCCAACTTCAACCGCCATCTTGTTTAAAAATGGCGGCCATTTAAATTTTTAAGAAAAATTTAAATTTGAAATGTGGTACCAAAAATTGAAAATTGAAAAAATATTTTCTTCTTATGTGTTTGACCTTGATAAAAAGATTCGGGAGCAGTTTTTGTTTCGTCTATATCTTAAGAAATGGCCGAGTTATAGCATTTTGAATTTCTAGCATGGCTGACATTTTGAAACGTCCTGATTTTTCTCACGTAATAACAGGCGTATTTATGAACCGACTTGGATGTACCTTGGTGTGTACATAGTACATACAAATATCTCGACCGAGTTCGTTGGCCAGCTTCATCTGCCATCTTGTTTCAAAATGGCGGCCATTTAAAAAAATAAAAAAATTTAAATGAGATACCAAAAAATTGGAAAATGAAAAAGATTTTATTTGTATGTGTTTGACCTTAACACAAAGATTCTGGAACAGTTTTTCTTTCGTCTATATCTAAAAAAAAAATGGCTGAGTAACAGCATTTTGAATTTCTCTTGTGGCTGACATTTTAAAACGACCTGATTTTTGTCACGCGATAACAGGCGTATTTATGAACCTATTTGGATGTAACTTGGTCTGTACATAGTACATACCAATGTCTCGACCGAGTTCGTTAGCCAGCTTCATTCGCCATTTTGTTTCAAAAGGGTTGCCATTTAAAAAAATTAAATTTAAAATTCAAAATGAGGTATTAAAAAATTGGAAAATGAAAAAGATTTTTTTTATGTGTTTGGCCTTGATACAAAGATTCCGGAGCAGTTTTTGTTTCTGAAAATTTGTTCTTTTGTTGATATCTTAAAAAATGGTTGATTTATAGTACTTTGAATTTCTAGCATGGCTAACATTTTGAAACGATCTTGTATTTGTCACGCGATAACACACGTATTCGCCTATTTCGATGTAAGAAGGCATGTGGATAGTATACATCAATACCTCGACCAAGTTCGCTGGCCAGATTCATCAGCCATCTTGTTTCAAAATGGCGGCCATTAAATTAAAATATATATGTATTTAAAGTGAGGTGCAAAAAAATTAGAAATTGAAAAAGGTTTCTTTCTTAAGTATTTGATCTTGATATAAGTATTCAGGAGCATTTTTTGTTTATTTTTACCTTAAAAAATGGCTCAGATATAGCAGTTTCAATTTCTATTGTGGGTGACATTTTGAAAAATCTGATTTTTTGCATTCGACAGCACTCCTATATATTAACCGATTCCGATGTGAGTGAGCATGTGCACAGCAATTACTAAGGTCTCGACCAAGTTCACTGCTTAGCCACATCACCATGTTGTCTTAAAATGACAGGCACTTTAAGAAATTGCCGAATTTGGCAGCCAAATATAAGTTACTTTAAAGAAAAGCAGCTTGGATAAAGCTGACTAATTTCGCGAAATTCTCATTCATTATATTGATAAAAATTAGTATTGAATCTCCTATATTCGGTTTCCACTAAATTGAGCTTCGTGTGTTTGCATGATATAAGTTGGCTTTTTTTAAATAAGGATTATGAAAGCTACCTCTTCCTCCCGGCACTGGCCGGAAGGACTCTTTTTGGCTGCAAATTGGGGGTCATTCACAAATTTAGTCGAAATATAATTTCGTCAGATATATTAAAAAATAGTTGATAGTAAAATTAACATTGCAATATAAATTTGAAATCTTTAGTCACTCTGACATATTAATGCAAAATACACAATTTGTAATAAACATTTAAGAAGAAAGAAAAAAAACAGAATTTTTGTTAAATAAAATGATGCTAAATTAATAGCCACAATTCTTTACAAAATGATACGAATTTTAAAATATTATTCGATTACACTAGCCTGCAAAAAGTTGGGTTATTTCATGTTTTTTAGCTTTTGATAATTGATTCTTATGTGTTCTGTACAGTACAGCTGAATCCGGAATTGACCTTCATTTTTGACATCACATCCGGATTTTTCGCAAATTGTAAATTTCAAAGTTAAAAAATTCAAAGTTAAAATTTAATCTCCTCCCCCATCTCATCACACCACCCAGCTGTAAGAATCCCAAGATAAGCAAAAACATCGAATAAATTCTTGGATAAAATAAAATAATAAAAGTTTTACATATGTTTTTTATAGTATGAGATTTTCGCTATATTTTAACTTACATATTTGCAAAAAAATTCTAACGTGGTGGTTAAAAATGAAAGTCATTTTTAGACTTAGTGCTAAAAAATAAGTAAAAATCAATTATCAAAAGTAAAAAAAATACAACCATCTCCTCAACTTTATAGTATCCGATTTTTGTTAGTCTTTAAATTCGACAATTTATGATTTGCGAAATATCCTGACATGATGGTTAAAAATTAAGGCAATTTTCGGATTCATTGCTACAAAATACATAAAAGTTAGAAAACCCAACAATCTCCGTCTTGTATTATCTAATCTAAAATTTTTCTTAAACTTCTTGGCGGTAATCGATCTGATTTTTTTTTTTTTTTTTTTGTGTTATCCTGTAAAATAAGTAAAAATGGTAACCACCGAAAATCATAATAATATTAGACTGCTATCGGATTTGTGCCAGTATGTAAAATGTAATCTCGATCGGATATTTGAAAGTGGGTTATAATTCGAATAGGAATTTTGAACTGGAAAAACATACATAAGATCGTTGAAATAACTAAAAACTTATAAAAATAATATAATTTTATTAAAAGAAATCATAAAAGAAACAGTCTCAAATCCTGACAAAATAAAACATATGTTATTGCAGCCAATCTGAAACTTAATAAATGTTAACTTAATCGTAATACTTGTACGATTTTTTTCAAAGCGCAAATACACATGAAATGAGATCTTCGAATACTTTAAGCATTTGGAGTGTGACCCCTCAAAACCAAGCCGAACTCATTTGTTTTCTGAGCAGAAAAGTGGCATAAGTCATGCATTTTTAAAGCTTTATAAGTCGCACAATTTTAGTGTTATATGAATGGGACTTTTTTTGTCTTACTTGTCTGTGTAATAGGAAAATTTTAATAAATATAATTTATAGGATCGGGGGACCGTATAAAAATTTAAATTTCGTAATTTTTTAAGAAATGTTTTTATTGACCCAAATCGCTTTTAAAATATTTCTTTACTTGATTTAAAGCATTTTTCTAATTGGAACTATATGTCTATGACTAACGGTTTAGGTATTAGCCATTGGACACCGTTGAGACCGGACACCCTGTATATAATACTGTTTCTGCTTTAACTTTTCATGCCCCGACTCTACTTTAAAGTACCACAGTTTTCTATCCTTATTAAAACACACTCCTTGAATGCAGTCCCAAGGATACTTTTAAGGAAACAATACTAAATACTGCCCCTGACCATCACTAGATACCAATAGCAGTTATAGTAAGCTGAATATTGTTTCCGAGACTTTTTTGGCACGTGTGAGTGTCCATTTTGCTTAAATTTTCTTGTCTGACGTTCTATTCCAAACTTTTGCTTGGAAAGATCTTAAATTTTAATGGTAAGACTATAATATTTTTTTTTCTTGTTTTAAATGGATCATTTGACAATATGTTATGCTAAAAAAATGTTTTCAATATGTTTGCTTTACTAAGCACTTTTCAAAGAGATACCTTTAAGTACTGTCGGGAACTTAAATTGAACAGGATTTTTATTTCATTTTTATCTTTTGAATACATATAGAGCATAAAAACTTACGTAATTACTAGGGATGTGTGAATGCTATACATGTGGTTTTCGATACAATGTAGAGGAAGGTATTGCATGAAAAAAAAATGTATTTTTATAAAACAAAAGTGGAAAAAATTACATATTAGAAAGAAATCTGTTTTTTTTTTCATTTTTATAAATCTCCTTGATTTTTCTACAACTAAAAGTTTGGAAATTTCTTTCAAATATGCTTTCCATCGGACGACAGTTTTACAACTGTAGAATATTTAGTTGATGGCAAAATGCTCACTGGTTATGCAGCAAAAGCATCATCATCTAGTCATAATATACATCAAATATACATACACATTTGATATATATATGTAATATAAGGATGATATAAGGATAAGGCCTTAGTTAATGAAAAAAGGAGTTTAATGATTCTAGGTTATAGTTTTACATGTTAAATAGAAATTATATTTACAAGTACGGGAGGGTAGGGGGTTTTTCTGCAGCATACGCGCCCGCAGAATCGTCGGAGCTCGGCCTCTGCTCTCGTCTAGAGCGAGATATGCCTACCATCGGCCGCGTCAGAATGAAATCTGCTCTCGGTTGTTACTTGTTTCCAGGCGAAGAGAATGCAAACTGCATATCAGCAAATTCAAACATCTGCTGTTCTGCGGTAACAAGTTCTCATGGAAAAGGGCTGACCATATCTGTTGCTATGAGTAGGGTTTTATGGGAATCTAAAACCACAACTCACACTCGGCCATCTTGTCCGCTTGTCGACCTCGACAGCGCGTTAAATAAGCAACAAGATATGTCAAAAACAAAATAAACAAAAAAAAAACTATCTAAAAATAATTAAAATCCAAAGGAAAAAAATTGTCATTAAATAATTAAGAAAATTGAGCTAAATAATAAAACAAAAATTAATTCTAAATTTTATGTAGATTAATGCTGAGCTGCCGTGGGATATCTCCAAAAAAAAAAAAAAAGAATAAAAAAATCTCAGCATAACATCAATCATGAGACCGTCTTTCTCATGAGCCATGATCAGGGATGAAAAATATAATCTGAAAGGCCGTCTGCCCATTATATTATCATCACGCAAACATACTGAAATCTGCCTCATCTTAGGTAGAATTTCGTAAAAAAAAAAACATCTTTATCCTAACGTCATTCGAGAATAAAAAATAAAAAAAAGAGGTTTGCCTCGTCTAAGCAAAAAAAAAAAAAAAAAAAAAAAAAAAAAAAAAAAAAAAAGGATTTCCCACCAAAAGGTTTTTTTTTTTTTTTTTTAGACAGCCAGCTCTTACTTCTGTAAAAAAAAATATGCGAGGGGGGGGGGGGGGGGTAAAACACATACATATATATAGCAATTCAATAAAAAGTTTACACATAAAATACAGTTTTAAAAATATAAATGCAGTTTTAAAAGTATAAATACAACAATATTCTTTTTCTTCTTGTCAAAAGTGAGTGTTAAAAAAAAATAAAATAAAGTCCTGAGTAGATAGTCATTTTAAATAAAGTTGTTGTTTACGCAACATAAAAAAAGCACGTGTTGCGAAACAGGCAAATGAAAAAAATAATGCACCATTTGCAGTCCGAGAGAAAGATAACTTGCCATGCGCAAAAAAAAAATCACCGCATGGGTTCAATAAAAAAGTTTTGAGCAGGTATATATCGCTCAGAGATTTAAAAAAAATGTTGAACAGAACTTCGAAAAAAAAAGGCACATAAATTCTGTTAATATAAGCTGAAAAAATAAAGAATCTGTTGCATATTCCACAAACTAAGAATAATTAAAAAAAATACTCTTGATAAAAATGCTTGGTACGCGATAACTTCTTTTAAAAAAAAGCACTTGAAGTTTATCGCACTGTAGAATGGCATGACACACAAAAATACGAAGAAGAAAAAAAAACGTCCTGTGTTGCAGGTTTTCATCAATGATTGGACTCTTGAAACGGTGAGTTACACTGGTAAACACCTCATTCTAATGTTTCGTCCAGAAAAAAAATAATCGTGGATGCTTGATGCAATCGTAAAAAAAACGAAGATATTGAAATAAAGTTACTAAGAAAGTCACAGATAGTAGCAGTCTAATAGTCTGTACGATATAAATGTTCTCAGGAATAAGCAGATATAGGTGTAAAACACAGAATATATAAAAACACAGTTAAAAAAAAATAGTAGTAATAATAGAAAACACATTTATGATAAATTCGTTGCTTGCACTAGTAACCTATATACGTGAAGCATATTTCTTTTTGGAAATTTAAGTCTACTTTTTCTCTTTCTCGTTGTTGACTTCACAAAATGTCGGCGTATAAAAAATAAACAAGAAATGATAAGGACACGCAGAATTTCGGTACAATTAGTGACGTCACTCGAATCTCGAGATGGTTGGGATGTATGGAACGCCAAATGCTGATAAATGAGTCCGTTGGCAGACGTAAACAGTAATAAACAGATGGTCAATAAGACGAGCACAGTCATGCACAGCTTGTAGGATAAGAAATTTAAATCGTAGGAAAAACAGTCTGGCGATAATGTTGCGAGATGTTTCAGATGTGCTGAGTCAATCACTGGTACAATTTCGATGTCAGTAGGAATATTTTCATTCGAAAAATCTTTATTTACTGTCGGCGGGTTTAGATCTTGGGGGAAAGAATTTGAAACAAGTGTTTCCATAGTGCATCTTGCATCAGGAAATGGAGGTACATAGGATTTATCTTGAGATTTCGTTGCAGATACATTATCAGACACAGTAATGCAGCTTATAAAAATGCTTGTGGGTGGAGATTTAGTTAAAGTAGCGCCGTTTTTGTCGCATGTGAGAGTACCCTGAAACATGACATCTGTCCCTATGATAAGTGGCATGGGCATCTGAGAAGACTTAACTACGTAAACAGAAGTAGAAAAAGTATTATCGTCTATTTGTATATTGGTAAAAAACGATCCTATAGGTTGAATAACACGGTTACCGATGCCCGACAATTGCACAGTTGCTCCGGTGAGGGGGGGAGACCCAATTTGTTCATAAATGTCTTCTCTCAGTATTGTCAGTGAGCTTCCAGTGTCCAAGATTGAATTGATTTGTAAATTAAAAATTTTTACAGGTTTCTGCATGCGCGGATGAGAATGACACATTTCTACTACGTGGATTTGTTCGTCTCTGCGTGGTGACGTCTTGCGTGAAGGGGAGGTGCCTTGAGTCGAACGCTTGCGTTCTGGCGTTTGCTCTGTACACTGGCTGGAAACATGACCAAAACGTGCACATTTCATACACTTTTTTCCTTTATTCAAATGCACACAATGGGTAGATAGGTGTCCTGGGGCTAAACAATTCCAGCAAGTTAATTTTGCAGTTTTTTCCGTCTGGTTAATCTTAGGAGTGTTGGGTGTAGTCGGTGACTTTGATTGGTAAACTTTAGAACTCTGTTCACAAATTCGTTCGAAAATTTGGAGCTTGTTTTTAAATTCGGCAAGCGTGGCGCACCCGAATAATATAGCTTTATTATGTGGTGTATCGTTAATCCCATTAATTATATAGTGAATTAAAGATATATCATCGATGTTTCCTCTTTGTGCTATTTCTTTCATTTTCAAAAAATATTCCAATAGTTTTTCGTTCGGGCGGCAGCCTCTAGCGGCTAGTAATTGATGTATCTGGGCGGACGAAGCTGATTGTCCAAATTCGCGAAACAATGCTTCTTTGAGCGATGTATATGAAGAAATGTTATTTTCACTACGTACATACAATAATGCTAAACTTTTTAATGCCCGCTCAGCAAACACAAATTTCTGTATGTCGGACAGTTGAAATGAATGGGCCAGAGATTCAAATCTCTGAAACCATGTTTGAACGTTTTCCATTTTATCACCACTAAACGGTGTAATTAAATTATCAATGTCATGGAAAGAAATTGTCTGTTTGGGCGCGGAGTGTGTACAGTGTACACGCGCCTGGTCTGGCTGTACTGCCAAAGGCGAAGATAAACCAGTGCTTCCACTACTATTGTGGCTATCATCAAATTCTGTATCCGATTCGGAAACTGCCGTAAACGTGTCTTTAAAAGCCGAAATATCAACTAGTGCGCTTAAAATACGTTGCCCTATATCTTGTTTTGATCCACGGATGTCAATGGATAAGATATTAGCAATAGTAATCAATTGTATCTGATCATAATCGTCCAAAATTACTTTGAGTTTATTTTCATACTCATCGCTTTTGTCAGTAAAAGAAAAACCTTTAAATTTCCTTAAATTCGCTCTATTCTGGCGATTTTTATCGCAACCAAATATAAATTCATGCAATAATTTGATTTTATCTGTTTTAGCCGATTTCAACTGGCTTTTAATAAAGTCAATTTCTTGTAATTCCATATTAAAAGGCAAGAAAGGAAAGAGAAAAAAATAAACTTACTTCAAAAGGAGTTATCCAATTGAAAAATAAATTCCTCGCCACGATATATTGAAGTAATCCAATTAATGATCCGTAGAAAAAAAAAAATATGCAGTCGAAGATTCATTCCTTGTACAGCGATAACTATCTTGCACAAATAAAAATAAACGAGCTTCACCAGATGGCTAAGGGGATGAATCACGAATGTTGATAACGGGACTGAGAAGGAAGTTCTCCAATTCTGATCGGTAATAAAGCCTAGGGGATTTTACTTTTTAAATTCGTTTTGGATTCAAATCGGCCTAGAGCTCCCATGTAATATAAGGATGATATAAGGATAAGGCCTTAGTTAATGAAAAAAAGGAGTTTAATGATTCTAGGTTATAGTTTTACATGTTAAATAGAAATTATATTTACAAGTACGGGAGGGTAGGGGGTTTTTCTGCAGCATACGCGCCCGCAGAATCGTCGGAGCTCGGCCTCTGCTCTCGTCTAGAGCGAGATATGCCTACCATCGGCCGCGTCAGAATGAAATCTGCTCTCGGTTGTTACTTGTTTCCAGGCGAAGAGAATGCAAACTGCATATCAGCAAATTCAAACATCTGCTGTTCTGCGGTAACAAGTTCTCATGGAAAAGGGCTGACCATATCTGTTGCTATGAGTAGGATTTTATGGGAATCTAAAACCACAACTCACATATATGATGAATCACGTTAAAATAATAAGAAAAAATTTGGATATACAGTAAACTCCCGACTATCCGGCCTAATGTGGCGAAGGGATAGGCCGGATAACAAAAAAAGCCGGATAGGCCGTTGTTCTGTAAATATTTGCTCACTTCCTGCCCTTCTTCCAATTATATTAAAAACGCATGTTACACATTTTAAGATAAATTTTATATATACTGTACATACAGTTTCAAAATAAGCAAAACATTAACATAAAACATTAACGTAATCCTAATTCGTAAAAAGATGAGTAAATCTTATTTCACTGTTTATTAATAAATTATTGCACAAATATCAAAAGTTATTAAATATACAAAAGGTATGCATAAGATAAAAGAGTCAAAACTTATTTTTTAAAAAAGTCTTTAATAGATGACTGCGTTGGTTCCATTCGCTAACTCGTAGTTTCTCCTGCATAGTCACTACAACCTCTTTTCATTTAACATCACTTTCGTTAATTTTCAATGCATAAAAACGAAGCACACAAAAAGACAGCCAGGATAAGCGGAAAATAACGTCCACACTTGTTAACTTCTGTTGCACAACAGACGAAACAGGTTTTCAAACCGTAACCCCTCCCTTCTCCCTTCCTATCTGTGTATGCTATTGCATTATTCAATCTCTTCTTGCTCCTTCCTGTAGTGAGTTAGCACTTTCCTACGGGCAGGCATCTACCTGTCTGGGTCGCTTGCAACATTCCTCCTTTTTTTTTTTTTTTTTTTTTTTTTTTTTTTTTTTTTTTTTTTAACTAGGCCGGAGAGTACGGAGGGCTAGGTAGTCGCGAGCCGGATAGTCGGAATTCACTGTAGTTCTTTTTTTCTAAATCTCGATTTTTGTCCACAACCCAACAGTACTTTGAAGTACCACATCAAATAATTAGCCGAAATTCACAAAATAAAATGAAATCTTTTATTTTTAATGCCCATATCTTCTAATGTATCTTATTAATGCAAATAAAAAGTGTTTCGAGGATACTTTTTTAAATTCATACTTTGGGATATAAAGGGATAAAATGCTGACATAAAGGGAAAAGGACGATCTCATATTGGTGTTAGAAAATGTTACAAGCCATGGTGTTAGAAAACTTTGTTTAGTACAATTTTTGCTGAATTTATTTTAAAATATTATGTAAAGCAAGCAGATGTGTGGAAAATACGCCATGGATTTTTCTTTTTTGGGAAGAATAAGGTTAATATGCATGTACTATGTATGTGTGTATGTATACACACACACACACATATATATACCAGTGTAAATGCCCGTCCTGGTCCTAGGACGGTGTGTAAAAATTGTGTTTTTCATTTAAAATTTTTAAAAAAAGAGGAAAATAATTGTCAATATGGAAGCGCTTAGATGAGCAAATTTCGGCTTATTCATGTTCTAATAAACACATTATTAGCATTAACAATACTTTTGGGTAGACCAGGTTTTCTGTCTAATATAACATAAGAAAATTAAAAATTCTTAGAACGAAAGTTTAAGAAACGTGCAATAAAACCCCATAATTAACAAATTCTGCTGCAACTATTAAAATTTTTTGATGATTTGTTTGGTATAAATCTTGGTAAGTGTGTTGTATTTTTTGCAAAAAGCAAAAAAAAAAAAAAAAAAAAAAAAAGCAAATCTTTTAACGGCTGAATAAGCATGTGCACAACTTTTTGAGTTTAACTTACTGAACATATAAATATTAAAAGTACGCACAGAAACTGGGTATAAGCAGTAAGAACATAAAATTTTCCTCAAAATGTTACTGCATCTAACAGCGATGTATAAGACACCCACCAAGTAAGAGTTTAGATGAGCAAGTTTAGTTTGTTATGTTCTAATAAACACACTTTTACTCATTTACAATACATTTTTTGTAAAATTACAAAAATGTGATAAAATATCTTTACTAAGATTGACGATCGTTTCATCGCACAAACGGCAACATTTTCAAAATTTTGAATAAAAAGTGATAAAATATCTTTATTAAGATTGACGATCGTTTCGTCGCACAAACGGCGACATTTTCAAAATTTTGACAAAAAAGTGGTAAAATATCTTTATTAAGATTGACGATCGGTTCATCGCACAAACGGCGACATTTTCAAAATTTTGAAAATGTCGCCGTTTGTGCGATGAAACTATTGTCAATCTTAATAAAGATATTTTTTCACTTTTTATAGCATTATTTAGCTTAATCTGGAAATGTAATGTTTTCCCGTGATCCTTTAAAGAAAATCACACTTTTTTTTCACGATCCTTTGACGTTAATCGTGTTTTTCCGCGACACTTTGAATTTTTTTTTTTTTTTTTTTTTTTTTTTTCGATCCTTAAAAAAAATTGCGTTTTTCCCGCGATCCTTTGAAGAAATTCGTTTAATTTGGCACAGTTGGCACTCGCGTTTTTCTTGTATTTCTTCCGTTATCCCCCCCCCATAAAAATGTCCACAAATTTTAATGCATATTTGCCTAGATCCACGGGATAATAAAATTAAGTGCCAAAAAAGCGCAATTCCGCGGAAAAGTAACATGTCAGTAAAATGGATTTTGCAGGTTCAAGTCAGGTTCTCTGTATTATATAGTTCTGCATTAATGGAATGAAAAAAAAAAAAAAAAGAAAAAGAAAAAAAAAATGGAACAGAATATTCAGCAAACAGGAATCTTGTAAAAGCATGAAATTTGTCTATGATCACTTTGGATTATAAATGTATGTAGAGAAATTTCTAAATCGCTCTTGTGAAGGAAAAAAAATCGAAAAATGCACCAATCGGTTACAGGGAATTCTTCAGTTGGTCATGCCAAAAAAAAGAAAAAAAAATCGCAAAATTTGTCAATCTATCGCTTAATAAATCACAAAATTCATCAATCAGTCGCAGAGGAAAAAGAAAAATCAGCAATTGGTTGTGAGGGAAAAATGAAATTTGTCACATAAAAAAAAAAAAAAAAAAAAAAAAAAAAACACCACAAAAATTACCCAATCGGTAGAGTAAAAAGAAAAGTACTGCAAAATCCATCAATTGTGGGGGAAAAGTTGCAACATTCTTCCTTCCTTCTTCAGAAAAAATCGTGAAGATTGCCAGTTGATCATCGGAAAAAAAAAAAAACACCTCAAAATCCTTTAATCGGTTGCTTTAAAATATTGTGAAGTTCATATGTAAACTGTCGGAAATTCCTCAAACAGTCGTTGGAAAAATACGCGAAGAAATTCAGAAAATTTTGCAAATCGCGCAAAAGAATAAAAATCCCCTTCTCGGGGAGGAAAAATCGGTAAGAGTCACATGTCTGTAGAAAAATTTAATGAGGCGGAACACACAGCATTTTATATTATGCAGCATTTTCCTATTTTGGGAAAGATCAATGAAATCCTGCATGGGATTGCAAATTTTGCCCTCAACGAAATTGTGCTCTCCTAACCCCCCCCCCCCCCCAAAAAAAAAAAAAATCATGCCATGTTGGACAGCGTTGATAAAATACATTAAATGTTTTCCCACCAACCGAAACATTGACAATTTTATTGTCAGTGTTATGTGGATGAATTTCTACCTTTTTGGAAAAAGCTTTTTAAAATAGGATTACACATGTTATGTGTTTTGAAATTTATTCACTCTGACTTATTGGGAATTAATAATGAACTTTTCTTTTGATTTAGTAATCTTAATGGTCTTCAGATTTTCAAGAGGAAATTGTTTAGAAATCTATTGGTATATATCATATGATAGGGCATAGAGAATGTTATTTTGGTGGTTTTTAACACAAATCGTAATCGTTTGCCAACAAACATTGGAAAAACGGTGATAACTTATTTTCAAATATTTTTTGAGTTATGGGGATCCCACAATAAACAATTTAATTAATATGTAACTCTAAAATTGAATTTTAAATTTACTTTGATGTAAGCATTGAAAAATCCATTTATTTGTCAACAAAAACATTGTAGTCTTTTCTAGCTAAATAGTTTTAAGTTTTTTTATCCTTTTTCGCGAAAAATCAATCACCTTAAAATGAATTGAAAACTTCCTTTTGTTTAAATTTGTTAATATTTAAAGTTATTTTAGTTAAAACATTGTGATTAAACATTCATTGTATGATATCTGCTTTAAAAATTAATATTTGTCTCAGCCTTTCCAAGTATTAAGTTTTTCATGCTTAATTTAACATATAATTTTTTAACAGAAATTTTAATGTATGAAGCTATAAGGTACACTGTCAAACTAATTACTCAGAAATTTTCAACTATGAAGCCATAAGGTACTATAAAAATAATTACTGATGCTGGATATTAAAACATTAAGAGATATTTAAAGAGAAATTGAGCGGCTCGTAATATCTACATAACAATAGGGTTGAAGTTTCCACTTGTTAGGTTAAATAGGCGGAAAATACAAAGGACACATTAAATCTAAGTAAATCAAAAGAAAAGTTAAAAATGGAATCCCAACAAATCAGATTTAAAAAACAAACAATAAATTAACAAAATACCTAATAATGTGTAATTCCAAAAAAATTGTAAACAGAATACAGCAAATGTCAGTATTGCTTTAGATCAATCAATACGCGTCGCGTGACGATATCTGTATAATGACAGGAATAATACGGAACTGCAATTGGAGATCAGTCTTAGCACATGCACTGCTTATCCGAAGTGGGAAGGTTCCTGGCCGAAAGATGATCACCGTACTTGATTTGCGCCATAGCTCCATGGTTTATTTTTCAATTCAATGAATCAAGGGAATGACTCGCTATCGCTTGTTTACATTTTATGATAATGTATGTTTTGAACTCGTTTTCTGAAATTCCTTTTCAACTGCGCAAATCATTGAATTGTCATCAGTTTTGAATCTTTTAAAGAAAATTATGCTGAGCAGAAGGGATTTCAGATAAGTTTTCTCTTACACATTTCAAATCGTAATTAACCCTAACGTGGCTCCAGCTAATCGGAGAATGGTAAGATAGATGGGTACAACCCCGTACGCGTTACAATGTGAATTATAATATAGAGATGTATACTGCAAAAGATCCAGAAAGGTTCCTGAGGAAAAAAGAAAAACTGAGTTATCAACTACTTCCAAAAATGACAGAAACTTTATTGTGTAATTGTAGGTTGTTTCACAGATTCACAGAAATGCCAGTAACCTTTATTTAAAATACCAGGAATGTTTCTGTCGACATTAAAAACATTACTGATATCTCACAGAAATCATACATATTTTCTTTGGCACTTTTCAGAAGTGTTCAATGCGTATTCTCTTATTTTTCAGAAACATTTCTTATAAATAATTGGGCATTTCAGCTGCCCACTATTTTCCAAGAAATTTCCTTGGATTCTTTTTACAACGAAGAAACGTTTCATATGTTAGCATTCATTAGATTTTTATTCAGTCTTCATGGAATTAGATGTCAAGACATATTAATCCATTTTTAAGTATTTAAATATATTGAAATACATTTCACTTACTTTAAACATAAAAGAAAAATCATGCGTTAAGCATAGATTATGAAACATTTTCCAACACTTACTGAATGCTTTAAAAAAACTTTGATATATATACTTATTTAGGGAAATAAGGTAAATAAGATAACTAAGTAAACATTTTAGAAAACGCATAAAACATTTGAAAAACTGATTTCAGCAGTTACCGTCCGTATCCAAATATTTATTCAATTCTTTTGAAGAGGCCTCTATTGGATCTGTAGGTTGATATCTATATTATATAATGGGAAAATTTAGTTTAGCAGGAAAACGCATAACAAATTGAAATTTCTATGTCAACAATTCATACTAATAGATGAAAAAATACTTGAATGCTTTTGTACAACCCAGTAGTTTTCCTAGGACCTTTATTTCACTCCACTATTTAGCTAAAATTTAATTAAATCTAAAGCACTTTTAAAACTACTGAAATCACATTTCTAGAAATTATCATATATAGACGGCCATGTATCCAATTCGTTCCGTGACGCTGTATATCATTTTATTTATATTCTAAAACCATTTCTTAGTAAACAAATGCAGTTCATCTTACAATTGTATAACTTATTTAAAAATCACCTTTAAGTAATTTGCGCTCATACCCAGTAACCCTTATGAATTCTTTTGTGTAGCCCTGTATATGAATTATAGCATTTATACATACCATATGTTTATACATAAATATAGCGAAACTTAAAATATCATATCATAATTAAAATTGAATTTCCAACTATCATCGCTAATGTCAGGTAATTCGGATACAATATAGTATCTGAAATCTTTTGTGTGTCCCTGTAAATGCTATGCATCTCGTATTATACATGAAGTGACTTATACTATAGCTCAGAGACGTATATCAATTTCAATATATATGAACTAGTTTAACATAATTCAAATACGCCGCAAACAATTCCACCCCTATAGTATTATGTAACGGAATTCTTTTGTATGGCCCTGTAAATGAATAATGACTAATTTTTTTGTGCCGCCTATTCTACAGAACGCATATTTTAGTTGACTGGATTAATGCATATCAATTTTATATTGTTTGAAAGAGTGTAACACCATAAAAATCAAGTTGAAACTATTTTTTTCCCATTGGACGTAATGTAACGGAAATCTGTTGACTGTCCCTGTAAATAAACGAAGCATGCAACAAACTTCATTTGAAATAGGGATCGTGCTATGGTAGAGGTCACTAACATCCAAAAATTTCAGAACTATCCGAGTTTATTTGTGAGAGTTAGGGCGCGGACAGGCGGACAGACAAACCGAAGTCATAAACACTTTTCATCTCTGTTGTAAAGTGTTAAAAATAGTTGAAGTAGTTTTTGAATCAATTAAATAATGAAATTGCGTCTGAATCACCGTAAAACCAAATTACTCACAGTACGCATTTCAAGCTGGTAATTTTACTGGCCAGTCATCCGCAATCTAAACACGTGTCCATAAGGGGAAAATTTGACGGATTTGTGACCTTGTACAGTGCGTGTAAAAACTTTAAGGACAGCAAAAAAAAAATTAATTTTGATAAATTGAAGGTGCGACAAGTGTAATGGTAATTCAATGTTGATCATAAAGTGGAAATACTAATATAAAAGTCAACAGAATGTATCTGTGTCCTTTTTATTGCGAAAAAATCATAATTATGCAAAAAAACGCTATTTTTGACTGTGGAAAAATGTTAAGGACACCAGTATTTTTTTATAGAAATGTTATATATAATTATTATTAAGGATAAACAGAAACAGGTCCCTACAAATTACACCAACGACATAAAAGATATTCTTAATACCTTCAATGAAGTTAAGCAAATTTTACAAATCACTAAATTCTTAAAATGTATAAAGAACATCTCAACTCAATCGAAGAAACTCGATAATCCGATGCAAAAACTGATGGTTATATTAACTGAATTTGATAAATTTGCTAGTCAAATCGACTTTTATGAAGATTAAGCTCTTCTCTTGTTAAACTTTTTGCCTTCTTTTATGTTCGTGTGTTGTTTAAAAAATATTTATAAAAAAAAAACCCCTCTTAAATTGCATATTATGCTCTTCTCAAGTCTTTATTCTTATTTTTTCATTTCTTTTTGTTTTATTCACCTTCAAATTACTAGACTGGGTGGACGCCGTCCTCTTGCTGTCGTTTGTTCCCCTCGGCTTATGCATTTCTCTGTATATTTAGTTAGAACTCTCCTCATTGTAGCTTTTTTACATTGTTTAGTATTTTTCCTTGCAGTATATTAAACTCTCTTGTAAATATGTATATGTATAAGATTTTTCTCTTTTCTTCTATTATTCTCGCATTTGTTTAACTTTTTTATTTATCATGTTATATTTAATGTTAGGTCTCTGAATTGAGTGTTTTTTTTTTTTTTTTTTTTTTTTTTTTTTTTTTTTTTTTTTTTTTAAGGGCTTCCTTTGGTAGCTTTTTCGCCTGTCCTGGACATTTATTTGGATCATATGGAACTTTTTTTTCCTCACTAGTTATACTAACAATTTTTTCTTTTAAAAATTGTCTATCCTTTTAGTTTTTACTTCTTTTTTGTGGCTACTAGCCGCGTTTAAACACTTTCTTTTTCTAAGGCTCCCATTGCATTGTAATACGATATATCTTTGGCCTGGATGTAAAGTTTCCATGCCACTAGGGAATCCATACACCAGCTGACATTGTTCCATTGTTCCATTACCGAAACAGGTTTTACGGCCGAAACCGAATTTCGGTGATCTTCCTATTTTCGGCAGAAGACGAAAATCAAAATTTCAAAAAATATTTTTTAAAGTAATTAAATTGTATGTAATTAAAGTAATTAATATATACATAAATATATTATCAATTAATTATATGTATTTATTAAATATGCATAATAATTAATTATTTATGCCTATTTACTTAATATACATAATTATTAATTAATTATACGTGTGCTCCAAATTGTCTCTCTATGCCTTAGATCCAAAACTTTTTTTTCATATAAAATAAAACGTAAATAATTCATCAACTACGCAGAAAGATTTTCTAATTATACTAATTTCATTTAATTAAAAAGTATTTAGTTTTATGTATACACACCTCGATTTATATTTTATAATGATTTCTGTAAATGATCATCTGTTATACTAGAACTTTCTCAAAGAGTATTCGAAATTCTTCTGCGTTTTCCAACTGAAAATTTTCTATTACTATTATGTATGCAGATTTTAATGAGCACGTGAAAAGTTTAGTTATATATGCATTGCTTGCTTTATAATTTCCGTTCAAGTCTTGAGTCAGTCGTGACATATAATTACTAACAACGAAGTTCGTAGCAATAAATAGTCTCATTTGAGCCGGCCAATAAAGCTCAAAAAGATGAGAATTGTTGAAAATTTTCGAAGGAAGAAACGAGATTTTTGAAATACTGATAGTTTTGTTTTCGTTTACAGTCCAAAATTTGAGTTTCGCCGAAATTTGAGTTTTAGGAAATCTATCACTAACCGAAACTATCAGTATTTCAAAAATCTCGTTTTTTCCTTCGGAAATTCTCAATATTTCTCATCGATTTGAGCTTTATCAGCCGGCTCAAATGAGACTATTAATTAATTGTTATTAATTGTCGTATAATTAATTGATAATATACTTATGTATGTATTAATTACTTTAATGCATACAATTTAATTACTTTAAAAATGTTTTTGAACATTTTCGTTTTCGTTTTCTACCGAAAATAGGAATATCGCCGAAATCGGTTTCGGTATCGGCCTTAAAAACCTGTTTCGGTCAATCTTTAATAATAATTATGCATAACATTTCTATAACAGAATACCGGCGTCCTTAAAGTTTTTACAGAGCCAAAAATAGCGTTTTTTGCATAATTATGATTTTTTTGTTATAAAAAGGACACAGATACATTCTGTTGACTTTTATATTAGTACTTCCACTTAATGATCAACATTAAATTATCATTTCAATTGTCGTATTTTCTATTTATCAAAATTTTTACATTTTTTTGCTGTCCTTAAAATTTTTACACGCACTGTATATAAAAAAAATCAACAGCATTATTTAAAGATATTTTGAAGAACTATAATAGCATATAATTTTATTGATATAATATGTTTACATCTATATTTTTATAGTCGTGAAATATATATATTTAAAAAAGAAAGCAAAATTTAACTTTACAAAAAATTGACGATAAAAAAAAAAACCCTTAATTGAGTATGTTTTAACAATAAAATAAATATTTACGTCTGTTGCAATAATAAAAATTTTCTTACAGAATACTTTTGCTGTTAAAAATGAGACCATTATTTATTTCTCACAGCATATAAAAAAAATAAATAAATAAATATTATTTAAGTATAAATCGCGTAAAAAAATTTCACTGAGCTAAAAGAAAACTACATTAGATAGATTGAATTGAGGGAGTTTGAAAAAAAAAATAGCTTAAACAATGGTTAATATTAATTTAAAATCTAAGACACGACTATATAATTCTTAAATCGCGACTCATTAAAACATAAATAACATTAAAATACATTTTTAACTATTTTTTTCAAAAAATAATATAGCACTATAAAACATTCGCGGAATAACACAGAATAGAAAGCAATAGAGCGTTGATTATCGAAACTCCAATTAATCGAACTTCCAATTACCCGAAAAACCTATTTCTTTCAAATAAATAAATAAATAAATAAATAAATAATAAAAAATAAATAAATAAATAAATAAATAAATAAATAATAAAAAATAAATAAATAAATAAAAAATAAAAGGATTTTCATGACCCTTGATATCAGATTTTAAATGATGATGAGATTGTAGATGAGATTCATTATGAAAAAGAAATTGCAGAAAGTGAAAATGAATGTTGTTCCGAAAATAACCTAGGTTCATCACATCTTAAAGCCTTTGAATGTTTGGAAACAGCTATGAAATGTTTCGAACGGCAGAAGAAAGTTGATCGTATTAAACTAACTAATTTAAGACAAATTAGACATATGACAGCATTGAAAATAAGTTCTTCGTTGAAGCAAGCAAAGATTGCTTCAAAAGATTGCATCAAAAGATTTTTTGCTTACATTATAATCTCTGGAGTTCAAAAAATTATAAAAAGAGAAATAAAAAATAATGATAAAAATGTAAACAAAAAGAAACATCAAAATAACAAAAAAAAGTCAATTTTTAAACATGCCAGCACTAACTTGGGCTGTCAGTCTTCAGCTTAGATAAGGTGTGAAGGTTTTAGTATAGTCAGAAAGATCCCTTAAATTGTCTGTCCATTTATCTGAACTTTTGTTTATTCGCACTAGGTTCGGTTCCGACTTTTTCGGATAATCGGCACTCTACAGTAATTTATAGCCTCTTACTATTTTATGCATATATATTCAAAGGGGCAAAGGGGCATTTCAAAGGGGTGCTGCATTTTCACTCAAAATGTCTAGACAATCGAGACGTAAATGAATATGTCCTATACTCATTTATTCGCATTCCATTCGATTTTTGAACATTCATATAAGGAATTTGTTTCTCGCGCAACAGACAACTACAAACAATAAAATCGCGACCACAGACAAGAAATGTTTCAATTTTGTTTTTACTAAGCTAATAAAAGTTTAATAATGTTTTTTTTTTTTTTTTTTTTTTGATGTAAAATATAGATACGTCCAGCATTACTCTAATAATTCATCAAAATTTGATAAGTATAAAAGTGTTAATTAATAAACTTTTATATATAAAATTCTCAAAATTTCAAAATAAGCTCCATGTCATTTTAATATTCGGGAGCGATTTAACTCGCAATTCAATCACTTAATATATTTTTATCTCTTCTATTTTCTTTTGCATTGTTTTTCCTTATAAACTAAAATTTTCCAAATTATTTTACTTTGCTTTCCATGACTACAGGTTTATTCAGTTATACCTTTAAAATAATTAAGTTCATTGTTTTAGTGTTTGAGATATTAAAATTATATCGAGGACAACCTTAAAAGCAATAATATTTACCAACAAAGCATATTAATCGTTATTTTTAGTAATAAATATATAATTATAATACTATTAATATTATAGTTAAGTTATTATGTCTCTTGTTAAAACAAAAAACTAAATAATAATATTTATCTTTATATTATGAATTTCTTAACAATTCTAGTAATATTATTGATTTCTGTTTATAAGAATAAGAACTGCCCAAATTCGATTTATTTAAGAGCAACAATTATGAGTGCAATAATATCCTAAAACATTTTCTGCGTAATATAAATATTTCAGAATAATCCATCTAGTTTTTAATCAATTAATATTATTTTATCTCGCCTAATTTCTTGTACAAATTTACGATTTCTGTTATTTTTAATTGAACTTTTTCGAAGTAATTTATTAGTTTTCTGCAACTTTTGTTCCATGCTATTACATATTTTTTTTAAATATAAAGGCTTAAATATGAAAACCATTTCGATGGGAACTTCATATTCGCTTGCATTTAAATACAAAGTTTCTTAACTTACAGTTTATGAAATACTCAGATTACATGTACTACATTATAGATAGTTTGAGATAACCTCATTAAAATAAATGCAATCCTTAATTTTCATTTAAATATTATATTTATCAATTAGTCTTTTTAAGCAAATAACATCATACATTCATATTAATTAAAAATATTAGCTATATCTATAATAAAACTATTTGATAATAAATAACATACCTTTCAAAAAGAGAAATATAACTTCATCACTTTAAAATACTCATGACCAAATAAATAAGTTTTCTTTAAAGGAAAAAAAAACTGTTTATTTACTCTAATTAAAAATCAGTACGGATGAGAAATTATGACGATTTAGGAGGAAAACTGCATCTGTGATATTCATGCAGAATAAAATTAATTAGTTCAGATATCGGATAAACATGAGATGATTAAAATAAATGGCACGTGTTTATTAATTAAATGCATGCTATTTTCGAAACATTTATGAAATAATCAAATATTAATTAATGTTTACTTTGTTCAAATTATTAATTTAGCACTTCGTAATAAAATCATTTTTTCAGACGTTATCAATATAATAAGTAACAATTCAAACAAAATATTTAAACCATGTAAAATGTCAAAAATATTAGCAACATATGCATTCTATAGTTATAGAATTTTGAATTATACTATTATACCGCTATGGTATAATTTTTTTTTATACCAGTTATTATAATTGTTAAGCAGTTATAAGAAAAAAAAAATTCTACGTTACCATTTTAAAATAATTTTATATATATATATATATATTTTTTTTTTTTTTTTTTTTTTTATCAGACGTTATATAAATCGATATAACGACGATATTATATAGATTTATATATAAATCTACCCTATACATATAAAATCCTAATGAAACGAATTTATTAAACGGGTATATGAATCGACTGATTAAACAACACTGATTGCGTTTGAAGCGATTTCTCCTAAAATATGGAATACCTTGCGATGAAATTAACACCAAAACTCAACATTGATCCGCATAGCTCAAAACTGTTATTATATTTTTTAAATTCGAATTAGTTTTCGAAATATTATTTTTTTCTAATTTTACATTCATTTTTCTAATGACGACAACTCAAATTTTAATCAAACAGATATTTTTTTTCATATTTCAGAAAAGGGTGACATGGTAACCCGGCTATTGTTGTTTATTTGATAATAAATGTTTATTTCTTTTTATTTCTTTTTATAAATTAGATAAATTATTTTGTTCTATAATTATTAATTATTTTTTTATATTTGATTCAGAAAATAATAGAAAATAATTAAAAAAACGGTACTACTTAGTTATTCTGTCGATCAATTTCGCCAAATTATATAAATTGCCAAAACACTCGCCAAATTATACAAATTGACATAATTTTAATTTTAAATAACGAAAGAACAAATAAATTAGTATAACATTAATAAATATACAAATGAAAAGTCGAAATAAAAATCACTTGATGACGTAAACACGTGTAACTTGCTTAAAATCAAGTGAATGTGACATTTACGATCATCCATTGGCATTTAATCTTATAGTTTGGATATAGATTTTTGGTCGACGGAATAACTAAGTAATACCAAATATGCATATGTAACTGGTATTTCAAAACGAGGTTTTCGCCAAATTTTCGAAAAAAAAAATCTCGCCAAACCTGCGGTATATGACATCTGGTCAAATATTACCACTCGAAAAAAAAAATGCTAACTGGCGAGATGAAAAAAAGCTATTGGCGAGATTTGCATCCGGCTAGCGTAACAGTAACGAGAATTCTTTGCAACCGTGGCAAATATTATGTACTTTTATTCGAAAAAAAGATTTTGATTTTTTAATCATAATGGAAAACTTTCGGTCCCATATTGGCGCGATTGAACCCAATGTCATATACGGAACGGGCACTTAACTGGCGCCAAAGTATCGTTATTTTGTTTGATATGGTAAGACGGATGCTGTTGTTTATGCTGTTGATGCGTTCCCCAAATTGGCGTCGTTAAAAAATCGCGCCAATATGGGACGTATATGACATCTGTGCCAAACTTTCATATGAAGGGCGAAGGGATCAGACCGTATTTGTTTATGGCAGTTGATGACTTGAACTAGTATAATATAGATGAAATGATGGCGATAGAATAATATCTGACGACTTATCACCTGTGCCTGGCTAACATTAAAGTACCAAAATGGCACCTAGAGTATAAAAAGCGAAGTGGTCCGCCTGGAACTGTTGGTGATAGTCACATGACTTAGGCTATTGTTATAGAGATTGTTTTAAATTACACTGAGACAAAGACTCTGTATACTTAATTTATTTTATATTAGATTCTTTTCAAATGTTTAACCGATCCTTTTTAATCAAAAACAAAAACAACCATTTGATGTCTTAACATCAACTGATTCGCCCTTAAATTTTTGCAATCAAAGGAAATTGAATGGAAACCCGTTTACAGGGAGATCTACACAGCTTTTTTCAGTATAATTCAATCTTCTCTAATATTTTTAAAACCCGTTAGATTGGCGTGTTTTTAGATTATGCGGTGTGTGAACGGAGGTTGGCGAGCATAGCTTGCAGGGGGCAGAGCCCCCTAGTATTAAATATACAATTTGTTAATATAAAGAATTTCGGCATTTAAAATGATCTATTTTGAATAGTTGTACTCCAGATAAAAATACTCTTAAATATTCTATAAATTTAAACTAACTAATTTCCGATTTTGAGATTTTAAATGGTCGTTTCGTTGTAATAATTCATTGAAAGGTAATATGTACTTTGAAATAATTTTATTTAGTAAATTTCGCACATTATAATGAAATAACAAAACCCGCGGCTTTGGTTGCATAATAGTTGAAATATATCAAGTGATATTTATTTGTATGTTTAATGTTTTTTTTTTAAAAATTATATTTTTAGGAATAATTTAAAAATTACTGATTAAGACACAGTTTGACTAAACTTCATTATTACACTGCATTAGGCAAAAATGGGACTTAAATTCATAAGAAGAACTAAAACCAATTCAAAATAAATAACAATTTAGAAAATATTTTGAAACTTTTATGCTCGTTTCATGCGCTCAATTCAGTATTCATTTGAAGTTTTTAATTTTTAAGAAATTGTCCTTACTACGCATTTATATCTTAAGATTAACCATCATGTCAAATTCCGAGCTTCTTGTTAACGGACTACCTCCTCTCTAGACTGTCATCATTAATTTGTGCACATTAATTTTAAAATGGGTTTGGTATTTCCAAATATTCCATAGAAAACAAAATCTAGAAAATTTGTAATGGTTTATTAGTACGTTTGTTATTCCTGCCAACACCAGGAGGTAGAGGCGCCGGCCATAAAATATAACATTTAGAATTAACCATTTATTCGCAACCTTTACTTTTGCAATCGGTTTATTATTTAAATTGCTTAAAAATTGCAATTTTGGACTTTCTTAGAAAGCTTTTCGCTCCTTTTATTAGTTTCACCCCTTATAAATTTCGAATTTATTTTCGACGATCATTTATGTTTTATAAGTAACTACAGTGCCATATTTACAGTTTCTAGTTTCTCCAGTATCACAGAAATCTCAATTTAAAAAGTTTTTAGCTCTTGCAACCCGCTGGTGGTAGTGGCAATAACATAAAACATAGCTTATATTTCATCAGGTGCTATTGCTAACAATTTTCATACATTATTTTTAAAATCAGTTTGGTATTTCATAAGGCTGCATAAAGATCGTAATTTAGAAAGCTTTTTGAACGCTTTTTACTCACTTCATACTTTTCAATTTATAATTTTTCTTTCTACGGTTCTAGCGAAGAATTTGCATTTTTAACTAATTACCATACCAAATTTCAAAATGTTAGACCCCTAAGTATAAAGAAAACTCAATTTAGAAAATTTTGTGCTCCTGCCATTCCCAGTTGGTGGTAACAAAAACATAAATTATACCATATGTTTGAGCAGGGACTGTCACTATCAATTTGTAAACATTACTTT
Organism: Maratus speciosus; assembly: GCA_963932465.1. NCBI lineage: Eukaryota > Metazoa > Arthropoda > Arachnida > Araneae > Salticidae > Maratus > Maratus speciosus. Next base: position 190,023,523 of record OZ010800.1, read on the forward strand.
TGAAATCGGTTTGATATTTCCCGAGATTGCGTAAAAACCGCAATTTAGAACTTCTTAGAACGTTTTTTCTTGAATTTTCACTCTTTTTAAATTCAGATTTTTTAAGAAACCGTTCTTAGAGGCACCTTATAAGTAATTTCCATTTCAAATATCAAGTTGCTAGCGCCTGCAGTATCCCAAAAAGCACAATTTAGAACGTTTTTTTGCTCCTGTAATCCCCAGGTGTTAATGACACCGACATGAAATACAGTCTATGTTGAAGCAAGGGCTGTCGCCATCAATCTCCAACCATTATTTTTGAAAATGGTTTGGTACAATCATGAGATTGCGATGAAATAGCAATTTAAAACCTTTTCAGAAAGCTTTTTGCTCATTTTCATCCATTTAAAATTTTGATTTTTTTAGGAAATGTTTTTAGAGATCATTTATATTTTGTAAGTAACTATCATGCCGAATTTCATGTTTGCAAGTCCTTCAGTAACCCAAAAATCGCAATTTAGAACGTTTTTTGCTCCTGCAACCCCCAAGTGGTAGTGACACCGACATAAAATATAGTGTATGTTAGATCACGGGCTGTCACCATCACTTTCAAATCTGTTTGGTACTTCCTGAGATTGCTCATAGATAGCCACACCATGCAAATTTCATGTTTCTAGGCCCTTTAGTAACACAAATATCGCATTGTTAGAAAGTTTTTTGCTCTTGAACCCATTTGGGTTAAGGGTATAGGCAAGCAATATAGCCTGTGCTGGAGCAACGGCTGTCAGCGTCATTTTGACACCAGTATTTAAAAAATTGGTTTGTTACTTCCTGTGATTGCGTAGAAATTGCAATTCGAAATGTTTTTTAGAACGCTTTTAGCACATTTTCAACTCTTTTAAATTTCGATTTTTTTAGGAAAGGTTCACCGCGATCATTTATATCTTACAAGTAACTACCATACCGAATTTTATGTTTTTACAACTTCAGTAACACGAAAATCGCTATTTAGAACTTTCTTTCTGTTCCTTCAGCCCCCAAGTGGTAGTGTCTCCGACATAAAAAGAGCCTATGTTAGAGCAAGGGCTGTCACCATCAATTTCTAACCATTACTTTTGAAATCTGTATGATACTTTCTGAGATTGCGTAAAAATCAACTTTTAGAAAGTTTTTTAGAACGCTCTTCGCGCATGATCACACCTTTTAAATTTCGATTTTTTAAAGAAAAGTTTTTAGATGTATACTTATACCTAATAGGAACTTCCATGCCACATGTCATGTTACTAGGCCCTTCCGCAATACACAAATTGCATTGTTAGAGCGTTTTTTGCTCCTGGACCCCTTTGGGGTAGTAGTACATGCATAAAATCTAGCCTGTGTTGGACCAATGGCTGTCTCCATAATTTTGATATTAATATATTTGAAATCGGTTCGGTACTTCTTGAGAATTCGTAGAAATCGCCATTTAGAACGTTTTTAGAACACTTTTAAAGCACTTTCACCCTTTTTAAATTTAGATTTTTTTAAGAAATGTTCTTAGAGATAATTTATATCTTAAAAGTATCCACCATACCAAATTTTATGTTTCTAGCCCTTCAGTAACACAAAAATCGCATTTTAGAACGGTTTTTGCTCCTGCATCTCTTTTTGGGGTACACTCTCAGAAAAAACTGTAAATTTATGAGCGTTTGTCCTTCAGCTTTCACGGGCAACAGTCTTATTTGTTGAAAAACGGTCTGATCCATTAAATAAGTGGCCTTATCCCTTAGATACTTAGAACATTAATGGCATTCTATAAATTCTTACAATGAATTCCAGCCCATCTGTTAGGAAAAATACGGTACGACCCCATACATTTTCCTCCGCAAGGCTGTAACCGTTTTTTTTAGTCGTGTTTCTAAAAATAATGTCACTTAAACGCGACCGTAACATAGTTTTTTTTAACCCTCCACAAAAGCGATTCTGTGATGATTATCTAACGTGCTACGGAACAGTAAGTAAAATGTTATTGTGTTTTAAAGTGCATTATAACCCTAAAATTACGGACTGCACAAAATGATGAGCATGTATTTCTTTTTACGTGGTATGACTGGAATATTTGCTGCCGGCCTCTACCCGTAATTTTACAGGGATATTTTTAACAGTGTAGTGTCATACGCATTAGATGTAGCCTTTGTTGGAACAAGGACTAACACCATCATTTTGATACCATTACTTTTGAAATAGGTTCGGTAGTTCCAGATATTACCTCTTGCATACAAACAAACAAACAAACAAACAGAACTATTTTATAATATTAGTATAGATTATCTCGAGAGGTTATGACGAAGAAATCCTTTAATAAACTTGTCAAAATTTAAAATTATTTCGAGGTGTTTGTTGACATTTAAAATTGTGTTACAGCTTTAAAAACAAATATTGCATTAACTAATAATGCTAAATAAATATTTTGTATTAACAAAACTTATTCCACACTGCAATTATGTGCAATATTATGAGAAAATTTTAAGAGTTTACAGTAAATATTATTTCTTCTTTAAGTTACGATTACGAATACGAAGTGAAATAATTCTTTCTCTCCAAAGGAAACCAATTTTAAGTTTCGAATTCGTTTTATATTAAACTATAGAATATTGCTTCAAGATCTTATCTAAAAATTATATAATATGTATAACAAAACTAAACTTTTCTGATGAATTCTAATATTTATGTGTTAAGCGTGTTACCCTGTTAAGTAATATTCTTAATACTAATTGTTAATTATATAATTAATATAGATCAGTTTTATAAATATAATGAGTAAAATAGTATTTAGAAATAAAATATTTCACTCATTATTTAAATATGTTAAACGTAATCTTTCTGCTATATAACAGTTTATTATGCAATTATACTTTCATCAACAAAAAAAGATTTTTGCATTGATATTAAATATTGTATTGATATTTCGGTTGAATTCTCTAATTTATTATAATAACAAGAATGAAAAAGTCATGCGTCAAGCATAGATCATGAAACACTTTCGAACACTTCCTGAATACTTTAACAAATGTTCGTTATTTAGGGAAATATGGTAAATGAGATAACTAAGTAAAATTTTTATAAAACGCATAAAACATTTGAAAAAAAAAATCATTTCAGCAGATACCGTCTATAACCAAATATGCGTATCAATTCTTTTGAACAGCCCTGTATTTGATCTGTAGGTTTATATATATACCATATAATGGAAAAATTTAGTTTAGCGAGAAATTCATAACAGGATGAAATTTCTCTTTCAGCAATTTATAATAATAGATGGAAACATACTTGAATACTTTTGTAAAATCCTTATTACACGCCACTATTTAGCTAAAATTTAATTAAAACTAAAACATTCTTATAACTACTGAAAATCACATATGCAGAAATTACCATTTGTAGACGGCTATGTATCCAATTCTTTGCGTGACCCTGTATATCCTTTTATACTTCTTAGTAAGCTAATTGCAGCTAAAAAATGCATTACACATTCAAAAACAACCTTTATTCAATTTGCGCCCATACCCAGCAACCCTTACGAATTGTTTTCTGTAGTCCTGTATAAGAATTATAGTCTTTATACACACCATATAGTATGCATAAATACCCGTATAGTGAAAGTTAAAGCGCATATCATAATTAAAAATGCATTTCCAGCAATCATCGGTAATGTACAGTACTTTGGATACAATATAGTATCTGAAATCTTTTTTTGTTTCCTTGTAAATGCTGTGCACTTCCTATTATGCATGAAATAAGTTATAGTAAACCTCAGCGACGTATATCAATTTCATAATATATGAAATAGTTTAACATAATTAAAATACGCCGCAAACACCTCCACACCTATATCATGTACACAATGCATATTTTAGTGCACTTCATAAATGCATATCAGTTTTATTGTGTTTGAAACGTATTTAATTATTATAAAAAATATTAACTTATTATAAAAAATGGAAATTTGAATTTAACTTCCATTTATTATTAAAAATCATTTGAAACGATTTTGTCCCATCGGTCGTAATGTAACGGAATATTTTTTACTGTTCCTGTAAATGAACTAAATATGCTACAAGCTTCATTTGAAATAGTGAACGTGCTATAGTAAATATCTATCACATACAAAAATTTCAGCGCAATCGAAGTATATTTACGGGAGTTAGAGTTTTTTTTGCAAATAATGATGCAACACCTAAAATATTCCGAAAATATGAGTTCTACAATTTCAGTAGAATTTATGTTGATACATTTTTCTTTTAAATTCGGTAAATCGGAATGTAATGCCTTTTTTTTTTTTCAATCCCAAAAATTACTGTGTTTTAGATGCATGTGAAGAAGTTTCAAATTTTAAGCAATTCTTTGACAAAAATTTATCACAATAAAAATAAATATATGTTTTTTTTTTTTTTTTTTTTTTTTTTTAGATTTTGTCATTCTGCTTTCAATTGTTTAAAAATTCCTATTGATGTATGTTGTTTTATATTGAGTGAAACATTTTATATTAATTTATGCAAAAGAATTTAAAATGCATGCATAAAATTGGAGGACTGATTATGACAATATGGAAATTAATTCCTAATGTTTATGTTAAAAATATAGTTACCTCATTTGAAAGTTCCTTTTCTTTAATTGAATATATTATTTAAAATTATTTCTATAGTTTGTAAAGTTTAAAGTAAAATTTGAAATTTTACTTATTAAGCTTATACCTATTGCAAATAAAAAACTATTTACGAGACATTTTCAACAGGGATTTATTTCCCTACATAAAATTATTTGACACTTTACATACTATATTTTTAATTATGTGAAAACTGAAATTGTATATACATATTAAATATTTGAATAATATTGCATATATGTTTTTAATTTGACTAAATTTATTAAATTCTTCATATTTGACGACAGATCTTATTATTTATGCACACATATCTTGTGTTTGTTTATTTTCTTGAAGTGATGTACCGAGACGTCAACATTAATTCAACTGAAGTTATCTCATAGTATGTACGTAATTGTATGGAACTCATCTCTGAAACTTTAAATTTTTTTGAGCGGTCTTCCAAAAAATGAAATATTTTGTGCGGTTTTATTCGAAAAAAAAAAAAGAAACTTTTATTAATAATATTTACCCGGCATATGAAAAGCGAAGCGGTCATCCCGTAATACTTTGTGTCAGGCACATGTCTTGAACTATTGTGAGTATAATATTTGAAGAATTAAATCGTGTATTTATTTCCATATGCCCAAAATGCAGTAACTTAAGCAGAAAGTCACAGTATTATTTTAAAAAAGTATTTTAAGCAGAATCTTGAAGCTACAATATAGTCATACCCAAAATGTGTTTATTTTATGTTCATTTTATTTTTTAAGGGTTCCGTATTTAAAACGTAAAAACGGAAACATTATAAAATCGCCCCTGTGTCAGTCTGTCACAGTCATTTTACTGGTAAACTATGAAACGTGTAAACTTCAAATTAAATGAAGTAATAAAGGCTATTGAGTCACATATTCATAGATTACTGACCATTCAAATATATATATATATATATATATATATTAATACAAAGGGACCAGTTAAATTAATTTAAAATAAAGTTTTATTTGTATATTGTGTGAAAGCTTTCGTAAACCCGATATCAAAAATACATTTCTTTTAATTTTAGGTATTATAATTTCAGATATATCGTCAAAAATGTAATGCTAAACAATGTCCAAACCCTCTATTTCCGAATCTACTGAAACTAAAATTATGAAAAATTTAGTAGTAGTTGATGTTAATTTAAACCTTACATGAAAAATATAACGATATCTTAGGACACACAGTTTTCGAGAAAATCGCATTTTTCAGTTTCACACAAATTTCGATTTACAGGATTTCAGCAAAGGCGTTGAAGATCGCTGAAAGTACCTATCATCGTAGAAATATAAAAGGAATGTTGATAATGTTTTTCGAAAAAAAATTGTCTTTAATTAGCCAAGATAATATCCCTTAAAGACGAAAACGCTTTCGCCATACATAAAGACGCAAACGCTCTGGACATACGAGTACATAAAGACGCAGGTGACGTACTTCATGCGCCATCGGCTTTTAAAACGTAGATAAGAACTTTTAACACTATATAATATTTGTGTAATGTAATGCCCAGTTACTAATTCATATATTTGTTATATGGTACACTGTGTGTGCGAGTAATTCTTGCACATGACCGGTTATTATTATTTTTTTATCTCCGTATGCTTCTCTTCTCATGAACCAAAAGGAAATTATAATAAATGAAAATTTGTCCTTTCTATCTATATTATAAAGGACAAACATATCTGTGCGTAACGCATACGTCATTTTGCGAATGGCAGCACTTTGAAATTTCGGTTTTGCAATTTTCGATACTGCAAATTTTTAAACTTCTAAACATCGTACATTTTCAATTTTTACACTTTCATTCAGGGAAAAAAAGGTGCTTTTAGATGCAATTTGTTTGAAACCTGTATCTCAATTTGTTTTGAAATATTAATTTTTTTGTAGTTTTTAATACAAATTTTGTAATCGTGGCAACTGAAGTGCTCCATTTATATTGAAAGTAAAGGGAAAATTTTCATGGTTTATTATTTTTATTCATTATATCCTTATTGATGCCATTTTCACATTACAGATAAAAGTAATCATTTTATAATTTTTGAACAGAAAATGATGCCAGACATTGAAAAAAAAACACGCATTCTTCTTCATAAATCAGCTACATTTTAATATTTTTACATAACGCTGATAAATGAGTTTGAGGCGCTCGGTAAAATGATTCAGTGAGTAAAAATGATATATTTAAAACAAAACGATCATTTTTTTTTTTTGATAAAAATAAATATTTGACCAATACTATAAATGGCCATTACTATGACTACTAAAGACAAATTTCTGAATTTTTTTTCGCGGGTACTAAGATTAGAAATTAAATTAGTGCGAATGTTCACATGGAAAGTTGTATCGGACAAACGTGACTTTAAGTTTGGAAATGCATTCATTAATAATCTATTGCGCGTTAAAATACTTTCAAATTGTGAATTTGAATGGTGCGTATGTAAATTATGAGATGGGGGGGATTTTATGATGTGACAAAGCGAAATCCTTTTTACTGATTTTTCATCCCGTAAAAATAACCATAAGAGCTCCATCGATAACTTCATCATAATTACTCATCTTGATTACGTAATCTAATACAGTTTAATTTTTCAATAATTTAAGCAGTTGAAGTTTGTAGAAATAATATATCCGTAATTTTACGTTAAAAATATTATTTGTTTTAAGAGTTAGACAACCAATGTAAGATGATTTCTTTATTGTAATTATTTTTGTAGGTTTATTATAAATTCGATCTGACAGTTCCTTTCAAACATTTTAGTACGTCGAATTTCGACGGGTTCCAACTCGTTAAATATAAAAATATTCAATATAAATATCAGTATACAAACTTAAATATTCTGATGACTTAAAATATTGTCTTTATCTTAAAGGTGTATTTATAATATAATGCTTTTTAAAGTGTACAAATTTTATTCCAAATTATGGATGTTTGTATGTATGACGACGTTATATACTTCTATTTATCTAGATTAATAAAATAAAGATATTTACATGACGATTTCATGTGCAATCTATTTCATGTGTGATAAGAAAATCGAGACAATAATAGACGATGATAGGTCCGAATGCATTTGAGAGTCAGATTTATCATACTAGACTATTAGACAAAATAATAAATAAAACTCTAAAAACAATCTCAAAACGGCGTACTTCCACCGTGCGACGTTTAACCCTTTAAGCCTAACCCGCACAATTGTGCGGTTAATACAAAAGTAAAAGAGAATGACTATTTCCTGTTTTTGTGAGATTTAAAACCAAATCTGCACATTTACATGAACTAAATGGATTTAGATGCTTTGGTAAGACACAGCTAGGGCGCACCAACTACAATACAGGGTTAGATTTCCTGCATTTAAAAAGACTATATCATCTGACAGCAATAGACAAAAAAGTATGTAGTATCGTAATTTCTTTTTAATATGATTTTTAGTGTTTGCTTTGATTTAATTTTTCTTTTCATATACTTTATTCATGATTTTAGTTGATTTTGTTTTTGATAAATTTAATCAGGATTTACAAAAGTTGGAAAACGAATGACCCCCCACACTATTGTGCAGGTCCGGCATTTCCAAAATAGATACATTTTCGAATATATATACTTATTTATTTCTAAGTAATTTTTTTAAACGTAAGTTTTTAGCAATTTATTTTTTATTAATTACATTTTTAAAGCGGATTAATTTTAAATTAATAGGTTTGTACTATTCATGATTTCTACTTAAAATTGATAGTATTATATAATATGAACATGTAACGAAATCTATGTTTCTTCTCTGAGTTATAGATGGCATATATGATTTATAAGTTTTATATTAGTTATATGCATACCACGAGAGATATTTTTAAGTTTGATAAATTCATTCCATTTTGTCGACACAGCAAGTAAACCACCAGGAATAAATAACAAATTATGGAAAGTTCAGAAAATGCTCGACAGATTCCGTAGTTTCTACTTGAATTTACCAGGCGATCAGGAAAAATTTTCCATAGATTAGCAGACGATTCCTTTTTTTAGGACGTGCCTCAGTAAAGCAGTATATAAAAACAAACCATACTCTGTTGTAACAGCATTATCTGGGATAGTTTTAAATTTTGTAGTATACCAGTCAGAAAGTACAGGGTCCACAAACCTCTAGGCTGAGGACCTGCTGTAATCCTTACTCTGGTTCAGACCTAATTTTATGTACTTTGATCGGTATTTCAACAAAATACCGCTGCTGGAAAAAGTAAAGAAAAGAAATTTTAAGGACCAGGCACAATCCAAACAGAGCGAGGAGCATACAGTTTGTTTAAGAGGGGTGCGAGTATTGAGCTCGTCTCAGAAAATGAAATTGTAGTGGTCTGTCCACAAACAAAAATTGTTTCAAACATTTTCATTGTGGCTGATGAAAATTATCTCAATAAACAACAAATTTTTTAATTAAACTTTTATTTTTAGATATTTTCACACATAATCCCAAACTACACAATTGTGTAAATTTAACCCAAAAACGTCTGAATTAAGGCCAAACCCACACAATTGTGTGGGTCTTCCCTTGGCATAACCTGACATCGGGTATTTTTTTAAATATTTTTTTTCAATCAAATACAGTCCTATCGATAAGGGGAAACAACCCAAACTTTAAATTTCTACCAAAAAAAAACTCCCGGTCGTAAAGTTTTAATGAATGAGATAGGTGACTTTTTATTTATTTCAGGAACATTCCATGAGAATTGAAATTGTAATATATATAAATGACAGAATATAAATCAGAAATCACTATAACCCTTTATTCACTTGTAAAAATTCTAGTTTAATTGATATTCAATTTAACATATTTGAGATATTTTTTGCAAAAACATATCGGATCTTGAATATCGCGCACGGTATACGTTGTCGAAAACAATGCGGCCCCATGCTGGGCGTTCACTTCATACCTTTTTAATATATATATATATATATATATATATATATATATATATATATATATATATATATATATATAATCATAAAAATGCTAGAATGTACACTGCTGAATGCAATGGCGCCACCAAGACTAATGATTGGCGTTATACATGAACGATACGGTATAAAAATAGTCATTATTTTTACGTTGGTAAATGGCAATATTTGTATGTAAATAAACGACGAATAGAGTGCTACAGTTCCCATTTGTTTTTCTTTTTAATACGCATGTAATCTTATTTTTAAATGGCTCGTTCGAATATACTTACAAATGTCAGATAGAGAGCATTTAGTGTTGAAGTTTCTGAATTGTATGATAAAAGAACAGCCAAAATACAATCAGCTAAAGATCGGCGTGCATGAGAAAGCGTCAATTTTAATCACATTGAATGCCAATATAGCGTCAAACATGGATAATATTGGCAACAATTAGGTTTAATGTGCATTTCGATATCATTAAACGAATGAAAAATAATACTCTGTTTCACCTAACCGCATTTGCGAAAATCCGTTGATTGGTTTACTGCACGATATGAAAATTTATAAGAAAATTTATGCAAGAAAAAAAATATATATTGGTTAATCTTTTGTAATCGGGTTCACCCGCCAGGTTTATGACAGCCCCATGTACGTGTTTAACGAGAACAAGCATTCAATTAGGGCTTAATGTGAATGTCGATATCATTAGAGGGCTGCCACATAAAACACTGCTTAGAGCCGTATCATTTTCGCTAAAATATACTATTTGAGAACTGACACAATGCCAAAGAGAACTCCAAACAGATTTAAAAGTCTCCGCATTATTAATAATGTTGCAATAAAAATACAAGTAGATAATTTTGTATCACAACTACCGAGTGATTTAAAACTATTTTTACAATATATTTTAGGGAAAATGTAGTGTACAGTGATAAAAAATGTCACCATGATGGTAAACGATGGTCTTAGCACCGCCTATCGAAACGCTCAATTTTACGAATGGTTAAGCAACAAAATAAAATTGAGAATAGAAATAGCATATTAATAGCACAAGTAAAATTTAAGCGTGATCAAGTCGGCCGCGGCTGATATGCATAATTATTCATGTTAAAATTTGGTTCACGTTAACAGTTAAATGAACTGAATGATTTTAATCGGTATTTTTGTAAACCATATTTTCTAATTTACCACATTCCACATGAAAACGATTCCAGAAAAGATATCTTTGTATTATCCTCTTCGGATCCTGGGTCCCCATAAGAGGACCTCTGTTCTTTTCCTTATAAAAACTAAAATGTCCGATTTTTTACATTTTCACATCACTTCTTAATGGCTGATTATTTTTTGCGTTCAAAGCGAACGAATAAATGGCAGCATCTAAGCTGATTCCCACATACAATAAATCTTATTTTTATCTGAGTTTGCAAAATGCCTAAAAATGCCCAAAAGACAGTATGACCAAGAAAGTGAGAAATTTTCATGAGTATTTAACTTGAATCTTTTTCAATAAATAATTTTGAGAATTTGTAGATTATTTACTAGTTTAAAGAGATTTAAAGTGTAGATTATTTACTGATAAGGATTATTTACTGATGATTTTCTTATAAATTTGTGATTGCGTTAATTTAGATAAATGGTTATTAAATTGATGTTTTAATGGAGTTTGTAATTTTAGATCCATATTTTTTAAACTAAATTACTAAGCACTTAAAGGATCAATTTCAGGAAAGATATTTTTTTTGTCATTTACGATATCATTTTGTTTGAAAAAAAAACAATGAATAAGCATTTGCATTATTATTTTAGCTTCGGAACTAAAGAGGTTAAAGATATCGAAATAGCATCTTGTGGGGGAAAATTACATTTCTTTCAATATTTATATTATATTTCATTTTTAACAACGCCCTAAATTCAATTATAATGCATTCAATTACAACAATTTGTTATTATTAAAAAAATATATTATTTTATTATAAATTTTGGACAATTGGAAATTTATGTTCCATATTCAAAATTCTCATATTTATTCAATATGGTATTTGAAAAGTTAATATATATTTTTTCAATTTACGTCGATGCGTTCGATTACGTTCTACTCCATTTAAATACTGTACTAAACATTAGTAGCCAAAATTGTAAATATATTTGGAAATTTTTAATTTTCTAAATTTTTATGCTTATAGAACATTTTACATTTCACAAAATGCAAACCCTTATAAATCATTTTAAAGAGCATTTAATATTGATTTCAATGCAAAAAACAAAATCCAAATATTTGCAATGCAAAAATAAATAAGCTGCACAAATTTTTGAGATACATTAGACACTGATAATTCCAGTGAGTTTTCAGTACTTAGTAGAATACCCTTTAATTTTATTACCGCTTTACATCGATATTTCACTGAGCTGACGAGAGTTTTAAGCTATGCCTTTGTTATTACAAGATTCCAGAAAACAATTATAGCCTCAATTATTTCCCTTTCATTTGAAGAGTTACTCATTCGTACAAGAGTTTTCAAACGGTGCCACAAGTTGGATTGAGGTCAGAACTGTTTCCTGGACATGGCAACAATTCAATGCTCTTTGTACTAAAGCACTCTTTCGATATTTTTTTTTTGTGTGTGTGTGGGAAGGAGCAGAATCTTGGTGAAAAGTAAATGAAGCATTGTTGGGAAAGATATACCTGATCAAATGTATATTTTTGGTTCTTGAATAGTGTCAATTTATGTTCATGCATTCAATGCCCCATTGTATGCCATGAAGGCGGCCAATACCGTCTGCTGTCATGCATGACCAAATCATAACACTAACTGGGTTCCAAATACTTGTCTGAATGCATTCAGGATATAGCCCTTCTCCTATTCTACGTCTTACGTATTTTCGCCCATCAGTACTGAATAACAATATTTTATAAAAATAGCAAATAAAGCCTTTGTGCAATAATATTAAAAAGAAGAAAAACGAAAGTTTAAAAATGCATAAATAATACATGAAAAGCAGCAGACAGCTGTTTCGAATCTACTAGCGATATTCTTCTTCAATGCAAGATAGGGAAAAAGGAATAGCGTGCTAGAAAAAGCAAGAGCCTCATCCTGGCTCAGCCTTGCTTTTTCTAGCACACTCTTCCTTTTCCCTTATCTTGCACTGAAGAAGAATCTCGTTAGTAGATTCTAAACAGCTGTTTGCTGCTTTTCATGTATTATTTGTGCAATTTTAAACGTTGGTTTTTCTGCTTATTAACAATATTTTAGTTTCATCACGCCATATAACTTGAGACCACTGCTCATCTGTCCAATTACTCTTTTCCTTTAGTCTTTCTTTTGCGCTGCTGTAAGTTGACATAAGGCTTTTTTCGTGAAATTCTATCTTTTAGTCCAACTTCCCCTGATTGTTCTTGAACTGACAGAAACACCAGCATCATTCAGTACAATTCTGACGGCCATTGATGACATTCTCTATCTTGGAGACATAGTCTTTTTATTCTTCCTTCATCAACAGATGTGTGCACCTTTTTTGGCATTTTCATGCTTTTTTTATAGAATTTGTATCCTGATATCGTAAACAAAACTTTCGGACTCCATTGAAGTCACTGAACCACACAACTGTCTTGCAATTTCAGCATAGAAAAGACCACATTATTCGGATACAATAATCTTAGTTCTAATTCTAGGTGTCTACTCTTTTATTTGATACCATTGCTCCTTGACTAAATATAAAAAATATTTACAAAAATTCCTACTAAAATATTAAACAGTCTAACAAAAATTCCTAGTTGTAATTTGATTACATAAAAAAGTCTTCCTTTACAGAACAAAGCACAATAATGACTTCATCCAACATTACGTATGATGGCAGCTTCTGATGGCCATCCATAACACTTAATTGATTCCCAGAACGAGAACAGTGATTGGCCAGAAAAATAAAAATTACAGCCCACTTCATCACAGTGTTTGTTTCTCATATTAAAGTAAGTATAACTTTTTTTGGTTTTGCAAATATTTGAATAGTGTTTTTTGCATTGAAATCAGTATTAAATTCTCTTTAAAATAATATATAAGAGTTTGCATTTTGTGAAACGTAACAATTTCTTTAAGCATACAAAACTAGAAAACATATAAATTTCCAAATGTGTCCCCAATTTTACCCACCACTGTATATTAAATTACAGTTTGATTGTGACTAGCAGATTAAGGTCTTCAGTTGTTTGTGCTTAACTTTTATACAAAGTATTTTTAACTTCTAATTTTAGTATGGTTATTATAAACATTTTTCACATAAAATTTTTATTTTGCAAATTTTATATGTTGTATATCATAAAATTCTACTACTCTCATAAAGCTTTGAATACCGTCTATGTTTTTGAAGGAACCAGAATCGTTAAATTTAAACGTTCCATAGGGAACACGTTAAATGTTATGGCAATATAAATCAAAATTTATGCTTCTTTAAAATATAGTTGAAAATCAGATATGTTTACCGTCGTAGTAAAATGCATTTCATGTAACATATTATTAAATTCCTAAATTATGTAAGTAATGAATGCTTTCTACGACATTTTTCATAGAATAAAAATTGCCTTATTTTCATCAAGATTTATTTTCTGTTTCAAACTTTTACGTTATTTTTTATAAAGAAATAATAGCATTCAATGTTCAAGAATGAGTAACGACATAAGTTAAAAAGTTGTTTTGCTGTGGATTAAGAATAATAAAAAATTACATTTCGTTTACATTCAATTAAAATTATTTTTTATACAATGTTGTTACTACAGCATTAGAACTACAACAACAAAAATACTACTACAGTATTAGTATTACTTTATTATTACTACAGTATTATTACTGCACAGGTAATTACTACATTATTCTTCTTTTTACAATGTCGTTTTAAAAATCAATATAACGGAAAAATAAAACAACAAAATCTTTTAATGCGAAGGACACAGTAATTTAACTTTGATCAAAATTAAACTTGTACTAAGAATTGGCATGACATAGTGTAATTCAAGTTACTCTTTTAGTTTTGTAATACAAATTGATAAGAAAAAATTGCTTGCAAGTAAAGCATATGAAATCTTACCTTCAGAGGCAATGAAGATTACTATATTGGGTTAATACTTGAATATTTATATTTGTTCAAATGTAAAATCATATAATTGTTGTCAGCCCACTTCCTTTTTCTTAAGTGCATATTGTTTGAATGATAACATGTATTTGAAATAGTAATATTAGAATACTTTAACAGATTAAATCTAGGAAAATTCTTTTTAACAAATTGTGCATCCTATTTTCCCCGCGAGAACTTCATAAGAGGTATATAGATATATGATAATTGCAAAAGATGATTTGCATTAAAAGAAAATGCATAAAAAGAAATTAATCCGTTTAGATTCGAAGAATATTTTTCGCTGTTTCCCTGACAAAAAAATTATTTCACACTTCTAATTTATATCTAAATACTGAAATATTATTACATTTTATTATTTAAATATTTTGAATATTGGTATATAATTTTTACTTTTCTGAAACACACACTTGATGGAAGCACAAAACTCATGTACTTAGTCTTAAGTATTCTACTACTAAACTGTGAAAGTGTGGTATGATTCCGTAATATAATAATCTTAAAGAGGTCTTGAGGTCACGGAAAATGATACACTGTTAGGTATTAATTTTACATAGGAACATTTATTGAAGCAACTGATATTTTAAAGCACCGGGTGACCAAAATTAAAATACCCCTACTCAACCCTCCCTAGAACAACTCGGTGTAAAGGCGTCAAATTTTGTGTACATACTATTCGAGACACGGAGAAATGCATGAAGCAAAGAATTAGTTCAAGGAACATCGAAAGAGGGCGCTTTACAACAGAAAAAAGAAAATAATAATAATAATAATAATAATAATAATAATCTGTATACAATAAAACACGGTGTAAAGATTCCGGCTCATACCCATCCTTGAGAAAAGCGATCTTATCGCGGCCATGTTAGGCATAAGTATTCGAGAGATCGTAAGTTTGCTGATTGTTCAACTAATGGAAATATACACATGATCAGCTTTGTATAACATCTGTACTACTTTATATTCTCTAAAACCTTCAGAACTATCCAATTTTAAGGTTTTAAATTCTATATTAAAAATAACGGATAGCCAGCTATTATACAACGGATAACCAGATATAAACAAACGAGACTGTTGCCATTTAAAACTGTAAATTCCAAATCTAGAAATAAATGAACTACTCTTAAAGCGTTTCACAAATAATAATAATAATAACTGATTCTGGTCTTAAAATATTTGTAAAAGCATATTAATGCTTTTAAATATTTTGAAATTCGTTTTCCCTTTTTCATACCAACTCATGATTTTTTGAAAAATGGATTTAACAAGACTTATAGCACCATCTATCGACCAAAAATTAATGTTACGAAACACTATTCTTATACTTGAATAAAAATAGCTTTCGCCTTTTGCTTACAAGTTATATTGACATATTTAAAACGCAATGAGACAGTTTTATTTTTTTTTAAATTTAACCAATTTATTAATCATACTTATATATATATATACTTTTTTGGGGGGGGGGAGGGGGGGGCGAAACGATCAAAATACAATTTCAAAGTGTTATAAAAAATTAGCATTATTTCAATAGTTGCTGCAGACTTTTTTTAATTACGCAGTTTTATTGCATATTTGTTACATTTTTGTTTTATTAAGAAATCTTAATTTTGTTATGGTATATTACCCGGAAAGCCTGGTTTACGCAGAAATAATGTAAATGCGAATAGCGTGTTTATTAGTCCATAAACTAACCAAACTTTGCTGCTTCCATATTGTCAGTTATTTTTTATCAGTTTTTCAAATTTTAAGTAAAAGCACAATTTTTAACTACCATCCTAGGACGGGCATTTCCACTAGTAAGAATAACAATATCAGGTTGTAACGAAAGTTTCCCACCACAACTATTACGGCTGAGCAAACAGTTCGCATTTACGTGTTTTTCATATTTTGTCAAACGATGTTTGACATTTGAAAGAAAGAGACTTGCTTTGTAACACTGTTTTGTGAAATTTGTAAAAAAATATCGTTATCATTAAGTAAAAGGTACTGCAATGGAATTATAACGCTACCAGATTAGAACCATCATTTACTTCCAGTTCTGTTGCAAAACTGCAGCTACAGAATGTCACCGAATAAAGTGTACAGCTTTAGGTACTAGTGTTGTATCGTATGACACTCTGAAAGTTTCGAGGATTGGTGGTTATTTATAAAATTACAATTAATTATTTATAATATAATTAGTATTATGTAATGGTGATTTGGCGGAAATTTTGGGTTACAACCTAATAATAAAATTAATAATAATAAAACATGGAAAATAAAGTTTTTCCGTTTTAATTTTTATTAGCCTAATGGAAAATTAAAGTAAATAAGCTTAAATTGCCATTGTAACTGCAACTTCACCTTGTAAGTACAGAACTTTCTATAAACTGGTTGTTTACAAACATGTTATGAGTATAAAAGAGGATAAAAAGTGGAGAGAATGTTATTTATTCGTCAAAAATTTAATAATGAAAAAGTAACCAAACCATGCGTTTCTGACAACCTGGCCATTTTGTTCTCCGGATCTTAATCCTTGTGACTTTTTGATGTGGAGGCACTTAAAAAATCTTGTTTATCAGCGACTATTAACCTTGGCATATATGAAATAAAGTACCACTTTACTTGCGAGGCGCGTCTCGGACGACGAGTTAAAATCTGCAGTTGAACAAGATGTCCGCAAACTGCAGATTTCTTCATGAAGGAAATATTATTGATCAGCATTCCATGCATAGATAAAGACCTTATCATGCGAACATTTGGTACGTCCAAATAAAGTTTATAAAGATGCATCTTTTCAGCGTATGACCAGATGTAAAGAGACATCTATTAGTGGTTTATGGAACTATTTTTTTGCGTGATTTTTGTTTGTCATGTATTTAATAGCATGGGCACAAAATTTGAAGGTCATACACTAAGTAGTTTAATATATACAGAGTTCGAAGTAGGGTGTTTTAATTATGTCCACACTGTGTTATTAGGTTCTAGTAAAATTGTTTTATTATCTAATATGCAAACTTTTCTAATTAAGTTTCTGTATCTATGAATTCCAATCAAAATTTCAGTGATACTTTTCAATTTAATAAATGCGTGTGTACTAAAGATTTCACGTTATAAAGAAGTTTATTATTTTATTATACATTGAAAATAAAAGTAAAGATGTCTTATGACTTACTTTATTTTAATTTAATATTGGAAAATTCGTTCTGATGCCTTTTCATAGAATAACATTCCAACAAATATTCTTTTGATTACTTTTTTTTTTTTTTTTTTTTTTTTACAAAGATGAAATAAATAAATTTATTCAAATGTAGGTGTTACTAAACATATTTAGGTAATTAAAAATAGAAAGTATTAGTTTTCATTATCGAAAAAATATTATAGAGACATCCCAACTTCTAGAAAAATAGAAGTTACTATTTTCAGTTCATTGTAATTTTCATAAAAATGTTACCGAAATCTTTTAAGGTAATGTTTTAAACTGGATGTATTTATCGACATTGTTTTTTAAAACTTTTCACATAATGTACATTCATTCTGATACAATATAAAGATTTAAGTAATTTATACCATATTTAACTCGAGAGAGATCGCCCGCAGCCCAGATTCATCCTATTCAGAGAAAAACATCAGTTCCGGTAGAAATAATTAATCGTCCTTTCAGCATCCTGCTGTCTGCTATCCCCCTTCGTAAGAGTACTGTTATTTCTACTTGCCTTTATTTTCTTCGCGTTAAATTATTATTTATTGGAATCCATGAGTTAACGGGGTGATTCAGTCCCCCCACGCGACCGATATGGCTTCGGAATTTCTCATTCTAAGCAGTGCAGTTTTCTGTTTCGAAGTTTTTATGTTGTTTTGCGCACTTCTTGATTATAATCAAATGGCTTTTCTCTAATTCATAGTACATTTTTTGTATAAAACTGATTGGTGTGATCCAGTCACCCTGCGTGGTCTGCAACCTCACACTTGGGTTGCAAACCCAGTGTGCCTGCAAACATCAAAAAAGATTTCTCAACTAAAGATGTATCATTTCTTAATGAATTAATGCACTTTTTGTTTATAATAAAATCATGTATTTTTTTTTTTAAATTTATAGTACATTTTTTATATAAAACTGGTTGAGAGGATCCAGTCACCCCGCGCGATCTCCAACGTCACAGTTAGGGGAGCGCCTTCCACCGGATTAATACATTTTGTTACACTTTGATTAGTTACCTGTTATTAGTTTCAGCGCTTTAATACTGAAATCTAGATAAATGTAAGTTAAACTTTCACATAAACATGTAAGTGACATTCAAGAATTTTAAATTTTATTTTCTCATGAAGGTAGCTTATTATGATATTCATTTATCATTATGAACAAATTGAGTACTTCTGAACAAAAAGTGGCAATTTATTTTTAAAACTGTCTTTCAAAATGTGTAAGAACTCCATAAATAAGTCTTTACAAATAGTCTTTAGAAACGTCAGCAAAATTTGACAGTCTTCAGGAAAATTCTACAAAATAAATGACATATTTATTTGAGAATTGAACCTGTATTTGCTTTTGAATAACTCATTTAGTATTTTTGAATATGGGACAGATGCATAATATTTTATAAAAATACCGATAAAACGTTTATATTATATTTCATGATGTTCATAAAGGTATTAAAAAGATCTATTCAAAACCGATACTAATATCATTGAGGTTTAAAAACTACTTGACAGCTGTGAATGAAACCAGAAGTGACTTTTAAGTTACCAGAATTGAGGGGAACGCTTGTTGTTTGAAAGAATTTTCTGTACTATAAAATGTAAATAATAATTTCTTTATGTTCACTGAATATTTGAGTCCCTTGTTGATTATTAGATAAGTTGTTTTTCATAAGTTTCTTTGAATGACCTCTTTTTCGTAAGTATCCTATATTTTGTTTTATTTAGCGGTAAAATTAAATATTATTGGATTATATATGTTACTAAAGCTTATAAATTTATTGAAAAACATTCTTTGAATATTGTATACATATTCAGTGCGAAATGTTTTTTTTTTTTTTTCGCTTAATACAAAAACTGACAAGAAGAAACAAAATATGAGCTTCTAGAAATAAAATAAAACTCAGAACTGAAGAAAAACTACGATTTATAAATGCTGTAAACTTAGGATGCACATACCGGTAAATAACTTTTGTTAAAGCATAAATTAAATGTTAAATATAGAATATTTTAAATATGGAAAATGTACTTTTTAGTGAAAATTGTATATACATAGCATGATTTCTCAAAACGCTAGCGAAATGTCAATATAAAATTCAAATTGCAAGTTACTTACACTATTAAAAAGCAGTGAACTAAGCATTTATTTTCAGATTAAATATTTTTTTCTGTTTGTTTTATAGCTGTTCTCATGGAATGACAAATTTGAATTAAAAAAAAAAAAACGGCATATAAAGAAGTGGGATTTGCCGAATTTTGTAATATCTCGAATTTTATATTTTATTTCTTTGCCTTCATCATTGTCATACAAATTATGTTTGTACAGGAAATACGTGATAGAATTTTCCGCAGATCGTTTTGTGTATTATGCAAAAATTTCTCTAAATTTTACAGTAAATTCATCAATTTTCCAAACTTTTAAAATGTATGCATATTTTTCCTATTTTTTTATTGTGAATTTGAATCACAATCTTAATAAAAATAAGTTTAAACTAAATAGCTTAAAGAAAAAAAAAATAGTTGCTCCGAACGTAGTTAGATATCCACAAAAATGCAGAAGAGACATTTTGTTTCTTTGCAGCAAGTAAAATTTGACACTGCAGGCCCGATTTAAAAAGAAATGGTGGCAAATTGAAATTGACACCGTTTCAAATATAAGCGTACATTTTATGCCGAAACCCCTGCCTCTCAATTGATAACCTGAGCAAAAAACGCTCTAAAATTAAAATCTCTCTAAAATTATTAGGGACATTTTTGAAAATATACTTAGTGTTATTTTTAAAAGTAAAATTCTTGCAAAGAAATGTTTAATTATTTTAATTAAAATGTTTGGAATTTATGAAATTTCACAGGATTTTTACGATTTGCGAAATAACATCAGATCAAATTAATGTTTTTTGGTTTAAAAATTCCCTTCCATAGAAGATAAGTATTTTCTATTAATAAAAATAATAAATTATTCAAAAAAACATATAAAAAATTAAATTAGATATCTAACAAAGATGAACATAAATTATAAAATTTAAACTCAATATAAATATCTGTTAAATCTTACAAGGTCACCACCAAACATGGGGCTCACAGATTTTGATGGTTTTAAAGAATGATATAGGGATCATACCCCTAATTATTCTGCTGAAAGATTTTATTCAAATGGGCTCTAGTTTTCTAGAATTTGGAGGTCAAAGTTGAACATACGTTTCAAATACTGATTAATTTGCTTTTCGAAATGTGGACTGGGTAACTTCGAGGTAAAGTGCAAGTACGCTGTACCGTAGATGGCGGGTTAGAATTCAACTTATACCTTTTTTACTTTTTTTATTTGATATTATATTTTTGACATGTTACAAGTTTTATACTGAATTAAAAAATTCGCAGCTTTGAAATTTTTGATATTTTCCTAACAAATTACATTTACATTTTCAATTTTGTTTTATGAAAATTTATATTTTCTCTGTAAAATTTTAAACTAATATTTCAGTTAACGAAAATTAAACTAATGTATATATAGCTATTTCATCTTTTTTTAAACGTACTATTATTGTTTACATTTATGTATTTTTTTTATTTATCACAGTTCTAAAATAACGCGTAATTTTTTTTTCTTACATTATATATCTTCCCTATATATGTAAAATCCTAATGAAACGAATTTATGAAACGGATATTATGAAACGGCTGAATTGAAAAGAATTTGTTAAACGATTCCATAAAACGACTGATTAAATAACTGATTATGTTTCACGGCGATTTCATCTAAAATACGGAATACTTTGCGGTAAAAAATAATTAGAAAAATAAATGTATCATGTTACTTTTATTCATAATTCAATTAACTTGAACAATCTTTCGTCATATCGAAAGATTCTGATAGAGAAATCACGAACACAGTATTTTTATGTTAACGGGATGCAGGTGATAAATCACCAAACAATTTTACCGCCGAATTTTTTCGTATTTCATTAATTTCATTTAAAATATAATCCTTTCATTCATTTTATTTAAATGTCATTTAAAACTGAAACATTTAAAATTGATGTATTTCACTTTTTTTTTTTTTTTTAAACAAAACAAAAATAAAAATATTAGGCACAGATGTCATATACGCACACGGGTAACGAATTGGCGCCAAAATGGCATTATTTTGATTGACATTGTAACCCGGATATTGTTGTTTATTTAATAATAAAAGTTTATTTTATTTTATTTTCTTTTTTTTTAATTATTTAAAATGTTTTGTTCTATAGTTAATTATTTTTTTGGTTATTTTCTTTTAAAAATAATAGAAAATAATTAAATAATACGGTATTACTAAGTTATTCCGTCGACCGATTTCGCCAAATTATATAAATCGCCAAAACACTCGCCAAATTATACAAATTGACGTTATTTTTATTTTAAATAACGAAAGAACAAATAAAATAGTATAACATTAATAAATATACAAATAAAACCATCGAAATAAAAATCACTTGATGACGTAAACACGTGTAACGTACTTAAAGCAAGTGAATGTGACATTTACGATCAACCATTATTGGCATTTACTCTTAAAGTTTGGTGATAGATTTTTGGTCGACGGGATAACTAAGTAGTACCAAAAATACATATGTAACTGGTATTCGAAAACGAGGTTTTCGACAAATTTTCGTAAAAAAAATCAAGCCAAACCGGGTGAGCATATGAAATCTGGGCAAACATTAAATATTGCAACAAACCATGGCATTTGATTTCAACTTCAAAGAAATGTTTTAATTTACCACTAGAAAAAAAAAAAAAAAAAAAAAAAATGCTAACTGGCGAGTTGAAAAAAAGCTATTCTCGAGATTTTCACCCAGCCAGCGTAACAGTGCCAAGAATTCTTTGCGACCACGGCATTTTTTATGTAGTTTTATTCGAAAAAAATTGATTTTATAATCAAAATGAAAAACTTTCGGCATATATGTCATATACGGCCCCATATTGCGGCGATTTGTTTCTGACGCCAATCTAATATACGCAACGGGTACTTAACTGGCGCCAAAGTATCGTTATTTTGCTTGATATGGTAAGCCGGATGCTGTTGTTTATGCTGTTGATGTTTTCCCCAAATCGGCGTCGGAAAAAAATTGCGCCAATATGGGGCCGTATATGACAGCTGGGCCAAACTTTCATATAAAAATCGAAGGGATCAGACTGTATTTATTTATGACAGTTACATGACTTGGACTATTATAATATATATTAAATGATGGCGATAGAATAATATTTGGCGACATATCACCTGTACCTGGCTAACATTAAACTACCAAAATGGCACCTGGCATATAAAAAGCGAAGTGGTCCGCCCAGAAATGTTGATGATAGTCATATGACTTCTGCTATTGTTTTAGAAATTGTTTTAAAATACCGGGAGACAAAGACTCTCCACACTTAATTCATTTTATTTTAGCTCCTTTTCGAATGTTTAACTTATCATATTTAATCAAGCACGAAAACAACCATTAGATGTCTTAACAGCAACTGATTCGTCTTTAATTTTTTGCAATCAAAGAGAATTGAATGGGAACCCGTTTACAGGGAGATCTGCACAGCATTGTTTCAGTATAATTGAACCTTCTCTAATATTTTAAAAAACCGATCAGATTAGGGTGTTTTTAGATTCTGCGTTGTCTGAACGAAGGGTGGGGGGAGCTTAGCTTGCAGTAAGCAGAGCCCCCTAGTATATATATAAATAATTGACTAGGAAAATTTAACAAAATGTTATATAATTTTAATATTTCATTTTTTCTAAATATAATGAATGTAATATATTAACTAATTACATATAAAAATGTTTATCATTACCGACATCGCCATTATTAATTATGTAAGTATGCAATTAGCTGGATGATACATATCATAAAAATATTCAAAACATAAAATTCCATTAAAAAATTACAATAAAAACAACTTCTTTGCATGATTTTTTTTAACAATATTGGAAGATACGTACTAACATAATATATATTCTTTAAATACTTTAATTTCTTAATGCCATTAAATAGCTGATCGAGATCAATAAAAGGAAACTTAAGAATTTATATATATATATATGACAAATTATATCTAACATTTCCTGTTCATTTTTTAAGAAGGAAGTCAACAATGTCAATAACTGTTAGAACGAATAAAATGTTTTTAAATTTAATTTGACATTTTTTATCTTTGCAAATAAAAAAATGCTGCTGAGTTCGAACTTTACAGATAACTATATTTATAGTACATTAAAAAATTTATACAACTGTTAAAAACTTGCATATAAGTGTTACTAATTTGAAATTTTATTACTCTTTTGTAAATACATTATTGGAATAATCTAATCGTGAAAACGTTTAAGAGATTCGGCATAAAAAATATTTTGTGTAAATTATGAGGAAAAATATATAAATTCCCATTTAAAATCCCATAATGTAATATATATATATTATTATAGATCTGTACTTAATATATGAAAATGTAAATACAAATAAATATAATCAAAATAATTTTACAAAAAAAAATTCTAGACATAAATTAGTTTAATTTGCATCATTAGTATTATTAGCTTAAAAATTGCAGAAAAATATAATATTCATAACAATTTTGAAAATGTAAATGTAATTTGTTAGGAACATATAAAAAAATCCAAAGCTGATTTTTTTTTTTTTTTTTAATTCAGTGTAAAACTTGTAACATGTCAAAAATATAATATGAAATAAAAAAGTAAAAATGATACAAGTTGGTTTCGAACCCGCCATCTACGACATAGCGTACTCGCACTTTAACTCAGCAGTACCCAATATACTTTTTAAAAAGCAAATTAATCAGTATTTGAAACGTATGTTGAACTTTGACCCCCAAATTCTCAAAAACTAGTGTCCATTTGAATAAAGCCTTTCAACAGAATAATTAGGGGTATGATCCCTATAAATACTTTAAAATCATCAAAATCAATGAGCACCATGTTTGGTGGTGTCCTTGTTAGTGCATAAAAATGAAGGAAAGCATTAATAGTATACTCTGAAAGTAACATTTTTTCAAAGGTCTGGAAGCTCGCATAGCTATGTATGCCAATCTATGATACAATGATATGTGAAGAGATCAGATAAAAATAATTTCACAAGATGCATTCACTTTCGAGATATGAAAAAAAAAAAATGTGCAAATTCGAAAAAAAAACACCAGAAGAATTGAAAGTGTCAGAAAACAAAACTTCAAGAGGGGTATTTCAAAATGGCCCTTTTTCAAAAAAAGGAAAAAATAACATATATAAGGCGAGGGGAACTTACTTTGTGTACTTAACGGTAGTTCTCGAATTGAAGACAATTTGTTTTGACAGTTTATACAAACTCAGCACTGAATATTCTGCTTGAAATAAAGCAAAAAATGCTCATGCGATTTCCAAGAAACATACCTCTTGTACTAATTCAAGCACGAGAAAACGAATCAGTAAATTTTCGAACTCGGAAAAGTTTGTTTACACAGGTTAACACAAACTCAGCATAGAAAATGCTGCTATATATGAAAAACGACTCTATCCATTTTAATATAAATTGGCTCATTTACTAATTTGGACACAAGTCTCTAATATAATAATTCGTTTTATATGATTAGAATAAGCTCATTACTCAAAATGTTGATATCAATGGAAAACAATTCGGCCAATTTTTATGAAATAAGCATAAATTGATTACGAGAAAGCCGTACAACTAACTCTCGACTTCGGAAAATTTTCTTTTGATAGGATTGAGCATTTTTTATAATCCTCCATAGCCGAAATTCTCGCCAATACTGTTCGATAAATTACTAGGTTGAGCAAAAAGTTATGAGAAATTTGTGAAAGTTGCGTCGTTATGCGCAAATTAACAACAAAAGCAACAAGGAGTATTCTTCAAAGTAGAGACCATCATAGTTCACGACTTTCTTCCATCGTTCTGCCGGATTCTGGATTTGCTGGAAGTATCATGGCGGTTCGTTGGAATTGAAAAATTCTTGACATGCTTCTTCAACTTCATTAAAGGACTCAAATCGGCGGCTTTTGAAAAAGTGTTGCATTGATCAAAAGAGGTCATAATCGGATGGGGCCACGTCTTAACTATACCACTAGTACTCCTATTAGTTACTATTTGTATACGATACAAATTTGCCGACAACTAATGACTTGGACAACGATTGTTAAAGAGGAATCATTTAAATTTTTATAAAACATAACATTCAGGATATACCCGACATAATCGCATTAAAAAAATCGTTAATTTTTATAAGTAAATGTCCAGACTTCGTTCAATGTACAGTCGTGGAAAAAAAAATAAACACCCCCCTACTAACTCCTCAACAAATTATCGTAGAAGAAAGTTACTGGTACCGAACGATTGGAAATAAAGTCTATTTTTAAATGATGTATATAAAATTTGCTTAGGGGGCCATCTACATATTAAAACGAACCATAACTTTGTTTTTTTCAATAGCAGTGCCCAATTCTGACAGCATAAATGAACTCTACACCCTTCAATTAGCCTAAAAACAAATTTTTATGCAATTCGTACCATAAGTGTCCGAGAAATTAATTATTTTAAAACGACCGTATTTTAAGGGCTGTATCCAAATTGAAGTTCCGTATTGGATTGTTAACCGAGAGAGCTCCTTCCTTGATCAAGGCACCTTAAGCGCCACTCAAGGAGTCAATGAAGCGTGTTAGATTTATATTACAGTACGGCAGAATAAATTTCAAAATGTCTACTCACTTCCATCATAGACGGCCCTTAAACCATCATTTTGCCGTTTTTAAGCATAATTTGAAAACTATTTGGAAAAAAAATGTGAAATTTTTGAATTTCCATAAAGCAGGTCTTAATAAATCTAAATCCATCAAAAAAATTGTAGGTTGCAATTCATAATTTTTTCGAATATTAATTTCATAATTCATAATTCATATTATAAAATTATAAAAATTGCAAATTCAGCTTATTTATGTTTGGGTATATTAGTATTATTACCACAAAAAAAAATAGCACATTAAGAGCATAACTTCGGGAGATATAAATAAAAATATGAAAATATAATTTAACATTACAAGCACTAAATTTTGAATGTTTATAATTCAAAAACTTATCGTTCAAATGACTTGAAATTTGGTGTCTAGGCATAGTTTGAACCGAAGATTTGAAATATCTCGTTAAAATTGGGTATTGCTATTGAAAAAAATGAATTTAGGATTCGTTTTAATATGTAGATGACCCCCTAAGAAAATTTTATATGCATCATTTAAAAGTAGATTTTATTTCCAATCGTTCGGTACCAGTAACTTTTTTTTATGATGATTTGTTGAGGAGTTAGTAGGGGGTGTTTACTTTTTTTTCCACGACTGTACAAAGAATTCTAATCAAAATATGTTTTTCACGCACTCTAATGAAAACTTCGGGATTCAAATTATAAATTCTTCCCTGCCCTCTCCGCCTTGAAAAAATATTTAAAAGGAAACAAGCCTTTTAATATTTAAAAATGAAAAATGTTATCACTTTTCAACTACTATGACATCATTTTCAGTCACTTTTCTCTTTTGACCATGCTAAGACTTAGAGTCGTAGATAAAAGTACATCCTCCATAAATTATATTTGTTTTGCATATAGTAAATTTCACTTCTGTGTGAGCGAGGATTGGTCGACCATGTGCTTTTTAAATGAGCTTCAAAATAAAATTATACCAAACTCTGAAATTGTCAATATGAACACCTAATTTTGAAACAGTCAGTGGATTTTTTCGTAAATTGTACAATCGGATACGAAAAATGAAATTATTACAAAATGCAGTTCAGTAATTATGAATCTTTACAGTTTGGAAATCTTACGGCTAAGTTTATTTATAATCGTTTGAAAACATCTTGCACAGTGGTAGTTATTTCATTATTATTCTAAAAGGTCTTAGCGGAATGAGCTGTTACTTTTTATTCGTATATGTGAAGCTTCTAGGAATACAATCCCGTTAACGAAAATACGATTTTTTTTTTCTAAACTTATTTTAATATATATATATATAACTTTTGAAAAAAAAATCGATAAAAATATACCTTATCCCATAATAAATTGTTTTCTATAGGAGTTTCAGATATTTACATTGATTTTCCATTTTTTAAATCTTCAAAATTCTTAAACAATTTGTACATGTGGATAAATTCCCGTTTTGTCCTCCAAGATAAAATTTAACGAAAAATGCTAAATATGATATGAGTTAAATTGAAAACTTCGAAATTGATGTAATTTCAGTATGAAGATGTCCTTCTTACTTTATCTTTTTAACATAGAAAGAAAACAAAGTCTAAAAATATGTATTTTGTTTATTTCTCTTCTGTGTATCTTTGTTAATTAAAATACAATTCTGGCCAAAACTGTGGCCATTTTTTGAATTTTTCACGTTTTATAAATTTGTGTGCTTCAACAATTAAATAATTTTTACTTAAATACCAATGTTTATATATCCAAGGAAATTTAATGGAGCATTTAATTTAAAAAACATAATTAAAATATCTGCATTAAAAAAAGTTAAACTTACAAAAAATAAGATCTATCTTAGATTACATTTTATTTTAAAGTTATACTTACACATTCAAAATTTAGTAGGATAACCCTTG
This sequence comes from Maratus speciosus, assembly GCA_963932465.1. NCBI lineage: Eukaryota > Metazoa > Arthropoda > Arachnida > Araneae > Salticidae > Maratus > Maratus speciosus. The sequence continues at coordinate 190,052,018 of OZ010800.1, forward strand.
ATTTTTATTACAGCTTCACAGCTTCTTTTCATTGAGAGAACTAGTGTTTGGAATTCATACTTTTTAATCGCATGGTGCCAAGGATCAATTATAGCTTCAATAAGTTGTGTTTTATTAGATGGACGCATTTTTGTACAAATATTTTCAAACGTGGCCTCAAATTTTCTACAGGATTCAGATCAGGTCTGTTTCCTGGGAAGGGTAATAATTGTATGCTTTAATTTTTAAACCATTTTTTGCATATTTTTGACATATGGCATGGAGCTGAATCCTGCTGAAAGATAAATGGTGCTGCATTGAGGAAAAGATCCGTGATGGAAGGTATCAGTTTTGGTTCCAAGACAGTTTCGATGTTTTTTTTTGTTTTTTTGTATTCAGAATCTTATTAATCATTGAAACCCACCACACCATCTGCAGACATTTAGGCCCAAATCATGACATTTGTTGGGCTCTTTGTAGTGTCTGCAATGTAATCAGGTTGCAGCTCCGCTTCTACTCTATGTGTCACATATTTTCCACCATCACTACCAAAGAGCGATATTTTACTCCCATCGCTCCAGATAATTAGCTTCCGCTGATTTTCTGACCATTTAATTTATTCTTTTGCCTACTGAAATTGTTTCTTGTGTTGCTGAAGATTTAAAAATGGTTTTTTCCTCGGATTTCTACCTTTGAGTCCAAATCATGCTAATCTTATCTTTATTGTCCTTGAACTAAGTGAAATACTCATTGCATTCACTTCACATCTAACAGCATCTGATGAAATTATTCTATCTTTAAGGCATATCCTTTTTATCTTTCTATCATCAGAAGCATTTGTGCATTTTTTCGGCCTTGCCTTTCACTGATTTAGTTTCTTCATAACGTACGCACAACTTTCGTGCGCCAGCTAAAGTGACTGATCCACCAACCTGTCTTGCAATTTCAGCATAAGAGAGACCATTTTCGCTCAATTTGACAATTCTGCTTCGTTTTGTAGGTGTCCAATCAGTTCTTATTGTTGGTGACATTGTTTTAATTTATATTAAGAAAATATAGAAATATTTAAAAATAAAACATCATTATATTTAGTTACACTAGTATTCCCTTTCGCAAAATTCATTACAGCAAAATACCGTTTTTACAAATCAAAATATACTATAGTTTAGTTACGGACATTTGATTGGTTCTCAGAACAGTCATTGTGATTGGCTAGGGAGCTTTTATTACAATACACTTCAGCATTCATTTGTATTTTAGACTGAAGTAAATGTAACTTATTTTTGTAATGCAAATAATTTAATTATATTTTTTTATTAAATACTACATTACATTTCCTTGAATTTGATAAGTAATCATTTGTATTTAATTGAAAATTAATATATTCTATAAACACACAAAGTTATAAAACATGAAAATTTCAAAAAATGTCCACAATTTTGGCCAACTCTGTAGATAAAAAGTTCTTGTTTTTATTTTGTTTTCAGGCGTTAGGTAGAAAACGTCATTTCAGAAATGCCATCGACATCTTTAGCTAAATCCTACCAACCTACGTGTTCTAACCAGCCTTTCAAGTGTATTTTAGAAGTTTTAGTCGTCTATAAATATACATACTTTATCACTTGCGCATTTTATCTTTGATAATTTGAAAGGTACATTGGTTATATTAATGATTTATACGACTTAGTATTCTTAGCAGTTTAAAGATCTTTTATATTTTGTTATAAATTGTTTATCATATAGGTGCTCTTAAAATGCTCCTTTTTTATTGCACTTGTGTGTTTATAGAAAATGGTGGATTGATAAACACCATTTCATATTTCAACAATGGCAGTATGGCAGTTTAAAGCTTAATTTAGTGACAAGATTTATAGCTGAAACTTTGAAATTTTCAATAAAAATTTCATTCAGTCACTACTGTCTCCAAAGATAAAATAAATTTTATGATAAATATTTCAATCTAAAAGACGTTAAAGATATTAGTATGTGTAAGTTTCATCTACTTTATCTCAAATCAATATAAAATGTAAGCAAAATTTAAGTGTTTAAATGATTTTTGAATACAAGTCACATTAAAATTAATTTATTTATATTAATTATGAAATATAAATAAGTTTGTGAATTAAAATTGTCGAATTTTAAAATATAAAATTTAAAATAAAAATAAAACCAACTTCATGTGATTGATCTGAAAAAGAAAAAAATGTATATACACACACACACACACACACACACACACATATATATATATATATATATATATATATATATATATATATATATATCGTGTATAAGATGTACTTTAAAATTCGTGGAAATCTGGAAATTTTAATTTAAAGAAAAGGCGGAGATTCGATGATTTCAGGGTATAGAATCCTTAGAAAATTTCGTGAAACTTAAAATTCCAAAATCATCCCCGTGTGTTAAACCACTTTTATATAGACAAAGCCTTGAAAATTAATGATTCTGCAATATGCTCAATCGACAAAAGAAGAGAAAGAGACAAAAAACAAACACTTAATTCATTTTAATACCTAATTTGCCACAGGAAAAAAAAAAAAGTTTTAGCCAGTCAACTGCTAATCATGTCTTATTTCATTTTATGTTATAGAATATGCTTAGAGTGTAGTCTTCATTGTGAAATTATACGAAATTCTATATATATCGTTGCGAACAAATTAAATTTGATATATTATTTTTGATTTTTATGCTAGATTGTACATTAGATACCAAAAGGAAAGTCATCCGGTGAAGTAGTTTTGGAATTGCGAAGGTTTAAAGTTAGAACTCGTAATGGTAATCGATGTAAAAAATATTTAACTCAGGGTAGTTTTTTAAGTACAATTGAAAAAAAAAACTCAGCAAAATAAGCTCTAATTTTGAATTCACAATCGCATCCTCGCTTCAGAAGTGCCCTAATTCCTGCATCAGGAAATGCGAAAAACTGTTTCGATGCTGTAAAAGAGTCCATTGCTATATTGAAAACACAATTGCTACTTGGTAGCTGGATTTACAGTGCACTATCTGATGCTTTAGGTGATTGATAGAGCATTTTTCAATACATTTATCAAGTTCTCTGAGCGCAACAGTTCGTTCAACGATGCGCAAATTATGAAACTACATCATACGAAAGGGCTTACCACAGAAAAGAAGAGAGGGCACTTCTACAAAACAAACTGATATTGCAGATTTGTTTAAGTTGACTTCTACGAGTAAACCTAAAGTGCACATTGTTAATTTATAGTCATGTACATATATACATGTACTACTTTACATTGTTGAGTATTTTTTATTCTATTCAAGCTGTCTGAAGGATAGAAAATTTTCTTTACATTTCATTGCTTTAATTTTCATTTTTTAATGCACACAATGCTTTAATTTTCATTTTTTAATGCACACAATGCTTTAATTTTCATTTTTTGTTTAATTCTAACTTCTACACGTTTTTCCGACATTTATCCTGTAATCCGGAAAATTTAGTAATCCGGCATGCTTCATATCCTGAACGTGCCGGATTAGAGGATGTTTACTGTATTTATAATTAATTAATATATATATATATATATATACATATATATTAATTATATATATATATATATATATATATATATATATATATATATATATTCGAAAAAATATGAATTATAAACTATATTTTTTTAATGTAATTCGTTTTTTAAAAGTTTCAAATATGTACATTATATTTTTTTTTGTATCGGTGGCAAATGGATTTGAGTTATAAACTTTAAATCGCCTAATTACTAAGCTACTTATCGGACCACTTCTTTTTTGTTATATCTAGACGGAAGTTGCCTAAAAAGGTTACTATAACGTCAAAATTATCTTTTGGTATTGAAAATTTCAGAGTTTAGTTCAATTTCATTATGAATATCATCCCATAACATTATACATTGAAGATAAAAGGAAAAAGGCCACTCGGATTGACACTCGATTTAAATTACATGATTACTTGTGACGATTAAAAGATTAAAAACATATATGTATTTTTTTTTTCTAAGTATATTTACTAACGACTGTAATGTTCGTTTTAAACATATTTCCGATATCGTTAATACAGTCCTTCCAACATATGTTAGAAAGAAAATACTGTGCAACTATTTATACTATTGCAGGAATCTGCGTGTGACTAACAACTTTTCATTTAGACAGACGTATTTCCAGAAGCTATGGCTGGAGAAAGCTTATCAAAAACTGTTTAGTTAGATTAATATAATTAACATTTGGTGTTTTTGATGCAGTGATATAATTTCGTGATAACGCATATTATAGTACGAAAAAATCCGAAGTAAATGGTGTAAATTCAGAGTGGTACACGATATATTCAAACATTTGTAGTACAGGATTTATACCTTTTGTATGAATGATGGATAGACGCCATAGTGGGAAGAGTTTTACACTGTAGCTCTTTTGAAAAGATATCATTGAGTATAGTTCTCAGTATCATTCGTGATCTTAAAAATTCTGATTGATAACAATTACACGAGATTATATCGCTCACCCGTAAGAAAAACGACACATCTCGCAAAATTTAATTTTACGTGTTATTACTCTAATAAGTATGTCATAGGTGTACACAAATAGTTTCATAAGTGTAGTTGCACAGAAAATCCCTTTATTACGCTATATATCCATTTGTGACCACATAAGAGGGGTGGATTGTGTGGGGAGGTAAAATTTCTCCACCCTCCAACCCTCATCCTATATCTCCATTCTTAAGGGTTTTATGCTTTCATGCATATTTTTAGTCCTGCATACTGAGAGCTAAGTGCTGCAATTTCATCTTATAGCAAAGTTATGCATATGTTATAGTAAAGTTATTTTAATTATCATCTGCCATTTGGGTTTTTAGCTGATGTACTCGGTTTGTATTCTTCCTCCTAATACTCAGAGAATTCAAAAGAAATGCGTTTGAGTTCATCAATTTCATAGTACACATCCACTTTAGGAACTTTAATACTATTTGAGGAACCACTCAGTGCTTGCTGAAGATAGCGAGCTTGCCACTCGGCCTTCACATTTACCTTTTTTGTAACTATTTTGTAAATACATCAGATTTTTTCCCGAATTGAAGATCCTTTGACGAATCATGAACCTCAACTCAAAGACACGAATTTTCTTTGTTCTGTTTTACATAAGAATTTAATTAGAATTACACATTGACATGTATGTAGTCTTTTTAATATAATATAAATACCACACACAACAATTGATTGGTTAGTTGGATAGCGTAAAGGTGGATCTCTACGCGCAACCACCTTCACGTGGTGAGTTATGGGTCGTTTTGTTCTAGCAAAACGAGCGAAGTGTTGCACGATGAAAATTACGAAAAACTGCTAATGTTTTTTCTAAGATGTTGCGCGAACGGGAAAATTAGATTATTGATTAGAATTTAATTTATTTAGGTTATGTAAACCATGAAACAAGCATAAAAGGCTATAGCGTATTTATTTTTTAAAGTTTTAATTAACTTAAAAAAATTAGAGAAAAGGAGCAATTTTTGCAATTTTTCATCAAATTTAAGTACGATGCGCGAATGGAAGATGTTAACCGATTTTAACATTTTTATGCCGTTTTTCTTCTTATTAAAATAGGCAACTTTTCCGCACTAGAGTGCTCCGAAAAAAAAAATCTACATTATTTACTTTAGAGATCGATTTTAATAATAGCAGAATAATTTACCCCTGAAGATTTTATTTATCATCCATTATCCGGAAATCAATAGAGATGTTTGTACGCTGCGGGAATATTTACAATGATTCAGTGTCCGTTTATTTAACTAAAATTTGGAAAGAGATGATATGCAATTTTAGTAGCAATATTAAAAATTAATTCACGCTCAGAAATATCCGATTTCAATTTAGTATTTTATTTTATTATATGTTTGCAATATTTTCAAGTATATATGATGTCTCGTGACATTGTTTAACAAGTTATTGTTTTTAAATTTTGTGAAAGTATTTCTATCATGAATGATTTTGAAAAAGTCGCCGTATGTGCGATGAAATGGTCGTTAGTTTAAATAAAGATATTTTATCACTTTTTATAGCATTATTTAGCTAAATTAGATCAGTCTTTAAAATTATGTATTAATCTGTTTTGAGTCTCATTTGCAAAATTCTGTCATATTGCAGAAAACGAGCGAAACCAAGTAAACTTCTGTTTTATTAGTTACACACAGTCACCCGGAATGATTTCTTAGAGCAAAAGAAATTTTACATATGCATTCTAAACACATGAAAATTCCTTTTGATAATTTGGCTCTTGAATCTTGATTAGTCGAAATAAGAAAGAGTACAAAGTTACCTGCTGTTCATTGAGTTACGTTTGAAATAAATATACAAAATTTAATTTGTATTTTCCAAAAGCTAATTTATGTATTCGTTACGTAGAAATATCATGCACTTCAATAGTTAAAATTAAACACTTTATACTCTATAGAATAAATGTCTGTACACACGAATGTGCGCGCTATGTGCAATTTTTTATACAGATACATTTAGAATTCGAATGGTAATAAAACTAACTATAAAAAATTCACTTACATATCTACTTTTTTTCTTCCAACTGTTAACTTATTTTAACAAAGGAAGTCCCTTTGGCATTATCATGGTAGCCTCGTTTGCAGGATCCACTGTGAATTCATCAGGTTTGTGGCGAGTTCACAAGATGAATCAAAATAAATGCTTCTATGGGATATGTCGACGCTCTCTGTGATGTTACAGTAGAGATTTCAAACGTCAGTCACCAAAAAATCACCATTTCACTTCCTTGAGTTGCTTGCTCTTTCTTCGTCAAAATGTAATGTTTATGGTGAGTTTGTATTGGATTCTTCAAATTTCGGAGATATTATAATCGCAAAATGTCTCTGTTTCATCGTCACCTAGGGAGTCGTCATAAAGCAGCACTCATGTTGACAAATAAGTGTCATCAAATAAAGGCGCTTTGTATTCTGGCGGTACTTCAAGTACCAGTAAAATAACTTGTTATAAAATTCATTTAATACATCAATTAGTAGTAATACAGTTTAGAATGAGTTATCGATGCATTACTTTATCTTGTTCCAAAAGCACTATTGGTTACACAAAAGAAAAATATTTTTAAAAGTATGATTTCATTTGCCTTTGCATCTTTTCAGCTTTCTTGGTATTAGGGGGAGAAGGGTTATTCAATTCGGAAATATATTTATATATTTCTATTTTAAGAACATTATATTTGTACATTTCCTATTTCTACAAAATACTAAGAAAAATATTTAAAATAAAAGGTTTGAGTGGGGTTATACATATTGCACAAAATCAACATACATTCAAATTTAATTAACCATTCTGAATCCTCCAATCCTTCGAAAATACTTCTAAAATTTATTAAATTATTATGTAATCCTTCTAATGTAGTTTCAAAAATTCAGAAAAAATGCTTTAGAAGAAAAAAAATTTCACGAATTCATAATTCTGTACATAAAGGACTAAGATTAAAAATGTATCGCATTGCATTTGACAGTAGTGATGACTACTCGCAATTAATTTTTGTGTTTGAAAATTAGAATTATATTTACTTGAATTTATGGACACAAAAGTAATTATATTTTTATTTCTTATGTATAATCTTGTATCGATGTTGGTTTTTTATTTCTAATTTGTTTTGAGTAATGTGATATTAAAAAATTTCAATCATTCAATAGGTATTATTTTTATCATTATTAAAAATTAAAAATGCATAATAGGAATTTAAACTGTGACTAAATTCTTTTTAACAGTATCTGGCAATTGAATAACGAAGCAAAGAAAAATTGTAGCAAGTATTCACAGAATTCGTCATAAATATCTAAGGTACATGCACATTTAGCTTTTCAAAATTTCATTAATTATCACGGAAATATGTTGTACCAGAAACATGAAAGAATATTTTTCTTGTACCTGAATGAAATTTTCCGTTGGACCATATATCTTATGCTGTTTCTGCACTTAACATAATCAATTATTAGTCATCAAGATATTTTTAACATATGATAATTAATTATAACTTATAATCTTCAAAAATACAAATTATAGCTCTGACGTTACATTTCTAATTATTAGGATTACATTTAAAACAATCCACAAAATATAAACATGTCAATCAGTTTAAATATATTTACTCGCAAAATAGAAAACGTTTTCTTCGACATTTGGCATACAATTATTACTGTGCTAATTTTAATAAATATTTTTTAAAGCAATACTTGTATTTTTGTAGGTGTACATTAGCTCTTATTAGCATTAAAGCATCAGCTCATTTTAATCCTTTATGTTCTGAATTATGAATTCATAAAAATTTTATCTTGTAAAGCATTTTTCGTGAATTGTTTAAACTAAATTAGAATATTTACATAATCATTTAATAAATTTTAGGAGGATTTTAGAAGGATTGAAGGATTTAGAAGGATTAATTAAATTTGAATTTATAGGGATTTTGTGTGATATTTATAACCCCACTCAAATATTTTATTGTATATGGCAGAATTATGAAATGTGCAAATGTAATATTCTTACAATAGATATTTAGAAATATTTCCGAATTGAACACCCCCCCCCCCTCACAATGCCAAGAAAGATGAAAAGATGAAAAGGCAAAATAAATTGACCTTTTAAAAATATTTTTGTTTGTGTCACCAATAAAGATTTTGGTACAAAATAAAGTAAATTAAACTCATTCTAAACTATATTACAACTAATCGATGCATTAGATGAATTTTATAATAGCATTTTTTAATAGTACTTATAAAGTACCGTCAGTAGATAAAGGGTTAAGCAGAATTGCATTTATACAATTTATTTTTATTTTTATTTTTATTTTTTTCAAGATGGTAAAAATTGCGTTATTATTTTTCTTAAATTCAAAGATCTTTAGTTGAGGTACATAAAAGGGCAAATAAGAAATAAATTTTAATAAAATTTTTAATTCTGTTTCTATGGTTCTCGTGCGGTTTTCAAAATCCTGCTATGAATTTATTATTCTACTTCAGAAGTATAGAGAGTTTCGCTTCAATTATATTAGTTTTTTTTTTTTTTTTTTTTTTTTTTTTTTTCAAGAAGCATTTTAAACAAAATATAAATGCTCAAAATAAAGTGATCAAGATTATTTACTTTAAAAATTTGTTTCCTGAAATAAAGATTTTTTCTTTAACTCTAATGAAAACCTTTTCAGAAAACCGGTATTACAAAAGTTAACATTAAAATTAAGAACAATTCTTTTTACCTAAACTGTTTCAATTATTTGGAAGTATTAGATATTAATTAAAGAAGTGTAATAACAAGGTAATCGGAAAACCATCTGCGAATTTAACCCCTTGGGAACGAGCAAGCGGTATACGTGCCACTTAAGGTGCTCAGAATACTTCGTTATTCCTACCAGTTACTTTTAATTGTAAAATTTGCAGTATTTAAACAGAGTATTTCCGTGATTCAGCTACAGAAAATTTTCTATTTTGAAAAACTAGTGTAAAAGATTAAAAATTAAGCAAATGGTTTACGAAAGGGTTAAAAAAACTTCCATACAGGAAAATACACCCAATCAATAAGAATGAAACTTCAGGCGTATATATGATAACCTTTTACAGATAAAGTAAATCAGAAAAAAATAATTAAGTAGGTATGGCAACTAATTCGGGTATTTATTCATTAAAAATATTTCTAAAAATTAAAAATGTTGTAGTTAAATTTTTAAAAACGCAGTTTATCCTATATAAGAAATATTTTCAAAAATGCTTCCTGGGTAATATATTCTTTTTAAAATAAATTTATCGTGATATTTTATATATCATTTCATGCATACTAATAATGTTTTATGATTCAATCTAACAAACAGAAAGAAGGTCAAAAATGAAACGTACTTTAAATTCACAGCTCGAAATGTGAAAAAAAAAATTCATTCGTTTTTGCTGAATTCATGTAATGTTCTCTGAGGACTTTAATGGTAACATTTTATTTTAAGCTAAAAGTTTGATAGCTTGACTTTTTCTATGGTTAAGACCTACGTCTTGTTTTTAGTTTTAATAATAGTATAACAATATATTTTCTAACATCATAAAAATACTATTGTGAATTGTTTTTTATAAAAAGGTATTGTTATAATTCCATAAAGTTTAAATATTAAATTATTTTTGTTTAATTCTCGTGCAAATTTTGTGAAACAAATAACAAAATTACAATATATATATATATATAACCATTAATTAAACATAACCTACCACCATCAAATAATATGAATTAAAGCTGTAAGTATTAAAAATAATAATAATAATTTATTATAAGAATTATTACGGAATAAAAAGAAAAAAGTGGACACCGACAAAAAATGGAAAAGCTTATACATTGAATTACGTTGTCAAGGGCACAGAATTCAATGATATAAGCAAAATGGTTGTTTTCTGTGAGAAAAATAAGCTAAAGCTAAAAATTATTTTCCCCTGTGCCCAAACAACCATTAAAATCAAGTGAATTGATTAAAAATGAAAACAGAATAGAAACAAATATTATGAAATGGAAGAAACAATAAAACCTATTTAAATATTTATAGGATATAAAATATAAATAATAAACACCATACCGATTAATATTTCAGTATTTTACAAATATCCACGCGCATGGCTACTAGAATATCATAAAGATTAAGGTGAATAAAACAGTTAAGAAATCACAGTAATTGATACCAAAGGAAATATATATATATATATATATGTGTGTGTGTGTGTGTGTGTGTGTGTGTGTGAAATGTGCATTAAGAATTACAGCTTAATATATATATTTTTAATGAAACTACTTTATTTTTCACTAAAGCATTTTGAAATATACTCATATATGTTAAATTATTTGTATTTGTATTTAGGATGGCAATAAATAATTCATGTTTTTTCTTCATTATTTTAATCTGTTAAAAAATGTGTAATTTATTTTCGAACGTTTTTACAATGAAAAATTAAATCGGTACAGAAATTAAACAGATTTTAATTTTCCATTTGATCAAAAACGTGTTTCAGGTAAAAACTCCACTATATTTAATGTTATTCCTTTGGAAACATAAACTTTTGTTATTACTAAAGGTGTAATTAAAAAAAACGATCCTTAGTATTTTAACATTAAGTAATCAAATTTTACACAGAGTAATCAATCGCGACGCTATCCATACAGTTGAGTAGTGTAACTAACTGCATGGAAAAATAATTGCTGTTATTTTGCTTCCTTCTTCACAGAATTTTATATAAAATTGTAATGTATAAATTTCAGAAAATATGACAAAATGTTTTTTTAAAGGGAAAAATATATTTTATATATAACATTTCAATTTTCTTAAATTTTTAGCTTTTGTCTATAACTGCTTTTAAAATCTGTCCGGTAGAACCTTTTTAAAAAGCTGATCTTTCATTATCGGTGTGACTTAATTATAGAAATTCTACAGCTCTTTTACTAAGCAATATAGAACGATCTGTTATACACAAAACACTTTCTCCCAACGTTACATAGCTGACAATGTAAACAACATAAAAATTCGTTTCGCAGAACGTGTATTTTAAGTTCCGAATGAAATTCAAATTAATAATCCGGCTCTCTCATAGTTATCTATCTACGCAACGTAGAACAATATTTTATACACATAACAATTACGTAATTGGACAATGCAAATCTCATAAAAACTTGTTTAGCTCAATGCGAGTTATAAGCTTACAAATCGAAATTATTTTTCATAAATTGATTGGCCTAATTATCGATATTTCTCCATAGCTCAGAATCTATGCAACGTAGAAAATATATTACATACTAAAAACCTCCTTGGAAACTTATCTATCTGAAAGTGCACGTTCCATTGAATTCCATAAAGCAGAAATTTTATAAAAGGACTAAACTTACATTATCGGTTTCATCTGATTCTAGAACTTTATACCATAATTCTGTATCTAATCGACGTAAAATACTGCTAAAATCTTTCATGAAAACTAATTATACAACTTACCTTTATGAAAAATCCTTCCCTGAAAAATATTCTAACTAACAGTGCAAGTCCCATGAAAATCCATTCAGCAGAATTCAAGTTATAAGCAGCAGGAAATAACCGGCCAAACCCGATTTTAGGCCAAACTAGATATGCCTACGCCAAACTAGTTTATCTGAATGCGCATAGGATAAACTAGTTTTTCGTAGACCGAACTAGTTTATCCTAACGCCCATTGGATAAACCAGTTTTTCCTAGGCCAAACAAGTTTATCCTAACGCCCATAGTATAAACTAGTTTTCCTTGGCCTAACGCTCATAGGATAAACTAGTTTAGCCTGCTATTCATTGGTCCGAACTAGTTTATCCTAGGCCAATCTTGTTTATCCTAGGCTAATGTAATTTGACGTATTTTTATTGATCCCAAATACCGCTCCGGCACCAAGCTTGTGCAAAGTAGTATTGCCGTCACCCCTGTATAATATATTTTATTCGATGGGGAGTGGGATACTGTCTCTTATCTTCCCCAGTTCACCGCCGCCAGTAGTTACAAAATATGTTCCATTTCACGATTTGTGTGCTGGAGGACCGAAGAATTGGATGAGATGTTACCATAAAATTTAGGAGAGGAAGAATTTAGAGTATATATTTTGTACCGTATAACTTAGAAAATCCGGCATTGTCGGGACCGTGTCTTTGCCGGATTTTTGAAAATTCCAGATTTCTGAAAGTATATCAAATGTACTTCTGATATTCTTATGGTGCATTCATTCATAAATAATTCAAAGCCAAATGATATTTATGTGAGAAAAAAAAAACATTGATTTTCTTTTCTTACGTAAATATCACTTGGCTTTGAATTAATTATGAATAAATGTACCAGTAAGAATACCAGAAGTACATTTGATATTCCTTCAGATATCTGGAATTTTCAAAAACGGCGAAGTCCCGGTCCCAGTTTGGCCTAAAACACATATATTTTTATGATATAATTATACCACAATTAAAATCCTCTTTAAAAAATAGTACATATATATTTATATGGATGGGAATACAGAACTGTAAAACCAGTTAAAGAATCTGTGTATGACGAAATCGCGTTTTAAACGGAATTTTTTTAATCTGTGCAAATTGGATATAATAATCCGTTTGAAAAAAACATAATATATTTGCTAGAGATGACGAACATGCTAAAAATTGAACTTAACTATATTGAAATTTTTCTCTCCTAGGTGCTTTCCTCTTAGAAGGGCTTTTTATATAATTTTTTTCAGATTTTCAAGTTTCCAAGCCGTGTAAAAAATTAATGGTATTAGTAATTATTCAGATATTTACATACAAACAGGGATTCATTAAAAAATCAATATAGTTTACAATAGAATCATTAATATCGTTAATCCACATCCTGTGGCTCGGAGATTTAAAAAATTTAAAAATTCTATACAATAAAATCTTCTGAGACGGAATTGCATAGAAAAGAAGAAAAAATCCGTAATAGGCATGTTCCCATAAGGAATGTTCATCTCTGTTGTAAATGAATTATATTCTTTTTAACAAGATCCGCATTTTACATAGATCAATATTTTTCATTTTGTTAAACACGGGATCATAGGCTGGCTATTTTTCTCAGGTTTTACAGTGCTTTTTCAGAATTTAGTGTCGCCCCGGAAAAAAGAAAAAAAATGTATATAAATACAGATAGTACAAAACTTATTTTAGTTTTAAGACTTAAAACACATGCTTTTATTTTATATAAAATGACGTCATTCGTATCCGCTGAATAATTCCTCATTTACGATCCAGTCTTAAACATCATCTACAGTAAAGTATTCATATGACGTCACTATAACTGAATAAATCATAAATCGAAAAAAAGAGATGTCGTCATTCAAGAAACTCGGCAAAAAAATCTGCTATCTAATGATTCATATGCCTTCATTTGCTTGTAATATTAACATAGATACTTAAAATTAAAATAAGTTTTTAATAGCTCCATGATTTATCAGAAATCATTCATTCATATATTTTCAAACTAGCGCGTATTTTAATTATATTTTTTTCGGTTGTTATGGAAAAATAGCGACAAAAAAATATAATTAATATTTTCTAACTATTTATCTTTTACTTTCTACAGAAATGGAGTACCTATGTTGCCAACATTAAAGGAAGGACGCTAAAAATTACAAAAAAAAAAAAATAATAATATCTCAAAAATAAATTGAGATGAAGTTTTCAAACTAATTGCAGTTAAAAGTCCTTTTTTTCTAATACGACGGTATACAAAATGGAAAATGTGAGATGTTTAGAAGTTAAAAAAATTGCAGTAGAGTATTTAGCTGTACATTGATACATCTTTTTTTTTTTTTTTTTTTTTTTTTTTTTTTTTTTTTTCAGCTCTCTTATACAAAGGAACGTTGTTTTTTAGAGACGACATTTTTATTGCTAACCGAAAGAAATAGCATATCGGTACTAATAAATATATTTTTAATTGTGGAATAATAGCGATTTAAAAACACCTGCATTAAAAAATGCGCTTGCTCAAATATTATTGATATTTTTACTGAACAGACCAGAGATCCTGCCGGTTCAAATGATTTTCATATCAGTTGGGTTGGAAATTGGACTGAAAAGTTCTGCCTGAGCAAACCTCAAGAAGAATGCAGTTTAGTCCCAACTTAAGTCGGAAAAAAATAGAGTCCCAGTCCATCTCAGTCCGAACCTCTCGAAAAAAGTAATCCCCGAACCAAGCCCGGACCGAGTGTTGGCAAGGAAAATTAGGCGGGCCCGTAAAGACCTTTACATTGAATAACCAAAAGACTAGCTCACAAAATTTTGTAAATTTGGACGCTAAATTTCTATTGTATTTAAAAAATTAAAAATTAAAAAACGAGTTTTTAGTCAACTTCGCTCACTTCCATAGATGTGTTGGAATATAGCGGATTCGTTCGAAAAATTTGGAATTTGAGCCTGTATTTGACGCATTTTTGAGAAACCATTTTGAGTCCATTTTTTTTAATTAGAGTTTGAATTGGTTCATTTCTTTTTTAGTGTTCCGTACTTTAAAAGTAAAAACGGAACCATTATAAGATCCCTCCTGTGTCTGTTTGTCTGTCTTTCACAGCCATTTTACTCGTAAACTATGGAACGTGGGAAGTTCAAATTCGGGGAAGTAACAAAGACCATTGACCCACATATATTCAGATTAATAAACATTCATAAATATATTACTAAAATATAGAGGGGCTAATTATGGTACTTGAAAAAAAACTCTTTTCTTTGTATATCGTGTGTGGAATCGTGTGAAAGTTTTCGTAACGCTGAACTCAAAGATACACAAATTTTAGGTATTATATTTTCAAGGATATTGTCGAAAATGTAGCGCAAAAATCTGCCCCCCCCCCCCCCATCTAATTCCGAATCTACTGTAACTAAAATTATGAAAAATTAGAGGTAGTAGACGTTAATTTAAACATTGAGGGAAAATTATAGCGATTACCCTAGGTCAAATAGTTTTTGAAAAATTTGCATTTTTCTCTTAAACAAAAATTTTGATTCACGGGCATTCAGAAAATTTGTTGAGCATCACTGGATGTACCTATCGTAGCAGAACTATAGAAGCATTCTTGATAATGAATTTCGAAACAAATCATCGGTAATTCGCCGGAATATTAACCCTTAAATATACGGCCAGTTTGGACATACGCAATGACAGGGGCGGCGTACTCTGTGCCTAGTTAACAACTTTTAATGATATATATGTGTAATGTAATGCCCAGTAACAGTATAAAAGCAATAAATGTCAAATTGTTAAAAACATACTTTCAGGGGTCACAGGACTCTAAAAATTGGAAAAAATTTTAAAAAAGACCATTTTCAATATTTAATGTCGTAAAATGTATAAGATTTTAAAACACGATTTAATTGGGATGAAAGCTATAAGTATGTTCTTCTATTTCATGTATTTATAAATTGCAAGATGTAGAATTAGTATTTATAGGGGGCTCCAAACTGTTAGACATTTGTCGAACACAAAATTGGCATAACAGTTTGCAGGATTACAAAATAAATATTGCTACTAGAATGAAAATTTTAGTGCTTACTTATACATCAGATTGTAATAATTATTCTGAACTTAAAGAAATTTGTATTTAAAGCATTTTTATATTTTTAATTCAATGTTGCATTTAGTTAATACAAAATTTTGAAAATTTCAGCAATATAATCATCTAAAAAGATATTTTTTTGAACAATAAAAAGGGAATTTTAGGTTCCGTTTATACAGACTAACGTGAAAGATATGTTTTGAAAATTTCATGAAAAAATATTCACAAGTTTTTGAGGTATCCTGCACGTTATGCCCAAAAAACGACATTTTAAGAAAAATCACTTCAAAGTGTAGGAAACGCCGCTTCAGCTATTGAGCGGGTATATTTCTAAAAGCCATAACTTGTGTTCTAATGGTAATTTCAAGGAAACAATTATATCAAAATGTTCAGGAAAGATAGGAGTTTAACATCTAAAAAAATTAAAATTTCTAAAATTTTGAAGCTTTAAGAGTCCTGCAATCACTTAACACTATCCGGCTCGCAGTAATTCTGCCTATAAACTTATGAAGTAATGGACTGACACCAGAATTTATAAACGAATTTATTTGAAAATGCGAACTTGCTTATTTTTACGTGCATAATAAAAGGAAAATTTTAATTAAATATTCTTGGTGACGTTTGTCTGTTTTGGAATTAAAATTATTTGTCCTTTTTTTAAGGACACCGCCGTCGAAAGGTTTAATTAGAATTAATTACGTAAATACTGTGGAATTCGCGACTAGTTTGCATTGCGTGTATGCGCCTCGAGTGACTTTAAAAGTTAATTAAAAACCTATCTGGAAAAACGCGGCACTGACCAAGGCGGCGTTGCAACTTGGCGACATTAGCACAATGCCAAATTTAAACTTTGAATAAAATTTATTTGTTTTATCTACACTGTTAAAATAAAGGTTATTACTAGGTTGAATTTAGTTTTATGAAATGTCAAATGAAGTTTGAATATGGACTGCATTTATTGCCAGTACTGAATTAAATTCTTCATAAACAGATTAGGATAATATTAGAAAATGAGTTAACAAGAATAGCTATAATAAAACACTCATACTACAATATATATTAAAACACACATAAATAACGCCTGCATTCATCAGTTAAAGGTATATATAAATATTATACAGACATACAAACAATAAATACAATAAACCCAACTGGAGTGAAAAATTAGCCAGAGCCAGGAATCGAACCCGGGACCACAGTATACAAGACTGCTGCTCTAACCACTGAGCTACTCCGGCCGATGCCTGAGTCTGCAATTTCTCACTAATAAACCATGTTGGGAAAGTCACCAGCCATCTATACGACAGCCTTGGATGACCGGACAACAATGAATAGATTTTACTATTACATCGATCTACGATAATTATAATAAAACACTCATACTACAATATATATTAAAACACACATAAATAACGCCTGCATTCATCAGTTAAAGGTATATATAAATATTATACAGACATACAAACAATAAATACAATAAACCCAACTGGAGTGAAAAATTAGCCAGAGCCAGGAATCGAACCCGGGACCACAGTATACAAGACTGCTGCTCTAACCACTGAGCTACTCCGGCCGATGCCTGAGTCTGCAATTTCTCACTAATAAACCATGTTGGGAAAGTCACCAGCCATCTATACGACAGCCTTGGATGACCGGACAACAATGAATAGATTTTACTATTACATCGATCTACGATAATTATAATAAAACACTCATACTACAATATATATATTAAAACACACATAAATAACGCCTGCATTCATCAGTTAAAGGTATATATAAATATTATACAGACATACAAACAATAAATTCAATAAACCCAACTGGAGTGAAAAATTAGTCAGAGCCAGTAATCTTGTATACCAGCAGTCTTGTATACTGTGGTCCCGGGTTCGATTCCTGGCTCTGGCTAATTTTTCACTCCAGTTGGGTTTATTGTATTTATTGTTTGTATGTCTGTATAATATTTATATATACCTTTAAAAGAATAGCTATATTTGATATTATTTAGGTTCCATATCTCGTTGAACTTTCATGATATATCCATTTACACTTTTCTAATATATACTATTATACCCAACCCTGCGTTGTATAGTTTTTTTACAAAGTCTTAGTATTCTTTTAGCAACGGTTTTTTTTAAAATAATACAATTACATATTCATACATTTATTCTACGGAACCCTCGGTGCGGGTGTAATACTCGCCTTTCACCATTTATTTTTTGGCATCATTACCATTGGCATCAATTAAAGCACGCCAAATTGAATTGGCCAAGGATGAACTAGATCGGCCTAGGATAACTAGTTTATCCTATGACTGTTAGGATAAC
Organism: Maratus speciosus; assembly: GCA_963932465.1. Classification (NCBI taxonomy): domain Eukaryota; kingdom Metazoa; phylum Arthropoda; class Arachnida; order Araneae; family Salticidae; genus Maratus; species Maratus speciosus. The sequence goes on from OZ010800.1 coordinate 190,070,417, forward strand.
TAGTTTATCCTATGACTGTTAGGATAAACTGGTTTGGCCTAGGAAAAACTAGTTTATCCTATGTGCGTTAGGCTAAACTAATTTGGCCTAGGAAAAACTAGTTTATCCTATTCGCGTTAGGATAAACTAGTTTGGCCTAAGGCAGTCTAGTTTGGCCTTAAATCGGTTTGAACTGTAACATATATATATAGATATAATAGATAATAAAAATTATTTTTAACTTACATATCAGTTGTTTGGAACTTACATATTAATTGTTTTGTTCATTCTAATTTCCATTATTGTCGGCTGATAGATGATAAACATGTAATATAATATAAAGAAAAAGTTGTAAGATTTGTAAATAAATTCCAGTAAAATGTATCACAAAATATGCAAGAATTTGAGATTCACTGTTTAAAGTCTAATTTTTGAAAATTAATTTACAAAATCAGGATACCACAAGTACTCATAAATGCACCTGAACATTTGAAATTTCTTTCATTCCATTATATTCCAGAAATAAAAGTTTAGAATTGTACTTAATCAGATTGACAAATACATATCAGATATTTATTATTTAACTTCTGAACATGAAAAATATGATTATAAATTTAATTTATATTTAAATGAAATGTTTTGAGATGGTTATAATAATCTATGTATCTAAAATATCAACATATTTCAATGCATTATTATCTCAATACCGAATCCTGAAATAACATTTGCTTCAAAAAACTGAATTATAGCTATAGTCAGATCGTATTATAAGTACTAAGTTGGACGTACTATATCATTATTTATTGTATTCACGAATTAAGCACCGATATGAATAATATACAGGGTGTTTCAGTACTGCGGTTACAACAAACTTAGTACAGCAAAAAACTAAAAAAAAGTGACACAATGATGGTCATCAAAGATGGTGTTCGAAATTACGACTTGGGCTGTAAAGCAGCCCTCTTATCTCCGAAGAATGAAAGATCTAATATTATCGATATTACCGAGCGTGTTCCAGCAGTTTTCCCACCACCTGCCACGATCCGTGAAACAATTTTCTCAGCCCTTTCATATATATATATATATATATTTATATATATTTAAGCAGAGGTAAATTAAATTTTCTGTAAAAGAGCAGTGTGTACTAACGTAAATTTCGATACTAAAATTAACGTAATTTACGTTACGAAAATTTAAATATTTTAACGTAAATTGAAATAATCTCATATGCTTTGTGTCGTAAAGAGATTATGTAATTATAACGAATAGAAAATGCTACCATCATTATACAAATTTCTCTGTATCAGACGTTACACTATCCCGAATGGAATTAAAAATTGGTCAGTTTCAGGTACCGAAATACTATAAGCTTCTATCACATTTTATAATATTGTTACCTTTCAGATAAAGCAAGGTAGACCTGTTAAAAATCACTTTTGAAAATCTTTATATTAGTTAAACTTTGAACGATAGTCATGTATAGAAAGGGGTTTTGGAGTGACAAAATTTATTACGACTCTACATTCCTATGCAAAAATTGTTCGTTTTAGAATTCACTGCAATCACTCAACTTTTGTTCAACCTTCTTTGCACAATCAATCTATTTAATATGAGTATAAATTCTAAAAAAAAAAATCAACTATTATAAAATTACACTTATTTTTTCTAATAATAAATAATAATAAAATTATTTTTAAGTATATCGAAAATTTGCAATTCGTATAAATACCATTTAAACTATTGAAATGCATATGTGAATGAAAGCAAATAATAAAGGATGATAAACATGTACGCTTCGGTTATATGATTCTCTAGATAATGCTTTTTTCTTGGCGATATTTTTTACAGAAATTAAAAAAAAAATTATACAACAAGTTTTATATTTTGAATGAAGCAATAAATAATCATTTGGAAAAAATTCTTGCTTCATAAAAAATGCGCAAAAAATTTAATAGATTTTTTTTTGTTGTTTTTGTTCAGTAGTTTAAGAAAGTAATTACGGAAAGTTTTCTTTTACATAAATGAGTTTAAGTATTCAGAAACAGTTTTTCTCTTTTTCTAAATATATAATGAGTGAAAAATAAAGAAAGAAAGCAGCTTTACAGATTAATTAACTGATATATATATTTTTTTTCTTTAAGAAATATTCTTTTTGTACCAAGTTCAACTTACATTCATAATTTAAAACAAAACTTTTTATTTCTACATGGTAAAAAAATAGTGTAAACAGCATCAGTCGAATGTTGTCTGTAAAAGAAGTAGTTCTTTTGTTAATAGCGTGATTTTTATCTCTTAGTATCGGCGTAACATGATGGTAAGAACATTTTTGCACTGGATGAAACAGATATATTATGGCACACACACACACACATATATATATGTATAAATATACATTATTTTTATACGCATTGCAGTTAAATGCCTACTTCATGATTTAACATAAAACAAAATAATGACTCATGAGATGATTTGCTAGAAAACGACAACTACACATTTGTTGTACACTGTAAAAAAAAATCTTTAGGTCTACAGATGTAAAGTTACATGCTTACTAAACTTTCAACTGTAACTGTACGAAAAAAGCTGCAAATCTACAAAACTAGTTTTTGTAAAGCTACAAAAATCTGTAACTTTACAAATGAATCTGCTAAAATTTCAGTAATCTTACTAAACTTTTATTTGTAACCCTGACTGCAGTTACATGAAAAGTTCTCGGAATCCCAGTTTCCAAAAAAATTCTTAGTAACCTTACAGATTTTTTGATTTTCGGCGCAAAAGTGTGTCTGTTACATGAAATTTTGTTGTTGCCGTTACGTGAAAAGTTCTAGGAATCCCAGTTTCCTAGAAAAACTTTAGTAACTTCACAGATTTTTTTTTTACAGTGTACACTGTAAAAAAAAATCTGTAGGTCTACAGATGTAAAGTTACATGCTTACTAAACTTTCAACTGTAACTGTACGAAAAAAGCTGCAAATCTACAAAACTACTTTTTGTAAAGCTACAAAAATCTGTAACTTTACAAATGAATCTGCTAAAATTTCAGTAATCTTACTAAACTTTTATTTGTAACCCTGGCTGCAGTTACATGAAAAGTTCTCGGAATCCCAGTTTCCAAAAAAATTCTTAGTAACCTTACAGATTTTTTGATTTTCGGCGCAAAAGTGTGTCTGGTACATGAAATTTTGTTGTTGCCGTTACATGAAAAGTTCTAGGAATCCCAGTTTCCTAGAAAAACTTTAGTAACTTCACAGATTTTTTTTTTACAGTGTATTATAAGCTTGGAGTGTTCTAGAAGTAACCGGAAAAGTGAAAAATTAATAAATAAAATATACAGACATAGTTCGCTGACATATTAATACAAACTCATGAGTTTTATTGACATAAAATTTTATTGCCAGAATAGTTAATGTGTATAATGGTAGTTCGCACTTTACCAGTCCCGCAGAAGCTATCTATTGCTATTTAAAGCATTTTGTGACAAGATCAGATATACTTTTTGATGTTGCGTATGGTGTCGAGCTCTAATAAAATAAAACAGCTCATATAACAGGATAAAATGAAAATAAGTATCTGAAAGTACATTAATGTGAGATTATTTGAACACGGAACAAAAATAGAACTTTTAAATTACACAATCATCTAATGTGTTGATAGTATTGATGTGATTCAACAATAATCTTCTGGTAATAGAACTAACTTTGTACTGTTGTACTACCAATTACATGGAAATTTAATTATCCGTTTTAAACACGGAAAAGGAAAAATAGCTGATGTTAGTGGTGACAGCCTGCACCTAATTCCCGCAGAAGATTTATTCACAAAATGATTTAATTTATGAGCTTAAATGAATGTGGGATCTCGCAAATTTTGTTTCATTGTTGCAACGACTGTTCGAAGTCTTTTGGGCTTAACACTAAACAGGCATATCAGCGTCCAATTCTCGCCAGACTGGGTTATACTTGGAACAAAAATGCGGCAATAATATGTTGCAAAAAATAAAAATAACTTGATGATAGCTGATTTTTTTTTTTTTTTTTTTTTTTTTTTTTTTTTTTTTTTTTTTTTTTTTAATCTCATTCAAATTCTATCTTGATCAAAGCTGGGTATATTTTATAATCGGGTTCCACTGGGTTTATTTGATTAAAAGTGAGCTGATTTTTCTTTTCAAAAAGGAATCGGAGTTTTGCTTTTCTTTGCAGCGAAGCAAATTCGAGATTACCTTGGTTACCCGCTTGTATCCAAATATTGCTTACACTGAATAGAGAACTTCCAGTTAGCATGTTAACTCGTTTTGTTTAATTAGAAACTTCAATAATATATCTCATGATACGTTCTTCTTCAGCAGAAGCTTCAAAGATGTTAAAAATTAAATTATTAGAATATATAATTACTTCGTGTAGATTTCACTTTTTGAAGATCCAGGTGTATCGCAACAGATAATATTGCAACAGTAGTAAATTCAAAGTTATCCATAAACTTCAGAAAAATAGCGTAAAGTAGAACAAAAAAATAAAGAATAATCACGTGTTATTGGATAAAACATGCGAAACAAAATTTGGGATTTTTTCTTCTCCCTGCGAGAATGTTGTATTTGCATTCGTTCTTAGCATTTTCATCGCGAGGGACGAGATAACTGGTCTTCCAGGAACATTAGTTATAAATCATGGAAAATCAATTCGTACCGGAAAAGTCTATCATTTAATTATTAGACATTGATTCCAAAATCTAACGTCTAATAATTACTGGGTAGAATTTTCCGGTGCGAGTTGATTATCCAAACGGACACGAAATTTTATTATTTTTTTTTTTATATTTGTAAGGACAAACAAACCATTAGAGTGAGAAACGATATTGATTATTATTTTTCAAAGTAAAATAAACAAGTTTTAAATGAATTTGTGTTTTGTTTCAACTTTAGCGCTGCGAGGAGGGTTTAGGCTCTTAGCGCTAAGAGTTGCACAAAGGCGCGCCATTGCCGCGATGAAAGTGTTAATTTCCTCTTGATAATTTTCCGCACAAAACGTGCATGGTGAGTAAACAAGTGCATATAAGACTGATTTAAAATAATAATTTAAATCGAATTAACCCTCTTGTTGGTCGAATTAACCACGCATTACAGTAATTTATTAAAGAAAGTAAGTGATATCGATTATGTGTGTGTGTAAAGATCATGTTATAAATTTAAAATGGCTCCTCATTGTCTGTATATGTTGCACAGAGTCTTTCACTCAACAAATCATCTTTGAGTACATTTAAATCCTACTTTATTAGTGACTTTTAAATTAAAACACAGTATGTAAGCTAATATTGAAAATTTTTCAAATAAATTATATTGAAATATTAATTTAAAAAAACATTATTTGTTTCCAAATGGATATAACACAAAAATCGCTAACTACCCTTTAATGTAGTTAATTAACATGTATTTTTTTTAATCTTATCATGTTTAATAAATAAATTCTGTAGAAACATGAAATTAGCAATACAAAAGTGGTTTCTTCTGATCCGGAATTTTTCTTGTTTATAGAAAATTTAATTCCCTACCACACCTGGAGGGAATTAAAGTTATTATAATATTATTTTAAGAAATCTTTTAAAAGACCGACTTTCTTTATCTAATCAATCCATGTGAAGAAAATAATTAAAAGTTGCATGTTATACATGAATTTTTATAAATAAACTGAAAAAAAGGTATGTTTAATAAGGGGAAATTCACCTTTATCAATGTAAGATGTATTGTTCTAGACCTAAATGAGAAAAAGCTTTCATTCAACATCTATAGATAATTGTTTTTAAATATAAATTGGTTGCTTGAAATGTTCCATAAAAAAGAAATAATTATTATGGAAACAAGGGTTGATGCATTATGATGCAATACATGGGAAAATGTGACGTACTGCTTAAATTTTTTTATATTATGCCATAATAAATATAATTCTAATTCTAATTGGATTATTTTTAATGAATTTCAGTTCTGAAAAAATATATCTAATTTTCAAATTTTATTATAATTATCTTTTTTGCGATCATTTTAATTATTTTAAAATCTAAAAGTTTTCTTTGAGTATACATAATTTTCAAATATTTAAAAAGCAATTGATAGCTTCCCAGGTTACCACATACAACTTAATAATTAATTAAAGTTTATTTATAACGACGTAATGCTATGTATTTCAAACTGAATGTCATTAATTTCTTAAGAGAGAACTTTTTTCAAAAAAATTTATCTTTAAAAACTATTTTAAAAATTATGCTTACCATATTAATTTTTTTTTATGTAACAATTGAACCTCCATTCTTATATTAAGAAAAAAATATTATCTATAAATGTTGAAAGAAAAAATTCAATTAATGAGGTGTAGAATAATTCGTCTTACATTGACAAAAATTAATTTCCTGATGTTAAACATATTTTTTTAGTTTATTTAAAAAAATAATTACATGCAGCTTTTAATTAATTTTTTCACCACCAGAGCTTAGATAACTCAAGTAATTCTTTTAAAATGTTTTACAGTAAAGCACTAATAAACGTCACTATGATGGAAGAAGTATAATTTACCATAATCTAGATAAATATTCCTTATCAAAATAGTTTATTTCGTAGTTTTATGTTTTTAATTTCATGCTTAGTACTATTATTTTGGTATGCTAAGTGGTATTTATTTATCAAACACAATAAATAATAATAAAAAAAAATACTAATCAATAAACTACATTAAAGAAAATCTTCCAGTTTCTTCAATGATAATTTAAAATTTATTTATAACTACGTAATTATATGTATTTTAAACTTTATGCCATTAATTTCATAAGTGAAAACCGAAATCAGTTTTGTCAAATAAGTTTTATCTTTAGAAAAATACTTTAGAATTTTACTTGATATAATAATTATTTCTTTTTGTGGAACCTTTCAACCAACCAATTAATATTTTAAAACAATTATATATAGATATTGAATGAAAGATTCCATTCATTCAGGTCTAAAACAATACATCTTATATTAAAAAAGTTGAATTTCCCCATGTTAAACATTTATTTTTTCAGATTATTTATTAAAAAAAAACATGTACAATATGCAACTTTTAATTATTTTCTTCACATGAATAGCTTAGATAAAGAAAGTCATTCTTTTAAAAGATTTTATTAAACAATATTACCTTTGTGGTAAGAAGTTAAATTGTCTATAAACAAGGTAAATATTCCCTATCAGAAGAAGTTATTTCACTGTTGTATTGTTAAATTCATGCTTCTACAGGATTTGTTTATTAAACAAGATAAGATAAAAAAATAATAATAAAATACGTGATAATAAACTACATTAAAGGAAATTTAGTAATTATTGTATAAACAAATAATGCTTTTGTAATTAATATTTCAATATAATTTATTGGAAAATTTATTAATATTAGCTTACATAATGCGTTTTAATTTAAAAGTCAGTAATAAAATAGGATTTAATTGTACTAAAAAAGGATTTGCTGAATGAAAGCCTCTGTACAATCTATGCAGATAAGGAGTTGAACAAAGACCACAGAAACTCAAACAATCTCTTTGATGCATATTGACCATATATATGATCTAGCTTTGTTACTCCAGACATTTTAACATAAATGATCGAGTCAGAAAATATTTCGCCAGTGTTAAAAAAAGAAATATGGACAAAAAAAAAATTAAAAATATAGGGACATTTTGAAATTAAACTATACGTAACATACAAACCTTATGACTCTGCACGCGGAAGGACGTGACATTATTTCTCGAGAAAGCTACTAGAAATACATACATGGTTTTGTACATACTAGAATTTTCTCCTGAGATTAATATGCCCGATTTCATGTGATGCAATAAATTGTTGATATATATCCTTACAAAAAAATGTACTACCTTGAAAATAGCATTGGCAATGAATTTGAAGTTCAGGGAACTATTAACATCTTTGTCGAATAACAGTCAAAACTACTTGGCTGTCGAGTATTTTTCAACGCAGGTCCAATTCCGTTTCAAACGACATATACACACAAGAAAATACTTACGATAGAGTACGCGCAATTCAAGTGCTCTCTCAAGTGACAGAAGCTAAAATATTATGTGGTTTCACAGAAATGACTCAGCCTTTCTTATAGTGAAATCATTTTAACACAAGGATTAGGATCTGTCCGCCACTTCATAATGATTTAGGAATATGTTGACAATATCTGTATTGTAAGCAATACACAAAAAGGACCAAAACAATTTCACAGCACGGTAAACTTCCGTAATTCATGTTCATCGTAATTTTTTATGTGTCAAACATTATACGATGTGATAAGGTCCTAAATTGAATCTGCACGTAATAAATAAGAATTTTTTGGTAACTGAAACTGTTATTTCGCATTTGTCAGTATTTCTCCTGAACTTGTCTGCTTCCATCACCAAATCTTATCGGTTCTGATACTTGTTAAAGTTTGCCACAGGGCGTAAACGTTGCCACATTTTAACATCAGCAATCATTGTCTTGTTCAACAAAGTCATACAAATTTATTCCGATCAGCTGCAGAACAAAATGATTTACGAATAGATATTTTGTAGATAACAATATATAAAACATCATTAGATAAATTTTCCGATTCACAGAGGTCCATTTATCGGCGAGATTTTGTATTTTTTTTTTTAAATACATTTCAAGTATACATGACTAAAAGTTTTTTTTTCTCTACAATGTTTACGTCACTGTGAGATATAAATCCCTACATAGCTAGACTACAGAAAATTAGTTTCGAAAATTTTTTTATATGTGGTGTTATAGAGGGATTTTTTAATAACCAAACAAATAAATTGTTAGCTTTGTCTTGTGGCATTGTATTAGTATGACTAATTAATGTTTAAGTATATACAGTCGTTGGAAAAAAAAGTAAAAACCCCCTACTAACTCTGCAACGAATTATCGTAGAAAAAAGTTACTGGTACCGAATGATTGGAAATAAAGTCTACTTTTAAATGACGTATATAAAACTTGCTTAGAGGACCATCTTCATATTAAAACGAATCCAAAATTTTTTTTCAATAGCAATACCCAATTTTAACAAATTCACATTTTCGGTTCAAACTATGCTTAGACACCAAATTTCAAGTCATTTGAAAAATACGTTTTGAATTATAAACATTCAAAATTTAGTGCTTCTAAAGTGCTTCATTTTCATATTTTTATTAATATCTCCTGAAATTATTCTCCTAATTTGTTATTTTTTTGTGTAGCAATAATACTAAAATACCCAAACATAAATACATTGAATTTGCAATTTTTATAAATTTATGATATGTATTATGAGTTATGAAATTAATATTCGAAAAAATATGAATTGCAACCTACAATTTGTTTGATGGATTTAGATTTATTAAGCTTTGTTTTATGTAAATCCAAAATTTCACATTTTTCTTCCGAGTAGTTCTTAAATTACGCTTAAAAAACAGCAATATAATGGTTTAAGGGGCCATCTAGGATAGAAGTGACTAGATAATTTGAAATTTCTTATGCTATCCTGTAATGTAGCAGTCTTCAATGACTGCTTGAGTGTAGCTTAAGATGTCTTGATCAAGATGGGGGCTCTCTCGATCAACAATAAAGTACCAAAGTTCAATTTGGATATAGCCCCTAAAATACGCTTCTTTTAAAATAATTAATTTCTCGGAAACGTATCGTACGAATTGCATAAAAATTTGTTTTTAGGCTAATTGAAGAGTGTAGAGTTCATTTATGCTGTCAGAATTGTGTTCCGCTATGGAAAAAAACAAAGTTGTGGTTCGTTTTAATATGTAGATGCCCCCTAAGCAAATTTTATATACATCATTTAAAAGTAGACTTTATTACCAATCGTGTGGTACCAGTAACTTTCTTGTACGATATTTTTTTGAAAAAGTAGTAAGGGGTGTTTACTTTTATTTTCCACGACTGTACTCTAGTAATCGAGTAAGTTTTGTTTGCGAACGTATCATTTTTCATTGATATCATTGATAAAACTTATTATATCTTCCTCATTAACAATATGCGAAAATATCTTCGTAATTTAATTGACATTATTATTTTGTGAAAATATGGTTATAGTTAACTGTGGTTATCTAGAGGCTATACATTGGCAAAGTTTTTGCAAAGCCTCCAGATTTATAGCGGAAATCAGCTATATAGTATTTTAGGTGCATTGATACGCGTCAGCGAAAAATTTTATCCCAAAGTAAAGTAGTGGAGATTTGTTTAGAATCTTGGAAGTCTGTGAGAAATGGTAAGAATTTGATTTAAGTACTAAAGCAGTTTTTGACTTATGGACTCTATTGGTAATTAAAATCATCATTAAGTGTAATCTGACGCTCTAGTAAAAGAATCATGAAGATATTTTATGAAATGAGCTTTTTACTTTTAAAATTAGCAAGTTGAGTGAGAACCTCTAACACTTAGCTGCTGTTTGTGCTCTTTTTAAAGGTATGTAATGAAAAGATCCCTGCACTGCTTACCCTACAATACTTCTTATTTAATAAATTATTCAGCGTATTTTGAAAACTTTTATCTTGTTTTCGTTTTAAAGTTTAGGGTCTCAAAACGTACATTAATATAACTTGGTAGTTTTTCGAGCGCTGGTACCAAGGTTGTTGGTGGTTGACCAGATAGCGGCTGAAATGAAATCTTTTGTGTCTTAAAATAGATTTTTTTTTTGTTTTGACTAAGTTTTTCATTGAAAATTGTAGTTTCTGGTATTTGTGTTCTCTGGACATTTCGGTAAGAATCTTAATATTTTTACTGTAGCTAATACCGGACTGTAATGCAGCGGTAAGTCATTTGTTATCGTTATAATACTGTGTAGCCGATATGGTTGGTATGTTCTGAAATGGCAAATTCATCATTCACTTTTGTTGCTGAGCCTATTTCGGAACCGTTTTATACTTTTAATAGCTGTGGAAGAAATAATGGCTTTGTGTGAAATAAAAACACCAGAAATGCAGCTCGCTTTAGTGTAAGTTAGTAAACTAAGTTAGATCCTTCGAATGGATTCTGAAACCGGCATTACTGGGTGAGTGCAAAAGTTCTGCCCGTTTTAAAGAGATGCAAATGTCAAGTGGAGTACGGACGTTACAGCTGAGGTTTCGAGGACACGAAAGTGGCCTAGAACGCGTAGAGCAATAGAGTATGCGTAGGCACAACGTTTGTCAGAAGAACACATTCCGAACGGGAAACAACATGGCAATCAAGAGAAACCACATCAGACTTCGTTTACTATACGAGTATGACAAAGCCGTTACAGCATCCGCAACTTGCCGCAGTATTTGTCAAGTGTATAGAGAGAATGCCAAGGACGATAGCACTTCTGCCGATGGTTTAGGAAATTCCGGGACGGGGACAGGTGCTGAAAATTCATTCCCGGTCTGGACGCCCGCCAGTGTTTTCTGACGTGAATTTTTGGGCACAGCCATAACAAATTTCCCATATCCAACCGTCGAAAAATTAGCGGAAACGATCTCGGTACACAGAGCAACAATCGAAAGATGGCTCGATCAGTGGGTACCACAAAAGCTTACAGTAAGGCAGCGAAAAGGGAGGATCCAGCACCTGTGTTTCTTTGCTTTCCTGGAACACTAGGGAACCATTTTTGAACCAAAATTTAACAGGTGATGAGAATTGGATACTGTACTGTAATGTGTAGCATCGAAGGACCGTGTGCCGATGTTGCGGAAAGTAATCCATCGACCTAAACAGCAGGATTTCATCCCGAAAATGTTTTGCTCAGTGTATGGTGAGATGCTAAAGGAATAACCAAGTAGGAGGTCCTCGCACTAAGCCGAACGATCAATGCAGACGTCTACTGCCAACAATTGGACAAACTGTGAGAAAAACACACGTTCAAGCGGCCAGCACTCATCAATCGCCGAGTGGTTATCTTTCATCACGATAAAGCCAGGCCTCATGTTTCTTTGATTTGGGCCGTGTTCTCATGATTTGGGCCGTGAAATTGCTGCTGCAAACGATATCAACATTTTGGAACTTTGCCGACTCATTCGGAAACGTTCGACACCTGAGGTTTCACAGTCTTAGCCTATCCCTTGACTGTTTTCTCCCTCGTGAAATAAAGTTTTGGTATTCAGTCGAGAAAATCCGTCAATTCATTCATCGTTCTCGCCAAAGCACCAGATGTTTTAAATCTAACCACACAACAAAATTCACATCAGTACAACTCTGTGTGACTTGTGCTGTCCGGCATAAGAACTTGTGCCCTTGTCCATTTAAGTGTTCGAATTGCGCTGGTGAACTTTGGACTGAATTCAAACAATGTCCTTTTCGCATACAGGAATCCGACTTTCTCAACTTTAACTTCAAGTGTAGGAATTTCTTAATGTTTGTTGATGTTCGACGCGAATTCTTCAAAAAAGCGGATATGATAGGGTCACCAGGAAAAAATGACTAATACAAAAGAGATCCAAAAACTTATTGAAATTTGAACCAACAATTTGCTTAAAATTATTATTGATATCATATCAAAACATACTGATAAAGTTACGAACGCTCTCAATGCTCTCTGTAATCTATTTAAGAATCTGATGGATAAAATGAAAATGGATTCCCCAGACAAGCGAAAAAGCCCGAATAAGAGCTACGTGGTCCCGCCGAAGTAGTGAAAACCTTTGTTATTTCTAGTAGCTGAGATTTGCAGTTTTTCTTCTTGTTTTTGTTATATATCTGTTTCTCCAGTTTAGCTATTTTTTCTTTCATGGAAATAAAAATTTTAAGATGGAATTTTCGGAGTCTTCCAATTTTCGGAATGAACAGGAGAGGCTAAACTGATTCCACTTTTCAACGGTTGATGTTTATTTTAGCCAATAAGATTCTGTGACTCCGGATAATATGTCTGTACCTGTCCCTGGGAAAATTTTACATAGTGCAGGTAGACAAGGTCACCCAGGTGGTGGTGTAGCTATGATAGTTAACGCTACGTGGGCTTCTATCAGCCTCAACTCAGCTGGGTGTATCTCAACTAACGAGGTAATGGATATCCATTGTTTTCAGGGCTCTTCACACATAAACATTATCAGCATCTATTCAGGCTCAGGTTTGGTCGTTCAGGACTCGTTCAAGGTTGTTCAGGATTTGTCATTACATAGATGGTCCGGCTCTCTTTCTGAAGTTTAACCATCACAATCAGCTTTGGAGTTCCCCGGTGGCTTCTCGGGCCAGTGAGACTTCTATGAATACAGACTTTTCTGCCTTATTAATTCCTCTAATCAGACTCATGTCGTACCCCGTGGGGTCTGCTCTCTGATTGATCTGTCTTTATGCTCGTGTGACCTGTTCGCAAGTACATCATACAGTATCCGGCGACACCTAAGACAGTGATAATTTCCCAATTAATATTTAAGAGGAGCTTCCCCCGCCATTTCACCCCGGGATCACTGTGTAGTATAAGCTTCTCATTGGCCGGGAGATTAATGACTCCTTACAACACTCCTTCGATACTGAATATAATACATTTTATGACTTGGTCTGTGGTGTTATGCACAAATATAATTTTACCAGGAATTATCTTGCTAAATGCATTTCGTTGTTCTGGGAAACCAAATGTAGCAATTTTTTGAAGCGAAATAAATATTTCCTGAAGAAAGCTCACCAGGGGGTGTATGCTGACTTCTGGGTTAAATTTCAACAACCTCCTGCCAAGCTTCGGCAGGAAATCAGTGAATCCTAACGGCGCTACTGGGAAAGTAATGTAACGCAAAAAATTTGCATACATTATAAAGTCTTTTGTAAACTATAGAGTCATTCGACCTCGTCTGCTGATTCGCATTTTTGACTGATGATTGCAAACATACTCAGCTCAGATGCGGTTACTCAGTCGGAGCGTCTCGCTGAACACTTTAGCGACTCAGCTTACCATTACCCGATGCCTCTTGCATATGGATCTGAAGAAAGTGAAAAGCTTAATCTCTCTTTTACGCTAGCAGATTAAATGGGTGATCTCTGCCGTTCGAGAACTACCGCTCTGCGTGTGGACAAAATATTTTCTTCACTATTCAAGAGACTCTCTGAGGACACCTTGGAATGATTGTTACATATCTACAAGTCCATTTGGTATTCAAATAATATTCCCTCATCGTGGACCTTCTATCTTATCCTATCAAGCCTATCACTCTTACCTCAGTCATTTGCAATTTTTTTGAAAAGATGATTGCAAACAGTTTAACTAATCATCTCCTTCAAAGTAACATAATTAATCCCAGGCACCTTGATATTTAAACAATCGGAGGTAGCCACAGTACCGTTAGGATGCTTCACCATAACTTCAATCACGCAAAGAATGAGAAAAGATCCATCTTGGGAATTTCTGTTGACATCCAAGCTGCGTATGATGTCCATACAGATGGCATTATTCTCAACTGCACGCAGATCGGAATTGTTGGTTGGTGTGAAGGCGCCTACCTTCACATATTAATATTAAGACCTTTCCTCTCCCCCCCCCCTTTAAAATTACATTTTTTTAAATTCTTAAATTTAATTATCTGTCTGCATTCGGATTCAGTCTGTTTTTAGCGCTCTTTTCCCTTCATAAATTAAGCATTCAATTCTCAGTCTCTTTAATATTTTAACCGCAGCGCACTGCAGTTAAAAGAAAAGAAATCATTTCCTTTTCTCGCCTAATAACTGGATTCTAATTTTCATCCTTCTGCCTTAGTTTGATGATATGCAGAAATTAGTCAGACATATTACTTCTACATTTTTAGCCGTTGGTCCAGATGTTAGATAGATGCGTCATTTCAGTTATTAACCCTGTCTTTATTTTGTTTTTGTTTTTATAACGTGCTCTTTCGGCCGCTTCAATCCCATGAGAACTTTAGCAACCCCTATAGAATGTCTTTCGCAGTTTATGAGCTAGAATTCCTACACAGCCATTGGCGTTAAATATTTCTTATTACTCTTTTACATTCCCCATTCAATTTCAATTATTGTACTTTGACCACATGTCTTCCTCTCTTTTTAATCTCGCCATATAGTATATGTATTTGGCGAAATTGTGTATGTACGTTTGCCAACACTCGAGATTTCGGAAAAGTGTATTTTGAGTCAGACTAGCTTCTGAACTCGCATGATGTGAATAAAAAGAAATGTAACTCTTCGCTCCCTTCTCCAACATTGGCCGTGTAATTCTCGGCAGTGGTGGAAACGATCCCGGTGCACAATAAAGACCTTCAGAAAATTTCTGCCTTCTATTATCTCAGCAGTTCCTTGCCTCCTTCTTAAAATAATTAACAATTGATTTTTTGCCTTAGAGTCAGTATTGAAGCTTAGCAAAATGAACCACCTGTGCAACAACAAACAACATCTTTACAAATACTTGGTGCTTAAAGCCGGCATTGCCGAGGTTACATTTGGAGAAGCGGAGCACGTGATATATATATATATTTCTTATTCAAAATAATTACTAATACTGGATTATTACAAAAAAAAAAAAATGTTCTATTTCTTTAACAAAAAAACTTCAAAATTCATGGACTATCAATTATGGACTATGTTCATTACAGTGGCTGTTTGTACGCTTATCTAGCCTGAAATGTCCACTACCCCGGTACTGTGACGCAATAATTATGACACCTGTAGTACCCGATTAGCCAGTTTGATCTTTGAGTGTGCTATCCAAAACTGATGTCTGAAACTATTTTCTGCTATTCCAGAACAGAGATTCAGTGAATGTTGCCTCCTTTACAAAAAAAAAAAAAAAGAAAAAAACTGGTTCCCGTGATCCTGAATTAAGGTGAAAATGAAAGACACCCTCGAAAGACACAGCACTGTACCGCAGATTTCCTGGTGGTCATAGGAAAATCCATGCATCCCCTTGCCGGGGGATTCCGTCACAAAGTCCGCCAAACACCTCCTTTTTATTTCCAGCAAGAAGAGAAAGGAATAAATTATCATTCAGAATGACTCAAAGTATATTTTTCTCTCGCCGCCGAAGCAAGATTTTTGTTTTTTGTTTTTTGTGTGTGTTGGATGGATGCGCCGCACGGTGGGTGATTTAGCGATTCTAGCTGGCCAAAAGTCGATTTTCCAAAGTTGATTCAACCGAAAATATATTTTTACCGCATGTATCTTAAAAGATCAGGTGATGTGTCCCAGCAGATGTTTTTGATATACGTTCAACCGTACGACTAGTAGGTTAGGGTGAAGTTGACGTTACTTAAAGCAGAACAAATGGATGTTTTTTTGTATATTGTTTTAGTCTCTAATAGAAAGTAAATTTAAGAGAAATAATACATTATGAATGCTTCAGAAGAAGGTATGTAGTTTACGTTTTTTAATTTATGTGTATAAATTTTTATTTCATCAATAGATTTTTTATATTTACTGTTGCTAATGACTTTACATTTTTTTTATAATTTTTTATTTTGAAAATTGGAAAAGTTACATGATAAAGTTCGATTAATCTCAATTTTTAATTTTAAGAAACAGGTTAGAGTCTTAGCTATTTGATAAAAGTTAACTTGTCTGCATCTAGGTGCAGCCCTAGATTTTACAGCAGTTTTTATCGTATGAAGTCTAAAATTAAGATTTCAAAATTTTAATTCTGACTACATTTTCCTTTTACCAGTGCCATCCGAATTTAAGCGAATCACAGGAATAAGCTTTTATAACATTATAAAACAGCAACAAGCTTCCACATTTGACGAAAAACTTGATTTGGCTGAAAATGTTTTGTTGAGAAAGGAAAATTATAATGAAGAACAAATGAAAGTTTTTAAGAAGGAAATGATTGTATGTAAATTTCAATTTAGACAAAAGTGGTTATCTACACACAGAATGCATAAGAAATTCTTGAAAAAGTATGAAACTTGGTTGCAAAGCAGTTTTGAAATACCACGTTCAATGTTTACACGCGAGTTACCTGGACGACCAGAAAAAGCTTTTGCTGAATCAAGCGAACGTTCGAAGAGAAGGAAAACAGAGGAGTTAGGGGCATCTCACACTAAGGCGACAAGCGACATGTAGCAGAAACATGTAGCGCAAAAACCGGTCGAAACAAAGAACTAAGTTGTTTCAAACCTGTTTTAAACCAGTTTTTCCAGCGAATTCAAGCGACATGTCTTATGTGTCGCCTTAGTGTGGGATGCCCCTTACGCAAGAATTCAGAACCTGGAGAAATTGTTTTCGCTGCTAAAATGAAACTTCAATCAGCTGGCAGAAAAGATGCTGCGAGAGTTCTGGAGGACATTCAAGAATCTCCTAAACCAGCCACAAAATACAAAAAAGCTTATTTGAGAAGTCTTAAAGAAAAAAGAAAGCAGTTGTCACCTATGAAATCTCTTTCCATATTTGTCGATGCAGGTAATTAGGTTTTGCTTTTTCAGATCAATTTACAATTTTCACATTTTTTTAAAATTCAATAATAATTTATTGTATATAATAATAGTCAATATTCATTCCGTAACTTTTCCTCATTAAGAATACATTTATTACAGGTTTAACAAGAAACCAGTATAATATTATTCCAACTAGTGATAGGAAGTTATGGCCGTGTTATAACATTATACAAAACACCAAAAAAGAATGTTACCCGAATCCCGAATCTTACCTGGTAACAGGAGACTTTCGCTGAAATCAATTTACAAGACTTATTGAATCACACTACCGCAAAATTTATTTTATATTTAGATGAAGTGATGCAAAATTTGACAGAAAGCGAGCGTGGAACAATGCTGCTATTTACTAAATGGGGTTGCGATGGATCTAAACAAACACAAATGATGCAAAAATTTGAAGAAAGCTCTCACTCTGATGCTAATATATTTGAAAGCTCTATGGTACCATTGTGACTAATTTGCGAGACTAATAACAAAGTTATTTGGCAAAATCCTACTCCATCGTCCCTCAGATACTGCAGACCAATAAGAATAAGATATGTTAAAGAGACCAGTGATATAACAAGGGAAGAAATTTATTATGTGGAGGACAAAATAAAAACTTTGGAACCAACAAAACTTCCTAATGCAAGTGTTAAACATTCCATGATGTTGACTATGGTTGATGGCAAAGTCTGTAATGCAGTAACCGATACGAAATCAACTTTTAAATGCTATATTTGTGGTGCAACATCTAAACAATTCAATGATTTGCAAAGACCAACAGTTGAGGATGAAAGCTCATACAAATTTGGATTATCCATCTTACATGCCAGGATAAGGTTTTTTGAAAGTTTATTGCATCTATCCTACAAATTACCCATTAAAAATGGCAACAGAGACTGGACAAAAACGAAAAATCTATTCTCGAGAACAGAAAGAAAAAAATACAGAATGAGTTCAAAAATAAAATGGGTATCATCATTGATAATCCAAAATCTGGATATGGAAATACCAATAATGGTAACATAAGTAGGAGATTTTTTAGTGATCCAGAATTATCAGCTGATATAACTGGAGTAGACGTAAACTTAATTCATCGACTAAAAACTATTTTAGAAGTTATTTCAAGCGGCTACAGAATTGACACAGAAATGCTTGCTAAATTCACTATGGATACGGCGAAACTTTACGTAGAACTATATCCATGGTTTCCTATGACTCCCACTCTACACAAGGTTCTAATTCATGGTCCTGTTATTATTGAGCATGCGCTTCTACCCATTGGACAATTGTCAGAAGAAGCTGCTGAAGCAAGAAATGAACATTTTCGTGAATACAGACTCAGTTATGCGAGAAAATTCTCGAGAAAAGCTTGTAACCTAGACATTATCAACAGGTTATTATTGACTTCTGATCCTTTCTTATCAAGTATTAAAGCGAAAGCCAAAAAGAAAACTGTTTCTTTTTCAAAGGAAGCCTCTGAATTATTACTTTCTCCAGAAATAAAAGAAAGTTATGATTCTGGGGAAAGTCATAATGAAGAATATTCAGATGAAATGTCAGAAAATGTCTAAGGGTTTTTTGTAAATATATTCTTTATATATATATATATATATATATATATATATATTCCTCCTTAATATTTGTTTTATACCTAGATTTCTAATAGATTTTGTAATAGAAAATGTTTACGTTTGCTTTAATAATTTAGTTTCACACGAATAATGAATTAATTCTGTCGCTTAACTCTTAATAACATTAACAGAGAACAATGCAATGTCTAAGTAATAATTTGTAAAAGATATAACACGTATGGAAACACAATTCCAATCAAAGTCGAAAAAATAGCCCAAAATTTTGTACATCCCTGTATATGAACCACAGATTTATCATATAATTCACAATATGCAAAAATTTAGAACAGTTAGTGAACGCATAGCAAAGGTGAAAATTCCTCGTCAGCAATTTCCGTCAATAAACAGAAATGTACTTCAGATGTTTTGTGCAGCCCTGTACATGATTTATAGAATTTATACACACTAAATAGTATGCAATTTTTATAATTTAAAAAAGTGTTCCACAACTGAAAACGCACTTCCATCAAGTATTGTTCATACAGAGAAAAATATAACTGATTTATTTTGTATGCCCCTGTATATGAAAGATGAATGGCACATCATATTCAATAGTATGCATGTTATAGAGCGCCTCGGAGATATATATCAATTTAAGTACTTTTTGAAATAGTGTAACATGAACAAAATGCACCACAAACAATTTTTCTCCATAGATCGTATTGTAACATAATTCTTTTTTATGTCCCTGTAAATGATCGATAAATGCTATCCATACCATATTCTATAGCAATCGCCTTGTAATGCATTTCATAGATATGTGTATAAATTTCAAGTGCTTGAAATTATGAAACATCATTAAAAACCACCGCAAACGATTTTTCCCCATATGCCGTAATGTAATGAAATACTTTTGAATGTCTCTGTAATGAAATTATGACTGGTACACGCTACATTTTGCAATACCTAACAATCAATAGTGAATATCAATAACATTTTTCAATTTCATGGCGATGCGACTATATAGACGCCAAAAATAATTTTGGACAGCTAGAATCGCTAAATCACCCACCGTGCGCCGTTTTACAAACTTTCAGTAGTCGCAGCCTTTTTTATTATTCATCGCTTCTGTGCATTGTGTTTTGAGACATCTGCAATTGAACGAAGAAATTTAAGCAACTGATTGATTTCACAAAATTAACATGAACGTTTATTGCGAAAGAAAAAAAAAGCTTTAAAAACAAGTAAAATTCACTGGGGGCGCACACAAAATAAATAATTTTTTCTTCTCTATTTAATATAATGTGAAAACACAAGAAATTAATTATATTAAAAAAAAATCATTTTTCTTGTCTTTAGTATAACAGGTAAGCTATTTTTTTTCCTTTTACAGTATTCAAGTCATGTTACTCCCATAACTACATTTTATGGCTCCTATGATATAGAGGCATGCTATATTTAAGTAATTTAAAGTGGTATGAACTCTTGACAAATACATCATATAATTTTTTTTTAAAAGGGGCAATGAAAAGAAATTGGAAATATTACTTTTGGTTCTTGTACCTGTATTTTCCTTAAGATATAAAATTTGATAGTTAGATGGCAAGTTTTATATATATTTACAGTGTAAATTGTAAAGTATGTTTTTTTTCCTTTCTTGCACTTTTAAAGGCAATGTTTCCTCTCTCCTTATCAGTTTTGTGCTTGTGCTAAAGGCAGAATTATACTTTTATGTTAATTCCTAAGTAATACAGTGTAGATACTGTTTGATTAATTTTTTTTTGCTACCTTTTAACAGTGGATATTGAAAATATTAAAGTATTTCAAATAATGATGTTTTAGTTACGAGGATTGATTTTGCTATATATATATTGAGATAAAAAAAATATGTAAAAAAAAATCCTCATGACTGGATTATATTGCTCTTTTAATATATATCTATATATATTAGTTTTGATGGCTTCTTACTAAAAATTAATCATTTATTTTTATTAGTAGCATGCTAAGATTTTGCATGTCTAGGGATGCACTTCATATCCAGTTCAGTTTCAAAGTTTTTTTTTTTTTATTTAGATAAAAGATTGTCCAAAATATTTTTTTTTCTTTTCACATTTCCTGCTTTGTTTGTGCTTGTGCTAAAGGCAGAATTATACTTTTATGTTAATTCCTAAGTAATACAGTGTAGATACTGTTTGATTAATTTTTTTTTGCTACCTTTTAACAGTGGATATTGAAAATATTAAAGTATTTCAAATAATGATGTTTTAGTTACGAGGATTGATTTTGCTATATATATATTGAGATAAAAAAAATATGTAAAAAAAAATCCTCATGACTGGATTATATTGCTCTTTTAATATATATCTATATATATTAGTTTTGATGGCTTCTTACTAAAAATTAATCATTTATTTTTATTAGTAGCATGCTAAGATTTTGCATGTCTAGGGATGCACTTCATATCCAGTTCAGTTTCAAAGTTTTTTTTTTTTTATTTAGATAAAAGATTGTCCAAAATATTTTTTTTTCTTTTCACATTTCCAATTCTTATTTAATTCAATATATATCCTGCAATGTCACACAATGTCGCAATCCTGAGATGAGATGCTGTTTTTCTTATCTCTGTTGGCCTAGGGTTGAAGGTATGGTTGCGCTCGCTTAATTCCTTCACATTAGCGCTGGTCGCATCCCCCCCCCCCCTTTTTAGATATTATGCGTCTGCAACTGATAAGTGTCGCATTGCATTTTATATAAAAATGTTAGATATTATGATCACATACAAAGTTTTTATTATTTTGGTTTGTGTAGTTTTTTAAAACTCAGCAATCCTGTTGTAATCAGGCAGGCTTTACAATGAAAGTGAAAACTTAGTTATAAAAAAAAAGGGTCATATTGTAAAAAAAATAAATAAATAAATAAAATAAATAAGGTAATATAAAGATTTCTCTCACAGAGCATAATGTAATGTTTATCCGACATAGATATATATAAAAAAAAGAGGAAAAAAAAAAAGAAATGAAATGGCTTAATTTTATACTGGACTGGTATTATTATTGATTTTTTTTTCTTACTTCTTGTGCTTAATATGTTTCTTATTGTAGCACTTTCTACAGGTAATTTCTTTTTATATGTAACATTTTATATGTTTTTTTTTATGTGTATATTATATGTTTTGTCAGTTCTCCATATCAATAAGATATGAAACTTTTAATACTCTAGATTACTATAAATATAGGTCATGCAACTTTTATACTTAAGGATAAGCACTAGTGACATATAAAAAAAAGAGAGAGGAAGTATGCACTAATGGCAGTTAAATTTGCTCAGTATTTAATCTTTTTCAGTTGGTTGCTAATAATTTGAGAAAATTCCATTTGGCATCTATACAGTACACTTTTCTGTTTATATACATCTCTCATATTCCAGTTTGCACGGATTTTATACATTTTTATTCACGTCTCATTAATTTATTACTATAGCATAAGTTAGGCTCCTTCATTTTAAAATATAGCTCGAGTCATCATATCTTAATTTTTTCATTTAAAAAAAAGTCTATTTTTCCTTTTGATTTCTATTGCTACATTATAAAAATTTTATAACATGAGTCGTAAACATTTTATCCATGTGTTAGATATCAGTATGCTTATTACTGTATACACACACAATTTACACGCACACTACATTTTACATGTGATTATATTACTTGAGGTTAATTTTTATTATTGTTTCCTGTGTTGTGTAAGTGCTTTTTTTTCATTGCGCTATGATCCGGAAATAGCCCAATGATTAAAGGTGTATGTTTCAGTTTTGGCTAAGTGGATCGGCCGTCCACTTTCTCAAAAGTGGAATATGTTACTTACATGATACAAATGTTCAATACCTCACATTAATTTACAAGGCGTTCGCGCTCTCTTTTATATATATATACATATATATTTTAAATGCATAATGACGTATCTCTCATACTATTTGATACTCCGTAAATGATTTTTCCCCCAACTCTAGCTTACTATGGGCAGATAGTGAAGTTAGATGTTTGCCTTCATCATTTTTTTTTAATCTCATGTACACATTTTTATGATTTCAATTTTAACCTGGTACTACATACACACACATATTTACATTTGCATTTCATATGGTCTTGTTTTGTAATAATTTTATGACACTCACCTTGGTTAAACATGGTCCTGATTCTGTGTGCTTGTACATTTTTTTTACATACTTTCTCAACATTAGTGTACATTTTCACAGATACATAGTTTTACACTATTTTAAAGTTTGCGTATTTTTGTTGCCTTAACATTTTTTTTTCGGATTGTTAGTGTTTCTTTTTTACATAATGTACTTCAATGCAATATTTGCACATGCATCTTAAATTTACATGCATGAGTTAATTTCTAGCTGGTACTTTTTACACATTTGTTAATTTTGTTGTTTACGCGCGGCTGATGACTCGTTGCTATTTTATTTATAACATAAGGTATTTTATTATAACTGACATGATATTTGATATCGTTTAAAATGTTGTTTTTTATAAAATATATTCAAATGCATAATGTGAGCTGTTATGTACATTTTATGTATTTTAAAAAAAAAAAAAAAAAAAAAAAAAAAGGCATTTCACATATAGTCATTAAACTAATTCTTTGGCATTTTCTCACATTTTAATTTTTTTAATTAGTGAGTTATAGTCTCACAGGTGTCTTGTGGCGGATACACACACTCATATATCATAAAGTATAACGCTTGATATTTTGCTATTCGTTTTTTTCTCTTTTCCAACCCTTTACTTGGAACATGTTTGGCTTGGCATAACTGCTACAGTTTAGCGTAGAGTTATGCAATCTGTCGTGCACTCGTACATTTTATGCACGCTTCTTTTAACTTCATACAGTTATAACTCTCGCAAATACAACTTTATTTTTATTTTAACCCTTTGTTAACCATTTATGCAACTTTTTTTTTTCTTTTCACAAGTAGTTCATGTGTTGGATATTTATTTATGTTACACAAGATTTGCTCATTTAGAATACAATTTTGTTCATTCATATACATACATTACACTAGTTCATGTGTTGATTTACATATTTTGTTCATTTGCTTTTATACATTGTACTTTGCTTACAATCTATTCGACAGTATTCTTTTTTTTTTTTTTTTCTCACAAGTAGTTCATTGAGTAATACACACTGGCTGGTTTAGAGTATAACCACAGTTTTCACACACTACACGGAGTTCTTTGCCTTTATTAACCCTTATTCATTACATTTTGGTGATTAACTCACTAATTATGTAATTGAATCTCACTCGTATGTTGGTGTTTTGGGTTATCACACACATACTGTCCGTATATTTTGTTAGCAAATGCATAAAAAAAATGTTAGTTCATTGAGACATTATTACAATTAGTTCATGTGGAATTATACAATTTGTTCATGTGTTTACTTACACGTTGTGTATGCTTGTGTACACACTTGTTCATTTGTTTTTTTTCATGTAGTTCATGAGTTTGGGGTTTATTTTTCCCCTCCCTTCACACACATACAGTTCTTTTTCCTGTTACTTTTTTATCTTTTAAACTTTACACCATGTTTCGATATTAAAATGTTCTATCAGTTTTTTTTTTTATTTTTATTTTTTTTTTTTTAATTTTATCAGAGTTGTTTTTGTTTATTTTGTGGGTTTGCATAATGTCATAACATATCAATGACACCATCACTTTGTCTATGTACAAAGATTTTAAAGTTACTAGGAGTTATCCGTCACATGACATGTTAAACTGCACACACATTTCGAATTAGTTGCCTTTTAACATGTAACATTTTTTTAAAACACTTTCATTAGATACTTCTTACTTGAAGGTGGCAGATCGAGTAAGGTATCTTGTCACACGATATTAAATCGTATGAAATTTCTTAGTAAATGTTTTTAACATTTTTTTTTTTTTTTGCCAGGAGTTAAATTTTAATAAATACACAGAAGGTCTATACATGAAAATTCAGCAGAACTAAAACCTTTACATTATCAATTTTTTTTGGTGGCAAATTTCATTTACTGTGTTTGATTCTCACTGATTATCGAGTGAAATTTTTTTTCTTTCACTTTTCTTTCTTTTTTCTTGTGAGGATTTTAAAGATTTCTTTTTGGTAAACAACACTTCTTTATCGATATTTTGCAAGAGACAGTTTATCTTTTGCGGTAACACTCAATTTCTTTTTATTTATTTATTTATTTTTTTTTGTTTATTAAACTTAAAGGTATGGATCCTGTCAATTTTACACTGATGCGTTTTGAGTAGATATATATATATATATTTTCAACGAATGCAGAAATGTAAAAAAAAATTAAATTTAACCCTTTGGTAACGAATCTTTTTAAATACGGTACACTTTTTTTTTTCTCTTCAGTTACATTTTGCTGTTTGGTGCTTGGTGCATGTACAGAATTTTTGTTCATAGTTAACACACACAGTAGTTCATAGTTTATGTTAGTTCATAGAAAAAACCCTTACACGAGTTCATAGCTTTGTCAATTCTTTGCGTGCATCAGGGACTAATTGTCATTGTTTTTTCAACTGATTTTCAAAACACTTAGGCATTTTACTTCATTGATACATTTCTTTCGTTAGTGTTATATTTCTTTCACTTGAGGTCACTGTGATACACTTCTATTGTTCATTTGTATACTAGCACACGTTTGTTATTTTTTTATGCTAGATATTAAAAAAAAAGGGTTTCTTGTTTGGTAACTTTACAGGACTAAACTTTACTTTTTATTTTTTTTTCATTCGGTACCTTCCTTGGCTATTCAAGATAATTCACGTGATAAGGTAGTTTTCTTATGCACGATATCCCAATCACTCAGTACACAGGTGTGCATTTTTTTTGTTTTTGTAATGCTCATTGACACATGTGGTTTAATACTGGTAGATACCACTCGTAACACCAAATGGTGTTATTTATGACTGCTTACACACACACACACATACTTTTATGTCACCTGTTGTATAATGCTTATTAAATTTCATTAAATTTATTGTACATTTTTTACCATTTTTTTTAACGGGTACTTTCTCTGGAAAGTTCTTGCAACCTCTTGTTTATACCTTATAGGAGTGCAATATGTTTTAAAATACACTTCAGTTATTTTAGGTTCTCAGTAAAACACATTCATTCTTTGGTTACAAGATAAAACGATGGCAACTTTCAACTTTTATCAAGTAACTTACTATCTTCCTCTCATTTTACCAGTTACACCACCTTAAAAAAAAAAAAAACTTGAAATGTCACAAATAGTGCTGAAAATGTATTTTTTATATTTACTATACTATGTAATGTTTTGTCTTCATATACAGTTCATGTCTCAAGAAAAAAATAATTTTTATAAGTTGGAGTATAACCAACTTTTGTAGCAATTGTGGAAATTGCTCTTGCTTGCAGTGAAAGTTCAAGCAATCTTATATTAAAATATTCTGGAAATAATGAAAAAATATATAATAACCGTGTGCAAACGTTAAAAAAATAATAATAAAATAAGAAAACAGCTGTCCAGAAGTATTAACTGCAGTTCAAAAAAATTTTTTCAATATATTTTATTTTGGCAAGTCTTTGGTACCAACTTGCTTTGTCATGCTTATAGGCATGCTTTTTATATGAGACATGATTTATTTGTTCCTTACATATTTAGTATTTCTGTATATGTTTATAAACTGCTGGTCACCGGGTTCCCTCTACAAAATATTACATTTTTACATATTTTTTTATGTGTAATGTATTTGAGAGAAGACATGGGGTAATTGTTTTTTTCTCTCGCGGTTCACTTCGTTCTTTTTCGGCTGTTGGGGACATATATGTGAAGGCGCCTACCTTCACATATTAATATTAAGACCTTTCCTCTTTCCCCCCTTTAAAATTACATTTTTTTTTTATTCTTAAATTTAATTATCTGTCTGCATTCGGATTCAATCTGTTTTTAGCGCTCTTTTCCCTTCATAAATTAAACATTCAATTCTCAGTCTCTTTAATATTTTAACCGCAGCGCACTGCAGTTAAAAGAAAAGAAATCATTTCCTTTTCTCGCCTAATAACTGGATTCTAATTTCCATCCTTCTGCGTTAGTTTGATGATATGCAGAAATTAGTCAGACATATTACTGCTACATTTTTAGCTGGTTAGATAGATGTGTCATTTCAGTTATTAACCCTGTCTTTATTTTTATTTTTTTTGTTTTTATAACGTGCTCTTTCGGCCGCTTCAATCCCATGGGAACTTTAGCAACCCCTATAGAATGTCTTTCGCGGTTTATGAGCTAGAATTCCTACACAGCCATTGGCGTTAAATATTTCTTATTACTCTTTTACATTCCCCATTCAATTTCAATTATTGTACTTTGACCACATGTCTTCCTCTCTTTTTAATCTCGCCATATAGTATATGTATTTGGTGAAATTGTGTATGTACGATTGCCAACACTCGAGATTTCGAAAAAGTGTATTTTGAGTCAGACTAGCTTCTGAACTCGCATGATGTGAATAAAAAGAAATGTAACTCTTCGCTCCCTTCTCCAACATTTGCCGTGTAATTCTCGGCAGTGGTGGAAACGATCCCGGTGCACAATAAAGACCTTCGGAAAATTTCTGCCTTCTATTATCTCAGCAGTTCCTTGCCTCCTTCTTAAAATAATTAACAATTGATTTTTTGCCTTAGAGTCAGTATTGAAGCTTAGCAAAATGAACCACCTGTGCAACAACAAACAACATCTTTACAGTTGGATTCTACTTTGGCTCCACTGATATCTCCATTATCGCAGCATCAACGTGATATGGAGAGGATTTCTCTCATCTAACGGTGTTACAGGTAAAGGCGGGCCCCAGGGCATAGTCCTAAGTCACACTATTTACAATTTTCCTGTCAGATTGTTTTAAGTACTGTAGGGCCTTGATGTCAATTTCCTGATATATGTAGATGATACATTTTTGTACTGCATTCATTCGTCGTTAAAGACATGCCAGACAAAATTGCAGGTAGCCTTGCGTTTCATTACTCAATGGTGCACTTACTGGAAACTATCCAGTCCGTACAAATGTCATGCCATTGATTTATCTAAAATACATTCAGAGTGAAAATTAGATTTTAGCATTAATAGTGGTTTCATAGAATGGATTAACGACATTAAATTTCTCCGCTTTTATGTGGCTGGAAGTGAGGGTTTCCGTAAAAAACTGATTACCTGAGTAGGAAAACGTTTAGTTGAATTAATATTCTAAAACCCTTGGCTAACAAAAGCTATGGTGCTAGATCTCGGCATTTGTTTATACCGGCTTCTATCTCTATATACATCAGCATAGAGTAAGGAGCTGCCGTCCTCAATTTGGCATGTGCTTCGATTTTTAAGAAACTAAAAATTTCTGCAAACCTGCGCCTTTAGAGTGGCTCAGAGGCTCTCTTAGTGGACTCCAAACATCTTCCGATTTAAAAATGCTTGGGATATATCGATCTGTAACAGGATAAATGGTCTCGCTTGTGGATTTGGAATTAAGCACATAGCGTAACTTATTTTAACTCTGGAATAACCAAGCGGGTGGTCTTCAGTCTGTCGCAAACAAAATTGCATGTGTTTTAGACGCTTTTAAGAAGATCTCCTGTCTGACAAATTTTTTGCTTCGCTTCCAATATCCGTTGCCTAATAACATACATGTAGCGCATTACCTTTTATCGAGCCTTACTTTTCAGAGAACTGATCTAGAAGCCAATGCCATTTTCCCACTTCTTGCGCACTTCATTGAATAGTTTACGAGCACATGGAAGGTGATCATCAGTCATGCGATGAAAATACCTTATCTTTCCTTTGATAGCTGGTTGATCCTCGGATATACAGTTCAGACATAGGATTCATCTGATGAATCCTATTGGAAGCTCTTGCGAATCGCACAGCCCTTGATGAGATGGTATCTTCTGTATCTCCTATCATTATCCACAAAGATAATTTATTAATTTTATCTAATTTTCAGTCGGTCAACTGGAAGTCATCTAGAGGGATATTATAGCTGCACAATAAAATTAAAAGAGCTTCTGGTCGTATTCGGAACATATACCTTTACTGGGTCCCAGGTCACCGGAGCTTTCAACTTGATGAGAGAGCTGATTACCTCGTCAAGAACGTTACGGTCTCGGATGCCTTTTTCAACTGGCTATCTCTGGAGGACATGATACACTCTTGCAAACTATGTGTAAGGAGGTAGAGTGAACAGTCATATCATTATAGCGAGACTTCATTCTCATTGTGATATCCCCAATACTACGCAGACTTACTCGTGGCCTCTCAACAGACGATCCTTATCTCATGGCTCTAGTGCAAAATGTTGATTACCTCTGCTATTCTAGCGGTTTTCAAACTGGTGGACGATGGCAGTTGCAGCACTTGTCCTGTTCCTGAATCATTGTGCACAGTATATTTTCATGCACTAAACATCGGCAGTACCGTAAACAGCCTTGGAATCTCTCGATTTTAAACAATGATTGCTTTCGCTTTGTGACCCTCTTAATTAGGTTTAGCTATTTCAGCGCTTTCAGTGTGTAAATCTTAATCTATCTGTACATCTTTCATCGATTTTAGTTGTATAGAACTGTGAATAATTAGACATCTTTCTTGATAAATCATTCGCGATGACCACCAAATTGCTATCGGTATCAAACCTCGCTCTTTCAAAGGTTTAAATGTATGATTACTGGGAAATATGACGTAATAGACCATTTATGATACCATTTTCTGTTTAAGCATGGAAAGTACTTAATAAAACGTCCATTAACTCATCTGCTCAGAAAATCATGTTGATTAGTGTAATTGACAAGCAAGTAAAAACAGGTTTAGAAAAAAATATTTAAATGAATTAAGAGATATATCGTTCAGCCACACTATAATGTAATCAAAGATATTTTAATATTAAACATAGCGAAATATTTGGGATGTTTATCGTCATGTATTACTAACAAAAAGCGTCTGTCAAAAAAGCGTTGCAACTGTGCTAGCATTTTTGGATATGTCTTTAATACATTACATTAAAAAAAGTATTAATTACTGAATGTCTCCTAATTCCGGAGAAGATATTGGGATGGAGCCGCATGCTGTACAGATAATAATAATTTTAAATGTACTAACGCAAATGTGGAGTCAACTATTGGCTGGCAATTTTTAACTTGTTTAATAATCGAATAGTTAATGAGATCTGATCTGAATAGATCACGTACCTTAAGAGGATCTTATAATGTTATGTCCAGGTATAAATCCCACAGCTCGTTTGGCGTTATCACTTGAAAAGCGATTGCGTTTTAGCTCAGATACTTTCCAACCATGCTCAAACCGACGATATGCCGATGGCAATCTCTGTGCTTTTGATTTCGTAGTAGTACCATAATTACATAATTGTAGAAATAC
This sequence comes from Maratus speciosus, assembly GCA_963932465.1. NCBI lineage: Eukaryota > Metazoa > Arthropoda > Arachnida > Araneae > Salticidae > Maratus > Maratus speciosus. The sequence continues at coordinate 190,100,752 of OZ010800.1, forward strand.
AATTGAAATGGAACAGTCTTTTACATCTATTGTCTTTAAATAATTTCTGCAGAATCTGTCTCTATTTCTTTGTCTTCAAACAGGATTTCCCTAAATGAATAAACAACTCATTACAAACGGTTTAAAAATGCGAATCTGCAAAGAGCTCAGTCACCACATCGACAAGGGGGAGATGAAAATAATTTCTGTAGATAATTTCGTAATCAAACTGTTGAAAGGAAAAATAATACTTTATGTTCCGAATTAAATAATTTTTGCATTTTAGAAAATAATTTTATTGTACTGGCAAACAAACTGCGATTCAAGATTTGTTTTCAGAAGGGGTTCTGTCAGTAGGCCTGCAGTGCACGTTTTCATTTAATATTTGCATATATATGTAGTACTTTTTCAATATTGAGCATTTTCTTAATTTTATTCAAGCTGTTTACAGAAAAAAAAAACATGCTTTACTACCATTTTTTGTTTCCTTCTAAATTACACACGTTTTTCCCGACATTTAAACGTTAAATAAAAGCGGTTCGGATATAAATAAAAGCGGAAACTGGAATTTCGGATTAGCGGGATTCTTCTGTACTTCATGTGTTAACAAATCAAACACAGATCACACATTAGAGATATGGAAAACTTATATCCGTTTTATCGAGCAAGTATGAGTGTAGACTTATTCTGGAATATTCTTTGATTTATTCGTTTTAACAATCAGAGCACACGAGTGGAATGTCTTCAAAATGTTAAAGCCGCAGCAATTCGTGATTCATAGACTACGTTAAATCCTAACCTATTGAAAAAATACATACCGAAGAAAGAGTAAACTGTTAATGTGCAGTTATGTCCGCTTCGAGGAAGATAAATATTCACCCAATATATGCAATCTAAACAGGCTAAATGTGGTATCAAAATATGGTTGGTATGTGATAAAATATTTATTAACTTCTTAACGGCCAACTACGCACTCGAAAAACAGGTACAGACCGTGAAATAAACCAAGATGAAAGAGTTGTCAAAGACTTCGCCTCTCTGTTCAGGGATTCTGGACAAAACATCACCAACTCATGGACAACTTTTTTCTTCTTTTTCTTTGGCCAAGCATTTATTATAATGGAATCTCAGAAAAGTTGATAACTTGAAACAAACCTAATATTCCCCAACAAACAAGGCTATGTAAATCGCGCACGTTTTATCCACAGAATTTATATTTTTTGATGACATAAGGATTTCTTCGAAAAAGAAACAAAGCTGTCACTCTAATGTCCACTATGCATCATGATAAAACCATCATAGGACCGAAAAATAAACTCGGAATGATTCGGTTTCATAAGGAAACTGAAATATGGAGTGGGTAAAATGGATACATTATTGGGGAAATATACAACACATAGGCGTACAACTAAATGGCCACTTTCATTATTTTTCTATATTGTGGATATAGCAGTACTTGCTACTTACATTATACGTACTGCAAATAATAATATGGTTATAAAAAAGTCCTTCCGGCTAGTGCCGGGAGGAAGAGGTAGCTTTCTTATTCCTTATTTTTTAAAAGCAAGCTTATATTATTCAAACACACGAAGCTCAATTTAGTGGAAACCAATTATAGGAGATTGAATACTAATTCTTATCAATACTAAATCATTATGAATGATAATTTCGCGAAATTAGGCAGCTTTATCCAAGCTGCTTTTATTTAAAATAATTTATATTTAGTTGCCAAATTTGGCGATATCTTGAAGTTCCTGCCATTTTAAGATAACATGGTGGATGAGGCTAACGAGTGAACTTGGTGGAGACCTTAGTAATTCCTGTGCACATGCTCACTCACATCGGAATCGGTTGATATATACAAGTGCTGTCGCAGGCAAAAAATCAGATTTTTCAAAATGTCACCGACATGAGAAATTGAAACTGTTATATCTGAGCCATTTTTTAAGATAAAGACAAAACAAAAAAGGCTCCGGAATCCTTATATCATGGTCAAATACTTAAGAAAGAAACCTTTTTCAATTTCTAATTTTTTTGCATCTCACTTTAAATAAAATTTTTTATTTAATTTAATGGCCTCCATTTTGAAACAAGATGGCTGATGAAGCTGGACAGCGAACTTGGTCGAGACATTACGATATACTATCCACATGCCTTCTTACATCGAAATAGGTTAATAAATACGCGTATTATCACGTGACAAATATCAGATCGTTTCAAAATGTCAGCCATGCTAGAAATTCAAAGTGCTATAATTCAACCATTTTTTAAGATATGTACGAAACAAAAACTGCTCCGGAATCTTTGTATCAAGGTCAAACACATAAAAAAAATATTTTTCATTTTTCGATTTTTGATAACTCCTTTTTAATTTAAAATTTAAAATTATTTTTAAATGGCAGCCCTTTTGAAACTAGATGGCGAATGAAGCTGGCCAACGAGCTCGGTCGAGACAATGGTATGTACTATGTACACACCAAGTTACATCCAAATCGGTTCATAAATACGCCTGTTATCGCGTGACGAAAATCAGGTCGTTTCGAAATGTCAGCCACAATAGAAATTCAAAATGCTATAACTCAGCTATTTTTTTATATATAGACGAAACAAAAACCGTTCCGGAATCTTTGTATTAAGGTCAAATACATACAAAAAAATCTTTTTCATTTTCCAATGTTTTGGTACCTCATTTTAAATTTAAAATTAAAAAAAAATAAATGGGCGCCATATTCAAATTAGACAGCGGATGAAGTTGGCGAACGAACTCGGTCGAGAGATTGATACGTATTATATATACATCCAGGTACATCTAAATCGGTTCATAAATATGCCTGTTATCGCATGACAAAAATCAGGTCGTTTAAAAATGTCAGTCACGGTAGAAATTCAAAGTGCTATAACTCAGCCATTTTTTAAGATATAGACAAAACAAAAACTGCTCCGGAATCTTTGTATCAAGGTCAAACATATAAGAAAAAAATATTTTCCAATTTTTAAATTGTTGGTACCACATTTCAAATTTTAACTTTTTTAATTAAATGGCCGCCATTTTGAAACAAGATGTCGAATGAAGCTGGCCAACGAACTCGGTCGAGACATTGGTATGCACTTTTTATACACGAAGTTACATCCGGATCGGTTCATAAATACGAGAATTACAGTGTGACAATTATCATATATATATATATATATATATATATCAACTTTTGAAAGGAGGGTGGTTTTGGGGTCTGGGAGTCATGATCGATGAAAATATACCAAATTTTTTTGAAATCGCTCTCCTCCTAACGGCTGCAATAGGTAGCTTTTTGTAATGAAAACTACCTAAGAAACAGACAATCGTCGCCTGTTATTGCAGGCATTAGGTGAGATCTTGCGGGTTCCAGCAATTCAAGATCAATCGTAAAATGTACAGGATATCATACATTTTTCGACCAAATCGGGAATTGAAAGAAAACTGAAAAAATCTTTGACCATATTTGAAGCTGCCACACGTTCAGAACCCAGTCCATAAACATTGAGCCGTGATGAAACAAGAAGGATAAAAACAGTTTGTGTCAAATGTGCTTGTTAGAGCCTCAAATATGGCGAAAAAAACCCCAGAAAATCATGTAAACAATATGGAAAGCCACTATTTTATGTACATTCTACACACATTCTATGTGCACCTTTTTCTATTGTACAGATTGTCCACAAATTTCACGTAAATTAAATATTTTTACCTTAAAAAAGCATGTCTAACCCTTTTTTCAAATTAAATTAAAGTTTTATTGATCTAAATCTAAATAACCTATCAATTTCCGTATTTTTCTACAGAAAATTCGCATGGGTACCCGGGTACCCTGGTCGTTGATGACAGGTATAAAAATGTTTAATGCCTCAAAAAAATAATAAAAAAAATTCCAAATTTTAAAGTGATCATACTAATGGACAGTGAGTACTACAAATAATGGGGATCTAAATTCATTTTATTTTCTTTTAATATTAACACCTTGAAAACGGAATGCAAAGAGAAAAACGGTACCCGGGTACCCGGCCATTGACATAAGGGTTAAGGAGCTGCAAAATTTTTGAAATTTCAGAAATCACATACATACAAATTATGCAGAATAAAATGTATGACAAAATCCCACTCTCCGTACTTTTAGAGGGAAAAAATGTGAATTTTTTAAAATACGATTTGCTTATAGAAAATCCTTTTCATATATTTTTCAAATAATTTCTTTTTTTTCACCTCTTTTTTCTCTCTATAATTCACAGATTTTTCTACGTTAAGACATATATAAATAGACATTTATAATTTATGATTGGGATAAAGCATTTAATATCTGAATAAAGGATACTTCTTATGATAAAATAATATGTAATTTTTATTTTTTCTTTAAGTGATAAAAGTGCTTACATATGTATTTAATTAAAAATCATTTCATCGAAACAAAAGAGACATAAATGCATATTCTTCAACTCTTCTGTGCCACAAATGAATGAAATTTGTTTTTGTCTCTATAGTGTTACATATGAAAAACATGAAAAATATTCCATTGTTTATTAAAAAATAATACAAGAGAATAAAATATAATTTAAAAATATTTAATTGACTTTTTTAAGCCTGTATAATGCGTGGCTTAGTATAAGATTATGTCTTTTATTTTATTTTCTAAGAATTATAAAAGCATTTTATTTAATAAATTTTTTGAGTGTTTTTGTATTCTTATTTATAAAATAACTGTGTTTGATAGCATCATTTAATTAAAATAATATGATTTACGGTATTTTTAGCAATGAGAAACTTTTAATCATATCAGTTTTATTGTTTGTTTTGAATGGGAATGTATTTTTGATTAACATTTTATAAATAAATTTTGTAAATCAAACATAGATTTCATAATTAAACGGAAGAAGTTATATTTTCTAAGATAAATAGGATAAAACGAAATATTTTTATTGAAGTATTCGATAGATTAAACATTCTTTCATTTGTAATTTTCAACACATTATAGTAGTAATTCATGCACATTTTTTTCTTTAATGGTTTTAAATATCTATATAATCGAAGATTTTAGAAAGTTGTATAACACTAATATGTAAAATATGAACCTAATTTTTATAAAGTAATTATTTTTATAAAGATATTTTTGATAAAGATTTTTATCAAATTTGAAGTAACATTCCTCTAAAATGTAATAAATAAATAAATATAATAAAACGATGTCAAAAACTATAATGATACATTTTGCGATGTTACAGAGGATTGTGCTACCTGAAAACTTGAAAAAGTATTTATTATTGAATTGAAAAAAAAATAAAGGTTGTCCTTTAAAAAACACATTTTCAAATAGTGAGATATATACATGTTCGCATGCGTTAATTAGACTTACCGATAAATAAATAAGCGATTTTTAGCTTTTGTTCGCTTTTGAATACAATTACAATGCACTAAAATTTCGTCATTTGATTTCTTGTTTCGGTGTAACTTAAAAATAGGCTTGTGAACTAGCAAAAAAGTGTTTCTAATGAGGAATATACACTTTAAACCAGTAAATTTACGGGAATAAAGAATTAAAAAGAGATTAACAACTAGTCTGTGACTATCATACTTTTTCCTCATGACCCTTCTATTACGAAGTGCTGAAGTTTTCTGTTGCGGTCATAATATCTAAATAAATACACTTCTTAATATTAAAAAAAAATGTTACAAATCAAAAATTGTGTTACGTCTTTCATTTTAAGTATTCTAACTGCTTTACATCATATCAATTTGTTGACATTTCTGTAATTAGAAATAATAACACAGAAATTTACCACATCACGCAATTTTTTCTCGTTTTTTCGTCTTTAAAAATTCCAATATTAATATTAGAGATATTTTATTAAAAACAATATTTTAAATTGTAGAAATGTTATTTTTAATGGTTGGGCGTATTTTACCCTCCCCCCACCAATCTCTCACACACGCATGTCATTAGTTTGCTAATAATTTTGTTATTGAAGATATTTTGGTAATTAATTAATTAATCTATTTATCTATATACTATGTTGGTTATTTCATGCTTATTTGCTTTTCCAATGTGTATTTATTTCTATTTCGTCCTTTTTTCTTTCTCTCTATTTCTTAATCCTATCTTATCCCCATTCTTCTGTTTACCCAACGCAATCAGAGTTCACATGGGTGCTTAAATTTCAGTAACCCTAAACGAAATATCAATATTCGACTTATTTAATACTTAAATTTTGGCCATAAAATAAGATAGCTATTACTATCCACATATAATGTTACTAAAATTCAATGCTTTTCTAGCTACATGTTCGTATTTTTTAATATTTTGTGCTTTAAATTGCCTTACATTTATCATGAAATGTTTAGTTTGTGCTGTATTCAACTATTTGTGTACAACGAAGCGTCAGAACATTGTAACCTTCCACACATTTTGCAATGAACTCGCCTGAATGACGTGGAGGGCACTTTATCAAGTGGGAATGGTATTTAATTTCTGCACTTCTGCCTGTGATGGGAAATACTGCTGATTCAACCGACATTGATAGAGGACAGAATTCAATGACCCGACGGTTCAGAATGAGTATCACCAAAACGTCACTACTCGTGAGTTGTTCATGGAATATATTTGTTAGTACTGCTGCAAACTGGATGAATGACTGTGAAACCATCAGTAGATGCCATGGTGTTGAAAGTCCGTGCATTATCAAAGAAAAAGGACGTCGGAGACACTCTAGTTTACCAGAACAATGTTGGCTCCAGTGAGTGGCTCAACTGACATCCAAATACAATATAGGTCCTAGTAGAATTGTTTCAGATTATACAGTTCAGTTGTCACTGTTGAATATGAGGCTACGCAACAAACGTCCCATTTATATCACTCTGTTGGCCAAGCATCATTGCCAGCTACTGCGACACTTTGTCGGGGAACATCATGTCTGGGTTATGGATCATTGGGAGAGACTTACCCGGGCGAAAGAATCACAATTCATCCTTTAACACATCGATGGATGTTTGAGGGTACGCCGTCTTCCAGGGGAGCTGTTGCTTCTCATACAGCAAGTCATACACAGGCCTGTTGTAGTGATATTATGCTTTGGGAAACGTTCTCATGGAAATTACGGGGATCTGTGGTTGTTGTAGAACAGACCATCAAGGCCGCGGACTATCTGAACATCCCTGCGAGCAAGTTGCACCCTTATATGGTATATGTATTCCCAAATGAAATGAAGTCTTCGGGAAAAACAATGCTGCATTTCACAGGTCTGGAAGTGCTCTGGAGTGGTTCCAGGAATATAATAATGATTTCCTCTTAAGATCCTGGCCACATAACGCAACGGATTTCAATCCGATAGATCATATTTGTGGTGTCATGGAACTGCGGGGCAGAGCTCAAAACAACCATATCGAAATATCCTGGATTTGCATGATCGTTGATTGAACATCTGGTACACTCTCTCTCCGGCCATCTACCAATGACTTGTGGCATCCATACCAAGACGTTTTACAGCTGATATGCGGGACAACGTTGGACCAACGCGTTATAAGTTAGGTTGTCATAATGTTTTAGCTTTTCAGTGTATGTAATAATGAATTGGACGATTTCTCTGCTCGAAACCTACAAATGTTCTAGTAAAATAATTCTAGGCTCGTTGAAATATATTGTTTTGTTTCGAATTTCATGATCTATTTAAATTTTTTATGCAAAAAAATAAATTCAATTTTATTATACACAAGCTGTCCCGCCCGGCGCTGTAATATTGTAATATTGCCTTAGTTGTAATATTCTTGAATGAAACAGAAATTTGTATGATTTTATATCTTTAATATGATTTTGTCTGAAACACGTGCGCTGACTGCATTAAAAATCGGTAAACAAAACAAAACAACGCTAGAAAACTGATGTTTAGCGCAGTAAAGAAACTCGAAATAACAACAACGGTAAACATGGAGTGATTGTTGTAGAGGGGATGTGTTTCTGACGTAAGTTTTGTGCTAAAATATTAATATTTAACTAAAGATATCACTGTTATATACGTAAGCATTTATTCACATCGAAATCCTGAGTGAATATTTTAGATTTTCAAACTGATTATATCATCCTTAAATCCGCCTATACGTGAATCAAATGGGTACTCGATTCTTAGCTAAGTGGCTAATATATTGTGTTAAATTTCATAGCTATTATACAAAATTAAGTAATTGTTTTAATCAAAGTAGGCGGTAAAATCTCTAATCGTAACCTAATTGTAACGTAACAGTAACCTAACAGTAACTTACATATAACATAAATGTAATCTAACTCTAACCTAACTGTAACTTATCTCTAATCGTAACATAACTGTATCCTAACCGTGCACGTGCTGCAAACTACTTTATTCCTACTTTCCACCGGCAGAGGGCGCAATACGTTTTTACGATCATACGACATAGGACCTAAAATGGAGTTATGAATAAAGAGGAGGCGACATATAGTGCACTGTCTACCAATTGCAAGTGAAGTAACTGAGGAGGTTGTCACAAGATGGCGGCTGTTTTTTTAAATCGGATCTACAGTTTCTGATTACCCACGGGACAAACTTCCCACCAGTAAAATTGAATAGAAAATTTCTTCTGATTTAAGCGTCTTATTCATGGAAATATTTTCTCACAAATATGTTAAAATTTCTATTTGTTTTTACTGGTGTCAGTTTGCTTGGTAAAACAGTCAGATTGTTTCCCTGGTAGTCACAACAACGTGGAAACTCAGTTTCTGAATACTACCAAAATAAACGTACGCCGGTAAAAATGAAAACCTCTTTCTGTCATTATTTATGACTGAAATTTTGCAATAATAAGTTGTTTTAATAAGGAGTAAATTTCTATGTAAATTTACTGGTGGAAGTTTCCACCGGCAGTAATCAACCCCTGTGAAAGCTGTTACGGTTGAAGCTTCACTGTTTTAAGGATATGTCAATTCCTCTTTATTAATAGTTCCATGGGGCCTAATGGCTGCGACACAGTATAGCAGGCGAGGTAGGTGAGCTCTGCAAATTCTTTTATTTCCACTTCCACCGCCAGTGTGCGCACTCTTTTTTAAACGAACCTGCATCTATACGAATCTCGGATTTTTAACCTATCCGTAGATATATTACTCGGTGGGATGGGTCTCAAATAAAAATTAAAAAAAATTGCTGAAATTAATATTCGTAAATATTAGTAACCACCTCCCAATATGATCTATAAGGACATTCGACACGAGTCGCTGCTGCCTGCGGCACTTTCTACCGCCACGGGGCAAACTCTGTTCTAAAAAATCTATATTCAAACGGAACTTTATTATTTAACATATTCGTAGATATATTAGTCGACGGGGTTGGGATATGAAATAAGAATTTAAGAAATTTGCTGAAATTACTATTCGGAAATAATGATAACCACTTCTCAAAAATCAATTACGCAATATGGTCTGAAAAACATCGGAAACGGATCGCCGTTGTCTGTGGCACCGTAAAGCAGGCGTGCGATAAATTCAAAACATTATTCTGTTTTAAAAAACAAAAGAACAGGAATGACAAAAATCCCTTAAAAGAAACATTTCAGAAAAAAAATATCATTAATAGTATACAAAAATGAGAGTTTAATTTCTGTTTAAAATGTTGCTACTTGCTACAGCAACAGAAACCAGTTCAATGAAAAGACTTACTATTGTCAATTTCTAATTTCTAGTGCGAAATGAGCCATCGAGAAGAGTTCTAATCTGTTATTTAATGTTTAAATTTATATTTCTTGTTATATAAATGGATCAGTTTCAAGCACGGGGACCCAATTTTCCTCCAAAGAACCAAAATAGCCGATTTTTTAGAGGATATTATCGTCAACCAATCAAAGTAGAGAAAAACCTGAAAATCCGATGAGCAAACAACCTGTCCTCGAGAGTGTGAAGTTGGTTGCTATGGTGTGATGTCAGTTTGACACATTTATTATTTTAAATTTTCATGAATAATTAATATAACACTTCCAAATCATGCACTAAACATCAGTACTAAAATATTTATGCTTAATTGAAAAAAAAGTAACTCTTGACCAATACACACGAAAATTGCACTGCTACCATGGTTTATTTATTTATTTTCTGGAAAAGCATTATACAAGAAACCAGCCGAAATCAAGCTGAATAAAAAAAAAATATTTTTTATAAACGAAGATTTGTACAAGCAACCAAATGAAAGCAAGCAGAAAGAAAGAGCGTATTTTTTTATAAGCGAAGTTTTATACAACGAACCAACCAACGAAAGCCTGCGGAAAGAAAAAGTGAACATTTCATGATCTTCCGTTTTGATTTTTAATTAATATCTTAGATATTAATAAAAAAAAATTATAGTCGCAGCCTTAGATGCCACAGAAGATGCATTGGAATACCCCTACAAAACTTGCTTTATATGGGCAGTAGATTTCTCTAGCCATCTCAGACAGACATATATACACACACGAAATTTTCTTTTATTAGTATACAATTAAAAATCAATTTGTCATCTTAATTTTATTAAATCTATTTATATAATTCAGTAATGACAATTCTGGTGACGATTCCGGGTCGCGCCGATCCTCGAAAAGGAAAAAAAAAACATATCGCAGCCATGTTAGGCTTAAGCATTCTGATGCCGTATTATAAATCGAACAATTGCTTTATTTAATCTACATTGCATCACATATTTTCTTCTTCATTTTCTCTACAACCTTCAAAAACTAAACAATTATAACCTTTTAAGTTCTAAATTAAAAATAAGCAGCTACCAACAACATATTGGCGATATAAACAAATGAACCGTTGCCATTCAGAAACACAAGTTCCAAATCAAGAAACAAATGAAAGACTCTTTGACGATTCATTATAAAAGTACGGTTAACATCCGATTCCGCTTTAAAGCCTTTAAATATTTTCAAATGTGTTTTTCATTATTGTTTACATTTATAAGCAGTAATTTTACGACTGTTTGCATTTACAAGCAGTGAGTTTACGACATACATATGAAAATATTACTTAATTTATTGAATAAATATTTTTTAAAGTATTATCAATGTTTTCAACAAATATTAATAATTTTAATTATTATCTTCATTCAATTTAATGACTATTCATCATTATTCATGAGAATCATTCATATAAATAATGATTCATATCAATGATTCATATATTTTACTGTTCTGTTGTTCTGTAGTGGCAACAGTGAGACGTTGTTTCTTTACGAAAACATGCTGATATATCGCTTTGAATTGATGTATCAGCAGTTATTTTATGAATGTTTTAAAAATAATTTTTTACTTTTTACAATGGATATTCCGAATAAAACGCTTTCGGAAAGAAGGCACCGATTGACCAGGAAAAAAACTGCACGTTGGTGATCGCGGCAGTTTCAACTGATTTCTCAGATTGACCTAGAAACTCAGCTGAGTGCACAAGCAGAGTTAAACACCGATAGGCACAATTTTTTGATAATTTTTTATCTAAACTATGCATATTTTCAGTTTGTGTTCATTTAGATTTTTAAAAGCATTTATCATTCACAGGAACGTTTCATAATAACAAAGATTTAAAAATGAAAATTACATTTTTTTTTTTTTTAGATTTCACTAAATTTTTGTACCATTAAAAAACATAGCTTTATGTATGTGTATTACTTTGAATGATGCACATAATGGTGTTTTAGTTTTGGCCACACATATGAATCCACAAGTTTCTAATTTCACCTATGCATATTTTAAGCAGAATTTAATATATTTCTGTGAATTATTTTTTTTTTCCTGTTTGAAAAATGCAACTGCTTTTTTGTGTTATTTTAAACGTTTATTTCAACTATGCATATATTTTATGTTTACGTGAAAATATAAAGCATTTATAGACATGCCACTTTTCAGCGAAAACATGGAATCCCACTTTTTCGTCACTGAAATTTATCCTTCCTGGGATTGATGCAAATCTGTATTAAAATTTTTTTGACATTTTTAGGACGGGAGGGGGGGAGCAGTATTTGACAAAATACAACAAAAACGCGAGTACGAACAGCGCCAAATTGTGTTTATTTCTGTTCCTTTCGCATTCGGCCTTCTCTTTCCAATGACCTACTGCGCATTTAGTCCATGCGTAGAAACAAACAGCATGAAAACATAGCCAGGAGCATGCAACTATCGTCTGTCTGATTTGCCTGAAGGATTGAGAAAATCATCAAAAGATCGTAGAAAAATGGTAGTTTCGTCAAAGGATAGCAGAAAAAAAAACAATTTTCTCAAAGGGTCCTTTAGAACGCGAATTTCATCAAAGGATCTTGGGGGGGGGGGGGGGTAAGCATATTTCGTCTAAGGATCATGGAATATGTGAATTTCGTATCGTGGAAAAAACATGAATTTCATCAGATGATTGGAGAAAAAACGCATGTTTCATCAAAGTATCGTGAAAAACGTGAATTTCGTCAAATAATCACGGAAAAAATATCATTTTCATTAGAGGATAACACAGAAAACTAGAATTTCATCGAAAGGTTGCAAAAGTGCAAGTTTCAACATAAGATCCTGAAAAAAATGTGAATTTTGAAGTCGGGAGATCTTGAAGCTTATTGGCATATCAGTATCATGTGAACCGTTAGTCAACTAAATTTTGAATTCTGTTCTGTTACAAAAATAATTTGCCGCATAAATTCGGATGATCATATGCGCCTGTGCTTCTGTCAACGTATGTTGATTGTAAGGTAAATCTGCCTTGCTCTGCCGTTTATTTCTTTTGGGTTTTTTATTTCTTTTTTTTTCGTTAGGATTTTTGCATTAGCTGTTTAAAATGCACCCTTTATTTACCAATATATCGATTTTTACATGGTTTACCATTTTAGAGACGGAAGATTCAGCCAACGGCTGCAGAAAAATTTCAAGTCTGAAAACATCAAGATTGTATTACCAAATGTTAATCAAAATTTAAATTTAATTCAGTTTGAAGACGAAGTTCCATATCTTGACGGTGTTTCAGACCCTGACTAGGATCCCGTTTTGTAAACATTAAATTATTGTTTTTTTGGGGGGGGATAAATTTTAACTGTTTGTTTTTTGTGTAAATATTTGTAAATTATTTTATATATATTTTTTGTATGAAACTCCCCATTTTTCTGAATCGCCGTCTCATTTATTGGTATTTATTTATATTTATCCCCATACTTTTATTTCATATTTAATAAATTTTTTGGCAGTTGCGAGCAGATTTTATCTGCATTCGCAACGAATTTCTCTAGACGGCGGAAAAACTTCGTTTTTAAATCTTTATGTTATTTATAAATCCATGTTTTTACATCATTTTCTATTTTTTAAGATGGGGCAAAATAATTGATTTAAGAATAACAAGGATTTAAAAATGATGTTTCTCCGCCATCTTGAAAAGATTTTTGGCATAATTTTTTTCGCCAAGTGGCACAGGATACGGTTGGTTGGTCGGTTGTATTTATTACGGCCAATTATCTGCACGAGGGATATAGGCCCCACAGGATACGGAACTCTTCCCTTAATTTTGTCAAAGAAACACGAGAGGTGTAATTCGTCAAAAGGGATCAGAATAAATGCGAATTACATATCCCAATAAAAACACTCATTTCGTGAAAGGATTGCGAGAAAACAGTCATTACGTCAAAAGGCTGCAGAAAAGGAAAAAAAAACACGAATTTTATCAAAGAATTGCAGAAAAAGCAAGAATTTCGCCATAGGGTTGTTGGAAAAAGCTAATTTTTTTTTTTCGCGCATGAGGTGGTTCTTATTTTCTTCTTTCGAAGGTTGACTTTTGCAAATACAATTTTTTTAATGCTTTTGATGAATTGCCACTATCTGAATAATAATGCATAACAATCACCTGTTTAATTGAGTCTGACCTAATGTTGTAAACTTAAAATAACACTTTCCCGTCATTTTTCAGGGGGGCATATGCTAGTACTAAATATAAAATCATAATTAGAGCGCAGTTTTAAATTTTTCTTAATAGTGCAAGTTTTAAATCACTTGTTTTCTCAATAAAAACCAATACATTCGGAATTTGGCGAGAGGTTTATAATTTTGGAGCTTGTGTAATGAATATATGACCTTATTTTAACAATCCTTATCAAAAATGACGTCATCTTAACAAAATGTATAAAACAAATTCAGATTCAAGAATTAAAATAAATGCTTAATGTCGTTATCCTTGTTTAGATATTCCACTTTTTGAACCATTGTTAAACATTTTAACTATCATACACTGCTCAAAATAATTAGGGGAGCAAGCAAAAAAATGAAGAGAACAGTGCAAGACAGCCATGTATGGGCATAAAATGGATAATAATCGTGTATCAATGCGCAATACAGCAAAAAAAGACGCAAAAAAATTGTAAGGGAGCTTTTATTCTTTGAAAAGATGAAAAGAACATGAAAAGATGGTTTAGAGCAACAATTTGGTTTCATGCAAATGATAAAATCAAAGTATTGTTTAGAAATGATGCAAGATTTTTAATATGGCGTGTGATCTCCTCGAACAGCTAAGACTGCTACACATCTGTTTTACATGGATGCGATGAGGTTATCGATAAGACTTTGGGGAATACAGTATCTTTGCTCAACAATTGCAATCTCCAAGTCCCGGACAGTAAATGGAGGCCTCGGTCTCTCCGCAATGCGTCATCTGAGTATGTCCCAAACATGCTCGATCGGATTTAGGTCAGGAGAGCATGCTGGTCATTCCATAAGCTGTATTGTTTTAGCTTCAAACATGTTTTCCACAAGACGAACTTTATGAAGTTTGGCATTATCATGCATGGAAAAAAAAGAAATCACTAATTACTGTAATATAAAATACGACTTGAGGTCTCAGTATCTCACCTGTATTACTTCGGACCGTCAAAGTGCCATTCCGAATGATATGCAGGCCCGCACGTCCACCTATCCTGATTCCAGCCAATAGCATCAACCCACCTCGTCTGTAATGTGATCTTTCATGAACGATTGAGGGATTATTTTGAGTGCCTCTTTCTCTCCATGCCAAAATACATCAGATGCCGCATCCAGACTGAATCGGGACTCGTCTGTAAACAGAATTTGACTCCAACAACGTTGTCTCCAAACTCGGTGTTCAGTTCCTCAACTTCTTTGGGCCGCACTGTGGCTTGAGGTCAACTGAATACAAGCCATTGGCTTACGTGCATAGAGACCACCCTGATGAAGCCTATTTCAGACTGTTTGGCTGGACACCCTTCGTTCTGTGGCCAAGAACAAATGTGTTTGCAGCTGAGTAGCATTGCCTGTTTTGTCTTGATGAGCTGTTAACAGGGTATATCTGTCATCAGTTTCTGTGTTAGCACATTTTCGACCTTGCACTTGTCGATGACTACCATTCCATGTGTCTTGGAATCGATTCCACAGCGTTTCATGGACACTTCTTGCGACTCCAACAGCGTGCACTACCTTTCGTTAGCTTCAACAAATTCAACTGTCCCGATAACACGCCAAGCCATGGATTGTGGTAAATCATGTTGTTGTGACAATTTTAAGCAACCTTTTCTCAAAACACAAGCTGAGCACTTGAATGTTACAACTGAGACAGTGAAACAGACGTTTCTGCAAAATCCCGATTTCTGCACTTATCTCCTTTTTCTAGTTTTTGACGTCAAAAACTTTAATTTACATGTAAAGTCTTCTTTATCTGTTTTCTACAGCACTTAAGTTATGGATGTTTTATTTTACGTTACTTATCGGTGTAAATATTTGCGTGATTTCGTTAAAACCACGTGCTCTCCTAATTGTTTTGAGCAGTGTATTTAAGAATTCCTTGAAAAGCTATGTTTCTTCCTTAAATTCATTATTTCTAAAATAAGAGGCGATAATTGCCCAGTTAAACTCAGGGAGCTTAATCTTTGTTACCATTAAAATCAGTGGATCAATGTAAAAATAAAACAAGAAAGTAAAACCATGCATCAAGATAGATTATGACACACTTTCCAACAATTCCAGAATTCTTTAACGAAACCTCACTCTTTCATAAGGTAACAAAAATATTTAAGCAAACATTTTGCAAAAAGCATAACCCAAGGAGGCCATGTATCCAGTTCTTTGCTTAGCCTTGTGATATAATTTTATTGATATGATTTTACTTTATTTTATGATAGTGATATGATTTTATTTACATTATACAAACACATTGCATCTCATATTATGCTAAATAAAATTCAACTTGAAGCTGCGCATTTTAATTAACACCGCGTTTCAGCCTATTATGTTGCTACTTCACAATGCTTACAAATTATTTTGTGTAGCCCTGTATATGATCTATAGCATCTATACAAACCATATAGTAATCAAATATTTAGTTAAACTTAAACATGCATACTGTAAAGGAAATTGAACTTCCAGCAATTACCACTAGTGTGTCTCCTTATAAATGAACGATAAATGCTGTACGGTTCAAGTTATACAACAAGTAAGTTGTAGTAATGGTCAGTAAAAATATCCTTTTCACTATATTTAAAATAGTGTAACAGAACTAATATACGCTACAAAATGGTTTTTCTCATTTGAGCATTAAATAACAAAATACTTTTGTGTGGCCCTGTAAAAGAATAATAAATGCTCTTTTCTATAAGATTTATAATGTATACGAGCTTTGTGCTGTTGAAATTATTTTATTTTACATGGTTTTAGTGGCTGGATAAGTTTTAAGTTTATTTTAAAAGAAAATGTTCGATTAAGGAAAGTCTCCTTATACATTTCGATTTTAAAGACGTCGTTGTTTTCATGACAACAGGACTATTTTTTTTGCTGTCTCCTACACAAAGAACATCGAAGTGAAATTTACAATGTGCAAAATCGGAGCTTAATTTTGAGTATGAAGCAATTTCAGTCTCTGAAATTTTATTCTAAACCATATAAAAATATACTTAAATTTCATTATAGATACATTTAAGTGTATATGTTTTTCCTTAAAGAAAATGTGACATAAAAGATTATTTTTGTTGTTGTTGTTGTTGTTGTTCCGTCGACAACCGGCGATAATTCGTAAAGCAAACGATTTTTTTATTATTTTTTTACGGACGTTATATCAAGGTTCCACCGGAATATTTTTATTAAAAATATATACCTACATAAGAAGAACACACAGTATTTTTTTTTCAGTATGGATTCCTTCCTTATAAGTAAATATTTTAGAAAAACCGTATTTTATTTGAAAACCAGATTTCAAATATTAACGGCAATAGCGGCAAAGATACTCATACTCTTTTGTAGTGCTCTATATATGATCAACAGATTTAGATATGTATACTACATAATATGATAAAATTGAGTATAGTAAGAAAATTCAGAATAGTGTTGAAAATTCTATTAGAAATAATTATTTATTCATAAAATCTCATAATAAATCTATCAAAATTATTTGTCATTTAATCATACATCTACATAACCCTTAAAGAAGTGAAGATGTTTGATAGAAATAAGAAGTTTTTCCCTAACTAGGACTTCCCTCAGAGTGATTAGTCTGAGCGATATTACTGAGAACATAGATTTAATAATAACATGTGCAAGCAAAGAAAATGATATGTTATCTTTAATTGTCCATATACTGCGATAAATTGAAATGATGAAAATAAACGAATCGTAGAATTACAAAATCTTATATATAAATTCGTACACACTGTTTAAAAAATGGGATATTAAAGCATGCAAGACAACCATGCATGGATATAAAATTGAAAGTACGCAATATATTAAAAGTAAAATAGAAAATGAAACACTAAATTATCTTATATCGGAATTTTAACAGTATAAAATGATATCAAGAGCATAATCAGACGCTCCGCACTAATTTGAGTAACTTTTAATGACAAATATATGATGTTTAAAAAGAATACACTATACTTTATATGGTATGTGCTCCCCCGGAATAGTTAATATTGTACAATATCTGTTTTCCACGGATGCAATGAGGTTGTCGACAACAGTTAAGGAATTCTCTCCTCAAAATGTGATATAGTATCAAAGTACCGAATACATCAACAGTGGCATGCAATGCTTCGTTAGAGTGTGTTAGATGTGCTCGATCGGATTTATATGATGAGTGTATGCTGGCCACTACATACGCTGTATTGTTTTGTTTTCAAACATATACTGCACAAGTTGAGCTATATTTAACATGTATTTAAAAAAGAAATATGCAATGATTGCAACATAAAGTATGACACAAGATCTGAATATATTGTCTGCATAACGTTTGAGCTGTCAAAGTGTCATTTGAGGTAATTTACAAATCCATACATATTTATTCAGCAAATCATGAAAGCTAACATACGCCAATATGAACCCGATTGTGAAATTTCACCAGAATAAGTTAATATATAAAAAATCTACCAATGATAATTGAGAATATGACCTTATGATAAAATGTCTAGAAAAATGAATCAGATAAAAAATCATATCACATTTAAAACGGCACTTCCCTCTGTTAGCGGCCTTGGCGAGAGAGAGAAAAGCCTAGAGAAGAAACACTTTAACAAGTACTTTCGGGCAACCTACTCACTGTTTCATGCGGGTCTTTATTCAATATTTACATAATTTATTTAATGCTAGATGGGTATCTATCAGTTTTGTTGCATTTAAAATGCATATTTTGCGGAGGAAATGCAACATTATGAAATATTTAAAGTTGCTATACCTAATAATTCCAAATTAATGGTAATTGAGATCGCTTTCCGCTCATTTCATCTTTTTAAATTAAAAATTTTTTAGAAACCATTCATAGAGACAATTGTATATTTTAAAACTAACCCGAAGCAAAATTTCAAGATTTTGGGCTCAGCAGTAACACAGAAATAGAAAATTTTCGAAAGTTTTTTGTTTCTGCACTGTTTTTTATAGCGACATTTTTGAAATTGTTCTATTGCGAGAATTTACGTCATGATAAATACAGCCATGTCAATTTTCATGTTTATATTCCTAACAATTCCATGTACTTCGTTACTTACAAGGAGAGGGCCAACCTTGTTAATCACAGATTTTGATTATTTTAATATATGTTGTAGGGTAGTGGCCCCTTAGTGTGAGGTTCAACGGATTTTATCCAATGCTCCTTAGTTCTTGAGAAACCGGGGGGGGGGGGGGTCTAATATTAGTGCACAACTTAAATACTCACTTTGCTAAAGCAATGATAGGTCAGTCGTAGCTCAGTTGGTGTGGTGTCAACCGGCTGATTGGCGGGCCCGGGTTCGATACCTGAATGCGCTACATTTGTTTTTCTCATTTTTTGTTTTATAAATTTACTTGTAAGTATAACTTAATAATCCCACTGTCAATTAAAATTTTTAATATTGTATATCAATTATAATTTTAACCTATTTAATTTTTTACTTTTAACTGAATAGTTGTAATAAAACATCATAAAACTGTTATTTTTTTTAATCACTTTTAAAATGTATTTCATATATTCTTTATTTTTGCAATGATATTGAGCAATTGTGTCAATTCGTGATTTTAAAGAAACATCATTTACGCATTGCTTTAACAAAGGAAGTCAATGAGATAATGCTATTATCCTGTTTTAAAGTAACAAGCATAATCATATTAAAAATTAGCATCAGAAATAAATTACAACCGATTTTTTGCATATTAAAGATTTTTAAATTTGTAATAAGTATGCTCTCGCTTTCAATTATTTTCCTTTCCCCTTTCTCTTTTTTCTGCTTTTATTTTATTTCAATATCCCTTTTTTTATCATAACTAGATGGCACCACAACAGAATTTGTCACGATTTTGGAATTTTTATCATTCAATAATAGATCCAATTTCTTTTTAAACCTCTTTAATGGATGGAAAATGATAGTTTACAAATAAGAAATGATAAATTTAAGTTTGTTAACATTATAATTAATGTTTGGTGTTAAAATTTTTAATTGAAATTATTAAATTATAATTATAACTATATTTATAAAACAAAAAATGAGAAAAACAAATGTAGCGTTTTCAGGTATCGAACCCGGGCCCTCGGATAAGCCGGCAAACGCCATGCCAACTGAGCTACCACTAACCTGCCATATTTGCTGCGAAGTAAGTATTTAAGTTGTCTACTAATATTAGACCCCCTGGTTTTTCAAGAACTAAGGGGCATTGGATAAAATCCGTTGAACCTGACACTAAGAGGTGTCTACCCTACAACATATATTAAAATAATCAAAATCTGTGATTAACAAGGTTGGCCCTCTCCTTGTTAGATCATCTTTAGATCTTTTTCCGCTTTGTGTAGTCTTTCGATTTTTTAGAATTCGTTCTACAACGTGCATTTACACCTTATAAATTATTACCATGCCAAAGTTCTAGTTTCTAACCCCAAAAGTATCCCAAAAATTTCAGTATTCCAAATAAATCATAGTTTAAAACCTTTCTAGAATTTTTTACGTTTATCCGTCAAATTGAACCTTTTATAGAGCGTTCAGTACGAGTATTTACATCTTAAAAGTAACTGCCACACCAAATTTATGGTTTCTAACCCAATCAATATCGCAGAGATCGCAATTTTAGAACTTTTTTGCTCCTGCAGCGATGTAGGTTCTTGCACTGACATAAAATACAGTCTTTTTTTCGGAGCAGAGATGGCCACCAACATTTTTTTTTAAGTTGGCTATGTAGTTTGAGAGATAATACCTCACAAACGTACAAGCATTAATAATATTATAAACTTTATAATATTATAACGCTTTATAATATTAGCATTAGATGTACAGATACAAAAGCCATTTATCTGTTACAAACTAAAGTGCCGGCGTTGCCCAGAATTTGAAGGATATTTGTTCTGAAAAATCAATTTCAAAATTTAACATACAACACAAAACAAACATTAAAAAAAAAGCAGTCGAAATGTTGTATGAATGAATCATATGAAAACGCTATATAGAAATCTATAAATGTATATATCAGACGCAATAGAATGCAGCTATAAATGAACTTATTTCAATTTATAATTGGAGCAATAATATTAAAATACGCCAATATTTCCCTAATCGGGTTTTTATCATGCTTCAATACATTTTTCACACTCATATGACGTTATACTATATCCACCACGTCCTTTATATTTACAATATGACGTAATATTTTCCTCTTTCACGTGGAAACCTTGAAATAGAAAAGTTATGAAGTTATATTCACTTTGATTTAAATTCGTCAAACTATTTATTTCATTTTCATTTTTCACGTGGATATCTTGCAATAGAAAAGTTACGATGTAATATTCACTTTTTTTTTAATTCGGCAAACTATTTATTTCATTTTAATTTTTCACGTGGAAATCTTGCAGTAGAAAATTAATTGTTGTAGTAATAATTTTAATGTGTATTTTAATTGTTGGCAACTGCTATAACGAAAAATGTTTAAATTTGAAAAGAAATTGCTTTTAAATTGGTGGTTTTTTATTAATTAAAAATTAACTATAAATTGTTTTGATTCCGGATTACTTTAGTTGCCTCGGCCATCTTTTCACAATTTTGGCTTCCAAATTTTGGATTTTTATAGAATTACAAACAGACAGATGGCCAAGTTTTCATTTTTATATATCTCTGTATTCTAAAAAAAGTAACTAACGCTGTCACCGCCGCCGCCGGTTTTGAATTTTTTGTGACCGGAGGTCTTTCTTCCTTAATATTAAGAAAACTATTGCATACAAAAATATGAAAATCGGTGGTATTATAGAGAAATGATTGATTAACACGTTGATGCATACAGTTTTCAAGTAGAAGAATTATTTTAAGAGATATTTAATGCTAAAGTTGGACAAAATCGTTCCATTAAAAAATTTTTATAGGAGCAAAAACTGTACATGGGAATTTAATCATTTTTAGATCATTCTATTCAATAAAAGATCCCGGTGAGCAGATTCCATTAATTTTTTTTTTTAATTTGACTCATTTTTTGAGGTTTTATTTCTATTTTAAATTCAAATATTCAGCATTTCGACAGATATTTTTTACATATTTTAGAAAATGGTATTAATTTAAACTGTTGCCAACTGTATAAATTGCGCACATAATAATGTTTGCTTCAAATAAAAATAATATTTACACGTTACTATTATAAACAGAAAAAAACCTTCAAATTAGAATTAAATAATTGGGTATAAAAAGCAGGCACTTATTGGAAATTACATGTGAATTTTAAAAGAGAAAGGATATTGTAAAATAAATTCATTAACATACGTTAGAAATCTGAAATAGAACAAATTACGTCACATTACACTTATTATGCAAAATGAACAAAAAATAATATTGCAAAACAGTTTAAATTTAAAAATTGCGCGAGACAAAATATTAGAGGTTAAATATTAGACTTTTTCAAAATTTTATTATTTGTCGTTTGATGTGAGGTGTTCAGCAGTAAGTATGCAAAAATTTCATGTCTCCAACTTAATTAGGGGCTTAGTTAGAAAAATTGCTTGAAATACAGAAGTTAGAGACCGGAGGGTTAAATATGACTTTTTCAAAATTTTATGATTTATTGTGTTATCGCAAGTGTTCAGCTACAAATATGCAAACTTTCATGTCTCCAACTTAATTAGGGGCTGAGTTAGAAAAATTGCTTAAAATACAGAAGTTAGAGACCGGAGGGTTAAATATGACTTTTTCAAAATTTTATGATTTATTGTGTTATCGCAAGTGTTCAGCTACAAATATTCAAACTTTCATGTCTCCAACTTAATTAGGGTCTGAGTTAGAAAAATTGCTTAAAATACAGAAGTTAGAGACCGGAGGGTTAAATTTGACTTTTTCAAAATTTTATGATTTATCGTGTTATCGCAAGTGTTCAGCTATAAGTATCCAAACTTTCATGTCTCCAACTTAATTAGGGTCTGAGTTAGAAAAAATGCTTAAAATACACAAGTTAGAGCCCAGAGGGTTAAATAATAGACTTTTTCAAAATTTTATTATTTGTCGTTTGATGTGAAGTGTTCAGCTATAAGTATGCAAAATTTCATGTCTCTAACTTAATTAGGGGTTGAGTTAGAAAAAATTGCTTAAAATACACAAGTTAAAGCCCAGAGGTTTAATTATTAGATTTTTTCAAAATTTTATTATTTGTCGTTATGTGAGGTTTTCAGCTATAAGTATGCAAAAATTTCATGTCTCCAACTTAATTAGGGGCTTAGTTAGAAAAATTGCTTGAAATACAGAAGTTAGAGACCGGAGGGTTAAATATGACTTTTTCAAAATTTTATGATTTATTGTGTTATCGCAAGTGTTCAGCTACAAATATGCAAACTTTCATGTCTCCAACTTAATTAGGGGCTGAGTTAGAAAAATTGCTTAAAATACAGAAGTTAGAGACCGGAGGGTTAAATATGACTTTTTCAAAATTTTATGATTTATTGTGTTATGGCAAGTGTTCAGCTACAAATATGCAAACTTTCATGTCTCCAACTTAATTAGGGTCTGAGTTAGAAAAATTGCTTAAAATACAGAAGTTAGAGACCGGAGGGTTAAATTTGACTTTTTCAAAATTTTATGATTTATCGTGTTATCGCAAGTGTTCAGCTATAAGTATCCAAACTTTCATGTCTCCAACTTAATTAGGGTCTGAGTTAGAAAAAATGCTTAAAATACACAAGTTAGAGCCCAGAGGGTTAAATAATAGACTTTTTCAAAATTTTATTATTTGTCGTTTGATGTGAAGTGTTCAGCTATAAGTATGCAAAATTTCATGTCTCCAACTTAATTAGGGGCTGAGTTAGAAAAAATTGCTTAAAATACACAAGTTAAAGCCCAGAGGTTTAATTATTAGATTTTTTCAAAATTTTATTATTTGTCGTTATGTGAGGTTTTCAGCTATAAGTATGCAAAATTTCATGTCTCCAACTTAATTAGGGGCTGAGTTAGAAAAATTGCTTAAAATACAGAAGTTAGAGACTGGAGGGTTAAATATGACTTTTTCAAAATTTTATGATTTATCGTGTTATCGCAAGTGTTCAGCTATAAGTATGCAAACTTTCAAGTCTCCAACTTATTTAGGGGTTGAGTTAGAAAAATCGCTTAAAATATACAAGTTAGAGTCCAGAGGATTAAATATTAGACTTTTTCAAAATTTTATTATTTGCCGTTTGATGTGTGGTGTTCAGCTATAAGTATGCAAATTTTCAAGTCTCCAACATATATAGATTCTGTGAACGGGCTCTGTGACAGACGGACAGACAGACAGACAAAGGAGTGAGACAGATAGGGTTTCGTTAGATGAACGAAACTCTAAAAACATGCTGCGGATGACTGTAACAAAATCCTAAAATTACATTACCATCAGCGATCTACCAATCCCGAATTTAGTTTATATTTTTTTCATATATTCTCATTCTTTTGTGCGGCCCTGTAAAATAACTATCAATAATATATACAGTAAAACCTCTGAATAGCGGACACCTCGAGAATGCAGAATTTGTCCTCTATTTGGAGGTGTCCGCTACTGAGAGTAAAACATGTACAGTTATTTAAGTGTTGGTAATCGAAAAAATGTCCGCTAAATAGAGGTATCCGCTAATCGCGTGTGTCCGTTATGGAGGTTTTAACAGTAAAATCTTTGAATAGCGAACACCTCAGGAGGGCAGAATTTGTCCTCTATTTGGAGGTGTCCGCTACTGAGAGTAAAAAATGTACAGTTGTTTAAGGGTTGGTAATCGAAAAAATTCCCGCTAAATAGAGGTGTCCACTAATCGGGTGTGTCCGTTATGGAGGTTTTACTGCATAATACACTGCTCAAAACAATTAAAGGATATTGCAGTTTTAGGTGGATTTTGTATCTGGTAAACTGTTTAGCTGATTGACACATGGTCGACAGACATAGTAGGTTATATGAGAATAAATTACACATGTTTGGCAGAAAAAAATGCATTTTATTGCGCATTTGTGTACTAAAGGAAAAAACACATTTTGTGCATATGAGAAAAAAAGAATAAGAAAAGGTGTTTTCTTCAAAGAAAATCATTTTCAGTAGGGGGTATGGTTTCCACGCGCGGCCAGCAACGTTGAACACATTTGAGGCATGGACTCAATGAGGCTATTAATGACGAGTTGGGGTATTCTGCCCCACTCTTCCAGAAGAGCTCTTTCCAGCTCTTGGAGAGTTTGTGGGGGTTGTTGGCGGCCAGAAACTCGTCTTCCTAGAGCGTCCTAAACGTGCTCGATTGGATTCATGTCTGGAGAACACGCTGGCCATTCCATTCGAACGATTCCTTCCTCGAAAAGGAAATCCTCCACCAGGTTTGCACGATGTGGCCTGCAGTTATCGTCCATTAAAATGAAGTTATCTCCGATTGCTGCAGCGTAAGGGACTACAATAGGTCTGAGGATCTCATCCCTATATCGGCGACCAGTCAGAGCTCCATCTCGAATGATGTAGAGGTCAGTGCGCCCGTCAATGGAGATGCCACCATACACCAACACTCTTCCACCGCCAAATCTGACACTTTCGTGCACGAACGCAGGATTATTCCTACTGCCACGGTCCCTCCAGATGAAAATACGCCTATTATCCGGATGCACAGAAAAACGGGACTCGTCAGAAACCAGAATATTGCTCCATTCATTTCTCCTCCAGTTGACATGCTCGGTTGCCCACTCCCTGCGGTCGCGACAATGCCTTGATGTTAATCTAACACATACCATCGGTCGGCGAGCATACAGACCTACAGAATGGAGCCGGTTTCGGACAGTCTGATTTGAAATCGTGGTGCTGTAGCCGAGCGAAGGTGTTGTTGGAGAAGAGTAGCGTTCATGGTTCGGTGTCTCCGAGCTGTTAACGCTAAATACCGATCTTCATTGGGCGTTGTTGCCCGTCTACGATCTTGCCCTGGTCTTCGGCCTGCACATCCACTCTCCAAAAAACGGTTCCAGATCCTGGAAATGACACTTTGTGACACTCCAATGGCTTGCGCTACTTCGGCTTGAGTTTGGCCCCCTTCTAACCTACCAACAATTCTCAAAGCTTCTGAATCTGTCAAATGACTTCGCTGAGACATCGTACTCATCGAAACAAAGCAATCACTGAATGCCGATCATCCTTGTCTTTATTCTCTTTTATCCAGTTGAAATTCAAATTTCATTCGCTGCCGCTGAAGCGACGTTTTTGACGTCGAACTCAAAATTTGCATACTCCACAGTTTGAAAACCAGAAAAATTTGCATTTGTGATTCTCTTCTTCTATTTTCGGCAAAAAAAATTTCGTTTATATCTTTATTTTATATAAAACTTCAAATATCCTTTAATTGTTTTGAGCAGTGTAGTATCATACTTTACAAGAAAATTGCATGCTGTATGATAGACAGACAGACATCCAGAGAGAGATAATCTCCCGGAGCAATAAACACTCATGTCTTTTGTTTTAATCATCGACAGTCGTTTCTAAATTTCGTTATACGAGTATTAAAAAAAAATCTGTTAATTTCCAGTCGATAGACAGACAACTATCTTTTAGCCTGAATTTTTAGCCGGATTTAGCCTGTTGTACGTCATACAACAGGCCAGATTTTATACAACAGGCTAAAAACGGTCACCGTGGTACGGAGTACTATATTATTATTTGTTTGCCCACCAAAACTGGTTGCCACGAGTTGTTGCAAGGTTTGTGATCACATGTTTGAAACTGATCTATTCAATATTACCGCGTGCATATATTTTTTTTATTATTTGCTCCATGTGTTCAAACCAGTAGTCTATGAAAACATCCACCGCTGAAAGTGACGCACACCAAATTTCTATGACGTATGCAGATAAATTGTGCCTTTTTATTAGTTTTTTTAATATAATTTTTAAACGGTTTGGAACTTATTTTTCATAGTAGGTGCATTCAGTAGGTGGCCCTCATAGGTACCTTCTGGTGCAATCAGAAACGAAATCCGACAAATATATTTTGAGTTATGCTTGACTAAAGGCTCATTAGGCTTTTTTACTTTCTTCTATCTTTACAAGAAGAAAGTATTGGATTCATGAAAATTTTCGAATTCCGGTTTTCGACGGATTTACACGTTTTAGGGGTCAGAGATTCCAAAAAACATGTTTTTACAAAATGTCTGTCTGTCTGTCTGTGTGTATGTGACACAAAATTTGTGGGCGCTCTATCTCAAGAACTAATGCACGGAATTCAATAAAAATTGATATTCAGTTAGTGCCTAATACAAATTGATGCTGATTAGTTTTTGGTGTAAATCGCTCAACAGGTGGCGCTGCAATGCTGTATTTTTCACGATTTTCGCAATAGCTCTCTCTCAAGAACTAATCCACAGATTTTGATCAAACTTCAGATTTAGTTAGTCCTTGATATGAATTGATGATGATTACGTTTTGGTGTAAATCGCCCTACAGGTGGCGCTGGTATGATGAATTTTGCAGGATTTACACGATTTCCCCAATAGCTCTATCTTAAGAACTAACGCACGGATTTTCATCAAACTTCAGATTAAGTTAGTCCTTGATATGACTTGCTACTGATTAGGTGTTGGTGTAAATCGCCCAACAGGTGGCGCTTCTCTGCTGCCTTTTCCACGATTGCCTCAATAGCTCTATC
Source organism: Maratus speciosus (assembly GCA_963932465.1). Classification (NCBI taxonomy): domain Eukaryota; kingdom Metazoa; phylum Arthropoda; class Arachnida; order Araneae; family Salticidae; genus Maratus; species Maratus speciosus. The sequence continues at coordinate 190,128,284 of OZ010800.1, forward strand.
AATAGAACTAATGGACAAATTTTCATCTAACTTCAGATTTAGCTGTATGTTGACACAAGTTATTGTTAATTAGGTTTTGGTGTTAATCACCCAATAGGTGGCGCTGATTTGCAGAAATTTTCACGTTTTTCGCTATTGCTCTATCTCAAAAACTAACGTACGGATTTTCTCCGAACTTCAGATTCAGTCAGACGTTGACATAAATTGTTGCTGATTAGGATTTGGTATAAATCACCCAATAGGTGGCGCTGCTAGGTAGCATTTTGCTGAATTTAGACGATTTCAGCGATAGTCGTATCTCAAGAACTAATGCACGGAATTTCATATAGTTAGAATCCTCATGAGATGCATAAATTGCCATTTAATTTTGGCAGTGTGATAGCGAATTTTGAAGTATTAACATGTATGAGATAGAAGAAAGTTTTGGGATTGGTTCATCCGACTAGTTTAAGTAGGACATGACGTTAATATCCATCTTAGCTGTAATGTGTCCGGACAGTAATATTTCGCTGAGTATTAGCCTTCGCTTCGCTCAGACAATTAATAGGGATATATTTGATTGAAAAAAAAAATATTTAAAGATAGAATAAACAATTGAAATCATAGAAAACATGCATAAATTATCTGCTCTTCTCTTTGCATAAATATATAATTTGATTAATACATTTTTTAATAAACTCTTTTTTTGAAAACATCAATTCTTCAGGTCTTATTGTGTGGGGACGGCATGGACATTTTAACTTACGGGAAATGAAAGAATTAAGATATTTTTCTTTTAGCAAGGAATAATGTATTTTATCTTTCGACTTTAACTAATAAGCTTAACTCAAATATTTTAATTATAAGTCTAATGCTATTTATCTAAACATAAAAATAAATAATTATTATATTTATTACATTTTGAGACGTTACAGAAAAGAAACTCATCGACCCATTCTTTTCCCATATCTGATCTGATCTCAACAGAATGATTATTTTAAAATCAGTCATAAAACTTAACAATAAATGTTCGTAACAATATCTGTGTAGAAATATATATATATATATATATATATATATATATATATATATATATATATATATAATACGCACATTTTTGACAAGAAGATTTATTAAATTAAATGTGTTTTTGTTCTAAGTAGTAGTCTCTGATTTCAGTTTGGTTTAAGTTTTTACATAAAGTATTTATTTAGAATATGACTATTAAATTTTGAAAGAACTGGAGGCTATGTTAACATAACTCACACGATTATTTAGAATGTTTCAATAACTTTATTTATTTTTTATGTTTATAGATTTAAAAATAAGTGAACAATAAAATAGATTTGAAAATTATGAAAGTTTTCAGCGGAGGTACAATGTATATGAATATTGTGCGTTGTAAAAGCAGCTTACATTCTTGTTTTTAGAGCAAAATATATTTTTTTAGCCTGCTATTTTTTCTTTATTTAAAAAAAAAAAATAGAACATTTAGTGTATAGTTGGTAAAATATCAACATAACACATAACATAAACGGTAAACATAGTCCTGTTATCAAAAATGTTAATTGAGAATTTCAGCTTAACTTGCATCTTTAGTTAGAGGAACTAAATGATATTTATTTAAATGGTAAAGGCTGACCAACCTGCTAATGACATATTGATAACCTATTAAATATGTAAACGGGTAATTATAGTTCATTACGCAAAATAGGAAAGTAATTACGAAGAAACAATTTCAATAATTAGCGACTATTTTACGTTTGACTAAAAAACCTTTAATGCTGTATGAAATTATATTTAATTTTTTTGTTTCATTTATATAAAAAATTATTTTGTTTTCTAAATTTTAATATTGGTTTATCATTTTCCCTTAATCAATTTCAATAAGTTTAGCATCTCGAACAAATAATTAAATAAATACTTTTGTAAGAATTATTGACAATCTTTAAGTAAAATCATATATTCAATATAAATAATATACTTTTTTGGCCATTTTTTAAATACTTATTGATCTTCCGAAACTTTTTTATTTTATTTTTCATGCTTTGACCTTTAAAAGTTTTACAAAAGAATTGCTGGAATCTTTCAACATTTGAATCAAAAGTTTTAATAACATTTAAAGGAAGATATTATGTTTTATTTGTGAAAACGTGATATTGAAGAATGAACGATCCGCGAAATTTTAAATTTAATTTTGAAAAGCGTTTTATGGACGTCAAATGTGTTGTATTTTTTTTTTTACTTTTTGAAAAAAAAAACTTGTAAGCTGCCATCCGTAATTTAAAAACTTCGATGAAGAGATTAAAAAATAATAATAATACATACATACAGTTAGAAAAAAGAAAAAATAGAAATTCTACGGTGGATATTTAAAATAGAATATACAATTGTGTACTATTTCAGTTTCAATATATTTCTGAAAAGAATGTGAAAAAGGAGTTTTATATTTCAATGTATAGTATTATTTATTTAACAATGATTTCTTTAACAACAATTTACACGATTAACAATGCATAAAATTTTATGTAAATTATTAGCTTTTGTAATGGTTAGAAAACCTGCATAGTTTTAAAAAATGATCTTTTTATTAAATAAATATAGAAACCCATTGAGCTATGCGGTTGCTGCACTGACATGCTTTTGTAAAACAACATCATCAAAATGTAGAACACCCTCAAAAGATACTGAGCCAAAATTCTTTTTTTAATGTGAGTGTCTTACTTGACTTTTAATCATAAAAAAATTGTTATTAAAAAAAATCGATTATTGAAAAGCAAACTTTTCGTGTTTACGATTAGAGAAGATTTCGTTATAATCCAATGTTTTTACCCGACTGCCAAGAAGGGTTATGTGTTCCACGCGCATCTGGATATGTGGATTTCTTTATACCTTCGAAACATCCCAACGGCTGGATGGATTTTAATGAATGAGGTCTCTATTGATTTTTCTTAACCGTCGGATGGTTATAGGCTTAGTTTTGTTTTTATAAATTCGAAATGGCGGCCGTAGAATAAAAAAGGGCGGTAGAGACGAAAAACTTTTTACGCACCCTATTGAGTAGCATATCATTGGATAGGTCTGTAAAAACGAAATCGATGTTTCCTTGACTATTTTACAGTCAGAAGTTCTGTTTAAATATTACACAACTTGTAAGTTGTGTAGGTAGCAAAACTAGGTAGATTTACTGCAACTCTAACCTTCATAGACATCTATAGGCCTCATCAAGACAGTGTTTATAGATAGGAACTAACAATTAAACACAATTTAAAAGTCCTCAATACAAGTAAATAAAAAAAATAAGTAAGTAATATAAAACATAGTTTCAAATTAATGAGAAATAATTAATTAGATCACATTTACGCAGTCGTGTTTTTTGATTTTTTAAAGTTAATTTTTACTTGTTCCAAAAATATTTTTAAAAGGAACCGTAAATGTCTTAAAGAAACATTTCCATAAATGAATTTAAGTATTTTAAACTTTTAATGAATTTTGTTTTTCAGTTTTGCCATTTCACACAACTGGAATAATTACCTGCAGCATTAACAGATAAAAAACTGAATTTTTTACACCCCCCCTTTTTTTTCTATTATCAAAGTATCTTTCTAGAGAGATAGATAATTTTTTTTTGTATGATTAAAATTTTTATAAAGTAGATTTAATATTTGAAATCTAATATAATTTTTATTACCGTTTTTCGGATTAGAAGAGGTTTTACGTATTTGATCCTTACCTATCTATTTGTAGGCATTTTGTTTTCACAAAAATACCTAATCAAAGAAAAAAATGCGAAAACATTTTCAAAACGAAATTCTGTAAAACACATAAAATATTGTAATATTAACTTAATTCAACAAAAATTTTACTAAGAAAAACACATGAATATTTTTAGATTAAACCTAGGAAAACCCTTTAAAAAACTATTCCTTATTTGACTGTTTGCAGGACGTTTCTATTGATTTATAGATACGTCTTAAGAACAGGAATATGCATTGAAAGACACTTAGTTTTAAGATATCATTCAAGCAAAATTTATTTATTTGTATGAAGTACTTAATTAGATCACTTATAACAGAAGTATATTTATTTTGTTTAAGAGTTTATTTAAATTTATAAAGCTTTATGAGACATAAAACTTAAAATATCGAAAAGTGAAAAAATCATTTTTGCCATTTTACTTCTTAAAAGTATATATTACAAAAACAAAAATATTTAAATGCAGTAATAGCTAAAATATTCTTTTTTTATTTGATTTTTTTTTGCACACCTTAATGGGAACAATTTGTTTTTATAGCATTTTTTTAATTTCAGTCTAAAAAATTTAAAACACACAGTTGCACTCATAATCACAAAATAATTTTGCATCAAAAACAAAGGTTTTTGTATTTAATTATACTTGAGTGTCTTCTACTTACACTGAATATAAATAAATGTTTATTTATAGAATTGCATTGTATATATATATATATATATATATAGGGGAGAGTTGTACAAAACCGGGTAGGTGGGTAAAACCGGGTACTGCTGGTTCCTCCTAAATTTGAACCTTTATCTGTCGGCCAACACCAGGAATTGCTTGTCGAGAGTCATTACGGCATTTGTAGCTGAACGAAGCACTATTGTGTGCGGTTATTTTTGCGGGAAGGATTGCGTTTGAATTTCTCTTAAAAATTATTTTGTTTTTTCTAAGTTTTACGCATATATTAACTGTTTGCCAGAATATTAAATATTGGTAAGTACCATATTTAATTATTTGTTTTCTTGCAAGTATTTTAAGAGTTTTACTTACGTTTTACTATAGGACTAAGAGTAGTGACGTCATGTTTAAAAATCTGTGTCACGTTGGGGTAAAACCGGATACTTAAGAGTGGGTCAAAACCTGGTATACCCATTTTTGTCCTACACTCATGAAATGATTATTTTAGGATAGTTAATACTTTAGCATGGAGTTGTAAATTGCAATTTAATGCTGTTAAGTACTGTTAACCCTTTGATGTGTTATTCCTAGCACCTATAAACTTATATTACAAACAAGAGGTGAGGAAGTGTTTACTTCCAATACTGGGCGATCTGTAACAATTTACCAAAGTTAGAAAATCATTCAAATCTGCATTTTTTAGAGTAGTAGTTATAAATACTCCTATCAGATTGTTTGAGAAAACAGGGATTTTCCTTACAACAACGGCGTTTTTTTCTGGATCTCTTTGCTCCCCCGGAAATGGCAGAGAAACCCATGAAAGTGAATGATAAAACACCTAAGTTTACGCAGCCACTGGTTGCCATAGCTGCAGCAATAAATATTTCTGAAATGTCACAGGGTAATGAAGTTCATCTTTCCACATTTAAAAGTGTCGAAATCACACATCCAGTAGTTGGCAATATCCAGCCTCTTCTGTCGAGATCTGATAATATGTAGCCAGCAATCTGCATTTCCAATTTCAATTAAAATGTTATTACCCCTCCCCAGGATAGATTTAAGATTGAGAAAAGAGCTGGCAAAAGAAGAGGAAACTGTTACTTTAACTACTTCACCCTATAAATTAGAGCTCGAAACAGATATTAAAGAGATAGAAGCCCAAACAGTCTGCAAAACGAAAAAGGAAGATTTTTAAAAAGAAAATAAGAATCAACAGGAAAAGAAACCACAAAAGGTTGATGAGGCATCCTCAGAAGATGAAGAAGAAAATGGAACCTATTTGTTTTGCAGTGAGCTTTACTCCAATTCTAAATCCAAAGAAAGTTCGATACAATGTGTAAAATGTCACAGATAGGCACACAAAGCATGTAGTATGAAGGTGAATACGATAATAAATTTGTTTGTGAATTTCTGCATTTAAAATAACTCTAAGACTTCCAGCGTAAAATGAGTAAGCATATACAATGTAGATAATTTGCTACAGATTTTTTTGACACATGGAAGAACACATGTGCAATTTCGTTTCGTTAAATACAACAAAAATGTATTTTTTTACTATAATAAACAAGATTTAAAAAAAAGAAATGAGTTTTCCACGAGTTTTAAAGTAGTACCCGGTTTTACCCAACCAGTGGGGTAAAACCGGATTTTTGTATACGTCTGAAAAAAGCTATTTTTTATATAATCAATTACATTTTTCTCTGAAAAGCGTATGTTTTAATATAGCCAAAGATTCATTCGAAATGAAAAACGGTGTTCAGAGTTAGTTTTCACATTTGAATGCATTTGAGAGCAACAAACATTTATGGTAACCGATTTTGCCCCACCTTCACCTATATTGCTTATATAAAATTTTCAAAATTTAAATAATTAAACAGCAAGGAAAAATATTCATTCACCAACAAGAGATAAAATCTTATGTGCGCTTTATAGAGCCTAGCATACATTATATAGGGTGCAAATTAAATTTCATGAAGAAATATTGAAAAGTTTTTTCCTCACTTTGGATCCAGCGCCCCAAAAGCACATTTAAATAAAGGGATTTTTAACCTCTTTATTTAAACATATTCCATATTTAACAACTGCTATTGGTGTCAGATATTTGTTTTTAAAGTTTTCAAAAATATGCTCTTTAAGGACCATATTTATGTATTAAACATATATATGTCATCGAAATAAAGTCTTTTTTCAAGGATTATGTGCCTCCCAATTCTACCTAAGCACTTGCACAGAAATATAAATATAATATTAAGATGATTGCATTTCAAATAGACATCTAAAGAAAATTTCACATACTTCATTTTTTTGTACCGAAAGTGTTAAGCACACTGTAAAAGAAATACGGCCAGTTTTCCTGTAGAAATCAGAAAAATAGTTGCCCTTATCGTACCGGAAAAATTTCCGACCCAGCTCGGAACAAAATCCGTAGAAAAAAAAAAAAAAAAAAAATCAATAAAACGTGTATTTTACGGATTTTATTCCAATTTTACGGATTTTATTCGGAGCTGGGTCGGAAATTTTTCTGATACGATAAGGGCAACTATTTTTCCGATTTCTACAGGAAAACTGGTAGTTTTTTTTTTTTTTTTTTTTTTTTTTTTTTTTTTTTTTTTTTTTTTAACAGTGCATTTCCATACTTCTTTGTACTAACGCAACGCTACTAATAAACAAATAACTTGCTGATACCTACACAGAGAAACAAGTCATTGAAAGATTGCCATGAAGAAGTGTATAGTGCTATAAGTATACACAATTTTCAAGCAACTGACTATAAAACAATAAAAATGTATCAATATTAATTGAGTTAATTTTGAAATTTACATAAACAAATAACAAACTACCATACAAATGTGACAATAATTGAGGAATAAAAATGGAAAACGCTGGAAGTCCTAAAAATGCATTTTTCAAGGGAGCGAAAAAAAGAAAAACTCCTACTTCTGGTACTTACAGCGTTTTCCACTTCTCTCCTTTTGGGCTCTTAGTTCAATACTTTAAAATATACGTACCTGGCTTCCTTTCTTTTAGTGTTTAAATAACTATTATTATCATTTGTAAACTTTTGTTTTATTTATATACTAGCAGGCTATGCCCGCTGCGCTGGTCAATATTTCCAAATGAACCTTGGATTAAACTAAATGGTGAATTTTAACTTGTATTTTAAACAATATGGATCTTTAGCTTGACCTTGCACATTACTGAAAACGATGCGATAGCCATTGCGATATAATGTTATCTTAAGCGTTGGACAAAATTTAGCAATTAAGAAGTAATTGTTTTAGTTGATTATAAACAACGCACTTATGGTCGGGTAATGAGACCGTTATGACAACAGGAATTAATACCTCTGTAACTAATCAACATATAATGAAATCGTATATACTAACACCATTCCTAAAAGTCATGCAACAGGCCACTTGTAACAAAATATGTTCTGTAGATTTTTTTTAAAAAGGCTAAACTTTCATAATCAGGTTCACTTAATTTTTGAACTTTTACTGTTGCTCTATAACTAAGTACCCTTGAACAATATGTATACACTAAAACCTTTCCAAAATTATTACCTAACTAATTGTGGTATATCCTACGAAAGTATTATAAACAATCCCAATGAAATACAAATTTCCGTTGTAAATATATAGTAGATGATGATGATGCGATTTTGTGTAATAGAATTCATAGTAAAGTTTTCCCTTAAAACACAAACCTTTCACTCATTTAATTTAAAATGCATGCCTTATACTAATTTCATTTAAACCACTGAAAAGATAAACAATAACAGGAAATAATGCCATAATTAAAAGCAAAAAAATATTTTTAATTTACATACGCAAAATCTAACTACTGCTACTGGGAATTTTAAAAATGCTATCAGCGAGATGTGCGCACGGTTGTTATAAATGTACCCATTTTTTGTTCTTATCGAGGAGCAATTTATAAATCGCACAATATTATTCCAATTCCAATTTCTTTCATTGAGGAACCTATGACCGGAAAAAATGGAAAAAGACTCTTGTAGATTCTTCGGATGACGGCATCTGACGCCATAAACCGAGTTTATATATATGAAAATAATTTTTAAGTCGTTACAAACATTGCTTTCATACTTAAATATTTTCATTGGTACTACTTGTTATCCCGTCGACCAATTTCGCCAAATTATATAAATCGCCAAACCATTCGCCAAATTATATAAATTGACATAATCTTTATTTTAAATAACGAAATAATAAATAAATTAGTATAACATTAATAAAAATACAAATAAAACGTCGAAATTAAAATCACTTGATGACGTAAACACGTGTAGTTTGTTTAAATTCAAGTGAATTTGATATTTACGATCAACCATTATTGGCATTTAATCTTATAGTTTGACGATAGATTTTTGGTCGGCGGAATATCTAAGTAGTACCTTTTCCATTTTTGTTTTATAACGCTAAATTCTCAGTAATTTTTTCCCTTTTATTTTACATAAAATCACTATTTAAAAAAAAAAAATTAAGATGCTTGCATTTTTATTTCAAACTCATAGAGCCGTTTTTATTTTTTAGCCAAAAGGGTTGATTTGAATTTTTTCCGTTGCTAGAGTAACGGATGTAATGATAGATATTTTGAGGTTTAGATGCCAAAGACACCGCAAATTAGAAAAATATGAAATGTGTCATGAACTGTTGGATTTATAAAAATTTATTTGGTAGCATTCGATTCAGCATACAAAACTACATTAAAATATGCTATCATTTGACGCATAATTTTGATATTCGATTTTTTTCCCCTCCCCGTGCAAAAACCATTAGGGGTGACACTTTAGAAAATCCTTTCTTAGCAGAAGTTTATGTCATAAGAAGTATTTTTACCACGATTTTCAAGATTTTAGGTTCAGTAGTTTGCGCTGTACGTTAATTAGTCCCCTAATCCAGACTTTATTTTATATACTATATTAGATATGCGATTTTGCGGTGAATCGATGATCGAAAATTAGTCCAATATCATTTGAAATATTACATAACAGAGGAGAAAGTGCGAAGAAAGACGAAGAAGAAATGACGAATTACAAAAGACTTGTATTTTTTTTTTTCAAAATGTTGAATTTTTCCATAGTAATAACGTATTAAAACATAAATTTCCTTAAAAATTATCTTTATTTCCTAGATTTCGAATCTGTGAAATTTCCTATAAATGAAATTGGCGATATGACTTGAGAGAATAGATAATATTTGCTTAAATAAAATGGGTAATATTCGTTGATCTGAGTTCGAGTTTATAAATATCACATGCTTTCGGAATTACGGCGAAAAACATTTTAAAAAGTATGAAATTATTTAACAGTATGTATGTGTGGCAGAAATTCACACTGAAATTTAAGTATTCGAAACCATTTTTAAAATATTAACTGATATCTATATAAGTTACAATTGAATATGAAAATGTACTCAAAAAATGATCTCTTTCACCTAAAAAAAACACCATTTGTGAGAACATCCTCAAGCTAATGTCACGCTTGTGCATTTTTGGCTTAAAATCACATTGTTTGGCGACAAAAGAAAATAAAAAATTGTAAAGAAACAAATAGTAATTACACATGTGACTCACAATTACATCTGATTGTTTCTTCTATAAGTCACGTGATGGGACAATTAGATATAAAAAAAAAGAAAAGAACAGAACAGAAAGAAAATATCGTTAAAATTTCATCTAATCAAATTTTCAGATTCGTTTCCATATCTAACGCAAGCGATAAAGAGCCAAATATTGCGTATCAAGTGTAATATTTCTTATTAAATTAATTTCTAAGCATTACAAATATTTCTTTCAGGTTTTGATTAAATGTTTCCGTTTTTTAATATTATCACTCATTAAAACGGATTTTCTTCTTCTTTTTTTCTTTTTTTTTTTCATTTAAATAAAATTAGTAACAGTTTTTCTTTTATTTTTCGAGGTTTAATAGCCGTTTCATTTTTTTTTTTTTTTTTTATCAACGATGAATTTCGCCAAGAAATAAAATGGTAACCTTATCGCGCAAAATAACAGAATTTTCCGTCATAATTCTAAAACTAATATAGGTAGAATAATGTGTTATAGATTAAAACCTTCCCTGAAACAATACCTATCTAACGGTATAGGTTCCGTAAAAATCCATGCAGTAGAACACGAAATCTAGGCGTTCGGAACGAAATTTCCGTTTGGATTTTATATATATAATAGATAATAGAATAGATAATAGATTTTATATATATATAATAGAATAGATAATAGATTATGTGTTATGAACTATCTCAAAGTTTAAAACAGATCGCATTGTTAGATTTCCTAATTTTAACAATATCGCGTTATGTTAGTTCCACATTCCACCACCAGGGAGCGCACTCTATTCTTAACGAAAGCGTATCTGAACGAAACTCCTTCATGCAACCTTTCCGTAGATACATGAATCGGGAGGGTGGCGGTCTTAACCAATAATCTAAGATAATTGCTGAAATTACTACGAAAAATATTTTAAAGGGGCTTTTACGCGGGCATCTAATAGAGTTAGAGGAAATCGGAAGACGTCAAAATAATCGCGGGGAAAAGTTTGCTTGGGTGCTTCGGAGCTGCTTTTGGCGCGAGATCTAAGCTCTACGACCAATAGGAGCCCAGATATTTAAGGAAATATGAAGTAACAAAGTCCAAAATAATAAAATTTTCCGTAATAATTCTTAACTAATCTAGGTAGAATGATGTGTTATAGCTTAAAACCTTCCCTGGAACGATACCTATCTAACGGTATAAGTTCCGTAAAAATCCATGCGGTAGAACTCGAAATCTCGGCGTTCGGAACGAAATTTCCGTTTGGATTATATATATATAATAGATTTAATATATTTCAAACTTCCTTAAAAATATCCTATTGATGTAAACATTAAAAACATGATCAATTTGTGTAATGGCCAGCAGTCGCCACACATCTTATAATTATCACTTTCAGCGTGCTCCACGTCACTTCGTGTGGCACATTCAGCGTTATCCACTTTACTTCATGTGGAACATTCAACCAACGTCATTTTTCTACTCTTTTTTTAACTATTTATGTTAGGGTCGGCACTTCAAGTGTTGTCCTGTTTGTTAAACTTTGCATTTAGCCATTTTTTCGTTAAAAAAAAAAAAAAAAAAAAAAAAAAAACGATTTTTTGGGATTTTTAACGCTTTTTATTTTTAGTCCTCAATTATGAAACCATTGGCAACCCGTAAGGCATGGTGACGTCACGGCGACGTCGTTGTGAAGTCACACTGTGATTTTGTGACCGTCGATGTGACGTCACAGTGACTAGAATGCGAGGTCGTTATGGCCGTTTTAGAGGTCGTTTGTGACGTCACATTGTGACCACTCTGTGAAGTCACGGTGTGACTAATTTGTGAAAAGTGTGTCATTTGTGACTATTTTGGCATTAACTTTGTGACGAACCTGTGACGAAAGTGACAATCTTTTGAAGTCACACTGTGACCAATTTGTGAAATATGTGTCATTTGTGACGAACTTGTCATAAACTCTGTGATGATTTCAAATGAAAATCAAATTTCAAATTAATTGCTTAAAAGGCGCAAAGGCGAACTAGTGAAAAAGATTCCATGCTGGAACTCGAACCCGGGCCATCAGTATAGCGCACTTACATTCTACCGACTAAACCACATGGAACGATACCCAGCCTGGAAAATTTCTCACTATTACATGTTGGCAAGTCTACAAACGCAGCACAAGATGCAATATTTATCGTCAGCCACCGACATAGCGCAAACACGAAACTTAATTAAATCCAGCATCGATTGAAACTATATTAATACTTGGAAATTTTTTTCAGAGAGAACCATTCGCCTTGCATACAATATTTCAAATGAAAATCAAATTTCAAATTAATAGTGTAAAAGGCAATTTTAATTTGAAATTTGATTTTCATTTGAAATACTGTATGCAAGGCAAATGTTTCTCTCTGGAAAATTTTCCAAGTATTATTATAGTTTCAATCGAGGCTGGATTTAATTAAGTTTCGTGTTTGCCCCATGACGGTGGCTCACGATAAATATTCCATCTTGTGCTACGTTTGTAGCCTTGCCAACATGTAATAGGGAGAAAATTTCCAGGCTGGGTATCGTTCCATGTGGTTTAGTCGGTAGAATGTGAGTGCGCTATACTGATGACCCGGGATCGAGTCCCGGCGTGGATATTTTTCACTATGTTGGCCTTTGCGCCTTTTAAGCAATTTATTTGAATTTCATTTGAAATATTGTATGCAAGGCGAATGTTTCTCTCTGGAAAAATGTCCAAGTATTAATACTGTGATGATTCTTGTCATAAAAACTACGATAATTTTAAAGTAAAGTTTTGTTTGAAATATAAAATTTTATCTTTTTACCGTACTTTTTAGCAAGATATCACTATTTTGGAGTCCTATTCTTCTAAAATATTTTTAATTTTCCATTTAAAAAACAATGCTTATTAACTGACATCTTTTTTTATTAAGTTCTAAGCTTGATCTTGAATTCAAGCTTAATATTAAGAATGTGTAAGCTTTTTTTAATGTGTTATGATTTGTCATTGCTTTATTAAATACGAACATGGAGTCTAACGGACATTAATACAACTGTTACTTATAGAACTACGTGATAAGCCCTATTTATTTAAATTTTTTATTCCCATATATATTGTATTTTGTGAGTATGAGCTAATTAGATTTGGTATGTTTTATATGAAAAGACTGATCTGGGAAATAGAAACAACAAGTAAGATATATCATGCGTTACGCATAGATTATAAAACACTTTCCAACTCTTTCTAAATGTTTTAACAAGACATCTGGGGAAATAACGTAAATAAGATAACTAAGTAAACGTAAACGCGTAAAACATTTGAAAAACTGATTTACGCAGTTACGATCCACTAAGGTGTAAAAAAATCATTTTTTTTTTTTTTTTTTTAATAAAAAAAAATCGGATTTTTTTTATTTAAATCAGATTTTTTTTATTTAAATCAGATTTTTATGATTTTTTTCCCAGCGTTCAAATACTGAATAGCTATCATGAGTTTTAGGTTTCCAAAACAATTACACCACTAATTGCTAACATAATCTATGTTTTTACACTTTAATTAATAAAATTATAATTGTTAGTTAGTAATTACAGAAATAAAAACTGCAAATTAGTAGTTTCATTAGGTAGTATTATACAATAATGTTATATACATTAATATTGTAATAATTATGTAAAACTTTATAAATACTAGTGATACTTAACATTTATGAAAATTATTATCTGCATTTTATATTAAATAGCTAACATTACTTCAAATTAATTATTAAACAATCAACGCTCTAATTAAGAACATATTATACATTTTTAAGCCTTAATTATTAAAATGACAATAATTCATTTTAGAAAGAAAAAAGGACAGGATGCTAGTTCAAAAAACGGGCACTATTTCATGAGGAAATATATTAGTAATGTGTTTAGTAATGATGTAAGGGAAAAAAAAGAATATTTTTTAGCATTATAAGTAAAGTGTCCTTAATTTTTAATAATTTTATGAATAACAAATTGAAAAATACAATTAAATAACATATTTTAATAATATCCTGTTTTTTCTAAAGAAATAAATTTCCATATTTTTGCAAGATTTTTTCCACATGAATTTAGAATACTGTTGAATGGGAAATTTTTTTACAAGAAATCTCTGGCTACAACTACAGGTAAATTTCAACTTTTTTTTTTGTGCATTTTGCCAATTTCAAAAGGGGCATGGTGTGGCACCATTAAAAAAAAATGGCCTAGAAGAAGCAGTATAAGTAATTACAGAATTAATAAAAACTGCAAATAAGTAATTTCATTAGTTAGTAGCACAAATAACAAAACTAACAAATATTATTTGCAGCTCATTTTGCATTTGTATTTAGGAAAATTTCTGTAAACTACCAAAATCTATACTTACACACATGTACGTGTATGCTAACCAAAAAAAAAAAAAAAAAAAAAAAAAAGAAAAAAAAAAAAAAGGAAAATGAGTTAAACCCATTCATATAGAATAAATATAAGTTAGCCACTAATATCTGAAATCCTCAAAATATTTAACTAACAGCATTATTACCTCTATTAGCTTTCAATGGTTCAATTTTTTAATATATATGAGTTACAATAATAATAATAATAATAATAATAATAATAATAATAAACATTTATTTAACATATACCAAAGAAGATCTTGCTGTGCTTAGCAGTTTTATACCAATTATTTCTTTTTCTCTTATGCATTCATTTACAATTTAGCTGCTGAGCAGATGTCATTCTTTCATTCTTCTTTAACTTGAGATTGCTATTAATTACTATTTATTCTTTTACTTGCAGAAATGTAATTATACTTGCTATGTGTATTTTATATAAAATAATGCATAAATTGATTACCTAAAGGGAATTATGACATTGCAAATTATGTTAGATTTAAATATCATTTTTAAATGAAACTGTTTTAATTTGGATAAAAACTTAAAAACAATGCTTTTTACAAACTCAACTGTTTTTAATTTTTTTACAATACTAATGAATTAAGCTTAGAAACAATTATTTAAAGTTCTTTTTTTGTTTATTCATAAGTCAAAATACTTGTAGAAACTTTCAAATTATGTTCATGTTAGATTTTAATACTTTTTTTGACATTTTAAACATTTAGAGAATTTTTTATTTTAATCAATGATTTTTTTAAAAAATCGGTTGATTAAAATCATGATTTAATCGCTGATTTAAATCAACCGATTAAAATCGTTGACACCCTACCATCCACAGCCAAATATGTTTTCTAATTCTTTTAAACAGTCCTGTATTTGATCTGTAGATTGATATATATATACTATATAATGGAAAAATTTAGTTTATCAAGGAAACGCATAACAGGTTGAAATTCTCTTTCAGCAATTTATACTAATATATGGAAACATACTTAAATAATTTTGTACAACCCTGTAGTTTACCTAGAACCTTTATTACACGCCACTATTTAGTTAAAATTTAGTTCAAGCTAAAACACTCTTAAAACTGCTGAAATCACATTTCCAGAAATTATAATTCATAGACGACAACGTATCCAATTCTTTGCGTGACCCTGTATATCATTTTATCTATCTTCTACAAACATTTCTTAGTAAATTAAATACAGTGCAGCGTTAAAATGCATAACTTATTTAAAAACCACCTTTAAGCAATACCCAGTAACCCTTATGAATACTTTTGTATATTCCTGTATATGAATTATAGCATATATATATACACCATATACTATGCATAAATGTAGTGAATCATAAAAGTGCATATCATAATTAAAAATGTATTTCCAGCAATCATCGCTAATGAACAGTACTTCGGATACAATATAGTATCTGAAATATTTTGCGTGTCCCTGTAAATGCTATATACACTTCGTATTATACATGAAATAATTCATAGTATGTAAACCTCAACGACGTATATCAATTTCATTACATATCAAATAGATTAACATAAATAAAGTACGCCGCAAACAATTCCCTCCACCCCTATATCATTATGTATTGGAATTCCTTTTTTAGCCCTGTAAATGAACAATAACTATTTTTTGCATCGCATATTCTATGGAATGCATATTTTAGTGCGCTTCATAAATGCATATCAATTTTATTCTGTTTGAAAGCGTGTAAAATCATTAAAAATCATTTGAAACGATTTTTTTCCCACAGGCCGTAATGTAATGGAATACAATTGACTGTCCCTGTAAATGAACTAAACATGCTACAAACTTCATTACAAATAGGGGTCTTGCTATGGTAAACGTCAATAACATCCAAAAATTTTAGGTCAATCCGAGTATATTTACGCGAGTTAGAGCGCGGACAGACGGCCAGACAAATCGAAGTCATAAACACTTTTCAACTTTATCGGGCATGAAAAACACTTTATTTCAATTCTTAAATATTATATTTTATTTTTTAATGCCAATAAAATAAATGTATCGAAAATGTAGAAAATGAGTTTACAATCAAAGAAAACTTAATAACTGACTCTGAATGTCTACAATTAAATGTTTGATTAAAATCAAAAACAGTAAAAAAAACGCTTAAATACAATTAAAAAAATATAGCAATTTTGAAAAACACTAAATAATTAGTATTTATAATTGTACTATTAAACAACAACAAACTATAATAGATGAATTAAATGCATTTAACAATTTCTCAAAAATCTTTCCATCGCCATATTGCTTTTGAAAGGAATACCAGATCAGTCTCATTGCATATGACATACAACTATTTAACTCATGTAATAATCTGTCAAAAAGGAACAAAAAATTTAAATTAAATAAGACATACCTTTTAAGTTCCATAAATATTTTAATAATATCCGTATTTTATCCTAAATTGTCAGGCATATTTCTGTTAGCTTAAAAAAACTAACTCTCCGTGTCAGAAGTTCTCTGATCCTTATTTTATTCTGCGGTTTTCATTGAGCGCAGACGATATTTGACCAAGCAGGTGCTCCTACTGTATTATATATATATATATATATATATATATTTGTACACAACAGAGTTTAAATGCGCAGTAATTTTACCTTTATGAGAGTATCTGTAATGAAAATTTTCTATTTGAATGAAACACCTGCCTTTTTTCTTTCTGTTTTTTAAAGTACAGTTTGTTTTACACCTAATAAATAAATACGTATCTTCTTAATAAATGAAAAGAGAGCATACAGGATAAAAAAATTTTCTTTGTCAATCTGTCATTTTTTTCATATTCATTTTCTGTAGAATAAAACAATTTTAAAATAACTTTTTTTAAAGTCATATCTCTAAAACACGAATTTGAAATACGAACAATTATATCATGGGTTTTGTATAAAATTTGTATACATATTTTTTCGGAAAATACTAATTTTATTTAAAAAGCCTGAAAGAAGTAGAATTTAAAAAAAAATAGTTATTTAAAATAGTTAAACACTAACAGGAAAAAAATATGACTTGAATGCAAATTCTAAAGTAAGAAATGCATATATGACTAAACTCTGAGTGTTCTTAATACGTGCTCATTAAAAGCTACAGGCTTAACTGTAATAGAAAATTTTAGTTTGAAACCAAGGGTTTAGAATACCACTGGTCGACGAAAAATAAAATAAAATAAAATAAAATAAAAAAATAAATAAAACAACTTCCTCCCTGAAAACTAAATATGTAAAGTGTACAAATGTAATATCCCTAATTGCCGAAACGTCAGTGAAGGCTTACTGTGGAGACACGAAAAGTTTTGATTTCCGTTTGTCTGTCTGTCTGTCTGTCTGTTCCGCGATAACTGCCGCAAAAAGCACCCGATCAGCTTGAAATTAATTGGGCATATTCGTGAGATACCCGGACGTAGCTGTATAGTTTTTGGTTAAATATGGTTCATTCGTTCGGAAAATATGGAAGATTTTATTTTTCTTTATAATGCTTTTCTACGGCAAGTCCGACGATTTTCAAATTTCGATTTGTTGAAAGAAAATGGCACGTTTGATTAATGGATTTAAATGTCAAATTATGGATACTAAAATTCCAAATAAGGGTTTTAAATTATTCCTATTATATTCAAGTTTTATCAATATATCTATCAGATTTTTTTATTGATGTGTATAATGTTTTGAGGACATTTATACATGTATTCCAATAATATAAAGAATTTTTAAATTAATTTTCTTGTTTTACATGATACATATTTCTTTTTTTTTTTTTTCCTTTTCTTCGTTGCCTAGCGAATGTTATTCGTAGCCTATCATTGCGTCAAATATGAATGAAGTTAGTAAATTACGTTAATTTTGTTGCAGGTACTATTAAAAGGCTATCACAAAAAATATTTTATCGCGCCAAATCGATGCAATTTATGCAATTAACAGTGGGCACGATAATGAATTATTTTCCAGTAGATTTATAGATCTCCAGATATGCATATTTTGGGGAGCTTTTAATATGTTATTGCTATCGCATGGATTAGGATGTTTAAACTAATGTTTAACCATGCTATAAGTGAAAAAAAAAATACAGTTAAAGGCATGTAAATCCTTTTTAACACTTTCCAACATGGATGAAAAGTATTTATGACTTCAGTTTTTCTATCTGTCGCCTGCCGTGTTTCTCTACGTGCTCTAACTCGCGTAAATATAGTCGGGATTACATGTAATTGATATACGTTATTGAGGTTTGCCAAAGTATGTTTGGTATTAAAAATGAAGAGTGTAACATTCATAGCTTAATTACAGGGGCACTCAAAACTATTCCGTTACATTATAGTCTTTGGGAAAAATCGTCTGCGGTGTATTTTAATAATGTTACACACTTTTAAACGTAATGAAATTTATATACTTTATTAAGGTGCACTAGAACCTGGTTACTATAAAATATGTTATGTGTAGCACTTACAGCATGCGTACAGGGAACTCAAAAGTATTCATAATATTACAATCTTTGAAGAAAATCCTTTTGTGGCGTTTTTTAATGATGTTACTCTGTTACAAAATAATAAAATTGATATGTATTTTTGAAACATTTTTGCAGTATATGGGGTGCAAAGCATATGTTTTTTTCAGGGTCACACAAAAGTGGTCGATTAAAATGTGGTCTACGGGGGAGAAAAAACTCTTCACAGCTTATTTTAACACATTAGCGACGGAAAACGAGAATTCTCGTTTTTATTCAGAATACATCATTGGCTAAGGGAGTGACTTCTACCTTACAGAAAAGACATTTATATTGTGTTGTCCATATTTTTTATAGATTGTAAGACATTATATATTACATCCGTACATTGAAAAATATTTACTGCTGCATAAACATGAAAAACATATCTCAGAAACCAATTTCCGAGACACTTTCAGAAGAGGGAGGAGCTTCTACTGTTTTTAAACCCAGATTTAATTAAATTGCCTGTCGTCAGTGTGTTAATTGTGTTGCACTAATTCAAACATTATGAAATTAAATTACATTACTGTGGTTGACTACAAGAAGCTTGAATATGATTTGTATCGTATTTATCGTTCATTTATAGGGTCACATAAAAAATTTCGGATACAGTTCTGGTCTATTAGGGATGATTGCTGAAGAGCATTTTCGATTATGGTGTGCGTTTTAACGTTAAGTAAATTTGTGCTTAATAAGTAGTGCTTAAATATTGTATAGACCATGTACAGGGATACACAAATGAATTCGTAAGTATAAATGTAAATAAGCGCAAATTGCTTCAGTGTTGTTTTTTTTTTTTTTTTGAGTTATGCATTTCCCAGCCCAATTACATTTAGTATACTAACAAATGTTTGCAGAATTTAAATAGAGCCATATACAGGACTCCGCAGAAACTGGATATATGGTGCACACTATGCATACTAATCCCCGGAAATGTGATATGAGCAGTTTTAAGAGGGTTTTTTGTCTGCATTAAATTTAAATGTTATAGACGACGCGTAAAAATCTTCACGTAATATACAGGGCTGTAGAAAAGAATTCATGTACGTTTCCGTCTATTGGTAGAATTTACTAAAGGACATTAACACAATTAATTGATAATTACAAATGTAAATTAAATTACACTACGAAGGGGTTCAGGGGGGCTCTGCCCCCCTGAAGAAATCTACTTTATTATCTAAAAATTACCAGAATAAGTAGCTCATGAGATTTTCAGAATACCATTACATAACAAGGGGTTTAATTTAACGCTTCTAATGTCAGAAACCTTCGAAATATTTTTTCGTTTTATAAATGTTTATGTAATTTCAAAACTTTAAATTTCGTTTTTTGTAGAAAGATTAATATTACTCAAAGGATGCTAAACACAATGAATTGTAGAGCTGACGTTGAGGCTCCTGATCTGCAGATTTACTAGTGTATGGTTCTAATTGCCGAAACGTCAGTGAAGGCTTACTGTGGAGACACGAAAAGTTTTGATTTCCGTTTGTCTGTCTGTCTGTCTGTCTGTTCCGCGATAACTGCCGCAAAAAGCACCCGATCAGCTTGAAATTAATTGGGCATATTCGTGAGATACCCGGACGTAGCTGTATAGTTTTTGGTTAAATATGGTTCATTCGTTCGGAAAATATGGAAGATTTTATTTTTCTTTATGATGCTTTTCTACGGCAAGTCAGACGATTTTCAAATTTCGATTTGTTGAAAGAAAATGGCACGTTTGATTAATGGATTTAAATGTCAAATTATGGATACTAAAATTCCAAATAAGGGTTTTAAATTATTCCTATTATATTCAAGTTTTATCAATATATCTATCAGATTTTTTTATTGATGTGTATAATGTTTTGAGGACATTTATACATGTATTCCAATAATATAAAGAATTTTTAAATTAATTTTCTTGTTTTACATGATACATATTTCTTTTTTTTTTCCTTTTCTTCGTTGCCTAGCGACTGTTATTCGTAGCCTATCATTGCGTCAAATATGAATGAAGTTAGTAAATTACGTTAATTTTGTTGCAGGTACTATTAAAAGGCTATCACAAAAAATATTTTATCGCGCCAAATCGATGCAATTTATGCAATTAACAGTGGGCACGATAATGAATTATTTTCCAGTAGATTTATAGATCTCCAGATATGCATATTTTGGGGAGCTTTTAATATGTTATTGCTATCGCATGGATTAGGATGTTTAAACTAATGTTTAACCATGCTATAAGTGAAAAAAAAAAAGTACAGTTAAAGGCATGTAAATCCTTTTTAACACTTTCCAACATGGATGAAAAGTATTTATGACTTCAGTTTTTCTATCTGTCGCCTGCCGTGTTTCTCTACGTGCTCTAACTCGCGTAAATATAGTCGGGATTACATGTAATTGATATACGTTATTGAGGTTTGCCAAAGTATGTTTGGTATTAAAAATGAAGAGTGTAACATTCATAGCTTAATTACAGGGGCACTCAAAACTATTCCGTTACATTATAGTCTTTGGGAAAAATCGTCTGCGGTGTATTTTAATAATGTTACACACTTTTAAACGTAATGAAATTTATATACTTTATTAAGGTGCACTAGAACCTGGTTACTATAAAATATGTTATGTGTAGCACTTACAGCATGCGTACAGGGAACTCAAAAGTATTCATAATATTACAATCTTTGAAGAAAATCCTTTTGTGGCGTTTTTTAATGATGTTACTCTGTTACAAAATAATAAAATTGATATGTATTTTTGAAACATTTTTGTAGTATATGGGGTGCAAAGCATATGTTTTTTTCAGAGTCACACAAAAATGGTCGATTAAAATGTGGTCTACGGGGGAGAAAAAACTCTTCACAGCTTATTTTAACACATTAGCGACGGAAAACGAGAATTCTCGTTTTTATTCAGAATACATCATTGGCTAAGGGAGTGACTTCTACCTTACAGAAAAGACATTTATATTGTGTTGTCCATATTTTTTATAGATTGTAAGACATTATATATTACATCCGTACATTGAAAAATATTTACTGCTGCATAAACATGAAAAACATATCTCAGAAACCAATTTCCGAGACACTTTCAGAAGAGGGAGGAGCTTCTACTGTTTTTAAACCCAGATTTAATTAAATTGCCTGTCGTCAGTGTGTTAATTGTGTTGCACTAATTCAAACATTATGAAATTAAATTACATTACTGTGGTTGACTACAAGAAGCTTGAATATGATTTGTATCGTATTTATCGTTCATTTATAGGGTCACATAAAAAATTTCGGATACAGTTCTGGTCTATTAGGGATGATTGCTGAAGAGCATTTTCGATTATGGTGTGCGTTTTAACGTTAAGTAAATTTGTGCTTAATAAGTAGTGCTTAAATATTGTATAGACCATGTACAGGGATACACAAATGAATTCGTAAGTATAAATGTAAATATGCGCAAATTGCTTCAGTGTTGTTTTTTTTTTTTTTTTTTTTGAGTTATGCATTTCCCAGCCCAATTACATTTAGTATACTAACAAATGTTTGCAGAATTTAAATAGAGCCATATACAGGACTCCGCAGAAACTGGATATATGGTGCACACTATGCATACTAATCCCCGGAAATGTGATATGAGCAGTTTTAAGAGGGTTTTTTGTCTGCATTAAATTTAAATGTTATAGACGACGCGTAAAAATCTTCACGTAATATACAGGGCTGTAGAAAAGAATTCATGTACGTTTCCGTCTATTGGTAGAATTTACTAAAGGACGTTAACACAATTAATTGATAATTACAAATGTAAATTAAATTACACTACGAAGGGGTTCAGGGGGGCTCTGCCCCCCTGAAGAAATCTACTTTATTATCTAAAAATTACCAGAATAAGTAGCTCATGAGATTTTCAGAATACCATTACATAACAAGGGGTTTAATTTAACGCTTCTAATGTCAGAAACCTTCGAAATATTTTTTCGTTTTATAAATGTTTATGTAATTTCAAAACTTTGAATTTCGTTTTTTGTAGAAAGATTAATATTACTCAAAGGGTGCTAAACACAATGAATTGTAGAGCTGACGTTGAGGCTCCTGATCTGCAGATTTACTAGTTCTAAATATGTTATCCAAATTGCTCCAATACGTACCATTTTCCCGAGAAACATTTTTATAATAATAGCAATCAGTGAAGGATTAAATTGCAATGGTAGATAAAATTGAAATCATAAAAAAGTATACTTTCACTGTCTTAAATAAGAAATTGATAAAATATAGCATGAAAATCTAGTTTGTGGATACTTCTACCGTGCATTTTTTTCTGCCCCCCCCCCCCTCTCTCTCTCTTTTCGTGTCCGAATTTACTATTTCCTATCCACTAATATATTTTCATTCCTTATGTCGCTGTAACTCGGGCATGTAATAGTTCTGTTCATTTTCAAATATTTTTGATGTTCATATTTTTGTCACACTGTGACTTACAATATGGTGATTTTTTTCGTCACAAATGTGACGTGACGTACGTTACATGCAGTGTCATAACAGTGACGTCACAATTTTTTTTAATTGCCAGAAAATATAATTTTACATAAATAACATGTTTTGAATATTTTTTGTAATTTTTCAAAGTTTTCTAAGAAGTTCACATCTCAGTCACAATGTGACATCACTGAGTGGTGGCATTTTGGTCACATATGTGACGTGACCACAGTGACTCACAGTGACGTCACAACGACGTCACCGTGACCATGCATGCTATGAGGGAAGTATCAATAAAAATTCACAAGTCGATAAATGCGTACTATTACACACTCAAGTGTGTAGGAGTTCTCATACGTTTAGGTTGCGCAAATTTTGAGCTGTCATCACAGTCTCTTTATATATCACCGACTTTTCTAGTTCTTTCGAAAGGTCTTTATATTAAGCTGAAATCAATTATCATTCATACGAGGTCATTTCTTCTAAATCTTTATTAAATGAACACAATAGCAGAGTACAGTATTTATGTACAGCTAAAAAACGAACAACACATTTAAAAACATACTTTGAACAATTCAAACGCAAAGACGGTAATGTATTCAGACGCTTTTGTGCAATCCTGTATCTGTTCTATACAGGGTGTGTCAGGATTGATCATACAGATTTTGTTGCAATTCAATCATTTATGCGAAAGATCCCAATTGGAAGTTTTGGACTGCCATTGTCTCGTCCAGAAGGAAAAAAAATGTGAGTACAAGTGCAGACTCCGGCTTAAACCGAAGTATCTAGATCGGGCATAACGCCAAGTGAAATTACTATTATTATTTACGTTACGTGTATAGTGTGTTTGATATATGATTAAAGTCTTAAAATTAGGGAGCCACTCCTCCTTGAAGTATGTTTTTTTAATTTAATTTTACGAAAGACTTCGAAAATACTACTTTTCAGATATTATAGGGAGGTAGAAATTATCAAAAAAAAAAAAAAAAAAAAAAAAAAAAGACAATCTCACATAGAAAAGTATGGGCACAAACAAATGAATAATTCTGTACAGAGAGCTGTTTTTCCACAATTTCTGATCACACTCTTCCTTGTTTTCCTTTTCTCCGTGGCGAGCGGCCTCTTTTCGTCTGCAGCCCTTTATTCTTCTACTTATTCCCACTCTTTTGCGGAAGTAAGGTTCGTAGGACCCCAACCATGTCCCAAGTAAAAGACACTCTAGCGAAAGCCAGGTTTGGAAAAAAATAAAAAATTAAAACCGGACAAATTTAAAAGAGAAATTGCACAAATCAAAGACAACGAAAAGCGGGAAAAGGACTTCGGGAAAAGCGATATAAGTAAGCATCCTAACTTAGATGGGAGAATTAACCGCAAGATTAAAAGCGAGGTCACATCAATCAAGGTCATGCGCCACGTAGTGGATGGAGTGTGAACTACAGGTAGATACCTAACTGTTTTCTTACTGACACCACTAAAAATGTAAAGTTTTTTCCACTTGATTAATAACTGAAGTGCCTCTGGTAAGGCGAAGTAAATTTCGTGGCGTCAGGTGCGTCTGGATTCCCTCCTTGCTACGCCATCATTTTGCAATAAATGTGGCAATCAAAACTCATTTCCATGAGTGACTGAAAGTTTAGAAAATACGCGCCACATTAAAAGCCCGCGTATGTGAATTATCACTCCGTCCACAAGGTGGTGCAACTGTGTTAATTTACGGCTGATTCCAGCATTAAGTTTGTTCGCTTACCTATAACGCTTTGGCTTGGGGCCCTGACGTTTATTATCACTCTCTGATTGCTCAAGCCGGTCTTCATTCGAAAATGTTACTTTGCAGAAATAACACGAATCATTATACGTTAGAGGAATTTGAATGTATTCATTAGGGTGGGTCGAAAGAACCGAAATATTTATAATCGAAATGTAATAGAGCGGAAAAGTTGCCTTTTGTAATAAAGAATAAATTCGTAAAATATTAGACCTATCGGTTAATATCTTTTACCGCCGCAACGGTGCCGAAATTTCCCAAAATCGCAAAAAACATGTTTTTTTCAGTATTTTTTTTAATGATACAATCGTACTAATACAATTTCTAATAGGACGCGATAGCTACATGAAGATATAAGAAATGTCCTGGTAAATGTTCATTATGATAAAGTAATATCTTTTACTGCCGAAAAAGGACCATATTTTTAAAAAAAAATGTAAAATTTTGAAATTTTTATTATTTTTTTAAATTTTTATAATTTTTATAATATCTAGAAGTAAAAAATTTACTTCATATCTATTAATATTGTCGTAAATTTTGTTAACTATTTGTTATAGACTGAAAAAAAAAAAACGGTAATCATTCATTATTTTTGACGATCGCTTTATGTACTACTGTTTTACTGCATATCAGCAGTTCATACACCACAAATCACAAAAATGATATGAAATGAACAAAATATTTTAGTATTTTATTAATTAAAATACAGAAATGTTTAACTGAAACGGATTAAATAAACATAAAATGAAGAAGTATTTAAAGTAATTGAATTTTATAATATGACTTTCTTTCATATAAAGCCATTGTTCCTCGAGAAGCCAAAATTTATCATATGTGATCCTCCGTCTGTTCTGGTCCACAAACTTTACCAGCACTTCAGAGACTAATTTCACGCATCTTTCTATTGATTGAGTGGGAAATTGTAATAGCTGGTATGTTTAATCGAATATTCTAAATTCACCAGCGTCGTTAGATCGTCAGTCCATAGACAAACCGTAACAGGTGGTTTCGTTAGTTTACAGTTTTGCCACTCGGCTAAATCCATACAATTTTAAGCTTCAAAGTTCTGTTCTGGAATGACGAAGAGACGAAAGGCACTATTCGTGCCCACAGAACTTCGTGCTTCGGCAATTTTCTTTATGGCTGGGGTTCTGATGTCCTCTATTTCATATGCTATCATTCCAATGAGGTTATTTTCATTATTTGCGAAACAGGCATTTCGTGTAATTACAGGAACTATAATATTTTGTAGATGATATGGCAAGTAACGAGGGTTACTAATTATAGTCCACAAAATCTCAAAAACATGATGGATTCATTTTAATTGTGAACCAATTGATGCAGTACACTTTCAGGATGTACGCATTGAGTACATCCTGATCAGCCGATTGCCAAAATTAAAAATTGCCAAAGCACGAAGTGCTGTGGACACGAATAGCGCCATCCGTCATTTCGTCATTCCAGACTTGAACTCAAAGCTTAAAATTCTATGGATTTAATCGAGTGGCAAAACTATAAACCAACGAAACCACATGTTACGGTTTGCCTATCTAACGACACTGGTGAGTTTAGAATGTTCGATTAAAGATACCAGCTATTATAATTTTCCTTGACCCACTCAGTCAGAAGAAAGATGCGTGAAATTAGTCTCTGAAGTGCTGGTAAAATTTGTGGACCAAAACAGAGAGGGATCACATATGATCAATTTCTGCCTCTCGAGGAACAATGGCTTTATTTGAAAGCAAGTCATATTAAATTCATTTACTTTAAATACTTCTTCATTTTAAGTTTATTTAATTCGTTTCGGTTAAACATTTCTGTATTTTAATTAATAAAATACTAAAATATTTTGTACAATTTATATCATTTTTGTGATTTGTGGTATATGAACTGCTGATATGCAGTAAAACAGCTGTAGATGAAGCGTTCGTAAAGAACAATGAATGATTACCTTTTTTTATTTTCCAGTCTATGACAAATAGTTAACAAAATTTATGACATATTAATAGATATAAAGTAAATTTATTTACTTCTAGGCATATTATTGAAATTATAAAAATATGGAAAAAATGAAAATTTGAAAATTTTTGCAATTCGTTTTTTAAATATGGTCCCTTTGCGGCAGTAAAAGATATTATTTTATCACAATGAACATTTGCCGGGACATTTCTTATATCTTCATATAGCCATAGCGTCCTATTAGAAATTGTATTCGTACGTTTGGATAATAAAAAAAAATTGAAAAAAACAAGTTTTTTTGCGATTTTTTGAAACTTTGGCCCCCTTGCGGCGGTAAAAGATATTATCCAATCGATATAATATTTTACGAATTTATTCTTTATTACAAAAGGCAACTTTTCCGCTCTATTACATTTCGATTGTAAATATTTCGGTTTTTTCGACCCACCCTAATATTCATCCAAATTATAGCGAGGAAGAGTAAATTGTCATAGAACTGCGCAAATATACGCAGAGTGCTTCACCAAACAGCGCAAACCTCAGCATCAAATGTATCAACATCTGTGCGAAAATGCTTCCATTACCAGTACCTGTCACGATAGAGAAGGTAGCCGTTCTACACTGATCGTTCCAATAAAGGAAGCTATCTTATATAAAATCAGCAAATAAAGCCTTTGTGCAACAATATTAAAAATCAGAAAAACCAATGTTTAAAAATGCACAAAAAATACATGAAAAGCTGCAAACAGCTGTTTCGAATCTACTAGCGAGATTCTTCTTCAGTGCAAGATAGGGAAAAAGAAACAGCGTGCTAGAAAAAGCAAGGCTGAGCAAAATGATATACAGAGACGCGCTGCCTTATATACCCGATGCGGGTAGCGAAGGCGCCAAAAACGACCAATGAGACAGAAGCAGTGGAAACGACTGGGTGGACAAATAGCGACATCTACCGGAGAAGGAGAGAAAAAGAAACCAAAAAAGTGGAATTAAATTAATACTTTCGAAATACTTTCAAAGTAAGAGAAATGGAATTCCCAAAGCCTTTTCTTTAGGCAATCTAAAGCCCCTCATCCGGCAACCTCAACCTGACCTAAATTTAAATTAAAAAAAAATTATTTTGAAATCGAAGAGCTTATCCTTCTCACTCGCGCTTGCTTGTCGCTAAATACTTTTGTTTTCAATGGTAATTTCTTCCGTATGATTGACGGTTTGGCTATGGGTATTCCTCTTAATCCAATTTTGTGAGATATTTATATGCACTATTTTGAGGTCAAACTTTTTGAAATTTTAAAATTTCCAATCTATGTTCGTTATGTTGATGATGTTTATGTCCTGGTTGAAATGAATTCGGATATTAATCATATTCTCTCTATTATGAATTCCATTGATCCCTACATTCAATTTACCTCTGAAATTGAGGCCAATTACTGTCTTTCTTTCCTGGGTGTCCTTGTTATTCGTTGTGAAAATGGCTTTCAGACTACCGTCTTTCGTAAACATTTTGCTGTCAGTCTCCCACCTAGGAGGTATTCTTCTCATTCCCCTAACCAGAAATTCGTTGCTTTCAATACTTTTGTTTTTCGGGCTACCAATATTTATTCAATTCCTCTGTTATTTAGTGCTGAACTTAATTACCCCAAAACTATTGCTGTTGATCGTGGTTATTCCTCTAATATTATTGATTATATTTATAAGAAATTGAAGAAATCGGTCCATTCTGAAAAGCAATCAAATTCCAACTCTAATACTTCAGTTGTGTTACCATTTTTTCTTAAAATCAGTCAGCAAGTTGTTAAAATCTTAAGAAGATTTGATTTTAATGTTACTTTTTCTCCTGTTAATAATATCACTTTTTCGAATCTCAAACACCCCGTTGTTCGCCTAGACAACTGGGGTTTTTCCCAAATCTATTGCCAGTGTGGCCTTTCTTATATTGGCAGACTAAACGTGCTCTTAGATTTCGTTTAAAAGAGCATAAAGTTTATGTTAAAAATAAGGAGCTTATACGTTCTTCTATTGCTCAACATTCTTGGTCTTCTCAACATAGGTTCGATTTTTCCTCAGCCATCATTATCCAAAAATGTTCTTCTAACCTCGATCTTTATTTATGGGAAGCTTACCACATCATTAAAAATCCTCACTCTTTAGTCAAGGACTTATCTAGTACTCCTGATTTTCCAACTATTTGGAAAGCATTAATTTAATTTCCTCTTTTTTGTTTTCTTTTTCTCTCCTCCTCCGGTAGATGTCGCTACTTGCCCACCCAGTCATTTCCACTGCTTATCTCTCATTGGTCGTTTTTGGCGCCTTCGCTACCCGCATCGGGCAGCGCGTCTCTGTCTATCATTTTGCTCAGCCTTGCTTTTTCTAGCACGCTGTTCCCGTTTCCCTATCTTGCACTGAAGAAGAATCTCGCTAGTAGATTCGAAACAGCTGTTTGCTGCATTTCATGTATTTTTGTGCATTTTTAAACGTTGGTTTTTCTGCTTTTTTAAAATCTATCTTATAGTCTGTCGAAAAACAACCAAGATTCAGCACACGAGATATTACTTGCTGGTTTGGTGTTTCGCACTGAACAGTGTAGTGGATAATGAAAGAGAAACGTTTAGTTGTTGATGATCACGAGAAAATATTTTATGTTGAGTTTGGCTTCTGTTGGGGTAGGGTTATGCATACATTTGCGGCCGCTTTCCTTTATCGAACCATAATTTAGGTGCATGTCTGCCTATTCGAAATCTAATGGTTCATGTCACTTCTGCATGGCCAGCTTGTCGAAAACGACCGGCTGAACTTGTCTGAGAACTTTGCCCGTGAGCAAAAGTAGTGAATACAGGGCGCCATATAAAACTCATGCATTCGTTTGTGCCCTTTTCCATGCGAGACTGTCTTCTTTATCTATTTTCTACCTCCCCACTAAATTTGAACGTCCATTCCTGGTACACACTGTAAAATTTAAACTAGCTGATGTTATTTTGTTAAGTTTTGAAAATATAATTTAACATCCTCTTCCAGCCACTATCGCTCACACATGATAACGCATCTCAATTAATTTTGAGTGATACAATAAAATAATAATAATAATAATAATAATAATAATACAGCAAAATTGCATAACATTAAGAAATAGTAACTTGTTAGAATCGTATTATAAATCGCACTTCAAAAGTGGCCTATACACAACAATTTAATAAAATACTGTTATGTATAAATGTAAATTAACGATATATTAAATGCACATAGTGTTTTATAAGAAATAGGTTAAAGTGCATAAAGTATGAATGAATAATATCTATTTCATAATCGGGCCCAGGTTCTGCTCTCGAAGCTGTTAGATGGGGGTATTGGGTTCGATCCCAATCGCGCCCGTCGGTCTAATCGTTTGTAGTTTTCGTGGTTTTCTTCGAACATTGGTTTTCCAAGCTTAAATACGGGTTAAGTTCCCTTGGAAAAACCCCCCACGGAGGGCACCCACCTTTGAGCCTATATCCCTCGTGATGATAATTGGCCGTCATAAACACAACCAACTAACTATTTCATAATCATTTAATTCGTGTAAAATCAATAACATATGCTTTATAAGCTTATCTCGCGCAACACACCATGTATCTGATTTATTTTCAGTATCCTCTTAAAAAACACCGAATGCTACACATTCCATTCATAAAAGCGAATATTCCATTATTAGTCTCAATAACGTACATTGATTAAGCAGTAATCTAAGCATTTATACAGGAGATACAATCGACCAGCTAGACTAGGGATGAACCGAAGTCAAAAACACTTTTCATCTTTGTTGGAAAAGCTTAAAAATTTTCAAAATTTGAGCATCTATTCAAAAGTGTGGAGGAGGCAAC
This sequence comes from Maratus speciosus, assembly GCA_963932465.1. Lineage (NCBI taxonomy): Eukaryota > Metazoa > Arthropoda > Arachnida > Araneae > Salticidae > Maratus > Maratus speciosus. The sequence goes on from OZ010800.1 coordinate 190,159,176, forward strand.
ACAAAAAGTTACACTGAGTTATACTATTTTTATAAAATCTCTTAAGAACATATAAAAAATGCAATGGGATATTTATTTCCGCTTATTTTCGTTTGGCTTTAAATTTACACAGTTGCAACTTTTTGAGAAAAAGAGAGACACCTAATTTAAATTGTAAAATTTCTTTCAAATTGAAAATTCAAATTCCGACAAACATTACTTTGGATTGCATCGTCGTCGTAAGAAACAAAATACTCTTTTCTATTCATTCTCAGTACGGATTTTTTTTTAAGTCTCTGGGCTTTGTCTGTTTAAACTTTTTTTCTCTAAAAATAGAACGGTTCTTTAAAATAAGAAAGAAAGGTATTTTGAATAAAAATAAAATTTCACTTGTTCTTCCATGCTTTAGTATTTGTTTTGACAGTTTAAGTCAACATTTTCTTCTTTCTCTGTACAATTGCACCTAAATTTAAGTTTTTAAAAGAGAAAAATACCAATAACAAAATCAAAGAAATTTCTTTTACTTTTTTGATTTTCTAGTAGTACATTCAACCATAGCCGTGAAACATCCAAACAAAACGGTTTACAATACAGAGTGTATATAAATAAATTTCACAACATATATATTAAGAAAAAATGCACAACCTTGTTGTTTGTCGGAAACCAAAAATAACAATTGAAAATATAAATTCAACACAGTTATAAGTATAATAAAACACACATACTAAAATATATATTAAAACACACATACACACATAAATAACGCTTGCATTCAGCAGTTAAAGGTATACATAAATATTATACAGACATACATACAATAAATAATTAAACCCATTTGGAGTGAAAAATTAGCCAGAGCCAGGAATCGAACCCGGAACCACAGTATATCAGACTACTGTTTTAACCACTCAGCTACTCCGGTCGATATCTGGGTCTGCAATTTCGCACTAATAAACCATGTTGGGGAAGTCATTAGCCATCTATACGACACCCTTCGTTGACCGGACAACGATGTGTGTATGTGTGACATTTATGTGTGCATGTATGTTTTAATATATATTGTAGTATGTGTGGTTTATGATATTTGTTGTAGATCGATGTAACAGCAAAATCTTTTCATCGTTGCCCGGTCATCCAAGGCTGTCGTATAGATGGCTTGTGACTTCCCCAACATGATTTATTAGTGAGAAATTGCAGACATAGGTAAAGGCCGGTGTAGCTCAGTGGTTAGAGCAGCAGTCTTGTATACTGTGGTCTCGGGTTCTATTCCTGGCTCTGGATAACTTTTCACTCCAGTTGGATTTATTGTATGTATGTCTATATAATATTAATATATACATTTAACTGTTATAAGTGTCCAGTGTGATCTTCTCTAGAAAAACGAATGATATTGAGGCTGTACGATAACTTATTCCACACTTTTTTCAGCATGTGCGGTGTGACTCTTTCAATGGCTGCAGGTATCCGTGTCCTAAGTTCGTCAACGTTAGTTAGCGGTGGAAGAAACACCCGATCTTTATGGAGGAATCCTGATCACACAAAAAAATATCATGCCGAGAAAAGTGTGGGATGAGTTAACATATCGCCTCGATATCGTTCGTGTTTCTGGGGGGGCTCACTTTCAACACTTATAACTGTGTTGGATTTAAACTTTCAACATTTATTTGTGATTTCCGATGAACAAAAGGTTGCACTTTTTTGTTTTCTTTTAATAGCTATTTGGGATAGTCATTTATGTACGCCCTATAATTTTTTTGTGAACATTATTACAAGCAACATCGTTTATAAAATTCTTATGCTGTATTTTATTATTTTACTAAATTTAATTTTTCCGAGGGAGCTGAACCGTGCACTTTATAAAATTAAAATAGCATATTTTAATGCTTTCCATGAAAGTTGAAAAGTGTTTATGAATTCGGATTGTTTGTTTGTCTGTTCGTGCTCTAACTTATCTTAAGTATGCTGGAATTGCCGTATACTTTCACTGGTGTTTAGTACATATGCTCGGCATAGAAAATAAGGTGTATAGCATTAACCCTTTCAAGGGCAATGTACTTCTATTCGCAAAATGCTTACTTGAGGGAATAACAACAGAATTTACAAACAAATGTATTTCAAATTAACCAAAAGCTTTTGATCACGTACTTCATAAAAGGAAATTTTTCATTCTAATATTTTGGTGCCAATGTGTCAATTAGGGATTTAACTTAGTTGGTCTTAAAATGAACCACCGCCCTTGGGGAGGTTAAAGGGTTAATTCAGTAAAGCTCTGGGATAGAGTTGCTAATATTATTTCAATGGAAGAAATTTAGAATTTTCATTTTTTTTCGGGATAGAGTAGCTAATGTTATTTCAATGAAAGAATTATAGAAGTTTCGTTTTTCCGCATTTTGCTCAAATTTGATATTTTTTGTAGATTTCAAAACCCGTGCTTTTAAATTATGCACGCTATTTTCAAATTTTATTTCATTTTTTTAAATTTAAGGCAACCTAGATGCGTTACTTTAGGTTCTTTAAAGATTCGCCTTTAGTATCTTATCGCGAAATATCTGCTTGACGTTTTAAACTTTGGTAAAATGTTATGCATTGTTTAATTATTTAGCTTTCCGAAAATAATATTTTTCCTAAATTTTATTTTTTAATCTATGCTGCATTTATAAAAAGTTGAAACACTTTTCTTATAACATCTGAAAATACTAAATGTCCCACCTTAAATAGTATCCGCTAAGGGTATTATAACAAGATTATAACAGCGTACAGTTTTTTATGCTCTTATACATATTTTTGTTACCTTCATACTTTTGCAGATCTGAAAAAGAAGTATTTTAAATTAACCATTAGGGAGGATGATGTATTAGCATGTAGCACTTTAGTCATAGGGCAGAAATGGGAACTGTCTGATAGATGGGGTAAAGTCATCGAATTCTTATTTATTCATAAGAAACAGAAATACTGAATATTGAATAGAGGAGATGAATTCATTACTGAAACAGAATATGTTTGAAAATGTATTGTATAATTGAGACATTTGTTAGATAATAAAATTTGCTTCATCTCTGTATATCTGCTATATATTCATAAAATCTTATCTGCTATATTTTGTTGAAAGTACAAATATACAGGGTATTCATTCTTTTTTGCGTCGTATAAACGTTAGCGCAATATACGTACAATCAAAATAAAATATTTAAAATAATTATGAAATACTTTCCAATATACTTCCAGAATACATTAACAATACTTCAGTGTTTAATAAGGTTAATAATACACCTAAGTAACCAAGAAGCGCATAAAACAATTGAAAAACATAACTGAACAATTAATGTGCATAGCCGAAAAAGTACTTCAAATCTTTTGTGCAGTGCTTAATATTTTATGCATGCATTTATATAAATTCTAGATAGTATGTTAAAATTTAGCTTAGTAACAAAACATTTAACAGGGCGAAAACATCGTCAGAAATTTTTATCAATAGTCGAAAAAATATTTAGATTATTTTATACAGTCCTGTATATGATATTCCGTACCACCCCCTCCCATCTTTTATACAAACCCAGTAGTGCGCAAAAATTAGTTAAACTTAAAAACGGTAATCGTAACTGAAAACATACTTCCATCAATTATCACTAATAGATTGTACTCCTATATTGTATCCGATATATTTTATGTTTTCTTATAAATGAACGATAAATGATATGCATTCTACAGTAAGTATATGGTATAAATTTGTCAAATGTATAACATTTTCATTAATTTTCAAATAGTGTAACATCATTAAAATATTCTGTAAACTGTTTTTCGCGGTAGACTATTACATAATGACATTTTTTGTGTCGTTCTGTAAAGGAATAATAAATGCTTTGCACCCTATAAATTCATATCAATTTCATTATATTTGAAATGATGCAACGTTATTAAAATATATTGATTCTTTATTAATGACCGTAATGTAACTGAATACTTTTGGCAGCCCCTGTGAATGAACTATAAATGTTACACACTTCAATTTCAATAGGGATCATGCTACAGTAAAAGTCAATAACATGCTAAAATTACAGAGCAATACAAGTGTAATTACAAGAATTAGAGCTCGGACAGATAAATCGAAGTCATAAATACTTTCAACTATGTTGGAAATTGTAAAAAATCATAACAATCTTTTATCTCTCAATAAATTGGAAGAAGAAATAGCTACAAAAAGCATTTTTGTTTCTTTCTCATTACTATATTGAGATAATGTTATTAATATGTGTGAAAATATAGAGCTGTTAATGAATGAAAAAGAATGTTTGAACTATTATATTTTTTCAAACGATTGATGTAGTGTTTTTATATAAATAAATAATAATTTCCGAATCTCAATTCACTTACTTCAGCCTAGTTGAAAAGGGATAATTCTAATTGCTGTTTATTTATACAAATACTTCACTTCGTTTTAAAAATGAGAGAGCCAATAATTATTAGAGTTGAAAATAGAAGTAGCAGTTTCTTGGATTGACCTTAATTAGAGAAAATATATATTATTATAAACTGCAGTTCCATTTATTTTATTACATCACAATGTTCTCACACGTCACTTTAATTTCGAATGCGTAGCTGGACAGTCAAAGTAGCAGTATTTCAAATTAAATTTAGATAGTAGATATTAATTAACTGTCGTACCAGATTGAATTCCCGGACCAGGATTTAAACTAGGGATCTCTTTGCTGAGGTTGCCAATGCTCTGCAAACTGAGATAATAAAATTTGCTTCATCTCTGTATTTCTGCTGTATTTTAATGAAATCTCATCTGCTATATATAGCTGAAAGAACTAATATGCAGGGAATTCATTCTTTTTTGTATCTCATAAACGTTAGCGCAATATACGAACAATCAACAAAAAAATAGGAAAAATGATTATGAAATACTTTCCAATATACTTTCAGAATACTTCAGTGTTTAAAAATGTTAATAATATACATAAGTAGCCAAGAAACTCATAAAATATTTGTAAAACACAATTCAACAATTACTCTGCATAGCCGAAAAATTACTTGAATTAAATATATCCCAGATGAATCTGGGGGACCTTATTCACTTTACTAACTTTATTGATCATAGCATCTTGTCTGATATATGAATCAGCTACACAGGATAAATCGCAAGTAATGGAAGTAACTCGAGTAAACACTGGTTACGTAATTACATAACATTAATTTTAACCCATTTATTCTAATTGGTAAATGAATCATATTAGAATCCAGCATTTACTGGAGTGCAATTATCTGCGATTTATCCTGTGGAGCTAATTCCTATATCATACCAGATGCTATTATCAATAAGTCTAGCTGGGCGAATTAGTTCCTCCGGATACGTCCATAATAGCTTAATTGGCGAAGCATTTCAAGCTTAAGAAAAAATATCCCTAACTGGAATCTTCGACAAGGCATTTTTCGTCCAGTTGGAAATTTACAACTCTTATGATTTGTTTACCAATCATATTTTTTTTTTTTTTACATAATCTAGTATATACACTATTTAACTATGTTAGAGAGCGTTAAAAAGAATTGCTGAGGTACACTACAACATTTTTTGTATAGATATTAAACTGAAAAGTGTATTTACAGAAACATAAAAAGAAATTAAGTTACAGAACGAAACGAAATGAAGGAGGGAAGGGGGAAGGAAGAAGAGAAATCCGAACCGCAGCGCCAAGCTTTAAGCCTGACAGAGTGTTTTCCTATGGACGTGCCGAAACCGATTTGTTAGTACGTCTTTTTGACAGCAGTTTTTATAAAGTTAGATCAAAGTTTATATTTATGCTTTAGTAAGTCAAAAATTCTGAAAGATTTTCAATATAGCTGGTTCAAAACATGACGATTTATATTAAATAAAAAGATTAGTAACGAAAACACTCCTTTTAACAACTATAATAGCAAAAAAAAAATAATGAATATATATCAAAACTATTTACAATGGAAACAAAAAAGAAAAAAAAATCATAAATCATTGTCTAAAGAAGTGTCCGAGAGGTATGGATAATTATTTCTAAAAATGACTTCAATTTTCTCTATAAATCTTATTAGTGCTGATATTCTGTTCATGAGAATAGGACTTTCACTAATATAATTAATCAAATCCTGAATCGTCATACGTCTGTGTTTTTTAACGTGTAATATGTTGTCAGAGGACAATCCAGTTCGTACTGCAGTGAGGTGGAAGGGAGACCAAATATACAAAGAGGGAAATCACCTTTACCTATCTTGTAAAGATATTTCTGGAAAGGTCCGTGATTTGTGAAGAAAAGAAAAGGGTTACGATTATTTACGGTAAATTAAATGCGAGAACTTGGTAATAAGTTATGTTTATTCTTATTGAATTGAGGTTTGACAGTAACGAAATTAAGGAAACCTTTTTAAAAAAGTGTATTTTTGAGGTTTGATAGCTCATAAAACAGCTGTTACATAACAAAATAAAATTGTATAACAGTCGAACGATAATTTCATCAAGAATGAAGTAAAATACATTCTTAAAATTATTGGTATTTAATTAAAAGTTATAGGCAAATAAACAACAGCAAAAAAAACATGTTTAGGTTAACACGAAATAGCTACATTCAAATAATAATATTATTTGAATGCAGCAGTCATTAAGCATGAGTGTTTGGCGACAAAATTATTTCATTCTGTTCTGACAGAGAGCAATATAGTAACAGTATGATCCAACTGCTGTTGTTTTATTTTGGATCACATTTTAGGATGGTGAGGAGGACATGTGTCAGTGCTTTGTGGGATTCATGTAACAGTTGGATGTAAAAGATAAGGCAATTAAAGAAATGTTACAAAGAACTGACTAATGACTTAGAAAGCAGTACAAAATAGTTCTATTATTTAAAGACTGCCAAAATTATGAAGAAAGTACAAGGTAAACAATGGAAAATGTCAGAAATGATGGCCTTTCTAAATTTTGAAAGGTGTATTATTGGAGTATTTTATAGGAAAACAACTGGTAAATGCAGGAAAAGGTATGCTACAGCAATAGATTATATAAGAATAAAGAAGTTTCCATAGATTACCTAAGAAAATCTACTGGATGTATATAAGGTAAAATTGTTCAAGCAAATGTGATGTTGAGTTCATAAACTGTTCGGCATAAACTGCAGTGATTTTGTTTAAAATGCTGGGATTTCCCCAAAATAGCCATTTTGGTCGTTCCAAAAAAGGTTGACAAGTTTAAACTGTACTAAAATATACGTATACAGCAAAACAATGGAACACTATTATTTGGTCAGATAAGAACAAAATCTCTTGACTGGTACTGATGCCATACAATATGTGAGCAGAAAAATCAGAGGAGATTTGTATCCAAATCCCATTAAATACACAGAGAAGCAAACTGCCAGTGTTACGATACGGGGTTGCATGACATCAAAAAGTTTGGGCATAGTTTGTGTAATTATTGGGAATATGAATGCCTAAAAATACATAAATGGATTTCTTCAATCAAACTGAAACTTTCCACACGTGACTTTCCTAATAGACTCAAGCATTTATATTTTATCAGTATTAAGTTCCATGCGATATTAATACAGTATGCTAAATCTCTTTCAAGTTAATTATAATCCAGTGCTGGAATTAACCGGGAATAGGGTAGACCTTAATTAAATTGAAAATTAATGCAGCTGATTAAAGAACCTGGTTTTACGCATTCAAATCAGGAATAAAACCAAAAATCGAAGAAATAATTTGATCTTCGTATCACATTATACCAGCATCAGAACTAAGAATTGGTTCACTACATAGGAAGGCGTTGTGAAGCCGTTATAAAGCGTAACTGAGCTAAGTTACTGAATTATGTATCAGATGACATTGTGATATATTTGTATAGCTGATTTTATCGATATGTTTCACTTTTGTTCTTTGCAACTGTTATTTGTATAAACATTCCTATATTAATTTTCTTACATTACATTTTTGATTAATATGTCTTTCTATTCGTACGTAATTTATCGTATTACTTAAAGAAAAAGTGGTGTTATGAACGATCAAACTTAAAAAAACACTTTTTAAAAGTGTTTTCGCGATTTTGGCCACTACAGCTGACGGCGTCTACCATTGCTACTCATGCCACAGATGATACCGGGGTCACTTAGATGTGGCCCAGAACGATATCGGACATGATCTCGAAATATCCCGACGGAAATATTTAAAAGCTAAATTCAATAAAATTAAAACATCAATCAGAGGGTATGGAAGAGCCGCGACGGTTAATACGTCGGACCACCAAAGCATATTCATTATCACTGAGTGTTATCGATCATTTTTAGAGGTACGTTTTCAGATGTAGCAAGTATTTTCTAAATTTCTTAATAATATTCTACTAATTTTAGAAAATGTTTGATAAACTATGCCTTATGTATGAATCTTTGTTCTTGTTTACATTGCAATTAAAGTGTTGTATCTCTTTTAAATTATTTTAGTAGTAAACTGTATTTTTTTTAAACTTTTGAACATATTTAAAAAGTGTTTAATTTGTCGTTTTTTTCTGGCAGTCTCTTTGTCCGACTGTCCGAGATCTAACTCTCAAATATATGCGCAGAATCTAATAAAATTTGTATAGGTTATTGAGGTTTATTATAGAATGTTCGCAATTCAAAATGAAGTTTATAGCATTTGTAGTTCGTTGACAATAACACAAAAATGCATTATGGACACTTGGGAAAAATTGGTGCAGGTTTATTTTATAAATGTTAAGATGTTTCAAACATAATGATAGTGGTATGTATAACATACATTCTGTTATATACTGTCCTTCTCCTCCCCCCACGAACGTAAAATTTAATTTAATTTATTATTTTTAAAAATATACTAATAACAGTGTTTCACCCCACAAAAAACTAATTTAATACTTTTAAATATGTATCAGTTAAGGATAGTGAGTGATAAAATCAGGCTAACTTCTCTAAGATTAAGTTACTTTTCCCCCGAACTTTCAGTTCAACGTTAGTTTAACCGTTAAAATTTTTCCATTAAAATAAAAATAAAAATATAAATAAAACATTTATTCTTTGAACTGCCAGCCACAATTATAATGTGTACTCCCCCCCCCCCTTTGTTTCCTAACATTAGAACGCGCCTCTCCTCACGGAATATATAAAAAAGAGAAATATATTTGAACCTGCCTTCCAAATAACACAATCGCAGGTATACATTTAATTGTAATGATCTTTCAAAATTTTTGCAGCTCGATATTTTAAATAAATCCAGGAACGCACTTTTCAGATAACTTAGCTTTGACACGCCTTTTACCACAATAATTCTTTTAATTTGATGTCCCACAACCACCACATGCTGTCGGTAACCATTTCTCGAAGTGAATCAGTTTTCTCGCCACCTTCGGCACTTCTTTGACTACAAGAATTCTTTTAATATGCAGCCCTAGAACCACTACATGATAATGATAACCATCACTCAAAAAGAATCCGTTTTCTCGCCAAAACATTTGTCGATTACTAAGCACAGTAGTAAGCCTTTTTGAGTTGGGAAGCTGCATTCACTGTCACCTGAACATCAAAACCTTTATCAGAAAATGCGTCACTAAGGTGGAGTACAAAAATCTTTCTTGGAGTTTAGAATGAGTAACATTTATAGATCGTTCACAACGACTCACAAAAGAATTCCATTACGTTATCATCAATTGAATTATAGCGTTTGCGGTGCATTTTAATAATGCTCTATTAGTCATTTCGGACATTAATGATTTGCTTTATGCCTTACGCCTAATGAAATTAAGCAAAAAAAGTATTAAGACGTATTTTTTTTTATTTACAACTTTATACATTAACTTTATGAACATGCAGTACTACAAATAACATATGGGCATGTTACTAAATATGTTTAAATTTCATTAACAAAACATAAATAGAAAATTACTGTATGTTTTCAGCATTTTAGTGACATACAGATCATGATATTTAGAAGAAAAAAAACCTTTACAGAAAATTACATTTTGATTTCATCAAAAGGAAACTTTTTTATACAAAAATTAAAATAAAAAAGAGCGTTTGTTTTCAACACTTTTCTGATTGAAAAGTTTCATAGTTGCAGCTGCTGAATCATTTGTATTCTTTTTCGAACACTTTATTGGTAATCAATAAACTTTAACATTTTTAGAGAGTAAACAGTTTTGCGTATAATTTTATTTTTTCAGATGTATAAAATACTTTTTTTCTGATTAGGAAATACTTTTAAATAAATCGGTTCAACCGTGGAAAAAAAAGCAGAAAATTTAATTATTTTTTGGGTTTTCTCCCGGAGCACATTCTGTACTGCGAAACATGCATTTGTGAAAGTAAATTTCCAGATAATATTTGAATATCGTACATTTTTTAAATGATTATTTACTGAAAATATTATTGTCTTATAGTAAATTTTGATAAGATATGAACAAAAAAAAATCAGGGATTACTATTGCTTTTCTAATAATTAAATGTGACACAACCCATTTTTATTATTCTGTAAATGCACTATTTATTAAAGCTACGCGAGAAGAGTTCACTTAAAAAATGTACTTGATTTTCTGAAATAGATGTTTTTCCCGCACCAACAAAAAAATTTAGAAAAAATATTTTCTTTTTCTGATAATTTAAAAGTCTAATATTTCTCAGCTGTGGATACATGTTTGGTTTTTAGAGTATTATAATACTGCCGTAAATTTTACATTACGTTTTTAAGACTTATTTAGGTTTTAGCTATTATTTTCATTTAGTTTCATTGAAATTAGCAAAAGAAATGTATAAAATAAGACAAATGTTAAAATATTTTATGAAAGATCATTTAGGTAAATAAATTTATTACATCATTTTATGCAATAAAAATCTAAAATGTTTACTGTTAGATGTGCATAAATAAACAAATGTATGGAAAAGGTTATCGAAAAGCATTACTTTTCAAGAGTAGAAACTTGACTAAACTGTATAAAAAAATAGATAGTGCTATCAACATTTTATCGTTCACTCCTTTTTAGATCTATTTTAATGCCGTATAAAGTTTTTATCATTATTTTGTTTTAATGTATCTTATAAAGTTGTAAGGATTATTTTCTTTAATTATTATTTAATGGCGAATAATATCTACAGAGGATACAAACATACAATGTTCTGCTTCATGCAACAATGTTTATTTAGTCTTGGAAATTGAATTAAAATAGATATCTCATAGGCGGTTATGCATATGCAATAAAATATATTTCTATAAAATAAATTATGCTTACATTTTTTAAAATAATTTAATGATGGATAAATAAGGTTCATGATATTTTCTAGTTGATAAGGAATACATTAAAATTAGTAATAAAAAATAAAATATCCACTTTACGGGTGAACAGCTGAAATGAAAAATGGATACCTTCTACCTCTGGATATTTTTATTAGGTGGCTAATTCTTCTAAAATCTTGATATTATTGTAAAGAGTTGTATTGTTATGGATAATAGAAGAAAGGTTTGTGGCAGTAAATCAAAATATAATTAATTTTTTTACAATATTTGTATGTTAGCTTCAGTGTTTACCATAACAACGTGTATTAAAGAAATGTGACAGTAATATATCAATATATGTTGCAAACACTTTCATGTGATAGCCCATTCATAATTGTGCGATATGTATCGGCGTAGTAATGTAACATCTGAAATATTATGTAGGATTTATCACAGTGATAAATTTAGAGAAAATGTCACAATAGAAGAAATTTGTTGTGGCACGTAAAAGATGCAGACAAGTGTCTGTGCATTAATTCAAAATTTATCGATCTTCACCAAATATATATATTTAATCAGATACATTATATGAAACATCAAAAAATGTTTACAAATATTATCTAAAACATTAACTACTAATTATCGATTTTTTTTTATGTAGATTGACTAAATTATGATTAGATATTGAATTTATGTTCAAGATACAAGTTACAAAATTTATAAAATAAAAATTTTAAATATGTCATATTATTCTACTTGTAGCTGAGGCTATTTTAAAAATCTAATTTTGGGAGTTCTCCCTCAAAGTTTATTTTTTATGTGTTTTTCTAGTTTAAGATTTTTAATTTAGTAATTAATAATCTAACGTAAAGTTTTAATGTAATTTTTAAATTAATAATAGCTTGAACCTGTTTCACGTTAATGAATATTTCTACTCTTAAATATGAATTTATTTTTATCAAAATAATTTAGTAAAATAGATTTTGTAAGAATTTTACTTTCCTTTTTTTACCTTTAATTACCTTTTTTTTTGTATTTTTCTATCATTTAGCATAAAATTTTACATTTAGAAAAAAATGATAATTTTAAACAGCATATTGTCTCCGTCATTTTTATTCACCTTTAAATAAATCAGCTTTTTCCAATTCTTGCTCACAATTAGAAAAAAGTAACAACTAGGCAAATTTCAGGACACTTTATCTTGTAAATGTATACAAATACGATACTTAAATATTAAAATTTTGCATACAGAACTTAACAACGATTAATATCTTTCTGTCGTACAAGTGGAAACAAGATTTTACAACTGTATAAAGCATGAAATTCACAAAGAGAAATTTAAATATATGTTGATGTTTTTTTTTTAACTTTAATAAAAGCAAGATTGCGCTACTTTTACAGGAAACAGTATCATTCGTTAATAAAAACTAACAGAAAAAAAAATTAACTAAAGCCTTTATTACGGTTACTTATGTGTGATTTTGTGGTGGGGAGTTATTCATAACTAGTGTCCGAATTAAGAGTGGTTGGAATTGTCTAAAAGTGCCGCTACCTGCCATCACTTTAGGCACTTCCGTTGGCACTAGCCGGAATTAACAGTTCCCTTTCAGAAACAGGGCCCTTCTTTTTACATCATCTACTCTACACTTTTTTTATGCATATACATATGCACACTTTCACATATATACTGGGTGTAGCTGAATTCAACCAACAAATGCAGATGCAGAGGGATGATATAAAGCATCAAGAGGATAAAAATTTCCATAGATCTTGGGATCGCAAAAATACTTATTTAAACACAAATACTATGTGTTTCATCCTAACAGAACTTGGGAGTTAAATGTAATACTTTTGAGAAAAAAAAATTACAAAGAAAATGAAACGATGTTTAACTTGTTTTGTGCTAAAACTTATACAATAAAGAAAAGTTCTCGAAAAACAGAGTGCTCATGCAATAGATCATACCATATGAGCTGCTAATCGCAGTCGACAGTGTAAATTGTGAAGTGCTGGCGAGTATAATGAAACGTGTACACCTTTTTTATACTATTACATTTACAACAAAGTTTAAAGTTTATTAAAAGTTTTATTATAATATACTTCAGTTTTGTGAAAGTTATAACTGCCAATCCAAATTAGAGGTATCGTAGAACACCCTGTAATTTTGATAGACTACCTGGTTTGCGACACCAAGTACTTTGGTAATTTTTCATCCTCTTGATACCTACTGTCACTCCTCTTAATTAGTCAGACGAATTTGGCAACAGTCTGCATATATTCATATAGGAAATGTATTAAAATAATAAAATTCCATTTTAAATCTAAAAATTAAACTTATTTCTCATTTAAAATTTATTTTTTCTCTGTTATGAATCTTCCAATGAAAAAACACTTTTGGCCCATGAAAATTTAATGTTAAATATAATGAGTATGTACTATTCTCAGTTTCTTGCTACTAGACTCACTTGTAATTCTATGGATAACAGATTATTCGCCGACTTTCTATTCAAACAATCGTGTTCCGTTTATCCAGGATATGATGACAGATGATGAAAGAGCAAAACAACATTTCGGGATTATTTTCCTTTAAAATACTTTAATATTGTTTTCCTTTTATTAATATTTTTTCATATATTTCTATACAGCAAAAATTAAACTGCGAGAAAAAAATATACTTAAATCCGAGAATTGAAGTTTCATCATAAACAAATGTTTATTTATTAATAAAATTTTCACACCATGTAAAAAGAATTTAGGTTTAGTACACTACTATATATAATTCTAGAACTCGATTAAGATAAGTTTTAAAATATTGCATTGAAATTGTGTATTTTTGTTTTCGAGACAAATACTCTATATACGTCGGAATACATAAGTCAGATAATCTTAAAAACAAGTAAGAAAAATCATGCGTTAAGCATAGATTATGAAACACTTTCCAACACTTCCTGAATGCTTTAACAAAACTACGTTATTTAGGGAAATAACGTATATAAGTGAACTAATAAACATTTTAGAAAACACATAAAACATTTGTAAAACTGATTTCAGCAGTTACCGTCTGGATAGAATATTTAAGGATTAATTTTGAATAACTCGAATTTAAATTAGGGAAAAGAAATATGAATAATCTGACAAAAGAATATGACTTAACAGAGTTCAATTCACGATTCGATTTTAAAACAAAAACTGCGAGTTGTCATTATTAGAATTTAGAATGAAGGTTAAATTTGCGTTACTTACCCCATTTTCCCAGGAATTCAGGCAGACACTGATAAAACAGAGAAGCTGCATAAAAAGGCACAATTTTTATTATATAGATCACACTAAACCTCGACGAATATTTCAATTTGAATGAGAATTTCAATACAACATAGTATACTGGTCTGAAAGATGAGAATTATAGTTACGAAGAATAAAATGGCCATAACATCGACCAACGTGGGTGAGTTGAATTAAACACCTTTGAATGTTGACTTATTCTTGACTAGACTTGCGATTTAGGAATGCAGGTAAATATCTAACATCACGCCGAATAATTAATTCGTCGAATCAAACGAGTAAAAGAATGCACGTACGTTCATTATCAACATTCGAATCCAGACTGTTTTGGGTTATTTCACAACGATGAATTAAACATAGTAAACGAATACAGATGAATAACTCTCTTACTTCACATCGAATAATAACATATAAACGCCTTAGCGTACTTCATTTCCACCGTTCGAATTCCGAATGTTTTGTTTTTAGAGATTTATCTGTAGAGGCTGACGTCACGCTCTTACGTCAGTTGCTCGGTTGCCAGGGTAACAAGTTTTTTCACTCGCAGTACGATTGTCCATAACCTCCGGGGGCCGGCGTGGACTTCAGGTAAAGCAGCAATCTGCTGAATCGGATGCTTGAATGTACCTTCACTGGAACGGATAGTCACAACTCTGACCACACCGTCAGCACCAGAATGGATGTTTTCGACCATGGCTAACTTCCAATGAGTTGGATGAATTGAAGATTCTTTTACCAAGACTAGTTGACCAATCTTGATAATATGATTGTCCTTTTTCCATTTATGCCTTAAGGACAATTTTGGAGATAATCTTTAGTCCAGCTTTGCCAGAAATTATCCCGAATCTTGGTACACAGTTTCCACCTGGAAGAGAGACTAATGCATGGATTATTATGACATGACATGTCAGGAAAAGCAAGTAATGGATCACCAATGAGGAAATGTCCGGGAGTTAAAACGGATAAGTCATTAGGGTCTGTTGATAAAGGAATAAGTGGACGAGAATTTATACATGCTTCAATAAGGCATAGGGTTGTGGATAGTTCCTCAAAAGTCATAAGAGTACCTTGGCATGATTTGGTTAGATGCCGTTTGGCTAGCTTTATGGAAGACTCCCATAATCCTCCAAAGTTTGGACCATAAGGAGGTATGAAATGCCAAATAATTTGGCGTTGTGCGCAAAAGTCTTGGACTTTTGATTCTTTGAGAATTAGGAACAGTTTTTTTAAGATATGAGGCTTCACCAACGAATGTTTTACCGTTATCTGAATAAATGTCTGTTGGATGTCCTCGGCGTGATATGAAACGCGGTAAAGTGCATATAAAGGGTTCGGTGGTAAGTTCTGAAACTAATTCAATGTGTACTGCTTTGGTACACATGCATATAAAAAGACAGATATAGGATTTAAACGTAGTAGACTTTCGTTTATGTTGGCATTTTGTGTTGATTGGTCCAGCAAAATCAATCCCGGTGCGCTGGAACACTCTGCAAGGATTAATTCGTGACGAGGGCAAGTCACCCATGATTTGAGTAAGCGGTTGGGCAGATATTTGAATGAAACGGATACACTTTCTTAATTCTTTCTTAACTGTTAATCTGCTATCCGGAATCCAAAATTTTTGACGAATTAAGGAAAGAACTTGATCAGGACCCGCATGCAGACTATAGAGATGAAAGTACCTGATAATAGCTTCTGTTAAGGGATGGGTTTTAGGGATAAGCATTGGATGTTTGGAATCGAATGACATGGTGTTGTGTTTCCAGAGGCGTCCACCAACTCGCAAAATAGTATCTGCATCTAGAAAGATGTTTAAAGAAAGCAATTTACTGGATGTTGGTAGTGGTTTGTGTTGTTTAAGTATATTAATTTCATCAGAAAAGGCTGACTGTTGTAACCACATGACGACAGTTTTGCAAGCGTTGTTAAGTTCAACTGAATTTAATGGCCCTTTCCTTTTTAAATGGAATTTTGTGTTATAGGCGAATCTTTGAATCCAAGCAAATACTCGGATACTTTTGTATATGAAGAAAATCTGGTAAGAATGTCTACATCGGTTTCTCGTTGATTTATTAAACAAGAACTTTAGGTGGGTAACGACTCAACTGCAAAGTTTGAAGTTGGAGATGGATCATCAATGAAAGGGTTAGAAGACTTGTAGAGCCAAGTAGGCCCAGACCACCAACATTCGCAATCTTTTAACTGATAGGGATATAGACTCCGTGTTGCACAATCGGCTGGATTAGGTTTACCAGGAATATGATGCCAGTGTTCAATTGAGGTCAAATCTCTGATTTTATTGGCACGGTGAAGCACGAATTGGTTGCCTTTGGTTAAAGGTTTCAAAATCCAGCTTAATGTAATGGTCGAATCGGTCAACAAGAATGTTTCGTGGATAGCGTTAGGTAATGCATCTTGCACAACTTGAATAAGGTTTGCTAGCAAAAGAGCTGAAGATAGTTCTAACCTTGGCAATGTTATTGCACTGGTGGGCGCTATTCTTGTTTTAGCAGCAACTAGCATTACCGTGACAGGATTAAAGGTTTTTATATAGACAACCGCAGCGTATGCACGTATAGAGGCATCACAGAACCCATGGAGTTCGAAAGGTGATGATGTGCTGAAATTCATAAATCGTGGAATGTGCATAGAACTAAAAGCATTTATTTCAGAATAGAATCTATTCCACGTCTCTAGAATAACTGAGGGAAGAGGATCATCCCACTTCAAATCTACCTTCCACACTTCTTGTAATAAGATTTTTAACTTAACAATGAAAGGTGACAAAAGACCCAAAGGATCAAAAATACGCCCAATTATTGAGAATAATTGCCGTTTAGTGTGTACATTAGGCTTTTCTACAACTTGTACACGTAGTGAATCTGTTTCCCGGTTCCACTCTAGTCCGAGAATCCTCTAGGATGAATCAGGATTTAAAGAATGTGTTAAGCTGCTTGCCTTTAAGGAATCTGGCAAATGTTCAATAGCAAAGGGTTCGTTGGAGGCCCATTTTCTCAGTTGGAAACCACCACTTTGAAATAAACTTTGGAGATCACCAATGAGAGATTGAGCTGATTCAACAGACTCTGTACCACCTAAAAAGTCATCAACATACATATGGGTTTGTGCTATACTGGACGGAAAATTAATTTTCTCATCATCGCATAATTTCTGAATTGTTCGTAGAGCTAAGAATGGGGCACAAGAAGTTGCATAAGTAACAGTTTTTAGTAGGTACACCAGCAACGGATCAGAGGGATCTTTTCGCCAAACAATTCGTTGTAAATGGGTGTCTTCCTCGGAGACTAGGATTTGACGGTACATCTTTACGATGTCGGCTGATATAGCAACTTTATGCAGTCTAAACTTGATTAAGTTACCAAAAATACTGGTTTGTAATTTTGGCCCTTTAAGGAGGAAATAATTAAGGGATTGGCCATTGGACGTCTTGGCCGACGCATTGAAAACAACTCTTAATTTTGTTGTGGAACTGTTCTGATTTATAACAGCTTGATGAGGTAAAAAATAGTTAGGTTTAATGTTTAAGTCCTCAGCTTTTAACAATTCCATTTGGCCGAGTTTGCGATATTCATCCATAAAAGCAATGTACTGCTTTTTTAAAGTAGGATTTTTTGAAAGTATTTTCAAACGAGTACAGATTAACTTTCTTACTTCACATCGAATAATAAAATATTAGACTCAGAGAATAAACGCCTTAGCGTACTTCATTTCCACCGTTCGAATTCCGAATGTTTTGTTTTTAGAGATTTATCTGTAGAGGCTAACGTCACGCTCTTACTTCAGTTGCTCGGTTGCCAAGGTAACAAGTTTTTTTCACTCGCAGTACAATTGTCCACCGTCCATAGCAAATATGTATTCCAATTCTTTTGAACAGCCCTGTATTTGATCTGTAGGTTGATAT
Organism: Maratus speciosus; assembly: GCA_963932465.1. Lineage (NCBI taxonomy): Eukaryota > Metazoa > Arthropoda > Arachnida > Araneae > Salticidae > Maratus > Maratus speciosus. The sequence goes on from OZ010800.1 coordinate 190,177,594, forward strand.
ATGTACTCTATAATGGAGATATTTGGTTTAGCAAGAAAACACATAACAGGTTGAAATTTCTCTTTCAGCAATTTATACTAACAGACTTAAACATACTTGTATACTTTTGTAAAACTCTGCAGTTAACCTAATACCTTTATTACACGCCACTATTTATCTAAAGTTTAATTCAAAGTAAAACACTCTTAAAACTACCGGAATGACATTTTCCAGAAATTATTATTTATAGACGGCCATGTATCCAATTCTTTGCGTGACCCTGTATGTCCTTTTATATATGTTTTACAAACATTTCTTAGTAAACCAAATGCGGTTCAGCGTAAAAATGCCTAACTCATTTAAAAATCACCTTTAAGCAATTTGCAATCATACCCAGTAACCATTACGAATTCTTTTGAGTAGCCCTGTATATCAATTACAGCATTTATACACATCATATACAATGCATAAATGTAGTGAAACATAAAAGCTCATAACATAATTAAAAATTTATTTCCAGCAATCATCGCTACTTTACAGTACTTCGGGTACAATATAGTATCTGAAATCTTTCGTGTGTCCCTATAAATGCTCTGCATTTCGTATTATCCATGAAATAAGTTATAGTAAATCTTAGCGACGTATATCTATTTCATTATACACGTAATAATTTAACATAATTAAAATACGCCGAAAAAAATTCCCTCCACTTCTATATCATTATGTAAAGGAATTCTTTTGTGCGGCCCTGTAAATGAATAATAACTATTTTTTGGACCGCATATTGTACAGAAAATGCATATTTTAGTCAACTTGACAAATGCATATTAATGTATTATGTTTGAAAGCATGTAACATCATTAAAAATCATTTTAAACGATTTTTTCCCATAGGCCGTAATGTATCGGAAAACTTTTGACTGTACCTGTAAATGAACTAAACATGCTACAAACTTCATTTGCAATAGGGTTCGTGCTATGGTAGAGGTCACTAACATCCGAAAATTTCAAAACAATCCGAGTATATTTACGGGAGTTAGAGTGCGTACAGACGGACAGACGGACAGACAAACCGAAGTCATAAACACTTTTCAACTTTGTTGGAAAGTGTTAAAAACAGAAACTCGCTGATATTTGTGTTGTTTTAAAATAGCCTATAATCTCTTACTAATTGAAAGATTCATAACAGATATTGCATAAACATTGCGTCCTTTCATAATCTCCTGTCCCTTTATTTTGCAATAACATTAATTTCAAAGTGCTTTTTCTTTTATTGTTACTATTTCTCCGATTTTACATAATTATTACTATTCATGCTTTATTTTATCAAAATAAAGTCCTGATTCTAATCGATCTTACCCTTTTTACCAACTCCTCCTCCCCTCCTCACATAACACTCTACAAATTCAGGCATTTCAATATTCTCATTTTTGTCAGTCGAATTTAGAATGCAATAGCTTACATTTTTTACAAACATTTATGGCACTGGATGTGATGCAATTATTAGAATTATTTGCATATGTGGTATAATGATCCAAATGTTTATTACTTTTCAGTGCATGTAAAATGCAAATAATTGTTACGAATGATGAGTTATGTATAACAGAATTAGGATACTTTAAAATATGCTGCTGAAAAGGAAATAAGAAAGACTCAATAGACAGTTATTTATGATTTCGGAAAATACTAAAAAAACATGAATGCCGACAAAAAGAAAAAAAAACTAAGAAACTAAATAATTTAAGGAGGGACAAGATTATTTTAACAGCTGCGACCAACAGCCTAGACTATAGCCTTGAAATAAGTAAAATTTTCTATTATTATATTAAAATTAAAAGATAAATTTCTACAAATGTTTTCAAAATGGAGAATTGAAACAGTTTATTCTTTTTTTCTTCGCGGGGACTTTACTTTCCTGTACCCCCTCTCCTTTTAAGTAAAAGTTTAAATGCATGAATGTCCTCTTCAAGTAGAATTCTTAGTATCTCTTGTTATTCGTGTTGAATAATTCAAAAAGTTTGAAAAAATTGTACTACACATGAGAAATTGTAATTTTATTTTGAAAATCTTAAAATCACATTAAGGAAAAATAGGAATACCGGATAAGATTAAAATGTTAATGACAAATTATTTTTGTAGCTAATAAATTACACTAAAATTTATTGAAAATGTTTAAAACAGTATTACATTATTAAAAGTAGTTTCTAAAATTATATCATATAACGTTTGTTAAATGTTGTCAAAACTAGCAAATATTAAAATATTTGTAATTACTGAACTAAAAATAAACCTTTTATTTAAATGAAATTAATTACAAGCCTTATTCTTTAAAATCTAGAAATTTTTTTATGGCTTAAAAAGTATTTGATTTAAAATTTATTTAATCAGATCAACTATAATTGATGTGTATGTAATTTATGTGTTACTATTTATAATTCCCTTTGAGTAATTAAAATTCTAAGTGTTTAATTTACAATAAAAATAACAATTGTTATTTCTATACGTAAAGTAATTGACAATATTCTCATTATATTTTGTAAATATAATATCAAAATTTCAAAATAAGGGATAATATTTATAATCCCTTGTTTATAGTACTTTTGTTTATAGCACTTTTTTTAAATATATTATAAAAAAATCATCAGCGAAATTATAAATAAATAAAAAATCTATGTAATTAAAATAATTGACTTAACAAGAGCTTCAAGAGCGTATGCTTGAAAAATGTTTTGCTATATTTTGGCTTACATGTAAAAAATTTAGCAAAAAGAAATTATATAAGAAATCATGAGATAAAAGAAAATTTTTTTTCTTATTCAAATATTTGAACGCCTATGGAATTAAAAATCAATCTTAACTGATTTTTGGATTAAAAGTAGAATAATATATAATTTGGTTAATGAAGATTTTTATTAGTCAAAATGGAGCTAAATGTAGCTTCTTGTTATATATTTTTTTTACAAATATGCATTTTATGTGTGCTAAAAGTACAATGAAATATAGAAAAACACTTTTTAAATTAGATCGTTATCTAGCGATAGTTTACACCACAGTTGCAGTACACTGTGTTTTTATATATAGGTATATAAAAAGCATAAGTTTTATAAACTGTGTTCTGAAACGAATCACATTGCATATTTTCATCAATGGTATTTTAAACATCTGCTGTGTAAAATGCATGCATAACAAATAAGAATTTCAGGACATAATTAAAAATGTCAGGGAGATATAGTATTACGAAGAGAGTTAAATTTCAAAGTCAAGGAATGGGATAGTAAATGTGAAAATGTGTGCAATAAATGTGATAATTTTGGCAAAATCAACAAAATGGTGTCATATTAATTCATGGTGGCTCGAAAGTTTTCAATTTTAAAACTTTCTGACTGAAATGTTTTCAAGATAAAGTGGAAGTCAATGAAGCAAATGAAAATGCAATTACTAAGAATTCAACTACGATTTTACTAACAGACTTTAGCTGTCAAAAAATTTCTACATTATACTTCAAATGTATTACAGCCAAAATATAATACATTTCGTATAAATACTTTTGCTATTTTTATTCCTAAATGATTTTAGATAGTGTGTTTCATTATATATATTTAATAAAAATAGACTATAAAATATTAGAAAACAGTATGATTAAACGTAGCTTCTTAGTTATCATTACTATATAAGCCTCTGAATAAAATATTATTATTAATAATAAACAATGTGTAGTTACTTTTTATGCTTATAGCTAAATTTTTATACTTTCTTCACATTAATGTGGTTAAATGTTTTATATAAAATATTTTTTATTGTGTTATACTAATAAGACGACGGCAATTTCTTATACACATTTACTCTGAAACCTTTACTTAACTTTATTCTAAAATTCATGTAGTTGTTTCTCTCAAATCCGCTTTTACTTATTATGATGATACCCGAGTCATAGCATGTGTGCTGCGTCTATTACCACGGCACCACACATAAAGTCAGGTAGACACATCATCTACTCAGCTGAGCCTCAAGATATGAATTGTTTGAGATGATATATTTTACTTATATGTTAATTAAATAAATATATCCGATACTTATAAAATTCTATTGAAATATTTACTCAAATGTACCTTTCAAAATTTCAATCTTTACATGTGGCAAAATTATTGAAAATATCGCTTTTTTAATCATTAACACAAATTATATAACTAACGGATTGTACAAATGTTAAAAATGTCAAAACTGTATATTTATTTAATATTACTATTCGATTACTCACGGGATATCAGTAAAATTTTAGGCTCAGAACGGGTAATTTTCACCACATTGTATACTTTCAACTTTGTTATTTTGTTTACTGTTTCTGTTTGGAAAAGTGGTGTTTTTCGTACATCGGAATTAACTTTGACCCTTTAAAAACACCTTATAAATTTTTAATTGTCATAGCTGTTTTTTTTTGTTTGTTTGTTTTATTTAAGTTAAAAGCATGGTTATATTTACGCCATCAAAAACTCAAATTTACAAAAGTTTGGGGTAATTAAGACCACTAGTGGGGAAATTATGGCCACTATATTTTCACTTTATACGTTCCTGTACACATTTGTTTGATGTAATTGAGACCACTTTGAACTCCAAAGTGAGAAATCCGTTTATCAAAAATTTTGATAGACTTAGTTTAAAATTGCTATTCGGATCTCAAAAAGGCTTCAGACTAGTGATAAAGTATATCTAAGATGGAATATACATTATGAGATTAATATCTAATTTGAAACAACATTTTACCATACAGAGCTTTCATCAGTATGGCGGCGGTAATTATTACCCCCTGATCATAATTACCCCTCCTGACCCTACTGTTTCTCAAATGAAAATATAAATGGCTTTTTATCAATATTCATTTTTTCTCTCTTTGTTTTGTATTTGAGATAAATAAATAAAGGATCATAATATTTTGTACTGTGTACTTTATTTCGCATGTGATAAAACTACATAAAAAAGCATTATCGCTTTATGTGTTTTTAAATATATAAATAAACATTTCTGACAAATATGTTTTACTTCATCGATTTTCAGTGCATATGTCAATAAAAAAATTGCATTAAAAATCATATTAGTTGTGTAACATATTTTAATAATGAGGCATAAAAAATGTTTAATCAAAATTGATAATATTTTAAAATTTATTTTTTTTTATTATATGTGAAGATTAAACTGACTTTGTTCCAAATATGTATATAATTGTACAATAAGACTCGATGTAGTAATAATTTTCATCATAATTTTTAAAATAAAGGCTAAATATTGGAAATGTACCCCTTTCATTCACAACAAAATTGGTTTTTATTCGAAAGCATTTCTGTAAAAAAAACAAATTTATAAAAAATACATAAATAAATAGATATGATAAAATATAGTTGCCCAACCCTATGGAGGATTCTGTTACGAACCCGCCTTAAAGATTAAAATACAGCTGAATATACAGTAAAATTTAGTTGACTAAATTCGTCCAACATCGATTAACCGATCAGATGCAGTATTCATATCCAAAGCCTAGATGAAGGGAAAACTAAAATAAATAAAGAAATAATGCGGTTTGAAGGGTTTGTGTCGGGTACAAGTAAACTATGATTATCCAACCTTATGCAGATTTCTAACCCAAACACATCCAACCGTAAAGAAAAAATTAGAAGTCACATTTTATTTTAAATTAATTCTGCTAGGAAAATGCGTTATCTGAGGTGCGACGGACACGCGCGAAATTACATTAAACAGTTCACTTTGAATTGGCAAAAAGTACGCTTCGGAACAGCCAAAGAGGAAAAAAAACAATTATAAACAACACATATGCACGCCATTATGACATTATATTGACATTCACAATCACAGTAGGGTGTTGTTGTGACGTCACAGTTATCACACAATCCTCACGTAAACTCTGTTAAATTACTATTCTATAAATTATTGTTAAATGATCTACTCTAGACGGATTTATGAATACCTAAATTGAATTGAAAGATCTTGATTATTTACTACTTTTAAAATATTCCTTGATTTGAAAGTTTTATCTAAATTTTCGCATACTTTCTAGTGTTACTTTAAATGAATGGAAAATAAATTTACTTTAAAACAAAAATCCTCTAAAAATTAAGTCATGTTTTTTACATAGGCAGGTGTGTTCTTACCTCTGCCTAAAAACGGTTTTCTTTGCATATCCTACCCGTGATATCCTGCTTTTTCATCACGGAGAAAATTTTCTAGGAATTCCGTACCTTCCAAAATTATTTTTACATATTTTTTCTTTTTTTTAATACACCAATTATGACTTTCTTTAATTTTCTCAAAATTATTCAACTTTCTCCATTCACTATTAACACTATTAATTCACTATTAACATTTGTCACTATTAACAGTTGCCATTTTTTTCTTTTGTTTAGAGTATTGCTATTTACTAGCAGCTTTACGATAAAGTTTAGCTTGTCGGGAGACATTTCTTGATTATTTTTATGATTTATCAAAAAGTCTTGATTTTTCAGAAAAAATTTCGATTAAATCACGTATATTTGGAGATTTTTTCTCCTCATTGACTAATTAGAATATTATACCATTATTTAAAGTACAACTTGCAAAAAATCTTGCAAAACATTCAAAAGTGCCAATTAAGAAATAAAGAATGCCTAAAAAACAATCCCTATCAATTTAAAACAATGCACAACACTTTATATACTTTCAGAGTGAATATTTGCTTTTGTGTTCAGAGTTTTCTGTTAAATAACAAAATGAGCTTAAAAATTTATTTTTTTATTTTTTAGAGTACCGTACTTAAAATGTAAAAACGGAACCATTATAAGATCACTCCTGTGTCTGTCTGTATGTTTGTCACAACCATTTTACTCGCAAACTATGGAACTTGCAATGTTCAAATTGGCTGAAGTAATAAAGGCTATTCACCCACATATTTATAGATTATCAACTATTCAGAAATATATTTAGGAGAAATAAAGAGGGGCTAATTAAGTTTCTAAAAAAAACTTTTCTTTGTAATATCGTGTGGCATACCACGTGAAAGCTTTCGTAACGCCAAACTCAAAAATACATTTCTTTTAATTTTAGATACTATATTTTCAGAGCTATCGTCGAAAATGTGTAAAAATATGCCCCCATCTATTTCAGAATCTACTGAAACTAAAATTATGAAAAAAATTAGAGATAGTAGAAGTTAATTTAATCCTTGCAGAAAATCTATAACGATTACCCTGGGTCGAATAGTTTTTTGAGAAAATCACGTTTTTTTCCGTTACACACAAATTTCGATTTGTGGGAGGTGATCAAAGGAGTAGAGTAGCGCTAGAGAATCGCTGCCAAAGAATAAAAGGATAATTGAAAGTGATTTTCGAAAAAATCGTCGATAATTAGCCTAGTTATTAACCCTTAAAGACACGGATCGTTTCGGCATATATAAAGTTATGTTCGGATTACTCTATACTTGTAAAGCCTAGGTAACAACTTTCTATGATACATTTGTGGAATGCAGTGCCCGGTAGTACTGTAAAAGCAAAAAAACTTCAAACTGTTAAAAACAGACTAAGTTCATTAGAATTAACCACATTATTACTATTGGACTCGCTACTAGTTTGACTTGAGTGGCTCTCTCAATCCTCCACTCGTGTCATTGAAGTTTAATTAAAACATATCTGAGAAAAAATACGGCACGGAACACCGTGGCGTTGCATCTTTGTGACCTCCTTTCGAAGCGCGCTTTGCCCAATTCCAAAATTAAAACTTTGAACAAAAGTTTTGTTTTAGATATGCTATACAAAGAAAAGATTATTACGACGCTGAATATGGTTTTATGAAATGCCAAATGAAGTTTAAACAAGCCATACTTTTATTATCAGCACAGAATAAAGTTCATCACAAACTGATTGCGATAACATTAAAAAAAGAGTTATACAGAATAGCAATATTTCCTAAAATTTAGGCGTTATATCTCTCTGCATTTTCATGGTCCATTTATACTTTTCCAGTATATACAGCTATACTCAATCTTATGTTGTATAGTTTTTTTACAAAGTCTTATTATTCTTTTAGCAACGATTTTTGTATAATACATTTACTAATTAATATTTTTTTTTTTTTTTTTTACGGAACTGCCTGTGCGCGAGTAATACTCGCACTTGATCGTTTATTATTTAGATCAAAGCAATGAAAATCATCTCCAAGGAAATATTCTTGTTTTAAATTGAAACATTTAAACATAATTTTAGATAGCTTTCATTACAAAAAGCTACCTCTTGCAGCCGTTCGGAGGAAAGCAATTAAAAAAAATTTTGGTATATTTTCCTCGATCATGACCGCCAGACCATGAAACCACCCTGCGTTCTAATGTTGATATATATTATATCCACACACACACACACACACACACACACACACACACACACATATATATATATATATATATATATATATATATCTGATCTTTGTCACACTGTAACTCTCGTATTTATGAACCGATTTGGATGTAACTTCGTATATACATAGTGCATACTAATGTCTCGAGCGAGTTCGTTGTCCAGCTTCATCCGACATTTTGTTTCAAAATGGCGGCCATTTAAATTTTTTAAAAAAATTTAAAATTTGAAATGTGGTACCAAAAAATTGAAAATGGAAAAATATTTTTTTCTTATGTGTTTGACCTTGATACAAAGATTCCGGAGCAGCTTTTGTTTCGTCCATATCTTAAAACATGGCTGACTTATAGCACTTTGAATTTGTAGCGTGGCTGACATATTGAAACGACCTGATTTTTGTCACGCGATAACAGGCGTATTTATGAACCGATTTTGATGTACCTTGGTGTATACATAATACGTACCAATGTCTCGACCGAGTTCGTTCGCCAGCTTATTCCGCCATCTTGTTTCAAAATGGCGGCCATTTAAATTTTTTTAGGAGGCTTTCAATACAAAAAGCTACCTATTGCAGCCGTTCGGAGGAAAACGATTTCGAAAAATTTTGGTATATTTTCACCGATCATGACCCCTAGACCACGAAAAACCACCCTTTGTTCAAAATTGATATATCCATATATATATATATATATATATATACTTGGGGGGTAGTTGTAGTTCGGTACTTGCAGATATTTATTTATTAGGTAGCTTTCTTTACAAAAAGCTACCTATTGCAGCCGTTCGGAGGAAAGCGATTTCAAAAAATTTTGGTATATTTTCATCGATCATGACCCCCAGACCCCGAAACCACCCTCCGTTCAAAATTGATATATATATATATATGTATATATATATCAATATATATATATATATATATATATCTGACCTATGTCATACTGTAACTCTCGTATTTATGAACCGATTTGGATGTAATTCGGTGTGTACATAGTACATACCAATGTCTCGACCGAGTTCGTTGGCCAGCTTCATCCGCCATTTTGTTTCAAAATGGCGGCCATTTAAAATTTTTTAAAAAAATTAAAATTTGAAATGTGGTACCAAAAAATTGAAAATGGAAAAATATTTTTTCTTATGTATTTGACCTTTATACAAAGACTCCGTAGCAGTTTTTGTTTCGTCTATATCTTAAAAAATGGCTGAGTTATAGCCTTTTGAATTTCTATTGTGGCTGACATTTTGAAACGACCTGATTTTTGTCACGCGATAACAGGCGTATTTATGAACAGATTTGGATGTAACTTGGTGTGTACATAGTACATACTACTCGACCGAGTTCGTTGGCTGCCTACATCCGCCATCTTGTTTCAAAAGGGATGCCACTTAAAAAAAATTAAATTTTTAATTTAAAATGAGTTATCAAAAAATTGAAAAATGAAAAAGATTTTTTTTTATGTGTTTGACCTCGATACAAAGATTCCGGAGCAGTTTTTGCTTCGTAGATATCTTAAAAAATGGTTGAATTATAGCACTTTGAATTTTAAGCATGGCTGACATTTTCAAACGATCTGATATTTGTCACGTGATAACACGCGTATTTATTAAACTGTTTCGATGTAAGAAGGCATGTGGATACTATATCGTAATATCTCGACCAGTGGCGTACCCAGGACTTTATTTCGGGGGGGGGGGGGCTGACTTAAATTTCTATAATGTTCTAAATCTTACGAAACACGTAGAATTGTGTTATAAACAGAAATCATTTTTGCCAATATGGCCGTAACCAGGGAGGGGAGGGGAGGGGCAGGGGTGACTTTGTTCCGAATTTTCCGAAAATTTGAAAAACTTTGTCCAGTCCAAAAATTCGGACTTGTAAAAATCTCGATTTTTGACATGGTCGCCGAAAAAAATCACTTTCATCAATCGTTCGCAGAAAAAAAACCTGCAATTTTTTTAAAGGATCCGGAAAGGAAAAAACCGAAATTTTGTCACAGGGCCACGGATAAAATGCGAAGTTTGTCAAAGGATTGTGAAAAAAAGTCAAATTTCGTCAAATGCTCGCGGAAAAAACGCTAATTTCATCAAATGAGCACAGAAAAAACCCGAATTTCGTCATAAGGCCGCAGAAAAAACGCGAATTTCATAAAAAGTTTGCGGGAAAATACAAATTTCGGAAAAAGATTGCTAAAAACACGCATTCCGTCAAAGGGTTGCGAAAAAAAAAACTAATTTCGTCAAAGGGATATGGAAAAACGTGAATTTCGTCAAAAGGGCGCAGAAAAGCGCAAATTTCATCAAAAAGAGGAGAAAAAACGCTAATTTTGTTAAAAAGTCGCGCAAAAATGCAAATTTCGAGGAAAGATTGCGAAAAAACGCGAATTTCGTCATACGGCCACCGAAAAAGCGCGGATTTCGTCAAATGACCACAGAAAATACGCGAATATCGTCAAAGGGCCACAGAAAAAACGCAAATTTCGGTAAAGGATTGCTAAAAAGGCATGCATTCCGTCAAAGGGACGCGCAAAAACGCAAATTTCGTCAAAAGGCTGCAGAAAACGAAAATTTCACCATAAAGACGAGAAAAAGAAGCAAATTTCGTCAAAAAGCCGCGGAAAAAACGCAAATTTCGGCAAATGATCACAGAAAAAACGTGAATTTCATCAAAGGGCCGCAGAAAAAAGCAAATTTCGTCGAAAAGCCGTGGAAAAAAGCAAATTTCAATAAAGGATCTCGAAAAAAACGCGAATATCGTCAAAGGGTCGCAGAAAAAACGCGAATTTCATTAAAAAGTAGAGGAAAAACGCGAATTTAGAAATAGAGATCGCTTAAAGCACGCATTCCGTCAAAGAGTTGCGACAAAAGAAAGCTAATTTCGTAAAGGATCGCTAAAAAACGCAAATTTCATCAAAAAGAAGAGAAAAAAACGCCAATTTCGTCAAAAAACGTCAAAGAAAAATCGTCAAAGAAAAATCGCAAATTTCGACGAAGGATTGCGTAAAAAGAACGCGAATTTAGGCAAATGACCTCGGAATAAACGCGAATTTCTTCAAAGGGCCGCTGAAAAAACGCAAATTTCGACAAAGGATTGCTAATAAACACGCATTCCTTCAAAAGAAAGTGGAAAACGCGAATTCCGTCAAAAGGACACAGAAAAAACGTGAATTTCGTCAAAAGACCGCAGAAAAACGCAAATTTCATCAAAAAGATGCGAAAAAAGCGCAAATTTTATCAAAAAGCCGCGGACAAAATGCATATTTCGACGAAGGATTGCATAAAAAAACGCGAATTTCGGCAAATGACCTCGGAAAAACGCGAATTTCGTCCAAGGCGGCAGAAAAAACGCAAATTTCGACAAAACATCGCTAAAAAAAAACACGCATTCCGTCAAAGGGAACCGGAAAAAACGCAAATTTCGTTAAAGATCGCAAAAAAAGAAAAAGCAGGGTCACAAAGAAGGGCCACAGAAAAACGTGAATTTCGTTGAAAGACTGCTGAAAAAAAGCGAATTTCGTCAACCAGCCGCGAAAAAACGCTACTTTCGTCAAAGAAAACGCGAATTTCATCAGAGCCGCAAAAAAGCGAATTTCATCAAAAAGACGAGAAAAAAAATCGAATTTCGTCAAAAAAGCCGCGGAAAAAAAGCAATTTCGACGAAGGATTTCGTAAAAAAAAAAAAAAAAAACGCGTATTTCGAAAAATTTGCGAAAAAAAACTTTAATTTCATCAAAAACCCGCCGAAAAAACGCGGAAAAAACAAAAATTTCGACAGGATCACGAAAAAAAACGCAAATTTCGACGAAGGAGTACGTAAAAAAATGCGAATTTTGGGCAAAAAGCCGCAGAAAAAGCGAATTTCTTCAAAGAACTGCGGAGAAAACGCAAATTTCGCCAAATAACCGTGGAAAAAACACAAATTTTTGGCATGGAGATGCGACTGAAAAATGAAAGTTAATAAACTACTTTTACAGTCAACTCTTCCGCACCGGATTTCCGATTTAGCCGAAATCGACTTGTGATTAGCTGTAGTGTTACTGTGCATTACATTCTTCCGCATTGACAATCTTGGCGCCCGCCGACTGTGAGCGAAATTAAAAACTCCTTAAATTAAATTACTTTTAGATTTGTCGAATTTACTTGTAGGTCTCATGAACTGACCATATACATTTTCATTTATCCAATAAAACAGGCATGGAGCTATTTTTCAAACATTTGAAAATTGATTTTGTGGTTTCAAGTAAATTTGGTCGCAGGACTGAGGAATACATTGAATTAACAAGAAAAACAAATTCGTGGCATGCCAGAAAATTAAACAAATTTATCTGAAAAAGAAGGAATATCAGCCCTTTTTTTCATTTCACTGCGATCTCTTCGGAGGTGGAATGGAGCTGTAACTTCATAACCCCCGTCTCCATCGACTTCTTTGGGTGTATGTTGGGGCATCACTGTGCACTAGTATATGGGACTAACCAGAATAGCTGCGTCGCAGAAAAAAATTAAATTTTATCTCAAAAGAAAGAAAAAAACAGGAGTTTTTTTTTCATTTTTGATTACTTCGAAAGGGCCCTATAACCTTATCAGCCCCCTTCCCCTCATTGGGTATACTGTGGTGTAATTGTGCGCTGATATGAGACTAGCCAGAAAGTTTAAATCGTTGTATTGCAGAAAACAATTGCATTACAAATTTATCCGAAACAAACAAACAAATAAAAAAACAGCACTTTTTTCATTTCATTTTCAACTATTTTGGGAGAGGTCTGTAACCCCATCACCCCCTTTCTACTTTTTTGGGGTATAATGTGGTGTCACTGTGCACTAATATTGAACTAAACAGAAGAGTGTGGCTAGTCTGTTGAATGATAGAGAAAAAAAATGCAAATTTATCTCAAATAGAAAGAAAAAAAGCAATTTTTTTTTCTACTAATTCGGTAGGAGGGCTGTAAGCCCATCAGCCGCCTCCCCTTCTTTCGGTAAGCTGTGATGTCAATGTGGACTAATATGGATTTAACGAGAATGGCTATTTCGCTGTATGGCAGAAGATAAATTACAAATTTATCTCAAACAAGAAGAAAAAAATCAGCCTTTTTTTCATTTCATTTTCGACTATTTAGGAAGGGGGCACACCATTAGCCCCTTTCACCTCTTTGGGTATAATTTGGTGCCACTGTGTACTTAGTACTATTATGGAACTAAAGAGAAGAGAGCGGCTAGTCTGTTGAATGATAGGGGGAAAATACAAATCTATCTCAAACAAAAAGAAAAATATCAGCACTTTTTCTTTTCATGTTCGAGTTTTTGGGGAGAGGGCTGTAACACCATTAGCCCCCTTCTACCTTTTTGGGTATAACGTGGTGTCACTGTACACTAATATGGAACTACAGCGAAGGGAGCGACTAGTCTGTTGAACGATAGGGGAAAATATGCAAATTTATCTTAAACAAGCAGAAAAAATTCAGCACTATTTTATCATTTCATTTTCGACCATTTCGAGAGGAGGGGGCTGAAATTCCATCAGACCCCTCCCCATCTTTGGGTATGCTGTGATGTCAATGTGGACTAATATGGTGTTAACGAGAATGTCTATTTTGCTATATAACAGAAGAAAATATTACAGATTTATCTTTAAAAAATAAGGAAAAATTACTTTTTCATTTAATTTTTCAACTATTTCGGGAGGAGGAGGGGGCTGTAACCCCGTCTGTTCCCTTTCTCTTCTTTGTTGTCAATGTGGACTAATATGGGACTAATGAGAATGACTAGTCCGCTGTATGATTGAAAAAAAATTTAAACTTTTTCCAAAACAGAAAGACGAAAAAGCAGCACTTTTTCATATCACTTTCGAAAATTTCGGGTGGGGGCTGTAGCCCCATCAGCCCCCCCCCCCCTTGGGTACGCCCATGATCTCGACCAAGATCGCTGGCCAGCTTCATCAGCCATCTTGTTTAAAAATGGATGTCATTAAATTAAATATATATTTATTTATTTAAAGTGAGGTGCAAAAAAATTAAAAATTGAAAAAGGTTTCTTTCTTAAGTATTTGACCATGATATAAGGATTCAGGAGCATTTTTTGTTTTGTCTTCATCTTCAAAAATGCCTCAGATATAGCAAATGAATTTCTAATGTGGGTGACATTTTGAAAAATCTGATTTTTTGCCTGCGACAGCACTTGTATATATCTACCGATTCCGATGTGAGTGAGCATGTGCACAGGAATTAATGAGATCTCGACCAAGTTCACGGGTTAGCCTCATCCACCATGCTGTATTAAAATAACAGGAACTTCAAGATATCACGGAATTTGGCAACCAAATATAAGTTACTTCAAATAAAAACATCTTCGATACAGCTGACTAATTTCGCGAAATTCTCATTCATAATGATTTAGTATTGATAAAAATTAGTATTGAATCTCCTATAATTGGCTTCCACTAAATTGAGCGTCGTGTGTTTGAATAATATAAGCTTGCTTTTTAAAAATAAGGAATATGAAAGCTACCTCTTCCTCCCCGCACTGGCCGGAAGGACTTTTTTTAGATATGCTGTAGAAAATTGTATCTAAGAATATATACATAATGCGCTATACATTACGAAATGCATTAATACCTGCTAAGCGAGAATTGCACTGTATTGCAAAAAATTAACGATTGAAACGCATTTACTATTTTGCACAGTCGCCGTCAATTGTAAATGTTTCGCATAATTTTTCTTCAGCATCACGGAATTTTTCTTTTAAGACAAGCTATCATTTACTGCAGCCTGTATTAAAATTTTTTATTATAGAAACCGAAACATGCTCAGACGGAATCGTAAAGATGTGTGGAATTTTTTTTTTCCATTTTAAACAGATTTTTATCTCAGAAGGTGTAATTGAATACTATTCATTTCTTCGGGAAATTTTCCCTTTAAGGTAGAATTAGTTATCTGCAGACTTAGTAAATTTATTGTTTAGAAATATAATAAATATTACCATTCCGCATCCTCAACTCATTTTTCCCTAAATATCTCTAAGATAAAACCCCAAATAAAACTCATACCAATAATTACTGATGTACAGTGAAGCTCAGCGAAAAGCAATATAAATGTTAGTATGAGAATAATTTATTGATTACCTCCTTTATCTTTGCTAAGTATCTATTTACACTTTGTTTGTGAAAATGAAAGTAATTAAGGAAATCATATTTTTATTCACGATAATTACTAATCTTAGATAGAGACACAGATTATAAATTTGTTGTAAATTCTTGCACGATATTTATATGTAAAAAAATGTAAAATTAAACTGATTGAAAATGTAAAGTGTAATTTTTTAAGTGATAAATAATAACAGACCAACTTCCCAAGTAAATATTTTCTTTCATGATTAAAAACTGAAAAATACTGAAGGGGTATTTATACTCTTTAAAATGACTACAGCTATTCTAGTGACGCTGCTATTTCTTACACAAACTTATGATCTATTTGTATACCTAAATTTATTAATTTAAGATTTTACATAATAGATTTACATAAAGTACGAAGAGAAACAACATTATTATAATTACAGCTGCACAGAGAGGTTCGTTTAATAGAAATCCTTGCTAAGTACATATTCTCTCATTTTTCATAAGTTAAAATTAGAAAATTATTAAGTAGTATTTATATCTCTTTAAAATAACTACAGCTCTTCTACTGACGCTGTCATATTTCTTATACAAACTTGTGATCTATTTGTATAGCTAAATATATTAATTTAAATAAAATCGCACATTTGTAGAATATTTTGTTTTTATTTATAGTGTTTTAGATAAAATACATTAATATACCAAATTCTTAAATAAATGTTTCCTGATTACCTTTAGAACATTAATTTTAAATTAAAGTCTAAGCGAAACACAAACGTATAATTACGGTTTCACAATAATGCTTATTTCATGTGAGATATACGACAATCTGATAAAGACACAGTGATTATCTCTGTAATGAATGTTAAGTATCTTTTCGCATACTTAGCATTCGTTAAAAAAAAAAAAAAAAAAAAAAAAAAAAAAACATATTTAAAGGAAATTTATTTCCCTTCATTCAATTATAGTTATTCTAATATTATTATCATATTTCTTGTAAGTAATTGCGATCTATTTGTAGGTATAATTTTTTTTAACATTTTAATAAATGAAACTGCACATATTTATTATCCCCTGTATTTTCGCTCGGTATTTTACTTAAAAGTAACGAAGATTAATACGATGAAGTACATCTTTATGGAGTACATCTTTCCTGAATACATTTGAAAGCATTTGTTTCAAGTGAAAGCCGATGCAAAACACATACATTTAATTAAGGCTGCATAATGATACTCATTTACTGGAGAAAGATCCGATAACCTGATAATGATACATTGAATACCTGTCTGATAATTACTAAGTACGTATTCACACATTTTTCATTTGTAAAAATGGGAAAATAATGAAGGGGTATATATTTATCTTCAGAAAAATTACAGCTTTAGGTTTATTTATGTATTTGTTAAATAGCATGAAATAATTGGCTTATAAATAATTTTATATATATTGAAATTTTTTTTATATTCATTGTAAATCAATTAATACTAATTTAGTAATTTAAATTTCTAATTCTCCAGCTATATTTTTTACCGATACATGAATTCGAATAAGTCCTTTTTTTTATATTTAAAATTTAAAAACAAATGTTAAATATTAAAATATGAACAAAAAATCTGTTTTTAATTCAGAATAACGTAGACTATAGTTAATTTAAGGATATTGATATCTTTATAAAAATAATTTCTCTTTATTTATTAGTTCGAATAATGGTTTGCATATATCATCATTATACATTCCTTGGAGGAAAATATATCATGCAGTAAGAATTTCATAGCAAAAATTATTTTACAACAAAGATATAAGTACACATTAACAGGGAACAATTCTTAATAAAGATACTTTGAAAAATTTATACTTTGCAATAGTTTACGCCTCCGAATTTGTACAAACCGTCATTTTTTTAAATAGTAACAATTCATGTGACCATTCTTTTAAATCCTTAGGTAACATTGGTATGGAAAAGTTTATATTTTATTCACTTTTCTTAAATATAGATGTAGTTAGAAGGGTTCACCGCTTGAATAAAACTATGTACTGAAAAACTATAATTTATATATATACAAGCAATCATCCTACTAAAATGTTTGTTTTATAATGAGATACAATGTATAGAATCAAAAATATTCTAGGATTTCTCTGATTCAAAAATATTTTTTTAATTTGGAAATTCATTAAAAATTTGATACCCAAAATTTGCAAAAACGTGATCTACATGAATTTTCAGATTTGATGAACAACCGTCGTCAAAAAACTTATATATGCGAACTTACAGCCCATTCCAGAAATCATTATGTAGCGCATTCTTTTTTTAAAGAAATACAGAGAAATGTTACTTTTTGAAAGTCTAAGGGACCGTCTCTTGATATCATTTGCGTACACAGGAAAGAAAAAATTTTAGAAAGTATGCTGACAGTTTGTATGTAATTTTCTTCTATAGATTTGTTTTCTTTTTTTATTTAAGTATTTCATAAACTTTATCTGGTTACTAACTTAATTATATTGTAACTCTAGGATAGATGGTCATAGTTTTTAAAGATTGGAATAAAAATTCTTAGAATATAAATACAAGAAGTATTTATGCATATTTGAAATTCTTATACACATACTTATTATATTTTGGACAAAATGTAATCAGTTATTGAGAACAAAAAATGGCAAACGAAATTGAAATTAAAATGGCAGATAGCCATCTTTCCTTCAAGCCGAGGAGAGATGGCCATGCAATACAGAGAGAAAAAATGAAGTTAAAATAGCAAAATAACTCATTTCATGAAGTTTATCATAAAAAACACATAGACATTTGTAAAGATGCAATTATGTAAAGAAAAATCAGCGAAAAAAGTTTGAATAAGCAAAATTTAAAGTATAATTTCAATCCTTATCTTTTCGTAAAATTTTACCACATTTTCGGCAAAGGTACACGTTTCATGGAGCAATTTCGGGCACCTTATGCATTGTATCCAGTAATCCTTTGTGGTCGTGTTATTAAATTCTTCACCACAACCAACACAGTGATCCTCATCCAATTCTATTACCTCGGAGTCTGTAGAATCTTATAATTTCAAATGTATTCAATGTTCTTCGCTACTGGAAGTGTCATATTTTTGTTTGTTTTTTTTTTCTTGCGTTTATTTTAGATTCTTCACAGTTTTAAGTATATTTATCAACTTTACCTGTTTCTGGGATGAACGTTTCCGGAGTTTTTCAAAATTTTCTGAAAAAAAAGAAACATATCGTTAGGCTCTATTACATTATTTATATTGCAATATATATAATAGTTAAATATTTAAATAATTATAAACACAAAAATTATATAATTATTTTAAAAATAATTATATTTAGTTAAAATCTTCACTCCGTATAATTTTGAAATATTGATTATAAGTTGCAATCTCTCCTCAATTTGATGTGGCCATCTATCTTAAAATTGATTGACAGATTGTCACCCAATTCAGAGCGTCACTCCGCCATTGTACGTCTTTGTTTTAGACATTAAAGCAAAGATTGGATTATATGCGTTCCTTAAAAGTCCTTATAGTAAAAAAAAAAGTAACATAGCTACTGCAAAAAATTCAGAAATCTAACTCAACAAATATATTCAGCCACTAAATTAAATAAACACTAAAATTACACGTTCATTTTATAATTTAAAAACACAGCTTCACGGTGCAATCAATGAACACGTTGGACTATTTCTTACGAACAAAGTTTATGCTGCAACCTATGATATAGTTTTTTAAATATTTTGACTGGCCATTTTTCCTGTATGGCGATATATCCTAGAATTACCCTACTAGTGTTTTCCTTTATGGGATCTTATTTTTTTTATTATAATTTTAATAATAAAATGTTACGTTTACCCAATATGCCTTACCTCACATTACATGGAATAATACATGATGCAGTGCTGCCGATGGTGGGTACATTTAGCTTACTTAATTTAACTTTCTTATCTAAATAAACTATATCTTGCTTTTATGTGTTCGTTTTGTTCGTAAATGTGTTTCCGCCTTATAATACCATATTTCGGCATGTACTTTGTGGCGTATTTACGTTTGTGATGGGATATAAAAAGGCTTATATTTCAGGACATTTAATAAAGTCATCTTTAGGTGTAAGACATCATTTGCTACAAAATCAAACACTCTATATCTCTGTAATTGTCATTTTGCCATATATCGCATTACATTCGATATAGGAACGCTGCCTTCGCCTTTTCTCAGAAGGTGAGGCTATACGAGTGTTCATCGCGTAGTGCGTACACCGTAAAAAAAACGGACTAAAAAACGGAAATACTACTGGCAATCTAGACGCCAGTACTATTTCCGTTTTTTTACGGGAATTTTTACCCATAAATTACAGAAAGTTTTCCGTTTTTAATCCAAAAAACAGAAATATTTCTGTAATTTATGGCTAAAAATTCCTGCAAAAAACGGAAATAGTACTGGCGTCTAGATTGACAGTAGTATTTTCGTTTTTTAGTCCGTTTTTCTTTTACAGTGTAGACAGTTTTCAGCACCTAGATACTACTTTTTTTTTACTGTAGCTGCCACTGTTTTCAAATTATTAACGGTGGACAAGAGTTGGGTTAGCGCCCTATATATGGAATTTTTTATTAGTCTATGTTGTTATTTACTAGTGCATCTTTTAAACAAATGAGCAATATAATGGCACTCCATAAATGCATTAACATAAAAAAAATATAATAATGAAAGGAGTTGAAATATTAACTGAAATGCAGTTTTCGGAAAACTTATTCTAAGGAATAGCGGATTTTCAATACCTTAAAACTAGTCGGATGTGCTAATCCCAGAACTGTTTTCTATCTAATACATGTTATTACTTCAAAATTCGCTATAACAGTGCTAAAAATAATTGAAATTTATGCCCATTATGATGATTCGAAATAATTCCGCGCATCAGTTCTTGAGGTATGACTATCGCCAAAATCGTGTAAAAACTGCAAAATTCAGCATAGTAGCGCCACCTGTTGAGTTATGTACACTAAAATCTAATCAGGAAGAACTTTTGTCAACGTGTAACTGAATCTGAAATATGATGAAAATCTGTGCATTAATTTTTGAGGTAGAGCTATTGCGAAAATCATAAATATCCATCGGAGCACCGCTACGTGTTGAGCGATTTACAGCGAAACATAATCAGCACAAATATTTATCGAAGTGTAGCTGAATATAAAGTTTGATGAAAAATTGTCATTAGTTCTTGAGATAGAGCTATTGCTGAAATCGTGAAAAATACAGTGCCACTTGTGGGTCGATTGACACCAAAAACTAATCAGCGGCAATTTATATCTGGAACTAGCTGAATACTAATTTTTATTAAAACCCGATGCATTAAAAACATGAATTCGTTCAAAAATTAGTTCTTAAGATAAAGCAAACACAAAATTTGTGTCACATGCAGACAAAGTCACAGACAGCCAATTTGTAAAAAAAAAAAACATGTTTTTCGGGACCTCTGACCCTTAAAACGTGTCAATCCATTGAAAACCGGAAGACGAAAATTTTCACGAATCCAATACTTTCTTCTTGTAAAGATAGAAGACAGTAAAAAAGTTTAGATGAAATAAATATCGTACAAGAGAAGGTACTGTCAGATTTAAGGTTGCATGATACTGATGCAATAAATTTTATATGAGTTAAGTTAAAAGTTGAAATCATATTACACCTGCATATGATGAATGTGTTCTCCCGTTACAGAAAGAAACAAATATACTGTTTGAAGTCAAGTAAGTTCATCCTCAAATAGAGGCATGCCCCATATCTGGATCGATTGAAAAGATTTCTTCTCGAATATCATGCTTCAACGACACTAAAATAGAAATGCTATCCACTCAGAAAGTTTTCACCAGTAACAATATATTTCAGGTATAAGTCAGTAGTAGTCAACTCCCTATATATTTTTGAATCTCTCTCTATATATGCGAGTATTTCTAGAATTTTTTTTATCATATTAAAGGTATCTATCTGCCTTTGATAAAATAAGAAACCTCCAAACCACATTCAATTATATTGCTAAAACTTTGTTTTTTTTTTCTTTTCTTTTTTTCTTTTTTTTTTCTTTTTTCTTTTTTCTTTTTTTTTAAATTTAAGGGGCACTTATTATATGTTATCATTTCATGTTCTATTTTTTAAATAGATCTGATGAAATGTTTTTAAAAGCTTCAAGGAAAAACAAGGAACTCCTCCCGGCGCAAACGAAAGAATAGATTGATTTTATATGAAAGAAGAATACACCAGATTTCATACACGCTTTATAAAAAATGGTCTCACTCCTTCTAAATTTCCTATTTTGGCACGAAAGAAATTTTTTGAGAAAATTGAATTTTGATTAAGAAATGCAAATAAATACATATAGGATGTAATTATATATAGAACTCATAAAGGTTTGTTGAAAACATAGTTTAAAAATCCTCCATAGGGAATAATATATTGCATAACACCTAGACCAGGTTCTATGTCAAACAATTATACGAAGGTTATTAAAAAAATAGTGTGTCACTGAATGAATTAGTATAGTAACATACTTCATCAACGAACTCATCTAAGAAGCTTAAAGATCAATAGACGGTCCCAATTAGGTTAGGATTGTATAGATATTTCTTATCTTATTGTCATAACAATTTTTACATGCGTTGCATTTGAGTGCACAAGTAAATAAACTCCGTTGTCATTTAATGAACTAATTAAAGATACCTACCAAGCAAATATACTGTTCTAATGAGATTCAAATTAGTCAGTGTATTTGAGAATAAATACCCTGTCCCAACTATGTATGAAATGATTCGGTATTTCGGGTACTATTCTGACGACAAATTTTGAAGGTTTGGCTTTTGTGCCTTCCAGAAAACGAGCTATATATGCTACAAACTTAATTAATAAACTCATCAAATATACTGGCGAGACCCATGCATTCACAACTGGTTCTGTATTTCAGACAATAGGTTTTCAATACTTTGTTTTTGTTTTTGTATCCCTCTAATTGAACAATAAAACTGAAATAATTAATGAACAAACTTATTCAAGATGCTCGATTGATCTAAATATTGTCCTTATTACGTTCAAATTGGTTCAGCATATCGCGTATTATTGTAATAAAACATTCTGATTATTTTTTTTTTGTGTGTGTGTGTTAATCCTTGTAATCTAATTATAAAAGCTACTTATTTGATTAAGGAACTCGATATCCACTCGATATTGGATTAACGAACACTATTTAAGTTACTAATAAATCCATATATTATCTGAAGTATTTTCGAAATAGTCAGTATTTTGACAGTAAACATGTTGATAAATTGTCCATGATTTTTGCTTTTGTATTTCCCTGTAAATCATTCATAAGAGACTTATAACTCTTTAATAAACTCATCAACTACTATACTTGGATGAACAATGCTCCTTCCCAATTAGGTGCAAACTGGTTGAGCATTTTGAACATTATCGTGATTAGAACATTTACATGGTCTCTTTCGGCCAAAATTAGCAACATAACTGCAACAAATGTAGTCATGAATGAGTAATCTAGGTATGGTATAGTATAGTATGACATGCGATGAGTCCAGTTGTAGTGCCACCTAGTGGTAAACGGTGGAGTTAGTGTTCCCATCTCAAAATTCCTACGAGATAAGAGTAAAAAGTTAATTACAAAGTTTTAGAGCCTACACTATTACGTATCAAATTGTGTATTACATGCAAAAACGAATGGATTAGAACCACAAGTAATTTTTTAATATCCTGTACCTCCTTCATGCAGATATGTGGCATTATAAGGAAGATGCATAACATTTACTAATAATAACGCATGTAATCAATGTGCAAATTATTTTAACCCTTTATCTACTAACGGGAATTATAAGTGTCATAAAAATAACTTGTTATAAAATCATTAAATACATCAATTAGTAGTAATAGAGCTAAGAAGGATCTACAGATACATAACTTTATCGTATTCCAAAAGCATTACTACTTACACAAAACAAAAATATTTTTTAAAAGATTATTTCTTTGGCCTTTGTATCTTTTTAGCTTTCTTGGCGTCGGGGTGGGAGAGATTTTTCAATTTGGAAATATTTCTATATTTCTATTACAAGAAATTTATAGTTTTACGTTTCCTAATTCTACAATATACTAACCTAAGAAAAATAATTAAAATAAAAGGTTTGAGTGGGATCATAAATATGGTACGAAATCCCTATAAATTCAAATCTAATGAATCCTTCTAAATCCTTCAGTCCTTCTAAAAATAATTAAATGATTATGTAAATCTTATAATGTATTTTAAACAATTCACAAAAAATGCTTTAGAAGATAAAATTTTCATGAATTTATAATTCCGTACATAAAGGATTAATAAGAAAATCAAATTAAGCACGCTCACTTTGTGAAACTTCGGAAACAATGCGATATTCATCTAACACGTTGTTTAATATGGACACTTTGAGATTGATTACCTCCATTATAAAAAGTGTACCTTGCTTATATGTATGTTTATTTGTGAATGTGATTCAATTTTGGCATGCAGTTAATGTCTAACATAAGCTCGTAATAGGTAGATTTCCCAATACTAAAAAAACGGCTTAACCAAAGGTGAAAAACGAATTTTTGGGGAATAGACTGTGTTTTGGGAATTAACCTGGTCAATTGCAAAAGAGATTTTGTGAATAAACCAGATATATTAGGAATAAATCTGGAAATAAACCGATTTTTTCTGCTCTAATTATGGGGTACATAAATGCTCATTTCATTGCTTCTACTAAAGTTATTCCATTCCTACTATTAGTTCATACTCTCCATATATTTATTTATTTATTTATTTATTTATTTATTTATACATCTTGTTAAATTTTCCAATCGTTAATAAAATATATATTATTCATCCTATCAAATTGAAATAATTTTTTTTTTAAACTTGTACTGCATGACAACTGATGTTAATGCAGTTTTTCAGATATTAATTCATTAATTAAATTTTAGTTAATTAATTTTAGTTTTACACGGGAGACAAAATGGCGGTCATTGGTTATTGAAGCATTTAATGCATCTTCATATCTATAAGGAGGGTTACCATAGGGGGGACGCTGTTCTGTCGCCAACTTGGCGATATATCGCCAAATTTGGCGACCAAAATGAGTTGCCAAAAATGACGCCAACTTGGCGATTCTCTAATATTTCGCCAAATTCCCATAGACTTCCATTGTAAACCTACTAGCTTATAGAAAATCAACAGATTGAGATATTTTAATGCAACAAAAACTAATATTAGCTTAAGGGATTATATTAAATTTTTCTGTGATGGCCTAAGTAGGAATTGACTTTAAAAACAAAATTTTTATATTACTTGTTTTTATCTGTAACACAGGATTTCATAGAAAATCAATGACGCTATATAATATTATAATTGATTATTTTTTTCATATCTCGTATCCTTTGCAAGAAATGAACGTAGCTTTGCTTTTTGCTGCTCTCTTCGTTTACGTTTAGCTACTTTACTATATTAGACGCTACTTTCATCTACGATCTTATAGTTCTAAAGTTACAGACAGTGGCAAATACTTTAATTGGAACCTTGTGTGTGAAAGAAGTTGTTCAGTAGATTTATTTGTAACGAATTCAACTAATAGGCTTTTAACATAATCTGAAAAATAGCTGCTTATTTTATTTAACTGAATCGGCTTTACTTCTAATATACTACTTGTGAATTTCGGAGTCAAAAAACGAGAATTTAAAATAATAATATAACCATAATAATAAAAATATTAATAAATATCTTCATTATCATTATCTTGTTACTCAAGATCTCCATTTGAAGCCAGTCTAAAAAGCATGAATTGAAAATTATGCTTTAAAAGAGAAAACTACATCGCAATTAAAATCCGGGAAAATAAATATCTACAAGCAAGAAACAAGTCTGATTTTTTTTTTTTTTTTAAATAAATTACATCATTTTGTATTTTTTTAATAATTTATGATCCAATAAACTTAAAATTACGTACACTCGTTGAAATATCCCTGAAAAATATGATGCTTATACGCAAGATTTGATCATTTTTAATTAGTATAAAATTGTATTAGATAATTCAAACAAGTCTAAAAAATATGAAGCAAAATTTCAAAATCGTACATGATCCTCCAATAGACCACATTGAAAGCAGGCTATGCTTTTTGAAATAAGCTAGAATTCTTATTTCGCCTATGTCATACATACGCTCATGGTTACAGTTTAAATATATATGTTACGATATTTGTAACATTCAGACGAAAACTGGGGTCATAATAATAAATCGCTCTCTTTAACTCCATTAGAATACTCTCCGAAAGCAACTCCAAATTCCAAATTCTAGAGCTTTAATCAGCACCATTCTTCCACTTATCTAGCTGTTAAATACGGAAGTAAAAATATTAAAACAGATTGTTTGCAGGCATCATTGGCCATATTACCATGTATCGAGTATATTATGGTTTCTCCATAATATACTTCTCCATAATATCCAGATTTTATTGTAGCTCAATTGAGTAGAATACAAATTAAGAAATCGCAACAATCCCATAAAATATTTAGACACTTTCACTACTAAACTTTTAGCAGTTAGGCATGTCATGTAATCATGAACTACATTTGACAAATGATGCTACGATATCATTCTATTATTTAAATAAAGACTCACTCCCAGACGACAAGTATGTTTTTGAAAGCAACTTGATACACGAAATTCTGTTCCCCTAATTCATGTTTTGGCGTTTTAAACCACTAAATGGAGATATTTTTACTGCACTGTAGATATATGGAATACCCAATAACAGCCCGAATTGGCACAGAATAACATTTTAAGTGCGGATAAAAATGAAGCTAGTTGGGCAAGCTTCCCCGGAAAAGGACTTTTGGAATAACTAAAAAAGAAAATGGTACAAAACAGATAAATTTAATAGAATTCATATCGGATTTAAGATTTAAAAAAAAATGAAAGACCTTGAAACAAATAATAATTACCTGAAATGATTTTTAGAATAAACTTTTAAAAAAATGAATTACTAAATTACACATTTTAAATAAAAATGAATTTAAGTAAACGAAATGATAGGAATATTATTTACGATAGGAAATAAATAAACTGGAATTGTAGAATCATGTTAGATAGGAAATATTTATGGAATAATTTCAATAAAGCGCGGATATTTAATTTTCGCAATATATACATATATTTAACTATATATGTGTGTGTATGTGCGTAACATGAATGATTTTGCAACTAATAATATCTTAACTAACACGACTTAACTAACACATCTTAATTAATAACTAACAAGAATTCTAAATACAGAGTATCATTTTTCTGCGAAATATTATATATACGAGAGTATCGGTAAGGTTTTGCCCTCACACAGAAATAATTGTAAAATTTATGAAATTGCTTCATTTTCTGTATAGTCACACTGCAAATAGAGGCGTCTTAAATTTAGACACATATGTGACTGAAAAAGAATTTCAGTCACTTAAGTGTCTGAATCTGAAAATTCAGACATAACAGGCGTCTAAATTTAAGACACATAAATGTCTTACTGTGATCATGCTATAAACGAACCGAGAAACATGTGTAAATTATCCAACAACCGTCTGATTTTAAGACGATACGCTCCAAGCGATAGTTAAACATCATCTTTGGTCATATTCTTAACAGCCAATCAGAACGGTGATTTCCGCGCGTGTCATCTACAGCACCTTCATGAGATAAGAACAGAAACAATTAAATTTTCACCGCCGCCATTGCTTGGATTAAAAGGAAATGTGTTAATCTGGGTATTTACTGAACGAACGAGTAAGTCATATTTAATTCTAATATTTTATTCCGATAGATTTGTATCCTTTTGAATATGAATGAAATCGTTTATAAAAATTTATCTCTTTTCTGTAGTTTAATGCTAAATTTTTGATTTCACTAACGGTCGTCTGTTATATGCCTTCTTAATGTAACGGAATGAAATATAATTGTTTTGAAAATTAAATAGCAATGCTGTAATTCTATTTGCTTGGCCTTTGTAAATAAACGAATGAGTGATAGTTTAATCTTCATTTTCGATAGGGTGATGTGAAATAATTATAATTTGTCTTTGCTCAAAAACAAAACTTGCAACATAGGTTTGAAAAGTTGAATGATTCATCGCTTCATTTATCAGAGATAAAAACATTAAATTGAAGCCATTTGTAACTGTGTTTATTCAATGTTTGTTTTTTACTGTTTACTGACTATAAACGCTTGTAGTATATGACATCAGGCATTTATTTTATTTTTTGTAATTATTATTTTGGAGCTAAATATGATGATTCATATTATTATGATATTAGGAAAAGTTTTCAGATTGAAAAAAAGCATTAATACTGTGAAATTTGACTGTATATATTGCAGTTTTTAATCACGGAAATTAAAACTTTATAAAGATTTATTCTTATTGATTTTTTAAATTTATTATTGAAAATCGTAAATTTTGATATCCAATGTTTCAGATTTAACATTTACCAAATTTCTAAAAATAATATGAATTTTTTATATCATCCAGTAAAATTTTTGAAACATTAAACAAACGGAGAAACATTTTATTCATATTTTGCACTTTACGTTGCAGTTTAGCAGTATAATTATAAAGTTTAATTAATATTTTTTGTGTTTTTTAAATTGGTATATTAATTTTTTTATTTATATGCAAGCATTTTTTTGCGATATTTTATTCATGATTTTAAATTTTTAAAATTGAGTAATGCGAGAAATAATTATTAAATTTCCTTTTACTGCAATCGAATTTGCAACGTTTCTGGTACAAGTAATTGTTGGCAAAAAAAAAAAATTACACATGATAATTTAGACATAAATAAAGAGTTGTTTATGCCTTGATATGAAGTTTATGTATAAAGCTGCCTTATATTTTTAAAAGTTCGTATTTACTTATATGATACAGTATTAAATATATTTTTAAGCCATTTAATAACTTCTTTTTTATGTTCAAAACATTTTTCAAACAATTAAGAATAGTGCATATACTGTCTGATATATATATATTTTTTTACTTTCTATTTTCTTCTGTTTTTTTTTTTCTATTTCTTAGATCAATATTTTCTTATCAAATATATAAAATCTATTTAGCTCATATTCAAAGGATACAAAGTTTACAGGAATAAAAAATAAAATAAATTAAATATGACTTATATCGTGTTGTTCCACAAAAAAGAATAGTAATGATATACATTTTTAAGCAAAGCGGGTGAAAATTTTAAATTGAATACGGAATATGTTTAAAGAAAATTATATACATATTCCGAAGAATGATATATAAAATTAGATACAAAACTGGTGTTTACTTTTAACTAAACAATGACAAATTACCTAAAAAGAAAAACATATCTTACACATTTTTACTACTTAAAATGACTTAACTATTTTATTTATATGTACTTAAATGACAAATACAAAAATGGCTATGTTTTGAAATTAGAAGTAATTTTTTTTCTCAATGCTATTAAAATAGAATATTTATTTACTATTTTATTATTTACTCATGGTTATATAGCTGTTGTGATTACCATCTGATACATATGTAAAATTGCCTATGGGGCAAAATCTAATTTTTGAATTATATGAATTTTCCTTTTTTGGAGGGGGGGGGGGATTTTCTTGTCCATTTTCACGTCCACGGGATTTTTTAAATCTCTTTCGACATTCCACCGAGTATGATAAATATTTTGAACTTTTAGAGTAGGGCAAGACAAAAAAAAAAAAAATATATATATATATATCCATATACCTTAAAAACCCTTTATAGTGGACACTTCGGGACCGCGAAATTTGTCCGATAATCGGAGATGCCTGCTTTTGTGAGGTAAAAATAATACAAATATGTATGCCTTGCGGATCAAAAAAGTATTAGCTAAATCGAAGTATCCGCTATTCGGGAATGTCCATTAACCTCCATAACGGATACTCCCGAATACCGAGCATCTGCATTTAGCTAACCATACTGCAGGGTTGCATTTTTTGCAAAAGGACTCCTTGATTAAAGCATGCGTAGTGCCCGTTCTCTTACGATTTTAGTTCTCCCAAATTTCATGTGCAATATTTGCGAAGATTATATTTTAAATCTCTTTCGAAATTGTACTGATTATAATCAATATTTTGAACTTTTAAAGTAAAATAAGATTAAAAACAAAATTTTTAAAAATCTAATATTTAGATAAATATTTTTTCTTTTTAATCTTATTCTACTCCTGAAGTACAAAATATTCATTATAATTAGTACAATGTCGTAAAAGATTTAAATTATCAGCTTTACGAAAATTGCATACTAAAATTGGGAGCACCAGAAAATCAGGCGGTATGGGGGTAGAGGGGGCAGGACAACGGCCAGATATTTTTCCAGTATTCAGCGTGGTCAAACATGGCTACATAAAATGCTTACAAAAATGTCTGCGATTCAGACATTTCAAGTGTCTGAAATTCAGTCGCAAAAAGTGTCTGAAAAAATTCAGACATTTTAAAATGTCTGAAAATTGAACACTCCGTTTCAGACACTTAAGTGACTGAATTTCAGACATTTTAATTTGCAGTGCACCGTGCACGGTAATACATATTTCAAAGAGATGAGGGAGGATGTATACCAAGAGGCGCGATAGCAGACCCAAAGGAGCACTTTTATAACTGTCGCCGACCATATTGTTGGAACATATTTGGAACATTATTGTTTTGACATATTGTTGGAAAGTCCTGTGACCATTTATTCATGTTATGCACCTCCCGAGCCCCCTCCAAATTTTCCCCCGGGGGTGGGGGTTATGAGGGTTTTTCTCAAAATTTAGAAAAGTGCCCCCGACCCCGGTGGAGGAAAATTGGAAGAGGCCTTTCAACTATATGTCACATGAGGGGGTCTACAAAAGTTAGAAAAGTGATCCCCCTTTAAACCTTTTATCGCATCTGCTTGAATACACCCTCCACCTTCTCTTTGAAATATTGTTTGCAGAAATGTGTTACTGTGCACGGTGACTATATATAAAAGGACTAATTAAATGTAGCAATTTCATAAATTTCACTCAATTATTTCCATTTGAGGGCAAAAACTTATTGATACCCCTCGTAAATACATATATAAGAATATAAAACAGTGTAATATTAAGTGAGGTATGAAAAAGATGGTTATAGATCTCAACTTTTTCAAAGTAAAAACAAATTCAAGAGAATAACGTACTTTAATCGAAAAAGGTGTTTACATTTCAGAAGCTTTTGAATTTTTTTATTCATCTGTATGAACGAGAAAAAATGCAAGATTTTTTAAACATATGGATTTTCTAATATAAAATTAAGATTGCTGTTTTCGGGCACCTGCGAATTAAAATGATTTTTGTATTATATTTTTTACAAATGCATTTCAATTTATTTTCTATTTAGTTTTCCAAGTAAAAAGTTTTGAATAAAATCAAAAATGGTGCGGAAAATGAAAAAAAAAAAATAGAATTTGTCGCAAATTTTTGGAATGACCCAAAGATATATATATATTCACAGTGTAACTTAACAGTATATTTAATAATATTACTTTGTTTTTTTTTTTAACTTTTAAACACATTATAAATTTTCAAAATTTCTAAATAACTTACAGTTCAGACTCGCATATTAAGCAATTTCTCTACCATATTAACAAGTAAATAATATTTTCTTTCAGTATTTGAATTATCAAACTTTGGAAGAATTCACTTAAATAGAAAAATCGTTTTGATGGCAGGCAATAGAGTTTCTATCAATTTTTCTTTTCTATTTAAAAGTTTTCAACTTGTCTAGCAAAAAATATTTGATATAAATTCCAAAAGACTCTTCAAAATTGAAAATTGAAAACTGATATTTTATTTGTTTCTTCATTTTCGTAAATGAAAGAAAAAAATTGTTGTGGTTCACTGTCAATAGCGATTTTATATTTTAATGTATTAATTAAATAAAGTTAACTGTATTAACAATTTTACTTTAACAGATATAATTTAAAAAAAATGTTTACATAAAAAGAAAGACATTGAAATATTAATTCTCGTTTATATAGAAGTCAGGAATATAAACTTTTTGCAGAAAACAAATTTGAGATTCTATTTCACTAATAATATGAAATACCGTACTACTACTTTCACATAACTCTATGTTACAAGTAAATAATTTTAATTAATTTACTGTTTGGTCTATCACAATTAATCATTTTTTCTTTTAAATCCACATTTTTTTTATATGCTACTCAGATTAAAATAATGCAGAAATAAGGCGTATTAGGTAGCTTTCATTACAAAAAGCTACCTATTGCAGCCGTTCGGAGGAAAGCGATTTTAAAAAAATTCGGTAT
Source organism: Maratus speciosus (assembly GCA_963932465.1). NCBI lineage: Eukaryota > Metazoa > Arthropoda > Arachnida > Araneae > Salticidae > Maratus > Maratus speciosus. The sequence continues at coordinate 190,209,437 of OZ010800.1, forward strand.
ATTTTCATCGATCATGAACCCCAGACCCCGAAACCACCCTCCGTTCAAAATTGATATATATATATATATATATATATATATATCTGACCTATGTCACACTGTAACTCTCGTATTTATGAACCGATTTGGATGTAATTCGGTATGTACATAGTACATACCAATGTCTCGACCGAGTTCGTTGGCCAGCTTCATCCGCCATTTTGTTTCAAAATGGCGGCTATTTAAAATTTTTAAAAACATTTAAAATTTGAAAATTGGTACCAAAAAATTGAAAATGGAAAAATATTTTTTTCTTATGTATTTTACCTTTAAACAAAGATTTCGGAGCAGTTTTTGTTTCGTCTATATCTTAAAAAATGGTTGAGTTATAGCATTTTGAATTTCTAGCGTGGCTGACATTTTGAAACGTCCTGAATTTTGTCAAAAGATAAAAGGCGTATTTATGAACCGATGTGGATGTACCTTGGTGTGTACATAGTACATACAAATATCTCGACCGAGTTCGTTGGCCAGCTTCATCCGCCATCTTGTTTCAAAATGGCGGTTATTTAAAAAAAATTAAAAAATTAAAATTTAAAATGAGATACTAAAAAATTGAAAATTGAAAAATATTTCTTTTTGTATGTGTTTGACCTTAATTCAAAGATTCCGGAACAGTTTTTGTTTCGTCTATATCTAAAAAAATGGCTGAGTTATAGTATTTCGAATTTCTATTGTGGCTGACATTTTAAATCGACCTGATTTTTGTCACGCGATAACAGGCGTATTTATGAACCGATTTGGATGTAACTTAGTCTGTACACAGTACATACAAATGTCTCGACCGAGTTCGTTGGCCAGCTTCATTCGCCATCTTGTTTCAAAAGGGTTGCCATTAAAAAAATTAAATTTAAAATTTAAAATGAGGTATTAAAAAACTGGAAAATGAAAAAGATCTTTTTTATGTGTTTGGCCTTGATACAAAGTTTCCGGAGCAGTTTTTGTTTCTGAAAATTTGTTCTTTTGTTTATTTCTTTAAAATGATGGTTGAATTATAGCACTTTGAATTTCTAGCATTGCTAACATTTTGAAACGATCTTGTATTTGTCACGCGATAACACACGTATTCGCCTATTTCGATGTAAGAAGGCATGCGGATAGTATATATCAATATCTCGACCAAGTTCGCTGGCCAACTTCATCAGCCATCTTGTTTCAAAATGGCGGTCATTAAATTAAAAAAATATATATATTTAAAGTGAGGTGAAAAAAAAAAATAGAAATTGAAAAAGGTTTCTTTCTTAAGTATTTGACCTTGATATAAGGATTCCGGCGCATTTTTTGTTTGTCTTTATCTTAAAAAATGGCTCAGATATAGCAGTTTCAATTTCTAATGTGGGTGACATTTTGAAAAAACTGATTTTTTGCCTGCGACAGCACTTGTATATATCAACCGATTCCGATGTGAGTGAGCATGTGCACAGCAATTACTAAGGTCTCGACCAAGTTCACTGGTTAGCCTCATCCACCATGTTGTCTTAAAATGGCAGGCACTTTCAGAAATCGCCGAATTTGGCAGCCAAATATAAGTTACTTAAAATAAAAGCAGCTTTGATAAAGCTGACAAATTTCGCGAAATTCTCATTCATAATGATTTAGTATTGATAAAAATTAGTATTGAATCTCCTATATTCGGTTTCCACTAATTTGAGCTTCGTGTGTTTGAATAATATAAGTTGGCTTTTTAAAAATAAGGAATATGAAAGCTACCTCTTCCTCCCGGCACTGGCCGGAAGGACTTTTTTTTTTCTAAAAGGCTCCTTGAAGCGAATTTTAAAGAATGTTTAACATGTACGCTAGTGAATTATGTTATAACATTCCTGGATGAATTGTTTAAAACAAAAAGCCACATAACTGGATATTATAACTAAGTGCAATATAAAATAAAGAGTCATATAAGATGCATTTTATTTGTAATTTAAGGAAGTTATTTTACCACACATTTAGAAAACAAATAGAATTGTATGCAAGAAATGTTAAGTAATCTAAATAATTGTAAATGCTAATTTAACCCTTTATCTACTGACTGTACTTATAAGTACCATTAAAATAACTTATTACAAAATTCATTTAAAACATCGATTAGTTGTAATACAATTTAGAAGGAATTACAGATACATTACTTTATCTTGTTCCAAAAGCCTTATTGCTTACACAAAACATTTTTTTTTTTTTTTTTTTTTTTTTTTTTTTTAAGATGATTTCTTTTGCTTTTGTATCTTTTTTATCTTTCATGGATTTTTTTTTTTTTTTTTTTTTTGGGGGGGGGGGGGGATTTTTAATTCGGAAATAATTCAATATTTCTATTGTAAGAACATTATATTTGTACATTTCCAAATTCTACAGAAAACTGAGGCAAATATTTAAAACTAACAAAGCCCGCAGCTTTGCTTACGTAATAGTTGAAATATACCAAGTGATATTTGCAAGGCTATTTTTTATTAGATTCATTATTATTTATTTTGATACTTTTATGTTCATTTCATAAGCTCTTTTCAGTATTCATTTGAAGTTTTGAATTTTTTAGAAACCATTTTAACACATTTACATCTTAAACCATCATGTCATATTCCAAGCTTCTTGTCTAACAGTCTACCACCTCTCTGTTGTCAGTGCACCAACATAAAATGCCAAAACAGTGTTGAAATAGAGTGTTGAAACAGAGACTATCACCATTAATTTGCCAACATTAACCTTGAAATCGGTTGGTATTTCCTAATATTCTATAGAAAACAGAACTTAGAGGTTTTTAAAGGCTTTCTTTTTGTTCCTGCCAACCAAGTGGTAGTGACATCGGCATAAAATATAGGCTGCATAGGATCAGGGACTATCACCCTTGATTCGAAACCAGTAACTTCTATAATCGGTTTATTATTTCCTGAGATTCCATAGAAATCGTAAATTAGGACTCTTTAAGAATTTTTTCTGATCCTCCCCTTCGCTTCACCACTTTTTAATTTTTAATTTTTTTTTTCGACAGTTCTTAGAGGACATTTGTATTTTATAGGTAACTACCGTGCTATATTTAAAGTTTCCGTACCGCAGAAATCGTAATTTAGAAAGAATTTTGCTCCTGGAAACCTATAGGGGATCTGGCACCGATATAAAATATAGCTTATGTTTGAGCAGGTTCTATCAACATCAATTTGCAACCATTATGTTTGAAATCGGTTTCGTATTTCATACGATTACATAAACATTGCAATTTAGAACGCTTATAGAATGCTTTTCTCTCATTTCATCCTTTTAAATTTGGAATGTTCTTTCGACAATTCCTAGAAAGCATTTGCATCTTTTAAATTATCATTCCAAATTTAAAATGTTAGACCCCCTCAGTAACACAAAAAAACGCAATTTAGAACATTTTTTTATCCTGCAACCGGTGGTAGTGGCAACAACGCAAAATATAGGCTATGTTGGAGCGGTGACTGTCACAATCAATTTGGAACCATTACTTCTGAATTCGGTTTATACTTCCTGAGATTGCATAGAAATCGCAATTTAGAAATTTTTAGTACGCTTTTCGTTCATTTTCACCCCTTTTAAATTTAATTTTTTTTAGAAACTGTTCTCAGAGAACATATACATCTCATAATTAATTACCATGACAAATTTCAAGTTGTTATCCCCTCCAGTATCGCAAAAATCACAATTCAGAGTGTTTTTTAAAATGCAACTGCAAGGTGGTAGTGACGCCGACATAAAACAGATCATATATTAGAGCAAGGGCTGTCATCATCAATTTCCAACCATTACTTTTGAAATCGGTGAGGTACTTTCTGAGATTGCGTAGAAATCGCAATTTAGAACGTTTCTTAGAACATTTTTCGTCCATTTTCACCCCTTTTAAATTTCGAATTATTTAGGAAATGTTCTTAGAGATCATTTATATCTTAAAAGTAACTACCAAGTCTAACTTCAAGTTGCTAGCCCCTGCAGTATCACAAAAAAACGCAATTTAGAACGTTTTTGGCTCCTGCACCCCCTTTGGGGTAGTGGCACTGACTCAAAATATGGCCTATCTTGGAGCGAGGGCTGTCTTCGCACCATTCGGCGTTTTCACACCATTTTTTAGAAAATCGAATCGGTATTTTATGAGATTGCATAGAAATCGCAATTTAAAACATTTTTCAGAACGCTTTTCGCGCTGTTTCACCCTTTTTAAATTTTAATTTTTTAAAGAAATGTTTTTATAGATCCTTTATATCGTACAAGTAACTACCACGCCTAATTTCATGTTGCTCGTCCCTGCAGTAACACAAAAATCGCATTTTTAGAATGTCTTTTTGCTCCTGCAGCCCTTTTCGGCCAGTGGCACGGACATAAGATTATAGCCTATGTTCTAAGAGGGACTAACACCATAATTTTGATACCATTATTTTTGGAATTGGTTCTGTGGTTCCAGAGCTTACATCCTACAAATAAACAAAGAAACTCTACTTTTTTATAATATTAGTATAGATTAGTATAGATTAATCGCTACTGGAATTCAAGCCCGTTTAATCTGCTGAAATACATAATTAGTTATCGTAAAATGCATGAGATTTATTATCATGAATAAAATATTAAGGGTAAACAAATATTTGTTTTTATATTATAAAAGACTATATTGAATTCTCTTTGTCGTTTCGCATATTATTTCGCATTTTAGAAATATTAGAAAAGATTTGAGTGGGGTTATAAATATTGCACAAAATCCCTATAAATTTAAATTTAATTAATCCTTCTAAATCCTTGAGATATTCTAAAATATATTACACGATTATGTAATTCTTATAAAGTAGTTTAAAAAATTCAGTAAAAATGCTTTAGAAGATACAACTTTCATGAATTCATAATGCTTCATAAAGCTTTTGTAGAAATAATAGTTTCCTTTATGTAGCTGACCATATTTATAGAAATACAGTATATTTAAAATGTTTCTTGATAGTTATTTACCAGTTACTCATAGTACCACATATAATAATAAATTCCTATATGTTAAAATGAAATGTTTCTGACTATGCTGTGTGATAGCTAATTTAATTTAAGTAAAACTATTTTTTTTCTTATGTGACAAAAACTGATTGTTTATCTGACAGCAACTGGATACATGCTGTAAAATTACTAAAAGATAAGCCATAAAAAAATAACAATCTTCTAAATAGTGTTACTAGGTGACGGAATAGGAATGTTTTATTTATTTTTTAAGCTCACGTGCAATCAAAGTCTGTGCCCGCCGGTTTTGTAAGAATGTATGTACGCATGTACGTACGTAACGAAATAACTCTTGATATAAACAGCCGATTTGCTTCAAAAAATTTTCTATGTTCACTATGATAAGGCGCTTCCCTGATTAGTTTTAGGGGTTCATTGGTTAAGGATAAAGGGGGAAAAGGGGGCTATTCCACCCGCCCTTAATTTAGATAAATGGGTTTTTCATGCAGAATTATTCGATTTGTTCCAAATTTGGTATACCGGTTTATTAAGTTAAGGAGCTTCCCTGCTTAGATTTTGAGGTTCATTGGTTAAGTATAAAGGGGTAAAATGGGGCTAGTCCCCCTTCATTTATTTTTTGAGGGGCATTATTCTTTGAAATAAAAGTATAACATAGAATTAATGGGAATAGCCTGTGAGCTCAATGTTTTCAGTTTAACTGGGCACTTTTCTTTTTATGTATTACAAATCACAGCTATAGTAAATGATCATCGCTAAGGTCTATAAATCTTTGCAGACGCCAGAGAATACACATTTATACATGTTTTCATTTATGAGTTTAGATTGTAGCTTACCGATGTTGTTTTACGGATGTAAATTTTTATTGATAATTTATATTGTAAAACAAAGAAAATTTCCGTGAATGATGTTAACGTTATATCGACTCTTGCGACGACATTAACAATCTATTTCGAAAATTTAGTATTTTCCAACCATCCCAAGTTTTCAGTTTTTACACCGCCCGGGGTGCAGAAAATGTATTTTCAAATGCAATTTTTCTCAAAACTTTATTTCAGATTACTATTTGTTTTTGTTTTTTTTTAATACTTTTCAAGCTCTATTTATTGTTAATTTATCGCATACAGCCCGATTACGGACAATAACCTGTTTGTACTTTAAGGGGTCTCAGGACTCTTAAAGCTTTAAAATTTTCGAAAGTTTAATTATTTTAGATGTTAAACTCCTATATTTTCTGAACATTTTGATATAATTGCTTTCTTGAAATTGCTATTAGAACTGAAGTTATGGCTTTTACATTTATACACGTTCAATAGCTGAAGCGTCGTTTCGGAAACTTTGAAGGCATTTTTCTCCAAATGACGTTTTTCGGTATAACGCGCAAGATATCTCAAAAAACTTATGAATAGTTTTTCATGAAATTTTCAAAAGGTATGTTTCATGTTAGTCTGTATAAACTGAACCTAAAATTTCTTTTTTATTGTTCAAAACAATATTTTTTTAGGTGATTATACTGTTAACTTTGTATTAAAAAATATAAAAAAGCTTTAAATACAAAATTATTTAGGTTCAGGGTCATTATTATAATCTGAAGTATAAGTAGGCACCAAAATTTCCATTCTAGTTGCAATACTTATTTTGTAATCGTACGCGTAAGCTGTTATGCCGATTTTTAGCTTGCCAATTGTCTAACAGTTTGGGGACCCCTGTAAATGTTAATTCTGTATCCTATAATTTTTTAAATACATGAAATGAAAGAACATACTTATATATTTTATTCCAATTAAAATTGTGTTTTAAAATCAAATACATTTTATGATATTAAATGTTGAAAATGGTCTTTTTTTTTTTCATTTTTTCCAATTTTAAGAGTCCTGAGACCCCTTAAAGATTATATATGTTTCAGCATCTATTACCAGCAAATGTTATATAATGAAATTAAGACTTCATCATTGAATAAATTAATAAATAAAAACTCAAATTTAACAGATAATTTAATCTATGCGCTTAAATACTAAAATAATCAGAATGAAAAGGATGTTGTAAATACATGGTGTCCATAAACAACTCCGGGGTTTAAAAAAATCATATCGAGATAACGGCATGAGTTAGGTCAGGTCAGTTACTTTTGAAGAAATCAGTAGCTCATCAAATTTTATCGACACCAGTTTGAGTTTTTTTCCCAATACTAGATAGGGCTGCTCGTCATTGACCTTGAAGAATATCGTTTGCATGTGAGTCGTGTCACAAACGGGGCACACATTGAAATCTACTAAATGGCAGAAATCTTGATTCATTTACCTTTAGGTACATGTATATAACATTAACCAAATTTTATGATTGAATTAAAAAATTTCAAAACCCCAGAGTTCTTTTATGGATATCCTGCATTTAAATAATTGATGAATTATTTGGCTAGCAGTCTTGGAATCCGGTTAATACGAAGGTATGGCATTCAATAACGTTCAAAATTTTATTTGAACGTATAATTGTCATCTTTCATATAAAATTGCTTTTTTGTGTTGCTAATGGACAACGTATAAGAAACTATAAATGTAAGAAGTACGATGGAATACTCGATCAAAAATGGTTTTCACCTATGTTCTGTAACCGCGAATTCCGAGTTGGATGTCCTTCCCTTTGTATATGTATTTGTTCTGGCTGCAAAGCGTGGGAGATGTCATGCATATAAAATCTCGCTCTCAGTTCTAATCAACATAAACAGTTCATGATCGGCTTACTAAAGATCAATAAAACAAACTCCGAAATGTGTTAAGATAGCCTTAAAAGATTAGCCTTAATATTTTTTGCCAGAAGCACTCTCATTACTTCTGGGGTATCTTGTTTTTGAAAGGAAATTTTTACTAATACAGTAGAACATCTTTTATCCGAAACTCTTTTAACCGAAACTCTCGGTTAACCAAAATTTATTTTTAAAGCTTTTCTGTTTTTACCATCACATTTCTTGTGTGCAAAATCCATTTTGAAACCCCTTTTTTTAATCCTCATATTCTTTGTGAGCAAGCGGTCCTTTCTGAACTACGAGTACAAATAAATATTTTCGATCCCAAAGTTCCTTTGAATTTTACTTGAGCTCACGTAAGCTGCGGAGTAGAACAAAAAAACGAACAAATTAGCAATTCTGAAGCTTTTGAATGTTTTCCAAAAGATTTGGCATGGCTTAAGCAGTAGAAAGACTGTGATACTGGCGTACTAACAATATTAAAAAAACTCCGTGATAAAACTTCAAAGCAAAGGCAATCGAAACTGGGACAAACAAAACGTTTTTTCAAATAATTGTGATATATGTAAAAGATACTTAATTTCAAAATTAAAATTCAGGTACTTTATTCTTGTTTCTATTTTTCTATTGCTTTATTTTTATTAAGCACTTCTTACCATAATAAGAAATATTTCATATGTTTCTCCTTAATCTTAAATTTGAAGCATTCTCGATTGTCCGAAATTTTCGATTTTCCGTAAGAGGGTCGGTCCCAATAACTTCGGATAATCGAGGTTATACTGTACTTGTTTCATAATCTTCAAAATCACCACATGAAGAAAATTAGATTTATTTTATGCATTTTTTTTTTTTTCATGAGCCTGGTTTAAACTATAGCAGATTATTTGTGGGAATAATAATGACATACATATATGCAAGAAGTAAGTGTTATGGCGTTAAAGGTTAACTAATATCTACTTTGAAAACTTTCATAGACATTTGGCCTGCATACCATTTCCACCTTTATCCCCAAATGTTTCACCCCTTTATACTTAACTAATGAACCTCCGAATCTACTCAGAGAAGCTCCTTAACCTAATAAAATGGTATACCAAATTTGAAGACATGACATTTCGCAATCTTAACCCTTAAATGACCGCATTATTCTTTTAGAATTTTGTTTTTAATTCTTATATTAAGGATTAGAAACCAGAAATTTAAAGATAGATTTTTAACTTTATTTAGTAGCATATTTTTGTAATTTTTACAGGATTAATATTTCTGTATAAATATAATCGTTGCCAAGAACTTAATTTATTTATTAAAAGTTGTATGAATCACTATGCATTTAAGGGTTAAATAAAAACTCAAATACCACTAATTCGAGTATTATTAAATTAATAATTATTATTTAATAATTCGAGTAAAATTTAATTAAAGCAATCATAATTTTTAAATGAATGACTTTATTTTAGTTGCAATATAAACATGTTAACCTCTTTCTTTTTACAAATTCCTTTCTCTAGAAGTGTATTTATATGAAGATTACTATAAAATTACACAATAAAAAATATTTGTAGGAAAAATTTGTATAGTAATTTAGTTCCTTTCGTTAAAAAAAAAAAAAAAAAAAAAAAAAAAAAAAAAAAAAGAAATATTGTAGTACTTTATACTAAATAATTTAAATGCTCGCCCCTTTTTTTTTTATTATTTGTTACCACTGTTTGTGCTATGTTTATATCATGACGTGATTAAACATTTGGAAAGATAATTTTTCAGAAAACAGATCTGTAAAGCAATGTACACTATTTGATTCTTATATCTTCTGCCTTGAATATAAAAAGTTTTAAATTTAGAAATTTTATCAAATTACAATCACATGAAACATATATAATATTTGGTTATGTGAACTTTGTACTTCCTCGGAACATTTTTGTATAAGAAAAAATTTTAAAAAAATCTGGTATTTAAGAGACAAAATTAACGTCTCAAGTATAAATTTAGAGATTGCTGTTCATATTTTGTCGTGTTCTTCTTAAAAATTTATTAAACATAGATTTTGTGACGAAATTTATTTACCAAGTGTTTGTTAGCATAATATTGTTTCGTAAAACTTAACGTTATTTATGCTTATCAACTTCGTTTATTTTATACAATATAAAAAATTTGTTTGCTTATTTTTCCGTAAAAAATTTTTATCCACATGATGCAGGATATTTTTACTATATCCTCTATTATTTTGAAATTTTTTATGCGTAACAAAATACAAATCTAATTCATAATTAACTTATAAAGGATTGTTTGAATTAGCATTCGAACTTTTTAAAGAAAAACCTCCTGTATGACCATAAGCATTATTCACACTTCAATTCTATAAGCATTTTCAACCTCCCTTACCTAAAGTTACTTTAATATGAGTTAAATGGCATTCCAGCTACCATATACACACTCCTCTCATATTTAGCATGATCTAGCGACATATTTTCAACATATATTACTTTTTTAAACATGTTTTGTCATTTGTGTACAGTTCTCCATTTTTCCTTTAATGAAGATGCCTGACAAGTTAAAGACAGGGACCATTTATATTGATTATTACTTTTTTCCGAATTTGAAATCCTTTTTAAAATCCTGATAATATTTATGCTTTGAATAAAAAACTAATTCATTGAACCTTTTCATTTATAATGTTTCTTTCTGTTTTATGGATAATATAAAAAAAGTGCTTTGATTCAGTGTCACACTTAAATAAGACACATTACCAAAACTATGATGAGATGATGTGTGTTAAATTTTAGCCTAAACAATTGATTACTATTAAATAAATAATTGTTTCTGGAATTGTATATTATTTACACATGTCCCCTAGATGTTGATTTTTTAATGTATAAGTAGTTACATTATTTTCTTAAATAATATAGAAAAGCATTTTTTTTATTGGAAAATGTGCTTACATTAACTAACCTTAATACAGCTTTCAGAGTCCCAACAGAAATTATATTTTATTAATTAGTTTTTTTGTGGTATTTTATAATATAGCTGAGTATTTTTCTAATTCTCAACTGTAAAAAATACATTCATTTTTTTTTTTTAATTCTAATAAGGGAATCATTATTTGTTTTATCTTACGAATTCATAGAAAACATGTAATTTATCATTAAGCTTTGAAAATAAGACATAATATATTTGGCATTTAAAAACCAAAAGTAAATTAAAGATTTTTTCGTTATCATTTTTGGTTGATGTTTCAAGTTATATGAAAGTGTAGTATTGTCATAACCCCAAGTACTTTCTCATATTTGCCTCATTCGCAGTGTCACATTTGCCCCCAGACACTGACACACATTTCCCACTGGGTTTGTTAGTTTTTAAAATAGATTAAGCATTATCCAACTTTTAAAGTCTAAAATGTTTAGAAATTCCCTAATGAATAAATGTTAATTAGAATCATTTACCTAATATTTTACTTATGTGTTGTACAGCAAATGTTTTGAATTCTGATAGAATTCATAAAAAGAGTAAGATTATGTAATATGTATTTTTTTTTTTTGGGGGGGGGGGGTATTTTTTCTTAATATTTGAGTGAATTCGTAATGTATACAGATCAAATGATCTATTTCTTATAAAATGAAGTCAATCTTATAACTAAAATTTCTTTCGTAATTTTTTGTATGCCTCACATCAGCTCCATTTATTTGGATGTGTCATATTTGCCTCAACTGACCATATAAATATCACCGAAAAAAAAATAGTGTAGTAGACATAGTATCCGATACGGCTGCATTTCATGGCGTGTTGGCTGTTTACATCTGATGAAGAATTAATTTTATATGATATGAAAGAGTATTGCTGTTTCATATATGGTAATCCCTCTATGATCCTATATTATTCATATATCATTTTATGCTCTGTTCATAGCTTATTTAATGGCAAGAAAATAATTGAAAGGAATTTTCATCAAATTATATTTCAAAGGAGAACAATTCTGAATTTCTATGCCCATTATATTACGTTTCTGAATACAGTGAAACATAAAACTTTTTTCTTTTATTCTATGATATTGAGACAAACAATTACAGGAAGAATAATAATATTAAATGCATAATAAAATACACGATTTAAGAATTTTCCAAACAATAGGATTTCATTTATCCTCTAGAGCGAAGTGAATTAGACATCTTTTAAAATGTCTCATTCTTAAAAGCACCGTAATGATAGCGTTAACATATTCAGCCCCTTGACAAAAGACTCATTTTTTCTTTAAAAGAATACCTTATAATTAAAATCTTTCTCCTGTATATTTAATCTATTATTTTTGAAAGATATATTTTAAATAAACGGAATGATCAAATATTAGTTTAGAAAAAACTTTGTTTCTTACTCTAATTGAAATTCATTGTTCTATTGCGTTGATTCTACTAAAAAAATGCATTTCGACATTTCTGAGCTTTATTATATCTGATATATTACTTCTATTCGATTATGTTTTACTCGCTGCTTATAAATATTAGTTTATTAAGACAACCGTTTATTAATTTGAATTTCTATAATCTAAAAGAGAAAATCGTATATTAAACTTATTATCGTCATTCAAAAAAGCTCAGATGTCCGAAGATTAATCTCAATATATAAAAATATCCAGTTAATTTAAACTTTTTATTGTTTGGTGATAGTTTAAGATGTCAAAAAACGTTTCTGTCACGAAACTTACATAACCCAGATTGAATTGAGAAACAGTTCTTGATTCAATACGGACAGTTTAGCAAAGAGATTTTCAGTAATGTCTACGTTATAGCGCTTTGAATTGTGAAGGGCTCGTGTAATAATTTAATTGTTGTAAAATGTTCTTATTAAATACATATTTTTCAATTAAGAAGTGTTTCGAAATATTAATATTCGGACTTTTAATAAGAAATAAATCTCTACTGAAATAATGAATTTTTAAAAACGAAAAAGCATAGTAATAGATTAAAAGTTCAGTAATACATTCTAAGTACATTCATATACTCTACTTTTCTAGTTTTTGACTATAAAAGCTCAGAAAAAACTTCAAATGAACTGTGGAAAGTGTAACAAACTGAGGAATTCAGATCCCATATCAGAGAAACGCACTGAAGTTCAGCTGCCAGTCTTAGCAAAAAACACTAGAACAATCAAAAATAGCAGTAAGATTTTTAACATGTTACTCATTGCACTAATCTACAACACAAATTTTGATAAATGGTCCGTCCCAAAATTTAACTCTGTGTAGACACACTCTAACATTTCATGTTAAGCATTTCCTCATTTTATAACCTTTAAAAGATCCGGGATTGCATCTTTTTACCCGGTTGCTAAGAAGGGTTATGTGTTTTACGCATATTTGTGTATGTGGATTTCATTATACCCTCGAAACATCCCAATCGCTGGATGAATATTAATGAATGAGATTTCTATCGATTCGTCGTAACCGTCCGATGGTTATAGGCTAGATTTGATTTTATAAATTCAAAATGGCGGCCGCAAAATTCAAAATGGCGGTACAGACAAAAAAAAATTACGTACCATATATTGAGTGGCATATCATTGGATTAGTCTTTCAAAATGAAGACGATGTTTCATCGACTGTTTTACAATCAGAAGCGCCGTTTAAATATTACATACCCTGGAAGTTGTGTAGGCCGGATCTCTAGCTTTACTGGAACTCTAACCTTCCACAAATAAATAAAAAAATAGGAAAGTAATATAAAAAATAGATTCACTTTGGTGAGAAATAATTAATTAGTTTGCTTTTTACGCAGTCGGGTTTTTGTATCTTTTAAATTTAATTTTTACTTGTTTTATATTTAATTGATCAAGACAGTGCGCTATGCTTATTATTTAATTTACGGAGCCTAATATTTTATTTATGAAAGCGTTTTTTATAACTTTCATTTGCCTTCCGTTCAAGCCCTGGTACATTTCCTTTGGAAGTTTTGCCACCTTTTAAATTCTTTATTTCGCCGTAAGATAAAAAAATGTCAGCCAATTAAACTCTAAACTTATACATTTTCACATGCTTGTGTTTGATTCTTTCATCTTTAAGCGCAAGACAAAAACGTACAGATCCAAGACAAGCAATATACAACAGTTTATAATTTTAGTGATTAAAATATTGTAAAATAAACGAGAAAAAACAAAGTTATTTTTTATCTCATTGTAATTTTGTCGCGCCCAACTAAGCTGTATAAAAAATCCACTCACCTACAATTTATTAGTAGTTGTTTTAACAAGACGGCAATTAACAAAACATTTAGTTTTTGTTTTTAATTATATCTTTAGACTATTTTTACAAGGTTTGCGGCTGAAAATATGAACATGAGAAATATGAACTGTATAAAGGTAAGGTAATAATTGTAGGAAACAAATTTATTTATTGGTCATTTAGATTAGATTTTAATTATTTTTCACGTAATTACAACATGAAATTGGATTCCATAATTTTAGGTGTGCACGCTATTTAAATTTATATATGGGAATAATATAGAAAAAAGATCCGCGGTAACCACGTCATACCAGTTACACACGTCATGATATTTTTTCGCGTAAGAGTGTTAACTTTTTGAGAATATGGTTCACTGGTATGAAATGAATGCGAAGAGATTTGGAAATAGTTCATAATTGTAGCAAAGTGTCGTTATAAAACTTATTATTTTTTAATTCATTTTTTGAAATTTTCCTAACATAACTGCATTTTTCCTTAATTAAGTTATTTCCATAGTAAAAAGAATTTAATAACATTTTGTTTAATGAATGAAAATATTTTGACTGAAATTATAATTAAGTTGTGATAATCTCGTATGTAACTACTACCTATACGTATATTTTTCTGTAGCAACTTTTTAGGGAAATGTGAAATTCCTCAAAAAATCCATATTTTTAATTATTCATTTTCAGAAAAATTTAATTATGTAAAACAATAGTTTACTGTAAAAAAAATATATAGTTTGATATTATTAAAATTATACTAGCTTCTTTTATTGTTATTGATAACATTTCCTTATAAGCAAAAGCTAAAGCAACACACTGTTAGATATTACATTTATTTTAATTGAAACAATAATGATATTACTTATCAACATCTGTATGCTTAAATTGCTAAAACACATTTAAAAATTAATTAAAAAAGAGTCATTTTGAAAAAAAATAATTGTAATTCATAAATCACGTTTCTTCCATCTTATTTCCTTTTAGCTTAATATTCCATAAAGTTTTTTCCATCAATGACTATTATTCACCGTTTATCAGTAACAAATTCCAGAACTACGTGCTTCAGCAATTTCAGTGGAATATATATTGCTACTTATGTCGTTTATATTTCCGTTTGATTTTTTTTCTTTTTTTCTAACCCCCAGTATATTTTACTTTTATTATACATGACAGAGTCTAAAAATTGAAGCGATACGGAAAGACATGAATTTAAAATTGTATTTGAAGATAAAAATTTCACGGGCTTAATTTTATATATTTTCTCTTAAATTGTGGTGAAACACTGAAACTGTGGTGAAAAATTGTTTTGACAGTTTAAAAAATGGTTAAATAATATATTATAGGTACTGGGAGTACCATGTCTAAAGGTATTTTTGAAAATCACTAAAAAAAAAATAAGACAGCATATCAAAACATTTTTCTTTTAGTTTGTTTCAGGTTTTTCTTTATCAGCAAAATTTTATAAAACAAATTATCTTATTTAATCACCCAAATATACGATTAAATAAGACAAAAATTTCTGTTTAATATTACTCGTATAAGAAAAGCGTAAATGTTGCAAGCTACGGATTTGTACAGTAAGACAGAGTTATCAAAGTTTCGATACATTTTGACACAAGCGAGAAATAGTTAAAATTTTCACATATATCAATAAATCGTAGTGTATGGGTTTATTCATAGAAAAATGAAAATTTTAAACTTTAAAAGAAAATGTGAATAACTACAATTGGGAATGCTTAAGGTGTTTTTTGCTTGGGCAATTATAATATAAACGAGGACGGGACGGTAATTAATATACGTTTGGCTGTATATACAAAACCTGTTTAGAAAAGAGCGTTTTATAATATACATCTTAAAACTACATACTTTCACTGTTTTTTAACTTAGTCACAATTTACGTTTAAGCATTTGTCATGCCGTTTTACTAATTTATAAATTGCTTCTTCATAATATTCCGCAGTCTGTTTACGTAACAATGCTGGTAAAGGTTGGTGATCTTTTTTCTGCTTGCATGGATAATGGGTATAACTCCGGCAATCACCTGTTGTTTCGTTTAAGGCTCCTGTCACTGTCGGCGAAGGCGACCACGAGCTAATGCTAATCCTATGGGGAGGGATTTATCTAATATTTCGTTTGCATTTCTACATTTTTATTTTATTTATTTATTTATTTATTTATTTTGAATTGGATAGCCAAGGTCCATTTCTACATCGCACATTTTTTACTTTTTCTATTTTCTTGGCAGAGATTTTTTATAAAGTTACTTTCACTTTCAAAAACGGTTCTGAAAATGAAAGTATCATTCTAAAAATATCTGCAACCAAAACCAAAAAAGTAAAAAAAGGTGCGATGTAAAGACGGATCTCGGCTATCCAATGCAAAAAAAAAAAAAAAAAAAACTAGTATTTTGTGGCCATCACAAAACTTTCTTCTATCTCATACATGTCAATATTTCAAAATTCACTATCTCAGTGCCAAATTAAATGGCAATCTGTGTTCATCATGAGAATTCTAAAAATATGAAATTCCGTGATTTAGTTCTCGAGGTATGACTGTCACTGAAATCGTGTAAATCCAGCAAAATGCTGCATAGCACCGCCACCTATTGGGTTATTTACACCAGAACCTAATTATCACCAACTTATGTCAACGTCTAACTGAATATGAAGTTTGAGCAAAATTTGTGCATTAGTTCTTGAGATAGAGCTATTGAGGAAATAGTTCAAAATGCAGCATAGCATCACCACCTGTTGGGAGATTTACACCAACACGTAGTCAGCATCATTTCATATGAAGGACTAACTAAATCCGAAGTTTGATGAAAATGTGTGCATTAGTTCTTGAAATAGAGCTACTGCGAAAATAGTGTAAATCCTGCAAAATGCAGCATAGCAGCGCCACCTATTGGGCGATTTACACCAAAACGTAAACAGCATGCACTCATGTTAAGGACTAACGGAATCTGAAGTTTTATAAAAATCCGTGCATTAGTTCTTTAGAGAGAGCTTTTGTGGAAATCCTGCAAAATGCTACATAGCAGCGCCACCCGATTTACACCAAAAACTAATCAGCACCAATATACATCAGGGACTACCTTAATATAATTTTTTATTAAATTCCGTGCATTAGTTCTTGAGATCTTGAGATTTGAGTGTACGCCCACAAAATTTGTGTCACATACAGACAGACAGACTCACGTACAGACATTTTGTAAAAACATGTTTTTTGGAATCTCTGACCCATAAAACGTGTAAATCCGTCGAAAACTGGAATTCGAAAATTTTCATGTAACCAATACTTTCTTCTTGTAAAGATAGAAGAATGTAAAAATTAGTCCCTCCTCATAGTATTAGCTCGTGAGTGCTAACAGGAGCTTAACAGTTTACGTACACCACTTAAGTTTCGTCACCTGTTTCAATTAGCTTCAAAAATCTTCTCTACATCGCGTCATAGTGTGAAAGGAAGTATGAGGCAAATCCCGTTCAAACGAACGAGTACTGAGGTATCATACTTATTCTCCATGCAGCCCAAAGAAAGCCCTCCAAAATTTGTCATCGCGGTTAAGCACACAAGCGGACGAATGTTATGAAGGAAATATAATATTTAACATTTTTTACTTTGATGAAGCATATGAATAAAAGTGTAGTTGACTAAAAATTGGGCCTAAGAACTTTCGGAGACATGGCGGTATAATGATTTTAATACTTCTTAAAAAAGACCTTTCGTAGTGTTGTCTTTTACGTATTACTACAATTTTACATGCCATCGTATACGAAAATGAAAATTAAATTAAACATAACATTAGACATAAACTTTGTTTATATTTTGCATTTTCTTGCTTATGTGAAATACATTTAAAATATATTTGATAATTTGCATATGATTCACTTGCAAGAAATTAATACACAAATAGAATTTGAATCTTCTGTTGCCAAATAATTATCAATTCAACAACAGTCAACATGTACTAAAATATATCTGTTTTCAAAACGATATTTTTATTTGAAATAAATTCATACTTTTTCCCCTTAAACAACCTCAAATACATAGAACTCATGCATAAATTCTTATTCAGAATATTTCAAAGTGATTCCCGTTGGGTGAGATGTATATGACAGTTCAAGGAAGTGCTTTATTTTGCTGCGGGCTACGAGTTATGTTCAGTCAGGAAAAAGAACACAGGAAAAAAGTAACATTACTGCTCCTCTGTAAAACTTTATCTTCGATATATTATAATTTGCATATTTGTTTGTTTTTGAGTAAAATACTTCTCTTCTGTGGAAGGGTAATACTTTTATCAGAAATCTTTTTTCATAAATTGCTTATGCATTGCAAAAAAATGAAAAGAATTGCTCAACTTTTTTAATGATACACATTACGAAAATCAAATTTCCGTGCTATATTAAAAATATTCTATACATTTTTCTATCTAACATAATTTTATGTCCAAAGTTAATTTAATTTTTGTCCTGTCTTAAAAAAAAAAAGAAAAAAAAATCCAATATATCATCTTACTTAAATTCCTTTCTATCTAAATTCATACATTGATATTTTATTTTTCTTTCAGAATCTATTTTAAAAAGCACTTCACGCATTATTGTATTTGTTTCAAGGTCTTTTCAAATTAATTTTAATCTTAAATGCCGATATGAATTCTACTAAAAATATGTGTACTGTAATTCTCATTCTTTTCTAAAACCCCATTAGGCGCGTTTTTAGGGAGAGGAGGAGGAATTTTACCTAATTTTTCTTCCGCAATTAGTAAATATAGTCCTCTCTTTTACTCGATTTCATTGGTACGTTTGTGTCGCCGCATTGCCGTAAAAATCCCTTCACTGGCTATTCACTGGAATTCACACTGCACACTCGGACACTTTTCGCCCAGTTGGAAATTTACATGTGATTTGATTTATTTACCAATTAAAATAATTGTGTTAAAATTAATCTAGTGTAATTACGTATCCAGTGATTTCTAGAGCTCCATTATCTGCGATTTATTCTAGTGAGCTGAACCAGATTTCCGGCCAAATGCTATAACCAATAAGGTTAGCTGGGTGAAAACGTTCCACCAGAATCGTCTGGGATAGCTCAGAAGGTAGAAAATTGCCTTCTTCAGCCAAGAGATCCCTGGTTCGAACACTTTTCGCTCAGTAGGAAATTTACATCTGATGGGATTTATTTACCAATTAGAATAATTGTGTTAAAATTAATCTAGTGTAATTCCGTTTCAGGCGATTTCTGAAGTTCCATTACCTGCGATTTATTCTGTTTTGCTGAACCAGATTTCAGACCAGATGCTATAATTAATAAGGTTAGCTCGGTGAAAAAGCTCCACTAAATTCATCCGGGATAGCTCAGATGGTAGAGCATTGGCGGCTTCGGCCAAGCGATCCTTGGTTCGAATACTGGTCCGGAAACCTTTCGTAGAGTTGGAAATTTACATCTGATATGATTGGTTTACCAGTTGGAATAATTGTGTTAAAATTAATCTAGTATAACAATATAAATTTATGTAGGGTAACTTGAGGTGAGATGCCGATGTGTACAATATGCTTTCATATGCGCATGTGCTGTAGGGAAACGCCGCTCAGCTGTAAGGAAGAGGGTTCCCTACTGATATTTTAATTTCCGTTTGCGTTCTTAAAAAAAATTAAGTGGTACATTTTTATTGCTATTTCGTCAAAACACTTCTAGTAAGGAAGAGGGGGTGGGGGATGAATGAACATCAGAGATGTGTGAAATGAGGAGAGCCCATTGATTACTCAATGTGGGGTTATACTTCTAGACCCATATCGAGTTTCAGGTCAACACACTACTCTTGAACAGTAAAAGCACAAAGGGTGGGTTGTACATATTCTTTAAAAAATATTAAGAGATTGATTCTTTATTTAATAAGAATAAAGATAAATAAGTTTGAAATCTATATAAATAAGCGGTTACGTTAAAGTATTCATTAAAATTTAAATGTGCATATAAATTAATAGAATTAAATTAACATTCATATAATAAACTGAGAAAAAACTGCCGTTAATAAAAAAAATGACAATGGATATATATGACGATACATGAAAATTAAAAAATATATTTAATAAAATTTATTTGTAAGTAGGTAAAATATACTTTTCAAATAATCAGAAAATTTAAAACATTAAATGATGTTTTCCAGTTGATTGAATTTCCCATACAAGCATGTTTGTAGAATTTAGTATGTATATAAACTGAACTTTAAATATGTACTTATTAAAATAAGATAAATTTTTTAATATCATTTTTGATACAAACGAAAAAAGAAACGGAAAATTGAAAAGAAAACAAATAAAAATATATATATAAGTAAAAAGTTACCCCAACTCTTAAGCCCTTCCCCCTTCGTGAATTTAAAAATGAAATTCACAGTGTTATGTTAATTATAATGTTGTATTATATAAACAGTGACAACTTTGTGTCAGTGCGAAAATTAGATTTATTTAAAACCCGACTACTGGTTTTCACAAAGTCGCATAAAGTCGAAATAAATGTCTTGGAATATGATTTTAGAAGGTTCATTCTACATTTTGTACTATAAAGTCCGAGGAACACGGAAGGACTTTTTTATATATCACTTTTTAAGTACAAAAAATCCTTAAAAATATGTATTTTTAAAAAATTTCCTCTTTTCTTAATTTTTGAGATCTTTGCAATAAAAAAATCAAATTAAATATGTAATTTAATGTTGTTTCAGAGAAGTGCAAAAAAGAAAGCGACAAACTATCTGAAAAGGTCCTTATTAGGATGTGAATGCAGTGAATTTGCCTGAAATTCACCCAACCGCAGAAAACCCTGAAAGCTCCTAACTTCACATAAGCAATGCGAATTCATGTGAGCTTATAAAGCCAAAATATTAAAGAATATAAATCTTCAGATATTTCTAAATACTGTGGAATTTATTTCATTTCGAAATACGAAACTTAGATTTTCTGATTTTTGGCCACATAATCGCGATTTGGGACCACTGTGCGGCGAAGGGTTTTTAATTTAGAAATAGGGTTCGACTACACCTGTAATTTTGTAAACTTAACCCATTTGTGTCTGAATTTTTGTTTTCTCAAATCTTTTGGTAAAATCACTTTAAAATGTTGCAAAATGAACTGGAAAAATATTTTTAAAAATTAAGCTTAATTTTTTTTTTTTTTTTGTATTTATTTGATAAAATGTAAAAGAACTAAATATGAGTATTTCTAGTAGAATAATATGCATAATTATATATTTTGCCTATATATATTTAAAATGTTTTTAAATTGTATATTATGTACTATAATTAGTATTTTAATGAACTACAAATATATATATATATATATTTATTTATTTATTTGCAGAGACTAATCACGTTATAACTATTATTAATAATAAAATAAGAATTAAACGTATTGCAGACTTAATAACAATTTATTTCATAAATATCTTCGAAAGGAGATTGCATAAATAACTGTCTCCTAAATTTCTAACAAAAATATGTGCCCATTTGTGCCTAGAACCGTATATTTTGTGCATTACAAAAATGCATAAAAAATAGGCTTGAACATTTAATTTCGCAATTTAAAAAAATACGTATTTCAAAAAAGTCCACAAGCTAAGATTATAACTTGCGATTTTGGGTCCATGATAAAAAAAAAAAAAAAACAAATAAACTTACTTTTTACATTTCACCCTCTTGAAAAATTAAAAATCTATAAACATCGCAAAAAGCCTTAATTTAAGCAAATAAATATCCACCTTGTGCTGTCATCTCTCGGTTATAGATAAAGACATTTATAAATAATGATTTCATGCAATTTTCATGTTATAAAGAAGAAGAGAATTATATAAATGCATTAAAATTTGAAACTTCCCAAAAAATGGGACGCTGGGCATAAATGGGTTAATATAGTTGTATTTAAAAACAATAAATTTCTTATTTGATCTCCTGAACAAAACAATCAAGTTTTTAAATACCAATGTTTTGCAAATGTAGGTATAGCATTGACGAGGCGATTTTCTTTATATTTTTTAACCAAAATTCCCAGACAATAATATTTCTGATGCATTTATTGTATAAATTTACTACAACAAGACGGGTTAAAATATTCATACATAAAAAAATGTACAAATTCGCTTTTGCAGACATATTAGTACACATGGTATATTTGGTATGCTAAGAGTTAGGATGATGAATCCCAATCTTCTCTACAATAATTTGATATGTTTTGTCATTTAACAGAATCACGAGCAATTACAATTATATATACTGGTAAAAGAAAGTTTCGCCCTGTGTGTTTATGTCGGATTGCGATTGTTAGTGAAATCTAACTTACGTACAAATCTGAAAATCTCGATGAGGGTAGTAAAAGGCAAGTCGTGATACGCCTGAGGCTCATGTTTTATTATTATTATTATTATTATTTTAATTAGCCGAGTTATTTAAAATCTCATCGAAAAGTCCTTCATTTTTATGAAAAGCGGCAAGTGCGCTGCAAATTTTCACTGCGATATTTTGGTAAGTCCAT
This sequence comes from Maratus speciosus, assembly GCA_963932465.1. NCBI lineage: Eukaryota > Metazoa > Arthropoda > Arachnida > Araneae > Salticidae > Maratus > Maratus speciosus. The sequence goes on from OZ010800.1 coordinate 190,231,883, forward strand.
AAGCAGGGATATTCTTAATTTCACTATATTCACAATATACACGTCGCAATTTGTTCGAAAACATTAACTCTTTAAAAAAATACGAAACATCGAAATCACTTTTTTTTCATTTTTCATTTTTTTTTTTTTTTTTCATTTACGAATCTCTCATTCGCCGAACTAAAACATATACGGAAAAAAAAAGAAAAAAATTTCACCAAATTAAAGACATACAGTGCTGTTTTGAATGCCGTCAATTGTTTAAAAAATATATTTGTATTAAGCCTTGAAAAAAAAAGTTATTTTTCATACGCACTTTCGCAATTTTCACCTTTTCTTCAATATTTCAAAATCTGCATCTGCGCTTCTGATCAGTATGCGAAAAAACTAAAAATGCCAGGCCATATCTACGCACGAACCAATTTGGAAATCTATATTCATTTTTTAAAAATACGAATATTTCCCATTTGAAATAAAAATATTTGCAAAATTCATTTTTCTGTCTTATAAAATTGTGCATCGGCATCGCAAATGAAAATGCAAACATACCAGATATACAAAATCACATGTACTTTCAATTGCGATTATCACGGAGCATTTGGATTGAAAAAAATATTAATACTAACATTTCAAAATCTTCGTTCTTTAAGTCACTTTCATGATTTTAGCGATTCCTGCAATCTTTAAAAATCCTAATTTTCCTTTCTAATCAAACTACGAAAAAATTAAAAATATCTGGCCATAGCTATTTTCGTTCCAATTTTGCGATCTGCAAACTATATTGAAAGCTATAAATCTTAACACTTTAGAAAAATTTGTTTCCGAAAGCCACTTACTTGAATTTCTTTTTCTGCATGCAATATTAAAAAATCGGCATCGTTTTCGAAAAACAATATACTAACAAACCAAAAATACCAAATCATTTCCGCTTTCATTTATATTTACAACGCCGACTTCGGTTTGAAAAAATTTAAATTCGGTTTGAAATATTTAAATTTTCAAAAATGTTCGTTAACGTAAGTCACTTTCGCGAATTCATATTTTCGTACAATGTTTAATGTTCTTCTATGGAATTTTTAATCTAAATGCGAAATAACAAATTGCACACCCACGTAATCAACGTAGATTCAGATGTTAAAAGACGTCATTTGTTTTCGAAAAATACGAATAGTCACCCTTTGAAAACAAAGGCATTTTTGCAGAATTTTATTCCTTTCGTGTTTATTGACAGGATTTGCATTACGCATTTTTTGATTAAAAACACATTTCATACCATTGCTCTGAAATTTTAATAAATTATAATAAACATATAGATAATGATGTACGAGTGGTATAAATTTGGTTTTCAAATTTTGAGATTTAGTGATAAAATAATTTGTATGAAAGTAAAACCTTTTCCAGTCACATTAACGTTGCATATCGTTAAGTTTTGTTAGAACGTAAACTTATTTATGCGCTATTGCTCTAAAATTTTTATAGCCTAAACTAATATTTTAGATGTTGTTCTAGTAAAAATTTCGTTGAGATATAATAATATTTAGGGGTAGAATATTCGGTTTTAAAAGAATAAAAAATTCCGTAGTATTTCTACGTGTTAAAAGGTTAGAAGAATACACTGCTTTTTACAACTACATAACAATATCTTATCATGGAAATTATTCACTACCTTCGGTAATATAATATTTATTTCTCAAATATTTCAAAGTTTTTCAACAATAAGAATTTTAAATGTGGCGATGTGGAAAATAAAAGTGAAAAAAAAAAAGACTGCCGACGGCCCTCCATTATTCATACGTTTGGAAAGATTTCTACTTAAATATATAAATTCATTAAACACTGATTATTGGTACATGTAAATTCCTAACTAGTTTCGTATTTTTCTTAAAAATACAAAACCAAAACAGACTGAAGCGTGCTCTACACCCCCCCGTGTACGCTGCAAAATAGAATGGCGCTGTCGCTTAGAAAGATTTCCGGTTAAATATATAAAATCATCCAACATGGATTTTAGTTACAGATATGTTTATTATCTCGGGTCTGGGCAACTTCTAGCGAGTCGGCTTTCATGGTAATAATCAGGCCTAAAAAAATTCGAATAAAGGTAGACACCTGCTGTGTGATTCTTTAAAAATTTTATTCAAAAAAATTATTCGATGTTGTAAGGAAGTTTTAAAGAGTATGTCGAATTTAGGAAATCACATATTCGTTGATTTACAAAAATAAAATTAAACTCATGATTATGTGACTATTCATCCTCAAAATTCGAAGATGCCCCTCAATGTAGGACTGTTGCTTTGATAGTCTCCGTATTTTTAATTTAAAACATTTTTACATTCAAAAATTTTAAGAAGGGTTAATATTTTGGTATAAAAATAATGTACAAATATTATAAAGTTATAAATTCTAAAGTTAAGAAACCTTAAAAAAGTCCTGCTAAAAAAATAGATTAAATTTGATCACACTTCTTATGACTTATTTTTAGGATTTCAATTTTTCCCAAAAAGTTCCGAAGATTTTATTGTTACACTTTTTGAACAAATAAAAGGGAAAAGAACTTTAAATCTCAATTTACTACTGACTCAGAAACACACTGAATTGTTCTCATAAATGCCTGTATTTAAATCCTTCTACCAATAATAAAATCATATCTGTCAAATATGTTAGTCATTAAAGCCAATGTTAAACTAGAAGACGATTATTTAATTTTCAGATATGGTTGAAGAAAAAATGAAAGCAAATTTATTAATGATTTTAAAATAATTTTCTATATTCCTTCCCATACCAGTATTGAAATGAGAATGTACTGATATTTGTATAAGTATCATATGTTCAGAAAATTGTATGTGTAAATTCGAAGATAGTTTTTCTTTACATGGTTTTATTTTACTGTTTAATTTCCCTCGAAAATCTTAATTCGCCTTCCTTAATATATATTTTTAGCATAATTCTTGTTATGAAGGAATGCTTAAATGTCGCTTTTAGTTTTAAACATTTTATTCCTATAGTTATTTACATTTATATTTAGGAATAATATAAAAGCGCATTTTAAGAACACATAATGGTACTTTTTTGTCTGACCAAAGGGAAGGCTAATACGCAGCGCAATAGTATTTTCCGGGCATATACAGCTACGATTGATATTAAAGCCATAGCCTACTAAAAGAATACCTAATGAAAAAAATTTCGTCAAACATAACTCAAAAAATATTTGTAGGATTTGGGTTCTGATTGCACCAAAAGGTACCGATGAGGATAACATACTGAATGCACTTACTATGAAAAATAAGTTCCAAACCCTTAAAAAATTATATTAAAAAAAATGATAAAAATGCGCAATTTATATAAATACGTCACGGAAATTTAGTGTACGTCATTTTCAATGACTGAATGTTTTCGTAGAAAATCTGTTTTCAGCATATGGAGCAAACAAAATGTGCATCATAAATAATAAAGTATAATAAAACGTACTTAAACAGGAAAAGAAATATGGATTTTTATTTCTATTTAAAAGAAAAAAGCCTAATATCTTAGTCCATACTAATATTTTAAAGAAGTAAAGATTGTTTGTTTGTTTGTAGCAGTTAATCTCTGGACAACCGAGCAGGTTTCAAAAGTAATGGTATCAAAATGATTGTGTTAGTCCACGTTCGAACATAGGCTATATCCTAAGTCGATTTCACTACCCCACATAGGATGTAGGAGCAAAAAAGTTCCAAAAATGTGATTATTGTGTTACTGGAGGGCCTAGAAATATGAAATTAGGAATATTAGTTACTTATTAGACATAAAGGATTTCTAAGATCATTTCCTAGACAATTTGAAATTTAAAAGGGCTTGAAAATGCGCAAAAAGCGTTCTAAAAAATGTTCTAAATGGTGGTTTCTATGCAGTCTCAGCAAATACTAAACAGATTTTTAAAATAATGGTGTCAAAATGACGGTGAAATCCTTTTTCCAAGTTAGGCTATAATTTATGTCGGTTCTACTACCCCAAAGGGGGTGCAAGAGCAAAAAAGTTTTAAAAAGCGATGTTTCTGTTACTGAAGGGCCTAGAAATGTGAAATTTGGAATATTAGTTACTTATTAGATATTAAAAAAAAATATGATCAATTTATTAAAAATTCGAAATTTAAAAGTGGGGACAATGCTCGTTGTAAAGTGTTCTAAAAAAATTCTAAATTGCCATTTCTACGCAATTTTAGGAAGTGTCAAATCGATTTGAAAAGTAATGGTTATAAATTGATGGTGACAGCCCTTGCTCTAACATAGGCTCTATTTTATGTTTGTGTGACTACCACCTGTGGATTGCAGAAGCTAAAAACGTACTAAATTGTGGTTTTTGTGTTATGGAAGGGCCTAGAATCAGGACATTTGGAATGATAGTTACTTGTAACATATCAACGATCTCTAAGAACATTTCCTAAAAAATTCGAAATTTAAAATGGGAGAAAATGCGCGAGAAGCTTCCTAAAAAACGTAAAAATGATGGTGACAGTTCTTGCTCCGAGATAGGCTATACTTTATGTTGGTTCTAAAAAACGTTCTAAAAATGCGATTTTTGTGCTATGGAAGAATTCAGTTTCATGAAATTGGGCATGGTATATACTTATTAGATATAAATAATCTCTAAGTACATTTGTTTAAAAATTTAAAATTTAAAAGGGGCGAAAATGCGCGAAAAGCGTTCTAAAAACGTTCTAAATGCCTATTTGTGAGCAATCTCAAGATGAATGAAACTGATTTCAAAAGTAATGGTAGGAAATTGATGCTGAGAGTCTCTGGTCTAACACAGACGCTATCTTATGTCGGTGTCACTACCACCTTGAAGTTGCAGAAACAAAAATTGTTCTTAGTTGCATTTTTTTCTTATTGGTAGGGGCTAGCAACTTGAAATTAGGTATGGTACATATTTATTAGATATAAATGATATTTAAGGACAGTTTTGGAAAAAAAAATAAATTTAAAAATAGTGAAAATGTGCTAAAAGCGTTCTAAAAACGTCCTAAATTGCGATTTCTAAGCAATCTCAGAAAATATCCAACCGATTTCAAAAGTAATGGTTCAAATTGGTGGTGACAATCACATCTCCAACATAGGTTATGTTTTATGTTGCTTTCACGTTTTAAATGAAATGATTACGTTTTAAATTAAATGAATGCAATATGAATATGGTATGGGAAAATGTTTTCATCTTTTATCACCTGCTTTCGGCTAACATAAAAGTATCAATATTGTCATTGGGGCATAGATGTCATATACGCACCACGTTGGCGCGATTTTTTTTCTAATGAAAATTAGGCGAAAACCTCATTTTCAAGTTCCAGTTACATATATATTTTTAAAAAGGAAATAACAATAAATAAAAAAAAAACTTTAATTGATAACTATAGAACAAAAATATTTATAAATTTTTAGAAAGTAAATTTAAAATAAACAATTGATGAATAAACAAACAACAACATTGGGGTTACCATATCAAACAAAATAATGACACTTAAGCGCCAGTTAAGTTCCCGGTGTGTATATGACATTAGCGTCAGAAAACACCGCGGCAATGTGGTGCGTATATGACATCTGTTCAGCAATGGGCTAATGGTATGTGAAATGAAATGAATATGTTATAGCCACTCATCGTACAAGAAAACGGACTATAACCCGCATTCAGATACACAGTCAAGGTTGACGTCAAACAATAATAATACTAAGAACAACATTGTTATAACTGTATGAGAGTTATAAAAGTGATATAAAATTGGCTTTGAGCAAACAACCACAGAAGGAGTATTTTAGATTTTCGAGTGAAGCTCGATCATCAAGGTACTAATTAATTATACAAGCAACAGATATATAAACAAAAGTTTAAATCTAAATGTAAATATTTACACCCCCCCCCCCCACCACCACCACCATAAAAATGTTACCGCAATGAAATTAACTTGGCGTTAAGCGGTGCTTTTTAAAATACGGTATTGGATGCAAACCAGATTACGGAACACCACTATAACATTTGACGTAATCACGGTACTTTATTTTTAGTCGGGTTAAAATTTAGACAAGAGCATTTTTTTTTTTTTTTCGCCAAAAGCAACTTTTCTTCGCATGACTAATTTAAAAACGATTCTTTGATGTTGAAAAAAAAATGTTTTGACTTATTATCGCTTATTATTATTTTTATTTATTTGCATTTTAAGATTAATGAGTCAAAGTCGTGCTTTTTAAATGTATTTAATTTATGTATTTCAAATGAAAGAATGCATTATGAAAGTTGGCGATTTATCTCCTGTATAAGTGCCTTATTACCATGTGTCTAATAGCTTTCACGATACTTCGCTGTTATATGGGCGTTGACGCTTTTTTAAAAAGTTTTACCCAATTCGGGTTTAAAAAAGTGAGTTGTTTTTTCCAAATGATATAAACGAGTATGAAAATAAAATTGAAGAAGTATTTAACGGGTTTATGTATGTATTTTAATAAATGCATCTGCTAACACGTATTAAATAAATTATTTATGTTTTTATATATGAAAGTTAAACTGCTCCTTTATGTAGGTGTATTCTAATGTAATAAACTAGTAACGTTTGCGTGTTTCTGTAATGTAATCTCAGAAACTACCTACCCGATTTAATAAATAATGGTTTGGAAAATGCTAGTGACCATCTCCGCTTCAACAAAGATTACATTTTATGTCGGTACAATAACCTCCATTGGTGCAGGAGCAGAAATGTTCTAAAACTGCGAATTCTGAGATATTGTTTGGGCTAGAAATTTCAATTTTGTACTGTGGTTACTTTTAAGATGTAAATACTAGTTATGAACTCTTTCTACAAGGTGCGAATATATAAAGTTAGAAATAAACGTAAAATGTTGTAGAAAGTTTCTAAATTACGATTTATTTGGAATTGTTAGGGAAAGAAAATTTCGAATTGCACATGGCTATTACTTTTATGAAGTTAATGCCGGTCAGCAAAAAACAAAAATTAAAAGGGTGCACCATAAAAAATACCTAATGTTCTAATCTGCAATTGAGTCTAGAAACTTTAAATTTGGCCTGGTAGTAACTTATACGATCTAAATGCTTATTATAGAAAGAATTCAAACTGAAATGTATAATTAGAACTAATTATAAAAAAAATCGATATTAAAAAGACTAAATAAAGCGGACAAAGTTCTAAAGATGATTTAAATAACGAAGTACATGGAATTATTAAGAATATAAACATGAAAATTTGCATGAATGTTGCTTCTAAAATATAAATACTCGCAATAGAACAATTTCTAAAAATTTCGCTATGTTAAATGATGGAGAAACGATAAATTATAGATTTTTTTTCTGTGCTACTGCTGACCTAAAAACTTTTTATCGGGTTGAAATTTTAGGACGGGATACTTTTAAGATGTAAATGCTAAGAATGGCTTGTAAAAAATAAAAAAAATAAAAAATATGAAATGAACGAAAAACGTTCTAATTTATCTTTCATTTGCATTATTAGGTATAGAAAATTTAAATAGTTAATAAAACTACCCCCCCCCCCCCTTTTGCATAGATTTGAAGACCGGGTTCTAAATGCTAAAAAAAACTGCAACTATAAATTTACTGGATTTACTCTTTATTTAAACGCATCGTTAGGTGGTTCAGTTAAAGAACAATGGGAGAGAGAGACCCCCATGATACATGGGACGCCGAAGCGCCTTTTCTTTTTAGACAACTTTACATCTCGAAAGCTGAAACAGAAGTCAAGTTTTTGCACGAAGTCAAGAAATCTTCGGGTTGCACAGAATCGCCAATTTACAACTTTTGGTGACTGCGCGAAAGTGTAAAAGGCTTTTGGCGATAAACATTACCGCAAAAATGTGGTGACACTGCCGGAAGGGTGAGGCCGAGATTGCAAGTAAGCGCTTCTAAATAGAATGAGAAAAGTAACAGACAAACCGAAATTGTTTATCTTACAGATAGGCCTTTGCCCAACTAACTGTTACATAAAATTGCAGACTGCAGATTGCTCGATGAGAAAAATGCTGAAAATGCAGGACATCTGGCTTTTTCCTCGACCACAAAACACGAAAATGTAAAAAGAGACCTTACTTTATATGCCACTTACAAGCAAGGAGTCTATAACAAAAGTGTTAAAAAAAGAACTGTTACAGGTTAATTGCCGCAAAATGAATGTGTCAAGTAAAAATGTCATGTGAAGGATAATTTCATGTAAATCTAAAAATAAAATCTGCGTAATTAAGAAAGTGATGGTATCATTAGTAAGTTATGACATTACCCAAACTGAAAAAAAAATTAGTATATAGAGGGTAAGAGAGAAAAAAAAATCTGTAGTGTAAAACGAAAACATGACATAAAATGTACAAGTAAAAAAAAACAACGGTACGTGTGTACAAACACAAAACTCCAAAATCATTCTTGTGAATGTGATTTCAATTACATAATTAATGAATTAATATTATTAGATTATGTAATGATACAGAGTTTTGCTTGACACCATGAATTAAGTGTATAAACATATGAACAAAGTGTGAAAGTTTTAGACTATCTCAATGAACAAAGTGTGACAAACTCATGAACAATGTATGATAATATCTTAATGAACAAAGTGTATTCTCACATGAACCAAAATTGTGTAAATATACCCATGAACTAAAATAAACTCACATGAACTAAATGTAATCTCACATGAACAAAATTGTGTAATTATTGTCATGAACTAATGTGTGTTTTCACATGAACTAAATTGTGTAACTAATCTCATGAACTAATGTGTGATTTCACATGAACAAAATTGTGTAATTATTTCATGAACTAATGTATGATTTCACATGAACTAATTGTGTATCTATCTAAAACTTAAGTGCAGCACATGAACTAATGTTGTCAAAAAGTAAAAAAAAGTACCGTCAATTTTTAAAATAAATGTTAAGCAAGAGACAAAAAAAGAAAATGTTATTAAATTATATTGTTAAAATGTAAATTCCAAAACCAAAACTGAATGTAAAGAGTCAGCGAATATTTTGCACGAAAATACTTATCAAAATGTTACGCCTCTGAGCAAAACGTATCGAAAAGTGTCTGCTTAAATTCGATACGCAATTTTTTTTCAGCTTCACTAATCTAGAGATTTAATTATCTGGTGATTTCCCAATTTTAATTAGACAATTTTTTATAAAGTAACTTATACGAGTAAGTTTTTTTTTAACCGGGTTAATATTGACGTATTTTAGTTTGCATGTTTTTTTTTTTTTCTACACTGTAAAAAAATTTGTAACTCTACAGATGTAAAGTTACAGAGATCTGTATGAGTACTAAACTTTTTTCTGTACACTATAGAAAAAAGATGTAAATTTTCAAAACTACAGATTTCTGTAGCTTTACTAAAATTACAATAACCTTATGTGTATCTGTTACATGAATTTTAGTTGTTGCCGTTATATAAAAGTTCTAGGAACCGTACATATATATATATATATATATATATATATATTACAGTGTACAGTCATTTAAAATATGTAGTTTTATTTCAATACTTTTCATCTTTTAATATGTTGAAATATCGAAATTTGGAAATAATTACCGATAATAACAACCGATAATAACGACCCATAATAAGTCATGTCAGACAAAATATCTTTTCACGTTTGATGGCAGCAGCTGGTGTCCATACAGACTTTATTCTCAATGGAAGAGGCAGATATTTTCATTTGTTCCTATTTATCAAGTATATCTTTATAGATTAATCATATTCTTATATATTTATATAAAAATATGATATTTTTCATTATTTTTAAAAAATATTTGAAACTAATGAGAAACGTTTCTCTAAATAGAATAGCACAATAACACAAATTATTTTCACGATCTATATTATGTGATATAATTATTCTGCATAAAATACCGTAATATAAATAAAAATTACTGATTCCACAATGAATATCTATTGGATATTTGATATATTTTTAATTACACATAACTTGCATGTTAAATATAAAATATTAATATAACATTTTAAATTAAATTCGAGAATAAATTTGTTTTTTTTAAAATAAAATCTGTTTTTTTTTTAAAACTTGATTCATCTAGTATGTATTTCTTAAATATGGTCTTTTAGACTATATTTTACATGCAAATATTTTTTTGATACTCAAAAAAATAAGTTCCGAATAACTTTAAAGGAATGAGGAAATTGAGGCTTGATTAAATTCAAAATCTTATTTTTCCTTCGTTTGTTAGTTTTAAAATAAATTATAAACTTTGTTTTATTGAATTTTCGGTTTTTGATTTAAAAATAAATTCAAACTTTGATATTAATACAGTCAATACGCGTGCGTGCAAGTAATACACGGAATTTTTCTTTCTTTTTTTTTCAGATTTGCTGGAAGAAGTAAAGGATAAAAAGATGTTTTCTAGGAGTACAGAATTTTTTTTTCTTAATGACGAATAATTTAGTGTATAAAGACGAATTTTCTGTCAGTATAGGATATATTATATTAATTTTTTTAATTGTTTTTTATTATACCCATTGTTTATCATGTCCCAAATACACTATAAACAAAAAGATGTAATTCCAGAGATGTAAAGTTAAAGAAATATGTATGCTTACTTTAAATTGTATCTGTACACTGTACAAAAAAAGATTTAAATCTACAAAACTTAGTTTTTGAAAAACTACTGAAATCTGTAGCTTTACAAAAGAATCTACTACACTGTATTAAAAAAAAAAAAAAAAAAAAAAAAAAAAAAAAAAAAAACCACCCGACCAGTTTTCTTGTAGGAATCGGAAAATAGTTGCCCTTATCGTACCGGAAAAATTTCCGCCCCAGCTCGGAATAAAATCCGTAAAATACTGTTTTATTGACTATTTCCTTTTTTTCACACATTTTATTCCGAGCTGGATCGGAAAAATTTCTGGTACGATAAGGGTAACTATTTTTCCGATTCCTACAGGAAAACTGGTCGGATTTTTTTACAGTGTAAAATAAAACTGAATTTAATTAAATTTAAAAAATCAAAAATCCTGACTGCATAATAAGTGAAAAAGTTAATTATTTCTCATCAATGTGAAACTATTTTTTATATTACTTACCTATTTTTTAATTACTTGTATTGGTAACTTTTAAGTTGTGTTTAATTGTTAGTTCCTATCTATAAACACTGTTTTGATGAGGACAAAAGATGTCTATGAAGATTAGAGTTGCAGTAAAGCTCGAGATCCTAACTACACAACTTCAATGTTGTGTAATATTTAAACGGAGCTTCGACTGTAAAATAGTCAATGAAATATCGTCTTCATTTTGAAAGACCTGTCCAATGATATGCCACTCAATATCGTGCGTAAGAAATGTTTTTCGTCTCACCACCATTTTGTATTTTACGACCGCCATTTTGAATTTATACAAATGAAAACTAGCCTATAACCATTGGACGAATCGATAATAAGACGACTCATTCATTAAAATCCATCCAGCCGTTTGGATGTTTCGATGATATAAAGAAATCCGCATACCCAGATACGCGTGAAACACATAACCCTTCTTAGCAGTCGGGTAATTACAGTAATATTTCTAATTTTTTATTTGTTACCCGAGTTGCAGTTACATAAAAAGTTCAAGGCATCTCAGTTTCCAAATAATTCTTAGTAAGCTTACAGATTTTTTGATTTATAGTGGAAACGAGTATCTGTTGCATGGATTTTTAATGTTGCCATTAAATAAAAAACTCTAGGCATCCCATTTTCCTAACGAATTCATAGTAACTTTATGGATTTTTTTTACATTGTTCACACTTTTTACAATAAGCTACACTCACTTAAAATGCATTTTATGTCAAAGTTGTGTCAATACCAAAATTAGAAATTTATCTTAGTTAAAAACTAAGCGTGATATACAGAAACTTATAGCAGATTTGAAATCAGCATACAAATCTAGCCTAGAAAAACATTACGTGAATTATGCGCCCAATACTGTAAAATTTAAAGTTATGTAAACATTGCACCATTGCAAAATATGTAAATTAGGCTTAATAACTTACTGATAAATGTTAAGAATATCCACATTGCAACGTTTATCTGAATCAAATAATAAAATAGTCATAAACTAGAAAATGTAATTCAATATGACATTATTGAACCAAATATTTGCATAAAATGGCGCAAAAAAGCATGAATTTGCATAAACTTGAATATGTAAATTTCATAAAAACTACACCACCTAGAGAAACACGGAAAGCACATTAGGAATCAGAGTAAGAAACTGATCTAGAATCAACCAAATTCATTTCTGTGAAAAAAACACTTATGTAACATTATTTTACCGCATTGAGCTTAAAATTCGTTTAAAGCATCACTTAATCAAGGACATCTGACACAAAAATAATATCAAATAATTTATACATTTAAAAAAAATTAACTCTTCCAAGGGGCCCGTTTAAACTGTTGTTGCCTTTGTCTTCGATGGAGCCAAAAAGACTGGGCTCTAACGGGATATTTCACGGACAAGGGAAGGGCAAGTTGCGTCTTCCTTCATCTCTTCAGATCAAAACACTTCTAGAATTTGTGTTCGGACTATATCTGGACTCGTCAGTAAACTATACTTGAGCCAAGTCTTCTTGTCTCCACTGAAATTGGCGAGGGCAACAGTTTGAACGGGCTCCTTGGGAAGCTGGAGTGAGTGGGACACACACTTTTGGTTTTCTTGCATACAGTCCATCCTCGTTAAGACTTCGTGAAGCAGTAGGACGGCTAATTCGATTTCTTGTGGCAGCCTGAAGGTTTAAAACCAAATCTCTTGTAGTTGCTTCGCGGTTTCTTCGAGCCACAATGATGCAGTTGTTGTTCTTGGTCGCCCATGACCAGGCTGTCTATCAACGTATCCAGTGCTTAAAAAGGAGGCTCCAAGCTCTTGATATGTCACTTTGAGGGATATTCAAATCTTAGGTGACCTCCATTTCTTTTACCTTTCTCGATTCTACCAATTATTCGCCACTTTTGGCCTTAATTTAAACGATGCCTTTGAGCCATAACTAATGAATACTGATCACATTCAGACACCACATTCTCTTTAAACAATACTACAGACCAGAATTCCAACATACATCCATTCCGCACCACATTGTGAATCATCTAATTTGCATATTTCCGACGCTAACGTATACGCATAAGTGCAATTTTGAGTTCAATAGTATTGAATTAACACAAATAATTGCAGCATTGGGCATTGGTTGAAACATTAACTTAGTGTGCATATTTTTTCTCATTATCTTTTAATTTTGATGACCAGTGTATTTTAGTGTATTTTTGGATGCTAAATCGAATGGTACTATCCAAATTCTTTTAAGTCCAATAGTTCATGAGATATTTCGCATTTTTCTAATTTGGCGATGTATTTGGCACTAAAACCTAAAATTTTCGAATGATAAATTCTAAAAATACACCCGTTACTATAACAACGGAAAAATTTAAATTGAGTAATTTTGTTAAACAATTCTTTTGCTTAAATAATTCAAACAATTATATGAGTTAGTAAAAAATTACAAACGCCTCGAAAACTAATTTTGTTAAAGATTGGTACTTTTTCGCTATACCAATACCATGCCAAAATGTATGCTATTGCGCCATTTATTTCAGCCCTAACTGTGCAAAGGATTTTTATTGCAAACGGTGCCAAACACTAAGATTTGCTATTTATTGAACGTGAATATTTTTTATAAGTATTATTTAATCGTATCATCGCAAAACATCGTAATTTGTTATTTTCCAAATAGAAATTATTAATTACTACATTATAACTTACATTTATTGCTGATACTGATATGGATTTCTTACCATTTGGCAGTTGCTTGATGATGAGGCAGCTGTAATAAAATCACTTCATAACTTAGGAATCATACATATAAAAATGTTTTGTTAAAAAAACATGAACGTCTTCATTCAAAAAATGAAAAATTTGCTGTTTACTGCAATGACAGACATGCATGTTACTTACACCACGCTGCATTTTGCTAACCTAAAAGACATCTATAATATCAGCCCTGCAATTTAAATTCACTTTATCTTATTATTTTAATTCTTTAATTTAAGTATTGACTTGTCTTGATTTTTAAAAAATTGGTGAAAGTCTGTAATTTTCAAATGTTATATACTTTAAATGCTCATTTTTTTTATCAACATTTTTTCTTAAATATTCCATTTCATTTTGCTGTAATTATTATGCTTGGTGACAACGGTGTTGGTATAACAGAAAAATACCAAAACCGTTACTGATTTTATTTAAAATGCAAAGAAAAAACGTTTAATTAGAAATAAATATCGTAAAATGGAAATATTTAATTTAAATATGAAAGCAATATTTGTACTGCTTAAAAAAGTTTTCATTTTCAAAGGTTTAAATTGAAAAAATATTTTTCAGTTTATCATTTGCTCCTGGATAAAAAGAAAAAAATGAATACTTTTATGTTAGCCGGACACAAATCTCGCCAATAGACTTTTTTAAATCACAAATGTCAGCACTTACATTTTTACTCATCATCATCTACTATATATATAAAACGCAAATACTTATTTAATTCCGATTGGCTATACCTCAGGTTCTACTGAACAGAATTTTGTAAAACTTACACTGTTAGTTACGTAATTTGTTTTAGAAGTGTTCTAATGTTAAAAAAAAAAAAAAAAAAAAAAAAAAAAAAAAAAAAAAAAAAGTTTTACGTTGCTTAGTGATAGCTGCGGGAGTTTTAAAACTATGTGAACCCGATTATGAAAGATTATCTTTTATTTAAGGTTATACTGAATGAGTTCTGATGCTATGCGGGGAAGTTCTCTGTGGTATAGTGAAAAACTAGAGGAAGTACGCTATATGCAGAGAATATATATGTTATAATTATGGAAGATGTGAATCCAGAGGTTAAAAAAAATCCAGAGTTTATATAACGTACACCTACTCATACATTCATTCGAGTTCTGATTTACGTGATTATTAACGATATTTTTAAATTTAACTATCTATAATATATATGAAATGCAAAGAGAAATTTCGTTTCGGCCGCTTAGAACTTGAATTCTGCTGAATAGATTTTGATGGGACACACATTGTTAGATAATTTTTCAGAAAATATTTTAATATATAATATCGTCCTACGTTGCTTAGTTAAATAAATTTGTGGGAAAATTGAAAATCAAATGAACACGATTATGAAAGATTGTCTTTTTAAAGGTTCTACTGGATGAATTTTTATTGGACATAAACTGTTAATTAGATAATTTTTAAGGAAGCTTTTGGTAAATTTGCCAGTTTAAAAGATTCTGCTAAGTGGACTTGAGTGGAACTTGCTCGGATAGTTAATTTTTCAGGGAATGTTTTACTATAATCCCTTGAGGGGCAGTGGGACAAAATATATCCCTTCTAATTTAATCAAGATTCTCAACCGAAAAATTTAACTAAATTTTGTATGTTTAACTTTGGAGGAAAATCATTGTAAAATTGCTTTTCCTTATTTAAAAATAAAATTTTTCGTTTATTCCGGTGAGAATTCAAAATTTAGAGACATTTTTGCTTGCCCCTCAAGCGGTTAAAACACATATCGTTCTAGGTTGCTTCATTATAGAATTTTGGCTGAAAGTTCTAGAATCAGGTGAAACCAATTATGAAAGATTAGCCTTTTTAATATGTTCTATTGGTCGGATTCTGATGAGAATTGCATTGATAGATGAAGAAGTTCGTCCTTAACAGATCAAAAATTGTCTGCCTTATCTATACTAATATTATAAAGAAGTAAAGTTTGTTTGTTTGTTAGAGGTAATCTCTGGAGCTACCGAACCGATTTCAAAAGTAATGGTATCAAAATGAGAGTGTTAGTCCAGCATACAACATAGGCTATATTTTATGTCGGTGCCAATAACCCAAAGGGGGTGCAGGAGCAAAAAACGTTCTAAAAATGCGATTTTGCGTTACTGAAGGGCCTAGAAATATGAAATTTGGAATATTAGTTACTTATAAGATATAAATGATGTCTAAGAACAGTTCTTAAACAATTCGAAATTTAAAAGGGGTGAAAATGCACAAAAAGCGTTCTAAAAAACGTTCTAAATGGTAGTTTTTACACAATCTCAGGAAATACCAAACCAATTTAAAAAATATTGGTGTCAAAATGATGGTGATAACCCTTGCTCCAAGATAGGCTATGTTTTACGTCGGTGCCATTACCCCAAAGAGGGTACAGGAGCAAAAAATGTTTCTAAAAATGCGATTTATGTGTTACTGAAGGGCCTAGAAATATGAAATTTTAAGCATTAGTTACTTATTAGCTATAAAGGATTTCTAATAACAGTTCATAATCAATTCCAAATTTGAAAGGTGTGAAAATGCACGAAAAACGTTCTAAAAACGTTCTAAATGGTGGTTTCTACACAATCTCAGGAAATATCAAACCGATTTAAAAAATATTGCTGTCAAAATGACGGTAACAACCCTTGCTCCAACATAGGCTATGTTTTATGTCGATGCCACTACCCGAAAAGGGGTGCAGGAGCAAAAAACATTCTAAAAATGAGATTTTTGCGTTACTGAAGGGCCTAGAAATATGAAATTTGAAATATTAGCTACTTATTAGATATAATGGATTTTTAAGAACAGTTCTTAAACAATTCGAAATTTGAAAGGGGTGAAAATGCGCGATAAACGTTCTAAAAAATGTTCTAAATGGTGGTACACAATCTAAGAAAATTCCAAACCTATCTAAAAAATAATGGCGTCAAAATGATGGTGACACCCCTTGCCCCAATATCGGCTATGTTTTATGTCGGTGCCACTACCCCAAAGGGGGTGCAGGAGAAAAACGCTCTAAATTGCGGTTTTTGCGTTACGGAAGGGCCTAGAATCGTGAAATTAGGAATGGTAGTTAGTTATAACATATCAATGATCTCTAAGGACATTTCCTAAAAAAATGGGGTCAAAATGCGCAAAAAGCGTTGTAAAAAACCGTTTTAAATTGCGATTTCTATGCAATTTCAGGAAGTACTGAACCGATTTCAAATATAATGTTGTACAAATGAAGGTGACAGATCTTGCTCCATGATAGGCTATATTTTATATCTGTTTCCACTACCCCAGAGGAAATGCAGGAGCAAAATGAGCGAAAAGCGTTCTAAAAACGTTCTAAATGCCGATTTGTCAACAATATCTCAGGAAGAATCAAACTGATTTCAAACGTAATGGTAGGAAATTAATGCTGACAGCCTCTGCTCTAACATAGAAGATATTTTATGTCGGTATCACTATCACCTAGACGTTGCACGTGCAAAAAAGCGTTCTAAATTTCGATTTTTATGATCGGTAGGGGCTAGCAACTTAAAATTAGGCAAGGTACATATGTATTACATATAAATAATCTTTAAGAACAGTTTCGAAAAAATTGGAAATTTAAAGAGTTGTGAAAAAGTTCGAAAGCGTGCTGAAAACGTTGTAAATTGCGATTTCTACCATTTTTTCCACCATTTTTTCTTTCTGAGATTTTCAATCTCAGGAAATACCAAAGCTATTTCAAAAGTAATGGTTGCAAATCAATGGTGACAATCCCTGCTATAAGAATGGTTATAATTTATGTTGCTGTCACTAACATAATTGGGTTGATAAAGCAAAACATGTTCTGATTTGCGTTAATTGCACAAATGAGGGGTCTAGCACATTGAAATATGGCATGGTATTTACTTACAAGATGCAACTGCTTTCTAAGAACAGTCGAAAGAAAATTCCAAATTTAAAAATTTGAAGTGAACGAAAAGCGTTATAAATTACAATTTTTAAGCAAACTTATAAAATACCAAACCGATTAAAAAAATAATGATGACAAATTATTGGTGATAGAACCTGCTCAAAAATAAGCTATATTTTATGTCTCTACCACTACCACCTGAGGGTTGCAGGAGCTAAAAAAATTTTAAATTGCGATTGCTGTGATACTGAAAAGGCTAGAAACTTTAAAAATTTCATGGTAGTTACTTATAAAATATAAATGCCCTCGAAGGACTGTCGAAAATAAATTTGAATTTAAAAGGGGTGAAGGGAGGGGGGTGCGAAAAGCGTTCCAAAAAAGTCCTAAATTACGATTTCTATGCAATTTCAGAGAATATAAACCGATTATAAAAGTAATAATAGTTTCGAATCAATGGTAACAGTCTCTGATCCTACACAGGCTATATTTTATGCCGATGATTCTACCACTTGGGGTTCACAGGAACAACAAACGTTCTAAAAAAGGCCTTTAAAAGCTTTATAAATTACGTTTCTTTGGAATAATAGGAAATAACAAACCGATTTCAAAATTAATGTTGGCAAATTAATGGTGACAGTTCCTATTTCAACGTAGCCCTTTATGCTGAGAGAGGTGGTAGGACTTGGAATTTGACATGATAGTTAATTTTAAGATGTAAGAAGAAGGTTTCTAAAAAATTCAAAACTTCAAATGAATACTGAAATGAGCGTTTTAATTGAGCATAAAAGTTTCAAAAAATTTTCTAAATTACCCTTTTTTTTTAGTTTTATTTCGTTTTATTAATTTAAGTCTCATTTCTGCCTAATGCAGTGTAATAATGATGTTTAGTCAAACTGTGATTTAAATAGTAATTTTTGAATTATTCATAAAAGTAATAAGTACCTTAAAATATAAGATATTACCTTTTAATAAAATAAAAATTCAGTTAGTACTTTTTAATAAAAATTAGACATATAAATATCACTTGGCATATTTCAAATATTACGCGAGCAAAGCCGCGGGGTTTGCTAGAAAAAGATAAAATA
Organism: Maratus speciosus; assembly: GCA_963932465.1. Taxonomy (NCBI): domain Eukaryota; kingdom Metazoa; phylum Arthropoda; class Arachnida; order Araneae; family Salticidae; genus Maratus; species Maratus speciosus. Next base: position 190,250,650 of record OZ010800.1, read on the forward strand.
GCATAATGAAGTCCATATCGTTTGTAGCAATTCGGAGGGGCATTCCAGGTAAATGTGCTTATTGCTTTCAAACACATGATCAAATTCACAGATATATTTCGTTTCATTCAGTTTTTGTTTAGAAATACCGCCCAGCGTAGCGGGTGAAGGCTGCTAGTCTATACTAATATTATAAAGAAGGTGAAATTGTTTGTTTGTTACAGGTAATCTCTGGAGCTAACGTACCGATTTCAAAACTAATGGCATCAAAATGATTGTGTTAGTCCAACTTAGAACATAGGCTATATTTTATGTGGGTTCCACAACCCCAAAGAAGGTTCAGGAGCAAAAAACGTTCTAAAAATGCGATTTTTGCGTTGCTGAAGGGCCTAGAATCATGAAATTTGGAATATCAGTTACTTATTAGATATAAAGGATTTCTAAGGACAGTTCTTAAAAAATTCGAAATTTAAAAGAGGTGAAAATGACTGAAAAGCGTTCTAAAAAAAAAAGGTTCTAAATGGTGGTTTCTACACATTCTCAGGAAATACCATACCGATTTAAAATATTAATGGTGTCGAACTTATGGTGACAGCTCTTGCTCCAAGATAGGCTATATTTTATGTCGGTGCCACTACCCCCAAAGAGGGTGCAGGAGAAAAAATCGTTCTAAAAATGCGATTTTAGCGTTACTGGAGGTCCTAGCATCATGAAATTTGGAATGGTAGTTACTTATAAGATATCAATGATCTCTAGGAACATTTCCTAAAAAAATCGAAATTTAAAAAGGGGTGAAAATGCGCGAATAGCGTTGTAAAAAACTATCTAAATTGCGATTTCTATGCCGTTTCAGGAAGTACTGAACCGATTTCAAATATAATGGTGCAAAAATGATGCTGATAGCTCTTTCTCCAAGATAGGCTATATTTTACGTCTGTTTCCACTACCCCAGAGGAGATGCAAACGTAAAAAACGCTTTAAAAATGCGATTTTTGAGTTATAGAAGGAATTAGATTCATGAAATTTTGCACATATTTATTAGATATAAATGATCTCTAAGAATTTTTTTTTTTTTAATTTGAAAATTAAAAGTGATGAAAATGCGAGAAAAACGTTCTAAGAACGTTCTAAATGCCGATTTTTGAGCAATCTCAGGAAGAATCAAACTTATTTCAAAAGTAATGGTAGGAAATTGATGCTGCAGTCTCTGCTCTAACATAGACGCTATTTCATGTTGGTGTCACTATCACATGAAAGTTGCAGGAGCAAAAACTTTCGAAATTTCATTTTTTGTGATCGATAGGGACTAGCAACTTAAAATTAGGCAAGGTACATATTCATTAAATATATATGATCTTTAATAATAGTTTCGTAAAAAAAAAAAAATGGAAATTTGAAAGGGGTGGAAATGCGCGAAAAGCGTTCTAAAAACGTTCTAAATTGCGATTTCTACTGAATCTCGGGAAATACTGAACCTATTTCAAAAGTAATGGTTGCAAATTGATGGTGACAGTCCCTGCTCCAACATAGGCTATATTTTATGTTGCTGTCACTACCATCTGGGGGTTTCAAGAGCAAAACATGTTCTATTTGCGTTTTTTGCACAACTGAAAGGCCTAACATTTTGAAATATGGCATGGTATTTACTTACAAGATGCAACTGCTTTCTAAGAACAGTCGAAAGAAAATTCCAAATTTAAAAGGATGAAGTGAGCGAAAAGCGTTCTAAAAATGTTCTAAATTACAATTTCCTGCAATCTTATCAACTACCATATCGATTTAAAAAATAATGGTGACAAATTGTTGGTGATAGATCCTACTCAAACAGAAGCTATATTTTATGTCTGTGCCACTACTACCAGAGGGTTGCAGGAGCAAAAAACTTTCTAAATTGCAAATACTGTGATACTGAAGAGACTAGAAAGTTTAAATATGGCATGGTAGTTACTTATAAAATAAAGTATACTATAATATAAATAATGTATAATATAAAGTATAATTTTAAATGCCCTCGTAGGACTATCGAAAATAAATTCGAATAAAAAAGGAGTGAAGCGAAGAGGAGGAGTGAAAACCGTTCTAAAATGTCCTAAATTATGATTTCTATGCAATTTCAGGGAATATATAGCGATTATAAAAGTAATAGTTGCGAATCAATGTTAACAGTCTCTGATCCTAAACAGACTATATTTTATGCCGATGATTCTACTACCTGGGGTTCACAGGAACAACAAACGTTCTGAGAAATGCCTTTAAAAGCTTTCTAAATTACGTTTCTGTGGAATATTAGGAAATAAACAAACCGATTTAAAAATTAATATTGGCAAATTAATGGTAACAGTTCCTATTTCAACATAGCCCATTATGCTGTGAGATGTGGTAGGACTTTGAATGAATTGTAGGAATTTGACATGATGGTTAATTTTAAGATGTAAGAAGATGGTTTCCAAAAAATTCAAAACTTCAAATGAATACTGAAATGAGCGTATTAATTGAGCATAAAAGTTTCAAAACATCTTCTAAATTATCATTTATTTAGTTTTATTTCTTTTTATTAATTTAATTCTCATTTCTGCCTAATGTAGTGTAATAATGAAGTTTAGTCAAACTGTGTTTTAAATGCTAATTTTTGAATTATTCCTTAAAGTATAATAATCATATAGACATAAATATAAATATCATATATTTATATAAAAATATCACATTTGAATATCACTTGGCATATTTCAAATATTACGTGAGCAAAGCCGCGGGGTTTGCTAGTAGTTTTATAAAGCAAGGAGTACGAAACAGAAAACGGACAGAAAAAAAGATGTGGGATGTATACTAGTATATTATAATATGAGCAAAAATTGTGTGTGTATGTAAATTTTATCTTAAACTAGCAGGCTACGCCCGCTATGCTTGTCGATATTTCCAAACGAATCCTGAGTCAAACAAAATGGGAATTTCACTTTGTATTTTAAAACAATGTGGACCTTCACCTGGGATATCCTTCCACAATACTGAAAACGTTGCTAACGTGATTGCGATATTATATTACCGCTGAATTGCAGAAATTTTGAGCTATTAAGAAGCAATACTTTCAGTTGATTATTTACAGTACATTTTAGCAGGGAAATGAGGCCATTATGACAACAGGAATTAAAATGTTCTCTAATCTGACACTATTAAATCAGATAGCATTACAATGATTACAGATATTGACCATTCAAAACGAATAATGTTAGAGTAGTTAACTGTTAGGTGCTTTTTCTTGAACTCTTGGTCTCTCAGCTTGAGCATATGTGGTTTTGGTAGCTTAAATACAATCTCACTGAATTATACGTTATACTTCGTAATAAATGTCCTCTCTTGACAGTTCTATTACTACTTTTTTCCCTCTTTGAAATCCCAGTAGAGTAAATACCGTCAAGAATGTATTGAAATGATTGCATGTACTTTATTAAATGATTTGCAGACAAAAAGGAGTGTTTAGCTTTCATTTTTAACGGAAAAGTGACGCATAAAAATATGTGTTTTTAAATCTGAATATTTTGAATAAAATAAAAATAATGTCATTTTCATTGCATTTTCCTTTTGTAGACCAGTTGAAATCATGTAACCGTTAACACGGGAAGAAACTCTACGACTTAGAAAAATAAACTTCATGCATTTAATAAAATATTTCTAATCATCCATGATCGACCTCTTTGTGAGGGTTGGGACAAACATTAAAAGTGATGCATCAATATTGTTACACATGCACCAAAGGTAATTGCAAAACAAAATTATCCGCCAAATTACGTTCCAATAAATAATGCAGTTTTTATTGACTCAATTATAGATATTTTACAAACAAATATCCGTACCTTAAATAGGACTGACAGCGATAGATAAAATCAGTTATACAAAATTTTTAGCAATATGTATTTTGGTCAATACTGATTGAAGATTTATTTTGCATTATTCTAAAGAGCCTATTAACACGGAGAAATAAATAGGCTTGATATTTACATTATCATGTGAAAATTATTCTTCCGTCTATTGTGTAAATAACTCAGATTATGAAAATAACAATTTATTGCTACGATTAGCTGCTAGGGTGTGCGTCAGGACAGTATGCTTTATGATGATCGAAATTTGAGGTAGTTTTATCCTATGTAGGCTAAAATGTTAAGCCGGCAGATATTATTACCTTTGCCACCATTGGAATAATAATGTTTTCCCCTCCATTGAAAGTATTGTTTTTTTTTATGATGTAAACTAATTTGAGATAAAGAATAAATGATAACAAAACCTATTTTGTTCGTTTACTTCATGATGAAACACAATAATTTCATTAATAATGCAAAATCGTGAATTTAGTAATCTGTAAGTACAAATTTCCTGTAATCTTCTTCAATCGGGTTCACTGCCCAGAGTCTTTTTCAAATATAAAAAGAAACATCCAACGGTACAGTAATTACGCTAATTAGCGGGTAACCTCATTACAGAAAATTAATCCAATATCTTTAAAAAAAACTTCAAAAAAGAAGAAAAGATAAACGAAAAAAAAACTAAAAAGAGAAGGACGAATTATAAAGATTATCAAAAATTTATTTCAGTAAGCAATTTTCATTGTAAAATGTTTTGTTTGTGGTATTAAAAACGCATAATTGCATAAATTTTCTTAAGAATTCTCTTTAGTACTTAACATTTGAAGCAGTAGACATTTATACAAGGAAGAATTGGCCGTATGTGTTAAAAAAAAGAGTGGATTATATTCGCTGATCTACGTTCGATGTTATAAAAGTCGCAAGTTCTGAAAAAAACAAACCAGCATTTTTTCCGTAGTAAAGTATGTGAAAAATATTTTAAATATCAAATTAAAATATTTTACAATATGTGTGTGCGTGTGTGTGTGTGTGGGGGGGGGGGGGTGTGCAGACTTTTGAACTAAAATGTAAGTATTAACTCCACTTTTATCCTTTTAACTTCTATTTATATAGTTTAAATTTGAATATAAAAAATTGCTCAAAAATGCTGTCTTAATACGCTTTAAAAATCACCTATAATGTGAACATCCCCAGGGCTGATGTCAGGTTTACGCCTTTTTGAATTAAAATCAAATTGTTTGGCGAAAAAAGAAAAATCTGCTAGTTTTTTCTGTAAGGGTCAGATAATAAAAAAAAGTAAATAAAAAAATAACAAATTAAAAACAAAATTGTTACCCATTTGGAAGGTCTCCTTAAAGGGCATACTCAAAATATTTTGAAAAAATAAATGCTAATAAAATTACTCATGTATGTAAAAAAAGATCAGTCAAATGTAGTGGCAGAATCCAAGTAGAAAATATGTAAAAAAATATAATATTTCCGAGTATTTCGCGCGAAAAGACGAACGCTGTACGCTATATGGCGAACCAAAACATTTCGTAATAAAATGCAAGAGATTGAAATGCATTTATAAATTACTTGTCAAATAAGCATTTAAATGCCTAATACTCAACGAATTTAAACGTATAAGATGAATTAGTTTATTATTTTTTTCTGTAAGCTTATATAATCTATACAAATTGCGTGTTGCTGTAGTTATTTAATTTTATACGGTGTCCTCGGCTGGATAAGTTTTAAGTGTATTTTGATTAAGAATAATATCATTAAAAATTTCGATATTAAGTCGTTGTTTCCATGGCAACAATATTTTTCTTTTGTTGTCTCTGACACTAACAATATCGATGTCAAACTGCCAATGCTCAGAATCGGACCTTAATTTTGAGTTTGAGACAATTTTAATCCATGTAAACTTTGTTCTAAACAGCATAAATACTATCTTTAAATTTCATTACATACACATACATATACATGACAAAACTACAGTTATAACAATGTATTTATTTAAGTTAAACTTTCTTAAATTAACTTCGTATGGTGATTTGAAAATGTTTTCTTAAAGAATATTTATCATAGTATTATTTCAAATTTTATTGCGTTGCCAACCAGCGTTAAATCGCAAAAAATGATTTTTTTTTTTGTTTGATTTTTTTGTTTTTTTTTTTACGAAAGCTAAATGGAGGTTCTGCAATTTTTTTAAAAAATTAATATATATATATATATATATATATATATATATATCACCAGGAGAAGAATAGTCTATATATATTTTTAGAGATTTAGAGATTTCTAAGTATGCGCTTATGAAGAACTTCATTGATAACATCTTATCAATTTTTCAGATGCATTTTTCTTAACCTGACGCAAAAGAAAGATACATCGCCAATCCTGTTTTAATTGCAATATTTCACCTGCGTAGTTTTTTAAGCATTACGAACATTCCCTTTCATGTTTAAATTAAATATTTTAATTTTATCATTCGTCAAAACTGATTTATTCTTTTCCTTTTTTTATTTTTTTTTTTTAAATAAAATTAGTAACAGTTTTTTTCTTTTATTTTTCGAGGTGTAATAGCCGTTTTAGTTTTTCATCAAAGATAAAGTTCGCCAAGAAACAAATTGGTAACCTTGTCGCCAAAAATAACAGAACTTTCCATCATAGTTCTATAACTAATCTACGTAGAACAATGTGTTATAGCTTGAAACGTCTCTGAAACGATATCTATCTAACGATGTAAGTTCCGTCAAAATCCATGCAGTAGAACGCGAAATATAGATGTTCGGAACGAAATTTCCGTTTGTATTTTATATATCTAGTAGATACGGCTCTAACGATTTTGACAGAATTTTGTAATTTACCATTTTCGGGCCCGAGAAGGCCATTGGGCTAGGTCTCATATTCGAGAAAATTTTATTAGTGGCTCATTTTGGTTTATAATGGGTCAGGGTCAAGCTAATTATGTCTAAAAAAAGCTCAATCTAATTTGACTAAATATTATATCCAACCGTTTTTGGGCACGAAATAACTGTTGAGCTAGGTCACATGTTCGAGAAATTTTGATAAGTGGCTCATATTTGGGTCACTTTGGGTCAAGCTAATTTATCTAAAAAACGGCTCTAACGATTTTAACTAAATTTTATAATCTACAGTTTTGAATTACAAGAAGACCAATAAGCTAAGTCACATGTTATAGAAAATTCGAATAGTCGGTCATTTTTGGGTCACTGTGGGTGAAGCTAAGTTTATCTAGAAACGGCTCTAACGATATTGACGAAATTTTGCGTTCTATCGTTTTCGAGTACGAGATTACTACTGGGCTAGGTCACATGTTCAAGACAATTCGATTAGTGGGTCATTTTGGGTCCCAATGGTTCAGGTGACAAGCTAATTCAATCTAATAAAAGACTCAAAACAATTTGACAAAATTTTGTAATATACCGCTTCTGGGCATGATATAACAATTGGGCTAAGTCACATGTTCGAGAAAAATTGATTAGTGAATCATTTTGGGTCACTGTGGGTCAAGCTAATTGTATCTAAAAAACGAATCAAACAATTTTGACAATTTGTATTTTACCGTTTCTGGGCACGAAAAAACAATTGGGCTTGGTCGCATGCTCAACAAAATTCTGTTAGTCGGTCTTTTGGGGGATTATGGCTCAGGGTCAAGCTAACTGTATCTCAAAAAGTTTCTAACGAATTTGACAATTTTTTTTTATTATACCGTTTTCCAGTACAAGAAGACCATTGTTGTAGGTCACATGTTCGATAAATTTCGTTTAATGAGCCATTTTTGAATCAACTTGCGTTAAGCTAATTTTATCTATAAAACCTCTGTTGATTTTCACTAAATTTTTTATTCCATCATTTTTAGGCTTGAAAATAGCATTAGGTTAGGTGGCATGTTCGAAAAAATGAATTAGTGGGTCATTTGGGGACACTCTGAGTCAGATTCAAGCTAATTGTATCTAAAACATCAAGGATGATTCAAGGAGAATTATATATCGAGACAAACACAAAGTTAAGCTTAGCTCGGTCATTCCTGCCAGTAGTACAATAACTAACTAATTAATAATAATTGACACTACTCTTAATGATGAGATAGTTCGTAGACATAAACATTTAATAATCATTTTACAAGCAAACATATCCCTTACAAAACATCACATGACGCAAAACTAGAGAAGAACATTTCTCTGATATTTATTCCTAATGAATTGCGGGAGGAAAAACTTTGGCGCTGCCATCTAGACTTTAAAAATAAATTAAAACATAAACATGGATGTTCTCCTCACTTAATATTTGAATCGATTAGGAGCTCTTCTGTACCTACCGGATAATCTCAGTACCTGTGGGGAATTAGAATTAGAAGACGAATTAGGTTTTACAAGTTCAGCAGCATCAACTATTGAATTAGTGGGAACAGAAGGTTTTTAAAGTATTGGTTCAGAGTCAGTGCATTTAGGGCTTGAAGAATCAGGATAATGAAAGTCAGTTGGTGTAGGACCTGGAGTAGTTGGCTCATGAGAATCAGCTGGTTGCAGATCTGTAATAATAGTCTGTATTATTGGTGAATCATCTTGGCTCACTATTGCATTTTCACTTCTGAAATTTCCTGTATCAATTTCTTCAGAATTTGGATCTTTAATTAATGAAATCTCTGAACCCACATTAGTTATTTGATCAGCATGCTTTTCAATATATTCGTACCAACTTGAACTCTAAAATGTGATTTTCCTTCTCTGGCTATTATTCGACTAATTTTCTACTTAGCTTCTGGAGTATAATCTCTTACAGATAATTTCTGGTTAATTTCAAATTCTTTTATTTTAAATTTGGACTTTTTCGCATCTTGTTTATCATGAACGAAATTTGTAACTTGAACAAAATCTATTTTTGTTATTATATGGCGTTTTAGAAATAGAGATGCAGGACTCTCCCGCGTTATAAAATGAGGCATATTCCTATATTGCAAAAGGAAGCTATTTAATTTCATTTGCAAAGTACCAGGTTCGGAATCTAAGGATTTTAATCCACATTTGAGAATTTGCACATATCTCTACGCTTGTCCATTTTGTAGCTGGATGATATGGAGCACTGAACATATGTTTTACACCATGATTTCTAAAAAACATCTCAAATTCTGTCGATGTCAACTGTTTTGCATTATCTGATACGAAAGAAACATGCAAACCGTATCGTGCAAAAAGTGAAGAAAGACAGGTAATTGTATTTTCTGGAGTTGTACAAGAAACAATAAAACTACTGGCCATTTGCTATTGGCATCAACCTCTATAAGAAGTATTTTTCCCATAACAGGACCAAAATAATTAATATGAATTCATTGCCATGGAGCTGTAAGCCATTCTCAGTTATGTGTATCAACTTTGGGAGTATTATTATTCAAATTTACACACGTCGTGCAATTTCCTGCAAGATCTGCAATATCTTGCTTTGTACCTGACCACCATACAAAACTACGGGCTAAAGACTTCATTTTCACCATACCAAAACGACCAAAGTGTAATCCTTTTAAGATATTGTTTCTATGCATTTCTGGGATAACCACTCTACTTCCTTTAAAAATACATGTATGTTGAAGAGAAAATTCTTCTTGTTTACCATCAACAGCAATTTTTTAGGAATTTAAGAACCATAAATGAAGTGATGAAAAATTTGACGTAAAAGGGGATCAGATTTTGTAGCTGAAAGCAATAGATTTGAAGTTAATCGAAAAATAAAGAGTTGATTAATTTGAAGAATTTCATATTCATTAATTACATCATTTGTATTAAATTGTTGAGGTAAATCTTCACTACGTAACGGAAGTCGTGAAAGAGTAACAACATTTCCGTGTTCAGTAGTATTCTTATAACGGATATCATACTGAATCATTTGTAAATATATTGCATATCGTTGCATTCTAGCAGCCGATAACACAGGGATACTTTTAGAAGGAGAAAAAACTGACACTAACGATTTATTGTCAGTAAATAAGGTACACCGGTTGCCATACAAATATTATGTTCTTCAGACCAAATGTAATAGTTAAAGTCTCTTTATCAACTTGACTATTCCATTTTTCTGCATCATTGATAGTTCTGGATACAAACCCAATAGGTTTTTCAGTATTATCTGGCACCATATGCGAAAACACTGGCGAGATACCATAAGGAGAAGCATGAGTAGCTGAAAATAAAGTTAGCTTATGATTAAAGTCAGTAAGAACCCTGTCAGAAGTCATTTCTTTTTTTATACTTTTAAATGCGTGTTCATACTTATAAGATCAATTAAACTTAAGATTATTCTTAAGCAAATTATTTAAAGGATTTGCAGTAGTAGATAAGTTTGGTATAAACTTAGCATAATATGTAACTAATCCTTGTAAAGCTTTAACCTGACATACATTTACCTGACTTGGAGCATTTAAAATTGCCCCAGATTTATCTTGTGTTTTATGAATATCATGTTTATCAACTTTATAACCAAAATAAGTAATCTCGTCTGTCATAAAGAACGATTTTTTTATTTATGCTAATGTTATAATCCCTTAATCTTTCCAGTACTTGCTTTAATCTCTGTAAATGAATTTCATCTGTTTCACCTGTAACCCCAATATCATCTATAAAAATTGTAACTCCCTCAATTCCACTTAAAATATAAGTAATTTTTCTTTGCCATATAGCAGGAGAACTAGTAAGACAGATGGGTAACTTAAGGAATTTGAATAATCCTTTTAGTGTAGTAATAGTCAATAATTCTTGTGATTTTTCATCTACAGATAACTGAAGATAAGTTTAATTTAAATCAATTTTTGTAAAATGTACACCACCACCTAATGTAGCTAACATATCTTCTATCTTAGGTAAAAAATACTTTCAACTTTCAGAAATTATTTTAATGTTATGTTAAAGTCACCACGTAAACGAATTTTCCCATTAGGTTTACCCACTGAAACTGTAGGAGTTGCCCACTTGCTGTTTGTAACTGGTTTAATAATACCTGCGTCTTGTAAATTTCGTAATACTTCACTGACTGCCGCACGTACGTATGCATACGTACGTGCATAAGTACGTAGACATAAATACGTAGTGCATAAGTGACAGTCCTAGCTTTTCAAAATATGAGAGTAGCATCTTTTTAAAGATCAAGTTATGCTTGTAAACACTTAATTTCCCCAGCCTTATCACTAAATAAATCAGAAAATTCCTGTAACAGACTTTGTAATTTATCACAATAATTTACAATTTCATTCACATATAAGGATTTTAAATCATGTGGTAATATACCAAATTCATATACCCAATTTCTACCAAATAATAATGGTAAATCATCTTCTTTTATCAAATATAACTTTATCTTTCTAGTTTTATTTTCAGAAGAAACATTTATTTCAACGTAACCTACAGATTGGAAAATTTCACCAGTTGCAGTTTTTAACTGATCATCTGGAGGAAAAATTTTATAATCAGGAAAAAATCTGCGAAATCTTTTTAAAGGAACTGCAGAAATTCCAGACCCTGTATTTAATTCCATATCAACTCTGTCCTTGTTTTCATTGAAAACAGACAACTTAATAGGATTTGAAACTTTGTCATATTTAACAGTTAACACAGTTACTGTATTTAAAGAATTTAGTTGTTTTTGAGAATTTGTACTTCTACTTACCTTTCTTAAATAAACCTTTTTCCTACAATGGTTGCAAGTAACATTAATAAATCGACATAAATTTGCTAAATGTGAGGCATTTCAACATCGGTAACATATTAACTTATTTTTATTCATGTCAAAATGTATATTATTTACATGATTGTTGACACTTTGTTTTTGAGAACAATTTTGTAATTTCTTATTTTTTACATTTTTCGTACTGGAAATTTTATTTACATTGAAATTTTTATGCTTTATTTCAGCAATTTCGATATCTGCATTGTAAAAACATAAAGCTTTCTCATCAGTTTTTTCGAAATTTAAGTCATAAACTTCCGTAATCAATTTATTCTGAATACTTCCATTTTTCAGACCGCGCAGAAATTGCTCAAGCAGGTTTTCATTTAGCACTAAAAAGACGGTGAAGGGTCTTTTTGACCCCTGCCATATGAAAATATTTCTGTTCGAACCAGAAATTTCTTTGTAAAATAAGTTTAAAAGATACAAAGAAGAAAAATGTTAAATAAATATGTTAAACATATTTAAATAAAAATATAAGTGTAAAATATTTTTATAAAACTTGAGTAAAATTTCCGATCGTTTTAGTGTTAAAGAATCACCGGTAACTGAATAAAAGGTCGTACCCTTTTATAATCTAGCAGCAAAATGTTGAATTGATTCAGTTTCATTTTGAAAATATTTTCGAAATTTAATACGTTCGATAAATTTGTTGGGGGGTGGGGCTAAAATGTTTAAGCAAAATATCAACAATCTCAGTATATTTTAATGTTTCGTAATCCTTAGGTACACATAAATCACAAATTAAACCATATAATTTGTGTCCAAATAACGATAAAACAGCACGGATTTTTTTCTCTTCCTTTCTGTCGTCTAGAACGAAATTTTGTTCCAATCGGTTCACGCAAGTTGTGAAAGATTCCACTTTTTCATCAAACTCTTTGAAACAGGTGAACATTTTACTTTATTAAAAGCAGAAAAGAGAAAAAAAAAGTAAATGTAATGTAAGGCATCACATTCCACCGCCGTAATGATGATGACGATTTATTAATATCGCATTGAAGTATTTATTACACAGAACCGTAGAACTTTGAAAGAAGAAGTTAGGTCATTTTCCCCGTGACAGTTATCATTTTCGGTAAACTTTTTCCGGTCAAACTACGCCTTATTTTCCAACGTCGCCATTTATTATATATTTAGTAACTAATTAATACAACTACATAGTATAACTCTTGTCGATGAGGTAACTCATAGACATATAAACATTTAATAATCGTTTCACATACAAACACATCACTTAAAAAATGTCACATGACACAAAACTAGAGAAGCACATTTCTCTGATATTTATTCCTAATGAATTGTGGGAGAAAAACTTTGGTGCTGCCATCAAGACTTAATAAATTGAAAAACAAACATGGCAGGGTGTAACACCAAAAATCGTATAAAAACTTTCCGAAGTGATGTAGTACACTGCCACAAGCATCTTTTACATTGGAAACTAGTTTCAAAATCCCCTTTTTCATTCGTAAATACCAGATATCTAACTAAATGCCGAACCCCGATATTCGGTATCATTTTAACAATGTTAATGATGCTGCAAGGACATTTTGAAAAACATTGTGTTGTTTTCTATTAAATATGATACCAAACTGATAACTACTCTAATTGGTCAGTATATACCTCCAGTCCTCACTAATCTAGCACATCCGTAATTTTTAGTTTAGTACTTTGTATATATAGTATCAAGGACCTAATTTCAGTTTCACGACACATGTATCTTTCACACAAATTAAATTTACTTTGTTGAATATTTCGATACATTATTTACATAAGATTAATGTTTCGAATAGAACTATTTGCTTGTTCTGAAGTGAGGCTCCTTGTTTTTGTAACTGAATAAGTGGATTGTGACCCTGATTTCAAAAACAAAAAAAAGGTTTGTTGCACTCTTCTCTACTATGTCTAAAAGTTTGTTTAGGATATTTCGCGAAACCCTGTATATATGAGTGACATTCTAATGAAAAAGAAAAATTTTAGTTGTAGCGCACTTGTTTCTAATCGCAGTGATTAATGCTCTGTCAATAGATGGCGTGTAATTTTTACTAGTTGCGCATCTGTAGTGAACTTCTTTGCCTCAGTTTATTAATCCTTGAAATGTTCTTCGTGCGATCGGATCAATGTAGGATTTCTCCAGACTAGCTCAAAAATCTGTTGTTCAATTTCTTCACGCAGGAGGTAAACAGCAGAGTCAAGCTTAATAAAAGAATAGTGTTACTTAAGGATAATGCTAAGCAACATTTGGCCGTTAAGACTCTCGACATAGTGTAAAAAATTTGGCGGGAGATCAGAAAACATCCTCCATACACGGAAAAAACTGTTTTGTTGAAAGTACTAAATTTTGGTTCATATAGCTCCATCCAAATATTTTGGTTGGAATGACAAAATTTTGGGTGGACTAACAAAACGTTTCGTTTAATTAACAAAATAATTTTGTTAATCTAACCAAAATTTAATCTTTAAAACCAAAATATTTGGATGGAGCTATATAAACCAAAATTTAGTAATTTCAACAAAACAGTTTTTTCCGTGTACAACCCCGATATAGTCCCATGTGATTCACCAATATTTGGCCCTTTAAAAATGTCCCTGATTGATCAACGATTCACATGTGATAAGAAAAACTAAAACTGAATCGTCTAAAACTGCATCGACCAGCAACCCTGGAGTTTCTACACTGAAACCATAAACTCTATTCCTACTCTCTGGGATTAATGCACCAATGTCAAAGATAATTATAACTTGAAATATTTCACATGAACTGTAATTAAAATATTTTGTAAGTGAATTATCATGAAATGAAATATGATTTAAATATAACCGTTATCCTTTTCATTTTAACTCACGTTATATTTGTGGATATCAAAGTAACTATTCTGGGCCACACTACCCAACGGTACTTTCCAACAAAAAAGTTTTGTTAAAATCGAAGCCACCGTTCAAAAGCTATGCTTGGCCAAATATTAAAAGAATGTACCAACTATGCGTATAACGTTCTCTGTTGGACAACAGAGGTTTTGTCCTAGAATTAAAATTAGATTATTCTAGATCAGTTTTTGGCGCTGATTCCGAATATACTTTCCGTTTATCCCTAGGTGGTCCAGGTTTTGATAAATTTGCACATTTACATTTATGCAAATTTAAGCTTTTTTGTGCTATTTTATGCAAATTTTAGATAAAATATATGTCACATCTAATTACTTTTTCTAGATAATGACTGCTTGACTATTTGCTTCAGCTAAATGTCACGATTTGCATATTCGAAACATTTATTTATCAGTTATTAAACCTAATTTGCATATTTTTCAATGGTGTAATGTTTACATCACTATCAACTTTTAAATAGTTGCCACAGAAATGACGTAATGTTTTTCTAAGCTACATTTTTATGCTAATTTCAAATCTGCAGTCAGTTTTCTTATGTCATGTCTAGTTTTTGAGTAAGATGAATTTTTACTTTTGCACGGCATTAACACAGGTTTGATATAAGATGCTTTTTAGGGGTGTGTAATTCATTGACAAGAAAGTGAACAGGGTCAGATTCATATCAGAGACATAAAGAAAAATTTATATAATCGAAAAAAATAGTAGTAGAATCTATACTTACTAGTTGAAGTTTATCATACAAAGTATCATTAAAAGCTATTTCTGGCTTTTTTGACCAAAACTAAAATTTCACTTTTATCGAAAACTAGACGGGATAGAAGAAACCAAATACAAGATTTGAAATCAGCTAAAAAAATCTGGTTTAGAAACATATTAGCGTACTCGTGTGGCAGAAATATTTGAACGTCAAGAAACATTATTAGAAAAACATGAAAAATATGCAAATTAGGTACAATGTTTCACAGTCACATGTCAGTATAATCTCAGATACAACGTTTTGTGAACTAAATTATGTAGTAATAATAACATAAAACAAAAAACCCTGTCTGATATTGCTTTATACCTTAAATTTGCAAATAATTGTATAAAATTCACTAAATCTGCATAAATTGAATTATGCAAATATCTCTGAAACGTGACATGGTGGAGTAAATCTAAAACTAAATTCGGAATCTGCACAAAAAACTGCATAAAAAACAACTAATTTCTGTTTTAGGACAGAGCAAAAGTTCAAATTTGTTGACCAGTGTATTTAAAAGAGAAGGGGAGATAGATATAAAATGTATGAAAAAAAAAGAAACAAAAGCCGTATTATCCATTACAAAGGGACGTATCAAGAACTGAATACTGTTGTTAAATACTATAAAACTAAACCATTATTATGCAGTAGGAATAAAACGAATTTTTTAGAATTTTTTTTTTAATTAATAATAAAATGAATCTTTCATATTCTATTTTGTGTTTAGTAAAAAAAATACTACAATTGTTCTTTAAGTCTAAGTTTTTATTTTCGTAAACAAATCCTATAAAAAAAAATTTTTCACCGAAGTTGTATGTTTAATAAACTTTAAACATATATACGTAAGAAATATACTATAATAATAAAAAAAAAACTAAATTAGCAATGTATAATGCTTAAATATATAGCTTAGTATTTATTTTTCTATGATATGAAATTCAACTTATATTTAAAATAAATAAACATTAATAAGCTGTTATTTCAAGTTTCTAACACAATACATAAAACAGATTTTAAAACTAGTCATTATAAGCCGCTTTATTTAATGGCACATAAAGCTATAATCTTTTCTTTTTTATTTATTCAAAAAAAACTGTAATTATAACTTGCACGATTTAGTATGTTTCGAACGGGTTTTATGATACATTACTTTATGTAATTTAAAGCTTATTTTGTTAAACAAAAACGCATGAAAAGCATTTTAAAAGCAACTTACATTAAAAAATGTGGTTAAAATATTGTTAAAATATGCAGCTAAATTAATGCAATTTTGAAAATGATATAAGATTTTTTAAAAATAATGATATTACTTAATTTATTATTTCTAAAATGTATAGTGAAATAACAATACTTTTCCATTTTCTAAGTCAGAATTTTTAAAAGTAATATTAATGTGTATTATTTCAAACTTGTTTTAAAAAAGAAGTAAAATATTGTTTACAATTATTCATTAAACAACTGTAATTTTCAACTGATATTTCAATGAAAAAACGTGTTTTTTGTTATTCAAAAGAAATTTCAAAAAGCATGTATTAATTTTAATATTCCAGCTTAAAGAAATGTTTAAAAATTTACAAAAAAAAAAAAAAATGATTGCTCACAAGTTATAAGAATATTTGTAACAATATTTCACATTCAATCAGGAAATAATTTCGTTTCCCTGTTTGTCTATTTATCAAGTTTATAGCGTCTATTGTGATCAAAAACTGTTCTGTGTTTAATTTTAAAGAGAGTGAAAACATTCTATATATCCTGTTAAGACCTGTCCTTACACAATTGTGTAGGTGATCCCAAAGAAAAAAAAGAACCTTTTCCTATGTTTGTGCAAAAAAATGGATTTCCTTGCGTAAATACTGGTTACATTCCCTTAAAAGACCCCTACGGAGGGCACCCATGCCCTATTTTTGCCTATATCCCTCATGTTGATAATTGGCCGTCATAAACAACACCTATTTTTGTGCGATTTAAAGTCAAACCTGCAACCAAAGAATTGCGCGATCCCTCCTTGGCATATCCTGACATCGACCTATATATATATATATATTTTTTTTTAATCATATGTTATCCTATTAGTTAGGGGAAACCAACAAAACTTTTCATTTCTGCAAAAACACTTTCGGTGCTAAAGGGATAACAATGGTCTTAAACAAATTCGTGAAGCTCCAAATTGAAAACACAGTAACATAATAGATATAGTCACATACTTAAACAAACATTGAATACATTAGGAGTTTTTTTCTACGTTGAAAGTCAAATAATTCCCTCGAAATATATTTATAGCTCTTTAATAAAATTGTTTCTTTTTTTTAAACCTCGCAGAACTAAGATTGGACATTTTGCAGTCATTTTTTCATTTAGAAAATGTATGTTAAAATTATTTTCAATGAATAATACTATAAAGGTCTCTTTCATATTTTTTCTATTTAGTAAGTTTCGCACAGTTATTTTTTGTTGTTGTTGTTGTTTACTAGAGGGCTCGGCCCCCTACGAGCTACGCTCGCCAACGCCCGTTCAGACACAGCAGTTTCTAAAAGCACGCTAATTTGATCGGCTTTAATCTGATTTTAAAAGATTTAATTTTAATTTAAAAAACAGTGGCGATATCCCTATAAACGGGTTTCTATTCATTTCTCTTTGATTGGAGAATTTTAAGGAAAAATCAGCTGCTGTTGAAAAATACTATGGCTGTTTTCCTCTATGATTAAATAAAACCAGTTAAACATTTCAAAATAAGCTAATATAAAATGAATTAAGTAAACAGAGTCTTTGTCTCCCGGTATTTTTAACAAAGCGAAAAAAAAGTACTTTTAAATAAGATATTTTAAGCGGGCCCTCATGTCAAGCACACAAGTCGTATGTTTGTTGTTCAATCAATAAATAAATGAATGAAATACATTTTAAATGTATCGTTTTTAATCTCACACAGTTTTTACCAAACTTTTATTTCTCTTTTTAATATTCACGTGAAAATACTTTTGTTAGAAATGAAATATTATTTGCGCTGTCCCAACAAAAATAGTTGAAAAGTTCATCTCGAAATATCAAATAAATGTCACGCTCAATTTCTAAATTTAAACTATTTTGCAATATTATTTTTCGTTCATTTTCCGTAATAGGTGTAATGTGACGTAAATGTGATGTAATTTCTCCTATTTAAGACTTCTAAGGCATGTTAATGAATTTATTATTTCACAATATCCTTTCTCTGTTAAAATTAACGTGTAAATATAGTTTTTATGAAGTAATTTTCTATAAGTTCCTGCTTTTTATACGTAATCATTTAATTCTAATTTGAAAGGTTTTTTTCTGTTTATAAAAGTCACGTGTAAATAAATTTTTAATTTGAAGCAAACATTACTGTTTGCGCTGTTTATACAGTTGGCAACAGGTTAAATTAGTACAATTTTCTAAAATAAGTAAAATATATCTCTCGAAATGCTGAAAATTTGAATTTAAAATAGAAATAAAAGCTCAAAAAATGAGTCAAATTTAAAAAATAAATGCATTCTGCACACCGGGAAATTATAACGTAGAAAATGATCTAGAAATGATTAAATTCCGATGTATAGTTTTTCCTCCTATAAAACTTTTTTAACGGAACGACTTTGTCCAAATTTAGCATTAAATATCTCTTAAAATAATTCTTCGATTTCAAAACTGTCTGCATCAGCGTGTTTATCAAACATTTCGCTATAATACCACCGATTTTCATGTTTTAGTACGTATTATTTTTCTTAATATTAACGGAGAAAGACCTCCGGTCACAAAAAATTCAAAACCAGCGGCGGCGACGATGACAGCGTAAGTTACTTTTTTTTAGAATAGAGAGATTTGTAGAAATTGCGAACGAGGTCACATTGACACCCCAACTTAGGCAATCGGGGAATAAAGGAAACATTTCTATCATGAAACCAAATATTTTCAGAAATGCAACAATTTCTGACAGTTTTTTGCGTAAAAGTCATATTTCAAGTATTATAAATAACGGGAAAGGTGAGCAGCAGTAGGCAGCTAACATGCATTACTAACATTACTTCTTATAAAATGTTATTGTTTTTTTTTTTTTTTTTTTTTTTTTTTTTTTTTTACTTTTTTTTTTTTTACTTTTTTCTACTTGATTTTTTGTGGTAATTTAAATATTCGTAATATTGTCTCGAAACCACATTTTCCTCTTTCTAATAAATCTTGATTGCCAGTAATATGTCTATATTTTATCTTTTGATCAGTTTTCCGGCCTAAACATTATAATTACCTATGTGGTCAAAATAACCTTATTTTAGGCATTTAAGTAATTTTGATATTAGTAATGCGAGGGTTAATATATCATAACAAAGTAAATTAGGTGTCACAAATTTCGTTTATATGAATTAAATTAATAGCATTGTTTACTAATATCCTCTTACGTTGATATTATTATCGACTACACTGTAAAACAATCCGAGAAGTTTTCCTGTAGGAATTGGAAAAATAGTTGCCCTTATCGTACCGGAAAATTTTCCGACCCAGCTCGGAATAAAATCCGTAAAAAAGGAAACATTCATTAAAACGGTATTTTTTTTTATTTTATTCCGATTTTACGGATTTTATTCCGAGCTGGGTAGGAAATTTTTCCGGTACGGTAAGGGCAACTATTTTTCCGATTCATACAGTAAAGCTATTCGGATTTTTTTTTTTTTTTTTTTTTTTTTTTTTTTTTTTTACAGTGTACTTTGTATCGCAGGATAAGTTATCTCACACATAAGATTGTCTTTTACTTTAACGAGATAAGAACTTAGCAATAGCAGCAAACAAACAGACAAATAAGCGTTGCATTAAACCTCTTAAAAAACTACATAGGACTAAATGTACACTGTAAAAAAAATCCGACCAGTTTTCCTGTAGGAATCGGAAGAATAGTTGCCCTTGTCGTACCGGAAGATTTTCCGACCCAGCTCGGATTATAATCCGTAAAAAAAAAGGAAATAGTCAATAAACCGGTATTTTACGGATTTTATTCGGATTTTACGAATTTTATTCCGAGCTGGGTCGGAAATTTTTCCGGTACGATAAGGGTAACTATTTTTCCGATTCCTACAGGAAAACTGGTCGTATTTTTTTTTACAGTGTAATACGAGGATTTAAATATTTTTAAAAAAGAAGCATGTACAACAAATAGTTGCACGAAAATTGAAAAATTACATTGAACATTTGAATAATATTCATCTATTTAAAGTCTGTAAGAAATATATACAACGGAGGTTTCTTATTTTCAATCTGATTTTAGATTTACACATTTGGATTTTTTTTAATCAACCTTAGACATACATTTTAAATTTCAAAGTTTCTCTAGAAGTGGAAATTCAAATTCTGACAAGCATTTCTTTCGATTAACATTGTCTTCCTAAAGAACAAATATACGTAGTTTCTCCTATTCAATGCCACTTTAGATTCTCTTTTGAAAGTTAAAATTTTCTATAGTTTACTTCGTGAAACTTTTGTATAAATGCGAAACGATTCTTTAAAATAAAAAAAGAACTATACTTTGAGTACATAGCATAATCATTATAGTGACGTTAATTTTATTTGGAAAACGACCAAAGGATAAGTTACAGAAAATACAGTTTTAGTATATATTCTTTGCTGTTAAGTAAAAATAAATTATTTTCTTTGCTAGTTTAGGTTAATATTAATTTTATATCTGCAATTAAATACAAGTTAGAAATTAAAGTTGAAACATAAATAGAAAAAAATTAATCCTGTTCGAAATTAATTTATACCTATATGTGTTCACGCCTTGGATTTTTCCAGGCGTATGGAACTACTGCTCAATATTAGAAACATTTTATTTAATAGTTAAGTAGTTAAATACGTAATTGTATTTTTTAATCACAGAGCTTGTACCAAGTTTATTTTGTTAAATTATCCCCTATTCCAACCATTCCAAACATTCTAGTAAAAGCGTATATATTCTGATCAATGATCACCCAACTGAAATAAAATTACTTAATAAATGTATTATGCAAACGATACACTAGTACAACGTAATATATGTTAATTTTTCAATTTTAATATAGCTACCAACTTTTTCTAAACGTTACAGTTTCCTTCGACATCAATAATAATTTAACGCAGCTCAGGTCAATACTTCTAAGAAAATTTCGGCATTTTAATTTTCATTCAATGTATTTATATTAGACTTATAGGAGATATAAAATTGTTCATAGATGTTCTATAATTCATTTTAATTTTGATTCAATTATGTTGCTTGTCACAATATATATTCCAAACGGAAAAGTAAAATATTTATTTCTTAAAGCACGTTATTATAAACACATTAAAAGTAAATTAAAAACCTATATTGACATGTTTCAACTCCTTTATTGAGTCGTCATCAGAATGTATAACAGAAATTACTGATGCAATGCATATGAAAAATGGAAAAAAATCATCGAATACAAACAAGTAAACATTTTCACCATCGCACGTGTTCACTTTACGTTGCGATTCCGAAAGTTGTCCAACCATTCAGTCCATATATTCGGGATGCGAAAAGATAGCGTATCGTTACAAACCCCTGAACCTCTTAAATAAATTTCAATGGAAACTTTTATAAATAATTGTAATTAAAAATTTGACCTGTAGATTAATTTAACCTGTAGATTAATGACCAAAACGTCAATGTTTTTAGTTTGGGATACATTTAATTATCTTTCTCAGTGTAGCTTTCTACAGTGCTTCTTTGTATCTGATTTTAAAATACCTGACAAATATATTTTGCATGTGACTGGAATGTATTTTTCGTAATAACAATTCAGAAGCATCAATACATAAATCGCGCTATTTTCTAATTCATCTCTAATATTGCAATCATTTTCACGTAGTATATTTATTGCGGATTTTTTTCTTATAATGTATGATAGACATTAAATTAAACTGATATACTTCTAAAGTACTATAAATAAAACATTCAAAGGATCTTTGTTTATCATAGAAAGCAATTGATTTGTTTTTTGTAATAAACTATGCCTTCATCTATAACCGGCATTATATTGTCACTCACATCAGTCTAAGGAATGTCAAAGAAGGCTTTAGGCTAATGGTCTTTCATTCATATAATAGATCTTATAAAGATTTCCAAGCGACACGTTAAGCTATATTACGTTAAAATGAAAACGAATTTGCTGAATTCGCTATATTTTGTATTAAGTTTTCAAAGATACAAAATATTACACTATTTTAATTAAACAAACGCAGTTTGTTCATGATACTTATAATTTGTAGGCCATATCAACAGTTCTGATTTTTGAGTTGACTTTTTAATTGACTTTAAAATTCACGCTCAAATTTAAAAATACCTAACATTTTCATTGTAGATTTCATTTTGTTTTAATGGCATATTTTAGTAATAAAAAAAAACCTTCTATTTTTATTAGTTTGTCAGGAAGCGTCGAAATGTATTACGTTAATAAAACTCTGAAAAAATGAAAAATTTCAGCTACATATTCTGCTTTCAAATAGTTCATAAAATATTATTTTTCTATATTTGACTACCTAATAATCTACTTGTTTCCACTTTAAATACTTCTTATTACTATTTCTTATCTTAATATTTTATAATTTTACTAATACAGTAATACCTCGACTTACGTCAGTAATTCGTTCCAAGACTAGCGACGTAAGTAGAAGTACATTTCGGTAAGCAAAAAAGAATAAGTAATAAAAATTCTCCAAAATTGATAAACATATTCTATTGTATTTAGGGATTACGTTTCTTTCCTTTAACTAGCAAAAAAATGCGCTCGCAGTTCAAAAATTTCGAATAAATTAATAATTTTTTTAAATACAATTTATTGTTCTCCTAGCTGCCCTGTTCGAGACCGACATTTTTTTCTTTTTTACTTTTAGAAGATCTTTGTAACAGCAGAGTGTGTTTTCTAAGCTTTTTATAGTGACTGTTTTATTTCTTTGTCAATATCACTTGACTGTCGATCGCAGGAAAGTTTCTTTTCATAGAACCAAAAGTTTTCAAAAAAGTTCATAGTGCGTCTTTATTTAAGTAATGTTTTTCCAGGTCAGACAACGTAAATACGGGGTGACATAAGTCGAAGGGGCGTAAGTCGGGGTACTACTGTAGTATCTTATTTTTTCTGTATTAAAACAACGCCATTTCGATATTATTTTTTAAATCTTAGCATGACGCATTTTAAACATATCCTCCGCTATTGCCATACTCTAATGCGCCTTTTTCCCTGACGCGGCGATAAACATTTTCGAAGTTCATTGATTGATTGATATTTCATTTCAGTCCAATTAATTTGGGTGTCACTTTATTATTAAGATTGAAGGTATTAAATTCTCTATACCCTCTTCATACTCAGAATTTTCGCTTGTTCTGTTTATGGAAAATTTATGGCAGTTCGTCATGCTGTTCTCTGGATACCATCATCTGTTATTTTTAGAATGACTAGACTTTTAGTTTTTCATTATTAATTAGTTACTTGGAATGAATTATCATCGATTATACCAATCGACCAAAAAACAAATTTCGACTTCACATGAAAGAAGTTTTTGAATTATATTAATCTGAACGAATTTTTTTTTCCAATAAACAGCTATCTAATAATAAAAAAATACATAAGGATTGTTATATTTAGATAAAAATTCAAATAGGAAAGACTAGCAGAACTACCCGGCTTCGCCCGTGTGAATAATGAGTGTCCCCCCGGGGAAAATACATTAAACTGAAATAATACGGCAGTGACAATAACTGAGATGGGTGCATTCCCGTTCATGAATCGTTAAAAAGTCTAAAAATAAATGTAAATATAAGTAAAATAGTCTTAATTACGTCTACTATTAACTATACCATAATAATATATATTACAAACAAATGTCAAAACATATATTAAAATATAATTATTTGCTTAACTGACGTTATTTCAATAAAAAACAATATTAAAAATACTAAAAATGTACATGTTTCGACTCTTTCATTGAGTCATCTTCAGAATATATAAAACACTACAAACACAATGTCAAATGTGACTATTCGGATGATGGCAACGGCCTAACTCATAATTTTAATCTTTACTGAAATTTTTCTTAACTTCCGAACATCATGCAAGAACATCATGCAATTTCATTTTTCACAAGTCGAATAGACAAAAGTTCTTTTAGGAGAAATTTATTTGAAAAGAGCATCTAAATTTTTTCATTTGAATGGATTTAAAAGTAATTTCAATCATGGATATTTTTTAATTTGTATACAGCCCAATTACGAAAGATATACCTGTTTATATATCTTCAGTCTTATATCTTATATCCTGTTTATTCTTATTATATGTTCAGTGCAATATTATAAAGAAAAGACTATGACTATGAGTAACTCTAGTATTCTTGGTGGCAACAACCTAACTAAACCATAAATTTAACTTTTACTGCAATTTGGACTTTAAACATTGCACATTTGATTGTTCCAACGTCTAATATTGTACAAAAAGTACTTTCAGTAATATTTGTTTGAAAATCTTATCTCAATTTATCGATTGTTTATCCATTTTAAATTAATTTTCAATCACGGAGATATTTTTAAATATACCTGCAACCAAATTAAGAAAGATATAACCGTTTGCTATTAATGAAATATTAAAAAAAAAGACATTTCTATCAGTAATGCCTAGCATCATATTGTTGGTGGCAACAACCTATCCGTACCATAAATTACGCTTTTACTGAAATTTGATCTCTAAACTTTATACATCCGATTGCTTTAAGTCTAATAGAAAACAAAAAAAAAAAACGCTTTCAGTAATTTGTTCGAAAAGTTTAACTCAATTTACAGATTTTTTATTGTTTGTTTTCGTGCGGAAATCACATTCCGGCTGCTTATAACTTGGGTTTTTCTGAAATAATTTTAATTCAACTTGCATAATTATTTTTCAGTTAATATTTTGGGGTATAACATTCTTATACGCTGATTAGTCATAGAATTATAGAGGAAAATTCCATAATCATGTAGAACCTGATTATGAAAGATTAGTCTTTTAAAAAGTTCTGAATGTATTTCATTGGAACTTGCATTGTTTGTTAGATAATTTTACACGGATAATTTAAAAATATTCCATATAGTTTTACGTCGCTTTCTTATAAAATTTTGAAAAAAGTTCAATAGAAAGGTGAGCCCGACTATAAAAGATTAGCCTTTTTTTAAGTTCTAAAGGGCAGATTTTGATGAAATTTGCACTGTTACTTTGCATCTAAATTTCTGGAATAGTTTTAGTATGTAACATTTTGTTGTACATGCTTTGTTATAGAATTAGCTGAAATGTTCTATAACCAGGTGAAACGCATTCTGAATGATTAGCCTTTTAAAAAAGTTAAATAATTTTTGAGGAATAGTTTTAGTATATTCCATATCCATCTATCATTCCTAGACCAAATCCTACTGTAAATGATCAACTAAAAAATTTGGTCCTTAACAGCCGAAATTTTGTCTCACACATTAGAATATATAATAGCGCAGTGATGATCGTATCGTTTTCAGCCATATGGAAAGACATTTGAGATAAAGATCCATATTGCTTTAAAATGGAAGATCAAATTCACAGATATATTTCCTTTAATTCAAGATTTGTTCGGAGAAACCGGTCACCGCAGCCGGCGAAATGTGATACTCAGGTAAATAAGTGCAATATAGTGAAAATATTTACGATTAACTGATCGTTAAAACGAAAGTACCAAAAATACTTTCCTCTGTAGCTGTTGAGAAATCTAAGAAATATACTAAAGGTTAAAAATATATTCGTGTTTCAAATTAAAAACGTTTTTTTTTTTTTTATGTTCTCTTAACGGACAATATAAGTCATCTTTAGCACCTGTATACAAAAATACACTGCCGAGAACTTTTAAATGGAAACTCATATATCCATTCATAAATCCAAATCCACAGTCTTTAAAATGAAAATGACATCAGTTTTCAAAAGTGTTCAATCGTAATGTCAGTCATGAAATTTTGTTTAAAAAGAAAAAGAGTACTCTAAACAATAGTATCTATGTTACAATTTCTATTTAAAATAAATCGTAGAAAAATCGTATTTTATGTAACCGTATTCGTATAAATCGTAGAACGTTATCGCTGCATTTCAAGTGTTAAAACAGTTATCTAAATGATATAATTAAAGATACAGCATTACAAAGAATTAAGAAATAAATTGCAGCAGCCGGTTTTAAAACCAGTTTGAAATCATATTGACGTCATACCTAGCAAACGATTTTTTTATTATCTTTGTCCATAGTTGTTTTCGTAAAATTTAAAAGCCTCTATTAAAATAGATTTTTTAACTAAAAAACATTCAAATGAGATACTATGTCATTTTAACACACGTTTAGTTAAAATTGTTACACATATATGGCGGAAATTTTCGCTTTCTGATTAGAATGACGTCGATTTCAAATATGCAAAATATAGCAAGAAAATCTGAATTTTTATTGGCTCGTAAAAAAACAAATATACGCGTTATCATGTTCTTTAAATTACTGTGTTATTTTTATGGTGTGCCAACAGGAAAGAAATGATTGAATTGGAAAATTAAAAAAAGGAAATTTCTATAATATTAAATTATTTCAGATGATTCAGAAAAGCGGTAAAGAGTGCTCTGATATATTTTTTAAGTAGACGGTGATCTTTTTCACGTTTTAAGACGCATGTACATCAAGTTTCCGGCATATCGGTCAAAAATTGAAGATTTGTACAAAGGGCATACACTCAGAGAACGGTTCTTATATATATAGATATTTACACTCTCTTAGAATACAATTCAATAAAATATAAAAATAAAACATACAGAGTGGCTATAAAAATTAAATAAAATAGATAAATTAAGTCAGGCTGGAACATAGCTTTACTAAAAATATTAATAATACATTCAGTAAACGTTTTGTCAACCAAACGCAAGGCCTCATACAATTTAACCATTGTAAAAACAAACAACAGTACTGTCATATCCCAACTCAACTAGAATAGTAGCGATCTTTATTACAAGACGGCAGAACCATACACAGAGAGTCTGAGATTGTAATGTATTGCATGCAACCAGTGGAATCGAGGCAGCTGTAAGAAATGACTTGTTCTGAGAGCTGTGTTTAGCGGCTGTTGTATATACTGTAAATAAACTATAAGTAATCTTATAGTAATGTCTCCTTGCTTAGTAAATAGTAATAATAAGAGTGCGGCGATGTAATATTGGCTACATTATGGGATTTAACACAAATTAAAATGTTGTGATTTTTTTTTTCTTTTAAGAAAAAGAGAACGAAAAATGGCCGATAAAGAAATAATTTCTCTGGGACGCTTATAAGAACATATTTCAAATGTTCCTTGGACTATTTGCGTCGAAAAAATTGACTTTTATTTCTCAGCGAATAACATCAAAAGTGATAAGATGAAGAAAAATATTTTGCTATGTTTGGTTGGAACATCAACATTTGTCATTTTACGAGATATTATAGTCCCTAATACTCTGACAGAGATTAGTTACGAAGATCGTTTAAAGAAAGCAAAGGAGCATTTTTCACCACGCCCTAGTGAAATACTGGAGCGATTCAAGTTCTAACGACTAAGGAAGCAAGGAGAAATTGTAGCAGATTTCATAAAAGATTTGTGTCAGTTATTGCAACTTCGGAAATACTCTTAATGACCGCCTGCGTGATTAATTGGTATTTTGGATCCAGGATGAGAAGATACAACAGAAATTACTGCGTTCTAAAGACTTAACGTTCCAAACAGCGGTGGAAATAGCTGAGTAGTTTTAATCAGCTGAGGTTGGTGTAAAATCCCTACATATCGGAGGAAGTACTACTTTCAATAAAGTGCATGTTTCGAAAGTTGAGAAACGGAAACCGAAACTAGAGAAGTTCGCTTATGCAAAAAAGCCTAAAGAAGATAGATTCACGCCTGAGAAACTGTGTTACAGATGTTCTAAAAACGATAATCCCAAATTTTGCCCTTTTAAATATGCAGAATGCCATTTCTGCCATCGATTAGGTCACCTAAAAATTTGTTGTCGAAATCGAAAATTTTTAATGAAAAATGCGAAACAGTATAAGAAGAGAAAAATTAAAACTGTCCAGTTCATTCTTTAAACTTCACGGATGACAACTCCAATAATGTGTCGTGGGTAAAATCGGTTAAAATAAATGGGGTAAATATAAAATTTGAAATTGACACAGGTGCGGCTCATACTATTGTAAGTAAAAATTTTGCAAACAAATATTTCTCAGGTAAGCTGCCTTTAATTAAATGTAAAATAAAGTTACAAACTTATACAAAAGATTTTTTAACTGTTTTGGGGGAATTAAAAGTAAATGCTGTTGTTGATGAATATTTTATTCCTGATTTAAGAATATTAGTAATTAAAGAAGAGGGTCCAATTCTAATTGCAAAAACTTGGTTAAAAGCATTAAAATTATTTTGGTCTATTGTAAATAGGATTAAAAGCATTTCGAAAGATGATTTATTTAGAAATTTTCCTAATGATTTTGCTGACGGGATGGGAACAATCAAGGGTCCTCCCGTGTCAATAAAATTGAAAAAAAAAATGCAAAACAAGTTTTTCTTAACTCTCGACCTGGTCCTTTTGCTTTAAGGAAAGCTACTGATTTAGAATTGGAACGATTAACTAATGAGGGTATTTTAAAACCTGTTGATCATTCATTTCCTAAGCCTAACGATTCTGTTAGAATATGTGGTGATTATAGAGCAACAGTTAATGCTAATACGGAAAATGATAATTATCCTCTTCCTACAATGGAAGAATTATTTTTTAAACTATCAGGTGGAAAATTTTTACTGTTTTTGATTTAAAGGATGCGTACTTACAACAACCTGTAGATAATGAAAGTAGTAACATTTTGTCTATAAATACACATAAGGTTTATATAATGTGTTACGATTAGCATTTGGGGTACAATGTGCTCCTGGAATGCTCCAAAGAAAAATTGAACATATTTTTAAAAAGTATAAATATGTTGCTGTATTTTCAGATGATGTAATCATAACTGCTAGTAACGAATCAGAACATTCTGAAAGAGCTGAAAGTGTTCTGAAATGCTTTTCTGAGCATGGTATAAGATTAAATAAGGAAAAGTTAAAATTTTTCGTTTCGGAAGTTTCTTATTTAGGACATAAAATATACCAGGAAGGAATTAGACCTACTCCAGAAAAAGTTAATGCTATTTTGAATGCTCCTATTTCAAATAATGTGTCACAATTGCGTTCATTTTTAGGCTTAATTTCTTATTATAGAGACTTTCTGCCTAATATTTCAGATGTTTTAGAACATTTACATAGATAATTAGATAATAATGGAAAGTGGACATGGTCAGAAAAGTATGTAAATGCGTTTCAAAAAGTTAAACAATTATTATGTACATCTCCTTTTTTAGAATTATATGATGTTAACAAAGATATAGTTTTAAACTGTGATCCTTCTGAATATGATATAGGGTCAGTTTTAAGCTACATTGTTCAGGGTAAAGAGAAACCTATTGTATATGCTTCTAGAACTTTAAATAAAACTGAAAGAAATTATGCAATGATAGATAAAGAAGCTTTATCTGTAATGTTTGGTGTCATTAAGTTTCACCAAAATTTAGCTGGAAAACAGTTGAAAATTATAACAGATCATAAACCTTTAATTAGATTGTTTGATCCTGTTAAAAAGGTACCTGATACATTATCACCTAGAATGCTGAGATAGTTGTTAATGTTAGCTGGGTATGATTATACAATTGAGTATCGTGAGGGTAAAAATAATAAAAATGCGGACGCATTAAGTAGATTACCTCTCCCTGAAAGTGTAAATTTAGTAAGTAATCCTGCGGAAATAATGTTTGTTTCAAATAATGATAATTGGCCTGTTTCTTCTAAAATTATTGCAAAATGGACAACTGAAAATCCTGTAACTAAACAAATTTTAGAGTGGGTGTTACATGGGTGGCCGCGAAAGGTTAAACCAGAAGAATATCAACCATATTATTGTAGAAGGGAGAGAATTTCCTGTCTAGAAAATTGTATATTGTAGGGACATACAATGGTCGTACCAGAGGAAGGCCGTGATTATATATTAAAATTACTGCATTCCGTTCATCAGGGTATAACGAGCATGAATTCGAAAGCTAGGGGGGTTTAGTGGCCAAATGTGGATAAAAAATGAACAAATGCTAAATTCTTGCGAGGGATTGTCCAAAAATGGAGCCCTTGAAATGGAAATCTGAACTTCCCTGGGAAAGAATCCTTATAGATCATGACGGTCCTTTCGAAGGTAAAATATTTTAAAAAGTAGTCTATTCTTATACTAAACGGCTGGAAGTAGAGGGAGTGCCCGGGTCTGATAGTAAAACTACAATTAAAGTATTAAGAAGAATTTTTGCTACATTTGGATTACCTGTTGAATTGGTCAGTGATAATGGTCCCGCGTGCACAAGTGACGAATTTGAGGAATTTCTTAAAAATAATGGAATTAAGCATACTTCTATTTCACCATATCATCCGTCTTCGAACGGACAAGGGGAAAAATATGTGCAAACTGTGAAAAATTGTCTTAAGAAGCTAGATAAAAGTGACATAACATTATCAATTTCACGATTTTTGTTGGAAAATCATTCCACTCCTCATTGGGTGACTTGTAAAACTCCTGATGAATTAATGCTTAGAAGGCCAGTCCGAACAGCCCTTCATTTGGTGTTACCATCAAAATCTAAATTACAGCAACCCCTTCACAAATATAAGCTTTATGATTTAGTTTTTGTTAAAAATTTTAGAAAAGGGGAGAAATGGGTAAACGGAAAAATTTTGAAAATATTGGGGAGTAGATGTGACGGAATAATGTGTAAGCATCACCTTGATCAGATGAGACGTATTAAACAGATAAAATATGAAATACCAGAGAGAGTTGTAGAGATGAATCGAAATGATAAACTAATGTCAGACAAAGTTGAAAATATGGGACATCGTAGTAAAAATTACGATGATTATGATAAATATGAAATGGTTAACCAAAACCGTTTTTCTGCAAATAATGAAAAAATAAAAGAACAGCTTAATAATGATAATACTATAGAACAAAGCCAAACTCAGCTTTCGCATGATTTTGTAACAGGCACAGTTGTGAGTAATAAAAATAATAATACAACAGATAAATCTGTGAAAGACAATTTGACTAAAACTAATGACGAGGACTCTTAGGAAAGTGCTCCAGTTCGAATACGTCAAAGAGCAAGATTGCTTGTAGCTCGTTTGAACTATAGGGGGAGGGGTGTCATATCCCAACCCAGCAAGAATATTAGCAATCTTTATTAAAAATATGGCAGCACCGTACACAGAGAGTCTGAGATTGTAAGGTATTGCATGCAACCAGTGGAATCGAGGCAGCTGTAAGAAATGACTTGTTCTGAGAGCTGCGCTTAGCGGCTGTTGTATATATTGTGAATAAACTATAACTAATCTTAATAAACCAATCATACTACAATATATATTAAAACACACATACACACATAAATAACGCCTGCATTCAACAGTTAAAGGTTATATATATTATACAGACCATATATATTATACAGTCTGCAATTTCTCACTAATAAACCATGTTGGGGAAGCCACCAGCCATCTATGCGACTGCCTTGGATGACCGGACAACGATGAATACATTTTACTATTACATCGATCTGCGATAAATATAATAAACCAATCATACTACAATATATATTAAAACACATATACACACATAAATAACGCCTGCATTCAACAGTTAAAGGTATATATAAATATTATACAGACATACATACAATAAATACAATAAACCCAACTGGAGTGAAAAACTAATGTCTGTATAATATTTATATATACCTTTAACTGTTGAATGCAGGCGTTATTTATGTGTGTATGTGTGTTTTAATATATATTGTAGTATGATTGGTTTATTATAATTATCGTATATCGATGTAATAGTAAAATCTATTCATCGCTGTCCGGTCATCCAAGGCTGTCGCATAGATGGCTGGTGGCTTCCCCAACATGGTTTATTAGTGAGAAATTGCAGACTCAGGCATCGGCCGGAGTAGCTCAGTGGTTAGAGCAGCAGTCTTGTATACTGTGGTCCCGGGTTCGGTTCCTGGCTCCGGCTAATTTTTCACTCCAGTTGGGATTATTTTATTTATTTTTTGTATGCCTGTATAATATTTATATATACCTTTAACTGTTGAATGCAGGCGTTATTTATGTGTGTATGTGTGTTTTAATATATATTGTAGTATGATTGGTTTATTATAATTATCGTAGATCGTTGTAATAATAAAATCTATTCATCGTTGTCCGGTCATCCAAGGCTGTCGCATAGATGGCTGGTGGCTTTCCCAACATGGTTTATTAGTGACAAATTGCAGACTCAGGCATCGGCCGGAGTAGCTCAGTGGTTAGAGCAGCAGTCTTGTATACTGTGGTCCCGGGTTCGATTCCTGGCTCTGGCTACTTTTTCACTCCAGTTGGGTTTATTGTATTTATTGTTTGTATGTCTGTATAATATTTATATATATCTTTAACTGTTGAATGCAGGCGTTATTTATGTGTGTATGTGTGTTTTAATATATATTGTAGTATGATTGGTTTATTATAATTATCGTAGATCGATGTAATAGTAAAATCTATTCATCGCTGTCCGGTCATCCAAGGCTGTCGCATAGATGGCTGGTGGCTTCCCCAACATGTTTTATTAGTGAGAAATTGCAGACTCAGGCATCGACCGGAGTAGCTCAGTGGTTAGAGCAGCAGTCTTGTATACTGTGGTCCCGGGTTCGATTCCTGGCTCTGGCGACTTTTTCACTCCAGTTGGGATTATTTTATTTATTGTTTGTATGTCTGTATAATATTTATATATACCTTTAACTGTCTAATGCAGGCGTTATTTATGTGTGTATGTGTGTTTTAATATATATTGTAGTATGATTGGTTTATTATAATTATCGTAGATCGATGTAATAGTAAAATCTATTCATCGTTGTCCGGTCATCCAAGGCTGTCGCATAGATGGCTGGTGGCTTCCCCAACATGGTTTATTAGTGAGAAATTGCAGACTCAGGCATCGGCAGGAGTAGCTCAGTGGTTAGAGCAGCAGTCTTGTATACTGTGGTCCCGGGTTCGATTCCTGGCTCTAGCTAATTTTTCACTCCAGTTGGGTTTATTGTATTTATTGTTTGTATGTCTGTATAATATTTATATATACCTTTAACTGTTGAATGCAGGCGTTATTTATGTGTGTATGTGTGTTTTAATATATATTGTAGTATGATTGGTTTATTATAATTATCGTAGATCGATGTAATAGTAAAATCTATTCATCGTTGTCCGGTCATCCAAGGCTGTCGCATAGATGGCTGGTGGCTTCCCCAACATGGTTTATTATTGAGAAATTGCAGACCCAGGCATCGACCGGAGTAGCTCAGAGGTTAGAGCAGCAGTCTTGTATACTGTGGTCCCGGGTTCGATTCCTGGCTCTGGCTACTTTTTCAGCCCAGTTGGGATTATTTTATTTATTGTTTGTATGTCTGTATAATATTTATATATACCTTTAACTGTTGAATGCAGGCGTTATTTATGTGTGTATATGTGTTTTAATATATATTGTAGTATGATTGGTTTATTATAATTATCGTAGATCGATGTAATAGTAAAATCTATTCATCGTTGTCCGGTCATCCAAGGCTGTCGCATAGATGGCTGGTGGCTTCCCCAACATGGTTTATTAGTGAGAAATTGCAGACTCAGGCATCGGCCGGAGTAGCTCAGTGGTTAGAGCAGCAGTCTTGTATACTGTGGTCCCGGGTTCGATTCCTGGCTCTGGCTACTTTTTCACTCCAGTTGGGTTTATTGTATTTATTGTTTGTATGTCTGTACAATATTTATATATATCTTTAACTGTTGAATGCAGGCGTTATTTATGTGTGTATGTGTGTTTTAATATATATTGTAGTATGATTGGTTTATTATAATTATCGTAGATCGATGTAATAGTAAAATCTATTCATCGCTGTCCGGTCATCCAAGGCTGTCGCATAGATGGCTGGTGGCTTCCCCAACATGGTTTATTAGTGAGAAATTGCAGACTCAGGCATCAGCCGGAGTAGCTCAGTGGTTAGAGCAGCAGTCTTGTATACTGTGGTCCCGGGTTCGATTCCTGGCTCTGGCTACTTTTTCACTCCAGTTGGGATTATTTTATTTATTGTTTGTATGACTGTATAATATTTATATATACCTTTAACTGTTGAATGCAGGCGTTATTTATGTGTGTATGTGTGTTTTAATATATATTGTAGTATGATTGGTTTATTATAATTATCGTAGATCTATGTAATAGTAAAATCTATTCATCGCTGTCCGGTCATCCAAGGCTGTCGCATAGATGGCTGGTGGCTTCCCCAACATGGTTTATTAGTGAGAAATTGCAGACTCAGGCATCGGCCGGAGTAGCTCAGTGGTTAGAGCAGCAGTCTTGTATACTGTGGTTCCGGGTTCGATTCCTGGCTCTGGCTAATTTTTCACTCCAGTTGGGTTTATTGTATTTATTGTTTGTATGTCTGTATAATATTTATATATACCTTTAACTGTTGAATGCAGGCGTTATTTATGTGTGTATATGTGTTTTAATATATATTGTAGTATGATTGGTTTATTATAATTATCGTAGATCGATGTAATAGTAAAATCTATTCATCGTTGTCCGGTCATCCAAGGCTGTCGCGTAGATGGCTGGTGGCTTCCCCAACATGGTTTATTAGTGAGAAATTGCAGACTCAGGCATCGGCCGGAGTAGCTCAGTGGTTAGAGCAGCAGTCTTGTATACTGTGGTCCCGGGTTCGATTCCTGGCTCTGGCTACTTTTTCACTCCAGTTGGGTTTATTGTATTTATTGTTTGTATGTCTGTATAATATTTATATATATCTTTAACTGTTGAATGCAGGCGTTATTTATGTGTGTATGTGTGTTTTAATATATATTGTAGTATGATTGGTTTATTATAATTATCGTAGATCGATGTAATAGTAAAATCTATTCATCGCTGTCCGGTCATCCAAGGCTGTCGCATAGATGGCTGGTGGCTTCCCCAACATGTTTTATTAGTGAGAAATTGCAGACTCAGGCATCGACCGGAGTAGCTCAGTGGTTAGAGCAGCAGTCTTGTATACTGTGGTCCCGGGTTCGATTCCTGGCTCTGGCGACTTTTTCACTCCAGTTGGGATTATTTTATTTATTGTTTGTATGTCTGTATAATATTTATATATACCTTTAACTGTCTAATGCAGGCGTTATTTATGTGTGTATGTGTGTTTTAATATATATTGTAGTATGATTGGTTTATTATAATTATCGTAGATCGATGTAATAGTAAAATCTATTCATCGTTGTCCGGTCATCCAAGGCTGTCGCATAGATGGCTGGTGGCTTCCCCAACATGGTTTATTAGTGAGAAATTGCAGACTCAGGCATCGGCAGGAGTAGCTCAGTGGTTAGAGCAGCAGTCTTGTATACTGTGGTCCCGGGTTCGATTCCTGGCTCTAGCTAATTTTTCACTCCAGTTGGGTTTATTGTATTTATTGTTTGTATGTCTGTATAATATTTATATATACCTTTAACTGTTGAATGCAGGCGTTATTTATGTGTGTATGTGTGTTTTAATATATATTGTAGTATGATTGGTTTATTATAATTATCGTAGATCGATGTAATAGTAAAATCTATTCACCGTTGTCCGGTCATCCAAGGCTGTCGCATAGATGGCTGGTGGCTTCCCCAACATGGTTTATTATTGAGAAATTGCAGACCCAGGCATCGACCGGAGTAGCTCAGAGGTTAGAGCAGCAGTCTTGTATACTGTGGTCCCGGGTTCGATTCCTGGCTCTGGCTACTTTTTCACTCCAGTTGGGATTATTTTATTTATTGTTTGTATGTCTGTATAATATTTATATATACCTTTAACTGTTGAATGCAGGCGTTATTTATGTGTGTATATGTGTTTTAATATATATTGTAGTATGATTGGTTTATTATAATTATCGTAGATCGATGTAATAGTAAAATCTATTCATCGTTGTCCGGTCATCCAAGGCTGTCGCATAGATGGCTGGTGGCTTCCCCAACATGGTTTATTAGTGAGAAATTGCAGACTCAGGCATCGGCCGGAGTAGCTCAGTGGTTAGAGCAGCAGTCTTGTATACTGTGGTCCCGGGTTCGATTCCTGGCTCTGGCTACTTTTTCACTCCAGTTGGGTTTATTGTATTTATTGTTTGTATGTCTGTATAATATTTATATATATCTTTAACTGTTGAATGCAGGCGTTATTTATGTGTGTATGTGTGTTTTAATATATATTGTAGTATGATTGGTTTATTATAATTATCGTAGATCGATGTAATAGTAAAATCTATTCATCGCTGTCCGGTCATCCAAGGCTGTCGCATAGATGGCTGGTGGCTTCCCCAACATGGTTTATTAGTGAGAAATTGCAGACTCAGGCATCAGCCGGAGTAGCTCAGTGGTTAGAGCAGCAGTCTTGTATACTGTGGTCCCGGGTTCGGTTCCTGGCTCCGGCTAATTTTTCACTCCAGTTGGGATTATTTTATTTATTTTTTGTATGCCTGTATAATATTTATATATACCTTTAACTGTTGAATGCAGGCGTTATTTATGTGTGTATGTGTGTTTTAATATATATTGTAGTATGATTGGTTTATTATAATTATCGTAGATCGTTGTAATAATAAAATCTATTCATCGTTGTCCGGTCATCCAAGGCTGTCGCATAGATGGCTGGTGGCTTTCCCAACATGGTTTATTAGTGACAAATTGCAGACTCAGGCATCGGCCGGAGTAGCTCAGTGGTTAGAGCAGCAGTCTTGTATACTGTGGTCCCGGGTTCGATTCCTGGCTCTGGCTACTTTTTCACTCCAGTTGGGTTTATTGTATTTATTGTTTGTATGTCTGTATAATATTTATATATATCTTTAACTGTTGAATGCAGGCGTTATTTATGTGTGTATGTGTGTTTTAATATATATTGTAGTATGATTGGTTTATTATAATTATCGTAGATCGATGTAATAGTAAAATCTATTCATCGCTGTCCGGTCATCCAAGGCTGTCGCATAGATGGCTGGTGGCTTCCCCAACATGTTTTATTAGTGAGAAATTGCAGACTCAGGCATCGACCGGAGTAGCTCAGTGGTTAGAGCAGCAGTCTTGTATACTGTGGTCCCGGGTTCGATTCTTGGCTCTGGCGACTTTTTCACTCCAGTTGGGATTATTTTATTTATTGTTTGTATGTCTGTATAATATTTATATATACCTTTAACTGTCTAATGCAGGCGTTATTTATGTGTGTATGTGTGTTTTAATATATATTGTAGTATGATTGGTTTATTATAATTATCGTAGATCGATGTAATAATAAAATCTATTCATCGTTGTCCGGTCATCCAAGGCTGTCGCATAGATGGCTGGTGGCTTCCCCAACATGGTTTATTAGTGAGAAATTGCAGACTCAGGCATCGGCAGGAGTAGCTCAGTGGTTAGAGCAGCAGTCTTGTATACTGTGGTCCCGGGTTCGATTCCTGGCTCTAGCTAATTTTTCACTCCAGTTGGGTTTATTGTATTTATTGTTTGTATGTCTGTATAATATTTATATATACCTTTAACTGTTGAATGCAGGCGTTATTTATGTGTGTATGTGTGTTTTAATATATATTGTAGTATGATTGGTTTATTATAATTATCGTAGATCGATGTAATAGTAAAATCTATTCATCGTTGTCCGGTCATCCAAGGCTGTCGCATAGATGGCTGGTGGCTTCCCCAACATGGTTTATTATTGAGAAATTGCAGACCCAGGCATCGACCGAAGTAGCTCAGAGGTTAGAGCAGCAGTCTTGTATACTGTGGTCCCGGGTTCGATTCCTGGCTCTGGCTACTTTTTCAGCCCAGTTGGGATTATTTTATTTATTGTTTGTATGTCTGTATAATATTTATATATACCTTTAACTGTTGAATGCAGGCGTTATTTATGTGTGTATATGTGTTTTAATATATATTCTGGTATGATTGGTTTATTATAATTATCGTAGATCGATGTAATAGTAAAATCTATTCATCGTTGTCCGGTCATCCAAGGCTGTCGCATAGATGGCTGGTGGCTTCCCCAACATGGTTTATTAGTGAGAAATTGCAGACTCAGGCATCGGCCGGAGTAGCTCAGTGGTTAGAGCAGCAGTCTTGTATACTGTGGTCCCGGGTTCGATTCCTGGCTCTGGCTACTTTTTCACTCCAGTTGGGTTTATTGTATTTATTGTTTGTATGTCTGTATAATATTTATATATATCTTTAACTGTTGAATGCAGGCGTTATTTATGTGTGTATGTGTGTTTTAATATATATTGTAGTATGATTGGTTTATTATAATTATCGTAGATCGATGTAATAGTAAAATCTATTCATCGCTGTCCGGTCATCCAAGGCTGTCGCATAGATGGCTGGTGGCTTCCCCAACATGGTTTATTAGTGAGAAATTGCAGACTCAGGCATCAGCCGGAGTAGCTCAGTGGTTAGAGCAGCAGTCTTGTATACTGTGGTCCCGGGTTCGATTCCTGGCTCTGGCTACTTTTTCACTCCAGTTGGGATTATTGTATTTATTGTTTGTATGACTGTATAATATTTATATATACCTTTAACTGTTGAATGCAGGCGTTATTTATGTGTGTATGTGTGTTTTAATATATATTGTAGTATGATTGGTTTATTATAATTATCGTAGATCGATGTAATAGTAAAATCTATTCATCGTTGTCCGGTCATCCAAGGCTGTCGCATAGATAGCTGGTGGCTTCCCCAACATGGTTTATTATTGAGAAATTGCAGACCCAGGCATCGACCGGAGTAGCTCAGAGGTTAGAGCAGCAGTCTTGTATACTGTGGTCCCGGGTTCGATTCCTGGCTCTGGCTACTTTTTCAGCCCAGTTGGGATTATTTTATTTATTGTTTGTATGTCTGTATAATATTTATATATACCTTTAACTGTTGAATGCAGGCGTTATTTATGTGTGTATATGTGTTTTAATATATATTGTAGTATGATTGGTTTATTATAATTATCGTAGATCGATGTAATAGTAAAATCTATTCATCGTTGTCCGGTCATCCAAGGCTGTCGCATAGATGGCTGGTGGCTTCCCCAACATGGTTTATTAGTGAGAAATTGCAGACTCAGGCATCGGCCGGAGTAGCTCAGTGGTTAGAGCAGCAGTCTTGTATACTGTGGTCCCGGGTTCGATTCCTGGCTCTGGCTACTTTTTCACTCCAGTTGGGTTTATTGTATTTATTGTTTGTATGTCTGTATAATATTTATATATATCTTTAACTGTTGAATGCAGGCGTTATTTATGTGTGTATGTGTGTTTTAATATATATTGTAGTATGATTGGTTTATTATAATTATCGTAGATCGATGTAATAGTAAAATCTATTCATCGCTGTCCGGTCATCCAAGGCTGTCGCATAGATGGCTGGTGGCTTCCCCAACATGGTTTATTAGTGAGAAATTGCAGACTCAGGCATCAGCCGGAGTAGCTCAGTGGTTAGAGCAGCAGTCTTGTATACTGTGGTCCCGGGTTCGATTCCTGGCTCTGGCTACTTTTTCACTCCAGTTGGGATTATTTTATTTATTGTTTGTATGACTGTATAATATTTATATATACCTTTAACTGTTGAATGCAGGCGTTATTTATGTGTGTATGTGTGTTTTAATATATATTGTAGTATGATTGGTTTATTATAATTATCGTAGATCTATGTAATAGTAAAATCTATTCATCGCTGTCCGGTCATCCAAGGCTGTCGCATAGATGGCTGGTGGCTTCCCCAACATGGTTTA
The DNA here is from genome assembly GCA_963932465.1 of Maratus speciosus. NCBI lineage: Eukaryota > Metazoa > Arthropoda > Arachnida > Araneae > Salticidae > Maratus > Maratus speciosus. Next base: position 190,290,783 of record OZ010800.1, read on the forward strand.
TTAGTGAGAAATTGCAGACTCAGGCATCGGCCGGAGTAGCTCAGTGGTTAGAGCAGCAGTCTTGTATACTGTGGTTCCGGGTTCGATTCCTGGCTCTGGCTAATTTTTCACTCACGTTGGGTTTATTGTATTTATTGTTTGTATGTCTGTATAATATTTATATATACCTTTAACTGTTGAATGCAGGCGTTATTTATGTGTGTATATGTGTTTTAATATATATTGTAGTATGATTGGTTTATTATAATTATCGTAGATCGATGTAATAGTAAAATCTATTCATCGTTGTCCGGTCATCCAAGGCTGTCGCGTAGATGGCTGGTGGCTTCCCCAACATGGTTTATTAGTGAGAAATTGCAGACTCAGGCATCGGCCGGAGTAGCTCAGTGGTTAGAGCAGCAGTCTTGTATACTGTGGTCCCGGGTTCGATTCCTGGCTCTGGCTACTTTTTCACTCCAGTTGGGTTTATTGTATTTATTGTTTGTATGTCTGTATAATATTTATATATATCTTTAACTGTTGAATGCAGGCGTTATTTATGTGTGTATGTGTGTTTTAATATATATTGTAGTATGATTGGTTTATTATAATTATCGTAGATCGATGTAATAGTAAAATCTATTCATCGCTGTCCGGTCATCCAAGGCTGTCGCATAGATGGCTGGTGGCTTCCCCAACATGTTTTATTAGTGAGAAATTGCAGACTCAGGCATCGACCGGAGTAGCTCAGTGGTTAGAGCAGCAGTCTTGTATACTGTGGTCCCGGGTTCGATTCCTGGCTCTGGCGACTTTTTCACTCCAGTTGGGATTATTTTATTTATTGTTTGTATGTCTGTATAATATTTATATATACCTTTAACTGTCTAATGCAGGCGTTATTTATGTGTGTATGTGTGTTTTAATATATATTGTAGTATGATTGGTTTATTATAATTATCGTAGATCGATGTAATAGTAAAATCTATTCATCGTTGTCCGGTCATCCAAGGCTGTCGCATAGATGGCTGGTGGCTTCCCCAACATGGTTTATTAGTGAGAAATTGCAGACTCAGGCATCGGCAGGAGTAGCTCAGTGGTTAGAGCAGCAGTCTTGTATACTGTGGTCCCGGGTTCGATTCCTGGCTCTAGCTAATTTTTCACTCCAGTTGGGTTTATTGTATTTATTGTTTGTATGTCTGTATAATATTTATATATACCTTTAACTGTTGAATGCAGGCGTTATTTATGTGTGTATGTGTGTTTTAATATATATTGTAGTATGATTGGTTTATTATAATTATCGTAGATCGATGTAATAGTAAAATCTATTCACCGTTGTCCGGTCATCCAAGGCTGTCGCATAGATGGCTGGTGGCTTCCCCAACATGGTTTATTATTGAGAAATTGCAGACCCAGGCATCGACCGGAGTAGCTCAGAGGTTAGAGCAGCAGTCTTGTATACTGTGGTCCCGGGTTCGATTCCTGGCTCTGGCTACTTTTTCACTCCAGTTGGGATTATTTTATTTATTGTTTGTATGTCTGTATAATATTTATATATACCTTTAACTGTTGAATGCAGGCGTTATTTATGTGTGTATATGTGTTTTAATATATATTGTAGTATGATTGGTTTATTATAATTATCGTAGATCGATGTAATAGTTAAATCTATTCATCGTTGTCCGGTCATCCAAGGCTGTCGCATAGATGGCTGGTGGCTTCCCCAACATGGTTTATTAGTGAGAAATTGCAGACTCAGGCATCGGCCGGAGTAGCTCAGTGGTTAGAGCAGCAGTCTTGTATACTGTGGTCCCGGGTTCGATTCCTGGCTCTGGCTACTTTTTCACTCCAGTTGGGTTTATTGTATTTATTGTTTGTATGTCTGTATAATATTTATATATATCTTTAACTGTTGAATGCAGGCGTTATTTATGTGTGTATGTGTGTTTTAATATATATTGTAGTATGATTGGTTTATTATAATTATCGTAGATCGATGTAATAGTAAAATCTATTCATCGCTGTCCGGTCATCCAAGGCTGTCGCATAGATGGCTGGTGGCTTCCCCAACATGGTTTATTAGTGAGAAATTGCAGACTCAGGCATCAGCCGGAGTAGCTCAGTGGTTAGAGCAGCAGTCTTGTATACTGTGGTTCCGGGTTCGATTCCTGGCTCTGGCTAATTTTTCACTCCAGTTGGGTTTATTGTATTTATTGTTTGTATGTCTGTATAATATTTATATATACCTTTAACTGTTGAATGCAGGCGTTATTTATGTGTGTATATGTGTTTTAATATATATTGTAGTATGATTGGTTTATTATAATTATCGTAGATCGATGTAATAGTAAAATCTATTCATCGTTGTCCGGTCATCCAAGGCTGTCGCGTAGATGGCTGGTGGCTTCCCCAACATGGTTTATTAGTGAGAAATTGCAGACTCAGGCATCGGCCGGAGTAGCTCAGTGGTTAGAGCAGCAGTCTTGTATACTGTGGTCCCGGGTTCGATTCCTGGCTCTGGCTACTTTTTCACTCCAGTTGGGTTTATTGTATTTATTGTTTGTATGTCTGTATAATATTTATATATATCTTTAACTGTTGAATGCAGGCGTTATTTATGTGTGTATGTGTGTTTTAATATATATTGTAGTATGATTGGTTTATTATAATTATCGTAGATCGATGTAATAGTAAAATCTATTCATCGCTGTCCGGTCATCCAAGGCTGTCGCATAGATGGCTGGTGGCTTCCCCAACATGTTTTATTAGTGAGAAATTGCAGACTCAGGCATCGACCGGAGTAGCTCAGTGGTTAGAGCAGCAGTCTTGTATACTGTGGTCCCGGGTTCGATTCCTGGCTCTGGCGACTTTTTCACTCCAGTTGGGATTATTTTATTTATTGTTTGTATGTCTGTATAATATTTATATATACCTTTAACTGTCTAATGCAGGCGTTATTTATGTGTGTATGTGTGTTTTAATATATATTGTAGTATGATTGGTTTATTATAATTATCGTAGATCGATGTAATAGTAAAATCTATTCATCGTTGTCCGGTCATCCAAGGCTGTCGCATAGATGGCTGGTGGCTTCCCCAACATGGTTTATTAGTGAGAAATTGCAGACTCAGGCATCGGCAGGAGTAGCTCAGTGGTTAGAGCAGCAGTCTTGTATACTGTGGTCCCGGGTTCGATTCCTGGCTCTAGCTAATTTTTCACTCCAGTTGGGTTTATTGTATTTATTGTTTGTATGTCTGTATAATATTTATATATACCTTTAACTGTTGAATGCAGGCGTTATTTATGTGTGTATGTGTGTTTTAATATATATTGTAGTATGATTGGTTTATTATAATTATCGTAGATCGATGTAATAGTAAAATCTATTCACCGTTGTCCGGTCATCCAAGGCTGTCGCATAGATGGCTGGTGGCTTCCCCAACATGGTTTATTATTGAGAAATTGCAGACCCAGGCATCGACCGGAGTAGCTCAGAGGTTAGAGCAGCAGTCTTGTATACTGTGGTCCCGGGTTCGATTCCTGGCTCTGGCTACTTTTTCACTCCAGTTGGGATTATTTTATTTATTGTTTGTATGTCTGTATAATATTTATATATACCTTTAACTGTTGAATGCAGGCGTTATTTATGTGTGTATATGTGTTTTAATATATATTGTAGTATGATTGGTTTATTATAATTATCGTAGATCGATGTAATAGTTAAATCTATTCATCGTTGTCCGGTCATCCAAGGCTGTCGCATAGATGGCTGGTGGCTTCCCCAACATGGTTTATTAGTGAGAAATTGCAGACTCAGGCATCGGCCGGAGTAGCTCAGTGGTTAGAGCAGCAGTCTTGTATACTGTGGTCCCGGGTTCGATTCCTGGCTCTGGCTACTTTTTCACTCCAGTTGGGTTTATTGTATTTATTGTTTGTATGTCTGTATAATATTTATATATATCTTTAACTGTTGAATGCAGGCGTTATTTATGTGTGTATGTGTGTTTTAATATATATTGTAGTATGATTGGTTTATTATAATTATCGTAGATCGATGTAATAGTAAAATCTATTCATCGCTGTCCGGTCATCCAAGGCTGTCGCATAGATGGCTGGTGGCTTCCCCAACATGGTTTATTAGTGAGAAATTGCAGACTCAGGCATCAGCCGGAGTAGCTCAGTGGTTAGAGCAGCAGTCTTGTATACTGTGGTCCCGGGTTCGGTTCCTGGCTCCGGCTAATTTTTCACTCCAGTTGGGATTATTTTATTTATTTTTTGTATGCCTGTATAATATTTATATATACCTTTAACTGTTGAATGCAGGCGTTATTTATGTGTGTATGTGTGTTTTAATATATATTGTAGTATGATTGGTTTATTATAATTATCGTAGATCGTTGTAATAATAAAATCTATTCATCGTTGTCCGGTCATCCAAGGCTGTCGCATAGATGGCTGGTGGCTTTCCCAACATGGTTTATTAGTGACAAATTGCAGACTCAGGCATCGGCCGGAGTAGCTCAGTGGTTAGAGCAGCAGTCTTGTATACTGTGGTCCCGGGTTCGATTCCTGGCTCTGGCTACTTTTTCACTCCAGTTGGGTTTATTGTATTTATTGTTTGTATGTCTGTATAATATTTATATATATCTTTAACTGTTGAATGCAGGCGTTATTTATGTGTGTATGTGTGTTTTAATATATATTGTAGTATGATTGGTTTATTATAATTATCGTAGATCGATGTAATAGTAAAATCTATTCATCGCTGTCCGGTCATCCAAGGCTGTCGCATAGATGGCTGGTGGCTTCCCCAACATGTTTTATTAGTGAGAAATTGCAGACTCAGGCATCGACCGGAGTAGCTCAGTGGTTAGAGCAGCAGTCTTGTATACTGTGGTCCCGGGTTCGATTCCTGGCTCTGGCGACTTTTTCACTCCAGTTGGGATTATTTTATTTATTGTTTGTATGTCTGTATAATATTTATATATACCTTTAACTGTCTAATGCAGGCGTTATTTATGTGTGTATGTGTGTTTTAATATATATTGTAGTATGATTGGTTTATTATAATTATCGTAGATCGATGTAATAATAAAATCTATTCATCGTTGTCCGGTCATCCAAGGCTGTCGCATAGATGGCTGGTGGCTTCCCCAACATGGTTTATTAGTGAGAAATTGCAGACTCAGGCATCGGCAGGAGTAGCTCAGTGGTTAGAGCAGCAGTCTTGTATACTGTGGTCCCGGGTTCGATTCCTGGCTCTAGCTAATTTTTCACTCCAGTTGGGTTTATTGTATTTATTGTTTGTATGTCTGTATAATATTTATATATACCTTTAACTGTTGAATGCAGGCGTTATTTATGTGTGTATGTGTGTTTTAATATATATTGTAGTATGATTGGTTTATTATAATTATCGTAGATCGATGTAATAGTAAAATCTATTCATCGTTGTCCGGTCATCCAAGGCTGTCGCATAGATGGCTGGTGGCTTCCCCAACATGGTTTATTATTGAGAAATTGCAGACCCAGGCATCGACCGGAGTAGCTCAGAGGTTAGAGCAGCAGTCTTGTATACTGTGGTCCCGGGTTCGATTCCTGGCTCTGGCTACTTTTTCAGCCCAGTTGGGATTATTTTATTTATTGTTTGTATGTCTGTATAATATTTATATATACCTTTAACTGTTGAATGCAGGCGTTATTTATGTGTGTATATGTGTTTTAATATATATTCTGGTATGATTGGTTTATTATAATTATCGTAGATCGATGTAATAGTAAAATCTATTCATCGTTGTCCGGTCATCCAAGGCTGTCGCATAGATGGCTGGTGGCTTCCCCAACATGGTTTATTAGTGAGAAATTGCAGACTCAGGCATCGGCCGGAGTAGCTCAGTGGTTAGAGCAGCAGTCTTGTATACTGTGGTCCCGGGTTCGATTCCTGGCTCTGGCTACTTTTTCACTCCAGTTGGGTTTATTGTATTTATTGTTTGTATGTCTGTATAATATTTATATATATCTTTAACTGTTGAATGCAGGCGTTATTTATGTGTGTATGTGTGTTTTAATATATATTGTAGTATGATTGGTTTATTATAATTATCGTAGATCGATGTAATAGTAAAATCTATTCATCGCTGTCCGGTCATCCAAGGCTGTCGCATAGATGGCTGGTGGCTTCCCCAACATGGTTTATTAGTGAGAAATTGCAGACTCAGGCATCAGCCGGAGTAGCTCAGTGGTTAGAGCAGCAGTCTTGTATACTGTGGTCCCGGGTTCGATTCCTGGCTCTGGCTACTTTTTCACTCCAGTTGGGATTATTTTATTTATTGTTTGTATGACTGTATAATATTTATATATACCTTTAACTGTTGAATGCAGGCGTTATTTATGTGTGTATGTGTGTTTTAATATATATTGTAGTATGATTGGTTTATTATAATTATCGTAGATCTATGTAATAGTAAAATCTATTCATCGCTGTCCGGTCATCCAAGGCTGTCGCATAGATGGCTGGTGGCTTCCCCAACATGGTTTATTAGTGAGAAATTGCAGACTCAGGCATCGGCCGGAGTAGCTCAGTGGTTAGAGCAGCAGTCTTGTATACTGTGGTTCCGGGTTCGATTCCTGGCTCTGGCTAATTTTTCACTCCAGTTGGGTTTATTGTATTTATTGTTTGCATGTCTGTATAATATTTATATATACCTTTAACTGTTGAATGCAGGCGTTATTTATGTGTGTATATGTGTTTTAATATATATTGTAGTATGATTGGTTTATTATAAGTATCGTAGATCGATGTAATAGTAAAATCTATTCATCGTTGTCCGGTCATCCAAGGCTGTCGCGTAGATGGCTGGTGGCTTCCCCAACATGGTTTATTAGTGAGAAATTGCAGACTCAGGCATCGGCCGGAGTCGCTCAGTGGTTAGAGCAGCAGTCTTGTATACTGTGGTCCCGGGTTCGATTCCTGGCTCTGGCTACTTTTTCACTCCAGTTGGGTTTATTGTATTTATTGTTTGTATGTCTGTATAATATTTATATATATCTTTAACTGTTGAATGCAGGCGTTATTTATGTGTGTATGTGTGTTTTAATATATATTGTAGTATGATTGGTTTATTATAATTATCGTAGATCGATGTAATAGTAAAATCTATTCATCGCTGTCCGGTCATCCAAGGCTGTCGCATAGATGGCTGGTGGCTTCCCCAACATGTTTTATTAGTGAGAAATTGCAGACTCAGGCATCGACCGGAGTAGCTCAGTGGTTAGAGCAGCAGTCTTGTATACTGTTGTCCCGGGTTCGATTCCTGGCTCTGGCGACTTTTTCACTCCAGTTGGGATTATTTTATTTATTGTTTGTATGTCTGTATAATATTTATATATACCTTTAACTGTCTAATGCAGGCGTTATTTATGTGTGTATGTGTGTTTTAATATATATTGTAGTATGATTGGTTTATTATAATTATCGTAGATCGATGTAATAGTAAAATCTATTCATCGTTGTCCGGTCATCCAAGGCTGTCGCATAGATGGCTGGTGGCTTCCCCAACATGGTTTATTAGTGAGAAATTGCAGACTCAGGCATCGGCAGGAGTAGCTCAGTGGTTAGAGCAGCAGTCTTGTATACTGTGGTCCCGGGTTCGATTCCTGGCTCTAGCTAATTTTTCACTCCAGTTGGGTTTATTGTATTTATTGTTTGTATGTCTGTATAATATTTATATATACCTTTAACTGTTGAATGCAGGCGTTATTTATGTGTGTATGTGTGTTTTAATATATATTGTAGTATGATTGGTTTATTATAATTATCGTAGATCGATGTAATAGTAAAATCTATTCATCGTTGTCCGGTCATCCAAGGCTGTCGCATAGATGGCTGGTGGCTTCCCCAACATGGTTTATTATTGAGAAATTGCAGTCCCAGGCATCGACCGGAGTAGCTCAGAGGTTAGAGCAGCAGTCTTGTATACTGTGGTCCCGGGTTCGATTCCTGGCTCTGGCTACTTTTTCACTCCAGTTGGGATTATTTTATTTATTGTTTGTATGTCTGTATAATATTTATATATACCTTTAACTGTTGAATGCAGGCGTTATTTATGTGTGTATATGTGTTTTAATATATATTGTAGTATGATTGGTTTATTATAATTATCGTAGATCGATGTAATAGTAAAATCTATTCATCGTTGTCCGGTCATCCAAGGCTGTCGCATAGATGGCTGGTGGCTTCCCCAACATGGTTTATTAGTGAGAAATTGCAGACTCAGGCATCGGCCGGAGTAGCTCAGTGGTTAGAGCAGCAGTCTTGTATACTGTGGTCCCGGGTTCGATTCCTGGCTCTGGCTACTTTTTCACTCCAGTTGGGTTTATTGTATTTATTGTTTGTATGTCTGTATAATATTTATATATATCTTTAACTGTTGAATGCAGGCGTTATTTATGTGTGTATGTGTGTTTTAATATATATTGTAGTATGATTGGTTTATTATAATTATCGTAGATCGATGTAATAGTAAAATCTATTCATCGCTGTCCGGTCATCCAAGGCTGTCGCATAGATGGCTGGTGGCTTCCCCAACATGGTTTATTAGTGAGAAATTGCAGACTCAGGTATCAGCCGGAGTAGCTCAGTGGTTAGAGCAGCAGTCTTGTATACTGTGGTCCCGGGTTCGATTCCTGGCTCTGGCTACTTTTTCACTCCAGTTGGGATTATTTTATTTATTGTTTGTATGACTGTATAATATTTATATATACCTTTAACTGTTGAATGCAGGCGTTATTTATGTGTGTATGTGTGTTTTAATATATATTGTAGTATGATTGGTTTATTATAATTATCGTAGATCTATGTAATAGTAAAATCTATTCATCGCTGTCCGGTCATCCAAGGCTGTCGCATAGATGGCTGGTGGCTTCCCCAACATGGTTTATTAGTGAGAAATTGCAGACTCAGGCATCGACCGGAGTAGCTCAGTGGTTAGAGCAGCAGTCTTGTATACTGTGGTTCCGGGTTCGATTCCTGGCTCTGGCTAATTTTTCACTCCAGTTGGGTTTATTGTATTTATTGTTTGTATGTCTGTATAATATTTATATATACCTTTAACTGTCGAATACAGGCGTTATTTATCTGTGTATGTGTGTTTTAATATATATTGTAGTATGATTGGTTTATTATAATTATCGTAGATCGATGTAATAGAAAAATCTATTCATCGTTGTCCGGTCATCCAAGGCTGTCGCATAGATGGCTGGTGGCTTCCCCAACATGGTTTATTAGTGAGAAATTGCTGACTCAGGCATCGGCCGGAGTAGCTCAGTGGTTAGAGCAGCAGTCTTGTATACTGTGGTCCCGGGTTCGATTCCTGGCTCTGGCTAATTTTTCACTCCAGTTGGGTTTATTATATTTATTGTTTGTATGTCTGTATAATATTTATATATACATTTAACTGTTGAATGCAGCCGTTATTTATGTGTGTATGTGTGTTTTAATATATATTGTAGTATGATTGGTTTATTATAATTATCGTAGATCTATGTAATAGTAAAATCTATTCATCGATGTCCGGTCATCCAAGGCTGTCGCATAGATGGCTGGTGGCTTCCCCAACATGGTTTATTAGTGAGAAATTGCAGACTCAGGCATCGGCCGGAGTAGCTCAGTGGTTAGAGCAGCAGTCTTGTATACTGTGGTTCCGGGTTCGATTCCTGGCTCTGGCTAATTTTTCACTCCAGTTGGGTTTATTGTATTTATTGTTTGTATGTCTGTATAATATTTATATATACCTTTAACTGTTGAATGCAGGCGTTATTTATGTGTGTATATGTGTTTTAATATATATTGTAGTATGATTGGTTTATTATAATTATCGTAGATCGATGTAATAGTAAAATCTATTCATCGTTGTCCGGTCATCCAAGGCTGTCGCGTAGATGGCTGGTGGCTTCCCCAACATGGTTTATTAGTGAGAAATTGCAGACTCAGGCATCGGCCGGAGTAGCTCAGTGGTTAGAGCAGCAGTCTTGTATACTGTGGTCCCGGGTTCGATTCCTGGCTCTGGCTACTTTTTCACTCCAGTTGGGTTTATTGTATTTATTGTTTGTATGTCTGTATAATATTTATATATATCTTTAACTGTTGAATGCAGGCGTTATTTATGTGTGTATGTGTGTTTTAATATATATTGTAGTATGATTGGTTTATTATAATTATCGTAGATCGATGTAATAGTAAAATCTATTCATCGCTGTCCGGTCATCCAAGGCTGTCGCATAGATGGCTGGTGGCTTCCCCAACATGTTTTATTAGTGAGAAATTGCAGACTCAGGCATCGACCGGAGTAGCTCAGTGGTTAGAGCAGCAGTCTTGTATACTGTGGTCCCGGGTTCGATTCCTGGCTCTGGCGACTTTTTCACTCCAGTTGGGATTATTTTATTTATTGTTTGTATGTCTGTATAATATTTATATATACCTTTAACTGTCTAATGCAGGCGTTATTTATGTGTGTATGTGTGTTTTAATATATATTGTAGTATGATTGGTTTATTATAATTATCGTAGATCGATGTAATAGTAAAATCTATTCATCGTTGTCCGGTCATCCAAGGCTGTCGCATAGATGGCTGGTGGCTTCCCCAACATGGTTTATTAGTGAGAAATTGCAGACTCAGGCATCGGCAGGAGTAGCTCAGTGGTTAGAGCAGCAGTCTTGTATACTGTGGTCCCGGGTTCGATTCCTGGCTCTAGCTAATTTTTCACTCCAGTTGGGTTTATTGTATTTATTGTTTGTATGTCTGTATAATATTTATATATACCTTTAACTGTTGAATGCAGGCGTTATTTATGTGTGTATGTGTGTTTTAATATATATTGTAGTATGATTGGTTTATTATAATTATCGTAGATCGATGTAATAGTAAAATCTATTCATCGTTGTCCGGTCATCCAAGGCTGTCGCATAGATGGTTGGTGGCTTCCCCAACATGGTTTATTATTGAGAAATTGCAGACCCAGGCATCGACCGGAGTAGCTCAGAGGTTAGAGCAGCAGTCTTGTATACTGTGGTCCCGGGTTCGATTCCTGGCTCTGGCTACTTTTTCACTCCAGTTGGGATTATTTTATTTATTGTTTGTATGTCTGTATAATATTTATATATACCTTTAACTGTTGAATGCAGGCGTTATTTATGTGTGTATATGTGTTTTAATATATATTGTAGTATGATTGGTTTATTATAATTATCGTAGATCGATGTAATAGTAAAATCTATTCATCGTTGTCCGGTCATCCAAGGCTGTCGCATAGATGGCTGGTGGCTTCCCCAACATGGTTTATTAGTGAGAAATTGCAGACTCAGGCATCGGCCGGAGTAGCTCAGTGGTTAGAGCAGCAGTCTTGTATACTGTGGTCCCGGGTTCGATTCCTGGCTCTGGCTACTTTTTCACTCCAGTTGGGTTTATTGTATTTATTGTTTGTATGTCTGTATAATATTTATATATATCTTTAACTGTTGAATGCAGGCGTTATTTATGTGTGTATGTGTGTTTTAATATATATTGTAGTATGATTGGTTTATTATAATTATCGTAGATCGATGTAATAGTAAAATCTATTCATCGCTGTCCGGTCATCCAAGGCTGTCGCATAGATGGCTGGTGGCTTCCCCAACATGGTTTATTAGTGAGAAATTGCAGACTCAGGCATCAGCCGGAGTAGCTCAGTGGTTAGAGCAGCACTCTTGTATACTGTGGTCCCGGGTTCGATTCCTGGCTCTGGCTACTTTTTCACTGCAGTTGGGATTATTTTATTTATTGTTTGTATGACTGTATAATATTTATATATACCTTTAACTGTTGAATGCAGGCGTTATTTATGTGTGTATGTGTGTTTTAATATATATTGTAGTATGATTGGTTTATTATAATTATCGTAGATCTATGTAATAGTAAAATCTATTCATCGCTGTCCGGTCATCCAAGGCTGTCGCATAGATGGCTGGTGGCTTCCCCAACATGGTTTATTAGTGAGAAATTGCAGACTCAGGCATCGGCCGGAGTAGCTCAGTGGTTAGAGCAGCAGTCTTGTATACTGTGGTTCCGGGTTCGATTCCTGGCTCTGGCTAATTTTTCACTCCAGTTGGGTTTATTGTATTTATTGTTTGTATGTCTGTATAATATTTATATATACCTTTAACTGTCGAATACAGGCGTTATTTATCTGTGTATGTGTGTTTTAATATATATTGTAGTATGATTGGTTTATTATAATTATCGTAGATCGATGTAATAGAAAAATCTATTCATCGTTGTCCGGTCATCCAAGGCTGTCGCATAGATGGCTGGTGGCTTCCCCAACATGGTTTATTAGTGAGAATTTGCTGACTCAGGCATCGGCCGGAGTAGCTCAGTGGTTAGAGCAGCAGTCTTGTATACTGTGGTCCCGGGTTCGATTCCTGGCTCTGGCTAATTTTTCACTCCAGTTGGGTTTATTATATTTATTGTTTGTATGTCTGTATAATATTTATATATACCTTTAACTGTTGAATGCAGCCGTTATTTATGTGTGTATGTGTGTTTTAATATATATTGTAGTATGATTGGTTTATTATAATTATCGTAGATCTATGTAATAGTAAAATCTATTCATCGATGTCCGGTCATCCAAGGCTGTCGCATAGATGGCTGGTGGCTTCCCCAACATGGTTTATTAGTGAGAAATTGCAGACTCAGGCATCGGCCGGAGTAGCTCAGTGGTTAGAGCAGCAGTCTTGTATACTGTGGTTCCGGGTTCGATTCCTGGCTCTGGCTAATTTTTCACTCCAGTTGGGTTTATTGTATTTATTGTTTGTATGTCTGTATAATATTTATATATACCTTTAACTGTTGAATGCAGGCGTTATTTATGTGTGTATATGTGTTTTAATATATATTGTAGTATGATTGGTTTATTATAATTATCGTAGATCGATGTAATAGTAAAATCTATACATCGTTGTCCGGTCATCCAAGGCTGTCGCGTAGATGGCTGGTGGCTTCCCCAACATGGTTTATTAGTGAGAAATTGCAGACTCAGGCATCAGCCGGAGTAGCTCAGTGGTTAGAGCAGCAGTCTTGTATACTGTGGTCCCGGGTTCGATTCCTGGCTCTGGCTACTTTTTCACTCCAGTTGGGATTATTTTATTTATTGTTTGTATGACTGTATAATATTTATATATACCTTTAACTGTTGAATGCAGGCGTTATTTATGTGTGTATGTGTGTTTTAATATATATTGTAGTATGATTGGTTTATTATAATTATCGTAGATCTATGTAATATTAAAATCTATTCATCGCTGTCCGGTCATCCAAGGCTGTCGCATAGATGGCTGGTGGCTTCCCCAACATGGTTTATTAGTGAGAAATTGCAGACTCAGGCATCAGCCGGAGTAGCTCAGTGGTTAGAGCAGCAGTCTTGTATACTGTGGTCCCGGGTTCGATTCCTGGCTCTGGCTACTTTTTCACTCCAGTTGGGATTATTTTATTTATTGTTTGTATGACTGTATAATATTTATATATACCTTTAACTGTTGAATGCAGGCGTTATTTATGTGTGTATGTGTGTTTTAATATATATTGTAGTATGATTGGTTTATTATAATTATCGTAGATCTATGTAATATTAAAATCTATTCATCGCTGTCCGGTCATCCAAGGCTGTCGCATAGATGGCTGGTGGCTTCCCCAACATGGTTTATTAGTGAGAAATTGCAGACTCAGGCATCGGCCGGAGTAGCTCAGTGGTTAGAGCAGCAGTCTTGTATACTGTGGTTCCGGGTTCGATTCCTGGCTCTGGCTAATTTTTCACTCCAGTTGGGTTTATTGTATTTATTGTTTGTATGTCTGTATAATATTTATATATACCTTTAACTGTCGAATACAGGCGTTATTTATCTGTGTATGTGTGTTTTAATATATATTGTAGTATGATTGGTTTATTATAATTATCGTAGATCGATGTAATAGAAAAATCTATTCATCGTTGTCCGGTCATCCAAGGCTGTCGCATAGATGGCTGGTGGCTTCCCCAACATGGTTTATTAGTGAGAAATTGCTGACTCAGGCATCGGCCGGAGTAGCTCAGTGGTTAGAGCAGCAGTCTTGTATACTGTGGTCCCGGGTTCGATTCCTGGCTCTGGCTAATTTTTCACTCCAGTTGGGTTTATTATATTTATTGTTTGTATGTCTGTATAATATTTATATATACCTTTAACTGTTGAATGCAGCCGTTATTTATGTGTGTATGTGTGTTTTAATATATATTGTAGTATGATTGGTTTATTATAATTATCGTAGATCTATGTAATAGTAAAATCTATTCATCGATGTCCGGTCATCCAAGGCTGTCGCATAGATGGCTGGTGGCTTCCCCAACATGGTTTATTAGTGAGAAATTGCAGACTCAGGCATCGGCCGGAGTAGCTCAGTGGTTAGAGCAGCAGTCTTGTATACTGTGGTTCCGGGTTCGATTCCTGGCTCTGGCTAATTTTTCACTCCAGTTGGGTTTATTGTATTTATTGTTTGTATGTCTGTATAATATTTATATATACCTTTAACTGTCGAATACAGGCGTTATTTATCTGTGTATGTGTGTTTTAATATATATTGTAGTATGATTGGTTTATTATAATTATCGTAGATCGATGTAATAGAAAAATCTATTCATCGTTGTCCGGTCATCCAAGGCTGTCGCATAGATGGCTGGTGGCTTCCCCAACATGGTTTATTAGTGAGAAATTGCAGACTCAGGCATCGGCCGGAGTAGCTCAGTGGTTAGAGCAGCAGTCTTGTATACTGTGGTTCCGGGTTCGATTCCTGGCTCTGGCTAATTTTTCACTCCAGTTGGGTTTATTGTATTTATTGTTTGTATGTCTGTATAATATTTATATATACCTTTAACTGTCGAATACAGGCGTTATTTATCTGTGTATGTGTGTTTTAATATATATTGTAGTATGATTGGTTTATTATAATTATCGTAGATCGATGTAATAGAAAAATCTATTCATCGTTGTCCGGTCATCCAAGGCTGTCGCATAGATGGCTGGTGGCTTCCCCAACATGGTTTATTAGTGAGAAATTGCTGACTCAGGCATCGGCCGGAGTAGCTCAGTGGTTAGAGCAGCAGTCTTGTATACTGTGGTCCCGGGTTCGATTCCTGGCTCTGGCTAATTTTTCACTCCAGTTGGGTTTATTATATTTATTGTTTGTATGTCTGTATAATATTTATATATACCTTTAACTGTTGAATGCAGCCGTTATTTATGTGTGTATGTGTGTTTTAATATATATTGTAGTATGATTGGTTTATTATAATTATCGTAGATCTATGTAATAGTAAAATCTATTCATCGATGTCCGGTCATCCAAGGCTGTCGCATAGATGGCTGGTGGCTTCCCCAACATGGTTTATTAGTGAGAAATTGCAGACTCAGGCATCGGCCGGAGTAGCTCAGTGGTTAGAGCAGCAGTCTTGTATACTGTGGTTCCGGGTTCGATTCCTGGCTCTGGCTAATTTTTCACTCCAGTTGGGTTTATTGTATTTATTGTTTGTATGTCTGTATAATATTTATATATACCTTTAACTGTCGAATACAGGCGTTATTTATCTGTGTATGTGTGTTTTAATATATATTGTAGTATGATTGGTTTATTATAATTATCGTAGATCGATGTAATAGAAAAATCTATTCATCGTTGTCCGGTCATCCAAGGCTGTCGCATAGATGGCTGGTGGCTTCCCCAACATGGTTTATTAGTGAGAAATTGCAGACTCAGGCATCGGCCGGAGTAGCTCAGTGGTTAGAGCAGCAGTCTTGTATACTGTGGTCCCGGGTTCGATTCCTGGCTCTGTCTAATTTTTCACTCCAGTTGGGTTTATTGTATTTATTGTTTGTATGTCTGTATAATATTTATATATACCTTTAACTGTCGAATACAGGCGTTATTTATCTGTGTATGTGTGTTTTAATATATATTGTAGTATGATTGGTTTATTATAATTATCGTAGATCGATGTAATAGAAAAATCTATTCATCGTTGTCCGGTCATCCAAGGCTGTCGCATAGATGGCTGGTGGCTTCCCCAACATGGTTTATTAGTGAGAAATTGCAGACTCAGGCATCGGCCGGAGTAGCTCAGTGGTTAGAGCAGCAGTCTTGTATACTGTGGTCCCGGGTTCGATTCCTGGCTCTGTCTTATTTTTCACTCCAGTTGGGTTTATTGTATTTATTGTTTGTATGTCTGTATAATATTTATATATACCTATAACTAATCTTATATTAAGGCCCCCTTGCTAAGTAAATTGTAATAATAAGAGTGCGGCTATGTAAAAAGACCAAATAAAGAACAGTGTATAGTTGTACTAATAATAAGGCCTTGCGGTTGCTTGGAGAAACGTTTACTGAATGTATTTTTAATGTTTTTTTTTGTAAAACTGCATTCAATTCTATTTAGATAAAAGTTAACCGGCGTACTGCCAGTTTGACACATTTTAATATGAATCATTGAATAATGAAGATATAAACAAACCTGTAACATTTATGCATACAGTTACACATCTTTTATTTTCATAATTCGCGTAGTGCTGCATTTCAAGATACGCGATACCTGAGTCTCCATACCCTTTTCGAAATATGACCGAACAGGAATATTTTTTTAATTAAAGAGACCTCCCCGAAAAAAAAAAAAAAAAAAAATTAAGGGAAATTCAATAATTTCAATGCATCGAAAATCGGGATGGATTTGGCTCGGTGTCCTAAAGCCAGCTGCAAACCGTTTCTGCTTTGAACTTAATTCTTTGGGAATCAAAATCACCTGATACAACGCCGCTGGAAATCTTTCTTTGGGAATTTGCAAAGGGCACCGTTTACAAGTGAAAAGCGTGGAACATAGATGACCTATATGCCTTGATTACAACCGTAATATCCGCCTTTTGTGCTGACATGTTTGCCAGTAACATGAGTGAAATCGAATACCGTCTTTATATTTTCCTTGCGACGAAGTGCACAGTTGTAGAAAGGGCCATAAACATTTTTAAAAATCTATCTAACCATTAAAGTTATTAATTTAAATCGATCTTAATTATTTTATGGATTTTCAAACATTAAAACTGTCAGTCCTTTTATGGACACCCGCATATTGGTGATATTTGCCTCAAGCATTATTCTTTTGTGGCCGAAGCCTCATTCGAGATCAGCGGTGTCCGCTAAAATATTTTAATCCCTTTTGTAATTGTGTTATCGCTAATGTTTATATATACATTTATTTATAGGTTATTTACATATTTACGTATACATATTCTTTTTACACAATTTTCAATTAAATTTTATTAAGACATAAAATACCTTAATTTTAAAAACCAACTTATTACAGCTTTTTAGCTTATTCTAGACTAAATTGTATCTGTTTGGTGGAATCAAAAGCATTTAGATTTGACATTTATTTTAAGTAATTTCTTATTTGGAAAATTTATAGTGGCAAAGATCAATTTCATTTTTCCTTTTCCCCTATTTGTGTCTGATTAATTGTGGTACCGTATTATAGTTATACACGGTAGATTGGGTGAATATGATGTTGTCTTTGCTTTAATGGTTTTAAAAATCGCCTGCTGTTTGTATTTGTTATTCATTAATTTCTTGTAAAAGTTTGTTGTTTTATGTATGATTTAAAAATTTATTTCATTTTATAGATATTATAGAAAGCATCAAAAATTATGTTTTTGTAAACGGTTACATTTCGACATCTTAACCCAAGATTGAAGTACTATTGCCAAGTATGTATGGGTAAGATGTCTTCTGGAGTTCCAATGTAAACTATAATTTTTGCGAAGCAGTATAAAATATGTTGGGGCGAATAAAATAACTTTAACTTTTTAGATATACTAAAGTTGTTTACTTACTTAACCCTTTAATGCGCAGCTTTGCATATATGCAAAGAACAGTGTTAAGAATTTAATAGTTTTATTTTATTCGTATGTACATAAGTCACACCAGTAAAATAATATTGCTATATTTGCTTTAAATAAAAACAGACCTTCCGTATTTAAATAAAGAGAAAATAACCATTGAAACATTCTGGTGTAAAGTCAGATTCTCTGCACTACGTAATTTTTAGAACTCATTCTATCATGAGAATTAAAAGGTTACATGTTAAGATTTGTAAAATAAATACTCGTAGAATAAATACCGTAATAAATAAATACCTTTGTAAAATAAATATAATTATATAAAACATACTTATTAAAATATTTACTAATTTGCAATATTTTAGATTAAAATATCCGCAAGACAGTAGTTTTTACTTATATTGCAGATGTGCAACAGAAGAAAAGATTGACGTATTATATAAAAAATGTATCTATGATTTTTTTCATTATTTTTACTGTATAATAAACCTTTCAGAGAATAATACACAATTTTTTCGAAACAAAATAAAAAATCCCTCATTTAAGGGTTAATATTAGGAAATTACAAAAATATGAATATAACAAACGTTGACAATATAATAAAAAAAAAGATTTGAAAAAAAGCTTATGTTCTACTTAATATTTTAAAAAATGCCTCTTAAGTCTAACTATTTTTAAAATTTAATATAATAGTAATTTATTAAAAAAGATTTGAAAAAAAGGTTATGTTCTATTTAATATTTAAAGAAATGCCTCTTAAGTATATCTATTTTTGAAATTTTACTATAAGATTAAATACGATAAAGCCACTGTGATGAAGTATCTTACAGACCAGTTTTTTCGTTGACCTTTTTCCTATGTCCCTTTGTTCTTTTCAGCAATAATACAGATCTGCCAGGAGTTGCACATTTTATTAGGAGGAACTTTTATGTAACCAACAGTTTCACTAAATGCGCATGATCCAATCACATTTTTCCGAGGTTTTATTGCGCTCTATTAGACACTCTGAACAACCATTCTCATTCACTTTTTAAAAAAATCTTCCTCATCATCCATATCATCGTCTTTTGAAGATTCTCGCTTTCAAAGTTTTGACTTCTTCGTATATAATGCTTTTTTAGAAAGGCTTGAGACAGCTGAAAATTAGCAGTTTCTATAGTCACACCGCTTTATTTTGGCTTTTATAGACCTTAAAAATGTGTGCATCTCATTTTTATGTAAATATAAACATGAGAGACAACTTTACTGAAACTTACGTCATATTTAAAATGGTACATTTAAAATATCTTATTTATAAGGTTTATATATAAGGTGCAATATTAGGTTAAAAATATAAAGTTATCGGGCTATCTCCGATTCAAATCACACAGAAATTTCACATAATTTCAAAATATCAACTTCTCGGGGCATAACTTTTAAAATATTTTTTATTTAATCTTGGTAAGACGGCACATCACAAACAGAACGGCACATAACACATATACACAAAATAATAACTGGCGTTAATATAACTTTTATCTGTTAGCACAAATCAAAACAGAACAGAACTCTAACGAACTAACTGCATTTTTTATTCGGCAGAGCTCACGGAAGCTAGTCACGTGATTGCTGGTAGAGTCTATTTTTTTAAACGGGTAGTGAGCGTTGCATCCTCCCCCTCTGTTTCCGATTTACGTCTCGGAGAGGAAACAGGATGCTTTCTGGGTCTTCCTCTTTTTCTTAAGGGTGCAACTGGAATATTTTCAGTTTCCTGAAAAGGTGACAAGGCGTAAACATGGTAAGACCAATTCGCTCAGTAGGATTGTCCAGGCTAGCAATGTCATATGTCACTAGTGACTTTTGAGTCAAAACTATGTACGGTCCATCTCTCTTAGGCATAAATTTTGCTTTTTATTTTTACTTGCCTTGCTCATAGGGTGTAGGGTAATCCATACTTTATCACCTAGTGTGAAATACACTCGTCTACGGTTTTTATCGTAATACTTCTTCCGCTGATCTTGTTTCATTTCAACACGCTTTTTACACTTTTTGAAATATTTGCAAGACGTTTAAGATATGGGGTTATTTCCGGAACAAAGTTATCGTTCTCCACAACAGCTCTGAAATCGTTCACCACATAATCTATTGTTCTTAGATCTCGACCAAATTACAGATAGGCGGCAGTTTGTCCTGTTGTATCAGATTTGGCAGAGTTCATAGCAAATCTAATAAAAGGAAGTTTATCAATCCAAGAACTGTGTTCATCACCAACAAGGATTGCTCTTCGAGGTTTCAAGTCTCGATTTTTGCGTTCGATCGGATTACCCTGAGGATGGTACAAATGTGTCATTATTGGTCTATTCCAATAATGTAACAAACTTCTAGAAAAGCGCTCACAAACTGAGAGCCATTATCACTTATAAGTCTTCTTGGGATACCATAATGAAGGAAGATCTCTTCAATCAGGGTAGTTGCACACTCTTGTGCAGTGGCAGTTGTTAAGGCAAGTAGTTCTACCCATTTAGTGGCACAATCTTCTACTATAAAAATACATCGGTGTCCGTCTTTACTCGAAGGCAATGGTCCAAAGAGATCAATGCTGAGGTTCTCAAACTGCTCAGCATAAGCAGGTGTTCGTAATAAACCGACTGGATTCTGATTTGTTGCTTTATAACGGGCGCACTCTGGGCACTTCTTCGCATATTCAGAAATGTATGTTCTCATGCCTGTCCAATAATATCTCTTAGCGATTCTCTGATAAGTTCCTGCTTCAACATAATGTCCGGCTGAGGGGTCGTCATGATGAAGTTTCAAAATATCATGTCTCTCTTGTACTGGAATGACCAATTGCGCTTCCTCGGCATCTGATTCAGGAGCATACCGATAAAGCATACCTTAATTCATTAGGAATCCTCTATCAGTCCAATTGGCGAAATCTTCGCTTTTCTGTTCGTCATCAAAACAATCTATAATCTTTTTAAGGTTTTCATCTTGAAACTGCGCTTATCTGATATCTTTAGGGAATTCTTGTCGGCATGTCTATCCTGGCAAAATTGCATGTCTAACAGAAAGCAGATTGATGATTACAGACGGCGTGACAGCATGTCAGCCACAACATTAGATTTTCCAGGTTCATATTCTATTTTCTTCTTAAGAATATCTTTCTTTGTAGGAGTCATCCGATTAAGTGGTACCGCAACAGGAGCTCTATCACCTATATTGATACGATGCTCCGCAAACGGTTTTTGTCTCTCCCACTGGTTGAAAACATTTTCCATACCTTTTCAGAACATCATTAATTTTGTCCCTTTTATCGGAATTTAGATTTTTTCCTTCATGTTCACGTAAAGCGTACGGACTGACTTCGACCGCACCAGCTATCGTACTATTTTCTTCTTCATATTCATCTACAAAACTTTTCCTGAGGTTTGTCACTGAAATGCCGTGTTTTGTTGGCAGTATCTAACACTATGTTAGCGTTATGCAAGAAATCCACACCTAAAAGAGTTGTATT
This sequence comes from Maratus speciosus, assembly GCA_963932465.1. Taxonomy (NCBI): domain Eukaryota; kingdom Metazoa; phylum Arthropoda; class Arachnida; order Araneae; family Salticidae; genus Maratus; species Maratus speciosus. The sequence continues at coordinate 190,312,206 of OZ010800.1, forward strand.
ACCCTTGGCATCTGGTAATACACTGAACTACGTATAGAAGACTCGGCCTTCAATCTCTACGGGCAAAGTGGCAGACAAAGTGTCTCTAACTACCGTAATTCCGTCAGCTAATGTTGCATCATGAGTATGAGGGTTCAGGGCAGCACCAGTTTTTAAAAATAATTCATACATGCGTTCTCCCGCAATAGAACGATTCGCAGCCGTATCTGCACAGACCAACACCTTATTATTGCAGATCGTGATAGGGACATTTGGAGCTGAAACTGCTGATGTATTTAAACTATATAGCTGAAGACGATGTGCTTGCACAGTTTCTTTTTTAACCGTAGGGGAACAATCTGGGCATTTATTCTTTATAAATCCCTATTTTCCACAACCATAGCAAACAATATCGGATTCTATGCGTCGATTAACAAACTTAGGGGGAGATCTGTCTTCTTTTGGAGGCTTACTCTGCTTCCAATTATTTTCTCGTCGAGAAAACTCCTGTTATCTTGGGGTACAACCGGTTCTCTTTTAGGGAACGTAGAACTTATAATATCATACGCATCTAATTTTTCGGCAAGTTCGACTGGCGAAATTAAATTTACAACATATGTTGTTTGCACTCAACAGGCACGTGCCTTTTCATTTGATCAGCTATCGTAAGATCCTGAAGAGCTTCAAAAGTCTTTACATTTAATTCTTTAAGCCAGTTTTCAAAATAAGCTCGAATTTCAAAATAAAAATCTCGCCAAGTAATTTCCTTGGCCTTGCGATGAGTAAAGAACAGCTGCCTAAACTTTTCGGCACTAATTGTAAACCTTTTTAGAAGGAAATCTTTAACATGTGAAAAATTTTAAGCGTTTTCTTCTGATTCACGAGCGATAAGTGTAGAGATAGAAGATGGTACAACACTGAGTAAATACGAAACTCATAGATGCTCTCGTACCTTCGAGAGCTTTAGCTGACGTTCCAGGAGCACCAAAAATAAGTTTACATCATCAGTTTCTGGCCTGAATGTAGGCAACAGCTTTTGGATATCTATCTTACTCTCCGGGTGAGACATTACCGCTGCTGCATTACCACCTACCACTCCACTGGAAGCACTTTGGCTCTGAGCCTGTAACTTGAGCTTCTCAAGCTCAAAATTCATCTGAAGATTTTTAACTCTAACTCTTCCGCTCTATGCTTTTCTTCTAGTTCTAGTTTATGCTGTTCCAACTCTGCTGCTTTTCGTTTTTCCTTTAAGTCTTGCCTGCGCTTTTCTTCCTCTCGAGTCGAAATCTGGTTTCTGACTAAGGAATTAACAAATTCAACTGCAAGGGGGAGGATTTAATTTTTTCACGCAATGTGACTATTGTCACAGAGGGTTGCACATCTAAATTCATTTCTGACGCAACCTGATATAAATCCTCTGAGACTTATTAAGTTCAGACATTTTAAAGTTTAGCAAAACAACAAAACGAGTACCCTACAAATGCCGAAAATTCGTTTAAATTAATCCCCAACGTGAGATTTACCGTTGCAACTCATATAAATAATACTTTAATAAAAGAAAATAGTAATCTTTAACCATAACAAAACTCTTACCCAAAACAAAACTTTAAATCCCTGCTGGTATAAATAAACTGGATTGTCATAACGCGACATTTAAACAAAACAATATTTTAACCAATATAAAACCATTTACTGAATAGTTAACACTTTCAAATAATATTCTAAATAATATCAAACACAAAATTGAATAATTAAAATTTCAACCAATATTATTATTATATTACTAAGACTACTTAATATCAGCTTCATACAATATAACATAAAAAGAAATGAAACTTTCTTTTATAAACAAACAATAAATGCAAAAACTTACTCATATCGTTTTGAAAATCACATTCAAGGCTTTTTTCATCAGTAAATCAGGAACTCAAATATTAAATAATTACGCTTTGCATTTAAATAACAACAAACACTTAAATAAAAATAGTAATCAATTCTCTCACGAAACCAAAAAAGAAAAAGATAAATAAACACGTTATCTTTATGAGAGTTGCGATAACACTATTTAATACATTTTAACTTCTATTTGACTGACAGTTTATTTTCCTCTTTTAAAAAGCAAAGAAAAATCACTTACTTGTTGAAAATACCTTGCAGAATAAATCTTGTAGAATAAATAATTGTGTACACACTTGAAAAAATGAATTGAAAGTTTTTTTTTAAAACACAAATATCCTAGAATTTTCCTAGGACATTAACGAAATAATTTGCTGAACTTTACAACTTGAGAAAATAAGGACACATATAACATGGTGTAAAGGTGATGTATGAAAATGGCAAAGGTAACGAAACATTGCAGAACATATTTCACAGTTCAATGACGACTTAATCTGTAGAATTTTAGGAACATATTTCACACGCATACGACCTATCGTGCGATTATTTTTTTCTCTGCATGGTCGTTGAAAACAACACTTTATGATTAAAAATATATCACACATTTGTAGAATGAAGAAATCATATTGCGAACATTTTCACTCGGTTTCGGGCCACACGTTGCGTAGCTAATTGCCGGGCTAGCACAAATTCAAATCACACAGAAATTTCACATAATTTCAAAATATCAACTTCTCGGGGCATAACTTTTAAAATATTTTTTATTTAATCTTGGTAAGACGGCACATCACAAATAGAACGGCACATAACACATATAGACAAAATAATAACTGGAGCTAATATAATTTTTACAGGTTAGCTCAACTCAAAACAGAACAGAATTCTAACGAACTAACTGCATTTCTTATTCGGCAGAGCTCACGGAAGCTAGTCAAATGATTGCTGGTAGCGTCTATTTTTTTAAAAACGGGTAGCGCGCGTTCCAAGGTTTATATAGAAACCTTCACAATTATGTTCACCTTAGATTTTAATATTTATTTATGTTATTTTAAACATTTAGAAAAATTATGATTTTCATCAATGAATTTTTTTAACCACTTAAAGGTCGCATTAAATTACGGTTTAAAAATTCAAATTGCTTATTGGCAGCACTTTATGAAAAAGAAATATTCAACTTATTTAATGAGAGGTAAAAATGATACCATAATAAACCAATTACATTATTTTATAAAACTGGTGGGAATCAAACAAAAAAGAATAAACTGAATAAAAGACACAGCCCGTGAATATCACGGGAGCGAGAATTAAATGGTTAAATAGGATAACTCTAGGATATATGGCCATTGTTTTAAAGATAGAAATAAAAATTCGTAGAATGGAATTAAAAGAAATATTTATGCATATTGAAAATTCTTATACATATACTCGTCATATTTTGGGCAAAAAGTATTAAATATTGAGAATAAAAAGTGGGAAACCAAATTGAAATTAAAATGGCAAATGCCGATCTATCCTTGAAGCGAAAGAGAGATGGCCATCGAATACAATAAAAAGGTTAATTTAAGATACCAAAAAATAACTAATTTAATAAAGTTGATTATTAATTTGTATAGCAATTTGTATAGATACAATTACATCACGGAAAATGTGTGAATAAAACTCGAATAAACAAAATTTGAAGTATAATTTCAATGCTTCACTTTTTGTAAAATCTTACCACATTTTTAGCAAATGCCTTGATAATTTGTACAGATTTTATGGGCCATTTCAAGCACTTTATGCATCGTATCCAGACATCCATTTTGGCTGTGTTATTATATTGTTCTCCACAACCAACACAGGGATCCTCATCCAACTCTACTCCCTTGGAATCAGTAAAATCTCATAGCTTAAAATGTATTTCATCTTTTTCGCTACTGGAAGTGTGTTGTTCTTTTTTTCTCGCGTTTATTTTAGACTTTTTCACGGTTTTAAGTTTATTTATCAAATTTATCTGTTATCGGGAATGAAAGTTTCCTACGCTTTTCAATATTTTCTAAAAAAAAAATACATCATTAGGCTCTATTATATTATTAATATTATTTAAGATTAGTTAAAATTTAAACAAGTATGTCAATTAAGATAATTATAAACATAAAATTTAATAATTATTTTAAATTTAAATGTATATAGTTAAAATCCTTACACCGTATAATTTTGAAATATAGTTTAAAGGCGGTCATCTCGCCTCGATTTGATGTGGCCATCTATCCTGAATTGAAGGGCGGGTGTTCGACCAACGTAAAGTGTTAGTCCGTTATTGTACGTCTTTATTTTAGGCTTAGAAGCAAAGATTGGATTATATATGTGTCTTAAGAGTCCGAATAATAATGTATATATATATATATATATATATATATAACGTACGCACTGCAAATCATTTGGATGGCCGACTCAACAAAAATATTCAACCGCTAAATAAAAAAAAAAAAAAAAAAAAAAAAAAAACATTAAAATTACACTTACTTTAGAGAATCGGAAAACACAGCTGCACGTCGCAATGAATGAACTCGTTGAACTATTTCTTGCGAACAAAGTTTACATTACAATCTATGATCAAGTTTTGGAAATATTTAGAATGGCCTCTATTATCTATCTGTGCCCTCTAGATCTCTCCTCTATTGTCATCTATCCTAGAGTTGCCCTAAGTTTATTAAAAATAGGATTTAATTACTTATTTAAATAATGTGATTAAAATCGTTGGCTTGTTAGTTGATACGCATGAGTAATTTAAAACAATGAAAAAATAGCCAGTCATTAGACCACAACGGAAAATAACCGGCATCTTAGCGCAAAATATTTTGTCAACTCAGCTCAAAGTATTAGACAAGAGAGAGGACATCCCTACAGATGTGAAGAAGGGGAAACTGGCCACTATTTATGTTTTGCAGAAAGGCAAGGCCAAGTTCTCTCAAAAAACATCAGATTTATTTCTGTAGTGTTCCAACTATAATTTATATAGGAGAATAAAGAAATCATGTAACAGTTTTTGGCTAATTACCAGAAGTGTTAAGGCGAAATAGCAATAAAAAAGCACCATTTAAAATTTAAAAAAAAGAACGCAAACTGAAATTAAGCTAAAAGTAGGGAACCCCCTTCCTTACAACTGAGTGACTTTTCCCTTCTGTGCAAAAGTAAATTTTGAAATGGAATTCAATGTTTACTTTTGACCAGTAAAAAAGATCTATTTTAATTAAAATATTCATAATTGCGAAATTTGTATGCTATACGAATGTGGTTTTATAAATGCACCGTGTTGTGTAGAAACGAATATAAATAATAGTATTTCGTTTCAGAAAAAATATGTATTATAATGTCGTTTCAGTACCACTTTTTAATACCTAATTACTGATGCCCATTGATGGACAATTACAACAGAAACATACGATAATCTGTTAATTACAAAATGATTACCTTATTACTAACTACTATGTGTCTAGTTTCACATTTTTCATTTATTAAAACTGGAAAACATTTAAGGAATATATGTATATTTTTTGTATAATCACCAGTACTTTACTGGTGTTATTATATTTGCTATAAATAACTGAGATCTATTTGTATGTTTCAATCTTATAACTTTAATCAAATTTCATAACTATGTGTAGTATTTGCTTTTTGTTGTTGTTGTTTATTTCTTTAGTTTGATCAAGAATTATTTTGTTTCTTTTTTTACATTGATAAATATTATTATTCCACATTCTAAAGTTAGTCTTTCTGGAATATTTTTGAGAATATTAGTTATTAGTTTTAACTGAATGCCGAAGCAAAAAATATTTGTGTTTTACTTTTATTTATGTTTTGCTTATAACTTTGAAACCGGTAATTACGGCTTCACTATCATTTACTAGAGAAAGGTATGATAATTTGTTTTTACGTCTTTTACCCGTCTAATCATTATTGAATATATATTCACACATTTATCATTTTCGAAAACAGGAAAACAATTGAGAAAACATAATTACTTTATATTACAGCAGAGTCTATTTTTCCTATTGTAACAACTTTTGATCTATTTGCGTGCCTTGTTTTATTAAATTAAATCGAATTTTACATGTTTATGTTTTATTCATTTTATTTCCATTTTTTATTACAGTGAGTAATATATTAAATGATCAAGTAAATCTTCCTTGAATACGTTCAACTAAGCGAAACACAAATATATAATTACGGCCGCACAAACAAGTGCATTTAGAAAAAAAGAAACAATAATCCGATAACGATACATTGATTATCTCTATAATCAATGCTAATTATATATACACAAAATGTTCCTTTTGGAAAACTGGGAGGTAATTAAGCAAAATTTGTTTCTCTTCAAGATAATCGGAGTTATTCGATTCATATTATAATATTTACTCATAGCTACTTATTATCACTTTTGTATGTATAAATGTTATAAAAATTTTCAAAATTTGAATTTCGTATGTTTAAATGTTGCAAATATTGTTTGATATTTATGTTCAATGAAAATTACTATAAATAAATTATGTTGTAACTTCATTCAAACTGATAAATGGCTATTTTTCTGCACATATATTTTTTCGATGTATAATGTTGCATATAATCATATCTATAATTTTCAAATTTTAAATTTAAAAAGGGATAAATAATTAAATGAGAACAAAATAGCTTTTTTTATAGTTCGAATTATTCTGTGATTTAATCAGAAGTATTTATACATAAAATAATATTATTAATTTTTGTTATTCATAATTTTAATAAGAGATTGTAAATTGTATCACTCAAGATGGAGAAAAAAGATTTAAACGGGTCAGGTCCACCGCTACGTCGCGCGATGGTCTGATATTACGAGATCCAGTATAAGAAATATATACCCTCACTTGTTATTTAATGATAACAAAGAATATATGTTAGATAATGTATAGATTGATACATTGCAAATAGGTTGCTTAGCTAAATCCCGTGCCGATAATGTTAAACAATAAAGAGTTTAATTAATTTTTTTTTATCAACTTCCTCAATTAGTTATTTATGAAAGTCGATAATCAGCTGAGAGAACATACCCCGAGGAATTAAAAAAATAGGGGTTGCCTACTCTCCACTCTGCCCAACTATGGGGTTGCCAGGTATAAACAGGTAAGTAAGCGTTGTTAATATACCCTCATAAGTTATTTAATCGAATTACACATCAAATGAAAGCTTATTTTATTCCCATTCCAACCGTATTAGGTTGCCTTATCAAAAAGTAGCCTGAATCCATGGTTGCCTAGATTTAAGATGTTCAATTTTCTGCGTGAGCGTTGAGAGTGACAGAGAAGCGTTGCGCCCATCTTCGTCCGTAGCCCTTTATTCTTCTACTCTACTCCGACTCTTTTGCGGAAGCAAGATTTTTCAGTCCCCAGCCACGTCCCGAATGAAAGACTCAGCCAGATTGAAAAAAAATCAAAATTGAAACCGGACAAATTTAAAAGGGAAATTACACAAATTAAAGACACCGAAAAGCGGGAAGGGTTGGGCTCGGGGCGATGAAGCTACCGAACGACTCCTAACTACTTCTAGCTTATTATTAGTTATATATATTAGCTTCCGTTTTATGGTGTAGTACATATGCGGCCAGTCTGGCTAGCGGGATACGTTGCGTTTACCTGCGGAAGGAGGGGTTATGCAGCTGAAAATACTTCAAAATTACGTCCTTTTAGCAAGGGTCATTTTTATATATGCTCTTCCGTTTTATGGTGTAATACGTATGCGGAAGGTCTGCTTGGGGGAAGACGTTGCGTTTACCTGTGGAAAAAGGGGTTATGCAGATGAAAAAACTTCAAAATTTCGTCATTTTAGCAAGGCTTATTTTTCGATATGTTCTTCCATTTTATTGTGTAGTACGTATGCGGACGGTCTGGCTGGCGGGAGAGGTTGCATTTACCTGAGGAGGAAGGGGTATGCAGATGAAAATTCTTAAAAATTAGATCATTTTAGCATGACTTTTGTTTATAAAATGTGTTTCTACTAAACATGCGTGTTATTTATCCATTATTGCCAGACGTTGCCAATGCTAAGACCCTGCCAGATACCGATTTATAGGTAAAATAAATGCCATCTTCACGTCATTTTAGCAAGCTTAAAAATTGCAACATATTACTCTTTGGCTATCTGACAACCTATAATTAATTCGTCAGACACAAATTTGGTTGCAAAGTTAATGCCAGACGGCTTTAAATCTGGCAACGAAATTGCCTGTCTGAAGAGTGGTTTATAGTTTTAAAAAAGTAAGTCCTCTTACGTCATTTTAGAAGTCTTAAAAATTGCAACGTATTACTCTATGGCTATCAGACCGCCTATAATTAAGTTGTCAGACATAAATTCGGTTGCAAAGTTAACAATAGACAACTTTAAATTTGGCAACGAAAGTGCCTGTTAGAACAATGTTTTATAGGTTAAAAAAAGGTCATCTTTACGTAATTTATCAAGCTTAAAAATTGCAACAGGTTATTCTTTGGCTATAAGACAACCTATAATTAATTTTCCAGATACAAATTCTGTTGCAAAGTTGCTGCCAGACGGATTTAAATGTGGCAACGAAAGTAACTGTTTTAATGGTAATTTATTGGTTAAAAAAATACGATAGCCAAATAGTAATATGTTGCAATTTTTAAGTTTGCTAAAATGACGTGAATATGACTTATTTTTTTCAACCTATAAATCACAGTTGTAACAGGGACTTTCAATGCCAAATTTAAAGCCGCCTGGCATTATCTCTGCAACCGAAATTGTGTCTGGCAAATTAATTATAGGTTGTCCGATAGCCAAAGAATAATATTTTGCAATTTTCAAGCTTGATAAAATGACGTGAAGATGACTTTTTTTAACCTATAAACGACTCTTCAGTCACTTTCGTTACCAGATTTAAAGCCGTCTGGCAAATTAATTATAGGTTTTCTGATAGCCAAAGCAATAGGCTGCAATTTTTCAGCTTGCTAAAATGACGTGAAATGACTTATTTTTTAACCTATAAATCACAGTTCTAACAGGCACTTTCATTGCCAGATTTAAAGCAGCCTTGAATCAACTTCGCAACCGAATTTGTGTCTGACAAGTTAATTATAGGTTATCAGATATCCAAAGAGTAATATGTTTCAATTTTTAAGCTTGCTAAAATGACGTGAAGATGACATGTTTTTTACCTATAAATCAGGATCTGGCAGGGTCATAGCATCGTGGGCAACGTCTGGCAATAATGGCTTAATATCATGCATAGTTAGTAGAAACATATTTTATTAAAAAAGTCATACTAGACGTAATTTTGAAGTTTTTTCACCTGCATAACTCCTTTTCCCGCAGATAAACACAACGTTTCCCGCCAGCGGGAGACCGTCCGCATACGTACTACACCATAAAACAGAAGAGAAAATAGAAAAATGAGCCTTGCTAAAATGACGTAATTTTGAAGGTTTTTCACCTGCATAACCCCTTCTCCCGCATGTAAAGTAACGTCTTCCGCCATCTTGACCGTTCGCATAGGTATTACACCATAAAACGGAAGAGTATATAGAAAAATGAGCCTTGTTAAAAGAACGTAGTTTTGAAGTTTTTTCACCTACATAACCCCTTCTCCTGCAAGGAAACGCAACTCCTTCCGCCCGCCAGACCGTCCGCATACGTAATACTCCATAAAATGGAAGAGCATATAGAAAAATGTTCCTTGCTAAAATCAAGTGACGAAAACGTTGCTAACTCTTAGACTATATATAAGTATTGTTCTAATTTTGCAATATATTTTTATTTCAGCTTTAATAATGTGAATATTTTATAGAAATGACAATTGTCATAAACAAAACGTTTATGTACTTTAATAGTAACTTATTTGGTGAAATTTCCTAAATCGGTTTCATATTTCGTATTTTAGCGATTAGGATTTTCTGAGGAAATACACAAGGAATTATACATTAGCGGGAATGGCGCTTTGTCAGCCCAAAGGTATTAACGCCAGATATTAAGATCTCATGTAAAACCTTACGCTGATGTCATTGTCAATTATTTTCTTTTAATGCATATAATGCCAGACGTAATACAACTTGAGTTCTATAGAAAATGTTTTAAACGAAATCAGTACAGCGTATGCAATGGCCAGATTATTCTATAAAAATCTGATCCTGAATGACTACGGAACACACATGGACAGCGAGAACAATCTCCCTGTTAACCGTTCTGGACTTTACATAGCACTTTTTGAAATTGAAACATAATTTCCCAAGCTCTTGTGGACAACTTCATCGCAAGCATACAAACAGATGTGCAACAGACTTAACTGTTTGAATGTACCACACACCATATAAAAGTTTCTTTATTTTCAAAGAAAACCTTTTTTATCATTTATATATTTTCAAAATGGTACATTAAACCGTTTTTCATGTTTCTGACATCAATTCTAAAAAATGAAATTTGGATACGCGATGTTTTGGTTTCTTATTTTCTATTTTAATTTTCATATATTTATATTTCCAATTTTTCACCCATTTATGACTGCCTTGCATTGTTTTCTGTATTTGCTTGTTTGCTTAACTAATTTTTATAAACAGAGTATATGAATTTATATTCTGACCTTTAATTTCGGAACCGTTGGTCGCAGACATACAGTTCCAATTACAAAAACGTTTCAAATGAGGTAAATAATCATGGTGTGGCATTATTTAAAGTAAAAAAATCAATTTTATAAAAATTACGAAATATATTTTTTATACGTTCCCCCAGTCCCTATAGTCATATTTCGTAAAAGTTTACGCATATCATAACACATATAACACAAAATGTTTGACATCTGTACTACAAAAATTGACAGAGTTATTAAATTTTAAATTTTGAGATTTTTGCACATGATTTTGCCTTTCTTTGGGGGATAAATTAAAAGATGAGGTAAAGTAATTCGAGATCAAAATCATGATGCTATGTCCTTTTAACGGCAAAACCACCTTTAGCCGGTATCGCCAAATCGATGTATCACCGAAGAGGGTTATTTCATCTAAAAATTTGAGCTGAATTTTAGGGATCGTATACAAAGCGAAGAATGAAATATTGAAATTTATCAGAAAAATAAATATCAATTTATTATAATATCAGAAAACGGTCAAGTATAATAAATGAATACACAAAACGCCGTAATCTAGTAGCGATACTGCTCCATTGGTGGCAATGCGCGACAGTACTGCGCCCTGGACACATTAGAGCATGGCAGGTATGCAAACTGTGCGACATTTAAAATGATTATGCGACCTGTAAACCTCCACATCACCCGGACAGTACGACACGTGTGGTGCGGTATATGGGGAACTTAGCTTGTTGGACCATTGTTCTACGATGGGACCTTAACGGGCGGTTGTTACCTGCATCTTCTACAAAACACGATACGTGACTGGTATGAAGAGTTGCTCTCCGACATGCATGCCGGATGTGGTTTCAACATCATGCGGCCCTCTCTGCATAAAACATCAAACGTCCACGCGTATCTGACCACCAAATTCGGTCAACAGATCCTTGGTTATGGTGGTCCGGTAGAGTGACCACCGCGTTCACCGGACTTGACTTCCATGGACTTCTAAGTCTGGGATTACATCAAGGCACATGTCTATGTGACTGAGACTACTTCTATGATTTATCTGAAGCAGCGCATCATCCTTGATTGTCGCACAGTTTCACACCTGCTATGATCCAACGTGTCGAGGACTGAGTACTGTCACGCATTCAGTTGTGCATTGCCACCAATGGAGAACACTTTGAGTCGTATCTATAATAGTTTCCGGCGTTTTATGTATTCATTTTATATACTAGATTGTTTCTGATATTATAATAAATTGGGGATATTATAATAAATCTCTTTAATTTCAATATTTCATTCTTCGCTTTGTATACGACTCCTAAAAGTCAGCTCGAATGTTTAGATGAAATAACCCTCTTCGGTGATACACTGGTTTGGCGATACCAGCTAAAGGTGGTTTCGCCGTAAAAAGGACATAGCATCCTTGTTTTGATTTCGAATTACATTAATTCCTCTTTTAACTGATCCCTCAATGAAAGACAAAATCATGTGCAAAAATCTTCAAATTTGAAATTTAATAACTCTGTCAATTTTTGTAGTACATATGTCAAACTTTTTGTGTTATATGTGTTATGATATGTGTAATCTTTTACTAAATATAACTATAGGGACTCGGGAACCGTATAAAAAGTTAGATTTCGTAATTTTTATAAAATTGATTTTTTACTTTAAATAATGTCACAACATGAATATTTACCTCATTTGAAATGTTTTTGTAATCGGAACTATATGTCTACTACCAACGGTTGAGAAATTAAAGGTCGGCGATATATAACATATTGCACCCTGTATAGTATTTTGTAATTCTACTATTAATTTTTCTCATTTTCAGCTTTAGAGTCTGCAACCTTATTTAATTAATTATCTCATTTTCCTTACTTCGCAGAAAATATTGTTAACTCTACGTTCTCAGCAATATGTCTCAGACTATCTTTGAGGAAAGTTCTACATCATACATTTTGTGCTAGCCATTACTACTGGCTTTGTTTTAAATTTAAATACAAATAATTCTGCTTCGGTTCCTGTTGAAAAAGGTCGAAATCATTCTGTTCATGTAGAAATCCATTTGTGTTCAACTTTAAAGTCTACATATAAGTTACCTGATATGGGAAATGCCTTTGTGAAATCTTTGTTTAAAAAAATGCGCTATTTTCCCTGTGTTTATACATTATTCGATATTTGTCAGTCAAATAAGAAATCTGGAACGTTAAAATTCAGATATGATCTATATAGTTATTCCATACTTAATCTAAAGTATTTAGTTATTCCAGTTTACCAATAGAAATGGACAATAATTTTTCAGTTTGTGGAATCCAATATATAGGTGTATGTTTATTATGTAATTTTTTGCCATATGTGATGTGTTACATAAATTAAGTTTTTTTGTTTTATCAAGTGCCGTTTAAATGTGCTTGCCTGTGTCATTTACTGGCGAGATGGAATCAGTAATAAACCACAAGTTCTGAATATATATTATTATTATTTTAATGCTTAGTGTAGCTAAAGTTTAAATCATAAGTTTATGTGCAATATCCTTTATTCGAGTACGTGAGAAATCAACACAATTCATAATTAATTATTCATATAAATTCTCTATTTTTAACGTCCACACTTACATTCTTTATACATGTTTGAATACCAAAACGCAATTCGTTGTTTGTACATTTGTATATATGGATTTTTTATTTCGATACATATAGTTTTTTTTCATATTCTGATGGAATTTAACATTTAGAACATTTTTTTCTTTTAAAACGTTTTATAAATAATCATTTTCTATTTTAGAAGTTTATTTTTCAAAAATTATTTTCCACAAAATATTTTCTTACAATTTGAAGGTTAAATTTGAAAATATTGCTTTTAAAATAAACCGCAGAAAGAATCGCTTAGATCAGATGTTCCCAAACTGTGCTCCGCGGAGCCCTAGGGGCTCCGCTATGCTTTAGGAAAATAATTATAATTTGAACGAAACCAACACATTCAAAGAAAAGTTTTTTTTTTCAAAAATGGGAACAGATTATTTTGTTTCAAAAGTATTTATACATTGATTATAATTATGTTCAACAATCTGAACACTTTTAATTACCTAGATTTTGTTTTCCAAAAGTTTCTAAACATTTCCGGTGCAAATATTAATTTTACACTCTAGTTTTACGTTTTCCAATCAAAAAATTCGATAAATGGAGACACAAACGTATATTTACTGTAAGAAAGCCAGAAATTGTATTCTGAAGGAAAATTTGGATATTTGAATTTCTCAACTCCTCCTTTCAGTGTGACTTAAGGTGAAGTGTTATTCAAGGACTCCACGTTTCATGCTAAACTACGTCATCCTTCCGGATGGAATTAGTCTGATTTGAAAGATAAACAGCTTCAAGTAACTTCATGTGCGCGAAAAAGGTAACAAGATATACTTGTACAACTATTTTAAATTTTTCCTTTTGTCCTGATTAATCACTGTCATTGATTAGGACAGAAATAATGTTCTATAATTAGTGATAGAATTTTGCCTTGTTGGACCCCGTCACCCCCAGTTAGTCGGCACTTACCTGATATTTTAACGAGCCCCTTGAGATTGCGAAGATCATGTAACTGCAAAGATCCTTGATACCCTTCGTAAAATTTAAATATTGTCGGTTTATTGCTTTATGAAAATGTTGTTAATTTATTTCCAATATTTCCTTGTCATATAGATCATTAAAAAAATTGATCGTCATCATCAATTAAACTTAACATGACTTTTCTATCATTATGGTGTTTGAAAACATTAACTGGATAAATTTAAGCGCCTTACTAACGCCAGTCTCAAAGAGGTTTCACAAAGCTATCAGGATCATATTTTTGCAATCACTACAGTCCAACACACTAAGAGACGAAATATATTTTGATTAATACAAAGGAAAAAACAGTTTACAGTTTCTGCAGCGCGGGATAACGCGCCATCGGCATAATCTCCCAGGTCCCGCGCTGCTAGTTTATTAAAAAAAATTACAACATTATTTTACATTTGAAACACATTATTCACATAATTCAGGCACTTAAAAATGTCTTCACATTAGTTCTATTTACATATTTGTTGAAGGATCTGTTTTACTGAAACATATGAGGTAGTCTTTTTTTTCATGTAACTAGTCACTGTTAATCTTATTGATGTATTGGCATTTGTGGATTTTGGAAAATTAGTAGATTGTTTTCTAGTATCTGCATACATTCCATTATTTTGGAATATAGAACTGATGATTTCTGCACAAATATGAACCGATGGTGAAGTTCCATTGTGGCTGATTTACAGATATGGAGGGTTGATGTTAATGGCCAGGTGAGCACATAGTGAAGGGAGTTACCAATTTCACCACAAGTACACAGTGGCGACGGAGCTTTGTTTATTTTGAATAGGTAGGACTGGAAGAGTCCATGATTAGTTGAGACAGCGTTCTATGCATATGCAGTTTTATACAGGTGATGCAGGTTTCCATGTACTAACATGAAGTCTGTTGATACTTTTGGACATAATTTGTAAGTAAATCTGCCATGTGTACCATAATCCCACTGCAGCTGCCATTTGTCTATGGCTTTTTTTTCAATTTCTTTTTCAGATGTGAAGCTGGGTATGGATGAAATATTTCTCGTACCTTAATATTTGTTGTAGCATCTTTGGCTAATTGATCAGCATGTTCATTTCCTTTGACATCTGTGTATCCCCGTGCCCATTAAAATTTAATGGATTTAGATGTTTTCTGTATTATAATTTATTACACTAGTTTACAGTACATCTGTTGCCGAAAAAATTTTAGCTGTTGCTGACTACATATGATATGCTATTTTCAAAAATATAATTAGAAAATTTTAATCAGCTCTAGTTTCTGAGTTTCAGCTATGTAGGTATTAAACAGAAAAAAAAAACATGTATTTACTAAGAAAAACTTTACTAAAAAAAATAATTAATCATTGAGTTCTAAAAAGCTTCGTTTTAAAGCTCTTCTTCGATGTGTAGACTTTGGAAAATGACGTATCAGAGACCAACAATAATCAGACGTCATATTCGTATCCCATAAACCCTGATAGCGCTCTTCCATGACGCGTAAGTACTGATGCATACGATCTCCCTGCTCTTCGCTCATATCTCCTGCATTTTCCGGAAATCTGTCCAGGTGACTATGGAGGAAGTGAAGTTTTATGCTCATATTGCACCCCATATTTTTTAATTGTAGCAGAAGGTCCTCTACAAGTTCATATTAATTTTCAGTTTTTTTATTTCCGAGAAAATTCTGCAGAGACGAAAGCTGTCCAAGCCTTTAGTTCTAACTCAGTCATAGAGTTACTAAATTGAGTATCTTTCGTAAGTTGTCTGATTTGGAGGCCATCAAAAATACCGGCTTTAATCTTTTCCATAGTGAGCTGAGGAAATTTTTGGCAAATGTAAGAAAAGCAGTTCCCGTCTTTATCTAGTTATTTTACAAACTGTTTCATGATGCCCAGTTTTATATGTAATGGTGGAAGGATAATTTTGTCACGTGCTACCAATGAATTGTGGACTATATTGTGCTTTCCAGGATCCATATTTTCTTTCAAGGGCCAGTTTTTTCTTACCCAATGCTCTTCTTTATCTATACTGTCCCAAAGACATATAAAACAGGGAAAGTAGTGTAACCACTTTGTTGACCGAGAAGAAGGTTGACCATTTTTAAGTCGACACAAATTTGCCACTTATGGTCATTGTATTTTATTTTGTTCAAGACTAGCTAAATGTTAGAATATTCTTCCTCTAACTTTGTACTGTGGGCAATAGGTACCCCAGCGTATTTATTTCCATTATGTAATAGAATACATTTTAGGCTACGTTTTGAGCTGTCAATGAGTAAACGCCAGTCGTTTGATTCGTATTGTTTCAAGCCCATTTTTATCAACAAGTTTTTGATATCTGAACAAAAGGTATTACCGTTTTCTTCTGAAAAATAACGCCGTAATTCTGTATCTCTTTCACGATAAAAACTTATTTTAGTATCTGAGGAAAGCAATTTTTTTTTCTTTTAGTCTTGATGCTAACAATTCTGAAGCTTGTTTAGAAAGATTTAAATCTCTTACAAGATCATCTAACTCATTTTGGAAAAAAACATTTTGGCTCATTTAACATACATTCAAAATCAGCATCATTTTGTGATGAGATTGGTCCTTCAATGTCTTGTTCTAATTGTTCAGATATATTTTTAGGCTCTGAAGAGTCAGATAAACGCTGAACTGGACGTTGAACAAAACTAGTACTTGGGTACTGCCATTTAGCTCGATTTTTAGTGTTTAAACCGTTTACGTTCACGCTACAAAAATAACAGTCTTCGAGATGATTTCGTGGTTCTCGCCAAAAAGTCGGTGTTCCAAATTTAAAGGCACTTATTTTACCACTTTTCCATAATCTTAAATATTCCACACACGATTTAAAAACACAATTGGGAGCCCAAGACTTCTCATTTTTATCCAAGAACATCCCAAAATGCTCAAAATAGGTATTTTTCACCAACTTTGATATAACTTTTCCACACTTGTTAAACACATATTCTCCGCATATATAGCAAAAATAATCTGGATTGTTTAAACTACGTCTCCTTGAACTACTCATGATGCAAAAACTTGAGAAACTAATCTTAACACAGTAAAATACGCCTGTTTTCTATTAATATATATGCTTAAATGATAAAAATAAAAAAAAAGTAACTCGAGCTGCTCAAAAAATTTTCCGGTTAGATTTGACAAAAACAAGTCATAAGTAAACATTATCAACCGCAATATTCGCGGCAACAGACAAAAAGTTTAAATTTGTAAACTAGTGTTATAATTGATGTGATAAAATTTTTACTAAAAACGTCCTCTAATAATGCAAGGCTAGACTAGTTATCTGAGTAAATGACGAAGTCCCTGTCCCCTGAGGAGTCTGCCCACAATATTGCATCTAAGTAATAGGGCAAGTTGTTCAGCTTGAAAAATTGAATTTGAAATTTGTAACTTTATTTGATTAGTGTGGATGCATTTTCCTTCTTTATATACACAGAAAGCATACGATGTGCCAACATCTGATTTTGAGCCGTCAGTGTATATATTTATTATTGAAGTGAATTGAACTCCTTCTTGTAGCAAAAGATAGTCTTGGTGTGGAGAAGGTATGGATGAGAACATTTTAAGTTGATAGAAGGCTGAAAAGTTGTCCTCTATTGTAATTCCCAAACATAGGACCTGTCCTGAAATTTCTAATGTATTTAATTGGATCGTCAATTGTTGAATTCTGCACAATACATGCAAAATTGCCGTTGAAGTTTTTCTATAAGCTCTCGACTGGGGATTTGGGCGCATGCAAACAACTGGCCCTTAACCCTTTAATTACCC
Source organism: Maratus speciosus (assembly GCA_963932465.1). Taxonomy (NCBI): domain Eukaryota; kingdom Metazoa; phylum Arthropoda; class Arachnida; order Araneae; family Salticidae; genus Maratus; species Maratus speciosus. The sequence goes on from OZ010800.1 coordinate 190,330,048, forward strand.
ACCACAACGATACCCTGGGGGGGCGGATATTGTGGGAGGTTTATTGAGGTAATTGGGGAAACAAACACACTTACTCCAAGGGTGGATTAGAAAAGCCTAAATCTAATCACCCTTTGAGTATAAATACTCTTTATCTGAAGACTCATAATATGTAACATTCATAATTAATAAAACATAAAGTGATCATTTGGTCCTAGCTAAAACCCCTGATAAAAATAACATATTATCGTAAATCAAGACCTGAAGACTTCTTCAACCGCCTGATTGCGTTGTGAATATTTAGTAAATAGTACTTGCCTATAGACCCGTGCGCATGCATTAGTATGCAAATTGCACCGCCAAAAGAATAATTCCGTACCATAAGGATAAATCTATAATTATATATATAATTTCCAATCATTTAAATTCAGCGTTAGCTAAAAGATAAATATAATCATTAGATAAATAACTCTGACTCATGATGAAAATCAAAAACTATTAATTAACATATAAAAAACATTTATTAACTCCCACATATTTACAAATACATATTAAAACAATTTAATTCTCTCTCCCCTGCGAGAATTACATACAATACAATTAATTTCCTTGAAGTTAATGAATATTAACCTCATGATAATTGACCATTTTTTGTTTAGTATTCCAATCGGGCACGCAGTACCCTTATTGTACTTTTGAACAAATACATCAATTAACAAAAATGGAACAAATATGAGGAAATTGTTATCAGAAAACATCTAATAGATTGCTTATATGTAGATTAGGTTTGGTCCATGGGATCTCTTTACAACACCGATTTTATCTCTAAAGTCCATATCACACCTAAATCGCCATATTATTATAACTACTGCGAACTATTTTATATTAATTTAAATTAAACCTCGCAAGCTTTGTACCGTCGTTGTCTTTTAATGAACACTCGGGTACACCAGTGCGACAAAGCACTTGTTGCTGTCTTTGTGGCTCGAACGCACACATATCCTCAGAATCTACTTCGATTCTTCATAAGATTCAGATAAGTACTGCGGGACTCATCTCTATAGAACTATCTCTCTCTTCACAAGAACTCTACTGGAAATGTGTCTATATCTCTCGATATGTCTACTGTGTATTTCTTCTTTTCTCCTGGATAATGGGGGCCGGGCTTTGGTCCGCTGCTCAAAATCTAGCCACTTCAAAATACCTTTCTATCTATTAGGCTTTTTCTACGAAGTTTTCTCTGTTCAATGTCTTAAAAGCACCTCCATCCGTTTAGCCTCTTTACATCCCCCTTTTTGGCCCCAAGGGTGCAACTTGTGGGCTTTCAGTTATTGCGCCTATAAAATTGTTCATAAATCTGGACCGACATGACCTGTCGTTCCATTGTGAACCCCTTGATACGAGGTCTGCATCTTAGGCCATAAAAGTTACTGGTAAACACCTAACAATCTCCCCTCTCCGGACCACCTAGAATCTCAGCTTATTTTGGTAAACAACGTATCTCTTTAGATAATATAACTAATAAAATATACATATTGATTCTCATTTTATATACACATTGATTGACATTTATCTTAATAAAATAATAATAACAACAACATAAATTTCCATATTTCATACGACACTAATAATAATAATAATAATTTTTACATTCTTTCTTTGTATGAATACCAATTAGAACGTTGCTGTAAATAATACTATATGTTTTGTACACTTATGCATATTAAGGTGTATTATTTACAGCAGTGCCATTGCAAAAATTAAAGAGATGATAAAGCACCGTCGCATCAACTATTGCGTTCTTTATAGATACACGCTATCCCCGGGAAAATGTCTTCTGAACTTCTGAAAACGTTAAATACTAACATTAAAATAATAAATTATATAAATTCACGAACTCTTAAAAGCAATCTTTTTAAGCTTATGTATGAAGTTATTGGATGCCGGCATCCACCCCTCCTACTACATAACGAAATAAGATGGTATTGTCTATGAAGAGCGTTTACACGATTGTTGCAACTGCAGAGGTGACATTAGAAAGACCATAACTCTAATCTGGCAAAACTTTAAATAATGAAGATTGTGAACTCTAATTCCATATTTTCCCGATCTGTTTAGCAAAATGAAATAAATGTATCTAATATTGCAATGAAAATCTGTCGCATTTTCAATTAATTTACCAAACTTAAGGTCTGCACGGGTCTGGGCTTGGCCCGAGGCCCTACCCGAACATGCCCGTGGTCCGGGCCGAGCCGACGAAATGAAGGCGAACTTTCAAACTGGCCGGACCGGACCAGCAAAAAAATTGAACGAGCCTGCAGGGACGGCTCGATCCGATAAAAATATTAAGCGAACCTACCGGCTCGATATAAAAATTTAAGCAAAGCTATTAAAATATGAGCCATTTTCAATTAATATGACTTTCGCGTGAAGTATAAATGTGTGTCACGAGCCGCGGCGAGTTTGACATCATCAATACACAAATATAACTTTTCAATCGTAGAGATCGGCATCGGACTGTTACATGGTGTCTGATCCCAGGTCTAAGTATTTCAGCCGACTCTTGCCGGGCCGAGATCAGGCTTGCATATTTTTCTTCACAGTCGTGTCACGACGGAACTGTTCGTAATCGTTTTCAGGATGTTTTGGGAAGGCATTACGTTTTGTAAGGATATTAATAGCAATAATGAACTTCTGTTAACAGCATATTTGGAAATATACCTTAAGGTTGTTCTCAAATTAATGCTCAACACTACGAAATTTTCCGACACATTTTCTGACTCAGTTTTAATGGCATAAAATTAAAAGGCCAGACAGTTGAAGAGATTTGAAACCGCACAGCGTTTTCCATTTTCCATAAATTACTTACAGAGATATATGAGATTCTTTTCACGTGACTGTAAGTTTTTCTCCTTTGCCTTTCTATCGCTTGTGGAAATTCGATTCAAAACGCTAACTTTGGTAGTATTTTCTTAACGGTATATATATATTTTTTTTTTTTATAAAAACAAAACGCCATGCCATTCCCATAATTTCTGAATAATAATACCTGCCAATATTATGCATTTCCGAAAAGGAATGAATTAAGAAATGTGTCAGAATGTAGCTCGTTTGGATTTGAGAAAAACTTTAAAAAATATTTTCACAAAACTACTTTTTGTTCAGCTTCAAAAGTTATCAATTTTTTAACCTTTTATTCTAAACTACATTAGTTTTTTAACGAGTCCTTTATTTGAATTTTGAAACGTCTAAGACTGTAAGTAATCATTAATGTTACTATTGTGTGTTTTCTGTTTTCTGAACACATAGTAATCTAAAAAATACTGTTAAATGTTCCCATAAATATGTATGTAGTATACATTAAATGTATCTCAATTGTTTGTCGAGAAAATACGGAATTGTTTGTAGAAATTGAGTAGTGTCGGGACGGACCTGTTTTCATTGATTTTTGTACGGGCCAAGACGGGCCGAGAATTGTGAAAATATAAACGGGCCGGGCCGGGCTCGGGCCGGGCTCGGGCCGGGCTCGGGCCGGGCCGGGCTCGGGCCGGGCTCGGGCCAAAATTTTAATATTTGCACCGGGCAGGGTCAGGCCGGCCCAAGATATCTTTCGTTCGGGCCGCGCCGGGCTTGGAAATTACGGCCCGTGCAGACTTCTAACCAAACTTTTCTTTTAAGATGAAACGCGTATCGGTCGGATTCTGAGTCAAACAATGTTATCGATTACACCCCTCTTGTTAAAAAGGAATGAAAACATCACCAGATAAAAAAAAAAAAAAAGTATACAAATAAATAAATATTCTGGGACATACTACAGCTTTGAAAAACTTTTTCAAACATCCTTTTTCAACAGCTCAGTAGTAAAGACTTTGGACGACTCTATATGTGCTCAGTGTTATATATATAAAAAAAATCCAGCTTAAACTCAGTGAAACACTGAGATCCTCGTTAATTTGACATCTCGCAGAAAGTTACATCAAGTATACCAACAACAACCGGTTATTTGATGGTAGCAAATGAAAATATTTAGATTTAAACCTGAAATTTTTCATAAAATAAATATAAATATAAAAGAAATATGTTAAGTAAAAGAGTTAAATATTCTTCAATAAAAATTATTGGTCTGAAGTATTTTTTACAAAGCTTTAATAAAATTCCTGGTATATGTAGTAATGTTAAAGACCTCACTTTAAAACCAAATCGAAATACAGAAGTATTTTAAATGCAGAACCAAATATTCACCTGGAAGTATTAACAACTGGACCTAAATTTGGATATTTGTGCGAAACAATCCAATCACATTATTCGTTTATGAGTTATTGTTCGTCACTCTAATAATTTAAAATTTATTGTAAAGGGAATGTTACGGTTTCTTGAGTTTTGAGGTTTTTAACTGTAGGATTGTAAACTTTTGACAATTCCAATCTGCATTGATGATAATTTAAAATAAATTCAGTATTACAGTAACAGTTTCAAAATACAATTTTATATCTGGGACAATACACAAGTTTTTAGATTATTATTCATTCTCTCTTCCTGTGCTCAATAGTAATGCACCAGAAAAAAGTTATCTTGCACGTTTCAGGGGCACCGCCATAGAAATTCATTCTTAAAAGGGTTCTGCCAGTCAAAAAGTTTAGGAACCAGTGCTCTAGATTATCTAAATGATTTTTTTTTACTTTTCACCAACAACTAATTTGTCTAGAAGAGTGAAAGTATACGAAATATCATATACACTAGGGCAGATAAACCATGCACCTACAACATTTTTATAAATATACTGTGTAAAAATATATACTTAGTATTAATGAAGAAATAACTTAATTAGAAACATCAATCTTTAAAATACTTATAAGAAAATACAGAGAGAATTAGTTCGCTGGGGCGTGATGCGAAGGAAAAGAAAAATTTTAATATATTAGTATTGGCAAACTACTATTTATCTTTACTATTATGGAAAATGAATACAAACTTACTAGTAGTTATCAAATTAAATTACTGTGAAACGATTGAAGGCAATATATATTCATTGCAAGTTCAAACCCTTTCTCCTTTTTATGTGATATGCTGTTTTTTTTTCTTTTGTTTTGAATAGAGTGTATTTCAAAATCACTTCTACTTGCGTGCGTTATAAGTAACACCTGATCTTCCTTTAGAGTTACTGGAATGAGAAGTACTGTTCGTGGAAAGTAAAATAAAATACTGTTTGCCTTGTGCCAATGAAGTTGCGAGATTTTCTCTATAACAAAATTTCGGCTCTGAAAACCTATTTATTTTATGGTTTCACATAATATTGTAAAAAATATTTCTGTAAAATAAAAAAATCCGTGAAAAAAATAGATATAAATCCCGAAATCTGATGTAATATTAAATGATTGTGTTTAAGAATACCATCCTAAATTTTTAAATTATATTTAGTCACAGTAATAAGAAAAAAACATGCTAATTTCTATTTACATAGAATTTCCTTGCACAAGTGGGGCATTGAAAGAAAATAAACAATTAATATTAGAAAAATATACAGCTACATGCGACATCGTCATGGCAAAAATCTCATTTTTTAAGAAGACGAATGGAAACGAGTGCATTCAAATCTAATATTATAATATTAATGTGAACTAAATAACCACTAAATTATAATAAACATTGTGAAATTGAAAGCTGCTAATCAAAGGAGGAACTTCTTCCAAGTTGGTGTTTTGAGGCACGGCCTTGTCCGTGGTACCACATTTAAAAGATGGATTTCAGCCGACCAGAGGAAAAATACTTCTACAGGGTTAAAACTTGACGCTATGAATCAGATTTCCCTTTTCCTTTCCCCTTTAAAAAACTTAGTTTTAATAAGCAGATTTAATCTTTTGATTAAATTCATTTTTAATAGTTTAAAGGATTGTGGCATATTTCATATAAAAGGGACAAAAAATATTCACTAATATTAGCGGCACCTTTCCTTTCTAGACATATTGTTGAATCGCGTATTGCTTGCAGTTCAGAATCTCGCGGTATTTCATTCTATCACTAAAGCTGACCAAATATTAATAATTTGAATTATAAACTAATTAGGGAACCATTCATCGCTATGCGTACACTTATTTATGATAAAGCTACTAAATGACTGAATATACACAGTTATCCCTACTTTTATTGAAGTTACACATAACTATTAAGGATATAGTATTACTAAATATGTATGACCATATTATTCTACCACAGAAAAATAAATGACGTGTTATAAGCATATTGAGAATATTTATGTTTCTTATGTATCCATCTGTCACAAATTATTAGAGTTATTTAGTTTTACTGCTAAATTATGCCAATGCTGATAGTTAGCATAAAACTATTTTTTTCTGTTATCCATAAATAGTACATCTGTATAAAATATCATTTTAATGTGTTTTTATAAAAAGATAAAATAATTTCATCTCAGAAATTCAAATTTTCATATGTTTTAAACACCTGTAACAAGTGCTTTTCTACCTGAAAGAAAATTGCATAATTTTTTCTATTTTATTTGTACTATCAAACATTTAAAAATTTTACTTAAATAAATTACTTTTTGCACGACACACAATAACGTTTTCGTTCTTCTTCGTAAAGTAGCTGTCAAATTAAACAATTAGAGCTTTTCGTGGAAATAAAAAATGCCTCATTTAAATTTCAAAAAGCTTTTCGATAATCAAAAAAAAAAGAAATTTAAAGATTTTCGTTATTTTTATCGTAAAGAAGAGAAAAGAAAACTTTTTGATTCAACGTCATTTGGGATTTCTGTTTAAAGATTAAATATTTCATTTTTAACTTTATTCTTCTTTTTGACTTTGGAAAAGTAGAGTGGAAAATTTTAAATATCTGAAAGGTATTTTGCATACAAAGGAAAATGGAAGCATAGGATTTTTCTTTCTCTTATAAAGATGCGAGAAAGATCATTTTTATTTTTCAGAAATGCAAATTTATAATACATTTTGACTTTTAAACCTGAATTTTTTAAGTACTACCATTCCAAAAACATATGCTGTAATTAAAAGATACAACGTTTTTGACAACCACATAAATATTAAAATTAAACAAAAGATTCTTTTTAAAAAATCTGCTATGAAAGGTATTCAAATACCCGAATTTTTTAAGTAATATCATCAAATTCATCATGATTAAATACAGAATATTTCCATTGAGAGAATTCAATATTAATTTGCATAAAATCCTCATGATGAGTACGATCCATTTTAATAAAAATAATTATAAAAAATTCTCTCACCAATATAAAGTACTGTATAATTAAAAGAAAATGTTTGCAAAAGGCATTTGAAGTAAATATTAAAGAGTTTCAAGCATTTTGATTTATATATAAAATAACTTTCTTGACTAGACGCTTGAAAACAAATATCCCAGAATTAGGACTATTTAATGAACCAAATCCAAAATAAATTATTAAGCATCATTTAATTTGCATTTTATTTTCCTAAAACTATTGTACCTGAATATTGGAAATTACATAGCTTACCATAGTTCGTTATTAATTTTTTGTAGAAAATATACATTGGGAGTAAACAATATATTAAGTATGCCCGAAAGGAAATTCTGAATATTCTGTTATTAAATTCAAAGAATGCAGATATGAGTACTGAAAATGTACGCACATATGCATATTTGCATGTTCCATAATCTCAAAGTTCAAAACAGACAAATTTAAACTCGGAAACTGAACAACTTTTTATTGAGAAATCGTTCAGTTGAAGATGCTAAGTAAAAATTGATATAGAAGAATAAACTATAGGATGTTATAAAAATTTAAAATTACTCCCTGACCTGTTTAAGACATATTCAATAGTATGTGGCCCATTAAACGGCCACTTTTCAAGGACTTTTTTCAAAACATCTGTTTTTGACAATTCAGCTTTTCACTGTATTTGATTGTATCTCAAAATCTAAACGTGATAACCATTATATAATAATTTGTAAAGTATTTATTGCTATACCAAAGTTACTAAGTTTTTGAAATTCTTTAAAATTGTATACACAATCAACCAGACATTACTAGTTACGTATCTAAATGATTTCATAAAGATAATATAGCGGAGACTATGGGGGGTTGACCCACTTTTTACAAATTGATATATTTTTTTTTTTAATTGAACATAAGAAAAAAGTTTTGCGTATCATTTTATTCCTTTTATCATTTTATCATTTTTATCAAAATAAAATTGCTACATAAGTGAAATATATAAGAAAATAAAAAAGTGATTGATTTTAATCATGAGAAAATAATGTGTTAAGTCTCCCCACATATGGGAGGATTGACTCACTATATGGGAGGCTTGACTCGCTTTGTTTTATATTGAAATATTTGTGAAGAGAAAAAAAAACAGTTTAAAAAAAAAACAAAGTAACTTTATGCTACATGCTTTAATTATTACAATTGAAAATATGAATCTTAAACACATCTGTTTAGACACAATCGTAAGTCAGAGGAGAAAAAAATTGTTTGTCAGAGCAGGTATGATTGCACAGCGGGGAAAATGCAATTTTAAGATTTAAGACAGTAATCCGACAGGTTTCGTTTTCATAGGGTTTCATGTCTTATTATGTACTACAGATTTAGGAGCCAATGTCCCTCTTTTTTAGCTCACAGGGTATCAAAGCCTGAGAGCTTATGTGCCCGCCGGTTCTGTATGTACGTACGTACGTAACGCGATAACTTTTGATAGAAATATCCGATTTGCTTCAAACATTTTTTCTAGGTTCATTCTGATAAGGCGCTTCCCTAATTAGTTCTTCGGGTACATTGGTTAAGTGTAAAGGGGGGAAATGGAGGCTAATCCCCACTTAATTTAGATAAATGGGTTTTTCATGCAGAAATATTCGATTTGCACCAAATTTGGTATAACGGTTTATTATGTTAAGGAGCTGCCTAGGTTAGATTTGGAGGTTCATTGTTACACAAAAAGGGAGAAAAGGGGGTCTAGCCTCCTTTTCATGCAGAAATATCCGATTTGCTCCGAATTTGGTATACAGGTTAATTATGTTAAGCAGCTTCCCTGATTAGATTTGGAAGTCCATTACTTAAATATAAATGGGGGAAAGGGGGGCTACCCCCCCCCTTAATACATATAAATGGGTTTTTTTCTGTAGAATTATTCGATTTGCTCCAAATTTGGGATACCGGTTTATTATGTTAAGGAGCTGCCTTGATTAGCATTGGAGGTTCATTAGTTAAGTATAAAAGGAGGAAAGGGGGCTACTCCCCCCACTTAATTTAGATAAATGGGTTTTTCGTGCAGAATTATTCGATTTGCTCCAAATTTCGTATACCGGTTTATTATGTTAAGGAGCTTCCCAGATCTGATTTCGAGGTTCATTAGTTAAGTAAAAGGGGTCTAGCCCCCCCCCCCCACCCACATTTAGTTTTTTAAAATGGGTTTTTTATGTAGAATAATTCGATTTTCTCCAAATTTGGTATACCGTTTTATATGGTAGGGAGCTGCCGTGATTAGATTTGTAGGTTCATTAGTTACGTATAAAGGGAGGAAAGGGAGCTACCCCTCTTAATTTAGATAAATGGTTTTTTCATGCAAAGTTATTCGATTTGCTCTAAATTTCGTGTACCAGTTTATTAACTTAAGGAGCTCCCTTGGTTAGATTTGGAGGTTAATTGATTAAGTATAAAGGGGGGACGGGCGCTAGTCCACACTTTAATTTAGATATATGGGTTTTTCATGCAGAATTATTCAATTTGCTTCAAATTTATATACAATTTATTCTGATATGGCTTTCTTCATTTGACTTGGAGGTTCAGTGGTTAAGTATATAAAAGGGGGAAAGGGGGGGGGGCAAATGTCCCCTCCCCTTAATTTAGATAAATGTGTTTTCATGCATAATTATCTAATTTTGTTTAATTTTTCTTCTAGGTTCATTCTGATAAGGAGCTTTTCAATTAGCTTATCATCAATGATAAGGAGCTTTTCTGATTAGATTTGAAGGTTCATTGGTTCAGCATAGGGGGAGAAATGAGGGAGCTAATACCCTGCTTAATTTAGCGAAATGTTTTTTTCATGCAGAATTATCTGATTTGCTTCAAATGTGGTATGCCAGTTTATTATGTTAAAGAGTTTCACTGATTAGATTTGGGGGTTCTTTGGTTAAGTATAAAGGGGAAAACGGGACTAATCCCTTAATTTGTATTTCGGGGGATATTATTCTTTGAAATACGAGTATAATATACAATTAGTGTGAATAGCCTGTAAGCTGAATGTCATCAGTTTAACTGGGCAATATTCTTTTTTTTTGGCTCACTGCCCTACTTTTTGCGACACTTGACCTGACAACTGTAGTTGTCGAATAGTTTGGCTTCATCTCACTCTACTCATACAGATGAAATTTGCCTACATACCTTCCTACAGTTTTTCGATCAATGATATGATCTTTTGCAGCCATATGAGCACTTATCTTATTATTAACATTTTTTAAATCTTTCAGGGGTTAATTAGTACTTTTAGTACTAATATGTTGAAATAAATGACTGGCACCGGAATTTACGAACAAATTTATTTGGAAATAAGTAAAAGGCTATATTTCACATACATATTAAATCGAAACGATTTTAGCAAACTTCTGGTGCCATTGTAACGTTTGGGATTAAAACTAAGTTTTTTCATAAACTTACCACTGTCCCTGAAAGAGTTAAGACTGCTGCTTTCATTTTTTTTTCTATTTCTTTATTTACGTATTGTAAGAAATATTTAAATGTAAAAAGTTTCTATCAACTTTCCAATTAATATTTCATTAATTATTTTTCTTGCAGTGGATAATATAGCAATTTTTACCATCTTTCTTTAATTAGTTTTAAACATTTTCTTTTCTATCACCCCATTTGACTGTAGCTTCACAGAATAAATTTCCATTCTTTTTTTATATATAACCACTTAATTAAGGGAGCCTTGAGCATCTGGTCAATCATCCCTTACATTGACTGGATCAAACCTCCCCACACAGCCCTTTTCTAAAGAATAGCTCATTGTTACGTTAACAATAACTTGCTGTACAATATTTATTGTAAAGCTCGATATTTTTGCATTTCTTAAAACCTACTTACTTAAATTTCTATGATATATTTTATCTCAAAAAAGCCTACAAAATATTTCTAAAAAACACAACGGTTAGGTTGAAAAAGCTTAAAATTCATTTATTCTACACCTATTTCGATTATCTGTATGAAACTAAGACAGTTGTTTGAGCATTCCAGCAGCTTTGGTTGACACCTATTGATAAAACTCTTTTAAATATGAAAACTTACGGGGGGTCAAGCCCCCCCGTCATGGTCAATCCACACTGCGTCCCTTTATATATATATATATATATATATATATATATATATATATTACAATGGTGAATATGCAAATAAAAAAGAAGTTTTATCCTTCATAAATAAGTTCCAAAATATATTATTATATCAAGCGTGAATTGAAATTGAAAATACAATAAATCACTGTATATCATGGAAATATTGGAAATATCGGAAATATTTGTGGAATCAAGGCAGAATCATCAGGACAAAATTGCCTTAAGTTCACATATAACATGTACGATTTCATCCCTGCATTAGCCATAACAAGCTAAAAAAATGCAGAATCTGAGCTATCGTACATAGTATCTTCAGAAAAGGAGACAAAAAGAAGCCAAAAATAAAATGATATAATGAATGAAATGATTAAATAAAGTATTTACCTTCTGAATAATTAGCAAATCAAGTAATAACAAGACAATTTTTAAAAAGTGCTAGAAATGATTTGCACATTTTGACACTAATAATATAAATATAAAAATTTATATATATACATCCATGGAATTAAGAAAAACAGTGTAATTAAGTTGTATTAGATTTCTGCCAGAATTATTATAATCAGACTTTGTGCTGCCCTCTATCATTAGATAATAAAATTAAAGATTACTGACCTTACGGTATATAGGGAAAAAATTATATATATATAGATAGATAGATATACATTTGTGTGTGCGTAAAACAATATAGATTTAAATTTCACATTATGCCGTTTAAAGTATAAATGATATCATAAAGACACATTTTTAAATTTATTTCGATTCAAAAATTAGCAAAAAGAAAAAAAAAAACTATAGTCAGACATGTTCACAACCATTGTATTCAAGTTATTAGTAATCGATATTTTTTTTTAACGTCAACGTAACAAATTCCTTAAAACATAATTTATTTTTCGTGTGAAAAATTATAAAAGATTGCATTCTTTTAGAAATCTTATTTCTGTAAAAACAAATTCTGATTAAAAGAAAAGGAAAAAAGTTTTTAAAACAAAGTTTTGACAGTGAACACAATTTTATTCTAAAATCTATAAAATAAAAAAAGGAATTTTTTCTTTAGCTGAAAAATAAATTATTTATAAAAGAAATTGTATCAAAAAAGAAGACGAATTTTATTCTTAATGTCCCAGTTTTCATTTTATATATTTTTAGGACTTTCTAGTTTAACAAAGTTTTTCGAGAAAAAAATTATGTGCAAAGAATTTTTTTAACAGAATTCAGATGATAAATGTAAAATTGTTTTCATTTTTTTCGTTTAAAACTTACTTCATTTTAACAATTACTACTTTTTTAAATACAGACCAAAAGAACATCTCAAAGTGACGCAAAATGTCATTTAAATATCTGAAGTTAAAAAAAAATAGTAAACAAAAATAATAAGTAATACTAATTCTTATGATGCCTAAAAAGAACTTATTTAATTAGCAAAAAATATTTTTTTATAAAAATTTTATTAATGGAAAATATAAATTTGTTTGTTTACTACAATTTGAAGAAACAAACGACCTATATATCTGTTTTTACACGACTGAAAAGAAGGGTAAAGTGTTTCACGTGTATCTGTGTATGTGGATTTCTTTATACCCTCGAAACATCCCAACGACTGGATGGATTTTAATGAATAAGGTCTCTATAAATTCGTCCTAACAGCCCGATGGTTATGGGCAAGGTTTTGTTTTTATAAATTCAAAATGGCGGCCGTAAAATACAAAATGGCCGTAGAGACGAAAAAAAAAAATTTTACACACCATATTAAGTAGCATATCATTGGATAGGTCTTTCGAAATGAAGACGATGTTTCATGGACTATTATAGAGTTAGAAGCTCCGTTAAAATATTATACAACCTGGAAATTGTGTATGTAGGATCTCTAGCTTTACTGAAACTCTAACCATCATAGGCATCTATGGACCTCATCAAAATAGTGTTTATAGATAGGAACTAACAATTAAACACAACTTAAAAGTAATCAATACAAGTAAATAAAAAACATGTAACTAATACAAGCAGGTAATAAAAAATATATATTTTAAATCAATTCCTACTTAGGTCAATAAGAGAATTTTTTTTTCTCCCATTCTTCTTACCTCTTGAGTGGCGCTTAAAATGCCTTGATCAAGACGAGGGCTCTCTCGGTCTTAAAATACCTTGATAAAGAAGAGGGCTCCATCGATTATTGAAAATTAATTAATTTACTTTAATTAATGAATTAATATTTTAAAAAACTTCATTAACATCATGTGTCATCCACTACAAGTTAAAAAAAAACATATTTGAGCTTGATTGGATGAATAATAAGTATTTTATTAACGATTGAAAGTTTGAACAAGATATATATAGCGAGAGTGTGAGCTAATTACAGGAATTGAAAAAAAAATAGTTTTACATTGATGAGAAATAATTATTAAATTATAAAAAAAAATTCTCTTATACGTCCATTAAAAATATTTCAAAAATATATATTCTAAAAACACACTCAAAATATATATTAAACATTTAATTGCTAAAAAGGACGTCAAATGTTAATAAAATACATTAAAAGATCTTAATAATTTGACATGTTTCGATTGAATTTACTCAATCATCATCAGAAAACAAATAAACACTAAGATGGAAAAAGACAGTAAACTATTACAAATGAAGTTTAAAAATAAAGAAATAAAAATCACGCGCGTAATAATTTAACATGTTTCACGTTGCCCTAGTTTATTTTCAAATTATCTAACAATTCAATCCAAATATTTGGGATTTGAAATGACAAGGAATCATTGCAGACCATTGAGTTTCTGGCGTAAATTTCAATAGATTTTCTAACACTCAAAATATATATTAAACATTTAATTGCTAAAAAGGACGTCAAATGTTATAAAATACATTAAAATATCTTAATAATTTGACATGTTTCGATTGAATTTACTCAATCATCATCAGAACTATTAGATATCAGATTTATCAGATTTATTAAAGAATCTATTGAAATTTACGTCAGAAACTCGATGGTCTGGAATGATTCCTTGTCATTTCAAATCCCAAATATTTGGATTGAATTGTTAGATAATTTGAAAATAAAATAGGGAAACGTGAAACATGTTAAATTATTATGCGCGTGATTTTTATTTCTTTATTTTTAAATTTCATTTGTAATAGTTTATTGTCTTTTTCCAACTTAGTGTTTATTTGTTTTCTGATGATGATTGAGTAAATTCAATCGAAACATGTCAAATTATTAAGATCTTTAAATGTATTTTATTAACATTTGACGTCCTTTTTAGCAATTAAATGTTTAATATATATTTTGAGTGTGTTTTTAGAATATATATTTTTGAAATATTGAGAAATAATTAATTATTTCGCTTTTTACTCCGTCGAGTTTTTTGATTTTTGAAATTTAATTGTTTATTTAAATCTATATATGTATGATATATGTTTTAACAGAATTAAATATATTTGAAACTTTTTAAAACAAGCTTTTTATTCTGAATTAATTTATATTTAACATTGCGTCAAGTGTGCATACATCATATTAATCGCAGATACTATAAAAATATTAAAAACTTAAGAAATCTGTTTTTTATTAATATTGAAATAGTTTATCTTCTATTACATTATGGACTATCACATTATCTTTCAATATTTCATACTTGAAAAAAATGTTAATATTAGACAATGAAGTATGATTTCCCAAACAATGTATGGATGGGTAATTTTTTTTATTCTGTATTATAATACTCGTTTGAGGTTTCAGAACTCTAAAAAATGAAAATAAAAAACCATTTTCAATATTTAATATCGTAAAATGTATATGATTTTAAAATTCAATTTTTAGTGGTGTGAATGATATAAGTAAGTTCTTCAATTTCATATATTCAAAACATTCTAATATGCAAAATTAGTATTTATAGGGTGCTTCAAACTGTCAGATATTTGTCGAGAATATAATTGGTATGACAGCTTTCGCGCAGGATTACAAAACTAATTTTGCAACTAGAATGATAATTTTTGTTACCTAATTATATACTTCAGAATGTAGTAATTACTCTGAACCTAAATAAATTTCTATTTAAAGTATTTATATATTTTTAATGAAAAGTTGTATTTAGCTAATACAAAATTTTGGAAAATTCCGACAGTATAATCAGCTAAAAAAATATTTTCAAACATTTTGAAGCTTTAAGAGTTCTGAAACCTTTTGGCTACTTTTCTGCATCTGTGTAGAATTCGGAAATATCATCCATATTCAAATATGTTTTTGTTTTCTGTTTGTTTGTCATATGTAGGAATATATTTGTTTTAAATAACCAATTCCTATATTGCAGTATAACAAAGTAGATATATCACGTATGGAAATATTGTGAACCCATCTCTGTCTTAAAAAAATAAAACAAATTACTTCATCGTGCAATTCTCTGGATGACTGGTAGACCAGAAGCCGGCAGCATAGACAATCACCTCATCGAGTTCACGGATGAAATTCTAGGATTAGTTAAATCTCGATTCGTATATTAAAACGCAATCGGTCTGCCAAGTCACATCTTGGTGGAAAACACCTGAAAACCCTATTTTAACGGATGACCAATATGTTTTCCTGCTCCTAGTCCTCCATATTTTTAATAACTTTTGGTGCAGGAAAACACAATGGTAATCCTACGAATCAGCCACTAAAATCGTGTTTTTAGGTGTTTTCCATCAAGATATGACTTGGCAGACCGATTGCGTTTTAATATGCGAATCAAGATTTAACTAATCCTAGAATTTCATCCGTGAACTTGGTGAGGTGATGGTCTGTGATGCCGACTCCCAGTCTATGAGATAACGATTATAATACTGATGAGGCTATGCGATGCCATAGCACAACGTATACTTTGTATGACTTTGATTTTAATTAAACTTTTATATGTATGTATTTTTAATTTAATTGCTTTTTAAATGTATTTAAGACTGTCTAATGTTTCATATTTAGTTTTAATTTGTAATACAGTTATTATTATTTATTTATTTTTATTCATTTTATTTTATTTATTTATTTTTATTTTTATTTGCATTATTATTTTTTTAGGGGGGGGGGGGGGAGAAAATAATATATATTTTTTGTTTTACACTAAAAACTTCTCTGCATTGAACATTTTAGTGTAAAAAAAATGATGATTATGAAAAAAGGAATTCTGTTTTTAAAAATAAAATATATATATATTTTTTTTTAATATTGAAGCATAATAATCATACCGTCTAAATTTAACAAGAATTTGTAAAATTGCGACAGAAATTAATTTGTGATACAAGTAATAACATTTCAAAACAGTTTTTTCTCAAAATCTAAAATGTACGATTTAGATTCTAGTCTAGTTTCCAAAAACGCGTTTTTTATCTTATCTAGAAAAAATACAAGAATTTAATTTAAATTTTTAATTTTTTTTAAACCTGTCAATAACACAAGATAATTTCTATTTTATCTCCGTTTTACAGCGGTTGTAAACAGACATAATGACATTTTTGTGTAAGGGGAAAAATAGCCATTTAGTTTCCAACTTTTCTCGGAAATTAAAATGGAAAATCTGAAAAACTTTTCTTTTTCTTGGCATTATCTTCGAAAGGAAAAAAAACAAATAATATTTTCCATTCAATGCCATTTCAAGTATTAATTCAAAAGATAAAAGATTTTGTTTTTGGTTTGTCTTACGTTTCACGAAAGAAAGAAAATTGTTTAAAATAAAAGAAATGTACTTGAATATAACTCAGAAGATTTTCAATATCAGAATAGAAATCCGGTAAGCAAAATTTTGTAATATAACCACATTTTACTCTTTCATTTAACTGTTTCTAATGCATTTACAGAAATTTTCGTTACACTCGGGATTTTTAGTATAACATTGTATGACATTATAATCCTAGTATAACGTTGTATGTATATCACGTTTAGAAATTTTATTAACTCATCTCTGTCTTAGAAAACTAGCACACATTACTTCTCCAGCAATTTTGTTGCCAATTGAGATGACATTTGTAATACAGTTATTTTTTTACTTATTCTAAGTTGATTCATTTTTGAAGGGTGGACGTATGAGGTGTAATAGTAATAGTATCTATTTTTGTTTCGCACTAAAAAAAATATGTATATTAAACGTTTTAGCGTAAAAAAAGTTTAGGATTATGAACAAAGAAATTGGGTTTTTAGAAATAAAATATCTTTTTAAGATTGAAGCATAATATCCATACCGTTTAAAGGTGCGGAATTTTATTACAATGCGTCACAAATTAATTTGCCAAACAAATAAAAACTATTCAAAACAGTTTTTTCTCAGACTCTAAAATATACGGTTTAGACTCTAGTCTAGTTTACAAAAATGCGTATTTTATCTTATCTGGAAAGAATACGATAATTTAATTTAATTTTTTTTAAACCTGTCAAAAACATTAGAGAATTTCTATTTTCTCTTCGTTTTACTGGGCTTTAAACTTACACAATGGCATCTTTGTGTAAGTAGAGAAACAGCCATTTAGTTTTGAAACTTACTTCAAAAATAAAAAAAAGAAAACTCTGAAAATCTTTTTTCTTTCTTTAATGGTATTATCTTCGTAAGAAAGAAAAACAAATAATGTTTCCTATCCAATGTCATTTCAGATTTTACATAAAAGTTAAAAGATTTTATCTTTGATTCGTTTTATTTTTTATGAAAGAAAGAAAAGCTTTTAAAATAAAAAGAAAAATACTTTGGATATGAATGGGAAAATTTTCAATAAGAGAATCGAAAACCGGTAGCCAACATTTTTAATATAAACACATTTTATTCGTGCATGTAACTGTTTATAATTAATTTACAGACCTTTTCGTTGCACTCGTGCATTTTAGTCCTTTTACAAAGATTTTTGTTTGTTTTTTATTAATTTGTTTATAGCGAAATTTTAGGGTTGAAAAGTGATTTAAAATTCCTTATTTTAATATGTAGAAACAAAACATAATATACATTTAAATAGTGAACATATGAAGGGGGGAAATTGTGTGTCGCTGTAAGCAGGAATGGATTGAAAGAAAATAAGATTCATTTACTTATTTATTTATTTTGATATTTCTTTTGAAATTTATGATCTGCACTCGAAAGTTTCTAGGTACTGATACAGTGCCAGCAAAAACAATCTTGACAGTCATTGAAAAAAAATTAAAGCCCTCTTTTCAAACCACTACCAGAACGAAAAAATGAGAACTCGGAATCATCTCAAGCTGCAAGGGCCACCACTCCACGAGACCTTTGCGCGATAGAAACTCTCGCCTGCCTCTTCTATTTCAAGCAGGAAAATTAAAATAAAACATCTGATTAGTGAGATTAAGGCTTGAGTGTCAAGATTTATTTTGCTAGCATTATATATTATGAGTTATAAAAAGGGTGTGTGAAGTAAAAACCAGCCTGAAAGTGTACGCGTAATTTAACCCTTTCAGAACGGGTGAGAAGTGTGTATTAGGGTGGGCCGATTTTTGATTTGCTATACCGCGGAAAACTTGTGACTAGGATAGCTTAGTAAAATGCAATAACAAAATAAATAAATTTCTACGTTTGGCGGTAGCGCATCGGGCTTAAAATTTGAGAAAAAACACGATTTTGATATTTTTTTAAATAAATTGAAATTAATCGAAATTGAAATAAATTGAAAACTTCTATAAAAAGCAGCTATAGACATATTTTAGTAGAAAAAAAGTATAGGAATTAAAAATAAATGAAAAAATAAATACATTTCGCAATACATTGGTAGCGTATTATGTTTTTTAAAAAAGCTTTATTTTTAAATTACAAGTTTTCATTGAAATAAAAACTACTTTTCTGATTGCAATATTACCTTATCTGACTACCTTTATCTGATTCTACCTGAGTGTAATTTCACTTTGTAAATAAAATATAGTCCTTTACTTGTCTATACTGTCTTTTGACAATTTGAAATAAGATTTGCTTGAAAAACTGGGCATTGAAGATCTCGAGAAAAGTGTCGTTCTTATAAAACCATCTTTGGAACTGGACCCTAAGACTTTTTGTAACACCTCGGTTACTACTTCACGCGCTGTTCTACTGTTTGGGTGTGACATGGGAATTGTTCAAAGTTCCACTGGGCCGCTGTTTCACCTGATTTGACCTTACACCAAATCTCTTCGTTGGTGACTCTTCTCAGAAAAGGTGGTGGTGAAAGTGTAGTAGAATTACAGTGAATCATTTCGATGTAGTCTGTAGCTAGAAAATTGATTATATATATTTGAAAACACCCGATTGACTTTCTTTTAGAAGGTAAATTTCTAGCCTTGATAGTTCTTCTGAAGCATAAGTCTAGTATATGATCCCTTTTATCTACTATCATACTCAAAAGCAAGTTCTCTGGATTGACAAAAAATTCATTTCTCTCATTCACTGCGTCAATGCCCTTCAGCAAGTTTTCAGAGAGGGATTTTGACGATTTTATAACTTCCAATATATGTTCCGGTCCATTTGTGAAGTATTTACTTTTTTTAATACTTAATCAACCAGGTACATATGACTTTCGGAGAAAAGAAACTATAATCTTATGTCTCAAGCCCCGTCCCAATAAATTCATTGAGAGAATTAAATTCAGAAAATGATTTCAGAATGAAACTGAATCAATTCAAGATTTTGCTGCTAGATTAAAAAACGGTACGACCTTTTGTGCATTTATTGGTGTACTCTAAATGAAAATTTGCTGGAACATTTTTTGCACAGTCTGAAAAATGAAAACATTCAGAATAAATTGATAACTCAAGTCGATGATTTAAATTTCGAAAAAGCTGTTGAGAAACCTTTAGCTTTATATAATGTAGTTATTGAAATTGCTGAAATTAAGCATAAAAATTTCAATGTAAATAAAATTTCCAGTACGAAAAAGGTACGAAATAAGAAATTACAAAATTGTTCTCAAAAACAGAATGTCAACAATCAGGTAAATAATACACATTCTGACATGAATAAAAAAAAGTTAAATTGTTATCGATGTGGAAATGCTTTACATTTAGCAAATGTTTGCAGATTTATTAATGTTACTTGTAACATTTGTAGAAAAAAAAAAGCCATTTAAGCAAGGTATGCAGAAGTAAAAATTCTCAAAAACAGGTTAATTCTTTAAATACTGTAAATATTTTAACTGTTAAGTATGATAAAGATTCAAATCCTATTAAGTTGTCTGTTCTCAAAGCTAGAGCTGATATGGAATTAGATACTCAATCTGGAATTTCTGTCATTCCTTTAAAATGATTTCGCATAATTTTTCCTGATAATAAAATTTTTCCTCCAGATGCTCAGTTAAAAACTGCAACTGGTGAAAATTTCAAACCTGTAGGTTATGTTGAAGTTAATGTTACTTATGAAAATAAAACTATAATGGTTAAGCTGTATTTGATAAAAGAAAATCATTTTCCATTATTATTTGATAGATTGGATATCTAAATTTTATATTTTTCCACAAATTCAAAATCAGTATATGTGAATGAAATTGTAAATTATTCTGATATATTATAAGGTTTGTTGCAGGAATTTTCTGATTTATTTACTAATAAGGTTGGTGAGATAAACGGATTACAGGCAGAACTTTATCTTGAAAAAGATGCTACACCCGTATTTTGCAAAGCTAGGACTGTCACTTATGCACTACGTGCAGCAGTCAATGAAGAATTATAACGATTACAAGACGCAGGTATTATTAAACCAGTTACAAACAGCAAGTGAGCAACTCCTATAGTTCCAGTGGTTAAGCCTAATGGGAAAATTCGTTTATGTGGTGATTTTAAAGTAACAATCAATGAAGTTTTGAAAGTTGAAAAATATCCTTTACCTAAAATAGAAAATATGTTAGCTACATTACGTAATGGTGTACATTTTACAAAAATTGATTTAAAGGAAGCTTATCTTCAGTTACCTGTAGATGAAAAATCACAAGAATTATTAACCGTTATTACACCAAAAGGATTATTTCAATTTCTTAAGTTAGCCATGTGTCTTACTTGTTCTCCTGCTATATGGCAAAGAAAAATTGAATATATTTTAAGTGGAATTGAGAGAGTTACAATTTTTATAGATAACATTGGGGTTACAGGTAAAATAGATAAAATTAATTTACAAATGTTAAAGCAAGTATTATAAAGATTAAGGGATTATACCATTAAGATAAATAAAGAAAAATCATTCTTTATGGCAGATGAGTTTACTTACTGTGGTTATAAAGTTGATAAACATGGTATTCATAAAACACCTGATAAAATTGAAGCAATTTTAAATGCTCCAAGAACAGTAAATGTATCTCAGGTTAAAGCTTTTCTAGGCTTAGTTACACATTATGCTAAGATTGTATCAAACTTATCTACTATTTCAAATCCTTTAACTAATTTGCTTAAGAATGATGTTAAATTTAATTGGTCTTATACGTGTGAACAAGCATTTAAAAGTATAAAAAAAGAAATTACTTCTGACAGGGTTCTTGCTCACTTTAATCCTAAGTTACCTTTAGTTTTAGTTACTGATGCTTCTCCTTAAGGTATATCTGCAGTTCTTTAGCATATGATGCCAGATAACACTGAAACACCTATTGGTTTTGTGTTCAGAACTTTGAATGTAGCAGAAAAACGGTATAGTTAAGTTGATAAAAAAGCATTAGCGATTATATTTGGTGTGAAGAATTTTTTTGTATGGCAACAGGTTTACTTTATTTACTGACAGTAAACCTTTAGTGTCCCTTTTTTCTTCTTCTAAAGTATCCCTGTTTTATCGGCTGCTAGAATGCAACGATACACAATTTATTTACAATCGTTTCAATATGATATTCGTTATTAAAAAAACTACTGATCACGGAAATGTTGATGATCTTTAATGACTTACTTTACCTAGTGGAGATTTACCTTAACAATTAAATTCGAATGATGCAATTGATGAATGTGAAATTCTTCAAATTAATCAACTCTCTATCTTACCATTAACTTCGAAATCTATTGCTTCAGCTACAAATCCTGCAATTCATAGAAACCAAATCGTAAAATAATTACACTTTGGTCATTTTGGTATAGTTAAAATGAAGTCTTTAGCCCGTAGTTTTGTATGGTGGCCAGGTATAGACCAAGATATTGAAGATCTTGCACGTAATTGCAATACTTATGTAAATTTGAAAAATATTCCTCCCAAAGTTCATACACATCATTGGGAATGGCCTACAGCTCCATGGCAAAGAACTCATATTAATTATTTTGGTCCTGTTATGGAGAAAATGCTCCTTTTAATAGTTGATGCCCATAGCAAATGGTCAGAAGATTTTATTGTTCCTAGTACAACTTCAGAAAATACCATTACTTGTCTCTCTTTATTTTTTGGACAATACGGTTTTCCAATTTCTTTAGTATCATATAATGCTAAACAGTTTACATCTGAAGAATTTGAGATATTTTTGAAAAATCATGGTGTAAAACATAAGTTCAGTGCTCCTTACCACCCAGCTACAAATGGACAGGCGGAGAGATAAGATTTTTTTTAACCTTTTAACTCTTTTTGAACTTTTATTTTCCCTTATAACGCTTAAAGGAATCCATAAGATTACTGTCATGGTCATCCCTGTCATCCCTGTCATGTTTGAGCTTCAATTTAATATATGTAGATGGTACCAAAGTTTCTTTCCTCCCACAGAAATAAATATCAGAGAATTGTTCAGTTTACTTTGGTAGTCATGTGACCTACGTCTTTAAGTGTTGTGCTGTGTTTCTGAAACGCTTATTAAATGCTTAAATGTCTACAAGTGACCTCGTTATTTAGAGTTATGTTAATTGTTATTAATTAATTACTAAATATACAAGAAATCATATCATACAGAAACATCAAACTGTGACAAAGATTTTTTTAACCTTTTAACTCTTTTTGAACTTTTATTTTCCCTTAACACGCTTAAAGTACTCCATAAGATTACTGTCATGTTTGAGCTTCAATTTAATATATGTAGATGGAAGCCCCAAAGTGTCTTTCCTCCCACAGAAATAAATATCAGAGAATTGTTCTGTTTACTTTGGTAGTTATGTGACCTACGTCTGTAAGTGTTGTGCTGTGTTTGTGAAATGCTTATTAAATGTTTAAATGTCTACAAGCGACCTAGTTATTTAGAGTTATGCTAATTATTATTAATTAATTACTAAATATACAAGAAATCATATCATACAGAGACATCAAACTGTGACAATAATTTTTTTTTTTATCTTTTTCTCTTTTTGAATTTTTATTTTCCCTTATCACGCTTAAAGGACCCCATCAGATTACGATAACTTTCAGGATATGCATTTATTAGCTGAAGAATTCTCTAAGACGTTACTATCATTATTGAAGCTACAGCGCTTAGAATACCTAGTGTGGAAATATGCTATCCAAACAGTGCTAAAAATTTGTATCCCTTAAATGTGCGACGATACTGCTAAAATTTCAAGTGTCGATCGCATCGACATCTGTGGGATTTTCGTATTACTAGTATTACATTGTATAGACTAGCAATTTCTTGCAGTTGTAGAAAATATCCTGCAGATGTCGCTGCGATCTGCATATTGCAGCAGTATCATTGCACATTTAAGGGATACAATATTTTAGCGCTTTTTTAAGTATTACAGGGATAGCCGATTTCCACACTATATATTCTAGGCGCTATAATTGAAGCTTTATCAAACACAGATTTAATTTGTGTTGTCAAAATAATCAAAACGTGAAAAAAATTAACTGACCTGTTGTTTGATTTGAAGGCTAAGTTCTAATTTTCATGGAAACAACACTTGAGGACATCTTCATAAGTTTTAAGTTTACTGACAGGTAACTCTTTTTGGGTGACCAAATAACGGGCAGTTAAAGTCACTGCGAGTAATTTCATTGGTAACAGCCATAACACAGTGGTTAATATAATCAATAAATCGAATCACTTATTAAGCAGTCACTAATTAAATCAGTCTTTAAGAAACGCGATTGATACGCACAAGAAGAACATACTGCTAATCATTGCCGACAGAATTCTAATGAATAACTTACAGAAACCGTTGTTTATCGCAGAGTGCATTGTGAAACGTCAGTACAAATAGTATTGGCGATCTACAATTCGCAGCAGGGCGCGTCGCGGTGGACTGCTGCTAGAATAGATGGACTCAGAATAAAACATGAATGTGTCAATTTAAGGATTTTTTAATTGCTTTGCGCTACCCTAAATGAAGCAATTTTCTTTCTTTTTTTTATTATAATATGTTTTTTATCTTCCTTTTAAAGCTTTTTCATCATAGTAATTTTATATATTTTCGTTTATAGCTTTAAAAAAAATTGAATGAAAACTACTGCTTTTCAATAAATTCAAAATATTCAAGTGCGATGCGCTACCGCCAGACGTAAAAATTTATTTAATTTGTTTTTGAATTTTACTAAGCTATTCTAAAGTCAAAGTTTTCGCGGTATAGCGAACCAAAAAAAAAAAAAAAATCCCACCCTAGTGTGTATCCGTTAACGAGTCCATATTGTTTTATTCTTTTACTGGCAGAATATATTAGTCTTAAAGTTTGCCTTGCCGAATCGTGAACATAATTGAAAAACTATTAAAATTTCTTGTTCAAGACAGAAATTTAAAAAAAAAAAAATGGACATAGATTTCCTTTAATTCAGTACAACTAACCCCAATTCATTAAATAAATTTTATATGAAATTTTATTAAGTTAAATTAACTTAGGACTGCACACAATCCGTACGCAATAGTAAGCGCACGCCAGAGTTCAGTGCATCTCAAGATTTTAAATCAACGCTGATAGAAAAAGTTTCTTCATTTTTAGATTATTTTTTTATATAGGTTAAGAATATCGATATAAATAATTGTACATTTATATTCAATAAATTTTTATATTTCCTTTGTAAAAAAAGGAAATTAAAATACATATAAACTAAACTCTTCTAGTTATGTATGGATAGACAGATAGTATATATCTATCTCTCTCCGTCTCTCTCTTTATAAAATATTATAAAATATTATATTTCAATATTATAAAAATTAAGACAAATTAAAATTCCATAAATTTAAATTAAAAACCAAATGTATAACTAAACTAAAAGTACACCATTAACAAATAAACAATCAGAAAACATAAACGAAAGAATTTATATTACTAACAAAACAAAAATGGATACGGGCGGCTTGGCTTACGGCAAGCACTGCGGGGTTAACCTAGATTTACGTTCACGACTTTCTCTTCACCTGTGAAAACCAAAATCTACCAGAAAAAGTTAACTTCAAAACAGAAAAGAGATGAAAA
The DNA here is from genome assembly GCA_963932465.1 of Maratus speciosus. Lineage (NCBI taxonomy): Eukaryota > Metazoa > Arthropoda > Arachnida > Araneae > Salticidae > Maratus > Maratus speciosus. Next base: position 190,355,642 of record OZ010800.1, read on the forward strand.
GTAAGCCAAACGATTAATTCAAACCATGTCCCATCGACACACCTCTAAAATCAAACAGTGAATGTAACTCAAATCGATAATTCTTACTTTTACTAAAATCATAAATTAAACCATTAATAAATCTCGGACGATAATCCTGCGAACTGGCGATACTATAATATTCGAACATTTCGCCAACTAATCCATCCGAATTTGAATTCTTTCTATGAGATTTAAACCATTTACAAAGATGTTAATAAAAATAGATATGGGCACATTACATATGAGATGGTGTTAATTTATATAAAATTATATCTATCTATCTATATATATATATATATATATATATATATAATCTCATATAAATTAAATAAATTTTCAAAATGCCTAACTTGTTAATGCATCGGTTACAAAATTAAATCTTCAATAAATTTTCAACACAAATATATCTTTGTTATCAATAGTTTTATTTATTTCAATTATAAAATCCTTACATTTTAGATAGTACATTTATTGAATAGTAGCTTCATTTACATTTATCACTGTACAAACTGAAAAATCTAAAATTTTTCGTTCAAGAGAACCAATTTATTTTACTCTAAATGAACATGCCCTCTGGCATTTATATTTCTTCTTAAATTTATAAGTAGTTCAGAATCGTTATTTATTAATTAAAACAGAGTTTGAACTTCTATTCGAAAGTGCATGTAACTTAGTTTAGAATTAGTTTAACTTTAAGAAAATTTCTGCCGATACTTATAGGAAAATATTTATTTTTAATTATATCTATTAATTTAAAAGTGGTTTAATAATTTAATATTTTAAAATTATATTTGCTGCCCAAATACGCATATTGGTAATTTTTCATATAAAAACAGAATATTGCGGAAAATCAATAGGAATTTCAATAAAGGTTTTCTGCAAATAATTATACGAAATATATATATTAATTTCATCACAAACTCTGCATCTATATAAAAGTAGCTTTTGTAAAGTTTTTTTTAATCGTATTCTTTTGTACATACACGAATTTAGATTTTATGTAAAAATAGAGAACAAAGCATGTGTGGCTTATGTATATTTCATTAATTTTGAGTATTTTTTTGTTTAGGCGTTAAGCATTTATAAAAAGAAATCTATTTCGATGGAGTATTTAACCAGCATAAATTTTAAATTAAATGAAACCTTGTTTATATTATCGAAATAAGAATGTCCATGAATTTGATAAAACTGGAATTAAACTATTTTTTCTTTTTTTTTTAATTGTTTTCTAATCATGTATTTTTTTCCCCTTTAATTTGTTTCTACACTCATTAAAAATTTTATACTTTATGAATAAAAGAAGAAGTAGATCTCGCCTACATTTGACGGTCAATCGACGGTTGTAATAACTTCTCTTAATTACTTTTTCTATCTTTACAAGAAGAATATACTGGATTAGTTAAAATTTTCAACTTCTAGATTTTGACAGATGTACTGTACACGTTTGCGGGTCACAGATTCCGAAAAACATGCTTTAAAAAAAGTCTGTATGTCAGCCTGTGACTCTGTCTGTCGGTCTGTATGTGACACAACTATAGTAGTTGCTCTATATCAAGAACTAATGAACGGAATTTAATAAAAATTTACATTCCGTTAGTCCCTCAAATAAATTGGTGCTGCTTAGTTTTTGCTGCAAATAGCTCAACAGGTGGCGTTGGTATGCTGCCTTTTTCAAGATTTCTGCAATGGCTCTATCCCAAGAACTAATGCACCTATTTTTGTGAATCTTCAGATACAATTAGTCCTTGATATGAGTTGGTGTTTACTATGTTATGTTGAAAAACGCCCAACAGGTGGCGCTGCTATACAACATTTTTCACAATTTTCGCAATAGCTCTATCTCAAGAATTAATTCACGGATTTTTATGAAACTTCAGATCCAATTAGGCCTTGATATAAGTTGATGCTCACTACATTTTGCAGTAAATCGCTCACCCGATGCCACGGCTATGCCCCATTTTTCACGATTTCAGCAATAGTTGTATCCTGAGAACTAATGCGCGAATTTGTATTAAACTACAGATTCAGGTATAGCTGAATATGTTGGTGCTGATTAACTTTTGTTGTAAATTGCGCGACAGCCGGTGCTGCTAAACCAAATTTTTCAAGATTTCCGCGATAGATCAACTATCTAAAAAACTAATGCACGGATTTTCATCAAACTTCAGATTCAGTTAGACGTTGACATAAGTTGTTGCTGAATAGGTTTTATTATAAATCACCCAACAGGTGTTGCTGCTATGCTGTATTTTGCAGGATTTACACGGTTTTAGTGATAGTCATATCTCAAGAACTAATGGATGGACTTTCATATCTTTAGAATTCTCATGATCGGCATAAATTCCCATTTACTTTTGACACTGTGATAGCGAATATTGACGTATCAACGTGCAAGAGATAGAAGAAAGATTTATGATTGGAACATCAGACTAGTTTTTGTTATGGTTTATGTTACTGCAAATGATATTTTACATTAAAGTTGCAAACAACTGTTTATTGCTACATATTGTATTCCCAGATTTCAAAAATACTTGTTTCAAGATTTTAAAAATGAGTAAAAAAAGTTTCTAATCAAACATTTCTAAACACACATATTTAAAAGTACATTTTCTTATCTGGTGAAATAGAGATTGGAATTGCTGACGTATTCTTGCTTCAAATCTATCGTTAAATTTCTGAGGTATCCACAGCGAATTAAATAACTTTCTGTAAAAATCTACGTGAAATAAGATTTTTCTTCTATAATGAGATAAGCGGATCGTGATTCAGGAGCAAATAATCTTTATTAGCCAAATTGTAATTATATAATTAACAGTTAATTTGTAGTCAAACATTTTTTGTCAGTAGATCGATGCGTTTCAGCAGAGAATGGAAACGGACTTACCATTTACGTTTCAAATTTGAATATTTAGCATATTTATCTTTCAGTTTTTTATTATTATTTTATTTCGAAACATGTTAAATGTGTCCATTTTTTAACCCTTTTAGGGGCAACCAAAAATGTCTCTAAATATTGAATTCTCACTGGAACAATCGAAACATTTTATTTTTAAATAAGGAAAAGCAATTTTTCGATTACTTTCCTCCAAAGTTAAAAATATAAAATGTAGTAGAAATTTTCTGGAGAGAATCTTCTTTAAATTAGGTGGAATACATTTTATACCACAGCCCCTCAAGGGTTTAATGAAATCAGAGTCATTTAATACATATTTGGAATATTTACACAATCCTGATGTTTTTAAGTACATCATAGACATTTGACAAACATTAAATATAATATAGACATTCAATTATTTAAATGATTAAATTTAGATAAACAATCGATAGTCTGTTGAAATGAATATTTTATATTATTGTACTAGCATGCATAGCAAGACCACGCTGGCCTGTTTCTCCAAAATAATCTAGAATAAAACGAGATATATCTACGAATTTGAAAGTATGTTTTAAAACAATATCGATATTTGCATGGAATGGCCTGCCGCATCGCTGAAAACGATACGAACGACATTGCGGATTTATATTTTCTAATGTATCAGACAAAAGTTATGCTGTTAAGAAAAAACTCTTTTAGTTTTTTCGTCTTATATTTGCTATGAAAGTAGAACGATACATTATATACTAACGAGATTCCTGAAAAAATTATCTAACTAACAGTGAATGTCTCATCAAAATCTGACAAATAGAACAATTAAAAAAGGATAATCGGGTTTCCTCTATAATTCTATACCAGAAAAATGTATAGCGATAAGTTATATACTAAATTGTTTCCTGAAGGATTATTTAACTAACAGTGCAATTACCATTAAAATCCATTCAGCAGCACTCAAGTTCTAAGTGGCCAGAACAACATTCGCATTTGAATTTTATATGTACTGGGGATCATACCCGTGCTTCACGGGTTACAGAATATAAGTGATTTTTTTTTTTTTGATTAATTATTGTTACACGCAATACATTTTTTAGATTGCCCACTAACAGTAAAAAAGCATTTTGCATCTGAGAAATAAGAATTATACAATCGAATAAAGTTTTGAAATTTATTAAAAGCGATATTTACATATTAGTTGCATGCAAAGAGTTACCAACTCATTTTGCTACTTACAGGATCCTTTTAAATTCTGATAATTTAAGAGCTTTAGGCGCGTACTTCAATTGCATGTCTGTTAAATTTGTGTTTTGTTTATATTATTTTACTTATTTATTCTTAGAGGAATTTTCTATATGGAATATTAGCCGTAAGAAAATTATGAACTTTTTATGTGGTTTTAAGGACAAACTGATTAATCTTTCGTAATCGAGCTTCAAGCGAGAGAGATAAATTTAAAAATATTTCATGCTTGAAAATTGTTTTTAAAACCATAGATAATCAGTAAACTGAAATGCACTTTGAAAACAAATTAAATTTGAACGCGTTTTTTTTTACCCTATTTTACTGTCCAAATATTTAAATTGTTCGATTACAAATATGTTAAAATTGTGTTTTTTTATATTATTTTTTCAATTATTTATTAAGGAAGTATTAATTTAGTTATGGAAAATTAGTCAGAAATAAATGCTAAATAAAGTGTATTATTATTATTACGTATTGAAGCCGGAACATGATATGATAAATTACAAAAAAACATGCTTGAAAATTATTTTTAAAAGCATAATAAACCAGTCAATTAAGATACAGCTTTTAAACAAATTGCAGTTGAAAGTAGATTTTTTCCCTATACGACTATTTAAAAATTGAAAATGTACGATAGTCAGAAGTTTAAAAATAGCAGCAGCCAAAAATGGCAAAACCGAAATTTCATCGTCTAGTGTTGCCATTCGCAAAACGACATCAGCGTTACGCACAAATACTTTTGTCCTGTATAATATAAATAAGTAATCAGTAAAATATAATAAAGATCTGTTAAATATGATCAAGTTATCAATTCAGGCTCTTAAGCTTGGTATTACGGAATGAAAAACTACAAAATGTTTTCCACTATGACACGATCATAGAATTTTTCTCCCATGAAATCTAAACCCGACATCTATAGTTTATTAGAGTATTATAGTCACGATTATAAGCAACATCTTTGCATGTGAACAGTCGCACTCTTGACTTGATATTCGAAACTCAGTATCGGAGAGTAAAAATTGCCGTAATTTGTGTTTTTAGACGTATTTATGTTAAAATGTTTAGTTTATCTAAGGAAATGATCGTTTTCTTTTAAATATCACGTCATTTCACTTACTTAAGCATTTCGCCTAGTGTCTGAAATTTAGTATCAGCTCACATGCACGAGGAGAAAAATATTGAAACTTTATGAGGAAACATGCGTGTTCTCAAAAGCAGTACGCCATTTTTCGTTCAAAATATTAGGTCTGTAAGGGGATTTTGCAGCACTAAACCATAAAAAACAATTTTTATCAATAATTTCGAATTTTTGTCGGAAAATGGCATGAATAAAGATAAATAAACCTCATTATTTCTCTCTTCTCTGCAATAATTGAAGCTATCTAATTACCACCATTTTGCAAAAATTTCATAGAATACTGTTAAAATTAAAATATAAAAATGGGGATATTTAAAAAACAGCTAGTGCGGCTACATCTGAAAAACAAACAGCTTTCAGTTAAAAAAAAAAAAAAAAAATATTAGTTAAATTGGCTCAGAAGAAAGCTCTGGGCAGATGACTAAAAAACAACCTTTTGTTTGATATATAGATTATGTAAAATTATAAAAAATTAAATTAAGCAAATTATGCTATTTTAATAAAATTATAGTAGAATGTCTTAAAGAATAGCATTAAAATTTTATTAGTCGAGAAAATTTTGGACAAAACACGGAGAACCTCATACTATTTTAAACTTTGATTTACTGCCAAGATCCTCTTTGTTTCCTTGTCTAACTCGGAGAAGCGATTTCATCCAGGTGAGAATCATCAAGTTCTGTATTATAAATAGCTTTCTTTTTGGACAAAAACTTCCGATCTGAGCATGCACACTGTATGTGCATATCTGTATGTGCATCTTCTATAAAGACACTTTAAATTTTTGTAAAACATTGCGTTTTATCAGTGCGTGATTTCTATTTCCTTTTTTTCGAAAGGGAAACATCTTCTCCTGTGAAGAATTTCAAAGCAGCCGGGGTGAAAATGACGCACTGAAAAACATATTTCAGTTTCAAAAATTAAAATACGCGCTTATTTCATTAAAATGACGTCATTTCCAGCCATTAAAGCATTCCATTTTTACGATCTAGTCTTAAACAACATCTTTAGAAAAGTATGCACATGACGTAATTATCGCGGAAAAATACACAAACCAGGCAAAACGTAATATCGTCATTCATGAAACCCGGTAAAACAAATCGGATATCTACTGTTTCATAGAACTTCACTTGTTTGTTTATAATAGCTCCATGTTTTATCAGAAAATATTCATTTATACATTTTTTTTTAAAAATTCGGAAAACATTATTACACATGCATAAATAAAAATTCATTCTTTAAGCTTTCTGATACGAATTAAGTAAATTTGGAGGAGAGTCATACAAATATTCTTTGAAATACATTTGTGTAAAGAGAAAGTGTTGAATCGTTCGTAAAGTAAGTTTGAAATAAACTAAAAAACATTTCAAAGATGAATAAAAACGAAATTAAACTAAAATTTGCCACAATTTATAACAGACGATATTCTTCATTTTAATTTCAACTGTTAATTCAATTTGTATCAGAAAATGACAACAAAAAGATTCACCTTTACTTTTAACAGGAATAGGTTGCCACGATTACAAAATTGGTACTAAAAACTATAAAATTTAATATCTGAAAAATAAATTGAGGTACAGCTTTTAAAGAAATGGCATTTAAAATTACTTTTTTTCACCTATACGGTGGTGTAAAAATTGAAAATGTGCGATGTTTAGAAGTTTAAAAATTTGCTGTAGCAAAAATACCGAAATTTCATACAATACCGAAATTGAAGCAGAATGACGTATGCTGTACGCACAGATATGTTTGTCCTTTATTCAATTCCTACTATTAGTTCACACTCTCCCAATATGTATATCTTGTTCATATTTTTAATCGTTAATAAAATACTTATTGTTCATTCTATAAAGTTGAAATAATATTTTTTAACTTGTACTGGATGACAATTGATGTTAATACAGTTTTTTTCAAATATTAATTCATTAATTAAAATGTAATTAATTAATTTTAATTTTATATGGGAGGCAAAATGGCGACCATTGGATATTGAACAGCATTTAATGCATTTTCATATCTCTAAGGGTGATTACCATATGGGGGAACCTGTTCTGCGCAAATACCGCCAAGTTTGTCGCCAAGTTGGCGATATATCGCCAAATTTGCTGACCAAAATGAGTCGACAAAAGTGACACCAAATTCCCATATACTTCCATTGTAAACCAACAGGGTTTACTTGCTTATAGAAAATCAACAAAATGAGATATTTTAATGCAACAAAAACTAATATGAGCTAAAGGGATTATATTATTTTTTTCTTTAATGACCTAAGTAGGAATTGACTTTAAAAACAAAACTTTTATATTACTTGTAATATAGATAGTTTAGTGTTATCAATTCTCAAGTGAAATTTTTCATGTTCAACAATATGTTTTACAGGTAAAAATAATAAATGAACAGCATTAACATCAACATTTACATAATTATTATTTTGTTAATCTTCAATGTATAAATTCAGTGTAAAAATGTCAGCAAAAATGTTTAATTGGGAATTTACAGCATTCAAAACCGACATTCAGGTTAATGCGCTATAAGAATACCCGAAATCGGTTTTGGAAATTTGTGGCTTGAAAGTAAACTTTGATTTATAAACGCTTCAATAAACCCCGAAACTATAATAATTTTAAAGTTTTCTAAAGATAAAAAAACGCATTTAGGAATCACTAATAACTTGGAAAACGTAAACTGTATTTCCGTAGGTGAAGAATCATTTGTCAAGTATTATTTTGTAATGTCACAGTCTTAATTATTAGTAAAAAAAAAAAAAAAAAATATTATGATAAATGAGTTTTATTACATATACAGTACAAAGAAAGGACATTCTGATTTCTTTCTGCATTTATTTACATTATGTGTCTTTGTTTACGGACTTTTCTTTTTTTCTATATTAAGCTGAAGGAAGGGTGACATAACTTATTGAAAAACAAATATGTTTTGACGTTTGATGGCAGCAGATGGTGTCAACACAGACGGTATTCCCGAATGGAAGAGACAAATATTTTTTATTTTCATATTACTGAAATACATCTTTATAGATAGCACATATTCTTACATAGAATATCCAAAAATGTTTAAAAATCGTTTTAATTTATTAAATGTTGGTGATATGTAGGTATTATAAACTGCAAAAGTATTAAAATAAGGTAAGATTCAAGGTAGGTTAGATGAAATTGTCCGGCCATTGAATTTTCAATTTTTTTTTCATGTATACGGTAACTTTGTCCTATAATTAATATTTAAAAAACTTTTATCCATGCTTTGACAATTCCAATAGCCAAAAATCCATTTTCTTCAACTAAAATCCAGCAAGTTATGGTGCTTTAAAATTTATGGTAGATCAGACACTGAAAACTGACAAACGATCTTTTACTGTCTAAAAGCATAAAGTTCTATGTGTCATAATTCTTCAGAAGAAGAATGTAATTTTTATTTCTGTGTATATTAAAGCATGGAAAGAATATTCTAAATAAACGTTCTGAACACAGGGATGGCACATAACTATAAAAAGCGTAAATTTTTAACATTAGTAACAGTGTAATTGATTCAGTATAATCTTAATTCTTAAATTATTTACAATACTTTTTCAATTAACATTGCTACGAATTTCTATCGCAGAAAATATTAAAGCGCTTTTCAACCATTTTGAGTCACTTCATTTATTTCTATACTAAGATTACATTTATATTGTCTCTTAAATATCATTTGAAGCTAATGATATACTTCTTTCTGAATAAAATACCAAGTTTATACTAAATACTTTTACAAGCTTTTATTTCACTTGTCTTGATGTGTTCATTCGTCTGAAATCTTGCAATCTAATTTGAACACATTTCCTGTGCTACAATTGACCTAATTTTTGGTTGTATAATGTATTTCTGACGATAATGCAATGTTCTGTGAAAAAGTAATTGAACTTTGCCTGCGCCATCTCTCAGGTGGCGAAAACAATTGTCCAAACAGGGTGCAAAAGAAAAAAAAAAATCTAATTCATTATGAAATAGTCATCACATATGTGATAACGTAAATACCGTATATACTCGCGTATAAGTCGAGGAATTTCTGACAATTTTCGGTAAGCAAATTTGGGGGGTCAACTTATACGCGAGTCAGTAAAAAAAAAAAAAAAAAAAAAAAAAAAAAAAAAAAAAAAAAAAAAAAAAAACTTTGAATACTGCAAAATTATGTCTTTTTATGTGTATGAATAAAAAAAATAATACATAAAATATACAAATCATAATAATTTATCATTTAAAAAATTTTCAATGACTTGTTTTTGTTTACTTACTGCCTTTTCGCATTGGCAAGTGAAATCTTTGGTTTGGTTTTGTGCAAAATTGAAGTAAAAAGTTAGGGGGTCGACTTATACGCGGTTTTTTTTTTTTTTTTCAAGAATTTGCATTCGAAAGTTAGGCGGTCGACTTATACGCGAGTTGATTTAAACGCGAGTATATCCGGTATTAATAATTGCTTCAAAAATTAGCTTATGTTCTTTGATGGAATCGTGGCATGGTTGGTAATTGTGCAAGCTTCAGTTCCTTGAAGAAATGAATGAATTTGGATTCTGTCCTCGCGAAGACTTTCATCGATTTCGGTAATTTTCTTGTCAAGAAACTGGATTTAAAATTGTATATCCATATTATTTGTTTAAACAAACTAATAAAAAATCCCTTGCAATTTAATTTATTTCATTTAAAAAACGTATTTATTTCAATCAATTGTCTTTTAGTATTTTTGTCCTTTTTAGTATTCATTAAAACTTTGTATATTTATAATTTATTGCAATTTAGATTATATGATGAAAATATTATTCTTAAAAGAAAAAAAAAAAAAAAAAAAAAAAATCTAAATGAATAGTGACTGCTAAGGAGTCTCCGAACTCTTAAAATTGGAAAAAAAAATGAAATAAAAAGATATTCGATATCTAAAAAGGTATACGATTTCAAAACAAAATTTTTCTTAGGATGAAAGATATAAGTATGTTCTATCATTTAATGAATTTAAAAATTTGCAAGATGCAGAATTGGGATTTATGGGTGGCTCCAAACTGTCAGACAATTGAAGTGCAGAAAATTAATATAACAGCTTACGCGCAGGATTACAAAATACGTTTTGCAACTAGAATAAAATTTTAGGGCCTACTTTTACTTCAGAGTGAAAGAATTACCCCGAATCTAAATAAATGTGTATTGAAAGCATTTATATTGTTTTAAAACAAAGTTGTATTTAGTTAATGCAAATTTTTGAAAATTTCAACAGTATAATCACCTAAAAAAATATTTTTTGAACAAAAAAAGGCAATTTTAGGTTCAGTTTACATACATGAAACATAAGTTTTGAAAATTTCCTGAGAAGTTTACATTTCATTTCCAGTTTTTAACTGGAGATTTGTTCAAATAAACATATTTGATAATAAACATAAAAGTAAATAAACATAAAAAAAATACCCAGGGCATAGTTTCTAAAAAAGGTAGAGGAGCTCTAATATTCTGCAGTAATGTCACTCATCCCCTTATATTTATATATATCATACATTTCCAAATTTTCAAGCAATTTCATCTACCGCAAAATAATTTTATTAATATATTTTGACAATGTCTATATGCATTTTTATATAATAAAATCTAATAAGTGAACAGACTGAAAACTTTGAAATCAAGGGTGGGGAGTTTTAAGAAAATGTTACACGCCATGATTTTCTTTATAGTTAAATGCAACACACAGCAGTTCAGGTAAAGGCTTCGGTACGCAATGTTTATAAATGACGGCGGGTTCGGACTCATATTTACATATTCACAAAAAATAATGGAAGTGCTCCAACGCTGCTCCTGGGAGCTTAGGCGAAAATTAAGCACAGTTGGAGCTACAATGTTAAAAAAAAAAAAAAAAAAAAAAAAAAAAAAAAAAAATTAATTACAAGTGAAATTTATTTATTTCAATTAGAGAAATTTTTAACTTAAAACGCGCAAAACTTTTTAAACTGTGTTTTATGAATTTCACCATTCAAACACTAAAATTTCAAAACGTACACATACGAAATTCTTTAAAACAGTTTTAAATCATGCAGAACACAATTCTTGAAAGATCAGTTGAGTGAAATTATTTTATGTCAATTGGAAAAATTTTTGACTTAAAACGCGCAAAACTTTTCAATTATGAATAAAGAATGTCACTCTTCAAAAACTCAAATTTCAATAATTCCTTATACGAATTATTTCAAATTAGTATTAAATCGCACAGAACATGTATCTTCAAAGATCTGTAGAGGGAAATTTCTTTATTTCAATTAGTAAAAGATTTCACTTAAAATACGCAAAACTTATTGAACTTTGGTTTTTCACATGTGGTCATATAAAAACTCAAATTTCAAATTCTATTCATAAGAATTACTTCAAAATGGATTTAAACCATGTGAAACAGGTTTCTACTCAAAACTGTTGAGCAAAATTTAATTATGTCAAATAGCAAATTTTCTAAATTAAAATTTGCAAAACTTTTCACAGATAGATTACACTTGTAGATGTACTTTTATTCACAATTCAAAAAGTACTCATACGAATTACTTCAAACAAAGTTTAAACGAAGCAAAACATTCTTCTGAACATTTCCATAGTCTTATATTTTCAAATTTACTGACTGAAAAATTTTGTACTTAAAACTCGCAATATTGAAACTTGCAAAAGCTAAATTTTCAGATCAAAACAACAATTTTCAGTTAATCTTGCGTTATGCCCAAAAACGCTAGTTGGAGAAAAATGACTTCAAAGTCTTAGTAACGCCGCTTCAGCTATTGAGCGAGTATAATACTAAAAGGCATAACTGCTGTTCTAATGGGAAGTTAAAGAAAACAATTATATCAAAATGTTCAGAAAAGATAGCAGTTTAAGATCTAAACAATTCTAAATTTCGAAAACTTTGAAGCTTTAAGAGTCCTGAGACCCCTTAATTCTAGAAAAATAAATTACAATCATTTTCCAATGTGATCAGCAAGAAATTAAGTTATAAGGATTTTTTTTTATAATTGTGAAATCAAATTTGAATTTGAAGTGTAATCAGGTACATTTTTATTACGATTTTATTTCTCGTTCACATATTTTTAAGCATTAAAATCATATTTTGATTTTTTTTTACAATTTTGTAGCAATTTAAAAGCACATTTTCACTGAGTGTGTTCATTAAAATCCAAATGATTAACGTATAGATATTTGCAGCAAATAAAAATCTACTTCTACTGAATTGTGGATCTTGAACACTTACAAAAAAAAGTTGTATTTCAGATATTACTGTACTTTTTTCTTTAAACTTTTACTATGCATTCTATCTTTCAAAAGTGACAAAAAAGAGATTAAAATATTTCTTAAACGTTATTTTCAAGCAGTGTAAGAGACATCGGTAAAATATATGATTTTAACCTTCTTTGGTATCTTGTAAAATTATTTGTGTCGTAAAAAAGTAATAAAAACTTCCGGTTATGTAATTTTTTTTCCATATTAAATGTGAAAAATGATTCAACCGTTATAACCAAAACAGAAGCATCTGACTTATAAATAAAAGAATATGATCATCCATTATATCATTTTTCAAAAATGCCTTTCTCTCATAGAAAGTTCCATTTGTAAAAGTTTTATGAATGATCGAAGACACTAAAATATAGGAAGAAAATATAAATTCCTTTCACTAAACTAATTCATGGTATTTTCATTTTGTTAAATCATTACTCAAATTTTCCGCAGCAAAAGAACTTTTTCTTCTTCTTCAATAAAACTATAAGAAGTTTTTTCTTCAACTTGATATACTAATTTTAGCTTTTTATTCTATCTCCAGTCATATTAAGAAAGAAGAAAAATAAATCTCAATATTTTACAAACTACACAATATGAACATTAAAAAGCTCACTCTTTTAATTAAAAAGCGACAAAATTAATTATACAGATGTTACAAGTTAAAACATAATACAATTTACTTAAAAACTCTTAGTAGGTACTTTCGGCCTGCAAATATCGCGGCCATCGTCAGAGAATATTGTCATCATTAACTGCTATTCCATTCCAACAAATACGTCGCTTCGTTTGAAATGGGAGAGTCTGTAGTCTCTCTATTCTAAAAAAAAGTAACTCCCGCTGTCACCGCCGCCGCCGCCGCCGCCGCCGCCGCCGCCGGTTTTGAATTTTTTGTGACCGGAGGTCTTTCTTCGTTAATATTAAGAAAAATAATGCATACAAAAATATGAAAATTGGTAGTATTATACAGAAATGTTTGATAAACACGCTGATGTAGACAGTTTTCAAATCGAAGAATTATTTTAAGAGATATTTAATGCTAAAGTTGAACAAAATCGTTCCATTAAAAAAGTTTTATAGGAGCAAAAACTATACATCGGAATTTAATACTTTTTAGATCATTTTATACGTTATAATTTCCCGGTGTGCAGAAATAATTTATTTTTTTAATTTGACTCATTTTTCGAGGTTTCATTTCTATTTTAAATTCAAATTTTCAGCATTTCGAGAGATATTTTTTTACTTATTTCAGAAAATTGTACTAGTTTAACCTGTTGCCAAACTGCATAAACAACGGAAACAATAATGTTTGCTTCAAATTAAAAATTTATTTACGCGTGACTATTATAAACAGAAAAGAAAAACTTTCAAATTAGAATTAAATAATTACGTATAAAAAGCAGGAACTTATTGAAAATTACTTCATCTATAATTACACGTGAATTTTAACAGAGAAAGGATATTGTAAAGTAATAAATTCATTAACATGCGTTAGAAGTCTTAAATAGGAGAAATTACATCACATTTACGTCACATTACACTTATTACGTAAAATGAACAAAAAATAATATTGCAAAATAGTAGTTTAAATTTAAAAATAGCGCGAGACATTTACTTGATATTTTGAGATGAACTTTTCAACTATTTTTTTTTTTTTTTTTTTTTTTTTTTTTGACAGCGCAAATAATATTTCATTTCTAATAAAAGCATTTTCACGTGAATATTAAAAAGGGAAAGAAAAGTTTGGTGAAAATTACGTCAGATTAAAAACGATATATTTAAAATGTTTTATTTAAAAGGACTTTCTTTTCGCTTTGTTAAAAAATACCGGGAGACAAAGACTCTGTTTACTTAATTCATTTTATATTAGATGATTTTGAAATGCCATTGCTTCTTTTAACAGCAGCTGATTTTTCCGTAAAATTCCCCAATCAAAGAGAAATGAATAGAAACCCGTTTATAGGGCGATCGCCTTTGTTTTTTTAATTATAATTCAATCTTCCAAAAAAATTCAATTAAAGCCGATCAAATTAGCGTGCTTTTAGAGACTGCAGTGTCTGAACGGGGGGTTGGCGAGCGTAGCTCGTAGGGGGCCGAGCCCCCTAGTTATATATATAATTATATATATACCGGGTGTCCTAAAAAGGACTGACTGATTTTAAAATTCAATAACTTGGAAACGGTAACAGATATTTAAAAAATTCTTGCAGGAGGGTGATGTATAAAGTCAAAAGTTTTTTTTCTGTGATTCTGGATCTTAGTTCAAATTACAAACAATAGATGGCGCTGAGAGCGATGGGCACTCAGTCGAGGCCGAAAGTGACGTCACTCAGCATTGATGCGAAATAAGGAGATTAAAGCTGCGGAGTGGGTCTCGTTTGACAATGCAATCTTGCTATTAGAGCCCTATTCTGAACCCGATTCTGATTCAATGAAATGTGTTGTTGTCATGGAAATGTCGTAGGCTAATTGAGAAATCACGCTCTTTGCAAAGAGCCGGGCTAATTGGAGAATCATCTGTCTTTTTCCAATTTCCCTCATATTTTTCAGGCTTATTGCAAAGAGCCTAGACAGCGTTAGGCTAACTGAAAAATTACCACTTATTTCCCAATCAGGGTGATTATTTTAAGCTTATTAACCCATAACCAGACCCGAACACGAAAAATAAACTACAACAGAAGGTACCCCGATCCGAGCAAGAAAAAATAATTTCTGCCAACACGCAACCCGAGTAAAACGTGATTAAAAAAAAAAGAAATCTGACCCGATCCAAATATGATAACCGGCAGAAATATTCTAAAGCGTCATAACCCGATCCGAGTAAGACAAAATAATTTAGATGAAAACGCAACCAAACTCGAACCTAAAAATTCCATTAAAAACCCGAAATCTGACACGAACCAAATCTGAATCTGACAAAAATATTCCAAACAACCATAACCCGATCCCAGCAAGACAAAATAATTTCCGTGCACATGCAACGAGACCCGAACTAAAAATTTTGCTTGAAAAAAACCCGAAATATGTCCCGAACCAAATATGATAACCGACAACATTATTCTAAAGAACCATAACCCGATCTGAGGAAGAGAAAATAATTTCTTTGGACACGCAACCCGAACCGAATCTAAAAATTTCATTTGAAAAAAACCTGAAATCTGACCCAAACCAAATCTGAATCCGACAAAAATATCCCCAAAACCATAACCCGATACTATCAAGACAAAGTAATTTCCGTGGACACGCAACACGACCCGATCTTTAAAATTCCATTAGGAAAAACCCGAAATTTGACACGAACCAAATCTGAACCCGATAAAAATATTCCAAAGAACCCTAACGCGATTCGAGCAAGACAAAATAATTTCTTTGGACACGCAACCCGATCCGAACCTAAAACTTTTGTTTGAAAAAAATCCAAAATATGACCCGAACCAAATATGATAACCGACAAAAATATTCTAAAGAACCATAACCCTATGCGAGCTAAACAAAATAATTCTGTCGACAGGCAACCCGATCCGTACCTGAAAGGTCTAATTTAACTCAATCCAAAACTCGATCTGAAACCGGGTTTTGGTCGGATTTCGGGTTGACTTCAAATGGAATCATTAAGTTTAGATCCGGTTGCGTTTCGACGGAAATAATTTTGTCTTGCTCGGATCGAGTTACGGTTCTTTCAAATATTTTTGTCGTTTTCAGTTCGGGTTCGTGTCGGGTTTCAGGTTGACTTCAAATGGAATTTTCAGATTCTGGTCGTATTGCGTGTACACGGAAATTAATTTGCCTTGCTTGGATCGGGGTACGACCTGATGTATTTTTATTTCGGGTACTGTTCGTCTTTCGGGTTAACTTTAAGTAGAACTTTAAGTAGGTCGGGTTGCATGCCGACGAAAATTATTTTGTCTGGCTCGGATCCGGTTTTGGTACTTTGGAATATTTTTGTTGGATTCAGATTTGGTTCAGGTCAGATTACAGGTTTTTTTTCAAATGAAATTTTTAGGTTCGGTTCGGGTTGCGTGTCGAAGGAAATTATTTTGTCTTGCTTGGATCGGGTTATGGTCCTTTAGAATATTTTTGTCGGTTATCATTTTTTGATCGGGTCATATTTCGCGGTTTTTTTTTTAAACAAAAGTTTTTAGGTTCGCATCGGGTTGCGTGTCCACTGAAATAATTTTGTCTTGCTCGGATCGGGTTATGGTTCTTTGGAATACTTTTATCATGGTCAGATTTCGGGCTTTTTAATGGAATTTTTAGGTTCGATTTAGGTTGCATATTCATGTAGATTATTTTGTCGTACTCAGATCGGGTTATGGTGCTTTAGAATATTTCTGCCGGTTGTCCTATTTGGTTCGGGTCAGATTTCGGTTTTTTTTCATCAGGTTCTGCTCGGGTAGCTTGACGGCAGAAATTGTTTTGTCTTGCTCGGATCGGGGTACGGACTATTGTAATTTATTTTTCGGGTTCGTGTCTGGTTATAGGTTAATAAGCTTAAAATAATCACCCTGACTGGGAAATAAGTGGTAATTTTTCAATTAGCCTAACGTTGTGTAGGCTCTTTGCAATAAGAATGAAAAATATGAGGGTAATTGGAAAAAGGGAGATGATTCTCCAATTAGCCAGACTCTTTGCAAACGCCCTGAATTCTCAATTAGCCTACGACATTTCTATGACAACACATTTCATTGAAATCATATCGACTGGGTTCAGAATCGGGCTCTAAGAGCAAGATTGCACTGTCAAACGAGACCCACTCCACATCCTTAATCTCCTTATTTCGCATCAATGCTGAGTGACGTCAGTTTCGGCCTCAACTGAGTGCCTACCGCTCTCAGCGCCATCTATTGTTTGTAATTTGAACTAAAATCCATAATCACAGTAAAAAACTTTTGACTTTATACATCACCCGTCTGCAAATATTTTTTAAGTATCTGTCACCGTTTTTATATATATATATATATATATATATATATATATATATATATATATACATATTTCCATAGTATTATTATTCTCGCCGTTTAAGTAAAACGGTGATCTTTTTAAAGTTCATATTGTGCATTTTGTGATTAAATCAAGATCGAATATTGCATTTTGTCTTATGATTTATATACAGGGTATCGGAAAATTAGTTGAGCAAAAAGAATGATTTATGGAATGGAACTGGCAAGGAAAAAATTAAAGTACACATTGTTGTAAGATAGTAAAAACAGTTTAAGTTTACCCTTATCACAAATGTTCGATGTGGCTTCCCTTCGTGACTCTGCAAATGTCCCATCGGTAAATCATTTCTTGCCACAGATTTGTCACCATGTTTCGTCGATCAGATTAATTTCTGTGCAGATTCTTGGTTTTAGTTCAGGAATGGATAAAAGAAATGGCGGCTTGTAAAATTGATAATTCACAAATCCACATATACCGAAATTAAGCGGTGGAAAATCTTGCGATCGTGGTGGCCATTGAATAACACTTCCCCTCGCTAAGCAATAGCGTTAGTTATGACACCTAACGCCATCAGCGATTAAAATTCGGCCATATTACCACTAGTCTGATTTTCAACTAGTTAATCTCAATTAATCCTTCGGAAGTTCCTAATTTACGAAATCGCCCAACTAATTTGTAGACACCCTGTATAACACATTTGAAAATCTCGTTTTAGCACTTACTTTCCAAAATAAACAAAAGTATATAAGACATAGCAAACTAAAATTTAGTTCAGTTAGAAAATAGACCTAAGGGTTGTTCAGTGACCTATTCAGTTAGAAAATTGAATTTAACTACTTCAGACTAACTACCAAAAACTTCTTTAGAATGCTAAATAAAGTTTAGCAGGAAAATGCATAGCACAATTATAAAACTAACCTTAAGGAATTGACTCCCATAGTCAGTAATACTTGCGAATCTTTTTGTTTAACACGGTATAGGATTAACAGAATTTATGCGCAGCACATTCTGTATAAAAATTTAGTTAAATTTAAAAACACACACAAAGTTTAAAACACACTTAAACAGCAATTAACGCTCATAAGCTGTAACCGACATTTTTGTGTGTCCCTCTCTAGAAATGAACGGTAATTGCAATGCACATCATATTGTACAGTAAACTACTAATAGACCATGTCAGTACGGAATAGACATTATGCATATCAATTATACAATATTTCATTATGTTTGAAATAGTGTAACGTCATTAAAATATACTGCAATAATAAGTTTTCCCGACGAATATTATATAACCGAATTCTTTTGTGTGTCCCCGTAAATTAATAATAATTACTTTGCACCTCGTGTATTACATACATAAACTTCTCAAAATTAATTTTAACTCATAAAAAGTTCCATTTCGAATCTTTTATGAATATTTTAATGTAATAAAAAATCAATCTAGAAAAAGTAATTCGCTTCAGTAAATTAATTCTGTGACATTTATAGTTTATTTAATCATTACTGAATCCTTACAATAAAATAAATTTATCTCGTGTCCAAAAAATTATGCTAAAATGTTTTTTTTTTTTTTTTGCTTTATCAAATGTGGGGAATTCGTGAGATTTTCTTTTTTCGTTTTCATTCAATTTAACGAAGAGAAAATTGCAAAACATTTAATATAAACTTTTCATTTATTTATTTTTTAGTATAGAAAACACCAGTTTATATCAATCGGGTTGCAAAATTTTCAAGAGCATAACAAAAATCATATTTATACATATATTCAGTTATAAATTCACTGTGTTAAAAACTTTACAATGAATTTGAAAAGTGTATATGATTTTAGTTTTCCGGTAGCCTGTATAACTAGCTGTAACTATTTCTCTGTGCACCTATCTGTCTAGCCTCGCTCAGATATACATTATGCATTACAATTATAAAATATTTCATTATGTTTGAAATAGTGTAATGACATTAAAATATACAGCAGTAAGTTTCACGAAGACACATTATGTAACGGAATTCTTTTGTGTGTCCCTGTAAATTAATAATAATTACTTTGCACCTCATGTATTACATAAAATCTGTGTTGGGGACTTTCACAAATGCATATAAATTTCACTATGTTTGAAATGACGTAAAATCATCATAATGTAATTGAAACGATTGCTTGTCATTAACCATAATGTCTACAAATACTTCTGACTGTTCCTTCAAACGAACTATAAATTCTAAAAACTCCATGTTTAACAGCTATCATGCTGTGGTAAACGAAAATAACATACAAAAATTACAGGGCAATTCCAGTTAATTTAAAAGGGTTTGACAAACCGAAGTCATAAACAATTTTTGTAATGTCCTATGTTGGAAAGATTTCTCCTAAACAGTGCAAATCAAAGATCTCTCTTATTTTTTAACAATTTAATATGACAATAAATAAAATGATTTTAAATTTAGGTGATTCATCTTATAAAGTTTTTAATACTTTAATAAAAGTTTAAACATAACTATTTTCTTCTTATAAAATTTATTTCGAAAAATATACGTAAGGATTTTTAAATCTTCATCATATGTAGCATCATTTTCCATATTGAATGTGAGAAATGATCAGACCATCATAACTCAAATGCAGCAATCTGAGAGGAGCAAAGAAAAAGATAACATATAAACTTCTCAAAAATAATTTTAACTCATAAAAAGTTTCATTTCAAATCTTTTATGAATGTTTTAATGTAATAAAAAATCTATCGACGAAAAGTAATTCGTTTCACTAAACTAATTCCGTGACATTTCTAGATTATTTAATCATTGCTGAGTCTTTACAATGAAATGAATTTATCTCGTGTTCAAAAACTGATGCTAAAATGGTTATCTTTTGTTTCATGAAACGTGAGGAACTCGTAAGATTTTCTTTTTCGTTTTCTTTCGTTTTAACGAAGTGAAAATTTCAAAACATTTAATACGAATTTTTCAATAATTTTTTTTTTATTATTATTATTGAAATCATCAGTTTATATCAATTCGTTTACAAATTTTTAAAGAGCATAACAAAAAATCATAATTTTATACATATTCAGTTATAAATTCGTTGTTTTGAAAACTTTACAATAAAGTTGAAAAAGTGTTAATGATTTTGGTTTTTCCTGCAGTCTGTCTAACCAGCTGTTACTTTATCTCTGTCTGTCTATCTGTCTAGCCTCACTCAAACTCGCGTGAATGTACTCATGTTGCCATGTAATTCATATAGACCTTGGCATGTCTGGTACTGAAAAAGAAGAGTATAACGTTTACATGTTTACATAGACACTCAAAATAATAATTCGGCATTATGGTGTATGGGAAAAATTCGTTTTTAATGTATTTTAATGATGTTACACTATTTCAAATATATTGAAATTGATATACATCACTGAGGTACACTACGATATACTTACTATAGTCGTGCAAGGCATTTTCCGTTCATTTACAGAGACAAAGAAAAGAAATCAGTTACAGTACAGTTTATGAAATATAATTGCTGGAAATGCATTTTTAGGTGCGTTCGTAATTATATAAATACGTAGCACCTATAGTCGTCGTTCAGTCCGTCCGTCTGTCCGTCTGTCCGTCTGTCCGTCCGTCTGTCCGTCCGTCTGTCCGCATGTAACAGAGCAAAAACTGCCCAACCGAATGGTCTGAAATTTCAAATATATGATTGTTGCAAAATTTTGTCGAGCCATTTCAATTTTTATGAAAATCGGATGTATAGTTTAATTACAGGGACAGTCAAAAGTTTTTCTTTACATTACGGCCAATGGGAAAAATTATTGCAAGTGCATTTTAATGATATTAGAGCCTTCCGAATGATCTGAAATTTTAAAGATATAACTGTTGCAAAATTTTGTCGAGCCCTTTCAAATTTTAGGAAAATCGGATGTATAGTTTAATTACAGGGACAGTCAAAAGTTTTTCTTTACATTACGACCAATGGGAAAAATTATTGCAAGTGCATTTTAATGACATGAGAGCCTTCCGAATGATCTGAAATTTTAAAGATATAACTGTTGCAAAATTTTGTCGAGCCCTTTCAAATTTTAGAAAAATCGGATGTATAGTTTAATTACAGGGACAGTCAAAAGTTTTTCTTTACATTACGGCCAATGGGAAAAATTATTGCAAGTGGATTTTAATGATATTAGAGCCTTCCGAATGATCTGAAATTTTAAAGATATAACTGTTGCAAAATTTTGTCGAGCCCTTTCAAATTTTAGGAAAATCGGATGTATAGTTTAATTACAGGGACAGTCAAAAGTTTTTCTTTACATTACGGCCAATGGAAAAAATTATTGCAAGTGCATTTTAATGATATTACAGCCTTCCGAATGGTCTGAAATTTTAAAGATATAATTGTTGCAAAATTTTGTTCAGCTATTTCAAATTTTAGGAAAATCGGATGTATAGTTTAATTACAAGGACAGTCAAAAGTGTTCCGTTACATTACGGGGAATGGGAAAAAAATATTGGAAGTGCATTTTAATGATGTATCAGACTATGCGCTTTATGAAGTGCAAAAAATTATACATTCAGTACAATATGGGGTGCAAAAAATAATTATAAAACTAGTTATAGTACGAACGCACCTCATTTGCCACGTTTGACGAGCAATTTCCAACTTGTTAATTGTTGTAGAATGTTTTGACTTTAAGTAATTTTTTGTATAGCTC
This sequence comes from Maratus speciosus, assembly GCA_963932465.1. Lineage (NCBI taxonomy): Eukaryota > Metazoa > Arthropoda > Arachnida > Araneae > Salticidae > Maratus > Maratus speciosus. The sequence continues at coordinate 190,377,818 of OZ010800.1, forward strand.
TTGGTGCTAATAAATTCTATATACATATTCAGGAAATAATCTCAAATATGAAAAAAAATCCGTTTATTGACAAAAATTGCTAAAGGGAAATTTTAAGTTATGCATTTCCTAAATCACCTAAATTTCATCGTACTATATTTAAATTTACAGATAATATACAGGAATGCACAAAATAATTCGGAAGATTTCCGATTACAGTTGGTAAATGATAAAATTGTGTTATTAATTGTCTTACGCGATTTTCAATTTTTAGGTAGATTTCGTAAGAAATACTACCTATTGCAGTCGTTACCATGGTGCGACTTTTGAAAACTTCCTTCATAACTTTTCATTATAGGACACCAGGAACCCAACCCCCCCCCCCCGCGCCTAAAAAGTTTATATATATATATATATATATATATGTATGTACTAAATTTTGTCCGCACGATAAAAGTCGCAATTATGCACGGATCGTCTTCAAACTCGCCAACAACTTTGAGAATATCTAATATCTTGGCTAATATCTTGGCGGGGATTGAAAATGGTCAAAATCGGCCCAATGGAATGGAAATGGGTAAGGTTCAAAATTTTGAATACCGTCATAACAAAATTCTAATAAAACCAGCTCTTACACAACAATGACAGGAAAAAATAAATATTTTTCGTTATAGCAGTTGCCAACAATTAAGAAAAAAAAAACAATAAAATTCTCACCACAACAATTGCTTTTCAAATGCAAGATTTTCACGTGAAAAAATAAATTAAATAAATAGTTTGACGAAGTGAAAACAAATTGAATATTACGTCATAAGTTTTCTAGAGCAAGATTTCAGCATGAAACTCAAAATGAAATAAATAGTTTGACGAATTAAAAATATATATATATTGCGTCATATTGGAAATAGAATGGATCTCAGCAGGTGAATATGTAACGTCCTGTGAATTTGAAGAAACGAATTAAAACATTATAAAAACCCGACTATGGAATTATTAACATATTTTAACACTTTGAGTTTCTCTGGATTTGTTTTAGCCATTTTAAAACCTATTCCATATACATGCGTGTGTGTATTCGTGTATATTAGAATTTTCACAAAATGTTTAGCTCCCTAGAGCTCATTCTTAGTGAATGAACTGGGTTTTTCTCTAATCTTGATTTAAATTTTGTTGGTGAATTTAATACTTAACTTCGAAATCTACCTCCTCCTGTAGGCCCGAGCCGGCAGGGATTTTTTTTATTAGATATTGTCTCTCATCTTTTTAAACTGTGAAAGTTTATCATAGAAACTCGACAAAGTTTCTCGCCAAGCAAAAGAAACAACAGTGCAATGAACTGCAAATGAAAGGAATTTCCGCCGATGGATGCCAAACGATTTTGAAATTTTTTGTAGTACTCTGTCTTGTTTATATTTTCAGTACTGACCAAATCCGGATTTTGACACCCCTATATCTCCGGTTTTATGATAAAAACAAATTTCTTGTTTCTATGGAATGGGGAGTGCCACAGGACTGAAAAATGAAAAGTAAAGTGGAATCCGGCTAATATGTTTTTAGGAAATGCGAAAGAATTTCAAAACTGCAAAAAAAACAGCTCTTTTAAGGGCTGTTTTTTGCAGATTTGAAATTCTTTTTCACACCCAAAATCTGTTGACAGGGCTACAGCAATGTGTAGTTACCGTATTTTTACGCGGTTTACGGCATTTGAATTGCTCTTATGAGTAGTTCAAACCTTTGAAAGTTTCATATAAAAATATTAGTTAGTTTTTGATTTATACTAGTTTAAAGTAATTTATTTCTATATTGCAGCGTGGTGTACGGGATATGTATATCTCTACTTATATTTGGATGTGATACAAAAGAATGATCGTACGCACTAGCTACTTAATACTGCTGCGAGGTGTACATAATATGTATATCTCGCATTGCAGTAAACATTCAGAACTGGTTAGAACTCTCGTGGTTACGGGTTGAACATCAAAAAGGCAAAAATTCGTCAAAAACATAAAACAAATCTACTCAAAACTTTCGAATTTTCGGCCCCAGTCGTTTATGAGACCCCTACAAGCAACCCGTGTGCCAAATCTCGTAGCCCTGCGCCCTGTGGTTTCCAAGTTCTGGAGGTTACATAAATAAATACGTGTTTAAAAGGGTAGGTGATATTGCATTCGACACAGTTAAGCTCTCTATTGTAAGGTGGCATTGGAGCATTTACGGTTCGTTTACAAGGTCACTTAAAAGATCTTGATTACATTACAAGTAATGGATATTTACTGACTGGCATATATTTTAATGAATTTTTACTATTTCAATCTCTAGAAAATTTTATCGTGTTACTTAAAAGTTGTATATGAATTCAATTTGTTCATCTAATACGTCGACGATCCAGGTTTCTACATTACGACAGATTTTTCTAGATTTCAGCATACACCGTTTTAAAATTCCAATACTATGGGTATTTTTGCACACAAAATTTAGATAAAAATTAAATGAAATGTTATTTTGCACTAAATCGGAATGACGAAGGTACTGCACACAATAAGCGTCGCGGAATATCCTGTTCATTGTTCTGTTGTTGTCGTATTGTCCTATTGAAACTAGATTATATAAACGTGCCAGTGGATCTCGATTATGGAGAGATTCTATGTAAACACTGACTATGGAGAAAACACAGAACTTGCTCAGAAAAATAATGTAAGCAATTTAGTCAACCACAGAGCACTTATAGTCATGAAAATAATTCGACAGAACTTTAGGATTAGTGCTTATCATATTGAAATAAGCGGGAAAATGTTCTCTTCTGCATTATTTGTATACTAAAGCGTACTTAAACTCAATTTTTTTCAACATTCCAAACTCTGCAATTTATTCAGTTTAAACCATTTTACAAACGTAATACACCCAATCTGGTTTTTTATTACATATTTTTTTTTCATTTTCTTTTTACAATCCTTTTATATATTTTATATGTTTTTTGGCAGTTTTGTTGGAATTTTTCTTTTTTCTTTTCATTTTAAAATATCAATAAGGGGTTTATTAAATTAAGCGATTCTGTTATTTTGGACGTTGGAAATTAAAGATGCTATTAATATGCAATAAATAGTTTTTAGTTAATTTTTAATCAGATAATAGAGCTACTTAAAATTTTAAAAATATGACTGAAATTATGGAAAATCATTTCATAACGATAAAATATCGAATTCTGTACTAATTGAAATGAATTATCCGAAATATAGGAAAAAGTTCTTGGAAAGCATACGACATAGTATGTCCTGTTAGTCACGTAAAAGACAAATAGGAATTTAGAAAGTGCAGTCGTGGAAAAAACGTAAGCACTCCCTACTAACTCCTCAACAAATTATCTAGAAAAAAGTTATGGTACCGAACAATTGGAAATAAAGTCTAGTTTTAAATTATGTAAATAAAATCAACTTAGGACGCCATGTACATATTAAAACGAACCCAAGCTTCATTTTTTCAATGGCAATACCCAATTCTAACAAGATATTTCAAATCTTCGTTTCAAACTATGCCTAGACACTAAATTTCAAGTCATTTGAATGATAAGATTTTCAATAATAAACATTCAAAATTTAGTGCTTCCGATGTTAAATTACATTTTCATATTTTTATTAATATCTCCTAAAATTATACTCCTAATCTGCAATTCTTTTGTGTAGCAATAATACCAGAAAAAAAACATAAATACATTGAATTTGCAAATTCTATAATTTTATGATATGAATTATGAATTATGAAATTAATATTCGAAAAAAATATGAATTGAAACTTACAATTTTTTGATGGATTTTGATTTATTAACACCTGTTTTACGGAAATCCAAAATTTTTCATCTTTCTCCCAAGTAGTTTTCAAATTATGCTGAAAAATCAGCAAAATGATGGTTTAAGGAGCCGTCTACGATAGAAGTGACTACAAATTTTGAAATTTCTTAGGCTATCCTGTATTCTAACAGTCTTCACTGACTGCTTGAGTGGCGGTTAAAATGTCTTGATCAAGAAGGGCATTCTCTCGGTCAACAATCGAGTACCAAACTTCAATTTGGATACAGCCCCTAAAACACGAATTGCATAAAAATTTGTTTTTAGGCTAATTGAAAAGTGTAGAGTTCATTTATGCTGTCATAATGGTGTACTGCTATTGAAAAAAAAAACACAGTTATGTTTCGTTTTAATATATAGATGACACCCTAAACAAATTTTATATGCACCATTTAAAAGTAGACTTTATTACCAATCGTGTGGTACCAGTAACTTTTATCGACGATAAATGTTTGCAGAGTTAGTAAGAAGTGTTTACTTTTTTTTCCACGACTGTACATGCATCGACAATTCAGAAAATCCAACAAGTGTTGAGAGCTTATGAAAATATTTAAAAAGAAAAAACAAAAGCTTATTCAGATATTCTGAGTTTCTCCCGGGCTTATCGGAGAGACGATGGATTTCCTGAAATAAAAATACTAATTTTATTTAAAAATTACTTCAAGCACGCCCGTTGATAAAACAAATGCTCATAATTCAGTCTGTTTTTAAGTCTACATATTTTGTGTAAAATGATGTGAATTTTCGGCTGTTTTATTGGAATTTTTTGTTATTTTTTTTTTCATTTAAAAAGATGAATAAGGAGATTTATTAAACTAATCGACTATGTTATTTTGAACTTGGTAATTAAAGAATGCTATCAATATGCCATAAATAGCTTTTAGTTAATTTTTAATCTGATTATAGAGTTACTTAAAAATTTATCAAGTATGACCGAAATTAAGGATAATCATTTTATAACGATGAAATATCGAATTCTGGACTTTTATTGAAATTAATTATAATTTATTGGATGAATTATCTGAAATATATGAGAACAAACTTGAAAAGCACACGACATAGTATGTCCCGTTAGTCACGTAAAAAGCAATTAGGAATTTAGAAAGTACATGCATTGAAAATTCAGAAAATCCAACAAGTATTAGATCTTATGAAAGCATTTTAAAAGAAAACAAAAGCTAAATCAGATTATCTGAGATTCTGCCCTGCTTATCGGAGGGACGTTGGATTTCCTGAAATAAAAAAAACTAATTTTATTTTAAAACTACTTCAAGCACGCCCTGTGATAAAACAAGTGATCATTACTCAGTCTGTTTTTAAGCCTTTACTTATTTTGCGTAAAATTATGCGAATTTTGAAAATGTAAAGGCAGTTTTTCAAAAGTTATTAGGATAAAATCCTTGCAGAGTTAATTAATGATTCATCATATAGCTTATAGAACAACAGCAAAAAATATTGCTTATTAGTGCCACACATTTTATCATTTCTAAAAAGAAAATGATTTTTTCTGAGATTTGTAAGGATCGATAAAACGGTTTTTAATTATTTTTAAAAAGTCCAACATTGTGTCTTGCTAGACACATTACACTTTTGAAAAGTTTATAGCGTCACTATTAAATTATATTTTTACTTCTATCACCTTTCGTTTCTCTTCCCTTTTCTGAATTAAAATGGAATAGGTATAATGCAAATCAAATACCTTACAAAAAGAATTATATCTAATCACGAACAACTCGTTTTAAATGATCCCGCCAAGCCATAAATCTAAAACGTCAGTCATAAAAAGAAGTGATTTCACATAAATAGAAGCGATATAGAAGTGCATAGTCCGGGTACCGTGTAAAAATCTATCACTAATAATATTACGAAAGGACTCGGAGTGAGGTACAGTATGTGAAAATTGCTTGGCGACCTGCAGGCGTATATTTAATATATGCAGTACCTTTATCAATTTCGAAAAATTGTGAATGTCGAAAAAATGAATTTTTAATTCTCATTATATCACTTTGATGTATAATTGTAATAGGAAGATCAGTATTAAATCAGAAAGATTTGTAAGACAAGCAGGAACTGGTATGTAATTGTGTTAATCATACATTATTACAACAATACTTTTAAATATTTTAAACATAATTTTTAACTACATAAATACGTTCAATAATGCAATGTTTCAAAATTAAAGGAAAAACTGGTAAAATGGATCCTGTTTATGACAGAATTATTTCTTAAAAGTAAAATGTCGTGTTTCCAACATAAGGAATATTATATAATACTATTGTAACAGAAGTCTGACTAAGACAGATTTTCCCCTCTCATGTGCAATTCCGGTTACGCAGGCTTTACTACAATATGTCTTAGTTTAGTTAACGTCTACTATTAGGTATATTGTTAGTAATATTCATATGATCATTATTTTTTTGTTATTATTTTAGAAACTCAAAATGTTTATTTAGAAAGTTCTCCTCATAAAAGTGGTCTTTCTCGTTCAAATAATGGTAAATAAAATCAACAAATCGATCCTATGATGTTAAATATGAATGGTCATGTAAACACGAAAAGCTTCAACTTTTCACAGTTTAATTGGATCAGTAACACAAGAAAAAAATTGCTAAACAAATAGTCATGTGTAAGTGCAGGAAGAACAAACTTTATAAAAGCCTGCAGGTTACCAAGCAGTTTTCACATACTGCAACTCACTCTTTCTTTGGAAACTATTACTTTGGAGTACTTTGGAAACATTATGAGTAGTGATAGATTTTTACACAGTACTCGGAGTGTGCACTTCTATATCGCATCTTTTTATGACTGACGTTTTATGTTTGTGGCTTGGCGGGATCGTTTACATCGGGTTGTTTTTGATTAGATTAGAGTATTCTTAATGTGTTGCAAAAGGTTTCATAGTATATTATTGGCGCATGTTTTTCTTATTTATTTATTTCTGCAAAGCATAAAAGAATAAGCAGAATAAAAGCATAATCCTTAAATAAAAAGATAGAAATTTGGAAAAAAAAAACAGAAATATTTCAAAGAGAATCAAACACCTTATTCGTGACATTTTTTTCTTAAGTGGTTTAAAATGTATTTAAATGAGCAATATTGCTCTCACATGAAATGACTTTTTGAGTTTTCAATTAAAGCGTACACTAATATATCACCAAACATATCATCACATTTCCATACAAGAGTGTGCTTTTCCGTAAAGAAGCCTGAAAGATTTTTGCGCCCTTATCTATGATATTAAGTCATTGATTTTGCCTTTAAATAGGCATTGATATTACATATCACTAATTTTAATCTCTATTATATGCATATGGATTATACGAAAATGTTTGATTATAAAAAATAATTAACTTTATAGACTATTATTAAAAAGAAACATTTTACCAAATGACATATTTTATGTTAAAGGTATATATATAAATATTTTACAGGCATACATACAATAAATACAATAAACCCAACTGGAGTGAAAAATTAGCCAGAGCCAGGAATCGAACCCGGGACCACTGCATTCCAGGCAGTCGCTCTAACCACTGAGCTACTCCGGCCGATGCCTGAGTCTGCAATTTCTCACTAATAAACCATGTTGGGGAAGTCACCAGCAATTTACAACAGCTGTTGTAAATGGCTGGGGACTTCCCCAACATTGTTTATTAGTGAGAAATTGCAGACCTGTTGTAAATGGCTGGGGACTTCCCCAACATGGTTTATTAGTGAGAAATTGCAGACTCAGGCATCGGCCGGAGTAGCTCAGTGGTTAGAGCGACTGCCTGGAATGCAGTGGTCCCGGGTTCGATTCCTGGCTCTGGCTAATTTTTCACTCCAGTTGGGTTTATTGTATTTATTGTATGTATGCCTGTAAAATATTTATATATATACCTTTAACTGTTGGATGCAGGCGTTATTTATGTGTGAATGTATTTTAATGTATATTGTAGTATGTGTGTTTATTATGACATATTTTATATTTATCCGAAAAACTTTAAAAAAATAAGAATATTATTTATAACAATATGGTACTGATTTTCAGATAAATGTCGGAGTAGTAGAATGAAAAGGTAAACATTATTTGAAATGTAAATTGTAAATTTTGTTTTGCTTTGTTTGTAATGTATAATAACGACAGCTGGGCTGTCACATTAAAACAGTAAAATTATAAATAATAAACCGAAATACAAGATAGTAATATGCTCTTGATCGGTAAAATGCCGTTTAATACATTTATAAGACGGCATACCGCTGCTTCTTTTACTGTTATAAACTGGCACCCCAGCTGCCAGTCGTATACAGTAAATTTTTGTAGTGTAGAAATTATACTACAATACATAAAATATTTTTAATCGAATCGGATTTTAATAAATAAGACATTTTAGCTGACACACGTGGTAAAACTGGATTTACACATTGCATTATAGTAAAAGAATTGTAAAATAATCAGAAAAATTGAATTAAATATTTTCGCAATTATGAGTAACATTAAAGTTTCTTTATAAAAAATGTTTTGTTATTTTTATTTCATAACACACAAAAGTAAAGTCTATCTGTGTACATTTAGATCAAACTTTCGTAGAGTTAATTCCGAAACATTTAATCTACAACATTCATTCCAGAATAAAAATGAACTTTGATACCAACACGGAAAAATACATGTTTTTAAAAGAGTTTTCTGCGCTACATCCTTGCAATTCAGCCATTTCTTCTATTGGCAAAGTAACTTTTGTAACAGGAAGGATACATGCAATACGCCAAAAAAAATCAAATAATGACTATAACATCACTTCTAATGAATAAAACAAAAAGTAAAAAGAATTATCCATATAAATTTAGTACAAGAACTGGCTTAGGAATTTGGGAAATATACAAGCTTCCATTTTTTAAGATTAATTGCTGAGTTATTTCGGATACCATATTGAGCTAGTCGGATGTGGCAATCCCAAAACTTTCATCTATCTGATACATGTTAATACTCCCTGGAAAATTCACCACCGGATAGGTGATTCTCATCAAAGTCTAATCAGCAACAACTTATGTCAACTTCTAACTGAATCTGAAGTTTGATGAAAATCCGTGCATTAGTTTTTGAGATACAGCTATTCCAAAAATTAAAAAATAAAATCAGATAGCAGCGCCACCTGTATGGAAATTTACATCAAAAATTAATCAGGATGAAGTTATATCATGCACTAACAGACTCTTAAGTTTAATGAAAAAGCATGCATTAGTTCTTAAGATACAACTATTGCAGAAATCGTGAAAAACATAGCAACACCACCTGTCGGGAGATTTAAATCCAAATACTAAACAGCATTAATTTATATCATGGACTAAGTGAATCTGAAGTTTGATAAAAATTCGTGTATCAGTTCTTGAGATAAAACTATTTCGATAATCATGAATAAGGCAGCATAGTAGCGCAACCTGTTGGATGATTTACACCAAAACGTAAACAGCACCAATTCATGTCAGAGATTAACTGAATCTAAAGTTTTATTAAATTCCGTTCAATAGTTCTTAAGATAGAGCGGCTTGAGACTATTTAGGCTTCATATCTCTCTGAACTTTCGTGGTATATTCATTTATACTTTTGTAGTATGTACAGCTATACCCAATACTACTTTGTGTAATGTTTTTAGAAAGTCGTATTATTCTTTTAGCAACACATTTTTTGTAATAATACAGTTACTTATTAATATATTTATTGTTCGAAACCCTCGATGTGCGGATAATAGCACTTGACCTTTCTTTTTGAAGAAATGCTTACTTTTAATTTTTTTGCAGTCAAACGGTAGTCACATTTTGGACTACCATAGTAATTATTTAATTTAGAAACACTTTCTTTAAAATTTAATTGCGTACGAACGTTACAATGTTTGATGCAATGAATGCCAGAAATTTGCTTGTTCGCATGCATGTTTTGATGTTGTAATTTAGACTAAAAAAAATGTTTTTTTTTTTTTCGAATGTCATTTATAATCATAAAATAACGTACCTTTTTTAATTGACGTTTCTTTGATGAGATACGCATGTCGTATAATATATTTTCATCCAAACAGTGTACAAATATATTCAAAATAGGTTTCATTCTTCATACATGTATTTTATCGTTTAAAATAACGTCAGCCATATTCATTATGAAACTCATTTTAATTATGAAAGTCTTTCATTATGACAAATCAAAAATTTTTATTATTTTTTAAAGGGATTGGAATCATTCAAAAGAGACAACTCGATTATAATAATTTTAAGGAGATAATTAATTCTTATATAAAACCACCTGTTAATCTGAAAATAAGAATCAGAGTTTATTTTTAAATTTTTCTTTCAGTTACATGAAGGCTTGGCAAAATGTAGCTGCATGATCAAAAAACTTTGTCGTTTAATTTATGCTCGTTTGCGTATGATGCTTTCTTTTTTACTTTTTAAATATTTCTGAGTTGTTCCAACAGGTTTATTTTTAAATTGATTGGGTTTTAGTATTGGCATATGGATTTTATCGTGCGATTTAGTGTCAAATTTCCATAAGATTGTAGCAAAATTTTAACTCCAACTGAATTTATTTATCCAACTATTTTTTTAGCCTCCTTCATATATCATCAAGTTGTTAAGAATATCAATATTTAAACTCTTCTTAAATCACTGCAGAAAGATAAACATCATTATGCAATATAAAAAATTATCAAATGTAAAATTTCAAGAATAACGAGATTTTTTTTTTTTTTTTTTTTTTTTTTTTTTTTTTTTTTTTTTTTAAACATAGAGCTATTTTATTTCAAATCTATTTATAAAAATATTGATGTTATTTAAAAGTTTTTTTTGAGGTAAACTAGTACAAAATATCATTTCCACATTAAAAAAATTTTTGAAACAAAACAAATTAAAATTATATATTTTCAAACATGATTGGATAATATAGATTTGCACGTGAACAATTTGCAAGTGTAATTTATCATACTACAGATTTATAATAGAAATTAATTTACTAGTAAATCTGCAGATCAGGAGCCTCAACGTCAGCTTTGCAAGTCATTGTTTTTAGAATCACTTTGGTAATATTCAGTTTCCTGCAAACCGCAATTTAAAGTTTTCAAATTATGTAATTATTTATAAGAATAAAAAATACGAAGTTTTCAGACATTAGAAGCATTAAAATCGTTATGGAAGGATATTTCGAAATTTTCATGAGCTGTTAATTCTGGTATATTTTTAAATAATAAAGTAGATTTCATCAGGGGGGCTCCGCCCCCCTGAACCCCCCGTGGTCTTATTAATTTACATACGTAACTTTTTACTGATTGCGCTAATGGTTAGTGCAAATCTTAGATTTCTTTTTACACTTCCGAGACTTATTTTTCAACACTGGTAACACAGAAAATGATTTACATTGACGCAATTATATTAAACGTTTAGGTTTTATGAATGAAAATGTAATTTCCTTTAAAAATAAAATAATTTTCATTCATATTTTCTGAAATGAGGCGGCATTAAAAAGTAACACCCGTCAAAAAACATTTTTTCAGGCAATCTAGTTAATGCTTGGTTTTTAAGGATGAAAATATTTATTTCCCGATACAATGACGTCATTTTCGACAGCGATAATTTTGCGGTGCATGATTTTGATATTTACTATATATTTGCTCTTCAAAAGTTTTTTTTCCTCATTGGAATTTTCTATTAAGAATTAACATTTCTGTTAGCTGTGTGCAGACGATAAACCATGAGATATTAGTAACATTTTTTTTTTTTAATAGTAAGAATTAATATCATAACACAAGCCCCTTTTATTTCAACCTCAAAGCGTATTCGTTTTATTTTTGATATATGAGATCAAATTCACCTTCTTTTCGTATTTTCACTTTATTTCTAATATGAAGGCGTATTGATGTCTATTTTTTATTTCATTTTCCTCTCGCACATAAAAATCTTTCAAATCAAAATTAACTGTTTAGGATAAATTTTTATTCCGGGATTGAATTTTCGTGGCAACGGCAAAAAAAAAAAAAAAAAAAAAAAAAAGATTGTTAAATTTTATAGCAAAATGTCGATTTATTCCTTATGAAAATAATGAACTTTTTAATTTAAAAGAAAAATATTTGAACAAAATAAATAGAACATAGTCTTTCTTTATTTCTGTGGGAAATTCCATCTATATGTAAAGACACAAAGGCATTAATTCGTCCCTTTTGACTTTGATTTAACTTCAAACAATTACTCATACTTTCACATTTACGATATTTTTAGGTGTAGTTCGCTGCTAGGTAACAATTAAAAGATAATAAAAACAATTAAATATGTGCTTAAAAAGAAAATTTATATTTAAAAAAATATTTTATATTATTGAAACACATATATAAAATCCCTCCATAAAAGTCATACACCGAATTTAAAAACTCTGACAAATGTATACACAAAATTTCAAACTAATATGAATAATGTATGGTTCTAATTAGGAAATTTCATCATCCTTAATTTAGCATTTAAATCCTTTAATCATATGATCCATTTCTTTTCAACAAATAAAAATGGAAAAATCGTCTGAATTGCTATAGGAAAGCATTAAGTCGCAAAATAAAATGTTCTATATATTCCGAACGAATGAACCAAATTTAACCAAAAACTATACAGCTAAATCCGGGGATTTCACCAACATGCATCCTTAATTTTAAGATAATCGGATGCTTTTTACGGCAGTTATCGCGGAACAGACAGACAGACTAACGGAAACCAAAACTTTTCGTGTCTCCACAGTAAGCCTTCACTGACGTTTCGGCAATTACATAAATTTAACTATGATGAATTTGTAACGTAAATGAATCTATTTTAACTTAATAGCTTAACGTACTTGGTTTCACAATATACATGCTCTGATGCACTTTTACAAATATTTTGTTTTCATTTATTATTATTATTAATTTCATTATTTATTTATTGTGGGAAAAATAAATCTGTATAAGAACAATTTAAGAGTTTCGAATGTTTTATATACTTGGCGGTGTAACATAATTTCTGTATAGATTTTTTTTTTTTTTTTTTTTTTTTTTACTTAAAGATATACAATCCGTGATTAATATACAAAAAAGTACTATACTGAAATTCTGGTGATTCAATAAGAAATTTTGTATGAAAAGGGTACTAAATTCTAAATTTGACACTCTGTGTTATATGATACAACACTGAATGACCTAACACATATTTCGTCTTAAATCAAAGTTTATAAAGTATAAAATAAACAAAGTTAAAGGAAACAATTGTAATATAATTATTGTTATTTTTTAAAGTATGTATTTAATAAATCAATCTGTATATATTTGAACATGAATTATCTTTCGAAATAAATTCAAAGTACAAAGATAAAAATATTTCATTCTGGTACATCAAACACAAAAAATCGAAATAAAATAAAACGCCGAACGTTTGCTCCAGGACATTTTCTCTGATGATATCTTCAAACATTCACGTATTTCAGAAACGATAAATATGCATTTTGCTTTTATCATTTGTTTAAAGTAAAGATTTGTTCTTTTAAAAGGAAAGAAAGATTAGCCAAATGTAAATAGGAAGATTCAATTCAATTCTATTTTACGTCAGCCTAGAACTTTTTTTTTTTTTTTTAGATAAATGTTTTCTCTGACATTTACCAGTATTAATATCCCCAACCGAGATTTGAGGAGAGAGATGGTTATATAATCGTGGGGTGCATAAGTCATGAAATATGGTTTGGAAGAATTACTTCTGCCTCTCAAATGTTTGGTCACACAATGGTGTCAGGAAACTGTTCTCGTTCCCGATCATCAAAAGCAGTTTTGACATTTGAAGAAAAGCCTACAAATGCCATATTCTTCCAAAGTTTCCTCAACGTGTGCGGACAGAAATATCGCACATGTTGAGATGGATGAGATGTTAATGTGTCTTTATAATAATTTTTCAAAAACTCTGTTTTAAGAGTGCCACAAAAAATTAAAATACTGGCATGTTTGCGCTAAAGATCATTTCGTCCAAAGACTGTACGTGAAACATAGGAGCTTTTTAGTAGGAGTAGGAACATTTCCTGCAAATTTCTAGTTCTGACAGAAGTATATATCCGCAGAATGGGGTATACTCTAAAATTAGTAGGAATGAAAACTAGGCTAGTGAAAACTTTCTCATAGACATTTTCACTCTTTTTGGAGTGAATTTTATAAAAAATACACTCCTTAATGAGTGGAATTTTCCACTTCCTAGAAAAGAGTGATATATTTCACTCCATTGTCGAGAGTGAAATGTGTAATTTCGTTGTCGTGAGTGAAATATCTGACTCCGCTGACGAGAGTGAAAGCCTGCATTATAAACTTTAAAAAATTTCCGATCAACTTTCAACTCCTATATATATAGTAAAATAATGAAAAGCACCAAAATATGTCACTTCTTAACTTTAAAAAACTCCAGTTCATAATGCTGTATTGGAAATCATGCTGATTTGGTACTAAAACGTACTCCTTTTTAAGAGCGAATAGTCACTCTAAGAAGGAGGTGCGTATCATAGTATTGGTATTGTCCATCAGCCAATCAAAACAGCAAGTTTACAACGCTTTTTTAGATAAGAGAAAGATGTCTGCTATTTTAGGATTAAAATACACGGATATTATTAAAGTGATTATTTGTGGAACGTAACGGTAAGTCTTATTGTTTTTAATGTTTTTCCCCTGTAGTTTTATATATTATGATCATGAGTTAAATAGTTTTATGTTATATAGAAAAAACTGATCTGGGACAGTTTCCAGAAGCGATTTTTTCCTATTCGATACTGTGATGTAAAATATCTTAATCTGCCATCGTTCGAAAAAAAAGCTAACGCAGAGTCTGATTCATGCCTACATTCATATTAGTATATAATCATTAATTTGCAATTATTTGAGATTGAAAATGCATTGACAAAGTGATTATGATTTTTTTCCGGCTTTTTGCTGTTATCTGATTAATAAGACTTACAGTATTTATCGTCATTAATATTTTGGAGTAAATATGATATTCGATTATTATGATATTGCGAAAGGGTTTCAGATTAGAAATTAGCATTATGCTGGGAAAATATCTTTTTACATACTAAAGTACTGAAACTTTTGAAAGATTTTTTTTATTATTATTAACAATATTTTAAATTATTATTTGAAATCCTAAATCTTCATACCAATGTTTTCAGATTTAGCAATTGCCAAATTTATAAAATAATAGGAATTTCTTATAACATATGGTAAGATTTTTGAGAAATTGTTAAATCTAATAATGCATTTAATTCATCTATTGTAGTTTATTGTTGTTTAATAGTACAATTATAAAACACTAATTATTATTTTCGGTGTTTTTAAATTGGTATATTTATTTATTTTAATTGTATGTAACCATTTTGTTTCCAGTTTGTGATTTTAGTCAAACATTTAGTTACAGGCATTCTGAATCAGTTATTAAATTTTCTTCTACTGCAAACACATTTTCTACGTTTTTGATGCGCTTATTTATTGGCACTAAAAAATAAAACATGGTATTTAAGCATTGAAATATTGTTTTTTTTATTATTATTATTCCTGAATTTTATACATAAAACAGCTTCAGTATATATATTTTTTAATTTCATGGTATGATAAGACTGAATATATTTTAAAGAGATAAATAATTACTTTTTACATTAAAAAAGATTTTCAAACAATAAGAACAGTAAACATATCTAATGATTTCTTTTCTTTTTATATTACTTCTTTTTACTATTTCCCAGATAAATATTTTCCTATAAAACATACGAAATCAATTTAGCTATTATTCACAAAATACAATATATACGGCGAATAAAAAAATTAAATATGGCTTATGATGTCGTTCTATAAATAACATTTGTTTTTCAGCAATAGCGGAAGAAAATTCGAAATCATGATTAACTTAAGGAATATGTTTAAAAGAAAAATATATACATATTCCAGTGAATATAATATTCTAAACTCAATGTTTATAATTAATAAATCAACCACAAATCACAATTCATAAAAAACTTACACATTCTTAACATTTAGATAAAACTTAAAACTTGTTAAAAAAAGATGTCCGTTGATAAGTATTGTTTTCTAAGTGGAAAAATTAAAACTATTTTAGAAGAACAGGACTCCAAAATGGCGATATTTTGCTAAAAAGAACTATAAAAAAGGTAAAATTTTATATTTAAAACAAAATTTAAAAGGAAATGGCACGTTTTTAATCATATAATATTTACCTATTATACAGTTATTAATAAAACTTTAAAAGTATTTAAAATATAGTAAACAATAAAGTTTGATTAGATTTAAATTCAATAGCAATAAATACTGTCTAAATATCAATGAATCTAAATATTTCAAATTTGAATGACACATAAAAAGAAGAACATAATTAACGTACATCACGAGAAAAAAAATAATATTAACTTATTAAGATTTCGGATAATTACTTGCCCTGATGGGCATTTTAAAATTATCATACATTTATAAAGAATGCAATGAGAGCATATACAAGGGATAAGATTGATTTAAAATATTTTGTTTTGTTTTTTCTGTCAGTAATCTAATTTAATTCACGTGTAACTTTAATTGAGTTTTTCATTAAAATTTCAATTAATGTTATAAACTATGAATTAAATAAATATTCAATAAAGTATTTTATTCAAATCTTTACCACCCTTGTATTTATTTTTATTGCATGCTGTAAAAATTTTAAAATGTCTATAAAATGATTTTAAAATGTCTATAAAATAGCATAAAAAAGAATTCACTGATTAAAAATTGAACAGTCACTCCTATGAAAGAGTGACTATTCACTCCTACTAGGGGTGAAAAAAGCACTCTTTAGCAAGAGTGACTAGTCATTTCTCCGAAAGAGTGATTATTCATCCCTGTTTAGAGTGACAATTAACTTCCCAGAAGTGGGTATTCACTCTTTCAGAGAGTCAAAAATACCACTTGAGTTAATATTCACACCTCCAAGGGAATAGTCACTGCATTTTATTTAGAGTGTAGATACAATGTCATTGTGTGTAACATAAGCCATAAATATATCACATCCGTTAGTAAAGCTCATCTCTGAGCCTTTTGATTCTGATATTTAGTATTAATGTATTGAATGTGAATGAAACATTTATTTACTACATAATATGGGGATTACAACCTCGTGTTTAAAGTAAAATTTATGCTTTGTCAGGTACTTTCATCTCTCTTAGTTTGTTCCAAGTTACTCAATAGATTACCGTATATATATATTCAAACATACATAAAAAATATTTGATTGCTAAAATTTTAATAATTTTAAATAAAACTAATCACTTTATTACCTACCAGCTAAAAAAAATTAAAAAACCAGGTAAGGGCTACACTAAACCAAAATATAATCAATCAAAAATAACTCTCACAGGTAGGTAAAAGTTCAGTTGCCATGCTTTGCCGTGTCTTTTTTAAGTTAGCATTTTCCCGAATACCGTCAATATTGGACAGCGTACAGACACTTTTTATATCACCCCATAAAATGTTATGAAAATTGTACAGTTATTGTCGCTTAGTGATTAAAATGTGTTTTATTGAAGTTACACTTTATTCAGCGAAAATTAAAATCAGAAACAACATACAAATAAAGAGCTGCTTGCAACAAATTGCAACATATTATTTTTTTTTCTCAGAATATCAATGTTGACAATTCAGAATCACATAAATGTATTCCAATAAGTTTAAGTGTGCTATTGTTATTCATATTGTTAAGTGAATTATTAATTTCACAACGAAAAAACTTTATTTAATAATTCTTTGTTGAACGATTTATTAATTTTTTAAACCCTCGGTGTAAGATAATGAATTTCAATATGGTTACCATCAACCGAGGCGACAATTGCTATATATTGAAGTTCTAATGTGAAATTTTCCTTTAATATTAATTCATTTGGGTAAAATGATTAACAGATCATAGTCATACATAAAATATTCCATTTTGTAAGTATAAAGAAATCTAAGGTTATATAACATGGTGAGAAGTGATTTTTTTTTTTGGCAGAATATCATCTTGATTGTCTGAGTGACTAAGCATCATACCTGTTTTCTTCTGTGAAACATATTAAAAAGCATCCTGTGATTAGTCATTCTATGGAATGTATTTCTACATATTTCCCACATTTCAGAATATTTTTTTTTTTATTTGTTGGGGTTTAAAAATTTAAAAAGAAATCTAATTAAAAAAAAGAGAAAAGTTGTTTAAAACTATTTATTTCAAACTTGAAAAAAGTTAACATAATCAAACTTAAAAAAAAACGACAGCATGTGAGCATAAATTAGAAAAAAAAATTAAGAGTTATTAGAAAAGAATTTTATTTAAAAATATCAGTCCTAAGCCTTACACCGAACTCATTCAAAAAAAATAATAATCTTATGTATAGATGCTTATCCGTATAACCCCTTAAGACCCAACCCGCACGATCTTGCGGGTTAGACATTCATTTAATTGCTTGCCTCTGAGTCGTTTATAATAAAAACTCAAATCGAACGATCGTTCTGGTTTGCAGATAGAG
Source organism: Maratus speciosus (assembly GCA_963932465.1). NCBI lineage: Eukaryota > Metazoa > Arthropoda > Arachnida > Araneae > Salticidae > Maratus > Maratus speciosus. Next base: position 190,396,184 of record OZ010800.1, read on the forward strand.
TAAAGTATCATTTTTTATCAACACGGAGCGGTTGCAGTCCATGTTTTAATTTCTACAGGCATGGCTAGCTTTGTTTACAAATACACCAGATCTTAAAGGGTTACCTGATAATATCAGGCATTGTTGCCAGCCGACTTCTTTTTTTAATTCGTAAAGCTTGAATGCCACTAATTTTTATAAATAATATAATTCGCCAATTTTTAATCTGTTATTTAAATACGGCGAGTCACGACAATCAAGCAATCTAAAATTTTAAAAAAGTAACGGACTGTCAACACTTCTTTTAAGAGCGGACAGTAACTATAGGTATCAATCGCGAATGTTTTGTACGATAAAAATGTGAGTTTTGTAAAACATAAAAGTGATTCCACGTAGATAATGATACTATATAAAATCAATTGTACAAGCAAAGATGATTAGTTGATAAATGATAAAAAATGATAATAAAAATATACTTCTTATTAATATTATATATAATTTTATAATCTATTTTTTAAGAGAAAAATTTGTTTTATACCTAAAATACAAAAAAAATTGTTTTGAAATTACTACAGACATATGTTTATACAACAAATATCAGAATTTTATCAGTTTTCTTTATTCCTACATTTTAAACATGTATATTCGTTAAAACATATTTATTTTTGTGCATACAAGTGTCGGATTCTTCGTAAAATGATCTTAATCTCAGAGAAGCGAAAGTTCTAAGTTTGAAAACGAAAGCATGTAGTTGAAATTCGATATTTGTTTACAAAAACATTTACATATAAATTTTTATATAGTTGAAAAAAAATGTACAGATAAAAAGCTTTTTCTGACATTCCATAAAGCTATATAAAAATATGAAATTTTCATAAATGTATATCAAAGAGGGTTCAGGTGTATTATTTCCATTCGAAATTCAAATTCCACATTACTTGTGATCTCCATCTAAGAAATATGTTTCAGGTCATTCTGAACGTCTTAGATAATACATATATCTGCAACGTATTTGGTACAAAAAAAAGTCAATTTTATTCGAAAAAATCTTCAAACATAGGATATTTTATTGTTGCAGCACATGTGTATTTGAATAAAATATAGAATTATACAGACAATCTGTTTATAATAGAATAATGCCCGTATTTTCTTCTACTATAAACAAAACAATCATCATTCCAAGGAGTTATTGTGAGGTTTTTAAATGGGCATTTATTTAATGATAAGTACTTTCGAAATCGAATTTACTACACTTAGAGGGCTGTATAGTGCATTGTATTAGGTCAGGGAAGGCGAACCTTTTTACATCCGCTGCCACTTTTCCCCCAAAATTATATTATACATGATCTTAACGTGCCAACATCCAAAAACGACTGTGAGTGAAATAATACGACCCCCACCCCCACTGGGCAATGTTCAATCTGTCTTTCATCCCTTCGGGGTCAATAAAATGAGTACCAAACTTGCTTGGAAACTTACGCTGCATACACATGCTTGTTCTGCTATACATCTACAGCTTTAATGGAAATCTTTTGTTCTGGACTCTTCAGCGATTTATAGACAAAATAACGAGGGGAATCAACAATGATTCAGGAGACAGGGAGTTCAACTCTACTTGAAGGATAAGTTCTTCTTTTGCAGGACATCAGTCCCTTTCTTTTTATGGTCATTAAAGGTCAAAAGCACCGCGCGGCCACACGAAAAGACACTGGTACTGATGACAGTTTGAAGGATGGTCCGTTCGCAGTTTAACACCGAGAGTTTTGCGAAAACACCATCCTTTAGCTGTTATCAGTATCGCCGTCTTTTCTTGTGGCCACCCGATTTTTTTACCTTTAATGTCTTTAAAAGGAAAGGGATTGATGCCCTGCAAAAGAGGAACATTTCCATCAAGTAGAGTTCAGCTTCTTATCTCCTGACCCATGGTTGATTCCCCTCAACCTTTTGTGAATAAACCGCAGAAGGGTTCAGAACGAAAGATTTTCTAAAAAACTGTAGAAGAATGGCAAATCAAGCATTTATACGCAGCTTTAGAATGACCACCTGGCCGGGACGTATGCGTATAGCACGTCAAGACCCAGGGTCAAGAAAACAGGGATGGGCACAGTCGGTCCATATCCTTCATGGATTGTATAGCCACAGAGATTAGTTTAGTTAATGAAATATAATATACACAAAAATTAAGCATAGAATGCTAAACGAAATCATTGACTACTGAAATATAACTACAACATTAATTTATCTATTGTATTATTTCTTGTTTTTTATATTACAATGTACAAAAAATACAAATATTTCTTAACCTTGTTCTTACCTTTTTAACTATTTATAAAATATAATACCTTCCGAGTGACCAGCGATTTTAAAACGCTTTCCTTTATCATCGAAAACATCAGATACCAAAAGATTTCAGGCATCTAAAGAAGCATTTCTGAAACTAAGACTGATTTTGCTGCCACAATTTTTTTTCGAAATGTCTCCGAGTAATGTTTACGTTGCATTAATCCGTTTTTTCAACACAAAATATCGAATACTATCACTTTTCAAGTAAACATTTTCATGTAGAATAAACTGATATATTAAAAGCATTAATATTAAAATAAAAATCAATAGTATTAAAACTAACCATTCAAGTTATTTTATTACACTTTTCATCTATAAATTGCGTTACGCTGGTGAAAATTTTAATTCAGAATTCATGGCATCAAAAAAAAATATTCCGGTGAGAATAAACTTATTAAAACTTCCAGTACAACAAAAGACTCATATATGGCAGTTCAAACAAAACAAGAAAAATAAATTCGAATTACTTCACTGCAATATCTTATGTTATAATAGGAGAAAAAATTGTGTGTGTATGTGTGTGCGCGTGTGTATGTAAATTTTTATCTCCACAAAGGCTTTAACGATTTTGACTAAATTTTGTATTTTACCATTGTCGAGCACAAGAAGATCATCGGGATAGTTCATGTGTTCGGGAAAATTTGATTAGTGGGTTATTTTGGTTCATAATGTGTCAGGGTCAAGGTACTTAAATCTAAAAAACGGCTCAATATATTTTGACTAAACTTTATATCCAACCATTTTGGGGCACGAGAAAACTATTAGGGATCAGATGTCCGAAAAATTCCGATTATTGGATCATTTTTGGGCCACTTTGTGTTGTTCTGGTTACTTACAATCACTGCCATATTTTTATTTCATTTAATTTAAGAAAAATTTTATTAATCTTTATTCATTTAATATTAAAATTCGCATTCTAAAATTATTTTAATTCCTTCATTTTTCTCCTGTAAGCTTTTCTTTCTTACGTAACATTTTGGTTTATTTTAAAATGATAAATATAGTTTTTAAATTTAAACTTCAGGGAAAGGAATCCTCCAGAATATTCTACGTTCTTCTAAACGTTAAGTCACTTCCTCTTGTAGCCCCTCCCCTAGCCAATCTTATTCAAATCAGTTTAATACGTAATTTCAAAAATTGTAACACTTTACAACTAATTGGCATCTTATCTTAAAAAATCTATAAAAATTTTCCTCTTAAATAAAGCAGTTTTCATATCGTTTCACATTACAAATTGTGCCAACGCATGATTCTAGTATTTTTATCCCTGCCAATTGGCGATTTTTAATTATTACGGCAACTCTTTTTCCCTCTTAAAACGCAGAATGTGCGCACTTACACACCTGTTTTTACTGTAAGGCTGGAAGTTAGTGACTTGCCTTCTGGGAAGAATCTTGTGCGTGCACCGAAAGCAGTAAAATGAAAGAATATTTTTTTTTAATTAAGATGGTTTGATCGGCTGTATAATTTCTTCTGTTTATGGCAAGGTTGATAACAATTCCACCAACAGAGGTGCAACAACGAATCGTTTGTAATACTGCGTGGGTATAAATGCTGTGTGGTAGCTGTTGTTTATTATCAATACGACCGGTGCTTTTTTCTGTGTTTTTGAATTGCATAAAAATAATTTGATTTTTAAGACAAGTGCCTCCATAATCCCTGAGAAAAAATTTCATAATTTATCTCATGTCAAATGCACATAAAAAAGATAGTATGTAAACAATTTCTTCCTAAAAAATGCATCTATAAATAAGAGATGTCCTTTACGAATATATTTTTTCAAGAGAATTCTTTATAAATAAAGATTTTCGAAGCTGGATTTTCAGTGCTTTACCTTTATTTGCATTCACCATTGTTTTGTTTTTAGGTTACTTCAGGTAATATTTTTGCTTTTATTTTCTTTGTTCTTGATTATCAAGTGTATAAAGAATTACCGAATTTACAGAAGTAATTTTGATAATGATTGTGATGTCAACATGGTCTTTCGAGGCCATAACTCTGTGTCCTCGATAATATATTCTGTTTAATAATCACGCGATATAAATATTGGAATATTAATATCATTTCAGTGTTAAAAAAAACTGTATGATAATATTCTTCGCCTTTTATACTCCAACAACCACAGGGGTCAAGCTAAATTTATCTAAAAAACGACAATTTTTACAAAATTTTGTAATCTACGGTTTTGGATTACAAGGAGACCAATAGGATAAGTCATATGTTAGAGAAAATTTGATTAGTGGGTCATTTTGGGGACACTGTGGCTCAAGCTAACTTTACCTAGAAAACGACTCTGACGATTTTGACGAAATTTTGCGTTCTATAGTATATAGGCATCAGGATACCATAGGACTAGGTCGCATGTTCAAGAAATTTCGATTAGTAGGTCATTTTGGGTCAGGTGTCAAGCTAATTGAATCTATAAAAAGGCTCAAACCTTTTTGACAAAATTTTGTTATATACCGCTTCTGGACATATGACAATTGGGCTAAGTCACATGTTCCAGAAAATGCGATTAGTAGGTCATTTTGTGTCATAATGGGTGAGGGTCAAGCTAATTATATCTAAAAAATGGTTCAATTTATATTGACTAAATTTAATATTCAACCGTTTTGGGACACGGGAAAACAGTCGAGTTAGGTCACATGTTCCAGAAATTTCGATTAGTGGGTCATATTTGGTTCACTATGAGTCCAGCCAATTTTATCTAAATAACGGGTCTAAAGATTTTGTCTAAATTTTGTATTCTGTCGTTTTGGATTAAGGGAAGACCATTGGGCTAAGTCACATGTTAGAGAAAATTCGAGTAGTGGGTCATTTTTGGGTCACTGTGAGTCAAGCTAATTTTATCTAGAAAACGGTTCTAACGATTTTGACTAAATTCTGTATTCTATAGTTTTCGGACACAAGAATACCATTGAGATATATTATATGTTCAACAACATTCATTTAGTAGGCCATTTTGGGTCACAATGGGTCAGAGTCAGGCTAATTGTACCTAAAAAACGGTTCGAACGATTTTGACAAAATTTTGTATTTTTCCGTTTCCGGGCACGAGAATATCATTGGGATAGGTCCCATGTTCGACAAATTTCGATTAATGGGTGGTTTTGGGGTCAATACAGGTCAAGTTAATTTTATCTAGAAAACGGCTATAACGATTTTGAATAAATTTTGTTTTCTATCGTTTTCGGAATCGGGAAAACTATTGGGTTAGGTCACGTGTTCGAGAAAATTCGATTAGAGGGTCATTTTGGGTCACTATGAGTCCGAGTCAAGCTAATTATATCTAAAAAAGTCTCAAGCGATAGTGACAAAATTTTGTATTATACCGTTTTAGGGCACGAGAAGAAATATTAGATTGTCATTAATAGAAAACTTTTTTTTATTTGGTGGCGGTGTTATGAGGCGTATTATCGGAGCCATCCTCCGTGGTTTATAAAAATGAAATTTTTTTCTTAATTAATCAGTGTCCACATATATAATTCAAAACGATAATAAGCGCTTTCTGTAACAATGTGATATGTTTAGAGAAGCATTTTTTTAAAGGTGAAAACTACGGGTAATTTTGAACCAAACGATGTTTGATGAATAACGACAGTTGTGTAGTGCCCTGATTACAAAAGAAAAAACTTCAAAATATAAATTTAGGGTAACTCTTGGATAGATGGCCATAGAGGAGAGATGGCCAGTCTAAATATTTCCAAAACTTGATCCTAGATTACAATATAAACATTGTTCGTATGAAATAGTTCAACTAGTTTATTTATTGCTACGTGCAGTTATTTTTTTCCGATTGTAAAAAAATAAGTGTTATTTTAATGGAAATTAAATAGGTGGTTGAATATTTTTTTGACTTATGAATCTAAATGTTTTGCAGTAAGTACGTTATGTGTATTTTTTACTATGTGGTCTTTTAATGCACGTATATAATCTGATCTTTACTTTTAAGACTAAAACAAAGACGTACAATGTCTATTGATGCTTTAAATTGTGTGACTATCAGTCCTTCAATTTCAGGAGAGATGGCCACATGAAATCGAGGAGACATGGTCCCATGAAATCGAGGAGAGATGGCCATCTTTAATCAATATTTAAAAATTATAGTTAGTGAGGATTTTAACTAAATATAATTAAGTTTAAAATAAATATATAACGTTTACGTTTATATTAATTGATATAATTATTTAAATTTTAACTAATATAATGTTTTAATAATAATAATAATCGTATAATAAGACCTAACGATTCATTTGTTTCAGAAAATATTGCAAAGCGTCGGAAACGTTCAACAGAAACTGGTAAAGTTGATAAATAAACTAAATTAACGTAATAAATGTAGAATTAACGCGAAAAAAAACTCCTATCCGCGAAAAAAAGGTACCTCAGTCTAGGGTTTCATTTCGAATGCTCAACTTAATTGTATATGCAAGTATCCTTTCTCATCGGTCGCTAATAACTAATTCCTAAATCGCAAGTTGTTGGGGCATAGCTCCAACAGAAAAGTTATTTTAAATGTTATTCTTGATGATATAAAAATCATTTACATCAAAAGAGCTATTTTTAAAAAATTGCGAAACTAAAATTTTTATACGATCTCTGCGTTTTAAAAGTTAAATTTAGAAATACTTTATATATTCTCTAAAACAAAACGCAGCAAAGTTTCATTTTCTATGACGAACACTTTCCGCTTTGAGATACTTTGAATGTTAATCCTTTTCGGAATCTTCTGGAATTAAAATTGAAAAACGTGTTTTTAGTGAAAGGAAATGCAGAAATTACATAAAATACAAACTATCAAAGCTCAATAAGATTTGATTGTACGGAAGTAGAATTTTTGCATTCTACTTATTAGAAAGCATATAGAAGCAACATCTAAGTATAAATTATAGTACCCAGCGACTGTACAAAAACTTCAACTTCTTATCTTTAAAAATATTATTTTGTCGTAAATGTTTTTTTTTTCGTATGACAAACATTCAAGGAAATTTCCACTTGGAACTATATTTTTGTATCTAACACCATATTAATTAACTATTTGAAAGGAATGAAAAATGGAATTAACTTGAAATTAACAATTAAAAGGAAAAACCTGTAATATTGCTGTAATATCCCTATTCCATAAGCATGTCGCGTAAACTATATGTTTCATTCGTCAGGATAACAGTTAGTATTCAATGAAATATCAACACTCCCCGAAAGTATCTTTTTTATCAAACAAATGTAATAAAATAAATATGCCTTGTATGTTACAATGTTTATATGTTTGCAAAATTATTAATTACTGGCATACAAAATAAAAAATGTTATTATAAACCTTAGAAATACTGAATAGTGAAAAGTCCTGGTAAGCACAAGGATTTTTAAAACAAATAATTTGCTGATACACCAAAATAATACTTTTTAAGATATCTGTAAACAATCTTTTGCTGATATAGAGAAATATTTTTATATGTTTGCAAACAACTTTGTGCTGATTCATAGATGAGATACTTTTTCATTGCTCTGTCCTCTTTTCGCGTACATTTGAGATGTTTGGATCGTCTGAATTTATAACAAAACTAAAATAGCTTACAGCCAGCGAGATTTAAATACAATTTTTCATGACATCTAAACTAAAGGACTCATTCTAAAGTAAAAATTCTTTTAATATAGATTCTAAAATTATATATATTATACTTTCTTTAGCTTTGTTTATCATTTTTATTGTATTTAGCTTTGTTTATTATATTTTTTATATTCAGCCTTGCATTAATAGATTCTCTCTTTTACTTATATAGCATTAAACTTTTATTTCGATATCAACTCTCTCGATTTAAAATCCTAATGAAACGATTTTATGAAGCGGATATATGAAACGACTGAAATGAATCGAATTCATGAAAAGGATATATGAAACGACTGAAATGAAACGAATTTATGAAACGATTCTTTGAAACGACTGATTGAACAACTGATTATGTTTCACGGTGATTTCTCCTAAAATATGGAATAATTTGCGATGAAATTAACATCAGAAATCCGTATTGATCCGCAGATCTCAAAACTGGTATTACAATTTTTAAATTCGAATTAGTTTTCGAAATATTAATTTTTTTCTAATTTTAAATACTTTTTTCTAATGATGGCAACTGAAATTTTAATCAAAACAGAAATTTTACTATATGAATTCCGCCGGCAGGCTATATGGAACTATATGAATATGACTAACGGTTTAGGAATTTGCCATTGGATACTGTTGAGAGTGGACACCATGTATAATGCATATGCATTCATAACCACATACATAAAAACCCTATCTAAATTAATATATTTTAGTCTACTATCTTAGTAAGTATGGGGATTTTTTTGAAGCATTTTGACGCATTTTTATAATTTTTTTTTTTTTTTTTGTCGCACAAGGAATTCTATTACATCCTTCAATTGTTATGAATAAAAACTAAGAGGAATATTAACCCAAAAAAGGAAAACAATTTAAAAACACGCACAATATTTTGCTAAAATGATAATAATAAATTGTTACTTGCAAAACAATTTAAAATAAATGTAAAAATATAATATAAATGAAAATTATCAAGCCCGATATTATAATGGTATATTGATACACATACACATATGTGAGTTTATTTAAGTTAATATGAATTATTAAAATTCCATAAAGAATGGTCAATTGTTCAAAAAAGGTACGAAAAATCACGCGTGCGGGATATATTTTGAAATATTTTCCGACACAATCCAGAAAACTGTAAAGAAACTTCACTGTTAAATACGATGAAAGAAGGTATGGAAATAAACAGTTTAGAAAACATATAACACATTCAAAATCAATTTTCAACAATTATTGAGCATAGCAAAAAAATTATTAAAATTATTTTGTTCAGTCCTGTACATGATAGATAGATTTTCATATATTCTACATAGCATGCTAAAAATTTAGCTGAGTTAGAAAATTTATTTTTAGCTAATTTTGCCAGCAAATAGAAATGCATTAGAATAACTTTGTTCAGTCATGTATATTATCTAAGGCATTTTGAACACACCTATTATTAACCTAAAACCCTGTTCTTTACTCAATACTGCATGTGAAAATTTTTATACTCTACAAACTTCTTTTAATACTGTGAACATAGTTCAGCAGGTAAATGAATAACCGAATTAAAAATTACACTTAAGCAATGCATCACATATTCAGCAATACTTGAGAATTTATTTGTGTAACCCTTTATATGATCAACAGATTTTATACGCACTACAATATGGAAAAACTTAATTAAATTTGAAATGCAAATCAAAGTAGAAAACGCACTTCCAGCAATTATCGGCGATAGACTGTAACCGAATTCTGTTGTGTGGCCCTATAAAGGAAGGATAAATGCAATATGCATCATACTTTTCAGTAAGAAACTTATATTAAAAATTTCCGAAATGCATGTAAATTGTTTCAAATAATGTAACATCATTCAAGTACATTGCAAACGATTTTTTCCCGCTCACTATCATGTAACGTATAACCCTGTAAATAAAAAATAAATCCTTTACAACTCATATTCTACAGAAATCACGTTTTATTGTGCTTCATAAATGCATATCAATTTCATTATTTTTGGTATGGTTTTGGATAATCAATATGCACTTGAAACGATTTTTTGTCATTGGTAGCAACGCATCAGAGTACTTTTGACTATACTTGTATACGAACTATAAATGTTATACCCTTCATTTTCAAAAGTGATAGTGTGAAAGTAAACGACAACAGCATTTTTAAATTACAGGGAGGTCGGATTATATTTAGGAGATGTAGAACACGAAGAGACGGAAAGACGGACTGACAAAGCGAAGTCATAAAAAAATTTCAGTACTATTTTAGGAAGCATTAATAAAAAATCCACTCCGTAGACGTAATGAACTGTCGGTTGGTGCTTGCTGTCCATAACGTTTCTTCAGTTTCATAAAAAAAGCAAAAATCACTTCGCAACCTTATGTTTATTGTTATTGCCAAACTCTTGCAGATTCAACCAACAACAGCTGGAAAATGATCGCCTAATGCCTGTCAACACACTGTTTAGCGAATTCAAGAATCTTTTAGGCTAATGTCAGCCGGACGTCTTTTTGCACGCTTTTTTACTTATGTATTATCCCTATACAATGCAGCTAGCATTGTGAAGGGATAATATGTAAGTAAAAAAGCGTGAAAAAAGACGTCCGTCTGACATTAGCCTTAAAACTTCACACCGGGACTGTTACAAACGATTTTAGATCAGTCTGCGCTTTAATAAAAAACATGACTTTTAATAGAATGTTTATTTTAAGTCATTTTTATGCGTATTAAAAATCACATCTATAATGTGTCAATGGCACGACGACAAAACTAATGCAATCTGTATCATATAATCATATTTCTGGAAGAAGGCTTAGTTAATAAGATATTCTGGTACATTAAATTTATCTAAATATGATCCTAGTCTTGAATTCAGGAGATATTTAAAACCATTTAATGGAACAAATAGTCACAAATTCGCCGAACGCCACGAGAAACCTTACTAATTCTTTCAGTTATATCCTAGATCTGTAAGCGCAGGTTCAAATCTCTGAAAAACTTAGCTCTTGTATAGGAGCACATAAGTTTTGTTTAGAATTTAGGACATTTTACAGCAGAGGGCGAACAAATCAAAATAGGTGGTATCTTCAACTGGGTAAAAACTTTTATTGGTGGTATCATATGGCGGCAATAAGTATGGCCGTAACCCAATTGCAGTTTCAATACTCATTTGTAAAATTGTCTGATAATTGTTATTTAAGATCTAAATGTAATAATAACAGTCAGAAAGAGAAACTTTCATTAGGATTTATGACTTACATTTAATACTCAAAGGCTTGTTTTGACATAATAATAATTTATAACATAAACAGGAACTTTAATCTAATAAATGTAAACTTTGAGAACGGTTGATTAGAATTTATGGATTAATTATAATCCGTTAACTTAAATTTATCACTTGAATTTCAAAATTGTCAAAATGGAAAAAATGAAATTAAATGTATGGCTGGAACAATCATCTAATATAAACATATTTATAAACCTCTATTTTTGAAAATCTATTTCACAACCATTAATCTTCGTTAAAGTGTTTATGATAAGTAACTTAGTTTTTGTCATATCATATGTAAATTAAAATGGAATGACACGTGTGAAAATAAATGGAAAAATAGTAAATAACATTTGATAAATATTAAAAATGATGGCGCAATTCATAAACGTATCAACGGACATCGATCTGCCATCAGTAATTATAAATGCTCTCGCAATCCTTTAAACTGCAATGTTGAGTGTATTTAGTATAATGTTGAATATAATGTTGAGTAAATTTAGTAATATCACTACTCATATCCGTAATATACAAAATAAATTCCATGAACGTCTTTTTCCGGAATCTGCTTATATCAAACATTATAACAGACTTTATCCATACGGACTAAATCAACTCTCAAACAATAAACCTCATGTCGTATATTCTACGTCATGACATACAATTAACTATGAATCTCTCTATCTTTCTCTTAATCATAAATTATATAAGCAAACCACACACACACAAAGAGGAAAATCTTTTACTAAACATTCATCATCTAAATTAACAAATAATCATATTAAAAATCATTAATACGCCTACAATCTTCTTTCAGTAGTAATTACAACTGGATGTCGCTTCTTAATTCATATTTGCAATTCCTAAATAACATATTAATCAATATCACAAAATTTTTACATCAAATACATTCAATTCTCATTTTAGTGATACATTTTTTGATTCACTCCATTATAGGCTAACTACACTTAATGTCAATATTAACAATAAACCCCAAAAATTAAATAAAAGTAATTCACATTTAATCGTTACCTTTACCAATCCTGTTTTTAATAAAATTAAACTTAATAAATTATTTCACAACGAGCAATGTAAATTCCCACTTCAAAGTGTTAATCTAAAAAGCTCTTTTAAATATCCTATTAGTTTAGGTCGTAATATTTTCAATCATAATAAGTTTTCTAAAAATTTAAAACACACTGGTATTTTTACATGTAAATGCAATGATCCCCATCTAAATACATATATTAATGCCCATCATGGACATGTTATAACTGGTAATTTATACATTGTCAATAATATTCATTTACGATCTTTGATGCGTCATGGCACTAAATATCGTATTCCTTCACAGTGTAATATACAGTCTATCATTAAACAACACACATATGATTTAGATTTCTTCATTTACAAAATTACTATCAACTATAATAAACCTACTGAATATTTTGTAGATTGGAAGTATCATGTCTCTTTCTTTTGAAACAACAATTATTAAAACTGCATGTTGCCAAAAATTCAGTTTCTTTCTCCACCTTTAAACCACATATTGCAGAACTTCAAAATAATTTCATCAATACATATGTAGATAAGGCTGCTAACAACTATGCTATCATATGCAAATATTACTATCATCACCTCCTAACTAAAGCAGTCTCTTCTAATAATATTTTCAAACTTCATCATGTTACTTTAAATGAAAATAATAATCATATATTAAGCTATCACAAATTATTAGGAATTAAAAATAACAACCTCAATTATCCTTATGTAGTCATGATTCCAAAATTTCACAAAAATCCGATTACGCTGTCACTGTAAGATGTAATACATATAATACTCGTGCTAATACACTCTTTCTAAATATTCTTACACAAATTTATGAGTTATCAGTTAAAAAAGATAACACTCACTGCATTAAAAACAGTTTTGAATTGGTGCATAAAATAAAGCCATTAACAAATGTCAATAATATTATTACTTTAGATTTCAAAGACCTATTTAATAATATCATTCTAAAAGACTTGCATTCTATTATCAATTCATTATTTATAGAATATCTTCCTTTATTAAATTTACCTGATAACATTGATACTGACTACTTCACATCTTTGACTAACTTTCAACTATTTCATAATTTTATTTTCCAAGACAATGCTTTTTTTTATTCAAATACAGGTCAATCTCAAGGAGCTGATTCATCAAGCATGTTATCTGATTTATATCTTTACTTTTATGAATGTAAATTTATTAATAATAATTTATTGCTCTACAGATACATAGTTGATATAGTTATTCTTTCTGTTACAAATAATAATTCTATATCTCTTCCTGTAAAGTACCCTTCTAATCTAGAATTTAGTACTACCTTTTCAAATAACTCTAGTATGAATTTTATGGATGTTAAAATTAATATTCTCCCCAATAACACCCTAACATTCAACATTTATGATAAACGCAATGAATTTTCATTTAATGTAATTAATTTTACGAACTTTAATTCCTGCTTGTATATTTCAGTATATAGAAATATTTTGATTAATCATAGTCTTCGTATCAAACGTTTATGTTCCTCCCAATTCTTGCAGCCTAACATTTTTAAATTAAAGCAATTAACATTGTCTTATAATTATCCCATCTCTTTATATCTGCATGGCTCAAATCTTAATATTCATTTTTTTCTACTTCTTACCAGTATAGGCATTTAACCCATTAACCGCCAAAACTATAAGGGGTTACAATTTTTTTATACGAATGATATTGGTTATTCATTTGAACATATATAACATTAATTTATAGTGGAAATAACAAAATTTGTGTTAGCTTACGAAAAATGGAGTGTTGCGTTCACGCAACGTCAGCGGAATAAGAGTACTGATGTTTATTGAGCTCAATTGAGCATCAGCAGGATTTTCTTGCATATATGGGTACAGTAAGATTTTTCTTACCTTTGTTACAATTTAGACAGCAAGCAATCACTCTAATGTAATTAATTTATTAATAAAATTAATTTTTCTTAATTTTTTTAAATTACTGATCATATACAGAAAACAGTTTCAAGTATAAAAATATTCGCTACACTTATGATGTAAATCAACATCACAAATGTACTGAAGCGATAAATATTCTGGCTATGGCATTGTTTACAATGCAGTCTTCCGCTGTCATCGGACTTGACAATTAACCCTTTCAGGGGCAGTAGTATGTTTATGAAGCCAATTAATTTTATTTCCCAAATGCCACAATGGCACCAGAATTGTGGTAAAGTAATTGTCCTTTATTATCTAACTGTTCGTAAATACCGGTGTCATTCATTCATTTCAACATTTTAGAAATTTAATTGAATTGCCCCGGAAAGGGTTAAATTTCCGCGTTCTGTCTGTAATGGCTTTTGCAAGGAGAACTTACTATGCCTTCTTTTGGCTGATTTGTTTATGGTTAACTCTTTACTTTCAAAGGGTGTTTGTAAAAGGTACAATGCAACTTTATGTCTGAAATCTAAGTGACAGTATTTATTTTCGAACATAATCTTTATACCTTCTCGCATTGATCAAGGTTTTATTTTTTCTTCATTTTTTGGCTGAGTCATAATCAATTTTTCTACCTTTATCCTCTCCAAATCTCCAGTTTTTTTTTTTATTTGTATGTGTGATTTGCACTACTTTTAGAGGATACAAACTTCTTTTTCACGCACATTTCAATTTCCCCAGCTGTATCGAAAGGTAAAATATCATTATCACTTTTTGATATATTATTTCCTTCTTTATCAATAATTTCTGTTATTTCTGATGAAATAATGATAATATTTGTTTCGTTCCCGTCATAATTATATGAATCTTTGTTAAAAATTCTTTGAAGACCTTCGAAGAACGTAAGATATGTAATTGAAGCATTTCTGTGAGCACGGAATAAGAAAAAAATCCACAGAGTCGAACGATACGAGCGAGTACTGGAACTACCTCTTTTCCGCTGACGTTGCGTAAACGCAACACCTATTGTCCCTTCTTCCCCCATTAAAACGAAAGCAACTGATTCATTGAATGTTCTTATGTACTTTGACCTTGTCTACAAATAGATTTACTCTAAAGCTTACGTTTGTCTAACTATATTTCTTCTGCGAAAAAGACAACGTGGAAGTTTTCGTTGAAAAATGTTTTAAGTTTCAAACTTGTTATTAAATAGAAAAAATATGTTGAAAGAAAATATTTTTCTATTGAATTAGTAACCATAATATACCCTACTCAAAAATTACTATTAATATAAAATTCATTTGATAGCTAATTTTTTATACGCATTTATTTTGACTGTTGCGTGAACGCAACACCAGCGATTAATGGGTCAATATGTTTTAAAAACTAAAAAATCGAAAACACTATTATATATATATATATATATATATATATATATACTTATAAAAGAAAAAAAAAAGTTTTGGTGCATGTGTATGTTTTTCCATACATTATTCATACATAACCACACATTTCCATACATTAACACAAAAACATAAAAAATAAAAATAACATTATGGAGGGTTGAGGTCGGGAATGCTAAAAAAAGTTTAAAACCTTATATGTTTTTATGTGTGTGAGCGTGTATAAGTGTATGTATATATGCTTATATATTGTATGGACATATAATAATAAAGAAAAAATATGGGGTATCATGCATTAAAAATAATAAAATGTCACATATTGCATCATCATTTGAGGATATATTTTACTATCTCAATATTCCTCAGTGCTTTTTAAATTTTCACATTTATTTACATAATACAAGGCTAAATTTTACTATCTCAAATATTCCTCATCTTTTTAAATGTCATTTATATTCTCATTTTTCATATTACATTTTTTGTCTTTAAAACATTAATTTAATCAATTGCCCTTTTATTTTATTTTTATATAATTCTTTATTTTTTTATTTCTTTATTTGTATTAATTTATTCCTTTTCTGAATTTTATTTTGTATTCACTCAGTACTTATTAAGTTTATTTCTATTTTTTCATTCTAGTTTAAGTAAAAGTTAATCTAAGTATTTTCTTGATTTCTTCAATCATTTCATTCCTTTTATTATTTTTTTTTTGGACGTAAGATGGCAACTCTAAGCATTATTGTTATTAATCCAGTTCCAATTTATTAATCCAGATCCAATCTATTTTCTGTAATGTTTGCGTTATAAGGAGAAAATTGCCGACAAAATTAGATGAAATAACGCATCCTCTATGAATGAACTCACAAGCTCCTCTGATGATTCTGTGAGTCATTCATAGTTTCTTATTTTACATACTGGTTTCAAATGTTCATTTCTAAATCATCTTTAGAACTTTATCAATTTCTTCATATATTTGTGATTTCAAATTTATTATATATATATATATATCTATATATATGATGAATATATATATATATATATGTATGTGTGTTCATGTGTGTGTGTGTATGTATGTACGTAACAGTACAACGGTATAATTTCCAAAATAACTGCATTTAATCTTGTATAAATTACCATAAAGCTACCTATTAAAATGATATATTATTTCTAACATATAAATTAACTGTCTTTTGTTTTTCAAAATTAACCCCTTAGGCGTTAATCATAATAATTCGCCCTTCAAGAATATTAGAGACGAAAGTTATGTGCATTAATTTTAAATTAGATGAGAGTAATTAATTTTCCAATTCCTACAAAGAATAATTAAGAATGAGAGATGCTAAACATTAAGACAATTAAACCACAAACACCATATCTAGAGGTTTGATGTACCTTTGAACTAAAAATTAGTTAATATGTTTAGGAAAATTCAAAGAAATTTCAGAATAATAAGTTTTGATACCAAATTATATTAAATTTTAAATTTTTTCATGCTTCTAAAAATGAATTTTTTTATAATTTCTGGTAGTTTTTATGTAAGTTAAATTTGTTATTAAAATCCTATATGTTTAAAAGGAAAATTAATCAATTCGAACACATGTGGCATGTTTACGTTTAAATTATTAAGGTATATTAGTCTATCAATGAAAAGACTTTATCACATAATAATATGTAATAGAAAGATTTGACTAAAGAAATAAGATTTACAGAATGCCAAAATAAGTCCTTTCCAAAACAAATGAAAATTTCGAAAGTAAACTGTAACCAAGATAACTTTTAATCTCGTCAAACGACAAAAAAGCTATTAAATTATCCTTCAAACCTAGTTGTTGCATTTAAAGATCCAATTCTAATGTACGTAAAACATTTGCCAAAATCGTTCAGTGCTCCCATATTCATTAGCTTTCTTTTGTAAATTATTGTTTGTTTATTTTCAAGTACAATAATATATTTAGTTTAGACATACATTAATGATTATAAGTTATTATAGAATTTAACAAGTGTATTTTATCCAGTATCTAAAGTAAAATTACACAGAAGAAATGCATGCTCATCCTTAACTGATTCGGTAAACATTAAATTATTAAAAAAAAAAAAAAAAAGATTATTTGTTTTCAGAAATGAAATAATTTTTTGTTTATTGAATATATTTTTTAAATAAAATAAATTTTTGAATTTTTTTTTTATTTTTCTACGTAAGATATTAACATAATACATCTAATACGTGATGTTCAATAATTTCTCTGCTCATGCCCTAATTTTGAACACTGGCGTCTATACTAAATAAAATGATGTCTAAGTATTCTAATGTGCGTATGCGCTCTTCGATGAGACTGCTTAAAGCACGATTACTAGTGAACATACTGAACTGTTAGTTCTGTAGTTTTTCAAGAGTTGTGATGTTTGAAAAGTAGAGATATATGGAACCCATTCAAATTCAACTCTTCAGCTCTTCACAAGATACGAGTCAATTTCTTGGGTGGCGTCATGCATGAAGAAATGTATAAAAGAAACACTATTTCGTAAAAATGATATCGTTGGAAACATCTAGGCATACGGATCAAAATATGTTTAACGACTATCCGCTTGATTCGTATAATTCATCACATATTGGTCCATTCTTTCTGTGAAGTCATGCATAGAAAATGTTAGAAAAAAGAGTAATTACGGTAGAACCTCGACTATCCAAAGTAATTGGGACATAGCATCTTTCGGAAAATCGAAATTTTCGCATAATGTAGATTGCTTCAATTTTAGGATTAAGGAGGATTAAGATTAAGATTATATCTGGGGGCACGGCAGTGCCCCTGCCAAGTCGAAAAAGCACAGCCCTAAGCATCCTTTTCAGGAAGCAACGCAGGGTACTTTTGGCAGTCACATATCCCTGCGCTGGAATTACCCAGGAACTTGAAACTTTGTTTTTCTAAAAGTGCTCTTCAAGCGGAAGCAAATGTTTAAATTTCCGCGTTTCTATCTTTTCTAGTTCAGAAAATATATGAAATCAAAATTTCGCTTTCTCGACACTGACTGACTGACTGACTCACCGATCACCAAAATTCTGAGGTACATCCTGCAGCCCTAGAAATTTGAAATTTGGTAAGAAGGTAGTATTTGGAATACAAAGAAAGGAAAAATTAAAAAATTCAGAAAATTTGAAAAAAAAATCGAAAATCTTTTATCTTTCGTAATCGGAAGTCTTGCCAATACTGTTGCTCACTGATTATCAACATGATAAAACGTAGTTTGTCAACTAAACCATCGGTTTGTCAAATATACCAAATCGAGCACGAAATAGCTGTGTCCTGAATACAGTAAAATTCCTTTTAATTGACTAGAATAAATAAAGGTACTACTTGATTATCCCGTCGACCTAAAAACTATCGCCAAACTATAAGGTTAAATGCCAATAATGGATGATCGTAAATGTCGCAATCACTTGACATTAAACAGCATACACGTCATCAAATGATTTTTAATTAGACTTTTTATTTGTTGTTTCATTAAGGTTTTATTAATTTATTTGTTTTTCCGTTATTTAAAATAAAAATACGGCAATTTGTATAATTTGGCGAATTGTTTGGCGAAATAGATCGACGGGATAATCAAATAGTACCCAAATAAAATTTATTTATTTTAACATATGTTAATTTGGTGAATTGAAATATTTTATAAACATTCTCCAAATATGCTAACATTTCTTGATAGATAGCTGCTCTTATACGTTTGCTATATTTAACATCACTACCATATTATTTTAAACATTGCTATAGTTTGATGCAATGGCAATAGACCATGGCGCAAAATGGCAATACAAACTCCCCTGCGATGTATATATATATTTTTTAATATGTTTTTTAGGTACTCAAATTATTGTTTTGGAATTGAAAATTAAAATTCTACATTCCCCTCTCCCCAGACAAAATGACATATTGAAATTAAATCCCTTATTTTTATATTTAAACTTAAACATCCTCACTTTTGCACCAGCATGACGTCATTTTCTCTGACTTTTCCCTTTCAACCGTGCTAAGACTACGAGCGGTAGCTATGAATATTCGGTGAACAACCGTTAGCGGATTTCCAAGGGAGGCCATTTTTCATCCGTACTAACCGAAATCCGCAATAAATGATGCATTTAACATTAATTAAAATATGATGGGGAAATAAAACGGTCCGCATTAACCGGAGATACGTCTTAAGAGGAGACGCATTAACGAATATTCCGCTATATTCCCCGCAACTTATTGATGTTTTGCGGATAGTATCTATCACATTTCTACATTTACTAAAACAAAATAAATATTAAAAAAAAACTACCGAACTATGCTCGGTCTACTGTGTACTAAAATCATTTAAATTAAAAAAAAAATAAAAAATATTACGATTTACTTTAAATTCGAAAGTATGAAGGTTTGAATGTTTAGTGTAAAATTCTTTCACCTACTTGTTTAAAAAAATAACTTGATTGTAAGTGTTACATATCGAAAAGAGGAATAACTGAATTTCAAATTTCGGCGACACAGTTTTTTATTGTGTAAAATTTGAATTCTAGATGTCAGTGTGCATCTGCAAAATTGTTGAAAAGACGCGATGATGGAGGGAAACGCGAAATTGTATGATATTCCAACGAAAGACATTGTTGATCGAAGAAACTTTGAAAGGAAAAAACTGAAATGTTATATTTTGGTCACAGCGAAGTAAGTCCTCATCGAGTAGTACCTACACCTGGAGATCGTTCGTATCTGTTCCATCTATATTTTATTTTCTGTGCTAGGTAACATAGCCTAGTCGTATGATATCAGATGTGCTATAGTTGACTATGTGGTTGCGCACTGGTATTAGCTGGGATTAGTTTCTTAGGAGGTCACTTTGACGTTCTACTTCATCTTCTTAACAGCTAGCAATAATCTATTATTTTTCCAAATGAATACCTATCACAGAGAGAAATCAGCTAGAGAAAAAAGTTAGAAGACCTATTGAGATCAAAAGGGGAAGGCCTAATCGTTACGAGAAATCACGTTCTCAACAGCTCCAAGAAGCTAGAGCTCTCTATCGTCAAAACATCTTCGAAAACAAAAACACACATTAAAACGTTACAGCGATGCACACTCTGAAATGGGAAGACATAGCTCGCTAAGAAGTCGCGCGCTGTTCTGTTGCCCACCCTGATATGAATATTGGCACTTACTGACGAAAAAGTTCTAGAGATAAGCTGCAGTTTAAAATAAACACTTTAGAAAACATTACGAGAGCTATAACTAAAAAAATTGGAAATAGACTGGAAGCAGACAAAGTTATAAAATGGACTCGCCACAGTAGAATTAACTTTGGAGGACTTTGATTGAACAGCTGATGAATTGAAACAAAAATTAATATAGTTACTAGAAAAATTGAATGAATGGATTTCAAATAGTAGCCCACATGCCAATTCGCTTTTCTAGGGAGCCATAAAGTCTATGAAGTTAAAGATAGTGTAATTGAAATCGACGCTACTGGAAAAAGCTTTCTTTGGCTTTCTCCTTACAAAAAAAAGTGAAATCCCATCAAAAACATCTCATGTAAAACAAAAGCCAAGTCTCCTGACCCTTTGACCGTAAAAAGTTCTGTGATCATGTATACAACCAAGCTTAGCTCTCTTATTAACTCTGATATTTTAATTCACAAATTACTCGTAATATCTACACCTTTAGTAAATGATTATTTTGTGACTTGGCAATGACGCAGCACAAGAATGTAAAGGCTGTTGTTTACATTTTAATATTAACGTTTATTTATAAAGTTTTGCATAAAATAGTTTCTATAAGAGCACTGAACGTATATGTATTTGTAGCATGGAAATAATTTTAAGTCCGGATGCGAAAACTCTCTACTATTCAAACTTGATGTCCGGAGTTTTGGGTGAATTTCTTCCTATGTAACGTGAATACGAGCCAGACCCCTCTTTTACAAATACTTCCAATCGGTGCATCCCTCCTTTAGGCTTCTATCCCTCGCGTTCATATTCAGCCTTAATCAAATTATCTAATCCCAATTCAAAACATAAGCAAAGTGTTTACGTAATAACTTTCCTGTGCTGCGTAATTGCCAAGTCACATAATAATCATTTACTAAAGGTGTAGAGACTAGGGGTAATTTGTGAATTAAAATATCAGAGTTAATAAGAGAGCTAAGCTTGGCTCTACACATGATGTCAGAACTTTTTACGGTCAAAGAGTCAGGAGACTTGGCTTTTTTTTTACATGAGATGTTTTTGATGGGATACAATATTTCTTATTATGGTAACACGTGCTTAATAAAAATTAAGCAATATCAAAATAGAAATAAGAATAAATTACCTGAATTTAAATTTTGAAATTAAGTGCATTTTGCATGTATCACAAATGTTTGAAATAATGTTTTGTTTGCCGCAGTTTTGATTGCCTTTGCTTTGAAGCTCAATCAGGGTGTTTTTTAACATTATTAGTTCTCCAGAATCACAGTCTTTCTGATGCTTCACCCATGCCAAATTTTTTCAAAACATTCAAAAGCTTCAGAATTGCTAATTTGTTCGTTTTTTTTCGTTCCAGAATGCAGCTTACGAGAGCTCAAATTTAATTCAAACGAACTCAAATAAAGAGAATCGAAAATATTTATATGTACTCTTAGTTCGGAAAGGACCGCTTGCACACAAGGAATATGATAGTTTTTTTTAAAAAAGCTTTAAAATGGTTTTTACACTCAAGGAATGTGATATTTTTTTAAAGGCTGTAAAAATGGATTTCTGTTAACCGAGAGTTTTGGATAAAAGAGGTTCCACTGTACATTCAAAATTTATAAAAGTAAAATCGATAGTAGAATATCGGCTCATATTAATAAGAAAGTTTAAACACTAATTCTATGTTTTATAAGAGAGGAATAACACTAGAAAACAAAATATTCTCATTGATTTACTTTCTTATTCAAAATATCTCACGTAAGAAAATTATTCCACTTCTCGTAAAAGCTTGTTTAGACCTAGTATTTTTTATATTTTTTCCTTGATTCTCACGAAAAGAGCTTCTCAGCACAACTTCATGACGAAATCCAGAATTTATAGTGGTTTGTAGCGATAAAATTAGTAAGCGAGTAGATTTAGAAGGTTATACCAATTTCAGTAAAATAACCCATTGCAATGTTGTTAAATATTGTTTAGTATGAAAAGGCACATTGCAAACATAAATGTTAGTAATTGAATTTTATCTGTCTCGCCGGACATTCCAAAAAAGAGCTTTGTGAAATTAAAATAAGAGTGCGGATAAATATTGTAGATGACAGAGAAAATATGTAACACTAAAAATAAATATATATGTTGTCTACTACTTGTTTTCAGAAGTTTCGAAATTGCAAGTGTTGGAAACCACGAAACACAAATGAGCATTTTATCTATTTTATTATTATGAGGGTATGGAAACTTTATCGTAATAAATCGGTCTTATCCTACAACTTTTTAAATTGACGGTTTTTCCTTATTTGGTACAGTTTTACGCGTTAATTTAAAATTTTGGTACCAGAGAGTGCTTTTACCATGTTATGGGACCAATCAATATTTATTAACTAAATATATTCATTTTATTGACTAATTTCTAAATTATAAACGGACTCCATTTTCCAGTACCGCTCATGTTTTACGTGCAGTAAGCAATAATACATTAAAATGTATTATTATTACATTATATATTCTAATTATTTATTTACATTGAACATTAATTTCCGGTACCGCTGAATAAAAAGTTTACGATACGCTGGCCATTTTAGCTTAAAAACTTAGTTGGTCGGATAGAATTTTAATGTAGAAAGTTACATCCATATTAATTTGAATTTCAGTAAAAGTGGACGTAATGAGTCACAATAAATAGTGGATTATTCAGAAAAGTATATTCGATAGCAGTTTTTATATATGTAATATTATGTCTGTTTTTCAATATTATACGATATTTACTATTCACTCCTAAAAAAATTGGCTTAGTGGATCAGAGCAGTACAACAACATTCATGATAATACACAATTTGTACATACGTGAATTTAAATATCAGAAATCCCCTAGATCTCTTACCCAAATCGTTTGTTTTGTCATCGACGTAACTTGAACATTCATGGTGAGATAAAAACTATGGAACCTTTAAGGTATCTGTTTTTTTTTATCTTTTTTTACACCAGAAGATTGTCTTATATCTTGCGCTTTCTTCACGTTCCTCGTGTTATGCTTTTTATTTCATATAATACCGTGCATCAATTAACCAAACTCTTAAGATTGTTAAGCTGCATTGTTCAGGATATTTTTATCCCATTATGTATAACACATATATATGTAACGAAAATTTGTTATACGTTACTATAATCGATGAAAGTAGAAGGAGTGGAGATGATTTTCAATAGTGTAACAGAATAAACTGAATAAAAGTTGAATGATGAATGGTGGAATACAAATGAACAGCTATAAAGTGATAGACGATAAACGTTACTATATAATTGAAGTTGGATTATACCGGTACAAGCAGACGTCAAGTTGCAGCATAATAATTATGATGTTTGCAGTCATATCGTGGCTGAGCAAGGCAATAAAT
Organism: Maratus speciosus; assembly: GCA_963932465.1. Lineage (NCBI taxonomy): Eukaryota > Metazoa > Arthropoda > Arachnida > Araneae > Salticidae > Maratus > Maratus speciosus. The sequence goes on from OZ010800.1 coordinate 190,420,328, forward strand.
AATTCCAGTGGTTGTTTCTCCGAAAAGCAAAACATGGTGTTATAGTTCAATAATTTTATTAAATCATCATTCAGTGAGCAGCCCACACATATTTGAAAAAGCATTAGAATACGTCCTTGGGTTAATAAAAGAGCAATCATTGGGATACATCCTAGATCGAACGAGCAGCCAGATAACTGTTTGCAAGTAAAATCTCGACCAAAATCTGTCAAATCTGTCGGAAGATCGCGTGTAGCTGCTTTTTGTGTACAAACGGAGAATACAAAATCATGACGAAGTGCGTGCTCTGAACCAATGCGGAAATAAGGAATACGTGTACATTCTACGTCACGGCCAATGGGGAAGACAAAGCGAAGTGTCCTGACAATCCGAAGCGGACGGATTTTCTAGTAAAAAGTAACCCAGCGCCGGAAGATAATCTCGAGATGAAAAAAAAAAAGAAAATGTCTCTTAAAAAACATTCGAATTGACAGAAATGATCGGAAATCATGATATAATTTAAGAATAACTAAAAGCTTTATATATAAGTGAATTGGGTAAGATAAATATTAATTTAAGGGGATTTAAATAGAATTAACGATAGATATTATTTAAGGATAAGGGCATTAGTGAATATGGTGGTAGTTTAGACTAAAACAGGGAAATATCTGGACAGAAGATTTAATCATATATATATCCTTCTATATATAAAAAAAAAGTTTTGATTTGGAAATGGACCAATAAAAAATCTGCGTAGATACCGTGAAATGCATCTGATTGGTTAGAGCTTTATGACGCTATAAGGGAGGTTACCAATGAGGGACCCGTCTCTCTGTCGCCAAAAGTGACGCCAACTTGGCACTATTTCCAGTATTTCGCCAAAATTAAGGGTACTTTTCCGTTATACGGACAGCATGCCAAAATGTATGTTAATGCGCCAATTATTTCAGCCCTCACCGTGAAAAGGATTTTTCTTGTAAACCATGCGAAACATTGTGATTAGTTATTTATGAAACGTGAATTACGTGAATGATTATTATTTAACCTTAACCTTGAAAAGCTTTTTAATTTGCTATTATTCGAAATAAAAATGCTTTTTTTTAATAAAATTATAATTTACTTTTACTGCTGACGCTGAGATGGATTTTACCATTTGTCAATTACCAAATGATGAGAAAGTTGCGATAAAACTGTTTCAGAAATTTGGAATTCTGCATAATAAAAGGCTGTGTTCAAACAACCATGAAATGAAATTATGGATGAGTTCTGGAAATCCGAAATGGAGATGTAGCTTACGATCATGCGAAGAAAGCGTAGGAATACGACAAAAAAACTGGTTTGAAAGATCGCGGTTGTCTTTTCTTAATGCTTTGAGGTTTATATATTTATGGTGCCAAGAGTTGACATCGATTGAGCTTTGTGAGCTACAACTTGATATGAACCATAACACAACAGTGGACTGGAATAGTTATTTTAGAGAAGTTTGTGCAAATGCTTTATGTTCACGACCAAATAGAAAAATCGGTGGACCTAATAAAATTATAGAAGTAGATGAAAGTCTTTTTACCAGAAGAAAAAGCAACGTAGGGCGTGTTCTTCCTCCTCAATGGGTGTTAGATGGTTTATTCCGTGAAACACTGGGATGTTTCCTTACTCCTATTTCCGATCAAACAGCTGAAAACTTTAATAGCGGCAATAGAAAACAATGTAGCTGATGGAAGTATTATTTATACAGATTACTGGAAAGGATATAAAACAGATGAACTGCGAAGTGCTGGTTATGAACATTTCACAGTAAATCACAAATACAATTTTGTCGACCCTAATACTGGATGTCATACTCAAAATGTTGAGAGATTATGGGGCATCGCAAAATGGCGCAACAAAAGACATCGGGGAACAGTTCGTCATCATTTAGAGTCGTATCTCATAGAGTTTATGTGGCGACGTCTTCATTCAAAAAATAAAATGTTTACTGCAATGCTAAAAGATATGGCACACATGTCATATTCGCCCCATATTGGCGCGATTTTTTCCTGACGCCAATGTCATATGCGCAACGGGTACTTAACTGGCGCCAAAGTGTCGTTATTTTGCTTGATGTGGTAACCCGGATTATGTTGTGGCACAGATGTCATATACCCCATATTGGCGCGATTTTTTTCCGATGCCAATTTGGCGAAAATATCAAAGCATAAACAGCAATATCCGGGTTACCATATCAAACAAAATAACGAAACTTTGGCGCCAGTTAAATACCCGTTGCGTATATGACATTGGCGTCAGAAAAAATCGCATCAATATAGGGCGTGTATGACATCTGTACCTATGTTGTTTATGCTGTTGATGTTTTCGCCAAATTGGCAACCGAAAAAAAATCGCGCCAATATGGGGCGAATATGACATCTGTGCCAAAGAGATTTGTAATTTTATGGCAGCAGTTTAATATGATTTTTTTATTTTATTACTTTATTGTATAACAGTTATTTGTGCACTTATTTTAATTATATATTTGTGATTTAATAAAATAGTTCGTAAAATTCTGTAATTTTCAAATGCTATATTTTTAAAATGCTCACTTTACTATCGACAATGTTTTTCTTTTATTTTTCAAATGTTTCAATTCACGTGATTTTCATTTTGCGCCAACTATTGAGCTTGGCGACAATGTTGTCCGTATAACGGTAAAGTACCAAAAAGCATAGCCTACTATGATATATATGCCCCACGCATTCCGCCGAAAACCGTCGAAAAAGTGAAGTCGGATTCAGCTTCAAACTCTGAACCAAAACATCACAACGTGCTCTTTTTTGTTTACATTTATACCCTGCCCAGATAGAGGCGGCTTGTTTCTCATCGTCGAAGTTTCAGAATCATTGATCGTATTTTCAGAATAATAAATTAAATACTTATATTCTTCGATTTCCTTCGATTTAAAAGGATATTTTACACAGCTTGTACTATTTTAGTGTTCACATACTTTTAAGATTAGCTAAATTACTTATTATTTACTTGATCATTTGGTTCATTTAGTTATTCTTTTTTGAACCTCCCGTATTTACATAAAAATAGCTTGTGTTTCATATACACGTTTTAAAATTAAAATTTGGTTTTTATCAAACTACAGTTCTCATAACTGGCTTGAAGCAGTTATTTTTGACGAATTTATTGCTACCCGTAAAATGTTTGTGATTGATATCGTCCGAACTAAATAAGAATAATAATAGTAAAAAAAAAAAAAAAAAAAAAAAAAAAGACGATCTTCCTTAAACATTAAATATTCTTATTTTTAATCATAGAAAGAAATGGTGATCGCAGATTTAAATATCGTTGCAATATTTTATGTTATCCAAGCAATTTTGATTAAATCATGTAAGTGTATTTGTTACTTAATAAATTATATTTATTAATTATTAAAAGGAGTTTTATGAGTACTTTAATATATTTAAAAGAAATTCCATTAGTTTTATTGTTTCAGCAGTGAAGATAGCAAATAAATTTGTGATATTGATGTTTTTAGACTATGCATGTTTTTATTTATTGGGGTGTATCGTAGGATACTCTTCTTCTCCCCAACCTGGCGATAAATGCGCCAAAGTGTCAACCTTGCTATTTAGTATTAACTTGGTATTAAGTAGCAACCTTGGAAGTATTCTCCGGTCGCACCATTTATTATTCCGATAATTGTTAAAATGATAATGTTTTTTTTTTTTTTTTTGTTTTGTTTTTTTTTGTTTTTTTTGTTTTTATTTGATGATTAGTGTTAATATTTTTATTAATCTCTTTTGAATCATATCTATACGGGAAAAAAAAGTAAACACATTGGAATTCTCTGAACCTTGCCCAGAGCGGTTTGATTGGTTCTCGTCGTTGAAGTTACGGTCAGAGTCAAATTTCTGTTTTGGGCAGCGTATCAGAGTCCTCTGGCGAGCAACTTCATACATTAAACGCAAATCGGTCTGCCGGTAGTAGTATCTAAGTATGCCTTGCAAAAAGTAATGCTTTGGAAATGGAACAATGAAAATCTGCGTAGATACCGTGAAATGCAACTGATTGGTCAGAGCTTTATGACGCTATAAGGGAGGTTACCAAGGGGAGACCCGTCTCGCTGTCACCAAAAGTGACGCCAACTTAGCGCTATTTCCAGTATTTCGCCAAATTTCCATAGACTCCCATTGAAATATAATAGAGTTTACTTGCATGCAGGGAATCAACAAATTCAGATATTTCAATGCAACAAAAACTAATATTAGCTTATGAATAGAGCTTAATTGAACTATTTACATTATTTTTAAGCACAAACAATAATCTGGGGTTGGCTAGAAAATAGGAATTGCTTCGCTATACCGAATGGAATAGCTAAGCAATTACGCGGGGGGTTGTTGAGCGTAGCGAGCAGGGGGGCGGTGCCCCCCTAGTATATATATATATATATATACATGGACGGTGAAGGTGACATTGAAGGACGGTGAAAAGCATCGTAACAGCTTTAATGAATTGTAACGGTAATGACAAAATCAAGAGTATAAATATATCATATTCAATGTCAAAAAGAAGTTGATACCTAAGGTTTTGATTTTGTTAACGCAGAAAATAAGAATACATAACATAGATCTGGGTATTGCTCTATCAAAATATAGAATAAAATTAAATAATTGGCAAAGTTACTGTAAGTCAAAATGTGAAAATCAGGAAGATGCGGATAAAGTATATTTCGTTATAGACTACATAGGAGGGTGCTATAGTATTGTAAATTACAAAATGATTTTTAATAAATATAGGGACATGTTACCAATAAAAAATTTAAATATTGTTAAAGCATTTAAGTATGACAAGCCTTTAGGTCGAATGATCTTTAATTATAATTATTATGCTAAAAATATTAATAGGAACGAAAATGCAGACATTTGTAAATGTGATGAGGATGTGTACAACAAATATGTAGACAAACATTATGGACATATAATAACTGGAAATCTAAATATCGTACAAAATGTCGAACTGAAACATCAAATGAGTTATGGAGCAAAATACAGAATAAAACGGAATTTCAAGAAAAGTAATCCAGTTAAACGTTTTAAATGTAATATAGAAATATTTATACAAAAGTTAACTTATAAATACAGACTTCCTTGAGAATTATTTGAAGAATGGAAATATCATATTTTAAAGGATCTAGAAGAGACATACGTTAAAAACTTTGAGGGTTTGTCCGAAGAGAAATATATTGATTTAAAAAAAAGATATAAAAAACATCCAAGATGATTTATAATAACATATGTAGATAAGGCTAGTACTAACTATGCAATTATCTGTAAAAAATTATATGGAAAAATATTAAGAGAAAGTTATGATATTACAAATAATTTTGAGTTAATTGGGGCAAAACTTAATGAGGTGGAGAACAGAATAAGGGCAAAAAACAAGATAATTTGAATTTTCCTTATTTGGTTTTAATACCCAAGTTCCATAAATGCCCTGTGAAATTTAGAACCGTTACCTCTGGTTATAATTCCTATATTGAATGTGCGAATAAAAAATTATTAAAAGTATTGAAGAGAATGTTTTTAAAGATTAAAAATGAGAATTCAACTTTTAAAATAAGTAATAGTTATGAACTGTTGGAGAAAGTAAAAAAGGTATAAAAATAAGATTACAGGATTTTATGAATATGATTTTGCAGATTTGTTTAACAACATAGAGATTGAGGATTTAAGGGAGAAGATACTGGAGGTGTATAATAGGTATGTTGATTCATACATAGATTTAAGTGAATTTCAAAATTTCTTTCAATTGGTGGCTCAAGAGAATTTTTTATATGAGGGCAATAAGGTATATAAGCAGATTAAAGGTATCCCCATGGGGGGAAGTTGCAGTTCAATTTTGGTCGACATGTATCTAGATATACACTGGCCTCCAAAAGTTAAAGTGCACGGACTAAATGTGTTCGATTGCACACGCTTTGTCGAATATCTACAAAACTTATAGGCGAATTGTTCTTGAACTTCTGGGATGTAAAGAACATGTTTCATTTCATATTTCTCGGTGAAGATTTAGTCGGGGGTAGAATTAGGGGGCTAATAATAAATATAATAATAAAATAATATTTGAGATCACCTATGTAACAGGAAAGACTGGAAATGGTTTGTCACTGTGGTAAATGACTATTTGGGTCCTGTTCAACGTTTGTATGCATTTGTGTAAGCATAGCACTCATATTCGTGAAGATGTTAACGTTTTTGTGAAAAACTCAAACTTTTTTTTTATAGCATACAGAGTTTTCAACCAAATTTAACACAACTTTCCAAAAACCTGACAAAGAACAGTAGAAACAGTATACTGCAATTAAAACATGAATATATTGAAAATTTGATAAGATATGGGCATTTTCATGAGATAATTTTTAACTGCGCATGCGCGGAAGATTTCAAAATTTTTATTTCATAATTTGGTACTCAGTATTTTGGTGCAACTTTTATAAAAAGTCCAGTCAAATGTTGTGAAAACTTAGAAAGAAATAGTGAGCTGATTGAAAACTTATGTAAAATCCCTTATAATAAAGCTATTTTTAGGAAGCAACTCACTATATCGACCCTATCTTTGTGAATTTTCGCGATATTTGACTAGACTTTTTATATAAGTTGCCCTAAATATCTGACTACCAAATTCTGAAATAAAAATTTTGAAATCTGCCGCGTATGCGCAGTTAAAAATTATCTCATAAAAATGCCAATATCTCATCAAATATTCAATATATTCATGTTTTAATTACAGTATATTGTTTCTACTGTTCTTTGTCAGGTTTTTGGAAAGTTGTGTTAAATTTGATTGAAAATTCTGTATGCTATAAAAAAAAAAAATGTGTTTTTCACAAAAACGTTAACATCTTCACGAATATGAGTGCTATGCTTACACAAATGCATACAAATGTTGAACAGGGCCCAAATAGTCATTTACCTCAGTGACAAACCATTTCCATTCTTTCCTGTTACATAGGTGATCGCAAATATTAATTTATTATTAAATTTATTATTAGCCCCCTAATTGAACCCCCGACTAAATCTTCACCGAGAAATATGAAATGAAACATGTTCTTTTCATCCCAGAAGTTCAAGAACAATTCGCCAATAAGTTTTGTAGATATTCGACAAAACGTGTGCAATCGAACGCATTTAGTCCGTGTACCTTAACTTTTGGAGGCCAGTGTATATGAAAATAAAAGTGAATTGCATAAAGACATAATCAGTTTCAGATATATAGGTGACGTTTTGATTGCCGAGCTGAATGGAATGAAGACTAACCATGAATTTAACTATAATCCAAAAAATTTAGAATTGAAACTTTCCGGTAGTCAAAATAGTAATAATGCAAATTATTTAGATGTAAATCTAAAATTAGAAAACAGAAATTTAATTACATCGGTTTATGATAAAAAGAGAGGACTTTAACTTTAAAACAATTGCAATATTGAATTTCAAATCAAATGTCCATATATCGGTATTTAGAAACATTTATATTAACGGTTTAAACAGATTAAACCGATTGACATCAGATAGAGACATTTTGAAAGAGGATATGCTTAAATGGTACGTCATTGCTGTGAAACAGGGTTATCCTGTGAGTCTGGTTAAAAATATGACGAATAATTATGTAAGAACATGCAAGTACAGAAGTGAATTGATGCCTTTACTCAAAGCGTGTGGTTTACGTAATGTAGTCGAAATAGATCGCTTTTGACATTGATTGATTTCGGTCGGTCTGTTTCATTTAGTTTTAATCTTGTTTCATTCGTTTTTTCAGTATGATCTCGACAGGTAAATCTGGGGAATGTTGCATGCTTAAAAACAGTTTTAACCATGCATTAACGTGCCATAAGCCAAGCAACCTATATCCATGTTTAGTTAGTTATTTGTCTTGTTCCTTATGGTTGATTTTGTTTAAGTCAAAGTTGGTTATGTTGTGTTCCTTTCAAATTGCTTATTAAGTTAAAATATAGTTCTTTTTTGGTATGGTCCAGTTTATTTTGTACTTCAATTAAACTTTACAGTTTGTGGTAACGTTTGAAATTACAATTGGAATTTTTTAACTATATATATATATATATATATATATGTGTGTGTGTGTGTGTGTGTGTGTGTGTGTGTGTATAACAATTATATAATTACAAATCATCATCGATTTCCTATTACTAAAATTAAATAATAAATTCAGCTACAATTCATAACACTGGCATTATACAAAATAAAGATGGAACCTTTAACTTAACAATATTCCATTCATTCCGTTTACTTAAATTCATTTCTATTTAAAATGCGTATTTTAATATTTAATCCCTTTCAAAATCTATTTAAAATACATTTCCCGTAATATTTTTCTCCAGTCGTTTTTAATTTACAATCTTAAAATGCCGATATTAATTTTATTACAGTTATCTGTTTTATACCGTTTTATTTTTCTTTTCTTCTTTTATTCCAAATGCCAGTGTAGTGCCCTTTCTTCAGAGTACCGCACACGTCCTAAATTCTTACTTTCACTGAAATATGGTTCAGAGCATTTTTTGGAGTCTTGATTGGCTCACCACCGTATCTGCAATACAGAAAAAAACATTGCACCGCTTTAGAATTTAATACCGAACAGAAGAACCGTGCCCTGAGATTTCGTGTCATTTGTTGTCCTCTAAAATTTACACTGCTGCCTGAAAGCGAGTCAAAAGCATGTAAATATAATGTTATACAGTAAATATAATGTTATACAGTAAAACCTCCATAACGAACACCTCTATTTAACGGACAGTTTTCCAATCCCCACTCCAAAAACCTAAATTTTTGTATGTTTAACCCCTGAATAACGGGCATTCCGAATAGCGGACAGTAATTTTGGCAATAAAGGATGGAAAATTATTTTGTATCGAGAAAAAAATGGGAAAAGAGTAAGAGGCCTCTACGTATATCAAGGCAAGGTGTCACAAATTTTGTGATCACAGATAAATGTAGGAGGTGGACTGGAGAAAATCCCCCCTCCACGTGCCACGTCCGTGTAAGAAAACGCCCCTCCTTGAAACATTTAGAATTTTCTGCTGATTAAGGTCTAGAAGTACTAATTTCTTTATCCGCAGCTTTCCGACATACATCATTTTCGTTTTCGTTTGAAATACGCGTAAGATAACTTCGTTTACAATGGCATGAAACTTTAGGATACATAATATGCTGACTAGTATTTTTCTTTCATTATGCACAAGCTCAAACAATTTTTCGAATAATCTTATACAGTGTCAAGAAACAAAGAAAAAACAGAAATTTTATTTTACTAGGGATCATTTGTAAAATTAAAAAATTAATTAACTGGATTGCATCATACGCATAACGTAGAAGAAAGAAATCACAGACGTCAGATGGCGTCATATAATGTGAACAAAAAAATAATAATAACTGAAAACCTAACATATGATTTTATTTATTCATTTTTACTGATTTAAAAAGCAACCAGCAGGCTACGTACGCTACGCTGGTCCTATTTTTTAGGTAGATTTCGTATGAAATACTACCTATTGGGATCGTTCCTATGTTGGAATTTCTGAAAACTTTTTGCAGATCTACACCGATCATGACCCCTAGAACCCAAAACCACCCCCAGTAAAAAACTTTATATATATATATATATATATATATATGTGTGTGTGTGTATGTATCTATCTATCTGTACAGTATATATCACTTTCTTCTGGACACGATAACTTTCGTAATTCTGCACCAATCTCTTCCAAACTGATACATAAAATCAATGGCCATAAAATCTCGGTCAAGTTCGTTAATGGGCAAAATCGGACCAAGGGGATGGAAATAGGGAGGGGTTTTGTGAAAACAGAAAACCCCCCATAACTTCTTAATTTTTGTACATATCAAATCAGTTTAAAGTTTTTATTACTTCTAAAAATAGGGTCAAAAGTTTATGTGTCACAAATTTTTGATAAAGGTAAAAATGGGCTCAAGGGGTGCAAAAAATAGGGTTTTTGGGAGAAAAAAAATCATAACTTCGTCAATTCTCAAGATATCAAATCTAATTAATTTTATTATAAATCTCCTTAACGTTATCTACAACATTTATATTCACAAGTTTTTGATAGGACCAATTCGTACCTCAAAAAAAAATTAAAAACGAAAACAAAAAGGGGGTTTGAAGAAGAAAAAAATCCCTAACTCCGTCAATTCAAAAGATATAAAATTCCCATGAATTTATCATATATCTTCTTAATTTTGTCTACAACATCTATATAGACAAGTTTTGGATAGGCCCAATTCTTACAGCAAAGCAAATTAAAAATACATAGCGGTTGACGAAAAAAAATCATCTTAGTAAGGTTGTATTCAAATCCAAACTGCTTATTTTCTGACTCATTTTACAATTCATTTTTGCTCTCAAAGGCTTCCAATTGGTACGTTTTCTTACTCAGAAACTATATAAACTACCGTAATGGTCGATTGTTTGATAGAGGCAGAATATATTATTTTAAAATGCTGTTAAAAGGGGCACTTTGAACCGAATCTAACGAAGTGGATTGTGTTGGAAAAATCATTGTCACTCAAATCCAAACTGCTTATTTTCTGACTCATTTTTAAATTCATTTTTGCTTTCAAACGCAATTAATTGGTAGATTCGCTTATTCACAAACTATATAATGTACTGTAATGATCGATTTTTGGATAGAGGCAGAATATATTTCAAAAAATGATGTCAAAGTGGGCATTTTGAACGGAATTTCCCGAAGCGATTGTGTTAGAAACGAAAAATATTGTTCTTCTGAGAAAATAATTGTTTATATATCAAGTTTTAATTAATTGAACAAAAAATAAAAACACAGGTCGCTTATAAATATCTTCAAAAATCACGTCAGCAAGTTTCATATTTTTTTTTATATTAAAAATGAATCTGGAATTATGCCAGAAAATGTCGAGTTGTTGAGCATGGAAAAGTATTTTTTTGAATACCGCCCTAACATGATTCTTATAAAACCAGCTATTATATAAAAATGAAATAAAAACTCGTCAAAAGCGGCCAGATAAAATTCTTAAAGTGGATTTATCTCTAATCATGATTTAGTTTTTGTTTGTGAAATTAGTATATTTGACTTCGAAATCTACCTCTGCCTGTAGGCCGGGCCGACAGGGATTTTTCAACTTGAATCAAAGAAAATATATCTGTGGTAATGTATTTCCTGATTTAGAGAAACGATGTATCATTGCAGTATCAAGCAGGACGGTCGTTCTGCCAAGCCAAGCTATAAAAAAAATGCTAACCTCGCCAAACAAACAAACGCCAAGAACTAAAAGCCAGAACCGCGGAACTGTTTATTATACTGGACACAACTTCCCCATGTTAAATCGACCAAACATAGCATTTTAAATTCTCAGATATTTAAGAAAGCAAGCATCGCAGAGAAATAAAACGAAGACCAGAAGAATCTGCTGAAGAAAAGCTTCAATTTGAGACCAAACTCATCTTTATAAAATAATTATTAACAGATATACAGGATTTTAAAACAAGTGGGTAAGTGTGATCACAGATTGCACAGAGGGTTTCGTTTAATATTCCTTTCGAAACACTTTATTCTTTTAAAAAATCTCTTAGTTCCACATTTCGCAACCAGGGGTGCACTCTATTCTAAACAAACCTCTATACGAACGAAACTTCGTTTTACATATTATCCGTATATATATTAGTCGAAGGGATTGGGCCCATAGCACCCGTAATAAGCAGGCGCACCAGGCGGTAAAAAATGGAACTAAAATATGTAAGCCTATGGTGCATAATATCAAAGAATGGTCAAAGCGGTGTCGGCAAAAGTTGGAAAAGTGCTCCCCGGGTGAAAAGGCCAGAGGTTAGAAAAATTGCTTAAAATATACAAGTTAGAGCACAAAGGTGTAAATAATATAAGACTTTTTGAAAATTGTATGATTTGTCGTGTGGTCTGAGGTATTCAGCTATACGTTCATTCAACGTTTTATTTGCATTTTTATTAATCTTTTACCAATTTATTTGTTCTTTCGTTTTTTTTAAATTACCGCAAATTTTGATTTTTTTCTTCTTCAATTCTATATCTAATGTTTATATGCATTTTTTAGCTATATCCGTCTACATTTTTTGACTAAATATAGAGCATATTAGGTTCGTTACAATTTTCCGTTATCATTGATGTTGCCGCTAGAAGCGCCATCTATGTGGTTTGTTTGGAAACGTGTGAGTTGGGTTCGAGACGCCGATCCGAGGAATAGTGTAAATATCGGCTCTCGATCAATTTATTGTTTGTGAATTAAAATTTAATTAGTAATACAGTCCGCTAGTTTTATTTATGGTGAGTTGTGAGCAGTCATTATTTGTGAAAGAGCTACCGGCGGGAACACCTTTTTCTGGTCTCCCTCACCGGAGTAAAGAACAAGCGTTTAATTAGGTATTTAAAGTGTTTCGATTTTAGAGTCAACGAGTATAAATGTACCGAAACGAATTAAGTGCTTTCCTTTTTATGAGAGTTTGTGCATTTTAATACGTTATTATAATATTGCTTTAATAGTGTGGTGTTAAAAATATATATACTTTATGACGAAGAATTTAAGTCAAGCAGTTGTTTTGATTCAAGAACAAAAATAATAATGTTCTTTCAGTGCAGAGTTGCGCAATTGTAAGTGATCATTTAACGAAGAAAATAAACGGAGTTATTTTGAAATGCTGATTTTGAGAAGACAAATGAAATAAATAAAAGAAACAAAATATTTTTTCTGCCGTAACTCAGCAGTTTGGTAAAAGTGATTCATCTTTATTTTTGGAGGTATGTGAGATTTATTTATTTATTTATTGTGAACTATATTTATTAAAATGTTCAAAATCGCGAAAAAAGAAGATTACCAAAGGGTAGCTTTTGAATTAGGGATTGATATTTCTGACACAAAATTAACTAATTATGATTTAATGAATTTAATAAAGGAAAGTGATAAATATAAAGCAGATTCTAAATTGGTCGAAGAAATGGCCAATAATATTATAGAGGAGAGAAAAAATGAGGAAGCGAAGGTATTAGAACTTGAAAAATTAAAAATTGAACGTACAAAATTAGAGCTTGAGTTGGCCAAGGCCCGTGCAGAAACCAAAAGTGAAAAATTAAATGATTTCGAGAAGGGAGAAAGCATAGGATCTTTAGACTCTCTCATTAAAAGCATAAGAACGCTTACAATCAAAATACCGTCTAGACCGGAAGGTTGGGGGTATTTTTTCTCGTCTTTAGAAAGGGCCTTCATTTCAAAAAATGTCCCAGAAAAGTATAAATCGGAAATTCTTCTAAATTTGTTAGGGGAAAGAGCAACAAATGTTATTACATACATTAAGGAAGGGGAATTAGAAGATTATTCAAAGACTAAAGCTATAGTACTTAGAGAATTTGAGCCAACTCCCCAAACTTGTTTAGAACATTTTAGAAAAGCACAACGTCAACCCAATGAAACATATGTGCAATTTGCATCCCGATTAACAACGAGTTGGGATTATTATTTAAAATTGAGAAATGTGACGGATTTTGAAACTTTAAAAAAGTTAGTGATTTCTGATAAAATTTGTCAGATGCTTGATAAGGATGTTACGTGTTTTATAAATGTTAGACAAGGAGATTCTTGGTTTCACCCAATTGAGTTATCTAGGGAGATAGATTTATATTACACATCAAAGGGAAAACCTGTGGTTGATAATTCTAGGTCGAATAATAAAAATAATTATTCCAGGCCAGTTTCTAAAGTTTTTCTAACTGATGTAAAAAATTCTAAATGTATATTGTCATGTAATGAAAATCATCCTTTGCATAAATGTCCTGTTTATAAAAATATGTCAGTGAGTGATAGAGTTGAGCTGGTAAAGACAAAAAATCTTTGTTTTAACTGTCTTATGAATCATAAAGTAGTCGATTGTAAATCTAAATTCTCGTGTATTATTTGTCGGAAAAGGCACAATGTAACTTTGCATTTTCCTCGTGAACAAAAAATAAATAAAGTTGAAAACCAAGAGGTAATTTCACAGGAAATGAGTCATATAAACAAAGGAGGTAATAAATCTAATTTGGATGTTTCGGCTCCAGTATTTCAGCCTTTCCCAGCTAATAATCAAAACAGTTTATTTTCAACGACATGTAATTTGGCTAATGAGTTGAAAGCTGTGTTACTTAGCACATTTGTTTGTTTAATAAAAGATGAATTGGGTAAATTTCATGAAGTACGAGGTTTATTAGACGTTGGAGCAAACTCTAACTTTATGAGTAAAAGGTTAGTAGATAAACTTAATTTGAAAAGAGAAAAGACTAACATTTCTATTTCAGGCATAAATAATTTATCGTTGAATGTTAGATCTAGGGTTAACACAACTGTTTCAAATAGAGATAAGGATTTTCATTTAAAATTAGACTTTTTAGTCGTTCCGAAAATTACAGAATTTACGCCGTCTAGGCCGCTTGAGACTTCTATCCCAGTGTTAAATAACATCAAATTAGCCGATGAAAAATTTAATGTACCAGGCCCGATTGATTTGCTTTTAGGCGCAGAAAAGTTCTATGAATTTTTAAGACCAGGTCAAATTTATCCGCAAACATTAAATTCTAAAATTGTGTTACAAAACAGTGTTTTCGGGTATATTGTCAGTGGAAGCCTTCCGGCTAGGGGTGAAAGTAGTATACATTGTGGGCTAATTACAGATAATTTGGAATTAGAAAAAATAATTAAAGAGTTTTGGGAAATAGAAGACAAAGAGAGAGAGTCTGAGATTTCTAAAACTAAGGAAGCAGAAATTTGTGAAGAACATTTTCGGAAAAATTATTCTAGAACTGAAAATGGACAATATATGGTGAAAATGACGCTAAATGAAGATCCATCTTGTCTTGGCGAATCAAAACAAAAGGCAATGAATATTTTTAATTCATTATGGAAGCGCTTAGTTAGAGAACCTAAAGTTAATGATCTTTATAAAGCATTTATGGAAGAATATTTAAGTATGGGTCACATGGAAGAAGTGATAGAATCTGAAGAGCCAGAAGTCACTTATTATATTCCACATCATTGCGTATTCCGTATAGAATCAAGTAGTACACCATTACGAGTCGTGTATAATGCCAGTTCCTTAACTTCTACAGGAAAATCATTAAACGGTTTGCAGTTTAACGGAGGAACAATCCAGGATGAGTTATTTCCTATAATGTTGCGATTTCGAAAGCATCAGTTTGTTTTTGTAGCTGATATTAAAAAAATGTATCGTATGATATTAATACATCCGAGTCAACTTGATTTATTACGAATAGTATTTAAACCTGGGGTGAATGAGCCAGTAAAAGTGTACAAGTTATGTACTGTTACTTATGGCACAACTAGTGCTCCTTTTTTAGCTACAAGAACCTTAATGCAATTATCCAGAGACGAAGGAAATGAATTTCCTTTAGCTGCGAATGTGTTGTTGCAGGATGTGTACATGGATGACATCCTAACAGGAGCAGATGATTTAGACACAGCTAAGGAGATTCAGCAACAACTGATATCTTTGTTAAATAGAGGAGGCATGGATCTCCATAAATGGGCAGTAAATAATTTTGCTCTTTTATGTAATACTTCAGAATATGAATATTCTTTTTCTAATGAGACAAAAACTTTGGAAATATTGTGGAAGCCTCAACCAGATTGTTTTGGGTTTAACTTAATTATCGAGCAAAGTGAATTATACACTAAACGATCAGTCTTATCACAAATTGCTAGAATATTTGACCCTTTGGGTTTGATAGGTCTAATAATTACAAGGGCCAAGGTGTTTCTGCAAAAATTATGGTTGCTGAAAATAGATTGTTGTGATTATCTCCCAGTGAAAGAAAATAAGGAGTGGAATGAATTTCTTACGTCCTTAAAATGTGTAAATCTGATCAGTATCCCTAGATGTATTCTTATTGATCAGTCTATTTGTGTAGAACTACATGGATTTTCTGATGCATCTGAGATTGCTTATGGAGCGGTCATTTACGTGAAATCTACTAATTTTTGTGGTGATTCTGCTGTTAAGCTACTCACTAGTAAGTCCAGAGTAGCTCCTCTAAAGCATGTCACTATTCCGCGTCTTGAACTTTCTGCTGCAGTCCTGCTATCTAAGTTAATGAAGAAGGTGTTAAGTGCCTTAAAACTAGAAGTTTCTAAAACTTATTTTTGGACAGACAGCACCTTTGTACTTGCATGGTTAAAAAAAGAATCCAATGATCTTAAGACATTCGTAGCAAACAGGATATCAATTATACAAAGTTTAACTTCGGTTGAACAGTGGCATTACGTACCTTCTAAGCAAAATCCTGCTGACCTTATTTCTAGAGGTATAGATCCCATCAAGATTCAACAGTGTGAATTGTGGTGGTTCGGTCCAGCATTACTACGACAGCCTGAGGTGGTCGAGTGTCCCGATAGCAATCCTGCTGAAACCAATGAGCTGTTTTTGCGTGAATTGAAATCACCATCAGTGACTCAAGTATGTGCCTTAGTTAACACTCTTGAACCTTTAGACATAATTAATAACTGTTCTTCGTTCATCAAACTACAAAGAGTAGTAGCATGGTGTAAACGATTCATATATAACTGTAGAAACCCTTTATATCCTACAGCTGGAACTTTATCTAGCAGTGAACTCTCTCAGTCCTTATTGTGCATTGTAAAGAACATTCAAAGGACTTCATTCGTGAAAGAAATCCAGTGTTTAGAAAGGGGTACTGCTATCCCTAACAATAGCAAACTGATAAACTTGTGTCCATTTTTAGACAGTGATGGCTGCATTCGTTTTGGTGGTAGACTGAAAAACAGTAACTTATCCGATCACCAAAAATTTCCTATGATTATTCCTGCAAAACATAATTTTACATTTTGTGTTATTAATTATTTTCATGTTTTATATTTTCATGCAGGTTCAGAAACCACAATGTCTCTCATCCGAACTCAATTTTGGATTTTAGCTGGCAGAAATGTAGTTAGAAAAATCATTTTTAATTGTGTTATTTGTAAGAAAATTAATTCTAAAATTTCGCAGCAACAGATGGCTGATTTGCCAGCAGCAAGAGTAACGGTATCCAGAGTATTTACGCGCACTGGATTAGACTACTGCGGTCCTTTTGAGGTAAAAAATTCCACAGGTAGGAGTAAACAGGTAAAAAAGGTTTTTATTTGTATTTTTGTATGTTTTACTACAAAGGCCTTGCACTTTGAAATTGTCAGTGATTTAACAAGTGCAGCGTTTTTAGCAGCACTTAAACGCTTTATTGCGAGGCGAGGCAAACCTTCTGATATCTTTAGTGATAATGGTCGAAATTTTGTTTGTGCCAATAAAGAATTAAGAGCAATTCTCAGATCTTTATTTAAGGATAAAAGTGAGGAGGAAATTCAAAATTATTTATCTAATGAAGGAATCAAGTGGCATTTTAATCCCCCTTCAACCCCTCACTTTGGAGGTTTATGGGAGGCAAGTGTTAAATCACTTAAATATCATTTAAAGCGTGTTGTAGGTAAAACTATTTTAAGTTATGAGGAACTCTTGACTCTCATTATTCAAATCGAAGCTGTTCTTAATTCTCGTCCCCTCTGCCCTCTTTCAAATGATCCAAATGATGTTGAAGCTTTGACACCTGCTCATTTTCTTATTGGCTCATCTTTAATGGCCTTACCTGAACCGAATTATACTGAAATCCCTATGAATAGGTTGAGCAGGTGGGAATTAGTTCAAAAATTGACACAACATCTTTGGAAAAAATGGTCATCAGACTATCTAAATAAGCTCTTAAATAGGCCCAAATGGCATAAAGGAAGAGTAGAGATAAAAGAGGGAGATTTAGTTTTAATAAAAAATTCTGATAATTATAGCCCTTTAAAATGGCATTTGGCAAGAATTGTTAAAATCCATCCAGGCCAAGATGGTATAATTAGAATTGTAACATTAAAGGATAAGAATGGCACATATAAAAGGCCACTAGCAAAAATTGTTGTTTTGCCTCATGTGAATGAAACCACATTAACTACTTGAATTCATACATTTTATTTTAATTAAACAAAAATTTTGTAGTGTAGTGTATTATTATATTTTTGTGTTTATATTTGTAAATTTAACATTTCATTTAGTGTATATGCTGAAAAAAAATGTATTATTGATATTGTAATTTAAATTGATATCATATTTATAGTATTGAATGTTTGAAACATTCAAGGCCCGGCGGTATGTTGCCGCTAGAAGCGCCATCTATGTGGTTTGTTTGGAAACGTGTGAGTTGGGTTCGAGACGCCGATCCGAGGAGTAGTGTAAATATCGGCTCTCGATCAATTTATTGTTTGTGAATTAAAATTTAATTAGTAATACAGTCCGCTAGTTTTATTTATGGTGAGTTGTGAGCAGTGATTATTTGAGAAAGAGCTACCGGCGGGAACAATTGATATTTATTGTGGTTTTTCTAAATTCGATTGTTACATTTAAGTTACTTAAATTTTATTCAAAAATACCATATCTTAAAATTATCGCTTTGTTTATGGTTTAATTCAATAATTATGCATTTAAATACGTAAACTATTAGTATTATTTTGTCGGAAATCATCTAAATGAATCAAATTTTGTATTTCGTATGTTGCTATACCACAAGTGAACGTCATTATTAAAGTAACCCTATTCTTTAGTATTTTTTTTTAATTTAAATTCATTAATTTTTCTTTCTTAAAATTTTAGAATTGCAACATTCTTCCATTTCTATAATTTGGATAAATAGTTTGGCTATTTGTATAATTTGGCGAAATTGGTCTGCGGGATAATCAAGTAGTACCTAAAAAACAGATGATCTAAGCTTCCTTTTAGGAAGCATATTTTGTTTTCCAAAATAGAAATATTTATGCAAATGATATTAATACATAATTGCATAAATATCCGTAAGAATAATCTTGAATTCCGAATTCCTGGGATGTTAATACTAACATAAAACTAAAAAAATTTAAAGAAAAGAAAAAGAAAAATAAAGGGCTGGAGAGATTGTATATTTTGTGAAAGTTTTCAGAAAAGTAGGCTTTATATTAAAAGAAAATGAAACACACATTTCCGACACAAATGAAGAAGTAAGCGAAATAAGTGAATTAATGAAATGTAACAGGAGTGAAGAAACTGACGAAAATTTCATTAGCCATGATGATGAATGACCTACTGAAGAAGAAGAATTTGATGTATCCGATTATATTCCTCATAATTTTCGACAAAAGCTGACTCTATTAGTGATGATGAAACAGATACTGAATTTGTAGATTCTCACCTGCAATACCGAGAATTTCTAAAAACCGGCAAATTACAGTGAGCAGTTACACAATCGTTTTGTAAAAAAAAAAAAAAAAAAAAAAAAAAAAAAGATGATTCAGAAGAATTAAAACTACGGGCAGAGTTAAA
The DNA here is from genome assembly GCA_963932465.1 of Maratus speciosus. NCBI lineage: Eukaryota > Metazoa > Arthropoda > Arachnida > Araneae > Salticidae > Maratus > Maratus speciosus. The sequence goes on from OZ010800.1 coordinate 190,439,759, forward strand.
ACTTCAAATTGATAAAGTGAAACTGTCCAACGCTGTCCAATTGCTGTGTATGCTTTAGTTGCATTCTAGTCAGCTGGCTTTTAATAAAGATTTTTCCGAATCAATATTTGTTCTTTAATTAATGGGAAATTTGATTTCATGCCAAAACGCTAACGACGACTTCGTATGAGCTGTTTTAAAACATCAAATGAAATTAATAAAATCTAATAAATGGGGCGAATGGTCCTGATTACATTCCTTAGATGGAATGTTACGAGGGATGTCATCTACTACAGTTTTATAATGCATTCATGAGAGAGTGATGTTTACTTCCTTATCTTCAGTTTTTCATTACGTGTTACGAATAATCGTAATATATATGTATATATATATAAAATGTCGGAACACATGCCCTCTATATATCCGCTATATATATATATATATTATGGCAGTATGTATGCCCGTATATTTGAGGTTGAATATTTTTATTCAACCATATATATTTACACACAAATAACCTGGTGGGCAAAAACAGAAGATTTCCTTTTTATGTCGCTTAAATAGTAATTTTATATGGCATGAATTGAATTTTCGTTACACTCGATATCGCATTTTCTGTCTTAATATTCAGAAATTAATGTTTCAAATATCACTACTCCTCTTTTTGTGTGTAAAGATTTTATTATTTCTATTTCTTTTAAATATATATACCTTATATTGTACAGAAACTGTTTGTTTAGCTTTCCGTTTTAGTATTTTTTATACGGGCAGAATGTCACATAGCAAATATATAAAAATAGATTTATAAGAAGTATAGATCTTTCAGAGAAATTCTATTATAGAAATCCTTCGGGAATGCAATGTGACTGCTATAAGAAACTACTATTGGCAAGAAAGAATGATATAAGATATAAGTTTTCTTTTTTTAAGAAAAAGGAATATTTTCAGCCTGGACTGAATAGGGGGAAAATTTAAATGCAGATATTTGAGATAATATATATATATATATATATATATATATATATATATACATATATTTGCTAAATATTTAAAATATCTTCTTTTTATTTTGTAATTTGTTTCAGAACGTATATAATAATGCATTTTATTCCAGAAAATTCCATTCCAATTGTACATTAAAAAAATATTTCTTGCTTGTAATTGAATGTTACAATATGTAAATGCTCTAGAATTTAAGAAAAAAGAATTTTTAGGGCACAATTTGCTTTTGCATAACATGTATAGTGGAAGTAATAATGAAACAGCAAGTAAAATCAAAAGAGACTGCGGCACACATAAATAATGGAACACGTTCAAATACATTTAAATTATTTTAACAGAACTAATCTCTTTTTTTAAGCCGAAAGATGGTATCTAATCAAACAGTTTTTTAATCGAATAACACTTTTAAAACATCGATTCAGCAAATACCATCTATAACCATAAAAGATACGAATTTTTTATGCAACCCTGAATATGATAAATGTATTTGTATAGCGAAACTGCACCGAAAACTGGTGATATGAAACAATTAAAATAATAAATCTTTGTAAAAAAATCACCATAAAATAAAAACAATACATAGAACGCGTTTCGAGTTAAAAATAGTAACAGCTCTTCATCAGCTAAAGCAAACACGTGTCCGTAAGGGGACAAGGTCAAAAATTAACTGAAAAGTACAGAGTAGAACTTGCAAAGAATGCGACAGATGGCGCTATCTCAAAGGAGCACATACAAAAGACGAAAGTGTTGCCAAAATGATAGATGTGAAATTGATAGGGAAAAATAGAAAAAAAAAAGAAATAAACAAAATAAAATAAAAGAAATAAATTTAAAAATATAAATATTAATAATACTAATAATAAATAAAGTAATATAAAAGAATTAAACAAAAAAACCCCAAGAGATCCATTTTATATATATATATATATATATATATATATATATATATATATATATATATTTGTATAGTATATGCTACATAGTATGTTAAAATTCAGTAGTTCAGTTTGGAAACGTGTAAAACTGTTTAAAAGTTTTCTTCATGAATTTCCGTCAATAAATGGAAATGTACTCAAATTCGGTTGTGCAGCCTTGTGTACGATCCATAGAATGTAGATACACCAATTAATCTTTAAAAATTAGTGAACTTTAATAACCACAATTTACCTATTTCACACAACTGAAGCTCACTTCCACTATTTATAGCTCCTAGACAATAGTGCAACCAAATTATTGTGTCTATCTCTATAAATAAACAATAAAGGCTATACACATCATGTTATACAGTAAGGATTTCGTAGTGCTCATTAGTAAGGTATATCAATTTCAATGTGTTTGAAATAGTTTAGCATCATTAAATTACATTGAAAACGATTTTTCTTGAAACGGAATTATTTTTAGCCTCCCTGTAAAGAAACTATAAATGCTATACATTCCATTTTCAATAGTGTATATTAAAATTGACTATATTTACGTGAGTAACAAGATGAATTGTCAGACAAATTGAAGTCATAAACACTATTCCACTATATATATTTCTCCACTACGTTGCCAAGATTTAAATAGGAATTTGTAAATAATGAAGATTGGAAAACTTTTAAAAAGAAATTTGTTACAAAAAAAGATAATAAGTTTTTCTGTGATGCATATTTCCTTCTTTTTCTAGTTATTTTTGCCTCGATTTTATAATAATAAATAAATGGCACAGACCTTGATCAAGGAAAATTTATTTCTGTATATTTTATTGATTTTATTATTGAGAGAAGAATGTCCAAATACCGACCAGGGTTCAAAAACAGGCAACTATGTGTTATGATAACTGAGCACAGCGCAGTCTAGCGGCGATAGGCAGCGTTTTCACCCTTAATTTAGAGAAGGGAGGCATGAGCAGTACGTCGCTGAAGTCTGTCTTATTTAGAAACAATAAGATCAAAAGTTTCGACAAGACGGTACCAGGATATTATAAGTTTTTCCTGCATGTGTTTCTTATTTTTGTATGTTCTATGTGAATGCGCAATACCTCCTTTAATTTAAACAAAGCAGTGGTCTAAATAATTTGTTGGACACTCCAAAATCGCCCTCAATAAATGGGAAGAGTAGAAAAATAACGAAGAAAAAACTAAAGAAAACACAAGCGAAAGCGGAAGGAATTGCATTTAAAAAATGTAATAAGAGAGACATTTTACAGAGAATAATGATGCAATTTGTATTAGAGTAAATGATTTCTTGAATTATAAACACTAATAAATCATCGCTTAAGTAGTGTAATCAAGAAAAATTATCCATTAATATGTCATCGGATTTTCCAAAAAATGAAAAACTGTTTTCCTCACTGACGTCATGAATGTTTCAATATGTGTGCATGGCAGAATATTTTTCTGCGTTTAATGTATCAAAAATTATCATGCAATTTAACTTCATTTTATTTAAATTTAATTTAACATTTACTTTCTATTTTAAATAATATTTCCAGGTATTCGTCGATCTCCTAATTTCAAGTTGATCTAGCGTTGTCATATTAAAACGGATATAACAAAAGTATTACAATATTCATCTGTGATACCGACTCAGTGATGGATCAATCAAGGTAAGAAAATTTACTTTTCCTAATTTTCAAGTACTTTTTATAGGATTTAATAAGAGAAGCTGAAAAGGCTGTAGTTCCCTATTTTCAATTATTTGTGTCTTCTGCTCTACGGTCAAGAAGGTGTGAATCTGAGCTACGAGTTTAGGATGCGATATGTAAGCCATAGCGATTGCATAATCGCAGAGAGTGATTAGTACATTTGTGTTTTTTTAGATAAAGTAATCTACATTTCAAGCATAAAGATTTGTTTGTTTAACACGTTCAAAAACAACACTACGAACAGAACTGAAAGAAAACTGTCCGAGATAATCGTTAAAGTTTTTATAAATTTGACAAAAATATTTTTTATTAAAAATTTCAACTTCTGTCAATACAAACGTTATTAATCAATAAAATTATTAAAATAATTCTCTTCCCTGTTACCGGTCGAGATTATCGTTATTTTTGTTATTGCTTTGGAAAAAACTAAGGTAACCGGTATTTAGAAACAATTTTCTAAATTCAATATTTACCAAATTCGAGATTTTTTTTAAACATAAAATGCTTTTCAAAGTGATTTTTTTCTAAACGGATGTGAAACACATCAAGGTACCCTACCATGGCATTTTCCTATACTCATTTTCAAAATTGTAAAGTGTAGCAGGAAATTTGTACGTTTTCCTCTATGCAGTATGCAATATGTTTACATTAGCAAATATTTCATTCCATACATGTACATTGGGGTGGAGTGAAAAAAACGAAAATCGGAAAATTCAAACGTAATACCGCGCAAAAGATGTGTATGGTGCTCAGTAATAAGACTGCGCAATTTTTTCAAAATCAAATTTTATCTTCCGGTGCCCCTGAGCCCCTCACCCCCACCCCCTGCGAAAATCGCCAAAAATGCCTCATACATCTTATAAATCAAAATAAACATAAAGTTTGAAAATAAAATTTTCGTATCGCGTAAAAGTTGTGTATGGCACGTAGTAACGAGACCGCACAAATTTTTCGAAATCAAGTTTTATTTTTCGGTGCTCCCGGTCACCCAATTTTTGCGAAATTCGTCAAAAAATAACGTATTTATCGAAATGAACGTAAGGTAGGAAAATAAAAATGTCCTACCGCGGAAAAGTTTCGTATGATATGTAGTAATATATCTACACAGTTTTTTCGAATTCACATAATATCTTCATGTCATTCGAATTTTGGAAAAAATTGCTGTAAATTCCCTTTTATATGCTGTCTATGTATAATAGATTGCATCAAACAAGATACTAGAGCGCAATACAAACATTTAGTCTGTGAAGAGTAGACAAACAATTAAAGTTCAAGAATGAAATAGAAGCATTTAAATCTGTTAAAAGAGGAGAAAAATATTTAAAGTTCGATTAAATCAGTTCACGCTCTTCAAAACAAAAATCTAAATATTCGAAATTTTTCAGCTTGGTGTTTATTGTTGGTATTGTTGGAGTTTTGTAAAATTAAAATCTGACTTTAAGTCTGAAAATATGGCAGAATGGCTCTTCATTGTTGCATACAAATGAGCTGCCATTGCGATATTTGCTTCAACATCTAGACGGATGCAGCAAGGGCCATACAGTTATGGTGTGTCAATTGGGAAAATATTGGGCAAGGATGAATCCCTTCCCATCGTTTGTTTCCAAACTATCGACATTAATTATAACATCGAAACAGTTGTAAATCGGTTTCAACCACGTGACCAGATGCACAACCAATTTGCCACCAAACAATCAAAATCACCGATCTTTTAGCACTTAACCATGAAATTAGAGAAAAAAGGGAAAATTGGAAGGCAAACGAAAAACATTCACCAGGTTGTCAAGTTCGTTGATCGGATTGAAATTACTTTTACGGACAATTGGAACTAATCTATTGACGATCTCAGTACCAATCAAAAATACCTGAAGGAAATTATCCCATTTATTAAGAAAGGAGCTTGTTTGGACGACCTTGCACATAAATTGCCTTGTGGACTTTCACATGGCAGATGGGTTAGTGAGACTCTATTTGGCAGCTCCGGATCCAATATCAAATCTGACGATATTAACGGAGTTTGATGTCAAGTGTACGCACGTGTATGGTTTGCAATTAAGTGCAAACCATTCTGCAAAGACGGTGCAATCTATCTTTCGGAAATTGTTTATTTTTCCTGGCATATGATCCAGGCAGTTAAAGTTGACACTGACCCCGTAATCCAGCGCAATGCCTTTTTTTACTCATCCGGAAAACCTGCTGATTGTCATGGTAACTGATGATCGGAAACACATCCACAAGCTAGGATTTCATAGAATCCATAAAACGCGAAGTGCGAGCACTAGTGGAGAAGTCAGGCAGTTCCAAGTTCCTTCAATCAACTTTAGCGCACCTGATTATATTGATCTGATTCAGTGGGATAAAGTAGAAGTTATGGAACCACCTATTTTGACTAATCTTTCATACGATGATTTAAAGATGTACATTGACAAACGGGATCGTGGAGATACCATTTCGTTTACTGAGTTTCCATGCCACACTCAAAGTGTCAGGTGTGCCAAAGAAGTCATTGAAGCTGTTGCGACAGTTGGTGGTAAAAGCAACAAGACTGGGTTCATAAAATCTCGATTACAATAAAGAGCCATTTTGTGACATTTGGAGACTGTCAGATTTTAAGGTTACATAACTCCAACAGGACCAACAATAAATATCAAGCCGATCGAATACGTACATTTTGTTTTGAAGAGCATGAACTAATTTAATTAAACTTTACATTTTTTATCCCTTTTAACACTTTAAATGTTAATTTTTCATTCTTGAACTTTAATTGTTTGTGTACCCTTCACAGATTAAATGTTTGTATTACACTCCTGCTTCTTGTGTGGCACATTCTATTATACATGTACACTAGATAAAAGGGAATTTATGGCAATTTCTTCAAAATTTAGAATGACTGGAAGATATGTGAATAAAAAAAACTGCGCAGTCATATTACTACGTATCATACGCAACCTTTCTCTGATATGATATTTTTATTTTCCAACTTTATGTTTATTTAGATTTATAAGTTTTGCAAGGCATTTTTGACGAATTTCGCAAAAATTGGGGGGACCGGGGGCACCGGAAGATAAAACTTGATTAAAAAAACACTGCAGGCTCACGACTATGTGCCATACACAACTTTTACGTGGTGTGAAATTTTTATTTTACAACTTTATGTTTATTTTGATTCATAAGTTTTACAAGGCATTTTTGACGATTTTCGCAAAAATTGAGGGGCCCGGGGTCACCGGAAGATAAAATTTGATTTTGAAAAAATTGTGCAGTTTTATTCCTGGGGACCGTACAAAACTTTTACGCGGTATTACGTTTTAATTTTCCGATTTTCGTTTTTTTCACTCCACCCTAATATACATATTTTGTTCGTAGTAACTTTTAAAATATACAGAAAATACTTCATTCCATACATTTACGTATATTGTTCATAGTATGTCTTAAAATTTGCAACAAACAATTATACACTAATGTAGAAAGATATATTTTTTAAAGTAACTAATTCTTCAATTACAGTCCGGGACTGATGAATTCTTTTATAACCAATCGCACCGTAATTTACAAAAATGTTCCTTTGTCGTATATTTCTATTGAAAGTACCCAGGTAAATGTGTATTAGAGTGGGTCGTAAAAAGAGAATTTTCTCAGATCATTTTCTAATAGCGCAGAAAAGTTTTTGTAATTAGAAGAATAATGGAAAAAAGATTTTCGAAATCTGTTAATATCTTTATGTCGCGCATTGCACTTGAATTTTGGAAAATATGATGAAAATTAACAATATTTGAAATTGATGATCAACATTTAAAAACATCCAGAGCTACTTCTAATAGTGGTAAATGTCAACTTTTGGCCTTAGAAGTATAACACAAAAATAATTTTAAGTCTATTAATAACTTTAGGTTGCACTAGAAAGGGTCATTGCACTAGAAATTTCGAGAATAATGTCAAAAGACAATATATATGCAATTCAAGAGCCAGGTACAAAATATATCTGTCGTATAACTACTATATCAAGAACCGGTAGAAATAGTTTTAGAAGTGTTGTTTTATATCAATCATAGACGAACTTGTCCTTAGATGAGGTCGTTGTAGTTAAATGCAACGGCAGTTCCATCAATAGTAGATTGAAAAAAAGGTTTATTCGAAATTTAGAAATGCCGACAGGGAGGACCTTGCATTGTTGTATTGGTTTTTGCATTTCATTGAATTGTTTTTTAGGCACTTGTTTCAACATATCGAGGGAAAATCACAGGACCGGCATTATTTTCTGATCCTATAGGTATACAGTTAAAAATTTGCAGGAAAATGTTCAGTCATGCGGCCATTTTTTTCAGATAAAGGTAATTAATCATATTTTTGTACAATACGAACCATAATATTCTCAATAATATGGTCATAATACCTTCAAATTATGGTCAAGTAACCGTTATTTACAAAAAAGGTCAAATGACTAAACGGTTTGCTGCTGACTTTTAACAGTGTAGGCAACTACCTGCTTGTGTAACATGATAAGTTGTCAAATTTCAATTAATCGATGGCAATATCTATTAGGATATTGCAATCGATTAATTAAAATTTGACAGCTTATCATGTTATGACTCTTAGTAAACCAAAAGTCTTGAGTTAAGATTTTAAAAATATATCTGCCTGAAATATGCAATGCTGTTGACCGTCTTCTGTCCTAGGGATCTTGCTGTCCATAATCGAGGTCTAATTTCTCACTAACGACCTCAAACAGAATTCTTAGACTGTATGTAACCATTGACAGTCCTACCACTGAATTGAAAGAGTTAGTTTTATTCGTAATGGAGACATACTCATCTATATTGTTTGATATTAAGAGGAATCATTCTATTATTCTAGGGCAAATGCATATGTTCAAGACAATAACAATATAGCGCGTTATTTATAAAAAAAATTGCAAGAGGTGACAGAGTCTGTTACCGAACGTAACGGCTTCTTTGCTTACCCCCAAAACCTGTTTTTGTCAATGATCACAGATGAAGGGCAACATATAAGGGAATTCAGACTCAGATTGATTTACAAAGAAATGCAATATGTGATGAAAGAGCGAGAACTGTGCGATATTCTGTGACACCAAGTTCAATTTTATTGCTCATGATTACTCATAACTTAAAGATTAGTCTACCTGCAGTTTACTTTGTTTGCACTTTACTGCTATTTTACTTTACTTCCCATATTGCATAGAATCAGCTCAGAGACCTTTATGTCTCTCATTCAAAAGCTCTCTCAAAATTGGAACTGAAAACATGAAGGCATTTACGTGCCAAACACTAGCTGTGAAACGATGTGTGAAGCTTGTTACTGAATATTTTAAAAACTGTGTTGTCATATCACAATATTAATATATCGATTGCGATTATAATATTAATATATCAATATATTGACTTACTACTCGCACTTGTTTACATTTGTTACTGTGTTGCAGTAATATCAGAGACGGTTATGTTGGATTAGCTTTGCTTTCGCAATCACTAATGCCAGAGTTTGATAATAAGTCTCAATACGACTTATTTCCTATAATACAAAATCTACGTAAAACTACAACAATTCTACAAAATCGCTTTAATGAACTTGTTTAAAATTGTTTCAACAAATACTGTTCAAAAGTCTTTTAATAAGCAGTGTTTTAATTATTTTCATAAATTTCTTTAAATTTAAATAAATAAGATATTTGAAAAATATCGTTTTATGAAAATTTTTATACTGTAAAAACAACGTAAAACAAAAGATATTAACCTAATTTAAAATTCATTTTAATTTAAGTTTTGACGCACAAAAAGCAATATTTTTACATAATTAGATGTTGATGTAAAAAATAAATAAATTTTATCATTTATATGAAACTTCGTCCTTTTTGATAATATTTTCCTGAATTCAGTCTTCCAGTTACGAAATAAAGTTTTCCCACTAATACAGCTCATATTCAAAATATTAGAATAATTACATTTTTTTTAGAAATTGAAAATATCGTTTGGTAATTTAATGACATTTAATGCAAATGTGCAAACGATATTTTTATTAAGAACTTATTGTTGATTAAACTTATTTATTATCTTAGATTTAATATCATTTTTGAGAAGATTAATTGAAAAAAAAATATTTTGAAAAGTCAAAATATTAGAATATTTATTCAAGTGTTTCAAAATATTATATTTCACATTAATTCTCCTATTATTATTTTATAACTGGTGACAGTTTATAACTGGTGACATCATTGATTAAATTCAGTCGATTTTATTTAAACTCAGTAATCTTTTTGCAGTTTGTTTGCTTTTAAGTTATAAAAAATGGATCGTGTGAGTGATATTCCGTTGATTGGAAATATATCACTCTGAGTGATTGATTTGTATCGGCACGGTAAAAATCAATGTTATATAGCGAATTATTTGCATTGTTCGCAATCAAGCGTTAGTAAAATACGAACACAATATTAAAATAATGGGAAATTTCAGAATAATCGCCGAAATGGCAGCCGAAAACCAAAAACATCTGCTGGATATGACAGGAAAATGAAGCATATAGTTAAGAAAAACCGTTTTAAAAGAGTGCAATTCTTGCACCGAAAATAGAAAGAAGAAGGAATTGAAGTTTCTACTTCGACAACATTAAGACGTCTCCATAAATTTAAGTTTGAATCTTGTGTATCAAAAGCAAAACCTCTCATGACTACAAAACAAAAGTGTATAAGATTGAATTGGTGTAAATCAAGACGTTTATGAAGCGAAGAAGTTTGAAAAAATATATTATTTAGTGATGAAAGTATATTTTGTGTTTCATATGGTAATCAAGGTATTCGAGTTTGGAGAATGAAGCAAGAAGGATTTGATAAAGAATGTCTTTAACGTTCCGTTAAATGTGCTGCTAGTGTCATGGTTTGGGGTTTGCATGAGTGCAGAATGACCTGGAAAGTTACGAAAAGGTTAACTCTCAGATATATCAAGAAATTTTGGAATATTACATCATTCCATCATCGGAAGATTTATTTGAAGATGATTTCATCTTTCAACAAGATTCAGCGTCACCGCAAACCTCGGTGCCAACTAAGAATTGATTCCACCAATACAACATTAAGGTATTTCATCGGCCACCAAACTCACCAGACCTTAATCCTATCGAAAACATATGATATATAATGAACAAAAATCTCCAGGAAAATCCCCCTTCAAGTAAAAATGAGTTAGTAGCACGTATAAAGTCTCTTTGGGCTAATATTGATAGAAATGGTTGTAAACACCTTGTATATAGTATGCAAGATCGATTGTACTCTGTTCGAAAGCTAAAGGGGAGGCTACAAAATATTAACTACCATTTACTTCATATTCATAAGGTAATAATGTTGCGTAAAATAAAATATTCTAATATTTTGAACCAATCTAAATTTTGTTCTAATATTTTGATGTGTTTCAGAAAGCTGTATACCTAATTTATTGTACTATATTTTGTAAATGTTAAAATCTTATCTAAACATTCCAGATTTAATTTATAAGAAATTTAATTGCATTTACTTAGTATCAAAAATAAATAAATGAACAATATTTTTTTCTTATTACTTTTTCCCAATTTTCTAATATTTTAAATATGAGCTGTAGAAGTTGATCTGAAAAATTTCGATTTTTTTCAACCCACCCTAATGTGTATACGAGAGAATATGTTTCAAACATTGGTAGTAATAGATTAAATTTACAGCTCGCTGGGACGTGTTTGTCCCTACACTGTAAAGAAAATGGTAACGTTCCATGTAAAATCCAGGAACGTTTCGCCTTTTCTCAGGTTTTCAAAATAATTTAGCTCTTTCCTGTGAAATTCTGGTTTTTTTATCTGAAAAGTTCCTGAACAAAAGTTGGAAACAGCAAAACGCTGTGGCCGCCATTTATTATTTTTTTGCTATAATCCGTTGCTCACGCGCGAGTGTCGAAAACAAATTCCTTAAATGAATGTAAAAAAATCAATATGGAATGCAAATAAATCAATAGACGACATCATATTTTACGTCTCTATTGCCAAGACCATTCAGATGAAAATACAATACCTCTGTGACATCGCTAAGAGATTATCTCTCGTACTTGTCTGTGGAATGTTTAACGAGCAGACCGTGTAAAAAAAATACACCTATTATTTGGATCTCCATTAACCAGGGGACCATCAAACATGATTCTCACTGATTTTGATTAATTTAAAGTATGTTTTAGAGTTCTTATCTCGAATTATTCTTGTGAAAGGATTTCTTCAAATGGGCCTTAGATTTTCAGAAATTAGATGCCGAGGTTTAGAATACGTTTCAAATACCCATTAGTTTGCAGCTCTCAATGTGTCTTTCGTGGTGTGGACGCAGAAGGCTCGCACGCCACCCGTACGGCCCGAGTTCGATGCTACCTCTTGACGTTTTTTCTCTTTTTTAATTAATTTTATATTTTAACACTTTACAATTTGATTTAAATTTGATATATATTTGACACTTTGAATTGCTGCAAATTTGATTTTTTTTTTATTTTCGGAAAAAATATACAATTACGTTTAGGATTTTTTTTTCATGAAAATTTATATGTATTTTATCTAACTTGTAAACTAACATAATTACTGACGAAAATCCAAAATATTTTATGTCTAGATTTTTTTTCTAATTATTATTTACATTTATATATTTTTGTATTTTAAGCAAAGTTCAGAAACAATATATCATATATATATATTTACTTTATTGAATTTTAACTGAAAATTTATTTTTTCGTGTAAAATATAAATAATAATTTTGATGTCAATTTCAAAATATTTTTTCATTCCAACAAATAATGAGAATAAAGCGAACATTGTCAACTGGAAATGTAAAAATCGTCTGCGGATCCCGCATGCTATGAAATGTCAGTAATGTTTTGCTGTCAACAAAAATATTCCTGGTATTTCGCAGGAAACTTACTGGCATTTCTGTAGAATGTTTTTAACATATACAGTAAAGTTCCAGTCATTTTCAAGAAATGTTTCTTGGAAATAATGAGCAACTCAGCTGCCCATTTTTTCCCAGGAACGTTGCGGAATTTTTTTTTACAGTGTACAGGCTCTTAAAGAGTAACTATCTGTTTAAAATGTATGTACAACAAATTGCAGAACCTATTTTACTTTCCGTGTTTCCTATAGTAAATGAGGAATACAAGGGCAATTACTAACATTTTTCACTCCAATTTGAAATCATAACTTTTCATATTTGATACTTTAGAAAAATCCCATAATTCTGTATAATTTAGTATTTTACAACAAGTGTATTCAAACATTAATAAATATTTTTATATGCTATTTATAATTTGCTACATAATATACTTACCTTCTTTGATTCTTTTATGACCTAAGTTATCTCCATAACTTACATATTTTTGTTTTAAATTATACTTTTAGTGTCCTTAATGAAATTAAATGTAATTTTTTAAAATAAGTTTTAAAGACAAGAATAAATATTTACAGGGACATTGTCTAATAAGTTTTGCATAATATTTTCGTACATTTATATGGATGTAGATTTCTTTACTTCTACCTATAAACCATAACAAAAAAGGATTATCAAAAACAAATACAATAAAAAATAGACTCTTTCCCTTTAGTATAAATTGAAATAAATTTACAAAAAGAAAACTTGCATCTAATGGCTAATATTTTGAGTTTTTGCATTAAATAGGAGATTTAATCGGCATACCCGAAGGGGGAAATATTCAGAAAGAAATCTGTTTACAATTTGCCCAACAAAGGCGGAAAATAACTTTTTAAATAACAATTTATAACTTTTAAGAAAGTTTCAATGCCTTCCGGCTACTTCATTCTTAATTCAAAACTGCTTTTACATTTTTATTAAATTTCTCAATCTATCAGAATATTAAAGAATGCTTATTGCACAAGTTATATATTTTTTATACTTCTGTCTAAAGTTGTATATTCTTAAAACCAACATATAAACAAGACTTCAGTAATGGTTTTATTTTAATTTACAAGTACATATTACATTTTTATATCTTAAACTTTTAATTATATATCAGAATCTGTTCATTATAACTATATAGTAAATGTCATCAGGTTATTTGTACTAAATTACATTTTACTAAGCTAAGTAATTTATCAGATCTACTTACATAATAGATATTATTTCCTATAGAAAAAACGTAATTTCATTCTTAGGCTAATGTATATTGTCATAATAAAGAATGGTTCAGAATTAAAGACCTAAACTCTTTGGACTTTGAGACATTTTTATTTAAACAAACTCAAAATGCTTTTGACGTTTCTTTGTTTTTAGTGGTTGACTGGTGGGTTTATCATTGTGTTTTCCGAATCAAAGTCCACGACTTTGATTCAGAATATGTTTTCCACAAGGAGCATGTTTCGGACCATGTTTTCATACTTTTGTTTTCAAGAAAATACAATGACAAACTTACCGATCAACCACTAAAATCGGGTGTTCAGACGTTTTCCACCAAGATATGATTAGGCAGACCACTTGCATTTTAATATGCTTATCGAGTTCTGTCTAATCGTGGAATTTCAAACGCCGAATAGATGAGGTGATGGTCTATACAATCGCCTCTCGGTCTAATTGTGCATGCAGTTTAGACTTTATACAACTGTCTATTTTTATAATCAATTTGTCATACGTTAATTATTATCACTTTTTACCTTCTTCTATCTTCAATAGAAGAAAGTATTGTAATCGAAATTTATTTCGACTTCCGGTTTTCGACGGTTGGTTGGTTGATTGGGGTTTTATGGCGCAAAGTCCCTTTATGGACATGCTGCGCCAAGCGGTTTTCGACGGATTTACACGTTTTAGTGGTCGGAGGTCTCAAAAAACATGTTTAAAGAAAATGTCTGTCTGTCCATGTCTCCGTGTGTCTGTCGCAAAATGGTATGAAGTTATGCATAGAATTGAACCAATTTTTTTTTACGTTTTTTTCTATGCAATTTGCAGGTCCTTCATTAATTTGGAAAAAATCTGCCGGAAGGAGGCGCTGTAGTAGCGATTTTTGTGCCCTTTTGAATATTGTACCATCGAAAAGTCTATGAAGTTATGCATAGAATTGAACCAAATTTTTCTGTAGGTCATTGGTCATGGCAAGAAGGTCCTCCTAGAAATTGGAAAAATTTCGCCGGAAGGAGGCGCTGTAATAACGATTTTTGCGAAATTTTCAATATTGCACCATTGAAAAGTGCGTGAAGTTATGCATAGAATTGAACCAAATTTTTTATGTATGCTTTTGGCCTTGGCACGAAGATCCTCCATGAATTTAGAAATAGTCCGCTTAAAAAGTGCACTATAATAGCCATTTTTTCTGTAATTTTCTTGATTTTTCTTAGTTATATTGTACACCGACGGCGGATTAAGCGACGGGAACTTCCCATACAGATAAGCCTATTATTCGCGAACAGCTGATATACAACACATTTACGGAAAATTATTGATTTTAATGATTATTTTGATCGAGATTAACTCGTTTTTACTCCGATTAATTGAAAGCAGAATTTTAAGATGAAAGTCAAGGTTGATATAGTATTGAACTTATAAAAATGAAATACTGAGATTTGTAACAACATTTTGAAATATTAAAATATATGAGATAGAAGAAAGTTTTGGGATTGGCACATCCAACTAGTTTATAATTAACACAGCTAGTTTAGATATTACTTTTAATTATATAAATACAAAATATTGCGAAAAATAGAAAATGATGAGATCTGTTTAATCACAAATACAAAAGATACAGCTGAATAAAAGAAATTATTTCATTTTAAAACGCATTATTAATAGCTAAACTATATTTCATTTAATAGTTAGGCGCAAGTTAAAATTATTTTATTATATGCTTTTGTTACATTTGCTTGCATTTTACTTTCATCTATCACAAATTACTGTTACCGTTCACAATGTTTGTAACTTTTTTTTTTTTTATAAAGAAATATGCAGTAACTGAAATTTTAATGTTAACATAATTATATGATAATTTTTTAAGAATTTTTTTTTAAATTAATTTCAAGAATGGAATTCTGAAACTCATTTAATGGGCATTTATTAAGAAAAAATGCAATTCTTTTAAAAACGACTTTTAAGGAAAAAATCTAATTCATTTAAAAACGTCTTTTAATTACCCGACTGCCAAGAAGGGTTATGTGTTTCACATATATCTGGGTAAGTGGATTTCTTTATACCCTCGAAACATCCCAACGGCTGGACGGATTTTCATGAATGAGGTCTCTATCGATTCGTCTTAACCGTCGGAAGGTTATCGGCTAGGTTTTTTTTTCATAAATTCAAAATGGCGGAAAAAGAATGGTGGTAAAGACGAGAAAAATTGCGCACCCTATTGAGTGGCATATCATTGGATAGGTCTGTCAAAATGAAGACGATATTTCATTAACTATTTTACAGTCAGAAGCTCCGTTTAAATATTAGACAACCTGAAATTTGTGTAGGTAGGATCTCTAGTTTTACTGCAACTCTAACCTTCACAGTCATCTATAGGCCTCATCAAAACAGTGTTTATTGAAAAGATCTAACAATTAAACACAACTTAAAAGTCATCAATACAAGTAAATAAAAAATAGGTAAGTAATATAAAAAATAGTCTCCCATTGATGAGAAATAATTAATTAGTTCGTTTTTTACGCATTCGGGTTTCTTGACTTTTAAATTTAATTTTGCTAAATATAAATAATTGTTAAGAGAATAAATTAAAAATATTACCACTTACTACTATAAAAATACCATAAAACGTCTTAAATTAATAAAATCAGGAAGGTATGTCAAAATTCAGTTCGATCGCCTAGTAGATTCATCGAAAAGCAATAATTTATTAGTGACCAATTAATATATTCAAAAATTAAAAAAATAAATTAACAAATTACTCCCTGATAGACTTTTTTGTAGCCTTACATTCTATGTGAAATTTTAAATTTTTACGATACTAATTCCCACATAATATGAATTTAAAACAAAAGACAAATAAATAATATAAGTTAACCTAAGGACAAAATAAAAAATTCTAAGTCAAATTAAACTAAATTTAACTAGACATTAAATTTAAAGATTTTTCAGATTTCCTTAAAAAAAAAATCTTTAATAGTGTCCTTAAAAATGCACTGTATTATCATTTTATAAAAACAGAACTTTTTCCCTTTTACAATGACATTAAAGATCTATTAAAGCTTAGTTTTTTGCTTAGTATTTCAATTGTGTCAAGCAGTTTATGTTTTTATACTTTCGGTTAAACCTTATATATTTATTGAAAATTAACCATTTTTATCATTCAGTTTCATTACTCAAATCAAAAATTGCTTTGTTGTTTTAACTTATATCGATGGAAATATCTTGAAGCTTTTTATAATTTTTATTTATTTAAGGAAAATATTTTTTAACTAATAAAACGTATACAATGTATGTATCAAAGATTCATTTTTTAATAAAATATATATTTTCTCTTTTCAATTTACATATAGTAAATATGGGATACGTATATTGTTAAATTTATGCTTCAGATATAAATGCTTCAATGTTCTAATTTAATTAATATTTTTAAGTAAGTGCTCTTTTATGCTTCATTCAGACAAAATATATTTGATAAAAATTGCAACATATTAAAATTTGAGATTAAAATAATATTAAACAAAATAAATGAAAGCATAAGGAATATATTTTAAATTGAATAAAAGTCTTGCAATTTATTGATAAAGAGTTTTCTTTTATTACTACAAAATATACACATTTTTCTTTCAATGATTCTTTTTTAAATACTGAAAACATTACTCCTGAAATAAAAATATCTCTTTCATCTAAAAACAATCAGATGAAAAGCAAAAAAATGAAGTCTCCATTTGTACTCGGTTAGAAATTCTTTAGAAACAATCGCGTAACATAATTGCAACTTTGAATGAAGTACTTTTGTATCGCACTCTATTGTAGATAATGTTCTTCATTGTTCATAGTTCCTTTACCAAAAACATTTTATTTCAGTGTTTGATTTTTGTATTCAATACAGTACAACTAAGAAATATTATTTAGAGATTTTTTGGTTCTATTCTCTTAGCCGGGCGCCAGTAATAAATCACCAAGTATTGTTTCGTTTGGCGTAATTTAAATTGAAACATGATTGTTTTCAGACTGATTTACCGGTAACCACTTCGCTTGGATTGATTGAAATGTTGTTGTGTCATTTATATATGTCTGTGTCACGTTTTTCGTTTTATAATTAGTACTATGAAAGTTTGGGATTTGCATAAATCAGAGCAAGAAGCTTTAATGTTTTGTACTACAAAACTTGAAAAAGGTTACATTTCAATGTTAATCAAAAGTATAACCTTGTTGATCCTGACAGTGGAGTTAAAAAAATTGGAAGGGTTTGGTGTAGCGCAAAATGGCGTTTTCAAGAAAAAACATCATACAACCAGGGATCTTCATTAACGAGAGTTATTGTTTCATACATTCGTTTTGAAATAAATTCTTTATCGCTTATGGTATGTTTTATTTAAATATTTCTATTAATATATTTCAGTTATTTTTAAGTGGGTTTTATAAAATATTCCACTACACTATTGGAATATTGCGTATATAAATTAGAATACTTTTATGTTATAGTGGCAGATATTGTATCGCATTTAGATATATTACAGTAATCTCAGTTTTATTGAATTTCCTGCATTTTAGAGACTGCTACATACATATTCACAATACCAACTCGGTTCGGATTCGACACTGGTATTTCTCAGGATATTTTTGTGATATTAAAATTTGAATTTTCTGAAAACTTTGTAAATGTGATCGCTATCTCATAGAAGCATGTAATTATTACTTAACCTGTTCAGGATTTTGCGATTTATTAGGAGAACATGTCTTTCTGCTTAATATTACTTTGTCTTAAAAATTAGTTTTGTTATTAACTCCATATTGTAATAATATTATCCTGATCCTAATAATATTATAAATGTGGAAATGTTAAACCGTTTCGTTGAATTCAGCGTCAAAATGGACGATTAATTTTGTATTAGGATAATTGCCTTTGTATTCATTATCCATTATATTACTTTTCTTTTCCTATTTGCAAAATTTTCACTTATGGTATAAAAATTTACATATTTTATTTATTTGTAATACATAAAATAAACCTTTTAAAAACAAAACCCATTTCAAACAAGTGTAACAATGCAATATTCTACTGTGTTCGTAATACTGTGGCATTTCAAAAAGAAAAAAAAAATGTGAAAATTGAATTGACATTGCTATAATAACAAGCAAAACAATGATCTTTTGAACAAATGAACTTTTAATAACTTATTAGCGAAAAAACTGGTAAAAGATATATACCTCGGTGCAAAAAAAACTGTAACGCCAATATTTTGTATTGGTCATTCATTGGTTATCAAGTATTGTCGGCAATACTTGCATCCCGAATTTTTGGAAGTTTAAATTTCGCACATATTTACGCAATAATGGTAAAAAATATTTTGCAATGTCACTATTAATATTTTCAACTTAATGTAAATATCTTTGCAATATTGGCGTTTTTTTTTTTTTTTTTTTTTTTTTTTTTTTTTTTTTTTTTGGAGATAATTACAATGCATAGCGATATTTCCGAGGTATTGATGCTTCATTACAAATATTTCCAATGTTAATCCATTAAATTATCGTAATTGTTTTTCCAGTTAAAGTTTCAGCGATAGCGATCAAAGTGAAAATCAAGCATATTTTTGTATTCAAAAAACACACCGAAATTTTTTAAGATATTTCTTTTTCCTTTCTTCTAGGGCAGACATTCATAAATTAAATAAAATGAAAATTACTATTTCAAAATTCTTAGAGATATTTTGGATTTAGAATCCCTCTAAATCATCATTACTGTTTGCGTCATGAATGCAGATAATTGCACAATATAACTGATATCGCTGGTACTGATTTTCAAGTAATTAGGTTTTTGGATTTTTATAATCTCTATACCTAATTATTAATCTTCGACTATTAGAAACACAATAGAATATTTCATTGTTACATTTGATTGAAGGTAGGTTTTATTTCTGTAACTTTTATGTTATGTATTACAAACACATAAAATATGTAAATTTAATTAACTTCAGTGAAAACATTGCATAGTGAAAACAAAGATGAATACAGTAAAATCTCGTAACAGCGAATGTCAGTTTAATGAATTTTTCAATTTAAGGGGGTCCGGGACACATTTTCAAAATATATATATATATTTATTGAGTTAAAATTTTGAATTTTTTTGTGATGACTAACCATGTCATTTGTAAACAAAATCAAATGATAAAACTTCTCATAGCTTTTTTTAAAAAATTTTAAATTTAAAATTTATGAAAAAAGTGGTATAACTTAACATTGTTATAACTCGAAATATTATTTGTAGAATTTAAATTGTTTTTCATTTAAATAAACAGAAATATATATTTTTTAATTTAGAGCCAGCATTTAAAAAAAATATTAATTTTAAAAAAAAACTAACAATATTTAACGAAAAAATTACAAAAAAAGTGGTGCAACTTTAAAAAAAAAAAAAAAATCATATTTTCAAAAGTAAATATTTTTTTCAAATATTCTGGCTCAAAAGTAAAGAAAATAATTAAAAAAGATATGTTCCGAGTTTCAACCCTGTATCTTTAACGGTTCTTGGGTTATAAGAATTTAAATATGTGAAATGGTGAAAAAACCTATCATAAAGAAAAACGCAATTTCACAAGAACTCGTTTCCTTGATAACCATAGCTTGAAAGGCAGGTTTTGAAAACAAACCAAAACGAAAAAAATAATATTTCCTGTTCTAATTAAGATAGGAATATGATTTAAACATCATTTAAAGCAGAAAACGGCAGAGAAAGTTTTAATCCAATAAGAAAAAAAATTGAAAAATTGAAGATTTTTGTGTCCCGGACCCCCTTAAAGAGCATACTTTGAGTGTTAAAAAATTCTGTTACCCTTATTTCGTTATAAAAATATACACTTTACCGAATTTCTTAGTATAGAGATTTTAATCAGCGTTCTCTGGATATTCGTTGTAACGAGATTTTACTGTACTTGAAAAGATGAATAAGGCATTTAATCATCTGTTTTGACTCTCAGTTCAGCTAAACATTTTCACACCTTTATAATTATAATATTGTTAGGATTAACGAAATAATATTCAATAAAAGACTTCGTTATTAAGTATTTAACTTCGTATTTAATTCGATTCTCTTAATAAGACGCTTGAGCCCGAACGAGTTAAATAATAATCGCAATTCTCTATACGATAATGATCACTCTGATAAGTATTTAAGAATATTCGAAATTTTATACCAGTAAGTATACAGATATACCAGCGTCATATCTGAATAACAAGACGATTTCCATTGTTCCACTCTGCCTGACTCCAGATGTCGAGCAGTGTACAGCGGATGAACCGGTCCTTTTCAGGGCCTACGGCGTTAGCCGAAGCGTTGCATCCGGCATTTCTGCGACTTTCTCCAGCATACTTTCCTGACGTCCTTCCCCCCCCCCCTTTGTCAGGCGATATAAATCCGGCAGGGCTGACCCTTTTCAGGGCTATGCTTAGGCGTATAGTCGTTCCCGGCATTGCCACGACGCTCGAGCGCCATTGATTTACGATTCCGACGGCATCTCTGAGCGGATCCAAATAGCCACTTCCCACGAAGTTAGGCTTAGACTGACAAGCAGATCCAATCAACACTTTCAAAGGCCATTAGGCCTAGGCTACCCTATTTCTTTACTAATATTTCTTATTTGCACTTGAGTTTACTACTCAAACATTATAAAACTATAAATAATTATGAAAAAATCTTACAAAAAATAAAAAAAATACAAAAATACATCTAGTTGCTGTAATGCTATACTTAAACTTTCTACTACACATGTACCCTACTCTTTGTATTTCTATCATCTTTTCTTACTATTTTTAGATTTCACTGAAATATAAACTTTGTCTTTTCCTTTTTTTGCGTTAAACTCAAGAACTTAAGCCGTCGCCCCCCCCCCTTCTTCTTTTGTTTTTTTTTGTTGTTTTTTTTGTTTTGTTTTCTGCACTGCTGTCCAAGGAATCCCACCTTGTCATATATCAAAAGTGTACTGTATCCGGGGATGTGGGACATAGGTCCCGGGCTCCCCGGACAAATATTCTTCGCATCGCGTTGTGAATATTCCTGCTGCGCAACAAATTTCAGGTAGATTTCGTATGAAATGCTACCTATTGCGATCGCTCCTTTGTTGGAATTTCTGAAAAATTTTTGCAGATCTGCACCGATCATGACCTAAGATTCCAAAACTACCCTCCGTTAAAAACTTTATATGTATATATATATATCACTTTTTTATGGACACGATAACTTCCGTACTTCATCACAAATCTCTTCCCAACTGATACATAAAATCTCGGTCGAGTTCGTTAATGGGCAAAATCGGACCAAGGGAATGGAAATATAGAGGGGTTTTGTGAAAAACGAAAAAAAACCATAACTTTTTAATTTTTGTACATATCAAATCAGTTTAAAGTTTTTATTACTTGTAAAAATATGGCCAAAAAATTATGTATAACAGATTTTTGATAAAATTAAAAATGGGCTCAAGGGTCGCAAAAAACAGAGTTTTAGGGAGAAAAAAATTCATAACTTCGTCAATTCTCAAGACATCAAATCCAATTAAATTTATTATAAATGTTCTTAATATTATCTACAACTTTTATATTGACAAGTTTTTGATAGGAATAATTCATACCTCAAAAAAAATTAAAAACGAAAACAAAAACGGGGGGGGGGGGTGAAGAAGAAAAAACTTAGTCAATTCACAAGATATAAGATCCGCATGAATTTATTGAATATCTTCTTAATATAAACTACAACATTTACATTGACAAGTTTTTGATACAACGAATTCTTACAGCAAAAACAAATTAAAAATACATAGCGGTTGAAGAAAAAAATCATCGTATTACGGTTGTATTCAAATCCAAACTGCTTATTTTCTGACTCATTTTTAAATTGATTTTTGCTCTCAAATGCATCCAATTAGTAGGTTTCTTATTCAGAAACTATATAATGTGCCGTAATTGTCGATTTTTTGATAGAAGCAGAATATATTTCAAAAAATGATGTCAAAGTCCGGCATTTTGAAAAGAATTTCCCGAAGCGATTGTGTTGGAAACAAAAAATATGGTCCTACTGTGAAAATAATTACTTATAAATCAAGTTTTAATTGATTGAATGAAAAATAGAAACACAGGTTGCTTGAAACTCTCTTCAAAAATCACGTCAGAAAGTTTAATATTTTTTCTTTTAAAAATGAATCTTGAAACATGCCAGATAAATTCGAGTTGTTGAGCACGGAAAAGTATTTTTTTTTAATACCGTCTTAACATGATTTTGATAAAACCAGCTCTTACATAAAAATGAAATTAAAAACTTGTCAAAAGCGAACAGCTAAAATTGTTAAAGTGGATTTATCTCTAATCAAGATTTAGTTTTTGTTGTTGAAATTACTACTTAAATTCGAAATCTACTTGTGCCTGTAAGACGAGCCGGGAGGAATTTTTTTGTGATTGAGGTTTTAACGAATTTAATAAATTTTAAAGACTGCTACAAAAAATTTCATGAGTCGAGTAATTTTTTTCAATGAATAATGGACAAGTACCGCTCATACATCTGTTTGAGTTTAAAAGTTTTACGATTTTCATAAATTTTTGCGACTGGTGCGCATCGCATTTCATGCATCTAGTGATTTATTTTTACAGTTTGATCGCGGTCTAGCGCTCATGCATCGGTTTGTTAGTTGGGATTTAACGAATTTCATATATTTTAGGGACTACTGCACATGGATTAGGAGAGATTTTGGTGATCAGAGGACCCCGAAAACAGAAGAGTACAGGTTATTTTTTTATCTAATAAACAATATAATGTTTGCATGTAAAAGAAAAATAGCTAAGCATAAATAATTATTCTAGATTCTGTCCATTCGAATTGTTTCGCATTTATACGTTATTTTATCTCACTGTTTTATTAATTGAAAATATCTGCAATAATAGCTTAATATTAATTTAAATTTTAGTTAATCACCAACTCTTTCTCAGTAAATAAAGTAAAAAATACCATTTGGAAGTTTCAGTACATAAGTTGGATTAAAAAATACCTTAAATTTTTAATATTCTACTTATATTTAAATTATTTTTTTACAAATAATAAAATTAGACCACATTCAAGAAAGCGAAACAAACACTTTTTACACGACTGAAAAGAAGGGTTCTGTATTTCATGCGTATCTAGGTATGTGGATTTTTTTATACCTTCGAAACATCCCAACGGCTTTATGGATTTTAATGAATGAGGTCTCTATCGATTCGTCTTAACCGTCCAAAGGTTATAGGCTAAGTTTTGTTTTTATAAATTCAAAATGGCGGCCGTAAAATATAAAATGGCAGTAGAGCCGAAAAAACTTTTTACGCACCCTATTGAGTGGCATATCACGCGATAGGTCTTTCAAAATGACGACGATGTTTCATTGACTATTTTACCGTCAGAAGCTCCGTTTAAATATTACACAACTTGGAAGTTGTGTAGATAGGATCTCTAGCTTTACTGCTACTCCAACCTTCAAAGACATCTATAGACCTCATCAAAACAGTGTTTATAGATAGGAACTAACAATTAAACGCAACTTAAAGGTCATCAATACAAGTAAATAAAATTAGGTAAGTAATATAAAAAATAGTTTCACATTAATGAGAAATAATTAGTTCGCTTTTTACGCAGTCGTGTTTTTTTATTTTTTTTTATTTATTGATTATTTATTAGTTTGCAAATGAGATAAATCAATTCGTTTTACTACAGCATTTTAAAATGTTAAAAATATTCCATTGAAAAATTACTAAAATACAAACATTTATGACTTCAACATTTACTCGAAAATTTTTGTCCATTTCATTTATGTACATTTTCTCATTATAAAAGTGACATCTTGTTCAATCCAAAATGCCTGACGTCAGGAAACACCTTCAGACTTTTTAAAAGAAGTATAGAAATTAAGATAACTTTTGACCCTTGATCGTATCTGCATCTGTTGTATTACTCCTGTACAAAACAAGAGCACATAGTAAATTTTTTTGCATGCAAAGAGAAAATCATACCCGTCTTCAGGTTTTGTCCACGAAAGTGTATAATTTCTTGTTTGTTTTCATAGATCTAAATATACAGTGTCTACAATTTTTTACAGAATAGTCCGTCTTTTAACAAATTTGGCATTTCAGATACAAGTTTATCCGTTATTCCGAAAAATAAAAGAAAAAGGAAAAAAAAATCACAGCGTGCTAATTTTTTACATTATTCTAGGCACGTTCATTATCGTTATACAAAAACTGTCACTCCATAAACAACATTTTTATAACGTAATTAATCAGGTAAATAATTAAGCAATAAGATTGCTGACTCTGATTTTTTTTTATATATATAAAAGTATTTACTGCAATAGTTCTGCTTTGAATTGTAACGTTCTCTTATAATTAAGACTATTAACTGCATTATAAAATTTGAACTATTAAGTGAAACTTTTTTCTAATTATAGGGAGAGTTGTGCTTCTAATACAGCACCAAAAGATGAAATATTACTTAAGCCAAATAAAAGCCTTACCGCCGTTTCAACTTTTAAAAAGTATACAAAATTGGCATTTTAAAAATCCGTTTTAAAAATCACTATTTTTTTTTTGTCTTTATTAATGTTAAACCATTTTAGAAATTTGACTTCACAATTTACATATCTTTTTAATTCAATTGCGTTGATAAAAAGTCATTCAAACTTATAGAGCTATAAGTATTTATTTTCAATACTGCCATTTCCGATTTTACGAAACATTCACGGTATTATAACAGTTTCTTCTAAATTCAAGAATACATTCTAAAATTGCTGACTCTTTATTATGACATAAAAACCATGAAATTTATCCATAATTCGTGTGGCATATTGGACGCACTAATTTGGTATCACTGAATGAACGTAAAAATAATAATAATAATAATAATAATAATAATAATACTTGGCAAAGGGAATGTTTTGAATACTTCTAATTTCAAATAAACGGTAAATTTTACAAGTAAGTGTAAAATGTAATATTTAAAGCATACATCAATTTCTTTTGCTATAAAAGGTTTCGTGAGCATACAAATATTACACAGAAGCGCTTTTGTTTTTAAAAAATTATAGCAATAGCAGAATAACTCGACAAACATTTTTTGTGTAATATCAACTCTAATATCAACTATGCATGACGATTTTGGAAGAAATATTTTTTTAATGAACCTATAGATATTCGTGCAATGGCATTTTCCTTATAAGTAAAAAAATAAAATAAATAAATAAATTCTCTGTAAAATGAAGAAATTAAAGATAAGATATTAAGACATTTGTAACAAATATATATTATAATTACGGAAGAAAAGGGGGAAAACAACCCTAAAAGGAAAAAATATTTATTATTTTGTAGTGCTAAATACTATAGGCTTAAATAATAACTAATTACATTTAAATAATTCCAAATCTCGTTTCAACATCTTATTTAGTTATACAAAAGCTAATCATATTAAATATGTCCTTATAATATCATGGAAAAGGCATTATATTTATACTTTATGTCTAATAAATCACTAGAAGCATTTTATTTAGAAGCAACATTTTACATAGGACATTCGTTTTTTTAGCTTCGTTTTTCTTTTGGAAGCTCATACAAAAATTGTATTTTAAGATTCAGTCTTTGAAAAAATTCGTCCCTAAAAACAGCATTCTAACCTAATATGTATATTATCATTATCATCTAGATAATTTTTTTTTTTCCGCTGTAGATCCTGCCGTAAAGCTTTGAAATTCGTCAGTGAGATACGCAAAAATGGCGCCGCATAATGCTAAAAAATCTCACTCCGCAAAAGAGCTCAAATTTAGCCATTCTTAAAATAAAAATGCATACTTTGGAAACTGGTTTTATTGTTATCTGTTTTGTACGAGAGATAGAGTATGGCATTTACTTTTTCTTCACATCTGGTTCAAAAGCTATATGTTTGTTTTCTAAATAAAAGGTATTTCAGAGTTTTATAAAAACAAAAACTTTTATACTAGCAGATGCCAAATAGGTGCTGAAAACTTTTGTAATATTTAAAACCGTGTACTTTTTAAACATCTTTAACAGAATTTCAGTCTGATTTTTCATAACGTTTTATTTTAACGCTAATGTATAATTAATAAAGTAATAAAAACACCATCTCGATCAATGTGATCTAAATGTTTTTTTAAAACTGAAATAGATTTTTAATTATTGTAAAATTTATTAATTGTATTATTTTTATTTTAAAGAATATAATTTATTTTGTTATCCTAATCTTTTATTTTCTAATTTTAATAAATTTAACTTTTTTATTTATAAATAACAGGTTTTAATAACGAATCAATTATACTTAAATTAAAAGTAAAAATACACGAAAATATAATAATCTCATTATAAAAATAATCAAACACTATATCATTAATATTTAATAATACTACACAATTCAATTTGAACTTCATTAAATTATATAATTGGTAAAAAGGGGAATATATTAAAATCAGTTTGCTTAAGGGCAGTCGCAATGCCTAAAATTAATGCAACTTTTCTCATAAACAAACAAAGGCGTTTATGACGCATGAAGGACTTTATGGTACATGAACATTTTTCTATGCATAAATTAATTCATAAAAAAGGGAAGTCACTTTTAATAGCATATTTTTCAGTTAATTCTATAAAAAATCTCTAACGGAAAAAAATTATATTAAAGAACAGGCTTACAAAATTATATTTATAGGTACAAATTATATTTATTGAATAATGACAATATGCAAGATTTCAAGTCGTACATTTCGAAGAAATAATCCATATATTATTGTATTAATGTAAAACAAAGTAGACACATGTTATTTGCCTTCTGAGTACTCTGCTGAGACTAGCATATTCTTAATTTAATATAAACTCGAAGAAACAAATATGAAGTCCAGCGAAAAAGAAAATGTTATTAATCATCAAAATACGTCAGAAGTTTCACACGATATTACTTATTCTCTTTTCGTGTTACCTTATATGATATAAGTGCCATCGCATAGAAAGTATTCGGATGTAAAATTTTGTTCGTAATAAAAATATCCATGAATCTACTTTGTTTCTTTGAGTATTGCGTAACTGAACGCTGTAATACCTGGGGGCACAAAAGTGTTTGACGTATTTTGTAATTATATATAATAAAAAATATCAAATAACTGGCGTGTGAAAGTTCGTTTCAGTGAAAACTCTTCTCACCAGTTTCATCAAAACTTTAGGTCTACACTGTAAAAACAAAAATCTGTAACGTTACTAAAGTTTTTCTAGGAAACTAGGATTCCTAGAACTCTTTATGTAACGACAACAACAAAAATTCCTGTAACAGCCTCTGGTACAGGAATTTTTGTTGGTGCCGTTACATAAAAGTCCTAGGAATCTGGGATTCCTAGAAAAACTTTAATAAATTTTACAGATTTTTTTACAGTGTATAGATGGTACTATTTTCCTTTGATAATATAGTTACCGATAAATGAGCAGATTGCAAATAGATAGTACTCATCCTTCAACGCTGTAATGTGTATAAAAATCCCAAGCAGTTCAAAATCATTTATTTTGTACTTTCTGATGAATATTTCAGAGTGTGAGTTCTTTGTAGATCGAATCACATTTAAACATTACTGTTGACACCTGCAGCATATTGTAAAATAAAATGGTCCGAATAAATTATCCTAATAAATGTAAAATATCTTAATTAAATGCCCTAATAAAATGTCCAAAATTTTTCAAATTAGTCAAGCAATTTCTACATTAATCAATTTTTCCTGCTCACTGATAATAATGATGGAAATTAAGGTAATGGAAATTTAAAAATTCCATAGTTTCTTCATTCTAAAAAATATCGTTTATATCAGGTTTTTTCATTAAATTCCATTTTATTATATTTAAAATATATATAGATAACTTTAGATTACAGGTGATTTCTGGTGTTTTATTTAAAAGGAAAGGCAAATATGTCTTTGTATAAATGTTTTATAAATAAAGGCAGTAACAAAACTAAGAAATGCGTAAATTAAGTTTTTGTTTGAGATCGATCTTTTGAAAATGATAATTTATTTTAAATTTGATTTCGATTGAGAATTGAGTATTAATATTTTTTCTGGATATACTTATATAAACACATATTTGTGAAATAACAGCAAAGTGACTATAAATTACAGTATATCGTGTTTTAGGCTGTAAATGTTATGTGCTGTAAATGTTATTTGGTATCCACACTCGCCCTAATTTTTATACATTAGGCAAAATTTACAAAATTTATTAGGATTGCTAGTAGCAATTTTTTTTACTCTTCTTGTTTAGTTGTGCATGCACAGTTCAAAATTGTAAACTGATATGATCCTTTTAAATTTTTATTACAAACCTTAACCTTTCTGAAAGTATATATTACTGATATATTTAGTATATAGTTAGTAATGATTGTATAAATAAAATTGAAACAGTATAACAGATAACCTATGCTTAGTCAATATAATATTAGAATTATACAAATTTCATTAAGAAGTGGATATGTTTTGAACTCAGGATGATTTATTGTAGCAGGTAATTAAAGCGGAAGTTAATAGTGGGCACAATCACAGATTCTTTTGTGTTTGAATTATTGTTGATAGTTATTTATCTTAAATTGTGCAACAACGGGGATGATCAGACAGCTAACATTTTAAAAAAGACTGCTCTTACGCAACATATCGTTTAAGTGAGTTTAAAATGCTGCATGCTCATTTCATTTTTTTTTTTCCAGTTTTATACAATTTGCTCTCTATATGTGTATAAAAACATAAGTTACTAGAAATAATGTCATTTAAAGGTAATTTAATTAAAAAATAAACGAAATGAAAATTTTAATAAAACTTAATTAAAATCTATAGAAGTCAAATTAAGTTAGTTTTAAAAACTTTATTTCTAAAATAAACAGAAAAATATTAGTGATTCTAATTTTTATTTATAAAATTATTATTGTGCAAGTATATTTAACCTATATCTAAATATGGAATGCACTCAGATAATTTTGGACAATGCTAATTATTCGGGATTCAAAAATAAATAAGACATCTTAACTAGAATTAGCACACTGATATCTAATAACAATATAAGTATTTGATGTAATTTTAGAAAAAAAATCCTTTGTAAATAAGAAAGTTAATTTTCTTGGCCCCTATACCATTAAAGTCTGTACTACGTGTTTTGAAACATTCTGTACAGTTAGTAGCATTACGTTATTAGGGCCAGTACTGAATACCAGTACTTCTTATAAAATTTCAACATTACAAAATTATAGATAAAAATTAAACATAAGGTAAAGGTAGGAGAGTCTGCGCACATTTCAAAAGAATAATAATAATAAATCTAACTATTAATTTTTTGCTAAGCTATCCATGAATAATTTTGACTACATTTGTTTTGTATGCATTTCCATTGTTATTTTAATGTTAGCCTGTAATTTAATAGAACAGCAGTAATAAAACAAAGAAAACTATTTTGCGCAATCTCTCCTTACGGGGTTGGTAAGATTGCGCACATGGGTAGGAGAGATTTTTATTAATAATAACTACAATTAAACTGTTAACAATAATAATTACACTTAAATGACATTGTTGTAAGGTTTTTGTGAAAAATAATATTGTATTATGAGTGAATATTTCAAACTTATGCTAAAAAAAAGAAAGGATTTTAACAACAAATAAAGAATTTTAATTTTAGAAGAAAATTAAAGTAACAGAAAAAGCAAGCCCTGCTAAGGTTACAAAATAACAATAATCTACTTGACGTTCTCATTTCTCCCGTTTCAAAGTCTTTTGTTTGCTAACAGAAGTTGTATTCGTCTACAATTGATCCACTTACTGTTGTAAATCGTGCAGCTTTCGTACAATCATCTGCCACAAACAATACATTGAGTCCAGTAACTGGTCAAAGTTGTCTTCTGGTACAGTTCCAGACATTCAATGCACTCATCCTCATTATCCTTCGTTTTATTCCTTTCAGTTTTTTATCCCACTTTTTCTGGAAGCATCTTATATTCAGCTGATTTGTTAATCCTACCTCTCAAGGTGGATTCCGGAATAATGAATTCCCTGAGAGTTGTACTCAGTTTAAGAGAGTTTTTTTGTATTGCCTCTACGGTGGACTTTAGATTTATTTTCTTCGGTACATGATACTTCCTTCTTCGATTTCCTCCTGTAAAAATTTGGCATTTTGACTTGTAAAATGTAATAAAAATTTCAACACGCATTACTTATTAGCAAAAAATAAATAAATAAAATAAAATAAATCATTTATTAGAAAATTTATTTTAGTTAACAAAATTAATTTGTTAGCAAATTAATTGTTCATAAATTAAAAACATATATAAATACTTAATTAATTTATTAACAAATATATTATTAATTTAATAATAAAAATAATTATATAAAATTAATTTTGTAAAAACTGTATTATTAATTTATTAAAAAATATTTTTTCAGCAAAAGTATTTTTTTGCAAAATGATTTGTTGTCAAATTTAGTTTCGATAATTATATGTTTTTCCAAAATTATTTCAAAACTGATTCATTCAAATGTTTATACGTAATTTCCTATTCATGCAGATTTACCAATCGGCTGTGTAACCTGTTCCTAGCACTGAAACTTATTGGGAAATGCGCCATCTCTCCTAAGTAGAAGATGTGCAAACTCTCCTATTTTGGTAGGAAAGATTGCGCGGCCTTTTATTTGAATGTGACCACTTCTAAAATGAATTGTTGGTGTTCGCATGCTTAGTCTAGGTTAGTAGCTCATAAGAAATCGTTGAAATTCGAAATATTTTGCACTACGAATATTCTATAAAAATTCTGACGAACAGTTATGAAAATTGAAGCACTTACTTTGGAAAAACAAAACAAAACAGTACAAGTACCTAGAGTAGCTGCGCGCGCACTCTACCATTTTACGTCGAATTTCTTTGTGAACGATCTCTCCTACCGCGCTATCTCTCCTTGCTTTACATTACATAAATCACATTGTTAAGTAATAGGACGACTTCTCTTTTTAACTAATGCAACAACCAAACAAAAGACCTTTATTGGTAAAACCATATTCACAGTATTTGCATTAAAATATTTCAAACTATTTATAGTTTTTTTTCTCATGTATATGTTTTACCAGATATCATAAAAAAGTATTTAAAATTTTATCGAAACTTCTCCGCTTATTACTTTTTTCTATCTTTACAAGAAGAAAGTATTGGATTCGTGAAAATTTTCGACTTCCTGTTTTCGACGGATTTACACGTTTTGAGGGTCAGAGATTCCGAAAAACATGTTTTTTTATAAAATGCCTCTGTCTGTGAGTCTGTGACAGTTTGTCTGTATGAGACACAAATTTTGTAAGCGCTCTATCACAAGAACTAATGCACGGAATTTAATAAAATTTATATTCAGTTAGTCTCTGATATAATTTGATACTGATTAGTTTTTGGTGCAAATCGCTCAAAAGGTTGCGCTGTATGCTGCATTATTCATGATTTCCGCAATAGCTATATCTCAATTAGTAACGCACAGATTTTCAGAAAACTTCAGATTCAGTTAGTCCTTGATATAATTTGATGCTGATAACTTTTTGGTATAAATCACCTAATAGGTGGGGCTGCTGTACTGCATTTTGCATGATTTACACGATTTCTTCAATAGCTCTTTCTCCAGAACTAATGCACGGATTTTCATCAAACTTCAGATTCAGTTACTCTTTGATATGAATTGGTGCTGATTGCGTGTTGGTGTATATCGCCCAATAGGTGGCACTTCTCTGGTGCCTTTTTCACAATTCCCGCAGTAGCTCTATCTCAAGAACTAATGCACGAATTTTCACCAAACTTTAGATTTAGTTAGACGTTAACACAAGTTGTTTCTGATTAGGTTTTGGTATAAATCATTTAATAGGTGGCGCTGTTAGGCTGTATTTCGCTGTATATATATGATTTCAGAGATAGTCATATCTCAAGAACTAATGCACTGAATTTCACTAGAATTCCATTTAGAATCCTCATGAGGGACATAGATTGCCATATAATTTTGGCAGTGTGCTACCGAATTTTGAAGTATTAACATGTATCAGATAGAAGAAAGTTTTGGGCTTCGTACATCCGACTAGTTTTTGTTCCAATTGTTCCTTGGTACAAATTATATTCACAAATAAATAAAATTCCTAAAATGACACATAAAACCATATATTTTCTTGATAATTATAACAGGAAAAAAAACAATATTGCTTTTTCCCCGATGGTTCTTTAATGTACTAATAAAATAACTTGTTATAAAATTAATTTAATACATCGATTAGTACTACGATAGAATGCGTTTAGAATGAGAAACAGATACTTTACTTTATTCTATTCCAAAAGCATTTCTGGTTGCATAAAATAATCAAATATTTAAAAGGATGATTTATTTTTTATTTGCATCTATGTGGGTTTCTTGACGTTGAAAAATTGTGAGAAAAATATTCAGTTAGGAAGTATTTCTATAATTATTTTGTAAGAGCGTCATATTTGTACATTTCCTAATTCTATAAAGTACTAAAAAAAGTAATTTAAATAAAAGATTTGAGTAGAATTCTAAATATTGCACAAAATCCCTATAAATTCAAATTTAATTAATTAATTTTAATTAGCAAAATCCGACTGAAATTTATTAAATGATTGTATAAACCTTGTAATGTGCTTTCAAAAATTCGCGAAAAATGCTTTAGAAGATAAAATTTTGATGAATTCAATATTTGAGATGTAAAGGGTTAAAGGGTAAATATTATTATTTTTTGTCTCCAGTTTAAAATGTTTCATTAGTTGATCGGAATACATTATCAATATTTGAATTCCAAAATTCACATTTATCTAATTCCTTTCATACATAAATGTTTTCTCATTTATGAGCTTTACAAGATAGCACTCAACATGTTATTCAAATATTTATTGAAATTTCCTACCTTATCAGGTTTCGGTTTGTTTGTTTTTTTTCATCAGAATATTGTGTACAACCAAACTAATCAAAGTCTTCTAAAACTCACAAAAACTATAAAAATGTAAACTCGTAAACTCACATTTTCAAATGTTATCTTAGAGAAAAGAGAGAAACCTTCAGAGACGATATTAATTAATTCTTGTTATTCACTTTTGTTGATAAGATTCTCCGAAGTTTCGCATCATAATCAACGTCTTTCGCGTTATTTATGTATTTATATATGCTTATACTAGAAAAATTTTTATAATCAATCTTTGCTGAATCACTGTTTATTCACTTTAATTTAATAAACAAAGAAAAATTGAATGAATAAAAGTTTTTCATTCGCACCAAATGAAGAATGTCATAAAACTGAAAAAAGATAAATTAATAAAGTAAATTAAAACAAAGAGAAAAAGGTGTAAAAATGGGCACCCCTCCCGAAGTGGCCATTGGAGGTGCTGAAGACTGGAGGCCAGGATTGTATATGATGCCACTACTTGATATAAGATAATAGAGAGCAGTTGAAACCATTTTTTAAATAGTGTGAATGCAACTTGAGTTATTGTGCGAATTGGTGTTTGTTCGGAACTCAAAACTTTTGACAGGTATCTGTAATCACTTTCTTTTCATTCCCTTATAGTTTAAAATCATTTCTGGGTGATATTGGGAGAGCGAAGATCCTAAGCTACTTATAGAAGCACGCCTTTAGTCATAAACGTCTTTAGGTTACATGTGAAGGTGTCCAACTTTCTTAGTTCACTGTAAAAAATCTGCGTAATATTCCTGCCGTTTACTGTGTAACATTCCTGGGTTTTCTAAGATTATTTCTGCTGATTCGAGAATACTGAGAAATCTGGTGTAACATCTTCCACACTATTGTGTAACTTTTCGGAATACTTGAGAAAGTGGAATTTACTGATCAACTGTGAAACGTTTCAAATGTTTTGTGTGTAACATTCCTTAGTTTTCTCAGGTATACTTTTGAACTTTTGTGTAACTTCTCTGAATTATTGTAAAAGAAAAATTATCGGTGATCTGTGTAAAGTTCCATATGTTTTGTGTGTAACATTCCTTAGTTTGTGGTGGGTGTATTGAATACAGAAATATTTTTATTTTACGTGTGTGTCATTTTATTATCTCAGTTGTGAAAAGACTATGGGATCTAGCGCTATCAAAATTGGCACAAAGATGTATATACCCCTCAAATTGTGCATCTTGAAGTTCTTTTTCGAATTTCGGCCATGAACAGCTCCTGAGCTCTATTTTACATGTAAAAATCGATTTTTTGCGTTTGTGTATCATTTTGTTGGCTTAGTTGTGAACAGAGTATGGAACCTAGAGTCACCAAATTTGGCGGGACACGGAAATTTAATGAGTAATGTTACAGATTGTAGATTTCTAGACTTTTCAGAATGGTGGAACCTAACTGGGATTTCACGAATAACATCCCAGATTATAGGTTTCTGAACTTTCCTGACTTGTGTAAATTTCCTGGCATTTCTTTGGTGAAATTCCTGGGAAAACCTGTGGCAGAATAGCTGCCACAGGTTTTCTCAGGAACTTTACACCAAATTTTTTACAGTGTTCGGGTTGGTGTAAATATGGGCACCCTTTCTTGGTGTAAATATGAGCCCCTCTTTTTCGAATTATCTTGATATACAAGCACATTTAAATCTGGCTATGCTAATTGATGAGGCTGCTAAAAAACCGCAATTTTCCCCGGGAACTTTAAATGTAGTTTCTTCGGTCGACATATCTCCTGTCCCCAACATGAAGAAGAGAACCACTACTCGTGGACGCAAAACAGCAAGGTTCAGCATCATCACAGGATCACCATGCAAGGATCAGTTGACCAAGTCGCTTGACAAAAGGGCTTTGAAGAAGACATCCTTGAGTTTTCCCGGAGTAAGAGATAGGACAGGTGGCAGGGGTAGGAAGGCCAAAGGCCTTCAAAGAAAAATCGGCCCACGAAAGATACGATTTATCCTCTGACTCATCACTGACATTGCCCTTGTGGACAGTGATGATGATTTGAACCTAGATATCAACGATGGGACAAAACCAGTCTCGAGTGATGAAACTTGCAACTTTTGTGATGGAAAGACATTCGGAGAGAAGTGTGGGTTAAATGTGCTATGTGTCAAATGCATGCACACTTAGATTGTGCCGGGCTGAAAGAGCCAGTTATGTTTTCGATTTCTGAAAATATTTTTTTTTTCTATAATAAATAAATTCTTTACCATTTTGTAGTTTTTATGAACATTTTTGGAGAGGGCCCATATTTGCACCCCATTTTTCTGTTGCCTTTTTTCAAAGCTTTTTGTAAATCTTCGATTTTAAATTGAAATAATTGATATTAATCATCGTTTTGCATCCTCTGATTTAGTAAACTTGTTATAGTTGTCGATGAAGCTCAAAAATCTAAAAAACTTTAAAATGAAAGTCACTTTAAGTCAAAAACAAAAGAAGGTGCCCATATTAACACCCTTTTCTCTACTTTAAACTTCTTATTTTATTGTTTAATTTTTCATGGAACATAATCTTTTTTATAATAAAATTTTTATTTATTTATTTATTTACAAACTGTCAGTAAAGAA
This sequence comes from Maratus speciosus, assembly GCA_963932465.1. Lineage (NCBI taxonomy): Eukaryota > Metazoa > Arthropoda > Arachnida > Araneae > Salticidae > Maratus > Maratus speciosus. The sequence continues at coordinate 190,476,073 of OZ010800.1, forward strand.
GTTGATAATTAGGAGAACTGCACCGAATATAGAATAAAATTTCTAAAACTCAAATGAAATAACTTACAGAGCGGGAGCCGGCAGCACAGACACATGGTTCGTACAGATATCGTTAATTTTCCAGAAAAACTACCAGTATATTTTTATAGAAACAGAAATCTAGGTTAAACGCTCAAAATTTCGCCTTCTTTTAAGAAGATATTTTCTATAAGATAATACTGGTGCCGAAAATTGTTTGGTTTGCAAAATTCAAGGAGGCGTAAGAACCATGAGAGAACCACCCCATTGAGTTTGAGACTGAAATTCCAGAATTAGCTAAAGCTCGATTCCCATATAGAAACGCAATCGGTCTGCCAAGTCACATCTTGGTGGGAAACACCTAAAAACCCGATTTTACAGGTTAACTCGTAGGTTTACCACTGTGTTTTCCTGCTCCCACTCTACCATATTTTCATACCTTTGGGCGCAGGAAAACGCAATGGCAAACCTACGAGTCGACCGCTAAAATCGGGTTTTTAGGTGTTTTCCATAAAGATATAACTTGGCAGACAGTTTACTTTTTAATATGGGAATCGAGTTTTAGCTAATTCTGGAATTCCAGCCTCCAGCTCGATGAGGTGGTTATCTGAGTTACCGGCTCCAGGTCTATTAGGATAAGTCAGGTATAGTTCCCCCGCTTAAGCCCCCTATTTTTTATTTTTTATTGTAATGATTTTTGCAGTACACATGTAACCTATCTACTCCAACTTTTATGCAGAATACAGTGAAAAATACTACCATAATGTAAATACCAGTTAAAATAGGATTTTTATCAAAAAGCTTAATCAGTGATTTTGGCCATTTAAACCGCACCTTAGCTTTAGGCGCCCTATATGTTAAAGATTGAAGCCTCGTAAATAGATATTCAAAAAAGAATATTAAACATGAGTAATTAACATTTATAAATCAATCACTAGATTTGGATTTGAATAAATAACCTATTTACATCAATTTAGGAATTTTAGTTTTTAGTTTTTTGAATACAAACTTTTTACTTACAATTTTCTACATTTTCCTTTTTTTCGGGAAATATTCTAACGGATATTATCCATTGTGCATGCCACAAGTATCATGCAGCTATTCCAAAAAATCAACACACTGTCTTTCCCTAATATGCTGGTATACAAAATTTGAAGCCAATCGTGTAATTCTAATAAAGGCAAAACTTGGTTAACCCATAACTACTGTGACAGAAATTGTCGCATAGATACATGAACTGTCTGTGCGACCACATCATTGACAAATGAATAAAGGACTTGTTAAACTCACATAATACTGTTTTTGTAATAAGCTTTTTGTACACGTCTATTGTAATTAAATTTCACCTATTCAAAAACCTTTAACGAAAGCATTGGGTTGGCCCATAAGTTCTGGCTCTTTTTTTTATGTTTAGGTTTCCAGATAAAATAAACAAGAAATGAACAACAAATCAATCAACAAAGTATTCGACTTTGTTAATTACACCTTTTTCCCAACGTTCAACACAAGCTTTTCAATGTCTTGATGGTAGAAATCATCTTGTTTCCTCTCGAAGAAATTGTCCAACCAAGGGTACATTTTCACGTCTTTACTGAAAGAAACGCCACACAATGTATTCAAGAGGTATTGGAACAGATGAAAATCCGAGGCACCAAATCTGGAAAATACGTAGGATATGGCAGAACTTTCCAGCCAAGCGTATGAATGGCTTCTTTGGTCATCTTGGTGACTTGTGTGCGACGTTGTCGTGTTGCAAAAGAACCCCATGTCGTCGTTTTACTGGATAGTATTGTTTAGGATTACTGGATAGGATTATTGCTCGTTGAATTTGTTGGACGTAAAGCTCGCATTCACTTTTTGGTTCCGATCAAGGAATTCGCTGAAATGATTCCGATGAAGCAATTCGTCAAGTTTTTGAATCACTTTAACCAATTTTTAACGGTTCTACGAGTCATCACTTCTTCGCCATACACTTCTCTAGAGCAACTTCTGTGGGTTTGGCATATTTATAAAATGCAAAAAGCAGAAGGTATCGAAAATGATCCTTTGTCGACTTAATACTCCATTTTTTATGACCAAAAGAAAAACACAAAGTATATCAGCATAAAAAAAATCTAAACACACTATTTTGTAGAGCCCATAATTCTCTGTCCAATAACATAAAATTCATTGCCAAAACATTTCATTTTTCCCGGAAATTTTTCACTTAAATAAAAACGCCAAGAATTATGGGCAAACCCAATACTACGTTCCAAACACACAGAATTGCACTAGTAATTATAGTTAAGCTGGAAATTTCAAGTTAAACTGTGAAAATGAAAAAAAAAACTCGAAAAATTAATTAGGGAAACAAATTTAAAATTCGCAAATTAAATTCTTTAGATTTTTATGTTTAATAATGAATGAGTTCGAAATATTATTTTATACTAGATTAATATTAACACAATTATTCTAATTAGTAAACAAATCATATTAGATGCAAATTTGCATCTAATATTATTTTATATTCTACAGAAGGTAAATCTTATGTAGTTTAAATTAATTAGGAGGGGCAGAAAATTGACAAAATACAAGAATGTTATTTAAATAAGTTAATAAGCATGGGGACTATAACACTATTATGATGCTCCGGTATTATTCCTTCCGAATTTTTCTGTGAAAATGATATACGTAAGGAAATTTAAATTTCTATTTTGTGTTTAGATTTTCATTTAGTGAATAGAAAATAAGTGAAACTGGTGTCAAACAGTAACAACTAAATGGTCTTCTTAAAACACCTTCAAGAATTTCAAATCCGCCGGTCTTTCGAAAGAAAGTCTTTTTTCGTCAGGCGCAAAGAAGTCGTGTTTCTACTATGAAAGCAGCAACAAGACTTAAATGAAAGATAAGGGAAATGAAACAAGTTGAAGAAGCAGTCAATAGGTAAGTGGAATTCAACAGCCAATAGTAAAGCGGAAAATAACAGCCAATCATAGAAGAGCATAACCCAAACAGAAGAACACAGAGTAGTAGGGTAATTATTTAGCAAATTGAAAATAAATAAATGAATAAAAATTAAATAAGATAAAATTAATAATAAATAATAATTAAAGAAAAACACACACAAATATCAGATATATGGGAACAAATGAAAAATAAAATAAGGTAACTACAAAATAAAAATGAAACTATTATTAATTAATAAAAAAAAATATATTATATGGTAGGACTGAAAAGTTTCTACAAGCTGCAGTGAGCCATGTGAAATCAGATTTATCATTAACAATAACTTCACGATTAAGATAATAGCTAAATTTTTGAGAAATTATAAATCAGATAATGTGTATGGCAATTAATGTATTGCCATTAAAAACAATTTTAGCATTTTGAAATTTAAAGCTATGGCCGGAATCCTAAGAAAGCTTGGCAAATTTAGATTTGGAAATTGATCGGTTATTTACATAACGAGGGTGTCCTTTTAAGTGGATTTCCAGATTTCTTTTAGTTTGACGAATATAAGATAAATGAAAGTCATTAAAAGGAACATTATAAATTCCCCATTTACGAAGATGAGGAGCTGGATATTTAGTAGAGGGTAGTTTGAATTCATTGACATGTTTCAAGATAATGTTAAAAATGAAATGTCTTAAAACTTTAGCTAATTTGAAACTTAATGGAGGATAAAATGAGAGAACAATCAAATTATCAGGTGTGCTTTTCACAGATTTGGAAATTGTAGATTTACTACACGGTCTATTGAATTTCTTCACAGCATTACTGATAACAGAAGGGTTGAAACCTATTTTGACAGCAACATTTTTTAAGTAATTATGTTCATCCTTAAGAGATGCAGGGTCGCAACAGATTTTGAGAGCGCGGTTTACCTACGTGTAAAAAACACCGACTTTTTGGTTAACTGAATGATTTGAGAGAGCATGAGGTGTGTTAGAGACAAAAAAAAGGTTTTCTATAAACACCTGTTTTGAAAAAAGAATCGTATTTTGTACTTGAAACCTCAAGGAAAGGAAGTCGATTACAATTTTCTAATTCAAAAGTCAAATGAAAATGTTGGATGTGTTATGTCGAAGATACTTTTGTTTTAGTTAATAATCCTTTTTAAATTTCCATCATTTTTCAAACTGTCAATTCTATCGAACCACATTTTCAATCTCTTTCGAATCATCCCATTAACAAAAAAATCGGTGTTTTTTAAGTACAATTTGTTCCCACTCTGCATCCCTTAACCGGCGGTGAGATATAATCTATCCTTTAATGCCAGTAGTTTCTCTGAATTTGACTTTCTTAAAAATTTAGCTATTTCCCAGCAAAGAAAGAGACAGTGGGTCATCAGCTGGAAAAAGATGGCAGCCAGCACTGCCATCAGTGGTACAGTGCAATGGTGCCATTACTTAAACCAGTACAAAACTGTCCGAGCGGAATGCAGCTGGCCCATCAGTGATGACCAGCATTGGTATTCCATCACATTGCTTCAATCCGGCACTTTTCCTGCGGTGCTAGCACCTATCCCACTGCTATTCCTCTGCTGGCCCAGCACTTTTCCTTACAAAATTTCTTATAGAATTCTTTAAAAAAACATAAATAACACACATTTACAAAAGTATTTTAGAATAATGGCTATTTTTCTATAAGCTAGTTTCAACAAGAGCTATAGAAATATCTGTAGAAGTGTCTATAGTAGAAATGTCTAAAGAAATATTTGAACTTGCAGCGGTTTCCATGCGGTCACCCTCCCAAGTACTAACCGCGCTCGATGCTGTTTGGTTTTCGTGATCGGACATGAACAAGTACTTTCAGCTTACGCTACGACCGCTCGTATTTGTTAAGCTCTCATTATACTATTTCAAGTTTGTTCCTTTTGTGATTTGCGTTCCCAATCATTAAACTGGTATAGAAATTATTGTATTGTATATAAATCCTATATATTTCATACGCTTTTTTTTATTATTGATTCTGAACTGTGTAAATTATGAAAACCGAAATCTTTTGCAACTTAGTAAAACCAGATTTAAGGAGAGAAAAATGTGCGTTGAAATAAAGAATTTATTTATTTATTCATTTACTTATTTATTTTCTTGGTGGCAGTTGTATTATATTATTTACCGTTTCAAAAAAAAAAATTAGCTTCACAGCTTAAATTGTGTTAATATATTCATTTCAGATTTGTGTTCAAATACTCAATGTCTTCGATATTTGCAACGCCACCTAGCGTAAGGCTTCCCAGCAATAATACTGCAAACGTTCGTGCACTTCCATGTAGTGGTGGGCCAGATATAATCGATAAAAAGGAAGACAGAGATAAAACGGAAGCTAACCAGTATTTTATCTGATGATTTCCAACAGCAAAGTTGACTGAAGCTGTCGAGCAGCGATCATGCAGTGGTAGACCATTAGCCAGCACTTGTCCATCATTGCCAGCACCTATCTTGCTGCTGGTCAGCAATTTCCTCTTTGCTAGGTTACCTTAATCATGAAGTTATTATTAATGATAAATCTCATTCCACAATGTTCTCTGAAACTTGGAAAAGAGTTTTCAGTCCTACCATATAGTAATATATTTTTTGTATTCATTAATATAAGTTTGATTTTTATTTTGTAGTTAACTTAATTTTTTTCATGTGTTCCCATATAAATTATATTTGTATCTGTTTTCCTTTTATTATTATTTATTTTTAATTGTATAATATTTCATTTTTATTCATTTATTTATTTTCAATTTGCTACCTTATTCCCCTACTACTATGTGTTCTTCTGTTTGGGTTCTGCTCTTCTGTGATTGGCTGTTGTTTTCTGTTTTCCTATTGACTGTTGATTTCTACTTTTCTATAGGCTGTTTCTTCAACTTGTTTCCTTTCCCTTATCTTTCATTTAAGTGTTGTTGCTGCTTTCACAGTAGAAACACGACTTCTTTGCGCCTGACGAAAAAAGACTTTCTTTCGAAAGACCTGCGGATTTAAAATTCTTGAAGGTGTTTTAAGAAGACCTTTTGTTTCCTCCATTTAGTCTTCTGAATATATTCTAATATAAAGAGAGGTAACGTTCGGAATGTGTGAATTAAAATTTTCTGAGCACAGCAAAAAATGCTAAACATTTAAATATTTGCTACTTAAAAATGTGAGGAGATTGCAACATTTCGAGCCAAATTTCTGAAATGAAACAAATGAATTGCTTAAATAGAGCATTTTTCACTACTAACACCACTCGTGTGTTTTTTATGAAATTATCTCCCGGAAGTGCCATCATCAACCAAAAGAAACAAAAACCTGGATTTTATTTTATTCAAAAGTCCTAAAGATTAAAATATATATTCTCAAGATCAAATTTATTTTATAATCGCAAATGGAAGTAATTATCGAGAATCGCAATTGAGGCATATAACCCGGTTTGAAGGTGGGTTAGTATTCTTTTACTCCGGAAAAAATGACTGCAACCTACACTAACACATAACATGATAATATATTTCAACTATATTCACTAAATATTTGATGAGAAATATTTAGTAAGTATCGTATATTCCGGCTTCTACATGTCTCTATCTCATAAGATTATACAAAAAGGCCAAACTTACCTTTCTCTCATGAATATAACTTTTACTTGAAACAATAAGTTGCTATAACCTCGTCTACTATGCTTTTTTATAATAAGAGTAGTAGAACTTTACTAACTCCGTCGCACGTCCAGTATCTGAAATACATTAAATAGTGTAAAAATACAATGTCATATAGGGGAGAGTAGCCACATTTGGACCGCCGCTTTAAATGGACCGTTGCCATTCTACCATTAATTACAGAAAGAGACGACATCTACCACTGAAGTCCTACTCATCAGAATGACGTCTTTTACGATTAGAAGAAGCACCCGCCTACCACGTGCTGTATTCAGGCAATTTTAAAAACCTAAAATTAGCTGTTTTGATCATTTTTTCCCTACTAAACGTAAGTGAATGCTTTAAAACAAAGGTAAGTTGTTATGTTTTCGTATACGTATCTAAATTCATGTGTTTATGGCGCATATTTTTCACGCGGATTTGTTTGATTTCGTTTTTGTTCTTAGTCTTCAGATTATCTGTTTTAAAAAAGGGCGCAGTTGCGTAAATTGGTCCAATTTAAGTTGTTTAAATTGGACGAGATACACGATCAAAAATTTTAAAAGTAAGTAATGAATTTCGAGGGCCGTACGCTTTCTAGGCTATTTTCTTTTCTTTTTTAATATTTTATAATGGATTACTATATCCATGGAAGTTCTTGAATATATATATATATATATATATATATATTGTATATCTGGATCAATTTCTGTATACAGTTTAGGCCTATGTAAACATAAAAATATTTTTAAATGTTTATGCAATAAATTTTGTTTGCAATTTATTTTAAACTGTATGTATTTGTATTTATTTTCTTTAAATTCTTCATTCCTACTGCGTATCTGATATGCAGAGTTGAATTCAAACATTTTCCTCAATGAGAATAGTTGTAGTTTCTTGAGAGAGGTGGCCAGACTTTTTACAGTTCTGGAGGTTCGTATTACACTTTTTGCCATTAAAACGCATAAAATATAACACCTTCTAGGGGGGAGGGGTTATTTCAAGGCTCCCGGGGGGGAGGGGCGCTGAATTTAACATTGTTTCAATATATAATGTTTTGCGTTCGATTAATCGTGGCGTAGTTTTTTTAATAGAGCATATTTTTTCAACACTTTTTAAATATAATTGAATAATGTTGAAAACCACACAGACAAACTGTCTGGACGAATTGACATGTAAGAAGGCTGCAGCTACAAATACCCCCCAAAAAACCAAATAATCATTAGAAATGTTGTCTCCCTTTCTAAATTCAGTTAAACCAAAGTACAGAGGGAGCCAAAAAACAGTTGTGTTAACATCTTCGCCATTTAAAGTGAACCTTGAAATGAAAAAAAACAACAACAAAAAGGAAGCTCTCATAGTACAAAAGCAATTGGAAAATCATTTTTTTAATTAGGCGTAATGCAATTGGAAAGAAAATGATGGAAGGGAAGAACTACCAATATATTATAAAGAAAACTTCTGTTGCAAAAAAAGTCTAATAATTCAGAATCTAAAAAAAATCTAGTCAGTGATGATTGCCTTTGCTTAATTTGTAAGGAAATTAAAATAGCAGAAATGATTCAGTGTTCAGATTATCAAATACGGTTCCATGTTGTGTGCGCTGGAATAAAAAATTAACTAACGAAATTCATGCTTCTAAGCTTTGAATCACTTCTTATATGATATTCAAGTAGCTGGCAATTAGTTCCATAATTTCTAGTCTTAATTACTGATAACTTTGATTTACATTTTGATTTAAAGCAATTTCTCTTATTTTCAAATATTGATTTCATCATATTTCATTGCTGTTGTTTTGTTTGATTGTTTCATTAATCGCAAACTTTGCTTTTAATCAAATTAATTATATTCCCTAGTCATTAAAGCAACCTGTATTGTTTCGTCCAATTTAGGAAACTGGGGGTCCAACTTTGGCGACCAGTTGCTGAATTTGGACAATTTTTTTTCAAATTAAAATAGAGTATAAGATTTTCAAAAAGAAATTGATCTAAAGATTTATTTATTTAGTACATGTATAGATTGTCCCCAGTGCAGTGATGTTTTGCAGATATTCGAATAATTAAGTGAGTTCTACCTGAAAATAAGTTAAGTGGTACAAATTCGGCTACTCTCTCCTAAATATTTTATCAGAATTTAGAAAAGTGAATTTACAGAAAAACATAAATTATAAATTCAACAATCGTAAGGACCGTGTATAAAGATTTTAAATATTTTTGGCCAAATTCAGTGGATAGATTTTTTTACATCTGATACATTTCATGCGTCTGAAGGATTGAAAGTTTCTTTCGCTCAATTAATAGAGCTGAGCTTGTTAGTATCCGATATTAGGAAGCACTATTGTAAATTAACGTAACCATAAGCTTAGAAATAAAAATCAATAGCTATGCTTATATTTTATCAATTTAAACTGCTATTTTAGCCCTATATTTTGATAACAAAAGATATACAATTGTAATACCGCACCTGATAACGAGTTTTTTGCCTCTATATCGGACATTTAAATGACTAATTGTGGGCACTGTACAATTTTATCTTTCAACATAGAAGTTCATCTCTTATCTACACATTCCACATTGTTTTAGCCAAAAAGTGGAATAACATTGGTATATAAGAGTCGGGAAATTGTCCATACAGTTTAGGCTATAAGATCACATTCACATTTATGGTCTTTATATTATAATGAAGTTAAGATAATGCAAAATCCTAATAGGTTCTCCAGCACACATTAAAATCTGAGCCTACATGAATGAAAGCAACATTTAAAAATATTTATTCCTCTAAGAAAGCGAGCAACTTTGATAGAAATCATTGCATTAGGATGCAATTGGTTAGGAAAAAGAAATGCATAGTGCAGTAAAGCCTTTTGTGTCCAACGATTGCCTTCCCTGAACAAGACGACCCTTTCGAAATAACTAGTAATAGTAAAATTCAAAAATTCAGTTTGTAAAAGTCAAGAAATATTGTATGATAAACCTTCCCTGAATAATAAGCTATGCTTCTAGATTTTAAAAAAAATAGTCAGATATGTGCCAATCCCAAAACATTCTTCTATCTCATACATATCAACAACAATAAACTTCAAAATTCGGTAATACAGTAACAAAATTAAAGGACAATATATGCCCTTTATGAGGTTCTAAGGTATATTTTTATTGAATTGTGTGCATTTAAAAATGAGATACGCATCGCTTCTTTCAAACAAATCGTTGAATTTCGCCACCCAATCTCTTAGATCTCTGCAACCAAAATTCCCAAAGAGTTTTATAGCGACAACTGTCCCGTTGTACACAGCTAATAAGGATTTATGTGAAAGCTTAAGTGAATATTAAGTTTTCTTAAATTCCGTGCATTAGTTTTTAAAATACAAATGGAGGTAGATCTATGGTAGAAATTGTGAAAAATGCAGCATAGATCCGCTATCTGTCGTCCAATTTGCATCAGAAACTAACCATCACCAATTTATATCAATATAACTCAGCCTAAAATTTTGTTAAATTCCGCGCATTAATTCTTGAGATAGAGCACCCACAAATTTTGTCTCATAGACAGGCCTTTTCTTAAAACAATCAAATCGTGTTCAGAAAATTCTAAAACGTATAAATCCGTCGAAAACAGGACGACGAATTTTTGAGTTAATACAATACTTTCTTCTTGTAAAGATAGAAGAAAGCAAAAAATGACGTCAAGCTTTCATCTACATACATTCATTCAAGCTATCCTCTAGCTCCGCAACTCCAACTATCTCGAAAAACAATTTGATTGAGATTTTAAGTTCTAGAGATGTATTTAAACATGTAAAATTCCGCCAGATTTACATTTCAGAAATTCTCACAACGTTGTTTTTACGTCATTTCACAGCTGAAGTGCTCTAAACTTTTTTACTGATTTTTCTTCACAATTCTGTGATAGATTTTGAGATATTGCCCATAAATTCCAAATTACGCTAATAAAGGTGCTCCAATGTGTCCACATTATAGCGCATAGTGGTTTTGCATTAGATAGACACTTGTTTCGCAATTGTATTTTGTGCACTGTATAAACGAACTTATAACAATGCAATTACGAAATAGACTTCAGATAACCTTCCTGAAGTCTCCAAATAAAATGGATTGCCCTTGTTGTAAACATCATAAATGTAATTGAATCCCAAAAACTTTTACTTCACTTAAGGGGATCCGGGACACAAAAATTTTCTAATTTTCTAAAAATATTTTATAGCATTAAAAATTTCTCTGTTTGTTTGTTTTTCTGCTTAAATGACGTTTAAGTCATATTTTTATCTTAATTGGAACAGGAAATATAACATTTTTCGTTTTGGTTTGTTTTCAAAATCTAGTTTTCAAGCAATGGTTGTCATGGAAACGATTTCTTGTGAAAATACGGTTCTTCTTCATGATGGGTTTTTTCGCCATTTCTCCTATACGATTCTCATAAGTCAAGAATCGTTAAATATAAATGTTTCAAACTTGGAACATGTCTTTTTCAAGTGTTTTACTTTATTTTTGATTTAGCAAATATGAAAAAAAAATATTTACTTTTGAAAATATGATTTTTTTTTTTTTTTTTTTTTTTTAAGTTGCATCATTTTTCTTTTAAATGTTTACTTTAAATATTTTTAATTTTTATATTAATTAATATTTTTATAAATGCTGAATGAAAATTAAAACTTCTATGTTTATTTAAATGAAAAAAAATTAAAAATTTAAAAATAATATTTCGAGTTCTAACAATTTAAATTACCCAACTTTAAAAAAAAAAAAAAATTTTTATTTTATTTTTAAAAATTATGAGAAGTTTTATCATGTGATTTTGTTTACAAATGATATGGTTAACCATCACAGAAAATTTCAAAATTTTAACTCAGTAAACAAAAATTACTTTAAAATGTTTCCCGAACTCCCTTAAGACTATTTAGAGCGACTCTTTACTATAACAAAATTCAAATTTCTCTCACTCAAGAGAATGTTTACCTTGATTACACACATTAAAGGGATTTTGTTTCAATAATGCATGGGACTAAAGTTTTCCCTATCGTACTCTTCATGATGAAACATCCAAAAGCACATATTGGAATTGCTTGTTTTAGGTGATTTAAATGTGCATTCATTATTAATGAAAATGGTAATTAGTTTAATTTAGATGAGAAAGATCAAATGCTGCGATGTTACTTTTAATCTAGATTTATAGATAACTTGAATGCATAGGAAGAATTAAATATTGCTAAAGTCTTGTCAGGTTAGATAAAATCAATACTTTGCTGTTTTGTAAATATTTTTGTGAAATTTATATTTGACTGCTTCGTTTAATGATTTATTTATTCCTTTATGGATGTCATATTATATACAGAGTGCAGTAAAAATATTAAACCCGCTCAAATATTTTACCTGCTGGAAATTAACGTCAAGTAAATTGCATTGTTTTTTAAAAATGTTAGTAAATAAGGTTATAATAAATAAATATTCCTGTAAATAAAAAAAATTTGTTTTCGAAATTTTTAAATCCCCCCACCCTCCCACGAAGAAAAAATTGGAGACCTAGAAAGTTTCACCTTTTTCTGCAAATGTTTCCTTACAAAAAACTGCATATCTATATCTTTAAAACTGAATGAAATGCTTAGTTTAAAATTAAATACTGTGAATGGAACAACAAATCAAAAAATTAATTTAAATGTGTTAAATGTTTTTAAAAAAATCCAGTCGATATTATCTACTTAATCTAGAAAATCATCATTTTATAATGTAGACAAGCACAAGCAAATTTTGACTTTTGATCAGAAGACATCTTTTGGGCATCCAACCGTTCTTCATAGCATTTTTCCATAATGTAAACATCACGATAAAACCTTTCTTCCTATTTCCTAAATCTCTTATCTCTCTCTTATATCACCAAGATTTTAAGGAATGAGGTCGACTATGAAAACTAGTCGGATATGCCAATCTCAAAACTTTCTTCTATCTCATACATGTTAATACTTCAAAATTCTCTACTACAGTGGCAAAATTAAATGCAGAATCTATGCCCATCATAAGGATTATAAATACATGAAATTCCGTGCATTAGTTCTTGAGATAGGACTATCACTAAAATCGTGTAAATCATGCAAAGTTCAGCATATCAGCGCCACAGGAAAAGGTGGATTTACACTAAAATCTAATAATCAACAACTTACGTTAACTTCTAAATGAATCTGAAGTTCGATGAAAATCCGTTCATTACTTTTTACGATAGAGCTATTACGGAAATCGGAAAAATTCCACATAGCAGCGCTACCAATTGAGTGGTTTACACCAAACACTAATTGGCACCAATTTATATTAGGAATTTATTGAATCTGAAGCTTGATGAAAATTCATGCATTTGTTCTTGAGATACAGCTATTGCGGAAATAGTGAAAAATGCAGCACAGCAGCGCCACCTATTTTTGATTTAAACCAAAAATTAAACAGTATTATTTTATATCAGGGACTATTTAAATCTGATGTTTGATGAAAATCCATGCATTTTTTTTTGAGTTAGAGCTATTGCGATAATCATGAATAATACAGCATAGCAGCGCCACCTGTTGAGCGATTTTCACCAAAAACTAATCCGCAGCTAACAATATTCTGGTCTAACTGAATCTGAAGTTTTATGAAAATCCGTGCAGTAGTTCTTGAGATATAGCTATTGCTGGAATCGGAAAAAATGCCACATAGCAGCGCCACCTGTTGGGCGATTTTCACCAAAAACTCATCAGGACCAGTTCATATCAAGGTCTAACGGAATATAACGTTTTGTGACATTCCGTGCATTTGTTCTTGAGATAGAGCGCCCACAAAATTTTCGTCACATACAGACTCACAGAGTGACAGAGTGACAGACAGACATTTTCTAAAAACCATCAAATCGTGTTCAAGACATTCTAAAATGTATAAATCCGTCGGAAACCGGATGTCGAAAATTTTCACGAATCCAATACTTTCTTCTTGTAAAGATAGAAGAAAGTAAAAATGAATCTTAACCCCTTAACTTTTTTTTTTTTTTTTTGGACACAATAAAATAAAAAAAATAGAAAACACCACTTTTTACGTACTAAAAAATTTTCCTTAAATAATCGAAAAATATCTGTCAATTAATAAAAAGAAGATTACAGATTAAAAAAAAAATAAAATAGTGAAATACAAAGCTTTTAATAATGAAGCAAGAAAACTCTGCTTGCCCGAACCCAGTTCAGGCAAAACAGTTAAGAGGTTAATGGTCATTTTGCATCCAATTTGTTTGAAATTATTTGACATGTGTTTAATCCGTTGGTAATAATTTTATACCTTACGCATTTGTGGTGTGATTGGTCTAAAACCTTGCCTGTTTTAAACTAGTAGCTAGTCATTTAATTTTATTCATTCAAGGTTTATATCTATACTAAGTCACTATGCTCAAATTTGAAAAATGAATGAGGTTTATTGAGAGCATCGTCTGGAATGAAAACACTGCCTTTATTACCAATATGTTCTGCGTTACATCTACTGATCAGTTTTATGGCAGCTCTTCGTATGGGTACAAAATTATTTCTAGATCTTCGAACTGGCTTTACAGCCAATTGTAAGTTAGAAAGTATCAAGTGAGAAGTTTTCCTGTTTATTCAAATAATATTGGAAACACAAAAATAATCAATAGCAATACCATAGTTTTAAAAGCTTCCCTTTTTCTATTTGCTAATAAACATAAAGATTCATTGCAAATTATATAAAAAAAATTAAGACATCAGGTCTCCTTTTCTGTCTGTAAATAATATGTAAATTCGTCAAAATATGCCTTTTCTTTTACAAATCCCCTTATATTGAGAAAATTTCCTTTAAACATTTATTTTGAAGAAAAATAACTATGAGATATTTAGACCCTTCCACCGTTACTATGTTATTTCACTAGATTAACAGGAATTCACTAAGTATTAAACAATTAACAATAGTAATGAAATAGCCTGGAAACATTTTTTCATTATAACACTTTAAAAACCGCAATGATGCTGATAGCGAGAAACTGGCGGGACATTTTACATATTAAAATCAAATTAGACATTTAATGAAAGTTATAACAAGAATAAAATATCCCAGATAAAAAAAAAAATCAGCAAAACACCTTTAAAAATTTTGAGATTTTGCAGCCATTTTGAAGTTTTCTATGGGTATTTTGAAGTAAGATGAAAACTAAAGGTTTCCGTAAGAGAAGCATACAGTTTTTTAAAAGACAGATATTTTTCATACAGATTTATTTCGGTGAGTTATCACCTCCAAATTACCTTCATGACTTAGAAGATTTTCGTGAAATCACTTGAGGTATTTTGAAGAAAAACGAAAATTGTTTCTTACGCGGGTAATATGAAGGTTTTACTTAAAGGTTTAATAAAGTTTTAATATTGCACATTATGGTATCGAAGAATTTGATGTGCCCGCATTTCCTCATTCATATTTTTAATTAATTTCTAAAATAATATTTTAGATAATTCCCGTAAATCTAACGTCTTCCACCGGTTCAGTCACTCCCCTCGTTAAAATCTTTAATTAACATTTAAAACTACTTTTTTAAATAGCGATATAAAAATTCCATTCTAGAAATGGAAATCTTAAAACTATCTTAAAGTCCCCTCGTTCAGATTTTTAATTACCATTTAAAATTAATATCTTTCATTCCCGTCTACAAATCCCGTTAAAAAAAAGAAAAATCTCGAAATTATTTTGAAGTTTCCTAGTTCAAATTTTTAATTACCATTTCTGAAATTATTACAAGTAACAATTTCACCTCTAACACGCTCAAAAATTTCAATCTCCGAAAATTCCCCCTAAAAAGAAATATAAATCACGAAATTATTTCGAAGCCCTTTTTGACCTTAAATTTGTCACAAGTTTTTCTAAAATTATAACCAGTAAATATAACCAGTAAGTATGCAGGTGTACATTTTTATTATGTGCCTCCTCTTTTTTTTAACATTAATACACTTATTGACATAAAAATTTGCGCACCAAGAAATAATTGTGGGATCATAACGAAACTTGGCATGAAGGCACATATCAGGCAGATATGCAAATGATTAGAAATACAGCGTGATTTCGCATTGCATAATGCCACTAGAGGGCGTTGAACTTCGTCCTCCTTGGAGTATAAATCTCGTAAGCAGAACTTGTCTGAGTGTACCTTTTCTTTTACAAAGGAAACGCTCAGGTAGACATGCCGTTACGCAGCAATCGAAAACAATATGGAGTAGCTGTCCGAGTTCGAGAGGAGAAGAATCATCGGGTTGATGGAAGCTGGGTGGTCAGCTCAGCGAGTAACTCGTCAAGTAGGTCGTTCTGATTTTACTGTGAGGAGGTGTTAAAACCAGTGGACTGAACAGCCGTCATTTACACGGTGACCAGGCTCGGGACACCCTCGAAAGACCAGTCGTCGAGAAGACCGTCACGTCATACGAAACGCACGCGTAGAGCCAACTGCCTCATTGGCCACTATCCAGACACAGGCAGCACCTTCACTACGGACCCCTGTGTCTTCTCGAACCATCGCAAGTGGCATGACTGAAGGACATCTGGTATCGCGGCGCCCATTACTTTTGCTGCCAATGACACCCACACACCGACGCCTCCGTTTGGAGTGGTGTCGCGCACGACAGGATTGGACTGCAGCGGAATGGAACCAGGTCGTCTTCAGTGACGAGTCTAGATTCAATTTGATAAGCGATGACAATCGTGTTCGTGTGTGGAGGCCCCTTGGTGAACACCTCAATCCTGCCTTCGCTTTACGGTGACACACCTCTTCCACAGCTGATATGATGGTATGAGGTGCCATTGCTTATGATACACGGTCACCCCTAATATTGATCCGTGGCACAATGACAGTCCAGCGGTACGTCCAGGACATCCTTCAGCCACATGTGTTGCCACTCGTGGCAGGGCTCCCAGGAGCCATTTTTCAGGAAGACAATGCTCGGCCACACACAGCAAGGATGTCACAAGCCTGCGTCCGCCACATAACCACCCTTCCCTGGCCTGCTCGATCCCCAGATTTTTCACCAATCGAGCATATCTGGGATCATTTGGGACGGCAAGTTGGACACTCTACGATTTTGGTTGAACTCGAGGCGCGTTTACAGCAACTCTGGAACAAGAATTCTCAGGACATCATGCGGAACTTATATGTCTCAATGCCCGCTCGTATCGAATCGTGCATTCGCGCTAGAGGGGGTCCAACAGAGTACTAAAATTCCCGTTCATTTGTACTTTTTTCTGCAATAAATGATCCTTTTTCTTTGGTTTTCTACTCACTTACTTATACCCACACAACACATACGTCCAGATTATATTCAGTTTTCATCTACCATTTCCGAAATACGTCTATATATGTAATTTGGAAGTATACAGCCAGCTAAAATACGTTCAGAATTTGTTGAATGTTTGAAATAGACGTAACTACAAAATATGGACACCAGTTTAAGAACATAAATTGGATGAAAACGCAACTAATCCAATTTTCGTCAACTCCCAAACTAAACCTTCACCTGTTTGTCCAATTTTCTGTTTTAATAACTTAAACTGGATGGAAACAGTATTAATCTAATTTTCGTTAATTCCGGGACAAAAACCTGACCTCGCCATGTACGGACATAATCTGGACAAAAACTTAACCTATCAACCGCCATCTTAAAATGGCGGCATATACAGACTTAGGCCTCATTGACCGAAACTTGTATTATTTATTTTTGTTTGTTTTATTATTTTTTTATACAGCTTTCAACAAGTAAAGAATTTAATGCATTATTTATTTACCAGAATATGACTTTGTGGAGTTACGCTCCGCATCAATCAATCAACGTGTGGAAGATTTGTTTATCTCATCGCGGAAATCAAAGCCATGCGGAAATAGTGAAAATGAGTGTAAATGCAGGTAAGTAAATTGACTTTGTTTTCTAGATTTATTGTGTTTGTGTGCATACTTTACATAAAACATTTCTGTCACGATTCTGTGCTTTGTTATTTATTTCATTTATCAATAGTTTTGACTTTAGTCTGGATCGTTTGATTACGTAAATAAGAATGCTTTGTTTACATGATTTTTCTCGGTCATAATTCAGTTTTATAAAAACTAAAAAAAAACATTTATTGGGTTGAGACGAATTTTACATTGATTTAGGGGCATATTTAAAAAAAAATTCTTTGACAATTAATATATTATGTGTTGCAAGTACGATATTTGTAAAAACTTCCCATTTGATAGCAACTTCTTTTTTTGACTGATTTAAATTTATGTAATATCGAGTTCTTACTAAGACACCAAACTTTTTATATTTTAAATTTTCTAGTGCTCTAATGAAAGATCATTACTCAAATATTATTCATTCATTATCATATTGTAATGTGAACTTATTTACTTAATACTAATAATTTTAAAAGAAAGTCTGAATTATTTTGCTGAACAACATGAATTGTTATATTATTGTGTGCATGAAAAATGTATGAGGAAAATTTTTACTAGTATGTTCTAGATACAACTGAAGGTTCATTTCACAATTTTTAAAAAGGACAAGATGCATTTTGCCAATTTTAGAATAAGCAGGGTGCTGTGCCCTTAAATGAAGGCTTAAAAGAAACAGTTCTACTAATGCCCGTATATATGTGCCTTATATGTATCATTATATGCATGTTATTTACTTCTTGGATGCCATTTATACATTTTATATCATATTTATATTATATAGGACTAAAACTAGGGGGGTACAGAGAAGCAGAGGGGGTATGTGCTCCGGGTGCCAGAACAAAAGGCGAAGGGGGGGGGGGGGTGCACCAAATGAAGATTTTGTTTGTCGTTTCATACAAAAATGTATATATCCCCAAAGCAGAATACTTTGCAATGTTCTGCAACAAACTTCATCTGAACAAAAATGTTCTGTGGGAATTTAAAAAAAGAAAGTCGCAGGGAGATTTTCTTAATACATGAAGAAGTGCAATGGCATCTTTTATAGGAATGCAAAATACATTTTGTAAAACGCTGACATACTCAATCAAAAGAAACTATTGGCAAATTTTGTGATTTTACTGTGGTCAAATGATGAATTTCACTGTTTTTTCCGACAATCAATTGATTTTCGCACTAATTCAGAATTTTCCCTCTGTCAACTGGCGAATCTGACGTTTTTTTCTCGGACCCAATCATCAAATTTTGCGACTTTTTTTCCCACAACTAGTTGAAAAATTTCGAGATATATTTTCTACAATTCACTGACAAATTTCGCCATTTTTAACTCCAACTGGTGGGTGAATTTTGCGATGTTTTTCTTTGACCGTTTGGAAAAAATCGTATTTTTTTCACATGACTGATCCATGAATTTCATGTTTTTTACCAACAACTGATTGGGAAATGTTTCAACTTTTTCTTGCTACAGATTGGAAACAATCATTGTTTTTTTCATGACTGATCAAGGAATTTTGTGATTTTTCTGAGAATTTTTTTTTCACACGTGACTGATTCGAATTTCATTATATTTTCTTTTTATCGATTTGCAATTTTTTTCTCTTGCGACTGATTGAATCAACGAATTTCCGATTTGTTTAAAAGATCAACTAAAGGATTTTGCAGTTTTTTAGCCGCGACCGATGGGCAATTTTTGCGATATTTACTTTCTACTTATTGGCAAACTTTGTCGGGTTTTTTGCGACCGATTGGCAAAAATTGTGGATTTTTCCATGACTGGTCGATGAATTTACAATTTTTGATGATTTTCACAGGCCGTTTTCGCGACAGATTGGGGAATTTGGAAAATTTTTCCTTGTACCGATAAGTAAATTTTGCAGCAGCTTCTTGCAAACAATTTTAGAGAATCATACATTTTCTCTGCTACTGATCAACGAATTTTACAGCTCTTCTTTCGAGACACTGATGAATTTAACAATAGTTTCTTTCTACTGATTAATAATTTTTTCCACTTTTTCTTGCGAACAATTGGTAAAAATCTCGTTTTTTTATTGTGTTTGTGTGCATACTTTACATAAAACATTTCTGTCACGATTCTGTGTTTTGTTATTCATTTGATTTATCAATAGTTTTGACTTTAGTCTGGTCTTTTTGATAGGAGAGATAAGCGTTTGATTACGTAAATAAGAATGCTTTGTTTACATGATTTTTCTCGGTCATATTTTAGTTTTATAAAAACTAAAAAAAAAACATTTATTGGGTTGAAACGAATTTTACATTGATTTAGGGGCATATTTAAAAAAAAAGTTCTTTGACAATTAATATATTATGTGTTGCAAGTACGCAATTTCTAAAAACTTCCCATTTGATAGCAACATGTTTTTTTGACTGATTTAAATTTATGTAATATCGAGTTCTTACTAAGACACCAAACTTTTTATATTTTAAATTTTCTAGTGCTCTAATGAAAGCTCATTACTCAAATGTTATTCATTCATTATCATATTGTAATGTGAACTTATTTACTTAATACTAATAATTTTAAAAGAAAGTCTGAATTATTTTGCTGAACAACATGAATTGTTATATTATTGTGTGCATGAAAAATGTATGAGGAAAATTTTTATTAGTATGTTCTAGATACAACTGAAGGTTCATTTCACAATTTTAAAAAAGACAGGATGCATTTTGCCAATTTTAGAATAAGCAGGGTGCTGTGCCCTTAAATGATGGCATAAAAGAAACAGTACTACTAATGCTCGTATATATGTGCCTTATATGTATCATTATATGCATATTATTTACTTCTTGGATGTCATTTATACATTTTATATCATATTTATATTATATAGGGCTGAAACTAGGGGGATACAGAGAAGCAGAGGGGGTATGTGCTCCGGGTGCCAGAACGAAAGCCGAAGGGGGGGGGCACCAAATGAAGATTTTGTTTGTCGTTTCATACAAAAATGTATATATCCCTAAAGCAGAATACTTTGCAATGTTTTGCAACAAACTTCATCTGAACAAAAATATTCTGTGGGAATTTAAAAAAAGAAAGTCGCCGGGAGATTTTCTTAATGCATGAAGAAGTGCAATGGCATCTTTTATAGGATTGCAAAATACATTTTGTAAAACGCTGACATACTCAACCGAAAGAAACTTGACAAATTTTGCGATTTTACTGTGGTCAAATGGTGAATTTCACTGTTTTTTCCGACAATCAATTGATTTTTGCAATGTTTCAGAATTTTCCCTCTGTCAACTAGCGAATTTGACGTTTTTTTCTCGGACCGAATCATCAAATTTTGCGATTTTTTTTTCCCACAACTCGTTGAAGAATTTCGAGATATTTTTTACAATTCACTGACAAATTTCGCGATTTTTAACTGCAACTGGTGGGTGAATTTTGCAATATTTTTCTTTGACCGTTTGTAAAAATCGTATTTTTTTTTCACATGACTGATCCATGAATTTCATGTTTTTTACCAACAACTGATTGGCAAATGTTTCAACTTTTTCTTGCTACAGATTGGAAACAATCATTGTTTTTTTCATGACTGATCAAAGAATTTTGTGATTTTTATGAATTTTTTTTTACACGTGACTAAATTCGAATTTCATTATATTTTCTTTTTATCGATTTGCAATTTTTTTCTCTTTTTCTTGCGACTGATTGAATCAACAAATTTCCGATTTGTTTAAAAGATCAACTAAAGGATTTTACAATTTTTTAGCCGCAATCGATGGGCAAATTTTGCGATATTAACTTTCTACATATTGGCAAACTTTGTCGGTTTTTTTTGCGACCGATTGGCAAAAATTGTGGATTTTTCCATGACTGGTCGATGAATTTACAATTTTTGATGATTTTCACAGGCCATTTGCGCGACAGATTGGGGGATTTTGAAAAATTTTCCTTGTACCGATAAGCAAATTTTGCAGCAGCCTCTTGCAACCAATTTTAGAAAATCATACATTTTCTCTGCTACTGATCAACGAATTTTACAGCTTTTCTGACGAGACACTGCTGAATTTCACAATAGTTTCTTTCTACTGATTAGCAATTTTTTCCACTTTTTCTTGCGAACAATTGGTAAAAATCTCGTTTTTTTTTTGTTTTTTTCTTTGTGAGTGCAACTGATCGACTAATTTTGCATTCCACCCACGACAGATCAGTGAATTCCGCAATATTTTCTTTCAGTCGATTGGAAAACTTCGTCGCTTTTTTGCGACTCATCGGCCAAATCTCGAAGGGGGGGGGGGGTCATTTTCACGACTGATCAATGAATTTCTGATTTTTCCTGACAAGCTGATGACGATTTTTTTTTCTTTTTTAAATACCTGAGACCAATTTTAAAATTTCGCAATATTTTTCTTGAACCAATAGGCAAATTTTTGTGGCTTTTTCTTGAGACCACTTAGAGAAAATCATGAATTTTTTCCGCTACTGATCTATGAATTTCGCAGTTTCTTCCGACGATCTACTGACGAATTTCGCGATTTTTTAAACCGCGACCGATTTGCAAATTTCACGATTTTTTTTTCTTGTACCATAGGCAAATTTTGAGGCTTTTTCTTGAGACCGATTAGAGAAAATCGTGGGGTTTTTTCGCAGTTTTCTTCCTTGGTGCACTGACAAATTTCACGGTTTTTATCTGCAACTGATTAGCGAAAATCGTTGATTTTTTTTTCCCGCAACTGTTTGTTGAATTTTGTGTTTTCCCACAACAGGCTGAAGAATTTCATGATTTGTCCTCCGTGATAAACTGTAGAATTGCACAAGTTTTTCATACGACCAGTTGTCATTTCACAATCTTTTTAAATGAAGAATTTAGCGATTTTTTTTTTTTTTTCAGCCATTGAGTGCAAATTTCACAATTTTTCCTAAGACTGAATGGTGAATTTTCTTGAAAATGAGGATTTGAAATGTTTTGCGATGTTCATTACATTTATAAGCATATTCTGCTTTGATGGTATATCTATACATATATATGAAATACAAAGAAACTTGCAAGCTGATGTTAAACCTATGGAAGCATTGTTTTCAAATTTGTGAAAGTAACTTTATATATAAAAAAAAATCTACAACCAAAATTGAAAAAGTAAACACTAGCCCGGTTAGAATTGAATCCTCAGCTATTCTAAGCAAGACAAAAAATCATTTAAAACTATTATTATGCAAGTGAGAAATTTTTAAAAGAACGCTCCCAAAGGTTTAACATTAGCATTCCAAACTTCTACATGTGACTAGTGTAGGCTCTAAATGCTCAAGCTAATGTTAATCCTATGGGAGCATTGTTTAGATACATCTTACTAGCATTTTAATTATTATTAAATGATTTTTTTTTTTTTTTTTTTTTTTTTGCATAGGTTACCTGCGGTCGATAATTTTTATTGTGCATGAGGAGGAGGGGTGGGGGAGGGGCGCCAAAATCCATGTTTGCTCTAGGTTAACCTAGGCAAAAAAAGCCTAGTTTCGGCCCTGATATTATCTGTCACGTTTGACTATAACTGGGCCATATGTGTCACAAAATGTTATAGTTAAAAACATCTTAATGTTATTTTAATGTCATATATGCTTTATAATGTCGCGATAAATCCTGGTTGATTGGTGATTCATTCTCTTAATAATGAATAATGTAATGGTGTAATAATGTAATTTTATGTTATGAAGCATTCAGGGTTCGTTGATATATATCTTGATATATATCCGATATTAATTTTAAAATATCAAGATTTTTGATATTTTCGATATTTTCAAATTCTTTACATTTATTTTCAAAATATCACGATGTTTGATAGTTTGTATATTGATATTTATTTTCAAAATATCACCGTGCAAGGTAATTTTGATATTTTTCACATTCAAACCAAGTGTTAATGAAATTTTCACCTGTTATTGACTGTGTCATTCTGTAGATAATGAACTTTTGCTTCTGGCAGTGACTTTTTTAGGAAAAGAAGAAAACGAATCTTTTCCAAGCTTTATGTTTCGAACTTTTATTTTTAAATGTAGAACTAATAATTATATTAGACAGTCAATTCAGAACAGCCATTGAAAGATAAAATGTAATTTTGATAATCATTTATATATAGCCAGGGTTCATTGATATATATCAATGGATATATATCCAATATTTATTTTCAAAATATCAAGATCTTTGATATTTTCATATTAATTTATATTTATTTTCAAAATATCAAGATCTTTGATATTTTCATATTACTTGATATTTATTTTCAATATATCAAGATGTTTCATATTTTCTGCATTTGATATTTATTTTCAAAATATGAATGTGCACAAGATATTTTTGATATTTTCAGTCGTAATTTGTAATATTTCAGTGTAAATTAAGTAAATCTCCAACTGTTATTGACTGTGAATCTGTAGATAAAGAAGTCTCTTCTGGATGTGTTTTTTTTAGCCAAAAAAGAGAACAAATATATTTTTCAAACTTTAGATTTGAAGCATTTTTTTTTTTTTTATGTTGAACTAATAATTATATGGGACATAATTCAGACCAACCATTGAAAGATAAACTGACTAATTTAAATAAGCAATTATATACAGCTTCATTAGAAAAAAATCTTTTTTCAAGTTTTGGTTCAGTTGAGTTTGAACTATACAGCATAGTTAGGAAATATGAAATAAAACATTTTATACTTACATTTATATTAAAATTTTTCAATTAAAAAAACCTCTTTTGTATTTAAAATTTTGCTTTGAAAATATCTGATTTTTTTATACTTGGTCTTGACACTGAATCCTATAGTTAGTTTTTTTATAAGTGTATAAATTAAATTGTTATTGTTTTCAATTATTTCATCTTCAATTTTGTTCTAAGTGAAAAAAAAAAAAAAAAAAAAAAAAAAGAAAAGAAAAATGTATTTTTATATTATTCTTTGATTAAGTTTTCTTGTTAAGTGCAATATATTTTAGTTTCTAATCTATATTATGCTCAAAAACATTTATTATCAGCGGTAAGTTGGCTGCTTTGAAAATATCGGATATATATCGAAAATATCGGATATATATCAAAATATCGGATATTTTTGATATTTTCGAAAATGCCATGATATTTACGAACCCTGGAAGCATTATAAGCCTTTAATGCAATTAAAAGAAAGTTTTAATATATTTTTTTTTAAACAACATTATCATTATTAGTAATTAAATAAACAATCAAGTAATTAAGTAAAGTTATGTCACTCATGTGTTTTTTATTGCAGATAATTTATTTCAATATTTTCATAACCCCTTTCTAAAGAGTATTAAATTCATGAATCAAGTTACACATGATTGTTATTATATTACAAGAGTAAGTGGTGGCATCTGTTGGTGTTGATTCTAGTAAAAAAAAGTCATCGGGTGGTAATTTTTAAAAAAGGCTATAGTGTTTTCAAAAAGACACTCTTATAGCTCGCCAAAAAGAAAAAAAATGAACTTATTTAAAGTCCCCTTTTATCAGTAGAATTTTGTGATATTTTTCTGTGACCGATTGAATTTTTTGATCCCTCCCCTTACCCCCTGATCAACTGGCGAATTTTGTGATTTTCCCCACGACCTATCGATCAATCTCGCATTTTTTTTTTTTTCTACAAATAACTGATGAATTTTCAGGGGTCGATGCAGATTTTTATTCTTGGGGCCCATTTTGTGAAAAATAATATTTTGCAACGAAAGTTGAAATCCAGTTCTAAAATTCGAACCAAGAATTTATGAACAAAAACATTCTTTAAATCC
Organism: Maratus speciosus; assembly: GCA_963932465.1. Taxonomy (NCBI): domain Eukaryota; kingdom Metazoa; phylum Arthropoda; class Arachnida; order Araneae; family Salticidae; genus Maratus; species Maratus speciosus. Next base: position 190,501,356 of record OZ010800.1, read on the forward strand.
CTTTGCTAAAGCTTTTGTTTTTCGTGACATGGTTTTATTTACAAATTACACATTTTAAAACAGTTTTTATGAAAAAAAAATGTTACGTAGAGGGTCTATTTTATTAAAAGGAATTTTGTAAAGGGGCCCATTTTATTAAATTTATTTTTGTGAAGGGGCCCTAAATAGGCCCGAAATTTTGTCTGGATCGACCCCTGATTTTTCAATATTTCTAACGATAGACTGATGAATTTCATGATTTTTTTCCCGTGACAGATTGGCAAATTTCACAATATTTTAAAGCAACCAACTGAAGTATTTCTCAATTTTTTTCTGAGGATCGACTGGCAAATCTCGCGATTTTTCTGACCAGTAAATGACAATTTCAATTTTTGCTTTTTTTTTTTTTTTTTTGCAACCAATTGATGAATTTCACAATATTTTATCTCTACCAGTTGACAAATTTTGTGGGTTTTTTATTTCCTTATGACCGATTGGTGAAATTCGCAGGTTTTTTTTTTTTAATTTTTGCAGAAGTTTGCAGATCTTTCTTGCGACTAATCCACAAATTTCATGATTTTCTTTTACATGAACAGTTGGTGAATTTCTGAATTTTTCCCTTTGACTTACAGGCAAAACTCTCGAGGTTTTTTTTTTGTGCCAGCGGTAGAATTGATAAAAAAAAAGTCACTGGTCCAAAGGACCAGTAAACATCAGAGTTTACTGGTCCGCAGACATCCTCACTGGCCTGCTACATAAAATTCTATTAAGTACCTTTAATGAGCCTTTGAATGACCCCCCCCCCCCTCCTACTCCTAGAATATAAATCAAACTTCCTTTCAGTTACCCAAAAATTTCGGCATAATAAAATGTAAAATTATAATTTGCTAAAAATTAAATAAATAGACATGAACAAAAACTATAAAATTATTATGTATTTTATTTCTGATTATTTATTTCAACTGACTAAGTTTTAATTCAATTTTTTATTTATTTTTTTTTAAGTAAAATAAAATTCTGTGGTTTGTGTTTGGTTGCGGTTATCTCAGGGACGGGAAATATTACATTTACCTGTCAGAGAGGGGAAGAAAGTTATTGGTCCTGCGGATTACTAAATTTTTTAAATTAGTGGTCCGATTGAATTTTTAGTGGTCTTGAACCAGCGGACCACCGTGGATTTCGAACGCTGTTATGCGATAGATCGATGGATGAGTATCTTGATTTTTTTTCATGCATCTGATATATTTCAAGTTACTTCCCTGCAACCAAATAATTAAATTAATATTTCTTATAATCAATAGATATAAAATAATTAAAATGAGCCACTAGGTGCATAAAGGACTGCTGACTCCTGCCAAATTGACCTGGAGTCAACACTATCTTTACATTACTGAGTAGCTATGTTCTTTTATAGTACAATGCACATAAAACATTGGTTGTGGAAAGCACATTTATCAGGTGCTAATTTTTTTTGTGAACAAGACAATTGATCTATGCTTGATTCTCGATCAGAGAAGAAAACAAATTAATCTAATGTTGTTATTTTTTTATGTGTGTGTGCAAGATAAAGTAATCACAATATTTGCAAAATTCATGCATTTTAAAATTGCTTTAAAATAAGATTATACTGGATCCACTCATTTTTTTCCCCTTCTTTTTCACCCAGTAGATACAAGCTGCTTGTCTTTGGAAAAACAACTGTTTTGTGGATATATATCATTATTGATTGAATAAAAGGTGGACTCAGCAGGACTCAACTCTTTTCAAGCAGGATTTAACTTTGAATAAGGTAAATTTTCAGTTAAAGTCCATAAATGCTGTTATTAAATAAATTTTCAATTTATATGTCTGTGGGTATTTGATTTTACAATTGTCAGCTTGCATAAAAAATGAATAATGTGGTACTTTTATGTTAGCCAGGTGCAAATTATGTTAACAGAATTTGTTTTTTCTTTGCCAGAAGCACCTTTTTTTTCCACATAGTAAATATTAGAAACAACGATTAGAAATTGAAATAAAATGTTTTGGTTTGTGTTAATGTTTCTTGTTAAACCTTTGTACTTCAACTGTAATGATGAGTGAAAAAAAAATCTTTTGTTTTATTTTATTTATTATTTACAACTCAGTTTAAATATTTTTTTTTATATCCCTAATCTCTTTTCTTATATTCTGTTACTATATAACACCATCTGTGTGTGAATGTGTCTATTTATGTACTATAAATTCTAATGTGATATTATGTTTAAATTTGTTGATTGAGATACTTAAAGAAAGAACTACTTAAATTCAAATTACTCAGTTTTGTGGCAGGCAGCATTACCCGCTTACAGCACAATGTATAATCTCAGTTTCGAAAAACATATATTTATAACTCATAAAAATTTATGTTTGGAGAGTAAACAGTATATTTTTTAAGGTTAAATTGAAATATATTGGAAGTTAGTATATATATATATATATATAAAATAAATTTGCAAGCATTTCCATTTTTATATAATATTTTAATGCCAATATTTTTTGTAGTCCTTGGATACGTAAATTTAAAAACATAAAACAATTTTACATGCCTGGGGGTTGAGATTTCAGCAGGTGTAGCGTGCCTGAATTTTAAGTTTTAGCTCACAAACTAATAAAAATGTTGATATTAAAAATAATTGTTTAAAATTGTGAGAGTGAATAGTTAAGTGTAATGTAATTATAAATAATGAATAGTTCAGGGATGGCAAACCTTTTCACATTCGCATGCCGAAAGCTTCCAAAAATATATTTTATATAACTGTAATGTGCCAACGACCCCCCCCCCCCTGCCTTATCAAAAAATAATCAATAAACAGCAATGAATCAAAGTTACTTGTAACTAGGGATGGGACAAATAGTGATGTGGCCAAATAACCGAATGCTGAATATTCGGCAGCCTAATACCAAGTTTCTTTTCCAACAAAGAAAATAACTTTTGATTATATATACATACATAGTTTAAAATTTTAAATTGGAAAAAAGAATTAAAAACAAATTTATGTTCTATTAATAATCTGTTTAAATTTCTTTATTACTTGATTTAGGGTGAAAACCCCAGTAACTGACACATTAAAAATTGTTCTTCAAATCACTATTACAAAATTTTAAATCCATTCTATGCTTTTTTTTTTTTTTTTTTTTTTTTTTTTGAATGGATGGTAGAGATACATTTAAAAATTACTGTTGACAAAATTTTGAAAAATTATATAGGGTCAGGTGGGGGAAAGTGGTGGTAAAATCAAGCTTTTTTTAGAAAAGGCCCTAAAATCAAACTATTAAATTTATTTTAATGAAACTTTTGATGCATTTTCTATACATTGGATTCATATAGATTAAACATGAAGCATAACCACTCAATTTTATTCGATTGTTTTCTGACAGTGATACATTTAAAAGAGCATCTTTTGATACCACCACTTTACCCCATGGTGGGGGAAAGTGGGGGTAGTTCCAAAATTAGTCTATATTTAAATAAAAATGAGTAAATATTGTTTTTTAAATAAAAATACACTGAAATAAATGTATCTTAATTATTTTTAAAGGTACAAATGCACAAAAAAAATATTTTTCAGATATCATTTAATTAAAGAAATAATGTCCATGGCTATCAAAATTAGGTTCACTTAGTACGTAGCATATATTGCTGAACTCTATATAATCTTCACCACCAAATAGCAAGAAAAGTCTAATAGTTCACCAACGGTGACTTATTCAAATGCTTTATGTGATATAATGTATTAATTTTTATCACTTGGGCGATTATTTTAGCTGATCGACATTTTGACAGTATGCAATGAGCATAAACAAGATAGTTTGTAAACATTAAATTTGTTTTCAGTTTTTAAAACTAAAATAAGAATAGCTGCCATAATCTCAATATATGTCTCTAAAAAAGAATTAACAAAATATCTTAATTTAAAAGAGAAAATAGGTTTTTTTTTCAATATACTCCCACTTTACCCCTTGGGCTCACTTTTCCCCACCTGACCCTAAGTAAAAAATAACTTTTAATTTAATTGTATTATCATAATTTATAAATAAAGCCTATTTTTTTAGATTAATACTTTTATTACAGCCCATTTTTAAACATTAATCACATCTACAGTCTAAAATTGAATCATCATACAACATTGAGCTAAGCCTAACTATACCACCACTTTCCCGCACCTCAGAAAAAAAATCATAAAAAATTGAAATAATAAAATAAATCTTACCTTGATGCATGAATCTGTTTTTAAGAAGTAGTTCTACTGAAATGTATCAAAATATACTAATTTTTTCAAGTGAGAAAGGATCAAGAACAAAGTTTATCAATACCATGTGTTAAGAACAAACTGCACACATATATAAACAAGAAGATAAACAACAGTAAACTTGTTGCCAGATTTACAAATCTTAATAGAAATATTTGTCGCAAACTCCAATTATGTATTAATTGAAAAAAAAGTAAAAATATGTACATTTATTGTGAAAAAAGTGCATTTTTTTTTATTACCACCACTTTCCCCCATCCCACCACTTTCCCCCCACCTGACCCTATCGTATTATTAAAAATAAATGTTTTTCATAAATATGGCGAATAACTTCAGTAACTGACACAACCCCATTTTGAAAAACCCATAACTGACACAAAATGAGCCAGTGACCTTACTTGCAACGAAAAAAAAAAAATTAAGAAAAATTATGCTTTAAAAATACTTTAATATTTATTATAAAAACAAATTAATTAAACTTTATTTTTATATCATATACTACAGATGTGTCTCTCTTTTCATGTTTTAAATTATTAGTAATGCAAGTATTCAATAACTGACATTTATGCACCTGTAAACTGACAAATGGCGTTAGGCTCTGATAGGACAACTTAAAATGTAATGGTGTTGATTATAAGATAAATTTATTATGTTTTTGTTTTGTTTTGTTTTTTAAGCAGTTCAAAAAGATTTCAACTTTCTTTAACCCTTAAATGCCTGGTGTTGCTTTTCGGCAACATACCCAATTTAGGCTTCTAAAATACTATTAGAGTAATATTAAAACTATAATGCCTAATGTTGCCAATAAAATACATTCTGAAAATATTATTAAATTGATTTTCAACATGTAGATGGCAACACTTGTGCTGTTTAAGAATAAATATAGATTTATCTTTTCAATTGTTTCTACATGTTCTTTTTGTTTTGTTTGGAAGCTTGCGAAAATACTCTATTTTGTTCTGCAGTGAGCAAGTAAAATTTATTTCTTATTATAGTTCCTAAAATTCTTGTGTGTTTAATATTACAGAATTTTACTTATTTATGAAAATTATTTTTTCAATTAAAGACCAGTATTGCCGATTAGTAACAAACTGTTTTTTAGCCGTAAACGATACTTAAAACACAATATGATTCTTTAAAGTATTTTTCCCATGATTTATTTAAAAAATGAAAGCCAAAAAACATTATTACATTGATTTTTGAAAAATCAGGCATTTAAGGGTTGATATTACCAATAATTAACTCCTCTGTCAGAGACTGGTGAAAAGAAATTGTTTCACTCACCGGCCTTCCCAGTTCAGAGGTGAAATGTTTCAATGCTGCAGAATTGCCGTTCATAGTAGCATAAATAACCAGCAAACATGCAACACAATTTACTTTTGCATTCATAGAGACCACTACCAGTGGAAAATTGGATAACTAAATTTAAGTAAATTTGAATTTTTTGTATTTATTATGGATTTTAGTTACATCACAAATTGTGATGCAATACCCTATATATCAAACCCTAATTATAACATCCTCTATTAATTTTGTAATAAGTTCCTCTGAATTGCAGTAGTTATAAAACTTGATATATTAAAAAAAATCATAATTTGCAGAACAACAACAACAAAAAATATGTTTATTTCATGCATTGTATAGTCCCAAGAAGGGATAGATATTAGAATTTTTCTTCAGCTGCTCCTACAGTAAATGTTAAAATTTTGCCACAAATATGTTTAAACCAATTGAACTTAAAGAAATAAAATTCAAACAATATGATACTTAAACTAATCTAAAAACTTACATTCCATTCGAATGAAATGGAAATAAAACTGAGACTTTTTTAAAGGTTTGCATTTTCCATGTATCTTTGTAATTTAAGTTTTTAGGGTAGTTTAAGTATCCTATTTTATTTAGAATTTTATTTTTTAAAATTCATTTGGTTTAAACATATTTTTTGCAAGACTTTAACATTAACTGTAGAAGCAGATGAAGAAAAATTATAATACAGCACTCCCTCAAATCTGCAACCGCCTAAAATCCGCACATCATCACAGATGTAAACAATGAAAATTTCAGTTAAGCTGTAGAAGCAAAGTAACAGGATTTTTTTTGTTTTATATAATTTTGTATGTATTTTAATATGTAATTCTCGATAATATGATGAGACTAAACTCGTTGTTTTTCATGAAGGAAATATAAATTTATTACTGAAAAAAAAAGAAGGATATTGCTGATATCACTGCTAGTCAGCCTTTTAAACAAATATGCCAACCAATAACCAACCAATTAATTTTTTTTATAGTTATTAACACTAGCAAACCTGAAATAAACCTTCCTTACTTTTTGATTTTGATGTGAATTAATAGGGTTACCTTTATGAGGAAAGTGTCATTGAACGATTCAAGGAAAATGTATCTAATTTTTATTATGCATATTTAATTATACGAATTGAATATTTCCAACTGAGCGAAAAAATGCCCAGGCTGGGAATCGAACACAGACCCTTGGCTTACAAGGCCAATGCTTTTCCGTTTAAGCTAACTGGGCCGACAACCAGCCAGCATATTTCGCTCAGAAAAACCTTATTGGTAATAACATCTGGTCTGTCATGTAGACAGCTCAACAGAATAAACCGCAGGTAAAGGAACTCCATATAAACGATGGAAACGTAGATGAACTAATATTTTAACACAATCAAACTGATTGGTAAAGTTATCATACGAATTGAATATTTCCAACTGAGCGAAAAAATGCCCAGGCTGGGAATCGAACACAGACCCTTGGCTTACAAGGCCAATGCTTTTTTTTAAAAGGCCAATGCTCCATCGTTTATATGGAGTTCCTTTACCTGCGGTTTATTCTGTTGAGCTGTCTACATGACAGACCAGATGTTATTACCAATAAGGTTTTTCTGAGCGAAATATGCTGGCTGGTTGTCGGCCCAGTTAGCTTAAACGGAAAAGCATTGGCCTTGTAAGCCAAGGGTCTGTGTTCGATTCCCAGCCTGGGCGTTTTTTCGCTCAGTTGGAAATATTCAATTCGTATGATAACTTTACCAATCAGTTTGATTGTGTTAAAATATTAGTTCATTTAATTATACATTATTAATTATTTATTTGACCTTTACCTTTAATAATTTAATCATTTTTTAAATTATATTACTTTTTATCATTTTAGTTTATTACTTTACTTAATTATTTTAATATTTTGCTTTAATTCAAACATTCATTATACATTTGATTGCATTATTACATTCAAATTATTCTCTAAAAAATGTTAACAAACCAGAAATCCACAAAATTCTAAAATCTGCACAACCTCTGGTCCCAAGCTGCGCGGATTTGAACGAATCTACTGTATCTATCCCTTCTCGAGCATAAACAATGTGTAAAAATTTTTTTTTGTTCTGCAAATTATGTTTTTGTTTAAAGATATATATGACATCATATGTGATATAAATATCTACTTATATGGCTCATATATGAGCATTTGGCTTATACATATTGTGCATGATGTTTGTATGATGTATATATAAGCTTGGTGATGATCTTTAGCAAGTTTGAAACTGATACCTTGACATAATTGTAATTGAGGAGGCTGCTATAAGGGGAAAGCACCAAATTTTATTTGATTTTTCTTTTTTTATCCTTACTTTATATAAATATAGATCTTTAAATACTTAAAATAAAGGACACAGTTGAACATTATAATGTACTTGATTATAATGTATTTTGTAAACATTGCATCAGTAGTTGTTTGTTAAAAAAAAAAAAAAAAAAAAAAAAAAAAAATTGATAAATAAATTAAATTAAACACCGGCTAGTAATTTTTAAAAATACATGAATGTTTTTTTATATCATTCAAAGCTGGATGAAAAACTTCATTTTATTATGAAATAATACAAGATGTCTGATGATGCTACTTCTAAGCAAAAATTAAAACTAAAATTAAATTATTTTTAATTTGCATCTAACGTTATGAATTATTGATATGTGCTATTAAATACAATCCATCTTTTCATTTTAATGAATTATTATTCTTTTTATTTATAGGCTTTGAAGCTGCTGTCTGTTAAATATAATGAAAATAAGTCTGAGAAGCATTAACGTAGAACAGAGTTTTCCCCAAACAGTTTCCTCAGGATCATCCTGCCTACTTTATAGTAATGAAATATAGCACCCTTTTTGCCTTTCAATGAAAAATATATTTTATATATGAATTGTAAAAAGAAAATATTGTTGTCAACAAGAGCCAGATTGGAAAATAAATAAATAAAACTTCATTTTTGAAAGTATTTCTTGCATCTTTATTGTATATTCCTTTATAACAATGATAATATATGTTCACTAAAGATTTTGAATAATTTTAAACTAAAAGTTTGTACATAATTTTTTATCATATTTTATGCATGAAAGTATTTGATAAATATAAATTTTATTTTTAATGCTTAAGCAAAGTTTAAATAAACTTTTATTTCAAAACATTACTTAAATACACTGGATGTATTGTTTTTGTTATTTTATAATATACTACAAATAATCAGGTTAATCTGAAATACATTTGATAATTTACATATTTAATTGTACAAAATGTAAATTCATTTATAAATGATTATTCAATATTTAATTGAATATATGATATTTAATTAAGAGCACAGATTAATTTTTTAAGACATATTAAGACATATATTTTTTGGTGATAACATAAATAAAAATCAGTATTTAAATGAATAAGTTTTGGTGATATACTAAATTTTGTACTAGTACTCTTATCTTTGCTTTACAATAATATATAGTGTATAACAATATGCAATAATATTTTTAATTTCCCCCCCCCCTCCCAATGGCTTTTCAAAATAACTTTCCTTTTAGTGAGTCTTGTAAACACTAACTCCCTAACACTATTTCACAAAGTTAGCTTAAACTGATTGATATACTTAAAAAAATATTTTTTGAAAGATATTTATGATGTATATGTCGTAGGCTAATTGAGAAATCCGGCTCTTTGCAAACAGCCTAGGCTCTTTGCAAAGAGCCGGGCTAAATGGAGAATCCATATCTCCCTTTTTCCAATTAGCCTGATATTTTTCAGGCTTATTGCAAAGAGCCTAGAAAGCATTAGGCTAATTGAAAAATGTCCACTTATTATCCGATCAGGGTGATATTTTTAGCTCACAGGCTATCAAAGCCTGAGAGCTTATGTGCCCGCCGATTCTGTATGTACGTGTGTACGTACGTACGTACGTATGTACGTAACACGATAACTCTTGATAGAAATATCCGATTTGCTTCAAATTTTTTTTCTAGTTTCATTCTGATAAGGTGCTATCCTGATTAATTTTTGGGGTTCACTGGTTAAGGAAAAAGGTGGTCTAGCCCCCCCCCCCTTTATTTATATAAATGGGTTTTTCATGCAGAAATATTCGATTTGCTCCAAATTTTTTATACCGGTTGATTGTGTTAAGGAGCTTTCCTGATTAAATTTGGAAGCTCATTATTTAAGTATAAAGGTGGGAAAGGGGGGCTAGCCCCTTAATTTAGATAAATCTGTTTTTCATGATCAATTATTCGATTTGCTCCAAATTTGGTATACCGGTTTTATAAGTTAAGGAGCTGCCTTGATTAGATTTGGAGGTTCATTAGTTACATATAAAGGGAGGAAAGGGGGCGCGTTATTTAGATAAATGGGTTTTTCATGCAGAAGTATGCGATTTGCAATAAATTTGTTATGCCGGTTAATTATGTTAAGCAGCTTCCCTGATTACATTTGGAATATCATTATTATGCATAAAAGGGGGATAGGGGGGCAATTGCCTCTCCCCTTAATTTAAGTAAATGCGTTTTTCATGTTGAATTTTTCAATTAGCTCAAATTTGGTATACTGGTTTATTATGTTAAGGAGATGGCTTGATTAGTTTTGGAGGTTCATTAGTTAAATATAAAGGGAGGAAAGGGGGGGGGGGCTAGATACCCCCTTAATTTAGATAAATGGGTTTTCATGCAAAATTTTTCGATTTGCTCCAAATTTGGTATACCGGTTTATTATGTTAAGGAGCTTCCCTGATTAGATTTGGAAGTTCATTAGTTAAGTATAAAGGGAAGAAATGGGGGGGGGGCTAGATACCCCCTTAATTTAGATAAATGGGTTTTCATGCAGAGTTATTCGATTTGCTCCAAATTTCGTATACCAGTTTATTATGTTAAGGAGCTTCCATGATTAGATTTGGAGGTTCATTAGTTAAGTATAAAGGGAGGAAAGGGGGGCTAGACCCCTTCCCACTTAATTTAGATAAATGGGTTTTTCATGCAGAGTTATTCGATTTGCTCCAAATTTCGTATACTGGTTTATTATGTTAAGCAGCTTCTTTGATTAGATTTGGAGATTTATTAGTTAAGTATAAAGGAGGGACAGGGGTTAGTGTCCCCTTAATTTAGATAAATGGGTTTTTCATACAAAATTATTCGATTTGCTTCAAATTTGATATGCCAGTTTATTATGATATGGCTTCCTTCATTTGATTTGGAGGTTCATTGGTTAAGTATAAAAGGGGGGAAAGGGGGGCAGTTGCCCCTCACCTTAATTTAGGTAAATGGGTTTTCATGCAAAATTATCTGATTTAGTTTAATTTTTTTTCAACCTGATCCGAACTTGAAGGTTCCATTTGAAGTCAACCCGAAAACCGACCATAACCAGGTTTCGGATTGTGTTCAATTAGAACTTTCAGGTTCGGATCGGGTTGCCGGTGGACGGAGATTATTTTGTCTGGCTTGCATCGGGTTATAATTCTTTGGAATATTTTTGTCGGTTAAGATTTGGTTCGGGACGTGTTTCAGGTTGGCTTCGAATGGAATACTTAGGTTCTGGTAGCTTTGAGTGTCCACGGAAACAAATTTGTTTTGTTCGGATCCGGTTATGGATCTTTGGAATATTTTTGTCGGTTATCAGATTTGGTTCGGGATTTCGGGTTTTTTCAAATGTAACTCTCATGTTCAGGTCGGGTTGCATGTAGACTGAAATTATTTTGTCTTGCTTGGATCGGGTTGCGATCTGTTGTAATTTATTTTTCGGGTTTGGGTAGGGTTATACGTTAATAAACCTAATAAAAAGAAAATTGCCCGGTTAAACTGATGGCATTGAGCTCACAGGCTATTCACAATAATTGTATATTATAATTATATTTCAAAGAATAATGCCCCTCGAAAAATAAATGAAGGTATTAGTCCCCGTTGCCCCCTTTCAACTTAACCAAAGAACCTCCAAATCTAATAAGGGAAGCTACTTAACATAATAAACTGGTATACCAAATTTAAAGCAAATCAGATAATTCTGCATGAAAACACCATTTCACTAAATTAAGGTTGGGGGGGGGGTATTAGCTCCCCCATTTTTCTCTTTATGCTGAACCAATGAACTTTCAAATCTAATTAGAAAAGCTCCTTATTAGAATGAACCTTGAAAAAAAATTAAACTAAATTTGATAATTCTGCGTGAAAACACATTTATCTAAATTAAGGATAGGGGCAATTGCCCCCCCTTTTCCCCCTTTTATACTTAACCAATGAACCTCCAAATCAAATGAAGGAAGCCATATCGCAATAAACTGGTATATCAAATTTGAAGCAAATCGAATAATTCTGTATGAAAAACCCATTTATCTAAATTAAGGGGACACTAGTCCCTGTCTCTCCTTTATACTTAACCAATATATCTCCAAATCTAATCAAGGCAGCTCCTTAACATAATAAACCGGTAAACGAAATTTGGAGCAAATCGAATATCTATGCAAGAAAAACTAATTTATCTAAATTAAGGGGGGGTCTAGCCCCCTTTCCTCCCTTTATACTTAACTAAGGAACCTCCAAATCTAATCAGGGAAGCTCCTTAACATAATAAACCGGTATTCGAAATTTGGAGCAAATCGAATAACTCTGCATGAAAAACCCATTTATCTAAATTAAGTGGGGGTCTAGCCCCCTTTTCCTCCCTTTATTCTTAACTAATGAACCTCCAAATCTAATCAGGGAAGCTCCTTAACATAATAAACCGGTATACCAAATTTGGAGCAAATCGAATAATTTTGCATTAAAAACCTATTTAAATAAATTAAGGGGCGGGGGCTCCCCCTTCCTTTCCTCCCTTTACACTTAACTAATGAACCTCCAAATCTAATCAAGCCATCTCCTTAAGATAATAAACCAGTATACCAAATTTGAGCTAATCGAATAATTCTACATGAAAAACGCATTTATCTAAATTAGGGGGAGAGGCAATTGCCCCCCTTTCCACCCTTTATACATAATAATGATCTTCCAAATGTAATCAGGGAAGCTGCTTAACATAATTAACCGGTATACCAAATTTATCTCAAATCGCATATTTCTGCATGAAAAACCCATTTATCTCAATTACGGGGGAAAGCCCCCCCCCCCTTTCCTCCCTTTATATGTAACTAATGAACCTCCAAATCTAATCAGGGAAGCTCCATAACACAATAAACCGGTATACGACATTTGGAGCAAATGGAATATTTCTGCATGAAAAACCCATTTATATAAATTAAGGGGTGGGTGACTAGCCCCCCTTTTCCCTCTTTATCCTTAACCAATGAACCCCAAAAAATAATCAGGGAAGTACCTTATGAGAATGAACCTAGAAAAACTTTTTTGAAGCAAATCGGATATTTCTATCAAGAGTTATCGCGTTACGTACATACGTACGTACGTACGTACACACGTACATACAGAATCGGCGGGCACATAAGCTTTCAGGCTTTGATAACCTGTGAGCTAAAAATATCACCCTAATCGGATAATAAGTGGTCATTTTTCAATTAGCCTAACGCTTTCTAGGCTCATTGCAATAAGCCTGAAAAATATCAGGCTAATTGGAAAAAGGGAGGTGGATTCTCCAATTAGCCCGGCTCTTTGCAAAGAGCCTAGGCTGTTTGCAAAGAGCCGGGTTTCTCAATTAGCCTACGACATATATATTATGAAACCATTTTACTGATATTGTATTCTGGCATGTAACACATACGTATACTTTTAGATTTAATTTTTGTATTTTTTTATTATAATCGCCATATGTTGTGCAGATTGTTGTTTGATTGTTTGCAAAAACTTTCATGAGATACATAGTGAAAAATAAGATGTAAATTATTTTAAAGTACAATACTATTATTTTTCATATACTCTAATAGCAACATTTTTTAAATATAAATCACATGTTGATTAAATCAAAAGTCTTAGTTCTTATGATCATATCTTTTATAATTTATTTTTAAAATTGATGCATAATGTGCACCTATAAATTTTGATAATTTTTCTTCTATCAAAAGTTATTGTTACATACCAGAATATACAGTATGTATTTTTACATTAATCAATGAAAAGTCAATTACTAAAATGAATGAAATGGAACTATTTTTTTAATAATCCATGCATGAGTAATGGAAGGTTAATCTTGCAGACCAGGGATTTTTTTTTTTTTTTTTTTTTTTTTTTACATAAAGGAGTAGGTCTGCATATGGAAAACAAAGTTTGCGCTCGTATTACATTTTAAATTTCTTTAATGATATTTCAAAATATTGTTTGTTATTATTATTAAAAATGTAAAATAATTTTTTTGCACACCTGGCAACAAATGCAAATTTCAGTGTGTAAAATTTTATTCACAATACATAAAAGTTGTTAGGGAATATCGCATTTTCTTCCATGAATTAGCAGCATTTGAAAAACTCAAAATTTTCAATTTCTTTGATACATTCCATTCTTAAGGGTAACCATCCTTAAAAGGAAAATTATATTCCCTGTTAGACCTATTTTAATTCAAGTGAAAAAAAAAGTGGAGTAGTTGAATTTACAAAGAATTTAAAAGAATAAATCCATTGTTCACAAAATGTAAAACTTTGCAGTTGATGATATTGTATGCTAATGAATAATATAATAAAATTTCTAAATACAACGGCAAAATTCTACGACTTCTAGCCATCACTAATTTCTTTTTAAAATCTTCATCTGATTTAATTACAGATATATGTTATTAAGTAAAGCGAAGATTTCCATTAAAAATTAGTGCTAGCTAAAAATTGTAGCAGTTGGCAGCTATGCAAATATAGGATCTTTCTAGAAGTATTATCATCACCAATGATAATATAAACGAAAACCAAGATATATATATTCTTTTTCCAGGAGAAATAGTATATAAAATAAAAATGTGAAGAATAGCAGAAATGCATAGATTTCTAGAATCTAGAAATGCACAAAACATAAAAGCCAGTATGCTGGTAGGTATCTTACATTTTTCATTTCCTTATTATCCATAGAAAGTTTCTGATAATGAAATAAGATTGTAAACATTAAAATGTGTCATTTCCTTTTACTAAAATAAATGTTCTAAAATTAGTAAAATATTTTTATGGCATATATATATGCTATAAAAACTGTTTACTATATGAAACCGGTTTTCGCTCAAATTTAAATGCTTTCATTTGGTCCAAACAAAACAAGCACCTGGAACAGGGACCGAATTCATTACCATCACCTGTGCATTTTTTCTCTAAATGAAAGTGATTGGCTTATGTTTAAGCATTCTAAAGTAGCATTTCATTGTATTATGAATTAAAAACTGTATTACTAAAATTTTTCTTCTTTTTTCGTGAAAGAACGTAGTTGTGTTTGTGCCGAATGTAGCGGATTAAAGTCTGGTATAGCCTCTGATTTTCAAATCATGCTATAGCATATACTTTAGGAATTTGTGTATTTTCTTTAAAGATCTTAGAAAATTAAAAGTATCATAAAAAAGGGGTATTAGCAATATGTATAAAATATATATGCTTTTACTGATTTATATGAATGAGTCCTGGCAAGGAATTAATTTAAAATATTTAAGTATTTAATATGATTTTGGGGGGGAAAATTCTAAGTAAATTTCTATCAAAATTATTTGTGTTAAAAACTTTTGTTATTTCAGTTTTTTAATATAACGTCATCCTTGCCTAGGGGAGATAACAGATTCGTCTCATTTTGGTCCAAACTACGTATTTTGGATCAATAAACACATTCAGATTAAGGCTAAAAGGGGTCTATATTTCGTCCAAATGTGGGTGGTGTTTTCGGATGTAATATGGACAAATTTTGGACGCCTATATTACAGCCAAAATTCGTCCGTATTTCGTCCAGATGGAGGTATTTTTTGGACGTAATATGGAGAAATTTTGGCTCATCCGAATTTTGTTCATTTTACGTTCATTTTATGCTCATTTCATGGCCCAAAAGACGTACTTCTTACGTAAAGGGGGGTGACATTTGGACGTGATTTGGCGAAATTTAGTTGAAGTCCGGAGGACTTTTAGACTTCAATTGGACACGTCCATTCATCCAAATTACGTACTTTAGGCGAAAATTGGACGAATCTGTGTTGAGTGGGTATCACAGTAGTACTTACGTGTGTAAAATTTCGTTTCATTTCGACGTCTTTTTCTTGGTGCGCAAATTTTTATGGCAATGAGTGTATTACATTACATATACATGGCTTCACATCATAAAAGAGTGAAAAACAAGATTTCTTTCTTTATTTTTTTTCCTATTTAGGAGGAAGATAATAAAAATGCACACCTGCATTCTTTTTTATATTTAAATAACGTTTAAAAGAAATATCAACAACCAAATGTAAATAAAAAAATACAAATTCTCAATGGATAGCGTTGTCTTAAAAAATTAATTATTCAGAAACATATTAAGCAGTATGTATACCAATAGAGTAGTACCAACACTTATTTCATTTTATTCTGTAATTATATTAAAAATGCCTTTGACAGTGTGGATTCTAGAAAAAAATTACTGCCAGCTGGGAACTTAAAAAAAGCACTCATGTACTTTGTTCACTGAAAATATTTTGCATTTAGTCCTTTTTTATAAGAAGAATTTTGTGATATTTTCCTGCAACGGATGAAATTTCTGGATTTTCCTCCCTATTGACTGACAAATTATGTTTTTTTTTTTTTTTTTTTTTTTTTTTTTTTTCCTCCTGTAACTGATCAACGAATTTCACGTTTTTTTCTGCAACCAACTGTAAAATTTCACGATTATTTCTCCTGATTGCCTGCTGAATTTCACGTTGTTTTCCTGTGACCAATTGACGAATTTTACAATATTTTAAAGCAATCGACTGAAGAGTTTCTAGATTTTTTTTTTCCATTGATCGATTGTTGAATTTCTTAATTTTTTTCAGATGACAGAATAAGAATTTTTGCAATTTTTTCCCCGCAACCAACTGATAAATTTTGTGATATTTTATTTTGGAACAGATGTATTACAATCCCGCATCCACCATCTTGGATTTTTTTTCTTGGCGTGAATTAAAAATTTGTTTTTTAATTAATATTTATAATTATTATATTCCAGTTTTATCAATATTATATTAATCTATCAACAATATTTAACCATTGTCGACATTTACTACTTGGTGAAAAAAGAGTTTTCGTGCAAGAAAACAAATCCAAGATGGCGGATGCAGGATTATAATACATCTAAGCCATACCGATTGTCGTATATTGCATTTTTCTTTACGGCCGATTGACAAAACTCGTGGTTTTTTTTTTCACATGGCCGGTGAATGAATTTTTACCGATTTTCTTCCCAGCTGATCAACGAACTTCTTTTTTTTTTTTTGTCATAAACAGTTGTTTAATTTCTATATTTTCTCCCACGACTTACTGGCAAAACATGCGAGGCTTTTCTTTTTCTAACTTTTTTTTTTTCGTGTGATCGTTGAGTGAATTAAGCAATTTTTTCCCTGTTACAACTGAAGAACAATGTGATTTTTTTTATTGTAAATAACTGGTGAATTTCTCGTTTTTTTTTTTTTTTTTTTTTTTTTTTTTTTTTTTTTTTTACATGACCAATTGACAAATTTTCTATGCCTGCCCATGACCAAATGAGGAAATTTACGTTTTTAAAAAATAGTGAAATTCTTCATTTGATCACGGGGGAAAATTCGCGGGAAAATATCGCAAAAGTCTGTTGAGAAAAAGGGACGCTGAACAAGCCAGTTCAAAATAGTGTTTTTTTTCTTTTACAAAGTACAAGTGTGTCCTTTTTAAAAAAAATACCACCTTGTGTCCTTTTTTTTAGTCAATTTCTAGGAAGAAAGGGCTGCTGGGTGCGAATTTTTACAAAAAGCGCATTCATGTACCCTGTTCACAAAAAATATTTTGAATTGGTTTGTTTAGGCTCTCTTTTTTTATCAGTAGAATTTGTGAAGTTTTCCTGCGACAGATTGAATTTTGTGATTTTCCCAATTTAATATAATTATGCATTCTTTTTTTTTTTTTTTTACATTGATACTCAATAATTTTTATTCAACGGTAATATTCAATTGTCAGTTAATGTGATTAATTTAGCGATTTTTCTTCAGTAATCGGTCAACAATTTTCGCTTTTTTTTCCTTCAACCGACTAAGAATCTCGTGATTTTTTTCACACGATTGTCTGCTGCATATCACTATTTTTACCACTGCAGATTGACAAATTTCAGAATATTTTAAAGCAACCCACTGAAGTATTTATCGATTTTATTTTCCCAATGATTGACTGCTGAATTTCTGAGTTGCTTTTTTTTCCAGAAGACTAAGTGAAGAATTTTAGAATTTTTTCTTGCAACCAATTGACGAATTTTGTGATCTTTTACTTGTACTGATTGGCAAATATTGCACTTTTTCTTGCGAGCGATTAGCGGAACTCACGAAATTTTTTTTCATGCAGACGATTTATGAATTTTGCAGATTACCTTCCCCCCCCCCCCTCCTCCATTTAAGCTGATCAACGAGTCTCATTTTTTCTGATACACAGTTGATGAATTTCCATATTTTTTCCCCACCATTTACTAGCAAAACATTTCTTTTTTGTAACATGCGATCAATGCATGAATTAAATAATTTTCCCCCCCCGTGACTTGCAAAGAACAGTGTGATGTTTTTTACCGTTACCGACTGGGGAATTTCTTGTTTTTTTTTTTTTTTTTTTTTTTTTTTTTTTATATATATATATATATATATATATATATATAACATGAGCGATTGACAAGTTTATGATGCTTTCCCATGACCTAATGATGAAAATTACATGTTTAAAAAATAGCAAAATTCTTCATTTGATTACGGGAGAAAGAAACCGCGACATTCGTCTGTTGCTTGGGGGGACAATTGACAAATTTCAATCAGTCGTCGGAAAATATAAAAAAATTCTGTTGAGTAACGGGGACATTAAACAAGCCGGTTCCAAATATTATTTTTTTCTCTTTTCTTTACAAGGTAAAAGTGTGTCCTTTATTTATGATATATTTTTATAACAATAGAATTTTGTAGTGTTTTCCTGTAACAGTTAAAATTTCATGATTTCCCCCAATTTAATGTTATGCATTCTTTTTACTTTTTCCCATTAATTATTATTCAAAGGTAATATTCAGTTGTCAGTTAATGCGACTAATTTCACGATTTATTGTGAGAAATCGGCCAAGAACGAATCACATTATCTTTCTGCAACCGACTGAAGAATCTTTATTTTTTTTTCTCACGATTGACTGTTCAATTTCATGATTTTTTCCCCAGCTGATTGACAAGTTTTACAATATATTAAGGCTGTTTTCAAATCTGAAAGGAGTAACTTTAGGACACATGTTTTAATTCGTTTTTGTTCAGAAACGCATGAAATCGACAGATGTTATTCAGAAAGTGTGTCCTCGAAAGACGTTTTCCGTTTTATAGTGTACGTAAAATATCTTTCAGAAAATATCAACAAAAGTGTATGTTTTGAACCGAATTTCTGGCTGAGAGGAGGAAAACCGGTTTTCATTTATTTCTACGGCAAAATTTGCAGATGTTTCCTTGCGACCAATTTGCAAAACTCGAACAAAAAAAAGATTTTTTTTTTTTTTCATATTGTCGCTGAATGAATTTCCCAGATTTTCCCTGCGGCTGGTCAAAGAATTTCATTCCCAAAGCTGAATACTTTGCAATGTCCTGCAATGAACTTCAGCTAATCAAATATTCTGTGGGAATTTAAAAAAAAGTCACAGGGAGATTTTCTTATATATGAAGATGTGCAATTGCATCTTTTATGGAAATACAAAAAAAAAAAAAAAAAAAAAATCGTAAAACATTAGCATACTCACACGAAAGAAACTATTGGCGAATTTTGTGATATTACCCCAATCGAATGATAATTTCGTGTTTTTTTTCCAACAATCGATTGACGATTTTTGAATTATTTCAGATTTTCTCCTCTGTCAACCGTCATATTTGGTGTTTTTTTCTCTGACCAAATCGTTGAATTTAACAATTTTACTACTGCGACTGTTTGAAGAATTTCGACATATTTTCCACAATTCATTGACGAACTTTACGCTTTTTAACCACGACTGGTTGGCGAATTTTGGGATATTTTTCTTTAACCTTTTGGCGAAAATCGTAGTTTTTTTTTTTTTTTCACACGACTGATCCATGAATTTCATACTTTTTTACCGAAGACTGATTGGCAAATGTTCCATTTTTTTCTTCATACACATTGGAAACCATCTTTGGTTTTTTTCACGAATGATCGGAGAATTTCGTGACTTTCATGACGACTTTGGAGGGTGTTTTTACATGCGACTGATAGGCGAATTTAATTTTTTTTTTCGATTGGCAATTTTTTTCTCTTTTCTTGTGAACGATTGGTAAAAATCACATTTTTTTCTGCAACCGATCGACTAATTTCGCGTTCTACCTGCGGCAGATTGGTGAATATCGGTGATATTTTCTCTCTGTCATCTGGTTAACTTTGTCGCTTTTCTGCCACTGATTGGCGAAATCTCAAGGGGGTTTTTTTGCACGACTGATCGATGAATTTCCATTTTTTTCGATGATCCACCGACGAATTTCGCTTTTTTTTACCTGTGACCAATTTTAAAATTTTGCAATAGTTCTCTTGGACTTGGAGAATGTCCTGATTGGAGAAAGTCCTGATTGGAGAAAGTCCTGATTGGAGAAAGTCCTGAGATTTTTCCGCTACTCATCTACGAATTTCGCAGTTTTTTCCGACAATTCACTGACAAATTTCACGATTTCTTTTAACCGCAACCAATTTGCAAATTTCGCGAATTTTTCCTTGTAATATAGGCAAATTTTGAGACCTTTTTCTTGCAACCGATTAGAGAAGATCATGGGTTTTTTCGCTTTTTCTTCTAGAGATGCACTGACAAATTTCGCATTTTTTTACCTGCAACCGATTGGCTTCTCTTGCAACTGTTCGCCGAATTTTGTATGATTTCCCACAACAATCTGAAGAATTTCATGATTTGTTATCCATGACCGACGAATTCACTATTTTTTTGCGACCAATTGATGAATTTGCCAATCTTTTTAAAAGACCGATTAAAGAATTTGGCGATTTTTTTTCTGGCCACTGAGTGACAAATTTCGCGATTTTTCCTACGATTCAATGGTGAATTTTCTTGAAAAGGAAAATTTGAAAAGTGAAATTTGAAATGTTCTACAGTGAAGTCCGTTGTTCTGCAATGTATATCGCATTTATAAGCATATTCTGCTTTGGGGAATTTCATTATGTCTTACTTTTCGGAATTTTTTTTGAAATTGCAGTATTTTCATCCTTTTAGATCGAGTTTTTTTACGGATTTTTCCGATAAATATTATTTGTAATATATAACAATTTCAAAGACGGAAGGGGGCACATTACTAGGTCCAAACAGGTGCACTTTTCTAACTTTTACGGACACCTGCCATATGACATACTGTTGGAAAGGCGTGTGACCTCTTATTCATGTTATGCCCCTCCCATGTCCCTTCAAACTATGTCCCAATTCCCCCCAACCGCCAAGTTTTTTTCTAAATTTTTCCGACACATGTGACATGTTATTGAAAAGGCCTCGGACCACTTATTCATGTTATGCATCTCTAATGTCCCTCCACCCAATTTCTCCTCCCCCAAGGGGGCACTTTTCTGAATTTTGCCGACACCCCTCATGTGACATATTGTTGTAAAGGTCTGTGACCTCTTATTTGTGTTATGTTCCTGCACCACACCACCCAACCTCCCGGAGGGGGACTTTTCTAAATTTTGCTGAAACCCTTCATACGACATTCTAGAAAGGCCCTATGATTACTTATTCATATTATGCAACTGCGATGTCCTTCCATCCCCTTCTCCCCCCTCTTTAGGGCCACTTTTCTAAATTTTGCTAACATCCCTCATGTGACATATTCTTGGAAAGGTCTGTGACCACTTATTCATGTTATGCACATCTGATGCCCCTCCGCCCACATTGCTCCCCCTGAGGGTAAGTTGTCTAAATTTTGCCAAAACCCCTCATGTGACATATTGATGGAACGGCCTGTGACCACTTATTCGCGTTATACACATCCGATGTCACTCCCCCCCCCCTTCACTCAACCCTGAGAGGGCACTTTTCTGAATTTTTCCAAAACCGCTCGTGGGCATACTGTTGGAAAGGTCTGTGACCACTTATTCACATTTTGTACCTACGGTGTCTCTCCCCAACTTTGCCCCCCCCACCACCGAGGGGACACTTTTCTAAATTTTGCTGAAACACTTCATGTGAGATTGTTGGAAATGTCTGTAATACTTATTCATGTTATGCATCTTCAATGTCCCTCCACCCCCCCCCCCTCTTCGGAGGCACTTTTCTAGATTTTGTCGATATTGTTGGAAGGGCCTGTGGCCACTTATTTATCTTATACACATCCAATGTATCTGACCCCAATTTGCCCCCCCTCCCCAAGTAGGCCTCTTCCATTCAGAATTTAATACCTTAGTACACAATTCTACATGAATTATAGCATCATGTTGTTTCCTAGTTTAGTTTTCTTTTATATAGACATGTTCAAAGATTCACTTTCTATTGCGTTAATATTCTAGTTTTGTATTTTTCAACATTATAATGAAAGTTCCAATTGATCACAAATCCCGTTGGTCCACAGGACAATGAATTTGAACTTTCTTAAAAACAAAATAAGTTGTTTCTTATGCGGTTTCTTGTGCTGATTCCGAATCTATTTTTAGATTAACTCAGCAGGTTTTGTTTTTGATATAGTTGGATATTTCGATTTATGCAAATTTTGTACAATTACATGCAAATTTAAGGCGTAAATCATTATCAGACTGGCTTATTTTGTTTTATGTTATGATTACTGCCTTGTTTACATTACAAAAATGTTGTTTCAGAGATTATACTGACATGTGACAGTGAAATATTGTGCCTAATTTACGTATTTTTCATGATTTTCGAATAATGTTTCTTGACGTCCAAATATTTATGCCACACGAATACGCTAATATGTTTTGAAACTAATTTTTTGCGCTGATTTCGAATCTGGTATCTGTGTTCTTCTATCACGTCTCGTTTTTGAAAAAAGTGAAATTTTATTTTTTGGTCAAAAAGTCAAAAATCGCTTTTTGCGCTACTTTGCGATGTACTTTAACTAGTTAGGATAGATCCTACTGCTTTTGTTTAAAAAATAGATTATATAAATTATTGTTTATGTCCGAATAAGAATCATACACTGTTCACCTTTTTGACAGTGAGGTACATACCCCTAAAAACCATCTTATATCAAACTTGTGTCAATACAGTACAAAAGTAGAAATTAATTTTACTGAAAACTAGACGTGATATAAAAAAAAGATTGCAGATTTGAAATGAGTATAAAAATCTAGTCTTGAAAAACAATACGTCAATTATGTGGTAACTACTTTAACGTTCATAGTAATGTAAACATCACACCATTTAAAAATATTCAAATTAGGTTTAATAACTGACACATAAATGTTAAGAATATGCGGATCGTCATATTTATCTGAAGTAAATAGTCAAATAGGTATTTTCTGGAAAAAGGAAATTGATCTGGCATTTATTGTATCTAATATTTGCATAAAATAGCACAAAAAAGCTCAAATTTTAATAACGATAAATATGCAAATTTCCCAAAAACTAGACCACCTAGAGAAAAACGGTAATTATATTCGGAATCAATGCAAAAGCTTATATAGAATCAACTAATTTCAGTTCTATGACAGAATCATTGTTGTCCAGTGTTATCAGGCATGTAACAACTTTCATCAAACTTTGTTCGCATTGGCAGAAGCAAACAAATCAATTATCCATAAGTGTTCATCTTTATACTCCTTACGTGCAAAATAACCACATTAAAATATAAACTCAGGTAACTAAAGCAAACATTATATAAAAAAATCTTCTGAGATATCAAAATATGTTAGTAATGTTTCCAACTAGAGTGTTTGCTAAAAACATTAAGAAGGACGATCAATTTCCTCTTGGAATCAATATTATTATTTCCAATAAACGCTTAATATTTAACGTTTCCGTAGAGAATTTTCGATTACTCATTTTAAACTTTAAATGCAGAATATTTTCTTAAGCAAGGTGGTAATACTGATTAAAATAGTATTTACATATATTAGTTCATATTTGAAAACGCAGATATTTAAGCAAAATTTTATGATCTTTAATATGCATTTTAAATTCAACAAATTCTAAAAAAACTGCAAATAATATTTTCAGCGAAAGCTATTTTATTTAAAATGTGTTGCTTTTTTAAAGAAATGTGATTAAAAAATGTCCATAAATTGTGCTTAAATTTATATAAAAATTTCCGTCTTTTAATCAACGTGTCGAATATAATACAACATTTGTTTGCGCATGATCAGATAAAATGATGCATTAAAAAACTCTCTTTAGGGAATAATGCACGGGTCTGAAAAAAAGAGTATTAGCAGAAGCTTTATTTTTATTTTCATCCAAATCAAAACTTGTGGCACTTTTTTTTTTACTTTAACCACTGTAAACTGAAATGTCTTAAATTCAGACATTTAAGTATCTGAAACGGAGTGTTCAATTTTCAGACGTTTTAAAGTGTCTTAATTTTTAAGATACTTGTATGCGTCTGAATTGCATCCATGTTTGACCACTTTGACAAACATTTTTTCACCTTTTTTTTTTCTTCTGTAAGCATTATACACTGCAATATATATATATATATATATCGCTAAAAATATGGAAATTGTAGCCACTCGAGAGTCCGGTATAATTTACATATATTAATGGAAATTTTCTGATCTAAATTCCAAAAAAAAAAAAAAAAAAAATCCGTTTAGTTTGTGCATATTTCTGTATTTAAAAATTTCCATTTAAAAAGATAAAATATATTTTTCAAGGACTAACCACCATATTTCAACAACCACCTTCCCGAAGGATCACGGCACATCTAATTTGTATTCAATTCTACTGTAAACTTTTAATACTTACCCGAGGTGGGATTCGATCTGAGGTCCTGTTGTATAGGAGTTCAGTGCCTTATCCATTCGACCACGCTTTCATCGGCCGATCGTTGAAATAAAGTATTTATAAAGCACAAAGCAATGTTTTTAAGGGGATCGGGTAAGTCCTATCTCCGCCATGTTAAATTCACCAACTTTATGTACTTTTTTCTCAGAAATTGTGAAAGACAGAGGTCTAGATTTTTTAGAGTAGTTAAAATAACACGATTTACGTATTTTAACTGACTATTTTCTTTCTAAGTGAAACTCAAAATTAATTATTAATTATTTATTGAAAGTCATTTTTAAATTATCACTTTTGGTAAGATTTCACTGCCAAAAATAAATAATTCTCAACAACTCATTAATACCCTGTGTTAAAATATACAATTTATCATAATATAAATATTAAATAGAAATCTGAGTTTTTAATTTTAATAGATATTGAAAAAAAAGGAACATAAACATGAAAAATCTAAGTTTTAAGAAAAAGTCAGATTTAAAAGGCCATTAAGCTGTGAAGTATTTTTAGAAAAAATTATTAATTTGAATACTTATTTCTTTTATATATAAATATGTGTGACACAACGTTGGAAAGATAAAAGTTTGAACTATTTAATGATATAAAAAAGTAAAAATCGATTTTTTAGTTGAATTTTGCTTTACCTGTCCTCTTAAGTAGCAGTAAGTTTTTTTTTTCCAATTTAGTACAATTGTAAATATTTTTCACACAGTGTTGTAGTCGTAAAAAAATTAGAGGGTATACGCTAGAGGCAGAGGGTATAGGCTAAAGTCATGTATAGAGTTTTCGTTGCAGTTTTATTTGAGAAACAGGGTATACGGAGTATTTTTTAAAAATCCAGAAGGAATACGGCGTATACCCTCCACATCCCTGTTACACATTTTCTTTCTAGAAATTTATTTGAATATGTGGTTGAAATGGAAATTTTTCTGGAATTTACGGGGAAAAAAATTACATTAAAATACGTAAATGGCTGAATAGCCAGTACAACTTCCATATTTTAACGGATATTTTTTACAACGTATAAAGCTTTAAAAAAAAAAAAAAAAAAAAAAAAAAAAAAAAAAAAAAAACAGTTGCCTATTGCCGAACATGCAGGTTGACCAAAGATGGATGCGATTCAGACGTTTGAAACGTCTTAAATTCAGATGCATACACGTGTCTTAAAAATTAAGACACTTTAAAATGTCTGAAAATTGAACACTCCATTTTCAGACACTTAAGTGTCTGAATTTCAGACATTTCAGTTTACAGTGTTTATACCATGATCATAGTAAGACACTTAAGTGTCTTAATTTCAGACTTCTATGGTGTCTGAAACTTCATATTCAGACACTTAAGTGTCTGAATTACTTTTTCAGTCACATATGTGTCTGAATTTTAGACGCCTTTATTTGCAGTGACATAGCAGAATTAGCACGCAGCGATCACTTTTTTTAAAAGACTCTATATATGGACTGTACTGTATGTATATATAGGACTGTATGTATTCTCATAAATATCCTTCGATTGTACTGCATTTATTATAAAAATTTATTTATTTTTATAGAATCGCAAACTAAAGAATATTAAGACACTTATAATTAATACACTGTAGTGTAATTGAATGATATTTGATTATTATCGAGTTTCTCTTTATCTGGCTCTCATAATAACTGTCACATGAAGCATGAATTGTACGTAAGTATTTTGGATATATGGATTCGAAGAGCATAGAGCCATATGCTTGGCCTAGCATAAAGCGTGCACAAACGGATTCTACGCTCATCATATCTCGTGCTCATCTTTAAATATGAAGATGATTTAGTTGTATAGTTTCAATTTAAGAGTTGCATATGTAGTATGAACTAATAAAGCAATTCTAAAAAAAAGCAATATTATACAATCATTAAACCGATATTTAAGAAAATATATTTTTATGTTTGGAGAGGTAGATTCTGCGCACCTAACAAAATAACAGAGTACATTATTTAATATTATCTCTAGAATTTCCCTCAATATTGAAACGTTCATGTAATGTAAAGAAGTTTTAAACAAACAAGGAATTCTAATAACTGTATAGGGCTTTGCGTCGACGAAGAACTTTGCATTGGATAAGTCATATAACGGAATTTTGATTCAGATAGAGCTTGCATTCTCGCAAGCTATTACTGTAATTTTAGACCGCCTGTTCAGCTCAAATCCGCCAAATACTCAATGCATGTAAAAGAATGATAAAATTTTAAAAACTCCTTCTTTCCTGAAAGTTATATGTTACCGGTGCTAATTATTTGGCTATTATGATACATTTCAAAAATATATATTCTAAAAACACACTCAAAATATGTATTAAACTTTTAATTACTAAAAAGGACGTCAAATATTAATAAAATACATTAAAAGATCTTCATATTTACAAAATTTTTTTCCGACAGTGTCCTAAATTTTTTTAAAAATCAAGAGCATCTTTATCAAAAGATTACATCTGCCCGGGCTTTTATCGATTCTTCAAACACATTAAAGAAAAGGGTTCGCTTTTCTTCTGAAGTTTGCAATCCAAGTCACCCGTGAAGATAAAAAAGAAGAAATTCAGGAAATGATTTGCTGCATTATAAGAGTGTCTTTAGTTAAAAATAATGCCAATACTTATTATCTCAAAAAACATTTTTTTCTTAAGCTTGATCACGAGTTAATTTTTACTTTTCCGTCCTTTTTACATTTTTGCATCTTTACATCTGCCCGTCAAAATTGAAAGTATAAAAAAAAAAATTCAGGATATTCTTTCCTTTCTGAAAATGTTTTTGTTTAAAAATTAGTAACTAATATTTCAAAAGACAAAATATTTTCTAAAGATATATTTAATTTTGTCTTGTGTGTTTGAAGGTTCGTTTTCATGTTTTCCATTTCTTTCTGCATCTTGAAATAGCCATACCGTTTTCACGAATGAAAAAAAGAAATACTCACATATTATGGGTACTATTCCTGTTCTAACGGTGGTATCATTGGTCTAACATAATATTAATAATTATTATTTAAATATATATATATATATATATATATATATATATATATATATATATATTTCTGGGAAGTCGATTTTCCATTCGTTTTCCGAACTTGTACGTTTTTTCTGCTATTTTAAAATTCCATGATCTTTTTTAAGACGGAAATACAAAGAAAAAAAATTATTATTCGCGGTACATTTCTGTAATGATAACCTTGGTTTAAAATATATTGCTATTTACTATTTGAAAAAGAATGTTTTATGGAAGAAATTTCACGGTATTGTCAGAGACTTCTTTTTATCGGTGCCTTCCCAGATATTATTTCTTGCTTAATTGTTAAAGTTTTGCGCATGCGTAACAGGTTGTCAATACTGGGTGATATCATTTCACGTTTCAAAATAGTGAGGAGAAAGGGGAGTTTTTATTATTGATGTTTTCTGAAGAACTTTTGGAGAACTGTAAGTTAAAAATATCTAAATGTCAAAATTAAAATCACAATAATAGAGCCCCTTAGTTCGTTGAGAATTAATAATTTATAAAATTATACAATATAGAGGTTCGTTTTCAAAAACATACCAAGTCACTCGCTGCCGAAGGCAGTGGGGATGCCAATAGGTTCGTTTGGATATATTTGCATTTAAAAATGTAATATCATGCAAACTCGAGAGTGCACAAAACCGAAACAATGGGGACCTAACGCCAAATCTTTCCCGAGGAAAATATCTGAATTCAATACACTTTCGTATGGTATATTGCAGGTTGTTAACCCGTGCAAGGCAGGACGGATCAGCCTGTATTAAAAATTATATATAATAATCATTAAAAAAAATAGACCTTTAATTTTTTTTTCCTTTTAAAAATATTAATAATTTCACTAAATGATTATAAACTGTTATTATCTCTCTATCTCATTCTCGGTGCACTTACGCACATACGCGTTTATCTTTATTATCTAATTTAGTTATTATCGTTATTTATAACTTTCTTATTCTGTTATCATATCAAGAGGCATTGAAAATAAAAATTGCATAAAAAGATCTCTCTCAAAAAACGTAATTTTTGTGTGAAAGAATTTGCTGATTCAAAGAAATACTTCAAGACGTTTGTAAACAAATGGTTTGCTGATTCAAAGAAAAACTCTCAGATGTGTATAAAAAAATTTTGTCGGTTTATTGCCTACTTCAGGTTGCAATGCTTATCTTGCCCGATTATTGTTCAAACTGCTTAGTTAGCAACTCTTCAGAAGTTACAGATGTATCTAAGAAACTGAGATTTAGGAATAGAATAAATAACATTGAAATACTTTCTGTTTTAGACATAGATCATAAATGTCAAATTATGATAAATTTATTAAGGATAATCATTAAGTTATTAACCATTTGGAAAAATGGTTATTGTTCTCGTAAGGGTAGGAAATCAAAAGCATATCTGAAGGTTTTCATTGGTTTAATCCGCATTTTATTCGTCATTTAATATGTCTATACAATAATCTGTATTTCCCTTTACTTTCAACAGAGATGGATAGCTTCTGTTGCCACTATGACAAAAAAGTAATAAAAACTAGAAAAAAAATTAATAACTCAGAAACAAATTGAAATACAGCTTTCAAACAAATTGCATTTAAAAGTACATTTTTTTCTCTATACGACGGTGTAAAAAATAATATTGTGGGATTTTTAGAAGTCTAAGAATGAAATTTCATTTAAAATTGGCATTCAGATTTCTTGGCAAACAGCCAATGAAATGCTTGGATAATACATAGGTTTCAGGTGGATAATACGTACGAGTCACAGGCGATTTTTGTCCATTGGAATTTTTACGTGTAATAACCTTATTAATGTTTAATCCATGGCGTACGTAATGTATGATCAACTCCGTGCGATTTTTTTTGTCTTAAATTTTAGTCTTTGAAAAAATCACTTTCCAAATGGTCGTTGTAATTTGTTAAATTAATTTTTTTTAATTATATATCTGTTTTATTAAAAATCGGAATCTTTTTTATTGTATTTAGTCTGCATTTTCAATTGTGAATTTTGCATTGAAAAAACAAACAGTAAATAAAAACTAACCGCAAGTATTCAAAAATATCATACAAACTCTCAACGTGTCGAAGTATAATTTCCTATATATTAACATTTTAAAATAATTAATTAAATTTTTTCAGTTTACAATAAAATTATTCATTTTTTATATATAAAAATGATAAAAATAGAAAATAATACTATTCATATAAATTATTCATATAAATTACTATAAATTATTCTACTTTTCAAAGTGCCAATTTTCATTAAAATTGAATAGAAAGAAAAATTGCTTTTCGCTGGGAAGTTCTAGGCAAGTTATAAAATGATAACCCAATTACGGCCTTAATGTGCAACCCAAATAAATCGGTGGAGTAAACAATTAAACCTCCCCTTTTACCCTAATTTTATCGATTTACAGGTAAATGATTAATGTTCAGGATAATTTAAGTTCCTAGTTGTGGTGGGAAAGTAATTAAATTTAATTGCATAAAATAAAACTACAATTATCGGTTATTTTAATTATTAAATTAAATTAATCCAAAGCGTTTCGTTATTTTTTAAAGACTCTCAACTTTTTGGATAAAACTACACTAGACTTTAAAATTATCAAAATCTAGGAGAATAAAATTTTAACTGCAGCCTGAAACGTGCATATCGATGAGGGATATAAAAAAATCCATACTTCTCAAACTCGATGCAAAATTCAATTTATATAAACTAGATAGAATATAAATAATGAAGAGGAAGTTATTAATATTTAACAATTATTTTATTTACATTACTTACATGCATTAAGACAAATTTCAGACATTATAATTCTAAAAGTAATTAAGTAAATTTTGTTTTCCTTATAAGTTTTCATACTAAACATATTAATAAGTAACCGAACTACTGACTGCAAACCCCATTCTATTTTCATACAATACTAAAATTGATTGTACCCATGAAAAATATATAGAGGCTACATTTGATCCATAGCTTGTTACCGCTGTCATCAGCTCCCTCAAAGACACTCTTTATGTGTCTGCGAATCAGGTCTTGATAAAATTTCCTTTAAACCATTGCATTGCTTTTATGCATTTATAGCTGTCGTTCTGATTTCATAAATCTTATTAAACATCTATTTCTTTATATATTACGACAAACTTTGGTGTCGTAGCACAAGCATCGTATTAGGCCAATTGGACATCATTTCTATTAAAGTCGTAATATTAAAAAAAAAAAAAAAAAAAAAAAAAAAAAAAAAAAAAAAAAACTCACTAAAGCATCATCACTCGGAAAGATCCTCCATAATGAATGAATAATAAAATCCTCTTTTTAGGTACGTTCTTCGTAATTATGTAAATACTTAATATCTATTGCCGTCGCTCGGTCCGTCTGTCTGTCCGCATATAACAGAGCAAAAATTACCCAGCCAGATTGTCTGAAATTTTAAATATATAATTGTTGCAATATTTTGTCGAGTCACTTCAAATTTTATGAAAATCGGATGTATAGTTTAATTACAGGGACAATCAAAAGTTGCCCGTTACATTACGGCCAATGGAAAAAAATATTGTAAGGGCATTTTAATGATGTTACAGCCTTTTGAACAGAATGAAATTGATAGGCACTTATGAAGTGTACTAAAATATACATTCAGTACAATATGCGATGCAAAAAATATTTATAAAACAAGTTATAGTACAAACGCACTTCATTTGCCACGTTTGACGAGCAATTTCCAACTTCTTTCTTTTAGAGATGGTTATGGTACTACGGGACTATAAGGATCTCCCTCTTCCGGCGCGGTTCGTCATTGGATCCGTGGCGGCCTCGGATCCCCCCTTGCAATTAATTTGTTATTTGTAGTGAGTTCCCCATATCTCTTAGCCATGCTTGCCTCTTCTCCTCTACTCAAGCTTTTATTAACGACTAAACTAAATTGACCTCATAAATAAGCGTTTGTCGTAAACGTCATCTTACTGTAAAGTAAGTTTTATTTGCATCCCTGCAATAAATTCAGATCGTAAACTATTCTACTTGTGTGGTCTAAGACTCTGAAAGTGTCATATGTGGGTAATATAACATATACACTTCTACATATTTTACATAAAAACAATTTTTAATTAATATACATTATTTTTTATTTAATAAAGTTTGCATTTTTGCTAGGGATTGAGATGTGGTGCAAACACACTAGCGTTTTCACTTTAAATTAATGGTAAAAAAAAAAAAAAAAAAAAAAAAAAAAAATCTTGATTAGATTTTATATTTTAAGAAACTTCAAATAAATAAAAGCATATTATTACATATAGAAATTCATGAATCTGTTATGCTTCTAGAACAAAAAGCCGTCCTTCGATGAACTGACATCTAGAAATAATTATACGGTAGCTTTTTCGTGTTTTATATTCAGCAAAAGCGTTTCAAAAATAGTAAATTCTATGCTTTCAAATGCATAGCTATTGCGCTCTGTTCACAAGAATCCATTTGAACGAACAAACATAGATTTTTTAAAATTTATTTCTGAAAAATGGTGATTAAAACTTTTCATAAGGGCACTAAAAGTAGGAGAGTTTATAGTAAAAGTAAAATCATTTTAGTAAAAATTAAATTTTTAAGAAATTATTTTGGTTCATACAACTAGTATACATTTCTAGGTGTTTATCATCAAAATGACCTTTTAGGTAGCTTTCATTACAAAAAGCAACCTATTGCAGAGGGAAAACGATTTCGACAAATTTTGGTATATTTTCACCGATCATGACCCTTAGACCCCGAAACCACCCTCCGTTCAAAATTGATGTACATATATATTTATATATATCCATATATCCATATATATCCATATATATATATATATATATATATATATATATATATATATATATATATATATCCATATATATATATATATATATATATATATATATCCATATATATATATATATATATATATATATATCCATATATATATATATATATACATATATTATCTTTGTCATACTGTAACTCTCGTATTTATAAACCGATTTGTATAAAATTTTGCGTGTACATAGTACATACCAATGTCTCGACCAAGTTCGTTGGCCAGCTTCATCCGCCTTCTTGTTTCAAATGGCGGCCATTTAAAAAATAATAATAATAATAATTTTTAATTTCGAAATGAGGCACAAAAAAATTAGACATTAAAAAATATTTTTTTCTTATGTGTTTGGGTTTGATACAAAGATTCTGGAGCATTTTTAGTTTCGTCTATATCTTAAAAAAATGGCTGAGTTATAGCACTTTGAATTTTTAGCATGGCTGACATTTTGAAACGATCTGATTTTGTCACGCGATAATACTCGTATTTATGAACCGATTTGGATGTGACAAAAAATGTGCATAGTACATAGCAATGTCTCGACCGAGTTCGTTGGCCAGCCTCATCCGCCATCTTGTTTAAAAATGGCGGCCATTTAATTTTTTTAATTTAAATTTAAAATGAGGCACAAAAAAAATTAAATATTACAAAATATTTTTTTCTTACGTGTTTGGGCTTGATACAAAGATTCTGGAGAATTTTTAGTTTCGTCTATATCTTAAAAAATGGCTGAGTTATAGCACTTTGAATTTTTAGCATGGCTGACATTTTCAAACGGTCTCAATTTTGTCACGCGATAATACACGTATTTATGAACCGATTTGGATGTGACAAAGAATGTGCATAGTACATAGCAATGTCTCGACCGAATTCGTTGGCCAGCTTCATCCGCCATCTTGTTTCAAAATGGCGGCCATTTAAAAATTTAAAACGAGGCACAAAAATTAGACATTGAAAAATATTTTTTCTTATGTTTTTTGGGCTTGATACAAAGATTCTGGAGCATTTTTCGTTTCGTCTATATCTTAAAAAATGGCTGAGTTATAGCACTTTGAATTTTTAGCATTGCTGGCATTTTGAAACGATCTGATTTTTGTCACGCGATAATACACGTATTTATGAACCGATTTGGATGTGACAAAGAATGTGCATAGTACATAGCAATGTCTCGACCGAGTTCGTTGGCCAGCTTCATCCGTCATCTTGTTTCAAAATGGCGGCCATTTAAAAATTTAAAACGAGGCACAAAAATTAGACATTGAAAAATATTTTTTCTTATGTTTTTGGGCTTGATACAAAGATTCTGGAGCATTTTTCGTTTCGTCTATATCTTAAAAAATGGCTGAGTTATAGCACTTTGAATTTTTAGCATTGCTGGCATTTTGAAACGATCTGATTTTTGTCACGCGATAATACACGTATTTATGAACCGATTTGGATGTGACAAAGAATGTGCATAGTACATAGCAATGTCTTGACCGAGTTCGTTGGCCAGTCTCATCCGCCATCTTGTTTCAAAATGGCGGCAATTTAAAAATTTAAAACGAGACACAAAAAATTAGACATTGAAAAATATTTTTTCTTATGTTTTTGTGCTTGATACAAAGATAAGCATTTTTCGTTTCGTCTATATCTTAAAAAATTGCAGAGTTATAGCACATTGAATTTCTAGCATGGCTGACATTTTGAAATGATCTGATTTTTGTCAGGCGATAATATGCGTTTTTATGAACCGATTTGTATGTGATAAGGCATGTGCATAGTACATAGCAATGTCTCGACCGAGTTCGTTGGCTAGCTTCATACGCCATATTGTTTCAAAATGTCGGCCATTTAAAATTTAAAAAAAAAATTAAATTTAAAATGAAGTACAAAAAAATTATAAATCGATAAAGATTTTTATCTTATGTGTTTGAGCTTGATACGAAGATTCCGGAGAATTTTTTGTTTCGTCTATATCTTAAAAAACGGTTGAGTTATAGCACTTTGAAATTCTGGTGTGGCTGACATTTTGAAACGATCTGATTTTTGTCACGCGATAACACGCATATTTATGAACCGATTAGGATGTGACAAGGCATGTG
Organism: Maratus speciosus; assembly: GCA_963932465.1. Taxonomy (NCBI): domain Eukaryota; kingdom Metazoa; phylum Arthropoda; class Arachnida; order Araneae; family Salticidae; genus Maratus; species Maratus speciosus. The sequence goes on from OZ010800.1 coordinate 190,535,903, forward strand.
CATAGTAGATAGCAATCTCCCGGCCAAGTTCGTTTGCTAACTTCATCCGCCATCTTATTTCAAAATGGCGACCATTTAAAAATTTAAAAAAAAATTAATTTAAAATGGGGCACAAAAAAATTAGAAATAGGAAAAGATTTTTTTCTTATGTGTTTCAGCTTGTTACAAAGATTCCGGATCATTTTTTGTTTTGCCTTTATCTATAAAAAAAGGGCCGAGATATAGCAGTTTGAATTTCGAATGTGTGTGACATTTTGAAAAATCTGATTTTTTGCCTGCAACAGCACTCGTATATATCAACCGATTTAGATATGAGTGAGCATGTGCACAGGAATTACTAAGGTCTCAACCAAGTTCATTGCTGAGCTTTGTTGCACCCATTATGTTGTTTTAAAATGGCGGGCTTTCACCGATAATTCGGATTAATATAATTATTAATATAATTCGGGATATCACCGAATTTGGTGCAAAATAATGTAAATCACTTTAATAACACCAGCTTTGATAACGCTGACTAATTTGGCGAAATTCTCATTCATATTAGTATTTAATCTTCTATAATCGGGTTACACTAATTTCAGCTCCGTGTGTTTGAATAATATAAGCTGGCTTTTAAAAAATAAGGAATATGAAATCTACCTCTTCCTCCCGGCACTGCCGGAAGGACTTTTTTTTTTATTACAGTCAGTTTCGAATTTAGAAATCAAACCTTGGAAAAACAAAGAATGGCGTTATTAAAAACGTGCATTTTTTTTTATTATTATTTGGTTTGGGCTCGCTCAAGAAGAAGACTTCCCCTCTCCACCCAGAGTCATTGGCGTAATAAAAGATTATATAGTAAAAATTTAGAGTAATAGATAATTACTAATATAGTATATATATATATTTATATTAGTAAACATGTTAGTAGCCTCAGGATGTACAATACTAAATTAGTGCAAAACATAACGGTATGATAAAAATTTTTATTATGCCAATATATAAGTGTGGGAAAGGGGGGGGGGGTGGTCTTGTTCTTGAGCCGAGACTAGTACCCCACTTATAGTAAAAAAAGACATTTTTACAGACAAATAATAATCCGAATGATATATAACCATTTTGTAACAACATAAATGCCGTAAAACATAGATTTAAAACCTGGGCAGTAACGGAGAAAACTCCTACCATTTCGTACCTTGTGTTCCAAAAATAGTACGGTATATAAAAGTTCAAATTCGAACAAAAATGTAGAAATCTAACAAAATGCAAAAATAAGTATTCTAAAATAATGTTTCTTCTTATAAATAACCATTGATAAAAAAAATCAAAGAAATATGTGACCTATTCTTACGCGCAATTTTAATTTAAGAAAATCCAGCTTTGTGCTACAATAAAAATTTATTTCAGGATTTTTTTCTTAAAAATGTGCTGCCATCTATAAATAAATATTGAAAACAAATTCTAAGGATATATTTTACAAAGTTTTAAAAGGAGCTCATAATTTCACTTGCATTGGAATTTTTTTTTTTTTTTTTTTTTTTTTTTAAGAAAGCGTCCCGAAATTTGGACACCAGCCATAAATGGGTTAACAAGGTTTTTTTCATAAATATTTTGTTAATATAAAAATGTAAGGGCTTCTAAAGTTTGCCTCATAGTACCAAATAAAGACACTCCTTAAATATACGATAAAAAAGTAGATAATGCAACCTCTTTCAAAAATCTTCCTTCATGATTCACAAAAACAGCGTCCTACAAACCAGTACGGGAGAAGAAGAAAGTTTTCTTTTCGTTCTCACGATTTTAGTATATAAGTGGGATGTGAATCATGTCAGTTGTAGCACTTTATAAGGGGAACAGCAGTTTACTCCAAAAACAGAAAGATGGTGGTGTTTATACTCCAACAAGCAGATAAATGAACTAGCCTATACGAGGCAGCCGTATGAAGAAATGAGTAGGAAATGTAACCCCTGGCACTGGAAGGTGACATCAAAAACTGTAAGTGACTGGTAAGCTTATATGAATCAATTCCCGATGAAATCGGACACATACAATACGAGAAAATAATGCGCCGCCATTAATGTTTAAAAGAGGTCGCAACTGAAGTTCAAATTTAGAAAACATATTTTTTTATTTAAATAAAGGAGGGAAAAGCCTTATGAACAGGTTCTTAACTCAAATCAAGGGAATCATGCACAAAATACACTAATAATATTATATTAAGGGGGTCCGGGACACATTTTAAAATAATTTTTATTTAGTTAGTTAAAATTCTGATTTTTTTTCTGATGGTTAACCTTATCATTTGTAAACAAAATCACATGATAAAACTTCTCATATTTTTTTTTAATTTAAAATTTATTAAAAAATGGGGTAATTTAAAATCGTTATAACTCGAGATATTATTTACAGAATTTCAATTTTTTTTTCATTTAAATAAACAAAAATATATAAGTTTTAATTTTGATTCAGCATTTTTAAAAATATTAATTTATAAAACAAATTTAAATTATTTAGCGAAAAATTTTTAAAAAAGTGGTGCAACTTTTATAAAAAAAATCATATTTTCAAAAGTAATTTTTTTTTTGAAATATACTGAATCAAAATTAGTGTAAAACAATTGAAAAAGGTATGTTCCAAGTTTTCACCGTTTATATTTAACGGTTCTCGAGATATAAGAATTTGAATACGAGAAATGGTGAAAAAACCTATCATGAAGAAAAACGCATTTTTACAAGGAGTCGTTTCCATGACAGCCACTGCTGGAAAGCCAGATTTTGGAAACAAACCAAAACAAAAAAAAATAATATTTTTTGTTCTAATTCAGATAGAAACATGATTTAAATGTCATTGTAAGCAGCAGGGGCGTAGCTACCGTGGAGCAGTTGGAGCAAACTGCTCCAGGCGCTCGAATCCTAAGGGCGCAAAATTAGGAAAAGCGCAAAAAAGATTTGTAAAAATATTTGCAGTTTTTTTCATTATTAATCAAATATTATAGATGAATATTGTTACAATCAGAATATTACTATGATATTTTAGCTTGTATTTAACATCAATTATTTGAATTTAAAACATGTTTTTGTACACAGTTAAAAGGAATTACTTCTATTCGGGAATTTTCAATGTTAATTCATACAACTTCTCCAATATAGTTTCAGCATGTCTGATTTTTCTTTCTGTAAGTTTTCCTTAGACGACAGTTGAAGATCTTCAAACCTTAAAGTAATCAAAATTTGTTTACAAGGCTCTCTTCGGTCACTTTATTGGATACCAAACGCTATTTCCAAAAAATAATCTTCCCGGTACATTTCTGTTGAAAATGTTTTAGAAATTTATCATGATAATTACTGTATAGAAATAATGGTAGCCAGAGAGCTACTATTAATGCAATGGTAGCCAAACTACCGGTGAGAAACCTATATTTACGATATAACAGCAGTTATATCGTAGATGCCTTAGCTGTTTAATTATTTCAGGATTGAAAAAAAAATAGTTTGACCATTGAAGAAAATTATTGAGCATTTTACAAAAAAAAAAAAAAAGAAAAAAAAAAAAAAAAGAAAAAGAAAAAAAAAAGACCATTTTGATTTTTTTTTGTGAAACTAATCATGCATCAATACAAATTATGTAACATCATATTTCACATCAATCCACGACGATTTAGAAAGAGGTGACGGGGAAGCGGCAAATTAAATTTTCTGCGTATTGTTTTTGGGATTTTTGAATTGATGAGCATTCAGAGAAAAAGTTAACTATCAAATACAGTGTTCCTTAGGACCTGGTTACCGCCTAGGCAAACTTAGAACACTTTTTTCGAAAAGTATTTTTCCGCACTAAACCTTATTTAATCGCGGAATTTTAGTATTAAATAAGGCCAAACATAGTAACGTGAGTTTGCTTAGTCCGTAATCAGGCTCTGTCCCCGTCCCCCTTCCTACACCCCCATCATCCAATATCACACATTAGTAATGAATAAATTTTCTAAATATAAAATGAAAAAAACAATCAGGAATTATTCCACTCAACTTTCTGAACAGTTTACAGAAATACTGTGTGTTCAAAACAGTATAACAATGAATAAAAACTTAGATTCTAATTTTACACAAAGGTGATATATTTTCACTGGTGATAAAGACATCGTGTTTTAAAGAAACGTGCACTTTCATTCATAAAGCTTAACCTTTTTCTAATGACTTAATTTTCAATAAATTTTCATTCCGCCTGTACTGAAACAAGGCTTAAAAATTAAAAAAAGAAAAAAATAGGATTTTACTAAATTAAGTCACATTCTGGCAGGCACAGACTGACCCGCCTGGCAACCGACCTGCGAGTTGGTTAACCAGGTTTAATTAAACCAGGTAAATTTTCCCTCAGTTCAAGCTAATAGTTACAACAAACATTAGATTTGAACAGTCTTAAATTATTTAATAATAATTTTTAGAAAAATCACTTTCTTGAGGTTTTTTTTTTTATTGTTAAATTTCTTTTTCTTTTCGCAAAGCAGACGAATTTTTTTTTTTCTTGGAAGTTTCTTTTTCTTATATATATATATATATATATATATATATATATATATACATTTGTGTGTGTGTGTGTGTGTAAAATCATTTATTGAGTATTTGTTTGAAATATGTAGACTTCATATAATCGTACAATGCTGTGATTATAATTTCGCTTATATAAATGTTTATTACGTACGTGTCTTACACGTAGAGCGTTAGACAGTGTTTACTGTATGAAAATCTATTTTAAAAACACATTGCTTAAAAATCAAATTAATAATATTTACACGTTTCATAATATTACTAGCAGCATTAAGATTTTTATCCTCCCGCTGCAAAAAAAAAAAAAAAAAAAATTAAAATAGGTTTAATTAATCATAACATATTTTGTGCTAAAAATCTGTATGCTTAGAATCCTACACTAGTCATTCGCAAGCTAATGTTAAACCAATGGCAGCGTTCTTTACAAATTTTTCATTTACATTTCAATATTTAATTTTTTGGGGGGCATAGTATATATGAGATCGATGTCTAAATGGTTATCTTAATACTGTTTCGATTTTTTCTGTAAGGATACTTTCAATTTCGGATCCAGTTTCGAAATTGAAAATCCCCAGAAAGAAAAATTGGAATGGTAAATGATATTATTGTTTTCTACTAGCAAACTGGTAAAAAAATGGGTTTCTAAAAAGTTGCGCCCTCCAAAAATCCAAGGTCTATGTATTTGATATTGACCGAGTCTGATCCTGCGTGCAGTAGCTGCTCTTCAGGGGTTCACATTCTCTTTCCCATCAGAATATTGTTACATAAAATTTTATCTGTTTTAATCGTGGTATTTTCTACGATTAAACGAAGATAAATTTTTTTAATGAAATTACTAAAATAAAGTGATTGTCAACCACCCCTCGAGCCGCCACTGTCTGCGCGGTCAAACATTATCGTCGATATAAGATGAATGTCAGAAATAAAAAATAATTTAATTGTGATATGAATATTCATCAGTTATCATCACAGAATGGTTGAAAAATAATTTTGATACCAAATCCTTAGACCGATTTCTTTGAAAATTAATACAATTCTTGTGACAGATATATAACATACCTGTCGTTATCATCAAAAACACATCAAACCGTGTTCTGGGAATGTGAAAACGTGAGGAAATTCTAACATACACGCATATATACACAAATACATATTGAACCATTGTAAAAATTGTGAGAAAGCATTCAGAGTATTTGAAAATGTAAAAATATACCATTATTTTTATTTAATGTTATTACAATGCTTTCCTATTTCCTTTTTTACATTGTATATGTATGGAAAGTAAAAACTGCAATCTTGAGTAATATATAAATGTGTCAATCAGGGTTCTCGCTGCCGATTGCCACTGAACCTAAATGTTGCATTTGGCGAGAAAATTAAAGACTGGTATCGCCAAATTGCAAGAGTTCTTTTTTTTTCTTTCGACGACATTCTCAATCATGTTATTCCACAATTAATCCTTTTCTTTGTCATCATTTGGGTTTTGATATTCTTAGTGTTTCACGATGAATCTATTACTACCATTATTTGAATATGAAATTTGCTAGTTTTTCTTTAGCGATCTACCAAATTGCTCAGGTTAGTCAAAAACTAGTGAGGACCCCGGTGTCAGGCTAATTTTCTAAACCATTAACTGTAGAAATATAGTACCAATAATAGAAAAGTTTCAAAGTTGTTCTTCATCCTCTTAAAAGTAATTTATCTCAAGATAGTTATTTTTTAAAAGTTACGAGATTCACATTTTTCTTCGGTCCCTGGGCTGTATGCGATAGATTTAGGAAAATGTTCTCCATACTTTAACAGGTAAAATAATAAAAATTTCTTTTTTGTACGACCTAAATTTACCGAGTTATGATACTTTTAATTTTATGGAATTTTAGTATTTTCCTGCACTAAAAACAGAAAAACCTGTTTCGTCCCTATGCGAAAACTAAAATCTTGACAATAGTGTTTTTTTTTTTTTTTTTAGTATTCTACAATGCTTCAAAACCGTGGAAAAGAAAAAAAACAGATATAAAGGGTAACAGATTGCACAGAGGCCCATTGGCGCATTTAAAACTAAAGATCCGCCCGATTCCCCCAAAATATATGTAGGTACTCCGTACTTAAAGAATTATAATTCATTTCATTATTCATTATTTATTTTTAATTATCTGTATTTAACCCCTTAACTTACAATGACGGGCATAGCCCGCGTACGATGATCGAGCCAAACGTAAATTCTTCGTACCACTAAAATTTCACAGTAAATATAGTTTAATTTAATCGTCGAAATTTCATGATTAAACAAGGCAAAAATCTCTATTAAATTTTAGTGGTAGCTATGGATTTGCCAAACCGTGGAGCTGTTAAAAGTAAATTGTAGGTTAAGGGGTTAATGCTGTTGAAATACTTTGACTTTCAAATAAAAGTAAAGCTTTAAATCGAATTAAGAATCGCATTTAAATTTTAAACTTTGAAAAAAAATGCAAGAGTGACAAGAGGGCGCACAAACTTTACTTGCTCCAGGGTGCTGAATATGTAGCTACGCCACTGGTAAGCAGGAAAAAACAGAGAAATTTTTAACGAAATAAAATGGTTTTGCAAAATTTGAAGATTTTTGTGTCCCGGACCCCCTTAAGTTTATAAAATCCTCTTGAATTGCGTTTTAGCCTTTGGTAGTGTTTAATATTTAATATCCTTTCATACCCCAAATTACACGTCGGATTATCTGCTTAAACCGATCTCATTTTAGTTAAATTTTTAATGAATGATGTTGTCCCTGTCTAGTTCTTTCTTGGAATATTGAATAGTTATCGTCAGAAAGTTAATAAAAAATACAGACAGATTTTTAAAAAAAATAGGATGTTCGGATGTAAAAAATAAAAAAAAATAAGAAATTCTATTTGCTAAATAATAAAAAATTCTGAATAAAAAATTCTATTGCATAAATTTGCTCTGAAGTTTACAAATCATTATCTTGATTTGTTTTCTTAATTTTAGCCAATTAGTGAAAATTACTTTTATCTTTCTTTTTCACTCGGATGTCTAGTCCAGCAGATGCGACATTTTTAGGCGTTTCAGGAATAAAAATGCTTTTTTGTGTAATTTAAGTTTTTAATTAATATCTGGATTAATTATGTGCTGATTTTCATGACATAAATATTATTCAGAAGAGGGCAAAATTTATTGTATTGGGCTAAAACATTTAAAACGGATTATTTAAATTAATGTAGAAAAATTGCCTCGAAATGTTTAAAAGCACTAAAAATCCCACAAAAAATCCGAAATCGGCTTCGGGTTTCAAAACTACATATATAAACGTATCTTTCTTCCATATGTTGTGGCTCTTCGTGTAGCGGTCTCTTTAGAACACAGTCGTCAGAAACTTCTTTGCTTATTATGATAGATACTTAATCTTTAATTTGTAAAATACGCGTGCTTCGTAACAGAATGTGTATAACTTTTATGCTAAACGATCATTAGGAAGAAATTTCTGCAATCTAATTCATCTGTTTTTTCATATGCATCTAGAATTTTGGGAATGAATAGTTACGTTGTTAATAGTGAAATCTTTTGACATCTAATTTCATCAGTTTGTAGTGACCTCAGTTGTCCCATTAATATCTTGTTAAATATTATACCTAAATTCCTGACTAAATACTCTTTTTATTCACAAAATACATTCTTCTACACAAACCATTTAATTAATATTTGTTTTTGATCTGTTTTACAATTACAAGACTACTCGTAACTAACTTTTTTTTTTTTTTCATGTAAGTCTCCAATTATAATTTACTAGCTGACCCGCCCGGCGCTGCTCGGGCAGAAACTGTGCCGGGACTGTCATTGAAAAATATATCACTGGGGTGGACTTCATAAACAAACACTGAATAATATTTATTTGGCACGGATGTCAAATACACACCACGCCAATATAACTATAGATCCACAGTTATTCTCCGGAACATTTAAATCAGTAATTTGGACTTCAGAAGCAACGCGTTCGCTTGTGCGACGGTTATTAAGCCTACTTTGCAGATCGCTTATGCTGTGTGTTTGACGCCATTCTCGATCCAATCTAGTATTTCGACTTTCTCATCTTAATGCGGCTTCTTGTTCACTTTCAAGCATTCGCCGAGATCTTTTACGGGCATTTCTAACGATATTGTGAAGTTCCATAACTGCAGCAAAAGAGAGAGTGTAAATAACTAAACGCAAAACGTAAATAAACCTGATTTACCTCCGCCTAAATCCTGCCAAATTACTTTACACAGTAACCAATGAGATGCGTTTCTCGGGCGTTGCCATTAAACAATAACAAATAATCGCGATTTCTGTTCCACGTACGTTAGTGTAATATATATATAGATACTACTACAGATTTCATCAGAAAATTCAGAGTTCAGAAAATTTTAGAGTAAAATATTTCCTTAAAATAAAACAAATATGTGACAGTGATAAGATTGAATTACTGATAAATAAGAATAATAGATAGATACAGATTTATAATAAGAAAGACTACATACTACTAATAAAAGTACTTAGTTACAAATGAAATAACATTTCATGGAGTATAACATTATTTGTAAAACACTGGAAAATATGTGCATTTGTGTTTATACCCATTAGACACAAAGAGTTTTTAACTATTTCCCCTTTGCACTATTAAGGGTCCTAACCGGAAAAAGGCGATTTTTTTCCGAAAATAAAAATGACTTCATGTTTAAGAAAGAAAAACACTCTTTCATAAAACTGTTACATTTCAGTACAGTTGTGTCGAAATGATTTTCAAAAATTTTTTATACCTTAAAATTGAGTTTGAAGCCATAGGGCCTAAAGCCTACATTAGCAAAATGAAAAGATAGTAAAAAAAGTACGTCATGTTGACGTGATTATATTAATTGGGGGTTTCTTTTTCAGTTTTATGAATGAAAATGAATATTTACCACGTCACTTTATACTGTTGAAAAAACTTCGCCTTTCTGCGTTTAATATATTTTATTTCCGAATAGAACAAAAAGCTTCAACATGAAAATTGCACAATATTTCTGAATAAGCATACAATGTAAAAATGGCTCAATATTTAAAAATAATCCAGCATTTTCATTAATAAAACTAAAATGCTTTACAATGAAAGTGTTTAAATGACGTTATTTTCTGAATTTTAATTCTTCTGGTACTAAGCTTATGATATAAAAGGCAAACTGCCCATGGTGAGCAGAAATCACTGTGTACAATTTGCATGCAAAGTTCTTTTTCCAAACATAATGCCAATTAAAAACTATTAGAGCGAATCGCACAGAACATCGTTTTAATGATTTTTCAGTTATAGCGATTGCGGTATTAATGATTTAAAAGTACAAAACCCATTGTATTGTCGGAATGATAATCTATGAGTGTGAATACATAAAGAAAAAATCGGATATCTTACTATATTTCAATATGTATATGACGTGTAAAAAATTACGTAAATGAATTCCTTATTGAAACAGCTTTCAGCTAATTCAAAAATTCATGATAAGAATTTTTAACAAAAGTATCCTTCTATACATAAAAAAAATTTTGATTTGGAAATGGACCAATGAACATCTGCGTAGATATTCCGGGTAGATCGGCATCCAATTTCAATGCTTAAGCATGGCCTTTCATCGTTAATATTAAAAAAACTGTTGCATACAAAAACATGAAAATCGGTGGTATTATAGAGAAATGTTTGATAAACACGCTGATGCAGACAATTTTCAAATCGAAGAATTATTTTAAGAGATATTTAATGCTAAAGTTGGACAAAATCGTTCCACTAAAACAGTTTTATTGGAGCAAAAACTATGCATGAGAATTTAATCATTTTTAGATCATTTTATACGTTATAAGTTCCCAGTGTGCAGATTGCATTTATTTTTCTTATTTTACTCAATTTTTGAGGTATTATTTCAATTTTAAATTCAAATTTTCAGCATTTCGAGAGATATTTTTTACAAATTTTAGAAAATGATATTAATTTAAACTGTTGCCAGTTGTATAAACAGCGCAAACAGTAATGTTTACTTCAAATTAAAAATTTATTTACACGTGACTATTACAAACAGAAAAAAAGCTTTAAAATTAGAATTAAATGATTACATGTTAAAAGCAGGAAAATTACGTCATAAGAGCCATAGGCACAAATGTCATATACGTCATATACATAATGGCGCAATTTTTTCCGACGCCAATTTGGCGAAAACATCAATAGCATAAACAACAACATTCGGGGTACGATATCAAGCAAAATAACGACCCTTTAGCACCAGTTAAGTACCCGTTGCGTATATGAAATTGGCGTCAGAAAAAAAATTGCACCAATGACATCTGTGCCGAACCATATTTACACAAAATCTTAAAATAAGAGAAACAAAATCTTAAAATAAAAAAAAAACATTATTATACGTTAAAACTTGTAATTTGAGGAAATTACGTCATATTTAAAATGGCAAAAAATATAGCAAAACAATTTAAATTGAAAAATATATTTGCGCGAGATATTTTGAGATAATCTCTTCAACTATTATAGTGAATTCGAAGACAACGCAAATAATATTTCCTTCTAACAACAAAAGTATTTTCACGTGAATATTAATAAGAGAAATAAAACTTTGGTGCAAATTACGTCAGATTTGAAACGATACATTTAAAATGAATCATTTAAAAGAACTATCTTATAGCGTTGTTAAAAAATACCGGGAAACAATGACACTGTTTACTTAATTCATTTTACATTAGCTTATTTCCAAATGTTTAACTATTTTTTTAAATTAAATACGAAAACAGCCATTGTATCTCTTAACAACAGCAGATGTGGCGTTAAAAATCCCCAATCCAAGGAAAACGAATGGAAAACCATTTACAGAAGATCACTACTGTTTTTTTATTCAACTAGGGGGCTCTGCCCCCTACGAGCTACGCTCGTCAACCCCCGTTCAGACACCGCAGACTCTAACAGCACGCTAATTTGACCGCCTTTAAAAAGATTTCGGAAGATTGAATTATAATTTGAATCTGACAATTATAATCTGACGTAATTTTCACCAAACTTTTCTTTCTCTTTTTAATATTCACGTCAAAATACTTTTGTTAGAAATGAAATATTATGATCATCTTAAAATGTCAAGTAAATGTCTCGCGCAATTTTTAAATTAAAACTGTTTTGCAATATTATTTTTTGTTCATTTTACGTAATAAGTGTAATATGACGTAAATTCTCCTATTTAGGACTTCTAACGCATGTTACTGAATTTATTATTTTACAATATTCTTTCTCATTTAAAATTCACGTGTAACTATAGTTTTTATGACGTAATTTTCAATGAGTTCCTGCTTTTTATATTTTTTGTTTATAATAGTCACGTGTAAAATAAATTTTTAATTTGAAGCAAACATTATTGGTTGCGCTTTTTATACAGTTGGCAACAGTTTAAATTAATACAATTTTCTAAAATTTGTAAAAAATATCTCTCGAAATGCTGAAAATTTGAATTTAAAATAGAAATAAAACCTCGAAAAATTATTCAAATTAAAAAACTAACTGCAATCTGCACACCTGGAAATTCTGACGCATAAAATGATCTAAAAATGATTAAATTCCTATGTACAGTTTTTGCTCCTATAAAACTTTTTTAATGGAACGATTTTGTCCAACTTTGGCATTAAATATATCTTAAAATAATTCTTCGATTTGAAAACTGTCTGCATCAGCGTGTTTATCAAACATTTTTCTATAACACTACCGATTTTCATATTTTTGTATGCAACAGTTTTTTTTAATATTAACGAAGAAAGACCTCCGGTCACAAAAAATTCAAAACCGGCGGCGGCGGCGGCGGCGGTGACAGCGGTAGTTACTTTTTTTTAGAATAGAGAGATATTTTAAAAGCCGATCAAATTAACGTGCTTTTTGGATTTGGCGTGCCCGAACATGGGTTGGCGAGCGTAGCTCGTAGGGGGCAGAGCCCACTAGTTTTTAGAAAGAAAAATTGGCACAAAGTAAACAAAAGCATAAAGGTCAATAAAATTAATCTAGTTGTACTTATCTTTATGCTGATTTTTATACATTACATATCCACCATAAAACTAATGTTATGTATTCAGAACACTGGTTATATTTATTTCTCGAACTTTTAATAAATAAAAATATTTCAAAATCAATTCCACATAAACTTTCTTGCCAGACTATTGAATTATAATAAAATCATTTTATATTTATGAATTCGTCTTTCGTAACTAATATTGCATCTAAAATAAAGAGATATTTTCTTATTAGAAACGAAAAAGTAATGTTTTTTAAAAAATATTATAAAACATTGCAAAATTTGACTTTGTAGGAGTTACGGGGATTCAAGGTTGTTCGATTAAAGCTAAAAAAGGATGATAAAAAAAACTCCCTTTAAAAGTTTTCATAAATGGCGTCTTTGTTCTATGGCTTACATAGTGGTTGAAGTAAATCATTATAAAAGTGTGTAACTAATCTTTAGGACGATATAAGAAAGGATTTTTTTTATTAATTTATTTTAAATATTTCTTTGGGAACACCAAACAAATGTAGAATACACATATTTATGTAACATACTCTACAGATAGAAAAAACACACCATTAAAATTTAAATCAGAATAAGAACAACTCACGAGGGTAGGAACTTATACAGACTAAAGAATTGCTACTGTCCTAGTATGTCAACCTCAATTCTGCCAAATGCACATCAGTGCCATCTACCGGACAACCTTGCGTGAAAACTTCAAATTTTGATTAATTTTATTAGGACGTCTTCCAACCTTGCTTTTGGAAACGGGTTCTGTTAACTTTCTTTCTTAGCTTCATGTTTTTTATTGTTAGAAAAAAAACTTAATTGCACCTTTTAACATTTTATTGTACATGTACCTAATTCTAAACTGTTTGCATCATATATCATATTAAAAATTGCTTCTGCATCATATCTTAGAATTAAAAAAAAATGAGAAAAATGTATTGCTCTGTTTTGACCCATTTCTCACACTCCCTTCCCTATTATTGCTCCCCTTTCCTGACTATCTGACAATGATCAAAGCACATCTGCAGAAAGCTCCCGTCACCATCAGCTTTATTCCACCGCAGCCTGCTGCAAGATGAACTTTCTATCTTGCAGAAAATCCTGATGCTTCTTGCATAGACTGTTCCCATATAGATGTGAAGTAAACGTGAACACAACCTCACGTAGGCATTCAAGAAACAATCGTCTTTTGATCTTTGTCCAGAGATTTCCAACCACTTTCGCAAATTTCCGGCCATAATATAGTCTAAACTGTTTATTTCCCTAAAAGCGGACTTCATTTAAGACTCTCGGGCCAAAGTATGAAACAGTCGGTTAATTCAGGAACGAGCCGAATTGGGGGTTTTCGCGGTAACATATATCTTAAATAAATTTCTTCTTTTTTTATAATACCGTCCGTAAATTTAAGTTATCGTTTTTGTTACACAGATAGATATAAAAATAAATAACTATTGCTATAAGTGCCATATGGAGAAAAACATTGTTTAGGGCCGATTAGCCGTAGTCGCATTCAAAAGAAAGCGAGTTTTATGTATAAGTAAAGTATTTTCATTTTATTTATTTATTTGGAAAAAGAGCGAAATAAATTAATATTTACTCTGTTAAAAATAAAATTTGAAATATTTATTTTTAAATAATCTTCTCGGTTTAAAGTTACTTACTTTTAATTAAAATTAAACTACTTTTCCAATATTTTAGTAATATATACATATACACATGCACAATTATATGTAACGCTAGAAAGCAAATATTTCCGGATAATTATATTAGTCTTGTTTAGAACAATATATTATTAAAATGAAACATTTTCTGTTATATATACATTAACTGCCAACGATCATCTCTAATTAGCCCCTTAGGTATTAAATTATATGCTTTTCTGCTCCGGGATGCTGAAAATGAAAGTTAAGTAACTTCTGCGAGCATCATAAGGGACCGATTAATTTTCATGTGTTCTCGAAAGATAATTTGTGTATTTAATCTACTAAAAATATAGATACTTTAATTATATGATTTAACGGCTTATAGAACTCACACTTAATGTTTAGTTAATGTTTCATTATCATTTTAGGCAAATTAAAGCTATATTTTTGTAACATTTCCCTTTGAAATGGCATTACAACTTATGAAACAAGAAATGAATTTTTAAAATGGAGTCAAGTAAAATATATAAGCTACAACTTTTTTACAACGTTCAAACGCACAAATAGGTGCAACCATGGTAAGTAAAACACACGGTAGGGTTCACGAAAAGATGCGCTGTAGTTTGTGACGTCACTGACACCCTCAGTCCAGTACTTCCTGCACCTGAACATTCATTTCTACTCCTCTCTTATCTATTTTCACAATAACGAGTGTAATTTTTTACATTAGTATAATCATTTTATGACTTATGCTATTTCGTATTTATTGCAAACGCTGTTAAATTAATTAAAATAATTAGAGATACTTTGCTGTGCCATTTCTAGTTGTACCAAGAAATTCCAAAGTCTATGGAATTTTATTTCATCGATTCCCAATAAATGACACAATACAAAAACAGTGGCTACAAGCTAGAGGTCTGGACGGGCCTCAATTTTCAGGCCCGGGCCCAGCCCAGTGTAAAAACAGTCAGTTTAGCACGGGCACGGCTCGTTTATACTTTCACAATTCTTGGGCGGGCCCATACAAAAATCAGTGGAAACAGGCACGACCTGAGCAAAAACAAATTCAATCGGGCCTGATCAGGCCAGACTCAAATTCTACAAAAAATTCAGTTTTTTCTTAGCATACAATTAAGATTCTTTTAAAGAATACTGCATACATATTTATGGGATAATTTTACAGTACATTGTAAAATTACTATGTGTTCGCAAGTCTGAAAATACACAATAATAACATTAATGATTGCTTAGGTTCTTAGATTTTTCAACATTCAAATAAGGATTAAATAAAAAATTATTGTAGTTAAAAATAAAAGAAAAAAAGATAGTTAAAACATCCTAACTTTTGAAGCAAAAAAGCTAAAGAAAGATGCTAAAGTTGAAGCTAAAGTAGATTTCTGAAAATATTTATCTGTCATCTATTAAGGTTTATTCTCGAATCCAAAACAGCTACTTCTGACACATTTCTGAATTCATTTCTCTTACGAAATGAATAATATTGGCAGGTTTCTTATTCAGAAACTATGTAATCAAATAGCATTATTCATTTTTTTCATAAAAGTAATTGGATCTTTGAGAAATTACTGTCAAAGTTAGCATTTGGAATCGAATTTCCGGAAGCTATAGCACGGGAAAGGAGAAAAAGACGCGGTCACGTGACAAGAATCTCTTATAACTTGATAATTTATTTATCAAAAAATGGAAAACGCTATTTGATTCTAAATCGCTTCAAAAGTCAAATTTATGTCTTTACGGTTAAAAATGATTTGAAAACTTTCGCGTTGTTGAGCACGGAATTTGAGAATCACCTTATACTTCCAACGATTCCGCTAACAGAAGTTTATTATCGCTATCAATATTTTTACAAAACATATTGTCTAACCGATGCAACATGAGAACAATTGAACTTGTTTCTAGCATGGCTCGACTATGTAAAAAAGAAAACAAAATGTAAGACTGATCTTGACTAGGTACGAGTCTGCTGGAAAAGTTAAGCCCGAGATCAGCATCAGACACCATGTAACTGTCCGATGCCGATCTCTACCCTGAAAATGTTACATTTCTGTAATGATGTTACCGAACTCGCATCGGCTCGTGCAGCGCATTTATACTTATTCTCTAGAAAGTCATATCAATTGAAAATGGTTCTTATTTTATCGGCTTCGTTTGAATTTTTATATTAATTTAATTTTGAAAAAAAAATATTTTTTTTTTTATCGGCCGGCAGTCCGTTTAATTTTTTTGTCGGCCGACCCGGCTGGCCCGTTTAATTTTTTGACGACCAGGCCCGCCAGTGTATATAAAGTTTAGAGATATTGTATAAAAAATTGTTACTCATTACATACTTTTTTTTTTTAATATTTATGAATTCCAAAAATTCCCAATTCAAAAAATCTTTTGTTACATTTATCCAAAGTTGCTCTGAAAATACTATAGTATTTTTTAAATTGTTATTTTAAAGTATATAATACTATAGTGTTTTGAAAAGTTATACCTTTGGAAAACAATATTACATCAGTTCTGTGTTTCTTAAATGCTAAATCACGAGTTTGTAAATTTATAAATATATAAAATTTCATAATGTATATTACTTTATGAATGTATAATATATATATATATAATATATATATATATATAATATATATATATATAATATATATATATATATATACTATATATATATTTGAAAATATACAACATAATAATTATAGGCATTTTTTGTCAAAGATTTATGAATTCAAGCGAAAGTTTTCATATTTTTCTCAAAATATTTTGAATTAACTGTTAATTGTAAAATATTATATTGAACAGATTTTATCTAAAATAATGAACTAGAATTTAAAAAAAGTAGGAAAACTTTTTGCTTTTTCCTCAGACGTGTATAAATAAAATATTAGTAACTGTGTCGAAAGTTAATATTTCCAAAAACTAAAAGTAAACAGAAGATTGACCCTTTAAAAAATTCTAAATAATAAAAACATATAAATATATCAACTATAATTTTAAAATATTCAGTTATTAGATGTTCCAAATGCCATTCATCTCAGTAATATCCCATACACGATATAAAATAAATATGTAATACCTTTTTATGAACGGAAAACTTTATACAAAACGAAAAGTGCGTTGCTTCAATGGGTTCCAGTGACGTCATGGGAGAAAACGAAACCTGCGCGTGAACCCTACCGTGTGTTCTACTTACTGTGGGTACTACCGAGGCTAACGAGAAAGACAGACTACCGCGGTGGGTCCGATTCTTCTTTTTTTACAGACCGATGGAGTCACGTGATGCTCTTTTAGCACACCTTCATTGGTGCATTCGAGCATCACGTGACTCCAGCGGTCTGTAAAAAAAGAAGAATCGGACCCACCGCGGTAGCCTGTCTTTTTGGTTAGCCTCGGTGCTACCACATGACGTAAAAAATCACATACGGACGTTTCAAGGATTCTTTGGTCTTGTTCCCAAGTGCGAGGGGAAAAAAATAAAATATTAAAACGAGTTCAAAGAACCCCTTGGCTATAACACAGATTATTGGCTAATGAATTAACTGAAGTGGCGAAATCAAAAGTTTATATATCCGAAAAAAATTGACAACAATTACAGGGAAACATTGAAAAAAATTTCAGTGTTTTCCTGTCGGTTACGTCATTTCTTTCGAATATATAAACTCTTGCTTTCACCACTGCAGTTAATTCATTAAACAGTACCCGGGACTATACACGAGAGGTTCTTAGAAACCGTTTTAATCTTTCATTTAATTTTTTCTCGCTCTAAGTAAGGGGATCCAAAGTCCTTGAAACCGCCATATGTGGTATTTTATGTCATGGTGTTGTACATATTTGTACGTTTGAACGTTGTAAGAAATTTTTAGCTTATATATTTAAATCTCGCACAAAGTAAATGATTTATGGAAGTCAAATTACTTTTTAAAAATTACCGTGTATCCAATAATAAACGTACAAGACAGCTAGCTAAATGTACCAAATTCGAGCTTCCAATAAGCATTGCGGAGGCTGTTCACAAGTTTTTAACTTGCTATTTTCCCATATCTTGTATAGGTTTTGAGAATGACACATTGATAACTGACTTTTCCTTTAGAGTTGTAATATCTTTAATCATTCAGTATTACGCGAGTAAGAAAACACTTTACATGTCACACACCATTGTACATTCCAGTGTGCGTGTGTATTATGTTTCTTGTCCGATAATAAATGTATAGCATGCCTACGACAAAATGTACCAAATTCGAGCTTCCAGTAAGCAATATTGAAGCTGTTTACAAGTTTATAACTGGATATTTTACAAATCTTGTATAGTTTTCGAAAATTACACACTGATACCTGACATTTTCTTTAGAGTGGAAATATCTATTAGCGTTCAATATTATGCGAGTAAGAAAAACTTTACTTGCCACTCTGCATACATAATACACATGCCTGTGTGCATGTGTATTATGTTATTGGTTTTATTCATAGCGAAATTTGAAAGCATTTCTTTTTAGATATTGTTTCACGAATTTTTATATTTGACTGTCTGTAGTTTCTATGATTAATCATTTCATACAAACATATTCATATCTAACGCAATTATTTTGGAAATGTGAAAATATGTTGTATTATGCGTCACTATAAAATCTTTAATTAACCGTATTTTGTTATTAAAACGAATGTAAGAATAATTTTTCAAGCTAAATAGATTTAAAAATATAAATGTCATCAGTGTGTATTCCAACATAGATTTTTATATTTGTACAATTCTAGTTCATGTATTCATGAAATTATCAAATAAACGATTTATTTTAATAATTTATATTTAAACTTAAATATAATTAACATTTTTTTAAATTAAGTTTGCTACAATTTTAAATGATGAAAGAAATATTCTTGCAAAAAACAGTAAATCTAAAAAAAGACTAGATGAATCCGTTAATGTAGAGGTTGCACGTTAAATTGACCACTCTATTTTTAGTTCAATGGGAAATCTTAAATAATAAATTTAGATCTTTACCAAATATTTAACAACAAAAATAACGATTCAATATCCAAAGAACTGTCAACTCATAAGTTGTCTAAAGCTTTCTTTCAATGCAAGATTTAAACAAGTAAGAAATGCATCTTGCGTAGAACACAGATTATGAAACACGTTCAAACACTTCCAAAATAGTGCAATGAAACTTCACAGTTCCAAAAGGTGAATACAGATTTCAGAAATCTAACCGCGGAAAGGTATTCCGTTCATTCATTCACAATTCATTTGTGAATCCCTGTATATGATCCAAAAATATGTAAATAGGGTGTTCCAAAGTTGGACCGACAAATTAAGAGGAGGTATAGAAGGCATCAAGAGGATTAAAAATTATCGTAGAACATGGGATAGCAAACCACGTATTTAGTCACCAATAAGGGTTTCATCCTAACTGAACTTGTGGTGGCGGTAATAGTTTTGATAAAAATCAAAACATTACAATGAAAATGCATCAATATGTATCTTATTTTGTGACAAAAGTAATACCATCACGAAAAATTCTGTAAAAACAGGGTGCTCAAGCAATCACATTTACAATGAAGGTGATAATGTCTATTAAAAGTTTTGTTATAATATACTTCAGTTTCTGTACGTTATTGCCGTCAACCTAAATTGAATTAGGGCAGAACACTCTGTATGTTTCTTTAAACTACGGGGCGCTGCCCCCTACGAGCTGCGCTCGCCAACCCCCGGCCCCATTCAGACACCCCATACACTAAAAGCACGCTAATTTGATCGGTTTTAAAAAGATTTCGGAAGATTGAATTATAAGTTAAAAAACAGTGGCGATCTCCCTATAAACGGGTTTCTACTCATTTCTCTTTGATTTGGGAATTTTAAGGCAAAATCAGCTGCTGTTAAAAGATAAAATGGCTGTTTCTGTCTTTTATTAAATAAAATCAGTTACACATTTCAAAATAAGCTAATATAAAATGAATTAAATAAACAGTCTTTTTCTCCCGGTATTTTTTCGCAAAGCGAAAATAAAGTCCTTTTTTTTAAATAAGACACTTTAAATGTACCGTTTTTAATCTGACGTAATTTTCAAAAAACTTTTCTTTTTCTTTTTAATATTCACGTGAAAATACTTTTGTTAGAAATGAAATATTATTTGCGTTGTACTAATAAAAATAGTTGAAAAGATATTCTTCAAATATCAAATAAATGTCTCGCGCAATTTTTAAATGTAAACTGTTTTGCAATACTGTTTTTTGTTCATTTTACGTAATAAGTGTAATGTGACGTAATTTCTCCTATTTAAGACTTCTAAAGCATGTTAATGAATTTATTATTTTACAATATTCTTTCTCTTTTAAAGTTCTCAGTAAAGTGTAAATATAGTTTTATGACGTAATTTTCAATGAGTTACTGCTTTTTATATGTTCTGTTTATAATAGTCACGTGTAAAATAAATTTTTAATTTGAAGCAAACATTGTTGTTCGTGCAGTTTATACAGTTGGCAACAGTTTAAATTAATACCATTTTCTAAAATATGTAAAAAACATCTCTCGAAATGTTGAAAATTTGAATTTAAAATAGAAATAAAACCTCAAAAAATGAGTCAAATTAAAAAACTAAATGCAGTCAGCACACCGAGAAATTCTGACGCATAAAATGATCTAAAAATTATTAAATTCTCATGTACAGTTTTTGCTCTTATAAAACTTTTTTAATTGAACAATTTTGTCTAACTTTAACATTAAATATCCCTTAAAATAATTCTTCGATTTGAAATTTGTCTACATCAGCGTGTTTATCAAACATTTTTCTATAGCACCACCGATTTTCATATTTTTGTATACAATATTTTGCTTTATATTAACGAAGGAAGACCTCCGGTCACAAAAAATTCAAAACCGGCGGCGGTGACAGCGTTAGCTCCTTTTTTTTAGAATAGAGAGATACTTAGTTTGCGACCTCATGTTCTATGGTAATTTTGCATCCTCTTCCTTCCTTCTCTCACCCCTCTTAATTTGTCGGTCGAATTTTGGAATACCCTGTATATATTGCTAAAATTTAACTTTGTTACAAAATACATAACACAGTTGAAAATTCAACTTCGGCAATTTCCACAAATGGACTGAAATGGACTCAAATAATTCTCGAGCCATGTAGAAAATCTACAGATTTTTATGCACTCCTCATATTAAAATAAAATCTAATTAAGAAGAAAAACCCACAGCACAGCTAATGATTTACTTTTTAAAATTACTATCCGCAGATTCAATGTATCCAGCTCATTATTTATCTTCTTCAGCAATCTCATTATATACTAAATATATTCAGCTGTAAAAGACACAAATCAATTAAAAATAAAACCTAAAAAACAATTCCCTTTCAGGCACAGTAATGCGAACGAATTATTTTGTATACTCCTGTATAATATCTGTGGTATTTACACACTCCCACGTACTATGCAAAAATGTGCTTAATTGAAGCACATGCCCGATCTAAAAATGCACTTCTAGCTTTTCTGAATCACAGACAGTGATTTAACCAAAATACTTTGTGTAAGACAGTAAAGTAATTCACGAAGAAAAAAAAAATCATCAGATTTTAATATTTTGTCGAAATTGAAAATAAACTTTCTATTATTTTTTTTTTCGCCTGAAATACCGTTGGAAAGTTATTATTGTTATTTTTTGCTTAATTGGTCTTAAAAACTGAAACACTACAATCTCGTTATACAAACTAATGTATTTTAACAAGAACAAAAAATGATGCTTCACGCATATTATATTAAACACTTTCAAATACTATCCGAATATTGCAATAAAACTCGCTTTTTTATTACAATTAAAGAGAAAATCGCTTTCATGCAATAAAATAAAACAAAATTTAGAAACATATAACACAGTTAAAAATCCATTTTTAGAAATCGCAGCCCCATAAGCTGTAATGTATGCAAAATCTTTTGCGCAGATCTGGAAATGATCTATAGATATTTATATATATCACACAGTGAAACTAATAATAAATTCACCTTGAAAACATTTTTATGGCAATTACCGTCCATAGTCGCTAGTATACCTTTTTCATCATTTCTGATAGCTCTCTGTTTACAGTTATTTATTTTATACTCATTTGATATGGTATAACAAAATTTAATGCATATTAAAAGCGCTTTATACACCTGAAACCGCATTTATTTTAAGTATGAACGTTGTGAAGGATTTCTGAATATAATATTTAGAATTTATATATACCATATAACACACAGAGATTTACTTAAGTTAAAAAAAAAAAAAGTAACACGGCTCAAAAATATCTTCTTCCAATTTTTGCCCATAGATAATAACATATTTCATTTATTTTGTTGCACCATGTAAAAGAACTATAACCACTGCACGCGTTATTTTTCCAAAAGTAAGATGACATCTCCTATTTCAGTCAGATCTATTATTTTCATAGAGAGCTCGTCCAACCATTTGAATATACTGAGGGTAATGCAATTGGTATACTTTCTATGCCTTTGTAAATGAACAATAATTGATAAGTGCACAATTATCTAAAGGAAACATGCTGTAGTGTATATACACATTATTTATCAATTTCTCAATGCTCATAGAAGTTAATATAATTAACATATAATTTAAAGACTTTTTTTCTTTGCACCATAATTATTTTACGGTCTCTGATAACCACGTTCTAAATACTACATTTCATTATTCACTGACATACATCATTTTCAGAAAGGAACAGGCAGCGGCAATCCTTAATAGCATATGTTGCATTCAGGCGCGGAACCACAGGGGGGGGGGGGGGGGGGCATTGGGGTGATCTCCCCAGGCCCCCAAAAAATAATATAAATCCACCACTTAACGCGAATTTTGACAAATGTTCACCAAAAAAAAAAAAAAAAAATCGTCAATCGTTCGCAGAAAAAATCGCCCATTTCGTCAAATTATCGCAAAAACTGCGAATTGCGTCAAAGAATCCAAGAAAAACACGAATGTCGTCAAAAAATCACGGAAAAACGCGCATTTCGTCAAAAAAATGCGAATTTCATCAAAGGATTACAGAAATAAACGGTCAAGTGCGAGTATTACTCGCGCACAGAGGGTTCGGTACAATAATATACGAATTAGTAAGTGCATTATAAAAAAAAATACCGTTGCTAAAATAGTACTAAGATTTGTAAAAGCTACACTCTTAAATCAAAAGAACGAATTATTAACTCAACAAAAGAACGAAAATTTTTACGCGTGTTTTTGTTCATTCTGAGTATATGTTTTATCAAAAAGAGACATTTTCCACAAAAAACTGGTTTGCCAAATCATCCTTTTAGGAGTAGCCTCCCAGGGCAGCTAATTTCAGATCGGAACAGAAAAATATCTCTAAAAGAGCGGTTTAAGAAGCTTCCCTATTGGTTGAAATCCTGTAACGCGATATATAATTTGACAGAGGGAGAACCGTTTTGAAAAGAGAGTCGCTTGTTTATTTCAAGCGTCAAAGCTTAGCGTTACCTACATGATTAAAACAACAATATTACAATTATAATTTGATTGATTTAAAAATGGCATAGAATAAGATAGATGCCCACGAAAGCAGGGGGGGGGGGTGCGGGCAATCATCACAAAGAACTGCATAAATTTCGTTTTTGTTTCCCAGCTGAAACCAAGATGGCTACCGGCGATTCTAGGATTTTACTGATTCTGAAAATTCTAAGGTAAAGTACGTTGTTTTACTTCATCTTTCTTGTAATTCCTTCGCCATTCTTGTTGTATTTTCACATTGTATATATGATTTTTTGAGTTATTTAACGTTATTACTTTTAAACCGGAAACATGAACTTCTTAAATTACATTTTTAATGCGTCTGTTCCATAATTTTTATAATCAATAAAAATGCACTTAGATATGTAGTTTTCTCGTATTCAAATTGTGTAAAATTTCGCTGATTGGTATTTGCATTATTAAACATATATCATTTTGTGCTTATATTATTGATTATTAATATACTACTTTGCTCTTGACACTCAGAAATATTTGCGGAACACAACCCATGATTATAAAAATTATTAAGTTATTATTAACTTATGATATATGTTCTATTTTTTTATGTTTCAGAAGTACAAGTATTTAATAAATTGTGTTCATTTAGATAGTTGTACACATCTACACTTTATTTATTATTTTTTTAATTGCCACAGTATTATGTAAATAGTACGAAATGTAAAAGATAATTTTAAAAAGTATCAGAAAATAATAGATTAGTAAAAAATATTATCAATTTATTTTATTTTTATGACACAACTAGCTTGACTTTTTTTTAAATTATCATTTTGTGAATTTTTATTTTTGTGCTATACTCTGTTCATATTCAAAAGTTTAACTAAAAAAAAGTCTGCAGTTATGTAACACATGAATTCTATATTCCATAATTATTTATCTGTGTCATAAGCAAAATATATTAATAAGATATAATAATATCAGAAATAATTAAAGAAATCGACATTTCCGGATTAAAACTAATAACGTTAAAATTATATATACAATGTGAAAATATTAAAAAGAAAAAAAATTATAATAAGAAAGATAAAGTAAAAGCAACGCACTTCAGGATATTGACAAGGTATAGAAAATCTTGTCTTGTTATGGCGCGAACTATCTTTTATTATTATTATCATTTAATTTATCTTTCAGAAATGAAAAACAAAATTTATTCTGCATCTAGATTAAAATAAAACAAAATTGAGTTTTAAAAATAATACATTTTGCAAACTGGGGAGTTATATATGTTAAAAAACAAAAAAAAAAAAAAAAAAATCTGAAAATAAGAGGGAAATAATTTATTTTGCCTATTAAATTTGACGAAAATAGGGGTTAAAAATGACTTGTCAATAATGAGTGCAGTCACTCGTTTTGCCTATTAATTTAGTCGAAAAAAAGAGCGAAAACAGCTTTTCAAAAAGGAATGAAAAAAAACCCACTCCGCAAGATGGATGAGATTCACTCCTATAGGATAAGTGCATTTTCAATACTGAAAAGGAGTGAAAATACGCTCAGTCGGAGTTAAAATCGCTGAATTTTTTTAAGAGAGTATACAACGTAGGGTTGGGTATAGCTGTATAGTATACAGGGTGCAAAGTGCAGTCCCTTTAACCTGAAAGTACTTGCGAATGGAGAGAGCTACACCTATACAAGTGAAGTAACGGTACAGTAAAGCGACTACGCCCGACCTAATGCAAACGACAGAAGCAACCATAGCGAAATTTGGAAGTTAGCCATTGCAAATCGAAAACGAAAAGAGGTAGAGCAAATTTTCCAATTAGAAAGGTTTAGAGCATCAATTAATAAGTACGAAACGACATTTGGTTCACACGGATAATATAAATCGTCGCCTGCTTACCCAAAAATGTCCGAAATCGATGAGCGACGATTCTACTTTCCCTATTCACATTCCGGAAATGTAGCAGTGCACAATTGCAGATTGTGACGTTGTACTGTGCTGTAATGTCTGTAAAGATTCAATTTCCAATGCATTTAAAATTTTAGAATAACCCTTTCAGGTCCAGAAGAATTCTGTTCGTAAACTGATGAAATAATTGACTGACACCAGAATATTCAAGAGAATTTCTCGGAAAACAAAAGCCCGCTAATTTGCACTTTCATTACAAAAGCAAAATTTTATTAAAATATTCTTGGTGCCATTTGTCAGTTTTGGAATTAAAATTAGATGGCTAGACCGTCTTGCCACCCCCTTTAAAGGGTTAAATCTATGTCGTCGTATTGAAGAGGCTTGCAATAGAAGTTCCATGCTGAGAAATGTGCATGCAGAATTACTCTCACGAATATAAACGTGTATCGTGAGCAATGGCGAACTTTTCGAACATACTGAATATTAACTTTTTATCACTGTGAGACAGTTTGTCTTTTTTTTGTGTGTGTGTGATGTTATCAAAATTTATTGAGATAAGTACGTATTTAGCATAAATTGCGCGTATTTTTTCATACTTCTGACTATTCCATTCAAACGTTTACACAAAATGGAGTGCATCGATTTCTGACATTTTTGGGTAAACAGGCGAAGATTTATCTTATCCATGTAAACCAAACGTCGTTTTCTATTAATTAATTGATGCTCTAAATCTTTCTAACTGGAAATTTTGCTCTATCTCTTTTCGTTTCGATTTGAAGTGGCTATCTTCCAAATTTCGCCACTAGGGGGCGCTGCTGTCGTTTTCATTAAATCGGGCTTAGTTGCTTTATACTGTTACCTCACCTGCATAGTTGTAGCTCTCTCCGTTCACAAGTATTTTCAGGTTAAAGGGACTTTCCTTTGCACCCTGCATACTAGAAAAGTATAAATGGATATACCATGAAAGTTCAAAGATATATGAAACCTAAATAATAGAAAATATAGCTATTCTGTATATTTGTTATTCCATATAGGTTTTTTAGTTAACCATTAAAGACATAGTAGGTGTATTGAGAGAGCCACTTAATGGAAACTAGTCGCGAACCCATAGTATTTATGTGATTAATTCTCATTAAATTAGTCTGTTTTTAACAATTTGACGTTTATTTCTTTTATAATGCTACTGGGCATTGCATTACATAAATATATCTTTAAAATTTGTTATCTAGGCTTAAAAAGCCGATGGAGCATAGAGTACGCCATCCCTATCATTATGTATGTCCAAACCGTCCGTTTCTTTAAGGGTAAATATCTTGGCTAATTACCGACAATTTTTTCTGAAATTCATAATCAACAATGCTTTTATACTTCTGCTACGATAGGTGACTCCTGCTCTGCTCAACGCTTTTGCTGAAGCCCGTAAATTGAAATTTGAGTGTAACGGAAAAATGCGATTTTCTCAAAAACTATGTGACCTAGGGTAATCGCTATAATTTTCTTGCAAGGTTTAAATTAATGTCTGCTACTTCTAATTTTTTCCTAATTTTAGTTTCAAGAGATTCGGAGTTGGATGGGGGGAACATATTTTTGCACTACATTTTCCACCATAACTTTGAAAAATGTCCTTCCGGCCAGTGCCAGGGGGAAGAGGTAGCTTTCATATTCCTTATTTTAAAAAAGCCAACTTATATTATTCAAATACACGAATCTCAATTTAGTGGAAACCGAATATAGGAGATTCAATACTAATTTTTATCAATACTAAATCATTATGAATGAGAATTTCGCGAAATTATTCAGCTTTATCCAAGCTCCTTTTATTTAAAGTAACTTATATTTGGCTGCCAAATTCGGCGATTTCTTAAAGTGCCTGCCATTTTAAGACAACATGGTGGATGAAGCTAACCAGTGAACTTGGTCGAGACCTTAGTAATTGCTGTGCACATGCTCACTCATATCGGAATCGATTGATATATACGAGTGCTGCCGCAGGCAAAAAATCAGATTTTTCAAAATGTCTCCCACATTAGATATTGAAATTGCTATATATGAGCCATTTTTTAAGATAAAGACAAACAAAAAATGCTCCTGAATCCTTATACCAAGGTCAAATACTTAAAAAAGAAACCTTTTTCAATTTCTAATTTTTTTGCACCTCACTTTAAATTTTTTTTTTAATTTAATGGCCGCCATTTTGAAACAAGATGGCTGATGAAGCTGGCCAGCGAACTTGGTCGAGATATTGATGTATACTATCCACATGCCTTCTTACATCGAAATAGGCGAATACGATTGTTATCGCGTGACAAATACAAGATCGTTTCAAAATGTTAGCCATGCTAGAAATTCAAAGAGCTATAATTCAACCATTTTTTAAGATATAAACAGAAGAACAAATTTTCAGAAACAAAAACTGCTCCGGAATCTTTGTATCAAGGCCAAACACATAAAAAAAATGTTTTTCATTTTCCAATTCTTTAATACCTCATTTTGAATTTAAGTTTTTTTTTTTTTTTTTTTTTTTTTTTTTTTTTTTTTTTTTTTAATGGCAAACTTTTTGAAACAAGATGGCGAATGATGCTGTCCAACGAAGTCGGTCGAGACAGTGGTATGTACTATGTACAGACCAAGTTACATCCAAATCGGTTCATAAATACGCCTGTTATCGCGTGACAAAAATCAGGTCGTTTTAAAATGTCAGCCACAATAGAAATTCAAAATGCTATAACTCAACCATTTTTTTAGATATAGACGAAACAAAAACTGTTCCTGAATCTTTGTATTAAGGTCAAACACGTACAAAAAAATCTTTTTCATTTTCCAATTTTTTGGTATCTCATTTTAAATTTTAATTTTTTTTTATTTTTTTAAATGGCCGCCATTTTGAAACAATATGGTGGATGAAGCTGGACAACGAACTCTGTCGAGATATTTGTATGTACTATGTACACAGCAAGGTACATCCAAATCGGTTTATAAATACGCCCGTTGTCACGTGACAAAAATCAGGACGGTTCAAAATGTCAGCCACGCTAGATATTCAAAAGGCTATAGCTCAGCCATTTTTTAAGATATAGACGAAACAAAAACTGCTCCCGAATCTTTTTGTCAAGGTCAAACACATAAGAAAAAAAATATTTTTTCAATTTTTAATTTTTTGGTACCACATTTCAAATTTAAATTTTTCTTAAAAATTTAGATGACCGCCATTTTTAAACAAGATGGCGGATGAAGCTGGCCAACGAACTCGATGGAGACATTGGTATGTACTATGTATAAACGAAGTTACATCCAAATCGGTTCATAAATACGCCTTTTATCGCGTGACAAAATTCAGGACGTTTCAAAATGTCAGCCACGCTAGAAATTCAAAATGCTATAACTCAGCCATTTTTTAAGATATAGACGAAACAAAAACTGCTCCGGAATCTTTGTATAAAGGTCAAATACATAAGAAAAAATATTTTTCCATTTTCATTTTTTTTTTTTGGTACCACATTTCAAATTTTAAATTTTTTTAAAATTTTAAATGGCCGCCATTTTGAAACAAAATGGCGGATGAAGCTGGCCAACGAACTCGGTCGAGACATTGGTATGTACTATGTACACACCGAATTACATCCAAATCGGTTCATAAATACGAGAGTTACAGTGTGACAAAGGTCAGATATATATATATATATGTGTCAATTTTGAACGGAGGGTGGTTTCAGGGTCTGGGGGTCATGATCGATGAAAATATACCAAAATCTTTTGAAATCGCTTTCCTCCGAACGGCTGCAATAGGTAGCTTTTTGTAACGAAAGCTACCTAATATAATAGCTAAAATTAAATGAAATATATTTTTGATTTCAGCGTTACGAAAGGTTTCACACAATACCCCACAGGGTATACAAAGAAAATATTTTTTTTTCAAGTAACTTAATTAGCCCCTCTACATTTTCCCTAAATATATTTATGAATATTTATTAATCTGTAAACATGTTGGTCAATAGTCTTTATTACTTCCCCGAAATTGAACATTCCACGATGCATAGTTTACGAGTAAAAGGGCTGTGACAGACAAGCAGACAGACTGACACAAGAGTGATCTTATAATTGTTCCGTTTTTACTTCTTAAGTACTGAACCCTAAAAACGTGCATTCTGCCAAAGAATCGCAAAAAAAACGAAAATTTCGTCAAAAGAGCAAATTTTGTCAAAGAATCGCGGAAAAACGCTAATTTCTTCAAGCGATCGTGAAAAAAACGCTAATTTCGTCAAGAGATCTCAGAAAAATGCAAATTTCGTGAAAAGATCGCTGAAAAAAGCGGGATTTTTGTCAAAAGGCCGCGAAAAAAACGCATAATTAGCGCAAAGAGGATATTCCCCCAGGTGCAAATCCACGGGGTGGGGGGGGGGTATCGTCCCTATCAAGATATATAAATTCAGCGCTTTTAACGGAAGATTTTGCGGAACAGGCAGACAAGCAAACGAAAACCAAACACTTTTCGCGTGTCAATGGTAAACCTCACCGACGTTTCGGCAATTAATGAACAAAAAGGGATTATGTCTTGTCAAAAGGCATATAGAGCTATAATTCTTTACACTACGGTTCCAGGTGGGTGGCGATGTAACTTTGTATACCTTTTGTCGAATCTCTACAAGAGAAAATTGACACCGTAATGCGGATCCCTTTAAAGTGTGGAAACTTTTTCATTCTTTCAAAGAAGCTGCAATTCTAATTTCTGTATAATGATATTTTTGAGGAGTGCTCTATTGTTTGAGAAAAGAACGGGATTCGGAGCAATTTCCAATGAAAGAAAGAAACAAGAAAAAGAAAGATCTTTTGAAAAATTCAAGCATCTTAATATTTTCTGAAGAAAACCCCTAATGTATAAAATATGTACTGTTATTGCTAGCCAAATTGGAAATTCCAAGAGATATTTGATGAATGAATAAAAAAGGATTATGTCCTAATCCTAGTCAGTTGAAAGCTAAATTGCATATGGTGTGTTGATTTCTTAAAAGCCAACTTGGTAAATTTGTTTTCCCTTTATGTATTTACTTAATGAAGAGCCTTCTAGATGTTTTGAACTGAAAATACTGCCCTACTGTCAGTCACAGTTCATTGTCTGGTTCATCATTTTTCGCCATCTTTCTGCCTCTTGCTGAGGAGCTGTGAAAACAGACTGAGCATCAGTGACGAATGTCAACTTTTATGGACTAATAATAAGTAGATTATAATGAGGTATATATGTCGTAGGCTAATTGAGAAATCCGGCTCTTTGCAAACAGCCTAGGCTCTTTGCAAAGAGCCGGGCTAATTGGAGAATCCACCTCCCTTTTTCCAATTAGCCTGATATTTTTCAGGCTTATTGTAAAGAGCCTAGAAAGCGTTAGGCTAATTGAAAAATAA
Organism: Maratus speciosus; assembly: GCA_963932465.1. Lineage (NCBI taxonomy): Eukaryota > Metazoa > Arthropoda > Arachnida > Araneae > Salticidae > Maratus > Maratus speciosus. The sequence goes on from OZ010800.1 coordinate 190,566,895, forward strand.
CCACTTATTATCCGATCAGGGTAATATTTTTAGCTCACAGGCGATCAAAGCCAGAGAGCTTACGTTCCGGAAGATTCCGTATGTACGTGTGTACGTACGGGCTACGAAAGGGGGCTACCCCCCTTAATTTAGATAAATCGGTTTTTCATGATGAATTATTCGATTTGCTCCAAATTTGGTATACCGGTTTATTAAGTTAAGGCGCTGCCTTGATTAGATTTGGAGGTTCATTAGTTACATATAAAGGGAAGAAAGAGGGGCTATGCTCCCCGTAATTTAGATAAATGGGTTTTTCATGCAGAAATATGCGATTTGCAATAAATTTGGTATACCGGTTAATTATCTTAAGCATCTTCCCTGATTACATTTGGAAGATCATTATTATGTATAAAGGGGGGAAAGGGGGCAACTGCCTCTCCCCTTAATTTAGATAAATGCGTTTTTCATGTAGAATTATTCGATTAGCTCAAATTTGGTATACGGGTTTATTATGTTAAGGAGATGGCTTGATTAGATTTGGAGGTTCATTAGTTAAGTATAAAGGAATGAAAGTGGGGGCTACCCCCCCCCCCCCTTAATTTAGGTAAATGGGTTTTTAATGCAAAATTATTCGATTTGCTGCAAATTTGGTATACCGGTTTATTATGTTAAGGAGCTTCCCTGGTTAGATTTGGAGGTTCATTAGTTAAGTATAAAGGGAGGAAAGGGGGCTAGACCTCCCCCCCCCCTTAATTTAGATAAATGGGTTTTTCATGCAAAGTTATTCGATCTGCTCCAAATTTCGTATACCGGTTTATTATGTTTAGGAGCTTCCTTGATTAGATTTGGAGATTTATTGGTTAAGTATAAAGGAGGGACAAGGGCTAGTGTCCCCTTAATTTAGATAAATGGGTTTTTCATACAGAATTATTCGATTTGCTTCAAATTTGATATACAAGTTTAATACGATATGGCTTCCTTCATTTGATTTGGAGGTTCATTGGTTAAGTATAAAAGGGGGGAAAGGGGGTAATTGTCCTCCCTTTAATTTAGATAAATAAGTTTTCATGCAGAATTATCTAATTTAGTTTCATTTTTTTTTCAACCGGATCCGAACTTGAAGGTTCCATTTGAAGTCAACCCGAAAACCGACCACAACCAGGTTTCGGATTGAGTTCAATTAGAACTTTCAGGTTCGGATCGGGTTGCGGTTAAGGGAGATTATTTTGTCTGGCTTGCATCGGGTTATAGTTCTTTGGAATATTTTTGTCGGTTAAGATTTGTTTCGGGACTGGTTTCAGGTTTACTTCGAATGGAATTTTTAGGTTCTGGTAGCGATGCGTGTCCACGGAAATTAATTTGTCTTGTTCGGATCCGGTTATGGATCCGTTAATATTTTTGTCGGTTATCAGATTTGGTTCGGGATTTCGGGTTTTTTCAAATGGAACTCTCAGGTTCGGGTCGGGTTGCATGTAGACTGAAATTATTTTGTCTTGCTCGGATCGGGGTACGGTCTGTTGTAATTTATTTTTCGGGTTTGAATAGGGTTATGCGTTAATAAACCTAATAAAAAGAAACTTGCCCAGTTAAACTGATGGCATTGAGTTCACAGTCTATTCACACTAATTGTATATTATACTCTTATTTCAAAGAATAACGCCCCTCAAAAAATAAATGACGGGATTAGTCCCCGTTGCCCCCCTTTCTATTTAACCAAAGAACCTCCAAATCTAATCAGGGAAGCTACTTAACATAATAAACTGGTATACCAAATTTGAAGCAAATCAGATAATTCTGCATGAAAAAACTATTTCACTAAATTAAGGAGGGGGGGGGGGGGGCTATTAGCTCTCCTATTTCTCCCTTTATGCTGAACCAATGAACTTTCAAATCTAATCAGAAAAGCTCCTTATTAGAATGAACCTAGAAAAAAAAAAAAAAAAAAAAAAAACTAAATTAGATAATTCTGCATGAAAACCCATTTATCTAAATTAAGGGGAGGGGCAATTGCCCCCTTTCCACCCTTTTATACTTAACCAATGAACCTCCAAATCAAATGAAGGAAACCATATCGTAATAAACTGGTATATCAAATTTGAAGTAAATCGAATAATTCTGTATGAAAAACCCGTTTATCTAAATTAAGGGGACACTAGCCCCTGTCCCTCCTTTATACTTAACCAATAAATCTCCAAATCTAATCAAGGCAGCTCCTTAACATAATAAACCGGTATACGAAATTTGGAGCAAATCGAATAACTCTGCATGAAAAACCCATTTATCTAAATTAAGGGGGGAGTCTAGCCCCCCTTTCCTCCCTTTATACTTAACCAATAAATCTCCAAATCTAATCAAGGCAGCTCCTTAACATAATAAACCGGTATACGAAATTTGGAGCAAATCGAATAACTCTGCATGAAAAACCCATTTATCTAAATTAAGGAGGGGGGGGGGGGGGTCTGGCCCCCTTTCATCCCTTTATACTTAACTAATGAACCTCCAAATCTAATCAGGGAAGCTCCTTAACATAATAAACCGGTATACCAAATTTTATAGCAAATCGAATAATTTTGCATTAAAAACCCATTTACCTAAATTAAGGGGGGGGGGCTAGCCCCCCTTTCCTCCCTTTATACTTAACTAACGAACCTCCAAATCTAATCAAGCCATCTCCTTAACATAATAAACCAGTCTACCAAATTTGAGCTAATCGAATTATTCTACATGAAAAACGCATTTATCTAAATTAAGGGGAGAGGCAATTGCCCCCTTTCCCCCTTTATACATAATAATGATTTTCCAAATGTAATCAGGGAAACTGCTTAACATAATTAACCGGTATACCAAATTTATAGCAAATCGCATATTTCTGCATGAAAAACCCATTTATATAAATTAAGGGGGGGACTAGCCCCACTTTTCCCCCGTTATCCTTAACCAACGAACCCCAAAAACTAATCAGGGAAGCACCTTATCAGAATGAACCTTGAAAAAAAATTTGAAGCAAATCGGATATTTCTATCAAGAGTTATCGCGTTACGTACATACGTACGTACGTACACACTTACATACAGAATCTTCGGGAACGTAAGCTCTCTGGCTTTGATAGCCTGTGAGCTAAAAGTATCACCCTGATCGGATAATATGTGGTCATTTTTCAATTAGCCTAATGCTTTCTAGGCTCTTTGCAATAAGCCTGAAAAATATCAGGCTAATTGGAAAAAGGAAGTTGGATTCTCCAAATAGCCCGGTTGTTTGCAAAGAGCCTAGGCTGTTTGCAAAGAGCCGGATTTCTCAATTAGCCTACGACATATACACCACTTGGATGACACATTTTGAGTTTCAGGGATGTTAAGGTGATACTAAAAATAGATGTGATGGTTATGTTTTTTAGCTTTCGATTAATTGGTTCTTATGTATTTTGTAATTCTGAATCCAAAAATAACATTCATTTGTTTACCATCCAATCACGTCAGGATTTTTCCAAAAATCTTACATTTTTAAAAAGTCGAAATATTAAGAAAATCTGCTACTATAAAAATACGTAACTTTTTATCATAATAATTTATTCATCTTTTTGCTTAAAATATGCATTTTTGCAGTTAAACACGTAAAATATTGTGTATTTAAAATCCTTGCAATTTTATTAAATGTGTGGAAGTTTCTTTGAACCGCTCATGCTTTGCTTCGCGCTTTTCCTTTTGTCTTCTCTATGGGTTTCATCTCGGTATGCTGTTTTATTTTGGAGATCAAAAGTTAAAAAAACACAATTAATCACATCCATTTTATAGTATCAGATTTTCGCTATTTTTTTTTACTTTTAATCTTTGAAATGTACAATTTGCGAAAATTCCTGACGTTATGATTTCAAATAAAGGTCATTTTTGGGTTCAGAGCTAAAAAATACAGGAAAATGAATTATAAAATATTAAAAAACACAATCATTGCAGGCTAGTGTTATTAACGCTGTTAAAACTTCACTATAACTAAAAAAAACGAAACATAACATAAATAATTACCAAGTACAAGAGTAAAAAGAAAAAGAATATAAGTCATTTAATAAATAAATTGTGTTATAACGTTTTTAATTTTTAGACCTAATAAGTAACAATAAACCATATTTTCTGGAGAGGGAGATTATATAATAATAGTCTCGGTTAACCGAGTCTTTCGGTAAATCGGGTGTCGGATAATCGAGAGTCTATAATATTTTAAAATCGCATTAATTTTTCATATTCATATAATAATTAGCTGCAATGAATTATTTGACCAACAGAAATTACGACTACATTGATTATATGTCCTTCGGTATCGCCCTCACCCCACCCCAAAACGACTTTCTGTATCCGCCCCTGCTTGCATTTCTTGGCAATCCATCTCTATTTATGTCAATCATGCAATCTATTCTTACACAGGTTAACCTGAGTCGTAAACCCTTTTCAACTATATTGTTAAGGTTAGAAAATGAATAAAAGTAAGCGATTCTGCTTTCATTTATTTTCACATCATCTAAGATCTGAAAAAAGGTATGGATGGAGAGTAAATTCTCACCAGAACCACGACATTTTCTATAAATTACAGTATGAAGTTGTATTGTTTTATTAACGAATTATAAAATAACCTTTATAACAGTTTTTGTAAAGATATTTTTTTTTTCTGTAAATACGTAAGTGATGCCGATTAAGTGAAAGTGATGTTTTTAATTCGAAAATTCCAGATTCATACCAGCAATTCTTAATTTGACTTTATTTATTAATTCAGTGTATGAAATAACGCAAAACATTACTATTCTGAATTTCTGATATTAATTCGAAATTTTTGATTTAATGAAATCCGTTAAATTCCTAACACTGAACAGAGTACGCCAGTCATTTATGGAAACAAACAAAAAAAATAAATAAATAAATAAATAAATAAATAAATAATAATAATAAAAAAAATAAACTACACATCAGATTGAATTTTGTTATTGTACTTTTTTTCATAAAATTGAAAAAAGACATGTCCAGTAAATTTAATTTGTCCTATTTATTCTTATTACCCGACTGAAAAGAAGGGTTGTGTGTTTCACGCGTATCTGTGTATGTGGATTTCTTTATACCCTCGAAACATCCCAACGGCTGGCTGGATTTTAATGAATGAGGTCTCTATCAATTCGCCTTAGCGGCCCGATGGTTATAGGCTAGGTTTTGTTTTTATAAATTCAAAATGACGACCGTAAAATACAAAATGGCGGTAGAGACGAAAAAATGTGCGCACCCTATTGAGTGGCATATCATTGGATATGTCTTTCAAAATGAAGACGATGTTTCATTGACTATTTTACAGTCAGAAGCTCCGTTAAAATATTATACAACCTGGAAGTTGTGTAGGTAGGATCTCTAGCTTTACTGCAACTCTAACCATCATAGACATCTATAGACCTCATCAAAACAGTGTTTATAGATATGAACTAACAATTAAACACAATTTAAAAGTCATCAATACAAGTAAATAAAAAAAAATAGGTAAGTAATATAAAAAAAAATATATTTTTTAAGTCAATTTCTACTTAGGGTCAATAAGAGAATTTTTCTCTCCCATTCTTCTTGCCTCTTGAATGGTTCTTAAAAGCCTTGATCAAGAAGAGGGCTCTCTCGGTCTTAAAATACCTTGATCAAGAAGAGGGCTCTCTCTATTATTGAAAATTAATTAATTTAATTTAATTAATGAATTAATATTTGAAAAAAACTGGATTAACATCAAGTGTCATCCGCTGCAAGTTTAAAAAAAATTTATTTGAGCATGATTGGATGAATAATAAGCTTTTTATTAACGAGTGAAAATTTGAACAAGATACATATAGCGAGAGTGTGAGCTAATAGTAGGAATTGAAAAAAAAAATAGTTTCACATTGATGAGAAATAATTATTTAGTTCACTTTTTACGCAGTCGGGTTGTTTGATTTTTTAAATTTAATTGTTTATTTTACATGTTGAGTACAAAAAAGTATAAACTCATTCTTTTACAAAAAGCTAAAACAACTAAAAACGCATTAACAAGTATCTTCTTTCAATTAGGGCCATTCTGAACTTCAATCGGAATTTCAAATTAAAAAACTTTTTCGTGTAATAGGTTTGTAAATGAATTTTCAATCAATGCATTTTCTTTTTCTTTTTCACTAAATATAAATCTGGGGGGAATTCTGTAATTTATTTCTGAAGATTATTTTTCATTACAGTAATTTTTAGCTATGATAATCTTTACATAAAAATGTGTTTTCCTAACGATCTAGCCATGTACTACTTTTCTGATGTTTAAAACAGGAAGATTATTTTTATGAAGTTACAAAATTACTTTTACAAAATTTTCCAGAGTAATTTAAATATAATTCCTAAATATTAAACAAGCTTTAGCTTGAAAAATAATTCAAACAATTACAAATAAAGGGTCATATACTACAAATTTATGTTTTGTTAATATAATTTATCTAACAAACAAACATATGAAATTACAAAATTACTTTTACAAAATTTTCCAGAGTAATTCAAATATAATTCCTAAATATTAAACAAGCTTTAGCTTCTAAAATAATTCAAACAATTACAAAAAAAGGGTCATATACAACAAATTTATGTTTTGTTAATATAATTTATCTAACAAACAAACAAAAATACAATAAAGAAAATTTAAGACATATAAATTCTAAACACGAACATAAATTATTTAAGAAACATTATTCCAAATATTTGAATCTGGCTATTAATATTTAATAATTAATGTAAGGTCGAATTAAATAGCCGAATCAGTTATATATAATCGAAAGTAGGTATTATATTTATTTATCTTATTTTCATAAAAATAATTCAAAAGTGTAATTTTATATTCTTTTTTTTTTTTTTTTATAACAAATGCAATTCTCAAAAAGAAAGTTTCAACTGATAAATGTAGGATAAAATTCAATAAAAATTATTAACAATTAAGGATGATTAATATGAAGAAAGCTGGTGTCATAAGATAAGGCTAAATCACTGTTACAAAATTTTAAATCTATTTTATTTCAAATTTATTTTTGAAAGCATACAAAGATACATTAAAAAATTATTGTTGACAAAATTTTGAAAAATATGGTTTTTATTATTAATTTTCTTATTCATAAAATAGTCAAAAGTCCAGTATTATTATTATTAAAAGTATTATTAAAAAACAATAAATTAAAAATGAGTTATAAATGTTAAGACAAATAAATTACTAGATGGCATTACTTGAAGTATTTTAGAAGAAAACGCTTATTTGAGTTAGATTTTTGGTGGAGTGTCAGTTACTGTTTAGGTATCAATAACTCAGGATTCGACATATATTATAGAAGATCACTTCTAATTTTCCTAATAAAATATCATTTTCGTTTAGTGTTACGACAATAGCAGATTAACCATAAGATCTGATTAAACATACGATACCTCACTTAGACGCTACATTATAATATGTCAACAAAGAAACAGATTTTCTTTTTTGTTGAACACAAAAATATTATCCAGATCATTTAAATTGGGCAGAAATTACCTCATAATAAGTTCGGAATTGTATATATATATTTTTTTTTTTTTTATTTCTGTGTTTCTAACTGCACGGTTATCGTTTGACGAATTTTAAAGCATGATTTATAAACTGAATTTTATAATCTTAAAAATAATTTTTTTATTGTCTGGGTGGAGGTTAAACTAAATGCACAAAACAATATTACATTGGGGCATATTTAGCTGCGGTGTACATTATACATCAAAGTTTCCTCAAACAGAACTCATGAAATATTTGACGGATTTTGTTCTAATTTTCACAGATTGTACGTCTGGAGATAAGAAATAATATTACAAATTTCCAAGAATACTATATTTCAAACCGTTTGGAAGCTATATTAAAATTAGTCTGATGTGGCAATCCCAAAACTTTCTTCTAACTCATACATGTTAAAAATGCAGCGTATCAGCACCACCGGTTAGATGATTTACAAAAATATCTAATCACCCACAACTTATGTCAACTTCTAACTGAATTTTGAAGTTTGACGAAAATCCGTTCATTAGTTGTTGAGATAGAGGTATTGCAAAAATCATAAAAAATTCCACATAGTAGTGACACCTGTTTGGCGATTTACACCAAAAACTAATTAGTACGAATTTATATCGGGGACTAACTGAATCTGAAGATTTATGAAAATTCTTATATTAGTTCTTGCGATACAGCTATTGCGAAAATCATGAATAATGCATCATAGTAGCGCCACTTGTTGGACTATTTTCACCAAATAATAATTAGCACCAAATTATATGAAAGAATAACTGAATCTGAAGTTTCATGAAAATCCGTGCATTAGTTCTTGAGAAAGAGCTATTGAGGAAATCCTTAAAAAATGCAGCACAGCAGCCGCACCTGCTAGACGTTTCACACCAAAAAGTAATCAGCACCAGTTCATATCAAGGTCTAACTGGATTTGCAGTTTTGTGAAATTCTGTGGATTAGTTCTTGAGATAAAGCACCCACAAATTTTTGTCACATATACACAGACTCTTAGAGATATTTATATAGAGACAGACAGATATTTTTTTTAAACCATGAAATCGTGTTCAGGACTTTCTAAAACGTGTAAATCCATTGAAAACCGGAAGTCAAAATTTTTCAAGAATCTAATACTTTCTTCTTGTAAAGACAGAAGAAAATAAACAATATAAAAAATCACAATGAAAATTCTTATGTCACGAAAGTTTAGAAGGGAAATCATTTTCAACAGAGGGCGATTTTCGTAGACAACTGAGTTAGAACACGTGGAGCAAGGGAAAAATACGCACGGTAATATAAGAGCACAATGAAAGATATTTTAATTTAAACAAGCTGGAAAATAAATGTATTCTAGTTGAAAGAAAGAAATGCGCAATAACTTGCACTGGTAGAGATTTTGTGCAAATCTCGTTCATAGCAATTTCTTAAACGTCAATAACAGCTTTTTATATTATATGTGAATAAATAAGAAACAATATTTTGATGTTGAATAAAAAATGTTTTATATTATTTCTTTTTATCTTTTTTTTTTTTTTTTTTTTTTTTTTACTATTTAAATAAAATTAGTGAAAGGATGTATTTTAAATGTATATATTTTAACCCTTTATCTACGACGGTACTTATAAGTACCATTAAAGTAACTTGTTATAAAATCCATTTAATACATCGATCAGTTGTATTACATTTTAGAATGAGTTATAGATACTTTATCTTGCTCCAAAAGCATTATTGGCTACACAAAACAAAAATATTTTTAAAAGAATTATTTATTTTGCCTTTGCATTTTTTCAGCTTTCTTGGTGTTGCGGGGGGGGGGGGGGAATTTTCAATTAGGAAATATTTCTATATTTCTATTGTAAGATCATTATAGTTGTACATTTCCTAATTCTAGAAAATACTAAGTAAAACATTTAAAATAAAAGAATTTAGTGGGGATGTAAATATAGCACATAGCACATATATAGAATCCCTATAAATTCAAATTTAATTAATCTTTCTAAATCCTCCAATCTTTCTAAAAATCCTTCTAAAATTTATTAAATGATTATGTATATCTTCCAACATAGTTTAAACAATTCACGAAAAATGCATTAAAAGATAAAATTTTCATGAATTCATAGTTCAGTACAGAAAGGATTAAATGAAATATGAGTGAAAGGCATTTACTTTATACGTAAAGAATGAATTGCTTATATTTTGAATTCAGTTAATGCAATATGGCGACGGCATAGGAGCAGTTTTTAGCAATTTGTCACTTGCTCCCAGCTAATATAGAGTACCAGTATTGTAATTAGTATGTGGTGTGCGAAAACAGATAATCAATTATTTTATAACCACACTTCTTAGAAGAAACAAATTACTAATATTCTGAATTCCGATACGCAGGCACGTTTGTTGTAAAAGAAAAGTAATGGTTGCAACTATTTGTTTTAACTGTATAAGAATTATAAAATAATAAATTCCGCAATTGGTTTTGATCGCGATTACGGAAGTTTCACCTAGAAAACAAACATAGAAATCTTTCAAATTTTTTTCGAGTGATGCTCTGACAAAAAGGTAGTAATTAATTACACAAATCTTTACATTTACCAGAAGGGAGAGATTTTAAAGTCAAATGTAAATGTTTTTTCGTTCTTGGCCTAAAGCAAATTACCGCAATGAAAGAAATAGGCGTTAAGCTACACTTAGTCTGAAAACCCGATTACAGAACTTCCCTCCACATATTGAATTATTAACATACATTTAATATCACTGACCATACTTCACTATTATATGGGGCTTGGCGCTTTTTTGCAAAGATTGATGCAATTCGTGATTAAGAAAGTTATTGCTATTGCCAAATGCTATAAACAACTATGAAAATAAAACTGTACTATTATTATACTGTTTTTCATACGTATTTAAAGAATTGCATCTGAATACGCGCATTAGATAAATTACTTCTGTTCGTATATAACAACAGAATAACGGTGTCTGTTTATTAAATAAATTTTGTAAGTATTGGAAAAATGCTTGTATATGAAACAGTGAATAGATTGTAAAAAGTAATCGTAAAAGTATTCATTCTGTTTGTTTTTTTTTCCTGTCGCGTTAAGAAACGTGGCATAGGGACGTAGCTGTTCAATTTCAATGAGAATATTTTTAAGATAATTTTCTCAAATCTCATTAGCAGATGGTTTATATACTTCAATAGTAACTTATTCCAGGAAAGTTCCATACTCGAGCTCATATTGGCGTATGTTAAAGGATATGCTTTTCTGAGGAGAAAATACACACTGACTTATATATTATCCAGTTCTCAATGGCACATTGATAGCCCAAATGTATGCAGACGAGATGCTAGACGTAATACAGTTAGACATGGAGAATATGCTTGAAACGAAAAATTACAGCCCATGGAATGGCCAGCATGCTCTCCACACTTACATCTGACAGAATATGACATCAGCACATTCAGACGACCCATTGCAGCGAGAACAATTCCTCAGTTCAATTTTCGGGACTTTGAGATAGCATTTTCTGAAGAGCGGAAAAGTATTCCCCAAACTCTTATCGACAACCTTATCGATCAATGGAAAATAGATATGTCTTAACTGTTCTAAGCACATACAAAATCCGTATTAACTTCAAACACATTTTTTTGCTATTGATATGCAACAAAATTGGTCATCAAACTGTTTTTTTTTTTTTCATGTTCCTGACATCATTTAAAAGAACAAAAATTCCGATGCACAATGTTTTGTTGTCTTATTTTCTATTTTCCCAAACTTTTTTAACGGTGTATACAAATTCGTGTATAGAATTTTATAATTCTAGCATTTAAATTATTTGAATGTGTATCTGTATTTAATTAAATAAGGATAGCATCTAATTTTCATTACTTGTTACATGTTTTTATCAAATATATGTTCAGAAATATCACTCTTTTTTTTTTAGAGAAAACCTAGCTATCCCTTTTCTCAATACAAAATATCGCTGTTTAGGATTGTGTCATGTCCCAAATGAACATTTTCATGTTCATCAGGCAAATTTAACTGACAAACATGCTAAATTAGCAGTGTTAAAATTATACGCTATTTTGTTACTCGTTCATATGTAAATTATTTTACTTTACTCAAAATGTTTATTCAACAAGTGCATCCTGAAAAAACGATATTTTCTGTTGAAGAAATTGGTTAATGCACTGAAAACCGAAACATTTCTTTTATTATCCGTTGACGTGGCATTATCTTACAACTCCACTCCTTACATTCAGAAAGTAAAGTTGATGCCACGAATTTTTTTTTGCAGCGTCATGGCAATTACATGTTGACACCGAGCAGTACATTAAATGTAAATATAGGATAGTATAAATCGGTCCTTTCGCTTCATACCTCACACAAAATGTTGTCCACTGCCGATCTTGAAGATCAGCCGTGGCAATTTTGCTAGTGACGATCAACATTTCGCATCAAAGAAAAGCACATTCCTCTGGCACATTACCACTCAGACCGTGATATCGTACTTCTTATACATTCGCCGTATACTCAATCATTTGTACACTGCAGCTTCCCTCACGCATGCTAGTAACAAATGAATTCATTTAAAACAAACCTACTCCGTCTACCATTTTCTATCTCTCTACGCGTAGACAAACTTCTGGAGTAACCAAAACGACGCACCTTTTTTACTGTTGTAGAAACGGTCAAAAAAATATGCGTTATTTCTGTATTTCTTCTATAAATCATTTCGTTGTTTTCTGAAGATAATAGAAAAGTTTACGTATTCGGACATAATTCGTAAGACTTCATAGTGTATTTTCATAAAGTTTTGATTGACACAAAAACATTTATCTGTTTTTACAGTGTACATGTAATAATAGTAATTCTGTACTCATTTTTTTTATCCTTTTGTCATTCCATAATCTTGCTTTTTTTTTTTTTTTTTTTTTTTTTTTTTTACCGCAAATACTTATTTTTTCATAAACAAGTCTTCCAAGTTGTTTTAAATACTTCTTTATGAAAAAGCATTTGTATTAGAATGCGTCTGTTGTAAACTATATTAATCTATCAAAAATCTCCTTTCCTTGATTCTGTTATAATCCTTTGATGAAATTATGAGTGGTTTAATGTGTTTATACGTGATGATATATGACAAGCTCAATCCGGCTTCATTAAATTTCTCCTGGGATTATTTAAATATGCCTCCATTAGATTTTAAAACGCATAATTAAATCAGTTTAACACTCTAACAAACAAATTCTTAGGTAATTTAACATATCGATCCACAACGCGAGAAAGATAAACATCATTTTTGCTTAATTAACCTCCATTCCGACAGATAAACTAATTCTATAAATCATATTCAAATCACGCTAAGTTTAAATTTAATCTCTTTAGAAATATCTGAAATTTGTACGAAGTATTAATGCCTTTTTTTCGCAATTCATTTTAGCCGCGATTTTTTGTGAAAATAAAAATGCATTCTGCAAAATCCGAAACTAATGTATAAGTTAAAAAAAGCACTTGTACTAAAACTATTTCTAAATAGTGAAAAATAACTGATTTTTAATGAAGTAACTTTTAAAAAAAAATAATAAAAAAATATAATTTTAATAATTATACAGCATTAAAACATAGAAAAATAAGATTTTAAAAGGCAGTAGTTGAAAATATTTTTTTAACTAGTCCTTATACTATGGTGCGTATATGTTTATTTTTGAATGTGGAAAAATAAATTTAGATGCATTTACGTTATTTCGTATTCCAATTTAATGTATCAGATTAATTCGAGAACAGTTTTCTTATAGAGTGGGAGCCAGCAGAACAGACAATCACCACATTGAGTTCACGTATGAAATTCTAGGATTTCTTAAATCTTTATTCGCATATTAAAACACAATCGGTCTGTCAAGTCATACCTTGGTGGAAAACTCTTAAAAACCCGATTTTAGCGGCTGATTCGTAAGTTTATCATTTTGTTTTCCTGCACCCAGTCCTCCATGCTTTCAAACTTTCGGATGCCGGAAAACACAATGGTAAATCTACGAGTCGACCGCTAAAATCAGGTTTTAAGGTGATTTCCACCAAGATATGACTTGGCAGACCGATTGCGTTTTAATATGTGAAACAAGATTTAACTAATTCTAGAATTTCATCCGTGAACTCGATGAGGTGATTGTCTGTGCTGTCGGCTCCCAGTCTATTATGACATTTCTATCAAAATGGAATTTGATGTCATTGGAAAAAAAAAGTGAGATAGAAGAGGATGCTTCTTTTTACTTTCTTCTATCTTTACAAGAAGAAAGTATTGGATGCGTGAAAATTTTCGACTTCCGGTTTTCGATGGATTTATACGTTTTAGAAGATCCTGAACACGATTTGATGGTTTTTAAAAAATGTCTGTATGTCTCTCTGTCTGTCACTCTGTCACTCCATGAGTCTTTATGTGACAAAAAAATTTTGGCGCTCTATCTCAGGAACTAATGCACGGAATTTCACAAAACTTTAGATTCAGTTAGACCTTGATAGAAACTGGTTCTCATTACTTTTCGGTATAAATCGCCCAACAGGTGGCGCTGCTATAATGTATTCACTTGAACCTGTTCCAAACCCTCTGGTTCCGCCATATTTGATGGCGGTGAGGTGCGCTGTGAACCAGTTCTTCTCGCTGCGCAAACCAACTACGAAAAAGTCAAATCTGGCGGACGCTGGAGAGGGGGGAAAGAACCCGTCTTTCAGCTTCAACACCCTCCACGGGGTTAGAATGATATATCGTCTCCTTTTAATATTTAAAGTTCCATGGTTAGTCCCTGATATAAGTTAATGCTGTTTAACTTTAGGAGTAAATCGCCCGACAGATGGCGTTTCTATGCTGCACTTATCAAGATTTTCGCAATAGCTGTATCTGAAGAACTAATGTATGAATTTACACCAAACTTTCAGTTACTCCCTAGTATAAATTGTTCCTAATTAGATTTTGGTGTAAATCGCCCAACAGGTGGCGCTGTCATGCAGATTTTTTTACGATTTCCCAATAGCTCTATCTCAAAAATTAATGTACGGATTTTCATCAAACTTCAGATTCACTTAGTATTTGACATAAGTTGTTCAGTAATAGATTTCGGTGTAAATTATTTAACAGGTGCCTTTGATATGCTGTATTTTTCAGGAAGTATTAACATATATGAGATAGAAGAAAATTTTGGGATTCCCACATACAACTAGTTTACATTGGTAATCAAACTATAAAAGACATAAAAATTACCATAATAGATTTCTTTTACAGCGACAAACATTTTTTTAGTAGCGTGTTCGAAATTTTCAATCCTGCACAGTCTCAAGTAAATGAATTTAATGCTATTTTACACGCTTAAGAAAAAATAATATTTCATTACAGCTCTTAAAGAGATAGTTTTACCTTAACGATTATTCAATACTTATATTACTAAATTGTTTCGCTAAATAAAATATTATTTGATCAGTTTCATGATAATTTTTCAACCTTTGATTAAAAGTATATCGCAAAATGTCGATTTTTTAATTGAATTTCAATAATAAATTTTATTCATTTAACTTACAAGGGAACCACTTTAGGTGTTGCTCGCACCTAGTATTGAAACCTAGTGCATTTCAAAGCTCTATATTAAGAAGTTTGGGAATCAATAAAATTTTTTTGTTAAAATAATATTTTTTGATTTTACAGCAGATTAACTTTCTGAAAATGCAATTTTCGAGACCATTTTTCGGGCTGTTAAAGTAAAAGTTTTTTAAAAAACAAAATAGTTAAACATATAAATTAGTCAATAATAACTATAAAATGTTTAAAAAAGTTTTAAAATTCCTTTAAGAATACTACGAATTTGATTTAAAAAAATACAATATTACATTTACATATTTGGCGGGGAAAGATTGGCGTCTTTTTCGTCCCGTACAGTTTTCCGGCAACCCTAGCTCAGTATTTTCGCTACGCACCGTGTTGTAATGGTTTGGACGTAAACCTATTACAAGTATAAAGCTAGTGAAAATTTTGAAATGCCATATCTGGCGACTTAACTCTCTTTTGGTGTAAAATTAACAAATAAAAATCCAATAATAAAAAAATATAAATATAAAAAAATATATAAAATATGATTTTAACAAAGAATTTTTATCGGTTCTTTAACTTTTATGCATAGGGCTACAAAATGCACTAGGTCTCGATTCTAGGTGCGAGCAACATCCCTTGTTAGTAAATGATAAAAGAAGCATCTTTCACGTTTAAAAATAGTTCTAACATAAATTATATCAACGTTCGTTTTATCATAATAATTAAATTAATGAAATGGCGAAGCAAAAATTGCTGTCATTAAAGTATCATTCAAAGCCGTTTGATACATAAAATAACTGTTTCTACACATTAAATATATGAAACAGAAAATTTTCCGGCAACTTTGTTCTTGTATATTTTTATGTTTTTTTTTTTATTATTATTTAATAACAATATCTGTTTTATGAGTTTAAACTTCCAGAAATTTTTATTTTTGGTTTTTCATTTGTTACTTTCCAATAAATTTACAAAAAAATTCATTTTTTTTACGTTTTTCTTTAGCATATTCATAATGGTTATGGCTCATATGTTTAAAAAAAAAAACGCCTCATTGAACAAATTATCCCATGTGCGAGAATAATGAAGGTTTATTTTACAGGACGAAATTCCATATCTAAGCTTACTGGATGCGCCAGAAACTTTTTGAAATTACAAACTGCCTAAAAAGACGAGTTAGCGTAGATCACGAAGTATATAGAATGCTAACCTGGGAGAACTCGCTAGTGACAATTTCTCTCACGGTGCCCAATTGCTTTTCTTTTACTTTACATTAAATTAAACTCTTTTTCATCACTGAAAATAATCTGAGACCAGGCTTCAGATGATTCTCTGTAAACTGAATGCTGGCTTTTTTCTTGCCGTATGTGAAACGCGGAAACCGAAGTGGTTTAACATATTTAATTATTTCTGACCTTATTATTGTTCTTCTTATAACCCATGTTGATGCTGTCTTTTATATCTGGCTTCCAATTTTCTTTGCTGTTCTTCTTTGCTTATGATAGTGCGAATATTAAAATATTTCGGTTTAGGGGAATTCTCGGTCTTCATGTAGCTTTTTGAGTAGTATAAACAGTTTGAAGTGACATTCCAATGATCTTATGAACTAAAATTAGGCTTCATTCAAAGCCAGAAAGCATTTGAACTCTCTCTGTCATCAAAAGTTTTGTGAACTTAAAGAATGAGCTCGGAATCATTTTTAAATGCTTTGCTAAATGATATGCGAAAATTTACAACTATCACGATCCGCAGTATCAAAATATTTACCACGTTCTTATAATTTTGTTCCGGTGTACATTTAGAAAATTGCACATTTTAAAATAAATTTTAAAAATGTATAATTTTTTTAAACAACTATTGCTTTAATATTAAATGGAATATCTTGTACTTAATTTTAAAACAAAGATTTGCGCATTTGCATAGCAAACGCGAGCTCATTTCTTTGTTTTTGTGTCGTTTTCCAACCCGCTCTATTCTAATCCATCTTGAAATATTAAGAAGGAATATCACAGAGATAGGTTTTTTTCTTAATTTATAGTTGTTAAATACAGGGTTGAAACAGGAATAAAAATATAATTTACATTTTTTTTTAAGTATATGTCTATTTCTAACATTAGAGTTCTCCACGCTCATAGAACAACAAATCTTCCTTTGAGTTAGATTAAACTGCTTTAAGTTTTTTCTTTATCTTTCCTCCTACTTCAAATGCTCTTCCTAAGTTAGTTAAAGTTGTGATTAATGACAACATTTATTTTCTTTTTGAAAAGAAGGAAATTGTTAAAACATTTTCTCCCTTAATGTTACTTAATTTACGTTGTCTTACGTGTCGTTTAAGAGTTTTCTGAAAACTAATTATGTTAAGAGTACCTAAAATGCAAGCCACATCCTGCAATATTTCTTTACGATGTATGCCTACGTTAGAATTTTCAAAGTTTTTACACTTGAAAAGCTTTGATTTAGAAATCAATTTGTCGTGAGATAGGTACATTAAAACTGTCTAAAAAAAGAAGAAAATTGAATAATTTCATTTTCAAGGTAGTTTTCATTTTTTGCGATGCTGTAAATTAATATTTTATTTACATTATCTTAACCCATTTTCGGCCAAAGGCGCGTAAACACACCATTTCAATAAATATATTTTTATTAACACTCTGACGAATATTTTTCATTAATTTTATTTTTCTGCTGTTTTTAAGGGTTCTGGAGACATCTATAAAATATTAGTAATTCAAATGTCTATAGACACTTTTCAAAATAGGGTAGTTTTTTTTTTTTTTTTTTTTTTTTTTTTTTTTAATTGAAACGGTTTTTGACAATTTTTTTTTTTAAATGTATAATTATTCCACTTGAGATTATATGTATATATGTATAAATATGTAATAATATTTTTATAATGGATTAAATTAGCAAGTTCTGTAAATAAAATAATAATAAAATAAATATCATAAAAAATTTTAAAAAAAAATTATTAATTTTAAATTTAATGGCACGTTAGCGCACCATTGAACGAATGCAATGAAAATGCCGAATGAATTTTATTTCTCAAATAAAATATCATTTTTCATGCACGAAACTTTTTTTTTGTCTTAATGAATTAGTCCAGGGGAAATGTACCAAAAAAAGGGGGTTAACTTGCAAAAGGTCGGGTAAAAGATTTTTTTTTCTGAATTGTTTATAATGATGCCAACATGGAAAAACCAAGTTTTCTAACAAAATTTCTTAAGGCTAAATTTTCTGTGGCCAAAAAACAAGAAAATTTTAGGACCTTTTTTGAATGTGTTTAAATATCTCAAGACCCGTTGCCGTAGCATGTTATTTGTCAATTACAATATTAAAGAAAATAAAATTCTCTACAACTTTCATATTTACAACTTTTTTATGCACTCAATAGCAAGCGCAGTACGCCATTTCAAATATAGGACTATATTTTCAATTTTCTTAAAAACCGTGAAAAACGCAGTTCTGCCCCGATTGTTCAAATGTTTCCCACGGATTTAATCGTGGATGTCAACTTCTATATATTAGTAGCAGTAAATTATTTGTTTCAGGGCTAAAACTAGCCTTTTTTGCACCCGTGCCAAACATGGATTTTGGCGCCCCCTCCCCCCCCTCCCCCCCTCCCCCCCCCCCTCTTTTAAAAAGAAAATTTACCACAGGAATTTCAATAAATCTCTAATAGCCGGATTTTGAAAATTTTAAGTGTGTAAGCATTAAATGTAATGCGCTGAGCTACGTAATCAGCTTTGCCAAATATTGATTCATTAAAACCTTGAAAATCGTACCGAAAGGAACCGAAATATATTCCGCTTTAAACAGGTTTCCATCTTAGCAGGTATAATTGTTCATATTCTTTCTCTTGAAAAAATATATACTTTTCTTTAAAAACCGAATTCCGTATATACAGGTTTCATTTTCAAAGATTTTACGATAGTTGTCGTTTTGAGGCATTTAAGGTCACAGTTATATGAATTATACGACTAAATTAGTCACATGAAGAAATTCGCAAGGTAACATTAAACCTATGGGAGCGTTCTTGACAAATATCTCGCTCGTATTTTTTTTTTCTTTTCTTTCATGGGATACCCGAGATCAATATCAAATGCTTTTGCACTTTTTCGGGTTTGGATGCTTTTATACATACATATATATATATATATTCTGATACTTTCATTTTTGGAAAACTGTATGGAACCCGTTTCAAAGTATTCTGTTTGAGCTTTAAAGCAATTAATAGATAATCTTAAAGTTTTACATATTTTTGCATGCTAAAATGATATAATCTCTTGTTATATTTATTGATATAAATGGGAGAAAAATTGACAATATATTTTAAAACTAATATTTTAAATATTTTTTGTAAAACTAGTGATCTCAAATATTTTATTAACAGAATTTATAAATTTTACAAGATATAAATACATAACATTAGTTAGTGAAATAATCTGGTGTCATTTTTATTGTAACTATTTTATAAGGTAAAAGTATTTCTTTCATAAAAGATATTTGTCTTTTGAGTCCCCTCCCCCCTTTTATATGGAACTACAATTCAATGTTTGCTATCTTTAAAACAGTAAAACATTAAAACATATGTTATCAATAATTGGTAAATAAAATATACCATTGTAGTGGGGAATAAAATATGTTTTTCGCAAATTTTCATACCTGGGTGATTTTCAAAAAAAGTCACATGTTTTACCGTCCTTTCACATTTGCACAGAAAAATAGTTAAATATCATAATTTTAATTATTGCATTTTAACTATTATGTTTTTTAATGATAATTTACAGATATATTATTATTTATAAAAAATTTAAAAATAAGTATTCTTTTGTAGTCAAAATATCATTACCGTAGGTTATCTCAACAAGCAATTTATTAGGTAAAGATTTGACAAAGTTCTATACAGATGGTTATAATTTTTTTATACATTTTTATTTATTGAGACGCTACTAATTAAAAAACTATTTATTTTCATTAATTAAACTTATCTATAATTCTTAATAATTTTTTTAACCGTGTCCCAAGAAAGAGTGTCATTGCCATGCTTCTGACAAAAAGTTCCTCCAGATTTTTTAGAGGACAGCACATGCCCTTTTATCAAGGCAAAAGTACTCCTTAAAAGTCAGCTTGTTATCAGGTTTAGGGGAATAGAGTAAATAGTTTTATAATTTCAATAAAACAAGCAAAGTCTTTGAATGTTTTGGTGAATATTCTTTTGTAAGTCATTACTGTACCCATTTCTAATTGATAATTAAATGAACTTCTATTTCTTAATCTGCTTTCATTATATGAGAAATAGAAAATCATTGTATGGGCCAAAAGATATAATGGCTGCCATTATGCCTGGGGAAAAATAAAAATATTTTGCTTAATTTGTCATTACCGTGTTCACTTATGTCATTATACTAAGTGCATTAAAATTTAAAAATTAGTTTTAATATGTTAAATTAGTAATTTGTTCCCTGCTGATGCTTGCATATTGATGTTTATGAGGTAAGGTAATTAATTATTTACAAACAATTAAAACTTTCTGATTATTTCTAAAAATTTGATTTTGTTATTCCAAAACATGGACAGATTTTGAAAATGACCCACATATTCTACTGATACCTGGAAAAATGTGTTTCAATTATAAAAATTATAAAATTTATTAAAATTTATTAAAATTAAACAAGAAATCTTTTTTAATTGAAACTATCGTGCCAATAAGTTACTATAGATTGAAAAATCCTTTTAAACAATGCTTTGAAGTTAACATTGTATACGCTTAAAGTTACTGTCTAAATATGAAAATTGTCTCATTCATCTACACTCTGCCCTACTTTTAAAATTATATAAATTTATTGCATATAAAATGTCTGTTGAGATGAAAATAAAGACGTGAGTGTGCAAATAGATAATTTACTGCTACCAATTTTTAGAAGTCGACATACACAATTAAATCTGCTGGGAACATTTGAATAATCGCGGCAAAACTACGTTTTTCATGGTTTTTAAGAAAATTGAAAAAAAGTCCCATTTTCAATTAGCGTACTGCGCTTGCTATTGGGTGTATAAAAAAGTTGTAAATATGAAAGTTGTAGAGAATTTTATTTTGTTTAATATTGTAATTGACAAATAATATGCTACGGCAACGAGTCTCGAGATATTTTTAAAAAATCAAAAAATGTTCCAAAATTTTGTTGTTTTTCAACCACAGAAAATTTAGCCTTAAGAAATTTTGTTAGAAAACTTGGTTTTTCCATGTTGGCATCATTATAAACAATTTAGAAAAAAAAATATTTTACCCGACCTTTTGCAAGGTAAAATGTACATTTCCCCTGGACTAAATGTAATTTAAGCATATTTCAATGAAAATAATACCACATTTTATAAAATTTCTATGCTTGGTCTAAAATGGGTTAATACAAAAAATTAACAGTGGTGGCAAAGCGATATAAGTAAGCGTACAAACTTAATACTGGAATCGAGCGTAAATTAACACAGTTGTGCTATCTTGTGGACAGGGTGATAATCCACATACGCAGGCTTTTAGTGTGACGTCATATATGACAGTATACCTACCATCTGCGCATATTTTCTAAATCTTTAGTCACTCATGGAACTGAATTTTGTTTACTATATTTATTGCAAAATAATGGTGTAGCGAGAGGGGCGTCGGATGCACTTGACACCATGAATTTTTCTTCTCCTTGTCAGAAACATTTCAGCTATTAATCAAGGTGAAAAAAACTTTAGAATTTTAGTGGCGTGAAGTAAGAAAACAGTTAGTCATCTTCCTGTAGTTTAACCCCGTTCGCTACATAGATTAACATACAAGATGGGACATTTCCATAGAGCGTAATGGTGATGCGATTGCGGACAATGGGGAATAAACGTCCCATCCTTGTAATATTTTTGTAATTGAGCGTCTACCTTATTGTGATCTTTCTTATTTTAATGTTGCATCTTTACGTTTTCAACAGAATGTTACACCGATATATGAACATAGAATAGATATTCTGTTCTCTATATATAATATCTATTCTATGTTCATGCACTGATATATATATATATTTTTACATGGTGGGTGAACGAATTAAGTGCAACAAAAAACAAGCTAAAATTTTCTACTTGAATATTATAAGTCAAGTAAATATGATATAATTGGATTTAAAGCTACATAAAGCGATGGTGTAATGTGAAAATATACGAAATATTGCACTCTACAAGTCCCAGAAACTTTCATAAATATTCCCATTCGGTAGAAAAATTTTTACAGACGATGTTTAATTAATTTATGAAGTGTAATGTATTAAACAATCATTACAATAATTTTTAAAAATTTACGCATTTTCACTTTCTCACAGATAAAATAAAATGATTGTTTTTAAGCTACGTAACATACAATCAGTTTAATAATATTTATGATGTTAACATATAGGAAATAATAATAAAATTATAGATAGCGAAAAATTACTTTCTACAAATTTTTAGAATTATATAAATCTAAACGTCAAATAAAGCAAAACATAGAGATACTGATAAAATTGTATTCGATGTGAACAAATTAACACAATAACCTAATTTAATTTCTTATAATTTTATCTGATTAACTTACATATTTACGTTTTCAACAGTATTTCCTGAGGGTTTTCTTTCATATTATTATTATAATTATCCTTTTGTAAGTTAAAGCTGAACGAACAAGTAAAAAAAAAAAAAACTAGAGAACAGGAATTTTGCTTTTTCAGAATTTAGTGTCACCCTCCGACATTTGCATTACTTCATTTTCTTCTGGTGCCACCAGAAGAAAATAACTCGGTTAAGCGGAACTCGGATAATTGGGACTCTACTGTAGTGCAAAACATATTTCAATTTTAAGACTTAAAGCACGCGCTTTTATTTTATGTAAAATGAAGTCATTTTCATTTAGATACTTAAAATTAAATATAGTTTATAATAGCTCCATGTTTTATTATAAATCATTCATTTATATTTTTCTCAAAATAGCACGTATTTTAATTACATTTTTTCAGTTTTTATGGGAAAATGGCAACAAGAAGATATAATTGCTATTTTTCAACTATTTTTTCTTTGCTTTCTACAAAAATGAAGTACTTGAGTTACCAAAAATGAAATGTCGCTATAAACTACAAAAAAATTAATATTTCAAAAAGGAATGGAAATTCAGTTTCAAACAAATTGCATTAAAAAGTACTTTTTTCCCCCCAATACGACAGTATGAACATTGAAAATGTGCGATGCTTAGAAGCTTTAAAAAATGCTGTAGAGCATTTAATCGTACAATGAAACATTGGCTTTTGTTTTACGGCTGGCATATACAAGGTAACGTTATTTATTGGAGACAAAATAAGCTGGGAGAAAAGAATAGCATACCGGGGGCTAAAAAAAAATAAAAAAAAACAGCGACACAGCAAAATAAATCAAACATAAATAAAATCTCTGGTTCGTTTAGGAAAGAATAGATATTCAAAACATAGAGAGTAAACATATTTCATCAATGTAGGTAAATTTCGGAGACTTTTTAATTCTTCCCCCTTGTCTTTTGACGCAAATGTCCCATCTTGCACGTTAATCTATGGATTGATGTGACCTCGCCTTTAATCTTGCGGTTACCTCTCCCATTTAAGATAGGACGCTTACTTATATCGCTTTGGTGGTGCAAAATTGGCGCAGAGGAGGAGCCTATTGACACCACTAAATTTTAGTAGTTATCTTTCCCTTATC
This sequence comes from Maratus speciosus, assembly GCA_963932465.1. Taxonomy (NCBI): domain Eukaryota; kingdom Metazoa; phylum Arthropoda; class Arachnida; order Araneae; family Salticidae; genus Maratus; species Maratus speciosus. The sequence continues at coordinate 190,590,703 of OZ010800.1, forward strand.
TAATGACAGAATTTCTGAGATTTTATTAAGGTGACGAATACTATAAAAAATTAGTGGTATCAATAAGCTCCACCTCTGCGCCAAATTTCCACCATTGGTTTTACTTAATTTTTAAATTTTAAATTGAATAAATATAAAATAAATATTATTAATTGTTTAAAATAAATATTGATAATTTGTTATATTTTAAAATAAATCCTATTTATTAAAAATCCGGACGTTTACCATTAGGATATTTTTTAATAACTAGCAGCATAACGCCCTCTGCGCTGGTCAGTTTTTCTAAAGAAACCTTGAATCAAACGAAATATATCTGTGAATTAGATCATGCGTTTTAAAGCAATATGGACATTTACCTGGAATGCCCAATCTAATTGCTGAAAACAATATGAACGTTATTACGCTATTATTTTTTTTTAGTCATACAAAATTTAGACTGTTAAGGTCCAAATTCTTTCGTTGATCATTTGGTGCAGTATTCGATGAAGAACGATAGAACAATATGTAATATACTAAAAGTGTTCATGAAAAATTATCAATGCAAGTCTCATCAGAATGCGTTAATTGGACTGACTGAAAAGGCTAATCGTTTATACTTTGGTTCGCCTGATTCTAAAACTTTCAACCTTAATTCTATAATCAAGCAACCTGACGACCAAACAACACCAAGTGAATGATATGTGTTTTATATTAAAACATTCCCTGAAAAATTAACTAACCGATCAAGTTCCATCGAAATCCACTTAGCAGGATCTTTTAAACTGGAAAATGTACCGAAACCTTCCATAAAAATAATCTAATTAACAGTTTAAATCCCATGAAAATTTATTCAGAGGAACCTTAAAAAAAGCCAATCTTTCGAAATTGTGTTCATCTGATTTAGATCTTTACACATAATTATTCAACTAAGCACACTGTAAACTGAAATGTCTGAAATTCAGACACTTAAGTGTCTGAAACATAGTGTTCAATTTTCAGACGTTTTAAAATGTCTGAAAATTTTCAAACACTTCTTGCGTCTGAATTTCAAACACTTAAGTGTCTGAAACAGGAGTGTTCGATTTTCAGACGTTTTAAAAAGTCTTAAAATTTTTAAACACTTCTTGCGTCTGAATTTCAAATATTTTAAATGTCTTAATTGCGGCCATCTTTGATCCGTTTCTTTTTATCGCCAATATGAAGCCATCTTTGACCACTTTTCTTTCTAGGCCATATACGCAACCATATTTGACCACATTTAATCATATTTTTTATGAATGAGAATAATTTGTTACCATAAAGCAGAGCTGATTGCAGCATGAGAAAATTGGGATGCTTCTCTGCCCCCTGATTTTAGGGTACGCCAAATTGGGTACGAAGTTTTCATAAAGCTGATATTTTCATGAGGATCATATTTGTAGTTTTAGAATAAGATAATATATATATATATATATATAATCAAATTGTAAGATTGTAAGATTGTAGAATTGTAAGATCTATTATTCTTATCAAATTGTAAAATAGTTATGTACAATCATGCGCGCACGCAAGATTTTCATTAAAAGGCAGTGACGTCGCATATTCGGAAAAGGGCAGAGAGAATGATTGCCAGGTAGAAAATTTTTTAGGGGCTTTAGTTAATTGTTGCCCAAAATATTATAACATAAAACGATATCTACCGAAGAAGGGGCGCAATATTCTCTTGCCCCGGGAGCACAAAATCTATTTTGCCAGTATTAAGGGAGGGGGGGGGGTGTATGCCTATTTGGTAAATACTTTAAGCATAATCGCCTGAAGAAGAGGGGCATTGAGGACCATTTCCCCTTTCTAGATTTTGGTAATTAATTAATTAATTTTTATTTAGATATGATTGAAAAAATAATTTATTCTTCCAGGTTACTATAGATTAATTAAGGGCTAGCAGAAAAATGATGTAAAGACGTTTCGTCAGGGGCTCTCTTGTAGAAAACATTTTTAATTGAACGTCTTTGAACTAATTGTATCTTTTGAACGTTCGCGTAGTTTAAACTTACCTTAAACGAGGGGCTAGGAACATCACAGTCTCCTGACAATAATAATAAGAAAGAATTCCGGTTCTTTATTTTTTTAAATATTGTTAGAAACTTATTTTTGAATATATAATATTTTTTAACTGCAAATTTTTATTTTGCTTATTAACTTGATATGTTTCAATATTACCTTGCACGATACAATCTGAAGAAAAAAAAAAAAAAAAAAAAAAAAAAAAAAAACGTTTTTAGGTTTAAAATTCGCTTTAAAAAAATGCGGACTAGTTTATGGAACATAGGCATATCTGTTTCAAAATCAAGCCCTTTCGTACATTTTTTTTTCTTTTTTTGCCTGCGGCCTGTATTTTAGCATTCCGAGATATATATCTTTAATATTTTCAAATATTTAGGCTGGGAGGCAGTCTATTTTTACCGTCCCCTATGTAGGGAAATGAGTGCAAACAATTTTTGAGAAAATTTGTACTTTGTGAAAAGTAATTCTTTAATTACTTAACTTAATGCACAAAAATAACTTAGTTTCGAGACTTGGTAAGCAGACTTGCACAATTTTGAAACAGATATTTTATAGGGAATTTACTTCTTCTATAAAGTAACATCATTTAGTGGATGGAAAGATATTTTAAATATATTTAATCTAATTATAAAAAAAAGTCTCTGGTAGTGCTAGCATATATAGTGATACAATTGTACCACCCTCATCACGTGTAAAATACAATTACATAAAATTCAGACATTTAAGTATATGAATTTCTAAATGTCTTAATTTCAGACATATCACCAATATTCAGACATTTTTTTTCAGTTCCTTTATACCACGATCATAGTAAGACAATTAAGTGTCTTAAATTCAGGCATGTATAATATCTGAAATTTCTTATTCAGACACTTAAGTGTCTGAATTGCTTTTTCAGTCACATATGTGTCTGAATTTAAGACACCTATATTTGCATTGCAACGTAGAAATTCTGCACAACATCCATAACTATAACATTCTAGTAAATATCCTCTGTCTGTAACGTATATCCTCCAATTTTCTTTACTATACCACAGAGAACTCGTAACTAAACAATTTTGAAAGATATGATAAATATTGAAAAAATCCCTAAAATACTATCTAACGAACTGTGCAACTGTCATTAAAATCCATTCAGTAAAACTTGAAATCTTTCATAATCGAGTTCGCCTAATTTTAGAACTCCCGTAACTATTGCTACGCAACTTGGAACGACGGTTTTTACATTGAACTATTTATAAACCATATTTATTATCTAACAGTGTAAGTTCAGTAGAATTATGTTCAGTAGAATCTGAGTGATAATCAATCGGAATGAAATAGGAATTTGTGTTTTACATATATAGTAATAGCAGCTTTCGCCCGCTACGTTGGTCGGTTTCTCCAAACGAAATGTATCGGTGTATTTAATCTTGTGTTTTGTAGCAATATATGCATTTATCTCCAATGATCTTCCGCATTGCTGAAAACAATATGAACACCAGTACGGTTCTTCATACATCCTATAATGTCTCAGACAAAATTTGGACTGTTAAGAAGTAACTCTTTTAGTTGATTATTTACAATTGAATATGGAAAAGAACAGAAGAACAATATGTAGCATATTAAATCATCCCTGAAAATTAAAAAATGTAAATCTCATCAAAATCCGTCCAGTAGAACCTTCTAATAAGACTAATTTTCCACAATTGGGTTCACCAGATTATGGAACATTCACCTATAATTCTATAGCAAAACAATGTAAAACAATATGTGTTATATACTAAAACCTTTCTGAAAAATTATCTAACAACCAGTGAACAACCTAACTATCTAACCCATCTAACAACCATCCATCGAACTCACTAGAACCTTTTAAAAAGGCTAATCTTTCAAAATAGGTTCACTGATTAAAGAATTGTCGCACATAATTCTATAACTAAGCAACGTAGAATGATATGTGTTGTACACGAAACTGTTTCTCGAAAATTTATCTAACTAACAATGCAAGGTCTTCTCAAAATCCATTCGAAAGAACTCAAGTTATAAGTGATCGGACCAAAATTGCTCTTTGTATTTAATATGTGGAGTAGATAGTTAAATATATCTTTCATAATCGCGTTTGCATAGTTGTAGAACTTTCAGGAATGTAGCGTAGGCTATCCGAGTACAACGTAAACTTTCTGGATTTTTTAGAAACTCTGCACACCCTCCATAGCTATAACAGATATATTCTCTAGTATATGCCCTCTGTAGATTTTATCCTACGTTTTTTAACAACTACATCGCTGAGAACTTTCCTCATAACTCCATATCTAAAAATGTAGAATGATATGTTAAATATTAAAACAATACCTGAAATATTACCTAACTGTGCAACTCCAATCAAAATACGTTCAGTAGAACTTTAAATAAACGGTAATTTTTCACAATCGGGTTCACCTAGTTTTGGAACTTTCTCTTGCACTGTGATTTTCTGCAGTCTGATTTGTTGTCAAGATTATGCTTCAGAAAAAATAATAATCCGGAAGAAAACTTTGATACAGAGAAGTACCATCCATGAAAGATGTACCAATCATGCAAGAAGTACAAACTACCCACAAAAAATTATCTAACTAACAGTGTAATTTCCATCAAAATACATCCACCAAAACTCAAATTATAAACAGGTGGAAGAAAAGACAAATTTGCATTTTATATAATTACAGTAGGTGTATCTTTCACAATTGCGTTCACCTTTCTCTATAACTTTTCTAATAGCTTTATAACTAAGCAACATGTAATGACATGTTATAATCTAAAACCATTCCTGAAAAGTTATGTAACACTGTCACTTGGATCAAATAATGTTCAATAGAATTTTTTTTAAAGGCTAACCTTTAATGATCAGGTTCACTTAATTTTTTAACTTTTCCCTTTATCTCTATAACTAAGCCACGTAGAACACTGTATATACACAAAAACCATTCCAAAAACATTACCTAACTAATAGTGGCATATCCTATCAAACTATTATAAGCAATCGGAATGAAATGCAAATTTTCGTTTTAAATGTGTAGTAGATGATGATGATACGATTCTTTGTAGTAGAATTCATCGTGAAGTTTTCGCTTTATACGTAAACAATGCTTTCAGCATTTTAGCTAATACACCGATTGGCGAGGTATCCGATTACGGCAAATTAACCAGGAATCCCAAGAACAACTACCCAAAGAAAGGTGAAAATATGGCTTTTGTAATATTTTTATGTTAGCCGGGCGCAAGTAATAAATCAACAAAGATTATTTCCATACCTTATTCTTATTTTATTATTTTCATACAAAATATAAACGTTTTACTCATTTCATTTAAAATACATGCCTTACACTATTTTCATTGAAAAAACAGAAAAGTAAAACAATAATATGAAATAATGCCATAATTTAAAACAAAGAATTGTTTTTAATTTATATACGCGAAATATAACTATTTCTATTGACAATTTTTTAAATGCTAATAGCGAGATTTACACACGGCTGATATAAAAGTACCCATTTTTAACACTTTCCAACAAAGTTGAAAAGTGTTTATGACTTCGGCTTGTCTGTCGTCTGGCCGTCTGGCCGTCTGAACGTCTGTCCACTCTCTAACTCTCGTAAATATGCTCGGATCGTTCTGAAATTTTTGGACGTTAGTGACCTCTAGGATAGCACGTTCCCTATTTCAAATGAAGTTTGTAGCATGTTTAGTTCATTTACAGGGACAGTCAAAAGTTTTCCGTTACATTACGGCCAATTGAAAAAAAAATCGTTTCAAATGATTTTTAGTGGTGTTACACTCTTTCAAACATAGTAAAATTGATATTAATTTATGAAGCCCACTAAAATATGCATTCTGTTGAATATGCGGTGCAAAGAATAGTTATCGTTCATTTGCAGGGCCACACAAAAGAATTCCGTTCATAATGGTATAGGGGAAATTGTTTGCGGTGTATTTGAAAAGATTTCAGATACTAGATTGTATCCGAATTACTGTATATTAGTAATGATTGCTCGAAATGCATTTTTAATTATGATATGCGCTTTTTTAGGGTTTTGTTCATCTGACGAAACCCTATTCGTCTCGCTCGTCTGTCCGTCAGTCACAGAGCCCTTTCTCAGAAACTATACATGTTGGAGACTTGAAATTTTGCATACTTATAGCTGAACACCACACATCATACGACAAATCATAAAATTTAGGAAAAGTCGTATATTTAACCCTTTGGGCTCCAACATGTGTATTTTAAACAATTCTTTCAAAGTGAGCCCCTAATTAGGTTGGAGGCGTAAGATTGTAAAATCGCACAATTAAATAGAATAATTTGTAATAATCATTACATAAAACTTAATTTGGCATCACTGTTAAATTCAGTCAAATGTTCAGTATATTACAAATAATTTACGACAAAACGTCAAATCTGTGAACATCATTTCCTCGGCATTATATTTATAAATCTAGGTAATATAAAACTGTTATTAAAAAAGAAATGTATTTCATTATCTGCGGAAGTACATTCATGATGTATAAAATAAGTCGAAAGCATTATAGAACCTTTTTAACATTTAATTAGAATACTTTTATAGAAAATTTATCAATCAAAATGTACATTTCTGCATGAATTAGCAAACATAGTTTATTTATTTAAAGTTAGAGATTTCTGATATTAAATAAAAAATATTCATTCACTGTGGGTAATCTGATTTTGCCAAATAGACTCTTGCAGAATTTAATGAGATCAAATCCCAAAATCCTGAGACGTCAATGCTCATCTTCTCTGTTCGACAGAGAACATTTTTACCCGACTGCCAAGAAGGGTTACGTGTTTCACGCGTATCTGGGTATGTGGATTTCATTATACCCTCGAAACATTCCAACAGCTGGATGGATTTTAATGAATGAGGTCTCTATCGATTCATCTTAACCGTCCGATAGTTATAGGCTAGGTTTTTATAAATTCAAAATAGCGGCCATAAAATACAAAATGTGCAGTAGAGTAGAAAAATACGCACCCTATTGACTGGCATATCATTGGATAGGTCTTTCAAAATGAAGACGATGTTTTATTGACAATTTTACAGTCTGAAGCTCCGTTTAAATATTACACAACCTGGAAGTTGTGTAGGTAGCAACTCTAGCTTTACCGTACATCTAACCTTCATAGACATCTATGGGCCTCATCAAAACACTGTTTACAGATAGGAATTAACAATTAATCAGAATTTAGAAGTCATCAATACAAGTAAATAAAAGAAAATAGATAAGTAATATAAAAAATAGTTTCATATTGATGGGAAATAATTAATTAGTTTCGTTTTTGCGCAGTCGGATTTTTTTTATTTTTCTAATTTAATTCAAATGTCTAGTTTAATTTCGGATTCAGTATTTTAGATTTGTAATTGTTTGGAATCAATATTAAGATGGAAATCGATTTAGCCTTAGTTATTAGCTTTTAGTATAAAGCAAATAATCATGAATGTCATACATTTAGAGAAATCTTTTAATGAAATTTGTTTTTTTGCAACATCAAAAATATCTTAAATAATTACGCTCAATTAATCAGCGCATTTTTTTCTCATATGCACGCATGAAATTTAAAATTCCTTAATTATAAGAAATTAATGTAAACGATAACGCCATTTGCGTAAAATATTGTTGAAATGATATTTGTAAATTTTTACGACAAAAAGTTTGAATAGCAGTCATATATCGTGTGAGATCTGAGAGGATGTGAGACATATTAAGTGATATCATGCAAGCTGATTTTCAAATGTATAATTAATCATTATGAATCACGAAAGCACATATCAGCTGTCGTGATAGAGTTATGTGTGATATCGTGGTTCACATACTCGTACATTCAAAGCGAAAGGAAAAAGAACTGGAGTACGGATGACAGCATTCGTAGTGGGGGTAACTTGTTTAATCTGAATTCCGTTCACTCCGATTTGATTCTGCTATTTTGTGGCTCTAAGACCTACCGTAATCACGTTAGCTGGTGGCAGCTTTCGTAATTGATTTATATTATGTATATATTTAAAAATCAGCTTGTATGATATCACTTTAAAAAATATGTCGACGCATTTAGACTAGAGCATGTGACGATAAATCAAGAGGTATCAGGGACAGGCACATCCCGAATTAAGATACCCAAGAACAATTAAACTTTAAGAGTCGAACATCTTGATTGGCCGAAACTACAAGTGGGAAAAGTGGGAACTTCTATCCTGCGGAAAGAGCACAGAGAAAATCTACTGGGAGGAACGTTCCTTTTTCGACAAATAAATTGATCGTTACATAATGAACAATGATATTTACGTTCAAAAATAGCTTTAGAAATCGTTTTTTTTTTTTTTTTTTTATCAATTTAATTAATTTATTTCATACTCAGAATTATACTGTACTGATGTATGATGTTAAAATACTGAACCCTTAACGTTTAATTGTTTTGGGGTACCTTAATTCGGCATATGCCTGTACCTGATACCTGTTGATTTATTGTCACATGCTTCAGTCTAATTGCGTTGACACATGTTTTTAAAAGATACCATACAAGCTTATTTTTAAATATATGCCTAATATAAATCAATGCTTCTTAAACTTTGTCTAATTATACAATAAAAAATAAACCAAAAGCTAGACATATAAAATTATGTACCTTAACTGCTTGCTATCGTGATTTACGTAAATTATTTCTTTTAACTTTAATCGTAATTAATGAAGCGGTCGAAAAAATATCGGACAAAATTTAATTATTCTGTATGCAGGTTTCTTATTTTTTTGTTAAAAAATGTTTGTTACCCTTTTCTAATCTAAACATTTGTTAGATTATAGAATCGAATTATGATTTAAAATAAACAAATTAGCTAAAATTGTCACCAAACTGCCATTTAATATATCTATAATACAAAGATTGAAGTTTGTGTATTTGTATCTTTGTCTATCTGTGTTTGTGTGTTGATTTTCTGAAGCGAGCGCTGAACATAGAGCTACAAGATTTGGTAGGGGGATACCTATATGTCTGAAATTATGTACTTCGAAGGAAGATTTTAGAATTTTCTTTTTAAATGTAACCGAGGGAAAAAAACTATTATAAACATCATAAAATTGCGAGCTGCCTTCATTTCCACCGATGGTGTCTGCGCCTCTCTAGAAATTGCTCAGGCAGACTAAATAGACAAGTTCTTTTTTTTTTTCGCGATCACCGAACACACAGTAGATTTAAAAAGAAGAAATAAAAACTCAAACATATCACCGTACCTTCCTGGTTCCAACTGTATCGTTCGTTTACAAAATATTAATATTTACCACTTTAAAAAAAATTCTGAAACTCGATTCGCGTCAGTATACAAGTTTTTCATTTTTTGCTTTTTGAAACTGTTGCATACTCTGCTAAGGACGGAAATATAAAACAAAAAATGAAAAAAATACCCAATTATTTGGCGTACATTTCTCTTTTAACGGTATATATTTAAAAAATATATATTATTGTTTACTATTACAGAAACATTATATTTCTATAAGTTCGATTCCATGATGATATTCGTGTTTTCAAATTCCTTTTTAAGTTTCCTTTTTTTTATACATTTAAAATTTTTTTATACATTTTAATATCTACTGTTTAAAAAATAGCAATATTTCCTTTTTCAAAAAGACGATTTTCTTATTGAAAGTTTAGCATATCTAAATGTCAGAAATTAATTCAAAAATCACTGTAACTAAGGCCCCTTAGTTCGCTTTGAAATTTTTTTTTAATAAATATATAATCATAGAAATTTAAAGCTCGTTTGCATAAACAGACCAGAGCTTCGGTTGATCCCCCTGTATACATTTCAAAGGCAGTGAGTCCCTAACTCTATGTTCCTTTGGATAGACTTTTATTTAAACATATATATACGAAAACTTTTGCGTGTGTAACTTGTAACAGTGAGATTTTGACGATAAATTCGTTTGGATATATTTCGGTTAAAGAAAATTATATCATTCAATAATATTTTTAGGTATATTGAATGTTACTAGCCCAGTTCTGGCAACGCCGGACGTAAAATAGTATAAAACAGAGCTGAATTCACATTGATAATATGAAAATAATAGTTGGAGTTATGCAAAATATTCATTTGTTTCAATCTGCCTTCAATTACGATTTTTAACAAAATTCCACAATACATTGTCTGTGTGCCATAGGAAGAAAATGTTATATGTCAAATATATAATAATATCAAATATGTAGTAAAGTAATAACATTCTATGTCTAAAAGGAAATAGAATTTACTTAATTCAAATGCTTTTGGCCATTTGATAAGAATAGAAATTAGCTGTGTGAAATTAAACAATGTAACAGGGTTCCAAATTGTATTTTCGTCACATCTGCTGCCCTAAACTAAGTTAAACTGATAAAACTAGATAAATTTCATTTACTTGCAGACTCTTTTGCTGAGTCTAACATTTTCTTAATTTAATATAGATTTCTAGAAACAAATATCAGATGCAGCGATAGATAAAATTTTATCTCTCTTCCGAAAATGTAAGAAGTTTTATACACCAATTACTTACTTATTTCTGCTTCGTATTCTCCTAATTTATATATCTTTCATCACAGAAAGAAATGTTTACTTATGAAATATGCCGATAAAATACATCTGTAAGAATATAAATAATATGATTTAAGATTTGTTTTCTTCTCTATTGTGTAAGATAATAGCAATGTATGATTCATAATATCTGATATAACGCAATTCCATCGTAACTGACGTAACATTTTACCATCGAATTTTTTTTTTCAAAATTATGTAAAAATGTACTAATAAAGCTAGAACAAATTTTTACAATTTAAAATATTTCTTAATAAGGACTTAATACCTTTATTTCAATCTCTCTCTTTTAGTCCCAAAAATTGCAATTCAAAATTCTGTAACATAAAATATACAAACATTTTTTCTCCCTCATTGAAGTGTAAAAATTATCAAAACTATCCCGTTAAAAAAAGTGATTTAATGTTCTCAACAATACTAGTAATGCTAAATTATAACAGTAACCTGTTTAATTAATTTCTGAATAATAAAATAGAAAAAAAGTGGCATTTACACGTGTAACTGACGTAATATTATAACTTTACAAAACAATAATTTTACTTAACTTAGTTTGTAAACAGTAATTTATTATGCCTTTTTATTAGGATTTTATTATAGAATATAAAGACATCAAGTTTTTCCATCATACCCTTAAATTAAACATATTATAAATTTTATCCCCCCCCCCTCCAAAATGATGATTTTCTGTGGAATTGCCCTATAAAAAGGTAATGCGGTCAAAATTAAATCGCAAAGATCAATATATCTCTCATCCACAAGAAAAGTGAAACAACTCGAAAAGATTATTTTTGTATATTTTTCCACTAATATATGTAAAATTGGTGAGACTTTCTACAGAAAAAGTGTCATAAGTGTCTGGAAGTCTGCCAGATTATGCTATGTGTCACTTTGACACAACAGAAGGTTGGTTAGGGAAAAATTTATTCAATCCTCCTTATCTCTTCTAACACTTGCTTCTTAATAGTTTTACTCTTTTGTGTACGATTTTACAGAAATTTGAAGATCTAAGTTCTACAGTTATATGTTACAAAAAAATGCCGATCTTCTTCTGCCTTTCCTATGAAATGTAGTATTTTTGTGTTATGTCACTTTGTATGTAATTATAAACTTAATGGCATAAAATTAGGATCATAAATGCACTATAATTGTAAACGAAATTTAAAACTTTTTTCTGCCTTTAATAATCGTATCAAAACACATGAAGTTTCTATGCATATGTGGATATAACATTGTGGTAGTTTTATATATATACATATATATATATATATATATATAATCTAAATCAGATAAAAAGTCTGACGGTATTGCGGTATGAGTAAATTTTACACGCATTTTACTATAGAAAAAAATCTCTTGTTTGATTGGATTTTATATTTATCAACACAAAATGTCTATTAGCAATTACAGAGCTCCTTCTTTAATATAATATTGGCGCTGTTTCGTTAATGTGATCATTTACGAAGTGCAGCAGCTCTACTTTTATTTTTCTGTTGAAATGGATTGAAATACTATTGTATATACAAAGTATAAATATTTTGGAAGATGTGTTCGTTGAGAACCCAAAATCATATTTCCCCACATGCCTCTTATATCTTGCAGGAAATTATAATAAAACTTCTTTACTTAAAAATATACATATATATTCAGGATGTGTCTTTGAAATACATATTCATCTTATTGAAATGTAGGTAATATTTGTAAAAGAGGATAAATTCATACACACAGTCTAAAATAAAAGCAGAAATTCTTATTATCTAAAATGAAACAGATATTCTAAACAATTTTTACATAAATGTGTTTCTCACACAAAAGCGTTTTTAATAATTCCATATATACATTTCTTATCATGACGTATACAAGGCTTGATTCAAGTACAAAACTAATTATATATTATAAATCCTTTTTAAAAATAATTTTTAAAACCACTTGGCAAAATTTAAACTTTTTCATTTGTTAGCGTACCCACTTAGCATTAAAGGGAGCACAAATGTGTCAGATGACGAAAATTAAAGTTTCATCGTGGATTACAATAAAATAGTGTATCAATTATTTTTAAATGTAAATGTTTATGTCTTAAATAAATACTAAAATTCAATTATATAGATATAAACTAAACATTAAATATTGTACAATATAATTAATTTTCCAAAATGCCGAGAGTACTTAAAAAATAAAGTATTGGTTAGATTTTATTAACAATCCCAAACAATCTAGCAGCATTTTTTTTTTAGCACTTAGGTTTGGCAGCCAATTAATTACTTTCTAATCGTAAATTCCAGCCGGAATTAATGTTTGATACAAACATAAAACCATACTCAAAAATTAATAACTGTTAGTACTTAATTATATGTTTTGTGATTTCGACGAAATTTTCGTCTATGAATTGATAGTTGGCGAATTACCTTATTAAAACATTCCAACATAAACAAATCCGCTAAAGTTAGCCTAAATGAGAAAGTTAACATCATCCATAAATAAAATTCTGTACGGATTTAAAATTAATAAAAGAAATATTTATTTGCATCTATACAAATATACAGCAAATAAAGGAAAAGAATATTTAAAATTAGTTAGCTACCACAGAGCGAACTTAAATAATATTAGATCCAAACATTTTCTAATAATATTTAATTCCTATTTGGAATTATTTGCATCCACAGCATTTTTAATTTATTACCATCATAAATATCATAAAACACAGTGTGACGAAACCGTCCATCTTTCTAGTGTGCGATAACATAAAGCCATGTTAGTCTAAAGTTTGATTTCAGATGTGCCTGAGAAAACTTATCTGTCTCAATAGAAATCTCGTCTGACTCAAATAAACAAAAATCATAAAAAAGCCTGTCGTCATTCTCCTATTAAACAACGAATTTAGTTTTCGTTTCAGAAGTAAAGGTTTAGAAAACCCAACTCCATTTTCGGTGTATTAATTTCTGAAATTGGAAACTGTCATAAACATTGTATTTATTTGTTTGTTTCAGTTTTCGTAGAATTATTTTCGTAGATTTAGGGTCATTCCATGTCAAATCAACACAGCCGTTTCCCTCACCATCTCCGAATTTTACAAATTCGGGGAACTAGTTAGACTGGTTGAGAAAGTAAAAAATCTGCAATTTCAGATTTCTAGGGTTATTAGTTTTTTAATTATTGGCATTTCAAAATGGCCGACCAAGACAAATTTACTGTCAGATGGCAACATAAAAATCATCATAACTCCTGTTCTAATTAACGTACCGACATGAGCCTGGTATCATTTTAAAGCATTTGAAATGACCTTTAATATGATGTCAAGCACAAGATGTTTTAGAAAATAAAAAAGTTACAAGGTCATGACACTTGACCTTTGACCTTGAATTACTAAAAATCGAGTTCTTCAATTTTCATAATTTTTTTCTTTCTGAATGCTAAAATGTCTTAACTAGATGTGTACAAAATTTCAAAATGGGATGACAATGAGATCATATGTAAAAAAAAATAATAATAAATAACAAAATGCAAAATGTTAGCACTAAATTATGTATTCATATATGAGTTCACGAACTCATCCTATAAATATATAAAAATGGATTTTTGTTAAAATTTTGTATTTATTCTTAATATTTGTGCACCTATGCCAGCTTTTATTAATGAGATCGTGCAAAATAAAATTATTGGCAAAAAATAATTGTTTAACATTTAGCGATTTGTGCACCTGGCATTTATTTAAGATGATAGAAGTGATGTTTTTAATAATGACAGGCAGGTTTGGGGAAATAAATGTTATACAGTTAACATACAGATATTAATATGAACTTCAAATATTTTATAAAAAACTGTATTGCCTATTTATTTTTTTAATAAACTTACATGACAAAATATATCAAGTATAATCAGTTCTGAAATTTCTTGTTATATTATATGCATATAGCAATATGGATTAAATTATTTAAATTTTAGAATAACTTCGCTAATATTTTATGTTGAACTACCTTAGAATCAATCAATAGCAAACCAAAAGTAAAAATATCAGTTTAGGTTTTGATTAGAGTTGATTGGTTGTTTCAGATAGTTTTGGTTTGAGTTTAGATTTTAATTAGAGTTGATTGTTTGATTCAGGTGGTTTTGGTTTGAGTTTAATTTTTGTTCAGTAGTTTTGAAAAAAGTAATTTAGGTTTCAATTTAGTAGCTGATGTACACATTGGCTGTATATAAAAGTAAATTGCTACATTATAAATTTCTGCTTTGCTAAAAGATGTGATAAAGATTTTTTTTTTTAATTTCTTAAGTAATAATAAATAAATAAATAAATAAATAAATATATTGAATTTGAAAAAAAAATGAATAGACAGTAGTTAAATAGATACTGTAATCCTCTTGGGAAAGCTAAACATTCGGCTAAAAGGAAAACTCTTCGTCCTGTTACTAAATGGATGCTTGAAAATTATTCTGAAATTATCGAAATGGGACAAATGATATGTGCCCGGTGTAGGAAAGATGTTTATTTATTAAAAAACAATCTAGAACCTGAATGTACTTTTGAAGTATTTCCTGGAACAAGTAGTCAACAAGATTGTGAAGTACAATTAAATGAATTTGATTATAATGAAACACTAGATTCTCTAAACAGTAGTGTGAATATCCTGGGAGAGTCGCCGATAAGTAAGAAAAAACTTAAACTGCAGAAATATCCAAAAGAAAAATTTCAGAAGGTAGAGACTGCTGTTCAGAAATTGTTTGAAACGGATAATTCTGTTGATGATGAAATTGTACAGTCTGCAGAAAGCAAAATGATATGCCAGCTAAAAGATATATTTTGTTCATCTACTAATCGTAGTGAAAATTTACAAATACTAACAATTCTACAGAAAAGTTGGAGCATTAGAAAAATTGAAAAGGAGTTTGAAGCTCCAAATTTTATGGTGAGGAAAGCCAAACAGTTAGTAAAAGAAAAAGGAACTCTATCATCACCTAATTTTAAACCTGGAAAGTCATTGCCTGAGAACGTGATTAATACTGTGAGAGAATTTTATGAAAGTGGCATGATTAGTAGAATGATGCCTGGTCAGAAGGAAAAGATTTAAGTGGAAATCGTATTCAGAAACAGAAAAAGCTTATTTTATGCAATCTTAAAGAAGCTTATGTTTTATTTAAGTAAAAGCATCCAAACAATAAAATTGGATTTTCAAAGTTTGCATAACTTTGACCAAAACATTGTATTCTTGCTGGTGCAAGTGGAACACATCCTGTTTGTGTATGCACCACCCACCAAAATTTTAAGTTAAAGATGATAGGCGGAAAAATTGCTGAAATAACAGCAACGGATGATGTTCCTTTAAAAACCCATAAAGACTGTATTGCTGTAGTGATTTGTAATCCTCCACAGCAGGCATGTTACCTAGGAGACTGTAAAGAATGTGGGAAAGCTGACTATATGTTAATTCTAAAAGAGCATGAATGAGATATGGTGGATACAGTAACATATAAACAGTGGGTATCTGTAGATAGATGTACACTTGAAACAGTTACAAAAGCATATGAGGATTTTCTTGATTCGTTTTGTGAAAATTTAAAACACCTCCTTCGCCATTCATTTATTGCCAAACAGCAATTCCTATTTCAAGCAGAGTTAAAATTAATGCTGCAATCAGGAGAGTTTCTGATTATATGTGACTTTTCAGAGAATTATTCTTTCGTACTTCAAGACGAAATCCAAGGATACCACTGGAATAATTCCCAGGTAACTATCCATCCATTTGTTGCATATTTTAATGATAATGAAGCTATTCTGCAGCATGTTAGTTTTGTAATCATTTCAGAGTGTTTAACTCATGATACCGTTGCAGTTCACTTATTTCAGAGATACTTAATAAATTTTCTTAAAAGTAAGATGTATCCAACGATAGTTAAAAAAGATATTTTACTTTTCCGATGGGGCAGCAGCACATTACAAAACCGAAAGAATTTTATAAATCTCTGTTATCACGAAGAAGATTTTGGCATATCTGCTGAATGGCACTTTACTGCGACAGCACATGGGAAAGGGGCGTGTGATGGGATTGGAGGAACTTTGAAAAGATCAGCTGCCCATAATAGACTTCAAAATCCATCCGATGAACAGATTGTGATCCCTAAACAGTTGTACGAGTGGGCAGTCCTTAATATTCCTTCTGTATCATTCAAATGCAACACAATAAATGAATATTTGATGGAAGAGTAAACAATTAAAGAACGATTCGAACAATCTCGTATAATTGTTGGTACTTAAAAGCTTCACTCCTTCATTCCAATAACAAAAAGTAAAATTTGTACTAAAGTGTACTCTGCTGCACCTCTTTCAAATGTGGAGCTAGTAACCAAATTAGAACAACAAATGTACAGTGAGCAAAAAAAGTATTTGCACGCAGACGATTTTTTGCATGAGTAACCATAGAAAGCAAATTTGATATTATTCTCTTAATTATTCATTTATTTAAATAAGAAGAAAATAAAAATAACTACCCCTTTTCCTTAAACAGTAATATTACACATTTTAAAAAATAAATTAATATTTTCTCATACCTAAAAAGTATTTGCACAAGAAGCATTGACTGTTAAAAAAGGCATTAAATGTGAACGTTATGCAAATGATTAGCATATCAGTCCCGCAGTACATTAGCCCTGCACTTTAAAGTCACGTAATATATTAACTGGAGCAGGGATTCTCAGGAGTTTTTGTTCTAATAGAGCCGAAAACTTGTGAACTATCTGTTGCTACCCGTGAGAAGATTATATTTCTTCACAATTCTGGATTAAGTTTCCGAGGAATAGGTAAAAAATTAAATCTAAACTGTTTTAGTGTTCGTTATGTAATTAAGAAGAAAAAAGAAACTGGTTCGACAATAAATAAGCCGCGAACTGGGCGTCTAAGAAAGCTAAATACCAGGCAAAGGAGATCAATCGTAAAAGAATCTTCAAAAAACCCTTTTCTAAGTGCTCCAGAATTGGCTGTTGATGTCGCTTCAACGTCGGGAACAATAGTTACACCAGAACCAATTAGAAATATTCTTCATGATGCAAATATTCGAGGAAGAGCCCCTCGAAAAAAAACCTTTATTTGTGAAACAAATAGGGTGAAAAGACTTGAATTTGCAAAAGCTTAATTCAGCAAACCACTAGCGTTTTAGAAAACTGTTATTTTTTTCCGATGAAAGCAAGTTAAATATTTTTGGCTGAGATGGTAAGAAAACTGTATGGCGAAAGCCAAATACTTCTCTTCAAATTAAAAACATGAAACCAACTGTAAAACATAACGGTGGTCATGTAATGATTTGGGGATGCATATCTTTTAACGGAGTTGGAGAAATGACCTTTATTGAAGGCAATATGAATGCTAAACAACATATTAATATATGGCGAGATCATTTATCTAATAGTGCTCTGAAATTAGGAATTCCTAATTCATATTATTTCCAACAGGATAACGATCCGAAACACACTGCATGTATTAAGAGGTTATGGTTGCTTTATAATGTCAAAAATTAATTGAAAACGCCACCACAATCACCAGACCTCAATCCGATTGAAAATTTGTGGCATATTTTGGATGTGAAAATAAGGAAAAGGAAAATTTCTAACAAATCAGAACTTAAGCAAGCTCTTAGGGAAGAATGGCTACAAATCAGCAGTGAAACATGTCACAAATTAATAGAATCAATGTCCAGACGATTACAAGCTGTAATTGAAGCAAAGGGCATGCATACTAAATATTAGCACTGTTTTTAACTTATAAATAATTCCTCTAGTTCTATATTTATTGCTAGTATGCAAATACTTTTTGGCAGTACAAATGCTACTTTTTTATATTTTCATATTTTAAATATAATTATTAAGTCAGATATTAAATATGTTTATTTCTTTTGTAAAAGTGGTATTTTTAATTCTTAGTTGCTTTTTATTTATTTATACATATGCCTCAAAAAAATTTAACTGGTGTGCAAATACTTTTTTTGCTCACTGTAAAACTCAATGTACGAAAACTGTCTTAACAATTTACATGATCTATGTTGTAAAATATTATGCCCATATGTTAACAATTCCGTTATGTATAATTGTTATGGCACACATATATTCATATGTTAAATTCTGTATATTTTATTTCAATTTCTATTGTGTTTTTTATTCAAATTAATTTGTATCATATATTTACTTTTTATTTCAATTTCTATTTGTGTATATTGATAAATTTACATGAGTTCACGAACTCATTAATATATGAATACATAATTTAAAAGCGAAGATTTCGTATTTTGTTATTTATTTATTTTTTATACAAATGATCCCATTGTCATCCCATTTTGAAACTTTGTACACATCTAGTTAAGGCATTTTAGCATTCAGAAAAAAAAATTGTGAAAATTGAAGAATTCGTTTTTTAGTAATTCAAGGTCAAAGGTCAAGTGCCGTGACCTTGTAACTTTTTTTTCAAAAACATCTTGTGTTTGGTATCACATTAGAGATCATTTCAAATGCTTTAAAATGATACCAGGTTCATGTCTGTACGTTAATTAGAACAGGAGTTTTGATGATTTTGATGTTGCCATCTGACAGTAAATTTGTCTTAGTCGGCCATTTTGAAATGCCAATAATTAAAAAACTAATACTCTCAGAAATCTGAAATTGCAGATTTTTTACTTTCTCAACCATTCTAACTAGTTCCCCAAGTTTTGTAAAATTTGGAGATAGTGAGGGAAAAAATTGTACCTTTTTGTGTTGATTTGATAGGGAATGACCCCTTAATTGATTTAATGAATCATCAATCTATTTCCCTATAATTCCAATTTTAAGTACTTCTCAACTTCGCAATTTTTTTTTTTTTTTTTTTTTTTTTTTGTACATTATTACATAAAAGAGGAAATGTACTTTTAAATGTAGTTTGTTTCAAAACTCTATTTCAATTTGCTGAATTTATATGATTTTTAAACAAAACAGCACGATTTAGTAGCATTAACACGTTTATATTTAAAACTTTTTCAGTTTTAGTAGAATTAATTGTTTTGATGAATCATGATTCTATTTCCCTATAACTTCAATTTTAACTACTTCTTAACTTCGCATTTTTTCTTCTTTTTTTGTACATCATTAAATAAAGGCAGAAATGTACTTCTAAATGTAGTTTGTTTGAAAACTATATTTCAATTTGCTGAATTTTTATGATTTTTAAACAAAACAGCACGAGTTAGTAACATTAACACGTTTATATTTAAAACTTTTTCAGTTTTAGTAGAATTAATTGTTTTGATGAATCATCAATCTATTTCACTATAACGGCAATTTTAACTACTTCTCAACTTCGTATTTTTTACATCATTAAATAGAGGCAAAAATGTACTTTTAAATGTAGTTTGTTTGAAATCTGTATTTCAATTTGCTGAATTTTTATGATTTTTAACAAAATAGCACGATTTAATAACATTAACACGTTTACCTTTAAAACAATATGAATAATTCAGTGTTTGTTTCCGTCTAATTTACCTTATAAGAAAGTTAAGACTTCATTATAAAACAAAAATTCAATAAATATGCAATACAACTACTTACTTAATCACTGAAATAATCAGACATGAAAAAGTCTTCTATAAATATATAATTTTTTGGTGATTTCTTCGGTATTAATTCCTGGCAAGAAGGTAATAAGAAAGTATCGATTGTAAAAATGTGAATCGCTTAAATTTTTCAGTTAAAATTGCGATTTCTACTGATCACCCTAGGACGAAAATTTACAGTATTAAGCAATAATTAGCAACGGTTGATTGTATTTCACTTGTAATTATCTTCATAAACATATAAAATTTTAATAATGTATGTCACTTAATTAAATTAACATTCCATGCTCCACATTTAGGATATAGTAAAATAAGCGTTCTGGCTCAGGAGGAGGTGGAGGTGCGGAGTGACCCCACCTCCACTCACTAACAATATACATATTCAGTAACCCATGAACTAAATAAAAGAATAAAAGCTAGCAAATACATTGGGTCAGCATACAGGGACATTATCGCTGTAGAACGCATCGCTGAGTTCTCATCCGGGGATTCTGGTACTCTGGAATGTCAAAGGTACAAATAACATAGTTATTTTAAATTTTATCCCAAAGTTCAAATTTTTATACCCTCAATGATGGCGGACACCTTCGTAACTTAACCCGTTTTAATAATAATGGACAAAACTTGTTTCGTTAATGCCTGTATTATAGAACTTTTACATTTATATCGATTTTTTGTCAGACATTACTTGTACCAAAAAAAATGGGGCACCACGCATGTTTGTGCTGTACTCGTTAAACAGTCATAATATAGTTACTTAGAAACATTTCAATTCAATATTTTAAAATACATTTATTATTGTTTTATGGACAAAAAATGTCTTTACACAATTTATTTGTAAAAACAGTCCTTTTGTGTTTAATAAAAAACTAACATATTTCAAAAACAAAAATCATACATTCTTCTGTACTAAAAAGCTGTCGTTTAATATGATTGTCGTTTAATAATTTTTATAATCCTTTAATACGATCAACCAGTTTAATAAGGTAGAGAATCATCTCTGTGCTGTAAGGACAATGCAATGCTATTAATAACAACATCAGAGCCATAATGGCAAGTGTAAGTCATTCAAGACCATGAATGTTTCTAACACATCAAGCTACGAGAAGTAAAATAGAGAGATCCACCATTAAAAAATCTTGAAATAATTACTCCTATGAATCTGGGAATGAATTGTGCTCAAACTTCGAAACACAATATTATATTTGTGAGTACTACAATATTACCCCAACCCCATATTTACACAGCCCCCTCGTCGAGAGAATCAAAATGGCTCCCCCCATATCTGCTCGACAGCCATTTCTTTGAAAACCATGCTGCTATTCGTAGAGATTGGGATTTCAAAACTCAAAGCATCTTCTTATCACTTAACCCCTTGTCTGTGGCCCTACCATAAATTTACGTGTCGTGAAATCTTCAAAACAATTCTTCATTCAATATTAGTTGCAGATTCTCAGTAGCCATGGCTGAAATAATTATTTGTATTTATTTTCATTTAACATTTTATACCTATGAAGTAACACAAAAAAAAAAAACCCTAAAAGACCATTTATTAAAATACATATAAAAGCACAAATAATTGTACAAAAACTACTTTCATGAGCAGAAATAAAAAATATAGAGATATTTAAAACACAAATTAAAAATATCTTAAAATAGATCAGAAAAACCTAGGACGTTTTCAACCATTACAAGGCCGTCATCAGTAGGATTTAAATGTTGTTATTATTTTCTTTGCGCTTATTCGAGAATTGCCCAGATGAAAACATTCTAATTTAAATGTTGTACGTCAGATGAGATGGCAGATAAAGTTATTCAAAATTTTAACAAAATGAGCTTTCATCTATTATGCAGCAAATATCTTCATACTCCATAGATATTGTATGATAGTACATCATTACAAGTTGTATCTTTATTAGCAATTATTTCAATTGATTCATTTATGATGGCTTCCTGGTAATTATTTGTACGGAAGATATTTTTTAATTTTTTAAATGTACTTTTATAGGTTGAGTTTGAGCTAATCTTACAATGCAGTATGGGGTTCTATTTCATCTGAGATTTGCTCCATGTTCTTTAATTCTATCACAAAATCTTCTTACCGTCATACCAACATAAATAAAATATTCAGTATCTTTTTTGGAAAGGTATAATGTATACTCCGGATCTGTAGATTTTTGAATTTTTTACGAATCAGATACTTTCTTCTTGTACAGTAGAAGAAAGTAATAATATACAGTGGTGGCCAAAATTGTGGTCACTTTTAGGTAGCTTTTATTAGAAAAAGTAAAAAGCTACCTATTGAAGCCGTCGAAGGAAAACACTTCTGTAAATTTTGCTATATTTTCACCGATCATGACCCTCAGATATCAAAAGCACCCTCCGTTGAAATGTCGACTTATATATGTATACTATATATATATATATATGTGTGTGTATTTATTTATATTTGAATTTTATCATGCTGTAACTCTCGAATTTTTGAACCGATTTGGATGAAATATTTTATATGCATAGTACATACTAATGCCTCAACCGAGTTCGTTGGCCAGCTTCATCCGCCATCTTGTTTCCAAATGGCGGCCAATTGAATTTTTTATTTTTTTTTATGTTTTCTAACGTTGTATACGTATAGAAAATGTTACGGTTCGCAAAATGCAAACTCTCATGTATCATTTTAAACAAACTGTTAGAAACATTAAAAGATATTTTAAAGAGTCACACAAAGTAAGTTAACAACATAGGTCATTTTAAAGAGAAAATTTGCAAAACTAAAAATTTCCAAAAGCTTCCAAAAATTCAAATTTCCGCCATTTGAAAGAAAATGGCGAATGAAGCTGGCTAACGAACTCAATAGACACATTAGTAAGTACTATGCATATGAAAAATGTCATCCAAAGCGGTTCCAAAATTCGATAATTACAGTATGACAAAATTCAGATATATATATACGGATATATATATAGGGTATTTCAGTTAAACGTTTCAGAACTTCTAAGAGGCGCAGGGTACATCCTGATGAACCAAAATCATATACCAGTAGGCAGTCACAAATGCTTTCCTGACCGGTAGATGGAGTTGTGCGAAAGTTCCGAGCTTTCGTGTCGGGAATCTTCATTTCGCACAAGAACGCCAAGTTAGTAGGATGGATGATTACACGAACGCAGAATTAGCCGATATGCATTTGGTGTACGGGGCTGCAAATTGTTGTGGGCCAGCCGCACAGCGTTTGTACGCGGAACGATATACGACGAGGCGTATTCCCAGTCATAATTTATTTGCAAGACTGCACCAGAGGTTAGCTGAGACAGGTTCATTTGAAAGAGCTGACAGGGTCAGGGTAAGAAGAGCACGGACTCCAACCGTCGAACAGAATGTGCTGCAGCATGTACAGAGGAATCCAAGAACGAGTACACGAAGTCTAGCAAACGTAGTCGGGGTTTCCCCTTGCAGCGTCTGGAGGATTCTCCGAGAACAAGACATGCATCCGTTTCACGTGCAGCGTGTCCAGGCACAACAATCGGAGGATTATGCACCTCGTATTGCTTTCGCACAGTGGTACCTTGGAAAATGTGCTACAAATCCCACTTTTCCTGCTGAAGTGTTGTTTTCCGATGAGGCATCCTTCACAAGGGAAGGAATTTTCAACTCGCATAACGACCATATCTGGGCGGTCGAGAACCCGCATGCAATACGACGTCGTGCAGGACAGATTCGATTTTTGGTCAATCTATGGGCCAGTATTATGGGAGATTCCCTCATCGGACCTTACCTGTTACCGTGTCGTCTAACGGGAGATAAGTACTTGCTCTTTCTGCAGCAAGTATTGCCACAACTTTTGAGAGATGAACAGATTTCTGCATCGGCGCAACAGACAATGTGGCTCCAATACGATGGAGCCCCTGCTCATTATAGCGGAGCTGTTCGTAACTACCTAGATGTTACATTAGGTCAGCAGTGGATCGGACGTGGTGGTCCCGTGCATTGGCCTGCTCGGTCACCCGACCTATCATGTCTTGATTTTTACTTCTGGGGTCATATGAAATCGCTACTAGTTTATGACAACCCTGTTGACAATGCTGAGGAGCTGGTTGCAAGAATCGCAGTAGCTACCGGAGAAATTCGAAATTCGCTTGGAATATTCCAGAATATTCGGATGTCCATGCGTCGGAGATGTGAGGCGTGCATTGTAGCCCGTGGAAGCAACTTCGAACACTTACTTTAATACATGTACCTTTTGCTTCTTTTCAGGTATTATTAAAACGATTTCTCACTTACGGTCTCTTTTCTTTATGGTGCTTCTGTGTACAACACCGCTTCAGGAAAGCATTTCCGACCCCACATTGCTATATGATTTCGAGTTGTCAGGATGTACCCTACCCCTCTTAGAAGTTCTGAAACGTTTAACTGAAACACCCTGTATATAAGTCAGCATTTCAACGGAGGGTGGTTTTGGTATCTGGGGGTCATGATTGGCGAAAATGTAGCTTTTTAGCTCACAGGCTATCAAAGCCTGAGAGGTAATATGCCTGTCAGTTCTGTATGTACGTATGAACGTATGTACGTATGAACGTATGTACGAAACGCGATAGCTCTTGATAGAAACACCCGATTTGCTTCAAAAAAATTTTCTATGTTCATTCTGATAAGGCGCTTTCTTGATTAGTTTTGGGGGTTAATTGATTAACTATAAAGGGGGAACGGGGCAGTCCCCTTAATTTAGATAAATGGCTTTTTCATACAGAATTTTCCGATTTACATCAAATTTTGTAAATAGGTTCATTCTTATAAGGTTCTTCTCCGATTACTTTTTGGGGTTCATTGGTTAAGTATAAAGGGAGGAACGGGGGCTAACCCCCCCCCTTAATTTACATAAGCTGATTTTTGCAGGTAGAATTTTCCGATTTGCATCTAATTTTGTAAATAGGTTCATTCTGATAAGGATCTTTTTTTATTACTTTTTAGGCTTCTTTTGTTAAGTATAAAGGGGGAACGGGGGCTAGCCCTCCCCTCCCTTAATTTAGATAAATGGTTTTTCAGGCAGAATTATCCGATTTCCATCAAAATTTGTAAATAGGTTCATTCTGATAAGGTCCTTCTCCGATTACTTTTGGGGGTTCATTGGTTAAGTATAAAGGGAGGAACGGGATAAGCCTACCCCCTTAATTTAGATAAGTTGATTTTTCAGGCAGAATTTTCCGATTTGCATCAAATTTTGTAATTAGGTTCATTCTGATAAGGTCCTTCTTTAATTACCTTTGGGGGGGGGGAGTTCATTAGTGAAGTATAAAGGGCGAACGGGGGGCTAAGCTCCTCCCTTAATTTAGATAAATGAGTTTTTTATGTAGAATTATCAGATTTGCCAGAAAATTTGTAAATAGGCTAATTTTGATAAGGCTGTTCTCTGATTACTTATGGGGGTTCATAGGTTAAGTATAAAGGGGGGTGAGCGGCTCATTCCCCTTTAATTTAGATAAATGGGGGTTTTCGTTAGAATCATCCGATTTGCCTCAACTTTTGCAAAAAGGTTCATTCTGATAAGATACTTGGGGGTTCATTGGTTAAGTAAAAAGGGGGGAATGTGAGTCTAATCCCCTCCCCCTTAATTTAGATAAGTGGGTTATTCTGTCCGATTTGCTTGGAATTTAGTATGCCGGTTTATTCTGATAAGGCGCTTCCCTGACGAGATTTGGAGGTTCATTTGATAAGTATAAAGATGGGAAACAGACGGGTGAGGGAGAGCTAATCCCCCTTTATTTATTTATTTTTTATCCAGTGCATTTTTCTTTGAAATAAGAGTATAATATACAATTTGTGTAAGTAGGCAGTGAGCTCAATGTCATCAGTTTAACTGGGCACTTTTCAATTTATTACTTTTTGTAATGAAAGCTACCGAAAAGTGCCCACAAATTTGGCCACCACTGTACGTCATATGACGTACCGTCATGTTTTAAACTTAAAAGTGACTGAATAATTATTGTACAGGTTGGTCCAAAAAGACTGAGTAATTTTAAGAGGTTTTTGTATAGGAATAATTTTTGTATGGGAAACTAGGATTACAACGGATTTTTTTCAATCAAACATTAAATGCCTCACTCGAATCTGACTTTGAAATTTTTTTTCATCACTTTAACCTTTATTTTGAAGGTTAAAGTGATGAAAATATTTTTGCTAATTCCGGCATTAGAAAATTTCGACTTTTTCACGACTCTCAGACAGATGATGTCCAAGAACCAGTGTAAAGGATGACAATCGAAAAGATAGTTTAACCCTTTATCTACTTAATTATGAATTCATGAAAATTTTATCTTCTAAAACATTTTTCGTGAATTGTTTAAACAAAACTAGAAGATTTACATAATCATTTAATAAATTTTAGAATGATTTTAGAAGTATTGATGGATTTAGAAGTATTAATAAAATTTTAATTTATAGGGATTTTGTACAATATTTATAATCCTACTCAAATCTTTTATTTTAAATATTTCTTTTAGTATTTTGTAGAATTAGGAAATGTACAAATATAATGTTCTTACAATAGAAATATAAATATTCTTACGAATTGAAAAATCACCCCCTCAGCGCTGGAAAGCTGAAAAGACGCAAAGGCAAAAGAAATCGTCCTTTTAAAAATATTTTTGTTTTGTGTAACCAATAATGCTTTTGGATCAAAATAAAGTAATGTATCTATAACTCATTCTAAACAGTATTACTACTAATCGATGTATTAAATGAATTTTATAACAATTCATTTTAATGGTACTTATAAGTACCGTCAGTAGATAAAGGGTTAACGAAATTTAAAATATTTCCGAAAAAGTAACAGATAGTTTTTACTGTCTCACTTACTGATACGCTAAGCAATTCCATTATTTTTAATGTTATCATTGCATTTCACATATGCCAAAGAAAGTCTGTATTTTTTTTTTTTTTCAAAAGTCTTAATTTTAGTTAAAGTTATGAACTATAGTTATGATCAGATTGGAGTGAGATATTCTGTATGTTTGAGTGAAAGAGCGGATTACGTCCTTGGTTTCTTACACAATTTTGTTTATTTTGGAGTGCCCCAAGGGTTGCCAGAAGCGGTCGAAAAAAATTACTTTAGAGATCCACAATTACAACTTTTTTATCGATAATGGAGTTACTACAACTACTTTTTTTTAAGTAGCTGCTACAAAATACTTTTCAAAAGTCATCACGACTTTGCTGCTTTTAGATTTTATCAAAGGATCATTCAATCCTCACTCGAAATTGAGGACACGGATTAAATAACAAAGCGATCACTGCTATATCAGGTCTACAGGGATACAATAAAAATAAGTGTGATATAAACAAGGGCATTAAAAAATTAAGAAAAATAACTCGCAACAAAATGTTTTGTTCTTGTCTCCAAAATGTTATTTTATGAAAATATTATTTTCTTTTAGCTGAATTAAGTGATATACTTGATACAATCATCATTTAAATATGTATGCAAAGAAAAAAAAATCCCTTCCGGCTCGGTCTACAGACCTAATTAAAAAACCATTGAAGCAAATTGCAGAGAACCTCGTACCTCGTTTTGATGAGATTTTAATTATAGTGATTGTGGTATTAATGATTTAAGAGCACAGATTCCGTTGTAGTGAGGGCTTCGTTATTACTGTATAAACTGTACCATAAAAGCTTTTACAGTCAGCGTCCCGTTATAGTGATCATTATTCGAAAGTTTTATGCCGCGAAGTGTATTTAAGGCTCTGACTCTGTTATGGTGATTGCTGGATTAATAATCTATGTGCGTGAATACATACATAAAAAAACTGATATATTACGATATGTATGTATATGACGTGTAAAAGCTAACGTAAATAAATTCATAAACATTGTAAATTTAGCTTTCAGCTAATTCAAACATTCATAATAAGAATACTTAACAAAAGTATTTTTAATTTTAATAAAGTATGCCGGCTCGGCCTACAGGCACGGGTAGACTTCGATGTTAGGTACTAATTTCACCGACAAAAACTTAATCAAGATTAGAGATAAACACAGTTTAATATTTTTATCCGGCCACCTTTGACGAGTTTTTAATTTCATTTTTCTGCAAGTGTTGCTTTTATCAGAATCGTGTTAACGTGATTTTTCTTCATCAACAACCCCCCCCCCCACACACACACACACCCTTTTTTTCGTTTTTATTTTTATATATTTATTTATCTATTTATTTATTTGCTGTAAGAGTTTGTCCTATCAAAAACTTTTCAGTATAAAAATTGTAAATAATTTTAATAAGGTTTATAATAAATTTAAGTGCATTTGATATCTTGAGATTTGAGGAAGTTATGAATTTTTTTCATCTTGATGGGGGAAATTTATTTTTATCATTTATAAAATTTCTATCATAATTTTTATTTATTTATTTATTTATTTATTTGTGGTAAGAGTGGGTCCTATCAAAACCTTGTTAATATAAAAGTTGTAGATAATATTAAGAAAATTTATAATACATTTAAGTGGATTTTATATCTTGAGAATTGACGAAGTTCTGAATTTTTTTCTTCTTAAAACCCTTGTTTTGTTCGCCCCTAGAGGCCATTTTTAATTAGATCAAAAATGTGTCATACATAATTTTTTCCCGTTTTCTAGAAATTATAATAATTTTAAACTGATTCCATATCTATCCTAATCAAGATGTTATTGTGTTTTATCTGTTTTAACAAAAATCCTCCCATTTCCAACCCCTTCATCCGACGTTGCCCATTAACGAACTTGACCGAAATTTTCTGCACCTTGATTTTATGTATTGATTTAGAAGAGATTTGTGTAGAATTGCGGAAGTTATCGTGTCCACAAAAAAGTGATATATACTGTACAGATAGATAGATAGATAAATAAAGTTTTGAACTAGGGTGTGGTTTTGGGTTCTAGGGGTCATGATCGGCGTAGATCTGCTAATTGTTTTCAGAAATTCCAACATAGGGGATAATGTAATAGGTAGTATTTCTTAAGAAATCTACCTAAAAATGAAATAATTGGCGTATGAAGGTTCGGTTTTGGTGAAAAAATCCTAATTAAATGCATATAAAATGTACAAATAAATGTTCTAAACTTACTTGCAGGTGTATAAATTTAATATAAAATTATAAAAAATACATTAGAAATAGCTTAAAATACATTAAAAACGATTAAAAATCCAAAAAGTTTTCAGCCATTATACGGCCGTCATCAGTGGGTATTTAAATGCTGTTATTATTTTCTTTGCGCTTTGCGAGAATCGTCTAGAACGGATCAGTGTAATTTAAGTTCAATATTTTTTTTTACTGTATTATTTTATATTTCTAGACGATCCTCGTATAAGCGCAAGGGAAAAAATAACAACACCCCAGATGATGGTTTTGTGATGGCTGAAAACATTTTGGATTTTATATCGTTTTTAATATATTTTTAATATATTTCTAAGGTATTTTAAATAATTTTATATTAAATGTACGCACCTGCAAGTAATTTTACTACATTTATTTGTATTTTTTTATATAAATTTTATTATTTACTCAAGTTGAATTTAGCACTAGCATTTGAACTTTCATTTATTAGAAAAAACCAATGAAGCATGACATGTGTAACAATACGTATCATACGTTACAAATAATAAATACTTAGACAAGTGTTGCCAGCAAGAAAAAAAAAATTATTATACGTTAGTGGTTAGGAATTCGTTTTTACGAAGCTGACAATCGAAAAATCTATGATTTTATTCAATGCATTGCTAAACATTAACCTGAAACTTACTGTTGAAATTCGCAAATTGTTGATCAGAATACATTTTGAACCAATGAAATATTTTACAATCAAGTTATTTGCACAATAGCGCTTTTTTTTTCTTTTTGAAGTATCGTTGAATGTAGCGTCAGTGCTACGAACTAATGAATTTTTAAATCGCGCTACTCACTACATTACATTGTTCAAAATGAAGCGTACAACACTACAAGCTATTAAAAAAGTAGTGACGACTGTAGATTCACTACTATTGCCGCGCTAGTTACAACCACTGATTCCCGGTTTTGCCTGTTTTTTTTATTTAGAAATTCATGCCTGTAATTCAGAAAGATGATTTTTTTCGTTAAGTAATCGCGAAATGTCTGTCATTAAATAAAACAAAAATTCATATTCGGAATTTCAGGTATGAATTCGTAAATTATGCATAAACAAGGCGGCCAATTTGTTAATGTTGGCGTGGACTACCTACTCTGTGAAGTTTTTGCAATCTTTTTTAGTCGCCATGTATATGTTAAACATAGTCAAATTACAAGCAATAAATGCACAGATTAAAAATTAAAACATAAAATAAATGCAGCGTTTCTCAATCTTACTACTACATTATTTTCTATAAAAAATTTTCAAATCATATATATCATCGTCACTTAAAGGTGCTTTGCATATTTTCGTTAACATATTTTACAATATATACATTGTAGAATTTCTTCTAAAAGAAAAGTTAATTGCACACAAACATTTTTGCTGTAAGCCTACGTTTTCTTTTTTCTCAGCAGATGTTATTCTAACCCTAGATTTCTAGGGTAAATAGTTTTATTTATCTATCTGGTACGATGGAGAATGTTCAGCATATTTAAAAGAATATAATCAAATTTTCAGAGATCAAATGACTTACACTTGACGGCAAGAATTAAAATTAGAAGAAGTAGCACAAAAAAATCCAAATTAATTTTTAAATGCCGGACACGTTCTCCCTTTAACTCTTAAAAGTTTGATCTGATTTTAAGGAAAAATTTATAGTAGAATATAAACTAATATTATATTAGATGAAAATAAGCAGATAAATGCTCTATTTGTTGCTTTGTTATTTTTTTTTAAATTGTTATTTATTGTTTTAATTTTGTATTTCTATACAAAATTCCTTTCTTCTCACATTTGGAAGATAAAAACCGTTGATTGCGTAACTCCAAAATACCTTTTCGCCTTAAAAAAAACTAATTGCATATTTTAAATTGAAAACTTATAATTATTCAATTTCAGTAACAAAAAAGTAGGTACTTTTTTATGGTTTTTCCAAATATTAAGCGACCATTAAGGGGTTAAAGTAGTAGAATGTTTGATGTAATTTAATATATTTCTACAAAATGAAATGCAATGAAAAATCTTTATTAGTTATTTAAAGTATCTGACAATAAATTACTATATCCTTTAGATTTGGATAGGCAGAAAGCTAGAAAAAGAGAGAATTCTGTCAAAATAAAGTTGTTAGTATACAAAAAAATTACAGTTCTGTTTTTCATCAGAGATGTCATGGAATCTGATGGACTTTAAATCACAATTTTGGATTAAATGGGTTGGGGGTTGGGGAGTTCGGGATATTTTGATTGCATATTTTAATTGGTCTTTATTGGTATAAAAATATCTCCCCATATTAATCTGTACCTCTTCCTAACTGTATTATGTCAGGGCTTCGTTTTGTCCAGTCCAGCAATGAAACCTCATTTTTACCGGGCTGCCAAGAAGGATTATGTGTTTCATGCATATATGGGTATGTGGATTTCTTTATACCCTCGAAACATCACAACGGATAGATGGATATTAATGAATCAGGTCTCTATCGATTCGTCTTAACCATTCGATGGTTACAGGCTAGGTTTTGTTTTTATAAATTCAAAATGGCGGCGGTAAAATGCAAGATGGCGGTAGAGACGAAAAAAAAATTACGCACCCTAAAGTGGCATATCATTGAATACTTCTTTCAAAATGAAGACGATGTTTCATTGACTATTTTACAATCAGAAGCTCCGTTTAAATAATTACACAACCTGGAAGTTGTGTCGGTAGGATCTCTAGCTTTACTGCAAAACTAAACTTCATAGACATCTATAGGCCTCAATGAAACAGTGTTTACAGATAGGAACTAACAAATAAACACAACTTAAAAGTCATCATTACAAGTAAGTAAAAAAAATAGGTAAGTAATATAAAAATAGTTTAACATTGGTGAGAAATAATTATCTAGTTCGCTTTTTAAGCAGTCGGTTTTTTTGATTTTTAAAATTTAATTTGTATCTCTTTTGACTTTTACTAGGATATATTTTGAGTTTTAGTCTTCACTTGTTTATTGTCATTTCTTGTCTCCTTGTCGAGCGATAAAGGAAAGTTATTATACAAATACACTATAAATAAGTGATTGAAGACAGATTTATTTAACCCATTTGTGCCTGAATTTTAGTTTTCTCAAATGTTTTGCTAAAATCACTTTAAAATATTGCAAAATGAACTAGAAAAATACTAAAAAATAAGTTTAAAAAAAGCAATTTAACAAATTACAACGACCATTTGGGAAATGATTTTTTCGAAGACTAAAACTTAAGACATAAAAAATCGCACGGAGTTGATCGTACATTACGTACGCCATGAATTAAACATTAACATTCCTGTACCCATCATGAACAAATTTTAAAAGAAATTTCTGTTTTACAATATTCGGTTCTGCAAATTTTTAAACTTCTACGGAGCTGGTCATACATTACGCACGCCGTGGATTAAACATTAATATTCCTGGACCAATTTTAAATGAAATTTCATACATTACGTACGGCATGGATTACATTTTTCGCTACTGTAAATTTTTAAACTTCTACGGAGCTGGTCATACATTACGCACGCCATGGATTAAACATTAATATTCCTGGACCAATTTTAAATGAAATTTCATTCTTAAACTTCTAAACATCCCACAATATTACTTTTTACACCGTCGTATAGAGAAAAAAATGTACTTTTAAATGCAATTTGTTTGAAAGCTGTATCTCAGTTTGTTTCTGAGTTATTTTTTTTTTTTTGCAGTTTTTTTGTAGTTTTTATTACTTTTTTGTCATAGTGGCAACAGAAGTATCCATCTCTGTTGAAAGTAAAGGGAAAATACAGATAACTGTATAGACCAATCAGAAAACGAATAAAATGCGGATTCAACAAATAAAACGTTTCAGATATGTTTTTGATTTCCTACCCTGACAGAAGACAATAACCATTTTTCCAAATGGTTAAAAAAATAACGCCTAATTTTTTTTTTGTATTTATTTGATAAAATGTAAAAGAACTAAATATGAGTATTTCTAGTATAATAATATGCATAGTTATAATTTTTTTCTATATGTTTGTTATATGTGCATATGTTTTGTCTATATTTATATTTATAAAGTTTTTAAATTGCATATTATGTACTATAATTAGTATTTTTATGAACTACTAAAAAAATATATCTATTTCTTTACGGAGACTAATAACGTTATAACTATTATTATTAATAAAATAATAATAATCGTATTGAAGAATTAAAAACAATTTATTTCATAAATATCTTTAAACACATTTACGTGAATAACTGTCGTCTAAATGTCTAACAAAAATATTTGCCCACTCGATATTAAAGGAGAAGTGCATCGTTTACATATAAATAAATATTCATTAATAAAACAAATAATCACAGCTTTTGGCGCTTCTTCAAAATTAATAATTATAAACATGGAAAAACAAATAATATAATAAGTATTTTTAGTCAGAACTCCTTCATACGAAACAACTTTTAACCATATCGATGTAAAAAACTATGTAGAAATTCAGTCAGGCCGGGCTAGGCTACGATTTGAACTTTTTCCAGGCAGGATCGAACTTTTTTCCTTATGAGTCGGTTTGGGACCGGACCTAGATATTTCGACCCGTTCAGACCTCTAGTGCAGACCACCAACATATTTTGAAAGCAGGTTTAAAGTAAAATCTATACGCTGCCTATTTTATGTCCAAAGGAGAGGCACTGTCTTATATCGAATTTTAATAATGTACAATTTGTGGATGATCCCTATCTTGCATTCAAAATGAGTCAAAAACTCGTCGCTCAAAGGCATGGATAAATGGTGTAAGTCACGAATTTCAGATTTTGTTATCTCTGCGAATTTTGAAAATATCGAGGTGAATTTTTTTGTGTTTAATACAGGAATGGATGAGGAAATTTTTCCTGATTGGGAATTTTACTCTACGGGAAACGTATAAAAATTTATTTTTTGTATTTTCTCATATAGACCCCCCTTGGAGTTGAAACTTATCTCATCGAATTTTGCACCTTTTTTGTGAAACTTTGCAATTGGAAGTATGTACCTAGGGGAAATATTTAAGGAGATAGCGTATTGTTTCGATATTTATGAATCACCCTGTATATATATATATATATATATATATATATGTTTTCACATGAACGTACATTCATTGAAGCTTTACTCGGTATATATAAAAATTGTACGAATAATGGAGTCAAAATGCTTCAGTATATTGGCTTCGTTTGTAGCGCTGAAGTTTCTTGTCATTTTCATTAAAATACTCACATTGTTCAAATTGTTAAAAATTTTAATAAAGATAAATATTTTTAACAGTTTTTAGAATTCAGTTTAATAAAATAGAATCAGTTGTTTGTTAAAAAATAAACATTCTTCTTAAACAAATAAAAAATATAAGTTTTCTTAAAATAATATAAGTTTAATTCACTCTCTTCAACGTAACAATTGGTTTATGAATACTTCAGAGAAGATTGTTGCATGAGTTATAAACAACTGGAACCCGAAATTTCTGTCTAAAGTTACCCCAATACCTGATACAAGATCCGTCAAAATAATATTCATTGAATTAAAACCTCACTCAAACCAATTAAAATCATTTTTTGTCGACTCAAATGCCAAACCTACACCGACTCCAACCCAAAATACATCAACCCTAACGCGAACCGTCATCCGAAATAAAAACAACAAATTTATATATATTTTTTAATTATGTAAAAATACTCTAAAATTGTATTCCTATAGTAGTCATATATTTTACCTATTGAAATAAACACATGTATGCGTATAATCATTTATACAAAAAATGAGTTTTTCATTTGAAAGAATATTCTGGACTTTATTTTCGAAAATTGGATCAATCCGAAACCGAATCCTAATCCAGGAAACTGAGCGCAATCCGCATCTAAAACGGAAAAAGCCAATCCGACCCGAAATAAAACGAATTAGCACCAACTTCCCCCCCCCTCCCCCAAACAGTGGGTTGAGTCAGTTTAAGATAAAATCGGGTTACCATAGACAATACTGGACTCTATTTAAAAGTACATACGAAATAGCAAAAAAAATAATTCTGTCATCAAAATACAAAGCCTCATATAGCACAATTTTCATCAAAATCTTTTTTCTTCACAAAAATTGTATTTTTATAACGTAAAAGTATTTCCTAAATCTCGTACACAGGGCTGCCACAGGCGACTATTTTTATATTCTATTCGCACAAATATTTAAAAAAATAAATAAATTAAATTAAAAAAATAATAATAATAATAAACGATGGCGACAGCCCTTGTCTCAACATTGGCAATATTTTATGTCGGTGCCACTACCGCAAAGGAAGTACAGGATCAAAAAACGTTCTAAATTGCGTTTCTTATGATATTGCAGAGTCTAGCAAGTTGAAAATAGACATAGTAGTTACTTATATGATATAAATGATCTCTAAGAACATTTCTTTAAAAATTTGAAATTTAAAAGGGGTGAAAATGCGCGAAATGCGTTTTCAAAAACGTTTTAATTGCGATTTCTACGCAATCTCAGAAAATACCGATTCGATTTTTTTTAAATGGTGTGAAAACGATGGCAACAGCCCTCGCTCCAACATAGGTGGTATTTTATGTCGGTGCCACTACCCTAAAGGGATTGCGGAGCAAAAAAGTTCTAAATTGCGTTTCTTGTGATACTGCAGGGGCTAGAAACTTGAAATTAGGCATGGTAGTTACTTATGTGATATAAATGATATCTAAGAACATTTCTTTAAAATTCGAAATTTAAAAGGTGTAAAAATACGCAAAAAGCGTTCTAAAAAATATTCCAAATTGCGATTTATACGCAGTCTCAGAAAGTACCCAAACCATTTTTAAAGTAATGGTTGGAAATTGATGATGCTCCAACATAGGCTATCTTCAATGTCGGCCTCACTACCACCTAGGTGTTACAGAAGCAAAAAACGTTCTAAATTGCGACTTTTGTGTTACTGAAGGGCCTAGAATCTGAAATTAGGCAAGGCAGTACAAATGATCTCTAAGAACATTTCCTAAAAAATCGCAATTTAAAAGAGGTAAAAATGAGTGAAAAGCGTTCTAAAAAACTTTCTAACTTGCGATTTCTACGCAATCTTATGTAGTACCGAACCCAATTAAAAAATAATGGTGTTAAAACGATGGTGACAGCCCTCGCTCCAACATAGGCTGTATTTCATGTCGGTGCCACTACCCCAAAGGGAGTGCAGGAGCAAAAAACGTTCTAAATTATGTTTTTTTAACACTGCAACTTGAAATTGCTCATGGCAGTTACTTATATGATATAAATTATCTCTAAGAACATTTCCTAAATAATTCGAAATTTAAAAGGGGTGAAAATAGATGAAAAACTTTCTAAAAACGTTCTAAATGGCGATTTCAACGCAATCTTAGAAAGTACCCAACCGATTTCAAAAGTAATGGTTGAAAATTGATGATGACCGACCTTACTCAAATATAGGATCTATTTCATGTCGGCGTCACTACCATCTTGAGGATGCATTTCAAAAAACGTTCTAAATTTTTATTTTTGTGATGCTGAAGGATCTAGCAACTTGAAATTTGACATAATAATTACTTAATCATGTAAATGTTCTATGAGAACAGTTTCTTAAAAATTTGAAATTTAAAAGTGGTGAAATGAACGAAAAGCGTTCTTAAAATTTTCGAAATTGTAATTTCTACATAATATCAGAAAATATAAACTGATTTCGGAAGCAATGGTTTCAAATTGATTGTGACAGTCCCCGTTCCAATATAGCCTATATTTTACGTTGTTGTCACTACCACCTGAGGGTTTATGGAGCAAAAAATTTTCTAAATTACATTTTTGTGCTACTGAGGGTGTCTAACATTTTAAATTTGGAATGGTAATTACTTCAAAGATGCAAATTCTTTTTAAATATTGCCGAAAGAAAATTCCAAAATTAAAAGTATGAAATGAGCGAAAAGCGTTCTATAAGCGTTCTAAATTACGATATTTCTGCAATCATATGAAATACTAATACGATTTCAAACATAATGGTTGCAAATTGATGATGATAGAACCTGCTCAAACATAAGCTATCTTTTATGTCGGTGCCACAACCCCTAGAGGGTTGCAGGAGCAAAACATTTCCTAAATTGCGATTTCTGCTGTACTGAAGAGGCTAGAAACTTGAAATATAGCACGGTAGTTACTTATAAAATATAAGTGTCCTCTAAGAACAATCGAAAATAAATTCGAAATTAAAAAGGGGTGAAGCAAAGGAAAGGGGATAAAAGCAATCTAAAAGAGACCTAAATTACGATTTCTTTGGAATTTCAGGAAATAACAAACTGATTACAGAAGTTATTGGTTGCGAGTGAATGTCCATAGTCTCTGGTCCTATACGGGCTATATTTTATGCCGGTGTCACTACCACTTTGTTGGCAGGAACAACAAGAAATCTTTGAAAAAATTTAAATATTGTTTTCTATGGATTATTATGAAATACCAACCGATTTCAAGGTTAATGTTGGCAAATTACTGGTGACAGTCTCTGTTTCAACATTTTTTTAAACATTCTATTTCAACTTCGTTTCGACATTTTATGTTGGTGCCACTGACACCATACTAGACTGTTAGACATGAAGCTTGGAATTTGACACGTTGGTTAATTTTAAGATGTAAATGTGTTAAGATAGTTTCTAAAAAATTCAAAACTTCAAATGAATACTGAAATGAGCGTATGGAATAGTCATAAAAGTCTCAAAATACTTTCTAAATTATCATTCATTTAGAATTAGTTTTAGTTCTTCTTATTAAAATCTCATTTCTGTCTATTGTAGTTTTATTATGAAGTTTAGTCAAATTGTGGCTTAATTTATAATTTTTGAATTATTCCAAAAAGTGTTCTTCTAATAAAAAGTATTCATGCGAATATCACTTAGCATATTTCAACTATTATGCGAGAAAATCCGCGCGATTTGCTAGTATAGTGATAAAATACAATAAAATCACAAAATACACAATATGAACTTTAAAAAGTTCATTGTTTCACTTAAAAAGAGACAAAAATAATCAAGCAGGACGGTCGTTCTGCCAAGCCAAGCTGAAAAAAAATGCTAACCGCGCCAAACGAACAAACGCCAAGAATAATGGCAAGACACCGTAACTGCTTATTATACTGAAACCAACTTCTCCATGTTAAATCGACCAAACATGACAGGGTAAAATTTCCCATATCAAAAGAACCAATCATCGCAGAAAAATAAAACTAAAACCAAAAGGACCTAATCAAGAAGATCTTCAATTTGAGATCAAATGCATCCTCATAAATTAATTATAAACAGAGATATAGATTTTTTAAAATAACGTCGAGATACTGAAAATGACAGATTTATTTTTTTCGTCACAACTTATGTTTCAATCGAGGTAGAGACTTAAATAATGGACAGAAAGAAGTAAGGATTGAATTTTTGGACAGATATTTACTCAATCTACGTGCTTTTGTAAAATTCAGCTTTAAAAACATAAATTTTCTATTCATAATTAGCGAAAAACTGTTAATTAATTCTGAAGTTTACAAATTATGCCAAATAGCGATAAACCCGCCAAAACATTTTAGAAATATTATACTTTTCTGTTATACTATCCTTTTGCATTGATTTCATCGAAGAAACCTATGGCTGAGATTCAGATAGATTTTTCGCTGTTAGCGAAATGAGTTTGACCAATCAGAAGCCTGCATGTTTGAGAATATTTGCTGTTTCTGGATCCCGGCCTATGTCATGAAAGTTTTGAGTCATTTTTTTAGTACCAAGGATGAAGTGCAATGTTTGTAGATATGTAGGCTAGGATCCAGATAGATTTTTCGCTGTTAGCGAAACGAGATTCACCGTTCAGTAGCCTGTATTTCTGCAAACAGCGAAAAGTTCACAAAAAAGCAGGCTTCTGATTGATGAATCTCGTTTCTCTAACAGCCAAAAATCTATCTAGATTGCGCCCAATGGAGGATATTCCGAATACACTGTTAAAAATATCGTGAAAAATTACCTCTGTTTTTAAAGGCTATCTATTTTCTGACCAATGAAAACGCTTCATAGATGTTTATGTAGCGTTCTTATTGGTCAGACAATAGAGATGCTTTAAAAACAGAGGTCATTTTTCACGATATTTTTAACAGTGTATGGGTTCGAGGCTGAAAAAATCACGTGATACCGGTAATTTACCGAAGGAACTACTAACTGATAAGAAGGGAAGATACTACTACTTTGCCTCATGAACCGTTTCATTGGCTAGCGGGTACTTACATTACACGTCTACGGAGCGTTCCCTTCTTTACGATAGAAGTTTTTACCTTGACCACGTGATCAAAATGTAGATGGAATATCCTCCATTATGTTGAACACAATTTTGCATTTCCACATTCAGGAAGGGTATTGATTGTCATAACAACAATACACATTCGAAACTATTTAAGGCACTGATTCTGAACTCTTTTGCTGTA
This sequence comes from Maratus speciosus, assembly GCA_963932465.1. Taxonomy (NCBI): domain Eukaryota; kingdom Metazoa; phylum Arthropoda; class Arachnida; order Araneae; family Salticidae; genus Maratus; species Maratus speciosus. The sequence continues at coordinate 190,630,451 of OZ010800.1, forward strand.
CATTTCGATATTAAAGAAGTTGTTGTTTCCATAGTAACAGTACTTTTCTGTATTGCTTTTTCTAAAACACAAATGGGGCCTCCGTGGCCGAGTGGTTAAGACACCACGCTGCTAATCGCTTTAGAGCATAGGAGGCTTGTCGGGTTCGACTCCCGCTGGCTCCATTGCACACTCTTTGTGGAGCTCCCGGATGTAAAAATTCTCTGTGTTGTAAATTTCATTGTGCTATATCGTCCCTGTATATCGACGATGACTTATGACGATGACTTGGCGGGCCTTGTTGTCAAGCGCACAAGTCTGATGTATGTGTCCAATAAAAGAAACAAACAAAACACAAATATAGAAATTTAACAAAGAGCGCTCAGAATCAACACCATAACGGAGAGCCTTTATACATAAGAGTAGTGATATATGCACAGGACGCATGCTCATTTCAAGTTTTTGCCGAAAGTACGGCTACAGCGTCTAGAATACCTTGTGTGGAAATATGCTATCCAAACAACGCTAAAAATTTGTATCCCTTAAATGTGCGACGATACTGCTAAAATCCCAAGTATCAATCACAGCGACATCTGCGGGATTTAGTATTACATTGTATAGACTAGCAATATCTTGCAGTTTGAGAAAATATCCTGCAGATGTCGCTGTGATCGGTATATTTCAGCAGCATCGTTGCACATTTAAGAGATACAATATTTTAGCACTTTTTTAAGTATTACAGGGATAGCCAATTTCCAGACTATATATTCTAGGCGCTATAGTACGGCAATCCACTTTCTTTGAATAGAGGATATTCTATTTACGTTATGATCACGTGGTCAAGGCAAAAACGTCTAACGTAAAGAAGGGAAGGCTCCGTCGGCGTAATGTGAATCCCCGCTAGCCAATGAAACAGTTCACGGGAGAAAGCAGTAGTAGTTTCCTGTTTCCCTTCTCATCAGTCAGAAGTTCTTTAGGTAAATTGCCGGTACCACGTGACTTTTTCAGCCTTTAATCCATATTAGGAATATTCTCCATTAGGTGATACGCGCATGGACGAGCTTTATTAGACTAGGGAAATAATTCAATATGCATTAGCCTGACGATAATGACACGCTCGCAAAGACCTTTAACGATTTGTTTTTATCACTTCTGCCAATAAACCTTTATTGGCCATATGTCGCTACTTCGTTATAGCGAAAAACTTGTTCCTAATTGGATCCCGGCCTTAATGTATCAAAATACGGAGTTTGCTTTCTGTACTATTCCTGAGCTCAGTTATAACGTCTAGAAATATAGGCCGGGATCAGGTACATTTTTGCAAACAGTGAAAAGTTAGTAAAAATTCTGGCTTCTGATTGGTCAATCTCGTTGAGATAACAGAGAAAAATCTACCTAGATCACGGTCATGGTGTGGAAACCGGCTATTCCAGTAATACTTTAAAAAGTTCTTAAAATTGAATCCCATAAATATTGAAAAATACTGAATGACAAATGTCGATAGCAGCAACATTTTCTAGATCTTCTCTGAGCGAAACGTTTTCTCAATTGATGTCTTTTGAAATAGTTACGTTGGAATTACCATATGTTGCTGTGATCGACATTCATCGTTCAGCCTCGTTGACATTTATGTGATACAATTTTTTAGCACATTTTTAATAAGCCGATTTTTAAACTATATCTTCTAGACACTATAGCTCCATTATAGGCCTAGATTATATGTTGTAGAAATCGACTATCCCAGCAATACTTAAAAAAGTGCGGAAGTAGTGAATCCCTTAAATGTACAACGATGTTGAATTCCAAACAGTCGTTTGCAAAGACATCTGCAGGATATTTTTTAAAGAAGAAATAGACACATGTAATGCACTGCTATAGTACAGCGCCTAGAAGATACAGTGTAGAAAACGGCTACAAAATAGTGCTAAAAAATTGAATCCCATAAATGTACAGCGATGCTGAATAACAAGATGTCGATCGTAGCGCCATCGTAGTGATTTAAAAACGATAGTCTTTCTAAAAGAGACTATTTAACCTATTTCACGTCATTCCTTAACTAAATTAGCTTATAACAGACCAAAATATCTTATATTTATAGTTTCCGATATTTAACATTCTATAATTTTTGAAAACACGGTGTTTATTTTGAAAAGGGTTACGAGATGGCGCTCATATCAACATATTGCCGCTGAGCATTGTTGGAGATTTATGGGATACAAGTTTTTAGAACTTTTTAAAGAATTATAGGAATAGCCGTTTTCCACACTGTATCTTCTAGGCGCTGTAGCTATAGCGTCTAATACATAATGTGGAATTTGCTATCCAAGCAGCGCTAAAAAGTTGTATCCCTTAAATGTGCACTGACGCTGAAATCCAGGGAGCTGATCGCAGCGACATCTGTGATATACTTTCAAATTTCAAAATAAACATCGCATTATTACAGCGGGCTTGACGCCAAGCACACAGGTCAGATGTATGTTAATAAAATGTAAAAAAAAAATGCTACAGCGCCTAGACCAATTTATAGCGCCTAGAATATATAGTGTGGAAATTGGCTATCCCTGTAATACTTTAAAAAGTGCTAAAATATTGTATCCCTTAAATGTGCAACGATGCTGCTGAAATATACAGATCGCAGCGACATCTGCAGGATATTTTCTATAACTGCACAATATTGCTAGTCTATACAATGTAATAAGAAAATCTGCAGATTTCGCTGCGATCGACACTTGGGATTTTAGCAGTATCGTCGATCATTTATGGGATATAAATTTTTAGCGTTGTTTAATAACATATCTTCACACTAGGTATTCCAGACTGTGTAACCAAATCGCATGAAGTTTTAGGAAATATCTTGCAGATATCGCTGTGATCGACTCATTGGATTTCAGCACCATTTGAAATTTAAGAGATGCAATATTTTATCACTTTTTAACCACTTCACCGGCGAATGGTATGGGGAAACAGTGCTTTTACCCCCGAGTTATCTCGGGGCAGCCGGTGAAGTGGTTAAGTATTACTGCTATAGCCGATTTCCACACTATATATTCTAGGCGCTATAGCACCGCGGTAGCCTGTCTTTTTCGTTTGCCTCGGAGTAGATATAGATGAAGTCATTTGAAGCTGTTCCTAAACTGTGACCAACAACATATAAGGTCAGTTCATAACGTCACACGGAGGGTTCTGCCTTTTTTCCTCGTGGAGGAAGGTTGAATTTGTGGTTGTCCCAAGGAAATAACGCCATTTTTGTGATCATTTGAGGTCATGCCGGCAAAAGCCGTAGCGAATACCTCATAGCTTAAATAAATAAATAAATAAAAAAACGTCACACGGAGTTGATTATCTGTACACGGCAATGGACACAAAAAAAAATCGGCGCGCAGCTTTGTACTAATCATCGTGTAAAGATGATCCAACTCTGAAGCTAACGAAAAAGACAGGCTACCGCGGTGGGTCCGATTCATCTTTTTTTACAGACCGCTGGAGTCACGTGATGCTCGAATGCATGACCAATGAAGGTGCGCGAAAAGAGCATCACATGACTCCAGCGGTTTGTAAAAAAAGAAGAATCGGATCCACCGCGGTAGCCTATCTTTTTCGTTGGCCTCGATCCAACTCCGTGTAACTTTTAAACATCATGAACTGGTCTATTATGTCATTGGTTGCGCTAAAATCCTCCCTCCTGCGTCCACCATATATAGCGGCATCTTGTACTGGAGACTGCTAAATGGGCTGCTATCGATCAAAATCAAGAGAGAAAAGGGCAGAAGAGAGGGAAAGAACTCTTTTTTTTTTTAACTAGTTTTTCACACGGGAAGATTGACATGTCTGTTCCTCTCCTTTCATAACTTCATGGTGGTGAAATAAGCCAAAGCCCCCTAAATATTTGAGAAAGTCTTGACACGCGTCACGAAAACATCACACAAAGCAGGCAAAGCAAAGAAACAAAATCAGTCATTGGCTCGTGAATATGAACGAGCCAATGAATGATTTTTCTTCTTTGTTTTGCCTGCTTTGTGTGACGTTTTCCTGGCACGTGTCAAGGCTTTCTCCAATATTTAAAGAGCGTTGAATAGGCCGGGATCAAGATAGATTTTTCGCTATTAGCGGGATGAGATTGATCAATCAGACGTCTGCATTTTTCCAATTTTGTTTATGTTTGCAGTAAACACCGAAAAGCCTGCAAGGATGGAGGCTACTGATTGGTCAATCTAATTTTACTAACAGAGAAAAATTTATCTGGATCCCGGACATTAACTTTGGTTGGTTAAAACGATTTTAAATAAAATCAAATTAGGAATCCAATGTTTGTTAACTTTTCTGGTTAGTTTAATTGAAATCTTCCTCGTCTATTACTGAAAACTGAGTTACCGTACTTTTGACAAAAAATTGAATATGAGTATACGACTTGTACATATGTCACCACTCTAACACAGTGTTGCCAGATGGGCTACTTTTTTTAATTCAGATACTTGATTGGCACCACTTTTTGAAATTGTAAAATACGCCTTATTTAATGACATATTTATTAAGGCGAAAACAAAGGGAATTTTACCGTTTATAATAAGTGGTGGCAATCAAGAAATCTGAATTTAAATAAAAGTAGCCCACTGGCAACACTGCTCTAACATATAAATGTTCTCTGTTATGACCATGATTCTAAGTGCAGTTGGTTAAATTTGAGTATCTGGGTATTAGAGAAAGCAATAGTGGCCCACCGTGGCTGAGTGGATAAGACACCATGCCGCTAATCGCTTGAGAGCGTAGGTGGAAGCAGATTCGAATCCCGCCGTGATCCGCATGTGATATGATGTATGTTTTCAATAAAACAAACAAACAAACAAGCAAGCAATAGTGAAAGGTACAGTTGACATGGAAACAACGACTTCTTTAATTCGTATAGAAAATTAATGAATAGTAGTAAATGACTCAAGTTTAAATTGTAAGCAAATGGTTTGGAAATATCAATGGTTCCCATCTAGTATTTCACAAAATTAATTTAATAGATTCACATGATGTATAACTTGATGCAACTCTTAGCTAATGAAAATTCTGCAAAAAGACTTATGTAGGTAGATCTTTTGAATGAATAATTCAGAATTCTGAGAACAAAACGAAGTTCTTAAGGGCTCTTCCTCACACCCCCTCAAAAAAGGAAATACGATAGAAATATATAAGAATTTGGATAACTTCAATATGTCTGTGATATTTTGTCAGAGTTCAGAAAAAGAGTCTGGGTATTAAAAAAAACATAAAACAAATGTGACGTTTCAGGCAATTTTTAACCGAAAAATATTTAATTCTAATGTATATGCGGCTTTAATAATAGACTATTAAAGATAATCAATTTAGGGGAAATTTTATAGTAAATTAATACCCTCACATTTATGCAAATAGGTATGGATAAACAGACTTGAGTAAAATTACATATTTATTATTTCTTCTCTATAACACGATCTAAATGAAGATGAAGTTATATGTACAGTTTATATCTTTAAATTTTTAGATTTTTTTTAATCAAAAATGTTCCTAGAATTGCTAGATTTACAGATCTTCGAATCTTTAGATGCCTGCGGGGTTTCATTATCGGATTAACCGTAGGTATTTGTAAAGGTAAATTTATTTTGCAAAACCGTCAGCAAAAAAAGTTAGAAAAAACAATTAACTGACAGACTAACTATAAATATATATTTTATTTCGATTCTGTTTTTTACTAAATTTTCATCTTTCGTAGAAAAATTTATGAAGATATAAATTGAGAAAGACTGATACTTTGAAAGAAGAAATTGACTTTCCTTACTTTTAAATTATTAATCACTCTAAAAAATGAATGATAGGTAAACAAAATGTATACTATTGTGTTTGCTCCCTGCTTATAAAGGCTATACAAGGACTAATTTTAATTTGAGCTAGTAGAATTATTTCAATTATATATAATTTGTTTTAAAAAAGAACTGATATCTACTAAAAAACAACTTTTCAAAAGTAAAAAAAAGCCAAGCAAAAAAAAAAAAAAAAAAAAAAAAAAAAGGAAAGAAAAAAAGGTAAAAGTTGTGGCTAAAAAATAGTGTGATATCAAATTTTCAAGCTTATATTATGGTACTTATTTAACATTTTCCATTAAAAATTTACCATATGTAAGTCGAGTACCTAAGTATGCGTTGATAGAAAGCCTTTTCTCCTTTACTAAATACATCATAACGTGTTACAGAAAATTAAATTTATTTTGATTATGCATGATGGGCTTGGCGGCCATCTTTCCATATTTTACACAAATTTCTAAGCACTCAGGCTCGTAATATATTTGCATTATTAAGAATTTCGAACTTCTAGTTTTAGCTACAGACAGATAAATTAAGAAAGTGTTTTATTTTGAAAAAAACAAATTGATTTTTACTACTTTAACTAATTAATTAACCCCCCTCCGAAAAAGAGAATCATAAGATGAAACCTGAAGTTACTTCAGCTTTATTTTAAGACACAAATATTTAGGCACTCATTTCCATAAATTAAAAGAATAAAATGTTTGCTTTAGTAACAATTTTGAACTTCCAATCTTAACGATGAACTTGTGTGCTTAGAAATTTGTGTAAAATATGGAAAGATGGCCGCCAAGCCCATCATGCATAATTAAAAAAAATTTAATTTTCTGAAACACGTTATGATGTATTTAGTAAAGGAGAAAAGGCTTTCTATCAACGCATACTTAGGTACTCGACTTACATATGGTAAATGTTTAATGGAAAATGTTAAATAAGTACCATAATATAAGCTTGGAAATTTGATATCACACTATTTTTTAGCCACAACTTTTACCTTTCTTTCTTTCCTTTTTTTTTTTTTTTTTTTTTTTTTTTTTTTTACTTTTGAAAAGTTGTTTTTTAGAAGATATTAATATACAAGTTACCATTTAACAAATATACATTTTACTTAAAATAGTACTTTCGGACTACAATTTCCACGGCCATCGTCAGAGAATATATTTGTTATTAATGGCTGTTCCATTCATACAAACACGTCACCATGTTTAAAATGAGAGAGTCTATAAAATATTAAGGTAGCTGAAAGTAGATGTAGCAGCAGGGCCATAGCTAAGACCTTTTTTATTCGGGGGGCATAGGACCTTAAATGGCCAAATCAAATTTCAGTATTTGCCAACCAGTTTAGTAATTTTGCAAAGTTACCACAATTAGAAAATATAATATTGTTCTCATTTGTAAAAAGTTTAATAATATTCCCAATTTTATTTGTAACTTTTGCCAAGTCAACCAGAAATAGAAAGTGTATTTTATGCAAATTTTAAACGAATTTGCCAAGTGTAAGAGCAATCGCGAACATTTTTTTGGAGGGGGAGGCTCCCCCCCTCCCCTTAGTGAGGCCCCTGTGTATGAGTGCCTTGGTTTAACTTATGTAGAAAAAATTATTTTTAACTGCCGTTCCATTTATTTTAATACTTGCCTTTGTTCTCATTCGTCACTTTCATTTTAAATGCATAGCTGGACAGTTGTAAAAGTAGCAGTGTTTCGGAATAAAATTGCATCGAGGAAAATATTTAGCTGCCGTACCATTCATTTTAATATGTCACTTTGCTCAAGTTTTCAGGATTTATTTTCATAATATTTAACCATATTTTGAATTGAGTTATGAATAAAGTGGAGCAGACATATAGTGAAGATTCTACCAGTTGCGAGTGAAGTAACTGAGGAAGTTTTCACTATATGGCAGCTGATTTTTCAAATCAGATCAACAGTTTCTGATTACCGCCGAAGCAGAATTCACCAGTGAATTTTGAATGGAAAATTTTGCCTTATTTTAGAGTCTTATTCACGAAAAAGTTTCTCTCACAACTATGGTAAAAATTTCTATTCGTTTTTGCTTGCGGAAGTTTGCCCGTATATTATAATATCTTTCACTGATACCGACAACATGTTGCTTAGGTTGTCACAATATGGCGGAAAATCAGTGCTTGGCTACCGCCGAAGTAAACTTCCACCAAAAAAAGAATAAATATATATTTCTGCCCCTAATTATGACTGAAATTCAAAATAAATATGACGTTTCAATAAGGAGACAATTTCTATTCAAATTTACTGGTAGAAGTTTACCCTGGCGATAATGATACACTAGTAAACCGGTTACAGTTGAAACTACACCATTTTGTGAATATGTCAATTCATCTTTGTTCATAGTTCCATGATATACCGGCTGTGTTGAATGATAGGGCGTCGTCACATACTAAAGTGCTTTTTCACAGTAAGGAACACAGTACTGAAAGTATTTTATACTTTCAGCTTCCTTAATAATTATAGAATTTCCCATTTCAAACGAAGTGACGCGTTAGGATGAATGGAAAAGTGATTAATAATAAAAATTGTCTCTCACGATAGTCGAGGAAATTGCAGGTCGAATGTACTAAGAAATTTTAAATGAAATGTATATTTGTTAACTTTTAACATCTATATTATTATTAACATAAGTCAAACACTTTGTGCGAATTTTAATACAAAAGCTAAAACCTTAAACTTACACTATGTGCAAAACTACTTAAAAGATGACAGAATACTAAAAAGATGTTAAATTATTTTAATACCTTAGTACTTTCAACTATAAAAAACATAGTCTTCGTCTGAGGAATATAAGAAATACAATTGTTGTTGGCGTCTAATTTTCAAACTTCACGTAGATGGTGACGAAAGGAGTGAAAGTTGAAGTTAATTTTTAGATCCCGAAAACATTAATAAATAAAACATGGATATAGGGAAGAGGAATATTACTCGTTTTATGATTATTTAAGTAAACTGAGCCATATTCTGGGTATGTTGTAGGATAAAACATCATTGCAAATAGTATTTTCTTTAGTAATGATTTCTATTGATTCGCGGACGATTTCGCAGTGAAAGTTTTCGACCTAAAATCATAAAACGAGTAATATTCCACTTCCCTATATCCATGTTTTATTTATTAATGTTTTCCGGATCTAAAAATTAACTTCAACTTTCACTCCTTTCGTCACCATCTACGTGAATTTTGAAAATTAGACGCCAAAAACAATTATATTTCTTATATTCCTCAGACGAAGACTATGTTTTTTATAGTTGAAAGTACTAAGGTATTAAACTAATTTAACATCTTTTTAGTATTCTATCATCTTTTAAGTAGTTTTGCACATAGTGTAAGTTTAACTTTTTAAAGATGAATTAAGCATTTCTATGTATTTATTTAAAGCTAAAACCTTTAACAAAGATTTAACGTCCAAATATGTACAAACACGACACGAAAAAAAAAAAACCCATACGATCGATTCGAGGATTCCCGGATCCCCTTCCTCAGTGAGAAAAAAAAATAAAATGGGTTATATATTATATACTTGTTAGACAATACTCGAGGCTGTAAACGAGGGTTCCTCAAAACCATTTTTTTCTCTCACTGAGGAAGGGGATCTGGGATACCTTGAAACGATCGTATGGGATTTTTTCCGTGTCGTGTTTGTACGTATTTGTGCGTTAAATCGTTGTTAAAGATTTTAGCTGTTGTATATTATTATTACCTCGCTGTTCAAAATAGTAGAAATAAATTACAAAGATATTCTCAATTAAAACATAAAAATCCTTCCGCGCCTGTGGATATTACTTATGCATCACCGCGTTCAAAATATACTATTGCTAAAATAAAAATTAAAACGTATTTATTAATTTCAGCCATTCTTGTTCATAAATAAAATCTAAAAATTAGGCATTTTTTTCATTTCTTTTCTTTATTATTTACTTTCGCCTCTTGAATAGATAAAATTTCACGTAATATGAAAATTTCGTAAACAAATTTCTTAAATGATAAAAAAAAAATGCATTTTATTTAATTCGCACCTTTTCCTTTAATATTCATGTCAGAAACTGAATTTTACACAATCTGACACACTGCAATTTTTCAAAGCTACCTTATTCATAAACCCATATATTTTAGAATTTTCCAATCACAGGGTTTCTGAAAAAAATTAGTTATTCATAGCTGCTCTGAATTATTCATGAGAACTTCTCCACTTTTGCATAAGATGAACATATCTCTTACCTGAGAATTCATTTTGATTTTGAGTTTCAACGCCAGAACTCTATAAAAATATAAAGAAAATATACCTCCATAAAGTCATTTGGAAAAGTAGATTCTTTTGTAGTAGAACTTTCCCTTAAAATCATTTACTTTGAAAGTTTAACTGAAAATAGTCTTGATATTCTGATGAAAAACAAAATATTTTTGGCACATCAAAAACAAAATTTTCCGCGGTTTCGTTACTTCTTGAAAGTTTAGCAAAAATTAATCTGCATACATTTAGGCATGCCATTTTTCTCTAGAGTAGTAATTAGAGCATAAGGCACAAAATTTGTAAGATTTTTTTTTTTTTTATGGTTATATAAAACATTATAGGAAAATACGTGAACGTATTCGAAATAGATGAAGACAAAAAAATCAAGTTATAGTTCCTGTTCTAAAAGTAGTCGTTTGCTACTTTTATTAGGACGAGCGAAGCGAATGCTCTACTAGGCTACGCAAATTACATTTTGTCGTACATTTAAAAAAAATACTATTCAGTATTTTGACTTGAAATTAAACATAAAAATAAGTTTTCATCTGTAAATTTGCACAATATTATTATTTTTTTTTTTATTATTTTTTTTTTATTTTATTTATTTATTTTTTTTTTTTTTATTTATTTTTTTTTTTTTACAGAATAATCTTTAAAAATTTATTATTTTAATTAATTTATTTTACATGTTTTTCCATTACAGACGCATTTTTGCAAATAAAAAATGAAACTCATATATTTTCAGAAGAAAAAACAAATCATGGAGTTAGCAGTTATAGATAGAATCATGAATAAATAAATAAATCAAATAGGTATAAAATATGTGTAAAATATTTCAAAAACTGTTTTTTAAATTTAATTAAGGAAAGAAATATTTTTTGACTGGATGGAAATAAAATATGATCTGTATGCAGACGATACTTACGCATTTTAAAAGAATTATATTACGATTTTTGTTTTGTAAGGTTGCAGCAAAAGAATTGTAAACAAATAAAATTAATTGTTAAATTCGATATATAAATTGTTTTTCGAATTCGAAGGTTGAATAATAATAATAATTTAATAAATCAATAATTCTTATCATCAACGAGAGCAGATTTCATATGTTTTTCAAGAAAATAGGATTTTGAAGATGTAACTTTCTCCAAGCACTTTTCGAATATATTATAAGATTGCAATCAAACATTATTTGATGTGGATTACAATGATTGGTGTCGCCCGGTGGCGTGGTCAGTAAGCGGAGGCTGCTGTCACCCCGAGGTTCACGGGTTCGAGTCCCTGGGTAAGACATGGATGTAGTTGTGAATGTCCCATTGTAGTTATGTAATGTAATGGAAAAAAATTGTTGTGACTTGTTGTTGTTTCTATGTATAATAAGGATCATTCGAGGCGACAGCCATTGTAGCTATAGGTCCCAAAGCATTCTCCACTTCGGTGGACTTCAAATGACAATGATTGGAAACATACCTATTTCAAATCATTTGAGAAAACACCAAAGGCTATTGGAAAATGTAAAAACATCATTAAAAGAACTTTCAGTTGAAAATTAAAAAATATTTTGTAAAATTTTGCTTCGAAAATATTTTTATTTATACCAGTCTTATATCATAAATAAAAATTCCGAGGAAATTCTTAGTTATTTGGCTGAACTTACATTTCTAAAATTAAAATGTGTCCATACATAAAATAACGTTTTCGCTTAATAAAGATACAAAAATAGTATAAAACTAGTATGTTGTAGCCATCACAAAACTTTCTTCTACATAAATCCCGTCTATTAAATTATTTAAATAATACAAGAAATTACATCAATTTAGCACCAATTCACATCAAAATATATCTGAATTTGAAGGTCGATGAAAATTCGTGCATTAGTTCTTGAGATAAAGCTATAGCAGAAATTCTGAAAAATGTAGCATAGCAGCGCCAGCTATTGAGCTATTTGCACCAAAACATAAACAGCACTAATTTATATCAAGGTATACCTGAATCTGAAGTGTGATGAAAATTCGTGCATAAGTTATTGATATAGAGCTGTAGTGGAAATTCTGAAAAATGCAGCATAGCCGCGCCACCTGTTGAGCGATTTGCACCAAAATGTATAAAATGTCAATTCCTGTTTAGGACTAACTGAATCTCAAGTTTGATGAAATCCATACATTAGTTATGGATATTGAGCTGTTGTGGAAATCGTGAAAAATGATGCATTGATTCGCCACCTCTTGAGCGATTTACACTAAAACCTAATCAGCACCAATTTATATTAGGAACTAACTGAATATAATTTTTTATTAAATTTCGTTCATTAGTTCTTGGAGCGCACACAAAACTCGTGTCACACACACAGACAGACATTTTGTAAAAACATGTTTTGTATGTTCTCTGACCCCTAAAACGTGTAAATTCATCCATAACCGGAATTCAAAAATTTATATGAATCCAATACTTCTATTGTAAAGATAAAAGAAAGTAAAAAATATTGCTACTTTCAAATATTTATTACTTTCTTCTATTTTTACAAGAAGAAGGTATTGGATACGTGAAAATTTTCCAAATCCGGTTTTCGACGGATTTATATGTTTTGTGTGACACAAATTTGTGGGCGCTCTATCTCAAAAACTAATGCACGGAATATACTAAAAATTTATATTCAGTTAGCCCCTGATATAAATTGATGCTGCTTGGCTTTTGGTGTAAATCGCTCCACAAGAGGCGCTGATATGCTGCATTTTTTACAATGAACGGATTTTCATGAAACTTCAAATTCAGTTAGTCCTTAATATGAGTTGATGTTTACTATGTTTTGGTGTAAATCGCTCAGCAGGTGGCGCTGCTGTACATCATTTTTCCTGATTTCCGCAATGGCTCTATCTCAAGAACTAATGCCTGGATTTTCATCAAACGTTAGATTCAGTTAGTCCTTGATATTAGTTGATGTTTACTACGTTTTGGTGTAAATCGCCCAACAGGCGGCGCTACTATACATCAATATTCCTGATTTCCGCAATGGCTCTATCTCAAGATCTAATGCATGGATTTTCATCAAACTTCAGATTCAGTTAGTCCTTGATATGAATTAGCGCCGACTACGTTTTGGTGCAAATCGCCCAATAGATGGCGCTGCTATGCCGCATTTTGCTGGATTCCCGCAATAGTTTTATCTCAAGAAGGGATGCACGGATTTTAATCAAACTTCAGATTCAGTAATCAAGTTGACTTAAATTGTTGCTTATTATGTTTTGGTATATATCGCCCAATATGTGGCGCTGTTATGCAAAATTTTTTTCGATTTTCGCCATAGCTTTACTCAAAAACTAATGCACGGATTTTCACGAAACTTTAGATTCAGTTAGAAGTTGACATAAGTTGTTGCTTATTAGATTTTGGTGTAAATCATCTGACCGGCTGTATTTTTCATGAAGTATTAACATGTATGAGACAGAAGAAAGTATTGGGATTGCCACATCCTACTAGTCTTATTAAATAATGCTTCGCGAATCCAAACAAATCATGTCTTTTGCTAGTTTTATTTTAAATTTACTATTATTTATTTACTTATTTATTGTTCCAAAGTTCCTAGATTATTATTTTCTATTTTACTTATATATTTAACTTTCCTACAATACTTTATGCATCAAGTAAACACATTTATTTTTATACGAACATTGAAAATTTCAATACCAATACCTAAACACGAGATGACCACTAAAAACCCTATTAACTTCAAAGCAGAGACATTTAAAGTCATGTACGTATGAATAGTAAAATGACTTTGCGTTACTCGATGAGAATGCTTGAAGTTCCCATTAGTTGTAAACTCTAGAGTAAGCGATCCTAGCTCGAAAACCGTACGAGATACAAGTGAAAGTCAATTACAAAGTTGTAGAGTGTCGTAAACTACTATGAAAGGATATCTTAAATATAATAATAACTTTATTACAAGACCTGAAATGTAATTATTTCATATCAATTATTAGATTAAATACACCACTAATTGTGTGCACAAATGTGGCATTATAACCCTTTAAGCCCTGACCTACACAATTATGTAGGTGATCCTAATATAGAAGAAAAGTACTTTATTCATGATTTTAATTGATTTTGTCCTTGATAAATTTAATTAGGCTTTACAAAAGTTGAAAAAACCAATGACCTGCACAATTGTGTAAGTCCAGCATTTACCATTTCAAAAATAGTTGCAATTCGTAACATTAATTTTTTTTTATGTTTCAGTGAATTTTTTAAAGTTATGCTTTTATCAATTTATTTTTTATTAGTTACATTTTTAAAGCGGATTAATTTAAATTAATATGTTTGTACTATTCATTATTTCTATTTAAAATAGATACTATTCGAGAAATAATATACACATGTAGCGAACTGTATGTTTCTGTTCTGAGTTATAGGTGCCATTCATGGGTTATAAGTTTTATATGAGTTATATGCATGCCACGGGATAGATTTTTAAATTTGAGAAATTCATTCCATTTGGTCGGCACAGCAAGTAAACCACCAGGAATGGGTACTAAATTATGGAAAGTTCATCAAATGCAGGACAGATTCCGTAGTGTCTGCTTGAATTTACCAAGAGAACAGTAAAAAAAATACCGTAGATGAGCAGACGATTCCTTTTTTTAGGAAGTGCCTCAGTAAAGCAGTATGTAAAAAACAAACCACACCCTGTGGTAACAGCATCATCTGAGATAGTTTTAAATTTTGTAGTATACCAGTGGGAAAGTACTGATCTGGTTCTCAAGGATCTAGGGTTAGTAGTAGTCCCTTAGATGTAGTCTCTACTCTGCTTCAGACCTAGTTTTATGTACTCCGATCAGTATTTCAACACAATACCGCTGCTGGAAGAATAAAAAAAGTAACAGGCACAATACAGACAGAGTGAAGAGTATCCCATTTGTCAACGGCTCTTAAGAGGGGCGAGAGCACTGAGCACGTCTCAGAAAATATAATTGTAGTGGTCGAGTGGAAAGACAATAAGAAATTTGTACTGGTGCTGATATATACAGGGTGTAGCTCGCTGTAGACCGTCAAGCGGAGGTCGAAGAAAGAAAAATTGAAAGTCGATGTCTCTTGTACAGCCGGAGTTAGGAGCTACAACGCAACAATTGGAGGCGTGGAGATTTGCGATCAGCAAATGAAGGAATATCGAATCTAGTTTAAAACAAGAAAGTAGATCTTGAAAACAACGGTTCATTTCTTCGACCTGGCTGTAGTAAACCCGTGGTTTCTCTGCAAACATGTTACACCGTAAAAAAGACTTGATTTATTTTCGTTTCAATTAAGTTCGGCTGAGAGCCTGTTGAATGAACCATTATCAAGAAAGAATAGATCAGGATCCGTCCTCAGCGACAGCGAAGAAGAAGAGATTGAATATGATGTTGCTGACTCATACAGATCCAAATTCTACAATCCTCCCAAAAAGATACAATTTGAAAGTAAGAGGTTAGATACAACTAGTCACTAGCCTTGTTTCGACGTTCTTAAAACAGCCAGGAGTTACCGCTTTCAAAACGAATCCCGCCGTGCAAGAGTGAGATGCGAGAAATGTGATGTTTATTTATGTCTGTCCAAAAACAAAAATTGTTTCAAACATTTTCATTGTGGCTTATGAAAATTATCTTAATAAACAACAACGGTTTTTGCTTAAACTTTTACTCTTAGATATTTGTACACGTATTCCCAAACTAAAAATTGTGTAGATTTAGTAAAAGGATGGCTTCAATAAGGCCAAACCTACACGATTGTGTGGGTTTGGCCCTCCCTTGGTCCTCCCTTGGCATAACCTGACATAGGGTGTTTTTTTTTCAATCAAATACGATCCTATCGATTAGGGGAATCCGCCGAAATTTTTAATTTCTACACTCTAAAAACGACATTTTCAAAACTGAGTAAAAAATACTCAAATCTGAGGATGTCGCATAGTCAAAATGGCTCCGAATCAAAATTACTCAAGTTTGAAACATGTATATACTCATTTCTGAAAACATGGACCTACTCAAATATGAGCACAGGACGTTTTATTTATGATATTTATTCACGTTTATTCACGATGTTTGTATTTATGTATTGTTGATGGCTGTCAAATTCCACCTGCGAAGTCTTTCCTTTACGAATTCATCCATTCTTCGATTTTGAAGGCTGAAGGATAAAATTTACGCTTTCGCGATTACATTACGTCGGTTTTAAGTATTCTCGATAAAAATGTAGTTCGCCACATTTCATGTTATAAATTATTCCTGAAAGGAGCGTTTCGTTCGAAATCATAACAAATGAAATAATATGAATAAATTCAACTACCCTGGTTAAATTTACTACGTTTAACGAATGATAAGTAATTTTGCTTGAAACTAAGTATTTCTGGTATTTCAGAATTGAAAGCATTGGGTCTTCATATTTGAAGCAAAAAGCTTCATTACAAAATGAAAACACAGATTTACTCAGATTTGAAAGTGTCATTTTTCTCAGTGTACCAAAAAATCTCCCGGTCTTAAAGCGATACAACAGACGAACATTTAATAATAGAATTAAAACGTTCGACCAATGTACAGCATATTTTAATAAGAAAATTATTTTACGTATGCTAAATAGTCCCACCAGTGGAAGCACTGTAGCATACGTTCGGCATATCGCTTACCCGCAAGAAAAGTGACACATCTCGCAAAAATTCATTTTGCGTTTTATTCCACTAATAGGTCTGTCATAGGTGCGTCTTGCTACACAAACAGTTTCATAAGTGTAGTTATACGGAAAATCACTTTATTACGCTATATGTCTATTTGTGACCACAGAAGAGGGGTGAATTATGTGGGGAGATAAAATCACCCAATCCGCTAACCTCATCCTACGTCTCCATTCTTAAGGGTTGTACGCTTTTATGTATGTCTTTATTCCTACATGCAGAGCTAAGTGCTATAATTTCATGTTGCATTAAAATCAGGCACATTTACCTTTTGCCTCTCCTGTGAAATTTACTTTTGTCGAGATTTGTCACTTGTCTTGCGGGTAAGCGATATGTTCTGAAGGTGGACACATTTAGCAAACTGATTTTATTTTCTTATTAAAATAATCTGTACCTTCATTCTAAGTTGCAGTTATATTAGTAAATAATCATCTGCCTTTAATTAATATTATTAAAAAAATCTCAAAAATTCGTGATTTATAACGTATTAATTTTTTAACAAAGATCGATTTCTAGAAGCTTCAGTTATGCTAATCCAAAATTACAAATAATTCCGCCCAGTAGTTCTTACGTTATGCTAAAAAACATTAGCTGCATGAATTTCACATTACAGATTTGCATGTTCAAAATTTACTGATTACTAAACCACTGAACCGAATGACTTCCTGTTTGCTATCTGAAAGTGAAAACCTAAAAAAAACAAATATGATGTTAAATTTATATGTTTTTATTGAAAATCTCATAGTCTGGTGCAATTTCAGTATGACACCGACCGCCTAAGCTTATTTTTTCACATAACATGAAAGAACAAGTAACTTCTGATCGAATGGATACTTCCGTTTTTGGTTCTTTCTGGGAGAATTCGTATGGGGTCTAGGGTGTCTTTTAAACATTTTCCATGTAGTTGGAAAGTGTTTATCAATTCGGCTTATCTATCTGTCTGTCAGACGTCTGTCCGTGCTCTAGTTCTTGAAAACATAATCAGATTGTCATGAAATTGATATATGTTATTGGGGTTACTATGTCGTGTTCGGTATTGAAAATGTGTGCAGCATTTATTGTTCGTTTATAAGTACACTCAAAAGTTTCTGTTGAATAGCAGTCTATGGGGAAAAATCCTTTGAGTTGTATTTTAAGGATATTACACTATTTTAAACGTATTGAAATTTATAGGTATCACTCGTGTGTAGTACGAGAGACTTATTGTAGAATATGATGCGCATAGACTTTATCTCTTATTTGCAGTGACACACAAAACAATTTGGTTACAGTACTAACTATAAAGAGTAATTGCTTTAAGTGCGTTTACAATTGTTGTACGCGATTTTTAATTTAACCTCTTTTTTTGCATTTTGCTTGATGTGCATTAATTCTACGGATCATATACAGAGGGCTTCACAAAGTTATCAAGTGCATTTCCCTTTTTTGGCGAAAACTGCTGAATAGGAATGGAGGCTGAACTGGAGAAACTTTTAGTGTACTATGTGTTATACATACAAATTTATAAATGATATACCGGTCTTATCAAAAATGGATATTTTCCCGAATATTTATGGTAATAGCAGAAATTGCGTTTTTCTAATTGTCTATTTACGCATCACCTTTCAGCTTAATAAAGTATGAAGTTTTGTTAATGTATTGTGAATATGGTGGAAAGTGTTTCATAATCAATGCTGTATGTGTCATCTTATCGTGTTTACATATATGTAAACACATATATATATCTAAATTGTCACACACATATATATATATATATATGTGTGTGACAATTTGACGGCAAGCAGTAGGCATTGTCGAAATTATGGGTGTTTCCAGTCATAAAAAGCGCAGGTGTTCAGTCCTATATGGTTGTTGAAAATAAAAGACTCGAAGATCATAAAAATGCAGTCAATTGAAAGCAATCCACTTTATTGACATTCTCATAATTTGACTTTAGGGGGAAATGCTCCACTCCACCGATGATAAAAAGAACAAAGGTCACATCAAAATTAGCTTAACAGTTGTTCCATCTCTCGATTCGAAATCCTTTTCGCTTCATTATACTACCAGACTCTTATCACCTTCGAAAACTTACTAGATCTCTCACAAAGTTCTTAAAAACTCCAACAACATCTCAACAAAAACGCAGCAAATCTCTCCGAAGAATCTCTTCCAATGACCAATGCATGTTGCTTTTGAAGTGTCCTTGTATCCGGCTAGCTGATCGTATTTATACTACCTCATTCAATAATTCTTCCAGAATATTCCATACTCTAGCACCTAGACGCACAAGGTGTAAACAAACTTTAATCCCTGTTGTCGAGACTGCGCTAAAAATAGCTTTTCTCTCATCCGACAGACGATTTTTAATAAAAAGAAAAATGGATTTATTTCTGTGTAAGTTTTAAAGCATTGATATATTAGTTGGCACCTGGATATTTTAAACAAAAGAATGAACTGAAATAAGTAGGGTTTTTTTAGACCATATGATAATATTTTAGCAGACAAATACAGATTTTAGGTGACTATGATATACCGGGATTTAATAGCAGATTTTAATAGGAATTTAAATAATAAAAGGTTTTATAAAAGAAATATAAATAGTTAGACCCATTATTAGATTTACGCAATTTGGAATAAATATTATATGGATTAGGATCTTATAGAGATTAATAGACTAGGGGCTTAATTTAATAAGCCGGTTTAATATACGGAATATTACAGAAAAAGTGAAATTTATGTAACACATTTTTAAACTTTGGGGAAAAAATTAAATTTTGTAATATTATACCCCCTCCCCAAAGACTTTTTGTGAAACTTGTGGTTAATTAACTACAAGTTCAGGCAACATACTTCTAATAAATTTGGAAGTTGATTTTTCAATATTAAAATTTTAGAGACGTCAGCGAAGAGATGGAAAAGTAAAATAAATTACTACTCTCTGCCTACTAAAACTCTTTACATTAGGTTTTGATAATTAAAGGTCATTATAGTAGTTTTACTTTAATAAACAAATTTCCAGTAGTTATTCAACTACCCTTACCGTTTGTTTATCAACTACTTTTTGAGCTCCTTTTCCCATTCTAATTGGGACTCAACATCTTTTAAAACTTATCAACTTTGTCTAAGTAGTAATTATTATAACTTTTCCCTTATAATTTATGCTCTCTTTTTCCATAATAAATAATAAATCTTTCAATAATATAAATAAATAATATAATACTTTCAATCCATAGTCATAATAATAAAATTCTCAATAGTATACTTGAATAATAACAATAATAATACTTAATAACAATAGTATAATCTAAGAAAATATCACAGATTGTTTATTTATTGATATGAAAAATATTGGTTGAGGATAAAAATAAGTACATAGCAACTAAATATTTTTCTATTTATTTTTTTATTATATGAAAAAGTATTTTTGCTAGTCGAAACATAAAAAATTATAATAATAATAATTCGAAAGTCCAAATAACTTTAACTCTAAATATTTAGAAAGTGCACTCTCAACCAATAGTTCCTTACAATAATTTATCTCTCTGATACTCTTTAACAAAATTTCATAGTTCGTTATTGTCAGTATAAGTTTCCATATCCCAAATGTAGAACAATTAGTTTTTTTCTACGTATGTATTGATAAACTTAGAATAGTAAAAATAAAGAAAATAAATAGGAATAAAAGGTAATTTGTTTATATACTTAATTTTCTGTTGTTACACAATCACCACAAAATCACATCATAATTATCAAATTTCTATGTTTATATAATCATAGAAATGTTATTAATTCTCTTTTTTTTTTAAACAATTGGTTCAAGAAAATTAAATAAAATAAATATCGATTATCTTAATATTCAGGAAGCATGCTATTATTACTTCACATTCCATATGATGTGTGAATTCTAAAGTCTTGTATAAAGAACGAGTTGACATGGATGTTTCGATTTGATGGAGGTTTGCAGATTAGGATTTAAAGATTTTTGATGATGGACACGGAAGGAAAATTAACAGTTTGCTTTTATTGGCAGGTGAAGGACATTGTACAGGTACTTCTGTTTCATGTTTTTGTATTTTTCTTGTAGGTTTGGGAGGGTGCACGTTGTTCTACATTCATACATGTTAAGATAATTTAATTTGTTTATATTTAAGTTACAATTTTAAAGTAATTTTCTAAAAGACATTTTATTAAAACTTTTTTTGTTTTGTAATTTAATTATGCATTGTTTATATTACTTTTTTGTTTAAGTTTGTTTTTTTTTTTTACCTTTTTAAATTTTATTTCTAAAATGACAATAGTTTTTTTTCTGTATTGAGTGCAGGATGGACGTGTGTTCAAAAACCGGCAAGTTTTTAACAGTGGGGGTGGAGTTAGGTCTGTCTGTCCTCCTACTGATGAAGGACAGACAGTTTTTTGCCTGTGTTTTGTTTTTTACCTCAAATTTTTAAAGTTTTTGAGATTTTATTAGTTAAGTATTGTTGTTATATACCTTCTTTCCAGGGTTATGTTGATTTTGCATTTTTAATTATTGATGAAATACATTTTGTTGCATTTGATATGAGCTACTTTTGGTGCCAGTTATGCAATAATTTTTCGTTAATTATGTATAATATATATATATACATGGTGGTTCAAATTAATGTATTCCTGTTTCGGACGCTCTAGCGAGAGCAGTGGATGTAACGTCTTCATATTTGGAGGATATCCATATCAAACCATGAGAAACTGATTGGTACAAAAAAAAAAAAATTAGTTCAAACGAAGGCTGAAAATGAGGCGCTGCGATCGGCTTAAGGTAAGGAAAATGTAGCGAAACAAATAAGCAAACAATACAAGGTGTCGGTAATTAACATTTAAAAAAAAAATTCCCATACTGAATTTTTAGTATTCTTTGCCGAATAAGAATACTAACAAAATGAAGCGGAGAATATACTAATAAAATTTAAACGAATAATATTAATAAAATTTATAGGTGGGAATTGGCTTATTGGCACCTAGATGTTTACACCTTTGGTCATATTCAAACCGATCTCAGCGCCTCATTTTCCCTTAGCGGTCTTTGTTTGAACTAAAATATTTTTTGCACCAATCAGTTCACCATGGTCTGATATGCATATCCTCCAAATATGAAGTCGTTACATCCACTGCTTCTAACGCTAGAGCGTCCCAAACAGGTAAACTTTAATTTGAGCCACCCTGTATATTCAAAAACTTGCATGAAGATAGTAACCCATTATATAATATTAAAAAATAAAAGAAAATAGTGTACAAAGCGTACAGCCCTCGAAATTCATTACTTACTTTTCAAATTTTTGTTCGTGTATCTGGTCGAATTTAAGCAACTTAAATTGGCCCAATTTAGGCAACTGCGCTATTTTTTAAAACAGATAATCTGAAGACTAATAACAAAAACGAAATCAAACAAATCCACATTAAAAATATGCGCAATAAACACGTGAATTTAGATATGTATATGAAAATATAACAACTCACCTTAGTTTTAAAGTATTCTCTTAAGTTTAGTAGGAAGAAAATTAATCAAACCAGCTAATTTTAGATTTTTTTAAATTGTCTGAACACTGCACGTGATAGGCGGATGCTTCTTCTAATCATAAATGACGTCATTCTGATGAGTGGGATTTCAGTGGTAGATGGCGTCTCTTTCTCTAATTAACGGCAGAATGGCAACGGTCCATTTAAAGAAGCGGTCCAAATATGGCTACTCTCCCCTATATATTTATTTATTTGCGGATGGTCTCGACTGATAGTTATACTGATAGAAGGATTTTCTATAGCAGGAAATACCCACTGTACTCTATGATTTTATTTTTCAATTTTAATTTGTTGTTTTAATTCTGTGTTTTCTTCAATGGCTGATTTTAAACGTCCTATAATTTTTTAACAGTTAATTCAGACTCAAATATATTTGAAATGATATTTAATGTTTACATATACTTTACGGAAAACATCTCAAATATGTCTACAATGTCTAGAGTAATTTATAAATTATCAAAAGATTATTTTATACGAGCTATCTTTACGTATATTTCTCATAAACCTTTTCAAACATGATGTTGTCAAGATTTTTTTTCCATGTCTCTTAATGAGAATTTTATTTAAAACTTTAATCGAGTAATGAAATGTTTGGAGCATAATTGACAGATATAATATGTCTATCTGCATATATATGTGTGTGTGTGTGAGTGTGTGTGCGTGTATGTGTGTCCGTCTGTGTGATCTGTTTTGAAGAGACCACTGAGTGTAGAGATACAAGATTTTGCAGGAAGGTACTTATTTAACTGTAGTTATACACCTCGAAGCCAGTTTCTATATTATTAGATTAGATTTTTTTCATTTAATTTTTTATGAGATTTTTAGCTAAACAAAATGTTTTTTTTTTTTTTTTTCCTTTTAAATGCCTTGAGACAGCCGTTCCAAAGAATTCCGCGTACACGCAAGCAGAGAAGAAGCACAAAGGTAAAATGGCTGTTTTTGTGTTATTTTTTTAATAGGATATTGACTTAATTTTTCAATATTAAAAAAAAAAATCCCTCTTATATATTGTATTTTAATCTTTCCAACGCGTAATCCGATAAAAAAGATGGTTGTGAACCCTTTCAAAAAGATTATTTTAGAAACTTCGAATTATGATTCCAGTTTAGCTAACCCCAGACCATAATCACTAAACCGGAAATTTTTTTCTTTGTAATGACGTAATCCGTTTAACAAAAAAAAAATTCCTCTTTTCATTTAATTTCTGCAATGTTCAAAAATCTGTGTCAGCCCAGGAAATTGAAATACGAAACAAAATTCCAGGCTACATCTACTCATTTTCCTGTTGATCGATGTAATGTTTGTTTTTAGAATTTTAATATTAATATTTTCGAAAAACATTTTTCCGAAAGACACTTTCGCGATGTGGTATTATTCTGCAGTGTTTAAAATTCTGCATCCGCTGTTTTTCATCAAAATATGAGAAAACAAAAACTGCCCACTTAATATTTTCTTTTAAAATAACATCTTTGGTTTTAAAAAATATTATTGTTTACTTTTTCAAAAAAAATCTGGAAAATCTGACAGTTTAAGAGTTTAGGAAACAGAGATCCGAATAAGAATTCAAGCATGTAAATCAAGTTCAGGAGGCGGAGGGAGATTAGACTGATAATATTTATTAAAAATTAACAAAAAAGTAGAATGTTCACACACTTACAATGATATTATTACAGTTATTAATAAAAAATATCATAGATTCTTTCACTATATTTAATAGCACGAGCATGATCCATTTCTGCTTCCACAATAATTACCTAAAACAGCAGATTTGGTATTTAAACACATTTATTATATACTCTGTAAAAAAAGGACAGGTGTTTCTTAATTTACGAAAATGTACTATAATCACGAACGAAAATATAAAATAACCTCTTCCGAGTAACTCAATATTCCGGAAACCGTTTCTTTATCTTTAGAAACCTCACAAAAGAATTCATCTTTGAAAAAGAAGAATTTATAAAAATAAATTTTTATTAGCTGCCTGTACTTTGAATTTTAATTTAAATAGCAGCTAATAAAAATTTTAAATAAATTTTTATTAGCTGCCAAAAACGTTTCTGAGTGACTTTTACATCAGTTCTCTCTACCCAGAAAACCGGTTTTTCGGATGCTTTGAGGTCTCAAGTAAATATTTTCATGTTCAGTAAACATGTTTAACTGAAAAACATATAGAATTAACAGCATTAACATTAACATTAAAATTAACATTTTTGTGTTACAATTGCTAGCACAATTTCAGTTATACAGCTGAAAATGTTTAGTTCAGGTATGATAGCATACGAAAAACCGATTTTCCAGGTAGAGAAAACTGATTAATGCATTGTAAAAGCTACTCTAAAACGTTTCCGTAAATAACGGGCAGTTAATAAAAATTTACTTCCATAAATTCTTCTATAAATTTCCAAAATAAATTGCTTCTAATGTTTCTAAAGAAAAATGAACGCTTTTTGAAATATTGGGTGACTTGGAAGCGGTTATCGAATATTTACCTTCGTCATTATAGTAAATTTTCGTAGTTTAAGAAACATCTGTCTTTCTTTTACAGTTTACGATACTCGTAGCACCTTATCACAAGAGGCACATTAAATGATTTTTAATCCTTATAATAAGAATAACATTCTCCTTCCGGAAACATGAATGTTATCAAACACATTTTTATTTTTTTAGATCAAGAACACGTCATTATTGCTTCATGACAAAGATAAGACTGAAATAAAACATTAGTTTCATCAAAATTTCAAAAAAGATTAAAACAAAAAATAATAACGGCTTTTCTGCAGCGCCAAGAGAACCGGCATTGCGCCAAAACATCCTTCGCCTGTATGAAAGGAGTTCATATAAAAGTAAAAACTAAAATAGAGTTTTCAAAATCTTAACATTTGTTTTTTAAACAACACCTATTTATCAAATACTAAATATAAAATTGAAATAAACTAACAAAATTGTAAACATTTTTACCTTAAAGTTACTTTAATGATGAAGTACAAAAGAAAATAAAAAGTTAAATGCAATTAATTCATGTATAAAACTGGGAATTTAAGACAATTCGATTCAGTTCTTTAATACAACTGAAAATAGGAAAAAAACACTAATATACATAGTTAAAGAATGTATAAATAATTGATATACACAAAAATATATAAAGAAATAAAATAAAATAATCAAAACAGTTATGTTTTCACAGGTAAGTAAGAAAGTTTTGTAACGAGACTTTTCATTTCGTCATGGGTAGTTTTTTTCACCACACGAACATGGTTATCATCACCAGGAAAAAGTTCGTTTATTCTGCCTTAATGTGGGTTTATTTTCTTCCGTTATCAACGCTAAATATTGAATTTTATGTTCCGCTTAATTTTCCACCATTTAGTTTGTTGCTGAAGTTTTGAGAGATAATCAGAAAACCACCTTTTTCTAAAACTTTAGAAAATCTTTTTCAGCAGTTTCCACCATTCTAAAGGGGTCGGTAGAGGGAATATCAGGCTGATGCAAGGAGGTCATTGCAGCTTCTATGATAAAATGCCCATGTGTTAGAGCAGACAAGTCATTTGGATCAGAGGACTCAGCAATAAGGGGGTCTTGACTTCAAGCATGTCTCAGTTTGAGCAATTAAAGTTAGAAATTCTTCATAAGTTAAAATGTGGGACAGAAGGTGGATTGAACATCCATACCATCATTTCGTCGGTGACATTTTTGAGTTCATCAGAATTCTTTCATCAGAAGCGTTTTGAGAGATCGTTTACTTATTTCGCTGTCTGATCCTACAGAATTAGTATGTGAAAATATTTCTAGAGGCTTTCCACTTCGAGTCACAAATCTTTTCAATGAGGCTAGAAAGGTTTCAGTAGTAAGATCAGAGACTAGTTCAAGATAGATAGCTTTTGTTGTGAAAATAACATAAAGACAAACATAAAGCTTAAAAGGTTTCACACCCCGTCCCTTACGAGGTTAGATCAAAAAGGGGCCTGCTAAGCCCACGTCTACTTTTACAAATATTCGAGCTTGTGTCACACCTGCTAATGGCAGATTTTCCATCAAATGAGATGAAAAATGTGACGCATTTCGGAAATACATTTTCTTATTTCTCTTTTCACAGATTCTGTAGCATTAATTATCAAAATCTTTGGCAAATAGCTGAATTTTTTTATTGAGTGCCGCGGGAAAGATGATTTTCATGAAAATATTTTATTTTCAAGTCTGTAAAATGATACTCTTTAGGAAGAATAATATATTGTTTTTAGTATCCAGACAGGTTAAATTTATTAACCTGCCTGAAACGCAAAGAATACCATTTTTGACGGGAATTGTATATAAAGAAAGAAGTTTGCTTTTTGAATTTGAATTTAAGCTCATTCTGGGTTTTAAAATTTTCGATTTTTCTCTGAACTCATGTTTTTGAATCAATTTCATTATTTGTTAGCCATTCGAGTTCTGGTACAGTCAAGAAACCAATAATGGACGTGGGATATTTTTTGATGAATCTGAGAATAATTCGTCTTAATTTAGACCAAGATGAAAATTAAAAAAAAGTTCAAAATCTGGACTATCTTGGAATATGGAACAGAGAATTGCTTTGCGTTGCTCTTGCAAGGCATCTTCATCAGCCAGATTTGTTGGAGTTTCAGGGATAAATACTGGTAATGATTCTTCTTTCAGCCAGAAGGAACCATCTGACCTACATCATTATTCATGAACTCAGGTGCAGAGTAACTACGAGAGAGAACATCTGCAGGAGTTACTTTACCTTACAAAATGAGCATTGTACTGCAGCAACAAGAATTTTAATTAAAAGAACACGATTTGCCACAAAGGTTTTCCAGCTATTATCACCACACTTCATCAAATGCAAGACAGTCTGAGAATCGCTTAAACAAATTATATTTACATTCACGGTTTTAAGTATACCCTTTAAATAATTCGCTAATCTTTCAGTTGTAAGTGCTCCAAGAAGTTCAAGGGGAGGCAAGGTAATTTTTTGAGAGGCACTACTGTAGTTTTTGATATAGAAAATGCCATTTTACAGGAGAAAGGATTACGAATATACTGAGCCATACACTTTTAAACTAGCATAAGAAAATACGAAAAGTGGAGCGGTTTCAGAATTTAATTTTGAAACAGTTAGAAAACATTTCCTAGGAATTTCAAAATTTGATAAGATTTTGATTTCATAATAGCGTTTTCTGAATTTTTCAGTCAAAGGACCTGGTAATGTAGATTTTCAGCCAACCGGATTTTCCCATATTTCTTACAACACTCTAAAATTGGGAGGACTGAAAGGTTCACTGTTTGAAAGGATGACATGCATTTTCATTCTTTTTGGAGTGAATTTTACAAAAATGCACTCCTTAAAGAGTGGAATTTTCCGCTCCCGAGAAAAGTGTGAGATATTTCCGTCCATTAGCGATAGTGAAATATGTCACTCTGTTGTCGAGAGTGAAATACCTCATTCCACTGACGAGAGTGAAAGCCTTGGCATTATACACTTTTTAAAAAATTCCGTTCAATTTTGAACAAATATATGGAGTAATATAACCAAAAAGCCCCAAAATACATCACTTCTTTATTTTCAAAAACTCCCTTTCATCATGTAACCATGGAAATTATGTAGTAAAACGCATTCCTTTTCAAGAGTGAATAGTCACTCCTCTGAAGGTGTGACTATTCACTCTAAGCAGGAGTGAGTATTCTATGGGTAGTAATAATTAGCTAATCAGGACAGTCTCGTCTACGACGCTTTTTTAAGATAAGAGAGAGACGTCCGCCATTTTAGAATAATAATAGACGGATATTATTAAAGCAATTACTTAGAGAACTTTTTTTTCATGTAAAATTAAATGTAATTAATTCATAAAGGATACAGAAGAACATTATCAAAAAGCATTCGAAAGAGTTTTGCGGTTTCAAACTTATTGTTATCAGCAGTTTTTTTTTCGAGCACTCGAAAAAGTATCTTCAAAGTTGAGTCATAATGCATTGTTAAATTATTTTTACTCCCGTCTCCAGCCTGTTATGACTGATAATTATACACAGTGAAGTTAGTATTAAATACTGAGTGTCTCATTTGAGCCAATACAGCTCATATCAAAGGGTAACATTGAAAATTTCGGCTCAACTCAGATTTTGGGACGAAAAGGAAACCAAATTTTCTGTTGATCTCTAATTGTATGGATTCGTAATAATCAGCTAATCTTAAAAGCAAAAGTCAACGACGCTTTTTTTAAGATAAGAGAAAAGCGTAATCATTTTTAGGATTAAAACATATGGATATTATTGTAAAAGTAAGTCTCATTTAATTTTAACCTTTTATTCCAGGTAAAATTTGTATGTTAGGATTATGAGTTAAATAGCTGTGAGATACATAATTATTGGCATTAAAAAATAAATCATGATATAAAAGCATTGAAATAAAGAGTTTTTATCTCTGATATGAAGTTTATAAATACAACTGCTTTAGTATATATATTTTAATGTTCATAGTATCACTTATATTAGATTGAATACATTTTAAAGATATAAATTACTACTTTTTACATTGAAAGTGTTTTTGAAACAATAAGAACAGTACATATGTAAGTTGCCATTTCTTTTCTTTTTATATTCCTTTCTTTTTTCTATTTCCAAGATCAATTTTTTCCCTATAAAACATACGAAATCTATTTAGCTCATATTCCCAAAATACAATACATATGGGAATAAAAAGTTTTTATTAAATATGGCTTATCATACAATTTTCATGATTAAGTTAAGGAATATGTTTAAAAGAAAAATATAAATATATTCCACAGAAAATAAAAATCTAGACTCCATGTTTATATTTGATAAAATAATGACAGATCATAACACATAAAAAGAAATCTTACACATTCTTAATATTTAGATCAAGCTTAGAACTTGATAAAATAAAGAAAATTATGTGAGTTGATAAGCATTGTGTTTTTAGTCGAAAAATCAAAAATACTTTAGAACAATAGGTTTCTGCAAAATAGCGCTAAAAAGATAAGATTTTATATTTAAAACAAAAATTAAAATGAAATAATATGTTGTTATTCATATAGCATTATACAGTTAAAAATAAAACTTTAAAAGTAACTAAAATCCAATAAACTATAACGTTTGATTAGATTTAAATTCATTACCAGTGAATTCTGAGAACTAAAAGTTTCAAATTTTAGTTACACATGAAAAAAGAACATAATTAACGTACATCACGGGAATTATTAAAATACTAAATGGGTATCTGAAAAGAAAAAAATAACATTAACTGATTAAGATTTCGGTTAATTACTTGCACTTATGGGCATTTTAAAATTATCATATATTTATAGGGCATGCAATGGAAGCAAACACAAGGGATAAGATTTTAATAAAATATTTTAGTTTTTTTTTTTCTGTCAGTAATCTAATTTAATTAATATGTAACTTTAACTGAATTTTTCCTTAAAATTTCTGTTAATGTTACAAACTATGAATTAAATAAATATTGCTAATAAAGCATTTTATTCCAATCTTTACCACCCTTGTATCTATTTTCATTGCATACTGTAAAAGATGTCATTATTTTAAAATACCCACAAAAGCAAAATAAAAAAAGAATTGACTCCATAAAAAATGAACATTCACTCCTACCACGAGGGAAAAAAAAACGCACTCCTTTAGCAAGAGTGAACAGAAACTCCTCCGAAAGAGTAACTATCTACCCTTGTTTAGATTGAATATTCACTTCCCAGGGTTGACTATTCACTCTTTCAGAGAGTCAAAA